>CM031543.1:5000000-10000000 GCA_018361395.1 Boechera stricta | reverse complement strand
CACTAAAATAGGCACCGTATAGGACTAACAAGAACTAGCAGGAACCAAGCAATAACAGAAATAGCATATGGGGGTAAAGAGCAGYGTATAGGACTAGCAGCAAATTCAACAGTGCAAGAGAAGTTCCTAAGGATGGGGGTAATCGACTCAGTGTGTCCTCTCACACTATTCAAGTGGTTTAACAAAACTCAATCAAGCTATTCCCTAGACATCAAACATCAAAACCAGTTAAGTCCACTCCCGTGGTAAGTAACCTCAAACTAGACYAGTTCCAGACCCAATCCCTTGGCGAAATCTACCTGAGGCAATGAATCAGTTCAATATTGTCGATAAACACCCTAGACAACTAATCCCTTAGGCTAGGTATGCAAATCTCTAACATCAGTTCATTCAAGCATTTTATCAAACACCTCTGGGTGGAAAAACACCTAAGTTCTAATTCAATTGATCGGAAACTAGCATTAAGAACACTGATTTAGAAGAGAAATCAAAGCGATCTACACTTAAACCACTTGAAAGACCAAGATTCACACCTAATCTATCCCATCCTCAAGAACCTAATGACTACTCAAAACTCATGAAGAACATCGAACAACAGAAATCATAAAAACTTGCATAGATGACGAAATAGATAGAGATAATGATAGAACAGAAGGAATAAACTCAAAATAACAAGTAGAAATCAAATTACAAGTTAAAGGAAACTGAAGCAGAGAAGAACACAAGGAAAAACTCGAAATATTAGAGATAAAAAGCGTTGTGTCTTAGTCTTAACCAATATTAGGTATTTATACTAAGTCTTAAAAACCTAAGCGTCATGCGAAATAGTAAATGTGCGGATAAGGTCCGCTCGGCTAAGTCTTGGTGTCAAAAGCAGACGAAATCAAGACTGCATTTTTCTGAATGAGCTTGAGTAGTCCACTCGATTGCGAGGGCTCGAGCTGGGTTACACCTTTTGTCTCTGCTGATCATATCGAGCATGGGTGCTCGAGCTGAGCTCTCCATCTCTGCTCGACTCGATCACGTCTGCATGGGTATCTGCGGACTCGATCATGCCCCAGACAGCTTCTGCTCGCACGGACTCGTCGAATAGGACACGCTCACACGGACTCGATCGGCATGCTGACAGCTGCTCAGCACGGACTAGATCGAGAATGTCGGACAACACGCTCGCAGGACTCGATCACAGCTGCTCTATGGACTCAATCAGCATGTCCCAGACAGCTTCTGGTCTAACTTCTCCAAAATCACCGAAAGTACAAGCCAAATATGCAGGGATGTATGCGGACTAATGCAAAATACTCTAAGTATGCAAAACTCGGAATAAATAACAAGAGCGGGGTGAATAATGCGTCAAAATGTATGATTTATGCAAGCTAAAAGCGATGCAAATAAACATATCATCCTCAGGATGATATGCTCTATATGGTTTGAGCCTTTGCCCGTTCACTGTGAACTCGGATTCATCTTTTCCAATCAGAGTAATTGCTCCATAGGGTGAAACTTCCTTGATGCTTAACGGTCCTGACCATCTAGACTTAAGCTTTCCCAGAAACAACTTGAGCCTAGAGTTGATAACAAGCACCTGATCAGCAGTCTTGATCTCTTTGTGCAGAATCTTCCTGTCATGGAAGGCTTTAGTTCTTTCCTTGTACACCTTAGAGCTCTCATAAGCTTCCAGCCTGATCTCCTCTAGTTCGTGCGAATCCATCGCTCTCTTCTCTTGAGCTGTCTTAATATCTAGGTTTAGAAGTTTTGTTACCCATAGTGCTTTGTATTCAATCTCAACGGGTAGATAGCAAGCTTTACCGTAGAGTAGTTGGAACGGTGTTCTTCCAATTGGCGTTTTAAATGCAGTTCGATATGCCCAAAGAGTCTCATCAAGCTTAGAAGACCAATCTCTCTTTGAAACCCCCACGACCCTTGCCAAAATAGCTTTGATTTGCTTGTTGGACACTTCTACTTGCCCACTGGTCTGAGGATGGTAGGGTGTAGCTACCTTGTGCCTTACCCCAAACTTCTTCAGCAGATTCTCAAAGAGTTTGTTGATGAAGTGAGACTCTCCATCACTGATTACTACCCTTGGCACTCCAAATCTGGGGAAAATGACACTCTTGAACATCTTCAAAACAACTTTCGCATCATTCGTAAGACAGGCTATTGCTTCAACCCATTTTGAAACATAATCAACAGCCACCAAGATGTAGCTATTCCCATAAGACGGTGGGTTGAAAGGCCCTATGAAGTCAATGCCCCATACATCAAACACTTCAACTTCCAGAATCGGGTTCTGAGGCATCTCGTTCCTTCTACTTATGTTACCCATTCGCTGGCAAGGATCATACTTGGTAATGAAGGCTTAAGCATCCTTAAACATTGATGGCCACCATAAGCCTACTTGGAGTATCTTCTGGACAGTCTTGAAGGTAGCAAAGTGACCTCCATAAACTGAACCATGGCAATGCTCCAAAATTCCCCTTGCTTCTTCTTCAGCTATGCATCTCCTAAAAAGACCATCCGAACCTCTCTTGAATAAGTATGGTTCATCCTAGAAGTAATGGTTCACATCTCTCAAAAACTTCTTTCTCCTGTATGTATCCAGACTTTTAGGGATTTCGCCGCTTACAAGGTAATTAGCGAAATCCGCATACCAAGGCAGCTTCTCTTCTTCAAGCACCTTGACTTCATTGATTTTAACAGCATCATGATAGCCTTTTATGGTAGTTTCGACAACCATGAGCTGTTCTTCAGGCATGGAGTCGTCAATTGGCAATGCATCTTCTATTCTCATCCTTGACAAGTGATCAGTTACCCCATTTTCTACTTCTTGTCAATAATCTCCATGTCGAACTCCTGAAACAGAAGGATCCATCTGAGTAGTCTTAGCTTAGTCTCCTTCTTTGCATAGATGTGCCTTAGTGCTGCAGGATCGGTGTAGACTATCACCTTGGAACCCACTAGATAGCTTCTGAACTTCTCGAAAGCGAATACAACAGCTAGCAACTCCTTCTCTGTTGTTGCATACCTCCCTTGAGCTTCATCTAGTGTTTTGCTTGCATAATATATCACATGCAGCTTCTTCTCTATCCTTTGTCCCAAAACAGCTCCCACAGCATAGTCTGAGGCATCATACATGATTTTGAACGGATAGTCTAATTGGGGGCTTGGACTATTGTGATCAAGGCTTCCTTAATTAGTTGGAAAGCCCTCAGAATYAAAGTTGAAATCTTGCTCCTTGCACAGTAGTCTATTGAGTGGTCTGGCTAYTTTCTGCATCATCACATCAACTTTGGCTTTGTCTACCTCTATCCCATTCTCAGAAATCTTGTGCCCCAAGACAATCCCTTCTCTGGCCATAAAATGGCATTTCTCCCAATTCAGAACTAGATTTGTCTCTTCACACCTAGTAAGCACCCTGCACAAATTCAACAAATAGGAGGAGAAAGAGGAGCCATACATGGAGAAGTCGTCCATGAATACTTCCACCGTCTCCTCTATTAAATCCGAAAAGATAGAGGTCATACACCTTTGAAAAGTAGCAGGTGCATTACAAAGACTAAAAGGCATTCTCCTATATGCAAATGTTCCATATGGGCAGGTGAAAATAGTCTTTTCTTGATCATTAGGATGTATAGGGATTTGAAAAAAACCACTATACTCATCTAAGAAAACAGTAATAGGGATGATTTGCAAGCCTTTCTAACATCTGATCGATGAATGACAATGGGAAATGATCATTTCTAGATGCAGCATTTAACTTTTTGTAGTCTATGCACATCCTATGACCAATGATTTTGGAGAAGTTAGACTCGAAGGCTGTCTAGGACATCAGACTCGACCTGGATGCTCTAGCAGATGTGATCGAGCTAAGGCAGGAAATGGAGGAGAAGCTCAGCTCGAGCACCCATGCTCGAGCTGTATGATCGAGCTAAGGTCAAAGGTGGCGTCTTGAAGATTTTTGGTCGAGCTCGAGCACCCATGCTCGAGCTCTATGATCGAGCTCAAGATAAAAGAGGAGTCTTGAAATTTTCCAAGCAGCTYGAGCCCTCATACTCGAGTGTACTGCTCGAGCTCAACCAATAAAAATGCAATCTTGATTTCAACCAGCTCGAGCACACTACTCGACCAAGACATGATCGAGCTGGACCTTATCCTGCACGTTTTTACCATTTTTCCCATGGCGTTTTATGGTTTTTAAGACTTAGTATAAATACCTAATGTTGGATTAAGACAAGGAGAGTTTTTTTTTTGGGTTTTAGAGACCTAATTTTCGAGTTTTCTTTCTGTTCTTCATTGTCCTTCCTTGTTCTTGATTTCCAGACTTTGTAATTTGATTTCTACTTGCTATTTTTAGTTGATTTCTTCTGTTTCTATCATTTCTCTATCTCTTCTCTCTATCCATGCAAGTTTTTATGATTTCTGGGTTTGTGTTCTTTATGAGTTCTGAGTAGTCATTAGGGTTCTTGAGGATGGGATAGATTAGGTGTGGAATCTTAGTCTCTTAGGTGGTTTAAGAGTAGATTGTTTAATTTCCCTTCTAAATCAGTGTTCTTAATGCTAATTTCTCTCTGATCAATTGAGATTAGAACTTAGGTGTTTTTCCACCTAGAAGGTGTTTGATAAAATGCTTGACTGAACTGATGTTAGAGATTTACATACCTAGCCTAAGGGATTAGTTGTCTAGGGTGTTTATTGACAATATTGAACTGAATCTTAATGCCTGTTAGGGTAGATTTCGCGAAGGGATTGGGTCTGGAACTAGTCTAGCTTGAGGTCACTTATCACGGGAGTGGACTTAACTGGTTGTGATGTTTGGTGTCTAGGGAATAGCTCGATTGAGTTTTGTTAAACCACCTGGGTAGATTAAGAGGACACACTGAGTCGATTACCCCATCTTTAGGAACTTCTCTTGCATTGATTGAATTCTCTATTATTACTCTGTCTCTGTTAGCTTATGTTAGTCCTTGCTACTGCCTGTTTTAGTTTCTATTTCTAGTTTCTGTCTAGGTTGCTAGTCCTATACACCGTTTGCTTGGCTTGACTTGAACTGCTTGATCGCATCCTTTTTGGTTAATATCTCACCCTTATGGATTGACACCTTACTATACTACAACGAAACTTTGGTCTAGTAAGAAATTGACTTACACCAATTTGGCGCCATTGCCATTTGGGTGTTGTTTGTTACAATTAGGATTTCAAATCGTTTAAGATCAAGTTCTTTTTAATTTTTTGGTCATCTTATGCGCTTTGCATTTCAGTACGTCTAGACTCGACCAGTCTAGCTCGACCACCCTCGGCAGGCGATCGAGCAGCGTCTCTTCTTCCGTCTGGCTCGACCACCTAGCTCGATCACACAACGTCGAGTCAGCCCATCGAGCCTACCTCCACCTGCATGCAAACCAGATCCAAAGGAAGTCAGAACCTAATCCGCTACCTCGACAATATTAACAAACTACCACAAYRGTTGCGAGAGCAGCGAGACACCCTCCGCGAAGACAGTCAGAATCTAGTGGGCATGGCTGAACACCTACAGGAACGAAATGCCCAAGAACCTCCTGTGAGGAGGCCCCGTCTGATAGGAGCAGGCGACGCTCCTAATACTCATACCAACAGACAAGGGATTGTCCCTCCTACTATCCAGAACAACAATTTCGAAATCAAGAGCAGCTTGATTGCTATGGTGCAGAACAACAAGTTTCATGGACTGCCTATGGAAGACCCTCTTGATCACCTGGATGAGTTTGATAGGCTCTGCAGCCTTACCAAGATCAATGGTGTCAGTGAAGATGGTTTCAAGCTCAGGCTCTTTCCCTTCTCTCTTGGTGACCGAGCCCATCACTGGGAAAAGACTCTACCCCATGGTTCCATCACTTCATGGGATGACTGCAAGAAAGCCTTCCTTGCCAAGTTCTTCTCCAATGCCAGGACAGCACGCTTGAGGAATGAAATCTCTGGATTTACTCAGAAGGATGGTGAAAGTTTCTGCGAATGCTGGGATCGTTTCAAGGGCTACACTACTCAGTGCCCTCACCACGGTTTCAGCAATGAGTCTCTCCTTAGCACTCTCTACAGAGGAGTTCTTCCCAAGGTCCGAATGCTTCTAGATACAGCCAGCAGTGGTAACTTCCTCAACCAAGACGTTGATGCTGGCTGGGCACTTGTGGAGAACCTAGCACAATCTGATGGTAACTACTCTGCTGAGTATGATAGGAGTGTCCGGCCAAGTGTTGCTACAGATGATCAGACTAGGGCCATCAAGGCCTTGACTGCTAAGTTRGATCAACTGCTACAGCAGAAGAAACAGGTTTACTTTGCTTCTGAGGATACAGTTTTTCAGGTTCAAGATGGGGAGGATGATGGTCTAGAGGAGATCAGCTATGTGCAGAATCAGGGTCAGCACAACAAAGGTTTCATTAACTACAAGAATAACCCGAATCTGTCCTACAGGAGTACCAACGTTGCTAACCGTCAGGATCAGGTCTACCCACCTCAGCAACAAACTCAGTCCAAGCCTTTTGTTCCCTATAATCAGCAACAGAACTTTGCTCCAGTATCGAGTCATCATCCGCGAGGAGCCTGTGTCCACCACCGGGTTTTCAGTCTCACCACGCTCAGTCTTCTACCGCTCCAGATCAAYAGACAAACAACTTGCTGCAGCAACTCCTACAAGGTCAAGCAGCTGGTGCACTTGAGGCAGCCAAGAAGTTTGGTGAAATTAAAACTCAGATGGACTACACTTACAATGATCTTAACAGCAAGATTGAGTCCCTGCAATCCAAGATTCGGTCCATAGAAGGCAAAACCGCTTCTTCCTCTACCTCTTCCCACCTCCCAGGAAAAGCAGTCCAAAACCCAAAGGACTATGCTCACATCAATGCCATCACTTTAAGGAGTGGAAAGGAGTTACCAGAAAGGGAAAGATCAGTTAAAGTCACTGAGGACAGTGAGGTTGAAGATGGGGAGGATTTGAGCTGCAAAGAATACAAAAAAACTCGTCTAGAGGCTGACTCTAGCACCCAACTCGACCAGTATACTCGAGCTGAGACCCCTGCCGTCAGCTCGAGACAGCTCAGCGAGTGGTCGAGTCAGTCCACCTCCTGCACCTAAAACTGTGATTTCAGAGGAAAAGAAGGCACCTTATGTTCCTCCTCCGTACAAGCCCAAATTTCCTTTCCCAAAGAGGTTTAAGAAGGACTTAATGGAGAAACATAAGAAAATCTTTGATAAGCATATAAAGGAAGCTGAGATCAGGTTGCCCCTCATTGATGCCTTCTCATGGTACTGCTTATCGAGTTTTTGATGGATGCGTAGAGAAAGACAAGACGGTTCACGGTATGGTTGTCTTATCAGAGGAGTGCAGCGCCATCATTCAGAAGAGAGTTATCAAGGAGAAGTTAGGCGACCTAGGTTCTTTCACTCTACCGTGCTCTCTCGGTCCATTGGTTTTCAAGAAGTCTCTCTGTGATCTTGGAGCATCTATCTGTCTTATGCCACTCTCAGTTGCAAGAAAGTTAGGGTTCAGCAACTATAAGTCCTGCAACATCTCTCTGGTGCTTGCAGACAGATCTATTAGGACTCTTCATGGTATGCTACATGATCTTCCTCTAAGGGTTGGTTCAGTGGAGATACCTACAGACTTCATAGTTCTTGAGATGGATGAGGAACCAAGAGATCCTCTGATTCTGGGAAGACCTTTCCTTGCTACAGCTGGTGCAGTCATTGATGTCAGAAAAAGAAAGATCGATCTCAACCTTGGGAATGATTTCAAGATGACATTTGATGTCAGGGACACTATAAGAAAGCCGGAAATAGAAGGACAAGTCTTATATGTTGAGGTAATGGATAAGCTTGCTGATGAACTTCTGGAGGAACTTAATCAAGAGGATCACCTTCAGACTGCCTTAACCAAGAGTGGTGAAGATGGGTATCTACATGCTGAGACTTTGGGGTATGAGATGATTTTGGACTCACACAAGGTTCTAGAAGAATCAGAAAGGTTTGAGGAGCTTATAGGGATCAACACAGAAATTAATGCTGTAGAGGACACCGAGCTCGACCATGGAGCTCGAGCTAAGCTGTCCAGGACATCTGACTCGAGCCATCAGATCGAGTCTACCACCGAGCTAGCCTCCTCTGCAACAGACAACTGGTCAGAACTCCGAGCACCTAAGGTAGATCTCAAACCTCTTCCTTCTGGGCTAAGGTACGCCTTTCTTGGACCAAATTCTACTTATCCAATCATAGTAAATGATATGCTTAGTGATGATGAGTTGCATTTGCTGTTGACTGAGTTTAGAAAGGCTATAGGATATTCTCTAGATGACATTAAAGGAATTTCACCTAGCTGTGCACTCACAGAATTCACTTGGAAAACGAATCATATGCTAGCATTGAACCTCAGAGAAGATTGAACCCAAACTTAAAAGAAGTTGTTAAAAATGAAATTCTTAAGTTGCTAGGGGCTGGAATCATATATCCTATATCAGATAGTACTTGGATTTCTCCTGTGCATTGTGTACCTAAGAAGGAGGGTATGACTGTGATTAGAAATGATAAGGATGAATTGATACCTACTAGGACTGTAACAGGACAAATTGAATGCTGCTTCTAGGAAAGATCACTTCCCTTTGCCATGCATTGACCAGATGCTAGAGAGATTAGCTAACCATCCTTACTACTGTTTTCTAGATGGGTACAGTGGGTTCTTTCAGATTCCAATTCACCCTAATGATCAAGAAAATACCACCTTTACTTGCCCTTATGTAACTTTTGCATATAGGAGAATACCTTTTGGCCTGCATGCACTGCTTTCCAAAGATGCATGACTTCATATTCTCAGATCTAATTGAGGAGGGAGGTATTCATGGATGATTTTTCCGTGTATGGCTCCTCTTTCTCCTCCTGCCTTTTGAACCTTTTCAAGGTACTTACTAGGTGTGAGGAGACAAATCTGGTGCTCAATAGGGAGAAATGCCACTTCATGGTCAGAGAAGGGATTGTCTTGGGTCACAGAATTTCGAGAAGGGTATAGAGGTAGACAAGGCCAAGGTTGATGTGATGATGCGTGCAGCCACCAAAAACGTCAAGGACATCAGGAGTTTCCTTGGGCATGCTAGGTTTTACGAAGGTTCATCAGGACTTCTCGAGGATAGCCAGACCACTAACAAGGCTGTTATGCAAGAAGTTCTGTTTGATCTGAGAATGTTTGAAGGCTTTCCGGCTCATTAAGGAAGCCTTAGTCTCTCAATAGTCCAAGCACCAAACTGGGACTATCCGTTTGAGATCATGTGTGATGCATCGGACTATGCTGTAGGAGCTGTATTGGGCCAAAGGATTGAGAAGAAGCTGCATGTGATCTACTATGCAAGCAGGACGCTTGATGATGCTCAAGGGAGATATGCAACAACAGAGAAGGAGTTGCTAGCTGTAGTCTTTGCTTTTGAGAAATTCAGAAGCTATCTGTTGGGTCTAAGGTGATAGTCTATCTGATCATGCGCTAAGACATATCTATGCTAAGAAGGATACTAAGCCAAGACTGCTCAGATGGATACTCCTTCTCCAAGAGTTTGACATGGAGATTGTTGATAAGAAGGGTATAGAGAATGGTGTGGCTGATCACTTGTCAAGGATGAGGATAGATGATGCAGCACCTGTTGATGAAACCATGCCTGATGAGAGACTCTAGATGTTGTTTACGTGATAGGAGTGAAGGACATACCTTGATTCGAGATCATTTCCTTGCATATGGTGAATTACGATGATCTTGATGCTTACGAAGAAAGAAGTTTCTGAGAGATGTCAACCACTACTTCTAGGACGAGCCTTTCTGTCATGAGAGGGGTTGGATGTGCATTCGAGAAGATGTATAGCAAGCGAGGTTCGAGGGTGTCTGCCATCGGTTCTGCCTATGGAGGACACTTTGCTACATTCAAGACTGTTCAGAAGGTAATGCAAGCAGGTTTATGGTGGCCTACAATGTTCAGGGATGCTCAAGCCTTCATCACTTAGGTGTGATCCTTGCCAGAGAATGGGCAGCATCAGCAGGAGGAATGAGATGCCACAGAATCCGATTTTGGAAGTGGAGGTGTTTGATGTTTGGGGGATTGATTTCATGGGTCCTTTCAACCCACCCTCTTCTGGGAACAGCTACATCTTAGTGGCTGTTGATTATGTCTCGGCTGGGTTGAAGCCATAGCTGTCAGCGATGCAGGTAGTTCGAAGATGTTCAAGAGCATCATTTTCCCAGATTTGGTGTGCCAGAGTTGTTATCAGTGATGGGGATCTCACTTCATCAACAAGCTCTTTGAAAATCTTGAAGAAACATGGGGTCAAGCAGGTGGCTACACCATATCACCCCAGTAGTGGTCAAGTGGAGGTGTCTAATAAGCAGAACAAAGCCATCTTGGCTAGAGTAGTGGGCGTTTCAAGGAGAGATTGGTCTGCTAAGCTTGATGAGACTCTCTGGGCTTACAKGACTGCATTCAAGACCCCTATTGGGAGAACGCCATTCCAGCTCCTCTATGGCAAGGCTTGTCATCTACACTGTTGAGATTGAGTCTGGCGTTATAGGCATGAGGCTTCGAACTTGGATATCAAGACTGCCCAGGAAAAGAGTATTGGACTGCATGAGCTGGAAGAGATCAGGCTGGATGCTTATGAGTTCTAAGGTCTACAAAGAGAGGACCAAAGCCTTCCATGACAAGAGGATCTTAGAAAAGTTCAATGGTGATCGAGTCCTCTCTTTCAACTCGGACTCAATGTTTCAGGAAAGCTCAAGTCGTGGTCGGACCGTTCTCGTCAAAGCTTCACCTACGGAGCAGTCACCTTATTTGGAAAGAGCGAAAGCGAATTCACTGTGAGCGGACAGAGGCTCGAAGCCTATCTAGCTGATACCATCATTCGAAGGAACTTGATTCCTCGGATGAGCCTTCCTTGCTGAGCAAAGCAGGAAGTCAAGCTTAGTATTTATAAACAAGCTCACTTGGGAAGAAGTCCCATGTCTATCTCTGTACATATTTCTTTGTTTTAGTTTTTAAAATGTCAAATAAGTGTGCTAAGCTGTTTGGTTTTGTCCTGATTGTGTGATTTCAGGAAAGTATGAGAGGTGAATCATGAAAGAAGGTACGCAGAATGGCTTGACTCGAGCACCAGCTCGAACCAACCGAGCCTTAGGAGGGAAATTCAAATTTCAAAATTCTGACAAGTGGACCCAGCTCGACCAGGTTGGTGGAATCAGACTTCAGTCGAGAGGTGGCGGCGTGTCATCGAACGTGATCGAGCTGTTGGATCGAGTCAACAAGTTTTGGCGCCCAAGCTCGATTTTGAATTCAAAAACCGAYATATGACACCCCTCCTTGTCCCTTTGGTCCCCTCCAACTTGGCTATATAAGCAAAACTCGACCCAAGGCTCTCCTCACAGGAGAAACTCTCATTCTCTCTCTTTTATTTTCCAGAACTCTCTTTTATTGTTCTTGCTGTTCTTGAGGCTGTTCTCACATTCTTGAGTTTCTCTTCTTTCTTTGAGTGATTCTGAGGCATGGATTCACGCCAAGCTCGTCGTAGATCAGCTGAAGCCCTCGCCCGAAACTTCCAGATGTGGAGAGAAACCGTTCCTCCAAGCGAAGAACCCATGGAGGTTGAAGYAGCGCCTGACTCGAGCACACATGCTCGAGCYAGAGGATCGAGTCAGAAGRGGGGACGGTCTAGCTCGAGAACTCATGCTCGAGCCGGCGGGTCGAGTCAAGGCGGTRATACTGCRRACAAAAAGCTCCCCYATGCTAAACGTGAAGGAAAGAAACCAATGGAGCCTAGCATGCATCATGACAGTGGTGCAACAGAAGAAGACGAACCTAAGGTGACAAAGAAGCCTYAAAAGAAGAGCAAACCTTCTGCAGCAAAGTTCCTGGAGGTACTTCTTGCTCGTGGTTTTTGAAGGACACGATACCAGCATAGAAAGCAATGAAGAAACTTCGGCATTCTAGGGATGTGGAGTACTCTTTGAGACAGGAGACTTAAGTTCGTTCATGAGAATCCAGCTGGATGCTGAGGAGACATGCCATTTCCTCTCTCTCTGCTGTTCACTTCTATGATAAGAGCTATGAATCGATGGTGGTCGGCTTTATAACCTTCACGTGCGAGTCGATCATCTTTCTCACCATAAGGAGATTGGTACTCATGGTTTTCCTGAAGGAGATGAACCCGTTCAAGATATTGACCACGAGGTCAGCTATGGTCAACTATGGTCAACTATGGTCAACCATTGGAACAACGTTAAACCTTTCTCCTCTTCCGAAGCAGAGTTCTATCGAAGCATTTTGAGATATCTCCACGCAGAGCCAAGCCTTATGTTTGCGAAAGGTGGCGAGGCAGTGAATGAAGGAGAATGAAGATCTTGACTTGTGCTTGCCACTTACATTTATCTGAGGTGGGCTGCGGATGAGGGTGATAGGGCGATGCAAACCTCACTTTTTGTTACTGGAACAATTCCTACTACTGAGGAATGGGCAATGAGGATGCATAAGATGGAATCGAGGGTGATCTTTGCGTTGGAGGTATCATTACTCGAATTCTTGNNGATACGCCTTCCAAAGTTCAAGATGGGCGATGATAGCTCAGAGGAGGTCAACTATGTGAATCGGTCACAACAAAGGTTTTATCAATTACAAAGAACAACCCGAATCGTCCTCACAGAGTCAATGTGCTAACCCTCAAGATCAAGTCTCCCCACCTCACAACAACCTCCCAAGCCTTTCATTCCCTACAATCCGCAGGTAACTTTGCCCCTAAACCGCCTCAGTCATCACCAACACTAGGGAACCCTGTCACCACCCGGTTTTCTCCGTCTCACCACGCCGCCTTCTATCGCCTCCATCAACGTACAAACGCTTGCCGCAGCAACTCCTACGTGGTCATGACTGACAGCCAAGAAGCAGAACTTAAAAACCAGATGGACTACACCTACAATGATCTTAACAGCAAGTTTGAGTCTCGCAGTCCAAGATTCGCTCCATCGAGGGCAAGACAGCTTCATCCTCTAACACTTCCCAACTCCTGTAAAGTGGTCCGTAACCCTAAGGACTACGCCACATTAATGCCATCACTATGGAGTGGGAAGGAGTTACCTGAGAGGGAAGGATCTCCTGCAATCACTGCGGACAGTGAGATCAAGACGGGAGGATTTGGTTCCCAAAACGACCAAGACAAGAGTCCCACGCCTGCCTGAGCACCCCAACTCGACCTCAATGGTCGACAGCCTACCTCCGCACCTAAATCTGTGATTTCAGAGGAAAAGAAGGCACCATATGTCCCTCCTCCTTACAAGCCCAAATTGCCTTTCCCAAAGAGGTTTTGCTGGACTTAACGAGAAACATAAACAAATCTTCGATAAGCATATCAAGAAGCTCAGACGCTTCTCATTTCTTTCCATGTTTTCAAGGATGAGTGAGAAAGACAAGAAGGTTCAGTGGTATGGTTGTCTATCGAGTACATCATTCGTAAGAGGTAAAGAGAAGTTACCCGGTTCTTTCACTTTACCGTGTTTCCTAGTCCACTAGTTTTCAAGAAATCTCTCGTGATCTTGGAGCATCTATCGCCTTATGCCACTCGTTGCAAGGAAGCTAGATTCAGCAACTATAAGTCCCGCAACATCTCTCCGGTGCTCAGCATGATCAATTAGACTCCTCATGGTATGCTAGCAGATCTCCTCCTCGATGGTTGGTACAAAGGAGATACCTACAGATTTTATGCTTGAAATGGATGAAGAACCAAGAGATCCTCTCGATTCTGCGATCTTTCTAGCCATTGATGTCCGAAAAGGGAAGATCGATCTCAATCTTGGGAATGATCTCAAGAGACATTTGATGTCAAGGAGACCATGAGAAAGCCGGAAAAGGACAGTCTTCTATGTCGAGGTAATGGACAAGCTTGCATGAGCTTCTAGGAGCTTAATCAAGATGATCACCTTCGAGCCTTAACCAAGAGTGGGTTTTGCATGAAGAGACCTTGGGGTATGAGATGATTTTAGACTCACACAAGATTCTCGAAGAGTCGACTGAGCCGATAGGCCAACACAAATTCATGCTGTCGAGACACCAAGCTCGACCAGCGACTCGAGCTACCCTATCCAGTACGCCAGACTCGAGTATCCAGCCTCGACCAGCAGACCCAAGACAGACAGCTCCTCTCAGCAGCATCGGTCGAATCAAGCACCTAAGGTGACCTCAAACCTCTTCCTTCGGCTAAGGTACGCTCTGACCAAACTCTACTTACCCAATCATAGTAAATGACATGCTGATGATGATGAGTTGAATTTGTTGATCGAGTTGAGGAAGTAGGAAGGCAATAGGATACTCTTCGATGATATAAAGGAATTTCACCTAGCTTGGCACTCATGAATCCATCCGAAAATGAATCTATATGAACCCCGATTGAATCCTAATTTAAAAGAAGTTGTTAAAAAGGAAATTCTTAAGTTGCGCTGGAATCATATACCCCATATCCGATAGTATTGATTTCACCTCGCATTATACCTAAGAAGGGAGGCATTATGGGAATGATAAGGATGAATGATACCACTAACTATCACTCCATAAGTGTATCGACATTAGTTAAATGCGCATCTAGAAAGATCATTTTCCATTGCCATTCATTGATCGATGCTGTAGACTTGCTAATCATCCATATTATCGCTTCTTGGGATATAGTGTTTCTTTCAAATTCCTATTCATCCTAATGATCAAGAGAAAACTACATTCACTTGTCCATATGGAACATTTCCAGCATAGAGTAACGCTGGTTCAGTAATGCACCCGCTACTTTTTCGAGACGCATGACTTCTATATTCTGATTTAATGTAGGAGACTGCTGAGGTATTCATGGATGACTTTTCCGGTATGGCTCTTCTTTCTCCTCCTGTCTTTTGAACCTTTGCAGGGTACCTCCACTAGGTGTGAAGAGATCAACTGTTCTGAACCGAAAAGTGCCACTTTATGGTCAAGGAAGGATCGCCTTGGGGCACAAAATTTCGAGAAAGGTATAGAGGCAGAAGGCCAATGACGTGATTTATGGCCGCAACCACCCAAGAACGTGATATCAGAAGCTTCTGGGGCATGCTGGGTTTTACGTAAGGTTCATCAATGACTTCTCAAGGATAGCCGCATTCGAATTGCTATGCAGGTAAGGAGCAAGAGTTTCGCTGATATGTATCAAGCTGAAGGTTTCCAGCCATCAAGGAAGCTTTCTTGTCATCGCCCGATAGTCCAAGCACCAAACTGGGACCATCTATTTGAGATCATGCGTGATGCATCGACTATGTATCATAAAGGATGAGAAAAAGCTACACGTGATCTACTATGCAAGCAAGAGACGCATTTGATGCTCAGGAAGATACTACGCAGAAGGAGTTGGGCTGTGGTTTTCGCTTTTGAGAAATTTAAGCTATCTGGTTGGGTCTAAGGTGATACTATCGATCATGCAAAGACTAAGACATATCTATGCTAAGAAGGATACTAAGCCAAGATCTGCTCAGATGGATACTCCTTCTTCAAGAGTTTGACATGGAAATTGTTGATAAGAAGGGAATAGAGAAGTGTGGCTGATCACTGTCAAGGATGAGGATAGATGACCCAGCACCTGTTGATGACACCATGCCCGATTTAGAATCCTAGATGTTGTTTCGTGATGGGAGTGAAGGACATACCTTGGTATTCTCGATCTAGCTAATTTCCTTGCATGTGGTGAGTTACCGATGATCTTGACGCCTCATAAAAAAGAAGTTTCGAGAGATGTCAAGCTACTACTGGGACGAACCTTTCCTATACAAGAGAGTACAGATGGTCTGCTCAGGAGTGCATAAAGACAAGACGAGGTTCGTGGTGTGCTTGAGCACTGTCATGGGTCTGCTTATGGAGACACTTTGCTACGCTCAAAACTGCTCGTCGGGTACCGCGAAGTCTATGGTGGCCTACAATGTTCAGAGATGCTCAAACTTCATCACCAAGTGTGATCCTTGCCGAGAATGGGAAACATCAGCAGAAGGAATGAGATGCCACGTAACCCAATTTTGGAAGTGGAGGTGTCTGGGGGATTGATTTATGGGTCCTTTCAACCACCATCTCGGGAACAGCTACATCGTAGCTGCCGATTATGTCTCTCGGTGGGTTGGCATAGCTTGCCCTAGCAATGATGCAAAGGTAGTTCTCAAGATGTTCAAGAGCATCATTTTTCCTGCATTTGGTGCAAGAGTTGTTATCAAGTGATGGGGTCTCACTTCATCAACAAGCTCTTTGAGAATCTTCAAGAAGTACATGGGGTAAAGCACAAGTGGCTACACCATATCACCCCAGACCTGGTCAGAGGTGTCCAACAAGGATCAAGGCCATCCGGCTAGAGTATGCTTCAAGAAGAGATTGGTCTGCTAAGCGGATGAAACCCTCAGCGTACAGGACAGCATTCAAGACTCCTATAGGCGAACGCCATTCCAGCTCCTTTACGGCAAGGCTTGTCACCTACCTGTCAAGGGCAAGCATGGGCAACGAAACTTCTGAATTTGGATATCAAGCCTCAGAAAAGAGAGTATTGGACCCGCATGAGCTAGAAGAGATCAGCTGGATGCTTAGTGAGAGTTCTAAGATCTACAAAGAAAGAACCAAAGCCTTCCATGACAAGAGAATCTGCACAAGGAGTTCAAGGCTGGTGATCAAGTCCTCCTTTTCACCTCGACTCAAGTCAAGTTTCGAAAGCTCAAGTCCAGATGGTCCCGGACCTCTGTCAAGGAAGTTTCACCTACGGAGATCACCTTATTCGAAAGGGAGGAAACGATTCACAAAGGAATGGACGAGGCTCAAACCCTATCTAGCTGATACCATCATTCCGTATGAACTTCGATTCTCCTGACGAGCCTTCCACCGCCTGAACAAAACAGAAGTTTTGTAGACTTTAAACAAGCTCACTTGGGAGAAGTCCCATGTCTATCTCTCTGTACATATTTCTTTGCCTTAGTTTTTAAACGCCAAATAAGTATGCAAGCTATTTTGATTTTGTCTTGATTGTGTGATTTGGAAAGCATGAGGTGAATCATAAACCTTGAGGGAATTTTCAAAATTCAAAATTTTGACATGTGACCCGAAGTCGAGGTGTCATGCCAGTCGGCTCACACGGTCGAGCGAGGCATCACGGACGTGTCGAATTGACGCACTCGAGCCCACACTCTTTCAACACGCCCCACACTCGACCCACACACGCTTCCTCCTTTTGTCCCTCCCACTTGTCATAAGCCAAACTCTCGATCGGGCGCCGAAGTGTCCACTGGCCAAAAGTGTGTCGAGAAGTGACGACTGAGCCCACACTAATTCAACGTGCTTTCAATACTCCTTCAACACGTTTTCAAGCTCGAGTCTCACCAGAGGAGCCCACACGCTTTCAACCTGCCCCCACTCGGCTATAAATACCGAACTCGACCCATACTTTACTCACACCTCAAACACTCTCACTTCTCTCTCTCTTTCACCTCTGCACTTCTAAATTTTTTTGCTACTCGGGCTAATCCTCACGATTTTAGTTCTCTTTCCGTCCTCTCGACGAGTCTCGTGTATGGACCATCGCCAAGCCCTCAGAAGTCAGCTGAAGCACTCGCCCGCAACTTCCGGGATGTGGAGCAGCATTCCCCAACCGTGAACAAGAGCAAGCAAGTGCACTCCATGGAGTACGGTCACGACTCGACCCAATATGCTCGACGGGATCGCCTAGGGTCGGAACGCTTGAGCACCATACTGAAGCTGAAGAGACGAGACAAACCACCGTGTCCAACGTGAGGGAAAAGGACAAATGGAAAGCAGTATGCAAGGTGTGAAGAAATGAGGAAGACGAGCCTCTGATAAGGAAACCTCGACGGATGAGCACCCACGCCGAGCGGGGTCGACAAGTTTACAAGATCGACAAGAAGCTCACTCAGGTCAAAAAGCGGCGGAAAAGCACCAATCAAGCGAGTATGTATCAAGGTGGTGAAGAAACAGAGGAAAACGAGCCTAAGTGATTAGGCAACCCCAAAGAAAGAACACCAAACCCTCTACAACCAAGTACCTGAGGCCCTCCGAACGTAGTTTGAAGGAACGAGGTACCCGCACAAAGAAACAATGCAAGCACGGGATTGCTAGAGATACGGAGCATCTTTGAGGCGGGAGGTATAAGACATTCATGAACAAACCGGCTGGAAGCCTACAAGAGACGCGCCACTTCCTCTCGTCCCTCGTGGTTCATTTCTACGATGAGACCTAACTGACGACGGTCCTGGCTTCATCACTTCAAGGCAGAGATCATGCTAGCCTTACCATCGCACAAATCTGCAACCTATATGGTTTTTCTGTGAGGTGATGAACTGATTCAAGATTTTGATCATGAGGAGCTCCAACAATTATGGTCTGATTATGGAGACAGCATCAAACCTTTCTCCTCCTCTGAAGCAAGAGCTCAAGCATCTCAAGCCAGTCTCCCGAGGTACCTACACAAGACAAAGAAGCTCTATGTTTGCAAGGAAGGTGACCGGACGTGAATGAAGGTGAACTAAGGATGCTGGACTTATGCCTATGCCACTTCTCGAGAGCACAAGAGATGGGCAAGATGGGGCGATAGAGATGCTAACCTCGCCTTTGTTCGATGGAGCAATTCCTAAACTACAAGGATGGGCGATAAAGAGGGCAAGATGAAGATGGATGTGAGTGACCTCTCAGATTGGGGTATCATCACCCCACATTGTTTCGTGGATGTAGAGTTACGACAAGCATATCCACCCAAATGGATGATATCGACTTCGAGGTGCAGGTTCGACCATACAACGCCCGACGAGTACATCTATCAGCTTCATGCATCCGACAGAAGCCAAGCTGCGCCTGCTTTGCACCGATCTCACTAAGGTACGCCAGTAAACATTGATTTCCATCCTCCTCTCGATGACTCCACAATCAAGACAGGAGATCGGGAACAAGGAATGGGGTCGACATCAAGATGCGTCGAGGAGGTTGATCCAACAGAAGGTACTGCTTGAGGAGTACAAGCTCAAACCCACATAGTCCAGCCCGGTGAGGACACAAGCGATTAATCTCCTTCTGGTGGAACAAGTTTCAATGGAAGACTGCCGCCGCACTCAGGGTACCTTGAAGAACCTGAAAGACAGTGAAGGACGGAAGGACCAGCTCAAGGACTTCACGCTAAAGTTCAAATCCCCTACACCCAAGAAAACCATCGCACTGGGAGAATTCCGACGGAAGGGTCAGCGAGGAACCAAGACACATCATGCACCAGACGGGAACCACCACGAGCCTCCTCCTTCAACCAAGGCAGCCAAGGCAGTTTCAACACGAGGAAGAGACGCCAAGCAGGAGGAGCATCTGGCTCACGACCTGCTCGAGCAAAGATGCCGAGAAACACTGAAGCATCGGCTCATCAGCCTAGCTCGACCACTACCAGGTCGAGTCGACATACTCACCATAATCACCAAGGTACCTGCATCGACCCTTTCTGTATATATTGATGCATCGCTTTTATTGTTTTCGTTACCTTTTAGCCTTCTTTCCAAATTTTTATTACACAAGTGGACTGTGTAATTTAAGTTTGGGGAAGGGTTAAGGTCTGATGTGTTTTCTCTGTTCTTATTTTGATTTTGCATTCTTGAGTCTGCATATATGGCATAGAAAAAAAAAAAAAATTTTGAAAATTTTAAATGATTTCACAAAAACAGAGTGTTCATTTAGTTGCATTTACATTTTAGGATCGAGTCTAGATTGTTTCATACAGGGTGTTGCATATGCATGTGGATGATGATGATTTAAAACCTTGTAAACTGTTGATTCAATGCATGACTTCAATGCCCTGCTTCTAGTTGTTCAATGCCTTGATGTTGAGCTTGAAGTAAGATCGAACCATGTTCTGAATGCACAACTAGATCGAAGTCTTAGCTGAAGCATGCTGCAATTTTCTGTCATTCTCATCTATTTAAACCTGAATTTGACTTATAATTATCGTTCAGCATAGAATTCGAACTCATGGATACTGATACATACTTGGATTCCCTTTCATCCTTTATACCACTTGCCAATCCAAGTAGCTGATTCTCATTGTTGATCAGTTTTACATGCCCTTACCCTAGCCTCCTTTCAAGCCACGCTATTACTTTAGTGAGTGTGTGAGGCCTATTTCCGAATGAAGCTTGGTGAAAAGTATAGTTTGAGCTTCGATAATCTCATGTAAGTTCTGGTTTGCAATTTTCAAATCAGATAGGATTAGTGGGATCTTGACGTTGGGTATTGAGGTTAGTTTTGTGGATAGAAAAGAATGAGAAAACTTGAAAAGAAAAGAAAAGGGTAAGAGTTCTAGAGGAAATGATCCGAATGTTTGAGTATCTAGCAAAGGATTGGGGATAAAGAAAAGAAAAGAAAAGGCAGAAAGCTCAAAAGTCTGAAAAACACAAAACGCCTAAGCTAAGTTAAGAAAAGAACCCCAATCCGCTGGATGTATGTGTATAACCTCCTAGCACCAAAAACAAAAAGAAAAGATGAAACTGATCCAGGATATCAAAAGAAAAAAAGAAGTTCTAAGGGTGAAGGGTAGAATTAGGATGACTGTCTGGTTTTAGACTAAGGATAAGACCCTTGTGTAGGACTGGTGATGGGAGTCTATTCTGTATGCATAGTTGGTTCTTACCTTTAGATTCTATTAAATCTCATTCCGCTTTCATTGAGAGATTGCTCTGAAACGCCAATACCATACCTGAAGGACCATTTTTCTTTGACCTTACCCTTAGCCAAATGAGTTCATTCAATACGCTTAGCTTGATTCATGGTTTCTGTTCTAATGAATGTTAATGGGAATGATAGAAATGAATGTATGACTAGGTTGAGGTTTGAATTTGTGCTAAGAATATGGCTAACGTTTTGGCAGTAGCTCATAAACTTTGATTCTGAATTAGTAACTGACATTGAGGTCATCCGTCATTATCCGCAAGTTTGGTTCTGAGTCCCCACTTTCAACCCTCTTCTCCATTTCTCATTGTTTGCTTGAGGGCGCGACCAAGTTTGGGAGTTGATATGTTTGCATTTTGCATCGCTTTTAGCTTGCATAAATCATATGCTTGACGTGTTATTCACCCCGTTTTGTTATTTATTCCAGTTTTGCATACTTAGAGTGTTTTGCATTAGGTCCGCATACATCCTGCATATATTTGCTTGTACTTTCGGTGATTTTGGAGAAAGCTGAATGCCGTCATGCTGCCGAGTCCATACGAAAGCCAGGATCGATACGCATTAGCAGGATCGAGTCCATACAGAGCAGTTATGATCGAGTCCGTGCGAGGTGGCCCTGACATGCGATCGAACTGTAGGATACCCATGCACGACGAGTCCGAGAGAGAGATAGTAGAAGCTCACTGAAAGTCATGCTCGAGATGATAAGCGTAGACAAAAGGTGGCGCCTTGAAGTTCTGTAACCCAGCTCGAGCCCCTGCACCGAGGACATCAAGCTCATCTCAGAAAAATGCAGTCTTGATTTGCCTGTTGAGCACAGCACTCGACCAAGATTTATGAGCGACCTTATCCTCGCACATTTTTACTATTTTGCATGACGCTTAGGCTTTTAAGACTTAGTATAAATACCTAATGTTGGGTTAAGGGTACTACGTTTTATCTCTAATATTTCGAAGTTTTTCCTTGGTTCTTCTCTCTGCTCTTAGTTTTAACTTGTAATTTGATTTCTACTTGTTATTTGAGTTTGTTCTTTCCGCTCTATCATTATCTCTATCTATTTCTATCATCTATGCAAGTTTTATGATTTCTGTGTTCATGTTCTTCATGAGTTTTGAGTACAGAGTTCTCGAGGATGGATAGATTAGGTATGTAATCTTGGTCTTTCGTGGTTTAATGTGATCCTTGATTTCCCTTCTAAATCGTGTTCTTAATGCAGTTTCTTTCTTATCAATCGAATTAGAACTTAGGTGTTTTTCCACCCGAATGTGTTTGATAAAATGCTGAATGAACTGATGTTAGAGATTTGCATACCTAGCCTAAGGGATTAGTTGTTAGTGTTTATCGACAATATTGAACTGATTCAGATGCGCCAGTAGATTTCGCCAAGGGATTGGGTCCGAACTATTCTATTGAGGTTACTTACCACGAGTGGACTTAACTGTTTTGATGTTTGATGTCTAGGGAATAGCTTGATTGAGTTTTATTAAACCACTTGAATAAAGCTAAGAGGACACACCGAGTCGACACCCCATCCTTGGGAACTTTCTTGCATTGTTGAATTTGCTAGTCCTATACGCCGCTCTTTTACCCCCATATGCTTTTCAAGTATTGCTTCTAGTTCTCTAGTCATATACGGTATCTGCTTTAGTGTCCATTCTCAGTTTTTTGTTTAGGTTGCTAGACCCCAATACGCTATTTGCTTGCTTGACTTGAATTGCTTGACGCATCCTTTTGGTTAATATTCACCCTTATGGATCGACACCTTACTACGACGAAACTGGTCTAGTAAGGAATGACTTATACCAAAAAGATAAGTCACAATCCTCTCTAAAATCTCATAAGGTCCATAGTATTTGGGGGCCAACTTTTGACCTGTTCTTTTGGTAATGGAATTTGGTCTTTAGGATCTTAACTTCAAAAATACCCAAGAACCTGTTTCATATGGTGGTGCATGAGCAGAGCATAAAAGAATTGATTTGGCTACCTAAGTCACCAAAGTGCACTATCTTTTCAGTTAACTATCCCGAGAGAACTCCAGAGTTAAGCGTGCTTGAGCTGAAGCAATTTAAGAACTCCAGAGATATGTGGTCAAGTTTATCTTACAACCGATTTATTATACTGCTGTTGTTTGCTGATTCTCTAGCAGACAAACACTTATATGTTTTTCTTCTAGTCACTTTACACTTTTTGATTCCATCGTGATATTGTTTTTTTTTTGTATGAATGTTAAATTGTATTCAGGACAAAAAAAAGAAACGTTTTTACAATGAATGCAACCAAAAGCTGAAACGAGTAGAATCGGACTCTTTACACGTAATGAACAGCAGCCTCGTTAAAACCCAAAGTTGGAAAATCCAGTGTGGAAAAATCAACGATGGGAAAAAGAGTACTAACTGTTCATTAAGAGCCGAATTAGAAAGAGAAATAGATGAACTGATTAACAAATAGTTAATCACATTAGTCCGAATGATGTAGATTAAACGGTTCCAAGGTTCGTAAGCCATGCAGAGAAGCTGTTCTTGTATCGATGATCAGATTCCGGAATTGCTGATAGTTTATTTCGAACTCCTTTTTCTATGGTTAGAAATAGTCTCCTTGGCAAAGATGGAGGTTTGCCATGTCTTCTAGCATTCCTCTCCCTCTAAATGTGATACACCGCTGAAGTGAAAGCATATCAAAGAAGAAATCGATAAAGAAGGGATGGAATTGAACTGAAATTTGCCGTGATTGTCCCCCAGGTTGTTGAGTATAAATTTCCCATCATTTTCCTTGCTAGGCAAGCCCATATTGTTGTCGTGTATTTGTAGGAGAAGAACAAGTGATCACGAGTTTCCTCACATAAACCACAAAGAAGACAAGTCGAGTTATAGTTTGAATTCCACTGCTTAATCCTATCACCCGTAGTTAAGCGGTTGATAAAAGTAGGCCAAACCTGAAAAGAAAACTTTGGTATTGAATGTTTAAACCAAACATTTACATACCAAGCAGCTTCTGGTTTTCTTGAATGAATGAGATTTGTTATATGACTTGTGGAAAAACTCGCACGATAGGAGTCAGAATTCCGACGCCAGGAGTGTACATCACGACCATGGGGCATTGGACAAGAGAAAAGCTTTTATAACTCGTCCTCAATCATGTTCAGAGCCAGCAATCTATGATGTCTTCGGCGGCGAGCATTTATTTTAGAGATCAAGGAATTTTCAGAGATACCCACATCTATTACCCCTCTCAATCATGTTAAGTCGATTATTCTTCCCAATTGCGACTAAGAATCATACTAGAATGAAACTGAATCCCCAATTCCAACCTCCACCTTATGAAACCTTTTTGCCAAATTTCTATATTTCAAAAGTTTGTGCCATAAACAAGAGCCTTTCGTGGTATTGTCTTTTATCGTCGAAATATTATTTGATCTAATCAAGTTTATATGCATCCAATGAACCCAGAGACATGGTTGATGCGATAGAATCCTCCTTAACAGTTTTAGACAGGAAACTATATTAACATCAACAATGGATTTGAGACCAAGACCACCTTCTGAAAAAGGCGTTGTGACATCTTTCCAAGCCAGCTTAGCTTTATTTGTGTTCAGCTCAGGCCTAGACCATAAGAAAGCCGAACATAAACCATTTATCTCATCAATACAGCCTTTTGGAAGTCGAAAAGCACTCATCCAAAAATTCACAAGACTCATAATCACTGATTTTAAGAGAAGTAATTGACGAGCATACGAAAGAAACCTGATGGTCCAGCAGCAAAATTTACTTCTTATATGCTCGAGAAGAACAGTATAATCAGTCTTCGACATCCATTTTGTCATAAGAGGCAAGCCTAGATAACGGACCGGTAACTCTCCATGGGAAAAAGAGAAACGCGAAACAAATTCAGATCTAGAGTTGATAGCTTATCCGCCGAGGTACATAGTGGATTTTTCCATACTCATCTAGAGACCTGACTTAGCTACAAAAGAGTTGAAGATCGAAACCACACCCTCAATAGAGCGCTCACTTCCATCAATAAAAATCATTAAGTCATATGCAAAACATAGATGAGTAAGCTGAATATTTTTGCATCGAGGATGGTAGCCAATAACCTTTTCAATTGCCCCCTTATCTATCAAGTGAGACAACACATTCATACAGATAACAAAAAGACATGGCGAAAGAGCACATCCCTGCCGCAAACCTCTCTTACTACCAAAATACCCAACCAGCTCTCCATTCACCTGAACTGAAAACGAAGCTGTAGTAATACAAAGTCGAATCCAGTTTATAAAATTGATCGGAAAATTCAGCGACTCCAATGTATTCAACCAAAAACTCCATTGAACCGAATCAAAAGTTTTCGCCATATCAATCTTCAAAAGCACATCGAGGAGCAATAGAATACTTATGGTAATCTTTTACTAGCTCAGAAGCTAATAAAACATTTTCCATCAGCAGGCGTTCACTAACAAACGCAGATAGGTTAGGAGATATTAACTTCGACAGAATCTTCTTCAACCGATTTGCCAAAATCTTAGAAATGACTTTGTAGAGAACGTTGCAGCAAGAGATGGGATGGTAATCTCTAATTTCAAGAGCTGTGACCTTCTTAGGGACAAGAGCTAAAACGGTAGAATTAACCCCTTTTGGAAGAAATCCTTTAGGAAAAAATGATTTTATCGCTGCGATAAAATCATTTCCAATAAAATCCCAAGAAACCTTAAAAAACTCAGAAGTATAGCCATCAGGACCAGGCGATTTATTTTTAGGCATGTGGAAAAGGGTATCTTTAATCTCCTCACTTGAGACATCCGCAGTCAACAGTAAACCATCTTCATTAGAACAACGAAATGGCATGAGAGTAGCCAATTCCTCCGTTGACATTTCCTCATAATCCGAAGGTTGAAAATTGTAAAACTCCTCAAAATGGTGAAGGGCCTCACGTTAGATTTCAGATTTGTCCCTCATAATAGTATCGTTAGAATCTCGAATCTCTTTGATATTGTTTGTCTCTTTCCTTGCTTGAATCGAACGGTGGAAGTAACTATTATTCCGGTCACCCATAGATAACCAATGAAGCTTTGATTTTTGCTTAAGAAACCCCTCTTCTAACAACTGAAGTTGTTCCGATTTAGCTTGAGCTGTTGCCTCAGATTCCATTGATTGATTAGTCTGACAAGTAAGAGTTGCTGTTTACTTTTCACACAAGTCCTCGTAAGCCTCCTTCGTTCTTTGTGATAAATTTTCAAGACTTTCCTTACCCAATTGTCTTATAGGAACCTTTAACCCCTTCAGTTTTTTGGAAAACCGATACATTGAAGAGGTAGAGACATAAAGTGGTGGTGTAGAAGACCAAAAATCCCCAACTCTTTCTCTAAACTGTGGCAGCAAAGAGAGAATATTCGAGAACTTGAAGTGCTTGCGAACAGGCTGCAAAGAGGAAGATAAACCAAACCAACCTCTCAGATGATCCGAACACCCTCCCGATTCGAATACTAAATACGAGTCCAAGAAAGCCGATGACCAAGCATCATTTATCAAAAACCGATCTAGCTTCTTACAAACCAAACCTTCTCCTCATTTATTTGACCAAGTAAAATGAGGACCTTGAGCTCCCAAATCCTTAAGAGAACAATAACTGACAAAATCCTGAAAATCTTTCATTCCCGCAACTACCCCATTATGGAAATTAGAATGATCATGAACATCCAAAATTTCACTAAAGTCACCACAAAATTAGAAGCGTAGACAAACATAACGAAATTTTTTGTGTCAACACCATTCATAAACAAAGAACAAATAACAAGCTGATCACTCTTAAAAACCGGATTAACACGAACATTATTATTCCACACCACACAGATGCGACCAAGACAATGATGCTCATAATTAGTTAATGAAGACCAATTAGGGCAAATAGAAGAAAGAATCGAAAAAACACAAGCCTTCTTAACTCTTGTTTCCAAGAAAGAACCAAACTCAATGGAGCTTTGAGAAAGCCAATGACGAATCGCCTCATGTTTACCGCGCTTGTTTAGCCCTCTAACATTCCAGAAAAAAACCATCCATTAAGTTTTCTTCTTTGTGTTCTTTTTGCTAACAACACTTAGCGGAGCCTTGTGTTGAGCTGTATTTTGTACCCTTTTTGAATGTCGTGTGGTCGGCCTAGATTGAGTTAAGTCAGAATCTTCTTGCGGAACTTGAGACGAAACTTGTTCAGGAACGTCATCTCTACGTGCTTCGATATCTTCATTATTCGTGTTACCTTCAGCAACAAGAACATCAAAACGTGAGCCTACCACAACAAAATCGTCTATTGCTTTTGTCGAGCTTCTTTTCCTACTAACATTTACTGGAGAGATCCAACTCTCTTTGTCTTGTCCTGGTAAAACTTCAGCCGCAGTGTTACATTGCCTAGATTGGGAAGCAGATGTAGCATTGCACTGTTGAGGTGAAAGAAGGGGCGAGTGACATGCAGGCTTCTGTGGTGAACGTGGGGGCGAGCTATCAATCCGTTTCTGAGGTGAAGTTGGGACAAATTTGTTCTCTTCTCGGCGGATAAACATGTGAGGACTTCCATTAATGATAACATCATATTTTACATGTTTTGATGCATTAGAATAAGTTAGTTTTAGCTTTTATAACTAACATTTAATGTAGAATTAGTGTTTTTTTATGTGGTTATATGTTTTTAGGTACTTGGAGCTAAATATGAGTAGTAGAGATGTGTTTGGAGCTTACTGAAGCCTACAGGAAGACTGGTGACATCGCCTAGATCGTGCACATTCGGAGAAGGATTTCACAGAAATCGAAGAAGGTAGAATCGACCCTAATATCGATCTGTAGGGGTCGATATTGAGTCCCAAGATATTCCAGAGAGAATTTCTGAAGGATGCATCGACCAGTCAAGCCAAGGAGTCAGAATTGACCCTAGCATCGACCCATCAAGGTCGATGCTGACCTCCAAGAAAGCTGGAAAATTTCCTACGTGGCAAGATATGACTTAAGCACCTTGTCATTTCGAGTTCTAAGCCTTAAAAAACAAGATAAAGACGAAATGGATGGTTCCAAAAAACCCTAATATTATATAATCACTTGTAATCTCACTAGAGAAAGACACAAGAACACACACAAAAACAAATCTTGTAGCCGACACATTTTCAGATCTAATAAAGTTTTTCTTCTTTAGGTCAATACTTATTCTTATTCTTTTGTTTATGCTTTGATTACCGCTTTAGATTAGTTTACTTTTCAGTCTTGTTTATTATTTTATAAATCAGATCTTGTCTCTGTAACCCTTAGGAGACAAAAGTCTAGATTCTTTAGACCACATAGGGTGGTGGTCAAAGATGGGATCTATGTTTTAGAGTTCATTACTGTACTTAACATATCTAGCTACTTTAGTATGCACTTTAATGCTGAGTATTCTCTCATGGGAGATAATCTAGAGTACAACTGAATCCAGTAGGTGTAGTTGTCTATTTAGAAGTGTTTGATGCCACGAGAGTGGATTAAACCTTCAGATCTGCATACTAGAGAGTCATAGATAGTGTCAAATTTGTTGTTTGATAGAATTAATTATAGATCTGGCTTTGGACAAGTTAGATTAAATATTTTAGGAGTATTTCGCCACGAGAGTGGGTTATACTTTAGAAACAAATCTATCTTTCACTTTGTGTTCTTGAGGCGAGAGTCTAATGACACTTAGTATTCGATGATGGGATTATGTGAAATGCATATCCAGTTTACCACGAGAGTGGATCTAGATATAGAGTCTAGCATTCCACGAGAGTGGACTAGCAAATTATGGAAGATCCCTAGAATGACAAATATAAATTATTTAGAGAAAATATGAATTCTAAACTTAGGTTTCCTGATTTAGACTATCACCCATAGTTTGTATATATATAGTTTATTATTGTTATTTACTTTCTGTAATTATGTTTATGCTTAGTTTAGATTTAATTGCTTTCTTAGTTTAGAGTTTGTTAACTTTATTTCCTGTTTTATTATTTTCATAATCATTTTAGATTAGGAATCAACCCCACTCTATTTTATTTCCACCTAGATTAGATCTGCATTTGTATTCTCTATGTAGTTATTTTATTTTCCTGTGGATCGACCCTGTATTATTACAATTGCATTTAACTGTGCACTTGTGGTTTTGTGGGTTAAACTCTCGATATTTACTTCTCGGGTGAAACCTGTGAAGATGCATAAAAACCTCTGCATCAATTAACGATTACCATATCCTTGGTCCCCGTTACATTCTGAGCTAGTTGAGGAGATTGGGAATTTTCCTCCCTGTGAAGTAAAGTTGAGTCAGATTGCGGAGCCTGATCCTGAGCTGGTGCTTTAGAAGATCGGCGACAAATGTCACGAGAGTGTCCCCAACCGTTACAGTTGCTGCACCTTGGAGGCAACCATGAAAATTCATACTCCTCTTCGACATCAATACCTGTTTTAGACTAAAATCTGTATTGCTTAGGCAACTCCTTCATGAGGTTAACATTCACAAAAACTTTTGCTTCATCAAACACCTTATAAAGTTGAGTCTCAGGGTGAAGCTTTATGGGTTCTCCAACCTTATTTGATAGAAAACTGATACCTTCCCAAGAGAACAGAGAAAGCGGAATATTTTTCACCTTAATTCATAGAGGCATACTGTGTAGTTCGCCCAAATTGTGAGACCATCATAGGTTTGTCCGCAATATTCCACATACCACGATGAAGGATTCTTTCCCGAATATCTTTGTCCCGAATGCAAAACTTGATCGTCGATTCATTGACAACAAAAGCATCGATTCTCATAGACTTATCACCATAAGTCCAGATCTTATTAACGATAACATGGATTTTTGCAATATGAGGGGCTTTTGCTGGAAACTGCCCAACAATTAAGTCTTCCCATAATGGGATTGAGTCGGAAACCACCGAATCAGGAATCTGACCAATTTTAATCCCATCAACAACCGAAAATTCAATCGCGTGGGTCTTAAGAGTAGATGGCTTATTCTGAACAACCGCCGCATATGATCGGGGAGCATGGGGGCCAACAGGATGCGATTCATTTCGTTGCTTAGGGAATCCTGCCGAGTCCGAAGACACAATCGACAAACCCACACCTTCAACTTGTTTAGCCTTACTGCTAGCTGCTTTGGAATGTTGTTGTTGCGATGGAACCTCAATCGGAGACATTGCTTCCTGAGATGTATCTTCACCGCCAGATTGCTCTGGAAACCGGTGAGTGATTGTTCTTGGCTCACATTGTTAAAAGAAACAGTGGTTGGATCTAACGTTGTAGTCAAAGCGTGATGATTAACAACAGCAGCAGGTGATGAATGCGTGATCACCAGATCAAATGAATGCAGAGATGGAGATGAGTTCATAGCCGTAGCCATGACATCAGAAACAGAGCGCGATGGAGAAACAGAGACTGACGGTACATTTGCAGAGGAGACTGCAATGGTTGACGGAGCTTGTATAACAGGGGCTGAAGACGGTGGCTGAAGCCCTGAAGACGGCGGATCCAGTGAGCCTGCCATGACGGCACCGCCCAAAAAAGAATAAACGATGGTAGGTCAAAATCACCCTAAAAATCACCTTCCGAGAAAATAGGAACCAACTTTTTTCAATGGACCATTTTGTGCTCTTTATCTTATGCGTTTGTGCTCTTTGAGTTTTGTACTCTTTTTATTACTATTTTTATAAATCAAGTTTTCTTCTAAAATTTCATTTCCTGCCCATCGTGATATTGTTTGCAAAACCAGTATCTGAAAATTCACACAGAAACATGGGTCAAAATCCAGACACATGGATTAAAGAAACCAAGTAGAAAAAGAAAATTGATAACAAACCAAAGAAAATCACCAATTTCGGGACTTAAGGATCAAAGACATCACCAACCTATAGATCATATCGAATAATTAAGCTTTTGAATACGGAAGCTTAAAGGAGTGAGATGTGAGAGAGGCGTGTACGTCTTTGGCGTGGTGTATAAATTGGTGACGGAACTCGGGAAGAGGAAGAAGATGACAAAATGGCTGAATCGAAACCCTAAATTTGGACCTAGAAACTTCTACATATACAACCAAATCAAGTGAAGCTAAATTGAAAAACATGCTCACAAAGAATCTTGTTGCTATTATCGATGGTGATTTGAAGATAACTGTTTTGGAATATAAATTCAAAGGCATAGAATGCTAAATTTGGTCTAAGATTGTCAAGTAGCCATTAATGAAATAGCTTTTCGGAAAAAAATTATAAAGGAGAAAAATTGGATATAGTACTAAAAATTAAATTAAGGTCAATATAGATTTAATCAAATAGTTAATGCATTTTAGTGGCACAAGTGCGGTTTCTCTGGAACACCCCTATTTGCGAATTTTTTTCGATTTTTCGACTAAGAGTCAAATTCTCGAATTTAATTCAATTTCTATGCACAGCGGAATACTTAGCCAATTTTAATTCATGCAAGCGAGTTCTTATTCCAAATTAAACCAACAAAATTCCCAAACAAAATTCAACATAAGAATTCTCAAAAGTAAACCACAAATACTCGCCTAAGCATGTCTTAAACAAATCTCAAAGTAGAACAAGTCTAAATGCAACAATGTAAAACCACTCATTCCTTCCCAACGCCACCATGTCTTACGAGCTCCTCAATCGTCTTTACCTGCATCCATAAGTCCGGATACATAAGCAACATAATTGCTTAGTGAGGTGGTCATCTCGTCTCACCAGGCATTAGTACAGAAACAATCTAACACAAACGGCAAGATATATCATGAATAGTTAATGTAATGCAACGGTTCCCAAACGTATATGCAGGAAGACAACACTCAAAGCACACACAAACAACAAACGGAATACAAACAATCAAGACGTAAAATGCATACCCTTAACCAAACAAGACAATCAGTCTACAAACATCAAACTATCTCAAATACTTAGCCATGATCACACACTCACCTGAATGTCACTGATCTAAACTCAAAAGCACTTAGCAACCAGCCAATAATAACACACGGTAATAATCCTAGATACAAAAACAAACTCGAGTTAAACTCGATCCCAAAAGATCCTTACGAATCTATACACAAACATGTCCTCAAAAGGTCCCCTTACCAAACGGTGATAGATCCAAGGCCAGAAGAGCTGGATCAATCTTTCCACAGCAACCACAACACACGCTGGTCCTAAAAACAAATCACAAAAACCGATCAAAAATCGATTTCACAAACACAAGCCTAAAACGATCCCAAAACGATCTCCTTACCAAACGGTGAACAGATCTAGGGCCACACCAACCAAAACGATCTCACCACAGCAGCAACAACTCACAACGGCCCTAGAAACAACACCACAAAATGATCAGAAAACTGATCCCAAAACGCCACACGATTCCTCACTTAAACGGATCGCAAAAGTGATCCCTTACCGAACGATGATCCAAACGAGTGCAAACATCAGCTCAAACTCACCACATCAGCTCACTGAACACCCGCAAACCTTAACAACAACACCACAAAACAGATCACCAATCCGATTCCAAAAACCCCAAACGGATCCAACCCCAAAAACGCTTACCTTTTGCGTTTTGACAAAGATACAAACGATGGATCCCAATTCTCGATGGATTCTTGCTTCACTACCACACAATCAAAAATAACACTTTGATCGAATCAAAACCACAAAAGAACAAGGAGAAATGCTTACCAAATTCATGAATTCTCTCTCACGGAACGAATCTCTCACGGCCAAGGATTCACGATTTCTCTCTCAGCAAAACTCGAGCTTTTCTCTGCATTCTAAGTATTGTGTAGCTGCTCAAACTCGACAAAAATCCCTTAAAAAGACTCAACCAAAACCCTACACCAAACGGGCCAACACTTAGAAAAATTTCCAATTTTCTAAGTCCCTGTGGACCAAAATTCTAAATTCAGCCCGTGTCCTCCTTTCAGCCTTTATTCATGATTTCACCCTAAAATTGACTCGTATCGGACTGACCGTAGGTCTGATAAGGTTTCAGTCGGTCCAACCTTATCCAATCCGACTAGATAAGATTTTAGGACAGACCTTATCTTAAAACCATTCCTCGTCCGAAAATTTAGGATCGATGTCCGAACGATCCCCAAACGGACCCATGTCCTTATCCGTGTGTCCAAATTCGGACATATCCTGTTCGAATCTTATCCTGTCTGAACCAGACACCAAATCCTGTCCTGGACCCTTCGTTTTTACGATCGTAAAATCGAATCTGGACATCCGATAATCCCGCGTACCGCGTCTGGACAGTACGAGAATTTTGGATTGCTGTCCGAACAATCTGCCCTTGCTCGAACATTCTGTGTCCAAATGTCAGCATGTCCGGACACAACAAAAGGCCAACGATTCAGAACCAAAACACCGATAATTCAAAATTCGAAACTCGACGATCAGAACACAAATCCCCGACAATCAGATCCACAGACATTGACGATACAACACACAGACACCGATGATACAGCTCACAGACACCGATGATATAGCACACAGACACCAACGATAAGGTCTGTCCGATGATGTCCTAATCATCAGACATTTCTGAACGTCCCGACTGTCCGGTCAAAGCCAAACATCAGCATTTTCAGCCTGTCCGACATTCTGCCCATGCCGAGAAATCGGTTGCCCGAAGGACGGATCTTACATTCTCCCTCAAGTTACCAACCTGATCCTTCCGAGCCTTGTCTTTTCTTCTATATCAAGCAACGCTTCACCTGGCGTGGTCAACGCTATCCCTTGTGCATACCGGATCCCTTGTGCCTGAACACTTCTTCCCTGCAACTTTCACTCGTGCATACTGGATCCCTCGTGCCTAAGCACTTTTTTCCTGCACCTATCACTCGTCGGCTCGTCAGCCATCCTGACTTACCCACATTCCGGTCCATAGGCTATCACACAACTACAAGAATCTCTACTTGCAGATATCTCCGCGGCTTAACCGCATCTCTACACATAACAATGATTTTACCACAAAATAACATATACCCGGGTTCATGTTCCCATGGCTCAACGGTTACACTTCCTTCAGCAACATCTTCTCCATATTCAGATTCCTCACCAAAGTTTTTACCCTCATTGAATAACTCTTCCTCTTGACTAAACTTTCCACGCTCTAAGTCTTCACCAAATCTGAACTCGACGTGTTCCGAATCCTCCTCTGAACTTAGGATGGACCGGGCCTCTTCTTTCTCAAAAGAAGACTCCTCATGATAACCAATCTCGGAATTTTCCATTTCGCTAAAAGCAGTTTCAGCTTCTTCGCAACAAGAGTCACCATTACGGTCTTCTTTCTCTATGTCATTCTCTTGATCAGTTTCTCCAAACCATGGTTCACCTTCTTCATAGATTTCTTCTCCAAATTCAGACGTGGAGTAGCCTTGTAATTCTCCATGGCTTCACTCTTGAGAACTCAGCTCTGGTTCAGCTTCTTCTTCATGCTCATAACCAATTTCAGAATTAATCTCTTCATCAAACCGTGTTTCTTCTTCAAAGGTGTCATCTTATTCTGATTCGATTTCTACTTCTCCCCAATCTATTTCTGAGGTACTAAGCTCACCCTCAGCTTCTTCTTCATAGTCCATGGCTCGGTTTAAGTGTACCTCGGAATTAAATCATAAGGAGACAAAACCAGGAATTAAATCTCACACCGGACCACTTCTGTTCAAAATGTCTCAAAACCAGTTCAGCAATTTAATAATCCAACCACACACAATTATAATGATGCAAACAAGGTTCAGATATTCAATATTAAAGCACGTTAATAAACTGGTCAAGAACAAAACAAGACACAAACCGAGAAAATAATATGCAAACCGGAAATGAATTAAGCTTCAAATTGGACCAATTTATTTCAAACAACGGTTCAGCTATTAAGTCCAATTGTCACACGTTTCTAAGAGATGCTCAACGTTCAGATATTCAAATGAGAGAGCTCACATGAGCTGGTCAAAAAATAAAGCAAGAAAAGCAACGTACAAAAATTTAAAAAGAACTTTTGGGACCACTTCTCTTTTAACTTGACCAAAAAGCAAAATAAATTAGGACCACTTTTTGACAGCTCACACAAACAAGTTTCACCCTATGTTTTCTACTCTAATTCGATCCAGCACCTTAACTCAGCAAACAAAGCCAGCCACATACAAAGTAACGATGCACACAAGAACAAACGATACACAAGAACATATTTCAAAAAATAGGATCAACGATATTAAGATTAGCTAAGCTAGATGCAAACAAATGAACGAAATGCAAAACCATAAGATAACTAACATCCTAGACACACAAACTAACAAAGATGCAAATTTTGACACAAGAACACAAGGCTAAGACAAAAACAGAACACATACTAGCAAAGAGATGCAAAAATAGAATTTTTATGGGTTTTTCTTTTTTGTGCAAACGAAAAGATGAGATAAAAGACACAACTGGAACCTTTCTTCTCGATACTAAATGATACGAAAATGATCTAATCCTCAAGAAATGTGGCTAAAGATGGAGATAGACCTTGGAGAGAAACTCGATCTAAGGTGAAGCGAGTTGAATGGTGTTGAAGATGGGAAGGAAATAGGCAAGAACTCGAGCTCAAGACCTTCAATGGATGATGATGGATAGAAGCTTGGATCTTCAGAAAGCAACCGAACTGAAGAGATCCAAGAGACGGTGGAGCTAGACTCGGTGAGAACTCGAACCGGAGTGAAGCTAGCGGATGGACGGTGAAGAGATGTAACCGGTGGAATGAGGAGCACCACAAGGCTATGGACAGACCTTGATACAACTCAAAACCAGAGGATAGAGGCGACCTCAATACCCAAAGGTGGTTTCATCCTGTATTCTCAAGCCTCAGCTGAAGTATATAAGATAAAGAGAAATCCTTTCGAGTTTTTACTTCAATGATTGCTTTTTTTTGTAAAATGAGAAGGGTTTGCCTTATAAAGGCTACAAATTAGGGCTACTTGAATAATGGATTGGACCTAAGCCCATTAAGGTACAAGCTGGATACTTAGGCCCTCCACTTTACAAAACAAGCACAAAAGCAAAGCAATTAAAAGACAACAAGTCTCAAAACAAGCAAAATATCAGTGATGAAAGAAGCAGAATGACTTCTCGATAAAGATCACTTCTGCTTCATTCTCACTCTCATAGACATTTCCATGTAAAATGAGAATGGAAGCTGAGAAGTGATGCTCTAAGCCTTTCACACGGTACAAGCGCCTGACGAGGGTTGTCTCAGATGGACGGGCGGCGATCTGACGATGGGCAATCTTGGAAACATGGGTTTGGCGTGGCCAATGGAGTGATAAGCCACACAGTTATGGAAGGGCTCGTGATACAGGTCGACATCCTATTCTTGCGGGATTCGCACAAACAAGAAAGAACAAAGGGATGCCGGCACGGCCTGCTGTTATTCAAGTCTCTCTCAGGTCGAAGTTTCTCCTTATATATGGCTCGAATTTAGGCTACAAAATGTGTCAAAAACCTGACATGGCCTAACACATGGCCAAAATATTTCCCAAAACAAAAGGAAAAGTTCAAAAAGGAAAGTTCGATTTAAATCAAATAAGGAAAATCGCCTCGGTGCTGTGACGAGTCTGGCTTTGTGACTTCTCCTATTAAATGGACTTCAATGGCTCCCTTATAATGCTTGAATCTGAATAAACGACAAGATGGGCTTCTACAATCTCGGCCTTCAAGAATGCCTCGAGGCCACTTTCACCACTAATGCTGTCATAAAACCTTCCTTAGTAAAACCACATGGGAAACCTAAGGGTAGGAAAGAATACAATCCCTAGTGATGTCTTTATGACCCGATCATGCTAACGTGAGGACAAAGAGGGAAGTCACCATCTTTGTCCGCATGCCACTGTCAGGCGAGCATAAACCATTCCTCGTGGAGTCGTGGATTGTCTCGGCTCCAACATCACTCGTCGATGCTTCTCGATCATTGCTGGTGAACGGAAATGCCATTGGGTCGGCATTGTCCTTGGTTATGTCCGCATGGGCTCGGTCCGTGTCCAGATGGTCCTTGTCAAGGAAAAGGTCCACGACCTTGGTGAATCCTTTGAGGCTCTTGGTTCATGATCGTGTCATCGGTGCTCCTCTAAGTGGTGGGATCTCCACTGATTGAGCCGGTTCCATTTGGATGTCCACATCATTTTCCCCTTCTTGAGAAAGTCCTTTCGTCATGTCCGAGTCACCTACATCAAAAGGAAACAAGTCACTAAAGTTGAATGTGGGACTAACATGGAACTCACTGGGTAACTCGAGACGGTAGGCATTTTCGTTGATCTTCTTGACAATCTTGAATGTTCCATCTACTCTTGGCGCTAGCTTGGAGCTCCGCTTGTTCGGGAACCGCTCAGGCGGCATGTGAAGCCAAACCCATTCTCCCGGGGCAAACTCCATTTTCTTACGTCCTCTGTCTCTTTGGTGCTTGATTTGCTCGTTCCATCGGTTGAGGTTCTCCTTAACCTTCTCGTGGATCTTCTTGACTTGCTCGGCCTTAACAACTCCATCAAGACTAACTTGGTCCGTCATTGGTAACGAAATAAAATCCATGGGGGTCCTAGGGTTAAAACCATACACAATCTCGAAAGGGGAAAACTTAGAAGAAGAGTGGTTAGCATGATTATAAGCAAATTCAACTAAAGGTAAACACTCAACCCAATTCTTTAAGTTTTTACCGAGCGGCTCCGGCCAGGGTCGATGGTCTGAGACGCAGACACAAGCATCGACCGGCCATGGTCGATGCTAAGATGGAATGGAGGCACATCAGACAACCACATCGACTCCACTCCGTCGATGCCAACTCAATGCACATGCCAGTTGGACAACACCATCGACCAGGGCTAGTCGATGGTCTACCAGGGCTAGTCGATGGTCTACCAGAAGAACACAAGGACACTCAGCATCGACCGGCCATGGTCGATGCTATGCTTGAGAGCATCAATGATGTTGATGCACCAATGAGCCATTCGAAGAAACGATTCATATACCCTGTAAACAGAAGGAGATTCCAAGTAGTAGTCAACTCCATCCTGGAGCACATTACCTTCAAGGACGCATGGAAATAATATCCCTTAGGAAACTTATTCAAGGGCACTGATGAGATGATTCAAGACATATAACAACGTTTTCGAGGAATTCGTTTCGCAAGGAACTCCTAGCTAGGCCGACCACACCAACCAATGAAGGCAGATGACATGACTTGGTTCTATAGACAAGTAAGCAAGGAAAAGTTAAGACAATTCAAGCGACTTGTCAAATCACTCCCGGTAAACATCACCTTCGGTCAAGCTTTACTCAAGTACAACCTCGATCTTTAATTCATGGACACAAATGAAACCATAGAAGACATATGTGACCTTTAAATGAAACCATATAAGTCATTACTCTCCCTAAGCGGGAATATTTCGGACCTTACAAGGTATGTTGCTCTATATTAGGTCGTGAATTTGGTGATGCTCTATGTGATTTCGGTGCCACCATAAATGTGATTTCCATGGAGAGAGCAAAGGCGCTAGCACTCAATGATCTAAAAAGATCAAACGTTTGCATCGGTCTAGCAAATACCGAGATTATGCAATCATACGGAGTAGCCAAAGACGTGATCGTGTGGATTGGAAACTGTCGTATACCCACCGATTTCCATGTGATCGACATGAGGGAAAATGATAACACTCCACTCATCCTTGGTGGAACGTTTCTTACAACGGTAGGGGCAGTCATTGATTGGACAAAGAAGAGAATCTCGTTCACATATGTGAACCGAGACATATTCTACAAAGCCACACCGACCGATCAAACGCCACCACCATCTCCATCTCCAGCCAATTCCGTAAGCCCGTCAAAAAAACAACGTTAAAAAAACATTCAACCTTTGTAAATACATTTTTAATTTTTGAATTTTAAGTTTTTCACTTTTCAATTCTTTTAAAATTTTAAGGCACTTTTAGTTTGTTTTTATTTTGTTGTTTTCTGTTTTCGCGTTTTTCTATTTTCTGGTGATTTTTTATCATAAACAAAAATAAACCAAGGACTTGAACCCGTGGGAGCTGCCAACCCACACACCCAATAAGAGAATTACGGTAAAATTCTCTTATTCTTACCCTCTTTACAATTTTTATTACAACGAGGACGTTGTAATTTGAGTGTGGGGGGGGGGAGTCTTGCGATTTATGGAGGTAATTCTTTCTCCTTGACATCTTTTGATGGAAGTTTTACCATAAATTTTTCGCATTTTGAGAGATTGTTACACTCTTTTCCTCGTTCATAAGTTCAATAACATATGAAAAGGTTTTTAATGAGATAGCAATAAAATTTGTTAATTGTGTTATTTGTGCTAATGTTTGGATGCTTTGCTAGATAGTGTTTGATAATTACAAGGAAATTTTGAAAATCCATGAGTGGATCGACAAACACCAAAAAGGATCATTCTTCTGGAGACTCAGACGATTCGGAATTGACTTATCACCTTAATGAACTGTAATTTTTCTCGATTTGGGGCTTGAGATACATTGGATTTGATACCTCTATGAGACACTGCAAGATACGTTTAAGTAAGTGTAATTCCCCTCTTCCTTCCCTTCAATATTTGGAAAAAGGATATAGGTATTAAGGAAGTGAACCGGGTGTTAGAAGCTACCACTTTTAACATTCGCGTCTCATGGAAACCTGTCCTAAGGGTAAGAAACAAAAAGGATATAGGTATTAAGGAAGTGAACCGGGTGTTGGAAGCTACCATTTTTAACATTCGCGTCTCATGGAAACTTGTCCTAAGGGAAGTAATGAGCTGAAAAGAAAAAGGCGATCGATAAAAAAAATAAAATGATACCCTAGAATAGTAGAGAAAAATCGATTGACCTTGTAGTGAGAAAAAGAAGAGGAAAGGAATTGCACTAAGACGGTCTTGAGCTTACAAAAATCCGAAAGAGTAAGTGTTCATATCCTTTGATTGATATTCCTAAGTTGAGAACCCATGCTTAGAATAAAAAGAGAAGTTAACAATGAGGAGTCTAGGATCAAAGGGTGAGCGGTTCAAACTAAGGTGAGTTGCTATGCTTATGGCAAAGTACATAAGTATGGTAAAGATCATTACAATTCCACAAAGTCGAAAAGCATCAAGCACAACAATGTCACAAGGTACAAGTTCACTCTCCTTATCTTTACTGTTTTTAGCATTTCTTCACCATGCTTACCTTTTGTTTGCTTGAGGACAAGCAAAAAGGTAAGTGTGGGGGAGTTGATAGCATCGTATTTACATGCTTTCTTGCATACATTTAGCTTAGTTTTATATGTTTCTAACTTGCATTTATGATAAGTTTTAGTACATTTGCATTTGTTTATGTGTTTATAGGTACTTGGAGGAAATCGTGCACTTTCATAGCATTTTGGGACCTTAAGAAGCTATAGGGACCTTTTACTGGGCAAGAACATCATGAAAAAACATCTCAAGAGCCTCACAAAGGAAGCAGCGGCCCTAGCATCGACCAGGGGTGGTCGATGCCCTTCTCTGGGAATGCCATCGATAGACAGCATCGACCAGGCCAGGTCGATGCTCTGTCTCGGACCTGAACTGGAAGCCAAGAAGAAGACCATCGATGCAAGATCGGCTGGTCAACGTCCCATCAGAAAGCCCATCAACCCTGCTGTCGACCGGGGCATCATCGAGTCACAGCTGAAACTTCGGTTAATGCGAACTCGCAAGATATGAAGCTTATGATCTCGAGTTATGACATTCCAAAGCCTTGGATGCCATAATGAAGCCACCTAAACTCTATATAAACTCATATATTCTCATTAGACACAAGTTTTAGACTCTCTAGCCACATTTTGTCTCTTTTTCAATAAAGAGTTCTTCTTTTAGGTTTACTCCTTTCTTATGCTTTAGTTTGTGTTTATGTTTATGTTTTGATTTATATTTCTATTCTTTAGTTTGTTATTTAATGTTTTATGAACCTAATCCTTGTCTTTGCCGTCACCCTCGGAAAGACAAGAGAGTAGATCCTTTAGACCACTAGGGTGGTGGTCGATGATGGGATTGAAGATTTAGAATTCAATATGTCTAATTGCTCTTGACCGATCTAACTACTCTAATATGCATTCTTAATGCTAAGTCATGTCCTATGGGATGTGCTTAAAGTTATAACCAAATCAGTAGATGAGGTTATATGAATAGAAGCCCTTAGCACCACGAAAGTGGGTTAAAATTTCAGACTTGCATATTAGGAAGTATTAGTTAGCATCGAGCTTGTTGTTTGATGGAGCACCTTAATGCTTATCTAGCTGTGGCCAAAGTTAGATAATGATCTCAGGAATACATCATCATGAGAGTGTTATTGTATTCAGAAATAGATCGTCATTCACTCTTTGTCTTGACACACTTCTAACAAGTTAAACACTTGGTTAATGTCGGTTGGATGTGTGACACGCCAGATGTGTCTATCACTCATAAGAGTCGATGATGGGATTGTGCGCAATGCGTGAAAGTCGCCACAAAGTGGCTCACGATGACTATATGAGAGTGGTATATAGAAAATCCTAGATTGCACACAAACTTAAAGGTTAAGCATGAATCCTATCTAAAATCTGATAAATCGACTATCACCCAATTAACTATAAATAATTAATTTAGTATTTTATTTATGTTATTTTATTTATGTATTTATTTATTTATATTTATATTTCTGCAATTTAATTTTTTTTACTTTCTGCAATTTACTTTTAGCAATTTATATTTCATATTTAATTTATGCAATTTTCAAATTTACATTTCCAATTTATATTTATGCACTTTTATTTAATTTTGCATTGAATTTCCAATTTATATTTCTAATTTACTTTTCCGCACTTTAATTTATGCAATTTACTTAATGCACTTTATTTTCAGTAATTTAATTTATGCAATTTAATTTTAGTATTTTATTTTTATGCAATTATGTTATTTATTTTATTTATGCAATTTTAATTTATGTTATTTATTTTACCGCCTCATATAGCTTAGGACACAACCCCCTATTTTATTATTCCGCCTATATTAGATTTGTATTTGCATTCTCTGTGTAGTTATTCTATCTCTCTGTGGATCGATCTCGTATTACTACAATTGCATGACTGTGCACTTGTGGTCTTATGGGTTAAACTCTCGAGACTACTCTTTAGTAGCGCTCGGGTGAAACATAAGAGAGAAGGCGTAACAAACCTTACGCCGCTGTCACTATCTCAGCCAGAAAGTTGTCTCCCAGCAAATCGAGGTCTTCGATATAAAAAAGATGATCTCGCTCTTCGGGCTTCTTCATCATCTCATCAATGTTAAATTGCATGACCTCATCGTTTAGATGGAGATCAATTTTTCCATTCTTCACATCGATAATAGCTCCTGCAGTTGCTAGGAATGGTCTTCCTTATATGAGTGGATTTTTTGGTTCTTGATCCATCTTGAGTACCACGAAATCAGTTGGTATTTGATATTTCCCAACCATTACCAGGATGTCTTCAAGCAGTCCGACTAGTGTCTTGATTGACCGGTCAGCGAGAACGAGTGACATTCGACATTCCTTGAATTGAGTGAATCCTAGCTTATGAGCAATGGATAACGGCATGAGACTCACGCTGTCTCCAAGATCACATAAGGATTTTCCAAACGTCACAGTACCCAAGGTGCACGAGAGAGTGAAGCTTACCGGATCTTCTAATTTTTCTGGAATTTGTTTGTTGAAAATAACGGCACTACACTCGTGAGTTAGGAACGCCACTTCGGTTAGCTCTTTCTTCTTTTTAGTTATGAGATCTTTGAAGAATTTGCTGGCATTAGGAATCATTGTCAAAGCATCCAGCATTGGCATGGTGATGATTACTACTTTCATTTGTTCTTCAAAGGCATTCCTCATTCGGTCCGCTATTCTTTTTTTATTCTTCCTCGAAAAGAAACCTTGGACTGATAATTTGATACACTCGGTGTTGCCTTGTTTCTTTTTCGAGGCAAAGGTTCTTTGCTTGTATCTTGTCTATCATCCGCTATCTCTACGGTTTCAGGTTCATCTTCTATTATGATGTGATCTTCTTTCTTTAAGTTAGGCTCCACATTCTCCTTGTTGATTGGTTTCCTTGGTGTAATCGGTCTAAGTTATTTCCCACTCTTTAAGGTTAGAGCATTGATTGAAGGTGCTTCAGTTGTTGTTCGAGTTTCCAACGAGTGGACTTTTAAGAACAATTCTTCAAATTTTTCTCTTAAATCTTTGCATCTTTGATCAATGTTCTTAAATCCTTCACTTATCTCTGCACTTATTCTTGTCTGCCCATCTAAAGCATCTTGAATCTTCTCTTCAGACTTATCTGTCTCCGTCGTTGACCAGCCTGCTCCATCATCGTATTCAGAAGGCACATCGACGTTGACTGGCCTATTCGTCTGTTTCGATTTGCAGCATATCGACATTGATTGGTCGATAACATGGTTCAGTGGCTTCTCCTAGGGTTACATCTAGGTTGATTGGCCGATTCAGGTGACCGATTTTGCTGTCTGGGAAACCTCCAACTCTATTTGGTTGACGGTGAAGCCTTTCCTGCTGATCCAAAATTCTGTCTATCTTTTCGTGCATTGCTTCTATTGTTCTTTTCTCCTCATCTTCATGGGTATCAGTGCATCTTCTCATGTGATCGTACTCTTCTCTGTATCTCATGTCACTTTCAGCCAAGTTTTCCACCAATGTCATCCCATGTTGCACTTCTTGGCCTAAGAAAGCTCCATGACTGGCTACATCGAGTAACATACAATGTTTAGGCGTGATTCCTCTGTAGAAAATACTCACCAAAGATTCTTCATTGAACCCATGATGAGGGCATTGCATAGTGTAATCTCTCATTCTTTGTCATGCTTCTCCAAAACTCTCAGTGATTTGTTGCAGAAAGTTTGATATCTCGTTTCTCCAACTAGTTGTCCTTGAATTCGAAAAGAATTTTTTTAGGAAAACTTTTCTGCATTGACTCCACGTTGTAATGGTCTCCGACAGAAGGTGCTTCTCCCATTGACTAGCTCCACTCCCTAGTGAAAATGGAAATAGACGAAGTTTCAGTGCATCTTCAGAGACTCCATTTATCTTAACTGTAACGCATAGTTTGTCGAATTGAATTAGGTGCTCCATAGGATTTTCAGTTGGTAAACCGTGGGACTTGTTATTTTGGACAAAACGAATCAAGTCAAACTTGATCTCGAACTCGACATCTTCTACCGGTGGTGGACTAATTCCTGTGCGGTGAATGTGGCTTGTTGGCTCATCGGCCATTCCAATCGTCATTATGGCTTTCGGCCTACACATCCATCTTTCGTCCATCCAATCCAACAACTGATCAGTCCTCAGCATTATTAAAGTTTAAAAACCTGAAAATTCAAAAAAAATAAAAAAATAAATAAAATAGAACAAAGAAACCTATTCTCAGATTTATACTAAATCCCTATGGCTATTGCTGCAGTCCCCGGCAACGGCGCCAAAAACTTGATAGGAGGTTTTATTACCTATTCACAGGTTTCACCCGAGATGAGAATCTCGAGAGTTTAACCCAATAATGTCGCAAGTGCACAATAATGCAATCGTAGAATGTACGGGGTCGATCCACAAGGACTAGGATTAACTACAAAGAGAATACAAGAATAAATCTAATCTAGGCTGAAAATAAAAGTTTTGGGGCCTTGCTTCTTCGTGACTGAATTGCATAAAATAAATAATAAAATATAGCAATAAATAAATAACGGTAAAACAATTATAATGCAAACAATCTCAAGGGTGAAGGAAACGATTTCAGAGAATTTTCTAATCGGAGAACGATGTTCTTTCGCCTATTGCAAATATCTATCAATCTAGAGATATAAAAACTTGTCTAGTCCACTCTCGTGGTAAGCTAAACTCTTTGTAAAAACTCACTCTCGTGGCACTCTTACAAGCGTTGAACACAATCTCTATTTGACCAACCTAATTAACTGTTGCATTCCTACAAAAGTAATTAAGCTCGTAACTTGTCTAATTCCGAAATCTAGATTCACTCTCATAATATCTAGATTCTATGATGTTAAACTAACTTGATCAGAGCTAATCTAGATAAGCACACAAATAAAAATAGATTTATCGATTAATTATTACTCCAATTATATAGATCTGAAACCTCTTTTCACTCTCGTGGTAAACAGAATTTCCTAACACTTAGTCACACCTACTAAGCCCTTAAATCATTCCCATAAGAAAAGATCTAGCAGTGAAATCATATAAAAGGTAGCTAATCGAATTAAGAACTTTGAACATCAAACTCTAACTAGTAGATCTCCATGGTCATTATCCACCCGAGACATTTAAAGATCTACTCACTCATGCCTTTTCTAACAATAACAAGGTATGAGATTGAAGACATAATAAGCAATAGAAACAGTAAATAAAAGTAGAGGAATTGCAAAACAAGAAGAACTATTGTATATTCATAAATAAAATGTAAGAACAAGAGTTATGGTGAGATCCTCTTTTGTGTATTTGTCTCTAAAATCTCCCACACTTGTGGCTATGCATTACAACATGTTTATATAGTTCTTAGGCTTCTGGAGGCATCCAAGTCGAGTCTCTAGGGTTACCAAAGCATCAAAACGAATATTCCAAGTCCTTCGTTGCCATGTGTTGAAAATCCCTTATTTTTTGGAGTAGAATCGACCTTGATAGGTCGATTCTGTTGGTCGATTCTCCACATCGACCATGATTGGTCGATTCTCCACATCGACCATGATTGGTCGATCCATCCTTCGAGAGTACTTCCTGAACATTCTTTGGGCTTCATATCGACCCCCACATGTCGATTCTAGGGTCGATTCTACACTCTTCGGATTCTGTGAAATCCTTCTCCGAATGTGCACGATCCAAGCAATGTAACCATTCTTCCCATAGGATTCAATACGCTCCATAAACGCCCCAAATACTCAAATTTACTTCTAAGTTCCTGAAAACACATAAACATATGTAAACAAACCAAAATTATCCTAATTGCTAGCTATTATGCATGAAACTAAACCAAATGAGTGCATAAAAACATGTAAAAATGGGTGCTATCACTAACCGATGGCCGAAGCACCGGATATCCCATCCATGTTCACGGCTCTACAAACTCATCTCCAACAAATGAATGATCGTCGTCGTCAAGTAGAGCAGCCGCCTCGGCAAGTGCCCCCACCGTTTCGTGAACCGGTAATCGGAGAACTCTTTGATGAGTCCGACTTTTAACATCCTCCAAGAAGAGTTAGACCGGAACCGAGGAGAGATGCAAGGGGTAGATATGAAGAAGATCACGAAGAAATGCATCATAGGTTAACACCGCCTACTTTTGCGGAAAAAGTTGACCCGGAGGCGTATCTTGATTGGAAGAGACGCATGGATCACATCTTTGAGTGTTACCACTATGACGATCTAAGAAAGATCTCTTATGCCGCGGCTCAATTCACGGATGACGCCCTCACATGGTGGGACCGAGAAGCGGCTAAAAGAAGAAGAAATGGGGATGGTACAGTTCCGTCTTGGGAGATTATGAAATTTATGATGAAAGGAAGATATGTGCCTCCCTTATATCACCGACAGCTTCAAAAGAAGTTTTGAAAAATTACTCAAGGGAGTAAGAGTGTGGAGGAGTACTATGAGGAATTTGAGCATCTAAGGAACCGTCTCAACCTTGAAGACACCGAGAAGACACCGAGGAGACTCTCATGGCTCAATTTCTAGATGGTTTACAAGACCGCATAGTACGGAAAGTGCAAAGGTTGATATATCAAGACTTCAACGAGCTCTTGCACTTGGCCATTCAAATTGACCAACAAGTGAAGAGAAAGGTTGCAAGCTACTCATGGATCAAGGCTAGTCCAAACATGCCATAGAGCACCCAAGCATCCAGTTCTAACACAAATGCTTCTAAGCCTTTAGACAAGGCAAGACGCCGACGTATGACCCTAAGGCCAACACCAAGCCTCGTGATTCGCCTAAAGAAGCTAGAGCGGATCCCCGAGGAGCTCCAAACTGTCCAAGAACACGGGATCTACAGTGCTTCAAGTGTAAAGGACATGGTCATTATGCAAGAGAATGTCCTAAGGCAAGGGTCATGGTTCTTACCCCTTCCGGTGAATACGAGTCTCATGACGAAGAAGATCCCCAAGACAAGGATGAGAGCACCGCAGAAGAGGTTGAATATCCCGACGTGGGAGAATTGTTAGTCACCATGAGAGTTCTTAGTGCCATGCAAGAACCGGAAGAAGTAGTGATGGGAGGTTTTTATGCCTTTTCACTGGTTTTACCCGAGAAGTTAATCTCGAGAGTTTAACCCACAAAATCGTAAGTGCACAGTTAAATGCAATTATAGTAATACGGGGTCGATCCATAGGGAAATAAAATAACTACATAGAGAGTGCAAATGCAGATCTAATCTAGACATGAAAATAAAGCAAGAGGGGGTTTCCTAATCTACTAAGCGTTGAATTAAATAAAGAGATAAATAGAAAGCAGTAAATCTATACTAAGAAAACAGTAAATAAACTGAACTAAATGTGAATTAAATAAACATTAAATAATCCTAAACTAATATTTACACATACTTGGGTGATAGTCTAAATCAGGAAACCTAAGTTTAGAACTAACTTATTATAACACATAAAACCATGCAAATATGAGTCCTATCAACTCCCCAACACTTTTCTTTTGCTTGTCCTAAATCAAACAAAGGCTAAATATGGTGAATCTATTTTATTGAAGGCAAATAAAGATAAAGAGAGTGAACTTGTACCTTGTGACATTGTTTTGTTAAGTGTTTTCCGTCTTTGTGGAAGTAGAAAGGTCTCTAACGTACTCCATGTACTTCACCATAAGCATAGCTACGCACCTTAATTCAGACCACTCCTCCTTTGAACCTTGAGTCTTCATTATCGACTTCTCTTTTCATTCTAAGTACGAGCTCTCGACTTGGGAGTATTGATCATAAAACATGAACACTTACTCTTTCGGATTTGTGTAAACTCAATACCGTCGTGGTACAAATCCTTTCCTCTCCCTTTTCTCACTTCAAGGTCGAATTGATTTTTCCCTACTTTTCTAAGGCATCATTTTATTTTTTTTATCAATCACCTTTTCTTTTCGCTACTTGGACAGGTTTCCATGAGACTCGAATGCTAAAAGTGGTAGCTTCCAACATCCGGTTCACTTCTTTCTTACCTATATCCTTTTCTTTTTTTCTTCTTCTTCTACTGAAGGGAAGGAAGGGGGGACATGTACTCACATAGACGTGCCTTGCAGGGTCTCATAGAGGTATCATGTCTCATGCATCCCAAGCCCCAAATCGAGAATTTTAAGGTCCATTATAGTGAGAAGTCAACTCTGACTTGCCAAAGTCTTCGAAGGAAGAATCCTTTTGGGGTTTGTTGATCCACTCATGGGTTTTCCACGTTTCCTAATAAAGATTAAACATTATCCACACAACATCCAATCACAAACACAAATAACAAAATTAACAAGTTCAAATGCTACCTCATTAAAAACCTTTTCACATGTTATTGAACCTATGAACGAGGAGAAGAGTATAACAATCTCTCAAATGCGAAAAACTTTCAATAATTCTCTCATCAAAAAGATGTCAAGGAAAAAGAAATACCCAGTTTATCGCAAGACTCCCCCACACTTATTTCACAACGTCCTCATTGTGATATAAGACGGAAAGGGAAAAAGCAAGAGAAACACGTACAATGATTCTCTTATCGAGTTTTGGGTTGGCAGCTCCCACATGACAAGTCCTTGTTTTTTTTTTATGGTGAATCACCTGAAAAGGAAAACACAAAAAACGAAAAACAGAAAAATACCAAAAATCGAAAAAACTGAAAAAGAAATGAAGAAAGTATGTACAAGGATATAGTGCTTATTTAACGTTGTGAGCTCGACGACCTCTCGGAGTGATCCAAGGATGATGAAGATGAAGGCCGAGGACTGGATGGTTGTGCAAAGACTTGACCATACAAATGCTCAGGATTAGTGTTTATCCTAGTTGTTCGTCTTAGTATTCGTCATTGAGATCTCCAGCTTATAGGATCAGATGTGGGATGGTGAGTCCATCTCTCCCCAGCAGGAGCATAATCAGTGTGAGGGTCATCATCAAAAAGTCTTCTTTTTAGGCGTGGTGGAGGAGCTTCATTGGCCGGTGTTTCATAGCAGAACACGTCTTTGTTCACATAAGTGAACGACGCTCTTTAGTTCGGCCAATCTATAACTGCTCTAACTGTTGCTAGAAAAGATTCTCCAAGAATGATTGGAGTGTCATCGTCCTCCCTCATATCAATCACATGGAAATCAGTAGGGACTCCACGATCTCCGATCCATACAGTAACATTCTCAGCTACGCCTTCAGAGCGTGTGATATCGGTATTAGCAAGTCCGATTCTCACATTCGATCAGGTGAGGTTGTTGAGTCCCAATATCAAGGCTTTCTTCTTCGACATTACATTGATGTCAGCACTTGAATCACAGAGAGCATCATCAAAATCAATACCAAGAATTGAACAAGGTACTTTGTAAAGTCCGGGATCATCTCTTTTGAGCATCATCCTATCTGGTGTTAGGATCCCGATATACAGTTCCTTGATTTCATCCAAGGTCTCCTTGCTGTCGCTGAAATAGGAGTCAAGATTGTACTCAACTAGAGCTTGCTCGAATGGAATATCTCTTGGAATCTTGCTCACAATTCCAAAAAATTCGCTGAGTTGTTCTGTACTTATTTCTCTGAAGAACCAAGTAACATCATATCTGAAAAGTTGTGGATATCTGAGATGAGATTCCTTGAGATGCGCGCTTCTCTAAAAAATTTTTTGATGTCATGAATCGTCTCATATGTTCCTTCGAAGTATTCCTTCAATGGGTACCTCTTCCATGCATCCTTAAAAGATAATGACTTAGCGATGCTTTGGATCAACTTTTAAAGTCTCATCTTGTTACTTGGATTGATAAACACTTGCTGCTTTTGACTCGTGAGGAGGTTGCAGCTATGTTCTGGTCCTTGCAGAGACACTTCAGAAGGGTCTTCATCTTCGTCACGGTCTTTTTCTTCGCCAGAGGAAGAATCGATGACGATTGGCCGAATTCTGTCTCCAAGCAGGCTGATATCGATCCTGATTGGTCGATTTTGGCTTCGGATTGTTGCTCCTAGAGGTGCATCGTTCTGGAGGCGATGCAGGGGTCGATGTGAGTTTGGCGTGGCTTCAGAATCGACCTCGTTTGGTCGATTTAGGGGTCGGGCAGACGTCCTGATTGGTGCATTGGGCCAGTTAATTCGATAGGGAGAATTGACCATGATTGGTCGATTTTGGGGTCCGATTCTGCTCTCAGATGTTCTCGTTGATGTGCTTTGCTTCATCCTCTTTCCGCTTCTCAGTGTAATAAACTTGACCATAGCTCTGGGGCTCATATCTTCAAGAGATAATGTGGTTCTTTGCTCCTCCATCTTATTTCGTCTCTTTTTTCTTTTTATTAGTTGTTCTCTCAAATTTGCTAATTCACCTGAAATTTAAAAGAAGAACTTGTCAGCAAAACATAATCGTCTAGTCTCAGATCTACATCAAAACTCTATGGCTATTGCTTATTTCCCCGGCAACGGCGCCAAAAACTTGATGGGAGGTTTTTATGCCTCTTCACAGGTTTCACCCAAGAAGTTAATCTCGAGAGTTTAACCCACAAAACCGCAAGTGCACAGTAAATGCAATTGTAGTAATACGGGGTCGATCCACAAGGAAATAGAATAATTACATAGAGAATGCAAATACAGATCTAATCTAGACATGAACATAAAACAAGAGGGGGTTTCCTAATCTACTAAGCATTGAATTAAATAAAACGATAAATAGAAAGCAGTAAATCTATACTAAGAAAATAGTAATTAAACTAAACTAAACATGTATTAAATAAATATTAAATAATCCTAAACTAATATTTACACATAATTGGGTGATAGTCTAAATCAGGAAACATAAGTTTAGAATTCATATTTTATCTAAGTAATTTATATTTGTGATTCTACGGATTTTGCATGTCTCGCTAGTCCACTCTCGTGTTATGCTAGACTCAATATCCAGATCCACTCTCGTGACAAACTGGATATGCATTCCATATGATCCCATCATCGAATACTAAGTATCTTTAGACTCTCGCCTCAAGAATACAAAGTGAAAGATAGATTCGTTTTTAAGGTAAGACCCACTCTCGTGGCATAATTAATTCTATCAAACAACAAATTCGATACTAGCTATGACTCTCTAGTATGCAGATTTGAACGTTTGATCCACTCTCGTGGCATCAAACACTTCTAAATAGACAACCACACCTACTGGATTCAGTTGTACTCTTAAGTATCTCCCATGAGAGAATACTCAGCATTAAAGTGCATACTAAAGTGGCTAGATCGGTTAAGTACAATAATGAACTCTAAAACATAGATCCCATCATTGACCACCACCATATGTGGTCTAAATGATCTAGACTCTTATTTCTTAAGGGTTACAGAGACAAGATCTGATTTATAAAATAATGAACAAGAAGGAAAAGTAAACTAATCTAAAACAATAAACAAAGTAAAAGCATAAACATAAATTGGAGAAGAAGTAAACCTAGAAACTTTATTAGATCTCAAAGTGCAGGAAATTGTGTGTGTGTGTATTGTCTTGTGTCCTCTTATGAATGAGATTACATGTGTATTTATAGTTCTAGGGTTGTTAGATCTCAAAAACTCGAGTTTATCATATCCCTAAAAGTCTCAAAACAGAAAATAGGAGATCAGCCCACTCTTGGATCGCCATGTAAAAAATCTTCCACTTTTTTCGGAGGGTAGAATCGACCCTGACAGGTCGATTCTAGGGTCGATTTTGTGCCCCTTCCCTTGACTGGTCGATTCTAGCTCCATGATTTCTCTCTGGAAATTTATCATACTCAATATCAACCCCCACAGGTTGATTCTAGGGTTGATATTGGTCTTATTCGGTTCCCTGAAATCCTTCTCCGAACGTGCATGATCCAAGTGGCGACGCCAACTCTTCCATAGGTCGTCGCATGCTCCAGAAACACTCTAAACATCGAGTTTTAGCTCCAAGTACCTAGAAACACATAAACACATGCAAACACACTAAAACTATACTAAATGTTAGTTATAAAGCCTAAAACTAACTTATTATAACACATAAAACCATGCAAATATGAGTCCTATCAAGTAGCTCAACTCGAGAATATCTTTTACACCCGGTGTACGGTAAAAAGGAAGGTTTGCTCTCTTATTATTGATGGTGGTTCACGCACTAATGTGGCTAGTTCATACATGGTAGAAAAGTTGCATCTTGAAACCACTAAGCATCCTAAGCCCTATAAACTTAGATGGCTGAATGATAAGAAGAAATTAAAGATTAGTGATCAAGTTAGGATTTCATTTAGTGTGGGCAAGTATTGTGATAATGTCTTGTGTATGTGGTTCCAATACAAGCCACTCATCTCTTGCTAGGTAGACCTTGGTAATTTGATAGGAAAGTCACTCATCATGGTAGAACCAACTATTATACCTTCTTGCATGATAATAAATGAATTAGTATAACTCCTTTACTCCCATCTTAAGTGCATGAAATGCAACAAAAATTGGCTGAGGAAAAGAGCATTGCTAAGACTTATTTTCTTAGCTTGAGGTTATCTGTCACGAAAGTGGATTTAGCTATTGTTGAGTTTATTGTCTAGGGATTAGCTCTGCTTGAGTTTGTTAAACACCTAGGTAGATTAAGAGGATACACTGATCAATAACCCCCATCCTTAGGAGCTTCTGTTTAATCGCTTGATTTCTATTAGCATTGTTCCTGTTTGTTTCTGTTTTTAGTTTCTGCTTTTAGAATCTGTATTGCCTTCATTTATAGTTCTGTTAGTTTGTTAATCTCATGATCTATTGCTTGGCTTGACTTAATTGGTTTGATTGCATCCGTTTTGGTTAATAGCTCACCCATTTGGATTGACACCTTTCTGTGCTACAATGACATGATGTTAGTGCATTAGGACATTTGACACATATAGCAAAAACCTAAAAATCTGCTTATTTCAGTAACAAGGTTCAAATTATTCAAATTTGAGCACAAATAGATAAGGTAAGGACCACAAAAGTTGAGTTGGCAGTAAAGTATCAAAAGCAAAAGTAAAAGCAAGTGTACCACAAAATACTTTTGAAAACTAGCAAGAACACCCTTCTTCTTCCTAGGACCAAATCGAAAACCCTAACAATGGTGGCTACAATAACTAAAACAAGACTTAAAAGAACTAGTAACAACCTAGCCACAGCAAAGGAAACCCCAAACCAACAACCTAACACCCTAAAAGTGGAAAACACACAAATCAAGGCTAAAGGCGAAAACTTTATGAAACTTGGAGCTAATCAAGGAAAACCAGAACATAACCACAACAAACACAAGCCTAAATACATCCTAAACAAGCCAAAGAACACATGCAAAATGAATCTAAACACCTTAGCCACAATTAAACACCCAAAGAACTCAAAAGATGCAAACTTTATAAAACTTCTTCATAGGTTCATTCATGAGCAAATTAAAAGAAGAAGTTTGACTTGAAAAGATGCAACTTTTAGGACTCTTAGGCTCTGATACCAGATGATACATGCCCCAATCCACAAGATAGAACCGATCCAAACTCAAGAGCGCCAAGGGAACCAACGGGTGAGATTCACGGCGAGTTTGGGGATCTAAGGTGGAAACGGATGGAGGAGTGGTGATGGGGGCTGAGGTGACGTGATGGAGAGATGGATGAGAGGATGGAGAGCTTGAGAACCAGGGGCAAACACGAACACACAAACAGAAGAAGGAGCGGACGGATAAGTGGAGAGAACGGCGGAGATGGGGACAACCGGCGGCATTGAAGTTGGACGATGGTAGTGGCGGAAGTGAAGCAATCCGTGGGGGTGAAAGGCACCACAAGGGAGATGGAAATCCCTTGATACAGACACACTCAAGTCAGAGGACCAACCTCAATGACAAGAGAGAACCCTAGCCTCCAAGACTAGAAACAAGTTGAGATTTTTACTTAATGATTGCTTGCTTCTAAAATGAGAAGGGTTTGCCTTATAAAGACTACAAATTAGGGCTACTTGAATAATGTATTGGACCTAAGCCCATTAAGGCACAAGCTGAATACTTAGGCCCTCAACTTTACAAAACAAGCCCAAAAGCAAAATAATTAAAAGACAACAAGTCTCAAAACAAACATTATAAAAGAAAGGAAAAACAGTTGAAATGGTTTTTCTTTTGAGATAGAATCACAATCCTAGACCAACTAAACTTTGCATGAATGTTTCCAGGTAATTAGTCTATGGAGATTGGATTGTGATGCTCTACGCCTTTCACACCTCGTTAAAACCCTTTCCTAGTAAAATCCATTGGGAAACCTAGGAGTAGGAAAAGAGTATGTTACTCACCTAGAGTCTTGGGGGTGTCCTCACCTTGGCGTCATGGTGAAGACACTCTAAGCCAACCTCCCATGGCTGATCAGTGCTCAGAAGTTAGCACCGATACTCTCCCGGACGCCACACGAACGTTTGAAGCTTCCCGGACCCGCTAGCTTCAAGATTAGGCCCGTGTAGAATCCCTTGACTTGTAAAAACCAAAACTTTCAAACCAAAGCAGCTCTTGGTCTAATTCCAACTCTCAGAGCTCCGTGGTTAAGTTAAGTTTCTAGAATGGGTTACTTCGTTGTCCGGTTCCTCTTCGTCTAGTCGAAATCATCCTTTGAATGAAAGTTGGTCCAGTTCCGGCAGCTTTTGGTCCGTCTGTCTTGTTTCATTCATATCTTCTACGTCTAAGCTTTTTTTTGGGTGATTCCACTTCGAGGTGCTCCCTTTATGAATGGAAAATAAATTACAGGTGGTTGTTGGTAATGTTCCAGGAGCTATAGTTGCATCACAAGCCGAATTATCGGACGTTAGCTCACGGACATGCAGCCTTGGAGAGAAGGCTTTGTGTGTTCTCACTCTACACTAGTGAGGAAACCCCTCAAGACCTTGGGTAAAGTATTGTACTCTTTCCCTACTTCAAATTTTACCACATCGGGTTTCTAGAAAAGGGTTTTAATAAGGCAAGAAACGCCTAAGGCATCACATCTCATCTTCCTTGTGTTTTTGACTTGGAAATATCCATGACAAGCTTAGATACACAAGAGATGTGATCCTCTCCTTAGGGAAAATTTCTACATGTGTTTTCTCTTTCTTTTAGTTGCTTTTTGAGACTTTGCCTTTTGTTGTGTTTAGCTTTAGGAATTAATTTGTGGCCTAAGTATCCAATTTGACCTTAAAAGGACTTAGACCCAAATTAGACTTACTAAACCTAGTTGTAAGCCTATAAAAAGCAACTTTTTTCTTTCTCATGAATTAAGCAATCATTATCTAAAAATATCAAGGTTCAAACTTTGTGTTCTCTCTCTAATCTAAGCAAGGCTCTAGATTAGAAACCCTAAGAGGAATTAAGGTTGGGTCTCTTCCTTCTAGGTTGGTTTATCAAGTGAGTCATCTCCTCACTTGTACCAGCTCCCCTCCACCGCCGCAACCATCTTTTGCTTCACCGGGGGTTGAGTTCTCCCCACCGTTTATCTCCATTCATCCGCTTGCCTTTATCTCCGGTCGCTCCCGAGGATAGGCACCATCGTCCGTTATTTTCTTTCTTCGAGGTCTTCTCAGTCATCATTCATCACCTAGCTCAGTCTCGTGTTCGAGTTCTCACCGGGAGAGCATCACCGCCTTCTTTCGTGTCTGCTACCGCCGTTAGTCCGGGTTTTGGGTTGGAGATTTGGTCTGATCTAGAGCTTGGGAATCCTTAGGTCTATACCATTAGTTTTATTCGAAGTTAGGCTAGAGACCACTTTTGTGATAGACTAGACACTGTGTCATACCCATTTTCATGGCGATCTTTACGCATTACATGTAATCCCATCATCAGTTACTCTTATGTGTAAGCGAAACATCGATTGGCGGCTGTCACACTACCAACCGGTTAACATAGCTATTAACTAAGTTAGAGCGTGTCTAAGACGAAGAGTGAATGATGAATCTATTTCTAGAATAACATCCACTTTCATGGTGATGTATTCCTAAGATCTTAACCTAGCTTTAGCCAAAACTAGCTCACCTTTAAGCTTCTCCATCAAACAACAAACTCGACCAAAGCTAACCCACTCTCGTGGTACTAAGGGCTTCTATTCGCATAACCGCACCTCTCGGTTCGGTTATATCCATAAACACATCCCAAAAGACATAGCTCAACATTAAGATATATTAGAGTAGATAGATCGATCAAAAACAAATAAACATAATAAAAATCCTATGAAATATATCTCATCATCGACCACCACCCTCGAGGTCTAAAAGATCTACTCCCTTATCTCTTTACAAGTTTACAGAAGAGATATGGCATAGGGATATAAAACGAAATACAATAAACTAAACTACAGAAGAACAAAAAAGTAAATCAAAGCATAAATATAAACAAAAGCATAAGAAAGAAGTAAACCTAAAGAAGAACTCTTTATTTGATATGAGAAATGAGACAAAACTTCTCCAAAAGTTGGGACCTTGTTTCTAATGGCATTACATGTGTTTATGTAGAGTAGAGGAGCTTAGAACAGTCTAGGTCGTGCCTTAGAAGCTTCTGGATGACAATAATTTGCATTAACCAAGCTTCCATAACTTGAATCAATAAGAAGCGAAAGTTTTCTTTTCTGCTCGGAGGGACAGCATCGACCACCTACGGTCGATGCCCTTGGTCGATGTGAGTCTTTAAGAAGAGAATCGACCACTCCTGGTCGATGCTTGCATCGATTTGGCTTGTCACAGCTTCCTGCTCGGATTTCTGGAAAGGCATCGATCACGCCTGGTATGGTCGATGCTATGGCCGCTGCTTCCTTTGTGAATCTCTTGAGATGTGATATAAGACTCGTAAGGTGAGTCTTTGAATTCGGATATGAGGCTAGACAAGAGCTAGCTCGCAGCTCTTTCTTTTGGACAATTCGCGGCCGAAGGGTATGGGTGGCTAAACGGTTAAATCGAAGCTCCTCCCGTGAAACTGGTTGAATGACGTGATGGTGGATTGTTATGCAAACCACAAAGAATATGAGAGGCTCCTTGATACAGCCAACAAACTTGGCTATGCGAATCTCATACAAAGACAAGAACAAAGGTTTAAGCTTTTACGAAAACTTAAGAAAATACGTTCTTTATTAATTCAAGGGTAAACGAAATGATACACAGCCAAGGGACTTTATAAGAGTCCATGTGGCTATAACCCTAGGCTTGCGACTCAAAACAACAAGACTTGCAAAATTTAAAGACTCAAATGACACACACTTTCGATGAGAACAACAAATCGTTCCCTTATAAGGAAAATGTCCAAAAAGACATAAAAATAAAAGAAACAAAAATGACTCTACTAGGACTCGAACTAGACTCATAGAACACTAGCTAGAACCATTAGGCCGAAGCCATTTCACCTGCAAGGAAACAAAAAAAATTAAACACAAAACTTACCTCAGTTGGCCGAGAGTCTTGTCTTGGGTTCGTGTCCGTGTCCGCGAAACCTTTGTTCTCTTCGAGAAGGGCTTGTATTGCGACGTTGAATTCTTCCCTTAGTGTCTTGGTTGTGTCTCTTGTGATAGGACATTTGACCTCCGGGACCTTGATTTGTCTTTGGTTGTCCAGTTCGTGTCCTTGTCCGGAACTCTCGCTTGGTCCAATGTCTGATTGGTCCAGTCTGAAGCTTAATCTTTGTGTTCTGGCTCTTGTCATAGAACTTTCTTGTATCCGAGGTCACAATATCATCTTTTCCAGATGCCCTTCGTTTGGTTCCTCGTTCGGCGGCTCAGTCGAAGTGTTGATGACCGCATCATTCCCACCCTGTTGAGAAGGTTTTGTCCTCAAAACAGGTTCCTCTGAAACAAAAGGCGAAAGGTCAGTAACATTGAAAGTATGTGAGATGTTAAACTCACCTGGAAGCTCCAGCTTGTATGAATTATCGTTGATCCGTTCTAGGACCCGGAATGGACCATCGCCTCACGGTTCCAGCTTTGAACTTCTTTTTTGCGGAAATCTCTCCGTGCGCATGTGGATCCAAACCCATTCTCCGGGCTCAAAGATGAGTTGCTTTCGGCCCTTGTCTACACGCGCTTTGATCTTCTCAGTCTTCTTAATAATTGTGGCTCGTGCTTGCTCATGTATCTTCTTTATGAACTCGCTTCGGTTCCGGCCATCGAGGTTGACCTGTTCAGTTTGCGGGATCGGGGACAAGTCCATCGGTGCTAAGGGCCTGGAACCATAAACAATCTCAAAAGGAGAGAGGTTACTAGTAGAGTGCCTCACATGATTATAAGCGAACTCAATAAAAGGTAAACAATCGAGCCAAGTTTTTAAATTTATGCCAAGCTTGGCCCGAAGTAAAGTGGAGAGAGTACGGTTAACCACTTCCGTTTGTCCATCCGTTTGTGGATGACAAGTGGTTGAAAATAGAAGCTTTGTACTAAGCTTCTTCCATAGAGTCCTTCAAAAGTGCCCTAGAAACTTAGAATCACGGTCAGAAACTATAGTTCTAGGAATACCATGTAACTTTACCACTTCTTTGAAGAATAGGTCCGCGATTTGAGAAGCGTCATTCGTCTTGTTGCATGGTATGAAGTGTGTCATCTTTGAGAACCTATCTACCACCACAAAGATTGAATCCTTATGCTTAACCAGTGGCAATCCTAAAACAAATTCCATGGAAATATCTTCCCATGGGGCGTTACGAAAAGGCAATGGTAAGTATAAACCGTGAGGATGGGACCTGGATTTGGCTTTGTGGCATATGACACATCTCGTACAAGTCTTCTATACGTCCTTCTTAAGATGCGGCCAATAGATATGATCTGCTACCACGGCGAGTGAGCCTTCCTTGAGCAGCAAGTCACGCATGGATCCTTGAGGTATGCATAACCTTTTGTCCCTGAAAAGAAAGCCATCATGTAAGTAAAATGAATGGAATTCACCTTTACCACAAGCTTCGTAAGCCTCGGCAAAATCAGGATTTGTGGCATAGCAGTCCTTGAGGTGTTCGAATCCCATGATCTTTGCTTCGAGTGTGATTATCAGTGTGTAACGTCTTGATAAAGCATCGGCTACTACATTGTCCGTGCCTTTCTTGTACTAAATGACGTAAGGGAACGTCTTTATAAACTCGAGTGATATCATCGTATTTTATATGCTTTTATGCTTTATAATAAGTTAGTTTTAGCCTTTATAACTAACATTTAGTGTAGTATTAGTGTTTTTGCATGTGGTTATATGTTTTTAGGTATTTGGAGCTAAAGATGAGTTTTTGAGATGTTTTTGGAGCCTACTAAAGCCTTCGGGAAGATTGGATCGTACACATTCGAAGAAGGATTTCAGAGAGTCAAAAGAGGACAATATCGACCTGTGGGGGTCGATATCATGTCCAAATAATTTCCTGAAAGGAAGAATCAATCCGTCAGAGAAAGGAACTCAATATCAACCCTGATTGGTCGATGCTGGCCTCCGAAAAAGATGGAAAATCCTTATATGGCAAGATATTATTCGGGCAACTTGTCATTTAGAGTTTTAGGCTTCCAAGAACAAGATAAGGATGAAATGGAGAGATCTAAGAAACACTAATACTATATGATCACTTGTAATCTCACTAGACAATAGACAACTTTTCATACCCTAGATACACATCTCTTATCCTTGTAGCCACTATTTCATATCTAATAAAGAGTTCTTATTTTACTGTACTGTACTTAACCGATCTAACTACTTTAGTATGCACTTTAATGCTGAGTATTCTCTCATGGGAGATACTTAAGAGTACAATTGAATCCAGTAGGTGTAGTTGTCTATTTAGAAGTGTTTGATGCCACGAGAGTGGATTAAACCTTCAGATCTGCATACTAGAGAGTCATAGCTAGTGTCGAATTTGTTGTTTGATAGAATTAATTATATATCTGGCTTTGGCCAAGTTGGATTGAATATTTTAGGAGTATTTCGCCACGAGAGTGGGTTGTACTTTAGAAACAAATCTATCACTCACTTTCTATTCTTGAGGCGAGAGTCTAAGGATACTTGGTATTCGATGATGGGATTATATGAAATGCATATCCAGTTTATCACGAGAGTGGATTTGGATATAGAGTCTAGCATACCACGAGAGTGGACTAGCAAGACATGGAAAGTCCCTACAATGACAAATATAAATTATTTAGATAAAATATTAATTCTAACCCTAGTTTTCCTGATTTAGACGATCACCCAAGTATGTGTAAATATTAGTTTAGGATTATTTAATGTTTATTTAATTCATGTTTAGTTTAGTTTATTTACTGTTTTCTTAGTATACATTTATTACTTTATTTATTTTATGCTTTTATCTATGATATGCATGTTAGATTAGGAACCAACCCCCATTTCTCTATTTTGCTTAGATTAGATTTAGGCTTGTATTCTCTGTGTGTTATTCTCAGTCCCTGTGGATCGACCCCGTATCTGTGTTATTCTCAGTCCCTGTGGATCGACCCTGTATTACTACAATTGCATTTAACTGTGCACTTGCTGTTTTGTGGGTTAAACTCTCGAGATTAACTTCTCGGGTGAAACCTGTGAAGAGGCATAAAAAACCTTCCATCATCGAGCCACTTAGCATGTCTCCTTTTGAGTGATGTTTGGCCCCGTAAGTGCTTGAGTGTCTCATGGTCGGTATGAATGATGAATTCCTTGGACAATAAATAGTGTTACCACGTTTATAAGGCTCGCACCAAGGCATAAAGCTCCTTATCGTATGTCGGATAGTTGAGTGTGGCTCTGCTGAGCTCCTCACTGAAAAATGCCACGGGTTTCTTCCTTTGGTGAAGAACAGCTCTAATCCCTATTCCTGAAGCATCACATTCAATTTCAAAAATTTCGTCAAAGTTAGGCAATGATAAAACCGGTGCTTCGATTAGCTTCTCCTTCAAGGCATTGAAGGTGTGATCTTGGGCAGCTCCCCATTTGAATGGTTGGTCTTCTTGATCACGGCGGTGAGAGGTTCGGCGAGGGTGATAAAGTCTTTCACGAATCTCTGGTAAAAACTCGCTAGACCATGAAAACTTCGGACGTGACCGATGGTCGTTGGGGTTGGCCACTCTCAGACAGCTCGGATCTTCTCTTCATCCACCTGTAATCCTTGCTCACTAATAACAAAACCTAAGAAGACAAGCTTGTTAGTACAAAACACACACTTCTTTAGGTTAGCGAATAAGCCTTCCTTTGGAAGTGAATTAAACACAAGTTCTAAGTGTTCTAAGTGATCATGCATGCTCTTACTATAGATTAGTATATCATCAAAGTAGACAATAACAAATTTACTAATGTAAGAACGAAGAACCTGGTTCATTAGTCTCATGAAAGTACTAGGGGCGTTGGTAAGACCGAAAGGCATGACAAACCATTCGTATAAACCTTGTTTGGTCTTGAAAGCGGTCTTTTACTCGTCTCCTTCAGGCATACATGCTTGGTGATATCCACTCTTGAGATCGACTTTTGAGAATATGGTGGAGCCACTAAGCTCGTCAAGCATGTCGTCTAGACGCGGTATAGGGTGCCGGTACTTGATGGTTATATTGTTGATGGCGCGACAATCTACACACATTCTCCAAGTGCCTTCCTTCTTTGGAACGAGAAGAACCGGTACGGCACAGGGGCTTAGACTTTCTTGGATATAGCCTCGATCAACTAGCTCTCGGACTTGTGTCTCTAATTCCTTGCTTTCTTTGGGATTCATTCTATAGGCGGGTTTGTTCGGTAAAGCAGATCCTGGTACTAGGTCGATTTGGTGCTCGATCCCGCAGAGTGGAGGTAAGCCTGGTGGTAGATCCTCAGGAAACACATCTACGTAATCTTGAAGTAGATGTTGAATTTCCCTGGGGATGTCCGTCGTACCTGTCTCTACACTTAGACATTCTTTGTAGATCATTAGTAACACGGTGTCCTTGGCACTAAGGGTCTTAGAAACGGAACCGTAATTCATGTAAAGACTTGACTTACTTACCTCTATTTCCTTATCCATTTTTACTTAAAGTGCGTGTACTTGTGAAGGGCTGAGAGGCGCCAAGGTATACTTACGGTTATTGTGAGTGACCGAGTAGCAGTTTGTACGACCATCAGGTTGAGTCTCTCGGTCAAATTGCCATGGTCTTCCTAATAGGAGGTGTCCGGCTTACATAGGCACTACATCACACGTAACTTGGTCAATATATTTACCAGTACTAAACGAAATCGTTACCTGCTCGGTGATCTTCATCTTGGCCTTGTCATTGAGCCATCGGAGCTTGTATGGCCGCAGGTGCTTGGCTCGGATGAGACCTAATTTCTCAACAAGAAGCTTGCTAGCTACGTTTGTACAAGATTCACCATCTATAATTAAATTGCAAACCTTGTTATTAATGGTGCAATGAGTGTGAAAGAGATTATCTCTTTGCTCGGTCTCCTCGGGTCGAACTTGTACATTGAGTACTCGCCGGATCAAAAGAGATTCTCCGGTGTCCGGGTACTCGATGTCATCACTTGGTTCCTCCGGATCATCGTCGGTTTTGTCTTAGGACTCGTATTCGCCGGTGTTGGTGAGGATCATAACTCGTCGGTTCGGGCACTCTCGAGCCATGTGTCCGCGTCCCTGACATTTGAAACAAGTTATGTCACTAGTACGATTAACTTGGTTAGAAGACTTACCTTGGTCTTCACGGAAGTTCTTTTGTGGCTCGGTTGGATTGGATTTGAACCGTGAATCGATCTCCACGGACTTGCCCTTGTCTTGCGGCTTAGACGGGTCATTTCTCCAAGTTTGTGGARGGTTTCTTGGTCGGTTGGTGCTGCTCATCTTGCGCTTGATTTGTTGTTCTATTTGGACCGCTAAGTGAAGTAATTCAGTGAGGCTCCCGTATTTGGTCCTCTCCACTTTTCGCTGGATCCGTTCTTGTAATCCGTCTATGAATTGAGCCATCATAGCTTCCTCGGACTCTTCTAGTTCTAAGGAGTTCATGAGCTTCTCAAATTCTTCAAAATAATCCTCTACGCTCCTTTGTCCCTGCGTTAACTTACGAAACTGTTTTTGTAGGTCTCTATGGAAATGCTCGGGAACGTACCTTAACCGCATGAGATATTTTATGTCGGCCCATGTTGTCACGGGTCCAAAACGATGTCTCCTCCTCTCAGCTATGGTTCAGTACCACCATGTTAACGCATTGCCCGTGAGTTGAGCCGCGGCCAAGGCGACCTTTTTGTGCTCTCCGTATCCGTAACACTCAAAAATATACTCGAGTCTTCTCTGCTAATCCAGGTAGGCTTCGGGACCAGTTTTACCTGCAAAAGATGGAGGTATCCGTTTGATTTCATGATTGACTTCTCTTGGATTTACCTCTCTTGGTTGATCTTGCCGTACGGATCAACTCGTCGATGTTGACGAGCTAAGGGGTCAGGCGGTTCTTGATCGGACTTGGTAAAGTCCTCTTCTCCTCGGTCTACGTTGATGGGTGGTAGTTGATGTGCTCTTGGACCTCGCGGGTTAGGTTCTGGAGGTGGTGGAGGGAGTTGCTCCAATCGCCCGAAACGGTTGCCAAATTCTTGGCGTAGTTCGCCAAATTGTTGGCCATTGTGACCATTTCATTCCTCATAGTTTGTAATATCGCTAAGATAGCTTCTTGGGGAATGTTCTCATCCTCATTCATGCTGACCTTTCACTCAAAACAAACAAACACAAAGGAACCCGTGAGTGCACTCGAAGGGAAATGAAATGGATGCAAGGTTCTTCGGTCGATGAACTAAAGAAAAGTTAATATTCTCTCCTATTTTTTTTTTTTTGACAAGTTGCAAGTGCTAAATATGGAATAACATGATATCCGAGTGGAATTATGCTAAAGATGTAAACTAAAGAACCCGAAATATGCAACCGAAGGAAATAAACACAAAAGGTAAGTTAGAGATAGGTAAAAAGGAAGTCTTCTCTTTCTCGGCTTGTGACCGTAAGGGAAACTTTCTCCTTTACTTCTTCTTCTACCTCAAGGTCTTATAATGGTCATGATATTCCTGAAACAGGGAAAACCAAAACCAAAAAAGAAGCGACACAAGATCCACCAAACAAAAACAACTTGCACACAAAATGACTTCGGAGGCACGATTCATTTTCGATGGAGCTAATGTAAAACCTAATAGCTTTTTTTTTTAAACGTGTGATAACTAGCTGAAGCTGAAAGAGAGACTAACAAGATTTTTTTTTTGGTTTTATGAATGATGATTCGATGCAAACAAAAATCAAAACTAACAAAAGCTAACGACTTAACGATGTGGAAATGATAAACGTAAGGATAAGGGTAAGAAAACCAAAGTTAGGAACTTCGGCTCTGATATCAGATGATATAAGACTTGGAAGGTAAGTCTTTGAATTCGGATATGAGGCTGGACAAGAGCTAGCTCGCAGCTCTTTCTCTTGTACAACTCGCGCCCGAAGGATATGGGCGGCTAGACGGTTAGCTCGAAGCTCCTCCCGTGAAACCGGTTGAATGACGTGATGGTGGATTGTTGTGCAAACCACAAAGAGTATGAGAGGCTCCTTGATACAGCAAACGAACTTGGCTATGTGAATCTCACACAAAGACAAGAACAAAGGTTTAGGCTTTTACGAAAACTTAAGAAACTACATTCTTTATTAATTCAAGGGTAAACGAAATGATATACGGCCAAGGGACTTTCTAAGACCCTACAACCCTAGGATTGCGACTCAAAACAACAGGACATGCAAAATTAAAAAACTCAAATGACACACACTTTTGATGAGAACAACAAGTTGTTCCCTTATAAGGAAAGTGTCCAAAAAGACATAAAAATAAAAGAAACAAAAATGACTCTACTAGGACTCGAACTAGACTCATAGAACACTAGCTAGAACCATTAGGGCGAAGCCATTTCACCTGCAAGGAAACAAAAATAATTAAACACAAAACTTACCTCAGTTGGCCGAGAGTCTTGTCTCGGGTCAGTGTCCGTGTCCGTGAAATCTTCGGTCTCTTCGAGAAGGGCTTGTATTGCGACATTGAATTATTGCCTTAGTGTCTTGGTTCTGGCTCTTGTGATAGGACCTTTGACCTCCGGGACCTTGATTTGTCTTTGGTTGTCCAGTTCGTGTCCTTGTCCAGGACTCTCGCTTGGTCTGATGTTCGATTGGTCCGGTCCGAAGCTTAATATCCGTGTTCTGGCTCTTGTCATAGGACCTTCTTGTGTCCAAGGTTGCATTATCGTCTCGTCCGGATGCTCTTCGTTTGGTTCCTCGTTCGGCGGCTCAGTCAAAGTGTCGATGACCGCCTCAAGATGGCTTTCTGTGATACTCTCGGCTTGAGCAAGTAACTCCAAAGTCGTTGTGGCTTCTTAAGGCTCTAAAACACTTCAGAAGTGTGGGTTTTGCTCCAAGTACCTACATATACACAAACACATGCAAATACACTAAAACTATCCTAAATGTTAGTTAGAACATATAAACTAAGCTAAATGCATGCAATAAAATAGATAAAATATTATGCTATCAGTTTCCAATCTAGAGCTAGGTTACTTAGATTAGAGAGACAAAGTTTGAACTTTGATATTTTTTGTAATGATTGCTTAATGATTAAAGGATAGAGTCTTGCCTTATATAAGCTTAAAAATACGGCAACTTAAGTGATGGATGGGGCCTAAGCCAATTAGGAAAAAGCTTGATACTTAGGTAAATCAAAACATAAGACAAACCCAACAATGAACCAAAAGGGAAAAAGACAAGTCTCATAAGCAATACAAAGAAGAAGGAAAACATTTGTAATGGTTTTCCTTTAAAGATAGAATCACAATCCTAAACTAACTAAACTTGTCATGAATGTTTCCTACTAGTTAGCTGATAACACTCATATTTACACATTTTTATACATTCATATAGGTTATTTTCATACGTTTTAGCTAGCATTTAGGACTGTTTTAGTGCATTTGCATGTGTTTATGTTTTAACAGGTACTTGGGACAAAATCAATGATTTAAGAGTGTTTAAGATCCTAATGGAGCCATAGGGACTTTTTACTTGTCCGGGACAAGTTTATTATGGAGAGACATCTCAAGAGCCTCACAAAGGAAGCACCGACCCTATCATCGACCAATAGGGGTCGATGCTCACCTTGAGCAGCCCATCGATAAGCAACAACGACCACGCACGGTCGATGTACTTCCAAGAGTCCGAACCATAAGCTGACGACGAAGATTATTGACGCAAGCATCGACCAGGAGTGGTTGATATTGTCCCTGGGGCCTTGGCATCGACCCTGGCCGGTCAATTCTGACGTTTCGAACCAAGAAAGGAAAGTTTACGACTTGGCAACTCATGAGTGGAGAACTTTATTTTCGTCTAGAAATCTCTAGAAACCTAAAGGCATGACTTTGGATCCTCAAAAGAGACCTAATATTATATAAACACATGTATCCTCATTGTGGAGAGGTTTCCACTTTTTGCACAACTTTATAGCCACCACTTTGAGAGAAATCTCATATGTTCTTTTGTTCTTAAGTTTTATTATGGAAGTTCTTTAGTTTTTCCTCGTCTGATTCTTTACTTTACTTTTCTGTTTTTATTTATTATTTTATCATGTCTTCTATCTCATATACTTCTGTCACCCTCGGAGTTAGATCCTTTAGATCTCTAGGGTGGAGATCGATGATGGGATCTACTGATTAGAGATTTATGTCTTGTGTTCTTGACCGATTAGCTACCTTGTATGTCTTCCTAAGGCTAGATTTACTTCCATGGGAGTGGTCTAAGAGCTTGGTCTAATCCATTGGGCATGACCAAGTGTTTCAGGAATTTTCTATACCACGAGAGTGGATAGAGGTTTCGGATCTACATACTTGGAATCATAGTTAATCGATAAATCTACTCTTACTTGTGAGATTATCTTAATTAGCTTTGATCAAGTTAGTTTAGCACCTTAGAGTCTTGATACCATGAGAGTGGATTAAAATCACAAAACTAAGCAAGTTAGGAGATTGACTACTTTGTAGAGTTACAACTGCTAGTCAATCCGGTCGATGACGAGATCGTTCTCAACGCTTGTAGAAGCACCATGAGAGTGGGTTTTTACAGAGAGGTTCGCTTACCACGAGAGTGGACTAATCTATATACAAAATCTCTAGACTGATAAATACTAACGAAAGGTTAAAGAACATCAATTCTCATATTAGAAGATTTCCGGATTCGTTCTCATTCACCCTTGGAATCGTTTTCTTTATTATTGTTTAATCGTTATTTAATTTAAGTTATTTTATTTTATGCACTTTATTTTATGTACTTTTATTTTATGCAATTTATTTTCTGCAATTTAATTTAAGTATTTTTATTTTATGCAATTTAATTTATACAGTTTACTTTCTGCAATTTTATATAAGTACTTTTATTTTATTCAATTTAATTTATGCACTTTAATCTACGCATTTTATTTTTTGTTATTTAATTTACGCAATTTATTTTCTGTTATTTAAATTACGCAATTTACTTTCTGTTATTTAATTGATGCAATTTATATTCTGCAATTTATTTTACGCATTTTAGGACTTAAAATTAAAACCCCCAAACCTTTATATTTTGACTAGATTAGATTCACTCCTGCAATCTCTGTGTAGTTATTCTCAGTCTCTGTGGATCAATCTCGTACGTACTACAACTACATTAACCGTGCACTTGCGGTATAATCGGGTTAAACTCTCGAGACTACTTTTTAGTAGCGCTCAGGTGAAACCTGAGAAGAAGTAGGTAAATCCTACTCCTATCAAGTTTTTGGCGCCGTTGTCGGGGACTGTAGCAATAGCCATAGAAATTTGGTCTAAATCTGAGACTAGGTTCCCTTTTTCTTTTCATTTTGTTTAATTTTTGTTTTCATTTTTGAATTTTAGTTGAATCTAAGACTTGAAGAATGCTAAGGACGAACGAGTTGCTAAACTGGATGGACGAGAGATGGATGCATAGACGAAGAGCTACACAAACTATAGGCATGGTCGACGAGCCAACAAGTCATGGCAAACACTTGGGCATACAGCAACCATCAGTGGAAGGTGTCGAGTTTGAAATCAAGGTCGATTTGATTAACTGGTGCAGCAAGAAAGGTTCCAAGGTTTATCGACGGAAAACCTTATAGAGCACCTTGGTCACTTCGACAAGTTGTGTGGGAAGCTACACATGAACAGTCTCTCTGAAGATGCACTAAAACTGCGTTTATTCCCATTTTCACTTGGGGCTGAAGGGCCTCAGTGGGAGAAGAATATCCCATCGGAGACCGTTACGACGTGGAGTCAATGCCGGAAAGCATTCCTAAAAAGGATTCTACTCGAACGCTAGGACAACTTATTGGAGAAACAAGAAATCAAATTTCACGCAACGAAGCACAGAGAGTTTCGGAGAAGCATGGGAAAGGATTATAGATTACACCAGGCAATGCCCTTATCACGGATTTGGTGACGAATCCTTGCTGAGCATATTTTACAGAGGAATCACTCCTAAGTATCGTATCTTACTAGATGTGGGTAGCTGCAGAACTTTCTTAGGGCAAGTTGCACATCGCGGGAGAGCACTAGTTGAGAACCTAGCTGAGAGTGACGCAAATTATAACGAAGACTATGATCTAATAAACAAACACGCCGACGACCATAAAGACGAGGAGAAGCTGAATCAACCTTTCACTTTTTCAAAGCAACACGAAGGACAACACCATCGACCAGGAGGGGTCGACGGTTTCTCAAACTGGACAGGAACATCGACTGTGTGCTGTCAATGCAACCGCATAAACGAGCATCGCAAACCAACATCGACTGCAACATTGACCCCACATGGTCGTATGACAACATCTCGGTGAAGCACATCGATCAGCATCGATCAGGAGCGTTCGATGGCGTTTTTTGGACTAACGAAGGAAAAGAACATCGAATAGAGCATCGACGGTACACCATCGATGCTATGTCAGGAGGGACCATCGATCAAGCCCATCGACCTGAGGAGGTCGATGCTCTTCCTGGGGATGACAAGGGGACAAATTCTTTAACAACCGGGACAAGTGAACTTGAAGAGGTGATTCAGAACATTCTAGATGGGGAGTCGAGCAAAAGTGTAAAAATCAGTAATAATTTTATGAACATGGATCAACAATAGAACAAGCTAGATGAGAAATTCGAAGACTTGGTTTCTAAGGTCCAAAACATAGAAACTCGAACGAAGGAGGAGACACCAACAATCAAAGCAATAACCTTGAAGAGTGGAAAGGAGCTTAGACCAATTCCACCTCAGCAACCAACAAACAAGAAAAGTGAAGAGGCTAACACCGAGAAAAAGATGATCCTATCACAATCATGAAAGAAGAACCACTCGTCGAGAAGGAAAATCCTATAATATTCGAGAAAGAACCAAAAGTCGAGGAAGTCATTACGGAGAGGCCGGACGAGGATAGGGAGCCCGACATTCGTACTACGGATATTCATACGAAGGAACCCGAGACTTGTATAAGGAGACAAGTGACACTCGATCTACCCAAGTATCAACCTAAAATCCCTTTTCTGGGAAGAATTAAGGGAAGAATAGCTGAAAGAATGAGGAATGCATTTGAAGAACATATGAAAGGTGTAATCATCACTATGTCAATACTAGAAGCCCTGACGATGATTCCCAACGCTAATAAGTTCCTCAAGGATCTTGTGACTAAGAAGAAAAAGGAATTGACCAAGGTGGCATTCCTAACGCACGAGTGCAACGCTGATAGCATCGTATTTTACAAGCTTTCTTGCATACATTTAGCGTAGTTTTATATGTTTCTAACTTGCATTTAGGATAGTTTTAGTGCATTTGCATATGTTTATGTGTTTATAGGTACTTGGAGGAAATCGTGCACTTTCATAGCATTTTGGGACCTTAAGAAGCTATAGGGACCTTGGAACTACTTGTTGGGGCCAAGAACATCATGAAGAAACATCTTAAGAGCCTCACAAAGGAAGCAGCGGCCCTAGCATCGACCAGGGGTGGTCGATGCCCTTCTCTAGAATGCCATCGACAGACAACATCGACCAGGACATGTCGATGCTCTGTCTCGGACCTGAACTGGAAGCCAGGACGAAGACCATCGTTGCAAGCATCGACCGTGGTTGGTCGACGCCTGACCAGAAGAAGCCCATCGACCACGAGCATCGACCAGGGCCTGTCAATGCTGAGTCACTGTGCAGAACAGAAAACTTCGGTTAATGCGAACTTGCAAGATATGGAAGCTTAGGATCTCGAGTTAGGACACTCCAGAGCCTTCTAAGGATGCCTTAGAATCCCCCAAGCCCCCTAAACTCTATATAAACTCATGTGTTCTCATTAGACACAAGTTTAGACTCTCTAGCCACATTTTGTCTCATTTTCAATAAAGAGTTCTTCTTTTAGATTTACTTCTTTCTTATGCTTTAGTTTATGTTTATGTTTATGTTTTGATTTATATTTCTGTTCTTTAGTTTCTTATTTACTGTTTTATGAACCTAATCCTTGTCGTTGTCGTCACCCTTGGAAAGATAAGAGAGTAGATCCTTTAGACCACTAGGGTGGTAGTCAATGATGGGATTGAAGATTTAGGATTCAATATGTCTGATTGCTCTTGACCGATCTAACTACTCTAATATGCACTCTTAATGCTAAGTCATGTCCTATGGGATGTGCTTAAGGTAATAACCAAATCAGTAGATGAGGCTATACGAATAGAAGCCCTTAGCACCACGAGAGTGGGTTGAAACTTCAGACTTGTATATTAGGGAATATTAGTTAGCATCGAGCTTGTTGTTTGATGGAGCACCTTAATGCTTATCTAGCTGTGGCGAAAGTTAGATAATGATCTCAGGAATACATCATCATGAGAGTGGGATTGTATTCAAGAAATAGATAGGTCATTCACTCTTTGTCTTAGACACACTTCTAATGCAAGCTAAACACATGGTTAATCGGTTGGATTTGTGACAACGCCAACTGATGTGTCTATCACTCATAAGAGTAATCGATATGGGATCGTGCGCAATACGTGAAAGTCGCCACGAGATTGGGTCGGACACAGTGACTAGCATACCACGAGAGTGGACTGGTCTATAACAGAAAATACCAAGATTGACAACACAAACTTAAAAGGTTAAGCATGAATCCTATAATCTGAAATCCCTGATAAATCGACTATCACCCAATTAACTGTAAATAATTAATTTAGTATTTTATTTATGTTATTTTATTTATGTTTATTTATTTATGCTATTTATATTTCTGTAATTTAATTTCTGCAATTTACTTTTTGCAATTTATTTTTCTGCAATTTATATTTTCGCAATTTAATTTATGCAATTTACTTCTCAGCAATTTACATTTCCGCAATTTATATTTATGCACTTTTGATTTATGCAATTTAATTTTCACAATTTAATTTCCACAATTTACATTTTTGCAATTTACTTTTCCGCACTTTATTTTATGCAATTTAATTTATAAACTTTATATTTCAGTAATTTAAATTCTGCAATTTAATTTTAGTATTTTATTTTTATGCAATTTAATTTATGTTATTTATTTGAAGTATTTTATTTATGCAATTTTAATTTATGTTATTTAAATTACGTTATTTATTTTACCGCCTCATATAGCTTAGGATACAACTCTCTATTTTATTATTTCGCCTAGATTAGATTTGCATTTGCAAGTTATTCTATTCTCTCTATGGATCGATCTCGTATTACTACAATGGCATGACTGTGCACTTGCGGTCTTATGGATTAAACTCTCGAGACTACTCTTTAGTAGTGCTCGGGTGAAACCTGAGAGAGAAGGCATAACAAATCTTATGCCGCTGTCAAGTTTTTGGCGCCGTTGCCGGGGAGAATATGCAATAGCCATAGAGTTTTGATGTGAATCTGAGACTAGGCGTTTACGTTTTACTGACTTGCTAATTATATATATATTTTTTTTCAAATTTCAAATGAATAAACTCAAAAGAATGGGGTCAGAGATGAATGCTAAGGAGATAGTCAAGGTGATCAGTTTGAGAAATGGCAAAAGAATAGGAAGCGAAGTAGCAATAAACTTAGAGGAGAACCATGTCAGAACAGTGCATCGACCAAAATGGCTCAAATATCTAAACATCGAGCACCATCAGCGAGCAGAGCAGCCCAATGCACTCAGATACCGAATCTCCAGCGCCTTGAGTCGACTCCGTCCAGTTGATGCCGCTGCCATATTACTCGCTAACCGGGATCGGCTCGCCAAATGCCAGCTTTGACCTGCCAGGTTCAATGCTCCTGCCGCCAGACACCAGCATCGACGAGCCACGGTCGATGTTCGCACCATCAGACATCAGCATCGACCAGGCACCATCGATGCTCTTCCAGAAATCAGCGATGCTCACTCCTTGACGACAAAACGACCTGACTACTTGACAAACCAGAGATGTAACATTGTGACAAGCCAACAGAAGCCATGGCTCGGCGATACATTCAACAAAACAAGGTTCGAGATGATAGTCAAGAGTATACCAAAAGCAACTTCTTTCAAGGATGCATGGAAAAGGTACCCTTTGCAAGAATGCTTTGATGTAAGTGAAAAGATCTATAATGTGGAAAAGTTATTTAGAAGGGCTCGCCTCCCTGACAATCCTGATCGTCCCCTACTGCCAACAGAGTATAGTGACATAGTTAGGTTCTTCAAGCAAATAAGCGGAGAAAATCTCTGTCAATTCTATCGTCCTATTGAAACACTCCCGAGAGATGTTACATTCGAACAAGACCTTTCAAGAATAACCTGGATCTCTACTTCAGCGAGTCAAAGGAGACTATCAAGGAGGTCAAAGAACTCTACCTAGAGATCCAAGAACCCGGCAGAAAAAAATTCAAAAGAAGTAGCCCCGGTCTTTTCAAGGTACCCTATTCTATACTTGGTCATGATTTTGATGATGCCTTGTGTGATTCTCATGCTAACACTAGCATGATATCGTTGGAGAGGGCCAAGACGTTGGGACTCAACAACCTTTCACCTACGACTACTCAAATCGGGTTTGCAAATACTGAAATGGTATATCCACATGGCATCGCTGAAAATGTCGAAGTGTGGATAAGCGATCGAGGAGTCTTGTAATATTTCCATGTGATTGATATGAGGGTAGATGACAACAGTCTCATCGTCTTCGGTGGACCTTTCCTTGCAACAGTTGGAGCAGTTATTGATTAACCTAATAGAAGAGTCTCATTCACCTACATAGACCAAGACGTGTTCTATGAAGCAACACCAATTAAAAATGCTCCACGATGTTGTCCGGGAAGGAGATGTTTGGTACTAACACACGGGTCAATGAAGATACTCCTATTGGAGAGCGATTAGACCACCGCCTCTTGTCCAAACCACTCAGCTCACACACAAGACAACAGATCCTTCGACGATCAGCCAGAATAAGAACCAATCCTGAGCCTTACTTCAGGAGGAACTTCGCTCAAAGACATTCATCTCCACCGTCATCTCCATCAACCAACAATTCCATGAGGTCGTCAAGCTCAAGACGTTAAAAGGAAGCAAATCTATCCCTTTTACTTACGTTTTTAAATTTCAATTTTCTTAATTTTCCTATTTTATTTATAAACATTTATTTATTTATATAAAAACGTTTTTAAATATAAAATTTTTATTTTTTGATTATTATTTTTATTTTACTTTCCTTTAAAATTATATAATAAAAAAACGTTTTTATTACTCGTTTTTTGCGTTTTTCTATTTTCAGGTGATTCTTCTTCATAAACAAAAGTAAACCAAGGACTTGAACCCGTGGGAGCTGCCAACCCACACACGCAATAAGAGAATTACGGTAAATTCTCTTATTCTTATCCCCTTCACAATTTTTATTACAACCAGGACGTTGTAATTTAAGTGTGGGGGAGTCTTGCGATTTATGGAGGTAATTCTTTTTCCTTGACATCTTTTGGTGGAAGTTTTACCATAATTTTTTTGCATTTTGAGAGATTGTTGCACTCTTTTCCTCGTTCATAAGTTCAATAACATGTGAAAAGGTTTTTAATGAGGTAGCAATAGAATTTGTTAATTATGTTATTTGTGCTAATGTTTGGATGCTTTGCTGGATAGTGTTTGATCTTTACTAGAAAATTTGGAAAATCCATAGTGGATCGACAAACCCTAAAAATGATCATTCTTCCGGAGACTTAGATGATTCGGAGTTAACTTCTCACCTTAATGAGCTTTAATTTTTCTCGATTTGGGTCTTGAGATACATTGGATGTGATACCTCTATGAGACATAGCAAGATACGTCTAAGTAAGTGTAATTCCCCTCTTCCTTCCCTTCAATATTTAGAAAAATGATATAGGTACTAAGGAATTGAATATCCTAAGGGGAAGAAACAGAAAGGATATAGGTATTAAGGAAGTGAACCGGTGTTGAAAGATACCACTTTTAACATTCACGTCTCATGGAAACTTTTCCTAAGGGAAGTAATGAGCTGAAAAGGAAAAGGAGATCGATAAAAAAAACATGATACCCTAGAAAGGTAGGGAAAAATCGATTGACTTTGAAGTGAGAAAAGGAAGAGGAAAGAAATTGCACTAAGATGGTCTTGAACTTACAGAAATCCGAATGAGTAAGTGTTCATATCCTTTGATTGATATTCCCAAGTTGAGAACCCATGCTTAGAATAAAAAGAGAAGTCAACAATGAGGAGTCTAGGATCAAAGGGGGAGCGGTTTAAGTGTGGGGGAGTTGATTGCATCGTATTTTACATGTTTTCTTGCATACATTTAGCCTAGTTTTATATGTTTCTAACTTGCATTTAGGATAGTTTTAGTGCATTTACATTTGTTTATGTGTTTACAGGTACGTGGAGGAAATCGTGCACTTTCATAACATTTTGGGACCTTAAGAAGCTATAGGGATTTTGGAGCTACTTTTTGGGGCCAAGACCATCATGAAGAAACATCTCAAGAGCCTCACAAAGGAAGTAGCGGCCCTAGCATCTACCAGGGGTGGTCGACCAAGTGACCCGCGGTGAACGGATGTTGACTCTATGGACCGTGATTCGGCGATGGGGTAGTAATCGAGCTTAGAACCGGTGAATGATGGGGTGGATGAACTGAGATGAATGATGACACAGACCAAAGAGCTTGACCTCGGGAGAACTCAACCGTGGGCGAAGCTGGTGACAAACGGAGCTAGACGGGTGGGAGAACTCGACCCACGGTGAAGCACCGTGATGGAAGCGGCGGCGGAAGTGAGTTGGTGCCACAAGTGAGGAGATGACTCACTTGATAAACAAGCCTAGAAGGAAGAGACCCAGCCTCAATTCCTATTAGGGTTTTATAATCTAGAGCCTTGCTTTGATTAGAGAGAACACAAAGTTTGAACCTTAATATTTTTAGATAATGATTGTTTAATTCATGAGAAAGAAAGGAGTTGCCTTTTATAGGCTTACAATTAGGTTTAGTAAGTCTAATTTGGGTCTAAACCCTTTTAAGGACAACTTGGATACTTATGTCACAAATTAAAACCCAAAAGCCAACACAACAAAAAGGCAAAGTCTCAAAGCAACAAAAAGAAAGGGAAAACATAAGTAGAGATTTTCCCTTAGAGATAGTATCACAATCCTAGACTAACCAAGCTTGTCATGACTATTTCTAAGAGGTTAGCCTATGGAGATTGGATTGTGATGCTCTAGTCTTCACACTTCGTTAAAACCCTTTCCTAGTAAAAACCCGGTGGGAAAACTTAGGAGTAGGGAAAAAGTATGCTACTACCAAGAGACTTGGGGGGTGTCCTCACTTAGTGTAGAGTGAGGACACACAAAGCCTTCTCTCCAAGGCTGTATGTCCGGGAGCTCACGTCCTATGATTCGGATTGTCCGCTCATGATGACCTTCGTGGGCTCCGTTTGCTCTGTTTCTTCACCGGGTTCCTTGAGACCGTGTTGATAGAGTTGTACCACCTTTTGATAGCCCTTTGGGATGCTTTGGGTCACTCTCCTAGTAGGGGGTAAGCTTGGAACCTTCAGCTCCTTGGGTTACTTGGGTTCGAATTATGAAAAGGCCGGTACGATGTCCACGTCAGGGAAGGACCGAGACAAGGAATGGAGTTGATCATGCAAATTAAGCTTACTGAGGGGAGGGACTGGAGCATGGAAAGGACTTCAAGGGAGCAGCTCACACCATCCTTGCCCAGCCATAGGACCCGGATAGTCGTTGAGATCCCTCTTGGACCCAATACCGGCCAAATGAAGCAATCCGAGCCAACAATGAGTCACGACGGCTCACAGACAAGGAGCCTTAGGAGTGAGGCTTTACATGTCCTCACTAACCACTAGTGAGGACCTCTCAAGACTATAGGTGAGTATCGTACTCTTTCCCTACTCCTAGGTTTCCCACCGGGTTTTACTAGGAAAGGGTTTTAACGAGGCGAGAAAGGCTTAGAGCATCACATTCCAACCTCCTTGATTTATTAACTTGGAAACACTCATGAAAAGATTGATACATTAGGAATGTGATCCTATCTTTAAGAAAATATCTACTTATGTTTTCCTTTTCTTTGTTTTGCTTTTGAGACTTTTAGTACATTGTGTTTTGAGGCTTGTTTTTTAGAATTGGTTCTCTTTTGTAAAAAGGCCCAAGATCCAAGCTTGTCCAATATTGGCTTGGGCCCTTGTGAGGCCTTTCTAAAAACCCTACCTTGTAGCCTATCTCAAGCAACCATTTAATGAAAAGTTAGTAACTTTGTTTATAGTCTTGGAAACTAGGGTTATCTCTTGGATATTGAGGTTGGTCCTCTATCCTTGAGAGTGGCTGTATCAAAGGAACCTCCATATCCTTTATGGTGCCTTCATCCCACCGTTGCTTCACTCCACCATCCACCACCGCTGCTATTTCCGGTGAACTTCATCCCAGATCTAGTCCATCTTCCGTCGGTTCCTTTGCTCCCTTCAATCCGTGGGTTCTACTATTTGTTGGATCGTGTTCCAAGCTCCATCCTTCATCATCTCCACCTTCCATCACACCATCTCAGCCTCCACCACTCATTTCACCATCCGCTAGCTCAAAACGGACTAAATCGTCGAGTTCCTCCATTTCGTTCCTTTGGTTCCTTTGAGCTTGGATCGACTTTTCCTTGTGGTTTTAGGCATGTATCAGACTTTTAGAAGACATTCCGGTAATAATTGGTGATTATCAAATACCGACTGATTTTATGGTACTCAAGATGGATCATGAGGCCAAAGATCCACTCATCCTAGGGAGACCATATCTAGCAACCGCGGGAGCCATCATCGATGTTAAAAACAGAAATATCAATCTTCACCTAAACAATGAAATCATGCAGTTTAGTATCAATGAGGTTATGAAGAAACTCGAAGAACGAAATCGTATTTTCTACATAGACGATCTCGACTTGCTAGCTATTGGCATATTAGATGAGGTTGAACCTAACTACGAGGACCTAAGTGAAGAATTCCAAACACTAAAGAATGGAAAAATGCAGACATGATACCTCGTGAGATGGCTTATGCGATTCTAACCGAGGTTAAGAAGAAGAAGAGGAAGCCATGGTGAAAGCAAGCGATGGTGAGACTTATGACGAAGACGATTGGAGCGAGCTCAAAGCACCAAAGGTAGAGCTGAAACCACTACCGAAAGGGCTAAGGTATGCATTTCTCGGTCCTAATTCAACATAACCTGTCATAATAAGTGATGAACTAAATGACGATGAAACCTCAATACTGCTTAATGAATTAAAAAAATATAGGAAAGCCATAGGATATTCTTTAGATGATATCAAGGGAATATCTCCATCCTTATGCATGCATAGAATACATCTAGAAGATGAATCTAAAAATTCCACTGAACCTCAAAGATGTTTAAATCCAAATTTACGAGATGTAGTGCGGAAAGAGATTTTTAAACTTCTAGATGTAGGTGATGACAAGTTTAGGACCTCCAAAAACGGTGAAAGACATAAGAAGTTTCCTTGATCATGCTCGGTTTTATCGAAGATTCATCAAAGATTTTTTTAAGATAACAAGACCACTCACCAGTCTGCTATGCAAGGATGTTGAGTTCAACTTCGCTGACGCATGTTTTTAAGCATTCCGATTGACCAAGAAAGAGCTAGTGAATGCACCAATAGTACAACCGCCAGATTGGGAGTTATCGTTCGAGATTATGTGTGATGCTAGTGACTATGCCGTAGGAGTTGTGCTTGGAAAACGCAAAGACAAGAAGCTAAATGCCATATATTATGCAAGTATAACTCTAGAAAGCACAAATGAATTACGCCACTACTTTCTAGCAATCGTCTTTGCTTTTGAGAAGTTCCGCCAATACTTAGTCGGTTCTAAGGTCATTGTACACACGGATCATGCGGCACTAAGGTATCTACTCACTAAGAAGAATGCTAAACCACGGCTACTTTGCTGGATACTACTCCTTCAAGAGTTCGATTTGAAGAGAAAAGACAAGAAAGGAATAGAGAACGGAGTAGCGGACCACCTTTCTCGGATGAGAATCACTGATGAGATCCCTATTGATGATTCACTACCGGAGGAACCGGTCTATGCTATTAGAGTACTAGTTGGCGAACACAACCTCAACTAGGAGCTGAAAAGCATCAACGCCATCAAAGACAAGTCACCATGGTACGCCGATATCGTCAACTATCTTGCTTGTGGAGAGAAACCGCCTGATCTTGTTGGATATCATAAGAAAAAAAATTTCAAGGAGATAAACTGATACTATTGGGGTGATCCAATCCTCTACACGCTGTGTAAATATAAGATATATAGAAGATTTGTTCCGGAGCATAAAGTTTACGGGATTTTGACGGGATGCCATGGATCAACGTATGGAGGACATTTCGCTACATTCAAGACGGTGGCTAAAGTTTTACAAGCTAGATTTAGAGAGCCGACTTTATTTAGAGATGTTCACCGATTCATCCTCACTTGTGACGCATGTCAAAGAAAAGGAAACATAAGCCAAAAAAATGGGATGCCTCAAAACCCGATAGTGGAGGTAGAAGTCTTTGATGTATAGGGCATATATTTCATGGGACCTTTCTCAAACTCTCATGGTAACAACTACATCTTAGTGGCAGTTGATTACGTATCCAAGTGGGTAGAAGCTGTTGTGTGTCCAACAAATGACGCGAAGCTAGTTCTTAAATTTTTTAAGAGCATTATATTCCCGAGATTTGGAGTTCCAAGAGTGGTGATTAGCGACGGAGGAACACACTTCATTAACAGAAATTTCGATAAACATATGGAAGCATGGCGTTAGACATAAGGTGGCGACGCCATATCATCCTAAAACAAGCGGATAAGTGGAGGTTTCAAATCGGGAAATCAAAGCAATCTTAGAGAAGACGGTGAATATTTCAAGGAAAGATTGGTCACTTAAACTAGAAGATGCTTTGTGGGCTTATCGAACAACTTTCAAGACCCCCATAAGTACAACTCCTTTCAACCTTCTTTATGGGAAGTCGTGTCATTTGCCGGTTGAGCTCGAGTACAAAGCTATGTGGGTGATATGTCTGTATTTTACAGGAATTGAGCATGCATTTATCACCCATTTGGCCATGTCTCATAGCATATTCTTACCCTTTTATGTCATTTGTTTCCAGTTTTGCATACTTAGAGTGTTTTGCATTAGGATTGCATGCATATTGCATTTTGGAGCTGTATCAGGTACTTTCAGGGATTATTGAAGATGCTGAGGTCAAATGGAGAGAAGGGAAGCAGGGAGAGCTTAACTCAACCATGCACTCGACCAGGAGATTCGAGTGGAGCACAAAACAGAGACCTTTGAACCGAACTCAAACAAGAACTCGAAGAAGGGAGTCGAGTGGAACCAAAGAGAGGACTTGGAGACTGACTCTAGCAAACAGGTCGAGTTAGTGATAGAGTCAGCACCAAAGACTGCAAATTGAAGCCAACTCGAGCCAGACGCTGGAGTCTTTGCTCGAGTCCACCATAAAAATGAAGTCTTGAAGCCAACTCAGAAGCGCTCGAGTCGCTCGAGTCCACCATAAAAATGCAGTCTTGAAGATATTTTGCCGGACTCGACCAAAGCACTCGACCTCCATGATCGAGTGCACCTCCGAACTTATCTATTTTATCTTTTTGTGATGTAGGGTTTTGTCTAATCCTATAAATACTTGGTGTTATCCATTGGGTAAGAGGGGAGTCCACTGGGTTTTTATCTCTACCTTTGTTCTTGCTTTTGTATTCATATTTCTTTCAATCTACTTTGTATTTGTATTTAATTCTTAGTAGTCTCTCTAATCTCATCTTAATCTTTCTATTTATGCAAGTTTTAATGATTTCTGGGTTTGTGTTCTTGATGTTCTTCATGGGCTCTGAGTAGTCTTTAGGGTTCTTAAGGATGGGTTAGATTAAGTGTGGAATCTTAGTCTCCTAGGTGGTTTAMGCTAAGATTACTTGAAATCCCTTCTGGATTAGTGTTATTAATGCTAGTTTCTCTTTGATCAATTGGAATTAGAACTTAAGCATTTCCACGCCCAGAAGGTGTTTGATGAAATGYCTGAACCAACTAATTCCAGAGATTTACATTCCTAGCCTAAGAGATTGGTTGTCTAGGGTGTTTATTGGCTTTAATAGACTGAATCTTAATGCCTACTAGGTTAGATTTCGCTAAAGAGATTTAGGTCTGGAACTGGTTTAGCTTGAGGTTATCTGTCATGAGAGTGGATTTAACTGCTGATGAGTTTATTGTCTAGGGATTAGCTCTGCTTGAGTTTGTTAAACACCTAGGTAGATTAAGAGGAAACACTAATCAATAACCCCATCCTTAGGAGCTTCTGTTTAGTTGATTGAATTCTATTTGCATCGCTTCTGTTAGTTTCTGTCTTTAGTCTCTGTTTTTAGTTTCTGTATTGCTTTCGATTATAGTTCTATTAGATTGATAATCCCATGATCTACTGCTTGGCTTGACTTAAATTRGTTTGATTGCATCCTTTTTGGTTAATAGCTCACCCATTTGGATTGACACCTTTCTATGCTACAATGACAGTGCATTAGGGAATTGACGCATATCAGTTTGACTTACATCAAATTAACGTCTATCAATTTGGCGCCGTTGCCATTTGGGTGTTGTTTGTTACAATTAGGATCTCAAATCATTTGAGATCAAGTTCTTTTTCATCCAATTAGCTACTCACTTTGTGTCTCCTTCATTATCTTTGCATTTCAGGTACTTCTACACGTCACAGGATAGACTCTATCTGTGCCTTGTATTGACTCGACCAACCAACTCAACGAAACTGATCGAGTCAGTCAATCAAGTCCAGTTTCACCTGCATGCAAACGAGATCAGAAGGAAACGAGAACCTCCTGCGCTACCGTGACAACATTAACCAGCTACCAAGACAGTTATGAGAGTAGGGAGAACAACATATCAGAGTAGATCAACAGGATCAAGTGGGAATGGAAGAAAACCCACAAGGACAAAATGAACAAGGACCTCCTCTGCGGAGGCCACGATTGATTGGAGCAGGAGATGCTCCTATACTCACACTCATAGGCAAGGGATTGTACCTCCTCCAATCCAAAAAAACAACTTTGAGATCAAGATTGGTTTGATAGCTATGGTGCAAAGTAACAAATTCCATGGGTTGCCTCTGGAGGATCCTCTTGATCACTTGGAAAAGTTTGATAGGCTCTGCAGCCTCACTAAGATCAATGGAGTCAGTGAAGATGGCTTCAAACTTCCACTTTTCCCCTTCTCTCCTGGGGACAAAGCCCATCTATGAGAGAAGCATCTACCCCATGGTTCCATCACTTCATGGGATGACTGCAAGAAAGCTTTCCATGCCAAGTTCTTCTCAAACTCAAGGACAGCAAGACTCCGCAACGAGATCTCTGGATTTGCATAGAAGAATGGTGAAACTTTCTGTGAAGCTTGGGAAAGATACAAGAGCTACCTATCTTAGTGTCCTCATCATGGATTCAGCAATGAGTCCATTCTTAGCATTCTTTACAGAGGAGTTCTCCCAAAGATAAGGATGCTACTAGATACAGCCAGCAATGGAAACTTCCTAAACAAAGATGTTGATGAAGGCTGGGAGCTAGTGGAGAGAACTCATATGGGAACTACTGAGGGATTATGATAGGAGGAGGAATGCATTCGGTGAGACGTATAAGCAAGAAATCAAAGATCTTAATGAGAAGTTAGATAAGCTCCTCCTAGTCAGGCAAAAGCAAGTTCACTTTGTTAGTGACGAAGGGCAACTCCAAGTTCAAGATGGGGAGAGCTATCAGCTAGAAGAGATAAGCTATATTCAGAACCAGGGAGGTTACCGGAGCACCAACGTTGCCAACCCACAGGATCAGGTCTACCCGCCTCAGCCACAACCGACTCCGCACAAACCATTTGTCCCTTACAATCAACATCAGAGTTTTGCCCCCTAAGCAGCACTACCAAGGGAGTTATCCGCAACATGGAGCCACAGGTTCACCACCTGGTTTTACACCTCACCAAACTCAGCCTTCTACCGCTCAGGATCAACATATGACAAACATGCTGCAACAAATTCTGCAAGGTCAAGCAGCTGGTGCGCTGGAAACAGCAAAGAAATTTGGTGAAGTCAAAACTCGGATGAACCCTGATATCTCGCACAAGATTGAGACATTGAACTCCGAGAATCAAATACTGGAGAACAACACTGCATCCTCTTCTTCCACAACGCCTATTGACAACTTCTGTGAAAAGCAATTCGTAACCCAAAGAGTATCAAGAACGCCTATCTCTTTCAATGGAATCAAGTCCCATTGCTGATCATGAAGCTGCAGTTAGAGAAATTGAGACTTTGCTTTATGGTTCAGATGCTAACACCAATGCAATCACTTTAAGGAGTGGAAGAGAGCTTCCTGCAAGGGAAGTATCAGCTCCATCGTGGACAAGGAAGATAAGATGGGGCGATTTGAATAGAACAGACAGCAGAGTAGCCTGCTCTTTCCAACCAACTCGACCAAACCGATCGAGTCAGTGGTCGAGTCAGCCCGCCACTTGCTGACAAACCTGTCAGATCGGTGAAAAGAAAGAATCCTTTCGTCTCCTCCTTACAAACTAAACTTCCTTCCCAGGAAGATTCAAGAAGGATGGACGTAACCATGGTTGAATACAAGGGTAGTGTCGAGATTGATTCACCAAGCATGGCAAAGATGAGCCTAAGTCTCCCCAAGCTTGGGAATCCGGTATGTTCTCCATAACCTGCTTTCGGTGATTTGGAAATCATGGGATCTTACCGGTTCAAATGTGAATGTCATATCCCATGAGATGTTAAAGAGTATAGGGATAAGAAGCATCACTCATCACCCATCACCCATCACTTTTGGAGACGCTCATTCACGAAAGCCACTTGGTCTTCTTGAAGATTATCCACTTAAAGTGGGATTGTATAGTCCCAACGGATTTCGAGCATGGAAATAAAGAAGGCCAACTAGCTCCCACTCCTCCTTGGAACTCCCTTCCTCAACACTACTGGTGCAAACATGGACTTCAAGAACCAAAGGGTAGTTCTTATGAATGTGGATGACAAGGTCTACTACCCACTGAAAGCTTCTTCCAACAAGCTATGTGGCACAATTACTATCAAAGATGATGGCTACCGTGATGAGGAAGTAAAGTACATTGGTACAATTGAGAAGGTCGATGAAGCTCCACCCCCAAAGGTTTATGAAGAGAAAGAGAAGTCTCTGGAAAGAAAGGATGGAGCTGAGAGCACAATGAATGAGCAAGGGGTCAATTCATTCATACTTGGTCAGATCATTGCAGAGGAGACCTCAGTTCCCCTTCATGAACCACCCTAGACCTACTAAAAAGGAAGTCAAGCTTAGAGACTTTAAACAAGCTCACTTGGGAGGAAGGCCCATGTCTATCTTTGTACATAATGCTTTAGATTTTTTAAATTTTATTATGCTAATTAGTGTTTTTGGTTTGCAGGAACAATTACAGGAGATCATAAGTGCCAACAGACTCAAACAAGGAGGAGACAACAAGAACGCGTGATTGACTCGAGCCGTGATCGAGTGGTTTGATCAAGTCAAGGGAGCGCCAAATTCAAAATTTGAATTTCAGACAAGGGGACAAGACTGACTCGACCACCAACTCGATCCCCATGATCGAGTGAGTGGTCGAGTCAGCACACCGACCTGCTTACAACAGGGAGAGCATGGAGGAATCAATAAACTCCTTCTTCTCTAACCCTTGAGGTACCAGTTCTATCCATTGTTGTACATATCATTTGCATTTTTCTTGATTTTTGTTGTTTCTTAAACCTTCTTTCTAAATTTTTATTACACAAGGGACTGTGTAATTTAAATTTGGGGGGAAGGCTTAAGATGTGTTTGACTTGTTTTCTGTGTTCTTATTTTCAAATTTTGTGCATACTTGAGTCTGCATGCATCTAAGGCATAGAAAAACTAAAAACAAATTTGAAAAATTTGAAAAAAAAAAGAGTGATCAGGTAGTTGCATTTGCATTTTGGGATCGAGTCTAGATTCTGTTCATATAGGGCTTTGCATATGCATAGGGGATTATGATGATTATAACCTTGTAAGCATGTTGATTCAATAAGATAATCTCAATGCCCTCGTTTCTAATTGTCTAATGTATTGTGAATGAACTTGAAGTAAGACTGCACCTTACTTTGAATGCACAACTAGATAGTCTTGTTTGAAGCATGCCGTGATTTGACACCATTTCCTATCTAATTGAACCTGAATTTGACTTGTAATTATCTCGCTTATACATTGCATTTGAACTCATGGATACCACATACATACTTGGATTTTCTTTCACATGTTTACCACTCTTGCTAATCCAAGTAGCTGTTCTCATCCTTAGAACAGTTTCTCTACCCTTAACCTAGCCTTCTTTCAAGCCATGTTTACTTTATTGAGTGTGAAAGGCCTATTTTCGAATGAGTTTGGCAGAAAGTGTTAGGTTTGAGCCGACAAGGATAGAGTCTCATGTAGTTCTGGTTTGCAATTTTCGAATCAGATAGGACTAGGTGGGAACTTGATTTGGGTATAGGGTTTGGGGCTGTGCCAAAAAGAAAAAAATGGGAGAAAGAAGAAAAGAAAAAGGAAAAATGGTTAAAAGTTTTGAGAGAAAACTGAAATAAATTAACATAGTAAAGGAGTGGGGCTGTCTTAAATGAGAAAAAAAAGAAAGGGCAAAAGCTTAATGTCATAAGAAAGAAAGTCAAGCTAAGTAAAAAACCCCTAATCCGCTAGAAGTCTTGAAACTTCTCCTTGAACATAAACAAAAGAAAAAAGAATGAGTTTGATCGAAAGTTCAAGGCAGAAAAATGATTGCCAAAGTTATGGGTAGAAATAGGACATTTTTCGGGTTAGAACTAAGAGGTTAAGATCACTTGTATCATTGGGTAGATGAGAATCGATCCTTGTATGCATAGGTTGGTTCTTACCTTTAAGCATTCTCTGAAGCTCATTCCTCCATTGATCCCTGTTTTGCATGATTAAACCATATGAAAGGGACCATCTTTGTCTCTTACCCTTAGCCAAATGAGTTCGTTGAATGTACATACCTTGATTCATGGTTTCTTAATTGAATGTTAAAGAAGGTAGATTTGAATGCATGTTGAGACTAATCGATTGTTGTGAAGAGTGTGGCTAAAGTTTTTGAGTAAACATCTTGCATTCTAGAACTAGAAACTTGGACATTGATATCATCAGCATGCTTTTGGCTCTGAATCCCCACCTTCAAACCTCTCCTCCGTTTTATATTTATCTGTTTGCTTGAGGGCAAGCAAAGACTAATTTTGGAGGAGTTGATATGTCTGTATTTTACAGAATTGAGCATGCACACCCATTTGGCCATGTCTCATAGCATATTCTTACCCTTTTATGTCGTTTGTTTCCAGTTTGCATACTTAGAGTGTTTTGCATTAGGATTGCATGCATATTGCATTTGGAGCTATCAGACTTTCAGGGATTATTGAAGATGTTGAGGTCAAATGAGAGAAGGGAAGAAGGAGGAAGCAACTCGACCATGCACTCGACCAGGAGATTAGTGGAGCACAAAGCGAGACCTTTGAACCGAACTCGAACAAGAACTCGAAGGGAGTGGAACCAAAGAGAGGACTTGGAGGCTGCAAACAGGTCAGTCGTGATCAGTCGCACCAAACTCGAGGCAGAGGCAGGGCTGCTCGAGTCCACCATAAAATGAAGTCTTGAACCAACTCAGGCCAAGCGCTCGAGTCTTTGCTCGAGTCCACCATAAAATGAAGTCTTGAAGATATTTTGCCGGACTGACCAAAGCACTCGACCCCATGATCGAGTGCACCTCGAACTTATCTATTTTGTCTTTTTGTGATTTAGGTTTTGTCTAATCCTATAAATACTTAGTGTTATCCATTGGGTAAGAGGAGTCATTTGGGTTTTATCTCTACCTTTGTTCTTTTTGTTGATTTCTTTCATATACTTTGTATTTGTGTTTAATTCTTAGCAGTCTCTCTAATCTCATCTTAATCTTTCTATTTATGCAAGTTTTAATGATTTCTGGGTTTGTGTTCTTGATGTTCTTCATGGGCTCTGAGTAGTCTTTAGGGTTCTTAAGGATGGGTTAGATTAAGTGTGGAATCTTAGTCTCTGGTGGTTTAAGATTACTTGAAATCCCTTCTGGATTAGTGTTATTAATGCTAGTTTCTCTTTGATCAATTGGAATTAGAACTTAAGCATTTCCACGCCCAGAAGGTGTTTGATGAAATGTCTGAACCAACTAATTCCAGAGATTTACATTCCTAGCCTAAGAGATTGGTTGTCTAGGGTGTTTATTGTTTAATAGACTGAATCTTAATGCCTACTAGGTTAGATTTAAAGAGATTTAGGTGCAGGCTGGTTTAGCTTGAGGTTATCGTCATGAGAGTGGATTTAGCTGCTGATGAGTTTATTGTCTAGGGATTAGCTCTGCTTGAGTTTGTTAAACACTAGGTAGATTAAGAGGAAACACTAATGTCAATAACCCCATCCTTAGCTTGTTTAGTTGATTGAATTCTATTTGCATAAACACATTAGTTTCTGTCTTTAGTCTCTGTTTTAGTTTTTTCGATTATAGTTCTATTAGATAATCCCATGATCTACTGCTTGGCTTGACTTAAATTGGTTTGATTGCATCCTTTTTGGTTAATAGCTCACCCATTTGGATTGACACCTTTCTGTGCTACAATGACAGTGCATTAGGGAATTGACCCATATCAGTTTGACTTACATCAAATTGACGTCTATCAGTGGGCTGTCAAGATGCTGAATTACGATATAAAGAGTGCTGCGGAGAAGCTACAAACGCAACTAAACGAGCTTGACGAAATCCGCCTAGACGCTTATGAGAATGCCCAGATATACAAGGAGAAGACTAAAGCATTCCATGACAAGAGGATACTTCGACGAGAGTTTAAAGAAAATGACCAAGTTCTACTATTCAACTCCCGCTTAAAGTTTTTCCCAGGAAAACTTCGATCCCGTTGGTTCGGACCTTTCAAAATAAAAGCGGTGACTCATTCGGAGCTATAGAACTATGGGATAAGAATGGAGAAAGCTTCAAGGTGAATGGGCAGCGATTGAAACCGTATATCAGTTGCGAAGTCATTCCCAAAAGCGAAACCATAGACTTGGAAAACCCTATGGAACTTCTGGAAGAATCCGAAAATCACTGATACGGTAAAGCTGTCAAGCTCGACGACGTTAAACGAGCGCACTTGAGAGGCATTCTCATGGTTACCTTAGTAAAACTAACACTAACACTTTTTCCTTACATATTTTTAGTTTTACAATGCCTTACAGATCAATCAAAGGCCAAACGAAGAATCTCGATGAAGAAACGAAGGGCGTCGACGTGACCATCGACCAGAGGGGGTCACTGCTACTCCAAGACGTGAAGAACCGATGCGAACATCGACCAAGAGATGTCGCCGCTCGCCAAAAAACCCGAACATCGACCGAGAGCCGTCGACGCCCGCAAAAAAAAACACGAGCATCGACCGTACGTGGTCGATGCTCTTCGGTTTAGGGTCAAAATTAATTTTTCGCTGGTTTAATCCAGTTAAGGTAAGTGAACTTGGTCCGGTTTAGTGTTTTATAAACACAAAAATCGACCACACCCTTCTTCCTCCTTCTAAAAAATCAATTTTCACACTCCACTAAAGCTCTCTCAAGTTCTTTTACTCTTCTTTGCTCCCTTCACTCAATCTTGGTTAGACTTGTGAAGATTAGATAATTTCTCCTCTAGATTACACTCCTTACACTCTATTAATCTCCTCTTCAACTCAAGGTATGCTCTCTAAATTCTCAAATTATTTATAGTTGTAAAAGCTTAATTTTATGATTATGGATAGATTGGCTTGAAAATCATGGGCTTTGCTAGAATATGATAGAGAAGTTGGAATTAGAAGTCAATTTTAAACTTAAGTTGAAGAATTTAGCTTGATTGGTAGTTAGGGTTCTTAATTGTGATTAAGAAATTAATTTTGGGGAAATTAGAAATTTTTAATTTTAATAATAAATTGAATTTAGTGAATAAATGGACAAACATTTAGTTCTAATTTCTCTCAATAATATAGGCCTCATATTGTTAAAATTAAAAGTTAATGTGTTGCTAATTTAATGGAAGAATTTGAATTTAATTGGTTTGTTGGATGTGGTATCATGGTATTAAGCAATTAGGGCGTTAGTAGATAGTTTATTTAAGTTTAGTTTTGCTTAAATACCATGAGACACATAATGGTGATTTGAGTATTGAGTTTATTAATTTTGCCGAAATTAAATGAGAAATTCAAAATCTACACGGCCTAACTCACCACCGCCACAACCCCGAACAACACGATCACAATCCATGCAAGAGACTACAGAGAAATCTAAAGGAAAACGGATAGGTAGAAGCTCACGAGCTCGCGATAAACTGATAGGCGACCAAGACTCACCAATACTTGGTCAATGCAAAGGGCAACGAAAGAAGTTGAGATCCCTGAAGTTTCACACAAACGCGGTTTCCAGATTTCGAGCTACTCAGAGAGTTGGGTATTTATGAAGATGTGGAGTTGATATTTCAGAATATGGGGCTCGGCAATTTTTTCAAGATGAGAAATGTGGCCTATAGGAAACAGACGTGTGATTATCTAGCAACAGCAAGGGTTGAGTTGGGGGAACACGATGGCGATTCACTAGGTACTATAATCTTTTTCCACGGTCATGAGGAGAAGGAGATCACATTTGAGGACCTGACTAACTTGTATGGATATCCATCAGGCGACAATACACAAGCTCGACTATCTAAAAAACAAGCAAATTCGGATTGTAAGACCATAGCGAGTTGCCAGTTAATATCGGGAGAGTTCAAGGTATCATTGATCCTGATCCTATTAATTACACACGTTTTCCTAGATCTGAGAAATATGCAGAGGGAGGTGGCACTCACACAGGGGATCAGCGACTTACTCATCGCTTATAGCGATGGGACTTATCAGATCCGAGCAGCTTACCATTATTTTTGCCAGTTTGGTCAGGTATGGAGAGGTTGCACCTGAAAAAATGCTAACTTTACAATGAGTATCAATGGAGTGATTACTCCAATTTTGCTACATTGCGAGATCCCTTGCGGAGACATAGACGAGGCATATCTCTATGTGGTGAGGATAAGTTCATCTACAGGTTTCACGAATCCACTATCAGAGGATCCGAACGCAAGGTCTTGCTACCAAACCGAGACATCACCACAGTCGATTATCCAGACAACAAGCGTTTCATGCCTGATTCAGAGTGGGACTTCAAAGGCTGCATCCTCCTTGAGAGATATTCTTTGAGTAGCAATGACGGACCATCTCTTCCAGAGCCATGTCGCCATTCCCATGAGAGCCTCCGCCTTCTCCAACGATGGAACAAATGGCAAGACAAGACAATCCGTAAGCTAGTGGATGGGATGAAGAGTATGAAGCTTGGGATTAAAAACCTCAAGGCCAAGATCGCTGGATCGAGCAGCCACACCGAAGATGAAGAGTCACACACCGTAGCTCATTTAGAGGATGACATGCCGATTGTACTGATATGTTTGCATTTTGCATCGTTTTAGCTTGCATAAATCATGCGTATTCACGTTCTTGTTATTTATTCGAGTTTTGCATACTTAGAGTATTTTGCATTAGGTCCATACATCCTGCATATTTGGCTTGTTATAGGTACTTTCGGGTGATTTTGGAGAAGTTAGACAGAAGCTGTGGGACATGCTGTCTGATTGAGTCAGGTCTGGCGAGCTGTCAGGACATTCTGATCGAGTCCGTGCGAGTGAGCTGTCGGGCATGATCGAGTGTGAGCGACTTGCAGGACATTCTGATCGAGTCGTCTGGCGAAGCTGTCGGGCATGCTGATCGAGTCCGTGTTGAGCGAAGCTGTCAGGGCATGCTGATCGAGTCCGTGCTGAGCGAAGCTTGCTAGGGCATGCTGATCGAGTCCGTGCAGAGATACCATGCAGCGTGATCGATCGAGCAGGAGGGGAAGGCTCATCGAGCACCCATGCTCGAGCTGTATGATCAAGCGAGAGACAAAGGTGGCGTCTTGAAGTTTCAGAACCCAGCTCGAGCCCACTGTCGAGTGGACTACTCAAGCTCATCTCAGAAAAAATGCAGTCTTGATTTAGATGTTTGAGCACAGCACTCGACCAAGACTTAGCCGAGCTGGACCTTATCCTGCACATTTTTACTATTTTGCGCATGACGTTTTAGGGTTTTTAAGACTTAGTATAAATACCTAATATTGGGTTAAGACTAAGACACAACGTTTTTATCTCTAATATTTCGAGTTTTTCCTTGTGTTCTTCTCTGTTCTTAGTTTCCAGAACTTGTAATTTGATTTACTTGTTATTTTGAGTTTATTCCTTACATCATTATCTCTATCTATTTCTGTCATCTATGCAAGTTTTTATGATTTCTGGGTTTGTGTTCTTGATGTTCTTCATGAGTTTTGAGTAGTCATTAGGGTTCTTGAGGATGGGATAGATTAGGTGTAGAATCTTGGTCTTTCAGGTGGTTTAAGTGTAGATCGTTTGATTTCTCTTCAATCGGTGTTCTTAATGCTAGTTTCTTTCGATCGAATTGGAATTAGAACTTAGGTGTTTTTCCACAGGGTGTTTGATAAAATGCTTGAATGAACTGATGTTAGAGATTTGCATACCTAGCCTAAAGGGATTAGTTGTCTAGGGTGTTTATCGACAATATTGAACTGATTAGTATTGCTAGGAATAGATTCGCGATTGGGTGCAGTTTGAGGTTACTTTGAGTGGACTTAACTGGTTTTGATGTTTGATGTCTAGGGAATAGCTTGATTGAGTTTTGTTAAACCACTTGAATAGGCTAAGAGGACACAGAGTCGATTACCCCCATCCTTAGAACCTGCTTGTTGAATTTGCTGCTAGTCCATCGCTCTCTTTACCCTATGCTATTTCTGTTATTGCTTGGTTCTGCTAGTTCTTGTTAGTCTATACGGTCCTATTTTGAGATTTCTCAGTTTTTTGTCTAGGTTGCTGACCCCGATCATTGGCTTGGTTTAATATATGGATTGACACTTACTACGAAAACTTGGTCTAGTAAGAAATTGACTATACAATTTGGCGCGTTGCCATTTGGGTGTTGGTTACAATTAGGATTTCAAAATATTCTAGATCAAGTTCTTTTACAGTTCTTACTTACTAACTTTGTCTTTCCATTTTCAAGTACATCCACCTGCAAACCAGATCAAGAGAGAAGTCAGAACCTCCTCCGCCCCATCGACATATTGACAGGTTACCACAAGTTGCGGCGCGAAAAACATCAGCGATCATCAAAATCCACTCGGCATGGAGAGACCAACCCCAGGTTCAAGACCCTCTGTGAGGAGGCCCGTTTGATAGGAGCCGGAGATGCCCAACACTCATACCAACAGACAAGGCATTGTCCCTCACGGTCCAGAACAACAATTTCGAGATCAGAGCTTGATCGCCATGTGAGAACAACAAGTTTCATGGACTACCTATGGAGGACCCTCTTGATCATCTGGATGAGTTCGATAGGCTCTGCAGCCTTACGATCAATGGGGTCAGTGAAGATGGTTTCAAGACTCTTTCCCTACTCTCTGGGTGAGGCCCATCACTGGAAAAGACTGGATCCATCACTTCATGGGATATCTGAAAAGCCTTCTTGGCCAAGTTCTTCTCATGCCGGACGGCAAGAGGAATGAAATTTCTGGATTCACGGAAGGATGGTGATGAATGCTGGGAACACTTCAGGGCTACCTTTACCCAATGCCCTACCATGGTTTCAGCAATGAGTCACTCCTTGCACTCTGGAGGAGTTCTCAGGTCCGATGCTTCTAGATACAGCACTGGTAATTTCCTCAGAGCGTTGATGGCTGGGCACTTGTGGAGAACCTAGCCCATCTGATTACTAGCACTGAGTATGATAGGAGTGTCCGGCCAAGTATTGGAACAGATGATCGACTAGGGCCATCAAGGCCTTGACGCTAAGTTAGATCGACTACTACGCGGAAAAACAGGTTCACTTTGCTTCGAGGATACAGTCTTCAAGTTGAGATGGAGAGGATGATATAGAGGTCTATGTGCGAAATCAGGGTACAACAAGGTTTTCAAGCTACAAGAAACAACCGAATGCTTACGGGTACCAACGTTGCCAACCCTCGGGATCAAGTCTACCCACCTCAGAACAACCTCGGTCCAAGCCTTTTGTTCCTACAGAACAACAGAACTTTGCCCTAAACCGCATTTCAGAATCCTCACCAGCAACGAGGAGCCCGTTTCCACCACCAGGTTTTCCGTCGCAGCTCGGTCTTATTGCTCGGATCAACGGACAAACGCCTTGCTGCAGCAACTCCTACAGAGGTCAGCTGGTGCACGGCACCAGAAGTTTGGTGAACTTAAAACCCAGATGGACTACACTACAATGATCTTAACAGCAAGATTGAGTCTCTCAGGTCAAGATTCGTTCCATCGAGGGCAAGACAGCTTCATCCTCTCACACTGACTCCCAGGTAAAGTGGTCCAGAACCCAAGGACTACGCTCACATCAATGCCATCACTGCGGAGTGGGAAGGAGTTACTGCTGGGGAAGGACCTCCGATCACGAGGACAGTGAAGATCCAGAGGGAGGATTTGGTTCCCAAAAACAACCAAGACAAGAGTTCCACGCTCTGGAGCACCCCAACTCGACCGAATGGTCAAGACAGTCTACCTCACTGCACTAAATCTGTGATTTCAGAAGAAAAAGAAGGCACCATATGTCCTCCTCCTTCGCCCAAATTGCCTTTCCCAGAGGTTTAAGAAGGACTTAATGGAGAAACATAAACAAATCTTCGATAAGCATATCAAGGAAGGCTGAGATCAGGTTGCCTCTCATTGATGCCTTCTCCATGGTACTGCTGTATCAAGTTTCTGAAGGATGCATAGCTGAGAAAGAAGATTCAGGGTATGGTTGTCTATCGGAGGAGTGCGGCGCCATCATTCAGAAGAGTCGTCGAAGAGAAGTTAGGCGACCGGGTTCTCACTTTACCGTGCTCTCAGGTCCACTAGTTTTCAAGAAATCTCTCGTGATCTTGGCGCATCTATCAGTCTTATGCCACTCTCGGTAGCAAGGAAGCTAGGATTCAGCAACTATAAGTCTATGACATCTCTGGTGCTTGCGGAGACAGATCAATAGGACTCTCATGGTATCTCTTGAGATCTCCCTGATGGTTGAGTGAATACCTGCAGATTTTATAGTTCTTGAAATGGATGAAGAACCAAGAGATCCTCGATTACTGGCAGACCTTTCCTCTAGCTACAGCGGTGCAGGTCATTGATGTCGAGAAAGGAAGATCGATCTCAATCTTGGGAATGATCTCAAGATGACATTTGATGTCAGGATGAGAAAGCGAGAGAAGCAGTCTTCTATGTTGAGGTCATGGACAAGCTTGCTGATGAGCTTCGGAGGAGCTTAATCAAGATGATCACCTTCGACTCTTAACCAAGAGTAGTGAGGATGGGTATCACATGCTGAGACTTTGGGGTATGAAATATGATTTCACCTGAGGTTCGGAAGAATCAGAAGGGAGGCTGATAGGGGTACACAGAGAATTAGCTGTCAGGGATCTTGAGCTCGACCTGACTCGAGCTAAGATACCCAAGGCATCAACTCGACCCTGCAGATCGAGTCTAACATCGAGCTAGCCTCTCTGCAGCGACGACGTAGGAACTCCGGGCACCTAAGGTAGACCTCGAGCCTCTTCATACGGGCTAAGGTACCTCTTGGACATTCTACTTAATCATAGTAAATGACATGCTGAATGATGATGAGTTGAATTTCTTTGTTGATTGAGTTGAGGAATATAGGAAAGAAGCGATAGGATACTCTCTTGATGATATAAAGGGAATTTCACAGCTTGTGCACTCATAGAATCCATCTGGAAAATGAATCATATCTAGTATTGAACCCGAGGAGATTGAATCCTAATTTAAAGAAGTTGTTAAAGGAAATTCTTAAGTTGTAGTGGAATCATACCCATGCTATAGATCTTATTTCTGTGATTATTGTGCACTAGAAGGGGGCATTGCGTGGTTAGAAATGATAAGGATGAATTGATACCCACTAGAACTATCACTGGCCATAGAATGTGTATTGATTACAGGAAGTTAAATCTGCATCTAGGAAAGATCATTTTCCATTGCCATTCATTGATCGGATCTTTAGAAAGACTTGCTATATCGTATTCTTAGATGGATATAGTGGTTTCTTTCAAATTCTATTCATCTAATGATCAGAAAACTACATTCACTTGTCCATATGGAACATTTGCATATAGGAGAATGCCTTTCGGTCTTTGTAATGCACTCTTCTTTTCGAGATGCATGACTTATATTCGGATTTAATAGAGGAGACTGTTGAGGTATTCATGGATGATTTTCCGTGTATGGCTCTTCTTTCTCCTCTGTCTTTTGAACCTGCGGGTACTCACTAGGTGTGAAGAAGCGAATCTGGTTCTGAACTGGGAAAAGTGCCACTTTATGGTCAAGGAAGGGATCGTCTTGGGGCACGAGAAGGGTATAGAGAGTGAAACAAGCCAAGGTTGATGTGATGATGCAGCTGCACCAAAAACGTCAAGGACATTAGGAGTTTCCTTGGGCACGCTGGGTTTTAGAAGATTCATCAAGGACTTCTCAAGATAGCGGACCAGCAGAGGCTGTTGTGCAGGAGCGAGAGTTCTGTTTGATCTGAGAATGTTTGAAGGCTTTCCAGCTCATTAAGAAGCCTTAGTCTGCTCATAGTCCAAGCACCAAACTGGGACTATCCATTTGAGATCATGTGCGGCGCTCGGACTATCTGTAGGAGCTGTCTGGGCCAAAGGATTGAGAAGAAGCTGCGTGATCTTATGCAAGCGGGGCTTGATGATGCCAGGAGATATGCACACAGAGAAGGAGTTGCTGGCTGTAGTCTTTGCCTTTGAGAAATTTAGAAGCTATCTGGTTGGGTGGTGATAGTCTATCTGATCATGCGCCTTGACATATCTATGCTAAGAAGGATCTTAAGCCAAGGCTCGGATGGATACTCTTCTTGAGAGTTTGACATGGAAATTGTTGATAAGAAGGGAATAGAGAATGGTGTGGCTGATCACTTGTCAAGGATGAGGATAGATGACCCGGCACATTGATGACACCATGCTGACGAGACTCTAGATCTTTGTTTCGTGATAGGAGTGAAGGACATACCTTGGTATTCGATCTAGCTAATTTCCTTGCATGTGGTGAGTTACGATGATCTTGGCGCTACAGAAAAAGTTTCGAGAGATGTCAAGCACTACTTGGGCGAACCTTTCCTATGAGAGAATGCAGATGGTCATTTCGGGAGGTGCATGAGGCGAGGTTCAGGGTGTCTTGAGCACTGTCATGGAGTCTGCTTATGGAGGACACTTTGCTACGTTCAAGGCTTCGGAAAGATGCTCAATGTATGGTGGCTACAATGTTCGAGAGATGCTCGAGCCTTCATCACCAAGTGTGATCCTTGCCGAGAATGGGAAACATCAGCAGAAGGAATGAGATGCCACAGCAATTTTGGAAGTAGAGGTGTTTGGCGTTTGGGGGATTGATTTTATGGGTCCTTTGACCCATCTTAGGAACGCTACATCTTGGTAGCTGTTGATTATGTCTCGAAGTGGGTTGAAGCCATAGCTTGCCAGCAATGATCTGAGTAGTTCGAAGATGTTCAAGCATCATTTTTCCAATTTGGTGTGCAAGTTGTTATCGTGATGGGGTCTCACTTCATCAAGCTCTTTGAGAATCTTACGAAGAAGCATGGGGTAAAGCAGAGGTGGCACCATATCACCCCAGACCGTGGTCAAGTAGAGGTGTCAACAAGCGATCAAAGCCATCTGGCTAGAGTAGTGGGCGTTTCAAGAAGAGATGGTCTCTAAGCTGGATGAAACCCTGCAGGCGTCGAGGCTTCACATAGGGCGACGCCATTCCAGCTCCTTTCGGCAGGCTTGTCACTACCTGTTGAAGTTGAGTATAAGGCGTTATGGGCAACAAAACTTCTGAATTTGGATATCAAGTCTGCCCAGGAAAAGAGTATTGGACTGCAGCTAGAAGAGATCGGCTGGATGTATGAGTTCTAAGATCTGAAAGAAAGAACAAAGCTTCCATGACAAGAGAATCTTGCCTGAGGAGTTCAGGTTGGTGATCAAGTCCTCCTTTTCAATTCTCGACTCAAGCTGTTTCGGAAAGCTCAGTCAGATGGTCGGACCGTTTTGTCAGGAAGTTTCACCTGCGGAGCGATCACCTTATTTGGAAAGGGAGGAAATTCACGATGAATGGACAGAGGCTCGGCCTTCAGCTGATACCATCATTCGGAAGGAACTTGATTCCTGGATGAGCCTTCCACCGCTGAACAAAACAGGAAGTCAAGCTTAGAGACTTTAAACAAGCTCGCTTGGGAGGAAGTCCCATGTCATCTCTGTACATATTTCTTTGCCTTAGTTTTTAAACGTCGAATAAGTGTCTTAAGCTATTTTGTCTTGATTGTGTGATTTTAGGAAAGCAAGAGAGGTGGATCATAAACCTTAGGAGGAATTTTCAAAATTTAAAATTCTGACATGTGGACCCAAGTCGGAGGTGTCATGGTCAATCTGAGCTCAATGCCCAGTCGGAGGTGTCATGGTCAATCGAGCTCACGCCCAGTCGGAGGTGTCGCACGTCGCGAGCAGTCAGAAGAGTGTTTGGTGACCCACGCAGAATCCGATTATGTCATCGAGTCTCACCAGATGGAGCCCACTCGACCACGCTGCGCTCCTCCTTGTCCTTTGTCCCTCACTTGTCTACATCTGAAGCCAAACTCGATTCGGAAGATGCAGCGTCCACTCGGTCAGGTGTCGGACTCGAGCCCGCACTCCTCCACGCCTTGGCTCGATCCCACACTCACTAGCTCGAGCCCACGCTTTCAACACGCTCACCTTAACGACCCACTGCGCTTTCACGCTCCAACGATCTCGACGCTTATATACCGAACTTCACTCCACTACTTTACCCTGACCATTAATCCTCTCTCTCTTTCATTTCCAGAAATTTCTCAATTTGTTTTTGCTGCTCTTGAGGCTAATCCTCACGATTTTGAGTTCTCTTTCCTTGTCTTTGATCGAGTCTCAGGTATGGACCCTCGCCAAGCCCGTCGTAGGTCAGCTAAAGCACTCGCCCGAAACTTCCAGATGTGGAGAGAGAGCATTCCTCCAGCCGAAGAGCAAGAACACGAACAAGCCGCAGAACAAGAACAAATTGCGGTACCCATGGAGTATGAAGTCACGCCGGACTCGACCACATATGCCCAAGCCCAAGGATCAAGCCAGAAGGGCCGGAAGTCTCGCTTGAGCACCCACACTCGAGCCGGTGAAACGAGGCAGTCACCGTGTCAGCGTGAGGGACAAGACCGATGGAGGCTATCCCGCATCTGCGATGAAGAAGCAGAGGAAGAGCGAGCCTCGGTTGATAAAGGAAGCCTCGGCGGATGAGCACCAGCTCGAGCTGGAGGGTCGGGACAAGCTACGGTATCAAACAAGCTCACTCGGGCCAAAAGTGAAGGAAAAGCACCAATCAGCAGTATGCATCAAGATGGTGAAGCAGAGAGGAAGGCGAGCCTAAGTTGATAAAGCGACCCGAAAGAAGAACACCAAACCCTGCACCAAGTACTAGAGGCCTCCTTGAGCGTAATTTTGAAGGAGCAGATACCGCGAAAGAAACAATGCAGCTCGGGATTGCTAAAGATATGGAATATCTCTTTGAGGCGGGAGGTATAAGACAATTCATGAACACATGGAAGCTTCTGAGGAAGAGGCGTGCCACTTCCTCTCGTCCCTCAAGGTTCATTTTACGATGAGGAGCGATGTTGAACGATGGCGGCTGGCTTCATTACCCGCGTGCAGGACAATGTTATGCCACCATCAGAATCTGCCTATATGGTTTTTGGAGGTGGCAGACTATTCAAGATTTTGATCATGAGGAGCTCCAGCAATTATGGTCGACCATAGGAGACAGCACCAAACCCTTCTCCTCCTCAGAAGCAAGTTCAAGCATCAAGCCTGTCTGAGGTACCACAAGACAATAGCAAGCTCATGTTTGCGGGAAGGTGACGGGACAGTGAATGAAGGTGAACTAAGGATCTGGACTTATGCCTCTGCCACTTGGGAGCACAAGATATGGGCGGAAGATGCAGGCGATAGAGCAGATGCTAACCTCGCCCTTGTTCGATGGAGCAATTCTAAACTTCAGGACTGAGGCGATAAAGATGGGCAAGATGAAGATGGATGGCGCGGTGACCTCTGTATTGGGGTATCATCACCCGATACTTGTTGCTTGTGATGTAGAGCTACGATCGTACCTATCCACCCAAATGGATAGATATCGACTTCTTGAGGAGGTGCAGGTTCTGGACCATACAACGCCTCAGGCAGTACATCATCAGTTCATGCATCAACATGGGGAAGCCAAGCTGCGCCTGCACCGATCTCACCAAGTGCGCGGGCGAAACATTGATTTCCATCCTCCTCTCGATAGACTTTACAATCAAGGCGAGGAGATCATGGAACAGAGTGGGGTCAGGCGATCAAGATGCTGTTGGAGGAGGTTAATCCAGCGAAAGGTACTCGTTTGAAGTACAGCTCAAACCCACACATAGTCCAGAAGGAGGCACGGCGGATTAATCTCCTTGAGGTGGAACAAGTTTCAAGGAAGACCGTCGCCGCACTCAAGGGTACCGTGAAAGACCAAGACCAAGTGAAGGGCGTGAAGGACCAGCTCAGGACTTCACGCTAAAGTTCAAATCCCACGAGACACCATCGTACAGGAGAATTCTGATGGGGAGGCGTCGTTTGCGAGGAACAAGACATCATGCACCGAGATGGAACCACCACGAGCCTCCTCCCGAGCCAAGGCAGTTTCAACACGAGGAAGAGGCGAAGCAGTAGGAGCATCGGCTCACGCACCAGCTGGCAGGCTCGAGGCAGACACCGAGCATCGGCTCACGCACCTCGACCACTACCAGGTCGAGCCGACATACCATAATCACCAAGGTACCGTCTGACCCTTTCGTATATATTAGATGCATCATTTTTATTGTTCTCTGTTACCTCTTAATCTTTCTTTCCAAATTTTTATTACGAGGTGTGTAATTTAAGTTTGGGGAAGGGTTAAGGTGCTGTATTGATGTGTTTTCTCTGTTATTATTTTGATTTTGTGCATCCTTGAGTCTTCATCTATGGCATAGAAAAACCAAAAAAAATCAAAAATTTTTGAAAAATCTTTAAAAACAGAGTGTTCATGTAGTATTGCATCTGCATATTAGGATTGAGTCTAGATTGTTTCATATAGGGCTGTTGCATATGCATAGGGGATGATGATGATTTTAAACCTTGTAAACTTGCTGATTCAACTGCATGACTTCAATGCCCTCGTTTCTAGTTGTTTAATGCCTTGATATTGAGCCTGAAGTAAGACCGAACCATGTTCGAATGCCTGACTAGATCGAGTCTTAGCTGAAGCATGCTGCGATTTTCTGTCATTCCCCATCTATTTAAACCTGAATTTGACTTATAATTATCATGTCTAGGCATAGAATTTGAACTCATGGATACCATATACATACTTGGATTCTCTTTCATCTATTTATACCACTCTTTGCTAATCAGTAGGCGATTCTCATTGTTAGATCAGTTTTACCATGCCTTACCTAGCCTTCTTTCAAGCCATGCTATTACTTTAGTGAGTGTGTGAGGTCTATTTCTGAATGAGCTTGGTAGAAAGTGTTAGGTTTGAGCCGAAAGGATAGAATCTCATGTAGTTACGGTTTACAATTTTGAATCGATAGGACTAGGTGGGATCTTGATCATTGGATATTGGGGTGGGTTCTGTGAATAGAAAAGAATGAGAAAAACTTGGAAAAAGAAAAGAAAAGGGTAAGAGTTCTTAGGAGGGGAATGATCTGAATGTTTGAGTATCTAGTAAAGGATTAGGGGATGTGCATAGCAAAAGAAAAAGAAAAGGCAGAAAGCTCAAAAGTCTGAAAAAAACATAAAAACGCCTAAGCTAAGTTAAGAAAAGAACCCCAATCCGCTAGATGTATATGTGTATAACCCCTCCTAGAACCAAAAACAAAAAGAAAAGATGAAACTGATCTAGGATATCAAAAGAAAAAAAAAGCCTAAGGGTGAAGGGTAGAATTAGGATGAATGTCTGGGTTTTAGACTAAGGGATAAGACCGCTTGTGTAGGACTGGGTAGATGGGAGTCTATTCTTGTATGCATAGGTTGGTTCTTACCTTTAGCATTAAAAGCTCATTCCGTTTCATTGAGAGACCCTTACGCTCAATACCGTACTGAAGGGACCATTTTTGTCTCTTGACCTTACCCTTAGCCAAATGAGTTCATTGAATATGCTTAGCTTGATTCATGGTTTCTGTTCTAATGAATGTTAAGGGGAATGATAGAAATGAACGCATGTCTAGGTTGAGGTTTGATTGAACTTGTGCTGCGAAGAGTATGGCTAACGCTTTTAAGTAGAGCTCATAAACTTGGCATTCTAGAATTAGTAACTTGGACATTGAGGTCATCCGTTATTATCTGCAAGTTTTGGTTCTGAGTCCCCACTTTCAACCCTCTTCTCCATTCTCATTCCTTTGTTTGCTTGAGGGCAAGCAAAGACTAAGTTTGGGGGAGTTGATATGTTTGCATTTTGCATCGTTTTAGCTTGCATAAATCATACGTTTTGACGTATTATTCACCCCGTTCTTGTTATTTATTCCGAGTTTTGCATACTTAGAGTATTTTGCATTAGGTCCGCATACATCCTGCATATTTGGCTTGTTATAGGTACTTTCGGGTGATTTTGGAGAAGTTAGACCAGAAGCTGTCTGGGACATGCTGATTGAGTCCATACAGAGCAGTTGTGATCGAGTCCGTGCTGAGCAGAAGCTGTCTGGGACATTCTGATCGAGTCCGTGCTGAGCAGAAGCTGTCTGGGCATCTTGTCGAGTCCGTGTTGAAGCTGTGGGACATTCTGATCGAGTCGTGCTGAGCGAGAAGCTGCAGGGCATGCTGTCGAGTCCGTGTTGAGCAGAAGCTGTGGGGCATGCTGATCGAGTCCGTGCTGGCGAGAAGCTGCGGGCATGCTGATCGAGTGCAGGATACGGACGTGATCGAGTCGGGGAGATGGAGCGAAGCTCAGAGCACCCGCTCGAGCTGTATGATCAAGCGAGACAAAGGTGGCGTCTTGAAGTTTGAACCCGCTCGAGCCCCATCAGTGGACTACTCAAGCTCATCTCAGAAAAATGCAGTCTTGATTTCGTCTGTTTGAGCACAGCACTCGACCAAGACTTAGCCGAGCTGGACCTTATCCTGCACATTTTTACTATTTTGCGCATGACGTTTTAGGGTTTTTAAGACTTAGTATAAATACCTAATATTGGGTTAAGACTAAGACACAACGTTTTTATCTCTAATATTTCGAGTTTTTCCTTGTGTTCTTCTCTGTTCTTAGTTTCCAGAACTTGTAATTTGATTTCTACTTGTTATTTTGAGTTTATTCATACGTTATCATTATCATCTATTTCTGTCATCATGCAAGTTTTTATGATTTCTGGGTTTGTGTTCTTGATGTTCTTCATGAGTTTTGAGTAGTCATTAGGGTTCTTGAGGATGGGATAGATTAGGTGTAGAATCTTGGTCTTTCAGGTGGTTTAAGTGTAGATCGTTTGATTTCTCTTCTAAATCAGTGTTCTTAATGCTAGTTTCTTTCTGATCAATTGGAATTAGAACTTAGGTGTTTTTCCACCCAGAAGGTGTTTGATAAAATGCTTGAATGAACTGATGTTAGAGATTTGCATACCTAGCCTAAGGGATTAGTTGTCTAGGGTGTTTATCGACAATATTGAACTGATTCGTATTGCCTGCTAGGGTAGATTTCGCGAGGATTGGGTGCAGGAACTGGTCTAGTTTGAGGTTACTTACCACGGAGTGGACTTAACTGGTTTTGATGTTTGATGTCTAGGGAATAGCTTGATTGAGTTTTGTTAAACCACTTGAATAGGCTAAGAGGACACAGTCGATTACCCCATCCTTAGGAACCTTCCTTTGTTGAATTCTTTGCTAGTCCATCGCTGCTCTTTACCCCATATGCTATTTCTGTTATTGCTTGGTTCCTGCTAGTTCTTGTTAGTCTATCACGGTGCCTATTTTAGTGTCCATTCTCAGTTTTTGTCTAGGTTGCTAGACCATCTTGCTTGGCTTGACTTGAATTGCTTGATCGCATCCTTTTTGGTTAATATCTTCACCCTTATGGATTGACACCTTACTTCTTACAACTTGGTCAGTAGTAAATTGACTATACCAATAATTAGTAAGAATCTTGTCCGAGAAAGATAACGAGTGAGAACCTTGTTCTAGACAGATAATTAGTAATAACCTTGTCCGAGATGGATACCTAGTGAGAACATTRTATTAAAAAGATCACTATTGAGAACCTTGTTCTAGACGGATAATTAGTAATGACCTTGTCTGAGAAGGATAACTAGTGAGAACCTTGTTYTAAAAGGATAACTAGTGAAAATCTTGTTCTAGAGGGATAATTAGTAAGAATCTTGTCCGAGAAAGAAAACTAGTGAGAACCTTGTTCTAGACGGATAAATAGTAATAACCTTTTCCGAGAAGGATAACTAGTGAGAACCTTGTTCTAAAAGGATAACTAGTGAAAACCTTGTTCTAGAGGGATTATTAGTAAGAATCTTGTCCGAGAAAGATAACTGGTGAGAACCTTGTTCTAGACGGATTATTAGTAATAACCTTGTCCGAGAAGGATAACTTGTGAGAACATTGTTCTAAAAGGATAAGTAGTGAAAACCGTGTTCTAGAGGGATAATTAGTAAGAATCTTGTCCGAGAAAGATAACTGGTGAGAACCTTGTTCTAGACGGATTATTAGTAATAACCTTGTCCAAGAAGGATAACTTGTGAGAACATTTTTCTAAAAGGATAAGTAGTGAGAACCTTGTTCTAGAGGGATAATTAGTAAGAATCTTCTCCGAGAAAGATAACTAGGAGAACCTTGTTCTAAAAGGATAACTAGTGAAAACCTTGTTCTAGATGRATAAATTAGTAAAAATTTTGTCCGAGAAAGATAACTAGTGAGAACCTTGTTCTAGACGGATAATTAGAAATAAMCTTTTACGAGATGGATACCTAGTGAGAACATTGTTTTAAAAAGATAACTRGTGAGAACCTTGTTCTAGACGGATAATTAATAATAACCTTGTCCGAGAAGGATAACTAGTGAGAACCTTGTTCTAAAAGGATAACTAGTGAAAACCTTGTTCTAGAGGGATAATTAGTAAGAATTTTGTCCGAGAAAGATWACTAGTGAGAACCTTGTTCTAGACAGATAATTAGAAATAACCTTTTCCGAGATGGATACCTAGTGAGAACATTGTTTTAAAAAGATAACTAGTGAGAACCTTGTTCTAGACGGATAATTAGTAATAACCTTGTCCGAGAAGGATAACTAGTGAGAACCTTGTTTTAAAAGGATAACTAGTGAAAACCTTGTTCTAGGTGGATAATTAGTAAGAATTTTGTCCGAGAAAGATAACTAGTGACAACCTTGTTCTAGACGGATAATTAGAAATAACCTTTTCCGGGATGGATACCTAGTGAGAACATTGTTTTAAAAAGATAACTAGTGAGAACCTTGTTCTAGACGGATAATTAATAATAACCTTGTCCGAGAAGGATAACTAGTGAGAACATTGTTCTAAAAGGATAACTAGTGAAAACCTTGTTCTAGAGGGATAATTAGTAAGAATCTTGTCCGAGAAAGAAAACTAGTGAGRACCTTGTTCTAGACGGATAATTAGAAATAACCTTTTCCGAGAAGGATAACTAGTGAGAACCTTGTTCTAGAAGGATAACTAGTTAGAACCTTGTTCTAGGGAGATAATTAGTAAGAATCTTGTCCGAGAAAGATAACGAGTGAGAACCTTGTTCTAGACAGATAATTAGTAATAACCTTGTCCGAGATGGATACCTAGTGAGAACATTGTTTTAAAAAGATAACTAGTGAGAACCTTGTTCTAGACGGATAATTAGTAATGACCTTGTCTRAGAAGGATAACTAGTGAGAACCTTGTTYTAAAAGGATAACTAGTGAAAATCTTGTTCTAGAGGGATAATTAGTAAGAATCTTGTCCGAGAAAGAAAACTAGTGAGAACCTTGTTCTAGACGGATAAATAGTAATAACCTTTTCGAGGAAAAGTGAGAGAACCTTGTTCTAAAAGGATAACTAGTGAAAACCTTGTTCTAGAGGGATTATTAGTAAGAATCTTGTCAGAGAAAGATAACTGGTGAGAACCTTGTTCTAGACGGATTATTAGTAATAACCTTGTCCGAGAAGGATAACTTGTGAGAACATTGTTCTAAAAGGATAAGTGAAATGAAACCGTGTTCAGAGGGATAATTAGTAAGAATCTTGTCCGAGAAAGATAACTGGTGAGAACCTTGTTCTAGACGGATTATTAGTAATAACCTTGTCCAAGAAGGATAACTTGTGAGAACATTTTTCTAAAAGGATAAGTAGTGAGAACCTTGTTCTAGAGGGATAATTAGTAAGAATCTTGTCCGAGAAAGATAACTAGTGAGAACCTTGTTCTAGACAGATAATTAGTAATAACGTTGTTCGAGATGGATACCTAGTGAGAACATTGTTTTAAAAAGATAACTAGTGAGAACCTTTTCTTGACGGATAATTAGTAAGAACCTTGACAGAGAAGGATAACTAGTGAAAACCTTGTTCTAAAAGGATTACTAGTGATAACCTTGTTCCAGAAGGATAATTAGTAAGAATCTTATCCGAGAAACATAACTAGTGAGAACCTTGTTCTAAAAGGATAACTAGTGAAAACCTTGTTCTATAAGGATAATTAGAAAGAATCTTGTCCGAGAAATATAACTAGTGAGAACCTTGTTATAGACGGATAATTTGTAGTAACCTTGTCCGAGAAAGATAACTAGTGAGAACCTTGCTCTAAAAGGATAACTAGTGAAAACCTTGTTCTAGAGGTATAATTAGTAAGAATCTTGTCCGAGAAAGATAACTAGTGAGAACCTTGTTCTAGATGGATAATTAGTAATAACCTTGTCCGAGAAAGATAACTAGTGAGAACTTTGATCTAAAAGGATAACTAGTGAAAAACCTTGTTCTAGAGGGATAATTAGTAAGAATCTTGTCCGAGAAAGATAACTAGTGAGAAACTTGTTCTAGATGGATAATTAGTAAGAACCTTGACCGAGAAGATTAACTAGTGAGAACCTTGTTCTAAACGGATAAGTAGTGAAAACCTTGTTCTAGAGGGATAATTAGTAAGAATCTTGTCCGAGAAAGATAACTAGTGAGAACCTTGTTCTAGATGGATAATTAGTAAGAATATTGTCCGAGAAAGATAACTAGTGAGAACTTTGATCTAAAAGGATAACTAGTGAAAAACCTTGTTATAGAGGGATAATYAGTAAGAATCTTGTCCGAGAAAGATAACTGGTGAGAACCTTGTTCTAGACGGATTATTAGTAATAATCTTGTCCGAGAAGGATAACTTGTGAGAACATTTTTCTAAAAGGATAAGTAGTGAGAACCTTGTTCTAGAGGGATAGGAGAACCTTGTTCTAAAAGGATAACTAGTGAAAACCTTGTTCTAGATGAATAAATTAGTAAAAATTTTGTCCGAGAAAGATAACTAGTGAGAACCTTGTTCTAGACGGATAATTAGAAATAACCTTTTACGAGATGGATACCTAGTGAGAACATTGTTTTAAAAAGATAACTGGTGAGAACCTTGTTCTAGACGGATAATTAATAATAACCTTGTCCGAGAAGGATAACTAGTGAGAACCTTGTTCTAAAAGGATAACTAGTGAAAACCTTGTTCTAGAGGGATAATTAGTAAGAATTTTGTCCGAGAAAGATWACTAGTGAGAACCTTGTTCTAGACAGATAATTAGAAATAACCTTTTCCGAGATGGATACCTAGTGAGAACATTGTTTTAAAAAGATAACTAGTGAGAACCTTGTTCTAGACGGATAATTAGTAATAACCTTGTCCGAGAAGGATAACTAGTGAGAACCTTGTTTTAAAAGGATAACTAGTGAAAACCTTGTTCTAGGTGGATAATTAGTAAGAATTTTGTCGAAGCAGAGTGAGAACCTTGTTCAGGCGGATAAATAGTAATAACCTTTTCGAGAAGGATACTAGTGAGAACCTTGTTAAAAGATAACTAGTGAAAACCTTGTTAGAGTTATTAGTAAGAATCTTGTCAGGAGAAAGATAGCTGGTGAGAACTTGTTCAGGCATTATTAGTAATAACCTTGTCAGAAGGATAACTTGTGAGAACATTGAAAGGATAAGTAAGTGCAGGTGTTACAGAGGGATAAGAGTAAGAATCTTTNNCTCTCTGTTGATCTTGGCGCATCTATCAGTCTTATGCCACTCTAGCAAGGAAGCTAGGATTCAGCAACTATAAGTCCTGCACATCTCTCGGTGCTTTAGGCAGTCAGATGGACTCTCATGAGTATGCTAAGCAGATCTCCCTCGATGGTTGAGTGCGATTGGAATACCTACAGATTTTATAGTTCTTGAAATGGATGAAGAACCAAGAGATCCTCTGATTCTGGAGACCTTTCCTAGCTGATGCATCATTGATGTCAGAAAGGAAATGAATCTGATCTTGGGAATGATCTCAAGATGACATTTGATGTCAAGGAGACTATGAGAAAGCCGGAAATAGAAGGACAAGTCTTCTATGTTGAGGTCATGGACAAGCTTGCTGATGAGCTTACGGAGGAGCTTAATCAAGATGATCACCTTCAGAGGCTGCCTTAACCAGTAGTGAGGATGGGTATGAAATGATTTTAATCACTGAGGTTGGAAGAATCAGAAGGGTTTGAGTGAGAGGGGTCAACCAGAAATTCTAGGCTCCGAGGGATGATGAGCTCGACCAGCCTCGAGCTAAGATACCAGGCGTCAAACTTCGACCTGAGATCGAGTCAACATCGAGCTAGCCTCTCTGCAGCAGACGGCGAGGTCAGAACTCCGAGGGCACCTAAGGTAGACCTCAAACCTCTTCATACGGGCTAATGCGCTTTCCTTGGACCAAACTCTACTGCAATCATAGTAAATGACATGCTGAATGATGATGAGTTGAATTTGCTTTGATTGAGTTGAGGAAGTATAGGAAGATAGGATACTCTCTTGATGATATAAAGGGAATTTCACCTAGCTTGTGCACTTAGAATCCATCTGGAAAATGAATCATATCTAGTATTGAACCCGAGGAGATTGAATCTAATTTAAAAGAAGTTGTTAAAAGGAAATTCTTAAGTTGTTAGGAATCATATACCCATATCGATGTACTTGGATTTCACATGTGCATTGTGTACTAAGAAGGGGGGTTAGAAATGATAAGGATGAATTGATTAGAACTATCACTGGCCATAGAATGTGTATTGATTACAGGAAGTTAAATCTGCATCTAGGAAAGATCATTTTCCATTGCCGTTCATTGATCGGATCTTGAAAGACTTGCTAATCATCCATATTACTGTTTCTTAGATGGATATAGTGGTTTCTTTCAAATTCCTATTCATCTGATCGAGAAAACTACATTCACTTGTCCATATGGAACATTTGCATATAGGAGAATGCCTTTCGGTCTTTGTAATGCACTTTACTTTTCGAGAGATGCATGACTTATATTCTCGGATTTAATAGAGGAGACTGTTGAGGTATTCATGGATGATTTTCCGTGTATGGCTCTTCTTTCTCCTCCTGTCTTTTGAACCTGCGAGAGTCTCACTAGGTGTGAAGAAGCGAATCTGGTTACGAGGCGGGAAAAGATGCCACTTTATGGTCAAGGAAGGGATCGTCTTGGGGCCTGAAAATTTCTGAGAAGGGTATAGAGGTAGACAAGCCAAGGTTGATGTGATGATGCAGCTGCAGCGCCACGTCAAGGACATTAGGAGTTTCCTTGGGCACGCTGGGTTTCTGAGAAGATTCATCAGGACTTACTCAAGATAGCGGACCACGACAAGGCTGTTGTGCAGGAGCAAGAGTTCTGTTTGATCAGAATGTTTGAAGGCTTTCCGGCTCATTAAGAAAAGCCTTAGTTCTGCTCAATAGTCAAGCACCAGCTGGGACTATCCATTTGAGATCATGTGCGACGCATCGGACTATCTTAGGAGCTGTCTTGGGCCAAGTTGAGAAGAAGCTGCATGTGATCTCTATGCAAGCAGGGGATGATGATGCCCAGGAGATATGCCATGACAGAGAAGGAGTTCTTGGTGTGTCTTTGCCTTTGAGAATTTAGAAGCTATCTGGTTGGGTCAAGGTGATAGTCTATCTGATCATGCACACTAAGACATATCTATGCTAAGAAGGATCTTAAGCCAAGGCTGCTCAGATGGATACTCCTTCTTGAGTTTGACATGGAAATTGTTGATAAGAAGGGAATAGAGAATGGTGTGGTGATCACTTGTCAAGGATGAGGATAGATGACCCGGCACTGTTGATGACACCATGCTTGACGAGAGACTCTAGATCTGTTTACGTGATAGGAGTGAAGGACATACCTTGGTATTCGATCTAGCTAATTTCCTTGCATGTGGTGAGTTACGATGATCTTGGCCTTCTGAGAAAAAAGTTTCGAGAGATGTCAAGCAACTACTGGGACGAACCTTTCTATCTGAGAGAGATGCAGATGGTGCATTCGGGAGGTGCGTAGCACAAGGCGAGGTTCAGGGGTGTGCTTGAGCCTGTCATGGAATCTGCTTATGGAGGACACTTTGCTACGTTGAGGCATTCGAGAAAGGTGCTGCAGTCTATGGTGGCTACAATGTTCAGAGATGCTCAAGCCTTCATCACGAAGTGTGATCCTTGCCGAGAATGGAAACATCAGCAGAAGGAATGAGATGCCACAGCAATTTTGGAAGTAGGTGTTTGGCGTTTGGGGATTGATTTTATGGGTCCTTTCACCCGTCTCGGGAACAGCTACATCTTGGTAGCTGTTGATTATGTCTCGAAGTGGGTTGAAGCCATAGCTTGCCAGATGATGCAAGGTAGTTCTGAAGATGTTGAGCATCATTTTTCCCAGTTTGGTGTGCGAGAGTTGTTATCGGTGATGGGGTCTCACTTCATCCAGCTCTTTGAGAAGAAGCATGGGGTAAAAGGTGGCTACCCATATCACCCCCAGACGTGGTCAAGTAGAGGTGTCAACAAGCGATCAAAGCCATCACTGGCTAAGAGTGGGCGTTTCGAAGAGATTGGTCTGCTAATGGATGAAACCCTGCAGTCTGGGGCATTGAAGACTCTATAGAGCGACGCCATTCCAGCTCCTTTGGCAGGCTTGTCACCTACTGTTGAAGTTGAGTATAAGGCGTTATGGGCAGCAAAACTTCTGAATTTGGATATCAAGTCTGCAGGAAAGAGAGTATTGGACTGCGCTAGAAGAGATCGGCTGGATGCGTATGAGAGTTAAGATCTGAAAAGAAAGAACCAAAGCCTTCCATGGAGAGAATCTTGCTGGAGTTGAGGTTGGTGATCAAGTCCTCTTTTCAATTCTCGACTCAGCTGTTTAGGAAAGCTCAAGTCAGATGGTCGGACCGTTTTACGTCGGAAGTTTCACCTACGGGCGATCACCTTATTTGGAAAGGGAGGAAGCAATTCACGATGTGAATGGACGAGGCTCAGCCTATCTAGCTGATGTCATTCAGGAAGGAACTTGATTCCTGGATGAGCCTTCACCGCTGAACAACAGGAAGTCAAGCTTAGAGACTTTAAACAAGCTCGCTTGGGAGGAAGTCCCATGTCATCTCTATATATTTCTTTGCCTTAGTTTTTAAAGCGTCAATAAGTGTCTTATTTTGTCTTGATTGTGTGATTTTAGGAAAGCGAGGTGGATCATAAACCTTAGGAGGAATTTTCAAAATTTAAAATTCTGACATGTGGACCCAAGTCGGAGGTGTCATGGTCTGAGCTCACATGCCCAGTCGGAGGTGTCATGGTCAATCTGAGCTCACATGCCCAGTCGGAGTGTCACGGTCAATCGACGTCACGAACAAGTCGGAAAGAGTGTTTGGAGCCCACCTTAGAGATTATGTCAGCTCGAGTCTCACCAGATGGAGCCCACCTCGACCACACCGCTCCTCCTTGTCCTTTGTCCCCTCCCACTTGTCTATCTGAAGCAGCTTCGATTAGAAGATGCAGCGTCCTCGGTCAGGTGTCGGACTCGAGCCCCTCCTCAACCGCCTGGCTCGATCCCACTCCACTAGCTCGAGCCGCTTTCAACACGCTCCACGACCACGCTTTCGCTCCAACGATCTCGACTCATATATATACGAACTTCGACTCCATACTTTACTCACACACCATTCTCAATCCTCTCTCCTTTCATTTCAGAAATTTCTCAATTTGTTTTTTGCTTCTTGAGGCTAATCCTCACGATTTTGAGTTCTCTTTCCTTGTCTTTGATCGAGTCTCAGGTATGGACCCTCGCTTGAGCCCGTCGTAGGTCAGCTAAAGCACTTGAAACTTCCGGATGTGGAGAGAGAGCATTCCTCCAGCCGAAGAGCGAACACGAACAAGCCAGCGAACAAGAACAAATTCGGTACCCATGGAGTATGAAGTCACGCGGGACTACACATATGCCCAAGCCCAGGATCGAGCCGGAAGGGGAAGTCTCGCTTGAGCACCCACTCGAGCCGGTGAAAGCGGCGAGTCACCGTGTCACGTGTGAGGACAAGACCAGATGGAGGCTATCCGCTGCGATGAAGAAGCGAGAGGAAGGCGAGCCTCGGTTGATAAGGAAGCCTCGGCGGATGAGCACCAGCTCGAGCTGGAGGGTCGGGACAAGCTCTCGGTATCAACAAGAAGCTCACTCAGGCCAAAGTGAAGGAAAAGCACCAATCAAGCGTATGCATCAGATGGTGAAGCAGAGGAAGGCAGCCTAAGTTGATAAGCGACCCGAAGAAGAACACGAAACCCTCTGCGACCAAGTACTGAGGCCTCCTTGAGCGTAATTTTGAAGGAGCGAGATACCGCACAAAGAAACAATGCACACTTTCGGGATTGCTAAAGATATGGAATATCTCTTTGAGGCGGGAGGTATAAACAATTCATGAACACCGCTGGAAGCCAGGAAGAGCGTGCCACTTCCTCGTCCCTCAGGTTCATTTTACGATGAGGAGCGATGTTGAACGATGGCCCTGGCTTCATTACCTTAGCGTGCGAAGGACAATGTTATGCCCACCATCAGCAATCTGCGCTTTATATGGTTTTTACGGAGGTGACGAACTGATTGATTTTGATCGAGAGCTCAGCAATTAATTAATAGGAGACAGCACAACCTTCTCCTCCTCACAGAAGCAAGAGTTCAAGCATCGAAGCCTGTCACGAGGTACCTACACAAGACAATAGCAAGCTCATGTTTGCCGGGAAGGTGACGGGACGGTGAATGAAGGTGAAGCTAAGGATCTTGGACTTATACTCTGCCTTCGGGAGCCGAAGATATGGGCGGAAGATGCGAGGCGATAGAGCGATGCTAACCTCGCCCTTGTTCGATGGAGCAATTCTAAACTTCAGGACTGGGCGATAAAGATGGGAAGATGGATGGCGGTGACCTACGTATTGGGGTATCATCACCCGATTGCTTGTGATGTAGAGCTACGATCGGTACCTACATCCACCCAAATGGATAGATATCGACTTCTTGAGGAGGTGCAGGTTCTGGACCATACAACGCCTCGGCAGTACATCATCAGTTCATGCATCCAACGCTGGGAAGCCAAGCTGCTTCTCACCGATCTCACCGATGCGCCGAAACATTGATTTCCATCCTCCTCGATAGACTTTACAATCAAGGCGAGGAGATCATGGAACAAGGTGAGTCGGAGCGATCAAGATGCTGTTCGGAGGAGGTTAATCCACGAGAAGGTACTCGTTTGAGAGTACAAGCTCGAAACCCACACATAGTCCAGCCACGAAGGAGGCACTGGCGGATTAATCTCCTTGAAAGGTGGAACAAGTTTCAAGACTCGCCGCACTCAAGGGTACCGTGAAAGACCTGAAAGACCAAGTGAAGGGCGTGAAGGACCAGCTCAGGACTTCACGCTAAAGTTCAAATCCCTGCACCCAGACAACCATCGTACACAGGAGAATTCTGATGGGGAGGCGGGTCGTTTCGCGAGGAACAAGACATCATGCACCGAGATGGAACCACCACGAGCCTCCTCCTTCGAGCCAAGGCAGTTTCAACACGCGAGGAAGAGGCGAAGCAGTAGGAGCATCGGCTCACGCGCAGCGGCAGGCAGACACTTGGAGCATCGCCACGCTCGACCACTGCCGTCGAGCGACATACTCACCATAATCACCAAGGTACCCGTCTTGACCCTTTCGTATATATTAGATGCATCATTTTTATTGTTCTCATTTACCTCTTAATCTTTCTTTCCAAATTTTTATTACCTGAGGCTGTGTAATTTAAGTTTGGGGAAGGGTTAAGATGATGTGTTTTCTCTGTTATTATTTTGATTTTGTGCATCCTTGAGTCTTCATCTATGGCATAGAAAAACCAAAAAAAAATCAAAAATTTTTTTGAAAAATCTTTAAAAACAGAGTGTTCATGTAGTATTGCATCTGCATATTAGGATTGAGTCTAGATTGTTTCATATAGGGCTGTTGCATATGCATAGGGGATGATGATGATTTTAAACCTTGTAAACTTGCTGATTCAACTGCATGACTTCAATGCCCTCGTTTCTAGTTGTTTAATGCCTTGATATTGAGCACAGTAAGACCAGAACCATGTTACGAATGCCTGACTAGATCGAGTCTTAGCTGAAGCTCTGCGATTTTCTGTCATTCCCCATCTATTTAAACCTGAATTTGACTTATAATTATCATGTCTAGGCATAGAATTTGAACTCATGGATACCATATACATACTTGGATTCTCTTTCATCTATTTATACCACTCTTTGCTAATCCAAGTAGCTGATTCTCATTGTTAGATCAGTTTTACCATGCCCTTACCCTAGCCTTCTTTCAAGCCATGCTATTACTTTAGTGAGTGTGTGAGGTCTATTTCTGAATGAGCTTGGTAGAAAGTGTTAGGTTTGAGAAAGAGGATAGAATCTCATGTAGTTACGGTTTACAATTTTCGAATCGGATAGGACTAGGTGGGATCTTGATCATTGGATATTGGGGTGGAGTTACGTGAATAGAAAAGAATGAGAAAAACTTGGAAAAAGAAAAGAAAAGGGTAAGAGTTCTTAGGAGGGGAATGATCTGAATGTTTGAGTATCTAGTAAAGGATTAGGGGATGTGCATAGCAAAAGAAAAAAGGCGAAAGCTCGAAAGTCAAAAAAACATAAAAGCCTAAGCTAAGTTAAGAAAAGAACCCCAATCCAGATGTATATGTGTATAACCCTCACAGAACCAAAACAAAAAGAAAAGATGAAACTATCTAGGATATCAAAAGAAAAAAAAAAGCCTAAGGGTGAAGGGTAGAATTAGGATGAATGTGGGTTTTAGACTAAGGGATAAGACCGCTTGTGTAGGAGTGGGTAGATGGGAGTCTATTCTTGTATGCATAGGTTGGTTCTTACCTTTAGCATTCTACTAAAGCTCATTCCGTTTCATTGAGAGACCCTTGTTGAAGCGTCAATACCGTCTTGAAGGGACCATTTTTGTCTCTTGACCTTACCAGCCAAATGAGTTCATTGAATATGCTTAGCTTGATTCATGGTTTTACTTACAATGAATGTTAAGGGGAATGATAGAAATGAGCATGGGTTGAGGTTTGATTGAACTTGTCTTCGAAGTATGGCTAGCTTTTAAGTAGAGCTCATAAACTTGGCATTAAATTAGTAACTTGGACATTGAGGTCATCCGTTATTATCTGCAAGTTTTGGTTGAGTCCCCTTTCACCCTCTTCTCCATTCTCATTCCTTTGTTTGCTTGAGGCAAGCAAAGACTAAGTTGGGGAGTTGATATGTTTGCATTTGCATCGTTTAGCTTGCATAAATCATACGTTTTCGTATTATTCACCCGTTCTTGTTATTTATTCGAGTTTTGCATACTTAGAGTATTTTGCATTAGGTCATCATCCTGCATATTTGGCTTGTTATAGGTACTTTCGGGTGATTTTGGAGAAGTTAGACCGAAGCATGCAGGGACATGCTGATTGAGTCCATCTACAGCAGTTGTGATCGAGTCCGTGCTGAGCGAAGCTATGCAGGACATTCGATCGAGTCGTGCTGAGCGAGCTGTCAGGGCATCTGTCGAGTCCGTGTTGATGCAGGACATTCGATCGAGTCTGCTGATGCAGGGCATCTTGTCGAGTCCGTGAGCGAAGCTATGCAGGGCATGCTGATCGAGTCGTGCTGAGCGATGCGGGCATCTGATCAGTCGCAGGATACCCATGCGTGATCGAGTCGGCAGGAGATGGAGCGGCTCGCTCGAGCACCCATGCTCGAGCTGTATGATCAGCGAGACAAAGGTGGCGTCTTGAAGTTTGAACCCAGCTCGAGCCTGATGAGTGGACTACTCTCATCTCAGAAAAATGCAGTCTTGATTTCGTCTGTTTGAGCACGCACTCGACCAAGACTTAGCATGGACCTTATCCGCACATTTTCTATTTTGCATGACGTTTAGGGTTTTTAAGACTTAGTATAAATACCTAATATTGGGTTAAGACTAAGACACGTTTTTATCTCTAATATTTGAGTTTTTCCTTGTGTTCTTCTACGTTCTTAGTTTCGAGAACTTGTAATTTGATTTACTACTTGTTATTTTGAGTTTATTCGTTACATCATTATCTCTATCTATTTACTATCATGCAAGTTTTTATGATTTACGGGTTTGTGTTCTTGATGTTCTTCATGAGTTTTGAGTAGTCATTAGGGTTCTTGAGGATGGGATAGATTAGGTGTAGAATCTTGGTCTTTCGGTGGTTTAAGTGTAGATCGTTTGATTTCTCTTCTAAATCGTGTTCTTAATGCGTTTTTCTGATCAATTAGAATTAGAACTTAGGTGTTTTTCCACCCAGAAGGTGTTTGATAAAATGCTTGAATGAACTGATGTTAGAGATTTGCATACCTAGCCTAAGGGATTAGTTGTCTAGGGTGTTTATCGACAATATTGAACTGATTCGTATTGCCTCGCTAGGTAGATTTCCAAGGGATGGGTCGAACTGGTCTAGTTTGAGGTTACTTACCACGGGAGTGGACTTAACTGGTTTTGATGTTTGATGTCTAGGGAATAGCTTGATTGAGTTTTGTTAAACCACTTGAATAGGCTAAGAGGACACACTGAGTCGATTACCCCCATCCTTAGGAACTTCTCTTGCACTGTTGAATTTGCTGCTAGTCCTATACGCTGCTCTTTACCCCCATATGCTATTTCTGTTATTGCTTGGTTCCTGCTAGTTCTTGTTAGTCCTATACGGTGCCTATTTTAGTGTCCATTMTCAGTTTTTGTCTAGGTTGCTAGACCCCAATACGCTATTTGCTTGGCTTGACTTGAATTGCTTGATCGCATCCTTTTTGGTTAATATCTTCACCCTTATGGATTGACACCTTACTACTACAATGAAAACTTGGTCTAGTAAGAAATTGACCTATACCAATATCATTTAAAACGCGTTCACCAACTTGTCTACCATGTCGCCAACCTCGCAAAATCGTCGCAAAATAATATCCATCGCAGTATCATCGCAAATTTGCGATTAATTTGCGATGATATTGCGAGGACGTCTTAAGGTCATCGCAAATCCACCGCAAATTTGCAACTCAAAATTATTCATCGCTAATTAATCTCAAAATTTGCACCTCTCGTTTCCCTCGCTAAATCATTGCAAAATTATCGCTATTTCTTCGCAAATCAGCGACGGAAATTTTCATCGCAAAACTGCGACGGTTTTCTCTTCCGTCGCAATGTCTTCGCGAAGTCATCGCGGATTCATCGCAAATTGCGACGGAAATATGCCATCGCAAATTTCCATCGCAAATCGCGAGTTTTCTTGTAGTGATCCTCTTGACTAAACTCCTCCAAAAACTCATCAGCAAGCTTATCCATCATCTCAACATAGAAGACTTGTCTTTCTATTTCTGGCTTCCTCATAGTGTCCTTSACATCAAATGTCATTTTGAAGTCGCTCCCGAGGTTGAGATCGATTTTTCCTTTTCTGACATCAATGATTGCACCAGCTGTAGCAAGGAAAGGTCTTCCCAGAATCAGAGGATCTCTTGGTTCCTCATCCATCTCAAGAACTATGAAGTCTGTAGGTATCTCCACTGTACCGACCATCAGAGGAAGATCTGGTAGCATACCATGAGGGGTCCTAGTAGATCTGTCTGCAAGCACCARAGAGATGTTGCAGGGCTTATAGTTGCTGAACCCTAGCTTCCTTGCAACCGAGAGTGGCATGAGGCTGATAGATGCTCCAAGATCGCAAAGAGACTTCTTGAAAACCAATGGACCTAGAGAGCATGGTAGAGTGAAAGAACCTGGGTCGCCTAACTTTCGACGACTCTCTTCTCGAATGATGGCGCCGCACTCCTCCTCGATAGACAACCATACCCTGAACGTCTTGTCTTTCTCAGCCACGCATCCTTCAAGAACTTCGATAAGGTACCATGGAGAAGGCATCAATGAGAGGCAACCTGATCTCGGCTTCCTTGATATGCCTATCAAAGATTTGCTTATGTTTCTCCATTAAGTCCTTCTTAAACCTCTTTGGGAAAGGCAATTTGGGCTTGTAGGGAGGAGGGACATAAGGTGCCTTCTTTTCCTCTAAAATCATAGTTTTAGGTGCAGGAGGTAGACTGTCTTGACCATTCTGGTCGAGCTGTGGTGCCCCAGCAGGCATGGAACTCTTGTCTTGGTCGTTTTTGGATACGAAATCCTCCCCATCTGGATCCTCACTATCCACAGTGATTGTAGGAGGTCCTTCCCGCTCAGGTAATTCTTTTCCATTCCTCAAAGTGATTGCATTGATGTGAGCATAGTCTTTGGGGTTTTGGACAACTTTACCAGGGAGTTAGGAAGGGTGAGAGGATGAAGCTGTCTTGCCCTCGATGGAACGAATCTTGGTGGAGACTGATCTTCTGTTAAGATTGTGTAGGTAGTCATCTGGGTTTTAATTTCACAAACTTCTTGGCTGTTTCAGTGCTCTGCTGCTTGACCTGTAGGATTTCTTTCTGCGAAAGTGTTTGTATGTTGATCTGGATTGGTAGAAGACTGAGCGTGGTGAGACGGAAAACCTGGTGGTGGAAACGGGGCTCCCTGTTGTTGGTGATGACTCTGAAAATGCGGTTTAGGGACAAAGTTCTGTTGCTGATTGTAGGGAACAAAAGGCTTGGATGGCGTTATTTCTGAGTGGGTAGACGATCACGAGGGTTGCAACGTTGAGTACTCTGTAAGGATTCGGGTTGTTCTGTAGTTGATAAAACTTTTGTCTAACGGTCACACTACTTCCTCAGATCATCATCCTCCCCATCTTGAACTTGGAACACTTGTATCCTCGAAGCAAAGTGAGTTTCTTGTGGCTAGTCGATCATCTGATTCAATACTTGGCGGACACTCTATCATACTCGGTGTAGTTACCATTAGTAGGGCTAGGTACTAATGCCCAGCCAGCATCAACGTCTTGGTTGAGGAAGTTACCATTACTGCGGCAGTATCGAAGCATTCGGACCTTCGGAGAACACCTCGTAGAGAGTCTTGAGGAGGACTCGAAATCGTGGTGAGGGCATTGAGTAGTGTAGCCCTTGAGGCGATCCCAGCATTCACTGAAACTTTCACCGTCTTTCGAGTGAATCCAGAAATTTCATTCCTCAGTCTTGTCCTGGCGTTGGAGAAAGAATTTGGCCAGGAAGGCTTTTCTGATCGTCCCATGAAGTGATGGATCCATGGGGTAGAGTCTTTTCAGTGATGGGCTCTGTCAAGAGAGAAGGGAAAGCCGTAGTTTGAAACCGTCTTGCTAACTCCATTGATCTTTGTAAGGCTGAAGAGCTCAAACTCATCAGATGATCGAGTGGGTCCTCCATGGGTAGTCCATGAAACTTGTTGTTACGCACCATGGCGATCAGCTCTTGATATCAAAATTGTTGTTTTGGACGTGGGAGGGACAATTCCTTGTCTGTTGGTATGTGTATTTGCTCCTCAAATCAGCAGGGGTCTCTCGGGAGGGTCTTGAACCTGTGGTTGGTCTTCCATGCCGAGTGGATTCTAATTGTCGTCTTGGATGTTTTGCTCGCTGCTTCATTGTGTAGTCGGTCAATATTATCGATGGGGCGGAGGAGGTTCGACTTCCTCTTGATCGGGTTTGCATGCGGTGGATGTGTACCTGAAAATGCAAAACAGTCGAGTTAATGCTTGTAAAGAACTTGATCTAGAATATTTTTGAAATCTAATTGTAACAAACAACACCCAAATGCACGGCGCCAAATTGACATACGTCGAATTCCTTACTAGACAAAGTTTCGTTGTAGTATAGTAAGGTGTCGATCCATAAGGGTGAAGATATTAACGAAAAGGATGCGTCAAGCAATTAGTCAAGCCAAGCAAATAGCGTATTGGTCTAGCAACCTGAGCGAAACTGAGAATGGAAACTAAAATAGATGCTATATAGGACTAGCGAGAACTAACGAGCAGATCGATAACTTGAAATAGTATAGAGGCTGAGAGGCTAGCGGAAAAGTCGAAATAATGCGAGAAGTTCAAGGATGGGAGTGTCGACTCGGTGTGGTTTAACAAAACTTCAATCAAGCTATTCCTAGAAATCAAACATCACACCAGTTAAGTCCACTCCGTGATAAGTAACCTCAAACTAGACCAGTTCAGACCCAATCCCTTGCGAAATCTACTAGCAGCGATAAGATTCAGTTGATATTGTAAAAACACCCTGACAACTAATCCCTTAGGCTAGGCATGCAGATCTCTAACATCAGTTTAGTCAAGCATTTTATCAAACACCTTCTGGGTGGAAAAACACCTAAGTTCTAATCTCAATTGATCAGAGAGAAACTAGCATTAAGAACACTGATTTAGAAGGGAAATCAAATAATATACTCTTAAACCACGAAAGACTAAGATTTCACACTTAATCATCCCATCCTCAAGAACCTAGACTACTCAAAACTCATGAAGAACATCAAGAACACAAACCCAGAAATCATAAAAACTTGCATATAAGATAGAAATAGATGGAGAAATGATAGAACAGAAGGAATCAACTCAAAATAACAAGTAGAAATCAAATTACAAGTTCTGGAAACTAAGAACAATGAAGAACACAAGGAAAACTCGAAATGTTAGAGCTAACGATCTCCTTAGTATTAATCCCATTAGGTATTTATACTAAGTCTTAAAAACCCTAAACGTCATGGGCAAAATAGTAAGCGTGGGATAAGGTCTAGCTCGACTACGTTTTGGTCGAGTCTTGTCTTCAGCAGGCAAATCAAGATTGCATTTTTCTGTGTTTGGTCGAGTGCTGTGCTCAAGCAGGTGAAATCAAGACTGCATTTTTCTGTGTTGAGTTTGAGCAGTCTACTCRATTGCAGGGGCTCGAGCTGGGCTCAGAAATTCCAAGACTCCTCTTTTATGTTGGTCTTGATCATGCAGCTCGAGCACGGGTACTCGAGCTCAGTCAGAAATCTTCAAGATGCCACCTTTTGTCTCTGCTTGATCATACAGCTCGAGCATGGGTGCTAGAGCTGAGTTTCTGCTCCATTTCCTGCATGGACTCGATCACGTCTGCTCTAGCATAGGTGCTTGAGTCTGTTGTAGCATCCAGGTCGAGTGGTATGCTCAAGACAGCTTCGGTAAAACACGTCTGCTGGGGCGTCGGTCAGTGGCGTGTCTAACAGCTTCAGACTCTAACTTCTCCAAAATCACCTGAAAGTACCTGTAACAAGCCAAATATGTAGTATGTATGCAAACCTAATGCAAAACACTCTAAGTATGCAAAACTAGGAATAAATGACAAGAACAGGGTGAATAACACGTCTAAACGTATGAATTATACAGGATAAAACGATGCAAAAAGCAAACATATCAGTTCCCCTCCATGAACCACCCAAGACCTAATAAGGAGGTGAAGTCAAGCTTAGAGACTTTAAGCAAGCTCACTTGGGAGGAAGTCCCATGTCTATCCTTGTACATAATGCTTTAAGTTTTTGTTTTTTTTTTGACTTGTTTGCTAGCTTTTCAAGTGGTCAATCAATAGGGAAGGGGTTTGAGCAAAGAAAAGACGTATTGGAGGAACCAAAACCTTGACTCGAGTAAAAGACTCGATCCCCACGTCGAGTCAAAAGAGGCGACCAGCAGGCGGAGCCACAGACTCGACCAAGCACTCGACCGCCCCGGTCGAGTCAGCGGTCGAGTCACCACTCGAGTCTCCGCACCAACCTGCCTACACCTGGGAAACAATGGAGGAATCAATAACCTCCTTCTTCTCCAACCCTTGAGGTACCAACTCCATTTATCTTTGTACATATCATTTGTATTTTTCGTCATTTTTGTTGTTTCTTAAACCATCCTTCAGATTTTTATTACACAAGGGACTGTGTAATTTAAGTTTGGGGGAGGGCTTAAGATGTGTTTGACATGTTTATTGTGTTCTTATTTTTCAATTTAATGCATATTTGAGTCTGCATACATCTAAGGCATAGAAAAACCAAACAAATTTGAAAAAATTTCGAAAAACAAAAAAAAAACAATGAGAGTGTTCATGTAGTTACATTTGCATTTTAGGATTGAGTCTAGATTCTTTTCATATAGGGCTTTTGCATATGCATAGGGGATTATGATGATTATAACCTTGTAAGCATGCTGATTCAATAAGATAATTTCATTGCCCTCGTTTCTAGTTGTCTAATGCATGGTGAATGAACTTAAAGTAAGACTGCACCATACTTTGAATGCACAACTAGATAGTCTTGTTTGAAGCATGCTGTGATTTGACACCATTCCCTATTTAATTGAACCTGAATTTGACTTGTAATTATCTCGCTTATGCATTGCATCTGAACTCATGGATACCACATACATACTTGGATTTTCTTTCACCTGTTTACCACTCTTGCTAATCCAAGTAGTTGTTCTCATCCTCAGAACAGTTTCCCTACCCTTAACCTAGCCATCTTTCAAGCCATATTTCTTTATTGAGCGTGTAAGGCCTGTTTTTGAATGAGCTTGGCAGAAAGTGTTAGGTTTGAGCCGACAAGGATAGAATCTCATGTAGTTCTGGTTTGCAATTTTTGAATCAGATAGGACTAGGTGGGAACTTGATTATTGGGTATATGGTTTGGTTCTGCAAAGAGAAAAACTTGGAGAAAGATGAAAGAAAAGAAAAAAAGGGTTAAAAGTGTTTAAGAGAGGAAAAGCTAAAAGTAAATTGATCTAGTAAAGGATTTGGGGCTATGCTAAGAATAGAAAAAGGGAAAGAAATGCAAAAAAGCCTAATGTCTTAAGAAAGAAAGCCTAAGCTAAAAGTGAAAGATCCCTAATCCGCTAGACGTCTTAAAGGGCCTCTCCTTAGAACAAGAACAAGAAAAAGAGAATGACTTTGATCCAAGAAAAGGTTTAAGGCAGTAAAATGATTGCCAAAAGTTATGGGTAGAAATAGGATATTTTTCTGGGTTTAGAACTAAGAAGGTTAAGATCACTTGTGTATCACTGGGTAGATGAGAATCGATCCTTGTATGCATAGGTTGGTTCTTACCTTCAGCATTCTGCTGAAGCTCATTCCTTTTCTTGAGAGATCCCTGTTTTGAAATGATTAAACCACATGAAAGGGACCATCTCTGTCTCCTGACCTTACCCTTAGCCAAATGAGTTCATTGAATGTGCATAGCTTGATTCATGGTTTCTGCTTAATTAAATGTTAAAGGGATTGGTAGATTTGAATGCATGTCTAGATTGAGACTAATCACAATTATGCTGTGAAGAGTATGGCTAAAGTTTTTAAGTAAAGTTCTAACATCTTGCATTCTAGAACTAGCAACTTGGACATTGATTTCATCTATTATATCAGCATGTTTTGGTTCTGAATCCCCACCTTCAAACCTCTCCTCCATCTTATACTTATCTGTTTGAGGGCAAGCAAAGACTAAGTTTGGGGGAGTTGATATATCTATGTTTTACATGCTTTGAGCATGCATTTATCATCCATTTAGCCTTGTCTCATAGCATATTCTTACCATTTCATGACATTTGTTTCCAGTTTTGCATGCTCAGAGTGTTTTGCATTAGGATTGCATGCATATTGCATTTTGGAGCTGTATCAGATACATTCAAGGAATAATGAAGATGTTGAGGTCAAATGGAGAGAAGGGAAGAAGGGAGAGCTGATATATCATGGATTTTACCCGTTTTTAGCCATGATATAAGTCGTTTTATCGAGTCTTTCTAGTGCTTTTTCTATCGTTTTAGAGTCTTTTCAGGTTTTAGCACGTTTGGGACGAAATTGGAGATTTTGGAGACATTTGGAGCCTTTTGGACAAGCAAAGAAAGATACCCGTTTGAAGCTGATGTCGATCGACACCATCCGGTATCGTCGATCCGGCACTTGGTATGTCGATCGACACCATCCGGTATGTCGATCGTCGGCTCAAGGAAGAGATTTTCAAGGAAGCCTATAAGAAGCCCAATACTTTCCCTTATTTACAAAGAAGCCCAGCTCGTATTTTTAGACCTATTTAAGCAAACTCTTAGTCTTTAGGTTAGGAGGACTTTACTTTTCACTATTATTCGAGAGCCACCATTGAGATTCGAGAACTTTTGTGAGGGAGACGGATCCAAGACTTTGTTCATCATAGAGAAGATCCCGAACCCTTGTTTTTATTCTTTTGTTTAATTTGATGATCTATTCAGTTATGTTATTTGTTTCATCTATCATGTCTGAGTAGTTTCATTTTAGGTTTAGGGTTTTCTCATATGGATTTCTCTGATATATGACAATTGATTTGTTAGGGTTCATAATCTGAATAGTTCTTCACCATAGGTTGTTCTCAAAGCTATTTCTAACCTGATCACTTAGAATATAGAACTGGATGTCGATTAGGCACGGCAGTGCATTTGAGTAATCTGATAAAACCTAGGGTGGCATTGGATTATCTGAAGAGATTTGGTTTAATCGAATTGTGAACACATCAAACTTGAATTGATTGCTGGTTTCTGTGTAAGATTTGCAAAGAGATTTGGAATTTTAGACTTTAGACTTAGTTAGTTTTGACGACGGTTGGTTAACTATACTTTCGTGTTTGAGTTCAAGAGCAGTACTTAATGAATTGAACCTTAATTGATTAATTGTTGTTTATCATTGATTTCTGAGAGTTACCCTGAGCTAATCCTTCCTGAATTGAATTAAAACAATCATATTTCGATCACCATATTTTCTTGTTAAGCGTGATTTCTTGCTTAATCCTCACTAAGTTATTTATTGTGTGAATTTTCTTGAGTTCTTGTGTTCGACCCACGATATCTGCAGCAACTGCTTTAGTACTTTTAGGGTATTAATTTGAGCATTATCAGAACGCTTCGACCATACACTGACCAGAAACTCGAGTGGAGCACAGAGACCTTGGACTCGAGCAAGAACTTCGAGTAGAGAGTCGAGTGGAACGAAGAGGACTTGGACACGACTCTAGCCGCGAGGTCGAGTCGGTAACTCGAATCTGCACAAAGACTGCACGGAGACCAGCTCGAGTTCACCACTCGAGTCCCTACTCGAGTCCATCTCAAGGTGCGTCTTGAAGCTCGAACGACCACTCGAGTCCATCTCTCAAAGGTGCCATCTTGAAGATTTTCGCGGACTCGACCAAGGACTCGACCAGATTCGAGTGCACCTCGAAACTTGCTATTTTTGCGTTTGTGAGCTAGGGTTTTGCTAAAACTATAAATACCTATTGTCCCACTGGATATTGCGGGATGCTGGGTTTTCTCTCTTCCTAAACTGTTCTTGCTTTGTAACCAATTTTCTAGTAGTTATACTTTGTATTTGTGTTTGTTTCTTAGTAGTCTTTCTGTTTACTTCTTAATTTATCTATTTATGCAATTTTTTATGACTTCTGGGTTTGTGTTCATGATGTTCTTCATGGGCTGTGAGTAGTCTTTAGGGTTCTTGAGGATGGGATAGATTTGGTGTGGAATCTTAGTCTCCTAGGTGGTTTAAGTGTAGATTGTTTGATTTCCCTTCTGGATTAGTGTTATTAATGCTAATTTCTCTCTGATCAATTAGAATTAGGACTTAGGTATTTCCAAACCCACCAAGTGTTTGATGAAATGCTTGAACCAACTAATTCCAGAGATTTACATTCCTAGCCTAAGAGATTAGTTGTCTAGGGTGTTTATTGGCTTTAATAGACTGGATCTTAATGCTTAGGTTAGATTTCTAGAGATTTAGGTGCTGGAACAGAGCTTGAGGTTATATGTCATGAGAATGAATTTAGCTACTGATGAGTTTATTGTCTAGGGAATAGCTCTGTTTGAGTATGTTAAACACCTAGGTAGATTAACAGGAAACACTAATCAATAACCCCATCCTTAGGAGCTTCTGTTTAATTGATTGATTTCTATTGCTTTGCTTCTGTTTGCTTATGTTAGCTTCTGTTAATAACTATCGCTTATGTTAGTCTCTGTTATTAGTTTCCGTAGTGTTTTTAGTTATCGTTCTGTTAGATTGTTAATCTCGTGATCTATTGCTTTGCTTGACTTAATTGGTTTGATTGCATCTTTTTTGGTGATATGTCTGCATTTTATATGGTTTTAGCATGCAATATTCATTCATTTAGCCTTGTTTAATAGCATATTCTTAGCATTTGTTTCTAGTTTTGCATACTTAGAGTGTTTTGCATTAGGATTGCATGCATTTTGTATTTTGGAATTGTTTCAGGTGCATTTAAGGATTATTGGAGCTTTTGGAGTCAAGTGGAGGAAGAGGAGAGTTTGGCTCGACCATGCACTCGACAATACAGGTAGAGTGAAGCACAAAGTGGACACCTTGGAAGCAAGCTCGAGCCCTTGATCGAGCTCGTCCAGAAAAACGTCATCTTGAAGTCTGAAGTCCAGCTCGACCTCCCCAGCTCGAGCCCTTGATCGAGCTCATCCAGAAAAACGTCATCTTGAAGTCTGAAGTCCAGCTCGACCTACCCAGCTCGAGCCCGTTGATCGAGTCCTCTGGAAAAATGGAATCTTGGAGTTCTGGAGTCTAGCTCGACCACCCATGGTCGAGCTCATTGATCGAGCTGCAGAATAAAAGTGCAATCTTGAAGTTTTAGCCCAGCTCGACCTAAGCACTCGACCCCCAGGTCGAGTGCAACCCCGAATTTAGCATATTTTATCTTTTTGTGATTTAGGGTTTCTAATTTGGAATATAAATACCCTGTATTAGTTTAAGAGAGGATAACTCGTTTTTAAGCTTTCTTCATCTGTTCTTACTTTCTGGATCCTATAGCCTTGAATCTACTTGTTATTTTTGTTTGAATCTTCCTAATCTATCTATTCTCTTCTTAATCTTTCCAATTATGCAAGTTTTTATGATTTCTGGGTTTGTGTTCTTGCTGTTCTCCATGTGGTCTGAGTAGTCATTAGGGTTCTTAAGGATGGGATAAATTAGGTGTGGAATCTTATTCTGCTAGGTGGTTTAAGTGTTTATTGGTTGATTTCCCTTCTGAATTAGTGTTCTTAATGCTAATTTCTCTCTGATCAATTGGAATTAGAGCTTAGGCATTTCCACACCCAGAAGTTGTTTGATGAAATGCCTGACATAACTAATTCCAGAGATTTACATTCCTAGCCTAAGGGATTAGTTGTCTAGGGTGTTTATTGACTTTATTAAACTGATTCTTAATGCATACTAAGCTAGATTTCGCTAAGGGATTAGGTCTGGAACTAGATTAGCCTGAGGTTATTTATCATGGGAATGAACTTGAATGTTTATGAGTTTAATGTCTAGGGAATAACTTGATTGAGTTTGTTAAACAATCTAGGTAGATTAAGAGGATACACCAAGTTAATTACCCCATCCTTAGGAGCTTCTCTTGCTTGATTGATCTCTGTTTCATTGCCTTTGCTAGTTTACGTTAGTATATCGCTCTGTTTTTGTTACGTTGTTCTTCTGACTACGTTCTTAGTTTACTTTTAGGTTGATAGATTCACATCTTCTGCTTTCTTGGCTTGACTTAAACTGTTTGATTGCATCCTTCTTGGTTAATATCATATTTGGATTGATACCTTTATACTATGATGACATGATAGTGCGGTAAGAATTGATCTATATCAATTTGGCGCCGTTCCATTTGGGTGTTGTTTGTTACATTTAGGATTTCAAATAGTTTCAGATCAAGTTCTTTTCATCTACTCTGTTACCCACTTAATCTTTCTTTCTTTGTCTTTGCATTTCAGGTACATTCTTGACTCGACCTTAGCTCGACCTCCAGCTCGAGTCGGCCATCGAGTCATCCTCACTGCATGCAAGCGAGATCAAAAGGCGAGAACCTCATCATACCTCGATAATATTAACAAACTACGGTTGAGAGAAGCGAGAGACCATCTCGAGAGATCAGCAGGATCCACTAGAAAATGGCTGATGATAATCCACCACCACCGCTGACAATGTGCCTTATCCGAGGCGGCGTCTGATTGGTGCAGATGCCCCAACATCACTGAGAAAGGGATTGTACCTCCTACGGTCAGAACAACTTTGAGATCGAGCGGCTTAATGGCTATGGTGCAACAACAAGTTCCATGGACTGCCTATGGAAGACTACAGATCACTTGGATGAGTTTGATAGGTCTGCGACCTTACCAAGATTAATGGAGTCGGTGAAGATGGTTTCAAGAGACTTTTTCTTTCTCTCTTGGTGATAAAGCCCATCTCTGGAGAAGAATCTACCCATGGCTCTATCACTTCATGGGATGACTGCAAGAAAGCTTTCCTTTCCAAGTTCTTACTCCATCTTGAACGGCTCGCCTCGGAATGAGATATCCGGATTTTCTCAGAAAGATGGAGTGACCTTCTGCGAATCTGGCTTAGCGTTCAAAAAGAAGTACTCTGCCCTCACCATGGTTTCAGCAATGAGTCCCTCACTTAACACACTATACGAGGAGTTCTCCCAAAGGTCCGAATCTTCGATCACCAGCAATGGTAATTTCCTCAACAAAGATGTTGATGAAGGATGGGAACTTGTGGAGAACCTTGCTCAGTCAGATGGTAACTACACTGCGGAGTATGATAGAAGTGTGAGGGGTAGTGTTGATTCAGGAGAGGACTAGGAAGGAAATCAAGGCTCTGAATGCCAAGTTGGATCAACTACTCCAGCAGAGGAAGCAAGTTCACTTTGCTAGTGAGACGGTCTTTCAGGTTCAAGATGGGGAGGATGATGGTATGGAAGAGGTCAGCTATGTTCAGAATCAGGGTGGCTGACAGAGGTTTCATCAACTACAGAACAACCCAAATCTCTCTCAAGAGCACCAGACATTGCTAACCCTCGGATCGAAGTCTACCCGCCTCGCCGCAGCCGCCTCGTCGAAGCCTTTTCTGCACAACAGAATCAGGGTTTGTTCTAAGCCACTACTTGAACAACCTTGGGAGTCATGGGTCCACCACCTGGTTTCACACTCTCCGCTTCACCGCTCCCACATCATCAGATGACAAACATCTTTGCAACAACTTCTTCAGGGGTCAAGCAGTGCGATGGAAACTCTTAAGAAGTTTGGTGAAATCAAAACACAGATGGATTACACCTATGATCTCAATAGCAAGATTGAGACATTGCACTCAAAGATTAAGTACATGGAGGTAAGGGCTACATCTACTTCTGCATCAGCTCAGGAAAAGCAGTCCAAAACCCAAAGGACTTTGCTCACATTAATGCCATCACTTTAAGGAGTGGCACGGAGTTACCTGAGAGGGAAGGCTCAGTTAAAGTCACTGAGGATAGTGAAGTTGAAGATGGGGAGGATTTGAGCTGCAAAAAGGATCAAGAAACTCGACTAGAGGCTGACTCTAGCACACAGCTCAACCACACTGGTCGAGCTAGCCCTCCACCTACTGCAAAACCTGTTGTTTCAGAGGAAAAGAAAGTACCCTTCGTCCCTCCTCCTTACAAACCTAAACTGCCTTTCCCAAAACGATTCAAAAAGGAAATAATGGAGAAGTATAGAGTGCTTTTTGACAAGCACATGAGGGAAGCAGAGATTAGGATACCTCTCATTGATACCTTCTGAATGTTTCCTACATATCAGAAAATTTTGAAAGATACAATAAATGAGAAAGCCAAGGAGATTTAGGGTATGGTGGTTTTGTCAGAAGAGTGCAGTGCCATTATCCAGAAGAGGGTTATCAAGGAGAAGCTAAGTGATCCTGGTTCATTCACTCTACCATGCTCTCTAGGTCCATTGATTTTCAAAAAGTCTCTCTGTGATCTTGGAGCATCTATCAGTCTCATGCCACTCTCAGTTGCTAAGAGGTTAGGATTCAGCAATTACAAACCTTGCAACATCTCTTTGGTGCTTGCAAACAGATCTGTTAGAACTCCTCATGGCATGTTACAAGATCTACCTCTACGGGTTGGAACAGTTGAGATACCTACAAACTTCATTGTGCTGGATATGGATGAAGAACCGAGAGATCCTCTGATTCTAGGAAGACCTTTCTTAGCTACAGCTGAGGCAGTTATTGATGTTCGAAAGGGAAAACTCGATCTTAATCTTGGGATTGATTTCAAAATGACATTCTACATCAAAGACACAATGAGAAAACCACCAATAAAAGGACAGATCTTTCATATTGAGGAAATGGATCAACTTGCTGATGAACTTGTGGAGGAACTTAGTGAAGAAGATCACCTTCAAACTGCTTTGACAAAGAATGGTAAGGATGGATACCTACACGATGAGACCTTGGGTTATGAGATGATCTTGGACTCACATAAGGTTATGAAAGGGTTAGAAGTGTTTGAAGACCTGATTGGGGTTGAAACAGAGGTTTTAGCTGCAGAATGCACTGGCGCTAGCAACCAGCTCGAGCAAGCTGGTCGAGCAAGCTGGTCGAGCCAGCTTACTCACTGCGCCAAACTCGACCATACAGCTCGATCCCCAGGTCGAGCCAGACCTCCCTGCTTCAGACGACTGGTCAGAACTCAGAGCACCTAAGGTAGACCTCAAAACTCTTCCTTCTGGGCTAAGGTACGCCTTTCTTGGACCCAATACTACATACCCAGTCATAGTAAATGATATGCTTAGTGATGATGAGTTGCATTTGCTATTGACTGAATTGAGGAAGTTTGGAAAAGCAATTGGGTATTCTCTAGATGATATTAATGGAATTTCACCTAGCTTGTGTACTCATAGAATTCACCTTGAAAATGAATCATATGCTAGCATTGAACCTCGGAGTAGATTGAACCCGAATTTGAAAGAATTGGTTAAAAAGGAAATTCTTAAGTTGCTAGAAGCTGGAATCATCTATCCTATATCTGATAGTACTTGGGTTTCTCCTGTGCATTGTGTTCCAAAGAAGGGTGTTATAACTGTTGTTAGGAATGATAAGGATGAACTGATACCCACTAGAACTATCACTGGTCATAGGATGTGTATTGATTACAGGAAATTGAATGCTGCATCTAGAAAGGATCATTTTCCATTGCCATTCATTGATCAGATGTTAGAACGGCTTGCAAATCACCCTTATTACTGTTTCTTAGATGAGTATAGTGGTTTCTTTCAAATTCCAATTCATCCTAATGATCAAGAAAAAACTACTTTTACTTGCCCATATGGAACATTTGCTTATAGGAGAATGTCTTTTGGTCTTTGTAATGCACCTGCTACTTTTCAGAGATGCATGACTTCTATATTCTCGGATTTAATTGAGGAGACGGTGGAACAACAGAGAAGCTCAAGGGAGATATGCAACAACAGAGAAGGAGTTGCTGGCTGTTGTCTTTGCTTTTGAGAAATTCAGAAGCTATCTAGTGGGTTCCAAGGTGATAGTCTACACAGATCATGCAACACTGAGGCATATCTATTCTAAGAAGGAGACTAAGACAAGACTACTCGATGATCCTTGCTTCAGGAGTTTCGACATGGAGATGGAATGCTATGGAAGAGAATGCGAGCTGATCACTTGTCAAGGATGAGGATTGATGATGCAGCACCAATTGATGATTCCATGCCTAATGAACAATTCATGGATGTTGTCATGATAAGAGAAAAGAGACCCCTGTATGCAGATTTTGCCAATTACCTTATAAGCGGTGAAATCCTCAAGGTCTTGATGCCATGTGAAAAAGAAGTTTCTGAGGATGTGAACCATTACTGGATGAGCTCTACTTATACAAGAGAGGTTCAGATGGTCTATTCAGGAGGTGCATAGCTGAAGAAGAGGTAAAGGAGTTCTGTAAGCATGCACCGCTCGTTGTATGGAGGTCACTTCTTGCTACATTCAAGATTGTGTAAGGTGCTACAAGCAGGTTATGGTGGCCATCAATGTTCAAGGATGCTCAAGCTTTCATCACCAAGTGTAACTTGCCAGAGAATGGGTAACATCAGTAGAAGGAATGAGATGCCTCTGAACCCACCTCGAAAGTCAAGTGCTGACGTGGCATTGATTTCATGGGGCCTTTCAACCCGATTCTTATGGGAACAGCTACATCTTAGTGGCTGTTGATTATGTCTCCAAATGGGTTGAAGCAATTGTCGCCTCTACCTGATGCAAAAGGGTTTTAAAGATGTTCAAGAGTATCATTTTCTCCAGATTTGGAGTGCCAAGGATAGGATCGTGATGGAGGATCTCCTTCATCAACAAGCTCTTTGAGAACTCTACTAGCATGGGGTTAAGCATAAGGTAGCTACCATACCACCCTCGCACTGCAAGGAAGTGTCCTAACAAGCAGATCAAGGCATTTTGGCAAGAGTGGTAGGGTTTAAAAAGAGATGGTCTTCTAAGCTTGATGAGACCTCTGGCTTATCGAACGCATTCAAACGCCTATTGGGAGAACACCATTCCAGCTTTCATGGAAAAAGCTTGCCATCTGCTCAGAGATCGAGTACAAGGCATTGTGGGCAACAAAACTTTGAACCTGGATATCAAGACTGCTCAGAGAAGAGAGCATTGATCTCGCATGAGCTGAGGGATCGCTGGATGCTTATGAGAGTTCTAAGTGTACAAGGAGAGGACTAAAGCTTTCCATGACAAAAGGATTCTTAGAGTTCAAAGCCGGTGATCGTCCTCCTTTTCAACTCTAGCTCAAATTGTTTCCTGAAATCTTAAGTCCATGGTCGGACCATTCACCATCAAGGAAGTTTCACCATATGATATGCTCAAATTAATACCCTAAAAGTACTAAAGAAGGTTGTGCAGATATCGTGGGTCGAACACAAGAACTCAAGAAAATTCACACAATAAATAACTTAGTGAGATTAAGCTGCAAATCACGCTTAACAAGAAAATACGTGATCGAAATACGATTGTTTTAATTCAATTCAGGGAAGGATTAGGCTAGGGTAACTCTCAGGAAATCAATGATAAACAACAATTAATAAATCAAGGTTCAATTCAAGTGCCGTTCGAACTCAAACACGAAAGTATAGTTAACCAACTGTCGCTCGAAACTAACTAAGTCTAAAGTCTAAAATTCCAAATCTTTGCAAATCCTACACAGTAAACCAGCAATCAATTCAAGTTTGATATGTTCACAATTCGATTAAACCAAATCTCTTTGCAGATAATCCAATTAGCTCACCCTAGGTTTTATCAGATACTCAATTGCACTGCCGTGCCTAATCGACAATCTAGGTTCATATTCTAAGTGATCGTTAAATAGCTTTGAGAACAACCTATGGTGAAGAACTATTCAGATTTTGAACCCTAACAAATCAATTATCATAAATCGAGAAATCCATATGAGAAAACCCCTGAATGAGATACTACCTATTTGATTTAAACACAAGACATAACCGAATAGATCATGAAATTAAACAAAAGAATAAAAACAAGTGGTTCGGATCTTCTCTATGATAAACAAAGTCTTGGATCCTCCCTCACAAAGTTCTCAAAGTCTCAATGGCTCAGAATGATAGTAAAAAGTAAAAGTCTTAAACTCAACCCTAAAACTTCGCTCAAATCCTCTCAAAACACGAGCTGGGCTTCGTAAATATTGGGATGATTGGGCTTTTGTGGGCTTCCTTGAAAATCTCTCCCTGCCTCGAGCAGGGTATCGACGATACCTGGTGAGTCGATACCAGCCTTCAAACGGGTACTTTCTTGCTCTCAAAAGGCTCCTAATGTCTCCAAAATCTCCGGCCCCAAACGTGCTAAAACCTGAACCTAAAATGATGTAAAAAGACTAGAAAGACTCGATAAAACAACTTATATCATGGCTAAAATGGGTAAAATCCATGATATATCAACTCCCCCAGCTTTTTTCTTGCCCTCAAGCAAAACAGAGAAACTAAGTGAGGAAAGAGGTTTGAAAACCTGAGATCTCGACTGTACCAAATCGCCGTGATGATCTTTCCAAAGCCCACCGCTGCCTGATCAGCTCCAGATTCTAACCACCATGTACTTCTCCAGAACCCCAACTTCCCAAGACTTCACTCATTATCTCACACCAATATTCATCCAAGCTCATCGCCAGCCATCGCTTAAGGCTCAAGAACCTTCTAGATTCTTGCCCATACAATATCATAGCTAATGAACATTTATTCAACAACATTTGTTGCTCTGTATGTTTATCTCCCCTGCACTTATTTCAAAATCAGTTCTCATTAGATTTCAACAAGGTTTTCTGATATACAAATCAAGGTCCGAACGCGAGTATTGATAAGGTTTCATACCAATCCCCAGCCTACCCTCTCAATGCATCAAAAGTCTTAGAATAATGGGGTCATAGGAAATTTTCCTACCCCTCACTTCAGGCCAGGTGATCATTCCTATCCAAGTAGAATAATGGGGTCATAGAAATTTTCCTACCCCCTCTACTCGGCGGAAATTATTTCATCTTTTATATAGATTTTACCCGATCCAACAATTTTCACGGAGAGATTATACCACAATTTTCAAACATGATGGGTTCCTTAGCCGATATGAATGATGAATCAAGCTCAAGAACACTAACCGCTGCAGAGTGAAGTAAAATTTGGCTAAAGCATGAAGAATCTTGCGGAGACATGAGTGATTTCTATGGTTATCCTTGGATTTTTCATTATCGAACTAAACTAATCATGTAACAAAGGGTCACTCAAAAGCAGAATCGAACAACAAATTCAAGCAAAAGACAGATCTTCAAGTGGTTTTGACTCAATAAAACAAAATTTTTTTTGAATGTAAGGAAACAAAAAGAACAAAATGTCATGACTACTCCCCTATCTTAAACAACACTGCCCCTGTATATCAAGCTTAGAGAAGGTGAAAGAAAAATAAATGGAGAAAAATGGTAAGATGAAGAACGGTGAGACACAGACGGTGGTATCGATCGACACCGTGTCGGTATCGATCGATACCAAAGCTAAAATGAGATGAAAAACCTCTTTCTCTAACTGAATGAGCTGACCGTTAGATGATCCAAGTTAGAAACGAGATACAATTCAAACACGAAGTTAGAGACAACAAAAGATCGTAACCATTAAACCACTTAGTCACAACAAAAGAGAAACCGACATCGCTCATAACAAAACCAAAGGAAAAGGAAAAAGAAAACAAGTGAATCGAGAGATGACTAATCCTCTCGTAGGCCGGAATCGAGTCATAGCAGCAGCAGCATCAGCGTGTGCGTGATGGTCCAGCAGTGGTGCACGGGCGAGCGAGGGTCGGCAGAGTCATGCAGCACCGAGAAATGGTGCTCCAGACGCCTCAAGACTCGAACAACATATCGCAAACGGGTCCAGTCCATGGTGGCGCAGAGGAAAAGTAGCAGAGTGTGAGTAGGAGTTCGAGTCGGCGCTGCCCGTCACACAGAGGACGGTCTCCTGAGGGTACACCACTGCCGAGTGGCTGGTGCTCGAGTCATGTCCGCCGAGGTGAGTGAACAGCAGCTGATGCTCAATCTATGTCCGCTGACTGTGGTTGGGCACTGACAAGGAAGCCCCCGAGAGTGCTGAATACCAACGCGCCTGCTGGTTTCAAGATGCTCTAAATGCGACTCATCCATCACAGCTCGAGTAGAGACAATCGAAAGCTCGAAACATCAATCCCAAAATGAAGAAAAATGGGAGGAGAAGTTACCCACGACTCGACTCCAAGTCTTGCCACTTGCCGCAGGTGAAAGGTTTCACCTTCGCGACTCAGTGATGTGCTATATGCAGCAAGTTAATCGCAAGATCCAGCTCAGCCATTCATACTCCTCATCATCAATAATGTCTCCAATGGCCATAGACATCACAATCAGCTCGATACCCGCATCTTGTTTAGCTCCATCTTGCACATCACGTGTGCCGTAATCCGAGCTAGGCATCGCAAGATCGGGTGGCGGATATCCATCGCTGCCGCTGCCTTGCGTGATATTGCCTCGTGTCCGAAATGCTGCCGTAAGTTTTGACGCCCATGAACGTGGGCAGCTCAGCAGAGTAATCTCTACTTAAACCGTAGATGCTGCGCAGATCCTGGAAAGGAAGACGTATCTCACTCCGCGAATCATAAAAGTAAAGACCTCGCCGCCAGCAAGTGGGCCTCCGCGTGTAGAACGCACGAGGCAAGGAACCGGCGACGAGACTGGGTAAAGTGGATACCACCTGCAGTATAGCATCTGCACTACCAATCTTCTCCAGAGTCTCAGTAACTCCCCATCAAAACCCAGATGCCTCATGGTAAGTGGATCTGCAAATCTGGTCGGCTTCGATCTCAACGCCCACATGCATCAGAAGATGGAATCGTAGCGTCCCCAAGTGTCGTAAATGGGACGCGCGCAGCGCGCCTCGCATTGCCTTGTACTCTAACGCCCTGTGAGAGGCGAATCTTGGCTCTTCGTCTCTTTAGGCCAAGGTGGCCTAGATGTGGTGGTGTCCGAAGAGAGTGAGGCGGGATGACGAAGGTGCACGAGGTTGAGACGAAGATGGCACGCGAGGCCGGGCCAAGGTGGCGCACGAGGTGAGCCAGATGAAGTGGCGCCTGTAGCTGCTCTAACCTGCCCTCTGGACGTGGAATCTCGAGACTCATCATACGCCACCTCGATAACTGCATCTTTCAGATGGCTGCCACGCCCTACGCCAGCCATATCCGTCGAAGATCTCAACGACGCCCAATACCTGAATTGTGCGAAGAGAACTCGCCCCTTCGTCATTTCGTGACTTTTTCTGGGAGGCATCGCATCACAACACGAAAACACAAACAGAGTCAAAAATCACCAAAATTCGCCAAGTTAGACGGTGTCGATCGATACCAGGTGGTATCGATCGACACCAACATATCAATACGGCGATCGACGATACTGTCGTGGTATCGACGATACCATCGACTGTTCGCTAAGAACAATCCGAATCGATCGATACACAAGTTGTAAATCTAATGACAAATACATGCAAGCAAGGTCTCGACTAGCCTAGATCAACCCGAGTATCCAATATTCAACCCTAAAAACAAGTTTAAGAGCCAAAATCTCAAACCCAAAATTGATTCCATGGATTGAAAAATTGCAAAATCGAGATGTTACTCAGGTAATCGACAACAAGATGGAAAGAACGCAGAAAATCGAGTGGAATAAAGCGAAAAGAATCACTCAAAACCGTGAGAAATGAAAAGAGGCGATTTTTGTGTTTGTGTCGCAAAGTGTGTTGGCGATTTCAGCCCTAGGGGTTTATATAAACACTTACTCAGAGACGTATCGATCGATACCAAGGTGGTATCGATCGATACCGATGTATTACCGATTCACAAAAGAAAACACAAAACAAAATTAGTATGTACAGACCTACCAAAGGTTGCCTCCCACTAAGCGCTTGTTTAATGTCACGAGCCTGACTCTTTAATGACGGTTAGGCAGCGGGTGGATTAGCCGTAGGCGTGATTTGTCCTGCTGGAATCTCTGCCGCCAATCAAGGTTTAACCTTGCCTATTCACGAATTCGCCTCCGACGAATTAATCAGCACGATAGCAATTCATGTGGTCGCATCTCCTTGATAGTGAAAGGACCTGACCAACGAGAGCGGTTTACCAGAAACAAGTAAACGATATAAAGAAGAACCTGGTCGCTTGTCTCGAATTGCCGTGAAAGGATCTTCATCATGATGCATCGCCTCGCTCTTTCGATATCTTCGAAGTTCTCATAGCGTGATATCGATCTCATCGAAGTTCATTCAACTGAATCAATCTCCTCTCAGCAGCAGGTTTGATGTCGAGGAGCAGCCTGTGCCCAGATTCCTTTATGCTCTTAACAGGAGATGACATGCTTCCCATACAGCAAGTGAAATGGCGTAGTCCCCATGTGTTTAAAAGCAGTTCTCAGATGCCCATAGTGCATCATTCAGCTTAGTAGACCAGTCCTTCCGCCGAAGTACCCACTTTTCAAGAATCTCCTTGATCTGCTCGGAAACCTCAACTTGTCCACTTGTCTCGAGGATGATAGTAGCGACACGATGATTAACCCCGTCTTCTTCAACAACCGTCAAAACTTTGCTGATGAAGTGACGCCACCATACGATACATTGCTGATCCCAAATCTGGAAGATGATCTTAAACAGCTTAAGAACCAATTGCATGATCATTGGTTGACAGCAATTGCTTCCACCCACTTGGAGACATAATCAACAGCAACCAAAATGTATCTGTTCATGTGCGATGAAAAGGACCCATGAAGTCAATACCCCAGCAATCAAACACTTCGACCTCAAGGATGAAGTTTTTGTGGCATCTCGTCGCCATCGATCTTCCTCTCCGCTGACAAGTATCACACCGAGCAACAAAAAGCATTAGCATCTCTGAACATACACCAAAAACCCGGCAAGAACCTTAGAAACTGCTTGAACGTAGCTGTTGTCCAAAGATATTCGTAACTATGGCAGTGGAAGAGACGTCCTAACTTCGCCACCAAACATCTTCTCGTAAAGACCATCGAGCAATGCTGTACGTATAAGGTTCATCCCTAAGAAACGCCTGCACTGCAAACTTTTTCCTCTCATAAGGTGTGATGCGGCTCAGTTTCCGTCTAAGTTGGATGTCAGCATACCAAGGCCTGGAACGGTTGTCATAGCAGCTGAATAGCGGCATAAGAACTGATGCCATCCGTCGACAAAATGTGTGACTGGCTGAAGGGTGTCGACGATACCTGTGTATCGATCGACATCGATGTCGATCGTCGAGAATTCGAAATTTTTCGAAAATTCAGCACGGTCCTTCAGAAGAATGAAATATGCTGCCTCTCGGTAATCATCAATGCACGCCCCATCTATCTTCATTCGCGACAAGTGATCTGCAACTCCATTCTTATCCCTTTCTTGTCCTTAATTTCGATATCGAAGCCCTGAAGCATAAGTACCCAACGACACGCACGAGGCTCGAGGTCTTTGCTCTGAAACAAGTATCTAAGAGCGCATGATCATGACGATCACTTTGCTTCCAACTAAATAAGATCTAAATTTCAAAAGCGAAACACCGCTAGGAGCTCTTTTCGGTAGTACATCAGAAGTCGTAGCATCATCCAATGTACGGCATAGTAAATGACATGCATTCTTTTCCTTCCTCTGACCCAGCACAAGACTCTTACAGCAAAATCGTCAGACGCACATGATCTCAAAAGGCAGATTCCAACTGAGGTCGAACAACAGGTGCACTCACTAGCTGGCTGATGGCCTTGAAAGCAGCATAACAAGCAGGGTGAAGTCAAATTGCACTTCCTTACACAACAGTGAGAGGTCGAAAGCAATTTTGAGAAATCCTTCATAAATCTCCTGTAGAAACCACGTGACCAGAAACTTCGGATCTCGAACCACCGTGGAGGTGCAAACTCGAGATGACCCGAACCTGGCCCTGATCAACTTCAATCCCCTTCTCTGAAACCTTGTGCCCCAAAAACAATCCCAGCTTGACTATGAAGTGACACTTTTCCCAATTCAACCAGATGCTTCTTCACCGCAGAACCTTGCACAAATTATCGACAATCCTTAAATGAAGACCCATAAACAGAGAAATCATCCATGAATATCTCCATAAACTCCTCGATCATATCGTGAAGATCGAAATCATGCATCTCGAAAGTAGAGAGCTGCTATACACCCAAACGGCATTCCGTATGCAAAAGTGCCATAGGGACATGTAAAAGTCGCCTTCCTTGATCCTCTGGGTGAATGGGAATCTGGAAAGCCTGAATACCCATCAAGAAAGCAGTATGGGTGATTAGCCAAGCCTCCAACATCCGTCAATAAAGTGCAAAGGAAAATGATCCTTCCGTAGAATTGCTCAACTTTTTCAGAAGTCAATACACATCCTCGTGACTGATAGTCCTTGTCGGGATCAACTCTTCTTTTCATTCTTCACCACCGTGATACCGCCTTTCTTAGGCACAACATGAACAGGACTGACCCAAGAACTATCTGAGATTGCATAAATGATCTCAGCCTTGCAGCTTCATCACCTCTTTCCCGACAACCTCCTTCAAGTTCTGATTCAATCTTCTCGACACTCATTGATGACTTCGACTCTTCTTCCAGTAGACCCCATGCATGCAAGTCGGGAGAGATACCTAATATCATCAAGAGAATAGCCGAGAGCTTTATGATACTTAAGCTTGCCGCTCAAAGAAGTGACCTCCGCGTTGTTCACAAAGAATCAACTATACAGATATGCCGAATTAGGACCAATGAAAACGCATTAGCTCGGCTGGAAGTGGTTTAAGTTCAATCTTGGTGCCTTTTCACCCAATCCCCGAAACACGACCTGAGGGAATTTCTCCCAAACTTTCCACGCACACACGTGGTATCGATCGATACCTCCCGTGGTGTCGATCGATACTGCTCGCACGTCGAGAATTTTGACATAACCAGCAGCATCATCATCCAAACCCAACTCTGAATCTTCAGTATGCAAGTGCTCGCTCTAGTGGATCCTCAGGATGTTTTCCCAGAAAATACCTCTGCAATGTCACGAATGTGTCGACGCAAGGTTGCCTCCGATGGTTGGTCGCTTCATGATTTTTTCCATGTTAAAAGACATTACCAAATCACCAACATTCAGAGTAATCTCATTCTTGCAGTCAATCGAGCACCAGCAGTAGCAAGGAATGGTCCGCCTAGGATAAGAGGATCCTTAGCTCAAGATGTATTCCAAAACGATGAAATCAGTTGGAATCAAGCAATTCCTAATCCTAACAGTACATCTTCGAGAAGCCCTTCGGTAGACGCAGTAACGATCTGCAGGACCAGAAATCCATGTGGTTGATAATCATTCCATTCTTCTTAGCGGCATGAGATTTACACTCGATCCAATATCACAAAGAGAAAAGAAACGCCTGGTGAAAACAAGGCAATCCAACACAAAGCTACCCTGGATCTGGAAGTTTTTAGAATCGTGTTGGTTAGAATAGCACGCACTCGGCTGAAAGCATAGCGACACCTTCACGAGACTGAAATTGCTAGATACCATCCGCTTCACGTATCTTCGAATGCAGGAGAAGTTTTGATAAAGATCAACAAAAGGAAGCTCAACTACCAGTTGTCAACATAACCTTGCATCTAGCATCTTCCCACCTTTTTGGTCACTTAGAGTGATAGATAGGCAACTGCTTGTAAACCCTTTCCTTGACAGGTCGCCCTTCCTTCGATTTGCTTGTATCGATCGACATGGCGGTGTCGATCGCTTTGGTGGTATCGGTCGATACTKGTGGAGTGTCGATCGACACGCTGGGATTTTCAGCATCCCACTCGTCGTCTCCAGCAAGATCGACGAGATTATCAGCTATTGGAGCTTGCCCAACTCCTGATTCCACCACTTTACCACTTCTCAGACTTATGGCATTGATGTGGGCTCTTGGATCTTCAGTCTTTCCTGGTAGAAATCCCTCTTGTCTTTTCACAGCAGCTTCGGTCTGAGCAATCTGAGTTTCAAGCTTCTTCTGCGACAGATTCAACGCCTCAATCTTGCCATTCAGGTCGATATACACTTTATCCAGCTTCCCATTAAACTCTCCAGTCATCCTTTGTTGTCCCTGCAGAATTTGTTCCAAGAGGGTCTCCGTYTTACTCTCTGCACCTCGGAGAATGTGGTGGTAAGCTGAATTTCATTGCTGTAAAATCCGCCTTGAAGTGGTTTTTGGGCAATTGAGTGGCACCAAAACCAGATTGGTTACCTCCGCACTTGTAACCACTCTTTTGTTGGAAGCTTGGCCGTTGTTGTAACCAAATCCCCGAAAACCGAACCACCAATGTAGCACATCCTCTCGCCTCATCTTCAATGTTCTCTACTTCCTCAGCAAAATGTACAGCCTTCTTCGCCTTTCCCACTAAGAGGTTGTGCATCATGTCCAGCCGCCTCGAACCTCAAGAATCAGCGAACGCAACACTACGATCTTTTCCCTCGAAATCAGCATTCGTGCTATGCTAGACGCCAAGTTCTCAATCAGCTTCAAGACGGTTGGAACCCTAGTGTTGAAGTTCCCATTGCTTGCAGAATCCAAGGCCATCTCGATACCGCCAATCAATCCTCTGTAAAAGATCCCAGCATGAACTTGACCGAACCCGTGGATGCTCCTGGTAGATCTGATCGCACCCAAGCAGCCTCGAGTGCTTCTGTTGACCTTGAGAAAATTGAGAGATCTTGTTCCGAGTTCCTCCGATCTCGCATCATAGAAATTGTTCAGAATGCTTCGGTCTCGCTCCAAGCGAGAAATCCGGGAGGTAGCCGCTTCAGCCAAGAAGCTGCTCTCCACCAAGAGAGTATGGAAAGAGCTTTCAAAAGAGGTATTCCTGTGGTACTCCATTGTACTTCATACCGGTGACCAAGTCCTCGATTCTCGATGTGATCCATAGGGTGCTCATGAGAGACCGTGAAGGGTGCTGTCCAACAAGAAGTAAGGGTTTCAGCTCAAAGTCATTCCTCGAAAGTTGGAATATGGACCGCACGATTGGCATATAATTGATCCGTCGGTTGTACTCGCCAAGCCCTGCTCAGCAACAGCTTGGGGTTGTGTGGAGGAGGTAGTTGTCCACCTTCCTCATCATGCACCAAACCCGTGGAAGATCCATCCAAGTCCTTTCTTTGTCCGATTTCAGGCGTCTGCTAGCTTTGTGAGGAGAGATTGATCGGTGTGTCCTTCTTTCTCCTGGTAGCACGCTGATGCATACACCGAAAATCAAAAGACGAGAAAATAAGTAACCAAAATTTAAAACAGACGTTCAGTGTCGATCGATACCAATGGAGTATCGATCGACACGATTTACTAACTTGACAAAATCGACAACTTTAAAGGTGAATTTTTAGAGTCCCCGAACGGCCAAATTTGATATGCTCAAATTAATACCCTAAAAGTACTAAAGCATTGCAGATATCGTGGTCGAACACAAGAACTCAAGAAAATTCACAATAAATAACTTAGTGAGGATTAAGCTAAGCAAATCACAGCTTAACAAGAAAATACGGTGATCGAAATATGATTGTTTTAATTCAATTCAGGGAAGGATTAGGCTGGTAACTCTCAGAAATCAATGATAAACAACAATTAATAAATCAAGGTTCAATTCAATTAATGCCGTTCGAACTCAAACACGAAAGTATAGTTAACCAACCGTCGCGAAAACTAACTAAGTCTAAAGTCTAAAATTCCAAATCTCTTTGCAAATCCTACACAGTAAACCAGCAATCAATTCAAGTTTGATATGTTCACAATTCGATTAAACCAAATCTCTTTGAGATAATCCAATTCGCTCACCCTAGGTTTTATCAGATTACTCAATTGCACCGTGCCTAATCGATTAATCTAGGTTCTATATTCTAAGTGATCAGGTTAGAAATAGCTTTGAGAACAACCTATGGTGAAGAACTATTCAGATTTTGAACCCTAACAAATCAATTATCATAAATCAGAAATCCATATGAGAAAACCCGAACCTAAAAGGAGACTATATACGGTTGATGAAACACAAGACATAACCTGAATAGATCATGAAATTAAACAAAAGAATAAAAACAAGGGTTCGGATCTTCTATGATGAACAAAGTCTTGGATCCGTCTCCCTCACAAAAGCTCTCAAAAGTCTAGCTCAAGAATGATAAAGTAAAGTATCTTAAACTCAACCCTAAAACTTGCTCAAATCCTCTCAAAACACGATGGGCTTCTCTCAGTAAATATTGGGATGATTGGGCTTTGTGGGCTTCCTTGAAAATCTCTCCTGCCTCGAGGCGTATCGATCGATACCAGGTGAGTGTCGATCGATACCAGCCTTCAAAACGGGTACTTTCTTCTGCTCCAAAAAGGCTCCTAATGTCTCCAAAATCTCCATTCCCAAACGTAAAACCTGAAAAGAACCTAAAATGATAGAAAAAGCACTAGAAAGACTCGATAAAACAACTTATATCATGGCTAAAAATGGGTAAAATCCATGATATATCACCATACGGAGCAGTTACCTTGATCGGAAAGAGCGACAACGAATTCACAATAAACGGGCGAAGAATCAAACCGTACTTGGCCGATAGCATTATTCCAGAAGAAACCTCAATTCCTCTGAATGAACCTCTCCTTGCCTGAGTAAAACAGGAAGTCAAGCTTAGTGACTATAAAGAAGCTCACTTGGGAGGAAGTCCCATGTCTATCCTTGTATATATATTGCTTTAATTTTCTTTTTAAACCGTCGAATAAGTGTGCTAAATTTTTGTTTTTGGCTTGTTTGTGTGATTTCAGGAGAATATGAGCATTGAATCGCGAAGAAAAGGAAGAAACGAGCATGTGAATCGATCCTACGTGGTCGATGCTAGCTTCGACGGAAGAAACTCGAAATTTGATGTTTTGATTTGTCTGCAGTGTTTGGAGGCTTACGGTCGAACGAGAAGGAATTAAGATACAAAATGACTTGATATGGAATCTTGATTTAATATGGAAGCTCTGAGAATTGGAATCAGGTCAAGAGCTGCTCAGAATAAGAAGATATGATTTTTACAAGTCAGGTGACTCTGAACTTACCCGATTTGGACATACGTGCACGGTTTGGAACATTACAATCGAAACAGAAGGAATTAGGATGCAAACTGACCTGGTACTTAATCTTGACTCATCAGAGAAGCTACACGAATTGGAATCATACCAATCCAAGATTAGATGTGAAAGTTATTCAACTTCTAAATCGGAAGATCCTACACTTGCCTTATTTGGCACCCTGCGAGTTTAATTCGCAAAACATCTTTCCCCAACCTCCTTGGGCAGGACCTAGCCTCCTCAAAAAGCTCTAAACTCTATATAAACACATGTAATGCTCATTAGAAAGGGTTCCCACGTTTTGGTAGCCACCACTTAGAGTGAAAAGTCTCAAAACTCTTTGTTCTTATGTTTTGTTTATGATATTGCTTTAGTTCTTCTTCTTCTTATTATTTCTTTGCTTTATTTACTGCTTTTATTATTGTTTATCATGTCTTCCTACTCATATCCTGCCGTCACCCTTGGAGGTATGAGTGAGTAGATCCTTTAGATCTTTGGGGTAGAGATCGATGATGGGATCTATCTTATAGGATTTCACATGTTTGCTGTTCTTAATCAATCTAGCTACTCTAATATTCATTCTTAATGCTAAGTTATGTCCTATGGGATGTGCTTAAGGTTATAACTGAGCTAGTAGGCAAGGTTATACGAATAGAAACCCTTAGCACCACGAGAATGGGTTAAAACTTCAGATCTGAATATTAGAGAATATTAGCTGTGGTCGAGTTTGTTGTTTGGTAGAATTTATCATTGATCTAGCTCTTGCTAAGTTAGGTTAAAACCTTAGGAACACTTCACCACGAGAGTGGGTTGTGTTTCAGAAACAGATCTATTAATTACTTTGTATTACTGAAAACACAAGGCCGTTTGATTGACAGTCCGACGGAAGTTTATGAATACTTAGTAACCGATGATGAGATTGTGCGCAATGCGTGAACGTCGCCACGAGAGTGGGTCGGACACAGTCACTAGCATATCACGAGAGTGGACTGGTCTATAACAGAAAATCCCTAGATTGACAAACACAAATTAAATTGATAAAAACATAAATCCTAAATATATACCCCTTGAAATCATTCTCATTTACCCTAGAGATCAATTGTTAATTTATTATTTAAATCATTTAAATTAAGTTATTTTATATTTATGTTATTTAATTTATGCCATTTATTTTCTGTTATTTATTTTCTGTAATTTAATTTCTGCAATTTATTTTCTGCACTTTAATTTCTGCAATTTACAATTCTTCAATTTACATTTCCGCACTTTATATTTCCGCAATTTATTTTCTGCAATTTAATTTCCGCACTTTTATTTTATGCATTTTATTTTCAGCTATTTAATTTAAGTAACTTTATTTATGCAATTTACATTATGCACTTTAATTTCTGTCATTTATTTTACGCACTTTACTTTATGTTATTTACTTTACGCAATTTATTTTCAGTAAATTTAATCATAGCTTATTTATAATATAATTAAAACTCCAAAAAAATTATAATTCACCTAGATTACATTTACACCTACAATCTCTGTGCAGTTATTCTTAGTCTCTGTGAATCAATCTCGTTTGTACTACAATTGTATTTAACCGTGCACTTGCGGTCACATCGGGTTAAACTCTCGAGGAAACTCGGGTGAAACCTGGTGGTGGGAAGAAGTGTAACCTTCTCCTTCTGTCAGAGGTTAAGGAAACCATGCATGATTATCTTTGTCCTAATCTATTGACAAGTTTTCGAGGTGTTGTGAGTATAGGGATAAAGCTAAAAAGCTACCCGAAGTGCTTACCTAGGAACCAAGCGAACCTCTCATCACCATGTTGTTTACTAAAGACGGTGTAGATCCTCTTGATGTGGTCAGTAATGAAGGAAAGGAGAGTTATCTCAACACTGAAAATTCGACACGGGACGTCACACTTGCTATAGCCACGAAAACTACGATTTCCGAAAAGGATTGTTCCAAAGGGGCGAGTTGTGTGGATAGGCCCGTGACACTTGCTGAGCTTGGAAAGGAAGCTTAACATCACGAATGGTCCTTACACAAGAAGAAGAGGACTTACACCCCACAATACACCGTGAGCGAGATAGCGGTTAAGAAGGCTAGCGGAAAAGGGTCAAGTGAAGTCTTATGGTGCTAAGAAAGCTTGGGTAGTCTTGAAGGAACATTCTTATGGACCAAATATGAAAAGCATAGTGACCATATACTATGCTAAGTGCCTTATACCCAAGGAGAACGAGCCTCAAGTACGTACCCGTGGTATTCTTTTGCCACTTCCCGATTTCGTGAAGCCACGGTACAAAGCTAATATGGGTCTTACCTTGATGATGCCCAAGATTCAAAATGAGAGGATGACCTTTGCTGTGATAGAAGAAATATTCAAGAAGGTTCATCTTATGTCAAGCTCCAAGTCCCAAGCTACCTCCCTTAACCCTTTCATTAAGGCAGGTTGTGAGAAATCGATCGGAAAGGTCACTTTGCTTGAATCTACACCAATGGAACCCAAGCTGCTAACAAGTAGGGTTAACCACACCCTTAATCTTCACACTCTCATGAGTTCAACACCTCAGCCCCAAGTTGAGAAGAATGACCAGAAAAGGATCTCTAAGACGAATACCGAGGAAAAATGTCCCGCGACGGATGGGGAGCACTTGGGATGGAAAACCGGACAAGTCATGAGTACTGCCTACATTGGAAAACCATTCCTTAACTCTCAGCTTAGAGATTGGCGCAGGAAGCCCGTGAACTCCAAGTCACCGAATCAAGGAGAGCGGACACTCAAGCCGCAGAGGAACCAATTTAAGAGACTCGTGGAGGACTATTACCGCGCCAACCGATTCAAGCCCCAAGGTAAGTCTAGTTTCTTTCCTATCTTCTTTGGACCTGAGTTGGACTCTTATGGTGTAGGTACCATGATTTTTTGGAGGTCCAAACCTTTTCGAAGGGGAGGGGATGATGTGGTCCTCACATCAAATCCCATCACCACTTTGGAACAAGAAGGACCAAGTCTTGGAATGGGGACACTTGTGCTACTTGGAGATGATGAGAAGATGGAATGGAGCATGAGGGAAGATCCAAGAGATCCATTCATCAACATCGAGCCATTCTATGATCGAGACAAGACCGAACTGGACAAGACGAGTCACAATCGGACTAAGACTGAGGTTCCATGGGCACTTAACTTTGGGAGCAAAGCTTCATATGTCCTCACTCATCATTAGTTAGGACACCCTTCAAGACTTTAGGTGAAGTAACACTCTCTTTCCCTACCCCTAGTTTTCCAACATTTGGGTTTTTATAGGGAAGAGTACCAATGTTTTCCTTTTCTTTATTTTTGGTTAAGTCTTGCCTTTCTCATTCTTTGGTTTATTTTTGGGTTAGTTTATGTTATTGGGCCTAAGTATCAAGCCTTGTCCAATATTGGCTTAGGTCCTAATTTCCATTTAGTAACCCTAGTTGTAAGCCTATAAAAGTAAAGATACTCCTTTCATTAATGCAAGCAATCATTAATCTAAAAGTTGTCTCTTTTCTCTTAACCTATAATTCTCTCTAGGCTAGGGTTTGTGGCTCTTGTTCCTTGAGGTGTGACCTCAGAACTTGAGCGTGGCTATATCAAGAGCAATCCATAGCTCTTGTGGTGCCTCCATCTTGCCTACTTCCATCTCCATCGGATTGCTTCCTCTCGCTTCCGCCGGATCACTTCCGCTCCACCGTCTGTTCTTGTGATCTCCACTGTCTGTGGGGAAGAAAGTCCTTACTCGTGTTCTCCAGTCTTCCAACTTCAAGTCCACTGTTCGATCTCATCATTTCCGCCCTACTTCCACCACCATTCTGCTGCTAGGCCCGTTTGAGGATCATCTCCGAGAGCTTAATTCCACCGGTTCACTAGTGACGCCGCGAGCTTGTGGAGTTGGTTCCTTCTTGCCTTAGGGAGTGTATCAACCAAGGATCTAGTCCATCTTCCGTTGGTTCCTTTGCTCCTTCAATTCGTGGGTTCTACTGATTGTTGGCTCGTGTTCCGAGCTCCATCATCCATCATCTCCACCGTCCATCACACCATCTCAGCCTCCACCACTCATTCCACCATTCGCTAGCCCCAAACGGACCAAATCGCCGAATTCCTCCTCCATTTCGTTCATTTGGTTTCTTTGAGCTTGGATCGACTTTTCCTTGTGGTTCTAGGCTTGTATCAAAAGTGCATAAAATAAATTACAGAATTTAAATGACATAAAATAAATGACATAAATAAAGTGCGTAAATTAAATTGCAGAATTAAAGTGCATAAATTAAATTGCAGAAATATAAACAACATAAATAAATAAACATAAATAAAATACTTAAATAAAGTACTTAAATAAATATTTACAGAGAATTGGGTGATAGTCAATTTATCAGGGATTCTAGATTTTAGGATTCATATTCTACCTTTTCAGTTTATGTTGTCAATCTAGGGATATTCGAAGTTAGGCTAGGCCACTCTCGTGGAACTAATCATTGTGTCAGACCCACTCTCGTCGCAACCTTCACGCGTTAAACGCATCCCATCATCGATTACTCTTATGTGTGTGAGAGACACATTGATTGGAGGTTGTCACACCATCTAGCGATTAACCAAGTGATTAGCATGTGTTAGAGTGTGTCTAAGATGAAGAGTGAATGACAGATCTATTTTCAGAATACGATACCACTCTCGTGATCGAGTGTTCCTGAGATCAATACCTAGCTTGGCCAAAACTAAGCAAGCATTGAGATATTCCATCAAACAACAATCTCGACCATAACTAATACTTTCTAATATTCAAATATGAAGTTTTAACCCACTCTCATGGTGCTAAGCGTATAACCTCACCTACTGGTTTGGTTATAACCTTAAGCACATCCCATAGGATATGACTTAGCATTAAGATTGAATATTAGAGTAGCTAGATCGATTAAGGACAATCGGACATACTGAATCATAAATCTTCGATGCCATCATTGACCACCACCCTAGTGGTCTAGAGGATCTACTCTCTTGTCTCTTAGAGGGTGACGGTAGAGACAAGGATTAGCAACATAAAACTATAAACAATAAACTAAGAACAAAAATGGATCAAAGTATAAACATAAACAAAAGCATAAGAAAGAAATAAACCAAAAAAGAAGAACTCTTTATTAAAGATGAGATAAAAGGTGGCTAGAGAGTCTCAGCTTATTTCTAGTGAGAATACATGAGTCTATATAGAGTTTAGGAGGCTTGGAGGAGTATAGGGCATCCTTAGAAGCTTCTGGAAGATATTAACTCGCACTGCCAAAGCTTCCATATCTTGCATTTCGTAAAAACAGAAGTTTCCAGTTCTGCCCGGTGAGTCAGCATCGACCCGCCTTAGTCGATGCTTTTGGTTGATGTTGAAGCCCAGGGAGAGCATCGACCACTCATGGTCGATGCTTACGTCGATGGTCTTTGTTGTGTGCTTCCAGTTCGGGCTCGTGGAAGTGCATCGACTGCCCTGTGTCGATGCTGTCTGTCGATGGCCTGCTCTAGGTGAGCATCGACAACTCCTGGTCGATGCTAGGGTCGCTGCTTCCTTTGTAGGGATCTTGAGATGTCTCTTCATGATGTTCTTGGCCTGAGCAAGTAACTCCAAAGTTCATATGGCTTCTTAAGGCTCCAAAACACTCTAAAAGTGTATGATTTCCTCCAAGTACCTATTAACACATAAAAAAAATGCAAATGCACTAAAACTATCCTAAATGCTTGTTAGAACATATAAAACTAAGCTAAATGCTTGCAAGAAAATACGTAAAATATAATGCTCTCAACTCCCCCACACTTATCCTTTGCTTGTCAACAAGCAAACAAAAGCTAAGCATGGTGAAAAAAATGCTAAAAACAAAAAAGATAAGGAGAGTGAACTTTTACCTTGTGACATTGTTGTGCTTAATGCTTTTCAACCTTGTGGAAGTGGAATGATCTCTACCGTACTCACCTTAGTTTAAACCACCCCTCCTTCGATCCTAGACTCCTCATTGTTGACTCCTCTTTTTATTCTAAGCATGGGTTCTCAACTTGGGAATATCGATCAAAGGACACAAACACTTACTCTTTCAGATTTCTGTAAGCTCAAGACCGTCTTAGTACAATTCGTTTCCTCTTCCTTTTCTCACTTCAAGGTCGATTGATTTCTCCCTACTTTTCTAAGGTATCATTTTATTTTTTCTATCGATCGCTTTTTCTCTTAAGCTCTTTTATTTTTCTAGGACAAGTTTTCTTGAACACAAACATTGAAAGTGGTTGCTTCCATTGCCCGGTTCGATTCTATATTCTTTTTCTTTATTTTATCTTCTCTTTCTTTTCTTTTCTTTTCTTTTCTTTTCTTATCTAATCGAAGGGAAGGGAGAGGGGAAAAATACTTACTTAGACGAACCTTGCAGGGTCTCATAGAGGTATCAGGTCCAATGTTCTCATGCCCCAAATCGAGAATAATTAAATTCATTAAGGTGAGAAGTCAACTCCGATTCGTCTAAGTCTCCGGAAGAAAAATCCTTTTGGGGTTTATTGTTCCACTCATGGATTTTCCAAATTTCCTAGTAAAGATCACACACTATCCAACAAAACATCCAAACATAAACACAAATAACACAATTAACAATTTCTATCGCTACCTCATTAAAAACCTTTCCACATGTTATTGAACTTATGAACGAGGAAAAGCGTGTACCAATCTCTCAAAATGCGAAAAACATATTGTAAAACTTCCATCAAAATATGCCAAGGAATAATAATTACCTCCATAGATCACAAGACTCCCTCCCCCCACACTTAAATCACAACATCCGCATTGTGACATAAAACCGTAAAGGGGTAAAAAGCAAGAGAATTCATACCTGAATATTCTTATCGGGTTTGTGGGTATGATCAGCTCCCACGTTTTCAAGTATTTGATTTATATATATATATTTATGTTGAAAGTAACCTGAAAATTAAAACACAAAAACGAAAAAGAAAAACGAAATAACAATTTTTTTAATTTATATATCTATATATATATTTTTATTATTATTCTTTTTTAAATAAATACGTTTAAATATAAATATTAAAACTAAAATACAAAAATTTTAAGAATCAAATTTTTTTTTAATTGTGTAAATATCCTGAAAATTAAAACAGAAAAAAAAAATAGAAAAACAAAGGAAAAACGAAAATAGCGAAAAATTTAAAAACTGAAAATTGAAAAATAAGTATTAAAAAAATAGAATGGTTTTCTAACGTCGTGAGCTCAACGATTTTACAGAATGGGCCGGTGGAGGTTGTGGTGGAGGTCTATCAGTTGGGATCACATTTTAGAACCCCACTTTGTTCACCAACATGAACGAGACTCGTCGTTTAGGCCAATCGATCACCGTTCCAACCGTTGCAAGAAATGGGCCTCCAAGAATGATTTGAGTACCATCATCCGCCTTCATGTTAGGTATGTGGAAGTCCGTAGGGACACTACAATTCCCGATCCAAACCATGACATCCTTAGCTACTCCATTTGAACTCATTACATCGGCGTTGGCGAATCCAATTTGAACCTTCGATGGTTGAAGATTTGTGATTCCCATCAGCTTAGCTCTTTCCATGGACATGATATTGATGCTTGCTCTGGATTCACATAGAGTGTCGTCGAACTCAAAACCTCGGATAGAACACGGGACTTTGTATTATCCGGGATCTTTTCTCTTAAAACTTTTCTTTGTTGATTGGATCAGTGAATGAGCTTGTCCATCTTTGATCATGTTGTGCATGCCCTCGAAAGAATGTAGGCTTCGAGGAATTTCCGTCTTCTTTAAAGATTAGGAGAGGGTTACCACGTGATTTTCCTTGTTAGTGTTGATGTTGCAGCTTCGATTCGGCCCATAATCATGAATTATGCCTCCAAAGATGTTGTCATGTGGATGTTCCGAAATCGAAGGAATGGTCTCAGCAGGTTTCAGAAGTGCATCGACCTTGTGTGATCGATGTAAGCGATCGATGGTGTCTTCTGAGAGTGCATCGGTCCCTTCTGCTCGATGTGAATGCCTGGTGGTCACTCGTGTAAGGGAATCGACCTTGCCTGGTCGATGTGGAAGCTTCAGGAACAGCATCGACTATTCCTGGTCGATGCTAGCGTCGATGTCTTCCGTCGTCAGCTTGGCATCGACCCCTCCTGGTCGATGTGTATGCTCGATGTGTCCTTCAGGAATGGTTTCGACCTCGCCTAGTCGATACTTACATCGATGGTCTCCGTCGTCAAGCTTAGCATCGACCAAGGCTGGTCGACACATAACTTCGAGACTTGGCTTTGGATGCACATCTACCGCATGTGCTCGATGGGGATGTTCGATGTGTAGAGCATCGACTTTGTTTGGTTGATGTATCTGTTCGATGGCCTCCATAGGAAAAGTTGCTGAGGCGTTTTCTTCCAACTGCTCGCCACTCCTCAGCGTCATTACTTGCGCATACTCCTCCGGGACAAGACTCCTCCGATTACTCTGGCGTAAGACGGTGAGGTGGACACTCCGTGACGTAGCATACTTTGGTATAACCATCCTTGCTAAGCATTCGATTGTCTGAAAACAATTTGTCGTAGTTTACAGACTTTTGCATTGAATCCAAAATTATGTTCATTTTTTCGTTCAATGCTTCAATGGTCAGCCTCTCCTCGTTCTTTTGGATGTCAACGCATCTATTCATTCGATCGTAGTCTTCTCCAAATCTTGCGTTACTTTGAGCCAAGTTCTCCACTAGAGTCATCCCATGACTTTCATCTTGCCTTAAAAAATCTCCGAGGCTAGCTGCGTCTAGTAGCATACAGTACTCCAGTGTCACTCCTCGGTAGAGAATGCTAAGTAAATACTCATTGCTGAATCCATGATGAGGACATTGCCTTGTGTAGTCTACAAGACTATCCCACGCCTCTCCAAAGCTCTCGGTGCTTTGTTGTGTGAAGTTTGATATCTTGTTTCTCCAATAAGTTGTCCTTGTGCTCGAGTAGAATCTCTTTAAGAATGCTTTCCCGCATTGACTCCACGTCGTAACAGTCTCTGATTGAATGTCTTTCTCCCACTGATGTGTTTTGATATATCATGGATTTTACCCGTTTTTAGCCATGATATAAGTCGTTTTATCGAGTCTTTCTAGTGCTTTTTCTATCATTTTAGAGTCTTTTCAGGTTTTAGCACGCTTGGGACTAAATTGAAGATTTTGGAGACATTTGAGTTTTGGAGTAAACCGTAGAAAGTACCCGCTTTTGAAGCCCGAGTATCGATCGACACCATCCTGGTATCCATCGACACGATTAAGTTTAGATGAGTATCGATCGACACCATCCCGTATCGATCGATACCGACGCAACCGACGCGAGATAGATATCCACGGACGAGAATTCTCGCCAAAAGAAGCCCAATACTTTCCCTTATTTACAAAGAAGCCCAGCTCGTGTTTTTGACCTATTTAAGCAAACTCTTAATCTTGTGTTGGGACTTTACTTGAGCTATTATTCTTGAGCCGACTTGACTTTTCAGAGCTTTGGAGGGAGACGGATCCAAGACTTTGTTCATCATAGAGAAGATCCCAACCCTTGTTTTTATTCTTTTGTTTAATTTCATGATCTATTCAGTTATGTCTTGTTTTTCATCAATCATGTCTGAAAGTATCATTTGTTCAGGTTTTCTCATGGATTTCTCTGATTTATGATAATTGATTTGTTAGGTTCAAAATCTGAATAGTTCTTCACCATAGGTTGTTTCTCAAAGCTATTTCTAACCTGATCACTTAATATGTAACCTAGATTAATCGATTAGTACCATGTGCAATTGAGTAATCTGATAAAACCTAGGTGAGCAATTGATTATCTGCAAAGAGATTTGGTTTAATCGACCAGAACATATCAAACTTGAATTGATTGCTGGTTTACTGTGTAGGATTTGCAAAGAGATTTGGAATTTAGACTTTAGACTTAGTTAGTTTTCAACGATACTGGTTAACTATACTTTCGTGTTGAGTTCAAGAACGGCACTTAATCGAATTGAACTTTGATTTATTAATTGTTGTTTATCATTGATTTCGAGAGTTACCTGAGCCTAATCCTTCCCTGAATTGAATTAAAACAATCATATTTCGATCACCATATTTTACTGTTTAACGTGATTGCTTAGCTTAATCCTCACTAAGTTATTTATCAGGTGAATTTTCTGAAGTTCTGTTCAACTCGATATAAAGAATCGCTTTTGTACTTTTTGGTATTAATTGAGCATATCAAATTTGCGCCTGGGACTCTAAAAATTCACCTTAGAATTTTAGTCGATTGTTTGTTCGTTGCCGATCGATCGATACTCCATTGGTATCGATCGACACTGAACGCCTGTTTTGAATTTTTACTTATTTTCTCTCTTTTGATTTTCAGTATGCATCAGCGTACTCACCAGGAGAAAGAAGGACACACCACGATCAATCTCTCCTCACAGCTAGGAGCTGAACGCACAATTCAAAAACGAAAAGAACTACAGCTGAGATGGATCTTCCACAAGGTTTGTGCATGATGAAGAAGGTGAACAAATACCTCCTCCACAACAACCCCAAGCTGTTGCTGAACGGACACTTGCGATTACAACCGACCGGATCAATTCTATGCCAATCGTGTAATCCAGTATTCCAACTTTCCAGAGGAATGACTTGAGCAGCCTGCTTACTTCACCTTGTTGGACAGCACCCTTCACCGCCTCTCATGAGCACCCTATGGATCACATCGGAAATTCGAGGAATGGTCACCAGTATGAAGTACAATGGAGTACCACATGAATATCTCTTTGTAAGCTCTTCCATACTTCGTGAGAGGCACCATCGGCAAAGCCTACCTCCCGGATCTCGCCACTTGGAACGAAACCAAGAACGCATTCCTAACAATTTCTATGACGACAGCGAGGTCGGAGGAGCTCAGAACAAGCTCCCTCAATTTTCTCAAGGTCCAAAGCACTCAAGGCGCTTGTGAGATTCAGATCCTACCAGAGATCCCGCATCACGTTTCAAAGTCAATTGCTCGATCTTTTACGTAGGATTGATGGCGTATCAGATGGCACTGGATTCGCAAGCAACGGAACTTCAACACTAGGTTCCAACCGATGCTGTGATTGAGAACTTGGCCTAGCAATAGCACCAAGAATGCTGATTTTGAGCGAAAAGGCTCGCTATTGACGTTCGATCGCCGAGGTTCAGCGTTAGACACGATGCACAACCTCTAGGGAAAGACGAAGGCTGTACATTTTGCTGAGAAATAGGAACATTGAAGATGCAGAGGATGTTAACTACATTGGTGGTTCTGGTTTTCGTGGTCACATTGGCTACAACAACAGCGAAGCTTCAACAACGTCAGCAAGGTGGTTCTGAGTGGAGGTAACCAATCTGGTTTTGGTGCCCTTTCGATCGAAACCACTTCAAGCATGATTTTACTGCCATCACGGAATTCATCTTACCAACCGCATTCTCAAGGTCTGAGAGTAAGGCGGAGATCCTCTTGGAACAAATTCTGCGGGGACAAGAAAAGATGACTGTATTTCAATAAACTGGATAATTTATGCGATCTGAATGGGAGAATCGGCTCGAAATCCATCGAGAAGATGCTGGAAAATCAAATAGCTCAGACATCAGCAGCTGTCAAGGGAAAGATAGTTCAACCACGGCATGGACATGTCTGAATCACCTCGGCTAGAAGAGGATTTTGAGCTGAGATGGTATGTCGTGTCGAATATACTAGTATCGGCCGATACCCTGGTATCGATCGATGCTTCCCAATCTGTGATCGAAGGTTCTGAAGATGAAGATAAAATTCTGACATTCCACAGTATCGATCGACACTACGTGTCGATCGACGCAACTCCGAGCGATGCAAAACTCCGATGTCGATCACTCATCGGTATCGGTCGATACCATAGACTGAATCATAACTGAGAAAGGACAGATGGTTGAGGAGCAGGTATACAAACCAAAGCTCGAGGCATTGAATGCATCGAGAAGAAACTCGAGACTCAAATTAGGGCAGCTCTTTGTAAAGAGAAGAGGGTTTCTTCCAGGGAAGACTGAAGATCAAGGCTCGTCAGCCGCATAAGTCTAGAAGTGGAAAAGTGGTAAATTCAGGAGTTAAGCAGACTCCGATAGCTGAAAATCCGTCGATCTTGCTGGAGATGAGTGGGATGCTGAAAATCCCAGTATCGATCGACACCATCCGGTATCGATCGATGCAGGGCGAAGGAGGATGTTGAACCTGTCGAAAGAGTCTATGCTTGAGTCCTATTATTCCCAAGCTGACAGAGAGGTGGGAGGCTCTTGAAGCAAGTTTTGTCAAAAAAATGGTTGCAGGACCTCCGTTCTTGATACCACCACCGCTGATTGACAAGAGGAAGACCAGGGAAATTTTCAGTTCCATGCTCCATCTCTGGAGTAAACTTCAAAGTCTCATTGACTCGAGGTCAGTGTCAACGTCATGTCGAGGCGATTGCAGGAGAGATTGAAAGCTGATATGAGATCTCCTAACACGCTTCTCACATCGATTCTTAGCTCACTCCCTTACGCTATTATTGATTTACCTAAAATAGGAGATTGATTCTACTGATTTTCAGGTTGTGGAGATGAGCCAGGATCCAGGGTGCCCTTGATTTTGGGAAGACCATTTATGGCTACTGTTGGCGCGATCATGGACACGAATAAAGAGAATCTCTTTCTCTTGCATTGGCGGAGGCGTCTTCTACGATGTCATTCCTGGAGGAGCACCGGACATGTCTCGTATCACCATTGCCTCGGCGAGACTCGATGATCGATGCGATGAGTCTTATGATGAACCAAAAGTCGAGATGTTTCAAATGAACCCCAACACCCAGAAAGTTGTGGAAGACCAAGGCAACAAGAGGAAGGCGGCGAAAGAAGATCAGATGCTGCTAATTTCACTTTGATTCCTCGAAGTGTGATGGAGATTCGATCGAATATAAGGTGAAGTGCAAGGATCGAAACCTTTCTCTAAGGTTAGAGTTCTCATTCCTACGGAGATGAAAAGAGAAAGAGGATATGATGAGCAAAACTTTGAAGCTGGAGATGTCGGTTGTGGGCTTATCTCGGAGTGAGTCCTCCACCTTGTCTGATATCTTAGTCAAAGTCAAGCTCGTGACATTAAATAAGCGCTTAGTGGGAGGCAACCCACTGGTAAGTCTATAAATATGAGTTTTGTTTTTGTGTTTTGTTGTGTCTTGCGAATCAATCGGAAGAAGGATGGTCGTTTTTTAGTATCGATCGACACCACCTTGGTATCGATCGACATCACTTGTATCGATCGACACCACCGCTCATGGTAACACCTCTTGTTCTTGACTTTCGTTTTGTCCTTTAATTTCTTTCACCTTCTCTTGATAAACACTGGGGACAGTGTTGTTTAAGTCTGGGGAGTGAATTCTTGACATTGTGTTCATTTTGAAAAAAAAAAAAAATGATTTTCGTGTCAAAACAACTTAGAGATTCTGACTTTGCTCGGTTTTGATGTGCTGGTTTTGCTTTTGAGTGTCTTTATTACAGGGTCAATATCCAGTTCGACTAATGAAAAATCCAGAGGACCAGCCAGCCAAGAATTCATGGATTGTCTCAAAAGTTTTCAAAGTTTTAGCCAAATTTTGCACTTAATAAGGTAAATGTCGAAAGAGCTTGATTCATCATTCATTACCCTAAGGAACTATTGCGTATGAAAGAAATGGTAGATCTCCCCGTGATAAGTACTGGATACATTGAGAGGGTAAGCAGGTAGCTAACACTATCGATACTCGCGTCTCGAGATATGCTTAAAAAAAAAAGAATCAATAAGAACTGGATACATTGAGAGGGTAAGAACAGGGTGGTAGCTAACACTATCAATACTCGCGTCTCGAACCATTTGTATATGCAGTTAAAAAAAAAAAAAAAATCAATAAGAACTGGTTGTGAAATAAGTCAGGGGAGTTAAATACCAAGAAAAAGTTGAATGAATTGTTCCTTTATGGTATTGTATGACCAAAGAATCTAGAAAGTTATGGACATTGATTTTAGCGATGAAGCTGATGCTTGGATGAACACTGAGTCATGAGTGAAGTCAGTGGAAGCTGGGAATTCGATGGAGAAGTACATGGAGGTTAGATCTGAAGCTGATCAAGTTGGGAAAAGGGATCATTTACAGCGATTTCGGTACGATCAAGATCTCTAAGGTTTTTCAAACCTCTTTCTCTTACTTAGTTTTCTGTTTTGCTTGAGGCAAGCAAAAGGCTAAGTCTGGGGAGTTGATATATCATGGATTTTACCGTTTTAGCCATGATATAAGTCGTTTAAGTCTTTTTATCATTTTAGTCTTTTCAGGTTTTAGCTTTGGGACGAAATTGAAGATTTTGGAGACATTTGGAGCCTTTTGGAAAACCGAAGTATCCGTTTTGAAGCTTTGAGTCGATCAACCATCGGTCGATCGATGACAGATTTTGAAGCATGAGTATCGATCGACACCATCCGGTATCGATCGATACGCCTGAGCGGAGATAGATATCCAGACGAGAATTCTCGCCAAAGAAGCCCAATACTTTCCTTATTTACAAAGAAGCCCACTCGTGTTTTAGACTGTTTAAGCAAACTCTTAATCTTTAGGTTAGGGGACTTTTACTGAGCTATTATTCTTGAGCAGGACTTGACTTTTGAGCTTTTGTGAGGAGACGGATCGACTTTGTTATCATAGAGAAGATCCCGAACCCTTGTTTTTATTCTTTGTTTAATTTCATGATCTATTCAGTTATGTCTTTTTTATCAATCATCATGTCTCATTTTAGGTTCAGGGTTTTCTCATATGGATTTCTCTGATTTATGATAATTGATTTGTTAGGGTTCAAAATCTGAATAGTTCTTCACCATGGTTGTTCTCAAAGCTATTTAACCTGATCACTTGAATATAGAACCTGATTCGATTAGGCACGACGCAATGAGTAATCGATAAAACCTAGGGTGAGCAATTGGATTATCTGCAAAGAGATTTGGTTTTCGAATTGTGAACATATCAAACTTGAATTGATTGCTGGTTTCTGTGTAATTTGCAAAGAGATTTGGAATTTTAGACTTTAGACTTAGTTAGTTTTAGCAGCGACGTTGTTAACTATACTTTGTGTTTGAGTTCAGAAGCACTTAATTGAATTGAACTTTGATTTATTAATTGTTGTTTATCATTGATTTCCTGAGAGTTACCTGAGCTAATCCTTCCCTGAATTGAATTAAAACAATCATATTTTGATCACCATATTTTACTGTTTAACGTGATTTGCTTAATCCTCACTTAAGTTATTTATTGTGTGAATTTTCGTTCTTGTGTTAGATATACTGCAGCAACTGCTTTAGTACTTTTAGGGTATTAATTTGAGCATATCATGCTTCACCCCCAAGCGAAAATGGGAATAAACGCAGTTTTATTGCATCTTCAGAGAGACCGTTCATGTGTATCATCCCACACAACTTGTCAAAGTGCTCCAGATGCTCTATAGGGTTTTCTGTTATTAGACCTTGGAACTTTTCTTTTTGGACCATGTTAATCAAATCGACCTTGATTTCGTACTCGACATCTCCCACTGGTGGTTGTTATATGCTTATATGGTTGCCGTGGCTTGTTGGCTTGGCGGCCATGCCTATTGTTCGTGTAGCTTTTGGCTTACCATCCATCTCTCTTTCATCCAGTCCAGCAACTGGTTCATTATTATTATTATTTTTCTTAAAAAAAAAATTTCCTGAAAAACCGAAAACAAAAAATAAATCAAAACAAGAAAATAAGAAAAAACCTAACCTCAGATTCAGACCAAATATCTATGGCTATTGCTACAGTCCCCGGCAACGGCGCCAAAAACTTGGTAGGAAGTTATTTGTTACTCTCACCAGGTTTCACCCTAGTTTCCCCGAGAGTTTAATCCGATGTGACCGTAAGTGCACGGTTAAATGCAATTGTAGTATAATCGTAGTCAATCCACAAAGACTGAGAATAACTACACAGAGATTGCAGGAATGAATATAATATAGGCAAATTATAAAAGTTGGGGGTTTGTTTCTAAGTTCTAAATAATTGAAATGGATAAACTAAATAAATAATTAAAATGCGTAAAATAAATAAACAGTAATTAAATAAATTAAATAAAAATAATTAATTAAGTAATAATAAAATTACTGAAAATAAATTGCATAAAGTAAATTGCGTAAAGTAAATAGCGTAAATTAAAGTGCATAAAATAAATAGCAGAAATTAAAGTGCATAAATTAATGTGCGTAAATTAAATAACATAAAATAAATAACAGAAAATAAATGGCATAAATTAAATAGCATAAATATAAAATAACTTAATTTAAATAACTTAAATAATAAATTAACAATTAATCTCTAGGGTGTATGAGAACAATTTCAGAGAGTCTATAGTTAGGATTTATGTTTTTACCAATTAGTTTATGTTGTCAATCGAGGGATATTCGAAGTAGGCTAGTGACCACTCTCGTGATAAACTAGACACTGTGTGAGATCCACTCTCGTGGCGACCTTCACACATTGCGCACAATCCCATCATCGATTACTAAGTATTCATAAACTTTCGTTGTATTGTAAATCAAATGGCCTTCTGTTTTCAGTAATACGAAGTGATTGATATATCTGTTTCAGAAATACTACCCACTCTCATGGTGAAGTGTTTCTAAGATTTTAACCTAACTTAGCTAGAGTTAGATCAATGATTAATTCTACCAAACAACAAACTCGACCATAGCTAATACTCTCTAATATTCAGATCTGAAGTTTTAACCCACTCTCGTGGTGCTAAGGGCTTCTATTCGTATAACCTCACCTACTGGTTCGGTTATAGCCTTAAGCACATCTCGTAGGACATAGCTTAGCATTAAGATTGAATATTAGAGTAGCTAGATCGATTAAGAACAATCAAACATATGAAATCTTATAGCATAGATCCCATTATCGGTATCTACCCCAGAGATCTAAAGGATCTACTCACTCATACCTCCGAGGATGTCGACAGGATATGAATAGGAATACATGATAAATAATAAACAAAAGCAGTAAATAAAATAAAGCAATTAGAAGAAGAAGAAGAAGAACTAAGGCAATATCATAAACAAAACATAAAAACAAAGAATTTTGAGACTTTTCTCTCTAAGTGGTGGCTCTCAAAGGTGGCCAAGAAGGAGGGTGGCTCTCTAATGAGTATTACATGTGTTTATATAGTATTAGGGTATTAGGGAAAGTTTAGGTCGTGCCCAAGAATCTTCTAGAAGTCTCTGGACGAAAATAACAAGTTGTCCACTCATTAATCGCCAAAGCATCAACTTTCCTATTTCAGCTCGGAGAGACAGCATCGGGCACCCTGGGTCGATGCTTTGGGTCGATGGGATTCTCTCCGAAACAACATCGGTCACCCTAGGTCGATGCTCAGGGTTGATGCTGCAGCATCTCCCAGCCTGGGTCGATGCTCTGGGTCGGTGCTACAGTAAAAATAATTTTTATGCATTTGCATCGACCTACACTAGTCATGCACTAGGTCAATTCTTGGCTTTATAGCTCCAAAGAAACCTTCTTTGATAATCCACAACCCATGGCAAGCAACTCCAACGTCTTCATGGCTTCTTAAGGCTCTGAAAACACCAGTTTTGCTCCAAGTACCTATAAACACACAAACACATGCAAATGCACTAAAGTAGTCCTAAATGATAGTTCTAATGCATGATATTAGTCTATATTAATATGTAAAAACATGTAAATATGAGCTCTATCAACATCCCATAGGATATGACTTAGCATTATGATTGAATATTAAGATTAAGAACAATCGGACATACTGAATCCTAAATCTTCGATCCCATCATCGACCACCATCCTAGTGGTCTAAAGGATCTACTCTCTTATCTCTTCCAGGGTGATGGTAGAGACTAGGATTAGGAACATAAAACAATAAACAATAAACCAAACTAAACTAAGAACATAAATGAATCAAAACATAAACATAAACAATCACATAAGAAAGAAAGAAACCTAAAAAGAAGAACTTTTTATTGAAGATGAGACAAGAGGTGGCTAGAGAGTCTTACCTTATTTCTAGTGAGAATACATGAATTTATATAGAGTTTAAGAGGCTTGGAGGAGTCTAGGGCATCCTTAGAAGCTTCTGGAAGACATCTTCCTTGCACGACTGCATGCTTGCGTTTCGTAAGCGGAAGTTCCATTTCTGCCCGGCGAGTCAGCATCGACCAGCCTTGGTCGATGCTCTTGGTCGATGTTGAGGCTCAGGGAGAGCATCAATCACTCACGATCGATCCTTACGTCGATGGTCTTCGTCATCAGCTTCAAGTTCGTGCTAGTGTAAATGCATCGATCGCGTTGTGTCGATGTTGTCTGTCGATGGCCTGCTCTGGGTGAGCATCGACCACTCCTGGTTGATGCTGGGGCCGCTGCTTCCTTTGTGGGGCTCTTGAGATATCTCTTCATGATTTTCTTGGCCCGAGCAAATAACTCCAAAGTTCCTATGGCTTCTTAAGGCTCCCAAACACTCTAAAAGTGTATGATTTCCTCCAAGTGCCTATAAACACATAAACAAATGCAAATGCACTAAAACTATCCTAAATGCTTGTTAGAACATATAAAACTAAGCTAAATGCATGCAAGAAAATAGGTAAAATATTATGCTATCATCCGCAGAATTCCATGTAAGCGGACAACTTCTTTGAAGAACAAGGAGGTCGTTTGAGTAGCGTCGTTGGTCTTGGAGCAAGGGATGAAATGAGGCTTCTTAGAGAATCTATCCACCATAACAAAGATGAAATCCCTATGCTGAATCTTTGGTAACCCCAAGATAAAATCCATAAGAATGTCTACCCACTGCTTCGTAGGAATGGGTAGAGGTAGGTAAAGCCCGTGAGGTTGCACCCTTGACATAGCTCTCTTGCACACAAGACATCTACCACAGTAATCCATGATCATTTTCTTCATCCTTGGAAAATAAAAGTGCTCCTTCAAAGTGCTCAATGTTTTCTCAACCCCAAAGTGTCCCATTAAACCTCCTCCGTGAGCCTTTTTCACTAACAACTCTCTCATGGGGCTTTGGGGGATGCCTAACCTTTTCTCCTTGTACAAAAACCCATCATGCAAGTAGAACTTAGCATAGGAACCAGCCCCATCTCCAACAAAACTCTCCTTCAAATCCGGGTCTTCTTTATATAATCCTTTACAAATCTCAAAACCGAGCATCCTAGATTCCATGGTTGTAATAAGGGTGTGTCTCCTAGACAAGGCATCAATAACTATGTTCTCCTTGTCCTTCTTGTACTTAATCACATAGGGAAAGGTCTCAATAAACTCCAACCACTGGCATGCTTCTTTTTCAAAGTAGTTTGACCCCTCAAATGCTTCCATGACCCATTCCTTGGATAGAAAGTAGTGTTGCCAAGTTTGCATGGCTATCACCAATGCACATAGCTCCTTATCATAAGTAGGGTAGTTCAAGGATGCTCCACTAAGCTTCTCACTAAAATAAGCAACCGGCCTTCCTCCTTGAGTCAAAACCGCTTCTATACCCATATCGGATGCGTCACAATCTACTTCAAAGGTCTTGCTGAAGTTGGGCAAGCTTAGGACGGTGCGTGGGTGTGAGTGGCGAGGCAACAGTACTAAATTTCTTCACGAACTATCGATAAAAACTAGCCAACCCATGGAAGCTCCTCACTTGGCTGATGTTGGTGGGTCTTGGCCACTCTTGGATGGCTTGGATTTTCTCTAAACCCACACGTAAACCTTGAGAACTCACCACAAAATCAAGGAAAACAATTTTGTTAGTACAAAACATATGCTTCTTGAGATTAGCATAAAGTCCCTCGATCCTAAGGGTCTCTAACACCATCTCAAGTTGTGAAACATGGTTAGCTAAGCAAGTGCTATACATGAGAATATCATCAAAATATACCACCAAAAACTTACTAATAAAAAGGCAAAAGATATGGTTCATGAGTCTCATGAAAGTGCTCGGAGCGTTGGTAAGACCGAAGGGCATCACTAGCCACTAATCGAGACCTTGCTTGGTCATGAAAGCAGTCTTCCATTCATCTCCCTCTTTCATCCTCACTTCATAATAACCACTCTTCAAAATTGATAGCATCATATTTTACCTATTTTCTTGCATGCATTTAGCTTAGTTCTATATGTTCTAACAAGCATTTAGGATTGTTTCAGTGCATTTGCATTTGTTTATGTGTTTATAGGTACTTGGAGGAAATAATACACTTTTATTGTGTTTTGGAGCCTTAAGAAGCCATAGGAACTTTGGAGTTACTTGCTCGGACCAAGAACACCATGAAGATACATCTCAATAGCCTCACAAAGGAAGCAGCGGCCCTAGCATCGACTAGGAGTGGTCGATGCCCACCTAGAGCAAGCCATCGACAGATAACATCAACCCAGGGCTGTCGATGCACTTACATGAGCCCGAAGTTGAAGCTGACGATGAAGACCATCGACGCAAGCATCTACCGTGACTGGTCGATGCTCTCCCTGAGCCTCAACATCGACCAAGAGCATCGACCAAGGCTAATCGATGCTGATTCGCCGGGCAGAAATGGAAACTTCCGTTTTTACGAAATGCAAGATATAGAAGCTTTGGTTGTGCTATTTAATGTCTTCCAGAAGCTTCTAAAGATGCCCTAGACTCTTCGAAGCCTCCTAAACTCTATATAAACTCATGTATTCTCACTAGAATAGGAGATAGACTCTCTAGCCATCTTTTGTCTCATCTTCAATAAAGAGTTCTTTTTTATGTTTATTTCTTTCTTATTGATATACGCCCAAAACCCAAAGAGAAGAAGCAAACCAAGCTTGAGAAGAGGCAAGGATCAAATGGGAGGAATAATCGGCGAAATACACCCGGATAGAACTAAGGAGATGAGATGAGTGTGTGGTGAGATCAAGAGGATGGAGAAGAACGTCGGAGATGGTCCAGAAGGGCTCGGACTCAGTGACACAAGGACGATGGATGACACGAATGGCGGTGGTGGAAAGACGGAGGAGACAAATGGCGACGATGGGAAATGAGTAATTTATATGTAATGATTGCTTGAATATTAATGAAAAATGAGTCTTGCCTTTATAGGCTACAAATTAGGGCACTTATGTGCTAATGGATCCAAGACAAATTGGGCCTAAATTACATCATAAGAAAAGGACACTAAACACAACCCAAAAGGCTAAACGTCTTTATTAAGCAAAAATAAACTAAGGAAAGAGAGAGAAACATTTGTAATGGTTTCTCTTAGATAGGATTGCCTCTTTTGGTTGCTTATACTTGTCGTAAGAGTATTTCCAAGCAAAACACCCAATGGAACCAAGAGGCAATGCCTTAGACTTTTCTTGCGTCATTAAAACCCTTTTACAGGAACCCGATGTGGTAAAACTAGAAGTAGGGAAAGAGTACAATACTTCATCTAAGGGCTTGAAGGGTGTCCTCACTAATGATGAGTGAGACCACAAGAAGCTTTGTTCCCAAAGCTAAGTGTCCGCGATCTCTCGGTCCAAAGTGCACTTGTTGGGTCCAATCCGAGCTTGTCTTGATCTAGAGTCTCTTGAACCTTGGGGTTTTACACGATTATGCGTAATGTCACTCTAGGATCTCCATTCATGCTCCAATTTTCCTTCTCATCATCCTTGAGTGACTCGATCATCTTCATTCTAAGCTTTGGTCCTTCTTGCTCCATCGCGGAAATGATATCCGATGTGAGGATCACATCACTTATGCTTTTGTTTATGTTTATGCTTTGATTTTTTTTAATGTTCTTAGTCTTTAGTTCATTGTTTACTGTTTTATGATCATATTCCTTGTCTCTACCATCACCCTCCGAGAGACAAGAGAGTAGATCCTTTAAACCACTAGGGTCTTGCTCGATGATGGGATCGAAGATTTAGGATTCAGTATGTGCGACTGTTCTTAACCGATCTAGCTACTCTAATATGCACTCTTAATGCTAAGCTATGTCCTATGGGATGTGCTTAAGGTTGCAACCAAATCAGTAGATGCAGTTACACAAACAGAAGCCCTTAGCACCACGAGAGTGGGTTAAAACTTCAGACATGCATATTAAAGAGTATTAGCTATGGTCGAGATTGTTGTTTGATGGAACATCTCAATGCTTGCCTAGTTGTGGCCAAGCTAGGTATTGATTGCAGGAACACTTTATCACGAGAGTGGTATCGTATTCTGGAAATAGATATGTCATTCACTCTCCGTCTTAGAAACACTCTAACGCAAGCTAATCACTTGGTTAATCGATGGATGGTGTGACAGCCTCTAGCAATGTGTCTCTCACACAAAAGAGTAATCGATGATGGGATTACGTTTAATGAGTAAAGGTCTTCACGAGAGTGGGTCTGACACAGTGACTAGTTCCACGAGAGTGGCCTAGCCTAACTTCAAATATCCCTAGATTGACAACACAAACTTAATTGAATCCTATAATCTAAAATCTCTGTAAATCGACAACCACGCAATTCTCTGTGAATATTTATGTAAGTATTTTATTTAAGTTCTTTTATTTATTTTTTATTTATTTATGTTATTTATATTTCTGTAATTTATTTTATGCACTTTAATTTCCGTAATTTAATTTATGCAATTTAATTTCTGCACTTTAATTTATGCACTTTAATTTTGTGCACTTTATTTTATGTTATTTATTTTAAGCAATTTAAATTATGCAATTTAATTACGAAATTTATTTTATGCATTTTATTTTCTGTTATTTATTTTATGCAATTTATTTTAAGTACTTTAAAGTAATTTAATAATGCAATTTAATTTAAGTTATTTATTTTATATTTTAGTTTATTTAAGTATTTTATTTTATTTTATGTTTTATTTATTTTGCATTATATAGTTTCGGACTCAACACCACCGTGCTTTATTATCCCGTCTAGATTAGATTTGCATATGCATTCTTTGAGTGTTATTCTCTCTGTGGATCGATCCTGTACGTACTACCATTGCATGACTGCACACTTGCGGTCCTATGGGTTAAACTCTCGAGACTACCTTATTGGTAGCACTCGGGTGAAACCTGAATAGAGGTGAACATCACACCTGTGATCATCAATCTTGGAAAAGATCGTCGCTCTGCTTAGTTCATCAAGCATGTCATCAAGTCTTGGAATGGGGTGCTGGTATTTGATGGTGATATTGTTGATAGCACGAAAATCAACGCACATACGCTATGATCCATCCTTCTTGGGTGCTAATAGCACTGGAACAGGACAAGGACTTCGACTATCCCTCACATATCCCTTATCGATCAAATCTTTGACTTGCTTCTCCAACTCTTTGCCCTCTTCGAAACTGATCCGATATGCTGGCCTATTAGGGAGTTGGGCACCGGGAATGAAGTCAATATGATGCTCAATGCCTCTAAGGAGAGGTAGACCAGCCAGTAGTTCATCCGGAAACACGTCCTTGAAGCGGTCCAACACATGAGTGATCTCCGCGGGTAGTTCAACGGTAACTGCACCTATACTCAAAGCATCTTTGAAAACCATCAATAGGACTTGACAAGTATGGTCATGTAAGGCCCTTCTAACATCACTAGCAGCAATAAGAAAATTAGATTTAGCACTAATCTTGTCCTTAGCCATTTTGATTTGCATTTCATACACTTGCAAAGGAAGTAAAGGTGGTAGACGTATTTTCTTCTTATCATGTATGAATGTATAGTGATTAGTCCTACCATGATGAGTGACTTTCCTATCAAATTGCCAAAATCTACCTAGCAATAGATGACTAGCCTCCATGGGAACAACATCACACAACACATCATCACTATATTTCCCTACATTTAAGGCAATCCTAACTTGCTCATTGATCTTCATTTTCGTTTTATCATTCAACCACCTACGCTTGTATGGCCTAGGGTGTTTAGTAGTGTCTAGGTTCAAATTTTTAACCATGTAATCACTAGCAACATTAGTACATGAACCAACATCAATAATGAGACTACATACCTTGCACTTTACCGTACAACGCGTGTGGAAGATGTTTTCATCTTGTGCGGTCTCTTCCGGAACTTTAACGGTGCTTAGGGCTCTCATGGTGACTAAGAGCTCTCCAACATCTGGTGATACGATCATCAACAAGACCATTTCCACCACCGCAGGTCAAAAAGGGGCGAACCAAGGACGAGAGGTTATGGAGCTGATCAAGCCTACTGAGTTGATGAAATGGAGCATGGAGAGGACCTCTAAGGAGTAGCTCATCACGTCCTTACCCAGCCACAAGACTCAGAGACTTCACGGAACCATCCTCGGACCCGGTAGCGGATATGAGCTTTAAGCGGATCGCTTTTTGAACCAAAGCTCATGGACATGTAGTCTTAGGAGTAAGGCTTTGCATATCCTTAATAACCACTAGTGAGGACCTCCCAAGACTCTAGGTGAGTATCATACTCTTTCCCTACACCTAGGTTTCCCAACGGGTTTTACTAGGAAAGGGTTTTAACGAGGCAAGAAAGGCTTAGAGCATCACATTCCAACCTCCTTAATTTATCAACTTGGAAACACTCATGACAAGATTGATAGATTAGGAATGTGATCCTATCTTTAGGGAAAATCATTACATTTATTTTCCCCTTCTTTTGTGTTGCTTTTGAGACATGTGCTTTATTTGGGTTATTTGTGACTTAAGTGTTTTAATGTCTTAGGCCCAAGTATCAAAGCTTGTACTAATTTGGTTTGGGCCCATTAAGCGCTTAAGATGTCATAGTTTGTAGCCTATAAAGGCATAACTCTTTCTCATTAATGAATTAAGCAACCATTTACACAAATCTCAAAGTTTCAACTTTGTTTCTTCTCTCTAACCTAGTTAAGTTTGAGAAATCCCTAAGAGCTTGGAGGTTTGTCCTGAGTTTCAAGGAGGCTTTATCCAAGGATCTTCATCTCCTTGGTGGTGTCATTCATTCCCCGTGTTGCTTCATTCACCATCCGCCTCCACCATCCGTTTGCTTTATCCGGTGAACCTACTCCCAGTTCTAGCTCCACCACTCCTTCTGCCGGATCTCTTGCTACTCTTGCTCATGTTCCTGGTTTTCCAGCTCCCCATCACCTCCTCCATCTGTCCACCATGTCATCTCAGCTCCCACCACCCCCTCTTTCATCCGCTTGGTTCTTCTCACCATAACTTTTACCTGTTTGCTTCTTTATTCTTCTCAAGCTTGGATCGGTTCTTCTCTTGGGATTCTTGCGCGTGTATCATCTGGTATCAGAGCCAAAGTTCCTCAAAGGTTGAATCTTTCCATCTCCTTTCCTTTCTTTAGCTTGTTTATGTTTGATTCTTGGGCGTGTATCATCTAGATACTCTACTTCCTTTTCGGTGCTCTCACCCTCATCTTGTGGTTCTTCTTCGTCATGTGAATCATACTCACCGGAAAGAGTGATGACTATAACCCTTGCATTTGGACACTCCCTAGCATAGTGACCGTGCCCTCTACACTTGAAACACTCAAGATCCGTTTTCCATGGACAAGTAGGAGCTCTTCATGCTTCAGCTCTAGACTCCTTAGGTGGCTCACGAGGCTTGGAGTTAGCCTCAGGATCATAAGCCGGCGCCTTATCCTTATCAACAAACCTAGAGGCGCTAGTGTTGGAACCCGAGGCTTGTGCTCTCCATGAGGGGTTTGGATTCGCTCTAGACTTGTTGTAAGAAGTGGTCTTTCTCTTTAGTTGACTCTCCACTTGAAAAGCCAAATGTAACAACTCATTGAGATCATTGTAAGTGAGCATTTCCACTTTGTTGGCGATGTGGTCTTGAAGACCATCTAATAATTGATCCATGAGAGTTTCCTCGGTATTTTTAAGGTTAAGACGATTCCTTAGATGTCCGAACTCTTCAAAATATTCTTCAACACTTTTACTCCCTTGAGTAAGTTTACTTAACTTTTTTTGGAGTTCTCGGTGATATAAAGAGGCACATATCTCCCTTTCATCATGAATTTCATTATCTCCCAAGAGGGGACCATACCTTCTCCATTTTTTCTTCTATTGACCGCTTCTCTATCCCACCATGTAAGGGCATGATCAATGAGTTGGGCCGCTGCATATGATACCTTCCTCGGTTCATCATAGTTATATACTTAGAAGATATGATCCATTCTTCTTTCCCAATTGAGATATGATTTCGGGTCAACCTTTCCCGCGAAGGTGGGATCATTAAGCTTGAGGCTTGGGGAGTGAACTCTTGGTTGATCTTGTAGGCTGAAAATATTCCTCTTCGGAAAGATCACATCGATCACGGGATCATGGACCGGTTGAGGAGCTCACCGTTGTGGATGCTCTACTCAATCAAGTCGAGCTCCCATTTATTGTAGTTGGGTCTAAAGGGCTGTGAACGTGGCTGCAATGTCTGGAGGCTCTGCCATGGTCCTTGGTACCTCAGAAAACAGGACAAACCGAAGAAATTTTAGAAATCGTCAAACTGGATCTGTACGGACCAAAACTAGGACATATTTTTAAAATGCGGTTCACTCAGCAATTGCATACATTTTCAACACATAAATCAACAGTCATAAGATTCAAAAAGAGGCACAAATAAACTAGAGGCAGGACCACAAATGACAACACAAAAGCAAAAGACAAAGGACCACAAAAAGCAATAAAGTAAATGGTACAATAAAAAACTTTCTAGCTTTAGCAAAAAGAACCCCATCTAGCTAGGACCAAATCAAACATGAAATCAATGGTGGCTGCTACAACTAAAACTAGACTCAAAACAATTACTAGCAACCTAATCATAGCAAGAAAACCCCAAACGAGTCAACCTAACAAAACGATGATACTTAATGAACCTAAAGGCAAAAAATTTAAACGATTTTGAACTAACCAAACACTAATCATGCAAGGATAGATCGAAACAAGCAAAACACAACACATTAGACATACTAAACAAGGAAAGAGCACACAACCAACAGATCTAAACAAACGAACTGATAGCATGCATATTTACATGTTTTCATGCATACATTTAGTGTAGTTTTATATAATCTAACATGTATTTAGGATAGTTTTAGTGCATTTGTGTGTGTTTATGTATTTATAGGTACTTGGAGCAAAATTCTACACTTTCGCAGTGTTTTGGAGCCTTAAGAAGCTATGGGAACCATGGAGTTACTCGTTCGGACCAAGAACATCACGGAAAGCATCCCGAGAAGTTTCACAGAAGAGGCATCGACCATAGCATCGACCGTACGTGGTCGATGCAACTCCACGGACCCAGACCAAGCAACATCGACCAGGGCAACGACCGTGAGGGATCAATGTTGAGCCGTGACGAAGACCATCGACGTAAGCATCGACTAGGAGTGGTTGAAGCTCTTCCTGGGCATGCACATCGACCCAGAGCATCGACTGTGGGTGGTCGATGCTGACGGTCCGGGCAGAAAAGGAAACTTTGGTTAATGCACGATTCAATTTATGGAAGCATGGGATTTTCGAATTTGAATATTCTAGAAACTTTTGGGGCACGACCTTGCCTCCTCCAAGACCCCTAACTCTATATAAACACATGTAATCACACTAAAAACAAGTTCCCACTTTTGAGAGCTAGAGAGAAAAGTCTCAAAACTCTTTGTTCTTAAGTTTTGTTTATGATATTGCTCGAGTTCTTCTTATTCTTATTACTTTTACTTTATTAAAAAATTTGTTTATTGTTTATCATGTCTTCTTACTCATATCCTACCATCACCCTCGAATATATGAGTGAGTAGATCCTTTAGATCTCTGGGGTAGAGATCGATGATGGGATCTATGTTATAGGATTTCATATGATTGATTATTCTTAATCGATATAACTACTCTATTATGCAATCTTAATGCTAAGTCATATCCTATGGGAGATGCTTAAGGTTATAACTGAATCCAGTAGGTGTGGTTATACAAATAGCAGCTCTTAGCACCACAAGAGTGGGTTAAAACTTCATATCTGCATATTAAGGAGTATTAGCTATGGTCGAGTTTATTTTTTGATAGAGAAGCTCAATGCTAGTCTAGCTAGGGCTTAGATTAAAATCGCAGGAATACATCGTCATGAGAGTAGGATTGTATTCTAGTAATAGATCTATCATTCACTCTTCGTCTTAGACACGCTCTAACGTAAATTAATCGTTCGATGGTGTGACAACCCCCAACGATGCGTCTCTCACACATAAGAGTAATCGATGATGGAATTGCGTGTAATGCGTGAAGGTCGCCACGAGAGTGGGTCTGACATAGTGACTAGCATTACGAAAGTGGTCTAGCCTAACTTCTATATCCCTAGATTCACAAAATAAACTTTATTACGTAGAACATGAATCCTAAGCGTAAACTCCCTGAAATCGTTCTCTTTCTCCCTTGTGATCATTTTTCATATTATTGCTTACACGTTATTTATTTATTGCTTATTTAATTATTGCTTATTTATTTTTTGCTATTTAATTATGTTATTTAATTATGCAATTTAATTAATTTTTAATTAGTTTATTTTGTTAGTCTTTTTGTCGCTTTAGTAGTTTAGTTTATTTATTTGCTTAATTTACTTATTTATTTAGATAATTGAACATAAAAGCCCCAACCTTTATATTTTGCCTAGATTACATTCATTCCTGCAATCTCTGTGTAGTTATTCTCAGTCTCTATGGATCAATCCCGATTATACTACAATTGCATTTAACTGTGCACGTGAGGTCACATCGGGTTAAACTCTCGAGACTAACCTATAGGTAAAGCTCGGGTGAAACCTGATAGAGGAGAGCGTAACAACCTTTCATGTGTCACGAACACAAGAACAATACAAAAAAAAATCAAATCGGATAAAAGTTACAAACTTTTTCAAGTTGAAACTTATATCCCAAACCATACAAGCTAAAGACTCCAAGGATGGGAAGATACAACCTTTAGTAGGAAACCTTAGCTTTAATACCACATGCTAAGAACTCGGAATCTCCAACAGAAGAGACTCGGTACGGTAAAACGGATGGACGGATGACTTATCCGGGCAAGAGACTCAAGCTCGGGACGAAGGTGGGTAAAACGACGACGAGATGAACCTAGACCTTAAGAACATGGACATATAGAGCTTGTCTTCGGGAGAATCTTTGGAAACAAGGTTGAAGGATGATCGGATCTAGACAACGGAGAAAAACTTCAATCCGTGGTGAAGCGATGGAATGGAGTGATGGTGGAGGGTATACAGCACCACAAGAGAGGAGGAGTTCCCTTGATATCGCCGAATCATAGAGGTAGAGGCCCAACCTCAAAAACTTTAGGGTTTCCAATCTAGAGCTAGGCTACTTAAATTAGAATGACAAAGTTTGAACTTTGATATTTTTGGTAGTGACTGCTTAATGATTAAAAGATAGAGTCTTGCCTTATATAGGCTTACAAATAGGGAAACTTAAGTGATGGATGGGGCCTAAGAAAATTAGGACAAAACTTGATACTTAGGTCCATCAAAACATAAGACAACCCTAAAAATAAACCAAAAGGGAAAAAGACAAGTCTCATAAGCAATACAAAGAAGAAGGAAAACATTTGTAAGGGTTTTCCTTTAGAGATACAATTTGATGTGATCATCACATCAGATTCTACCATCACTTCGGATCGGGACAAACCAAGCCTTGGATTAGAGTTGTTCATGTCATCGGAGGTTGCTGAGAAGAAGGAGTGGAACACGAAAGGAGATATAGGAGAGCCATTCAAAATGATCGTGCCAAGCTCTAAGACCTGAGATCAAGACACGGCCACCGTACTCGGACCGAACCCGCCTAGCCAAACTCGGACCGAGGATCCATGGACACTTAGCTTTGGGAGCAAAGCTTCATGTTTCCTCACTCCCCATAAGTGAGGACACCCTCTAAGACTTTAGGTGAGTAAAGCACTCTTTCCCTACTCCTAGGTTTCCCACTTTTGGGTTTTACTAGGAAAAGGTTTTAACGAGGCTCGAACGATCTAAAGCATCGCATCTCATCTGCCTTGTGTATTTGACTTGGAAACATCTATGACAAGCCTAAATACATAAGAGATGTGATCATATCTCTAAGGAAGACACTTACTTATGCCTTCTTCTTCTTTTATTGCTTAAAAACTTGTCTTCTCTTTCTGAGGGGTTATTTAATGTTATGATGGGCATAAGTATCAAGTTTTGTCCTAAATTCGCTTAGGCCCATCCATCATTTATTTACCCTAATTGTAAGCCTATATAAGGCAAGCTACTCTTTCAATAATGTAAGCAATCATTAAATCAAAAGTTGTTATCTTTGTTTCTAGTCTTTGAGACTAGGGTTTCTCTTAGGTATTCAGGTTGGTCCTCTATCTTTGAGAGTGGCTGTATCAAAGGGGCTCTCATACCCTTTGTGATGCCTTCACTCCACCGGATTGCTTCACCACCACCATCACTCCGCCACACACCTCTGTCGTTCACCTCATCCGCCATCATCTCGTCGTTGAGCTTGGATTGAACGTCATCTCCAAGTTCAAGTCAATCTCCTCCACCTTAGCTCGAGTTTGTTCCTGCTCTTGAGTCCATCTTCAAGTTCCATCCACCTCTGGTCGTCACTCACCATCTTCATTTCCCCATCAACCATCCATTCCACTATCTTCACGGGTTTTGGGTTCGTTTGCTCTAGTTTGTCTTTGAGCTTGGATTGGTTCTTTACCTTGGAGATCTTGGTGTGTATCAGCTTGGTATCAAAGCTCAAGTTCCTAAAGGTTGCATCTTTCCATTTCCTTTCCCTTCTCTAGATTGTTCATGTTTGAATCTAAGAGTAGATTTTTAAAAAAAAAAAGTTTGCATCATTGGTTCAATCTTGTGGTTCTTTGTTGCTAGGTTGTTTAGAACTGCTTTCTTTAGTTTGTGTGTCAAGTGTGTTAGTTTAGCTTCTGGTTTACATTTAGGGTGTTGTTAGTTTCGTTCCATATAGGGTCTTGTTAGTTTCAAATTTTTGCATCTCGTTGGTTCTAGTTTGAAAATTGTTCTTTGTGCATCGTTTGTTTATCTTGTGATCTGTTTTTGTGTGTGGCATTTGTGTTATGTTTGCTGAGTCTTATCTGTAATTTTCTCTCATCCATTTTCGTTGCTCCTAGATAGAAGAGAGTTAGATATTTTCCTAAAAGTAGAAGCTTTAAGAAAAAGTGGTCCCAAGTACGATTTGCTTTATGACTTTGCATGATTGATCGCCAACATGTCATGTAGTCCTGCATCTGAATTATTTACGCTCCATTTTAAATTGAGGACCAGTGCTGCTTTTTTTTTCTTTTTAAATGAGCATCATTTGCATTTTAAAAACGTGCATTATTGGAAGTGAATCACTTGTGGTCGATCGCTTGTTTTAAATTTTTGCTTTTGCTTTTTGTTTTTTCCAGCTCATGTGTGGTCCTTAGTTTTGAATTATTTAAGTCTTCTTTCATCAATTAAAGCGTGTGAGAGTTGATTTTTAAGCTGAACCAAAATTGGAGATCATTGAAAATAAAACAGCTCCAGTTTGAGTCTACTTTCCGGTTTAGTTCTTGAATTTTAAGTCCGGTTTCTTTCCTTGTGTTTGTTTTGCGAGGCCTTGCTAATATGGAATCTGAAGAAGAGGCTGAGAGCGAACTCAGCACTTTGGAGATAGATTAGGGAGGAGACGAGGTAGAAACTGAATGTGAAAAGAACACCATCGGAGTTGAAATGCGGTATGAGGAAATTGAGCCGAAACTCGGTTATGGAGAGTATGAAGAGGTTTTCGAGGGAGAATGCTTCCATGGGCTGTCATATGGACGACCTAAAATGGTCCTAAACATTAAGGATCATAAGTCTTACCCCTATGGAACGACATCATACCGAGTACCAATGCAATTTACACCAACGGTACCGACGAAGCCAATCAATAAAAGGTGTGTATGCAACTAGCCCTATGATCTTCACGGTATCAAGTAAGGATCCAGAGATATATTTGAGGTGGGAGGCCAAAATGTAGCATTGGTTTCGTTCTCATAGTATACTAAGAGAGGAGAAGTTAGACTATGCTGTTAGTATCCTTAAAGGAGAAGCATATACTTGGTGGAAAAGAGAAGATGACTCTACTTACTATACCTCCAAGCCCATCCTTGATTGGGGAACTCTCAAATCCATAATGTATAGAGAGTTTGTAAAGAAACACCAAGCCACAAGGGCAAGCCCCAAAGCTGAAAAAAGTCACGCCAACTTCTCTAAGAAGGAGCTTGTTAACCACTCGGTGAAGCCACAAATAGAAAAGAGGTCTCAACAAGTTTCAGCTCAAGCCCTTACACCAAATGTTAGACCCTTCATTGCGTTACAAGAAAAACAAGTCGATGAAAAGCTATCCATGGTTCAGATATTAGAAGGCATCAACTTACAACTACTCGATCTTAACGGGAAAATGGGACAAGTAAGGAAGATTCCTTCTACTCATAAAAGTGCCAAAACTATGAAGATGCCTTTGTTGAATCAAAAGGAGGCTAAGGAGAAACCCGAGCTAGTAGAGACTCTATTGGATCAAGAAGAAGATTCAGTTCAAAGAGATAGTGAAGAGGTAAACACGGGTGATGAAGAAGATTTAGTGTCAAATGAGCTTTTGAGCCCACGCCAAATTAAAGAAGCCATGTAATTAATGCAGAGTAATGTTGGTACTGGTGATATTGAGAGAATCCAAGACGTGTTTCGGCTCAAGGGAGAGCAATGAGAATCACCACAATGCACCAACTCAATCCAACCCCGAGAGTGCCACTAAAACTTACCCAAGAAGGCATATGGGCTACGTTAGGTGATGGAACCTAAGATCAATGTGTTCATCTTCACAACCACTTGGATCATGTTCTTACCTCACTTAGGGAGCCATTGGAAAAATAATCAACTAGAGACCAGTCTCCATGAGAGAGTTATGAATTTTACAAGAAAGGAGAACATCGATTTATCCGGTTTGGACATGTGCACGCTTAATGGACGATTCCAGCCAAACCTGAGGGAGTTAAGTAGTGAGGTAAAATTTTCTAGAATCCTAACTCAACAAGGATTCTTAGGAAGCTGGATTCAAGTCAAGAAGAGTTTGGAGTAAGGAGATTATAATTTTTAACTACGAGAGTTACTGAATGGGCTTTAACGACAAATTTTCAACTTGGGCACTCTTCAAACTTATGTGTGGCATCCAGGTGCTTGTCAACCACCAAAAGGGGCTTGTTTTAGTGCCCCAATGCCCCGTGACAATCCAAAGATGAAGTGGGTTCGATTCCACTTCAATACTTCTCACCGGTGCTTAATTGAAAAAGTGTTCCAGGGCAAACTAGTGCGCCGAGGAGCTATGACTTGGAAGCCATCTAGGCGCCTCCAAGGTTTTCCTTTTAGCCCAGGATGGACTTCACCAAAGCCTCCACCATCAGAACCAACTTGGAGCCACCATGTCTCGAAGCCTATAGTTGAATGGCTCATTTTTAACCGTTGGTCCGATAGTTACCTGATCGAGGAAGGTTTGTTACACCTTCTTTCACAGGTTTCACCCGAGCGCTACTAGAAAGTAGTCTCGGAAGTTTAACCCAATTATACCGCAAGTGCACAGTAATGCAGTTGTAGTACGTACGGGATCGATCTACAGAGACTGAGAATAACTACACAGAGATTGCATGACTAAATCTAATCTAAGCACAATATATATGTTTTGGGAGTTTTAATTCTAAGTCCTAATATGCGTAAAATAAATAAAAAATAATTAAATAAACTATAATTAAATTACTGAATTACATTACGTAAATTAAATTATATAAAATAAATTGCAGAATTTAAATAACAGAAATTAAATAGCGTAATTTAAAATGCATAAATTAAATTGCATAATTTAAATAGCAGAAAATAAATTGCGTAAAGTAAATTGCATAAATTAAATAACAGAAATTAAATTGCGCAAATTAAATTGCATAAATTAATTTGCATAAACTAAATTGCGTAATTTAAATAACAGAAAATAAATTGCGTAAAGTAAATTGCATAAATTAAATAACGGAAATTAAATTGCGTAAATTAAAGTGCATAAATTAAATTGCGTAAAATCAATTGTATAAAGTAAATTGCAGAAATTAAATTGCATAAAATAAAATAATCTTCAATTAAATAACGATTAAATAATAATAAAGAAAACGATCCCAAGGGTGAATGGGAACGAATCCGAAAATCTTCTGATATGAGAATTGATGTTCTTTAACTCTTTGTTAGTATCCATTGGTCTAGAGATTTCATATATAAATTAGTCCACTTTCGTGATATACTAATTTCTCTGTAAAAACTCCACTCTCGTGGTGCTCTACAAGCATTGAGAACCATCTCGTCATCGACTGAATTGACTAGCAATTGCAATTCTACAAAGTAGCCAATTTTCCAACGTGTTTAGTTTCGAGATCTTAATCCACTCTCATGGCATCAAGACCCTAAGATGCTAAACTAACTTGATGAAAGCTAATTTAGATAAGCTCACAAGTTAAAACTAGATTTATCGATTAACTATAATTCCGAGTATGTAGATCTGAAACCTCTACCCACTCTTATGGTGTAGAGAAATCTTGAAACACTTGGTCACGCCTTTTGGATTAGACCAAGCTCATAGACAACTCCCAAGGGAGTAAATCTCGCCTTAGGAGCACATACAAGGTAGTTAATCGGTTAAGAACACAAAACATCAATCTCTAATCAGTAGATCCCATCATCGATCTCCACCCTAGAGATCTAAAAGATCTACTCACTCATAACTCCAAGGGTAACGGCAGTATATGAGATAGAAGACATGATAAACAATAAAAAAAAAGCTGTAAATAAAGCAATAGAAGAACAAGAAGAAGAACTAAAGAACTTGCATAATAAAACTTAAGAACATATGAGATTTCTCTCTAAGTGGTGGCTACAAAGTGGGAACCCTTTCTAATGAGCATTACATGTGTTTATATAGATTTCAGGTTTTTAGGAGGAGGCTAGGTCGTGCCCGAGGAGGTTGAGGAAAGATCCTTTGCGAATTAAACTCGCAGGGTGCCAAATAAGACAAGTGTAGGATCTTCCGGTTTAGAAGTTGAATAACTTTCGCACCTAATCTCAGTTTGGTATAATTCCAACTCGTGTAGCTTCTCTGATGATTCCAGATTCCATAACAAGTCGTTTTACATCCTAATTACTTATGGTTCGATCGTAATGTTCCAAACCGTGCATGTAGGTCAAAATCGGGTAAGTTCAGAGTCACCTGACTTGTAAAAATCATATCTTCTTATTCTCAGCTCTTGACCTGTTTCCAACTCTCAAAGCTTCTATTTGGAATCAAGATTCCATAGAAAGTCGTTTTGTCACTACAAGAAAACAAAGGATTTGCGATGGACGTATACATCGCTAATCCCTCGCAAATACGGTATTGCGACATCGTTGCGAGGCACAACAAATCGTCGCTAATCGCTGGTCGCAAATCGAAAAGCATCGCAGTGTTGTCGCAGATTTTGCGACAGACATAAAACGTAGCTAATCCGTCGCACATGACACCTCGCAAATACCTCGCAATCCAGCGACGGATTCGCGGAAAGAAGCTACTCAAGTAGCGCCCAAAATTGTAGCAAATTTTGCGATGGACTTGCGATGAGCTTAACAATGGTCATCGCAAGTTCCTCGCAAATTTTGCGATGGACTTGCGATGAGCATTACAACTGTCATCGCAAGTCCCTCGCAAACTTTGCGAGGGACTTGCGATGAGCTTAAACAATGGTCATCGCAAGTTCATCGCAAAAGTGCGATGGACTTGCGATGGATTGTGAAAATATTAATAATTAAAAAAAAAGTGAAATTAAAATATAATTAAAATAAATTTAAAATTAAAATCTAAATAAAATTAAATTTCATAATATTAAAATTAATATAAACTACAATTTTAGTTTTTACTACCAAAAAAAAAAAAAAGATTGTGACGGTCGGTCCGGCTCGGTTCATTCTGAACAGGATCATCTCGAATTTGTCCTGAAAAAGCCGTGCCAACTCCGCATCCTTTGTGCCCAAGTAGTTAAAAATCTTACCAAACTTGGACATTTGCTGACTCTGAGCTTCGATGATGTTCGCCTGTGACTGGATGATACTCTGAAGAGATTCTGAATCCTGTCGTGATTGAGATGAAGATGAAGAAAAAGTCGATCTTCGATTGCAGAGAACCGACACCAAAAATTCTCCCTTTTTTACGGGGAGCAACCTGAAAAAGAAAAAATATATTTGATTGTAATTTATAATAAACATAATTACAAACATTTACAACAATTTTAAAGACATACCTCAGTAAAAATTTTGTTCTTCATGGCGGAGACGGATCTGTGCTCTGGGATCATCACCATCGAAGCTTTAGTCGCTCCTGCATCCTGGAAGTGCGTCATGGTAGAGCTTCTCCGATTTCCCGTCGACAAGCGATCCATCCGGTCTCCGTTTCGTCTCTTCCGAGCGAGCAAATCCGGAATCGCAGCGTCTCCACGGGTCTCAGCCTAAGTATATATAAATAATTACTATCATATTTAATTAAAAAAATTTAATAACTTTAAAAAAAAACTTACAATCTTCCATGCTCGTGCTTTAAACGAAAGCTGTCCGGGGCGATGCTTATGATATCCGTCTCCATCAGGATCAGAGAACCGGGCCACTCGAGCATTCCCGCTCTTAGTCTCACTCGCCGGATCAGACCAATACGGCACGAGGCCTTTCATGATGTTCAATTAGCATGAGGTTCTTTGAAATCTCTTTCAAAGATCGATCTCACCTTAGCAGCTACACATCCGTCATCTTTAAACCTGAAATATTTAAAAAAAAAAAGAATAAAAAATAAATATATTTGTAAACAACTTTAAATTAAAAAAATTATAAAATTAAAAGGAATTACCATAAAGTCCCTAGAGGACGGTCCAGATGAAAGTGTGGTAAATGATCATGACCGGGCTAATCAAGAAGTGCCGCTATGACCCGATCATGTTGCCACCATCGTACCGTGACGATGGAGTGTGGTGGCGTTGGCCGTCGCGTGGGTCCGAGAAACTATAGGTGGAAGTGTATCGTGGTGATGAGTCTCGGAATATGTGACCCCGCAGCTGAGAAGAACTTCGCCCCAGAGTAGACGCGCTGATCCTCTCGAAAGAAAACGTAGTGTAATCGAAAAGCCGGACATCCGCAAGTAAAAAAAACGAAACTTGTTATTAATTAAATTTTCAAATTATAAAATCTATTTTAAAATTAAAAAAAAAAACAAAAATAGTTAAGTTTGTAAATTCATGAAAAAATCCTATTAAAATCCTAAAATTTAAAATCCTAAAACTCATGAATCAATTATAATAATTCTCAAATTAATGGACATAATATTATATAAACATTTGTTATATATAGTTTTAATAATATTTATTAAAAAGGTTTTAACTAACATAAAATTAATTAAATAAAAAACCTAAAAACTATTTTGAAATTTAAAAATTCTCAAATTCTCAAATTCTAATTTTTTTAAAATCATGAAAAATTTATATTAAAATCCTAAAATCTAAAATCCTAAAACTAATGAATAAATATTAATAATTCTCAAATTCATGAAAAAAAATCATTTTCAAATCCTAAAATCTAAAATTGTAAAATTTTCAAATTAAATCCTAATCAATAAAACATAATTTAACAAATTAAAACTCCAATCAAAAATATAATTCTATAACACATCCAAAACCTAATCAAATATAACACCTAATTTAACAAATTAATTCCAATCAATAACAATTAATTTAAGAAATAAATATAAAATTATAACAAATTCATCAAATATAATTTACCAAATTATAAAACCTAATCTACAAAATCTAACAAATTTATATAAAATTCAACCTAATCTAACAATAAAATGCAACCTAATCTAACAATAAAATTGAACCTAATTTATTAATAAAATTCAACCTAGTCTAACAATTTGATTAATGTAAAATTGAAATCCATCAAACAACTAATCTAACAAAATCCATCATTCAATTAGTGTTACCTTAGGAAGAAGAATCGACGGCGGCTGGACTGAGGAGACACGGCGGCGTTGGCGAGCAGAGACGGCGGCGTTGGGACGAGAAGAGACGGCAGCGTTGGGGCGAGGAGAGACGGCGACTAGGGAGAGGAGGGACGGCGGCTTGAGAATCGACGGCGACAGTTTGTTTTTTTTTGATATTTCGTTGTCGAGTTCTGAATGAGGAAGAAGAAGGGTAATTAAAATACCCTTCCCTCGCAAGTCCATCGCGAATCCATCGCGGAAATAGGTTTTGGTTCCCCAATGCGAGGATCCCTCGCAAATCCCTCGCTATATTCTTTCCAAATAATTAAAAATTATGTTACCGCGAAACCAAAAAATTATATATTTGCGAGGGCACTGCGAGGGATCTTCTAAAAAAAAAAAAATATTTTTTATTCTACACATATTACACATGAAAGACCTACAACATACAAACAGTTAATCATATTCATTTTCAGATACATAGGAGTTTTCACTTTCGCCATCGGTTTCTTCTTCTCACATCCTCTCCTCGAACTCATCACATTCGGATCGTTACCCGCTTCATCCATGATCATCTCTTCTACTTCTGTTTGTGGATCAATATGTAAGATATCTTATTGATTGCTACTTTAGAGGCCTGCTGATCTTTCCTGTTGCAAAGCGACATCATCAATTTCTCCGACTATTCGACCTCTCAGATTGACTTTTATAACAGATAACCACGTCTCTCATCTTTCCCTTATCCGGGGATATGGAATGAAACACACTTGTTCTGCTTGACATGCTAAGATGAACGGTTCAAATTTAGGAAATTTTTGTTGCCATTGACATCAGTACCCCTAACGAGTTTGCTGCAATGCCTCGACCGACCGTTGGATCATACCAATGACATTTCAACAAAAGGCATTTCAACCCGATAATTCCTGGATATGATACTTCCATAATTGTGACAAATAGTAGAAGTCATTTTCACCGCACGTGAATTCCATAATTTGTGGTTGACTCTTGGAGCCATGCTCGTATGTGTGAAAAGTATAACCGCGAGAAGTACATGGGGCAGTAGTGATCTTTGCAATTGGTTCTTGAACAATCGTAAACGAGAGGCAAGGGATGGTTTGCACATCCACTCATCACCTACACCATGTTTAAGAAATTATGTAATTTGATTTTGAAAAAAAACTAAATATATTTATTTGTAGTTCAAAACTTACATAGTATTTTAACCATCCCGCAAAATCATTTTTATGCGTCTCATACTCTTTTTCCTCTAAATCGGGGAAGGCTTCTCGCATTTGCCTGTCGAATTCACTATAGAAATTGTTTTTGTTACCAAAAACATATATCTCTAATTAGATTTATATTAAAATATGAAATAAATGAAATTATACCTCTCAAACGGCGTATTCTCCTCACAATTTCAAGATATAATTATGAGCCATACGAGAATATTTGTGGTCTTCCACAGACTTCCTCAACTTCCCACCAAGTCTGCCTATTTGGGCGAAGATATCTGGGACCTCAACGCGTTATATGTTGGTGCAACCCCTCCATTGTCATATCGCTAATACGGGTTTTTTTGTTAGCAAGTAGTATGACGTGAAGTGAGTGGTTTCTCACAAACTTCCGCAACGATCGATCCTTCCACTTTGCTCGAAGCTACATCCATCAAATTGCAGGACCACCAAGAGCTGCTTCATGTGGTAGGTGGATCGGAAGATATTCCATCACATCAAAAAGCATGGTGGAAATATTTTTTTTAAGTTACACAATAACACCGGGATATTATGTAATTGTATTATCTCTCTCTGTGAGTGTTCGTGTGCATATCTGAAAAATGCTCCTATGCCTGAAAATCGATGTATGGTGTATTAGATTAAAAAACATATATAATTAATTATGGAGAAAAGATCACTAATGAAAACTTTACACTATTTTACCCGCAATGATTCTTGCAGTGTCGGTAAGAGCTCAAGTAATGCTAACTAATAATGCTGCATGAATACATGACAATCATGGCTCTTCATACCGGCAATTTTTTTCTTGCTCTATACATCTTGAGAATTTAGACACATACCCATCGTGAAATTTCACTTCAGCAACCCGGCCAAACAACGCTTGATTTTATGCGAAAGATCGAATTGGTAAATTTTCCATCCCTTGTAATATGCAACTTCGCTTCTTCCGCATATTTAGATCAACCTTGATTTGAAATTGTCTTTACTCTTGCCGTGCCTGCACATTCAAAATCGTATTCATGATGTTATCGAAATTTTTTCTCGATGTGCAATCAAAGGTTGGGCCGTAATAGGTGATCTTTCGTATAGGAAGCTCCCAGAAAGATACTCTTTTTTGCCAATTGTGACAACTCCCATATCAGTCGGCATGTTTGCGGAGTGTGCCAATTGCCCCAGTAATACATGTTTCCTAACGGAATAATCATCATCTCCAGCAAATCTTTTCCGACATATGCAGGGGGCAGCGGCTTTGTTCTTCTTGAATAGTTTTTTGTTCTTTCGGTAAGAATGATGCAAGGAAGAAAGCGGCGATGACAATCAAACCAGCATGGTTTCCTTCCATCTTTTAGTTGAAAAGCATTATGTCCATACAATATGGACAAGATAACCTTCCATGTAGCCCGATAACATTCCGTGCGGGGAGTCACTAATTGTCCACATTAATACTGCCCGCATTTTGAAATTCGTTGTAAATTGAATAATCGAAATCCATTGATACCCTGAAACCCACTGTTTCAACTCGTCAATCAAAGGTTGCATATATCAAGAGATAAACGCTTTGGATGCTTCGGACCAGGCACTAGAATACTCATAAGCAAGGAATTCTCTTTGCATGCATATTTCGGTGGAAGATTGTATGGCGTCAAAATGACAGGCCATAGAGAATATTGTCTCCCAGACAAACCAAATGGGCTGAAACCATCAGTGTGCGAAAGTGTTTCCGCCTTTGCATCACGGATGCCCTCCCCATCCTCTGTTGTATGTTCTGCATGCCATCTCATTACCGCCAATGTCCTTTCTGATTGGAATAACCGTTTCAATCTATCGGTGATTAGCAAGTACCACATCGTTGGTATGGGACGCAGTAGTTGGTTGATATCTCGGCTTCCACAAAATCGACATTCACTGCAGCTTATTGTCGTCTTTCCAAAAAATCATACAATTATCAATGCACATCAATCATTTCTGATGGTAACCCAGAGACATGACTAATTTCTGTATTTAAGTAGTAACTCTCGCGGAAAGATTATCTTGGCAAATACTCTTTAAATAATTCAGCCCGTTCATCCATGCAATTCTCAGTTAGGTTATTATCACTTTTAATTGTCATCATCCTGAATGCAGGTGACAGTTTAGATAATCCTCTCTACACCTCGTAGATAGGTTGATTTGCAGTCTAACATATCATAAAACTGTTGTGCTTGACATTAGGTTCTTCCACTATTTTCATCAGCAAATGCAGGGAATAGATTCATGAAATGCATCTGTGACCATATCATGATACCTATTTTCTGGATGAGACTCTTCATAATTTTTGAAACATGTTTTCGCCGTAGTTATAATTAGCGTATAACTTTGGTTGATCACACCATCACCGTCTACTACTACCTGCACCAGACTAAAACCCTCTCCATGTGAAAACCAGGACATAATAGTTGGCATAAATCCTCTATTATCAGATGCGTCTTCACAATATCAATTTCAAATATTGATTGTTCTTGCACGTTCTACAAGGACAGAATATGTTACAAATCACGCTTCGCATATGGGTTGTTAGTGGCCTGGTGGATGAATGCTTCCAGCACGATACTCATACGTCACTTCCCTCGTCTCGGATCTTTTACTTATACATCCACTTTCGTAATGCATAAACCGTCTTTGAGGCGACATATTGTTACTCACACACTCGGATCTATTTTTTTCTCTCTCAGATGTAGAATATGTGTTGTGTAAAACTCACTAAAACACGTCAGTATTTATAGAGATTTGAAAAATTTGCGAGAATTGCATGGAAAACTGCGATGGAGTCATTGAGAACAACTTTGCGGCGGATTTTCAACATTATACGTTTGCGAGAGATAGCGGCCTAAAGCTAGTTTCGCAAATTGTTAGTCTTGTCATTTAAAGCGTGCCCACTACTTACAAAATCGCTATACCATAGAATCCACTTGAATTTTGCTATGGATTTCGAAAAATGGCGTCATCGCTGATTCGTCGCAGATGCATCGCAAATATCTCGCAAAATTGCGATATCAGCTGAACGTCGCAATGACATCGCAATTTTGCGAGGGATATTTGGCGTCGCAAATTTGCGAGGGATATATTTCCGTCGCAAGGTCCTTGCTAGTTCATCGCTATGCCGTCGCACTTTGCGACAGACTATAGCCATCGCAAATTGTCAGTTTTCTTGTAGTGTGTAGCTTAATTCTTTCTCGTTCGACTGTAAGCCTCCAAACAGTGCAGACAGGTCAAAACGTCGAATTTCGGGTTTCTACCGTCGGGCTAGCATCGACCACGTAGGGTCGATGCACATGGTCGATGCTCATCTTGGGGAAGCACATGCCTGGTTGATGGTCTTTGTCACGGCTCAGCATCGACCCCTCATGGTCAATGCTATGGTTGATGCCTCCTTTGTGAAGCTTCTCGGGAAGCTTTCCGTGATGTTCTTGGCCCGAACAATTAGCTCCAAGGTCTATATGGCTTCTTAAGCTCCCAAAATACTTTACAAACACCGGTTTTGCTCCAAGTACCTATAAACACATAAACATATGCAAATGCACTAAAATAGTCCTAAATGCTAACTAGAATGCATAATATTAGTGTATATGAATATGTAAAAACATGTAAATATGAGCTCTATCAACTCCCCTACACTTATCCTTTGCTTGTCTTCAAGCAAACAAAATCTAAGTATAGTGAAGTTATTTTATTGAAAAACGATAAAAATAAGGAGAGTGAACTTGTACCTTGTGACATTTTTGTGTTAAGTGATTTTTGTCTTTGTGGAAGCGAAATGATCTCTACCGTACTCATGTACTTCGCCATAAGCATAGCAACACACCTTAATTCAAATCGCTCCACCCTTGACCATAACCTCCTCATTGTTGACTCCTCTTTTTATTTTAAGCATGGGCTCTCAACTTGGGAATATCGATCAAAGGACACGAACACTTACTCTTTCGGATTTCTGTAAGCTCAAGACCGTATTAGTACAATTCCTTTCCTCTCTCTTTTCTCACTTCAAGGTCGATCGATTTCTCCCTATTTTTCTAGGGTATCTTTTTATTTTTTCTATCGATCGCCTTTTCTTTTAAACTCTTTTCTTTTTCTAGGACAAGTTTTTTTGAGACGCGAACATTGAAAGTGGTTGCTTCCAATGCCCGGTTCGCTTCTATATCATTTTTCTTTCTTTTATTTTCTCTTTGTTTTTCTTTTCCTTTTCTTTTCTTATCAAAGGGAAGGTTGAGGAGAATTGTACTTACTGAGACGAGCCTTGCAGGGTCTCATAGAGGTATCATGTCCGATGTAATTCAAGCCCCAAATCGAGAATAATTAAATTCATTAAGGTGAGAAGCCAACTCTGATTCGTCTAAGTCTTCGGAAGAACGATCTTTTTGGGGTTTGTTGATCCACTCATGGATTTTCCAAATTTTCTAGTGAAGATCATACACTATCCAACAAAGCATCCAAACATTAACACAAATAAAACAATTAACAATTTCTATTGCTACCTCATTAAAATCCTTTTGACATGTTATTGAACCTATTGATGTGGACATCGGTTCCACACAAGAGACCATGGACCCGACCGGAGTGATTCAAGGAGTGAAGACCGCGGTTCCTTTCACTTTAACTGAAAAGATGACCCGGAGAGAGACCAAGGCCATCAAGAATCAGCTACAAACTTACATTCATGGACTTATGGAGCACTTGGACTGAGAAGGACGAGATGACCCGGGGTAACACGACGGAATGGACAAATCGGACCCGAGAAGCCAAGCTTTGATGAATGATGGTGTGCAGACACTCAGCTTTGGGAGCAAAGCTCTATGTGTCTTATCCATGAGTGAGGACACCATCCAAGACTTTAGGTGAGTAAAGCACTCTTTCCCTACTCATAGGTTTCCCACTTTGGGTTTTACTAGGAAAGGTTTTAACGAGGCTCGAAAGACCTAAAGCATCACATCTCATCTTCCTTATGTGTTTAGCTTGGAACCATTGATGACAAGTCTAGACACATAAGAGATGTGATCCTATTTCAAGGAAGTCATCAAAAACTTCCTTCTTTTACTTACTTTATTTGCCTTTGTTTTTGAGACTTATGTGTGTTGTGCTTTTGAGGCTTGTCTTTGGTTAATTGGGTTTAGTTGTTTTTGGGCCTAAGTATCATGCTTTTGTTTAAATGGCTTAGGCCCCATTTAACCCTAAGTCTCACTTGTGTAAGCCTATAAAAAGGGCAGACCTTCTTCATTATTAATTAAGCATCAATTTACACAAAAGTTATCTCCTTTCCTTCTCTAAACCCTAGTGTGCTTCTAGGTTAGATTGGCTCTTGTTCTTGAAGGTTTGTCCTCAGAACTAGAGTGTGGCTGTATCAAGAGTAGATCACAACTCTTGTGGTGCCTTCGCCCCTCACTTCTTCCCCAAGTTCGCCACCGTCGTTTCTCCTCCGCCGTGTACCATCGCCGCTGAGCCTTTGACCGCCGTTGACGCCGTGAGTTTAGGAGATTCTTCTTTTTGAGGATCCAGGCGTATATCATCTGGCATCAGAGCCAAATATTCCATAAAGTTGTATCTTTCTCATCTTTGGGTCCGATTTTGAGCTAAGCTTATCTAGGGTGTTAGAGTTGTTTTGTTTCCTTGATTAGAGAGTTTGCTAAGAATGGAACCTAGGTTGTAGCCTGTGGTAGTTGAATGAATCAGCCATTATAGAAAGCTTGAGCAAGAAGAGGGTGTTTTTGATAGATTTAGAAAATTTTTTGTGGTACAAACCCTTTTGCTTTTTGTTTTTTGACTTGATCTTTGACTCTCTTTTGAGCTGGTTGTGTATTGATCTTATCCTAATTTATTTGAGCTTGAATTTTGAATTTATGACTGTTGAGAATCGCCCATTTAATTGTTGCTTGGTTCACTTACGTTTGCATAACTCTTACCGGGTTTAAATTCAAATTTTCGGGTGAGCTCTAAGAATTTCTTTGTATTTTCTGTCTTGTGAAAGGATTGTTGGAGACATGGCTGATCCTCCAGACATATTTAGCCTCCTCAAAAATATTCAAAGCCAATTACAACAGCTTGGGAAGAGGATCCAACGAGTAGAGCAACCGCGAGAAAGAGATGAGTTCGCTTCGAACCGACAATACAAGAATGAGCAAGTTTCATATCCGAGTAGTAGTGGGGTGAGAACTGAATCTCAAAGCTATATTGAGATCAATTATGACCAAGATTTCACGAAGAACCGTACTCTAAGACTCAAGCTAAATGTCCCTTACTTCACGGAAAAAGAAGGACCAGAGCCATACTTAGAATGGGTATATTATATGGATCGAGTCTTCAAGTGTTATGATTTTGGTGAATGTGACAAGGTATCCTATGCTCTCTACCATCTCCAAGATGAGGCTTTGCTATGGTGGGATAAAGCTATGAATGAAAGGAGTAAAACTAGACAAGGATCGGTCTTATCGTGGGAAGTAATGAAGTACATGATGAAGAAGAAGTTTGTTCTGTCTCCTTACCACTGAAGAAATCAAGAGCTAAGAGCACCATTTCGAAGAAGCCAACTAAGAGTTAACATCACCTCTTATCACCAACCCAAAACCTACATTGGCTCCACAAAGAGTGACATAACCCCCGATCACCAAGAAGGAACTTCTAAAAGCGGCGGTAAAGACAACTCACCGGAACTTAATCACGGGCCGAGGAACCAACCAAGGGAACCTTCTAAGGATGCCACGCTGAAGATAAAATAGGACAAACAACTCTTAGAACTCGAGAAGTTGTGTGTTTCAAGTGTAGAGAGAGCGGTCATGTAGCAAGAGATTGTCCAAATCTGAGAACCTTGTTTCTAAGGCCATCTGCCGGAAAGGATCATCCCGAGGAAAGTAAGATTCTTGACGAGTGTAATGGAAAGAGTGGAGAGGTTATTGATATAGGTCAATTCCTTACTAGACCAAAGTTTCGTTGTAGTATAGTAAGGTGTCAATCCATAAGGGTGAAGATATTAACCAAAAAGAATGAGATCAAGCAATTCAAGACAAGCCAAACAAATGGTGAATGGGACTAGTGACCTAGACAGAAACTGGAAATAAGAGTTAAAAAAGATACTGTCTAGGACTAGCGGAACTAACAGAAAATGAGAAATATCGAGCAGCGTATAGGACTAGAAAATTCAATCAATGAAAGTTCTAAGGATGGGGTAATCGACTCTGTGTCCACTTGCTACCCAAGTGGTCTAACAAAACTCAAATGAGCTATTCTCTAGACATCAAACATCACAACTAGTTAAGTCCACTCAGTGATAAATAACCTCAAGCTAGACCGTTCAGACCCAATCCCTTGGCAAAATCTACCTGCAGGCATTAAGATTCAGTTGATATTGTCGATAAACACCTAGACTAATCCCTTAGGCTAGGCATGCAGATCTCAACATCAGTTCAGTCAAGCATTTTATCAAACACCTTCGGGTGGAAAAACACCTAAGTTCTAATCTCGATTGATCGAGAGAAATTAGCATTAAGAACAACGATTTAGAAGGAAATCAAACAATAAACACTTGAACCACCTAAGAGACTAAGATTTCACACCTAATCTCCCATCCTCAAGAACCCTAATGACTACTCAAAACAGATGAAGAACAACATAATCCAAACAAAATCAAAATAACTTGCATAAGTAAGGAGATAAAAAGAGAAGTAGAATAGAAAGGTTGAAACAAATACTCGTAGAATCAAAAATACAGCATCCAGGAAGCAAGAACAGATGAAGAACAAAAGAGAGACTAGAAAGTTAGGGCTAAAACCAACTCTCTTTAGTCTTAATCCCTATTAGGTATTTATACTAAATCTTAGAAACCCTAAAACGTCATGGACAAAATGGTAAAAACGTGTAGGATAAGGTCCAGCTCGACCATTCTGGTCGAGTGGTGTGCTCGAGCTGGATGAAATCAAGATTATATTTTTATGTGTTGAGCTCGAGCAGGTGACTCGATTGTATGGGCTCGAGCTGGACAGAAAAATTCCAAGACTCCTCTTTTATGATGGGCTCGATCATGGAGCTCGAGCATGGGTGCTCGAGCTCGGCAGAAATCTTCAAGACTGTCTTTGACCTCAGCTCGATCATACGGCTCGAGCATGGGTGCTCGGAGCTGCTCGATCACGTCTGCTGAGCATCCAGGTCGAGTCGATGTCTAGACACGAACCTAACTTCTCCAAATCACTTTCGAAAGTACCACTTAACAAGCCAAATATGCAGGATGTATGCAAACCTCATGCAAAACACTCTAAGTATGCAAAACTAGGAATAAATGACAAGAGCAGGGGTGAATAACACGTCTAGATGTATGAATTATGCAAGCTAAAACCATGCAAAATGCAAGCATATCAACTCCTAAACTTAGTCCTTGCTTGCCCAAGCAAAGAATAAGAATGGAGAAGAGGGTTGAAAGTGGGGACTCAGAAGAAAGCATGCTGATATAATAGATTGTCTCAATGTCCAGAGTTGCTAGTTACGGAATGCAAAGTATATGAACTTTACTTAAACACGTTAGTACTCTTCGCACAAGTTCAATCAAATCTCAACTGACATGCATTCAAATCTATCATTCCCTTAACATTCATTTAAACAGAAACCATGAATAATGCATACACAATGAACTCATTTGGCTCGAGGGTAAGGTCGAGAGACAAAGATGGTCCCTTCGTATGGTTTGTCATTTGAACAAGGATCTCTCAATGAAAGGAATGAGCTTTAGTAGAATGCTAAAGGTAAGAACCAACTATGCATACTGAGAATAGACTCCCATCTGCCCAGATCTACCAAGTGTTCTTATCCTTGATCTACCGAAAAGTCATCCCAATTCTACCCTTGGATTAGGCTTTTCCTTCTGATTTCTTGGACCAGTTTCATATTTTCTTCATGTTTTTGTTCTAGGAGAGGTTATCAAATACTTCAGCGGATTGGGGTTTTTCATGTTTTTTCATGACCAGCTTGGACATTTTCATATTTTCAGATTTTAAGCTTTTGCCCTTTCTTTTCTTATACTCGCACCCAATCCTTTACTAGATACTTGACATTTAGATCATTCCCTCCTAAGAACTTTTATCCTTTTCTTTTATCCACAGAACCAACCCCAATACATGATCAGATCCCACCTAATACTATCGATTGAAATTGCCAGAACTACATGAGAATCTATCCTTTGCTCAGACAACACTTTCTACCAAGCTCATTCAGAAATAGACCACACTCAAGAAAATAATATCAAGGCTTGAAGAGAGGCTAGGCTAAAGGCATGGTAAAACTGTTCAATGATGAGGACATACTTGGATCAGCAAGTGGTATAAACGGATGAAAGAAAATCCAAGTATGTATATGGTATCCATGAGTTCAAATGCAGTGCATAGACATGATAATTATTAGTCAAAATTCAGGTTCAGATAGATAGGGAATGATATCAAATCACAGCCCTTCAATTGAGAACTAATCTAGTTATGCATTCGAGTATGTGCAGCCTTACTGAATTTCATTAACAATGTATTGAATGACTAGAAACGAGGGCTGAGACTATCATATTAAATCAACAAGCTTGCAAGGTCATAATCATCATAATCCCTATGCATATGCAACAGCCCTATATGAAGACAATCTAGACTCAATCCTAAAATGTAGATGCATACATGAACACTCTTTTTTCAAGTTTCTGAGAAATTTTTCAAAATGTTTTTGGTTTTCTATGCCATAGATGCATGCAGACTCAAGAATGCAAAAATCAAAATAAGAACAGAGAAAACATATCAAAACAAATCTTAACCCTTCCCCAAACTTAAATTACACAGTCCCTTGTGTAATAAAAATTTGGAAAGAAAGATTAAGAAATAACGAAAGCATGAAAATGATGCAGTAATATATACAAGAATGGGCCAGAACAGTACCTCAAGGCTTGGTGAAGAAGGAGGAGATCAGTCCTCCATGCTCTCAGCGTATAGGCCGGCTCGGTCTGGGTGTGCTCGAGCTGATGGCTCGAGTCGGACCCGGTCTGCGTCGCTCGTGATCAGCTGATGCTCGGCGACTTGTTGAGCGTGCCCTACGTAGTGTTGAAACTGTCTTGGTTCGTAAGAAGAGGCTCTTGGTGGTTCTGTGGGAGGTGCAGGAGGCCTTGATTCCTCCCGAAACAAACCGCTTCCTACTAGAATTCTCCTTAGCAAGACGGTTTTCTTGGATGTAGGGCCAGTGAGCGTTTGTGTAAAGTCCTTGAGCTGGTTCTTGACTTCCTTCATCTGATCCTTCAAATCCTTCACAGTACCCTTAAGTGCAGCAATAGTCTTTCCCTGGAACTTGTTCCATACAGAGACCAATCCTCTTGTGTGCTTCTTTTATGGCTGCTATGTTTGAGGGCTTAAGGCTGTACTTTCTTGAAATGAATAACCTACATTTCATCCTCCTCCTCAACAATGACATGATCGTCGGATTTTATGTCTTGCTGCATGATCTCTTCATCTATATGGTAGAGTCTATCAAGAGGAGGATCGAAATCTATGTTCTGGCCCGTTTGTACCTTAGTCAAATCCGTGCAGGGAAGACGCAGCTTGGCTTCCCCAACGGTTGGATGCATGAACTTGTATATGTGCTCATCAGAGGTGGTGTATGGTCAGGAATCTGCACCTTCTCAAGAAATCTACATCTATCCACTTTGGTGGATAAGGCTGAATCAACTTCATTACATTAGGCAACAAGAATGTAACTATACTATCAATGAGCTCACCCCAGATTCCATCTGCATCCTCATTGCCCATTCACATGTACGAGAATTGTTCCAGCAGAACAAATGTGAGGTTTGCATTCACCCCATCACCCTTCATCTTCAGCCCTCTTCTTGTATAGCCTAGAAGTGGTAATACACACAAGTCCATCATCTTCAATTCTCCTTCATTCACTCGTCCTTTCTTGCATAGTGCTTGCTTGAGGTCTTGTGAGATATCTCGGAACAGGGCTTCTGATGTTAGAACTCTTGCTTCTGGAAGAGGARAAAGGTTTAGCGTTGTCTCCAATGGTTGACCATAGTTGCTGAAGCTCCTCGTGGTCAATATCTTGGATGGATTCATCTCCTCCGGAAAAACCGTATAGAATATCTCCTTGATGGTGAGAGCATAGGCTCAAACCTCTGCACATGAAGGTTATGAAGCCAAGACCGCCTTCGGATTCATGGTCAGGCTCCTCATCATAGAAGTGAATAGCGAGAGATGAGAGGAAATGGCATGTCTCCTCTTTGTAGGCTTCCAGCTGGATCTTCATGAACTCACATAAGCCTCCTGTCTCATAGAAGAACTCCATCTAGCAATGCCAGTTTCTTCCGTTTCTCTATCTTGCCTTGTCCGAAAACCTCGAGCAAGAAGAGCCTCGGGAACCTTGCTGTAGAAGGTTTGCTCTTCCTTTGAGGCTTTCTTGTCGCCTTATGTTCATCTTCTTCTGTTGCGCCACCGTCATGGTACATGCTTGGCTCTATTGGTTTCTTTCCTTCACGTTTAGCCCGGGGAGCTTTCATGCGCAGCATCACCTCTGGACTTGACTACTTCGCCGGCTCGACGGATGTGCTCGAGCTCGACCTGAGACTCGATCCTCTGACAGGCATGAGTGCTCGAGTCAAGCTGCTGCAACCTCCATGGATTGACACCGAGGGCGGTTTCTCTCCACATCTGGAAGTTTCGGCGAGTGCTTCGGCTGATCTGCGGAGCTTGGCGTGAATTCATGTCTGAGAATCACTCAAGCAAAGAAGAAAGATGTAAGAGTGTGAGAATAAACTCAAGACACATATAAGCGAAGAATAGAGTATGAACACTCAAAACAGCAAGAAGTAATAGAGAGTGCTTTGGAAAATGAAAGAGAGAAAAGTGAGGGTCTTGGTGGTGTGAGGAAGGTCTTGATCGAGTTGAGCTTATATAGCCAAGTGGGAGGGGCAAAGAGGACAAGGTAGAGCGTCATATGTCGGTTTACGAATTCAAAGTGAACTTGGGCGAAAGGAGACTCGGCTGAGCACGCCGACCAGGTGTCGGTGGCGTCACCGCACTGTCTTGAGCATGCGACTGCGACCAGGTGGTCAGCTGGTCCCTTGTCAGAATTTTGAAATTTGAATTTCCTCCTAAGGCTCGGTTGGTTGGCTCGATCATGAGCTCGATTATAGAGCTCGATCACTGATCGAATCGAAGCCATTCTGTGTTTTGCCCCCTTTTCATGATTCACSTCTCATACTTTCCTGAAATCACACAATCGATTAAAAATCAAACAGCTTAGCACATTTATTTGAYGTTTTAAAAACTAGAACAAAGAAATATGTACAGAGATAGACATGGGACTTCCTCCCAAGTGAGCTTGTTTATAGTCACTAGCTTGAGTTCCTGTTTGATCAGGCGGAGGAAGGCTCATCGGAGGAATCGAAGTTCCTTCTGGAATGATGGTGTCAGCTAGATAGGGCTTGAGTCTCTGCCCGTTCACAGTGAATTCGTTTCCACCCTTTCCAAATAAGGTGACTGCTCCGTAGGGTAAAACTTCTTTGACGGAGAACGGTCCGGACAATCTCGACTTGAGCTTTCCTGGAAAYAGCTTGAGTCTAGAATTGAAAAGGAGRGCTTGATCACCGTCTTGAACTCTTTGTGCAAGRTMCTCTTGTCATGGAAGGCCTWGGTCCTCTCTTTATAGACCTTAGAACTCTCATAAGCATCCAGCCTGATCTCCTCCAGCTCATGCAGGTCCAATACTCTCTTTTCCTGGGCAGGCTTGATATCCAAGTTCAGAAGCTTTGTTGCCCATAACGCTTTGTACTCAACCTCAACAGGTAGGTGACAAGCCTTGCCATAGAGGAGCTGGAATGGTGTTCTTCTTATAGGAGTCTTGAATGCAGTCCTGTACGCCCAGAGGGTCTCATCCAGCTTAGCAGACCAATATCTCTTTGAAACGCCCTTACTACAGCCAAGATGGCTTTGATGCTTGTTAGACACCTCCACTTGACCCAGGTGCAGGGGTGATATGGTGTAGCCACCTTGTGCTTGACCCCATGCTTTTTCAGAAGATCAAACTTGATGAAATGAGATCCCCATCACATAACACTCTTGGTACACCAATCTGGGGAAAATAATGCTCTTGAACATCTTGGAACTACCTTTGCATCATTGCGAGGACAAGCTATAGCTTGACCCACTTGAGACATAATCAGCGGCCACTTGTAGCTGTTCCCGAGGAGGTGGGTTGAAAGGACATGAAATCAATCCCCAAACATCAAACACCTCCACTTCCAAATCGGATTTTGTGGCATCTCATTCATACTGCTGATGTTGCCCATTCTCTGGCAAGGATCACATGATGAAGGCTTGAGCATCTCTGAACATTTAGGCCACCATAGACCTGCAGCCACCTTGAACAGTCTTGAGCGTAGCAAAGTGTCCATAGGAAGAACCATTAGCTCCAGCACCCTGAACTTCGTCTTGTGCTATACACCTCCTGAACAGACCATCTGTACCCCTCTTGTACAGGAAAGGCTCGTCCCAGTAGTAGTGGTTGACATCCCTCAAAAACTTCTTTTTTCTGTAGGCATCAAGATCATCAGGTAACTCACCACATTGAAATTGGCGGATCGGAATACAGGTATGTCCTTCTCCTATCACAGAAACAGCATCTAGGAGTCTCTCATCAGGCATGGTGTCATCAACAGGTGCAGCATCATCTATCCTCATCCTTGACAAGTGATCAGCCACACCATTCTCTATACCCTTCTTATCAACAATCTCCATGTCAAACTCTTGAAGAAGGAGTATCCATCTGAGCGATCTTGGCTTATCATTTAGCATAGATATGTCTTAGTGCTGCATGATCAGTATAGACTACCTTAGACCCAACCAAATAGCTTCTGAATTTCTCAAAAGCAAAGACKACAGCCAACAACTCCTTCTCTGTTGTAGCATATCTCCCTTGAGCATCATCAGCGTCACGCATAGTAGATCACATGTAGCTTCTTCTCAATCCTTTGGCCCATACAGCTCTACAGCATAGTCCGATGCATCACATGATCTCAAATGGATAGTCCCAGTTTGGTGCTTGGACTATTGGGCGATGACTAAAGCTTCCTTAATGAGCTGGAAAGCCTTGAGCATTCGTATCAAGCAGAAACTCTTGCCTTGCACAACCTTGTCGGCTATCCTTGAGAAGTCCTTGATGAACCTTCATAAAACCCAGCATGCCCAAGGAAACTCCTGATGTCCTTGGCGTTTTTGGTGGCTGCAGCTGCATCATCCACATCAACTTTGGCCTTGTCTACCTCTATGCCCTTTTCAGAAGTGACTCAGACAATCCCTTCTCAACCATTAAGTGGCATTTCTCCCAATTGAGCACCAGATTTGTCTCTTCACGAGTAAGTACCTTGCAAGGTTCAAAGACAGGAGGAGAAAGAGGAGCCATACGGAAAAGTCATCCATGAATACTTCCACAGTCTCCTCTATTAAATCAGAATATATAAGTCATACATCTACGAAATGTTGGAGCATTACAAAGACCAAAAGGCATTCTCTATATGCAAATGTTCCATAAGGGCAAGTAAAAGTGGTATTTTCCTGATCATTAGGGTGAATTGGAATCTGAAAGAACCCACTTGTACCCATCAGAAAACAGTAGTAAGGATGGTTAACTAACTCTACAGCATTTAATGATGATGGCAAGGAAAATGATCTTTCTAGAAGCAGCATTCAATTTCCTATAGTCAATACACATCCTATGCTGTATTCAGTCTAGTAGGTATCAATTCATGCTTATCATTTTTAATCACAGTCATACCCCTTCTTAGGTACCTGATGCAGGGAGAAATCCGTACTATCGATATAGGATATATGATTCCGCCTAGCAACGAATTTCCTTTTTAACAACTTCTTTTAAGTTTGGGTTCAATCTTCTCTGGGGTTCAATGCTAGTATATGATTCGTTTTCCAAGTGAATGCAGTGAGTGCACAAGCTAGGTGAAATTCCTTAATGTCATCCGAGAGAATATCTATAGCCTTTCTAAATTTTCTCAACTCGTCAACAGCAAATGCAACTCATCATCACTAAGCATGTCATTTCTATGATTGGATAAGTAGAATTTGGTCGAAGAAAGGCGTACCTTAGCAGAAGGAAGAGGTTTGAGATCTACCATAGGTGCTCAGGAGTTCTAACCCGTCGTGCTGCGAGATGGGCTGGCTCGGCGGAGGCTCGAGCTGACCGATATCGGGCGTGCGAGGCCGTCACTCGATTTGTATGATCGAGGCTGGACACTCGAGTTGGCGTCTGGACAGGGTAGCTCGAGCTGTATGGTCGGCTTGTGTCCTCGACAGCATGAATTTAGTGTTGACCCCATCGGCTCCTGGCAGTCGAGATCTTCCCGAGAACCTTGTGTAGTCTAAATTATCTCATAAGCGAAGTCTCTTCATGTGAACCCATCTTTACTACTCTTGGTTAAGGAAGCTGAAGGGTGATCCTCTTGATTAAGCTCCTCCAGCTCATCAAAGCTTATCCATTACCTCGACATAGAAGCTTGTCCTTACATTTATGGCTTCCTATGTGTCACAGAAATGTCATCTTGAAGTCACTCTCGAGGTTGAGATCGATCTTTCCTTTTCGACATCTTTGCACCAGCTGTAGCAAGGAAAGGTCTTCCCAGAATCGGAGGATCTCTTGGTTCTTCATCCGTCTCAGAAGCTATAAAGATCTGTAGGTATCTCCACTTGAACTTGACCATCGGAGGAAGATCTTGTAGCATACCATGAGGAGTCTAATAGATCGTCTAAGCACCGAGAGAGATGTTGCGGGACTTATAGTTGCTGAACCACAGCTTCCCTTGAGTGGCATAAAGGCTGATAGATGCTCAGATCACAGAGACTTCTTGAAAGCAATGGATCTAAAGGCATGGTAGAGTGAAGGAACACAGGTGCTTTAACTTCTCTTTGACAACTCTCTTACGAATGATGGCCTGCACTCCTACGATAGGACAACCATACTAAACCGTCTTGTCTTTCTCATATTGCATCCTTGAAACTTCGATAGCAGTGTGGAAGTTATCAATGAGAGGCGACCTGATCTCGAACTTCGCTTGATATGCTCAATTTGCTTATGTTTCTCCATTAAATCCTTAAACCTCTTTGGGAAGGCAATTTGGGCTTGTAGGGAGGAGGGACATAAGGTGCCTTCTTTTCCTCTTAAATCACAATTTTAGGTGCAGGAGGTAGACTGTCTTGACCATTCTGGTCGAGTTGGGGTGCTCCAGCAGGCTTTTGTCTTGGTCGTTTTAGGAATCCTCCCATCTTGATCCTCACTGTCCCACGTGATTGTAGGAGATCCTTCCCTCTCGGAACTCCTTTCCATTCTGCAAAGTGATGGCATTGATGTGGCGTAGTCCTTGGGGTTTTGGACTTTACCGAGGGAGTTGGGAAGGGGTTAGAGGATGAAGCTGTCTTGCCTCGATGGAGCGAATCTTGGACTGCAGAGACTCAATCTTGCTGTTAAGATCATTGTAAGTGTAGTCCATCTGGGTTTTAATTTCACCAAACTTCTTGGCTGTTTCAAGTGCTCCAGCTTGGCACTGTAAGATTTGCTGCAACAGTGTTTGTCTGATCGGAGGCGGTAGAAGGCGGCGTGGTGAGGCTGAAAACCTGTGGTGGACACGGGGCTCCTTGTTGGTGATGACTCGATAATGCTGGTCTAGGGCAAGTTTTGTTGCTGATTGTATGGAACAAAAGGCTTGGATGGGGTATTTGCTGAGGTGGGTAGACCTGATCTGAGGGTTAGCAACGTTGAGTACTCTGCAAGGCAGATTCGGGTTGTTCTTGTAGTTGATGAAACCTTTGTTATGGACCGATTACGCACATAGCTGACCTCTGTAGACCATCATCCTCCCATCTTGAACTTGGAAAACTGTCTCGAAGCAAAGTGAACTTGTTTCTTACTGGTAGTTGATCACTTAGCAGTCGAGGCCTTGATGGCGAGTCGATCATCGGTAGCATAGTTGGCGGACACTCTATCGTACTCGGTAGAGTAGTTACCATCAGATTGTCTTTAGGTTCTCCAAGTGCTTAACCAGCATCAGCGTCTTGGTTGAGGAAGTTACCACTTCTGGCTGTATCGAGAAGCATTCGGACCTTCGGAGAACTCCTCTGTAGAGAGTCTTGGAGAGACTCATTGCTGAAACCGTGGTGAGGGCATTGAGTAGTGTAGCCCTAGGCGTTCCCAGCATTCACAGAAACTTTCACCATCTTGAGTAAATCCGGAGATTTCATTCCATGGCGTCTTTATCTGGCGTTGGAGAAGAACTTGGCAGGAAGGCTTTCTTGCGATCATCAGGAAGTGATGGATCCATGGGGTAGAGTCTTTTCCCGTGATGGGCTCTGTCACCAGAGAGAGGAAAAGAGCCTTGTTTGAAACCATCTTCACTGACCCATTGATCTTGGTAGCTGCGAGCTGTCAGAATGATCGAGAGATTAACTTCCATGGTGGCCATGGCTTGTTGTTACCCATAGCGATCAGCTCTTGATTTCAAAGTTGTTGTTCGGACGCGGAGAGGACAATCCCTTGTCTGTTGATGGTATTTGGGCATCCTGCTCACATCAAGCGTGGCCTCTCTCATAGGGGGTCTTGGGCATGTCGGTCATGTGGGTGGTCTTCCATGCTAGATTCTGATTGTGGTCTTGGAAGTTTTCTCTTTGTTGTGGGAGCTTGTGGATGTTATCGAGGTAGCGAATGAGGTTCGACTTCCTTTGATCTCGTTTGCATGCGGGGAAATAGGACTCGATGGTAGACTCGAGCGGACATGTCGAGATAAGCGGACTTTCGATCTGCTAGGTTATTTAGTGTGAGTCGAGCAGGCTGAAAAGAAGATGTCGGGCTCGATGTCTGTGCTGGGTGGTCTAGAGCAGTCGAGTCTAGACCGTACGAAAATGCAAGGCAGACAAGTTAATAACGAAATGAAAAAGAACTTGATCGAGAATGTTTTGAAATCCAATTGTAGCAAGCATGACTCGAATGGCAGCGCCTAAATTGATATAGGTCGATTCCTACTAGACCAAAGTTTCGTTGTAGTTTAGTAAGGTGTCGATCATAAGGGTGAAGATATTAACAGAAAGGATGAGATCAGCAATTGAACAAGCCAAACAAATGGTGAATGGGAATAGTGACTGAAGACGAAGCTGGAAATAAGAGTTAAAAAGATCTTGTCAGGACTAGGAGGAAACGAGAAAATTGCATTTTTCTCGAGTGGTGTCTTTCGAGCTGGATGAAATCAAGATTGCATTTTTATGTGTTGAGCTCGGCAGGTGACTCGATTGTATGGGCTCGATGGACAGAAAAATTCAAGACTCTCTTTTATGATGGGCTCGATCATGGAGCTCGAGCATGGGTGCTTTCGAGCTCGGCGAAATCTTGAGGCTCTTTGACCTCAGCTCGATCATCGAGCATGGGTGCTGTGAACACGCTCGATCACGTCTGCTAAACATCAGGTCGAGTCATTTGAACTGACTTGAACCAACTTCTCCCAAAATCACTCGAAACCATACAAGCTAAATATGCAGGATGTATGCAAACCTCATGCAAAACACTCTAAGTATGCAAAACTAGGAATAAATGACAAGAACAGGGTGAATAACACGTCTAGATGTATGAATTATGCAAGCTAAAACCATGCAAAATGCAAGCATATCAGTTATCTATCCCGAGAGTGGAGAGCTACTAGTCACCATGAAAGCTTTAAATGATATTCAAGGACCGGAGGAGAGCAATCAACGCGAAAGCCTATTCTGTACTCGGTGTACGGTAAAGGGAAAGGTTTGCTCTCTTATCATTGATAGTGGATCTTGTGTGAATGTGGCTAGCTCATGCATGATAGAGAAATTGCATATAGAACTCATTCAACATCCTCATCCATATAAGATTAGGTGGCTAAGTGAAAAGGCGGAATTGAGCATAAGTGAACAAGCTAGGATTCCCTTTAGCATAGGAAAATATTTTAATGATGCTTTGTTTGATGTGATTCCTTTGCATGCAAGTCATCTTTTACTAGGTCGTCCTTGGCAATATGATAGGGAAGTTATGCATCATGGAAAGACTAATCAATACACGTTCATGTTTAACAAGAAACGGATTAGTCTAGCTCCTTTCTCACCATCACAAGTGCATGAAATGTGGATTAAAATGTCTAAAGAAAAGAGAATTGCTAAAACTAATTTTCTCATAGCTCCTAGTGATGTTAGGAGAGCATTGCATGATAATACGTGTCATATTGTGCTAATGGTCTTTAAAGAAGTGTTGAGTTCAGGTTGTACCACCGAGGAGCTCTCCGTGGAAGTTCGTCAAGTTCTAGACTGCTACCAAGATATCTTCCCAGAAGAACTACCAACCGGTTTACCGCCATTGAGGGGTATTGAACATCAAATCGATTTTGTTCCCGGGGCTCAACTTCCAAACCGGCCAGCATATAGAGTGAATCCCAATGAAGCTAAAGAGCTAGAAAAACAAGTGAGAGACTTGGTGGAAAGGGGATACGTGAGAGAGAGCCTAAGTCCTTGTGCTGTCCCTATTTTGCTAGTACCAAAAAGAGATGGATCTTACCCAATGTGTGTCGATTGTAGAGCTATCAACAATATCAACAATACCACGGTTGGATGATATGTTAGATGAGGTAAGCGGTGCCACCATCTTTTCCAAAATTGATCTCAAAAGCGGGTACCATCAAGTGCGCATGAGAGAAGGAGATGAATGGAAAACCGCCTTCAAAACAAAGCATGGACTATATGAATGGCTCGTGATGCCCTTCGGGCTCACCAACGCCCCAAGTACTTTCATGCGCCTAATGAATCATTTCCTTCGTCCCTTCATTGGTAAATTCATTGTAGTTTACTTCGATTATATCTTGATATATAGTACTTGCTTGGTAGATCATGTTTCACATCTTGGATTGGTGCTAGATACTCTTAGGAAAGAAGGTCTATATGTTAATCTTAAGAAATGCACTTTTTGCACTAGCGAGCTTGTTTTTGTTGGTTTTGGGGTTAGCTCTCAGGATCTTTGAGTGGATTTGGAGAAGATTCAAGCTATCCAAAACTGGCCTAGACCAACCAATGTGAGCCAAGTGAAGAGTTTCCACGGTTTGGCTAGTTTCTATCGCCGGTTTGTGAAAGATTTTAGTACTCTAGCTGCGCCTCTTACCTCGGTTATCAAGAAGAATGTGGGGTTTGATTGAGGAGAAGCTCAAGAGAGGTCATTTCTGGAACTTAAGGATCGACTCACTCATGCTCCCATCCTCGTCTTAACTGACTTCAACAAGACCTTTGAGGTTGAGTGTGACGCATCTGGCGTTGGAATAAGGGCGGTCTTGACCCAAGGAGGACAACCGGTTGCATATTTTAACGAGAAGCTAAGTGGAGCTACACTGAATTATCCAACATATGACAAGGAGTTGTATGCTCTAGTAAAAGCAATGCAAACATGGCAGCATTACCTTCTCTCTAAAGAAGGCGTTATCCACACCGATCACGAAACATTGAAGCAGTTAAGGGGACAAACTACTTTGAATAAGCGACACGCTAAATGGTTGGAATTTATTGAGACTTTTCCATATGTGATCAAGTACAAGAAAGGGAAACTGAACATAGTCGCCGATGCCTTATCAAGAAGGCATATGCTGATCACTCTCATGGAATCAAAGATGCTTGGTTTTGAGTTTCTTAAAACGTTGTATGAAGAGGACCCGGATTTGAAGGAGAGTTTTGCTAGGCAAGGGGCTGGATCCTACACTAAGTTCAACTTACATGATGGGTTTTCGTTCAAGGAGAATAGGCTATGCATACCTCAAAGTTCTATGAGAGAGTTGTTGGTAAAAGAAGCTCATGGTGGAGGGTTAATGGGACACTTTGGAGTGGATAAGACATTGAATACCTTGGAGGAACACTTATATTGGCCTAGGAAGAAGAAAATTGTCATGGATTATTGTGATAGGTGTTTGGTTTGCAAGAGAGCCAAGTCCACAACTCATCCCCACAGATTGTACACGCCACTCACCATTCCAACAAGGCCGTGGGTGGACATTTCGATGGACTTCGTTTTGGGGCTGCCTAAGGTGCATCACAAGGACTCCATCTTTGCTGTGGTTGATAGGTTCTCAAAGATGGCTCATTTCATTCCTTGTGCCAAGACCAATGATGCTTCTCAAACCGCTTCCCTATTCTTCAAAGAGGTTGATCGTCTTCACGGAATTCCAAGGACCATAGTTTCGGACCATGATATTAAATTCCTTAGTTATTTTTGGAGGACCTTATGGAAGAAGGTAGGAACCAAGCTGCTTTTTGCTACTACTTGTCACCTCCAAACGGATGGGCAAACCGAAGTGGTGAACCGAACCTTAGGAACGCTTCTTAGGGCCGCTTTAGGGCGTAATTTACGAAATTGGGTGGAGTGTATTCCTATGGTGGAGTTTGCTTATAATTCAGCCCAACATTCGGTAACAAGGATGACTCCCTTTGAAGTAGTATATGGTCATACTCCCGACACTCCTTGAGTTTAACATTATTACCACCGGCGGATATGATGGATATAGAGGGTACTTCTAAGACATAATCCATGAAGAAATTTTTTGAGAAAGTCCATGGTAATATTGAAAGAAGAAATGAACAAATCATGGATAGGGTCAACAAGAGGAGGAAGCAAGTGATCTTTCAGCCGGGAGATTGTGTGTGGTTGCATATGTGACCCGAGCGTTTCCCAAGTAGAAGAAAACATAAGCTAGACCCGCGTGGAGATGGACCGTTCAAAGTTCTAGAGAAGATCAATGACAACGCCTACCGTCTTGAACTTCCGGGTGAGTTTAATATCTCTCCCACCTTCGATGTTGCTGACTTGTCTCCATTTGATGTAGGTAATGATGCTATTTTGGGGACAAAAGATCTTAAAGAGGGAGGGGATGATGTGGACATCGGTTCCACACAAGAGACCATGGACTGGACCGGAGTGAGTCAAGGAGTGAATACCGCGGTTCCTTTCACTCCAACTGAAAGGATAACCCAGAGCAAGACCAAGACCATCAAGAATCAGCTACAAACTTATAATCATGGACTTATGGAGCACTTGGACCGAGAAGGACGAGATGCCCGGGGCAACACGACGGAATGGACCAATCGGACCTGAGAAGCCAAGCTTTGATGAATGATGGTGCGCGGATACTCAGCTTTGGGAGCAAAGCTCTACGTGTCCTCACTATCCATGAGTGAGGACACCACCTAAGACTTTAGGTGATTAAAGCACTCTTTCCCTACTCCTAGGTTTCCCACTTTGGGTTTTACTAGGAAAGGGGTTTAATGAGGCTCGAAAGACCTAAAGCATCACATCTCATCTCCCTTATCTGTGTAGCTTGGAACCCTTGATGACAAGTCTAGACACATAAGAGATGTGATCCTATCTCAAGGAAGTCATCAAAATCTTCCTTCTTTTACTTAGCTTATTTGCTTTTGTTTTTGAGACTTATGTCTTGGCTTTGGTTAATTGGGTTTAGTTGTTTTTGGGCCTAAGTATCATGCTTGTGTTTAAATGGCTTAGACCCCATTTAACCCTAAGTCTCACTTGTGTAAGCCTATAAAAAGGGCAGACCTTCTTCATTAATAATTAAGTATCAATTTACACAAAAGTTATCTCCTTTCTTTCTCTAAACCCTAGTGTGCTTCTAGGTTAGAGTGGCTCTTGTTCTTGCAGGTTTGTCCTCAGAACTACAGTGTGACTGTATCAAGAGTAGATCACAACTCTTATGGTGCCGCCGTCGTTTCTCCTCTGCCATGTAGCACCGCCACTAAGCCTTTCACCACCGTTGACACCGTGAGTTTAGGAGATTCTTCTTCTTGAGGATCCAGGCGTATATCACCTATGAATGAGAAAAAGAGTGTAACAATCTCTCAAAATGCAAAAAAACTTATGGTAAAACTTCCATCAAAAGATGAAAAGGAAAAAAAATTACCTCATAGATCGCAAGACTCCCCCTCCCACACTTCAATCACAACGTCTGCGTTGTGAGATAAAACCGTAAAGGAGGTAAAAAAGCAAGAAAATTCATACATGACTTTTTTTTATCGGGTTTGTGGGTTTGCAGCTCCCACATTTTTCAAGTCCTTGATTTATATAGTTTTTTTTATGTTGAAAGTAACATAAAAATTAAAACAGAAAGCAGAAAAACAGAAAAACAAAAACAGAAAATACGAAAAACTGAAACATAAACTGAAATTGAAAAACGTATATACAAAGATAGAATGCTTATTTAACGTCGTGAGCTCGACGATGTTACCGTTTCACTGATACTGAGACTCTTCCAGAAGGTCAAGTGGATCTTCCAACTCTATGATCTCCCGTCCCCCAACAATTTCAGAACTAATATACGGCTTTTATCGCTGTTCGTTCACCTTGAAGCTCTCTCCACTGTTGCCCCATAGCTCTATAGCCCCGTAAGGCATTACAAACTTTATCTTGAAGGGTCCGGACCAACGAGATTGGAGCTTTCCCGGAAAGAGCTTTAAACGAGAGTTAAATAGTAGAACTTGATCGTTTTCCCAGAACTCTCTTCGAAGTATTCTCTTGTCATGGAATGCCTTACTCTTCTCCTTATATATCCGGGCATTCTCATAAGTGTCTCGGAGAATCTCGTCTAGCTTGTTCAGTGTCATTAGACGTTTCTCCGCAGCGGTTTTATGTCGTAGTTCAGCATCTTGACAGCCCACATAGCTTTTTATTCTAGCTCAACCGGAAAATGACAAGACTTTCCATAGAGAAGGTTGAAAGGAGTTGTACCAATGGGATTCTTGAAAGTTGTACAATAAGCCCACAAAGCATCGTCTAGCTCTAGCGACCAGTATTTTCTTGAAATATTCACCGTCTTTTCCAAGATTTCTTTGATTTTCCGGTTTGAAACCTCCACTTGTCTGCTTGTTTAAGGATGATATGTTGATGCCACCTTGTGTCTAACGCCATGCTTCCTTAGGAGTTTGTCGAAATTTTTGTTAATGAAGTGCGTTCCTTGAAGCAGGGATTTTCTTTCGATTATCCCGTACTCAGGTTTCACCCAAGTCCACCTATAGGGTAGTCTCGAGTGTTTAACCCGATGAGACCATAAGTCCATAGTCAATGCAATTGTAGTACATACGGGGTCGATCCACAGGGACTGAGAATAACACACAGAGAATACAAGCCAAAATCTAATATAACCGTAATCATAGAAGTTAGGGTGTGGTTCCTAATCTAACATGGATAAAATAAATAAAGCAATAAATTAAACTAACTAATCATAAATTAAATAGCTTGATTAAATAAACTAAACTAAGAATAAAATCAAAGATATAAATGCATAAATCTCGCTAGTTCACTCTCGTGGTATGCTAGACTCTATATTCAAGCCCACTCTCGTGGCGAATGAATATGCATTTAATACAATACCATCATCGAATACTTTCAAGAGTGATAGACACATCGCAAGGGTTCTCACACCTCCAAGCGATCCAATAGGGTCAGTATTGGTGAAAACGTGCCTAAGACACAAAGCAAATGATAAATCTATTTCTATAGTCCATCCCACTCTCGTGATTAAGTCCTCCTGAGATCTTTACCTAACTTGATCAGGGCTAGATAAGCATAGAACTACTCTATCAAATAACAAACTCGACCATAGCTAATACTCCCAACTATGCAGATCTAAGATCTCTACACACTCTCGTGGCACCGGGAATCCTAATAGTACAACCACACCTACTGGATTCAGTTGTACACATAAGCATCTCCCATAAGAGAATACTTAGCATTAAGATGCATAGAAAGGTAGCTAGATCGATTAAGAACAATCAAACATATATTAAACCCTAAAAATAGATCCCATCATCGACCACCACCCTAGTGGTCTAAAAAATCTACTCTAAAACAGAAGAAAAGAAGTAAAAGAAGGAAGAACTCTTTATTAGGGTTTGTAGAATTGGTGGCTACAAAAGTTCTCTACTCAAAGTTGTCTTTTCTAGTGAGATTACAAGTGATTATATAGTCCTAGGGATTCTTAGAATATTCCATTTCATTCTTATCTTGTTTCTGGAAGCCTAAAACTCGAGATGACAAGTAGCATGAATCATGTCTTGCCACGTAGGAAATTTCCCAGCTTTCTCGGACGTCAGAATCGACCTTGATTGGTTGATTCTTGGGTCCATTCTGGCTCCGCTTCTCTGACTGGTCGATGCAAGCTTCACGAGTTTTCTAAGGAAATTATTTGGAATCAATATTGACCCCTACAGGTTGATTCTGGGGTCTATTCTGGTGCTCTTTGTTGTCCTGAAATCCTTCTCCGAATGTGCATGATCCAAGTGGTGGTGCTAACTCTCGCATATGTTCTAGCAGGCTCTAGAAATACTCTAAACATCAAGTTTTAGCTCCAAGTATAAACATATAAACACATGCAAACACACTAGAACTACATTAATTGTTAGTTATAAAGCTCAAAACTAACTTATTATAGTGCATAAAAACATGCAAAATAGGATGTTATCAACTCTCCCACACTTATCCTTTTCTTGTCCTCAAGCAAATAAAAGTTAAATATGGTGAAGTTATTTTATTGAAAACAGTAAAGATAAAGAGAGTAAACTTGTACCTTGTGACATTATTGTGTTAAATGTTTTTCGTCTTTGTGGAGTTGGAATGGTCTCTACCGTACTCCATGTATTTCACCATAAGCATAGAAACACACCTTAGTTCTGACCACTCCTCTTTTGAACCTTGACTCTTCATTATCGACTTCTCTTTTTATTTTAAGTATAAGCTCTCGACTTGGGAGTATTGATCATAAAACACGAACACTTACTCTTTCGGATTTCTGTAAGCTCAAGACTGTCTTGGTATAAATCATTTCCTCTCCCTTTTCTCACTTCAAGGTCGAATTGATTTTGTCCTACTTTTCTAGGGTATCATTTTATTTTTTCTATCAATCGCCTTTTCTTTTCTATTTTTGGACAGGTTTCCATGAGACGCGAACATTAAATGTTGTAGCTTCCAATGCCCGGTTTAGTTCTTTCTTACCTATATTCTTTTCTTTTCTTTTTATAGAAGGGAAGGAAGAGGGGAGATGTACTCACATAGATGTGTCTTGCAGGATCTCATAGAGTTATCATGTCTCATGCATCTCAAGCCCCAAATCGAGAGTTTTAAGGTTCATTACGGTGATAAGTCAATTTTGATTTGCCAGAGTCTTTGAAAGAATGATCCATTTGGGGTTTGTTGATACATTCATGGGTTTTTTTCGTTTTCTAGTAAAGATCAAACACTATCCACACAACATCTAAACATAAACACAAATAACACAATTAACAAGTTCAAATGCTACCTCATTAAAAACCTTTTCACATGTTATTGAACCTATGAACGAGGAAAAGAGTGTAACAATCTCTCAAAATGCAAAAAACTTATGGTAAAACTTACATCAAAAGATGTCAAGGAAAAGAATTACCTCCATTAATCAAAAGATGTCAACGACCGTAAAGGGGGAAGAAGCAAGAGAAAAAACTTACAGTGATTCTCTTATCGGGTTGTGGGTTTGAAGCTCCCACATGTGCAAGTCCTGATTTTGGTTTTTTTTTATGGTGAAGAACACCTGAAAAGCAAGAAACAAAAATAAAAAATAGAAAAAACAAAAACTAGAGAAAACGACCTTGATTGGTCGATGTGTTTGTCCGGGACAGTGCATCGACCTTGACTAATTAATGTGGTAGACCGATGGGCAGGGCATCGACCCTGATTGGTCGATGTTCTTGTCCGGGACTTTGTTCTAGAAATTTAGAATCCACAATATCGACCGTGATAGGTCGATTCATAAGTCCGATGTTGTCCACCGATGAGTTTGTTGATGTGTTCTCCTCCAATATCATCTCCCACTGATTAGCTTTGTCACCCAAAGGGTATGGGAATAGGCATAGTGTTAGACCGTCCTCTAAGACTCCATTGATTCTAATGTGCCACAAAGCTTGTCAATCTAATCCAGGCGATCAGTAATGATCGTTAGAACGACCTTTGGTTGGTGTGCTGCCACCCAACGTGCATCACCACCTTGAGCAGCATCCCTGTTAGGGTGAAGGATGCTCTCAACCTCAGCTGCAGGTACTTCTTTTCATAGCTGCTCCAATCAATCTATTCTCTTCTTCCCCTTTTTTTTTTATATATATATATTTTTGGTGATCACCTGAAATTAAAAGAAATAAACAGTTAATAAAAATAAAACAAAAAACTGAGTCTCAAATTCAGACCAAATCTTTATGGCTATTGCGTCAATCCCTGATACAAGCGTCGGATGGGTTATGCCTCCGAATGGACCGTGCGGCGCGATTCGATGGACAAGGGTTGGAAACTTGATGATATATTCGAACCGGTGGATTGATAAGCGACCACACGAGTTGTGGGAAGTCTCGTGATACAGCTTGGACGAACCTCTCTTGGTTTTGAGTCTCTCAAAAGCAAGAAGAAGAACAAAGAAGCAAAGCGGCGACGGCTAAGCAAAATAGGGTTTTTCGTTTATTCAAAGTCTACCCTCTTAGGGCTGCGAGTTTCTCCTTATATAGGGCTCGACTTTAGGCTAAAAAATGTCTCAAAAGCAACCCTAAACGTGGCCTAAACACATGGCCAAAAGATTTCCCGAAACGAAAAGGAAAAGTTCGAAAAAGGAAAGTTTGACTTAAAACAAATAAGGTAAATCGCCTAAGTGGCATAAGTGACGAGTCTAGTGGCGTTTGTGACTTCTCCTTGGGCCGGCATGGACTTCAATGGACTCCCTTAGAATGCTTGAACTGAATAGAAGCATAATATGGGCTGAATTCGGCCCTCAAGAATGCCTTGAGGCCACTTCGCACCACTAGGTTGTTGCCTCGTTAAAACCTTCCTTAGTAAAACCATGTGGGAAACCTAAGGGTAGGAAAGAGTACAATCCCTAGTGATGTCTTTATGCCTCGATCATGCTAGCGAGAGGACAAAGAGTGAAGTCACCTTATTTGTCCGCATGAGGGGCCACTCGGTTGTGTGCGAGTAAGAAGCATTCTGAGGACTCTCGTGGCTTATCTCGGCTCTTAGATCAACCGTCGGTGCTCTTGGATCCTCGGTGATGAATTGGGGACGCCTACCTGGGTTATAAGGGAATCCTCTAAAGCTCCAAGAAGGTTTCCAAGGTGTAGCTCCAGCTTGTACAAGTCGTGACAGAAAGTATTTCCATATACGGATGCGGCCTAATGTGAATGCTCTTGGTGTCTGATATGGGAAGTCTTGGTGTATGAGTGTGCAAGATCGAGTCCACTTGATCTAATGGTTGTGAATGAATCTCAATGCGCTGTTATTATCCTCTAGTTGTGGTAGAGACTCTCCTGGACGCCAAACATGTGATTGAAGATTCCCGAATCCGTTAGCTTCTAAAACAGGCCCGTGTAGAATCCCTTGATTTGTAAAAATCATAACTTTCGATCCAGAGTAGTTCTTGGCCTGCTTCCAACTCTCAGCGATTCCTTGTTGAGTCAAGTTTCCAGAACAGGTCACCTCGTAGCTTAATTCCTCCTGGTCTGTCCGGATTCCTCCACCAAGTGCTCGCAGGTCCAAATCCGGAAGCTTCAGGTCCGTCCGGATTGTGTTGGCCATAACTTCTTCATGGGATCTGATAATGGGCTGATTCCACTTCAAGGAGATCTCTAGCTGTGCTAAGAATGTGCTCCAAGTGGTCGTTGGGCTGGGACAGAAGAACTCACACTCCGTTTGGGATATACAAGATGCATAGGTCATCTCGGGTGAGGTAGTAGAGCTTTCTCGGTAAACATCGGATCCAAATGGATTTGCTTGATGAGTTGTTGAGGTTGCTGGTTTGATGTCCGCATCAATCCTCGGCAACGGTGCCAAAAACTTGATGCAGGGATTTTCTTTCGATTATTCCGTTCTCAGGTTTCACCCAAGTCCACCCATAGGGTAGTCTCGAGAGTTTAAGCCGATGTGACCACAAGTGGACAGTCAATGCAATTGTAGTACATACAGGGTCGATCCATAGGGACTGCAAATAACACATAGAGAATACAAGCCTAAATCTAATCTAAGCGTAATCATAGAAGTTGGGGTGTGGTTCCTAATCTAACATGTATAAAATAAATAAAGCAAAAATTTAAACTAACTAAGCATAAATTAAATAGCTTGATTAAATAAACTAAACTAAGCATAAAATAAAAGACATAAATGCATAAAACATTAAATGAAACCTAAAAAAATATTTACAGAAAATGGGGTGATAGTCAGATTTCATGGATTCTAGATCTAGGGTTCATGTTCTACCTAACAAGTTTATGTTTGTCATTCTAGCGATTTTCCATGTCTCGCTAGTTCACTCTCGTGGTATGCTAGACTCTATACTCAAGCCCACTCTCGTGGCGAATGAATATGCATTTCATACAATCCCATCATTGAATACTTTCATGAGTGATAAACACATCGCAAGGGTTGTCACACATCCAAACGATCCAATAGGGTCAGTATTGGTGAAAACGTGCCTAAGACACAAAGCAAATGATAGATCTATTTCTAGAGTCCATCCTACTCTCATGATGAAGACCTCCTGAGATCTTTACATAACTTCATCAGGGCTAGATAAGCATAGAACTACTCTATCAAATAACAAACTCGACCATAGCTAATACTCCCAACTATGCAGATCTGAGATCTCTACCCACTCTCGTGGCATAGGAAATCTCTAATAGTACAACCACGCCTACTGGATTCAGTTGTACACTTAAGCATCTCCCATAAGAGAATACTTAGCATTAAGATGCATAGAAAGGTAGCTAGATCGATTAAGAACAATCAAACATATATCAAACCCTAAAAATAGATCCCATCATCGACCACCACCCTAGTGGTCTAACAGATCTACTCTAAAACAGAAGAAAAGAAGTAAAAAAAGAAAGAACTCTTAATTAGGGTTTTTATAAGTGGTGGCTACAAAAGTTCTCTATTCAAAGTTGTCTTTTCTAGTGAGATTACAAGTGATTATATAGTCCTAGGGATTCTTAGAATATTCCATTATTTCCTTATCTTGTTTCTGGAAGCTTAAAACTCGAGATGACAAGTTGGCTGAATCATGTTTTGCCACGTAGGAGATTTCCCAACTTTCTCGAAAGTCAGAATCGACCTTGATTGGTCGATTCTTGGGTCGATTTTGGCTGCCCTATGCTGACTGGTCGATGCAAGGTTCACGAGTTTTCTCAGGAAGTTCTTCGAAATCAATATCGACCCATACAAGTCGATGCTGGTGCTCTTCGGTTTCCTGAAATCCTTTTCCGAATGTGCAGGATCCAAGTGGTGGTGCCAACTCTCCCATAGGTTCTAGCAGGCTCCAAAAATACTCTAAATATCAAGTTTTAGCTCCAAGTACCTAGAAACATATAAACACATGCAAACATACTAGAACTACACTAATTGTTAGTTATAAAGCTCAAAACTAACTTATTATAGTGCATAAAAACATGCAAAATACGATGTTATCATTCCTCCGTCGCTAATCACCACTCGCGAAATTCTAAAACGCAGGAAAATGATGCTCTTAAAATGTTTCAGAACTACCTTCGCATCGTTTGTTGGACACGCCACAGCTTCTACCCATTTAGATACATAATCAACCGCCATAAGATGTAGTTGTTACCATGAGAAGTTGGGAAAGGTCCCATGAAATTGATGCCCCACACGTCAAAGACTTCTACCTCCATTGTCGGGTTTTGAGGCATGTCGTTCTCTTCGACTTATGTTTCCTCTTCTTTGACATGCATCACAAGCTAAGATGAATCGATGAGCATCTCTAAATAAAGTTGGCCACCAAAATCCAGCTTGTAAAACTTTAGCTACCGTGTTGAATGTAGCGAAATGTCCTCCATACATAGATCCATGGCATCCCGTCAAAATCCCATGTACTTCATTTTCGGGAATGCACCTTTTATGGATTTTATCCTTACATAACGTGTAGAGCTTTGGGTCAGCCCAATAGTATCGGTTGATCTCTTTGAAAAACTTCTTCTTATGATATCCGACGAGATCAGGCGGTTTCTCTCCACAAGCGAGATAGTTGACGATGTCAGCGTACCATGGTGATTTATCCTTGATGGCGTTAATGCTCTTCAGTTCCTTGTTGAGGTAGTGCTCGCCAATAAGTACTCTAATAGTGTAGACTTGCTCTTCTGGTAGTGAATCGTCAATAGGTATCTTGTCCTCGATCCTCTTCCGAGAAAGATGATCAACCACTCCATTTTCTATTCCTCTCTTGTCTTTTATCTCCAAATCGAACTCTTGAAGAAGTAGTATCCATTGGAGTAGCCTTGCCTTCACATCTTTCTTTGCAAGTAGATACCTTAATGCCGCATGGTCCGTGTGAACTATGACTTTTGAGCAGACTAGGTATTGACGGAACTTCTCAAAAGCAAAGACGATTGCTAGAAGCTCTTTCTCCGTAGTAGCGTAATTCAATTGCGCTTCGTCTAGTGTTCTACTCGCATAATAGATGACATTCAGCTTTTTATCCTTGCGTTGTCCTAGCACAGCTCCTACCGCCTAATCACTAGCATCACACATAATCTCAAACGGTAATTCTCAATCCGGCAGTTGTACTATCGGTGCACTCACTAGCTCCTTGATTGATCGAAATGCCTCGAAACATGCATCATCGAAGTTGAACTCGACATCCTTGCATAGCAGGCTAGTGAGTGGTCTTGCTATCTTAGAAAAATCTTTGATGAATCTTCGATAAAAATTAGCAAGACCAAGGAAACTTTGTATGTCTTTCACCGTTTTTGGAGGCCCTAGACTTGTCATTACATCGATCTTGGCCTTGTCGACTTCAATCCCTCTTTCTGATATCTTATGTCCGAGAACGATTCCTTCTCTCACCATGAAATGACACTTCTCCCAATTAAGTACGAGGTTTGTCTCTTCGCATCGTTCAAGTACCTTGCACAAATTAGATAAACAACCACCAAACGAAGAACCATACATAGAAAAATCATCCATAAACACCTCAACTACTAATTCAATTAGATATGAAATTATCGACATCATACACCTTTGAAAGGTTGCAGGTGCATGATAACATCACATTTTAAATGCTTTTATGCTTTAGAATAAGTTAGTTTTAGCCTTTATAATAACATTTAGTGTAGTATTAGTGTTTTTGCATGTGGTTATATGTTTTTAGGTACTTGGAGCTAAACATGAGTTCTTGAAATGTTTTTGGAGCCTACTAAAGCCTTTGGGAAGATTGGTGACATTGCTTGGATCGTACACATTCGGAGAAAGATTTCACAGAGTTAGAAGAGGACAATATCGACCCCAATATCGACCTGAGGGCGTCGATATCATGCCCAAAGAATTTCCTGAAAGGAAGAATCAATCCGTTATAGAAAGGAGCTCAATATTGACCCTAGCATCGACCAATCAGGGTCGATGCTGGCCTCCGAAAAAGATGGAAAATCCTTACGTGGCAAGATATGATTCGGACAACTTGTCATTTCGAGTTTTAGGCTTCCAAGAACAAGATAAGGACGAAATAGAGATCTAAGAAACTCTAATACTATATAATCACTTGTAATCTCACTAGACAATAGACAACCTTTCATACCCTAGATACACATCTCTTATCCTTGTAGCCACTATTTCATATCTAATAAAGAGTTGTTATTTTACTTCTTCTTTTCTGTTTTAGAGTATATCTTTTAGACCATTAGGGTGGTGGTCGATGATGATATATATGTTTTAGAGTTCATTACTGTACTTAACCGATCTAGCTACTTTAGTATGCACTTTAATGCTGAGTATTCTCTCATGGGAGATACTTAAGAGTACAACTGAATCCAGTAGGTGTGGTTGTCTATTTAGAAGTTTTTGATGCCACGAGAGTGGATTAAACCTTCAGATCTGCATACTAGAGAGTCATAGCTAGTGTCGAATTTGTTGTTTGATAAATAATTATAGATATGGCTTTGACCAAGTTAGATTGAAGATCTTAGGAGTATTTCGCCACGAGAGTGGGTTGTACTTTAGAAACAAATTTATCACTCACTTTGTATTCTTGAGGCGAGAGTCTAAGGATACTTGGTATTCGATGATGGGATTGTATGAAATGCATATCCAGTTTATCACGAGAGTGGATATGGATATAGAGTCTAGCATACCACGAGAGTAGACTAGCAAGACATGGAAAATCCCTACAATGACAAATATAAATTATTTAGATAAAATATGAATTCTAAACTTAGGTTTCTTGATTTAGACTATCACCCAAATATGTGTAAATATTAGTTTAGGATTATTTAATGTTTATTTAATTCATGTTTAGTTTAGTTTATTTATTGTTTTCTTAGTAAAGATTTATTGCTTTATTTAGTTTATGCTTTTATCTACGCTATGCATGTTAGATTAGAAACCAACCCCCATTTCTCTATTTTTCTTCAATTAGATTTAGGCTTGTATTCTCTGTGTGTTATTGTAACATCCGTGTTCGTTAGTCACCCTTTCGAGTTGTATTGTAATTGATGTTATTGTAATGGACCCTCGGGATTGTTGTATTGACGAGGAATTATTAATATATGGGTGCTTATCGAAATTGTTGAGGATGATTAATACATGATGTGGTATTTCATGTATTAGGGATGTCGAGTACATGATGTGGTATTTCATGTATCGACGGGTTTGACACATGATGTGGTATTTCATGTGTTGCGGAGTTGAGAGCGGTGTTTTGTTCTGTCTTGATTCGGGGATTTTTGAGTTTTCGTCACTAGATCCTAATATGTGGTTGGGGTCGATAGGATTATGCGATATTTAATCCTATTGACGGGTCATTGGGGTTATGCGATATTTAACCCCAATGATGGGTCATTAGAGTTATGTGGTACTTAGCTCTAATGATGTTGGTTAGGATTATGTGGTATTTAATCCTAACCAGGGGGTTTACCGATTAGGATCATGTGGTATTTGATCCTAATAGATCGGTAGACCGGGGTGGGGTCCTGTGGTATTGGATCTCACGGGGACTTAGTATATTAGGGTCTTGCGCTACTGGATTCTAATGTACTAGGTCGTTTGACGGACTTAACTCGATCGAATCCGGGGATAATTGGATTCGACGGGTTAGCCGTTGGGTGACCACGTAGGATCTTGTGATGTTAGACCTGGGAGTGTTATTGAACCGAGTATGGAACAATACCGAGTTCGAGTAATGGCCCTAGGGGCGGTAGACGGGTTGAATCGATCAATAGATCGATTGTTGAGTAATAATCCCGAGTGGTTCGGTTTGAGCGGAATTAACGGTAATTCCGAGGTTTGACGGGAGTGAGAGAAATATTTTGGGACGGAGTGATGTCTCAAATATTTCAGAAAATTTGACGGAGTTATTAAACCGAGCGGAAAAGGTTAAGTGGAAAAGTTAATTGTTGCGGGTTAATGATTCCGGTTTGGGTTGGTTTGGTTTAATTTGATTAAACCATAAATATGTATACACATATGTATACATCCCCTTCTCCATATTTCTGCACACTTCTTCTTCTTTCTCTTCATTTGAGCAAGAAATATCTAGAACTATAGAGAGAGAGCAAGAGAGAAAAGGAGAGAAAGAAAGAAGAAGAAGGAAGAAGGAGAAGAGGGGGAGAAGAAGAGAGAAGAGAAGAGCTTGAGAAAACAAAGTTTTGGAGCTGTGTTGAGAGGTTCGATCGGGGTATCAAACGAGCAAGGATTGAGCTGAAAGTTTGTGGGTAAGTTCTTCAATCTCTTGCCTAGTTACCTAGCAAATTTCGTGGGATTATGTTATGTTTGGGCTGCAATTTGGTAGATATGTTTTTGAGACTTTGATATTTAAGTTCACTGAAGGAATTTATAAAATATGGTCTAGGGCAATAGATATGATTGGCTAAGTAGAGCCCTGTTTTTGAGAAGAAGAATCAGATTTGGGGGTTTGGATAATCCGAGTTTGAGAGCTTGTTATCATCTCTTGAGAAGTGTTGTGATGATCTTTTGTTAGGGATTTAGTGATACCTTAGTGTTGGTTGAGTAAGAGCCAAGGAGAGAGTAAGCTTAAGACGTTAAGCTATCACGAAGCAAGTGTATTCTTCTTGATTAACCGAGGTGAGTGCGTGACCGTGGTTGATCTATGTAATCAATGATTTGCCTTGTTTGATATATGTGTTAGGACTATACCATATGGGTGTGATTTATGGCTTGTCCAAGTTGTTGCTTGTGTGTGATGGAGCTCTATCATTCTTGTTTGATTGTTTGTATGTGAATGCATATTGATTTCGGTACGTCATTGAATTACATGTGCGTATAACCGTTGAGACGGGAAGACCGCCTCACTAAGCATTATCAATGCTTACGCGCCTCTTTTGGTGCAGGTAAAGAGAAGTCATAGGATGCGGAGCTCGTGGAACCAAGGCCGGAGAGAAGGGATGATCTAGTAGTAATTCGGGTTTTTCTTTTGGATCTTTTGATGTTATGTTTTGATGCCTTGGTGATGTTTTGGACTGGTAAATATGCTTGTAGCGATGTTTGATAAGGGTATATGCATAAGTTAAGGGTGGTTATGTTTGGCTTAAAAATTGGTTGTTATGGCTTGTTGTTGGTTGTTGTTGTTTTGGGTACAGGACAGGGAGATCGATCGATCCATTTCACAAGATTTAAGATCGACTGCAAGATCGATCGATCAAGGTCTAATCGATCGATCCAACAAATGGATCGGTCGATCATTAGTTGCGTATTGTTTTAGGATCGACTCGGGGAGAGAAGATCGATCGGTCAGGGTTCCGATCGATCGATTGCATGGGTGGATCAATCGATCGAGTTCAGCATATTTTTGTTGGATCGACTACGAGATGTAGGATCGATCGATCCTATTCCTAATGCTAGGTTTTAGTTAATGAGTTGTAACTTGTCATTCAAGTAGAGTTTTACTAATTAGAGTTTGACAAATTTATTAATGACTAAACGAATTTAAAAAAATAAAAAAAAATTTAAAAAAAATCCCTTAATTTTATCAAGCTCGTGATGTCTTCTGATGGGGCATCGCAGCTATTCTCAGCCCCGTGGACGAATTTATACTACAATTGTATTTAACTGTGTCCTTAAGTTTTGTGGATTAAACTTTCGAGATCAACTTCTCGGATGAAACCTATGAAAAGGCAATAAAAATCTCCTATCAGTGCATTACATAGTCCAAATGGCATTCTTCGATAAGCAAAGGTACCGTAAAGACATGTAAATGCTGTTTTTTCTTGATCTTGCGGGTGTATCGGAATTTGAAAAAATCCTGAATACCCATCTAAAAAATAATAGTGAGAGTGATTTGCTAATCGTTCTAACATCTGATCAATAAACGGAAGAGGAAAATGATCTTTTCTAGTGGCAGTATTTAATTTCCTTAAATCAATACACATCCTATGTCTGATATGCTCAAATTAATACCCTAAAAGTACTAAAGCAGTTGCTGTAGTATATCAGGGGTCGAACACAAGAACTCAAGAAAATTCACACAATAAATAATTTAGTGAGGATTAAGCTAAGCAAATCACGGTTAGACAGTAAATTAGAAGAACTAAAATACGATCAATGATTTAATCAGGATTAGCTCAGTGGTAACTCTCAGAAAATCAATGATAAACAACAATTAATCAATTAAGGTTCAATTCAATTAAACGCTCTTGAACTCAAACAAAAGTATAGTTAACCAACCGTCGCTAAAACTAACTAAGTCTAAAGTCTAAAATTCCAAATCTCTTTGCAAATCCTACACAGTAAACCAGCAATCAATTCAAGCTTGATATGTTCACAATTCGATTAAACCAAATCTCTTTGCAGATAATCCAATTGCTCACCCTAGTTTTATCGATACCAATTGCCTGTCGTCCTAATCGATTAATCTAGGTTCTATATTCTAAGTGATCAGGTTAGAAATAGCTTTGAGAACAACCTATGGTGAAGAACTATTCAGATTTTGAACCCTAACAAATCAATTATCATAAATCGAGAAATCCATATGAGAAAACCCCAACCTAAAATGAGACTACTTTATTACGATAGATGAAACAAATAACATAACTAAATAAATCATGAAATTAAATATAACAAAAGAATAAAAACAAGGGTTCGGATCTTCTATGATGAAATGTAGTCTGGATCCGTCTCTCACAAAAGTCCAAAGTCAAGTCCGGTTACCTAAAGACTAAGAGTTTGCTTAAATATAAAACACGAGCCGGGCTTCTTTGTAAATAAGGGAAAGATTGGGCTTCTTATGGGCTTCCTTGAAAATCTCTTCTGCGCATTGATTACGTCGGTATCGATCAATACCATGATGGTGTCGATCGATGCTAAAGCTTCAAAACGGGTACTTTCTTCGGTCTGCTCCAAAAAGGCTCCATATGTCTCCAAAATCTCCAATTTCGTCCCAAACGTGCTAAAACCTGAAAAGACTCTAAAATGATAGAAAAAGCACTAGAAAGACTCGATAAAATGACTTATATCATGGCTAAAAACGGGTAAAATCCATGATATATCAATGTCCGGTGATAGTTCTAGTAGGAATTAATTCGTCATTTTAATTTTTTACCACAGTGATACCACCCTTTTTAGGTACAATATGAACAGGGGAGACCCAAGTGCTATCTGATATAGGATAAATAATACCTGCATGTAGAAGTTTCAGAATTTCTTTTCTTACGACATCACGCAAATTTGGATTTAATCGCCTTTGAGGTTCAATTGAATTTTAGATTCATCTTCTAAATGTATGCATGCATAAGGATGGGGTTATGCCCTTGTGGTAAGAACCTAGACTTGTAACTCCAAGATCAACCCTTGAAAAGGAAGAACTCAACGGCAAGGCTCAAGCTACATGAAGAGATGTGGTTCGATCTTCATATAGCGGGTGATAGGGATGGAAGACGTGATGATGAGTGACGAGGGAAGGATCTTTCTAAAGGAAATCAAAGTTCAAACAGTAAGGATGGAGCAAGCTAGAAGATGTGGTTCGATTCTAGCTCACTAGGTGATGATAGGCGGCGGGGCTAGCTTCACAGCGACGGGAAGAACTCTCGGCTGCGCTAGGCTTGGTGGACTGAGGGCAACTCACAAGGATTATGGGAAGATCCTTGATACAGCCAATAGACCTTTGAGAAAGAGACACACTCAACCTCTCTTAGGGTTTTCTAATATAGAGTGAACTTTGATTAGAGAGAAAACAAAGTTGTAAACTTTATCTTAGATGTAAATGAAGGCTTAAATTATTAATGAGAAATGTTATGCCTTATATAGGCTACACCTTAGGGTTAGTAATTGGTCATAAATGATTAAGCCCATTAGCACAAATAACACAACAAACAACAAAGCCTCATAAACACTTAGTCTTTAAACAAGGGACATGACTAATACAAAGAAGGGGAGCTTATGTAATGACTCCCTAAAGATAGAATCATATCTCTATATGTTTAAGCTTGCCATCTAAAGTCTCCAAGCTAAACATATATGGGATACAAGATATGATGCCCTAGACGTTCAAGCCTCATTAAAACCCTTCTCTATAACCCGTCGTGGTAAACTAGAGGTAGGGAAAGAGTGCCTTACTTGCCTAAGGTCTTGAGGGGTGTTCTCACTGATGGATAGTAAGAACACACAAGACCTTGTCCCTAAGGCTGCATGTCCTTGAGCTATAGCTCATCGGGTCCAATGTGGCTCCATCGGTCCGCTCGCATCCGTGTGTGGTCTCTCCTCGGGTCTCTCCTCGATCCTCTAGCTTCCCTCGGTCTCCATGCTCCTGTAGCTTGTGAATGTAGAATTGGATCTGCCCCTTAAGCTGTTGAGCCTTCTTCCTTGTCATGATCTCATTTGGAATGAAGGGCACTCTCCAGATCTCCTCGGTTCTCGGCCTCGGATCGGCGGCGTGAGTAGAAGTAGGTGCGATATCCCCATCATTCCCTCCCTCTTCAAGAGCTTTGGTCTCCAAAAAATCATCATCTCCTACATCAAAAGGAGTCAAGTCAGCAACATTAAAGGTGGGAGAGTGATATGCTCAAATTAGTACCCAGTACAAAGCAGTTCGCAGATATCGTGGGTCGAACACAAGAACTCAAGAAAATTCACGAATGATGAAAGATGCAGATAAGCAAGCAAACAAATGATTTATAGAAAACAAATCAATTAAACTTAGGTTGAATTATAGAAGGAAACTAGGCTCAGGAAATTCTCGGAAATCAATGATAAACAACAATTAATCAATTAAGGTTCAATTCAAAGCTTTCAACTCAAACACGAAAGTATAGTTAACCAACCTGTCGCATAAAACTAACTAAGTCTAAAGTCACCAAATCTTCCAAATCCCACACAAGAAACCAGCAATCAATTCAAGGTTGATATGTTCACAATCGATTAAACCAAATCTCTTCAGATAATCCAATTGCTCACCCTAGTTTTATCGACATTCATGCACCGCCGTGCCTAATCGAATCTAGGTTCTATATTCTAAGTGATCAGGTTAGAAATAGCTGAGAACAACCCATGGTGAAGAACTATTCAGATTTTGAACCCTAACAAATCAATTATCATAAATGAGAAATCCATATGAGAAATCCCTAAACCTAAAATGAGACTACCTTGCATGGTCGATGAAAACAAGACATAACTGAATAGATCATGAAATTAAACAAAAGAATAAAACAAGGGTTCTGGATCTTCTCTGATGAACAAAGTCTTGGATCCGTCTCCCTCACAAAAGCTCTCAAAAGTAAAGTTCAAAGTAAAATCTCAAGGTCAAGTCTCAATGGTGGCTCCGTAATAATAGTGAAAAGTCAAGTCCCTTAACCTAAAGACTAAGAGTTTGCTTAAATAGGTCTCAAAAACACGAGCCGGGCTTCTTTAAGGGAAAGTGGCATTTTTGGCGAATTTCGCCCTGATATCTATTCTGCCGCTGCCGGTATCGATCGATACCGGATGGTGTCGATCGATATCATGCTTCAAAATTGCCGATATCGATCGATACGGGATGGTGTCGATCGATACTCAAAGTTCAAAATCTTCGGTTTGCTCCAAAAAGGCTCCAAATGTCTCCAAAATCTCCATTTCGTCCCAAAGCTAAAAACCTGAAAAGACTCTAAAATGATAAAAAGACTAGAAAGACTGATAAAACTACTTATATCATGGCTAAAAACGGTAAAATCCATGATATATCAACTCCCCTACTTAGCCTTGCCCCTCAAAACAAAAGAGAAAGAGGTTTGAAAAACCCAGATCCCGGATCACCGAAATCGCTGTAATGATCCCTCTTCCCAAGCGCCCACGTCCCGATCAGCTTATCTAACCTCCTCCATCTCTCCATCGGATCCCAGCTTCCACGTACTTCACCATGACCCGCTAAGTGTTCATCCAAGCTTATCATCGCCAGTTTCATCGCTAAAATCAATGTCCACGAACTTTCTAGATTCTGTTAGCTACCGAATTCCTGCTTCACCCTCTCAATGTATCCAGCTCTTGATTCTCTTTTTAACGCATATACAAATCAAGGTTCGAGACGAGCATTGATAGTGTAGCTACCACCTGCCTACCCTCTCAATGTATCCAGTACTTATCACGGGAGATCTACTCATTTCATACGCAATGTTCCTTAGCTAGGTAACAATGAATGACAAGCTTCTTTCGACATTTACCTTATTATGAAGTGCAAAATTTGGCTAAACTTGGATGAAAACTTGTTGGAGACAATCCATGAATTTCTGGCTGGTTATCCCTTGGATTTTATTACCACTGAACTAACTCAGAATAAGCGTCACTAAAAGCAAAATCAGGACAACAAAGCCAAGCACACCAGAAAACTCTAAGTTGTTTTGACTCAATTAAAACAAATTTTTTATTTTTTTATTTTTAGAAAACAAAATGAACACAATGTCACTACTCCCCAGACTTAAACAACACTGTCCCAGTGTTTATCAAGCCCGTGAAAGAAATCAAAGGACAAAACGAACAGTCAAGAACAAGAGGTGTTACCATAGAAAGCGTGGTGTCTATCGATACCTATGTCGATCGATACCAAGGCGGTGTCGATGATACCAAGGTGGTGTCGATCGAACAAAAAACGCACTCATCCTTCTTCCGATTCGCAAGCACAACAAACACAAAAAAAAAAAAAACAAAAACTCATATTTATAGACTTACCTGGGTCACCTCCCACTAAGCCTTGTAATGTCACAGCCGACTTTTGCTAAGATATCACAGACGGTGGAGGACTCACTCCAGATAAGCTCCACAACCAGACATCTCCAGCTTCAAAGTTTTGCTCATCATATCTCTTTCTTCTCTTTCATCTCCGTAGGAATGAGAACTCTAACCTTAGAGAAGGTTTCGAGGTGCCCTTGCACTTCACCTTATATTCGATCGAATCTCCATCACACTTCTGAGGAATCAAAGTGAAATTAGCACACGTTGAACTTTGCTTGTCGCCTCCTCTTGCTGCCTGGTCTCCACAACTTTCGGGGTGTGGGGAGTTCATTTGAAACATCCGCGATTTTGGTTCATCATAAGACCATCGATGCGATCGTAGTCTCGCCTGAGGTAATGGTGATGCACGAGACATCGGGTGCTCCTCCGAATGGCATCGTAAGACGCTCCTTCAATGCAAGAGAAAGAGATTCTCTTATTAGGCGTGTCCATGATCGCGCCTAACAAGTAGCCATAAATGGTCTTCCCAAAATCATGGCACCTGATCCTGGCTCATCTCCACAACCTGAAAATCAGTAGGAATCTACAATTTTAACAAAATCAAGAATCAGAATAAGGGAGTGAGAAGAACTGCGATGTGGAAGTTTGCCAGAGATCTCATATCAGCTTTCAATCTCTCTCGCAACGCCTCATGACACTAGACCCTGAGTCAACGGAGACTCCTGAAGTTTACTCTGAGATGGAGCATGGAACTGAGAATTTCCTGGGTCTTCCTCTTGTCAACTGCTCCTGGTGGTGGTCAGAATCTTATAAGGTCCGCAACCATTTTTTGACAAAACTTGCTTCTAGCAGCCTCCCACTCCTCTCTCTTGTCAGCTTGGGAATAATATAGCAACTCTGCTGTAACTTTCTTCAACCATCTCTGCCCTCTATTATCGAAGTTCATGGCGGTATCGACCATTGATGAGTGTCGATCGATACTGAGTTTGGTATCATCTCTGCAGGTTGGTGTCGATCGACACGGTAGGGTGTCGATCGATACCGTGAAATCTCATAATTCTTATCTCCATCTTAGCAACCTTCGAATCACAGAAGTGACGATCGATATATCTACGCATACTAGTATTATCGGATATATGACATAGTCATCTTAGCTCAAAATCTCTCTAGTGCTCGAGGATCGATTGACATGTCCATGCGTGGTTGAACTATCTTTCCTCGACAGCTGCCGATGTCCGAGCTATTTGATTTTCCAAAGATCTTCTCGATGGATTTCGAGCGCCGATTCTCCCATTCAGATCGTATAAATTATCCAGCTTTCTATTGAAATCCACGTCATCTTTCCCTCTTGTTCCAGGATCTCCTTCTTACTCTCCAGACCTGAGAATGTGGTGTAAGATTTCCGTATCAGCGAGTAAAATCACCGCTTGAAGTGGTTTTGGCGAAAGTGGCACCAAAACCAGATCGTTACCTCCAGACTCAGAACCACCTCATGATGTTGTTGAAGCTTCGGTTGTTGTTGAACCAAATCGCTGACCCGAAAACCGTAACCACCAATGTAGTTAACATCCTCCGACTCATCTTCAATGCCTTTACCTCAGCAAAATGTACAGCCTTCTTCGTCTTCCCACTAAGAGGTGCAGATGGTCCAGCTTCGCCTGAACCTCAGCATCAAGTAACCATCAACACTAGCGAGCCTTTTCCGCTCAAAATCAGCATTCTTGGTGCTATTGCTAGACGCCAAGTTCTCAATCAGCTTTACGGCGGAACCCTGTCAAGTTCCCCGCTGCGTAATCCAAGTATCCGATACCGCCAATCAATTCCGAAAGATCCCGAGCAGCTGAACTGACACTGAAACCGTGATGCGGACAGCCTCTCCGGTAGGATTCAATCGCACTCCAAGCAGCCTTGAGTGCTTCGCGGGATCTTGAGAAAATTGAGAGATCTTGTTCCTGAGGTCCTCCGATCTCGCATCGCCATAGAAATTGTTCAGAATGCTCTGGGCCTGCCCAAGTAGGAGAGATCCGGAGGTAGTCGCCAGCCAGAAGCTGCCTCTCCACCAAGAGAGTATGGAAAGAGCTTACAAAAAGAGGTATTCCTCGGTTCCATTGCAATTTCATACCGTGACCAAGTCCTAATTCTCGCGATCCATGTATGCCTATGAGAGAAGTGAAAGGGTGCTGTCCAACAAGAGTGAAGTAAGCGGCTTCAGCCAAAGTCATTCCTCTGAAAGTTGAATACGATCGCCGCACGATGGCATAGAATTGATCCGGCCTGTAACGCTAAGTGTCTCAAAGAACAGTCAGTTGTGTGAGAAGGTATTTGTTCACCTTCCTCATCATGCACCAAACCTGGAAGATCCATCTCAATCAGAAGTTCTTTCTTTGTCCGATTTGGCTCAAGCCGCTAGCTCAGAGGAGAGAGATTGATCGCTGTGTGTCTTTCTTTTCTCCTAGTACGCTGATGCATACACCTGAAAATCAAAGGACGAGAAGATAAGTAAAAAATTAAACAGACACAGTGTCGATCGATACTAATATCGACATCGACGACTAACTTGCAAAATCGACAACTAAATTCTAATGGTGAATTTTTAGAGTCCCCAAGAATCCCAAATTTGATATGCTCAAATTAATACCCTAAAAGTACAAAGCCGCAGATATCGTGGGTCAACACAAGAACTCAAGAAAATTCACTAATGATGAAAGATGCAGATCAGGTAAGCAAACAAATGATTTATGAGAAAACAAATGGTCGAATTAAACTTAGGTTGAATTTGATAGAAGGAAACTAGGCTCAGGAAAATTCTCAGAAATCAATGATAAACAACAATTAATCAATTAAGGTTCAATTCACTCAATTACTTTGAACTCAAACATATAGTTAACCAACCGCTGCGAAACTAACTAAGCTCAGTCTAAAATTCCAAATCTCTTTGCAAATCCACAGTAAACCAGCAATCAATTCAAGTTTGATATGTCTCACGATTAAACCAAATCTCCAGATAATCCAATTGCTCACCCTAGTTTTATCGACATTCAATCACTGGTGCCTAATCGATTAATCTAGGTTCTATATTCTAAGTGATCAGGTTAGAAATAGCTTTGAGAACAACCTATGGTGAAGAACTATTCAGATTTTGAACCCTAACAAATCAATTATCATAAATCAGAGAAATCCATATGAGAAATCCCTAAACCTAAAATGAGACTACTGCATATTCGATGAAAACAAGACATAACTGAATAGATCATGAAATTAAACAAAAGAATAAAACAAGGGTTCGGGATCTTCTCTATGATGAACAAAGTCTTGGATCCGTCTCCCTCACAAAAGCTCTCAAAAGTAAAGTTCAAAGTAAAATCTCAAGGTCAAGTCTCAATGGTGGCTCCAGAATAATAGTGAAAAGTCAAGTCCCCTTAACCTAAATACTAAGAGTTTGCTTAAATAGGTCTCAAAACACGAGCTGGGCTTCTTTGTAAATGGAAAGTATTGGCTTCGCGAGAATTTCGATATCTATCTCCGCTGCCAGCATGCCCATCGACATACCGGATGGTGTCGATCGATACCATGCTTCAAAATCTTCGCTATCGATCGATACTGGGATGGTGTCGATCGATACTCAGCTTCAAACGGTACTTTCTTCGGTTTGCTCCAAAAAGGCTCCAAATGTCTCCAAAATCTCCACTTCGCCCCAAACGTGCTAAAACCTGAAAAGACTCTAAAATGATAGAAAAAGCACTAGAAAGACTCGATAAAACGACTTATATCATGGCTAAAAACGGGTAAAATCCATGATATATCAGAGAGATACTAAACTGGCCGGGAAGTTTGAGGCGATAGGCATTGTCGTTGATCTTCTCGAGGACTTTGAAGGGACCGTCTCCTCGAGCATCCAGCTTGTGTTTCCTCTTTTTTTGAACCTCTCGGGTCTCATGTGGAACCAAACCCAATCCCCGGGCTGAAAGATAACCCGCTTCCTTCTCTTGTTGACCCGAGCCATAACTTGATCATTCCTCTTCTCAATGTTACCATGAACCATCTCAAAGATCTTCTTCATGGACTCGGCCTTAGTAACTCCTTCCACATCCATCATCTCAGCGGGTGGTAAGGGTGTAAGACTCAAAGGGGTGTTGGGATTACGTCCATACACCACTTCAAAGGGTGACATCCTTGTGGTTGAATGCTGGGCTGAGTTGTAAGCAAACTCAACTAGAGGAAAACATTCCACCCAATTTTTCAAATTGTTCCCGATAGTGGCTCTAAGAAGAGTACCGAGTGTGCGGTTGACAAATTCGGTTTGACCATCTGTTTGGGGGTGACAAGTGGTGGAGAACAATAGCTTAGTCCCCAATCTCTTCCATAAAGTCCTCCAAAAATGAGACAAGAACTTGGTGTCACGATCGGAGACGATAGTCCGAGGAATCCCATGTAGGCGGACCACTTCTTTGAAGAACAAGGTGGCGATTTGTGAAGCATCATTAGTCTTGGCACATGGTATGAAGTGTGCCATCTTGGAGAACCTATCAACCACCACAAAAATAGAGTCCTTAAGATGAAGTTTGGGCAGCCCCAAAACGAAGTCCATGAAGATATCGACTACCTGTCAGCTTTGGGAATGGGCAATGGTGGTACAAGCCATGGGGTGGACTTTACTTGGCTCTTCGCATGTCAGACATCTATCACAGTAGGTCATGACCATCTTCTTCATCCTTGGCCAGTAAAAATGTTCCTTCAATGTGCTCAACGTCTTCTCAACCCCAAAATGACCCATTAAACCACCCCCGTGAGCTTCTTTTACCAATACTTCCCGCATAGAGCTTTGGGGTATGCATAACCTCTTGTCCTTGAATAAAAACCCATCATGGAGGTAGAAATTAGTGTAAGAACCAGCCCCATGTCCATCAAAACTATCTTTCAAATCCGGGTCCTCTTCATATAAACTCTTAAGGAACTCAAACCCAAGCATCTTCGACTCCATGGTGGTAATGAGTGTATGTCTTCTAGAGAGGGCATTAGCAACTATGTTCTTCAAAGTCGTTTCTTCAAAGTCGCCAATCCTGGCAAGGTCTCGTGTGTCGGGATGACGCATTCCTTTGAGAGAGAAGGTAATGCTGCCATGTTTGCATGGTTCTAACCAAAGCATAAGCCCGTCAGTGTGGGATGTTCAAGGCAGCCCCACTCAACTTCTCACTAAAGAAAGCAACCGGTTTGCCTCCTTGTGTCAAAACCGCTCCAATGCCTACACCAGAAGCGTCACATTCTACTTCAAAGGTCTTGCTGAAATCTGGCAAGGTTAGTATGGGGGCATGTGTAAGGTGATACTTAAGGTCCAGAAATGATCTCTCTTGAGATTCCCCCCATTCAAATCCCACACTCTTCTTAATTACCGAAGTAAGGGTGCGGCGATGGTGCTAAAGTCTTTGACGAACCGTTGGTAGAAACTTGTTAACCCATGGAAGCTTCTCACTTGACTAACATTGGTGGGTCTAGGCTAGCCTTGGATGGCTTCAATCTTCTCTAAGTCCACACGAAGACCTTGAGAACCCACTACAAAACTAAGGAAAACAAGCTCACTAGTACAAAAAGTGCATTTCTTGAGGTTAGCATATAATCCTTCATTCCTAAGAGTTTCTAACACCAATTCAAGATGAGACACATGTTCAGCCAAGCAAGTACTATAGACCAAGATATCATCAAAGTATACTACCACGAATTTGCTAAGGATATGGTAGTTAATGAGTCTCATGAATGTGTTGGGGCGCTGTGAGTCCAAACGGCATCATATAATTCATATACCATGCTTGGTCTTGAAGGCGTCTTCAAATAAAGAATTTTATGTTTACGCATTCTGTCAAATGCCTCAACCACTATCATGTCATAGAAGTAAAGGTATCAATCCAAATGAATGCGATATTAACCTTGAAAGGATGCAATCAAACCGCCTAAGTCAAGCCGAAGCAAAGAAATGGTGAAACTATCAACTAAGCAAAAAGGAGATCGGCAATTACGTAAACTAAAAAGAGTGAAAGGAAAAAAAAAGAGTAAAGCAGTATCATAAACAGATGAAACAGAGCGAAAAATGTAACACATAAAAACGAGATCAATCAAGAACAAGAAGGTCCTAAGGATGGGGTCGGTCACTATCCTCCTAATCTACTAGGGCTTAACAAAATCTATCTAAGCTAATCCCTAGATAATAGATTCAACAAGAATAAATCCACTCGTGATAACCTCAAGCTAAACTAGTTCCCACTAAATCTCTAAATAAATCTAGCTTAGCAGTGCACTAAGATTCAATCTATTTAAGCCAAGTAAACATCCTAGACATCCAACTCTTAGGCTAGGGTAAATCTATGGAATTAGTTGTTCGCATTTCATCAAACACCTTCGGGTGTGGAAAAACCTATGATCTGTGATTCAAGATCGAGAAACTAGCATTAAGATCACTAATCCAGAAGGGATTTCGCTCTAATCTAACCCTAAACCACCTAAAAGATCAAGATTCCAAGCCTAAACCTAACCCATCCTTAAGATCCTTAGAAAACTACTCACATCACATCAAACTCAAAAACCCAAAATGATAATAACTTGCATAATCATAAAGATAAGGAAAGAATAAGGATAAAGATTCAAACACAAATACTCAAGAGATTCGAGTTCTATAATCCAAGAAGCAAGAATGTATGAATGATGATAAGAGCCTAAAACGAGTCCCCCCATCCTAATCTCATACAGAGTATTATACTCTTAGTTAAAAACCCTAAATCACAAAAAGACAAAAGAATTAGAAACGCTCTAGCAAGTTGGATCGAGTGTGTGGTGGTCGCAGTCCTGAAAAAACTTCAAGACGACACTTTTATTTCGGTTTCAGTGCAGCCGAGTGGTCCTGGAATCAAGACTGCATTTTAAGGTCACGACGAGCGTCTAGCAGTTTCAGCCGGAATCAAGCCTTTTGCGGACTCGCGACTGAGTGTGGGGCTCAACTAGTTCCAAGACGGCGCTTTAGCATGGACTCGAGTGGATGGCTCGAGCCGGTTGAGCTGGTTCCAAGACACCTTTGGCTCCGGAATTTGAGTCTGTGGTGGCGACCTTGTCTTTCTCATTTTCCTTATCTCCATTCGGCCTCAACAGCTTCAATACTCCTTAAGTGCATCCGAAAGACTCAAATGCGAATGTATGCAAACCTAATGCAAAATGCTCTAAGTATGCAAAACTAGACACAAACGCTAAGAACATGCTACTAAACGAGGTTAAAAAGGGTGATAAATGCATGATAGAACCATGTAAAATATAGACATATAAACTCCCCCAAACTTAGTCTCTTGCTTGCCCTCCAAAAGTAAGTATAAGCCGGAGGAGAGGTTTGAAAATGGATTCAACCAAAACATGCTGATATACATGATTTCAATGTCCAAGTTGTCTGGGAATGCAAAGTCTATGAACTCTACTTAAAAACTTTAGCCATATTCTTCTAAAGACAATTTCAATTAAATCTCAACCTAGACATGCATTCAAATTTACCATTCTCTTTAACATTCAATCAAGCGTGAAACCATGAATCAAGCTATGCACATTCAATGAACTCATTTAGCTAAGGTTAAGAGACAAAGATGGTCCCTTTCATACGATTTGATCAGTTGAACAGAGGGATCTCTCAAGAATGAGCTTCTAGAATGCTAAAGGTAAGGACCAACCTATGCATACAAGAATAGACTCTCATCTACCCAACGATACACATATGACCTTAACCCCTAGTTCTAAACCCAGAAAGTTGTCCTAATTATACCCTTGACACTTGGCAATTTTGCCTTGACTTTCTTGGATCGACTCATTTTTTTCTTTTTCTTTGATCTTGTTCTGAGAGGTTCTATACAACTCTAGCTGATTTGAGGTTTTTCTTTTTGGTGGTTCACTACCAGCTAGCTTTTCTTTCTTTTTTTAGGACTTTAAGCTTTTGCCTTTCTTTTCTTATTCTTTGCACACCCCAAATCCTTTACTAGATTAACAAATTTCCAGAACATTCTCTCCTAGAACTCTTAACCTTTTCTTTCATATTTTTCCAAGTTTTATTTCTTCCTTTTCACAGAACCAAACCTTATACCCAATGATGAAGATCCCACCTACTCCTATCTGATTCGAAAATTGCAAACCAGAACTACATGAGAATTTATCTTTGTCGGCTCAAACCTAACACTTTCTACCATGCTAAATAAAGCCTCACACACAATAGAGTAATATCATGGCTTGAAAGAAGGTTAAAGCATGGTAAAACTGTCCTAATATATAACTACTTGGATTAGCAAGAGTGGCAAATAGGTGAAAGAAAATTCAAGTATGTGTATGGTATCCATGAGTTCAGATGCAGTGCATAGACATGATAATTAATAGTCAAGTTCAGGTTCAAATAGATAGAGAATGGTATCAAATCACAACATGCTTCAAGGACCTAATCCATGTATTCAAAGTATGGTGCATTCTTACTTCAAGTTCATTAACAATGCATTAAACAACCAGAAACGAGGGCATTGAGACTATATTACCAAATCAGCATGCTTACAAGGTTAATATCATCATGATCCTTATGCATATGCAACAGCCCTAAAATGTGAATGTAACTACATGAACACTGTTTCCTGTTTTTCGAAAAATTTCTAATTTTTTTCGGTTTTCTATGCCTTAGATGCATGCTGACTCAAACATGCACAAAATCAAAAGAAGAACACAGAAAACAATCAAACACATCTTAACCTCCCCCAAACTTAAAGCCACGCTGTGTAGTAAAAATTTGGAAAGAAGTTTTAAGAAACAACACAAAGCAAGAAGGAAATGCAAATGGTATATACAAGAAATGATAGAGCAGGTACCTTAGGGGTTGAGAAGAAGGAGGAGATTGAATCCTCCATGCTCACTTCCTAAGCTGCGAGTGGTCTCGGTCGCCAAACGGGGAGGTCGCTCGATCAAATGACTCGAGCTGGCCGCTGAGCTGGAGTGTCCGCTCACCGAACTCCTCTTTTCTCCTTGTGTACTGCTTGATTTGTTGCCTTGGCTCGAACGATGAGGCTCTTGGCAGTTCCACGTGCACGAGATCTGTGCACTTCACTAAATGACCCACTCCCCATCAAGAACGTGCATGACTACCTTCGAGGAAGGGGCACGAACTTCTGCTGGAAATCTTTAGTTGATCTCTTACTTCCTTCATTTGGCCTTTTAAATCCTTCACCGTCCCCTTTAAACGGCTATGGTTCTGCCTCTGGAATATGTTCCATCTGAGAGTATACTAATTCCGCTTGCTTCCTTCGTAAGGTGGCTACTTAGGCGTAGGGGTAATCCAAAGCCAAACTTTCGAGCCATTGTCTTTCATCACTATCCACAGAATCTTCTTCCTGACGTGGAGCTTCTTCTGACCACATGGAGCTTCTTCGCTGCGTAGAGGCGCCGTGGAGGAATGAAGTCGATGTCGTGCCTAGTCCGACGGGTGAGGTCTGGCTCTCCAACGGCTGGATGGTTGAATTGGTAGATGAACACATCGGGCGGTTACAGCGTCAGGAATGGGCTTCTCAGATGGTGATGTCGATCCACCTGGGATTGTATGGTTGACCTCAGCTCTACACCACTGCCACCAGAATGGGGTTATAACTCCACCATTCTAATTTCCCCTGCGACTTCCTTGTGCATCCTCAATGCCAGTCTTTGTACCATATCAACTGACTCAATCCAAGTCTAAGCTTCAGTGTCTCCCCGTCCCCCCAGCCTCTCCCCATCCCTGTGTAGCTGTAACATCCGCAATGCTACATCTAGCATCTGCATCTCGCCGTCATTGATGTTTCCGGTAACCCTTAGCAAACATAGTGCTTCGATGGCTTTGTGGAAGTACCTTAGCACGGGACTTCTCGATCTGAGTGCTTTGCGGATGACGAGTAAGGTCTGCTGCCTCTAATGGTGGACCGAGGCTTCAGAATAGTCGTGTCGGTGCCAGGTCGATCCCATTCCACTGAAACCATACAAGTTTTCCTCCTTATGGTGAGGAGTGAAACGACCCCTGCATGTGAAGGTGATAAATCTCGACCTCCATCTGATTCATACTGCTCATCCTCAATGTACCGAGAGCCGAGGATAGGAAATGGCATGTCTCCCGGTAAGCCAAGCTGAATTCTCATGAATGTGCCCAGGCCGCTGACTCGGTACAAGTACTCCACATCCTTGGCAATTCCGAGTTTTGCACATGTCTCCCGGTGCGGATACCGTGTTCCCGCAAAACCTCTGTCAAGGAAGATGGCAAGACATTCCTCCTCAGAAGGCTCCTGCTTAGTCTTTCCGGGTTGCTTGGTGGCTACTTTGGTCTCATCTCTATCACCTCTGCTGCCATGATCAAACGCACTAGGTTCCTCCGGTTTCTTTCCACGAGCGATTGACGTTTGTCCGCGAGAACTCTTCAGCCGCTGACTTTTTCTCGGCTCACCCCTCGGCTCGAGGGGATGGTCGCAGTGCATCATTCCCTCCGGCTGACTTAGGGGTCGGCTGGTCTTCAGGTAACTCCTCTCCGCCTTTGCTTTTCTTATCGGCTCGAACCATGGACTCGAGTCATGGCTCGAGCTTAACTTCATCAATCTCCTATCGGCTGCAAAACCGGTCCTCAGCTTCTGAAAGTGCTAACGGCCTCAGCAGATGGGCGATCACCGACTCTCCTTTGTGATCTTCTAATGAGGAGCGTATTGGCCGATCATTTTCAGAAATTTCTTTCAGAGCAAAGAAGAGTGGGCGCAAACTGTTGGTCTCCTTATGAGGCGGGATGGAGCGATGACAAGGGAGGAGCATCCATTTGAATTCAATTTGAATTTTCAAAGTTGGCTCGAGCATGTGACTAGGACCAGTCGAGTCAGTTCTTGTCTCCTTGTCATTAATTTGAATTTGGCCACTCTCGAGCCATCAACTGAGCGATCGGTCGAGCCGACTTTGTCGGATTTTGAATTTATGCCTTGCCTCGACCACATGAGTAAGTGGCTCAGTCGGACTGCTCGCCTTCTCCTGAAAACACACAAATAAACCACAAAACAAAAATTACCAAAAAACGACTGCTTATCAAGAAAATTGATCATTATATACAGGATGACATGGGACTTCCTCCCAAGTGAGCTGTTTATACACTAAGCTTGACTTCCTAATTTACTAAGTAGGGGGAGGTTCATCTAGACGGATGAAGTTCCTCCGGGATGATGTAATCAGCAAGATAGAGCTCTGCGCCATTCTAAACTGGTCACCCTTCCCGACGTAGTAACCTTCCATAAGGTGAGACTTCTTTGACTCGAATGGTCCCGACCATCTGACTTCAGCTTTCCAGGAAATATCTTGAGTCTCGAGTTGAAAAGGAGCACTTGATCACCAGCTTTGAATTCTGGGAAGAATTTCGTCATGGAAGGCTTTTGCCTTCTCCTTATAAACCTGAACCTCGTAGGCATCCAACCTGACCTCTTCCAATTCATGTAGATCCAATGCTCTCTTTCCTGGGCAGTCTTGATATCTAGATTCAAGAGTTTCTGCCCATAATGCCTTGTACTCAATCTCCACAGCAGATGGCAAGCTTGCCATGAGCAGCTGGAATGGTGTTCTTCCACTCAGGTGTCTCGAACGCAGTCCTATATGCCCAAAAGTCTCATCAAGCAGGACCAGTTCTCAGACTCCTACTACTTCTGCCAAGATGGCTTTGATATGCTTGTTAGACACTTCCACCTGCCCTGGTTTGAGGATGGTATGGCGTGGCTACCATGCTTAACCCCATGCTTCTTCAAGATTTTCAAAGAGCATTGATGAAATGATCCCCATCACTGATCACTACTCTTGGTACTCCAAATCTGGGAAGATAATGCTTGAACATCTTCAGAACACCCTTGCATCATTGGTAGGACAATAGCTTAAATACCTCGACTTCTGTAATTGGGAACCGAGGCATTTGCCCCTCCTCGCGATGTTACCCATTCTCGGCAAGGATCACACCTAGTGATGAAAGCTGGCCCTTGAACATTAAAGGCCACCCAATCCTGCTTGAGAACTTTCAGACAGTCTTGAAAGTAGCAAAGTGACCCCCATAAACCGAACCATGCGGCGTGCTAAAACCCCATTTACTTCTCCCTCATGCATCTTCGTAGTGCACATCCGAACCTCTTGCACAAGTAAGGCTCATCCCGTAGTAGTGGTTCACATCTCTCAAAAACTTTTTCCTGTAAGCATCAAGACTCCTAGATTTCGCTTACAAGGTAATATCGCAAATTCTACATACTGTGCTCTCTATTGCCAAGACAACAAAGAATGAGTCGTTCTCAGTATTGAATCATCTATTTCATCCTTGATAAATGATCAGCTACTCCATTCTCTATACCCTTCATATCAATGATCTCCATGTCAAACTCCTCAGAGCAGAAGTATCCATCCGAGCAGCCTTGGCTTATCCTTCTTCGCATGATATGCCCGAAGTGCTGCATGATCTCGGTAAACTATCACCTGGAGCCCCTAGGTAGCTTCTGAACTTCTCAAAAGCAAAGACAACAGAAATTCTTCTCTATTGTTGCATATCTCCCTGATCTTCATCAAGTGTTCTCGCGCTAATAGATCACATGCAACTTCTTGTCAATCTTTTGTCCCAAAACAGCTCCCACGCAAAAAATCTGACGATCACACATGATTTCGAACGGATAGTCCCAGCTTGGTGCTTGACTTGGAGCTGAGACCAAAGCTTCCTTAATCTGCTGGAATGCCCTCAAACACTCGTAATCAAAGATGAACTTGTTCCTCAGATAATGAGTGATGGTCGCTATATTTGAAATCCTTGACGAATCCCAGTGAAACCAGCATGACCCAAGAAACTTCTGATATCCCTCGACGCTCTTAGGCGGTTGCAACGCATCATGTCAACCTTCGCTCTGTCACTTCTATCCCATTCTCGAAATTTTGCGCCCCAAGACANNATTGACTGCAGAATGGGCAGATTACTCTGAATGTTGGTGATTTGGTAATGTCTTTTAACATGGAAAAAATCATGAAACGACCCGACCATCGGCAGGCGAAACCTAGGCGTCGACACATTCGGTGACATTGCGGAGGGTATTTTAGGGAGAAACATCCTGAGGATCCACTAGAGCAGCTGGTGCATCTGAAGATTCAGAGTTGGTTTGGATGATGATGCTGCTGGTTATGTCAAAATTCTCGACAGTGCAGAGCCAGTATCGATCGACACCACAGGAGGTATCGATCGATACCACGTGTGTGCAATGGAAAGTTTGGGCGAAATTCCTAAGCAAGTCAGTGTTTCTGGGGATTGGAGTGAGGAAAAGGCACCAAAGATTGAACTTAAACCACTTCCAGCCGAGCTAAGGTACGTTTTCATTGGTCCTAATTCGACATATCCTGTTATAGTCAATTCTTCTTTGAACAACGCTGAGGTCACTTATCATCGAAAGCGCAGTATCGCAAAGCTCGCTGGCCATTCTCTTGATGATATGCAGGTATCTCTCCCGACCTATGCATGCACAGATCTACCTCGGGAAGAAGAGTCGAAGTCATCAAAGTGTCGAGAACATTGAATCCGAACTCAAGGAGGTTGTGAAAAAAGGCGATGAAACTGCAGCTGATCATTTGCAATCTCGATAGTTCTTGGGTCAGTCCTGTTCATGTTTGGCCTAAGAAAGGCGGTATCACAAGTGGTGAAGAATGAAAAGAACGAAGTTGATCCCGACAAGGACTATCATCACGGTCACGGACGTGTATCGACTACGTAAAGTCAACGCCGCTACACGGAAGGATCATTTTCCTTTTGCCTTTTATGATGTTGAGCGCTTAATCACCCATACTATGCTTTGATGGGTATTCAGGCTTTTTCCAGATTCCCATTCACCCGAGGATCAAGGGAAGACGACTTTACATGTCCCTATGGCATCTCGCATACCGCTAACGTCAAGCTGATCGTAACGCCTCCTGCTACTTTCGTATGCATGATTTCGATCTTCACCGATACGATCGAGGAGTTTATGGAGATATTCATGGATGATTTCTCTGCTTATGGGTCTTCGCTTAAGATGTTCTGGATAATTTGTGCAAGGCTCCGCAATGGCGGCAGTTGATCCGTGTCACTCATGGTACAAGCCTGGGATTGTTTTGGGGCACAAGGTTTCAGAGAAGGGGATCAAGTTGACGCTGCCGTTCAAATCATTCTGCAACCTCCACGGCCAAGCAGATCCGGCTCTCGGTCACGCTGGTTTCTAGAGATTTATGAAGGATTTCTCAAAAATCGCCTCTCCTCTCACCGCCTGTGCAAGAAGTGCAATTTGACTTCACCCCTGCTTGTTATGCCGCTTTTCAAGGCCATCAAAGCCGCCTAGTGAGTGCACCTCGCTGCTCCAAATCTCGCCGAGATCATGGCGATGCGAGCTACAGGTGTGCTGCAAGCGGGTCAAAGGAAAAGAGGCCGCATGTCATTTACTATGCCAGCCGCATTGATGATGCACAACCGCAACCACAAGAGCTAGCAGTTGTGTTCGCTGAGAAGATCTTATTTGGCAAAGTAGTTTGGTACACTGATCATGCCGCTCTTGGGAACAAAAGACCTCGCCTCGCCCCAAGTACTTATGCTTCCTTTCGATATCGAAATTAAGGACAAGAAAGGGGAGAATGGAGTTGCAGATCACTCTGTCGCGAATGAAGATAGATGGGGATGTGCCTATCGATGATTACTTACCGTAGGAATCATCTTTTCTCTACAAGAGGACCGCGTTGAATTTTTCAAAAATTTCAATTTTCCTGACGATCTGATATCAGATTATCGATACCACTATCGATCGATACCTTCAGATCACACAATTTTTACGATGGCATCAGTTCTTACGCCGCCTATTCACCTGCCGTGACAACCGCTCAGGCCTCGTATGTCGACATCGCCAACTTTCTAGCAACGGAAACTGAGCCGCATCACACAACACCTATGAGAGGAAAGTTTCTGCGAGAGGTACGGCGTTTCCGATGAACTCCTTATCTCTGCATAAGTATTGCTCGATGGTCTTTTTAAGATGTTTGGCTCAGTTCTGACGCTCTCTTCCACTGCCATGGTTCTGAATATGCTGGACACTTCGCTACGCTCAAGACAGTTTCTAAGGTTCTTCAAGCCGGGTTTTGTGGCCAACTATGTTCTCAGAGATGCTAATGCTTTTGTTGCTCAGTGATTTGTCACGGAGAGGGAAGATAGAAGCATGAGATGCCACAAAACTCATCCTCGAGGTCGAAGTGTTTCCTGCTGGGGTATTGACTTCATGGGTCCTTTTCCATCGCCGCACAAGAACAGATACATTTGGTTGCTGTTGATTATGTCTCCAAGAAGTGCTGGGTCCAACCAATGATCATACGGTGGTTCTTAAGCTGTTTAAGACCATCATCTTCCCGCGGTCGGGGATCCCGCTAATCGCTATCAGTGATGTGCGCCACTTCATCAACAAAGTTTTCGAGCGGTTGTCAAGAAGTACGGGTTAATCATCGTGTCGCTACACCGTATCATCCCTCAGACAAGTCAGAGGTTTCCAACAAAGATCAAGGAGATTCTGAAAAGACTGTGGGTACTTCGGGAAGGACTGGTCTACTAAGCTGAATGATGCACTATGGGCATACGTAATCTGCTTTTAAAACACCGGGGACTACGCCATTTCACTTGCTGGAAAGCATGTCATCTCCCTGCTGAACTTGAGCATAAAGGAATCTGGCGACAAGGCTACTCAACTACTTACATCAAACCTGCTGCTGAGAGGAGATTGATTCAGTTGAATGAACTCGCATCAGATATCACTATGGAACTCGAAGATATACAAAGAACGAGCCAAGGTCTATCATGATAAGAAGATCCTTTCACGACAATTCAACCAAACGACCAGTTCTTCTTTATAACCTCGCTTGCACTTGTTTCCTGGTAAACTTCGCCTCGTTGGTCGTCCTTTCACTATCAAGGAGGTATGCACCACATGGTGCTATCGGGATTAATTTGTCGAGATCTAATTTACTGGAATGGGCAAAGGGTTAAACACTATGGGCAAAAGCCGAGATTCCAGCAGACAAATCACGCCCGGCTAATCCACCCGCTGCCTAACCGTCATTAAAGTCAGGCTCGTGACATTAAACAAGCGCTAGTGAGGCAACCCACTGTAGGCTCACATAATTTTGTTTTGCTGTTTTCAGGAATCAGAATTTGTCTATCAAGATCGATCGATACCACACTGGTATCGACGATACCGCCGCCGTAAGTGTTTATATAAACCCCTGGGCTGAAATCGCACAACACACTTTTGCCGCATCGCCGACACAAACACAAAAATCGCCTCTTTTCATTTTCTCACTGTTTGAGTGATTCTTTCGCCTATTCCATCTTGTTCAATCGACAAGGTAACATCTCGATTTTGCAATTTTTCAATCCATGGAATCAATTTTTGGGTTTGAGATTTTGGCCTCTAAACTTGTTTTGTGGTTGAATATTGATACTCTCCGATCTAGCCTCCGAACCTGCCTCGCATGTATTGTCATTAGTTACAACTCGTATCGATCGATGATCTCAAAAACAGTTGATGGTATCGACGATACCACCCGAGTATCGACGAGTATTGAGTATGCTGGTGTCGATCGATACCACCCAGTATCGATCGACACCGCATTTCTAACCTTGGCGAATTTTGGTGATTTTTGACTCTCTATTTGTGTTTCGTATTGTTTGCAGATGCCTCCAAAGAAGTCACGAATGATTAAGGGACGAGCTCTTCCGCACTACCTCACTATGGACGCCGTTGAGATCTTCGACGGATATGACGCGTAGGGGATGACGCCATACCGAAAGATGCAAGTTATCGTGGCGATGATGAGTCTATGAGAGATTCCACGCCACAAGAGACCGGTTAGCAGTTACGGGCGCCAACTTCATCTGGCTCACCCAGCGCCACCTTCAGCCGGCCGGCTGCCATCTTCGCCTCAACCACCTCGCACCTTCGCATCCCGCCCCTCCTTCCTGCACCTTCCACCACCACATCTAGCCACCTTGGCCTAAAAGAGAGGAGACGGCCTCTCAGCATCGCTCGGGAGAGTACAAGGCAATTATCGGTAGCCGCCCCACGCAGCGTCCCATTTACACTCGATTCACTACGATTCCATCTTCTACAATGCATGGCTGACGTTGAGATCAAGAAGACCAGATTTGCAAATCCACTTACCATGAGGCATCGGGTTTCGATGGGAGTTACAGACTCCTCGGAGAAGATTGGTCTGGGTACTGCTCACAGGTGGTATCCACTTTACCCAGATCTCCCGCCAGCCTTGCTCTCCACGCGTGTCTACAACGAGAGGCCCCTGCGCAGCGTGAGTGCTTACTTTTATGATTCGCGGAGTGAGATACCGTCTTCCTTTCCAGGATCTCGCAGCATCTACGGCTCGTAGAGATTACTCTCGCCGCGAGCCGCCAAGTTCATGGACGCCCAAAACTCGAGCATTTGACACGGGCAATATACAGCAAGACGACACGCAGATGGATATCCGCCACCCAGCCTCAATGCGTAGCTCGGATTCCGAGCAACACGCCGATGCAAGATGGAGCCTAACAAGACGTGCAAGCCGATTGTGATGTCTGGCCTTGAGCATATTGATGATGAGGAGGAATGGCCTCGAGCGGATCTTGCAGCTAATTCTGATGCAGATTCGCACATCACCTGAGCCACCGGGTGAAACCTTTCACCGCTGCTAAGAGTGGGCACTTGGCGCCAAGTCGAGTCTGTGGGTAACCTTCTCACTCCCATTTTTCTTCATTTTGGGATTGATGTTTCGAGCTTCGATTGTCTCTACTCGAGCTGTGATGGATGAGCATTTAGCATCCGCTGGCTTAAGTTCGTGACGACGTTGGGTATTCAAGACCTCTCGGGGACTTCCTCGTCCAGCCCAACACGTATCCGACATAGATTCAGATGCATCCAAGCTACTGCTCACTCCTGCCTCGACGGACACACTCGAGCACCAGCCACTCGACGCCGTGGTGTACCTCTCCGAGACTCCCCCGTTGCTGACGAGACGCCGCCACTGCACCCTACCCTCGCACTGCCGCTACTTTTCCTCCCGCGCCAACCATGGACCTGGACCCGCTTCAGAGATGTTGTAGTCTTCAGATCTGGAGCACCATTTCTGCAGCTGCATGACTTTGCCGACCTCGCCGCCTGCACCAACCGGCTGCTGGGACCATCACGCACGCTGGTGCTGCTGCTGCCTATGACTCTGATTCCGGCTATTCTGAGGATTAGTCATCTCTCGATTTGTTTTTCTTTTTTCCTTTTTCCTTTGGTTTTGTATAGCGAACTGATGTTTCTTTTGTTGTGTGACTAAGTGGTTTAATGGTTACGATCTTTTGTCTCTAACTCGTGTTTGAATTTATTCGCTCTAACTTGGATCATCTAACACGGTCAGCTCATTCAGTTAGAGAAAGAGGTTTTTCATCTCTATTTTGCATCGATCGATACTAACTCGTGTCGATCGATACCAACTGTGGTAACACCTCTCGCTCTTCATCTTACCATTTTTTCCATTTATTTTTCTTTCACCTTCTCTAAGCTTGATATACACTGGGGATGTTGTTTAAGTCTGGGAGGTAGTCGACATTTTGTTCTTTTGTTTCCTTTATTCAAAAAAAAAAAAAAAAAAAACCCTTTTGTTTTATTGAGTCAAAACCACTAAGATCTGCTTGAATTTGTTGTTCTGATTCGCTTTTGAGACCACAAGCAGATTAGTTTCAGTTCGACTAATGAAAATCCAAGGATAACCAGCTAGAAATCACTCATGTCTCCAGAAGATTCTTCACAAGCTTTAGCCAAATTTTGCACTTCATCTACGCTGAGCTTGATTCATCATTCATATCTGGCTAGGAACCCATCATGTTTGAAAATTGTGGTATAATCTCTCCCGTGAAAATTGTTGGATACGTGTAAAATCTATATAAAAGATGAAATAATTTCGCGAGTGGGTAGTGAAAATTTCCTATGACCCCATTATTCTACTTGATAAGGAATGATCACACAAAGGCCTGAAGTGAGGGGTAGGAAAATTTCCTATGACCCCATTATTCACCCAAGACTTTTTTACAGAGGTGAACGGGGATTCGCAAACACTATCAATACTCGCTTTGGACTTGATTTGTATATGTGCTCAGAAAACTCGCGCTGAAATCTAATGAGAACGATTTTAAATAAGTGGGGAGATAAACAATACCTAAGAGCAACAAATGTTGAATAAATGTTCCTTTAGCTATGATATTATGGGCAAGAATCTAGAAGATTCTGAACACCGACATAAAATGAAACTGGCGAGAGCTTGGATGAATATTGTGTGAGATAATGAGTGAAGTCTTGGGAAGTTGGGGTTCCGGAGAAGTACATGGTGGTTAGAATCTGAGCTGATCAGGCAGCAGGCGCTTTGGAAAAGATCATCACATATTTCTAGCAATGTCGATTCTAAGGTTTTTCAAACCTCTTTCCTCACTTGTTTGCTGAGGGCAAGCAAAAGGCTAAGTCTGGGGAGTTGATATATCATGGATTTTACCCATTTTTAGCCATGATATAAGTTGTTTTATCAGTCTTTCTAGTGCTTTTTCTATCATTTTAGGTTCTTTTCGTGTTTTAGACGTTTGGGACTAAACGAGATTTTGGAGACATTAGAGCCTTTTGGAGCAAACCGAAGAAAGTACCCGCTTTGAAGGCCTGGTATCGACGACACTCACCCTGGTATCGACGATACCCACGCACTCGAGACGAGAGATTTTCAAGGAAGCCCACAAAAGCCCAATCATCCCAATATTTACGTAAGAAGCCCGCCTCGTGTTTTGAGAGGATTGAGCAAGTTTTGTGTCAGTTTAAGATACTTTACTTTTGACTATCATTCTKGAGCCACACTAGACTTTTGAGAGCTTTTGTGAGGGAGACGGATCCAAGACTTTGTTCATCATAGAGAAGATCCCGAACCCTTGTTTTTATTCTTTTGTTTAATTTCATGATCTATTCAGTTATGTCTTGTGTTTCATCAACCATGTCCGAGTAGCCTTTTTGGTGGTTTTCTCATATGGATTTCTCTGATTTATGATAATTGATTTGTTAGGGTTCAAAATCTGAATAGTTCTTCACCATAGGTTGTTCTCAAAGCTATTTCTAACCTGATCACTTAGAATATAGAACCTAGATTAATCGATTAGGCACGACAGTGCAATTGAGTAATCTGATAAAACCTGGGTGAGCAATTGGATTATCTGCAAAGAGATTTGGTTTAATCGAATGAACATATCAAACTTGAATTGATCTGGTTTACTGTGTAGGATTTGCAAAGAGATTTGGAATTTTAGACTTTAGACTTAGTTAGTTTTCGCAACGACATAAGTTAACTATACTTTCGTGTTTGAGTTCAAGAACGCACTTAATTTAATGAACCTTGATTTATTAATGTTGTTTATCATTGATTTCGAGAGTTACCCTGAGCCTAATCCTTCCCTGAATTGAATTAAAACAATCATATTTCGATCACCATATTTTACTGTTAAACGTGATTTGCTTAGCTTAATCCTCACTAAGTTATTTATGTGTGAATTTTCTCGAAGTTCTCGGTTCAATTCCCTCGATATACGCAGCAACTGCTTTAGTACTTTTAGGGTATTAATTTGAGCATATCACCTACACATAGATAACTCAAGTTAGTAAACTGAAGTGTTTGAGGGCTTAGAAATTTACCTCGAGGTTTATCTTGTTTGAAATCATCGGGTGGCTCCTCTTGCAGCAGGATGTGGTTAGTGTCATTGTCATCATCTCTCGTGGCTGGTGTGTGAGATACAAGCTCAGAACGTTTCAGCTTCTCCTCATTCGTGGGTGTTGCCGTCGTTTGGTACGTTTGGTTCTTCTTGCTATCTACACCTGTTTCATCACTGTTGGCACAAGACAAGTGCATTATATTTGTCATGCATTACAAGGAAAAGGTCCATTTCCGTCCAGAATTTCCATCCACAAGATTTGCGTTGGAAATTACTGTTTGTTTGCGACCCCATTGTGAGAGTTTCCAACCCTACCCAGTTATCCTCGGAAAGTGGATGGAAATTCTTCTTTGTTGGAATTTGGATGGAAAATATTGCGACGCAAATACGAGCAAACAAAGGTTTCCTCGGAAATTTGTTGTATTCCGTAGACCGATGGATTGTGGATGGAAAATATTTCAACCAAAATCCGTCGACTCAATGGTTTGGTCAGAAACTAGATGAATTTCTTAGATGGATGGATTTTGGATGGAAACTCTTTCAATCCTCAGAGTTATACTGTCCGCGCGCTGGTATAACTTCGGAAACAGTAAATTAGTTAACAAAAAAGTTAATAACGTAAGTAAAAAAATGGGGACAAAAAAATATTTAAAAGTTTTTTTTATTGAACATTATATTAATAGTTGGACAGAAAAATATAACAGAAATCATTAATAAGAAATTAGAAAATAGAAACAATATAGTGTAAAAGAAACGTGCAATATTTAAACATTTAGCAACCATCAATTAGGACCATAATAATGTGTTTCGCTGTCCAAGTTCCATTTTCTTCATAATCATCAGTGTCATTGTCAGCTCAATTGATTGCATTGTAATTGTCTAAAGTGTAAACATTCGAAATGTTTTTGATTGTGATATTTAAATATTTTCCATAAGGCGAGATTGTTTTGATGTTAAGCTGGTGAAAAAAAATAATTAGTATGCAATGTTGTGTAGATTAAAATAAAATAAAAATGTGTATGTATACCTTTTGAAGCATCAGAACGGAGCCAACTTTTATAAAACTGGCGTACCACGAGTTACATAAAAAATTTTGATTTATGATTCCGTCATAAGTACCACTTGGATCCTTTTTAGAAATAAGTTAAGTTAAGATAACAATAATTAAAAGGATCATAAACATGTAATTTAGTTCAAATCATTTGAAACTTACAATAAAATAATAAATTTTACTTTCAATTTGACCAAAAAATTGCCTAAAAGTGTTGGCTCCCATGTTATGATTTTTGCAACAACCTATATATAGATTAATTTATAATATTTCAGAAAGAATGTGTAAATATTCTAAATCACAAAACAATATAATTTGAATTTAAAAAACTATATATATATATATTTATATATTTTACCTTGCCAATCATTCCGCAATATTTTTCAACTTTTTCGATATCTTTCAAAAGAGTATAAGGTGGCACATCTTTTGGTATATGTCTTTAAAAACTGCGTTAATATTTTAAAAATATATGTAAAAGATGAATAATAGTTAAAGTATAAACAACAAAATTGATAATAATTATAGGTACCTTCATGGCAGACAGAACATATTGCGCTTAACAATGGTTTTGTGTTAAATTCATTATCGAGTTCTACACATTTGGATTTTGTATCAACTCTTGAAGAACCTCCGATTGCAAAATCTTTTTTTTTCTGTCCTGGGATTAAGGAAATTGGCGAGGTCGTTATCAATCATTATTTCAAACTGAGACAAAGTCATATCATCACCCCAAGATGATAAGGATTCAGATTCATTGTCACACGGTTTTTTCGACATTTTAATTTGCAAGAATATGGTGTCTCTGTTTGTATAAAAAAGTGAAGAGTTGTTTTTATAGGCAAAGAAGATATAGGATTCGGACAAACAAACTTCAAATCACCTACTAGGGTTGGAATATGGATGGAAAATACACCATCACACTATAACATCCACAATGCGACCAAACAATGCTTTCCTTGTAATGTCGTTGATTTTCTTGATGATTAGATTTATGGATCTTATCGGTTTAAAGTCGGAAAAATATATACGATGAAGTATGTATATATGAGTGTGGGACTTTAAGGAACTAATGTAAGTGAAAAAATAATGTAACATTCAAAATATCTACTTTTTAACATATAAATAATATTTATTCCGAAAAATATTACAGAAATCTCCAGAATAAGTACTTAGAAAATAGAAACAACATATTTATGAAAGATACGCGAAATACTAGAACTTTTAGCAAGCTTCAATTAGGCCAATAAGCTTGTGTATTGCTGTCCAATTTTCATTTTTCGTCATTATCATCTGTGTCATCGTCTAAGACTGCATTATAATTGTCTAACATGTAAACATCGTTAATGTTCTTGAGTGTGATATTTAAATGTTTTTCATAAGGTGGGAATCTTTTTATGTTAATCTGTGGAAAAAAAATATTTAATCAATATATATGAAATATAGGGCTGATTAAACTAGGGAAAAAATGTTGTAATATACCTTTTGAAGCACTAAAACTGAGCCAACTTTTATTGAATCGCAGTACCACGAGTTATTGACAATATCTTTATCAATGAATCCTTCATATGGCAACTTTATGGTCAAATTGATAATATCTTTATCAATATCTTTATTGACAAATTTAACAATATAATATTAACAAATGTGAACAAGGACAAATTTCATGCTTTTAAAAGCATGGTATTTAGAATTTATTAAATGAAAATTATAATAAAAAAACTATAATTAACCTTCAATTTGACCATAAAGTTGTCCAAAAGCATTGACTCACATGATATGATTTTGGCAACAATCTATAAAATCATTTATAAGATGTGATTTAGAATATGTAAAAATTTTAATAATAAGAAATACATTTTTATTTAAACTAAAATTTGTTTTAGTTTGTTTACCTTTCCGATCATTCCGCTATATTCTTCGATTTTTTCGATATCTTTCAACAAAGTATAAGGTGGCATATCTTTTGGGATTTGTTTTAATGAAGCTGAGTAAATTCTTTTAAATTTTTGTAAAAATATAAAATAATTGAAGTATACACACTATTTTAAAAAATAAATACATTATTTACCTTCAATGTGGACAGAACTTATTGCTGTTAACCAAGGTTCTATGTTAAATTCATTATCGACATTCTCATCCTTCGATTTTGTATCACCTATTGATGAACTCCCGATTGCATAATCATTCTTGCTAGTTTCGTTGTCAAAATTTTTTTTAGACATTTTAAATTTAATAAGAAATGTTTTTATAATTTTTTATAGTTTATGGATGTGTAGTAAATTGTAGATTGTTTGTTTAGTTATAGGCAAATAAAATTATAAGTCGTTGTAATTTTCATCTAAATTGGTCTGTTTTATTTCCATCGAACTTTACACCACACTCACTTTCATTGAAATTTCGATGAAAACCCAACATCGGCTCTGCGTGATTATTGTAGAAACAAAAACTGACATGGTCTGTACACGGAGGGTTGGGACAAAAAACATCATATCAGCGCAGTGGGACGGAAATGAGACTCTATTATTGATTTATTTCCATCGAACTTCAGACCACAATCGGATTCGTTGGAATGTCGATGGAAAACATAAAGTCCCAAAACCAGCAACACCTATTGTTATGGGTTCGGACATAAACCCATCATATCACCGAAAGTGGATGGAAATGGGTCGTTTTATTTCCATCAAAATTCTGACTACACCGAAGTTACCGCCAAAATGATCCTCTCACCGAGTTTGGACAAAGCATAAAATCACCAAAATTTGGTTACAAGTTGGTCTGAAATGCTAATACGGGTCCAAATTTGGTTGGAAATCTGTTTTCAGTTTTCCTTATAAATACAATACACCAAAGGTGCAAATTTTATAAACAAAATCAGAAATTCAAAACACGTAATACAAAATCTTATATTTCACACTCAAACTTTACGACAATGTCGAGGTCACAAATCAACAACTATTTTCGTTCTAGGATGGATGGGCCACATCAAGATCCTTTGTCGAATTTACTTACGCCAGAATTTGGTGCAGGTCTAGAACAGTTCATGTCGTTTGCTACAAACCAACTGGTAACACTCGATTCCAATAAAATGTATTGTCCTTGTCCTACTTGTAGTAACAATAGATCTGGTATGGAAACACTTATACGGAAGGGGATTTATGTCGGGGTATAAGATCTGGTATATACACGGTGAAGTTGAGTCGATGGTTGATTTCGGTCCCAGTACAAGTCAGTTTGGTGGAGAGGATATAGAAGAGGCACCTGTACCAGTTACCTCTAATGTTGGTGTTGTTCGGATGGTGAATGATCGATATCGTGAAAATGTTGAAGACTTTCATAACGCCCCAAATGCTGTAGGACAAAATTTCTTCAGGATGATAGATGGAGCTAACCAACCTTTATATGATGGATGCGAAGATAGTTTGTCCCCTTTATATGCTACAACTAGGTTGATGAGCATAAAGACAGACTTTAATTTACCAAAATATTGTGTAGATCGGATTGCCGAATGGGTAAGCGATTTGTTGCCTAAAAGTAACTCATGCCCTTCAACTTATTATGAGGTACAAAAATTGGTGGCTGGTCTTGGATTGCCATACGAAATGATCGATGTTTGTATCGATAACTGCATGCTCTTTTGGAGAGAAGATTTTGATAGAGTCAGATGTCGTTCTTGTCGAAATCCGCGGTTCGAAGATAATGATGGTAAATCTCGTGTCCCTTTTAAAAGGATGTGGTACTTGCCGCTCACTGATAGGTTGAAAAGGTTATTTCAATCAGAACAAACAGCAGCTTCAATGTGATGGCATGCCGAGCATACATCAAGCGGCGAAATCACTCATCCTTCAGATGCAGCGGCGTGGAAGCATTTTCAAAGTACATATCCAACTTTCGCTTCAGAAAATAGGAATGTCTACCTTGGATTAAGTACAGATGGTTTTAATCCATTTGGGAGGCATGGCCGTCAATATTCTTTGTGGCCAGTAATCGTTACACCATACAATTTGCCTCCATCATTGTGTATGAAAAGGGAATCCCTATTTCTAACTGTTCTCGTTCCTAGACCAGATCATCCGAAGAGATCGCTAGATGTATTCCTCCAACCTTTATTTATGAGTTACAGATGTTGTGGGAGCATGGAGAGCAGGTATTTGATATTGGTTCAAACCAATATTTTGTTATGCGTGCGGTGTTGATGTGGACGATTAGTGATTTTTCGGCATATGTGATGCTTTCGGGATGGACAACACATGGAAGATTATCATGTCCACATTGTCAAGATAACACAGACGCTTTTCAATTAAAGAATGGACGGAAAAGCTGTTGGTTTGATTGTCATAGAAGATTTCTCCCAGCAAACCATCCATACCGAAGGAGCAAAACATTGTTTTGTAAAAATGTAAAAGTTTATGAAGGTCCACCACCGATTGTTAGTGGGAGGGAGCAACTGACACATTTGAATGATTTTGGTGCAGAAAAAACGGTTACATGTGGGGGCAACGGTCATTCGCCTACTGATGGGTATGGTGAGTATCATAATTGGCATAAGAAAAGCATTTTCTTGGAGTTGCTATATTGGAAAGATCTACTACTACGCCATAATTTGGATATGATGCATATCGAGAAAAAGTTTTTCGACAACATCATGAACACTGTGTTAAATGTCGAGGGTAAGACAAAGGATAATCTCAAATCGAGATTAGATTTGCCTGACATTTGTTCCCAGAAAGAGCTACATTTGATGCGTAACGGGAAAGGTCCAATTCCAGTCTTTAGATTAGATAAAGCTGGGAAAGATGCATTATTTACTTATTATCCATTCGTGAAGTTTCGATGGTTATGCATCAACTCTGAAATTGTGTTGATGATGGGAAGGAAAGTTTATAGGAATGAAAGTTCTGTCATGTATTTATGCAGCGCTTACTTCCATTTGCTTTTGCCGGTCTATTACCACCAAATGTTCACCGAACTATTGCAGGTAATTTATTTGTAATTTATTTTTATTGTATTACAAATCCGTTTGAAATAATTAGCGACAAATATAATCTTAGATGTAGGAGTCTTTTCGGGGATATATGTATGCTTCTTATCTGCTGAAGGTATTGGCAACTTGGAAAAAGATTCCGTCATCCTGCAATCTAGAAAAACTGTTTCCGCCATCTTTTTCGATGTAATGGAACATAGCGTACATCTTCCACAGCGGCAACACTTGGTGGACCTGCATACCGATGGATGTATCCGTTTGATACATGTTTCATTTGAAGAAGAAGGTAAAAATTTAAGCAGAGTAGAAGGTTCGATTGTTGCACAAGCATCAATGAGGAACGTCACATTTAGCTGAATACTATTTTCCATCACATGCACGAAAGTCGAAAACCATCGAGACATGATGATGGTGGTGAGAAACCTATATATCGTCGCGTTCCACATATATTTGCAGAGATTGGACGATTTAGCGAAAGCAAGAGACCAAGAGAAGAGGAATCGATCACCTTCACACATATATTATTTTCAACTCCGGAGATATTTTACAATTTGAACGTTATATAATTTTTATCAGAAATACACATTTAAACTCTTATAATTATTTTTTATTGTTTTATGTCAATTTTTAATTCTCTTTCTTCATCATGTTAGCATATACAAGGCGCAGGTTCGTGCGCAGTTTCCATTGTACACGGAGGATATGGTTGAATCACTTAAAGAAAGAGAATTTACTCAGTGGCTGACATTTTATGTAAGTACTCTTATTATTTTGTAAAAGTAAAACTCATGTGTATATTTAGAACCTTATAATTTTGTTTGACATATATAAGGTGAAAACATGTGTCTCAAGAGGTCTACAAGTACCAGAATGGTTGGTGGAGATGATTAATGGACCATTTTTTACTGTTAAATCATATCCAAGGTATTGTACTCGTGGTTATGCGTTTAGAGTTTATCGTGAGGACAACTTTCGTACAACGACCGATTCATGCATTTCTGCAAGAGCTGGCGATATTACATACTATGGTATTTTACGGGAAATATTAGAAATCAAATATCCAGGATTGATTGGTTTGGTGTGCGTCATCTTTCTTTGTGATTGGTACGATCCATGTGATGGACTTCGCGTTGACGAATTTGGGGTCACATCTGTACATTCGTGTAAAAGGTTTCAAAAATACGATCCATTCATTCTTGGTTCACAAGCGGACCAGGTATGCTACATTCCTTATCCACGTGTAACCAACAGGCATGACCCTTGGATCACTGTTAAACCAATTTTTCCAAGAGGCAGAGTACATACCAATGTCGAACAAGACCCCCCTGCAACAAACAGGAGAGGCTCAGCTATGTGATCGAGCAGCACAAACTGAGTTAGTTGTTGACATGACACTTGAAGGAGAAACTTATGTTCTTGAGGTATCTGAAGATGAGGGCGGAGAGTTTGACGATGATTCAGATTCAATTCCATGTACATCGGATTCCGAATCCAAGTAGTATATTTCGCTATTCCATTCGAACATCGAATCGATTTACATTGTTAATTTCGTATAACTTCAATGTGTTGTGTATTAAAAATGAAATCTTGAGGTCATATGACTTTTAAACTTAAAAAATGAATTAATTTTTTTTGTTTGTTTTGGAAATGAATTTATTTTGAGGAATTCTTGAATTATAACTAGTTAAGATTCTTCTTGAATTCGCCCGCCAAACCCCAAAAAAATAAACATCCCAATTTCAATGCATTTGTATCAAAATTAAGACGAAATATCTTTCCGATGAACAAACGTCGAGAGTTTAATGAATACTGACTCAATTCCATCGAAATTTGTTGACATCGTATTTGTTCACTAATTAAAAGAAAAAATCGTCTTCTTCCTCCATTATCATAACTCTGTCTTCACCTGCATGTGATAGAGTCTTCGTTCCCTCCGCCGCAACGAGACATCGGAGATCTCGCGTGAAATAGGTTACGTTCTTCTCTTTCTACTCGATTTTGGTTTCTAAATAATTGGGATTGTGTTTTTTTTTAAAGTTCGAATCGATTTTAGTTTGGTTTTTGATTAGATTTAACTTAGCTATTTAACGCGATTTTGGTTTCTAAATAATTGGACTTGTGTCATCAATCCCCAATTCGCAAACCCTAATATTAGTGTTCTTCAATACAGATGTCTTCAAAGAGGTCTTCTCTTTCCCAGATCCGGTCCCAGTTTCCATCTCATATCTCTGCTATAGGCCTCTCTGTCTCTTGCCTTAGACTAGCTAAGTTAAAAATCATTCAAAACTTCACTTGCTGAAAAGAAATGAACTAACCGACTGAAGTCTTCTTTCTCTTTCTGAATACTTTTTAGTTAGCTTGTCCTCTATGAGGTTTGCTTTGTTTCCTCTCATTAGGTGTTGCTTTACTTGCTTCAGTAGTTAGAACAGTTTATATTTTTTGTGTGGAAGGTTCTACTGGTGGCGTCATGTCCTTAGTTAGTACTTGAAAAGTATTTTTTTGGTTATACAATCGTGTATGTGTTTGGTTTGACTATTATGTGTATGTGTATAAATAGAATTCTGTTAATGTGTTGTGTATAAATTAGAATGCAAATACTTCAAGAAGTTTAATTTTTTTAGTCACTTGGTAAGTCATGAGCAAGCCAAACTGTGTCAATGTTGTTTCTCATCGCTAGAGCTAATTTTAAAGGTTAATTTGTCTTGTGGTTTACATTTTATACTTACGTTTTAACCTTAAATGCATCTGCTTCTTTTGTCCACAAGAAATATTTTCATGGCTTTGTTTGTTTATGCAGGACGAGGCTGGAAATACAAGCTGAATATAATTATATTAATTTGGGTGCAACTTAGAGCTTTTGTGAGTCCATTTCTAAATATTTCCATTAACCTCCCCATTATTAAATTTTAATCATAAAATGTTTATCATTTCTGTTGCAATTATTTTTTAGTAGATTAACAAATCTAAATATTAACAATCAGATTCAATAACGGAAATTAAAATTCTAAGAAACAATGTAAGTTTTATTGTTTTCATTCTTCAAATAAATTTTATTTTATATATAACTTGTAATTTCAACAATTTTTAAAACAATTTGTTTCCTTTTATTTGAATTTACTTGGAAGGTCTTTCCCTGATTACTCTGAGTTCATTTCTGGTTTGACAACACTCTTAAAATTGAATGCCGATTCAATCATAATCAGCTCCTTTTAAAATCATTGCTCTGCGGCATAAGACATGATCCTGATCTCCAAATGGCACGGTAAGTTATTTTGTTTTATTAACATGGACATAAAATATAGAATAATTTATGATTTATGCATTGCTGTTTTTAAAGGTTTGCTCGCATATCAAGTAAAATTAACAAATGCATGATCATAGGTTGCTCAACATCCTTACCTTCTCGACATGCCTGTTGAGGATCGAGGCTATGGTTTAAGACTTTTAAAATTGAACGTTTCTATCAATTTTGTTTTCTTACTTATCTAAATGTTTTTTGCAAAAAACTTTTTGAGCAAGATTATAATTGGGATCCTGCTATTACAAGCGAGGTCATAGAATTCATTAAGGGGCTAAAACCTCACGATACATGACCCAGTGAAACAAAAATGGGTAGAAGGGAAGCCAAAGCCGAAAAATTGTCATAAAAATGTGTGGGAATGGATGCAGCTACATTGGGTGAAACCCGAAACTGCCCAAGTTGCTGCGAAAAACTCAAAGAATCGATTAAGTGATCGAGGCGGTAAGGGGAACGCTATTCACAACAATGGTGCGATGAGTTTTCAGTCTCATGAAGATGAACTAGTAAGTTTTTAATTTCATTTAATTATCATAAATGTCTATATGTTTAATTTGTTATTTTACTAAGACATTTTCTATACTATGTAGACTGAAAAGAATAATGGTGTGCGTCCTGATTTACTTGAAATGATGATCGTTACTCACACCAACAAGAAAACAGGCGAGATTCAAGATGGTGTAATTTCAGACATCGTTCAGGTTGTGAAGAAGAAGAAAGAAGAAAAAGTTGCCGAATTGAGTCAGGACGGATCTGAGGCGTCTATAAATTTCAGACGTGATGAGATGAACCGTTTGGTTTTAGAGGTACAGTTAACGGTATTCATAATTTATATTTAACATATTTTATTTCTACCAAATATTTGAATATTTATATAACATCTTATTTGCAGGAAACTCCGTTTCGTGGGCCGCAGGTTGGGTAATTTGACCCAATGTTCATCCTCAAACAGCGGAACCAATGCATGGGCACGCCTCGAGGAGAGTGAGAAAGAGATCGAGGAGTTGAAGCGTCAAAACGTAAAATTCATGGAGTTTATGAAGACGCAATTCCCTGATTATCCTATTTAAAAGGGATATTTTTCTCTTACTCTATAACTAAAAAAGGGGATATTACCCGTTTTTAAAATTATGTCAATTGTTATAACATAACTATTTTAATTTTAGTTTTTTTTTCTTGTACATTGTCACTTTTAATATTTTGTAGTTTTTAAAATGTTTATTTTCCTTTTTTGTTCTTCATTTACGGCCCAATTATGTTTTTTAATTAAAATTTCGTCTCTCGTCGTTTTTGGACAGAAGCGTTCTTGAAGTTGTCCTCGGACTTTCATCGATTATATTCATCCTTTTTTGGACGGGTTTGCTATCCTCCTTGTTCCTCGGATAGTTGTCGTTATGTTGGAATTACTTTCGTTGTAAAGTGGATGGAAATAACTTTCGTTGTAAAGTGGATGGAAAAAACTTTCGTTGTAAAGTGGATGGAAATAACTTTCGTTGTAAAGTGGATGGAAATAACTTTCGCTATTTCGTTTCAATATCTTTGGTCGATATCTAGATGGAATTTGTTTCATTGCAATATGGATGGAAATTACTAATGCGTAAATGCTTTCGTTTTTGTTTCAGTATATTGTATCGATATCTGGACGGAATTGTTTTCGTTTAAATGGGGATGGAAAATTATTTCGTCAGTTAATCCTCCTTATTTGGTATCAGTTTCTGTTCTCCCTATCTGGACGAAAATTTCCATCCAAATTCCATCCAAATCTTTGTTTCCATCGACATGTATGCGACCACCAATTGTCGTCGCAATTTCCTCGGATATAGCCTTTTCCATCGACATTCCATTCTTTCATGCCGTTGCAATTTATGCTTTTTTCTTGTAGTGATGGAGTTATCAAAAACAGATGTAAAAAATCAATTTGAACCTTCTCTTGCGTTGAGGCAGAATCATCTTCTTGATTATTTTGTTCGGTAATGACATGTTTATGTTGCGCTTGTGAATCTGATTCATGAGCTGCTTCCTGCTGTTTATGTCCATAACCGTGTTCTCCATAGTATGATTTGGACCTGTATCAACATCTTTTGGCAAAGACAAGTGTATCATACTAGAATTGGCGAGATTAAAATCTGATTGAACTAGACAATTACCGGTTTTCAATTCTAGTGTTGTAGGATTTATCCCTTGCCTAGTTGAACATGTCGCAGCAAAATGACCTCTTTTATGACACATATAACAGACCATGTCATCCAAGTTTGAAGGTTTAAAAGACTTACCTTGCGTTTGTGAGACTTGCGGTTTAAGAATTGGGGTGTGTATGTCGGTGTAGATGTTTGAGCTGGAGCTTGGGGTCTTTTTTCCGTACCTAAAACCTTTTCATTCCTTTTTGGCGCAAACAAGTGCATTATCTGTTTAAAAAGTTGATCAATTTTGAGCTGAGCAGTTGTGAGACTTACCTTGGGGTGATCCATGTTAGTGTTTATAATTCCTTGTGGATCACGGTTTGTTGAACTCAGCTTTGTTGGGCAATACTGGGCAGAATGTCCTGTTCCTTGCACATGTAACATGTCAGCTTAAAGGATTTTGTTGGAATAGAATACTTACCTTTATTAATAGCTTGATGTTTGCGCAAGGGTGATGAAATTGGCGCTTGTTTCACCAAGTGTTGTGGGGTCTTCCTTGGGCAGGTTCTTGGGGATATGACATAGCGTTCATATAGAAGCTGTTTAATATTTTCCCAAGTGTGTGTTGATCCTCTGTAGTAGCCTCGCCACTGTCCGTCTTGACTCCACCATGAGTATGCTTCTCCATTTAAAGTCCCTGTGGCGAATGGTACCTTTTCTTTCCTAGGGATTTTGTGCCTCCAAAACTAATTCTCTATGTCTTCTTCCCACCTTAGATATGCCTTTGCTCCTTGTTTATGACCTTAAAAAGAGATTAGTTGTGACCCAAAACGATTACAGTTGTTACCTTGGTTCCATGGCTTGGTAAAGATTGAATTTGAGTGCACTCGGTCTCGTCCAATTTTGTTGGGGTAAAGGGGGTCTCGTCTTCTTATTTTCCTCAGATCTCCTTGGGATATATAACCATGTCTAACACCTGAAAGTTCACAAAGTTGAGGCTCAGTATCCGATTCATAATCAAGCTCATAAGTTACCATAGTTTCGGATTTGTGTGGGGTTTGATAGGTGAGGCTCCATGTGTTGTCTGGTGGTTTGGGATCCAGCTCCTCATGGCCTGGATCTTCTTCATATTCTTCTGTTGGAATTTTCATCCTCATTCCATGAGTTTTCTTCACGATCATCATCTTCTTCATAGTCATAGCTTTCTTCACACCATGATTTAATGTCGGGATAATCCTCTTCTCCCCATAAGTTCTGGTCTGAATTACCCCAATCAATTTCAGAGGTATTGAAATCACTCATGTCTCCTTCTTCATACCCCATAGGTTCTACAAAACGATCAACAAAAGACTCTCAAGTTGGTGTCGTGTGAAGCAAGGAATAGAACAATCAGAATTGTAAAACAAGCAACGGAGTTATTTCAAGAACGATGAAAGTGAGATTTTCCTTTTTTTTTTTTTTAAGTTTATGATGATGTATGTATAACTAGACGATATAATATAGTTGGACCAAGTATGCTGATATATTTTAATGTAAATGATGCTAATGATATAATATAACGATGCCATGTTATATAATATATGGTGAGAAATGCAAAAGGAAATGCTGGATATTTTTCTTTTGTTTTTAGTTTTATAATGCAATGCTGAATATGGAAAAAGGGAATTCGAGTTCAAAAACTAAGGTAACAAAGTAAGTTTTCCTATTCTAACCAGATTCGAGATACTGCTTTAAAATTATGGAAACTACTTGATTACAAAGTTTTAATGCTTCTTCCTCCTATGAGAATTCGTGAATGCAAACGAAGCAATGGCAATGGAAGCTTCAAAGAACAGACACAAATCGACACAAAAATCTGAGAAAAAAAAAATCAAACGATTCAACAAGATTAAATCAACCTAGTCAATCGATTTCTAATCCTTCAAACTTTCGATCAAACACTTTTTTTTAATTTTATTTTAAATGAAACAAACAACTAACAATCTCAAGAACATAAGCAATAAACGATTTCAAAGAAAAGAAACAAAGCAAGCAAACAGATTTTTTTTTTTTTAATTTTTTTTTAAAAAAATTTCGATATAATAAAAATTCAATATCAAAACTGAAAAATTGAAAAGATATAGGTTGAAGATATACAACCTGATGGATAAGAGCTTTGAGCTCTTATACCAAATGATATAAAATTGGAATCACACCAACTTATCATCACTCAATGATCAAGAGATTCCAAACCTTATCTCGCGGAAGGTGGAACGATGGTAGAAACGGAGGTGAAGGATACAGATTGACTCGCTCAATCAATGGACGAACAAGAGGATTGAATCACTCAACACTCTTAACTCGCAGCTACAATATAAAATAAGTGAATCACACACTTAGAATCTAAGAACAAAAACACAAAGAAATCGACAACTTTGTGAAAAAAGAAATAATTTATATTATCTTCAATGATCAAGGGTGGCTTTTTTAAAATGGACGAAGCTGTGCTTTTATAATCTCAAGACATCAGTTAGAAAGCACAAAACAAGAAACAAATCTCACAAAATAAATGAAAGAGCTGTTGGCTAATTAAGAGGTGAATCATAGCCAAAATAGGAAAATTGGTGATGCTTGAGTCTTGGAATCTTGGGGCCGAAATTGTGGTGTCTAGGTACATTCTGGACGTTTTAGGATGTCTCTAATATACTCTGAGTGGTGTAGAAGCTTCCCAAGTCGCAAGTCTTTATTATATAAAAGGAATAGATCCGTTGGATCTTTAAAAGTGCAAACGGCTCGAAATTAGGAAAGTCTGTCCAAGGCTGGGTCTATTTGATTCTCTGGCTATTGGGGCACATATATCCTTCTTCAAGAGTCTCTATATGAGAGGGAGGCTCTCCTAGTCGCCATATAAATGATTGAGATGAGGTGCCAAACTTGGAAGGTTCCCAATAAGGCAAGTCTAGGATCCTCCAGTTTAGAACTGTAATAACTTGCTCATCTGATCTCGGTTTGATATGATTCCAATTCGTGGAGCTTCTATGATGGATCAAGATTTTCATAACATGTTGGTTTGAACCCTAATTCTTTCTGGTTCGATTGTAATGTCCTGAACAGTGCACATAGGTCCAAACCGGGTGAGTTCAGATTCACCTGACTTGTAAAAATCATATCTTCCGATTCTTAGCAGATCTTGGCCTGATTCTAACTCTCAGAGCTTCCATTTTGAGTCAAGCTTCTATAGTATGTCTTTTCGTCTCTTGGTTACTTTTGTTCTAGCCGGAATCCTCCTTTGAATGCACATCAATCCGAATCCGGCAGCTTCTGACCCGTCCGCCTTGTATCAACCATAACTTCCATGTGTGAGCTTGTTTTGGGCTAATTCCACTTTCAGAAGAGCTCTAGCTGAGCTAAGAATGTATTCTCAGTGTTATTTGGGCTGGTACTGAAGATCTTGGACTTTGAATAGGCTGAACAATGCCCATGGATCTTCTCGGGTGGGCTTATTGTGCTTTGGCCCAACGTTGGCTGGTCTTGTGATGTTGATTCTCTTGTATCATCTCCCCCATGGTTGGTGCTTGGTTTGATTACCGCATGATCCTTGTCCTTAAAAAGTTTACCTTGTTACGTCTTTTCTCGTCCTCAAGAGATTGCTAAAGTATAGGAAACTTGTCGATAAACTTGCAATGAAAACTTTCCTTAAATATCTCATAACTTGACAACCTTACATAAAGTACGAATGAAACTAATTCTATTTGGTGTGGTGTCCTCCCATAATGCTTACAACTTTCCTTACAGCAACTTTTTCCTATCCTTCCCAAGGAATAAGGAAACACGACTTGTGTTATTGCCAGATCTTGTCCTGATCTTTCAATCTTAGAATATGAGTTTGGTTACGAAAGCAAGAACATTCCACTATTTTCTAGGTGATACATAATCACTTTATCCACTTACTGATATATGCAAATTTGATATGGCTCAAATTGATAATGGGTCAATTCTTTAATGCACTGTCATTGTAGCACAGAAAGGTGTCAATCCAAATGGGTGAGCTATTAACCAGAAAGGATGCAATCAAATCAATTAAGTCAAGCCAAGCAATAGATCATGAGATTAACAATCTAACAGAACCATAACTGAAAACATTACAGAAGTTAAAACAAAAGCTAACAGAACAATGGTTACTAATAGAAACTACAGAAACAATGCAGACATAAATCAATCAACTAAACAGAAGCTCCTAAGGATGGGGTTATTGATTAGTGTTTCCTCCTAATCTACCTAGGTGTTTAACATCTCAAGCAGAGCTAATCCCTAGACAATAAACTCATCAGCAGTTAAATCCACTCTCATGACAGATAACCTCAAGCTAAGCTAGTTCTAGACCTAAATCTCTCTAGCGAAATCTAACCTAGCAGGCATTAAGATTTAGTCTATTAAAGCTAATAAACACCCTAGACAACTAATCTCTTAGGCTAGGAATGTAAATCTCTGGAATTAGTTATGTCAGGCATTTCATCAAACACCTTCTAGGTGTGGAAATACCTAAGTTCTAATTCCAATTGATCAGAGAGAAATTAACATTAAGAACACTAATCCAGAAGGGAAATCAAACAATCTAAACTTAAACCACCTAGGAGAGTAAGATTCCACACCTAATATATCCCATCCTCAAGAACCCTAAAGACTACTCACAGTCCATGAAGAACATCAAGAACACAAACCCAGAAATCATTAAAACTTGCATAAATAGAAAGATTAAGATGAGATTAGAGAGATTACTAAGAATTAAACCCAAATACAAAGTAGATTGAAAGTAATTTGATTAGAAAGCAAGAACAAGATTAGGAAGAAGAGAAAAACCAGGTAGATGCCCCCAAATATCCAAGGGACAATAGGTATTTATAGTTTTAGGCAAAACCCTTGCTCACAAACAGACAAAATAGCAAGTTTCGGACGTGCACTCGACCATGGAGGTCGAGTGCTTTGGTCGAGCTGGGCAGAATTCTTCAAGACGGCATTTTTATGATGGGCTCGACCAATGAGCTCGACCTGGCTTGGTCGAGCTAGGCTAGAAAACTTCAAGATTGCATTTTTGTGATGAGCTCGACCAATGGGCTCGACCTCGCTTGGTCGAGCTAGGCTAGAAAACTTCAAGATTGCATTTTTGTGATGAGCTCGACCAATGGGCTCGAGTTGCTAGGTCGAGTTGGGCTCAAAGTGCAGTTTTTGGTACTGACTCGACCTGCTTGCTAGAGTCAGTCTCCAGTCGAGTTTCTGGTCGAGTTAATCTCTCCCTTTTTTCCATTTGTCCTCAACATCTCCAATATCCCTTGAATGTACCTGAAACAGCTACAAAATGCAATATGCGTGCAATCCTAATGCAAAACACTCTAAGTATGCAAAACTGGAAACAAATGTCATGGAATGGCAAGAATATGCTATTAGACAAGGGTAAATGGATGATAAATGCATGCTCAAACCATGTAAAATATAGACATATCAACTCCCCCAAACTTAGTCTCAGCCTCAAAAAAAAGTATAACCTGGAGAAGAGGTTTGAAGGTGGGGATTCAGAACCAAAACATGCTGATAAAACAGATGATCTCAATGTCCAAGTTGCTCATTCTAGAATGCAAGATGTTAGAACTTTACTTAAAAACTTTAGCCATACTCTTCACAACACAATTTCGAATGCCTCAATCTGCATAATCTATTATTCCCTTTAACATTCAATTAAGCAGAAACCATGAATCAAGTTATGCATATTTAATGAACTCATTTGGCTAAGGGTAAGGTTAAGAGACAAAGTTGGTCCCTTTCATATGGTTTAATCATTTCAAAACAGGGATCTCTCAAGAAAAGGMATGARCTTCAGCAGAATGCTAAAGGTAAGAACCAACCTATGCATACAAGGATCGATTCTCATCTACCTAATCATACACATGTGATCTTAACCTCCTAGTTCGAAACCCAGAAAGACATCATATTTCTACCCTTAACACTTAGGCAATCATTCTTCTGCCTTGAACTTTTTCTTGGGTCAAACTCATTTTTTTCTTCTTGTTCTTATTCTAAGGAGAGACTTCTAGCGGATTGGGGTTTTTCACTTGGTTTTTCACTACCAGCTTAGGCTTTCTATATTTTTTTTAGACATTAGGATTTTTGCCTTTCTTTTCTTTTTCTTAGCACACCCTCAAATCCTTTACTAGATTAATTCACTTTCAGCTTTACCTCTCCTAAGAATTTTTAACCTTTTTTTTTCTTTCATCTTTCTCCAAGTTTTTTTCTTTCTTTTTACGGAACCAAACCCTATACCCAATAATCAAGATCCCACCTAGTCCTATCTGATTCGAAAATTACAAATCAGAACTACATGAGATTCTATCCWTGTCGGCTCAAACCTAACACTTTCTRCCAARCTCATTCAAAATAGGCCTCACACGCTCAATAAAGTAAAGATAGTGGTAAACAGGTGAAAGAAAATCCAAGTATGTGTATGGTATCCATGAGTTCAAATGTAATGCATAGTCAGAATAATTAAAAATCAAGTTCAGGTTCAAATAGATAGAGAATGGTGTCGAATCACAGCATCTTTAGTGAGAACAATAATCTAGTTGTGCATTGAAAGTATGCAGTCTTACTTCAAATTCATTCACAATGCATTAAACTAGAAGCGAGGGCATTGAGATTATCATATTAAATCAGCAAGCTTACAGGTTATAATCATCACATAATCCCTTATGCAATACAGCCACATATGAAAAATATCTAGACTAAATCCAGAAATGTAAAAAGAATTTTTTTGGTTTTCTGGTTTTCTACAGATGCATCTTATGAAATTAAAAATAAGAACACGGAAACAAATCAAACACATCTTAAGCCTTCCCCAAAATTAAATTACAGTCCACTTGTGTAATAAAATTCAGAAAAGAAGGGTTAAAAACAAAAGCGAAAAATGCAAATGATATGTACAGAATGGATAAATGGTACCTCAGGGTTGGAGAAGAAGGAGGATATTGATTCCTCCATGCTCTCTCTGTGTAAAGGGGTAGACAGGCTGGTATGCTGGCCATTCTGACTGACCTGCTGACTTGAGTGGGTTAGGTCGAGTCTGTCATGTTTCTATCGAATTCAAATTTGAAAATGCCGCCAATCGACCAGGACTCGAGTTGGCGAGGTCGAGTCAAGGTTTTTATTCCTCGATCCTTCTTTTCTTTGCTCAACCCCTTCCTACTTGATTGACCTTTGAAACACTAGCAAACAAGTCAAAAACCAAAAATTTAAAGCATTATGTACGGATAGACATGGGACTTCCTCCCAGTGAGCTTGTTTAAAGTCTCTAGCTTGACTTCACTCACTTACTAGGTCTAGGGTGGTTCATGGAGGAGAACTGAGGTCTCCTCTGCAATGATCCGACCAAGTATGAATGGCTTGACCCCTTGCTCATTCATTGTGCTCTCAGCTCCATCCTTTTGTTCCAGAGACTTCTCTTTCTCTTCATAAACCTTTGGGGATGGAGCTTCATCGACCTTCTCAATTGTACCAATGTATTTTACTTCCTCATCATGGTAGCCATCATCTTTGATAGTAATTGTGCCACATAGCTTGTTGGAAGAAGCTTTCATTGGGTAGTAGACCTTGTCATTCACATTCATAAGAACTACCCTTTGATTCTTGAAGTCCATGTTTGAACCAGTCGTGTTGAGGAAGGGAGTTCCAAGGAGGAGTGGAAGCTTGTTGGCCTTCTTCATTTCCATAACAACGAAGTCCGTTGGAACTATACAATTCCCAACTTTAAGTGGATAATCTTCAAGAAGACCAAGTGGCTTTCGTGAATGAGTGATATGTCTGCATTTTATATGGTTTTAGCATGCATTATTCATTCATTTAGCCTTGTTGTTAATTTTCTTAGCATTCTCTATTTTTTTTTGCATACTTTGAGTGTTTTGTATTAGGTTTGCATACATACTGTATTTTGGAGTTGTTTCGAGGTGCACTTAAGAATTGTGGAGATGTTGAAAGTCAAATGGAGAAAAGGAGGAAACAACTTTCGAGGAAACTGAATGGGACTGCTAACAAGCCACAGTCGACCGAGCCGGTGCCTCTGCACCAAAAACAATGCAATATGACCAAGCTCGGACCCATGCCACTCGAGCCAGCTGATCAGAGCTGAGGATAAAGGCGCCGTCTTGGAACCATCGAGCCCTCTCGAGCTGCTCGAGTCAGGTGCAAAGGTGTCTTGATGATGACTCGACCCAAACCACTTAGAGTAGCATGGTCGGCTGAAGATAAAAATGCAGTCTTGGAGTCCACTCGACCGAACCACTCAGTGTTTTCGAGCTTGAAGATAAAAATGTCATCTTGAAGTTTTACTGAACTTCGACTGCCCGCTCAGTGGACTTGCCGAGCCCTCTCCTTTTTTTGCTATTTTGTCCTTTTGTGATTTTGGGTTTTTAACTAAGACTATAAATACCTATTGTGTGATTAGGGCGGGGATTGGATGATTATTCTCGTTTTAAGCTTTTCATATTCTTGGTGATTCTTGCTTTCTTGGATCTGATTACTTTCAATCCACTCAATTTACTGTTGAATCTCAGAACTCTACCCTCTCTTTCCTTATCTTTCTGATTGTGCAGCTATTTTCATTTCTGGGTTTTTCGGTTTGATGTTCATCATGATGTGTGAGTAGTTTTCTAGGGTTCTTAAGGATGGGTTAGGTTTGAGAAGCTTGTAATCTTAGTCTTAGGTGGCTTAGGGTTAGATTAGACGAAATCCCTTCTGGATTAGTGATCTTAATGCTAGTTTCTCTCTGATCAATTGAATCTAGATCATAGGGTTTTCCACAAGGAAGGTGTCGATGAAATACTGAACCATAATTCAGAGATTTACATACCTAGCTGAGATTGGATGTCGAGGTGTTTATTGGCTTAAATAGATTGAATCTTGTGTACTCTAGATTTATAGAGATTTAGGTACGGAACTAGCTTAGCTTGAGGTTATCTACCACGAGTGGATTTGGCTTTTGAATGCATTTAGGGATAGCTAGATAGTTTTGATAAGCCTAGTTAGATTAAGAGTAGCTTGCCCCATCCTTAAGACCTCTTTTTCTTGATTGATTTTAGTGCTCTTTTTAGTTACTCTGTTTAAGCCTGTTTCGTGCTCTGTTTTTAGGTGTCCTGTTTTAGTTTTTGTTATTGCTAGGTTGATAGTTTCACCATCTACTTCTTATTTGCTTGACTTAGATGACTTGATTGCATCCTTTATGGTTAATGACATTTCGATTGGATTGATACCTTTCTCACAACAATGACATGTTGATGCATTAAGGCATTTGACGGATAGCGAAGCGTAAAAATCTGCCATTTCAAATTGGCGCGTTGCCATTTAGGTGTTGTTTGTTACATTTAGGATTTGGTCGTCTTAGATCGAGTTCTTTACGTACACTCTGTGACTCCCCTCTGTTTCCTTCTTTGTCTTTGCATTTCAGGCACTTTGGAGCGTCTTTGATGATCGACCTACCCCTCGAGTGTCTAAGCCAGTCAACCATCAAGGCAACCTTGGACACCGAATCGACCTTTCACTCATTTACCGACCGAGTCAAACTTGGGACAGCTCTTAGCTCCGCTCGTCTAGCTCGTGCACGACCGACTCATCTTTCAGGCGTGAACTTTGACACTGACTCGACCCACAGGCATTGTCGAAACCCACCCACACATGCAAGCGAGATCAAAAAGAAATCAGAACCTCTTGCCTTCCGTTGACCATCAATAGACCAAAACAGTTGAGGAGCAGAGAACACCCAGTGATAATCCGGATCATCGGGATCAGGTGGGAATGGAAGGCAACAACCCACCGGTCTGCATGAGGAAGCACCTCCTCGAGAGGAGGCCACGGTTGATTAGGGCAGGCGTGCTCCAACACTCACACTCAGAGGCAAGGGATTGTCCTCTAACATCCAGAACAACAACTTTGAGATCGAGTGGTTTGATCGCTATGGTGCAGAAACAAGTTCCATGTGCGCATGGAGGATCCTCTTGATCACTGGATGAGTTTGATAGGCTATAGCCTCATAAGATCAATGGAGTCGGTGAAGATGAAACTGAAAGACTTTTCCCTTTCTCTCTTGGGGACAAACATACATGGGAGAAGAATCTACCCCATGGTTACATCACTTCATGGGACGGCTGAGAAGCTTTCCTTGCCAAGTTCTTCTCAACACTTGCCGCGCTTCGACTCGCAATGAGATATCCTTTTCGAAGGTGGGGAAACATTCTGCGAAGCCTGGGAAAGATTTAAAGGTTACACTATTCGGTGTCCTCACCACGGTTTCAGCAATGAATCTCTCCTCGTACACTTCTAGAGGGGTTCAAAAAGATCAGGATGATTCTTGATCACGACAAGCAATGGCAATTTCTACAAGGATGTCATTGAGGGCTGGGAGTTAGTGGAGAACCTTGCTCTATCGGATGGGAACTACTCATGACTATGGAAGTGTGCGCAGTGTTGATCGGAAGAAAGCATGGCGGAAATCAAGGCTTTGAATGCCAAACTAGATCAAATCCTTCTCAGCGGAAGAAGTACATTCATTTTGCAAGTGAAGATGAGATTTTCCAGATTCAAGATGGGGAGAATGATATGGACGAGGTTAGCTACATTCGAGAATCAGGGGTACAACTGGCTTCAACTGAAACGACCGAATCTATCTTACAGGGCGTTGCTAACCCGCAAGATCAGTACCCGCCTCACAACAACCGCCTCCACCCAAGCCTTTTCCAGCCACAACCAGCATCAAGGTTTCGTTCCCAAGCCACTACCAGAGCAACCATCAACAACGGAGTTATGGGCGGGTTTCAGCACCCCTGCTCTTCGACTCTTGATCCCCAGCTGACAACTATGCTCCAACAGATCCTCTGAGGCCAAGCGGTAGGTGCTTTAGAAATCGCTAAAAGAATTGGTGAATTCAAAACTCAGATGGACTACTACAATGATCTTAATAGCAAGTTTGAGACATTGACCTCCAAAATAAGATACTTGGAGAACAACTCGCATGAAGTTCTTCCACAAACCTATTAGCCAGCTCCCGGAAAGGCGATGGAACCCCAAAGATTTTGCCCACATCAATGCCATCACTTTAAGAAGTGGCAGGGCGTTACCAGAGATGGCCGGATCAGTTAAAGTCCCTGAGGACAGTGAGGATGGAGATGGGGCGGATTTAAACAACAAAAGAGACCAACAAAACTCGTCTGGAGGATGACTCGACCACCCACTCGAGCTCCCCCTCGAGTAGCCCTCCACCTGCTGAAAAATCTGTGATTCCAGAGGAAAAGAAGGCACCTTTCATTCCCCCGCCTTATAAACCCAAATTGCCTTTCCCAGGAAGATTCAAGAAGGATCTAATGGAGAAATACAAAGCAATTTTTGATAAACATATCAGGGAAGCAGAGATTAGGCTACCACTCATTGATGCTTTTTCCATGTTACCTATATATCAGAAATTCCTGAAGGATGCGGTGAATGAGAAAGCCAAAGCGATTCAGGGTATGGTGGTTTTGTCAGAAGAGTGCAGTGCCATCATTCAGAAGAGGGTCATCAAGGAGAAGCTAAGCGATCCTGGGTCTTTCACTCTTCCATGCTCCCTAGGTCCAATAGTTTTCAAGAAATCCCTTTGTGATCTTGGAGCATCTATCAGTCTACCTCCATGGCGAGGATTAGCAACTACAAGCCTTGCAACATCTCTTTGGTGCTTGCAGACAGATCAGTTAGGACTCCTCACGGCATATTGGAAGATCTACCTCTGGTGGTTGGAAATGTTGAGGTACCTACAGACTTCATAGTCCTGGAGATGGATGAAGAACCGAGGGATCCTCTGATTCTAGGAAGACCCTTCTTAGCTACGGCCGGGGCAGTTATCGATGTTCGAAAGGGAAAGATTGATCTCAATCTGGGGAGTGATTTCAAGATGACGTTCGACATCAAAGCCACGATGAGAAAGCCAGAAGTAGAAGGACAGATCTTCTATGTTGAGGAAATGGATCAACTTGCTGATGAACTTCTGGAGGAACTTAATGAGGAAGATCACCTTCAGACCGCTTTGACAAAGGTTGGGAAAGATGGGTACTTACACGACGAAACTTTGGGGTATGTGATGATTTTGGATTCGCATAAGGTTTTGGAAGGGCCAGAGGTTTTTGAAGATCTGATTGAGGTCGACACAGAGGTTTTGGCCGCAGAACACACTAGCTCGAGCCACCAGCTCGAGTCACTAGGTCGAGCCAGTGCTCGCTCAGCGTCCGCCGYGACCTATCAGCTCGAGTCGCCAGCTCGAGCYAAGCAAYATTCAAGGCCTGACTCGACATCGCCACTCGAGCCAGTGCTCGAGCCAGACTCCTCTRCATCAAGCGACTKGGCAGAACTCAGAGCACCTAAGGTAGACCTCAAAACTCTCCCTTCTRGGCTAAGGTACGCTTTTCTTGGACCCAATTCTACATACCCAGYCATAGTAAATGATACGCTTAGTGATGACGAGATGCATTTGCTATTGACTGAATTGAGGAAATTTAGGAAAGCAATTGGGTATTCTTTAGATGATATTAAAGGAATTTCACCTAGCCTATGCACTCATAGAATTCACCTTGAAAATGAATCATATGCTAGCATTGAACCTCAGAGAAGATTGAACCCGAATTTGAAAGAAGTGGTTAAAAAGGAAATTCTTAAGTTGTTAGAAGCTGGAGTCATCTACCCTATATCTGATAGTACTTGGGTTTCTCCTGTGCATTGTGTTCCAAAGAAAGGAGGTATAACTGTTGTTAGGAATGATAAGGATGAACTGATACCCACTAGAACTATCACTGGTCATAGGATGTGTATTGATTACAGGAAATTGAATGCTGCATCTAGAAAAGATCATTTCCCGTTACCATTTATTGATCAAATGTTAGAAAGGCTTTCAAATTATCCCTATTACTGTTTCTTAGACGGGTATAGCGGTTTCTTTCAAATTCCTATTCATCCTAATGATCAAGAAAAAACTATTTTCACTTGTCCATATGGAACTTTTGCCTATAGGAGAATGCCTTTTGGTCTTTGTAATGCGCCTGCTACTTTTCAGAGATGCATGACTTCTATATTCTCGGATTTAATAGAGGAGACTGTGGAGGTATTCATGGATGATTTTTCCGTGTATGGCTCTTCTTTCTCCTCCTGTCTTTTGAACCTTTGCAGGGTGCTTACTAGGTGTGAGGAGACAAATCTGGTTCTGAACTGGGAGAAATGCCACTTTATGGTCAGAGAAGGGATTGTCCTRGGGCACAAGATTTCTGAGAATGGGATAGAAGTGGACAGAGCCAAGGTTGACGTGATGATGCAGTTGCAACCGCCTAAGAACGTCAGGGATATCAGAAGTTTCTTGGGTCATGCTGGTTTCTACAGGCGGTTTATCAAGGATTTCTCAAATATAGCTAGACCACTCACTAGGCTGCTATGCAAGGAACAAGAGTTCATCGTTGATTCTGAGTGTTTGAGGGCATTCCAGCAGATTAAGAAAGATTTGGTCTCAGCTCCAATTGTCCAAGCACCAAACTGGGACTATCCGTTCAAAATCATGTGTGATGCTTCAGATTTTGCTGTGGGAGCTGTTTTGGGACAAAAGATTGACAAGAAGCTGCATGTGATCTATTATGCAAGCAGAACACTTGATGAAGCTCAGGGGAGATATGCAACAACAGAGAAGGAATTGCTGGCTGTTGTCTTTGCTTTTGAAAAGTTCAGAAGCTACCTAGTGGGTTCTAAAGTGATAGTCTACACGGACCATGCAGCACTCAGGCATATCTATGCAAAGAAGGAAACTAAACCGAGACTGCTCAGATGGATACTTCTGCTACAGGAGTTTGACATGGAGATCGTTGATAAGAAGGGTATAGAGAATGGGGTAGCTGATCATTTATCAAGAATGAGAATAGATGATCCATCGCCAATTGATGATTCCATGCCTGAGGAACAACTCATTGCTGTTGTCTTGGCAATAGAAGGGAAGATGCCCTGGTATGCAGATTTTGCCAATTACCTTGTAAGCGGCGAAATCCCTGGAAGTCTTGATGCTTACAGGAAAAAGAAGTTTATGAGAGATGTGAACCACTACTTCTGGGATGAGCCTTACTTGTACAAGAGAGGTTCAGATGGTCTTTACAGAAGATGCATATCTGATGGAGAAGTAAAAGGGGTTCTAGAGCACTGCCATGGTTCAGTTTATGGGGGTCACTTTGCCACTTTCAAAACAGTTCAGAAGGTTCTCCAAGCAGGATTGTGGTGGCCTTCAATGTTCAAGGATGCTCAAGCTTTCATCACTAGGTGTGATCCTTGCCAGAGAATGGGTAACATTGCGGAGGAGCAGATGCCTCGGATTCAGAAGTCGAAGTATTTGATGTGTGGGGCATTGATTTCATGGGGCCTTTCACTCACCATCTCATGGGAACAGCTACATTTTGGTGGCTGTCGATTATGTCTCCAAGTGGGTTGAAGCTATAGCCTGTCCTACCAATGATGCAAAGGTGGTTTTGTAGATGTTCAAAAGCATTATCTTCCCCAGATTTGGAGTACCAAGAGTTGTGATAAGCGATGGGGGATCCCATTTCATCAACAAGCTCTTCGAAAATCTTCTGAAGAAGTACGGGGTTAAGCACAAGATAGCCACGCCATATCATCCTCAAACCAGTGGGCAGGTGGAAGTGTCTAACAAGCAGATCAAAGCCATCTTAGCAAGAGTAGTAGGAGTCTCGAAGATGGTCCTCTAAGCATGAGACTCTCTGGGCATATAGGACTGCGTTCAAGACACCAATTGGAAGAACACCATTCCAGCTGCTCTATGGCAAGGCTTGCCATCTACCTGTGGAGATTGAGTACAAGGCATTGTGGGCAACAACACTTTTGAATCTGGATATCAAGACTGCTGATATAAGTCAATTTCTTACTAGACCAAAGTTTCGTTGTAGTATAGTAAGGTGTCAATCCATAAGGGTGAATATATTAACCAAAAAGGATGTGATCAAGCAATTCAAATCAAGCCAAGCAAAAAGTGTATAGGACTCTAGCAACCTACACAGAAACTGAAAACAGAAGATAAAATAGATATTATCTAGGACTAACAGAAGCAGAGCAATAACAGAAACAGTGTATAGGACTAACAGAGAATTCAATAAATGCAAGAGAAGTTCCTAAGGATGGGGTAATCGACTCAGTGTGTCCTCTTAATCTACCAAGGTGATCTAACAAAACTCATTCAAGCTATTCCCTAGACATCAAACATCACAACCAGTTAAGTACTCGTGATAAGTAACCTCAAGCTAGACCAGTTCGACCTAATCCCTTGGCGAAATCTACTAACAGGCAATAAGATTCAGTTGATATTGTCGATAAACACCACAGACAACTAATCCCTTAGGCTAGGTATGCATATCTCTAATATCAGTTCGATCGCATTTTATCAAACACCTTGTAGGTGGAAAAACACCTAAGTTCTAATCTCAATTGATCAGAGAGAAATTAGCATTAAGAACAACGATTTAGAAGGAATTTAAACAATCGACTCTTAAACCACCTAGGAGACTAAGATTCCACTTAATCATCCATCCTTAAGAACCACATATTACTCAGGAACCCATGGAAAAGCATAATCACAAACCCAGAAAACAAAATTACTTGCATAACTAGAAAGATAAGGTWGGGGAATGATGGAATAGAAGAAATCAAACTGAAATAACAAGTAGAATCAAAGTTACAAGATCTAGAAATAAAGAACAAGGAAGAACAATGAAGAACAGATAGTAAACTCGAAAATTAGGTCTAAAAACCGAACTCTTCTCTCTTAATCCCATATTAGGTATTTATACTAAGTCTTAAAAACCCTAAAACGTCATGGGCAAAATGGTAAAAACGTGCAGGATAAGGTCCAGCTYGACCATGTCTTRGTCGAGTGATGTGCTTGAGCTGGTGAAATCAAGATTGCATTTTTGTTGGTTGAGCTCGAGTTAGACTTGAAAATTCCAAGACTCCTCTTTTATGTTRGGCTYGATCATACAGCTCGAGCATGGGTGCTCGAGCTGAGCTTCTGCTCCATTTCCTGCTTTAGCTCGATCACGTCTGCTAGAACATCCAGGTCGAGTCTGATGTCCTAGACATCTTAGCTCGATCACGTCTGCTGAGCATCAGGTCGAGTCGATGTCTAGACAGCTTAGCTCGATCGTCGCTGAGCATCCAGGTCGAGTCTGATGTCCTAGACAGCCTTCGAGTCTAACTTCTCCAAAATCACCTGAAAGTACCTGTAACAAGCCAAATATGCAAGATGTATGCAAACCTAATGCAAAACACTCTAAGTATGCAAAACTAGGAATAAATGACAAGAACAGGTTAAATAACAGGTCTAAATGTATGAATTATGTCAGCTAAAACGATGCAAAATGCAAACATATCAACTCCCCCAAACTTAGTCTTTGCTTGCCCTCAAGCAAACAAAAKAATAAGAATGGAGAAGAGGTTTGAAAGTGGRGACTCAGACCCAAAACTTGCAGATTGTAGCAGATGATCTCAATGTCCAAGTTACCAATTCTAGAATGCAAAGTTTATGAACTCTACTTAAAAACGTTAGCCATACTCTTCGCAGCACAAGTTTAATCAAATCTCAACCTAGACATGCATTCAAATCTATCATTCCCCTTAACATTCATTTAAACAGAAACCATGAATCAAGCTATGCACATTCAATGAACTCATTTGGCTAAGGGTAAGGTCAAGAGACAAAGATGGTCCCTTCAGTATGGTTTTGTCATTTCAGAACAAGGATCTCTCAATGAAAAGGAATGAGCTTTAGTAGAATGCTAAAGGTAAGAACAACTATGCATACAGAATAGACTCCCATCCAGTCCTACACAAGTGTTCTTAACCTTCAAGTCTAAACCCAGAAAGTCATCCTAATTCTACCCTTGACCCTTAGGCTTCCCTTTTGATATCTTGGATCAGTTTCATCTTTTCTTTTTGTTTTTGGTTCTAGGAGGGGTTATACACATATACATCTAGCGGATTGGGGGTTTTTCTTAACTAGCTTAGGCATTTTTATTATGTTTTTCAGACTTTTAAGCTTTCTGCCCTTTCTTTTCTTTTACTATGCACGCCCCCATATCCTTTACTAGACTAACACAATTTCAGATCATTCCCCTCCTAAGAACTCTTAACCTTTTTCTTTCATCTTTCTCCAAGTTTTCTTTCTTTCTTTTCACAGAACCAAACCCTATACCCAATGATCAAGATCCCACCTAGTCCTATCTGATTCAAAAATTGCAAACCAGAACTACATGAGAATCTATCGTCGGCTCAAACCTAACACCAAGCTCATTCAGAAATAGGCCTCACACACAAAAAAGTAATAACATGGCTYGAAAGAAGGCTAGGCTAAGGGCATGGTAAAACTGTTCTAATGATGAGAACAGCTACTTGGATTAGCAAGAGTGGTAAACAGGTGAAAGAAAATCCAAGTATGTATATGGTATCCATGAGTTCAAATTCAATGCATAGACATGATAATTATAAGTCAAATTCAGGTTCAAATAGATAGGGAATAACAGAAAATCACAGCATGCTTCAGTTAAAACTTAATCTAGTTGTGCATTCAAAGCATGGTTCAGTCTTACTTCAAGCTCAATAACAAAGCATTAAACAATTTAAACGAGCATTGAAGTCATATAGTTGAATCAGCAAGTTTACAAGGTTTAAATCATCATAATCCCCTGTGCATATGCAACAGCCCTATATGAAACAATCTAGACTCAATCCTAATATGCAGATGCAATACTACAAGAACACTTTGTTTTTAAAGATTTTTCAAAAAATTTCAATTTTTTTGGTTTTTCTATGCCATAGATGCAGACTCAAGAATGCACAAAATCAAAATAAGAACAGAGAAAAAACATTAATCAAATCTTAACCCTTCCCCCCAAACTTAAATTACACAATCCCTTGTGTAATAAAAATTTGGAAAGAAAGATTAAGAAACAACAGAAAACATGAAAATGATGCAACTAATATATACAAGAATGGGTGGAACAGGTACCTCAAGGCTTGCAGAAGAAGGAGGAGATCGAGTCCTCCATGCTCTCACTCGTATAGGTTGACTCGAGCTGGGTGTGCTCGAGTTGGTGGCTCGAGTCAGGCAAGTGCAGGTGTCTGGCTCGACCTCCGTGGTCGAGCTGACTGCTCGAGCCAGACGCTCCGCCTGTTGAGCGTCTCTTCTTCTGTCTTGCATATTGTTGAAACTGCCTTAGCTCGATCACATGGCTCGAGTTTGGTGCTCGAGTCAAGCCATTCCTGTGTGTTTTTGCCTCCTTTTCATGATTTACCTCTCATACTTTCCTGAAATCACACAATCAAGACAAAATCAAATAGCTTAGGACACTTATTTGACGCTTTAAGAACTAAAATAAAGAAATATGTACAGAGATAGACATGGGACTTCCTCCCAAGTGAGCTTGTTTATAGTCTCTAAGCTTGACTTTAGCTTGCTTCTAATGAGATGAGTCCATGTATCACCCGGATCATACTCATCGTAGAACCATCCCCTAAACTCTTTCATCCTTATCTCCTCAAAGGGTATCTTCCTCGGTTCATAAATGCTCACTTCATAGGTGAAAGTTATACCAAGGTGCTTGTCAGCTATGCATTCTACAACCATAACACCTTCACAAGGATCTTGATATGTTGTTCCAACCACACCTACTACTTCCCCATTTCTCTTGGTTGAACTAATCATGATTGCCACTGGTTTGATTTGTTCTTTGTATCTTATCACACAATTCTCATCAACTGTGCATCCAAGAAGAAATTCAAGCTCTTTTATACAATCTTCAGCTTCTAGGAGGAGTTCATCCTTGGCTTAAGCATTCTTCTCTATTACTGCTTCCTTCAGGAACTTAAGATGTGGAGGTAGCGGATTAAGTTCTGACATCCTTTGGATCTGGTTTGCATGCAGGTGGAGGTAGGCTCGATGCACTGGCTCGAGCAGGTAGGTCGAGCAAGTTGGTCGAGTCCGAGCGTTGATACTGAATACGCTGGCTCGATTAATCGGCTCGGGTGTCTACCGGTCGAGTCAGAAACAGGGATACCTGAAATGCAAAGACAGACAAGTTAATAACCAAAGAAATGAAGAAGAACTTGATCTTGAACGTTTTGAAATCCTAATTGTAACAAACAACACCCAAATGGCAACGGCGCCAAATTGATATAAGTCAATTTCTTACTAGACCAAAGTTTCTTTGTAGTATAGTAAGGTGTCAATCCATAAGGGTGAAGATATTAACCAAAAAGGATGTGATCAAGCAATTCAAGTCAAACCAAGCAAAAAGTGTATACGACTCTAGCAACCTAGACAGAAACTGAAAACAGAAGATAAAATAGATACTATCTAGGACTAACGTAGGAGCAATACGTAAAAAGTGATAGGACTAAGGAGAATTCAATAAATGCAAGAGAAGTTCCTAAGGATGGGTAATCGACTCGTGTGTCCTCTTAATCTACCAAGGTGATCTAACAAAACTCATTCAAGCTATTCCCTAGACATCAAACATCACAACCGTTAAGTCCACCGTGATAAGTAACCTCAAGCTGCACTCAGTTCCGACCCAATCCCTGGCGAAATCTACCCTGCAGACAATAAGATTCAGTTCAATATTGTCAATAAACACCCTAGACAACTAATCCCTTAGGCTAGGTATGCATATCTCTAACATCAGTTCAGTCAAGCATTTTATCAAACACCTTTTGGGTGGAAAAACACCTAAGTTCTAATCTCAATTGATCAGAGAGAAATTAGCATTAAGAACACTGATTTAGAAGGGAATTTAAACAATCAACTCTTAAACCACCTAGGAGACTAAGATTCCACACTTAATCTATCCCATCCTTAAGAACCCTAATGACTACTCAGAACCCATGAAAAAGAGCATAATCGCAAACCCATAAAACGAAATTACTTGCATAACTAGAAAGATAAAGTTGGGGAATGATGGAATAGAAGAAATCAAACTGAAATAACAAGTAGAATCAAAGTTACAAGATCTAGAAATCAAGAACAAGGAAGAATGAGTAAACTCGAAAATTAGGTCTAAAAACCAAACTCTTCTCTCTTAATCCCACATTAGGTATTTATACTAAGTCTTAAAAACCCTAAAACGTCATGGGCAAAATGGTAAAAACATGCAGGATAAGGTCCATGACCATGTCTTCGAGTGAGTGTTCGACTGAAATCAAGATTGCATTTTGTTGAGCTCGAGTTAGACTTGAAAATTCAAGACTCCTCTTTATGTTGGTTGATCATACAGCTCGCAGTGCTCGGCTGCTCCATTTCCTCGCTTTAGCTCGCCCGTCAGAGCATCAAGTCGAGTCCGATGTCCCAGACAGCTCGATCACGCCTAGAGCATCCAGGTCGAGTCTGACAGCTTAGCTCGATCACGCCTCAGAGCATCAGGTTGAGTCGATGTCCTGACTCTTCGAAGTCTAACTTTCCAAAATCACCTGAAAGTAATTGCAAGCCAAATATGCAAGATGTATGCAAACCTAATGCAAACACTCTAAGTATGCAAAACTAGGAATAAATGACAAGAACAGGTTAAATAACAGGTCTAAATGTATGAATTATGTCGCTAAAAACGATGCAAAATGCAAACATATCAACTGCCCAGAAAAGAGAGCATTGGATCTACATGAACTAAGAGGTCAGGTTGGATGCCCACGAGTTCCAAGGTTTACAAGGAAAGGACAAAGCCTTCCACATGTAAGGATTCTTCCCAAGGAATTCAAAGATGGTGATCAAGTGCTCTTTCAACTCGAGACTCAAGATATTTCCTGGAAAGCTAAAGTCAAAATGGTCATGACCATTCAGAGTCAAAGAAGTCTCACCTTATGGAGCGGTTACTCTGATCGGGAAGGGTGACTCTGAGTTTACTGTGAATGGGCAGAGACTCAAACCCTATCTTGCTGATTACATCATCCCAGAGGGGACTTCCATCCCTCTAGATGAACCTCCCCGCTTAACTAAAATAGGAAGTCAAGCTTGGACTAATAAACAAGCTCACTTGGGAGGAATTCTATGTCTATCCTCAGATATATTGCTTTATTTTTTTGTTAAAACCGTCGCTTCGCTAATTTTTGTTTGGTGGTTTGTTTGTGTGTTTTCAGGAGAATACAAAGCCAGTAAGTCCGACTCGACCGGTCCCACTCGAGCCATGCCAAAGAGCGCCAAAATTCAAAATCCGACAACATCTGACTCGATTGTCCCACTCGAGTCAATGGCTCGAGTCAAGTGGCGMGCAAATTCAAATTCGAATTCCGACAAGGAGACAAAAGCTGACTCGACCGAATCCACTCGAGTCACATGCCTCCCAACTGCGCCAAAATTTCAATTTCAAATTCAACGGACACTCCTCTTGTCATCTAGCTCCCCGCCTATATAAGGAAACCAAGCCTTTCGAGTTTACCACACCACTCTTCACTTGCTCTCAAAGAAATTTCTGAAAATGATCAGCCAAATACGCTCAACCATGCCTAGAAGATCCTACAAAAGCGAGTCCGGTGATCGCCCATCTGCTAAAGCCGTGGCTAGACACTTTCAGAAGCTAAGAGGACCGGTTTCTATACCAATGGAACCGATGGAGATTGATGAAGTTCAGCTGAGCCCCTGTTCGAGTCCGTGGATCGACGAAGAAAAGGAAAGGCAGAGGAGCTACTCAAGACTAGCTCGATCGCATTCACTCGAGTCAACCGGTCGAGCCAGAGGAGCGATGATGACGCACTCGACCGTCCCACTCGAGCCAAGGGATCGCGCCAGAGAAAGAAGGCAGCGGCTGAAGAGTTCTCGCGGGACAAACGTGCAATCGCTCGTGGAAAGAAACCGAGGAACTTAGGCTTTGATCATGGCAGCAGAGTGATGTGAGATGAGACCAAAGATAAGAACCCGGAAAGCCTAAGTAGAGCTTTCTCGAGGAGGAATATCTTGCCATTTTCCTCGATGAGGTTTTGCGGAACACGGTATCCGCACCGAGACATATGCAAAACTCGGAATTGCCAAGGATGTGAGTCAGAAGCAGTCACCTGGGCACATTCATGAGAATTCAGCTGAAGCTTACCAGAGGAGACATGCCATTTTCTATCCTCACTCGGTGCATCTCTACGAGGATGAACCAGAGTATGAATCCGATGGAGGTCCGGGGTTTATCACCTTCACATGCAGAGGATCGTTTCATTCCCTCTCCATAAGGGAGCTGAAAACTTGTATGGTTTCCCGAGAGTAGGTCGATACTGACATCGACAAAGACCGAGCTACAAGCCCTCTCGTCCACCATTGAGACGACAAACCTTACTGCCATCCCGCCCAAGGCCTCTCGATCGAAGTCCTGCTTAGGTACTTCACAAAGCCGCCGCAGCACTATGTTCAGCAGGTTACCGGAAACATCAATGAAGCGAGACGCAGATGCTGACGTAGCATTGCAGGATGTTCTGACTCACAAGGGATGGACGAGAGCTGCTGAGACAGGGAGACACGAGCTTTGCCTTCGCTCTGTGAGACAATTTATATGGTACAAAGATTGGGCATATGAGGACAAGAGGTCATCAGCAGGGAAATTAACATTGGTGGAGTGATAACCCCCCTGGTGGTCAGGGTGTGAGAGCTGAGGTCAGAACCATACAATCCCAGGTGGATCGATATCGACCATCTAAGAAGAGCCACATTCCTTGACGCCAGCCAACCGCCCCGATGTGTTCCTCTACCAATTCAACCATCCGCCGTTGGAGAAACCAGACCGCTCTTCCCCGCAGATCTCACCAGCCGAAGCGCCAACATCGACTCTTCCTCCACTCGAGCCTCTACACCGGCTTGAAGAAGCTCCACAAAGAAGATTCTGGTAACCCTGTGGATAGTGATGAAGACGATGGATCGGAAAAGTTTGGTTTTGGAGATTACCCCATACAGCCTAAGTCTAGCCCTGCCCTGAAAGAAGCACACAAGCGAATTGGAATACTCCAAAGGTGGAACAAATTCCAGGGCAGAACCATAGCCGCTTTAAAGGGGACGGTGAAGGATTTAAAAGGCCAAATGAAGAAACTAAGAGATCAACTGAAAGATTTCCAGCAGAAGTTCAGTGCTCCTTCCTCCAAGAACGTAGTCCTGCCAAAACATGTACTGTTGGGAAGTGGGTCGTTTCGTGAAGCACCTAGGCCTCGTGCACCTGTGGAACAGCCAAGAGCCTCCTCGTTCGAGCCAAGGCAACAAGTCAAGCAATACACAAGGAAAAAGAGGAGTTTGGTGAGCGAGCATTCCAGCTCGAGCGACCAGCTCGAGTCACTTGCTCGAGCCACCACTTCCCCATGTTCGGCGCGACCAAACCACTCGAGCCGCAGATCGAGTCCAGCTCCCGCACTGCTTACACCAGAGAGAGCATGGAGGAATCAATCTCCTGCTTCTTCTCCAACCCCTAAGGTACCTGCTCCATCATTTCTTGTATATATCATTTGCATTTCTTTCTTGCTTTTTGTTGTCTCTTAAACCTTCTTTCTAAATTTTTATTACACAAGGGACTGTGTAATTTAAGTTTGGGGGAGGGTTTAAGATGTGTTTGACATGTTTATTGTGTTCTCATTTTATTTTTTGTGCATATTTGAGTTTGCATACATCTAAGGCATAGAAAAACCAAAAAAATAMAAAAATTTTGAAAAAGATTACAAAAACAGAGTGTTCATGTAGTTGCATTTACATTTTAGGATTGAGTCTAGATTATATTCATATAGGGCTATTGCATATGCATAGGGGATTATGATGATTATAACCTCGCAAGCTTGCTGATTGAATATGATAATCTCAATGCCCTCGTTTCTAGTTTGTCAATGCATTGTTAATTAAACTCAAGTAAGAAACCATGCTTTGAATGCACAACTAGATTAGGTCCCATCTAGCTGTGATTTGACACCATTCCTATCTATTAGAACCTGAACTTGACTTATAATTATCATGTCTATGCACTGCATTTGAACTCATGGATACCATATACATACTTGGATTTTCTTCATCGTTTACACCACTCTTTCAATCCAAGTAGTTGTTCATCATTAGAACAGTTTTACCATACCCTTAGCCTAGCCTTCTTTCAAGCCATGATATTATTTTCTTGAGTGTGTGAGGCCTAATTCTGAATGAGCTTGGTAGAAAATGTTAGGTTTGAGCCGACAAGGATAGAATCTCTTGTAGTTCGGTTTGCAATTTCGAATCGATGACTAGGTGGGATCTTCATCATTGGGTATAAGGTTTGGTTCTGTGAAAAGGAAAAATAAAACATGGAAAAAGATGAAAGAAAAAGGTTAAGAGTTCTGAGAGAAATGTTCTGGAAATTTGTTAATCTAGTAAAGGATTTGAGGGTGTTCTCGCAAAATAAACTAAGGTCTGAAAACATGGAAAAACCTAAGCTGTAGTTAAACCAAAAGAAAGACCTTTATTGCTAGAAGTAGAAAGAACCTCTCCTAGAACAAGATCAAAAAGAAAAAAATATATGAGTCTGATCCAAGAAAAGTTCAAGGCAAATTGCCTAAGTATTAAGGGTAGAATTAGGATGACTTTCTGGGTTTAGAACTAAGGGTTAAGAACACTTGTGTATGATTGGGTAGATGAGTCTATTCATGCATAGGTTGGTTCTTACCTTTAGCATCTCTTGAAGCTCATTCCTTTTCTTGAGAGATCCCTGTTCTGAACTAATCAAACCATGTGAAAGGGACCATCTTTGTCTCTTAACCTTACCCTTAGCCAAATGAGTTCATTGAATGTGCATAGCTTGATTCATGGTTTCTGTTTAAATGAATGTTAAGGGGAATGGTAGATTTGTATGCATGTCTAGGTTGAGACTTAATTGAAATTGTGCTGTGAAGAGTATGGCTAAGGTTTTTAAGTAGAGTTCATATACTTTGCATTCTAGAACTAGCAATTTGGACATTGAGATCATCTGTTATATCTGCAAGTTTTGGTTCTGAATCCCCATTTTCAAACCACTTCTCCATCTTATTCTTATCTGTTTGCTTGAGGGCAAGCAAAGACTAAGTTTGGGAGAGTTGATATGTCTGCATTTTATATGGTTTTAGCATGCATTATTCATTCATTTAGCCTTGTTTAATAGCTTGTTCTTAGCATTTATCTCTATTTTTTTGCATACTTAGAGTGTTTTGCATTAGGTTTGCATACATACTGCATTTTGGAGTTGTTTCAGGTGCACATAAGGATTATTGGAGATGTTGAAGTCAAATGGAGAAAAAGGAGAGCTTAACTCGACTAGAAACTCAAATGGAGACTGACTCTAGCAAGCCACTCGAGTCAGCAGGTCGAGCCGCAGTACTTACCAAAAAAATGCAATATGACCAAGTCGACCCATACTCGAGCCCAATGATCGAGCTGAGGATAAAGGCGCCGTTTTGGAACCAGCTCGAGCCCCTCACTCGAGCCCCTGCTCGAGTCCGTGCCAAAGGTGCAGTCTTGATGATGACTCGACCCAAACCACTCGAGTAGCATGGTCGAGCTGAAGATAAAAATGCAGTCTTGGAGTCCMCTCGACCGAGCCACTCGAGTGCCTGCTCGAGCCGAAGATAAAAATGTCGTCTTGAAGTTTTCTGCCGGACTCGACCTACCCACTCGAGTGGAYTTGCCGAGCCCTCTCCTTTCGCTATTTTGTCCTTTTCAGTGATTTAGGTTTTTAACTAAGACTATAAATACCTATCAGTGATTAGACGGGACTGGATGATTATTCTCGCTTTTAAGCTTTCTTCATCTGTTCTTGGTGTTCTTTGGCTGATCTACATTTTAAATCCACTCAGATTTGATTACTTCATCTGAACTCTACCCTCTCTTCCTTATCTTCTCGATTATGCATGCTATTTTCATTTCTCGGTTTTGAGTTTGATGTTCATCATGATCCTGTGAGTAGTTTTCTAGGTTCTTAAGGACGTGGGTTAGGTTTAGGCTTGTAATCTTCGCCTTCTAGGTGGCTTAGGTTAGATTATAAATCCCTTCTGATTAGTGATCTTAATGCTAGTTTCTCTCGATCAATCAATCTAGATCATAGGTTTTTCCACACCGTATGTGTTTGATGAAATGCCCTGAACCAACTAATTCCAGAGATTTACATACCTAGCCTAAGAGATTGGATGTCAGTGGTGTTTATCGCTTAAATAGATTGAATCAAGGCTCGCAAGCTAGATTTCGCTAGAGAGATTTTGGTCTGAACTAGCTTACTGAGGTTATCTACCACGAGAGTGGATTTACTCGCCTGTTGAATCTTGTGCCTGATAGCTAGATAGTTTTTGATAAGCCCCTAGTTAGATTAAGAGTAGACTACCAAACCCCATCCCAAGACCTGCTTGTTTCTTGATAGATTTTCGTGCTTTTGGCACTGCTTCGCCTGCGGTCCTCGCTTAGCTTTTGTTATATCGCTAGTTGATAGTTTCACCATCTACTTTATTTGGCTGACTAGTATGACTTGACAATTGCATCCTTTATGGTTAATGACATACTGATCGATTGATACCTTCTACACTACAATGACATGTTGATGCATTAAGGCATTGATGTAGTGCAGATAAAATTCATTTCAAATTGGCACCGCTGCCATTTGGGTGTTGTTTGTTACATTTGATTTCTATTCGCCTTAGATCAAGTTCTTTACGCTCACTCTATGACCACCCTCTGCTTCCTTTATTTGTCTGCAGATTTCGTACTTTGGAACGTTGATCCGATTCGACCTACCCACTGAAAGTGTCAAAACCGAGTCAACTCGACCTACCCATTTCAATGAGATTCCAAAAGTAATGGGTGATGGGTGACGAGTGATGCTTTTATCCCTGACTCTGTAACATCTCACTGGACATGACATTCACACTTGAACCGAGCATGTAATCCTCATTTCCAAATCACCAAGAAAGCAGTTATGGAGAACATACCGATTCCTAAGCTCGGGAGAGACTTTGCTCAACTTCGCTGGCTTGGTGAATCAATGCAATCGACACTACCCTTGTATTCAACCATGGTTACATCCTTATCTTTCTTGAATCTTCCTGGGAATGGAAGTTCGGGTCATGGAGGAGTGCAAAGGGTGATTTCTTTCTCGAAGAAACTGATTTTTCAGATAGAGCTCGACTCGCCCCGTGACTCAAGCTGCTTAAGAGAGTCTCGTGAGTCGAGTCTGGTTTCTCAGCTGGCCTTCTTTGCGATTCAAATCCTCCCCATCTTCGTCCTCACTGCCCACAAGTGACTAATTGATCCTTCCCTGCAGGAAACTCTTCCACTCCAAGTGATCGATTATGTTAAGATCCGAACCATAAAGTAAAGACTCAATTTCTCTAATACAGCTTCATGATCAGCAATGGGACTTGATTCCACTGAAAAGATGGCATTGCAATACTTTGGGTTCTAAATTACTTTTCCGGAAAGTTGTCGAATAGACTTTTGGAAGAGTTGTGTTCTCCATGTACTTAATTTAGAGTTCAGTGTCTCAATCTTGCTGAGATCATAGATGTAGTCCATCTGGTTTTCACTTCAGCAAACTTCTTGCTTCCATAGCACCTGCTGCTGACCTTGAGAGTTGTTGCATCATTGTCTGAGTTCGAAAGTTGCATTTGTGGAACTTGTCAAGAAAACCCGAGGACCCATGACTCCTCGTTGATAATCTCTTTGGTATTGCCGCTAGAACAAAGCCTTGATTTTGTCAGAAGCAACAAAAGGCTTGTTTTGTAGCTGTGTTGCCGAGGTGGGCAGAGGTGATCCGCTTTGGATTGCTTTTATATGATAAACCCTTGTCAGTCCTCCCTGGTTCTGAATATACTTATTTCTTCTAGCTGATAGCTCTCCCATCTTGAACTGAAGGTTGCCTTCTTCACTAACAAAGTGAACTTGCCTTTGCTAGACTAGAGGAACTTATCCAACTTCTCATGAGATCCTTGATTTCTTGTTTAAACTTCTCACCGAATCCGTGATTCCCCTTATGCTCCTATCATAATCCTCACAGCTCCCATCGACAGCAAGGTTCTCCACTAGATCCCAGCCTTCATCAACATCTTTGTTTAGAAGTTTCCATTGCTGGTCGTATCTAGTAAAGATCCTTATCTTTGGGAGAACTCCTCCTGTAAAGAGTGCTAAGAATGGACTCATTGCTGAATCCATGATGAGGACACTGAGAATTTAGCTCGTATCTTTCCCAAGCTTCACAGAAAGTTTCACCATTCTTCCGTGCAAACCGAGATCTCGTGGCGAGTCTTCCTGCCCTTGAGTTTGAGAAGAACTTGGCAAGGAAAGCCTTTTGCATATCCCAAGATGTAATCAATCCATGAGGTAAATTTCTCCCACAGCTTTTCACCCAGGGAAAAGTCGAAGTTTAAAGCCATCTTCACTTACTCCATTGATCTTGGTGAAGCTGCAGAGCCTATCAAACTCGTCCAAGTGATCAAGAGGATCCTCCATAGGTAGCCCATGGAATTTGTTGCTTTTCACCATAGCTATCAAACCACTCTTGATCTCAAAGTTGTTGTTTTGGATTGAAGGAGGTACAATCCCTTGCCTATGAGTGTGAGTATTAGGAGCATCTCCTACTCCAATCAATCGTGGCCTCCTCCTCGGAGGTTCTTGTGAGTTTTCGTCCATTCCCACTTGATCCTGTTGATCCACTCTGATGTGCTCTCTCTGATCACGCAACTGTCTTGGAAGCTGGTTGATATTGTTGCGATAGCGCATGAGGTTCTGGTTTCCCTTCGATCTCGTTTGCATGCAGGTGAAGAAGCAGACTTGATGGCTTGACTCGACCTAGCTGGTCGAGCTGGTTGGTCGAGTCTAATGTAATCGGTCAGATAATGCGTATAAGTACTTGAGATGCAAAGACAATGAAAGAAACACAAGGTGAGTAACAGAGTAGACGTAAAAGAACTTGATCAAAAATGATTTGAAATCCTAAATGTAACAAACAACACCAAAATGGCAACGGCGCCAAATTGATATATGCTAATTTGATATGGCTCAAATTGATAATGGCTCAATTCCCTAATGCACTGTCATTGTAGCACGTAGAAATCAACAAATTTATTAACCAGAAAGGATGCAATCAAATCAATTAAGTCAAGCCAAACAATAGATCATGAGATTAACAATCTAACAGAACCATAATTGAAAACATTACGTTAAAACGAAGCAATGTAACAATGATTACAATGTAAACTACGTAAACAATGCAGCGTAAATCAATCAACTAAAAGTAAGCTCCTAAGGATGGGGATGATTAGTGTTTCCTCATAATCTACCTAGGTGTTTAACATACTCAAGCAGATGAGATTAGAGAGACTACTAAGAATTAAACCCAAATACAAAGTAGACTGAAAGTAATTTGATTACAAAGCAAGAACAAGATTAGGAAGAAGAGAAAACCCAGAGATGCCTAAATATCCAGGGATAATAATATTTATAGCAAAACCCTAGCTCACAAACGACAAAATAGAAGTTGAGGTGCACTCGACCATGGAGGTCGAGTGCTTGGTCGAGCTGGGCAGAATTCTTCAAGACGACATTTTTATAATGGGCTCGACTAATGAGCTCTGACGGCTCGGGTCGAGCTAGCTAAAACTTCAAGATTGCATTTTGTGATGAGCTCAATGGGCTCGACCTGGCTCGGTCGAGCTAAGCTAGAAAACTTCAAGATTGCATTTTTGATGATGACCAATGGGCCTGACTGCCGGTCGAGCCTCAAAGTGCAGTTTTTATCTGCTCGACTACCGACTCGACTGCTAGTAGTCCCTGCCGAAGTTTCGGTCGAGTTAAGCTTCCATTTTCTCCATTTGTCCTCAACATCTCCAATATCCCTTGAATGTCGAAACAGCTACAAATGCAATATGCGTGCAATCCTAATGCAAAACACTCTAAGTATGCAAAACTGGAAACAAATGTCATGGAATGGCAAGAATATGCTATTAGACAAGGCTAAATGGATGATAAATGCATGCTCAAACCATGTAAAATATAGACATATCACTTACCTCCTTTGCGATGTGCTGGCGTCTTTTTCTTAGTGATATTCCACACTCGACTTTTTTTTTTCGTAAACAAAATGATGAGGTCCTCGAGGACTTTCACCTCTCTTGGTCTTACGCTCCATACATTTCTGACAGTTTCGAAATTCCTCTCCAGCTTCTTCCTCTATTTATCTGTAACAACTGGACCAGACTCACCTCCAAACATCTATGTACCCATATCCCTCAAATGTTTGAGAGCCTCCCAATAAGCGATGCCAAACACCGGGGTTTGGTCTGGTGGTGGTGGTAGTCCTCTCACTTCTTCACGAGGCGCACAACGTGGTGTGTCCTCTCTCAATAGTTCCATCTCTGTAGGTTCTTCCCAACATTGATCCCTAAACCTCTAGCAATACTTCAACAGTTCAGCCCGTATTTTAGTAACTCTCCTCATCTTTGACGAATCAGCCTCAATCCCTGATGGATTCGGAGTACTAACACCAACACTCTCAGTGGATGCCTTAGAAGTGGCTGCCTATACGACTCAAGTTTTCCATCCTCTCTTAGGCGCCATTTGAACACAAGAACCGACGAATCAGCCTTTTCCCTCAAGACTGTCTCTCGGGTAAGAACTGGTTTGACATAACCTAGAGCTCTGCTGCCAATTTAAAACACTCCGATTTTTACTTCAACAACACGGTAGCCCCAAGATAGCTATAACTCAAGTAAATCCATACTTAACCGAAAATAACCAACAAAATCCAGTAATTCAACGTAAACATGTTTTATTCCCACCACTTAACGTGATTACGAAATTGAATAACCAATCAATTAAATCCAAAAGTGAATAAAATAAGAAATCTCTAACTCCTTAAACCAATACTAACTGACAACCTCCAGCAACTACTCCTCAAGGTTACCTGCAAGGGAATGAGAGGGGTGAGTAATCTAGGATTACTCAGCGAGCGTAAGCCTTAGGTCTCACGATTTCTCCGTACACAAACAAATTTCGAAAGTCACAAAGTCTAAACCTGAGACAAGCACACAAACACGTGTCAACGATACACACCCATCAAACAAATGGAACTACGTTCCATAACCGCCAAAACGCGGCCCGGATATCACGTGGCACACACACTATCCCTCGTGCATACCGGATCCCTCATGCCTGAGCACTTCTTCCTTGCACTTTTCACTCGTGCATACCGGATCCCTCGTGCCTAAGCACTTCTTCTCTGCACCTCTCACTCGTCGGCTCGTTAGACATCCTGACCTATCCGCATTCCCGTGTCCATAGGCCATCACACAACTACAAGAATCTCTCCTTGCATATATCTCCTCACACAACAATGATTTTACCACAAAATAACATGCATTTCACATAACCACGCAACACACATTAAATTATTTATTTTAAATTCTATCTCTAAAATACTAGTTCTTTTTCTTTATACTTTAGATAAAATATATATTTATAAATATTAATACACTCAACAAACAAATACGGTTACTCATATAATATATAACTCGCAGGTATACTTGGTTTAACCTTAAACTAAGTAACTAACTAAATATATCTATATACGAAGACGACACTTGTCCTCACCTTTGCCACGGTTGAAGACACACTTTCCTTTTCTAGTAACTTTTCTTTTTTTGGAATTCCAACTTTGAAACTGATTTGATGAACAGACTTGAACCGAGCATAAGTCAATGATCCTGAAGCTTAAATCGGTTTTCCTTTGACCGACAGCTAGATACATGAGTTAAGAACATTCCTAAAAAAGATCAACCTCAGAATCAATCAAATACTCAATTAAACACGCATTCAACACTTTGATGTCCTGAAGCTATCCACAAAGGTTTAGGTCGATCGGTTTGAAAATGAATCCGCTATTACCACTTGAATACCCGCTGGTCCAGATCGCAACAGGATCCAAACACCTCACCAAAACGTGACTAACTTTTAGAATACTAACTCAAACTAAAATCTGCAAATTGGCTAATCTAGATACAAGTCTTAGCTACAAGTCCAGAAATTTTTGTTACCTTTGGAAACGATCTGCTTGGTCGAATCGCCTTTCTCCCACCGTAGTTTGATTCTATCTCCATCTCCTTCATCTGAGGAAGTTTATTTCTCTCTTTTCTCGTCTCCTTCTCCCTTTCTCTCACCCCAAAAATCGCTTCTCCTCTCTCACTTCTGAGGCTGCCAATTCTAACTCTAAAAAAGAGATTATGTTTAGGGTTAACTTTAATCTCATGTGATTAGAGATCATTTTACCCTTAATGATGTTGATAGCTTTAACTTCCCATTCTAACTTTTTTTGGTTTAGTTTTATGATTTTCTTCGAAAATATTTTGAACCCTCGGGTTAGGGATGTTACAATTTACACACAAGAGCTGTTAATAGATGTAACATCCGTGTTCCTAAGTCGTCCTCTCGAGTTATATCTATTTATATTGTTCTGGATATCAGTATTGTCGGCGTTGATTAATAAATGATGGATGTTTATGGATTAATCATGAGTTATAATACATGATGTGGTATTTCATGTATTGGGGTGTCGAGTACATGATGTGGTATTTCATGTATCGACGGGGCGACATATGATGTGGTATTTCATGTGTGGGATGAAGCGTATTGTTCGCCTTGGTTCGGGATTTTTTTGGGTTTACGCCCATGGATCCTACTTTGGGTGTGGATAGAATTATGTGAGATTTAATTTATCGACGGGTCATTAGGATTATGTGGTATTTAATCCTAATGACGGTCAGAGTTATGTGAGATTTAACTCTAATGATGTGGGTTGGATTATGGGTGATTTAATCTAACCGGATGGTTTACCGATAGATTATGGGTGATTTAATCCTGATAGACGGTAAACCGGGTGAGATACCGGTGATATAGGTTCTCACGGGACTTAGTATATTAGGTCCGCGTTATTGGATTCTAATATGCTAGGTCGTGAGCTTAACTCGCTCGAACCGAGATAATGGATTTCGACTGCTGGTGACCACGTAGATCTTGTGATCATAGACCGGGATGTTATTGAATCAAGTATGGAACAATACCGAGCTTGATTGGTGGTCCTAAGGGCGGATGTGATGAAGCGATCAAAGGGTGATGTTGTGGAGGAATCAGAGGTTCGGTTTAGGAATTAAGAGGTAATTAAGGGGTTTTGTCGGAAGTGAAAGGAATATTTTGAGATGGGGAGGTGTCTCAAATAATTGGAAGTATTTGGGCTACTAAACCAAGCGGGAGAGGTTAATTGGAAGAATTCGTTATGGTTTAGAGTGAAATCGATTCGGTTTGGTTTAATTGTGATTAAAAATGATTATATATATACATACATGTATATACATCCCTCTCCTTCTAAGCTTCTACACTCTTCTTCTTTTGAATTGGGAAGATATTTTGGCTGAAGTAGAGAGAGAAGAAAGAGAGAGAGGGAGAGGAAAAAGAAGGAGAGGAAGAAGGAGAAGAAGATAGAAAAGCTTGAGAAAACAGAGTTTTTGGGCGAACTTGTGAGGTCCGATCGGGATATCAAAGAGAGCTCGGTTTGAGCTAAGATTTTGTGGGTAAGTTCTCCAATCTCTTGCCTAGTTGTCTACCAAATTTCGTGGGATTATGTTAAGTGGTTTGGGAGATATGAGTTTTCTCCCTAGACTACCCTGTTTTCGGGATGTAGCGATGGGGCGAGTTTGATGGAGTGTTTGGGCACTCAATTCTTGTTTGTTTGGTCTGAAATTTTGTAGATAGGTTGTTGAGACTTCGATCTTCAAGTTCTATGAAGGAATTTATAAAATATGATCTAGGGCAAGAGATATGGTTGGTTAAGTAAAGCCCTGTTTTTGGGGAAAGGAATCCGGAATTTGTTGAGTTAGGCTCTTGAGTTGGGAGCTTGTAATCAGTCTTTTGCGAGTGTCTTGATGATCTCTTGTCAGGAGGTTTGGGAGATCTTGGTGTTGTGTTGTGTGTCCAAAGAAGGAGTAAGTTTAAGGCTTGGAAACCGTCAAAAGAGTGTTCTTCGTTTCAACCGTAATCAAGGTGAGTGCGTGACCGTAGCGAACATATAATCATTAGTCTTTTCGTGATTGATGTGTGATGTAGGGCTTGTCCATATGGGTGTGATTTATGGCTAGTCCAAGTTATGTGATGTGTGTATGACGATAGAGCTCTATCATAAAATACTTGATTGTTGCATTGCATGTTGATTGCGGTAAGTCTTGTGATTGTATGTACTTGTCGCTGTGGGGACGGGAGGACCGCCTCACTAAGCATTATCAATGCTTACGCGCCTCTTTTGGTGCAGGTAAAGAGAAGTCATAAGTCTTGGAGCTCGTGGAACCGAAGGCTGGATAAGAGGGATGATCTAGTTGTTGAAGGTTTTTGGTTTTTGATTCTTATGTTCATATGTTTTTGTGCTTGAGATTGGGATGTTGTTTTGAACTTGGTATGATGCGTAGTGGTACGCCTAAGATGGTTTTGAAGGTTAAGTAATGTCTACAAATATTGTGATCGACCGATCCTAGCGGGGTATTTTTGGTCAGATCGATCGGGTTAATTCGGTGGAGTTTGAGATCGAGCCGATCCTAAGGAGGATCGATCGATTCTTCAAAAAAAAAAAGGGTGGGTCCTTTCAATTTGGTATCAGAGCGAGACGGTTCTAGGATGTGTTGGGAGTCTTGCTTGTGATTGCTATTGCTTATTGTCGTTATATGATTGGGGTTAAAGATCATCCTCTTCGGCCAAGGAAAGGTTCCACGGTAAGACTTCTCTTGTGTTTGTGTCATGGAGTTTTGGGTTATTGAATCCTGTGTTGTTTTTGTAGTATGGTGAGAAGTACTAGAAGTGGTAGAAGTAGAAGAGGAGTGGCGCGGGAGCCGGCTGAGCCTAGGGAACAAGCGGACCCAGGGGTGAAGACCAAGTGGTGGTCGAGGATGTTGCCGAGTCGGGAAATGGGGGAGCTGCAGGCGATGCGGCTCAAGCGGCAGTGAGTGAGCCGCAAGTTCAAGGGCAACATCAAGAGGGTCCGAATCAAATGGGGCAGATGTTGGGGTTGTTAGCTCAGATTTTAGAGAGGTTACCCGGAGCGGTTCCAGCTCCAGCTCCCGTAGCGCCACCTGAGGTTGTTGAGCCACCGAGAGTGGTTAACCCCGAGGTTAGGGGAGACGTGGTAGGCCCTGTAATTCCACCATATCTTACAGTGTTGGACCATATGCAACGGCTTGGCACCAAGTTCTTTCCGGGAGGTGCTAGACCGCTGGAGGCGGATGAGTGGAAGTCAAGGTTAGAGAGAAACTTCCTCTCGGTGAGATGTCCGGAGGAATACAAGATGGACTTGGCGGTGCATTATCTAGAGGGGGATGCACATATATGGTGGAGGAGTGTGTTGGCTAGGAGAACTAATGGAGCGGATACTTCGGAGGGGTTTTGTGAGGAGTTCAACCTCAAATATTTCCCGCAAGAATATGAGGTGGAGTTCAACCGACTTCGAAGGTTTGCGGGAAGGGGTCTTGAGGATGAACCGGCCCAAGTAAGAAGGTTTCTAAGGGGAATGTGTCTGGAGTTGAGGAATAGGTGCATTGTGAGATCATATGCATCGGTGGCCGAGTTAGTGGAGAGAGCGGCCATGATTGAGGAGGGTATGATAGAGGAGGCTAAAGCGTTTAAGCCTCAAGTTCAAGGGAAGAAGTCTTTTACTTCTGATTCAGGAAAAGGTGGCAAGTTCATGGGAGGACAAAAGAGGAAGTGGGAAGGCTCTTCTCAGAGTGCYTCTAGCACTCAATCTGGATGCTACAAGTGTGGGGRCAAAGGTCATAGAGTGGCTAACTGCCCTAATAAGGACACCAGGATTTGCTACCATTGTAAGGAGGTGGGACATATCAAGACTTCATGTCCTAAGTTAAAGCAAGGCGGAGAAAGTTCCGGAGCTCCACCCGCTAAGAGGACGGCGGTGACTCCTCGAGTGTACTCCTTGAGTGTTGAGTCGGGAGAAGGGAGCAACACCAAGCCGATCACTGGTTAGAATTCTTTTCTATTTAATTATTGTGTTATGATTATGAGTATTGGCCATTGCGTGTTGTGGTTGTTTTTGTTGTGTGGTCTCAATGCATAGGCTATGTGTAGGGACCTTGAACGTGGGAGGGGTTACATCTCACGTGTTGTTTGATTCCGGAGCATCTCATTGCTTCGTTACTCCGGAATTAGTAAGAGAGGGGAGGCTCCGAGAAGAGCCTAGTGTGGGTTTACGAAAGGTGAAAGTAGCTGGGGGTCAGACTTTCGAGACTCATAGCCTAGTAAAAGATGTTGAGGTCCATATTGCTGGAGAGGTGAAGCCAGCTGATTTAATTGTGTGGCCAGTGGAGTTATATGATGTGATTTTGGGAATGGATTGGCTTGGGAAGTATAAAGCTCATCTAGATTGTCATCGAGGTCGAGTGGTGTTTGAGAATGATCATRGGCGAGTGGTGTATCAAGGTGTAAGACCTATGTCGGGAAGTTTGGTGATTTCGGCTATTCAAGCCGAGAAGATGATAGAGAAGGGATGTGAAGCATATCTCGCGACTATCTCAATACCCGAGGAGGTTGGAGATTCAATGCTTCAGAATATTCCCGTGGTGAGGGAATTTGAGGATGTATTTCAACCATTGAAGGGATTACCGCCACCGAGATCGGATCCCTTCACGATTGATTTGGAACCAGGGACAGCTCCATACCGGATGGCGCCGGCGGAGATGGCGGAGCTTAAGAAGCAGTTGGAGGAGCTATTGGATAAGGGCTTCATAAGGCCGAGTAGCTCACCATGGGGAGCACCCGTCTTGTTTGTTAAGAAAAAGGACGGAAGCTTTCGCTTGTGTATCGATTATCGGGGTTTGAATCGGGTGACGATAAAGAACAAGTACCCTCTCCCGAGAATTGATGAGTTGTTGGATCAGTTGAGAGGTGCTAGTTGGTTCTCGAAGATTGATTTGGCTTCTGGGTACCATCAGATTCCTATTAAGGAGTCAGACATTCAGAAGACGGCATTCAAGACGAGGTATGGGCATTATGAGTTTGTAGTGATGCCTTTTGGGTTGACGAATGCGCCAGGAGCATTCATGAGGTTGATGAATGATGTGTTTCGGGAGTATTTGGATGAGTTTGTGATCATTTTTATTGATGACATCTTGGTGTATTCGAAGAGCTCCGACGAGCATGGTGATCACCTGAGAAAGATATTGGAGAAGTTGAGAGAGCAGAAGCTTTTTRCTAAGTTGAGTAAGTGTASCTTCTGGCAGAGGGAGATTGGATTTTTGGGTCACGTGGTTTCGGAGAGTGGAGTTTCCGTTGACCCTAAGAATATTAAGGCCATAAGGGAATGGCCGAGACCCAAGAATGCTACGGAGATAAGAAGTTTTCTCGGTCTAGCTGGTTATTACAGGAGATTCGTCAAAGGTTTTGCGAGTATTGCACAGCCTATGACGAAGTTGACCGGGAAAGATGTTCCTTTTGTGTGGTCTCAGAAGTGTGAGGGGAGCTTCTTGAGACTTAAGGAGATGTTGACTACCGCACCAGTACTGGCCTTACCAGATCCTAAGGAGCCATATGTGGTTTATACGGATGCCTCGAGGTTGGGTTTGGGTTGTGTTTTGATGCAGCATGGGAAGGTTAWTGCTTATGCTTCGAGGCAGTTGAGGAAGCATGAAGCTAATTACCTACTCATGATCTTCGAGTCGGCGGTGGTGTTTGCTCAAGATATGGAGATCTTACTCGTATGGTGGTGGTGCGTGTTCATCGATCATAAGAGTCTCTGGGCACGCTTACTGCCCTGAGGAATCCTTGAGCAGCAGGGAGATGGACGGAGCTTATGGCAGATTATGATCTCGTGATAGCTTATCACCCGGGGAAAGCTAATCTCGTTGCGATGCTCGAGCAGAAACGGGTAGCCGCAAGCAAAAGGACGCCGAGGAGGTTGAGCATGATTAGTTTTGCAGCTGTGTCGCTTTTCCAATGAGTTAGCCGCGTTGTTCAAGTGATATTTTGAAAGTGAGCACAGAGAAGAGATGAGGCTTTGATTAAAGCTTCTAAAGGTGAGAAATCCGAGTATGAGATTTAATAATGGAACTACCATTTTGGTTCATGGACGAGTATGCGTGCTAATGATGAGGAGTGGAGAGATATTCTTCGAGAGGCACACTGCAGTCGACATTCTCCATTCATCCCGGCTTAACTAAGATGTACGAGATTTGAAGCGGTATTATCATGTTGGGATGAAGAGAGATGTAGCAAGTGGGTGGCTAGCTGTGAGACTTGTCAGCTGGTGAAGGCCGAGCATCGTGTTCCCCGGTTTGTTGAGTTTACCCATTCCTCTGGAAGTGGGATATATGACTATGGACTTTGTGGTGTCAGTGCCAACTCTCGCGTAGATGTTGTTTTGGTTATTGCCGATCGACAATAAGTCTGCTCACTTCTTAGCTATAAGGAAGACAGATGGGGCTCTGGCGTAGCGTACATCAATGAGATTGTGAGGTTACGGTACCTGTGAGTATTGTAATCGACCGTGACAAGAAGTTCACATCAGTTTTCGGCGAGAGTTCCAAAAGGAGATGGCGTACTAAGGTACATGAGTACAGCATATCATCCTCGCACGGACGGCAATGAGGACTATTCAGACTTCGAGGATTTATGGTGATGCTGTTGATCGAGAGGTCATTGGCCGACTACTGAGCTTGGCAGAGTTTACATATAATAACAGCTTATCGTGAGTATTGGGATGGCACCATATGAGGCTTTGTAGGCAGGCCTTGCAGACCATTATGCCGACCAAGTGGGGAGCGAAGCATGTTTGGCAGAGTTTGGGGCAGACCATGGAAAAGATTCCTCAAGTTGAATACGGCGGAAGCTCGATCGCCGAAGAGCGCGGATAACCGCTAGAGAGAGTTGAATTCGCCATAGGAGATATGGTCTATCTCAAGATGGTGATGTTTAAGGATCAAACAGTCATTCTCTGCAAGTCGAGCCCGAGGTATTTAGGATCGCTCCGAGTGGTGGAACGAAGTCGACCTGTTGCTTATGCCGCAAGCTGCCGCCTACGCAGGCATTTCATGATGTTTTTCATGTGGCTAAGTTGAAGAAATGTTTGATAGAGATGATCAGTGTTACAGAGATTCCACCTGAGTCGCCACCGAGCTGAGGGTCGAGGCGAGACCCGTGAGGATTCTAGATCGTATAATCAGGGTCGATTTGGGAGAGAGAGCTCCCGAGGTGAGGATCCTTTGGGATTGTGATGGGGTCAGGAGGAGACTTGGGAACCGGAGAGAAGGATAAGGGCAAAATTCTCCAAGTGGTTCAGGGAACAAGCCGAGGCTTGAGATTCGAGGACGACCCTAATTAGTGGGGGAGAATGTAACATCCGTGTTCCTAAGTCGCCCTCTCGAAGTGATCTATTTATATTATTGTTGCGATGAACCCTCGGAAATTGTATTGTCGGTGTTGATTAATAAATGATGGATGTTTATGGATTAATCGTGAGTTATAATACATGATGTGGTATTTCATGTATTGGGGTGTCGAGTACATGATGGTATTTCATGTATCGACGGGCGCATATGATGTGGTATTTCATGTGTCATGGATTGAAGTATTCGTTCGCCTGTTCGGGAATTTTTTGGGTTTACGCCCATGGATCCTACTTTGTGGATAGAATTATGTGAGATTTAATTTATCGACGGGGTCATTAGGATTATGTGGTATTTAATCCTAATGACGGTCATTAGAGTTATGTGAGATTTAACTCTAATGTGGGTTAGATTATGGGTGATTTAATCTAACCGGTGGTTTACCGATAAGGATTATGGGTGATTTAATCCTGATAGACGGTAAACCAGGGGTGAGATACCGGTGATATAGGTTCTCACAGGGACTTAGTATATTAGGGTCCGGCGTTATTGGATTCTAATATGCTAGGTCGTTGACGGCTTAACTCGTTCGAATCCTGAGATAATTGGATTTCGACGGGTTAGTCGTTGGGTGACCACGTAGGATCTTGTGATCATAGACCCGGGGATGTTATTGAACCAAGTATGGAACAATACCGAGCTTGATTGGTGGCCCTAAGGGCGGGAAATGTGATGAAACGATCAAAGGAGTGATCGTTGTGGAGGAATCCGAGAGTTTTTAGCGGAATTGAGGTAATTCCGGGGTTTTGTCGGGAGTGAAAGGAATATTTTGAGATGGGGAGGTGTCTCAATTAATTCGGGAAATTATTTGGAGCTACTAAACCAAGCGGGAGAGGTTAATTGGAAGAATTAATCTATGGTTTGAAATCGGTCGGTTTGGTTTAATTGTGATTAAACAATGATTATATATATACATACATGTATATACATCCCCCTCTCCCTTCTAAAAGCTTCTACACTCTTCTTCTTTTGAATTGGGGAAGATATTTTGGCTGAAGTAGAGAGAGAAGAAGAGAGAAAAAGAGAGAGGGAGAGAGCTAGAGAAGGAGAGGGAAGAAGGAGAAGAAGAGAAGATAGAAAAGCTTGAGAAAACAGAGTTTTTGGGCGAACTTGTGAGGTCCGATCGGGATATCAAGAGAGCTTGGTTTGAGCTAGGATTTTGTGGGTAAGTTCTCCAATCTCTTGCCTAGTTGTCTACCAAATTTCGTGGGATTATGGTAAGTGGTTTGGGAGATATGATTTTTCTCCCTAGACTACCCTGTTTTCGGGCTGTAGCGATGGGGCGAGTTTGATGGAGTGTTTGGGCACTCAATTATTGTTTGTTTGGGCTGAAATTGGTAGATAGGTTATTGAGACTTCGATCTTCAAGTTCTCTGAAGGAATTTATAAAATATGATCTAGGGCAAGAGATATGGTTGGTTAAGTAAAGCCCTGTTTTTGGGGAAAGGAATCCGGAATTTGTTGAGTTAGGCTCTTGAGTTGGGAGCTTGTAATCAGTCTTTTGAGAGTGTGTTGATGATCTCTTGGCAGGAGGTTTGGGAGATCTTGGTGTTGTGTTGTGTGTCCAAAGAAGGAGTAAGCTTAAGGCTTGGAAACCGTCAAAAGAGTGTTCTTCGTTTCAACCGTAATCAAGGTGAGTGCGTGACCGTAGCGAACATATAATCATTAGTCTTTTCGTGATTGATGTGTGATGTAGGGCTTGTCCATATGGGTGTGATTTATGGCTAGTCCAAGTTATGTGATGTGTGTGTGACGATAGAGCTCTATCATAAAATACTTGATTGTTGCATTGCATGTTGATTGCGGTAAGTCTTGTGATTGTATGTACTTGTCGCTGTGGGGACGGGAGGACCGCCTCACTAAGCATTATCAATGCTTACGCGCCTCTTTTGGTGCAGGTAAAGAGAAGTCATAAGTCTTGGAGCTCGTGGAACCGAAGGCCGGATAAGAGGGATGATCTAGTTGGGGTTTTTGATTCTTATGTTCATATGTTTTTGTGCTTGAGATTGGGATGTTGTTTTGAACTTGGTATGATGCGTAGTGGTACACCTAAGATGGTTTTGAAGGTTAAGTAATGTCTACAAATATTGTGGCTTGCCTWGTGTTGTTATTATTGGGTTGCAGGACAGGGGAAGGGATCGACCGATCCTGGGCAAGATCGATCGATCCCGAGTAATCTTTTTGGCCAGAAAGTTTTCGGGGGTAAAGTGGGGCTTAGAGATCGACCGATCCAAGTCGTATCGATCGGTCCTGTAGGTCATTTTCGAAGCCGAAAAATCCCGGTCAGTTTTTAAGGGTTAGGATCGACCGATCCCCCGGGTGAGATCGATCGATCCTAGCGGGGTATTTTTGGTCAGATCGATCGGGTTAATTTCGGGTGGAGTTTGAGATCGACCGATCCTAAGGAGGATCGATCGATCCTTCAAAAAAAAAAAGGGGTGGGTCCTTTCAATAGAAATAGAATGCCTTCTAGGATTTGTTGACGCAGCATAGAAGGGGGACTGTGATTTTGCTTTTGTTATTATTTGGTGAAGGGGGGTAAATGTTTAAGAACTGCTCATTCAAACCAAAGACTAAGACAGAACAAAGTTAAACAAATAATATTACTGAAACACAGAGAAACAAATAACTGCATTATAATGTAAGTGGAAGGAGTTAGACACATATGATATTTATATTAATAATGTGTGTAATTAAGATGACCTTACCTCTCCATTTGCTAGCTGAGACGTAGGGGGGTGAATTTCACTAACAACACGTGACACGGTGAATGTTTCATATTCTGATTTGTAGTTGTAGTCAGTAATCTTAATCTGGAACTCGAATTCCCTCCCAGCAAACTTTTAGATCTATAAATGTGAGTTTTTTTTTTTTTTTTGTAACCGATTTTGATTTTGGAATGTGAGGTAACTTTTTGTAACAGATTTTGTTTTTTTTTTTAAATGTGAGGTAAATATGTAGTAAATAATTTAAAATGCAGGCTAAATATTGTTATAGCTTATAATTTATTCTTTTAAAAAGAGTGTCAAGTGGCCTAAACGAAAAAGAGTAAAACGATACTTTTATATATATGATACTTTGCTAAACATGTGTTCTTCGAGATGATGACTCTTCTTATTCATCTTACGTTGAATCCCATATTTTAGATCGGTAAACAAATCCGATTTAAACAATCTTACTTGGATTATTAACGTAGGCTCAGATAATATATCAATTTTTCAATATGATATAACATTGGAGGCCAAGGTATATGATCACACGAATTCAGGGCTTTGAAGCTTGTTGTTACAGAAGAGTTTGAAGGTAGAGATGAAAGCTTCTCTTAAATGGTGATTGATTCAAGACAAGTGAGGGCTGAGGCTTGAGTATTTAGGGAAATCCACACTTTATTAGAAAAGCTTTCAGTCGATCCTTAGACAAAGGGGGACTCCACGCGCTATGTCTAAAAGAAACGATGTAGACAAACCAAGAACAAAACGGAATTGTGTGATAGCCATGATATGATTAGCGTAAATGTTTATATTTACACAAAAAAATCTCAAACATTATTTCTGATCAACAAGCTACTGGGAAAGAAGAGTAGGAACAAAAATTCTATGTTCATGTATTGATTATCAATGAGTATTTGCATCGCGCACGAGCTTGGAGTATCTAGTTATTTGTACAATAAATATACAATGTATGAGAGGAGATCATGTTCTTCATGTAAAATGCTATAACTTCGAGGGATTTAGTTTTCCAGATCGTTCAAGCGCAATCTCAAAAAGATCAGCATCAGATTCTTCGTCATAGTCAAGCCTACGTCTATGACTATTTCCCACGTTGGTCCTCCCGCTTGCAATCTCGTCACTGTTTCCTCTATTAATGAAAAAATTGCTTAAATAGTGAGAATCTATTCTTCCAATGGAGAAGAGCTCTTTGCTGTCCTCGAGCCCGGCAGTAGTACCAAAACATGGGTTGGGTGTGCGCTGCCCGTTTGCGGGGCCGTAATAAAATGGAGATTGCCCCATGTTGACAAGAACTGTGGCCTCTGTGTTGGAAGCAAGAGTGGGGTAGAGAGGTGTCCCGAACTCGTCTGCATTACAGTTAATGACGTGAACCAAGTGTGAGTTGACTGTGAAGTAAACCTTCTTCTTCCTCGGATCGTAACCACAACCAACCACTTTGTTTTCCTTTGCCCACTCATTTTTCTCCGATTCAAAAACCAGCTTCATTCCTAACGTAAACAGAGAGTAATGCTTAAGATTCTATATAAAAGGGCTTAGCTCCACTAAATTTTGTGAAGACTATGAAACGAAGGGAATAAATGTATAATCTTAAAACAGTGTGGAAGAATAATCATTTTTAGCCGAATTATAAGACTAGATCAATGGTATGCTATAACTGTCTTTAACATCAGAAAACATAACTATAATTTTTTAGCTGATTTAACTCAACTTATCAAATCGTTTTACAATTTTACTGTGTTGGTGAAAGTAAATTAAAAAACAACTCTTTTCAATTCTAAATAAGAGGAAAATGAATTGAAAACCCTCACCTTTCTTAAAAATATTTAAAAAACCCTCAATTTCTTTTGATGGTTTTTAAACCCTCATCTTTTAATAAAAAGTAAAATAATCCCCAACATCAATAAACCCAACTTAAAGTCAATCAAACCATTGTATTAAAACAAACATAAATAAAAACTAATTTGTTTAGCATATTTTCTTTTTAAAGTCTAGTTTACAAAATTTTATATTAAATTCTAGTCTTATAAATCAGCTAAAAATGATATCAAATTCTAAGATGTAAAACTACTTTTTGTAACTATCAAACATGACACAAAAGAAAAAGTGATTGTTTTAACAAGGGAAAAAAACCACTAATTGAATCACAGTTTTAATCAACATATTTTAATTTTCACTAAAGCGTGACCCAAAAAAAACAAAAATCAGTATAGCAATAGTCAACGCAGAGCCGGGATCATATTCTAATTGATAAATAGAGTTGTTGCCTTCTTGTCTTTGGTCAACGGAAGCAATGAGGTGTGATAAGAATTGGGGCTTCTAGATGATGTGGAAGGTTGGTTTGTGACCACGACATTATATTCCTTAGTGGCTCTCCATTTCTCAGTACAAAAAATAATATCTCAAAGGACGGCCAACTTTTATATATTTTACCGTTTACTTTTCTACTAAAATCTTTCTTCCGGAAAATTGATTAGAATTCCTCCTTAGTAACGAGTTTGAAGATCGATTATCAGATGATGAAACTAAATGATTCAAAAGACTGATGCAAATAGACAAATAAATACGTACGTACCATCAAGATAGACCGCACCATCCGATTGGAACCCAATAGAAGCCGGAAAGTTTCCTGGTAGTTGTGTCTCGCCTGCGCCGAAGGAACCACCAGTCGCTAGTCCTAGAGACAAAACGGCTTCTTCGTTTTCCCCATCCCGTTCTCTTCTTTTGACAAGTTTTAGTCCTTGGCTCTTGAATAACTTGGTTTTTTCACCTTCCACTAATGCAAGGTCACAACCTACGTTACCACCCTCACCGAATCCACGGCCGAGTTGGAGGATATCGAGGATTGTGATTTCAAAGTAAGCCTCTTGTGGGAAAGCAGAACTTACAAGTTGTGGTCCGGGAAGTGGTAAAGCTGCTCGGAGAACCATCAAAGGTTTTTTTGCGTTGACCGTTTCTTCGAACACTTGATTAAACTTGATCGTTTGTGTGAATTCCACGGAGCCATTTGACACTTCCCATGTGGTCACTACACCAGGATCTTCGCTTCCTGCCGTCGTACAAAGCCCTAGAAGAACTGATCCCGGGGAGGCCCCAGTCACCAAAGGAGCCGGTGCATGGACTACGAATCCAAACCTCGTCCACCCATTCTCGACCGCTTCGGTAACCAAAGCTGGATGATCCGTCCAGTTGAATAGACCAGGCTTCGACGGGAATCCTCCAGTTGTGGCGTTTCGGGAGACGGTATAGTTGTTGATATTTCCTCTGCGCTTGATGTCGGAGGTATCTAGCTGGTGGATGAGGCTCGTTTGGTGGAGCTTTGAGATTCTAGCCTGGAAGCTATCGCTCCGAATGGGACTAGCCGCGTTAAGGGTTGTGGTGATCTCTGGTAGGCGGAGACAGCACCAGCGACGGAGGAAGACTACAAGGAGAGAAGAGAGGACGACAACGGAGAGAATCCCTGCGGTTAAGTGGGCCCACCGAAGCATCTCTGGTATGGAATAATTTCTGAGATAGAGGGAGCGATGGAGAGAGAAGAAGGAGATGGTCGAACCCGTTCACCAAGGTTGGAAGATCGAAAGTACAAGACAAAGACCATATGAAGTGTTAAAAAAAAGTAACTATAATGATATTATTTTTGGGAAAAACCATAAACTTTTGCTTACAAGAAAAACCTGGAACTATAAAAATTGCAATCATACGCGGCTTTACATGATGTATATTATTTGGCGTTTAGCGATTACTATTAACAACTAGATGTACTATGTCCTACGTGGAATTTAAATTGTGTTATTAAGTATAATCATTTAATTAGATTAAAAAAAACTAAATTCGTATAGGTTGGAAACTAAAAAGGAAAACCCTAAACATATGTTATTAATCGACCAAGCGCCTCCATCATCTCATTCTCCCATTCTTTCTCTTTAGAAAATGCCTCCCTCATCTTCCATTCTTCCATTATTGTTTGTCCATAAAGCTTGAGTTACATCCATTCCTTCTTGTCTCTTTCCTTCGTTTTAATATAATGTGAGTGTATGACTATGAGATAAATGTTTAGATCTGGATTTTCTGACATGTTTACGCTTGTGTAGATCCAAGTTTTGGTGATGATCTTGATGTTTTGTATATCTTTGGGTGATTGGTATCTTTTATTTAGATTTGTTATGATTATTCTTTTCTATATGTTTAATCTCGTGAGATGGGAGGATCCACTCACTAAGTATTTTAAATACTTATGCATCTACTCGTTGATGCAGGTAAAGAGTAGTTGAAAGCTGGAGAATCATGGCAATGAGAGGAGTGGTGGTTCTAGGGATTGATTGAGGTATTATTTTTTTTGGGTTCGTTTACTGTTCATCATGTTTACTGTTCATCGTGTCACTTTTCATCGTGATATTATTTCGTCGTGTTACTGTTCATCGTGATTACTATTTTATCGTGGTTAGAATTTGGAATATTCTAGTTGATTGGTTTAAATTAAAAGAGAATTTAATTTGGTTAGAGTTTACCAAGATTGATTTTAGGGAAATGTTGGTTTAAATCAATTGAGTGGATTTAATTAAGTGGTTAGAGTTTGTTAATTAGGAAGTAATAAATATTATTTATGGGAATATTGTTTATTTGCTTTTATAATAATATTAAATTTGGGTACGGTTCTTTCAAATTGGTATCAAAGCCATAGGACGACTATAAATTTAAATTTAAATTTCGAGTGAGTAAATTTAAATTTGTTGTTTGAATTTGAGTTTTTAAATTTGAATTTGGTGTTTGAATTTAAATTTTTAAATTTGAATTTGAATTTGGTGTTTGATTTTAGTTTTTTTTATTTGAATTTAGTGTTTGATTGGATTTTTGTAATTGATAAATGACGGTTGTTTAGAATGCATGTCTCGGACGGTTAGAATTTCTGTAAACCGAACCGAGAGCTTGTATGATGTATGTTTACTTGAATTGCATGTTATGTAGGAGTGATTTAGATAACGTCTACATGAAACTCTAGAATCACCCTCTTCGAGTCTTTAAAGAGATTTTCCGGTAAGTTTGTTTTTCTTCTTGGTGTTATCTGTAGAAATTGGTAGCTAGTTGATGCAACTATAGCTCCTGGAACATTACCAACAACCACCTGGAATTTATTCTCTATTCATTAAGGGAGCACCTCGAAGTGGAATCACCCAAAAAAAAGCTCAGACGTAGATAATATGGCTTAAACAAGACAGACGGACCAAAAGCTGCCGGAACTGGACCAACATGCATTCAAAGGACGATTCCGACCAGACCAAGAGGAACCGGACAACGAGGTACCCATTCTCGAAACTTGACTCAACCACGGAGCTCTGAGAGTTGGAATCAGGCCAAGAGCAGCTCTGATTTGAATGTTATGATTTTTACAAGTCAAGGGATTCTACACGGGCATAATTTTGAAGCTAGCGCGTCTGGGAAGCTTCAAACGTTCTGTGTGGCGTCCGAGAGAGTATCGGTGCTAACTTCTGAGCACTGATCAGCCATGGGAGGATGGCTTAGAGTGTCTTCACCATCACGCCAATGTGAGGACACCCCCAAGACTTTAGGTGACTAACATACTCTTTCCCTACTTCTAGGTTTCCCACCGGCTTTTACTAGGAAAGGGTTTTAACGAGGTGTGAAAGGCTGATGGGGAGGGTATTTATCTCTCAGGTTTCACTAAAGTGTCTCAAGAATTTAACCCATAGGACAGTCTTGTATCGTATGTTTGAATGCGTGCGGGATCGTCCATGAAAAGAATATAATAACTAGCAGAAAATGGAAATCTGAAATGTCTAGGCGGAATAATAAAATCGGGAGTTGTGTCCTAAACTATATGGTGCAATAAAATAAAATACTTAAATTAAATAACATAAATTAAATTGCATAAAAATAAAGTACTAAAATTAAATTGCATAAATTCAATTACTGAAATTAAAGTGCATAATATAAATTGCATAATTTAAAGTGCAGAAATTAAAATACAGAAAATAAATTGCATAAATTAAAGTGCAGAAAAGTAATTACAGAATTATAAATTACGAAAATTAAATTGCAGAAATTAAATTGCGGAAATTAAAGTGCATAAATTAAAAGTGCATAAATATAAATTGCGGAAATGTAAATTGCTGGAAAGTAAATTACATAAATTAAATGGTATAAATTAAATTGCAGAAATTTAAATTATAGAAATATAAATAACATAAATAAATAAACATAAATAAAATACTAAATTAATTTTTTACAGTTAATTGGGTGATAGTCGATTCGAGATTTGATTATAGGATTAAGTATTACGCTTTTTAGTTTATGTTGTCAATTCAGGGTATAATTGGTAAATGTGGTATCTTGAACACTGTGGTCATCTGGTATCTTGAACTTGTCAGGATAAATGGCCGCTGTAAATTCATTCCCATGGTGAGATTCTTATGTGTGAGACTTATTGATTGGCGTTGTCACCAGATGCTTAAGTGTTTAGCTGCGTTAGAAGTGTGTCAGGCGAAGAGTGAATGGCGTATCATTTACAGAATCTGATCTCGGTCTCGTGATGATTTATTCTTGAGATCATATCTTACTTTGATTAAAACATTAAGATACTCTATCAGCAATAAACTCGATCTTGTATCTTTCCTAATATCTGAGTCGAAGTTTTTAAGCTACGTGTGCTTGAGACTTACGTATAACATAAATCTGATTTGGTTATAACTTACAATCATGTTAGCATTAAGAGTGCGTATTAGAGTAGGTAGATCGGTCGAAACATCAGGCGTATTGAATCACAAATCTTGATCATAAATGAATGTCACAGTGGTCAAAAGATCTCTCTTTCAGGGGTGACGGCGAAGATTAGTTCATAAAACGGTAAATAAGAAGCCAAAAACGAAAAAATATAAATCAAAGCGTAAGCATGTAGCGTAAGAAAGAAATAAGCGCAAGGAAGAAGCTGCTTTCTTGAAAGTGACAAGTGGAGAGAGTGCAGGCATTTACAGTGAGGAATACGTGAGTTTGTGTCTGACCCCAAAGCTTTGATCTGAGTCGGTAAAAGGGTGTTGAACTCGGCGGTGAAAGGGTAGATTCCGAGGGAAGGTGAGAGCTTTCTCGAGAGAAATGGATCGATCTTGAGGAGTAGGGGTGAGGCGGTGTTGAGTAGGCTAGAAAGCGATGAAGATCTTGAGAGGGATGCCATGGAGATCCTCAGCAGTCACCGTGGAGATGATGGAAGCTAGATTGAAGATGAGGTTCGAAAGCTAGAATGAGGCGGTGATGATGAGTGAAAAGTGGGGCGTGATGGCTGGGGAAGTGAATGGCGAACCACAGGGTGATGGTGAACCCTTGATACTGAAGATAGGCTGAAGAAGAAGAGACTCGATTCTTGAGAGCTTGCAACTGAGCACTCGATAGGTTAGAGATAAAGATGTAATCTTTACGTTGATTTTGTGTAAATGAAAGCTTGAGATTGATAATGAAATGTTATGCCTTATATAGGCTACATCATTAGGGTTTTTAATGGGTCATAAGTCATTATCTTAAACTAACAAACATGCTGAAACCATACTTAGCACCAGCAAAGGATAAAGTAAACGGGAAGGGGAGCTTTGTAATCACAAGATAGAATCATATCATATGTTTAAGCTTGTCATCAAAGTTTAAGCTATGTATATGGGATCTGAATATGATCTAGGCGTTGAGCCTCGTTAAACAGCCTACAGAACCCATCGTGGTAAGCGAGGTAGGGAAAGAGTGTCTTCTTGTCAGGTCTTGAGGGGTGTTCGTTGGATAGTGAGAGCACAGCAGACTGCTGATGTCAGTGGTAAGGATCAAAGTGGCTCCATCGGTTCGCTCGGATCAGCGTGATCTCTTCTCGAATCGACTTCTCGGTCCTACAGCTCGTCTCGGTCTCCCATCTAGTAGCTTGTGAACGTAAACTTGGATCTACCCTTTAAGCTTTTGAGCCTTGCTCCTTGTCATGATCTCATGTGGAATGAAAGGAATGCCTCGGACGTCCTCGATTCTCGGCCCCGTGCCCGTCGATTGAATAGAAGTAGGTACCATGTCCATCATTCCTCCTCTTGAGCTTTGTACTCAAAGTTATCTCTACGGAAAAGGAGTCAAGTCAGCAACATTAAAGGTTGAAGAGATATTAAACTCACCGGGAAGTTCAAGGCGGTAGGCGTTGTCGTTGATCTTCTCAAGGACTTTGAATGGGCCGTCCCCTCGAGCGTCCAGCTTGTGTTTTCGCTTGTTTGGGAACCTCTCGGGTCTCATGTGGAGTCAAACCCAATCCCCGGGCTGAAAGATAACCCGCTTCCTTCTTTTGTTGACTCGAGCCGTCACTTGATCATTCCTCTTCTCAATGTTACCATAAACCTTCTCAAAGATCCTTTTCATGGATTCGGCCTTAGTAACTCCTTCCACATCCATCATATCAGCCGGTGGCAAAGGAGTGAGACTGATGGTGTATCGGGATTGCGTCCGCCTCGAGGAGACGTCAGCGTGGTTGAGTGCGGGCAGGTGTAAGCAAACTCCACAGGGAAGACACTACTGATTCTTCAAATTATTCGATAGTAGACTGAGAAGAGCTCAGTGTTCGATTGACTGCGGTTTGGCCATCCGTTTGAGGGTGGCGTGGTGGAAAACAGTAGCAGTTCGGCCTCCCGTCCTCGAAAGTGAGACAAAACTTGGTGTCACGGTCGGAGGCAATGGTTCTTGGAACTCCATGGCGCTCTTTGAAAAGACAAGGTAGCGGTTTGCGAAGCATCATTAGTCTTGGCACCTGAGGGAGGAAGTGGGCCATCTTGGAGACACCCTGAAATAGAATCCTTATGTTGGATCTTAGGCAGCCGCAAGTCCATAGAATCCACCCAAGGTAGCAGGGATGGGTAATGGGAGATATAAGCCGAGGGTGACTTTGACTTGGCCCTCTTGCATACCACACATCTACCACAATAGTTCATAACCATCTTCTTCATTCTCGCCAATAGAAGTGCTCTTTCAAAGTGCTCAAAGTCTTCTCAACACCGAAGTGACCCATTAGGCCTCCCCCGTGAGCTTCTTTCACTAATAATTCTCTCATAGAATTTTGTGGAATACATAGTCTCTTATCCTTAAACAAGAATCCATCATGGAGGTAGAACTTAGTGTAAGGACCAGCCCCATGTTCAGCAAAACTATCTTTCAAGTCTGGATCTTCTTCGTATAGTCCCTTAAGACACTCGAACCCAAGCATCTTCGATTCCATGATGGTGATGAGCGTGTGCCTTCTAGAGAGGGCATCAGCAACTATGTTCTCCTTACCCTTCTTGTACTTAATCACATAAGGGAAGGTCTCTATAAACTCCAACCACTTGGCATGACGCTTCTTTAAGGTCGTTTGCCCCCTTAGGTGTTGTAAAGTTTCGTGATCGGTATGGATGACACATTCCTTTGAGAGGAGGTAATGCTGCCATGTTTGCAATGCTCTAACCAAGGCAAAGAGCTCCTTATCATAGGTGGAATAGTTCAAAGCAGCTCCGTTCAACTTCTCGCTGAAATAAGCAACCGGTTTCCCGCCTTGCGTCAAAACAGCTCCAATCCCTACACCGGAGGCGTCACACTCTACTTCGAAAGTTTTGTTGAAGTCCGGCAAGGTAAGTATGGGGGCGTGTGTGAGATGGTACTTAAGGTCCAGGAATGACCTCTCTTGAGTTTCTCCCCATTCAAAACCCACACTCTTCTTAATTATCGAAGTCAATGGCGCGGCGATGGTGCTAAAGTCTTTGACAAACCGACGGTAGAAACTTGCTAACCTGTGGAAGCTTCTAACTTGACTAACATTGGTAGGTCTAGGCCAGCCTTGAATAGCTTCAATTTTCTCCAAGTCTACACGAAGACCTTGAGAACTAACAACAAAGCCAAGGAAAACAAGCTCATTAGTGCAAAACGTGCATTTCTTAAGATTAGCATATAAACCTTCAGCCCTAAGAGTTTCTAGCACCAATCCAAGATGAATCACATGATCAACCAAACAAGTACTATAGATCAAAATATCATCAAAGTATACGACCACGAATTTATTAATATATGGGCGAAGGATATGGTTCATGAGTCTCATGAAGGTGCTCGGGGCGTTGGTGAGGCCGAAAGGCATCACTAACCACTCATACAGCCCATGTTTGGTCTTGAATGCGGTCTTCCATTCGTCCCCTTGCCTCATTCTTACTTGGTGATATCCACTCTTTAAGTCGATCTTGGAGAAAATAGTGGCACCACTCAATTCATCAAGCATATCATCTAGTCGGGGTATGGGGTGGCGGTACTTGATGGTGATGTTGTTGATGGCTCTACAATCCACACACATACGATAAGATCCATCCTTCTTAGGTACCAACAAAACCGGGACAGCACATGGACTTAGACTTTCTCTCACGTAGCCCTTTTCCATCAATTCCCTCACTTGCTTTTCGAGCTCTTTAGCTTCGGTTGGATTGACTCTATAGGCTGGTCGGTTAGGCAATTGTGCTCCGGGAATGAAATCTATTTGGTGCTCAATGCCCCTTAGAGGAGGTAGTCCAAAAGGTAGTTCTTCCGGAAAGACGTCGCGGAATTGATCTAGAACTTGTTGGATCTCCTTGGGTAAGGCTACCTCCAATTCACTTACACTCAAAATCTCTTTGAAGACCATTAGTACGACATGGCAAGTATCATCATGGAGAGATCTTCTAATATCACTAGGAGCTATGAGAAAATTAGTCTTAGCACTACTCTTCTCCTTAGCCAATTTCAATTGCATTTCACGAACTTGAGAAGGGTGTAAAGGAGCCAAGCTAATACGCTTCTTATCATGCATCAAAGAGTATCTATTAGTCCTACCATCATGCAGCACTTCTCTATCAAATTGCCATGGTCTTCCTAATAAAACATGAGTAGCTTGCATAGGAACCACATCACATAAGACATCATCACAATATTTGCCAATGCTAAATGAAATCCTAACTTGTTCATTGATTCTCAATTCGGTCTTATCATTTAGCCACCTAAGCTTATAAGGGTGAGGATGCTTGGTAGTCTCTAATTGCAATTTCTCTACCATGTATGAGCTAGCCACATTAGTGCAAGAGCCACCATCAATAATAAGAGAGCAAACCTTCCCTCTTACCGTACACCTTGTATGAAAGATGTTTTCTCGTTGTGCGGTTTCGTCCGGCTCGTGTGTAGCACTTAGAGTCCTCATGGTGACTAGGAGTTCTCCCACATCAGGATATACTTCTTCTTCTTCGGGATCTTCAGCCATGTCTTGTGGCTCTTCCTCGTCTTGTGACTCGTATTCACCCGTTGGAGTGATGATCATAACTCTCGGATTCGGACACTCTCTAGCATAGTGTCCTCGGCCTCTACACTTGAAACACATGATATCCCTTGTCTTTTGACCAGTAGGGACTCCTCTTGCTTCAGCCCTAGGCTCCTTAGTAGGCTCACGGGGTTTGAAAGGAACCCGTGTGTCATTAGCGGTCCTTTGCCTTTGTCTTGATACTTAGCGACGTTTGCATTGGAACCCGAAGCTTGTGTCTTCCATGGAGGGTTGGTGGCCGCTCTAGACTTTACCTTCTTCTTAAGATGACCCTCTACTTGAGTAGCTAAATGTAGGAGCTCATTGAGATCGTTGTAGTTATGCATCTCCACTTTGTTAGCTATGCGGTCTTGAAGTCCGTCAAGAAATTGCGCCATGAGAGTCTCCTCCGTGTCTTCTAAATTAAGACGGTTTCTTAAGTGCTCAAACTCTTCAAAGTACTCTTCAACACTCTTGCTTCCTTGAGTGAGTTTTCTAAACTTCTTCTGTAGCTCTCGATGGTAAAGAGGAGGTACATATCGACCCTTCATCATGAATTTCATGATTTCCCAAGACGGGACCGGTCCTTCTCTGTTTCTTCTCCTCTTGGCCGCATCTCTATCCCACCATGTAAGGGCGTGATCAGTGAGTTGTGCGGCTGCATAAGACACCTTTCGAGGTTCATCATAGGTGTAGATCTCAAAGATGTGATCCATTCGACGCTCCCACTCGAGATAAGCTTCCGGATCAACCTTTCCGGCAAATAGTGGTGGCGTAAGCTTGAGGTTCGGGGAATGAGCTCGCGGTTGTCTTTGATCACCTCTATCATCATAACCCCTTCTATCCCGAGGTCTAGCTCTCCTCGGTTGTGGTGGCTGAAAGTTCGACTCATCGGAAAGATCCTCAATTACCGGTTCATTTGGCGGATGGGGCTCTTGATTTGGCGGATGCTCAACATGGTAAAGTCGCTCGTTCACTTGTTGAAGTTGAGCTTGTAATGCTTGAAACATAGCTGCTATGTCGGGAGGTTCAGCCATTGCACGAACACGGACTATACCTTGCAACACAAGTCAGCCAACACTAGAATGTTTAGTCACGTAGTCAATAATATAACACGTTAAACCCGATTTCAATTTGATTTGAACAACAAGTTTCCACGGTTCACTAAATTAAATAACACGTGCGAGTGCTAACGTTCACAAATGGGTATGATAAGCAAATAATTAATTCAGGGAGGACCACATAACACCGCATATGACAGCGCACAACAAAAAAGAAGAAAAAGGACAACTGTCAAAGCAAAAAAACAACGAAGGTACGAACAAAAGTTTTTTCTCCTTTTTGCAATTTCAACCCCGATTTCAGACCTCAGATTACACAAAGAAACTCAGTCATGGCGGCGCAAAAACAAGGGTAACACAGTCATGAAATATCAACACCAAGGCAAGCAAACATGACAGGAAAAACTCGATCTAGCAACCAATCATGCAAAAGACTCAAACGGAACAAGAGTAAGGGAGAAAGAAGTGAGCTTTTCCAAGCTGAAACTCGAATCCATGGTTTGAGCGATGAAAGGTGATGACTTTGATGAGAATGAGTAGCTCCAAGGTGGGATCTTTGGCTCTGATACCAAATGGTACAACCCCCAAAGCTTTGATACAAGTCCGGCTAAAAAGGGTGTTGAACTCGGCGGTGAAAGGGTAGATTCCGGCGGAAAGGTGAGAGCTTTCTCAAGAGAAATGGATCGATCTTGAGGAGTAGGGGTGAGGCGGTGTTGAGTAGCTAGAAACGATGAAGATCTTCAGAGGGATGCCAATGGAGATCCTCAGCAAGTCACCGTGGAGATGATGGAAGCTAGATTGAAGATGAGGTTCGATTCAACCTAGCTAACGAATGGGGCGGTGATGATGAGTGAAAAGTGGGACGTGATGAGCTGGGGAAGTGAATGGCGAACCACAAGGGTGATGGTGAACCCTTGATACAGCCTAGATAGACTCAAGAAGAAGAGACACACTCGATTCTTCAAGAGCTTGCAACCTAGAGCACTTACTCAATAGGTTAGAGATAAAGATGTAATCTTTACGTTGATTTTTGTGTAAATGAAAGCTTGAGATTGATAATGAGAAATGTTATGCCTTATATAGGCTACATCATTAGGGTTTTTAATGGTCATAAGTCATTGATCTTGAATTAACATAAAGCCAAAGCATACAAAGCGCCCACAGTCAAACAAAGGATAAAATAGCGGAAGGGAGGCTTTGTAGCTCACAAAGATAGAATCATATCTCATATGTTTAAGCGTCATCTAAAGTTTAAATTGCATATATGGGATGAATATGATCTAGGCGTTGACGCCGTTAAAGCAGCCTGCAGAAGCCGTAGGTAAGTAGAGGTAGGGAAGAGTGTCTTCTTTGTCTGGGTCTTGAGGGGTGTTACCGGCTGTTGTTGGATAGTGAGAGCAAGCGAAGACTCATGAGCTAGAGCTCATCGGATCCAAAATCCATCGGTTCGCTCGGATCAGCGTGATCTCTTCTCGAGATTACTTCTGGTCCTCCCAGCTCGTCTCGGTCTCCATCTCAGTAGCTTGTGAGCGTAAACTTGGATGCGCCTTTAAGCTTTTGAGCACTCCTTGTCATGATCTCATGGAATGAAAGGAGCCTCGGACGTCCTCGATTCACCCGGCCGTGCCATCGATTGAATAGAAGTAGGTACCATGTCCACATCAGTTTGTATAGAGTTTAGGTGGCTTGGGAGAGTTTAGGGTGTCCTTAGAAGTCTCTGGAAGGTCATAACTCGAGATCTGGCTTTCGTAATTTGCGAGTTCTTAACAAAGTTTCCTTTTTTGCGTAGTATTAAGCATCGACACCCTGGATCGGACTCACGATTCGAGGTTCACTAGGATGAGCATCGACCACTCACGGTCGATCTTTGCGTCGATGGTCTTCGTCTTCGAGCTGAGTTCGGTCGGCGAGCATCGACCATGTGTGGTATGCGTTCGCATATATCCTTTTCGGACCCGAGAGATGATTCACCGTGGGTCCCACTCTGTACGTGAACTTGTTGGCCAGTTTGAACGTCCATCCTGACTTGGAAAATTTCCGAACACAGATTTTTGATCCGGTATTTTTCGAGTATCCGCAAGCCGAAAAACTTCAAGCGTCGAAATTTGGGGTGCGGCCATAGATCACTGCCATTGCCATGTCGGAAGGATCTCTTGGGGTTTTCTGAAAAGGTATTGTGGGGTGAATAGCTCCTCACGCTCAAAAAGTTACGGTGTTCCGTAAGTAGTCGCGTTTTCTAGAATGAAAAAAAAACAAAAGATAGGAAAATAAAAAAAGGGATGCAACACGAGGACTTCCCGGGAGGTCAACCATCGTGGTACTAGTCTCGCCAAAGCACGCTTCACTGCGGAGTTCTGATGGGATTCGGTGCATTAGTGCTGGTATGATGGCATCCGTTAGTATATTCTATGCATTCGCATATATCCTTTTTCCCGGACTCGAGAGATGATTCACCCTGGGTCCCACTCTGTACATGAACTTGTTGACCAGTTTGAACGTGCATCCTGACTTGAAAAATATCCGAAAACCATTTCCGATCACAGATTTTTGATTCGATATTTTTGTCCGGATCACAAAAACCCCTCGAAAAGCCTCCAAACGTCAAAATTTGGGGTCCAAAACTGGCCAATGGGTCTACGTGCCATTGCCACGTGGAAAGGCTCTCTTAGGGCTTTCCGAAAAAGTATTGTGCGGTGAATAGGTCTTAACGCTAAAAAAGTTACGGTGTTCCATAATTAGTCGCGTTTTCAGAATGAAAAAAAAAAAACAAAAGAGAGGAAAATAAAAAGGGATCTGTGAGGGCTTCAGGGAGGTCACCGTCTATCTACTCTCGCCCGAGCACGGTTGACTGCGGAGTTATGATGGGATCTGGTGCATTAGTGCTGGTATGATCGCATCCGTTAGTATATTCCATGCATTCGCATATATCATTTTTCCTGGACTCGAGAAATAATTCACCGTGGGTCCCACTCTGTACGTGAACTTGTTGGCCAGTTTGAACGTACATCCTAACTTGAAAAATATCCGAAAACCATTTCCGAACACAAATTTTTGATCCGGTATTTTCGTCCAGATCACAAATAGTCCCCGAAAAGCTCCTAACGTCAAAATTTGGGGTCAAAAGCGGGCCAATGGGTATACCTGCCATTACCACATCAGATAGCTCTCTAGTGGCTTTCCGAAAAGGTATTGTGGGGCGAATAGGGCCTCACGCTGAAAACGTTACGGTGTTCCGTAAGTAGTCGCGTTTTCTGAATGAAAAAAAAAACAAAGTAAGGAAAATAAAAAAAGGGATGCAACACGAGGACTTCAGGAGGTCACCCCATCTAATCTTACTCTCGCCCAAGCGCACACTGCGGAGTTCTGATGGGATATGATGCATTAGTGCTGGTATGATCGCATCCGTTAGTATATTCTATGCATTCGCATATATCCTTTTTCCCGGACTCGAGAGATGATTCACCGTGGGTCCCACTCTGTACATGAACTTGTTGGCCAGTTTAAACGTGCACCCTGACTTGAAAAATATACGACAACTATTTCCGAACAAAGATTTTTGATTAGATATTTTCGTCCGGATCACAAAAAATCCCCAAAAAGCCTCCAAACGTCAAAATTTGGGGTCGAAAACTAGCTAATGGGTCTATGTATCATTGCCACGTCGGAAGGCCCTCTTGGGGTGAATAGGTATTGTGGGGTGAATAGGTCCTCACGCTCAAAAGGTTACGGTGTTTCGTAACTAGTCGCATTTTTTGAATGAAAAAAAATAACAAAAGAGAGGGAAAAAAAAAAGATGCAACACGAGGACTTCCCGGGAGGTCACCCATCCAAGTACAACTCTCGTCCAGGCACGCCTACCTGCGGAGTTCTGATGGGATCCAGTGTATTAGTGCTGGTATGATCGCATCTGTTAGTATATTCTATACATTCGCATATATCTTTTTTCCCGGACTCGAGAGATGATTCACCGTGGGTCCCACTCTATACCTGAACTTCTTGGCCAGTTTGAACGTGCATCCTGACTTGAAAAATATCCGACAACTATTTCCGAACACATATATTTGTTTCGGTATTTTCGTCCGGATCACAAAAAGTCCCCGTATAGCCTCCAAACGTCAAAATTTGGGATCGAAAACTGGCCTTTGGATCTACGTACCATTGCCACGTCGGAAGGCTCTCTTGGGGTGAATAGGTCCTCACGTTCAAAAGGTTACGGTGTTTCGTAAGTAGTCGCATTTTCTGAATGAAAAAAAAACAAAATAGTGGAAAAAAAAGATGCAACGAGGGCTTCAGGAGGTCGTCAAATCTTACTCTCGTCAACAGCTTAGCTGCGTATTTCTGATGGGATCCATTATATTAGTGCTGGTATGATCGCATCCGTTAGTATATTCCATGCATTGGCATATATCTTTTTTCCCGGACTCGAGAGATGATTCACCGTGGGTCCCACTCTGTACCTGAACTTGTTGGCCAGTTTCAACGTGCATCCTGACTTGAAAAATATCTAACAACTATTTGCGAACATAGATTTTTGATCGGTATTTTGGATCCAAAAACAAAAATCCTACGTCGAAATTTGGGGTCGAAAACTAGGCTAATGAATTACATGTACCATTGCCACGTCGGAAGGCTCTGTTGGGGCTTTCCAAAAAGGTATTGTGGGTTGAATTGGTTAGTATATTCTACGCATTCGCATATATCCTTTTTTCCGGACTCGAGAGATGATTCACCGTGGGTCCCACTCTGTACATGAACTTGTTGGCCCGTTTGAACATGCATTATGACTTGAAAGATATACGACAACTATTTCAGAACAAAGATTTTTAATCCGGTATTTTCGTCCGGATCACAAAAAGCCCCTAAAAAGCCTCCAAACATCAAAATTTGGGGTCGAAAACTAGCTAATGTGTCTATTTGCCATTGCCACGTCGGAAGGCTCTCTTGGGCTTTCCGAAAAGTTATTGTGGGGTGAATAGGTCCTCACGTTCAAAAGGTTACGGTGCTTCGTAAGTAGTCGCGTTTCTGAATGAAAAAAAACAAAAGAGAGGAAAAAAAAAAAGATGCAACACGAGGAGTTCCCGGGAGGTCACCCATCCTAGTACTACTCTTGCCCAAACACGCTTCACTGCGGAGTTCAGATGGGATCCGGTGCATTAGTGCTGGTATGATCGCATCCGTTAGTATATTCTATGCATTCTCATATATCCTTTTTCCCGGACTCGAGAGATGATTCACCGTGGGTCCCACTCTGTACATGAACTTGTTGGCCAGTTTGAACGTGCATCCTGACTTGAAAAATATACGACAACTATTTCCGAACAAAGATTTTTGATCCGGTATTTTCGTCCGGATCACAAAAAGCCCCCAAAAAGCCTCCAAACGTTAAAATTTGGGGTCGAAAACTAACTAATGGGTCTACGTATCATTGACACGTCGGAAGGCTCTCTTGGGGCTTTCCGAAAAGTTATTGTGGGGTGAATAGGTCCTCACGTTCAAAAGGTTACGGTGTTTCGTAAGTAGTCGCGTTTTCCGAATTAAAAAAAAATAAAAGAGAGAAAAAAAAAAAGATGAAACACGAGGATTTCCTGGGAGGTCACCCATCAATCTTCTGCTACCTGCACACCCGGAGTTACGATGGGATCCAGTGTATTAGTGCTGGTATGATCGCATCCGTTAGTATATTCCATGCAGTGGCATATATCTTTTTTCCCAGACTCGAGAGATGATTCACCGTGGGTCCCACTCTGTACCTGAACTTGTTGGCCAGTTTGAACATGCATCCTAACTTAAAAAATATCCGACAACTATTTCCGAACACATATATTTGTTTCAGTATTTTCGTCCAGATCACAAAAAGTCCCCGTATAGCCTCCAAACGTCAAAATTTGGGATCGAAAACTGGCCTTTGGGTCTACGTACCATCGCCACGTCGGAAGGCTCTCTTGGGGTGAATAGGTCCTCACGTTCAAAAGGTTACGGTGTTCCGTAAGTAGTCGCGTTTTCTGAATGAAAAAGAAAACAAAAGAGACGAAAAAAAAAGTAAAGGGATGCAACACGAGGACTTCCCGGGAGGTCACCCATCCTAGTACTACTCTCGCCCAAGCACGCTTGACTGCGGAGTTCTGATGGGATCCGGTGCATTAGTGCAGTTATGATCGCATCCGTTAGTATATTCCATGCATTTGCATATATCCTTTTTCACGGACTCGAGAGATGATTCTCCGTGGCTCCCACTCTGTACCTGAACTTGTTGGCCAGTTTGAACGTGCATCCTGACTTGAAAATATCAAACTATTTCGAACACTATATTTGTTTAGGTATTTTAGATCGGATCACAAAAGACCCATATAGCCTCTAGCGTCAAAATTTGGGATCGGCGGCGCTTTTTCTGCATACCATTGCCACGTCGGAAGGCTCTCTTGGGGTGAATAGGTCCTCACGTTTAAAAGGTTACGGTGTTTCGTAAGTAGTCGCGTTTTCTGAATGAAAAAGAAAACAAAAGAGAGGAAAATAAAAAAAAAGGATGCAACACGAGGACTTCCCGGGAGGTCACCTTTCTTAGTACTACTCTAGCCCAAGCACGCTTACCTACGGAGTTCTGATGGGATCCGGTGTATTAGTGCTGGTATGATCACATCCGTCAGTATATTTCATGCATTCGCATATATCCTTTTTCCCGGACTCGAGAGATGATTCACCTTGGCTCCCACTCTATACGTGACCTTGTTGGCCAGTTTGAACATGCATCCTGACTTGAAAAATATCCGACAACTATTTGGGAACACAGATTTTTGATCCGATCTTTTCGTCCGGATCACACAAAGCCCCCGAAAAGCCTCCAAAAGTCAAAATTTAGGGTCAAAAACTGTCCAATGGGTCTACGTGCCGTTGCCATGTCGGAAAGCTCTCTTAGGGCTTTCCGAAAAGGTATTGTGGGCCGAATAGGTCCATACGCTCAAAAAGTTACGGTGTTCCGTAAGTAGTCGTGTTTTCTGAATGAAAAAAAAAACAAAATAGAGGCAAAAAAAAATGGTATGCAACACGAGGACTTCCCGGGGGTCACCCATCCTAGTACTACTCTCGCCCATGCACGCTTAACTGCGGAGTTTTTATGGGATCCGGTGCATTAGTGCTGGTATGATCGCATTCGTTAATATATTCCATTCATTCGCATATATCCTTTTTTCCGGACTCGAGAGATGATTCATCGTGGTCCCACTCTGTACGTGAACTTGTTGGCCAATTTGAACGTGCATCCTGACTTGAAAAATATACGACAACTATTTCCAAACAAAGATTTTTGATCAGGTATTTTCGTCCCGATAACAAAAAGCCCCCAAAAAGCCTCCAAACGTTAAAATTTGGGGTCGAAAACTAACTAATGGGTCTATGTATCATTGCCACGTCGGAAGGCTCTCTTAGGGCTTTCCGAAACGTTATTGTCGGGGTGAATAGGTCCTCACGTTCAAAAGGTTACGGTGTTTTCTTAAGTAGTCGAGTTTTCTGAATTAAAAAAAAATAAAAGGGAGAAAAAAAAAGATGCAACACGAGGACTTCCTGGGAGGTCACCCATCCAAGTACTACTCTCGCCCAAGCACGCTTACCTGCGGAGTTCTGATGGGATCCAGTGTATTAGTGCTGGTATGATCGCATCCATTAGTATATTCCATGCATTCGCATATATCTTTTTTCCCGGACTCGAGAGATGATTCACCGTGGGTCCCACTCTGTACCTGAACTTGTTGGCTAGTTTGAACGTGCATCCTGACTTGAAAAATATCCGACAACTATTTCCGAACACATATTTGTTCCGGTATTTTCGTCCGGATCACAAAAAGTCCCCGTATATCCTCCAAACGTCAAAATTTGGGATCGAAAACTGGCCTATGGGTCTACGTACCATTGCCAAGTCAGAAGGCTCTCTTGGAGTGAATAGGTCCTCGCGCTCAAAAGGTTACGGTGTTCCGTAAGTAGTCGTGTTTTCTAAATGAAAAAAAAAACAAAAGAGAGGAAAATAAAAAAAATGGATGCACAGAGGACTTCACGGGGAGGTCGCATCATGAATCTTACTCTCGTCCAAGCACGCTTAACTGCGGAGTTGTGATGGGATCCAGTGTATTAGTGCTGGTATGATAGCATCCGTTAGTATATTCCATGCATTCGCATATATCTTTTTTCCCGGACTCGAGAGATGTTTCACCGTGGGTCCCACTCTGTACCTGAACTTGTTGGCCAGTTTGAACGTGCATCCTGACTTGAAAAATACCCGACAACTATTTGCGAACATAGATTTTTGATCCGGTATTTTCGTCTGGATCACAAAAAGCCCCCAAAAAGCCTCCAAACGTCAAAATTTGGGGTCGAAAACTAGCTAATGGGTGTATGTACCATTGCCACGTCGGAAGGCTCTCTTGGGGTTTTCCGAAAAGGTATTGTGAGTTGAATAGGTTAGTATATTCTATGCATTCGCATATATCCTTTTTCCCGGACTCGAGAGATGATTCACCGTGGGTCCCACTCTGTACATGAACTTGTTGGCCCGTTTGAACGTGCATTATGACTTGAAAAATATACGACAACTATTTCCGAACAAAGATTTTTAATCCGGTATTTTCGTCCGGATCACAAAAAACCAACTTCAAGCGTCAAATGTGGGGTCGAAAAATAAATGGGTCTCATTTAACATTGCCACGTCGGAAAGCAACGAGGACTTCGGGAGTCACCCAAATCTTACTCTCGCCCAGCACGCTTATGCGAGTTCTGGATGGGATCCGGTGCATTAGTCTTTGGTATGATCGCATCCGTTAGTATGTTCCAGCGTTTGCATATATCCTTTTCCGGACTCGAGATGATTCTCCGTGGCACTCTGTCATGAACTTGGTTACCAGTTTGAACGTGCATCCAACTGAAAAATATCGACTATTTCCGAACACAGATTTTTTGATCCGTATTTTCGTCCGGATCCTGCCCAAAAAACTCAAAAATTTGGGGTTGACAGCGATAGTCTTCGTCCATTGCCGTCGGAAGGCTCTCTTGGGGCTTTCCGAAAAGGTATTGTGGGGCGAGTAGGTCCTCACGCTCAAAAAGTTACGGTGTTCCGTAAGTAGTCGCGTTTTCTTAATGAAAAAAAAAAAACAGAAGAGAGAAAAAAAAGTAAAGGGATGCAACACGAGGACTTCCCGGGAGGTCACCCATCCTAGTACTACTCTCGCCCAAGCACGCTTAACTGCGGAGTTCTGATGGGATCCGGTGCATTAGTGCTGGTATGATCGCATCCGTTAGTATGTTCCACGCATTTGCATATATCCTTTTTCCCGGACTGGAGAGATGATTCTCCGTGGCTCCCACTCTGTACGTGAACTTGGTTACCAGTTTGAACGTGCATCCTAACTTGAAAAATATCCGACAACTATTTCCGAACACAGATTTTTGATCCGGTATTTTCGTCCGGATCACAAAAAGCCCCCTCCAAACGTCAAAATTTGGGGTCGAAAACTGGCCAATGGGTCTTCGTACCATTGCCACGTCGGAAGGCTCTCTTGGGGCTTTCCGAAAAGGTATTGTAGGCGAGTAGGTCCTCGCTCAAAATTCGGTGTTAAAGTAAGTAGTCGCGTTTTCTTAATGAAAAAAAAAAACAGAAGAGAGGAAAAAAAAGTAAAGGGATGCAACACGAGGACTTCCCGGGAGGTCACCCATCCTAATCTACTAAGCAAACTGCGGAGTTGATGGGATCCGGTGCGTGTCTTTGGTATGATCGCATCCGTTAGTATGTTCCACGCATTTGCATATATCCTTTTTCCCGGACTCGAGATGATTCTCCGTGGCTCCCACTGTCGTGAACTTGGTTGTTTGAGCGTGCATCTAACAAATCAAACCACATTTCCGAACACAGATTTTTGATCCGGTATTTTCGTCCGGATCACAAAAAGCCCCCAAAAGGCCTCCAAACGTCAAAATTTGGGGTCGAAAACTGGCCAATGGGTCTTCGTACCATTGCCACGTCGGAAGGCTCTCTTGGGGCTTTCCGAAAAGGTATTGTGGGGCGAGTAGGTCCTCACGCTCAAAAGTTCGGTGTTAGTAAGTAGTCGCGTTTTCTGAATGAAAAAAAACAGAAGAGAGGAAAAAAGTAAAGGGATGCAACACGAGGACTTCAGGAGGTCACCCATCTATACTACTCGCGCAGCTTAGCTGCGGAGTTCTGATGGGATCCGGTGCATTAGTGCTGGTATGATCGCATCCGTTAGTATGTTCCACGCATTTGCATATATCCTTTTTCCCGGACTMGAGATGATTCTCCGTGGCTCCCACTCTGTACGTGAACTTGGTTRCCAGTTTGAACGTGYATCCTAACTTGAAAAATATCCGACAACTATTTCCGAACACAGATTTTTGATCCGGTATTTTCGTCCGGATCACAAAAACCTCAACGTCAAAATTTGGGGTGGCGCGATGGGTCTTCCCGTACCATTGCCACGTCGGAAGCTCTCTTGGGGCTTTCCGAAAAGGTATTAATGGGCGAAGTAGGTCCTCACGCTCAAGATTACGGTGTTAAAGTAAGTAGTCGCGTTCTTAATGAAAAAAAAGCAGAAGAGAGGAAAAAAAAGTAAAGGGATGCAACACGAGGACTTCGGGAGGTCACCATCCTGATCTACTCGCTTAACACTGCGAGTTCGATGGGATCCGGTGCATTAGTCTTTGATGATCGCGTCGTTAGTATGTTCACGTTTGCATATATCCTTTTCGGACTGAGAGATGATTCTCCGTGGCTCCCACTCTGTACGTGAACTTGGTTRCCAGTTTGAACGTGCATCCTAACTTGAAAAATATCCGACAACTATTTCCGAACACAGATTTTTGATCCGGTATTTTGGATCACAAAAGCGGCGTCAAAATTTGGGGTCGAAAACCGATGGGTCTTGTACCATTGCCGTCGGAAACTCTCTTGGGGCTTTCAAAAGGTAATTAGGCAGTAGGTCCTCACTCAAAGTTACGGTGTTCCGTAAGTAGTCGCGTTTTCTGAATGAAAAAAAAAACAAAAGAGAGGAAAAAAAATAAAAGGATGCAACACGAGGACTTCCCGGGAGGTCACCCATCCTAGTACTACTCTCGCCCAAGCACACTTAGCTGCGGAGTTCTGATGGGATCCGGTGCATTAGTGCTGCTATGATCGCATCCGTTAGTATGTTCCACGCATTTGCATATATCCTTTTTCGGACTGAGATGATTCTCGTGGCTCCCACTGTCACGTGAACTTGGTTACCAGTTTGAGCGTGCATCCTCGAAAAATATCGCATATTTCCGAACACAGATTTTTGATCGGTATTTTCGTCGGATCACAAAACAACCTCAGCGTCAAGGGGTGGCAACGATGGGTCTTGTACCATTGCCGTCGGAAAACTCTCTTGGGGCTTTCGAAAGGTATTGTGAGGCAGTAGGTCCTCAGCTCAAAAAGTTCACGGTGTTAAAGTAAGTAGTCGCGTTTTCTTAATGAAAAAAAAAACGAAGAGGAAAAAAAAGTAAAGGGATGCGGAGGACTTCGGGAGGTCCACTTCTACCTGCACAAGCTGCGGAGTTCTGATGGGATCCGGTGCATTAGTGCTGCTATGATCGCATCCGTTAGTATGTTCCACGCATTTGCATATATCCTTTTTCCCGGACACGAGAGATGATTCTCCGTGGCTCCCACTCTGTACGTGAACTTGGTTGCCAGTTTGAACGTGCATCCTAACTTGAAAAATATCCGATAACTATTTCCGAACACAGATTTTTGATCCGGTATTTTCGTCCGGATCACAAAAAGCGAGCCTCCGTCAAAATTTGGGGTGGCGGCGATGGGTCTTGTACCATTGCCACGTCGGAAGGCTCTCTTGGGGCTTTCCGAAAAGGTATTGTGGGGCGAGTAGGTCCTCACGCTCAAAAAGTTACGGTGCTCCGTAAGTAGTCGCGTTTTCTGAATGAAAAAAAAAAACAAAAGAGAGGAAAAAAAGTAAAGGGATGCACGAGGACTTCGGAGGTCACCATCTAGTCTACTCTGCAACACGCTGCTTCGGAGTTCGATGGGATCAGGTGCATTAGTCTTTGGTATGATCGCATCGTTAGTATGTTCCAGCATTTGCATATATCCTTTTGGACTGAGATGATTCTCCGTGGCTCCCTGCAATGCGTGAACTTGGTTACGTTTGAGCGTGCATCTAACTAAAAATATCACAACATTTCCAGATTTTGATCCGGTATTTTCGTCGGATCACAAAAAGCCTCAGGCTCAAAATTTGGGGTCAGCGGCGATGGTCTTCGTACCATTGCCACGTCGGAAGAACTCTCTTGGGGCTTTCGAAAGGTATTGTGGGCGAGTAGGTCCTCACTCAAAGTTCGGTGTTAAAGTAAGTAGTCGCGTTTTGAAAAAAACGAAGAGAGGAAAAAAAAGTAAAGGGATGCGACGAGGACTTCCGGAGGTCGCCATCCTAGTCTTCTACGCGCAGCTTACTGGGTTCGATGGGATCCGGTGCATTAGTCTTTGGTATGATCGCATCCGTTAGTATGTTCACGCATTTGCATATATCCTTTTCGGACTCGAGATGATTCTCGTGGCTCACTCTGCGTGAACTTGGTTACCAGTTTGAGCGTGCGTCTAACGAAAAATATCACATATTTCCGAACACAGATTTTGATCCGGTATTTTAGTCGGATCACAAAGCCCAGGCCTCGCGTCAAAATTTGGGGTGAAAACTGGCGATGGGTCTTGTACCATTGCCACGTCGGAACTCTCTTGGGGCTTTCGAGAAAGGTATTGTGGCGGTAGGTCCTCACGCTCAGTTCGGTGTTAAAGTAGTCGTTTTCTTAATGAAAAAAAAMAGAAGAGAGGAAAAAAAAGAAAAGGGATGCAACACGAGGACTTCCCGGGAGGTCACCCATCCTAGTCTTCTCGCCCAGCTTATGCGGAGTTCGATGGGATCCGGTGCATTAGTCTTTGGTATGATCGCATCGTTAGTATGTTCCGCATTTGCATATATCCTTTTTCCCGGACTCGAGAGATGATTCTCCGTGGCTCCCACTCTGTACGTGAACTTGGTTACCAGTTTGAACGTGCATCCTAACTTGAAAAATATCCGACAACTATTTCCGAACACAGATTTTTGATCATATTTTCGTCGGATCACAAAAAGCCTCAGCGTCAAAATTTGGGGTGGCGATGGGTCTTCGTACCATTGCCACGTCGGAAAAGCTCTCTTGGGCTTTCGAAAGGTATTGTAGGCGAGTAGGTCCTCATCAAAAGTTACGGTGTTAAAGTAAGTAGTCGCGTTTTCTGAATGAAAAAAAAAAAGAGAGGAAAAAAAGTAAAGGGATGCAACACGAGGACTTCCCGGGAGGYCACCATCCTAGTACTACTCTCCACAGCAACTGCGGAGTTCTGATGGGATCCGGTGCATTAGTGCTGGTATGATCGCATCCGTTAGTATGTTCCACGCATTTGCATATATCCTTTTTCCCGGACTCGAGAGATGATTCTCCGTGGCTCCCACTCTGTACGTGAACTTGGTTACCAGTTTGAACGTGCATCCTAACTTGAAAAATATCCGACAACTATTTCCGAACACAGATTTTTGATCCGGTATTTTCGTCCGGATCACAAAAAGCCCCCAAAAGGCCTCCAAACGTCAAAATTTGGGGTCGAAAACTGGCCAATGGGTCTTGTACCATTGCCACGTCGGAAGGCTCTCTTGGGGCTTTCCGAAAAGGTATTGTGGGGCGAGTAGGTCCTCACGCTCAAAAAGTTACGGTGTTCCGTAAGTAGTCGCGTTTTCTTAATGAAAAAAAAAAACAGAAGAGAGGAAAAAAAAGTAAAGGGATGCAACACGAGGACTTCCCGGGAGGTCACCCATCCTAGTACTACTCTCGCCCAAGCACGCTTARCTGCGGAGTTCTGATGGGATCCGGTGCATTAGTGCTGGTATGATCGCATCCGTTAGTATGTTCCACGCATTTGCATATATCCTTTTTCCCGGACTGGAGAGATGATTCTCCGTGGCTCCCACTCTGTACGTGAACTTGGTTACCAGTTTGAGCGTGCGTCTCGAAAAATATCCTATTTCGAACAGATTTTTGATCCGGTATTTTCGTCGGATCACAAAAAGCCCAAAGCCTCGCGTCAAAATTTGGGGTGGCGATGGGTCTTCGTACCATTGCCACGTCGGAAGGCTCTCTTGGGGCTTTCCGAAAAGGTATTGTGGGGCGAGTAGGTCCTCACGCTCAAAAAGTTACGGTGTTCCGTAAGTAGTCGCGTTTTCTTAATGAAAAAAAAAAACGGAGAGGAAAAAAAAGTAAAGGGATGCAACACGAGGACTTCCCGGGAGGTCACCCATCCTAGTAACCGCGCTTAGCTGCGGAGTTCTGATGGGATCCGGTGCATTAGTGCTGGTATGATCGCATCCGTTAGTATGTTCCACGCATTTGCATATATCCTTTTTCCCGGACTGGAGAGATGATTCTCCGTGGCTCCACTGTCGTGAACTTGGTTACCAGTTTGAGCGTGCATCTAACGAAAAATATCAAACATTTCGAACACTGATTTTTGATCCGGTATTTTGGATCAAAGCCAAAGGCCTCCAAACGTCAAAATTTGGGGTCGAAAACTGGCCAATGGGTCTTCGTACCATTGCCACGTCGGAAGGCTCTCTTGGGGCTTTCCGAAAAGGTATTGTGGGGCGAGTAGGTCCTCACGCTCAAAAAGTTACGGTGTTCCGTAAGTAGTCGCGTTTTCTTAATGAAAAAAAAAACAGAAGAGAGGAAAAAAAAGTAAAGGGATGCAACACGAGGACTTCCCGGGAGGTCACCCATCCAGTACTCTCCGCCAAGCAGCGGAGTTCGATGGGATCCGGTGCATTAGTCTTTGGTATGATCGCATCCGTTAGTATGTTCCACGCATTTGCATATATCCTTTTTCCCGGACTGGAGAGATGATTCTCCGTGGCTCCCACTCTGTACGTGAACTTGGTTACCAGTTTGAACGTGCATCCTAACTTGAAAAATATCCGACAACTATTTCCGAACACAGATTTTTGATCCGGTATTTTCGTCGGATCAAAAAGCCAAAGGCCGCGTCAAAATTTGGGGTGGCTGGCGATGGGTCTTCGTACCATTGCCACGTCGGAAGGCTCTCTTGGGGCTTTCCGAAAAGGTATTGTGGGGCGAGTAGGTCCTCACGCTCAAATTACGGTGTTAAAGTAAGTAGTCGCGTTTTCTTAATGAAAAAAAAAAGAAGAGAGGAAAAAAAGTAAAGGGATGCGACACGAGGACTTCCGGAGGTCACCATCTTCTTCTCTGAAACAGCTTAGCTGAGTTCGATGGGATCCGGTGCATTAGTCTTTGGTATGATCGCATCCGTTAGTATGTTCCGCATTTGCATATATCCTTTTCGGACTCGAGATGATTCTCGTGGCTCCCACTATGCGTGAACTTGGTTACCAGTTTGAGCGTGCATCTAACGAAAAATATCACAACTATTTCGAACACAGATTTTTGATCCGGTATTTTCGTCGGATCAAAAACCAATCAACGTCAAAATTTGGGGTCAGCTGGCATGGGTCTTGTACCATTGCCACGTCGGAAGAACTCTCTTGGGGCTTTCGAAAGGTATTATGGGCGAGTAGGTCCTCACGCTCAAAAAGTTCGGTGTTAAAGTAAGTAGTCGCGTTTTAATGAAAAAAAAAACGAAGAGAGGAAAAAAAGTAAAGGGATGCACACAGGAGGTCACCATCTAGTCTCTGCCCAGCCGCTGCGGAGTTCGATGGGATCCGGTGCATTAGTCTTTGGTATGATCGCGTTAGTATGTTCGCATTTGCATATCCTTTTTCCCGGACTCGAGAGATGATTCTCCGTGGCTCCCACTCTGTACGTGAACTTGGTTACCAGTTTGAACGTGCATCCTAACTTGAAAAATATCCGACAACTATTTCCGAACACAGATTTTTGATCCGGTATTTTCGTCGGATCCAAAGCCCAAGGCCTCAAGTCAAAATTTGGGGTCAACTGGCATGGGTCTTGTACCATTGCCACGTYGGAAGACTCTCTTGGGGCTTYCAGAAAGGTATTGGGCGAGTAGGTCCTCACGCTCAAAAGTTACGGTGTTAGTAAGTAGTCGCGTTTTAATGAAAAAAAACAGAAGAGAGGAAAAAAARTAAARGGATGCCACGAGGACTTCCGGAGGTCACCTCAATCTTCTCTCGCCCAGCAGCAGCTGCGGAGTTCTGATGGGATCCGGTGCATTAGTGCTGGTATGATCGCATCCGTTAGTATGTTCCACGCATTTGCATATATCCTTTTTCCCGGACTGGAGAGATGATTCTCCGTGGCTCCCACTCTGTACGTGAACTTGGTTACCAGTTTGAACGTGCATCCTAACTTGAAAAATATCCGACAACTATTTCCGAACACAGATTTTTGATCCGGTATTTTCGTCCGGATCACAAAAAGCCCCCAAAAGGCCTCCAAACGTCAAAATTTGGGGTCGAAAACTGGCCAATGGGTCTTCGTACCATTGCCACGTCGGAAGGCTCTCTTGGGGCTTTCCGAAAAGGTATTGTGGGGCGAGTAGGTCCTCACGCTCAAAAAGTTACGGTGTTCCGTAAGTAGTCGCGTTTTCTTAATGAAAAAAAAAAGAAGAGAAAAAAAAGTAAAGGGATGCACACGAGGACTTCGGGAGGTCACCCAATCTTCTCGCCCAGCTTACAGCTGCGGAGTTCTGATGGGATCCGGTGCATTAGTGCTGGTATGATCGCATCCGTTAGTATGTTCCACGCATTTGCATATATCCTTTTTCCCGGACTCGAGATGATTCTCCGTGGCTCCCACTCTGTACGTGAACTTGGTTACCAGTTTGAACGTGCATCCTAACTTGAAAAATATCCGACAACTATTTCCGAACACAGATTTTTGATCCGGTATTTTCGTCCGGATCACAAAAAGCAGGCCTCAGCGTCAAAATTTGGGGTCGCTGGCGATGGGTCTTGTACCATTGCCACGTCGGAAAACTCTCTTGGGGCTTTCGAAAATATTGTGGGCGAGTAGGTCCTCAGCTCAAAGTTCGGTGTTAAAGTAGTAGTCGCGTTTTAATGAAAAAAAAACARAAGAGAGGAAAAAAAATAAAAGGATGCAACACGAGGACTTCGGAGGTCACCCATCTATCTACTCTCGCCGCGCTTAGCTGCGAGTTCGATGGGATCCGGTGCATTAGTCTTTGGTATGATCGCATCCGTTAGTATGTTCAGCATTTGCATATATCCTTTTTCCCGGACTGGAGAGATGATTCTCCGTGGCTCCCACTCTGTACGTGAACTTGGTTACCAGTTTGAACGTGCATCCTAACTTGAAAAATATCCGACAACTATTTCCGAACACAGATTTTTGATCCGGTATTTTTCGGATCCAAAAGCAGGCCTCGGCAAAATTTGGGGTCGGATGGGTCTTCGTACCATTGCCACGTCGGAAAACTCTCTTGGGGCTTTCAGAAAGGTATTATAGGCGTAGGTCCTCACGCTCAAAAGTTACGGTGTTAAGTAGTCGCGTTTTTAATGAAAAAAAAAAAGAGAAGAGGAAAAAAAGTAAAGGGATGCGACACGAGGACTTCAGGGAGGTCACCCATCTATCTACTACGCCCAGCGAACTGCGGAGTTCGATGGGATCATGCATTAGTCTTTGGTATGATCGCATCCGTTAGTATGTTCACGCATTTGCATATATCCTTTTCGGACTCGAGATGATTCTCCGTGGCTCTCTGTCGTGAACTTGGTTACCAGTTTGAGCGTGCCTAAAAAAATATCCCAATATTTCGAACACAGATTTTTGATCCGGTATTTTCGTCGGATCACGCAAACCTCAACGTCAAAATTTGGGGTCGAATGATGGGTCGTACCATTACGCGTCGGAAAACTCTCTTGGGGCTTTCGAAAGGTATTGTGGGCGAGTAGGTCCTCACTCAAAAGTTACGGTGTTAAAGTAAGTAGTCGCGTTTTCTTAATGAAAAAAAAACRAAGAGAGGAAAAAAAGTAAAGGGATGCCCGAGGACTTCGGAGGTCACATCCATCTTACTCTCGCCCAGCACAGCTGCGGAGTTCGATGGGATCCGGTGCATTAGTCTTTGGTATGATCGCATCCGTTAGTATGTTCAATTTGCATATATCCTTTTCGGACTCGAGATGATTCTCGTGGCTCCTCTGTCGTGAACTTGGTTACCAGTTTGAGCGTGCGTCTAACGAAAAATATCAAACTATTTCGAACACAGATTTTTGATCCGGTATTTTCGTCCGGATCACAAAAGCCCAAGCCTCGCGTCAAAATTTGGGGTAGCGATGGGTCTGTACCATTGCCACGTCGGAAGGCTCTCTTGGGGCTTTCGAAAGGTATTATAGAGTAGGTCCTCATCGTTACGGTGTTCCGTAAGTAGTCGCGTTTTCTTAATGAAAAAAAAACGGAGAAGGAAAAAAGTAAAGGGATGCTGACGAGGACTTCGGAGGTCACCCATCCTAGTACTAGCTGCAGCTGCGGAGTTCTGATGGGATCCGGTGCATTAGTGCTGGTATGATCGCATCCGTTAGTATGTTCCACGCATTTGCATATATCCTTTTTCCCGGACTCGAGAGATGATTCTCCGTGGCTCCCACTCTGTACGTGAACTTGGTTRCCAGTTTGAACGTGCATCCTAACTTGAAAAATATCCGACAACTATTTCCGAACACAGATTTTTGATCCGGTATTTTCGTCGGATCAGCAGGCCTCAACGTCAAAATTTGGGGTCGAGCTGGGTCTTCCATTGCGTCGGAGAACTCTCTTGGGGCTTTCCGRAAAGGTATTGTGGGGCGAGTAGGTCCTCACGCTCAAAAAGTTACGGTGTTCCGTAAGTAGTCGCGTTTTCTGAATGAAAAAAAAAACAAAAGAGAGGAAAAAAAGTAAAGGGATGCAACACGAGGACTTCCCGGGAGGTCACMCATCCTAGTACTCTCTGCAACACTTGCGGAGTTCTGATGGGATCCGGTGCATTAGTGCTGGTATGATCGCATCCGTTAGTATGTTCCACGCATTTGCATATATCCTTTTTCCCGGACTCGAGAGATGATTCTCCGTGGCTCCCACTCTGTACGTGAACTTGGTTACCAGTTTGAACGTGCATCCTAACTTGAAAAATATCCGACAACTATTTCCGAACACAGATTTTTGATCCGGTATTTTCGTCGGATCAAAAAGCAGGCCTCAGCGTCAAAATTGGGGYGAAAACTGGCCAATGGGTCTTACCATTGCCACGTCGGAAGGCTCTCTTGGGGCTTTCCGAAAAGGTATTGTGGGGCGAGTAGGTCCTCACGCTCAAAAAGTTACGGTGTTCCGTAAGTAGTCGCGTTTTCTTAATGAAAAAAAAAAACAGAAGAGAGGAAAAAAAAAAGTAAAGGGATGCACGAGGACTTCCGGGAGGTCACCATCTAACTACTCGCTGCAACTGCGGAGTTCTGATGGGATCCGGTGCATTAGTGCTGGTATGATCGCATCCGTTAGTATGTTCAGCATTTGCATATATCCTTTTCCCGGACTCGAGATGATTCTCCGTGGCTCCCACTCTGTACGTGAACTTGGTTACCAGTTTGAACGTGCATCCTAACTTGAAAAATATCCGACAACTATTTCCGAACACAGATTTTTGATCCGGTATTTTCGTCGGATCAAAAGCCAGGCCTCAGCGTCAAAATTTGGGGTGGCGGCGATGGGTCTTGTACCATTGCCACGTCGGAAACTCTCTTGGGGCTTTCGAAAGGTATTATGGCGAGTAGGTCCTCACGCTCAAAGTTCGGTGTTAAAGTAAGTAGTCGCGTTTTCTTAATGAAAAAAAAACAGAAGGAAAAAAAAAAGGGATGCACACGAGGACTTCGGAGGTCACCCATCCTAATCTACTCTGGCAGCTTAACTGGAGTTCGATGGGATCCGGTGCATTAGTCTGGTATGATCGCATCCGTTAGTATGTTCACGCATTTGCATATATCCTTTTTCCCGGACTCGAGATGATTCTCCGTGGCTCCCACTCTGTACGTGAACTTGGTTACCAGTTTGAACGTGCATCCTAACTTGAAAAATATCCGACTATTTCCGAACACAGATTTTTGATCCGGTATTTTAGGATCCAAAAAGCAAAGCCTCAAGCGTCAAAATTTGGGGTGGCACGATGGGTCTTCGTACCATTGCCACGTCGGAAGAACTCTCTTGGGGCTTTCGAAAGGTATTATGGCGAGTAGGTCCTCACGCTCAAAGTTACGGTGTTAATAAGTAGTCGCGTTTTAATGAAAAAAAAAAGCGAAGAGGAAAAAAAAGTAAAGGGATGCAACACGAGGACTTCCCCGGAGGTCACCCATCCTAGTACTACTCTCGCCCAAGCGCGCTTMACAGCGGAGTTCTGATGGGATCCGGTGCATTAGTACTGGTATGATCGCATCCGTTAGTATGTTCCACGCATTTGCATATATCCTTTTTCCCGGACTCGAGAGATGATTCTCCGTGGCTCACTGCGTGAACTTGGTTACCAGTTTGAGCGTGCATCTAACGAAAAATATCCGAAACTATTTCGAACACAGATTTTGATCCGGTATTTTTCGTCGGATCAAAAAAGCCAAACCTCAGCGTCAAAATTTGGGGTGGCTGGATGGGTCTTGTACCATTGCCACGTCGGAAGGCTCTCTTGGGGCTTTCGAAAAGGTATTGTAGGGCGGTAGGTCCACGCCTCAAAGTTACGGTGTTAAGTAAGTATTTTAAATGAAAAAAAAAACGAAGAGAGGAAAAAAAGTAAAGGGATGGACAGAGGACTTCAGGGAGGTCATCCTAGTACTACTCTCGCCCAGCACGCTTAGCTGAGTTCGATGGGATCAGGTGCATTAGTCTTTGGTATGATCGCATCATTAGTATGTTCAGCATTTGCTATTTTTTCGAGATGATTCTCAGTGGCTCCTCTGTCGTGAACTTGGTTACCAGTTTGAGCGTGCATCTAACGAAAAATATCCAAACCGATTTTTGATCCGGTATTTTCGTCCGGATCACAAAAAGCCCAAAGGCCTCTAAACGTCAAAATTTGGGGTCGAAAACTGGCCAATGGGTCCTGTACCATTGCCACGTCGGAAGGCTCTCTTGGGGCTTTCCGAAAAGGTATTGTGGGGCGAGTAGGTCCTCACGCTCAAAAAGTTACGGTGTTCCGTAAGTAGTCGCGTTTTAATGAAAAAAAAAACAGAAGAGGAAAAAAAGTAAAGGGATGCACAGGACTTCAGGGAGGTCACCATCTACTCTCGCCCAGCAGCTTAAGCGGAGTTCGATGGGATCCGATGTGCTTTGGTATGATCGCATCCGTTAGTATGTTCCACGCATTTGCATATATCCTTTTTCCCGGACTSGAGAGATGATTCTCCGTGGCTCCCACTCTGTACGTGAACTTGGTTACCAGTTTGAACGTGCATCTAACTTGAAAAATATCCGACAACTATTTCCGAACACAGATTTTTGATCCGGTATTTTTCGGATCAAAGCCAAAGGCCTCCAAACGTCAAAATTTGGGGTCGAAAACTGGCAATGGGTCTTCGTACCATTGCCACGTCGGAAAATCTCTTGGGGCTTTCGAAAGGTATTGAGGCGAGTAGGTCCTCACAAAGTTACGGTGTTAAAGTAAGTAGTCGCGTTTTAATGAAAAAAAAACGAAGAGGAAAAAAAGTAAAGGGATGCACACGGACTTCAGGAGGTCACCCATCTAATCTTCTCGCCCAGCTTGCTGCGGGTTCGATGGGATCCGGTGCATTAGTCTTTGGTATGATCGCATCCGTTAGTATGTTCAGCATTTGCATATCCTTTTCGGACTCGAGAGATGATTCTCGTGGCTCCCACTCACGTGAACTTGGTTACCAGTTTGAACGTGCATCCTAACGAAAAATATCAAGACTATTTCCGAACACAGATTTTTGATCCGGTATTTTCGTCGGATCACAAAGCAAACCTCAACGTCAAAATTTGGGGTGAAAGCGATGGGTCTTGTACCATTGCCACGTCGGAAAACTCTCTTGGGGCTTTCAGAAAATATGGGCGAGTAGGTCCTCACGCTCAGACGGTGTTCGTAAGTAGTCGCGTTCTTAATGAAAAAAAAAACGAAGAGGAAAAAAAGTAAAGGGATGCAACGAGGACTTCAGGAGGTCACCATCTAGTCTTCTGCCGCGCAACTGCGGAGTTCGATGGGATCCGGTGCATTAGTCTTTGGTATGATCGCATCAGTTAGTATGTTCACGCATTTTCCTTTTCGGACTCGAGATGATTCTCCGTGGCTCCCTCTGCACGTGAACTTGGTTCGTTTGAGCGTCGTCATCCAGAAAAATATCAAACATTTCGAACACAGATTTTTGATCGGTATTTTCGTCGGATCCAAAGGCCTCAGCGTCAAAATTTGGGGTCGAGCGATGGGTCTTGTACCATTACGCGTCGGAAAACTCTCTTGGGGCTTTCGAAAGGTATTAATAGGCGAGTAGGTCCTCACGCTCAAAGTTACGGTGTTAGTAAGTAGTCGCGTTTTCTTAATGAAAAAAAAAAAGCGAGAGGAAAAAAAGTAAAGGGATGCACACGAGGACTTCCGGAGGTCACCCATCCTATCTCTCGCCCAGCACGCTTAACTGCGGAGTTGATGGGATCCGGTGCATTAGTCTTTGGTATGATCGCATCCGTTAGTATGTTCGCACGTTTGCATATATCCTTTTCGGACTCGAGATGATTCTCCGTGGCTCCCACTCTGTACGTGAACTTGGTTACCAGTTTGAACGTGCATCTAAAAAATATCCAATATTTCGAACAGATTTTTGATCCGGTATTTTCGTCGGATCACAAAAACAGGCCTCAGCGTCAAAATTTGGGGTCGAAAACTGGCCAATGGGTCTTGTACCATTGCCACGTCGGAAGGCTCTCTTGGGGCTTTCCGAAAAGGTATTGTGAGGCGATAGGTCCTCACGCTCAAAGTTACGGTGTTAAAGTAGTAGTCGTTTTCTTAATGAAAAAAAACGAGAAGGAAAAAAAGTAAAGGGATGCACGAGGACTTCAGGAGGTCACCATCCTAGTACTACTCTGCCCAAGCAGCTGCGGAGTTCGATGGGATCCGGTGCATTAGTCTTTGGTATGATCGCGTCCGTTAGTATGTTCCAGCGCATTTGCATATATCCTTTTCGGACTCGAGATGATTCTCCGTGGCTCCCTCTGCGTGAACTTGGTTACCAGTTTGAGCGTGCATCTAACTGAAAAATATCGACATATTTCGAACACAGATTTTTGATCCGGTATTTTGTCGGATCACAAGCAGCCTCAACGTCAAAATTTGGGGTCGAAAACTGGCCMATGGGTCTTCGTACCATTGCCACGTCGGAAAACTCTCTTGGGGCTTTCGAAAAGTATTAGGCGGTAGGTCCTCCTCAAAAGTTCGGTGTTAAGTAAGTAGTCGCGTTTTCTKAATGAAAAAAAAAACAGAAGAGAGGAAAAAAAAGTAAAGGGATGCAACACGAGGACTTCCCGGGAGGTCACCCATCTGTACTACTCTCTGAGCACCTTCTGAGTTATGGGATCAGGTGCATTAGTCTTTGGTATGATTCCGTTAGTATGTTCAGCATTTGCATATATCCTTTTCGGACTGAGATGATTCTCCGTGGCTCCATGCGTGAACTTGGTTACCAGTTTGAGCGTGCATCTAACGAAAAATAAACAATATTTCGAACACAGATTTTTGATCCGGTATTTTCGTCGGATCAAAGCAAAGCCTCACGTCAAAATTTGGGGTGGCGCGATGGGTCTTGTACCATTGCCACGTCGGAGAAACTCTCTTGGGGCTTTCGAAAGGTATTGTGGGCGAGTAGGTCCTCACGCTCAAAAATTCGGTGTTAAAAAGTAGTCGCGTTTTCTTAATGAAAAAAAAAGAAGAGAAAAAAAAGTAAAGGGATCGCGAGGACTTCAGGGATCATCTCCTACTCTAACAGCTTCTGAGTTCGATGGGATCCGGTGCATTAGTCTTTGGTATGATCGCATCCGTTAGTATGTTCATATATCCTTTTCGGACTCGAGATGATTCTCCGTGGCTCCCACTCTGCGTGAACTTGGTTCCAGTTTGAGCGTGCATGTCTCAGAAAAATATCAAACATTTGAACAGATTTTTGATCGGTATTTTCGTCCGGATCTGCAAAAGGCCTCAATCAAAATTTGGGGTCGAAAACTGGCCAATGGGTCYTGTACCATTGCCACGTCGGAAGGCTCTCTTGGGGCTTTCCGAAAAGGTATTGAGGCGGTAGGTCCTCACTCAAAGTTCGGTGTTAAGTAAGTAGTCGCGTTTTCTTAATGAAAAAAAAAAGAAGAGAGGAAAAAAAGTAAAGGGATGCACACGAGGACTTCAGGAGGTCATCCATCTCTCTCGCCCAGCTGCAGCTTAGCTGAGTTCGATGGGATCGGTGCATGTCTTTGGTATGATCGCATCCGTTAGTATGTTCAGCATTTATATCCTTTTCGGACTCGAGAGATGATTCTCCGTGGCTCCCACTCTGTACGTGAACTTGGTTACCAGTTTGAACGTGCATCCTAACTTGAAAAATATCCGACAACTATTTCCGAACACAGATTTTTGATCCGGTATTTTCGTCGGATCATGCAGGCCTCAAGCGTCAAAATTTGGGGTCGAAAACTGGCCAATGGGTCTTCGTACCATTGCCACGTCGGAAGRCTCTCTTGGGGCTTTCCGAAAAGGTATTGTGGGGCGAGTAGGTCCTGCTCAAAGTTACGGTGTTAGTAAGTAGTCGCGTTTTCTTAAAAAAAAACAGAAGAAAAAAAAAGTAAAGGGATGCGAGGGACTTCCGGAGGTCACCCATCCTAGTACTACTCTCGCTACGCTTAACACGGAGTTCTGATGGGATCATTAGTCTTTGTATGATCGCATCCGTTAGTATGTTCATTTGCATATATCCTTTCGGACTGAGAGATGATTCTCGTGGCTCCCACTGCATGCGTGAACTTGGTTACCAGTTTGAGCGTGCGTCAGAAGACAACTATTTCCGAACACAGATTTTTGATCCGGTATTTTCGTCCGGATCACAAAAAGCCCCCAAAAGGCCTCCAAACGTCAAAATTTGGGGTCGAAAACTGGCCAATGGGTCTTGTACCATTGCCACGTCGGAAGGCTCTCTTGGGGCTTTCCGAAAAGGTATTGTGGGGCGAGTAGGTCCTCACGCTCAAAAAGTTACGGTGTTCCGTAAGTAGTCGCGTTTTCTTAATGAAAAAAAAAAACAGAAGAGAGGAAAAAAAAGTAAAGGGATGCAACACGAGGACTTCCCGGGAGGTCACCCATCCTAGTACTACTCTCGCCCAAGCACGCTTAACTGCGGAGTTCTGATGGGATCCGGTGCATTAGTGCTGGTATGATCGCATCCGTTAGTATGTTCCACGCATTTGCATATATCCTTTTTCCCGGACTCGAGAGATGATTCTCCGTGGCTCCCACTCTGTACGTGAACTTGGTTACCAGTTTGAACGTGCATCCTAACTTGAAAAATATCCGACAACTATTTCCGAACACAGATTTTTGATCCGGTATTTTTCGGATCAAAAAGCCCAAAGGCCTCAACGTCAAATTTGGGGTCAGCGGATGGGTCGGTACCATTGCCACGTCGGAAGGCTCTCTTGGGGCTTTCCGAAAAGGTATTGTGGGGCGAGTAGGTCCTCACGCTCAAGTTACGGTGTTAAAGTCGCGTTCTTAATGAAAAAAAAAACGGAAGAGAAAAAAAGTAAAGGGATGCGACACGAGGACTTCGGGAGGTCACCCATCTAGTCTACTCTCTGCAGCGCAGCTGCGGAGTTACGATGGGATCCGGTGCATTAGTCTTTGGTATGATCGCATCCGTTAGTATGTTCCGCATTTGCATATATCCTTTTCGGACTGAGATGATTCTCCGTGGCTCTGTCGTGAACTTGGTTAGTTTGAGCGTGCATCCTAACTTGAAAAATATCCGACAACTATTTCCGAACACAGATTTTTGATCCGGTATTTTCGTCCGGATCCAAAAAGGCCTCAGCGTCAAAATTTGGGGTCGGCAGCGATGGGTCTTGTACCATTGCCACGTCGGAAAATCTCTTGGGGCTTTCGAAAGGTATGTGGCGAGTAGGTCCTCCGCTCAAAAAGTTCGGTGTTAAAGTAAGTAGTCGCGTTTTCTTAATGAAAAAAAAAACAGAAGAGGAAAAAAAGTAAAGGGATGCGACACGAGGACTTCAGGGAGGTCACCATCCCAATCTTCTCTCGCGCTGCAGCTGCGGAGTTCTGATGGGATCCGGTGCATTAGTGCTGGTATGATCGCATCCGTTAGTATGTTCAGCGTTTGCATATATCCTTTTCCCGGTCGAGAGATGATTCTCGTGGCTCCCACTGCTGTGAACAGTTACCGTTTGAGCGTGCGTCAAACGAAAAATATCAAGCTATTTCCGAACACAGATTTTTGATCCGGTATTTTCGTCGGATCACAAAACTCAACGTCAAAATTTGGGGTCGGCTGGAATGGTCTGTACCATTACGTCGGAAAACTCTCTTGGGGCTTTCGAAAAGGTATTGTGAGTAGGTCCTCACGCTCAAAAATTCGGTGTTGTAAGTAGTCGCGTTCTTAATGAAAAAAAAACAGAAGAGAGGAAAAAAAGTAAAGGGATGCAACACGAGGACTTCGGAGGTCACCCATCTACTACTACTCGCACAGCTTAGCTGCGGAGTTCGATGGGATCCGGTGCGTTAGTCTTTGGTATGATCGCGTCCGTTAGTATGTTCCAGCATTTGCATATATCCTTTTTCGGACTCGAGAGATGATGATTCTCGTGGCTCCCACTCTGCGTGAACTTGGTTACCAGTTTGAACGTGCATCCTAACTTGAAAAATATCAAATGATTTCAGCACAGATTTTGATCGGTATTTTCGTCGGATCAAAAAGCAGGCCTCAAGCGTCAAAATTTGGGGTCGAAACTGGCATGGGTCTTGTACCATTGCCACGTCGGAAAAACTCTCTTGGGGCTTTCAGAAAAGGTATTAATGGGAGTAGGTCCTCAGCTCAAAAAGTTACGGTGTTAAAGTAAGTGTCGCGTTTTAATGAAAAAAAAAAGCGAAGAGGAAAAAAAAGTAAAGGGATGCAACACGAGGACTTCAGGTCACCATCTAGTCTACTCTCCCAGGCAGCTTAGCTGCGGAGTTCTGATGGGATCGGTGCATTAGTCTTTGGTATGATCGCATCCGTTAGTATGTTCCATTTGCATATATCCTTTTCCCGGACTCGAGATGATTCTCGTGGCTCCCACTCTCGTGAACTTGGTTACCGTTTGAGTATCTTGAAAAATCAAATATTTCGAACACAGATTTTGATCCGGTATTTTAGTCGGATCATGAAAAAACTCAACAGCGTCAAAATTTGGGGTCGAAAACTGACGATGGGTCAGTACCATTGCCACGTCGGAAACTCTCTTGGGGCTTTCGAAAAGTATTAGGCGGAAGTAGTCCTCACGCTCAAAGTTACGATGTTAAGTAAGTAGTCGCGTTTTAATGAAAAAAAACAGAAGAGAGGAAAAAAAGTAAAGGGATGCCAGAGGACTTCGGAGGTCACCCATCTAATCTNNTCCTTACTAGACCAAGTTTTCGCCGCAGAAGAAGCGTGTCAATCCATGGGTGAAGATATTAACCAAAAAGGATGCGATCAAGCAATTCAAGTCAAGCTGCCAAGCAATACGTGGTCTAGCAACCTAAACAAAAAACTGAGAATGACACTAAACAGATACCGATATGACTAAGAACTACAGAAACCAAGCAATAACAAAATAGCATATGGGGGTAAAAGAAAACAGATAGACTAGCAGAAATTCAACAAGGCAAGAGAAGTTCCTAAGGACGGGGGTAATCGACTGTGTCCTCTTAGCCTATTCAAGTGGTTTAATAAAACTCAATCAAGCTATTCCTAGACATCAAACATCAAAACCAGTTAAGTCCACTCCCGTGGTAAGTAACCTCAAACTAACTAGTTCCGCACTCCAATCCTCGCGAAATCTCTAGCAAAGTAATACGAGTTCAATATCGTCGATAAACACCCTAGACAACTAATCCCTTAGCTAGGTATGCAAATCTCTAACATCAGTTCATTCAAGCATTTTATCAAACACCTTCTCGGGTGGAAAACACCTAAGTTCTAATTCCAATTGATCAGAAAGAAACTAGCATTAAGAACACCGATTTGGGAAATCAAACGATCTACACTTAAACCACCCGAAAGACCAAGATTCTATACCTAATCTATCCCATCCTCAACTCTAATGACTACTCAAAACTCATGAAGAACATCAAGAACACAAACCCGTAAATCATAAAAACTTGCATGATGATGAAATAGATGAGATAATGATGTAACGTATGAACAAACTCAAAATAACAAGTAGAATCAAATTACAAGTTCTCGAAACTAAGAACGAGAAGAACACAAGGAAAAACTCAAATATTGAGATAAAACGTAGCCTTAGTCTTAACCCAACATTAGGTATTTATACTAAGTCTTAAAAGCCCTAAAACGTCATGCAAAAATAAGAAAATGTGCGTGATAAGGTCCAGCTAAGTCTCGTCGAGTGCGTGCTCAAAATGCATAAATCAAGACTGCATTTTTCTGAGATGAGCTTGAGTAGTCCACTGACAGCAGGCCGAGCTCTGAAACTTCAAGACGCCACCTTTGTCTCGCTTCATCATACAAAGCATGGTACCATGAAGCCGCACATCTCCTCGCCGATCTGATCACGCCTCGCATGGGTATCCTCACTCTCGATCAGCATGCCTGCATGCCTCTGACGACTCGACATAATCGCTCAGATGGACTCGATCACAACCGCTCAGATGACTCGATCACAACGCTCAGATGGACTCGAGCACATGTCCCATGCCTCGGTCTAACTTCTCCAAAATCACCCGAAAGTACCTGTAACAAGCCAAATATGCAGGATGATGCGACCACGCAAAACACTCTAAGTATGCAAAACTCGAATAAATAACAAGAACGGGTGAATAACACGCCAAAACGTATGATTTATGCAAGCTAAAACGATGCAAAATGCAAACATATCAACTCCCCTTAGTCTTGCTGCCCTCAAACAAAAAAGGAATGAGAATGAGTAAGAGGGTCGAAAGGGGGACTGTAACCAAAACTCAGCATAACTATGACCTCAATGTCCAAGTTACTAATTCTAATGCAAAGTTTATGAGCTCTACTTAAAAACGTTAGCCATATTTCTTCGCAGACAAGTTCAATCAAACCTCAACCTACCATGCATTCATTTCTATCATTCCCTTAACATTCATTGAACAGTAAACCATGAATCAAGCTAAGCATATTCAATGAACTCATTTGGCTGGGTGTCAAGAGACAAAAATGGTCCCTTCAAGATGGTATCGACGCTTCGTAACGGGTCTCTCAATGAAACTAATGATTTAAGTAGAATGCTAAAGGTAAGAACCAACCTATGCATACAAGAATAGACTCCCATCTACCCAGTCTACACAAGCGTCTTATCCCTAGCCTAAAACCCCATCATCCTAATTCTACCCTTCACCCTTAGTTTTTTTTTTTCGATATCCCGATCGCTTTCATCTTTTCTTTTGTTGTGCTAGGGGTTATACACATATACATCAGCTTGTTTTTCTTAACTTAGCTTAGGCTTGTTTTTTTCTGACTTTCTCGCCTTTTTTTTCTTTTGCTACGCACATCCCCCAATCCTTTCTAGATACTCAAACATTCAGATCATTTCCTCCCTAAGAACTCTTACCCTTTTCTTTCTTTTTCCAAGTTTTTCTCATTCTTTTCTATCCACAGAACTAACCTCAATACCCAATCCATCAAGATCCCACCTAATCCTATCCGATTGAAAATGCAAACCGAACTTACATGAGATTCTATCCTCTCAAACCTAACACTTTCTACCAAGCTCATTCGAATAGCCTCACACACTCACTAAAGTAATAGGCTTGAAAGGAGGCTGGGTAAGGGCATGGTAAAACTGATCTAACAATGAGAATCAGCTACTGATTGGCAAAGAAAGGTATAAAAGTATAAAGGAATCCAAGATGTATACGATTCCATGAGTTCAAATTCTATGCCTAGACATGATAATTATAAGTCAAATTCAGGTTTAAATAGGGAATGACAGAAAATCGCAGCATGCTTCAGCTAAGACTCGATCTAGTGGCATTCGTAACATGGTTCTCTTACTTCAAGCTCAACATCAAGGCATCAACAACTGTAAACGAGGGCATCAAGTCATGCAATGAATCAGCAAGTTTACAAGGTTTTAAATCATCATCATCCCTATGCATATGCAACAGCCCTGTATGAAACAATCTAGACTCGATCCTAAAATGTAAATGCAACTAAATGAACACTCTTTGGAAATCATTTTCAAAATTTTCAAAAATTTTTTTTTTTTTTTTCTATGCCATATATGCATGCAGACTCAAGAATGCACAAAATCAAAAAGAACAGAGAAAACACTAGCATCTTAACCCTTCCCCAAACTTAAATTACGCCTCCGTAATAAAAATTGGAAAGAAAGGCTAAAAGGTAAAGTAAAACAATAAAAACGATGCATCTAATATATACGTAAAGTCAAGACGTACCTTGGTGATTATGGTGAGATGTCGACTGACCTGGTAGTGGTCGAGCTGGGCGCCGAATCGGTGCCTGCCTCGACGCCCTTGCCGCCAGCCGATGCTCCTCCCCGCTGGCGCTTCCTCGGTTGAAACGCCTGGCTGCCTTGGTTCAAGGAGAGGCTCGGTGGTTCCATCTCGGTGCATGATGTCTTGTTCCTCGAAACGACTCCGCCGAATTCTCCCAGTACGGTGGTTTTCTGGTGTGGATTTGAACTTTACAGTGAAGTCCTGAGCTGGTCCTTCACGCCCTTCACTTGGTCTGTCCTTCAGGTACCCTTGAGCGGCGACGGCCTTCCTTGAAACTTGTTCCACCTCAAGGAGATTAATCCGCCAGTGCCTCCTTCGTGGCTGGACTATGTGGGTTTGAGCCTTGACTCCTCAAACGAGTACCTTCGTTGGATCAACCTCCTCCGTAAAGATTCGATCGCCTCGACCCCATTCCTTGTTCCCTCGATCTCCTCGCCTTGGATTGGAGTCTATCCGAGGAGGATGGAAATCAATGTTTCTCCGCGCACGGTGACGGCAAGGCAAAGCGCAGCGCTTCCCAACCGTCGGATGCATGAACTGATATGTACTGCCTGAGGCGTTGATGGTCCAGAACCCGCACCTCCTCAAGAAGTCGATATCTATCCATTTGGGTGGATGTGGTACCGATCGTAGCTCTACATCACAAGCAACAAGTATGGGTGATGATACCCCCAATACGTAGGTCCCACGCCATCCATCTTCATCTTCGCCCATCTTTATCGCCAGCCCTTGTAGTTTAGAATTGCTCCATCGAACAAGGGCGAGGTTAAGATCCGCTCTATCGCCCGCATCTTCCGCCCATCTCGCGCTCCCGTAAGGGCAGCAGGCATAAGTCCAAAGATCCTTAGTTCACCTTCATTCACCGCCCCTGCTCACCTTCCCGCAAACATGAGCTTGCTATGCTTCAGGTTTCAGACAGGCTTCGATGCTGAGCTTGCTTCTGAGGAGAGAGTTTGTGTCCTCCCATGGCGACCATAATTGCTGAGCTCCTCACGATCAAAATTCAATCGCCTCACCTCTAAAAAACCAGTGCATTCGAGATGGTGTGGCATAAAGATCGCCCTCGCACGCCGGTGATGAAGCCAGACCGCCATCTGTTCAACATCAGGCCTCATCGTAGAAATGAACCCCGAGGGACGGAGGAAGTGGCACGCCTCTTCCTCAGAAGCTTCCAGGTTTGTTCATGAATTGCCTTTATACCTCCCGCCTCAAAAAGATACTCCATATCTCTAGCAATCCCGAGTGCTTCAGATTTTTTGTGCGGTACCTGCTCCTTCAAAACTACGCTCAAGGAGGCCTCAGTACTTGGTCAGAGGGTTCTGGTGTTCTTTCTGGTGCCTAATCAACTTAGCTCGCTTTTCCTCTGTTTCTTCACCACCTTGATACATACCTTGACTGGTGCTTTTCCTTCGCTGACCGAGTGAGCTTCTTGTCCTGATACATCAAGCTTGTCCCGACCCTCCACCGAGCGTGGTGCTCATCCGTCGAGGCTTCCTTTATCAATCGAGGCCTCGCCTTCCTCTGCTTTCTTCACCACCGATGCATACTGCTCCATTTGTCCTTTTCCTCACGCTGGACACAGTGGTTTGCCTCGCCTCTTCAGCTCGAGTATGGGTGCTCAAGCGAGACTTCCGACCCTTCCGGCTTGATCCTGCTCGAGCATATCGAGTCCGCGTGACTGCACTATGGGTACTGCAACTTGCCTGTTCTACTCTGGGGGAATGCTCTCTCCACATCCTGAAGTCATGGGCGAGTGCTTCACCAATGAGGCTTCAAGCGATGGTCCATACCTGAGACTCGATCAAGGACAAGGAAAGAGAACTCAAAATCGTGAGGATTAGCCTCAAGAGCAGCAAAAAAAATTTAGAGAATTCTGGAATAAGAGAGGGAGAGTGTTGGTGTGAAAAGTATGGAGTCGAAGTTCGGTATTTATAGTGGGAGGTGAAAGCGTGTGGGCTTGAGACTCGAGTGAAAACGTGTCAGGAGACGTTGAATTAGTGGGCTCGAGCCGTCACTTCTCGACACCTTTGACCGAGTGGACGCTTTCGCACCTTCGAATCGAAGCTCAGTGATTGCTGGGCAGGGAGGACAAAGCAGAGCGGTCGAGCTGGCGAAGAGGCTCGAGTCATTCTCGACACGTCCGTGATGCCTCTGACTCACGCTGAGCACCGATCGACCATGACACCTCCGACTCGGGTCCACATGTCAAAATTTTGAATTTTGAAAATTCCTCCTAAGGTTTATGATCCACCTCTCATGCTTTCCGAAATCACACAATCAAGACAAAATCAAAATGCTAAAGATACTTATTCGACGCTTTAAAAACTAAGGCAAAGAAATAGCATGCAGATGATACATGGGACTTCCTCCCAAGTGAGCTTGTTTAAAGTCTCTAAGCTTGACTTCCGCTTTGTTCAGCGGTGGAAGGCTCATCCAGGAATCAAGTTCCTCGAATGATGGTATCAGCTGATAGGCTCGAGCCTCGTCCATTCACGTGAATTGCTTCCTCCCTTTCCAAATAAGGTGATCGTCCGCAGGTGAAACTTCCTGACGTAAAACGGTCCCCATCCGACTTCAGCTAAACAAATTGATCGAAAAGAGGACTCACCACCTCAACTCCCGCAAGATTCTTGTCACGGAAGGCTTTGGCTTTTCAGATCTTAACTCATACATCCAGCCCGATCTCTTCTAGCTCACGCAGTCCAATACTCTCTTTTCCTCGCACTTGATATCCAAATTCAGTGTCGCTGCCCATAACGCCTTATACTCAACTTCAACAGTAGTGACAAGCCTGCCAGAAGGAGCTGGAATGCTGCCATAGAGTCTTCAATGCGTCCCAGACGCCTGAGGGTTTCATCCAGCTTAGCAGACTCAATCTCTTCAAACGCCCACTACTCTAGCCAGATGGCTTGATCCGCTTTGACACCTCTACTTGACCACCGGTCTGGGGGTGATATGGTGTAGCCACTTTTACCCCATGCTTCTTCGTAAGATTCTCAAAGAGCTTGTGATGAAGTGAGACCCCCATCACGATAACAACTCGCACACCAAATCTGGGAAAATGATGCTCAACATCTTCAACTAGATCATCGCTGTGGCAAGCTATGGCTTCAACCCACTTCGAGACATAATCAACAGCTACCAAGATGTGCTCCTTAAGAGGGTCGAAAGGACCCATAAAATCAATCCCCCAAACGCCAAACACCTCCACTTCCAAAATTTTCTGTGGCATCTCATTCCTTCCGATGTTTCCCATTCTCGGCAAGGATCACACTTCGGTGATGAAGGCTCGAGCATCTCTGAACATAGAGCCACCATGACCCGCCATAGCATCTTCTCTCGCAGCTCAACGTAGCTGTGTCCTCCATAAGGCATCCATGACAGTGCTCAAGCACACCCGAACCTCCTCAGGCTATGCACCTCCCGAATGCACCATCCGCTTCTCAGATAGAAAGGTTCGCCCCAGAGTTGCTTCGACATCTCTCGAAACTTTTTCTCAGAGCCAAGATCATCGTAACTCACCACATGCAAGGAAATTAGCGATCGAATACCAAGGTATGTCCTTCACTCCTATCACGTAAACAACATCTAGAGTCTCTCGTCGCATGGTGTCATCAAGTGCCGGGTCATCTATCCTCATCCTTGACAAGTGATCAGCCACACCATTCTCTATTCCCTTCTTATCAACAATTTCCATGTCAAACTCTCAAGGAGTATCCATCCGAGCCTCGCAAGATCCTTCTTAGCATGATATGTCTTAGTGCGCATGATCAGATAGACTATCACCTTGACCCAACCAGATAGCTTCTAAATTTCTCAAAAGCGAAACCACAACAACTCCTTCTCGTCAGAATAGATCTTCCTCGAGCATCCGCCTGCATAGAGATCACGTAGCTTTTTCTCAATTTTGGCCCAAGACAGCCCCTACAAAGATAGACGCATCACACATGATCTCAAATGGATGGTCCCAGTTTGGTGCTTGACTATCTGAGCAGGACCAAGGCTTCGATGAGCGGAAAGCCTTCAAACAGTATATCAAGCAAACTCGCTTCCTTGCATAACAGCCTTGTCGCTGGTCCGCTATCCTTGAGAAGCCCGATGAACCTTCTCAGAAAACCCAGATGCCCCAAGAAGCTTCTGATATCCCTGACATTCTTGGTGGTCAGCTGCATCATCACGCCCACCTTGGCCTTTCTACCTCTATACCTTCTCAGAAATTTTGCGCCCCAAGACGATCCCTTCCTGACCATAAAGTGGCACTTTTCCCAGCTCGTAACCAGATTCGCTCTTCACACCTAGTGAGTACCCTGCAAAGGTTCAAAAGACGAGGAGAAAGAAGAGCCATACACGAAAAGTCATCCATGAATACCTCAACAGCCTCTATTAAATCCGAGAATATGTCATGCATCTCTGAAAAGTAGCAGTGCATTACAAAGACCGAAAGGCATTCTCCTATATGCAAATGTTCCATATGGACAAGTGAATGTAGCTGATCATTGGATGAATAGGAATTTGAAAGAAACCACTATATCCATCTAAGAAACAGTAATATGGATAAGTGTTCTCAAAGATCCGATCAATGAATGGCAATGGAAAATGATCTTTCCTAGATGCAGCATTTAACTTCTGTAATCGATACACATTCTATGGCCAGTGATAGTTCTAGGGTATCAATTCATCCTTATCATTCCTAACCACGAATGCCTCCCTTCTTAGTACACAATGCATGTGAAATCCAAGTACATCGATATGGGTATATGATTCCAGCCCCTAAGAACTTAAGAATTTCCTTTTTAACAACTTCTTTTAAATTAGATTCAATCTCCTCTGGGTTCAATACTACATATGATTCATTTTCCAGATGGATTCTATGAGTGCACAAGCTGTGAAATTCCCTTTATATCATCAAGAGAGTATCCTATCGCTCTTCCTATATTTCCTCAACTCAATCAACAGCAAATTCAACTCATCATCATTCAGCATGTCATTTACTATGATTCAGTAAGAGTTTGGTCCAAGGAAAGCGCATTTAGCCCGTGAAGGAAGAGGTTTGAGGTCACCTTAGGCCGTAGTTCGACTCGCCGCCGCGCAGAGCTCGTTGCCGCTGGTCGAGCCGGATACTGAGTCTGGCGCATGATGTGGTAGCTCGAGTCCGCTGGTCGAGCTTGGTGTCCTCGACAAGATGAATTGTTGCCTCAAACCCGCCTCGACTCTTCCGAATCGTGAGTCTAAAATCATCTCATACCCCAAGGTCTCTTCATGCAAATACCCATCCTTACACTCTGGTTAAGGCCGTCAAGGTGATCATCTTGATTAAGCTCCTAAGCTCATCAGCAAGCTTGTCCATTACCTCAACATAAGACTGCCCTTCTATTTCCGGCTTTCATGGTCTCCTGACATCAAATGTCATCTTGAGATCATTCCCAAGATTGAGATCGATCTTCCTTTCTGACATCAATGACGCACCTGTAGTAGGAAAGGTCCGCCTGAATCGAGGATCTCGTTCTTCATCCATTTCAAGAACTATAAAATCTGTAGTATCTCCACGTCAACCATCGAGGGAGATCGCTAGATACCATGAGGAGTCCTAATGATCTCGCAAGCACCGAGAGATGTTGCAGGACTTATAGTTGCTGAATCCTAGCTTCCTGCAACCGAGAGTGGCATAAGACGATAGATGCTCCAAGATCACAGAGATTGAAAACTAGTGGACCTAGAAGACGTAAAGTGAAAGAACCCGTCGCCTAACTTCTCTTTGACGACTCTCTTCTCGAATGATGGCCGCACTCCTCGATAGACAACCATACCCTGAACCTTCTTTCTCTCAACTCGCATCCTTCAAAAACTTCGAAGGTACCATGGAGAAGGCATCAATGAGAGGCAACCTGATCTCAGCTTCCTTGATATGCTTATCAAAGATTTGTTTATGTTTCTCCATTAAGTCCTTCTTAAACCTCTTTGGGAAAGGCAATTTGGGCTCAGGAGGAGGGACATATGGTGCCTTCTTTTCCTCGAAATCACGATTTAGTGTGAGGTAGACTGCCTCGACCATTCAGTCGAGTCAGTGCTCCACAGCGTGGGACTCTGCCTTGGTCGCTTTTTGGGAACCAAATCCTCCCCGTCTTGATCCTCACTGTCCGCAGTGATCAGGAGATCCTTCCTCTCAGGTAACTCCTTCCCACTCGCAGTGATGGCATTAATGTGAGCGTAGTCCAGGTTCTGGACCACTTTACCCGGAGTTGGGTGTGTTAGAGGAAGCTGTCTTGCCCTCGATGGAACGAATCTTGACGCAGAGACTCAAACTTGCTGTTAAGATCATTCAGTAGTCCATCTGGTTTTAAGTTCACCAAACTTCTGCGTGTAAGTCACCGCCGACCCTCGTAGGAGCGCGCAGCGCGCGCTGATCCTGATGATGTAAGACGAGCGAGAGACGGAAAACCGGTGGTGGACATGGGTTCCCTCGGTGTTGGTGATGACTAAAAGGTTTAGGGGCAAAGTTCTGCTGGATGTAGGAATGAAAGGCTTGACCGAGGTCTGAGGTAGACTTGATCTTGAGGGTTAGAATTGGTCCCTGTAGACGATTCGGGTTGCAGTAATTGATAAAACCTTTGTCAGATGACTCGATTCTCACAGTGACCTCCTCTAGACTATCATCCCCCATCAACCTGGAAGACTGTATCCTCGTAAGCAAAGTGACTTGTTTCTTCGCGTAGTATGATCTAACTTGCAGCAAGGCTCTGATGGCCCGAAGTTTGATCATCCTGACCAATACTGGCCGGACACTCCTATCATACTCAGTGTAGCTACTCATTGATTGGGCTAGATTCTCCACAAGTGCCCATCCAGCATCAACATCTTGGTGAGGAAGTTACCAAGATCGCGGTATCGAGAAGCATGCGACCTTCTAGAACGCCTAGAGTGCAAGGAGGACTCTTACTGAACCCGTGGTGAGGACATTGAGTAGTAGCCTTGAAGCGATCCCAGCATTCACGAAACTTTCACCGCCCTTCGAGTGAATCCAGAAATTTCATTCCTCAAGCGTGCGCCCGGCGCTGAGAAGAATTTGGCCGAAAGCTTTCTTATCGTCCACGAGTGATGGATCCATGGGTGAGTCTTTTCCCAGTGATGGGCTCTCACCTGAGAGAAGGGAAAAGCCTTAGCTTGAAACCATCTTCACGACCCATTGATCTTGGTAAGGTCAGAGCCTATCGAACTCATCCGATGATCAAGAGGGTCCTCCATGTAGTCCATGAAACTTGTTGTTCGCACCATGGCGATCAAGCGCTCTTGATCTCGAAATTGTTGTTCTGGACCGTAGGAGGGACAATGCCTTGTCTGGTATGAGGGCATCTCCGGCTCCTATCAAACGGGCCTCCTCACGAGGTCTTGAACCTGTGGTGGTCTTCCATACCGAGTGGATTCTCGATGTTCGCCTCGATGTTTTCCACGCGCCGCAACGTTGTGGTAACCTGTCAATATTGTCGATGGGGCGAGGAGGTTCTCGACTTCCTTCGATCGGTTTGCATGTGGATGTACCTGAAAATGCAAAGACAGTAGTGTTAAGAATCGAAAAGAACTTGATCTAGAATATTTTGAAATCCTAATTGTAAACAACACCCAAAAGCAACGGCGCCAAATTAGGAAGTCAATTCCTTACTAGACCAAGTTTTAGTAGTAAGGTGTCAATCCATAAGGGTGAAGATATTAACCAAAAAGGATGCGATCAAGCAATTCAAGCCAAGCAAAATAGTATGGTCTAGCAACCAAACAAAAACGAGAATGGACACTAAAACAGATACCGTATAGACTAACAAGAACTAGCGAAACCAAGCAATAACAGTAAATAGCATATGGGGGTAAAGAGCAGCAGATAGACTAGCAGCAAATTCAACAAAGGCAAGAGAAGTTCCTAAGGAGGTAATCGACTCAAGGTGTCCTCTTAGCCTATTCAAGTGGTTTAATAAAACTCAATCAAGCTATTCCCTAGACATCAAACATCAAAACCAGTTAAGTCCACTCCCGTGGTAAGTAACCTCAAACTGACAGTTCCGCACTCCAATCCAATGTATTCAGCAGCAATACAAATCAGTTCAATATTGTATAAACACCCTAGACAACTAATCCCTTGCTAGGTATGCAAATCTCTAACATCAGTTCATTCAAGCATTTTATCAAACACTTCGGGTGGAAAACACCTAAGTTCTAATTCCAATGATCGAAAGAAACTAGCATTAAGAACACCGATTTAGAAGGAAATCAAACGATCTACACTTAAACCATTGAAAGACCAAGATTCTATACCTCATCTATCCCATCCTCAAGAACTCTAATGACTACTCAAAACTCATGAAGAACATCAAGAACACAAACCCAGAAATCATAAAAAGTTGCATGATGATAGAAATAGAGAGATAATGATAACGTATGAACAAACTCAAAATAACAAGTAGAAATCAAATTACAAGTTCTGGAAACTAAGAGAGAAGAACACAAGGAAAAACTCGAAATATTAGAGATAAAACGTAGTACCCTTAGTCTTAACCCAACATTAGGTATTTATACTAAGTCTTAAAAGCCCTAAAACGTCATGCAAAATAGTAAAAATGTGTGGATAAGGTCCACTGCTAAGTCTTGGTCGAGTGTCGTGCTCAAACAGACGAAATCAAGACTGCATTTTTCTGAGATGAGCTTGAGTAGTCCACTCGATCAGGGCTCGAGCTGGGTTCTGAAACTTCAAGACGCCACCTTTGTCTCGTTGATCATACAGCTCGAGCATGGGTACTCGAGCGAGCTTCGCTACATCTCCCGCCGACTCGATCACGCCTCGGGTATCTCAGACGACTCGATCAGCATGTCCTGCAGCTTTCCGCACTCGATCATAACTGCCTGTATGGACTCGATCACAACTGCTCAGATGGACTCGATCACAACGCTCAGATGGACTCGAGCAGCATGTCCCACAGCTTCTGGTCTAACTTCTCCAAAATCACCCGAAAGTACCTGTAACAAGCCAAATATGCAGGATGTATGCGGACCTAATGCAAAACACTCTAAGTATGCAAAACTCGGAATAAATAACAAGAACGGGGTGAATAACACGTCAAAACGTATGATTTATGCAAGCTAAAACGATGCAAAATGCAAACATATCACTTTTGCAAAATTATCTGAGAATTGTAAAATCTATCTGGTTTTTTCATGTTTCTCAAATTAAAAAGGTGTTAAGAAAACATCCCTAAGTTAATTCATTGCGTATTTCATTATCTGAATTGAATGAATCATTGAGTCTGAGCAAGTATTAAACACAAGATACAATGTTGAGGGTGTTTTAGAGGAACAGGTTCATTGGAGAGGATTACCAGATAATGACGACTCTTGGGAGAGAGTGAGGGATTCTTAACACCATGATGATCAAATGTACGAATTTGCACAAAATTGGAAGTTTGGATAGTAAATTTGAATTTATGTTTAGTTGGAATATGAGTTATAAATCGAACATACTTCTTGCGGTATGAAATAGCCGATTTTTCCATCATATAACTTGATATTTTATTATATTTATCTTTCATTTTTATTTTATTTCACTATAAGTTTTCTATATATTGTGAATATACATTAATTATATGATTTTATTTTTCAGTAATTATGTAATTTTTAATATATATTGAAAACATAACAAAAAATGGTGTGTATAAAATTGCAAGATAAGATTCATACATATGAATTTTTTTTCTGAACAAGAGTTATCCGGGTTTTTACCATCTGACTAATCTCTTGGATAGACCGAATAGTCGACAACTCGATCCACCAGTTGTTGGCTCATTTCCAAATAAGGTGAGTTTGTTTCTAGTAGCACTTGAACCCAAAGAAACCGTTGTTCATGGATTCCTAAATCAAATACCACTAGACCACCATCACTTGGACATACATATGAAATTTACGTAGATATATTTATATATAACGATTGTAGAAAAACAATGTAAGTAGGTTCTTTTGCTTTATATGTAATTTGCTACAGCAAATTAAAAAATATATATATATATGGTATAGTAAATAAAATAACAAAAAATTCTATTATAAAAAAAACATTAACGTACAAGGAGAAATGAGAGAAAAGGTACAGCTTTTAAAGCACATTTCTGGTGCTGTAATTAATTGGTAAAAATATAGGTCTGTAGAAAATTTGGTGGTTATAGAATACTTTTACAACTCTACCAATTAAGCGTTAACACACCAAAATTGATTTAAAAATTATATATATATTTTTTTAAGTTTGTGGATCATATAGTTAAGCGGATTAGAAATTTAGAAATGACACTACTACGAATACGGTTTTTTGCGAACTGGTTCATCAAAACATAATCTAATGTCAAACTATTAAATGATATGGGTATTCGTATTAAATGGAACTAGAATCTATTTACGTGCTACTGCACTGATTGATGTTTTTTTTAAGATTCGATATTTTAAATTTTTATTTATAGATTATAAATTAATAAGATAAATCTTAAATATATATATATATAGATAATTTATCAACAAATATATGTATTCAATTAAGTTTAATATTTTAGATTAGTTATATCTAAATTAAGTATATTTTAGTTGATATTAAAAAAATTTTTAAAATTTGATGTTTACTAGATGAACTAATAAATATGGCTACAACACTTGAGAAATACAACGAATAAATAATGTTCTTCATCTTCTCCTTTGGCCTCTATTTATTTCATCTAAGCTCATATGAGTAACCGAATTCAAACTTGCTTTTGGAAATACTGATGCCTAAAATTAAAAATGAAAATATTAAAAAACGTTATTAAGTTTTTCACGTAATCATAACATAAATTTAGAGAAAAAAAAGCAAACAGAGCATAGAAATAAATCAAACCATAAAACAAAACTCAATGAGAACACTGTCCCACATGACGACAATATGTGGTAAAAAACTCAATGAGAATTTCATCACATAACTTCTTTTTAAACGAAATCAGACATACTTTTCGTGATTGATCTCTTTTTATGTATGTTGAAACTCATGATATATATGGTTAAACAAATAAAATAAAATAAAACAATAAATGTAACAACAATCCAATTGAAAATAGGATATTTTTATCAATTTATTAAACATATATGAAGCTACAAATGGTGATGAAAGATAACTTGATCGGTTTATATAGGGGAGAAGTTTCGAGTATTGTCGTTAGGTTTATCTAAAAGTATAGAAGTTATTTTTTTGTGAAACTTTGGACAATATATTAGCAAAGATTTTATGAAACTTTTTCTTAAATATAAAATATTCTATAGAATATCTCCTATAAATATGAGATTTTAGTATCCATAAATATATGATTTTAATTAGTTACCATAAATATAAGATTTTAATTAGTTACCAAAAATATTTAAAACGTTAAATACTTCATTAGTTTACCTTAAATTATATCCCATTTACATCCTCGAATAATATATTAAAATTAAAAGATATTACCTTAAATTCCTTTAAAAAACCGTTTAACTTTAGTTTAAGAAGATGACAAATTGTCGTTAAATCAATAAGGGAATATTAACAAATCCGTTATATTTAGAATAAGGGAATATTAACAAATCCGATTTTCAAATTATAAAAGAAAATAATTTAAGCATTTAATATTCATCGTCGATAATCTATTTGGAATATTAATAAATCCGATTTTTAAGCATTTATGATTGGTTTAAAATAAGGGAATTTTTTAATATATTTTATTATCATTGGCTAGAATAAAAAATTTAAAATTGAATGATAATCTAGATTTCACTAACCACAATATCCGATTAGATATTTAAAAACATTTATGATTTACTTAACAATATTTCAGAATCTAGATATTTTAAAGAATTTCTGTTTGGTTTCCTAATTAATATCGTTCATAATTAATATAATCTTTATTGGTGATAAGAGAATAATTTTTGGAATATTAACAAATCGTCAAGTAAGGGTATTTATAAATCGGTTCATAACTAATAAATATATATTGTTAAACCAAATTATTTTACATTAATTTTTTAATTCGGTTCCTATTTTGGTTTTAATCATACATGTCGATTATTTGTTTTTATAATCTATAATTTATTAAAGAAATTTTAATCTATAATTAATTAAAGGAAATTGTTGAACCATATTATTTATAAAGAGAGTAGAAAGAAAAAGTAAAAGATTTATTACCCAATTATTGTTTTAAATCATCAAGTAAGGGAGTAATGCTAAACCGATTTTTTTTCAAGATTAACAAATTATCTTGTTAATATTCTTAGGATTTATGATTGGTTTAAAATAAGGAAATTTTTTAAAATTGTGAGTACGGGAATAATGCTATACCGATTTTTTTGGAGTAACAACAAATCGTGGAGTAATATTCTTGTTTAGTAAAATAAGGAAATAATGTTTAATCCTTGATTTGTTTATGAAAAGGCAATAAAAATATAACAAAAAGTATATAAAGAATCGATGGCCATGATTAGTGGAAAAATATCGCTGGCCATGATTTAATTAAATGATCACATAATACCTAATGACTAAAATACTCTTAATGAGAGATTAAAATTTGTTCTTAGATGTAATAGCAATGTGATGTAAATATTTACATTTTTTAATGTTTACTTATAAGTGTACTCTCCAAATAATATATAACAGATATGTTAGTCAGCAATCTTCTATAACAATTTATAGCAAATTGAGAAAATGTAAACATAAATATAACTAAATTTAAAACATAAATTTGTTTGTGCACGAGTCGAATTCTAGTTTTTTAATATTTTATCTCTATAACAAATTTCTCATTTAATAAAACATGAGATAAATAAGGATGTTTCGTAGACCTTGTTCACAAAGTCAGATCACAACCTACGCTCAAGTTGAAGACAGCGCGAGAACACAGGTAACTAAAAAAAAAACATAACTGGAAAATAAATAAATAAATAAAACAAAATCGTCGTTAATTTTTAGGCCGTTTACTCATCAATCCAGCTAGCCTTGTAACCCTGCCACCAGAAAAACAAAGATTCAGACAGATTCATTCATTTATACAAGAAGAAGAAGACAACAATCCATATTGTTTTACCCAATCGTCGTTTCGGATTTTGCAGATCTTGTTTCCTTCTCGGGTTATTCATAGAGGTAAGACTTTTGAAACAGATTTGTGATTTTTAGGGCTTTTTGCATTTGCTAATTTCGTTGTTGATGAAATGTTGTAATTAGGGAAGATTTATTTATGAATCATAGTGAAAATTCTGATAATTCATTCACATTTGGTTGAAACTGGTGGATTTGGACTTGCATCTTATGCGGTGGGTTTATGTAAAAGAAGTACCTTTACCATTTCAAGCAATGTTTTGATGTTATACTCTTCAGGGTATTTGCATATGGATAGCGTAAGGAGCTCTTGTTGCTTTATGTTCACATTGTTAGGTACTATTGTTCTCTGTTAGGTAGAACTTTATTTATCTCTACCTGAAAGAGCTGCCTCTATCTTCCTAATCGTAGTTTTGTTTCTCCGGATTTGTAGTTGTTGGTCCGTAAAGTTAAGCTATCTTTTATCGATGTTGCGTACATTGATGTGATTGACTGGTAGTTTGTTGTTTTTTTTCTCTTGAGTGATATGATATAGTGTCTATGCTTGTTTTCTCTGAGTAATATTATGTTTTGTGTTTATGTTGGGCAGATGGCAAGTTTGAAGGGGTCTCAGAATCCTAGAAATGTGGCATGCACTGGGAAGCAGGCTTTACTTCCTCCGAAAAGTCCGTTTACTGGTGGTTCAACATTCTGTGCAGATTTTGTTCCAAGTAGTGTGATTGGATCCAAGGCTGTTCAGAAGCTGGGAGAAGGAAATATCAATCATCATCGGACTTCATCTGAGAGCTTTCTGATTTTGGAACAGCCTTCTTGGCTTGACGACCTTCTCAACGAACCAGAGACGCCTGTACGGAAAGGAGGTCATCGACGGTCATCAAGTGATTCGTTTGCATATGTAGATGTCCCTGTTGGTTTTGATGTGGATTACACACTTTGGGATGGTGGTAGATATAATAATAGCAGTTTCTCTGGTCATGCCAGAGGTCCCAAGGAGTCTGATTACCTCAGAAGCCAGCCAGTCTCCTTCTACCCTTCAGCTCATTTGCCCAAACAGAAAATGAGAACATGGGATTCATTATCAGATTCTGGTGCTCGCCCAAACAGTAGTTCTGGTTGTTTGGAGAGCGCCGCTTTCCCAAGGTCAGGGTCATCCAGTAGCCTACATGAAGGAGAGAATGTTTCTTGTGCTGCTGATGGCAAGAAAGATGTTTTTATGCATTTCATAAATAATTCCTCAAAGCCGTCTTCCGAAAAAAGGGATAATTCTCTGGCTAAGTCTGCTACTTCCGAGGCTGATACGAAACGTGCTAGACAGTACGTAGTCTATTTTGATATTTTTAGTTTTTCTTGGATTGTTTTCTGATAAACAACTGTACATGATTTATTTAATGGAGGTCAAAGTAGCAAATTATTAGGCTGGCTGATTAAACGAACTCTTGCACCCTTTGTTTTTATATCTTCTCTATACTCTTGTGTTAAATATCAGGCTGACATGCATACAGGAATAAGGAAAACCCTTAGGTTAGTTGTAACTGTACTCTGCTTAATCAAACCAGATGATTTTCTTTTGCAGGCAGTTTGCCCAACGCTCTCGGGTCCGTAAAATTCAGTACATAGCTGAACTGGAAAAGAACGTTCAGATGTTACAGGTAGAGGGTTCTGAAGTATCGACGGAGCTTGAGTTTCTCAATCAGCAGAATCTAATTCTCAGCTTGGAGAACAAATCTCTTAAGAATCGGTTGGAAAGCTTAGCACAAGAGCAGCTTATAAAGTACTGTAAGTCTTTCTGGCTCTTACCAGAACCCCAAAACCCTTTCCCTCATAATTTTGTATCACTTTGAAGATAAGATGTCTATTTTTATCAGTGCTAGGATAAAATAATAGTACCATCACATCATAACCAGAACACTTATTTCAAGCTATGGTACTACTAGAAAGCTTCTAAGCATAGAGTAGATCAATGATGCCTTCTAGTTTCCCTGAGTATGTAAATTGTATTTAGTGAGATGTTAACCTCATCTTGGTTATTTATTTACTTTTTTTTCAGTAGAACATGAAGTATTGGAGAAAGAGATTGTGAGGCTAAGGGCTTTATACCAGCTACAACAGCAGCACGAGCCGCAGCAGCAACAGCAGCCAAAAAAGCAAGGATCATCTAGCCACCAGCGTTCTAAGAGTAGAGATCTAGAGTCGCAATTCACGAATCTGTCCTTGAGGCCCTAAGGGTTCAAAGTTTCTGCCGAAAATATTTTTATGTTTATGGCTTGAGCTTGAGCTGTCTTCATGGTTCCAGGCCAGCTTCTTGTGTGTCTTTCCCTATCGCATTAGTAGCTGCTCTGTTTGTGCTTATGCTTCTTAGTTTATTTTTTATCTTTGTTACCCGGTTTGACATCTCGATGAGCAAGTGCCAGCGATTGATGGAAAAAACGGCATAAATGAAACAAAGGGTTCGCCAGAGGCGGTTTGGTCTGTCTCTGCGCACATCAGGTATTTATGATAAGATATTATTAACTCATTTGTTCATGTCATGTCTGCCCAATAGACTGCAATCCTTATCACGATACTGGCTTCATTCTAGGGCTCTCAAATCTTCTTGGGATGTGCATCGCTTGTATTGTGTGTCTGAAGAGAATGTTCCCTGTAAAACGTGTAGTGATGTAAGCTCTGTCTCAACTGTTTGTTTTGTTCATCTGTTTGTGTAACCAAACTCACATCATTTATCAGAAATTTGAACATCTTAAGAAATATTTTGATTGCGATGTTACCGTGGAAAATTCAACATTTGATACTACTAATAAAAACGTTGACCGTTCTTACACCCCATAAAATATTTAAAGCAAGCAAAAAGTGACATTTGAATCTCTTGGTTTGTCAAGAAAACAAAACAAAAACCCAATAATATGGATGCCAAGTCATTCCTGTCTGCGCCTTTTGACGTTGTCCTGTGAGAATGATTCCCATCTGCTATGGTGTAGAGAGCTCAAATCATGAAGCTCTGCTATTGTCAGAAGGTACTGAGTCAGCTTCACAAGCTCTTGATCTGTATCTCGGTTTGCATGAGCTTTCCTAAACGGCCTGATTGTTAGACCGTTTTGAGGATTCATTACAAAATTCCTCCTTAGGTCATCAAACATTATCGTGTTCCCAGGATTATAGAACTGCACAAGTCAGAATAACACCTATCAATTACAAAGAAAGATCAAGATTTATGTGCAAAGTAAGGCTGTATGGTATATGAATACCTCAGGAAGTAGTGCCCAAATTAAGCCTAGCGGTTTGCAATCAAAAATCCCACGAGTGTCTGACTGGACCGTGATCATTGCAAGATGGTCGAGAAGAGCTGTGATCTTGTAGTTAGGATTGTTCAGCACTCCCAGCTCTGTCATCTTCAACTCAACCCACTTCATGCTGCAGAAGCCAAAGTGGATAACTCTAGCATCAGAATTGTCTAGGAATAAAAACAACAAAAGCTACAAGTACATAAAAAGCAAAATCGAAATGTCAAAAGTAACAACAACATCACCTGGTAGCAGACCATATCATGATATCGTATTCTGCATATGCAGCAGTAAGAAACTCATGGAGATCTGCATTTAAGTAATCAAAACATCCATCAGAGAAATAAGCTAACTACAAACTAGCTAAAGCATAAGCAGATATAGTATACGGGCTTACAAGGACGCATAAGCTGTAAGGGGTTCTCAGCTGTAGAACGATGATCGAACAATGTATAGTCAATATCTAGAACAAGAAGTTTCTTGCCTTTACGACATGGTGTTCGAAGATTTATCTACAAATGATGGCACAAAGTTGTATTAGCTTGAAAGTTGAATCATTTACACATATATTCAAAATCTCACACCTTGTATTGATCAATTCGCCTTCTCAACTTCTGCTTATTGACTTCCTTGTCTTTAACATCCACAGCTTCTTCTTTACCAAGCTCAAAATCATCAACAATTTCAGGAGATTCAGCTTGATCCACTATTATATCATCTTCAACAGTACTGAAAAAAATCCAAAATTGATTTTGTTATCAATTAGATCGATTACGTTAGGGTTTAAGAAATTGAAGAAAGATTGAGACTGACCCGATCATTGTCATCTTCAGAGAGGGCTTAAAGGAGATCGAAGAGAGCAAAAGAGAATCGTCAGAGAGTTTGTTTCCGATCTTGGGATAAAGAAGCTTTTGGCGTTTCGGTAAGACGGTGGTGAGAAGGCAGATGCGACGTTTTAACTCGGCCACTGAGTCATCGGCACAGATTCGGACGGTGTACTCTTTTCCACTCCACTTGACCGTCAGAGTTAGTTCCCCCTCCGTAAGAGGAGAGAGGGCCGCCGTAGCACTAGGCGACGGAGGAGAAGAGGAAGAGGAAGCCATTTAATTTGATCTGACTTTTGGATGGTTGGTTAATTGGTATAGAAAAGGTAATTGTTGTAATAATAGTTTTTTTTTTTCAACTTTTTTAAAGGTAATAAGAATTTTTTTGTAAAATATATTAAATATTAAAAAAAATTGAAATCTCTAAACTAATAGGTAAGAAACAGTTTGAGTAAACGATTATGGAAATGTAAACGTATTATTTTGTTTCACAATAAATTAAGAAAAATATGTATTTCTGTTAGGAAAAAATGTCTAACTTTTGAATTTGGCTATTTTAATGCTCCAACTTTCACGAAAACCGGATAAAACCCAAACTAATTCTGGTTTCTAAATAAACATCGAACTTTTTAGTTTAAGGTCGATTTAGACACACTGTTTACTCGCGTTTGATGGCGTTACGTGAAGTCTCTCTTTTCAGTCTTCTCCTCCGTTTCGTGTGATACGTGGTTAAATAACCCCAAAACCAGATAGAATCCCCAATTTCAGTTTCTATGTTTCAAAAATAAATTGAGATTCTTAAACTCAGAATCGATTATGATGAGTTCAATGAGTTCAAGTTTTGAGCAATCGTACGTATGTGGGATTCCTTCAAAGTGTGGGTGTGGATTGGATGTGTCGATGATCACTTCCAAAACCCAAGAGAATTCGGGTCGGCCCTTTTTTCGTTGCATAAGTAAAAGAGATGTCAGTCTTCGCTCCAACAAAAGAGATGTAAGTTAGTTTTGTTCAATTGATTATGTGTGCTTGAATTAGCTAACTGAATTTTTTTTGTGAAAAGAATCATACCTTCAAGTGGGTGGAGAATGTTGTGGTTGAGGAGATTAGAAATGGACGATATGAATTTGAAGTTATTAAAAAGTTGATTCAACAATTGAAGGAAGATGGTGAAGAGAGCAAAAGGGAAATAGAGAAGCTTAAAGTGTGGACCAAATTTGCTCTTCTTTGTCTTTTCTTGATGACAATTGCCATTGTTTATAGTTTTTTTCTCAAATCTGATGTGAAATTAGTTGTTGGCTAGTAGGTTTGTTTATGAGAGTACTAGTATGAGTATTGTAAGTTTGTTTGTGTTATGACATTGGAAGAAATTGTTGCAATTTTAAGACATTCACTGTTTTTCATTCAAACCTGAAAATTGATGTTCATTCAAACATTAACAAACCTAAAAATGTGAAGACATAATCTGATGTTCATTGATAAACCTGAAAATATTCATGTATCAAACAAACATCCTAAAACATAAAACATCTTTGTCCAAAAAACAGAAATCACATACAAACCATGATGGTCACAAACAAAAAAACATCTTTGTCCGAAAAAACAGAAAACACATATAAACCATACCATTTTATGGTCACAAACAAAAAAAATCCTTGCATGACTACGAAAACCATGATGCCTAACCCGAGGTTTGTTTTTGTGAGGCTTGTCCTTGTGAGGCTTGTCCCGAAGCTTGACCCGAGGTTTTTCTTTGTGAGGCTTATCCTGAAGCTTGACTTTGTGAGGCTTGTCTCGAAGCTAATCCTTGTCCAAACAACACTCCTCTTGGTTCCTGATGCAGCAAGCAACATCTCTCTTAGTATTACATCATTTGAAAGCTAACATGTTCAATTTAAAAACTTTAAAAACTAACATGTTTTTTCCTTGGTCTACCTCTTGGTCGTTTTGGTTAACTCTCTACCGTTGCACTTTTACAACTTGCTTTGTTGTGACCATCTTGCTTATAGTTGGAGCAAGTCATCATTCTATCCTTGCGTGATAATTTGGTCTGCGATGTTGTTGATGCAGGGATTTTCTTTCGATTATCCCGTTCTCAAATTTCACCCAAGTCTACCCATAGGGTATTCTCGAGAGTTTAACCGATAAGACCGCAAGTGCACAGTCATGCAATTGTAGTAATTATGAGGTCGATCCACAAGGACTGAGAATAACACACAGAGAGTATAAGTCTAAATCTAATCTAAGCAAAATAGAGATATGGGGTTGGTTCCTAATCTAACATGCATAAATAAACTAAAACATTAAATAAAATCTAAACTAATATTTACAAAGGATTGTGTGATAGTCTTAATTCTGGGAATCTAGATCTAGGGTTTATGTTTTATCTAAATAATTTGTGTTTGTCATTCTAGGAATTTTTCATGTCTCGGTAGTCCAATCTCGTGGTATGCTAGTCTCTATATGCAAACCCACTCTCGTGGTGAATGAACATGCATTTCATACAATCATTTCATCGAATACTTTCATGAGTGATAGACACATCGCAAGGGTTGTCACACCTCCAGGCGATCCAATAGGGTCAGTATTGGTAAAAACCTGTCTAAAACACAAAGTAAATGATAGATCTATTTCTAAAGTCTATCCCACTCTCGTGGTGAAGTCCTCCTGAGATCTTTACCTAACTTGATCAAGGCTAGATAAGCATAGAGCAACTCTATCAAATAACAAACTCGACCATAACTAATACTTCCAACTATGCAGATCTGAGATCTCTACCCACTCTCGTGGTGCAGGGAATCTCTAATAGTACAACCACACCTACTTGATTCAGTTGTACATTTAAGCATCTCCTATAAGAGAATACTTAGCATTAAGATGCATAGAAAGGTAGCTAGATCGATTAAGAACAATCAAACATATATTAAACCCTAAAAATAGATCCCATCATCGACCACCACCCTAGTGGTCTAAAAGATCTACTCTAAAACATAAGAAAAAAGTTATAAAAAAAAGAACTCTTTATTACGGGTTTTAGAAGTGGTGGCTACAAAAGTTCTCTATTCAAAGTTGTCTTTTCTAGTAAGATTACAAGTGATTATATAGTCCTAGGGATTCTTAGAATATTCTATTTCATCCTTATCTTGTTTCTGGAAGCTTAAAACTCGAGATGACAAGTTGCCAGAATCATGTTTTGCCACGTAGAAAATTTCCCAGCTTTCTCGGACGTCAGAATCGACCTTGATTGGTCGGTTCTTGGGTCGATGTGAATATCTTGGGCTTGACTGGTCGATGCATCCTCCGAGAGTATTATCTGGAAATCTTTCGGACTCCATATCGACCCCTACAGGTCGATTCTGGGGTCAATTGTGCCTTCTTCGGACTTTGTAAAATCTTTTTCCGAATGTGCATGATCCAAGTGACGGTGCCAACTCTCCCATAGGTTCTAGCAAACTCCAGAAACACTCTACACATCGAGTTTTACCTCCAAGTACCTAGAAACATATAACCACACACAAAAACACTAATCATATACTAAATGTTAGTTATAAAAGTTAAAACTAACTTATTATAATGCATAGAAACATGTAAAATACGATGCTATCAGTTGTCTCATTTGTTCATTTTCTCCTTGCATAGTTGCTTGGCCTACCCGGATTTTTTTTTCTCCATGGTGGTGATAAAACTCCTAATCTATTCAATGTAGGCCATAACAACTCACCTTAAACTGGTCCAATCCCATCTGTATAAGTGAGCCTCCATGTTGCAGTTGTGTAGTAGTCGACAACATAATCTTCAACCTTTTGCTTCAGACCAATTATAACGATGCAGCATGGACTCAAGGTATACCTGTCATCTACCACTTCTTACAACCGCAGGTGCTTCATTCATATCCACCCGATAGGTAACTCCTTCTAAGTCAATTTCATGCAGATTGTTTCTTGTCATGTATCTTGTGCAAAACTATGAGCCTGCAATCATTTTCTCTATCTCAGCATGTGCTCTTTTTGTGAATCTTGTCTCCAACCTCTCAGCTACAATATACCTCTTTGCATTCCTAACAATACATTGGCTCCTTATATCCTCTAGCAATTCTAGTAATGGTTTTCTCCTTGACTGCCGAATGGTTTTGTTGAATGACTCACACAGATTATTCAAGATATCATTGCAGCATATTCTCCTCGCAATCCTGAAAAAAGCTCTAGACCAAGTTGCAGGATTTATGTTTAGCAAAGTTGCATACGAATTCGGATTGTACCTCTGCAATGCTTCCATATTTTCCGCAAATTCACTTTGAGTGTAACTACATGAAATCTTCCAAAACATACGTTGTAGTTCTATGTCATGACTATCACTCTTCCAGGTATCCATAATGTGTCTAGCACATTGACGATGTTCAGCCTGAGGTAGTATATTGTGGACAACATTTACTAAACCCTGCAGATCAAAATATTGTCTCACATCATTCTCAAATAATGCATATGATTGTCTGAGATCTTGGCAAATAGTCTTAACCTTCTGTTTGTCCAAGATAATTGCCATGTATGTACCATCTTCAGATCCCAAGTTTGATGCCAAAAGCTTCACAAACTAATCCCAGTTATCATCATTCTCAATCTCAACTATAGCCCATGCAATTGGCACTATCATATTGTCTCCATCTCTCCCAACTACAGCTAGAAGGTGTCCCTTAATATTCCATTTAAGGAATGCACCATCTAATCCTATGATAGGCCTACATGCATTTTTCCAAATTTTTCTCTGTGATTTGAAACACATGTATAACCTATAAAACCTTTGTTTGCTCCCAATACTCGGTCCTGGTATTGTTTCAATCTCAAATGTAGAGTCTGTATTAGTTTGTTGTACTTCAGCTTGGTAATCCCATATACGTGCAAACTGCGATTCATGACTCTGTCTCCTCTACCTCGCAAGTTGTGATGATTTTTTTCCACATTGTTCATCAGTCACTACCAAGTTGTATTCCCTCTTTTATCTCAGCAGCCATCTCTTGCTTTGTTAACTTTAGATTCTTTCTCAGCCTTTCTGCTAATAACTAAGCAATTGTTCCCTGCTTCAGTAACTTCATATAACCCGACCTAACAAAAATGTGCACATTCATAAATACCTTTATCTGCATCTTCTGCTTCTTCTCATCATATGAGACATAACATCTCCACTGATAATTTCCTTCTTTGTTTGAACACTTAGCACCAATCTTCGTCTCCTGAGACCGATATAGTTTGATGTATATAGTCTTCAGTGAATACTTAAGCACAACAATCTTGAACTCATCCTTAGTGTTAAAACACTTACCTAACTTCAGAATCACTTCATCATCTTCACCTACTTCATCGTCTGAACCATCTCCATCTTCCCTCTCATCATCAGGTGACAAAGGATCTGGAATCCTCTCATCATCCCAAACCTCATCACCACTGTCTGCATCAGTCAAGTTTTCAGGTTCTTTCACATTATCCAAAAATTGTGCTCCAATATCTTCACAAATTTATTCAATACCTAAATCACAATCATCTTGTACCTCGCAATCGTCTCCACATACAGCCTCGCGGTAGTGGTCTGCTTCGTCTTCTTCATCATCATCATCAGCGCGAATTGCTTCATCGAGTATTGCTTCGGGTATTGCTTCATTTGGTACTAATTCATCGAGTATAGGGATAACTTCACCGGGTATTGATTCATCGGGTATAGGGGGTGTTTCATCGTGTATTGATTCATCGAGGATAGGAGTGCTTCATCATGTATCGATTCATCGAGTATAAGATTTGGTTCTTTGGGTATTGCTCCATCGGGGATTGGGAGTGCTTCATCAAGGATTGGGAGTGATTCATCGGCGCTTGCTTCATCGGGTTCAATCGGCGTATATGATATATGTCAATTTTTCACTGCACTAACTTATCATGTCATTGTAGCACAGAAAGGTATCAATCCAAATGGGTGAGATATTAACCAATTAAGATGCAATCAAACCAATAAAGTCAAGCCAAGCAATAAATAATGAGATTAGCAATCTAACATAACGATAACTAAAAACACTACGGAAACTAATAACAGAGACTAACAGAAGCAATAGTACTAACAGAAGCTAACAGAAATCAATCAATTAAACAGAAGCTCCTAAGGATGGGGTTATTGATTAGGGTCTCCTCTTAATCTACCTAGGTGTTTAACATACTCAAACAGAGCTATTCCCTAGAAAATAAACTCAATAGCAGTCAAATTCATTCTCATGACAGATAACCTCAAGCTAAGCTAGTTCCAAACCTAAATCTCTCTAGCGAAATCTAACCTAGCAAGCATTAAGATTTAGTCTATTAAAGCCAATAAACACCCTAGACAACTAATCTCTTAGGGTAGGAATGTAAATCTCTGGAATTAGTTCTGTCAAACATTTCATCAAACACCTTCTGGGTGTGGAAATACCTAAGTTCTAATTCTAATTTATCAGAGAGAAATTAGCATTAAGAACACTAATCTAGAAGGGAAATCAAACAATCTAAACTTAAACCACCTAGGAGACTAAGATTCCACACCTAATCTATCCCATCCTCAAGAACCCTAAAGACTACTCATAGCCCATGAAGAACATCAAGAAAACAAACCCAGAAATAATAAAAACTTGCATAAATTAAAAAAATTAAGAAGTAAACAGAAAGACTACTAAGAATCAAACTTAAATACAAAGTAGAAATACTAGAAATTTGATTACAAAGCAAGAACAAGTCTAGGAGGAGAGAAAAACCCAGTGGGATCCCCCCAATATCCAGGAGACAAAAGGTATTTATAGTTTTAGGCAAAACCCTAGCTCACAAACAGACAAAATAGCAAGTCTCGGAGGTGCACTCGACCATGGAGGTCGAGTGCTTTGGTCGAGCTGGGCGAAATTCTTCAAGACGGCATTTTTATGACGGGCTCGACCAATGAGCTCGACCTGGCTTGGTCGAGCTAGGTTAGAAAACTCCAAGATTGCATTTTTCTGGAGGACTCGACCAACGGGCTCGACCTAGCTTGGTCGAGCTGGCCTTCAGATTTCAAGATGGCATTTTTCTGGATGAGCTCGACCTCCCTGCTCGAGCTTCCTGGTCGAGCTTGCTTCCAAGGCGTCTGCTTTATGCTCCACTCGATCTCCATGGTCGAGTGCATGGTCGAGCCAGACTCTCCTCTTTCTCCATTTGACTCCAACATCTCCAATACTCCGTGAATGTACCTGATACAGCTCCAGAATGCAATATGTATGCAATCCTAATGCAAAACACTCTAGGTATGCAAAACTAGAGACAAATGTCAAGAATATGCTATTAGACAAGACTAAATGGAAGATAAATGCATGCTCAGAACATGTAAAACAGTATACTCTAGTAAGAGTATTGGATCCAACATCGAGAGAGGAATCGGCTCAGGTGCAGGAACCGAAGGGTTCCCAAGCGGAACCGAGGGCTTCGCAGGCGGAACCGAGGGCTTCGCAGGCGGAACCTTTCTCCGTTTACGATTCTGCCAGTTAGTCTTCTTCTTCCTCTTCCCCATTTCGCGATTGGGAATCGATTAAGGGTTCTTCAATTTGGGGATTTCTAATTGAAGTTCGATTATAGGGATTTAGGGTTTTATGACTTAGCAATTTAGGGATTTCTGATTTAAGTTTTAAAAGAACAAAACGCAACATTTCGCGAAATGGAGGAGAAGACAGAGAAGAGAGACTTCACGTAACGCCGTCAAACGCGAGTAAACGGCTTGTCTAAATCGACCTAAAACTAAAAAGTTTGATGTTTATTTAGAAACCAGAATTAGTTTGGATTTTATCCAGTCCTCGTAAAAGTTGAAATTGCCAAATTTGAAAGTTAGGCATTTTTTAGACATTTTTCCCATTTCTGTTATACCTTTGGTTAATTTAAAACAGTTTTTATTTTTAATTCATAAGCTGAAAAAAATAAGGAGACTAGGAATCTAAGTAGTAGTTTTTCCTCGATACAGTCTTGATTAAAAGCATTTATCTGAATCAAGATGTGTATGCTCGATCAACAGAAGACGGAGGTAGCATTTGCAACAAACTGTTCGTATTTGGTGAAAATAGTTTTTACACTATCAGACTGGTATATTTTTCAACTCATCTTGAACAATTAGTGAGGAACAAGGTTTTATTATCTTCTTTCTCCTATACATATATGTATGACTCTGTTTATGTAGACTATGTATCTCTTATTTGAATTAACAAGCCGTTTTAGTTCATTATTATTAGCTGACAGAGGGAAAAAAAATTTGTAAATCAAATATATTCCCTAAACTCAAAAGATTTAAATATTTGCTAAGATCTCAATATTTGAAAGAAAAAAATTGGAAATAAAGGATATTATATCGGCTTTTCCAATATGTAGTTTTGTTACTAACTTGTCAATTATGCCTAAACTATCCTTTTAATAAATAAAACAAAATTTAAGGCAATTTTAAGAAGAAAAAAGCAGAAAAACACGTTGACAAGCACGAGTGAAGAATATTTAAAGAAGAAACTTTTTGATTTTGTCGAAATAGGTAGATTTTTATATCGATAAACAATTTCCACAAAGTTTAGAATACGCTTTCTACCTTTTGTACAAGTTCTAAAAAAAATAGATTATGTGTTTTATGCATTCTACATGTTTTACGAATTCTAGAATTAATATATATTCTAAGATTTTTTAGAACTCGAAATTTCTATATGTCATACGAAATTTAGAATACGTATTCTACACTTTGCTTTATGTTCTACAAAATTTAGAATATGTATTCTACATTTTACTCTATGTTTTACAAAATATTGAATATGTATTCTACGTTTTGTTCTATGTTCTGCGCTAATTAGAATAGATTTTCTACACTTTTCACTATGTTCTACGAGGTTTAGAATATATATTATGTGTAATTTAGAATCGCATAGAAAGAGAAACCGAATAGTAAAATAAGAAAACTTAATCTTTATGTAATTTATCGTTAATGGAAATCATATATATTGTTTAGATTATGTATCTATTGTTTACATACATTCTATGCAATGTAAAATACGTATTTTGCTTAGTTTAGAAGTCTTTAACAGTATTTTGCTTACTTTGCAATCCGTTACAACTCTTGAACAGTTAAAGATGATGGTTTCAAAAGACTATAAAATAGAACAGAGTATGGTTGATGTAGAATTCAGTTATTTACCCACTCATCTTAGCGTTGATTCTCCTCCCGTTGTTATGATGAATGATCCACAAGTGAAAATTGACCAAAAGTTGATATGTTGGGATTCAATATTGTAATTTATAAGAAAAGCTTTCCAAAAGTTGACCAAAACTAAAAGAAAAGCTTTCCAAAAATGTTAACAGAACACTGTACAAAGCTTTAAAATAAAGAAGAGTGTAAAAGGCAAACGAGAAAAAAAAAGAAGAAGAATCAAGAAACAAAGGTACTAAAGTCACATTCGCATATAGAGATGGGACGTAAGCAAAAGGTCTCTATGACTTAGACGAAGCTCAAACTAGTCTTCATATTCGGTCTCTTCATCGTCATCCTCCTCGTTGTTTTCGCCAAACCTCCAGCCATCATCCACATTCTCTCTATCTTCCTCTGTCTCCTCGCTATCTTCTTCTTCTTCTCTTTCTACTTCTTCAAAAGTTTCTTTTGCTTGCCATGGTTTATTTGCAATCCTCACTTTGGCTGGCGAAGAGGTTGAACCTTTCTTTGCAGCTTTGGCTGGTGGTGTCCTCATATTTGGCTTAGTTCTGCTCTGTTGTTTATGTGTCTGGCTTTTCCCGTTACTAGCGTGTTTCCTGTAAACATCTTGGTCACTCCCGTTATCCATATCATTCCTGTCACTACCGTTGTGCTTGTTTAGTGTGGGGTTCTCCGTGTTCTCTTCTGGTAAATGCCCTGGATGCTCTCTCTTCAAGTGGAGCTTAAGCTTGTACTCATGTATGTAAGCTTTCTCACACCCTTCGTAAGGGCATGCGTATGGTCGATCCGAAGACGCGCCATAAACTGCTGCAGGTGTTTTGACAGTCCTTGATACTTTTTCCGCGGGAGGAGTATATTTGGGCGTCTCTCCAGCACCATTCTGTTAAACCGGTTGTGAAATTGAGAGAGATAAGTTCTAAGATGCTTACAAATATGGATATATATGGGTGTAACCATGAAAGAACCAATGCATTGTTCTGCCTATGCGTTGTCACAGTGCAATTTAAGTATTAACAGTGAATACTTCTAACACTAGAATCATTGAATCTGAAAAACTGTTAGATTATGCAACTTTCAACCTATTAATAGAGTGTGAATACCGTAAGACGGTTGTCGAAAACTTTAATCATGCAACTTATAGAATTCTATTACTTAAAATTCTATGCTCCAAAGAGAAAGTTAGTATCGAGTGAGATTACTGAACCCTTAACAATAGTCGTTACGCCCACCTCTAGCAAAGAAAAACTATACCCAAGCGTAAAAAAAATAAAGACACCAGTTTCCAAGGAAATAAGATTAGAGTCACAAAGCAACACAATTTCCCCTGAACTCTTATAGACCCTAAGGAGCGCTCTGTCTTAACACAAGAAAAAAATGTATTTCATGACAATATATTGAACGAGTAGTGATACCTTTTCATGGTAGGCAGCAACGTGGTTCTTTAGCTTGTATTCATGAGCGTATCTCTTTCCACACCCACTGTATGGACAGATGTGATAATTTTCTTGTGAATGAGTCTTCATGTGAGATCTGAGGTTAAAATCCAAGGAAAATGCCTGCACCCACCATCTACGGAAAGTAAGTGTACAGCACAAGAATGAATTTTAAAGTTTCTATAACACGTAACACGGTCCCTTGCCTAATTGCATAACATATACCAATAAACTAGGCTAGTGAGAGTGATAGAATCTACCACCTTTCCACAGCCTTCATAAGTACATACAAAAGCCCTCTCTCCAGTATGAATAAGATAATGTCTCTTCAACTTTGAACTATCCAGAAATTTCTGTTACAGAAAACAAAATAAGATGGCTTGATATATCATCAAAAGTGAATGTTTAAGCAGGTGACAAAGCCAACTAAAAGAGGTTCTTATTATACCTTTCCACATCCTGCGTAATCGCAAACATATTGCCTTTCTCCATGGATATGGGAATGCTTTCTCAATGCACTAACATCAAAGAAAGTCTTCCCACATCCTTCGTAACTGCAGAGAAACAAAATCTCTGTAGTTGGTTCCGGCTCAGGCTCTGAAACATCAGGCTCTTTCTCTTTTTCTTTAAGTCTCTTCAAAGTGTCCTCTGTACCAACAACACAAACATAACATAATGATACAATTACATCAAAAACATGAAAATTAGATCAAATATCACAATTCAATCAATCTCACCTGTAACCCATTTGTGAAGATAACACTTCCCACCTGTAGCAACAATATCTTGTGGTACCCTAAACAAAGTATTAAGCATTAAGAAGCCGTAATCTAACAGAACCTTCATGGCGCATAAGTCTTTAAGAATTGAAAAGTGACGGGATCAGAAAATTACCACTCTTTGATCCACTTCACAGCAGGAGCTTTGGATTTAAGGATGGGACGCCTTTCGAATGGGTTTTGATATGGATAATTTTGATGCTCCATTGATTTCTCTGTAGAAAGGTGGCACCTTTAAGAATTTTTGAGTGCGATGAATTTCGAATTCGGGGAAGATGATTAGGGTTCTGAGGAGGAGAGAGACCTTAAGCAATGCTTTGATAATGGAGTCCCGGTTCGATTGCTACTGTGTTTATACCGGTTCGTGGACCTGATTGATTGGTTCTTGGTTCTTGGTTCTTGCCCGTTTTGTCTCGACCGGTTTACATTATGTTTACCAGTTTCTACGAAGCAAATGGGCTTTTCTAAAGTCTAAAAAGGCCTCCAAATGAGTTTTTTTCATAAACAACATCCGGTTTCGGACGTTTAAGTCCGTACCGTCCAAAATCTGTCCAACTCCAATGCTCATTTAATTCCTCGAATATTTACGAATTTATCTCCTATACATTAATTAAAAATTATTTTAATAAAATAATTCTTTGTTTACGTAGAATATTACGCTGACGTATCATCATCAGAGTGATTCTTAAGAAATATATTTTATAAGACATAATTACTAGACTAATTATATAATATGTCATTAGATCAATCATATATAAACTGTATTTTAAGGATTATAATCCTAACTAAATTAACTTTATTTATTTATGGAAAATTGAATAAGTAAATATTCCATAAAATTATAGCTAGAGTGATTCTCAGAAAATATATATTATAAGGCATTAATTACTATATTAATTACATAATACTAGGCGATTCCTGCGTTATACGCGGAATAAGATGTTTATAATTTTTTTTGAAAATTTAATAAATTTAATAAAAATTTCTAAATATTTTAATAGTATAGTATTGTATAAATAATTGAAATTAAAAATTAAGATTTTTACATATTTATGTTACTAATTAATTATTTAGTTAAAACAATATCTTTTTAAAATAAAATTTTAAAAACCAAATTTAGCAATCAATAAAATCAGCTATAATTTTATGGAATATTCACTTACTCGATTTAATCAAATTTAGGAAACAATAAAATCAGCTAAAATTTTATGGAATATTTACTTATTCGATTTTCCATAAATAAATAAAGCTAATTAAGGTAAGATTATAATATTTACAATAAAAATAGTTTATATATGATTGTTCGAATGACAGATTATGTAATTAGTCTAGTAATTAATGTCCTATAAAATATATTTCCTGAGAATCACTTTGGCGACAACACGTAAGCATGGCACTGATGTAATATTTTACGTAAACATAAAATTATTTTGTTAAAGTGATTCTCAATTAATATATAGGGGATGTCATTAGATCAATCATATATATACTGTCTTTATTTTAAATATTATAATCTTACCTAAATTATCTTTATTTATTTAGGGAAAATCGAGTAACTAAATATTTCATAAAATTAAGCTAAATTTATTGTTTCCTAAAATTTTGATTTTAAAATTTTATCTTAAAAGATATTGTTTTAACTAAATATTTAATTAGTAACATAATATATAAAAACCTTAATTTAAAATTTCAATTATATATACAATAATATACTATTAAAATATTTCAAAATATTTATTTAATTTATTAATTATCTAAAAGAATATTATAAATATTTTTTCCCGCGTATAACGCGGGAATCACCTAGTGTACATATTAATTCCTCAATTCGTTATTGACTTAAAACTTTTAAACAACAAAATAGTCAACGTTAGATAGTTAACATCAACAATGGTTCAGTTAAAAACCTATTGAACTGAGAAAATTCTCAAATTAAAACCTAAGAACCCTAAGCGATTTTTAACAAAATCGACATCCAGAGAGATTGAGATCGATTTCATTGATTTCGAAGAGAGTACTATGACTACAAGAAGGCGCAAGCTTGCAATTCGAAGGGAAGCCGAAGCCTAAATTGAAGCCGAAATTGAAGATGAGAGTAGAAGCCGAAGTTAAAGACGAGAGAGTAGAATATTCTCATGATTCTAGTGTTAACGAAGATGATTTTTCAGTTATCGTCGAAGATAACAGAGGATATACAGAGGTAGAAATATGTTTGGCTAGAAATCCAGAGGAAGAAGAATATGAGCTCGTCGATGTTGAAATCTGCAACAACAACTTATAAGACCATTTTGGGCTTGATGCGTGTGAAGATGCAACTGGTAATATTCTGATGACTGTGGGATGATATTTGGGACAACGAGAAGATTCTGGATCTATTATCAGATGATGATGAAGATGAATCCGAGGAAGTCGCCTAGGATTCTTAGGTTTCAATTTGGGGAGAAATTTTGGCAATTTTCTTGGTCCATTAAGTTTTAATCGAACCATTAACATCCCTGTTAATTATCTAATGTTGGCTGTTTTGTAGACTAAAGTTGTTAAGTCAACAACAAATTGAAGAATTAATGTGTGCAGACAATAGTGGGAAAGTAAATCCGTGAATTGCAAGTATTTGAGGAATTATATGAGCATTTTCGTTGTCCTCCTGCATATAATATCCTCTCTCTTTTAGGCACGGAAAATGAAAGTACCCTCTATAGTAATAAAAAATTAATCGTATTATCTTCCTTAGTTTTTTGAGATTTAATGTTTTAATTGATTTTTTTCACAAAAAAAAAATATTTTACTTGTTTATCAACAAAAATATATTTTAAAAATATTTGATCATTAACTAAACACTAAATTAACAATTTTAATTTATAACTATATGAATAATACTTTTCATTTTTTTGGTCAACTATTTCATTTTTAATTTTAAAATATGTATCGAAAATATTTATACCACACAACATGTTATTTTTTACCATTGAAACATTATTCAGCATCACTTTTAAAATATCATTCAAACACCAAACTAATTGTACCTTGTCTTACATAATGTGTTTTTCCCAATAAACTCCACTTAACCTCATCATACCGCTCAATCTGATTATCTTGCATTATCCGATCTGCTGCCATCATTCAAAAAATATAAAAAAAATATTTTTGTTTGTACCACTACCAGTATGTTAATATTTTCTGTATGAGATCACTAGTACTGTGCCCACCCTCTAATATAATAGGCAAATGCCTAAAGCCTATATTATTGAATTTTAGGGGCCCTAATTTTAATGTTTTCGAGAAGCCGACATGTCTTCTCTCTCTCGAAACTGAAGCTTAACCTAGGTTCTTCCATGGCTTTGGGCGGCGGTGGTCATTGGCTCAGGTGTCGCCGCCCCAGGCAACCTCTCCCTTGCATCTCGCTCGTCCTCCTCCTCCTCTCATCAGATCTGGTTTCTGTCTCTCTTCTAGTGTTTTTTTCTCGACGGTCGCAGACTGTTTCTGTCTCTTCCGTTCTTCCTGGCATTGTCCGGCAAGCGACTCCACCTTCCCCTTCCACTTACTGCTGTTCGACCGGCGCTAGTGGTTGTCGCCTCACCATCTTTACAAAACTCTCGGTTCTGTGCCGAAGATCGCCCCCATCAACCACTCCCTCAGGCCGTCGTTTGTCTGGCGAGATCTGTGGCTGCCGTTCTTCCGCCTTCATCAAACTCTCGGCTCTGTGCCAAAGAACCTCGCGTTTCATCGTCAAAGCCGCTCATACCGGATTTGTCTCGGGAAGTTTCTCCGCTCATACCATTATGAGGTTAGGGAAGAGGTTGTAGAACATATGATTCCATCGTACCTTACAGTGATGGATCATATGCAGAGGCTTGGCACCAAGTTCATTTCGGGAGATGCAAAGCCGGTTGAAGCTAATGAGTGGAGGTCGAGGTTGAAAAGAAACTTCCACTCTGTAAGGTGTCCGGAGGAGTATAAGATTGATCTTGTGGTGCATTACCTAGAAGGAGATGCACAAATGTGGTGGATAAGTGTGTTGGCTAGGATAGCCAATGGTGTAGATACTTGGGGAGTTTTGGAGGTAAGAAACATGTTTAATGCTTGAGTGTTTCCTTCAGATGTCTTGAGGCATGAGTTAAGTGATATTTGGAAGCATCGGTGAAGAGAAATGATAGTTAAGTCGTTTAGCTATATGGGATAAAGAATCACACGAGTTTCGGTGAATTGTGTTTTCAGAACAGAGGAGGATCGATCGATCCAGGGGATAAATCGATCGATCCATTAAATCGGTTATGTGATCAGAGATATTTTGAGAAGAGGATCGACCGATTCCAAGAGAAGATCGATCGATCGGGTGTATCAGACAGTTCATGATCGGTTGGGATAAGAAAGATCGATTAAATCAGGGAGGATCGATCGATCCTTGGCAAGATCGATCGATCCAGCAAGATGCTCTATTTCGGTTTGTTTTCAGTAGTTGAGATCGATCAATCAGTGTACTGGATCAATTGATCCGATCTCTGAAAGTTGATTTTTGAGTAGTGTACGGTTGGGTGACGAGATAATTGCCGGTGGAATCCTTTGGGGATTGATTATGGTTGCTATATTTTTTTTATCAAGGTTGATTATTGATGAGATTGTCACATGGAGTGAGGACATGTTATGGTTAAGTATTGATACGATCTAAGGGTATATTAGATCGTAGAATATGATGGGTCTGACATATGGCATGAGGGCACATCATGACCAAGTGTTGTTACGGTCTAAGGATATATTAGATCGTAATACATAATGGGATGAGTTGATGGTTCTCATAATGTTGCTGACGGAATTTTATGTGATGGGCGTTGTTGTTAGATCGAGTATCTAGTGATGTAAATGATACATAATGTGAACTTCATGTATCAATGGTAATTTAATACATGATGCGGATTTCATATATGGGGACGATTTGATACATGATGTGGATTTCATGTATTAGTGGTGGTTTGATACATGATGTGGTACTTCATGTATCGGTGATGATTAGATACATGTTGAAGTATTTCATGTGTTGTTGAGACTGTACGAATACATGATGTGGTATTTTATGTATTCGTAGTGGATGGACACATGATGACGTAGTTCATGTGTTGTTGTGGTTCTGTGCGATGCATTGTTCCGTTACTTGGTTCGGTGGATTTATAGATCTTGTGTCACTAGATCCTCATACGTGGTCGGGCTCATTGGGATTATGTGGTATTTAATCCTAATGAGGTTGGTTAGGATTATGTGGTATTTAATCATAACAGGGTTGGTTTACCGATTAGGATTATGTGGTATTTAATCCTAATAGATTTGGTAACCGAATGAACCTTGTGGTATTAGATTCTGAGGTTGACCAAAGGTAAACAGAGTGAGATCTTGTGGTATTGGATCTCGTGGGACTTGGTTTATTCGGATCATGTGGTATTGGATTCCGATGGACTTAGTCATCTTGTTGGACTTAGCGAATTCGGATCCTGTGGTATTGGATTCCGAGGAGCTTAGTCATTTTGGGTGGACTTAACTCATTCGAGTCCTGTTGTATTGGATTTCGATGGGTTAGTCATTTTATGATCACATTGGATCGTGAGGGTGTTGATAAACCAAGTAGGAATAATGTGTGATGTAATAACAAACGCGGATGTCTTATACGGTGTAGTTGGGCTGTAGTATGGGTGCTACTGTAGTCGTTGTTGAATTGTAGCAAGTATAGTTATGACTAGAATCGGGTCATAGCAGAAGTACTGCTACAATTAGTGATGGGTTATGGATATTGTGCAGCGACTAGTTTTGGGGTATAGTTGTGATGTTACGACAATTGTTGGATTATGGCCAATGTATTGTGACCAGTTTGGTGTTGTAGTTGTGGTACCACGACTGCCGTTAGGTTCTAGCTGTTGCGCTACAATTGTTGTTGAAGGTAGCAGGTGCACTTGGAGACGGTTTTGCTGAGGATGTATGAGTTGGATTGGGGAGGTCATTGGGTCGATTGTTTGAACTTGGTAGAGTTCATGTATGATGTGAGCTATCAAGCTGGCATTAGGATGATACCATATGAGGTTCTATATGGTAGGCCGTGCAGGACACCATTATGCTGAACTCGTGGGAGCAAGCATAACGCAAGAATTTCGCAGAAACTCCTGAGATTAAGGTCTTGTGGGATTGTATTGGAGTTGATAAGGAAACTTGGGAACATGAGGCGAAGATGGAAGTACAATTCTCCAAGTAGATCGTAAGGCAGGTTAAGTCTTAAGATTCGGGGACGAATCTATTAAAGTGGGGGAGAATTGTAACTTCCGTATCCCAAGTTGTTCCTTGTTGTATAAGTTATTAGTGTTTCTTGCCGAACAAGTTATTGTTACTTGTTGTATAAGTTTTGTACCGTGTTGTATTTGTTCTTGAGAGAAGTAAGAACAATATCGAGCTCGATTAATAGCCTACGGGTTGTGAATTGGTCGAATTAATCGAGGGATTAATTATTCGGAATTAATTCCGTGTGAATTGGTTTAAACGGAATTAATCGGTAATTTCGGAATATTGCCGGGAATGGAATGAAATAATTTGAGACGAAGAAATATCTTAAATATTTCGGGAAGTCTAACGGAAATACTAAACCGAATGGGAGAAAATTAATTGAATCAATTGGTTGCGGTTTAGTAATTTTGGTTCGGTTTGGTCTAATTTGATTAAACCAACAACCAAAAATATCTCTTCTCCTTCTACACTCTTCTATAAAGTATAAACTTCTTCCTCTTCATCTTTATCTCATTTTGAGATATTTGTGCTTGAAAGAAGAGAAGAGAGAGAGAGTGAGAAAGGAGTGACCTTGAGAGCTTGGAGAAACAAGGAGAAGAGGAGGAAGAAGCCTTCAAAAACAGAGTTTTGGAGCTGATTCAAGGGGACGATCGGGGTAGCAAACTAATCCGGTTTGAGCTGAAAATGTTTGTGTAATTTATTCAATCTCTAGTCTATCTATATACCAAATGTGTCGCGTTTGTTTGAGTAGTTTTGGAGATATGAAATTTCTCCCAAAACCGCTCAAAACAGAGCAATCCGCGACAGGTTCGATTGGAGAGAGTGTTTGGACACTCAAATCTTAATGGAATGAGCTGAAATTTGGTATGTATATTCTTAAAGGTCTTATCTTGACATTTTACAAAGGAATTGCTCAAATATTGGCTATATTAAGATTTATAGCCGAATTAGTAAAGCTCTGTTTTTGGGAAGGAGGAATCCGAAATTATGGTTTAGGCAATTCAAGTTTAGGGCTTGTGATCAATCTTTTGAGAGTGTGTTATGTGATGATGGGCAGGCTTCTAGTGGATATCTTGGTGGTTGTGTGTGTGCCAAAGGAATCAAGCTTTGAGGTTCAAAATCAAAGGAACGATTGTGTTTCGTTTCTTCGTTTCAACCGTCAAACCGAGATGAGTGCGTGACCATGACTTATCTATATGATCAATAGATTTTCGTGATTGATGTGTGATGTAGGGCTTGACTATATGGATGTGATTTATGGTTGTCCAAGTTGTGTGTGTTGTTGTGTGTGATGAAGCTATATCACTATATTGTTTGATTGCTTTGTGTGTTGCATATTAATTACGGCAAGTCTTTGATCATATGTGTGTATAGCTGCGGGACGGGATGACTGCCTCACTAAGCATTATCAATGCTTACGCACCTATTTTGGTGCAGGTAAATAGAAGTCATAAGGATGGAAGCTTGTGGAACCAAGGTCGAAGGGAGAAGGATGATATAGGCGGGTTAAAGGGTTTTCACATCTTTTGGGTTCGTATGCATGCTATGTTTTGTTGTTTATATTTTGTAACTTGATAGCATGCTTGTGAGTGATGTTTTAAGGTTGTTTTTGAATGGTAAAAGTTGTCGCACTTGTTGGGTTTTTTTTGTATTGAAGTTATTACTCGTTGCTTTGGTGTCGGGTTGCAGGACAGAGAGGTGGATCGATCGATTCAGGGGTTGACCGATCGATCCAGTATGTCGGTTTAGTTGCCGAGATTTTTAGAGGGGTCAAGATCGATCGATCTGGGGGCAGATCGATCTATCCGTCTCCTTCCGATTTGTGATGTCTTGTTTTTTATAGTTGAGATCGATCGATCCAAGGGTGGGACCGATCGATCATAGTATTAAAATTTTGAGCTTTTGTTTGTGTGTTTTATTTGTTGTGTAGCTTGCTTGAGTGTTAAGTAAGGATTAATTGATAATATTTAATGATTATATTGAAGTAGCTAAGTAGGATTAAAACCAGTTTAAACAAATTAAATTTTTTTTCTAAAATTCTGATTTTATCGTTCCCGCGCTCATTATTTCTCCGTACTCCGGATAGGGTGTTTCATGATGTCATGGGAAGCAGCACGAGTCCCTCTTCAGCGTTAACAACTATTCCTTCTGAGCTTCAAGGCGCGGCCTTATCTACCGTGCCTTCTTGTTTTCTCTCAATAATTCATTCTTTTACTTTGGGATTGTGTGCTTTGCATGATCCCGTCAAAGCCGCTACTAATAACTGTACTCTTTTTCCTTATTTGGTTTTTTCTACAATGGGCTTTCCAAATAAGGTTTTAATGAGGCAGCAACTTATTAGCACATTTTTTTTTATTAGCTTTCTTCGACCAATCTTTTCGACAGCTATTGTTAAAAACTATTTTGTAAATATTTTTGTTATTCTATTATTATTAAAGGTAAAAATATCTAAACACTTAATCTACTTTTACTATTAAAAAAAATCTTGAAAATAAAATCTTCACAAAATCTATTTTCAATTTTATTCAAATTATACTTAATTAATTTTTACTATTAAAAATACATATTTGAAAATAAAATCTTCACTAAATCTATTTTCAATTTTATTCAATTTTTCTTAAATAAATAAATTAATTAAACAAAAATTCAATTTTAAAAATAGTAAATATATAAATAAATAATAACTAATTTATAGATTCTAAAATAAATTATACAAAAAATTGTCAAATCTTCACTACAATATTATTACTTAAAATTTATATAAAAATCATATAATACATATCTAATACTATTAATTGGGAATTACACATTATAAACAAACATTTAAATTGTAAACAATTACATAAAATATTATTAATCTTAAAAGCAAACAAGAAAAAATAATTAAGGGTAAAACTGTGATAGTATTTTATTCTTTATCTTTATATCCAAAATTTTCTAATGTGATAGTATTTTATTTTTTATTTTTATACTCATAATTTTTTTATTATTTAATAAAAACACATCCTGAAGTTAGTATAAAAATGATATATTTTTAATGCTAATACGTTTCTTTAAATAAAATCAAATAGTTGAAGTTAATATGCTCTTACTAATATTTGGAAAGCACAATTATAGAAATAATATTTAACTGGTTGAATGACAAATATAACGTAACTCAAAACTATTATTTAAATATTAAAATCATTGCAATAATATAACTAAGACTTTAGAATAAAAATTAAATAAAAATTAAATAAAAAAATTAATATGGTGAGATATAATCTAGTTGATAATTATAGAGATAGCACAATTTGCTAATTCTAATCATTATAGAGTTTCATAGCTCCAAATCTTAATAGGAATTACTAAGCATATCTTATCCTAACATATATTTGTAATCAGTTACTTGAAATATTTCGTATATTAAAATTCTAATCATGATGACAAAAAAAAAAAAATCTTATCCTAACACATCTTTGTTAGAGATATATTGGGATTTAAGTCAATCTTGGAAATTATTGAATATATAGCAAAATTCATCCAATGATTTTGCAATCTTAAATAAAACTGTACTAAATAAGGCGAAAATGTTTAAATAAAATTAATACCAAAAAATTACAATAGCTAACTTTATAATTTTTATTATTGTTGATTAAATAAACAAAAATTTCCTTATTTTTTTTAATATGTTATCCCGCGCTGACCGCTGAACTAATATATTTTAGAAAATTGTTTATATATGCATCCCTCTAATTAAACCCAACTTCTAACTTTTTTTTATAAAACCAAAACCTAATTATTGTTGCTTGTCTGATTTAACGTCTTCTCTCAATCTCCTCCGTCGTCGTCGACAATTGAAACCCCGAAGCCTTTGATTGACCTGATGATACCTAAATCGAAGCAGGTGTTGCTTCTATGGCTAGAGGGTTTCCGAGAAGCTTGTTCTCTTCACCGTGTTGTCATTCTTTGTCACAGGTTCCTCTCTCTCTCATTCTGATTCGATGATACTTGAGAAACTTAATTTCAATCTTTACTTACGTTTTGTTTTGATTTGGTGGTAGGTCGAGAAAGCTCCTTTTACGAACTGGGCAGTGTTTTCTTTTGAATGGTTTGATTTTCTTAGGAAGGTAAAGTTTTCATCTTTATGGTCTATTTTGCTTTTGTTTTGATTGCTTGATTGCATACAAGTGACCCGATTCGCGTGTCCAAAACGAAGACTTTCAGATTACATATGATCTAGAGAATAAGAATTCGATTTTTTTGGGATGAGTTAGATTAACTTGCAATTCGGTCAAATTTACGAAAGAAAGTTTGAGACTTGATGAAAGTAGAGAGCTTGTAATGAATAGAATTCGTGCAATTCGATACTTTTAGGTCGAGAAAGCTTTCTATTACGAACGGGGCAGTGTTTTCTTTTGAATGGTTTGATTTTCTTAGGAAGGTAAAAATTTCATCTTTATGGCTCTTTACTTTGTCTTTGTTTTGCTTGATTGCATATAAATGATCCGATTTCGCTTTAAAAACGAAGACTTTATGATTACTTATGATCCAGAGAATAAAAATTGGATTTTTTGGGGTGAGTTAGATTGACTTGCAATTGGGTCAAATTTACTAAACAAAGTTTGAGACTTGATTAAAGCAGAGAGCTTGTTATGAATAGAATCTGCTCAATTTGATACTTTTAGGTCGAGAAAGCTTTAAATTATGAACGGGGCAGTGTTTTCTTTTGAATGGTTTGATTTTGTTAGGAAAGTAAAATTTTCATCTTTATGGTCTATTTTGCTTTTGTTTTGATTGCTTGATTGCATACAAGTGACCCGATTTCGCTTGAAAAACGAAGACTTTCTGATTATTTATGATCCAGAGAATAAGTTTGGATTTTGGGATGAGTTTTGTAATTTAAGCAGAGAGCTTTATGTGAATATATTCTCTCAATTCGGTACTGTTAGCTTACTTTTGGTTTTTATTTTTGAGATTGGTGCAGTTTAGGTTTGTTTAAGTGGTTTATAGATCCAGCCCTTCAGTGGATATTACCTGATCTGTGCTCTCCTGTCACTTCTCAAGAATTTTGTTCGTATGGTGGATTTTACGCCTTTCTACGTGGTGGACTTTTGCAGCTCTTTTACGTAAGTATGCTGTTAACATAGAGGTTTAGGTAGTCTATTCTGTGTTTGAGGTTTGAAGAGCCTTCTTTTTGGAGTTTTTTGTATTTTCCTTTTTGTCTTTTGTTTTGATCACCAGTCTTAAGAAGCATATCACCTTTTTTTCGTTATCTGACTCGGAAAGAATGCTCTTATTATGGCTACAGGTTTTTTGGTTCTATCCTCTGTATATGCTCAGCTTCATCTTGAGTAACATCTGGTAGCCTTCTTGCATCTTTGCTTTAGTTATGCCTTTTGTTTCCTTATTCCGCTTCTCAGAATTGTGACAAAATCCTTGAACATCAGTTAACTCACATACTATAATTAGCAGGTGAAAACTTGTATCTTTGGACCTTCACGAGCCGAGGATGGCCAATCGAAAACAAATTTATATACTTTTCCTTAATGTTAGTTTGCAGTTCTCTTTTCTTTTCCTTGAACATTGAGGTCATGAGGACCATCTAATTTTCAGGTATAACGATATTGCAAAGCATGGATTCGAGGCAATTGAGAAATCTGACTTAGGCTCAGCAGAAGCAATAAGACAAGGTGAAGCTCCGGCGTCACTGAACATGGCAAATGCTGAATGGCCTTCTGGTCTTGGAGGGTACTGGTCTACCTTGTCACTACTTCAAAACCAAAAAGTAAGAAACCGTTTGTAGGTGTTAACCAGTTTCTTTTTGCTACGTGATTCGTTTCCAGGGTGATGATCGGTATAGGAGAACAGGTGTATTCGATACTTCTCCTGACATTTTTTTTTATTGAGGTAAATGGTTTCCCTTTCTAAATCTCCATTGAATTTAAAACATTTACTTCATTTGGGTATCGTAACAGATGCGATAACCTGATGGGCTGTACAAAGCAGGTTTATGCTGTTGGTGTTATACCATACATTGGAAAGATACTGAATTTCTTACTTCTTTCATGGATGTATGCCTACTATTGTTATGAGTAAGTTATCATCTCTCATCATATACTTGAGCCTAGTCAATGGTGCCAGGAAATTGAGTTAGTTAGACTTTGAAAACTCACCAAGGTTCTCATTGCAGATACAAGTGGAACTTCTCGGGGATTCCTCTGGAGAAAAGGCTGGACTTCTTTGAATCTAACTGGGCATTCTTTACTGGTTTTGGTAAACTTTTCTACTTTATTGGTTCCTTTGGCAACATTATATATAAAGAAATTCTAAATGATGGCTTTTGTTTGGTTTTCAGGAAGTCCCTGCGTGATGGCCATTTTCTTTCTTTCGCCTCTTGTGAGCGGAGCGCTTATGGCCATCTTGTTTCCATTGGTAAATGATGTTTAATAAGTCAATAACTCAGCATTAGACATTTTATTCTTGCCCCTTTCCACTCTCTTGTCTACTGTAACTTAACAAAAACCAGTGTTAACAGAATGTATTATGTATGCAGTTTGTTTTAACTGCTACGGGATCAGGACCTGAAAAAACTATTTTGGCCCCGAGAAGAACGTGGAAGTGTGCAGGTTTAGGGAGGCTTCCAATATTCTATGCAGCTGATACTCTCTCGTAAGCCAATTTCTCTCTCTATCTCTGATGCTAAAGCTTCAAATCCTAAAATTTCTACTGGTCCAAGTAAAAGTATGAACTAGTAAATCCAAATCTGAATTTATTAGCGTGTACCAAAGACGTTTGTGATGTTTCCATGAGGATAATGATTTTATTAGCGTGTTTGATTTATTCATTGGGTGAAACTAAAGGCTTAAGTTGCAAATAATCTTTGGAATTCTAGGATGTTGGCGTTGTCCATCTTCCGGTTGGAGTCCCCGCACCAGATGCAACATGAAAAGACAGGCTGAAGCTGAAACATTATCGCTGCATCTGTCAGTCTTCGAGGCTAATCAGAAGATTATTTGCATTATTGTCGATACCGTCTTCTTGGTGATATTGTCAAGTACAGACTCATGCTTCAGCAATTTCCGTGCGGCTTTAAGGTATAGTCATCTGACACCCACGCTCATGGCCGACATGCTGCTGCAAACTCCAAAGCAACATACATGAAGAAAGCAAGATTCATGTTATAAGTAGTGTTTGATTGTAAACTAATAGAATCCTGAAGTTCAAATAAGTATTTAGTGTTTCATTCATTTCACTTGTTCATCTAAGCTACTACAAGTGTTCTCCGGTCATACGTACAGGTTAAGGTGTAGTGTTATTACAGTAACGCCAAAAACATCATAAAGAGTGTTTCAAAATATTATTTGTAAGATTGAGTCTTAGCTTTTAACGTTTATGATAATCCATTACACTCTTAAATTGCTCTAAAATCTAAATCAAATATACCTCTCGTCACCCCAAATGAGATTGATTTGCAATATTGGAACAGGAACCGCACCTAGAATCCTTACAAACTCAACTGCGTCAACAAGCTGAATCTTCTGATGATTCAACCCACCAGAGACAACCATCATCAGATACTATCTCCTCTCTCCAACAATATTCTCACTCTCTGTTCTGTATTTGGTTCGGTTCGGATATTGGTGAAAACAGCCTAAATTTGGCGAAAACCGGTCTAGTTTGGTATTATCTGGTTATTTAAAAAAACAATTACCAGAGAAACCGATCGGTTCGACCCGAACCAAAATGAAATTCTCGGGTAACTAAAGCAAAATTAATATTTTGCTGATCGGTTCAGCTGAAAGAACCGAAACCAACACACCTAAAATCTCGGTTCGGTTCGGTTCGGTTCGGTTTTTTTGAGTTCGGTTATTTATTCCAGCCCTATATTGTTTTATGACAAAGAAAAGTGAAACTGAATTGGAGGAGACAAAATAAAACAGAGTATAGGAATCTGGAATATTTTTCTTTTTGTTGTCGACACTTTTACATTAAGACAACACTAACACTTATATAATTATTATACATAACATAACCGTAAGTAATCGTTGGCTATAAGCAGAGCCAGCCCTGAATTTTACAAAGCCACAAGCCACGGAAAAAGGTTCTTTTACACATGTTTATAAAAACAAAATTTTTTTAATCAAAATAAAGAATGGAAAAAGGTCACTTTGCACATGTTTATAACTTATCACTATAAAAGATTGTTAAATATTTGAATCACTTATCACTATAAAAGATAACAAACAAAAATTAGCATGTAGCATGAACAGAGATATATGTAGACGAATGATGATATACTTCAATGATAATATTGCCAACGTGAAAGAACACTTTGGTTAGGTTCATGATTCATAAAACAATTCTAAGAGTGGGAAAATAAACCAAGGCAACCAAACAAAATATATTTCAAATTTGGTCTAAGGGTGCCAACACAAAGTCCATAAACTGATTTCTTAAATCCTAAAAATCAATAATAATGTCTCAGTAATGAAATGAGAACAATAGGGATGATATCTCAGTAACCAAATATATAGCCTAAGAATTTCAGGAACTAATGGACAAATCTAAACGTTTCTCACAATTCTATTCTTGTTACTTAAGCCAACAATAAACGTATATGCCTAGGCCTACTTTACATGATTTCTATTTCTAATTAGCATTTTTCATACTTAGTCTCCGGAGAACATAACTTAAGTCCCGAGGTTGTATTTTGTTCATTAACAAACTCCAAAATAAACGTTTCTCACTTTTTTGCACTTTTTTCCAGAATCTAAGGATAGTTCAGAAATCTAAGGAAGTAAGAAACCTCCTAGAGTCTTTTTTTTTGCCTCCTTGATCTTCACCAACACTCGTCTCTCCATGGCTTTATTGAAGTATATTGTAAACAAGGAGAACAAAACAGAGAAATTCAAAGAAGAAAACTTAAACACAAGAGCTAATCATTATTTGAACCAAAACTGATAAACAAGCACATCTATATGATTTTACAGAAGCCGTGATCAATAAGTTTAAAAACTAACAGAGGAAAAACTTACCATATGAAAGCTGAATGCCTAAATTTATGAGATGAATTCTATAAAAGTATTAGACAAAAGACTGAATCGATGATTTGAGAAAATGATGACAATTTTAGAAGCAGTGATTGTGAAGCCGATGCTAGAGGGGGAAACAAGGAAGACGATTAGATTGGGAATTTAGGTTTGGGAATTTTTTTTATCGTTTTGTTAGGATTTATTTATTTATTTATTGATTAGTTTTGTTTAATAATTAATTGTTTGCTGTAAAAACAAATAAAAGGAATTAAAAACGTGTTAAGTTGATGACTCGAACCCGGGAACACGAGCGAGCAGCTTCAGCGTTCACCACTAGATAGCAAATCACATACAAAATTAGGAGGCCCAACAAACTTATATATATTATAGGCCGCAAGCATGGGCTTGGCTTGCTTGTACTATGTGCCGGCTCTGGCTATAAGGAATGCTTCTCCACATGGCTTACAAATGTCAGTTCCTTATAATTGCTTACATTCGGAATCCTAACACCATTCGACATTTCTACAATGGTTAATTAACTCTTCTGTTTCTGTTTCTACTTTGGCTCACAATGGACAGTCAGTACTCTTTTTCTCATGGTTGGTTTTGTCCCAACACACCTCTACACTTTACATACAGACTAACTTATATGATTTTTTTAAAAACATAACTCAATTATAAACCAACACCCATTACAATCCGAGCTCTGAAAGACGATCCAGATGCAACGTCAGAAAAAGAAAGTCAATAACCACTCGCCATCGTATCGGGTTTTCTATTCGACAACATCAAATAGATCATATCTGACGAAGGAACCCAAGCAGCAGGTGCAAGATATGTCGGCATGTGCACCGAGGAGGTTAAGCTGGGACAAGCTCAAGAAGAAATGATGAGGACATGAGCTTGGATACAACATCTGCCATAGACCAAAGACAAGAAGAAAAGCTCACCGTGCCTATTCTACCACCGGGAGCCATCATAAGGAACCGTGCAAGAGCCTTAAGGAGCAAGTTCAACCAATACGTGCAAGGAGTCGCCAAGCAAGAACAACTTCAAGAGCTTCCATCCAACGATAGCGGCCAAGAAGATTCAGATGCGGCCAAGGATCGTTTGCTCATCAAAGACACTTGGACATTGATCAGTCTTGGGAATCAGGCTCAAAGTGCCATCACCATCACCTAAGAGTGAAGACACCCCTAAGTCATTGAGAGGAGTTGTATTCTTTTCCCTACCTTGGGTTTGTCCCATCGGGTTTACCAAGGAGGTTTTAACGAGGCAGTGAGTCCTGATGCATCACATTTCATTCCCATTGTTCATTCAACTTGAAAATCTTCATGACATGCTAGGGTGAGCAAGGAGTGTGGTTCCTATCTCAAGAAGACCCCTACACAAGCCTTCTTTCCTTCTTTTTCTTCTTTGAGACTTTTTAAGTCTTTTGCATTTTGCCTTGTTGTTTACTGGCCCAAATATCAGGTCTTGTCTCTGCTGGCTTGGGCCTAGTTTCTAGGCATTATTTACCCTAGTTGAATTGCCTATAAAAGGCTAGACCTAAGCGCTTCCAAGCAATCTTTCAATCAAAAAGTTTCCACTTCTAGACCTAGGCTATTCCTTTTCAAGCTCATCGAGTACTAGCATTCTAGCCTTGAAGATCTGAGTTGTATCAAGAGACCTTCTATACCTCTTGTGGTGCTCTTTGTTCCACCTACCACACTTTGTAACCAGTTGAGCATCTCGCCGGATCTACAACAACACCATCTTTGTTTGTCTTGAGCCTTTTCCCACCAGAAAGTGTATCAAGAAAGGACTTTAGGTTGTGTATCAGCTACGATGAGAAATCCAAAGAGTAGAAGAAGTGGAACCAAAGAAGTCATCGCCTTTGAAGTTGTTCGCATCCATATTAACGTGTAGAGAACCAAACTTGAAGCCCGTCCAGATATCTCTTGTCTCCCATCTCTCTCAACGAACTCAATCAATATCCTTGTCAATAAACTTGATTAACAATGTTGTCGATTTGTGCATTTCTCCATGCCTTCTAGAATTCCTTTCTTGCCAAATATGATAAATCGTAGTTTGAAACGTATATTTCAACAAGAAGCATTCCGTCTTGGGACGAGGTGAGCGTAATAGCCGATCAAGCTGGTTCCAATCTGACGTGTAAGCAGCCCGAAGAATTCCTTGAGTTAACTTACGCCAAATCCCTGAAGAATAATTACACAAGAAAAATAAGTGGTTTTGTGTTTCGACATCTTCATTACAAAAAGCACAGCCCGTTGATTGCCCTATAATCCAAGTTCCCAATCTGTCAACTGATAAATGATTAAGAAAAGCCAACCAAGTAATAAAAGAGTGCTTAGGTGTAGCGTACGAGAACCAAATCGTTTTAAACCAGTTCACTTGTTAATGTTTGCTTCGTAATTCCTCCCACGTTCCTTTAGTTGTGAAACCAGGCTTAAACTTATCATGAGAAAACCTCCACATGTGAATATCCTCCTCATCTAAATCAACTCTATTACCGAGATTCAATAAAACCGCTTCAATCTCCCGTAACTGTGGACTACGATGGAGTTGTGGTCTGTAAGATGTCATTGCCGTTCTCAACGTAGCATCTAAAGGAATACCCATATCGATAGTTCCTCTTGATCCAACTATGTCCAATAATCTTTCACTAGGTAATTCCCGCGTTATACGCGGGATAAGATATTTATAATATTTTGTAGAAAATTTATAAATTAAATAAATATTTCTAAATATTTTAATAGTTTATTATTGTATAAATAATTGAAATCTAAAGTTAAGGTTTTTACATATTTATGTTACTAATTAATTATTTAGTTAAAAAAAAATATTTTTAAAATAAAAATTTTAAATTCAAATTTAGGAAACAATATAACCAGTAATAATTTTATGGAATATTTACTTACTCGATTTTTCATAAATAAATAAAGCTAATTTAGGTAAGATTATAATCTTAAAAATAAAGACAGTTTATATATAATTGATATAATAACATATTATGTAATTAATCTAGTAATTAATGTCCTATAAAATATATTCTCTGAAAATATTTCCGGTTACAACACGTCAGCATGACAATATTGTCATATTCCACGTAAACATAAGATTATTTTGTTAAAATAATTCTCAATTAATATACAGGGTATGAAGAGACCAATTATCAAACCAAAAATAACAAGAGTTACCATTTCTCACTTCGACTTTATGGAACAGCTTTGCCACATCTCTCAACTTAAAATTTTCTCTCTCTTGACAAAGAAGATTGTCCTTATTTGGAATAAGATTTAAAAACAGTTTCGAAAAATAAACAATAAATAGCATATGAAAGCAAAAGTTTTTCATTTAAGCATTTTGTTTCACAAAGATTGATGATCTATAAAGAGGGGAAGGGACTACATTAACATCTAATAACACCAACATCTTAATGAGAATTAATTATTTAGGTTATAAAATCTAGTCTTAGGATCATGTTAGGAAACAAAAAATTCATTTTCTAAAAAATGAACAAACAAACTTATGTTTTAAATGTTGAGCATCGTTAATTAACCAATAAAGTGTAGAAAATGTTCGCATTCTTCATGATGCATCTCCTATTACAACTCTTATAAATCAAATCACACGAATGTATAAAAGTTTTTAGAAAATGCATAAAGTGAGAAATTCTAACCTAGATTTAAATCTCCAAGCTACGATAATCACCTAACTCAAGAATGATGATGAAGAATCGAGATGTGAGTCTTTGCGAGGTTTTAGGAGGAGGATTTCAGTGGCTATGACTTCAATTTGAACTGTAGGGCTTAATTTGAGAATAATTCTCAATTGGACAATTACGAGTCAAATTGAGTAAATTATGCAATGAAATCGAAGTTTTTGATAATTAAATTTTACCCTTCTCCTTGATCTCAATCTAGGTTTATGTTATATTTCGAGGAAGTTTTTGGTACTTCCTTGTTGGTAGACTTTTGTATGATATTAAAGATTGCATCGATTTTTTTTTTATTATCCTTGAAGTATGAAAATGAGTATAAATGGAGAACTTTCGTATAACCTAATTTTTGCAAATTGAAGAACAAACATTATCACATCATGGTTGAAATTTTGTATCTAGCTTTCAAAATTTTAGCCATTGGTACAAATAAAACACAATGAATACGCAAATCCCTGAAGATTAAATATGGCGATTAATACATATAAGAAGTGTATAAATATACATACATATATATATATATATATCTATTTAAATTTTGACATTATAAGAAAATCATAAATAGTAAAGCTTACTCAACATCTTGAAACTTCATCATCAATTCCTTTATTTCTTTTCTATTCACATTGATATCACGAACGCATTTGATGCGGACAAGATCACCAATGATATCTGAATGAGAAAAAAAATTAAATTTTAGGAAACATAAATTGTAAGAAGAAAAATTATAAACTAACTCAAAAAAACGTAAAATATGCTTACCAATCAATTAATCATCATTCAAATATTTGATATATTCTATGTTTTAAGTATTCTAACCATTCTTTTTAGAGTCTTTTTGAGTTTTTTATACTTATTTAGAATCTTTAGTCCTTTATGAAATTTTTACAGGGTTTAGGTTGATTTAGAAGACAATTTAATTTGGGACGAAAACACGATTTTGGAGATGCAGAATTGTGCAGAAGGGTCAGACGTTTGCCATTCGTTGAACACCTTCCTGATGTCGGATTTCAATGAATTATGGACATAACATATCTCTTAGAGTTAGCTTTCATTTGGGACCAGTTTCATGTCATTATCATCGGTGTTTCAAATGTTATGCATGTTTTACTGAAGACAGGTCAATTTGGCCAGCAGCTGAAGCAGATGCGACCTCAGATCTATCGATCCTCTTTTGCGTTCAATTTTCAGATCGACCACAACATCCAGGATCGACCGATCCACATCCAGATTGACCGATCCAGCCCAAAAAACGAGAAAATGAAAAAAGAAAACTTTCAGATTTGCCCCACATTGTCCTTATCTCTTTAGGGTTCGACCAAAACATGTTTAACACTATAAATAAGGGTTTTTAAGCCATTGTTTAGGCTACGCTTTCATCTCTATTCCAACTTTTCATACCTCTTATCTGAGAGAAGATTTCTTATACTTTTTTTTCTTATTTTAATCAATAGTTATGGTGTTTTACTTATTCATTGTTTGTTCATCTCTTGCTATGTCTGAGTAGTCTCCTAGTTAGGTTTTAGGATTTCAAAGCAATTTCATGAATTATTGAGTTAAACATAGATTGGGATTTATCTTTGATATCTTTACCTATTGTTATGTTCATTGCTTAGACTAAATTGATCACTTAGTCTCTGATTTAGGGTTTAATCTATTCACCAAAAGTGTTATAGGTTGCTTGATAGAACATTAGGTGAGCGAATTGTCCTTAACCAACGAAAGTTGATGTTAAGGCAATTCGTGAACAAATTGAACCTGCTTGATTATGCTTGTCTATAATTTTGAGTTCAAACGATATTTTAGAATCTTAGGTTGCTAGATAAAGTGATTGATACCACGACATTGGATTGGTTATACAATTTTGTTTGAGTTCGAGATTTGAGTTTAATCATCCCCTAATTAATTGTGATGTTGACATCGTATCGGTCATCACGCGGGACGAGGACATGGACCACGGGACAACACAAGAAGTCAAGGCGCCAAGTCTACCGCCTCGAAGAGTGACTAGAAGCGTCTCCAAAGGTTACCAAAAGGAGATCCAAGCCTATCTACAAAGCCTCAAGGAGCACGGTGGACAACACGGCGGACAAGAGAGGTCATCAGAGCCGTCGGGACACATTGTGAGCGGACAAGCCGAGCAAGCGACATTAGCTCATGGACACTCAGCCTTGGGAGAAAAGCCTTGTGTATCCTCACTATCTCTAAGTGAGGACACCCCTTAAGACCTTAGGTAAAGTATTGTACTTTTTCCCTACTTCTAGTTTTACCACATCGGGTTTCTAGAAAAGGGTTTTTATGAGGCAAGAAACGCCTAGGGCATCACATCTCATCTCCCTTGTGTGTTTACTTGGAAACATCTATGACAAGATCAATACACAAGAGATGTGATTCTATCTCCCAAGAAAGACCCTTACATATGTCTTTCTTTTCTTATGTTGCTTATGAGACTTTTAGTGCCTTTTTGTGTTAAGCCTTGTTTAGAGTTTATTAATTAGGCCCAAGTCGAAGCTTGTCTAATTATTGGCTTGGGCCAATTTAGACTTAGCTCTAAACCCTAATTGTAGCCTATAAAAGGCAACTCTTTCTCATTTTCTAAGATTAAGCAATCATTTACACAAATTCTTAAAGTTATCAACTTCATGTCTCTAATCTATTGAGGTTGCTCTAAATTAGGTTTTCCAAAGAGTGATTGAGTGTGTCTCTTACTCTAAGGATATTGGCTGTATCAAAGGTCTTTCCATAGCCTTTGTGGGTCGCCTATCACTCCCCCTTGTCGCCGCCGTGATACTCTCCAACACCATCTTTTAACTTCACCTTGGATTGAAGCTCTTCTCCTTGGTCTAGTTCCCATGCGCCTCACAACTTGAACCTGGTCAAAGTCTTCCCAGTTTGAGTGTCCCTTGTTCGTGTTCTAGCTTGATCCGTCCGTGTCTAGCCTCCGAGATCCTCAACCATCGACGAACGCCAAGCTACCGCCATGACACTAGATCACCGAGACTTACGCCGAACCGGAGCTGTTCTTGTACCGATCTTAGCTGACTTCAAGGGTGGAGATTGTGAGAATACACCATTTGGTATCAGAGCTGAAGATTCCTACCAAAGGTTGTATCTTTCTAACTCAATCATCTCTAGCTTGCTTAATCTCTTAGCTCTAAAAAGAGAACTTGAAAAAGTTTGAATCTTTGGGTTGAGTTTTTAAGCTTTCGTTGTTAGTCTAGTTTGATTAGGTTGTTTAGCTTAAAGGAACCTAGGATGATGCATGAGGTAGTTGATTGAGCAGCCATTGTTGTAGCTTGAGGTTGAAGAGGTCCCTTTTGCTAGATTAGGAAAGTTTAAGGTTGTACCCTTTTGCTTTAGTTTGTTTTTTTTACTTTTTAGGTTGCTTTTTGTGTTTGCTTTTGTGCTGGCTTATTTTGGTCCTAGACCTTATCCTTTATCCACAAAGTTTGAATTTTTAAGGATCCTAAACCCATTTAAAACGTGCACTAAAGAGCCGGGCATCAGAATTCAAATATTTTTGGAGCCGAGAGTCTAATTGTTCGGTTTGAAGAGGTTACTTACGATTTTGCTTTTGTTGGTTGTGTTTTGCGAGGTGATTAAGGGATCATGGCTGAGCCATCTGACCTCACAAACATTCAGAACCGTCTTGAGCAACTAGAGCGAGTTGTGTAAAACATCCACGGAGACAAACGTCTCCACCGGTCCACGATCCGGTAATTGATGATATTTCCGAAGAGGAATATTTTCAGCCTCCACCGCCTAGGAGAGTGAGGCCTAGAGATAGAAGAGATTTTGGGGATAGAGATGATCAAGATCAACCAAGGGTTCATTCCCCAAGCGTCAAGTTAACGGTTCCCACTTTTGCGGGAAATGTTGACCCGGAAGCATACTTACATTGGGAAAGAAGGATGGACCATGTCTTTGAGGTCTATAATTATGATGAGCCAAGGAAAGTATCCTATGCAGCCGCCCAACTCACTAATCAAGCCCTCACATGGTAGGATAGAGATGCGGCCAAGAGGAGAAGAAATGGAGAAGGTCCGGTTCCATCATGGGAAATCATGAAGTTCATGATGAAAAGAAGATATGTGCCTCCACAATACCACCAAGAGCTATATAAAAAGTTTCGAAAGCTTACTCAAGGGAGTAAGAGTATGGAAGAGTATTGTGAAGAATTTGAGCATCTAAGGAACCGTCTCAATTTAGAAGATACCAAGGAAACACTAATGGCTCAATTTTTTTACGGACTCTAAGACCGCATTGCTAACAAAGTGGAGATGCTAAACTACAATGATCTTAATGAGTTACTACACTTGGCTACATAAGTAGAGGGTCACATAAAGAAGAAGAACCGAACCAAGGCTGCTACCAACTCTACTTGGAAGACACAAGCCTCGGGTTCTAACGCCGCAACCGCCAAGTACACCGATAAGACAAGCGTGCCATTCTAGAGCTTATCCAACCACGTGAACCTTCTAAGTGAGTGACCCGAGGCCCTACTGGTTCCAGATGACATTGTTTGCTACAAGTGTAGAGGACGAGGACACTATGATAGAGAGTGTCCAAACCCGAGAGTTATGATCATTACTCCTTCGGGCGAGTATGAGTCTCAAGATGAAGAAGAGCCTCCAAAAAAGATGAGAGCACCGAGGAAGAGGTTGAGTATCCCGACATGGGAGAATTACTTGTCACTATGAGGGTCCTTAATGTCGTTTAAGAACCAGAAGAGGTCGCTCAACGCGAAAATATCTTTCACACACGGTGTATTGTAAAAGAGAAGGTTTACTCTCTTATTATTGATGGTGGTTCTTGCACTAATGTGGCTAGTTCATACATGGTAGAAAAGTTGCATTGAGAAACCACTAAGAATCCTAAGCCTTATAAACTTAGGTGGCTAAATGATAAGACGAAATTGAGGATTAGTGATCAAGTTAAGATCTCATTTAGTGTTGGTAAGTATTGTGATGATGTGTTATACGATGTGGTTCCAATGCAAGCCACCCATCTTTTGCTAGGTAGACCTTGGCAATTTGATAGGGAAGTTATTCACCATGGTAGGACAAATCACTATACTTTCATGCATGGTAAGAAACGAATTAATCTAGCTCATTTACTCCCATCTCAAGTGCATGAAATACAACTAAAATTGGCTAAGAAAAAGAGTAATGCTAAAGCTAACTTTCTTATAGCTCCTAGTTACATTAAAAGATCATTACATGATGATACTTGTAGTGTTTTACTAATGGTCTTCAAAGAATTGCTAAGTGTATGTGAGATCACGATGGAGTGACCCCAAGAGATTCAGCAAGTCTTAGACCGATTTATAGATGTCTTTCCGGAAGAGCTACCCATGGGATTACCACCTCTAAGGTGCATTGAGCATCAAATCGATTTTGTACCCGGGGATCAACTTCCAAACCGACCGGCCTATAGAGTGAACCCTAATGAGGCTAAAGAGGTTGAGAAGCAAGTGAGAGACTTGATGGACAAAGGATATGTGAGAGAGAGCCTTAGCCCATGCCTTGTTCCGGTTTTGTTGGTTCCAAAGAAAAACGGGTCTTACCGCATGTGTGTTGATTGTAGGGCCATCAACAATATCACGATCAAATATCGACACCCCATACCTCGGTTAGATGACATGTTGGATGAGCTAAGTGGGGTTACTATCTTTTCAAATATCGATCTCAAAAGCGGATACCATCAAGTAAGGATGAGAGAGGGTGACGAATGGAAAACTGCATTCAAGCCGAAGCATGGTCTTTACGAGTGGCTAATGATGCCTTTCGGCCTCACCAATGCCCCAAGCACCTTCATGCGCTTAATGAATCATATCATTCGCCAATTAATTAGTAAATTCGTCGTAGTTTATTTTGATGATATCTTGATCTATAATGCTTGCTTGGTTGAACATGTGAATCATCTTGAATTGGTGTTAGAAACTCTTAAGAATGAAGGTCTTTATGCTAATCTTAAGAAGTGTGTCTTTTGCACTAGTGAGCTTGTTTTCCTTGGTTTTGTGGTTAGCTCTCAAGGTCTTTGTGTAGATTTGGAAAAAATTGAAGCCATACAAGATTGGCCTAGACCCACCAACGTGAGCCAAGTGAGAAGCTTCCATGGTCTAGCTAGTTTTTACTGCCGGTTCGTCAAGGATTTTAGCACCCTAGCCGTGCCTCTCACATCCATCATTAAGAAGAGTGTTGGGTTTGAATGGGGAGAAGCTTAGGAGATGTCATTTCTGGATCTCAAGTACCATCTCACTCATGCCCCAATCCTCACGTTTCCAGACTTTAACAAGACCTTTGAAGTGGAATGTAGTATAGGAATTAGGATTTTGAGGAGAAACGGTTGCTTTCTTTAGTGAGAAGTTGAGTGGGGCCACTTTGAATTATCCCACTGATGACAAGGATTTCTATGCCTTGGTGAGAGCAATGCAAACATGGCAACAATATCTCCTCTCCATAGAATGTGTTATCCACACCGATCATGAGACTTTGAAGCACTTAAGGGGACAAACGACTTTGAAGAAGCGACACGTCAAGTGGTTGGAGATCATAGAAACTTTCCCTTATGTGATTAAGTATAAGAATGGCAAGGAGAACATAATTGATGATGCCTTATCTAGGAGACACGCCCTCATTACAACCATGGAATCTAGGATGCTCGGGTTTGAGATTCTTAAGGGATTGTATGAAGAAGATCCGGATTTGAAGGAAATTTTGTGGGACATGGGGCTGGATCCTATACTTAGTTTTACTTGCATGATGGGTTCTTGTTCAAAGAGAGAAGACTATTTATCCCACGGAGTTCCATGAGAGAGTTGCCAGTGAAGGAAGCCCATGGAGGAGCATTGATGGGACATTTTGGGATTAAGAAAACATTGAGCACCTTGAAAGAGCATTTCTATTGGCCAAGGATGAAGAAAATGGTCATGGATTATTGTGGTAGATGTCTTGAGTGCAAGAAGGCTAAGTCAAGAGTGCAACCTCACGGTCTTTACCAACCTCTACCCGTTCCTACAAAGCCTTGGGTGGACATTTCTAGGTATTTCGTGTTGAGGTTACCGAAAAATCAGCATAGGGATTCAATCTTTGTGGTGGTGGATAGATTCTCTAAGATGGCTTATTTTATTCCTTGTTCCAAGACCAACGACGCTACTCAAACGGCTGTCTTGTTCTTCAAAGAGATAGTTCGTTTACATGGGATTCTACGGAACATCGTCTTGGACTGGGATACAAAATTTATGAGCCACTTTTGGCGGACCTTGTGGAAGAAGTTGGGAACTCAACTACTCTACTCCACTACTTGCCATCCACAACCGATGGACAAACGGAGATTGTGAACCGCACACTTGGCGCTTTGTTAAGAGCTACCATATGGCAGAATGTGAAGAATTGGCTAGAATACATTCCTTGGGTTGAATTTGCATATAACTCCGCTAGGCACTCCACTACCAATTTGTCGCCGTTTGAAGTGGTATATGGGCAGAATCCTAGCACTCCTTTGGCCTTCACACCCCTAGCACAAGCTGAGAGATTGGATCTAGAAGGGACTTCTAAAGCCGAGACAATGAAGAAGCTTTATGAGAAAATTCGGGACAGCATTGAGAAGGCGAATGCACGGGTTGAGGAGCGAACCACTAAGAGGAAGAAGAAAGTCATCTTTCAATTAGGAGATTAGGTGTTGCTACACCTTAGACCCGAGCGTTTTCCAAGAAGAAGCATAAATTGGATGCACGCGGAGACGGTCTATTCAAAGTGATCGAGAAGACCAATGACAACGCTTACCGTCTCGAACTTCCGAACGAGTATAATGTCTCTTCTTCCTTCAATGTTGCTGACTTGACTCCTTTTGATGTAGGTGATGAAGGAAATTTGGGGACCAAAGCTCTTGAAGAGGGAGGGAATGATGTGGACATCGTACCGGTCATCACGCGGGACGAGGACAAGGACCACAGGACAACACAAGAACTCAAGGCGCCAAGTCTACCGCCTCGAAGAGTGACTAGAAGCGTCTTAAAAGGTTACCAGAAGGAGGTCCAAGCTTATCTACAAAGCCTCAAGGAGCACGGTGGACAACATGGCGGACAGAGAGGTCATCGGAGTCATCAGGACACATTGTGAGCAGACAAGCCGAGCAAGCGGACATTAGCTCATGAACACTTAGCTTTGGGAGCAAAGCCTTATGTGTCCTCACAATCTCTAAATGAGGACACCCCTCAAAACCTTCGATAAAGTATTGTACTTTTTCCCTACTTCTAGTTTTACCACATCGGGTTTCTAAAAAGGGTTTTAATGAGGCAAGAAACGCCTAGGGCATCACATCTCATCTCCCTTGTGTATTGACTTGGAAACATCTATGAAAAGATCAATGCACAAGAGATGTGATTCTATCTCCCAAGAAAGACCCTACATATGTCTTTCTTTTCTTTTGTTGCTTATGAGACTTTTAGTGCCTTTTTGTGTTAAGGCTTGTCCAGAGTTTATTAATTAGGCCCAAGTCGAAGTTTGTATAATTATTGGCTTGGGTCCATTTAGACTTAGTTTTAAACCCTACTTGTAGCCAATAAAAGACAACTCTTTCTCATTTTCTAAGGTTAAGCAATCATTTACACAAATTCTTAAAGTTATCAACTTTATGTCTCTAATCTATTGAGGTTGCTCTAGATTAGGTGAGTGTGTCTCTTACTCTAAGGATCTTGGTTGTATCAAAGGTCTTTCTATAGCCTTTGTGGATCGCCTATCACTCCCCCTTGTCGCCGCCGTGATACTCTCCAACACCATCTTTTAACTTCACCTTGGATTGAAGCTCTTCTCCTTGGTCTAGTTCCCATCCGCCTCACAGCTTGAACCTGGTCGAAGTCTTCCCAGTTCGAGTGTCCCTTGTTCGTGTTCTAGCTTGATCCATCCGTGTCTAGCCTCCGAGATCCTCAACCATCGACGAACGCCAAGCTATCGCCGTGACACTAGATCGCCGAGACTTACGCCGAACCGGAGCTGTTCTTGTACCGATCTTAGCTGACTTCAAGGGTGGAGATTGTGAGAATACACCAAATTGTCTGATTCATAATTTGTGATATCCTGCGAATTTTCCTAAAGTCTGATGCTTTTTAATTCATAAGTTACAACTGTTAGCATTTGTTTTCTTGTTCACTTTACAACAATCCATCTCTTTTATTCTATCTTAACTTCTTAATCATTCTCTGTAATTTGTAGTGCAACACTTGAACCTCGTAGATTCGATGCCTAAGTACTACAACATGGTAGGATTATTTGTATAGACCCAACTGAAAAACCTAACTATCAATTTTCTCATAGAATCTCATAGAAAGATGTCAACGAAAGACCATTTAATAGAAAGAAGTACAAATGTTTTAGAAAATTTGGCAGGAAACGAATATTTATTAAGTCTTTAAAAAAAAGGAGAAGTTTGCAATAATCTTCGTTTATATATATTTTATACTTATCTTATTATTTTATATATATTTTTTTTTCCAATTTTAAGAGCACATACCATCTGTTAAACCCATAATCATATGGTAGGGTGAATTAGTGTCGATGTTTTTATGACTATAGTCTTCGCTTATTGGTCTGTCAAACCATGCAAAATATCTTAGCGGGTGCGAGGCAGATTAGATCGGCGGGTTACTTTACTCTGACATTCATAAATGTGTATTCATATAAAATATAATCAAAATTTCGATTAGATATTTTAAGTTGATCAAAAATTTTAAAAATTAGAAAGATTTGAATTTGTTAAAAAGGTTATAATACCATAAATTCTACAAATCATAATTAGTTTTACTTGATCAAAAATTTAAAATTTTATAAATATATTAACTCGATCCAAAAGTTAAAATATATTTAATATAGACTAAAATTATACATAATCATAGATAATTAATCCAAATTATAAACTTAATCAAATATATATATATATTTTAGTCAATATTTCTTCTATATAAAATTGTTTTTGTTGAATGGGAAAATTGATTGATCAACCAAAATATATATAATTATTTACAATGCATAAAAATGTTTAGGCATAGTAAATTGAAAAAAAACAAAAAAAAACAACAGAGCTTACCTTAAAAATAGAGCAACACAACGAAACTAAGGGTTGGGAAGCACTCTTGAGCTGAGCCAATAAGAAATCATATCACCGATTGGAGCTCGTTGAAACAACATGTAGGGAACAAAGCCGGTTCCATTGCGTTCTTTTCAAACAGAGTAAATTGTGGTTTGGGAAGCTAACCAGAGCAGCATCGTATCTTTGGGAGAGTGCCTGCGACAGAGCATTGAGTGAAGCATGATGAACCAATCCAGATTAATGTTTCGGCCATGCAGCTTCGAGGATAGGCAGGACCAAACTGTGAATGAAAACGGGCAAGCGAAAAAGAGAAGGTCTCTTGTTTCGTCTAGTTATCCACAAAGGGTACATAGTTATTGTATGTAAGTTTAAGGTCTTGCTTATCCACAAAGGTGTACAAGGATATGTATACAAAGTAAAGGGAACTCTAGGTTTAAGTAAATATAGAACATTCCTAATATGAGAGATTATGAATCTTTGATTTGATTGTATATCCTTAACATGCCCCCTCAAGATGGAGGGACTGTAGTCACTCCAATCTTGTGGCGTAGATGGACAAATCTGGTGCGTTAAAGTGGCTTTGTCAGTGTATCCGCAAACTGGTCGTGTGTGTTGACATGTGAAACTCGGAGAATCCCTTATTGGATTTGACCGCGAATGAAGTGATAGTCGAGTGCCACATGTTTCATTCTTGAGTGAAATATCGGGTTGGCATAGAGGAAGGTTGCGCCGACATTGTCACAATAGATAACCGGGGCCACGGGAAGAGTAAGTCCAAGGTCGGTGAGAAGGTTGCAAATCCATCGGAGTTCTGTGGCTGCATTTGCGACGGCTCGATATTCCGCTTTTGTGGAGGAGCGGGCAACAGTCTTTTGTTTCTTGGAAGTCCATGATATCGGGTGTGAGCCTGTGTAGATGACGTATCCGTTGGTGGAGATGTAGTCGTCTGTGTCACCGGCCTAGTCGGCGTCTGAGAATCCATGTAAACGAAAGTCATTGCGGGATGAGTAGAAGATTCCGTGGTCGGTGGTTCCTACAAGATATCGGAGAATTCGTTTTGCCGCTTTCCAATGAAGTTCTGTTGGTGAGTGCATGAACTGAGACAAGCGATTTACCGCATACATTATATCTAGTCGAGTGAATGCAAGATACTGTAAACTGCCCACAAGCCTTCTATATTCAGTTGGATCCGAGAGAGATGGGCCATCGTTTTGGTTTTAGTTTTGGTGCTGACGCCATTGGTGTAGTCACTGGCTTCGCATCAAACATGTTGTATCGTTGCAGAAGATCTTTAATGTATTTGCGCTGAGAGAGATGAAAGCCCTGTGGTGTTCGCCGTGCTTCAATGCCGAGGAAGTATTTCAAGTCCTCTGATTCTTTTACCGAGAAACGGTCAGCCAGCAAGGAGAGAATTATACTGATCAGCTGCATGTTATTTCCCGTGAGGAGAATATCGTCGACATAAATGAGCAGATAAAGAGTGTCAAAGCTCTTACGATACACGAATAGAGAGGTATCAGCTAGTGAGTTAGTAAATCCAATTCGAGATTATATATTGTTGCAGTTCGGTATACCACGCCCTGGGGGCTTGCTTCAGCCCATAAACCGCTTTGTTGAGTTGATAGACATATGACGGATAATCTGTGTTGACAAAACCGGGTGGTTGTTCCATAAACACTTCCTCAGTAAACTGACCTTGCAACAAGGCATTGTTGCATTCCAACTGAGTGATAGGCCATGACTTAGAAACTGCAATGCTGAGAACGGGACGAAGTGTTATTGATTTGATAACTGGACTGAATGTATCCTTGTAATCCCGACCATACTCTTGATTATATTTTTTTGCAACTATTCGCGCTTTGCACCTGCCAAGTGAGCCATTAGGTAGAAAATTATTTTTGTAAATCCACTTACAGCCCACAATATTTGAAGCAATTGGACGGGGAACAAGCTCATATGTTTGATTTCTCGCAAACGCATCTAACTCGTCGACATTGCACTGCACCATTGTTGTTGTTTTAAAGCTTGATTCACTGTTGTGGGTTCCTCAGGAATTTGAGAGGTTGATTGGACAGTGAGATTTAGTTTTTTTCTTAGGTTTAGTGATGTTGTTTTCCCGACGAGTCGTCATAGGATGTTGATTAGGAGGTTGAAGATTATGGTCGCAGACGAGGAGAGGAGCTTGCTGCAGCGCGTGCGTGTGTTGTATCGCAGCCGAGGAGTTAAATTCTGCGTTTTGGGGTAGGGTTGCTACTGCTAGGCCTAGATTTTCTTCGGCCCGTTGTGTACTGGATGGCTGAGGAAGGGTATCAACTGATGGGCCTGCAACCCCTGCAGCCCGTATTGAAGTTGATGGCTGATGATGGACTTCAGCACTTGAGCCCATACTTTGTTGAGTAGAGGCTGCAATTTCTTACGCTACAACAGAGTTTTCGAGATCGACAGAGAGACACGGACCTGAGTCTTGTCGTGGCGGTAACACGACCGGTTGTTCGTGACGGTGAGGAGCAGTGGGCGGAGGTTCCATCGTCGCCGGCGGAGCTGGAGGCAGGTGGACGAGTGTAGTCGGTTCGTGGATGGTTGGAGGATTTGAGATAGGGGTGATTTCTGGGATCGAGATGTTGGTGTGGGAGGCCTGAAATAGGAAATTGGTTTCGTTGAACTTGACATGTCGTGATATATAGATTCTGCCCTAGCTTCTTTGATGACATATGTATGCGCTTTGAGTCAGCGAGTAGCCAAGGAAAACACACGGAGTGGATCTGTTTTCAAGCTTGTGTTGTGTATACGGATGCAGCCATGGAAAGCAAAGACTGCCAAAAACACGAAGCTTCGAGTAATTCGGTGGTTTGCCAAAGAGTTTGCGGTATGGCGTGTCATTGTTCAGGACTGGAGTTGGAAGACGGTTGATGAGATACACAGCTGTGGAGAAAGCATAACTCCAGTACTTTTGCGGCATGGATGCGTGAGTGAGTAGGGCGAGACCGGTTTCAACAATGTAGCGGTGCTTTCGTTCGGAGACTCCATTGTGTTCTGGTGTGTGGGGTGGTGTGGTGAAGTGAGAGATTCCTTCATTAGTGAGAAATTGTCGGAGAGCTATGAATTCACCACCATTGTCAGAGTATAGTGTACCTATGCTGGAGGTAAAGCGGTTCTCAACTAGAGACTTGAATGGTATGAAAGTATCGCAAACTTGAGACTTGGTTTTGAGAGGATAAATCCATGTGTATCGGGTGAAATAATCAATAAGAATTAAGTAGTATTTGTAGTTATCGACAGAGACGACAGGAGATGTCCAAACATCAGTGAATATGTATTTGAGAGGACGAGTAGAGACAATAGATGTTGTGGAAAAAACCAGTTTATGACTTTTATTGATGGCACAATCAGTGCAAAAGAAATTTTGTGAAACAGATTTAGTATGCGGAAGAGAAAATTCAGAGACTGCGGGGTGGCCTAAACGATTATGCCACTCGATGATAGATGGTTTGGGTGTGGAGGAAGCAAAGAAAGAGGTGAGGGTATGTGGTGAAACCGGCCACTCGTACGGCTCGTCTCTAGCTATGCCTTGGAACAATGGGACTCCCGACCGAAGATCCTTCACCTGAAACGAAGCAGGGAAAAATTCCACAGAGACTTTATTAGTGTTGCATAAACGATACACAGAGATAAGGTTCTTGTGTATGTGAGGAACACAAAGGACATCATTGAGTTGAATATGTTTTGAAGTAGAGGATAATGATATTGAACCCGTGTGAGAGATGGTGAGGCCGGATCCATCTCCAATAACTACACTGTCATCCCCATGATATGGTTGATGGAGGGAGAGGTTGTGAAGGTCACTTGTCATGTGGTGAGTCGCGCCACTGTCGAGGAGCCACGCATTGTCCGCGGAGTAGTTTTTGGTGACTAGATTTGCCCGTGGCTGCCATGGTGACTGCGACTGCAACTTGAAGTTTGATGATTGGTGATCACAAAATTGAGGGCACCATTTTGCGTTGTGACCGAAGGCTCCGCATATTTGGCATTTCCCTTGATATCCACGGCCTTTCCCATTTTGTTTTGGAGTGTTGTATTGTTTTTGGGTTGGCTGAGAATTCCATCCTTGACTTGGCTGTTGGTAATTACGATTTAGAGTAGATCTTGGATGATAGTTTGCCGTATTTGCAGTGATAGGAGTCACGGTTGGAGCAGCGGCTGCAGCGATTAGTTTTTTGGCCTCATCATTCTGCAGTTTTTCATGAACCTCGGTGATTGTTGGAGTGCGATCACGTCCTTCAAGCAGATCCACAATAGACTTGTAGTCTTCAGACAGGCCATCAAGAACATATTCGATTTGTTCCTCATGCTCGATAGCCTTACCAAGTAGTACTAGTTGATCAAACTTTGTAATGAAACCTTGCATATATTCGTCCACCGTTTTGGTTCCCTTGGTCCATTGTTTCAGTTGGAGGCGAAGTTGACGTACATGACCCCAACTTGTGCTTGCATACGTGTCAGAGAGAGTCCGCCAGATGTCAGCGGCGGTGGAGGAACGAGACAAAATGGGTTGGATGGTGAGAGACACGGCTCCCAAAAGGCCACTGTAAATGAGTTTTTCTTGGCGTTTCCATGTGGTGCAGGCAGGATTGGTGGCTTGGCCATTACTGGTTGTGACCGTGGCTGACGGAGAAGTTGTAGATCCATCAAGATATCCAGCCAAGCCGTAGCCGTCGAGTAAAGCGTGAACTTGAAGGCTCCACATGAGGTAATTGGTGGAGCATAGTTTGGTGATGTTGGACATATTGATGTTTAGAACCGTAGTTTGAGAGACGTCGATGGTATCACCAGTGTTGTGAGACATGATTTTGGTGAAGAAAGACAAGAGGAGAGGGACGAAGGAGACGACTTTGTTTGAGAAAAGAGAGAGACGGTGTAAAAAAATTTATAAAGCCTGCTCTGATACCATGTAAGTTTAAGGTCTTGTTTATTCACAAAGGTGTACAAGAATATTTATACAAAGTAAAGAGAACTTTAGGTTTAAGTAAATATAGAACATTCCTAATATGAGAGATTATGAATCCTTGATTTGATTGTATATCCTTAACATTGTATATCCTAGATGTGAGTTCGAGCACCTGTAGCCTGTCTATTCTTAATTGCAAGTCATTTAATAAATGAACACCGAGGAACGTTTGCGAATTAAGATTGATGTTTTTACGATTATAGTATTATGTGAGTTGGTCCGCCAAAGCATTCAAACTTATTTTGATGCAAGGCAGATTAAATAAATGGGTTAGTCATATGTGTGCAACTATATTCATATTAAAAATTATCGCAAATTCGGTCATGAAACCAGATAATACGATCGATATGGGACTAACTTATATTCCAATTCTACAAATATACACCATATATTAAACATCACAATGTTTACAATGAATTTTGTTTTACTGGAATTGCATATTATTATAGTTTGAATTTTAGAACTGTTTTAATTATAAAAACAGTTGACAAAAAAAAATAGCATAGAAATTATTTCGAGAATCATAACTCCACACTGCACATAGCGCGAGTAAACATTGTCTTCGTAGGTACGACAAGCCTTTTCTTAGCTGGATGCAGTGTATATATGATTGGACTTAAATCGATTTTGATTAGACTACTAATTCTTTTTAGGAGTTCTAATAAGATAGTCAATAAAAAATGTCAATGGGTTTGGTAGGAATGGGTCACCTCTGCTCATTTCTCTTTATCTTTTTGGTACATTTAACCCATCAAATGCAATAGACGTGGAGGAATGGTGCCCACTCCACATAATTTATATGATGGTCCCTTAGTGGGACTACTTACATTAGCACTCAATATAATAAAAATCAATCATTAAGAGTTTACACTGTTTCTTATAAAACTAATTATGTTTGTTGGTACCGCTTTGTTGAACATTTCACAATTTATTTCATAATCGCTATCCTTGTAGTGCACATTCAACAAATGAAATCACAGGAAAGGTTTAAAGAAGCTGGAAGTGATCCTAAGATCAGGATACAAACGTACGTTACATTAGAGAGGAAATCGTAGTGGCCTTGCTTTTAACTCATAATACTGACCTTATCTTTTTATCATGAGTCATGACTCATGAGTATGTTATGAACTTATAGGACATGACACAAGATGGAACTAATTAAATCATTCATGAACATGGAAACCATACTAGCTACCACAAATAACTTTACACTCCTTAGACATGTATTTTGCAACACAACCACCAATATGGCCCTTCCGTTACCATAATTGTCTTGGACGAAACATAATTTGATTATTTTTCATTACAATGAAAATGATTAATAACGCTGATGATAATGAACATTAAGGTGAGGGAGCCACCATGGGCATGAAAACCCCAGAAGAGGACGAAGATATTTGAGAATATCTACAAGAGAAAAAACTATGGAACGGCCACATGTGAGGACAGTAGTACATTTTAGGTTTGACAAAGAACTCCGCACATTCTTGCATCGATTTTTGTCCTGGGAAGAAAGGAATGCAATTGTTACTAACGTCAAGAACACCTTTTTCAACTAAACCCCTACACCAAGGCCCTACGTGCGTGAAATAGTTATCAGACAACGATAAGTTGACGAGATTGTCCCGGAGCAGCATGCACACTGCCTCCGGGATGGCCCCAAACAAGAGATTTCCAGCAAAGTTGAGTTGTTCTACTTTCTCTAGACACATTAGGGAAAGCGGCAGAGGACCCGTGAGCTTGTTTCCACCAATATCAATGACTGATGCTCCTGTGAGGAACCCGATCTCGTAAGGGATACAACCCGTGAAATCGTTATTCAAGAAGAGTACTTCGGTTAGCGTTGACATTGATCTTAAGATGCTTCTCGGGAGAGGACCGTTGAACTTGTTGTTTGCTAAAGTTAAGTAAAGAATGTGTGTTGTACCATCACCAGGTATGTCCGGGAGGCTCGCACTGAAGCCGTTGTCATTGATGAAGAGAACGTCGAGGTTCTGACCGAGAATATTTGGAGGGATTGAACCGGAGAAGGAGTTGAACCGGATATCAAGAAATGTCAAACCGGACATACCAACTACGGCGGTCGGAAACTGACCGGTGAATCTATTGTTGCTGATGTCGAGTTCGTAGAGGTACTTGAGGTTAACGATCTTGGAAGGCACGGTACCACCAAAGTTGTTCGAGTTAACATGAAACAGAGCTAAGTCAGGGAACTGGTCGATAAATCCTTCGATGGAGGGAGCAGAGAGCTGAAAGCCATTGAAATCGATGGAAGCTACAGTGATGGCGGTTTTGTTGTCTGGAGGATTGTCACAGTGGAAGCCTCTGTAACTGCAGATGTCTGAACCAGTCCATGTCTGGGTTACGTTATAAGGGTCGAGAGTGATGAGTGACTTGAATCTCTGGATCACTGGGTACACCACAGCAAGTCTTTGGTCTAAGAAAGATAGTATCTCTTGCCTCGCACCGGTGAGGCCACCGTTAGTCAATTGTTGAGTCCCTCTGCTGCTATTTTCTGGTAAAGCGATGGTGCCAACAAGGAAAAGAGCCAAAAGCAAAGGATTCTTCATCTTTGCCACTGAATGAAACTGTGTCGGCGATCCAAGAGAAAGTGATAGTGTTAGTGTTTATTGTGCCTTACTATTTTTGTTTTTCTCTCTTTTTATGTGGGTAGGTTTCTTGAGAGTATCATACTTCTAGCCACTAGGTTTATGAAATTGAAAACGTTATAAAAATTGATAAATCTTTGGGAAGTAAAAAACAAAATGACAACGTCCATATTATATTACAACCTGCCCAAGATGTTACATGTCACTTTGTATAATCAAAAGTATCAAACACATCTAATTTTATATAATAACAGAAAAATATATAATCGCATCCAACCTTTTTTGTTTTTTGTCACTGAATAAAAAATAAACAAAAAAAAAAATCTTACACATTTTAACATATATCATATTAATATCATCGAAATATCGCATATCAAAAATCATACTATTGCTGAATGAGTACAATATGAATCTCTTATTAATTGTGCATTTAAATTTACTTACAGCATAAACGCATAAATATTATGCGACAAAATTTTGACATATACCTTTTGTCGGCTGACATATACCTTATAGTGTACCTAATTAATAATCATCTAGTTTTGTTCATATTATATTGTATCAACAAAACCTCTTACAATTTTGCATTTACTATTAGTTTTTTGTCCATCTTAAGTTTCACTTTGTTTTATTTTTTATAATTCGTAAATTGTTAATAATTTTTTAAAAAAAAAAATTTAAATTTTATAATATGTAAATTTCTACTAAATTTTTTAAAGAGTATTATTTTTTTGATAAATATATATTATATATAAAGAGTATCATAATTTTTATTAAACCAAGTGTGATAAACAATAGAGATCTTTAAAAATATGTCATTCGTATATTAATTGAGAAACATTCTTAATAAAGAACATTGTCTTCTTAATACATCTTTTGGTATATTTGGAAGGTTCGAAATAATAAGGTTTACAACAATAACGATATAGATCTTTGGGATTGTTTGGAATTCGCAGAAAATAAGGCAACGATCTAGATCAAAGTCCACAAAATTGATGAGGAAGAAGATAACAATCCAATTAATGCTAGGACAAATGACATATTGCTAGTAGATGCAAATGCTACATTGATGGCTCTCGGAAGGATTCATAGTCTTTTCCAGGATTGATATGGATTTGTCAGCAAAATGACGACCATGTTGTTCTTTTAGGCTCAATCAGTACCTGGTCAGGAGAGAGATTGGGGTTTGTTATCTCCTTCACAGATTTCACCCGAACGCTACTACAAAGTATTCTCAAAAGTTTAATCTATAAGACCACAAGTGCACAATCATGCAATTGTAATACGTATGGGATCGATCCACAGAGAGAATAGAATAACACATAGAGAATGCAAATACAAATCTAATTTAGACGGAATAATATAAGAGGGGGTTTGTGTCCTAAACTATATGCAAATAAAATAAATAAAACATCAAATAAAATAAAATAAATTGCATAAATTAAATAAAATAAATTAAATAGCATAAATTAATTTTCATAATTTAAATAACATAACTAAATTGCATAATTTAAATAACATAACTAAATTGCATAAATTAAGTGCGTAAAATAAATAATATAAATTAAATTACATGAAATAAATAACATAAATAAATTTTATAAGTTAAATAGCGTAAATTAAAGTGCATAAATTAAATAACATAAATAAATAACTTAATTAAAATACTTAAATAAATATTTACAGAGAATTGAGTGATAGTCGATTTATACAGAATCTAAATTATATGATTTATGTTATACCTTTTTAGTTTATAATTGTCAATTTAGGGATATTCGAAGTTAGGCTAGTCCACTTTTGTGGTATGCTAGTCACTGTGTCAGACCCATTCTCGTGACACCTTCACGCATTACACTCAATCCCATCATCGATTACTCTTATGTGTGAGAGACACATCATTGGGGCTGTCACACCATCCAACGATTAACTTACGTTAGAGCATGTCTAAGACGAAGAGTGAATGATAGATCTATTTCTAGAATAACAACCCACTCTCGTGGTGATGTATTCCTGAAATCATAATTTAACTTTGGCCACAATTAGATTAGCTTTAAGAGACTTTATAAAAAAATAAACTCGACCATAGCTAATACTTTCTAATATGCAGATTTGAAGTTTTAACCCACTCTCGTGGTGCTAAGGGCTTCTATTCATATAACCGCACCTACTGGTTTGGTTATAACCTTAAGCACATCCCATAGGACCTAGTTTAGCATTAAGATTGCATAATAGAGTATGTAGATCGTTCAAGAACAAACGAACATAATAAAAATCCTATGAAATAGATCCCATCATCGACCACCACCCTCGTAGTCTAAAGGATCTACTCCCTTATCTCTCCGAGGGTGACGGTAGAGATATTGATTAGGAATAGAAAGCGAAGTACAATAAACTAAAGATTAAGAATAGTAAATTAAATCAAAGCATAAACATAAACTGAAACATAAACAAGAGAAAGAAATAAACCTAGAAGAAGAACTCTTTATTTTGATATAAGAAAAGTGGCATAAAAAATTGGAACTTGTTTCTAGTGGGATTACATGTGTTTTTATAGAAGTGAGGCTCTTCAGAGAGACAAGATCGTGCCTCAGAAGCTTCTAGAAGACCAAAACTCGCATTTACCAAGCCTCCATATCTTGAATTATGTAGAAACGATATTTTCCTTTTTAGCTCAGAACGTCAGTATTGACCAAGTGCATCGACCGTGAGTGGTCGATGGCCTTTGTGTTCGAGATTAGCATCGACCAGGGCCGGTCGATGTTTGCGTCGAGACTTAGCTCGGGAGCACATCAACCCCTTATGGTCGATAGTAGTGTCGATGCTCAGCTTCTCGGTCTTTAGGAAATCCTTCCGCGAACGCGCTTGATCCAAGTGATGACTCCATCTTTTCCTTAGGCTTCAGTAAGCTTTCAGAACACCTTAAAAATGATGGTTTTGCTCCAAGTACCTACATATACATAAACACACACAAATGCACTAAAGTTATCCTAAATGCATGTTAGAACATATAAAACTAACACTAAATGTATGCATAAAAACATGTAAATATGCATGCTATCAACTCCCCCACACTTACCCTTTGCTTGTCCTCAAGCAAACAAAAGCTAAGCATGGTGAAGAAATCCTAAGAAAAACATTAAAGATAGGGAGAGTGAACTTGTACCTTATGAAATTGTTGTGCTAGTGCTTTTCGTCTTAGTGGAAGCGAAATTATCTCTAATTTACTTCATGTACTTCACCATAAGCATAAAAACTTACCTTAATCCAAACCGCTCCTCTTTTGAACTTAAACTCCTCATTGTTGACTCCTCTTTTCATTCTAAGTGTGAGATCTCGACTTGGGACTATTGATCAAAGGATATGAACACTTACTCTTTCGGATTTCTGTAAGCTCAAGACCGTCTTAGTACAATTCATTTTCCCTTCTTTTTCTCACTTCAAGGTCGATCGATTTTTACCTATCTTTCTATGGTATCATTTTCTTTATCGATCGCCTTTTCTTTTCAGCTCTTTCCTTTCCTTATGACAAGTTTCCATGAGAAGCGAATGTTAAAAAGTGGTAGCTTCCAACATCCGGTTCACTTCTTTGCAACCTATATCCTCATCTTTTCTTTTCTTTTATTTTCTTATTGAAGGGAGGGAAGAGGAGAATTGCACTTATTTATACGTGTCTTGCAGTGTCTCATAGAGATATCACACCCAATGTATCTCAAGCACCAAACCAAGAAGAGTAAAGTTCATTAAGGTGAGAAGTCAACTCTGATTTGTCCAAGTCTCTGGAAGAATGATCCTTTTGGGGTTTGTCGATCCACTAATGGTTTTTTCATGGTTCCTACCAAAGATCACACACACTATCCAAAAAACATCCAAACCATGGTACAATTAACACAAAAAACAAGTTTTATTGCTACCTCATTAAAAAACCTTTTCATATGTTATTGAACCTATGAACGAGGAAAATAGTGTAACTATCTCTCAAAATGCAATAAACTTACAGTAAATCTTACATCTAAAGATATCAAGGAAAAAGAAATATCTGAGCTGATCGCAAGACTCTCCCCACTCTTAAAGCACAAAGTCCGCGTTGTGACATAAAACCGTAAAAAGGATACATAAAACCGTAATTCTCTTATCGGGTTCGTGGGTTGGCAGCTCCCACGTTTGCAAGTCCTTGTTTTGTTGTTATTTTTTTTATGGTAAAAGCCACTTGAAAATTAAAACACAAAAACGAAAAACAGAAAAACCAAAAATACCGAAAAAAATCGAAAAAACTGAAAAATAAAAATTGAAAATTATATTTACAAGGATAAAATGTTTGTTAACGTCAAGAGCTCGACGGTTTTACGGAATGGGTAGCCAGTGGAGATGGAAGGCGAGATGCGGAGTTCTTATTCTCTTCCGAAGTAAGGCTCGGGATTGGTTCTTATTCTCGCCGTTCGTCGCAGGAATTGTTGTTGGGCATGTAAGCTGAATGGTTCGGATAGGAGGTGGTGGTCTAGTCGCTCCCCAGCAGGAGTGTCTTCATCAACGTGATTGTTAGCACCAAAAGATCTCCTTCCCGGACAGCATTGTGGAGTGTTATTAATTAGTGTGCGTTGTAGAACACGTCTCTGTTCACATACGTGAATGAGACTCTTCAATTAGGTCAATCGATTACCACTCCAATCGTTTCAAGGAAGGGTCCACCGAAGATGATAGGAGTGTCTTCACCTACCCTCATATCGATCACATGGAAGTCAGTAGGGACTCCACGATCTCCGATCCAAACTGTAACGTCTTCAGTTATGTCGTGTGAACGTGTGATCTCGGTATTTGCAAACCCGATTCTAGCATTCGAACGTGTGAGGTTGTTGAGTCCCAATGTCTTGGCTCTTTCCAACGACATCACGCTTAGGCTAGCACCTGAATCACACAAAACATCTTCAAAATCAAGACCAAGAATCGAACAAGGTACTTTATAGAGAACGAGATTGTCTCTTTTGAGAATTTTTCTGTCGCGTTCTTTGATCTCTATGTAAAGCTCCTTGATTTCTCTGATGGTTTCCTTGGAATTTCCAAAATAGAGGTCAAGGTTTTGCTCAAAAAGGGCTTGCTCGAATGTAACATCCCTTGGAATTGATTCAACAAATCGTGTGAACTGACAGAGATTCTGTGTGCTTATTTCTTGGAAGAACCATGCTACGTCATTCTACTTTCATGGTGGTAGGGGACGATCGGGATAAGGACTCTCTGAGAGGTAAGCCCTCCTGAATAGTTTATCTATGTTGTAGATTGTCTCGTTCGCTGCAAAGCACTCCCCCAAAGGGTACCTTTTACATGCATCTTTGAATGATGTTATCTCCGGTATACTCTTGACTAGCATATCAAACCTTGTCTTGTCGAATGTATCATTGAGCCATGGCCTTTCTCGACTTGTCACAATGTTACAGCTCCTTCTAGTAGTGTAATCAAGCCTCACGCTATCTCGAACTCTGTCATGTTGTCGTTTTGATGTCAAAGAAGCAGCATCGTTGATTTCAAGGAGAGCATTGACGTCGATGGATCGATGCTGGGGTCCAATGGTACGGGCATCGACCGTATGTGGTCGATGTTGGCGTCCAGACCTTAGTGCAGGAGGCGCATCGACCTGGGTTGATCGATGCTCAGGTCGGTGAGAGTGCAGAATGGCAACACCATCAATCGTGGGTGGTCGATGCAAGGGTCTGGAGCTTCGGACAGGAAGAGCATCAGACGTGTATGCTCGATGTTGGTGTCCGATGTTCAGTGCATCGACCCATTTTAGTCGACGTACAGGTCTGATGCGGCTCTCCTCAGAGCTTGTAGACATGCTTTCGCATATCCTCTTACCATTCCTCAAACTGATGACCTTGACAAACTCTCTATGGTTTATCTCTGGCTCAATTCCTTCCTCTTTACTTTCTTTTCTAGCTGATTTCTCGATCTCACGAATGTCACGAACATAATCAATATGCAGATTTTGGCTGCTACTTCTCGGGTTCATACACCTGAAATTCAAAAAAGAACTAGTTAGTAAGACGTAAACGCCTAGTTTCAGATTCACATCAAAACTCTATAGCTATTGCAATATTCTCCCCGGCAACGGTACCAAAACTTGGCCATGAGTGAGATTGGGATTTGTTATCTCCTTCACAGGTTTAACCCGAGCGCTAGTAGAAAGTAGTCTCGAGAGTTTAACCCATAAGATCGCAAGTGCACAATCATGCAATTGTAGTACGTAGGAGATCGATCGACAGAGTAAATAGAATAACACACAGTAAATGCAAATGCAAATCTAATCTAGGTGGAATAATATAAAAGGGGGGTTTGTGTCCTAAACTATATGAAATAACATAAATTTAATAGCATAAATTAAATTGCATAATTTAAATAACATAATTAAATTGCATAAATTAAAGTGCGTAAAATAAATAACATAAATTAAATGACATAAAATAAATAACATAAATAAATTGCATAAATTTAATAGCATAAATTAAAGTGCATAAATTAAATAACATAAATAAATAGAATTAAAATAAATAACTTAATTAAAATACTTAAATAAATATTTACAGATAAATGGGTAATAGTTGATTTATAGGAAATCTAAATTATAGGATTTATGTTCTACTTTTTTAGTTTATGTTTGTCAATCTAGGGATATTCGAAGTTACGCTAGTCCACTTTCGTGGTATGCTAGTCACTGTGTTAGACCCACTCTCGTGGCGACCTTCACGCATTACACGCAATCCCATCATCGATTACTCTTATGTGTGAGAGACACATCCTTTGGGGCTGTCACACCATCCAACGATTAACTTACGTTAGAGCATGTCTAAGACGAAGAGTGAATGATAGATTTATTTCTAGAATAACAACCCATTCTCGTGGTGAAGTATTCCTGAGATCATAATCTAACTTTGGCCTTAATTAGATTAGCTTTAAGATAATCTATCAAACAACAAATTCGACCAGAGGTAATACTCTCTAATATGCAGACCTGAAGTTTTAACCCACTCTCGTGGTGCTAAGTGCTTCTATTCGTATAACCGCACCTACTGGTTTAGTTATAACCTTAAGCACATCCCATAGGACATAGCTTAGCATTAAGATTACATAATAGAGTAGGTAGATCGATCAAGAATAAACGAACATAATAAAAATCCTATGAAGTAGATCCCATCATCGACCACCACCCTCGTAGTCTAAAGGATTTACTCCATTATCTCTCCCAGGGTGACGGTAGAGATAAGGATTAGTAATAGAAACCAAAGTACAATGAACTAAAGACTAAGAACAGCAAAGTAAATCAAAGCATAAACATCAACTGAAACATAAACAAAAGAAAGAAATAAACCTAGAAGAAAAACTATTTATTTGATATAAGAAAAGTGGCATAAAAAGTTGGAACTTGTTTCTAGTGGAATTACATGTGTTTATATAGAAGTGAGGCTCTTAAGAGAGACAAGGTCGTGCTTCAAAAGCTTTTAGAAGACCTAAACTCGCATTTACCAAGCTGCCATATCTTGAATTATGTAGAAACGAAAGTTTCTTTTTAGTTCGGAAAGTTAGCATCGACCACTCACGGTCGATGCACTTGGTCGATGTTGAGCTCCAAGGTGAGCATCGAACACTCACAGTCGATGCTTGCGTCGATGGCCTTCGTCTTCCGGATCAACATCGACCAGGGCCGATCGATGCTTGCGTCGGGACTTGGCTCAAGGATACATCAACCCCCTATGGTCAATGGTAGTGGTACATCCTCAAAACTCGTACACAAAGATCAACCCTTAACTCGAACCAAACGAAGTTATGATGATGCTGATGAGCGATGGAACTTGCCCGGGGACGAGACTCGAGCTCGAGACGAAGCTGGTGGATGGGTGATGGACTCGAACAAGGTTAACAATGAACAAAAGGAGCCTGACTTCGGGAGAACTCGCGGAGACAAGGCTGATGACGGCGGGGCTAGACGAGGGAGAAGACTTCAAGCTATGTGAAGCGAGATTGTGAGCTAGGGTGGGATGAACGGTAAACCACAAAGACTATGGAGGCGTCTTTGATACAGCCAAGAACCAAAGAGTATGTGACACACTCATATGCCGTAGGGTTTCCTAATCTAGAGCAAGCGCAATAGATTAGAGACATAAAGTTAGAAACTTTAGTATTGTTGTAATGATTGCTTAATTAATGAAATTAGAAAGAGTTGCCTTTTATAGGCTACAAGAGTAGGGTTTAGAATATGTCTCAAAGGGGCCCAAGCCAATATTAGAAAAGTTTGAACTTGGGCCTAATAAATAACCAAACTCTAAACAAACCTCACACTCAAAAGGTACTAAAAGTCTCAAAAGCAAAAACAAAAAAAATAGACATATGTAGAAGTTTTCCTTGGAGTTATGATCACATCTCTTGTATGTTTTGGCTTGTCATGATTGTTTCCAAGTCAAACAGACAAGGGAGATGAGATGTGATGCTTTAGACATTTCTTGCCTCATTAAAACCATTTTCTAGGAAAAAACCCAAAGGTGGAAAACTAGAAGTAGGAAAACTAGAAGTATTCGTGATTCCAAGGCCATGATGAGTGTGTATCTCCTAGACAAAGCATCGGCCACAATGTTCTCCTTGCCCTTCTTTTATTTAATCACATAGGGAAAGGTCTCTATGAACTCCAACCACTTGGCGTGTCGCTTCTTCAAAGTCGTTTGTCCTTTAAGTGCTTCAAGGTCTCGTGATCCGTATGGATAACACACTCTTTTGAAAGGAGATAATGCTGCCATGTTTGCATTGCTCTCACCAAAGCATAGAGTGTTTTTTTCATAGGTGGGGTAGTTCAATGTAGCTCTACTCAACTTCTTACTAAAGAAAGCCACTAGTTTTCCTCTTTGTGTCAAAACTGCTCCAATGCCTATACCGGATACGTCACACTCTACTTCAAATGTCTTGTTGAAGTCGGGCAATCAGAGAATTGGGGCATGAGTGAGATGGTACTTGAGATCCAGAAATGACCTATCTTGACCTATCTTAACCAACACTCTTCTTAATGATTGATGTGAGAGGCGCGACGATGGTGCTAAAGTCTTTGACAAACCAGTGGTAGAAACTAGCTAGCCCATGGAAACTCCGCACTTGGCTCACATTAGTGGATCTTGGCCAGCTTTGGATGGCTTCAATCCTTTCCAAATCTACACGAAGACCTTGAGAACTAACCACAAAACCAAGGAAAACAAGTTCACTAGTGCAAAAGACGCATTTCTTAAGGTTAGCATAAAGACTTTCATTCTTAAGAGTTTCTAACACCAATTCAAGATGATTCACATGTTCAATCAAGCAAGTATTATATATCAAGATATCATCAAAATAAACTACAACGAATTTATTAACAAATTGGCAAAGGATATGATTCATCAAGCGCATGAAGATACTTGGAGCATTGCTGAGGCCGAAAGGCATCACAAGCCATTCGTAAAGACCATGTTTTGTCTCGAATGCAGTCTTCTATTTGTCACACTCTCTCATCCTTACTTGATGGTATCCGCTTTTGAAATCAATCTTTGAAAAGATAGTGGTTCCACCTAGCTCATCCAACATGTCATCTAGCAGTATGGGATGCTGGTATTTGATTGTGATATTGTTGATGGTCCTAAAATCGACGCACATACGGTAAAATCTGTCCTTCTTTGGTACCAACAAGACCGGAACGACACACGGGTTTAGCCTTTCCCTCACGTAGCCTTTATCCATCAAGTCTCTCACTTGCTTCTCAAGCTCTTTAGCCTCATTAGGATTCACCCTATATGCTGGTCGGTTTGGAAGTTGAGCCCCGGGAACAAAATCGATTTGGTGCTCAATGCCCCTTAGAGGTGGTAATCCCGCAGGTAGCTCTTTTGGGAAGACATCTCGAAGTCAGTCTAGTACTTGCTGAACCTTTTGGGTAACTGATAGCATCATATTTTACATGCTTTTATGCTTTAAAATAAGTTATTTTTAGTCTTTATAACTAACATTTAGTGTAGTATTAGTGTTTTGCATGGTTATATGTTTTTAGGTACTTGGAGCTAAACATGAGTTCTTGAGATGATTTTGGAGCCTACTAAAGCCTTCGGGAAGATTGGTGACATTGCTTGGATCGTACACATTCAGAGAAGGATTTCACAGAGTCAGAAAGGGACAATATCGACCCCAATATCGACCTGTGGGGGTCGATATCATACCCAAAGAATTTCCTGAAAGAAAGATTCAATCTGTCAGAGAATGGAGCTCAATATCGACCCTAGCATCGACTAATCAGGGTCGATGCTGGCCTCCAAAAAAGATGAAAAAATCCTTACGTGGCAAGATATGATTCAGGCAACTTTAAAAAACCCGGGCTTTTATTGTTTTTCCGCGCATTTTCATTTTTGTATTCGGGATGGGGTCTTTCATACCTCGACGCCAGTATCAAAATCAAGGAAAGAATCTCTTGGTGAAGAGACCATTAACGATGACTACACTCCTGCTGAAGAGAAATCAATTCACCATACCGACTCTGAAGTGATCGATTCGAGGAACCATCACGCAACCACTTGGCCATCGTCTCCACATTCATCTGACCACTCTTTGAAGTCGTCGAGCTCACAACGTTTAAAAAAAACCTTACCTTTGTACATACAATTTTCTTTTAGGATTTTCGTTTGCTCTAGTTTTTGGTTTTTCTATTTTTTTTATTTTTGTATCTTGCTTTTCAGGTGTCCTTCACCATAAAAAAACTAAAATCAGGACTTGCACATGTGGGAGCTACAAACCCACAACCCAATAAGAGAATCACTGTCAATTTTTTTCTCTTGCTTTTCCCCCCTTTACGGTCTTACATCACAACGAGGACATTGTGAAATAAGTGTGGGGGGAGTCTTGCGATTTAATAGAGGTAATTCTTTTCCTTGACATCTTTTGATGTAAGTTTTACCATAGGTTTTTTGCATTTTAGGAGATTGTTACACTATTTTCCTCGTTCATAGGTTCAATAACAGGTGAAAAGGTTTTTAATGAGGTAGCATTTAAACTTGTTAATTGTGTTATTTGTGTTTATGTTTGGATGCTGTGTGGATAGTGTTTGATCTTTACTAGGAAACATGGAAAACCCATGAATGGATCAACAAACCCCAAAAGGATCATTCTTTCGAAGACTTTGGCAAATCAGAATTGACTTCTCACCATAATGAACCTTAAAACTCCCGATTTGGGGCTTGAGATGCATGAGACATGATACCTCTATGAGACCTTGCAAGACACGTCTATGTCCCTCTTCCTTCCCTTCAGTAAAAAGAAAAGAAAAGGATATAGGTAAGAAAGAAGTGAACCGGGCATTGGAAGCTGCCACTTTTAATGTTCGCGTCTCATAGAAACCTGTCCAAAAATATAAAAGAAAAGGCGATTAATAGAAAAAATAAAATGATACCCTAGAAAAGTAGGGAAAAATCAATTCGACCTTGAAGTGAGAAAAGTGAGAGGAAAGGATTTATACCAAGACGGTCTTGAGCTTACAGAAATCCGAAAGAGTAAGTGTTCGTGTTTTATGATGAATACTCCCAAGCCGAGAGCTTATACTTAGAATAAAAAGAGTAGTCGATAATGAAGAGTCAAGTTTTGAAAGAGGAGTGGTCTGAACTAAGGTGTGTTGTTATGTTTATGGTGAAATACATGGAGTACGTTAGTCATTCTACCTCCACAAAGACGAAAAGCATTTAACACAACAATGTCACAAGGTACAAGTTCACTCTTTTTATCTTTATTTGTTTTCAATAAAATAACTTTACCATACTTGACTTTTGTTTGCTTGAGAACAAGCAAAGGATAAGTGTGGAGGAGTTGATAACATCATATTTTACATGCTTTTATGTTTTAGAATAAGTTAGTTTTAGCCTTTATAACTAACATTTAGTGTAGTATTAGTGTTTTTGCATGTGGTTATATGTTTTTAGGTACTTGGAGCTAAACATGAGTTCTTGAGATGTTTTTGGAGCCTACTAAAGCCTTCGGGAAGATTGGTGACATTGCTTGGATCGTACACATTCGAAGAAGGATTTCACAGAGTCAGAAGGGGACAATATCGACCTTTGGGGGTCGATATCATGCCCAAAACATTTTCTAAAAGGAAGAATCAATCCGTCAGAGAAAGAAGCTCAATATCGACCCTAGCATCGACCAATCAGGGTCGATGCTGGCCTTCGAAAAAGATGGGAAAATCCTTATGTGGCAAGATATGATTCGGGCAACTTGTTATTTCGAGTTTTAAGCTTCCAAGAACAAGATAAGGACGAAATGAAGAGATCTAAGAAAACCTAATACTATATAATCTCTTGTAATCTCACTAGACAAAGACAACTTTTCATACCCTACATACACATCTCTTATCCTTGTAGCCACCATTTCATAATAAAGAGTTCTTATTTTTACTTCTTCTCTTCATTTTTAGAGTAGATCTTTTAGACCACCCTGGTGGTGGTCGATGATGGAATCTATGTTTTAGAGTTCATTACTGTACTTAACCGATCTAGCTACTCTAGTGTGCACTTTAATGCTGAGTATTCTCTCATGGGAGATACTTAAGAGTACAACTGAATCCAGTATGTGTGGTTGTCTATTTAGAAGTGTTTGATGCCACGAGAGTGAATTAAAACCTTCAGACCTACATACTAAAGAGTCATAGCTAGTGTTGAATTTGTTGTTTGATAGAATTAATTATAGATTCGGCTTTGGCCAAATTAGATTGAATATTTTAGGAGTATTTTGCGAGGAGAGTGGGTTGTACTTTAGAAACAAATCTATCACTCACTTTGTATTCTTGAGGCGAGAGTCTAAGGATACTTGGTATTCGATGATAAGATTGTATGAAATGCATATCCAGTTTATCACGAGAGTAGATCTGGATATAGAGTCTAGCATACCACGAGAGTGGACTAGCAAGACATGGAAAATCCCTAGAATGAAAAATATAAATTATTTCGATCAAATATGAATTCTAAACTTAGGTTTCTGATTTAGACTATCACCCCTTTTCTGTAAATATTAGTTTAGATTTAGATTTAATGTTTTCTTATTTATTGTTTCACTTAATTTCATGCTTAGTAGATTAGGAAAACCCCCATATCTCTATTATGCTTAGATTAGATTTAAGCTTGTATTCTCTGTGTGTTGTTCTCAGTCCCTGTGGATCGACCCCGTATTACTACAATTGCATTTAACTGTGCACTTGCGGTTTTGTGGGTTAAACTTGATATGTTAGGATTTTAGCCTATACTAACTAGTCTTTTTTGAGTCTTTTTGTGTCTTTCGAGTCATTTTTGAGTCTTATCAGGTTAGAATGAAGTCTTGGAGCATGGATTTGATGGACTGGAGCAGCTGGGAAAGCAGCAAAAACAGCACCCACCGGTCTCGGGAGCACGTGCTCGCTAGGGTGCTCCGAAGAATTAATAAGGGTTTCGACTTTTACCTAATTTTGGGTGTGCTGACGTGGAAAAATAAAGAGAGGGGGCCGCCAGTAGAAAAAGAGAAGAAGCACGAGCCCTAGGGTCACTCTCTGATTATAAAATAGATTTCCATTCTCTTCCCATCGTTTTTCCTTTTCTCCGTGACTTCTCTCGATTTCTCATCGAGATTTATTATTTTTGGTTCATGTCAATATCCAGAGGATCAACCACTACTTTGTTTCGAGAAGAATTCGAACCTTATTCTATTTCAATATCAATCATGAATTCCTTTTTATCCATTGTTGTGATTTGTTCTTCCATGGCTGAGTAATTCCATTACATGTAGTGGTTTCAATGGTATTCATGAGTTGATAAGTTGAGCACAGTATAGATCCATATATATAAGTTGTCTTCTAATGTTGATTTAATGCTTAGATTAAACTGATCACTTTAGTCTATGATCTTAAAGTTAAATCTATTCAGAGAGTGTTTTAGGTTTAGAAAAGACAGAGCATTCATTCGTAGGCTAGAGTGTAGCGGTTGTTTTGTGAACATATCGAATCAGTACATTAATGCTTATCTTCATCCCTAGGTCCAAACGAGTTTAGTATTTAGGCGTTAGATAAAGAGTTCTCGCGCCACGAGAGTGGGTCGCTCTTATTTTTATATTCGAGTTCTAGATTTGTGCTGAATTTAATCCTGAATAGTTGCTCAAGTTTCATCTCTGAATACCGGAGAAATACCCTAGTCTAGACCTTTTAATTATTGAATTTACCATTGGCTTGCAACTGTCACCAAAACAAACTCATATTTCGCCTTATTTATTTTTAAAATCTCACAAAATTAAAGTTGTAACCTTGGTCTCTGTGGATTCGATTCCTTTTATACTATTGCGTATTGTCCGTGCACTTGCAGCATTTTAATTGAAAACTCTGTATCAAGTTTGGCGCCGACCAATCATACCTTTGATTTTTGATTTAAGATATAGTCTAATTTTCTTTTCTTTCTTTTTCCTTATGTTTCAGTGTCATGACCAGTAAGAACGAAGAAATTGCACCGAGCCTTTAGTTATCTCAAACGCCGACCTAGCTGGACTAACGAGGGAACCGACAAAATAGCCTAACATGGCTGGAGCAAGAAAACGGAATGGCTGCTCAGTACAGAGCGTGATGAGAGAGCAGATGAGAGTAGACAAGAAGCCTCTGATCCGCAGGTTCATCGAGATGGACAATCCACATGCCTTACCACAATGAGCCGCCATCGTGCCTCCTACCATTCGTAGGTCAAGACTTTGAAATCAAGCCTCAGCTTGATTTCATGGTGAAGCAACACCTTTCCACTGCTTCCAGCTGAGATTCCGGCGGGACCATATTGAAAACTTTGAAGAAATTTGCAGCACGTGCTCTAATGGAGCCTTAGTTTCTCTGCAAGCTGTTTCCTTTTTCACTTGCATAAGGCTTCACGTTGGTCTTAAGCCATCGCCTTCGCTGACGACATGGGCTGAGTGTTAGAGCAGCATTTTGGATCACTTTTACACCAAATCGAAACCGAGCTTTCAGGAACAAAATATCTTCGCTCCAACAGGCTTCCTCGTGAAGCTTGGGAAAGGCTGAAAGACAGAAGAGAGTGTCCTCACCATGGGTTTAAGGATGAGAGCATCCTAGGTATCTTCTATGATGGTGTTGAGGATATATAGAATGCCTGAATGCAGCCAACGCAACAATGGCATTTTATGACCAAGACTATTTGAGCTGATTGAGAACTTAGTCGAGCTACAGCAACAAGTCCCGAGTATGATAGATCCAAGAAAGTGAGCAGATGGAGACACAAAAGATTGATGAAGTGACAACAAAAGTAAATCAACTACTTAGGGGAAGCAAAGCGGTGCATTTTGTGGATGAGAGTGGTAACGTGCCTATCTCCCAAGATTTTGAAGAGGACGATGATGCTGGTATGCAAGAGATTAACTACGTGAATGGGCAAGGGTATGTTCAGAACCGTGGTTTCAATGCAAATTACAGGAGCCACCCGAACCTTTCTTACCGAAGCACCAATGTGGAAAACCCACAAGACCAAATCTATCCGCAGAAGGAGGGGGAATCAGCCATAACCAAGGGTTTCAGAAGTTCTACTCCAGCAACCAGCAAGGGAAGCAGTTCGTYCCTAATCAAAACCAGAACCGATTCCAAGGAGGAACTCAACAAAAKCCCAATTTCGTAAACACTCAAGAACCAAACGCTGCGCCAAACTCTCAAGATGAACTGAAAAATCTCATGCAGCAGCTCTTGATGAATCAGCAAAAAGCAGCAACTGAGATCAATGCCAAGGTGGATCACATGTATAATGATCTCAATGCGAAGTATGAAGCCGTTACCGCTCACGTGAAGAAGCTAGACACGCAAGTTGCACAAACTGCTGAAGCGATTAAGCGACCTAGTGGAACTCTTCCTGGGAAAGGAGAAATGAATCCCAGGAATGAATATGTCAACGCAGTGGAGCTGAGAAGTGGTAAAGTGTTGGCACCTCCAACTAGTCCCAACGTCACTAGAAAAGGGAAGGAGAGTGTTATGGAGCACAATACCCAGGGGAAAGATATCACCACTGATGAATACATACTGGAACATGGTTCACACTCAGGAAAACAGGTTGAGACTCCGCCAGCTGAATCTCAGGTCAAACCGAGCGAGCACCCAAACCTTCCTCGGGAGCATGTGCTCCCACAGGGTGCTCCCGCCAAACCCGCTGAAACTCCTCCAGAGAGAGTCTACGTGCCCAGAGTTCCTTATCCAGTGCCTCCAAAGAAAACTCGGAAGGATTTGGAAAATGCTAAGTGTAGGGAGATGTTGAAAGACTTAACGGTAAAGCTTCCTTTGGTAAATGCAGTGCAGATGGTACCAGCCCTAAAGAGGTACATGAAGGAGCTGGTGGCTGGAAAGGTTGTTGAAGAAGAGAGTGTGATGATGGTAACAAAGGAATGCAGCGCAATACTCCAGAACAAGGTGCTGACAAAGAGGGACGATCCAGGTAGGTTCGTGATTTCGGTGAAGATCGGACAAACGAACTTTGCCTGCTCTCTTTGTGACTTAGGCTCAAGCGTGAATCTGATGCCATACTCTGTGGCAAAACGCTTGGGTTTCACGAAATTCAAGCCTACCAAGATATCGTTGGTATTCGCGGATAGGTCTACCAAGTTACCAGTTGGGATAATTGAAGATCTGCATGTTCGAATAGGAGATACACTCATCCCAGCAGATTTCGTGGTTCTAGAGTTAGATGAGGAGCCAAAAGACCCGCTGATCTTGGGGCGTGCATTCTTATGTACAGCACGCGCAATCATAGATGTCGAAGAAGGGATTGTCGATCTTCGGTTAGGAGACATGCTAGTGAGGTTCGAAATGAACAAGCTCCTCAAGAAGCCAATGATGGATGGTCAAACATTCGTGGTTCGCGATGGTTCAGAGATAGCTGAGGAGATAGCTGAGGAATTGTTGGCGGATGACCCATTGGAAGTAGCCTTGACTAAAGTTGAAGGTGAGCACGGTTTTCTAAGTGCGGATTCCGAAGGTTTTGCAAAAATGCTAGATTCAAGCCACGTGATAGAGAAGATGGTTGCTTATATGAGTCTGGAAGAGGATGAAAAGGCGACAGAAAAAAATTCGACGGGAGCACATGCTCCGAAACAGCGAGCACATGCTCCAGCCGATTCGGTTAACTGCGCTTGGAGTGAGCTGAAAGCTCCAAAGCCCGAGCTTAAGACCCTCCCAGCTGGGCTCAGGTACGCATTTCTTGGTCCTAACTCTACATACCCTGTGATAGTGAATGCAGATTTGAATAATGTTGAGGTTACCTTGCTTTTGTGTGAATTGAGGAAGTATAGGAAAGCTTTAGGTTATTCACTTGATGATATCACTGGGATTTCTCCAGACTTATGCATGCATAGGATACATCTAGAAGATGAATCAATGACTTCTGTCGAGCATCAGAGACGGTTAAATCCGAATCTAAAAGATGTCGTCAAGAAAGAGATAATGAAACTTCTAGAGGCTGGTGTGATTTATGCTATTTCTGACAGCAAATGGGTCAGCCCTGTACATGTAGTACCTAAGAAAGGAGGGATCACTGTGATAAGGAATGATAGAAATGAATTGATACCAACTAGGACAATAACCGGACATAGGATGTGCATAGATTATCGGAAATTGAATGCTGCTACTCGCAAGGATCATTTTCCGCTGCCCTTTATTGATCAAATGCTTGAACGCTTGGCTAATCATCCTTATTACTGTTTCTTAGATGGTTATTCAGGTTTTTTCCAGATTCCCATCCACCCTGACGACCAAGAAAAGACGACGTTCACATGTCCTTATGGCACTTTCGCATACCGCCGTATGCCGTTCGGTTTGTGTAACGCGCCAGCGACTTTCCAACGTTGCATGATGTCTATTTTTACTGATCTTATTGAGGATATTATGGAAGTCTTCATGGACGATTTTTCTGTGTATGGGAGTTCTTTTTCTGATTGTTTGTCGAATTTGTGCAGAGTTTTGCAAAGGTGTGAGGAGAAACACCTTGTTCTAAATTGGGAGAAGTGCCACTTCATGGTACGAGATGGGATAGTGCTGGGACACAAGATATCTGAAAAGGGCATTGAAGTAGACAAGGCAAAGATCGAAGTGATTATGAGCTTGCAAATTCAGAAAAGGGATCGCTGGGACATGCTGCTTCACCGCGCTTTCATCAAGGATTTTTCTAAGATTGCTAGGCCTCTCAGATTGCTGTGTAAGGAGGTGAAGTTTGAGTTCGATGCATGCTTAGAGGCCTTTCACACTATTAAGGGGCTTTGGTTAGCGCTCCGATTGTTCACACCCAATTGGGACTTTGAAGTCATGACAGATGCGAGTGACTTTGCTGTAGGGCTGTTAGGCCAGAGGATAGACAAGAAGCTACATGTTGTCTACTATTAGTCGGACATGGATGAGCGCAGTGTAAATACGCCACAACCGAGAAGGAGCTTCTAGCCATTGTTTTCGCGAGAAGTTTAGATCATATCTTGATGGGATTGTCATATTAGACCATGCTGCCTCAAGTATTTGCTCACTAAGAAAGATGCCAAGCCTAGACTTTGAGGTGGATCCTATTGTTGCAAGAGTTCGATTGGAGATTAAGGACAAGAAAGGGCTGACAATGGCGCAGATCATTTATCTAGGATGAGTATTGAAGAAGAAACACCTATGGATGATAGCCTGCCCAAGAGGTTTATGCAATCAGTATCGGAAGCATTGGCGAGCACCTGAGGAGCACCCACTCAGCACGTGCTCGAATGTTTCTTCAGTTCTATAAAAGGGACACCAACCCAATTTTCCCTGGTTTGGAGAGATAGCCAACTTCTTAGCTGCGAGAAGGACTGAAGACTTCGTGGGAAACAAAAGAAGAAAATTCCTTAGACGAAAACTTTTGGGATGAACCTTTTGTATAAGCATGCTCGATGGGATATTCAGAGATGTGGTCAAGAAGAGATACCAGGATCCTTCATCATTGCCATAGTTCACCATATACTGGCCACTTTCAAGACGGTTTCAAAGGTCCTACTAATCTTGGTGGCCTACGATGTTCGAGATGCTCAGTTAGTATATCTAGATGCGATGCCTCGAGGCAAGGGAACATCAAGCGAAGTGAAATGCCTCAGAACTTCATTCTGAAGTGAAGTTTTGATGTGGGGTATTCATGGGACCATTCCATCCTCTTATGGGAATGAATTCATTTTGGTTGCAGTGGATTACGTGTTCCAAATGGGGAGGCTTTGGCAAGCCCTACGAATGATGCTCGAGTGGTGGTTAAGATGTTTAAATCAGTCATTTTCCAAGGTTTGCCTCAAGAGTGGTGATTAGCGATGGAGGTTCTCACTTCATCAACAAGATTTTTGAAAACCTCCTAAGGAAGAATGGTGTGAAACACAAGGTATCTACTCCCTACCACCCTCAAACAAACGGTCAGGTCGAAATCTCCAACAGGGAAATCAAGAACATATTGCAAAAGACCGTGAGCATAACGAGGAAAGACTGGTCCAAGAAGCTAGACGACGCGCTTTGGGCATATAGAACCGCATACAAGACCCTTTGGGAACTACACGCTTCACTTGGTGTATGGTAAGGCGTGTCACCTCCCATGAAAGTTAGAGTACAAGGCTGCCTGGGCAGTGAAGATGCTCAACTCGACCTCAAACCAGCACTTGAAAGGCGGACTATGCAGCTACACGAGTTAGAGGAAATTAGGCACATGGCCTATGACAACTCTGGATTTACAAGGAAAGGAGGCATATCATGACAAACGGATCATCCCAGGATTTCTCCCCTAATGATCARGTATTATTGTTTAACTCTCGCCTTAAGTTGTTTCCAGGGAAATTGAAGTCSAGGTGGTCCGGTCCTTTCACAATCAAGGAGGTTAGSCGCATGGAGCCGTAGTTTTGCTAAACTCTGTGAGAAGAGTTTGTGGAATGGTCGAGACTCAAGCCCTACTTAGCTGAGCCATGTATTGAGAAGGTGGATCAGCCACCTTGAGCGACCCTCCTCAGCCTAGGGCTAACCAAGTCGAGCTAAAGACTTAAAACAAGCGGGAGGCAACCCAGGTATGTGTGCATATTTCTATTATTTCTTTGTTTTCTCGATGTTTTCATTTTCTAAGTTTCAGGTCTTCCTATAAAAAAAAAAAAAAAAAAAATCTCGAGCACTCCGCCAAAGTCGGGAGCACATGCTCGCTAACGTGTCTGGCCACTCCACTAACCTTTGATCTTTTTCTACACCGAGACGGTGTGATTTAAGTCCGGGAGCGGCCTGCTACTAATTTATTTTCTTTGTCTTTGTGTCTTTGTTTCAGGTCTAGTTTTTCATTTCTCTTTTATTTTATTTGATTGAGTAGTTTGTTCGAGTCTAGTTGTTGTGTTTTTATTGAGTCAAAACTGTTAGTGGAATTATGACCTCTTGATCTATTGGATTATTTGGACTTGAGATTACTTGTTATGACTCAGATTGGTGGAGGTTCTGTTCTCGAAGATCATGGATGGATTAAACATTCCCCAAAGCTCTTTTCCATGGGAACAACGTTCAAAGTTATCTCTAAGCTTTATGAACTTTAATCGGATATTCAATTTCTTTCTCGGGTTTGACGCTCATCGGGAAGACCTATTCGAGCCAAAACAGACCACGCAACTCTCCACAAAGTATGCTATTCCTCTCACTCCTTCCATGAACCTAAAAAGAAAAAAAAAAAAAAGAGAAGTTCAAAGCAACAGTCAGTGAACCAAGGGATGATCGTAGACCCGTATCTTTGTGACCTCATGGAAAGTTTAAGGGAAACTAAAAAGTCGGAACCAAGGGACATGCGCGTGAGACCCGTGTGTCCTTTTGATCTCATGGAGATTTGTCCCACCAAATAAAGAAGAGCATCGAAAAGTGGGATGGCTGTAAAGCATCGAAATGAAAACCGTGGTTGTAGAAAAAAGCAAAAAAAAAAAGATGGTGGTTTTGGAAGAGGAAAAGAGAGGAAAGTTATATGGGAGAGGGTCTTGGTTAGAAGCAGTTGGCACCCTTGATTTATTCCCCCGTAAGATCACCTGCACTTTCTATTTCATTAATCTATGTAAAGAGATAGCAATGGGGATTCGAAACTTCATTTGGATTGTGAGTAACTAAGGTTTGATGATTCCCATGGTTGAATGGATCGTGTTCCACACCCGTGACGAGCCGTATGAAGTCAGGCATCCCATAGCTAAGCGAGTTCCCGTGATTTTCAAACCTCTTCTCTGTTCCTTTTTCCTAGTTTGTTTGAGGACAAACAAGGATCTAAGTCCGGGGGAGTTGATATGTTAGGATTTTAGTCTATACTAACTAGTCCTTTTTGAGTCTTTTTGTGTCTTTCGAGTCATTTTTGAGTCTTATCAGGTTAGAATGAAGTCGTGGAGCATGGATTTGATGGACTGGAGCTAATTGAGCTTTTGGAGCAAGAAGGGACGAAATCGCAGCTATAAAGCACAAAAGCAGAGCCTGAGCACCGTCGGTCAAACGCGTGCTCGCTAGGGTGCTCCGAAGAATTAATAAGGGTTTTGACTTTTACCTAATTTTGGGTGTGCTGACATGGAAAAATAAAGAGAGGGGGCCGCCAGTAGAAAAAGAGAAGAAGCACGAGCCCTAGGGTCACTCTCTGATTATAAAATAGATTTCCATTCTCTCTTCCCATCGTTTTTTCCTTTTCTCTGTGACTTCTCGATTTCTCATCAGACCTTGGAGATTTATTATTTTTGGTTCATGCTTGTAATATCCAGAGGATCAACCACTACTTTGTTTGAGAAGAATTCTGAACCTTATTCTATTTCAATATCAATCATGAATTCCTTTTTATCCATTGTTGTGATTTGTTCTTCCATGGCTGAGTAATTCCATTAGCTAGATTAGGGTTTCAATGGTATTCATGAGTTGATAAGTTGAGCACAGATAGGATCCATATATATGTTGTCTTCGCCAATTGTTAGACTTAATGCTTAGATTAAACTGATCACTTAGTCTATGATCTTAGGTTAAATCTATTCGCGAGAGTGTTTTAGGTTGCTAGAAAAGACATTGGTGAGCATTCATTCGTAGGCGACGAGAGTCGGTGCGGTTGCTTGTGAACATATCGAATCAGTACATTAATGCTTATCTTCATCCCTAGGTCCAAACGAGAGTTTAGGTATTTAGGCTGTTAGATAAAGAGTTCTGCGCCACGAGAGTGGGTCGTTCTTATTTTTATATTCGAGTTCTAGATTTGTGCTGAATTTAATCCTGAATAGTTGCTCAAGTTTCATCTCTGAATACCGGAGAAATACCCTAGTCTAGTACCTTTTAATTATTGAATTTACATCGTTTTACTTGCTTGCAATCCTATCACCAAAACAAACTCATATTTCGTCTTAGCTTTATTTTAAAATCTCACAAAATTAAAGTGTAACCTTGGTCTCTGTGGATTCGATTCCTTTTATACTATTGCGATTGTCTGTGCACTTGCAGTAATTTAATTGGGTTAAAACTCTGTGTATCAAAACTCTCGAGATTAACTTCTCGGGTTAAACCTGTGAAGAGACAATAAAAACCTCCCATCAGTAACTCCACCGTGACTTCACCTACATTTAACAACTCCTTGAAGACCATTAGTAAAACACTACAAGTATCATCATGTAAAGACCTTCTAATCTCACTAGGAGCTATAAGGAAATTAGTCTTAGCATTACTCTTTTCTTTAGCCAATTTTAGTTGCATTTCATGCACTTGAGATTGGGAGTAAAGGAGCTAAACTAATTTGTTTCTTGTCATGCATGAAATATAATAATTAGTTCTACCATGGTGAGTGACGTCCCAATCGAATTGCCAAGGTCTACCTAGCAAAAGATAGGTACCTTGCATTGGAACCACATCACACAAAACATCATCATAATATTTACCCACACTAAATGAGATCCTAACTTGATCATTAATTCTCAATTCCGTCTTACCATTTAGCCATCTAAGTTAATAAGGCTTATGATGCTTAGTGGTTTCTAGATGCAATTCAACCATGTATGAGCTAGCCATATTTTTGCAAGAGCCACCATCAATAATAAGAGAACAAACCTTCCTTTTTACCGTACACCGTGTGTGAAAGATATTCTCGCGTTGAGCGACCTCTTCCGGTTCTTGCATGGCGCTAAAGACTCTCATGGTGACATGCAACTCCCCCATGTCAGGATACTTGACTTCTTCTTTGGTGCTCTCATCTTTGTCTTGTGGCTCGTCTTCATTTTGTGACTCATAATCACTCGAAGGAGTGATGATCATGACTCATAGATTCGGGCACTGTTTAGCATAGTGTCCCCGTCCCCTACACTTATAGCACACGATGTCCCTTGTATTTAGACCAGTAGGGGCTCCCCTTGGATCACTTCTAATCTCATTAGAAGGTTCATGTGGCTTAGATGGAAACCTAGAATCAATTGCCGGCGCTTTACCCTTATCGAGATACTTAGCGGTGCTAGTTTTGGATCTCGATGCTTGTGCTTTCCAAGCAGGGTTAGATGTTGCCTTAGACTTGCTCTTTTTCTTTAGGTGACCTTCTACTTGAGTAGCCAAGTGTAGTAACTTGTTGAGGTCAATGTAATTTAGCATTTCCACCATGTTAGCAAGGCCGTCTTGAAGCCCGTCAAGAAATTGAGCCATTAAGGTCTCTTCGGTATCGTCTAGGTTGAGACGATTCCTTAGATACTCAAATTCGTCATAGTACTCTTCCACACTCTTACTCCCTTGAGTAAGCTTTCTGAACTTCTTTTGTAACTCTCGGTGGTAATGAGGAGGCACATATCTTCCTTGCATCATGAACTTTATGATTTCCCATGACGGAACCAAACCTTCTCCATTCCTTCTCCTCTTGGCCGCGTCTCTATCCCAACAAGTAAGGGCATGATCAGTGAGTTGGGTGGCTGCATACGACACTTTCCTTGGCTCATCATAGTTGTAAACCTCGAAGACATGATCCATTCTTCTTTCCCAATCGAGATAAGCTTCCGGGTCAACTTTTCCCGCAAAAGTGGGAACCATTAGCTTAAGACTTGGGGAGTGAACTCTTGGCTGGTCTTGATCATCTCTATTCCAAAAGTTTCTTCTATCTCTAGGCCTCGCTATCCTAGGTGAAGGAGGCTGAAAATATTCCTCTTTGGAAAGTTCATCGATCACAGGATCATGGACAGGTTAACGTTGTCTCCGTGGTGGTTCTACACGATCTCCCCTTTCCAATTGTTCGAGTAAAGTCTGAATATTGGTGAGAATAGTAGTGAGGTTAGGTGGCTCAGTCATGATCCTTGGTTACCTTGCACAACAAAGAAATTAACAAAGCTTAAAAACCCAAACCGAAAATTCCTTTAAACCAAATCGGACCAGATTTTAACTTCAATTTCGATTCAGCTTTTTAAATGACAATTGGGCACGTTTTAAATGCAAGCAAGGGTAACTCAAATTTCAAATTTTGGTGCAAAAATATCAAGGGCAGGACCACATATAAGCTGTCACAAAAGCAATCCAAAAAGCAAGGCAAAAAGAAAAAAACAAAAAGCAAAAGCAACCCAAAAAGCAAGGCAAAATGAAAAAACAAAAAGCAAAAGCAACATGTACTACCTTAAACTTTCATATTCTAGCAAAAAGAACCTCTTCCACCTCAAGTTATCAACAATGGTGGCGCAATCAACTACCTCATGCATAAACCTAGGTTCCCTTAAGCTAAACAACCTAAACAAGAGACTAAACCCAGCAAAACAATGACACAGAACCTATACAAGCGACTAAGCTAAAACCGGAAACGAAACAAGACCTAGAGTTTTTCTAGCAACTTAGGCGAGATAAACACAGACCATAATTACACGACCTAAGGCAAAAGACAACCTAAACAAACTGGAAACACAAGCAACAAACAGATATAACAACGAAGAACACAAAACCGAACCCAAGATTTAAACTTTTTCAAATTTTCTTCTTAGATCCAAGAGATCAAGCAAGCTGGAGAAGATTGAGTTCGAAAGACACAATCTTTGGTAAGAAACTTCAGCTCTGATACCAAATGGTACATCCTCAAAACTCCAACACAAAGATCGACACTTAACTCGAACCAAACGAAGCTATGATGATGCGGATGAGCGATGGAACTTGCTCGCAGACGAGACTCGAGCTCGGGACGAAGCTGGTGGATGGGTGATGGACTAGAACAAGGTTAACAATGAACAAAAGGAGACTAACTTCGGGAGAACTCGCGGAGAAAAGGCTGAAGACGGTGGAGCTAGACGACGGAGAGGACTTCATTGTGATGACGGAGAGGACTTCATTGCGAACCACAAAGACTATGGAGGGGTCTTTGATACAGCCAAGAACCAATGAGTATGAGACATACTCAAATACCCTAGGGTTCCCTAATCTAGAGCAACCTCAATAGATTAGAAACATAAAGTTGGAAACTTTAGTATTGTTGTAGTGATTGCTTAATTAATGAAATGAGAAAGAGTTGTCTTTTATAGACTACAAGAGTAGGGTTTAGAGTATGTCTTAAAGAGGCCCAAGACAATATTTGACAAGTTTGAACTTGAACCTAATAAATAACCAAACTCTAAGCAAACCTCACACACAAAAGGCACTAAAAGTCTCAAAAGCAAAAATAAGAAAAGGAAGACATATGTAGAAGTCTTACATGGAGATAGGATCACATCTCTTGTATATTTTGGCTTGTCATGAATGTTTCCAAGTTAAACATACAAAGGAGATGAGATGTGATGTTTTAGGCATTTTTTGCCTCATTAAAACCCTTTTCTAGAAAAATCCAAAGGTGGGAAAACTAGAAATAGGGAAAGAGTACAATACTTTACCTAAAATCTTGAGGGTTTCCTCACTTAGAGATAGTGAGGACACACACGACTTTGCTCCCAAAGCTGAGTGTCCGTGAGCTTTCGCCCTCTTGCCCGGCTTGACCGCTCATGTTCGCCTCGGACGGGTTCGACTGGTCCAAATGGTCTCCTTGCTCCTTAAGGCTTTGTAGATAGGCTTGGACCTCCTTTTGGTATCCCTTAGAGACGGTCCTAGTCACTCTTCGAGAAGGTAAGCTTGGCACCTTTGGTTCCTTTGATTCCTTTGGTCCTTGGTCTACGGCTCGGGAAGTGACCGGTACGATGTCCACATCAGGTAGGGTCGATACTATAGTCAGCTTGTTGGTCTTTACGAAATCCTTCCGCGAACACGCTTGATCCAAGTGATGGCTCCATCTTTTCCTTAGGTTTCAATAAGCTCTCAGAACACCTTAAACATGATGATTTTGCTCCAAGTACCTACAAATACATAAACACACAAAAATGCACTAAAACTATCCTAAATGCATGTTAGAACATATAAAACTACACTAAATGTATGCATGAAAACATGTAAATATGCATGATATTAGTATCAGACGAATCTGTCACCTCTGCATGCAGAATTGGAAGCTCTAATGTGGACAGTGCATTGCTTGATTATCCATCGGAAACGAGTAGTCCATTTTCTCAGAGACTATTCAGCGTTAGTTAAGATGGTGAATTCTCCGACGGAATAGCTTGCTTTCGGAATGTATCTGGATGATCTGAAGACGCCTAAGGAAAGCTTCTTTGGCTTCTCAATATCTTATTTTTAAAGCATGTTAAACGCTAAAGCGGATAATTTTGCACGAAGTGCGAAATCACTATCGCGATATGAATGCTATGTAAACTCAGTACCACCGGTTTAGCTTACCAAACCGCTTTAATTTAATATAAAACTGTTGACAAAAAAAAGAACATATGTCCATATATTTAAAAAATATATACATTTTGTTTACTTGAATTTTTGTTGACCCACATAAGTAGACCAATTAATTATAATAAATATTATAATTTTTAAATACTATAAATATTGAATTTGAAAAAAAAATTAAATATTTAAAATATTATAAATTTTTTAGCATGAACATTTTTTTTACAGATCATGAATATTTTAAGATTATTGAAAATTAAAATAATTTATTTATTTTAAGTTGACTGAAAAACTTATAATATTAAGGGGAGTATAGAATATTATTAAAGATTTAGTTAATATTGTATCTAAATAGGTTTGGATCCAACATGGGAATATCTATATTTTTTTAAAACTATTGTTACATTTAATTTTAAATATATGTTACCTTTAATTTGAAATTTATTTAAATAATAAACTTAGCATTTTTTATCTCTTTTAGTTGAAAATAACTGTATTTAATACTTTATAAATCATTAACCTAATTAGTCAAATTAAATATCATTAAAACACTTAAGTTTCTCTTTTTTTTTGGGATTTAACGAAAAACTCCCACAAACGTCAGCGATCCATTTTAAAATCCTCAACCAAATTATTTTAAAAAATCCACAACTAAGATATTTTAATAAAATAATTCTTCAAGTACTGGACGGTCCATTTAAGACCCCTAAATTAAATTATTAATGAAATAAACTTCTTAAATTATGGCTAATTTATTTTAAATCGTTCAAGTAAAGATCTATTATCAAAAAAATCATTCGTTTATAAAACTATAAAAATCGTAAATGATTGCTATCAAATCGATATTTTTGTATTCTGGGTTGCCAAAAAACAACGTGCATATTTTTTTATACATAAGAGAATGTGGTGTTTATTTTAAAAATAACACTAGAAGCGTGATGCAATCGATTGTGAATCTAAAATGATAAAGAAATTTAACTAAGATATCACATTTATGTTGCGTAAAACAATGAAAATAGACAAATTTATGTATCATTTATGAATTAAATGCATATGAAATAAAAAAGAAGCACGAGAAGGAATGATGGTTTCTATTTCACACGATTTTGGAATGTTTAAATCGGCATTAGTGACTATTAAAAATTTTCATTGTTTTTGAACAGACAGCACGTTGTTTTAAGTTTAAATAAAATACATACATGTCGTTTTTAACAAACAACAGTGGAAAGTTTCAATTAAACGAGGTATGTTTAGGCGGAATTATAAACGAATGGATTTGTTGCACTAAAATCTCTTACTTGAGGGGTTTTACATTAAGAATTTGAGGATCTTAAAATCTTTTAGTTGAGGATCATAAAATGAATCGACCAATACTTTACAATTTTTTTAATTAAATCTTGTTTTTTGTCCCACCATAGTTAAATGGAATGAGTGAATTCACAAGTTTTCTTATATATTATTACACTTTTAGATCGAATACGTAAAAGCAAAATGTTTTTTTTTTAAATTTAGGCCCAAGAATTATCATAATTTGAGTTAACTTATTGGATATTGTATATTTGACTAGCTGCATAATATCAACAACTAAGAAAAATAGTTAAGCGGCAGTGTTTTTAAGAATCATAATATATTTTTAGATCACAAGAATGTTTCGGACCGACAGCAGATCAATGAATTGATGTTTATTTGAATTTTCTAAAGATATATTATTTTGTTGTAAAATATAAGCAAGACATGCCTAATTATATTGTAGACATCTGAAATCTTTTAAAAAAGTTAACCCTTTTTTAGTTTGTCTCATAATGTATATGTCTATATGATTATATGTTAGACTAGTTACAATGGTTTGTTGTAAACTCTTTTACAATATTTCGATCATTTTTATTGAAGTGCAATGGTTTGTTTTAGTCAATTAGCAATGAGGTGGCACAAGTTCCGTTTAAACTTATCAACATAGTTGATAAAAGAAAAGAGAGACGTCAGCAGTTGGCTAAAAATTTTATTTAATTAAAAAGATATTGATTTTATACGTGATGTATATTGATTGGTTGCTGAGATTTTAGATTTGTTTTTTCTCCTTAATCATTTAACATCAATTATCTCACAATAATTCTATATATATATATATAAATATTTTTATATCAAAATTCATCATTTTTCATACTCTATAAATAAACACTTGTTTCATTTCATTTGGACACAGAAAAAAAAATCATCTTTTTCTACTAAACTTTTCTATTATTCTATAATAAACTTCTGTTTTGCCTTTAAACCTAGTTTTAGTTAGATGGATCCCAATAATAACACTTTTAACACTCAAAATTCTTCTAATTACCCTTTTAACTACCCAAATCCCAACAATTATCTGTTTCAAAATCAGTCTTCCAACCAACCCCAACATGTACCAAATTATGGGTATCCACCAAATTTCTTCATGCCATCAATTGTTCCAAACCATCCTCCATATTACGGATCGATGATGTCGTATTCATCTCAACCACCTCCATATTCTTCTACTCCAACGGGTAATGAATTTYCGGAATTTTCTACACAAATGGCTCTTGGTGGAATGAGCGGTGTTCATGAAGCCACTCCGGATGCAGAAGATTCAACTTCTACTCGCCGAAAAAGCCCAAAATGGACCTCTGAGCAAAATTTGGTGCTTTTAAGCTGATGGATTAAATATGGAACTGACAGCGTTGTTGGCAGAAACCAGAAAGGTGATTCGTATTGGGGTAAGATTTCTGAGTATTGTAATGAACATTGCTCATTTGATCCTCCGCGTGATGGAAACTCGTGTAGAAACCACTACAACTACATGAACAAAATATTAGCCAAATGGGTTGGCGCATAAAATAACGCTAAGCGTATGCAAAAAAGCCGGTGGTTGGAGGATGATGTATTGTTAAAAGCGCATGAACTATATTCAAGTGCTGGTAATGGAAATTTCAATTTAATGAAGGAATGGCTCGCTGTTTGTGACCAACCACGTTACGGTAGTCAGGTAGGAGGAAATACTTGCTCTGGAAGCAGTGGATCTAAAAGAACCCACGAGAGTGATGCTAGTGACTCCAACTCTGTAGGATCCAGTGCTCGTCCAATAGGGAGGGATGCTGCTAAGAAAAAAACTAAAAAGAAAGGTAAGAGCGCAGCCTTGGAAGTGGTCAATGAAGAGTGGAATGAATTCAAACAATTCAAGGCGCTAGAGTTGGATCGATTAGAACAAATAGCCACAATGCAAAAAGAGGCAAACCAATTGATTAAGGAAAAGACTCAAGCTAAGAAGATGAAGATGTTTATCAAGCTAACTGAAAAAGATCATCTCGACGACAAGAGTAAAGAACTGTTGCAGAAGTTGAGCCATGATTTATTTGGAAATTAATTATTGTCAAGTGGCTATTTGTATTTTGTCACTTCATGCTTTAATAATGTGTGTTTGTCAGTTTTTCTTTTAATAATGTGTGTTTGTCACTTTCTCCTTTAATAATATGTATTTGTAACTTTCTCCTTTAATAATGTTATGCATTAATAATGTTGTCAAGTGTCCATGTCTATTTCGTCAATGTAATCCGTGAGTTTTGGCTTTTAATAAGAAAATTTTATCCTTATCCGTGACTTTTGGTTTCAACCACTCAATTTGAGTTCAAGCTTCCAACCACTCAATTTGAGTTCAAGCTTCCAACCATTCAATTTGTTGGTTCCGAGCTTATAAATGGGGACGCATCATTCCATTGATGTACCAATACCACAAATCTTGATATGCTCAAATTAATACCCTAAAAGTACTAAAGCAGTTGCTGCAGTATATCAGGGGTCGAACACAAGAACTCAAGAAAATTCACACAATAAATAATTTAGTGAGGATTAAGCTAAGCAAATCACGGTTAGACAGTAAATTAGAAGAACGAAATACGATTGGGTTGATTTAATCAAGGGAAGGATTAGGTTCAGGGTAACTCTCAGGAAATCAATGATAAACAACAATTTATCAGTTAAGGTTCAATTCAATTAAGGGTCGTTCTTGAACTCAAACACGAAAGTATAGTTAACCAACTGTCGTTGCGAAAACTAACTAAGTCTAAAGTCTAAAATTCCAAATCTCTTTGCAAATCCTACACAGTAAACCAGCAATCAATTCAAGTTTGATATGTTCACAATTCGATTAAACCAAATCTCTTTGCAGATAATCCAATTGCTCACCCTAGGTTTTATCAGATTACTCAATTGCACTGTCGTGCCTAATCGATTAATCTAGGTTCTATATTCTAAGTGATCAGGTTAGAAATAGCTTTGAGAACAACCTATGGTGAAGAACTATTCAGATTTTGAACCCTAACAAATCAATTATCATAAATCAGAGAAATCCATATGAGAAATCCCTAAACCTAAAATGAGACTACTCAGACATGATAGATGAAACAAATAACATAACTGAATAAATCATGAAATTAAACAAAAGAATAAAAACAAGGGTTCGGGATCTTCTCTATGATGAACAGAGTCTTGGATCCGTCTCCCTCACAAAAGCTCTCAAATCTCAATGGTGGCTCAAGAATAATCGTTCCAAGTAAAGTCCCCCTTCTAAAAACTAAGAGTTTGCTTAAATAGGTCTAAAAACACGAGCTGGGCTTCTTTTGTAAATAAAGGGGATGATTGGGCTTCTTATGGGCTTCCTTGAAAATCTCTTCTGCGCGTTGATTACGTCGGTATCGATCGATACCATGATGGTGTCGATCGATGCTAAAGCTTCAAAACGGGTACTTTCTTCGGTTTGCTCCAAAAAGGCTCCAAATGTCTCCAAAATCTCCAATTTCGTCCCAAACGTTCTAAAACCTGAAAAGACTATAAAATGATAGAAAAAGCACTAGAAAGACTCGATAAAACGACTTATATCATGGCTAAAAACGGGTAAAATCCATGATATATCAACTCCCCCAGACTTAGCCTTTTGCTTGCCCTCAAGCAAAACAGAAAACTAAGTGAGAGAAAGAGGTTTGAAAAACCTTAGAGATCCTGATCTGGTACCGAAATCGCTGTAATGATCCCTCTTCCCAAGCGCCCACTGTTGCCTGATCAGCTTCAGATCTAACCTCCATGTACTTCTCCATCGGAATTCCCAGCTTCCACAGACTTCACTCATGACCCCGCTAAGTGTTCATCCAAGCTTATCATCGCCAGTTTCATCGCTAAAATCAATGTCCACGAACTTTCTAGATTCTTTGGTCATACAATACCATAGCCAAGGAACAATTCATTCAACTTTTTCTTGGTATTTAACTCCCCCAGACTTATTTCACAACCAGTTCTTATTGATTTTTTTTTATTTTTTTTTTTTAACTGCATATACAAATCAAGGTTCGAGACGCGAGTATTGATAGTGTTAGCTACCGAATTCCCGGTTCTTACCCTCTCAATGTATCAAGTATCTTAGGTGAATAATGGGGTCATAGGAAATTTTCCTACCCCTCACTTTAGGCACTTGTGTGATCATCCCTTATCCAAGTAGAATAATGGGGTCATAGGAAATTTTCCTACCCCTCCACTTGGCGGAAATCATCTCATCTTTCATGCATTTTTGATCCTGATTATCACCAAATTCATATCCAGTACTTATCACGGGGGAGATCTACCATTTCTTTCATACGCAATAGTTCCTTAGCTAGGTAATGAATGATGAATCAAGCTCTTTGGACATTTACCTTATTGATGAAGTGCAGAATTTGGCTAAAACTTGTGATGAAAACTTGTTGGAGACAATCCATGAATTCTGGCTGGCTGGTTTACCTCTGGATTTTTCATTAGTCGAACTGGATATTGACCCTGTAACAATAGACACTCAAAAGCAAAACCAGCACATCAAAACCAAGCACAGTCAGGAATCTCTAAGTTGTTTTGACACGAAAAACATTTTTTTTTTTTTTTTTGAATAAAAACAAAACACAATGTCAGTAACTACCTCCCCCAGACTTAAACAACACTGTCCCCAGTGTATATCAAGCTTAGAGAAGGTGAAAGAAAAATAAATGGAGAAAAATGGTAAGATGAAGAACGAGAGGTGTTACCACAGGCGAGTGGTATCGATCGACACCATGGTGGTATCGATCGATACCAGGCGGAAACCGTGAAGAAAAACCTCTTTCTGCGTGAATGATCTGACTGTGTTAGATGATCCAAGTTAGAAACTGAGATGCTATTCAAACACGAGTTAGAGACAACAGAAGATCATAAACGTTAACCCACTTAGTTCAGAACAAAAGAGAAACTGACATTAGTTCATAACAAAATCAAAAGAAAAAGAAAAACAAAAAGATGAGAATCAGAGAGGGAGGACTAATCCTCTGTAGCGTCGGAGTCAGCGTCATCACCAGCTGTGCGTGATGGTCCAGCAGCGGACGGTGCGCGAGGTGAGCGAGGGGTCGGCAGAGTCATGCAGCTGCACCGAGAAATGGTGCTCCAGATCGCCTGAAGACTCTGAACAACATACTGCTGAAACGGGTCCAGGTCCATGGTTGGCGCAGGGGGAAAGGTAGTTGCAGGTGCAGGAGCAGGAGTCCGAGTTGGCGAGGCCTCGTCAGCAGCAATAGTACGGACTCCGGAGGGTCCACCACGGCGTCGAGTGACTGGTGCTGGAGTCATGTCCGTCGGAGCAGGGGTGAAGAGCAGCTTGGACGCATCTGAGCCTATGTCCGTCAAATCTGTGTTGGGCAGCTGGACTAGGAAGTCCCCCTGAGAGGTGCTGAATACCCAACGTCGTGCTGGCTTGAGCCAGCGCAGATGCTCCAGGTGCTCCGCATCCATAACAGCCCGAGTAGAGATTACCGAGCAGCTCGAGGTGTCAATCCCAAAATGGAGAAAAATGGGAGTGAGAAGGCTACCTACGGACTCAGACTTGGCGCGACCTGAAGTCTTGCCGCTCCTGCTGCGCGAGGTGAAGGGTTTAACCTTCAATGACTCCAAATGGTGTGCGAATACCGCACCAAGGTTGACCGCGAGATCCAGCTCAGGCCACTCGTACTCCTCATCATCAATAATGTCCCCAATGGCCATGGACATCACTATCAGCTCAGATACCCGCATCTTGTTGGGCTCCATCTTGCACATCAATGTGTTGCTCAGAATCCGAGCTAGGCATCGCAAGACTGGGTGGCGGATATCCGTCTGTGTCGTCGTCTTGCTGTGGTAGGCTCCATGGCCAAAATGTCTCCAGAAGTTCTGGACGTCGAGGAACTTGGTGGGCAGCTCGCACCGTGAGAAGTCCCTGCGAAAACCGTAGATGCTGCAGAGGTCCTGGAAGGGTAGACGGTACCTCACTCCGCGAATCAGAAATGTCAGCACGCCCTGCTGAGCAGTAACAGGGGCCTCGCCGGTGTAGTAGACACGTACGGAGGCTAGGAATTGGCGGACGAGGTCTGGATAGAGCGGGTACCACTTCGTAGCCATCGTCCCCAGTCCGATCTTCTGCAGGAATCGCTGTAACTCTACATCGAAACCCAGGCGACGCATGGTAAGCGGGTCTGCAAACCTAGTCGGTTTGATCTCAACGTCTAGCCATGCGTTGTAGAAAATCGAGTCGTAGTCATCCCAATCGTCAGAGATGGGACGCTGTGTGCATTCGACGCTCTCAATGATTGCCTTGTACTCTCCCACAAAAGGCGTAGTGATGCGAATCTTGGCCCTCTCGTCCCTTCGAGGCCAAGGTGGCCTAGATGTGGTGGTGGAAGGCGTGGAAGAGGAAAAGGGGCGGGATGGTGGAGGAACGCGGGGCGGCCGAGACGAAGATGGGGCTCCTCGAACAGGTCGAACTCGGTCCGTTGAGACGAAAAATCTCTCAGTGGACCCATCATATGCTACCTGATACCCTGTGCCGTCCAATATGGCTGTCACTTTCCCTTGCAGCCAATCGTAACCGTCGAAGATCTCGACGTGTTCCAGTAAACGGAACTCGTGTGGGATAGAACTGGGTCCCTCCTCGTTTCGTGACTTCTTCCTAGGAGGCATCTGCATCATTAACAACAACACATAATAGAATCAGAATCTCTCAGACTAAACCGAAATCGCCAAAATTAAGCACGGGTGTCGATCGATACCCAGGTGGTATCGATCGATGCTATTCACAGTGAGTCAAGATTAAACACGGGTATCGATCGATACTCAGGTGGTATCGATCGATGCCATTAACAGTTTTCATGAAGAACAAAATCGAATCGATGCATTTGTTGAAATCAATGACAAATACATGCTAGGAAAGGTTCGACTAGGCCTAAAAAAACCATATCATTCAATAATCAACCCTAAAAACAAGTTTAAGAGGCTAAAATTTCAAAACCTAAAACTTGGTTCCATGGATTGAAAAATTGAAAAACTCGAGATCTTACCTTGTTAAATCGATCGAATGGAATAGATAGTGTTAATGGGGGTGTAAAACCGAGTGGAAACAACAAAAGAATCACTCAAAACCGTGAAGAAACGAAAAAGAGGGCGATTGTGGCGCTTTGTATCGAGCGATGTGAAGTGAGGGTTTTGCGATTCAACCCTAAGGGTTTTATAGAAGTACTTACCTGGCCGACTGGTATCGACCGATACCCAGGTGGTATCGATCGATACTGATAGACAAAATCTGATTCACGACACAAAAGAAAACAAAAAAAAAACAAAAATTAGTATGTACAGACTTAACGGTGGGTTGCCTCCCACTAAGCGCTTGTTTAATGTCACGAGCCTGACTTTAATGACGGTTAGGCAACGGGTGGATTAGCCAGAGGCACGATTTGTCCTGCTGGAATCTCGGCTTTCGCCCAATAGTGTTTAACCCTTTGCCCATTCACAGTAAATTCGTCTCCTGACGAATTAATCAGCACGATAGCACCATGTGGTCGTACCTCCTTGATAGTGAAAGGACCTGACCAACGAGAGCGAAGTTTACCAGGAAACAAGTGCAAACGAGAGTTATATAGAAGAACCTGGTCGTTTGGTTCGTTCTTTGTATAACTTCGAGTTCTCATAGGCGTGATATCTGAGCTCATCGAGCTCATTCAACTGAATCAATCTCCTCACAGCAGCAGGTTTGATGTCGTAGTTGAGTAGCCTTGTCGCCCAGATTCCTTTATGCTCAAGTTCAACAGGGAGATGACATGCTTTCCCATACAGCAAGTGAAATGGCGTAGTCCCCAGCGGTGTTTTAAAAGCAGTTCTGTATGCCCATAGTGCATCATTCAGCTTAGTAGACCAGTCCTTCCGCGAAGTACCCACAGTCTTTTCAAGAATCTCCTTGATCTGCCTGTTGGAAACCTCAACTTGTCCACTTGTCTGAGGATGATACGGTGTAGCGACACGATGATTAACCCCGTACTTCTTCAACAACCGCTCGAAAACCTTGTTGATGAAGTGACTGCCACCATCACTGATGACGATTCGCGGGATCCCAAACCGCGGGAAGATGATGGTCTTAAACAGCTTAAGAACCACCGTATGATCATTGGTTGGACTAGCAATTGCTTCCACCCACTTGGAGACATAATCAACAGCAACCAAAATGTATCTGTTCTTGTGCGACGATGGAAAAGGGCCCATGAAGTCAATGCCCCAGCAATCAAAAACTTCAACCTCAAGGATGAAGTTTTGTGGCATCTCATGTCGCTTACTGATCTTCCCTCTCCGCTGACAAGTATCACACTGAGCAACAAAAGCATTAGCATCTCTGAACATAGTCGGCCACCAGAAACCGGCTTGCAGAACCTTAGAAACTGTCTTGAAAGTTGCGAAGTGTCCAGCATATTCAGAACCATGGCAGTGGAAGAGAACGTCCGGAACCTCTGACTCAGCCAAACATCTTCTGTAAAGACCATCAGAGCAATGCTTGTACAGATAAGGTTCATCCTTAAGAAACGCCTTACTGCAGAAACTTTTCCTCTCATAAGGTGTGTGTGATGCGGCTCAGCCTGCCGCTAAAAAGTTAGCGATGTCAGCATACCAAGGCCGAAACGGTTGTCACAGCGAGCTGAATAGGCGGCATAAGAACTGATGCCATCTGTCGACAAAATGGTGTGATCCGTCGAAGGGTGTCGATCGATACCCAGGTGGTATCGATCGATGCTGATGCTCAGATCGTCAGAGAAGTCGAAATTTTTCCCAAAATCAGCCCGCKCCAGAAATGAAGTAGATGCGCTCCTCGGTAGGTAATCATCAATAGGCACGCCCCCATCTATCTTCATTCGACAAGTGATCTCAAGAACTCCATTCTCTATCCCTTTCTTGTCCTTAACCTCGATGTCGAAGCCTGAAGCAAAAGTACCCAACGTGAGACGAGGTTTGAGATCTTTGTTCTTAAACATGTATCTAAGAGCAGCATGATCTGCAGAACATACTTTGCTTCCAACCAAATAAGATCTAAATTTCTCAAAAGCGAACACAACTGCTAGGAGCTCTTTCTCGGTAGTACTGTAGTTGCGTTGGGCATCATCCAATGTTCGGCTGGCATAATAAATGACATGCAGCTTTTCTTTTCCTCTGACCCAGCAGACCTACAGCAAAATTGTTCGCACATGACCTCAAAAGGTGATTCCAACGGAGGTCAACAAGCGCCGCACCACGCTGATGGCCTTGAAAGCAGCATGACAAGGGGTGAAGTCAAATTGCACCTCTTTACACAACAGGCAGTAAGAGGTCGAGCAATTTTTGAGAAATCCTTCATAAATCTCCTGTAGAAACCAGCATGACCAAAACTTCGGATCTCTGAAACTGACCGTGGGGGTTGCAAACTCGAGATCACCTGAACCTTGGCTTGATCAACTTCAATCCCTTTCTCCTGAAACCTTATGTCCCAAAACAATCCCATCTTGCACCATGAAGTGACACTTTTCCGTTAAGAACAGATGCTCTTCACATCACAAGGACCTTGCATAAGTTATCCAGACAATCCTTAAATGAAGACCCATAAACAGAGAAATCATCCATGAATACCTCCATAAACTCCTCGATCATATCGTGAAGATCGAAATCATGCATCTCTGAAAGTGGCGAGCGTTACATATCCAACGGCATTCTGCGTATGCAAAAATGCCATAAGGACATGTAAAAGTTGTCTTCCCTTGATCCTCGGGTGAATGGGGATCTGGAAAACCTGAATACCCATCAAGAAAAAACAGTAGTATTGGTGATTAGCCAAGCGCTCCAACATCTCGTCAATAAAAGGCAAAGGAAAATGATCCTTTTGTGTAGCAAAGATTCAACTTTACGTAATCAATACACATCCTATGACCGTGATAGTCCGTGTCGGGATCAACTCGTTTCTTTCATTCTTCACCACCGTGATACCGCCTTCTTAGGCACAACATGAACTGGACGACCCAAGAACTATCTGAGATTGCAAATGATCCCAGCTTCTAGCAGTTTCATCAATTCTTTCCTCGACAACTTCTTTCAGTTCGGGTTCAACCTGCTCTAACATTCAATCGATGATTTCACTCATCTTCCGCATATCCCTGCATGCATCCGAGAGATACCTGCAATATCATCAAGAGAATAGCCGAGAGCTTTGCATGATACTTGCGCAGCTTGCTCAGCAGTAAAGTGACCTCCGATTGTTCAAAGAAGAATTGACAATAATAATATGTCAATTAGGCCAATGAAAACGCAGCTCAGCTGAAGTGGAGCTCAATCTTTGTGCCTTTTCTCACTCCAACCCAGAAAACACTGACTTGTTTGGGATTTCGCCTAAACTTTCCACTGCACACACGTGGTGTCGATCGATACCTCCGTGTATCGATCGATAATGGATCTCGCATTGTAGGATTCGACATAACCAAGTGGCATCATCATCTAAAGCCAATTCTAAACCTTCAAGACGTAATTGCTCGCTCTAGCGGATCTCGTGGATGTTTCTCCAGGAAATACTCCTCCGCAATGTCAGAGGTATGACGCAAGGTTTGTTCGTCGATGGTCGTCATTTCATGATTTTCTCCATCTGAAGGACATTACCAAATCACCAACGTTCGAGTAATCTGTCCATTCTTGCAGTCTATCGAGCACCAGCAGTAGCAAGGAATGTCGCCTAGGATAAGAGGATCCTTAGGCTCGGCATCGTACTCACACGATGAAATCGAGTGGAATCAAGCAATTTCCAATCTTAACACATCTTGAGAAGCCCTCGGTAGGCGTCTTGAGCGATCGCAAGGACCAATGAAATCCGTGTAGGCTGGTAATCACTCATTCCCATTCTCTTAGCAGAGTGCGGCATAAGATTCACACTTGATCCAATATCACAAAGGAAGCGAGGCTGCGTGAAAATAGTGCGATCCACCAAACTACGGATCGGAAGTTTCTTAGGGATCGTGTTGGTGAGAATAGCACTGCACTCGGCTGAAAGCATAGCGACACCTTCACTGAGACTGAAGTTGCTGGATACCATCCGCTTCACGTACCTCTGAATCGGGAGAAGTCTTGATAGCATCGGAAGCTCACTACCGCTTGTCAACATGCATCAGCATTTTCCCATTCCTTTTTGGTCGCTTAGGAGTGATAGGATAGGGCACTTGGCTTGTAAACCCTTTCCTTGACAGGTTCAGCGTTTTCCTTGGGTGTTCTTGGTATCGATCGATCTTGGGGAGTGTCGTCGATACTGATTTTCAGCATCCCACTCGTTTCCAAGATCGGCGGAATTTTCAGCTATTGGAGCTTGCTCGACTCCTGATTCTACCACTTTACCACTTCTCAGACTTATRGCATTGATGTKGGCTCTTGGATCTTCAGTCTTTCCTGGTAGAAACCCTTCTTGTCTTCTCACAGCAGCTGCGGTCTGAGCAATTTGAGTCTCGAGCTTTTTGCGGCAGATTCAATGCCTCAATCTTGCCATTCAGATCATACGGTTGTCCAGCTTCCCATTAAATTCTCCAGTCATCTTTTCTTGTCCTGCAGAATTTGTTCCAAAGGATCTCGTCTTACTCTCTGTAGACCTCGGAGAATGCGGTTGGTAAGCTGAATGTATTGGCGAGTAAAATCACCGCGAAGTGGTTTTGGGCGAATTGAGTGGCAAAAACCAGATTGGTTACCTCGGACTTGTAACCACCTTGCTGATTGTTGTTGAAGCGGTTGTTGTTGTAACCAATCGCTGACCACGAAAACCAGAACCACCAATGTAGTTAACATCCTCTGCCTCATCTTCAATGTTCTCTACTTCCTCAGCAAAATGTACAGCCTTGTCTTTCCCACTAAGAGGTTGTGCATCGTGTCAGTTTGCCTGAACCTCAGCAATCTGCGAACCGTCAGCAACACTAGAGCCGTTTTAAATCAGCATTCTTGGTGCTTTGCTGGCCCAAGTTCTCAATCAGCTTCACAGACATCGGTTGGAATCCACAGTGCCATCGATACATGATCAATCCCTCGTAAAAGATCGAGCGTGAACTTGACTGAAACCGTGATGCGGACAGTCTCTCGGTAGGATCTGAATCGCAAGCAGCCTTGAGTGCTTGGACCTGAGAAAATTGAGATCTTGTTCTGAGCTCCTCGATCTCGCATCGTCAGAAATTGTTCGGAATGCGTTCTTGGTGTCGTTCAGTAGCGAGAGATCCGGGAGGTAGCTGCTTATGGCTGCCTCTCCACCAAGAGTATGGAAAGAGCTTCAAAGAGATATTCATGTGGTACTCCATTGTACTTCATCTTGGTGACCAAGTCCTCGAATTTCTCGATGTGATCCATAGGGTGCTCATGAGAGAGGCCGGTGAAGGGGTGCTGTCAACAAGAGTGAAGTAAGCGAGGCTTCAGCTCAAAGTCATTCCTCGGAAAGTTGGAATACGGATACTGCACGATTGGCATAGAATTGATCCGGTCGGTTATGTCGCCAAGTGTCCGTTCAGCCAGCTTGGGGTTGTTGTGGAGGTATTTGTTCACCTTCCTCATCATGCACCAAACCTTGTGGAAGATCCATCTCAACAGTTCTTTTCTGTCGATTTGTGCGTTGAAGCTCTGCTAGCTCGTGAGGAGATTGATCAGTGGTGTGTCCTTCTTTCTCACGGTAGCGCTGATGCATACACGAAAATCAAAAGCGAGAAAATAAGTAACCAAAATTCAAAAGCAGGCGTTTGTCGTCGATACGATGTATCGTCGATACCAATGTATCGATCGATCTGAACAACGACAAAATCGACAACTAAAATTCTAATGGTGAATTTTTAGAGTCCCGCAACGGCGCAAATTTGATATGCTCAATTAATACCTAAAAACTAAAGCAGTTCTGCGATATCGAGAGTCGAACAAGAACTCGAAAATTCACACAATAAATAATTTAGTGAGGATTAAAAGCAATCACGGTTGACAGAAATTAGAAGAACGAAATACGATTGGTTGATTTAATCAAGGGAAGGATTAGGCTCAGGGTAACTCTCAGGAAATCAATGATAAACAACAATTAAGGTTCAATTGATTAAGCGCCGTTCTTGAACTCAAACGAAAGTATAGTTAACCAATGTCGTTGCGAAAACTAACTAAGTCTAAAGTCTAAAATTCCAAATCTCTTTGCAAATCCTACAGTAAACCAGCAATCAATTCAAGTTTGATATGTTCATTCGATTAAACCAAATCTCTTTGCGAGATAATCCAATTGCTCACCAGGTTTTATCAGTTACTCGTTGCAGCATGCGTGCTAATCGATTAATCTAGGTTCTATTAAGTGATCGAGGTTAGAAATAGCTTTGAGAACAACCTATGGTGAAGAACTATTCAGATTTTGAACCCTAACAAATCAATTATCATAAATCAGAGAAATCCATATGAGAAATCCCTAACCTAAAATGAGTACTCGGACATGATAGATGAAACAAATAACATAACTGAATAAATCATGAAATTAAACAAAGAATAAAAACAAGGGTTCGGGATCTTCTCTATGATGAACAGTCTTGGATCCGTCTCCCTCACAAAGCTCTCAAATCTCAATGGTGGCTCAGAATAATAGTTCAAGTAAAGTCCCCACAAGCTGAGTTTGCTTAAATAGGTCTAAAAACACGAGCTGGGCTTCTTTTGTAAATAAAGGGGATGATTGGGTTTCTTATGGGCTTCCTTGAAAATCTCTTCTGCGCGTTGATTACGTCGGTGTCGATCGATACCATGATGGTGTCGATCGATCTTCAAACAAAGGGTACTTTCTTCGGTTTGCTCCAAAAGGCTCAAATGTCTCCAAAATCTCCAATTTAGTCCCAAACGTGCTAAAACCTGAAAAGACTCTAAAATGATAGAAAAAGCACTAGAAAGACTCGATAAAACGACTTATATCATGGCTAAAAACGGGTAAAATCCATGATATATCAAATCTCACCTTACTAAAAAATTTCAATGGATCCATCAGAATATCCTTTTGATATCGAAGCTTACAAAAAGCAATTTGAAATTRAAGAGAGGTATATTGTCAACTGGTTCCGRGCGCGTCGAAACAAGATAGAGGAAGATTATCCACCTCGTAGCAAGAGAAAATAYTTCAAGAGAGATCATGGAGCGGCAAACCAAAGACTGATTGACGACTACTTTGCCAATCAACCAACATATGACGATGCCATGTTTCGTCGGGAATTCCGGATGCTAAAACATGTTTTTCTTCGGATCGKTGAGAACCTATCAAGCAATGACAACTACTTCATCCAACGGTTTGACGCAGCTAAAAAAGAAGGTTTATCTCCATTAGCAAAATGTACTACGGCCATGCGAATGTTAGCATATGGTGTGGCAGCCGACGCGGTGGATGAATACATCAAAATTAGAGGAACTACAACTTTGGAGTGCTTGCGAAGATTTTGTAAAGGAATCATACAACKGTATGAGCAAGAGTATCTCAGAGCCCCAACTCAAGATGATCTGCAGAGAATTCTAGGTGTTAGTGAGATGCGAGGGTTTCTGGGGATGATTGGGAGTATTGATTRCATCCACTGAGAATGAAAAAATTGTCCTACAGCWTGGGAAAGTCAATTTACTCGAGGAGATAAGGGAACCACCACTGTTATTCTTGAAGCAGTTGCATCTCATGATTTATGGATATGGCATGCTTTTTTGGATGTCCGGACACATTGAACGATATAAACGTTCTAGATCGTTCACCAGTGTTCGATGATGTGGAACAGGGAAATACTCCAAGAGTGAAGTTCTTCGTGAACCAACGTCCGTATAATATGGCATATTATCTAGCTGATGGTATATATCCTTCTTACCCTACTTTCGTCAAATCGATTAGGCTTCCTCAAAGTGAACCAGACAAGTTATTTGCACAACGTCAGGAGGGATGTCGGAAGGACATCGAACGTGCATTAAGAGTGTTGCAGGCTCGATTTAAAATCATTTGTGAACCAGCTCGCCTTTGGGATATAGGCGATTTGGCTATCATCATGAGGTCATGTATCATATTGCATAATATGATTGTTGAGGATGAACGAGAGACATATGCTCAACATTGGACCGATTATGATCAATCTGAGGCAAGTGGGTCTAGTACACAACCATCCTTCTCGACTGAGGTGCTACCTGCGTTTGCAAATCATGTTCGTGCTAGATCCGAGTTGTGTGATTCAAATGTGCATCACGAATTACAAGCTGATCTAGTCAAACACATATGGGCATAATTCGGAATGTTCTGTGGTGAATGAGATTTTTAAGTTTGTGAGTTGAGTTTATTGTACTAATTAAGTTATGTTTGTTTTATTAGTGTTGTGTGTTTATTGTATTGTATTTTAATTTTTCGTCATTGTATGTGCTTTAATAATAACTATCTCTGTTTCTCATTTTTATTACTTGTATTTTTTTTTTAAAACGAAAATTATTTAACTCTTAATAATTTTATTTTAATTTTAATCGATAATTAATTGTTATAGATAATATGTAATCACAAAAAAATAAAAACATAAATAAAATAGGAAAAAAATATGATATAAAATAGTGGGGTAGGGTGTTGTAATTTTTTTAAAATAAAACCATTGTAAATGGGTGTTAAATAATGGGTGTTGAATAATGATGTGGAAGAGAGAAAAGATGATGTGGAGTGTTAAAAGAGAAAAATAGGGTATTGTAAACATTGAACCATTGTAAATAGCCTAATGTAAATATTTTTTTTTTTGTTTTCAATTATAATACTGGGCAAATGCGCTTTAATACAAAATAATCACAAATTTAAGAGTAAAAAAAAAAAACAATTACATGTGTTGATACACATAAGCAGATCTCGGATCCCAAAAAATAATTCCACCATAGATACAAATAGATTTTATAACTATAATTATATTGAATTTATTTAATAACCATTTACGCATGGTGCATGTTATGACCTAGTTTTTTTTCTATATTTTACGATGATCTTGTGGTTCATGCATAAATTTGGGTTTGCGATGAACCATGGAACTGTCAAGGAGTTGATTGTTGGGGAGTAGATTAAACTGGATATCTCAACCAAAAAAAAAAAAAATTTGTTACACATTTTGAAATATATCATCAAAACATCGCATAATCAAAAATCATACTATTGCGGAATGAGTATCATATGAATCCCTTATTAATTGTGCATTTAAATTTACTTACAATATAAACGCATAATAAAATGATTGAATCATCGCGTTATATATTACATTATAATTAAAACAATATTTTTTTTTCACATATATTCAAATTTTTAAAAACGAACATAAATCATTTAATCTATAAAAATAAGTAGTGGTCCAGAAATATATTATATAAGTATTAAAATTAACTAAGATTCGTTGAAAAACCATATGATAAGGAAGCTTGGCCTAATATATGTCCAAATTTTTTAAAAACATATTTTGTTTACTTTGTTTTTTTGTTGAACCACATAAGTACACCAATTAATTATGATAAATATAAAAATTTAAAATACTATAAATATTGAATTTTATAATAAAAAATGAAATTTTTATAATATTATAAAAATTTTAGCATGATCAAAATTTTTACATATCATGAATATTTTAAGATTATTAAAAATAAAAATATTTTATATATTTTAACTTGATTGAAAAAAACTTATAATATTATGGGGAGTATAGAATATTTTTAAGGGGCGATATAATGTCTAGCTGAGCAGCAGCAACTGTAAACTAGCTTCCTCACAGACTGTGTAGAATTAGTGGCAATAGTGAGCTCTCCGATAGATTGGCCAACTTTCAAGATGCATCTTGAAGAATTTAAGAAGATCCAAATAGTCTTTTATGTTTTCTCTCTATCATTTATCCCCCGTCTTTCGAATACGAAAGCGGATACTTTAGCGTGAAGTGTTCGTGCTCTCTTGCAAGAATTTTGTAATGTAAACTTTGTTCCACCGGTTTATATTTTAAAATCGTTCTAAATATAATATATAAATCGTTGACATAAAATAGAATATTTTAAAAGATTTAGTTAAGATTGTATCTAAATAGGTTTGGATCCAATATGGAAATATCTATTTTTTATAAACTATTGTTGCCTTTAATTTCAAATATATGAAATATATGTTGCATTTAATCTGAAATATATGCAAAAAATAAATTTAGCATTTTTGGTTTCATTAAGTTGAAAATAATTGTATTTAATAATTTATTAATTATTAACTAAAATTAGTTGTATTAATTATCATTAAAATACTTAAGTTTCTCTTTTTTGGGGATTTTAATGAAAAAATCACTCATGCGTCGGCGATCCATTATAAAATTCTCAAGTACTAGACGGTCCATTTAAAACTCCTAAATTAAATTATTAATGAATTTAAATATTGGCTAATTTATTTTAAACCCCTCAAGTAAAGATCTATTAACGAAAAATGCCTTCGTCTATAATACAATCAAAACTCTAAACGACTGCCATCAGAGAGAATGTGGTTTGGTAAAACACAATGTGCATATTTTTTTAGACATAAGAGAATGTGGTGTTTATTTAATCAATAACACTAGAAACATGATGCTATCGATTAAAAATCTGAAACGATAAATCAATATAAGTAAGATATCACATTCTATTTTGCGTAAAACAATGAAAATTGAAAACTTTATGTATAATTAAACGCATCTGAAATTAAAAAAAAATAAGCATGAGAATAAATAACGGTTTCTATTTCACATGATTTTGGAATGTTTAAATCAGAATTAGCGACAATTGAACATACACCGCGTTATTTTAAGTCTAAATAAAATACATACATGTCGTTTTTAACAAGCAACAATGCAAAATAGCAATTAAACGAGTTATGTTTAGGCGAAATTATAAACAAATAGAGTTTTTTTTCCATTAAAATCTCTTACTTGAGGAATTTTTATTAATAATTTACTTGAAGATTTTTAAATGGACCGAATAGTATTTGAAAGATTTTTTCATTAAAATCTCTTGAGAGTTTTAAAATAGATCGACCAATATTTTAGAGTTTTTTTCCATTAAAATATATTTTTTTGTCCCACCATAGTTAAAGGGAATGAGTGACTGCACAAGCTTTCTTATATATATTGCTACACTTTTAGATCGAATAGGTAAAAGCATAATGGTTTAGAAATAACTTTAGGCCCAAATAATTTAGGGGCAGTGTTTTTAAGAATCCGGACAGTGAACCATAATATTGTTTTGGATCACTAGAATGTCCCAGACCAACTGCAGATCAATGATTTGATGTTTATTTGAATTTTCTAAAGATATACTATTTTGTTGTAAAATATAAACAAGACATGCCTAATTATATAGTAGACATCTGAAAAAAAAATTAAGAAATTAACCCCTTTTTAATTTGTCTCATAATGTATATGATTATTTGTTATCTAAATATATATTTTTTGAATTCAATTATTATACGGGTCAAACGCGTTTCTGGTAGGTTTTCACAATCTCCACCTTCTAATCCAACTAAGATCCGGCCAAAGGGGAGCTCCGGTTAGGCGCACGGTTCGGCGGATTAGCTAGCTTGGCCTGGGCTCGGTTCGGCGGTGATAATGGATCAGAAATCAATCACGAACGGGGTCAAGCTAGGACACGTACGAAGAGGCTTGAGCTGGGAAGACTTCAACCAGATTCAAGCTAAGAATGGTGGAACTCCACGGCGGTGAAGATTTCAACCGAATGTAGCCAAACGATGGTGAAAACGATGAGATGTGGGGTGTTGGGCGAACCACAAAGGATGTGTGAGTCCTTTGATACAGCCAAGATCCTTTGAGTAAGAGACACTTAATTACTCTTACGAATAACCCTAATCTAGAGCAACCTCAATAGATTAGAAGAGACATAAAGTTGTAAACTTTAGGTTTTGTGTAAATGATTGTTTAATTGATGAGCAAGAAAGGAGTTGCCTTTTATAGACTTACAACTAGGTATAGTAAGTCTAATTTGGACCTAAGCCCTTATAAGGACAACTTGGATACTTAGGCCTCAAATTAAAACCCAAAAGCCAAACACAGCAAAAGGCAAAGTCTCAAAAGCAACTAAAAGAAAAGGAAAACATATGTAGAGATTTTTTCTTAGAGATAGGATCACAATCCTAAACTAATCAAGCTTGTCATGACTATTTCCAAGAGGTTAGCCTATGGAGATTGGATTGTGATGCTCTAGTCTTCACATCTCGTTAAAACTCTTTCCTAGTAAAAATCCGGTGGAAAAATTTAGGAGTAGGGAAAGAGTATGCTACTAACCTAGAGGGTTGGGGGTGTCCTCACTTAGTGTAGAGTGAGGAAACACAAAGCCTTCTCTCCAAGGCTGTATGTCCGGGAGCTCACGTCCGATGACTCGGCCTGTCCGCTCACAATGTGTCTCGTTGGCTCCGTTGCTCTCTCTTGTCCACCGTGGTCCTTGATGCTACGTATGTAGGCTTGGACTTCCTTTTGATAACCCTTGGAGACGCTTCTAGTCACTCTTCGAGGCGGTAAGCTTGGTGCCATGATCTCTAGTGTTGTCCCGTGGTCCATGTCCTCGTCCTGCGTGTTGACCGGTACGATGTCCACATCATTCCCTCCCTTTTCAAGAGCTTTGGTCCCCAAATTTTTTTCATCACCTACATCAAAAAGAGTCAAGTCAGCAACATTGAAGGAAGAAGAGACATTATATTCATCCAGAAGTTCAAGACGGTAAGCATTGTCATTGATCTTCTCGATCATTATGAATGGACCATCTCCGTCTGCATCCAACTTGTGCTTCCTCTTGTTTGGATAGCGCTCGGGTCTAAGGTGTAGCCACACACAATCTCCTGGTTGAAAGATGACTTGCTTCTTCCTCTTGTTGATCCACTTGGTGGTGGAGTGCCTCGCAGAGTTGTATGCAAATTCAACCAAAGGAATGCATTCTAGCCAATTTTTAACATTCTGCCCTATAGTAACTCTCAATAATGCACCAAGTGTGTGGTTCACAACCTTCGTTTGCCCATCGGTTTGGGGATGGCAAGTAGTAGAGTAGAGTAGTTGAGTCCCCAACTTCTTCCACAACATCCGCCAAAAGTGGCTATTTTGTATCCCGGTCCGAAACGATGGTCTGTGGAATTCCATGTAAGCGCACTATCTCTTTGAAGAACAAGGCAGCCATTTGAGTAGCGTCGTTAGTCTTGGAACAAGGGATAAAATGAGTCATCTTAGAGAATCTATCCACCACCACAAAGATTGAATCCCTATGCTGAATTGTAGGGACGGGTAGAGGTTGGTAAAGACCGTGAGGTTGCACTCTTAACTTTGCCCTCTTGCACTCAAGACATCTTCCACAATAGTCCATGACTATCTTCTTCATCCTTGGCCAATAGAAGTGTTCTTTCAAAGTGTTCAAAGTTTTCTCAATCCCAAAATGTCCCATCAAAGCTCCTCCATGAGCTTCTTTCACTAGCAACTCTCTCATGGAACTCCGTGGAATGCATAGTTTTCTTTCTTTGAACAAGAACCCATCATGCAAGTAGAACTTGGTGTAAGATCCAGCCCCATGTCCCACAAAACATTTCTTCAAATATGTGTCTTCTTCGCATAATCCTTTGAGAATCTCAAACCCAAACATCCTAGATTCCATGGTTGTAATGAGGGCGTGTCTCCTAGATAAGGCATCAACAACTATGTTCTCCTTACCCTTCTTATACTTGATCACATAAGGGAAAGTCTCTATGAACTCCAACCACTTGGCGTGTCGCTTTTTCAAAGTCGTTTGTCCCCTTAATTGCTTCAAAGTCTCATGATCGGTATGGATAACACATTCTTTGGATGCCATGTTTGCATAGCTCTTACCAAGGCATAGAGCTCCTTGTCATAAGTGGGATAATTCAAAGTACCTCCACTCAACTTCTCACTAAAGAAAGCAACCGGTTTTCCTCTTTGTGTTAAAACCGCTCCAATTCCTATACCGGAGGCATCACATTCCACTTTAAAGGTCTTGTTGAAGTCGGGCAAGGTGAGGATTGGGGCGTAAGTGAGATGGTACTTGAGATCCAGAAATGATCACTCTTGAGCTTCTCCCCATTCAAACCCAACACTCTTCTTGATGATGGAGGTGAGAGGCGCGGCTAGGGTACTAAAATCCTTGACGAACCGGCGGTAAAAGCAAGCTAGACCATGGAAGCTTCTTACTTGGCTCATGTTGGTAGGTCTAGGCCAATCTTGTATGGCTTCAATCTTGTCCAAATCTACACGAAATCCTTGAGAGCTAACCACAAAACCAAGAAAAACAAGATCACTAGTGCAAAAGACACACTTATTAAGGTTAGCATATAGACTTCATTCCTAAGAGTTTCTAGCACCAATTCAAGATGATTCATATGTTCAACCAAGCAAGTACTATAGATCAAGATATCATCAAAATAAAATACGAATTTACTAATGAATTGGCGAAGGATATGATTCACCAAGCGCATGAATGTACTTGGGGCGTTGGTGAGGCCGAAGGGCATCACAAGCCACTCGTAAAGACCATGCTTTGTCTTGAATGCAGTTTTCCATTCATCACCCTAAAGACCATGCTTTGTCTTGAATGCAGTTTTCCATTCATCACCTTCTCTCATCCTTACTTGATGATACCCACTTTTGAGATCGATCTTTGAAAAGATTGTAGCTCCATTTAGCTCATCCAACATGTCATCAAGCCGAGGTATGGGGTGTCGATATTTGATCGTGATATTGTTGATAGCCCTACAATCAACACACATGCGGTAAGACCCGTCCTTCTTTGGAACCAACAAAACCGGAACGGCGCATGGGCTAAGGCTCTCTCTCTCACATATCCTTTGTCCATCAAGTCTCTCACTTGCTTCTCAAGCTCTTTAGCTTCGTTAGGATTCACTCTATAAGCCGGGCGGTTTGGAAGTTGAGCCCCGAGTACAAAATCGATTTGATGCTCAATGCCCCTTAGAGGTGGTAATCCCATGGGTAGCTCTTCCGGAAAGACGTCTCAAAATCGGTCCAAGACTTGTTGAATCTCTCGGGGCAGCTCCACCGTGGTCTCACCTACACTCAACAATTCTTTGAAGACCATTAGTAAAACACTACAAGTATCATCATGCAATGATCTTCTAATGTCACTTGGAGTTATAAGAAAGTTAGGCTTAGCATTAATCTTTTCCTTAGCCAATTTTAATTGTATTTCATGCACTTGAGATGGGAGTAAAGCAGCTAGACTAATCCGTTTCTTAGCATGCATGAAAGTATAGTGATTTGTTCTACCATGGTGAGTAACTTCCCGATCAAATTGCCAAGGTCTACCAAGCAAAAGATGGGTGGCTTGCATTGGAACCACATCGCATAAAACATCATCACAATACTTACCAACACTAAATGAGACCCTAACTTGATCACTAATCCTTAATTCCGTCTTACACCTAAGTTATAAGGCTTAGGATGCTTAATAGTTTCTAATTGCAACTTTTCTACCATGTAAGAACGAGCCACATTAGTGTAAGAAAACCTTCTCTTTTACCGTACACCGTGTTTGAAAGATATTATCACGTTGAGCTACCTCTTTCGGTTCTTTAACAGCACTAAGGACTCTCATAGTGACAAATAGCTCTCCCACATCGGGATACTCAACCTCTTCCTCAGTACTCTATTCTTTCTCTTGAGGCTCTTCTTCGTCTTGGGACTCATACTCGCCCAAAGGAGTAATGATCATAACTCTCGGGTTTAGGCACTCTCTAGCATAGTGTCCTCGTCCCCTACACTTGTAGCACAAAATGTCACGTGTCTTGGGATAGGTAGGGGCTCCTCTTGGATCACTTCTTGGTTCTTTGGAAGGTCCACTTGCTTTGGAAGGGATTCGTGATTCAATAGCCGGCGCTTTGCCCTTATCGGTTGATATATCATGGATTTTACCCGTTTTTAGCCATGATATAAGTCGTTTTATCGAGTCTTTCTAGTGCTTTCTCTATCATTTTAGAGTCTTTTCAGGTTTTAGCACGCTTGGGATTTAAATTGAGATTTTGGAGACATTTGGAGCCTTTTGGAGCAAACCAAGAAAGTCGCTTTATCCCGAGTATCGATCGATACCACCTAAGTTTGAAGCATGAGTATCGACGACACCATCCCGTATCGATCGATACCGACGCAATCGACGGAGATAGATATCCAAGGACGAGAATTCTCGCCAAAAGAAGCCCAATACTTTCCCTTATTYACAAAGAAGCCCAGCTCGTGTTTTTAGACCTATTTAAGCAAACTCTTAGTCTTTAGGTTAARGGGGACTGGACTTTTCACTATTATTCTTGAGCCACCATTGAGACTTGACTTTGGAGAGCTTTTGTGAGGGAGACGGATCCAAGACTTTGTTCATCATAGAGAAGATCCCGAACCCTTGTTTTTATTCTTTTGTCTAATTTGATGATTTATTCAGTTATGTTATTTGTTTCATCTATCATGTCTGAGTAGTCTCATTTTAGGTTTAGGGTTTTCTCATATGGATTTCTCTGATTTATGATGATTGATTTGTTAGGGTTCATAATCTGAATAGTTCTTCACCATAGGTTGTTCTCAAAGCTATTTCTAACCTGATCACTTAGAATATAGAACCTAGATTAATCGACAGCACGCAGCAACGAGTAATCTGATAAAACCTAGAGCAATTGATTATCTCAAAGAGATTTGGTTTAATCGAATTGTGAACATATCAAACTTGAATTGATTGCTGGTTTACTGTGTAGGATTTGCAAAGAGATTTGAATTTTAGACTTTAGACTTAGTTAGTTTTCGCAAACAGCAAGTTAACTATACTTTCGTGTTTGAGTTCAAGAACGGCGCTTAATTGAATTGAACCTTAATTGATTAATTGTTATTTATCATTGATTTCCTGAGAGTTACCCTGAGCCTAATCCTTCCCTTGATTAAATCAACCCAATCGTATTCGTTCTTCTAATTTTCATTTCAACTGTGATTTGCTTAGCTTAATCCTCACTAAATTATTTATCGGTGAATTTTCTTGAGTTCTTGTGTTCGATCCTAACTTTACTGCAGCAACTGCTTTAGTATCATTTAGGGTATTAATTTGAGCATATCAAATTTGGCGCCGTTGTCGACTCAAAAATTCACCTTAGAATTTTAGTCCGATTTTGTCTGTTTCATTGCGATATCGATACATCAGTATCGATCGACACCGAACGCCTGCTTTTAATTTTGGTTACTTATTTTCTGCCTTTGATTTTCAGGTGTATGCATCAGCTACCAGGAGAAAGAAGGACACACCACTGATCAATCTCCTCACAGAGCTGAGAGCAACGCAACGAAAAACGAAAAGAACTAGCTGAGATGGATCTTCCACAAGGTTTGGTGCATGATGAGGAAGGTGAACAAATACCTCCTCCACAACAACCCCAAGCTGTTGCTGAACGGACACTGGCGATTACAACCGACCGGATCAATTCTATGCCAATCGGCAATGATCCGTATTCCAACTTTCCGAGGAATGACTTTGAGCTGAAGCCGCTTTCACTCTTGTTGACAGCACCTTCACCGGCCTCTCTCATGAGCACCCTATGGATCACATCGAGAAATTCGAGGACTTGGTCACCAGATGAAGTACAATGGAGTCACATGAATACTCTTGTAAGCTCTTTCCATACTCTCGTGGAGGCAGCCATCGGGCTGAAGCAACTACCTCCCGGATCTCGCCACTTGAACGAGACCAAGAACGCATTCCTGAACAATTTCTACGATGACGAGATCGGAGGAGCTCAGAACAAGATCTCTCAATTTTCTGTCCAATGTAAGCACTCAAGGCTGTTGGTGAGATTCAGATCCTACCAGAGACTGTCCGCATCACTTTCAGTCAAGTTCACTGCCGATCTTTTACGTAGGGATTGATTGGCGGTATCGATGGCACGATTCTGCAAGCAACGGGAACTTCAACACTAGGGATTCCAACCGATGCTGAAGCTGATTGAGAACTCTGCTCAATAAAGACTCATGCTGATTTCGAAAAAGGCTCGCTGTTGCTGATGTTGCATTGCTGAGGTTCAGGCGGTTGGACACGATGCACAACCTCTAGTGGGAAAGACGAAGAAGGCTGTACATTTTGCGAGGAAGTATAATCAAGATGAGGCAGGATGTTAACTACATTGGTGGTTCTGGTTTTGGTATTTGGTTACAACAACAACCGAAGCTTCAACAACAATCAGCAAGGTGGTTACAAGTCCTGAGGTAACCAATCTGGTTTTGTGCCACACCCGCCCAAAACCACTTCAGAGCAATGATTTTACTCGCTAATACGGTAATTCATCTTACCAACCGCATTCTCCGAGGTCTACAGAGAGTAAAGTAGATCCTTTGGAAATGCATTCTGTGGACAACAAAGGATGACCGAGAGTTTAATGGGAAGCTGGATAACTTGTATATCGACCTGAATGGCAAATTGAGGCGCTGAATCGTCGCAAGTTAAACTCAGACGCTTCGCATCGCTACCGTCGAAAGAGACAAGAGGGGTTTCTACCAGAAAGACTGAAGATCCAAGAGCCCACATCAATGCCATAAGTCCGAGAAGTGGTAAAGTGGTAGAATCAGGAGTGAGCAAGCTCCAATAGCTGAAAATTCCGCCGATCTTGCCGAGAGACGAGTGAATGAAAATTCAGTATCGATCGACACTCCCCAAGATCGATCGATACCGAGACGACACCCAAGGAAAACGCTGAACCTGTCAAGAAAGGGTTTACAAGAGTTGCCTATCCTATCACTCCTAACCGACCAAAAGGAATGGGAAAATGCTAGATGCAAGGTTAGCAGCTGAAATAGCTTCCTTGATGCTATCAAGACTTCTCCCGCATTCAAGGTACGTGAACGGATGGTATCCAGCAACTTCAGTCTCAGTGAAGGTGTCGCCATGCTTTCAGCCGAGTGCAGGCTATTCTCACCAACACGATCCCTAAGAAACTTCCAGATCCGGTAGCAGGTCGATCGACTGCTTTCACGCAGCCGCTGCCGCTCTTTGTGATATGATCAAGTGTGAATCTTAATGCCGCACTGCTGTTAAGAGAATGGGAATGAGTGATTACCAGCCTACACGGATTTCATTGGTCCTGCTGATCGCTCAAGACGCCTACCGAGGGGCTTCTCAAGAGCGCCAAGATTGGAAATTGCTTGATTCCAACTGATTTCGCCGTTCGAGTATGACGAGCCTAAGGATCCTCTTATCCTAGGCAGACCATTCCTTGCTACTGCTGGTGCTCGATAGACTGCAAGAATGGACAGATTACTCAACGCTGGTGATTTGGTAATGTCCTTCAGCATGGAGAAAATCATGAAACGACCTAACCATCGACGGGCAAACCTTCTCGATACATTCGGATATCAGAAGAGTATTTCCTGGAGAAACATCCTGAGGATCCAGAGCAGCACGGTTCATACTGGTCAGTTTGGTTTTGATGATGATGCTGCTGGTTATGTTAATCCTAGAAGCTAAGATCGATCGATACCACAGAGGTATCGACGACACCACGTGTGTGCAGTGGAAAGTTTAGGCGAAATTCCTAAACAAGTCAGTGTTTCGGGATTGGAGTGAGGAAAGGCACCAAAGATGAGCTCAAACCACTTCCAGCCGAGCTAAGGTACGCATTGGCCCTAATTCGACATATCCTGTTATATCAATTAACAATCTACTTTGCAATCGCAAAATTCTTATCCTCTCCAGACCTATGCATGCACAGGATCTACCTGGAAGATGAGTCAAAGTCATCGATTGAATGTCGAGACGGTCAACCCGAACCTCGAAAGAAGTCACGTGAAAGAAGTGATGAAACTGCGAAGCGATCATTTATGCAATCTCGATAGTTCTTGGTCAGTCCAGTTCATGTTGTGCCTAAGAAAGGCGGTATCAAGTGGTGAAAAATGAAAAGAACGAGTTGATCCCGACATGACTATCACCGGTCATGTGGATGTATTACATGAATCAACGCCGCTACACGAAAGCGATCATTTTCCTTTGCCTTTTATTGACCAGATGTTGGAGCGCTTGGCTAATCACCCATACTACTGTTTTCTTGATGGGTCATTTTTCCATCCCCATTCACCCAAGATCAAGGGAAGACTTTACATGTCCTTACGGCACTTTCGCATACCGAATGCCGCTGACTATGTAACGCCCCTGCCACTTTCCAGAGATGCATGATTTCGATCTTCACGATATGATCGAGGAGTTTATGGAGGTATTCATGGATGATTTCTCTGCTTATGGGTCTTCATTTAAGGATTGTCTGGATAACTTATGCAAGGTCCCGATGTAGAGAAGATCTCGTCTTAATCGAAAAGTGTCACTTCAGCAAGCTGGGATTGTTTTGGGACATCAGAGAAAGGGATTGAAGTTGATCAAGCCAAGGTTCAGTGATCTCAGTTTGCAACCCCACGGCCGCTTGAGATCCGAAGTTTCGGGTCATGCTGGTTTCTAGAGATTTATGAAGGATTTCTCAAAATTGCTCGACCTCTTACTGCCTCCTTGTGTAAAGAGGTGCAATTTGACTTCACCCCTGCTGTCATGCTGCTTTCAAGGCATCAAAGCGGTTAGTGAGCGCCTGTTGTTCAACCTCCGGATTGAACTTACTGAGGTCATGCGACGCAAGTGATTTTGCTGTAGGTGCCAGGCCGGGTCGAGGAAAGAAAGAAGCTGCATGTCATTTATTATGCCAGCCGAACATTGATGATGCCCAACGCAACCAAGATTACCGAGAAAGAGCTCCTAGCAGTTGTGTTCGCTGAGAAATTTAGATCTTATTTGGTGGAAGCAAAGGTCGCTCACACTGATCATGCGCTCTTAGATACATGTTTAAGACAAAGATCTCAAGCCTCGCCTCTCTGCTAAGTACTTTTGCTTCAAGGCTCGACATCGAGGTTAAGGACAAGAAAGGGATAGAGAATGGAGTTGCAGATCACTTCGCAATGAAGATAGATGGGGACGCGCTCTATTGATGATTACTCACCGTAGGAGCGCATCTACTTCATTTCTACAGAGGAGCGGCTGATTTTGGGAAAATTTCGACTTCTCTCGACGATCTCGAGCTCAGATCGATCGATACCACCTGGGTATCGACGACACCCTTCGACGGATCACACCATTTTTGTATGGCATCGTTCTTATGCCGCCTATTCAGCTGCCGTGACAACCGCTGTGCCTTGGTATGCCGACATCGCCAACTTTCTAGAACGGAAATGAGCCGCATCACACAACACCTTATGAGAGGAAAAAGTTTCTCGAGAGGTACGCGCTTCTTTCCGATGAACCTTATCTGTACAAGCAGCTCGATGGTCTTTACGTAAGATGTTTGGCCGAGGTTCCGACGCTCTCTTCCACGCCATGGTTCTGAATATGCTGGACACTTGCAACGCTCAAGATAGTTTCTAAGGTTCTGCAAGCCGGTTTTCGGCCAACTATGTTCAGAGATGCTAATGCTTTGTTGCTCGTGATACGTCAGAGGGAAGAGTGAAAGACATGATGCCACAAAACTTCATCCTTGAGGTGAAGTGTTTGATTGCTGGGCATTGACTTCATGGGTCCTTTTCCATCGCCGCACAAGAACATACATTTTCGGCTGTTGATTATGTCTCCAAGTGGGTGGAAGCAATTGCTAGTCCAACCAATGATCATACGGTGGTTCTTAAGCTGTTTAAGACCATCATCTTCCCGCTTTGGGATCCCGCGAATCGTCATCGCGATGGTGGCAGTACTTCATCAACAAGGTTTTCGAGCGTTGTGAAGAAGACGGGTTAATCATCGTGTCGCAATCGCATCATCCTCGCAATGCGACAAGTTTCCGAGGTTTCCAAAGCGCATCAAGGAGATTTTGAAAAGACTGTGGGTTCTCGGAAGGACTGGTCTACTAAGCTGAATGATCACTATGGGCATAGAATCGCTTTTAAACACCGCTGGGACTACGCCATTTCACTGCATGGGAAAGCATGTCATCTCCCGTTGAACTTGAGCATAAAGGAATTGGCATAAGGCTACTCAACTACGACATCAAAGCTGAGAGGAGATTGATTCAGTTGAATGACTCGAGATCAGATATCACGCCTATGAGAAACTAAGTTATACAAAGAACGAGCCAAGGTCATCATGATAAGAAGATCCTTTCACAATTCAACCAAACAACGTTCTTCTTCTTTATAACTCTCGCGCAGCTTCCTGGTAAACTTCGCTCGTTGGTCGTCCTTTCACTATCAAGGAGGTACGACCACATGGTGCTATCGTGCTGATTAATTCGCCGAGACGAATTTCTGGAATGGGCAAAGGGTTAAACACTATTGGGCGAAACGAGATTCCAGCAGACAAATCGTGCCTCTCGGCTAATCCACCCGCGCATCTAACCGCCATTAAAGTCGCTCGTGACATTAAACAAGCGCTTAGTGGGAGGCAACCCACGGGTAAGTCTGTACATACTAATTTCGGTTTTGTTTTCGTGTCGCGTGAATCGTAATTTGTCTATCGATGTCGATCGATACCACGGGTATCGGTCGATACCGTCAAACAGTAAGTCATCTCTCGATTTCACATGTTTTTCTTTTTCCTTTTTCCTTTGGTTTTGTTATGCACTGATGTCAGTTTCTCTTTTGTTATGACCTAAGTGGTTTAATGGTTATGATCTTTTGTTGTCTCTAACTCGTGTTTGAATGGTATCTCAGTTTCTAACTTGGATCATCTAACACGGTCAGCTCATTCAGTTAGAGAAAGAGGTTTTTCATGTCGATTTTCACCTGGTATCGATCGATACCACCATGGTGTCGATCGATACCACTCACTTGTCTTCTCTTTATCTTACCATTTTTCTCCATTTATTTTTCTTTCACCTTCTCTAAGCTTGATATGAGGGACAGTGTTGTTTAGAAATCAGGGGAGGTGTTCTTGACATTGTGTGTTCATTTTGAAAAAAAAAAAAAAAAATGATTTTCGTGTCAAAACAACTTAGAGATTCTGTGCTCGGTTTTGATGTGCTGGTTTTGCTTTTGAGTGTCATTGTTACAGGGTCAATATCCAGTTCGATAATGAAAAATCCAGAGGTAAATCAACTGACCAGAATTCATGGATTGTCTCAACAAGTTTTCATCACAAGTTTTAGCCAAATTTTGCACTTCATCAATAAGGTAAATGTCGAAAGAGCTTGATTCATCATTCATTACCTAGCTAAGGAACTATTATATGAAAGAAATGGTAGATCTCCCGTGATAAGTCTTGGATACGTTGAGAGGGTAAGAGCAGAATTGGTAGCTAACACTATCAATGCGTCTCGAACCTTGATTTGTATATGCGGTTAAAAAAAATAAAAATAAAAGAATCATAAGAACTGGATACATTGAGAGGGTAAGAACAGGGAATTCGGTGCTAACACTATCATACTCGCGTCTCGAACGATTTGTATATGCAGTTAAAAAAAAAAAAAAAAAAAAAAAAAGAATCATAAGAACTGGTTGTGAAATAAGTGCAGGGAGTTAAATACCAAGAAAAAGTTGAATGAATTGTTCCTGGCTGTATTGTGTATGACCAAAGAATCTAGAAAGTTATGGACATTGATTTTAGCGATGGGCGATGATAAGCTTGGATGAACACTTGGGGTCATGAGTGAAGTCTGTGGAAGCTGGGAATTCCGATGGAGAACATGGAGGTTAGATCTGAAGTCGATAAGGCAGTGGGCGCTTGGGAAGAGGGATCATTACAGCGATTTCGGTACGATCAGGATCTCAGGTTTTCAAACCTCTTTCTCTCTTAGTTTTCTGTTTTGCTTGAGAGGCTGCAGTAAGTTGGGGAGTTGATATATCATGGATTTTACCGTTTTTAGCCATGATATAAGTGTTTTCGAGTCTTTCTAGTGCTTTCTATCATTTTAGAGTCTTTTCAGGTTTTAACGCGTTTGGGGAAATGGAGATTTTGGAGACATTTGGAGCCTTTTGGAGCAAACCGAGAAAGTACCCGTTTTGAAGCTTTGATCGATCGACACCATCAGTGTCGATCGTCGAAGCCGAAGCATGAGTATAGATCGACACCATCGGTATCGATCGATACGTCGCAAGCGGCAGCGGAGATAGATATCGGGGCGAGAATTCTGCCGAAAGCCCAATACTTTCCTTATTTACAAAGCGCTCGTGTTTTTGAATTTAAGCAAACTCTTAGTCTTTAGGTAAAGGGGACTGGACTTTTCACTATTATTCTTGAGCCACCATTGAGACTTGACTTTGGAGGCTTTTGTGAGGGAGACGGATCCAGACTTTGTTAATCATAGAAGATCCCGAACCCTTGTTTTTATTCTTTGTAATTTGATGATTTATTCAGTTATGTTATTTGTTTATCATCTATGCAGTAGTCTCATTTTAGGTTTAGGGTTTTCTCATATGGATTTCTCGATTTATGATGATTGATTTGTTAGGGTTCATAATCTGAATAGTTCTTCACCATAGGTTGTTCTCAAACTTTATAACGATCACTTAGAATATAGAACCTGATTAATCGATTAGGCGCTGACAGTCGAGTATCTGATAAAACCTAGGGTGAGCAATTGGATTATCTGCAAAGAGATTTGGTTTAATCGAATTGTGAACATATCAAACTTGAATTGATTGCTGGTTTACTGTGTAGGATTTGCGAAAGAGATTTGAAATTTTAGACTTTAGACTTAGTTAGTTTCGCGCACGTTGGTTAACTATACTTTCGTGTTTGAGTTCAAGAGCGCTTAATTGATTGAACCTTAATTGATTAATTGTTATTTATCATTGATTTCCTGAGAGTTACCGAGCCTAATCCTTCCCTTGATTAAATCAATGATGTATTTAGTTCTTAATTCTTTGTCTAACAGTGATTTCTTAGCTTAATCCTCACTAAATTATTTATTGTGTGAATTTTCTTGAGTTCTTGTGTTCGACCCCTAACTTTACTGCAGCAACTGCTTTAGTATCATTTTAGGGTATTAATTTGAGCATATCATCGGTGTTCTTGGCAGTACCCAGATAAAGTTGTAGCGCCTTGGTTCGGTTCTTGATACATCTCGGTTTTGATGGTTTTCAACCATCATTTTCATAGGATTATCTGTGTTTTCTCCTTGTTTTAGAGTCTTTTAGTCCTTTATGAAGTCTTTACAGGTTTTAGGTTGAATTGGAAGAGAATTTAGAATTTTGGGACGAAAACGCGGTTTCAGAGATGTAGGATTGTGTAAAAGAGTCAGAAGTTTTCCATTCGTTGAACACCTTCCCTACGTTGGATCTTAATTAGTTTTGGACATAAGATAACTCTTTGAGTTAGCTTTCATTTGGGACTGGTTTTATGTCACTATCATAGGTGGTTGTGATTATGCTTTTTGCGAAAGGCAGTCAATCGAGCAGCTGAAGCAGCGAGTGAGACCTCAGATCGATCGATCCACTTTTGCGTTCAACTTTCAGATCGACCATGGCACTAAGGATCGACCGATCCACATCCAGATCGACCTGTGCAGACTCAGATTGACCGATCCAGCCCAAAAACGAGAAAATACAAAAGGAAAACTTCCTGATTTGCCCCAGATTGTCCTTATCTCTTTAGGGTTCGACCAAAACTGTTTAAAACTATAAATAATGGGTTTTAAGTCATTGTTTAGGCGACGCTTTTATCTCTATTCCATTTTTACATTCTGTAAATTTTTCTCTGCAATTTTTGGATCTCTGTAAGCTTTGGAAAAAGAATCTCTGACTCTATGATACACGCCTAAGAAGCCTCAAAGAAGCAACTCAACCAAGCTCCAAGGATGATAGAAAATCGGCGGATTCGTTCTCACGGTAAATGGCTCCAAAACCGGAATTGGTGGGGTGAAATGAAACGGCGACGGAGATGACATGGGGAACTGATGTAGGAGTAGATGTGGAGCTTGAGGACCAGGAACACGTCCAAGAGCAGCAAGAGAACTGGTGGAGGGGGTGAGAAAGATGAACGGTGGTCAACGGTGTGGAGGCGGAAGTGAAGAGAAGCGGTGGTGGATAGTGAAGTGATGATGGTGGTGAAGCAACCGGGGGATAGTGAAGGCACCACAAAGGGGATGGATCTCCCTTCGATACAGCCACCTCAAAGGTAGAGGACCAACCTCAATACCTAAGAGAAACCCTAGCCTCTAAGACTAGATACAAAGTTTACAACTTTTAGATTAATGTTGCTTAATGATAAAAGGAGAGAGTCTTGCCTTATATATGCTTACAATTAGGACATACTAAATGAGAAATGGGTCCTAAGCCAATATTAGACAAGGCTTGATACTTAGGCCCATTAGACATAAGATAAACCCACAAATAAACCAACAAGAAAAAAAGACAAGTCTCAAAACAATCTAAAGAAGAGGAAAAACATTTGTAATGGTTTTCCCTTTGAAAATAGGATCACAATCCTAGACTAACTCACTTGTCATAAATTTTTCCAAGTAATTAGTCTATGGAGATTGGATTATGATGCTCTAGTTTTTCACACCTCATTAAAACCCTTTCCTAGTAAAACCCGGTGGAAAACCTAGGAGTAAGGAAAGAGTATGTTACTCACGTAGAGTCTAAGGGTTGTGTCCTCACCTAAGCTTGGTGGTGAAGACATGCCATCCTCCCATGGCTTCTAAGTGCTCAATGACTAGCACCGATACTCTCCCGGATGCCACACGAACGTTTGAAGCTTCCCAGACGCACTAGCTTCAAGATTCTGCCGGTGCAGGATCCGTCGACTTGTGACAAGCATAACATTTGATCCTGAAAAGATCTTGATCTGATTCCAACTCTCAAAGCTTCTTCTTTGAGTCAAGATTCCATAACATGTCTTCTCGTTGCTCGGTTCTTCTTGGTCTGACCGGAATCCTTCGACGAGTGAAAGTTGGTCCAAATCCGGTAGCTTTTGATCCGTCCGTCTTGTATCAGCCATAACTTCTTCTTGGGAGATTCTTTTTGGCTGATTCCACTTCGAGGTGCTCCCTAGGTGAGCTGTGAGTGAAGTCCAGGTGTTATTTGGTGATGCATCAGATCTTAGGATTGCATTACTCTACATCTTGAGAAGATTTCTGAACCCTTTTGATTTCTTATTCTATGATTATGAGTTCTTATTCATCTTTCTCTGCTTTCTTTGTATCCATGTCTAAGTAGATCCATAGTTAGGTTTTAGGGTTTCTAGGGATTCATGAATCACTGAATTAGACATAGATAGAGATTTATCGTTGTTAATCTTCTCCTTTTGTTGTTCTCATAGCTTAGACTGTATTGATCACTTAGTCTATGATTTAGGGTTTAACCTATTCTCCAAAAGCTTATAGGTTGCTTGATAGAACATTAGGAGAATGAATTGTTTTTAACCAACGAAAGCTGATGTTAAGGCAATTCGTGAACATATTGAACTTGTCTGTTGAATGCTTGTCTGTAATTCTCCGTTCAAACGACAATTTAGAATCTTAGGTTGCTAGACAAAGTAATTAGTGCTATGACAGTGGATTGATTATACAATTATGTTTGAGTTCGAGATTGGTGTTTAATTCATTCCCTGAATATTTGTTTGATTCTTGATTTATGATTTCTTGCGAATTTCTCTGAAGCCTAACGTTTTTAATTCATAAGTGTACATCTATTTGCATTTATTTCATTGTTCACTTTAATCCAACTCTCTTATTTTTGTCTTACCTTCTTAATCATTCTCTGTAATCCGTAGTGCAACACTTGATTCTCGTGGATTCGATCCCTAAGTACTACAACGTGCTAGGGTTATTTGAGTAGACGCGGCTGAAAAGCCTAACTATCAAATTAGCACCGTTGTCGGGGATCAATAACGTCGCCTTCAGATTTGAGTTTGATATTTAGTCTAAGATCTTACTAACTTCATTTTATTTTTGCTCTCTTGTGTCTTTCAAGTGCATGCCTAGAAGGAGTCAAGGCTTTGACATCCTCCTGCAACTGAGTAATCAAGAGCTAGCAAGAACAGAGCGAACAAACAGAAAAACACAGAAAGAACAGTCAAGACTAGCCAACATGGGTGATAACTTTGACAACCAAGCACTAGCTGACGCACAGGCTGCTACAGCTAATGAACTCCAGACCTTGAGACAGGAAATGCAGCAGTTGCTACAACAGCAACAATTACAGCAGCAGCAGCGTGCCATCGGGGATGTGGACACTCCTCATGTCATCTACCAAAACAAAGCTGCCATTTGTCCGTCAGAGATTGAAACCTCAGATGATCAGTTTGGTAAAGCAGCATCTTTTCCATGGGTTACCCGCTGAAAACCCAATGGACCACATAGAGAACTTTAAGGAAATCTGCAGTACTACAAAATCAAATGGGGTACCTACTGATTACCTCAAGTTCAAGTTATTCCCTTTCTCTCTATCAGACAAAGCATCAAAATGGCTTAAGTCACTACCTGCAAGGTCATTAAGGTCTTGGGCTGAATGCAGAGCTGCTTTCATTGACCATTTCTACACCAAGTCCAAGACAGCTTCTTTGAGGAATAAGATCACTACTTTTGGGCAACATTCAGGAGAGTCTTTCTGTGAAGCTTGGGAGAGATTTAAGGAATACCGCAGAGCTAGTCCTCACCATGGGTATTCAAATGAGCAGATTCTAAGCATTTTCTATGATGGAGTTAATTGGGATTACAAGAATGCTCTCAATGCTGCAAACACTGGAGACTTCATGACCAAGACCGTTGCAGGGGCGTATCAATTCATAGAGAACTTGGCTGCAAGTTCTAACACCCGTTGTGTAGAGTATAATCGCTCCAACAAGGTCAGTAGTGTTGAGTCTCAGAAGATTGATTAGTTGAGTGCAAAAGTGAGTCTGCTGATGAAAGCAAATCAGAGGGGTGTTCAGCTTTGTGAAGATGGTACAGAGGCCATTCGCTGTGAGGAAAACACTGAGGAGTTGCATGAGGTTAATTATGTGAATGGACATGGTTTCGTGCAAAAGAGGGGTTTTAACCAGAATTACAGAAGCCACCCAAATCTGTTTTACAGAAGCACGAACGTTGAGAATCCTCAGGATCAGATTTATCCACAGCAGAAACAAACGTTCGTGCAAAATTTGGCATCATTGGTATTCCACAGGGTTTTCAGGAAAAACAGTTCGTGCAAAATCCGGGTCAGAATCAGTTTCAGAGTGGTTTCCAGCAGAGTCAACCATTCAACAATTTCTAGACACTTGCAAGCTCAGCGAATGGTTCTCAGGACGAGGTCAAGACACTTATGCAACAACTTCTACTCCAGCAACACAAATCCACCAATGAGACCAACACGAAAATGGACAACATGTACAATGATCTCAACACCAAGTACGAGGCTGTTTCTACTCACATGAAACTGCTTGATACTCAGGTTGCTCAGACTGCAGAAATAGTTAAGAGACAACAAGATTTTCTTCTAGTGAAGGGTGAACAAAATCCACGGTCTGGAGATGGTTCTGGTAGCTCACGAGCTAATGTACATTATGTCGGAGATGAAGAACGGGCTGCTTTTGAGAACAAGTTTGGGGACATGTTACAACAGATCTTAGATGGACAAAACAAGTACTTTCAAGAGATATATGATCTTACTTAGAAGTTTGAATGCCTGAGTTGTGAGTTTCAACTCGTGTTAAAGACCAGAGAGAGTGTAGTATGTCCAGATCGATCGGACTCTTCGAAACAGTTCTGTCCAACTCAACTACGAAATCCCGTCAGCAGCCAGATCGATCGATCCAGGAGGAATCGATCGATCTTACGCTGCAGCAAATGGCGAGCAGTTCTCAGATCGATTGATCTGCTGTGGATCAATCGATCCAATCTTGAGCTCTAGGAAAGAAATATGTACCTGCGAGTCTTCCTCCATATGTTCCAAAGATTCCATATCCTTGTACAGTTAAGCCTCTTCCATTCAAGCTTCTGCCAAAGCTTGCAGATCCAGAGAAGTTTGTGGTCCCCTGTTCTATTTATGGGGTAGCTTTTGAGGATTCTTTGTGCGATTCAGGTTCTACAGTGAACATAATGTCTATGGACATCGCACGATGTTTGGGGATTGAGGATATTCAACCTTCTGACATGACCCACAAGTTTGCTGATGCAACAATTTCATCATCACAAGGATGCATCCGTGACCTCCAGGTACGAATTGACAAATGTTTAATGCCTTGTGGTTTTCAGGTAGTTGCAATGAGTGACGGAGCCTACATTTCTCTAATCTTGGGAAGACCGTTCCTCGCCACAACAGGAGCATTTGTCGACTTGCTTAACAAGTGAGTGTGCCTTTCAGCAGTTGACAAATGTGTCTTTTCTAATGTTGTGCCATCAGAGATTAGCAAGCAGAGTGGATCTTTTGTAGCTATTGAAGAGAACGAGCTGAATATCACACAACATCTCCACTTTGTTAGCAATGCGGTCTTGGAGTCCGTCAAGAAATTGAGCCATTAGTGTTTCCTCGGTATCTTCTAAGTTGAGACGATTCCTTAGATGCTCAAACTCCTCATAATACTCCTCCACACTCTTACTCCCTTGAGTAAGCTTTCGAAACTTCTTTTGTAGTTCTCGGTGGTATTGTGGAGGCACATATCTCCCTTTCATCATGAACTTCATGATTTCCCATGATGGAACCGGTCCTTCTCCATTTCTTTTATTCTTGGACGCGTCTCTATCCCACCATGTGAGGGCATGATCACTGAGTTGGGCGGCTGCATAGGACACTTTTCTTGGCTCATCATAGTTATAGACCTCAAAGACATGGTCCATCCTTCTTTCCCAATCCAAGTATGCTTCCGGGTCAACTTTTCTCGTGAAAGTCGGAGCTGTTAACTTAAGACTAGGGGAGTGAACTCTTAGGTGATCTTGATCATCTCTATCCCCATAGTCTCTCCTATCTCTAGGCCTAAATCTCCTAGGCGGTGGAGGCTGGAAATATTCCTCTTTGGAAATATCATCAATTACCGGGTCATGGACCGGTGGAGGCGCTTGCCTTCGTGGTGGCTCTACACGGTCTCCTTGCTCTAGCTGTTCTAGAAGGTTCTGAATGTTGGTCAAGATGGTAGTGAGGTCAGGTAGCTCAGCCATGTTTCCTTAGTTACCTCGCAAAATGTAACATCCGTGTTCCGTCGTTCTCTTGTATCATGTTTATTCGACTCTTGACGATCATCGTAACCCTCGGGATTGTTGTATTTAGACGGAGTTTGTTAATAAAGAGGTTATTAATAAAATAAGATGTTTATAATTGATACATGATGTGGATTTCGTGTATTGGGTGTTATATAATACGTGATGAGGATTTCACGTGTTATAGGTGATTCGACACATGATGGAGATTTCATGTGTGAAGGTGATATCGGGTGAGTTATCACTACGTTACTTGGTTCGGTGGAGTAGGGTTTAAAATCGTTAGATCCTAATGAGACATGTTTAGGATTATGTGGATTTAATACTAAACGGATAGGGATTATATGGATTTAGCCCTTATCGGAGGATTACGTGGATTTAATCCTCGGGTGGTCGGGATTATGTGGATTTGATCTTGACGAGTGGGTTTGTCGATTAGGTTATGTGGATTTAGTCCTAATATATCGATAAACCAAGTGAGAACTATGTGGATTTAGTTTTCGAGTGGACTTCGCCTAGTAATCCGGGTATAGGACTCGATGGACTTAGTCGTCAAATGACCACGTGGGATCTACGGTATTGACTCCAAGATTGTTATTGAACCAAGTACGGGAAGATATTGGGCTCGAATAATGGCCCTAGGGGCGGTGATTGAGTTAAATCAAGTAATAGATCGATTGCGATTAAGTAATATTTTGAGATGGGGAGATGTCTCAAATATTTTGGGTGATTAGACGGAATCACTAAACCGAACGGGAGAAATCAATTGGAAAATTAATCGTTGCGGTTTAGTGGATTTGGTTTGGTTTGGTTTAATTTTGATTAAACCAACAAGCATATACATACATGTATATGCTTCTCCTTCTCAAGATTTCTACACTCTTCTTCTCATTTCTTCATTTGAAGAAGAAATATCTAGAACTAGAGAGAGAGAAGGGAGGAGAAGGAAAGAAAGAAAGAGAAGAAGAAGAAGAGAAAGGGAGAATAAGGGAGAGGAGAAGAGGAGAAAGAGGTGAAGAAGACAAAGTTTTTGGGGTCATTTGTGAGCTTCGATCGGGGTATCAAAATGGCACGGATTGAGCTGAAATTTTGTGGGTAAGTTCTTCAATATCTTGCCTAGTTTTCTACCAAATTTCGTGGGATTATGTTGAGTGGTTTGGGAGATATGATGTTTCTCCCTAGACTACTCTGTTTTCGGACTGTAGCGACGGGGCGAGTTTGATGGAGTGATTGGGCACTCCAATCCTGTTTTTTTGGGCTGAAATTTGGTAGATAGGTTGTGGAGACCTTAATCTTGAAGTTCACCGAAGGGAATTCTTAAATTTGATCTAGGGCAAGAGATATGATAAGCTTACTAAAGCTCTGTTTTTGAGGAAAGGAATCCGAAATTGTTGAGTTATACTATTGAGTTAGGAGCTTGTAATCAGTCTTTTGAGAGTGTGTTTGGTGCTATATTTGTCAGGAAATTAGTGGATAGCCTGGTGGTGTGTTGTGCCAAGAAAAGAAGTTTAGCTCGTGGGGTTGAAATCAAAGAAAGCGGTTGTGTAGTTTCATTGTTTCAACAGTCAAAGAAGGTAGTGACCGTGGTCGAATATATAATCATTGATTTTTGTGATTGTTGTGTGCTTAGGAACTAGACCATTGGGTGTGAATCATGGTTTATCCATGTTGTTTGTTGTGTGTAATGGAGCTACATTACGGTATGTGTTTTGATTGTTCTTTAAACATTTCGGTTGCGTTATATCTTTGGTTATATGTGTTCATGGCCGTGAGGCGGAGGACCGCCTCACTAAATTATCATAACTGCGCCTCTTTGGTGCAGGTAAAGAAAATACTTAGGGGATGGAGCACGTGGAACCAAGGCCGAAGTGAAGGAAAAGGATGATCTAGGCGGGTTCTTGTATCTTGTGTTTGGGTTGTTTATATGCATTCCAAAGTTAATGTTTGGAACTTGTTAGTGTTATTTTAAGATGATTTTTGAATGGTTTAATTTTGGTACTTAACACATTTTGCGTATGGTTGTTGCCTTATGTTGTTATGACTTGTGTTGGCTTGTTGAGGCGCCTCGGGTTGCGGGGGCAGGGTGGGGATCGGCCGATCCAGGTAGGATCGATCGATCCTATGGGATCGTTTTGGCTCAGAAACCTTTTGAGGAATCGGGATCGATCGATCTCAGCAAGATCGATCGATCCTAGGGAGTCCATTTGGGTCAGAAACTTCTGGTCTGTTTTTAGGGGTTACGATCGATCGATCCTGGGTGAGATCGATCGATCCCTATTGTATTAAGGTTCAAGTGTTTGTCTTGTATTAGATGTGGAGTCTTTAGCTTGGGTAGCATGTAAGTTTTAACTATTCACCGATTAGAACCGTTTTAAGAAAAAGTTTTAAAAAAATTTCGTATTTTTTCCACGGGTTCCGTCTTGTCATTTCGGGGTAGGGTGTTTCACAAAACAACCAACAACAACGAAACCGCAAATATGAATCTTTCGGTAACGATTTTAAATTTCGAACACTAGGCTATTGGGCGCACTTTTTAAATGAGACTATGGGTCTTAAAAATTCAAACTTGGAGCACAAGAGATAAGGTTTGGGACCACACGATGCCAGCACAAAAGTAGAAAGAACAAAAGGCTCAAAAGCAAATAAAGCAAATTGTACAATCTTAAACTTTCTAAATTAAGCAAAAAGAACCTCTTCTTCACCAAACTTCCTACAATGGCTGCTCACTGAATCTACCACATGCAATAGCCTAGATTCCCATCTACACAACCTAACAATAGCAAGAAGCAAAGATAAACTCGCAACTAATCACACAAAAGTAACAAAGTCTAAAACTTTTTCAAGTTTTCAACTTTGAAACCCCAAGTCAAGCACACTAAGAGAGAAAGAGAAGGAAATACACAACCTTTAGTAGGAGCTTTAGTTCTGATACCAAATGGTAGGTTCTCACAATCTTCACCTTCTAATCCAACTAAGATCCGGCCAAAGGGGAGCTCCGGTTAGGCACACGGTTCGGCGGATTAGCTAGCTCGGCGTGGGCTCGGTTCGGCGGTGATTATGGATTAGAAATCAATCACGAACGGGGTCAAGCTAGGACACGTACGAAGAGGCTTGAGCTGGGAAGACTTCAACCATATTCAAGCTAAGAACGGTGGAGCTCCACGGCGGTGAAGAATGCAACCGAGTGTAGACAAACAATGAGATGTGGGGTGTTGGGCGAACCACAAAGGATGTGTGAGTCCTTTGATACAGCCAAGATCCTTTGAGTAAGAGACACACTCAATTACTCTTAGGAATAACCCTAATCTAGAGCAATCTCAATAGATTAGAAGAGACATAAAGTTGTAAACTTTAGGTTTTGTGTAAATTATTGCTTAATTGATGAGAAAGAAAGGAGTTGTCTTTTATAGGCTTACAACTAGGTTTAGTAAGTCTAATTTGGTCATAAGCCCTTTTAAGGACAACTTGGATACTTAGGCCTCAAATTAAAAACCAAAAGCCAAACACAATAAAAGGCAAAGTCTCAAAAATAACTAAAAGAAAGGGAAAACATATGTAGAAATTTTTTCTTAGAGATAGGATCACAATCCTAGACTAACCAAGCTTGTCATGACTATTTCCAAGAGGTAAGCCTATGGAGATTGGATTGTGATGCTCTAGTCTTCACACCTCGCTAAAACCCTTTCCTAGTAAATTTTTTTCATCACCTACATCAAAAAGAGTCAAGTGAGCAACATTGAAGGAAGAAGAGACATTATACTCATCCGGAAGTTCGAGATGGTAAGCGTTGTCATTGATCTTCTCGATCACTTTGAATGGACCGTCTCCGCGTGTATCCAACTTGTGCTTCTTCTTGTTTGGAAAGCGCTCAGGTCTAAGGTGTAGCCACACCCAATCTCCTGGTTGAAAGATGACTTGCTTCTTCCTCTTGTTAGTTTGCTCCTCCACTCGCGCATTCACCTTCTCAATATTTTTCCGAACTTTCTCATAAAGCTTCTTCATTGTCTCGGCTTTGGTAGACCCTTCTAAGTCCAATCTTTCATCTTGTGGTAGGGGTGTGAAGGTCAAAGGAGTGCTAGGATTATGTCCATATACCACTTCAAACGGCGACAACTTGGTGGTGGAGTGCCTAGCGGAATTGTATGCAAATTCAACCCAAGGAATGCATTCTAGCTAATTCTTCACATTCCGTCCTATAGTAGCTCTCAACAATGCACCAAGTGTGCGGTTCACAACCTCTGTTTGCCCATCAATTTGGGGATGACAAGTAGTAGAGTAGAGTAGTTGAGTCCCCAACTTCTTCCACAACGTCCGCCAAAAGTGGCTCAAGAATTTTGAGTAGCATCGTTAGTCTTGGAATAAGGGATCAAATGAGCCATCTTAGAGAATCTATCCACCACCACAAAGATTGAATCCCCATGCTGAAATGTAGGGACAGGTAGAGGTTGGTAAAGACCGTGAGATTGCATTCTTGACTTTGCCCTCTTGATGATGACGTGGCGGCGGAATTGACCTTGAATTCGCCGGAGTCTGCAGCCAATTCATTTTCTCGACTTCCAATCTCCATCTCCGTAGAATTTGAAGCCACCTGAGGTCACAGAAGATGACAAAATTCCACAATCTATTGGCTTCGTCTTTTCAGCAATAGTTTAAAATCAAACTACTACTCAGAACTAAACAATCTCGATTAGGAGATTAATAAATAGCTAAACCAATGTCATACACAAAACATCAAAGTCTTCGTCCAAAAATTCAGATCAAAAGCCAACTTATACAACCCAATAAATCTGCTTGATTCCATGCTTCGCCGGCGCTTTCGATCAGAAAATTGATCGGAGAAAGAGAATTTTCCTCCGCCTTTGATAGGAGAAGAAAATAACAAGAGCCAGAAAAAGAAGGAGAAGTCAGATCGTCTGGATTGAGTTTGGTTGTAATTGAAATCGGGTTTGGGTCGTGCTTATTTACTGTATCGGATTTTAATTTTGTTTAATAAAGTTTTTAAGTGGTTTAATTTTGTTTTGTAAACCAACTAAAATCAAGGTCTGTGGAAATACAGATTTCGAACTATTATCTCGGGTTGTATAAGTTGGCTTTTGATCTGAATTTTTGGACGAAGACTTTGATGTTTTGTGTATGACATTGGTTTAGCTATTTATTAATCTCCTAATCGAGATTGTTTAGTTCTGAGTAGTAGTTTGATTTTAAAATTTTAAGAAATATATGATGAAAATATTTTTCTGGGATATCCAGCACTAAAAAGTCTAAACAATTTTTTTTTTCTTTTTTTTTAACGCATCTTCACGTTTATTTATTGAAACACAACGAGCTATAACCTCAATACAAGCCATGAAGGCCAATAGATCACCAAGGCCAATAAATCCATAATGGACAACGGATTTTTTCACACTAGCAAAACCAGAAGAAGAAACCAAAAGGCGATAGAAGAAAAAAAAAACACTACTAAACCAGAAGGCCTAAAATTAGCACATATTACTGAAGAGAAAATCTTAACAAAAAAAAAAAAAGTGAAAAAACCGACGACAGAGTATCTGGATCTCGTCTGTCGAATCCAATTTCGTCTCTCCTATCAGATTTGTGATGCCAAAAAAGCTTCCTTGATTAGCAAGCTACCACCAAAATTAAGCATAGAAGATCGAGCGAAACCGGATGAAGATGACAATGAGAGCTCTTGGAAGAGGAAAATGACCAGTGACTTAGGAGATCAAAGAGACCCACCTAATTCATTTATATCTTCGTTCTTTTATTTTATAAACGTTTTTGATAAAACGGATCACATAATTAAATTTACATCACATGCCCGTTTAGGCCCGCAGGCTTTGGGCCAATTCATATACAATTTTTATTTTTCTCGTGGATAAAACGCCAGTCAATATGTGGAGCAGCCTTTACTGTCAATCAGAAGACAAGACTTTACGGTCATGAAACGAAAACAATAGTTCTCCCTATTCGAACAAAGTCGGAAAGACAGTTGCACAAACTGTTACAATTTATGGTTTACAACAAACCTATATCGCCAAAAAGAATTAAAAAAAAGATAAAGCAAATAACAACTATATATTATGCCTCACATGAGTCAAGAACCTCTGTTTGACTCTGTCTCCGGGCAATCTCCAACCTATAAACGACCAAACTGTAAAATTACAATCCATATGCCTCCGGCAACTTATTCATGTCAAGTTTCGCCACCATGTTATTATCTAACCAGAGCTCCGCGTCAACTCTAGCTCCCACCTCAGCCGCCTTCTGCCGTATAAACGTCGCAGACATGTCTCCTCCTACACCTTCAAAGCCGTTTCCGTCCTTAAAAACCTCTTCGGGGAAATTGACTCTCGTGGAACGACCACGTAAGTAAACCGCGGCGGTGTCGTAGGCGCGTGCGGCAGCAACTGCGGTTTTGTAGGAACCAAGCCAGATCCGTGATCGTTTGCTAGGCTCCCTTATCTCAGCCACCCACTTCCCCCACTTCCTCATCCTTATCCCTTTATATCGCTTCTCCTTGGGGATCATGAGATTCCTCTTCGGCTTCTCGTTCATGACCAGTTCTTCTTTCACCATAGGAAAGTCTTGTTTTCGTTTGTATTCAATCTCCATCAAAACCTAAATCTAACCAAACGTGCGTGCAATATATAAAGAGAGAGGATAACATAAGCGAGAGGATATGAGTGTAGGCTAGGCGGCTAAAGATATGTATGCCTTATGTGGTGGCGCCGCCACTCTTTTCTTACTGGATTATTTAATTAAACCAAAAATATAGCCGACACAAACAAGAACTCTCTCTTACCATTTTTAATTTAACAAAAAAAATTAGGGTTTTCCAAAAAAAAAAAACTCTTAAAAATGCCAATTTTTTAAAGGTTTATTTTTATTTTTAAAAATATATGCTAATCCGACAAATTCAAAAATATTATGCAATATAACCAGTTTTTGTTACCGTCAAATTTGTAAAATTTTGATAAATGATATATCAAACCGAAACTTTCACGATAAAGAGTCAAAATCTAATTTTAGAATTTTAAAAATTTAATTTTTATGATTTCGAAAACATTTAAAAAATACAAAAATTTTATTACATATTATTTTTAATTATGTAGGATTAAAAGAAATTGAACGAGTTAAAAGTTTTTAAAATTTTTAAAAACCATAAAATTTATTGTTTGACTTTTAGGGGGGGTTATTGGATGAAAGAATTCTTAAGAAAATAATAGAATGCTAAATTCTAGTGTTATTCAATTTTGTATTTTATAGATTCTATTAAATTCTAGTGTTATTCAATTGATTGATTTTTAAATTCTAGTGTTATTCAATATTATGATTGTTTTGATGATCATGTCATTTAAAAGGAATTTAATAGAAAGTTCCCTAAAAAATGTGAAGAATCAATTCCGAGCATTTAACCTGTGAATTGGGCTGAATTCATTAAAATTTTTTAAAATGTTTAGAAATCTATTATTTTCTTATTCAATTGAATTCTTTTTAAATATTTCGTTGAATACCCCCTCTTTAGTGTTTGGTTAAAGGGATTAGGGGTTGAAAGTTTCAATTGGGGTTTAATAAGCCGGTGACAAACGGCAAGTTGTGGCTGTGTGGCGGTAATAAGGTATACCCACGAAGTGGCTTGTCGACATTTGGCATATTGGCCCACCGACGTGGCAGCCTATTCTTACGGAATCCACTATGCGACACATGTTCTGTCTATTATCACTTTGGTCTTCGCTTCCTTTTTCTTCTCATAACTTTTTTTAACCCTTAACCATATTTGCTCTTAGGTCTAGTTTCGTGAAAAATGCCCCCAAAAAAATAAATCTTTCAAATGATAAAATACAAGACCAGTCTTAATTATTTTTAAAAAGTATTCTCTATATAAATTAGATGACGTTCCGTACTGTACACGTAAATAACTGATTAATTAAATATTATTAAGTAAAAATATGTAATTTGTTTATCATATTATAGTGATCACAGCAATATTTAAGGTTTGTCCAAGATATAAATAAAACTGTGAAATTTATTAGAAACTTTAAGTAAAATCTATTTGTTTTTCATCTTTATGACCCTGCAATATTTAAGGTTTGTCCAACATATAAATAATATCGTGAAAATGTGATTGCAGATGATAAATTCAATACTGAAAGATGAATTAATTAATACACAATTATGTACTAATCCATGCTATAACACATAATATATACTTGAAGCAACATCAATTAATAAATAAAAGAGTTACGGGTCTAGCATTTTTAAAGATATTAAAATGTATATTTATATTTTTAAAAAATCTGAAATTTTTGTTAGGCTAATATTTGATATATATTAATATATTGATAATTACAAATTCGGTAATTGACGTGGTGGTTATTTCACTCAAGGTTTTACTTTAGAAACAACATGGAAAGTTGCAAATGCACAACTAATTGTACGTAGTATTTAAGGATCGATCCACAAAAAAACTTATAAACTATGCTACGTGATAACATCGTAATTTTACCTATTCTTTATATGTTTTTCTAATGTATTTTTAAAGTGTTTAGCGTGTTTTCAATGCATTTTAGGTATTTTAATAGTTTTTACGATATTAAAGAGTTTTTACAAAGAACATAAAACAAGTTTCGAACCACCGGAAGTTTGACATCCGTTGAAGGTCTCCCCTTACCTAAATCTAACATTCTTGGAGTCGTTGGAAAGCTAGAAACACCATCGTTCACCTTAAAGTGAAATCAGATCAAACCATCGCCAATCAAAAATTATTTCCGATTTACCATAGCCATGTCTTACCGCACCCGAGAAGAACGAAGCCGCAGCTAAAGACCAAATCACCGTGGTAAGCCATAACGCGTCCGCGATAAACACATCCATTGTCGCACCTCCAGGCCCCGATGTCGCAGCCAAGCATTCCCGAAGCCCAGTTGCTCCAAAACGACGAGTTTCGACATGTAAAAACCCTAAACCCTGTTCAAGACCCTGAAACCTATAAATACTTGTTTTTAATAAGGTTTTCGCAAGCAACTTCATAGGGAGCATCCAGATAATGTCCACAGCTCAGCTGCTCGGAAATTTGCCCAAAACACTTTAGATTTAGTCTTTATTTCGTTTTTGCTTTGAAGAGATAAGAACCCACCTCTTTGTATTTGATATTAAAGAAGTTACTTCTGAACCCTTTTGTTTCTATTTCGATATATGATTATGCACTTTCTTACACCTGTTTTGATTTTTGCTTGATCATGATTGAGTAGATTAATAGTTGGGTTTAAGGGTTATGAAAGAGAATTTATTTTCTCTCTCGAGTTTCACCCGAGAGCTACTAGAGAGTAGTTTCGAGAGGTTAATCCAATATCAACCGAAAGTGCACAGTAAAATCATTTGTAGTGCATACGGGATCGATCCACAGAGAATGCATGGAAAAATCTAATCTAAGCAAAATATAAAAGTGGGGGTTTTAGTTTCTAATATCTAAATGTAGAAAGTAAAAATAGAATGTAAACAAACGATGTAAACAATAAGAGAAAAACGAACCTTAGGGTGGTGATAACCGATTTCAGGGAATCTTCTAACTCGTTTATGTTGTTTATTCAACCTAAACGTTTTATGTCTATCAACCTAGAGATATGAGATAAATAGATTAATCCACTCTTGTGGCATTAATCCCTATGCAAATCCACTCTCGTGCTATTTCTAATAACACTCATTTTTACAGGTTTTTATGCATTCATTTATCTTAGTTTTATGCATTATAGTTAGCATTTAGGATAGTTTTGGTATGCTTGCATATGTTTTATGTATTTTTAAGTACTTGGAGCAAAACGCAGATGTTTGAGATGTTTTCAAGAATATTTAGAAAGCATACAAGAATGGCGAAGCATCGCACCTCAGCTACGAATGGTTACAGAAGATTGCTTCAAAAAAGAAGATGCATTCCAATCCTTAATCGACGGTGGATGTGGCTCTAAAGTAAAGTATGTTCATGGTGAAGTACATGTAGTATGTTTATAGTTATTTCTTTCTTGTTAAGCTAAGAGATGTTAGTACGATAAGATAATGTAAGATAAAAGTTCAAACTAGATATGGTAGATCTTCTTCTTTAGTCTAGCCTTTGTTTACTTGAAGACAAGCAAAGAGATAAGTCTGGGGAAGTTGATAACACTCATTTTTACAAGTTTCTATGCATTCATTTAGCTTAGTTTTATGCATTATAGTTAGCATTTAAGATAGTTTTGGTATGTTTGCATATGTTTATGTATTTTTAGGTACTTGGAGCAAAACGTAGATGTTTGACATGTTTTCAAGAATATTTAGAAGGCATACAGGAATGACGAAGCATCGCACCTCAACTATGAACGGTTACAGAAGATTGCTTCGAAAAAGAAGATGCATTTGAATCCTTAATCGACCATTCATGGTCGATTTAGGATCCAGAAACGAGCATGGACCTAGCATCGGCCAGTCATGGTCGATATCCATCAGCCAGAGAAGAAACCGATACCTAGAATCGACCAGTCAAGGTCGATTCTGCTCCAAAAAAAGGAGATTTTCGACACATGGCAACCAAGGACTTGGAATATTCGATTTTGATGCTTTTGTAACCCTAGAGACTCGACTTGGACGCCTCCAGAAGCCTAAAAACTATATAAACATGTTGTAATCCATAACCACAAGTGTGGGAGATTAGAGAGAAAAATACTAAAGAGAAAACCTCACCACCACTCTTGTTCTTACGTTTTTATCATGAATCTTCAGTAGTTCTTCTATTTTGCAATCATTTATATTCTTCTCTACTGTTTTTATTGTTCATTATGTCTTCAATCTTATTCCTTACCATTGTTAGCAAAAGCATGAGCGAGTAGATCTATAGATCTCTCGGGTGAATGACGACGAATGAAATCTACTAGTTAGGGTTTGATGTTCTAAGTTCTTAATCTGTTTAGCTACCTCTTATGCGCTTTTAATGCTAGATCTATTCTCATGGGAATGATCTAAGGGCTAGGTTGAATCCAGTAATTGTGGCTTGGCGTTAAGAAGCTCTCTTTACCAGGATAGAAGTTTCAGATCTGTATATTTGGAATTATAGTTATTCGATAAATCTATTCGTATTTGTGTGCTTATCTAGATTAGCTCTGATCAAGTTAGTTTAGCATCATAGAATCTAGATATCATGAGAGTGGATCTATATTTCGGAATTAGACAAGTTACGAGCTTAATTACTTTTGTAGGAATGTAACAGTTAATTAGGTTGGTCAAATAGAGATTGTTTTAAACGCTTGTTAGAGTGCCACGAGAATGGGTTTTTACAAAGAGTTTAGCTTACCACAAGAGTGGACTAGACAACTTTTTATATCTCTAGATTGATAGATATTTGAAATAGGCCAAAGAACATTATTCTCCGATTAGGAAATTCTCAGAATTCATTCCTTCACCTTTGAGGTCAACTGCTTTATTATTGTTTTACGTTTATTTATTTTATTGCATCTTTTACAATTTATTTTATGCAAATTAGCTATTCGATACAAAACCCCAAAACCTTTATTTTCAGCTTAGATTAGATTTATTTTTGTAATCTCTGTGTAGTTGTTCTCAGTCTTTGTGGATAGATCCCGTACGTACTACGATTGCATCACTGTGCACTTGCGGTATTATCGGGTTAAACTCTCGAGATACTCATCCCGGGTGAAACCTGTGAAGAGGTAATAAAACCTCTTATCAAGTTTTTGGCGCCGTTGCCGGGGACTGCAGCAATAGCCATAGGAATTTAGTCTAGATCTGAGACAAGGTTTATTTTATTTGATTATATTTTATTGCTTTTATTTGTTTTTATTTTGTTTTTGTAATTTCAGGTTTTTAGACTTGCAAAATGCTAAGGCTAGATCAGTTGCTGGACTGGATGGACGAACGATGGATGTGTAGGCCAAAGGCTACAAGAACGATAGGGATGGCCGATGAGCCAACAAGCAGCAGCCACCGCAACGGAATTCGCCCACCACCATTAGAAGATGTTGAATTAGAAATCAAGTTTGACTTGATCCGTTTGGTTCAAGACAACAAGTTCCACGGTTTATCAACTGAAAATCCTGTGGAGCATCTAATCCAATTCGACAAATTATGTGATACAATCAAGATGAATGGAGTCTCTGAAGATGCATTGAAACTTCATCTATTTCCGTTTTCACTTGGAAGTGGAGCAAGCCAATGGGAGAAACACCTTCTGTGAGAGACCGTGACAATGTGGAGTCAATGCAGTTTTCCTTAAAAAAATATTTTTGAATTCAAGGACAGCTCGTTGGAGAAACGAGATTTCAAACTTCACGCAACAAATCACCAAGAGTTTTGGAGAAGCATGGCAAAGAATGAGAGGATACACTATGCAATGCCCTCATCATGGATTCAGTGACGAATCTCTATTGAGTATTTTCTAATGAGGAGTCACGCCTAAGCATCGTATGTTACTCGACGTAGCCAGTCATGGAGCTTTCCTAGGCCAAAAAGCGCAACATGGAATAACATTGGTGGAGAACTTGGCTGAAAGTGACATAAGATACGGAGATGAGTATGATCACACGAGAAGATGCTCTGATACCCATGAAGATGAGAAGAAAATAACCATAGAATCACTGCACGAGAAGATGGAGAGAATTTTGAATCAACAAGAAAAGCCTCACTATCAACCAAATCAAGTCAGAATATTTCTAGAAAGCAAAAATCGGACCCAAAATTGGCCAATCAGGGTCGATTTAGAGTCAGAAAAAGCCACTGAATCTTACAATCAATCAATCAATCTCGAACTGATGAAAATCGACCAGAGAAATTGACCAGTCATGGTCGATTCTCACTTTGCTGATGAAACAATCTGGTTGACAACGGAGGCAGATAAACCTGACCAGAAGATTCAAAATGCCTTAGATGGACAGATGCGAATAAGTGTAGAGATCAGTGAAGGATTTAAACACATTGATCAAAGATGTGACAATTTAAGACAGAAGTTTGAGGAATTGTTTTTAAAAGTTCAATCGTTGGAAACTCGAACAACAACTGAAGCACCTTCAATCAATGCCATAACCTTAAAAAGTGGAAAACAACTCAGACCAATCACACCTAGGAAACCAATCAACAAGGAGAACTTGACACCTAACTTAGGAAAAGAAGATCACATCATAATAGACGATGAACCTGACACCGTAGAGATAGCGGACGAGAGACCAGATGCAAGCAAAGAACCTCTACCTCGAGAAAGGAACCAAGCAACACCAAATGTATCAAATTATCAGCCCAAGGTTCCTTTTCTAGGAAGAATAAAAAAAAGAATAGCGGACCGAATGAGGAATGCCTTTGAAGAACAAATGAAAGGAGTAATCATCACCATGCCAATGCTGGATGCTTTGACGATGATTCCTAATGCTAGCAAATTACTCAAGAATCTCTTAACTAAAAAGAAGAAGGAGCTCACCGAAGTGGTGTTCCCAACTCTTGAGTGCAGTGCCGTTATTCTCAACAAACAAATTCCAGAAAAATTAGACGATCCTGGAAGTTTCACTCTCTCATGTACTTTAGGTACTGTGACGTTTAGAAAATACTTACGTGATCTTGGAGCCAGCGTGAGTCTCATGCCATTATCCATTGCTCAAGACTAGGATTCACTCAATTCAAGGAATGTCGAATGTCACTCGTTCTCGCTGACCGGTCAATCAAGACACCAGTCAGACTACTTGAAGATGTCCCAGTTGGGAAATATCAAATACCAACTGATTTCGTGGTACTCAAGATGGATCAAGAACCAAAAAATCCACTTATATTAGGAAGCCCATTCCTAGCAACTACAGGAGCTATTATCGATGTGAAGAATGGAAAAATTAATCTCCATCTAAACGATGATGTCATGCAATTTAACATTGATGAGGTGATGAAGAAGCCCGAAGAGAGAGATCGTCTTTTCTATTTCGACGACCTTGATTTGCTGGCAGACAAATTTCTGGCTGAGATAGCTTGCAAAGACGAGAAGCTATGTGAAGAACTCCAAACGTTACAAAATGGAGAGATGATAGAGATGATACCTCGTGATATGTTTTATGTGGAATTTACTGAACAAGACGAGGCGATCATAGAACCAGCAAGCAATGGTAAGACTTGCGATGATGACGATTGGTGCGAGCTAAAGGCACCCAAGGTGGAGCTGAAACAACCTCGAAAAGGGCTAAAGTACGCATTTCTCGGTCCTAATTCAACTTATCTTGTGATAATAAGTGACGAGCTTAGTAATGATGAAACCTCAGCTTTACTTAGTGAATTGAGAAAATATAGAAAAGCTATAGGATATTCTCTAGAAGATATTAAAGGTATATCCCCATCCTTATGCATGCATAGGATACATCTAGAAGATGAAACTAAAATTTTCATTGAACATCAAAGGCGATTAAATCCCAATTTGCGAGATGTTGTAAGGAAAGAAATTCTTAAACTTTTAGATGTCGGGATTATATACCATATTTTCGATAGTACATGGGTATCCCCTGTTCATGTAGTTCTGAAAAAGGGTGGGATAACAGTAATAAAAAATGACAATGATGAATTAATCCCCACAAGAACTAAAACAGGACATATGATGTGTATTGATTTTAGGAAATTAAATGCGGCAACTAGAAAATCATTCTCACTATTGTTTCTTAGATGGATATTCAGGATTTTTCCAAATCCCTATACACCCTCATGATCAAGAAAAAACGACATTCACATGTCTTTATGGTACTTTTGCTTATCGAAGAATGCCATTTGGATTATGCAACGCACCTGCAACATTTCAGAGGTGTATGATGTCAATTTTCTCTGATTTAATCGAGTCGGTAGTAGAAGTATTTATTGATGATTTTTCTGTGTATGGTTGTTCGTTTGGTGTTTGTTTGTCTAATTTATGCAAGGTACTCAAGCGTTGTGAAGAGACAAACTTAGTGCTTAATTGGGAAAAGTGCCATTTCATGGTAAAAGAAGAAATCGTTCTTGGGCACAAAATTTCAGAAAAAGGAATAGAGGTGGATAAAGCCAAGATCGAAGTGATGATGAGTTTGGGACCTCCAAAAACGGTGAAAGATATACGAAGCTTTCTTGGACATGCTGGATTTTATCGAAGATTTATCAAAGATTTTTCCAAGACGACACGCCCTCTCACCAGACTATTGTGCAAAGAGTTCGAATTCAACTTCGGTGACGAATGCCTTAAAGCTTTCCAAATGATCCAAAAAGAACTAGTAAGTGCACCGATTGTACAACCACCAGATTGAGATCTACCTTTTGAAATTATGTGCGATGCTAGTGACTATGCAGTAGGAGCCGTTCTTGGACAGCGGAAAGATAAGAAGCTGAATGTGATTTATTATGCAAGCAGGACGCTAGACAAGACGCAAGTGAAGTACGCTACCACATAGAAAGAACTTCTAGCAATCGTTTTTGCTTTTGAGAAATTTAGACAATATTTAGTCGGCTTGAAAGTCGTTCATACAGACCACGTTGCATTAAGGTACCTACTCGCCAAGAAAGACGCTAAACCAAGGTTACTCCGATGGATATTGCTCTTGCAAGAATTCGATTTGGAGATTAAAGAAAAGAAAGGAATAGAAAATGGAGTAGCAGATCATCTTTTAAGAATGAGAATAGTCGACGAGATACCAATTGATGATTCACTGCCGGAGGAGCAAGTTTTCGCTATTAGGGTGCTTGTCCAAGAACATTATCTTGATAAGGAGCTGAAGAGTATTGATGCCATTAAAGACAAGTCACCATGGTACGCAGATATCGTCAATTATCTAGCATGTGGAGATAAACCACCTGATCTCGTTGGATATCACAAGAAAAAGTTTTTTAAAGAAATCAATAGATACTACTGGGACGATCCTCATTTATACACATTGTGCAAAGATAAAATCTATAGAAGATGCGTTCCAGACAATAAAATGCAAGGGATTCTGACAAGGTACCACGGATCATCTTATGGAGGTCACTTCGCTACATTCAAGACGGTAACTAAAGTTCTACAAGCTGGATTTTGGTGGCCTACTTTATTCAAAGATACACACCAGTTCATACTAGCTTGTGATGCATGTCAAAGGAAAGGTAATATAAGCAGACATAATGAGATGCCACAGAATCCGATAATGGAAGTGGAAGTTTTCGATGTATGGGGCATCGACTTTATGGGACATTTCCCGTGATCTCATGGAAATTACTACATCCTAGTAGCGGTAGATTATGTTTCTAAATGGGTGGAACCTGTAGCAAGTCCAACAAACGATGCTAAAGTGGTAATGAAACTCTTTAAAAGCGCAATATTCCCAAGATTTGAAGTTCCACGAGTAGTGATTAGCGATGGAGGATCACACTTTATTAACAGAACATTTGAAAAACTCCTTCGAATACATGGTGTAAGGCACAAAGTCGCAACGCCATATCACCCTCAAACAAGCGTACAAGTGGAAGTGTCAGATCGAGAGATAAAAGCAATATTGGAAAAGACAGTGAATATTTCTCGAAAAGATTGGGCTTTGAAGCTAGACGACGCTTTGTGGACTTACAGAATTACTTTCAAAACACCTATCGGTACGACCCCTTTTAACCTTCTATATTGAAAATCCTGTCATCTGCCAGTGGAGCTGGAGTATAAAGTTATGTGGGCAATAAAAATGCTGAACTACGATATCAAGACTGCCGGACAAAAATGCCTCATGCAATTAAATGAACTAGATGAGATTCGTCTTAACGCTTAAGAGAGTGCTCGCATATACAAGGAGAAAACTAAAGCTTTCCATGACAGAAAGATACTTAGACGAGAGTTCAAGGAGAATGATAAAGTTCTACTTTTCAATTCCCGTTTAAGACTTTTTCCGGGAAAATTACGATCTCGTTGGTCCGGGCCATTTATGATCAAATCAGTAACACCTTACGAAGTTATAGAACTTTGGGGAAAGAATCGAGAAAGCTTCCAAGTCAACGGACAACGCTTAAAGCCGTATATTAGCTCTGAATTAGTCTAGAAGATCCTCCTGATTTTCCTGATGATATGTCTATCTTTTACATGTTTTTAGCATGCATTTATCACCCATTTGGCCATGTCTCATAGCATATTCTTACCCTTTTATGTCATGTGTTTCCAGTTTTGCATACTTAGAGTGTTTTGCATTAAGATTGCATGCATATTGCATTTTGGAGCTGGATCAGGTACTTTCAGGGATTATTGAAGATGTTGAGGTCAAATGGAGAGAAGGGAAGTTGGGAGAGCTTCACTCAACCATGCACTCGACCAGGAGATTCGAGTGGAGCACAAAACAGAGACCTTTGAACCGAACTCGAACAAGAACTCGAAGAAGGGAGTCAAGTGGAACCAAAGAGAGGACTTGGAGACTGACTCTAGCAAACAGGTCGAGTTAGTGATCGAGTCAGCACCAAAGACTGCAATTTGAAGCCAACTCGAGCCAGACGCTGGAGTCCTTGCTCGAGTCCATCATAAAAATGCAGTCTTGAAGATATTTTGCCGGACTCGACCAAAGCACTCGACCCCCATGATCGAGTGCACCTCCGAACTTATCTATTTTGTCTTTTTGTGATTTAGGGTTTTGTCTAATCCTAGAAATACTTGGTGTTATCCATTGGGTAAGGGGAGAGTCTGCTGGGTTTTTCTCTCTACCTTTGTTCTTGCTTTGAAATCTGTTTTCTTTGAATCTGCTTTGTATTTGTGTTTAATTCTTAGTAGTCTTTCTACTCTCATCCTAATCTTTCTATTTATGCAAGTTTTAATAATTTATGGGTTTGTGTTCGTGATGTTCTTCATGGGCTGTGAGTAGTCTTTAGGGTTCTTCAGGATGGGTTAGATTAAGTGTGGAATCTTAGTCTCCTAGGTGGTTTAAGTTTAGATTACTTGATTTCCCTTCTGGATTAGTGTTATTAATGCTAGCTCGATTGGAATTAGAACTTAGGCATTTCCACACCACCAAGTGTTTGATGAAATGCCTGAACTAACTAATTCGAGATTTACATTCTAGCCTAAGAGATTGGTTGTCTGTGTTTATTGGCTTTAATAGACTGAATCTTAATGCTGCTAGTTAGATTTTAAAGAGATTTAGGTCCGAACGGCTTAGCTTGAGGTTATCGTCATGAGAGTGGATTTAACGCTGATGAGTTTATTGTATAGGGATTAGCTCTGCTTGAGTTTGTTAAACACCTAGGTAGATTAGGAGGAAACACAATCAATAACCCCATCTTGGAGCTTCGCTTAGTTGATTGATTTCTCTGCTGCATCGTTTGCTTTAGTTTCTTAAGAATTACTCCTGTTACTTCTGTTATTAGTTTCGTAATGCTTTTAATTATGGTTCTAGATTGTTAATCTCATGATCTAGCTTCTTGACTTAAATTGGTTTGATTGCATCCTTTCGTTAATAGCTCACCCATTTGGATTGACACCTTTATGTGCTACAATGACAGTGCATTAGGGAATTGACCCATTATCAATTTGAGCTACATCAAATTAATCTATATCACCTGACGAACTATGAAATCTCCAACACAAAAGCGTCATCAAGCTCAGCGACATCAAACGAGCGCACTTGAGAGGCAATCTCACGTTATCAATCTGTAAATATAGTACTAACATTTTCATCTTTGTTTTAGAATATCAAACAGGTCATACGAAGTCAAGACGAAAATTTCAGAAAGACAAAAACCGGACTTAAAATCGACCCATCCAGGAAAATATTGATGCCCCAAAATTTCCAGGCGAGACTGCGATTTCTGGGAAGCAAATATCGGACCTAAAATAGACCAATCAGGATAGATTTCGGTCGGATTTCCTGCAAAACTTTGATTTCGTTCGGTTTAGTCCGGTTTGAGGTAAGTGATTTAGTATTTTAAAAGGTAAAATCGAGCCCTTCTTCTTCCTCAATCTAAAAATCGAGTTCTTAGCCTCCATTAGAGCTCTCACCAAGCTTTCATACCTCTCACCATTCCTACCTTCAATTACATTGAGATTTTGTGCATAATTACTTATTTCTCTTTCATTTTCACTCTCATTCCACTCCCTTCATCCACAATCTCCATCAAAGGTATATTCTCAAAAACCTAATTTCTCCAAAAAATTCTAAATTTTGATTTTGATGAGAATTGGTAGAAAATTAGTTAGAGAATCATGGGCTTTCCTAGTTATTGTTAGAGAACTCCGGATTTGGTTTCAATTTTAGTATAGAATGGAGAATTTGAGTTGATTGAAAGTTAGGGTTCCTGAATTAGGATTGAATTTTGGAAATTAGGGAAATTAGTAATTTTTGATTTCATTGTTTATAACTGGGTGTGGTATTATGTCATTGAGCAATTTAGATTAGTTTTTCTTTATACAAATTATTTGTTTTTAATATTGCTCAATGACATAGGCCACACATTGTTGAATTGGATTGTTGAGTTTGTTAATTCTGTAGGAAAATGGGAAAAATGAGACAATCACAATAACCTACATCACCACCTCCAAGAAGAGCTAATCCGAAGCATGCTACAAAGAAAAAGAAAGGCGTGGCTGAAAGTTCCAACGCACCGGTTCAGTCTAAGTCATTAAGTTTTAGGCGAAGATTAACTAAGCTTCTCGCCACATATTTCGTTCAAACTCGATACCCAGACAGAACTATTTTGAGTGAGATGGGTATTCTAAAAGATGTTGAGATGATGTTTGACAATATGGGATTAGGCAATTTCTTCAAGATGGAACATCATGCTTATAAGCAAGAGACTTGTGAGTTTTTAGCCTCAGTCTCAGTTCAGATCGAAGATAAGTATGCTGACGAGCTTGGGTCAATTAACTTTCGGGTTGGTAATGAGTGATTTGATGTTACCTTCGAAGAGCTTAATGCGATATTTGGGTTCGCTGATGGGAGTCTACTAGAAATAGCCTTCAGTAAAAACGAGATGGAAGAAGTATGGAAAGATATTGGAGATGGAGATTTTAGACCAGGGCAGTCAAAGGCTTCTTCACTCCGAAACCCTGCGTTCCGCTATGTACAAAAGGCATTAGCACTCAGTCTCTTCGCACGTTCTGAGATAGGTAACATCCACCATAGTGAGTTGGCCATGATAGTTGAGGGGATCAAGCCATTTTACACTCATTGTGCAAACGGACGAGAGATCGCAGGTATTCGTCAGCCGTTGTGTCTTGGCGGAATTTTAGCGCAGTTGTTGGTCAATTTCAGCGAGGTAGCTTGTCGAACCAAGATGAAGACGCACACAATTAAATTTGGTGGTATCATCACACCCATCTTGCTACATTGTCAGATTGATCTCGGGGCTCCTCAGGGAGATATCCTGCGCCTCGACGGATCTTATCTCTCTGTTAGCCGAGTCATTGTTGGATGTCTCGGTGATAGGATCGTTTATCGTTTCCTTCATACTAAGCACCACGAGAGGAAGATCATATTACCTCAGCCCGAGCTCACCACCATTCACATACGCTCTAACGTACAATTCTTGCCAGCAGCGGAGCATGAGTTTGTGGCATCTAACTATCCACCACTCCACCCATACACGCTTCAACGAGCGAGAGATAGCAGCAGCCACGCCACATCTAGTGGACATGTCTATGGCAGCGCTCGTTATCACTACGAGCCTTTTGACGAGGCTATCTCTACCAAGCCAGTTCGTGTCGTACACGAGCATCTCCGTCTTGTCCAACGATGGAACAAATGGCAAGATAAGACCATACACAAGCTTTTGATAGGAATGAAGTCAATGAGGCCTGAGATTAAGAGCCTTAAGGCGATGATTGTTGGATCGAGTAGTCGCGACGATGTCGCATCACACACCGAGAACGATACCGATGTCGACTCAGCTTTGGTTCCTCAACGTGCCTCGTACGCAGATATGCCGAGCTACTCTATGGTGCCTCCTGAAGCACCCCGTCCATCTTCATACGAGGCCAGGCCCCATCGCAAGCGTCGCACCACATGTTCCCCTTCAGTGATCTCGGGCAACCCGTCTCTGTCTTTAGGTACTTCAGACTCCATCGATTTTTAGTAAGCCTTGTTTAGATCTATCTTTTATTTTCATTTTTTTTTCACATTCTACTTACTATGTTTTTCTTGTATTTATTTCCACCGAGACGGTGAAAAATAAGTCCGGGGGAGACATCGTAAATTTCTAACTCCTTTTTGTTTCTTTTGGTGTTATTTTTCTATTTTCTTTTGTATGTATTTAGGACATAAAATTGTTGTACTCTTTTTCCCTTCGTCGTGGTTCAATAACGCACTGCAAGGTTTTTAGTGAGGCAACAATTTGAACTTTATCATGATATTATCTATGCTAATATATTTTTTATGTTTTCTGAGAAACAATAAATTGCTCGAACAGAAGATTGGAAAACCCATGAACAGACCAATAAACTCCAAAAGAACCATTATATCAGAGACTTAGACTACTCAGAGTTGATTCCTCATTTTTTTAACCTTCTCGGTTTGGAGCTTGAAATACATCGGACGTGACATCTCTATGAGACCCTACAAGATACGTCTATGTGAGTACATCTCCCCTCTTCCTTCCCTTCAATAAGAAAAGAAAGAAAAGAAAAGGATATATGTAAGAAAGAAGTGAACCGGGCATTGGAAGCTACCAATTTGAATGTTCGCGTCTCATGGAAACCTGTCCTAGAAAAGAAAAGAAAAGGCGATTGATAGAAAAAATAAAATGATACCCTAGAAAAGTAGGGAAAAAACAATCGACCTTGAAGTGAGAAAAGGGAGAGGAAAGGAAATGTACCAAGACGGTCTTGAGCTTACAAAAATCTGAAAGAGTAAGTGTTCGCGTCTTATAGATCAAGAGCTTCAAATCGAGACCACACATCATAGATGATTAAGAGGAGTCAACAAAGGGGAGCCTGAGCTCGACGGTGGATGTGGCTCTAAAGTAAAGTAAGTTGCTATGTTCATGGTGAAGTACATGTAGTATGTTTACAGTTATTTCCTTCTTGTTAAGCTAAGAGATGTTAGTACGATAAGATAATGTAAGATAAAACTTCAAACTAGATATGGTAGATCTTCTTCTTTAGTCTAGCCTTTGTTTACTTGAGGACAAGCAAAGAGATAAGTCTGGGGGAGTTGATAACACTCATTTTTACAAGTTTCTATGCATTCATTTAGCTTAGTTTTATGCATTATAGTTAGCATTTAGGATAGTTTTGGTATGTTTGCATATGTTTATGTATTTTTAGGTACTTGGAGCAAAACGCAGATGTTTGAGATGTTTTCAAGAATATTTAGAAGGCATACAAGAATGGCGAAGCATCGTACCTCAACTATGAATGGTTACAGAAGATTGCTTCGAAAAAGAAGATGCATTCCAATCCTTAATCGACCAATCATGGTCGATTTAGGATCCAGAAACGAGCATGGACCTAGCATCGGCCAATCATGGTCGATATCCATCAGCCAGAGAAGAAACCGATACCTAGAATTGACCAGTCAAGGTCGATTCTGCTCCGAAACAAAGGAGATTTTCGACACATGGCAACCAAGGACTTGGAATATTCGATTTTGATGCTTTCGTAACCCTAGAGACTCGACTTAGACACCTCCTGAAGCCTAAAAACTATATAAACATGTTGTAATCTATAGCCATAAGTGTGGGAGATTAGAGAGAAAAATACTAAAGAGAAAACCTCACCACAACTCTTGCTCTAATGTTTTTATCATGAATCTTTAGTAGTTCTTCTATTTTACAATCATTTATATTCTTCTCTACTGCTTTTATTGTTCATTATGTCTTCAATCTTATTCCTTACCATTGTTAGCAAACGCATGAGCGAGTAGATCTATAGAGATCTCGGGTGAATGGCGACGAATGAGATCTACTAGTTAGGGTTTGATGTTCTAAGTTCTTAATTTGTTTAGCTACCTCTTATGCGCTTTTAATTCTAGATTTATTCTCATTAGAATTATCTATGGGCTAGGTTGAATCCAGTAGGTGTGGCTTAGCGTTAAGAAACTCTCTTTACCACGAGAGTGGATAGAAGTTTCAGATCTGTATATTTGGAGTTATAGTTATTCGATAAATCTATTCGTATTTATGTGCTTATCTAGATTAGCTCTGATCAAGTTAGTTTAGCATCATAGAATCTAGATATCATGAGAGTGAATCTAGATTTTGGAATTAGACAAGTTACGAGCTTAATTACTTTTGTAGGAATGCAACAGTTAATTAGGTTGGTCAAATAGAGATTGTTTTCAACGCTTGTAAGAGCGCCACGAAAGTGGGTTTTTACAAAGAGTTTAGCTTACCACGAGAGTGGACTAGACGACTTTTTATATCTCTAGATTGATAGATATTTGCAATAGGCCAAAGAACATCATTCTCCGATTAGGAAATTCTCAGAAGTCATTCCTTCACCTTTGAGGTCAACTGCTTTATTATTGTTTTACGTTTATTTATTTTATTGCATCTTTTACAATTTATTTTATGCAAATTAGCTATTAGAAACAAAACCCTAAAACCTTTCTTTTCAGCTTAGATTAGATTTATTATTGTAATCTCTATGTAGTTGTTCTCAGTCCTTGTGGATCGATCCCGTATGTACTACGATTGCATCATTGTGCACTTGCGGTATTATCGGGTTAAACTCTCGAGATACTCATCTCGGGTGAAACCTGTGAAAAGGTAATAAAACCTCCTACCAATTTCACACACAATGAACACAATCTATATTAGACTAATTCACTCTTGTGGCATTAGTCACTATGTCAATTCACTCTCGTGGTACTAACATGCAATGAATGCAATCTCTAATAGTCAACATAGCAAGTTGCTGCAACTCTCGTTGATCAGACTAGCTAAGCACCTAACATGCTTGTTTAGGAACCTTAATCCACTCTCGTGGTATCAAGGATCCTATGATACTAAACTAACTTAATTAGGGCCAAGTTAATGTTAAAATCAACTAGGGCCAAGTTAATGTTAAAATCAACTGTATGAATAAATATAATGATTAAAACATAAAAACCTAATCATTGATTCTTCTAATCTATCACCACCCCTAGGTTCTAAGGGATCTACTCACTTATAGTACTGCAAACATTTACATCATATGAATGAGGAGAAGACATAATCAAAGCAATAAAGAAGAACAAAAACTTAAAGGAAAAAGAAATCTTATTAACGCATAAAGTGGAATTGCATAAAACAAATGTAAATCTAAGAACAAATAAGTAAAAAGAGTTTAAAAGTATTTCCTAGGGCTTCATGTTACAAAGGGTCGAGTTTCGGAGGCTATATATAAGGCTCGGGGTAAAATTAGGTCAACCCAGGACAAACTGGGTTGAACCAAGTTGAAACAGACTTTTCTGCAGCCCGCATTGACCGCTCTTAGTCGATGCATATGGTTGATGTCCCTAGAATCGCGTCGGCCGCTCCTGCTTGATGCTGACGTCCGATGCTAGCTCCTAGAACTGTAAAGACTGTTTTTGGTCGATGCTAACATCAGCGGCTGACGCTTGAGTTTCTATTTTGAAGTGATTTGAACAATAATAAATGTGCTAACATCAGCACCTTACTTCGAAACTACATCCAACATTGATATGTTTCATGTTTTACGTATTCTAACCATTCTTTTTAGAGTCTTTTTGAGTCTTTTATACTTATTTAGAGTTTTTTAGTCTTTTATGAAGTCTTTACAGGTTTAGGCTGATTTGGAAGAGAATTCAAAATTTTGGGACGACAACGCGGTTTTGCAGATGTAGGATTGTGTAGAAGGGTCAGAAGTTTGTCATTCGTTGAACACTTTCCTGATGTCAGATTTTAATGAATTTTGGATACAAGATAGTTCTTCAAGTTAGCTTTCATTTGGGACTGTTTCATGTCATTATCAGTGGTGGTTCAAAAGTTATGCATGTTTTACTGAAGATAGGTCAATCTGGCCAGCAGCTGAAGCAGATGCAGAAATGGAGCCGTGTGACCTCAGATCAATCGATCCACTTTTGCGTTCAATTTTCAAATTGAGCATGACACCTAGGATTGACTGATCCACCCATATCGACCTGAAGATTGATATGTCTAGACCCAGATCGACCGATCCAGCTCAAAACGAGAAAATAAAAAAGAAAAACTTTTAGATTTGTTTCAGATTGTCCTTATCTCTTTAGGATTCGACAAAAACATGTTTAGGAATATAAATAAGGCGTTTTAAGCAATTGTTTAGGTTATGCTTTCATATCTATTCCAACATTTCATACCCCATCTCTCAGAAAAGATTTCTTATACTCTTTTTTTTCTTATTTTAATCAATTATGGTGTTTTACTTATTCATTGCTTGTTATCTGTTGCTATGTCTGAGTAGTCTCCTAGTTAGGTTTTAGGGTTTCAAAAAAAATTCATGAATAATTGAATTAGACATAGATAGGGATTTATATATATCTGATATCTTCACCTATTGTTGTGTTCATTGCTTAGACTAAATTAATCATTTAGTCTCTGATTTAGGGTTTAACCTATTCTCCAAAAGCTTATAGGTTGCTTGATAGAACATTAGGGAAGCGAATTTTCCTTAACCAATGAAAGCTGATGTTAAGGCAATTCGTGAACAAATTGAACCTGTTTGATTATGCTTGTCTAGAATTCGGAGTTCAAACAACAGTTTAGAATCTTAGGTTGCTAGAGAAAGTAAATGATATCACGATAGTGGATCGGTTATTCATTTCTGTTTGAGTTCGAGATTAGAGTTTAATTCATTTCCTGAATAATTGTCTGATTCATGATTCGTGATTTCCTGCAAATTTCCCTAATACCTGACGCTTTTAATTCATAGTTCACAACTGTTAGTTTTATTTTCCTGTTTACCTTACAACCAACTATTTGTTTCTGTCTTAGCTTCCTAATCATTCTCTGTAATCTGTAGAGTATCACTTGATCCTCGTGGATTCGATCCCCAAGTACTACACATGCTAGAGTTATTTGATTAGATCCGGCTGAAAAGCCTAACTATCAAACATTGAGTTCAAATTGTTCATTGCTAACTCTTCTTTATTCAGTTAAGCGTGATGTCTCAACTTGGAACTATTGATCAAAGAATGTAGACTCTACTCTTTCAGATTTCTATAAGCTCGAGACAGTTTTCGTACAATTTTTTTTCTCTTTCTTTTTTTTTTTTTTTTACTTCAGGATAAATCGATTTTTTCCTACTTTTCTACAGTATCATTTTATTTTTTCTATCTATTGTCCTTCTTCTCTTCTCTTTATTATTATAATTATTTTTTATTGGACAGGTTTTCATGACACGAGAATTCGATGGTGGTAACCACCAACGCCCGGTTCACTTCTTTGTTACTTATATCCTTATTCTCTTTTTTTCTTTTTTTTTTCTTTTTATCGAAGGGAAGAAAGAAGGAAATTGTACTCACACAGAAATGTCTTGTAGGGTCTCTATAGAAGTTCTTGTCCAATGTAACTCAAGCTCCAAACCGAGAAGATTATATTCATTAAGGATGAGGAGTCAGCGCCGAATCATCTGAATTTCCGAATGAATGGTCGGTCATGTTGGATTTGTTGATCTACTGATGGATTTTCTAATCTTCCTGTTGTAAGCACTTACTATTCCAACGACCATTCTAAAGTTAGCATAGATAACTCAATAACAAGTTCAAGTGATGCCTCGTTAAAAACTTTTTCACGAGTTATTGAACCAGGAAAAAATAGTGCAACAAAAATCTCAAAAGAGAAAAATTGTAAACACTTCTTCCATAAAAGATGTCAAGGAAAATAAGTACCTTAATTGGTCGCCAGAACTTTCCCTAGTCTTAGTTAAACCTAAGAAGGAAATTAAAAGTGAGAACGCATAACCTGGGTTCTCATGATGCGTGGGATACAGAAGATGAATGACTCACCTTCTTTGCAGCTCCCACTTTGACACATTCTTTTTTTTTTTTGATGGAAAAACACCTAAAAATAAGAGAAAAACGAAAAATACAAAAGTAGGAAACTAAATACTGAATATATACAAACATCGCAAGCTTGACGATGCTGCTATCTCAATCGTCTTGTGGTTCTTCTAGATTGATGGACACGTTTTCTTCTGAAAACTCAGAAGCTCTGTATTATTTTAAACGTTGTCCGTTCATTTTGAAACTAGTTCCATTGCTACCCCATAGCTGTATGGTCACATACTTTATCTTGAAAGATATAATAAAAAAAACAGAACCCTAAATGAAAATGTATCAAACCACAAAATCATAACATATAATCGCATTTAAAAAAAAATCTATTTTAGAAACTAAAAATTAAAACAAATTACGAAAATCTATAATAAATAAATCATAACAAATAGAACAATTTTTTTCAAAATCGATTTTAGAAATTAGAAATAAATAAATAAAAAATATAATTCACAAAAGTTATAATAAATAGACGCGACTGTAGATAGAATTTATTCAAATTATTATTATAATATAGATTAAATACTAATAAAAATAACTGGATAAAATTGCAAATTTTCAACAACGAAAAAAAATCACTTTATAAATTCGTCCTATCTAATAATAAACATTTTAATTGGTATTAAGAAAAGAATGCGGTTATTTATTAAATCGGGTACAACGTGAATATGTATGGGTTTCAGAAAGAGACCGATGTGGAAAGTTAACGGGCCACGTTGTAAGCCCAAATGGTTCTGGTCGGATCTTAGTTAGAAGCAACTTTCTCGTGACTTCAAAACAACGACGCAAGTTCCGACTAAGTTAAGATCCAAGCGCAAGATCAAACTCAAGAGGGATCGCAAGAAGAAGAAAACAATGGATTATCTCGGAATCGACATGAGCTGCGCGATCGGATCTCTTCGGAACGGTAACTTCCCGGAGAAAGATTGTCTTCTTCCTCTAATTTCAAAACTTCTCGGTTACTGCCTCGTCGCTGCTTCAATCACCGTCAAGCTCCCTCAGGTATATAATCAAATCAACTTCGTCTATCCATGTATTCTAACCCTAATTCCGAAATTTTGACTTGTGTTTGTTTTGCTTATTGGTTTTTAATTGTAGATAATGAAAATTGTGCAACATAAGAGTGTACGAGGCTTAAGTGTTGTGGCATTTGAGCTTGAGGTGGTTGGTTATACAATTTCACTTGCTTATTGTTTGCATAAAGGCCTTCCCTTTTCTGCTTTCGGCGAAATGGCTTTTCTTTTGATCCAAGGTAGGAGAATTGTATGATCATGCTCAAATATTTATGGAATGGTTACAATTGATTGAATGTTATGTCTTTCTTATCTTGGAATGGTTACACTAATATGATTTGTCAGTCGGAAGCTTTTATGATATATGTTTACTTGTTATGATTTCTTATTTCTGATATCTTTATCTGTTATTATCTTTGCAGCTTTGATCTTGGTTGCTTGTATCTATTATTATTCTCAACCAGTCCCTGTAACAACTTGGCTCAGGCCACTCATGTATCCTCTCAGTTTAAAGAATTTCTTACCTTTGTTTGATTTGAGACTCTCTGTATTAGCTATTTCTTAATTTTAAGCCGATACAGATATTGTGCTGTGGCACCAACTGTGCTAGCTGGGCAGATTAATCCTACGCTTTTCGAAGCTCTTTATGTGAGGACCAACTCCTTGTTTTATTCACTTAAGGCTTTGTGTGTGGATACATTTTGAGAGTATATTTGTGTTGTAGGCTTCACAGCATGCAATATTTCTCTTTGCAAGACTCCCTCAGATATGGAAGAACTTCAAAGTGAGTCTTTACTAAAATACTAATTTTTCCTATCTTTTTCTTGGTGAATCTTCTTGTTCGACTAAGTATGAATGGTGTTTTAAGCTTCAGTCACGTATCCAATGGGTGCACCAATCTTTCATTTACCCCCTTATGTTCCATTGATTGATTTATGAGTAACTGCATTTACACATTATATTTCAATCTTTTGATACATGTATGCTCGTTTTAACCAATAAATATTTCTATAGATTCTGCAGAAGTATACTTTCAGATCTATATATATATATATATATATATATATATATATATGCATAAATTTTGTATGAAGTCCTTACTCTCTTTCTACAGAACAAAAGCACCGGAGAACTTAGTTTCTTAACTTTCTTCATGAACTTTGCCGGGTCCATAGGTAAAAGGGCTCCCTTGTTGGATGTCTCTTCTCTTTTCCATTGGATATGTAATATTTTCTTGTCTCGTAATACTTGTTTGTTTTGCTCGCAGTGAGAGTTTTCACCAGCCTCCAGGAAAAGGCTCCACTTAGCAGTATCCTTCTCAGCTAATATTTGCATTTTATTATGCATGCTGTAATCATACAAACACAATTTTATCATATATGGTTTTATATGCTTTATAGAAAGCTGTTGTTTTCCTCAACCCTTCCATAGTTCTTACGGGTTTTGCTCTTGGAGTCATCACCAACGGAAGCATCCTGACTCAGATTCTCTTGTATTCAAAGCCTGCTGCAGGAAAGGAGAAGAAAGCCAATTGATAGGTAGAAAGATGTCCTAAATCAAATACTGGTGTTGAGGCCCCAAAAAGAGATTAGTCAATGTTGCAATTACGGTCTTTATTCTTTTAATATCCCTGTGCAAGGATGTTCAGACTCTACCCAGCTACTGCATGATGTTATGGGTTCGATTTGATCCTAATAGCAAAGTGGCTGTTTTAGGTCTGTTTGATTCTTTCTTTTGTGTTTGTGATAATAGCTAAAATCTGAAACGACACGGAGTTGCATTGATGTCGTTGATCTGATGACCAAGATCCAAATCTTGATGGAACTTTGGGTTTGGTTTAAGGCCAGACTATATGTTTATGTTTCAAACCATCTGCGTCATTTAGATATGCATCAGATTAACTCTGGCGACATGATGTGAAGACACTTTCTTTGACAAAGAACTTGAGCATTCTACACAATTGCTGAATCAATATGACAACAACAAACAGCTGCTACACAATACGAAACACACCTTTCAGAATAGATTAAAAAGAAAGGTCAAACTCAGTTTAATACTGTCTCCAAAGGAGTTGACAGCTTTCTACATCCTTTGCATAATCTCTAATCATTCCGGAGCTGCTACGACTTCCCAACCTTCTCAGTGCACACGCAACTAAGTTTCTCCGGCTCAAAAAACCCAGTCTTGACATAAACGAGGTTGACTGGCTAGTGCTACCAGATGCAATGCCCAGGGTTGTTATTTGGAGTCTGGATGGAGGGAACTCAACCACATCCTCTTGTGCTCCACCTTCACTGGCACTAGGCTCAGCAATTGGTGTCTCGGGAGTATCCAAATTGACAACAAGCAACGCCCTTCTTGTCCTTAAACAGTGGTCACTCCTCTACACTTCTTAACCTTCACTTTTACCAGATTCGGGCATCCAGTCCCAAGAGCTTGGATCCCACCATCAGTGATGGGGCAGTTCTTAATGCAAAGCTTCTTCAATGCCATACATTTTTCAGCAATACAACATAGCTCGCTGTCACCTACAGTGTCACTTCCACACAATGCCAATCGCTCCAAGTTAAGACAATTTGAGGCAAGTGCTTACAAACTTAACTTTGTAGGGTTCACCCCAATCAGAACCAACTCCTGCAAGTTCCAGCAGGATTTAGCAACTACTATAAGCCCATCATCTCCGATTCGATTAGTCTTCCATCCATCAATGTGAAGCTTTCTTAGAAGTTTACAACGTTCAGCCACCGATGCCAGACCAATATTTGTACAATCAGGAGTTTTTACAAGGTAAAGAATCTCAACACCCAAACATTTCGACAACGCAGTTAGACGCAAATCACTCATCTGAATCCTCTCTAGATGTATCTCAACAATGACATTAACCTGATATCCTACCGCCTGAAAAACCCGATCCCAATCCCCTGAACACCTGAAAATTTTCAAAGACCTAACCTTTAGCTCCACTTAACAACGGAGCAAAGCACTGACCATTATGCAGCTCCTTTAAGCAAATTGTCTTCAACGAACCCGCAGCTGCTCCCGAACCTATAAGCTCAGCACCAGCAGCAGCTACACCATCATTAATTCCGCGCAACCGTTTCACCGTCAATTCCTCTAGACCTAAACAATTATTCAACAAAGCATTCATCCCTTTAACCCCAAACCCACAAGATCCAAATGATACCTTCTTCAAACTCCTACAATTCTCAGTGAAAGCAACCATCCCTAAATCCGAGATCTCGCGGCAATCGCGTAGCTTCAACCGTGTCAGATTCTGACATCTAACCGAAATCATACGAATGCGTCGTCACAGATACCAAGAGATCTACGGTCACTTCTAAGAACCAACTTAGTAACAGAATCACACCGAGAAAAAAAGTGAAGGAATCACTGAGATAAGATCTGATTCAGCTTTGAGAGAGAGACGATGACGACACTGTCCTTCAATCTTCAACCACCGACGACACACAAGGGAGCAACGATTCCTGTCGGCGCTAGTTAGCGATTGGAAAATCAACGATAAACACTCGTCTGGTAAGTTAGAAGTGGAATCGTACGGCTCATCTTCTTTGGCTTCATCGGGAAGTACCGGAGAAGTGAAGGTACCTCTAGATCGCCGGAATGTGGAAGCTGATTGGCCCATTCGACGGCGATTCGGTTCACAATGTTCCCGCCTACTCTCTCCGGTTTTGGATAATTTTTTGAAGCCTCAATTATTATTTTTAAAAAGGATTTAGAGAAATAAAACTAGGCCTAGGCATTCACGTTCGGTTCGAGGTTTTCGGGTTTAGAATTTTTCGGTTCTTAAGTTGAAGTTCCATTAGAAATATTTTACTTATTTAGTTCGGATTTGGTTTGGATTCGTTTCGGATTTAGTATATTATTGAACCGATCATAATCAGAACTAGCCAATTATATTCAGATTTAGTATATTTTTGAACTAACCATAACCAGAAACCGAATCGAACCAAGATTTGAGGGTTTCGCTTCAAAATCGGTTATTAGGAATGAACCAATCAGTAATTTTTTGAAATGGATTCGGTTCAATGAACCGATCGGTTAACCCTTTTTGTTATAAAAGACTGAAACTGGGATATTGTAAGATTTCAGATCTGAAATCTGCTATTCCGTTAGTGTTTTTGTTCGAGTCTAATGCTAAAATCTAGACATGTGTAGTTTTGGTTCGACTCATCCGAATTTTAGATGTTCCGGATTTAATTGAATTATAAAAACTTTTCCAATTAAGGTAATATTAATTATTTGTTTTGGTTAAGACTTAAGATAATTATTCCAATGGGTTGAGAGTTAAATTATTATTAGGGATGATTAAGAAAATTTAAACTATTTACAAGTTTTTTAGATTATTCAATATTTTTTAGATCAAAATATTATTCAATATTCATCCAAAATTACAAATAATTATCCGAATTATCCAAAATTTCATAGTTAATCTCAATATTTTGTTGTATTAAATAGCTATTAGCCTATTATTATAGATCTGATAACTAAAGTCTTATAGATTTCCATGTAAAAACATATTTCCTTTGTCCCATTTTTTAAGATGTTTTAGGATTTTTTATTTGTTTCATTTTATTATATGTTTTGTAAGTTTTATGTAAATTCAAATGCATTTAATATTTTCTGATCATTTATAGTATGCGGTATTTTCTATGATTGGTTGAATTTTTTAAAATTAACATATTAAATGATATTTTTGTAAAAAGAATAAAAATAAATAAATAAGGAATGTTTGTTTAAAGATTTTATTAACTGACATTGGTTAACATTTTTTTTTTGATTGCAGGTGAAAAATATTCTCGAAGATTTTGGATCCGGATCCGATCCAATCGGGTTAAACCAAGATCTGCGTGTTCTCATTTATTGTAATGACGAAAGTACCCCTTTCTGATTTTTTTTAATTTCTTCGATTGTAAAAAAATCCAATGGCAATACATGTAATATCTTTAAGTTTTTAAAAAAAGAATTTAGTGCTTTCCAATTAGATGTTAATTGAATTTAATGTTTTTATTCATTTCAAAATCTAATCGACGAATAGACACACATAAATTAGTATATATATAACTATATATATATATATATTTATTGTTAGTTTCATTTTGGATTGAGAAAAAAACATTAAATCAACTATATATACACATGTAAATTAGTGTATGTAAATATATTTTTTCTTAAATCTAGTTTTTCTATTTAGTTAAGCAAAAAAGAAGTTTATTTTTCTACATGTCGATATCTAATCGATTGATTAACAAGTGTTGTAATCCTGTTATTTACAATTTTAACATGTGTCAAACTCTCATGAAATGTACTAAGTTTTATATAATATTAGATCCGATGTACGTTTTTTTATTATTATGATAAAATTGAATTAAAAAATTTTGGTAGTTAAATGTTATTTAGAAACCTTTTTAGGAAAAAGTAGAAAATATGTTTATGTTAAAAAAAGAGTTATTTACATACACTTGTTTTATATCAAGTAAATTAATTTGTATTGATGTATTTTAATTTTTTTTTTTTGTCGTCAGCGTATATTTTTCAACTAAAAGTGTTTAGAAATCTAAACCAGGGAAAAGAATTTACCAATATAACTGGCTGATTTTGACACTATGAGCTAAATTACCAGCTTTAGAATTTAGAGATACTAGAATAAATGATAACGAGAAAAGACTGGAAAAAAAACTTATGATCTTCGTAAAGTCCACCAGGTATACCGAGAAGGTTAGCCATTCTCCCGAGGATAGCACCATATTCACTATCTCCAAGCAATATGTATGGAACCTCACTAATGTTCGTTGACATGAAAGCATGCAATGCATCGCCCAAAGAAGTGCTTCAACTTAAGCATGAAGTGGGGAGAGGTTGCGTCGAGTATTCTTGGCACCCAAACAAACTCCATTGTCTTCTTGCATCAAGATAAACCATCCAAGACCTGAAAAAACGTCATTCTCTTTCCAAGAACCATTAACAAAGCAATGTTGTTCAGGGGAGACCGTAAGATCCGGATCAGAGAGATGTGATTGTGGTTGAGATTCCAAATCACTCTTAACGTTTTGCGCTAATTCTCAGGCTAATGCCTCTGATTCTACCAATTTCACTACTTCTCGGGGATCCAAGTCCATGTTTGAAAATATCTTATCTTTCCGAGCTTTCCAAATATACCAGATGATCCAAGGAAAATTGCTATTCAGATATTAGAAAATATCGATGAGTTGGGAAATGTCTCTGGCATCGACACGACCGAAGACATGGCCCATGTTTGTAAAGTTGGCGGGCTCTCGAACAAAGCATAGTTGATAGTTTCCATGTCATTACCATATCTTTCACAACTCGAATCACATTTAATACCACGACGTCGCAGCTTTGACATAACCGAAACACAACCCGTAAGTGTCTGCCACATGAAATGTTTATGCTTAGACGGACAATTGTAAATGAAAAACGTTTGGCCCATAAGTCCGGCATGACAGATTGTGTGAAAAGAGGTCATTCGCCACATTGTAACCAGATTTAACCATATATTTACCAAACTTTGTGTAAAGCCAACCCGAGCAGACATATAAAGGAATCCAGGAATGCAAGCCATCGAAAACGATATGAGAATACAGCAAAACGCATCGACATAACCCAACTGGAAATCAAATCTCTTCGGGAAAACCCCAACACTGATTATAATCCCAAAAATAAAGCTTAGCTTCTTCTCAGATTTCTTTGAAGCATATCTCTTAATCGAAATCTTAGCCAAAACAACAAACACCTTACACAACGCTATAAAACCCAGAACAAGGAGGAACATCAATCCATTACCCCAAACTCCATGGTTATCATCTACATCGAAGTATTTGTGAAGAAGAAAGCAAGAAACATCTAAGAATGATAAAACGAAAAGGGAATTATACTCGTTGAAATACATTCGAGATCTGAGATGGTCTTCATCGAGCTTAGTTCGGAAGATCTAAGCATTGCTCTCGTCGAATTCAGATTTATTCGTGGATCTATTTCTTCTCCCAAATTTGACATTCGACTTGGGATTGTCAACACTAGAGAGATGTCGAATCGTGGGTCAGAGTCCATTACCGGTGTTGTTTTGGCCGAGATTCTCTGGTTGGATGTAGGTACAGAGACCGTGGAGGAAGATGATTGGGATTCTGAGAAATGAGAAGATTAGGGTTAAGAAGAGATAGTAGAATATGAAGTATGAGATTCCTGTAAGTTCCAAAGCTTGAGCTTGAGCATTCCTGTAAATTTTAACGTCTCAGTTAACTTTGCAAACGTTGACGTTTTTTAAGACTAAATTTTTTAAAGTCAACAATAACGTGGGGAATTTATGTGCACACCCAATAGTTGGAGAATTAAATGTGTTGACTGTAGCAACTTGACCAATTAAATGACCGTTTTCTCAATCATAACATTACCATAAAGTGAAATTTGTGATGAAATTATTTTTCTATATAAATATATAATAAAAATATAAAATATTATCGTTAAAAATATTTTACAGTTATTTAAAAATATTTCTCCTTATGTTAATATTTGTTTTTTAAACATGTTAATTTACAAAATAAATCAGAAACTATTTAAAATATTTTAACTCTCATCATATATTTTTCTAATCTTGACACACGTAATAAAATGTTAAAATCACTCCTTAGTTTAAGCAATTACACAAATATAAATTAATTTTTTTTAAGTGTTGTCAAAAAACCTAATAAAAATGTCAAAAATGATTGAATGCATTTGCTCATTCTTGGTGTTTCAAATTAAAATTTGACATTTCAGGTAAAGCTTGTTAAATTGAAAAAAAAAAAGCATCTGTAAGGAAAAATACAGCAAAAAAAAATAAATAAAATATGTATGTATACAATACTTTTTTTTTCCTTCTTTTACGGTTACATTTTTCATTTTCAGCTTTGTTGTTGTTAAACATAAAGTCACAAAACACACCGACGTTTAAAAGTGTTGCACTTAATTGTTCTTGATTTGTTGTATCTATTTTTTTTTTAAATTATTGTCTCAATAATTTTGAAATAACTTTTCAATCTTTCACTTTGTTAATATAAGGTAAAAAATCACATGGTACTTACATATGTATATATATATATATATATACATATACACATATAAACATATACATTCAATGTTAGGATCTATTTTTACTTTGCATTTAATAATTTTTTTCCAAAAAAAAAAGATCACTAAAGTTACTTTTCTTTGCATTTAATATTGAAACTTACTATCTTTACTTTGCATTTAATATTTGTTTCCATAAGAAAAAAGATCACTAAAGTTACCTTTGTTTTCCTACCAGAGCTATAACTCAAAACTATAACTCAAAACTATAACTGAAAACAGAAGACCTCATGGCTCTGCCGGTGAAGCTTTCGTGGGAGTTGGAGCAAGTCATACTCTCTCGTCTTCCACCACAATCTCTTGTTCGATTCAAAACCGTATGTAAAAAATGGAACTCTCTTTTAATCGACAAGACTTTCATCAAAAATCACTTGTCTCGCTCTCGTCCCCAATTCATCTTCTTGACCAATTCCAAGATTTATTCCATAGACATAATCAATCACAGCAGCACCAATCCAACAATAGAGTTGCGTGAGCTTCCCTCCTCTGATATTCCTAACCGGGATACACATTTGAATTACACAACCATCGGTACTTGCGACGAGCTCTTGTTTTATAACTATCGGTATTGGGATAGCAAGACAGCTCTCTGGAATCCATGGTTGAGACAGGTTAGATGGATTGAGTACGAGAATAAAGATTTCTGTGTTTTCGGCTTAGGATACGATAATAGTAGACCTGAAAAGGTATGTCGGTAAAGTCTTGAAAGATCAGAGAGTAACGATCTACGAGTGTGCATCTCACTCGTTGAGGTTTATTGATAGACCTGAGGGTGACGAATGGCCCATAACAGAAACAGCTAAACGATAAAATGTGTCCTTGAATGGAAATCTCTATTGGTTAACTTGTAGTAATTTTGAGACTCATGAGTACTTCATCCGAAACTTTGATTTCTCGACGGAGAATTTCAAACCGTTTTGTCTCCTTCCATGTCAAAAGAACCATCATATTGATGAACTTATCCTCGCGGGTTATAAGAGAGATCGGTTTTCGTTGTTAAAGCAAAGCTGTGTAACAAGGGAGATTGGGATATGGGTAACGAAGGAGAGGATTAGTAATTATAACAATGGAGATGGTGGAGAGGGCGTGGTGTGGATAAAGTTGATGACCTTGTCAAACTCTAACTTGCCAAAGCTATTTAGTAAGGTTTATCGCACTAGTTACTTCATCTATGAGAAGACCTTATTCATATGTAATGTCGACGATGAAACTGGGTTGGCTTGCATCTATATTATGAGGGAAGATATGTGCCAGAAGTTTCAAATAGGTTCTGTAATTGTTAAGTGTTGTCACTGTGTTTATACTCCCAATTTGATCTCGCTTCCTTTATTTAGAGGTTAGATCTCGGTTCCTCTGATGATACTCGGACTTGCTTCCTCTTTTCGTCTCCTTAAGCATTTTCTTCTTCGTTTACTCGCGTCTGGACTTTTATGTAAGTAACATCGAGGTTCAAAAGCGAACCCTTCGATTAAATGAATAAAGATTTTTTTTTTGTTTAAATGGTTAATAATATTAAACAAAAAAGTAACCAATACAAAAAAATGTTCGAAAGAAAAGGAAGAGGAGGAAGAAAGGGACGTAGAGAATAGAGTAGAAAGAGAACAATACAGGGGGAGTTAATGGCTGCTTCGTTAAAACTTTACTTGGAAAATCCAATTTGGACATAACCGAACTAATGAAAAAGAGTACTAACTACCTATTGGAAACTATGTATGGAAAGAGAAAAACGTCAGGGAGTGACGGTGATGGAGGATGCTTTTTCTTTATAACTGTTTTATTTGAAAACACTCGCTCCATCCAAAAAATAGGTTTAGCTATTTCTAATCTTTAAAACAGTTATGACGAAAAAGCCCAAGTACGGTAAGTCAACAGTTACTAAATTAAGCTCAAACCGTAGGACACAAAACAGGTCTAGTTTATGAAGGTGACATTGGCATAAGATATCCTATGAACCAAAACCTAAAACGCTAAGGGTCTAAACACTACCCTTTTCAAATTAAAAACTTCAAAATTACCCACTTTGAGCTAAGTTACCCTTTCTCAAGTTTCGGAATTACCCAACAATTTCTCCCGTAATTCCAACTTGAATCTCGGGAAGCTTGAATTCCGATGAGTGTTATCATCTCTTTGAACTTGACTCGTGCCAACACCTTAGTAAATATATCGGCTCTTTGTTCTATCACCTTTTATTCTTCCATGTTTTCTTCTAGTTGTCGATCAGAACCACACTTTTGGCCCTTTTTGATCAACAGCCGATGATCACATTCGTTCGTAACGATCACCACGCCTTGGTTATGTTACGTCTTCTCCTTATGATCACACGGACACAGTTTGAGCATTGATCTCCATGAGGCTCTGATACCAATTATTGTTTTGCAAGAGATTAAAGAACAACTTATCTTTATTAAGGTTTAGAAAAATATAACTCAAAACAACTAAACCTCTCTTTCTCTCATGATACCTTTGACACAACTCATCAATGATATTTATAGGCTTGGTACATCTCACCAAAGTCTATTTTCTAAGATCTTAGATAACTCCTAATTTCCTAAATTAAATCTCATTAAACTTATCTAAACTTATCCAACTTATTAAACCGTCTTTGACACTAAACCATAACTCGGTTTAAAGTTACTTGGTTAACAAGCTATCTCAAGCTTAGACTCCAACATATACATACAAGAATCGTTTGATTATATGTTTCGTCACCTGCATTAGCTATATACGTACAAATGCATTAGCACTCTATGTCTTATATATGCAATACATGTTTATATACTAACTCTAACATTTTTTTTTTAATTATGATTTGTTAAATATTGTAAATAATTTCGAATGTGCTATGATAATAATTTTTATCAATCATTATTCTCTTGACACAAACATGTTCTGAAACAGTTTTGCATGTTGTAGATGGAATATAATTTTGACACTTATAAATTGGAATTGGCGTAGGGGAAATATGGGATCAAGTTCTCATTTGACCTCAAAGGGCAAATGTTATTCTCATTTGCCTCTTATGGTGCAAATTACTATTTTACATCTAAATCGGATTATATACTTGTAAATGTAAGTGATATCAATGGAAACACGGTAGCGCAGATGGTAAGACTTTCTTCGTGCGATTCGAGCGACCAGAGTTTGAAATCCAAATCCGTGGTACAACTGGTACAATTGGGTAATTAATTAAGAGTTGTACCAAAGACCTTGGTACAACTAGGTACAACTGGGGACGAAACCGTTGTATCATTAGGTACAACTGATATCTATTTGTAACTAGTTCAGGAGTATTTTCTTCTTTTCAATGATGGATATAGTGAATATGGAAGGGCAAAACTGATTTGAGCTCCACGAGTAAAGGCAAATGATAATTTGATCCGGAAATATGTTTACAATGGTAGGAGAGTTTTGCATACTGTAGATGGAATATATTTCAATTGCACTCTGCTAATATGATGATTAAAATTGGAAAACTGTGTTGCAAATACTTTCGAAATATATCTATTCTCTTTTTGAATAAAATCAAAACAAATTGATGAAACTTTCATTTCATATAAATCCATAGATTCGATTTTTAAGAGGCGAATACAAGAAATTATGGCCAACTTTAAACACCGCGTTTGATCGATTTTGTAATCTAAAATTTTAGAACTATCGAGTCTGAAAAAAAAAAAGTAACTAAAGTTGAAACAAAATTCATTTTTGAGGCGACATTACACAACATATGGATTAATCAATAGTTAAAAAGACAAAACGGAAAAAGACGTAAAACAGTTTTGCTTCTTCACTCTCAACATCTCTATCAGCCTTTCTACTTAAGTGTACCCTCTTACCAGACAAAACGAAAAAAAATGGTCACTGGTCATCTTCTTCAGACAAACAACTCCACTGTCTTTTAAGTTCCAAAAATATGTCTATCCACTGGTTGAGTATCCAAACTCTTGACAACATCCATCCACGGTTTCTCTATCACCAGGATTGAATTTTTAGAAAGGTGACCCACAAATAAAACTGGATGCTTTGAGGGTAAGATTTCAAAGTTCTTTCTCGCATTACTCTTACCCTCCAACTGATACTCTTCTAGCCGACGTTTTTTGTTTGTACCCTTTCCCTTTTTCAAGCCCATGTTGACAAGTTTACCTTCTAGCGTTTTAGACAGGTTGCCGTTTGGCAAATCATTCTCTTCGTCTTCTTCCACAGGCTTCCCAAAGTCGATCAAACACTTCGCCCTGCTATGCAAATAAAATATGAAGGTGTTACGATTATACAAGTTTATATATAAATGCAGATTGCAGATTGCAGATTGCAGATTGACTAAATAGTGCAACCAGTACCTGGAACTGTAAACTATCACAGACGATGAATTTGGCGACGGGGAGAATGAGAGTCCAATGACCTCCCCAGGAAACTCTTGATACCTCTTTGGCAGAACATATGTGTGTAGCAATGACCACTTGCCTAACTGTCTAGCTTCAACATCAAAAGCAAAGACCTGATTCGAGGAGGTTGAGATCACAAGCGCATTGTTATTCCAGGGATGAAATCCAGCAGCTGCAACAGATGCACCATCGAGTCTTGATATGAACCAGTGCTGCCTGTCAATTAATGCCAACATCAGAATTAAAACGTCAATACAAAAGTAAAATATGCTGGAGGATAACAAATAAAATTAAGTAAAGCTTCACAAAGTTCCCACCTTTGTGTTTCGAGGTTGAATACATAGATATCTCCAAAGCAATTGATAGCGGATAGCCACTGACCATCTGAGCTAGTATACAATTTTGTTATCGGAGGCTCCCTTGGTGGAGCTTCGCCTTCATGCTCCTCCCGAGATGGTGTAAATGCATATACTAGTTCCAAACTACTAATGTCAATAGTCTGCCGAGAAAATATGATACAGAAGTTAGGGTAAATTCAAACAGTACACATAATTCAAACATGAGAATTACTGATTAATAGCACAAATCCAGCACATACATATATCCTTCTATCATGCCCTGCTATTATTAGGCGAGAGCAGTCGGAACTGAAAACCATGGAATGCGCAAATGGAAGTTCGGGAAGGCGCCTTCTACTGACACTCCATGGACTCTTTGCAAATTCATTTTTCTTCAACTCAAACAGACTGGGGCCAATTTGGTCAGAATAAGCAAAAAGTGATCCAGTGTTAGAAATTGCACTGCATATGATCTTCCTGGAATCTCTACTTTTAACACGAACCAATGACTTTGTTGAGGCACGTCCACTAGAATCACTGCTTACGCTAAGTCGAAGAATATCTAAAGTACTAATACCCTGAACCAGGAGAAGAGAAGTCTTATTGAACATCGAATTATGTACCATTTGCATGGGTACTCTCTGAGGTGCAGGGCATATATCATGTGGGGAGAACTTGGTAAATTCCAGAATTGAATATGCAAAAAGCTTTGCATCATCACCAGCGGAAATAAGCATCGGAACACCCAAATGAGCCCATTTATGGTAAGTAAAGTCAACAGGCTTCCCCTTTTTGCGATGTTTACGACTTGCTTTATCTGGCAATATATCATCCGGAAAAGGATCTGCAGAAAAAAGGGACTTAATAGTAATATAACAACTAAAGACCAACCAGCTTTTAGATATATGTGTGTGTGTCTCTATTGGCTAAAGTATGCATCCGAAAAGAAATCTGATTGCAGAGCATATTTAACAGGACATCCTCAAACTTTGAATAATATAATCTCAATAAGACTCTGACCTTCTCGACTAATTGGTACAGCAACTGTAAGAGCTCTGATGTCATGTGTATGAGCCTTTAAGTAACCAATATAATCCCATTTCTGAGAGGAAGAAGGCTTCAATTCTTGAGAACTGTTAGTACTACCGGAGAGCTTATAAAGAATAACCTACAGATAGGATGACCAGAGAATTAGAATGCTGAAAACCATTGCAATAAAACAAACATAACAAACATCTCAGAAAAGCACTTTTCTGATACATATATCTAACTTCTACAATTGGTCAAAGTATTTGTTCCTAGTATAATAAATAATTCCATTTATTGTCAAAAGGAAATATGTCAATCAGCAAAAATAATTTACATTAGAGCAAAGCCTTCACAATTACCTTGATAATCTGATACATAATCAACTATATTCTAAAATCATCGGTTAGATCTACTGTATAACAGTTACTGCATTCTAGTAATTTCATTCACCTGTCCATCCGCACCAGCAGAAAAGACTCGATTATGGCTAGGGGCTGCTGCAAGTGCATTGATATCACCTTTGTGATTAGAGTGTGCTTCCAAAAGGGTTCCATGCTCACTATCCCAAAATTGGACAGTTCCTGTACTGTCTCCACTCACAAGAACTGAACACCTAGAGTAAGCATGTACATCCTCAGTAAGAGAAAATAAAAAGCAAACAATGTTAAAGTTGAACATCATAATCTGTACCTCAAAGAAAGAAGTGACCAAATACAGATCTCAGAACTACCTCCCAGTCCTCCAAGACCAACTGTAATTCTGTATACCTCATGACACGAGTTAGCGTCCCAGCATCTTATCAGCCTACAAATGATTGTTGCAACAGAAGCAAGTTACTCAGAATAACTTATTAACACCTATCCAAGTAAACATGGATCTTTAATGATATCTACCAAACTCACCCATCGCTGCTACCCGAAAAGATCCTCTCTGCATCTGGGCTCCATGTTACACTTAAAGCACGCCCTGTGAAGATAATAGCTAAGTAAACAAAAAAAGATAGAGAATCGAGATTATGGTTATAATAGGGGTGGTGAAGATGTCTCACCACTGACCCTAGGCAATGATCTATAGTAAGTTAATTTGTCTAAGTCAGAGATACGGTACAGTCTCACACAGCCATCATCACAAGCAGCTGCAAGAAGCCTATCTGTATCCTCTGATTGCTCATGACACTCCTCCGAGTCAGAATCATCTTCACTCCCACTCTCTTCCTCATCATTTGATTTCTCACTCGAGTATCCATTCTCAATCCCTTCTACATCAATTGAGGGTACATTAGTTGGAGCCAATGCCATTTGCCAGATTGAGATTCCAATCGAATCAAGCACAATCTACATAACATAGAAAGACACACAAAAAAAATCTAAATATATCACACAAAATGTAGATAACACAATCTAAAGTATCACACTTTGAGAGATGTTAAACCTTCTGCTTCAAATCAAAAAGATCCCACTCAGAAATCGAGCCATCGATGCTTGAAGAAAACAAACGACCAGAAGGCAGCCCATTAGAACCAGCACAGCACCACGCAAGAGACGAGATTCTCGAATTTGGATCGCCATGGATGGTCTTAACCCCGGAAAATCCGAAAGAAAAAGGTTAAATAAACTAACCAAAACACACAAATCAACTCGAACATACTTCACGAATTCAATTCGATTTTTTGCTAATCGATAGAGAAGAGCTAGGGTTTCCATGAAACCGTTGAGTACGTACGAGTTGACAGTGCCATCCGACGGCGCCGGGGGAGACAAGCCAGATTTCAAGAGAACCGTCCTCGCGAGCCGCGGCGACTTGAGAGTCGTCGGCGCTGTTAGCTAGAGCTACCACCGGAGATGGTTTCCAGTCAACGGAGCTGCAACGGTACTCAAGCATGACGAAGTAGACACTCTCTGAGACGGAGATGAGAGAAGAAGCGAAGGAGGCGAAGAAGCATTAGGTTTTTGAGGGTTTTACCTAAGGACCTTATGGGGGCGGCAATTTAAACGGGTCCGGGTCGCCTGCAAATGATCCGACCCGACCGGAACCCTTCATTTTTTTTTATAAATATAAATTGGTTTGAATTTAATTTAGAGTTGATTTCACTATAATACACCAAATTAACTATCCCATACTATTTTTTCCCATCTTTTTACTTCATCATTAAACTACCTAAAATAATGTTATTCTATTTCAAACATCACAAACTTATAAAACTCTCCAAAATTAGACATATTCAATAATTAAGTGTAAACCCCGTTTTAAAATCCAAATTCGCATTTTGTTTTTGCGATTAGATAACCCAAATTTGACCCATTAAACCGATGAGCAAACCACGTTGATGAACCAAAGAGTTTATAATTGATTTAAAAAACAAAACCCTCTCAATGAAGAAAAAGGTTTCAAAATATGATCAAACTCACGTTATAAGCATCTGTTTCTCTAAGTTAAAGGCATCGACTTCAGATAAATCAAAATTTAGGGTTCCTCAATGAGTTTTGACTTGGGGAAAAAGGTGGATGATTTTGTCGGCCAAAGTGAGGAGCTCGATGGTTCCAAGACCAGCAGCAAGACCAACAAAAATCGAGAAAGAAAAAATCAACTCCAGGAAAAATCGAGAATGACGACAGAAGATTCAGAGCTCGATTCAAGCAAAGTGTAAGTGTTCATCCAAAATTATGCAAAATAGATAAATTAGCTGTTCCCGTTATAGAAATAGGCAATTTAACTATTTTTCCATTAGAAACCCAAACGTAAAAGGAATAAAAGGGCATGTTTAAACAAGGGCTTTAATCTAAATAATTGACTCATCGCCTTCTTCACCAGTTCACCTCTTCACATTTGTGTCTATGTTGTCTCTCACTTTCTTTCACGGTTTCATCTCGTCTGTCACGTCTTTCTCGTTTGTGTTTTAGACTCACCAGAACAAATATGTGTGTCTAATTGCTCTTCTTCTCTTTTCTGTTCTGAATATTATTTTAATGTAAATTAATTTATTAATAATAAGTTAATAACAACCCCATATATTAGTAATACTCGTCGTCGTCTACTGCATTTCAAATGCATCCAGTTTTCCAAAATACATCTTTCATGGATGATAAGTAAATAGTCTACTGCATAATTTTAAGCTATAATTGTGTGAAATAAGGTTGAACTTACTCTTGCTTCATCCAAAATTTTTCTTTTGCTTTGTCGTTCAGCATTTTTTTAAGAATAATTGTGGGTTTTGATCGATATTAAGGAGTTTTATGTGTAAATTTGGAAGAATGTTTGTGTTGTTGCAGTGAGAGGAACAATAAAACAAAACGAGGAGATGAAACAAGTGATGAAGGGAAACATGATGAAGGTGAGACTGATAGAAACGATTTTGCTGAGAACGAGACAGATGAAAACAAGAATGATGAAGACAACAAAGATAAACGTGATGAGGAAGATGAAATGGAACGATTTGAGTATGAGGTTGAGGGAGCGGTAGCTCAGTTTGTGGATGAGAAGTCTATTCCTCGAAATACAAACAGTTCTGATGAAGAAGATGAGGAAGAGTTAGTTTTGCGAAATCGAAGAATCCGCAGGGGAAAAGATGAGAAATTAACTTTGGGGAGAGCCTTTTATACTACCGTAGAGATTAAAGAGACGGTCTTATATTATGCTTTGCGAACTGAAAACAACATTGTTCAAGATAGATGGGAGAAGACAAAAATTGGCTTCAAGTGTGGCATGAAAGGTAAATGTCAATGGAGAATTTATTGCTCGTACGATGAGCCGAAGAAAACGTTTTTGGTGAAGACTATCTACCCTAACCATAGTTGTACTCCAAATGGGAAATGCAAGATACTAAAGAGCCGATTATTGGAAGATTTTTCATGGACAAATTAAGGCAAAACGAATATTTTATGACTCTAGACATTCAAGAGCATATTAAGGAGTAATGGGGATTTGTGAGTTCAAGAAATCAATGTCAAAGAGGAAGAGGTTTGGCTTAGAAATTGCTTGAGAAAGAATATGACGAACAGTTTGCTCACCTTCGCGGTTATGCCCAAGAATTAATCACATCCAACAAAGATTCAACTGTCATAGTTGAGACAACCCGTGGCCCTAAAGGTGAAGATATGTTTGCCCGTTTTTATGTGTGTTTTGACATCCTCCGAAGAACTTGGAGAGGAAGTTTTAGACGAATCATTGGACTTGATGGCACCTTCTTGAAGGTGGCAGTAAAAGGTGTGTTACTCTCTGCGAAACACTTGGAAGGGAAGGACGCATTATCCATTGTTCAATCTGCAAAGCAGCTGGGTGTAAGAAAAATCCAAAACAAAAGTTGAAGACAAAGGATAAACCACCAAAGAAGAAGTTAAAGACAAACACACTTGTTTTGTGTTATATTTTTTGTCTACTGTTGCAATCTGGTCTTGTGTGATGTTTACATGGTCTTTTAATTATTGTTTTTCAGGATGGTTCAACATCTTTACAAGGACATGAAAGACCCCATCCCAAATACGAAAATGAAAATGCGCGGAAAAACAATAAAAGCCCGGTATTTCAAATTTTTTTGATTCAATTCCCTTAATCTATCTAGACAATGACATTAAAAACTACTCAAGAACCAAGTATACATGCCACTTTAGCCATTCAAAAAGAAATCCATAAAACATTCATAAACAACATTAGCAAGCGCTTTACAATCCAAAACATTACGATCACGGCCATTCAAGTATACGAAACAAAACAAAAAGTCACAAAAACCGTTTTACACCTAGATCATCCCTTCCCTTCTGCCTTCGGTTCCACGAGCTCCACGATCTAAGACTTCTCCTTACCTGTACCACAAGAGGCGCGTAAGCATTTATAATGCTTAGTGAGGCGGTTTTCCTGTCTCACGGCTAAACACACATGATCAAGGACTTACCGAATTGAGTGCAACACAACAAGCAATCAAACAAGGAATGATAGAGCTCCATCAAACACACAACACAAGCAACTTAAACAAGCCATAAATCACACCCAAATGGTCAAGTCCTAACACACAAATCGAACACGGTAATTCAAAGATCACGTGGTACAAACCACGGTCACGCACTCACCTCGATATCTTCTTTGGAAACGATAACGTTTTCGATGTTTTCCGTCAATTTCAAGCTTTAAGCTTGACTCTTCTTGGCACACTCGACTCAACACCAAACGCCCACTATGAAGCCTGTAATTAAAACACCAAACGTCCTCAATAACACCCTCAATATGCTTACCATACGAGCCTTAAGCTCAATTGCTCAAACCCTGTTTTTGGAATCTTTTCCCAAAAAACAGAGCCTCACTAAAACGACCGTAACTCTTAATCTAACCATCAAAACCTCAATCCCTCCGGTAAAATCCAAGATAAAACTCTCAAGAATATATCTACCAAATTGCATCTCAAACGGACAAGTTTTGAGTGCTCAAACATCCCTTCAATCTGAACCCGTCGCGGATTGTTCTGCTTTGAGCGGTTTTGAGAGAAAACTCATATCTCTCAAACTACTCAACTAAACTCGACGAAATTTGGTAGATAATTAGCTAAGAGATTGGAGAACTTACCCACAAAGTTTCCGCTCGATCCGTGTCCTTTTGCTACCCCGACCGGACCCTTGAATCAGCTCACAAAACTCTGTTTTTCTCAAACTCTTTCTCCTCCTTCTCTTCTCCTTCTTCTTCCTTTGAAACCCAAGCTCTCTCTCTCTCTCTTCTCTCTCTCTAGCTTCAGCCAAGATTTCTTTCACCAAATGAGAGAGAAGAAATGTGTAGAAGCTTATTGATAGGAAGGAGAAGATATTTTTGTGGTTTAATCAAATTAAACCAAACCAAACCGAAATCACTAAACCGCAATCAATCGATTTTTAATTAATTCTTCCCGCTCGGTTTAGTAATTCCGCCCAAATTCCCGAAATATTTGAGACACTTCCCCGTCTCCAAATATTTCTTTCACTTCCGTCAAAACACTATTCATTCTGTAAAAATACTATTCCGAACCAAATCAACCCGAATTGGTTCCGAAACGATTAATCTTCCGATTAATCAAACCAATCTAAACCCGAGAATTTATTAATCGATCTTAACATTGTTCCTATTTCTCTCAGGAACAAATACAACACGGTACAAGACTTTTACAACATCAAAATAACAGCTTGTACCGTAAGAAATGTAGTAACTTATATTACAAGAAAACGACTCGGGATACGAATGTTACAGGACAGGAGACTCTCATCTTACTCACACAACCGACGCTGATCTAGTTTTAAGTTCGTAGTTTGAGTCACATTGAATCAACTTAGCTTTGATTGTTTCTTCTCTTCTTAATCTCTACTTTTTCCCAATCTATTATGATTCATGGTTTTAATCGGTGATGCAATGTAAGATTCCAAGTTAGAAACCGGTACCTGAAATTGTGGAATTGATTCTTCTTCATCCGCTTCTCTTATTTTCTCTTCTTGAATCAATTCTTCACTGAGCTATTTTCACAATTGCCATTCAAGTAATCCTCAAAACCAAAGTCATATATAGCTCATGTGTAGTCTGCAAATATAAAGAGTATCCACTCTGCCTTTATGATTATGAGTTCCGATATAACCATTGTGATGATTCATATACACATTTCTACCTGACAATATGTCAAAATTCAGAACATCAATTGATCAAATCAAGATAGATTGCTAGCACTGGGAAACTATATTTCAATCTTAACAGTAATTTATAGAACCTAAGGAAGATTCAGAGAATTTCATCTATAATAGTACTAGTTTAATATCCATACCGAGAAAGGATTTGCCTATCATTTGCCTATCTTGGAAGAGCAGCTCCATATGTATGCGTAATCGCTTTCCTCTTATAATCACTTTCCTCTTCATTTCTTCTTCTGATTTCTTTCCCTGAAACAAAACAAATTCTCAGTTCAGAAATTCAAAAACCCAGTAAAATCCCAATTCTCAAACGTTTTGATCAACGACAGCTAAAGATAGAAGAAACAAAGCTAATCAAACACATTAATTTCTATTGTTAGACTAATTTTCACTTCATCAATGTTAAACATGAAAAAGATATGGGAATTGCTTACAGATTCGTAGGCTGATTCGAGAGAATGAGATCTAAGGATATCTCTCTTAACACCGTGAAGACCAAAGCGAAGAGCATCGTTCTTCACACCTCCAATCTCATGAGCTATCTTCCTCTGCGACTCCAAGGTAAAGAGCCTGGAGGAAATGATAATCAATAATTATTAAAATAAAACCAGTGTAGCCAGTTACAGAAAATCTTCCTAAGCGAACAATACAATCACAAGTGAGATAGAAGGTGGAGACGAAGACAAATTACAGGAAATGGGAAAAGACCAGCTGCTTTGCTTTTGTTGCTCCCTCTTACTTTAATTTCTCTTTTTTATTTTGTTTTTTTTTTAACTTTAATTTAACGTGAGTTTGATCATGTTTTGAAACCTTTTTCTTCGTTGAGAGAGTTTTGTTTTTTAAATCAATTATAAACTCTTTGGTTCATTACCATGTTTTGCTCATCGGTTTAATGGGTCAAATTTGGTTATCTAATCGCAAAAACAAAACTCGAATTTAGATTTTAAAACGGGGTTTACACTTAATTATTGAATATGTCTAATTTGGAGAGTTTTATAAGTTTGTGATGTTTGAAAAAAAATAACATTATTTTAGGTAGTTTAACGATGAAATTAAAAGTATGGGGGGAAATACTATGGGGTAGTTAACTTGGTGTAGTATAGTGAAGTCAACCCTTTAATTTATTATAGGGTGTTCATTTTTTTATAAGAACCCGACCAGAACTCTTCATTTTTCTGTTCTTTTTAATATGATTACATGCGCATAATTTGTTTTAGGATTAATAAGATAGATAGCCAAATTTTTGTTTAAATTGGTTAAAAAAAACCATAGATAAAAAGATTGGTAGTTGTTTGCGGGTGATTTTTTAAAATAGGGGGAATAATATAGAAATTAGGTTCCGTGTCATGCACGAATTAATTTTTTTTATGAAACAACGTAGTAAAATTTGATTATAAAATTAATCGTTGTGAAAGTGATATGATGTAAGATATATATATGTTTTATAAGAGTTTAAGTTAGTCGAGTATCTATAATCTTATATTGAAGTATGTAGAATTATAAAATTTAATTTGGTTATTACATAACCAATATATAAAAAATTGTGATTCAATTTGTAATTTTTAGAAAATAAAGCATCAAAATATAGTAAAATACTTAATGTATTTTGTATTTAAAATTATTAAAATGATTATCTATATTAATGAGATTATATAGAAGTATTTTAATATAATCTAATATAATTTTCAAAATAATTTAATTAATTTTTTAAAAATAATTTTAAGTCTTAATTAAAATATTTATATATTCTAGATGAATATATATATATATATATATTTAGAGAGAAAATTATTTAGTTTCTCACCTCTCATATTTCTTTTTTGTTTTATAGATTAGAAAATAGTTAATATTAATTAAGATATTCATGTTTCCAAAATAATATTTCTATAGAATAAAATTAGCGAAGTTAGAAAATAGATTTTTTGAAGATTTTGTTTCCACAATTGTGTGTAATTGTATGGATAGTTGAAATATACAAAAAAAGTTTTTTTGAGACTTATCTGGATATAATGATATATTAAAAAAATATAGGGGATATATTGGATTAAAGATTTTGGAGAAATTTGGTATTTTGTAAAATAACATGTTATTCAACAAGTGATTTTTAAATCTCTTCTCAAATCCTTTGTTATTAAATTTATAATTTATGTAAAATCATTTAAAATAATATACAATCTCTTATTATTCAAATAATAATTTGTAAAAAGCATATCAAATTTATTGTTATTCAAAACTTAACAATTTTTCGTTAAGAACATATGAAACAGATTTCATGAGACTTTAGATACTTTTTTAGTTCAAAAATGGGGATGAAAAGCTCACCTTTGTAGATGTGTTATTTGGAAGAATTTCTATAAAATAAAGTGTGGGCAGAAAAAAAATACTAGAAAAATATCGGTGGCTTATGCGGATTCAAGTACAATGGAGAGGAAGAAGAGGATGCGATTGAGTCTGAACCCTTTGTGAATCACGAAATCAGTAAAGCTAGGCGGAGAATGTACCTACGGCTAAACGAATCATTTGTATCGATGAATCTATGACAGGAACTTCACACTCATGTACCAAAATCGTTGTAACGGCTTCTTATTAATATTTGTTCTTACTCCATTAAATTTCTTATTTCAGATTGTATTTGGATATCTATTCTGCAACCAATTGTGCATCTTCCTTTTGAGCCTATGTCAAAATGTGGATTTACAAGATTGCCTTAATAGAGTTCTCTATTAAGCATGTGGATTACAAGATTGCCTTAATAGAGTTTTCTGTTATTTTATTTGTTTTCATTGTATAGTAACTAGTATATTGTCTTTCTGTTTATAGTCTTCGAGAAGAAAAAAAAATTGTGCATTAATGTTTACCTTAATTCTTCTAAATTTGCAGCATGTTCATGAAGAGTTTATGGAAGAGAAACTCTCGTTTGTATCATTGGTAAGTCATTTTCCTTATGGCTGTTTTGGTGACATTTTCATCTTGGACATCTACTATGTTAAAAGGTGGTTTGTGTGATTGCAATTTATATTTTGACAAGCACCAATCATCATTCTGTATAATGGATTTTGATATATTTTGACTCACTAGATGAACTTGTTAGTGTAGATGTTGTAGGATGAAGTTGTATTCTCATGGGTTTAGGTGGAATGAAAGTAACGGCCGATTGTGATGAATCCTCGTTGTTATGCTTACAGCTCAAGATGTTGCTCAAAACAAGTTTTTATTATATTTTGAGCTATTAATTCGACATATTTTTTTTTGTAGAAAATTTATGATTAAACATAGTGGGCTGCTCATTTGGAATAAAAAATAATTATGGGCTTCTTGTTTTTCGTTTTTATTATGATTAGTTGTATGACTTTCTTCTTAAAGGGAGGAGCTTACAATGACAAAAAAAAAAAAAGGTTTTTTGGTAATCAGATTCTTGGCATGATACAGAAAAGATGGAAAAAGAAAATTGAAGAAAAAGAAGTTTGGAGACAATGCTAATAATGTGTGGGATGATATTAAAGAAATTCTTAATTAAGACGAAGATTTGCGCTATGATGGGAGGAGCTCAAGATGTTGCTCAAAAAATTTAGAATTATATGGCTATCTTCAGAAAATTGCTATCGATACTTCGAACTTGATCTCCTTCTCTGTTAAAATGAGTATTTCTTTTGATTTACTTTTGTTAATTGTTTTAATTTTTTTTTGTGTGTATTTTCATGTGTTTAGATTATGTTTCTCCTTATTGTTCGTAGAATTTTATAGGGTCGACGATTTTTTCCCCTATACATACTCGACTAAAACTATTTCTCTTTAACTTTGAACCTCATTTGTTTAATACCTAAATTAAACTATTAAAACTAATTCCGCCTGAACTAATTGATTCGATTTACTCCCCCTCTCCAATCAATTTCCTATCCCGCAATGCATAATGCATCATATCTGAGAGAGTTTCTTCCCGGTCTTCTTCTTAAGCGATTCATGTTTTCTCTTAATCGTAGGAAACTTGGTATGTTTCTTCTTTTTCTTCATTCCAGGAAGGTTTGGCTCTTCCAGTGCTTCAACTAGGCGATGGTCATGGTGCTTCCAATATTGTGCACCTCATAGTGGAATGATGGAGTTTTCATATGTGTATCGCGACATGTTAACAGAGAAGTAAATAGATACATAATCATCAACATCCAAATGGGTTTTACAAAGCGAAAATAGGAAATTGATTAGAGAGGAGGAACAAATCAAATCAATTAGATCAGGCGGAATTAGTTATAATAGTTTAATTTGGGTATTAAACCAATGAGGTTCAAAGTTTGGAGGGAAATAATTTTAGTGTAGCATGAAACATGATTTGGATGTTGTTAGTTTACATTTAACTCCGAAAATCATCATAACTTCTGTCATAAAAATATGACTTATGGTTACTACTAAAAATAAAGGGTGGATAGCTAAAACAACCTATATTTTTAAACTTTATTATTAAAACGACCTTAATATTTTGAATATTACTCAAATGACCTAATTCGATTTTAATGCTGCCTCAATTGCTTAAAAAACGTAATTACGAAATGCCATTAATGAATTTGCCACGTCACGAAAACTTAAGTCTACCAGCGCTATGACGGTAGACTTAAGAGCTCGGACGATAAAGTCTACCAGGGAATGACGGCAGACTTTAGTTTTTTATGAAGTGGTAGACTTACTTGGTAAAGTCTACCAGCTTTGACGGTAGACTTTAATTGAACGAAACGGTAGAGTTTACGCTGATAAGTCTACCAAAGTTATGGTAGAGTTTATGTTGATAAGTCTACCAAAGTTACGGTAGAGTTTACTTAGAAGACATGGTAGACTTACGCATGTTAGTAGATATTATTTTTTATGTTACAGACATGTTGTTTAACGGTAGATTTTAAACCAGCGTTGACTTGTTGACTTTTTTTTGGTAGACTTTAGGTTTTTTGGTAGATTTAAGTGACTTCGACGGTAGATTTTGTAACTCGTGGTAGATTTATCTCGTTATTGATGGTAGACTTTATGGTCGGTTAGTTATGGTAGACTTTATCCTGCGAYGGTAGATTTATTTTGTTTGGTAGACTTTGTTCACATGGGGGAAGACTTAATTTGGTAGATTTTCCGGAATTTTGGTAGACTTTATATTCCCGATGCGGTAGATTTTAATTTCTATTACGGTAGACTTGTATACCTCTCCATGGTGGTATTACGGTAGACTTGTAGACTTTGTATTACGGTAGACTTTTGGTATCTTCAGTACTCTTCAGCTTTGAAATCCAAGATTTGCTTTCTTTACAACTCATGAATCTTTCAAGTCTCTCCTCAGCAAACTTGTTTGTGTGTTTTACTATCAAGTTGTGCATCACTCTTAATTGTCTCTTACTTAATAGAGGACATAGGAGAAGACCCGCGGTTGTGATGGCTACAAGTGGGTGGATGGTTTTGCTACACTGAGTTTTCTTTCTCTAAAGACTGAAATAAATAATAAACCGAACATGATCCATATCTAGACATTACATAGCATAGAATAGAAATTTAATACCGATCGAMAAAAAAAAATTACAACATCTACTTAAACAAAGAAATAGACAAGGACGGCCACAACAATATCAAGAATGAGGTTCTCAGTACTGCCGTCACTGCTGTTGTCGCTCATCTGTAAGTCTACCATTACACATACTGTTAACTCTAATGAGGTTCTCAGTACTGCTGTCACTGCTGTTGTCGCTCATCTGTAAGTCTACCATTACACATACTGTTAACTCTACCATAACATAAAGTYAAGTCTACCTTTACACATACTGTAAACTCTACCATAACATAAAGTTAAGTCTACCTTTACACATATTGTAAACTCTTCCATAACATAAAGTTAAGTCTACCATTACGCATACCGTTAACTCTACCATAAGTTAAGTCTACCATAACATAAAGTTAAGTCTACCATTACACATACCGTTAACTCTACCATAACATAAAGTTAAGTCTACCATTACACATACTGTTAACTGTACCATAACATAAAGTTAACTCTACCATAACATAAAGTTAAGTCTACCATTACACATACCGTTAACTCTACCATAACATAAAGTTAGTCTACCATATTTGTAGCAGAAATCAGAGAGATGGAGAGACAGAAAGTGTAAAACTCGAGTCAATAATAGTAACAACAATGCATGTCCACTCTAAACAGATAAACAATGTTCTAATAGGATTCAGACAAAATTTTGCCAATTGAAGGCACACATTACATATAGAACATCAACTCCTCTTAAGCTTTCTTGTCTTGATAAACTCTTTGATACTTGAAATAACATTTTCAGTGCCTAGATTAACAACATGATCCACTCCCATTGACCGTATCTGCCATTTCCAGCACCAGCAAAACCATTGTTACAGAAAAAAGAACCAGCAGAGGTGAAGAAACCACCGTTAAGTCAGAGACGGAGGAACAAACTCTCCAGCCATGACCTGTAAAGTCTACCCAGACTGTAAAGTCTACCATAACATACAATAAAGTCTACCATAACATACCGAAAAGTCTACCATAACATAGAAAAGTCTACCAACACCAGTAAAGTCTACCATAACACACATTAAAGTCTACCAGAGTCAGATGATACATGTCTTGCCCTTCACAAAATGGTGCATGTGCAGATTACGCTGGGTGCTTTATCAACCTTCTTCTCTGTTTAATCAAAAACCAGCATTCACCTATTAGTTAGAAATCATCAACATCTTAGAAATCATAAACTCAATTTTCATGACTTTGTCAAGTTTGTATAGAAAAACATGGAGATAAATCTTAAAGATTAGCAAAAGTTTTGAGTGGGTTTACTAGAAGCTATCATGGAGATATCTGCTTAACAACGATTATTTAAAGGTGAGATCCATTCTCTAGAAGGTTTGAATAAAAGTAAGACCCATCCTCTAGCAGGTTTGAATAAACGAATATCCAACTAATTGCTGACCATGACAACCAATAATGAATTGAGGATGTTCTTTCCTTCATGGCATGCCTTTGGTACGCTTAGAGTTGATGAACACTCTTATGAAAATTTAGCAGCCTCGATTAAGATAAATTATATGACTAGAGGAAGATGATATTATAAGAAGTCAAGTTGAGCCATCTAACGAATATCAAAATCCATAAAAGTGACAAGAAATAACACAAGACTTGTGAAATTGTAGAAGCTTGATATTGAGAAGCTCTAAGTAAACATAGATCTCCATGAAAAGGAAAATTTCTTATATAACTATTTAACATAGACAACAAACAAAAAATTACCTGTTTTGGTTTTAGAGAATGGTTGTACAACAACATGCATCATAATGACTCCACCTGCAATCTCTCTAAATGGTGTCTTACACTGCTGACTGCCCAACAGTCGTTGTTCTCCAAGATCTTACCCGAGCTGATCAGCTTCACTTCGTTTATTCCCTTTGGAATTATTTTGCCTAAAGAAATCACACACACACACACACAAAACGAGCATTTAAACAAGTTGCAACTCACGAAATTAATCCTCTGGATCAACCTAAAATCACAAAAGACTTTAAATTTCACATATATCATGCTTATAACTTAAAAATGGACTAATCATCCAAAACTAATAATCATCTACAACTCTATAATTTGCATTATAGAATCGTAGACTACTAACTCAAAATCAAAAATTCACAATTCGCTTTAGACTACTAACTCTACACTAATCCCGACAATTAAAAAACGCAGGACCACAAATTAAACCAATTAAACAATTAAAGTTACAAGAAGAAAAAAACAAAAAGATGAACATCTACTTTCTTCTTCAATGTCAATGACCTCGAAAGCATAAAAAGTAACGACTGAGAAATCAAAGACGCTCTTTCCACAAAACATTCCTTCCATCAACACTCACAAATTTCTGCAATCTCAAGACACAGAACCGAATCCGACTCGAACAGTCTAAGATTATTATTCAAAGCTTGAGCAGCGGGAAGTAAACCAGAAAACGCTCGGATTTAAAAGACGTAGATGAACAACATAAGAAAGAACCTGAAGAGAAGCAAGGATCTGCTTACGCTTATCCAAATCCGAATCGGACGGATCCAAATCATGCTTCGATGGAGGCAGTTTGAAGGAACAGGATAATTATCATCATCATCTTCCACGAGTTTCTGGAAGGACTCTGTGTTGGAGGATGTGTGAAGAGCGAGTGGGAGAGAAGATGAGAGGTCGAGGAGGGTTCACGGCGTGATAATGGTTTTCAGCGACGATTTTGAGGATTTTGGTTAATTTGACGGCGGCTGAGATGAATTCGTCCGGATGTCTTGAGATGACCGAGCCTTTTCTCCATTCTAGGAATTCGCCGCGATGGTGGTCAAAGGTTCATTCGTTCGATTTGGATTACGGAGAAAACCCTAGAATTTTGAGATTTCGAAATGATTTGGGAAAAGGGATATGAAGGTTTTGAGTCTATGAACAAATTTGTTGAAAGAAAAAAAAATGTTATGGCATTTTTGTAATTAAAAAGAAAAGGACTGGTATTTATGTCTTTTAATAACCCTTTAAAGATGAAAATATCTAAGAATATCAAATAAAAAGCGTTGTTTTATGCAATTGTCTCAAAAATAAAAGTGTTATCTACTATTTTTGTTTTTTAGTGTATATTGAATAATAATAATTGTTTAAAATATGTTGATGGGATATATTACAACTATTGTTTGGTTTTAACGATTAATGTTTGATTTACATATTTGTTTGTTATTGTATGGCTAGTTATCTCCTACACTACAACAGGATATCTATAGGATGTGAAAATTAAAGGTCCATACAAACAGTGGTCTGAGACTAAAAACAAAAAGTTATTGTGGCCTCTAGTGTAGAAAATCAATGAGAAGTTATGTATGCTAATTGCAAATTCAATAAATTAATAGAAGTTATGTATGCTAATTGCAAATTCAACAAATTAATAGTGGAGACAAAAATATTATCAGCTCTGCATCAAAAGCTACAAGACCTATAGTGAGTATAAAAATAGGATAAAGATCTTGAAGGTAAGAACCAAAACTTGTTATATCTTCTTTGTTGTAGTTATGGGTTTGGGTGGGACCTTGAACCAAGTGAGAAGGTTCTTACGTGGTATGCGCCTTGAGTTGAAGAATAAATGCATTGTGAGGAATTATGCATCGGTAGCCTAGTTGGTTGAGAGAGCGGCTATGATCGAGGAATGCTTAAAGGAAGAGGCCAAAGTGGCTATCTCACAGACTCAAGCCAAAAAGCCTTTTAATTCTAGTTCGGGAAAAGGTGGCCACTTCGTAAAAGGGCAAAAGAGGAAGTGGGAGAATACTTCCAAGAGCACTTCTAATGCTTCTAGTGTACAATCCGGATGTTATGGTTGTGGAGCTAAAGATCACCGGGTTGCCAATTGCCCTAAAGGGGAGATGAGAACTTGTTACCATTGTAAAGAGGTGGGGCACATTAAGACGTCGTGTCCTATGTTGCAGCAAGGTGGAGGGAAGTCAGAAGCTCTACCATCTAAGCGGACAGCGGTAACTCCCCGAGCCTCCTCCTTGAGCATCTATTCTGGAGAAGGGAGCAACTCCAAGCCGATCACTGGTTAGATTTCTTACTTTATTGTATTATTTTGATGTGTTTGTGAATCTTTCGATGTATTGTTATTGTTTGGAGGTCTTAGCATATAGATTATGCGTAGGGACCTTGGACGTGGGAAGGGTTAAATCTCACGTGTTGTTTGATTCCGGAGCATCTCATTATTTTATTACTCCGGAATTGGTTAAAGAAGGAGGGTTCCAAAAGGAGCCTAGTGCGCAGTTGAGAATGGTGAAAGTGGCGGGTGGACAAATTTTCGAAGCCCATAGTTTGGTGAAGGATATGGATGTTCATATAGTCGGAGAAGTTAAACCAATGGATTTCTTTGTGTGGCCGTGGAACTCTATGACATTATTTTGGGCATGGATTGGCTTGGGAAGTATAAGGCCCATTTAGATTGTCATAGAAGACGAGTGGAATTTGAGACTGATCTTGGGAAATTGGTGTATCAATGTATGAAACCTACTTTGGGATGTTTGGTAATCTCGGCTATTCAAGCTGAGAAGAGGATTGAGAAGGGATGTGAAGCGTATCTTGCAACCAGTTCAATACCCGAAGAAGTTGGAGAGTTGATGCTTCGAAATATTCCATTGGTAAGAGAGTTTGAGGATGTGTTTCAACCTTTGAAAGGGTTACCACCGGCGAGATCCGATCCATTCATGATTGAGTTGGAACCGGGAATGACTCCCATCTCTAAAGCTCCATATCAGATGGCTCCCGTAGAAATGGCTGAGCTTAAGAAGCAATTGGAGGAGTTGTTGGATAAGGGGTTCATAAGACCAAGTAGTTCACCGTGGGGAGCCCCTGTTTTATTTGTGAAGAAAAAAGACGGGAGTTTCCGGTTGTGTATAGACTATCGAGGTCTAAACCGAGTGACAATTAAGAACAAGTACCCTCTCCCGAGGATTGATGTGTTGTTGGATCAATTGAGAGGTGCTACTTGGTTCTCGAAGATTGATTTAGCTTTTGGATATCATCTGATTCCTATTAAGGAGTCGGACATTCAGAAGACAGCCTTCAGGACGAGGTATAGGCATTATGAGTTTGTGGTAATGTCATTTGGATTGACGAATGCACCAGCAGCGTTTATGAGGTTGATGAATGACGGGTTTCGGGAGTACTTGGGTGAGTTTGTTATCATCTTCATCGATGATATATTGGTGTATTCGAAAAGTTCTGAAGAGCATGGGACTCATTTAAGAAGGGTGTTAGAGAAGCTAAGGGAGCATAAGTTATTTGCTAAGCTAAGTAAGTGTAGCTTTTGGCAAAGGGAGATCGGATTTTTGGGTCATGTGGTTTCTGAGAGTGGAGTTTCGGTTGATCCGGAAAAGATTAAGGCTATCAAAGAATGGCCTAGACCCGAGAATGCAACGGAGATAAGAAGCTTTTTTGGGTTAGCTGGGTATTACAGGAGATTTGTCAAGGGTTTTGCGAGTATTGCTCAACCTATGACAAAGTTGTCGGGGAAGGATGTTCCTTTTGCGTGGTCTCAAAAGTGTGGGGAGAGTTTTTCTGAGACTCAAGGAGTTGTTGACTACTGCACCGATGTTGGCGTTACCCGATCCTAAGGAACCGTATGTGATTTATACGGATGCTTCGAGGTTCGGTTTGGGTTGTGTATTGATGCAGCATGGGAAGGTTATTGCTTATGCCTCGAGACAGTTGAGAAAGCTTGAAGCTAATTATCCGACTCATGATTTGGAGCTAGCTGCAGTGGTGTTTGGGCTTAAGATATGGAGATCATATCTATATGGTGGTAAGGTCTAAGTGTTTACGGACCATGAGTCTCAAGTATGTCTTCACTCAGCCTGAGTTGAATTTGAGACAAAGGAGGTGGACGGAGCTCATGGCAGATTATGACTTAGAGATAGCCTACCACCCCAGTAAAGCTAATCTCGTCGTGGATGCTTTGAGTCGGAAGCGCGTGGCTTCGGTTACAGAAAAAGATGCGGAAAGCTTGGTGAGTATGATCAACACCTTACACTTGTGTGTTGTTTCTAATGAGACTGAACCGCTGGGGTTAGAAGCTATTAACCAAGCGGATATTTTGAGTAGAGTGCGGGCTGCTCAAGAAAGAGATGAGGCATTGATTAAGGCTTCTAGAGATGAGAAGTCTGAATATCAAGTCTCTGATAATGGAACCATCCTAGTGAATGGTCGAGTTTGTGTGCCTAAGGATGAGGATTTGAGAAGATACATTCTTCGAGAGGCACATCAGAGTCGATTTTCGATTCATCCTGGAGTGACTAAGATGTACCAAGACTTGAAGCGGTATTATCATTGGGTTGGGATGAAGAAGGATGTAGACAAGTGGGTGGCTAGTTGTGAGACTTTACAATTGGTAAAAGCCGAGCATCAGGTTCCGAGTGGATTGTTACAGAGTTTACCTATTCCTAAATGGAAGTGGGATATGGTGACGATGGATTTCGTTGTTGGGTTACCAAACACGCGGAATAAAGATGCTGTTTGGGTTATTGTTGATCGGCTAACTAAGACGGCTCACTTCCTAGCCATAAGGAAGACGGATGGAGCTAGGGTATTGACGAGAAAGTATATAATGAGATTTGGTTACATGGTGTACCGGTGAGTATCGTATCCGATCGTGATAGTAAGTTCACTTCGGAATTTTGGCGAGCATTTCAGAAGGAGATGGGTACTAAGGTACACATGAGTACCGCTTACCATCCTCAGACCGACGGGCAAGTAGAGAGAACGATTCAGACTCTCAAGGATTTACTGAGGATGTGTGTATTGGATTGGGGTGGCCACTGGGTGGACTACTTGAACTTGGTGGAGTTCACTTATAATAATAGCTATTAAGCTAGTATCAGGATGACACCATATGAAGCCCTTTATGGTAGGTCGTGCAGGACGCCATTATGCTAGACACAAGTGGGGGAGTGAAGCATGTTCGCCGAGGGAGATATGGTGTATCTCAAGATGGTGATGCTTAAGGATTCTAGCAGGTCAATTTCTGAGAGTAAGTTGAAACCGAGTTATTTGGGACCGTTATGAGTGTTGGAACGAGTTGGACCCGTGGCATATAGACTAGAATTGCCTGCGGCCATGTGAGCAGTTCATAATGTATTTCATGCTTTGATGTTGAAGAGATGCTTGCATAGGGATGATCAGGTGTTACGAGAGATTACATCTGATTTGTTGCCGATTTTGAGGGTAGAGGCAAAACCTGTAAGGATTCTGGAGCGCATAATCAAGGTTCACGAGAGGAAGAAAAACTCTTAAAATTAAGGTCTTGTGGGATTGTGACGGGATTGAAGAGGAGCCTTGGGAACCGGAGAGGAGGATGAAAGCGAAATTCTCCAAGTGGTTTGAGAAATAAGCCGAGACTTGAAATTCGAAGGCGAATCTAGTTAGTGGGGGAGAATTGTAACATCCTTGTCCCGAGTCTTTTTCTTGTAATATAAGTTATTGCAATTCTTGTGGTACAAGCCATTGTTTTAGATTGTATAAGTTTGTTATTCGGTATTGTAATCGTACCGCAAGTTGCTGGATGATGTAATTTGGCGAAAAAATTCAATAGTGAGAGGTATGTTATTGAATTAATTTGGTGTGATTTATAGATCGAGTATCTAGTTTGGTGATTAAATACATGATGTGGTATTTCATGTATTGGTGACGTTCGACACATGATGAGGTAGTTCTTGGGTTTTTGTGGTGTTGTGCGATATGTTGTTCCATTACTTGTTTTGGTGGATTAGGATCTTGTGTCATTAGATCCTAAAAACGTGGTTTGATGGATTAGGACTATGCGGATTTAGTCCTAAGCCGAGTAGGATTATGTGGATTTAATCCTAGGGTGATAGGGATTATGTGGATTTAATCCTAATCAGAGGATTATGTGAATTTAATCTTCGGTTGGTTAGGATTATGTGGATTTAATCCTAACGGAGTTAGTGTACCAATTAGGATTATGTGGATTTAGTCCTAATATATTGGTTAACCGAGAGAGATCTTGTGGATTAGATCTCGATGGACTTCGTTGTTCGGATCCTAAGGTATTGGATTCCGATAGACTTAGTCGTTTTATGACCACGTGGGATCTTGCGGTATTGGATCCTGAGTTTGTGATTGAACCAGGTATGAGACAATGTTGAGCTCGAATAATAGCCCTACAGGTTGTGATTGGGATGATTGATCAATGAATTGATCGTTTCGGGACCCATTTCGGGTTAATTGGTTCAAGAGAAATTGATCGATGATTTTGGGATATTCTCGGGAGTTGAAGAAATAATTTGGGACGGAAGAATGTCTCAAATATTTTGGGAAGTTAGCGGAATCACTAAACCGAGAGAAGGAATTTAATTAAATCACGGGAATTGGTTTAATTAAATTTTGGGTTTGTGATTTGGTTTGGTTTAATTTGATTAAACCAAACACCAAAAATATCTTCTTCTTCTCCACACTTCTATAATCTTCTTCTTCCTTATCTCGATCTCATTTTTTTGGGATATTTGTTCTTGAGTTATAGAGATAAGGAAGAGAGAGAGAGTGAGAGAAGGAGAGAAGAAATTGTAAGGATTATTTCTTTGTTCGCTAGGAAAATATAAAAGAGACACAGCAAATTTAACGAGTTTACGGTCTCGAACCGGTATGTCTCGTGTGATCCTCTTGATCACAAACTCCACTAGAACTTATAGTGATTACAAACACAACTCAAACCTCAGATCTTTACAAGCAGAATTAGACCTAGACTCTCCTGTTTGTGTTTGATGCAATTTTCGGATTAATCTTTAATCCTAGGATTACAACCTATTTACAAGAAAACTATTACCCTAGTTTTCTTTTTTCTTTGCAGGTTTCCACATAGGTAATGGGCTGGAGAAGAATTAGGTCTATATCTCACAAAGTCCACCTTGGGCTCAATTCTCTAAAACAGTCCTACCTGCAAAATCCTGATCCAGCAAAAATCTCTAACCCAGTATCCGATTCGCGACCCGTTTCTTCATCTGACCCGAGATCCGCTTCGCGACCCGACCCGCTGTGAGAGAAAAAAAATCCAAAAACGACTTATCCGTTTTTTTTTTCATTTCGCTTCTTCCCTTTCCTTTTCCTCAGGTGAAACGATGGTGATTTCTTCACCAAAAAAAACTTATCCTCGTCTTGCTCTCATTTTCCCGGACCAAGCAAAACCCACACTACCTGTCTCTTTTTCGGCGATACCAACCACCGGTGAAGCTCCACCATGCGCAAATTGATTTCGATAAATCCAAAAGGAGAAATTATAGAGAGATGATTTCTTCAAATTTGCCTTCCTCTTCTTCTTCGTTTCCTCTTCTTCGTTTTCTCACCTTTTTCTTCAGATTCGCCTTGTTGTGACTTAGATCCATCACCTAACCGCCCCGATCTATGTTTTTCTGGCTTAAATCGGCGGTCGAAGCTTCTGGATTCGCGCTGGCGAGTTGACTGGGTGACTCACGAGTTGACTCGGTGAATCACTGAGTCAGTTTTCAGGGCATGCTGCACTGTTGGTGCTATTTCTGCTGAGGCCCACTGCAGAATTATTTCAGTACCTCAAAAAACATGGGTCTGCGCTAATGGACTCTCTCCAAAAGAAAAAAGATAAGCCCAATTTTTCTTAAGCCCATTTCCCATACTTAGCCAAAATTTCAGACTTTTCTGACTGTTGAACGTTGACTGTTGACTGCCGCCGCTGACCGGTGACCTGTCGGTGTTGACCAATGTTGACCAGCGTTGACCAGTGACTTTTCCTGCCAAATTTCCGGCGAAACTTATTTTTTCCAGAATTGCAAGGTAAACTCTCTTGTACCCTCGAATACTCAAAAAACTTGTCAATTTCTCGTTTTTTGTACGAAAAACTGACCCGCTTCACACCTTTTTCCTTTTTGTACCTTCGCACTCCACCTTGAACTGACAACTGTAGCTCGTCCTAGCTTTCAGGTAACCTTAAAATCAATATTAAGTGCCCACTATCATAACCAGAAAGATACTAACCTTGTATTCTCTGATCTGCGAGGTACAATCCCGACAGTGGAGTTACCTGGAGCTCTCTAGCTGCTCAGTCTAGGTTGACCAACTCACAGCAGAGATTGAACTTTGGCCCACATAAGGCTTTAGTTAGGAAATCTGCTGGATTCTTGCTGGTATGGATTTTGGATAGTTGAACTGAGCTTTTTGCTACAATATCTCTGATGAAATGAAATTTTGTAGCAATGTGCTTAGTTCTCTCGTGAAAGACTGAATTCTTTGCTACAGCTAGGGCGCTTTGTGAATCGCAGTGAATAGTAACTGTCTTCTTGTTGAAACCCAATTCATCACACAAACCTTTAAGCCAAATGGCTTCTTTGACAACTGCAGTAAGAGCCATGTACTCTGCTTCGGTTGTCGATAGTGCCACAATTGATTGTAGACCTTATTTCCAACAAACTGTGTTTCTCCAAACCTTGAACACATACCCTATAACAGACCTCCTTCTGTCAATATCTGTAGCATAGTCTGAATCACAAAACCCTTCAACACTAAACTCTGAATCTGATTTCACGAATTAGAGGCTTCTTTTGGTTTCTCCCCTTAAATATCTTAATACCCATTTCACAGCAACCCAATGTGATCTTCCTGGTTCAGTCATGAACTGACTAATCAAACCAACTACATAACCTAGATCAGGCCTTGTCCCAATCATAGCATACATCAAACTTCCGACTGCACTAGCATAAGGAATATTCTCCATCTGTTTTGATTCCTCAGCCTTTTCTCCTAGAGTCAGACTCTTCAATATGTGATGAGTAGCAACTGGTGTTATCACTGATTTTGCTTCTCACATTCCAAAATTCTTGAGTACCTTTTCTAGCTAATGTCCTTGAGATAGATTTAAAGTTCCTTTAGTTTTGTCTTGCACAATATCCATACCCAAAATTCTCGAAGCTTGTCCCAAATCTTTCATCTCAAATTCAGAACTCAAACTTCCTTTTACCTGTCTGATCTCTTCTTTATCCCCAGAAGCTATCAATATGTCATCCACATAGAGAAGAAGATATACAACCTGATAAATCTTAATGTTCCTTATATACACGCAAGGATCCAGATTGCTTCTCACAAATTTTTGATCCTTCATGAAGCTATCAAACCTCAAATTCCATTGTCTTGGTGATTGCTTTAGTCCATAAAGAGATTTTTAAGCAAACATACCTTGTTCTCACTCCCCGTCTTAATAAATCCTTCAGGTTGATTCATCAAGATTCTTTCTTCTAAATCTCCATGAAGAAACGCTGTTTTGATGTCCATCTGTTCTAGCTCATAGTCTTTGTTGACAACAATTGACAACATTACTCGGATAGATACGTGTTTGACCACCGGTGAGAATATCTCATTGTAATATATCCTTTTTTTTTGTGAGAAACCCTTAGCTACCAGCCTTGCTTTAAACCTGTGTTTCTCAACTCCCGTAATCTCGGGTTTCAAGTTGAATACCCATTTGCAGCCAATAGTCTTCGCTCCCTTAGGCTTATCTATCAACACCCACATTTGATTTTTCTTCAAAGAATCCATCTCATCATCTGCTGCACTTATCCAAAATTCTAATTTTCTGGATTCTAGAGCTTCTTGAAAAGACTTAGGCTTATCCTGATCCTGTTCTTTAGCTGTAGATAATGCATAAGCAACAAAATCACCATCCTCATCAAATCTTGAAGGTTTCTTAATCTGCCTTCTAACCCTGTCTCTGGCTAGAACATAATCTTCTAGATTTTCTCCTCCATCTGAATCACTTTCTTCATCTTCTTCTGAATTTCCTGAAGATTCTCCACCTAGAACTTGTGACTCATTTGGTTGAACCGATGGTGTGTTTCCTAATGGAGTTGGACCTTGTATAAGCTCATCTTTGAACGTCACTTTCCTCGGCCGTTTCTCAGCAACTTCAAAGCCAGATTCTACCTCTTTTTCCAGAGTCTCCTTGAAGATTTCTTCTTCATTAAACACCACGTTTCTGCTTGTAGTGCACTTAGATTCTTCAGGTAACTAAACTCTATATCCTTTAACACCAAAAGGATAACCCATGAATATCCCTTTTACAGCTCTTGGTTCTGTTTTTCCTTGAACTGTATGAACATAAGCTGAACACCCAAATCTCCTTAGGTGTCCTAAATCTGGCTTGGTACCTGTCCAAACTTCTTCTGGTAATTTGAAATCTAGTGCAGCATTTGGTGATCGATTTGTGATGTAAACTGCCGTTGATGTTGCTTCAGCCCAAAACTCATCTTCTAGACCTGTTTCAGCTAACATACATCACACTTTCTCCATCAAAGTTATGTTCATCCTTTCAGCTACACCATTCTGCTGTGGCGTATAAGTGCAAGTCTTGTGCCTAGTAATCCCAGATTCTTTACAGAATGCATCAAACTGATTATTGCAGAAATCAGGTCCGTTATCTGTTCTCAGATACTTGATTCTCTTCTTAGTATGATTTTCTGCGGCTTCCTTCCACTCCTTAAAGGTTATAAAAGCTTCATCCTTGGTCCTCAGAAAATAGACCCACACTTTTCTGGAATAATCATCAATGAAGCTTATGAAATACTTACACCCTCCAAGTGATTCTGGGGTTGATGGAGCGCCCCAAATATATGAATGGATATATTCCATAATTCCCTTTGTTGTGTGTTTCGCCTTAGGGAAACTCTGCTTGTGTGATTTTCCTAACACACAATTCTCACAAAACTCCAGTTTATCATTGTCTTTGTCTGATAGATAACCTTTTTTGACAAGAACATTCAGATTCTTCAAACTCATATGTCCCAGTCTTGAATGCCAAATCTTAGTCATATCTATCTCAGCCCTTGAAACGTTGACTTCCCCATCACAAACCTTTCATTCTAGAAAATACAAACCTTCCCTGTATTTTCCTTTGAGTACCTCCTGCGCATCCTTGTAGAAGATAACTCGGTAATACTTTCCCTCATATGTGCATCCAGATTTCAACAACATACCATATGAAATCAGATTTCTGCTTATGCCTGGCATATATCATACCTCACTTAGAACAATCATGGTTCCATCAGGATTTTCAATCTTGATCTTTCCGATTCCCTTAACCTCGCTGTGTGTGATGTTAGCCATCAAAACCCTACCACCATTGAGTTCTCTTAGGTCAAACATAATTTCTTTATGTGGTGTAATTTGAAAAGAACATCCTGAATCCCTGACCCATTCTTTGTTGAGTCGTGAACACTCATTGTCAATACAATAGGTTGTCTTGGTTCAGTTACCACATTAACAGAATTTTCAGGCTTTTTCCTCTCAGGATATTCTCTTTTCCAATGTCCTTCCTTACCGCAGACAGAGCAACCAGTCTTGGAATTGTTCTTGGGTCTAGACTTCGACCTGCCTTTAGACTTTCCCTTCTTAGAGCTTTCTCCATTGTTCCTTGTCTCAAATCTGCCTCTGTTCTGCACATACAATCCTTCACCAGAATTCTTATCCTTCCCTAGAAGACCTCTTTCCCTCAACACTATTTCCTTAGAGTAAGCTGAATTAACCACATCATCAATAGTGAGAGTCTCCTTAGAATTCCCATACTTTAAAGTATCAACTAAAGAGTCGAACTGCTTTCGCAAACTTGAGAGAATCTGTATGGCCTGATCCTCATTGCTGATGTTAATGTTGAGGCTGGCCAGATCTAAAACTAACTTGAGATAACCATCCAGATTTTCCTCAATACTCTTTTGTTCATCCATCTTGTAGCTTGCGAATCTTTGCTTCAGATAGATTCTGTTAGGTATAGACTTTTGTTGGTAGTCTCTTTCAAAGGCTTTCTACACGCCTAGGGCTGTGGTCTCCATCATGACCTTACAAAGAACAATGTTCCCCAAACTTGTGCAAAATCAGTTTTTTTGCTCTCTTATCTTTATTTCACCAGATTTTGGTCGTTCTATCCTCGACTTCTTCGTCTGAATCAGTGTCTTCTCCTTCTTCCACCAGAACTGATTCTAAGCCTTGAATCTCAAGTTGCATCTTGTATTTCCAGAGTCCGAAATCTCCTTTGCCGTCAAATCTCTCAATATCAAATTTTCCTGATGTTGGTTTCATATCTGTTGCTGATTTTCTCCTTGTACTCGATTGCAACCGAAAAACAAGAAGATGATTAGCAAGCGTTCCCTTGGAGATTTATCGACACTTGAGAGAAAACTATTTGGTACCTTTATGTTTTGTCTCTTACGATTTGATCTCCTTTGAACGATCTTGGAAGCTCTGATACCATTAGTAAGGATTACTTCTTTGTTCGCTAGGAAAATATAAAAGAGACAGAACAAATTTAACGAGTTCCCGGCCTCGAACCGGTACGTCTCGTGTGATCCTTTTGATCACAAACTCCACTAGAACTTATGGTGATTACAAACACAACTCAAACCTTAGATCTTTACAAGCGGAATTAGACCTAGGCTCTCTTGTTTGTGTTAGATGCAGTTTTCGGATTAATCTTTAACCCTAGGATTACAACCTATTTATAAGAAAACTAATACCCTAGTTTTCCTTTTTCTTTGCAGGTTTCCACATAGGTAATGAGCTGGAGAAGAATTAGGCCCATATCTCACAGAAATATAGAGTGAAGAAGAAGGTGAAACGGCTTGCAAAAAAACAACAACCAGAGTTTTGGAGCTGTAATCAGAGGGCCGATTGGTGGATCAAACGAACTCGGATTAATCCAAAACGTTTTCTGTAAGTTCATCAATCTCGTATCTAGCTATCTATCAAAGGGTTTCTCAATTTGTTGAGTAGTTTGGGAGTTCTGAATTTTCTACCGAAACCACTCTATTTAGGGTAATCCGCGACAGGTCAGTTTTGAGAGAGTGTTTCGGCACTCAAATCTTTATGGATTGAGCTGAAAATTGGTATATACCCTCTTGATATTCCTTTCATAAGATTGACTGGAGGGATTGAAGTTTTAATGGCTAGATTAAGAGATATGATCGGTTGAGTAAACTCTGTTTTTGATGAAGGAGGAATCCAAAATTGGAGGTTTAGCCAATCCGAGTTTAGGACTTGTGATCAATTTCTTGAGAGTGTGTTTTTGTGCTCTATCTTGGCAGGCCTCTAGTAGTTATCTTGGTGGTGTGTTGTGCCAAGAGAGATCAAACTTTGAGGTATAAAAGCATTGTGAATCTTTCACCATTTAAGAAGCTTTATCGAGGTGAGTGTGTGACCGTAGCGAATTATATAATCATTGGCTTTGTATAATTGGTGTGTGATGTAGGACTTCACCATATGGGTGTGATTCATGGCTAGTCCAAGTTGTGTGTTGTATGTTGTGATGGAGCTCTATCATAATATAGTTGTTTGTTGCATTGGATATTAATTATGGTGAGTCTTTGATTATATATGTATATCGTTGCGGGACGGGAGGACTGCTTCACTAAGCATTATCAATGTTTAAGCGCCTATTTTGGTGTAAGTAAAGAGAAGTCGTGAAGTGTGGAACTCGTGGAACCAAGGCCGGAGGGAAGGGATGATCTAGGCGTTTAAAACGGGTTTTGTAACTTTTTGTTTCGTATGCTCACTTGGCTTTGTGTTGCTAATGGTTTTGTAATTGTTAGCATGTTTGTTAGTGTTGTGATAAGGTTGTTCTTGAATGGTTAAAGTTATATATAAGTTTGGTTGTTTGGATGTGAATTGTATGAGTTTAATTTTCGGGTTGCCGGACAGAAGGGAAGATCGACCGATCCCATGGGGGATCGATCGATCCTGAAGAGCCAATTTTTGCTGGCTGTTTTTAGAGGTTCGAGATCGACCGATCCCATGGGGGATCGATCGATCCTAAGGGGTCATTTTTGACCGGTTGTTTTTAAGGAGTCAAGATCGATCGATCCTGAGGGGTCATTTTGGTCCTGGTTTTTATGAGGGATCGATCGATTCTGAGTGGTCAATTTCTGACCAGTTGATTTTAAAGGTTCGAGATCGATCGATCCTCAAGGGAGATCGATCGATCCTTAGGGCAGACCGATCGATCCACGGGTGCGATCGATCGATCATGTGGTTTTTTTTATAGCCTTAGAGGATAAGTCCATTAGGTTGCTTGAGTACTAAGTAAGGATTAATTAAAATCTCGGGTTTTTATCGTTTTTCGCGTGTTTTCGTTTTCTTACTCTGGATAGGATGTTGCACATCTCCCCCATCCGTGTGTGTTTCCAGCCTATATATCGAATGAACATGGTTCTGATACCATGAGGAAATGGAAGCTTGTCCCGTTTGAAGTTGTGTGCCGACAATTATTGTGGTTAATTGCGGATTTTTGCGGAATGCCGACAAATACTTTAAAATTTTATATATATTATTTTAAAAAAATAATATTGATATTATAATAATATTTAAAATTTATTTCATTTAATTTATATATATAATTTTAATATATTGAATATTTTTTAATATAATTAAAAAATTAATATAAATAAACGGATCCGGACCCTAAAAATCAGAATATTCGGATCCGGATCCGTTTTGAGATTTTACTATTCGGATCCGTATCCGTTTCATCCGCATATCCGGATTTTTAGATCCGGATAACCGCGTATCGGATCACGGATATCCACATATCGGATCCCGGATATCTGCATATCAGATCCCAGATCCCGGATATCCGCATATCAGATCCCAGATCCCGGATTCCGGATATTTTGTCCACTCCTAATGTAGATACCTATCAAGTTGGAGACAATGCGGGGACAAGTAATTCAAATCTTGTCTAAATGATGGTTGATGTTAGGTCCGGCCATGGGATAAAGCCCATGAAGTAAGAGTTTTAGGTAGCATATGTCTATAAAACAAATTAGGGGCATCATTTATATAAAAGTTATTGTGGTATAGTAGATAAGTCCTTCACCGTTCCCTAAAGATGTTGAGTTCGAGCCTGTACAGAGCAGAATAAATGTTTGTTTTAGGCAACAAATTAAATCGGGCGGCCCTAGTTGATGGAGAGGAAATAAACATCTCAACATGTAGTATTTTTTTTTTTTGCCATTATACCATAGTAGGCTTGCGACTTTAGGTTAACCGAACCGAACCGGTCAGTTATTTTGGTTAATCGGTTATTTCAGATATTTAATTTCTACCAAAATTAACCCGAAAATTTTTACGGTTCGGTTCGGTTTAGTTCTCGGTTAATTTCAGTTTTTGAATTTTAAAACCGAAAATAACCAAAGTTTGGTTAACATAAGGCTTTTGGGTTTTAACGGCTCAAACCAAAATATTTTGGGTTTTATTAATCACAATCCCATAAATGAAAAAAAATTAAGCCCATCAGCTCAACACCAAAGCCAAACAATTAGGGTTTTCAATTTCAATAATATTCGAACGATGGCTATGGAGGTGAGAGGCAGACTCAAGAAGAAGGGATGTAAGTGATGGATGCTGAATGGTGAGCTTTCGTTTTCACTTGGTCGGAAAGAGTGAAGAACGAAGAAAATAGTGTTGGTTAGGCTAGGGTTAGGTTAAGGATTAGATATTTGGTAACCGTTCTGAATTTTTTAATCTATTTTTTTGCCCCTTCTTTCTTAACAACCGTAATCATTTGATGTAAAAACGTTTTTTTGTTTTGTGTTGTGAATAATAATATTTAACTACGAAGAGAAGAACCGAGTTACCTCAAGATTATCTTCTTTTTGTTATAAATTATATAGTTTTAGAGAGATAAAGTTTTAGAAAGATAGAATTTTTGTTCTTATTGATTTTCTTTTTCTATGCTACATATATATAGAGATAAAAACTTACAGGCGAAGTAACTTAGTGGCGAAGTAGAGGATATAGATAATATTAAATAATTATAATATTATACAATACTCCTCCTTAATTATTTAATATGTACTGCCTCGTTAAAAAAAATTCATGGAAAAATCCAATGGGATAAAAACCATGACTATGGAAAAAGAGTGTAGTAACGTATTCTCCGCCCGAAAAATTCTTTTCTTCATATATCTCGTAGATGACGCATCCCAATACTATGAATATTCTTTTTGAACATTGTGGTGGGTAACACCTTTGTAAGAAAATCTGCTGAATACTGATTTCGTGATTTTTCTAGAGTTTTTGTGTGTAAAAGAAACACCTTGGTGGAATATGTTTCGTTCTATCGCTCTTGATATAATCTTCTTTAATTTGTGCGACACATGCAACATTATTTTCGATTATGGTTGTGGGCTCTTTACTCGTGGTTATGCCAATAACTTCTTAAATATGTTGGAACATAGATCTGAGCCACAAAAATTCTCTACATGCCTCGTGGAGTGCTATAATCTGTGCATAATTAGATGAAGTAACAACCAGTATTTGCTTTTGGAAACGCCACGAGACTGCAGTCCCCCTACAGTAAATATAAATCTAGTTTGGGATCGCGCTTTATGCGGATCGATAAATAACCTGCATCTGCAAAACCAACTAGACAAAATTTCGAATTTCTAGAATAATATAACCCTAAGTCAATGGTGCCCTGAGATAACAGAAAATATGTTTTATTTCATGCCAATGTGTGCGCGTCAGGGATGAGTTATATCTTGCAAACTGATTAGTAGCAAAAGCTATATCTGATCATGTGCAATTTGCAAGATACATAAGTCCACCAATAGCGCTCATATAGGGTACTTCAGGATCTAATATCTCTTCGTTATCTTCACAGGGTCTAAATGGATCTTTTTCAACATTGAGTTGTCTATTAATTATTGAAGTACTCAAAGGAGTCGCTTTATCCATATTAAAGCATTTGAGGATTTTTCTAGTATAATTCGATTGATGCACGAATATTCCATCTTGGAGGTGCTCTATCTGGAGCCCAAGACAAAACTTTGTCTTTCCAAGATCTTTCATTTCAAACTCTGCTTTCATATGATTCCGTGCTTCCTTAATCTCCTTTTGTGTTCCAATTATATTCAAGTCGTCAATATATACAACGATGATCACAAATTCGTTCAAAGATTTCTTTATAAAAACGCATGGGCATTTTGCACATTTACATATCCTTTCTTCATATGATACTCGCTTCAGCGATTATACCACATGCGTCCGGATTGTCTCAATTCATAAAGTGATCGTTGTAATTTGACCGAATATATTTCTGTAGACTTTGAGCTCTATGCTTCAGTCATTTTCATCTCTTCTAGGATTTTCATATATCCCCTATATACTAATTGAGAATCATTTTAACAAAATAACCTTATGTTTACGTGGAATATTACAACACTGTCATGCTGACGTGTCGTCACCAGAATGATTCTCAGAGAATATATTTTGTAGGACATTAATTACTAGACTAATTAAATAATATGCCATTAGATCAATCATATATAAACTGTTTTTATTTTACCTAAATTAGCTTTATTTATTGATGATAAATCGAGTAAGTAAATATTCCATAAAATTATTGCTGGTTTTATTGTTTCCTTAATTTGATTTTAAAAGATATTTTTTTAACTAAATAATTAATTAGTAGTTTAAATATGTACAAAATAATAATTAATTAGTAGAAATTTTTATTTAATTTATTAATTTTGTACAAAATATTATAAATATCTTATCTCGCGTATAACGTGAGAATTACCTGGTATCTCATTATTAAGCGAACCATATAGATACGCTGTCACTACATCCATAAGATTTATTTCTAAATTTTGGGATGCTGCCAAACTCATTAAATACCTGAACATAATTGCATCCATTACCGTGGACTATGTTTCTTTATAATCAATCTCCGGTCTTTGAGAGAAACCTTAGAAAACAAGTCGGGCTTTATATCTTGTGACCTCATTCTTCTTATTTCGTTTTCTCACAAATACCTACTCGTACCCAACCGGTTTCACATATTTAGTTGTAGTGACCACATGTCCAAAAACATTTCTCTTATTAAGGGAGATTAATTCATTTTGCATGGCCATCCTCCATTTCTCCCAGCCAGATCTTTTCTGACATTCTAATATGGACCTTGGTTCTGGGTCAACATTCTCATTATCAATTTCTATAGATACGAAAAAAATTTCATCATCATCTATATCAATTCTTACCCATATTTTTCCATTTTGGGCAAAATTTATGGAAATCTCATATTTTTCTGTATCATGTCCCTCCTCAGGGATATTTTCTTTTGGTAGTTCTTTTGAAACTACTCGTTTTTCGTTATTTAGTTCTTCAGGAACTACTTCATTTAAGTCTTCTAGACTTTTCTCATTATGGGTTTCTTCGGGAACCCTTTTATGTGAATTTAATTCTCTCATTGCCTTTTTTTCGGGGAGTTTTATCTTTAGAACTCATGGGTCTCCCCCTCTTTAACTGAACTTTAAGCTCATTAATTTTATTAGCATCATTTTGTTCCTTTGGAATTCTAACTCTTGATGCAACATTTGCAGCCGGTATATATGATTTTGTCACCCTCTTTGTATCTATGAACCCGTCTGGTAACTCGTTTGCCATATTCTGTAAGTGTATAATTTTCTGTACTTCGACTTCACGTTGTTTCATAGGGGATCCAAAGATATCAACAATGGTGTATACCATGCAATATCTCTTGGAATTTCACAAATTCTTCCTCCTAACGATGGGAACTCATTTTCATTAAAATGACAATTAGCAAAACGAGCTGTAAACATATCACCAGTTTATGGTTCAAGATAACGAGTTATATTTGGTGATGTATAACCAATATAGATACTCAATCTCTGCTGGAGCCCCATTTTCATACATTTAGGAGGTCCAATCGGCACATATACTACACATCCAAAAACACGGAGATGCGATATATTTTGTTGCTGACCAGATGCTAATTGTAATGGAGAATACTTATGATATGCACTTGGTCGAATCTGGACCAATGCTGCAGCATGCAATATAGCATGTCCCCATATCGAAATTAGGAGTTTTATTCTCAGTATTGACGGTTGATAGGGAGAAATTATCGTTTTCTCTCTCTCAGATTTCACCCGAACGCTACCTATTGGGTAGTCTCAAGAGTTTAACCCGATGTGATAGCAAGTGCACGATTAAATGCAATTGTAGTATAATCGGGATCGATCCACAGAGACAGAGAATTCAGAGAATGAATCTAATCTAGGCAAAATATAAATGTTTTGGGGGTTTGTTTCTAAGTCCTAAGATGCGTAAAATAAATAACGATAATTAAATAAATAGAAATGATTTAAATAACTTAAAATAAACTAAAGCATAAATTAAATAACATAAATTAAATTACGTAAAATAAATTGCATAAAATAAATTGCGTAATTTAAATAACATAAATTAAATGGCGTAAGTTAAGTGCATAAATTAATTTTCATAAAATAAAATGCGTAAATTAAATTGCATAAAATAAATTGCGTAAAGTAAATTACATAAATTAAATAACAGAAATTAAATTGTATAAATTAAAGTGCATAAAATAAAATAACTTAAATTGAATAACGATTAAACAATAATAAAAAACGATCCGGAGGGTGAATGGGAACAAATCTGAAAATCTTCTAATACGAGAATTGATGTTCTTTAACCTTTTTGTTAGTATCTATCGGTCTAGAGATTTCGTATATAAATTAGTCTACTTGCGTGGTAAGCTAACCCCTTCTACAAGCATTGAGAACGATCTCTACTAATCGGCTTGACTAGCAATTGCAACTCTACAAAGTAGTCAAGCTCCTAACATGCTTAGTTTCGAGATCTTAATCCACTCTCGTGGCATCAAGACTCGAAGGTGCTAAATTAACTTGATCAAAACTAATTTAGATAAGCTCACAAGTAAGAATAGATTTATCGATCAACTATGATTCCAATTATGTAGATGAAAAACTTCTACCCATTCTCGTGGTATAGAGAATTCCTGAAACACTTGGTCATACCTAATGGATTAGACCAAGCTCTTAGACCACTCCCAAGGGAGTAGATCTAGCCTTAGGAACACATACAAGGTAGCCAATCGGTTAAGAACACAAAACATCAATCTCTACTTAGTAGATCCAATCATCGATCTCCTCCCCAGAGATCTAAAGGATTTACTCCCTCATAACTCCGAGAGTGACGGTAGTATATGAGGAAGAAGACATGATAAGCAATAAACAAAAGCAGTGAAGTAAACTAAAGCAATAAGAAGATGAAGAACTAAAGCAATATCATAAATAAAACTTAAGAACAAAGAGTTTTGAGACTTTTCTCTCTAAGTAGTGGCTCTCAAAAGTAGGGAACCCTTCTAATGAGCATACAATGGGTTTATATAGAGTTAGAAGACTTGAAGGAGTCAAGGTCGTGCCCTAGAAGCTTCTAAAAGGTTCCAATTCGCAAATCCCAAGCTTCCATAAATTGCATGTGCATTAATCAAAGTTTTCTTTTCTGCCCGGAACGTTAGCATCGACCACCCACGATCGACGCTCTGTGTTGATGCTTGCATCGATGGTCTTTGTCACGGCTCAGCATCGACCCCTCACGGTCGATGCCCTGGTCGATGTTGCCTGGTCAGGGTCCGTGGAGTTGCATCTACCACGTACGATCGATGCTCTGGTCGATGCCTCCTTTTTGAAGCTTCTCGGGAAGCTTTCCGCGATGTTCTTGGCCTGAACAAGTAGCTCCAAAGTCCCCATGGCTTCTTAAGGCTCCAAAACACTTCAAAAGCATAAATTTGCTCCAAGTACCTATAAACACATAAACACATGCAAATGCACTAAAACTATCCTAAATGAATGTTAGAATGCATAAAACTATACTAAATGAATGCATGAAAATATGTAAAATACGGTGCTATCAACTCTCCCACACTTATCCTTTGATTGTCCTCAAACAAACAAAAGCTAAGCATAGCGAAGTTATTTTATTGAAAAACGATAAGGAGAGTGAACTCGTACCTTGTGCCAATCTTGTGCTAGTGTTTTTCATCTTAGTGGAAGTAGAATGATCTCTAATGTACTTCACCATAAGCATAGCAACTCACCTTAATCCAAACTGCTCTTCCTTCGAATCTAGACTCCTCATTGTTGACTATTCTTTTCTTTCTAAATGTGAGATCTCGACTTGGGAATATTGATCAAAGGATATGAACACTTACTCTTTCGGATTTCTGTAAGCTCAAGACCGTCTTAGTACAATTCATTTCCTTTTCTTTTTCTCATTTCAAGGTCAATCGATTTTTTTCTACTTTTCCAGGGTATCATTTTATTTTTTCTATTGATCACCTTTTCTTTTCAAGTCTTTTTCATTTTGTAGGACAGGATTCCATGAGACGCGAACATTGAAAGTAGTAGCTTCCAATGCCCGGTTCAATTCTTTGCTACCTATATCCTTTTTTTTTCTTTTCTTTTTTATTCTTATTGAAGGGAATGAAGAGGGGAATCATACTTACTTAGACAAGTCTTGCAGGGTCTCATAGAAGTATTATGTTTGATATATCTCAAGCCTCAAATTGAGAAAAATTAAATTCATTAAGGTGGGAAGTCAAGTCCGATTTGTTTACACCTCAGAAGAAACGATCTTTTTGGGGTTTGTTGATCCACTCAAAGATTTTCCACGTTTTCTAGTAAAGATTAAACAATATCCAGCAAAGCATCCAAAATAAACACAAATAACACAATTAACAAGTTCTATCACTACTTCATTAAAAACATTTTCATATGTTATTGAACCTATGAACAAGGAAAGAGTGTAACAATCTCTCAAAATGCAAAAAACTTACAGTTAATCTTCCATCTAAAAGATTTTAAGGAAAAAAAATACATCAGCTGATCGCAAGACTCCCCACACACACTTAAATCACAACGTCCACTTTGTGACAGAAAACTACAAAGGGGGTAAAAAGCAAGAGAATCCATACCGTAATTCTTTTATCGGGTTCGTGGGTTGGCAGCTCCCACGCTTCAAGTCCTTGTTCTGTTTTTTTTTTCTGTTTTTTATGGTGAAATACACCTGAAAATTAAAACACAAAAACAAAAACAGAAAAAATGAAAATACCGAAAAAATCGAAAAATTGAAAAATGAAAACTGAAAATTGAAAAACGTATTTACAAAGATAAAATGCTTATGTAACGTCGTGAACTCGACGGTCTTACGGAATGGTTTGGTGGTGTTGGAGATGGGGAACGAGATGCAGACCGCTGTGCGAAAGCTCTTCTGGAGTTCAACTCGGGATTTGTGCTCCTTCTCACCGTTTGTTGAAAGAAGTTCGGATCGACTGGATCAGGTGTGGGCTGATGGACAAGACGCTCCCCAGCAGGAGTGTTGTCACCGAAAATCCTCTTTGAACGATGTGGTGGAGGTCTGTCAACCGAGATCAGATTATAAAACACGCTTTGTTCATAAATGTGAACGAGACTCGTTGATTAGGCCAATCGATCACCGCTCACACCATTGCAAGGAATGGGCCTCCAAGGATGATTTGAGTACAATCATCCGCCTTCATGTCAAGTATGTGGAAATCCGTAGAGACTCTATAATTTCCGATCCAAACCATGACATCCTTAGCTACTCCTTTTGAACTCATTACATCGACATTGGCGAGTCCAATTTGAACCTTCGATGGTTAAAGATTCGTGATTCCCATCAGCTTAGCTCTCTTCACGGACATGATATTGATGCTTGCTCTGGAGTCACACAGAGTGTCATCGAACTTAAAACCTTGGTTAGAACATGGGACTTTGTATTGTCCAGAATCCTCCCTCTTGAAAAATGTTCTAACTGGGTCTTTTTCTTGGAATGATCTTGTCTCCGGGATGCATTTCACCGACATCTGAACCCTTTTCCTGCTTGATTGGGTCGATGAATTCGAGTATCCTCCGTTGATTGTTCTGAACATTCCCACCAAAGAACTTCGGTCTCGGGGGGTTGCTTTCTTCTTTACTGAATGGGAGAGGGTGTTCTAAGTGGTTGTCCGTGTTGGTGATGATGTTGCAACTTCTGTTCGGCTCATAATCATGTCCTATGCCTCCAAGGATGTTGTCATGTGGACGTTTCAGACAAGTGTGAGCGGTCTCGACAGTCTTCAGAGGTGCATCGACCTAATATGGTCGATGCAGGTGTCCGATGGTTTTTTTTTTGTGCATCAATCTCTTCTACTCGATGTAAATGTCCGATGTTTACACCTGGAAGAGCATCGACCACACCTGATCGATGTGAAGGCTCTAGGAACTGCATCGACCGCTCCTGGTCGATGCTTGCGTCGATGTCTTTTGTCGTCAGCTTGGCATCGACCCCTCCTGGTCGATGTGTATGCTCGATAGGTCCTCCTGGAATCACATTGACCTCTTCTACTTAATGGGGATACTCGATGGAAAGAGCATTGACCTGATATGGTCGACGCATCTGCTCGATGGGCTCCGTAAGAAACGTTGTTGAAACGTTTTCCTCCAACTGTTCGCCACTCCTCATTGTTATGACGTGCATATACTCCTAGGGTTCATTTCGAGTTTACCGAAGCATACCTTGAGTACTTTGAGATGAGGTTGCAATTTGACCCGTTTTAGTCTCCAAAATGTTGATTCGGGAGGCTAATCCGTCGAATTTGTTGTTCGGCTCGTTGCACTTCCGGTGAATAGTTTCAAACTTTTCACCGAACCAAGCACTACATTTAGCTTGTTCGTCCATGATTCGTTGCAACATACCCGCGAACTTCGCTTCCTTGGATTGTTGTGCATTTGATCCTCCTTGGAATTATTGTTGATTGTTGTTGCCGATCGGTATATAGCATTTTTCGTCCGAGACAAAACTCCTCTTATGATTTTGGTGAGTAAGCTCCGTAGGATGGTGAGGTTCGTGCTCTGTGATATAGCATACCTTGGCATATCCATCCTTAAAAAGCATTCGATCGTCTGAAAAAAAATTATCGTAGTTTTGATACACGCCTAGACCTTCAAGGAGACAACTCCAACAGCTCACGGAGGGACTCAAACGCCGGCGGAAACAAGCCTCACGACGATGGGCTCTAAACGGAGCTTGAGTGGGGAAATGGAGTGACGGCAGGGGTGTGACGTGGTGAGGAACGTTGGAGGTGGAGATGACAAGAAACTTGAGTAGGGAGCTCAAGAGATGGAGCTAGAAACGATGGAGTGGAGCTTGACCCGGGATGTGGTTCACCGGAGGAAGCGGCGGAGATGATGACGGATGGAGGTGGTGGTGAAGCAACGGTGGAGTGAAGGCACCACAAAGAGGATGGTTCTCCCTTTGATACAGCCACCCTCAAAGGTAGAGGACTAACCTCAATACCCCAAGAAAAACCCTAATCTCCAAGATTAGACAAGTTGAGACTTTTTACTAAAATATTGCTTAATTTGTCAAGTTAGGAAGGTCTTGCCTTTATAGGCTACAAATTAGGGCACTCATGTGCTAAATGGACCCAAGACAAATTGGACCTAATTACAACATAAATAAAAGGCCCTAAAGGCAAAGGCTCATAAGTCTCAAAATAAGCAAAATAGACTAAGTAAAGGAAGAAAAGCTTTTGTAATGACTTCTATTTGATAAAAATTATTTCTCTTGCTCATCCTCACCTGTCATTGATATTTTCAAGTAGAACGAGAAATAGGAGCTGAGAAGTGATGCTCTAAGCCTTTCACCTCGTTAAAACCCTTTCCTAGTAAAACCCGGTGGGAAACCTAGGAGTAGGGAAAGAGTATGTTACTCACCCAGAGTTTTGGGGTTGTTTCCTCACCTAAGCTTGGTGGTGAAGACATGCCATCCTCCCATGGCTTCTCAGTGCTTACTGACAAGCATCTTACTCTCCCGGATGCCAAACGTACGTTTGAAACTCTTTGGATCCGTTAGCTTCAACAACAGGCCAATGTAGAGTCCTTTGACTTGTAAAAATCATATCTTTCAACCCAAAGCAGCTCTTTGCCTGATTCCAACTCTTAGAGCTCCGTGGTTGAGTTAAGTTTCCAGAATGGGGCACTTCGTCACTCGGTTCCTCTTGGTCTGGCCGGAATACTCCATTAAGAGCAAGTTGGTCCAAATCCGGCAGCTTTTGATTCGTTCGTCTTGTATCAGCCATAACTTCTTCTTGGGAGCTTCTTTTGGGCTGATTCCACTTCGAGTTGCTCCCTAGGTGAGCTTTGAGTGAAGTCCAGGTGGTAGTTGGTGATGCATCAAATCCTAGGATTGCATCAAGTTTACTGACCTTTGCTTTGATTTCGGAAATCTGTCTATCTTTCGTTCAATGCCGCCATGGTCAGATTCTCCTTTTCCTCTTGGATGTCAACGTGTCTATTCATTTGATCGTAGTCCTCTCCAAAGCTTACATCACTTTGAGCTAAGTTATCCACTATGGCCATCCCTTAATTTGCATCTTGCCCCTAGAAAGTTCTACAGCTAGTAGCATACGGTAGAAAATGCAAAGTAATGACTCATCTCTGAATCCACGATGAGGACATTGTGTGGTGTATCCTCTGAGTCTCTTTCAAGCTTCTCCAAAGCTCTCTATGCTTTGTTGTGTGAAGTTTGATATCTCGTTTCTCTAATGAGCTGTCTTAGAGTTCGAAAAGAACTTTCTTAGAAACGCTTTCAGCATTGACTCCACGTTGTAACGGTCTCCGATAGAACATGCTTCTCCCACTGTTATTCTTTACCCCCAAGTGAAAATGGGAATAAACGAAGTTTTAGTGCATTCTGAGACCGTCTATTTTAACCAAGTCGCACAACTTGTCGAATTAATTTAGATGATCTACAAGGTTCTCCATTGATAGGCCGTGAAATTTTTCACCCTTGATCATATTAATCAAGCTCATCTTGATTTTGAACTTGACATCTCCCACGAGTGGTGGTTAGATGCCCATGCGGTTGTCGTGGCTTGTTGGCTCGTCGGTCATGCCTATTGTTCGTGTAGCCTTTGGCCTACGCATCCATATCTCGTCCATCCAGTCCAGCAACTGGTCCATCATTAGCATTGTTTTTTTTTTTAAGTCGTAAAACATGAAAATCCAAGAACAAAGAAAACAAAATGAATAAAAAGTAAAAGAAACCTAGTCTCAGATTCAGACCAAATCTCTATGGCTATTGCTGCAGTCCCCGGCAACAGCGCCAAAAACTTGATATGGAGAATTGTTGTTTTCTCTTTCAGGTTTCACCCGAACGCTACCTATAAGGTAGTCTCGAGAGTTTAACCCGATATGACCGCAAGTGTATGGTTAAATGCAATTGTAGTATAATCGGGATCAATCCACAGAGACTGAGAATAACTTCACAGAGAATTCAGGGAATGAATCTAATCTAGGCAAAATATAAATGTTTTGGGGGTTTGTTTCTAAGTCCTAAGATGCGTAAAATAAATAACGATAATTAAATAAATAGAAGCGATTTAAATAACATAAAATAAACTAAGCATAAATTAAATAACATAAATTAAATTACGTAAAATAAATTACATAAAATAAATTACGTAAATTAAATAACATAAATTAAATGGCATAAGTTAAAGTGCATAAATTAAATTGCATAAAATAAAGTGCGTAAATTAAATTCCATAAAATAAAATGCGTAAAGTAAATTGCATAAATTAAATAAAAGAAATTAAATTGTATAAATTAAATTGCATAAAATAAAATAACTTAAATTAAATAACGATTAAACAATAATAAAGAAAACGATCCCAAGGGTGAACGGAAACAAATCCGGAATTCTTCTAATTCAAGAATTAATGTTCTTTAACTTTTTCATTAGTATCTATCGGTCTAGAGATTTCGTATATAGATTAGTCCACCTGCGTGGTAAGCTAACCCCTCTGTCAAATCCCACTCTCGTGGTGCTTCTTCAAGCATTGAGAACGATCTCTAATAACCGGCTTGACTAGCAATTACAACTCTATTAAGTAATCAAGCTCCTAACATGCTTAGTTTCGAGATCTTAATCCACTCTCGTGGCATCAAGACTTTAAGGTGTTAAACTAACGTGATCAAAGCTAATTTAGACAAGCTCACAAGTAAGAGTAGATTTATCGATTAACTATGATTCCAAGTTTGTAGATCCGAAACTTCTACCCACTCTAGTGGTATAGAGAATTCCTGAAACACTTGGTCATGCCTAATGGATTAGACCAAGCTCTTAGACCACTCCCAAGGGAGTAGATCTAGCCTTAGAAACACATACAAGGTATCCAATCGGTTAAGAACACAAAACATCAATCTCTAATAAGTAGATCCAATAATCGATCTCCACCCCAGAAATCTAAAAGATCTACTCAGTCATAACTCCGAGGTGACGGTAGTATATGAGGAAGAATACATGATAAGCAATAAACAAAAGCAGTAAAGTAAAGTAAAGCAATTAGAAGATGAAGAACTAAAGCAATATCATAAAAAAAACTTAAGAACAAAGAGTTTTGAGACTTTTCTCTCTAAGTGGTGGCTCTCAAAAGTGGGGAACCCTTCTAATGAGCATACAATGTGTTTATATAGAGTTAGGAGACTTGGAGGAGTCAAGATCGTGCCACAGAAGCTTCTAGAAATTTCTAATTTGCAAATCCCAAGCTTCCATAACTTGCATCATGCATTAATCGAAGTTTCATTTTCTACCCGGAACGTCAGCATCGACCGCCCACGTTCGATGCTCCGGGTAGATGTGCATGCCCAGGAAGAGCATCAACCACTCCTGGTCGATGCTTGCATCGATGGTCTTCCTCACGGCTCAACATCGACCCCTCACGGTCAATGCCCTGGTCGATGTTGCTTGGTCTGGGTCCGTGGAGTTGCATCTACCACATACGGTCGATGCTCTGGTCGATGCCTCCTTTTTGAAGCTTCTCGGGAAGCTTTTCGTGATGTTCTTAGCCTGAGAAAGTAGCTCCAAAGTCCCCATGGCTTTTTAAGGCTCCAAAACACTCCAAAAGCATAGATTTTGCTCCAACTACCTATAAACACATGCAAATACACTAAAACTATCCTAAATGAATGTTATAATGGATAAAACTATACTAAATGAATGCATGAAAACATGTAAAATACGGTGCTATCAATGGTCTAGCAATAAGTTGCAACCGTTTAATCAAAGTCTTGGCCAAGCCATTTTTGTATAAACGTGGGCCACTGGATATTCAACATCAATCCCCAGTGACATACAATAATCATTAAAGTCTTGTGAAGTAAATTCACCAGCATTATCAAGCCTCACTTTCTTGATAATATAATCAGAAAATTGCGCTCTTAACCTTATTATTTGGAAAATGAATCTGGCAAAAGACACACATAAGACCATCTACTTTATGCATCAATTAATACCATAAAATATTGAAATTGAAAAGACCTACCCCTTTTTTTTTTTTTTTTCTGAAGGATCGGTCAATCCTCCTTCGACCGATCGATCTCAACTACACACGATCGATCGTTCTCCTTTACGATCGATCGATCTGACCCCCTTGAAACTATCAAGAAAATTTAACAGCAAAAACGGATCGATCGATCTCTCCTTTGGATCGGTCGATTTTGACCTCCATCAAAAATAACCCAAACGATCTGACCAAAATTACCCTGCTAGGATCGATCGATCTCACCCCGGGATCGGTCGATCCTAACCTGACCAGAAATTTTCTGCGAAACACTTGTAGGATCGATCGATCTACTGGATCGCCGATCCCTCTGCCTGCAACCCAAGAGCACAACAAAACAACAAACCAAAATCAAGTAATAACACCTTGACCAACAAAACTTGACATATAACTTTTAAGCATTCAAACACCATCTTAACATACCAATATGCATTAAGACAAGTCCAAAACACATGAATACATAATCAAACCAAAAACTTTTAACCCCGAGATCATCCCTTCTCCTCGACCTTGCGTCCACGGCCTCCTCCTTACCTTGGCGTAAGCATTGATAATGCTTAGTGAGGCGGTACTCCCGTCCCCACGGTTATACACACATGTAAATCAATGACATACCGAAATTCATATGCATCACAAACAAACAATCAAGCAAGAATGATAGAGCTCCATCAAACACACAACACAACAACTTGGACAAACTATAATTAACACCCATATGGTCAAGTCCTAACACAATACGAAATCAATGATCACATAGATTAGCACGCACTTTGCTTAGCGGTTAGAAACAAGAAAACTTTGACGGTTTCCCAAGCTTTAAGCTTATTTCTTCTTGGCTCTTACTCACTCAACACCAATGAGTCACCAAACACCTAACAAAAGTTCACCAAAACACTTCTCAAAGGGTGATAACAAGTAATCAAACTCGGATTACTCAAACCCCCAATCGGATTTCTCTTCTCAAAACAGGGTCAACTTTAGATGCTCACAACTCTTACTATAGGTCGAATTTGACAAAACCCTTCGGTGAACCTCAAGACAACACCCTCAAGACCTTATCTACCAAATTTCAGCTCAAATGAACAAGATATGAGTGTCCAAACACTCCCTCTAACCCAACCCGTCGCGAATAGCACTGTTTGAGCGGTTTTGGGAGAAAAATCATATCTCTCAAACCACTCAACATAATCCCACGAAATTTGGTAGATAACAAGGCAAGAGATTGAAGAACTTATCCACAAAATTTCAGATCAATCCACGCCCTTTTGATACCCCGATCACAGCTCACAAGTTCACCCAAAAACTCTGTTTTCTCAAGCTTTCTCCTTTCCTCTTCTTCCTTTCTCTTCTCCTTCCTCTCCTCCTTCTTCTTCTCTTTCTTTCTCTCCTTTTCTTTCTTCTTTTCTCTCTCTAAGTCTAGATTTTTCTTGCCCAAAAATGAAGAGAAAAGAAGCTTCAAGAACAATATAGAAGGAGAAAAGAGAGAATACATATACATGTATGTATATGTAATTGTGGTTTAATTAGATTAACCCAAACCGACCCGAAAATTACTAAACCGCAACCATTAATTCTTCTAATTAACCTCTTCCGCTCGGTTTAGTAACTCCAAATAATTTCCCGAAATATTTGAGACACCTCCCCGTCTCAAAATATTCCCTTTACTCGATCCCGGAATTACCGATTAATTATTGAAACCATTTCGGGATTCCTCCACAACGATCACTCCTTTGATCGTTTCACCTCATTTCCCGCCCTTAGGGCCACCAATCAAGCTTGGTACCGTTCCATACTTAGTTCAATAACACTCCGGGTCTAACATCACAAGATCCTGTGGCAGCGGTCGAAATCCAATTATCCCGGATTCGAGCAGTTAAGTCGTCAGCGACCTAATATTAGAATCCAATAGGACCCTAATATACTAAGTCCCGTGAGAACCTATATCACCGGTATCTCACCTTTGGTTTCGTCATTAGGATTAAATCACCCATAATCCTTATCGGTACCACCAGGTAGGATTAAATGCCCGTAATCTAACCACATCATTAGAGTTAAATATCACATAACTCAATGACCATCATTAGGATTAAATACCACATAATCCTGACCGTCGATAGAATTAAATAACACATAATTCTACGACCAAATAGTAGGATATATTGGCGTAAACCCAAAAATCCCGAGAACGAGGCGCGAATACTTCGCTCAATCCCAGACACATGAAATACCACATCATATGTCGCCTGATACATGAAATGCTGTACACTCGACAAATACATGAAATACCTCATCATGTATTATAACTCACAATTAATCCATAAACATCCATCATTTTATTAATCAGCGTCGAAAATACAATATCCAGGACATGATATAAATAGATACAACTCGAGAGGACGACTTAGGAACACGGATGTTACAGAAATAGTCTACACGATTGGTGGATTGGTCCACATATATCACCATGTATTTTTCTAAGAATTCTGGTGATTCATTCCCAATCTTAGCTGGTGATGGCTGAGTTATGAGTTTTCCTTGAGAACATGCATCAATAAAAACTCATTCGATTGAAAGATCTTCCAGTCTTTCAATAGATGACCATTAGAACTTTCCACAATTTTTCTCATCATCATTGAACCAGGATGACCCAACCTTTCATGCCACACTTTAAATATACTGGTAAACTTCGGGTTTACCGTGGCATATGATTCAATCATATTAATTCTTGTGGAATATAGTCCATAAGAAAATGCTGGCAGTTCCTCCAATATATATTTTCTCTCCAAATTCACTGATGTGATGCAAAGAAATTCAATGCCACTTTTATTCATAGTTTCCACATGATATCCATTTCTGCGGATATCTCTGAAACTTAACAAGTTTCTATTAGACTTGGAGGAATATAATGCATCATTAATTTCAAACTTTGTCCCTCTGGGCATTGAAAACTTGACTCTTCCGGAGCCCATAATAACCTTTGTATTTTCAGATATAGTATTCACACCAGCTTCTTTTATTCTAAGATCGGAGAAATACTTTTTATCATTTAAACTTGTGAGCGTTGTCGCACTATCTGCCAAACATGTATCTGTATCCTCATTCATATATTTTGACATCTTTTGGGTCAAAATATTCATAAAAGGAGATACATTAACAACATTATGCTATATTATAACATAAAACATATTATACATTAAACTTTTATTCTCTTGTCTTGTTTAGGAAGACATACATTATATTACATTGACCTTACTCATCTTTTTTACTCGTTAACATCACTAGGTTTAACGAGAAAATCTGCCATATCAAGATGAGTATTATCAAAGGAAGGTGCGGGCTCATCAGAGAAAAATTGGTTTCAACATTTTTCTCCTTTTCTTTTTGGGATTCTTGATACAGATCGGCAAGATGTTTTGGTGTACGACAGGTACGCACCCAATGGCCTTTCATGCTGCATCTGTAACATATATTTCCCTTTGATTAGTTACTACGCTGGCATAATCATTACCATAATATAATTTTGGGAAAATCGAAGACAACTGCACCTTTACAATATGTATAATTTCCCTTGCTTTGGTAAAGTGTTGAGAGATGCCATCTATAGTAGTATATATACTGAAAAATTCACAACAAAGCTCAATATATTCGGAGACACTATGATATAGCCCTGGGATAAAAAACAGAACCGATTTGCTCGAACCAAACCGAGATTTGGATAAATCGGTTCGGGTTCGGTTATAAACCAAAAACCGATCGGCATCATTGGAAATAGGAATCGGTTATTGCATTGGTTTGTTTTGGTTTTGTATATCGAACAATTTTTTTTTTTTTGGTATGAATGTTAAAATATATTCCAAATATTGTAATTATTTAATATTATTTATATCCTCTATTTCGCTACTAAATATATTCGAAATAAACATAAGCGTAAAAATCACTTTACCGAGCTAAAATAATTTGCCTCTTAATTGAACAAGACTTTCTTACAAAAGAATTGCCCACTTAAACAAAAGAATAAACAACTCTGGCCAAACCCAAAAGAGAGAAACGTTAAAACCTGACATATTAACAACAGAGTTAATCCATGTCCTTCCTTTGTGAAATCGATCAATGTTCAATAATGTATTGTATTCTTTTGGGTCCAGACCCTTTCCTTAGTCTTTTTTTCTCTCAATGTCCTGTCTTCTACAATCTCTCTTCTACAAGCACTACTTCAATTTCTTTTGAGTGTCATTCAACTTGTTCTCCAATAAGATCTAGACCGACAAGTAAGAAGGATATACCCTGAAACAAGAGGAAGTAAAAATGGATTCCTTGCGCCGATAAGAGACTCCGAGTTGCTGCCGTCAGTAATAGAAACGCCAGTGATAGCTCCTTCATATATATCCTATTGTGCTTCTTCTTCTTCTTCTTTGTCTTTTCAGCCTTTTTCTCTGCCTCGGTTTCTGGTGCAGACACACCTCTCTGATGTTTCGTTTTCATTGCGTCTTTTTCAAGTAAAGCAACTAGATCTCCTTCTGATGATCGTCCTGATTTTTTTGTAACAACCCATTCATATGCACTTCCTAGCTGAAATAGACCCGATACCATTGCGTTGAACTTGGTCACAGACATTGTGTTCTCAAAGAGAAGGTACGGGACAATAAATGGAAATGATTTTGGTGCGGGAAGGATGTTGAGGAACGACATTGTGGCAGGTATGTAGCAAACAACCCAAGCGGGAAGCTCAGCCTCGGGCACAAACATAGTCATTGGCAGGATAATACAAAAGAGGGTGAATGAGTAGAAGGGCAAGATTAGCTTCCTCAGGAGGAAGAAGAGGAATATCAAATTGAATTTCTTTCCTATGCTTATCTGCAAAACACACACACACAAAGGCATCAGAAAACACAACTATTACGACATATAATACCGAAACAGGTCCCGCTGGCACACCTTTGATTTAATGACAGCGGGCAAACAAAGACGAAATAGTTGCATAGGTCCTGAATGCCATCTGTGTTGCTGTTTTCTGTAAGCTTCATACGACTCAGGTAATTCACATTGGCACTGAGAGAGAGGCAACACAGTGTATGAAATTAGCCAGGATTCAAACAAACAGTTTGTAATAACAACAACACAGTTATTGCTACTATACCTCGACGTTGTTTAGGAAAACGAACTTCCAGCCATGAAGGTGAGCACGAACAGCAATGTCCATATCCTCAACGGTAGTTCTCTCGAGCCAACCACCAGAGTCTTCCAAAGCCTTGATCCTCCACACACCGGCTGTGCCATTAAATCCGAAGAAATTCAAAAACACACTGTTCACTTGCTGTTCAACCTCAAAGTGAAAAGCCAAATTAATGTTCTGTAATCTTGTCAACAAGTTCTCATCCTTATTCACAAACGACCATCTCGCCTGAACCAATCCTAGTTCCTCATTGTCCTGTTAGAAAATCAAAACACACCTGATTTAGTACATAACCTTTTTGTTCAAATTAACCTCCCAAATTTAGAACTTTACCTTAAAATGAGGAATGGTCTTTTTGAGGAAATCAGGTAGAGGTTGAAAATCAGCGTCGAAAATGGCAACGAATTCGTAGTCTTTGACATAACTACAGTTCATGGCAGACTTAAGATTACCAGCTTTGTAACCTTCTCTGTTAACACGGTGACGGTACACAATGCGTGCACCTTGCTTCTGCCATTTATGAACCTCTTCTTTGATCAAACTCTGCGCTATCGGATCATCTGAATCATCAAGAATCTGAATCAAAATCTTCGTTTTTGGCCAGTCTAGATTACACACAGCTGCAATTGATTGCTGATAAACCTGTAAAAATCAAAAAATTGGTTAAAAAATTTGCAGAGGAAACAAAACAATTCGAACTTAGTTGTTCTTGCTTTTGGTTTAATGGTTTTACCTCCTTCTCATTACACATAGGGATTTGAACAAGAACCATAGGGACAAAACAACCATTATCACCAGATTCAAGATCAGAGATTGCGTCCGGTTTAGGAACTGGTTTAATCTTCTTGAATCGGATCCAGAAACAACCAAGACAGAGAATGAGTCTATCAAGACTCTGAACAAGGAAGAGAACGATGCAGCCATTAGCAAGAAACTGAAGCGGAGGAGCAAGATACTCAACACGAAGCAAAACCCATCTCGTGTAAACCCAATCAAAGAAACCTTTAACACCAAAAGGTGTAGTGAAGATAAACTGAAGCTGAAGCTTAGAAGTACCAAAATGCCAACCTTTAAAATAAGCAGCAATCTCAAAACCCAAAAGGATTAAAGAAAGCCATAGAAACACCTTCAAGCAAGAGTAAAAAAGTTTCGATTTTTTTGCAGGGTTTTGCTTCTGTACAGAGATTTCGGAATCTGTGCGGCCCGCAGCGAGACGGCGGCGTACGGCGGTACCGAGAGCGATTAATGCTGAACCAAGGGAAGTGAGACAACCTGCGGCACGGTGAGCTTTGAGAAGTAGAACCCAAGTGAGCTGTCTCGCGTTCTTGTTACGAGATTTCTCACGACTTCTTACAAGGAAATCTTCTTCAGAAGGCGATTCAAGTTCCACCATTGACCAGTTGTTAGGGTTTTCCATTTTCACGACCACTGGTGTACCTTTACGGTTGCTGTTTCCTTTAGCCCACCATTCAAACTTTGGTGCCATTTTTGTTCTTTAGATCAACAAATCCAGTAAAGAGAGATGAAACAAAAATACAAAAAAAGAAAGAGCTATAAATTGGATCTCATTGCCAGCAATAAGATTGAAGGAGACGCGTGTTACTGTAATAACGAAAGGGAAGAGAAGAAGATGTAATGAAGACAAAAAAAAAAAAAAAAAAACTCTGTTCCCGAGATAATGAGAGAAAACAAAATGTTGTTGTGAGAAAAATGAGAAACTTTGAAGAAATTTAAAAGACAAAAGAGAGAGAAATAAGAAAGTGGTTACAGCTCAACACGTTCTTTTTTTTTTTTTTAAGAAGTGTTTGAAGAATATACAAAAACCCAGAAGAATAAATTGAGAGAAACAAAACAACACCCCAATGGTCAAATTGTTTTTTTTTTTAATAGTCTCCTTTTTGTTAAGAGAATATAAAAAACAGAAAAGGTGACGTTGAGGAATTTGTAGATTCTCAGAATAATTAGAGTTCTTGGAAAATAAGGAAAGGGATTAAAATCAGATTAATCAAAAGCCTTGTTTTGGATTTGTGGACAGAAACAACAAAATCTAGAGAAAAGCTGTTTTTACCAAATTTTCTTGGCCTTGTTCTTCTTCCAAATACTGCCACTTTAATCCTCTGTTGATACAATGTACAATCGGATCATTGATATTCCGCGTGTGATTATTAACTAGGATTAGAGAATTTACTTCGAGTTAATGATCACACGCGAAACAAAAAAAAAAAAAAGGATAGTAATCTAAAAAGAAAATATCGTAATTTTTCAACAATATCCGCAAACACAACGTAAAGGAAGAGGAAAATAAAAATAGAAATATGGATTTCAGATATGGATTTGATTTTCTGTTTTTTTACTGTGATTAAATTCTAATGAGTGGACGAGAGAGATTGAAAACACCAAGTCTTTTGCCACACCGTTCATTTAGACATTTGCCTCCTAATAAGGCGCTTTTTGTTTTTTTTTTTTACTGATCCTTCATGATTTGTACACATATTACTATTCTCTTAGTCTTGTCTTTTTTATCTTTCAATCAATAAATTCTCTCCGACTTCTATATCGATTTCTAAATGTAGGATTTTGTCTTACGGGTTTACAGTCGTTGAGAATAATATGATTTTGGTCCACTCTAACCAATGTTTCAACTCGTGAACACCTAAAAACTATGAATGAAAAGAAAATTTAAATGAATAAATATAGAAATTTTGAGGAATAAAGATAAAAATCTGTAAAGGAAAATAAAATAAACTATTAGAGTTAATGGTTACCATAACTTAAATGTATTATAGTATTAACTAAAACTTATATAAATAGTATTAAATAAAATAAAAGTGATAAGTATTAATTTAAATTTATACTTTTTATTCTTAATTAAAAAAATATTTCACATATTTAATACACAAATGTATCACACTAAACTTTTTACTTATTAATATTACTAGCAATAAAAAGTGTTTTCGTAAACTATATTTGTAATTTAGAAATTTGTCTTTTGATTAGGCTTCTTTGTGTTTTACTTGTTTTTTTAACTATAGGAGATGATAATATATCTTTAGAAAAAAATATTTCGGAATATAAAAAAATCTCAAGGAAGCATATGAGGAAAAAAAATTGAAAACAGTAAAGTAAATAAATCAATGGTTAAAATAAGGCGATAAAATACAAAAAAATTCATACCTCATCAAAACAAAGAAGGGCAAAAAATAAAATAACGGGAATTTAGACTCATCTAATAAGTGATCAAGGGTTTAAAGGGTTTTACACTAGGTCTCAAGTTTCCACTTTTAAATTCTATAGGCTATTTTATAATATTTAATTCTCTTAAATATTAAAACTAATATATATTTTGCATAGCATGGGTAACTATCTAATGTAAGTTACTATATTAGGAACCATGTGATACACAAGTTAATTAATACAAGTTGTTTTAACAAATTTAGTATATTATACTGTAATTGGATGTAAATATTATATTGAATTTTAATCGAACCAACTATGAATTTAAGCAGATAAATTTTGGATTTAGAATCTCGAAATATGCATATCAACATCTTATTTAAGTTGTTGAAATCAATATTTTGTAGAATCCATATTTTCACAAGCTATATTACTAATCACTAAACAATACAAACAATAGTAAATGCATATTTTTTTATCACAAACAAAAAAAAATTGAAAATAATTAAAATCAACAATCGCTTTGAAAATAATTAAAATCAACAATCGACATAAGAATCTTACATAATGTCTCCTTTTTTACAGTAGTCGAGCTCATATAGTTCAAATCTTTTTCATTGGCACATTCTTATCAACTGGTGTACACTTACACATTTATATCAACAACTAACTATTATTATTAACAACAAAAGAGAAAACCAAAATATATACAAAAAATTAATATATATCATATCATATTATTAATGTAAGTTTTTACGATTAGTTTTTCATTCAAATATATAGTTACTTATACTTTATATTATAAAACAGTATTTCATTTTTCATATGTATATCACATTATATATATATATAATGAATTCGCGACTGCAATAATAATTTTCACTAGTAAATTTCGTGGTTATTGATTTAGGTAGTCTAAACCAAGACATAACAGAAGTTGTTGAAGATGCTGCAACCGAATTAATTAATCAGTATGTCTTTCCATGAACTAAAACTATTTTTAGCACAATACCTGAAAATTTTGTAAGGAATTAATTAATTAATTAAAAGACTAACTAAACTTAAATTTTAAGTTTTTTTAAAAAATAATTTTATCAAACATATTTATCTCATAAAATATACAAACAATTAAGATATAATAATGGTTTATATTATTATTAATAAACTAGAATAAAAGTTCTTAGTTTATAAAAAATTACTAGTAACATTAAAATCTATTAGATATTCAGAATTAACATATGATTTTGATACCTCTTCAATATTTAAAAAATAAATGGAAAATTACGGTAGTAAAACGGAAAAATGAAACTGAACCAAACTGAAATATAAAACTAGAATATACCCAAACACGACTCTGATATACGTTCTTAAAGTAATAATATTACCAAAATTATTCAAAAAAAAAACTTAAACCAAAAATTTATGTAAATTATCAAAAATTAGTAGTTGCCTAAAATACTCCAACAAGAATCTTACTCTTATACTAGGATATATCCGTGCTATAACACGGACAAATTGCAATTATATAAAAATATCCAAAAATTATAAAATCAGGATATTAGAAAATTGTAATTCTTCCAAAACTTTACGAAAATTATAATAATCTTTGCTAGTACCTAAAAACAGAATTAAATAGGTTTAAATTCTTCTTTAAAATCTTCCAAAAAATCGCAATCTACATCAAATCTCTTATTTTTGAAAAACTAAATCAACATTTAATTTAATTTAATTAGTGTGTTTAATTAATTCACCAAAATCTTCACAAAATCAATTTTTATTTTCTATTCGAAAAAAAAAATTATTTAAGTCAAAAATTATAACTTCTTTTCAAAAAATTAAAATAAATAAATTATTTAAAATGAAAATTATAATCTAGAAAGAAATAAATATGTTAACTATTATTAACTAAATTATAATTTTAAAATAAGAAAAAGAAAAAACTATTTTTAATTTACATACTAAAAATCATTTCATCAAAAGTATATTATCATATTTTACTAAAAAATAAAATTGATATACATATATTAAACTAAATTTTTTACTTAAATAACATTATAATTTTATAGTAAAATAAAATTATTTAATGTTTACATATTTGATTGTTGTTAAAAAATTAAGACCATTTGCTAATTTCTTGTTAAGGTTATTATTGTAAATTTAATTACCATCTAAAAATAGAATTAAATGGTTTTAATTCTTCTTTAAAAATTTTCAAAAAAAATAATAAAATTGATATTCATATATTAAACTAAAGTTTTTACAAAAATAACATTAGAATTTTATATATTATTGAAATAATATTATATAATATTTATATATTTAAATAATATTATTTAATGTTTATATATTTAAAGAATAATTAGTGTGTTTAATTAAATCGACAAAATCTTCACAAATTATATTTTTAACTACTTTTCAAATAATTTAAAATAAATAGATAAATTAAAACGAAAATTATAATCTAGAAAGAAGTAAAAAAATTGATTAACAAAATAATTAATGACTAAACTACTCTTAATGAGAGATTATAATTTGTTTTTTCTTGTAATGGTAATGTGATGTAAATATTAACATTTTGTAAGGTTAATTTTATCAGTGTACTTTCCATATAATAATAAGGGGATTAAATCAAATTTTAATACTCTTATTCAAAAAAGGGAATTATTTATTATAGTCGAGTAATGGATAGTTGCAAATGAACAAATCCAATTTTTGTTTTGCTAATCAATATCCGATTGTGCAAATAAAAAAAATCAGATTTTTACAAATCCGAATTTTTTGGAAATATTAAAAAATCTTTTTTGGAATATTAAAAAAATCCTATTTTTTCTGTTAACCACAATATCCGAATATTAACAAATCTTTTATGAACTAATCAGATGTTTTTTGGAATAATAAATCGGATTATTAACAAAACCGATTAAAAATTCTGATTTTTTGGAATATTATATTTAATATTTTAATATATAAATATTTTGTTATATCCTATTAACAAATGTAACACAATATTTTGGAATTTTAAAGTTAATATATCGATCATGAATTTCGAATTTTTTAGTTCTCTAAACCAACAATACGATTGTGCACATAAAATTAATCAGATTTTAACAAATCCAAATTTTTTGGAATATTAATAAATCCTTATTGGAATATTAACAAATCTCTTTTTTTTTTGGTTAAACACAATATCTGATTATTAACAAATCTGTTTTTTTTTTGGAATATTAACAAATCCAATTTTTTTAATAATAGAAAAAATTAATAATAGAATATCCAATTTTTTTTGTGCAAATAAATTTGTAATTTTAAAAATAAAATTAATTCAGATTTTAACAAATTCATATTTTTTGGAAGATTAACAAATTCTATAAAAGTATCCGATAATTAACAAATCCGAGTAACAAATCAGATTTTTTAGAATAGTAAAAAATAATCGATGGCCGGGATTAGTGGAAAAAAAATCGATGACCATGTTTTAATTAAATGATCATATAATTATTAATGACTAAAATATCCTTAATGAGAGAATAAATTTTTTTTTTTAAGTAATGGCAATGTAATGTAAATATTAACACTTTTTAATGTTTATTTATAAGTGTACTCTCCAAATAATATATAGGGGATGTTCAAGTTGTAATTTTATTTATTCGAATTATATATATTTTTCCCTTATTATCCAACCCATTTTTCCAAGATACTTTTTTTTATATCCTAAATATTCTTACATGATCTCGATACTCACTATTATCTTTTTTATTTTCCGAGATAAACATATCTAAATATCAATTGGTGTTAGAAAAAATGTTGAGTATAACTGTATCTGAATATAGCGTTTGTTTTAATGGTGTTGGCAGGATGGTTGAATCTAGGTAAAATCTGACGAAATTGGTTTCAGATTATTATTTAGACACTATGTTTCTCATTTTTGACAAATTTAAAATTTGTTTACGATATGACATATTTTGTTTTAGGAGTTCTAAATAAATACGACTATACAAAGAAGTGAAAATCAAATATAAAATTTTCATTATTACTTTCACGTGGCATTTGTAAGTATTATGGTTGTTTTGAGTTTGTAGAATAACTATTATCGGTGAGTGTTCGTGGTAAGCCACGTTTGGACTTGTATGGCCGTCTTTTGGTTTACAAGGGAACCCTCACCAAACTCTCCTTTTACATTAGTTTAGCAGAGAAAGGAATATTGATATGCCATATTGCCATATGGTACATTAAATAAATTCAAATATTTATAATTTAAATGATGTATATGGCATATGCATTGGATGTTAATGGAAGAGTTAAAGACTGCGTAAATGTCAACGAGTTTTTAAAATTTAAATTTTTAGCAAATAGACTTTTTATTTATATTGTTTCTTCGACCAAAATAAATTTCGAGTTCAAGTCTATTGGAGAATTCGTCTTTACTTTTATTTTTATTTGAGCAACAATTTGATACTAAAAAACGTGCAAACATTACGAGATATATTATGCTTCCCATGTTGGTATCTCTTCGTTTATTTACTAATTAACTTTAATTTCCTTCTTTTTTTTGTCACTAGAAATTATGTTAGTTAAAATGGTTCAGAGATCCAAACCAGAGGAACATAGTTTACATAAATTATCTCGATAGAGTTAATTATAACATTTCGAGCTAGATTAGAAGCGAGGAACATAGGAAAAAGAGAAATTGTTGAAGAAGTTTGACAAATCTCTCTACGTTTTTAAGTAAAGTAAAAAAGTCTGCCAATCATTTCGGGAAGGAAATTATCATAAGCTTTTATATCAACTGAATTTGGTTTTTGCTATTTTTGTTAAAGCTGACATTAGTTTGAACTAATATTTTCTTTTCGTCCTTGTTGTTTTGTTGTGATTGTGGATGCTAATTCCGGTTTTGTAGGATGTTAAATTTTTATTTGAGTTGAAAATTTCGTATAAATGAACAGTATATAAGAAGATGAACAATACGAATTGAATGATTAGTCTAAAGTTTTTAAATAGCTCTTCGTATACATGTGGTTTTCTTTTCTTTTCTTTATATCATTTGGGTGCATCAAAATCTGATTATATCAGGAGATCGTGCATAAAAATACAATATATTCTCATTAATACCACAAGAGACTCCAAGAAGACTCAAGTATGGCCCTGGATTCTCTGGAGAATCTGGATCAGCCGTAATGATCTTATTTTCTCTGCAAATTTGGCTATGCAAGAAGGTTGTGAATGAGAACATGCAACAATTTCTGAGGACCATCTGACTATATCTCGGACTACAAATGGAAGAACGCCAACAGAGAAGTGGAAAATTCCTCCACCAGGTTGGTTAAAATGTAGAGTAGATGGCTCATGAAATGGCAGTACAAATGAATGTGGAGTTGCTTGGATCATTTTGGTTTTATCGAGTGATAGCATCATATTTTACATGTTTTCTTGCATGCATTTAGCTTAGTTTTATATGTTATAACTAATGTTTAAGATAGTTTTAGTGCATATGCATGTGTTTATGTGTTTGTAGGTACTTGGAGGAAATCACACACTTTAAGACTGATTTGGAATCTTAAGAAGACATGAGGACTTTGGAGTTGCTTGTTGGGGCCGAGAGTATCAAGGAAAGCCATCTCAAGAGCTTCACAAAAGAAGCAGCGGCCGTAGCATCAACCATGAGTGGTCGATGCTCACTCTGAGCAACCCATCAATGGGAGCATCTATCAGGCGATATCGACGTGTTTTCAGAAATCTGAGCCAGAAGCTGTGACGAGCCACATAGACACTGGCATCAAGCAGGAGTGGTCGATGCTCTACCTGGATATCCAACATTGACCATGAGCATCGGCCATAGCGGGTTGATGTTGTCCCTCCGGACAGAAAAGGAAAGTTCGATTAATGCACCTTGCAACTTATGGAAGCTTGAGATTGCGAATTGGAACCTTCTAGAAGCTTCTGGGGCACGACCTAGAGTCCTCCAAGTCTCCTAAACTATATATAAACACATGTAGCCTCCCTCATAAGAAGACACACATCTCTTAGACTTTTGTAGCCACCACTTTCATATCTAATAAGAGTTCTTCTTTATTTCTTCTCTCTTGTTTATGTTTATACTTTTATTTATGCTTTGATTCATTTCTGTTCTTAGTTTAGTTTAGTTTATTATGTTATGATCATATTCCTTATCTCTACCGTCACCCTCAGAGAGATAAGAGAGTAGATCCTTTAAACCACTAGGGTGGTGGTCGATGATGGGATCGAAGATTTAGGATTCAATATGTCTGATTGTTCTTGACCGATCTAGCTACTCTAATATTCAATCTTAATGCTAAGTTATATCCTATGGGAGATGCTTAAGGTTATAATCGAGAGGTTATATGAATAGAAGCTCTTAGCACCACGAGAGTGGGTTAAAACTTCAGATCTGAATATTAGAGAGTATTAGCTAGTATCGAGTTTGTTGTTTGATAGAGCATCTTAAAGCTAATCTAATTGTGGCCAAAGTTAGATTATGATCTCAGGAATACATCACCATGAGAGTGGGGCTGTATTCTAGAAATAGATCTGTCATTCACTCTTCGTCTTAGGCACACTCTAACGCAAGCTAATCACTTAGTTAATCGCTGGATGGTGTGACAGCCTCCAATCAATATGTCTCTCACACATAAGAGTAATCGATGCTGGGATTGTGCACAATGCGTGAAAGTCGCCACGAGAGTGGGTCGGACATAGTGATTAGCATACCACGAGAATGGACTATTCTATAATCGAACATCCCTAGATTGACAACATAAACTTATTAAGGTAGAACATAAAATCCTATAATTTAGATTCCCTATAAATCGACTATCACCCAATTTACTGTAAATATTTATTTATAGTATTTAAGTTATTTTATTTTATTTTATTTATTTATGCTATTTATATTTATGCACTTTAATTTACGCTATTTTTTTTATGCAATTTATTTATATTAATTATTTTATATCATTTAATTTATGTTATTTATTTTACGCACTTTAAATTATGCAATTTAATTTACGCTGTTTACTTTATGCTATTTAATTATGCTTTATTTAATTTATGTTATTTACAGTTTTATTTACTTTATGTTATTTATTTTTCCGCATCTTTTAGTTTAAGGATTCGACACCCCCTGTTTTATTGTTCCGCTTAGATTAGATTTAGACTTATATTCTCTGTGTGTTATTCTCAATCTATGTGAATAAATCCCGTTTGTACTACAATTGCATCGACTGTGCACTTGCGGTCACATCTGGTTAAACTCTCGAGACTACCCTATAGGTAGGGCTTGGGTGAAACCTGAATAGAGGTGAACAATCCACCCCTATCATCAAGCAGATAGGAGCCAAGAGATTTCCTCTTCTCTTCTCTCCGTTGGACACTGAAGCCACGACACTTGCATGGGCTGCTTCATGTGTCAAGAATCTCGGATTCTCATGGGTCATCTTTAAGACAGATTGTGGCAACTTGATCAAGGCGATGAAGCAACCAGAGGAGTGGCCAAGACTTAGGACTCATACGCAAGACATTCACACATATGGGATAGGTAAAGAATTCTTATTCTCTCAGATCAGTAGAACCGCTAATGTGTGTGCGGATGCACTTGTAAAGACCGTAGGAGATTTCCCGATTTATTTTGCTTATCTTCATGTCACACCATCTTCTTGGCTTGTACCAATGGTGGAGTATGACAATCGTTGTAATGCACTTTCGATCCATTAATGGAAGTTTATGTTATGGTGTTAAAATATATATATATATATATATATATATATAGTCTCATTAATTTTTTTTTGTTAGATGTTATCTAGAGTTTTTAATTATTGCATTAGACATATTATGGTTTTAAGTTTTCGAACTACCTCAAAAAAAATTGTAAATAGTTTAGACATGTTAATTATTTCTATAAGTGCAACTGGTTTTTTTTTTTTTTTTCAAACTGTAACTTGGTTTCAAATGTACTATATTGTTGTCTTCAACATTAGAGATAATAACCACGATTTCTTCTAATTTATATATTTATAAATATGTATCATTTTCACCCGAGAAGTCTAAAAAACTATTAAAATCTAATTTCTTACAATAACTGAGTTCATTAATCATTACTCGAAAATCTGAATTTTTTTAAAGTAATGCATATGAATTTCGTAAGTATTGCATCACCAGAATGTATTTTGTAGTGTTGAAAATAATTTGATGTTGTATATTGCTGATTATTATTTCTCCAAGCCAAAACTGTAAACAAAATTGATGTTGAAAATAAATTGATAGCATCCCAAATATTAATATTATCAGAATCACATATCCTTCTAAACTCTAATGTGAAATCTCCTATCATAACAATATTTACGAGTATCTCTTTAAATTAACAAGTATTAATTTCTCGATTAGTTAATACAAGAAAATAAAAGACCGCTAAGAACACCAATTTAAAAAAAGTTAATGCATATAGGTAGGTCAGTCAATTTGGGCTAAAGCCCGGAGGTTCTGCCTCGCATAGCCTGATGCGGAGCGGATGCAAATCAAAATATTAAAGCCCGCAAAAAAAGAAGATTTTGCGAGACGGAGCAGGGTTTCGTTACAGATTTGCAGATACCCGCATAATAGACCAAACCGGACCATTTCTAAACCGATTTGCAAATTATGCGGTTTTTTTGCGAAATTTCATTTTCTGCGGGTTGCGGATTGCCCGCGGACCCGCGGATCAGTCACAGACAGAAAATTTTATGTCCATGCTTTATGCAGGACGAATGCGGACCGCTCAAATTTAGGCAATGTCCGCTGCAGGACGGATCGACATGATTGACAGGCCTACATAAGTGATGTTTTTAAAATTTATATATACCGTAACTTACATTTGAAAAAAAAAAAATCTTATAACTGTCTACCCCCAGGCAATCATCTAGTAAGTAACTAAATAATCAAGGGACAATCTGTCCCAAATTCTCTTCTTCTTTATGATTTACATCTCAAAATATAGAAGCTGTGGATTGGTTTTATTACATATTACAACAAAGAACCTTAAATGGAGTGAAAAAGCAAACCACAAGACTATTAAATTAACCTATAATGGGAAGACACGCAAAGAAACCTGTTTTGTTCAGCGCGCATGAAGAAAAGTTTGATCTCGTTCACAAAAAAAATTCACCTCTCTTTTCTTTCCTCTTTTATAGCTTCATATGAAAGTAACACCTCTTTGAATTTCGCTTCAGCTACAACTGCAACAACGTCAAATCCCACAAGGTAAAATAAAAGAATGGTTTAAGATGGTGAGGCGGAATCTGCATAGGGCCTACAATAACGTACCTTTGTTATCCTGATTTTGGTCTGGATGAAATTCCATAGCCTTTTCCCGGAACGCTTTCTGAATGTACAACAAATCCAAATCAAAACGGTACTACTTGTGCATAAGTATCTTATACAGCTAAAAAATGACCACACGACTAGGTGGGGCATTATTGCATCAGAAAAATTCTTGCCATGCTTACCTTAATCTCAGCTTCTGTGTATGGAGTTGCTCTGGACCTACACAAAATAACACAACCTGCATTAAGTTCCCTCGACCTGTGTGTCACCCGTTACTTGTAGAGACAAAATCGAAATATACATATAATCCTGACTCCGATTGGCTGTTATAGTTTACATTAACAAGAACCATAGCAGGAGCATTGCGAACCATCAACCCAATCAACCATGTTTAATTCAGATTCTTATACGGTAACTAAAGCTGACCCTGATCCATAGACTGACTCATTTAATTATGTTCATTCATCTCTATTTCACAAAAACAAAAAACTCAACGAACCTTCAGATAGGTTCAGACTCTGGATTTTGTTTCTTTACTGAGCTAGAATCAGCGAATACAACAGAAATCAATGTTGAGAGTGCGAAGAAACAGAGCCAGAACCAAGAACAACCCACGGGCATTTTCAAGTCTCCCAAACAACCCAGTGAGCCAAAGATCTCTAATCTATGCTCCCTCCCCCTTACTTATACTACTCTAGTGCATTTCAGCTTCACCCCTATTGCAACATATAGTGTGAAGCTAGAGCCATCGATAATTGAAATTATGTGTGAGCCATGTTTGTATTTCGTTTCAATATAAAACTACACCATTACCTGCTGAGCCCTAAAACCGAGTAATGGTGTGATAATGGATAGACTCTTCTCTGGTTTGGAGGCTCCTGGTAATTGGTCCTTTGGTTTCTGTGCGAAGAATCAGTTTTCCAGTACCAATCATGTCGCTGAAACTGCTGATGGTATTGCTGTGCACCAGGCTCATTTTCTTTCCAGTTCTCGTATCCCCTCCTAAATTTATTCCTCTCTCTGTTGAAAACGCTTTGCATACGCCTAATACGTTCCTGTAAGAGAGCATCAACAGATCTGAACGCATGTTCAAGTGATTTCTACACTCCAATAACAGGTTTGTAAAAAATCACGGATTAAATGGAGCTTAAAGTAATTTAAATTCATTCTCATTCGTTTTACAATCTTAACGTCAACGAGAAAATAAGCTGCTGTGATTCAAATCTAGATAAAACGTTTTACTAACATGCATGGTTGCTGAAAGTTTGAAAGTAACTGCCGAACCTAGTTAAATTATACTAACTTGTGAAATGCCTACACACCCACAATGTTTTCTTTGTTTTGGCAACAAGAATAAGGTTAATTTAACTTACCACTCTCTCCATCTCATCCTCATACTCCTCTTGCATCCGTTTGTTGTACCTTCTCCATGCTTCTTCCTGAAAAGCTGTTCGGAAAGGACCACCTTTATTTCCTTTCCGCGCTGATTGCGATCTAGCGACCTATAATCACCAAATTACAAAAGATAAGAGCTTGGAGTGTGGAGAATGTGAATCACTAACATGAATTATAATGGAAAAAGAAAACAACTAATGGAAAATTTGGCCATTGCAAAACCAAAAGGCTGATGACATAGAGAAATTAGTCATAAATGCTGATGACTTTTAGCTAAAGATATCAAGATTTCTTAAATATCAATTTGATTATCTTAACTGGGAACGAAAAATCTAGCTTTGAGATACTATCTCGGAGAAATGGTTGGTTTTATTCACCTGGGTATAGACCCAATCAAAAGTTCTTCGCAGCTGATGAACCTACCAAACAATAGAAGCATCAGACACTACAGCTTCACAAAGATTTATCCAAAACAGAGGAATAGATTAAAATGCAGGTAACAGAATAGTAGAATGATTCTGCAGGTTATATTACCAGTCACAATTTTCGGTGAACCCACGTATTACATTAATTCATGAAAAATAACAAAGGAATCAGTTTTTCAAGTGAAGTTATGTTTCTCTCGCTTAATCATCCCGTAGTTCAATCCCACAGATTACTATTTTATTTACCACCAATCCACAATTTCCGAATTATACAAATCAAAGCCTAAAATTTTCCATTGAATAACTATTGCGAAAGTCACTTTATCATTCACAATGAACACAAATGCCAAGAAGCGCCTCTAGTGATGAATCAACTAGAACCTTATTTAACTCTGTAGCTAATCATTTCTCAACCATCGATCCTCGAATATGGGCACGAAAGCACAGAAAAACTGGAAATGAAAGCTATTTTCACACAAGCAGCTAATTCTCAATTCATAATTTGATAATTTGACGAACAAAACCAATCATCAACGAAAAGAATCTAATGAAATTAAGTAAGAAGCTAATGAAATTCACACTTTATGTTACCAATCAGAACCTATAATTTTCCATTGAATAACTACACAATCGAAAAGAATCAACTACAACCTTATCAAACTCTGTAGCTAATCATCTCTCAACCATCAATCATGTCCTAATAGCTATTTTTCCCACCATAATTCGATAACTTGACGAAAATAAAATCACTTATCTAACCGTAAACAAAGCCTCAGACGAAAAACACATGAAGATTGATCTCGCATAGAGTAAGAAGCTTAAGATATGTAGAAATTTCCAGTGAATAAACCATTGAGAAAGTCACATTATCAAGCAAATAAATCAACTATAACCTTATCAAACTCTAAAGCTAATCATAGACACCAAGAAGCAGCTACTTGACGATCATAATTTCGATAAACTAACGAAAATAAAACCAAATCTTTGGGTTATAAAAATCTGACTCACGGCGAAAGTGGTGGCGGTTGCGCCGATTACAGTAAACGCGAGGATTCCCCAAAGCTTTAAGTTCGCCTTCTGCGGCGGCGGAGGAGGATTCCATTTATTATCTTTATCGCGTTCACCATCTTCGCCTCCCATTTTTGTGATTTCAATTGCTTTCGTCTCTACGAATTTACGACAAACGATAACAGAATCTTTGGGGTTGTGATGATTCAAATAACCCTAACACCATCCTCAGCGAATTCGATTGCTCTCTCTTTTCTTCACTTCCACCGCCCCTCAATTCGTCTTTGAAAAGACGTTTTCTCCGTCGTACCGACGATGAACAAATTTCCAGATTTTTATTTTGATAGGTGAGAAATATTTGGGCCCTTATTAGGCTTTTTTTCGCCAAGTTACATAACGAATAGGAAAACTGAGTTAAAAGACCTTACTTTTCTAAAAAACATGTAAAGCTAGCTAGGTCAGGTATATATAGCTAATAATGCATGGGACAAAATTTTTTAAAGGTCATAAAAATTTATAAAAGATAATAAATTTGAATCATCAAAAAGTTTTTTTAATACAAGATAATACACATTAAAATATTTTAAATTTGATGTTTATAATATTTTTCAGAAAATTAATAAATTAAATAAACATTTCTAAATATTTTAATAGTATATTATTGTATAAATAATTAAAATTTTAAATTAAAGTTTTTACATATGTTACTAATTAATTATTTAGTTAAACCAATATATTTTTAAAATAAAATTTTAAAAACCAAATTTAGGAAACAATAAAATCAGCTATAATTTTATGGAATATTTACTTACTCGATTTAATCAAATTTAGGAAACAATAAATCAGATATAATTTTATGGAATATTTACTTTTTTGATTTTCCATAAATAAATAAAACTAATTTAGGTAAGATTATAATTTTTTTAAAATAAAGACAATTTATATATGATTGATCTAATGACATAGGGCTTGATTGGTAAGGATTTTTGTAGAGCTTTATGCTCATTAAAAGCCAATCAAGAAATTTTTTAAGAGCATAAAGTAGAGCATAGAGGACTCCTTAATGCTCTCCACCTTAATGCTCTTTAATTGAACTTTTACAAGGCTTAGAGGTTTTAAATATATCAAAAGACATATTTGCCCTTAATTATTGAAACCTAATATATTATTAATAACTAAATTTAAAATACGATATGCATGTATACATTAATAATTACAAATTAATATAGAAACACAAACTTAATTTGAACCCAGAATTAAACAACAAGATTCATTCAAAACATAAAAATCATATTGTTTAGCTTATCTAAACCAAAACAAAATTAGAAGAAAATAAAAAGAAAAAGAAAAAAAATCAAATTGAACGCTAAGTTATTTCAAATTCTACACTCTTCAAGATTTTTTCCAATTCAAGATTCTAAAATCTTGGGATTTTATGGTTTTTCTATTTTGTAAAATATTGTTCTCTTCTAAAAAATCCAAAATGAAGATTATGTTTATTTTAGTAATTTTGTATCTCTATGCTCACTGCTCTACCAATCAAGTTTTTAATTAAAGCTTACCACTTTTATAGCATAATGCTTTTGGAATATAATGCAACATACTGCTAATGCTTTATTAAAATCCTTAACAATCAAGCCCATATTATGTAATTAGTCTAGTAATTAATGTCCTATAAAATATATTTTCTGAAAATTAGTTTGGCGACGACATGTAAGCATGATACTAATATAATATTTGATGTAAACATAAGATTATTTTGTTAAAATGATTCTCGATTAATATATAAAGGATATACTGTTTAAAAAGAAAAATGGTGTAACGGAAATGCCATATGCTATAAAAAAAAATCCGTCAGTTTTTTTTTGGTTTTACAAAGTTTTATCTTTTAACGAAAGGAAAAAAGATTTAAAATTAATAATTGGTCAAGAAAGAACAAGGACGGAACTACGGAAGACGGCGCTTTTGCCTTCTATGAAGATTTTACAAACCGTCATTTTTTGCAGCTGATCGACGGGCGGAGGCTTTCATAGCTCCGTTTCGAATCGGGTTTTTTTCTTGTTGTTTTAAGGTTTTCGGTAGTTTTATTCCTATCCGACCAGTTTTAGGTCAAGCGTTGCTTGAGAATTCGATTCGGTGTTTAAAAAGTTAAGAGAATTTCGCTTAAGAGGAAGCACAAAGTCCATATCAATGTGGTTGAGTTCGCCGTGTTCGGAAACGGAGATGTTTTGGCTATGGTACTTCCAGCCATATCTCTGTGGTTGAGTTCGCCATGTCTGGTTGAGTTCTCTATGTGACAAGAATTGGGTCTTCTCCCATAAAATTAAGTCTGTGTGTAAAAACATAGTCCGCTGTCTTCTTATATCAAAATCTGCTATACAAAATTATGTTTTGCAATATAAAATGAAGTCTTCCCCATGTGGGACAATGTCTTCCGGCCAAAACTATATTGTGCAGTCTAAAATTAGATCTTTCCTCTATAGCTAAGTCAGTTGACTGGTGCTTATCGCCCTATTTATGACCACCACCTCCACCCCCTCTTCGACGCCTACGATCTTTTGGATTTCCCTTCACCCAAATCAGATTGGGGGGAAGTCGTCGATGTCAGCCGTACACGGCTTCCTTTGCTTATTAGTTATTTTTGCTGCTTCAGCTTCCTACCTACGAGAAAGTGCTTCAAGTAACCCTTAAGGTGGCCATTCAGTCGGGAGGTTTGCTCCTCCCTCATACAGCACTGACTTAATCATGTTTTCAACCATGTCTATCCTTTGCATTTACAGGTTTCCACGTAGGGTACAGTTCCATCCTCTGCTTCCGGTGTAGGCTTGTTACGCGCACCTACGGCAATATACAGAGCCATCCTTGTTTTAAGTTTTGCTAACAGTATAGTTTGACAAAAATTAACATAGGGGTTGCTAACGCCTAACAGTTCTACCTACCATGCTACACACGTCTTAGTCTGCCAGTTTCTAATTAGCCCAAACACTATCATTTCAAAGCTTTACCCTAGCTTTTTAATTAGTCCAAACACTATCATTTCAACGCCTAACCCTTATATTCTATGCTATTTTTAATAAAACTTGTTCAATCTACCAAATTAAAAGTCCATACTTTCAGAATCAGCCTCATATCATACCTTTCCGGACGCTTGGATCTCATTAGAAACCAACTGTTCGATGTCTAGTCGCTTGTTGCTTCCTTTCCACCTACATAGTTCAACGTTGTGACCACCCTCTATGCACTTTCCATAACTCTCGTCGACCCCGTCTATCGCCCAATACACCCAAACATGTAGAACTTGACCACATCCATGTAGCAAATAGATGTTGTTCTTGTACTCAACTACTTTCATCGACTTGACCAGTGCCTCGAACCCTTCTCTACCCCGTGGATATTCAACGAGTCTATCCAAATCCTCTACTTTTTTGGCCATATCAAGCGGCATCTTTTGAAGATTTTCAAACTTCAAAAGTTGTCTTCATACTTCAAAAGTTGTCTATATACGTGTACGAGAGACCTTTTTAGTTTGGTTTGAATTGAGGTAAATGCATGACTTGTCTGATATATTTAGGACAACAAAAAACTAGAAAATTAAAGTGAATTTTTATTTGAAAGTAAAAAGCTTATTCGATTCATAGAAACTTATCAAAAGTTATCTGAGCTCGCTTTGAAGTCACACCAACGGAGTTCAATGTCTCTGTATTTCGAGGCCTTTACAAATGCCGATTTCAATTTTGGTTAGGGGCATACATAATTATTGCCGATTAGCAGTGTTAAATCAAGAAAATCCAAATCGGTCTTTGATTAAAATCAAAAGTCATAATAACTCAAATCTATTAATCAATAATAGTGAGCTAATATTCAGTTTACATTTTGTTATTTCGTAAACCGAACAACTCAAAAACCAAAATTCTAAAACTAAACCTCGGAGTGAACATCCATATCATCAACTTAACCAAATTTCTCTATGGATTTATCATTTTTTTTGTTATACACTAAATACTTGAATTAACTAAATTTTTGGGAAAAAATTATTTATCAAATCCTCTGATATAAAACATTTCAGTAAGGACCATAGTTGAATGTAGGATATTAAAGTTATATAAGATGACTTCTTAGAAAGAAAAAATTATGTGCTCTAAATTCTGTAAAACCTACCAGGATACCAACAATTAAGAATTAACTCTAGTGTTTAGTTGTTAAGTTAAGCTAACTCTATCAGTATGACTATAATCAGTTATAGTCAGAACTGAACTTACAATAACTTAAAATTTTTGGTGAGCATCCTCATTTTTACCATGTTCGTTCTGTTATCTGATTCGTTTGAGAGTTCTGCGATTAACGGATTTTGGTGCACTTGAGAACGAGGTTTCAGTTTCTTGTTAATGAAAAGACTGGCTTGTTGTTATCACTGATAGTACAGAGATTTAATTGACTGGTGTCTTTCGAAGTAGAGAAATAATGCTGAACTATTTTAGCTGAACAGTTATACAAACTAAGATTTATAGAGTTAACCTGGGGCACGTGCCTCACCTCCATGCAACCTAGATCCTACCCTCCTAAGGTTGGATTCTTCTAAACACACAATCTACTAGAGACTCAATGGAATCTATATGATAGAATGCATTTGGGACAATCATATTGGTCAATCAAACATGCCCTTCATTGAGTTGCTCACTTACTTGGTTCTTATAATCTCTGAATTAAAATCCTGTTTTTGAGTCACTTGTCTCTTATAATCTCTGAATCAAAGTCCTATTTTTGAGCACAATGATTGTTTGTTATGAAACAGGCGGAAGATAAGGTAGTACAAGAGGAGCAACAGAAAGAAAGAGTGTAAAGAAGACGTGAAGGCCTTTATGGTTTTAATATGGATTTAATTTTTATAAAACCGAACCGTAACCAAATCGAATTACATACCGTTTCCATATGGTTTCAATTTTTGTAAAACCGTTAAACCGTAAAACTGAACCAAAAGCAAACCGGAAAACCGTACGCCCACCCCTACAGTTTATGGTTGCAGTCTGATTTCCAATGCACATAACTATAAATTATACCGGGAAAATCTCTTATAGAAGAAATCATCAAAGGAAACAAAATGATTAAAGAAAAAAAACCTCAAACCGGTAAACCCCAATAGGCGAATAATGGTTTAGTTAACCGGACTCATATTTACTTAACCGGTTTCAGGATTTCTCAAGTGGTTGATTTGATCAACCATTTAGGGTTTTATTGAAGACTGAGAAGAAATGCAATCACTTGAAGCCAAATTCGAGAAGATGAAGTTTGCGAGAAGATGAAGCCAAACGCAATCACTCTAATCCATGGACTTTTTCTCCACAACAAAGCTTCATAAGCGGTGGCTCTAGTTCAAGAATGGTTGTGAATGGCTGTCAACCATATCTGGTTACTTATGGTGCGGTTGTAAAGGGACTATGTAAGAGAGGTGATATTGATTTGGCCTTAAATCCTATGTAGCACGGAATCGTCGAGGATGTGTCGATTCTCGCTCCGGAATCAAAAACAGAATCGGAATCGTCCGGAATCCCCCGGAATCGTCCGGAATTGCCCGAAATCGTCTCGAAATCACAATTCCCAAGATGAGTCTTTTGGAATCGCGGCGGAAGCGCTTGATTCCGAGTTGGAAGCGTCGGTGGAGTAGATCAGAAGCGGGTGTAGATGACAAATAGATTTGAGCTTTTAATTGTTTGTTTATGGTCTAACATTAAAACCTAATTAATAAATCCTCCCTTGTCCCTTTGCCTTCCTCGTCAAGTCGTCAGTCGTCCCTTTGCCTCCCACGCTCTGGAGACTTGATCTAGGGAGACTTGAGTTTGAGAATCTTTCTCATGATGAACCGGAGTTGGAGGCGGTTGTGTTTGATAGAGTTGATGAAAATGAGAATGATGACGATGATATCAACGTGTGACATTTTTATCTTCAAATGAGTTACACTATTTAAGTCATATATTGAATTTTGTTGTTTAAAACATTTTATTTTAATATGATTTTATATTTGATATTTTATGATAATATATATATATATATATATATATAACGCTTCCAACACATACCCGCTTCTTAATTTTTAAAAAATATTCGCTTCTCCGCTTCCACATATCTGCTTCTGATTCCATGCAACATAGCTTAAATCTGCTTAAGAAGATGGAGCAAGGGAAAATAGAGCCAGATGTTGTAAGCTACAACACAATCATTGATGGCCTTTGCAAATACAAACATATGGATGATGCGCTCAACCTATTCAACAAAATGAAAACAAGAGTAATTAGACCAGTTGTTACCTACAGCTCCCTCATAAGTTGCCTTGGTAATTACGGGTGATGGAGTGATGCCTCTCGACTACTGAGCGATATGATCGAGAGGAGAATCAACCCCAATTTAATTACTTTCAATGCATTGATTGATGCATTTATAAAAAAAGGGAAAACTTTTGGAGGCTCAAAAGTTGTACAAGGAAAGTATCAAAAGGTCAATAGCTCCTAATACTATCACATACAATTCACTAATCAGTGGGTTTTGTATACACGATCACTTAGAGGAGGCTAAGCAGATGTTTGCTTTGATGGTTAGCAAAGATTGTCTCCCAGACGTAGTGACTTATAGTACTCTAATAAAGGGATTTTGTAAGGCTAAGATAATAGAGTATGGTATAGAGCTCTTCCGCGAGATGTCTGAAAGAGGATTGGTTGGCAACACAGTCACTTCCACCACTCTTATCCAAGGGCTTTTTAAAGCAGGAGATGTTAATGTGTGATAGGGAGGTTATTTCTACCTCTTCTCACTAGGTTTCATCCGAGTTTCCTCAAGAGTTTAACACGATGTGACCGCAAGTGCACAGTCAATGCAATTGTAATACATACGATATCGATCCACAGAGATTGAAAATAACACACAGAGAATATAAGTCTAAATCTAATATAAGCATAATAGATGTATGGGGTTTGGTCCTAAGCTACTAAGATGCATAAAAATAGATAACATAAAATAAATAAAACTGTAAATAACATAAATTAAATAAAGCATAATTAAATAGCATAAAATAAATAGCGTAAATTAAATTGCATAATTTAAAGTGCATAAAATAAATAACATAAATTAAATAACGTAAAATAAATAACATAAATAAATTAAAGTGCAGAAATATAAATAGCATAAATAAATAAACTAAATTAAATATTTACGTGAATTGGGTGGTAGTTGATTTATCAGGGAATCTAAATTATAGGATTTATGTTCTACCTTAATAGTTTGTGTTTGTCAATCTAGGGATATTCGATTGTAGACTAGTCCATTCTTATGGTATGCTAGTCATTATGTCGGACCCACTCTCGTGGTGACTTTCACGCGTTGCACATAATCCCATCATCGATTACTCTTATGTGTGAGAGACACATCGATTGGAGGCTATCACACTATCCAGCGATTAACCAAGTGATTAACTTGCGTTAGAGTGTGTCTAAGACGAAGAGTGAATGACAGGTCTATTTCTAGAATAACATCTCACTCTCATGATGATGTATTCCTGAGATCTTAATCTAACTCGGGCCCTAGCTAGACTAGCATTGAGTTTCTCTATCAAACGGCAAACTCGACCATAGCTAATACTCTCTAATATTTAGATCTGAAGTTTTAACCCACTCTCGTGGTGTTAAGGGCTTCTATTCGCATAACCTCACCTACTGGTTCAGTTATAACCTTAAGCACATCCCGTATGACATAGGTTAGCATTAAGATTGAATATTAGAGTTGCTAGATCGATCAAGAACAAACGAACATAATGAAAATCCTATGAAGCAGATCCCATCATCGACCACCACCCTCGTGGTCTAAAATATCTACTCCCTTATCTCTCTGCGAGGTTACAGAAGGGATAGGGCATAGGGATACAAAAACAATAAACAATAAAGTAAACTAAACTAAGAACAGAAATGAATCAAAGCATAAATAAAAGCATAAACATAAACAAGAGAGAAGAAATAAAGAAGAACTCTTATTAGATATGAAAGTGGTGGCTACAAAAGTCTAAGAGATGTGTGTCTTCTTATGAGGGAGGCTACATGTGTTTATATAGAGTTTAGGAGACTTGGAGGAATCTAGGTCGTGCCCCAGAAGCTTCTAGAAGGTTCCAATTCGCAATCCCAAGCTTCCATAAGTTACAGGGTCGATGGGGTTATCAGAAACTGCACCGACAGTGCACGGTCGACGCTCTGGTCGATGTGAATGCTCAGGAAGAGCATCGACCAGGAGTGTAAGCGTTACTTACGGCACGACAGACTTCTGACCCGAGGTTACCGAGCAAGCCCGAGACCTTAGACCGAAGGTCCGAAGCACCGTTACCTACTTATTCTTAAACGAAGCTTTTCAACTCGAATAAAAACTTGTAGTTAGTTCGCTCGGACAGAGCTAATATCATCATTGGAAAAACTTAAGCATTCAAGAAAAACCTTCCTTATATTTCATAACTTAAGTTTCATACAACAAAACCGTTTTACCGTGCATGCACTATAACAAAACATTTTGCAGCGGATAAGTAAACGTACGTTTTGCAAAAGGGCTAAATCTATACACCCGCTTCACCAGAAAGTGTTCCTTTCCGTCCCTCCGATCTAATGGTTTCCTGCAAGATTTGAGTTCGGTAAGCAACTAAGTCGCTTAGTGAGAAACGGGTAGCTAACAAGCATAACAATAATCTCCCACAACCCAAAATAACAATCAACATCAATAATCGAACAATCACATAACAAAACATACACGCGAAGCAACGCTTCTCATAACTCATTTTAAACCATCCACGGCATTGGAAAGTTTTCTTAAGTTCCCCTTCTTACTCCACTCGGCCGCAGCCACAAAGGCTCGGACGAACGAGTGGCTCGAACCGTAACTTGACTGCCCAACTGCCCACGGTCACCAGTCAATTACCGCATCGTCATGCGATGTACGGCTAAGGGAGCAACCCGATAGCCCGCACATTTGTTAAAGAATTCCAATCTGTCTAACCCACGTTCTTATGCATCAAATTCGATCCACTCTTAGGTCCACATCAATCATGCATAACACCGAACATAAACACGTTCATCACAGAAATGCACATAATAACACTCAAACAATAACACCAAGGAATATCCGAACTCAATACCACAGATCTTGCTTAAGAAAAAAAAATAAGAAAAATCGAACTCACAGTCTACGGCCACAGAAGGAACTGAAGCGATCCCGACGATCTGATCCTTTCCGACAAAGCAACTCCGACGATCCGCTTAACCCGACACTCGACTTTACTCGGAACTTATCTCTCGGTCTCTCTCGAAAAGCTCAGCCAAAAACTCTCTCAAATGTCTAACCCGCGCAAATGAGACCAAGGCCTTGTATTTATAGAAAAGGTTACTTCGGCCGAGGGTTTTCCTTTCCCTTAGGGCCCGACACGTACGCGGTGACTCATGGCTCCTTTGCCCACGGAACCGCCACCAAGCTACTTCGCATGCAAGGTGACACCGAGCTACTTGCATGTACACGGAGTGACACCGAGCTGCTTGCTACATGCGCGGCGACACCCAGCTGCTTGCATGCTCACGGACCAAGCAGCTCGCCATGCAGCTACTTGTTCAAGCACCTCAAAACTTCCTTAACCCGATACTCGGCCAAACTGACGGACGTCCCCGCGACCAAGATTTTCGACTCATGGTGCGGGTCATTACAACGAGAGTGGGTTAAAACTTCAGACTTCCATATTAGAGAGTATTAGCTATGGTCGAGTTTGTTGTTTGATGGAGAAGCTCAAAGGTGGTCAAGTTATGGCCAAAACTAGATTGAGATCTCAGGAATTCATCATCACGAGAGTGGGATTGTATTATATAAATAGATCTATCATTCACTCTTCTTCTTAGACACGTTCTAACTTAGTTAATAACTATGTTAATTGGTTGGTAGTGTGACAGCCGCCAATCGATGTGTCTCTCACACATAAAAGTAATCGATGATGGGATTACGTTTAATGCGTGAAGGTCGCCACGAGAGTGTGTTTGACATAGTGACTAGTTTCAAGAGAGTGGCCTACCCTAACTTCGAATATCCCTAAATTGACAATACAAACTTAATTGGTAAAGACATGAATACTATAATCTAGAATCCCTGTAAATCGATTATCACCCAATTCTTTGTAAATATTTATTTAAGTTATTTTAATTATGTTATTTATTTTAAGTTATTTATTTTACCCACTTTAATTTATGCATTTTTATTTATGCTATTTATTTTAAGCAATTTAATTTATGCAATTTACTTAATGCAATTTACTTTTCGTTATTTATTTTATGTAATTTAATTTAAGTAATTTAATTATGCAATTTAATTTATGTTATTTAATTTAAGTTATTTAATTTATGCAATTTATTTAAGTTATTTATTTTATTTTATTTTATGTTTTATTTATTTATGACACAATCCCCTCTAATATTATTCCGCCTAGATTAGATTTGTATTTGCATTCTCTATGTGTTATTCTATTCTCTCTGCGGATCGATCCCATATTACTACAATCGCATGACTGTGCACTTGCGGTCTTATGGGTTAAACTCTCGAGACTAGTTTCTAGTAGCGCTCGGGTGAAACCTGAGAAGGAAATGATAAAGTTTAAACCCCTTTAATCTCCTAATGATAAAGTTTTTGGCACCGTTGCCGGGGAGAATATGCAATAGCCATAGAGTTTTGATGTGAATCTGGGACTAGGCGTTTACGTCTTATTAACTAGTTCAATTTTTCAAATTTCAGGTGTATGAACACGAGAAGTAGTGGCCAAAATCCGCTTCCTAATTCTGTTAGAAGAGAGAGAAAGAGGAGAGAACGAATGGAGCAGCAAAGAAACGAACTACCCGCTGATAACGTTGAGAGTGTTGAACATGTCAACAAGGTCGCTTAAGATAATGGTGTTCCACGTCGCGCGGCTGGACACCAACAACAGGTCGCTCCGGGGATCGGTACGATCGATGAGCCTACCTTTGTGGCTCAAAGATCCGGTATTCTCCCCCCAACGGTGGAGAATAACAACTTTGAGATCAAGGCGAGATTGATCAACATGGTGCAAGACAACAAGTTTTATGGGCTGCCCATGGAATACCCAGTTGATCACCTGGATCAATTTGATAGGATGTGCGGAACCGTTAAGATCAACAGAGTTTCAGAGGACGCTCTGAAGTTGCATTTATTCCCATTCTCTTTGGGCAATAAAGCAAATCAGTGGGATAAGAGTCTACCATCTGGGTCGATTCTTACATGGGGACAATGCAAAAATATGTTCTTCGCGAAGTTCTTCTCAAACTCCCGAACCGCTCATTTGAGGAACGAGATATCGATATTATTCACCGGTCGAAACACCGTCGAAATGTTTCGACAGCGTTTAGACGGCGATGATTTTGCAACAGTACATTTTTTATATTGAAATAGTAAATACGAAGAACACGGTCGAGGGCTTCGGGATCTATTTTGTTCAAAATTTTCCACGTAGTTTAAACATGTTTATTGCCACCAATAGGGATCGGTCGGACATAAACCGCTTTATAATTAGCAGAATAGTGTTATAAATTTAAATGTAAGAAAAATATAGGTCGGTAGCTCATTATAGACAATAAAATGAATCTGCGCATTCATGAATTTTTATATACAATCTACTAAGTAGTATTTACAGTTCCTTGAAAATTAACTATAACCTATTTTATTTACATATCCCAAGTAATATTTTTCACTTATTATATTTAAACGACTAAACAGAAATAGTCTAAAAAAAACTAAACAAAAAAATAGAATTTAAAAAATATGCGGACCTATCCGCATAACCTCCGCTATAACGGGAGGATCTTAAGTCTTTAGTGGATCATCTTGTCAAAATTTAGAAAATATTTCAGTCCGCTTTGTGACACTCATATTCACCGTCTTATAATTATAGTTTATAAAATAAATAAGATTTAGATATGGTAATTAAGTACCGGAAAACATTTAAGAAAAATTTGGTTTAAAACAAAATCTCTTAGTAGGTGGATAAGCTAAAGCCATGTACCCACTATTTTTATTTCTCATTTACTGAAAAGTTCAAGCTCGATGCATGAATAAAAGAGAGAGAATCTCATCTTGATGCTCATTTAGTCCAAATTAAGTCCAAACTTTTATTTATGTGAGGATGCATGGGTTAGATGAATCTTTTGAGCACGTGGACAACCACACTTCCACACTTCCACACTTCCACACTTCACCCTTGATTGGTTCTCTCTAAATTTTATGATCTCCAGTGATATCTACTCTCATGGATTCTAGTCTAATTTCTCACAATTCGCCAAAAATCTCTGCCTAATAAGCAACTTATTCCTCCATAATCAGAGATGATAAGCCGGTGCTGACTTGTGATGCAGAACAAGCGAAGATTAGGCGATAATCAGAGATGATAAGCTAAACGTTTCGATTGAAGCTAATAGGGAATGACACGTGTATGGTGTAGATAATATTAAAAAGTTAATTACGATTTGTTGTTGTGCTTTATTAACTCAATAATTGATTGTAAACATTCATTCTGGAAATTTCTAATAAAAATCTTCTTTTTCTTCAATCTTTGTGTTCATAAAGCCTCATCAATGGCGAATCTTGTTCTTGAGTTCTAGAATCTTTTCTTAATCCGGATTCTTTGCTCTTGAATGTTATGTTCTTTGTTTTCATTTACATTGATCAGATCTTGACTTGTATTGTGTCTTTAAGACTACATGCAAGTTTGTTGTATCAACTTGGGACTTAGAAGCTCTCTAGTCCAAGCCATCAAGGTAAGAGATCTGGAGTTTGGTTGTTTTTTTTTTAGATTGTATTTATCATAAAAGCAAAATAAAATTTTTGGTGAATTCTTCAACATAATTGAAAAAAACTACGTTTGCAATTATTATTGGATTTCGACATGATAATAATTTTAATATATAAACGCAAATTTTTTTATTCAATTATATAAGGGTATTTTGGTTTAGTTTCGGATTCGGTTTTGCTTCTATTCGGTTCGATTATTTTGGTTATAGAAAAACTCCAACTGAAGTCAACCGAACTTAGTTCAGGTTGGTTTTAGTTCGGATCGATTTATGTTCGGTTCGGTTTAGTTTAGTTTGATTTTATTTTAGATCGATTTTAGTTCAATTAAATAAAAATCAGTTAAATAATTGATATATCATATTATCATATAATACAATATAATATTAAAATACCGCTGTTTGAAATTAATATATCATATAGAAACAAAAATTATAAAATTATAAATACCTAAGAGATGAACCACAAAAAAAAAACCCAACAATTTAAAGCCAAGCATAATTAGAATTTTAAAGATAAATAATATAAAAAATCAACAACTTAAGATTGCATTTAGTAGTTTACCAAAAGTGTTGTGACATAGGATTAAATTTAGTAATTTACAATATCATTAATAAATAATAAAAAAAATAGATTAAGAAGAAATCTAACCGAATGGTTTGGGCGTAGACGGTTTTGTTTGGATCGGTTTAAATTTGGTTGGTTTAGTTCGGTTTGGTTAAAATGTCCACCCCTAAATTCACACCCACCCCTAATCATACGTACAACAATACATCTGCAAAATAAATATTAAGACAAATATAGACTTTTTCTGGCTAGCAGAATTGGTACAAAATGTGGAGGCTGAGGATCGGAGCTAAGGCAGGAGATGACCCTCACTTGAGCACCACCAACAACTACCTGGGAAGGCAGATATGGGAGTTTGATGCCGATGCAGGCTCTCCAGAAGAACTCTCTGAGGTTGACCAGGCTCGACAGAATTTCTCAGACAATAGGTCACAATACAAGGCCACCGCCGATCTCCTTTGGCGTATGCAGGTAAAACTTTTCACTGCAGTGAGCGTAAATTATACTAGGTATATATACGATATAACGATAATAACTTTTGTTTTTGGTTTTAAAGTTTCTTAGGGAAAAGAAGTTCGAACAGATGATCCCGCGAGTGAAAATAGAGAATGCAGAGAAAATAACATATGAAGATGCAAAGACGGCTCTAAGAAGAGGAAAACTTTATATGGCAGCGTTGCAGTCTGATGATGGACATTGGCCTGCTGAAAACGCTGGTTCTATGTTCTTCAACGCCCCGTTTGTTAGTTGCACACTTCAGTACTATCTTAACTAAAATTATAGTTTAAAAGAAGCTAGAAAATAACCAATGATGAAAAATAATATTAGGTCATATGCTTGTATATCACTGGCCATCTGGATAAAATTTTCTCTCCGGAGCATCGGAAAGAGATGTTGCGTTACCTGTACAACCATCAGGTACTTAAAGATTTCTTAGAAAAAGTTACATGTGTATTTTAATTATAGAACTAGATGTCTTCCAAAAAATTATTTTAGTAAGGAATATTTATACTTTTGTTTGTAGAACTGGTACGAAAAAAATGTTTTCATTTCTTATCAAACACAGACAAACATATTATATTTACACCAGTTCAAATGATAGGCTTGTTGATACTCGAGAAAGAAGAAAAAGATTCTCTTATAAGATACACAAAACACCCAAGAACCACACACATTTTCCCTGACAAAAGAAACCCACAAACATAAACCCCATTATTTATTTTAATCTTCTCCACAGTTGTTTCCAAGTGAGTTCAATATTTCTTTCCATTTTTTTCCAAAATGGATAAAATCTTATCATCAAGAACGACGATGGTGGGTGGGGAATACAAGTAGAAAGCCACAGTTTTATGTTCTGCACAGTCATCAACTACATCTGCCTACGAATTTTCGGAGTAGAACCCGATCATGATGGTAAAAAAAGTGCTTGTGCAAGGGCTCGTAAATGGATCATTGACCACGGGTGCTACCTATACGCCATTGTTGGGAAAAGCTTGGCTTTCGGTATGTCTCATATATAACGCTCAACTAAAGATAATAACTCTCTCTCTCAATCATCATCTTAATTTGGTAGTTCTTTGCCCCTAATTATATATATTTTTTTTTCTATTCAAATTTTTAGGTTCTTGGAGTGTATGAATGGTCTGGTTTCAAGCCCATACCGCCAGAATTCTGGTTGTTTCCTTCTTATTTTCCTATGAATGGAGGTTTGCGTTTGAATAACTACGTATTGATGATGGCCTTAGTTGTGATTAAAAAAAATTAATTTTATATTTACATCTGGTGCCATGGCTCGGGGTTGGAACGGTTCTCTGAAAAAATCCAACAATTTAATTTCGTTTAGCTCTTTAAGTTTTTCATATACACGTGCAGGCACTGTCTGGATTTATTTTCGGGATATTTTCATGGCATTGTCCTATTTGTATGGTAAAAAATTTGTAGCTACACCTACACCTCTCATTCTACAGCTTCGCCAAGAGCTTTACCCTGAGGCTTATGCTGAAATTTTAAGTCATATATAATGCGTAGTATGCTTAAGAGATGATCAATGTTTTTTTTTTTGTTGGGTATGGAGAAAATAAAGGTTAATTAGCTACATAAATTATATTAGAAAATTAAGATTAATTGGTACGAACCAAAATGTGATGATGATGCAGGAAGATCTATACTATCCACAGAATTTTGTACAAGATTTATTTTGGAAAAGTGTGTACATGTTTTCGGAGAATATCTTAAACCGATGGCCTTTTAACAAGCTCATAAGAGAAAAAGCTATCCGAACGGCAATGGAACTCATTCACTACCATGACGAAGCTACCCATTATATTACGGGTGGAGCTGTGCCAAAGGTATAAACGATATTAACATCAAGAAGAGTAAACTTGAAGAAGAAAAACTAATAAAGTGATGGTAATTTTTTAATAAATATATTAGGTTTTGCATATGCTTGCTTGTTGGGTTGAAGATCCAGAGAGTGATTATTTTAAAAAACATCTTGCTCGAGTCCCTGATTTCATATGGATTGCGGAGGACGGCCTAAAAATCCAGGTTTGTTTAGAATTCTTTTTTTTTTTCCTTTGTGGTTTTTTCTACAACTTATGATATGGTGGTGACACTAATACGAATCATTAGGATACGAGTCCCAGTCAGTTAGTTCTTGTGAACTCTAAACCATGTTTTCGAGAGAACATTAAATTATAAACATAATGTGTAGAGTTATGGTAGCCAAGTATGGGATACAGCCTTCATGCTACAAGTCATGTTAGCTGCTGATATTGACAACGAGATAAGATCAACGCTCATAAAAGGATACTCTTTCTTAAGGAAATCTCAGTTTACTGAGAACCCTCCCGGTGACTATGTCAAAATGTTCAGAGACCTAACTAAAGGAGGGTGGGTTTTTCATGACAAAGATCAAGGATGGCCTGTCTCAGATTGTCTTTCTGAAAGTTTAGAGGTGCGCATTTTTCTCTCTTTGAATTCCCTAGAAAACGATTTGATTACTAATTCGCGTGTGTGGCCAGTGTTGCCTGATCTTTGAAAGCATGTCGTCCGAGTTCATTGGTGAGAAAATGGATGTGGAGAGGTTTTATGATGCCGTCAATATGCTTCTTTATTTGCAGGTAATTTAATTGTTGTTATTATTACAAAAACCCCACAAGCTGATTAGTAACTTACAATTCTCTTAATAACAGAGCAAAAATGGAGGCATAGCCGTATGGGAGGCAGTGCATGGGAAAAAATGGCTTGAGGTCGTTATTATTTAACATTAGCTTAAGTTTCATTATCTTTGGATATAAATGAATAAAAAAATTTCAAATTCAAATACAGTGGCTTAGTCCCATAGAGTTTATGGAAGACACAACTGTCGAGCATGAGTATCTAGAATGCACCGGGTCAGCAATAGTAGTGTTGGCTCGCTTCAGGAAACAGTTTCCAGGGCACAGAAGAGAAGAAGTAGAAAGGTTTATTACGAAGGGAGTAACATACATCGAAAGCATGAAAACGGCTGTCCGAGGTTTATTATGCGACCTTCTTTGCTGTCCGAGGTTTAGTGGCTGCAGGCAAAACTTACCATAGCTCTGAGGCAATTCGTAGAGCGGTTCAATTCCTTATTAATATACAAAATGTTGAAGGTGGTTGGGGAGAGAGTTATCTCTCTTGTCCCCACAAGAAATATATTCCTTTGGAAGGGAACAAGAGCAATATGGTGAATACAGGACAAGCATTGATGGTTCTAATATTGAGTGGTCAGATGGAGCGAGACCCTTTACCGGTTCATCGTGCTGCGAAACTCTTAATATATTCACAGATAGATAACGGTGATTTCCCACAAGAGTTGTGTTTCTTGTTATCCTAGTTTTGTTCACGACCTTCAAAATCACTATGATATTATTGTTCATTAATATTAATTATATTTTGCAGGAAATAAGAGGAGTTTACAAAATGAATGTTCTGCTACATTATCCGACCTTTAGAAACACCTTCACTCTTTGGGCACTAACACATTACACCAAGGCTCTCCGCCAGCTCCTCTAAATTCTGATGACGACTTTATATCTGAAACTCATCAGCGCACTGTTACATCATTTTTCCATGTAAAAACAATAATAGAACTACTCTGTATAAAAATCTATTTTTCTTATCGTCTAATAAACTTCATTAAAATTTAAAGTAACATAAACCTACGAAAAAGATATCAAACATGCCATTTCCATTAAAAGATATGTTTGTGTTTTTCCATTCCACATGTGATCGCACTACAAGAAATTATACATTTGAAGTCAAGAAGATCGGTGATTATTTTTCTTGGAAACCCCTTGAATTTTAAACCAAATTTTAAATTTGTGGTCTCAGATCATACAAAAACTATCATACACCAAGAGGCCAAACGCATCGGGTTAATTCAAAACTTTAACTAGATCAGGTAATCCATATTAACTTTCCTTGGATAGGGATTTTTTTGCTCATTTAAGTTCTTTCATACATTTAAACAAACATTGATGCATTAAAAAACTTAAGATAAAAAAAAACTATTTAAATAATCTATTTTAAGCAATAAGAACACGAAGATGAATAAACCAAAATACAAATCTCTAAATCAACATCTCAATCAATTTGTGACACCCTCGTAATAACTGTTGGTATATTCACGGGATATGCCTGATTTGATACTGATTCATCCATATCCAAGCTTAGGCCGACCTAAGACCCCTATATAAGGAAAGCCTCATCCAGAGCTGAAGACTCACACTCATTCTATACCTCTTGACGAACATTCGTCAATATACTTTCTCGCGTTTCTAAGAGCTTCTAGAGAGAAGATCTCGCCATGTAATCTGTTGCAAAGAGTATTTTTGGGACCTTATATTTCTAAGATTTCCAGCATATTTACTTTCATCATGAACGAGTAGATCCATCACTAAGTTTACGTGATTAAATGGATTTTATGTTTCAATATTGATTCCAAATTCATTTAGGGATCCCTCATTAAAAAGATCTTCATTTCTGCTTATTATTCATGCATGATCGCTTTACCAAACATTTGCATTTTGTTCTTAGGATTAATCTATCCACCAAAAGTGCTGGTAGATTTTTCGAGCTAGTATTTGGTGACTTTCGCGTCTTAAATTCTGAGTTAAGGAGCTTACTAAACTCTATCTGAACTTAATCCGTGGAGTGCATGTTTAGCTCTTTTAATAACCTGCGAACAACTGAGTCTAATAGGAAGTAAGCATCAAGATTCATTGAAGAGGAAGAACTCTACGTCCTTGTTTCTGAGTTTGAGATCTATATAATCATTGCTGAAGGTGTGGGCTCTACTTCCCTTTGCCCATATTGCTGGTAAAACTCAAGCTCGAGGTGTCCCTACCTCAGTCAGTCAGTCATGTCGGAATTTGTTTTGTTTTGTCACGTGTTTCATAACCCTGTCTGATGAACTAAACCTCTCATTGTTAGAACATTACCTCTATTCAAAATATTATCAGACGGGCCGAACAAGAAGGAGATATTTGAACCCACTATGAATAGACTATAGCCCAAAAAATGCCATAAACTGAAATATTGCTAATACTACCGGACAGCAGCAAAGCAAAGGTGAGGATATCAAAATAGGCTAGAATGTCTGGGCTAGCCCAACTCCTATAATTATACGTACAATTACAATTCAATTTGATTATTAAATCGAAATCCATGTCACTTTTGTTGAGACAAAATTATACTATTCTGCCACCTCTTCGCTTCAGGGAGAGAGTCCAAATGAAGACTCGAGTTGATCTTTTATCATTGGTCGGGACGTGACCCGGATGGAGAACCAGCAACGGTTGATCAGGGACATGAAACTGAAGTAGAGAATATTGTTCTAGGGCCCATGATTGTTAATCATGAAGAACAATATTTACATGAGGACGATTAATGGACCAAGTGCCATTAGGTTACGTGATCTTAGCGGAGGAAACCATAATGAAGTTGTTAATAATTCTGACCAAACTCAAACACAAGTAAATTTACCTTCTTGGGATATTATTTTTGAGAATTTAACTCCTAGTTATGTATTGCCTAATAGGAAGACAAGAGGGAAAGCACCGAATCGATAATCTCCTGACGTGGAGAATAAGAAATCAAAGTCTTATGCAATCACTTTATCAACACAGCAAATTCCATAAAACATACATATAGCTTTGGCGGATCCAAAGTGGCGTGAAGCCGTTGAAGAAGAGATTGCATCATTACTTAAGAATGATCCATGGTCGCTTAAGGAATTACCAGGAGATAAACGAACAGTGGCATGCAAATAGGTATTCACCATCAAATATAAAGTTGATGGGTCAGCAGAGATATATAAAGCAAGATTGGTTGCGAAAGGCCACAATCAGACTTATGGGATTGATTATCAAGAATACATTTTCACCAGTGGCAAAGTTAAGCATAGTACGTGTGTTATTATCATTGGCTGCTAATCTAGATTGGTCGTTGCACCAATTTGATGTCAAGAATACATTATTACATGTAAAATTAGAAGAAGAGGTGTACATGGATATTCCACTTGGCTATCAATCTAGCACGAGATCACCAACTGTGTGCAAGCTAAGAAAAGCGATTTATGGTCTAAAACAGTCACCACGATCATAGTTTCACTACAAGAAAATCTATAAATAGCAACGATTACTCCAAAAGATAGGCCATCGTCGGAAAAAATTTGAAAATTTGGAAGTGCCATGAAAAGATATGGATACCGACAAAGCAATGCATATCATACACTGTTTTTCAAAAAGAACCAAGGTAAAATTATAGTTTTGCTTATATATGTTGATGATATGACTATTTCAGGTGATGATGTTTAGAAGATCGCAAATCTTCAGAACTCACTTAATAGTGACTTTGAAATGAAAAATTTTGGAGACTTGAAATATATTTCTTGGGGATCAAATTACCAAGATCAAAACAAGGTATCTTTACATCGCAAAGAAAATATGTTTTGGATTTCCTTGTTAAAACATGTATGCTTGACTGCAAACCAACTGATACGCCAATGATACATATTTTAAAGCTTACTGTGGACTCCAACATAACACCGATAGACAAAGAAAGTGATACGACACGTACGGTTGAAGAGGTGGTTCCAAACCGAAGGACATTGGTACGGTCAAAAATTCCAAACCGGAAGTATGCGGATCATTGAAAAGGTTTACTTTCTGTTTCAGTTTTATAATTTCCTGCAGCAAATAATGAGAGACTTAGTCTTCCTATTGTATAGGAACTACTATTACACTTTTCTTTCACGTTCCATTTGTTTTCTTGTATACATGAGATGATCTCCAAGTTGTTTGCTTCATTGTACTCCTTATTTAAGTAATGAGAAAAACCAAAAATAGGTAGTCTGAACTACCAACAAAATCTTGTGTACTGTTCTACGATAGCTTGACTGAGAATCTATTGCTATCATTTGGTATCAGAGTCAGGCTCTCTTATCATTTTTTCTGTTCATTATCCACTACCACAATTCCGCCAAAGAAAATCCACAATACGAGAGGAACTCCGGTTCTTCCTCGCACCACTTCCAGCTCCGACGAATTGATGGCTAATCCCAAAGAACGCCTCGATGATGTGGAGTCTAGCATCGGTTTGGTCCAGGACGAGTTGCATAAACTGTCTGTGGGTATCACCGATAAGTTTGCTGGAATCGAAGCTAAGTTACGACGAATTCGCGAAGAGTCACAACACCAGATGGAGGAATCAATGCAGCGGCTCTTTGATAGGGTTTCCTCCAATCGTGAGGAGGGCTCGAGTGCACCATGAGGGCCACGGAGAGAAGACGAACAACCATTCATGGGGTGTGGCCATAGACAAGACAACATCAATCCCTTTGCACCAGTTCCACAACGAAACGTTAAACTTGAATTTCCACGTTTCCAAGGGGGAGATCCAATGGGATGGGTGAGCAAGGCCCACCAATATTTCTCTTAACAGGAGATGCCTTACGGACAACGCGTCGGATTTGCATCATATCATCTCGAAGGAGAAGCCAATGAATGGTGGCAAGCAGTTTCGAACGCGTTACGCGACGACCACATTCCCATCACTTGGGATATCTTCGAGGAAGAAATGTGGGCACAGTTCGGTCCCGCGGATGGAGAAAATTTTGACGAAGCGTTGTCTAAGATCAGGCAGACGAGGACATTACAAGAGTATCAACGAGAGTTTGAGCTTCTTCAGAATAAGGTTCACGGTTGGTCTTACAGGGCTCTAGTGGGGACCTTCTTGGGGGGTTAACATCCGTCTATCCAAGATGGGATCAGGATGTTTCAGCCAAAGACACTAAGAGAGATAATCAATTACTCACGCCTAATGAATGGACAACTCCAGCGACAAAAACAGAGAACATTCTCCAAACGATTCGGATCTCCATCATACACGCCAAGCAGATCTGAAGGGTCACGAGATGTGTTAGGATCAACACCAAAGCAACTCAGCTGGGACGAAATTAAGAAAAAACGCAGTCTTGGGTTGTGTTTCAGCTACGATGAGAAATTCACCCCGGGACACAAATGTCGCAAATGACAGCTCCTGTTAATGGAAGGAGACGAAGATGAGTCTGGTGGGGAAGCTGATGAACTTGAAAATACAGATCATCAAATCTCAATTCATGCTTTGACTGGATGGGGCTCACCTTCTACCATCCGAGTAGCTACCAAAGTCAATCAACATCGATTGATTTCTTTGATCGATTTTGGCTCGACTCACAATTTCATCAACACAACAGCAGCCAGGAATCTCAATCTTCCGTGTTCGTCGGTTAAGCCGTTTCGGGTCCGCGTAGCGGATGGCTATCCGCTCTTTTGTACGGCGATTTACTCAACGGTTCCACTCACTATCGACGGTGCTGAATTTTCAGTGGAATTGTTTGCTTTGCCATTGACGGGCTCGACATTGTACTTGGAATGACGTGGTTTGAAACATTGGGTAAAACAGTTTGTGATTGGCGAGCCTAATCCATTTCTTTCACGTGGGCTGGGAAACAATGTGGAATTAAAGGAATTACAAATGGAGACATTATACAGGCCCAATTGGAGGAATTGGTTCAGGAGGCCCATTTTGGTCAGCAAATATTTACGGTCCAAATCACTGAAGATGCATCCACGAGCGATAATCCACATCCAGAAAATCAGCTCGAGCCTCTGCTTTTGGAATACGCCGCCATCTTCGAATCTCTGACGAAGCTACCACCACCGCGTGATATTAAGCACCACATCGTGCTTAAAGAAGGTATCGATCCCGTTAATGTCCGCCCATACCGTTATGCCTATTTTCAGTAAATGGAGATCGAGAAACAGGTGGAGGAGATGTTAGCCGCTGGGTTGATCAGACCCAGTTCGAGCCCTTTTTCTTCACCGGTTTTATTGGTGAAAAAGAAAGATGGTTCCTGGCGATTTTACACCGATTACAGAGCTTTGAACGCTGCTACGGTCCGTGACAGATTTCCGATCCCAACTATTGATGATATGCTCGACGAGTTGCACGGAGCCACAGTTTTCACAAAATTGGATCTTACGGCGGGATATCATCAGGTTCGGGTTCACCAACCAGACATCGCCAAAACCGTATTCAGAACGCATAATGGCCATTTCGAGTATTTGGTCATGCCTTTCGGTCTCTGCAATGCACCATCCACTTTTCAGTCCTTTATGAATCTGGTTTTCTGCAAACACTTCCGTAAGTTTGTCCTCGTGTTTTTCAATGATATTCTTGTCTATAGTCGCAGCTGGGAGGACCATCTCACTCATGTTCAGACTGTTTTTGAGCTACTCCGCGCGAATGAGCTGTATGTTAAGAGAAAAAAGTGTGAGTTTGGTAAAGAGGAACTCGAGTACTTGGGTCACATTATCTCTGGTAGTGGCGTAAAGGTTGATCAGTCCAAAATCCAAGCGATGCTTTTATGGCCTGCTCCTACAACTATAACGGAGTTAAGGGGTTTCTTGGGCCTCACAAATTACTATCGAAAATTCGTCAGGGATTATGGAATCATAGCTCGACTGCTCACAAATCTTTTGCGGAAGGGTCAGTTTGGTTGGTCCGAGGAAGCTAACAACGTTTTCTTGCAGCTAAAGGAAGCCATGTCGTCTACTCCTACATTGGCTTTACCGGATTTTCAAGAACCCTTTGTGATCGAAACGAATGCTTCAGGGAATGGAATCGGAGCTGTATTGTCACAACATGGGAGGCCGATAGCATTTTTGAGTCGGACTCTTGGTACCACAAAACAGACATGGTCGACTTACGCTCGCGAAATGCTCGCTATTGTGATTGTCGTCTGCACATGGTGACCATACTTGCTGGGGAGATGGTTCACGATTCGAACGGACCATCAGAGTTTACGGTACTTACTCGAATAGAGGATACTTACTCCAGAGCAACAGAAGTGGATGAGTAAACTAGTGGGTTACGACTATGAGATAGTCTACAAACCGGGCATAACAAATAAAGCAGCTGATGCACTTTCTCGCCTCAATCAGAGTCCCGTTCTTAATGCTATCTCTTATCAAAAATCTGACTTATGGGACGATTTAAGAAAGGCGGCTACCACAGATCCTTATTTCTTGAAGATAGGAAGCTTAGCCACTACAAAAACGGGTCACCCATTTGCTTGGCGTAATGGTCTACTCACATACAAAAATCGAGTAATCATTCCTCCTAACTCTCCGTTTATTCCCCAGCTTTTACATGAGTTTCACGATTCTCCTGTTGGTGGAAATTCTAGAGTTTTGAGAACTTTCAAGCGCTTTTCTCAGCTCTTTTATTGGCCGTCTATGAATCGAAACATTAAGAAATACATCTCAGCTTGTGAAACCTGTCAATGGGCCAAATCAGATACACTCGCGCCTGCTGGATTACTTCAACCGTTACTGATACCGGACAGAGTTTGGGAAGATGTCTCTATGGATTTCGTTGATGCGGTCTGACGGTCACACCACCATCTTAGTTGTCATTGATCGCCTCACTAAGTACACTCACCTCGTGGCTCTTTCCCATCTGTATATTGCTTCTTCCGTGGCAAGTAAGTTCGTAAGTAATATTGTCAAGCTTCACGGAATTCCTCGCTCTATACTTAGTGATCGCGACCCGATCTTCATGAGCTCCTTCTGGAAGGAATTTTGGAAACAATCAGGGACTAAGTTGCGAATATCTTCAGCTTACCACTCGCAGATCGACGGACAAACCGAAGTGGTGAATCGCTGCATTGAACAGCACCTCCGCTGCTTTGTACACCATCGACCCAAGCAGTGGTGTGCTCTTCTTCCATGGGCTGAGTATTGGTATAATACAACATTTCATGCTTCGACAGGTACTTCTCCTTTTCAAGCTCTGTATGGTCGAGCTCGGCCTACTATACCATCCTATGAGAGTGGCTCTTCTTGTGTGGATGAATTGGATGAACAACTCAAGGCTAGGGACAAGGTTTTGGGTGAGTTGAAAACACATTTGGAGAGGACTAATAATCGGATGAAGCAGCAGGCAGATAAAAAGAGAAGAGATGTTGAGTACAAAATTGGTGATTGGGTTTATTTGAGGTTACAACCATATCGCCAAGCTTCTGTTTTCGCAAGAACAAATCACAAGCTGTCACAGAGGTATTATGGGCCTTTTGAGGACCAGACCGCAAATATACTTACAAATACTAAAGGTGGCAAAAAATTTCATCACAAGATTTGCAAGTTGGGCATGCGAGATTTGCCCGCACCAATTTGAGGGGGAGTGTTGAAGATATTGTATATTTGGGAAGTGTATCTATTAAGAAACCATGTTTATTAGCAAGATAGTCTTTGATTGATATCCATTATACAAGATATGTAATTATGTTATCTTTCTTCCCTGTCTATATAAGAGGAAGAACCTATGTAAGTAATATACATAGAAGTATTAATAATTTCAAAGTCTTTATTTTATCAGTCAATTCGTAAGTATTATTTTTCATTGTAATTTTTTTTCATCTAGTGTTAGGAATTAGTTTTTCTTTCTGATTAAGAATAAATTTCAAACAAAAATTCAAATCATGATTTGAAAATTAAGATTGGAAAAGGTTTGAATTGAATTGATGAAAATATGTGTGAATATAACAGAAAAAAACAAATCTCGAAGCAGGTAATGTAAATTAAGTGAATGGTTAAAAAACGAACAAAAAGTTTACGTTTTAGAATTATTATTTTATTTTTTACTTTATTTTATTTATTTATTTGTAATAATAGTTATTGTTATTGTTTTATACTCTCTCCGTTTCAAATTAATTGTCGTTTTAGAACTTCAATTTTATTTTAAAATAAATATCGTTTTACATTTTCAATGCAGATTTTTTTATAAAAGTTACAGTTCTGTCCCTACTGTTTTAATGTATTGACTAATAAAAAAAATTAATAGACTGTATTAATAAGGGACAAACAAAAAAAAATTATATTTTTCTTAATACGTGTGAAAACCTTTAAACAATAATTAATTTGAAACCGAGGGTGTATGAACTAAAACATTTATAGCATCGTGTCGGGTCTCTGTATCCCTAGTAACGATTCTGTGACTAAGATGACGAGTTATGTTAAAGTTGGGTTCCACCGACTGTCAAGGAGGGGTTTTTCGTCATAGTACTGCAAAGTTTAAATCACTTCTCAATTTCTCTAAAGTATAGTTGTCTTTATTCAGAAGCAAGTATCCGCGTTTGAGTAGATAGGAGTGAGAGAGGTTAGAGCTAAAAGCCTAATCTGGTTGTTGAGAATCCTTAAGATTCTTGACGCACGTACGTATGACTTTCCCTTAAATTTACTCTATTTAATTAGTTTAATATAAATTTATCCTGTTACAAAAAAATAATAATAATAAATTTATTCTAATACATGTTTTTCTAAAATAGTTTTATTAAAGGGTTTTCTGCCAATAAAAAACATTGAAAGTCGCCATTTTTGTAATTTTATTTTCCATCTTAAAAAAATGCAGGTTAATCCCATAAAATTAAAAATAATATGCAATATAATCCGTTTTCGTTACCGTTAAGTTTGTAAAAATTTGATAAATAATATATCAAATCGAAATTCTCACGACGAAGAATCCAAATCTACCTTAGAATTTTAAATATCTAATATATATGATTTTGAAAACGTTTAGAAGATAAGTATAAGAGTTATATTGCGTATTATTTTTGATTTTATAAAATTAATCTGTATTTTTGTTGAAATAGATGGTAAAGTTAAAAAATTTAGCGAGCTAAAGAGTTTATTTTTCAGAAAACCTTTTATTAATTGGATATCAGACTCCTTTTCGAGACTTTTATTAATGTAGAGACCAAAACAAAAACAAAAAAAATATATATATATTAACTGCTTTAAATGCATGAAAACGAACTACACGCGTTTATGTAGTAAGCAAAATCAGATGTTTTGGTCTTATTTGTGATCACACTCACTTTTTAAGTTCTTATATTCCACTGGAGGTACAAGATGGAGAATATTTTATAGCAGATGTCGTGTAATAAAGCATGATTGCTCGAATCTTTTGTATTATTATTTAGTTTTTAATTTTATTATCATCGTCTTTGGTTTTCAATCACTTCCGAGACCTGACCAATGGAATATGAGGAGTAAATAGATCTTAGCCATACTCGAAATAAACTGCATAATTCCATTTTACCAACGAATATGATTTAGAAGCCCTTGTATTTCCCGAAACGTAATTCCATTTTTTTAATTAAAAATATTCATCAAATTTTTACGTGTTCAAAAAATAATTCTGATATATAACTACTAACCTATTAAAAATACAATTAAAAATGTGTTAATCTACTAAAACCTAGTTTTCATCGTTTTATATTTATTCTATAAAAACGTTACCCAGTTTAGTTTCAACTAATCTTCTATTGTACTCTTCAGCTAACATGCAAATAATATCAATTAAATGTTCAGCCTGGCATCCATTTAATCTCCGTCATGATTCATTAATAGTCACACGACCACAAAAACATGATTCATTAATAGTCACACGACCACACAAAGATGATAATCACACGAGTGACACGACCACACAAACACCCAACTATAGTTGCTAACATGCCATGTCTAGCCATCTACTTTTACACACGTTCATTTAGTTAAATTGCTATACAATAAAGTATAAATTACAAACACTTTTATACAATAAGAGCTCCAAAATTTTGAAAAAATAAAGTAGAGATTCAACATCTCATTTGAACATCAATTTTGAAGACTTTGGCCATGGAATCAAAACGCCGAACAACCTGATTACCATGCCACGCCACCAAAAGTTCGTAGTAATTCTCCTATTTGATCTCTCAGGCAAAGTTTTCTGGTAAGTTTGTAGCCGATTCAACAAATGTAAATTTGCAAACTTCCTTTAAAAAATAAAAAAACGTCCAGAAAATGAACTGGCGACATCGTTTTATAAGCATTACATTTTAATAAGCATTACATGGATGTTGGTGCATCTCCGACTCAAGAATAGTGTCTCTTAAAAAAGTTCAAAAGTTATACGAGACTCTCTAATAAAAACGTAAAATGCAGTCGCTTAAATGATTAAGCGGTTATGTTTTTGTTTTTATCTTTATGATTCAATATTCTTATCTTCTAGTAAAATTTATTTGCATCATTATTACACTTCAACTTCTTCTTCTTTTTTTTGATAAAAAACACTTCAACTTAAAATTTAAGTTTTTTTGTACTTTTTCTTAATTAATATGTTATTGGTTGTTGTTCTTATTATTACAAAATTAAAGACGATGCATTATCTATTTTCTATAAATAATATGAATTTTAATCGGATGATAACGCAGCGATGACTTTATCATAAACTAATAAGCTATTATTATCAAAATATGTTTCCTACGTTTTAATATATTAACGACACTAAAAAAAAAAGTAGATGGACTTTTGAAAGACATTAAATTTTAATTTATATAGTCAACGTAAAGAAGATAAGACAACAGTCTGTATGATGTAGATTGATATTGGTTGTTAAATTAAGTGGACTGGACACGTATGATGCTTGGTAGATTTATTCTTATTTCGCTGGTACTTAGTCGTTTTAGCTCTTTGCTGTAGCCTAGTCTGAAGGTGTTGATATCTTCGACTTGTGATAAAACTAATGAGTCATTGAATAGCACATTGTTAGTAAAAAAGTTCACTGGATTTAATTTAATAAATTACCGTAAAAAGGCATTCATACTATACCATTAGATTGTTTTTTTCATAAATGTTAAATTATATTTAAAGCAAAAAAAAAAACCTTTTTATATCAAAGGCTTACAGTTGTTCAGAAATGTTTTTTCAAACTACCTCATTATAATAACTTTTATTTCTAATATTATCAAGTAGTATAGATAGTAATCTTTGATATTTTCAATTTATCTTATTGGTTTCTCTTGTAACGAAAAAATGAATTATAATTTTAACAAAACAAAAACAAGTGTATTATAATATTAATAGAATTTTAATTCCATTTTTTGCTAGTTGAAGTGTCCCCATACTTTATTTAAACTTTTATCTCGTTATACTTTTCGAGTAATGGATTATCGTTCATCTTAATTTCTAGTGTTATTTGAGTATTTTTTAAAATGAAAATTAAATTTGAAAATATAAATTTATTTTAGATGAGTTATTCAATGTTTATAAGAAATTTTGACAAAATACCATTGGGTATATCTTTTTCAAAAATATCATTAAGAAGAAAAAAATTTCAAATATATTATTTTAAAAAAGAGTTTTTCAAAACTATTATTTTATATGACATGACTTATAAAAGTTTATAAGATCTTATAAAACCTTATATCTATGTTATGGTGTACATCTTGATATTTTTGACGCTAAAGACATGAATCTAAATATGTCAAACTGATGTGTGCGAAAAATCAAAAATATTAACTATGTGCCAAAGCCGATGCATAATATAATCTCGGTAGGATTATTTGATCCAATTTTCTCTCGTATATTACTTATTTGTTTTTCCATTGCATTTCTTAGATCTTAATACAAAACAAAAACAAAAAATTTGCCCTTGATTAGTTTGAGTCACGTATATCTAGCATAGTGATATTTATTCTTTTTTGAGTTAACTCCTAATTACTACATTCACATAGCATGATACAAATGCACTTAAGGTCACTTAAAATTTTATAAATTGTAAAACTTCGACCATAGTTAAATTTATCACATTAGAAAGTGAAATAGTGGACATTAAGTTTTTTGCGGCGTTGTAGAGGATTGTTTACTTAGGAATGTCTTAGTGCATCGTCCCAAGAAAAAAAAAAAACGAGATGAGGTCACATGTGAGGAAAACATGAAGTATTACACCATTGATTTACCACTCTTTTGGTATGAGAGTTGAGAGTCAACACTTAGAGAATTCGTATTACAGGAGTGATTGTGTTCAATAGTCCCAATTTGGAGGTACAATTATCACTACAGCTTACTAATGAGCATGATGGTTTTAAGTTCCAAGGTTATGTAATGAATTGACTCATCTAAATGTTGAAGACAATGTGTTCGTGAATGATGGTTTTGATTATCCATTGTCTGAGCCAAATGAATAGTTTGATCTATGGCCGGATGAATGTGTAGGAAATACCATTAGTTTTGTTTTCTTATTGAATTCTAACGAGCATTTCAAGCAACCAGTGCACATTTCACTCCACCTACCATTGACGAATCTTCAACTGTTCTTTATGATCATATCCATAAGAATAAGCTTAATAAATATTTTTTCTCTCATGGTCAGTCAACATAAAAAATGCGTCCTAGGAAAATAATTTACAATTTTCTTGAAGAAGTGTCATGATTCGATTTGTGATTTGCATGCATTAATTAAAAGCTAAACCATTTTGCTAGCAATTGTCATCTTGCATTCTTTGACATTGATTGTCGATATGATGTGGTTACCTATATCCCTTGTCTATGCCTTTAAGGCTTCTACATGGTTTTTAAGATTTCGCAGTAGACATTCACAGAAAGTTGATTTATTTTGAGTGATTTGAAAAGATAAGGTTGGTAACAAAAATGAGCGATTGTATTTTATTCGGTTAATGGAGATGATCCATTAGGGTATGTATATTCTCTTGTTCTTCTCCATTGTACATTACCATTTTGCTTCCTTTTATATTTCCTTCCTTTACTTTACCATTTTGCTTCCTTTTATATTTCCTTCCTTTACTTTCACAGCAAAACTATATGAAATAAGTAACAATATCAATATTTTTGAAAAGGTAAAGGTTTTTCTCTCTGAAGCCTCTCTCCTCTTGAAGCTGAGCTCGTCCCTGCGTCCTCTGTCTTTGGGCGGTGCCGGCCGCCATCGCCGTTGTCGCCCCGGGATCTTCTCGGTAAGTGTTATCCTTTTCCTTCTGTTCTCATCGTCTCGCCCGCTCCTCTGCTCTGTTTTGTGTTTTTGGCGCATCTCCACCGTCGCTGAACGCCACGGCTGTGTTAGTATGACGGGAGGAAAAGATTTGCTTCCAAGCTTTATCCATCTCTCTCACGGCTGGATATTTGTTCGCACATCCGTATCTCTCACGGCCGGAAGAGACGATGTCGTTTCTCATACACGACGGATGCGGCCTTTCTTCCGCTTCGCTTCCAGATCCAGACCCAGCGGACGTAGATCCGTAGCTGTGCTTGTTTATCTCCATCTGAAACCCCAGCTCCTGACAGCGCTCAATTCTTCGTTTTCGATGGCTTCCATCGAGACTCTCTTTCCTGTTCGGGCTTCCAACCGAAACCATCCGCCGTTTCGGACCACCAAGGATACATTAATATCCTGAGCTCCGGTACCACCGGAGACTCGACCATCCCTCACGAGTGGACCCAGCAATCTTTAAGGCTTCCGTCTCAGTGGTTCTCTCCTCGGCCCCTAAGCAAGAGTCTCCTGCTTACCTCGCCAGAATCAGCTCTGCCGAGCCTTTCCCAGTGCCCTTCATCGTCGATCCATCGTGGATTCGCGTCCGAACCATCGCTAGTGCCGCTGACTTCGGCCAGTTGCTAGGGCGAACTCGAGTGCTCTCCATGGGCCTTGGCCCAACGCTTAACCGGTTAATTTTTGGACGAGTTGTGCATTTGGACTTCTTAGTGAACATGGGCCTCAGGCCTAGTAAACTCTCTCGGACCAAACCCACTAAAATCTGGTACACAATCCCTTCCTTCTTATTGAACTGGTTAGCCCATTTAATAAGAGAGTGTAATGTCTTAGATCACCATGTTAGATTGTTTTCGATCACGTTTTCATATCGGTATCGACTGTTTGGCATTGGTGTGCACCCCTTATTTCCGGTACATAATTTTTCCGTTCTACGATTCCTGATTTATGCTTTTTGTCAAGATTTTGCTCTTTAAACAGCCACTAAGAAAACTTTGATTGGACTTCTTGAATCTATATCGTTCTGGTCTCTCTTCGGAAAATGCGAAGCTACTCTCGCTAAGCATTTGGACCCCATAGTTGAAGATGATGTCTTTGTTGATTATCATCGAAGGTTTATGCCTTTCGAAGATCTATCTTCTACTGTTTTGTTTTCTAGTTTTATTTTCTGGTTTTATTATTCTTGTAGCCGTAAACCTTCCATTTGAAGATTTGGAAGAATTTATTTCTTTCTATTGTCACGAATCAATTTAAGCTTGAATGGAATTTGAGTGATAAAAAAAAAACTATATGAAATAAGTATGGGGGAATGGTTCTTAATATTTTACCTTCATATTTTTCCTCATCTTAGTTTTTTTTCAAGTCTTATTTGAGTCCATTTGTCATTTGTGAGAGTCTAGTCTTCTTAGTCTTTTTTTTCCAAAAAAATCTTTTGCTTGGAACTATAATATTTTCTCTTGGAATTATTCGAGTTTTATATGCAATACCCTAGCTAGTACTAATTTAATACTTGAACATAATTGAAGTTTTATAAAATCCAGAATTGGAACTCTCTTCTTAATAGTCCCTACCGTCTTGAAACTTTTATGATTTTAGTTTATTGGACTTAAATTTTGGATTTAAATTATCTCACTTTAGGGGTTGAAATGGATTGTCGGTGGTTTTAGAATAAAATTTATTTTATAACTTTTGACTATTCTTTGTCAATTGTAATAGCCATTTTAACTTTAAGACGGTTTCTACCCTTCCAGGATCTTTTACTTTCCAACTTTTGATAATTTGATTATGTCAGACATTTTTGTGTGCTTAGAGCATCTCCATCTATAGAAACCCATATGGGTTTCTAAAACATTTTTTTAATATTAAAATCTTAAGAAACTCTAAGAAAGGGTTTCTTAAGTTTCTTAAATAAGAAACTTTGTGATGGATTTCTTAAGTTTTAATATTAAAATAATCAAAAAAAAAATATAAGAAACCCATAAGAACCCATAAGAACCTCCATTGGAGATGGTTCAGAATCTTTAGAACATAAGGAACTACAAGTTCTCTCTTCCATTTGAGATTAATCCAGTGCTTCAAAAACTATATTTATGGGGAAAAAAAAAGTTTCTGAAAAATGGGTGAATTTTGTCTAAGTGTTTACAAAATAAATGAATTGTAGAGGAACAAAAGAAATGACTCTTCTTATGGAAAACAGATTTATCAAAAGTCTTCAAAAGTCTTCACTGCGCTTACCAAACATTTTGTAAACTCATTACCCTACACGTACTTTATCCGACCCTTCGTTATTTTACATTTGAAATCGAGAACCAGTTTAATTTAACTTAACCGTGTTTTTTTTAATGCTGACCACTTAAACCAACTTAAACTCCATTTTTAACCAAATCCTACCCAAAAATCGAGTCAACCCAATTTCTTTATCTTCTTCACCCAATTTTGAGTAGGATTTCTCGTCTCCTTCATTTAAGACAACTCGGAGGCAATCGAAATCTTCATTGCATACCTCCTCGTTGGGAATTCAGGTCACTGGTTTTGCTGGAGATCTTCATCGCATTCCTCGTCGTTCGCTGGGATCTGCAATCGAGATCTTTATCTCTGAAAATTCGCAAACGAGCTTTTCTTACCTGGAAAAATCGATGATTTTGATATTTAGATGAGTTATTATCATTGCTTTGTTTCAATTCTGTTTGAGTGTACTGTACAATTTTGATGATTTTGAGAGATGACGATGTGATTTCGGATTTTGAATTAACGCTTTGATTCTTATTTTATGAAACATAAAAATGGACAAAATCTACTATTATCTCCAGCTTCTTTGATTCTAACTCCACGTTGTTGACAACCTCTCCCTTGTCCTCTCCTCTGCTAATCCAACAAGATACACACACTTTCAATATTCCTCACAAGCTCAAAGAAACTTGTACAAATATTGCTTGTTTCGTGATTGGTTTGGATTTGCATGATGGGTTTAGCGCCAATAAGAAAGAACTCACTCAAAGAATGTGTCGCTCACCCGGTGTGGTGATTTTGCTGGTGCTCGCCGTGACTGTGATCTCACCGTTGCTCTTCAATGATGTGATCGAAATGGCGTCGTCCTGTCGATTTTGGCTGAAGAAGATGAAGAAATTGGGTTGAATCGATTTTTGGGTAGGATTTGGTTAAAATTGGAGTTTTAGTCGGTTTAAGTGGTTAACATTTAAGAAAATATGGTTAAGTTAAATTAAACGGGTTCTCGATTTCAAATGTAAAATAACGAAGAGTTAGATAAAGTACGTGTAGTGTAATGAGTTTACAAAATGTTTGGTAAACGCAGCGAAGAGATCAAAAGTTTGGGAAAATCTGGTTGTGATGACATATGTCGAGGGAGAAATACAATGTCAGCCCTTATTGATTTCCATAGTGACTTTTAAACAAAAGAATTGTCTTATTGCTTACTAATTACCATGCTAGAATAACATTTGGTTTTTGAGTTTAAAAGATGGAAAATATCAATATTCACAATAATAAAGGATTAAGATAAAAGCTTATGACGGAGAGACCTCGTATGCATAAAGTGTTCCATTCTATCTTGGTTTTGTGCAATGTTTAGTGTTTATATTTACGAGTAAGCTCATTACATGTTAAACCGCATTGCTTTCATTAGCCATTTTCTACCAAACCGATAAAGCATGATTGATAAATTGTATGATTCAAATTTCTAAAATTTGTTGTATTGTATGATTAAAATTATACCCGATCTTATAATATACATGTAGTTTTTGTTTTATGTCCTTGCTGTCCACTATCCAAATAAAATGGAAAATACAGGTAGGATAACAAATACATCGGAAACTCAAAGGAAATGAGGGAATAAATAACAAATAAAGAATACTTCCAAATGATATATTCTAATTTAACAAGGAAAAAACGAAAAACAAACATATAAAACTATAAAAAAAAAATTGAGCATAAAAAAAAAAAAGTGTACGTGTGGGTGTGGGTCAGAATAATTAAATAATTTGTACGTGTGCGTTTTTAGTCAAAAGAGCCAACACCGTCTACTATCACTATAGCTAATAATGTCGGGACATTGTCCCCTAATAGATCACCTCCCTAGTCTCCTCTGCATTATATATTCACCATTCTTCGTCCTTGTTCCTCAACAGGGCTCACATTCTCTATCTCCACCAAAACTTTCATTCTACTCTCTCTCTATTGTTGAGCTTACAAGTGAAAGAACTTGTACTTGCTATATAGTGATCACCGAGTTATAACATTAAAAGAAAATGTTGTCAAGCAAAGTTATTGGCGACTCTCATGGACAAGACTCATCCTACTTCCTTGGATGGCAAGAATATGAAAAAAATCCATTCCACGAAACCTTTAACCCTAGTGGGATTGTTCAAATGGGTCTTGCTGAAAACCAGGTTTGTATGAATCTATAACCATTTTTAGCACATAGAAAACTAAACTAGTATATACATAATCTCTGAGTTTTTGTTTTGGCTGAATACCCACTGATATCGGTTGTTGTTTCCGTTCTTTGTGCAGCTTTCTTTTGACCTAATAGAGACGTGGCTTGAAGAACATCCAGAAGTCTTGGGTTTGAAGAAAAATGAAGAGTCGGTGTTTAGAAAATTAGCTCTGTTCCAAGATTACTATGGCTTGCCAGCTTTCAAGGATGTAAGTAAGATCAACTACTTCTACGTCTTAGGAGTGTTTTATCCGAGTTTCAGTTCAGTTTTGACCTTCGTGTTTTTTTTTTTTGGGTTTATGAATGAATATATAACAGTAACCAAAATAAAACTATGGATCAAGTTTTACTGTTTTTATTTCATATTCGAGTTTTTCAAACATATCTTTCATTTTTCTTAAAGAAAGGGACTTTTTTTTGTCGAGCTCGGATTTGGTTTTTTGGATATGAGAAAGTATATTCATTTTAACCTTTTTCAAATAATAATATTCTGGATTGATTATTTATGTTTAGTCTCACCTCGGTTTATCAGCTTGAACATCCCAAGTATATATCTCTCAATTCGACCAAACTATGACACTAAGTATTATATGCTTTTACGCAACAGGCCATGGCGAAATTCATGGGGAAAATCAGAGGGAACAAAGTGAAATTCGATACGAACAAGATCGTGCTCACAGCTGGCTCAACCTCAGCTAACGAGACTCTAATGTTCTGCCTTGCTAATCCAGGAGATGCCTTTCTTATCCCTGCACCATATTATCCAGGGTACGTGTATAAATTTACACTTAACGGTTTTAAATTAATTAGCATTTGGTTACAAGAAAGACTAAAAATATTCGTTGGCTCATCTCTTGAAGGTTTGATAGAGATCTCAAATGGAGGACAGGAGTAGAGATTGTTCCTATTCACTGTGTAAGCTCGAATGGGTACAAGATAACGGAGGATGCATTAGAAGATGCTTACGAACGAGCTCACAAAGTTAACCTAAACGTTAAAGGAGTTCTCATAACGAACCCTTCAAACCCTCTTGGAACTTCTACCACTCGTGAAGAGCTTGATCTTCTTCTGACCTTCACATCCACCAAGAAAATCCATATGGTAAGCGATGAGATCTACTCGGGAACAGTTTTTGACTCTCCTGAGTTCACCAGCGTTCTAGAAGTGGCTAAGGACAAGAACATGGATTTGGATGAGAAAATCCATGTTGTTTACAGTTTGTCCAAGGATCTAGGCCTCCCTGGATTTCGTGTAGGCTTGATTTACTCAAACAATGAGAAAGTGGTGTCAGCCGCGACCAAAATGTCGAGTTTTGGACTCATTTCTTCCCAGACTCAGCATCTGCTAGCCAACTTGCTGTCTGATGAAAGATTCACGACCAACTACTTGGAAGAGAACAAGAAGAGGCTGAGAGAGAGAAGAGACAGACTGATTTCGGGTCTAAAGGAAGCCGGGATCGGTTGTTTGAAGAGCAACGCAGGTTTGTTCTGTTGGGTTGACTTAAGACACCTCTTGAAATCCAACACTTTCGAGTCCGAGCACTCGTTATGGACAAAGATTGTGTGTGAAGTCGGTCTTAACATCTCTCCAGGCTCATCTTGCCACTGCGATGAACCTGGTTGGTTCAGAGTTTGTTTCGCGAATATGTCAGACCAAACGATGGAGGTTGCTATGAACCGTGTTAAAGGTTTTGTAGAGGACAATAATCGTGTTACACAAAAGAGAACCATGTGGAATACAAGGAGAAGGTCGCTGATCAACAAATGGGTCTCCAAGCTTTCCATTGTTACTTGTGAATCAGAACGTTGATGATTTGTCTAAGAATCTCTCTTTGATTGCTTTTCATATTATAATTGTTTTTCATTTGTTTTTTTTCACTCCAGATTTGGTGCAAGCCATTATGGAGTTTACCTCTACAAAATAAAGGAAAAAAGTACTGTTTTTTTTTTTTAATAAGGTTTTTGAAGGGTTGTTGTATTGAAGGGTCCTGTTTTTATTTTGTTCATTTGAGTAACCAAATTGTATTCTTTTATTCTTTTTTTTCTGAATAAATAATAAACTATATTCACTAAAAAAAGACCGTTTGCCAACTAATGCCATCGATTTTGAAATAAAAGCTGAAATTTTGAAATAGAGAAACAAATTACGATATGCTTGATCGTAAGTTATCATTCTTCCATGGAAAACTGCACTTGAAGGCCATCGTAGTATCTCTTATCCCCTTGCTCACGAATTGAGGTTAGAAAATTTCGAACTTGCTTGTCAATGTAATATTTTTTTATTCTTTCATATTCATAAATTGAAAAAAATACCTGGGAAGTTGCCAAATTCACAAGAAACATTCGTGTTTCTAAACGCCAAAAATATAGAGAAACTTGACAATAATTTATGAAGCTAAGAAGCAACTGATGATGCTAAAGAACAGCTGGAAATAAACAAATGTTCATACACTAGAATTTATGAATAAAACTCATTTTTTTGGTTTCTAGTGATTTTACTTTTTTTTTTTTTTGACAACCTAGTGATTTTACTTAAAACTTGTTTCTCTATTTTTCATTCATTAAACTGATTACATATATAGATCTTAGAGCATCATTAATGGAGAACCCTTGAAGTGTTTCTTAACTATTTTTAAAATATTAAAATGTTAAGAAACGGTTTCTTGAGTCTCCAAAATAAGAAACCCCTTTATAAGTTTCTTAAGATTCTACATTAAATTGATTAAAAATATTTTTTAAGGACCCCTTTAAGAAACCCTTAAAAACTAGCGTAGGAGATGGTCTTAGAAAATTGCTCTCCTAGGCAATATGTCATTTTCTACTTTTTGTACCAAACATAATCATCTAATTTTACAACTAGCGACATCCATATAAGCAATTGGGCTTAATGGCCCATGATCATTTAACCCTTTTTTTTATTTCTCTTTTTCTCATCTTCTCTCGTTGTATACTCATATGTAATCTCTTATTCATACCCTGACAATTTAACAATATTGAATTTATGCACCGACTATACTAAAGTGATAAAACATACACGATCTAAACAGAAATTTGAATTTCATTATTCGACTTAAAGTTTTGTGCATAATCATACAAATCGCTTAATTCCGTCAACGGACTGTTAACGGAAACTGACGTGGATTCCGACATGGCTTAGACGACGTCGTTTATGCAAAGCTTAGAGTCCACCTGTCTCCAAAACGACGTCATTTTATGCTAAATAAAAATCCTTATGTGGCAGCCAAAAACAACGTAGTTTTATGCTTTCTTCTTCTCCTCATACAACGATACTGATTGATGAAAAAACATAGAGAAAAGAAAAAATCCAGAGAAGCAAAAAAGTAACTAACAGCCTATGTTTTTTTTCTTTTGTCTATGTTTTACTTAAAATAAATTGATAAATTCTATACATATATTTATCATATATACATGATTATCATATATTTATCATATATTTAAGTAAAATTAGTCACTAGTCACTAAAAAATAGGAAAATTTTCATTGTTTTTATTAAAATTTTACTTAAAACAAATTGATAAACAAATTATATATATATACATGATTGTCGTGTAGTCTCTATAAAATAGGAAACTTTTCTATTTATTTTAGTTAAATGAAATTTTAATAAATTTATTTTTTACTTATTAATGTATAGACAAAATATTAATATATAATAGACACTAATATTCACCTAATGTTTTGATAGTTTAAAAGTCACAGTTATGTTTACCAATCATTTTTCATTTAATTCTACAGCTCCAGCAGATAAACCTAAAGCTACAACCCAAAAATCTATAGCCAAAATTCTACAGCCATAATCCTACAGCCACAACAAATCAGGCCCAAGAGCTTCTGGAAAGTCGTTATCTTTAGATTATTCAGGAAAAGTTTCATTAAATGTTCATCGATCATTTTACCGATATTATAGATCCGACAACAAAAAAATGGTTTCTTTCTTTTGTTTTATTTATTTATTATATTTCTATATCTTTGTGTTGCTGTTTCTTGTTGGATAAATATGGATTCGTTGAATCATCAAGAGTGTATAGATTTATTCTTTTGTGGATTTGTAAAATGATGAAGGAGAGAGAGAGGATGGTATAGAGAAGAAAGGTCTTAGTGCTCAACACCTGATGCGGTTTCCTTTTTTGTTTTGAATTGAAGAAGAAGGATAAGGAGAATCGATTAGGTTTCCAATTCACAATTCATTTCAATTTCTAATTCAGAAGGAGAAGGCGATGAATTGGAGAAAGAGAAGGTTTCAGAATCGGGGAAGAAGAAGTTAGGTTTGGAATCGATTTGGGGAAAAAAAATAAATAAAGAAGAAGCATAAAACTACGTTGTTTTTGGCTGCCACATAAGGATTCTCATTTAGCATAAAACGACGTCCTTTGGAGACAGGTGGACTCAGAATTTTGCATAAACGACATCATCTAAGCCATGTCGGAATCTACGTCAGCTTCCGTTAATAGTCCGTTGACGGAATTAGGTGATTTGTATGATTACGCACAAAACTTTAAGTTGGATAATGAAATTCAAATATCTGTTTAGATAATGTATTTTTTTTTAACACTGTGGTATAGTCGAGGCATAAATTCAACATAGTTGAATTATCGGGGTATGAATAAGCCTTCTTTCTGTAATCTCCTATCACTCAAATATCTTATGTCACACCTGTAATTATTCTATTATATTATATTTCTATTATATTTATTTATGTAATCTCTATTGATTATATGATGCTGATGTATAATAAGTGTACATTCTTAATCAATAATACATATAAACCTAGAGCATTACGTGGTACGGGATGTGGAATAGGCAAATTCATGGCTTGATTGATGGTTACGACTTGGTCAGCTTCATAGATAGGAACTGCGGCAATTCCATCTCCGACCATCATTGTTGATGGTACACAAGCCAGCGACCTAGACCACACCATCTAGAAATGACAAGACAAGCTCATTTACACATCCCTTCTTGGGGAAATATCGCCCTCCATCCAGCAACTATTCTCTACCTATTCCAAGCCAAGCAGATGTCACATCAACCAATCAAAGCATCAAATGAAGTAATGGAAAAAGGGTACAAAAACAGTTGACGAATATTTTCTAGGGATTATTACTCAAGTTTATCAACTTGGTCTCCTTGGCAAGAGTATTGATCATGAAGATGATATCGATTTTGAGCTTGTGGGACTGCCTAATGATTACAAAATAGTGGTGGATCAAACCGCCTAGTGAGGCTCTATCATCATCAGCCGCTCAAACATCTCGATCTTAGGCTCCTCTGTCCTTCACCACTTCTACACCTCTTCTCGAGGTTCCATCTTTATCTGCTATCTCAAAAATGTCTCGACAACTTCCTCCATTGAATCTAGACTGAAATGAAAACGTATTAGTTAGAGTTGTAGCAAGTTATATATCTCTCCCTAACTGGTGCATATTATACTTCCTACGACATGTGTACTCGCAGGATTACACAATTCATTTGCCGTGAATTTTTTTTTTGTGATACGACTCTTGAGCTTAATGTCTAAGACTTCTCTTGATATTAAGCTCCTTATTATGTGGGAGTAGGAGATATTGGTTTAGGATCAATCTACCCTCATGGTTTGGCAACATACCAAACCATTTTAGTTAACCGGTAGTTGTGAGAAATTAATTCCCACTAAACCCACTCTCATTCTCAACAACTTCTATGGTCCCTCCCTATAAAAAAGACTATGCAAAGAGAGATTAATGGGTTAGACATTTTGATGACTCAAGATAATTCTAGAGAGACAACGAAAACGTTTTATAGATATAGAATTTGTATAAATCAACTGAAATAGCACGTGTTAGGTTATGAATGGTTGATTTCCATATGTGATCTCTTCATGGATGTAAAAGCAGAGATAGATGATGCACACAAAGATTAACAAGGTTCGGCAACGTGCCTACGTTCTCAAACCACCAACTAGATTTATATAGTCAATCTTATATCAAAAACTTGACTTAATGGAATTATACGACACTAAGACACACATTACCTCGTCACCAATCAATATCTAATAAGCCCCAAACTGGAATTATACGACACTAAAACACACCTTAGTTCTACACCAACAATACACACGTTTTTCTCTTTTTATTTTTGGCTAACCCTAACAGCACACCTCTCCCTTGTATATATACCCATATACCTAGGAGATACGTCACCCTAGTTTTTTCACAGGAAATATCCTTTTCTAAATAAAAGGAATAAATCTTCAAGAATATATTTTTCATATACTTTCCACATATATTTTTTCCTTTATCTAAACCCTACGAATATCCTCCAAATATCTTCTTGATACTTATCTTCAATTCCAAGAGCCACGTAAGCATCAATCAAGTAATCTCAAGCTTGTTTCAGCAAGTTGATTCTTGTTTCAACAAGTTTTGTACTTTCATTCTCCCCTTTTTTAACTAAGTTTTACAACTCAAGCTCACCATATTCATCACGCATACCCAACAAAAATTATGATCTAAGAATTCCCCCTTAATCATGTATCATCGTTTCATGATCTAAGAACTCCCCCTTAATCATGTACCATCGTAATAATTACCTCTCCATGGATCTTCTATATTCTCCCTCTGCTTTAGTAAAACTCTGTTAAAAACTCCAAATCATACTTGTTGGAATGTTCTCCTCGATCAAAATCGTCTTCCTCTTTGGGCTCTCCAATAACCCTCATTCTTAAATCTGAACTTTTTCTTCTCAAACCTTTCTTGAACACTTAACGTGTGTTTCAAACACCCACATATGCAACTTTTAGTCTTCTTTGAAGTACTGGCTGATGACTTACAAGAACATCACCATACAAATCCACTTTCTTAATCCAAACCTTTTGAAATCTCCTTAGATCTTGAACAAATTTCTTTTGCCTATCTACATACTTGTAACAATGTCTTTTGATGTGACCATGACGTCTACAGTAGTAGCATTCATACCCACTTAAAACTCCGTAGTTGTTGTTCTGATATCTTGTTGGAACAGTTCCTTGATTGTTTCATCGTCGATCTGACCCCTACCGGAATCGTCTGACTTGCCATGGGAGAGAGTTTTTTCCCCCTTAACTTCATCTCTATGATTACCAAGACAAGAATTCGTACCTTTAGTTGACTAAGCCCTACCCGAATTGTCTAATTTACCGCAGACGAAGCTCGTCTTCCCACTCGTTTCACCTACATGATAACCAAGTCTAAAATTTGATTTCCTAACCCTTTCAAAAACCAAGATGCTTTCCAAATCCTTGGTACCACTGTTCAACATATGAATCTTCTTCCTGGTCTCTGACAGCTCTTTGGTAAGTTTTCTATTTTTCTCCACCTCTTCTGTTAATTCCTCTTTTAGCTTCTCATTTACAAGTTGTAGGTTCAGCTTTTCTTCCATCAGAGATATTCTTTCCTTACAGAGCGGCAACCAATTATCATACAGCTTTCGAAACTCACCGTCCACATCGACCTCCTTTTCGTCACCGGATTCTTCTTCACTTGATTCATCTACGACCACTTCAAAATCACTTTCTGAATCGCTTCTTGTGTTGGAACACGAATCTGACTTTTCGCTTCTTTCTTTAGGTTCCACGAATCCATTAAATGCCATAAAGTTGGTTACCTCCTCTCCATCATCGGTTTCACTCTCGCCATTGTCTATGTGGGTATTCTCTTTCTTTTTCACAACGTTAACACACTCCATTTTCGTGTGTCCATATCCCTTACAACCTGAGCACTGAAACTTCTTTTTCTTGATAGTCGGACATTCATGTTTGATATGTCCATATCCTTGACATCCATTGCACTGCAGTCCACATCTTCTTGCTCTTACATCATGTAGAACTGATGTATTTGGATTCTCAAAAGCAGCATCCTTACAATCCATCTCATATGCTTGTTGCATCCCCACTATTTCAGTAAACAAAGTTTCATCCGTGTTAAGAGCAACCCCTAATAGCATCGTATTTTACATGCTTTCTTGCATACATTTAGATTAGTTGTATATATTTCTAATGAGCATTTATGATAGTTCTTGTGCATTTTCGTTTGTTTATGTGTTTATAGGTATTTGGAGGAAATCATACACTTTTAGAGTGTTTTAGAGTCTTAAGAATCCATAGGGACTTTGGAGCTACTTGTTGGGGCAAAGAATATCATGGAGAGACATCTCAAGAGCCTCAAGAAGGAAGCACCGACCCTAGCACCGACCAGGAGAGGTTAATGCTCGTCCTGGGCAAACCATCGACAAACAACATCGACCAAGGGCAGTCGATGTTCTTCCTCGGACCCAAACTTGAACCTGAAGATGAAGACCATCGACACAAGCATCGACTAGAAGTGGTCAATGTTCATACTGAGCCTCAACATCGACCAAGAGCATCGACCAGAACGGGTCGATGCTGACTCACTAGACAGAAAAAGAAACTTCGGTTAATGCGAAATGCAAGATATGGAAGCTCTGGATCTCGAGTTAATACCTTCCAAAAGCTTCTAAGGGCATCTCCAACCCCACTCCAAATCCTACACCAAACTCCATTTTGGAGTAAAATCTCCTCCAACCCCACTCCATTTTTAACACCAAAATGGTGTAATCCCATTTTTTACACCAAATATGGAGTAATCTCATTTTTCACTCCATTTTGGAGTGGAACTTTTTAATTAATAAAATAGTCCTTCAAGTTTTAAATGATTTAATTTTAAGAGTTATAATAATTTTTTTGACAAACAAAATTTAAAAATCTTATAATATTTTTTTTAATAGAAAATATAATGACATAAACTCATAATATATTTAAAAATACATGAAAAGACTGAAATTAAAAATAACATAGCATAAATTTAACACAACAACGATTTGTGACTTAATAAGTTAATAATCCGGTAAATCACTTCCGGATCCACCAAAATCACTAAAATATTGTCCAAATGAAGCAGATTGAGGCGGATCTTGTTGACATTGTTGCTGTTCGGCCCTTTTTTGGTAAATTCTTGTTTGTTCACTCTGAACATATGCACGAAGATTTGGATCTTGTATCGAGTTCAAGTCTTGGAACAAAAATTTGTTTTCTTCCTTAAATTCTTTCAAGGCGTAGTTCTTACTTTGAATCTCCAAATGGTGTTGTCTTTGTGCATTTGACTTCTTTAACTGCTCCAAAAGTAGCTTATTTCCTTCTTCCAAACTGTTGATAACAGCTGATGTTCCATCATCAATTTTTCTTTTCATTTTGGATTTTTTTATCCCACTTGGTCGTTGAGAGGGAGATCCGCCAATAATCTCATCATCATCTATATTCGGAGAAAATGAAGACAAACCTGGAGATGTTTGTGTACCAGAATCATGGTTAGAATTTTCCGTCTCTAAAGGTGTGTATCCGAAACCACACGGATTTGATACATGTTTAGTAGAGGTGACACCATCTTGAAACTTTTCAAAATCCTTTATAGTATTCCAAACATGATCGAATTTCCAGCCCTTTTTAAAATTTGGATCTTCTGCTAACATTATTTTGGCTTGATTGAGCTGCATACCAATAAAATAAATAAATATTTAAACAAATAAAAAATAAATAAATTTACAAATTATATGATAAAACCTCACAATATCATCATTTGAAGCACCACTTGGACGTCTATTTTCACATTGTCTAATGCATGCATGAAGCTTCTTTGTTGCTTTCTCAATAGTTTGAATTCGAGATTGCCCAGATCTTTTAGAACGTTCACTCCAAGTTGGATTTTTCCCATTGTTGTAAGCTTCATTCGAAATTAAAAATAAAGACGCTCATCTCTCACTTCGAAATGCGTTAATTGATCATCTTTGGGAAAAATATACAAATGGTGATGAATAAATTAAAATCTACTTTGTTTTGTTATTTTATGTGATGTAATGTGGTTTTTCTTATATTATAATGGTTAATTTAAATTAATATCATAATTTATGGAGGTATTAAAAAGAAAAAAAATTGGTGGGTCTATTTGTAAATTTTATAAGTAAAGTATATTTTTAGCAATTAAAAATAAAGTAGAAAATAAGAATATACTTAAAATATTCTTTTTGGAGTAGAAAATGGAGTTATACATTGGAGAGAAATCCAACTCCATTATGGAGTTACTCCATTTTGGAGTAAAAAATGGAGTATCACATTGGAGATGCTCTAAGGACGCCCTAAGACTCCCCCAAGCCTCCTAGACTCTATATAAACTCATGTATTCTCATTAGACATAAGCTTTAGACTCTCTTAGCCACCTTTTGTTTTCATCTTCAATAAAGAGTTCTTATGTTTATGCTTTGATTTACTTTACTGTTCTTAGTCTTTAGTTTATTGTTTACTGTTTTATGATCCTATTCCTTGTCTCTACCGTCACCCTCAGAGAGACAAGAGAGTAGATCCTTTAGACCACTAGGATGGTGGTCGATGATGGGATCGAAGATTTAGGATTCAGTATGTGCAATTGTTCTTAACTGATCTAGCTACTCTAATATGCATTCTTAATGCTGAGCTATGTCCTATGGGATTGCTTAAGGTTATAATCGAGAGGTTATACGAATAGAAGCTCTTAGCACCACGAGAGTGGGTTAAAACTTTTGACTTGCATATTAGAGAGTATTAGCTACGGTCGAGATTGTTGTTTGATGGAACATATCAATGCTTGCCTAGTTGTGGCTAAGCTAGGTATTGATCTCAGGAACACTTTATCACGAGAGTGGTATCGTGTTCTAGAAATAGATTTGTCATTCACTCTTTGTCTTAGACATACTCTAACTCAAGCTAATCACTTTGTAATCGTTGGATGGTGTGACAACCTCCAATCTATGTGTCTCTCACATATAAGAGTAATCGATTATGAGATTGCGTTTAATGCGTGAAGGTCGCCATGAAAATGGGTCGGACATAGTGTCTAGTTTATCACGAGAGTGGTCACTAGCCTACTTCGAATATTCCTAGATTGACAACACAAACTTAATTGGTAAAGACATGAATCCTATATTCTAAAATCTCTGTAAATCGACTACTACCCAATCCTCTGTAAATATATATTTAAGTATTTTATTTATGTTTATTTATTTATGCAATTTATATTTCTGTAATTTAATTTATGCAATTTACTTTCCGCACTTTAATTTATGCAATTTAATTTCTGCAATTTAATTTATGCAATTTAATTTATGTAATTTAATTTATGCAATTTAATTTCTGCACTTTAATTAACGTAATTTAATTTCCGCAATTTAATTTATGCCACTTTAATTTATGCACTTTTATTTTATGCACTTTATTTTCCGTTATTTATTTTATGCAATTTATTTTAAGTACTTTAATTTATGCAATTTAATTTCAGTAATTTAATTATGCAATTTAATTTAAAGTTATTTAATTTAATTTATTTATTTTATATTTTAGTTTATTTAATTGTTTTATCTTATTTTATGTTTTATTTATTTTGCATCATATATTTTAGGACTCGATACCACCCTACTTTATTATCCCGCCTAGATTAGATTTGCATTTGCATTCTATGTGTGTTATTCTATTTTTTTTGTGGATTGACCCCGTACGTACTACAACTGCATGATTGTGCACTTGCGGTCTTACGGGTTAAACTCTCGGGACTACTTTCTAATAGCACTCGGGTGAAACCTGATTGGAGGTGAACGACAAAACATATTTGCATAATCATAATCGATCTCCCCTCTGCTCCTATCAACCCCCATAGTTGTTCTTTTTGACTCGAATCAATTAGTTAAGCAGCGTAGCAACTTTTTGACATGCGCTTCATTAGCAATAACGCACACTTAGCACTAAAATCTATAACACTTTCATGTTCTTCCATTCTTAGTTTCTCAAGCTGAGAAGCCAACCTATCAATTCTTGATCTCTTCACTACTATGGTTCCTTCAAACACTTTCTCTAGCTTATCCCACGCCTCTTTGGCAGATGAACATCCTTTAATCAACTTGAATTGATTCTTGTTAACCGAAGTAAAAATAGTAGATAAGACTTTTGCATTATACCTTGACATACTCTTCTCGATTTTTGTCCATTTACTCTTTGGTTTGTTGACAATAGACTTGTCTCTTTCTACAAGTTTAGGGGTTTCATAGCCATCTTCCACCATTATCCAAGCATCCTCATCAATACCTTGTATGACTTCCTTCATGTCACCTTCCAGTAGTTTTCAGCATCTAGCTTATGATTCTTAACTGCAAGCCATTCTCGAAATATATCATCCATCTCTTTCCTCAGGATCCTCACCTGTTTGTTGAGTCAGACTCTGTACAGATGCCCGCTCTGATATGAATTGTAAAAGCAGAGATAGATGATACACACAAAGATTAACGAGGTTCAGCAACGTGCCTACGTCCTCAAACTACCAATTAGATTTATATAGTCAATCTTACAACAAGAACTTGACTCAATGGAATTATACGACACTAAGACACACCTTAGCTCGTCACCAATCAATATCTAGTAAGCCCCAAACTAGAATTATACGACACTAAAACACACCTTAGTTCGACACCAACAATACACACATTTCTCTCTTTTTCTTTTTGGCTAACCCTAGCAACACACTTCTCCCTTGTATATATACCCATATATCTAAGAGATACGTCACCCTAGACTTTCCACAAGAAATATCCTTTTCAAAATAAAAGGAATAAATCTTCAAGAATATTTTTTCCATATATTTTCCACATATATCTTCAAGTGTATGTTTTCCTTTATCTAAACCCTCCAAATATCCTCCAAATATATTTTGATACTTATCTTCAATTTCAAGAGCCACGTCAGCATCAATCAAGTAACATCAATCTTGTTCTAGCAAGTTGATTCTTGTTTCAACAAGTTATGTACTTTCACTGGAACTAAGCGTATAGTTCACCATCAATTTTGTGCCAAATTTATAACTAAACAACCAAGTTATGTTCTGATTTAACGCTTTCCCATAAATGTCTTACAAAAATGAAACCGTGTCCGAAGAAAAGATGATTTTGAGACTTATCAACGACAATATTATCCTTGAGTTATATAATCTATCGATGATTCTTACTGTTTTTGGCTTTTATTTTAGCTTTTGTAACTTTGGAAAGGCGTGTAAGAGGCAACAAATCCATTATATTAGATCAATTTGTAAAGCCACCTTTTTTTTCTCTTTCGATGCCATACATTTCATATCATATATAGTTAAGACCAAAAGAAAAAAGTGGAGCAAGAACATTTTCAAAATACCATTTTCTTTTCACACATTATTAAATAAAACATTAGTAAGGAAATAAATACACAAAATAAAAATGAAGGGATCTCTCTGACTAAGGAAGTCTCAAACTCCCCGAACGACATAAGACATTACAAAACGGGTAAAAACAAAGAAAGCTATAAGTAGCAAACTGACGTAGGGTTGTTCAAAACATGAATTGTAACAAGAAAGCAACAAGAGGTTGTTATTATGTGGCTAACGCTTTTGGATGTGTCTTATGGGCCGAGACGATAAGGTCCATCACCCATGTAATGACCATCCATGTATAGAGCTGCGTGGTGCGGGTGCTGCAGACCATCCATCACCATGAACTGCATGTCTTCAGACGGTTTCCAGTGACGCTTTCTTTGGTTTATGAACCAATTGTTGATTTGTTTCTGATCTAACCCTGTTGATTCCGCTAACGCCACCTTCTCTGACTCCTGCCACACAACTCAAACCACCCATCATCACTTTTGTAGTAATCAATGTATAAAAAGCAACGCTAGAGATAATCGAAAACCATTTATATAAAAAAATGCTAGATAATTGGACGATGACCTAAAGTTTGTTGTTTTGAACGATTCTATAAGTAACGACTAACTCTATTTTTTTCTTTGACAGCAAGTAACGACTAAACTATATGTTGTCTTCTTGTATCTTTTTAATAACATGGCATTTGTATTTACCAATAATAAAATGCTAGATTAGTTAAATTTATTTAAAACTGATTAAAATTAGATTTTTATTGTTTCAAAATATGTAGATAAATATTTCATCACAAACTTAATATTTAAAAATTATTTCACATCTTAATCTTAAATCAAACTCTGTTATTAATAATCGATGTTTATAGTGAAAAGTGATTGATATATGTGTTAGAAAACAGTATGCACAAGGGTTAGAACACCAAGACTAAGATATGTACGTAGCCTAGTGACTAATATTAGCGTCGTCATCATTCGGATTTAAAACCATGCATGTATGATGTTAAAAATACAAGGATTCTAAACACCAAATCGGTCATGTAAAGTGCCTATTCGGCCTAACATATATAGCCGGTTAAGAGGCAATTCCTAACTTAAAGACTGGTTTTTAAAACACTTAATTGTAGTATAAATTTTAAAAATCTGAGGGCATAGAGAGATATATGAAAGAAAATTTTATACGTACAGAAGGATACGGCCACTTGTAATGCAACTCCCACCACGTGAGAAGCTTCTGCCTTGCTTCTTTGGGAAGTTTACCTTTCTTTTTCTTCTTGGACAGTTCTTGCTTCAGACTACTCAAGTATCCACTGTACTTCTTCAGCAAGTGGTTCTTGAGTTCCCGATCTTCCGCCCTCGGGTCTATGTCCGGTAATTCTGTTTCCCCTCCGCTGTTATTCTCTTGCTCTTCGTCTGATGATCCCATTCCCTCACTTTTCCCATCTACTTCAACATATCATATTTTTCATGAATTTGATGTTTTAGTCATATAAGAACATTTTAATCAAAGACCTTTTTTATTGGACTAGTTAATCCTTGTAGAGAATTTATGATTTTGCATAATGAAATTGAACAAGGTAATGGCACAAATAAATCTTCACGAGCAGCACCAAAAGTTCTTGTGATAGTACTTTGGGCCGAGTGAAAACAAAAAAACCAAAAATAAGCCCCACCCTTCTTTGGATGGATTCCACAATGGGGAAAACAAGAACAAATATGCACACCTATTTGTATCTTACATACTTCCAACAATAATGCATCTCAATTATGTTAATTATTTTAAATCTTAATTAACAACTGAGGGGGTTTATCTTATGTCAAGATTTAAATAAATAAATAAAAAAAATTTCAATGTTACAACAGTTTACCATGAACCAAAGAAACAGGCCAATTTTATGCAATCCATCATAAGCCCTACCTTGCCACTACACTTTGTTTTCTACAATCTATCATGTGCGTGTATGTATGTATATATATGTGAGATTGATGACATGTACCAGGATTGTTGAGGATGTGAATGGGACCCTGACACAACATGCTAAGCTGAGATTCAATACGACGTATAAACTCCATTGCTTCTTGAATGGGCCGTGTTAGCTCCTCACGATATTTAATCAACATGTCACAGTATGCTTCCTGTTCATACCAAAAAAAAAAAAAGAGTTTTAACATATATATATATATACACAATAAGAACCGACCCACTAAAATTCAACTTTGATTCGTAATTAACCATGAATTGGTCCAATTCTGGGTCTTTGGACGAGGCAGACAAGGACGGTGTTGACCGCTGCTGCCGCGCCTTGAAATCTTCCCGTGCCGCCGTAATTCTATCAACCACCTCAGGTGAGGCTCCAATCTGTATAAGCCATGACCCATGAACATACATATGTATATCATAGAGAAGTATATATTATATCATAATCATAAGAAGAAAAAAACAAACACAAAACCTTTTGGCAGTCCAAGTAAGCTTGTAGGAGGGTAGAGTAGTGAGGATGAGCGATGATCTTGGCCTTCATGGCTTCCACATCGGTGACGTTATCGTTGTTGTTAGCTTCTTGAGTATTGTGGATGGCTCTCATCAACATGGAGTAGTGATTGATCCTTGAGGAGCTGGCTTCGGATTTAACAGATGGGTTGTTGTTGTTGGGTTGATCATGATCAGATCGGAAGCAATTCTCGGTATTTTGAGGGAGAAGAGAGCTCATATGTGGGAACAACATGTGTTGGTGATGTTGATGATTGTTAGTATTATTGTAACCAGGACCATAATTGCTACTATTATTAGTATTGTTGTTGTTGTTGTTATCGCTTGTGTTATCGTTTTTGTTGGAAGAAGAGATTGGAGAGTACAAGAAACTTACTCTGTGAGGAGTGGAGCTGCTGTCATGTTGGTATTCTTCCATACCCAGATGAGTAAAATTTTTGAGAAAGAGAGAATATAAAATCTTAAAAAAAATAAAAAAAAAAATAAAAACCCTAGAAAAATAAAAGGGATGAGTGCAAGATGAAGGGGATGTATGTATTCTTGCTTTTGTTCTTATTTCAATCAAAGGTCTCTGTAAGACTATAACCACATCAAATCCAGATGACTAGACGACTAATCAAAAAGGCCTAATTCAAAATAATATAGAAAAGAAAAATAATGTGAGGTGAAGTTGCACCCAACAAAAACCAAATAAATTGAAAACGATATTTTTGAGGAAGTAAAAACGAACTAGGTATATAGAATTCGTCAAGGAAGTAACATGAAAGAGAGGAAAATAGAAAACAAAAAAAGGTGAGAGAAAAGAAATAGAGAGAGAGAGATTAACAATAATGAAGAGGTTGGGTGGCTTGAGTGGATTGACAAGACGTCGTTTGCTTTGAGAGCAAAAAGAAATATTTGAAAATTAAAATAAAGGTAAGGAGAGAAGAGACAAGAGATAAGGCAAAGCTTCCTTCCTTCTCATAACCTATTTTATATATTAAATAAACTTAAGTATCTTACTAAAATTAAAAATGTGGTTTGAGTAAATATTTTTTCTTCCGAATTAGATTTCTAAACTTTTTTAATTTATACGTTACTTAGATGTGGTTTGAATTTGAGTTTGAATTAAGATGTACCACTAAGTGTTTAAGCAACTAGGTCTTCGTGGCTACTTCTTGCTAGGTTGAATGATATATTTTGTACTCTTTTCTGATAATTAAACGTTTTTTGGGGTTAAAAGAATAGTCCAAATAGAAGAAAATATGTATGATTCCTACTTTTTATATGATCTAAATTTATCAATTTTATGTAAGATATTTTTTTCATGTGTAGATATTGGTAAACTTAGATGCTTATGGAATTTGATCAAATGGATGAGAGACTATATCCTGTATTGGTTTTTGGATAAAAGATTGCATAAGAAGACGAGGAAATAAAGTAGAATGGAATTATAAAAATGCTTTACTGGATAGTGGATTTTATACGATATTATGCTAATTCCAACTATTAGCTCTATGATAAGACCATGCTGCTGCACACACACTTCTTTCAACTCTTGTTCTGTTTCACGGTCAACATTCATTTTTATATTTATTCATCTCAAATTTATATTTCATGGTTCATGAACGTATAGAGTACCTATGAATTCTGTTTTATACAAAAAGAAAGGAAAATCCTAGGGCTCCTTTTTTAAGAAAATGGTCAAATCCTAGGGCTTTAGAAACATTTGCTCCTCGAAACTTTATTTATTTATTACAACATCACTGCAATAGACCGGAAGTTATATTGTGAGAGTTTGCAAACAAAAACAAATGTAAGATTTTTTTTCAAAATTATGGCTAGCTATATGAGATGGTTTTAATAGTAATAAAATATTTAGATATATGTATATATATATATATATATATATGTTATTATTAGAATCGAACTTCATTTTTTCCACAGTTGTTTTTTACGTTTTCATTCGAAATTAATATATTTAGACTTCCACTAAAAATTCACTCAAGTGTTAAAGATTGAATTTGCACCTGAAAGGTTTTTTTTTTTAACACCTTATTTTAAGTTTCAGTAAGCTATGCTGAAACACTCACATCATCCAATGACATGGTCATGCAAAAGGACGATAATACCCATACCCATATAGATTAATTTCATAGAATTTTCTATTAAAACTAGAATTTTAATTTGTTTCCGAAAGTGTGTACAATTTCATAGAATTCTGTCTTTTAGATTAGAAATTCAATTACACCAATAATATAAACATTCATTTTATCATATAAACTTACACCGGTATACATTGAAGTATAGATTGTTCTCTAAATTTATTAATCAACTCTTTTCTCATAACTATATAGCGACTTGTATGAGGTTATCTAAACCTGAAATGAAACACTCAAGGGATACATTGATAACTTCAACAACGAGATCGAATCAATGGCTTTGATCGGTACCCCGTATTATTGTGGTATAGAGTGTACTGTTTTAACAATTACCAATTATATAAAAATATCAAAAGCGTTATCAAAAATGTTATTCTTATTTTTTTCAATCGTTTTTTTTATTTGTCAACATTTTATACCATTTTCTCTTAATGCTATTTTATACTGCTTTGAATTATTTTGGTATCGCTTACCATTTTTTTTTACCTATTAAAAAAAATTTATACCATTGTGTTACTAATCGGATTCTATTATAATTATTATATATTTTCTATCATTGGCCAAATGTTAAGGAAATAAAAGGAGGAGATGATAAGCTAGTCAAATCTAGAAACGAAGGACACATTTATCAATTGGCCAGATTAAAAGAACTGACTATTATTATGAATGGCCAAAATAAACTAAGAGTCAGTAAGTAATGGTTAATGAGTGGAAATGAAAAAAAAAAAAAGACAAAAAGAAAAAGAAAAAGAGAGGCAGTGGAAGTGAGAGAGTAGGGGATGACTTATGCGTTGGATGTTTTATTCAACGATTAACAGTGAGTGATAAACAATTTGGCAGTGAAATGAAGTGAAAAAAATTGACTGACTACACCTATTACTTACTGTTCCTCCTGCTTCAGCCCACGTGCGTGCATGTGGCTCTATATAATCATCACCTGTGTTCGTGTAGGTTTTATGCTCCGGGTTGATACGGTCTAAAACCATGCCACATTACAATTTATGTTGCTTTAGAGTTTAGATAGTGGTTTTAGTTCTTTTAATTATAGGGCTTCGATTATTATAAAGACACACTGTGCAAATGCTCTAAAACAATTTGGGTATCCACAATTTGGATGCTGCGATAAAATCATTTGGTACCTAAATAGATTGATGGATCCATGAAATTTACATGTAAGTAAATATATTTTAGAAAAGAAATTTGAGTTTTTTACTTTTTGTATTGGTATTTTGGCGATATTCACGCTAATTATAATTTTAGAAAAAAGTTCACTGTTTTTAATAAATTTATTTTTTGAATTACACGGACTTGAATTAAAGTTACAATGTTGCTAGTAAACTCAAAACCTAAAACTATTTTTATATAAAAGAATATTAAACCGAACAAAAAAATTTGACAACCTAGATAAAACTTATCTGATTCATGTTATGGTTGAATGGTATCTTGGAACTTTATTGCATTCTTATTAAATGTTAGAAACTCTGATTATTCCAATTTTAAAAGACCACCAACCAACTCCTTTAAGTAACTTAAAATAAATTAAGTAAAAATTAAGTATTTTTTTCCAATAGACGGTTTTATACCATTCAGATTTTTCATCATTGGGTTTTTATGAATCTATTATTCATTTATAAAAAAAAGTTGGATTCTATATTGTTTTAAGATTCAAATAGCATTTATTGTACAAACGATGTTTTTTTGTTTGATTATACTTTAACATTCATACCATAAAACAGTTAAGTATAATTTAATAATTTAATTTCAAATATTACTGCATGGTTCCCACATTTATAAGTTCTGCGATGTTCCGATATTTCCTATGTGGATTAATCTTGCTTTTTTTTGGGTATAAAGTTCAGTTTATCCTACCAATTTATCACTATTTAAAAAACAATTACAGTTCTTTTGGTAGATGTTAAAAGTTTTTAGGGACCAACATAGATTTATCTTTGCTATTTATTCGAAAACATGCATATGAAGAATCAAAGTTCTCATTAATTCATAATAATGTTTTCCTAGATCTTGCAGACCTATATTTTAAAGCAAAAATCCTAAATATAAATGCATCTGTAATCATACTAAATATTTATTTAACTTTTTTATGCACTCTATTTTTTACAGATAAATTATAGAAGTTATGAACTAATTAGACCCAAAATGCGCATAACACAACTAAGAAAACAGCTTTACTATATTGGTGATCAAAATTTCAGTGGGTTGGCAATAATTGTTTTAGGTAGTAAAGAAAAGACGATTAACTCAGAGAACATATAACAATAACAAATGACTGTGAAGTAACAAAATAGTGGTTCAGTAGTAATTCTAATTGTTGGTTTCTTAACAATTTAAAACTTTTAATAGTAAATGTGATTAAATACCCTAATAATTAAAATAAATATCATCATTATATAAAAACATGATAGAAAATATGAAACCAATCTTTAGAAAGTAAAACAAAAAATTAAGTATACCACACTTATTGGTTTTAGTAGAATACTCAAAAATACCATTAAAAGTTTTTCCAAAAATAACACAATTTATTTTAGAGTTTTTTCTACATTTCTAGAAAACTTGGTATAGTTGATTTAGGAAGCCTTCTTAAGAATTTTAAATAGTTTTAAAATATGTTGTGATATTTATTTTTAAGATTTATTAAAGATTTTGAAGGAGTGATATTGTTTTATATTCTTCTCTTGCCGTATGTTTATTTTTTTAATTAAAACTAGAATTTATTCTCGTGCTTATGCACGGGTTGAAGCTTTCATATATAAACATATTAAATTGATATTTTAAAAATAATCCAGAAACTAAACAAAAAGATAAAAATATTAATAACTCTAAATCCATGGATAATCTTCCATTCTCCTTTTTTCACAAATCTTTGAAATTTTGAGATATTTTCTTTCTTAATTCCTGGTTGAATTTTGTTATCCTGAAAATATAGACACAAATAAACATTAATATTAATCATAATATTATAATATTACATTATATTAAACAACATTTAAAAAAATGTTTTTGAGTTCAACATTTAAAATTTTGAGATATGGTCTTTCTTAATACACGATCATTAAAAAAAATCAGAATCTACATAAAATCTATTATTTTTAGAAAATTAAATCAATATTTAATTTAATTTATTTAGTGTATTTAGTGTATTTAATTAAATCAACAAAATTTTCATAAAATTTACCTTTAACTAATTTTCAAAAAATGTAAAATTAATTAATTAATTAAAACAAAATTATAATCTAGAAAAAAGTAAAAAAATATTTTTTAACTATTTTTTTAAAAAATAATTAATTAATTAAAACAAAAATTATAATGTTGAAAGAAGTAAAAAAAACTCTCTCTACATAAATTTGTCCTTAAACTTTTCCAAAAAAATCAGAATCTACATAAAATCTCTTATTTTTAAAAAAATTAAATCAACATTTAATTTAATTAGTGTGTTTAATTAAATCAACAAAATCTTCATAAAATCTATTTTTTAACTACTTTTCAAAAAAATTAAAATAAATTAATTAATTAAAACGAAAATTATCACGTAATAACTAATGACTAAAATACCTTTAATGAAAAATTAAAATGTGTTATTTGAAGTAATGACAATGTGATGTAAATATTAACATTTTTTAATGTTTATTTATAAATATATTCTCCAAATAAGATATAGGGGATACATAACAGCTCAAAAACTTTTATACAATTATATATTTTCTTATTTATTTATCAGTTCTTTACCATTATTATTTTTACCATTCTCTTATTGGCGACAGTGTCCGTAAAACCCAACTAATTCGGATATGAGCAGACTATTTAGTATTATGAGTTTATGCAAACTCACTTAAACTCACTTCAGATGAAACACATGGAACGAAACACAAAAGTCCAAGTAATCGGTTTTGTATGAAATGGGTTCGAACTAAAGCTAGTTTATTTTCTAACTATCCTTCCTTTTTTCTTCCTCAAAAATCTAACATATTACAAAGTTAAATTTGAATGGCACAGACGATAGATAGTTTAACAGTCTATACATTTTGTTCTTTTGTTATCTCTCTTACCCTATTCATAAAAAAAATACAAACGATAGACTTTTTACCATCGAAAGATCACTAATCACACACCCAAAAACAAAACATATTAGAAAACAGAAGAAAAGACATTGGTTTAGCGTTTCACTTGTTGACAGAAACATAAAAAAAATAAAGGCATAACTTTAGACTGTTGTCATTGCTGATTTGCATGTGAGAGAGAGAGATAGAGATAGAGAGAGCATTGGGCCAGACAGAAAATACAAGTCCCCCGAGAGATGCGCGCTACAAAAGGAGAGATGGGACATTTATAGACGGACCCCATCTTCTGTCAGAACTCTATTCACATCATCATCAATTCATCATCATTTATTACAATTTTTTAAAATATTCAAACCGATAATAATAATAAAAAAGAAGATAAAATCAACAAATGGGAATCCAAGACTTTTTTTGGTGGGTGGTTTTTTTTTTATCTTACACTATTTGAAGAAGTAGCAGAGCCTTGGGCTAGATTTCGATGGATGATCATCTTGCTCTTGTTTTTGGTTATAAATTTGAGTTGACATATCCATATGTGTCTATATAATATATACATGTGCAAAAAATGATGGTCTTTGGCTTTCTCCATTCGATACCTTTCCTCTTTTTACTTTTGCCTTCAGCCTTCCTCCTTTTGTTTCTTCCTGCAACTACTCCAATATGATGTTCTGTTCGATTTTGTGCTTCATCTCAACTGTTTATACTATACTACGGTTTCAAACATTGTATTCTCATAAATCATATGTAACTAGGTTAATTGGTTACATGTACGGACGGTACCGAACCAGCCAGGTTTAAGTATAATAGTTAACTAAGGTTCTACCGTTCTACATTTTTAACAAAGAAGATATACGCACTATCATTAATGTACGTTGTGATAAATAATAATAAAAATTAAATAATGAATGTTTGATGACATAAAGTAAAATCTAAAAACACTTAGGTAGAAAACTTCTCTCTTACATTCATTAGATATGCAACATCTAATATAATATGAATAATTCAAATTCAAACCAACAAGGAAACAACTTCTTATTTTAGAAGGACTAAAGTAGAACTACATGAATACATGCTCTGTTAGAAATTTGTTGATATTGAACAACTGTCGATGGATTTTATAACTGAAACAATGTAGTAAAATGAAAAAAAAAAAAAAACTCAAGCTGAACTACCGATGGATTGTTACCACTTAGGACATAGTAAATGATAGGAGATCATAATTTATAATGCAGAAAAGATGGAGCAACCATAAACCGACATGAAGACAAAGGCATGATGCTGTTTGTCTTGTGATGCAATTAATATATGTAATATAGATTCTCGTGGAAACATATCATTCACAGATTTTAGTTATCTTTTCTTTTATTAATTAGTCCATGATTTCGATCCATACAGCTGCTAAGCATTTTATTTATTGATGTGAAAGAGAAGCTAAACAAACCCTTTTCTACTTTGCTTTTACCTAAATATAGATACTCCACATTTTTTTTTTTTTTGCATCATGTACTAAGCAAGATTTAAACACGTATATTGTATCTTGTTTATTTTTTAAAAAAATATAACAATAGTAGAAATCTAAAACAAAGTGGATCAAATATCCACTTATCAAAAGTTATTTGCACTATACCATCTACATGTACATAAGGTTACACATGGTTAAGACCACTACATGGTTCTAATTAAGAATATTTTTAACAAACAATATACTTTCTAATCTCTTAAATGTTACATTTGCCAAAGCAACGGCGTAGTGAGGAAAGCATTTTCCAAAAATAACAATTTAGGTTATGAAAACTGTAGATGAATGTAGGGTTATGTTGATTTGAAATTTTAAAACAATGTATAAGACATTCTAGTAATTACTAATGAGAGAATATTCTGGCTTATTCATTAACATAGTAATTAAGATTTTCTGAAAAGCTAAAAGCATCGAAATATACTTTTGGCCGACAGATGACAAGGACGTAAGGCTATTAGATTAATTAAACGCATTCAACGGTCAAAATTAGTGTTGTGTTTTAAAAATTAGGATTTTGGAGTGGATTATGAATAGTGAAGATGGACTTGAATATGCAGAAAAAGGGTATAAAGAAGATAAAATAAAAATAAACTCTTGTTGGATTTATTACTTCTATAAGTAGTAATCAAGAGCAACGACACAACCACAAGACATGTAAGTAAATTATAGAATGGGGTTAGATTTAAGGAGACGAAAAAGATGAGGAGGGGTCAATTATTTAAGTGACGACAGAGATACTAACAAACTGAGATCTGAAAGTTACCAGACGAAGGAAAAGAAAGAGCTTTTAGAGACTGCCTCCTCTTCTCAGACCCCTCATCACTCCCACTTAGTCTAGTCCCAAGGACTGTCCTTTACTGTTCCACTTATATATTTATTTATTATTGCATTTACTATTTTTTTTCTTATATTATTATATATTTCACAGATTTATTTGGCCCACATTCCATCTTTCCTATTAAATTAATTTTAGTAAATTTTCACTTTTAAATGCATCAAGTAAAAAGAATAGACGAAATGCAAACTGTTTTTGTTTTCTATTGAGTTAATTTGGTAAATAGTAATGATCAATATTTTAGTTAAGATAATAACAAGTGGATTAGCTAATAACAAAGGACATTGACAAATTTTGAGATTAATTTTAGTAGGATATATATTCAATGTACTTTAAAAATAATATTCATTTTTAAATGTCAATATTTATTCAATGTCACTTTTAAGAAAATGCATCAAGTAAAAAGAATAGACGAAATGCAATTTTGTTTGGTTTTCTATTGAGTTAATTTGGTAAATTGGTAATGATCAATATTTTATATAAGAAAATAATAAGTGGATAAGTTGATATTAGCTAAATAACAAAGGATATTGACATATTTTGAGATTAATTTTAGCATGATATATATATATATATATATATATATATATATATTTGAATAAATGTTAAACTGTATTGCCCAAAAAAAACTGTTTTTACCAAAGTGCCACTGTTTTTTTTTTAAAAAATTAGAAACAAAGAATTTTGAAAGGTTGATTCTACATAGTTTCATTAAGTTTCTTGTGAAATGAATCAGATTTGGAGAGCGTTTTCGTACTTTTCTTCCTGATCACATATTGATGCGATGAAGTTTCAAACTTGTTTATCAATCATCCTGAATAACAACTCCACAGAGATTGGAGCATCCCCACGTCGACGTGCGTTCCATTCCCTCCATATATGATAAGTAGTCGATTGAAGCAAGTATCTCAGCATAAAGAGTTTTAAAGGAGGCATTGAAGAATTGTTGACAATCACTTGAATTTGATCCCAAATTTGAAGTGTAGTTTGCTTCCAAAAGGCCAATCGCAAGTTTACGCCAAAGGTCAGAGCTGAATCTACAGTTGAAAAATAAGTGCTTATAGTCCTCGTCTTCTTCTCGGCATAAGACACATTCAGAGCTGATATTCTGATTCCATTTTAGCATTCTGTCCGCTGTTGATAACCTTCTGTGCATTACCAGCCACGTTAAGAAAGCAAATATAGGGGTTGCGTTTGGAAACTAGAAACCCTTAAACCAGCTAACTTGCACTGATTATTGCCGAATGGTGTTCCACGTATTTTTCGTTGTGAATCGCTGCTCGAAAACAGAGTCCTAGTGACGCCAAAGGTGATTATCTGATGAATCAGTTAGTACGAGGCCAGCTAAAGCTCCTTCTATCTGATTTAGAATCGCATATATATGTCTTCGTGGCCGATGTTGATGTTTTACTTTGTCAATCGATATAACGGAACGCCAAAGTCTATAGAGCCTCTGTTACCAATAACATCAATGAGCCTTCCTAAAAATCTGACCATGAATCGAACCAGAAAGAAGTCGATTCCCCATTCTTAACCTCCACTTTATGAAGATTTTTGGCAACATTCCTGTACTTGAGGAATTTCTTCCACATCCACGATCCAGTATATGATTGTTCCTTCATATACCAAAAACTACCATTTCGTATAAGATATTTCCAAATCCAAGAAACCCATGGCGTAGATTGTCGTGAGACTATCCTCCATACTAACTTCAAACAACTTACTTTGTTTGAATCAACTAGATTTCTAATCTCCAAACCACCTTTTTTTTGGTTTACAAACATTTTCCCATGATATTTTCGTTTTTTTATGATTTAGATCCGGTCCAGACCACAAACAAGTTGAACATAACTGATTAATCTCCTGAATGCAACCTTTTGGTAGCCAAAAGCCTAACATCCATAAATTAGTTAAGCTGAGAATTACCAAAGTAATAAGCTGTAATCGGCCAGCAAACGAGAGATAACGAGTTGTCTAAGAATTTATCTTTCCCCTGATTTTTTCCAACAAAACATTGTAATATGTACGGGATAGCCTTTTAGTGAAAAGTGGGAGACCCAAATAACGAACTGGTAGTTGTCCTTGAGAGAAAGGAAAAGTCGAGATAATATCCTGACGACGTTGATTCGAGACTCCTGAAAGAAACAACGTCGATTTCTCTATACTGATTTGAAGGCCAGAGTACTTGGAAAATTGATCAAATATTGTCATTACTCCTTCAACTGACCGCTTATTTCCATCCATGAAGACCAATAAATCATCTGCAAAACATAAGTGTGTGAGACATATATTTTTTGCATTTCGGGTGATATCCTTTTTTTCAGCCGCTTCGTCAATCATCACGGAAAGAACATTCATGCATATGACAAATAGAAATGGAGATAATGAGCAGCCCTGTCGCAGACCCCTAGAGCTCCCAAAATATCATGCAAGTTCACCATTCACTTGTACAGAGAAATAAGCCATGGTAATGCAGAATTCAATCCAATGAATGATTTTTTTTTTTGGAAAATCAAGAGCTTCAAGCATTCTCAGCAAGAAAGACCATTCTACTAAATCAAAAGCTTTACTGATGTCTATTTTCATTGCATACCATGGAGAAACTGAAGGCTTGTGATACTCTCTAACCAATTCAGCAGCTAGAAGTACGTTTTCCATCAGTAATCGATCTTTAACAAATGCAGACTGATTTTGAGTTATGAGTTGCAGAAGCAGAATCTTGAGTCTATTAGCAAGGATTTTTGAGATGATCTTGTACAAAATATTACAGCAGGAGATTGGTCTATAATCATTCATTTTCGTTGAGTATTTCTTTTTTGGAATTAATGTCAAAATTGTCGAATTCTTTTGGTAGAAAACCTGTAATGAAGAAAGATTTTACTGATTTTGTTCGTACTGGTTAGGACATCTCCCGTTAACGTCGATCGAATCTCACAGATAGTATTTTTCTGCTTCCTTACTTTAGCTTATGTGTGAAAATAGGCATTGTTTTTATCTCCAACCTTTAACCAATGATTTTTCGATCTTTGTTTCAGAAACTGCTCCTCTATTTTCGATAAGGTAATCCACTTCCTGTAAGCAACATGTTCCTCGTGTATAGCTAAAGAAGATGGGTTGGAAAGATTTGATTGTTGTTTCGAACAAAGATCCTCATAAGCTTGTTTCGTTCGTTTAGTGAGATCACCAATTGTTTCCTTTCCCAAATCTCTCAAAGAAGGTTTCAATTGCTTTAGCTTCTTAGAGAACCGATGCATCGAAGAAGTCGATATATACAGTGTTGTAGTTTTCTTCCAAACGATATCCACCACCGTAGAGAAATTTGGTTGATTGACCAAAGCATTGATAAATTTAAAAGGTCTCTTACCTCCTTATGCTTGTGCTTCTAATAATATTCGACATCTCAAAAGATCTGAACAACCTCCTAATTCAAACACACTGTACGAATTCAGAAAACTTGCATTCCATGTGGCATTCACCAAAACTCTATCCAACTTTTTACAAATCAAGCCATCTTCCTGCTTGTTACACCATGTAAAATTAGGTCCATGATAAGCGAGATCTGACAAAGAATAGTATCTTGACAATGTTTGAAATTCGTGCATTTTACTTTATGCGATGACGGGTTTGAATGATCCTTGCTCTCCAAATTTTTGTTGAAATCTCCACAAATCAACCATGTTTTATTCCTCCCATAACTCCCTCCTTTCCTCCATTAGATTAAATGCATATACAAATGTGCAAAAAATCTCTTCTTCGTACCTTTCTAGAAGAATCGAACACGTGATCAGTTGACTACTTTTGAAAACAAGGGTGACACGAACCTGTAGATTCCAAAGCACCCAAATACGACCCAAGCGATGAGACTCATAATTGGTAAGAAAAGACCAACCACTGAAAACTGAAGAAATTATTTTTGATGCGCGACTTTCCTTGACTTTTGTCTCGAGCAGGCATCCGAACAAAAAAGAGAATTTATTTATCCAACTCCGAACAACAATGTGTTTTGCCGGTCTATTAAAACCTCTCACATTCCAAAAGGAACCTGATATCTAAATTTTTTTTTTGAAGCTTTTTTACCCGAGACACTTGGGTTAGTAGCTCGGAAAACATTTTCTAAATTTTTTGCCTTATATGTCGATTCTGTTGATTGTGGTAACACCTTTCGAGTTCCATGTTCATGTACTTCCGCAACTTGAACAATTTCACCAACTTCAACTTCGTCACTGACATTTTCCAATTCATTTTCTACTTCTTCATCCAGAGCAAGAATAGAAAAACGAGATGGAGATATCTGAATTGGTTTATCCTGATGTTGAGGTGCCAAATCTCTACCGGCCTTTGCTGGAGATACCGATCTCAATCATCGGATTTGGTATTGTCAATCACCGTAGAAATCAAATCCTCTGTGTCAGATTTTTTATTTTCGTTGAAACAGAATACTATGTTTCAGATTCTAGAGCCCTGCCTGCATCCGACACCTTTCCTCTTTCTAAATTTTGTTTCCTGCACCATAAATCTTTCTGTAATTTGAAAACGAAACCTCTCTTGCATCAGAACCAGACCTGTTACCTGAAACCAAAACCTCTCTTGCATCAGAACCAGATGGAGAAGCACTGATCACTGACTTAGTAGCTGAAACCGTAGAAGCATCTAAAGTTGCAGTAGTTGTGCTCGAACCATTTCCTATAACGAAAACCGTGGCGGCATCATCTATAGCTGTAACAGAAGCCGTAGCTGCATCATGTACAACTGTAACGGCGGTTGCTTCGTTAACAGGTGGTATTCGTTTTTCAGGAGAAAAAATTCACCTTGCTTTTCCAAGCGTATTTCTTTCCCATTTATCATAGTTAACGACTTTGTATTCATGTTCTTGCCATCAACGTCTATCGAGAAACGCTTGTTTGATATAGAAAAAACATCTTTATTATGACCCCATTTAGAGCATAAACTGCATCTTGGAGGTAACCAAGGATATTGGAATGCCACAGTGAAATCGTCACCCTGTTTTGATTTGAATCTAAAAGAATCGTAGATTTCTTTAGTCAAATCGACATTAACAAACACTTAAGCCTCGTCCAAGACCTTGCATAATTCCGTCTCTGGATGTAATTTCAGTGGGTGTCCTATGACACTTGTGAAAAAACTTATTCCTTCCAAAGCGAGAAGATTTTGTGGAATATTCTTAACTTTTTTCCACAGAGGCATTGACCGAATAGCTGGTAGAGCCTCCTCTCACTTACTGGGCCATACTTTGACATCATCATCGGCATGCTAGCAATATTCCACATCCCCCGCCAAAGGATGCGTTCACGAATTTTTGGATCCCGGATCCTAAACTTAATGACTGATGCATTCTCCACAAAAGCATCAATTCTCAGATTTTATGAACTATCACATGAACTTTTGCGATATATGGTGCCTAATCTGGGAACCTTCCAACAATTAGATCTTCCCATAGAGGAGAAGAATTCTGGAAAATTTTTGTCCGGAATAGTTGCATAAACACTTCCATCACCTTCTTTGATCTGCACATCGTGTTTCGATAATTTCGACTTCTGTTGAACAATCGTAGCATAAGATAACGATTGTTTTACAGGTTTAGAAGGGCCTTGGCTCTGAGATATCGTCGCCACTTCCTCTCTCGATTTAGTCATTTCCAATCTTACCACATTCAACTGTGATCCTTCATCAAAAGAACTTCATTGTCCTTCACCAAATTCACTTCCACAAGCGCCAAATTCATGGCGAAACCTTCGCCAACACACACCGTAGACGTACTCTACTCCAGAACAGAGGAAGTCACCACATCCTCTCTTATCAACAGATCGCTACTCTGTTTTCCTTGATCCAAAACAGAACACTCTTTCGATCCCAAAACTCTATCGTCGCCATGATTGTTGTCTCCACCCTGATCCATGCCGCCGTCTTGAAGCGTCGCCGGTGAAAATAGCCGAGAGGCCATCGCACCGGAAACTAGCGTGAAACCCTAAAAAATTGCCTCTTTGATCGCCTTTCTTCACCTCCGGAAATTTCGCTAACACTCTTTTTTGCTGTCCTCTGAATCATACTTTTTGCATGATATTTATTGAATGTACTTTAAAAATTATATTCATTTGGAGTTAATGATGGAGAGCGGTAGCTTAGATTACAAATTTGTGACGCAAGATCTCCGGAGAAAGCTCGTGACAGGTCTTGTTTCTGGTGTTTAGATGACGCTTGTGACAGGTTTCGTGTCTTGTTCACGACGGCGGCTAGGATGGTTTGCATCTCGTGTTAGGTGGCGCTCGTGACAGGATTAGTATCTCATTCACAGCGGCCGCTAAAACGATTGTGTTTCATATAGGCAGAGCCCGTGACACATCTGGTGTCTCGTACACGCGACATACTAGATGATAGACGAGAGTACTCCTCTCAGTGGTATGCAAACGCAAATTTCTTACGGTTGAGAATCCTCCTTTCAAGGCTTTCCACAAGAAAGTTTTTTAAGAAAATATTTATTAAATACTTAAAAGGTGATTACAAAATCTTACAAGACAACTATATATATAATAACTTGAAATTGTCACGTTCTACAGCACGGATTAATGAATCTAAACAAATCTGATTTTTTTAATAATAAAAATAATAATAATAGAATATCTGATTTTTTTTTGTGCAAATCGTGCAAATAAAATTAAATCAGATTTTAACAAATCCAATTTTTTGGAATATTTACAAATCTTTTAAAAATATATGATTATTAACAAATCCGATTTTTTTGGAATAGTAAAAAAAAATTTCTTGGAATATTAACAAATCCATTTTTTTTGGTACCACAATAATCGATTATAAACAAATCTGATTAACAAATCCGATTTTTTGGAAATAGTCAAAAATCTTTTTGGAATATTAACAAATAGGATTTCTTTGTTAACCATAAATTAAATGATTTCATTAAATGATCACATAATAACTAATGACAAAAATATTCTTAATGAGAGATTAAAATTTGTTCTTTGAAGTAATGGCAATGTGATGTAAATATTAACACTTTTTAATGTTTATTTATAAATGTGCTCCCTAAATAATATATAGGGGATAAGCTAACTAAATGTAGGTGTCAAGAGATTTGGAAATATCCCAAAAAAAAAATTTAATCATAATGAGAATATAAATTATAACTTAAAATAGATAAAAAAAAAATTAAAAAAACACTTGCTTGACGATCACGTTTAAATCCATGATGCGATCGTCTACACTCTTGAAATTATGTTGCATTTGTTAATATAAATGAATTTACTAATATTTAACACGCTAATACCAATTTATCCATTTGATTTTGAAAAGATAGATCACATATATGAAAATAAAACTTATTTGATAAAATTATATTTCCATACTAAAAATTAACATGTTATAGAAAATATATGTGCATCTTATAACAATTAAATGACAAAATGCAACCGTCCAAAACATCTATTTGATAAATTAAATATCTACATAGAAAATAACATATAGGAAAAAAAAACATAAACGTTTTAAATATCTACATGGATTAGTTCTTATGTGGAGGGAAGAAATTGAAGTCAGCATACTTTCCTCGAATCCAAGGTTTATTGACTCTCAAGTGGACTGGGGAGGTTCAAATTTCATGGTTACTCGTATCTATGACCATCAAGTCCCCAAGGAAAGAAGTGAGCTGTGGGAAAGACTTCAGAGCCTTTTAAGAGACGCCCGTGGATTTTTTTGGGAGAATTTAATGAGTTAGTATGCAGTGGGGATAAGAGAGGGGGTTAGTCACGTGCTGAGAGCTCCTTTCAACCTTTTTGTAATATGGTCAAGGGGTGTGGGCTCAATGAGGTGACAACACAAGGGAACTAGCTCTCTTGGCATGGAAATAGAAATGGAACTCAAGTACTTTACAAGCTTGATAGAGCCCTTCTTAATGTGGATTTATTTCTGAAATTTCCAGCAGCTCAAACCCTTTATTTACCTCGGATTGGGTCTGATCACAGTCCCATTGTCACTTGTCTGTTTGGTGATATTCCTAAAAAAATCAAGGAATTTTCATTTTGATAAAAGATTAAGCTCAAAGCAAGGCTTTCCAGAATCAGTCAAAAGAGGATGGGATCTCCGTGGCTCTGTCGAAGGAGATGGCTCTGTGGAGTTTCTAGATATTGTTAGTAAGATTCAAAGCTGTAGGAAGGAGATGGCTCTGTGGAAGAAGGTAAACAAATCAAACTCTCTTCTTAGAGATCTCAAAGTCGAAATAGACAAGATGTCTCAGGAGGATGTGGTAGATTTATCAGTTTACAAGGCCCTGAAGAAGGAGTTGAATTTAGCTTACTGTGAAGAAGAATCCTTCTGGAAGACACATAACAGAAATACTTGGTTACAGGTGGGTGACAGAAATACAAGATTCTTCCATGAGTCTGTCAAACAGAGGATTTCAAAGAGCAGAATTCACCTTTTGATTGGAGAAACCTCGGGTCAGTCTTATTATTCTAACAAGGACAAGGGTAAGGAGGCAGAGAGACATTTCTCCCTCCTGTTTGCATCAGAGTTACAGAATGATGTGTGTATAAGAGAATCTACAATGGTCAATGAGCTTCAGCAAATGGTCACAGAATCTCAAAAACCAGAGGCTTATGGAGGACATCTCTTTTGAAGAAGTTAAGAAAGCTGCCTTCAGTTTGGGCCCAGATGGACTTTCTGGTGTTTTTTATCAACATCATTGGCTGGTTGTAGGTAAGGATGTGTTTCTGCTGGTTAAAGAATTTTGGTCTTCAGGTTTTCTGGACAGTAGACTTAATGCTACAAACATCTGTTTGATTCCAAAAAAGAAAAAATCTCAGAGGATCTCAGAGTTTAGGCCGATAAGTCTCTGTAATTTTGTTTACAAGATTATAGCAAAGGTGTTATCTACAAGACTGAAAGAAGTTCTACCTTTCATAATATCTGAAAATCAAGCTGCCTTTGTGAAAGGTCGTCTAATATCTGATAATATCTTAGTTGCCCATGAGCTCATTCACGCCTTACAGACCAGGGATAAGGTGGCAAGTGACTTCCTAGCCATCAAATCAGATATGATGAAAGCCTTTGACAAAGTGGAGTAACCCTTTTTGGAAGCAATAATGGGTAAATTGGATTTTTTCTCTCAGTGGATTGACAGAATTATTATGTGTATCACTTCCCCAACTTATAGCATCCTCATCAATGGAGATCAATAAGGAAGTATTAGGCCCTCTAGAGGTTTAAAACAAGGGGACCCTCTCTCACCCTTCTTATTCTTTCTAGTGGCGGATGTTTTAGGTAATAGTCTTCAATTGGCTTCAGAGAGGAATTAAATTCATGGAATCCAGGTAGTAGATGAAGCTCCTGTCATCTCCCATCTTTTATTTGCAGACGTCAGTTTGTTCTTTTGCAAAACAGATAAGGATGAAATCTTGAGAATAAAGGAGATTTTGGGGGATTATAATAGACTCTTGGGCCAAAAGGTCAATTTTGAGAAGTCTAGTCTGCTTTTTGGAGCTAAAGTGGATGAGACAACAAAGGAGCAGATAAGAACCTGTCTGGTATTCGGAATGAAGGTGGGAAAGGAGCTTATTTAGGTCTCCCAGAATCATTCACAGGTTCAAAAGTTAATACTTTAAGTTTTTTGGAGGATATAATAGAAAAAAAGTTGTGTACTTGGAAAACCAAGTTTCTATACCAGGTTGGCAAAGAAGCTCTCATCAAAGCAGTGGCCTTAGCCCTCCCCACGTACACCATGTCTTGTTTCCGCCTCCCAAAGAGCTTATGTCAGAAGATCACCTCCAAGTTATCCTATTTCTGGTGGAAAAATCAAGATACGGGTAAGGGCATTCATTGGAAAACTTGGAACAAAATGGATAAGCCAAAGGCTCAGGGGGTATGGGGTTCAGAGATTTATAAGGTTTTAACCTTGCTCTTTTGGGAAAGCAGATTTGGAGATTAGTCACTAAGCCAGATTCTCTACTTGCTCAAGTCCTACGAGCAAGATATTATCCAAAGTGCTTCCCGTTAGATGTAAAAGTGGGTTCTATGCCTTCCTTTGGATGGAGAAGTATTCATGGTGCTCAAGATTTAATGAAACAGGGATTGAAGAAAGAGTTTGGTAATGGAGCAGAGTTGAAAATGCTTTCAGACCACCCATGGCTTGCCACATACCCTCCCAGACCTCCAAAAGCAAAGGAAAAGCTAGATCCGGAAAGCTTTGACTTCTCCATCTTCAAAGAGGTAAACTCTGATGAGTGGACTCTCCATAAGCTGAATCAGGGTTTTGAGCAAGAAGAAGTAAAGGAAATCTGCAAAATAAAGCCAGGAGGAGTAAATTCTTCAGCCTTTTTCTCCTGGATACACAACAAACAAGGGGAATACTCAGTAAAATCGGGTTATTAGATATGGCAGACACGTCTAAGAGAAAATGAGGATAGGAATTCAGTCATCAACCCCTCTATTAATGAGCTTTACTCCTCTATCTGGCGGGTTAAGGCTCCACCTAAACTCAAACACTTTTTGTGGAGGTGTTTGTCAAATTGTCTAGCAGTGGGTAGAAACATGAAGAAGAAGCGCCTCACAAGATGTTCAAATTGTCTCAGATGCTCAGATACCGAGGAAACAGTGAACCACATGTTGTTTCAATGTCTTTTTGCCCGTATGGTTTAGGCCCTGTCCCCTTCAGGTCATCTTTACTACCCTTTTCCTAGCTCTTCAATTTATGAAAATCTCAGTGCATTACTCCATCCTGTACGTGGTAGTAGTTCTAATAGGGTTGATGATAATCATAGACTCAGAAGCTGGCCTTGGATCTTATGGTTGCTCTGGAAGAAAATAAATGATCTTGTTTACTCGGCTCTAGACTGTTCCCCTGACTCTCTTCTCAAAATGGCATTGGAAGCGGCTGAGGAATGGTACCAGGTAACAACGCCACTTCCCTCTGTTACTCCATCTTCTTTTCCCTTGCGTTTGAAGAAGAATTGGAGTGCTCCAGGGATAAACCAACTTAAATGCAATGTTGATGGTTTTTGGAAGGCAAATTCAGATAAATCAGACATTGGATGGATTCTCAAGGACCAGTATGGCAAGGTTCGTCATTTGGGAGTCAAATGTTATCCTTATCTTGCATCTCCTTTGGAAACTGAAGCTATGACTCTCTCCTGGACAGTCAATTGCATCAACAACTTAGGTTACAGCAATGTTGTCTTTGAAACAGATTGTAAAGACGTAATCCAGGCGCTCAACTCTCCACCAGATTGGCCGAGACTTCAGAGCTACACGTCATATATCTTATCTAAGTGTGGAAGTGATAAACACTTTCTCTTTTCAGTTTGCTCATATAGATAGAAATGTTTGTGCAGATCAAATGGCAAAGTACATTTTTTTGTGCCAAGTTTATTTGATTTAATTCCTCTTATGTGTCTTTGCAAACTCAAGTTTGAATTAATCGATTATGGTTTTGAGTCAAAAAAAAAAAAACAGCAACCAGCCTGAAGTCGCCGCTGCATCCGCTGTCTCTGGGCGGTCACCGCCACCATCTTGGGCCGCCCCTATTTTTCTTCTACTTCATCCTTTTTCAAACTCTGTCGGGCCCCATCAACAAACTCTCTCGGTCAAGGACCAAGGAAGAACCGGTATGCTCCGTACCACCACCTCTCCTGGTCAACGACCGAGGAAGAACCGCCAGCGCCACCTCTAGGCAGCCGATTCTATCGACTCCTCCCCAGATCCACAAGGCGAAAGGTACGCTCACCGGATCTTCGGTAGAGCTATTGACATTTGAAGCCGTCGAACCCTCTGGAGCCGGTACATCGCGACCGGTTACCAAGATCCCCACCACTGTTAACCGAAGTCATCGGCCAGACGAAAGCTGCCGTCCCATGCTGAATCATCTCAAGAGAACCGGAGTAACTACGACTTCGATAACAGGTACCTTGCATCAAAACAAATCTCGGACAGTAGATCCGATGAAATCTTAAGAACTTTGGAGACCATCGAAACCATCTCAACCGTTTCCATGACCGGTGTGACACGTCCGCCTTCTCACCGCCGCTACACGCATCCGCCGATTGTCCTTACAGCCACTAAAAGGCGAATAGCAATCACATCGAAAACTGTCTCGGAAATCGCAGCCAATGAACCCTCCCAAAGCACATGGCCGGTGAGATCTCGCTACCGTAACATCGTTGTACCGCCGCTGGAATATCGCCGATCTCCACAGAAAAACGTGTGGTGGCCGCTGCTGGTAAAACAGGGTCACTAGGGAAAACCCTAGAAAACTTCAAACGGACTTTGAGCCCAAAAACTCTTATTTCTATCTCCTAGTGGGCTAGGAGATCCATTAGAAAGAACCTGGCTGTTTAATACAATGGACCTATAACCCATAATTGCTATTATTATTTTTTTAATGTTTGGAATGACTTTATTTATTATTCTGGATGTTTAGTTTTTTAATGTTTGGAATGAATTTTATGTATTCTCCTGGATGTATTTTGGAAATAATATATGAGAATCATTTGTTGACAAGAAAAATAATAAAATAAATAACATATTACGTAACATATCAGGTATTTCGGAACACTTGAATAACATTATTTTTCTTAATCTGAATTTTCATTAGACACATAAGGTATACATTTGTGGAATACAAACCGGTGAAGACAAGGATATCATCGAAAACTAAAGCCCACACAAAAGAGACACAAGCCGGCATGTTACAAACCTCCGTAGCCAAAATACTAACAAGGAAAAGATAGCGCATGACAAGAACCTAAAGAAACAACTCACTAAGGAACAAGCAAGGACCAATGCACTAAAACTGACCAACTGATCATAAGAGAATCCACTAAGCTTTTTATATAAAACATGTGAACGCTGGATAACACCAATATATAGGACCTGATAAGCCACACATACTCAGATAGCAAACCGTAGTTAAACCAATACCAACACCGACAGGAACAAAAGCAGAAAAAAAAACCAGAGAAATATAAACATAAACATAAACATAAACCAAACTAGAGAATCCTAGATGACTGAACAACAAAATACCATCTAAATAGCAGGGACAAAGAATGAAACCTAGCCCGTAAAACAACCTCGAACAGTCAAGTAGACCCAACAAAGCAGAAGAGCAAAAATCTAAAAGCAAATTCTAGAGGCAAGCTAAAACCAACGATTCAAGTCACCTAAACACCAACTAAAACTATTAGTAGCCAATTTGAAGAAGAAAAGTACCAATGGAGCAAAATACCAACAGAGAAGGACAAATCGGAGCAGCCGCCACAAGACATCGATGGCCTTGACCACTGTGGTGATTCTGGCCAGCTCGCAACCATCACTAGCCACAAAACCACCACCCATTGCCGCTAACCAGCCTGCTGAGACACAACATAGATCAACGCCAGCTCACAACCATCTATCTAGAGGCACCTAAACCACAACCTCAGCCAAAAATCAGATCTAAAACAAACCCCCGTCTGCATTCAGCCACCACCATCCACCTAAAACACCAACCTCTTGAAAGAGTGTGGAGGTTTGCAGAAGAAACCCTGAATGTTGGAGCAAGACTAAAGAGCTATAAGATTCAATGAGAATAAAGGAAAAGGGATTGAGAAAGTTATTGGTTTGAGATCAAAGAAGATGAGCGTCTAAAACAACGCATAAGTTGTTCTAAAACAGTGACGTGGAAATATTTAATGATTTGGATTGCACACCACATTGGAGATATATGCAAATCTGAGGAAGAAGATATTCACAAAAAGATTTGGATGATTCGAGATCAAATCAAGAAAAAAGAAAAAACCGACTTTGTCGAAAAAGGCAAACCTATAATATCTTTCATCCTAAAAATGTAAAAGGGATTGAAGAGGTGATTGTTAGGGTTAGTCGTTCAAGAAAGAAAAAGTTTAGTCCAGAGCTTTTTCTGTTTAAAGAGTACGTGTTTACTTTATATGGTGTTGAAAAAGGGAGAAATAACGAGAGAAAAAAACGTGTATCGTCTCTGCTTTTTTTAGATTAGATATCACGTGGATCACAAGCTAAGGGATTGTGTTAGGCTGTATGTAAATCCCATTAAGAGTGTTGTAAACATCTTAATAGATTTCTAATAAAAGTTGAAATTTGGTGCGCCGGAGTGTGGGAATCTCGTGTGTATTGAAACGCTCGTATTTTATGTGTCCATCCACATTTTCAATTGTTATCAGAGTAGGCATTTGAACCAAGTTGTTTAACTTAACAACATGTGAGGATCCTGCGGAAAATATGGACTCGTCAAAAGAGTATATGATTGTGGATTGACCATTCATGCTTGAAAAAGATACTATGGTCATTGGAAGGTCAAGATGAGGGTTCGCATTCGATGAATTAGAGTAGATGCTTGGACTGCGGTACATTGTGTGATGCGAGGTTTTATTACCTCATCACAGGTTTCACCCGAGTGCTACTAGAAAGTAGTCTCGAGAGTTTAATCCGATAATATCGCAAGTGCACAGTTAATACAATCGTAGTACGTACGGGATCGATTCACAAGGACTAGGAATAACTATACAGAGAATACAAGAATAAATATAATCTAGGCTAAATATAAAGATTTGGGGGTTTGTTTCTACTAACTAAATTGCATAAAATAAATAGACAATAATTAAAAATGCGATAAATAATAGATAACGATAAAGTAATAATAAAGCAAACGATCCCAAGGGTGAATGAAACGATTTCAGGGAATCTTCTAAAACGAGAATGATGTTCTTTAACTATTTGTCAGTATCTATCGATCTAGAGATATCGTATGTTAATTAGTCCACTCTCGTGGTAAGCTAATTTTTCTGTAAAAATCCACTCTAGTGGCACTTTTACAAGCAATAAGAACAATCTCTATTGATCGGCCTAACTAGCTACTGCATTCCTACAGAGTAATTAGGCTTCTAACATGCTTAGTTCCAAAATCTAGATCCACTCTCGTGGTATCAAGACTCTAAGATACTAAACTAACTTGATCAAGGCTAATTTAGATAAGCTCACAAGTAAAAGTAAATTTATCGATTAACTAGGATTCCAAATATGTAGATCCAAAACTTCTACCCACTCTAGTGGCGCAGAGAGTTTCTGAAACACTTAGTCACACCTACTGGATTCAACCAAGCTCTTAAATCACTCCCATAGGAGTAGATCTAGCTTTAGAAACACATACAAGGTAGCTAATCAGATTTAGAACAATAACATCAAACTCTAATTAGTATATCCCATCATCGATCTCCACCCCAGAGATCTAAAGGATCTACTCGCTCATACTCTTGCTAACAATAACAAGATATGAGATTGAAGACATGATAAACAATAGATAAGCAGTAAAATAAAGCAAAGCAATTATAAAGGAAGAACTAATGCAATTTCATAAATAAAACTAAGAATAAAGAGTTTTTGGTGAATTTCTCTCTTGTATTTTTTTTCTCTCAAGTCTCACACTTTGCGGCTATGTTTACAACATGTTTATATAGTTCTAGGGTTTTTGGAGGCGTTTTGATCGCGTTTCCCAGGTTCTAGAAACATTAAATCCGAATATTCTAAGCCTTGAGTCGCTAAATCATCAACTTTCCTTTTTCTTCGGAACAGCATCAACCCCAATTGGTCGATGCTCTTGGTCGATATTGTCTCCGTATGGCTAGCATCAACTACGTTTGGTCGATGCACTCAACCGGCAAGTGGCTCGGCAAAGTCATCCACCCCAACAGGTCGATGGTGTTGTCGATGCTCGACTCGTTCTGCAAGGAAATCTTCTGTAACCATCTGTGATTGAGGTGAGTGATTCCGCAACCTTCGTATAGCATCTAAATATGCTCAAAACACCTCAAATATTCACGTTATGCTCCAAGTACCTAAAAATACATAAACATATGCAAACGTACTAAAACAATCCTAAATACTAACTATAATGCAAGAAACTAAACTAAATAAGTGCATAAAAACATGTAAATATGAGTGTTATCATTGTGGATGGAAAACTCCTATGGTTAGAAGAGAAGATGGCGTTGATGCCCTTAAAGATGAAACTAAGTGGATAAATTCTGAGAAGAACATGGTACCTACAACTCCAAGGCACTTTATGTGATTTTTTGTTCAGTTAATGAGAATCAGTTCAAGCGTATCCAGAGTTGTGAATATGGGAAAGGAAGCGTGGGATAAGCTAGAGAAAGTAAGCTTGGGCATCAGGACTCGTTACCTGCCGGATTCGCTAGACTCGCCCCGGATCCGTCCCGTAAAAGCGGGTACCCGCCTTGTATCAAGCCAAGTATAAAGAATGTTTTTAAAATACTTGCAAGTCCAAGTCCAAGTCCAAGTCCGAAATTTTTTCTTACTACTTGCCCTGTTACCCGCCTTGAAACTCATTATCCGCCCCGTTACTTGTTACCGCAACAAAAATACCCGTTACCCGTAAAATATATTCGTTATCTGCAAAAAAATACTCGTTACCCGTAAAATATACTCGTTACCCGCAAAATATACTCGTTACCCGCAAAATTATTTGTTACCCGCGGGTCCAAGTAACGGGGCAAGTACCTCGCAAGTAATGAATTTTGGGGCGGATACCCGCGGGTTGGGCGAGTCCAAGTCCAAGTCCGAATATCGTATTAGTCGCACGGGGCGGGTCAAGTATCAAGGCTGGCGAAAATGGCGGGTACCCACTCCGTGCCCAGGTATAGGAGAAAGCTTATGAAGATACGACCAATGTTAAAAGGTCTAGGTTGGACATGTTGGCATCACGTTTTGAATACATCAGAATGGAAGAAACAAAATCAAAAGAAGAATTCAGTGGTAAACTTAGTATCATTGCAAGTGAAGCTCATAATCTTGGCAAGAAGTATAAGGACAAGATGCTGGTCAAGAAGTTGTTGCGGAGTCTACCTTCAAAATTTGAAAGTAAGACGACAATTATGGAAACTTTTTTGGACACAGATCACATTGATTTTGAAGAAGTTGTGGGACATCTCCAAGTATATGAAATGAAAATTTATGTTGGAAAAAATAATGATTAAAAATGAGTTGCTTTTGCAGAGATTCTCAATAATGAGTTGAGATTAATGGCGAAAGATTTTAAGAGAGCTTTAAGAAGAGTTGAGAAGGAAAACGAGAGTTCATTTGGAAGAACATACGGTAATGAGAGAGATCGTGTTGGAGATGTGAGGAAAAATGAACAGCAATGCCATGAGTGTAAGGGTATGGACATTTCAAAATAAATTGTCCCTCACTAAGGAAAAGAGAACATAAGTGCTCTGAATGTAAAGGTTTTGGTCAGATAAAATTAGAGTGTGTGAATAGAGAATCAAGAAATATATTTTTTTTTCCAGGCTCAACAAGAAAACGGGACAAATCCAGGATGCCGTCGTGAACGATGTCATCGAGTCTGTGTCGGTCTAGAAAAAGGAACTTTTTGACCAGATGTCCGAAGGTGGTTTGATTGGGTCAAATTCTTTGACCCGTGAACAAATTAACAAGCTGATCAACGAGAATAAAATTTAATAAGTATTTTTCAAAATTTTATAATTTTTATTTTTTACCTTCTAATTATTTTAATTAATATTTATAAGAACTCTTTGCTCAAAGAGCTGATATCTCAGATTGGGGAACAGATTGAGCCGATCTTCGAGTTCAAAGCGGACGGAATCTCATTCCGAATATCCTAGGTTGATATATCTCATTGAGGAGAAAAATTTCTGGATCGCGGTGCTGGAGAACACAACGAACGATCTGAAGTCCCAGTTGGATAGCGCAAAAAAGACGATTGAGACGACGAACCGGTTTATTGAGAAGATGCGCCAAAATTTTGGCGACTTTTAAATTTCTATATTTGCTATTATGTTAAAGACAATTTTTTTTCGTAATTTTCTGAATTTTCTATTTTTAAAAATAAATTTTAACAATTATAATAAATTAAATTTACAATATTAATTTTATTATTACATTTTCAATATCAAATTTACAATTTTATTAAATTATTAATAAAAACAAACTAATTCGTCGCCCAATCCTCGGGAAACCGTCGGCCGTTCCCGACGGTCGTCTCCGTCGGTCAGCCCGTTGGTAATTAGCTGTCAGGAATCGCTCGGTTACTACCCTTGGTTATTCGTCGGGCATAGTTCATCTGTTATCCGTCTGGAAACACCATCGGTTTTCCGTTGGGCATTGTTCATTGGTTATCCGTCGGGTCTCTGACAATCCTTGGTTATCCATATGATGTTTCCCATCTCATCGGGTTCCCGTCGGTTTATTTTTCCTTGGTTATATGTCGGGAATTACCGAGAACTTACCGACGGATTATAATTACCGATGCTCTAGAACCCACGCGGCGTATCCGTCGGTTCGCCGTCGGTAACAAGTGAAAGAACATGTCATTTTTTTAAACAAGTGAAAGTGACACACAGGATGATGATGATTCAAAGGATGTGACTGGATATTTTGCCTTCTTAGCCATGTCTGAAAAATGAGAGGAATCATTAGATAGTGAAACGGATGTTAACATAGAAGAAGAATCCTCCGAGAGCGAATCTGATGTAGACGCCAAATCTGAATTTATAAAGTTGTACGACAACTGGTTGTCTTAGCAAAGAAAAGCTGGTTCTTGTTGAAAAAAAATTGTCTCTTCAAACCTTTAATGCTAGGTTGAATGGTGAACTCAATCCTGAAATTGAGAAGAAAAAAGCTCTCACACAAGAACTCGCAGAAACTAGAAAGAAGATATACATGCTCAACAGTGGGACAATGGAATTGGATAAGATACTCTCTGTTGGGAGAGTTGCAAAGATCAATCATGGTCTTGGTTATCAAGAAGTAAGTCCATGGCTAAAACAAATTTTCGTGGTTTTGTCAAAGAGAACAACAGAGATCCTGTTCCAGCAACTTTTCAGAAAACCAAAACTCAAAGCAAAAATCCACATGGGTGCTACTACTGCGGGAAGAATGGGCACATCAAGAAGTACTGCTACAGGCTTCAAGCTAAAGTGAGGAGATTGATTAGTAAGCAGAGGTATTATGCATATTTCAATGATACTTATTCCAATTACCATTTCAGTCTTCATTTCTAGTTTCATTTCCATTTCCTCTTTGTCTCCATGTCTACTTCATTTCGTACAATACTCAATCCAGACACTGCTTCATCTAAGCCAAAACAGAGGACTAATCACCTCCTTATTGGTCTGTATCTCTATTCAGCTCCAGGGTATTACAATTCTCCTAAAGTAGTAAGATCCAAGCTAGTTTAGACAACATAGCAATGCAATGACTTCCCTAATAGCACTGCTCACATGAGGGAACATGAAGGCATGACAGAGGCCAAGATAGCAGAATCAAGTTCAATTCCATAAATACTGTTTATCAGCGTTCGTTCTTACATAAATCTTAATATAAGCGTGAACTAAAATTCAAGCAATAGTGTTATAACAATCATATTCACATGCTTTTATTGCAGTTATATAAAACAATCAAAAACAAAGACATAACATAACTTTGTGTACAATGTTACGTGCTTCACAAAGAACAAATCCCCATCCATATATAAGAGAAACCACATAAAAAGGAAAAAAAAAAATCGATCACAAAGAAGAGAGATCAATGGAGATAACAAGTGAAGTGTCTCCTTTTTCGACGACGAACGTTTTGAGAACAATCCCAGCCGGAGTACAAACTTCGACGGCGTAAGTCCCATGGTAGCCTCTGAATGTGAACTCTGATTCATCATTGATGATCCCATATGCATGGGATAACCATTCTTGTTTCACCTTTAGAAATTTTTTCCCGGCTTCGTTTACTTCTCCTTCTCCCTCCACCAGATTTGCGTTCTCCCTACTCATAGATAGTTCCCAGAAACCCCATATCATTATTCCTGTTAACATCAAATATGTATCCCAACGTATAAGTTAATATTCCCATATACTTTTATTGATACTAAAAAACATAAAGCAAATATCTTGAAACATAAAGTTTATATATATATATATATATATATATATCATTTATCCACTATAATGATGATTAATCAATTTCCATTCATTTCATTTAAAATAAAATAAAAATGAATATATGTAATTTTATATAGAGTATATGTATTGGATAGTCAAATTTCTAGCCTCTTATTTGCAGAAACGATAGATTGCAAAATCATAAATAAGTTGGTTCATTTATCGAATGTGTTTTTTATTTAAATAACTTGAACTTCATGGATGTTTTTAACAACTACTTTGAAATTTTATCCCCTATTTTATATGATATGACGCTAATTGTTTATATAACAAAAGACATTGTTTATTTACGGTTTTGTAATTTTGGCTCCCCATGTATATAGCAAATTAACCCATTTATATTTTACTATTTAAATTTAAAATATTTTATCCAAGCTTTTGAAAATTCAATTTGGTTTAAATCGTAAAAAAATTTGATAGATATACTAAACTAGTTATAATATATATATATATATATATATACTTCTGCAGTAAAATTTAAGAACAATCATATATATGAAATTGGGAAAGTTAAGTAAATGATACCTTCAACTGCAGGGTGGGCAAATGCTTCCCACAACATGACTTCAAGATCCTCTCCTCTAACGTACTCATTGCTAGAAGAGACATCAAGCTCTGTGAACCAGATGGGATGGCCGAGAACAGAGAGCTTATCAAGAGCAGAGCACACAATTGGTCCAACAGGACTCTCTATGTGTCCTTGGATCCCTATGCCTCCTATGGGTGCTCCTTGCGCTTCCAAATCAAGAACAAGTTTTATATACTTCTCCGGGGATGAACGTGTGTCATTGCCGTCCTCAACATGATAATCGTTCACGAAAAGCAGAGCAGATGGATCAAGCTTGTGTGCAATGTTGAACATAAGTGCTCTTACACCTTTTCCAAGTCTGTCTTGATAGAAAGAGCCATGAAGCATCTCGTTGTTGACGTCATAGTGCTTGAATTTACCTTTGTATCGTGTCAGGAGATCCGTGAGACGCTTCTGGACCGCGTTCATAAGCTCAGTTTTGTTAAGCTGGCGAACCCACGGCTGAACTGTGGACTCAACTTCCCAGAAGATACAGTGTCCTCTAACGTTTATGTTATTGCCAATGCAGAGATCCAACATGTCGTCTGCGTCTTGGTAATTGACCTTCCCACGTTCGGCCTCTGTCGCGTACCACTTGAGCTCGTTTCCGAACACTGCCCAGTTGAAGTTCTTTGTGAAGAAATCTACAAAGTCTTCATTGTCTATGTCTGTTCTGTTAATGCACGTTCCTACAGGGAAACTGTTGTATGTTTGTTTAACCTTCACTATGTAAGGAAACAAATCGAAGGAGTCGTCTAGCCCTGAGAATTTCAAGACGATGTCGCGCTTACGTACCTATCAAAAAACAACATTCTTGAATTTATAGACTTATTAAACTGCATATCTAAGGAAATTTGAAGAGAATGTGAACCTGATCAACTTGTCTTTTGAGACATATGATACGTTCTCGACGATCCACGGGAAAAATCTGCAGTGCTGCGATCATCAAATCAATGCCAGCTGCAGGACCTTGAACGTAAACCATGACGTTTTGTGGCTGCTTCTCGAGCCTAAAGGATCCGCCGATTTCATGCCATGTATCACCAACGGTGACCTCGACTTGTCCTCCATTGACCCACTTGTTATCAACGCTAAGTGCAATGTTCACATTTTGAGGACTCATACCACTACCACTCACTCCCACACCAATCTTGACCCATGCTGAGACTTGATATGTCAAGAAAAGTTTGAGTTTATCGGTTATCATTTGAGCCGGACCCATCCAAGTCTGCGTTCTGTTGGTCACGAGGATGTAGTTTCCGCCTAGAGGTTTGTGAGGTCCGAGCGTGTCTCTCGCCATCGGGGGCAGAGTGCGAGGAGCGCCTTGTCCAACACTCAACTTGCAGTTTCCTAGGGCAAACCATGGTTGAGTTGCCCCATCTATCACTTCATTGTTTTCGATTATATTGACTCCGAAACCTGGATTCTGCCAAACAAAAACAGGCTAACATTTGGAACATGCAATTCCTCTGTGATTCGGTAATGCCTAGCAAGAATCTATCTCTGATCTGGACCCATAGAATCAAAACCATCAGACTAGTATCATTTAGTTTATGGTAAAGGGACTAACCTCGTAGAAGGGTGGAGGCGACGGACGATTCCTTCGAGCATGTTTGACAACTAAACTGTTGAGCAGAATGTCAGATCCTGGAGGTGGACCTTCAAGGTATAATATTACTCTCGATGGCGAACCATGGATTATAAATTTACCCTTCAACTCCATCCAGTTCTTATCAGTCGCTTGCACACTAATATGATTCATTGACATACCAAACTCTTATCAGTTTAATAAATATATATATCAAGATATTGATGTTTAGCAATGATGAAGATGAAAAAAGAGGCGCAACCGACTTGGCAATGACTTTGTATTGTTCACGTTGGTTTGCGTTTAAGACCCAGAGAGTCGCCTGTACTGTTGCACTTGTGACATTGTTGCCAAATATTCGAACCACTGCTGTTACTTCATACACACGTTTTCTCTGGAATCTTCCCGAAATCTCCTGTTGAATCCCATTCCATGTGTCTTTACGCTGTGTTGCTGCTGCGAAAACTTTTCCTGAGAGCGGCACGATTCTCCCACCGTCCAGGGACTCGTGTAAGACAATTTTGCAAGCTCTTCCACTCCAGTTGTTCAGGCCATCCTCAAAATTAGGGTTTAGGATTATCTTCTCCTGCTCTTTGTTAATGTGATGCTGCTAGACGTAAATTACAAAATAAGGAGAAACATTTAGCATGCTATGACTAAGTAGTTAAATTCCTGACTAGCTATTTAAACGAACCTTATCATCATCATCATCACTTGCATTGTTCATCTTTATATTCTTGTCCATCGCAAGTTCCAAGCGAAGAAGATTAAGAACACAAAACAGAGATAATAGTTGAAAAGCTTTGAGGTTTAGGAACTGCGCAGAGGTATGTTAGTTGGTTGGGTTGTGGTCCTTGTGGAACCTGCTCTGCTATATATGCTTCAAATGTCAAAGACAGGACAGGACATAGAGTTTCAAGTGAACTCCAAGACAAGAAAAAGAGACAATAATTAAAAGAAAAAAAATTATTGATTTTCTGATTTGAAGAATAAAAGGAGAAAACTACAGTACAATTGCTTTGTCTTAAACCCAGGAAAGTAATAGTTTGCTTGAATTGAAATAGAAGGCTTCACTTGTTGTCATAGAAAAGCATGTGAAAAGACTTCAAAGCTGAAGCTCAGGTTTCGTTTTCCTACTTGTGTTTTTTATTAAAGCTTACAATGCAAGTAAACCTTTTTTTAAGGTTTCAAAAGGGCTTAAGTATCATTGTCAAAATTTTAGGATATCTCACAAAGCAATGCATCCAAAACCGATAAAGTTTAATTGTCTGACGAATGAATTTAACCAAACTGTGAATTCTAAGCTTCAAACAAAGTAACCGATAAAAACCAAAATAAAGGATAGTACAAAGCCAAGCAAATCAAAATAGAGGAGCAGTCACAAAGTGAAAGAGTAGTTGTGTCATGTGTGACATAAGGATCTCTTCACTTTTTGACATGGGAGACATTATCATGAGATTCAGACAATGATTCTGTCCTTAAATCTCAAAAGGTCCAAGGATTTTCTTTTAATGCAATCTCCCATTGTTCTTTGTACAGCAGAATGAAGCTAAAGAACAGCATCGAGGGAATCAGTGCTTCGTCCTGTACAGTAATAACAGTTGCAAGACAATTGCATAGACTAATTCTTTTTTGTTTTTTTTCTTGGGGGAGGAACAATGGTTTCTCTCTCGAGTTAGTATTGATCTGCCAAGGCTCGTTTCTTACATTGGCTTTGCACCACATTCAGTAAGAAATCAGTGAATACATGCTCATACTCTGGCATCTTCCCGTACCCTGCACGGTTTTTAATTCTTAGACATGTTTATGTGATATATATCACTACTGTAAAAAGGTGTGGAAATCCAACTTGCCTGGGAAATAGTTAATGTCGATTACATAAAACCGATCTCTTGTCCCGTGCTCTCTAATCATGTCTAAATTGAACAGCCTTAGACCCTGCAACAAAGTATAAATCAGTAGAGTTTGATAAAATACTCCTGCTTGGATATATACTAGAGAGGACTGAAACATACCAATCCACGACGGAGTTCATTTGCCAGTCTCTCCAACAAAGGACGTGGAGGAAGCTCTGCAACGAGAATAAGGACATTGTTAGTTCCTCAGCAAAGGAAAAATGCAGACGATATCTGTGATTTTGAAGAGAATTTTACCAGCGATGTTCGGGTCCAAATCTGCATCATCAGCAGAAGCTGCAGCACAAGAGACCCGGGGGAAACGGAATACACCAACTGCTTTGGAGAGTTCTCGTCTGGAGACATCAGGTAGGGAGAAACGCCGGACCACTCTAATAGCCTCCCCAACAATGTAAACCTTGAAAAGAACACCTCCTACAAAAGGCCAGCATTTGTTAGATAATCAAAATATTCAAGTTCTGAACCAGGCGACTGCCAATATCACAAACCTCTAGAATCTCATACCATGGTTAACAAACTCCTGAAGAACAAGAGGAGGCTCGAGCTTCAGCAGGGAGTGCTGATCGTAAGCCAGCGAAAGCTCATGTGACTTTGCACTTCCATCAGCAACCAAAGGCTTTGCAACTGAGATTTTAATACACACCAAATAAAATAAATTTACCTAAAAAGCCATTGATAATGCACAACTAAAACTTCAGCTGAGCAAACACAGCCCATGATTTCTTTTGTGAAAGACAGCACGATGCCCACACAAAGCTAAACAAAAGTCATTAATATGACATAAGGAATCATACCAAGAGGTAGTCTCAGCCCAGCTTTATTGACAGCCTCCGGGATTGAGGATGCATCCCTTTTAATTACCAATTGTTTGGGCACACCAACTCTTCCTGCACAACCAGAACAATTTATACTAGTCAGTTATATTGAAACTCTAATATCCCTAATAGCAAATAGCAAGTGAATACACAACAATATTTACCATAACTGTCAGACAGATTCATGTCCGCAACACACTGAAGCATTGACTGACGATTACGGAGATGTAGTATTGCATCTGGAGGATCAAGAACTGTGACATCTGGATGTCCTAGCCTATATTCCTGAAATTATAGAAACCGTGAGGCTCTCACCTAGTCTAATTTTCAACACCCAAAAGTGCATCCCTACTGATGGTGACATAAACAGAAAACTTCTATCCCTATAACGCTCAGATCTCCTGGGATATTGGTTCATTACAGTTTTTAAAACACAATGACAGTGTCAGTCTAGAATATGTATCTCCCAAGATGTACTCTTCACTATCCCTCAAATAAGAGTAAGGATTAAGCTAATTTATTGATGATAGTTGCAACTTGCAACTAAAATATTCATTGTACACTATTCTATATCATCAGTGCATTCAACTATCCTCGGAAGTTGGCATCTTCCTAGAGAATCATAGTCAGATATCCTCCTAAGAGCTGAATAGCTGTAAGATATAAACTCACAGAGACACCGATGATTTCTTACACCAAACAGCATACTTTCATTTCTATTATTCTAGCAATTATGAGAGGTGAAATGTTTTGTTTATTACACCAACGAAAAATCAGATGATGGCTCTTATATGTGTAGACAAGAGAGCATACTTTCTGAAGAAAGATGAAATGATTTTGCATTCAACTATTAACACGGACAAATAAACCCATCAAGGACATTCAAAAGACATAACTGGTATATAATAATAAAAAACCTGAGAGGTTACAGTTATATCCCCTGGAAGTATTAAGTATTCTCACATGCAGGAATCTCAAAGCCTCAACCTCAAGTATGAACTCATGATTCATGACAAAGAAAGAAACAAGATTTGGACATTATAAGAAACTAGTTGCTAGCTTCTGCAATTTATCACCATCTCTCATCTTGCAAAAGGTTACAACATAACTACAATACACATGGTACACATCACCACAGAAAGAAAAAAATACATGGTCTAATCATCTTACAAGTCAGGTTAGAATGTGCCACGGCAAAAAAAAAGAAAAAAAAAAAGGAAAGAATCTTAAGACTAACCTCAAGAATTCGACGCCATTCTTTTCCAATTTGCTGCAGTACATGTAAAACAAACACCAAATGAGGATTATCAGGCTTGGATGAATAGAAGCTGAGCAAGAGGATGTGTACAAGGTTAGTTTCTAACAACCTGAGCAGGGGATGTTCCCAAGACATATTTTCTGACAAAGGCCAAATAGGAAGCATAGGCAAAAATAAGATGAGGTATCAGAAAACCAAGAGGGTGAAAAAAGATCGAAAACACTGACCTTATGCAACACAATATCGAAAGGACCCTGCTCTGAAAGTGGCCTATTCTGATCTATTGCCACAAATAATATCCCCTTATTCCTGGATAGAAACAAAGAACCACAATATACCAAGGATCAATGAGGCTAAATGGTATCTCTTACTACACATACTTTTACATAAAACACTAATATATGCCCCATTTTTGGTTTTCACATGATACGCAGATACCAAATTTTGAAAGTAAAGCAATTTTCTGATACTGATCAAACATGTTAATACAGTTGGGATTCAAATGGACCAAGAAGAAACAATAAGTAACTAAGTTCATGGATCAATGAAGCTACTGGTGACATACACATACTTTTACATTACAACATTATATATGCCCCCAGTAGTTCTGATATGATCCAAATCCTTTGAAACCGAAGAACATTGCAGAGAAACAATATGTAAATAATATAAAGGTCAAAGATTCCAAAACTACTGGAGAAAAATCAAACCAAAAAAAAAAACAATTTAATAGTGAAAAACGAATATTCTTGTGAAAAAGTAATTTTAAAATTGGGAATTGAAACACGAAGCCATCGATTCAAAGCTCATATTAACAATATGCATGAAAGCAACAAAAACAAATTAGGGTTAAAAATCAGAATCACAAACCTAGCTAAACCTTCGAGTTTTGGTTGCAAAAAGCTCTTAGTCTTCTTTGATGTAAGAGCATAACCTACAATGATCGATCTCTTTTGCGGAAACTCTTCGATCACTAACGAACACGGCGACGATATTTCTTGCTCGTGCTCCGCCGTCTCCATTTCTCGACCTCCGTTCATCACAACCTCTTTGTCGTCAATCTCCTTATCGTCTATTAGCTTCATCTTCAGATGTGGAGATTATGGAAGCGAAGAATGCGAGATTGATGGAAGAAAATTTCTGGCCTTGATGCGTTCACGACGGAGTAATATTTGGGATTGGTTTTAACGGGTCGGGTCGGGTCAGATCCGAGTTAGTTTAGTCGGAGCCTCCGAGAAACGAAACTTGGGTTGGGTTTGAGAGTCAGTAGGAAGAAGTTTAATAAATACATTTATAGCGGCGTGAGACCATGTACACATGAAACATGTAACGTGTCTTTTTTTTTTTAACGCAAACATAACTTCGATTAAGCCAAGACAGGGGAAACCAATCCACAATTGTCCGAATCCACAAATGCTTGTAACTACACAGGCGGAGTTACAAGCAAAATCGCAAAATACATAAAGTTCAAAGAAGCAGTTTTAGCAATTGCATCAGCACAAAGGTTACTAGAACGAGAAGAAAACTTAAAAACAAAATCCAAATCATCAGAGATCATGCCTGAAACATCCGAGGAGAAGCTGTGGAGAGATGGCCATTGTTGAGGATCAGAGACAGCCTGGATGAGATTTGAGGAATCACTCTCAAATATAACCTTTTTATATCCCAGGTTTTTGACGCAACTTACCGCCCACACAAGAGCTGCAGCTTCCACATGCAAAGGAGAGGTTAGTTGTGGTAGACACTTTGCGCCCAGATGAATGACATGGCCAGAGTGGTTCCGCAGGATCCAACCTATGCCAGAGGACTCCTTGTCTTTACTCCAAGAACCATCTATGTTGCATTTGAGGAAGCCTAAAGCTGGTGCCTTCCAAAGTTTTAGCTGTGACACTCCTGCGGTTGTATCCCTACTAGAATTTAGATTGGTGTTGAGAGTAGATAACTCTGCATTACTATCAAACCAAGAGTCACACTCCTGCCTTGCTTCCTCCAGAAGTTCATTTGCAAGTCCATCAATAACCGAGAATACCATATCATTTCTAACTTTCCATATTAACCATAAGATCCAAGGCCAGATCCTGTTCCTCGACGTGTCCTCCACACTCCATCTTTCCTCAGGGAGCATTAGATTCCCCAAATTCTCATAAATAGAGCTTGCAGCTTCTGGCAGAATTAGGTGTCCTGTTGTAGATAGAGCCCATACCAGTCTGGCAAAAGGGCAGAGGAAAAGGATGTGGTTTATGTCCTCTTCTCTGTCTGGACATCTAGGACAGTCACCACCCAGGGTAAGCCTCTTCTGCTTCATATTTGCACCTATAGCCACACAGTTTGCCAATACCTTCCATATGAAATGTCTAATCTTTGGTGGAGCTTTTGTCTTCCAAAGGGCTTCATACAAAGGGTTTAAACTAGGATTACTGACTGTTTGTGTATCTTCTTCTGGTTGCAGGATGTTCTTCCAAACCCAATAACCTGACTTGACAGTGTATCCACCATTACTGTTGTAAGACCACGAGAAAAAAGGTTTGGAGTGCTGACCACCTGGCTTGATTTTTGAGATAAGTTTGACTTCCTCTTCTGGAAAACCCATGTGTAGCATAAAGAAGTTCCATTCATCAGAATGAGTTTCCTTGAAATATGACACCTTATAGCTTCCAGGATCAAAACCTGCTTTCGGTCTTGGTGGTCTTGGAGGTTTTGTTGGCAACCATGTATCCTCCAACATTCTGAGATCATTCCCATTCCCAATTTCTTTTTGCATCCCCAATCTCATGAGATCTTGAGCTCCCTGTATACTACGCCAAGCAAATGATGGTCTATTCCCCAAAGGGGCGTCTAGGACTGAGCAAGAGGGGTAATACTTACTCTTGAGCACTCTGGATAGAAGGGAAGATTCATTGTTTGCAAGCCTCCAAATCTGTTTTCCTAACAAGGCTAGATTAAACCCCTCGATGTCTCTGAAACCTAAGCCACCTGAGTTTTTTGAGATTCCAACCTTTTTCCATGTTTTCCAGTGGATTCCTCTACCAGTTGCTGGATTGCGCCACCAGTATTGGGCTAGTTTGGTTGTTATCTTGGAGCAGAGACCTTTGGGGAGCCTGAAACAAGACATAGTGTAGGTTGGGAGCGCAAGTGCCACTGATTTGATCAGAGTCTCTTTGCCACCAGGTGATAGAAAGCTTGATCTCCATCCATTAACCTTCCTATCTACAACATCTTTAAGATAATCCAAGGATTTGATCTTTGAACCTATAAAGGCTTCTGGCAACCCAAGGTAAAACCCTTTTCCACCCTCTTTCTGTATCCCTGAGACACCTTTGAGGTTTGTCTTCATATGATCTGATATTCTTCTCCCAAATATGAGGCTAGACTTCGAGAAATTCACCTTCTGACCTGATATTCTATTATACTCCTCCAAAATAGCCTTGAGGTGAAGCATTTCTTCTCTCTCTGCTTTACAGAAGAAAAGGCAGTCGTCAGCGAATAAAAGATGAGAGATCACTGGTGCAGCAGGAGCAAGTCTTATTCCATGAAGTCTTTCCATATCATTTGCTGTAGCAACAGAAGCTCCTAAGACTTCAGCTACTAAAATGAAAAGGAAGGGTGAAAGTGGATCTCCTTGCCTTATCCCTCTGCTTGGATTGATAGAGCCATATTGTCTTCCATTTATTAGGACATTGAAGGACACTGTCATCACACATTCCATGATTCTGCTTGTCCAGCCTTCACAGAAACCCATTTTAGTCAGCATTACCTTCAGGAAAGGCCATTCCACCCTGTCAAAGGCTTTCATCATATCTGTTTTTATTGCCACATAACCTTCTGCTATATGGTCTTGAACATTCAAAGAATGGATGACTTCATGTGCCATCAGAATATTGTCTGAGATGAGGCGGCCTTTGACAAATGCAGCCTGGTTTTCTGAGACAATAGAGGGTAATAAGACTTTAAGTCTGGAAGCCATTATCTTGGAGATTACTTTGTAGCTGAAGTTACAGAGACTGATTGGCCTGAATTCAGTGAGCTTCTGAGGTCATTTTTTCTTTGGAATCAGACAAATATTTGTTTCATTAAGTCTTTCATCCATTCTACCTGAACTCCAAAAGTCTTATACTAATCGAATCATAACAGGACCAACTATACTCCAGTGATCCTGGTAGAAAGCTCCACTTAGTCCATCTGGACCCGGGCATTTGTCAGAGCCCATTGCAAAGACTGCTTTCCTCACCTCCGTGGCCTCTATATCCTTCATCAATTGTTGATTCTGTTGCTCTGAGACCCTACTCTGCAAATCTTAAAGCATAGGAGATAGTTCAATTTTGTGAGCATCTAAAAGTTCAAAACAATACAGCTTTGAGAAATGCTTTATGGCCTCCTTCCCTTTATCTTCTTCTGAGAAATAGGATATCCCTGTTTCCTCTGAGATGATTTGATGAATCCTGTTTTTTGAGTTTCTCTGCTTGACTGATTCATGGAAAAATTTTGTATTTCTGGCACCTTCCTTCAACCAAGTGCATTTACTTTTTTGTTTCCAGAACATCTCTTCTTCTTGATAGGCCTTATTTAGTTCCATCTTAGCAGCCCTCAACTCAGAAATCTCTAGATGGTCCTGGTGAGTCATCCTGTTAATCTTTCCTTTGAGATGTTGAATCTGGATTAGAGAATTTGGCTTCATCTTCTTCTTCCAGAGGGCTATTGCTCTTCTACAAGAGGAGATTCTGTCCATAAAATCTAGATCTTCTTGTATATGAGCTTCTGTCCCCATATTCCAGCCTAAATGTAACGTGTCTAAATGTTGATTTTTTTATGAAACATTTATGCGATATTTTTTTTTGTATAGAAACATGTTTTAATTATGGAAAAACTATTGCAACTAGAAAGTAACATCATCTTAAGATTCTCTATGTTAGTCACGGGCATTTGGCCGAAACCGAAAAAACCGAACCGATTGAACCGATTAGTCCGCTTATCGATTCCAAAATAGAATCAGGACATAAACCGATCAGCATGTTTTATTATTTCATTCGGTTATCGGATCGGTTTAGTTCGGTTTGGTAAGCAACCCGATCGGCTTTGTTTAATTAAAATCTGACAATATTCCAAAACATTCTCATTTTTCATTTATTCTTTATCTTGTCCCGACACGTCGCCGATCCCCTTTCTGAAATCTAAACCCTAGCACCACTTCTATCTCTATCCCACAATAAAATCTCATTTTTCTCCTTCATTTCGTATCAATTTCGTATAGAAACTCATCAATCTCCATTGATTTAAGGTAATTTTGTTGTTAGGGTAGGCTCAAGTTGGGGACGGTGCTAGGTGAGAGTAAACAAATGTGTTTCTCGAACTCGCCACCGTCCACAAACTTGAGATCTCCCATTTGCACGCTCTTATCGGATTTCGAATATATTATGATTTCAATTTCGTTTAGTGTTTTAATTAAGCTTTTAGGATTGCGTACTATGTTAGTTTTGGATTGTACGAATTGAGTCAATTGGTTCTTTAGCTTTGTTTAGTTGTTCTATAAATGTATTCTTCTCTGTCGTTTTACTTATATGTGCCTCTGTCTTTTACAAATGGCTTCATAAAAAGGCCATATTGTCTAGGAATCTCGAAGATTGTTCGAGAAAATCCGTCTTCTGTTCAACGAACTTGGAGTTGGTATATCCACTGACGCTGACGAACGTTGGCTGAAGATGGTGAACGTTGGACAGCCTTCCCTCTTGTTCAATGGCAAGGGTGGTTTAAAGGAGGCACGTGTAGATCTTGGATTCGGGGTAGAAACGTTCAAGCGCTAAGAGGACCTTCACATAGGTTGTTCCCCTCAAGATGGCTTATACACGCATGATCCTACCATGGAAGACCAACCAAAGGAGAAGTGACTTCCTCACGCAAAGACTTCAAGAAGAAGAAGGCGTGAAGAAGAAGTAGTATGGAAATAATGGGCATAATATTTTTCGGCAAGATCGGATGGATCCTATACTTTCTCCATCCAATCTTAAGGGGGACTGTTAAAATTCAGTCATCATGAAACATTAGGAAACCATGGATTGCCAAGGGAAACTGAGAGGAAGGGAGACCAAGGCATGGATGTGGTGAACCTGAGCGCCAAGGTGAAGGTATTAGATGGAGTGTCAGGAGCGAGGAGGTTAAGCATTGATGGCTTATCCAAATAGATGACCTCAGAAGGTGGACCTAAGAAAGGTGAACTAAAAAGAGAAGCTAGGTACCGAAGCAAGTGTTGGGGGGAGTTGGATATGCGGATCAAAGAAGGGTGATGGGAAATTCTAGACTCACATGGCAAGACCTAGGAGGAAGACTACGGTAAGGAGGTCTCACAAGGAAGGCCAATTCACACCATTAGGAACCGCACATACATCAATCACAAACACTTGAGAAGAAGTGGATTTTATCTAAGGATGCAAGGGGGAGTGTTGAAGTATGCATCCTTGATGAAAGAAGAAGCGTATGGAATGCACAAGGTCGAGGATCACTAAGACTAAGGGCAAGGCGTCTGATGGTGCGAGAAGCATTCTAAACAAGAGGACCACTCTTGTTACTAAGAAAATATTACATGGCTTATCAAGTAAGGATGAGAGGTTTGGTTGTGACTAAAGTCACAACAAACCGAGTTATAAGGCATAAAACTATTAAGTTGGGGAATGGCTAAGTAACCAATAGATGGAGCCGTGGGAATAAGAAGTGATCAAGGTTATAATGTGCATAAGAGATGAATCATATGTTAAGCGGATGATAAACATATGAGAAGAAGAATAATCCACAAAGAAGCTGGATATGGAATTAGAAAGGAATGAGGAACGAGTTCTTTCTATTTCCCTTAAAATTCAAAAAAGAAGTTAACCAAACTGATCAAGCATGGACCAGATGAGCTAGCCACAACACAACAAGACCTTAAGGGGAAGAGTTGTGGTTGGAGTAATGGGAACAAGTTCTGGTCCAGTTATGCTAAAGGAGAAGTTATAACAACAACCCTAAGTATTAGTTAGCTTGGTCTAACTAGAGAAGGAGGGTTGGAGTAACTAAACCTAATGTGGTTTGGTTAGGTAGAGAAAGAAGTGGCGCAAGCTTAAAGGATTAGTTAGCATTTAACAAAGCTAACTAAGAGTCTTAAAGAGTCCCAAAGCGTCAGCTTAGTGGTTGGAAACAAACTGAGCATCAAAAGGTGTAATTGGAGCAGTTTGGTGTGCAGGTGTAACATCCGTATCCCAAGTTATTTCTTACCAAATAAGTAATTGTTACTTGTTGCAAAAGTCTTGTACCGTGTTGTAATTGTCCCTGAGAGAAATAGGAGCAATACTGAGATCGATTAATAAATTATGGGGTTGAGATTGGTTTGATTAATCGGAAGATTAATCGTTTCGGAACCAATTCGGGTTGATTTGGTTCGGAATAGTGTTTTTACAGGAAGAATAGTGTTTTGACGGAAATGAGATATAATGTGATGTGGATAATATCGAGCTCGATTAATAGCCAAATGGGCGGTGAACGGGACGATTTGATCGAAAGATTGATCGCAGCGAAGTAATTCCGAGTGGTTCGGTTTATGCGGAATTAAGCGGTATTCTGGGGTTTTAGCGGAGAGAAAGAAATGTTTAGGACGGAAAGATGTCTCAAATATTTAGGGAATTAGACGGAGTTACTAAACCGAGCGGAAGAAATTAATTGGAAGAGTTAAGTGTTTAGTGAAAATCGGGTCGGTTTGGTTTAACTGGATTAAACCAACAATTGTATACATATACATATATGTATTGTGTCCTTCTCTCTTCTACCACATTCTACACTCTTCTTCTAATTTTTCTCATTGTTGGAGAGAAATATCTAAAGCTAGAGAGAAAGAAGAAGAGAGAAAAGGAGAGAAAGAAAGAGAAGAAGAAAAGGAAGAAGAAGGAGAAGGAGAAGGAGAAGGAGAGAGAGAACTTCAAAAACAGAGTTTTTGGTGGTGATTGTGAGGTCCGATCTACCTAGCTATAGAGCACGGATTGAGCTAAGATTTTGTGGGTAAGTTCTTGAATCTCTTGTCTAATTATCTACCGAATTTGGTGGGATTATGTTGAGTGGTTTGAGAGATATGATTTTTCTCCCAAAACCGCTCAAACAGTGCTACCCGCGACGGGTTGAGTTTGAGTGAGGGTTTGGGCACTCAAATCTTGTTTGTTTGGGCTGAAATTTGGTAGATAGGTTTTTGAGAGGTTGATCTTAAATTCCATTGTAGGAATTAGCCAAATTTGACCTAGGACAAGAGATATATCCAAGTTAGTAAAGCCCTGTTTTTGAAGAAAGGCATCCGAGTTTAAGGCTAGTTAATTCAAGTGTTGAGCTTGTGAATCATCTTGAGAGTGTATTTGGTGATGTTTTTGTCAGGAGATTAGTGATATCTTGGGGTTTGAGTGGTGTTCCAAGAGAGAGATCAAGCCTAAGGTTTGAAGCTATCGAGAAGTGAAAGAGTATTCTTCTTTTCAACCGTCAAGTAAAGGTGAGTGCGTGACCGTGGTTTGCACCACGTAATCATTGAATTACCGTGTTGTTTTGTGTGTTAGGACTTGACCACATGAGTGTGATTATGGCTTGTCCAAGTTGTTGTGTTGTGTGTTTGATGGAGCTCTATCATTCTTGAGTGATTGTTTTGTGGGTGATGCATATTGATTTCGGTAAGTCATTGGTTTACATGTGTGTTTAACCGTGGGATGGGATGACCGCCTCACTACCTATTACAATTAATTATTATATGTATTAGAGTGTAATAATTAACTATATAACTTGTATATGTGTATACAAGTGTATAAGTTTGTGTATGTGTAGAAGTCTATATATATGCCTTTGGGCGAGTTGTAAGTAATCACAAAAGAGAAATCACAAAGGAATAAAAGGAAAACTCTTAAAAAAAACTCTCACCTCCTCTCTTCTTCTTCCTTATGCTTGTGCGGTTCATACTCTTACTCTAACCAAGCATCATAACCGTGTAAGAGAGAGAAATATAAAGGGTTCCTGTGAGTCTTCTATAATCGTGTGAGTCTTAATGAGGAAGACATAGAGTCGAATCTCATGTCCTTAGTCCCATTAAACTCATGCGCTTATGCATAAACCATTGTAGAAGCCTTTTGTGATCCTTCACCATAGGAAACAAGCTCCTCAGGTGTTGTAATTTTTAACATTCATTTTGGAAAAATGATTAGATCACGAGCAAACCAATGTACCCACCATAAGAAAAGGACCAATGAAGAAATCATGAACCAAGAGGGTACGTGAGAAGTTCATAAAAGTTGTACAAGAACTCCTTAACACATGAGATGTTGCTAACATAGCGCATGACCTCAACCGATTAGCCTCCAGCCTGACTTACGGTAACAACTTACCCCTATCGTCATCCAAAAATCTACTCGTCAATTTGGTGCAGGATTCAAGATCCCACGACAATGTGGGCCTTTTATGGATGACCATCGAGCCACATTTGAAAGACAACAAGCCAATATTTCGACTGACGACAATAACATGATCAAACATGTTAGTTGTCAAGCTGACTCGTCAATTGAGGAATCCACCCGTAAATTTGTTAAGGGCGTGAAGATTCATCGACAACATGTTCATAATATAGAGAATCAACAAAAAAACATCACTCCACCAACATACTCAATTGGAAGATTGCCGTGACACCTCACTCCGCACCATCAGTCAAGCATCCGACTTGCATGTAGAAGAATCGTAATCACATGGGACTCAAGATTAACCAACAAGTTAACCCTCCTTAAGTTAACCATCGAGCCACAATGTTGTTGGAATTATAAGATATGAATGAGAATATCATGAGTGAACATATGGATTGTCTTGATCAAACATCACAAAATGAACGTATGCGACTGTTCAGTTTATATCCAGTAGGCATGATGGGTCACTTGCACCCATGTGTTATCTATAATTTTAGAGGTCTTGCCTCAGTTTTGGGAATCAGTTTTTCAAAAGTTCTGCATAGTTTTTATTTTCTCGTGTGATTAGTTGCGTTTGACAAGGTACCGGAGTTTGACGGTACCGCTGTTCCAGTGACGTACGTTCGTCCTATCCTGGGAGGTTATATTTCATTTACCATAGATACCGAGTGGGGAATAATTTCTTTAAGGAAACACGGTTTGTCATGGGTTCGGATTTAAAAGTTCTTCTTCTTTTTCTTCTTCTTCTTCTTCTTCTTCTTCTTCTTCTTCTTCTTAATACCGTTTTTCCAGAAATATTGTTTCGCTCTTAACTCTTTGGTCTGTTATCGGAATTAAGCGATTTAGGTGTTTATACATAGATATTGAAAATATCTTTCTAACAAGATATAGATCATACGATTTGGTTGCGTATATCGAAAGATATTGAGATTACAAGTTTCAACATAATTGATTCAGTTCATTCTGTTTTTCAGAAATCTAGTTTTAATCATAACTTTCTGCCCCGTTATCGGAATCTAGCGATTTTGGTGTCTGTGCATAGATATCGAAAATATATTTCTAAAAAGATATAGATCATACTATTTGAGTATGTAAATTGAAAGATATAAAAGTCGCACTGGTTCGACCAATTTAGAGTCTAACCGTTTTATGAAATTGAAACATAGATATAACAAATGTCTAGTATCAGATTCAATTCGAAGATTTTCGAGAAAGCTTCAAATCGTATTATCAGTGGACCAACATGCACAAAACCAGGTAAGTTCTTTATTTATTATTGTGTGTTTGCAGACATTACCGACGGAAATCGACCATCGGTTCTAGGGCGTCGGTAATGGATATCCGTCGGCAATTGGACGGTAATTCTCTACAGATTCCTGATAGAAAAGAAATCGGATAAATTCCCGATGGTTTGCTGAGGACTTTTCTTCTCCCGACGGAATCCCGATGACTACAACCGTCGGTTACCGGGTGGATTCTCGACGGTTGATAACCTGATGGATTCCCGACGGGTTCATACCTGATGAAATCCCGACGGTGGACCGACCCATATTCGATTTATTTTTAAAAAAGTTTTTAATAAATTAATGATTAAAAATAATATATAAAAGAATAGTTAAACAAAAAAGTGCACATAATTTATATCAATAAGAAATTCTAATTAATAATTAAAAATTTTAAAACATAAAACATAAAACATAAAATATAAAACATAAAACATAAAACAAAAAAACAATTTCATAAATATAACTATGCCTTCTTCTCCGTAGTCCATAGTCTCTTCGTCCCGCAACTTCTTCTTTAGTTCTTCAAACTCCTTATAAAGCTTCTTTTGTTTTTCCCGAATCTCTTTTATCCTTGCGTCAACAACATCATCGATCTCATCACATTCTGCTAACAGCTCATCTAGAGTATCAATGATTTCCTAGGTCGGGCGACGGACGTTAACCCCGGGAGTAGCATTCGAAGCAGTACTTTCAGAAGCCATCTGCATTTCAAATAAAATATTTATTAAGTAATATTTGTATTTAAAAATAGAAATTTAAATAAATGAAACACATTTCAAAGTACAAACTAACATTAGAAGCAGAAACAGTTCCACAACCCGGTGGAAAATCTCTAACCGCAAATATTTTGCGTCTTTTAAACCTAACTTTGTCCATAACAGCTAGATTAACAAAAAAAATTAATATAAACTAACTTTCTAACAATGTTATTTTCTAAACATTATAAATCTGAAAATGTTATAGAAATATTTTTATTTTTTTTGTAAAGAAAAGTTTTTTTTTTCGTGTGACGAAATGAGGGGACAAGCATTCCTTTTTGTACTGAAAAACTGCCCGACGGAAAGCTCTGTTTTTCGTCGGAAATTTATCGGTTAGCCATTAATGGATGCATCTTCCCGATGAGTTTAGCGGGTAAACTCTTGGTGTTCCCGCACACTAACCGATGGATTATCGACGGACACCATGTCTCCGTCCATTCCTCTGTCGAGGATCCGTCGGCTATCCTGATGAAGTTAGCGGACAAACGTTTGGTTTTCCAGCAAACTACCCGCCGGATCGCTGACGGGGACATGGTGTCTGTCGGTAATCCGTCGGAAAACCAAACCCTAAAAATGATATAACCTACGGATTCCTAACGGCTAACACTGTTTCTGTTGGAAATCCGTCAGTTACTATACAACCGAAAGAATTACATATTGGCAATTGGAAATATGCTATTTTAAGGAACCCGTTCGGTTAGGATCATTTTATGAGGAGAATTCCTCATACATATTATAGAGACAGTTAGGATCATAAACTTTTTTTTTCTATGTAACAGATCGATCTAGACTTTATAACAATTCATAATGTTATAGAGATAATTTAATCTTGAACGTATAGTGAACAAATAAATAAATAAAACACAGCGTGCATAATATAGAGTTTAAACTCTAGACGTAAAAATATATGTGTACCCAGGGTCAAGCCATAATGTGTTGTTCTATGTGTAAAAATATTTTCTTAATATATGGGTCTGACTAGTTTAGTTTTAGAGAAAGTGGGATGAATTGAAAAGAAAAACAAATAAATTAGATGAAAAAGTTAATGTTACTGTAAACGAGTAGAAATTTTTTCCACTACTAGTTTTGCGTTGAATAATTCTTCATTTTTTTGAGAAATTTAGAGGAATTACTTTTACCCAACTTTTTTTGTTTGACTGGTTAGATTATAACATACATGAGAAGAATTTGTGTTCTACCATATACGTCAACCAATCATATTTTTTTTATATATTTTTTCCACACAAACACCACTCTATTGATTAATACTTAAGAAATGATTACAGTGCTTATCATGATCGCAAAAATCTTAAGTTATAATGGCGGAGTAACATTCAAAGTAGCAAATAAATCGGACAACTTGTTGCTTGACTATAGAATCGGCACAAACATTACAATCACTCAAATTTAAATGTAATTACTTATATCAAGTACAAATGTAATTTCGGTTCGGTTTAGGTTCGATTCTGGTTCTTCCGGTAAAGAAGTTTATGATTTGTTCGGGTATTTTCTCGGTTTCGTGTTCGCTTCGTTTCTCATCTTTCGGGTCGAGTCGGTTCGGTTTTTTGAGTACACATTTTACCCGACGGATTCCCAACGGTCCCGTTAGTTTTCCTCGGGTATCCGTCAGGAATTACCGACGAATTCTCGACGAAATTACTGACGAGTCATATTACCCGACGAACTATCAAACAAATTTTAGCCGGTCGGGCCATTACCGACGGATTATCCGACGATATCTTGCATCGGGCGCGTCCACGGGTGAGCCATCGGTATTTCCCGACGGATGTATTTCCATCGTGTAATCCGTCGGGAATAAGCTTGTTTTCTAGCAGTGTTATTTTTTGTGTGTTTTTATGACAACGCTTGTATTTGCGATTTATCTTATTTCCATTTTACCTTGTACTCGTGTTTTTATTTCCTTTTGTGAATTGTCGAGTCGACCCTAGGAGGTCAAGCTGAAAATACCCTTTATGAGGTTTACCTGCATCTTTGTAGTTCAATAGTTTTTGCCCATATCAATAAAGTAATATAGTTCTTTATTAAGAGAACCGATTACTCTTTGCTTTTTCGGAGTGGATTCTCTCTTAGAGCTTGAGTGTTTGATGTATCAGAGATCTTTCCCATCGTCTTTGTGGTGCCTTCGGTCCATCATCATGACCCCATATTTCAGATACACGAGAGAGTGCGAAGGCCAGCTCGTCAATCCTCCACATCGAGTCCCATCAACCCGATTAGCAAGAGAGTGTGAAGGCCAGCTTGCTAGTCTACATCTATATCCGATAAATTCACCTCTGAGGACTACATCATCTGGTATCAGAGCATCCAAGGTTGCATTAAACAAACCTCGATTTGTTTTCTTGCTTTTATTTTCGTTAAGAAAACCCAGGAAATAAACAAACAAAATGCAAAATCTTGTTTTAGTTTCGAGGACAAAACTCTTTCAAGAGGGATAATTTGATGTGGACATCAAATCCGGAATTCCTCTACTTCATTCAAAAGCTCTCACACACGTCCATAACTACACCTTGTTGGAGATGGGTTGTGCACCCTCATTCTAACCTAGCCCGAATCAGAATTTAAATGTTTAAGCAGTCCACCAACCCATGAAACTCGGCCCACTACATCTTAAAGTGTGGCCCATGATTTCATCACTGAATCGGCCCATTATATCACGAAGATTGGCTCATGACATTATCACCGATTCAAGGAGACAATAGGAAATCTGTGGGAAAAAATGAAGTAAATTGACTGAGTCCGAGGAAAAAGAAAAGATAAGGCCAAAACGAACCAACTAAGATAAGGCCAAAACAAACCAACAAAGGTCTTACTTCGGTGTCACGGTAATGTCGAAGACTCCCGAGGGATCCTACTACAACGTTAAGTACAAGAATCTTTTCTCAAAGAAGGACGAATATAAACGGTTAATCGAAGTTATCTCAATTGACGAACTCCGTCTGATGCCTCCCAAATCTATCCTCGTAATATTTAGCCAAGGAGAAAAGATCGATGCTTTCAACAAAGATGGGTGGTGGGTCGGAGATGTCACCAGTGTGAGAGGCATCTGGTACTCAATTTACTTTGCGACGACTAGCGAATAGCTCAAGTACCCACCTTTTTAATCTAAGAAGACATCTTGAATGGGTTAATTGGGATTGGGTTTCTTCTACAAGAAGGCAACCATAACGTTCTTAAATTAGGGTTTCTATCATCGTTGTTCTTTTTATTATGCCATGTTTCTGATCACTCCTAGATATTTGAGAGTTATAATCAACAAGATAACATGATGTAGTCGTTAAAAATTTCTTATATTCAGATAGTTAAAATATTTAATTTTTATATGTTTTATGTTTTGTTCTTTATTAATATAAAAATTAAATATTTTGACTATCCGAATATAAGAAACTTTTAACGACTACATCCTGCTATCTTGTTGATTAGAACTCTCAAATAGCTAGGAGTGATCAGAAACATGGCAGAATAAAAAGAACAATGATGAGAAAAGCCCTAATTTGAGAACGTTATTTCTTGCAGAAGAAACCTAGTCTCCATTAACCCATTCAAGGTGCCTTCTTAGATTAAAAGGTGGGTACTTGAGCTCCTTGCTAGTCGTCGAAAAGTTAGTTGAGCACCATATGCCTCTCCCACCGGTGACATCTCCGACCCACCACCCATCTTTGTCGAAAACATCGACGTTTTCTCCTTGGCAAAATGTTACGGTGATAGATTTGGGAGGCATCAGGCGGAGTTTGTCGATTGAGATAACTTCGATTAACCGTTTATATTCGTCCTTCTCTGACAAAAGATTCTTGTACTTAACGTTGTAGTAGGATCCCTTGGGAGTCTTCGACATAACCGTGACCGAAGTAAGACCCCAAGAAACCGTCTTCTTTGTTGGAGACTTCAACTTGATCTCCTTTCACGAATTCCATTGTTAAGGATTTCAGTATGATCAAACGTTTTCTAGTTTTCTTAACCTTTTTATTTGAGACGAAGAGGATTGCTAAAAATGGTTTATGCCATCACCTATAATACAATCATTATATAGGAGATGCTCGATGATCGGTTGTTAAGATACATCCTAATTATCTAATGATATTCAAATATATTACAATCATCTAAAATATTCTTATTTACATATCTAAGGAATTGTTGATTGACATAAAAATAGGAATATTCAAAATTCTATCAAATAAATACAATATTTGAAACATGAGAAAACGGTCCACAGCCATCCAGTAGAAAATTTACCAGACGCAAACTACCTGAAAAAAATAGGTAGGTCCAATTGCACATAAAATGGTACTTTTTGGTCTGTAACCACCCGCGTTGGTCTGTATCCACCCAGCGCGTTTTTTGCGTTCTAATCAGATTAATTAGCGTTTTAATTACCGGTTCATTAAAACTAAACCCGGTTTTAATTCTTCGTCTTACCCAATGAGAAAACTAACTCAAACACTAAACGAATACTAAAACAAACTTAAAGGAGAAAATCAAAAACCAAGAAAACCCTAATCTCTATAAAGTCATCGAGAGAGACGAAGAAGAAGATTAAAAAAATCGAAAAGTCACTTACCTTCCAAATCGAGTCTCGATTTGACAAACCAGAAGCGAACATCGAAGATTCGTCCGACAACATCGAAAGAAACATGTATGGTGGGTGGGGATTAACGATTTAGGGTTTTTTGGATTTGGAGATTTTGATTTTAGGGTTGTCGGGATTTAGGATATCGTTTTTAGGGTTTATATGATTGATTTAGGGTTTCGTTTAGTTGATTTAGGGTTTTCGACATTTGGGGATTTTGATTTTAGGGTTATCGGGATTTGGGGTTTCGTTTAGGGTTTCATTTTTTAGGGTTTATTTGGTTGATTTAGAGTTTCGTTTAGTTGATTTAGGGATTTGTTTAGGGTTTCGTTTAGGATTTTGCATTATTTGTTATAAGGTTTAGTTTATATGATTTCGGGTTTTCACTTTGATTGGTTTTTGATTTCAGTGATTCTAATGGCTGAAACTGAGGAGATGGAACGTATAATTTGAATGATGGAAGAAGAATCTGACCCTAGCGATCTCGATTATGGAGATCCCGAAGAGCACCAAGATTGTGGTGATGATTGTCTAATTAAATCGGTTATCCTCACTAGTTTTAGTGATGATTCCAGTGACGAGGATGAATATGACATAATGGAGCGGTTTGAAATGGAAGTTGAAGATTGTGTTGCATAATTCAGAGATGAACATCCAATTCTTCATAATGAGGTTATAGAGAGTGATGATGAAGGTGAAGGGCGAGAAAGTGCAACAATAAGACGTGGAAATGGTAATCTAGTGTTAAATATGCGCTTTAACAGTGATTTAGCATTCAAGGAGGCGGTGTTAGATTATATTCTTAGGACTGGTAAGAACATAAAACAGTATAGATGGAATGCAACCAAGATTGGTTTCTCTTGTGGATTAGGTGGTGGTTGCCCTTGGAGGGTTTATGCTTATGTGGTGAAAAAGCTAGGTGTATGAGAGATAAAAAGGATCAAGAACTGGCACACTTGTGTTGCCAATGGATCGTGTGCCATGTTCAAAGTCCTTGTCATTGCTCGACTGTTTCTAGATAAGATACGGCAAGATCCAGATCTATGGTTGCCATAGAAGTTAGAAGAGTACATTATGCAGCATTGGAAGTTAACTCCTACCAAGAATCAAGTCCAAGCAGCTAGGAAGAAGGCTTTGAAGTGGCTGGATAAAGAGTTTGCAGAACAGTTTGCGCATATCAAACAATACGGGGCTGAGATTCTAGACTCAAACCCGTGATCTAGTGTGGATATTGGGACTAGCACCAATGATGAAGGTGATGAGATATTTCAGCGGTTCTATGTTTGCTTTGATAACATTAAGAAGTCTTGGAGGGAGAACTGTAGGCCTGTAATAAGAGTGGATGGTTGCTTCATCAAGACAAAGATGAAAGGTCAAGTGCTTGTGGCTGTTGGTAGGGATGCAGTCAACATAATTTATTCAGTTGCTTAGGGAGTGGTACAAGTTGAAAATGAAGACAATTGGTTGTGGTTTGTGCAGCTGTTGAAGCGTGATTTCCTACTGAATAATGGTGAAGGGTTCATTCTTTTGTCATACCGCAGAAAGGGTTGATCAAAGCAGTTGCTTCTTCTTTGATGTGTGTAAGACACATCTATGGTAACTTGAATCAACTCATGGAAGGTATGTACAACTTTAGTCAATTGTTCCTGTCTTTTTGAACTTCCAATTTTTTTTTGTATGATTGATTGTGGATGTATTGTATGTAACAGGAAGATAGGGCTGATGAAACCTCTCATATGGTCTTTGGCGAGGAGCTACAATGAGGCTGAGTATAGAGGAAAGCTACACATACTCAGAGGGTATGATGAGAACATCTACCACTCGAATAACTTCCTGAGTTTGAGTCTGAGCCACAACCTACTGATCCACTCGACATATTACCTGAAATTTCCCTCACCACACAATTTTATCTCCGATTTCGGGAAACCAAAACCCGACATCAACAAAAATTGAACTAGGTAGTGGACTTACCTCGGTTATTCTTGGGTTCTCTCCTTCTCTGTCGGGCTTTTTGGGTTTTGTCTCCTTCTCTGTCGTCTTCGTGGTTTTATTTTTTAAGCTGCTGCTTCTTCTTTCTCAAAGGATTTGTTGGGGTATTAGGTTTTTTTTAGTATTTGTTTTAGTATTTGGTTTAGTGTTTGGGTTAGTTTCTCATTGGGTAAGACGAAGAATTAAAACCGGGTTTGGTTTTAATGAATCGGTAATTAAAACGCTAATTAATCTGATTAGAACGCCCAAAACGCGCTTGGTGGATACAGACCAACGCGGGTGGTTACACACCAAAAAGTTCTGTTTTAGGTGCAATTGGACCTACCTATTTTTTTCGGGTGGTTTGCGTCAGGTAAGTTTCCTACTGGGTGGCTGTGGACCGTTTTTCTTTGAAACATTAATGATTGATTCGAATCTTAAATGCTAGTATTTAATTGACAAAAAATAGAAATATTCAAAATTTCATCAAATAAATACAATATTTGAAATATTAATGATTGATTCGAATCTTAAATGCCAATATTATTTTAGTTAAATGTATCAAGTCAAACTATTGTAGAATGTTGTAGTTATCAATAACATTAAAAATTAATAATTATAATGTTTAAATCCTATATGATATAATTAATTATTTAAAATTGTATAAATTTCTTATGTGCAAGTTTTAAATAGTTTTATAATCCCGAGATTGTAAGGCTACTTCTACGTCAATTTTTAAGACATGCAAAAAAAAAATTATGTTTTAAAAGAAATATGGTGATTTTGTAATGTAGAATAAATTAAATTTTCTATATGTATTTATTTTTAAAAATTCGAATTACAGCATAAGCAAAAAAATTAATATCTATTATGGGTATATGTAAAATAACTCTATGGTAAATAATTTTAAATTTATACGCAAAACAATATAAGTTTGTGTTTCTTTTATAAAAATTATGATAGTTAATCTATTAACCAATTAGAAATAGAGAGAAAATATCTATGATATTTTATTTTAAGGTAATTATACAATTATACACCTTAACAATCCATTACTCTTTAATGTAACCAATCAGAATATTTTCGATTATGTCAGCAATCCGCTATTTTTCAATGTAAGCAATCTAAAAATTTTAAAATAAATTATTTAAAACAAATAGATGTAAAAAAATGTCAAACTTTCTTAGAGATCAACACAGAAAAATGAGTTAAAAGACTCTCTCATAATGACATCGGACAAAGAAACACTAAATGTATTCCCAATTGATTGAAATATCAGAAAAAAAAATTAGAAAAAAAGAAAATATGATTAGTGACAAAACTAAAAATATCTAATACAATATCATTAAAAATACTTTAAAAAAAAAAAATTGATTATAGCTACAAGAAAGTAAATAGCAGTTTTAATTGAAAATAACAATAATATTTTAAAGTATGAGACTAAATGTGAGAGTTTTGTTTTTTCTTTTTTAATTATATTTGCTTTAATGTATAAGTTTCAGATGGAAAAAAAAAGACTTCAAATTTTATTTTATAAAAAAAGACTTGAGAAACAACATCTCATTCTCAAGTCTCAACGACGGCACCGAATTTTCTGGCCCCTTCGTTCAAGTCATTCCCAATATATTAAAAAACAGGAAAAAAAACAAAATTAGTATATAAAAAAAAAGCTTTGGCCTCTCCGGTGACTCTTCTTATTTCTCCTAACCGAACTTTTCGCTTTCTTCTCTGACCAATTTTTTCAACAACCTCTCTTTTTCCTCTTCTTCTTTCCCCTTTCTTCAACAATTCTCAATTTTCTCAAATCCTCTCTGCCATGAACGCTACTTTGATCCTCTCCACCACCGTTTTCGCCGTCTCCACCGTCATCGGATCCGACGGACTCAATCTATTCGATTTCTTATCTTAAGACTTCTCTTAACCACATGCATACCTTCTGTTGCGTCTCAACTGTCACCGATCATTCTCCTTCGATGCCGCCGTTACCAGAGCCACCACAACCGCCTCTACCGATATACGCTACCTCCTCCGCAACATCGTTCAATTCAGCGAGATCCGAACCGATTATGACTCGATCTGCTTCTCAGAGGGAGAGTTATAATCATCAGCATCATCATCATTCAGGTCAATCTAATAATCACAATCACAATCTTATTCATAGTCTCTCGTTTAATCATCAGAGTGATGTCGCGAATCGATTGGGACAACGCGTTTTAGCTTTGCCGGCGGCGGTTAGAGAACCTCCGGTTGATGTTAAGATTAACGATATCGTTGGGAATGGAATTGCTGGGATTTTGTATAAGTGGGTGAACTATGGTAGAGGATGGAGACCTAGGTGGTTTGTGTTGCAAGATGGTGTGCTTTCTTATTATAAAATTCATGGACCTGATAAGATCTTTGTTAGTCCTGAAACTGAGAAAGGATCTAAAGTGATCGGAGATGAGTCTGCTCGTATGATCTCTAGGCATCATAGGCGTGGTGGAAGCAGTAGTAGTTGCCAACTCCGCCGCAAGCCATTCGGAGAAGTCCATCTCAAGGTTCGTTATGCGATTAACCGTAATTGGGAAATTGCTTCTACAATTGATCATATCCATACTGTGTATCGCTTTGATTGAAACTATTTATTCATTTTGATCGTATTTGTTCTGTGTAGGTTTCTTCAGTTAGGGAGAGTAAATCAGATGATAAGAGATTTTCTATATTCACTGGCACCAAGAGGCTTCACTTGCGTGCAGAGACGAGAGAGGACCGAATAACTTGGGTTGAGGCTTTACAAGCTGTTAAAGATATGTTTCCAAGGATGTCTAACAGTGAATTGATGGCTCCGACTAACAATTTGGCCATGTCGACGGAGAAGCTTAGGCTAAGGTTGATTGAGGAAGGAGTAAGTGAGTTAGCTATTCAGGACTGTGAGCAAATTATGAAGTCTGAGTTCTCAGCACTTCAGAGCCAGCTGGTGCTTCTCAAGCAGAAGCAATGGCTTCTCACTGATACTCTTAGGCAGTTGGAGGTATTACAACTTTAACAACAAAAAGCTGCTCAAACTCTTTAATTTAGATTTCATGTTGACTGCTATAATCTGTGTGCAATGGTGATGTTGATTTGGAGTGGCTGGGATGACCTGTTATGATCTATTGGTGTTTTACTGGATGGAAAATTGTTGATTTTGTTCATTTTGCTGGGTACCGTATCCCGCATCTTGTGTGTTTATAGTGATTAAGAAATCCTGCAAACTTGACAAGAGAGTTTATTAGTATGAAAATTTGTTTATTTGTTCTCTCTTCCGGCTATACTCTGCTAAGAAACTGCTCTTCCTGCATTTTTCTCTAGACAGAAAAGGTAGATCTGGAGAACACAGTTGTAGATGAGAGTCAAAGACAGGCTGAAAATGGAGGTTCCAATGATTTAAGACATGAGAAGTTCAGTGGTGAGTTACTGAGCTTCCCATTGTCGAGCCTAGCATTCCTGCATATAACTATTTCATCTACCTTTTTCTAAATTCGAGTTTGCAATTGACTTCGTTCCTTTTTATCTCAGAAGGTACTGCAACCGAATCTGATGATGATAATGAACGAGGTGATGCTGCCGAGGAGGAATATGATGAGGAAGAAAATACCTTTTTTGACACACGTGACTTTCTTTCTTCAAGTTCTTTCAAGAGTAGTGGTTCTGGTTTTCGTACATCATCATTTTCTTCCGATGATGATGGCTTTGAGTCAGAAGATGATATTGATCCTTCCATCAAGTCTATTGGATGCAATTATCCCCGCGTCAAAAGGAGGAAAAATTTACCTGATCCGGTTGAAAAAGAGAAAAGTGTTAGCCTTTGGTCAATGATCAAAGACAATATCGGCAAGGATCTCACAAAAGTATGTCTTCCTGTTTACTTCAACGAGCCACTATCTTCTTTACAGAAATGCTTCGAGGATTTGGAATATTCATACCTTCTTGACCGAGCATTTGAATATGGCAAAAGGGTAAACCATCTGAACGCTTGTCCCATCTGAATCCCTTATGGTAGCGTGAATATTGCTCAGTACATTAAACTTTTTCAGGGAAATAGCCTCATGAGGATTCTTAATGTAGCTGCTTTTGCTGTATCTGGGTATGCATCAACCGAAGGAAGAATGTGCAAACCTTTTAATCCATTGTTAGGTGAAACATACGAGGCAGACTATCCAGACAAAGGCCTTCGATTTTTCTCAGAAAAGGTTTGAGTTCACAACATGCAAATCTACTTTTCTCTTTTTTACTCATTAGCTACAGCTATTCAGACCTCTTATTCGTTTTGGTGTCAGGTCAGCCATCATCCTATGGTTGTGGCATGCCATTGTGATGGCACAGGATGGAGATTCTGGGGAGACAGCAATCTGAGGAGCAAATTTTGGGGTCGATCTATTCAGCTTGATCCTGTTGGTGTATTGACTTTGCAATTTGATGATGGAGAAATCCTTCAGTGGAGTAAGGTAAAAATCAAATTTTTATCAAGCAAATAACCATTTTGTATGTTCTTTGTTCACTGATACTCTTTTTTCTTTCAACTTGTAGGTGACTACATCAATATACAATCTCATACTTGGTAAACTGTACTGTGATCACTACGGTACAATGCGTATTGAGGGCAGTGCAGAATACTCATGTAAACTTAAATTCAAGGAGCAGTCCATCATAGACCGAAATCCTCATCAGGTACATATTAACTTTGATGATGTGTTCACGTATTGTGATTAGGAGTGGACACGGTATAACCAAATTAGAACCTATCTTTTGTTTTTTTTCAATTTGAAAATTTTCAGTTTGGTTTGGCTTAGTTCTGTTTTGTATCGAATATAAATCATTGGTTTCAATTAATATTATATAGTTATAGTATTATAAAACGTACTTTTTGTGATTAAAGAACTTCAGTCTAATTTGTTCGGTTTGGAATAAGGTATTGTTGCTGTTCAATTTCGAAATTAAGTTTCGATTAAGTTATTTTGGCTAGCTTTTTATGTCCACCCCAAGTTGTGATAGTCCGAGATTTACGTTGTGAGGCATCAAGTAACTTGTCCTCGTCACAGGTTCATGGTATAGTTCAAGACAAGAGTGGGAAGACAGTGGCAACTATGTTTGGGAAATGGGATGGGAGTATGCACTATGTGACGGGTGATTGTTCTGGGAAGGGGAAATTGAACGAAGCTGTGTCAGGAGCTCGACTTCTCTGGAAACGGAGCAAACCTCCTGGAAACGCAACAAAGTATAATCTAACACGTTTTGCAATCACGTTAAACGAGCTTACGCCTGGGCTTAAGGTGAATACCGCAGAGAATTATGTTTGTTATTTTCATAAATTAATTTTTAGGGAGACATTCAGACCTGAAGGAGAAATTGATGTAGGAGAGTCTACCACCAACGGATTCAAGACTGAGACCGGACCAGAGGTATCTGGAGAACGGAGAGTTTGAAATGGCCAACACAGAGAAGTTGCGGCTGGAACAGCGACAACGTCAGGTAATACAAGTCGCACTACCACTGGACATTTTTTTTTTGGTTTGGTTCCTCCGTTTCTGTTTTGAGGAATTTATACCGAATTAGAACTCACATGCTATAAATTGGGCCGTGTGGTGAGACAGGCTAGGAAGATGCAGGAGAGAGGATGGAAGCCGAGGTGGTTCATGAAGGAGAAAGGAAGCGACTCTTACCGATACAAAGGCGGTTACTGGGAAGCCCGAGAGAATAGATTATGGATAGACTGTCCAGACATATTTGGCCACATCGATTCCGATCAACAAATGATAGAGTAAAAAGAAATTATAAGCCAATTCGATTCTTAAATTACGAAGTATTAACTTCCTCCTATCTTCCCTTTTTTTTTTTAATTTACGTTTTGATTTCCTCTTATTTTTCATCTCATTATTCTTTACTCGCCATTTCACGTTACAGGACCTTTACCTTCAGTCTTTATTTTTTTTTTTTCTTTGTATATCATGAAATAGTTCACCTCATACCCAAATTTGTCGAATCCTCGTAAGTGGAAGAATGTGCACAAATCATATATGGCTATATTGAATAAGCAAAAGGAAGAAAGTTAATATTGTGGGGACTTTACGACATCTGTGAAACAGATGTGATTGTCATTATAACCCTGTGTGTGCCTATTTTCCTACCGGTAACTGCTGATGCAGTTCCAAGTGATTGCTTGAGTGAGGATTCCGGGAATGTTGATGAGATTCTGACCATGCTGAATGAAGCCACCAGAACACACTCATCAGTTAGAGCAACAAATCGAAGACAAAGACTAGCTCATCACCACCCCTTAGCCCTGAACATCATGGAATAATAATTAGGGCGGGCATTCGGGTTCGGTTCGGGTTTTTTGGGTTTCAGGTTTTTCGGTTTTTAAGTTGAAGTCCCACTCAGATATTTTATATATTCGGAGCGGGTTCGGTTCGAGTTTAGTATATTTTTTGACCGATCATAAACGAAACTAGCCAATCCTATTCGGGTTTTCGGTTCAAGCTTTTTGCGTTTTCGGATTTTCGGGTTTACGTCTCTAGACCCATTCAGATATTTTTCAATAACAGGTTCGGGTGTTTCGTGTCGGGTTTGGTTCGGGTTTTCTGATCCGGGTATTTTATCCAGCCCCAGGATCATGCCCGTCGATGAAACAGGGGATTGTCACAACTTGATATTCTGGGATGCACATATCCAAGGCGGTCACGTTCAAAGCCAACGTATGTGGAACATGTTAATGCCATTTCCGGTGAGCATGAAAAAAAAAAAGCTTTTTTTCCTTCGAAACAGAGAAGACAAAAGAGTATTAGTCTGAGTGAGATGATTAGAATAACTAATATAGATCCTCTTTTAAGTGTAGATGATGTCGAGTTTTATAGAAAAAATTGGTTCAGATATGTGTACCACCATTTTGCATTGTGCAACAGTACAACATAACTTATTTTACACTAATACTTAGCCCTGGGCTATCGGATAAAACGGGTCGGGTCGGATCGGTGGAGTCGGTATTCGGGTTCTCGGATTTTGAATTTATTAGCCGAAATAACCCATTAAAAGATCCGGGTCGGAGTCGGGTCGGCGGAATCGGAAACGGGTCGGGTCATCTGATTTTAAATTGAACCGATTCAACCCGAGTACTACAATTTAAGCGGGTTTAATCGGTTTAAGTCGGTTTACCGATTAAACAAAAACATGCACAGCATAATTATGACCCAAATTACAGACATAAACTGAATCAAACATTCATTACATATAATTATGACCCAAATTACAGACATAAACTGAATCAAACATTCATTACATATAATCAAGCTAACCACAACATATACCGATTCTCAGTTTTTAGGAAAAAACACACGCCTGTTAGCAATGTTTTTATCCAAAAACATGAGTTTGTTAGCAAAAAACACAGCTTCTTAGCAAAAAAACTAAAGCTTCTTAGCAAAAAACACACAAGCTGTTCACAAAAACTTCAAGCTTGTGGTAAAAAAAGAGAAGCTTGTTAGCAAAAAAACCAGCAATATAGAGTTCACAGTAACTAAGACTCTTACTCTTCAGCTGGAATACTCATGTACAAAATACAAAGCTTCTTCAATGTTGTCCTTGAGTTTCATCTTGTTTCCGAGGATCTACAAAATAATAGATGTTTTTAGATTATTGAAATGGCAATGCATATCAAAATAAGAAAAGATATTGATATTACCCATAGATTCATAAAAATCAACTTCATCCAACATTTGCATCAATGTAGGAATTTGATCAGGAATTGAAGATTGGCTTGGAATCCTCAACCATTGTTGAGTGCATATGAGTGCTTCAATCATATAAGGAGTTAGAGAACTCCTATAAAGATCTAGAATCCTACCACTTGTGCTGAAAACAGATTCTGAGGCAACAGAACTTACTTGAATAGCTAAGATATCTTTAGCTACCTCAGACAAGATTGGATATTTGGCTCTGTTACTCCTCCACCAACTTAGAACATCATAGTCTAATCCCAAAGTGTTTGGTAGGCGTAGCTCAGTTTTTTCCAGCAGATACATATCCAACTCAGTTACACTATCTTCAGGTCTGTTCTCCTTCAACATCTGACTGTACACGCTGTCCATCCTCTCATACTCATCAYCATCATCATCCGACAAATCTGGAACTTGTAAAGGCTCACTTTTATGTGGAGTGCTATCAAGTCTGATAGCACCTCCAAGTCTCAAGTTATACTCTTCAAACAGCTTCTTCATTGCATTTGTAACAACTAAGTATAATTGTTTATACTCCACACTGTCCTTTCCATACAACTTTTCAAAGCATAGAGTAGCAAACTGCAACTTGTTGCGTGGATCAAACACACTAGCTATGATGACAAGTGGATTCATGTTTACCAATCCATCCCAGTATTTATCAAACTTCTCCCTCATAATAAGAGCTTGATTTCTAATTTCTCTAGTCCCATTGTAAGTCCTAGAGATTAGATTCCTCTCAATTGTAACAATCTCATTGTAGCAGAGTGTAGAGGTGACAGTCTTTGAAGCTGAAAAAGCCAATGTGCAATTGAAGAAGATTTTCAGAAACTTCACCAAAACTTGCACTTGATCCCAATCTTCAGTAGATGGTGGTCCAACACGCTTCTTTCCCTTATCCTCTTCCTCAAGGAAGTAATCACAATATAACTTGTCTTCAGCAACCATCCTCTCAAACGCAACTCGTAATTTAAGAGCAGAAGTCAACATCAGATAAGTTGAGTTCCATCTAGTTGCACAATCCAATGCTAAGCTCCCTCTAGCAACTTTTCCCGACTCACACCTCATTTCAAAAGCCCTCAGTCGAGCAAATGATGATCTTACATACTTCACTGAGTTCCTAATAGCAACTATACTATCATTGACCTTAACCAAACCATCTCTCACTACTAAATTCAGAATGTGTGCACAGCAACGCATATGCAAATATGCCCCTTCTAAGACCAATGCATCAAGAGCCCTAATGCCAAACTCGTCACTGAAGACCCGCAGAGCCTTATCATTATTCCTAGCATTGTCTACTGTAATAGTGAAAACCTTTTCAATTCCCCAATCTTCTAAACATTCACTTAGATGTCTAGCAATTGTTTCACCTCTATGGTCTGTTATAGGCTTCAAACTAATGATCTTCTTCTGCAGCATCCAATTGTCATCTATCCAATGGGCTGTCACAACCATATAGTTATATGAAGTAGTTGGAGCTACCCATATATCAGTTGTGAGAGACACTCTCTTCTTAGCTACGCTAAAAACCTTTTTCAGTGAAGCTTTCTCTGACAAATACATTGCAGCTATATCCCTAGTAGCTGTTCTTCTAGAGAATGTCTTGTACGCAGGCAAGACTAAACCACAAAACCTCTTGAACCCCTCAGACTCAACAAAAGAAAAAGGCAACTCATTAAGGACCACCATCTCATTTACTGCCTTCCTAAAGAGAACTGGTTTTACTTTGTTATTGGAGACACCACTAGCATCACCATTCAACACCGTCTGCCCCTGCCCCTCGGAACCAGAACCAACTAACATTTTGCATCTCTTAATGTGACCACGCATAGGACTAGTTCCTACAGTTTTTGAACAGCAGCCTACTTCGAACCCACAATGCACACAAGCACTTCTATCCATGTCATCAGCTAAACGTTTAAAATGGGTCCATACCTCAGCTCGAGGAGGAACAATTCTCTTTGGTTTTGGCGGTTTTGCAGATTGTTGTGTGTTCGGATTAGCTTGTTCGTCTTCTCCAACAAGAACCATCTGCAAAATCCATAAACATTCACTTATGTTTTATTATACTGTGGAACCACCATTTCAAACAACGAGAGATAAGGCAATGCCTTCAATGTAGTTTAGATCTTAAAAGGAACCTTATTTCTAATTAAAACAAACTAAGGCAGAAAAATCATAATTCATGACCAAATTTCCACATTTCTTCACCGATTAAACAAGCGTTTTTCCTTAAATTCGAATCTACTACACCAAACATCATATCTTCATTTGATTACCTATCATTTCCACTTAACAGATTAAGAAACATTAAAGAATCTAAAGTAAGAATTCGAAATTAACGTTTTTAAAAATCGTGTTAGGGTATGAAAAAATCGATTTATTTAGGGGTTTCGGGTTAGGGAAAGAATTGACGAACAAAGAAATCGAAATCGAAAAAACAAAGAAATCGAAATCGAAATTAGGGTTTTTAGAAATCAAAATTAGGGTTTTTAGAAATCGAGTTAGGGTTTGAAGAAATCGATTTATTTAGGGGTTTCGGGTTAGGGGAAGAGTTGACTAACAAAGAAATCGAAATCGAAAAAACAAAGAAATCGAAATCGTAAAAATCGAAGCTCTCTTTACTCTTTAGAAATGGTTTCGGGTTATTAGGGAAAGAACTGACAAACAAATCTATTAGAGAGGAGAAACAGGCTACAAATACATACCTTTGATCTTCTTCTGCAAATCGGAATCGATGATGATTGATCGGAAAAGAAATCGGTCGAAATCGCGAAGAAGAAGAACGACTCGAGAGAAAAATAGAAATCTATGTTTAGAGAAGTATCGGGTTTAATTAGGTATTAGACTATTAATAATTAGGAGTTCGGATTTTAACGGTTTACTCGGCAAACCGGCGCCGAACCGACATAACCCGAAATCCGATTGATCAAAACTTAAACATCTATCGGCATGGGCCTTCGGATCTGCTGGGCCGAATTGCATCCTCCACGGTTCGGATCGGGTTTTGCCTATCGGGTCCATCCGTTGGCCCAGGCCTACTAATACTACCCCATACTAAGATTTAAACCTCCCACACTGTTTCGGAAAAATAGTCGTTCTATCAAATTTATATCAATATTTTTAGTAATTATACACTATATTAATATAATATATTTTTAACCTCTACTGTTTTTAACAGACATACACAAAAATAATTTTTCAAAAAATGCAAAACAAAAAATTATGATAAAGAGACGTGATATTTCCAATTAATTTTTGATAAACCAAATAAAAAATGGTTGACATTTTGCACTAAATTAAAAAATCAAAATCAAAAATTATTAGAACGCATGAAAAATGGCATCAATAATATCTACTAGACCTTAAATTAACGAAATAACAACACAATTTTCCAAATTAAAGAAATAACATTCCACACAGCCGCCTAATCAACGCCGCTACACGACTCCACCGACCGTTCTTACTGCCATCAAACGGTTAATGGAAATCGAATCGGAAATTGTCTCAGAAATCGCATCCAAAGAACCCTCTCGAAACCCAGGGTTTCGCCCATCCCACGCGGCCAGAATTCAAAACGATGTACCCACCGCGACACCGCCTAGACCTCACCGGAAGTACTACCGGCCAAAAACTGCAGCCGCCAGGGAACTCAAGTTAGGGTAAACCCTAGCCCATTAGGCTAATTTAAACTTTTATGTTGATGGGCTAGCGACCTACTTCAAAAGTTTATGGATTGATGTATTGGGCTTCTTCTAAACCCATTAAATGTAACCATGTTCATGGTTTTTGTAATGCTCTTGCTCTCTGTATCTAATGAAACTATGTTGATGACCAAAAAAAAAAGTTAACTATATATTCAAAAATAGATAATTAATTAATAATTCATGTGTTTACAGATAAATGGATATAAATATGCACGTCTACATAAAATATTTTAAATTAAAAAGTTAACTATGTTCAAGAATTTAGTATTTAAATTTAAAACGATAAACTATATTAAATAAAAATAACATAAAGGGTTATGATAAACACGAATCTTTAAAAGAATTGTGATTTTCAAATTAAAGAGTTACGATAAAGCGACACAATTAACAAAGTTTAATAACGTAAATTACATTTACAACAAACAAACAAATACTCACAAGGTGAGCTAAAATTATATTTACATAGATGAACTATGTGAGTAAATTACTTATCTCTTTAGATATTCATGCGGCAAATTAAACACATTGTTCGTTTCTAACAAGTGAAAACAATTATGAGTTAGAATGCCATTTAAGATAGTTATTTAACGTTATACACATTTAAGTCGTCCAACACATAAAAAATATATTAAATACTCACAATTATTGAAGATATCTTTTAATATTCTAAATTTGTACTGATATCAACATAACATCAAAATTTTTGTTGAATGAAACATCTAAACTGTTTTCAAATAAAAACATCAACGTTACCATACATTATTATTAAATTTAAAAAATCGCTTTATAACCCATCCATTTCTGATAAAAAAAATAGTAAATGTGTATAATTTTTTGAGTACTACTTATATCTAATCAAAATTTATCACATACCTTAAGAAAAATGGTAATTCAACTAGTGTTGGTTGGTCAATCTGTGCTACTTATTATTTTCTTGTCATAATATATATTACATCACATACGATAAAACTTAATTTTATGTAGTTTACCAAATTGCTTAATGTGGTTTTTTACCATAACAAACAAGTTGGACAAAAAGAAACAATTGAAATCGAACTAAAAACTCTATCGTAAACTCAACAATAATATATCATAACATTTACTATAAAACCATATTGGATATAAATAAATATTTGACGTGAATATATGATATGAAACTTTTATAAAATTAAATAAAAAGGAGGATAATTGGAGTAGAGCAAAGAAAGCATTGCAGTCGAATGAGAAGATATGTCTTCTCAATATTTTTAAAACAAGAAGTTTGGGAGATGGAGTTCCATCCAACCTTACACATAGTAACACCATCATTTATAAGTTCAAATTATAATTTCTGATATTAAATGTAATTTTAAAATTTAAAGCATGTAAATCCACAAATTTGTCATTTTGAACGGAGATTCACTGAAACATGTATGTCCACAATTATTAGCATAATTATGTAAAAAAAAAATGATGATATTTCGTTCTTAGTCAATTCGTGGATTACACATGAATGTAAAACAAACGAATATGTTCGAGACCAATAAATCTTTGAGATCCTACTTTCAGCTCTTTTAGTCGACTCTCCCACTATAGTATTGTAAAGATATAGATTTGAAGCATTGGATTATCCTTCTTCTCATGTAATTTTAAAAAAAAAAAACCATTTCAGAAATAGCCTTTAAATTCCATGTATTGATAACTAAGTACTCAAACTGATTACATTTACCTAATTAAGCTTCATATATATATTTTTTTCATTGCCATTTTTCTTTGCAATTTAGTTGAATCACACCTCAATACTATACCACCATTTTCGCATAATCCAATACATTCCATTTTATATAATTTTTTTTATACCGGCTGCATCATAATTGTATTAATAGAAAAACTTAACTTTAATGTCTTTTTTCCGTCTCCATTTTCTCTTTGTTTACTTTTCTTACTTTTTCGTTATTTGCAAAAACTCTTAACACCATTTTCATTTCCGATAAAAAAGTATTTTGCATTTTCATGAGAATTATGTATTTAGAATTGATTAAAAGTTATATATGTTTATGAGAATTCTAAAAATATTTTATTTAAATCAAGAATTATAAGAATTTTTTCAAACCGAAAATGTTGTATATTAAGATATAGTTTTGAAAGTAAAAAATAGCATTGTAACTAAAATTCAAATTATTTTTATTCTAAAATTAATATTCATGACGAATAACAATTACATTCTTGCATAAAAAATTTATAAAAGTTAGATTGACACAACTATTAGTAAAATACACAATAATTTAAATGAAGTGTTATGATGATAATTACACAAGAAGAATTTTTGGGTCAAAATATACACAATATACCAAAAGAAGAAATATATAATGTGTAACGCTATGTTCCACTAGAAAAACAAAATTTAAACGATTTATAAATATAGGATAAAAGTAATGTTGTTGTTTGGTCGAAAGGTCACCATGTTTGACGAGGAGACAATCGATTCAACATCATACCACAAAGTTGCATTAATATTATATTGAGATGTTGAAGTTGAAGCGGCAACATCAATATACAACGATTCTATGCATGTGACGAACAAATCCTCTTCAATTGTATCCAAATTCATCTAATGCTTGGTCGTTTCTTCCATTTAAGATTATAACACATCTTCGCAATGACTTCCATATATATATATTTTAAATTATAACCATACTAACAATTGTATAGCATTTATGTCTTTTCAACAATAGTAAAATTTCTATAAATTTATAATATCGGAACTGTGATATTTTATTAATTTAAAGAAAGAGTTTTTCAAAAACTATTTATATAAAAAGTTACCATATTAAAAAAAAAAATACAAGTTTAGACAATCTTAACTACATAATATTAATGTTTTAAATTTTATCAATATTACAATTTTACTTTGGACAAATAATATTTATGAGGAGACGATGATAAAATGAATGCAACACTACAAATTTTTTTTTTTGTGTGTAGATATATGTTAAAATCTTATATGTATTCACTTGTGAAAATAATATTCATGAACTCGAGATACTAATTAGTGATCTTAATCACCAAACGGAAATAGATATTTCGATTAGCGTAATAAAAATGACACATGTTCAGAGATTAGAAAAAATGTGATTATTATTTATAACCAGATTATGAAGTTAATTAAAAAGATGATGGTATAGTAGATTTGGAACTGATATTGCTTATAAAAATAATTATAGCATCTAAAATTATTTATGATTTTTAAGCATTTTAAACACGACATCAGAAAATGTGTAATACAATAGAATAATTAGAGGAAAAATTTACAAAATTTAAAATATAAAAAGACAAACACATTAAAATCATATATTATTAAACTTATCTATATGTGGGTAAATTTATATAATTATTCATTTATGGTATTATTGGGACAATATATTTAAATAGAGATTTTTAAAAAATTATTATCTTATTATCATTGGACTATTTACATTGGTTCGTCATCTTCTCTTCTTTCCACCTAATAATTCAACACACATTTTATTTTTATACTCTACATGATTTGTTTAATAAAATTCAGCACCTTACCTCACTTTTTTATCACAACATAAAACTTTATTAAAACACACATAACTTTTATTAAAACACACACAATTTAATTAGTACAATAAATTAAACTCACAAACCAGAAAACTCTTAAATTACAACTTTAAAAAATTCAATCACGAAACATTCTGAAATTTGTCCATATGTGTTTGACTAGATCTGCTTCCAATTCATGATGTATATTTGAATCACGCAATTCAGATCTAACACGCAAATGATTTGCAAATACATGTAGCATATCAGTCGAGAATGATTGCAGTGTACTAGACACACTTTTCTCAGATTGATCATAATCGGTCCAATGTTGAGTATATGTATCTCGTTCATCTTCGACAATCATATTTTGCAATATGATGCATGATCTCATGATGATAGCCAAATCGGTTGGAAGATTGGTTTTGAAATTGATAATTGTTGGGATCTGGGTAGTTAAAAGAGTAACTAGTAGAATTTTGGTCATTTAAAGGGTTATTTTTGGGATTCATTTCATAAAAAGATGGTTTTTTTGTGTCTAAATCAAATGAAACAAATCTTTATTTATAGAAAATGAAAATGATGAATTTTGGTATATAAAAAAAATTAGTTAATTTATTATGAAATAATTGAGTTTAAATGATTGGGGTGAAAGAAAAAAAAAACAAAAATACCAACGACCATTCAGATTTCAACACATATTCTAATCACTTTTTTTTCTTATATAATCTTCAAACCCTTAAAAATGCACCACGTGTTCAAGTTGGGCCTCTCTTTCTCGATTTAACCTGTTGAAACAATTCAACAAAATTTAATTCATGTCACTTTTACCTGTTGAATTATTATTTTACACAAGCCATGTAGATGGTTTTATCGAATTGTGTTAAATTTTATTACACTGGTCTTAGGATCGAAATTTTTTATTAATTGAAGGTGATTATTGATTTATCGAATATTATTTTATAGAATTTTTATTGTATTTAGTTCTTCCTCTCGTTAGATAACTACCAAGTTTTTATTATTTGTCATGATTTTTTTATAATAAATATAGAAAATTAAAACTTTAATACCATGATTGTTCTATTCTCTCAAAACTATTTCTTAACATACATCATTTTAATTTTAAAGAAATTCCTATAATTGTTTTTTTCTAAATATTTTTGGAGTATTCTTTAAGTGTAGAATACATTGGTTGGTAAATTATTATTATTATTTTTGTCAACAGCTTTATAATAAAATTAAAAAAGTTTGGTAAGCCAAACCGGGGAACCGAGTTTACATAGTATTCAATACGCGAAAGCGATCTCGCACTTCTAGCCAAATTGTCCGTCTTAGCGTTTACTAAGCGTGGAATGTGCGAGATTGAGAAGCTGGAGAAGCGATCCTTTAGCATCTTCATATTATCTAGGTACGTCTCGAAAGCAGGCCAGTCCGTCGGAGAATTCACCATCTTTACTAACTCTGAGCAGTCGGTGAAGAATCGAATGTCTCTTTCCTGATAGATGATTAAGCACTGCATTGCCCACATTAGGGATTCCAGTTCCACATGTAGAGGTGTCAAACTTCTTCTAGTGTTGCAGGAACCTAAAAGAATATTGTGGTCACCAATTGGCTGGTAAAATCATCCTAATCCTGTATTGGAATCTGAGTCATTCCAGGAACCATCAATGTAACATTTGGTATCTACCGTCGTCAAATCAATTGTCCCAGTACTTATCTCGTTGTTTTCTTCATCCTCAGGGACCTCATGGGCCTTGGTCTAGCTCAGTGACTCATCCTCTGCCAATTGGATTGTATCCCTTGGATCCGTATCCTTGTTGTTGTAAACCTTATTGTTACGAGCCTTCCAAATATACCAGATAATTAAAGGAAAGCTATAATCCAAATTAGCTTCAGGAATATGCCAAAAAAGGTAATCCAGATTCGCAAATATGGATTGCATTGGGAAAAAGTCTGGCGCTGTTGGAACTTTAGATAAAACCCAAGTTTGTAGAGCTGGTGGACATTCAAATATAGCATGGTTAATTGTTTCCACATCCGCGCCACATCTCACACAGCGACTGTCACAATTAATACCTCTTGATTTAATATTATTCATAACCGGTATACATCCCGATAATGATTGCCAAATAAAATGTTGTATTTTCCGCGGACATTTTAGTTTCCAGCTAAAAGCCTTTAGGGGTCGGACATTTGGTCCCGAGATCAGAGCCGAGATATCCGATCTAATTGGATCTTGTAAAAATGCATATTCTGATTTAACCGTGTATTTATCAGATTTTGTGAAGTGCCAACATGGTTTATCTTGTTTAAAAATGCCACTTACTAGGATGGCTTGAATAAGTTCTACATCACAAGGATCTATAATTGTCTTGATTAACTGCATATTCTATTTTTGGGTTGATTGGTCAACCAGATGGTTGACTTTAAATGAAGGATATTAATTTATTCCCCTGCATATTACTCTTCTCGGGCGTTGAGCAGGTATCCAAGGATCATTCCATACTGATATGGAATGTCCTGAACCTACTTTGTGGATTAGTCCTTTTTCTACCAGAGACCAAGCAGAGATAATACTACGTTAGCCGTAAGATGGTGAGTAATATTTTTTTTGTTTAAAAAGGTTACCTTCACGATAATATCGTCCTCTTAAAACCCTAGCCAACAACGAATCCTTTTCTTCTACAAGGCGCCATAGTTGTTTAGCCAGTAGGACCGTATTAAAATCTTCAATAGCCTTGAACCCTAAGCCACCGTTGGATTTTGTGGCATATAATTTCTTTCATGCCATCTAATGCATTCCTTGTTTTGTTCCATTGTCACTCCACCAAAACTTAGCGATAATGCTTGTTAGTTTTCCCAATAAAGATTTGGGTAGACGAAAACATGACATTACGTAAGTTGGGAGAGCTGAGGCCACATACTTGATCAGAATCTCTTTACCGCCTTCAAATAGAAATTTTGAAGTCCAATTGTTTACTCTCTCACGTAATCGATCTCTCACGAAAATGAAAAGTTTGAGTCTTACTACCACCCAAATTTTCTGGTATACCTAGGTAAGAACTCATTCCTCCGAGTTGGAAAATTTCTAAAGTTCTTTTAACTTCATTTTTAACATTATCTTCCACCTTGTGTCCAAATTAGGTAGAGGATTTTGAGAAGTTAATTTGTTGCCCTGAGGCTTTTTCATAATTTTGTAGGATTTGTATAATCTTCATACATTCCTCCTTGGTGGCCTTACAGAAAAAAGGCTATCATCCGCAAAGAGCAGGTGTGATATTGGTGGGCTTGCTCTTGAAACTTTTAAACCAGTAATGGATTTCTCCTATTCTGCCTTTTGAATATTAGCAATTAACGCTTCGATACATATAATAAATAAATAAGGTGATAAAGGATCTCCTTGGCATAGGCCTCTGTGTGGGATAATATTTTCCCGAGGACAACCATTGATTAGAACCTTATAATCGACGGAACGAATACACCACATCATCCATGAGATTTATTTTTCTATAAACCCCATTTTCCTTAGTATGTTTTCGATAAAAGGCCATTCCAACTGATCATATGCCTTGCTCATATCCGTTTTGATTGCCATAAACTTATTTTTGCAGGATTTGTTTGTTCGTAACCCATGAAATATTTCCTGGACAATCAGGATATTATCTATAATCAAACGTCCGGAGACGAAGGTTGATTGAGTTTCAAATATCAGCGTAGGTAAAACTCGTTTCAACCGATTACAGAGTACCTTGGATATAATTTTATAATCCACATTACAGAGACTTATCGGTCTAAATTCCGCCATGCTTTTAGGTCTTGTCGTCTTTGGAATGAGACAGATGTTAGTCCTGTTCAAACGTTTGTCGAAAGATCCATCCTGTAGAAATTGGTTAACCAAATCCAAAATATCTTTTTTGATCAGAGACCATGATCTCTGATAGAAAAGAGCTTTCATCCCATCGGGTCCTGGTGCTTTTCCTGGGTTCATCGTAAAAAGTGCACGGCGAACTTCGTCTTCAGTAGTTTTAGCCGTTAAAATTTCATTCATTATTTCGGATACTGAATTAAGGACCTTTTGTAAAATCTCTTCAAAATCAGATGGAGAGGTGGTTTTGAAGAGATCTTGAAAGTAACTAACTGCAACCTCTACTATTTGTTCCTCTGTGGTAACCCAATTGCCAGAGTTATCGTTTAATCCAATAATCCTATTTCTTGCTCCTCTCTGCTTTGTTTGAGCATGAAAAAATTTGGTATTCTTATCCCTTTCTTGTAGCCATAAGTTCTGACTTTTTTGTTGCCAGAACAATTCCTCATCTTTATAGACTTCTTTGAACTTCCTCGTTATTTCCGCCAAATCCGTAGCTGAACCATGATCATCCCTCTGTAACTCCTCTAAGGCCCGTTGTAATTTTGATATTTTTGCCTGGCCTTGACTAAAATTATGGTGCCGCCAAATGGAAATCTCTCGTCGACAACAAGATATTCTGTCAACAAAGTTACGTCTTTGTGTTTCTGAATTCGATTTCCATCCCATTGCAATCGATTCCATTAGATCCTCTTTACCTATCCATCGTTTATCAAAACGAAATTGTTTAGATCTTTTTTGTTTTTTGTCCAAAATATTTGCCACAACCAGTCTATGGTCTGAACCCACCATCCCAAGATATTCTACATATGAGTGAGAAAATAATTCATGCCATTCCTCATTTGCAATTGCTCTATCCAATTTGCATCTGATGACCCCAGAAGTTCTGTTACCTCGCGAAGACATACAGTCTCCTAAGAACGAAAAATCGAGTAGACCACAGTTGGTGAGAATGTTGTTAAAAGGTACGAAACTCGAGCTGCGCCTGGGATTACTTCCACGACGTTCGTGATTTCCCGTGATTTTATTAAAGTCACCGATTAAAAACCAGGCACTTAGACGGGATAGACTCATTCTAGTAAGTCTTTCCCAAACATCCTCCCGAAGCTTACGGACTGGATCCCCATAAATAAATATAATATAAACTGTTTTTCCTTGTATGTATGTTTCAATGTCAATCATCCTGTTATTTGCGAACAGAATGGTGACTTGTGAATAGTCGTTATAGTAAAGTGCTAGGCCTCCACTAGATCCAATTGGAACCACTGTAAAAATTTTGTCATAACCAAAATGACTTTCAAATTTTTGTGTGAAAGCAATGTCCTATTTTGTTTCAGAGAGAAATAGAAACTCAGGATGGTGTTTTTGCCATATTTCCCGTAAATAACTTATAGTCCATTGGCTTCCAAACCCTTGACAATTCCAACTTAGAATCCACATAAAAAAATATTTTGGCATTGTTGCTTAGATATCTCTTGCATCCTTTTAAGATATCTAGGGTTTAACCAATCCTTTTTTCCAATTACCAAATGACCGTGTATGAACTTTAATCCTTTTATTCCTCCATTCATAATTTTTCCGTTAGAGATAGTGTAATACCACTTTCCATAAACAATCAAGAGTAATAGTAATATATCAATTTTTAATAAACCTTTTAAAACATAAAGTAAATCCATGTAAAGCCTTAATAACTTATAAATTAAGAAAAGAAAGAAACCATAAATATGACAAAAGCAAAACCAAATTAAATTCCAACGCCATGCTTCACCTCCTCTTAGCCCAAAACTCGTCACCCCAGAACTTATCAATGGGTTTTCAATCATGGTCTAACTTCGGGTGATTTTGACTGACTAGTTCCACCTTTTGATTTGTCCTGAGGTGGATAGAGACTAGCCCTGGGCTATCGGATAAAACGGGTCGGGTCGGGTCGGTGGAGTCGGTATTCGGGTTCTCGGATTTTGAATTTATTAGCCGAAATAACCCATTAAAAGATCCGGGTCGGAGTCGGGTCGGCGGAATCGGAAACGGGTCGGGTCATCTGATTTTAAATTGAACCGATTCAACCCGAGTACTACAATTTAAGCGGGTTTAAGCGGGTTTAATCGGTTTAAGTCGGTTTACCGATTAAACAAAAACGTGCACAGCATAATTATGACCCAAATTACAGACATAAACTGAATCAAACATTCATTACATATAATTATGACCCAAATTACAGACATAAACTGAATCAAACATTCATTACATATAATCAAGCTAACCACAACATATACCGATTCTCAGTTTTTAGGAAAAAACACACGCCTGTTAGCAATGTTTTTATCCAAAACATGAGTTTGTTAGCAAAAACTTCTTAGCAAAAAACTAAAGCTTCTTAGCCAAAAACACATAAAAAGCTTGTTAGCAAAAACCAGCAATATAGAGTTCACAGTAACTAAGACTCTTACTCTTCAGCTGGAATACTCATGTACAAAATACAAAGCTTCTTCAATGTTGTCCTTGAGTTTCATCTTGTTTCCGAGGATCTACAAAATAATAGATGTTTTTAGATTATTGAAATGGCAATGCATATCAAAATAAGAAAAGATATTGATATTACCCATAGATTCATAAAAATCAACTTCATCCAACATTTGCATCAATGTAGGAATTTGATCAGGAATTGAAGATTGGCTTGGAATCCTCAACCATTGTTGAGTGCATATGAGTGCTTGATCATATAAGGAGTTAGAGAACTCTATAAGATCTAAATCCTACCACTTGCTGAAAACAGATTAAAGAACTTCTTGAATAGCTAAGATATCTTTAGCTACCTCGAAAGATTGGATATTTGGCTCATTACTCCTCCACCAACTTAGAACATCATAGTCTAATCCCAAGTGTTTGGTAGGCGTAGCTCGTTTTTTCCAAATACATATCCATCTCGTTACTATCTTCAGTGCTGTTCTCCTTCAACATCTGTACCTGTATCCTCCATCTCATCATCATCCGACAAATCTGGAACTTGTAGGCTCACTTTTATGTGGAGTGCTATCAAGTCGATAGCCTCCAAGTCTCAAGTTATACTCTTCAAACAGCTTCTTCATTGCATTTGTAACAACTAAGTATAATTGTTTATACTCCACACTGTCCTTTCCATACAACTTTTCAAAGCATAGAGTAGCAAACTGCAACTTGTTGCGTGGATCAAACACACTAGCTATGATGACAAGTGGATTCATGTTTACCAATCCATCCCGATTTATCAAACTTCTCCCTAATAAGAGCTTGATTTCTAATTTCTCTAGTCCCATTGTAAGTCCAAGAGATTAGATTCCTCTCAATTGKAACAATCTCATTGTAGCAGAGTGTAGAGGTGACAGTCTTTGAAGCTGAAAAAGCCAATGTGCAATTGAAGAAGATTTTCAGAAACTTCACCAAAACTTGCACTTGATCCCAATCTTCGATAGATGGTGGTCCAACACGCTTCTTTCCTTATCCTCTTCCTCAAGGAAGTAATCACAATATAACTTGTCTTCAGCAACCATCTCTCAGAACTCGTAATTTAAGAGCAGAAGTCAACATCGATAAGTTGAGTTCCATCTAGTTGCACAATCAATGCTAAGCTCCTCTAGAACTTTTCCGACTCACACCTCATTTCAAAAGCCCTCAGTCGAGCAAATGATGATCTTACATACTTCACTGAGTTCCTAATAGCAACTATACTATCATTGACCTTAACCAAACCATCTCTCACTACTAAATTCAGAATGTGTGCACAACAACGCATATGCAAATATGCCCCTTCTAAGACCAATGCATCAGGAGCCCTAATGCCAAACTCGTCACTGAAGACCCGCAGAGCCTTATCATTATTCCTAGCATTGTCTACTGTAATAGTGAAAACCTTTTCAATTCCCCAATCTTCTAAACATTCACTTAGATGTCTAGCAATTGTTTCACCTCTATGGTCTGTTATAGGCTTCAAACTAATGATCTTCTTCTGCAGCATCCAATTGTCATCTATCCAATGGGCTGTCACAACCATATAGTTATATGAAGTAGTTGGAGCTACCCATATATCAGTTGTGAGAGACACTCTCTTCTTAGCTACGCTAAAAACCTTTTTCAGTGAAGCTTTCTCTGACAAATACATTGCAGCTATATCCCTAGTAGCTGTTCTTCTAGAGAATGTCTTGTACGCAGGCAAGACTAAACCACAAAACCTCTTGAACCCCTCAGACTCAACAAAAGAAAAAGGCAACTCATTAAGGACCACCATCTCATTTACTGCCTTCCTAAAGAGAACTGGTTTTACTTTGTTATTGGAGACACCACTAGCATCACCATTCAACACCGTCTGCCCCTGCCCCTCGGAACCAGAACCAACTAACATTTTGCATCTCTTAATGTGACCACGCATAGGACTAGTTCCTACAGTTTTTGAACAGCAGCCTACTTCGAACCCACAATGCACACAAGCACTTCTATCCATGTCATCAGCTAAACGTTTAAAATGGGTCCATACCTCAGCTCGAGGAGGAACAATTCTCTTTGGTTTTGGCGGTTTTGCAGATGTTGTGTGTTCGGATTAGCTTGTTCGTCTTCTCCAACAAGAACCATCTGCAAAATCCATAAACATTCACTTATGTTTTATTATACTGTGGAACCACCATTTCAAACAACGAGAGATAAGGCAATGCCTTCAATGTAGTTTAGATCTTAAAAGGAACCTTATTTCTAATTAAAACAAACTAAGGCAGAAAAATCATAATTCATGACCAAATTTCCACATTTCTTCACCGATTAAACAAGCGTTTTTCCTTAAATTCGAATCTACTACACCAAACATCATATCTTCATTTGATTACCTATCATTTCCACTTAACAGATTAAGAAACATTAAAGAATCTAAAGTAAGAATTCGAAATTAACGTTTTTAAAAATCGTGTTAGGGTATGAAAAAATCGATTTATTTAGGGGTTTCGGGTTAGGGAAAGAATTGACGAACAAAGAAATCGAAATCGAAAAAACAAAGAAATCGAAATCGAAATTAGGGTTTTTAGAAATCAAAATTAGGGTTTTTAGAAATCGAGTTAGGGTTTGAAGAAATCGATTTATTTAGGGGTTTCGGGTTAGGGGAAGAGTTGACTAACAAAGAAATCGAAATCGAAAAAACAAAGAAATCGAAATCGTAAAAATCGAAGCTCTCTTTACTCTTTAGAAATGGTTTCGGGTTATTAGGGAAAGAACTGACAAACAAATCTATTAGAGAGGAGAAACAGGCTACAAATACATACCTTTGATCTTCTTCTGCAAGTCGGAATCGATGATGATTGATCGGAAAAGAAATCGGTCGAAATCGCGAAGAAGAAGAACGGCTCGAGAGAAAAATAGAAATCTATGTTTAGAGAAGTATCGGGTTTAATTAGGTATTAGACTATTAATAATTAGGAGTTCGGATTTTAACGGTTTACTCGGCAAACCGGCGCCGAACCGACATAACCCGAAATCCGATTGATCAAAACTTAAACATCTATCGGCATGGGCCTTCGGATCTGCTGGGCCGAATTGCATCCTCCACGGTTCGGATCGGGTTTTGCCTATCGGGTCCATCCGTTGGCCCAGGCCTAATAGAGACTTTCACCAAAACGCACCTGATTTTTGGAGGGAACAATTTTCCGAGGAGAGCCCAAAAGAAGCGCATTACGCTTTCTCGAATTCATCCCTACAGGAATCGAGACTGTTTTGAACAGTTTCTTTTTTGCCCCAACTTTACTTATTCCATCATTTTCTTCCCTTTGTTCATGCACCCCCTTACCATCATTATCCCTTATACATGTGATATCCACTGGTTGCTCTATAGCATGCCTTTCATCCATTGTTAGTTCTCCAACCTCCCCAAATAAGCTGACTTCGCTAAGTTGTTGATAGTTTATATCTGAATCAGTAGGATTAATACCACCATCAATTATGTCTTTATCCATGCCCACTAAACCAGCAGTCTCATCCAAAAAAACATCCATTAAATTAGGATCCGATATGGAATCCAAACCATATACCTCAGTATCCACAAACATTGGGATATCTTCTTCCTCCACGTTTTCAGTACCGAGTAAATCTGTATTTTCAACAGGTAGGGAGTCCAACGTTATACCTGTGTCGCTAGAAGTTATTTGAACCTCTGATTCCTTTGTCGGTAAAACGGGTTTTAGATAAGTATCCGCTACCTCGACCTCAGCCCTATGTGTAACCGTTGATTTGTTTGGACCATCAGGTTCGGATTTGGATGTGGAAGCATGTGGTCCATATGGTTGATGGTTTGTGGTGCCCTTAGAACCCGAGCTTTGGTACATCAGCCCATTAAAATTCCTGAACATTGACCCTTTCACTTTATAGCTTTTGTGATTACTAGCCCCCTCTCTTCCATCATGAGAAGTAAAATGAGATTTCCCATCACCTTTGTCTAGAACCGACGAATTCAGGCTTCGCTTGGATCCATATCTTGGTTTATCCTGAAACTTTTCTGCTTCTTGAGTGATTGCTCCCCTGTAGCTTAGGGGTCCCTTTTCCTCTGGTTGTTGATTTTTTCCTGAATCTCTTGGCCTCCCATGGCCACAAAAATCTTAATGATGACATAAACTGTGACAGATCCGACAGAAGCCGTGTAGTCTTTCATATTGAAAGTCCATCACCTTTTATTCTCCAGAAAAAAGTTCTATTATTGATCGAAAGTGTAGAGGTTTGAATCCATCTACTGTAACTAGAATTCTTCCGGTATCGAGATCGATGTCTTTCACTTCTCCGAGAGCCTTTCCAATATCTCGGAAATTCCGTCCAGAATTGCAATGGAATACCTTCAATCTTTACCCAGAAGGTGATTGCCGAAGGATAAGAATTATCCACCACGGGTTCCCATCTTCAAGATCCTTGTTATGTCTTCTTCCTTATCGAAATCGAACTGGAAACATCTATTTCCGAGATCAGCCCCAGCAACTCTGTCCTCTATACTCCATATCCTTGGGAACATGTAGAGTAGAGATTCCATTTTTTGAATACTTGGATTCATGCACCTCCCTACGAGGGTTCTTGCATATCCTTTGATCAAGTACGAATTATCAAACTTTGAAATCTTAATACGCATAAGCGTCGGCCCCGGATTTCCCCCATCACACCATTCCTTTGGTTAACCATGAGACCTCCTTGAGAATTCATCTTTTTTATTTTGTAAGAAAGTATAACGAGAAAGAGAGAAGAAACTTTATTAAGAGAAGTAAACGATATAATGAGAAGAGAACAAGAGGGGAGCAATATACTTATATGCAAGCACATAATTGTCGAGAGATATGATTTTGAAAACTTTCCCCAATTCTTTCCTTATCCCAACCAGAGTTACCATTCAACCAATAATTTCCTTTTTTGAAAGAAGGTAAATGTGCTTTCCATATATGTCCTCCATCGATTTCGTTTTCCATTTCTTAAAAAAATACCTTTACCCTTACGGCAAAAATGAAAAAAATTTCAGCTTCCTCCAACCTTCCATATGTAAACTTTTGATGACCGGAGCAACCAAAGCCTGGTTTAGGCCGTAGATTAAAAGACCGAGATGATAACCAGATCAAAACCATTCGTTTATCCCTCTGAAAAAGAACCATGTCTGAAACATAAATCGATTTATGACTATCAATCCCTTTCCTCCTCGCTGAATCACCACGTATAAATCGATAATTTTGGCCATTTGAAATTCCTTTCAATCGCACTAGCTGATAGATGGTAACATAACCTTTCCCATTAAACCTGAAACTAGACACCACCGGCTCAATTTTGATGTCATAATTCCTTAAGCTTTTGGGTCTATCGCCAAGTTTCATCGTACTCCATAAACTTATTACGCTCCTCCTTATTGACCAAACAATATCAAAAACACACATATCCCAGGAGATAAAAATTGTGAAAAACCAGCATAATCTTGTATCTAAGTAGTTTAAGATTTGCAATTGAGGAGCAAAAAGCTTTGTATCATGTTAAAATTGGCGACGCAAGTTACTGGTGACTACACCAATGAGCCAACTTGACCCCCGCCCTGCTACCCCTTCAAGTGGAGCCACCAAAAAAGAGATCGATAACAATTCCTTGAATGATTTCTCAAAACCCTTAAACCTTCCTCTGTCGTCGTCATAACCAGTATAGATCAACGAACGGCCTGTGTAAACCCATCCAATCTGAATTTCAGATCAAAACCAAAAGACCAAACCAATTTTGAGCCAAATCGGAGCCCAATCCTCAAACGTTTGCGAAATAGTCACTGGTGAAGATGGTAAATCGGAGAAACCTCCGACCGATTCATATTCCACCAGAAAGAGGTCCCTTGACCGATCAGTCATCGCCTCATAATCCGATTTCTTCCCTTTGAAACCCCAAAAAAACCGTGGGAGACCAACTGAAAACAAAGTCCAAACTGGAGAAGGGAGATCCACCAAGAGAGAGAGAAGAAAGAGAAATAGAAAATTGAAAAAAGGGGGATCGAGGGCCTGAAATCGGAGAAGCCTTTCTCACCGGCGGCGTGTGGCCTCACTGGAGGGGCGTGAAATCGTCGTCGGCTTCTCCTTTCGGGAGAGAGAGAAAAATATCCACGAAAGATTCCGGTTGGTAAAATTTAAATTATTTGGATTTATCTCTGAGAATTACATTTGAGAGAATGACATTTAATGTTGATATAATATTTAGAAATATCATTAAAAATAACAAACATAACTAGATTGGAAAAGTGTAAACTAGAGAATTTTATGTTATAAACTAGAGATAAAGTTTAGAGAGATAAAGTTTAGAGATAACTTCGTTTTATTGATTTTCTTCTACGCTACATATATATGTAGAAACTGAGATCAAGAATCATAGAACTTCGTAACGAAGAAAGATATAAATAATATTAAATAAAAATATTTTCTAACACTCCCTTTATTTATTTAATCGCTCGAAAAACCTGTCATTAAAAACCCAATATTAAACCACATGTGAAAAGAAAGACAAGAACATATTCTCCTCCTCGAAAACACTTCTTCTTCATATATCTCAAATGACATCTCAATATTTTGAACATTGTCGTGAGAAGACCTTCGTAGAGATGCTGAATTGCCGCTGAGGATGTATTCAACACTCCGATTTTCTAATTTTTCTCGCTCGTGAAAAGAAAAACTCGTGGAATATGCTTGCTCTATCGCTTCGATATAATCTTCATTAATTTGTGCGACGCATGCAGCATTATCTTCAATATGGTGTGGGCCTTTACCGCTCTGTATGCCACTGCTTCTCAATATGTTGGATTATGATGAGCCACACGCATTCTCTGCTGCACTTCTGGAGTGCATGATCTCGATAATTAGATCGATAAGTAAGAATGTCTTGGGAATGCCACGAGATTGCTCCCACCTACAATAAATATATATCCAGTTTGGGATCTCGCCTTTATGCGCATCCGATAAATAACTCGCATCTCGCAAAACCAACTGTACAAAATTTCAATTTCTAATAATATAATCCTAAGTCAATCGCACTCAAGATAACGGAAAATATGTTTTATTCCATTCCAATCAAGGCTGGGACGAGTTATATCTCGAGCATTAGAAGAAAAGCTATATCGGTAGTGCAATTCGAAGATACATAAGTCCACCAATACTCATATAGTGACCAGACCCATTAATTCTGTTATCTTCACATGTCTAAATGGATCTTTTTCAACATGATAGTTTATTAACCATGAGACTCAAAGGAGTCGCTTATCCATATTAAAGCGTGAAGATCTTTTAAGATAATTAGATTGACGCACGAATATTCCATCTTGGAGGTTTATCTGCCCAAGACAAAACTTTTTCTTTCCAAGATCTTTCATTTCAAACTCGCCTTCATATGATTTCGTGCTTCCTCAATCTTTCAGTTCCAATTATATTCAAGTCGTCAACATATACAATAATCACAAATCCATTCAAGGATTTCCTTATAAAACGCAAGTGGCATATCAGTATCATTTACATAGCCCTTCTTTAAAAGATATTATGCGAGTATACCACATGCGTCCGGATTGTTTCAATCCATAAAGTGATTCTGTAATTTGACGTAACATATATCTAGACTTTGAGCTCAATGCTTAAGTCATTTTCATTCCTTCCGATTTTCATATATATCTCATTATCGTATCCATATAGATACGTTACTACATCCATAAGATTCATTTCTAAATTTTGAGATGCACAAATTCATTAAAACCGAACGCATCAGATCCATTACGGGGAATATGTTTCTTCATAATCATTCGGTTTGAGAGAAACCTTGGGCAACAAGTCGGGCTTTATATCTTGTGACCTCATTATTCTCATTTCGTTTTCTCACAAATACCCACTTGCACCCAACCGGTTTCATATCTTTAGGTGTAGTGATCACAGGTCCAAAAATATTTCTCTTATTAAGGGAGATTAATTCATTTTGCATGGCCATCCTCCATTTCTCTCAGTCAGATCTTTTCTGACATTCTAATATGGACCTCGGTTATGGGTCATCATTCTCATTATCAATTTCTTTGGATACAGAGAATGAAAAAATTCCATGATCATCATCTTACCCATATTTTTCCATTTTGGGCATAATTTATGGAAATCTCATATTTTTCTGTATCATGTCCCTCCTCAGGGATATTTTCTTTCGGTACCTCTTCTGGAACTACTCCTTTTTCATTATGTAGTTCTTCAGCAACTACTTCGTTTAGGTTTTCTAGATTTTCCTCATTTTGGGTTTCTTCTGGAACCATTTTATGTGAATTTAATTCTCCCAGTGCTTTTTTTTTTTTGGGAGTTTTATCTTTAGGACCCATGGGTCTCCCCCTCTTTAACTGAACTTTAGGCTCATTAATTTTATTAGCATCGATTTGTTCTTTTGGAATTCCAACTCTTGATGGAACATTTACAGCCGGTATATATGATTTTGTCATCCTATTTGTATCTATGAACCCATCTGGTAACTCGTTTGCCATATTCTTTAAGTGCACAATTTTCTGCACTTTGAGTTCACGTTGTTTCGTAGGAGGATTCAGATGATATCAACGATGGTGTATACCATGCAATATCTCTTAGAATTTCACGAATTCTTCCTCCTAACGATGGGAACTCATTTGTATTAAAATGGCAATTAGCAGAACGAGCTGTAAACATATCACTAGTTTGTGGTTCAAGATAACGAATTATACTTGGTGACATATAACCGATATAAAATGCTCAATCTCCGTTGGGCCCTATTTTCATACGTTACGGAGATGCAATATATTTGGCTGATGACCAGATGCTAATTGTAATGGGGAATACTTATGATATGCACTTGGTCGAATCTGGAACAATGCTGCTGCATGCAAAATAGCATGTCCCCATATCGAAATTGGGAGTTTTGTTCTCAGTATTAACGGTTTTGTAATTAGTTGCAACCGTTTAATCAAAGTTTCGGCCAAGCCTTTTTGTGTACGAACATGGGGCATTGGATGTTCAATATCGATCCCCAGTCACATACAATAATTATTAAAGACTTGTGAAGTAAATTCACCAGCATTATCAAGCCTCACTTTCTTGATAATATAATCAGAAAATTGCGCGCTTAACTTGATTATTTGGGAAATGAATCTGGCAAATGCCATATTTCGTGTCGTCTAAAGACACATGGGACCATCTATTTGATGCATTAATTCATACCATAAAATATTGAAATGGTCCACCCGGGTGGATTGGTCCACATATATCATCATGTATTCTTTCTAAGAATTCTGGTGATTCATTTCCAATCTTAGCTGGTGATGGCCGAGTTATGAGTTTTCCTCGAGAACATGCATCACATAAAAACTCATTTGATTGAAAGATTTTCTGGTCTTTCAATGGATGGCCATTAGAATTTTCCACAATTTTTCTCATCATGATCAACAGAGACTTTTCGTGCCATACTTTAAATATATTGGTAAACTTCTGCCGTGGCATATGATTCAATCATATTAATTGTGGAATATAATCCGAAGGCTGGCAGTCTAATATATATTTTCTCTCCAAAATCACGATGATGATGCAAAGATATTCAATGTCACTCTTATTCTTGGCTCTACATGATATTCATTTCTCATGATATCTCGAAACTTAACAAGTTTCTATTAGATTTGGGGAATATACGCATCATTAATTTCAAACTTTATCTCCTGGCATTGAAAACGGACTCTTCCGAACCCATAATAATCTTTGCATTTCCAGATAAGAATCACCCATTTCTTTTATTTTAAGATCGGAGAAATACTTTATATTTTTTCATATTGTGTTATTATCTATCTAAATTTTGACATTTCAAAATATTTATAAAAGAGAGATACGTTAAACTTTTAATTTCTGTTCTTCTTCAGAAGACATATCATATCATATGATCTTACTTTGATTCTCTTGCTTCAGAAGACATATATCATATCATATCGACTTATCCATCTTATTACTCTAACACTTTTGGGTTCAACAAATATGTCATATCAAGAGATTATCAAAAAGATCAATGGCATCAAGAAGCATGTTCATTTATAGATATATCAGATCTAATGCCCATATTATATAATTATTTCCAAATACATCAAAGGCAGCAACATCGAGCTTTGCCAAATTTGACATGATATATATGCATATATAACAATATATAAAAATTATAAAATATGTAAATAACGACATAATTTAAAACAAATTAAGAGGCATAGCCTTCCATATAATTAAGGATGCAGAGCCTTCTATATAAACAGTAATATATGAATTTAAATTGATTTAATTTTAAATTAAATCATATCTTAGATCATACCTTAGACCGAATAAAGATCAATTTGTACTTAGATCGGATCAAGATGCTCGCGATAACGTGTTGTAAACTGAATTTTATGTTATAAACTGTAGAGGCTTTTAGAGATAAAGCTTTTGAGATGTAACTTCTCGCTCTACTATGTAGTTAGAACTTGATCTAAGAACTTCAAATAAGAATTCTGTAAGAAGAGATATAAATAATATTAAATAAAGATATTTTCTAACACTTTTGTATTAATTGGAAAAATATATTTATTTTCCTTAATTATTAAAATCCTACTATATATATTAAAAGATATTTCTGTAATTTAAACAATATTCTGTATATATTCAAAAGTTTAACTTGATCAACAAATTAAAAATTTGTAAATATTCTAATTCGATTAAAAAACTACAATAATTTAACTTGACAAAAAAAAAATTTTAAAAAGAATTAAACCTTAAGAGCTTTCGTGTTATAGGTGGAGCGGGTACAATTGACGTTAATACGACTACGGTCTTTCGCAAGTAGTCCATTAAAACACGCAAAATATCTTAGTTTGGTGTAGAAAGAATTAAATAGAGCGTGATAACCCGATTTATCATTTTTAAATGTGCAATTTCATTCATATAAAAAAATCATCTCAAATTCTATTATTAAACCTTCTTTGTTATAATTCGGACATGTCAGCCCACTTTTAAATAGTTTTTTTTCTTAATTATTTAAGCAAGGTTCTCATCTTATTTTATGTAAGAAAATTTACATTTTATCATTTTATCATTTTATCGGAATACAATGATTATATGAATTAATATGATTCAATTATTCTATCAATTTTTAGTCTTTACAGATTTAGAAAAACATAATGTTATATATGAATATAGGATGTTACATTGTAAAACAAATGTGTACATTCGACTCTAATGATATTAGACTAAAATAAGTTTCACATTATAATATTATTTATTGTTGGTGACGACAAAACAACAATATCTATACCGGTCCAACTTATATTTTTATGATCAAAATACCATATATTATAATTAAATGACGCTTTTAAAAACTTGGGAAATTTTTGATATAAAATATCATTAAATTCAAAATATAAAAAAAATTGCTATGTGATGTAGTGTGAGTTAAATCTTAGTTCTAAAACTAAAATTCATGACACATAACAAAAACTTGATAGTTATCTAACCATTGAAATAAATAAATAAAGTTAAAAGACTGCCAATGTTAATAGAAACAATTGGTAGTAAAATATACAATCATTTAAATGCATAATATATATATATATATATTTTTTATCGTCTATTACATTATCATAATATATATTTTGATTTAATTCTATTACAGATGATAATCAGTCTATCAGATCTAACTGGTGCAACGCGTTATGATGAACAGCTTCACGAACAACTCCACGTCGTGCAACCCTCCCTACAACACTCCGATCCCCTACTGACCATTCTTACGTGCATCATACCTATGATGAACAGTCTTACCCCTAATATTCGAAACCACAACAGACGTTTCTATCTGCGATATTTTAGGACTTTCGATTAGCCTTGCACCATTAATATGCTAAAAAGTGTACATTTTTTAGGAATTGAACTCCAAACCTAGTCTAGAAACCTTTAAATTCTTGATCATTGGGTCAAGGAGCTTCATTGAAATGCATAATTATGATAAAACAACGCATAAAAAAAAACTATAACGAAGGAACGCGATCTTGAGTGAAAATTTACCAAATGGAAAATTATAATGAATAGATATATTCTAAAAAAAGACGATCATAAAGAAAAAATATATATATGTTTCACGAATAATTATTATAGCGACTCTTTGCAAACATTTATTAAGATTGTTATTATTACTAGATTTAAAAAAAAAAAAAAAATTTAGTACACTTTTTATCACCTTCCAGTTTTGTTACCAATCAAAGCCTATATCCCCTATATATTATTTGAGAAGTACCTTTATAGAATAAACCTCATAAAGGATAAACAATTACATAACATTACCATTACATTTAAGAACAAAATAAAACTTCTCACTAAGGGTATTTTAGTAATTTAATAATATGAGAATTTTAAACAATTTTTGGAAAAAAATCGTGATATTGTTTTAAAATCGGATATCAAAAAGATATCATATTCGAAAAAATAAGGCATATTTTCAAACAATAAACGAAAGTAATTTAAAAAATATCACTATTTTAACAATATCCCGATTTGTGCCAAAAAAATCGGATATCATATGAATTAAAAAAGAAAGAAATATTTTCTAACAATCAATCAAGGTTTTAAAATCGGATATCAAAAAGATATCATATTCGAAAAAAAAATAAGGCATATTTTCTATAAAGAAATGAAAGTTTTAAAAACATATCACGATTTTAACAATAACCCGATTTTTAGGAAACGATTTTTAAGATAACGTAATAGTTTTTTGTTTCAATATAATCTGTGGCATAGTTTTGTTTCGGTATAAACTGTAGCGTAGTAATGTGATAATTAAGAAAAACATTAAGCATCGGGTTATTGTTTCCTTAAACTGTAAAGCAAAATAAAATAATAATATTATTTTAACAATAAAGCAAGGTTTTAAAATCGTGATATCATATTGATAAGTTTATGGTCCCCGAATATTAACAAATTTGAACAATAAAAAATTTGAATACTAAAAAATTTGAACATTAAAATCGAAACATTTATTTTTGGTAACTGAATATTAACAAATTTGAATATTAACAAAATCCGAACATAAAAAAAGGATATTACAAGTGTTTTAGGAAATATTCCAATAAAATCGGCAACCATAAACGTGAAGTTTCCAAAACATTCGGATACTTTAAATATATTATAAGTTTTTTTGTTATTTGTTATTATAGGATTTGATAATCGGATATCTTTCATATTATTTGTTAATCTTCATAATCGGATATGATAATCTTAATAATTGGATTTAAGAATCTTTTATGACCAAACCACTACCGCTCAGCATCATATTGTGTTAGTTTACTAATATAATCGAATATTCCAAATTTCCGATTTTCGTGTTATTGTTAGTTTTACATATTCGACGATTAGAATATTAACAAAAATTAACAAACCACAACCTAATCTTAATTTCTATATATATTACTGTTTTTATCTCACCTAATCGAACCGTAAACGTTTTTAAAAACTTCATATCCACAAGCAAAAAAAAAAAAATGTCATACACTTCTGTAAAAGATTTAAAACCGTTTAAAATCTTCTTGGTGTATTAGGGTTAAAATACTCTATTCTTTTATGCATTATGCCAAAGGATCAGGGCCATCTTTGGAAATGGTTTTATCAGATGAATCTGTAAGTTTGAAAGGCATTTTAATATGTTTAATGTTTAATATAATGTAACATTTATGATATTTTATAAATTTTAATTTTTATCGTTGTCAATATTATTAAGGTAACAAAATTCAAGCAGGGATAAAAAAGAACACATCTCTAAATTTCAAAAATTTGTGAAGAAAGGGGACTGGAGGATTATCGAAGTGTTTAATGTTAATAATGTGACTGGAATGTTTAGATCAACAAATCATCGATATAGAATTAACTTTCTGTACACAACTATCGTTTCTCCCTCACCATCTATTTCAAATGAGATTTGGGTTGATTTGGTTGATTTTAAACAAATCAAAAATGGTGAATTAGATCAAATGAAATTGGTTGGTAAGTCGTGTATATATATTTTATCTTGTGAACATAAACGAAATTTTAAATAAGTTCTGTTATTGATTTTAATTTTTTTTTTTTATATAGATGTGCTTGGCCAACTGATGAATGTTGGAGAAATAAATACCATAGATGTTCAGGGTAAGGCTACTAAGAAAATTGATTTTGAGCTACGAGACTCTGAGTAAGTGTTTATTCGTTTCATTGAATAAATTGTAATTAATAAATAATTAACAAATGTTCAGGGTGATGCGTTGTAGACATATAGATTTTTTATACAATGGTTAATACTTATTTATTTTTTTTCAGAGATACCCGTATACCCTGTACACTTTGGGGCAAATTTGCTGACCAAATTCAGAAGAATGTGTTGGTCAAATGGTTATTTTATTGTTAAGATGGGGCAAGTTGGGACTATACAAAGGTATGTATAAGACTATCTAATTTAACATATTTGACAATATAATTAAAATTTAAGGAATACGTTTTTGAGTATTATGCAGTAAATAAAATAATGGTCACCTTAACTTTGTCTATTAGCACATGAAGTCGTTTTCTCCAGTAAAAAAGATCTAGAAAACGTTAAATTGATTGATACTTAAACATGTTCTTTTATACAAACATCAAAGAACCTATAAAAGAACGCGTTAAGGTTAAAGTGACAATTTTTCCTTTGATAATATACCGATTTTAAAAATATTATAGATTCTTCAACATTCACCGGTTGATCTATAGCATTAATTAGTTAATATAGGTTCTGTAAAACAAAATATTTTATTAGTTGTGTATTCATTGTAATATTTTAATAATAACAAATTCTTACATTGAATTTTCTATTAGAATGCCGTGAATTAAGAATATTTTTAAATTCATCAAATGTTTATCATCACATGCTATAGCACGGAAATTTCCAATAAACATTTTGATGTCCATGATGTTATAAGCATGATGTATATTAAATATATTTTTGTTAAAATTCTATATCTTAATAAATTTACCTATAGTATATTATTAAATTGATATAATAATAACAATTTATGTAATATATTATTTCCAATTAACAAAATAATGTATATCATTAATTGTAAGATTTTTGATAATCTCTTAACTAATATAGGTTCTATAAAATCGTTATTATCACTCTTTTAATATACCGATTAATCTATAAATGATTTTCAATTTTTGTTTTTCCTAATAAAATGAGATTTTTTTTTTTCAGAAATCAGAAGTGTTTCAAACGCGTTTGATGCTTCTGAATTGTTGGTTAACCCAGACTTACCTGGTGTCGATGACTTCAAGAAAATGTGAGTATCAACCTTATAAAAATATTTTATTTTTAAATGGATTTAAAGATGTACAAAACAATATTTTATGACTAATTTTATACAAATTAATCTAGGCTTCCATCTGATGGACTTGCGTTAACAATCGTTGAACCAAAGCCAAAAGTCAAATCTTTAATTCTTAAAGAAGAAGACTCTATTCAATATCCAAGAATGACTATAAAAGACCTTCTCGCATCTGTTGAGGTATGTTTTATATTTATTTTATTACATATATCTATCTTGTGTTTAAGTAATTTATATCAAGCTAACATGAGATTCTTTAATTTGATAAGGTTGCAAAAGTTAGAATCATTTGTACCATTATGGATATTGATATGGATTAGCCATGGTTCTACTTTAGTTGTCGTAAATGTAACAAAAAGGTTGTCAAAAGCCAAAAGAATATCGGAGGAGCTGTTGAAAGGCCATTATTCTGGTGTGATACGTGCACCAGAAACGTAAGCTCGGTAGTTGCAAGGTAATTTTAAATAATAAATTTTTAAATATGTTTGAATTTATTAATAAACATATTGTTTAATATTATAAATTGTGAATTTTGCTTTGTTTTTTTTTAAAAAGATATTGGCTTCATCTTCTGATAATGGATGCTACGGGAGAGAGCAAACTTATGCTGTTTGATTCTTTTATCCAACAAATAGTTGGTCGATCTTGTGCTGAACTCTTAAATGGCACATATGATGAGGTATTATTTTAAAACTGTTTTAATATTTTTAAATTAATGGAAGTATGACTAATTTTTAAACTATACATATGGATTGAAGATCCAGAAGCATTGCCTGACGTGATTAAAAATATTGTTGGCAAGACATATCAATTTGTCGTATGTGTGGAGAATGACAACATATATAAAGGAAATGATGTCTATAAAGCTGGTAAGGTTTATTCGACTAATATTTTGAATGAAGAGATATCTAATGAATCTGAACTTCCTCCGGAACAATCATCATTATGCTCCAGTGAACAGGTATTTTAAAATATTATTCTTCTTAATTTTATCAATAATATTACATTCTCTCATTTTAATGTGTTAATCATATTTCAGATGTTAATGATCACTAATAGTAGTGAGAAATCTGACACTAATATGAGCATCGTCTATACACCATCGTCAAAGAGAAAAGAAGACGTTTCTGATTTACCTGATCAATCATCATCAAACAAGAAGCAATGCATGGACGGATTAAAAGTCAACATCAAAGATATTGCTGACAATGATGAGAATGCTCCTAATGATGAGGAAGCCAATAAGTTTGATAAGAAAACTGAAGAGGCTGGTGATACTCAACTCATAAAAACTGAGTTGAAAAAGAAGATTCTTTTGAAAAAGGTTAAGGTTGAAAAATAAGGGAGAGATATGCAAGTCACCATTCATGCATAACGACAAACGTTGCATGTTGCGGATTGATTCATGAATAGTTCATATATTTTTTTTGTTTATCGAGTAGTTAGATTTGTCTAATTAGATTTTAAAAGGCTCAATTAGGAAATTAGAAAGCCCAAATATAACTTATTGAAGCCCAAAACGAGGCTAGCAATTCGACAAAAAGATAAGCTTGGAAGTACTGTCCCTATATAGAAATCGGAAAACATTAATCCGTGCTGGCTGGCTAGCTTTCTTAGGATTCAGAGTCTGTAACTTAAAACCTACACATCCATTACATAAGAAACAAATGCATATATCTATCAAACCTGTAAGAAAAATCCTTTCTTTTACCTAACTCAAACGAGCTGCTGCTATTTTTCTCTGTTTTATGGCTCTCCCTCTTTCAGCCATGAAATAGATCTTTCTGCTTTAAGAATACGCTCCTCTATCGTTGATGCCATCACCTTTAGCTCCTGAAATCTCTTTTCAGTGGTGCAGTTACTGTAATGCTTGCACCTTCTCATTGATCCTTCCATCATCCTTTTCTTTCTCAGTTTCACTGCACAACAGATTTTACTACTGCACGATTGATGTTTAATTAGGAAAATATTTAATTAGGAAAATATAGTGCACGTATGGTTTGACACGAATTGCAAGATTTTGTTCCCTTCTCTTAACAGATATACTCTACGAAATCAACAAGTTTATCCTTTTTTTTTAAATAACAAATATAACACAATTTTCTTCAGATATTATATAACTAACTTTATTTAACATTCTTAACAAAAAAAATTTACAGAAACCCTAAGAAAACTATAGACGTTTTCTAAGCTACCGAGCAATATCAAAGAACTCATAGTTTTCAAATAAAAGCCCTACGATCTTAGTTTTTTTTTTTGATTACGTATTTATATACACGAATCTTTGCTTTTTGTTACTAACTTTTGTGATTGTATAATATTTCAACTTACAATGAACCTTATTGATCTATGAATTTCAGAAAATCCCAACATGATGAGAAAGAAAAAAGAGGCTAGGGGTCAAATTTTCATTGAGGAAAATCATCCCACTAAAAGGAAACGACATACATCAACTGTTACTTCTCAAATCCAACAACCAATAGTAGAAGAAAGCAATACAGATACAGATAAAGATTCAGGTTTTTCAGAATACTATGATTCCTCAGAAGGTAAAGCGTTTCTGTATTGGTTTGTTGGAGTTAGAACATGTTTAATTTAGTTAATTAAGTTATAAATTTATTATCTAATCATGGTAAAATATTACAAGAGATTGTGAAGAGAACTATCGACAAGAATTTGATTGCAGTAGTCAAGAAGATAGTTCTTCTCAAGAGGAGCAGCATGCCGAAAGAGATGATGAAATTATATTTGAAGCTACAGAACGTTTTTAAATACTAGAAATGTTAGAGAATTGTTTCCAAGCTGTTTTTGTTTTGCCTAAGACCTCGCCTGTGAATGGTTCATCCAGAAAAAGTGGTAATATATTTATAGAAATACATTTACAAATTTAATCTTAAAAAGTTATTATAATTAGAAACTAACATTCATTGTTACTGTTGTGTTCAGCTTACATTGATGAAGGTGATCCAATATATAGTTGTGGTGAATGTGGTGCTATTTTTTTGGTATGGAGAACGCCTTAACAAGAGGAAGCAATAAAAAAATCCTAGCTTTTCAGGATGTTGTTTGCAAGGACAAATTGTGTTGCAATCACTCAAGGATTCACCTAAATTGTTGTGGCATTTGCTTACAAGTGATAATGATCTCGCTATACACTATAGAGACAATATCAGAGCATACAACATGATTTTTTCATTTACATCTATTGGTGTAAAAGTGGATCATAGTGTTAAAAAAGGGACGTGGACCACAAATGTTTGCTTTGCAAGGTGAAAACAACCATTTGATGGGGGTTTAAAACCAAAACTCGGTGATTATCCAAAGTTCCAACAGCTCTATATTGTTGATACTGAAAAYGAGGTTGAGAACAGAATGAACATCATGAGGTAATATTTTTACTAACYTATATTAAAAAATAGACTCTAGAATTTATCATTAAACTAATATACTTATTCAATATTTGGCTCTAGCAAGGGAAAAAAACCCGTGAAAGGTTTTACACAGTCAAAGTTCAAAAAAGAAATCATCGAAGATATCATCGAGCTATTGGATGACATCAATCCATTTGTGGAGACGTTTAGATTTGCGAGAGATAGATTTAATACTAATGAAGAAGAAAGTTTTCACATGCGGATCATTGACAATCGCACAGCTGATGGGAGGACATATAATCTACCTACGCAATCTGAAGTTGCTGCACTAATACCAGGAGATTTTAACGAAAATATGGATAAACGCGATATCGTTCTACAGAAGACATCTGGGAAGCTAAAAAGAATAAGTGAACTCCATGTTTCTTATCTAGCACTACAATATCCTCTATTATTTCTATATGGAGAAGATGGTTATAGACCTGGTTTACCGAAACGTAAGAAAAATTCAAAAGGTGGAAATAAGCAGGAAGACATAAGTATGAGACAATTCTTTGCATACCGTCTTCAAGAAAAGAAAAATGAGGAGCATGTTTTACTTCGTTCGAAGCGCTTGCTCCAACAGTTTATTGTTGATGCTTACACTATGATTGAGTCGGTCAGGCTGAGGTATGTTAGAACGAATCAGGTGAAATTTCGGAGTTCTAATTTACAATCAGTTTGGAATGCATCTACTGCTGGAAACAGTGATCTCGACAACCAAGGTAAAAAAGTTGTCATTCCAGCTTCTTTTACAGGCGGACCAAGGTATATGACACAAAATTACTTAGATGCAATGGCTATTTGCAAACATTTTGGATTTCTAGATCTTTTCATCACGTTTACTTGCAATCCTAAGTGGCCTGAAATTGTTAGATGCTGTAAAGAGCGTAATTTAAAGTCTGATGATAGACCAGACATCATCTGCAGAATTTTCAAAATGAAGCTTGATAATTTAATGTATGATTTAACCGTGAAGCATATTCTTGGGAAGACAATATCAGGTAATTTTACTACCAACTTTTTATTATATAACATATTTATCTATGAGTTATATCTATTGTATTTCTCTCATGTTTCCTATGATTTGTTTTTCTTCAGCCATGTACACAGTTGAGTTTCAGAAAAGAGGTCTCCCACATGCACATATATTGTTATTTATACACTCCAGTTGTAAGTTTGCAACTGCAGACGACATTGATAAGATAATTTGTGCTGAGATTCCAGATAAAGTGAAGAAACCAGATTTGTATGAAGTGGTTCAAGAATGTATGATTCATGGACCATGTGGTGCTGCTAATCCAAATTCACCATGTATGGTCGATCGAAAATGTTCTAAGCATTTTCCAAAAAACTTTAACAACACTACTAAGGTTGATACAAATGGATTTCCAGTTTATAGAAGACGTCTTTATGGTGTTTACGTCGAGAAGAATGGTTTTCAGTGTGATAACCGATACGTCATCCCATATAATGAGATTCTTTCTCTTCGTTATCGAGCTCACATAAACGTGGAATGGTGCAACCAGTCAGGTTCAGTTAAATATCTTTTAAGTATATTCACAAAGGACATGACTGTGTTACAATTGTTGTTGAGCCGCGTGAAAATGATGGAACAAATACGAGTAAAAAAGAATTTGACGAAGTGAAAGACTTCTTTGATTGCAGGTTATTTCATTTAATGTATTTTTTACTTTATAGACATGTTTTAATATGTTTTTCCAACATTCGTTTACTTATTACTTATTCATTTTGACATTTTTACAGATATGTATTGGCTTGTGAAGCTATGTGGAGAATATTAAAGTTTTCTGTACATCATCGAACAACACCAGTTGTAAAGCTTACGTTTCATGAAGAAGGTAAGCAGCCTATCTTTTACAAGGAAGGTGAAACAGCAGAAAGTGTTATTGATCGGCTAGCTAATGATGGAACACAATTTTTGTCTTGGTTTAGACTGAATAAGAAGATTCCAAATATTGCAACATGATCGAAAGGAAAAGGTCGAAAAAAGATAGAGACAGATTCAACAAAGCTCTTATATGAAGAAATTCCTAACATGTTTACTTGGAATGGCAAAGATAAAAAATTTTATCCACGAGAAAGGGGATTTGCTATTGGAAGAATTAACTTTGTTCCGCGTGCAATAGAGGATTCTTATTATTTGAGAATCCTCTTAAACATCAAAAGAGGAGCTACATGTTATAAGGATTTGAAAACTGTAAACGGTGTTGTTCATGAATCATTCAGAGATGCGGTTTTTGCGTTAGGTTTGCTAGATGATGACCAAGAGTATATCAATGATATAAAAGAAGCCATCTTCTGGTGCTCTCTAAAGTTTGTTAGAAGACTATTTGTGATTATGCTACTTTCAGATAGTTTGAGCAAACCTGAGATGGTTTGGGAGAAAAGTTGGAGGGTTCTATCTGAAGATATTGAGCGCAGAAAAAGAGATGAATGGAAACAACCAGGTAAACATTTTACAATAATTTACTTATTATTTGAAGTTTAAGAGTGGGTAGTGTTAAGGTTTGACCGATTGTGACATACTACGTGTGTAAACTAATTACCTGGTTATCAAATTGTTTAATGCATATAACGCCACGTAACACATAAATTTTTATTAGAAGTCCAAATTGTGTAGATAGTTTACTAATTATGATATGTTTTACATGTGTGATTCTTATTATTTCAAGAAACACCAATAATGATTTTAAGATAAAAAGGTTCATGCCTTTCTATACATTCTGTTCACTTTTTACATTTAATATTTTAAAATATTCATGTTACTTAATACATAGTATTTTTTTTAAAAAAATTATATTGTTTGCAATATTTGCAGATCTTATTCTGAGTGACGAGGATAGACAAAAATTTACTCTTCAAGAGATAGAGAAGCTGCTAATCAGAAATGGTACTTCACTTTCAAGATTTAAATATATGCCACAAATATTTTTAGACGTTGTTGAACAGTGCAATCAATTGATATAATTGATATTGGATGAACGCAAGTACAACTGTGGAGATTTAAAAAAGAAGCATGATGAATGGTTAACTATGATGACTTTAGAGCAAAAGAAAATTTATGATGAGATCATGGATGCAGTGTTTCATGACAGAGGTGGAGTGTTCTTTGTTTATGGTTTTGGAGGAACTGGTAAAATATTTCTGTGGAAAATATTATCAGCCGCTATCAGATCAAAGGAGATATTGTTTTGAATGTCGCATCCAGCGGTATTGCTTCTCTGCTTTTAGAAGATGGGAGAACTGCACACTAAAGATTTGGGATTCCTATAAATCCTAATGAGTGGTCTACATGTTCTATGACACGTGGATCAGATCTTGGAGAATTGGTTAAGGAGACGAAACTTATTATTTGGGATGAAGCTCCAATGATGAGCAAGCATTGTTTTGAGTCCTTGGATAGGAGTTTGATGGATATTATAAATAGTCCAGAGAACAAGCCTCTTGGAGGTAAAGTTATAGTTTTCGGAGGTGATTTCAGACAAGTTTTACCTGTTATAAACAGTGCTGGTAGGGAAGAGATTGTGTTTGCTGCATTGAACTCTTCTTATCTTTGGGAGCATTGCAAAGTTTTGAAGCTAACAAAGAACATGAGATTTCTTGCTAGCATTACTGAACACGAAAAGCTGGATTTCGAAGAATTTTCAAAGTGGATATTAGACTTTGGAGATGGGAAGATTGCACAACCTAATGATGGAATTGCTCTAATTGATATCCCAGAGAGTTGCTTATAACTGAGGGTAATGATCCGATCGAGTCAATAATACATGCAATATACGGTAATTCTTTTGTGGAGGAGAATGATCCTAGATTCTTTCAAGGAAGAGCAATCATGTGTCCCACAAATGATTATGTGAACTCCATAAATGATCATATGCTCGCAATGTTGAATGGTTAGTTATCTTATCGCATATAATGTAGTTTTATATATATCACTATGCAGCTAAGATATATCTATACAGCTTTGAATAGAATCTGATATATAATTTTTTTTTTTTAGGTGAAGAAAGAATCTACCTGAGTTCTGACAGTGTAGACCCTTCTGACACAAGTTCTACGAATAATCCTGTCTATTCTCATGATTTCTTAAACAGTGTTAGAGTATCAGGTTTGCCAAACCATTGTTTGCGCCTAGAAATTGGTTGTCCGGTCATGTTGCTCAGAAATATCGATCCTAAATCAGGTTTATGCAATGGGACAAGCGTACAGATCACTCAAATGGTTGATCATGTCGTTGAAGCTAGAGTTATTACAGGTAATAGAGTTGGGAAGATAGTTCTGATTCCTAGGATGTTGATCACACCATCAGACACAAGATTGCCTTTCAAAATGCGGCGTAGGCAATTTCCTTTGTCTGTAGCCTTTGCAATGACCATCAACAAGAGTCAAGGGCAGACACTAGAGTGTGTTGGACTTTATTTGCCAAGACCAGTTTTCTCTCATGGACAACTATATGTTGCAATATCTAGAGTGAAGTCAAAAGCAAGATTGAAGATTCTTATAACAGATAAGAAAGGTCAACCACAAAAGCAAACCACAAATGTTGTTTTCAAAGAAGTGTTTCAAAATCTTTACTAGAAAAAAAAAGCTGAATTATTCATTAAGGTAATATCTTTCTAACATTACTAGAATTTGTGGACAAATAGCAGAAGCTATAGTGTCTTTTGAATTTTTTGTAAACTCATAACGTATTGCTTATGTTTTCATGATCTACAGGTTTTGTTTAAGAAGTTGAAGATTTGTTTTCCATGAAGGTAAAACCCAAGTTTCGAACTATATGATTACTAACACAAAATCTATTTGCATATAGATTCATTTTTATGATGTGTTTTTTATTATTTTGCAGAACTTAACATGGAATTACAGTTTATATGGATTAAGTCAAATTATTAAGTGTAAACTGTATGCTAATATTAGAACTTAATCATTAATACGCTTATTAAAATCACAACTTTTACCGTCTTGTTGGAGCCAAATAGTTGGTAAATATTTGGTTTAATAGTAAGGGCTTTGAATTTGTATTATAAAGTTTACGACAAAGATGATATAGTAAAAAAATCCAATGTTATTATCGTGATCACAATTTGACCACACCTGTGATCACAAACATGATATAGTAAAAAATCCGAAAATTATGATATCTAGAAACCCAATTAGTTTAGATAATTTGACTTAAGCACTATAACTTGTCTATATAAACTATACTAATGTAACATTAATATACACGTGCTTAAGTTTAACATTGGGTTTTTTTTTTTAGTCTCAAGAATCTATAAATGCAGGACGTTCTTCGAGTATGTTTATGATATTAAAAACTTAAAATAACTTTAGCCCTGGAATCAAATCCTTGAATTACTATCAACCCTAACTAATTCATCCTGTTTCAGCTTGCCAAGAATTTTTTCCAGTTTTTACAAAAAAGTATATGATTCTTAAATATCCCTCACCAGATCTAATTGCAGAAAGGTATCTAATTCTTAGTTTACCTATTACCAAATGAGAATTTAAAAACTGAAAGAAGAAGGCTTTTACCTCATACTTCTTGTACTGCTGTATGTATTGTTCCTCCTTCACTGCCATTACTTAGAAATTTGTTTTCCAATTCTCCATCTGTGATTCACAAGGGACTACATCGTCTTCTAGCTGCCCAAGGATTCTGTAACAGCTCACACAGATAAAGTAAGATAAGTCTCTTCTCAAAGGAAAAGTGTATCTGTTTAACAGCCCTTCAAAAAGTGTATCTGTTCAACGTAGCTGAAGGTTTCACATTCAAGAGTGATTCTAATCATAAAGGGAAGGAAATAATGAAATTGAGTATAAAGGGAAGGAAATAGAAACATGTTTCAAAATCAGATGGAAAAAAAATGATTATGCCACAACACTGTCAAAGTAAATTCAGCAAGTCTTATAAATATTAATAGTTCACTCAAACGAAAATCAAAAAGTATGGTGTTAAAACTTAAAAGTCATAGATCTACAATACCAACTACACTGATGTTGGTATTCAACAAAAATTCATGTTCAAATCATGTTTGCAACAATATTCATTCAACATTGAACAATCCACTTAAAATTTGCTACAACATTAGATCTTAGCAACTCAGAAACCTAATTTGTAGAAGTACAAATACCAAAATCACCTCATGTAAAGCGCAAACATCAAGTTATCACAGAAAAATCGAAAGCTGATACTTACAAATCCTTGGCATCTCTATCTGACAATAGATCTTTCGTCACAAAATCTAGATAACCCACACCTGAAAGCCGAAACCGAATAACAATCATCAGGAGCTTGCTTCCTGATATAGGCAATGAAAATCAAAGGCTCGATTTGAATCTGATACCGTAGATTCGGAGAAGAAGAAGACTAAAAAAATAAAGAAGAAACAAACAGAAAAAAAAAAATCAAAAAGTTAAGCTAAAAGAAGAAGAAGGAGGAAACTGAACTCATCATGGCTAAATCCAAGTCGATTTCAAACAAATTTTCGTGGTGAAATGAAGAAGACCAAAGTAAATATTTTCTTCAATCGGCAAAAATCAATCTGGGACGAAAGAAGAGAGTTACGGGTATTAAGCGATGGTGACTTTTTTTTTTTGCCCTATTCATTTATTCTCTCTTCTTCTTTTTTGTTAATTTTATTTTTAAGCTATCTACTAAAGACAACCTATTTCATTTGTTTATTTGTTCTCACCATTGTACATTTATTCTTACCACGTTTATAAATGATTTATTACAAAGAATTTTTCAAAATTAATTATTGTATATATTTCATTTGTTTATTTGTTCTTACCATTTTACATTTATTATAACCAAGTTATAAATGACTTATTACAAAGAATTATCAAGAATTTATTATTAATTACAAGTTTGTTTATTTTTTAAAACTAAATTATCCAAAATGAAGGTAAACAATAATTAATTGGCCAAATGTATATTATTGGCCTAAATATCAACTAAATAGGCTCAATGTGGATATAAAAACAAAAAAAAAAATGATATATTGAATCTTTGACATAAGAAACAAAATATATATATTGATCGATATCATATTACTTAATATACTTCTTAATATAATATAACTAAAATAAATATGTAATATGAATAAAACAATAATTTTGTTTTTTTACTACTATAAAAAATAACTTACTTTTTATATATCAATTTAAAATTTTTGTTTGTAAAAAAAAACTTAATCCGTGCATAAGCACGGGTCAGAATCTAGTATATATATATATATATATATATATATCACTATATTCTAGGATATGAAAAATATCCTAATACACTTGGTCCTTATTTGATTTCATGTGGTCTTCCAAAACCAATTTCTTAAATTTTTGTTTGAAAACAAATTCTTGTAATGTAAGCCACATATGTATTCCAAATGAACTGTCTGATGTCTTTTTAACAGATGATACACGAGGTTAGAGAATCTTTACCTCTCATATTTTTCAATAAAATGAGAGGGTTTGTAAAAATTAATTACAATATTTGCTTAACAAGGGGGAAACCATGTGTTCAAGAGCCTTCAAGAATCTTTAACTTTGAGCAAGCCAGGGAGACATGAGGTCGAAGAAGCTTTTCATCATATGTGCTTGGGAGAGGATCATGTTGCGGATGAGGCGGTGGATTGTCCGGAAAATAACATCCGGTGGTGTCAAAATCTGGTCATGAAGTCTGCTATTCCGTAGCCGATCCAACCAAGTGGAATAGATTGTCGCCTATGTCACGAGTTTTTGAACTGTTGTCGGCGCAGCAGTTGAGTGCGTAGATGATCCTACTAGTCGCTCCAACCATTTACATTTTGCTTCAGGCAATCTCAATCCAGCTCATTCCAGATTCTTTAGCCCCCAACTTCTTAGCAGTTTCTCTCACTTCACTTAACTGATCCCACATGTCCAACGTAGCATAAACATTTGAAAGAGATGTATAAACAGATGGATCTTCCGGAAAAGCCTTGAGCAATTTCTCAGCAATTACAGTAACCAGTCTGGCATTCTTGTGAGTTCCGCAAGCAGTGAGCAGAGACATCCATATTGTTTTATCGGGCTCCAATGGCATTTTGTTTATCAATTCTTCTGCCTCTTGGAATCGCCCAGCTTGACCAAGAAGATCAACAACACAATAATAATGCTCTAGATACGGTTCAAGACCATATTCAGATTTCATCGTTTCGAGGATGGATCTTGCTTCGTCAATTAGTCCAGAATGTCGGCAAGCAGAAAGAAGCCCCAAAAAAGTTACCTCATTTGGAACAACTCCAGAATTGATCATCTTGTGGAAATACTGAATCGCTTCTTTGACTCGTCCGTTTTGTCCAAATCCAACTATTATCCCTGTCCAAGAGACAACATCTCGTTCCAACATACCATCAAATAACACTACACCATTGTTTATCTCACCACATTTTACATACATATCTACTAGCGCTGTCTCTGTGACATGTTCTGATTCATAACCTTTCTTTACACACAACCCATGAATTTGCTTGCCCCATCCAAGAGACACTAAACTAGAGCAGACTTTGAGAATATTTGAGATGATGAACTGGTCAGTATCAAGTCCCAACTTGATTAATTCCCTGAACATATAAAATGCTAAAGAATTGAACCCTGATTTCACACAGCCTCTTATCAGACCAGAGAAAGCGATAATATCTTTATTTGGAAGCTTATGAAACAGTTTATGTGCATCTTGTATATTCCCAACATTTGCGTGTAAATCAACAAGAATGCTTCCTACGATGTAATCCAACTCATAACCACTGATTACAACTAAACCATGTACCTGAAGCCCGAGTCTCAAGTTGACTAAGTTGATGCATATCTTTAAGGCACCACTTAGAGTGTAAGAATCAAAACACAAACCTGACTGATACATCTGCAAAAGCAGCCCTAATGCTGCTTCATTCTCCTCGTTGATCAAAAATCCAGAGAGCATAGAATTCCAAACAGCAACACTATTATGGAGGACCGGTTTTTCCAGATGAAAAACATCAGCCGCATCACTTAGCGAACGGCAGTTCGAGTACATATCAATAAGAGCAGAGAGTGTGAAAGGACTAGACTTCAGACCTGACTTTACGACATAGCAGTGCAGCTGTTTACCCATTATTAATAAGCCACCAAAACTGCAAGCTTTAAGGCCACATGGTAAAGCAAAACCGTCTAACACAAGTCCTTCTCTCTGCATCCTAATCAGAAATTCCAACGCACGAGGACTACCCTTATCGACAAATCCCGAGATCAAACAATTCCAAGACACAACACTTGGCTGCGGAATTTGATGAAACATTCTAACCGCTTCATCAATCAGACCTGCTTTACAATAACCAGAAATAAGAGTGTTCCACGAAGTTGAATTAGGCTGTGAAATCTCCTTAAAAGTGTTATTAGCTTCACCAAGTCTCCCATTCTTAACATACATATCTACAACAGTATTCATCAAAACAACATCACCATTCAGATTCTTTTCACCAATCCTTCCATGAATCAAACGACCCAACTGAAGATCACCCACTAACCCACACGCTTTCAGAACCGCAGAATACATGAACTGGTTAGGCGCTTCTTCTTGAGATTCCAACATACTTCTGTACAATTCAATAGCCTTTTTGGGTTTTCCAACACATGTATACCCAGAAACCAACGTCGTCCAAGTGACAATGTTTCTCTCAGTCATTTCATCGAACAGTTTATGTGCATCACTCAACGACCTAAAATCCACATACATTGACATCACGTTATTTGCAAGGAACACATTTTGAGAGATCCCTTGTTTGATTAAATGAGCTTGAATCGATTCCCCACGCTTAAAAGCTTGTATTTTCCCACAATGGCGTAATCCCGCTGCTATAAGCTTCAAGTCCATAGCCATTTACAGTTCGAAATTCTAACAAAGCATTACAAATTCCACAAACCATGGTCTTAACGTAAAACGGAAGGTAGTTTGTTTGGGAAAACTAAAAACGGCACGCTGTTCAATACCAAACGGAAGACAAATCTTATAAGTTAGGTTAAAATATTATAAGTAATAATACTAACTGAAAAAAATTAAAAAAAAATCAGATCTGAAATTTTCTCTCCTTTTTCTTCCTTCGTCGTCGTCCTCCTCCACGAGAGCTCCTCTTTGCTGAAGCCGAAACTTCAATCTCCAGATGGTTTTTCTGGTTCTTTTATTCTGGTATTATTGTGTTTGCGATGGCTTCGATTTCTGTATCCAATTTGGGGATTTCAATTTCGATTTCAATTAGCCCTTTTTTTTTGGGGTATGCTCACTGAATCCAAGAATTTATGCACTAGAAAAACTTGTTTTCTCAGTCTAACAAGACTTTAAATTGTGCTAAATCGTAGGTAAATTGTGAAAAACTAGTATATACTAATGTTGTTTTTTTATTCTTTTTTAGAGGAAAATGAAAGATAGGCGTTGCACAGTTATACGTTTTGATTACGGAGGATATTATTCAAAGAACGGAGATGACATACGATGGAATCAAAAAGAAGATCAAGTTTATACTTTAGTGATGAAGGGATCTTTTGAGGAGTTCACTTATTCTGGGTTGGTTAATAGAATATGCAAGAAGGTTATGTTAGATGAACGTACGACGATGCTGAAGTTAAGTTACATTCCGTTGCTAGAGGATCCTAAGAGGCAAACATATATCTTTGATGATGAAGATGTTCTAGGATATTTAATGGAAGGGGGCAAAAATCAGCGTAGAAATGTTTTGCATGCGGAACTCATTGAACAAAACCAGAGTTGTGAGCAACTTTCAAGAGATGATCGAATAAGTGGAATTGATATCAGGAATGAGAATGCAGAATTTACTGATGGGAATGCAGAATTTGAACCACCGGGACAGTATGTGGTGTTGGACAATGTTCCTCGTGTTTCAAATGGTGAAAATGATCCATGTGATGAAGTTGCTTATGAGGATAACTGTGGGGTGTCTGTCGATGTTGATAATACACCTGATGTACAAGCAGATGAGGTTGTAAATCTTGAATGGGAAGATGGTATGGATTTGAATTTAGGTCAAGAGTTTGAGAGTAAACAGGCAGTCCAAGATTTAGTTGAGAAAGCTGTACTTCGAAACTGTTTTGAGGTTGCTACAATCAAGTCATCAACTAAATTGTACGTGTTAAAATGTCGTGGTAGTAGTTGCAAATGGTCTCTACGAGTTGCGAAGCTTAAGAATTCGGATCGTTTCTCTGTTAGAACTTACAACAAGATGCATACATGCTCTCGAGTGACTACAAGTACAAGAAGAGATAAAAGAATAGGAACACCACGATTAGTTGCATCTGTTTTGAAGGAGGAGGATTATCCAGGTGAATTCGACACTCTAACTCCAAAAAATCTCATAAGTTTGGTGCAAGAAAGATTTGGTGTTAAGATTTCATACGCTACCGCTTTAAGAGGTAAAAAACAAGCTGCTAGTGATGTGCGGGGTAATTTAAATAACGTGACGAAGTCGACTTTAGAACCTATTGATTAGAGCTCGGTTGCTCAAGAGCTACTTCCTGTTCCTCAATTGTAGGAGAATGCGGCGTTGTATTATTGTCAGTTCTCTGTTCCGAACATTTCCTGAAAGTAGACGACAAGTTTGAAATCTGGTGAGATTTAGGGAAAGGTTAAGCGTTTGCTTTGGTTCCTCATCACGCATCTTTTTTTTTTCTTGTGTCAGAAAAAGATTTTATGTTTTATCCTAATTTCGACATGACCAAAAAAACTTTAGTCACAAAGAGTTCTCGACACTGCCTCACCTATGTTTGCCTGCTAATGAACTCAATCAGAACAATAGAATGCCTATACAATATGTTTCCTTTGATCAACAGCAAAACGTTCGGGACTTGGTTGAAGAAGTTTAGGAGTCAGAAAAGGAAACTGGAAAATGACTTGAATGTACGTTCATCGCAAACTGTATAGTCCTGCAAAGTTGAAGAGGTTGGTGGTAGTGGGATGAATGAAGAAAAGATCAATCTTTCGATGGCCTCAATAATAAACCTTAGATCCTTTGTGGGATAAATAACACAGCGTTTTAAGAGACCAGATACAACCACAACATTGCAAATCGAATTTAGTCTTATCTGCAGGTTTTGAATCCTAATTGACACATCTACCTAGTTAGTTACATTGACAACAAATCTTCACTTGTATCTCTTCCCAAATACTTAATTATGTGAATGTAAATTACGAACTATTAGAGGTGAATTTCCAACTTTAAACGGTCATCTAAATACAAAAAGCTTGATTAGACGCAAATACAAATACACCAGAATTTTGGTTCCTTGCTTTATCAAATTACAAAGCATCATTTCAACACTAAATATATGTATATATGTATTATCCCTTCGTTTATTCTTGGGCGCTGCACACGAACAAAGCTCAGCCACAGCATGAGCCACATGCCGGTAGGGAATCTGAAAAACCACCATTAAAATTCTCAGATTCAAGTCAAAATCAAACAAGGAATCATTTACATGGCATATGTGCTTTTCTATCATCAAAAGGACTAAATATCAAATTCATCTCGGGTTACTTACTGTGGTCAGCTCCACGGATATCATTCAAGCCACGCACATTGTCGAGGCCCCCACGAGGAGGTCGAGGGGGTCCACCACCGCTACCACCACCGCCACCGCCACCACCACCACCCATGCCACCATCCCACTTCTTGGTAGCCTTAGAGCCTTTCCTATAAGCATCTGATTTCTCCATCTGACAAATATTTTTCCCTCAGGTTAGTCATAGCTTGTGACAGCTTAGATTATGGAATGTAACCCAAGACATGGACGAATCTTACCGAGAACATGGTTATAAAGAAGACTTGTATCAGATTAATGATGGACAAGAAAAAATCTTTGATCGTCCTTAGTCTCCATATTGGTCGCTTCGCTTTAACCACACCTGGTACATATTCCAAAATTTGTCAATGTCAAATACAGTTAATATTTGTGCTATCATCTGTGTTTTCAGATACATCTCCAACTATTAATTAAAACCCCAAAAACAGATATACAGATATTACATTCCCAATAAGACCCCAAAAAACCCTCCCAAACTCCAGTAATTAATCTCTACAATGGCAGAAGAATGGAAGACAAAGAATATAGCAATATATCCTCTAATGCAACTTATTGCATTGCTTTGCCTAGACTCATAACACTCATATCAAATTCTCTCTAGAAGACAGAACATCAATGATTCACAAACCATTGATCAAGATATAGACTCATACCACTCATATCAAAGTCTCTCTAGAAGACAGAACATCAATGATTCACAAACCATTGATCAAGATATAGACTCATAACACTCATATCAAATATTCTCTAGAAGACAGAACATCTCAATGATTCACAAACCATTGATCAAGATATAGCTTACTCTAAATTTCTCGACCAGAATCTGCACATTCACTAACTTTTCCCTATATAAATTGCTCAAACATTTAAAATCAGTTTCAGTGTGACCTGAATAGAAAAATTTAGATAGCCAAAGCCAAGAAATGTCTCGTTCATCGAGTTTTTCTAAGAATATGATAATTGACCTAATCTCACATATAAAGTTTCGAAATCCCTTTTAAACATTCATATTAATCCAAATTCAGGCATATAAAACCAAACTTCCATAGATATACTAAATCACCAAATTCTGTAGAAATCAACGCTTAATAGTTTCTAAATCCAGAAACTGTGCTCATGTAATAGGATTGATTGAAAACTTGTGACAAATACGAACAATCAATCAGATAGAAAAAGAAAAATTCAATTAGGTTCCAAAAACAAATCGAGAAAATGAAAATAGTCAGAGAGAGAGATCTGAAGTTTTTTGGTACCTCCTTCGACGTATGCCATTGCAGTAAAATTCTGGGTTCTTTCTTCTTCGTCAACGAACAATCTCAAAAGATTTTAATTATACCAAAATAAGCGATTAAGCTAGATTTTATATATCGACTCCTTGCGCGTTTGTGTTTAGAAGTTTCGCGATGTCTACGTGGATTCGTCACGTGGCGTACTCTGATTGGAAACTGTAATGCTTGTGTTTTTTTCTTTTTCTTTTTTTACAACAGTTCATGGTGAGTCCGAAAAATTGACAAGATGGGTTGAAGATGTCTTATGGTTTTAAGATGCTCGGTTACAAAAATGTTATCTTTGAATCAGACTGTTTTGATTGAGTGAAGCAATCCTACACCCATCAGCTTGGCCAAGGTTGAACCTCCAACATCACATGCAATGATTACGATTTTTGTTTTAAGTACTCCTTCCGGAACACCAATGAGGCAGCCAATATCATGGCAAAGAAAGTTGCAATTTGTCCCATGTATTTTGCTAAATTTGATGTTGAACCACCTATGTGGTTAAAGTCATATGTGGCACTTCATAACATGAATTCTGTAGGCAAATTGATTTAATGGAATAGTGTTATTGGCGGAAAAAAAATGGATCGAAGATTTGTTGCGGTGAGTCCTATTATGCAATCTCCACTAATTAAAGCAACTCTTTCAAGGTCTGTAGTTTTTTTTTTTTTGTCTAACGATTAACTGTTGTTATGTGTGTTAGTATGGTTTGACTGGGTTCGGTGAATTTGCAATTCTTTAAGTAATCACATAATATGGAAACTAAGATAAAGCACATGACTCTCTACAAGCTTGCAAGTAAAGAGTATTGTAGACTTCTTCTTGTTTACATAGCACAAGTGGTTGTTGTAGAAACTACTTTGGATTATATTTATTCTCAAACCTCTTTGAAGACGTAAAGGATGACAAAGAATCTCTAACTGATATAAATGGATTTTGTACATACAACTATTGGATTTTATTCTGGCTGTTTTTTTTTTTTGAAACAATCATATATAAATAGTTAAGATTTCACTCTTTTCCTATTTGGTCACTTGGCAATTTATTTTAAAAATAATTCAAAATGAAAAAATAAACTCTAAATCATGTTTCTGCCGACCAAAAAAAAAAAAACTCTAAATCATGTTTATCTCTCCAAATCGAACTTACCACTTTCCAATTAATATTTTAAATTAAATCAGAATATAGGAAAGAAATTAACACGGACAAATTGCAATATTTACTAACTAGGATATATCCCGTGCTATAGCACGGACAAATTGCAATTATAGAAAAATATCCAAAAATTATAAAATCAGGATTTTAGAAAATTGTAATTCTTCCCAAATTTTACGAAAATTATAATATCAGTTTTTATAATATCGAATCTTTGTAATATCCACGTAAACATTTTGTAATCAAAAATATAAAACCAATCTTTCATACTCGACGATATTGAAAATTTTATATTGGAAAAATTATATATAAAATCAGGATATTTTCTTTGAATTAACCGAAGAAAAAAGTAAAGTTTTGGAAGATTGCGACATTCTAAGATATTAATTAAGTTTTTTTTGGAAAATATTAACCCATGATATTCTAAAATTAATTTCGTAGAATATATTTTTTTGTTGAAAGATAATATGTCTATTAGCGATATTGGATATTACGATATATTGTTCCCAACAGAAAATTTTCGGATATTTTTTATTTGAGTTTTAATTATATCTTGTTCTGTTTTAATTACCAAATTTTACAATCTAAATATATTTGAAAATTAAGTTACATTGTTATGTTAAATTGTACACCATGTTAAACTAAATCAGATATGAACTAACATTTTTAAATTTACTAATAGGTTCGATATTATAAATAGGAACTAACATTAACAATAACATTCCAAAAGAAAATCGCAATCTACATCAAATCTCCTATTTTTGGAAAATTTAATCAACATTTAATTTAATTTAATTTGTGTGTTTAATTAAATCTACAAAATCTTCACAAAAACTATTTTGTAACTAATTTTCAAAAAAAATAAAATAAATTAATTAATTAAAACGAAAATAATAATCTATTAAGAAGTATTTTTTTTTGACAATTTACATAAATTCTTACTTAAAATTTCCAAAACAAATGGAAATCTACATAAAATCCCTTATTTTTGGAAAATTAAATCAACATTTAATTTAATTTAACTAGTGTGTTTAATTAAATCAACAAAATTTTCATAAAATCTATTTTTAACTACTTTTCAAAAAAAATTAAAATAAATGATCACATAATAACTAAAAATTAAAACGAAAATTATAATTAATTAATTAATTAAATGATCACATAATAACTAATGACTAAAATACCCTTAATGAGAGATTAAAATTTGTTCTTTGAAGTAATGACAATGTAATGTAAATATTAACACTTTTTAATGTTTATTTATAAATGTACTCCCCAAATATTATATAGGAGATTACTACTCTCCAAATTTAAACGGATTCTCATTTACAATTAAATCCAAAGAGGAAAGAAAATAAGTCTAACAAAAAAGGATTTTAATGAAAAAAAACCTAAAATATCGGCATATCTATTTTAAAACCTTCAACTAAATTATTAATGAAAAAACCATTAACTAAATGATTTTAATGAAAAAATTCCTCAAATATTAGTATGTCCATATAAAAACCTCAACTAAATTATTAATGAAAAAAACCATTCAACTATTTACTAATATATTTTAAACTCCTCGAGTAAAAATTTATTAACAAAAAAAAAACTCTTTCGTATATAGTACTGTTATAACCCTAAACGACTGTCATCAAATCAATATTATAGTATTTTGATTTATTAAAAGATGACGTGTATATTTTTTTAAGACATAAGAGAATGCGGTGTTTGTCTTAAAATAGCATTAAAAAGTGATGCAATCGATTGAGAATCTGAAACGATAAATTAATATAACTAAGATTGAGAATCTTACACTGCATAAAACAATAAAAATGAACAAATTCATGTATAGTTTTAGGTATTAAAAGAATCAGAGATAAAAGATAAGCACGAGACTTAATGACGATGTCTATTTTACATGATTTTGGAATTTTGAAATCGACAATAGCGATTTTTAAATACTCATATTGTTTTTGAATAAACATCGACAATAACACATGCTTATTACGTAGTAGTTTCTTATACTATTACATCTTCTATATATTATTTGGGAGTACACTTATACAATTAATCTTACAAGATGTTAATATTTACATCATTTGTCATTACAAAAAGAACAAATTATAATTTTTCATTAAAGGTAGTTTAGTCATTAATTATTCTCTTACTAATAAAGATTATATTAATTATATTAATTATTAATGATTTATAAAATCATAAATGCTTTAAAATATCTAATCGGATATTGTGGTTATTGAAATCTAGATTATCATTCAGTTTCAAATTTCTTATTCTAGCCAATGATAACAAAAACATATCGTCGAAAATATATGATTAAAACCAAATAAATAAACCGAATTAAAAAAAATTCATGTATAATAATTTGGTTTAACAATATATATTTTTATTAGACGAACAATCTATGTTATTAAGCTACGTGGTAATAAATCTTTTACTTTTTCTTTCTACTCTCTTTATAAATAATCTGGTTCAACAAATTTCTTTAATTAATTATAAATTAAAATTTCTTTAATTAATTATAGATCATAAAAACAAATCGTAATGTAAAATATTATTGTAAAATAATTTGGTTTAGCAATATATATTTATTAATTATGAACCGATTTATAAATACCTTTACTTGATGATTATGTTAATTGTATTAATAAGAATATAATTAGTTAACAAAAATCATAATTAATAAAGGTTATTAGAAGATGCGCATTGTTAGTTTAGGAAACTAACAAATCCGAAATTCATGATTGATATATTAACAATATCACAATGAATGAATAATAATAATGTTTTAAAGAAAGATTAAATCATGGAATTATTCCTTATAGCATTATTCCCTTACTCCACGATTTAAAAAAATATATATTATTTGACGATTTGTTAATATTCCAAAAAATTGGTACAATAATTATTCTCTTATCACCAATAAAAATTATATTAATTATGAACGGTATTAATTAGGAACCAAACAGAAAGGCTTTAAAATATCTAGATTCTGAAATATTGTTAAGTAATATTGTTAAGTATTAATAAATGTTATAAAATATCTAATTGGATATTGTGGTTAGTGAAATATAGATTATCATTCAATTTTAAATTTCCGATTCTAGCCAATGATAATAAAATATAAAAAAATCTTTTTTTTTTATATGAAATGTAATATTAATTGATGAATAATGATTATATACAAGTGGCAGAGTGGGAAATGTTTAGAAAGCTAAACTAATGAAACAATGTTGAATGGGAATAGAAACACTGCAGGCGAGAAATACAGGGAAATCAAGGTGGAGCTACGTCACGCCACCGTGCAGACAGAGCATTCACTTCCATTTGGTTCTGTTTACTCCTTGAGAGAATTCGATCATGGATTGTTTTGGAGATTATCTTGGTCAGTCGAGAGTAGGGGACTGGAGCTGAGTGATGAATCCTGCTATTCCTTTCCCGCCAAACAAGGTAGATCGTACTCTGAAAAAGCATACGGAAAAGGGTGTTGTCAATACGACTTTTCCGATTCTTGATGAGGGAGTCGGTAGTGAATGTCCAGTTCGGAGTGGGAAGTCGGTCAAGAAGCTTAGTGAGCAGGATGGACCAAATGTTGAAAACATATGGGCGACGAAGAACAGGTGGTCGCAAGTTTCATTGCGCTCACCTCAGAATGGGCATGACTGCACGGCCCCCCCAATTAGCCATTCTGCTACCAGTATCAAGCCTGTCACGTAATGCAGTCAGGTGATGAAAGAGTATCTCAGTATAGCGAAAACCCGAAAAACCTGAACCGAGACCGAAAAATCCGAATAGGATTGACTAGTTCTAGTTATGATCGGTCAAAAAATATACTAAACCCGAACCGAAACCGAACCCGATCCGAAATTATATACAAAATACTCGAATGGGACCTCAACTCCAAAACCCAAAAAACCAAAACCCGAAAGAACCGAACCGAACCGAACCGAACTCAAACCGAATATCTGTCCATGCCTAGCTTTACCCTCCATCTCAAAAAAAGCGTCCGATTAATCTTATGAAATAAAAAACAATACGCAATATAACCCTTATACATATTTTTAAACGTTTTCAAGGTCATACACATTAGATTTTTAAAATTCTTAAGGTATATTTGGACTCTTTGCCGTGAAGATTTCGATTTGATATATTATTTATCAAAATGTTACAAACTTGAAGATAACGAAAACGGGTTATATTGGGTATTATTTTTTGACTTCATGGAATTAACCTGCATATTTTGGAGATGAAGAATAAAATTACCAAAAATAACGATTTCGAGGGTTTTTTTTCTTGCAGATTTATGTGGCTAGGTTATTTATTTGAGTAGATTTTTTAGTCAGATAGAAAATTTTCCGTATCCTATATATAAAATGAAAAAAAAAAATTACAATAGCTTAATGAAATTAGTAAGAAGTTATTCCAAGAATAACCTATAGAGATGTGGTTAAATCATGGATACATACCAGGCCAAAAGCCCATTAAAGTAGAAACTACAAAATTTGTGCAATTTTCTCAATTTCCGAAAGAGAGAGAGCGATGAGAGGAGTCGGAGGTCCGTTGCTGTCAATCGGAGATCTTCTCGCCGATCTCGGTGAAGAAACTGGCGACTCACCGGAAAACGATCCAATTCATGAAATTTCTTCAAAATCAGACTCTGATGATGCCATCTCTGGACCGTTGGATCTAACCCGACTCTTTCAGGTCACTCTTCTGATCCAAAATTTGCCTTCAGTTTCATTGATTCAATGGTTTTTTGATCGGTTCTGTGCCATTGATTCTCTATCATTGTTCATTCATCACAATGAATTGCGCCTAAGATTATTCGGAACCGTCGTTATGTTTTTGCAATTTTATATTAGTATATTGTTTCATTGTTTGTTCAAATTTTATGCATCGTTTTTGTTTAATTTGGAATTTTTCCATCGTAGTAAGAGGTTATTTGGAATTTTATGAGTCCGAATCAAGGTGGATTTGAAAACTTTGTATCGGATTCAATGTTGAAATGTTCTTGTGGAAGAGCTTTACTGTAAATATTCCTTAAATCTATATAAGTGAGTGATGCTTTCTTGAAATTGGAACAGTTGAATGTGAAAATTGTGTGTATCGGATCCCATTAAAGGAATGTTGAAATATTTCTGTGGAAGAGCTGTACTGTAAAATAATCCTTAATCCCCATATATATGATGTACACCGAGCTGATTTTGTTGTTCTTATCAACATTGTTTCTGTGATTAGCATAGTATTTGGATGTAATTATTTGCCCAGTGCTTGTAACAAAAACAGTTCTTTTGTTTCAGGAAAACTATGATAAACTAAATGATGCGTTTGCTGGTTCTGATCACTCATGGACCTCCCTAACATTGGAGGTAATTTGAAAGCTTTTCGATTTTGACAACTATCTCTTGTTATTTTTTTATCAGGTAGGTCTTTTCATGCTATGGATTTTAGAAATACTCTGTGAAATTTCAATAAGAGGACATGGTTGGTATGGAAAGGGTTTGATGTGAGTGGCTTATATATAATTTCTTTTTGTTTTATTGTCTGTTCCTTTCAATGGAAGTCTTTGTCTTTCACATTGGTAGGAAATGACTAAATGATCAGTGATGCCAGTATCTGAAGCATATATGTTATGAGATTGTTTAGATATGTTGTTATATGTAAATGAATGTTTTCATGGCTTGTCAAGAGACATACACGTAAATTAATCTTTTTTACTTCCTCCCCCTTCAATTTCACCTTAAGCATATATGTATAAGAGACTCTGTAGATATGTTTTTTCTTAGAAGAGACAAATGCAAATGAAAATGTTTCCGTAGCTTGTCAAGAGACATATACGTTAATTAATCCTTTACTTGCTTCCCCTTCATTTTCAGCTTTGCACTGCCCTTGAAACCGCAAACAAGTTGGTCCATGCCACCACCACGAACGCTAGATTGTTGTCAGAGAAGGTGGAAGAACTCGAGAAAATAGTAAAACGAGGAGACTCTGCAGTGGCAGCTGCCAGAACGGTTCACGCCACAGTTAACCAAAAAGGATTAGTGGATTACCCTCTACGTGACAGTTAGGACATATAACAAAATATCAATTAATACTCTACCAAGGGTACAAACCAACCTACTGGGTTCTATTATTAAATATTTGCAAATGGGATCCATGCCTTTGTTAATTGAGTCTAGATGTATCTTGAAGCACCTTCATATCTTGAATCATTTGACTATATAAATGTATAATCTTCTGACATTTATGGAAGAGCAAGCATGTATTTCCTCTATTCCTAAATATTTGATTTTCTAGTTTTTTTTCTTGTTCCAAAAAATTTGATTTTCTAGGTTTTTACTACTTTTTTATTATTGAATTGTACATTTCAAAAAACATTAACTGAAAATAATTAAATTTATACAAGTATTATTGGTTCATAATCTATTGGAAATTGTTAATATTAAATAATAATTGTAGGCATAACTAAATAATACTCCGTTTCACAATATAAGAATTTTAACCTTTTTGCACAATATTTAAGAAATCAAATGAAATATTCATTTTAACCTTAACTCTTACAAACAATTACGTGTCTCTTCGTTAAAATAAAAACACATATTAATAGATTTAATTGTTTTCTAACCAAAGATAAAATAGACATAAAATGACAATTAATGTTTTGATAAATGTGAAACTCTTATATTTTGAAACAATTTTTTTTTGCTAAAACATCTTAAATTGTGAAATAGATGGAGTAATTATTTCTTAGTATTTGTGAAAATTCGAAAACATCATTTATTTAGGATTATTGGAGAATGTAGGACTTTTTTTTTTTTGGTTCAACGAGAATGTAGGATTTTGGTTCTAAAAATTTGATAAGGTCTGATCATATATTTCTGTGAAACTACATTGAGGGAGAATTGTGAGTGTGACCACCTGATTTTAGCTGGAAAACAACTTGTAAACTAATAAATTGCGTCACTGCTTCTGTCACTTGTACCAAACCATAAGGTTCTGCTGTTTGCTTAGTCTACAATTGTCTTAAGACTAATCAAAGTGGTCTGGAGATTGTTAGAACGATTTTATTATTAATTAGTTTTTGATAATCAAAGTGCCTCTTGAATGATTTGATTAGATCTAAACCAAATCTCAATAATGTCTTGTCTTTTTCTGTTTGGCGCTTATGTTCTCTGCTCAGCAAGCCTGGTAGATGCATTTCATATAAATATATAGTACGTGCACTTTTATTTTATTTTAAACTGTCACTAGTTAGGTTAGATTGGAACCTATTTTAAATATAAAAGACTGATTAGTATGATTGGACTAACAATTCGCACTTGTTTTGTTTAATTTCCCAGTTGATGATATACCCATGGATTAATATTGTTGGACTAACAATTCTCACTTGTTTTTGTTTATTTTCCTGATCACAGTGGTCCTGCTGCTTCTTACAAGGACCACAGGTTGTTCGACCTCCCTGAAAGGGGACCATGTACTTTAGATTTGACTTCAAAGATTCACATAAAAACTAAAATTAAGTGATGTACACACGAGTGAGATTTAAAATGTGTTATTAAGCATATATTTACCTTTCTTTTAACTAGATATACTATAAGTTTTTAAAGATTGTGTATATTTTTTATATTGTAAATCTTCTTTTTTAAATTAGTAATAATAATATTTAGTTATATCATATATATATATGTATGTATGTTGCCTAAAAAATGTAATAAATTTTTTTTAAAAAATCGAGTAATCAAGTATGTCAAATAATCTATAATGGATGTACAATGTCATTTTTCTAGTGAACGAAATTTTTTTATATATATTTTTGAAACTTAATGATATGTTGAGACGTCAATTGTAATATTTAAAATGATTTTCATAGAGAATATTATTTTGGCTCCTACTACGCTATCTATATAACTCCGCACTGTCCGTTTCTTCATTTTTACCTGCATGACCATGAATTATCCCTACGAGGACTTCCTGGACCTCTTCTTCTCTACCAACACCAACACACCTGCCACAGCCGCAAGCACCTCTGGTCGGGGTGTTACAACCTCCTCCTCTGGTTATAGCTTGAATGATCTTGACATTGATTGGGACTGTGACTTCCGTGATGTCATTGAATCCATCATGGGTGATGAAGGAGCCATGATGGAATCGGAATCTGTTCCAATGCTTCATTGCCAGGAGGGAATTTGTAACTCTGCGTCCACGGGTTTGTCCGTGGCTAATGGGGTTAGTGTAGAGGAGCCTAAGACTGATGAGTCAAAGGGCTTGAGGTTGGTTCACTTACTGGTGGCTGCTGCGGAGGCATCAACTGGTGCGAACAAGTCCCGAGAGCTAACTCGGGTTATACTTGCAAGGCTTAAGGACTTGGTTTCTCCTGGTGACCGAACGAACATGGAGAGATTAGCTGCTCACTTCACAAACGGCCTTTCAAAGTTGCTTGAACGAGGTAATGTTCTGCGTCCCCACCAAATCCGTGATGATGTTTATGATCAGGCGGATGTGATCTCAGCTTTCGAACTGTTGCAGAACATGTCTCCGTATGTCAACTTCGGTTATCTCACGGCCACACAAGCTATTTTAGAAACTGTGAAGTATGAGCGGCGAGTCCATATCGTGGACTATGATATCACGGAAGGTGTACAGTGGGCTTCATTTATGCAGGCCTTGGTGTCTAGAAATACAGGTTCATCGGCCCAACATCTTAGGATCACAGCTTTGTCACGAGCCACCAACGGTAAAAAATCCGTTGCTGCAGTCCAAGAGACTGGGCGACGTTTAACTGCGTTCGCCGAGTCTATCGGCCAGCCGTTTTCATTCCACCACTGTAAACTTGACAGCGACACATTCAACACTTTGTCACTGAAGCTTCTAAGAGGAGAAGCTGTGGTGATCAATTGTATGTTGCATCTCCCTCGGTTTAGCCACCAAACACCCAACTCCGTCATTTCCTTTTTATCAAGAGCTAAAACTCTAAAACCGAAACTTGTCACGCTCGTTCATGAGGAAGTTGGTCTGATGGGGAACCAAGGTTTCACATATCGGTTTATGGACTTGCTGCACCAGTTCTCAGCTATATTCGACTCTCTAGAGGCAGGCCTCTCAATCGCTAACCCGGCCCGTTGCTTTGTTGAGCGTGTTTTTATCGGTCCGTGGGTTGCTAAATGGTTGAAGCGTATCACTATCACTGCTGATGATGCTGAAGTCGAGAGCTTTGCTTCGTGGCCACAGTGGTTAGAGACTAATGGGTTCAAACCCATGGAAGTGAGCTTCGCCAACCGTTGTCAAGCTAAGCTCCTTTTGAGCTTGTTTAACGATGGGTATAGAGTGGAAGAATTGGGCCAAAACGGGCTCGTTTTGGGATGGAAATCTCGGCGTCTTGTGTCTGCCTCTTTTTGGGCCTCGTGCGAGTCGAATCAGTAAAATCTCACTTTTTTGCATTCTCTCTAGTACACGATATGAGACCATGGTTTATGAGACATCAAATTATGTGAATATCGAACGTGTAAATATCAAATGACATTGTTTATTTTAATAATTGAAAAATAATGGTGCTAAGACATTGCAGTATGAATCTTCGGGGAATTACAATTTATAATCCAAACTAAACCCTCCAAATCAAAAGTAACCCAAAATTCAATTAGTTGAAAAAAATAACTCCACTCAGATGTGAAGTTACTAATAATCCTTATAATATGTGGAAGTCCATTTAGGTCTGTTTCAATATTCATGTACAACTACGTCTATAACTTTTTTAAGTTTCCGGATTTACAATTAAGTCTGCTTCAGGAATTTTTTCTAAAAACGATTTATAAATTAAAATAAAATGTAGGAAAATGAATTTTGTAAAACTCACAATTTACAAAATTAGTATAATTTATGCATTTGTCAAAGATAGAAACAAAATCATAAAAAGATACAAATATTATTATAAATAATTATACAATTTGAAATGAAAATATGTAATTTTTAATGTAAATCAGACATAATTTTTCGTTTTTTCAGTAATAAATTAACAAAGCAGACTTAATTTAAATATGCAATGGATTTCTCAATTAAAATGTAAACTTAATTTACGTCTCTTTCAATATAAAAATAACAAAGCAGACTTACCTAAATTAAAGTAACAAAGCATACTTAATTTAAGTTTGCTTCATGATTTCTAAATAACAAAACAAACTTAATTTATGTATGATTCAGTAATATAACAAAACAGACTTAATTGACATTTTTTAAGGATTTTTCATCTAAAAGATAGACTTAATTTACATCTGCTTCAGTGTAAAAATAACAAAGCAGATTCAAATAAAAGCAGAAAAAAATTACTATGCCAGTTTTACAGTTAACCAAAAATTTTTACTTGGCATATAAATAGGCACTTTTACCTAATTTTCCCATTGCAAGCACCATCCACAAAAAAAAAACGTGGTTCTCTCTACGGTTTTTTACTACTCTACTAATCTTTTAGGATGAGTTTACTCAATTTAGCCATCGAAAAGTCCACTCATCGGGTAATATGTTTAAAGCATGGTACCATTTCAACTTGTCAAATGAGAGTGGTTAGATAATTTCGCACTTGAGAGGAATTAGTCTCTGGCATAGATTTACAGGGCAACTCCTTAAATGGGGACCTAAAAGGCAACACCTTCTCAAGTGAGAGCTACTAGACCACTATCACTTAGTTTTTTTTTTTTTTGGTCAACCAAAGATTCCATTCATTAAACGTTCTTACAAGCTCATACTAGAGCAGAAAACAGCTTTTAACAAAACAATGAGAGGTAGATTTCTCTTAATCGAATGCATTCCTAATACAACAAAGATAGAGACCACAGAAAGATTAGAGTAGATAGAGCACATCTTCAAGGCGACATAGTCAGCGACCTGAAGATTCCTGATAAGAGCAGGTAGTGCGATGTCCGATATTTTCTACACTAGAAAGTGCGAATCGGACTGATAGAGTTGAAACTTTAACCACATAGTCATTGAGTTTTTTTGGTGCATCATGTTCTAGTGACCCAAACATCGTTAGAACTGATAGAGTTGTCTTCCCTAAGGGAGGAGGAGTTCTCTCCGTACAGGAGGAAGTAAAAGTCTTGTGACTTAATTTTAGAAAACCAAACTCCCATGGTTCTTGTAAATTAGTATCTATCGAGAGATCAATCTGGGCTGGCCTAATACTGTAAAACTTAACTAGTAGAGGCCTTAAAACAAAATCCCTAAACTGCAAGTGTAAATGGGCTGAGAAAATAGAGCAAGAGTAATAAAAGCCCAAGAAGAAGGGAAAGGGATACCCTAGTTTCGCTACAGCTGCTGTGAGAGAGTGCCCGGCGGCGCCATTACGAACGGCGGAGAAAATGTGAGAAGACCCAGATCCATTGAAGTCATACAAAGCCGCCGGAGCTGGGAGTTGTTCAGTGGATTCATCATCAACTCCCCATGAAAAGAGGCTATGAGACTTGATTTCGACGGCTACAGGCAGACCCCCACGGGAGCTCCGGTGGAGTTCCGGTGATGGCTCTGTAAGGGTAAGATCGGGGATTCCTTTCGGCAATAAAACCGGAGCATCCAAGCTCGATATTACTAGAGGTTCTTCATCGGGTCTAACACCCGCGATAGATTTTGTTGTAATTTTGTTGTTTGTACCAAGCTTTAATGCTGCAATGCTTTTTGATTAAGGACTGTCGTCATTAATGTCTAATAATACAATGCTTTTTCATTATAGCATTGAAGCTTGGTACAAACAACAAAATTAAACTAAACTAAATCAGTCCTTAATCAAACAGCATTAATCTCACAAAAGCATCAAAACCACAAACCAAGCATCAAAATTACATAAGCACAAAAAAAAAGAAATTACCCAGAAAGGAGAAAATAACTTACAAATATGGCAATCTCAAATCGATTATTGTTCGTGTTCCTTCTCGCTCGATGTGATTTTGCTCGTCCAAAATCTAAAATTTCGCAATTTCGATTTACATCTAATTTTTTAAATTGAACCACAATTTTGTGATTTTCAAAGTTAAGCGAAGTCGGTTTCTTAAACCAAACAACAACGAACATAAAAACGACTAATTAACGGTTGTGATTTGTATAAATATTAAGATTAAAATTTAAAATATTTGATGATTCAGGTATGAAAAAGCCGGGTATCATAATTCAGGTATGAAAAAGCGTATCGCAAATAGTTTGAGTTGATTTTGGACGTTTTCCCAACGATGTCGTGCCACGTTGGCAGCTGAGTCAACACCGTTAAACGACTAATTAACATCATTAAGTGATTTGTATGAATCGGCTAAATTAAGATAGTTCAGGTTTGAAATTTAAATTTTTGAATGGTTCAAGTATGAAAAAGCCGGATATCATAGTTCAGGTATGAAAAAGTATAGATTACGATTTTTTCCCCCTATACATACTCAACTAAAACTATTTCCACCCGATCTTTGAACCTCATCACTTTAATACCCAAATTAAACTATTAAAACTAATTTCACCGAGCCAATTGATTCGATTTATTTCTCATAATCAATTTCTTATTCTCAACAATAAAACCGATTTGTCGTTAATAAACCGGTTTAGAAACTAATGAAACCGGGAAAAATGGGTTATACAACACTAACAGACCGAAATCCATACCGCTTATAAACCCTTTTAAAATCGAATTGGGGAAACCTAAAATCGAGATTCGTTTCTTCTTCTTTTCTTTTATTCTTATTCGTTTCTTCTTCTTATTATTCTTTCTTTTTCTTCTTCTTGTCTCTTTTTTTTTTATTCGGATGAAAGAAATTGAAGCGAAAAAGATGATCATTGCTTGAGACCTCTAAATGCAATCTCTTGTGTGGATTAAAGGAGATTGATCTCTTCAATTTGAACTTAGGTATGCAAATGTTTGGAAATAATTTCTTTTCTACGAGAAAAAAGTTTCATTCTTTTTCTTCTTTATTTCATGAAACCAATTTGGAAATTGCATTGAAGTTTGCTCCTTTCGTTTCTACGAGAACAATCTTTTTCTTCTTTGTTTCATGAAACCAATTTGGAAATTGCATAAGAGCCAAGTTAACGAAGAGGCTTGGTTTGATTTCCTCACTCTGAATCAAATTTTTTTGTTTGTTAGGAACTCATTGAAATGCTTCTTCGTTTTATATAAATGTGCGATGCAGAATGAAAGTGGCAAGAAGAAGGTTCATTAAGTCATTGGAAGCAAAAATCAGAAAAGCTGAAACTTGAGTATGAGAGGCTTGAAAAAAATGTGAGGTATCGATCTTTCGAGAAAATGGGTTTGCGTATTCAGAAATTGGAAGAGAAGAATCGAAGCTTGTGAATAAGATGGTTGAGTTTAAGAAATTAGAAGAGAAGTTGAATCGAAAGATAAGTCACTTGCTTTTGTTGTAGTTGTAGTAGTTATTGTTTTTCGTTTGGCAAATTTGTGTTCTAAACCTTCTTTCTTTGTGTCGCATTTTGCAAATGTAATGGCAAATGGGTATTGACTAGATAAATGCACAAACAAAACAAATGAACAAAACAATGGCAAATTTGATTTAAGCAGAGCAATCAACAAAAAGAAAGGACAAAACAAATGTCGCGATCGGATAAGAACATAACAAGTCTGAAAACAAAAGAGCCAAACAAGATTTAAAAACTAGTTATTACCATCGAAGCTTGTGAATAAGATGTCTCACTAAGAGTGCATGTCTCGAGTGCTTGTGAAAGAAAATCGTCATGTCTTTGTCTTTCATGTGTCTCCTTGCATTATGACCCTTTTCACCAAAATGGAGCAATGCATATATCGTCTACCGAGAGTTTCTCCACGGTCTTCTTCTTAGGCGATTCATGTTTTCCCTTAATTCTTGGAAACTTGGTCTGTTTCTTCTTTTCTTCCTTCAGGAAGGTTTGGCTCTTCAGTGCTACTGATAGGCGATGGTCATGGTGCTTCAATATTGTGCTTGGAGTGGAATGATGGAGTTTTCATATGTGTATCGCCACATGTTATCAGAGAAGTAAAGATATAATCATCCACATCGAAACCATTGTCAATGATCACTCCATGGCGTGTTCAGGAATCCGCTTACTTGCTGACAGCTACATGTATTTTTGGCATGTTAACTCCAAAACATAACGACCATGAGTGCTTGCACACCTTACAAGTCTCCATGACCCTCTTCTCATCTGCGATAGTTGATCGTAAAACATTGAATTATCGTGCTTTGGTTATACTTGCGTTGAAAGACTGGCGTTGTTGTCGACATCTTCACAACTACCCAATTTATAATATGCCCTTGACCAAGATTCTGGTTCCTCTTTCAAACAGCCTCATAAAGTCCCATATCATACTCTTGGATTTTGGCTAGATTCTCCAAACTCGGAACATGTAACTCCATGCTAACTTCAACTAGAGGCTTTAGTAGTTCTTTCCTTGAGTGATTCTTCTTTAGATTTTCAATTATGTGCTTAACACATCCGATGCTCCACTTACGGTAATTTATCTTTAACGCTAATGAGTCCCTTATATCTATCGAGATGATATCCACTTCCATCTTCAAGCTGTATATCTATCTTAAGTTTCTCCAAAGCAGAGCGATTATCTACAGTCTCACGCACGCACTGACCGCTATCGGATAAATCGATTATTGGCGTCATGGCCATCAGCGAACACCTTTCACGACCACTTTCAAAAGGTTCCATCGAGTCTATGATAGTCTACAAAAGCCTCTCCAAGATGTCCTTAATTTCCAAACATACATAAAAACTCTGGAACTCTTCTTTATCATTTGGAAATCTGAACTTTGTTTCAACAATTCTTGTTGATCCGGGTTAGAAAGTCGAATCTCTTCTGCATAGCCATAAATATTAGCAAATTGTTCAGCATACTCCTTATCTATCAACTTAAGCGCGATATTACGACCTCTCGACATTGATTGGTACTAATAATCTTCCACTTCTCCTTTATATGATTTTGTATCTTCTCGGGCATAAACTCGGATCGCCTCGGTTTGTCCATGAAAAGATTTGCAATGATAGGACTCTTAAGTATCTTACATTTGCTTAGGAGTGCAGCTATGGTGTAAGAAAGTTGTCTTCACCACCCACATCTTGGCTTCAAGCGGCGATAAACTTCGCCACGCCACATCTTAAGCGAAATTTTCGTTTTATCCCATCGGTCTTGCTCTATGTTCTAGCATTACTTAGCGTAATGTTACTGCTTTTTGAATTCGATACCTGAGTTGAAAGTTGTTCCCATGAAGCTTATCAATCGTCTTCAGGATTCTTTCATGTCATTAGAGGCGGAGCTTCATCATCGAGAGGGACTCAGAATGGTGTCTCTCGAAGGCTAACCTCGTCGACAAATTCTGAATCTGAAACATCAAGTTCCTGCTCAAACTTTTCAGCTTCATCTTCATTAATCGGACATGGTGAAGAAAAGCTAATTTTGAGTTTTCCCCAAATTGATTTTAAAAGGGTTAAGCGTAGTTGAGATTTGAAGGCAAATATTAATGTTTTATTTATACTCCTGCAACCAAAAAGAAAATATGGAGAAAAGCCCTACGTTTATGTCGGCAACGTATAGGATTTTATAATTATCGATTATGGAGTGCGGATTTGGGTTTGGGTTAGGTGTTTGGGTATAGTTTTTTTTTGGGTTTTATTAGCTTCTAAACCGGTTTATTATCGACAAATCGGTTTTATTAAGCGAGAATAAGAAATTGATTAGAAATGGGGAAATAAATCGAATCAATTAGTTCGGGTGGAATTAGTTTTAATAGTTTAATTTGGGTACTAAAGTGATGAGATTCAAAGATCGGGTGGAAATAGTTTTAGTTGAACATGTATAGGGGGGAAAAAATCGTCAAATAAATATATCATGAAATAATGGATTGATTTTGGTAGTTTCGCGTCAAATCTACCTAAAAAAAAAAAAAAAAAAAAAGGCTGTTTATGGATCTTAAGACTTAAGTATATGGGCCGAACCATTTGCTAATTAAAGGCCCTAAAAGTCCATTAAGAATATAAAGAAAATTGGAATATCGGAGAAATGGTGGAACAACGCAAATGGCGGCAGCGATATCAGCAGCGTCTTGGGTGTTCGCTGCAAGACGTCCGTTGGCCTGTAGTTTATCGTCTTCCTCGAAGCCAAACACGAGAAGGCTTGTTCTCTACTCTAAACCAGGATGTTGTCTCTGCGATGGTCTTAAAGAGAAGCTTAACGCTGCCTTCTCTCTCTCCTCTGGTCCTGATTCACTCAACGACGTTGTTCTTCAGGTCTCACTAATCTAAATCTCACAGTTCTGTTTCAGAATTTTCTATGATTAATTGGGAAATTGAAGATTCTGGTTTGATTAAGTGGAAGTAAATGAACATGAATTTGAAAATTGGAGTTTTTGTTGTTAAAATTCATGGATTTTGCTGGGAATTGTTAGGTTAAGGGAATCACGATTTAACACATTGTCAATTGGTTTTGAGTCGGAAGCAATGATTTCTAAAAGAATTTGATATTGGAATTGACTTTGTGAGATTAATGTGATTCTGGATGGATTAAGTGGATGCACACATGAACATCGTACGATTACTAAAATGGTATCAGAGCCTCATACACTTATGATTCCGTAGCTAGCTTGTCTTGTGCATATATTTTTAACTTAGTGTATAGTGGACATGGACCAAGATAGTCTGGTTTTCTAAAAGAATTCAAAATTGGAGTTATTTTGTGGAATATTGTGATTTCGTTGAGCATTGTTAGGTAAGGGATATCACTACAAATCCAGAGTGGGAAAGAGCTTATCAGTATGAGATACCAGTTTTGGCCAAAGAGAACTCTGATGGCAAAGAGGTATGTGTTGTTCTAAATTCAAAACCCTTCTTTGTTTTGTAGAACTGTAAAGATTCATATCCACTGATTCACTTTATGGCAGGAAATTTTGCCGAGGTTATCTCCACGTTTAAGTGTGGAAATCATACAAAAGAAGCTACTTGCTACCTTTAGTTGATCAATTACGTGCACGACAACAAAAAAAAAAAGAGAAGAAAACGTGTGTAAGGTTGTACTCTTTTGTGTGCTACTCTCATCTGCAAGAACCGTGTTTCTGTTTCATTCTGCTTTTCTTTTACCTCTCTAGTCAGTGGAAATATATTGCTTTATATGAATCACCGATGCTGATTTGCTTTTTACCATACTTTATCTAGTTTCCTACTCTAACAAAGCAAATGCTTCGTTTTGCTTCTTTGACTAATCCATTAATTTGAATGACTCCATGAGTGATTTGCTGGAATTGTCGCCATATCTGCCTTTTTCCTTTCTCTGTATAGTTATTTGTTAGCTTTTGGTTTTGATTGTTGCCAATACTATGACGTCTACAAGGCACTTAACTTGTTCAGTTTCTTTATAACCATTTATATCATTTTGTTGCTTTCTTCTGGTGTCGAAACTCGGAAAGAAAAAGGTTTGATGAACTTTCTTTAGCTTCTGAAAGGTATTGTTGTGGCAATTTGATTGTGTGATGCTTTTTTCAGAAGAAGTCTTATATTATTGCAATAATCATTTCAATTTGAACATCTCTATTACTTTCACGGAACTGCTAGTCGTACATCAACTAATTGGATTTGTATATCTTTCCTCATTATCTACTTTTAGTATAGATTGCGATTTGTCAAGCAACACTAATTTTTCTTTCCATAACTTTCATGATTGACCATGATGTTTTGTGCAATGTCATTCTCAGTATAGGTGCTGCGATGCAACATGTCGGTAACACCTTGCAACTCAGAATTCTATTTCTCTATGTCAAACTGAAAGCAAGTTTGCTCATGTAAGCATTCATTATCTTGGAATAAAATATTTGCTAGTTGTTCAATCATTTATGTCTCTTATGTTCTTTGTCGATCACTCGGATTTTATGATCAATCATTTCTCGGTCTTTCCAACATATACATTACTACATTCATACTCTGATAACATATTACTGTATTAGACAAAACAAGCTGGGGCATTTGTGGTGAGTGAAAACAATGGTTAAGCAATTTTATTTTGTATATTCTAGAGATCCTGATGGTCCTGCCTACAATGGTCCCTGCATCGACGACATATTTTCTTCACTTGTCACCTTCATTGTAAATGTATCTACCTGATAAGTCTTTTACATATTATAAAAATTTCTTTATCGATCAATCAGTGGTTGCATCTTTTGGCTGTATTATTGAGTTGAGAGGCCATAGGATTATGGTTTAGTGGAAAGAATCAGTCTTGATCCAATACTCATCATGTTCTTTAGTGCAAAATCTAATATTTCGCTTGAAACAAAACATCTTTTTGGTTAGTTGAACGAAAAGTTTGATGATAGTGTCGTATCTTGAATTATTCATTCTCTTTTTTTTTTCTTCTTATCATTTTTTCTTTAAAGTATAGTTCTTTATAAGGTGGGTGATAAAAGCAATTAGCTAGCTTTTGGGCATAGCCTCGTGTACTTTAGTTAGTTGGTACAAGTAATATGCATTTTGGCATAATATGTTTCTGTTTCCTCATTCGATGGATGGATTAGTATGTTGTCCATGAAATTAGAAACTTTTTGCTTGCCTTCTTGAGAATATCAAATTTTGTTCTTGCGAGCTAGGGTAGAAACTTATAACTTAATAAGTTGTCGATGTCGGAATACCAAATTTGAACTTTGGAGACTATTTGTTACCTATTTTACACCATAGTGCATTGTGAAGTAAGCAATGGTTTGTTAAGATAAGAAAGCAAATGAATTTCTTTGCAATAAGCAGGATAATTTCTTTGCGACATGTTTATTTACTCCTATTGATGAGGATAAAGTTGGCCATCTTTTGTTACTAATATTGAAAATCTTTTAGTCACCACCCTTTATACGATATTATTTCTTATACGTTTACCAATAATTATCTAATTGTTATGAATAATATTTAATTTATAGAATATTTTAATTTATGTTATAGTGATATTTTCTTCTTTGTATTGTTGATAGAAGGAAGGAGAGATAAAGAAGCTTTTCTATTATTATGTTGTGTATCAACATTTAACTGATCGACTCCCTTTTATATCACATATTATAACCGACTTAATGAATAACGTATTAAATAATTAAAATATCTAACATTAATTATTAAATAATTATTGTTCTAGAAAATTTTCTAACACTAATTAATTTGTTGTCTATTCTAAAATATGGTATGTATATATAGCACGGCCGTATATATGGCGTTTATACATTATTTATACAGTGTTTATGAGACGTATATATATATATATATTATTGCAATATTGCGCTTATCATTAAAAAGGTATAAAACAAAACAATGCTGTTTAATTTTTTATCATTAAAAAATCTGATACTAATGATGCCATTTTGTTTTTTGTTTTTCGAAAATAGTAAGCAAACACTAAAAAATGTAAAACCAAATTTCTATTATGCCTTTTCCCTGTTGAATTAAACTATTCTTTCAATATTTGCTAATTATTAGACATTTTTTTTTTTTGGTATTCTTGTATATTAGTTCTAATATCCATCATAAATATTGTTTTAATGACTCACATGTTTTACTACAAATTTTGTGATTATACATGTATATATTAACAAAAGAAATTTCTATATTTTTTTAATTAAAAAAACAAATATCCACCATATATTTCTCGTATAAAAAACACATTTATGTCTATTCGATGTACGACGCTTTGTTTTACGATTAGCATATAGTGTAGTTCAGAACATTGGTCGACAGTCTAACGATTCATTTGACCCTATTGAATGGTTACATGCAAACTGCCAAGAATTAAAAAACATTTGAGACTACTTTATATTTTAACTCATTTTGAGCTCTTAGATATATATATATATATATATATATATATATATATATATATCACAAACCCAATATGATTGTTCAAATTGTAACTTTTAGTTATTTCTAAAAGGTTCTCCCTACGCCTAATTAGTTTCCTTCATAACCGATGAGGTTAGTTACTTATATTGTTAAGTTTACACTTTCTCTTTTAAGTATTAAATGTTTTAAATATGCATGGTTCACAATCTCATATGCACAAAGTTACACAAATTAGATTTTTCAGTGTTAAATGTTTTAAATATGCATGGTTCAAAATTCCATATGCACTAAGTTACACAAATTATCGATTTAATTGTATGCGGTAATCTTTTTTACTTTAATACAGAGGAGATATAAGTTACCAAGTCAATGATAATATTCATCAATTCTCGAACATTGATAAATAAATTTATTGACCGCGTGACAAAAAAAAAAAAAAATTTATTGACCTTCTTTGCTAAAGATAAATAATTTGTCTCAATTCTATATATTTGACACAATGGTAATCATATCATTTAAAACCCATATACACGATAATTTATTTATATAAAAAAAATCAAAAATTGTATATTTCATTTTTAATTATGGTGAAAGCAAAAATAAATTTTGTTCATCAAAATTAAGATTTATACTACCTAATTTACATTCTTCTAAATATCATATGAAATACAAATACAAATACTAAAAAACACCAATTATATATATATGAAAAGAAAAGCTGAGTGGTGCAATACTCTTCTTGTTATATGTAGAAAACAGAATAGAAACTTTTTCATGTTAAAGTATTGTTGATAAGGAAGTCCATATAATGCATGCTTAATACGCAGCAACTACAAACAACACTTTGAAGCGCCCATTTCTTTATGTCTTGACATGACTCTCTCTCCACATATTTCGAATATTCAAAGAGTTCAAAATTTTTATGTCTTGACATGACTCTCTCCAGATATATCTTCCCATGGTCGTCTTTACTCTCATAGGTCCTAGTTTTATCAATAAATCTAACATAACTCTCCAAAGATCTCTGCATATTACTTCTCATATTTTATTTTACTTTTTCCTAGTTTCTTTCCATCCCCTTTTCAAACTCTAATTTTCCTTGTATTTGGTTACTTAATAACATTTTTTTTTGTTTAGTAATATTAACCCTTTACAAAAAAAAAAAAAAGATTACAAAAATTTAGATACATCTATTTCCTTAGCTATGTTATAATGGCGACTCTTTTTTTCCATTCTCATTTTTTTAATTTTTTTTAACGTAATTCTTGAAGTTTCCATCCACAACTTGTACATCATTTGTCTTTAACAAAAGTTTGACGATTATTAATGATATATAACAATAACCTTGTCCTCCACTCCCTCTATAAATACATAATCCGGAAAAAGAAAAAAAAAAGTTGAAGGTACAATAGCATGATAACAGCCCATTAATCCGACCAAGACTCGGTAGATATATCATAATACCATCTACTTCACTTCCATGTTAGGGAATTTTTTTTTCCGGCACTTCCATGTTTGTTGATATAGGTGTTATAGTAACTAAAAAAACTTAGGTTTATACATATATCAAATTAGTCTGAATTTCAACTCAAATTTTGTTGGTTATAAAAAAAGATTAATGCAACTCCCTAATGAACGTATACCGGCGAGGAACGAAAACATATATATATGAAAAAAACAAAAACATAAACTTTCCACAACAAAACATCAGAGCATGATTATTGGGAGTTTCTTAAGATGAGTTTCTTAAATTATAGAGAGAAGAAATAATAATTTTTTAATAAGTAGGTTTCTTAACTATTCAAGAAACCTACTTATTAAAAAATTATTATTTCTTCTCTCTATAATTTAAGAAACTCATCTTAAGAAACTCCCAATAAACTTTCCACAATGAGTTGAAGGAAAATGCAATTGTCAGATAACTTTTTTCATATAAAAAAAGCAGTACTTTTTTCTTAACTGTCATTAGCACCAGGGGGCAGATGCTTAAAGCTAAAAAAATAAAATAGCTGAAATAGTATAAAAACACATATATGAAAATTATGGGTTAATGGTGGTGAGCATCAAAGTAGTAGTATCCATACGTGGCTAAGAAAGAGAATAAAATGAGGAGATGGGAACGAACACATGGAACTCCACTCTTTCAAATATTTGTGATTCATGCAAGTCGGTACCCACTAGCCCTTTCTCATAATTGAATACTAAGTCATCATTCACTTTCTTTTTTTATTTATATACAAGAATTAATCGACAAACTAAAAACTCTTATTTTCTTTTTAGCTTTGGCTACAAATTCCAATTATATACAAAAAAAAAAATAGACATGACAATGAAAGGTCTGCTAGAAGAAATTTTCTACGCAAAAGACGATAAAAGACGACGGAGATTTGATGCGTCGTCGAAGAATCTGTCACAATGAAATAATATAAAAAATGAGTTAGGCTTAAGTAACCCAAAAATAAACATGTTTCATAATTTTGAAATTTGATCTTCAATTGTTTCTCCTCCATATATGTCTATTGGCATCATCACAGTGATCACTAGCTAGTACTTTCATGTTGAGAGTTAAGTTTACAAGAATCACATAACTCTGGTTTTCACTTCCAATGATTTGTGATAAGAACTCTATCTAAGTATTGCTTTTTTAATGATTTTTTTTATAAAAAAAAAAAAAAAAAAAAATTCAAAACATAGAAAACGTTTTTTCCTCTTGTGGATCCTCCAATTGTTAACTACTAAGCGAGCTATATCAAAGAATCAAGCTTAAAGATATCATGAATGGCTGGACAATTCAATATGTTTTCAAAGTGTTGCTTTATATCCCTATTAACTTAGCCAGCAATAAGAGCAGTAAATTCAGTTTGTTCCTATTTCATTTCATGTTTGCGTTACACTCTAGTTTGCAACGATACCCTCGAAGCCATAGTTCAAGAAAACACTTAGTTAACAAAGTTCCATGATTTCTAACATTTTGTTTGTAGTTTGTCGTGATAACCGTAGCATTAGATATAATATAAGGACATTCATATATAAGGCAAGTATAAATTAATACCTAATTAATTATAGCACCAAGAGGATTCACATAGAATTTGGGTATTACTCACCACATATTGTACATCCGTACTGAAAAACACTCATATTATTTAATTTTGTATTTTAAATGATTTGAGTTTTAATGAGTTTTTATATGATTTTGATAATTTTTGGTTAATTTAAGGAAGTTGTTATGATTTGTTTTAAAATCTCCTCAAATTCCTAGTTAAAACCATGAAATTTAGATTTTGTTTTTATTTTATTTTATTTTAAACTAAGGAAGTCTTCTAAAATCCCTTAAAATCACTAAAAGTCCAATGCTTAAAAAAAAATCAATAACGATGGATTTATAATATTTTTTTAAAACTATAATTAAATAACATATAATTTTTTTATGTTAACAAAAATCATTTCAAATACTTGATTGAATACACCTCCTTTAACAATTCATACTAATAAGATATGGCATGTTTGCCTTATGCTCCCTGAATTACCGACTAAATTAGTGATTGTCATAACAAGTCGACAATTTTCTGACTTAATTAGCGACTAACTTATCGCTTCGGTAAGTAACGGACATATTATCGATAGTTTTTTTTTTAAGTTGTAAATTAATATTAACGATAGTTCAACAACGAACATTTCTATCGTTGTTTATCGATGCATTGACAACATAGGCTAGTTCCATCGTTGTTCCGTCAGTAAAGCGTCGTTACATTCGCTCAAGAAATTTATGTCGTTACTATAGGTTGCTATTGCCCTTGTTTTCGTATGTAGTTCTCTGTCTTAAGAGAGTCAATTTAGGTTGGAAATCTATGAGCTACGTCGGTTGCAGGCCACAGTCTCTAGCCGTCCAAACCCGTTTGGTATGGGGGAGCCAACTTCTCTATTTTTTTTTTTATGATAGAAAAGTACTTTACTCTTTTTAGAAAACCAAGAAAATATTTGTTCTACGCTGTAATATTTATATTTGTTTGTGTATCCAAATTTTTACGATCCACAAACTTCTTTCATTCATGACTCGATTACATCATAATAAGAGAATACTTGTTTGTGAATCCAAATAAGGTCTTTTGGTGAAAATTATGTTATATTTTGAGTTTCATTTAAATAATATTTAATTTTTAATCATTTTAAGAAATTAAAAAGTTTAACTAGAACGGATTATGAGTTAGGACTGACCTTAATTCTAAAATCACAGTTTTTGATGGACTGACCTAAAAGAATTTTATAATAATTTTCGCTGGCAATATTAAATAGAATGAACTAAAGAGGTGGTGACCTAGTGGTTGTATAAAAGGGTTTGTTTTTTGTACCCGGTTTTAATCATCCTTTGATACAGAATGTTATTTTTCAATCGAAATATCTTAAGTATGGCTTCGGGTAAGAAAGTCCGGAACTCCCATAGTTAGCCAAAAAATTGGGGGTGTTAAAGCAACCAAAAAAGAATAGTTTAGGCTGCTTTAACACCCCCAATCTCCCATACATATTCTATGCATTTCGTACAAAGAAAAAGACAAACATGAATAACTAACAGCGGTTATACTCGAAATCCGAAGTCTTTCCCACGTGCTTCGTGATGAACATTTAACATAAACGTTCGGACTCTTCGGGACACTTAATCGAAACATACACGTAGCTAACACTAGACGTGTAGATTTTAGGTTTACGTGTTTATCAAGTTGGGCGAACACTTTTACAAAAATAAATTTTTTTAAAAAAGAGCCTATGACGTGTGTAACAGGATAATAGTGTTAGCAAAATAATCATCAGAGAGCATTATATGATATTGTTTGCTTTACAATTGCTTGAGTGAACCCATACCTATCCAAAACAGCAATTATCATCTTTTTTTTTTTTAATTGAATAACGTCTCCCATTGGTCGTGTCCTCATAGATATACATATTCATATAGATGTATACTTTATAGTTTTTTCTTTTGCTAATCTACATGACTCTCGACCAGGGGAAAAACTAGTTCTCATGTTTATCCAAAACTCTGTATCACCTTTTTGATGTTTTTTATATAAGAAGACCCGTTCATCATACTCTTTTAATAACCTTGACAGAAACAAATAAACAAAAAATTCAATAACCATGGAGGGTATAAGTGCAACTATGCATAAGTGTAGGCCTTATTTGTTAATGATATTTTTGCAATTTGGAGCAGCAGGAACGTATATTGTCATTATGGCCACTCTCAAACAAGGCCAGAACCGGTACGTGGTAATTGTGTATCGTAATCTTGTGGCTGCTCTTGTCCTTGCACCTTTTGCACTCCTCTTTGAAAGGTCAGTCTATGTTTAAATAATGCTCTTCTTTTGGACAAGATGTTTCTTAATTAGCATGTTGTTGCCTAACATTGATTCTTATTGTTGCAACAACATAAAATCAGATTATTTTGGACAGGATTAACAGAAACCTATAAGCCTTGAAATTGAAAATTCATTTTGATTTTGATTTTGTAGGAAAGTGAGACCGAAGATGACACTATCTGTTTTCTGGAAAATAATGGCACTTGGTTTCCTAGAGTAAGAATAAGCCTCCCATTTCACACTCTTAAGTCTCAAAACAATAAACATTATGTTTTGGAAAATAAAAAGTGGCATGTACCCTTAATACAATTTTCGTACCGACCTATGTGTAGGCCAGTCTTGGATCAGGGTTTTGGTTACTTGGGGATGAACATGACATCGGCAACATATACATCTGCGATCATGAACATTCTTCCTTCTGTCACATTTATAATAGCTTGGATCCTAAGGTAATCTATGGTTTAAACACATATCTAAACCTAGTTGAATATTATAATAAACGGTGATATATGAACAGAATGGAGAAAGTGAACATAGCAGAAGCACGAAGCAAAGCAAAGATAATTGGGACATTGGTGGGTCTTGGAGGGGCATTGGTAATGACATTGTACAAAGGTCCGCTTATTCCTTTACCATGGTCTAACCAGAGTATGGATCAACAAAACGGACATATCAATAGCTCACAAGACCATAACAATTGGGTTGTTGGAACCTTGTTGATACTCCTCGGTTGTGTTGCTTGGTCTGGTTTCTATGTTTTACAGGTAAGCTCCTTACTTTTTTTTTATCATACATAGTATATACTTATTAATCCATAAACCAAATAATATAAAAGTCGAAGCTTTTGTTAGTTGTTACAATACGTTTGTCCTTGAGATGTTTTTTCGCCTGAACTTAACTAGAAAAGAGCTTTTTGTACCGCATCGACTGATACTTGAAACATATATGTATATTTGATACACAGTCCATAACAATAAAGACGTATCCTGCGGATCTTTCACTATCATCCTTAATATGCCTAGCCGGGGCTGTCCAAAGCTTAGCGGTAGCGCTTGTGGTGGAGCGCCACTCTAGCGGATGGGCGGTTGGATGGGATGCAAGGCTTTTTGCACCTCTTTATACAGTAAGTATATATCAGTTTAAGCGTAATTAATCACTTGAGACAAAAAAAAAAAAAACTAATTTAACCAAATATGGTTTAATGAAGGGAATAGTAAGCTCGGGGATAACGTACTACGTGCAAGGAATGGTTATGAAGACGAGAGGGCCAGTTTTCGTCACTGCCTTTAACCCTCTCTGCATGATTCTTGTAGCTCTCCTTGCTTCTTTTATTCTTCATGAACAAATCCATTTCGGATGGTACGTTATTTATGAACTTAAACTATGTGTACATCTAACATTAGTACATAGCTAAATGCCATCAAATTACACATTTACACGTTTATATTTCTTTATGTTGCAGTGTAATAGGAGGGGCAGTGATCGCCGCAGGTTTGTATATGGTTGTTTGGGGAAAAGGAAAAGACTATGAAGTATCAGGATTAGCTATCCTTGAAAAGAGTAGCCTCCAAGAATTGCCAATCACAACTAAAGGTGACGATGACACCGAATTGGCTTCTTCTATAGCCGACGGCAGCAATTTGAGCGTTCCCGCTGGTGCGCATCGTAACACATCTGGAATATAAGTGAAGAAACACTACAAGAAATAGAACCATAATCGATGGCGGAACCCGTGGAAAAACCGTCGAAACAAAGCATTTTCGACGGTTTTTCAACCATTTTTAATCCGTCGGTTTAAGTGATCGTTACTGTTTGTTTATCTGTCTTCGAAAAATGCTTTAAAGCATTTCTCGAGTTATAATTTAATAAATATTTGTATTCGACCAAAAATAAAGAAATATATGTATTTGTATGCATATGTTATTAATTATGTTTATGTTTTGACAGTCACGTAAGTTGTAATTGATCACGTAGGAATCACACAAACACATGGTTCATAATTAGGCGTGTCTAATTTAAAATTTATAATAAACAATGTATCCCGCAAATGTGCGGTCAATAAATTATCGTTTAATTTTTCTCTTTTGTAATTATTTGACCAGCATAGAAATATGTTAATGGTCACTTAAGACGTTTACAGGAGGCCAAGCACACATGCATCTGATGAGATACGAACCCAGGAAGAGAGGGATGCGAGTTTACATCATGTCTTTAAGTTACAAGGCTCAACCACTAGACCCAAACACTTAGTTAAAGTACTTGATTTATACGTTATATATGGTCATCTCCGCCTTTGGTTACATGTGATTGTCAAGCCTCCAGGTATCAGATCGACCAGTCTATGTCGTGTTCATCATTGAAGGTATTTCCTCGATCGGGATTCATTTTTGTGCTTGCTGGAATCAGGATCATTGTGCTGGATCCAGCACTGGATAAGAATCGAACTAAGGATGTCAAAACATGTTATGCTACGGCTAGAATATCAGCTATTGTGATCGCTTAGCCTATGTCATGAGTATACTCTTCATTCTCATTAAGACCTTCGGTTATTTTCATTAAATTTTAGATAATTTTCACTTCATTATGTAGTTGGATCTCAAGTTTAATATCGATCATTAAAAAAAGTTCTTCACATTCCAAGAACGGACCCACGTTGAGCGAAACACCGGTAAAATGTATATTTCTTCTGTCTCATTTTATAACATTTGTTTTGCTAAAATTGCACATATTGAAATATTTTTTTTTAATAATTATATCATTTAATATTTAATTTAAATCGATTTAACTAATCATAGAAAATACTCTATGTTATAATAATAAAAAATATTAAATGTATTTAAAGTTTGCATAAAAACTTGCAAAACATAAAATAAAATGAAATATAGAAAAAATTCTATAACATTTTATAAAATAGGATAGAGGGAATATATTGTTACTTGATATGCATTGATCACGGATTTGATTGATAGCTGAAATTCTGATCCCACTAATCAACGTTGTTTGATGCTTTCATTTATCTTGTCCCTAGCACCGGGCATTCGGATTTCGGATCGGATTCGGATCGGATTATTCGGATGGGGTCATATAGAATCAGAATAGAATTCAAAGCTATTTCGGATCGGATTCTGATCGGGTTTTTTTGTCTGATTCGGATTGGGTTATTTGAATTTTTCTGGGTTTTTCGGATTTTTTTTTGGGTTTTTTTCGGGTTATTTCGGATTTTTTTGGATTCGGATCAGGTTATTCGGATTTCGGATTATTCGGATAGGGTCATATAGAATCCGAATAGAATTTGAAGCTATTTCAAATCGGATTTTCAGATTCGGATTTTATGCTCTGGGCTACTTGTACCATTATTATTATTATTTTTTTAAAATGAATGTTAAATTTATTCAAAAAAACTTTTTTACAATAAAGATATTGTGTCCCATTATTTATTTAAGTGTCCTATTTTGTTCTATTTGGCCATAGACTTATTTCCATCCGTTTCTTTTCAATTCTTTCTTCTGATTTCCATTTAATTTTGTTTGTAATATAATAATAAAAATAAAAATGATTAAAAAAATGTCTCGATTTTGTTTAGACGGCAAACATGCATATGCTTTTAGTAATCATGCAAAAAATAGAAAATGGGGATGTCTCAATGTGTGATACGGTAGTGTTTATATGAGAGTAAAAAATTTCTAATCCTTGTACCATGCAGGAGCGAGATGAGCAGAATAATTACATCATGAACTAAACGTAAAGTAGTAGATAGGATAGAGATATAAATATCTGTCTATACGCATAAGCCAGCCAAGTTTTGGGGTAATCTAGATTTGAAGTGTCTCTCAAATCCACAAATATTTGTCCCAAACAAAACACAACTCAAGTGAAGGTTGGAGAGACACTTCAAAGCCGAGCGATTAGTGCTAATTGCTTGGATTAAAAGGTGGAGAGGCATTGTCGCATATCTTTTAATCCTACGTGGCGGATTAGGGTTTGATTGGGAAAGCTTTTGGTAGAGTTTAATGCTCATTAAAAGCCAATCACAAAAACTTTTTAGAGCATTAAGTGGAGCATAGAAGACTCCTTAATGCTCTACACCATAATGCTCTTTAAATGAGTTTTTTTTAAGGTTTAGAGGTTTTTAAAAATTAAAAAACAAATTTGCCCTTAATTATTAATTGAAAACCTAATACAAATATGATCATAACTTATACACACAATTTAAACTAAATTATTACTTTTGTTTTCACGTTTCAGACATACAAACCTTCACACATACAAACCCTCTGTTAGTTTTTACAATTGCAATTGCAATTGCATACATGTTTTCAAAAAAAATGATCATGATCACGTATACCGATTCCATACGTGTTAAAAAAACTTCGAAAATATGATTCTCACATATATGAATTTTGTGTAATCATATATACCTAAGTTTATATAAAATATTATTTTATACGTTCATCGAACATAAATGATACTGATTTTGATGAGTACGAAAGAATGGGAGAACAAGCATTGAATGTTTTAGATACAGAATATGAGTCAGAATTTAAAGCCACGTATTATGACTTATGAACCTATAGGAGATACATACATGTCACGAATTCGTAACAGTATTGCAGAAAATATTTGGATTAGTTAGTATTAGTTATGGAGTCGTTATAAACACGTTAGTCTTTTTCTCAATCTCTCTTAGTATTTTTTTTTTTGCTTCTCGATTTAGTTACGTTGATTTGGTCAAACTTGATATGTTTCATCATAAGAATATCTTTAGTTTATTTCTTGGGATTTTATGCTTTTTCTATTTTGTAAAATATTGTTTTTTCTAAAAAATCTTTAATGAAGAATTATGTCTATTTTAGTAATTTTGTATCTATATCCTTACCGCTTTACCAATCAAGAATTTAATTAAAGCTTAATGTTTTTATAACATAATGTTTTTGGAGCATAATGCAACATAATACTAATGCTTTATTAAAATCTTTACCAATCAAACCCTAGATATATGGTGTTTTAAGAAGAACCAATTCTAGGTTGTTGAGAAAATCGGTAGCTAACCAAGAACTATCAACATGGCAATAGAGTTACATATTATGAGCATTTGTTTCATGTTGTTAGAGCAATCTCATCGTTGCGGGGTTCTCAGTGTTGGTCTTGTAGGTTTGTAGAAGTTCAGTATTTGCATTAACTAATTTATTGTTCATGATTTTTGGTCACACATTCCTAAAAATCCAAACTAAGTGTTTATTCTTCTTTGAGGTTCCCTTACGCAAAAAGTGAGTTTGGAGTGTGGTCGTACTTGATTCCACTACAAGAAAACAAGTCATTTTCCGACGATCGGATTAGTCAGAATACGCTGGTTGGGAATCGAATTTGGTCGGAAATTCGTCGAAAAAATTCCGACCAACAAAATTTAGTCGGAACAATTCTGACCAACTCTTTTTTATAATAAATGTGGTCGAAAATTCGTCGGAAAATTATTAAATTATTTTTATAAAAAACCGTCTAATTTCTGACCAAATTATTATAATTTTTTTTAAAACCTTTACACTTTCTAAAAATGTAAAAAAATTTTAAAAAAAATTTTAATTAAATATTACAAACTTCAATAATCAAAATCGCAATCATAATTGAAAAGCTAAATTTTTAGAAAAAGATGTTTGAGATGTTTGAGAAGGAGAATGAGAGAATTAGTAAAAGATGTTTGTGATTTGTAATTTGGGGGAAGGAGGTTTCAATATATAGAAAATATTTCCGACAATTTCCAACATGTGGTCGAAAATTCGTCGGAATCTTTGATACACGGAACATGCATTTAATGCACAAATTTTCGACTAATTAAAGTGAAGTTGTCGAAAATTAGTCAGAAATTCACCAATTCTGACTAATTTCTGATGATTTTTTTTTTTGAAAAGAATTTCTGAAAATTTTTGACCATTAAAAAATATCGGACGAATTTCTGACCATTTAAAAAAAATAATTTTTTTTTAAAATAGTAAAAATAAAACGAAAAATTCCGTATAAAAATTCTGACTATTTAAAAAATTCCGACTAATTTCCGACCATTTAAAAAAAGTTAAAACTGACAAAATTCCTACCACCCTTAAAAAAAAATATTTGAAATTTTCCGACGAATTTCCGACCAACTTTTCTTTTCGACTATTTTTTTCGACCACTTTTCCGATGATATTCCGACTTACTAGTTTTGTCGAAATTTTTTTGTCTATTTCCGATGACTTTTCTGACGAAAGTAAATTTGTCGGAAAGTTATCGGAATGTCGTTGGAAAAATTTCGACCACCATTTTCGTCGGAACCGGTGGTCGAAATTCGACATGTTTCCTTGTCGTGTTCACTAATCATTCTTGTGGTTCCAACTTTGAGGTGGGCTTAAGCAATTCAATATTTTAACTTAACTATATAACAAATATTTTTGGTGAAGTTTTAACAATTATATCCTTTTAAAATTCGTGTTTTGTTAACGATAAGAACTAAATGGATGTCTTCTGGAACAATAGTGGATCGGACATGGAAATATTAAAATTTGTGTTCGGTTACTGATAAGAACTAAATGGATGTCTTATGGAACAACAGTGGATCAGGTTTGTAGTTGTAATTGATAAGGTTTGTAACACCAAAAGGAATGCATATTGTATCGGAAATGATGATATACGTTTTAAGATACTTGAGGAAAAATATTCAGATTTTGGAAATTATGAATCAAAGTTGCTTCATAAGGAGATATTTTTTAAAGGATCTAAAGCCAATGCCTCTGGCTAATTGTAAGCAGACAAATTTTATTCTATGCCATCCAATAAAATCCTTTGTTATTAAACTTCACTTAAGCTTAGTGCGAGATTAAGTGGAATTAATTGCGTCACGTTAGAGCACTGAGACAAGACAGCACTTGATGGTCAATGAGAAAATACCCAACTTCTTATATGAAAATATATAAATAAGAAACCAACAAAACATAACACTGGAATAAATAAATTTAAATGTGCAGGATAATGTATTATTCATTGCCAAGAGGTCCACTTGAGTTATCCATTTCTTTCCTTCCTTTGGGTTTTGTTATTCTAAGATTTGTTTTTTTTTTTTCTTTTTTCCTTTCAAATATGTGTATCATTTAAACATACTTTAATCATACCATTTTAATCTAGCAGCATATTGAGGAAAGAGGATTCTGATTCGAAACATATAGTATTAGGTCTGGTATTTTATCACTAATGGATAAGGGTATATCTATCGCTTAGTTGAAATTAAAATAAAAAGGGTATTAATTAATGTTATAAAAAGAAGAAAAAGAATCACTTTGTTATAAATTTAATTTTGATAAACAATAAATATGTATTAAAAGTTGATATATCATGAGCATACAAAAACAAATTAAATTGTTTATTTATGGGACATAGTTTCCAAATATGTTTGGTACGCATTTTTAAAATCTAATGAAGCAATGTGGTACAGCTAGAGCCCCAAAAACCAAATAATATCATCGTACACAACATAACAATATACTAGGGTAGTTAGTTCCTCCTCTATGTCCACGTAGATTGACACCTTTTAGTGTAGTACCCGTGTGCTACTGAGTACTAGTGGAGTATAGGGTGTAATAAATTTTAAACTTGGTAATCCAAACCCCTATATGTAGGTGTCGTCTTTGAGAAATCCAAAAATACAAATTGTCTTATAAGTTTTATGTGTGAGAATTTGAATGGATTCTTTCGAAGTGAGGAGGATGACGAGTTTCACAAAGAATACATGGCATGAAGTTGTATGAATTACACATATCCTAGGTATTTGAATATAGTCACCTACTTTTATCGTCGTTTGTGTCAGTATTATAACATTCGAATCGGGAAACGAACGAGTGTGAAACAATAATTTGAAGTGTATGTATTTGCGTGCGTTAAGGTTTTTTTATCTTTTAGAATATGATTTGTTCGTTTTGTTGATCTTATTCGCTCCCAACACACAAGAGTAGCACATAACTGGTACTCTCTTATTACAATCTCAGTGTCATTTTAAAACCTAAAATTTGTTTTATAATAAATGTCATTCTAGAATTTCAATGCAAATTTTTGATAAAAGTTTCAGTTTTATTCTCACCGTTTTAATGTATTGACCAATGAATTTTTTTTTATAAGGGATAAAACAGAAAATTTAATTATTTTTTTTTTAATTTGTGTGAAAAAACTTTTAGCAATACTCAAATTGAAACGGAGGAAGTATGTTTTTGAGTTTAAGTGAGGATAAGATTAATTTCTTAGGTTTATTGTCTCCTTTAAGGTATTTGTAAACCACTAAGGGTAAAGCAAAGTTACGTGGCCTTGCTTATGTTTAATGGTTGGGTAGTTGTCTAGCTAGGCGAACAAGATTTTTGAGTTATTAGAGCACCCATCGGCAAGTCTCCTTATTCCAGATTACGTTGTTACCTAGCATTTGAAAGGCACAAACGGAAGGTGGCATTAGCGATCGAGTGTTTCTGACCCTTTTATAGTTGAATGCATATACATATACGGATCCTGAAAATTAAATCAAGTATTTGGTGTTACGCGATTCGCCTAAATTAAGTGACAAATTGTTAAGTGATTTGTCTTTACCTAATTTACAAGAACTAAAAGTATCTTCTTAGTAAAGTTACACATTGCATTATCTGTTTCGCCCAACTATGAAAGATATTTTTTTGCCAAACATTGTTCTATGTAATTTTTTTAATTAAAACGAGACAGAAATTTAACTTTGCTCGTAGCATACGACAATATTATATATTTTGGTATGTATTTTATAGAAAAATAGTGTGATAATCGTAAAATAACGTGTAATCAATTAAAATAACATACACGATAAATGATCCAATTTATTTACGATTTTTTCATCGTTGTTTTTGAAAATAAATAACTAACATATAGTCATTCAAAGCATATACTCTAAAAGGTATTAGTCCTATTTTGCAAATTTTCTGTAGGAAAAAAAAAGAAATAAAATTTTCCCATATGCCCTTTTTTTTCTGTTTAATTGATAATGCCCTTTGTTTTTGTTATTCATATCTTTGCATTATAATATTCCAGAAGATACGTAGACGTATTATTGAACCAACAAAATAATGGTATTTATCTTTTAAATCTAACTTTTGATGGACTATAAGAAGGGTCATTTCCATTTGGTTTTGTATGCTCAAACAAGTATCTCTTCATCTTTCACGAAACATCTCGTATCTAGAGAGAGAAATATAACAATATATATTGAATCATATAAATAAATACATATAAGTGTATATCTCAAAATCAAGGGAAAAAATGAAGGGAGGAGAAAAACAATGTGGAAAAGTGGATAAATTGAAGCCAATAATAGCAATCATATCACTCCAATTCGGATATGCAGGCATGTACATCATTACTATGGTCTCCTTCAAGCATGGCATGAACCATTGGATCCTTGCTACCTACCGTCACGTCGTCGCCACCATTATCATTGCTCCTTTTGCTCTCATTCTAGAGAGGTATGTATGTTTCATGATGTTGTATGCATGGTTTGGTTCTTATATCTAAAGCCATGGTGGGCTATATATAAATATATACGTGTATCAATACTAATTTATCGCATATTTTTCAGGAAAATAAGGCCTAAGATGACATGGCCATTGTTCCTTAGGATTCTTGCCCTCGGATTCCTAGAGTAAGCTCCGTATACATAAACCTTATCCCCTTTTTCATGTGTATATAATAGTATATTAGTATATATATGCAAACACACACACAAATATATATATGTTATATATAAATAATATTCAAACGATACATTTATATCTACTACATATAAATGCATAGGATGTGGCCGTTTTTCTCTTTCGTAAAGAACAAATTTTGCTTCGCACTGCAAATATTGAAGGATTCTCAGGGCCTAATTAAGGCAAATGAAGAAAATGTGACGTTGATATATTTTTCGTTATTTTCTTAATGAACGATAAATTTTTAACCAAAAATTATAACACTAAAAATACATATTTTACCAACATACCAAATGAAAATTTAAAAATACCAAAGAGGACCTGTGGTAAATATTTTTGTTTTCTTTATTTGAGCACGGCCTTATATATATGCTACTTATCTCGTGTTTATGCAAGTTATAAAAAATCGATTAATAAAACAAAGATTATATATAAAAACTAATTCAATAATTTTAATAAACAAAGCTTTTTCATATAAATGAATCTTTAAATCATATAAAGGTCATATACACGGTGTAAAACTATATTATATTGGTCGAATCTATACGAAAAGATTCTAGTCGTGAATATTCTTGATGAGATCATCACTCATAGCTATGTGTTTCCTTTATCTTTTAAGAGAGTGATTGTGAGAAAAAACTAGAATATGATTGGTTAAGCAGAAGATGATGCAAAATAAAAGCATATGATTAGATACATAATTAATAAATTGATCAATTCTTAAATGTTGTTGCTTGTCTATTCAGACCACTTTTGGACCAGAACTTGTACTACATAGGAATGAAAGCCACCTCAGCAACGTACAGTTCTGCCTTTGTTAATGCACTTCCTGCCATTACCTTCATAATGGCTGTCATTTTCAGGTAATTTTCTTTTAATTAGCAAAACCAATCAAATTAATCATTTTCTCTAATAATTACTAATGTACTAATTATGTATTTACTTAATATAATCAGGTTAGAAACTGTAAATTTGAAGAAGATACGAAGTCTTGCAAAAGTGATTGGAACAGCAATAACTTTGGGAGGAGCGATGGTGATGACGTTATACAAAGGTCCAGCCATTGAGCTCTTCAAGACTGCTCATACCTCTTTACACGGTGGCTCCTCCAGCAGCTCCTCCGAGACCACTGACCAGAACTGGGTCACCGGAACCCTAGCGATTATGGGTAGTATCACCACTTGGGCAGGTTTCTTCATTTTACAAGTAAGCAAATATTAGTTAATTATATTAAGATTCTAAATTCGTGTGTTTACATTAGTATATGTGTTTTTCCATACCATAAATATTCTAATCACTATTATATAACAAAGAGTGGTACCTAATTTATACATATGGGTAATGTAAACTAATTTGTGATCTATATTGGTTATTAGAGCTATGGATTGAGTCACATTCTATTGAATCTCCATTTTGACCACATAGTATAAGATTTACATGGTATAAACAAAAGATGAATAATGTATTCTAAAGTTAATAAAATGGTTAATTTGTTCAGTCATTCACGTTGAAAAAATATCCGGCGGAACTGTCATTGGTTATGTGGATTTGCGGTATGGGAACAATTCTAAACACCATTGCTTCGCTCGTGATGGTGCGTGACTTGAACGCTTGGAAAGTCGGTATGGACTCGGGCACACTTGCGGCTGTTTACTCTGTAAGTTTTCACCTTTAATACTAAACCATCTGATTATAATCACACAAGTAAATATTGATCTTATGGTAATGGAATTATTTATATCAGGGAGTGGTTTGTTCGGGTATGGCGTATTACATACAAAGCATTGTAATTAGGGAACGAGGTCCGGTTTTTACGACCTCGTTCAGTCCTATGTGTATGATCATTACTGCCTTCCTTGGCGTGCTAGTTTTGGCTGAAAAGATCCATCTCGGAAGGTAAAATATAATTATATAACTAATGACTTTTTAAAATCTTTGGTCATCTACAATTCACACGACAACGACACGACAAACGATTAGATTTTTTTTTGGTAGAATGTTAAATTATATTTAAAACAAAAGAAATGTTTATACATAAAATACAGCTTTAATCTAAATAAAATTAAAATAGAAATTAGAATCTGACTCTTTTATGTCAATAAACAGTTGCTTGGTTAAAACCCAAAAAAGAATAAAACCAATTAGTACAAACGATTAGATTATATGTGATATGTAACTAATAAGTTGTTTAATTTTGTATATGCAGTATAATCGGGGCGATTTTCATCGTGTTTGGGCTATATAGCGTCGTGTGGGGAAAAGCTAAGGACGAAGTTATTTCGGTTGAGGAGAAAATAGGATTGCAGGAGCTGCCAATCACCAACATCTCCACAAAAACAGAGGGTGGTGGTATTCCCATTGCAGTAGACAAAGGTGTGGCTAACAATACCTAAACAAAAAAAGACATTGCTCTCAATTTTTGAAGACCAAATTCCAAGAAGGGAAATTTGTTTATCTTTCTTGTTTGTTTTATGTTATTGTATATTTCCAAATCGTCTGTGTTGATTATTAGATTCAACTATATGAAAAATGTTGTATATTTTCTGTAATTGTGAAATGTCACGGAAATGGAAGAAATCTTAATTTGGTAAATTTACAAAAAAAGTATAACTATAGTTTAATTTGAAATAAATGTCTGCCGTACGCCGAATATAAGCTCATTATTGACAAGTATCTTTGAAAGCCTATGGACGTAGTGATGTTGTTAGAACATGAAATTTTTTTGTTGCAACGTATGGAGAATTAAATGTTCTTATAGTTGACATGGCGATTAAGAAGATAATATTCAGGAAGATTTACAAGTTTAAGTTAAGGAAATGATTAGGACTAGAACATATTCATGAATATATATGTATCATTCGGGTTCGGTTCGGGTTTTTCGGATTTCAGATTTTTCGGTTCTTAAGTTGAAGTCTTATTCGGGTATTTTACATATTCGGTTCGCGTTCGGTTCAGATTTAGTATATTTTTTGGACCGATCATAACCAGAATTAACCAATCCTATTCAGGTTTTTCGGGTTCGGTTTGGGTTTTTAGGGTTTGGTTCAGGTTTTCTGATATTCGGGTTTAGGCTTCTAAACTCTTTCAGATATTTTTCAATAACAGATGGGGTTCGGTTCGGTTCGGGTATGTTTATGTGTTGTGTTATTATATGAAAAACGGAATTGAAAAGAATAATCTTGGATTTAACTGAGAAACGTGTGTGACTTCTAAAGATTGGCTTCTTAGCGTCCAGTACTCAACTCTCATTTAAGCTAAGTCTTCTGGTAAGATTATGTAAATGTGATCTAGTGGATGTTTTGAGGGTTAAGCATGTCGTTGAATCTTAGTGAACTTTTTTGGTGTGCTCTTGCTCTTAGTTTCACAATTGGTATCAAACTAGATATGAATTAACACATTCCGAGTTGCACCTCAGCAAGGGTTGATAAATCCTACTAAATTTTTTCGAAGGAAACTTCAAGTGTAAAACGATCAAAGATTAACTTAGAGCCACATTTTGCTTAATATAAAACGAAGCAAATATTTTTGGGGAATAAACTGAGAAAATCATATTCATTCTAAATTATAGCTGAAACCTAATCCAGTGTTATAATGCATGTCTTAAAATTCATATCCTAATGTCATGATTATGATTAACACTTTTAAAAGTACAAAATATCACCACTCTAAAACAGCACATAGAGCAACTAAGCTACATTGTTTCTGCGACAAAGCTAAGCAAAGCTAACGATAGTTAAATTATTCGCTTTCCTCTTCACCACCATCCTCTGCAACCAAACCAAAATAACCATCAGTGTTTAAAAACATCTTCTGCTGAAATTTGGATGTAAATGATTTACAGAAGAAGAGAAAGATTCATACCAGTGTTTGGTTCTCCTTCGTTTTGACTTCCCTCTCCGCCATCTTCATTACCTCCTTCGTCTTCTTCCTCGTCTACTTCTTCTTCTACTACTACTTCTTCATCTTCTTCATCCTCATCCTCTTCATTCTCAGAATCTTCTGATTCATCGCTCTCGCTTTCTTCTGCTTTTATTGGCTTCGGAGGAGGCACAAAACTTGTAGTGGATCTTCTCCTTGAACTCGACACAATGTTGCTTGTATCAATACCCTCAAGCTCCTTTGTTCTTTCTTTTCTTTTTTTGACTTCCTTGATCTCTGTCACCAGATAAAAACATATAGATTTTTAAGTTATATGGTTTCATCATATGCATATTTTTTGCTGCTTCAGAATATCTCGAAGGTGTCTACGCCTTCCTACAGGTAGAGGAAACTTCGTAAATGTAAACATTACCTTTCTCTGAAGGATTTGCAGACAACCCTTCTTTGGCGAGTATCTCCTTAAGTTCTTTTATCAGAGTATCCTCGCGTTTCTCCTCAGGAGCCTGCTTGGCTTTCCTATAAACCGATGGAGAAATACTGGCAAGAAAGAAAAAAAATCAAGAGCATGGAGTATGAACCAACGCAGGTTTTTTATGATCAACCGGGTTTGATTAAAAACCTCATTCCACAAGATTTGATGATCGATTTAAGATGCTCAACACGCCTCCCGTAGCCAGTCGTCAGAGTTTCCTGTTTCTGCAGTTAAAAGATATTAGACGAACAGAAACCAAACGATGTAAATTGTGCACATTTTTAATAGGATTTGAAATAGGAACTACAACAAAGCAGCTATACCTTCACAGATTTTTCTGAAGATGATGCCTTTTCTCCTGCATCACTGTCGCTCTGTGAATCTGTTTGTTTTGTCTTTTTTGCAGATGCAAGTTTCTCCTTTTCACGTTTCCGCTTTCCGGTTCCCTCTGACTTTGATAATTTTCTTTTCTCAGCCGTCTTCTTTTTTATAGCTACTTCCTTATCCTCCTCCTCGTCTTCACCATCTGAATCAGACATTTCTTCACTGTCTGAATTTTTAGCTGTTGTGCTCTTGACCTTCTTGGTTACAGTTTTCCTCTGAGCCTTAGTTGAAGGTTTTGTAGTTTCAAGAGCTTGTAGTACCTAATTAGCCAATAAAAGTTATAAGAAGACTGTCTCTCTCAGTTATAACAAGAAACATAATAAATTATAATTACTTACTTCATCTAATTCTTCATTAATGAATTTCTTGTAGGGGTCAAGGGAATATTTTTCTAATTTAAGATCTTGCTCCAAAAGTCGACGAAGTAAACCCATTGTAATTTTCCTGAAACAAAGCAAACGATTTTAAACCAAGAAAAGTTCATTTCCCAAAATCATTGACGAAAGCAAACTAACATATCAAAAAATGTTTCCTAATGGTTAAAATATGGCATCTGGGAAAGGACTTTAGAAAAGATGACAGATTCGACTTACTCAGAATTAGCCTTAATATAAGAAGACCTTTTACGAAGGGCTTTCTTTATATCACTCTGAAGGACCTCTTTGCTGTCCTCATCCTTTGTTTCCTCAGCTACAGATTTTGTAGTCTTTTCCTCTGTCAAAAGCCCCATCACAGGAGAATCTTCTGTTTTCTCATCATCACCAGTCGTATCTTCCTTGACATCTTTTTTCGCCTTGTGCTCTTTAGATAACTTTGCTGCTTCTTTCACTGAAGTTACATCATCTTTCTTCTCAGTTTCTAGAGAATTTTCTGAAGTTTCCTCATTCTCAGCACCTTCTAAGCACTGTCATCACCAAGAAAACATATCGAGGAATAATTAGTCAGCTGCGAGTAGTAACATATTTTCTCTATTTCATGCAAAACTTGGGATTAATAATAGCAAAGGATACCTGAATCAAATGTTGTTTGACGAAGCTCTTATGCACATCCAAAGCATGTTTCTCCAATTTCAGATCCTCCTCCAGCAACCTCCGCACACTCTCAAAGGTGAAGTTGCTGCAAAAGGCAAATTCCAGATGATTCTGCTTTCCATAAATGTTTCTCGAAAACTTCTGACAATTATCAGAAACCCTTTAAACTATAAACTGGAGATATCATCAATCTTCAGCCATTCCTTTCTGTGCAAATCTTAGTCTCCTATACACTAAACGAAATGGAACCATTACGGTCCTCCTCCACAGAATCAAACTCTAAATCATCACCAAACCAATCTTATACAAAGCTATCCTACCAAGGACAGTGATTGCTACTCGAACATCTCAAATTCACAAACCTAAATTTTCATTTCGTCGTTTCAACCCAGCTTTCACCAAATTTATGCTTTGGAACCATAAGGCTTTAGTTTCTCCACAAAATCCAACTCTACATCATCACCAACCGAATCTAATATAAACCCAGTCTACCACAGACACTGAATGCTACTCAAACATCGCAATTGACAAACCTAGATTATCATTTCGTCGTTTCAACCATATTTCACCAAATTCAACAAACATCACAGACCATAAAACCTAGTTTCTCCCCAAAATCCAACTCTCTACATCATCACCAAACCAATCTTATACAAACCTAGCCTACCACAGACACTGAATGCTACTCAAACATCGCAATTTACAAACCTAGATTATCATTTTATTCGTTTCAACCATCTTTCACCAAATTCAACAAACATCACTGACTACAAAACCTAGTTTCTCTCCAAAATCCAACTCTAAATCATCACCACACCATTCTCATACAAACCTAGTCGACCACAGACACTGAATGCTACTCAAACATCGCAATTTACAGACCTAGATTCACAATTTCTTCGTTTCAACCACATTTCACCAAATTCAACAAACATCACTGATAATTTCCGTGAAAATCGAAGCGAAGAGAGACGAAGAAAACAACAATTCTTACTCTGCTTTATCTCTGAGGTAGGTTACTCGGGACTGCATAGCCGCGAGAATCTGGGACTCGATATCTGTTGCTGTTGCCTCACCGTCCTTCGAAACAATCTTGTCGTCGGAGATCTCCATGGCCGTGGCCGTCGTCGAGTCGCCAGACATGTCTCTGAGAAAATAGTAGTAACGGAGAAGATACGAAGTTCAGTGGAATCTCTCTGTGATGTAGAAAAAGCAGATTTATTACCTCTTAGTAGTGTGAATAGAACATTGTAGAAGATAAAAGTCAAAATTTTATTTCCGTAGGGGTCAAAGGGCATATCTGCAAATTTGTTTTTTTTTTTTGTCTCCTCCATATTTGCAAATTAAGCACATCTGTTGTAAAAGTTAACTTGATCACCCTTTTTTTTTTTTTTGTCATCTGATATTATTCGAAAGAGAAAATACTATAATAATTTTTTTTAATATATTTATAAGTTTATAAATTATTAAAAATGAAGTGTATTAACTTTGGAGTAAAGAAATAAGTGATGAAAAGATAGAAATGATATTGAGAGAACTGATATGTGTATATTTATCAAAGTGTATCATAATACGAACTCAAACGTTCGTTCTTATAGAAAAACTTTAGACAATATTTTCTGTAGCATTTATGATATTGGGCTCCATTACAACTCTTATACACAAATGTATTTTTTACTTTCGTGACACTCTCCCTTGGAAAATGTCATTAGTATCTTATTTGTTATATTTTCAGTTGCCTCGTTAAAAAATCTTCTAGGAAAAATCCAGTAAGGAAAACCATAGGAAGGTAAAAAGAGTGCAGTCACGCAAACTCTCCTTCGAATGAACAAGATTACATTTCATAAGTTTTGATGATGATGCATTCCACTGTTATGGACATTCTTTCCAATGTTCAAGTAAATGATTTCAAAAAGATTCAATACATACCGACCGAACATATCTTACTTTAATATCTTTGTTCTTCTGAAGTTCTTGGGTATATGAAAAGAATTTTGGGTGAATATGTTTGGTTATGTCGCTTTTGATATATTCTTCTTTCGTCTGAGTAACACACGCTGCGTTATCTTCATATATGATAGTTGGCTCCATACTGGTGTGAATTCCGCTCCTTGATCGGATGTGTTGACTTAGTGACCTAAATCATACACATTCTCTATTTCTGCTTCTAAGGCGAATTGAAGAATAAGGTTCCGCTCGAGAACGCCAAGATATAGTAGTGCCTCCGATAGTGAAGACGTATCCTATTTGTGATTGGGCTTTGTGTGAATCTAACAAATATCCTGAATCTGCGAAACCAACCATTTCACTATTTGAATTGTTAGGATAAAATAGCCCTAATTCAATAGTTCCTTGAAGATAGCGAAAAACATGCTTGATCCCAATCCAATGTCTTTGTGTAAAGGATGAACTAAATCTTGCTAAGAGGTTAATAACAAATGATTTATCAGGTCGAATACAATTAGCAAGGTACATAAAAGCTCCTATGGCGCTTAAATATGGTACTTCGGGACCAAGTATCTCTTCATTTTTCTTATATGATCGGAACAGGTCGTTCTTCACATCAAGCGTTCTATTCACCATATGGGTACTCAGAGGAGTAGATTTATCCATGTTAAAGCGTTTTAATAATCTCTTAGTGTACAAATATTCCCTTTTGGTACGCTCAATTTGTCAATACTTTGCCTGTCCGAGATCTTTCATCTCAGATTCCTCTTTCAGATAATCCATTGCTTACTGTATTTCCTCTTGAGTTCCAATAATATTTAAATTATCAACGTATACCGCGATGATAACAACCCCAGATACGGTTTTCTTAATGAAAACACATGGGCATATAGAATTTTTACATATCTTTTTTTTAATAAATACTCACTGAGACGATTATACCACATTCGCCCAAATGATCTTTGCAATTTTATCGCACACAACTTTTTGGGTTTGGATCGTAATGCTTCTGGCCTTTTAAACCCATCACGGATTCTAATATAGATATATGTATCTAATGGTCGTAGCAACATTTATGAGATACATTTCTAAATTCTCATTTATAGTTAGACTCATCAGGAACGTAAAGGTAAATGTTTCCATAACGGGAGAATACGTTTCCTCGTAATCATTTTTGGATTTTTGAGAAAAATCTTGAGCCACAAGGCGAGTTTTATATCTCATAATCTCATTTTTCTCATTTCGTTTTCGAACGAATACTGATCACGAGGAAGATTTGGGGTGAATACGATGATTATGTAATCTCCATCTCAGGTTTCACCCGAGCGCTACTAGAAAGTAGTCTCGAGAGTTCAACTCATAACACCGCAAGTGCATAGTCATGCAATTGTAGTAATACGAGATCGATCCACAAAGAGAATAGAATAATGCACAGAGAATGCAAATGAAAATCTAATCTAGGCGGAATAATAAAACAGGAGGGTGCTGTCAAGTCATAAACTATATGATGCAAAATAAATAAAACATAAAATAAAATAAAACATAAATTAAATAATATAAATTAAATTGCATAAATAAAGTACTTAAATTAAATTGCATAAAATAAATAACAGAAAATAAAGTGCATAAAATAAATTGCGTAAAGCAAATAACATAAATAAATTACGTAAAGTAAAGTGCATAAATTAAATAACATAAATAAATAACATAATTAAAATAATTAAATAAATATTTACAGTGAATTGAGTAATAGTCGATTTATTAGGGATTCTAAAATAAATACTTAAACCGCAACTCTCGGTTTGGTTATATCCATAAGCACATCCAAAAGGACATAGCTTAGCATTTAGATACATATTAGAGTAGCTAGATCGATCAAGAACAAACGAACATAATAAAAATCCTATGAAGTAGATCCTACGATCGATGCTATGGTCGCTGCTTCCTTTGTGAAGCTCTTGAGATGGCTTTCCGTGATAATCTCGGCCCGAGCAAGTGACTCCAAAGTCCATGTGGCTTCTTAAGGCTCCAAAATACTTCAAAAGTGTGGGTTTCGCTCCAAGTACCTACAAATACACAAACACATGTAAATGCACTAAAATTATCCTAAATGTTAGTTAGAACATATAAAACTAAGCTAAAACATGCAATAAAATAGGTAAAATATGATGATATCAAATACCCATTTATATCCGACCGGTCTCACAGCTTCATGTGTGAGTACGATAGGTCCGAATATATTTCGCTTATTGAGCGAATCAAGTTCGACTTGCATAACATCCTTCCATTTTAGCCAGTTATGTGTTTTTTGACATTCATGTACAGACTTGGCTCTGGATATTTGCTTTTGTCATCTTTTTCCTTTGACGGAAGATATGCGAAAACATCATTAATGCCATCAATCTCACTTCGATTCCATATCTTTCCATTATAAATATAATTTATGGAAATTTCATGCTCAGAATCATGGTGTTCAACATTATTATTAGTCTCACATATTGTTTTTTTTTTTTCTAAAATACAGTCTGTTATTTTGGAATCGTATTGCTTTTCAGCTTCTTTTTGTTTTCTAGGATTCTTATCCTTAGAACCAACAGGCCTGCCACGCTTCAAGCGTATTTTAGACTCACGTGTATCATATATTTTTTTCATGTTTGTGTGGTATTTCGATTAAAGCAGGAACATTTGCAACTGATATATTTGATTTGGTTACCGTTTTTGCATCAGACAACTGATTTGTGATACTTTGCAAATGCATAATTCGTCGAACTTCAAATTCTGACTGTTTTGTAGGAGGATCAAGGTGTAAAAGAGATGGTACACACCATTTGATATATTTTCCTACTTGTTTATTTTCTCCTCCTAGAACCGGAAATACTTTCTCATCAAAATGGTAATCGGCAAAACGTGCCGTAAAGACATCACCAATCTCTATCTATAGGTATCGTATAATTTATGGAGAATGATAGCACCATATTTTACCTAATTTTATGTATTCATTTAGTGTAGTTTTATATGTTATAACTTATTTTGTGCATTTGCAGTGTGTTTCTAGGTACTTGGAGAAAATCATACACTTTTAGAGTGTTCTGGAGTCCTAGAAGCCACACAGACTTTGGAGCTAGTTGTTCGGGCCAAAAACATCAAAAAGAGACATTCAAGAGCCTCCCAAAGGAAGCAGCGGCTCTAGCATCGAACCAGGGCCATCGATGCTCCTCCTGAGCAGGACCGTTGACCCACTACGTCGAACCAGGGCCATCAACTCTCTCCACGGACCGAACTTGAAGCTGACGACAAAGACCGTCAATGCAAGGGTTGACCTTACGTGGTCGACGCCACACCTGAAGATTCACGTCGTCCAAGGACGTCGAGCGTGGCCCATCAATGTTGGCCCCGACGGAAGAAACTCGAGATTCAAAGCTTTAACATGTCTGCACTGTTTGAAGGCTTACAGTCGAACCAAAAGGAATTAAGCTACAAACCAACTTGCTATGGAAGATTGACTCAAAATAGAATCTCTGAGAGTTGGAATCAGGTCAAGAGCTGCTTCGAATCAGAAGATATGATTTTTACAAGTCAAGGTGACTCTGAACTTACCCGATTTGGACCTACGTGCACTATTTCGAACATTGTGATCAAACCAGAAGGAATTTGGCTACAAAGCGACTTGATATGGAACCTTGATTCAAAATGGAAGCTCCAAGAATTGGAATCATACCAAACCGAGATCAGGTGCAAAACTTATTCAAGTTCTAATACACAAGATCCTACACTTGCCTTATTTGGCACTCTGCGAGTTTAATTCGCAAAAGATCTTTCCCCAACCTCCTTGGGCACGACCTAGCCTCCTCTTAAAGCCCTAAATTCTATATAAACACATGTAATGCTCATTAGAAAGGGTTTCCACGTTTTGGTAGCCACCACTTAGAGAGAAAAGTCTTCAAATCCTTTGTTCTTATATTTTGTTTATGATATTGCTTTAGTTCTTCTTCTTCTTCTTCTTCTTCTTCTTCTTCTTCTTCTTCTTCTTCTTCTTATTGTTTTATTTTATTTACTGCTTTTGTTTATTGTTTATCATGTTTTCCTACTCATATCCTGCCATCACCCTCGGAGGTATGAGTGAGTAGATCCTTTAGATCTATGGGATAAAAATCGATGATGGGATCTATGTTATAGGATCTCATATGTTTGATGTTCTTAATCGATCTAGCTACTTTAATATTCAATCTTAATGCTAAGCTATGTCCTACGGGATGTTCTTAAGGTTATAACCAAGCCAGTTGGCAAGGTTATACGAATATAAGCCCTTAGCACCACGAGAGTGGGTTAAAACTTCAGTTCTGAATATTAGAGAATATTAGCTATGGTCCAGTTTGTTGTTTGATAGAATTAATCATTGATCTAACTCTTGCTAAGTTAGGTTAAAACCTTAGGAACACTTCACCACGAGAGTGGATTGTTTCAGAAACAGATCTATCAATCACTTAGTATTTTCAACGAATGTTTATGAATACTTAGTAATCGATGATGGGATTGTGCGCAATGCGTGAAAGTCGCCACGAAAGGGGTCACGAAGTGACTAGTACTACCTAGTCTATAATTCCTAGATGGACAAACACAAACTAAATTGGTAAAAACATAAATCCTAAATATAGACTCCCTGAAATCGTTCTCATTCACCGTAGAGATCAATTGCTAAATTATTTATTTATGTTATTTAAATTAAGTTATTTTATATTTATGTTATTTAATTTATGCTATTTATTTTCTGTTATTTATTTTCTGCACTTTAATTTCTGCAATTTACATTTCTGCACTTTATTTTCAGCTATTTATTTTATGCAATTTAATTCTGTAATCTATTTATGTAATTTACTTTATGTTATTTAAATTACGCAATTTATTTTATGCAATTTAATTTAGTTATTTAATTATTGTTTAATTATTTTACGCACTTTAGATAGTAGAATTAAAACCCCAAAACAATTATAATTTATTTAGATTAAATTCATTCCTGCAATCTCTGTGTGTTATTCTCAGTCTCTGTGGATCGATCCCGATTATACAACAATTGTATTTAACCGTGCACTTGCGGTCACATCGGGTTAAACTCTCGAGGAAACTCGGGCGAAACTTGGTGGTGGGAAGAAGCGTAACCTTCTCCTTCTGTCAGAGAATCACAACCAATATATATTCCCAACCTTCTTTATGCTCCCATGTTTGTATGTTATGGTGGTGCTATAGGCACATATACCGCACAACGAAAAATTCTTAGATGATAAATATTTGGTTCTCGACCAAACGCTAACTGTAATGAAGAATATTTATGGTACGCAGTTGGTCTTATTCGAATTAGTGCTTCTGCATGTAATATGGCATGCCTCCATACAAAGGTTGGAAGTTTTGGTCTCATGATCAATGGTCTTGCAATCAATTGCAGACGTTTAATCAATGATTTTCTCAATCCATTTTGTTTATGGACATGGGCTACTGGATGTTCAACATCAATCCCATTTACCATACAATAATCATTAAAGGCCTTGGATGTAAATTCACCAGCGTTGTCCATTCTAACTCTTTTAATAGGATAATCAGAAAACTGAGCCAGTAGTTTGATTATCTGAGTTAGTAATCTCGTAAATGCTAAATTTTGGGATGATAATAGACAAACATGTGACCATTTACTTGATGCATCATTAATACCATACAAAAGTAGAACGGTCCACATGGTGGATGTATTGGTCTACAAATACCGCCTTGAATTCGCTCAAGAAATTTTGGCGATTCTTTATCAATTTTAGTTGGCGATGGCCGTATGATTAATTTTCCAAGAGAACACGCTGCACATGTCATTTTACTCCCATGATATATCTCTTGGGTTATAGGGAATGACCATGTGCATTTTCTATAATTTTTCGCATCATTGTGGTGCCCGGGTGGCCAAGGCGATCATGTCATAATGCGATATCTTCTGTATTTCTTTTCATCACAAGATGCAACTCTATCACATCTATATATGTGTGATACAAACCAGAAGGATGTCTTGGTAGTTTTTCCAAGATAATTTTTTTTCCGGATTCATCAGAAAATATATACATGTACTTCTTTCCATTCTGAGTAGCAGACTAAGTATCAAATCCTTGAAGATATATGTCTTTGAAGCTCAACAAATACCTTTTTGAATTTGGAGAATCCAAGGCGTAATTAATGAAAAATTTTGTTCCATTAGGCAAAATAAAGTTTGCTTTACCAATCCCTTCAATCAAGTCTTTAGGACCCGATATTGTATTTACAACCATTTTCGTTGGTTTTAATTCAGAAAAATATCTCTTCTGTTTCAGAATAATGTGCATCTTAGTTAAGAGCGGTATCTTCGAAATCATTGGCAAAGTCGGAAGCATCAAGGTGCGTTGTACCCTCAAAGTGTTCCGTAAGATTCACTTCTTTACCTTTGCCTTTGAGCGACTCTTTGTATAATATACAAAAATGGGCAGAAGTTCGACATACTTTAGAAAAGTTTCTTTTGGATCCATTATTGTAACAAACACTTTCATGTTTCTGGGTGTTTGTGTTCCTCTGGATTTCCTTCCCTTTGGGATTTTCTACAGGCCTATCCATTTAAACGATCTCCTTGCTTATGGGTTATAGAATTTCCCATGCTGATAGAGCTCATATTTACATGTTTTTACATATTAATATAGACTAATATCATGCATTAGAATTATCATTTAGGAATACTTTAATGCATTTGCATGTGTTTGTGTGTTTATAGGTACTTAGAGCAAAACCCCATGCTTTTGGAGTGTTTTGGAGCCTTAAGAAGTCATGGGAACTTTGGAGTCACTTGTTCGGGCCAAGAACATCACGGGAAACTTCCCGAGAAGCTTCACAAAGCAGTATCAACCCCTCACTGGTCGATGCTGAGCCGTGACAAAGACCATCGACCAAGCATGGTCAATGTGCTTCCCCGAGAAGCGTATCGACCATGTGCAACGACCCTACGTGGTCGATGCTAGCCCCTACGGAAGAAACTCGAAATTCGACGTTTTGACCTATCTGCACTGTTTGGGGACTTACGGTCGAACGAGAAGGAATTAAGGTAACAACCGACTTGCTATGGAATCCTGATTCAAAATGGAAGCTCTGAGAGTTGGAATCAGGTCAAGAGATGCTCAGAATAAGAGGATATGATTTTTACAAGTCAGGTGACTCTGAACTTACCCGATTTGTACCTACGTGCACGGTTTGGAACATTACGATCGAACCAGAAGGAATTAGGCTGAATACTGACCTGGTATGGAATCTTGACTCACCATAGAAGCTCCACGAATTGGAATCATACCAAACCGAGATCAGATGCGAAAGTTATTCAATTTCTAAACCGGAAGATCCTACACTTGCCATATTTGGCACCCTGTGAGTTTAATTCACAAGGGATCTTTCCCCAACCTCCTTGTGCACGACCTAGCCTCCTCCTAAAGCCCTAAACTCTATATAAACACATGTAATGCTCATTAGAAAGGGGTTCCCACTTTTTGCACAACTTTGTAGCTACCACTTAGAGAGAAATCTCATATGTTCTTTTGTTCTTAAGTTTTATTATGCAAGTTCTTTAGTTCTTCTTCTTGTTCTTCTATTGCTTTATTTACAGCTTTTGTTTATTGTTTATCATGTCTTCTATCTCATATACTTTTGTTACCCTCGGAGTTATGAGTGAGTAGATTATATAATCATATTTTACATGTTTTTATGCATTTGAATAAGTTAGTTTTAGCTATAATAACTACTCCCTCTGTTCCACTATAATTGATTTTCTAGCATCATTAATTGAAATTTTGGTACAATATTAATAAACATTAATTATTAGTTGACTAAAAACTTAATAAGTCTCTATTTTTTCTTTTAAAATCTCCGAATATGAAGAGTTAGAACTAACTCCTCATTTCTTTTCTTTTTTTTGTCGATACATTATTCTCTACTTTTTTTTTCTTGTCAACAAAATGAAACAAAAACAAGAAATAGAAGAAAAAATGAAAGAGAAAATAGAGTCAAGAGATGTTTATATGATCAAAAACTACACTAATCAAAAATTGAATTTAAACAAATCATTGATCGATGAAGAAGAGGATAATGGAGAATTTCATGGCAAACAAGAAATTGAAGAAACTATCCAAGATATGTTAATTTATTTGCCAAAGTACTTTCCCTAATTTTTTGTGGTCTTTTTTTCCTTTGGTTTGTTATATTTTTATTGTTTTTTTTACTCCAATTTGTTATGTTTTTCTACAATTAATATATGTATTTTTAATTAGATTTGATCAGACCATTGATGGGTTTGTTGTGAACATGAGAAAAATAGGCAACTAACTTTTTTTGTCACAGACGGCAATATATGAAATAAATTGTCGATCAATTTGATTTTTTTTTTTTTGCAGAGTTTTATTATGAAATTTTTTTAAATACTTTTATTGTTAAGAAAATTGTCGAGCAATTTTGTTTGTTGCAAAAACACATTAAAAATAAAAAGAAAACAATCTATCACAAGATAATAGCAACACAAATCAAATTAAAAACATTCACTTAAACAATAAAATAAAAAATAGACTTAAGTTGCTAAATAACTTATTACATCACGTACTAAAGTAGGATCACAAGTCATTTGTGAAGGTAGATTACCTTCTTTCTCTAAAACGGATTTCCTTAAATGTGGAATTTTGTACTTGTTTGAACCTCGAACTTTCATAATTTCTTGCATGCATGATTGCAATGTTAAAAAAATTCGGTTCACCAATTGAGATGGATATTTTTCAAAAGCTGCTTCTACCGCAAAAACAAGTTCTTCCAACGTCTTTGGTGAATACTTGTGTTGTAGTGATTGAATGGAACTAAAAAACCCAAGATCCAAAATATTCAAGTCCGGCGAATTCGGTGGCTGACACATCAAACGAATATCAAAACCATGAAGATAAGCAGCTTCTCGGAATTCCTCATCTCTCGGATCAACATGTGTTCTTGCATTATCTTGTTGAATAAAAATAGGTTTTTCCATATCTTCAAGTGGCCATTTTCCACGAATTTTTGGGATAACTTTTCCAATTAAAAACTCTTTTATATCTTCTCTTTTGATAGAGTTCATTGCTTTTAACTCCAACGTTCCCGCCTCGCGATTTCTACTTCGTCTTTGAGCTGGTTGTTTTGTAACAAATGGAAAAACTCCTATTTTTCCAGAAAATATCTCATTTTTTTCATCATCAAATCTTGGACGAGCCATGGCAACTAGAAACATTACCTTTCCAATGAAGTTTTTACTTGGACATGTACGGTAGGGCTCATCTTCAACCGGAAGAAGATAATAAGTGTCTGTCTTATTTGTCATATAAAACCATTTTTCATCGATATGTACAACATTGTACATATCAACAAACTTCGGGTTATCGGGCAGAGTACTATTGTCAAGCATGGAGACACAAAATTCTATTCGTGCTCTCATATTGTTTTCTCGAAAACTTGGCTTGATGCCCTTCTTTAAGACGTCGAAACAATGACGTAGAACTCATGTTTAAAGAAGGTGCCAATGACCTTATAGTTCACCGACGATGGAGTGGAATATCAACAACTCGATCAAGATCCATTTGATTTTTCTTCGGACCGCAATTACCCTTTTTTCTGTGTGATACATCAACATTTTTGCCATCAAAAGTATTTTTGGCCCGTCGCCAAATTCGTTGAACCGTTTGTAAAGGTACGGAATATAAATTAGAGACTTCCATTGTAGTATTTTTTTTCAGAATTCCGTTGTCACTTTTTTCTAATAAAGCATGATTAATCTCTAATCTTTCTTCATCTGTCATTATTTTATAATGAACAGTATCTTCTTGAGGATCTTGAGACATCTCAGTGCTTCCCCGTATCATAAATATTTTAAAAATAAATAAGATACTCTTATACAAAAATGATAAAGTCCATATACGTCGATATTAATATAAAAAAAATCAAAATTTATAAGAATAAATTAACACAACTACATCACGAAAGATATGATAACTAATACCAGAATTTATACAAATAAATAAATAATAAAATTAAAATATCAGAATGTCAAAATTTATAAGAATATCACGGAAAAAGATGACAAAAAAAATATTAATACTCAACTACGTCACGAAAGAAATGATAACAAATATCAGAATTTATATAAATATATAAATAAGATTTTTTCGTTCATGATAAAACTACTACAGACTAGATTTAAAATGTAATAATAAACAATAAAAATACCAGAATCTATATGAGAATAATTCACTTGTTCTTCATGAAGTGGATTCTCTGGTGAAATAAACTCTTTTGGTGGAGTTTCATTCAAATCAATGAGAAATTGTCTTATACTATTTTCAGGTGATAAATTTAGATCAAAACTATGAAAAGCCATAGATGATTTTTAGTAATAGTGTAAAATTGTGTCAATATATATACAAGAACAATATGACGCTTAGTTATGTTGGTTTTGGCTCCAATCTAAAATTTTAAGTTTTGATTAAAGTAAATGGCTCCAATTTTAAATTTTTTAAAATTTGATTAGTTTATATAATTGATTTTGTTATAAATCAATCGTTCAAAAAGCTCCTAAAAATAGATAATTGATTTTGACTGTGGAATCCTAAAAGACCTAATTAATATAGAGTGAGTTATTGTTAATTATTGGAAAACATCAGTTATTTATGTGAAAAAATGGCTTAAAATAAGGATCATTAAAGCTTTCTTAATATATGTGAAAAAATTACAAAATCAAATATTATGGAACAGGGAGTAACATTTAGTGTAGTATTAGTGTTTTTGCATGTGGTTGTGTATTTTTAGGTACTTGGAGCTAAGCATGAATTTTTGAGAGGTTTTTGGAGCTTACGAGCTCGGAAGGTGGTGACATTGCAAATCGTGCACATTCGGAGAAAGATTTCATAGAGTGCAGAGAATCGCCTATCAAACTTGAAATAAGTCAATTTCTTACAGAACTATCATGTCATTGTAGTCCAGAAAGGTATCAATCCAAATGGGTGCGATATTAGCTAGAAAGGATGCAATCAAACAGTTTAAGTCAAGCGATCAAGCAGTAAGATGTGAATACATCGACTGAAGCTAAAGCAGAGACTAGCAGCGTAACGAGCAAAGCAGGCGATAACTACTTAACGAGAAACTAGCAAAGGCAATGAAAGCGAGAGATCAATCAAGCAAGAGAAGCTCCCTAAGGATGGGGTAATTGACTTGGTGTATCCTAGCAATCTACTGAATGGTTTAAAATCAGTTTAATAAAGTTAATAAACACTCAAACGACTAATCCTAAATAGGAATGTAAATCTAAATTAGTTACTCGAACATTTCATCAAACACCTTACTGAAATGCCTAAGCTAATTCGCAGACATTAAAAATCAGTTTAATAAAGTTAATAAACACCCTAGACAACTAATCCTTTAGGCTAGGAATGTAAATCTCTGGAATTAGTTCTGTCAGGCATTTCATCAAACACCTTCTGGGTGTGGAAATGCCTAAGCTCTAATTCTAATTGATCAGAGAGAAATTAGCATTAAGAACACTAATCCAGAAGGGAAATCAAACAATAAACACTTAAACCACCTAGGAGACTAAGATTCCACACCTAATCTATCCCATCCTTAAGAACCCTAATGACTACTCAGAACACATGAAGAACAACATAATCACAAACCCAGAAATCAAAATAACTTGCATAAGTAGAAAGATAAGGAAGAGAATAGATAGAATGGAAAGATTCAAACAAAAATAACAAGTAGATTCAAAGTTATAGGATCCGAGCGAAGCAGATGAAAGCTAAAAACGAGTTTTTCTTTAGTGTTAAGCGATTATAGGGTATTTATACTAAGAGATAGAAACCCTAATTCACAAAAAGACAAAATAGGCTAATTTTTGGATGGTCGAGCTGGCTAAAATTCAAGATTGCGTTTTTATTCTTCAGCTCGAGATAGTAGCTCGACCATGTGTGGTCGAGGTGGCTCCAAAAACTTCAAGACTCCACCTTTATGCTCAGCTCGATCATTGGACTCGACCAGGGGTAGTTGAGCTAGACTTCATGACTTCAAGATTGCATTTTTCTGATCAGCTCGACCTCCTACATCGAGTCCTTTGGTCGAGTCATTTTCCAAAATGTCTGATTTGTGCTCCACTCAACCTGCCTGCTAGAGCTGGGCTAAAAGTGCAGTTTTTGGTGCAGAATGCACTGGCTCGACCTGCTGGCTCGAGCTGGGTGCTACAGTCAGACTCAAAGTGCAGTTTTTGGTGCAGAATGCACTGGCTCGACCTGCTAGCTCGAGCTGCTTGCTAGAGTCAGTCTCCATTCGAGTTTCTGGTCGAGTTAAGCTCTCCTTTTTCTCCATTTGACTTCAACATCTCCAATAATCCTTAAGTGCACCTGAAACAACTCCAAAATGCAGTATGTATGCAAAACTAATGCAAAACACTCTAAGTATGCAACACTAGAAACAAACGCTAAGAACATGCTATTAAACGAGGCTAAATGGGTGATAAATGCATGCTAGAACCATGTAAAATATAGACATATCAACTCCCCCAAACTTAGTCTTTGCTTGCCCTCAAGCAAACWGATAAGAATAAGATGGAGAAGAGGTTTGAAAGTGGGGATTCAGAACCAAAACTTGCAGATATAATACATGATCTCAATGTCCAAGTTGCTAGTTCTAGAATGCAAAGTATATGAACTCTACTTAAAAACTTTAGCCATACTCTTCACAGCACAATTTCAATTAAATCTCAACCTAGACATGCATTCAAATCTACCATTCCCTTTAATATTCAATTAAGCAGAAACCATGAATCAAGTTATGCACATTCAATGAACTCATTTGGCTAAGGGTAAGGTTAAGAGACAAAGATGGTCCCTTTCACATGGTTTGATCAGTTCAGAACAGGGATCTCTCAAGAAAAGGAATGAGCTTCAGTAGAATGCTAAAGGTAAGAACCAACCTATGCATACAAGAATAGACTCTCATCTACCCAATCATACACAAGTGTTCTTAACCCCTAGTTCTAAACCCAGAAAGTTGTCCTAATTCTACCCTTAACACTTAGGCAATTTGCCTTGAACTTTTCTTGGATCAGACTCATTTTTTTCTTTTTTTCTTGTTCTAGGAGAGGTTCTATACAACTCTAGCGGATTTGAGGTCTTTCTTTTTGGTGTTTCACTACCAGCTTAGGCTTTTTTTTTTTCTATACATATATTTTTTTTCAAACTTTAAGCTTTTTGTTTTTTTCTTATTCTTATTAGAATCCTTTACTAGATTAACACATTTCCAGAACATTCCTCTCCTAAGAACTCTTAACCTTTTTCTTTCATCTTTTTCCAAGTTTTCTTTCTTTCTTTTCACAGAACCAAACCCTATACCCAATGATCAAGATCCCACCTAGTCCTATCTGATTCGAAAATTGCAAACCAGACCTACACGAGATTCTATCCTTGTCGGCTCAAACCTAACACTTTCTACCAAGCTCATTCAGAAATAGGCCTCACACACTCAATAGAGTAATAACATGGCTTGAAAGAAGGCTAGGCAAGGGCATGGTAAAACTGTTCTAATGATGAGAACAGCTACTTGGATTAGCAAGAGTGGTAAACAGGTGAAAGAAAATCCAAGTATGTATATGGTATCCATGAGTTCAAATGCAGTGCATAGACATGATAATTATAAGTCAAGTTCAGGTTCTAATAGATAGGGAATGGTATCAAATCACAACATGCTTTAATTGAGACCTAATCTAGTTGTGCATTCAAAGTATGGTGCAGTCTTACTTCAAGTTCATTAACAATGCATTAAACAACTAAAAACGAGGGCATTGAGATTATATTATTAAATTAGCATGCTTACAAGGTTATAATCATCATAATCTCCTATGCAAATGCAACAGCCCTGTATGAACAAAATCGAGACTCAGTCCTAAAATGTAAATGCAACTACATGAACACTCTGTTTTTGTTTTTTTTCAAATTTTTCAAATTTTTTTTTGGTTTTTCTATGCCATAGATGCATGTAGACTCAAATATGCACAAAATAAAAATAAGAACATAGAAAACAACACAGAGAACAGATCAAACACATCTTAACCCTTCCCCCAAACTTAAATTACACAGTCCCTTGTGTAATAAAAATTTAGAAAGAAGGTTTAAGAAGCAACAAAAAGCAAGGAAGAAATGCAAATGATATATACAAGAATGGATAGAACAGGTACCTCAAGGGTTGGAGAAGAAGGAGGAGATTGAATCCTTCATGCTCTCTCTGGTGTATGCAGCGTGGGAGCTTGACTCGACCGGTTGGCTCGAGTGCATGGTCGCGCCAAGGATGGAGGGATGGGTGGCTCGATCACCTGGCTCGAGCTGGGTGGTCGAGCCAGATGTAGACAGGGTGCTGGCTCTACCGGGTGACTCGAGCTGCTTGGTAGAGTCAGACCAATTCTGCTCATTTCCTCCTTTTCTGTGTGATTCAATGCTTATTCTCTCCTGCAATCATACCAGCAAGCCAAAAACACGAATTAACACACTTAAACGATGGTTTAACAAGAAAATTAAAGTAATATATACAAGGATAGACATGGGATTTCCTCCTAAGTGAGTTTGTTTAAAGTCTCTAAGCTTGACTTCCTGTTTAGCGGGTCTAGGGTGGTTGATGGAGGGGGATTGAGGTCTCCTCTGTAATGATCTGACCATGGATGAATGGTTTGACCCCTTGCTCATTCATTGTACTCTCAGCTCTATCCTTTCGTTCCAGAGACTTCTCTTTCTCTTCATAGATCTTTGGGGGTGGAGCTTTTAGTGGGTAATATGCCTTGTCATCCACATTCATAAGAACTACCCTTTGGTTCTTGAAGTTCATGTTTGCACCAGTAGTGTTGAGGAAGGGAGTTCCAAGGAGCAGTGGGAGCTTTTTGGCCTTCTGCATTTCCATAATAACGAAGTCTGTTGGGACTATACAATCCCCAACTTTAAGTGGGTAATCTTCCAGAAGACCAAGTGGCTTTCGTGAATGAGCGTCTCCAAAAGTGATCGGTGATGGGTGATAAGTGAGGTGTCTTATACCTAGATTGTCTAACATCTCATGGGACATGACATTCACACTTGAACCAGAATCACATAGAGCATCCTTAATTTCCAGATAACCAAGAGAGTAGGTTATGGAGAACATACCAGGATTGCCAAGCTTGGGGAGAGATTTAGGCTCAACTTTTGTCGTGCTGGGTGAATCAATGCAATCGACATTACCCTTGTTTTCAACCATGGTTACGTCCTTATCCTTCTTGAATCTTYYTGGGAATGGAAGTTTAGGTTTATAAGGAGGGGGGGCAGAGGGTTGTTTCTTTTCCTCAGAAATAACTGGTTTTTCAGCAGGTAATGCATTGGCTCAACCTGGCACTCGAGCTAGCTAGTCGAGTCGGTCTTTCTTTTCCCCAGAATCAGCGGATTTTTCAGCAGGTGGTGTGTTGGCTCGAGCGGGGGCTCGAGCTAGCTGGTCGAGCCTGTCGGTCGAGTCTGGCTTCTCAACTTGACCTTGATTCAAATCCTCCCCATCTATACCCTCACTGCATTCTTCAGTCAAGACCACCATACCTTGAATCTCCTTGGCTTTCTCATTCACTGCATCCTTCAAGAATTTCTGATATGTAGGTAACATTGAGAAGGTATCGATGAGAGGCATCCTAATCTGTGCTTCCCTCTTGTGCTTGTCAAAAATTGCTCTATACTTCTCCATTAAGTCCTTTTTGAATCTTCCTGGGAATGGCAGTTTAGGTTTGTAAGGAGGGGGGACAAAGGGTTCTTTCTTTTCCTCTGGAACAACTGTTGTTTTAGTAGGTGGAGTGCTGGCTCGACCTACTGGCTCGAGCTGCTTGGTAGAGTCAGCCTCTAGTCGAGTGTTTTGGTCTTCTTTGCAATTCAAATCCTCCCCATCTTCAACTTCACTGTTCATAGTGACTGGAGTAGTGCCTACTCTTGCTGGGAGCGCTTTGTCGATTTCATTGGTGGGAGCAGTTGAACCATAAAACAAAAACTCAACTTCTCTAATTGCAGCTTCATTATCAGCAATGAGACTTGATTCCATTGAAAAGATAGCATTGCAATACTCCTTGGGGTTCTGAATTGTTTTTCCTAGAAGTTGTCCAATAGGCTTGGTTGAAGAAGTGGATGCAGTGCTATTCTCCAAGTATTTGATTCTGGAGTGCAATGACTCAATCTTGCTGTTGAGATCATTGTATGTGAAGTCCATCTGGGTTTGACTTCACCAAACTTCTTAGCTACGTCCAATGCACCAGCCGCCTGACCTTGTAGGATTTGTTGCAGCAGGGTCATTTGTTGATTTTGAGCATGAGAAGGCTGAGCTTGGGGAGGTGTAAAACCAGGTGGTGGATGGCTGTTCTGGTAGTTCTGCTTAGGTACAAAATTCTGATGTTGATTGTAAGCAGCAAAAAGCTTGGACTGATTCAGCTTTTGCGGAGGCGGGTGGACTTGATCCTGAGGGTTGACAACGTTGGTGCTCCTATATGAGAGATTGGGGCTGGTCTTGTAGTTGATGAAACCGTTGTTGTAGCCGCCCTGATTCTGAATATAGCTAACCTCTTCCTTACCAGTATCCTCCCCATCTTGAATCTGAAAGATCTGTTCCTCACTAGCAAAGTGAACATGCTTCTGTTGGCTGAGGAGGAGTTTATCCAATTTGGCATTCAAAGCTTTGATTTCTTGCCGAGTCCTCTCATCAGTACCAACACTTCCCCTCACGCTCCTGTCATAGTCAGCGGTGTAGTTACCATCGGATTGAGCAAGGTTCTCCACAAGTTCCCAGCCTTCATCAACATCCTTGTTGAGGAAGTTGTCATTGCTAGCTGTATCAAGAAGCATTCTGACCTTTGGTTGAACTCCTCTGTCAAGGGTGCTTAGGAGGGACTCATTGCTGAAGCTGTGGTGAGGATATTGAATGGTGTAGCCCTTGAAACATTCCCAGCATTCACAGAAGGTCTCCCCATCTTTCTGAGAAAATCCGGATATCTCATTCCAGAGGCGAGCTGTTCTTGCATTGGAGAAGAACTTGGCAAGGAAAGCTTTCTTCTTGCAGTCATCCCATGAAGTGATAGAGCCATGGGGTAGATTCTTCTCCCACAGATGTGCTTTGTCCCCAAGAGAGAAAGGAAAAAGTCTCAGCTTGAAACCATCTTCACTGACTCCATTAATCTTGGTAAGGCTGCAGAGCCTATCAAACTCATCCAAGTGATCAAGATGGTCTTCCATAGGCAGTCCATGGAACTTGTTGCTCTGTACCATAGCGATCAAACCACTCTTGATCTTGAAGTTGGTATTCTGGATTGTAGGAGGGACAATCCCTTGCCTCTGAGTGTGAGTGTTAGGAGCATCGCCTGCTCCAATCAACCGTGGCCTCCTCTGAGGAGGTGCTTCCTCGTGTAGTACCTGTGGGTTGTTGTCTTCCATTCCCACTTGATTCTGGTGATCGATTCTGGTGTGTTCTCTCTGCTCCCTCAACTGTTTTGGTCGATTAATGTAGTCAATGGAAGGCAGGAGGTTCTGGGTTCCTTTTGATCTCATTTGCATGCAGGTAGGGGTGTGCTCGATTGGCTAACTCGAGTGGGAGGGTCGAGCCGAATGCCAAGGTCGCGTCTTAATGGTCGACTCGTTCTGGGCACTCGAGTGGCTTGGTCGAGTCTGAAGAAAGACGTGTCGAAGTACCTGAAATGCAAAGACAAAGAAGGAAACAGAAGGTGAGTGACAGAGTAGACTTAAAGAACTCGATCTAAAACGATTTGAAATCCTAAATGTAACAAGCAACACCCAAATGGCAACGACGCCAATTTGAAATAGGTCATTTTTATGTTTATGCTATCTGTCAAATGCCTCAATGCACTATCATGCCATTGTAGTACAGAAAGGTATCAATCCAAATGAGTGCGATATTAGCCAGAAAGGATGCAATCAAACCATCTAAGTCAAGCCAAGCAAGCAGTAAATGGTGAAACTAACAACTAAGCAAATGGAAATCAAAGGGCAATAACAAAAACTAAAAACAGAGCAAAAACAGGGCACAGAAAATGGAGATCAATCAAGAACAAGAAGGTCCTAAGGATGGGGTTGGTCAGTCTATTCTCCTAATCTGACTAGGGGCTTAACAAAATCTATCTAAGCTAATCCCTAGATAATAGATTCAACAGTAGCTAAATCCACTTTCGTGACAGATAACCTCAAGCTAAACTAGTTCCAAACCTAAATCTCTCTAGCAAAATCTAGCTTAGCAGGCACTAAGATTCAATCTATTTAAGCCAATAAACACCCTAGACATCCAATTTCTTAGGCTAGGCATGTAAATCTCTGGAATTAGTTGGTTCAGGCATTTCATCAAACACCTTCTGGGTGTGGAAAAACCTATGATCTAATTTCAATTGATCAGAGAGAAACTAGCATTAAGAGCACTGATTCCAAACCTAAACCTAACCCATCCTTAAGAACCCTAGAAAACTACTCACAGAACATGATGAACATCAAACTCAAAAACCCAGAAATGAAAATAACTTGCATAATCAGAAAGATAAGGAAGAGAATAGAAGGGATAGAAAGATTCAAACACAAATACTCAGTAAATTCAGAGTTCTATGATCCAAGAAGCAAGAACAGATGAATAGATAATAAAAGCCTCAAAATGAGAGTCAATTCGTCCTAATCTCCTACAGAGTATTTATACTCTTAGTTAAAAACCCTAAATCACAAAAAGACAAAATAGGCTAATTTTTGGGGGCACTGAACCATGGGTGGTCGAGTGCTATGGTCGAGCTGGCTAAAATTCAAGATTGCGTTTTTATTCTTCAACTAGAGATAGTAGCTCGACCATGTGTGGTCGAGGTGGCTCCAAAAACTTCAAGACTCCACCTTTATGCTCAGCTCGATCATTGGACTCGACCAGGGGTGGTCGAGCTAGACTTCATGACTTCAAGATTGCATTTTTCTGATCAGCTCGACCTCCTACATCGAGTCCTTTGGTCGAGTCATCTTCCAAGATGTCTGATTTGTGCTCCACTCGACCTGCCTGCTACAGCTGGGCTAAAAGTGCAGTTTTTGGTGCAGAATACACTGGCTCGAGCTGGGTGCTACAGTCAGACTCAAAGTGCAGTTTTTGGTGCAGAATGCACTGGCTCGACCTGCTGGCTCGAGCTGCTTGCTAGAGTCAGTCTCCATTCGAGTTTCTGGTCGAGTTAAGCTCTCCTTTTCCTCCATTTGACTTCAACATCTCCAATAATCCTTAAGTGCACCTGAAACAACTCCAAAATGCAGTATGTATGCAAACCTAATGCAAAACACTCTAAGTATGCAACACTAGAAACAAACGCTAAGAACATGCTATTAAACGAGGCTAAATGAGTGATAAATGCATGCTAGAACCATGTAAAATATAGACATATCAAAACTCTAGTATGCACTTTAATGCTGAGTATTCTCTTATGGGAGATACTTAAGAGTACAACTGAATCCAGTAGGTGTGGTTGTATGTTTAGAAGTGTTTAATGCCACGAGAGTGTGTTAAACCTTCAAATCTGCATACTAGGGAGTCATAGCTAGTGTTGAGTTTGTTGTTTGATAGAGTAAATATTGATCTAGCCCTGATCAAGTTAGATTAAGATCTTAGGGATGCTTCACCACGAGAGTGGGCTGTATTCTGGAAATAGATCTATCATTCAATTTGTGTCTTTTCCAAAAGTTTAGGAATACTCAATATTCGATGATGGGATTGTATGAAATGCATGTTCATTCACCACGAGAGTGGATTTGGATGTAGAGACTAGCATACCACGAGAGTGGACTAGCGACACATGAAAAATCCCTAGAATGACAAACAAACTTGTTAGGTAGAACATGAACCCTAGATCTAGAATCCCTGAAATCTGACTGTCACCCAATTCCTTGTAAATATTAGTTTAGGTTTTTACTTTATTTTATGCATTTGATTTTATTGATTACTTTAGTTTATTTATTATTTTATAGTTTAGATTTAATTACTTTATTTATTTTATGCTATGCATATTAGATTAGGAACCAACTCCCTTTACTCTGTTTTGTTTAGATTAGATTTAGACTTGTACTCTCTGTGTGTTATTCTCAGTCTTTGTGGATCGACCCATAATTACTACAACTGCATGACTGTGCACTTGCGGTCTTATGGATTAAACTCTCGAGAATACCCTATGGGTAGACTTGGGTGAAACCTAAGAACGGGATAATCGAAAGAAAATCCCTGCATCAGTAGATCCTTTAGATCTCTAGGGTGGAGATCGATGATGGGATCTACTGATTAGAGATTGATGTTTTGTGTTCTTAACCGATTAACTACCTTGTATGTGTTCCTCAGGCTAGATTCACTCCCTTGGGAGTTGTCTAAGAGCTTGGTCTAATCCAAAAGGCGTGACCAAGTGTTTCAGAAATTCTCTACACCATGAGAGTGGGTAGAGGTTTCGGATTTACATACTCGGAATAATAGTTAATCGATAAATCTATTTTTAACTTGTGAGCTTATATAAATTAGTTTTGATCAAGTTAGTTTAGCATCTTAGGGTCTTGTTGCCATGAGAGTGGATTAAGATCTCGGAACTAAACACGTTAGAAGATTGGCTACTTTGTAGAATTGCAATTGCTAGTCAATCCGGTCGATGACAAGATCGTTCTCAATGCTTGTAGAGCACCACAAAAGTGGGGTTTTTACAGCGAAATTAGTATATCACGAAAGTGGACTAATTTATATACAAAATATCTAGACCGATGGATACTAACAAAGGGTTAAAGAACATCAATTCTCATATTGGAAGATTTCCAGATTCGTTCTCATTCACCCTTGGGATCGTTTTCTTTATTATTGTTTAATCGTTATTTAATTTAAGTAAATTTATTTTATGCAATTTAATTTCCGCTATTTAATTTATGCAATTTAATTTACGCACTTCATTTTACGCAATTTAATTTATGCTTTTTAATTTAAGTTAATTTAATTTCTGCTATTTAATTTATGCAATTTACTTTACGCAAATTATTTTATGCAATTTAATTTATGCACTTTAATTTACGCACTTTTATTTATGCTATTTAATTTATGCAATTTAATTTACGCAATTTAATTTATGTTATTTATTTTACGCACTTTAACTTCCGCTATTTAATTTACGTAATTTATTTTCCGTTATTTAAATTCTGCAATTTATTTTATGCAATTTATTTTACTAATTTAATTAAGTAATTTAATTATAGTTTATGTAATTATTTCATATTTATTTTATAGACTTTAGATATTTATTTTACTAATTTAATTAACCAAAACCTTTATATTTTGCCTAGATTAGATTCACTCCTACAACCTCTGTGTAGTTATTCTCAGTCTCTGTGGATCGATCTCGTACATACTACAACTGCATTACTGTGCACTTGCGGTATAATCGGGTTAAACTCCCGAGACTACTTTCTAGTAGCGCTCGTGTGAAATCTATGAAAAAGGTGTAACAAACCTTCCGTGATAAAGTTTTTGGCGCCGTTGCCGGGGACTGTAGCAATAGCCATAGAGATTTGGTCTGAATCTGAGACTAGGTTTCTTTTACTTTCTTATTTTCTCTAATTTTTGTTCTTGGGTTTTCAGGTTTTTAGGACTTGAGAATGCTGGGAATAGACCGGTTGCTGGACCGGGAGAATGAGAACGTGGTGCGTAGGCAAAAGGTGGTACGAACAATAGGCATGGCCGACGAGCCAACAAGCCAAAATAAACGCACGGGAATCTGGATACTACCAGTAGTTGGAGTTGAATTCGAAATCAAGATCAGCTTAATTAACATGGTCCAGGGTTATAAGTTTCATGGATTATCAACGGAGAACCCTATTGATCATCTGTATCAATTCGACAAGTTGTGTGAGATGGTAAAGATAGACGGTCTCTCTAAAGATGCAATAAAACATCGTTTATTCCCATTTTCACTTGGGGGTAAAGCACAAAAGTGGGAGAAGTACATTCCATTTGAGACCGTTACAAAGTGGGAGAAGTACATTACATTCCACATGGAGCCATAGGGACTTTGGAGCTACTTGCTTGAGCCAAGAACATCATGAAGAAACATCTCAAGAGCCTCACAAAGGAAGCAGCGGCCCTAGCATTGACCAGGGGTGGTCGATGCCAGTCCCGAGCATACCATCGACAGGCAGAATCGACCACACATGGTCGATGCTCTACCTTGGACCCGAAATTGAAACCGAAGACAAAGACCGTCGACGCAAGCATTAACCAGGAGTGGTCGATGCTGTCCTTGGAACCAGAATATTGACTCAGAGCATCGACCCTTTCTGGTCGATGATGAAGTTTCAAATCGAAAAAGGAAAGTTTCCGACTTGGCGATTCATGAGTAGACAACTTCATTTTCGTCTAGCACTCTTCATAGACCTAAAGACACGATTTAGGCTCTTCCTAAAAGCCCGAATACTATATAAACACATGTAATGCTCATTAGAAAAGGTTCCACCTTTTTGTTCCACTTTTTTGTGGCCACCACTTAGAGAGAAAAGTCTCAAAACCTTATGTTCTTATGTTTTGTTTATGATAATGCTTTAGTTCTTCTAGATCTTCTTCTTCTTCTTATTGCTTTACTTTATTTACTGTTTTTGTTTATTGTTTATCATGTCTTCCTGCTCATATCCTGCTGTCACCCTTGGAGGTATGAGTGAGTAGATCCTTTAGATCTCTGGTGTAGAGATCGATGATGGGATCTATGTTATAGGATTTCATATGCTTGTTGTTCTTAATCGACCTAGCTACTCTAATATTCATTCTTAATGCTAAGCTATGTCCTACGAGATGTGTTTAAGGTTATAATCGAGCCAATAGGCAAGGTTATACGAATAGAAGCCCTTAGCACCACGAGAGTGGGTTAAAACTTCAGACTTGAATAGTAGAGAGTATTAGCTATGGTCGAGTTTGTTGTTTGATAGAATTAATCATTGATCTAACTCTTGCTAAGTTAGGTTAAAACCTTAGGAACACTTAACCACGAGAGTGGATTGTGTTTCAGAAACAGATCTATCAATCACTTCGTATTACTGAAAACACAAAGTTTATGAATACTTAGTAATCGATGATGGGATTGTGCGCAATGCGTGAAAGTCGCCTCGAGAGTGGATCGGACACAGTGACTAGCATACCACGAGAGTGGACTAGTCTACAATCGATATCCCTATATTGACAAACACAAACTTAATTGGTAAAAACATATATCCTAGATATAGACTCCTTGAAATCATTCTCATACACCCTAGAGATCAACTGTTAAATTATTTATTTAAGTTATTTAAATTAATTTATTTTATATTTATGTTATTTAATTTATGCCATTTATTTTCTTTACTTATTTTCTGCTCTTTAATTTCCGCAATTTATTTTCTGCAATTTTAATTTTTGTACTTTAATTAATGCACTTTTATTTTATTCACTTTATTTTTAGCTATTTATTTTATACAATTTAATTCAGTAATTTATTTATGCAATTTACTTTATGTTATTTAAATTACGCAATTTACTATATGCAATTTAATTTAGTTATTTAATTATTTTTAATTATTTTATGCACTTTATATAGTAGAATTGAAACCCCAAAACAATTATAATTTCTCTAGATTAGATTCATCCTTACAATCTCTGTGTAGTTATTCTCAGTTTCTGTGGATCGATTCCGTTTGTACTACAATTGCATTGACTGTGCACTTGTGGTCACATCGGGTTAAACTCTCGAGAAAACTCGGGTGAAACCTGGTGATAGAGGAGAGGGTAACAACTCCCTCTGCATCAATCGCAGGGATTAGTAGAGAGTTCAGGGAGGTTAATCAACGGTGTCACGAGTTAAACGAGAAGTTCGAAGACTTGGTTTGTAAGGTCCGAAAGCTAGAAATCCGAACAATGGAGGAAGCATCGACGATCAATGTTATAACCTTGAAGGGTGGAAAGGAGCTTAGACCGATCCCACCTAGGCAACCAATCAACAAAAAGAGGGAAGAAACTATAATCGAGAAAGAAAATCCTATCATCGAGAAGGAGGATCCAATCCCTGAGAAAGATGATCCTATTGAAATCGAGGAAGAGCCTGAGATTGAAGAAGTTATTAAGGAGAAGCCGGACAAGGATATGGAGCCCGTGTAAGGAGCCAAGTGATACCCGATCTACCTAAGTATCAACCTAAAATTCCTTTTCCAGGAAGAATTAAAGGAAGAATAGCGAAGAGAATGAGGAACGCGTTTGAAGAACAAATAAAAGGCGTAATCATCACTATGTTGATACTAGAAGCCTTGACGACGATTCCCAACGCTAGCAAGTTCCTCAACGACCTCGTGACTAAAAAGAAAAAGGAGCTCACCGAGGTGGCATTCCTAACGCACGAGTACAGCGCCGTCTTTATCGACAAAAAGATTCCAAGGAAATTAGACGATCTGGGTAGTTTCACTCTCTCTTGCACTCTCAGTCAAATAACATTCGGGAGGTCTTTGTGCGATCTTGGAGCTAGTGTGAACGTCATGACTTTATCCGTTGCAAAAAGCTGGGATTTACTCAATTCAAGGAGTGTAGGATGTCGCTAGTTCTTGCCGATCGCTTGATAAAAACACCGGTGGGATTACTTGAAGATATTCCGGTGATGATTGGTGAGTACCAAATACTAACCGAATTTGTGGTACTCAAGATGGATCACGAGCCCAAAGACCCACTCATCCTAGGAAGACCATTCCTAGCAACCGCGGGAGCTATTATCGAAGTTAAAAACGGAAAGATCAACCTTCACCTAAACGATGAAGTTATGCAGTTTAGTATTCATGAGGTGATGAAGAAACCCGAAGATCAAGATCGTATCTTCTACATAGATGATCTCAACTTACTTGCTGATGGCATATTTAATGAGGTTGAACTCAAAGACGAGGAGCTAAGTGAAGAATTTCAAACGCTACAAAATGGGGAAGTATCGGACATGATACCTCGTGAGATGACTTACGCGAGTTTAACCGAAAATGACGAAGAAGAAGAAGCCACGATAGTGGCAAACGATGGTAAGACTTGCGAAGGAGACGATTGGAGCGAACTCAAAGCACCGAAAGTGGAGCTGAAACCACTTCTGAAAGGGCTAAGGTACGCATTTCTAGGCCCAAATTCAACATATCCTGTCAGAATAAGCGATGAACTAAATGATGATGAAATCTCAATGTTACTTAATGAATTAAAAAGGTATAGAAAAGCCATAGGATATTCTTTAGATGATATTAAAGGAATATCCCTATCCTTATGCATGCATAGAATACATTTATAAGATGAATTTAAGAATTCCATTGAACCTCAAAGACGTTTAAATACAAATTTGCGTGATGTAGTAAGAAAATAAATTCTTAAACTTCTAGATGCAGGAATTATTTCTCCTATATCCGATAGTACTTGGGTATCACCTGTTCATGTAGTTCCTAAAAAGGGTGGCATCATTGTGATAAAGAACGGAAATGATGAATTAATTCATACTAGGACTATCACGGGACATAGGATGTGTATTGATTTTAGGAAATTAAATGCTGCCATTTGAAAAGATCATTTCCCTTTTCCATGTATTGATCAAATGTTAGAACGATTAGCTAATCATTCTCACTATTGTTTTAGATGGGTATTCGGGATTCTTTCAAATCCCGATACACCCGCAAGATCAAGAAAAAATGTCATTTACATGTCTTTACGGTACCTTTGCTTATCGAAGAATGTCGTTTGGACTATGTAATGCACCTGCAACCTTTTAAAGGTGTATGATGTCGATATTTTCAGATTTAATTGAATCAGTAGTTGAGGTGTTTATGAATGATTTCTCTGTGTATGGTTCTTCGTTTGGTGGTTGTTTGTCTAATTTGTGCAAGGTACTCAAACGTTGCGAAGAGACGAACCTTGTACTTAATTGGGAGAAGTGTCATTTCATGGTGAAAGAAGGAATCGTTCTTGGACATAAAATTTCAGAAAGAGGGATTGAAGTCGACAAAGCTAAAATCGATGTCATGATAAGCCTAAGCCCTCCAAAAACGGTGAAGGACATATGGAGTTTCCTTGGTCATGCTGGGTTTTATCGAAGGTTCATCAAAGATTTTTCTAAGATTGCTCGGCCACTCACCAGCCTATTATGCAAGGATGTCGAGTTTAATTTCGATGACGCAATGTTTCGAAGCATTCCAATCAATCAAGAAGGAGCTAGTGACTGCACCGATAGTATAACCGCCGGATTGGGAGTTACCGTTCGAGATTATGTGTGACGCTAGTGACTATGTTGTGGGAGCTGTGCTTGGACAATGCAGGGATAAGAGGCTGAATGTGATCTATTATGCGGGTAGAACGCTAGAGGAGGCACAAATGAATTATTCTACCACAGAGAAGGAGCTTCTAGCGATCGTATTTGCTTTTGAGAAATTCAAACAATACTTAGTTGGTTCTAAAGTCATCGTTCACACAGATTATGCGGCGCTCCGGTATTTACTCGCTAAGAAGGATACGAAACCAAAGCTACTCTGCTGGATTATACTCCTTCAAGAGTTCGATTTGGAGATAAAAGATAAGTGAGGAATAGAGAACGGAGTAGCTGATCACCATTCTCGAATGAGAATCACTGACGAGATCCCTATCGACGATTCACTACGGGAGGAGCAATTCTACGCTATTAGAGGGCTTGTCGGCAAGCACAACCTCAACAAGGAGCTTAAAAGCATCGATGCCATCAAGGAAAAATCACCATGCTACGCTGACATCGTCAACTATCTCACTTGTGGAGAGAAACCACCTGATCTTGTCGAATATCACAAGAAAAAATTTTCAAGGAGATAAACCGGTATTATTGGGATGATCTGAACCTCTACACGCTGTGCAAGGATAAAATATAGAGAAGATGTGTTCTCGAGCATGAGGTTCACGGGATTTTGACAGGATGCCATGGATCAACATACGGAGGATATTTCGCTACATTCAAAACGGTGGCTAAAGTTTTACAAGCTGGATTTTGGGTGGCCGACTTTGTTTAGAGACGCTCACCGATTCATCCTAGCTTGTTATGCATGTCAAAGAAGAGGAAACATAAGTCGAAAGAACGAGATGCCTCAAAAACCGATAATGGAGGTAGAAGTCTTTGACGTGTGGGGCATCGATTTCATGGGACCTTTCCCGAACTCTCATGGTAACAACTACATCTTAGTGGCGGTTGATTATATATCTAAATGGGTAGAAGCTGTGGTGTGTCCAACAAACAATGCGAAGGTAATTCTAAAACTTTTTAAGAGCATCATTTTCCCGCGTTTCAGAGTTCCACGAGTGGTGATTAGCGACAGAGGAATGCACTTCATTAACAAAACTTTCGAAAAACTCCTAAGGAAGCATGGCGTTAGACACAAGGTGGCAACAACATATCATCCTCAAACAAGCGGACAAGTGGAGGTTTCAAACCAGGAAATCAAATCAATCTTGGAGAAGACGGTGAATATTTCACGAAAAGACTGGTCGCTTTAGCTAGACGATGCTTTGTGGGCTTATCGAACAGCTTTCAAGACTCCCACTGGTACAACTCCTTTCAACCTTCTCTATGGAAAGTCTTGTCATTTGCCGGTTGAGCTAGAATACAAAGCTATGTGGGCTGTCAAGATGCTGAACTACGACATAAAAACCGCTGCGGAGAAGCGTCTAATGCAACTGAATGAGCTAGACGAGATTCGCCGAGACTCTTATGAGAATGCCCGGATATACAAGGAGAAGTCTAAGGCATTCCATGACAAGATAATATTTCGAAGAGATTTCTGGGAAAACGATCAAGTTATACTATTCAACTCTCTTTTGAAGCTCTTTTCGGGAAAGCTCCGATCTCATTAGTCCGTACCCTTCAAGATAAAGTCTGTAACGCCTTACGGAGCTATAGAGCTATGGGGCAACATTGGAGAGAGCTTCAAGGTGAACGGACAGCGATTAAAGCCATATATTAGTTCTGGAATCGTTAGCGGACGGGAGATCATAGAGTTGGAAGATCCACCCAACCTTCCGGAAGAGTCTCAGGATCACTGAAACGGTAATATCGTCGAGCTGACGACGTTAAAAAAGCACTTTACCCCTTGTAAATACCTTTTTCAATCTTCAATTTTTATTTTTCAGTTTTTCGATTTTTTTGGTATTTTTCGTTTTTTCTGTTTTCTGTTTCTATGTTTTAATTTTCAGGTGTCTTTCACCATAAAAAAAAAAAACAAAACAAAACAAGGACTTGCAAACGTGGGAGCTGCAAACTCACAAATCCAATAAGAGAATTCCGGTATGAATTTTCTTGATTTTTACTCCCTTTACGGTTTTATCTCACAACGCGGACATTGTGATTTAAGTGTGTGTGTGGGGAGTCTTGCGATCTATGGAGGTAATTCTTTTTCTTTGACATCTTTTTGATGGAAGTTTTACCATAAGTTTTTCGCATTTTGAGAGATTGTTACACTCTTTTCCTCGTTCATAAGTTCAATAACATGTGAAAAAGTTTTTAATGAGGTAGCAATAGAATTTGTTAAATGTGTTATTTGTGTTAATGTTTGGATGCTTTGTTGGATAGTGTTTGATCTTCACTAAGAAATTTGAAAAATCCATAAGTGGATCGACAAACCCCAAAAGATCATTCTTCTGGAGACTTAGACGAATCGGAGTTGACTTCTCACCCTAATGAACTTTAATTTTCTCGATTGTTGCTTGAGATACATTGGATGTGATACCTCTATGAGACATTGCAAGGTACATCTAAGTAAGTGCAATTCCCCTCTTCTTTCCCTTCAATAAATAGAGAAAAGGATATAAGTAATAAAGAAGTGAACCAGGTGTTGGAAGCTATCACTTTTAACATTCGCGTCTCATGCAAACTTGTCCCAAAGGGAAGAAAAAGAAAGGATATATGTATTAAGGAAGTGAACCGGGTGTTGGAAGCTACCACTTTTAACATTCACGTCTCATGGAAACATGTCCTAAGGAAAGGGAAAGCTGAAAAGAAAAGGGAATCGATAAAAAAATGATACCCTAAAAAAGTAGGAAAAAATCGATTGACCTTGAAGTGAGAAAAGGAAGGGGAAAGGAATTGCACTAAGACGGTCTTGAGCTTACAGAAAGTCGAAAGAGTAAGTGTTCATATCCTTTGGTCGATATTCCCAAGTTGAGAACCTATGCTTAGAATAAAAAGAGGAGTCAACAATGAGGAGTCTATAGTCAAGGGAGGAGCGGTTTGGATTAAGGTGCATTGCTATGCTTATGGCGAAGTACATGAGTACATTAGAGATCATTCAACTTCCACAAAGACGAAAATCACTAAACACAACAATGTCACAAGGTACAAAATTCACTCTCCCTATTTTTATCGTTTTTCAATAAAATAACTTCACTATACTTAGATTTTGTTTGCTTGAGGACAAGCAAAGGATAAGTGTGGGGGAGTTGATAGAGCTCATATTTACATGTTTTTACATATTAATAAAGACTAATATCATGCATTAGAACTATCATTTAGGACTACTTTAGTGTATTTGCATGTGTTTGTGTGTTTATAGGTACTTGGAGCAAAACCCCATGCTTTTGGAGTGTTTTGGAACCTTAAGAAGCCATGGGGACTTTGGAGTCACTTGTTTGGGCCAAGAACATCACATGAAGCTTCTCGAGAAGCTTCACAAAGCAGCATCGACCAGGGCATCGACCGTGAGGGGTCGATGATGAGCCGTGACGAAGACCATCCATCAGGCATGGTCGATGTGCTTCCCCGATGGAATAAACTCGAAATTCGACGTTTTGACATATCTGCACTGTTTGGAGGCTTACGGTCGAACGAGAAGGAATTAAGCTACAAACCTACTTGATATGGAATCTTGATTCCAAATGGAAGGTCTGAGAGTTGGAATCAGGTCAAGAGCTGCTCAAAATAAGAAGATATAATTTTTACAAGTCATGTGACTCTTAACTTACCCGATTTGGACCTACGTGCACGGTTTGGAACATTACGATCAAACCAGAAGGAATTTTCGGCTGCAAACCGACCTGGTATGGAATCTTGGCTCATCAGAGAAGCTCCACGAATTGGAATCATACCAAACCGAGATCAGATGCGAAAGTTATTCAACTTCTAAACGGGAAGATCCTACACTTGTCTTATTTGGCACCCTGCGAGTTTAATTAACAAGGAATCTTTCCCCAACCTCCTTGTGCATGACCTAGCCTCCTCCTAAAGCCTTAAACTCTATATAAACAAATGTAATGCTCATTAGAAAGGGGTTTGATAGCATCATATTTTACATGCTTTTATGCTTTAGAATAAGTTAGTTTTAGCCTTTATAACTAACATTTAGTATAAGATTAGTGTTTTTGCATATGGTTATATATTTTTAGGTACTTAGAGCTAAACATGAGTGTTTGGGACGTTTATGGAGCTTACTGAAGCCTACGGGAAGATTGGTGACATTGCTTAGATCGTGCACATTCGGAGAAGGATTTCATAGAGTCTGAAGAAGGCCGAATTGACCCCAGAATCGACATGTGGGGGTCGATGTGCCGTCTAAAGAATTTCCAGGGAGAACTTTCGGAGGATGCATTGACCAGTCAAAGCCAGGAAGCCATAATCGACCCCCACATCGACCTATCAAGGTCGATGTGAATTCCTGGGAGATCTCCCAGAAGAGACATCGACGTGTCAAGCCCGATGCCAGAAGAAGCAGGAGGAGAAACGACCCCTATATAGACCTATCAAGGTCGATGCTAGGCCAAAAAATAAGGGATTTCGATGACGTGGCGAGTTATGATTTGGGCAACTTGTCATCTCGAATTTTGAGCTTCCAGAAACAAGATAAGAACGAAATGAAGAGTTTTAAGGAACCCTAGGACTATATAATCACTTGTAATCTCACTAGAAGACACACTACTTCATACTTAAAAAAAAAGAGATCTATTATCCTTTGTAGCCCCCTTTTCATAACTAATAAAGAGTTCTTCTTTTTACTTCTTCTCTTTTGTTTTAGAGTAGATCTTTTAGACAACTAGGGTGGTGGTCGATGATGGGATATACTTTTAGGGTTTAATATATGTTTGTTTATTCTTAATCGATCTAGCTACCTTTCTATACATCTTAATGCTAAGTATTCTCTTATAGGAGATGCTTAACTGTATAACCGAATCTAGTAGGTGTGGTTGTACTATTAGAGATTCTCTGCGTCACTAGAGTGGGTAGAGATGATGTAGACATCATACCGGCCTCTTCACAATCCGAACCCGAGCAACCCAAGGAGCTGAAGGTTCCAAGCTTACCCCCTACTAGGAGAGTGACCCGAAGCATCTCAAAGGGCTATCAAAAGGTGGTACAACTCTATCTACACGGTGTCAAGGAACACGGTGAAGAAACGAAGCAAACGGAGCCCACGGAGGTCATCATGAGCGGACAAGCCGAGTCATCGGACGTGAGCTCTCGGACATACAGCCTTGGAGAGAAGGCTTTTTGTGTCCTCACTCTAAATTAAGTGAGGACACCCCCAAGTATCTAGGTAGTAGCATACTCTTTCCCTACTCCTAAGTTTTCCCACCGGGTTTTTACTTGGAAATTTAACGAGGTGTGAAGACTAGAGCATCACAATCTAATCTCCATAGGCTAACCTCTTGGAAATAGTCATGACAAGCTTGGTTAGTCTAGGATTGTGATCCTATCTCTAGGGGAAAATCTCTACTTATGTTTTCCCTTTTTTTATTTGCTTTGAGACTTTGCCTGTTTTGTTGTGTTGGTTTTTGGGTTTTAATTTGTGGACTAAGTATCCAATTTGTCCTTAAAAGGGCTTAGGCCGAAATTAGACTTACTAAACCTAATTGTAAGCCTATAAAAGGCAACTCCTTTCTTTCTCATGAATGAAGCAATCATTATCTAAAATATCAAGGTTCAAACTTTGAGTTTTCTCTCTAATCTAAGCTGGTGTCTAGATTAGAAAACCCTAAGAGGAATTGAGGTTGGGTCTCTTCCTTCTAGGCTGGTTTATCAAGTGAGTCATCTCCTCACTTGTGGTACCAACTCCCTTCCGCCACCGCTATCACTCTTGGCTTCACCGTGGGTCGAGTTCTCCCCACCGTTGTGCTCTGCCGCCGCTAGCTTGCTTCATGGTCGAGTTCTCCCACGATCAAGCCCCATTATCCTGTGTTTGATTCCATCCTAGTTCATCTCATCTCGCCCTTCCACCGGTTGTCCATCTCGTTTGAGTTCTCCGCCGGACATAGTACTCTAAAACGCTCCACCGCACCAAATTGAATCTCTTGCCGGGTTTACTTGGGTCCAATGGGGCTGGGAGGCTTCAAGGTCTATACCATTTGGTATCAGAGCTAAAGCTCTTACTAAAGGTTGTGTCTTTCCTTCTTTCTCCTCCTTAGTTGCTTAGTTTTGAGTTTAAAGAGGAAAGCTTGAAAAAGTTTGAATCTTTGATCCTTTTGTGTTGTTCTTTGTTGTTTAAGTTGTTAGATCTTGTTGTGGCTGTTTTTTGGTGTTTGTTTTGGTTTGCCTTTTTTCTAGTTGTGTGTTGGAATTAGAGTTTGCTTGGCTAGGTTGTAAAGGTAGGATCTTGTCCTGTGTAGCTTCTTTTCTCTTCCGCCGTGAGTATTTGTGTCGAGTCTAATTTCGTTTCCTTGTGTCGTGGCTTTGCTTAGGTTGTTAGTAGTGTGTTGTCTTCCTTTTTGTGTCATTTTCGCCGCCATTGATAAGGGTTTGTGTAGTCCTAGGTTGATGGGGGTAGATTACTCAAAATAGAAACCTTTTGTTGTACCATTTGCTTTAGCATCTTTTTGTTGTCCTTTTTATGCCTTTTGCTTTTATGGTAACTTTGTGCCCAAATTTAATTGTGAAGTCCTTTATCTCATTTAAAATGTGGCCTATTTCTTGCTAGACCAAAATTTAAACTTGATCACGATTTACACAAGTTTGGTTTCGAAATTAGGCTAAGTGTCGGAATTAAACTTGTGTTGCGAGGTACCATAATGATGGCCGGGCCACCGGATATTGCAGCAATGTTCATGGCTTTACAAGCTCAGCTCCAACAAATGAATGACCGTCTTCGCCAAGTAGAACAACCACTTAGGCAAGTGCCTCCACCGTTTCGCGAACCGGTAATCGGAGAACTTTTCGATGAGTCGGATTTTCAACCTCTACCTAGAAGAGCAAGACCCGAACCTAGAAGAGATGCAAGGGGTAGATATGATCAAGATCATCAAGAGGTTCACCATAGGCTCACACCGTCTACTTTTGCGGGAAAAGTTGACCCGGAGGCGTATCTTGATTGGGAGAGACGCATGGATCATATCTTTGAGTGCTACCACTATGACGAGCCAAGAAAGGTTTCTTACACCGTGGCTTAATTCATAGATCACGTCCTTACATGATGGGACCAAGAGGCGGCTAAAAGAAGAAGAAATGGGGATGGTCCGGTTCCATCTTAGGAGATCATGAAATTCATGATGAAAGGGAGATATGTGCCTCCATTGTATCACCGAGAGCACCAAAAGAGGAGTCAAAAACTTACTCAAGGGAGTAAGAATGTGGAGGAATACTATGAAGAATTTGAGCATCTAAGGAACCGTCTCAACCTTTAAGACACCGAGGAGACTCTCGTGGCTCAATTCTTGGATGAGTTGCAAGACCGCATAGTACGAAAAGTGGAAAGGTTAACATATCAAGACTTCAACGAGCTCTTACACTTAGCCATTCAAATTGTGCAACAAGTGAAGAGAAAGTTTCCAAGCTACTCACGGACCAAGGCCCCAACATGCCATGGAACGCCCAAGCATCCAGATCCAACACGAATGTTTCTAAGCCTTTGGACAAAGGCAAGACACCGCGTATGACCCTAAGGCCAACAACAAACCGCGTGACTCATCTAACGACACTCGAGTGGATCCCCGGGTTACTCCAAACCGTCCAAGGACACGTGATGTAGATGCTTCAAGTGTAGAGGACATGGTCATTATGCAAGAGAGTGTCCCAATGCTAGAGTCATGGTTCTCACCTCTTCCGGTGAATATGAGTCTCAAGACGAAGAAGAGCCTCAAGACAAAAATGATGGCATTGAAGAAGAGGTTGAATATCCCGATGTGGGAGAGTTGCTAGTCACCATGAGAGTTCTTGAGTGTGATGCGAACCGGAAGAAAGCTGCAGCGAGATATCTTTCATACGTTAATGCGGTAAAAGAAAAGGTTTGTTCTCTTATTATTGATGGAGGATCTTGCACTAATGTGGCTAGTTCATACATGGTAGAAAAATTGCAGCTAGAAACCACTAAGCATCCTAAACCTTATAAACTTAGATGGCTAAATGATAAGACGGAACTAAGGATTAATGAACAAGTTAGAATTTCATTTAGTGTGGACAAGTATTGTGATGATGTTTTGTGCGATGTGGTTCCAATGCAAGCTACTCATCTTTTGCTATGTAGACCTTGGCAATTTGATAGGGAGGTTACTTATCATGGTAGAACCAACTATTATACCTTCTTGCATGATAAGAAACGCATTAGTCTAGCCCCATTGCTTATATCTCAAGTGCATGAAATGCAACAAAAATTGGCTAAGGAAAAGAGCATTGCTAAGACTAATTTTTTTATAGCTCCTAGTGACATAAGAAGGTCCTTGCATAATGACACTTGTAATGTTTTGCTAATGGTTTTCAAAGAGATATTGAGTGTAGGTGAGGTCACGGTGGAGCTACCCAAGGAGATCCAACACGTCTTGGATCGTTTCAAAGATGTATTCGCGGAAGAGCTTCCCACCGGTTTACCACCTCTACGGAGCATGGAGCACCAAATTGATTTCATTTCCAGGGCTCAACTACCAAACCGACCAGCTTATCGGGTCAACCCAAATGAGGCTAAGGAGCTAGAAATGCAAGTGAGAGACTTGATGGATAAGGGCTACATGAGAGAGAGCTTAAGCCCATGTGCCATACTGGTCTTGTTGGTTCCCAAGAAGGATGGATCTTACCGTATGTGCATCGATTGTAGAGCCATCAACAACATTACAATCAAATACCGACATCCAATACCATGGTTAGATGACATGCTAGACGAACTAAGTGGTGCCACTATCTTCAAAGATCGATCTCAAAAGTGGATATCATCAAGTAAGGACGCGAGAGGGTGATGAATGGAAAATTATGTTCAAGACAAAGCATGGTCTTTATGAATGGCTTGTGATGCCCTTCGGCCTCATCAATGCCCCGAGTACCTTCATGCGCTTGATAAATCATATTCTTTGTCAATTCATTAGTAAATTCGTCGTAGTTCACTTTGATGATATCTTGATATATAGTACTTGCTTGATTGATCATGTGTCTCATCTTGAAGTGGTGCTAGAAACTCTTAGGAAAGAAGATCTTTATGTTAACCTTAAGAAATGTGTCTTTTGCACTAGTGAGCTTGTTTTCCTTGGTTTTGTGGTTAGCTCTCAAGGTCTTCATGTAGATTTGGAGAAGATTCAAGCTATTCAAGAATGGCCTAGACCCACCACCATAAGTCAAGTAAGAAGTTTCCATGGGTTAGCATGCTTCTACCGTCGGTTTGTCAAGGATTTTAGCATTATGGATGTGCCTCTCACATCGATCATCAAGAAGAGTGTGGGGTTTGAATGGGGAGAAGCTCAAGAGAGGTCATTTCTGGATCTTAAGTATCACCTGACGCACGCCCCTATATTGACATTAGCGGACTTCAACAAGACTTTTGAGGTAGAGTGTAACGCGTCCGGTGTTGGAATTAGAGCGGTTTTGACACAAGGAGGGAAACCAGTTGCGTTCTTTAGTGAAAAGTTAAGTGGGGCTGCTTTGAACTATCCCACCTACGACAAGGAGCTCTATGCTTTGGTTAGAGCAATGCAAACATGGTAGCATTACCTCCTCTCGAAAGAATGCGTCATCCATACCGATCACGAAATCTTGAAGCACTTAAGGGGACAAACAACCTTGAAGAAGCGTCATGCGAAATGGTTGGAGTTCATTGAGACATTTCCCTATGTGATCAAGTATAAGAAGGGTAAGGAGAACATTGTTGTCGATGCTTTTTCTAGGAGACATACACTCATCATGGCCATGGACTCAAGAATGCTAGGATTTGAGTATCTCAAGGGGTTGTATGAAGAAGATCCGGATTTGAAAAAGAGTTTTGTGGGGCATGGTACCAGGTCATTGGCTAAGTTCTAATTGCATAATGAATTCTTGTTCAAGGAGAAGAGGCTTTGTATCCCGAGAAGCTCAATGAGAGATTTGTTGGTCAAAAAAGCATACAGAGATGGCCTTATGGGACATTTTGGGGTTGATAAGACATTGAGTACTTTGAAAGAACACTTCTATTGGCCAAGGATGAAGAAGATGGTCATGGAGTATTATAGTAGATGTCTTGTTTGTAGGAAAACTAAGTCAAGAACGCAACCTCACGGGATCTACATGCCGTTACCCGTTCCTACACGGCCATGGGTGGACATTTCTATGGATTTCATTTTGGGATTACCGAAGATTCAACATCAGGACTCTATCTTCGTTGTGGTGGATAGGTTTTCTAAGATGGCTCATTTTATTCCTTGTTCTAAGACCAACGACGCGACCCAAACGGCCTCTTTGTTCTTTAAAGAAGTGGTTCGTTTACATGGAGTTCCAAAGACAATTGTGTCGGACAGCGACACAAAGTTTTTGAGCCATTTTTGGAAGACTTTGTGGAAAAAATTGGGGACTCATCTATTCTACTCCACCACTTGTCATCCACAAACGGATGGGCAAACCGAAGTTATGAACCGCACACTTGGTACTTTGTTGAGAGCCACCATTGGTCGGAATTTGAAGACTTGGGTTGAGTGCATTCCTTGGGTTGAATTTGCTTATAACTCCGCCAAGCACTCCACCACCAATAAGTCACCCTTCGAAGTGGTCTATGGAGAGAATCCCAGCACTCCACTAACCTTCACCCCATTGCCACCCACTAAAGTAATGGATATTGATGGAGAAACCAAAGCCGAAACTATGAAGCGACTTTATGAGGAAGTGCGGGACAACATGGTGAAGCGGAATGAGAAGCTTGTGGAACGGTCCAGAAAGAAGAGAAGACAAGTCTTATTTGAACCGGGAGATAAAGTGTGGCTCCATATGAGACCCGAACGCTTTCCAAGTAAGAGGAAAGACAAGCTAAGCGCGCGTGGGGATGACCCTTTCAAAGTGATCGAGCGGATCAACAACAATGCCTACCGTCTTGAACTTCCAGCTGAGTATAATGTATCTCCTTCTTTCAATGTGTCTGACTTGACTCCTTTAGATGTAGGAGATGGTGACTTTTTGGGGACAAAAGCTCTTGAAGAGGGAGGGAATGATGTGGACATCGTACCAGCCTCTTCACAATCCGAACCCGAGCAACCCAAGGAGCTGAAGGTTCCAAGGTTACCCCCTACTAGGAGAGTGATCTGAAGCATCTCAAAGGGCTATCAAAAGGTGGTCCAACTCTATCTACACGGTCCAAGGAACACGGTGAAGAAAGGGAGCAAACGGAGCAAATGGAGCAAACGGAGCCCACGGAGGTCATCATGAGCGGACAAGCCGAGTCATCGGACGTGAGCTCCCGGACATACAGCCTTGGAGAGAAGGCTTTGTGTGTCCTCACTCTACACTAAGTGAGGACACCCCCAAGTCTCTAGGTAGTAGCATACTCTTTCCCTACTCCTAAGTTTTTCCACCGGATTTTTACTAGGAAAGGGTTTTAACGAGGTGTGAAGACTAGAGCATCACAATCCAATCTCCATAGACTAACCTCTCCATAGACAAGCTTGGTTAGTCTAGGATTGTGATCTTATCTCTAAGGGAAAATCTCTACTTATGTTTCCCCTTTCTTTTAGTTACTTTGAGACTTTGCCTTTTTTGTTGTGTTGGTTTTTGGGTTTTAATTTGTGGCCTAAGTATCCAAGTTGTCCTTAAAAGGGCTTAGGCCCAAATTAGACTTATTAAACCTAATTGTAAGCCTATAAAAGGCAACTCCTTTCTTTCTCATGAATGAAGCAATCATTATCTAAAATATCAAGGTTCAAACTTTGAGTTCTCACTCTAATCTAAGCTAATGTCTAGACTAGAAAACCTTAAGAGGAATTGAGGCTGGGTCTCTTCCTTCTAGGCTGGTTTATCAAGTGAGTCATCTCCTCACTTGTGGTATAAACTCCCTTCCGCCACCGCTATCACTCTTGGCTTCACCGTGGGTCGAGTTCTCCCCACCGTCGAGCTCCACCGCCGCCAGCTTGCTTCATGGTCGAGTTCTCCCACGATCAAGCCCCATCATCCCGTGTTTGATTCCATCCTAGTTCATCTCATCTCGCCCTTCCATCGGTTCTCCATCTCATTTGAGTTCTCCGCCGGACATAGTACTCTAAAACACTCCATCGCACCGAATTGAATCTCTTGCCGGGTTTACTTGGGTCTAATGGGGCTGGGAGGCTTCAAGGTCTATACCAAGAGATCTCATATCTCCATAGTTGGGAGTATTAGGTATGGTCGAGTTTGTTATTTGATAAAGTAGCTCTACGCTTATCTAGCCTTGATCAAGTTAGGTAAAGATCTCAGGAGGACTTCACCACGAGAGTGGGATGGACTCTAGAAATAGATCTATCATTTACTTTGTGTCTTAGGCACGTTTTTACCAATACTGACCCTATTGGATCGCTTGGAGGTGTGACAACCCTTGCGATGTGTCTATCACTCATGAAAGTATTCGATGATGAGATTGTATGAAATGCATTTTCATTCACCACGAGAGCGGGTTTGAATATAGAGACTAGCATACCACGAGAGTGGACTAGCAGACATGGAAAATCCCTACAATGACAAACATAAACTTGTTAGCTAGAACATAAACCCTAGATCTAGAATCCCTGAAATCTGACTGTCATCCAATTCTCTGTAAATATTAGTTTAGGTTTTATTTAATGTTTTAGTTTATTTATTTTATGCATTTAATTTATGCTATTTAATTTATGCTTAGTTTAGTTCATTTAAATATGCTATTTAATTCATGCTTAGTTTAGCTTAATTAATTGCTTTATTTATTTTATGCATGTTAGATTATGAACCAACTCCCATATATCTATTATGCTTAGATTAGATATAGATTTGTACTCTTTGTGTGTTATTCTCAGTTCTTGTGGATCGACCCCGTATGTACTACAATTGCATTGACTGTGCACTTGTGGTCACATCGGGTTAAACTCTCGAGACTATCCTATGGATGGATTTGGGTGAAACTTGAGAATGGGATAATCGAAAGAAAATCCCTGCATCAGGGTTCCCACTTTTTGCACAACTTTGTAGCCACCACTTAGAGAGAAATCTCATATGTTCTTTTGTTCTTAAGTTTTATTATGCAAGTTCTTTAGTTCTTCTTCATGTTCTTCTATTGCTTTATTTACAGCTTTTGTTTATTGTTTATCATGTCTTCTATCTCATATACTGTTGTTACTCTCGGAGTTATGAGTGAGTAGATCCTTTACATCTCTAGGGTGGAGATCGATGATGGGATCTGCTGATTAGAGATTGATGTTTTGTGTTCTTAACCGATTAATTACCTTGTATGTGTTCCTAAGGCTAGATTTACTCTCTTAGGAGTTGTCTAAGAGCTTGGTCAATTCCAAAAGGTGTGACCAAGTGTTTCGGGAATTCTCTACACCATAAGAGAGGGTAGAGATTTCGGATCTACATACTCGGAATAATAGTTAATCGATAAATCTATTTTTAACTTGTGAGCTTATCTAAATTAGGTTTGATCAAGTTAGTTTAACATCTTAGGGTCTTGATGGCATGATAGTGGATTAAGATATCGGAACTAAACACGTTAGAAGATTGCTACTTTGTAGAATTGCAATTGCTAGTCAATCCGGTCGATGATGAGATCGTTCTCAATACTTGTAGAGCACCATGAGAGTGGGGTTTTTACAGAGAAATTAGTATATCACGAAAGTGGACTAATTTATATATGAAATCTCTAGACTAATTTATATTACATCAATTCTTATATTGGAAGATTTCTGGATTCGTTCCCATTCACCCTTGGGATCGTTTTCTTTATTATTGTTTAATCGTTATTTAATTTAAGTAATTTTATTTTATGCAATTTAATTTCTACTATTTAATTTATGCAATTCAATTTACGCACTTTATTTTACGCAATTTAATTTACGCATTTTAATCTAAGTCAATTTAATTTATGCAATTTACTTTACGCAATTTATTTTATGCAATTTAATTTATGTACTTTAATTAACGCACTTTTATTTATGCTATTTAATTTATGCAATTCAATTTCTGTTATTTATTTTACGCACTTTAATTTCTGCTATTTAATTTTTGTAATTTATTTTATGTTATTTAAATTCTGAAATTTATTTTACGTAATTTCATTCAGTAATTTAATCATAGTTTATTTAATTATTGCTTATTTATTTTATGCACTTTAGATAATTAAACCTAAAACCCAAACCTTTATATTTTGCCTAGATTAGATTCACTCCTGCAATCTCTGTGTAGTTATTCTCAGTCTCTGTGTATCGATCTCATACGTATTACAACTGCATTACTATGCACTTGCGATATAATAGGATTAAACTCTCGAGACTACTTTCTAGTAGCGATCGGGTGAAACCTGTGAAAGAAGGTGTAACAAACCTTCCGTGATCACATGCCCATGGTTAAATTGACAACCGCAACCGCGAATTGTTTGATTTCCTCGATCTAGATTTTTTATATCGGCAGCATTCACTTCCGGGAATGCTTTGGTTCCGACAGGTCGAGCATTGTGGATTTTTATGAGAAATTCATTATTTTCTCGGCTAACATGAGCGCTACAATAAGCTCCAAAAATTTTGTGTACCCGTGATACATAATACATAATGGTTCTTGTGGAAAGTACGATAAGTCTTATCAAGCATTTCTGCTTCTGAGACAGTCTTTGATGCGGAAAGGACCTCGGGATGTACTCTAAGGTGGTTGAAGGGATAAATCCACGACTTCAAATGATCACACCGAACGCAAACCTTAGGTATATTAAACCTAAGACACAACCCTCACAACTGGAACCTTTGAAACGAGGTTGGTGGATACCTTAGCGTGTAGAACTCACCAAGCAAGAACCAAGGGTATATTAAACCATAGACTTGTTGCCTACAAATGGGAACTACGAACCTTGGCACGAAGGCGCCACAAACGGGTATGGATGAACCGTTTGATAAGCCAACCACGGATATGACGCACCGTGGGTTGATCACTCGGATATTACACACTGAAGAGATCGAAAAGTTCACAAGGAACAAAAGGAGAATCACTCTCACTTAGAATAAAAAGGTTTTGATTAAAAAGTTGGATATCTTCTCCAACGGAGATTACATCTATTTAAAGGAAAAAAAAAAAACTTGAAAAGAAAGATAGATAATGTCTTGGAAATAAAAAGAAATAAAGATAAGGAGTTGAATGTAGAAGTAACTCTTAGACTTCAAGAATGACTCTTGAAATCCCAAATTCGTCACCCTTCATATATGATCTATTCGTCCAAAACGCGTTCCAAAATACCATGCTCTTTTCCAAACTCTTCAACAGGTACAAATTCTAGGAAGACATCTGGGAACACATATTTGACTAGGTGCGTTCCAAAACACCATTTTGCTTCAACATGTGCATATTCCAGGGAGGCATTTAGGAACACATATCTGACCTCGTGGTCGGAGATGACGATCTGGCCATAAAATGAGATATTGATTTGGACTTTCTTGAACTTGAATTAGGCTTAAAGTTGGTTGGCCTTCATGTTTAACATCTCCAAGTGATTTGTTCATGCACTCCTTGTCCATAATCTCTTGAATCAGCCCAATAAGTGCATCATTGATCTGTTTCGTCCGAGCTCTTGTAACTGGTCCAACTGGTACATGCAACACCTTCTCTTGATATCACATCAGGCTTACCACAATATTCCAGGTTATTCCCTATTCTCAGCATAGCGAAATTATAATTTTTCACCTTTTCGAAATCTTGAAACCTTAGGGTTGCCCACTCATCCATAGCATATGGAAAAGTTATTGCTCTTTGGTTATCAAACCTTTCTTTTAAGGCTTTCCAATATACTGTCGGGTCTTTCAACGGTGTATAATCATGCATTAGGTTTTCATCTAGATATCTCCTCAGAAAAATAATTGACTTCGTCTTTTCATGGGGGGCTGAAGTGTATCTCATTTATAGTATCATATATTTTTCTGCGTCTAAATGAAGGTCCATATCCGTTGTCCAAGATATGTAATTTTCTCTAGTTATTTTGAGAGCCGAAAACTGTAGCTTCTCAATTTTAGCCATTTGATTTGTCTAAAACAAAATAATCAAACTAACATTAGAAAATAAGTTTATATGCCAAGCGATGGAATAAATAATGCGATTACAAGAAGTACAATTGCATAAAAGAATAAAATAAAAATTAACATATATTCTTTGGGAGAAAATTATCCAACGAGTATACCGTAAAATGAACAAAGTATAAAACCAATTATAAAGACGAGGAAAGGATGAACCATTTTTCGTAAAAACAAATATTTTGTTGGAGAAGATTTTAAAGAAAATATTAAATGTGTGTGAAATAAATGAATGATAGATGAATGTATTTATAGATTCAAAAATACTGCTCATTAGCCATTAGAAAGTATAAAGTTTGAGAATGTGTATATATATATAATTTATAGAAAAATTATTTATGACAATTGAAAATTAAAGTAAAAAAAAATCAGTATGAAAATAAAATATTTTATAGATCAAATTTAATCTATCAATTTAAGTGTACAATGGTTAACAATATTATGATGATAATGATGTGGTGATTAAATCATCTATATTAAGAATGTAAATAAAATGCAAATATTATGGTGAGTGAAGTCATCCATATAGATATTAAGTAATTAATATGGTGCATGGAGTAATTATAATATAAAGACATTAAATAATGATGGTGCCTAAAACAACCATAAGAAAATATTATAAATTAAATAATTATGGTGTATGAAGCAAGAAAATAACATGACGATATTAAATTAAAACAATTATGGTGCGTAAAGCATCCATATTGTAAGATAATGAACTAAATAATTACGGTGCTTAAAGCAACCATACGATAAAATATTACAGATTAGTAAGAAGTGGCCGAGCCGCTCTCTAATAATAATAACAATAATATTTATATAAACAACCATTATTAAAACATTAAATAAACGATGGGGGTCGAGCCGCACTCCAGTTATTAAATCATGTTAACAGAGTGATCGTGCTGATAATGTGTTATAATTAAGTATATATTTATAAGTTTATAAATTATTAAAGATGAAGAGTATTAACCTTGGAGTAAAGAAATAAGTGGTGAAAAGAGAGAGATGATATTGAGAGAACTGATATGTGTATATTTATCAAAGTGTATCATAAAACGAACGCAAACGTTCGTTCTTATAGAAAAACTTTAGACAATTTTTTTTTGTAGCATTTTTGGCATTGGGCTCCAATACTACTCTTATACACAAATGTTTTTTGATTTTCGTACACTGCGAACATTTTACATTTTTCTAACTTAAAATTTTTGTTTTTCTTTTCAGATTTTTAATAAAATTTCTAATTAAAATATTTTCTTAAAAAACTTCGAAATCACCAAATTTGTGCTTTATCTAAAGTTGACTAACAGTCAATGCTAATTTTGTATAACACGGTTAATAACATTAAATTTGATTGGTAATCCCATACTGCAATGGTATAAAATATACTATTTTGATATATGTCAATCATAAAAGCGGTATTAAAAACAATCCCAAAAGTGGTGCTTTCAGTTTTTCTATACTATTATTATGTCCGTTATTTTGTACAATTTCTAACTATTTTGGTATTGTTTACTGCTTTTTTCTGTTAAAAATTTTGTATAGTTTTGTGTTACCAATTGGAACCAATATAATTTTTGTTTATTTTTTTATTTATTCTTAACAAAAATCAGAAAACAATAAATAATAAACAATTATTTTCGGCCTCTTCATTCTGTCTCTGTCTCTAATTTCCGACGTCCTCTTATCTATCGCGCGGTGGTGAATCTCACAATAATGATTAATAAGATTCCAAAGATTTAAATTTGATTTGTTATTTCTTTCAATTTTATTGGATTTTTTTGATTGAATAAATGTGAGATTAAATGTTCGGGTCAAAATCTATTGAAACGGGTTCTATTTTGCATTAATCCGTTTTGTTTTTTAAAATTTGAACCCTAATTTATCTTTAATGATACTTGTAATCTTAACTACTTTATAATAACAACTTGAAAACTTTGGTCATTAACTCATTTGTATTTCTATTTTAATAGTATAGATTTATGTTTATTTTTAAGAATTTAATCTATAGCATATGCGAAAAAATTTAGTTTTTTCTTTAATCTTATAAATAATGTAATAATTTAAAATTTTAAAAAAATATATAATCAAAAAAAAATTCGGGTGAAATATAATAACTAAAAACTAATATATACAGTATCATTTAGTACCAAATCTATTTTATTCAAAGCTATTAAGCAGTTATTGGATAACTAGCAGAATGTAGTCATTTATATAAACTCTGTTTCTCCAGATTTAGATTTTTAAGCCGCTCTAGTTGAATATTATATGAAGTCTTTTTATCTAGCCCATATGCCATATGTTCGCCACGGTGTCGTATGACTTAGCACTGTTAAACGGTTAAATAACACTGTATAGATTATTGTAGGAATCAGCTAACAAACATATGATTCGAGTATTTAATTTGTGTTAAATATCTAAGTAATAATCACATGATCAATATTACTTATAACTAATGTTAAATATCTAAGTAACTAATTAATATTTTATTTAATAATCACATGATAAATATTTATAACTACCTATAACTTATTAATATTTTACTATAGTTAGTTAGCAATTCACCACTATAAATAGGTGGTTTATGTTGATCATTTGGATGTAAGTAAAATCAATAACAATAATAAGAAACACTTCAATATTCTCTTAATATTCTCTCTTCCTAGATAAAAGTTTTTCAACAAAATAAAATCTCCATCTTTCACTATATTCATCCCAATATAAAAAGATTAATAGTTGTATAATTATTTTTAACACGTTATCAGCACGAACCGCTCATACCCGATCAAAGTCCGGACCGATTTTCTGATCTAAGGTAACGAAGTCAAGGTATGATCTAAAATTATAATTACATCATTTTAATATATTATTATATGGAAGGTTCTACCTCCTAAATTTCATGGAAGGCTATGCCTCCTAAATTAATATCTTATAATTTATGATTTAAATTATTTTATTATACAATTTACGATTTAAATTATTTTGTTATTTATGATTTTATAATTTTACATATATTTATATATTGTTATATTTGTATAGATATTATGGCAAATTTGGCAAAGCTCGAAATCGCTGCCCTTGATGTGTCGGGAAATAATTATATGACATGGGCATTAGATGCAAAGATGCATCTAAAAGCGAACGGGCTTCTGGATACTATTGACCTGACAAAAACGGTCCCGGAAGATAAAAAGGCGAAGGCCATGATATTTTTACGTCACCACCTCCATGACAATTTAAAAATTGAATACATCACGAAAGAAGATCCTGGGGATCTTTGGCAATCACTCAAAGATAGGTTTGATCACCAAAAATATGTGATCTTGCAACATGAGTGGTTAAACCTCCGGATTATAAAAGTGTAGTGATTATAATTCGCGTTGTTGAATTACTTCAGAATGATGTATGTGGAGAAAATAATAATGATATGATCGAAAAAACTCTCCAAACATTTCATCCTGAATGTATCACTACAACAACAATACGGACAAAGGTTATACTTATTCGAGTTAATGAATACACTCCTAGTTGCCGAGCAAAATAATGAACTTCGTGATGTTAAATTATAAGACCCGTCGTCGGATCAGCAACATCATCCTCATCCAAACATGATAATGGCAAGAACAAGGGCGAGGTAGAGGCCGTGGTGGTCGTGAATTCGTGGTCGGACGTGAGGCGAGGTGGACAAGGAAGGGGATTCAGACAATAATAGTTACAACGCGGGAAAGATAACAAAAATAACAAAGCATAATGCAAGCGGTAACTACCCAAAAGAAAATATATGTTACGATGGAATGAAAATTGGTGCATGTGCACCTAAACATCTCATGATCTGTATCAAAAGAAAAGGAGAAAAATGGAATTTTGTCTGATGAATCGGACCTTCTTTGATAACACTCATCTTGATATAGCGGATTTTCTCGTTGAACCAAGTGATGTTAGAGTAATAAGATGTAGGACAATGTAATATAATGTAATATATTGTCTTAAGGTCGATGTAAAATAATGTCTTCCGAAGACTATAAAATAAAGTTTAATGTATAATATATTTTATATTATAATATAATGTTTAAAATTATTTAAATTTAAAATGAACCATTTTTATTAAAAATACAAGCAATTACAAAGAACATCATTACATAAAATAATAAAGCGACATTAACAATAAACTCTCTATACTCTCCAAGACCATAAATACAAACAATAATTAAAACAAAACAAAGCATTAAACAAAATCTAAACATCTTCAAAACTAAAACTAATTGAATGAGAAAGGATGAGATTTTGTGTGAATAAATGAATGAATGAATGAGTGTATTTATAGATTGAAATTATTTTCTAGCCGTTGGAAAAGTGTAAAAATTTTGAAAAAATTAAAAATAAATTCATCATGACCGTTGGGCATAAATCATTAGTTAGTGATTAAAATTGATCTGAAATTTTATATGATCAGTTGAATTTTAAAATTTTTGGATAAATATTTTCAAATTTTATTGGATAAATATGATAAATATTGTTTAATATTTTTTATTTTTAATATATCTCCTGTTTATTTTGACAGAAGATGTCAAAATTTGTGAGCGAGAGATAGATATGAAAGATGATATTTCTCGATCTGAAATTAAGAGAAAGTGGAGTAAATACTATATCGGGAAATGCAAAAATTATTATGGGTTCCGGAAGAGCCCAATTCTCAATGCCAAGGGGAACAAAGTTTGAAATAAATGAGGCATTATATTCCCCCAAGTCTTACAGAAATTTGTTAAGTTTCAAAGATATCCGAAAAAATGGATATCATGTGGAAACCAAGAATAAAAATGGCATTGAATATCTTTGTATCACAAAAATAATTTCGGAGAGAAAATATATATTAGAAGAACTGTCAGCTTTCTCTTCTGGACTGTATTCCACAAAAATTAATATGATTGAGTCATATGCCACGGTAAACCAGAAGTTTACCGATATATTTAAAGTATGGCATGAAAGACTGGGTCATCCTGGTTCAATCATGATGAGAAAAATTGTGGAAAATTCTAATGGCCATCCATTGAAAGACCAGAAGATCTTTCAATCAAATGAATTTTTATGTGATGCTTGTTCTCGAGGAAAACTTATAATTCGGCCATCACCAGCTAAAGTTGGGAATGAATCACCACAATTTTTAGAAAGAATACATGGTGATATATGTGGACCGATCCACCCATCATGCGGACCATTTTATGGTATTAATTGATGCATCGAGTAGATGGTCTCATGTGTGTCTTTTGACAACACGAAATATGGCATTTGCCAGATTTATTTCCCAAATAATCAGGTTAAGAGCGCAATTTCCTGATTATACTATCAAGAAAGTAAGACTTGATAACGCTGGTGAATTTACTTCGCAAGCCTTTAATGATTATTGTATGTCATTGGGGATTGATGTTGAACATCCAGCGTACCAAAATGGCTTGGCGAATCTTTGATTAAGCGGTTGCAATTAATTGCTGAGCGTTAATAATGAAACAAAACTCCCAATTTCGTATGGGGACATGCTATCTTGCATGCTGCAACGTTGATTCAAATTCCAGTCATATAATAAATATTTTCATTCATCGGCCGCAGCCAAATATATCGCATCTCCGTGTTTTTGGATGTGCTGTATATGCTATTGCACCTCTAAGCGCTAAAATGGGACGGATGGGTATTTATGTTATACGTCACCAAGTATAATTCGTTATCTTGAACCACTGGTAACTTATTTACTCGTTTGCTGATTGTCACTTTAATGAAAATGAGTTCCCATCGTTAAGGGGAGGAATTCGAAATTCCAAGGGATATTGCATGGTATACACCATCGTTGATATCTCGGATCCTCTAGAAACAACGTGAACTCGAGTGCAGAAAATTGTACTACACAAATATGGCAAGCGAGTTACCAGGCGGGTTTGTGGAATCGAAAAAGGTGACAAAATCTCATATACGCTGCAAATGTTCCATCAAGTGAAGTTCCACGGGATTGATGCTAATAAAATAAATGAGCTAAAGTTCATAAAGAGGGGAGACATATGGGTTCTAAAGACAAGACTCGAAAGAAAAACTATGGGAGAATTAAATTCACATAATGAGATTCTGAAGAAACCTGAGAAAAAGTCAGGAAGATTTAAATGAAGTAGTTAAACTACCGAAAATATCCTGAAGAGGAAACGATCTGAGAAAAATATGAGATGTCCATAAATTATACCCAAAATGAAAAATATGGGAAAGAAATGAAATAGATGATGATGATGGAATTTTCTCATTTTCTGTATCCAAAGAAATTGAAAATGAAAATGATGATCCAGAACCAAGGTCCATATCAGAATGCCGGAAAAGACCTGACTGGGAGAAATGGAAAATGGCCATGTAAAATGAATTAACCTCTCTTAATAAGAGAAATGTTTTTGGACCTGTGGTCACTACACCTAAGAATGTGAAACCAGTTGGGTGCAAGTGGGTATTCGTGAGAAAACGAAATGAGAATAATGAAGTCACAAGATATAAAGCCAGACTGGTTGCCCAAGGTTTTCCCAGACCGGGATTGATTATGAAGAAACATATTCTCCGGTGGATGCACGTTCGATATTTAATGAGTTTGACAGCATCCCAAAATCTAGAAATGAATCTTATGGATGTAATGACAGCGAATCTATATGGATCACTTGATAATGAAATATATATGAAAATCCCAGAGGGGATGAAAATGCCTGAAGCATTGAGATCAAAGTGTACGGATATATGTTCGGTCAAATTACAACGATCACTTTACGGATTAAAACAATCCGGACGCGTATGTGAATCGATTAGCGAATATCTTTTAAAGAAAGGTTATGTGAATAATACGATATGTCCATGCGTTTTATAAAAAATCCTTGAGCATTGTGATCGCATTTTTATGTTGGCGACTTGAATATAATTGGAACTCAAAGGAGATTGAAGAAGTACGAAATGATATGAAATCAAATTTGAAATGAAAGATCTTGGAAAGACAAAATTTTGTCTTGGAACAGAAGATGGAATATTCGATGCATCAATCAAATTATACCGAGAAAATTACTTAAACGCTTTAATATGGATAAAGCAACTCCATTGAGTACTCCAATGGTTAATAGACCTCATGTCGAAAAGATCCATTTAGACCATGTGAGGATAACGAAGAAATTTTGGGTCTGAAGTACCATATGAGCGTATTGCGGAGTGCACACGACCAGATATAGCTTTTTCTACTAATGCAGCAAGATATAATTATGCTCAACGCGAAGACATTGGAATAAAACATATTTTCCGTTATCTCGGTACAATACTTAGGATTATATTATCTAAAAATTCAAAATCGTGTCTAGTTGGTTTTGCGAGATGCGGGTTATTTATCGATCCACATAAGGCAAGATCCCAAACTGGATATATATTTACCATAGGAGGACTGATTTAGTGGCGTTCACGTAAGCAAACACAGTATTCACTTCATCCATTACGAGATTATAGCCCGTGAAGCCAGAAATGTGTGTGGCTCGGATCTGATCAGCATTCAGAAGCAAGTGGCATAACAGTGAATAAAGAGCCCACGACCATATTCGAGGATAATTGCATGTGTCACCAAGTCGAAAGGTTATATCAGAGCGATAGGGCGAAACACATTCCACGATTTTTCATACACTCGAGCTCGAGAAAAATGGTGAAGTCAATGTTGAATACGTTCGCTCTTGCGCAAAATTCAGCGATACTTCAGGCGCACCCACCACATGTTTAAGAAACATGTTCATATCGGGATCTTTGAGAGACATATGAATAAAATATTTTCCGGAGGAGAATATGTTCTCTTTCTTTTCCCGTCATGGTTTTTATCCCATTGGGTTTTTCCATGACAAAGTTTTTAACGAGGCAGTACATATTAATTAGTTAAGGGGGAGTGTTAAATATCTAAGTAATAATCACATGATCAATATTACTTATAACTAATGTTAAATATCTAAGTAACTAATTAATATTTTATTTAATAATCACATGATAAATATTTATAACTACCTATAACTTATTAATATTTTACTATAGTTAGTTAGCAATTCACCACTATAAATAGGTGGTTTATGTTGATCATTTGGATGTAAGTAAAATCAATAACAATAATAAGAAACACTTCAATATTCTTTTAATATTCTCTCTTCCTAGATAAAAGTTTTTCAACAAAATAAAATCTCCATCTTTCACTATATTCATCCCAATATAAAAAGATTAATAGTTGTATAATTATTTTTAACAATTTGAATTTTTTGTTGGTTCACTTTAATAAATGCATAATATCTACTTTGGGTATGAAAAAAAAAAAGTTTGTATGGTCAATTTTGACCGTTCTCTAGCATAATATACCTCTGTTTCCAGACCGGGCTAAATAGCCTAAACCGAGGAAAGAAAATTGAAGAAGAGGCAAGAGAGTAAAATCAGGACTAACATAACCCTGTTTCCAAACAAGATTTTCAATTGGCTCCTTCGACAACACTCAAATCGCAGAGAAGAAAGAAGAAACTCAGATTCTTCTCTCTTTCTCCAATGGCGAAACTAACGACGGACTCTCCTATCTGCCGGAAAATTGTCCTTTCTTTCTTGGATTTTCTTAATTCCGGTAAGCACCACTTGACTATCTATGAATTTGCTGTGATAGATTTCATTTTCGTATCAGGGTTTGATTTAGTGATAGAAGAAGGTGGTTTCGTGATTTCTAGGGTTTTTATCTTCTATATATTGTTGTTCTTGTAGTTGAGGTTGCTTCAGGTGTTGATGAGGAAGGGCTTGAGGTTGCTAAAGAATGTTTAGGGGAAGCGTTTAAAGTGAATTCAGATTCTTCGAGAGATGATCGTTTGAAACCTATTTCACTTGTTAATTTGTTCACTTCATTGGACAAAACTGAACCTCAAGAAACCATATCACCACCACCAGCTGTTGCTACTCAGGATCCTAGTTCCTCTTCAGGTCCTCACTTTTCAGGTTCTAATGTCTCCGTGGATACGAGCAAAGAGCCTATTTTTACTGGTAAGTAATGGTTTGCTTCGTGTTCATTGGACCAATGTGAGCTGGATAGTGTAATGGCTTTTTTTTTTTTTATATTGTGGATTATGCTACTTGTAGGGACTTCTAGAGATGAACTCTTTGGACAACTCTTTGGTGCGCTTGAGAAAGTACGGTATTTCAGGAACACACCTGACGGAGATGATGATCCTTCTCAGCTGGAAAAAGCTACAAGAATATTTCATGATGCTGTCAATGTAGGTTTGATATCGTTGTTGACTTCATTGAAGGTTTACTACTACGTGGTAATGAGTTTGGTGATAAGTTTTGTATCTGCATATCAGGAAATGGAAAAGTCTGGATGCCAGACGTTTGATGTGAAAAGTTTGGCAGAAACACTCAAGTGCCAAGGTACTTGTGATTGCTTGTGTTATCTGTTAATGAATAATATAATTGTCATACTGAAACTGTTGATTTTGATGTACAAATGAATTTGGGACTCGTCTTAACAATATGTAGTCATTTCTTCAAAATCGTTGGAACCTTTTCCTTATTCTTTAGTTGTTCTCTCAAGCCTATGTTAGAATGAGATTAATGAAGGTTTGTTTTTGGGTGTGTGTTACCTCTATGTGACATTATCTGCCTTTTAGGTAACAAGGCCATGCAGTCCAGTCTTTATCAAGAGGCAATCGAGCTGTATTCTTTTGCAATTGCACTCTCGGATAAGAATGCTGTTTTCTACTGCAACAGGTGAGTGATAAGTCTTCAAATTGATATATCTGGAAGCTTAAGGTTGTAGCTCGTTGGTGGTGTGCTTCCTGCATAATCTGATTTCGACATGCTTAGATATTTACACTTTTCCATTGATGTACTTAGTTTATTAAAAAAAAAAAATCATTTGTCAGGGCCGCTGCATATACCCAGATCAACAGGTGCTCAGAAGCAATTAAGGACTGTCTTAAATCTATTGAGATTGATCCAAATTATAGTAAGGCGTATAGTCGTCTTGGGTTAGCATATTATGCTCAAGGAAAGTATGCCGATGCTATCGAGAAAGGATTTAAGAAAGGTATGTGTGTTTTCTTAGAATTAATCTGAACTTCTCTGCTAAGTTAGCATATTTTCCTTTCATAATATCGATTACTTTAGAAAAGAGCTAAAACTTTGCTTCTTCAAGTTAGCTAGCATTTATTTTGTGTAACGTTTTCATCACACTCATGGCAGCTTTGCAGTTGGATCCTCATAACGAATCTGTGAAAGAAAATATCAGGGTCGGTTTTGTTAATACATTTCTCCGCTTTAATATGATCATTTTTTAAGTTACATGAGAGTCTGATATTGGCATGTTGTGAAAACACAGGTGGCTGAACAAAAACTAAGAGAAGAACAGCAGCGACAGAGACACAGTCAGGTAGTTACACGTTTTACTCGGAGTCATCTCATGTATTAGATATATGATGAGAAACCAAAGGAACTAATATTTTGTGGTGTTGGAAGGGCAGAACACGAGCACGGGTCACACTCAAGAACCGGAAATGGGAGGAGGCCAGGGAATACCATCTCAGTTCTCAATGCCTTTAAACCCTGATTTGATGAGCATGTTCATGAACATGGCGGGAAACACATTCCCGGGAAATCATTCTGGCAATAACGAGGGAGGAGAAGGAGGAGATGGTAACAGAAATGGTTCGGATGAGCCTGAGATTCGTGTAGGTGGAAATATCAACATAGATCTCGGAGGCACAGAGCAAATGCCCGAAGAGTTATCAGGTGCATTACGATCAATGATGCAAATGTTTGGAGGATCACAGGGAGGCACTGGTAATAATAATCCTCAAGATACTAATGGTGCACATGGAAGACCATCTGGGAATCAACCTTAGAATCAAATCATGTGATTCCATTTTATGTTAATTATTATATGATTTCTGAGTTCGTGCTACAAAGACTTTGTTAGGTATCTTGTTGATAAAACCTTCTGCATTACACTTGAAATTAAAATTTAACTATCAGATACATATATTATTTGGATAGTGGTACACAGTTTTTTTAGTATAAAAGTGGTAAACACTAATGATGAACTTGAGCTAGTAAAAATTCCCAGAAACAAAAGGCAAATTGTGTTTACTATACAACTTCAAAGCCAAACAAACCTTATCAAAACAGTACCAAGCCGATAACAAACACTTCGTCGAAGATCTAAATTGGATACTTTGAAGATGTAGAACATCGGCGGGTATATACAGTAGTAGAAGAAGCACTCACAGCAAAGCGACAGCAGAAGAGGGTTGAAGCGAGCGGATCCTGATATCATACTTCGTAACACTACCAGTCCTAGGCGATGTTGAATCTGAGTTTTGTGTTACAAGCGCGTACTCAGGAGCCTTCTCCTGAAAAGCATTGCCGATATAATTATTACATTTGCGACAGAGAAGCTTAGTTCTGCGTCTGAATAAACCCCAAGAGTATCTGGAGAAGTGAGGCATGCATTGGAACTCATCAACCTGACTAAATCTGCCTTCATCAATGTTGAAGAAGGATATGATTCCACTCTTCATGGATTTACCGTACTTTGATCCGATTGTTGATGTGATTCGATTCGTGGAGCTCAGGTTCAGTTCATACCCACAAGATCCACAACTGCAAGAAAGTTAAAACCCATTCGTCATTATCTTAAAAAACACAACACCAAAACTGAAAATCAATGTTCATAGACAACAACTATGTTTCACCGAAAACTTCTCATTATGAAAATTATATTATACATTAACAAAATTCACATAACAATCACCATCAAAATAAAAGATTCTTGATTCACATAATTCCTCGTCTCCAACTCCAAGTAGAAATAATTTGATGAACCAAGCTAAAATATGAACAAATATTTTTTCCCTAAATCAACCTACTCTTAAGTAACAAAAACAAGCTTTTTAATCTTAAGCATAAACAATTCAAAATCAACAATCAAGCTAAATCACAAAACCTAGACTACCTTTAAAAAAATTTCAATTACAGCAATCAACTCAAAATCATTACTGGTTCCTGATTCACATGATTACTCTCCTCAAGCTAAATATGTAAACATCAAAATTCTCAAAATCTTCCAAAGCACAAAGATTTATCTTTTCACACTTACATAATAAAAGGGTTCTGTCTCAATGCAGATTTGTAACAAAACTCATGTAACAAAAAAAAGCTTTTTGATAAGTATCAACAATCAAAACCCTAAATCAAAAAGCCTACTAAGCCACAAGATTCAAATTGATGTGTTGTAACCAAACCAATACATACCTGTAATTGACATGTCTCATGGAAGAAGAAGAAGAAGAGAAAGATGGAGAATAGAAATGGTTTCCACCAAAACGGCCATCGTTAACACCGACCGACGCCGATCTCTCCATCGTCGCCGTAAACGCCTCAAATGGTAGAAGGGTCTCGATCGAACAAGCTTTCGATTAGGTTGATGAAGAAGAACGTGTCCCAATCGATTCGGGTGACTTTGACTTCTTCTTCTTCTTCTTCTTCTACTTCTCCCCCACGACCAAGATCGTGGTCGCAGTTTCTAGTAACGATCGAATTCGAAGTAGTAAGAGATCTAACTTTTTGAAGTTTTTTTTTTTTTTTTTCTGGGTTTCAAATACATATACATTTATGATTTATGACCTAATTGTTTTGGTTTTTGACTATTGACTGCTGGAGTTCTTTAATAGTTTTTTTCAACATTTTTCTCGATTCATAAAAAGAAAATTATAAATTCTTAAGCATGACCAAGATCAAACTGTAACTCTATTTTATAGCGCTGGACTTGAGGATCCATAATCCGCCGTACTCGTCCCGCAAAAGCGGGAACTCGCCCTGTCCAAGCCAAGTAATAATCTTTTTTTTAATTACTTGTAAGTTTAAGTCTAAGTCCAAGTCTAAATTTTTTTACTGATACTTATCCCGTTATTTGCCTTAAAACCCGTTACTGCCTCCATAGTTGATACCTGCACACTTATACGTTACTTGTTACTTGCTATTTGGTAACGTTATGAGTTATGAGTCATTTTTATGGGCCATTTAATAAATTTACCCCTTATAAGTTTTTCTCGCCTAAGCCTTAAGTCCATCAAAGCCCACCACTTTTGAAACCCGAAAAGCCTAAAGTCTTCACTTCATCACCCCTTCACTCCCTTAGTCGATTCCCAAAAGGCAAACCCTAGATCTATAGAGAAAAAACCGCCTCTCATCTAGAGACTTCATCGCCTCTCATATCTCACTCGATCTTTTGTTGTTGTTCTTTTTCTTGTTCGATCGCTTGTTCTTCTTCGCCGTTGACGGTAAAGTCGAATCATCGCTGCTTCTGCTTCGTCGATGGTATATGCTCTTTTTTTTGTTTGATTGAATTTTTTCTTGAGTGTTTAAACGATGAGGATGAAATTTCTTTGCTTCAGATTTTGATTCGTTGATATTAAAACGATTTTGATTTTTGTCCTGGATATACAACACCTCCGCCTCCTCCTGATGAAACTATAATTCACATCGGGTAAGTTTTCCTAATCTTTGTTTCTTCCCGCTTTGCTAACTTGAATAGCAAATTGATATTCAAATACTAACTATACATATCTGGTTAGGTCTCACATAAGATTTTCTAAAGGTTATTTTGTTGGTAGTTAGAAAGAGTTAATGATTTCTAAGGTAGATGTGTAGGAATTCTTTTAATACCGTCAATGAATTTATATCATAAATTTTAGATACATTAAAAAATATATGATATGGTGTTTTAGATGCATATCTGATGTGTAAAATGTTGACTATGTAGATTATTCATCAACACATGTATCAATTCCATGTGAAAAATAAATTGTCGGCTTAGGCCATTATATAGTCAACACTAATAAGATTTGCTAAAACAAATTATTACCTTTTCATCAACTAATAATAATTATATTCTCATGAGTATATTTTTTGCTTTGATATTTCTTGCTTTCCATTTTCGAACCAAACATACTATAGTACGACGATAAACACGATTTTTGTCTAATTGATATAGGGTAAGATGAACTCCTGAATTCATTTTTCAGATTTAATATGATGAATAACAAAAGATAAAAGATGAATGAGAAGATGATTTGTTAGGAATCTATACTTTGATATTTATAACCAAACTACTACAATAATAATTTGGAAAATTAACATAATTGTGATGTAAAATATTAAATATTAAACATTTTGCTAAAACTGACAATTGTCTTTTCTGGTGATACATTAACAGTAAGTTGTCTTTTCTATTATTATTTTTATTCTGCTATTTACACAAAATCTTAATTGATTATCTATTTTAAAATTTTATATAGAAAATTACCATTACAGAAAGTTAAAAATTACCAAACTTTCTGCTATTGACATTTTTGCTTAAATTGACAAAATTTTTAATTAATTATTTATTATATATTTTTATATATAAAATTATCATTACTAGAAAGAGACACGTGTCACAATCTAAATTAGCGATGACGCATGTCAAAATCTAATGAGTTATCACTTTGACACATGTCACACTCACGTTAAACGCGTTCAATTTTATATAATAAGATGGTGGCCACCTCTGAAAACTCATCACATTAAGTTGTAGGTTTGGGATTCGAACCCTACTCTCTACGGTGTTAAAAGATTATTATAGCCACTAGGCTAGTTGACAAAAAAAAAACAACCATTGTAAAAAACATTACGCAAAAAGTAACATATTTTAATGGTTCTGTAATTTTTTTCTCCATCTGAAGATTATTAGTTATTAATAATAAAAGATTAATGAAATACAAAAGCTGACGGATACATCAATCCCCGGAAATATAGCCGGAGAAACAAACCAAAACGAAGCCCTAGAACAGGGACCCTAGCTAAACAACACTAACAAAGCAATAAAAGTGATACAATCGTACTTTTACCAATTTTTGCTATACTTTTAATAGGTTATTAATAAGGATTGGTTTTCAAGTATTTAGAGTCTAAACAAATTTTTGGGCAAAAAGGCATAAAATATAGCAAAACAAGTTGTAGGACATTTTCAAAACGTCAGAAGTTTGGCATCTTTCACCTCTAACTAGAATCAGATCAAACCATCAAGCCAACACATGAATTATTCTGATTTACTAAGCGCATGTCTAGTCACGCCCGAAGACGAGCAAGCCGCAGAAAATAGTTACTTGACCGCATCCACAACCATCATATGTCCGTGACAAACACTCCTTTGGGCTCCACAACACCACTCACAAGCGCAACAATGCAAGATGGCGTCTTTTTTATCCAAAACAACGATACTTAACTTATTTTGACTTGGGCCATGTTCGTTTCTGTATCTAGATACTGCATCTAGATGCAGATACAAGATGTTGTTCATTTAGTTCAAATTATATATGCATTTTTAAAGTGTATCTAAAAAATCTAGAAATTTCAGATACCTTTAAAAGAGGTGTCTAGATACACCTAAGTGCATCCAAAAATGAAAAAGTCTAAAATACCCCTGATTTTTTTTTCTCATTCTGCACAAAAAGTCTAAAATACACCTAAGAAAATCGTAAAATTTCCAAAAACCGTAAAATTTTCGGAAACCCGTAAAATTCTGAAAACCGTAAAATTTTTGGAAAACCGTAACATTTCCAAAAAACGTAAAATTTTCGGAAAACCGTAAAATTTATAGCAAATAGGAAAATTTCCGAAAAACATTAAAATTTCCAGAAAACCGTAGAATTTTCGGAAAATCGTAAAATTTCCAGATAACCGTAAAATTTCAGAAAATCGGTAAAATTTCAGAAAACCGGTAAAATTTCTGAAAACCATAAAATTTTCAGAAAATCGTAAAATTTTAGGAAAACCGTAAAATTTCTGAAAACCCGTAAAATTTCCAGAAACCCATAAAATTTTCAGAAAACCGTAAAATTTCCGGAAACCCGTAAAATTTCTGAAAACCGTAAAATTTTTGGAAAACCGTAAATTTTTTGGAAAACCGTAAAATTTCTGGAAAAACGTAAAATTTTCAAAAAATCGTAAAAATCCCGAAAACCGTAATATTTCTGAAAAACCGTAAAATTTCCGGTAAACAGTAAAATTTCTAAAAACTGTAAAATTTTCAAAAAACCGTAAAATTTTAAAAAAACCGTAAAAGTTTTTGAAAATAGTAAATTTTCCAGAAAACCGTAAAATTTCTGAAAACCGTAAAATTTCTGGAAAACCGTAAAATTTCCAAAAACAGTAATGTCCTTTTTGGTTCAACTTTGTTTTTAAATCCTAGCATAATATATGTCCTTTTTGGTCATTTGATTTTAAGTGCATCCAACTATTAATTCAAAATACACAAACAAACGTAACTGCATCTAGATGCAATATTTAGATGCAGAAATGAAAAACAGAAACGAACGACATCTGGATGCAATATCTAGATATGTTATCTAGATACAGTAATATCTAGATACACAAACGAACATGCCCTTGGTAAAGCCCTAAACCTACTTTTACCGCCTCAATACTATAAATACAAGTTCTTATGCACAAGAAAAGTGAGAGAAAGACCAGCAACTAGAGAGAGACGACATCCCACATCCGAAGCTGCTCCATCTCCATCGATTTGTCTCTTGTCTCGTTTCTCACCTTTTTTCGTTTAGATTTCGATTTCTTATTGTCTAGGGGAGAAGATCCTACACTTTGTTACTATAGAGACGACCCCTAGACCCTTTTTAATACTTATATTCGATTATGCAATCTTTTACATCTTTTGTTTGGGTTTGTTGTATTATGTGTGAGTAGTTTCTTTGTTGGGTTTAAAGGAGTGAATTGAAGGGGATATCGTGGTTCGATGTTGTTAGGCTGTTAGATTATTTTCTTTTCATATAATATTAAGATTTTTTGTAACTTTTACTTACTGAATGTCTGATTGATCATGAGTAAATGATCCCAAGGACTAGACCCATCATGAATGCATAACTTTATTCCCTGAACTAGTTTGGAAGAGCGGATTTCGTCATAATCTGCAATTCGTTGAGTTATGGAGTGCCGTGAACTAATCGGACATGTTTAAGATTGCATGTTTAGCTGCCTCGTTGCCTTCTATAGGTTGAGTAACAGATTTTTTAGGCATAAATTCTTGATTCTACAATCCGTAGGACTTTTATACAATAATGTTGCGAGTTTGAAAATCCATCAAAATGAAATCCTATGTTTGATTTTTTTACGTGTTGAGAAACATGATCCCTGGAAATATCTCGAATGCCCAACGACTTTAATCTATGAATTTACATAGCTTTTGCTTGCTTTAGTTTTTATTTGTCATTAGAAAAACCCAAAAACGACCAACTTCATAATTTGGACCCCAAATTTAGAAATCCAAATATCAGATTTTGTTACCGCGATTACGAAGACTCCAGTTTGACCTATTAACCCGACTAACTAAAATAAGTCTGCTAAATCAAACACTCTTAACATAGTGAAGGGTTTCAAAACCCAACGACCGTGACTTGAAAACCAAACCCACTGAATGAAGTGGAGTTCAAACACGACCCAACATCCTATTTCACATCTTCTTCTCTATTTCTTTTGCATCTTTTCATGGCATGAAATGAAAAAAAATTATTGTGAAGTACTTGATGTTGCTACTAATGATGACAGACTCGTTTACAACGTAAGAAAATATCGTTTTTCTGATTTATTTATTGTCAAATCGAACAACCGGATTTTTATTGGGAAATTGAGAAAAGATAAAAATATGTATGAATTTTCCTCCTTCTTAACGGCAAATTTTATGCAAAACATACATAATTTTCATGAAGGCATCAATGCATTCCCACCTACGATGAATTTAAGAATCACACCTGATCATTTTAATGACCTAGGTTGGACTTGGCATAATGTTGCTACTATTCTCTCTAAATATGTCGATCATACTCACTTCAACATCATGGACCCTTTTATAGTCGAAGGTCATGAAGTCTTTGGCACATTAAACCTTAAAAGAGAGGCCAATAGGTGGCGTAATAAAGATTAGCGCCATAATCCATCTCAAACACAAATCAAGTAAAATCAATTTGGGGGAAATTTAGATTTTAGGGTTCGTCGTGATTTGTGATTTGGAGGAGAGACTCGGACGATTTTTCCGGCTAGAGAAGAGAAGAGCAAGTCCATAGCGTGACCAGTAAAAAGCAGATAAATTTGCTTATATTTAAAATTTTATTCTCTTATGCGAGTTTGATCTGTGAGCATAGTCTTTTTTGTTTTTACACTTGTTCATGTTAAATATTCTTGTTTAAGTAGGACCTCTTCGGAAGCAAGTAGGACCTCTTCAGACTGCTGACCTGATCCTGGCTTCGGAAGCAAGTAAACTTGCAATCCCTCAACTCCAAGCCATGGGAAGCACAGCAGCCACAAATACTGACCCCGAAATTGAAGCAGAGGAAACAGATTTGTGTTTAATCCCAGAAGTGCAGAAAAGAAAACGAGGCAGGCCACCAATTGCTAGCCGTTTAAACTTTGGCAGCCCAAAAGTAATCTCTGAACCAGTGGAAAAAAGAGGAAAGTTCTCCAAGTCTCTATATCACCAAAAAAACTCCCAGCAAAGCCAAGAGCAACCCTGGAAAAGACTAGACGAGATCTTTCTTCCTCTTTGAATTGTAAACAGAAAAAGCTGGCATTCTCTTCAAAGACAAGAGGTCTTGGTTCAGATTCTCAATCTGCTGCACTACGCTCTTCAGTGCCTCCTATGATCCTGATCCTAGCAATGAAAAAAGATAAGGCGGGTTTTCACGAACCGCCTCTATCTCTTCCTTAAAAATTCTGTCTTGGAACTGTTGTGGTTTAGGAAATCCCATGACAGTTCGTCGTCTGCGAAATCTTCAGAATAGCTTAAATCTAGACATAATTTTCCTAATGGAGACAAAGAACAAAGAAGAATATGTCTCAGAAAAAATAAAAGAACTTGGCTTTGTTTCCAGCTGCTTGGTTCTGCCTCAGGAGTCAAATGGAGGAGGTCTGGCCCTTGTATGGAAAAATGAAGTAGATCTTACAATTTTGTCTTCTTCTGCAAATTGTATTGACTCGACTATCAAATACAAAGGCAATTTGTTCACCTCAGCGTTTATTTATGGCCCCCCTGATAGAGCAAATAGACCAGATTTCTGGACTTTTATGTCAAAGCTAATTGATTCAAGAAGTGATCCATGTCTTATCACGGGAGATTTCAACGAAATCACTTCTAATGATGAGAAACAGGGCGGACTAGAGAGACCTGAGAGTTCCTTCCTGATTTTTAGAAGTTTTTTGGCACACCATGATATCAGGGACTTGGCTCATACCGGAAATAAGCTGTCTTGGAGGGGGAAGCGTGGAAATCACCTAATCCACTCACGCCTTGACAGAGCAATGACCAACAGTATCTGGACTGAATCTTTCCCAACAAGTCATTGCAAGTATCTTAAATTCGAAGCTTCAGACCATCGTCCTATTCTCACTACTCTTGACTCTAAGAAGTGCAAAGGTAAAGGAATCTTTTGTTTCGACAGGCGCCTTCAGAACAATCCAGATATCAAAGAACTCGTGCAGAAATCATGGTCTGAGACCATTCATCTTGATATTGAGAAGCGAATAGCCTGTTGTCGTTCAGCCATAGCTGCTTGGAGCAAATTAAAACGCATCAATAGCCAGCAGAGCATTGAGAAAACAAAGATAGCGCTAGAACAGGCTATGTCAAGTCAGTCTCCCCAAGAAGAAGCCTTAATTGAGCTGAATACAGAATTGAAAAATGCTTATAACCTAGAGGAGGCCTTCTGGAAACAGAGGAGCAGATAACTATGGTTTGAACTGGGGGACAAGAATTCCGGTTATTTCCACGCAACCGCTAAAACCAGGCAATGCATCAATAAATTCTCTGTTCTTGAAGACGAAGATGGTGTGGATAGGTTTGAGGAAAATCAGTTTGGAGACATCATAATAAAATATTTTCAGAATCTGTTCTCTTTTTCTTCCTCGGATGCAGAAGATATTGTCAAGGAAGCCATCTCCCCACGGGTTACTCAAGAGATGAATGACCTCCTCATCTCGATCCTAGTGTGGAGGAAATTAAGAAGGCAGTATGTTCTATTCACCCGGACAAAGCGCCTGGCCCGGATGGGTTCCCTGCGGGATTTTTTACTGAAAATTAGGAGACAATGGGAGTGGATATCGTCAAAGAAATTCAGTTTTTCTTCAGTTCAAGCTCAATGCCACAGTCCCTAAATCACACTCATGTAAGGCTCATTCCCAAGACTCAAAAGCCTAAGACGGTGGTGGAATATAGACCAATTGCACTATACAATGTCTTTTACAAATTTATTGCTAAGATCCTAGCCAATAGACTTCAGCCACTATTCGACGGATTTATCTTCGAAAACCAATCAGCGTTTGTGCCGGACCGAGCAATATCGGATAATGTTCTCATCACACACGAGAATCTCCACTACCTAAAGAACTCAAAAGCTGAAAAGCATTGTTTTATGGCGGTTAAGACGGATATGAGTAAAGCCTTTGATAGGCTCGAATGGTCTTTCATTCGCAGTGTGTTAGATCGATTTGGTTTCCACCAAAAGTGAGTGAATTGGATCCTAGTGTGTATTTTGATGGTCTCTTACTCTTACCTCATAAACGAAGATGAAAGTGGAATTGTTGTGCCTTCTTGAGGGATCTTCCAAGGTGACCCTTTATCCCCATACATTTTCATTTTATGCAGTGAAGTCCTATCCGGGTTATGTAGGGCAGCAGAGAAGAGAGGTCAGCTAAGTGGCATTCGAATTGCTAGAAAATGCCCGAGAGTAAACCATTTGTTATTCGCGAATGATACTATGTTCTTCACTAAAGCGGGGAAGAGAAATTGTCAAGCCATCAAGCAAATTCTCCACAAGTACGAAAGAGCATCGGGTTAATCGATCAATAAAGCTAAATCTTCTATTTATTTCTCCTCAAAAACTCCGGTTGTTTTAAAGGTGGAATCGAAACTAACTCTCGAAATAGAGAAAGAGGGAGGAACGGGCAAATATTTAGGTCTCCCCGAGCTTTTCGGGAGAAAGAAAAAAGATCTTTTCGCCTCCATCCTAGAGAGAATCACAGTTAAGATCAAAGGCTGGTCATCTAGATTCCTCTCCCAAGTCGGGAAGATGACTTTACTCAAAGCAGTCCTCTCAGCCATTCCAATCTATGCAATGACTTGTTTCAAGTTGCCCACAAGTCTATGTAAGAATATTCAATCCCTACTAAATATATTTTGGTGGGATGTTAAACAGGGAAAGAGAAAAGTGATGTGGGTAGCATGGAAGAAGCTTGCATCACCAAAAGCTAAAGGTGGTTTAGGCTATAGAGATATCCAACATTTCAATGATGCCTTGCTTGCAAAGATTAGCTGGAGAATGTTAAGCAAGCCAAAATCCCTTCTGACGCATCTTCTCCTTAGCAAGTATTGTCAACATTCTGATTTGCTTCACTGCTCAGCACCGTCAAATCCATCACACAGTTGGAGAGGGATCCTTTTAGGACGCAAACTACTGAATCATAACCTTATAAAAACAGTAGGGAATGGTAAAGAAACAAAGATATGGTTTGATCCTTGGATTCCCTCGATTAAAGGTCACACACCTTTTGGACCACCAACAAAAGAAACTCAAAGCATCTGTGTAGCTAACCTCTGGTCAGAGGAGAAGAAAGCATGGAACCTATCCTTACTAGAATCCATCTTCTTGTACCTATAACAAGACATTTCCCTCATCCGCCTTTGTGAATCTAATGCTGAAGACACCTACCACTAGAAAGGTTCAAAATCAAGGGATTATACTACTAAATCTAGCTATCATTCGGCGGTTGAGCAATCAGAGTCTCTCTCCACGGTAAACTTTGATTTGCAAAGCTTTGACTGGTATAAGCATGTGTGGAATCTCAAGTGTATCCCAAAGATAAAAACTTTAATGTGGAAAGCTATTAGCGGAGCTTTGCCAACATGAGAAAATTTGAGTAAAAGAGGACTCTCCACTAATCTCACCTGTGTTTGTTGTGGAGCGCTTAAATCAACCTATCATATTCTGTTTGAATGTGATTTTGCTTCTCAGGTGTGGAACAATATCAGCTGGACAAAACTCACCTTCGCAAATCCCACCCCAGCTGACCAATGCTTTCATCAAGTTTCAATATCTGGAAGGTAGTCCTCCTTATGGTATTTCTTCTGGCTCGATTTCACCGTTGGTCCTTCGGAATGTGTGGAAGGCTAGGAACCTCATAACATTTCAGGATATGACTCTTTCCCGATCAGAAGTAGTGACAAAATCCCTCGCAGAAGCTAGAGATTGGATTGCTGCTCAATCAGAGCAGGTGAAGCCTCTCTCGGCTGAATTTCATCCCTCACATCCGGTCTGCCCCCAACCAGACTTTTATCACCACCGACGCGGCGTGGAACGCTTGATAGAGCTCATATTTACATGTTTTTACGTATTATATATAGACTAATATCATGCATTATAACTATCTTTTAGTACTATTTTAGTGCATTTGCATATGTTTATATATTTATAGGTACTTGGAGCAAAACCGGTGTTTCTAGAGTGTTTAAGAGCCTTAAGAAGCCATGAGAACGTTGGAGTTGCTTGTCATGGGGCGTGGACGATCACAGAAGGTTTCTTTGGAGCTATAAAGACAAGCATCGACCCCGGGTGCCAGATGCTGCAGGATTGACCTAGAGCATCGACCCAGGGTGCCCGATGCTGTCTCTTCGAGCTGAAATAGGAAAGTTGATGATTTAGCGATTAATGAGTGGACAACTTGTTATTTTCGTCCAGAGACTTCTAGAAGCTTCTTGGGCACGGCCTAGACTCTCCCTAATGCCCTAATACTATATAAACACATGTAATACTCATTAGAGAGTCTCCCTTCTTCTTGGCCACCTTTGAGAGCCACTAGTTAGAGAGAAAAGTCTCAAAACTCTTTGTTCTTATGTTTTTGTTATGAAAGTTCTTTAGTTCTAGTTCTTCTTCTTGTTCTTCTTATTGCTTTACTTTATTTACTGCTTTTGTTTATTATTTATCATGTCTTCCTACTCATATCCTGCCGTCACCCTGGGAGGTATGAGTGAGTAGATCCTTTAATCTCTGGGGTGGAGATCGATGATGGGATCTACTAATTAGAGATTGGTGTTTTCTGTTCTTAACCAATTAGGTACCTTGTATGTGTTCCTAAAGCTAGACTTACTCCCTTGGGAGTTGTCTAAGAGCTTGGCCGAAAATAACATGTGTGGCCGAGTGTTTCGGGAATTCCCTACGCCGCGAGAGTGGGTAGAGAGGTTTCAGACTTACATACTTGTAATCCTAGCTAATCGATAAATCTATTTTCGACTTGTGAGCTTATCTAAATTAGTTTTGATCAAGTTCGTTTAGCACCTTAGGGTCTTGATGCCACGAGAGTGGATTAAGATCTTAGAACTAAACATGTTGAAAGTTTGACTACGCTGTAGAGATGCAGTGGACAGTTAGGCCGACGATGACGAGATCATTCTCAATGCTTGTACGAGAGTGGGCTTTTACAAAAAGATTAGCATACCACGAGAGTGGACTAATCTATATACGAAATCTCTAGACCGATAGATATAGACGAAAGGTTAAAGAACATCAATTCTCGTATTAGAAGATTTCTGGATTCGTTCTCATTTACCCTTGGGATTGTTTTCTTCATTATTGTTTAATCGTTATTTATTTTAAAGTTATTTAATTTATACACTTTAATTCACGCACTTTTAATTTATGCAATTTACTTTTCTGCAATTTACATTTCTGCAATTTAATTTATGCACTCTTATTTTATGCACTTTAACTTCTACAATTTAATTTCCGCACTTTAATTTATGTAATTTACTTTATGCACTTTATTTTTCTGCAATTTACTTTATGCATTTTATTTTCTGTTATTTAATTTACGCAATTTATTTTACGCAATTTATTTTCAGTAATTTAATTATTGTCTATTTATTTTACGCATCTTAGGATTCAGAACAAAACCCTCAAACTTTATAATTTACCTAGGTTATATTTATTCTTGCAATCTCTGTGTCGTTATTCTCAGTCTCTGTGGATCGATCTTGCACGTACTACAACTGTATTATTGTACACTTGCGGTATAATCGGATTAAACTCTCAAGACTACTTTCTAGTAGCGCCCGGATGAAACCTGGTGAGAAGAGGTGAAACAAATCCTCCGACCAACGCTGATCACAATTCAGCGGGATTGGGATCGGTTTTTAACTTACAAGGACATGCTCAGAGTTTCTCTCAAGGCTTGGATTTCGTCGCCTCTGCTCTCCACGAAGAAGGCTTAGCTATTCTTTCAACTATTCATAGAGCAATCGCCTCAGGTCTTGATAACGTCACCATTGCTTCAGACTCAAAGGAATGCATAGATGCCATACTTTCAGCCTCTGACCATCATGAGTTGTTTGGTATCATCAAAGATATCCATCAATTTTCTCTAATGATTGAGTCTATCTTTTTCGCTTTTATCCCTCGGAATCAAAATTTAGTTGCAGATGTTGTAGCTAAAGCTCCCCTTTCAAACCATCTGTTGATGAAAGAGCTTTTCTCTGTTCCTTGATCGTTTATGTTTAATGAAGAAAATCTTTGGTTTGACAAAAAAAAAAGGACCTCTTTTGGTTATGACCAATGTTTTATGAGCAACATATCTTCGGGTTCAAGTCAATTTTTTCGAGAACATCATCTTATGTTATCCCAACAAGATATTGGTGTGGGGAGATCATTGTTACATCCCCTATATATAATTTGGAGAGTACACTTATAAATAAACTTTACAAAATGTTAATAATTACATCACATTGCCGTTACATCTAACAACAAATTAAAATCTCTCATTAAGGATATTTTAGTCAATTAATTATTATGTAATCATTTAATTAAATATTAAATTAATTATTTATAATTTTCGTTTTAAATAATTTATTTATTTTAATTTTTTTGAAAAGAAGTTAAAAATAGATTTTGTGAAGATTTTGATGATTTAATAAAACATACTAATTAAATTAAATTAAATGTTGATTTAATTTTTCAAAAATAAGAGATTTGATGTAAATTGCGATTTTTTGGAAGATTTTAAAGAAAAATTTAAACCAATTCAATTATGTTTTTATGTGCTAACAAAGATTCGATATTATAAAAATTGATATTATATTTTTCATAAAGTTTTGGAAGAATTATAATTTTCTAATATTCTGATTTTATAATTTTTGGATATTTTTCTATAATTGCAATTTGTCCGTGCTATATCACGGGATATATCCTAGTTAAATTTAATGACTAAAGAAAACCACTATTAAAGATTCTACCGCTGCGTGATTGCTATGGAGATGCATTATATTGTCACTAGAAAGAAGTTTTTATAGATAGAATTTCGTTTGACGATAGGTTTTTGCTAATACCAATTATAAGAGAAAAACGAAGAAAGATCTATTGAAGTGCGTTAATGAAGCGTTGTTTGACGAGATTATGATTTTAGATCATCGTAGACTTGTCGAAGATGTAAAAAATTTACAACAAGCATGATTGAAAATTTTGAAAGACAAAACAAAATACTTGAGAAGATGGAAGAAGAAATGAAACAAAAGGTTAATATGAATATGGAGACATAGCTCATGATTGCGAAGGCTAGAATGCATTAATTGGGTGGTGATATTGCGATACAGAAACTTGGTGTCGAAATTGTTGTTATGGGTACAATGGTTTGGCTTTGCGAAAATATCGTGATTTAATAAATTTACAATCTTATTATGTTTTATTTGCTTATGTTTTAAAACGATGTTGTTATGTTTCGTTTGTTTAAGTTTGAATTGAAGATATAAATTTCATCTTTGCAACATAATTATTATGTGGTCCACAACAATGGAATGTTTTAAAAAAATATAAATATGAAGAGTATGAATGTTGTTTACCGTATGAATTTTTCAATTTTGTTTAAATCTGAATATGAACAGTATGAATGTTGTTTAGCTTATGACCTTATTTAAAATTTGTTGGTTTTTAATTTAAATAATAGAATTTGTTTGCTTTCTTTTTAAAATTTGTCAAATTGGATCTAAGAAAAGTATTAAGAATTCAGTGAGTTAATTGTTTGGAAAAAAACAAGCCATGAAAATAAGTTTATTGATCACATTGAAGTTCCAAAGGGTTTATTTCTCGCTCTTTCCATTGGATACAAAAACGACAGAGACTTCAACATGACATTCTCTTAAGTGTGCTAAGTAGGTACAAATGAGTTCAGGTGAAACACTTGGAATAAACATGTCTGATCCAAGTGACACCGTGTTAAGGATTAAGAGGATCCCTTTAAGCAACACACCTTCTAGCCCTTCAAAGTCGCATAGTAAAATTGAAGAACTCGTTAAGTCACAAAATGACACCTTTACTTTTAATATATATAAATAACAAGTGATAATAGGCATTAGGATTGTATTCTATATGTTATAAAAAACCAACAAAGAAAAAAACAAACCACAAAAGACAATGATGACATAAGTTTCCAATCTTAACGTGACTCAAAACAAACCCAAAATTAATATAAACGACTACTTACAAATAACTCATCATATGCTTGTTTGTGTCGGTTGTGTGAGTAAGATGATCTCTGGCCCTTGCGAAGATGATGATGCACCATCCTGAAAATTAATGAAAGATTATGTAAACTAACATGAAAATAGGAAAAAAAAATTACAGCATGTAAACAACATTTATTCGGTTCATTCATTCGAATCTACTAAACCATTTTTGTTGGGGATGAAATTACAGCGCGACCAAAGCTGGTTTGTGCTTACAACCGATTTCCCTATGGTTGCGACTGCCATTCAACATGCGGGCTATAGAGTCAGGCTTCTTAGAGTCATTGTATGACAATTCACCCAAACCTTTGTCGACATTAGACTACCCAACAATTTTTCTCGCTTGGAGCTTAGCTGATCATTACGCGGGGACCTATATGATAGAACAGTACAGATACGAGACACATATCTGTCAATTTCCTAAATTTCTTCACCAATAGAAGATTCTGAGCGGCACGCACACACTTCAAGGAAAGACTTTTCTCTTCTGGCTTTGCTACAACTATGGGAAATGTTTTTAGACGTTTTATGAGTTTACCCTTATTAGGTTGTTTTTTTTTGTAAGTAACTTTGGAAGCATCACAATATTTCATTTTATGTCCCTTTGGTAGTAATCATATTTGCTATGTTCGCCAAGCAAAAAAAAAACAAAATATTAAGCAAAGGAGATAAAAAAACAACATGAAACAAAACAAAAAATGCATCAAAATCAGATTGCAACAAAACAAAAACAAAAAAAAATCATCAAACTCAGAGTGCATTATAGCAAAAAAGAAAAAAATTAAGCAAAATCAGACTACAAATAGACAAAATCCATACCAAATAAAAAAACCAAAAAAAAAAAGCATCAAAATATAAGATATGTAAAGTTATTACATAGAATTCAATCGTATTTAATAAAAAGAAAAAAAAATCATAAGTAATTATAAAAAATTTCATCGTAGAAAACGAATCCGATAGTTCCAATGTAATCAGCAGAAAATACATTTCACATTCTTAGGATCTTAACTTTGATTCTCCATTGTTTCTTATATGGCTTGAGAGAGTTGATATCATTGGAATACATGGTATTAGAGTTTATGTGAATTATTATGCGTTTCGTGATGATGCTTCATAGTTCAGAGGTAATGTTTTTTGTCACTTAGATAGATTATGAGAATCGACTATCAGCTTGGAGAAGAATCGACTATTGCATTTATTCAAGAGAAGATTATAGACAAAAATGATTGAATTTTAAGAATATTTGATCGTTGTGCAGATAGTGTACAATGGACAAAAATGATTGAATTCATGATTAAGCCATTTTGACTTCTGAAGTAACTTTAAGAATCAACACATGGTTCTGAGAACAATCATGAAATTTAACAAAACTTAAACAATCTACCGTAAATCAAACAAAAAATTATATGAATCAAGATATGGTTCTAGCAAGAATCATGAAATTAACAAAATTGAAACAATTTTTGTTATATAAATAGACTTGTTTCGCACAATCCCTGCAAAAATTAGAAACTAGATGAGAACTTTTAATCAGTGAAAATTGAGTGATGAATTGAATAATTAATTATAGCTTACCATATATGAGATTCCCATCAGCCACTTCTAATTGCTTTTTCGTTTAATCACATCATCTTGGATTTTTGTTTTATCACTTCATCTTGTGTCACATGGTACCACGATTTTCGTCTCAGACATAACAAAAACAACCACGATATTGAATCGACATTTCCATGATTGGTAAACTTATTACACAAATTAAACAATCTCAAATCAGCAAAACCATAATGGTTTGTAGTCATATTATAGTTTACCGAAAATTAAATTACAAAATCATTGACACCTCAACTGTTAAAGAACAATCATAATTGCACCATATGAAATTTGATTCATTAGAACCGAAACAATACAAAAAAACCATAATATTAAAACTAATGAAACTATTTATCTAACGGAGATCGTTTCTTTAACCCATATAATCCTAATAGTGTTGTCTAGGACAAACCTTCATAATTATCTTTCAAAATTTACCATTTTATTAGAATTTTTATAGATAAAATTATTCATTGCATTTTGTTAAAAAGAATATATTCATTGCATAATTAGATTTTATCTTCAAGTTTTTTAAATATTAAAAAAAATTATATTTTAAATCTAAACAATATATAATCTTTTTCGGAACATTTTGTATTTATAAATATCCTTTTGTATTAAGAATATTTTTGATTTCTTATATGCTAAATTTCATTTTGAGAGCTTAAAACCCTAACTTTAGTTCAAATTCTGACTTTTGAATTTTGTTATTTGAAGATTTCTAATTAAAAGGTTATTATTATATATTTAACCTTTTTCGGCAAATTTTGTATTTAAAAATATCCTTTGTTATTAAGAATATTTTTGAATTTTTACATGCTAAATTTTATTTTGAGAGCTTAAAATCCTAACTTTAGTTCGAATTCTGACTTTTGAAATATATATATATATATATATATATATATATATATTTTGAAGATTTCTTATTAAAAGGTTATTATTATATACTTTAAAAGTTTAATATACTGCGAGTTACCACTCCCACTCAGATTCAAAGGCGAATCATCTTTAAATTTTGTTTAAACCATTAAACCGGTAATTGCAAACCTTACCGGTTCAGTACTTTCTTACAAACCAAAAACAATCAATTAAACCGTCATTGCAAACCAAACCATTCCGGTTAAAAACCAAAAAACAACACCACCCTCTTCGGATCGTTGAGTTCTTTTCACTTCCTCAGATTTCTAGGGTTCGCTCAAACAAACAAAACGAAGAGACCAAATTGTAATCTATAGATTTGAGTTTTCCAGATCGCAACCCTAAACCATGCCGCGAAACAGAGACGAAGACGATGATGTTGATGAAGACTACGAAGGATTGGATTTAGAGGAAGAAGAAGAGGAAGAAGAGGAAGACGAGAGAGGAAGAGGGAGCGGCAGCTCTAGGCGGAAGAGAGGAAGATCGAATTTTATTGATGATTATGCGGAGGAAGATTCTCAGGAAGAAGAAGATGATGATGATGAAGATTATGGTAGCCGTGGAGGTAAAGGAGGTGGAGCTAGTAAGAGAAAGAAGCCTTCAGCTTCCATTTTCTTAGACCGAGAAGCTCACCAGGTGGATGATGAGGATGAAGAGGAAGAAGAAGAAGGAGAAGACGGTAAGCACTCTTGATTTTGGAATCGAATTCGACCATTGTGCTATGTTCTCTTTAGATCGATTGATTTCAGAAGGTGAAGATTTGTGTTGTGCAAATCAGTGGTCTGGTCGTTACTTGTTGATTTTGTGATTGAGATTGTTTCTTAGAAGATAATTTACTCTGAACGTTGAAGTCACCATTGATAAGAAATGAAATTTTTTGTTGTTGTTGTTATTGTTATTGTTAGTAGTGGAGGAACAATTAGTCTTAAATGGTTACTCGTACAACTACTTAAGCATCGATAATTATCGTCCTTTTGCTAGTCACTGGAAGTTTTAACTACTTGAAGGTTCTTTTGAAAAATGCAGACTTTATAGTGGATGCTGGAACAGACCTTCCCGATGAGCGTGGTGATAGAAGGTATGAACGGAGGTTTCTTTCTCGTGATGAAAATGATGAGGATGTGGAAGATCTCGAGAGAAGAATTCAAGAGCGGTTCTCTAGGCATCATGAAGAATATGATGAAGAAGCTACAGATGTAGAGCAACAAGCGCTTTTGCCATCAGTCCGTGATCCAAAATTGTGGATGGTGAAATGTGCGGTATGGGTTTTACATAAGTTGCGTTAGAAGTTAGAAGTCTTGGTTCTTCTTCTTCTTTACTTATTTAATGTTCTTTTCTGTGATACTTGGAACTGATTCTCCCTGATTTTCACGTTGCAATGTCAGATTGGCCGCGAAAGGGAGGTTGCAGTTTGTCTTATGCAAAAATTCATAGATCGAGGAGCAGATTTGCAGATCAGATCTGTTGTTGCCCTTGACCACCTTAAAAATTATATATATGTTGAAGCAGACAAGGAAGCTCATGTGAAAGAGGTATTCGATGGTTGCCTTCTACTATATATAATTTGATCTTCCGTGCCAGTGATAGTGTTCATTACTGTTGTGACTGGGTGTGAAGACAGTATTTGCGCTGTTTCTTTTACTTGTGTTAGGCAATCAAGGGCATGAGGAATATATATGCTAATCAGAAGATCTTACTTGTCCCCATAAGAGAAATGACAGATGTTCTTTCTGTTGAAAGCAAAGCAATTGATCTATCTCGGGATACCTGGGTTAGAATGAAAATCGGAACGTATAAAGGTGATCTTGCAAAGGTATGATCCATTTTCATGTGTTTTCATTGGTAAAAGTACCCACAGACTGCTAAAATGCAAGTCCTTTGCAGGTAGTTGATGTTGATAATGTGCGTCAGAGGGTCACAGTCAAGTTAATCCCAAGAATTGATCTGCAGGCACTAGCCAGTAAGCTGGTATGGATTCTGTCCATGCATAGGAAAGATGGTGCTATTTGTGTTTGGTAAACATGTCTAATAGAGTAATAGCTAAACTTAGCCTGTTAAGAAAATTACGGCAACTGTCCTAATGTCCTTGCATTCTAAGGTTTTTGTAGTGTGCTCTAGTCATTGAAACGATACAATAATTTGGCTACACTTTACTTGACTAATTGCAGGATGGAAGAGAAGTTTCAAAGAAAAAAGCCTTTGTTCCACCTCCACGTTTCATGAACATTGATGAAGCGAGGTACTCCGTTTAGATACTGTACGTTGTACTTTAAATCTATAAAGCCTGTTATGGAGAAGGTTTTACAAAAGTGCAGGATTTTAAAAATTTTTACATGCCTATAGGGAATTGCACATACGTGTTGAGCGTCGGCGTGATCCCATGACGGGTGATTACTTCGAAAATATTGGTGGGATGCTTTTCAAAGATGGTTTCCTGTACAAAACAGTATCATTGAAGTCCATCACTGTTCAGAATGTTACACCAACTTTTGACGAACTTGAAAAATTTAATAAACCAAGTGAAAATGGAGAGGGCGACCTTGGTGGTCTGTCAACTTTATTTGCAAACAGAAAGAAAGGTCATTTCATGAAGGGTGATGCAGTTATTGTTATCAAGGGGGATTTAAAAAACTTGAAGGGTTGGGTTGAGAAAGTAGATGAAGAAAATGTCCTTATCAGATCAGAAATGAAAGGTCTCCCTGTAAGCATCACTACTCTTTGGCTGTTCGTTACTGCTTGCAATTTTCTAAAATGATCCAGCCAAGAAAAATTGCCAAGCATTACTCTTGTGTTGCAGGATCCTCTTGCTGTAAATGAGAGAGAGCTCTGCAAGTACTTTGAACCTGGAAATCATGTGAAGGTGGTTTCTGGGACCCATGAAGGAGCAACAGGCATGGTTGTCAAAGTTGATCAACATGTTCTGATCATTTTATCTGACACAACCAAAGAACACGTAAGCAAACTTTTGTATATGGATTGTGCTTATTTCTGACTAGTAGGGTTATTAAATCCCAAGAGAATATACTTGTAGGTCCGTGTGTTTGCTGATCATGTTGTTGAGAGCTCAGAAGTGACAACTGGTGTTACCAAAATTGGAGACTATGAACTTCATGATCTTGTGCTTCTGGAGTAAGTGGGATGCCTAATCACCTTGAAGTGATACATATTGCCCATTTACACGCGTCTGAAAGCTTTATTTATTTGATGCAGTAACCTGAGTTTTGGAGTAATTATACGACTAGAGAATGAAGCTTTTCAGGTAAGTTGACAACTTTTCGACAATACTACTATAGATAAGTCTACCCTTAACTGCTATAATTTGAAAAATTTCTTTTGGGATATTTTTTTTGTTAAAAGCGCCCAATGTATCTAGGAATAACTCTGTTTTAATATCCTTAGGTTCTTAAAGGGGTTCCTGACAGACCTGAGGTTGCTCTTGTCAAACTCAGAGAAATCAAATGCAAAATTGAGAAGAAAATTAATGTTCAAGATCGCTACAAAAATGTCATTGCTGTGAAAGATGATGTCAGAGTCATTGAGGGTCCTAGCAAAGTGAGTACCTTAGCAGTCTGGTTGTTGTTGGTTACCTTGCTCAATTTTACTGATCTCATATCAATTAATTTGTATATTCTAGGGTAAACAAGGTCCTGTGAAGCATATTTACAAAGGAGTCTTATTTATATATGATCGGCATCACCTTGAGCATGCCGGATTTATCTGCGCTAAATGCACGTCATGCATTGTTGTTGGTGGATCACGTTCTGGTGCTAATAGAAATGTAAGTGGCTTTTTGTGATGTGGCCATGTTTTGTCATATTTTCACCAAACTGTAGCTTCACCTTATCCAGCACGTTTTCTACTCTAGGGTGGTGATTCTTTTTCAAGGTATGGCAATTTCAAGGCACCTGCCCCAGTACCCTCATCTCCAGGAAGATTTCAACGCGGCAGAGGCATGGGATATAGCTGTATGTTAAGATTTTTTTTCTTTCTACATTGGTTATGAGTAAGAATACAAAATGTTTTGTTTAGTTGATGATATTTGCATTCTTTACTGGTCCGGTGCTCTTACTATTAATCCAGAATAAGGCAATGATTTGCACTATATATGACTTGTACAGTTTTCTGGTAGAATAATGATTCATTGCTTCAAACTAATATTGCTTTGCATATCTTTGGTGAAATGCTTATACATCTTATCTACGTACAGTTGCACATACTCTTATTTGTATCTTTAAATGCAGCTGGAGGGAGGCATAGGGGTGGAAGAGGAGGGGGAGACGATTCTTTGTTGGGTACTACTGTTAAAATCCGTCTAGGACCTTTCAAGGGGTATAGGGGACCTGTAGTAGAAGTGAAAGGAAATTCAGTGCGTGTAGAACTTGAGATGAAGATTGTGACAGGCAAGCCCTTGTATTCACTTCTCCGCATGTGGGTTTCTACATGTCGAAGAAAATCTAACAATAGTTTGTATATGCAGTTGATCGGAATGCAATATCAGATAATGTTGCGACAACGCCGTTTAGGTAATCTACTAATTTTTATCTCATTGGTTATTTTGACTTCAATCATTACAACGGACATTCATTAAATCATTTGAATTCTACACAGAGATACATCTCGGTATAGTATGGGAAGCGAAACACCTATGCATCCATCTCGGACTCCACTTCATCCTTATATGACTCCAATGCGGGACTCTGGAGGTTTGTTTTCTAGTTCTTGCACGACTTAGGATGCAATATCTATTCATTTTAATGTGATTTTGCGCCTCCTCTGTAATATGTTCACTTGACATATTTAGCTCGGTGATTTTGTGTAAATTTCAGCTACACCGATCCATGATGGAATGAGGACACCCATGCGTGATAGAGCTTGGAATCCTTACACGCCTATGAGTCCACCTAGGTAAGTTGTTGCGTTTCTATTTTCAGAAGTTGATTTTATCTGTCATCTCCCTCAGTGAGTTTGCATCAATGTGAGGTTGTTTGTTATGTTATACAAACATGGCAATTGTTCCAATTCTTCCTAGAAATTCTTAACACATGTCTGAGAATTGTAAATCTTGATTAAAGAATAAAATTGGATATCTCTCAAGTTATGGTTGTTATGGCATCAGGGATAACTGGGAAGACGGAAATCCGGGATCTTGGGGAACGAGTCCTCAATATCAGGTAAGATTTATCCATCTATGATTTTGCTTTTAACCTTATTATTGGCTTAATATCTCTGACATATGTAATTGTGCATTAAATCGTTTATGTGACACTTGTTTTCAGCCGGGAAGTCCTCCTTCACGGGCATATGAGGCACCAACTCCTGGCTCAGGATGGGCTAGTACTCCTGGTGGTAGTTACTCGGATGCGGGGACACCTAGGGACCATGGTTCAGCTTATGGTAAGATGCGTGTAATCTTTTTCAAAATGTTGACTATTCTTGTCTGGCCAGTCTTTTTTCTCACATACCTTGTCATGCAGCTAATGCCCCAAGCCCTTACCTACCATCAACACCTGGGCAACCCATGACACCAAGCTCGGCTTCATACTTACCTGGAACTCCCGGAGGACAACCAATGACTCCTGGAACCGGCCTCGATGTCATGTCTCCTGTTATAGGTATGTCTATTCTTGGGGTAAAGTTAAAAGGATAATTTTTTTGTTTAGTCCGACCTTGCATCTTCCTTGTCTCAGTTCCCCTTAGAAGTTTCATTTTTATGGCGGTTTTCTTAGCTTATTATTGTAAATATGATGAAAGGTGGGGATGCTGAAGCATGGTTCATGCCTGATATTTTGGTTGACATACACAAGGCTGGAGAGGACAGTGAAGTGGGCGTCATCCGAGATGTTTCGGTTAGTCTTTTGCCTTTCACCAACTCCAGTCTAATTAAAAAAAAAAAAAAAACTACTAGCTAGTAAAATAAACAAAACCAGGAAAAAATTTAAAAGATCTTGATTGCGAGAAGTGATTCTGAATGCGGATGCTGTTTAAGCTGAATGATAGCTCCTTTCTAACGCTCACACCATTCTTCCTATGTGCTACTTAGGATGGAACGTGTAAAGTGTCTCTCGGGTCTAGCGGTGAAGGTGATGCTATAATGGCCCTCCCAAGCGAACTGGAGATAGTTCCTCCGAGGAAGAATGATCGTGTCAAAATAGTTGGTGGCCAATATCGTGGGTCTACAGGTAAGCTGATCGGAATCGACGGGTCGGATGGTATCGTTAAGATAGATGATAATCTTGACGTCAAGATTCTGGACCTGGCCATATTAGCCAAGTTTGTGCAACCGTGATAGTGTTCTAATGAACGTTGAATTTTATCTTTCGAGACCGTATATTGTAATCTTAAATTTCTCTATAGTTTATAAAGAAACATTGAATCTTTTTTTCCAGTTATCATCGGAGAAAACCTTTGAATCTTATTTCCAATTTTGTGCTTTTCTTGTAATGTCCTATCGTTTCTACTATTTTAGTTTAGCATGTACATCGCCTTACCTGGTTCCCTACCTATTATGAATTAAACCTAACGATTGATGGAACTTTCTAAAGTGCACATTAAACTGATATTAAAATTTAGATGTATAAACGAGGATGGAGTATCTAAAGGACAATGCCATATTAGATTCAATTATGGTAATCATTATATTTAGGTTTGGGCGTTCGGGTTCGGTTTGGATTTTCGGGTTTAAATCTCAAGATCCTATTCAGGTAGGGAAAATGGTGATTACTCACGCTATGTTCTAACTTTGTGTATTAAATCGTGAGCTTTGTATCGTGCGCTTAAAGCTACGTGACTTACCAAAATTTGAATTTCTTCTGTGAAGCAAGCAATTTAAGCTCAATCTTACATGGCGTCCACGGATGCCGTGGCGTCCTACATATGCGTGTCGTCACGTATGTCACATGTCATGATGCATGGCGTCCGTGGATTTTTTGCGAGATAAAGTATTCTAATCTCCGGTGAATCAGGCTTAACGTATTTGAAATTCGATGATTAAGTAAATAACATGTGAAGAAAAAAGTTAACACCTGGCTTTATAGTTAAAACGATTAACAATTTCGGTATAAGAAAAAATCTTAGAAGAGAGGGTGATAGATCGTGTTCCGAGATTTGGAATTTACGTGGAGGCCAGATTTTTCGATGGGGTAAAATGGATCGGCTACGTGAAAGTTATTCCTTACATAAAAGCTATTCTTTACGTAGAATACTAATCATACGTGAACTACATTTCTTTTGTAGAACAATATTTCGTAGGAGATGTAGAATGTAGTGTTACATGACGACGAATAACTACATTATTCGGAAGGAATCTTATTCTGAGAGGAATAGTATAGAATGAATAATTTTCTCTTGAAAAAGACCTTTCGCGAGTTGGATCCAATTAAGTCGTGAAATCCCAAAAAAGTTCTGTTGTTAAGTAACTGAATATGTTGTTTGTGATCTGAATAGGATGAGTAATGCTTTATCTCGATAAAAAAACTCACGTGGATGCCCGTGTATGTGTGGCCGCATGGCGTCATGGAGTTTTAATTTTTTGAATAGTTAGGTAGTAAATTTAAATTTTAGGTAAATTAAAGTTTAAGGCGCATTGAAAGTATTATCTGTGCATAGTTGATGAAGGCCATCCGACTTTATTCGGTATTTATATATTTGGATCGGGTTCGGGTCGGATTATTTTGGGTTCGTGTTCGAGTTTACTCTACTTTTTAGTATAATTTTTTGGATTTTTCAGGTTCGGGTTCAGGTTTCGGATTCTGATTTTTTGCCCATCCCTAGACTACTTATATCAACTAGTAGATGCATGAATATGTCTAATTGTCTATTATCGTTAAGAATGTTGAAACTGGTCTTTAAAGTGGCTGATGAGCTTCCGATTTCATCCTTAGTTTTAGTTTCTATTTTTATATTGACTATGCTAGTCAAATTAATAGATTTTAGGATTTCGATTTCGAATTTAAAATTTAAGTTTTGTTAGAACGTCATGTGGTAAAATTAAATATGCACGTAAAAAAACATGTTATTCAAAAAAAGATAGTAAAGATAAAAAAAATTAGTGACAATTAAGTAAAATAAAATTAGAACTAGAAAATATTGATTTGTCTTATTAATTAGTTATTATTATCATTTTTTCCACTGCTTTTCATTAATATTAAAAAGATGATACATAGTTACAAGCATTCGAAATTAGTAAGGATCATAAGAGTATAAATGAAATAAACTATCAATCATTTGGGATAAGTGCTTTGCTACTATATCAGCAGGTTGGTCGTTTGCTCTTGGAATCCATCTCAACTGCTCATCTTCACGAATCGATCATAAATTTATGGACTTCTTCTTGCTTGATTTCTATACCCCGCAGCTTGGTTAAGGCTAAAGATATAATCTTCTCTATTCAACCATTCATTTGCATGATTCTTAGCCAAAGACAGATTATTACGCCTAGGGGCAAATCATTCTTTTGATCGGGTAATATATTTTTTTACTTGAAACTCTGGAGCATAGATGCAAAATTTTTGAATAAAAAACTATATTTAAAAAAAATACATGGAAATAAACAAAAACAAAATTTTGGTGGGAGCCACTGTCCCTTCTTGGTAAACGTGGTTCCGCCACTGATTACGCCAATCCAAACTTTTTTGTTGGAAAACCAGTAGATTTCTACATTTCCACAAGTGCCAGAGAATTGATGAAGCTGCGGATTCATAGTAGCAATATTTCGAGACAGAAAGTTATTATGTAATTTGTGTTTTTTTTTCCTCAATTTTCCTGATTTATCTATAATTAATCTAATGGATAGGAGTAGTGGACTGATGTATTTATAGAAAAAGCGCTGTGTTAATAGGCTGAATAACAGATGAGGTTTAAAAGAAAGTAAAATTGTAGAGCAATGGATAAAAGACAGGAAAGTTCCATAGAACAACATAATCTTCATCCACAATATCTTCACATGATAATAATAGTATGAATGTTAATGCAATTAGTATTGCTTTCCCAAAAATCGTTAGTATTAATTTTCTTTTTTTTTGAACTATGAAATTTATTCAACAAAAAGAAAAATCGGTTTCTACAGTGGAAAATACGAAGAGAATATGACAAAAACATATCAATTGGTTAGGGTAAGGTACTATTTTCAGAAAATATTATTGATAATGGCATACACATAACGAAATAAAATGTTAAAGTTATAACCATTTGGCAAATTTACTCATAATTATGAGTCACGATAACATCTATATTTAAAATTACAATATGCAATATAGAACTAGAGTATACAAATTCAGTGATAGAGAATTTAGAAAGAAACTTCCTTTTAAATGACGTCGAATTTAAATTGACAACTTCAAAGTCTACATATTCAAATTTAAAGTATGGTAAGTATGGTAAGAGGTAGTTACCAAAGACATATTCTTCTATAATTTCTCTTTAGATTTAGACAAAATCAGCGTAAACTAGTTTTGACTTATTAAACAATATAGCATTATTGCTCTAAGACGCTTTCATAAACTTCTATAAACAAATATTCTAGTTGTCGTACTGTGTGCTATATAAACTGCTGCCTTTCGATTACAATCCATTCAAAAATAAATCGGTTTTAAAGTAAGAATCGTACTAACAAAAGCTAAGTCTAGAATAAGAGCACACAAATTCAATCGACATGGCCAATCCTTGTAATTGGCCATCTCTTCTTATGTTGGTCTTGGCCGTGTATGCCATTGCTGCTCATACAAGTGCCCAGTACACATACTCTCCACCATCACCACCACCATACGTTTACAGTTCTCCACCACCACCTCCTCCTTACGTATATAACTCCCCACCACCTGCTCCATATGTTTACAAGTCTCCACCACCACCTCCTTCCGTCTACAGCTCCCCACCACCTCCACCATATGTTTATAAGTCTCCCCCACCACCTCCCCCATATGTTTACAAGTCTCCCCCACCACCTCCTTACGTCTACAGCTCCCCACCACCTCCCCCATATGTTTATAAGTCTCCACCACCTCCTCCTTATGTCTATAGTTCTCCACCTCCTCCTCCTTATGTATACAAGTCTCCTCCTCCTCCTCCATACGTCTACAGCTCCCCACCACCACCTCCCTATGTTTACAAGTCTCCCCCTCCTCCTCCATATGTGTACAGTTCTCCACCACCTCCTCCATATGTTTACAAGTCTCCCCCACCTCCTCCATACGTCTACAGCTCCCACCACCACCTCCCTATGTTTACAAGTCTCCCCACCTCCTCCATATGTCTATAGCTCTCCACCACCACCTCCATATGTTTACAAGAATCCGCCTCCTCCTCCATATGTCTACAAGTCTCCCCCTCCTCCTCCATACGTCTACAACTCTCCACCACCACCTCCCTATGTTTACAAGTCTCCTCCTCCTCCTTATGTCTATAGCTCTCCACCACCACCTCCTTATGTTTACAAATCACCCCCTCCTCCTCCATACGTCTACACTTCTCCACCACCTCCTCCCTATGTTTACAAATCTCCCCCTCCTCCTCCTTACGTCTATAGCTCTCCACCACCACCTCCTTATGTCTACAGCTCTCCTCCATATGTTTACAAGCCACCACCACCTCCTCCTTACGTCTACAGCTCTCCTCCATATGTTTACAAGCCACCACCACCTCCTCCTTACGTCTACAGCTCTCCTCCATATGTTTACAAGTCTCCACCGCCACCTCCAAGCTATAGTTATAGTTCTCCCCCTCCAATATACTAAACAAACATATACATGATGAACTGAGTTTCAAAAGAATGATAGTGTCGTTTACCAGCCATCATATTCATGGAATCAAAAATTTCCTTTCTAAATTCTCATATATGAAATGTATTTCTTTGGTTACAAACCAAGTGCATTTTTGTTGTTTGATTGCGCTTCTTTTGATGTTGTTTTACTTTCTAAAAGATCGATGTACTTGTTGTCTATTTTTTATTGTTTAATAAACTCAATAAATTTTATTTAAACAGATTTAAATAAATCCAATAATCTTACGGCATCTCATATGTTTAAAAGTCTATTTTGCAAATTTATTTAAAAGAAAAAGATATATACCATAACCTCCATATTTAAAATTACAAGATGTAATATAGAACTAGTGTAGCCAAATTTAAATTGACAGCTTCAAAGTCTACATAGTCAATGTAAAATAAGGTAAAGGGTAGCTACCAAATACATTTTCTTTTCAATTTTTCCTTTTAACAAAATCTGAAACCAATTTAACCAGATATTTCTGAAAAAAAAAAACTTTCTAACTCGTCAATTTTTGTAATTTTACCTTCCATCTACAAAATGCAGATTAATTATACAAAGTCAAAAAATAATACGTAATATAACCCTTATACGTATATTTTAAACATTTTCAAGGTCATATACATAAAAAATTTAAAATTCTAAAAGTAGATTTGGCCTCCTCGTCGTGAAAATTTCGATTTGATATATTATTTATCAAAATTTTACAAACTTGACGGTAACAAAGACGGGTTATATTGCGTATTATTTTTAACTTTACGGGATTAACCTGCAATTTTTGAAAAGGTAAAGGTTTTAAGTACAATTTAATCTCTATATATTAATTGAGGAAATCAGTTTTTATATTAAAATGTCATCGCCATAATGATTTTCATAAATATATTTTTAAGACATTAATTACTAGACTAATTACATAATATGCTATTAGATCAATCATATATAAAAAACTGTTTTTATTTTATCTTACCAAAATTAGATTTATTTATTTATGGAAAATCAAATAAGTAAATATTCCATAAAATTATATCTGATTTTATTGTTTCCTAAATTATAGATTTTAATTATTTATATAATAATATACGCTATACGCAGGAATTACCTAGTTAACACTATTGCTCGAAGACACATTCATAAACTACAATAAACAAAGGTACTAGTTGTCGTAGTGGACAGTCGTCAACTATATAAACTGCTTCTGTTCTATACAATCCATCCAAAAATCGGTTAAAATTCGAAAAGTAAGAATAACACTAACAAAAGCTTTTACCAAAAAAAAAAAAAAACTAACAAAAGCTGAGCCTAGACACAAGAACACACAAGTTTTATCGAGATGGCCAATCCTAATAGTTGTACACCAGATCGTCTCTACTTGTATGCCGTTGCTGCACATACTCTCCATTTCACCACCACCATAAGGCTATACTTCTCCACCATTTGCCGTTACAGAATTCATGATAGGTTGGAAAAGAAATAAGGGGATCAACATGCTAAACTAAAAAGTAGAAATTATATAAACGTTACAAGAAAAGTACAAAATTACAAATAAGATTCATAAGTTTTTTTTTTTTTTTTTTTGATAATTGTAAATCTATTAAGAAATAGGAATGTTACATTATAATGTTTCAAGGATTGGTTAGGCTAAAAAAAAAGATTAAAAAAGCCAAAGGAATAATTTTGCTGGACATAGAATTTTCTCTTGGATTACTCCCACTTGAACCACTGTTGTAGAAGTCCCATGAAAGCTTTCCTGGATCTTCTGGCTACGAGTGTGTCTCTGACACTGCGGTCGATCTGCCGGAATACTGAGGAGACAGGGAGAGAGGTTTTGCTGTGTAAGCGTGAGTTCCTTTCACGCCATAAGCAATAGATCGTAACTTGTACTGCAATTTTCTTCAAATTCAGAGAAACCTGTGGAGATGCTGAGAGGAGCCAAGAGATTAAAGCTTCCCAGTTGTGAAAAATACAGGCTGGTCCACCTAACCTTCTCATGACAATATGCCAAAGTTGTTCACTGTAATCACAATGGAGCAAAATATGGTTCCTGCTTTCTATGTGCAGACTACAGAGGCAGCACAGCGGTGAATCAACCACACCCCAGTCAAATAATTTCTACGGTGATTCATTAGTTTTTCTTTTAACTGGAAATATGATTTGAAGTTTCTTAATTTATAAACTATAGAGAAATATAAGATTACACGATGAAATTTATACGGTCTCACAAGATGAACTTTAACGTTCATTAGAACACTATCACGATTGCACAAACTTGGCTAATATGGCCAGGTCAAGAATCTTGACGTCAAGATTATCATATACCTGATGTAAAAAAAGAAAGCAAAAAGATTATCATATATCTTAACGATACGGTCCAACCCATCGATGCCTATCAGCTTACGTATAGAACCACGATATTGACCGCCAACGATTTTGTCACGATCATCCTTCACCGTTAGACCCGAGAGACACTTTACACATTCCAACGACAATACAAAATTTCTACGGTTTGTTTCCATCATTTTAAGTTAAAAAAAAAATAACATCAAATTACATTATGATACATTAATTTAACAATCTATAACATATTTCTATTTTTTTTCACATTATATAATACTAGATAACCCCGCCTAAAAATGTTGTTATTATATATGTGTTTCTTATCATTTCTAACTATATTAATGTTTACAATAAATTCAAAATATATTTCATGAAATGATAAGAAACACATATATAAATTAATCATATATTATACATAATTTTCTGATTTTTTTTCTGATCAGCAATTTATAAATTAAAAAGTTTTGAAAATAAATTGCAGGTAAGTCATGGACTGGTTCCTTCAGTCTTTCCAAACCAGGGGAATAAAATTTACATAACTTACATCCTAAGCATATAATCTAGCACTACGAGCTAAATAATCCGCACATACTTTTTTAGTTTAAATATAGATAAGCAAATAATCTATTTTGAGATCATAAAAGTATATTTACATGCACTAACTAGTAAGCTAATCAAAATTGTTTCAAGAAACATGTTAATTAAAAACTCAAAACTATATTTTTAATTTTAATTATCTCTATTTTATAAAATTTATTATTTTTATTTCCAATAAAACTTTCTACCGGCTTACATTTACTATTTCAAATTGAATGTTTTAACTATTTCTTCTTCTAAATATAATTCTATTTTTTTTCATTTAAAACTTATCATTATTCGATTAAATTATCTAATTATTTTTATAACTTTCACGATAAGTTTATCTTCCCTATTTTATAATCATTTTAAATTTATTCAAAATTATTTTTTTTGTCCACTATTTCTTTTGGAAAGTGATTATATAATATAAATAACCTTTTTCTAATGTAAATAAGATAAGAATTCATCAACAGATCCCACGCCTATGAGATTATTGAGTGTGGTGTCCGATTCTATACAGATGAAGAAGATAGAAACAGTGACTGGAGCTATAAATATGAACTCAGTGATGCATCTGAATGCCCTGACAACGCCGATGTACTAATCTGTGACTCGAAAGAAGACAAGATCGTAGGCAACAAACACACAGACTGTTGGAGTTGGCTCATCCTCTGTTTTGATGTCTCCCATATCGTGAGAACCATCGGAAATTTAGTTTGGGGAGGAAGATGAGAGAAGCCAGACTAGCAATAAAGTACTAGAAGACAATGCTTCTAGTACAAAGATACCTTTTACTTAAAGCAAAAGCGAAAGGAAAAATGATTGAAGACTTTTGATTTTGATCAGAACAGAATTACGTAGACAAAGAACTTAGACATGAGGAAAGAATAACAGAGAAAAAACCGAAAACGTAGTTTGTATTGTTGAACTATAATCAAAATCTCGTATAAGACAAAGTCACATTCATATAAGTTAGTTACTAATTAAGAGTCACGAATTGTCATTCGTATAGTTGTGTTTTTCAATTACACATTCATGTTGTTTCAACACAATGGTTCGTTTGTATAAGTATAGATCGAGTCTAATCTTTGTAACAAGTTAAGAGTGTAAAACAATATAGATAAATAGTATCTAGTTTGCTCCCAGGCCCTGTTCCCGAGACGCCGAAGCTCTTTCAACCTCCAGATCTGGGCGGCGGCGGTCACCGCCGTCGTCGCCCGGAGCCGTCAGTCTCCGCCTATCTCGCTCTCCTATTACTGTTGTTGTCTTCTCTGTTAGCTGCTCTCACCGACTCTTTTAGTTTTCCCGGTTTAGACCGGAGATTGTTTCCACCCTCCACTTCCGCTTTCCGCCGTTCCTTCGGCGCTAGTGGCTGTCGTTTCTCCAGATCTACCATATTCTCGGCTCTATGCCGAAGATCGATTCCATCCTTCACTCCCTCAGGCCGCTGTTCGACCGGCGAGATCTGGGGCTGTCGTGCTTCCGCCTTCATCAACTTCTCGGCTCCATGCCGAATAATCTCGAGCGTTATAGCCAAATCCGCTTTTACCGGATTTTTCTTGAGAAGCTTCTCCACGATCCGGTGCTTGTTTCATATCTACAAACTGCCGTTGACGGCGAGAATGTTCCGGAGTAGCGCGAGTCCCAACGACTGTCTCTCAACCCCTCCCGGTGAACGTCACCGGAGATCCAAGCCAACGACGTTGGCCACCTCCTCCTTGAGCCATCAAGGTAGCACTTCCCCGGAATTATATTTCGGCGGTCCTTCCGCTCCCTGTGGAGCCGTCTCTTTCGGATGTAGATCCGAGATCTTCCGCGAGTTCTGCCGTTGCTTTGCCGTCGTTCTACCGCCGGGAGAGGACACCGCGCTTTGCAGCCGCCGATCGATAGCTAGGGCGAACTCGCTGTCTAACGAGCCTGGTGTCCTAATGTTTCGTCTGCTGGTTGTTGGACCTCACTGGGTCCAATTTGCAATTTGTTTTCAGTAGTTTATCTATTGGGATACGACCCACTCTATCTTTTATTTGTACTAAACCTTTTGTAATCTGGGCCTGAGGCCTTTTTCTTTAATTGAAGTTACTGTTGACCAAAAAAAAAACATTATATACTCTGTTTTTCTTCATAACCGTAAAACATCTAAACACCCACATGTATTTCATTGAGACAACACACTTAAATAGTTTTCTACATAAGCGAACTAGAAACTGAAATGAAACAACAAAACTTATCTAACACACACATAGACACTTGCTTATATGATTAAATAAAATAATATACGACCAAACCCAAAAATCTAACACAAAGGGAGAAGTTGAACTAGAATATGTTTATACGTTACAGTGATTTATAGTGTTTTATTTTCTAATGCCAGACAAAATTATGTGGTTCTCTGAGGCTTTGTACTGACCCTAAGACTCTTCTTGTGTTTTTGCCAAATGATTAGGTTATGATGTACCAAATGATTATGTTTGTCCTACAGTGTCAGATGATTTAGCGTAGCATTGCTTAGGTCCACATGATTTGATTATTGTTTCATCGACATGATCTCAGATAGGATGTAGCTGTAGAATGATATTGAAATAAGTGCGCTTATATGTTTCTATAGAAGTTGATTTTTCTTATTAATTAATGAAGGGCTTGTTGTGGCTGTGGAAGTATGTTTGGGATTGATAGAAACAACACCATCAATTGTGACAGTTTGTGGCGGAATTGTAGCAGCAACATCGATGTAGGCGGAGGGAGCGTGTCCCCCAAAGAACAAATGAAGCTGAAGACTCCACAACATGTAGTTTGTGGATGTTAGCTTAGTGATACCAGCCATATTAACAGAGAGTATGGCTGTATCCAGATCAACAGGATTTGAGAGAAGAGTAGTCTGAGTAGAGGTTGATTGAGAGGTCAGAGACATGATCAGCTGAACGGGCGGCCGCGGTGATAAAGGCACAAGAGCAGAAACAGCAAAGCCTTACACTTTACAAACTGAGTTCTTTCTTTTTTTTTTCTTTTTGTTACTTGATATTGTTCGTTTGAATGGTGCACTCAGATGGTTCGTTTCTATATTTAGTTGTACATTTAGATGCTCCGTCTGAGTGCAACTTTGTTTGTTTGCTTTATTTTTATGAATATGAATATGCATCTGGAACATATGTTTTATTAAGTTTTTTTCTTTGCTGACGTGGCAGGGTGATTTCAAAGGTGATTAGGGTTTTGCTTTTTGAAGACGTAGCCGTCGCCGATGGCCTCGTCTCCGGCGGACGGTGATCCGGTGATCCTAGTGATCTGTGATCGTGGTGTTGATGTGGTTCGAGTTGTTGCTGAGCGTCATCCAGAGTCGTCTTTGGATGAAGCGTTGATGGTTTCTGCGGAGGTTCCGCAGGGTTCTGAAGGTGTTGATGCGTTGAGATCGGCAGAGCAATCTCTACGGGTTGTGCAGGGTTCGTCTAAGTATAGCTCTCTTGTGTTGGAAGAGGGAGAAATCCCTCACGTAAGGCCAATGGAAGAATCTTCCACAGGCTATGGTTTGGTTGTGTCTCACGTTAACGATATAACGTTGGATTCATCGAAGGTGTTGTTGCCTCAGCCTGAGGCTCCGTCGAACGTCTGTTCGGTAAACATTACGGATCTGCAAACTGGCTCTGGTCCGGAGTAAGGAAATAATACGACGTCTCTTGGTCCTTTGCCGATTGTGTCTTCGAACTCGGCAAAGGCTACTCGTTCGTATGCAAGGGTGGTTCAAAACAGCACTTCTTTTACCACTCATGACATATCTACCACAATGGTGGATGGAATTGAAATCGGACTCATTCCAGAAAATATTATTTCGGAATCAGTCCCTTTATGGGACGACTTGATTGTTGGGAAGTTTCCATCGAAGGCTCCTCATATCGCGAAAATTCATGTTATCGTGAATAAAATATGTACTTACGGTGATAAATCGCTGCGAATCGATGCTTTTGTTGTTAATGACTCAACTATTAAGTTTCGTATTCGGGACAAAAATGTTAGGGAAAGTATCATAAGACGTGGAATGTGGAATATTGCTGATAAGCCTATGATGGTTTCAAAGTATGGCCCAATGAATGATGAACCATTACCTGTTCTCAAATCCATGCCCTTATGGATCAAGGTGAAGAATATCCAGCAGTGTTTGTTCTCTTGGGAAGGAATAAGCTTCTTAACTAGCAAAATTGGTAGGCCACGAAAGTTGCATCCAAAGACTGAACTTTGTAAGGTCTTTGATGAAGCTAAAGTCGTTGTTGACGTCAACCTCACATCAGATTTACCGAAGACATTCCGTTTCCAGTCAACTGATGGTTTAACTATTGAAATCGAGTATGAGTTCCCATGGTTGCCACCCAGGTGTACTCAATGTCAAGGCTGGGATCATTTCTTTGACAGCTGTAGACGTAAACCTTCCATGATAGTGGACCAATCTGATCATATCCCCTTGTCTCCGCAAGGAACAATCGGTGATGTTGCTGCGGAAGTAAACACATTGTCTTCAAGCTCGGTTCTTGTTGCTGCTAAGGAAGGTCTGGTCTCGATTCCGCCTTTAGTGCATCCTACAGTCACGGAAGGGGTTACCAGTATCATGAGCACAAATAACATATCGACTAGTTCAGTTCAAATGGAACCTAAACAACAAGTCATTGTTAATGGCTCTCATGTTCATTTCATTCACCGTGGAGAATCTATTGATGTCTCTACTTCAGCTCAACTTGCAATTTCGGATGACTCAGAATGGATTTCTCCATCTAAGGTTGGCCGAACAATTGATCTTCAGAAAAATAAGACTGATATAACTGTATCACCATCACGGTTTAATATTCTTGCATCCATGGATTTGAATGAGGATATTCCTGTTCAAAATGGTTCGGTGGAAGAAGAAAATGTGGGTGATGGGATTCCAATTACTACGCAGGCATACGGGACTTCTAATAAAACAATTCCAGCAACTGAAGGCCGTGCCGCCACAAGACATGTCACTCGTTTGCAATCTGGCGCATTGAACACAAAAGTAGCCCAACACACAAGTGTTTCTTCCGTGATGGGGAAAAAGAATTCTCGCAAGAAAACTTGATGGTGGGATTCTTCTAGAATATATGCGGTCTGAATAAAACTGGTAAACAAAAAATAATAAAGCATTGGCTCTCTCGCAGTGAGCTTGATTTTGGTTGTTTCCAGGAAACACGGGTAAAGGAATCTCGTGCTTCTTCTGTTCTTTCTTCAATCTGTCATGGCTGGTCTTCAATAACAAACTATGAGCATCATCGTTTGGGTCGAATTTGGGTTGTCTGGAATAATAAGGTAAGAGTAACTCCGGTTTTTAAGAGCAGTCAACTTATTACTTGCTCTATTTTACTGGATGGGAGTGATCATGAATTTTTCTGTTCATTCGTCTATGCTTCAAATTTTATGGAGGAGAGGAAATCTTTATGGAAGAATTGCATCACCACCAATCTTCGCCCATGATCCACAATAAGCCTTGGTTATTTTGTGGGGATTTTAATGAAACATTAGAGGTTAAAGATCATTCTAATTTTCATTTTGGCGGGAATGCGAGATTTTCAAGATCTTGTTCGCTTTTGTTCCTTAACGGACTTAGGCTTCCAAGGTCCTCGATTCACATGGTGTAATAAGCGTAGGGAAGGGTTGATTTGTCGAAAACTAGACCGGTTTCTGATCAATGATGCATTGTCAGCGGTTTATGTTAGTTCGTATTCTGTTTTTGAACCTGGTGGTTATTCTGATCACTTTCGGGGAAGGATTATGTTCGCTGAAAGCTCTGCACCATCTCGTCGTCCGTTTAAATTTTGCAATGTCCTCACGAAGCTACCCCGGTTTCATGAGGAAGTCGTAACTTTTTGGCAAACGACAACACATTTATTTGTGTCAACTTCTACGATGTTCCGTTTCGCGAAAAAGCTGAAATTGTTGAAAGTGCCTATGAGGAAATTGGGAAAAGACAAGCTTGGCGATCTTTCTAAATACACAAAGGATGCTTATGACGATTTGTGTTCTAAACAGGCAGCTACTCTATTATCTCCTTCAGATGTGACAATGAGAATTGAGGTAGAGGCACAATCCGCTTGGTAGCGTTTAGCTGATTTAGAAGAAGGTTACTTGAAACAAAAATCTAAGCTCCATTGGTTGCAGGTGGGTGACAGAAACAACTCCTACTTCCATCACTTGATTCAGCAGCGCAGGTCTTTTAATAGTATAACCGAGATTCGGGATAGAACCGGGGTTTTGCTTCAGGAAAAATCAGCGGTTCAGAGAAAAGCTTCAAGTTTTTTGAGGATTTCTATAATCACCAACCAGAAAATTTCACGGGCATGTCTACTGAGGATATCCGACGCTTACTCCATTTCCGTTGTAATGAGGAGGACAGTTCATTGTTAACTGCAGTGGTTTCTTGTGAGGAAATTCAGAACACTCTTTTCAAGATGCCTAATAATAAGTCTCTAGGTCGTGATGGTTACACTTCAGAATTCTTCAAATCCTCATTGAATCTAACTGGGAATGATTTTGTAGCAGCAGTTCAATCGTTCTTTCAAAAAGGTTTTCTGCCAAAATGCATCAATTCTACAATTTTAGCTTTGGTTCCTAAAAAAGAAGAAGCTTTGGACATGAAAGATTATAGACCTATATCCTGCTGCAATGTTTTATACAAGGTGGTCTCTAAGATTCTAGCAAATAGATTAAAGAGATTAGTCCCTCGAATAATCTCTTTAAATCAATCGGTTTTTGTCAGTGAGAGGCTCTTAATGGAGAATGTTTTGTTAGCTTCAGAGGTTGTTAAGGATTATCATAAGGACTCTATTGCTTCACTCTGTGCTCTGAAGATTGATATTGTGAAGGCTTTTGATTCAGTTCAATGGGATTTCCTATTAAATACTCTTGAAGCTCTTAATTTTCCTCAGATTTTTATCCACTGGATTAGGCTTTGTATAACAACAGCTTCATTTTCGGTCCAGGTAAATGGTGAGCTGGTTGGTTATTTTGGGAGTAATAGAGGCCTTCGACAAGGCTGCTCATTATCACCATACATGTTCGTCATCTGTATGAATGTCCTCTCACATTTAATTGATAAAGGAGCTGCTGATCGGACTTTAGGATATCACCTACGCTGTAAAAATATTCAACTAACCCATCTTTGCTTTGCTGATGACCTTATGATTTTTATAGATGGCAGCAATCCTTCAATAGAAGGAGTTGTTACAATCTTCAACAGTTTTGCTTCAAATTCTGGTCTGCGAATAAGCATGGAAAAATCAACAATTTTCCTAGGGGGCAAGTTGATTCAATCAAAGGAGGATATATTAAATCGGTTCCTGTTTGCATATGGAGATCTTCCTGTAAGGTACCTAGGCCTTCCTCTTATGACGAAAAGAATGACCAAGGATGATTATTCTATTCTTATAGAAAAAAATCAAATCAAGATTCCATTCCTGGACAATCCGTTTCCTATCATACGCCGGCCGCCTTCTCCTTCTCAAATCTGTGATTCTAAGTTTGGTTAACTTCTGAATGGTTGCTTTCCATTTGCCTAAGAGTTGTATTGATGAAATTAACAAGCTATGTTTAGCTTTCCTTTAGTCAGGACCGGAGTTGAATTCGAATAAGGTGTAACTTTTATGGGCTGACGTGTGCATTCCTATTTTGGAGGGAGGTTTAGGAATAAAGCCTCTTCTTGTAATCAATAAGGTTTGTTGTTGAAGCTCCTATGGCGAATATTGTCACGTCAACCTTTCCTATGGGTTCATTGGATGTGGACAAATATTATTCAAAGTAAGAATATTTAGACGATTAAGGATTCTACAACAAAAGGGTCTTGGATGTGGCAAAAGCTTTTAAAATTTCGAGATCTTGCAAAGAGCTTTTACAAGATAGAGGTGGTTGATGGAGAATCAACTTCGTTTTGGTATGATGATTGGTCCTCCATGGGCAGGTTGTTAGACCACACTGGACCACGAGGCTCAATTGATTTTGGCATTGGCATTGATGTTAATATCTCCGAATTGAACATTAATCGCCGGCGAAGACACCACCGAAACGCAGAATGGAATCTCATTGAGGAGCAGATCCAAAAACTCCAAAGCCGAATGGAGAGACATGGCCCTGATATTCCTTTATGGAAATATAAACCAGATTCTTATCGAAATACGTTCTCGACGAAGCATACAAGAAACCTGATTAGAACACAAAGGGCACATATAAGCTGGTACGTTAATGTTTGGTTCAAATATTCAGTTCCAAAATATTATTTTCAGGTCTAGCTTGCTTTTATTAACCGTTTAAAAACGGGAGATAAAATCAAGAAGTGGAATTCGAGCTATAACTCTATGTGCCTTTTCTGTCGTTTGCACGAGGAATTGAGAGATCATTTATTCTTCAAATGTCCTTACTCATCAAAAATTTGGGAAGCTCTTTCTCGGGGTTTTCTTAGAGCTTCTTATTCCACTACTTGGAGTACTTGCACCGCAGCTCTCACATCGAATACGCTAGCTTTTGAAGGGCGATTTCTTATTCGTTATGTGTTTCAATCTACATTGTATAATTTATGGTGGGAAAGAAACGCAAGGTGACATGGCCGACCTCCACTGTCAGCTACAAGATTGTTCAGCATTATTGATAAGGATGTCAGGAACCGGCTCAGCACAATCGACACAACTATGGACCACCAATATCGTGGATGCTTTACCACATGGCTATCGTCACGACGATCTATTTGACATTTGTTTTGCTTTTTCAGCTATGTTCAGCTCTTTCTAATCTATCTCTAAATGAATAGTTAGTACTCTTTTCCCGATGTATGGTTTTGTCCCACACGGATTTTCCATCATAGGGTTTTCACAAATGAAGATAGATTCAAACATTCAGCAATAAGTTGCATTTATTGTAAAAACGATGTTTTTTTTTGTTTGAATATATTTTAACATTCATACAAAACAAAAGAATATGCATCTGATGTAGTATCAAAATGACTAAAAGGGACATATCTCCATCTTAATGATATTTTTATAATCTAAATTATGTTTATAACTAACAAAATTTTAATTTTTTTTTTACAATATCATTAATAAATTAATAAAAAATAGATTGGTTTACCAGTTCGGTTTGTTCAGGTTAAGAAGAAAACTGACCGTATGGTTTGGGTGTAGACTCTGGTTTAGTTTGGGTCGGTTTAAGTTCAGTTGGTTTGGTTCGGTTAAAATGCCCATCCCTACTTAAAAGTGATGGAAACATATTTGTACCTGTCAGAGCCTTGATATTACAAAGCAAAGTGAAATACATTGTCTTAAATTCAGACTCAGAATTTCAATCAATGAATGCTAGCTATCTACCATATTAAATAGAGGTTATGTGAATAAGACCTAAGATATTAAAAAGAACAAAATAGTACACCACGTTTTAAATTCTTTGAAAACATTTTTTTTTCTTTTCATGATGCAAGCTACGAAAACAAGCTTCTTATTGATTGATAATAACATTACTATCTAATCTAAACAACGTTATATGGAAACAAATTGGTTTGTAGACTTAAGGAAACTCATGTGCAAAAAAATTAATTAAAATGCCAGCCATTTTTTAAACAACACGTAGCTTTAATTTAACAACTAGTTCTTTTAATGGGAATGATGTACATACTAAAATAGAGCTGGAAAAAAAAAAAATTTATCATAAATATTAGAAAAACTGATACGATACTTTCACATCTAAGCTATATCTCTTAATTAGGGATCTTTCTAATCATATTGTGTATTCCAAATAAACTAACTGATAAAAACAGGTTAAGACTTTTTTTCTTTTCAGTCTTGGTAATGCGAAAAAGACTACTCTCCTTCACATGCTCAAAGGGGAGAGAGGTTCGTGCATCACAGCCTAAGCACTTGAGCAGTATCCGTTGTCGAGGAAATTACCATTGAAAAAATAAAATTCAAGAGATATAAAAACTAGCTAATATTGCATATTTACGACATTAAATTCAATTCCGTGCAACGGACAGAACACCTTCCAGTAATTCGAACTCGACCACAAGTTCTTCTCAACCTATTTGTGGTGAGTAGTGAGCAACGTAATCTGACATATTGCGAGGATGTAGATGTCGGTGCGGTAAGTATAAAAATGGTAACCTTTAAAAAAGTATGACAATGGTACGTATAGTTTTTGCATATAACGTACGTAAAAATTCGTAGAATCATCGTACAGTATATTTTGTGTATATAACTCAAGTTTTTCCTTGCGCAATAAAGAAACCATCACAAGTTTGTACATTCAAGTAAACTAAAAATTCAATGGCCTCAATAAGCTTAGTTGAAGCTTCCATAGCCATTGTCTCCTCTATCCTCTTTATCCTTTTTTTCTACCTCTTCAATAAACCTCATGACAGCTTCCTTCGGAACTGGCCAGTTCTCGGGATGCTTCCGGGTCTGCTCATGGAGTTCCATCGGATCTATGACTTTAGCGTGGAGATTTTCCAGGCGTCTAACTTGACTTTTTCATTTAAGGGCCCGTGGTATTGTGGAATGGATATGTTGTTCACGGCTGATCAAGAAAATATTCATCATATAATGAACTCACACTCTTCCAATTACACCAAAGGTCCCGACTTCAAAGAAGTATTTGATGTTCTTGGAGACGGTATACTCACCGCGGACTCGAAGCTATGGAAGAGTCTGAGGAAAGCTTCTAAATTCATGGTCGACCACCAAAGGTTTCGAAGGTTGTCAATGAAAACCACGAGAAGAAAACTCGATGACGGGCTTGTTCCTCTTTTCAATCATATAGCGGAGGAAGAAACGGTCGTGGACTTGCAAGATATTTTCGGGAGGTTTATGTTCGACACAACTCTAATGACAGTAACAGGGTGTGATGATCCTAGATCTCTGTCCATTGAAATGTCAGAGGTTGATGAGTTCGCTAAAGCTCTCAACGATATAGGAGAAGGGATTATGTATCGGCATGTTAAACCGAAGTTCTTGTGGAAGTTGCAAAGAAGGATTGGATTCGGACAAGAGAAGAAGTTGTCCAAAGCTTACGCCATTATAAATCGAATGTGTGCAAAGATTATATTAGCTAACAGAGAAAAGATAAGATCAAAAGAGAATTCCAGTGGAAAAGGTGAGGATCTTTTGACATCTCACATGAAGCTAGATGCAACCATGTACTTGAACCCGAATGATGATAAGTTTCTTAGAGACACCATGTTATCTTTCATTCTAGCGGGGAGAGATGCCACCGCTTCTGCTCTCACTTGGTTCTTTTGGCATTTGTCCAAAAACCCTCATGTTGTCACAAACATTCGCCAAGAGATCAACACAAATCTACCAAGAATAATCACCGGAGCTGGTGACCCCGAGAGGTCGTCCCATGATTCCATGGAGTTCTTGAACAAACTGGTGTATTTACGTGGTGCCTTGTATGAAGCAATGAGACTTCACCCTCCGGTTCCATTCGAGCGCTTGTCTCCCGTAAAACCAGATGTGCTTCCAAGTGGGCAAAAAGTCGACCCTAGTACGAAGATTTTAATCTTTATTTACGCGTTGGGGAGGATGAAAGCAATATGGGGAGAAGATGCGTCGGAATTCAAGCCTAGGAGATGGGTATCAGAAACAAGAGGGTTTATAGAAGTGCCTTCCTCCAAGTTCTGTATATTTAATGCAGGTCCAAGAGCTTGCCTGGGTAAGGAGGTGGCTATGACTCTAATGAAGACAGTTGTCGTGGAAATATTACAAAACTATGATATTGAAGTTGTCGAAGGCCAAAAGATTGAACCAGCTCCGGGTCCTATCCTCCGCATGAAGCACGGTCTTCAAGTCCAACTTACTAAAACATGCTCATCATCTTCAAACTAAATGCTCAAAATGTTTTTATGTTTACATTTGGGTTTCGTTTGGTGTTTTCCCTTTTGCTTTTTAAGAACAATGAAAATTTAATAATTATTAGGTTAAGAATAATGAAAATTTAATAATTATATGGACATAATTATGTATTGATGAAGAGACTGTTTTTGATATGCTATATTTGAGTAAAAATAATATGCAATATCTATATACACTACAGCCGACTTGTGGTCGGAAAAATTCCAATGAAATTTCGATGAATTTTCGACCAAATTTCGACGAAATAAATTTTGGTCAGAAGTTGGTCGGAAATTTCAAATATTTTCCGACTAAAATTTAATCGGTGGAAGGTCACCGGAAAAATCCGTCGGAAAATCTGTTGAAAATTAGTCAGGAAAATAGTTTAAAACTTGCCGACGAGTTTCCGATAAAATATACCAATATTTCCGACAAATTGGAATTTCATCGGAAATTAGGTGTCAGAGATTCGTCGTAAATCAAAATGCGTGTGGTCGGATATTCGTCGAAAATGTGTCTTTTATGTTTCGATTTAATGATTCAATCATAGTTTCAATGAATTTATGTTTCCAACGAATTTGCGACCACGGTGGTCGGAAATTCGTTGGAATTTTTTCTATATAAGCGCCCATACTTTTCAGAAATCACAAATCAGCAAATCGATTCAAAAAAAAAAACTCAAACTTCTTTCTCGTCGGAATTCTAACCAGTTGCCAAAAAAAAAAGTGTACAATATAGAAAAAAACAATATGAATTTCCGAAGATCTCAGTTTTGATTTGTAGTTTTTATTTTCAAAATAATATGAACTTTTTTAATTTTTAGTTTTAAAAAAATATATTTTTAGTTTTTAATCCTAAAATATTATTAGTTTTTTTAAATTATAATTTGTTTTTTTTTTGTTTTTTTAATATTTAGTCACAAATTGGTTGGAAAAAATTTTCTGACCAATTTTCGACAATATTTATTTCGATGATTTTCCGACGAATGTTGCCGACTACTTCTCTGACGAAGCATCCGACCACTCACTTCGTCGGCAAAATTCCGACCATTTTCCAACAAATCCGGAATTTTCAACCAAACCGTATTAGCCAGAATCAAGTCGGAATTTGAAAAATATAGAGAAAGGATTTGTGGACATGAAATAGATCTGTTAAAAACTATGTGTCAATTAATTGTCATTAAATTTAGTTTAATGTAGCTTTTTTCTTATTTGATAATGTGAACTCTCCTAATATATATGATTAGATGAATACTTCTTTATATACTATTTTGTATTTTATACTATGAAAAGGAAAACCAATATTTAGTTAACTTTTGTATGTAATTAATAAAAATATTTGTTTTGTTATTTTCTTATGTAATTGTCAGTTAGTATATTTGTGCTGTATGATTATTTTGTTAAAAGGATCCGAGAAAAAGATCCAAAGTACTATCAAAATTCGTTTAAAAAAAATATTTTTTTCGTGCTTAATACTTTATTCATCTGTAAATTAACCCAAAAATTATTGTTTACCATATACGTTTTCTAAATTATGTGTTAAGAAAAAATAGAATAAAGAGTAAACACAATGAAGGGGATTTTAATGTTTAATTTTGTTTTAAATAAAATTTCTATATTAGTTACGCATTCAACACATGTTATTGATCAAATAACATTGATATTTTACTTTCAGTTTTTTACTTAATATCAATCATTCTAGTAACTATAGTCAAAATAGAAAATATCTTACGTTAGTATAAAACAAAAATTCAATGTCTATTAAAATGAAAATTTATATTAGTTTTTGAAAATTTGATTAATCATTTTTTGGATTTTTTATGAGTATAGTCAGTGCCGTGCACAGGTTTTCGGAAGCCTAAGGTGAAAAAAATTTGTGGCTTTTTTCTTATAAAAAATATTACTAATAATAATATCTCATAACTTACAAAAAAGTTCTAATAAGAACAAAAAATATAGAATTTTTAAACCACAATTTTTCTACCTTTTTTCCTACAAAATCATTCACCAAACTCACGTAATCGAGTTTTCTTACCAGTTCTCGCTCTATTGATATGATGGCCAAACCATTCAGTCTATCTTGTGACATAGTTGATCGAAGATAAGRCTTTATCAATTTCAACTTTGAAAAACTTTTTCTGCAGAAGCAACTGAAACAGGAATCGTTAGCAATATCCGATAAGCGACCCAAGAGTTTGGGTAGCATTCTTCTGTCGTTTTCAAAAAATCCAACACTTCAATAGGTCTCTTGTAATCTCTTGGCAAAACTTCTTTTAGAACTTTTAGTTCAAAGAATAGATCRTTCCCATTAATGTCTGAATGATTTCCATGTCGTAGAAAAAACTTCAAGATTGGTACAAGATCTCAGCAAACTGTCATCACTTGCCCTTTGCAATTTCCTCAAATCAAACAAGAAACCAAGTGTTTGTTCATACTTTTGAAATTGTTCAAACCTCGTCTGAAGAGAACACAAAGCTTGATCCATGATTTGGATGAAATAAGAAGTTATAAAGTTTTCTTCTGGTGACAAATCTATTGCCTCATCAACTCTTTCAGAATCTTCATCAAAATATTTTTTTCTCCTTATGACACGCTTAGTCTTTGTCGGAAATACAGGTTCAATCTCCATAAGTTCAGCTATATGTCTAGCTCCAGATTTTGCTTCCTAAAAAACCTGTATCTCTGTACTTTTGGAAGTAAGAAACAAGTCATTTAAGCTGAGCAATAGCAGAATCAATATCCATGTTTTCAGACTGTAAATTCTTACTTACTGAATTGACAGCAACTAAAAGATTGTACCAAATAACCATGGACAGCAAAAATTCATAACTTCCAATACCATGTATTTCACTTGTGGCAAGACACTCAGCATTACTTTGTGCTTCTGGATCATCACTAGTTTCTGCTATATAGATTAAGGCATCCCTTATTTTTGGAGCTTGAAATTTTATTGCCCTGGCTCATTCAACATGATTTTCCCAACGAGTTTGAGACAAATTCTTAACTGTTAGCCCTCCCACCATATCTTCAAGTATTTYCCATCGCTTAGTTGAAGATGAAAACAAGCGATAAATACGTTGAATAATTCCAAAAAATGATATTACCTTTGTAGACGTGGTTGCCATATCACATAATGCAAGGTTCAGGCTATGACATCCACACGGTGTATAAAACGYACGTGGATTAACATCAAGAAATCGTTTTTGTACTCCTTTATGTTTTCCTTTCATATTTGATCCGTTATCATATCCCTGTCCTCTAACATCATCWATACTCAAATCAAGAGCAACCAACACATCTTGAATCTYACGAAAAGTCCTTCTTCTGATGTGTCATCAACTCTCAAAAATGTTAGAAAAAACTCTTTTACCTTGGCTACATCTGATAAACAATCAACAYARCGAATGATAAGTGTCATTTGTTCATGACGACTAGCATCTGGAGTACAATCAAGGATGACTGAAAAGTATTTTGCACATWTGATCTTCTTGATGATCATATGCTTGATCTCATCAGCTAACATTGTTATCACCTCATTCTGAATTCTATTGCTGAGATAATGATAACGAGATTTACCATCTTCAAAACGCCTAAGATGTTCTCTCATAACGGGATMCCAATCAGCAATCATCTCAATAAAGCTTAAAAAGTTTCCATTYCCATCTTYTCCGATCTTTTCATTACACCCACGAAATGCTAAATTCTGTTTAGCAAGAGTCTTTACCAATGAAAATATTCTCAACAACACATCTTTCCAATGACTCTTCTCTTTACTGAGCTCATCTTGCGCATGTTTATCAATGGTTTTCTTTTTTTGTAGCCTCARATCCAGTTCCATCCACTTACTCATGCAAAACACATGACCAWAACTTGTTTCATGCTTCTTAAGCCTCTCCAAAATGTTTTTCCAATCATGTAAACCTGTAGATGCCAGCTGAATAGTGTTGCTTTCTGTAYTGAATAACTTACARCAAAAACAAAAAACTTTGTTTATTGTTTTTGAAAACACCAGCCAACGTCTATCTTGTTTCTCTCCATTACTAAGTTTTCTTGTATAATATGAATGAAAAAATGTCTACCACTAATCTTGTCTCTTGGAAACTGAAAACCAACTTCCTGTCTTGGCGCGGGTCCTTTTTCAACCATAAAATCTCGCCATTCCTGATCAATTTTCTTCAATTTGCAGGATCACAAATATCAGAAATTTCATGATGCTCTTTAAATTCAGAATTATTCTCATCATTTTGCTCCATCTCATTGTCAACGACATTTTGTGCTTCCACATTCTCATCCTCTTGTGCTTCCACATTCTCATTCTCATCCTCTTTCTCATTTATATTTTCATAATCATCCATATTTTCATCAGACCCACCATCAACAGGAGTATTAAGATGTTCAGTTCCATCAGATTCACCAGCAATCTTAGTTTTCTTCACATACCTTAGCATAGAATTTTGTTGAGATTTTAAGAATTTTTCTTCTTTTTTCTTTCGCTGTGTTTTTTTCCCATCCAGGAGTGTGTTTTCTTGTTGGTACTGGAGGCATTTTCTGAAATTTATTGTTAAGAAAACTGGTCTTAAATAGTTTTAATGGATCGTGACCAAAAATAAATAAAATAATTTCAATGGAAACTGAAACAGGAACAAAGAGGAAACGAAGAAAGAGGAAACATCCTAAAGAAATTAGAGTTTTGTAATTATAAATACCTGATTCTCAAATCTCAAATTTCAAATCTCAGTAGTCAATACCATGAACAGAAGGAAGGAGAAAATTGGTTTCTTCTTTTTGTTTTGGGTTTCAGTTTGACGTTCTATATTCCTTCTAAAAGGAAAATTTACTTTTTATTGCTTTTTTAAATTTATTTTTTTTGTTTATTTCCTTATCCTAATTATTTTTACTACTAAATGTGGCCTTATTTTTATATATATTAAACTAAAAATGTTAAAGTTACATAATTTCCTTAGAAAATAAAAATAATAACAATTAGAAATATATAATTTTATCAAATACACTATAATGCATATTTAAAAAATGTGGCCTATTTTTAAAAAACAAAATTGGTGGCCTAAGGCGAATGTTTGTTTTTTTATAACAGTAGGCACGACTTTGCATAGGGGCGGATCTAGTAAGGAAGGTTTTGGGTGCACTTGCCTCCAGTAAATTTCTTAAATTTTAATTTTGTAATGTACAATTCGAATGATTGAAAACTTTATATGAAAATTCTTTTTATAGCACCAATTAACTTTATCATCGTTGCCTCCACTCATTTTCAGTGGCGGACGTACGTTGTAGGGTGTGAAGACACAGATCCCACACTTTTTATATATAGTTTAAGAAAATATAGGAATTATACAAAAGATAAGAGGACACAACCCCCACTCTTACCTTTTTATTAAAATTGAAAATTTTTATTTTTTTTCATAAGTTAGTTTTCTTGTTTTCTTTAAGTTAGGTTTCTTTTTTATTTACAATCTCGTATATATACATGGTTTGATATCTTGTTAAAGATACGATTGATTTTTATTGAATAAGAATTTTTTTTAAGAAGAGTATTCTTAGTTTTCTTTGATTTTGATTTTTTTTTATTCAAGGGATTTTTACCATTTTTAAATGTATACTAAATTTTAAATTTTTTCTCACATACCTCCAACTTTTATGCATTAAGTAATATAATATAAACATATATATTAAAAAACTTTAGATACATTTATCTATTAATATTGTTACTTGTTTAAGTGTAAGAAAAATAATGATTATAATGCTAGGGAAAACAATAAAACAAGAAGGAACTTTTACATGTTAAAAAATAAAATTAAAAACTATTTTTTACATATTTTTATGATCAAAAATTGTATTACAAAACTGTTTCCAAAAAATATTTGGTGCCCCCAGTAAAATATATTGCTGGATCTGCCGCTGATGATAGATCTCAATTAAACCCACTTTCTCAGGAGTTAAACTTGAGATACTCTCAAGATTACCAGCAAAATCGGTTGTGGGATGTTGCTCCGTTTCTAAACTCTGGTCTTCCATAAACCAACAGGCCCGGCCCTGGGCTAAAACCAAACAAACAAGGGCTTTAGGCGCCAAAATATATTAACATGCATCATTTTGAAGAATCCGGTTGTGCTGTAGTGGTGGAGCGTGTTCTAGATGCCTACTACTAGGTCTCACGTTTCAGCCAAACGCTTGGATTTTTGTTGATTTTTAAAAAAATGTGTTTGCTAATGGGCAAAAAAATTTGTTTGCTTTAAGCCAATAAACACTTCGGGCCAGCGTCAACCACTCCAAAATTTATCAACTCGTTCGCGACTCGGCCCTCGGCATCGCGGCCTTCAGTACTACTAATATTCCAAAAACATGAAATGATGTTCGTTTTCTTGTCTACGCTACACAAGAATCACAATTTTCTTACGTGGGAAGTTATCAATTTAAAAACCCTAATCATGGTTACGTCTGTCGTTTTGATTACGTACGTGCATGGCTTGATTTCCTTAAAAACTTTTCAGCAGCTCTTAACTTTCACTTTAAAAAAAATGTGTTGCATCAAGTAAATAAAATAAAAAATGATATTAATTTGAGTTACTTATTTATAACCGATGCAAAATATTTTCTTTAACATCATTTACAATATGTGATGTCATAACTAATTATTAGGTATCAATTAAGTTAAATTGATACGAATTTATCTTAATTTGCATCACTTAAAAGAAAAAGACACAAAATAAAAATTGACATCAATTGTTCAAATGATAGAAAGTTTACATCATTTAAGAAATGATGCTAACAGGATTATGAATAAGTAATTAAGTAATTGATGCAATTTCATTATATGATGGAAACATATCATAGAAATATTTTATTGTGGTTGGAATGTGTAAAGTGTCTCTCGGGTCTAGCGGTGAATTGAAGGTGACACTATAATGGCCCTCCCAAGCGAACTGGAGATAGTTCCTCAGAAGAAGAATGATCGTGTCAAAATCTATGGCGGTCAATATCGTCGGTCTATAGGTAAGCTGATAGGAATCGATGGGTTGGACGGTATTGTTAAGATATATGATAATCTTTTTTTTTTTTTTTTGACATCAGATATATGATAATCTTGACGTCAAGAATCTAGACCTGGCCATATTAGCCAAGTTTGTGCAATCGTGATAGTGTTCAAATGAACGTTGAAGTTCATCTTGTGAGTCCGTATAAATTTCATCTTGTAATCTTATATTTCTCTATAGTTTATAAACTAAGAAACTTCAAATCTTATTTCCAGTTAAAAGAAAAAAATTTGTATCTTATTTGTAATTTTGTGCTTTTCTTGTGACGTTTATATAATTTCTACTTTTTAGTTTAGCATGTTGATCCCCTTACTTCTTTTCCAACCTATCATGAATTCCGTAACGACAAATGGTGGAGAAGTATAGCCTTATGGTGGTGGTGAAATGGAGAGTATGTGCAGCAACGGCATACAAGTAGAGACGATCTGGTGTACAACTATTAGGATTGGCCATCTCGATAAAACTTGTGTGTTCTTGTGTCTAGGCTCAGCTTTGGTAAAAGCTTTTGTTATTGTTATTCTTACTTTTCGAATTTTAACCGATTTTTGGATGGATTGTAATAGAATAGAAGCAGTTTATATAGTTGACGAATGTCCACTACGACAACTAGTATCTTTGTTTATTGTAGTTTATGAATGTGTCCTAGAGCAATAGCGCTATTGCATTAATTAAATTGTTAAATTAGTTTCAGATTTTGTTACAAGGAAAAGTTGAAAAGAAAATGTCTTTGGTAGCGACCCTTTACCTTATTTTAAATTGATTATGTAGACTTTGAAGTTGTCAATTTAAATTTGGATACACTAGTTCTATATTACATCTTGTAATTTTAAATATGGATGCTATGGTATATATCTTTTTTTATATATATATAATAAATTTGCAAAATAGAAATAACGTTAAGAGAAACTAGGTATAATGACAATTGACAAAGATTTGACACATTGTTTAAAACTACTGTCCATTTAATTATAAGTGAAAACATTTTTTTTTCTGTACCATGTTATGTCATTAAAATAGTATCTAACCTCGCCCACTTGATTTGTTTTTGTCATTCTTTTAGTCCGTCGCCCATAAAATGGACGTTTTCTTACTCCATCATTTTCACACTAGAAATTCTATGCTTTTAGATTAAAATTAGATTTAAAAATTAGACAAATTGTGGTGTTTCTCACTTCGATATTATTATTATTATTATTTTATCATAGAGTACATCATCTTTTTAAAAGATATCAAAATATTTGATTTATTTTCTTAAATATATAAAAATAACCAAAAATATTGGTTTTAAAACATAGGTTACTAAACCAATAAAGTAATCTCATTATTTAACAAATAATCAATTTTTTTTTTTCACGCAAATTCTTCATTAACTTAAATTAGGAAACATAGTTTAACTCTTTTACAAGGATAAAATCAGAAAGGGATTTCTTTGCAAGAGATCCGCACAAGCGTTAAAAGATCTAGAGATAGAGTTGAATGAGACATGCTCAAACTGGGATGCGAAAGAATGAATATCGCAACGGATATAAATAATCAACTTTTTTTTTTTTTGTCAACAAATAATCAACTTTCTTTAAAGGTAAAATCGTTGATTTTTTAATTACATGTTTCAAACTACCAACTTACAACTTATACATTTAAAACTATCTATTTTACTTAAATTTCCTTCATCATATATATAGGGGAAAAGTGTACAATATTAACAAATAACGATAAAATAATATTAATGGTTATAATTGTGATTTGTGAACACAAGTTTAGTTGCATTAACATTTATAACTGAGAAATATCTTGCTCCATCGCTACCTTTTCTTTGTTTTCTTATTAGAATGAATAGATCCTTATACTGACTCCTAGTTATATAGATACACCCGTATGTAAACAAATCCTATAGTAATTTTTTTTCCTAGAAGCTGAGATATATAAACTTTCAAATCCATGGTTGGGAAACTTTAAGATGCCGCAAGATTAATGGATTTATTTAAATCTGTTTAAATAAAATTTATTGAGTTTATTAGACAATAAAAAATGGACAACAAGTACATTGATCTTTTATAGAGAGTAAAACAACATCAAAAGAAGCAATCAAACAACAAAAATGCACTTGGTTTCTAACCAACGAAATACATTTCATATATGACAATATAGAAAATAATTTTTTTATTCCATGAATATATATGATGGCTGATAAACGAAACTATCATTCTTTTGGAACTCAGTTCATCATGTATATGTTTGTTTAGTATATTGGAGGAGGGGGAGAGCTATAACTATAGCTTGGAGGTGGCGGTGGAGACTTGTAAACATATGGAGGAGAGCTGTAGACGTTAGGAGGAGGTGGTGGTGGCTTGTAAACATATGGAGGAGAGCTGTAGACATAAGGAGGAGGTGGTGGTGGAGAGCTATAGATGTAAGGAGGAGGAGGGGGAGATTTGTAAACATAGGGAGGAGGTGGTGGAGAAGTGTAGACGTATGGAGGAGGAGGGGGAGACTTGTAAACATAGGGAGGTGTTGGTGGAGAAGTGTAGACGTATGGAGGAGGAGGGGGTGATTTGTAAACATAAGGAGGTGGTGGTGGAGAGCTATAGACGTAAGGAGGAGGAGGAGGAGACTTGTAAACATAGGGAGGTGTTGGTGGAGAAGTGTAGACGTATGGAGGAGGAGGGGGTGATTTGTAAACATAAGGAGGTGGTGGTGGAGAGCTATAGACGTAAGGAGGAGGAGGAGGAGACTTGTAAACATAGGGAGGTGGTGGTGGAGAGTTGTAAACGTATGGAGGAGGAGGGGGAGACTTGTAAACATATGGAGGAGGTGGTGGAGAACTGTAGACGTATGGAGGAGGAGGGGGAGACTTGTAAACATAGGGAGGTGGTGGTGGGGAGCTGTAGACGTATGGAGGTGGAGGAGGAGACTTGTATACATAAGGAGGAGGAGGTGGAGAACTGTACACGTATGGAGGAGGAGGGGGAGACTTGTAGACGTAAGGAGGTGGTGGTGGGGAGATGTAGACGTATGGAGGAGGAGGAGGAGACTTGTATACATAAGGAGGAGGAGGTGGAGAACTATAGACATAAGGGGGAGGTGGTGGAGACTTGTAAACATATGGAGGAGGTGGTGGGGAGCTGTAGACGTAAAGAGGTGGTGGTGGAGACTTGTAAACATATGGAGCAGGTGGTGGGGAGTTATATACGTAAGGAGGAGGTGGTGATGGAGAACTGTAAACGTACGGTGGTGGTGGTGATGATGGTGGAGAGTATGTGTACTGGGCACTTGTATGAGCAGCAATGGCATACAAGGCCAAGACCAACATGAGAAGAGATGGCCAATTTCTCGGATTGGCCATGTCGATTAAATTTGTGTGCTCTTGTTCTAGACTTAGCTTTTGTTACTACGATTCTTACTTTAAAACCGATTTATTTTTGAATGGATTGTAATCGAAAGGAAGCAGTTTATATAGCACACAGTACGACAACTAGAATATTTGTTTATAGAAGTTTATGAAAGCGTCTTAGAGCAATAATGCTATATTGTTTAATAAGTCAAAACTAGTTTACGCTGATTTTGTCTAAATCTAAAGAGAAATTATAGAAGAATATGTCTTTGGTAACTACCTCTTACCATACTTACCATACTTTAAATTTGAATATGTAGACTTTGAAGTTGTCAATTTAAATTCGACGTCATTTAAAAGGAAGTTTCTTTCTGAATTCTCTATCAATGAATTTGTATACTCTAGTTCTATATCCCCATACTACTATTTAGAGAGTACAAATTTGAAAATAACTTTAATATATGTTAATATTTATGTTTTATGCCATTAATATTAAGACCATTTGCTAATTTCTTATTAAAGTTATAATCGTAAATTTAATTAGCACATAAAAAAAATTAAATCGTGATCTTTCAGGATACCAATTTTTCGACTAAAGAGTATCCAAAGATTCGTAATATTTTTTTGAGAATACATTTATAGAACTGACATTTAATTTATTGAATGAAAAATAATAACATAACTCAAAATTATTATTTAAATATTAAAATCATTACAATACTATAATTAAAATTGATGAATAAAACTTAAATTTAAAAAATTCAATCCGCGCTATAGGACAGGATATATACTAATTACATATTGTAATTTAGATATGGATGTTATCATGACTCATAATTATGAGTAAATTTGCCAAATGGTTATAACTTAACAATTTATTTCGTTGTGTATGCAACTACCCATTTTCAAAAATATATTCTGAAAATAGTACCTTACCCTAACCATTTGATATGTTTCTCGTCATAATCTCTTCGTATTTTTCACCGTAGATACCTTTAAAAAAAATACTAACGGTTTTTGGGAATTAATCAATACTAATTGCATTAACATCCATACATGATCATGTCTATTTGTTTGGGGTTGGATGAATTTGTTCATTGTGAGGGTCAGTCAAGCTCGACTGCCACATTGGGTAGGATAAAAACTTTTGACCGTTAGGGAGCAAACAATGCTAGATTCATGCATATGTCTAGTGAAGGATCTTTTTCTCTGACTATTTCTTGAATGCCACCTTTCTGTCAAAAAAAAAATTGATTAAGAAATTTTATAGGAGGACAAAAATAGATATGTTCTCCCAAATTTTTTTTGAAGCTCAAGGAAGCAATGGGATCACGTGGGATCAAAAAGAATAATGAAGAACCTACGATTGGGCAATTGCTAGGCCATCTCCATTTCTTGGGAGATATTAGTTGGAGATGAACTTATATGTCAATGATGTCATTGAGATGATCAGTGGATCGTAAGATTATCCCCTGGTTATCTTCCATTTGACCGTCTGCTCTTTATAGAACACTGATACCTAACCGGGGTTCACGAATCAGTTTATGCTGACCTCGTCAAATAGGTTATTCAATCATTAAAGAGCGAACCAAGCCAAACTCTTCCTTAGTCGATGAGGGAGACTCATTTCCTCGAATTTCATCTAAATATCGCCATTCCATAAACATAAACATGGTCAAGATGACCCTTGGGAGAACAAAATCAAGGGTTTGAAAACCTAACTGCACACTGTTTGATCTCGAGTAGGACCTCTCTTTTATCCTAGTTTTGTATTCTTAACTGCCCGACCTTGATCCTAATTCAATAAATCATTCCTATCAGTCTACTCTTAAAAAATAAAAAATAAAAAATCATGTGCATTTTATTATGGCGTAATTAATCAAATTAGTTGTTTGTAGAGCTGGACATAATACACAGACCAGAAAACCTGACCAGAAACACCCGAACCGAATCCGATCCGAAACATCCGAACCCGTTATTGAAAAATATCTGAATGGATCTAGAAGCCTAAACCCAAAAATCTAAAAAACGATTGACTAGTTCTGCTTATGATCAGTCCAAAATATATACTAAACCCGAACCGAATCCAAACCGAATATGTAAAATATCCGAATGAAACTTAAACTTAACAACCAAAAAATCCAAAACCCGAAAAATTCGAACTTAACTCGAATGTCCATGCCTAGTTGTGTTTGCGGTTTAAAAAAAAAACAAACATGTGCATTAGTGGGTTGGTGAACCTAATTAACTCAAAAACCCTTAGTGGCGTGGCAGTAATCCATAGCCGCTAATCTCTTCCGACACTTGAAACAAAAAAATTACGGTTATACCCCAAATATGGCAGAGCCTGTGTCTCTCACACTCAACGGCAGCTTCCTCCTTTCTCCTCCCAAAACCACTACAACCATGTCTTCTTCTCTCCGCACAACCACCGCTGCGTCTCATCTCCTCCGCTCCTCCTCCAGATCTACACTCCCTCTCTCCGCTTCTTCTTCTTCTCTCTCATTCGTCAGATCTCTCGTCTCTTCTCCGCATCTCTCTGCTTCATCCCTCTCTCAGGTATACTTCTATCTTCACTCTCTCCGCTTCCTCGTTTTCTGGTAATTTTGCGATTTTGATTTTGAATATTCTGTTGGATTTTCCAGAAGAGATATCGAGTTGCGTCGGTGTATCGGAGCTTTAACTCAGCCGCCTCTGCAAAATGTTCAGCTTCAGATCCTGATCAGTTGAAGAATGCTAGAGAAGACATCAAAGAGCTTCTCAACACCAAATTCTGCCATCCAATTTTGGTGCGTTTCCTTAAATTTCTTCTCTGATTCTTAAGAAATCGCTTCGTTTTTATTGATTTTGATATTATGTTTGTGTTGAATCACAGGTTCGGTTAGGATGGCATGATGCGGGTACGTACAACAAGAACATTAAGGAATGGCCACAAAGAGGCGGGGCTAATGGAAGTCTTAGATTCGAGATTGAGCTTAAGCATGCTGCTAATGCTGGTAATATCACTTTATACCATATGTGTTAGCTTCTCTTCTACTTGTTTGTTTCGTTTGTTTGCTATAAGCTTTGTTTGTTGCTTTTTCTAGGTCTTATAAATGCTTTGAACTTGATTAAGGACATTAAAGAAAAATACTCTGGGATCACTTATGCTGACTTATTCCAATTGGCTAGTGCTACTGCTATAGAGGTGAGGTTGATAATTCTAAACTTGCTTTTACTGGTTATGAAAGCATTTACTAAAGTTTTCCGAACTTTAGGAAGCTGGAGGACCTAAAATACCTATGAAATATGGAAGAGTTGATGCCTCTGGTCCTGAGGATTGTCCTGAAGAAGGAAGGCTCCCTGGTAAGCGTCACATTTTTCGCCTTCTCCTTTTGGTACTTTGTAGAATGTGGATGTTCTTTGGTTACATCATTATATCAAAATTTTACTAATTATTATATGTTTGCTCTTATGTTCTATAGACGCTGGTCCTCCTTCACCTGCTAATCATCTCAGAGAAGTTTTTTACAGAATGGGACTAGATGACAAGGTGCTTGGAGTTTGAATATTTCATAGTTATGGAAGATCAATAAGTAACTGATCCGTATTGAAAGATTTTTGTAAGTGCAGGACATAGTTGCATTATCTGGTGCTCACACCTTAGGAAGATCTAGGCCAGAACGTAGTGGTTGGGGGAAGCCAGAGACGAAATACACGGTATTATCCAGTTCTATAACGTATTGTTATACATGGAACTGCAGAAAGTAAATGGAATAGAACACTTTCAATTTTTAGTTCTTACTATGTGTTTTTTCTCATTATAGAAAGAGGGACCGGGGGCACCAGGAGGACAATCATGGACACCAGAGTGGCTGAAGTTTGATAATTCTTACTTCAAGGTTGCCAATTTGATTTTCAGAACACAACTCTTTCTTCACACTTTTTGTAATAAAAGTCTTCCTTTTTAGCTTTTGATGTCTATTAATATAATTATTTTAACAGGAAATCAAGGAAAAGAAAGATGAAGATCTCCTTGTCCTACCCACTGATGCTGCCATCTTTGAAGATTCTTCTTTCAAGGTAACAAACTGAGGTTGAAAATATATAAACGAAGAAACTTGCCGAGTCTTTGCCTTTAAAACTGAAACTGCAATGCAATTGCAGGTCTATGCTGAGAAGTATGCTGCAGATCAAGATGCATTCTTCAAGGATTACGCTGTAGCCCATGCGAAGCTCAGCAATCTTGGAGCAAAATTTGACCCTCCTGAGGTTTGTAGTCTTTATATTTCTATCGTGTGACTACCATCATTATGAAGATGATCTTAAAAGACATTAAAATCGATTTCTTGGTCTATATAAAACACATGAGCGTACATAAGATTGTGCAAATCTGGCAAAGCATGAGCTAAATGTAAAGAATTCCTATCATTTTTTTTTATCCTTCGTAAGTCATTGATTATCGTGTTAGAACGATGTTATCTAAATAGATAGATATCATCTATTTCGTCATAAGAGGATAATCTCCATTGATGAATGAATTTGCAGGGGCTTAAGAACTGATTAATGTTGATCTTTTCTGTAGGGTATCGTTATCTAATGGGGCACCTAAATTACTCGTCCAGTAAGCTTTCTTCTTAGTAATATCTATTTTGCAGCCATCAATCAAAACTCTAAATGTTCGTTCACAAGGTTTTAATTTTTCTCTGGGTTTACTTACCTCCTTTAAGCAGGGACTTATGATTTTAGGAAAACGTAGTTCAATAATGTCAAAGAAGAAAAGGAAGGAACCGAGGAGTGATGTTGAGAAGCTACATGTGAGAAAGGTATCGGAGAACTTTTCCTCTTTGAGTACTTTTGCAGATATCTTCTCAAGCTTGATCACATGCTTTTCCCCCTGAATTTGTGTGTTGTTTAGCCGAAAGTATTTGATCGTTTTCATGGTTGAATTGGCATAACGGTTTTGGGCTTTCTGATGTTTTCCTTGTAATAAATTTCTGAAGCGATTATCCAAAATCCATACAAATTTTGCACTCTGATCGGTACCATGCAGTTTTAGATACGAGTTGCAGTAAGTTTTAAAGTTTGATGTATCTTGCTGTAAAAATTATGTGGTAGAAAATGTATGTTTATACGGTGAGCTTGCAGTATAAATTTGAGTTATTATAGTAAAAATTTGAGTTATCATTGTGTTAAACTGGTTGGCTGGTAACTTTTTTGCTGTATAAGTTTTTTGTATAATTTTTAAAAATATTAATTACTAAAAATATTAAATGAAAATCACACACATATATATATATATATATAATACATAATTAATACATTCTGTTTCATGTTTAAGATTCTTACACAAATTAAAAAACATATGAATTATGTAGTATTTCTTGTCTTTTCTATATCAAAACATAGTTTATTATCTTAAGAAAATTTATTCAATCAATAACAAAAAAAAAAACTCTACAGAAACTAAATGGTCACAAAAAATAAAAGAAATTAAATTTTGCATAGAATTTTAATTGCAAAAGAGTAAAAAAATATTATAACAAAACACACATCAACCAACTATTAAAGCTTGCACACATTTGAAACTAACACTTCGAAAAATATGGGTTTTAGTTTCAAAAGAATACCTTCATTACAAATATGGGGTTTTCCACTGAGTGATGCGATGGTGTGATCTTAAATCCCTCGAACCGGAAACTTTGTCCCGATTTTTTACTTCTATTTGATACCCATCCATTGATTTTAGAAGAATCGATAACAGGAAACTTTGTTGATTTTCTCCTTGTATTTCTATTAGGGATGTTAAATAGGGTTTTTTGGATCCAGACCGACTCTGTTTATTTAAAGTTCGACTCTAAATAAGCCATAACCTTTTAGAACCCACCAAATATTATAAAATAGGGTTAAATTTTTTGTAAACCTTTTAAAATTTACAAGGTTTTAAAAATCCATTCATGAATAGTTTTAAGTTCAGCCCTGAATAGTTTTATCATCCAAAAACAACTCAAATTCATCAAATCCAAAATTAACTTAAGCTATTTGCCATATTTGTAGCATTGTTATCTTCACCATCAAAATTATCTTCAATGTCTCCTGTAATTTAATAATATAAGTTAGTTAGACAACATAACACATAATAGTTAGTATTGAAATTTACCTTAAACTCTGGAAATCCACATAGCCAGTTGCGAGTGCAAATTAATGCTTCACATTATTGGGAAAAAGGAGGTTTCTGTAAGGATTCAACACTCGACCTCCAACACTGAAAATTGACTCTGATGCTATTGTGGTAATTGAGATGCTAAGCAAATCAGATGTCATGGAAGCTAAAACACCATTCCGATGCTGGTTATCTTTTCAAAAGCTTAAAACTTCCATATCTATAAAAGTTTTCATCTCTAGTCTAGGTTCAACATCCAAATAGATTTCAAAATCTGTCTTAGTATTTTTTGTACTATATTTGAGGCTACATTCAAGCTCAAAGAGATCCTGAGATATACAAATAACAAATACACACAAAATTAGTTACATATGATGAATATAAATATGATAATGAACTTATAATCTAAGAATGGAAAATATACTTACATCATTCAAATCATTTTCAACTGGTGATTCAGTGAGAAGCTCATGTGGAGTTAATGTTTTTGGAGACTTCGAAGAACTTGCCAATTTTAAGCCTTGTTTTAGCTTTAAACCTATTAGACTTGGCCCTAAATTAGTCTATATATAAAAATAAGGACTATGGTTTATATTTTTTCTTATGGACCGGATTAGCCCTAATTTTTTTAATCTTTATTAACATCTCTAATTTCTATACTCATCCATTGATTTAGAAGAATCAATAAATACCAGTTTTTGGACCATAAGAAAACCTTAGACCCTTCTTTGATTCTTTTCATTTTTCTTTCATTTCGTTGACAAAGAAGAATATGTAGGAGATATTATGTTTCGTCATAAGATTTAAGAAAAACGGTTTACGGCCACCCAGAATCAAACATATGAGACCAAACCACCTAAAAAAAATAGGTAGGTCCAGTTGCAACTAAAATGAAACTATTTGGTCTAATTACACACGTGAAGGTCGGTACCCACCCAACGCGTTTAGGGCGTTCTGATCCATTTAATTAGCGTTTTAAAACTCGGTTAATTAAAACCAAAACCGGTTTTAATTCTTCTTCTTATCCAATTAGAAACACTAAACTGATATAGGTCAATTTCTTACTGAACTATCATGTCATTGTAGTATAGAAAGGTATCAATCCAAATGGGTGCGATATTAGCCAAGAAGGATGCAATCAAACAGTTTAAGTCAAGCCAAGCAAGCAATAAGATGTGAAACTATCAACCTAAGCAGAAACTAAAAACGAGACTAGCAGAACTAGCAACAAAACAGAGCACAATGTAACGACATTACTAACAGAACTAGTAAAGGCAATGAAACAAAAATCAATCAAGCAAGAGAAGCTCCTAAGGATGAGGTAATTGACTTGGTGTATCCTCTTAATCTACCTAGATGGTTTAACAAACTCAATCAAGCTATTCCCTAGACATTAAACTCATAAGCAAGTTCATTCCCATGATAAATAATCTCGCTAATCTAGTTACGCACTAATCCCTTAGCGAAATCTAGCTTAGCGGCATTAAGAATCAGTTTAATAAAGCCAATAAACATCCTAGACAACTAATCCCTTAGGCTAGAATGTAAATCTCGGAATTAGTTCATCGCATTTCATCAAACACCTTCGGCGTGGAAATACCTAGGTTCTAATTCCATGATCGAGAGTATTAGCAAAAAACACTAATCCAGCAGGGAAATTAAACAATTCTACACTTAAACCACCTAGGAGACTAAGATTCAACACCTAATCTATCCCATCCTTAAGAACCCTAAGGACTACTCAGAACGCATGAAGAACAACAAGAACACAAACCCAGAAATCATAAAAACTTGCATAATTGGAAAGATTAAGAAGAGAATAGATAGATTAGGAAGAGAATAGATAGATTAGAAAGATTCAAACAAAAAACAAGTAGATTCAAAGTCACAGGATCAAAAGAATGATGAACAAAGCTTAAAAAAATCGAGATTGTTTAGTGTTAAGCGATTATAGGGTATTTATACTAAAAGATAGAAACCCTAAATCACAAAAAGACAAAATAGGCTAATTTTTGGGGGCACTCGACCATGGGTGGTCGAGTGCTATGGTCGAGCTGGCTAAAATTCAAGATTGCTTTTATTCTTCGAGATAAGAGCTCGACCATGTGTGGTCGAGCTGGCCCAAAACTTCAAGATTCCACCTTTATGCTCAGCTCGATCATTGGACTCGACCGGGGTGGTCGAGCTAGACTTCATGACTTCAAGATTGCATTTTTCTGATCACCGACTTCCACATCGAGTCCTTTGGTCGAGTCATCTTCCAAAATGTCTGATTTGTGCTCCACTCGACCTGCCTGCTAGAGCTGGGCTAAAAGTGCAGTTTTTGGTGCAGAATGCACTGGCTCGACCTGCTGGCTCGAGCTGCTGCTAGAGTCGTCTCCTTCGAAGCTGGTCGAGTTAAGCTCTCATTTTTCTCCATTTGACTTCAACATCTCCAATATCCCTTGAATGCACCTGAAACAAGTCCAAAATGCAAAATGCATGCAATCCTAATGCAAAACACTGTAAGTATGCAAAACTAGAGATAAATGCTAAGAACAAGCTATTAAAAAAGGCTAAATAAATGAATAATGCATGCTAAAACCTTATAAAATGTAGACATATCATAAACCAAACCCAAAACCAAACTTAAATCAAATATTAAAAAAGCCCTAAAAACTCGACAAAATCATAGAAGAAGATTAAAAAATTCCAAAAGTCACTTACCTTCAAAATCGAGTTAAATCGAATCTCGATTTGACAAACCAGAAGCGAACATCAAAGATTCGTCCGACAACATCGGAAGAAACAGGTATGTTGGGTGGGGATTAACGATTTAAGGTTTTCAGGATTTGGAGATTTTGATTTTAGGTTTTTTGAGATTTGGGTTTCATTTTTTAGGGTTTATTTGATTGATTTAGGGTTTCGCTTAGTTGATTTAGGGTTTTGTTTAGTTGATTTTAGGGTTTCGTTTATCTGATTTTAGGGTTTCGTTTATTTGATTTATGGGTTTCGTTGTTTTTTTCCAGTGATTCTAATGGTTGATACTGAAGAGAGAGATTAAACATATATTGCGAATGATGGAAGAAGAATCTGACCCTAGCGATCCCGTTTTTGGATATCCCGAAGAACACCAAGAATGTGGTGTCGATTGTCCAATTAAAGCTAATGGAGGAGATAGTTGTAGTGATGATTCCGAGAGTGACGAGGATGAAGATGACATAATGGAGCGGTTTGAAATGGAAGTAGAAGATTGTGTTGCACAATTTAGAGATGAACATCCAATCCATCATAACGAGGTTCTGGAGAGTGATGGTAAGGGGGAAGGGAAAGAAAGTGCAACAATCAGACGCGGAAATGGTAATCTAGCGTTAAAAATGCGCTTTAACAATGTCTTAGCATTCAAGGAGGCGATGTTAGATTATGTTCTTAGAAGTGGTAAGAACATAAAACAGTATGGATGGGATGCAACCAAGATTGATTTCTCTTGTGGATTAGGTTGTGGTTGACCTTGGAGGGTTTATGCTTCTGAGGTGAAAAAGCTAGGTGTATGGGAGATCAAAAGAATCAAAGAATGGCACACTTGTGTTGCCAATGGATCTTATGTCATGTTCAAAGTCCCTGTCATTGTTCGACTGTTTCTGGATAAGATACGACAAGATCCTGATCTGTGGTTGCCGATGAAGATAGAAGAGTACATTATGCAGCATTGGAAGTTAGCTCCTACAAAGAATCAAATCCAGACAGCTAGGAAGAAGGCTTTGAAGTGGCTGGATAAAGAGTTTGAAGAACAATTTGCGCATATCAAACAATACGGGGTTGAGATTCTAGACTCAAAATCGGGATCTAGGGACTGTCACCAATGATGAAGGTGATGAGGTATTTCAGCGGTTCTATGTTTGCTTTGATAACATTAAGAAGTCTTGGAAGGAGAACTGTAGGCCTGTAATAGGAGTGGAAAATTGAGGGTGGGAACCAAAACTCATCTACATATATACGCACTGGTACCACCATGAAGACTATTCCCAATAGGTGAAGAATCAGATTTATGACGTAATAGGAATGGATGGTTACTTCATCAAGATAAAGATGAAAGGTCAAGTGCTTGTGGCTGTTGTTAGGGATGCAGACAACAAAATTTATCCAGTTGCTTAGGGAGTGGTACAAGTAGAAAATGAAGACAATTGGTTGTGGTTTGTGTAGCTGTTGAAGAGTGATTTCCTACTTAGTAATGGTGAAGGCTTCATTTTTTTGTCAGACCGTCAGAAAGGATTGCTCAAAGCAGTTGCCACTGAGTTACCACTAACTGAGCATAAGATGTATGTGATAGAGCTCATATTTACAAGTTTTTACATATTAATATAGACTAATATCATGCATTAGAACTATCATTTAGGACTAATTTAGTGCATTTGCATATGTTCATGTGTTTAAAAGTACTTGAAGTAAAACCGGTGTTTCTAGAGTGGTGTGGGAGTTTAAGAAGCCACACGGACTTTGGAGCTAGTTGTTCGGGCCAAGAACATCATGGAAAGCTTCACGAGAAGTTTCACAAAATGAGGCATCGACCATAGCATCGATCGTGAGGGGACGATGCTGAGCCATTACAAAGACCATCAACCAATCCAGGTCGATGCAAATGCAGAAAAACTGTTTTTACTGTAGCACCGTTCCAAAGCATCGACCCAGGGTGCCCGATGCTGTCTCTCCGAACTGAAAAAAGAAAGTTGATGATTTGGCGATTAATGAGTGGTAGCTTGTTATTTTCGTCTAAAACCTTTTAGAAGCTTTGAGGCAAGACCTAGACTCCTCTTAAAGCCCTAATACAATGTAAACACATGTAATGCTCATTAGAGAGCCATCCTCCATTCTCTTAGACTTTTGTAGCCACCACTTTCATATCTATCAAAATAGTTCTTCTTTATTTATCTCTTATGCTTTTATTTATTCTTATGCTTTGATTCATTTCTGTTCTTAGTTTAGTTTACTTTATTGTTTATTGTTTTATATTCCTAATCCTTGTCTCTACCGTCACCCTCGGAAAGACAAAAGAGTAGATCCTTTAGACCACTAGGGTGGTGATCGATGATGGGATCGAAAATTTAGGATTCAACATGTGCGATTGTTCTGAACCGATCTAGCTACTCTAATATGCATTCTTAATGCTAATCTATGTCCTATGAAATTGCTTAAGGTTATAATCGAGAGATTATACGAATAGAAGCTCTTAACACCACGAGAGTGGGTTAAAACTTCAAACTTGCATATTAGAGAGTATTAGCTATGGTCGAGATTGTTTTTTGATGAAACTTCTCAATACTTGCTTAGTTGTGGCCAAGCTAAGTATTGATCTCGGGAACACTTTATCACGAAAGTGGTATCGTGTCTGGAAATAGTCTGTCATTAACTCTTCATCTTAGACACGGTCTAACTCAAGCTAATCACTTGGTTAATCGCTGGATGGTGTGACAGCCTCCAATCGATGTGTCTCTCACATATAAGAGTAATCGATGATGGGATTGCGTTTAATGCGTGAAGGTCGCCACGAAAGTGGCTCTGACATAGTGTCTAGTTTATCACGAGAGTGGTCACTAGCCTACTTCAAATATCCCTAGATTGAAAACACAAACTTAATTGATAAAGACATGAATCCTATAATTTAAAATCTTGTAAATCGACTACTACCTAATTTTCTGTAAATATTTATTTAAGTATTTTATTTAAGTTATTTTATTTATGTTTATTTATTTATGTTATTTATATTTCTGTAATTTATTTTATGCACTTTAATATGCGCAATTTAATTTATGCAATTTAATTTGTCACTTTAATTTATGCACATTAATTTTATGCACTTTATTTTATGTTATTTATTTTATGCAATTTAATTATGCTTTATTTAATTTATGTTATTTATAGTTTTATTTATTTTATGTTATTTATCTTTATGCATCTTAGTAGCTTAGGACCAAACCCCATACATCTTTTGTTACGCTTAGATTAGATTTAGACTTATATTTTCTATGTGTTATTCTCAATCTCTGTCGATCGATCTCGTCAGTACTACAATTGCATTGACTGTGCATTTGCGGTTACATCAGGTTAAACTCTCGAAGAAACTTGGGTGAAACATGGTGAGAGGTAGAAATAACTCCCCATCAAGTTTTTGGCGCCGTTGCCGGGGATTATAGCATCAACGAGACATGGTCGATGCACATTCTGGGTTTCAAACATCAACGGTTACATCGACCATACGCAGTCGATGCTACCAAAAAAAAAAGTTGTTATTTCGTTTTTAACTAAAAAATATTTACATATTTAATTATTAGTTTTAAAAAAAAGAAAACTAGTATAATTTAAAAGTTTTATATTTAATTAGTATAATTTTTAAACGTTTTTATTAGGCCTGGGCATTCGGTATTTCAGTTCGGTTTCGGTTCGATATTTCGATAATTCGGTAACTCGGTAATCATAAAACTTGTTCTGAATTAGACCAAATTATTAATTCGGGTTGGTACCTATATATTTTGGTTCGTTCGGTTCGGTAATTTGATATTTCAGAGAAAAAAATCACAAACTTGTAGTCTATCAATCTTGACCATAGTCTTGTTATTAAGAATGATTGAGAGAAGGAAATGTACCTTTGAAATCTGTTTTTTTTCTGCGATGAGAACTCTTGCAAAAAGTAATACTCTCCATTCTTCACAGATCATCAATATATAATCACAACTCACTAGTGGAGAGTGGTTAAACTGAAGCAGTATAAACACGAAGAGGCTTGTATAGTTCAAATTGTTACAACTAAACACAGTGAGAAGCTTTCTTGCACCAAAGACAAGATGACAATAAAAATTGCAACCAATTCAATGTAGAGTAAGACCACGTTTTCTTTCTGCAGAACCAAGATTACTCGTCCAAAGAAAAGACAAAACTTATGTCTCTAATAGGAATCTACCACATACTCTAGGCACAAACCAATCCGAAGAACCCATGGATAGAACTAAGAGATTAGTCTATTTGCTAACCTATATGTGACTATTTATTAGTCTCCTAAAAGGCTAAGTAGAGATTCTCAAACTATAATAGCGAAGTTAAAAGAACCAGCGGATATTATAGAAATTCCAAGAGGGCTTGTTCGTTTACATCCTGGTTGATCTACTTGGAAATTTTGTTCTAAGGGGTAAGATTCACAACAAGAAGTTTGAGCTCTTACAGCTCACTCTTGACCTTTGCATCTCCATTTGGTAACACACTTTGCGATTGGGTCAACCGTTTTGCTTCTTGAATTCGAATGGAAATTAATTGTCACCTTGACTCACTGTAATATATTAATGAAGATCAATCTCAGATAGAAAAAAGGAAGCGAAGCTAACAACTTACAGCGGCATAACTAGCACGGATGTCTCTATACGTATCGACTTCATCTGGAAAAGCCTGTTGAACCTCCTTCAGAAGGTGTTTCCTCAAACCCTGAACGAAAAATGTTGACTTTAAAAACATGAGTAAAAGAAAATAAACATATCCAAATTAAAAATCAGTAGAGGAAAAGGAGTAACCTTAAAAGCATCAGTCTTGCCCTTTGTAACTTGATTCTAGCAATGCAGCTATTATTAAGAACATCCTTTGTAAACTCATCCGGGTTCTTCCCATCATTAATCAAGCAAAAATAAACAAAGATATATAACTAAATCAGATCTTAATGCTCAGCCCTCCCTATCATACGCCGAAATAGAGAACACACGACAGAAGAATTATAAAACTTTGCAATCAAAAAGGCATGATTAACAAGACCTGGAATCACGCTGCGGAAGACAAAAAAAATTCAGAAGTCTAACCCTTCTCTTTCTTCTTCTTCTTCTTCCGCACAAGCTTCTCCTTTGTAAGGATCTTCTTCTCTGATTCTCTGATCTTCTTATCTGATTCTCTGATCTTCTGCTCCTCCGTCTAGGAAGCAAAGCAGCTTTTCGTTTCAAGGAAAATGAAACCACGACACGAAGGCACAAAATAGAGACGGAAGAATTCTAGGTTTAGTCCAATTCGGTTCGGTTCGGTTAAACCGATATTCTGAACCAAACGAACCGATACTGAATTAATTATTTAAAGGCTGCCGATCGGTTTATTGTGTTGAACCGAAACAGAACCGAATTACCGAAATTTCGGTTCGGTCCGATTCGAAAATTTCGGTTCATAATTTATGCCCATGCCTAGTTTTTATATCTTTAAATATATATATATATATATATATATTAATTTATTTTCGTTTTTAATTTTAAGAAAAAAAAATGTTATAACGTATTTCTATTTCGTTTTTGTTTTTTAATTTTCAGGTGACTTTCACTATTAAAAAAAAATATATATATATATATATATAATTGTTATTTCATTTTTCTATTTAACTTATAAATATTTAAATATTTATTGTTAATTTTTATATTAGTTTAATTTAGAAATTTATATTTTTTTAAAAATTAGTATAATTTATAAACGTTTTTATATTTTTAAATAAATATATTTATATTTGAAATTTTTGTTTTTAATTTTTTTTTAAAAACACGATTTTATTTTATTCTTTGTTAATTTTTGTTTTTATGTTGTTTTTCCTTTGTTTTTCTGTTTTTCTGTTTTCTTTTTTAATTTTCAGGTTATTTTTAACATAAAAAAGAAAAACATAAATCAAGGACTTGAAAAATGTGGGAGCTGATCAAACCCACAAACCCGAAAAGAAAATTCAGGTATGAATTTTCTTGCTTCTTTACTCCCTTTACGGTTTTATCTCACAACGCAGACGTTGTGATTTAATCGTGGGAGTCTCGATATATGGAGAGAATTTTTTTTTTCCTTGACATCTTTTGATGAAAGTTTTACCATATGTTTTTCGCATTTTGAGAGATTGTTACACTCTTTTCCTCGTTCATAAGTTCAATAACATGTGAAAAGGATTTTAATGAGGTGGCGATAGAACTTGTTAATTGTGTTATTTGTGTTAATGTTTGGATGCTTTGTTGGATAGTGTGTGATCTTTACTATGAAATTTTGAAAATCCATGAGTGGATCAACAAACCCCAAAAGGATCATTCCTTCAGAGACTTTAACGACTCAAAGTTGACTCCTCACCTAAATGAATATAAACCCCCTCGGTTTGGAGCTCGAGATACATCGGACATGATACCTCTATGAGACCATGCAAGGCTCGTCTAAGTAAGTATGATCCCTCTCTTCCTTCCCTTCGACTAGATAAGAAAAGAAAAGAAAGAGAAGAGAAAAGAAAGAAAAAGGATAGAGGCGAACCCATTGTTGGCGTCTCAAGAAAACTTGTCTAGAAAAGAAAAGAGCTTAAGAGCGGATAGAAAAATAAAATGATACCCTAGAGAAGTAGGGAGAAATCGATCGACCTTGAAGTGAGAAAAAGAAGAGGAAAGGGATTGTACTAAGACGGTCTTGAGTTTACAGAAAGAGACAATTGCATAAAACAACCTTCCTTTTATTTGATATTACTAGATCAACCTATCTTTCTAAAGGGTTATTAAAAAGACATAAATACCAGTCCTTTTCTTTTTAATTACAAAAATGCCATAACATTTTTTTTTTCTTTCAACAACAAATTTGTTCGTATAGACTCCAAAAACCTTCATATCCCTTTTCCCAAATCATTTCGAAATCTCAAAATTCTAGGGTTTTCTCCGTTATCCAAATCGGAACCGAACTAATGAACCTTTGACCACCATCGCCGGCGAATTCCCTAGAATGGAGAAAAGGCTCCGGTCATCTCTCAAGACATCCGCCGACGAATTCATCTCAGCCGCCGTCAAATTAACCTAAAATCCTCAAAATTCGCGAAAACCATTATCTACGCCGTGAACCCTCCAGACCTCTCATCTTCTCTCCGCTCTTCCTCTCCACACACGAGTCCTTCCGAAACTTCAAGATGATGATGATAATTATTCCTATGTTCCTTCTCCTCAAACTCGCCTCCATCGAACGCCAAGCGATTTGGATCCGTACCGATTATTTGGATAGCGTAAGCACCAGATCCTTGCTTCTCTTCAGGTTCTTTCTTATGTTGTTCATCTACGTCTTTTAAATCCGAAGAAAGCGTTTTCTACTTCGGATTTACTTCCCGCTGCTCAAGCTTTGAATAATAATCTTAGACTGTTCGAGTCGGATTCGGTTCTGTGTCTTGAGATTGCAGAAATTTGTGAGTGTTGATGGAAGGAATGTTTTGTGGAAAGAGCGTCTTTGATTTCTCAGTCGTTACTTTTTATGCTTTCGAGGTCATTGACATTGAAGAAGAAAGTAGATGTTCATCTTTTTGTTTTTTTCTTCTTGTAACTTTAATTGTTTAATTGGTTTAATTTGTGGTCTTGCGTTTTTGTCGGGATTAGTGTAGAGTTAGTASTCTAAAGCGAATTGTGAATTTTTGATTTTGAGTTAGTAGTCTACGATTCTATAATGCAAATTATAGAGTTGTAGATGATTATTAGTTTTGGATGATTAGTCCATTTTTAAGTTATAAGCATGATATATGTGAAATTTAAAGTCTTTTGTGATTTTAGGTTGATCCAGAGGATTAATTTCGTGAGTTGCAACTTGTTTAAATGCTCGTTTGTGTGTGTGTGTGTGTGATTTCTTTAGGCAAAATAATTCCAAAGGGAATAAACGAAGTGAAGCTGATCAGCTCGGGTAAGATCTTGGAGAACAACGACTGTTGGGCAGTCAGCAGTGTAAGACACCATTTAGAGAGATTGCAGGTGGAGTCATTATGATGCATGTTGTTGTACAACCATCTCTAGCTAAAACCAAAACAGGTAATTTTTTGTTTGTTGTCTATGTTAAATAGTTATATAAGAAATTTTCCTTTTCATGGAGATCTATGTTTACTTAGAGCTTCTCAATATCAAGCTTCTACAATTTCACAAGTCTTGTGTTATTTCTTGTCACTTTTATGGATTTTGATATTCGTTAGATGGCTCAACTTGACTTCTTATAATATCATCTTCCTCTAGTCATATAATTTATCTTAATCGAGGCTGCTAAATTTTCATAAGAGTGTTCATCACTCTAAACAAAGGCATGCCATGAAGGAAAAAATCCTCAATTCATTATTGGTTGTCATGGTCAGCAATTAGTTGGATATTCGTTTAACCTCTAGAGGATGGGTCTTACTTTTATTCAAACCTTCTAGAGAATGGATCTCACCTTTAAATAATCGTTGTTAAGCAGATATCTCCATGATAGCTTCTAGTAAACCCACTCAAAACTTTTGCTAATCTTTAAGATTTATCTCCATGTTTTTCTATACAAACTTGACAAAGTCATGAAAATTGAGTTTATGATTTCKAAGATGTTGATGATTTCTAACTAATAGGTGAATGCTGGTTTTTGATTAAACAGAGAAGAAGGTTGATAAAGCACCCAAGGCGGTAATCTGCACATGCACCATTTTGTGAAGGGAGCAAGACATGTATCATACAAGCTCTGGTAGACTTTAATGTGTGTTATGGTAGACTTTACAGGTCTGTTGGTAGACTTTTACTGTATGTTATGGTAGACTTTTACGGTATGTTATGGTAGACTTTATTGTATGTTATGGTAGACTTTACAGGTCTGTTGGTAGACTTTACAGGTCATGGCTGGAGAGTTTGTTCCTCCGTCTCTGACTTAACGGTGGTTTCTTCACCTCTGCTGGTTCTTTTTTCTGTAACAATGGTTTTGCTGGTGCTGGAAATGGCAGATACGGTCAATGGGAGTGGATCATGTTGTTGATTTAGGCACTGAAAATGTTATTTCAAGTATCAAAGAGTTTATCAAGACAAGAAAGCTTAAGAGGAGTTGATGTTCTATATGTAATGTGTGCCTTCAATTGGCAAAATTTTGTCTGAATCCTATTAGAACATTGTTTATCTGTTTAGAGTGGACATGCATTGTTGTTACTATTATTGACTCGAGTTTTACACTTTCTGTCTCTCCATCTCTCTGATTTCTGCTACAAATATGGTAGACTAACTTTATGTTATGGTAGAGTTAACGGTATGTGTAATGGTAGACTTAACTTTATGTTATGGTAGAGTTAACTTTATGTTATGGTACAGTTAACAGTATGTGTAATGGTAGACTTAACTTTATGTTATGGTAGAGTTAACGGTATGTGTAATGGTAGACTTAACTTTATGTAATGGTAAGACTTAACTTATGGTAGAATAGACTTAACTTTATGTATGATGTAGACTTAACTTATGAGCGACAAAAGGACGGCATCGAGAACCTCATTCTTGATATTGTTTGGCCGCCTTGTCATTTCTTTGTTTAAGTAGATGTTGTAATTTTTTTTTGTCGATCGGTATTAAATTTCTATTCTATGCTATGTAATGTCTAGATATGGATCATGTTCGGTTTATTATTTATTTCAGTCTTTAGAGAAAGAAAACTCAGTGTAGCAAAACCATCCACCCACTTGTAGCCATCACAACCGCGGGTCTTCCTATGTCCTCTATTAAGAAGAGACACAAGAAAGTGATGCACAACTGATAGTAAAACACACAAACAAGTTTGCTTGAGGAGAGACTGAAAGATTCATGAGTTGTAAAGAAAGCAAATCTTGGATTTCAAAGCTGAAGAGTWAAGATACCAAAAGTCTACCGTAATACAAAGTCTACAAGTCTACCGTAATACCACCATGGAGAGGTATACAAGTCTACCGTAATAGAAATTAAAATCTACCGCATCGGGAATATAAAGTCTACCAAAATTCCGGAAAATCTACCAAATTAAGTCTTCCCCCATGTGAACAAAGTCTACCAAACAAAATAAATCTACCATCGCAGGATAAAGTCTACCATAACTAACCGACCATAAAGTCTACCATCAATAACGAGATAAATCTACCACGAGTTACAAAATCTACCGTCGAAGTCACTTAAATCTACCAAAAAACCTAAAGTCTACCAAAAAAAAGTCAACAAGTCAACGCTGGTTTAAAATCTACCGTTAAACAACACATAAGTCTACCGTAACATAAAAAATAATATCTACCGTAACATGAAAACGTAAGTCTACCATGTCTTCTAAGTAAACTCTACCGTAACTTTGGTAGACTTATCAACATAAACTCTACCATAACTTTGGTAGACTTATCAGCGTAAACTCTACCGTTTCGTTCAATTAAAGTCTACCGTCAAAGCTGGTAGACTTTACCAAGTAAGTCTACCACTTCTTAAAAAACTAAAGTCTATCTCCTGGTAGACTTTATCGTCCGATTTAAGTCACCGTCATAGCGTAGACTTAAGCACTGACGCGTAAATTCATTAATGGCATTTTCGTAATTACGTTTTTTTTCACCAAACGAATTGAGGGCAAAACGGCCATTAAAATCGGAATTAGGTCATTTGAGTAATATTCAAAATATTAAGGTCGTTTTAATAATAAAGTTTAAAAATATAGGTTGTTTTAGCTATCCACCCTTACAGAAATCCGAAAAAGTAAGTGTTCATGTCCTATGATCGATAGTTCCAAGTCAAGATATTCACGCTTAAACTGAAGGGGGGTCAACAAAGAAAAGTCTAAGCTCGAAGAAGGATGTGGCTCCGAATTATGGTGTGTTGCAATACTTATGGCGAAGTACATGAGTACATTAGAGATCATTCAACTTCCACAAAGACGAAAATCACTAAACACAATAATGTCACAAGGTACAAAGTTCACTCTCCTTATCTTTATCGATTTAAATAAAATAACTTAACTATGCTTAGCTTTTGTTTTCTTGAGGAAAAGCAAAGGATAAGTGTGGGGAGTTGATAAAGCTCATATTTACATGTTTTTACATATTAATATAGACTAATATCATGCATTAGAACTATCATTTAGGACTATTTTAGTGCATTTGCATATGTTCATGTGTTTATAGGTATTTGGAGCAAAACCGGTGTTTCTAGAGTGGTTTGGGAGCTTAAGAAGCCACCCGGACTTTGGAGCTAGTTGTCCGGGCCAAGAACATCACAGAAAGCTTCCCGAGAAGCTTCACAAAAGGAGGCATCGACCATAACATCGACCGTGACGGGTCGATGCTGAGCCGTTACGAAGACCATCGACTAGTCCAGGTAGATGGAAATGCAGAAAAACTATTTTTACTGTAGCACCGATCCAGAGCATCGACCCAGGGTGCCAGATGTTGCAGCATCGATCTAGAGCATCGAACCAGAGTGACCGATGCTGTTCCAAAGAGAATCCCATCGACCGAGAGCATCGACCCAGGGTCCCCGATGCTGTCTCTACGAACTGAAGAAAGAAAGTTGATGATTTGGCGATTAATGAGTGGTACCTTGTTATATTCGTCCAAAACCTTTTAAAAGTTTAGAGGCATGACGTAGACTCCTCTTAAAGCCCTAATACTATATAAACACATGTAATGATCATTAGAGAGTCATCCTCCATTCTCTTATACTTTTGTAGCCACCACTTTCATATCTATCAAAAGAGTTCTTCTTTATTTCTCTCTTATGCTTTTATTTATTCTTATGCTTTGATTCATTTCTGTTCTTAGTTTAGTTTACTTTATTGTTTATTGTTTTATGTTCCTAATCCTTGTCTCTACCGTCACCCTCGGAAAGACAAGAGAGTAAATCCTTTAGACCACTAGGGTGGTGGTCGATGATGGGATCGAAGATTTAGGATTCAGTATGTGCGATTGTTCTTAACCGATCTAGCTACTCTAATATGCATTTTTAATGCTAAGCTATGTTCTATGGGATTGCTTAAGCTTATAATCGAGAGATTATACGAATAAAAGCTCTTAGCACCACGAGAGTAGGTTAAAACTTCAGACTTGCATATTAGAGAGTATTAGCTATGGTCGAGATTGTTGTTTGATGGAACTTCTCAATGCTTGTCTAGTTGTGGCCAAGCTAGGTATTGATCTCGAGAACACTTTATCACGAAAGTGGTATCATGTTCTGGAAATAGATTTGTCATTCACTCTTCGTCTTAGACACGGTCTAACTCAAGCTAATCACTTGGTTAATCGCTGGATGGTGTGACAGCCTCCAATCGATGTGTCTCTCACATATAAGAGTAATCGATTATGGGATTGCGTTTAATGCGTGAAGGTCGCCACGAATGTGGGTCTGACATAATGTCTAGTTTATCACGAGAGTGGTCACTAGCCTACTTCGAATATCCCTAGATTGACAACACAAACTTAATTGGTAAAAACATGAATCCTATAATCTAAAATCCCTGTAAATCGACTACCACCCAATTTTCTGTAAATATTTATTTAAGCATTTTATTTAAGTTATTTTATTTATGTTTATTTATTAATGTTATTTATATTTCTGTAATTTATTTTATGCACTTTAATTTCCGCAATTTAATTTATGCACTTTAATTTTATGCACTTTATTTTATGTTATTTATTTTATGCAATTTAATTATGCTTTATTTAATTTTTGTTATTTACAGTTTTATTAATTTATGTTATTTATCTTTATGCATCTTAGTAGCTTAAGAGCAAACCCCATACATCTTTTGTTACGCTTAGATTAGATTTAGACTTGTATTTCTGTGTGTTATTCTCAATCGCTGTGGATCGATCCCGTATTTACTACAATTGCATTGATTGTGCACTTGCGGTCACATCGGGTTAAACTCTCGAGGAAACTCGGGTGAAACCTGGTGAGAGGTAGAAATAACCTCCCTATCAGTATGTAAGACACATCTATGCTAACTTGAAATCAACTCATGGAAGGTAGGTACAAATTTATTGTTTATTTTTGAGACAATTGCATAAAACAACCTTCATTATATTTGATATTACTAGACCAACCTATCTTTTTAAAGAGTTGATAAAAAGACATAAAAACCAGTCCTTTCTTTTTTTATTACAGAAATGCCATAACTTTTTTTTTTCTTATCAACCCTAAAAGGCTTCACGTCTGATTTCCAAATTTTTTTTTTCTCACATCCCTCTCAAAATCGTTCTTCCCCTCGATTAGGTAAGGTTCTTCGATTACCTCCTATGGTTTCATTTTCTACTGTTCTTTTTAGGTTTTCATCGATCCCAAAGTTCAACGATTGTTAATCCCGACTTGTTTTCCATTATATTGTAGTGTATTCAACCCAGATTTGTCAGAATTTGATCGGAATTAGTCGGGATCTACTTGTTGCCTCGAGTTTTATCTCTAGAAACCCTAATTTCGGGAGATCTGTGCCTTTACTATCATAAGCTTGTCACCGGCGTGTTCAGATCTCTAAGATCTAATCCTGTAAAGTAATCGCATTTTCATTTCACGTCTTCATTTTCAATATTAATTTGCTAATTTATCTCTTCTATATTGCCTTGTTTCAGCTATAGTTTAATTTAGTATTACGATCTCACGAATCGATTAAGACCGTCACATGTTTCTTTCCCTAGATTGAGTAAGTATGTTTGTTTCTTACACATTCCTGTAAAATTAGTATTATAGAACTTCTTGTTTTTTTTTCCCTACATCTATTGTTTTGTTTTTATTGCTGGTCTGTATTTTTTAGTGTGGTTTATTGCTTAAACATGAAGTTTTAGTCAAGATTTGAAGAACTAATACTAGTTTGTGCTTGAAGCTGAAGAAAAGATTGAGTAGATATTGGAGATATTACGAACTAAATGGGAACAATGCACCGCATGTATGTTTACTGGCTGTTTGATTGTAATACAAAAAGAGTTGTTCTTCTTTAGTTTGCTATCAATATGAAGATTACTACTTAGTGGTTAGTTTTACAGTGGTGCTCCTTGAAGAACGAATGAAAACGCAAAGGTTATTATCACAACTATTTTGGGAATAATGTTTGGGACTTTTATTGGTATCACATTACCTTCATTTTCTTTTAAGGTATGAGGTTTGTTTTCTACTATAGATGCAGTTTTGCTTTCTCACCCAAATACGTTTGTTAACTGCAGGAGTGGTTGTTTTGCACAATTTTGCTGCATTTTAACACGATGATCTTATTATTGTTGTATTATATCTCTTCTATGGTATTAAAAATGTCCGCTTTTAATTTCTCTTGATACTTGAACAGGTAAGAGAACCACTTTGAATGTATTTTGTTCTCAGCTAATGTTCAGCTATTTATGTAGAGACTGAATATTGAGCAAAACCTACAACATTGGTCACAAAGAGTTTTCAGTTTTCCCATTTACTTTCTCACGTATGTGTCATCTAGCACAATTGACTATGTTAAGAGTTTCTTCGAGTGGATGAGTGACTCCATTTCAAAGTCTTTTGAGACTTCACGTGATAATGCCTTTCTCTTGAGGTAGATTTTCTTATAATAATGTCTTATTTGTGACGTTGTTTGTATACAATAAGAAGACATCAAAATGAAATTTAAACACATGTTGGCACGTTTCGTTGGTCTACAAATATGGTAGACTTTTCTGTATATTATGGTAGACTTTGATATATGTCATGGTAGACTTTACAGGGGTAGACTTTTTGAGCGAGAATGAGCGACGACAGTGACATCTCATCTTCGAACACAAGTGTATATCCTGCATATACATTATTCGCGACTCTCACGTAAGATCTCTTATCGTTTTGTTTATCTGTCTCTCTCTCACTCGATTGTTGGATATTTTGGTACATTTGGTCTACAAATATGGTAGATTTAACTGTATGTTATGGTAGAYTTTACTGTATGTCATGGTAGACTAATTTTWCTGTATATTATGGTAGACTTTTCTGTATGTWATAGTAGACTTTACTATATATTATGATAGACTTACAKGTCTATCTACATGAGCGAGGATGAGCGACGACAGCAGTGAGATGAAGCTTATGTTCGGTCTTGGTATTGCTGTGATTGTTGTGGCCGTCCTTGTCTATTTGTTTGTTTAAGTAGATGTTGTTATGTTATGTCTGTTWTTTTTTGTTMTCGGTCGGTATTCTATGCTATGTAAGGAACGGTAATGACTTATGACTTTTTGAATGAAAAAGTACAAGACTGAAGGTACAAAKTTCTAGTAAACACCTAAGTTCTCGCAATGAAGTTTTCCAATTGATTYCACTTCTTCCTCCTCCAAACTGACTCAGTGTAGCAACACCATCCACCCACTTGTAGCCATCACTACSCTACCGCGGGTCTTCTCCTATGTCCTCTATTAAGTAAGAGACAATTAAGACTGATGCACAACTTGATAGTAAAACACACAAACAAGTTTGATGAGGATAGGCTTGACAGATTCATGAGTTGTAAGAAAAACAAATCTTGGATTTCAAAGCTAAAGAGTACTAAACATATAAAAAGTCTACCACCATGGGAGGTAACAAAGTCAACCACCATGGGGAGGTATATTAGTGTACCGTAATACAAATTAAAATCTACCATAATCGGGAATATAAAGTTTACCAAAATTCCGGAAATCTACCAAATTATGTCTTTTCCTATGTGAACAAAGTCTACCAAATAGAATAAATCTACCGTGTGAGGATAAAGTATACCATAACTAACTGACCAGAAAGTCTACCGTAATAACGAGATAAATCTACCATGAGTTACAAAATCTACCATCGAAGTCACTTAAATCTACCATAACTGACAAAGCCAAAGTCTACCGTTACATTTCAACTTAAATCTACCGTTTCGTTTAATATAAGTCTACTGTCAAAGCTGGTAGACTTGTCTAAGTAAGTCTACCGCTTCATAAAAAACAGAAGTCTACCATCATTCTCTGGTAGACTTAAGTTTTCGCGCGCTGACGTGGCAGAAATTCATTAATGGCATTTTCGTAATAACGTTTTTTGTCACGAAACGAATTGACAAAAGTTTAAAAATATCCAAATATTTAGGTCGTTTGAGTAATATCCAAATATTAAGGTCTTTTTAGTAATAAAGTTTAAAAATATAGGTTGTTTTAGTTAACCACCCAAAATCCAATTGTTTTTTTTTTGTATGATTGATTGTGGATGTTTTTGTATGTAACAGGAAGATGGGGCTGATGAAACCTCTCATATGGTCTTTGGCGTGGAGCTACAATGAGGTTGAGTATAGAGGAAAGCTACACATACTCAGGGGTATGATGAGAACATCTACAATGATGTTATGAAGTCAAATCCGATGACTTGGTGCAGAGTTAGGTACAAGCTTGGTAACTATTGCGAATATGTGGATAACAACTCTTCTGAATAATTCAATATCACAATTGTGAAAGCAAGGGAGATGACTCTGCCGCTCTTATACCTATGCTTGAGACCATCCGTAGGCAAGCAATGTACGTATTTCTACAAAGTTTGATAAAGCTGAGAAGCACACAGGGATATGTACGCCTTATGTAATGAAGCTGTTGGATCTTGAACACGAGGAAGCTTCAATGTGCAAGATTTATAGAAGCAACAATGGATACTATGAAGCTTATTTGAATGGAAACTCTAATCACATTCATTTGGAGTTGCAAACTTGTACCTGTCGGAAATGGGAGGTAATAGGTATCTCGTGTCAGCATGCCTATGGAGTTATTCTTCATAAGAAACTTGATGTTGAAGATTTTGTTGCTCCATGCTTCCGAACTGAGTATGGAAGAACACATATGCTTCATCAATCATACCACTTAGGGGTGCACAATTTTGGTGTCGAGGAGAAACTAGCATAGTCATTCCACCTGAAGTACCTGCCCAACTAGGAAGGAATTAGCAGAACAAGAATAAGAAACAGAAAAGGAAGAAAAGAATGAATGAATCTCCCACAAAAAAGGCCTCAAAAGCAAGACACATTATTCATTGCAAAAAATGTGGCTTAAGTGGTCATAATTCTTGGTCTTGTGTTAAAGAGGGAAAGGTATGTTTATGTGTTTATATTTCTTATTTATCGATTAATCAAAATTATTCCTTATGTGTTTTTTTGTTAAAAAGGGTGAGCCTTCTCAGAGGCAAGAGTGTGAGGCTTCTCAAAGCCAAGCATCTCAAGTGACTCACGTTAGAAAAAACTAGTAGCTGTTGTGACAAGATTAGGAGAAGGGTATGTTTTTGGGGTTTTCTAGCAATCGGTACATTAGTAGAAGAAGGGTACGGTTTTTTTGGGTCTTCTCATAATCAGTACAATGGAGAAGAGTATGTTTTTGTGTCTTCTCCTAATCGGTTTTATGGATGTTTAAGCATAATGATACAAACAATCACTACCATAGCCACCACCATTTTCTTCGTTGTACATTTCACTTCCATGATCCCTTTTTTCATCATCTCCAAGATATTCTCTTCAAATTCAATTTCCATTTTCTTTAAAACCTTCTTCTCTTTTTCCATACAATTGGCTAAAACCAACATAGTCTTCTCCAATTCTTGTTCTAATGCCACCAATTTTTCCTCCAACTTCTCAATCTCATTCAAATAAGCCTCATCAACCCACTTGAAAACATGTTTATCATTACTCAGCTTCTCTCCCACAGCAAATGCACATCAATAATACCTACGGTAAGGGTTAGCATATGTTTTTTAAGTTCTTGTCAGAATTTGTTGTCCACACCAACATCTTCTAGGAATTCCAACAACTCTACCACTCGAATAACTTCCTGAGTTTGAGCTTGAGCCACAACCTACTGATCCACTTGACATGTTACCTGAAATTTCCCTCCAACACCACACAATTTTATATCCAATTTCGGCAAAACCTAAACCCGACATAAAAAAAATTGAACTCAGTTCTGGACTTACCTAGGTAATGCTAGGTTGTCTCCTTCTACGTCGGGAATTTTGGGTTTTCTTGGTCGTCTCCTTCGGCTCCTTCTCTCTCCACAATTTTGGAATTTTAGTATTTGATTTAAGTTTGGTTTTGGGTTTGGTTTAGTGTTTCTAATTGGGTAAGAAAAAGAATTAAAACCAATTTTAGTTTTAATTAACCGGGTTTTAAAACGCTAATTAAACATATCAGAATGCCCAAAATATGATGGGTGGGTACATACCTTCACGTGTGTAATCAGACCAAATAGTTTTATTTTAGGTGCAATTAGACCTACCTATTTTTTCGGGTGGTTTGCGTCTAGTATGTTTGCTCCTGGATGGCTGTGTACCGTTTTCCCTAAAATTTAATAGTGATGAGAAATTGAGAAGGGAGAATCACCTCTAAAAAGACGAATCATTGTTTATTATTTAAGTAATAATAAAAAAAACTCAGTAAAATACAAATAGTCACAAAAACAAAAATAAAAATAATTTTTTGCATAGAATAGTGAGAACATCTCTTAATTTGAAATAAACTTTGTTTTCTAAAACATCACACTTATATTGTAATATAGAAAGTATAATACTATATTAACTTTATGAAATTTTATAGAAATAAATTAATAGAAATATAATATATAAGTTTATATTAATTTATTTCTAGAAAAAACATAAAAACATAAAATTTTCCATCATCTTTTAGTTTTATATGATATCGAAAAATGAAATATATTGTAAGCAAAAATTTGATTAATGTTGGATAAAATAATTTCATCAACAATTGTTTTTTTTTTTGTCAACAGTTGGAATAAAATTTAAAACGGTTTGGAAATCCAAACCGGGGGATGAGAGTTTATATTGCTCATCTCATGCGACAATGTTGTAGCACTTACTGCTAAATTATCTGCTTGAGCATTTGAACGACGTGGTATAACAAACACCGAGAAAGTTGCAAAACATTCCTTGAGTTTTTTGTAGTCATCTAAATACATCTCAAACGCTGGCCACTCCGTTGAGGCATGCACCATCTTCACTAGCTCTGAACAGTCTGTGTGGATACTTACGTCTAGTTTTCAGTGGGTCAACAAGCACTCTATTATCCATATCAGTGTCTTCAACTCCACATGAAGCGGAGAGAAACTCTAGTATATGCTTCTGGAACCCATTAGGACGTCGTGAGGATCGTTTTGAGTGCAAATCCATCCCAAACCTGAGAAAAGGTCAGAAGCCTTCCAAATTCCATCAATTGTTTCATCAACAATTGTTCAAAATACAAATAAAACGGTTGCTTTTTCTTCCTATACAAAATGTCCGAAGTTGACCTCATCTTTGGGATGTTCCTATATAAATGTTGGGGAATTTTTAGTCCATTAAAACTATAGTTCAAGAAAATATTTGGATACTTTTGTATTTATTATTTGGATACTTTTCTCTTTTTTTTTTCATAAGTCCATTATTTGGATACTTTGTCTTTCCCGGATAATGGCATTAATTTTGTATGATAGTATGGGTAGGCTCCTTCAATCCTGAGCAGCCTCCCCTCATAGGCAATGCTTCTCACCTCATAGGCGATAAGAACATCGTTATTTGTATGGCTTCGTCTCCTCTTCTCATGTTAAACAATATGCTCAAAGCTTCACTCATTCTCTTTTGGCTTTGTAGATAGGATTATTCCATGAATTTTCTGGTGAGGAGTTTATAAACTTCATGGCGCTTGCTGAGAGGTTATGTTCGGACTATATTTTCGGCCATAAGTTGAATATCAAACATCTTCCGCATGGGGAATCTTATGACACTGGGCCTTTGCTTAGGCTATTCAAACCTTTTGATGAACTCTTTGTTTACTTCAAGGTAATGTGAAAGAGTCAATTAGGTTTTTTGCTCAGTCTTATTGTCCTTGACATTAAATTTCACACTTGTAGGACTTTAAAGTGGATGCCGTGGAGAAGTTTATAGAAGAAGTTAGCATTCCAATTGTCACTGTCTTTGACAAAGACCCGAATATTGTTATAACTAACGATATGTCACAAAATTCTCCTTTAGGATTCATTATGCGACTATCATTCCATGTGCATCGATACCTTCACAACAGATAGTTGTGCACTTGCAGCATATTTCATATTTGCATGTTGAAATAAGATTTTATATTTAACTGATCTGTCTAGTGAAAACTTAGCACGCATCAGTCGTCCTGCTTGAGTTATATGCGCCTTGGTGTGGACAATGCAAGAAGCTAGCTCCAATCTTGGACGAAATGGCTCTCTCACTACCGACAGACACAAATGTTGTCATTGCTAAACTCGTAAGATTGTAATATATATTTGATCCTCTTCTATATGAAAACAATCGCTAAGGGGCTTCAAGCTGAGGATGAGTGTAAATGCTGAGCTCTTTCGTTGATCCAAACATCCACATGATGATACATCAAATGACTATCCGGTGGCCAAATTTGAAGTAAAAGATTACACAACACTTTACTTCAAATCTACGATGGGAGTGATAATTCAATACCAAGGAGATAGATCAAAGGAAGACATTTATAGCTTCATTCGGACGAACCAAGACATATCAGAATCTGAACAGAGGAAAGGAGAAGCATCCAATGATGAATTGTGAGAATCCAGAGGATTAGGCATAATAAAACAGAGGACTCTTTGTTTACGTGCCATGTGTCCACTGATAAACTTTGAAATCATTATAGCATAGAGAATGTGAAAAATGTTACGTGCTGGTGAAGCCATATAAATTTGTATACTTGCGAATTTTTCACATGTTTTTAGTTCTAGACAAGAAATTGTTTTGGTATACATTCTTTTCCACAGCTCCTTCAAATCCTCAAAAGTTTTGGTTATTCCTTAGAACAATACATTTTCGTTGTGGTATATGGCTAGATTCTCCAAGAACTTCATGATCAACGAACTATGATTAGTAAAAAAAATTCTTATAAAGACATGGTTCTCTATTCGCTCTATGGGAGATTATAGCCTGGACGATCTATCAATGACAAACTTGCCTCTATTTTGTTGGAATAAGTTTTACTTCTTTTTTTTTTGTGTCAACAAACTATAAACTAAAACGGTTTGGAAATCCAAACCGAAGGTACAGAGTTTACGTAACTTACATCCTTAGCATATAATCTAGCACTGCGAGCTAATTTGTCTACTTTTGAATTTTAATTGTGGGAAATAAGAGAGATGGAGAAAAATAAAAACAATCTTTGTTCTTTTTCAAAACTTCTAATAGCAGCACGAATGCAGGCCAATCTTTTGGGGCTGCTACCATCTTTACTAATTCGGTACTATCTGTATAGAAAATCACCGATGTCTTCTGATGTATTAACATACATTAAGTCGTCCATATTAGAGACTACAATTCTGAATGAAGGAGTGATAGTCGCTTATGTATACTCTTGGATCCCATGAAGGAATAAGTTTTACATTGCAATAAAAGAAATTAGATTATTAGTCTTATAAGAAATCTATCAATCAATTACAAGGGACGACATTTTCAGGACAATGCAGGTAATATACATACATAGATTGACATATCTACTCTATGCTTCTACGGTTTCCGCTGTGAAACTAATAAAATCTGAGAGAAGAATATATGTAGACGATCGGACTTCTCTTTCTCACTTTCTCTTCTTGATAATAATCTCCAATGGAGCTAACTTGATAATATTGTAAGGTCAGTAAGGGCCGTAAGCAAAAGGAGCATATGTCGTCCTTCCCCTTTCAGTATCCGCACCCCGATATAAGTCAGCAGATTGAATGATCTCCCAAAGAATTAAGCTAAACTTTGCCATCAGATGTAAAGGAGCTTAAGGAATTGGTATTTAGGGAAGAAGTAGAAGAGGATTTGCTGATAGAATTGGTGCCTTTGGAAGGAGAAGAAGAAGGGATTGGAAGCTTTTTTGGGAGCATTTGTTCCCAGTGGACTTGAGGGAATCTAGAAGCCTCTGACACAAGTAGAAGAAATGAGAAAAGAGCCAAGAAAATACACATTTTTCTGCACCAAATAAACGACGACATCTTAACCGTCGTGCAAAGATTTGATCAAGTGAAGATTGATACAAATATGATCAAGTGATTAATGAGAGAGAGAGAGTGAGAGAGAGATGCATGATTGTATATAAGAGAAGATCGATGAGACTGCCTAGGTGTTTGGTTTAGTAAAGATGATATCAATTGGCCGACAAGAGAGGCCACTTTTCATTAAATAGTTTCTTCTTGTATGTTGTATGTTTATTTTTACACTAATACTAGTGTCTTTTGGATGCTGTAAGAGAGCCTAATAAGATTATTTTAATTCCAACAATCATGGAAACACGAGTGTTGTTATTTTTATATACAAAAAGCATTTTTGAGAATTGAACAAAAGGTCTTGAAAACAGCACCTTTGACACTTTTGTATACTCTTCTGCCAACATTGGTGCTATTTTTCAATTGCTTATATTCGGTATTCGTGTAATGTGTAATAAGCTTATGTGTGCCGTATAAAGTACATAGCGTAATTATTGACAACGAACAATGGCTTTGTTGAACGAAAGTATTATTATTTTTTGACGTAATTTATGTCAATTAACTAGAAGTGCAATTTAGGCAACTCCTAGCGACGATCAATAGACTTCTCATGCACCATAAAGAATAAGATTATGATGCACCGTAAAGAATAAGAATATGCATTATTATTATCTTACTTATATTAATTAAGAAATACAAATTTAAAACCTAGGCTTAAATTTATTTTTGAAAAAATAACTTATTTCTAAAGTAGATTATTGACTAAAACAAAATTTGATTTGAATATGATATATTTCTATCAATTATGTTTTATTTTAATGTTTCAAATGTATATTATATACTAATTCAAGTTTGTTACAATATGAATGTTAGTTTTTGATTAAGGATGTCTTAAATTTATAGTATTCATCTAAAATGTTTTTTTAACATGACAAATATATATTTATTTTTATATTTTGTAAATCAATAAAAATCACTTATCTGCATTTGGACTAGATCAACATGGTGAACCGGATTTAAAAACATTACTTTATTGTGATCTAATTTTAAAGGATTTTCTGCAAAAAAAAAAACGTCTAACTTACCAATTTTTGCAACTTTAAACTTCATCTAAAAAAATGCAGATTGATCCTACAAAGTCAAAAATAATAGGCAATATAAATTTTATATGTATCTTCTAAACGTGTTCACGGTAATATACATTAGATTTTTAAAATTCTAAAAGTAGATTTATGTTCCTCGTCGTGCTAGTTTCGATTTGATATATTACAAAAATTTTACAAACTTGACAGTAACGAAGACGAGTTATATTACCTATTATTTTTGACTTCGAATGATTAATCTGTATTTTTTTTAGATGGAAGATAAAATTGCAAAAATTGGTAAGTTAGAGTGTTTTTTTTGCAAAAACCCTAATTTAAAATAAAAGTTAATATATAACCTAACCAGCAATCTAAATTTTTCTAATTTATAATAGACATATTATGGGTCAACTATCGGGTATTCGAATCGGTTTCGGTTATTTTGGTTCTAGGACCCATATAGGTGTAACAACTTTCCCTATCACAAGTCATGTCTTTACTATAATCAATATGTCTTTTCAGCCGCTGAGGAGATACTTGAAACCCCTTCTGGATGAAAGCTAAATCTCGAGATTTTTTGTGTCTAAAAAATCATCTAATTTGGTTGTGGGAAAGTCCTTCAACAAATGCCAAACTTTTAATGCCCAAAAACTGTCCTATATCTTGTTTGCAACACTTTGTGTTCCTTTTGTCGAAAAAACTGTAAAGACTCTTAACAATACAAATATTTGAAAAACACTAAAATCATGTAAACTATTTATAAAAATTATAAGAAACTATAGTAAAAACTGGTAAAAGTAAGAATATATCATAACACGAAATATCATAGTTTACACACAAAAACAAGTAATCAATTCATTATAAAGTATCAAATTTATAAAATATTTCATATATCCCCTTACTAATATTTGGAAAGTACCCATTATAAAATAACATTTAAATAAGTTACATACAATGTCATTAGTTTTAAAAACTAACAAAAGAAATTATTAAGAGTAAAATGTCTAAACATTTAATCTATTTTTACTATTAAGAACTCATATTTAAAAATAAAATCTTCACAAAATCTATTTTTAGTTTTATTCAAATTACAATTAATTAATTTACTATTAAAAATACATATTTGAAAATAAAATCTTCACAAAATCTATTTTTGATTTTATTCAAATTTTCTTAAATAAATCAATTAGTGAAACGAAAATTTAAATTAAAAATATTAAATATATAAATTAATAATAACTAATTTATAGATTCTAAAATAAAATGAAAAAATTATAAACAAATTTTTCAAATTTCCACTAAAATTACTATTTAAAATAAATTTAAAAATCATATAATACATATCTAATACTGTTAATTGGAAATTACAGATTAGAAACAAACATTTAAATTATTAACAATTATATACAATATTATTGATTTTAAAAGCAAACAAGAAAAAATCATTAAGAGTAAAAATGTGTTAATAGTTTATTTTTTATATTTATAGCCAAAATAATCTAATAAATCTTTCTCTATCTTATTATATAAAGTTGAACGTGTTTAACGTGAGCGTGACACGTGTCAAAGTGATAATGATATATCATGGTTTTTACCCGTCTTTAGCCATGATATAAGTTGTTTTATCGAGTCTTTCTAGTGTTTTTGTATCGTTCTGGAGTCTTTTCAGGTCTTAGCACGTTTGGGTAAATTGAGATTTTGGAACCATTTGGAGCCTTTGGAGCAACCGAAGAAAGTACCCGTTCAAGCCTGAGTATCGACGACACCATCCCAGATCGATCGATACCGACGAACGACGCGAGATAGATGTCCAAGGACAGAATTCTCACCAAAAGAAGCCCAATACTTTCCCTTATTTACAAAGAAGCCCAGCTCGTGTTTTTAGACCTATTTAAGCAAACTCTTAGTCTTTCGGTTAGGCAGACTTTACTTTGGAGAGCTTTTGTGAGGGAGACGGATCCAAGATTTTGTTCATCATAGAAAAGATCCCGAACCCTTGTTTTTATTCTTTTGTTATGTTTAATTTCATGATTTATTCAGTTATGTTATTTGTTTCATCTATCATGTCCGAAAGTAGTCTCATTTTAGGTTTAGGATTTCTCATATGGATTTCTCGATTTATGATAATTGATTTGTTAGTTCAAAATCTGAATAGTTTTTCACCATAGGTTGTTCTCAAAGCTATTTCTAACCTGATCACTTAGAATATGAACCTAGATTAATCGATTAGCACGACACTGCAATCGAGTAATCGATAAAACCTAGTGAGCAATTGGATTATCGCAAAGAGATTTGGTTTAATCGAATTGTGAACATATCAAACTTGAATTGATTGCTGGTTTACTGTGTAGGATTTGCAAAGAGATTTGGAATTTTAGACTTTAGACTTAGTTAGTTTTCGCAACGACTAACTATACTTTCGTGTTTGAGTTCAAGAACTAATTGAACCTAATTGATTAATTGTTGTTTATCATTGATTTCCTGAGAATTTCCCTGAGCCTAGTTTCCTTCTATACAAATTCAACCTAAGTTTAATTCGATCATTTGTTTTCTCATCAATCATTTGTTTGCTTAGACAACTGCATCTTTCATCTATGCGTGAGTTTTCTGAGATCGTGTTCAACCCCTAACTTTACTGCAGCAACTGCTTTAGTATCATCATAGGGTATTAATTTGAGCATATCAAATTTGCGCTGCTGTCGGGACTCAAAAATTTCACCATTAGAATTTTAGTCGTTTTTGTTTGTCTGTTGCCGCAGATCGATCGATACTCCATTGGTATCGATCGACACTCGAACGCCTGCTTTTAAATTTGGTTACTTATCTTCTCGTATTTTGATTTTCAGGTGTATGCATCAGCGCATCACCGTGAGAACGAAGAACACACCGATCAATCTCTCCAACTCAGAGCTAGAGCTTGAACGCACGAATCGCATGTAAGGAAAAGAACTACAGTTGAGATGGATCTTCCACAAGGTTTGGTGCATGATGAGGAAGGTGAACAAATACCTCCTCCACAACAAACCCCAAGCTGTTGCTGAGCGGACCTTGGCGATTGACCGGCCGGATTCTATGCGTCGTGCGGCGATCCGTATTCCTTTCGGAGGAATGACTTTGAGTGAAGCTTGCTTCGCTCTTGTTGGACAACCCTTTCACGGTCTTTCTCATGAGGCACCACATGGATCACATCGAGTTCGAGGACTTGGTCACCAGTATGAAGTACAATGAGTACCACATGAATATCTCTTTTGTAGCTCTTTCCATACTCTCTTGGTGGAGGCAGGCTGCGGCTGGCAGCTACCTCCCGGATCTCTCTTGCGGAGGCGACACCACGCATTCCTGAACAATTTCTATGGCGATGCGAGTCGGAGGAGCTCGGGAACAGGCTCTCTCAATTTTCTCAAGGTCAACCGAAACTCAAGGCTGCTTGGGTGCGGTCGGATCTCTGAGAGGCTGTCCTGCAGGTTTTAGTCAAGTTCTTGCTCGGGATCTTTTCTGAGGGATTGATTGGCGGTATCAGATGGCACTGGATTCTGCAAGCAATGGGAACTTCACTAGGATTCCAACCGATGCTGTGAAGCTGATTGAGAACTTGCGTCTGCATAGCACGAGAATGCTGATTTCGAGGAAAAGGCTGTAGTGTTGTGACAGTTCGCGATTGAGGAGTTGGTGAGCTGGACATGCACCTCCTTAGTGGGAAAGAGCGAAGAAGGCTGTACATTTTGAGGAAGTAGAGAACATTGAAGATGAGGCGAGAGGATGTTAACTACATTGGTGGTTACGGTTTTTAGGTCAGCGATTTGGTTCAACAATGGCAGAAACTCAACGACAGCAATGGTTACAGTGCAGGTAACCAATCTGGTTTTGGTGCCTCAATTTGCCCAAAACCACTTCAAGCGGTTTTTACTCTGCCATATGGTAATTCACAAGCACACATTAAGGGTTTCACGAGGAAGTAGGCGGAGTCCTCTTGACAATTAGGGACAGAAAGATGGTGTAGTTTCAATAGAAAGCTGGATAATTTATACTTGATGCGGAATGAATGAATCGGCGCTCTCGAAATCCATGGAAGATCTTTGGAAAATCAAATAGCTCGGACATCGGTACTCGAGGAAAGATAGTTCAACCACAGCATGGATGTCAATCTCTGATCCCTCAGCAGCTAGAAGAGGATTTTGAGCTGAGATGACTGTGTTATATTCGGTGATACTAGTATCGACCGATACACTGCCGGTATCGATCGATACTTCGAGACTTCTGTAGATTCGAAGGTTCTGAAGATGAAGATAAAATTCGACATTCCGCGTGTCGATCGATACTACTGTGTCGATCACCAACCTGCGAGATGATCAAAACTCCGTATCGATCGACACTCATCTGTAGCGTCGATACCCGCAGCTGAATCAATAACTAAGAAAAGGACGAGATGGTTGAGGAGCGGGTATACAAACCAAAGCTCGAGGCATTGAATGCTCGCAGAAGAAACTCGAGACTCAAATTGCTCGGACATCTGTGAGAAGACAAGAGGGGTTTCTTCCAGGGGAAGCGAAGATCGAGCTCACATCAACGCCATAAGTCTAAGAAGTGGAAAAGTGGTAAATTCAGGGTTAAGCGCTCAATAGCTGAAAATCCCGTCGATCTTGCTGGAGATGGAGTGGGATGCTGAAAATCCCAGGTATCGATCGACATCCGGTATCGATCGATCAGGTCCAAGGAGATGTTGAACCTGTCAAAGAAAGGGTCTACAGCGAGTTGCCTATCTTTATTCCCAAGCTGACAAGAGAGAGTGGGAAGGCTGCTAGAAGCAAGTTTTTGTCAAAAAAATGGTTGCGGGACCTCCGTTGCTGATACACCACCACCGCTGAGACAGTTGACAAGAGGAAGACCAGGAAATTCTCAGTTCATGCTCCATCTAAGTAAACTTGAGTCTCTCGTTGACTCGAGGTCTAGTGTCGCGTCATGTCGAGGCGATTGCGAGAGAGATTGAAAGCTGATATGAGATCTCTAACACGCTTCTCATACGGATTCTTCTCTCACTCCTTACTTCTGATTTTTACTGTTAAAATAGGAGATTGTCGATTCTGATTTTCAGGTTGTGGAGATGAGCCAAGGATCCAGGTGCCCTTGATTTTGGAAGACCATTTATGGCTACTGTTGGCGCGATCATGGACACGCATAACAAGAGAATCTCTTTCTCTTGCATTGGCGGAGGCGTCTTCTGCGATGTCATTCCCTGCGGAGGAGCACCCGACATGTCTCGTGCATCACCATTGCCTCGGGACTCGATGATCGATCGCTCGATGAGTCTTATGATGAACCAAAAGTCGCGATGTTTCAAATGAACCCCCAACACCCAAGAGAGTTGTGGAGACCAAGGCAGCAAAGAGGAAGGAGGCAGGAAGATCAACGGTCTGCTAATTTCACTTTGATTCCTCGAAGTGTGATGGAGATTCGATCGAATATAAGGTGAAGTGCAAGGAACCTCGAAACCTTTCTCTAAGGCTAAGTTCTCATTCTACGGAGATGAAAGAGAAAGAAGAGGATATGATGAGCAAAACTTTGAAGCTGGAGATGTCGTTGTGGAGCTTATTTGGAGTGAGTCCTCCACTTGTCTGCGATATCTTAGTCAAAGTCGCTCGTGACATTAAACAAGCGCTTAGTGGGAGGCAACCCTGATAAGTCTATAAATATGAGTTTTTGTTTTTGTGTTTTGTTGTGTCTTGCGAATCAGGTCGGAAGAAGGATGGTCGTTTTGTTTGTCGATCGACCCACCTTGGTATCGATCGACGATACACCACCGCTCTATGGTAACACCTCTTGTTCTTGACCTATTTCGTTTTGTCCTTTGATTTCTTTCACCTTCTCTGGGCTTGACACACTCTGGGGACAGTGTTGTTTAAGTCTGGGGAGGTAATTCTTGACATTGTGTTCATTTTGTTTTAAAAAAATTAAAAAAATAAAAAATTTTTGTTTTAATTGAGTCAAACAACTTAGAGTTTTCTGGTGTGCTTGGCTTTGTTGTTCTGATTTTGCTTTTGAGTGACCCTTTACGAGGATTAGTTTCAGTTCAATGAAAAATCCAAGGGATAACCAGCCAGCTAGAAATCACTCATGTCTCCAGCAAGGTTCTTCACAAGCTTTAGCCAAATTTTGCACTTCATCTACGCGGTTAGTGTTCTTAGAGCTTGATTCATCATTCATATCTGGCTAAGGAACCCATCATGTTTGAAAATTGTGGTATATCTCTCCCGTGAAAATTGTTGGATACATATTTGCGTTAAAACAGGTAAAATATATATAAAAGATGAAATGATTTCCGCCGAGTAGAGGGGTAGGAAAATTTCCTATGACCCCATTATTCTACTTGGATAAGGAATGATCACACGAGAGCCTGAAGTGAGGGGTAGGAAAATTTCCTATGACCCCATTATTCACCTAAGACTTTTGATACATTGAGAGGGTAAGAACCGGGGATTCGGTAGCAAACACTATCAATACTCGCGTTTCGGACCTTGATTTGTGTATGCTGTTCAGATATACCTGCGTTGTTGAAATCTAATAAGAACTGATTATGAAATAAGTCTGGGGGAGATGAATACCGGGAAGCAATAAATGTTGTTGAATAAATGGTTCTTTGGCTATGATATTGTATGTGCAAGAATCTAGAAAGTTCTTGAACGATTGCGCGATAAGCTGGCGATGAGCTTGGGTGAATATTGGTGTGAGATAGTAAGTGAAATCTTGGGAAGTTGGGATTCCTACGGAGAAGTACATGGTGGTTAGATTCTGGAGCTATCAGGCAGAAGTGGGCRCTTGGGAAAAARGGCCATTACAGCGGATTTCGGTAGCAGTTCTCTACAGGTTTTTCAAACCTCTTTCTCTAACAGTTTTCTGTTTTGCTTGAGGCAAGCAAAGGCTAAGTCTGGGGAGTTGATATATCATGGTTTTTACCCGTCTTTAGCCATGATATAAGTTGTTTTATCGAGTCTTTCTAGTGTTTTTGTATCGTTCTGGAGTCTTTTCAGGTCTTAGCACGTTTGGGACGAAATTGGAGATTTTGGAACCATTTGGAGCCTTTTGGAGCAAACCGAAGAAAGTACCCGTTTTCAAGCCTGAGTATCGATCGACACCATCCGGTCGATCCCTATCTGATTTTAAGCTGGTCGATCGACACCATCCGTCGATCACCGTCGACGGGAGATAGATGTCGAGGGCGAAATTCTCACCAAAAGAAGCCCAATACTTTCCCTTATTTACAAAGAAGCCCAGCTCGTGTTTTTAGACCTATTTAAGCAAACTCTTAGTCTTTAGGTTAAGCAGACTTTACTTTGGAGAGCTTTTGTGAGGGAGACGGATCCAAGACTTTGTTCATCATAGAAAAGATCYCGAACCCTTGTTTTTATTCTTTTGTTATGTTTAATTTCATGATTTATTCAGTTATGTTATTTGTTTCATCTATCATGTCTGAGTAGTCTCATTTTAGGTTTAGGGATTTCTCATATGGATTTCTCTGATTTATGATAATTGATTTGTTAGGGTTCAAAATCTGAATAGTTCTTCACCATAGGTTGTTCTCAAAGCTATTTAACCGATCACTTAGAATATGAACCTAGATTAATCGATTAGGCCACGATAATTGAGTAATCTGATAAAACCTAGGGTGAGCAATTGGATTATCTGCAAAGAGATTTGGTTTAATCGAATTGTGAACATATTGATATGTTTGCATTTTGCATCGTTTTAGCTTGCATAATTCATACGTTTAGACGTGTTATTCACCCTGTTCTTGTCATTTATTCCTAGTTTTGCATACTTAGAGTGTTTTGCATTAGTGCATACATCCTGCATATTTGGCACATTGTACTTTCAAGTGATTTTGGAGATTAGGGCCGAAGCTCTAAGACACGCCACTCGACCGGATGCCCCAGCAGGCGTGTTTTAGGCTGTCTTGAGCATACCACTCAACCTGGATGCCCCAGCAGACGTGTTTACCAAAGCTGTCTTGAGCATACCACTCGACCGGTGCCCAGGCTGTTTTACGAGGTCTTGAGCATACCACTGACACGGATGCCCCGGACGGGCGTGTTTTACCAAAGCTATCTTGAGCATACCACTCGACTGGTGCTACAACGACTCAAGCACTATGCGGCAGATGATCGAGTCCATGCAAATGGAGCGAAACTCAGCTCAGCACCCATGCTCGAGCATGATCAAGAGACAAAGGAGGCGTCTTGAAGATTTCTGGCCGAGCTCGAACCCATGCTCGAGCTGCATGATCAAGACCATCATAAAAGAGTAGTCTTGAAGTTTCAGCGACTCGAGCCCATAGGGTCGAGTAGGAGGGTCGAGCTCAACCACAAAAATGCAATCTTGATTTCATCGCTCGAGCACAGCACTCAACAGCAGGGTCGGTGCACACCTTGCGTTTTTTATATTTTTCCCATGACGCGTTTAGGGTTTTTAAGACTTAGTATAAATACCCAATGTGGGATTAAGACTTCTAAGTTTTTTCTAAGTTTTGTTTTTTATGCAATTTTCGTTTTCCACTGTTCTTCATTGTCTTTCTTGTTCTTCATTTCAGACTTTGTAATTTGTTTTCTACTTGTTATATCAGTTTATTTCTTCTGTTCATCAATACCCTATCTATCTCTTTATTTATGCAGTATCCTATGATTTCTGGGTTTGTGATTGTGTTGTTCTTCATGGTTTCTGAGTAGTCATTAGAGTTCTTGAGGATGGGTTAGATTAGTGTAGATTCTTAGTCTCTAGGTGATTTAAGAGTTGTTTAAATTCCTTCTAAATCAGTGTTCTTAATGCTAATTTCTCTCGATCAATTGAGATTAGATCTTAGGTGTTTTTCCACCAGAAGGTGTTTGATAAAATGCTTGAATAAACGATGTTAGAGATTTGCATTCTAGCTAAGGATTAGATGTCTAGGTGTTTATTGACAGTATTGAACTGGGTCTTATTGCCTGCTAGGGTAGATTTCGCCAGGGATTGGGTGGGAACTAGTCTAGCTTGAGGTTACTTATCACGGGAGTGGACTTAACTGGTTGTGATGTTTGATGTCTAGGGAATAGCTTGATTGAGTTTTGTTAGACCACCTGGGTAGGCTAAGAGGATACACTGGTTCGATTACCCCATCCTTAGGAACCTCTCTTGCATTGATTGATTTCTCGTCTGCCTATGCGCTGTTTATTGCCTTGCATTAGTCTTTGAATTGATTCGCTTTAGCATCTATTTCTTTTACTCTAGGTCGTTAGACCCCATGCAGCTCTTGCTTGGCTTGACTTGAATGAATTGATCTCATCCTTTTTGGTTAATATCTTCACCCTTATGGATTGACACCTTACTATCTACCTTTGAATCAGTAAGGAATTGACTTATACMATTTGGCGCCGTTGCCATTTGGGTGTTGTTTGTTACAATTAGGATTTCAAATCGTTCTAGATCAAGTTCTTTTCTATATACTCTGTTACTCACTTTGATTTTCTTTTTCTGTCTTTGGCTTGCAGGACCTTTCTYGCCTCGAGCACCCTAGCTCGAGCCTAGCATCGAGTCGGCCTGTCTTGCACACGTCTGCTCGACCCTTGCAGCTCGAGTGCGCTCTCTCGCCTCGTGCCAGGTGTACTACTACCGCCACGTCAGTCTGCTATCTCGCACACGTCCGCTCGAGTCTACCATCGAGTCCTGTACCCCCCTGCATGCAAACGAGATCTAAAGGCAGTCAGAACCTCATCCGATACATCGACAATATTCACAAGCTACCACAACAGTTGAGAGACCCGAGTGAACTTCTCAACACAGATCTCCAAGACCAAATAAATATGGCTGATCATAATCCACCACCACAGCCTGACCATSTGCATCATCAAAGACGGCCCCGTTTGATAGGAGCGGGAGATGCTCCCAATACTCATACCAACAGACAAGGGATTGTCCCTCCTATCGAACAATTTCGAGATCAAGAGCAGCTTGATCGCCATGGTGCAGAACAACAAGTTTCATGGACTACCTCTGGAGGACCCTCTTGATCATCTGGATGAGTTTGATAGGCTCTGCAGCCTTACAAAGATCAATGGTGTCAGTGAAGATGGTTTCAAGCTACGGCTCTTTCCCTTCTCTCTTGGCGACAGAGCCCATCACTGGGAAAAGACTCTACCCCATGGATCCATCACTTCATGGGATGACTGCAAGAAAGCTTTCCTGGCAAAGTTCTTCTCAAATGCCAGGACAGCTCGCTTGCGGAATGAAATTTCTGGATTCACTCAGAAGGATGGTGAAAGCTTCTGTGAATGCTGGGAACGCTTCAAGGGTTACACTACTCAATGCCCTCACCACGGTTTCAGCAATGAGTCACTCCTTAGCACTCTCTACAGAGGAGTTCTCCCGAAGGTCCGCATGCTTCTAGATACGGCCAGCAGTGGTAACTTCCTCAACCAAGACGTTGATGCTGGCTGGGCACTTGTGGAGAACCTAGCCCAATCTGATGGTAACTACACTGATGAGTATGATAGGAGTGTTCGGCCAAGTATTGCTACTGATGATCAGACTAGGGCCATCAAGGCCTTGACTGCTAAGTTGGATCAACTCCTACAGCAGAAGAAACAGGTTCACTTTGCTTCTGAGGATACAGTGTTCCAAGTTCAAGATGGGGAGGATGATGATATCGAGGAGGTCAGCTATGTGCAGAACCAGGGTCAGTACAACAAAAGTTTTATCAACTACAAGAACAACCCGAATCTGTCCTACAGAAGTACCAATGTTGCTAACCCCCAGGATCAAGTTTACCCACCTCAGCACCAAACTCAGTCCAAGCCTTTCATTCCATACAACCAGCAGCAGAACTTTGCCCCTAAACCGCCTTTTCAGAGTCATCACCAACACCAGGGAGCCCCATGTCCACCACCCGGTTTTCCTTCTCACCCGCTCAGTCTTCTCGCACCAGATCAACAGACAAACGCATTGCTGCAGCAACTCTTACGAGTCAGGCGGCACTGCGCCGACAGAAGTTTGGTGAACTTAAGACCCAGATGGACTACACCTACAATGATCTCAACAGCAAGATTGAGTCTCTCCAGTCCAAGATTCGTTCAATCGAGGGCAAGACAGCTTCATCCTCTAACACCTCCCAACTCCCAGGTAAAGCGGTCCAAAACCCTAAGGACTACGCTCACATCAATGCCATCACTCTACGGAGTGGAAAGCAGTTACCTGCACGGGAAGGATCTCCTACAATCACTGCGGACAGTGCGGACTACGATGGGGAGGATTTGGTTTTCCAAAACGACCAAGACAAGAGTTTTACACCTGCTGGAGCACACCAACTCGAGCCACCAACTCGAGCTGAGACCCCCAAGACGTCCAACTCGAGCCCACAGCTCGACCAGAAGGGCCAAGACAGCCTACCCCCTGCACCTAAAACTGTGATATCAGAAGAAAAGAAGGCACCCTATGTTCCTCCTCCATACAAGCCCAAATTACCTTTCCCAAAGAGGTTTAAGAAAGACTTAATGGAGAAACATAAACAAATCTTTGATAAGCATATCAAGGAAGCTGAGATTAGGTTACCTCTCATTGATGCCTTTTCCATGGTACCTGCCTATCAGAAGTTTTTGAAGGATGCAGTAGCTGAGAAAGACAAAAAGGTTCAAGGTATGGTTGTCCTATCAGAGGAGTGCAGTGCCATCATTCAGAAGAGAGTCGTCAAAGAGAAGTTAGGCGACCCAGGTTCTTTCACTCTACCATGCTCTCTCGGTCCATTGGTTTTCAAGAAGTCTCTATGTGATCTTGGAGCATCTATCAGTCTTATGCCACTCTCGGTCGCAAGGAAGCTAGGATTCAGCAACTATAAGTCCTGCAACATCTCTCTGGTGCTTGCAGACAGATCAATTAGGACTCCTCATGGTATGCTGGCCGATCTCCCTCTGATGGTTGGTACAGTGGAAATACCTACAGATTTTATAGTTCTTGAAATGGATGAAGAACCAAGGGATCCTCTGATTCTGGGAAGACCTTTCCTTGCCACAGCCGGTGCAGTCATTGATGTCCGAAAAGGAAGGATCGATCTCAATCTTGGGACTGATCTCAAGATGACATTTGATGTTAAGGAGACTATGAGAAAGCCGGAAATAGAAGGACAAGTCTTCTATGTTGAGGTAATGGACAAGCTCGCTGATGAGCTTCTGGAGGAGCTTAATCAAGATGATCACCTTCAGACTGCTTTAACCAAGAGTAGTGAAGATGGGTATCTACATGCTGAGACTTTGGGGTATGAGATGATTTTAGACTCGCACAAGGTCCTGGAAAAATCTGAAGGGTTTGAGGTGCTGATAGGGGTCAACACAGAAATTCTAGCTATCCAGGATACTGAGCTCGACCCTGCAGCTCGAGCTGAGATACCCAAGACGTCACACTCGACCCTGCAGGTCGAGTCCAGCAACTAGCCTCCTCCGCAGAGGCGACTAGTCGAGCTAACGAGCACCTAAGGTAGACCTCAAACCTCTTCCTTCCGCTAAGTGCGCTTTCCTTGGACCAAACTCTACTTACCCAATCATAGTAAATGACATGCTGAATGATGATGAGTTGAATTTGCTGTTGATTGAGTTGAGGAAGTATAGGAAGGCAATAGGATACTCTCTTGATGATATAAAGGGAATTTCACCTAGCTTGTGCACTCATAGAATCCATCTGGAAAATGAATCATATCTAGTATTGAACCCCAGAGGAGATTGAATCTAATTTAAAGGAAGTTGTTAAAAGGAAATTCTTAAGTTGTTAGGGGCTGGAATCATATACCCCATATCGATAGTACTTGGATTTCACCTGCATTGTGTACCTAAGAAGGCATTACTGTGGTTAGAAATGATAAGGATGAATTGATACCCAGAACCATCAGGCCATGTGTATTGATTACGGAAGTTAAATGCTGCATCTAGGAAAGATCATTTTCCATTGCCATTCATTGATCGTCTAGAGACTTGCTAACCATATATCTTTCTTAGATGGATATAGTGGTTTCTTTCAGATTCCTATTCATCCTAATGATCGAGAAAACTACATTCACTTGTCCATATGGAACATTTGCATATAGGAGAATGCCTTTCGGTCTTTGTAATGCAGCTACTTTTCAGCGATGCATGACCTCATATTCTCGGATTTAATAGAGGAGCTGTTGAGGTATTCATGGATGACTTTTCCGTGTATGGCTCTTCTTTCTCCTCCTGTCTTTTGAACCTTTGCAGGGTGCTCACTAGGTGTGAAGAGGCGAATCTGGTTCTGAGCTGGGAAAAGTGCCACTTTATGGTCAAGAGGAAGGGATCGTCTTGGGGCACAAAATTTCTGAGAAGGGTATAGAGGTAGACAAGCCAAGGTTGATGTGATGATGCAGGCACGCGTCAAGGACATCAGGAGTTTCCTTGGGCACGCTGGGTTTCTGGAAGATTCATCAGGACACTCAGATAGCGGACCACTAGGCTGTTGTGCAAGAGCAAGAGTTCTGTTTGATCTGAGAATGTTTGAAGGCTTTCCAGCTCATTAAGGAAGCCTTAGTTACTGCTCAATAGTTCAAGCACCAAACTGGGACTATCCATTTGAGATCATGTGTGATCGTCAGACTATCTGTAGGAGCCGTGCTGGCTAAAGATTGAGCATGTGATCTACTTGCAAGCGGGGCGCTTGATGATGCTCAAGGGAGATATGCTACAACAGAGAAGGAGTTGCTGGCTGTAGTCTTTGCATTCGAGAAATTCAGAAACTTGGTTAAGGTGATAGTTTATCTGATATGCGGCTAAGGCATATCTATGCCAAGAAGGATACTAAGCCTAGGCTGCTCGAGATGGATACTCCTTCTTCAAGAGTTTGACATGGAGATTGTTGATAAGAAGGGTATAGAGAATGGTGTGGCATCACTTATCGGATGAGGATAGATGATGCAGCTTTGATGACACCATGCACGACTCTGATCTTTCGTGATAGGAGTGAAGGACATACCTTGTACTCGGATCTGGCCAATTTCCTTGCATGTGGTGAGTTGATGATCTTGATGCTTACGAGAAAAGAAGTTTCGAGAGATGTCAACCACTATTGGGGCGAGCCCTTCCCTGAGAGGGGCTCGGATGGTGTTCGAGGAGATGTATAGCCTGAGGCGAGGTTCGAGTGTCTAAACACTCGCAGTTCTTATGGAGGACATTTTGCTACATTCAAGACTGTTCAGAAGGTTCTACAAGCGGGTTTATGGTGGCCTGCGAGATGCTCAAGCCTTCATCACTAAGTGTGACCCTTGCCAGCGAATGGGCAACATCAGCAGAAGGAATGAGATGCCACAAAATCCGATTTTGGAAGTGGAAGTGTTTGATGTTTGGGGGATCGATTTTATGGGTCCTTTCAACCCACCTTCCTCTGGGAACAGCTACATCTTAGTAGCTGTTGATTATGTCTCGAAGTGGGTTGAAGCCATAGCTKGCCCTAGCAATGATGCGAGGTGGTCTGAAGATGTTCAAGCATCATTTTCCCAGATTTGGKGTGCCAAGAGTTGTTATCAGTGATGGGGGGATCTCATTTCATCAACAAGCTCTTTGAGAATCTTCTAAAGAAACATGGGGTCAAGCATAAGGTAGCTACACCATATCACCCCCAGACTAGTGGTCAAGTGGAGGTGTCTAACAAGCAAATCAAAGCCATTTTGGCTAGAGTAGTAGGCGCTTCAAAAAGAGACTGGTCTGCTAAACTTGATGAGACTCTCTGGGCTTACAGAACTGCGTTCAAGACCCCTATTGGGAGAACACCGTTCCAGCTCCTCTATGGCAAGGCTTGTCATCTACCTGTTGAGGTTGAGTATAAGGCACTATGGGCAATAAAGCTTCTGAATTTAGATATCAAGCCGGAAGAGAGTATTGGACTGCGTAGTGGAAGAGATCGGTGGATGCTTATGAAAGTTCTAAGATCTACAAAGAGAGGACCAAGGCATTCCATGACAAGAGGATCTTGCACAAAGAATTCAAGGCTGGTGATTGATGCGGACATCAAACCGGCAACCTCAGCAAATCCATTTGGATCCGATGTTTACCGAGAAAGCTCTACTACCTCACCCGAAAAGACCTATGCATCTTGTATATCCCAAACGGAGTGTGAGTTCTTCTGTCCCTGCCCAACGACAACTTGGAACACATTCTTAACTCAGCTAGAGATCTCCTCGAAGTGGAATCAGCCAATTATCAGATTCCATGAAGAAGTTATGGCCAACACAATCCGGACGGACCTGAAGCTTCCGGATTTGGACCTGCGAGCACTCGGTGGAGGATTCCGGACAGACCAGGAGGAATTAAGCTACGAGTTGACCTGTTCTGGAAACTTGACTCAACAAGGAATCTCTGAGTGTTGGAATCAGGCCAAGAGCTGCTCTGGATCAAAAGTTATGAGTTTTACAAATCAAGGGATTCTACACGGACCTGTTTTAGAAGCTAACAGATTCGGGAATCTTCAATCACATGTTTGGCGTCCAGGAGAGTCTCTACCACAGCTAGAGGATAATAACAGCACATTGAGATTCATTCACAACCATTGGATCAAGTGGACTCGATCTTCCACACTCATACACCAAGACTTCCCATATCGAGACACGAGCATTCAGGCCGCATCCGTATATGGAAATACTTTGTGTCACGACTTGTACAAGCTGGAGCTGCACCTTGGAAACCTTCTTGGAGCTTTAGAGGATTCCCTTACAACCCAGGAAGGCGTCCCCAATTCATCACCGAGGATCCAAGAGCACCGACGGTTGATCTAAGAGCCGAGATAAGCCACGAGACTCCTCAGAATGCTTCTTACTCGCACACAACCGAGTGGCCCCTCATGCGGACAAAGAAGGTGACTTCACTCTTTGTCCTCTCGCTAGAATGATCGAGTCATAAAGACATCACTAGGGATTGTACTCTTTCCTACCCTTAGGTTTCCCACGTGGTTTTACTAAGGAAGGTTTTAACGAGGCAACAACCTGAGTGGTGCGAAGTCCTCAAGGCATTCTTGAGGGCCGAATCTAGAAGCCCATATTATGCTTCTATTCAGTTCAAGCATTCTAAGGAGTCCATTGAAGTCCATGTCAAGAAGAAGGTGCAAGCCACTGACGTCACTTATGCCACTTAGGCGATTTACCTTATTTGTTTTAAGTCAAACTTTCCTTTTCGAACTTTTCCTTTTTGTTTCGGGAAATCTTTTGGCCATGTGTTTAGGCCACGTTTAGGGTTGCTTTTTGAGACATTTTGTAGCCTAAATTCTAGCCCTATATAAGAAGAAACTCGCAGCCCTAAGAGGGTAGACTTTGAATAAACTAAAACCCTATTTTTGCTTAAGCCGTCGCCGCTTAGCTCCTCTTGTTCTTTCATCTTGTTTGTGCGAATTCCAGCAAGAGTAGAACGTCCAAGCTGTATCACGAGACTCCCCACAGCTTATCAATCCATTGGCCCACGCCAAACCTCACGTTTCCATCGTTGCCCATCGAATCGCGCCGCACGGTCCATTCGGAGACAACACCCGTCCGACGCTTGTATCATTTTGGTATCAGAGCTGAAGATCCATCCACAACCACCAGGTTGTATCTATCCTTGTTATCTTTTAAGTTTCAATACTCATACTTTTTGTTAGTTGTTTCATACATTCAACAAAAATCAAAAAAAAAAAAAAGTTATATCGATATTTGTTAAGTTGTTGTTTTCGTTTGTGTTTAGGGTTGATTAAAGGACACTAAGATTGGAGCTCAAGACTCTCACGACCACCTGGTTGTGTCTTTCTTTACTCTTCTTTTAGTTTCAGTACTCGTTGATTACCCTTGCTTGCTTGCTTATCTCATAAACTCAAAAAAAAAAAAAAATATCGTAATTGCCTGTTTCGCTTGTTTTAGTTATCATAAATTCATAAAAATTGATAAAAATATTTGGTCTCTTGTTTCTGAACCTAGGCTCGTTATAGGACATACTAAAATTGGTTTCGTAAAATCAGAAAAACAGAATATATTTATTTTGATAATTACGCCAAGGATTGTCTTTTGGAGCTAGTCCGAGCACTAAAACCGTTTATTTTTGTGTTTTGCTGTGAGGTTGATGGCTGGCAACAGGCAAGATGTGTTGGCACAAGCCATAGCTGAGATGAGAGCTGACATTGCCCAGAGATTTGGAACGATCGAAGAAAGGCTCAGACATATGGAGCAACCTCCGAGAAGAGCACCACCAAGAAACGATCCACCAAAAAATGACCCACCGCCGAGATATCAGAATTTGGGTTCAGAAGATGAGACAAATATATCAGAGGTTGATTGGGGAGAAGGAGAAAGCCATCACTCTTGGGGCAGAAGAGACGACCATGATGTTGAAACATGCGATGAAGAAACTGATTCTGAAATCAGTTATGATGGTGAACAAGAACCTGGAGGATTCAATCACGAGGAGGAATCATACACCGAGCAAATATCATGGTGTGAAGAATCTGAAGATAACCATGACAAAGAACTCTATGGAGAAATCGATTCCCAAATCAGTTTAGTAGAATCTGAGCCATGTGATGCTTCAATGTGTGAAGATGAAGGTTACAAACCAGAATACATCTCCTTCTCAGGACATAGTGAAGGACCAGAAGCGTACTTAAGATGGGAAGAGGCCATGGAAGATTGGTTCCAATCCAACCAAGTTCCTGAAGCGGAGAAAACCGCTATTGCCGAAGATACTTTAATCAAAGAAGCGATTGGATATTGGGATCAACTCGACTACTTCAACGAGGGTCCAGACTTTACTTGGGAAGAAATGAAAGGACTCATGTATGATGAGTTTGTGGATGGTGATACAACTAACAGCCAATACTACGCATCAGATCCCGCACCAAGGAGGTTGTTGCTATGGCCGAATCCAAAGAGGATGCCAAAAGCTTGTTGTCCCATATCAAAGAACGTGTTAACACACAATCTAAAGGGGCACATAGTAGAGAGAATTACACCAGAACACCATCAACAACACGTTCCAAGTCCCCAAGATCCACCCCGAACAAACGCACCAATGCATGCACCATTACGGGAGCCACAAGTCTCACAAATGCAAGGTAAGTTCTCTAATTCTTTGGAATCAACTGATGTGATCTGTTATAGGTGTCACCTAAGAGGTCATTTTGCTGCTATATGTCTGACTAAACAAGTGGTAGATACAACAACACTAGGCTTGAAACCGAATTCACTAAAGTCAAGTAATTGTCTAGTTCAATCCGATTTAAAATTATCCAATTCTAGTATGATGCACTTGTCTTTGCCAAAGAATGTTGACACAGGTCATGATCATGTCTTGGAGAATAAAGAAACAGAAGTGGACCACAAAAAGAGGGAGCCGGACTCACAAGAACATCCTCAACATGTCACCACAGCATCACCGTACCGAGATTGTACAGTTTCGAGGTCGAAACTTCTTGAAGGGGGAGGATATGATGCGGACATCAAACCGGCAACCTCAGCAAATCCATTTGGATCCGATGTTTACCGAGAAAGCTCTACTACCTCACCCGAAAAGACCTATGCATCTTGTATATCCCAAACGGAGTGTGAGTTCTTCTGTCCCTGCCCAACGACAACTTGGAACACATTCTTAACTCAGCTAGAGATCTCCTCGAAGTGGAATCAGCCAATTATCAGATTCCATGAAGAAGTTATGGCCAACACAATCCGGACGGACCTGAAGCTTCCGGATTTGGACCTGCGAGCACTCGGTGGAGGATTCCGGACAGACCAGGAGGAATTAAGCTACGAGTTGACCTGTTCTGGAAACTTGACTCAACAAGGAATCTCTGAGTGTTGGAATCAGGCCAAGAGCTGCTCTGGATCAAAAGTTATGATTTTTACAAATCAAGGGATTCTACACGGACCTGTTTTAGAAGCTAACAGATTCGGGAATCTTCAATCACATGTTTGGCGTCCAGGAGAGTCTCTACCACAGCTAGAGGATAATAACAGCACATTGAGATTCATTCACAACCATTGGATCAAGTGGACTCGATCTTCCACACTCATACACCAAGACTTCCCATATCAGACACCAAGAGCATTCACACTAGGCCGCATCCGTATATGGAAATACTTTGTGTCACGACTTGTACAAGCTGGAGCTGCACCTTGGAAACCTTCTTGGAGCTTTAGAGGATTCCCTTACAACCCAGGAAGGCGTCCCCAATTCATCACCGAGGATCCAAGAGCACCGACGGTTGATCTAAGAGCCGAGATAAGCCACGAGACTCCTCAGAATGCTTCTTACTCGCACACAACCGAGTGGCCCCTCATGCGGACAAAGAAGGTGACTTCACTCTTTGTCCTCTCGCTAGAATGATCGAGTCATAAAGACATCACTAGGGATTGTACTCTTTCCTACCCTTAGGTTTCCCACGTGGTTTTACTAAGGAAGGTTTTAACGAGGCAACAACCTAGTGGTGCGAAGTGGCCTCAAGGCATTCTTGAGGGCCGAATTGTCTAGAAGCCCATATTATGCTTCTATTCAGTTCAAGCATTCTAAGGGAGTCCATTGAAGTCCATGTCGGCCCAAGAAGAAGGTGCAGAAGCCACTTGACACGTCACTTATGCCACTTAGGCGATTTACCTTATTTGTTTTAAGTCAAACTTTCCTTTTTCGAACTTTTCCTTTTTGTTTCGGGAAATCTTTTGGCCATGTGTTTAGGCCACGTTTAGGGTTGCTTTTTGAGACATTTTGTAGCCTAAATTCTAGCCCTATATAAGAAGAAACTCGCAGCCCTAAGAGGGTAGACTTTGAATAAACTAAAACCTATTTTTGCTTAAGCGTGCTTAGCTCCTCTTGTTCTTTCATCTTGTTTGTGCGAATTCCAGCAAGAGTAGAACGTCCAAGCTGTATCACGAGACTCCCCAACTCGTGTGGTCTATCAATCCATTGGCCACGAAACCTCACGTTTCCATCGTTGCCCATCGAATCGCGCCGCACGGTCCATTCGGAGACAACACCCGTCCGACGCTTGTATCAGTGATCAAGTCCTCCTTTTCAATTCCAGGCTCAAGCTGTTTCCGGGAAAGCTCAAGTCTAGATGGTCCGGGCCGTTCTCCATCAAAGAAGTCTCGCCTTCAGACAGTCACCTTATCGGGAAAAGGCGGAAATGAATTCACTGTGAACGGGCAGAGGCTCAAGCCCTATCTAGCCAATGCCATCATTCCAGAAGGAACTTCGATTCCTCTGGATGAACCTTCCACCGCCTAAGCAAACCTGAAGTCAAGCTTAGAGACTTTAAACAAGCTCACTTGGGAGGAAGTCCCATGTCTATCTCTGTACATATTTCTTTCTTTCAGTTTTTAAAACGTCAATTAGGTGTCTAAGTTGTTCGATTTTGTCTTGATAGTGTGATTTCGGTAAGTATGAAAGTGGGACATAAAGAGGAGGCAAAAACGCCGGGAAGGATCCGATAGCGAGATCGAGCCCTAGGATCGAGCCATAGGAGAAAAATTTCAAAATTTGAATTTCTGACAGGTGGACCCAACTCGACCCTACCAGGTCGAGTCCGAGGCTCGAGTCAAATGTGTCAGGCCAAGTCGAGGCGTGTCGAGGCGGTACTCGACCACTACGGTCAGTCGGGACCTCGAGTCCGCATGTTAGGCCGTGTCGGAGTCGGCTCGAGCCAGCGTGGTCGAGTGGTCGGGTCAGTCAACACCTTTGGCGCCCAAATTCAAATTTGAATCCCACGCTCCTCCTTGTCCTTTTGGTCCCCTCCCTTCATAGAACACACTTCGCAAGACACTCCTCACACCACCCACTCTCTCTCTCTCTCTCCCTTTCGTTTCGAACTCGAGTCTATATGATTCTTTGTTTTTGAGTATTCATCCTTTGTTCTTCATATATCGTTGCTGTTCTTGAAATATTCTCACATTCTTGAACTTTTCTTCTTTACTGTGATCCTCAGGTATCTGCGTCCTCGAGCTTCAGCAGTCTGCGAAGCACTCGCGCAGCTTCCAAGTGGAGAGAGATCGTTCCTCAACAGGCAGAAGAACCCATGGAAGTTGTGAAGTCTTGGGACTCGAAATGCGTATGCTCGAGCCATGGAGTCAGTCGGAAGGGAGGAAGTCGGCTCGGCTCCCAAGCTCGGCATTAGCTCAGTCAAGACATTGGCTTTTGAGGAAAAATCCCCCATGAGCGAGGAAAGAGCGGTGGAGCCCACCTTCTCTTGACGGTGGTGCTACGAGGAGGACGATGAACTAAGGCGATAAAGAAGCATCAAAGGAAGAACAGACCTTACGCGCAAAGTATCGGAGGTCCTCTTGCTCGTGGTTTCGAAGGAACACGTTACCACAGAGAGACAATGAAACAACTTCGGCATTGCTAGAGATGTGGAGTACATGAGATGGGGGGTTTAAGTAGATCATAGTATCAGATGGAAGGTTATAAGGTGGGGCACACTGCCATTTCCTCGTCTCTAGCTGTTCATTTCTACGATGAGAGCGACTATGAACAGGCGGCGGTCTGGCTTCATACTTCACATGCAGAAGTCGATCCTATGCCCTCTCCATCAAAGAGATGAGTACTCTATGGTTTTCTGATGGCAATGAACCGCTCAAGACATAGACCGAGGAACTTCAACAACTATGGTTCACCATTGGGGACACTAAACCTTTCTCTTCTTCCAGGAGTAAAAGTTCCAGCATCGAGCCCTGTTAGGACCTCCAAGACCATAGCAAACACCATGTTTGCAGAAGGTGACTGGAACACTAAATGAAGGAGAAATGAAGATGCTTGGACACTGCTTTACCGCTTCAAGTACACAGAGATGGGTCGAAAATGAGAGGTGATAGAGCGGATGCGAGTCTCACTTTGTTCTGCTGGAACAACTACTTTCCTACAAGGAGTGGGCAATGCGGATGCACAAGATGGAATCTGGGGTGACCTTTGCATTATGTACTCAATTCTTGTTGCTTGCAATGTGGAGCTTCTTTCGGAGCCCTGTCCACCCAAATGGATAGATGTGGAAGCCTTGAGAAGGTGCAGCTTCCTAGACCACACAACACCTCCAGATAAGCATCTATACAAGTTCCTGCATCAGACCGTTGGAGAGACCAAGCTGCGTCTTCCCTGCACAGATTTAACTAGGGTGCGAACGGGTGAGAATATCGATTTCGACCCTCCTCTTGATAGACTTTACAATCCAGATGAGGAGTTCATGGATCAAGACATCAGTCCAGACGACCATATTGCTGTTGAGGAGGAGGATGATGCAACGGAGAGATATGCCTTTGAGGAGTACAGCCTTAAAACCTCACATAGCCCAGCTATAAAGGAAGCACACAAAAGGATTGGTCTCCTACAGAAGTGGAACAAGTTCCAGGGCAAGACCATTGCTGCACTTAAGGGCACCGTGAAGGATCTTAAGGACCAAATGAAGGACGTTAAAGACCAGCTCAAGGACTTCAAACAAAAATTCATTGCTCCCACACCTAAGAAAGTCGTCTTGCCCAAGAGAGTTCTGGCGGGAAGCGCTTCGTTTCGGGAACAACCAAGGCCTCCTACACCTGCAATGGAACCCTCAAGAGCCTCCTCTTTCGAACCAAGGCAGTTTCAGCATTACGAAAGGAAGAAGAAGAAACGTCCACAAGACACAGCGTCGGCTCGAGCAGTCAGCTCGAGCACGAGAGCAGCTATCGCCTTACTCGAGCCACCAGCTCGAGCCCACTTCGAGTCCTTTATCGCGTGAGAGTATKGAGGAATCGATCTCCTCTTTCTTCTCCAAGCCTTGAGGTACCTGTTCCATCCTTTTCTGTATATATTCGCTGCATTATTTTCTTGTTTTACATCGTTTCTTAGTCTCTCTTCACAAATTTTTATCACACAAGGGACTGTGTGATTTAAGTTTGGGGGGAAGGTTAAGATGTGTTTGATGTGTTTTCCTCTGTTCTTATTTTGATTTTGTGCATCCTTGAGTCTTCATCTATGGCATAGAAAAACCAAAAAATAAAAAAAAATTTGAAAAATCTTTAAAAACAGAGTGTTCATGTAGTATTGCATATGCATTTTGGATTATGATGATTATGACCTTGCAAGCTTGCTGATTTAATATGATAGTCTCAGTGCCCTCGCTTTCTAGTTGTCCAATGCATTGTTAATGAAATTGAAGTAAGGCGCACCATACTCAATGCATAACTAGATTAGTTCTCAATTGAAGCAGGCTGTGACTTGATATCATTCCCTATCTATCTGAACCTGAATTTTGACTAATAATTATCATGTCTATGCACTGCATTTGAACTCATGTGAACTCATGGATACCATATACATACTTGGATTTTCTTTCATCTGCTTATACCACTTGCTGATCCAAGTGTCCTCATCATTAACAGTTTTACCATGCCTTTAGCCTAGCCTTCTTTCAAGCCTTGATATTATTTTCGAGTGTGTGAGGCCTATTTCTGAATGAGCTTGGTAGAAAGTGTTAGGTTTGAGCCGACAAGGATAGATTCTCATGTAGTTTGGTTTGCAATTTTCGAATCGATAGTACTGTGGGATCTTGATCATCATATGGTTGGTTCTGGATAGAAAAGAAAAAGATAAAAGTTCTTAGGAGGGGAATGATCTGAATGTCTAAGTATCTAGTAAAGGATTAGGGTGCTGAGTATAAGAAAAGAAAGGGCAAAAGCTTAAAATCAAAAATATGAAAAATGTCCAAGCGATCATGAAAAAAAAAAACCTCGAGAAAACCCCAATCCGCTGAAGTATTTGATAACCTCTCCTAGAAAAACATGAAGAAAAGATGAAACTGGTCCAAGAAATCAGAAGGGAAAAGCCTAACATCAAGGGTAGAATTAGGATGACTTTCGGTATGACTCAAGGATAAGAACACTTGTGTAGGACTGGGTAGATGGGAGTCTATTCTTGTATGCATAGGTTGGTTCTTACCTTTAGCATTCTATTAAAGCTCATTCCTTTTCATTGAGAGATCCTTGTTCTGAAATGACAAAACCATACTGAAGGGACCATCTTTGTCTCTTGACCTTACCCTGAGCCAAATGAGTTCATTGTGTATGCATAGCTTGATTCATGATTTCTGTTTAAATGAATGTTAAGGGGAATGATAGATTTGAATGCATGTCTAGGTTGAGATTTGATTGAACTTGAGCTGCGAAGAGTATGGCTAACGTTTTTAAGTAAAGATCATATACTGTGCATTTTAGAACTAGCAACTTGGACATTGAGGTCATCTGTTACAACCTGCAAGTTTTGGTTCTGAGTCCCCATTTTCAAACCTCTTCTCCATTCTTATTCTTTTGTTTGCTTGAGGGCAAGCAAAGACTAAGTTTGGGGGAGTTGATATGTTTGCATTTTGCATCGTTTTAGCTTGCATAATTCATACGTTTAGACGTGTTATTCACCCTGTTCTTGTCATTTATTCCTAGTTTTGCATACTTAGAGTGTTTTGCATTAGGTCTGCATACATCCTGCATATTTCGCATTACAGGTACTTTGTGATTTTGGAGAAGTTAGGCCGAAGCTGCTAAGACACGCCACGACTGGATGCCCCAGCAGCGTGTTTTAGCTGTCTTGAGCATACCACTCAACCTGGATGCCCCAGCAGACGTGTTTTACCAAAGCTGTCTTGAGCATACCACTCGGATGCCCCAGCAGACGGCATGGCTGTCTTGAGCACTCGATGCCCGGAGCAGTGTTTTACCAAAGCTATCTTGAGCATACCACTCGACCTGGATGCTACAACAGACTCAAGCACCTATGCCAGAGCAGACGTGATCGAGTCCATGCAGGAAATGGAGCAGAAACTCAGCTCTAGCACCCATGCTCGAGCTGTATGATCAAGCAGAGACAAAAGGAGGCGTCTTGAAGATTTCTTTCGGCTCACCCATGCTCGAGCTGCATGATCAAGACCATCATAAAAGAGTAGTCTTGAAGTTTTAGCCTGACTCGAGCCCATGGGTCAGTAGGAGGTCGAGCTCAACACACAAAAATGCAATCTTGATTTCATCAGCTCGAGCACAGCACTCAACCTGCACAGGGTCGAGTTGCACCTACCTTGCGCGTTTTTACTATTTTTCCCATGACGTTTTAGGGTTTTTAAGACTTAGTATAAATACCCAATGTGGGATTAAGACTTCTAAGTTTTTTCTAAGTTTTGTTTTTATGCCTAATTTTCGTTTTCCCTTCTGTTCTTCATTGTTCTTTCTTGTTCTTCATTTCCAGACTTTGTAATTTGTTTTCTACTTGTTATATCAGTTTATTTCTTCTGTTCTATCAATACCCTATCTATCTCTTCTATTTATGCAGTATCCTATGATTTCTGGGTTTGTGATTGTGCTGTTCTTCATGGTTTCGAGTAGTCAGAGTTCTTGAGGATGGGTTAGATTAGTGTAGATTCTTAGTCTCCTAGGTGATTTAAGAGTTGATTGTTTAAATTCCCTTCTAAATCAGTGTTCTTAATGCTAATTTCTCTCTGATCAATTGAGATTAGATCTTAGGTGTTTTTCCACCCAGAAGGTGTTTGATAAAATGCTTGAATAAACTGATGTTAGAGATTTGCATTCCTAGCCTAAGGGATTAGATGTCTAGGGTGTTTATTGACAGTATTGAACTGGGTCTTATTGCCTGCTAGGGTAGATTTCGCCAAGGGATTGGGTCGAACGGTCTAGTTTGTTACTTATCACGGAGTGGACTTAACTGGTTGTGATGTTTGATGTCTAGGGAATAGCTTGATTGAGTTTTGTTAGACCACCTGGGTAGGCTAAGAGGATACACTGGTTCGATTACCCCATCCTTAGGAACCTCTCTTGCATTGATTGATTTCTCGTCTAGCCCTATACGCTGTTTCTGTTATTGCCTTGCTTCTGTTAGTCTTTGAATTGATTCGCTTTAGCATCTATTTCTGTTTTCTGTCTAGGTCGTTAGACCCCCATACGCTCTTGCTTGGCTTGACTTGAATGAATTGATCTCATCCTTTTTGGTTAATATCTTCACCCTTATGGATTGACACCTTACTATACTACAACGAAAYYTTGGTCTAGTAAGGAATTGACTTATACCACATATCAAACTTGAATTGATTGCTGGTTTACTGTGTAGGATTTGCAAAGAGATTTGGAATTTTAGACTTTAGACTTAGTTAGTTTTCGCAACGACAGTTGGTTAACTATACTTTCGTGTTTGAGTTCAGAATGCAATTGAATTGAACCTTAATTGATTATTTGTTGTTTATCATTGATTTCCTGAGAATTTCCCTGAGCCTAGTTTCCTTTTATACAAATTCAACCTAAGTTTAATTCGATCATTTGTTTTCTCATCAATCATTTGTTTGCTTATCACAATCTGCATCTTTCATCTATTGCGTGAGTTTTCTTGAGTTCTTGTGTTCGACCCCTAACTTTATTGCAGCAACTGCTTTAGTATCTTCATAGGGTATTAATTTGAGCATATCAGATAACTCATTAGATTTTGACACATGTCATTGTTAATTTAGATTGTGACACATGTCTCTTTCTGGTAATAGTAATTTTCTATATAAAAATATAGAATCAATAATTAATTAAGATTTTTGTCAATTTAAGCAAAAATATCAAAAACAAAAATTCTAATAATTTTGAACTTTCTGGTAATGGTAATTTTCTATATAAAATGTAGAATAGATAATCAATAAATATTTTTTTCAGTTTAAGTAAAAAATGTAAATAGTAGGAAAAATGAAAATAATAGAAAAAAATAACTTACTCTTAATGTATCATCAGAAAAAACAATTGTCAGTTTTAACAAAATATATAATATTTAATATTTAATATTTTACATCACAATTATGTTAATTTTCTAAATTAATATTGTAGTAGTTTGGTTATAAATACCAAAGTATATATTCTTAACAAATCATCTTCTCATTCATCTTTGGTATTTTGTTATTCATCATATTAAATTAGAAAAATGAATTCAAAAGTTCTTCTTACCCTAGATCAATTGGACAAAAATCGTGTTTCGTCGTAATATAGTACGCTTGCTTCGAAAATGGGAAGCAAGAAATATCAAAGCAAATAATATACTCACAGAATAAAGTTATTATTGGTTGATGAAAAAGTAATAATTTGTTTTAACAAATTATATTATATTTTTAGAAGATGTTTTATATTAGTGTTTAATGTATTTTATTAAAATATTATTTTAATATGGTTTGTTAAGAGTCTTTATATTAGTGTTTAGTGTTTAATTTACTTGATTTTTGTCAAAAATATTATTTTAAAATATTAATTTAATTTCAAATTTATATGATTATTCACAGAATATTTGGTGATAAATCTATTTATAAAATATATTTTTTGATAAAATATATTTTACATAAATATAGATAAAATATAATATAATATTATTTTCTGGTGCTATAGTACCGGTGTCATGAAACTAGTTACATATATAACCAAACACAACCAATCACAATTATGTAAGTAAATCTTGTTAAAAATTATAAAAAATTTACAATAATAAATCAACAAAATCTTTTGTTTTTCGAACATAAAATATATTAATTTAAAATTCAAAACATTCATATACATTCTATTACTTTTTGAAAGAGTAAAATGAATATTTTTAAATAAAATCAAACATTTACAAAAAACAGATTTTTTATACTCATAGTTTTATTATTATTTAATAACACATCATGAAATTAGTATAAAAATGATATATATTTAATATTAATACGTTTCTATAAATGAAATGAAATAGTTGGAGTTAATATCTTCTTACTAATATTTGGAGAGTACAGTTATAGAAATAACATTTAAGTTGTTGAATGATAAATAATAATCTAACTCAAAATTATTATTTAAGTATCAAAATTATTGCAATACTATAACCAAATTTTAGAATAAAACTTAAGTCTAAAAACAAATTAATTTATGTTATAGCGCAGGATATTATCTAGTCTATATGTATTGGTGAAAGCAAATTTTCATCAACAATTATGATTGAAACAAAGGAGAAAACATAAATGACGATTATATTATGTTACAATTATGTCATAACTTTGAGACTAGTTTATAAGAAGAACAACATGATGAATTATGTATTTTATAAAATACGTTTTAAAACCTTATAAAATGTTAGAATAAAGTTTCTTTTTAGACAAATCATCTTTTTCCAAAATCACAACAGCGAATAAGAAAACTAACAATCACATAATCAAACTCAAAATTTGAAACATGGACCCCAAATTCGTAAAAGCAAGAAGCAAAAATAAAGGCAAGAAAAGGCAAGTAAAAATCAATACAAAATTTACCAGGATGAAATCTACACTGATCAAAAAAGAATTTGACAGTTTCGAGCTTGAAATCGACTCCTAAAATCGCAAGAAAATTTACATGCGAGAAATTCTAAACCAAATCAGTAATAAGTTGAACCTTATAACCAATTCGTTTAGTTCTTAATCAGAAATCAGTGCAAATTGAAAAACTGGATGGACCTAGAATCCTTTTTTCCAAAACTCAGACACGCCGAGTTTTTATATTATTAGAAATCTCTTTAAGAAGTTTACAACTCTTATTTGGATTTATACACAGGTCAAGAACACCCTCTTAGCTTGTAATCAAAACTGGTTTCTAATCCAACAAAAAACAAAGACAATGCTTGATTCACTCTAGCTATTTCTCTCTTTTTGTTTACGTGATACACACACAACTCTTTGAAAGAACAATGCACCTTTTTCTTTTTGCTCACAAATACGGCTGACCTCTCTGAACTCTTCAAAACCCCTTTTATATTCATAGGGTTTCTCGGATTCTCTAGATCCTCAATCTTCGTGATAAATTACACCAAATCTTCACTTCAGCTCGGTTTTGGTATCTTCCAAATCTTTGATGGATATTTCCTTTGTGCGATAAGTTCAATCTGTTATTGTATCCACGACACCCACTCAACAAGTCTTGATGTCCACGTCAGCTTCTCCTTTGTTGACTCACCAGACTAAAATAGCTTGCAACTTGTTCTGGCAACATGTGCAGTTTTCCTTTGTCAAAGCTGCACTTACAATCTCCCGCATTTTGTTTCAATTTGTCAACTCAAACTCACCTGCAAATGTACCTCTCAAGATTTCACAAGCACACATCATATCACAGTAAACAACATCATTTGCAACATTCATTAAAAAAATCACTTTGAGATTCAAACAATTCATAACAGCATGTTCAAAAGAAAAAACAATCGGCTCATTTTGCCATCCGAAAACAAGAAACTACAAAAAACAACTAAATGCATGACAAAGAAACCTATGTCTACTTTCCAAGAATCCTAAACTCCCCCTGAGTCCTAAACATCATCATTCTCATAACCTTCCTCAGTATACTCAGGTGCGAAAGTGTTATCCCTTCGAACACGATAACGATTATCAGTATCAACCCTAAATGGTCTAGTTTGAGTTCGAGACAAATTCCCAGTTGCTTCAGGTTCATAACGATGAGGTTCACTGTCAGCATTCCGAGATTGATCATTTCCATTCGCATGGTCATAATCTTCCCCTGCTTAAGTGGCACAATTGAAGCAAAAACCAACTAAGCAACCTATGGTTACATCAACACATATTAGATTCAAGAAAAATGAAAACTTACCTTCGAGGCGAGCAGCAACATCCGTAAGCAATGAGGTAATGTGTCGGCGATCATCTGTCACGGACCTCCCAAAATTAAAGTCACCCGTACGTCTCCTCACACGGTCTGTTCCTCCTCGTACTTCAGGATAAAAACGCTTAGGTGCTCCAGACGGAGTCTCATGATCTAGCAACCGGAAAGTCCTCTGGATGAAAAGAACCCGATAAATGAGATTTGGGAAGGGTGGAATATGCTGACGCTGCCTAGGATTCCATGCTGCCTTCTCAACCTGATCATACACCAGTTTGCTAAAATTGAAGAGAATCCTCTTATCAAGAAGATACAGTGACTTGGCTCGATCAACCGTCACAGTGGAATTGTTCTTTGAATGAATCCAGTTCAGACAGCATATCAAATACAACCCAGCCAAGTAAGTGGGCATAGAAGATGTCTTCAAATCTTTCCAGTGGAGAATTTTCCCTCTTGACAGATAGCTAGTTAGGGTTTTTTTGGTGATATCCGCACGATCGATTTCCGTCTTGATGTGCCACTGAATAGCTTGGAGTACGAAACACCTTGTTGATCATCTGTGGAATAAATTCATACATTTTGTTTCAGACATAAACTTTAGTCTATTTCTTCTCCTCATCATACATGTGAAAGTTGGAATATAAATTCCAAACAACCTTTTTGACATACGGATCTATGACTGTGACCGTATCCAATATGTGATTCGCAGAAATCACTTCCTTCATCTCAGCATTATCAACAGGACCAAAAGGCACATATCGCTCATCAAACAATTCACGTAATTAGAATTATTTGTACCTGAACTTTCCTTGAGATGTCAGAAAGTGCAGATCCAAGGCTTTGTAGGGTGGCTTCCAAATTGATGGGTCTGCAGCATCCCTCTTTGATTAGTAAAAACGATGAATGTTGCGTCGATCAAATACATCGTAAAGAGGATGACCATAAGAAGAGAGATAGTCTTGGACTCGATCGGGAGTCGGATCGTTGATCGGAACAAAAGTGTGGCCGCTATGGAAATGATGCCAAACAAATTCAGAGGAGGCGGAGCTATCACTGGCCATATGAGGAGCATCGGGATCGACAGCAGTTGACGGGTTCCGAGGCACAGACAACGGAGCTGTTTGAGGTGCTGGTGACAGAGCTGTCAGAGGCACTGGTGGTGTCGCAGGAGACCCATGGGAAGCAGAACGAGTAGCACATGAGGGCGGTGCGGCACGGGCTTGCGACTGCGAGGGAGACGGCGCGGGTTAAGATCGCCGATTTGGAGGAAGCGAAATCTCCTCCACCAAACTGTCAGAGTCGTGTAATTCGAGGCGGTCAGGAGTCTCCGCTTGACTTAGCTTTGAGTTTTCGGCATGGTGAGGACGTCGGAGAGAAGTTCGGCGGCAACGGAAGACAAAGACAAAGCGCCGAGAGGGAAGACAAAAGAATTAAGGTTTTGATTCCAAACCAAAATGGGTCTTCTCTCTTTAATTTGGGTTTTAGATAATTGAACCGAGATCTGCAATTTCTCAATTAAACTCAAAACTAAACATTAAACCCAAAACAGTCCATGACCGACACAAATTAAGAGAATCATCTCTAATCAGTCCAACACCATAACAATTTTAATCACTCATTCTCTACATCAAGAACTTAATTAACTAACATCTTCAAGGCGGTGAAAGAACATAATACGTGTGAGTTCAGCTCAAATTTCCTCACCCTTTTTGTGGATCAAAAATAATGAAACTTTTTCTAGTTTTCTCAAAAATTTTCAGTTTTTCTCCTTGGCTTAAATAAAAGCAACCGTCTCTTCCTTTTTTTGAAACCTGAGCAGATCTAAGAGTAATTGTAATAGCACTCCATATCTAGATTTTTGCGGACTAAAAATTCAAAAAATCATCAACTTGCTGATCCAATATCTTGTTTAAGTTGATTCTCCATAAGTAGTCTTCAAACCTTCATATCCTGGAGGGCAAATAGGTCCTTGAAAAAGGAGTTGTGACAGCATATGTAGCAGAGCCAAGGCGAAATCATCAAGGCTGGTAAGATTTTTCAGACCTTGGAAGTATGCCTCTTATTGCTCATTTCTGCACTCGGAGGAGTTGCTTGTGATAATATATATATATATATATATATATATATATTTGGAGGGCTTGTCTTCTTGTTTCTTACATTTGTCTCCCTCGATTTTTTAATTAACTCCTCCCACATATTGGTGAACAGGATTTCTCCTCTGCTCCCTCGGGTTAGTGGCAGGATTTCTCCTCTATCCCCCGTGACTGAGATAAGCTCATTCTTCATCTTATGAAGTGAAATGTATCTTACTGCTCCTTTCTGCATTTCACCCCTTCCTTAGCAATCTACATACTTTGTCTGTCACACTGTTTACCCAATCACAGCTCCAAGTCATGAAGGGTAGCTCTTTCTCACGTAGAACTTTTCAGTTAAAAGTTTGCAAACTACTTTATTCAGCCCTATTGTATTGCACAATCATCCTTGTTTCTAGCACAAGCACTCATCAAGAAGATAGTCAGAGTTCACAAATACCTAGAGATTTTTTCAAATTAACAAACATGGTATGGTCCAAGGGTTTAATGAAAATATCAGCAAGCTGAAGCTCAGTAGGCACATGTTTTATCACAACTTATTTTTGTTGAACTAGTTCTCTAACAAAGTGATACCTAATATCTATGTGTTTAGTTCTAGAGTGTTGAACAGGGTTCTTAGAGATCTATTGCACTTTTGTTATCACATTTAACAAGTAAAGGTTCAAGAAAAGGTGTACCACAATCTGATGCCATTTGTCTCATCCACAGGAGTTGTGTGCAACAGCTTCCAAGGGCAATGTATTCAGCTTCAGCAGTTGAAAGTGAGACGCAGTTCTGTTTCTTGTTGTGTCAGGAGATGAGATTGTTGCCGAGAAAGAAGTAACCCCCAGTAGTACTTTTTATATCATCAACACAACCAGCCTAGTCTGCGTCGCAATAGCCAACCAAGTTCATATTTGTATTCTTGGTATAGTGAAGACCGAAATTTATTGTCCCTTTCACATATTTGATGATCAGTTTCACTGCTGCCAGATGAAATGCTTTCGGATTGGCTTGATATCGTGCACACATTTCCACACTCAAACAGAGACCCGGTTTACTTGCTGTAGGATAAAGAAGGCAATCTATCATTCCTCAATACAATTTCTCATCATATTTTTCTCCTGCATCATCCTTGGAAAGTTTCAGAGTAGTGCTCATTGGCGTTTTTGCTATTTTGCTGAAACATAGGCCAAATCGTTTTACCAAGTTCTAAGCATAGTTACTCTATGAAATTGATATTCCTTCATATGTATGTGTTACTTGTAATCCCAGAAAGTATTTCAGCTCTCCTACCATGCTCATTTTGAATTAAGTTGTCATTGCTTTCACGAATGTCTTGACAGTTTGTCCGATATTCTTCCGAACACAATATCATCTACATAGAATTATATGATGATCATTCCACTTATGTCTTTCTTGACGAACAGAGTCTGATCCACAGCTCCTCTCATGTATCCTTGATCAATCAAGAATGTAGTAAGCCTCTCATACCATGCTCGTGGAGCTTGCTTTAGTCCATACATCGCCTTTTCCAGCTTATAGACATGGTCTGGATACTTTGGATTCTCGAAACCCTTAGGTTGTTCTACATATACCTCTTCTTGTATGTATCCATTCAAAAAAGCATTCTTAACATCAATTTGTGACAACTTGAATCTCATGGCACATGCAGTTCCCAATAGGAAGAGAATGCACTCTAACCTTGCAACTGGCGCGAATGTTTCGTCAAAATCTAGTCCTTCAACCTCTGTGTACCCTTAAGCGACAAGTCTTGCCTTGTTTCTAATGATGTTCTCAGTTTCATCACTCTTATTCTTAAAGATCCACTAGGTACCAATGACGTTCACATCAGCTGGACGTGTAATTAGGTACCAAAGACTATTTTGTTCAAACTCTTTTAACTCGTCTTGCATAGCATTTATCCAGAAATGATCATCCAATGCTTCCATCACATTCTTTGGTTCAATCAGAGACACAAAACATGAGAACATGACTATTTCAAAACAAGCAATTCTAGTAAATTGTTTGTGACCAGCTAGCTGTTTGAAATCAATTTTCTTTCCTCTTATTTTTCTACTATCATCAACCCCACCAATTACATCTTGTGAAGAGTGATTTATGTGCACTTGTTGTGACCCCGATTTGTCCTCTGGCTCTTCATCTGAAGTGTTATCATCTTGCTGCCTTTGACTTTCTCAAGTTGAAATCTCTTGATTCATCGGATTGTCACTCAATTTTGACATGTCACTAACAGGTATATCGTCTACGATTAGTGTGCTCCCATCATCAAATACAACATTCATTGATTCCTCAATTCTTCGGAGAGTAACCCAAGAAAAATCCTTCTTCACTTCGAGAGTCAAACTTCCCAAGTTGGTCCTTATTGTTCAAGATGTAGCAGACACATCCAAAGACTCTGAAATAACTAAGGTTTGGTTTCTTTCCTTTCCATATCTCATATGGCGTTTTCTCTGTGACTAGCCTCAGGTATACTTGGTTGATCACATAACAAGCAGTGCTGATCGCCTCAACCCAGAATCTTTCTAGAACATCATTTCCATGAATCATAGCACGTGCCATCTCTTGAAGTGTTTTATTCTTTCTTTCAACCACTCCATTCGATTGTGGTGTCCTGGGAGCTGAATATTAATGAACAATGCCTTGAGCTTCACAAAAAGCATTGAACATTGCGTTTTGAAACTCTCCTCCATGGTCACTTCTGATTTGCTTAATTCCTATATTCTTCTCGTTTTTTAATTGGAGTACAAGAATTTTGAAGTTGTCCACTGTCTTAGATTATTCCCTGATAAAACGAACCCAGGTAAATCGTGAGAAATCATCAACCAACACAAATACATACCCTTTTCCAGCAATGCTTTCAGTTTGCATTGGTCCCATCAAGTCCATGTGTATGAGATCTAATACATGTGTAGTCTGGATCCCGTCCATTTTCTTGTGTTGTACTTTGATTTGTTTTCCTTGATTGCAAGTTCCACACAAAATTTTTTCAACATGTTTTAAATCAGGTACCCCTCTGACCGCTTATTTGCTGACCAGTTTTGACATGCTTTGTGCATTCATGTGTCCAAGACATTGATGCCATAGCACAGGATCATCCTTTTCAGCTCTCATACACGTGGCTGGTTCCTCCCACATGTAACAGTTGTTCCCTGTATGTGTACCAGACATGGTGGTACGATTTTTGTCATCATTTGCCCAACACTTTGCTTTGTTGAAACTTACTGTCAACCCTTCATAACATAGCTAATTCACACTAATCAGATTTGCTGTTAGTACTTCAACAAAATACACATTTGTGAGGTTAGGTTTTTCTACTTCTGTCAAATCTCCTTTACCTTTTATTTTACCCTTTGCTCCTCCACTGAAGGTAGCTTTGCTTTCTTTAACCTCTGTGTAGTTGTTCAAATTATCTTGGCTCTCTGTCATATGACGAGAAGCACCATTGTCAAAACACCATGGCTTGGTTGACACAGAGACTGCGGAGGTGTAGGCAACATGACAGTACAACTCCGACCTTGAGACATACACTTGTGAGTCTCGTTTCTGGTTTGGATAGAATCTTCCTTGTCTGAGTAGTTTGTTCACACAATCAGCATACCGGTAGCAATACCTTTTGATATGACCATGATGTCCACAGCAGTAGCATTCATATCCACTTACATTCCTGAAGAAATTGTTCTAACGTCTTGCTGGAACAGGTTTTGTGTTGTTTCTCTGTAGAATGTGAACTTTATTTAAATTTTCTGTCTTGGCATTAACGAAGTTTGTTTTTCCAATTGTCTTTCACTATACCCAAGACCAAAGTTTGACTTTCCTATTCTCCTAGTGGCCAAAATGCTTTCCAAATCTTTTGTACCACTGTTCAGCATGTGGATCTTCTTCCTTGTTTCTGTCAGCTCCTAAGTAAGTTCTCTATTTTTCTCAACTTCTCCTGCCAGTTCCTCTTTCAGCTTCTCATTCATGTGTTGAAGTTTAGCAAGTTCTTTGTTCTTCTCCATCTCTCCCGTTAGTTCCATTGTCAGTTTGTCATTCATCTCTTGAAGATCAAGCTTTTCTTTCATAAGTGATACTTTTTCCTTGCTAAGTAACAACCAGTTGTCATACAAGGTATGAAACTCACTGTCAACATCAATTTCCTTCTCATCACCCGATTCTTCTACTTCTGATTTATCCACAGATTTCACAGAGTCGCTGTCGGTTGTGTCATCCTCTTCTTCGATGATGCTCATGAAGGCCACAAACCCTGTCAGTTCATCCTCAGAATTGTCGTCATCTGAATCGCTTTCACTTTCAACGATATAGGACTTATCTTTCCTGGTAGAATTGTTTGTACATTCAGCTTTTGTGTGACCAATACCCTTGCACCCAAAGCATTTGAGTTGATCCCTCTTTTTGAAATTTGGGCAGCCAGCCTTCATATGATCGTATCCTTGACATTCGTGACACTGGACGTCAGCTTTCTTTCCACCTCTGTCACGTTCGCTCCCTTGTCCCTTCACAAAGTTTTTGTTGCTTCCTTTTTCAACCTTCTTCAACACCCTATTGAAATTCTTTGCTATCAAGCTCATCAAAGTTTCCAGTTCCTGAATTTTGAGTCTGTCTACTGAAACAGCAAGTGCCACACCTTTTTACTCAACATTCTTTACTGGTGCAATCTCCATCTCATGTGCTTATAGCATTCCCACGACTTCCTCGAACTCAATCTTATTTGTATCTAGTGATGTACCCATGGCAGTTCTCTTGCTTTCAAACCTTGGTGGAAGACATCTGAGGAGCTTCTTCACAAGTTTTTTTTTCTTTATACCTTTTCCTAAAGTTTTCACTCTTACTAGCAATTGCACTGAGTTTTCCACTGAATTCTTCAATTGATTATGTTTCTTCCATGGTGATGTTTTCAAATTTTGACGCTAGCATGTCAAGCCTAGACCTTTTCACACTGGTTGTTCTTTCATATGCTTTTGCAAGTTTGTCCCACGCCTTTTTAGTTAATTCACAGTTCTGAACGCTTTTAAACTGATTTTCATTAATAGAGTTAAAGATGGCTGATAGTGCTTTTGAGTTAAAGATGGCAGTTGATTGAACTTTCTCGGTGTCTGTCCATTGATTTGCAGGCTTAGGAACATCCTTTCCGTTTTCACCTCTTGCCACTAGAGGTGTCCAGCCATCGCTCACAGCCATCCAAGCTTCCACACTAATCCCTTCTATGGCCGCTCTCATCTTCACTTTCCAATGTCCGTAACTATCCTTTTTCAGCATGATTGGTCGAGTCACAGCGTACAGCTCCTTGGAGTAGTCCATCCCTTCCGCAGGATCCTCACCTGTTGTAAAGATACACTTGGTTCAGATGCTTGCTCTGATACCAATTGAAAAACTGGATGGACCTAAAATTGTTTTCTCCAAAACTCAGACACGCCGAGTTTTTATATTATTAGAAATCTCTTAAGAAGTTTACAACTCTTATTTAGATTTATACACAGCTCAAGAACACCCTCTTAGCTTGTAACCAAAACTGATTTCTAATCCAACAAAAAGCAAAGACAATACTTGATTCACTCTATCTATTTTTCTCTTTTTGTTTACGTGATACACACAACTCTTCAAAAGAACAATGCACCTTTTTCTTTTTGCTCACAAAAACGGCTGACCTATAGCAAGTTTCAAGAAAAAAAATTTATCTCTCGAGACTTTCCTTTCTTGACACATAAGGCGATTTAGGCTTGGAAACTTTAGGGTTCCATGGCCACCCCCTACCAGGGAGGTTGCCGCCGTCGACACCGCTCCCCCTCCTTCTCCAGCTGCTTCATCACCCAACTCATGGTCCCCTCCTCGTTACAGCTCTGCTACCTGATTGTCGAACGTTTGGGCAATGTCCTGAGATCTCGCATTCCGGATGAACTTCTTCAAGACGTGAAACCCATCTAGTCTCATTGTGTCATAGGACACTTTCTCAGTGAGCCGCCGCACATTGGTAAGGTGCATGCGACCGTGAATAGATTATGGCGAACAAAAGAACAGAAGGCTCCTATAGATGTGCAATTTCTAACTCCCACGTCAATCCTGTTTCGTATCCCCATTGACCACACTCGCGATTGGGTTCTTAAGCGCTAGCTCTAATATATTGGAGACAGTCCCTTGGAAGTACAAAAGTGGAGTCCCCAATCTACTAATTCCAAGCCCGACTTGTCGTGTTTCCCTGTCTGGGTTGACTTTCATGATGTATCGGATCACCTGTTTTTAGAACAGGGGTTGAAGTTTCTCAACTCCCTGGTTGGTACTTTCCAGCGTATTCACCTGAATACAGAATTATGTATACGTTTGGACGTGGCTCGTATCATGGTATATGTTGATCTTGATAGTCCCCTCCCTAAGCAGCTCAATCTCTATTTCGATTCTGCCTCGGCCCCTGACATCATCATTCTGATATCGTTCCCTTGGCTGCAGAAACAGTGTGCTCATTATCAGCGTTGGGGACATGAGTTGACAAAATATTCTCTGAATCCAACATCCTCACTATCCATCATGCTTACTTCTACCTCGGAGAAAACAGAGGTTGTTTGCCAAACTTCCCCAGCCGTTATTGCTATGAAAGAAATTATTGTTGAACCAGTTGTGGAATCGCCTAAGGTTGCCAGGGATTCAACTGCAACAGGCATGGACCCCGCTCCCTCCTCTATCATAGTTGGTGTTGCTGAATCAGATGGCACAGCAGCTGGTAATGCAGAAGCAGCGGCTGCTGCTGCAACTGAAGCTGAAGGTTGGTCGGTTGTGGTCGTAACTTCTCACGGATCCCCGAAAAAATCCCAAACAGACAAGGCATCACCCACTAAACTCGGCAATCCGAGTATGGAGAATGATGCTACGTCCTCTCCATTGCGTTTTTAGGTCCTGACACTTATTGATGAAGTCGATGAGAAAGAAGAAGGGGAAATTATTGAACTTTTCGGGTTAAATGACACTGAAGTCGATCAAGTTCATTCCATGGAAGAATCTACTTCGTTCACACACACAAGGAACAAGAAAGCTGCAAAGAAGCCTATTGTATCCCGTAAAGAACAAGATAAGATCTCTTCGAAAAAAGCAGTCCACCCACACAAAAACAAGAAAGCTTCCTCCGGGAAGCACTAATTATATGACGACCTTCTTTGCGTGGAATATTCGGGGTTTCAACAAAATGCGCAAACATAGATCAGTCCGACATTGGTTATGTTCTTCATCTTTGGTTCAAAATTTTTGTTGTCTACTTGAAATGAAAGTTCAGAAAAGCAACTTCAAATCAATTTTTGATTATGTCTTTCCCGGCTGAAATGTTGTAACGAACTACAACTATCACCGGCTGGGACATATCTGGTTCGTGTACACTCCATCTGTCATGGTTACAACATTGTTCACTTCGGCTTAACTCATCACTCTCTCTATCACAACGCCACAAGGGGAGAGTTTTTTGTGTTCATGTATTTATGCTTCAAACTTCCAACGAGAACATATGGAGTTGTGGAATGATATTAGATGTTATGAGCTACTTTACGGTCAATCTAATATGCCTTGGATACTGATTAGGGATTATAATAAAATTCTCGCATCGGGGGACCATTCACAACAACATGTCAGCCATCAGTCAGGGATGCATGAATTTCAGCAACTTGTTTTGGATTGTGGATTAATGGATCTGGGATCTTCCTGGCCGAAGTTCACATGGTGGAATCATCGAGACAATGATCCAATTAGTAAGAGACTCAATTGCGTGCTAGTGAATGCGGCTTGGTTGTTTGCTTTCCCCAACTCTCATGCTTCTTTTGAAGCGAATGGAATCTCCGATCACTCCCTCTGTTCGATCACCACCTCTCCACCTTCAGGTCAACGAAAGACTATATTCCGATTCTTCAATTTTGTTTGTGAGCATCCGAATTTTAAGCAAGAGATATCCCGCTATTGGGACACTACAGAGGTTTTGTTTCATTCCAGAACTTCTCTCCACCGTTTTCACAAAAAACTTAAGCATCTCAAGCCGATTCTTCGTGCACTTAACCGGGACATATATGGGGACATCTCTAAGCTAACTCGGGAATCATTTGCTCAGATTTATGCCAAGCAGCAAGACGCGTTGCCTGACCCCTCATAAATCACTTTTCAAGCCATCACGGAAGCGACTGAGATATGAGATCATCATGCTACCGTTGACGAGAAGCAAACAAAAGTCTCGGAATACATGGCTGACTGCGGCGATCGGAATACAGCATATTTTCACAACTTTGTGAAGTCTCGAAATGCATGCAACGCCATCAAGAAGCTGGTTTCAGAGAATGCCAGTATTCTTACTGAACCAGCCGAGATCGGAGATGAAGTGGTCTTGTTCTATGAAAACTTCCTACAGGCACCGGCGTTGCAGCTCCCTATCAGTAGGGCCTTTCTTGCGGACGTTATCACTTACCAATGCCCTTCCTCCTCTGCAGAAATGCTAACTGTCTAGGTGACGTGTGAGGAAATAAAAAAAAGTGGTTTTTTCTATGCCATCTAACAAGTCATCGGGGCCGGATGGTTTTACTTCTGAATTCTTTCAGGCTGCTTGGGACATTGTGGGTGCGGACTTTGTTACAACAATCCAATCCTTCTTCTTTTATGGTTTCATGCCCCCACGACATCAACGCTACTACTTTGGCGCTCATTCCAAAAACAACGGATGGGAAATCAGCCAGAGATTATCGGCCCAATGCTTGTTGCAACATCATATACAAAACCATTTCCAAGATTCTGGCTAATCATCTTTCATCTTTGTTGCCGGAGGCGATTGAGCCTAATCAGTCCACTTTCATAAAGGGGTGTCTCCTCTTTGAGAATGTTCTCCTCGCGACAGAATTGGTAAAGGACTACCACAAGACCTCCGTTTCTCCTCGTTCCAGCTTAAAACTCGAGATCTCTAAGGCGTTTGATACAATTCGCTGGAACTTTATTGTTTTAACGCTTCAATCCATGGGGATACCGGATTTGTTTATTCATTGGATTTATGGTTGCATTTCTTCGGCTTCCTTCTAGGTTTGTATCAATGGTGAATTGAAGGGTTTTTTAAGAGCTCACGGGGGATCCGTCAAGGTTACGCTTTGTCACTTTACCTATATGACATTGTCAATAATGTGCTTTCCCTCCTCCTTAATAGGGCTGCCCAGGAAGGAAAAATTGGATATCACCCTCTTTGCAGTGAGGTTAAGGTCACTCATTTGAGTTTTGCAGACGATATCATAGTCTTCTTTGATGGATCGGTTATCTCTCTCAATGGCATTATGTCTGTACTCAACGCCTACACCTCAGTTTTGGGGCTGGCAGTCAATATGTCTAAGTCGGCATTGTATACGGGAGGCCAGGTACATAATTCTCTGCTTGCAAAGGCGAATTCTTTGGATTTTCAGCTTGAACAGCTACCGATTTGTTATCTCGGCTTACCTCTTACCACAAAAAACATGACACGCCAGGATTATGAGCCCCTTGTTGATCGAATTCGCTCTCGACTTTTGTCTTGGAAGAATAAAACTTTATCTTATGCAGGCCGGGTTCAGCTGATCAAATCGGTAATTGCTAGCATTGTAAATTTCTGTTGTTTAGTTTTTAAGCTCCTTCAACATTGTCTTGATTAGATTGAGGGTATGTGTTCGACGTTTCTTTGGTTTGGCTCACCGTTAATCACTTCAAAATCGAAGGTTGCATGGGATGTGGTCACAAGGCCCTTACAAGAGGGTGGCTTGGGAATCAGGAAACTGCGAGATATATCATGTGTCTTCTCCTTGAACCTCATTTGGCGGTTACTCAGCAAATCTGGTTCGCTATGGGTTACTTGGGTCCATCATCACCTCTTACAACACCACTCGTTTTGGGAAATAAAAGCCGGTACTAAGGGCTCCTGGATTTGGCGGAAATTACTCTAGATGCAAGATATTACAAAAGACTTTATATGTACGGAGATTCGGGACGGTGCTTCCACCGACTTTTGGTTTGATTCATAGACAGCGCTTGGGCGGCTAATCGACATCGTCGACGAAGCTGGTATAAGGCAGTTGGGTTTGCGGAGAGGAACTAAGGTTGCATAATCGATGGTCTTTCCGCAGATGTAGAGATCATGTCCTCTGCTCGGTGTTAGAACACATTAGGGAATTACGGCCACCCTCGTCTTCTTTGGGGGTTGACATTACGCTCTGGCGATTAACAGATACTAAATCCAAACCGGCGTTTTCCGTCAAATCGACCTAGAATCGTCTCCGTCATCACCACCCTTCCGTACCATGGGCAAAGTTCATCTGGTTCCGATTCGCAATTCCAAGATTCTCCTTCATTGCTTGGCTTGGAATGCTGGATAAACTGTCTACTGGCAGCCGAACCGCTTCCTAGGGTCACCTGCAGCCATGTCCACTGTGTGGAGAACGAAATGAGACTCGCGATCACCTCTTTTTCGTGTGTCCCTATGTCTTCACAATCTGGTCCTCTCTCTCTCTTCCAAGCTTCTCGGTCGCTTACCCACTCCGGACTGGTCCTATACGATAGCTTCGCTCATCAACAATCGAAAAAGCAGACTCGATAACATTTTGTTTCGTATGATCATCCAATCGACGTTATATCTTGTCTGGCGAGAACGCAATAACAAGATCCACAGCTCCCCACCGTTAACTACCAGTAGGCTCGCACAACTCATCCACAGAAACATCCGGGATCGTATCTACTCTCGATACGGCACCAACTCAGAGGAATCAATCGCGTTATTAGACCGTTGGCGCCTCGTTCCCAGCTCATAGGCTTTCTCGAATACCTGCTTCAATAATTCTGTAACCACTCTGTTTTATGCCTAATAATGTGTTATGTTTTCTTAAATTCCTTTATCTTTCCATTATGTGTTGTTCACTATACCACTTGTAAATTTCCACTATATTAATCAATATTACAGTTCATCAAAAAAAAAAACGGTTGACCTCTTTGAACTCCTCAAAACCCCTTTTATATTCATAGGGTTTCTCGGATTCTCTAGGTCCTCAATCTTCGTGATAGATTACACCAAATCTTCACTTCATCTTGATCTTGGTATCTTCTAAATCTTCGATTGATATTTCCTTTGTGCGATAAGTTCAATCTGTTATTGTATCCACGTCACCCACTCAACAAGTCTTGATGTCCGCATGACTTCTTTTTGTTGACTCACGGTAAAACAGCTTGCAACTTGTTTTGGCAACATGTGCAGTTTTCCTCTGTCAAAGCTGCACTTACACAAATCTTACCAAAATAGCTGATTATAAAAGATTATGATTCTTAGGCTTTGAAATCTCATCGAAAAAAGAATCGTCAAAATTATTTATAATAAAAAAACTGGAATCTTCGATTACAAGATTGAGAAATAGGATAAGAATTTTTTTATTGGATCAACTTCTTTTATGCTCTAAAAAGACAAAAGGAATTCTCATATGCCCTTCTTATAAATTAAAAAAACAAAATTACTATTTTATCTTTCAATCGGGTTATATACTTGTAATTGTAAGTAATACCAATGAAAACACGGTAGTGCAGACGGTAAGACTCGATCCGCACGACCCGTGTGTACAACTAGAGTTCGAAACTCAAATTCATGGTACAACAGTTATAACTAGGTAATTAATTACCAATTATACCATGTTATCTAGGTACAACTAGGGTACAACGAGATGTAGCGTCTAGGTATTACTAAATACCAGTTGTACCCATTACTAAATACTAGGTGTACCCAGATTAGGGATATTTTTTTGTTTTCATTAAAGAGAGGGGCATAGTGAATAAAGATGAGTGGCAAGAAGCTCAACCTACTCAACCAGACCAATTCACCGGAATATCCAATCTCGCAATCAAGAAGCCACCATCATACATGTAGATGTAGCCTAGGATAAGGTATCTAGAAGAGCGGATGGACATGGACCAAGCCTACAACAAAACATGCATCACTAGTACCAAAACCTTTTGAGTTCATCGAAACTCCTCTTTTAGCAGAAGCATCGGCTGCTTTAGCTGCTATCTCACAGGCCATTGATTACAGACTAAGATTTTTCGAAGTCCGATCTGATGCTCAACTTCTCGTCAAAACTATCAATTCGAGCTCAAGACAAAAAGAACTACATGGGATCTTGTTCGACATTGATTCCCGCTTGGCTTCGGCCTCTCTTGTTGTTTTTTCTTTCATTCCTAGACTAGAAAACTCAATCGATGATTCCCTTGTGAAACATGACTTGAGAACTTTTGTAAATTCTGTTTAATCTCCAATGAATTTGGTAGTTCAAAAAAAAAAAGTGAATAAAAATGAGTAAAAGTGATTTAAGCTTGTCCATTTGGGGCATATTAGAACTTGATACTTTTTTATCTCTCTATTTTCCCTTTCTTTCTAACTAAAGGTTAGTTTTATTCATTCACACAATCACTAATGGTATTTTCAAAAGTTGACTTGGAACAATCGTACTTTTGAAAAACACACCTATTTTGTGGTATTTTATGAAATTTCTCTAAAATTATATATATTCTTAGATAATTAATCCAAAATATAAAATATAATCAAATATATATTTTAGTTCATCAATCATTTTATATATATATATATATATATATTACTTTTATTGTATTAATTAATAGTTAATTTTTTTTACCATTTAAGTGTACACATGTATATTTGCAAAACTCGCAGTTATTTATTTTTGTTTTCATTTTGCTCCTAAAAAGAGTAATCGTTTGAACCGACTTTATGGCTAAACATATTACAAATTGTCCCGTTTATTTTGTAACATTGGACGCGTATCTAAAGTTTCTAGTGGACTTTGATAAACCTTGTAATAAATTTTCAAGTATTAGATTGCGTTGTGTTAAAAATAATAAAGTGGGTTAGATTTAATGTTTCTACGATTTTTTATATATTGATCCGCTAAAATATGTAAAATCTTAATCCGATGCGAGACAATCAAATCTGTAGAGTTGTTGGAGAGGCAAAGACTGAAAACGGTACCGTTTCAGATGAGGAGACACCACCACCGATGTCAAATCGGCTCCGATAGCGAAACCGGATCCGATTCCGATTCCGATTCCGATTCCGATAAGGCGATGCGATGCATCTCTTGTCGAGAAGAGTACCTCCCTCGCGACGCTGGAACCTGCAAGGAGTGCTATGTTGAAGCCGGCGAGACTGAGGAAGAACTCAAACGCGAGATCGATGACCTCAAAGCTAAAGTTGCTTTCCTTCGCTTATCTTCTTCTCTCGATCATGGCAGCAGCTCAAGCTCTAGGTCCTTCACTGATGTTGTTCTCATCGCCTCTGAGGACTCCGCCGGAGCTCCTCCTATTCCGGCTCACAAAACCGTTCTGGTTCGTTCTCACATCACAAAAACTTAATTTCTCTAAAACTTTGATTTGAGATTTCTAGAATTGACTTGCAATGATCTGTTTGACGTTCAGATATGAATCCATTTGAGTGATTATAAATAGAGAGAAAGATAAAAAAAGATTTAGGGGTCTTTGATCATTTGTTACTTAGGAGCCATTTGGCTAGTTTTGAGAGTTAGGGTTTGTTTTTTGTGTTTTTGATTGTAGCCAACAATTCATGATCAGTAAAGAAAGAATAAGAACTGTTCTTATCCATGGATTTTTGGATGACATAGAAGCTGCAATCGTATGGTATTGTGTTCAGTTCTAATGCAGGAACTATGTTTAAACAAGAGCAGTCTTTTTGTTTTTGTGCACTTGTGCTTTTAATGATGATATGACCGATGATATCCCGCACTGGAGATATATGTTAAGGACTTCTTGATTGATTCTGTGTCTTCCACATCTCATGCCTATCCCCTTGATCGGCTTTATGTCTTCCACATTTCATGCCCTTTTTGCTAGAACTTCACTTCCATGATTAAAAAATTGGAGATCTTAGCATGTGTATTTCTTTTGGCTTTGATTGTCTAATCGTCTGTGACGTTTATATGTATCATATATGATGAGAGCTGTGAACTGTAAAACACTCTTTAGTGGAGTGAAACTCTCTTCCACTCTATACAGCATCAATACTTTATAAGTCTCTTTTCCAGATGCTGTTTTCTAAACAAAAACAATGTGAATATTGCTGCCAGGTTAGTCGTTCCCCAGTTTTCAAAGCAATGCTTGAGAACGAGATGGAAGAGAGCCGTAGCGGCACTATCAAGATCAGCGACGTATCTTATGACGCTCTTCGAACTTTCGTATCTTATCTCTACACAGCTGAAGCATGTCTTGATGAGCAAATGGCATGTGATCTTTTGGTCATATCAGAGAAATACCAAGTGAAACATCTCAAGAGTTACTGTGAGAAGTTTTTGGTAACCAAACTCAGTTGGGACAACTCTCTCATGACCTATGCCTTTGCCCACCAGCACAACGCAAAACATGTGCTTGATGCTGCATTGTCACAGATCACAGAAAATATGGAAAAACTTACTAAAAGAGAGGAATACACAGAGCTCGTGGAAAAGGATCCTCGTCTTATTGTTGAAATCTATGAAGCCTATCTCTCAAAGCAGGTTAACACAGCAGCTGGGGGAACTAGCACAAGCAAAACTGGTTGAAAACAAAATTTATTTGTCGACCTAAACAAGAGGTAAATTCTGATTTCCTTTTATTTCTCTTTAAGGTAGAGTATGGTTAGCCCCTCAGCAGAACACGGGTGTGTGAAGCACTAGAAATTTTCCGTATTAAGTACTTAAAATTATTGCAAACTAGTAGGAAGTATATTTCATTTCTTCTCTCTGATATTGTTGGGGCAGTGTCTACGTGTTTTTATCTTTACGTCGTTACTTAAATGGAAAGGTGGTGGTTATACTCACGACTGGGGTTTGGCGGTTCATACTTGATATTGTCAGCTTATGAAGGCTTATAGTAATGGAGAAAGCTGTGTCATTGTTTAGTTTTTGTTCAAACAGTAAGAACGCATGGTACATTGAAGCGGGGATTTGGTGCTTTGTCCATAATCCTAACCATGGAAAGTAAAATATAGAGGTAATCCTCAAAATCCTAATCCGCAACTAATTGATTTCTCGTGTTCCACCACTTACAGTCTCTTGACAAAAGATGTCAAATCTTTTTATTTATTTAAGGGATTTGTTATCGGGCACAACATCTCAACATCCCATAGTTTGTTGTTTGATCCAGAAATTTGCTTCAAGTCTAACCAAAAATTGTCAAAATTTGTTCACGAGTCCCATTACTTTTGGCGCACCATAACAAGATTTGACGAGATTAATAGAACGCATACTCAATTAATATAATGTAGTGTATGTGTATAGACCGAGCAAGAAAAAAGTTTTAGGTTGTGGCAGATTGTATGTAATAAAATGTACATGAAATAAGTTGCTTAATTTTTGGCATCACCTTCAAAATTTAATTTTTTTGACACTGCATCGTCGATCTCAAGCCAACATCCACAAACCACTTCATTTATCGGACTAACTTGTTTTCAGAAATTTTTAAGCCCAAATATGCTTAATCAACTGCAAACTCGCTTGAAGAATTGGTTTGACAAGTCATATCAATTTGATCGACTATCAAATCACATATCAATTTGATGGCGGTGGATTATGCGGGTTTGAACTCGAGCAGTGGTCACACGTCGATGATAGTAACATAAAGTTGAATAAACTATTCAAAACAAAACTATTTCAAGTCTTCACCAACGGTGGATTCTACATCGCTTCACTTGGAGAAAACTCCAACAGGGCTCACGCTCTTGTCCTCTGTACAAGTGGCTACGAGCGACAAGCTTGTATCAGTTGTGTCGAAAAAGTGACTCAGGAGATACGAACGGGTTGTCCGGATCGCATGGATTTCTTCAAGTGGGATAGTGATGATGGAGACAAAGTTTCTTGTCTTGTACGTTCCACAAACCATTCAACTTTCAGGGACCTCGAGCTTGGACCTGCTGTTATATTCCTAAGTCCACTTAGTATTGAGTCATCAAAGGACATGCCCCTTTTCAGACAACAGTGGTAAGCAACGGTTAATCACACCCGCGAAGCTGCCACGGAAGCTGAAACTTCCTCGGTACAATAGTGTCGTAGAAGCCAAGTTCACGGAGTCTCTAAATGTTTACTTACATGCTGATGCAATGCACGCCTGACATAACTTCACGAGACTGCAAGAGATGTTTGGGAGATTGCGTGACCTATTTTAAATATCTAATCAGTTCTGGGGAAGACAAGGAGGAGAGGTTAGTCTTCCGAGCTGTGTTTTCAGGTGGGATCTATATGCTTTCCATGGTGCTTTTGTTAATGTAACAAGAGTTCCTGCGCCTCCTCGACCTCACACTCAGGCCCAGGCTTAGGCTCAGGCTCAAGCACCAGCAAATGGGAGCTCTATATACTACAAGAAAAGCGTAAATTGCGACAGAAAATCCAGTCGTCAATATTACCTGTTTTCGACCGTTTTTCGACCATACTGGACTGGTCGAATTGAGTAGTCGTTATTGTACAAGTGTCGAAAATACGGTCGAAATGTGGCAAATTTTTCGACAAAAACTCGACGACATTTCCACGGATAATTTCGACGAGTTTACGACAACAACTTGCGACGGGTTTTCGACAGATCTTTCAAAATATTGCGACAAATTTTCGACGGTTGTAGTTTATTTGGCAAAAATAAAAATGGGAGAACGGTCTACAGCTGACCGTGTCCACCCATGCAAAGATAGGGTCTCGGTCCAATTGAATACGAATTTAACAAACTACGCACAACGACATACCGAGTTTCGAAAATCGGTCGTGTGTGGGTTAATTTCTCAAATCGCGATTGAAAATCAAAGAATCGCGTTAAAACTGATGGTTTACCAAAACCCATTTATAAAACCACTAAACCGACTCATCCAAAGGTTCAAGTGAGACTCTCACAGTGAGAGTCCTCCACTAACACTGACTCTTCAAAGAATTCATCCTTACTGAGCTTCGGTTGTCACCGTGTCATCTAGCTTTGGCACTGGTTGGATTCTTTGATAAGGCTTCCTGGTAAGAGTCTCTCCCCTTAGAGCAGCCACGTATCTGTCGTTTGTATCCTGCTTTTGTTTCAACTCACCGAGATACTCAGCTAGTCTCTCTTGGTTTACTTTACCCATCATCTGACCATAAATTGCAGAAAAGTGTTGTTCATCAGCAGAAGATAACACAAAAAACCAAAAGTGTTCAATAAAGGATTTTCATATGCGGTTCATGTTTAACAATCAGTCTACGGTTAACATACGACTGTGATCAATAAACTTCAATTGAATCGAAATTGTGAAGCAGAGCAAGAACTCAAATACAAAAAAATTCCTAGTTAACACAGAACAATGGAATGGGTAGCAACAGAACCTGCAAATGCCCAACTCTACAATGCACCTCAACAACTCTACAAAGGCCTAAACGCATCTAGGGACTCAATCCCATAGGAGCTTTCGATTTCGCTCTCACTCGCTTTTGATTTCGCTCTCACTCTTTCGATTTTTGGAAGAACACAATCGATGATTTTGTTTGGTTTAGGGTTTCGATTAAGAAGAAGAAAAATAAATTTGGGGATTTAGGGGGTTCGGTTTGGTTAAGGGGTTAGGGTCTGAGTCGGTTTAGTGGTTTTATAAATGAGTTTTGGTAAACCATCCGTTGTAACGCGATTTTTTTTACTTTTAATCGCGATTTGAGAAGTTAACCCACACATGATCGATTTTCGAAACTCGGTATGGTGTTGCATGTAGTTTGTTAAATTCATATTCAATTGGACAGAGGCCTTAACTTCGTATGGGTAGACACGGTTAGCCCATACTTCGTATTGGTGTAGACGGTTCTCCCAATAAAAATAAAACATTCCAGAATTTTAAAAAAACTTCAATTAGAAAAATAAATAACTTCAATACTATTATTATAAATTGATAAATCATTAATATCTCATACAAACTTAAATACCCAAATCATATTTCTTAAACAGTATTAAAAAACGTAAATACTAAATGCATAACTGAATAACATAAATATTAATTATTTTTTTGTTCGCGTCTCTCCGCATAATCAAATGTTTTAGTGCTTGAACTTCATCCCGAAGTCGTGTCATCTATGCATGTACCTCATCCACCCTTGCATCAATGGTGGATTTGAATTGATATGTATGTGCGACGATAGCTTCTAGACGTTCGATTACGTTTTTCGTAGAAGGAGGAGGGAGAATCACATTAGACCTCGTACTTTCTTGAGGCATCTGCGAAATATAAAATTTGTAAACTATAAAATTATAATATTCATAGATCACTATGAAAATGCAAAATATATAAAGTATAAACTTATATTTGCAACAGTGTTTGATCCATGAAAAATTTCTAACTGCGCCAATTTAAAATTGAGATTGGCGTAACTCCTATATGTATATGTTACTATTAATAAACAAATTGTATATAGTAAAATTCCTACAAAACGTTAAGTAAATAAACGTATTGCGATTACATATAATTATGTTTTTTGTAACAGAAACATATTTATAACATATTAACAACTTTTTTGTTCTTGTTAATTACGATTGTATATTTCATAAAGTTTATAAATTCTTATTACAAATGTTACTAATTGAAAGTGTAAATAGTCCATAAAATATGTTACAATTCTTATAAAATTGTTATAAGTTAATTAAAAATTTTAAATATCTCTAACAATCACTAATTATATAAAATTACATTTGATTTACAAACTATCTAAAAATACATTTGATTTACAAATTATCTAAAATCTCTAACACTTTTTTTCAATCTCAAATTTTCTAAATCATAATTTTTAAAAATCATTAAGTTTTTAATTCTTATTAATTACAATTTTATATTTCAGAAATTTTATAAATTCTTAAATTCATAAATTGTATATTTTAAATTCATAAAGTTTAAAATTGTATATTTCATAAATTCCTTTTACAAAAGTTACTAATTGAAAGTGTAAATAATCCATAAAATATGTTAATTACAATTCTTATCAAATTGTAACTAGTTTATAAAATTGTTATAAGTTAATTAATTTTTTTAAATATCTCTTACAATCACTAATTATATAAAAATACATTTGATTTACAAACTATCTAAAAATACATTTGATTTACAAATTATCTAAAATCTCTAACTATTTTTTTCAACCTCAAATTTTCTAAATCATAATTTTTAAACATCATCCACTATCCCTATGATGTTCGAACATTATTCACCATCATTCAATATGATTTTCAAACAAATTTTCTAAATCTCTAACATCCTAAACAGTTTTTCTAAAAATCACAATTTTTGTAACTCCTAAATTTATAACAATTATTTAGCACTATTTCTAACATCCTAACACTCACAATTCATATATCTAAACCCTATTTTTAAAATCATAAAAATCCAAACACATACGCATAAAATCCAAAAATCAAAAAAGCCAAAAACTCGAAATCTTACTTTTTGTGGGTTGGAAAGGGGAAGGCGTGAGAGAGATTTGCCCGGCAAGTGAGTGAGTATTCCGGGGAGAAGAGATGTGTCCGGCGAGAGGGGATGTGTCCGGCGAAAGTAGAGAGAGTTTTTAGGCATTCTCGAGTTCTTCACAAAGAAGAAAAACAATTGGGTTAACAGAACCATCCGACAGAAATTACCATCGAAAAGTAGTCAGAATTAAATGAAACCCTAGAAAATGTTGAAATGTGATCGAAAATCTTCCCGTCTGAAGAATAGAGTGGTCGAAATGTTGTCGCAACCGGAAAACCCCTAGTATTCCTCGATAAGACCATCCTAATTCTTTAGCCGTTTTATCGACAATTTTATATTGTAGTCGGTAATCAATAGATTTGCTTTTGAAATTTCCTCAAAAAATTTCGAAGGAAGCGGTTGAAATGTCCGTCGCAATTTACGATTATTCTTGTAGTACATTATGATCGGATGAAGAAAATAAATATATTAATTTGAGAGTAGAGATGTTAAAAATGAGTACAACCCACTGGATACCCAAAATCTGTGTAAAATTTTAAGCTCGGTATCCTGGCTTTTTGTATGGAAAAAAGGAAATTTAAAATGGGCAGGTCTTGTTTACTTGTGGGCTTACATGGGTTTACCTCATCGGATTTTGGATATACATTTGAGTTTTTTAATCTAAATTCTCCTTTTTTTTTTTTTTTGTCAACAATCTAAATTCTCCTGTAAACGACAATGTTTCGAGTTATATGTCGAGCTATAGGGTAAGATAGTTTAAAATCGGAACTTTAAAATCGTCTTTTTATATTTTGGTCAAATTATGAGTAAACCAAAATATAAAAAGACGATTTTAAAGTTCCGATTTTAAACTATCTTACCCTATAGCTCGACATATAACTCGAATTCGTTGAAATTTAGCTAATAATTTTTAGTTAGAAAGTTACATAGCTAAAAAACCATAAGTAAACTAAATATTCAAAGCCCTTTTAAAGAAAAACTACAGATTGAATCCCTTGATTAAGAATTCCTTGATTTTGGATACCCAAGTTATTTTTTTGTAGTATTTTGGTATATTCTTAATGACTAAGAAATAGATACATATGCACATCAAGTATAGGCTTTATTCCAGTTCAATTAAATAAGATTTGGCTGCTTTACAGTCAGCAAACTTTTTGTTTTCTTTTTATTTTTCCCATGCACGTTCGTATTATGTTGCTTGTAAAGTTTAATAGTCTCTCTAGTCCTGGGCGTTCGGGGTCCCGTTCGGGTTCGGGTCGGGTCCATTCGGGTTTCGGATTTTCGGGTTTAAGGATTGAGGACCCATTCGGGTATTTAAAAAAATCGGATCGGGTTCGGTTCGGTTCTTTGCGGGTTCGGGTCGGGTATATACTTAATATTGATATCCAATAAATACCCGAAAATATTCGGTTCCTAGTTCGGGTTCGGGTATTTTTATCTAAAATGTACCCAAATCTACTCGAATTACCCAAAAATATCCGAAATACTCGGAAAAAATTTAAAACATCGGTTAGTTTTAACCCAAATCTACCCGAATTATCCAAAAATAACCGAAATATCCGGAGAAAACGAAAACATTTGATATTTTTATCCTAATCTATCCAAAAATATCCCAAAAACCTAATATATCTAATATATTTTTATATATATACATTTATATATCGGGTATTTTTGGGTATCCACGGATTTCGGGTTCGGTTCGGGTTCGGGTCGGGTTTTAAAATACTTTAAAACATTACCCATTCGGGTATTTCTACAATTGCGGTTCGGGTTCGGTTCGGGTTTTTCGGGTCGGGTTCGGGTCGGGTTTTCGGGTCCGGTTATTATGCCCAGGGCTAAGTCTCTCTTTGGAGAAAAAGCATACTTAGTTAAATAAAAAAATTCCGCCATGAAAACTCACCTCGCTAAGCAATTGCCGCTTTATATAATTCCTTCCATCTCCACCTATCTCCATGCCAACCAAAACCCTATAACAATCAGCTTTCGTTTCCCAAATGTCTCACGAAATCGTCCCCATGGATCCCACCGATGTTTTTGTTGATATGGATCCCATCTTCGCCGAAGATGAATATGTGTGGGAGCCCTATGACAGCGAGAAACTTCCGGAGACATTAGCCTCAGGGATTCAAAGGTTTCTTCGTGTAGCTATCTTGGTTGAGTCTGAAGAACCTCGTATTGCTTATCTTTGTGAGTTTACTCTCGTCTTCTCTAAAGTTTAATTGTTACTATTTTTGAAATTTCTCTGTTTTTCTTTTCTTTTCGAAATTCGCGCTTTTTTTGTTAAAAGAATCATAATATATATAATTCTTTTAACAGAGAAAGCGCGAATTTCGAAAAGAAAAGAAAAACAGAGAAATTTCAAAAATAGTAACAATTAAACTTTGTGTTTTATTTATACTTTTGAGGTAGCTCACCGAATTGACAGTAGTTCTACCGGAAGAGGTGTACGAAAGTTCAAATATTCTATTCTTCAAAGGCTTGGGAAGGCAAGTCGACTTGATAACGTGGCCTTTCGTGACTTTGTGTCATTTTACTGTAAAATCCACGAAACATTCGTGGGTTTTCGTCGCAATACTAATCCACGAAACATTTTATGAGAAATCATGGTTATGTTTACCCATGATTTCTTAAACCCAAGTTCTATGGTTTTTCGTGACAATATTATTAAAAGTGATTTTTCATGGCATATCTTTCTTTCTTTTAAATCTACTGATCACTATTGCTAGTTATAGTTCAATTTCGGCGAGCCAACATTAACCTATGGAAATTTATCTTAATAGTCAGCAGCGAGAGAAGTTGATAAACGCACGCAGAATTTCTTCTGTTTTGTATGAAGTTCTCAAGGCAGTCGACAGAAGTGGCGCTGACGCCTCAGCCCCACTTGACATTGAGACTGCGGAACTATTTGACACGCTCACCTTAATAGAGGAGAGCCACAAGAGAAATTTGGACGGGGCCTTTGTCCACAAAAAAACCCCTGGAGGAGGAGAGACAAACCCATATGTCTCAAGGCGAAACTGAAATAGATGCCATCTACAAAGAGGTAACACATTTGAGATCTCTAATATTTATTTATATTCTAACAAAAATGTTAATATATGATCTAACTATTTTAGATAATTTCGGGGGTTTTTAGGAAGTTCAGATAAAGAAAGACAAAATGTTTGCATATGGGTCAATGGAGCACGATTACAGACCGAGTTCCGCAGTTCCATCTTTGTTTGGCGAAGATAAATATCTTGAAACACAAGAAAAGTTGAACAAGGTGGAGAAGAAGATTGAGGAGATGAACCTGAAACTCAAGGATGTCGACTTCTGGACTAAAATGATGCGAAATATGTTTCCGGACCAAGTACCTCCGTCCACGAGAGCGAACCAAACCAAAAACAACAACGATAAACTAAGCCCTTAAATTTAATTTTATTTTCTATAAAAAATTTTTTTTATATATCTATGTTTGTATTAAGACAATAAATAATTAAATTCAGTTTTCTAATTATATTTCGGATATTTATTTAGTTTACGAATTTTAAATTTGTTTACGAATTGCATGAGAGTTTGAGTTGAGATTTCAAGTAAATTTTTTAAAAAGGGAGATTGAGAACGCCAAAAGTGGTGTTGGACACATGAAGTGGCATTAGTATATTTCGAAAAAGAATTTGAATAACCGGAAGAACAACTTACTTTTGGATGAACTAAAGATTTGTGGGAGGATAAATACAGAATCTCTTGAATGTACGAACATATAATCAAACAAAATCTCATATTTTAGTGAGTTGATTCTCTGTGAACTATTGTCTTCCTTTTTTTATTTTGCTAAGAATATAAATATTTCATTAGAAATGAAAAATGTTTAGGTTGTACATGAAGTATAACCTAAAGAATTTGGTTCCATGGCAAAAAAAGTTTAAAAACATGAAAGCAAAAACAGATTTCGAATTCAGTCCATCCACATAAGCAATGAAGCTCAAGTTTTTGAAAACTTGAAAGGTAAAACAAATGAGTTAGAACATTGTCACAAGTTTTGAAAATGATATACAGGTTCTCAGATTTAAAAGTGTTAACAATTTGCAGGAAAAAGCATTAGGTATAACGGAAATATCGCAATAATTGTGGTTCCTACTTTCATTAATCTTTTGGTGTTTATTTATCTAATCAAATTCTATGCTCGGAGGAGTAAATTAAACAACAGAACCAATGGTAAGTGTACCTTGTTTCTTGCTTCAATCAACCTTAAGAGAGTAAGGCTTATATCCTTTTTTTTAATTGGTAGTACAGAGTACTCTGATTAGGATGGTCAATTTATGTTACGGTTTGATCTTGGTATGATCTTAATGGCAACGGATGGCTTCTCATCTAAAAATACGCTTGGCCAGGGTGGATTTGGTACGGTCTATAAGGTAGTTATAGTATTTTTCCTAATAAAGATTTCTTGATCGATCTTGGTCATGGATTCGTAACATATCTTGGGAACCGGTTTCTGGGGACATTACTAAACGGGCAAGAGATAGCGGTGAAGAGATTAACAAGAGGTTCAGGACAAGGAGATATGGAATTTAAGAATGAGGTTTCACTCTTGACAAGACTCCAACATAGGAATCTAGTAAAGCTTCTTGGATTCTGTAATGAAGGAGACTAAGAGATTCTTGTCTACGAGTTTGTCCCCAAGTCAAGTCTTGATCACTTTTATCTTTGTTGAGCCTTTGATAGGAAGCTGAATTTTCTATATTTCTAGATTACTTTAGAGCATAAATATTTGGTTCTTGAAATCTATGAAATGATATCAAATTCTAGTAAGCTAAACACGTATAATCGATCCAAAAAAAAATGTAAGATTCGTCTGGGATAAATGACCAAACAAGAATCATAACTTGGACGAGGCGTATTTAGAATCTCATATCTACAATAAGATGAGAGCTAGAAATATAAGGTATATATGGTTCAAGTCACTCGTTGCCAATTGATTTTTAGATGGAAACTCAAAAAGCTTTAAGATGATCTAGAGATGATAAGTGGTGAAAGAAACAACAGCTTCCAAGAAGAAGGGATTGCAGCTTTTGTAAACTTCTTTACATATCAGTCTTTGCTCCATTCTTTTATCTTCTAAACCTCTATTGAGAAAGTAAGTACAAATCTTTTTATTTGTTCAGACATGGAAGAGATGGGTTGAACGAGATCACCAAATTGATCCAGATTGGTTTGTTGTGCGTTCAAGAGAATGCAACAAAGAGACCAACCCATGAGCTCTGTAATAGTTTGGCTTGGCAGCGAGACAGTTACCATTCCTTTACCTAAGGCTCCTGCTTTCACTAGAAGTCAGTCCCAATCTGAAAATGGTACAACGTCATCAGTGAGCGACGCCTTTACGGAATTGAGATCTCGTTTAGTTATAGATCAGATAATAAAAATGTTTTGTGAGGAAACTATAAACATTGTATTTTTTATGTGTCATTCTAAAATATTTCAAAGAATTGTAATTAATGTATGAACTGTCTATTTTGGTTATGTTTTAAACAGTTATACTATTTATTATATATATATATATATATATAAATAAATTTATATATAAAAGTTCGGATCCGGAAATCTTGACCTTTAAATATATTTAGCAGGATCCAAATTCGGAAACTCCGGATACCCTGATATTCGGATCGGATCTTTGATCCGGATATTTTTGCCCACCCCTTAAAATGCATGCAAGTATGCAACCAATCTTAAAATATACAAAACTTTGACATCCATATTTGGGTAGAAGATGTACACAAATATAAGATATGATGTACACAAATATTTGGACTGTATATTCTTCACACAGTGAGGATCTGAAATGCCCAATTTGATATGGATGTATCAAACTCCTGCTTGCCCAATTCCTTACTGAAAATATCTACCATTTGAGTGGTGGTGGTTTTTGTCCGTTGTGATGATATTGCCAGCTTCAATTTCAAGAAAACGGTGAAAATCAAATCCGAAACAAAATGCGGAATGCACTTTCATACCAAAATAATAATATTATGCATTTTTAAACCCGAACCAACACAACATTGAAAATTCAAATCACATACTTGAACTATAAATATATATTTTAGGCTTTATAATAGTTTGAGGTTTTCAAGTGGAAAATGTCAAAAATTAAAAGTTTTCATAGTATTACTCAAATAACACACGGAGGCCATATAAAAATACTTTTAACTCATTTATACTTTGTCTAGTTAAATGTTTTTTTCCATTATTTTCCATTGCTCATCCAGTTATATAAAGAGAAAAAAAAAAAAGAGATAAAGAAAGAAACCACCGAAGATATTTTCAAATGAAATAAAAGTACCCAAAGCATATGAAAGGTTTGAACTCTTTAAATCAAAGGTCGAGGGAACACCCAACTCAATCTTCCAAACCTGAAGCCCTAAACCGCTAACTAAAAACTTCAAATCAACAATAGAGCTCGGAGCTAAACTTGGCCAGACGGCGTAGAATCATCCGCTTTCCAAGCATCCACAATCATCAATCATCAATCATCATTCATCAATCATCAATCTTGTGTTTGCCGCCTTCTGCTCACACCTCTGCTTCGTACCCACTGGTTCCTCAAAAGGATACTACGTAGTCCCCCCCGGCTTGGGATGACTGGAGCCGAACGCGGTTGTATACGACTCATGTCAAATGCTCCAAGTGATCCCAGCTCGAAGAATCGACTTCCCGTTTCATCATCTGACTCAATGTCATCATCTTCATCGTCATACTGATGATCATAAGCACTGTTGTACGGCTCGAGCACATAGTCTCCAAAGACCATAGCCCCAGGTGTTGACGACATGACTGTGCTGATTACATCACTCCTCTCCCTCTCACCTTCAAACTTCTTCCATTTCTCCTCCAGCACAGGGTCTATGGCTCTTGGGTTGGATCTTGGATGAACCGCCTTAACATGCTTCTTGAGCTGTCTGTAGCTTCCATAAAACGAACAGTTATCTTTCATGCATGACCTTTTCTTAGAATTCAGATACTTCCGTTCATTTTCCACAACAGTCCAACCTTTCACCTGACCCCTACAGAGCGGGCATAATAGCTCTGGCGGTTTGTCGCTTTTCTCATCCTTTGCATAGGCCTTTTTGTACTGCTCTAGACAATTTGCGAAACGGTTTCCCGTGGCACACATGTAAGGACGGCATCCTTTGTGGTAAGATGAGCAAAGGAGGACGACCGAGTTGTGAGGAACCTCAAGACAGACAGGGCATGTCACACCCTTCCAAGGTTTTCTTTTCAGAGCCTTCCCATATCCCTTTTCCTGGTTTCCTATGTTTATATCCTCAAATGCACTATGTTTCACAGGGGCGGGTGGAAACCGAGTAAATGATGCTTGCTCCTTAGTTCTCCCCATCTGCTAATTAAATCCACAACAAAAATGTTTATCAGATATATTAAGAAATAAAATTTACTTCACAAAACTCTTCTCAAGCAATCAACAATACTATGCAAATTTCCAATTGACAAACACAGAACGCGCATCAACTAATCCATGACAATATTGTAACCTAAGAGTTTTATGTTTCTGATATGATTCTGGTAAACTGGTGAACTCAAGAGGGTATCGTGCAGAAACAGCATATTTCTCACATCCTGCCCTACAAAGATAGTATTAACAGGGAAGAACATAGTCTAGGAAATTCAAATCTGATTGTGATCCAAGAACTAACTTTCGGAAAATTAAAAAATCACAAGAATGCTGTTTCTTTAATGATAATACCACAAGAAGCAGAAACTAATCCAAGACAATATCTTTAAGTGTCAAATGTTTTAAAAAAGGCAAGAATGCTCTCCAAAAAAAACAAAATAGAGAACTTTTTTCCATGCCGATGGGATAAGCACCAAAAAAAAACACATTAGGATCCCAAAGAAGGAACACAGTTCTAAATGATTCTTTGGTAAGTGAAGCATCCTTACCTTGCCCTACACACCATCCTACCCAACCCCAACCCATCTTGCCAGCAGCTTTATCGGCGGGAAAAACACCCACAACCTTTGAGGTTCACGCCGACAACATTGGCTCAAACTCTACAGGATTTTCCTGCCGAGGAACTTCAAACACAATAAGTTTTCGATAATACCGAGCATAACTATAGGCAAGTGAAGAAAAGATATAACTACCTATGAAACGCCCTAATTCGATATGTGTTTCCAACTAAAAAGAAACATAACTTAAACCAAAATTCATACTTATTTATAAACAAACTACTATTAAGTAAACATGAGAGTAAAACCAAATTTTGTTCATTTATTTAAAACCAATAAAATCCAATGATTAGCAAGGTAATCTCAACAAAAGAAGAAAATAACATTTCAAGTCTGGAAACCAAATCCGAAATAAAACGAACTCAATTAATGAAGGTCCTTGTATGTCTAGCACTAAAAAGAAGCCCTAAAACCAGACTCGTCACTCCTCCTTTGCAACTACAAGGGGAAGTGCTCAATGAGGTCTCTAGACTATGACCTGAACATGAAATCAACACAAAAACACTACTCATAGGAAGAGTTATATCCATAACCAAGACTGAAAGATTTGATTCACAATAAGCAAATAAGAATAGTCCAAGTAACTAATTGCACTCATAGACCAGAATTTAGATTTCTAGAACAAATCACTAAGACGAATGCTTGTTTTTAAAGCATGAGCAATTTTCATGTGCGTATCCAAATCATCAAAACGATGTCCAAATCCAAAGCATCAAAATGCTACATAGTTCCAATGCACCAAGGTGCTATCCAAATCCAAACATCACGAATACAAATCAAACTCCAAAACATCAAAGTGTACATGCTTAAGTTCCCTTTGATACATCTAAGTGTTAATTCATATATATATATATATATATATATATATATATATTTTAAAGTAATTTGGATCCAAGGTTCCACGAATCAACAAGAATCAAATTCCAACTTTTCAAGAGTCTCTTTGGAAAAACAAAACCCTACGCATCCATTAGACCGTAAAACAAAGAATTCGAAGAAGCTTACTGCGATTCGAAGAGAAAGAGATGTGAGACTTTAATCGAGAGTTTTGATAGTTCGATCGAGACACATATACAAACGTAGATTGAGACGTAGATTGAGAGTTTGAGACACAGATTCGTCTTGGATTTGAAGATTGAGAATTTGAGATCGAAGATTGAGAATTTGAGATCGAAGATTGAGAGAGTTTTCGAGACTCTTTGAGATTGAGAAATGAGAGCCAAGAGTCGAATATAAAATTAGGGTTTCCAATAGACTGGGCTTAGGCTTACAAACGATGAAGTGGGCTTCGGTTTTAAAGGGTCCGTTTGTTTATCAAAACTTCTATTACTATCTTTATTCTTTATAGCCAAACAACACATATATATATATATATATATATATATCTCTCTAAAAACAATATCTTTTTAATATATTTATTTATTTGATATATGTATATATATATATATTTTATATAGAAATAAAATCTTCACAAAATCTATTTTCAACTTCTTACAAAAAATTTTAAAATAAATGAATAACAATTGGAAAAAAAATATATTATTTAATTATGTGAATATTATAATTGATTAAATAAATAAAATTAAAATCGGAAAATATTTTTTTAAAATGTAAATATATTAATCTATATCCAATGTATAAATTTTGAATATTCTATACAAGTTTATGTAGATTTTAGGATTAAGTATGTAGATTTTAGGTTTAGTATGAATGATAAAGGGTGAACAATACTCGGACCCAATCTAGAACACGAGAGAGCCGATAGAGAAAATGAGAGAGTATGAGAGACTATTTGGTTTAATCTTAATTGTATTAAACTCTAAGTGTTTACAAGTTGCATATAGAGGCACTATACAAGGTTTACAAAATTAGGTAACTTAAAACAAGTTCAAAAATGTGTACACAAATCAGGAAACTCGGTGTGGACTACTTTTGGCCCTATTTGGATGAGTTTTCCGTTTCATGCGCTGGTGGAACGGTTCGCTTGAGACCACGGTCCGTTCGGTGCTCTCCCGACCAGTTCTCGGTCTCCGTTCCTTAGTCATCGGATCCTGGTCTATTTGAACAGCTAGCCCACTCATGACATCACTAAGAGATTCCACATGCTTAGACAAACCCAACGACTCCTTAGTGCATTCGGTCTGATCCTCATTAGTTGTTGACTCGGTTTGGTTACTTGGTGCACACTCTTCCTTAGTATTCTCAACAGTTTATAATATCGTGTTATACGACAAATAATAACCTAACTAAAATTCATTACAACCATTTAAAAAATATATACTATACATAGATAATAGCCTAACTAAATTATTATAATCATAACTTTTTTAATAGAAGTTAACAATAGATATAAAAAAAAAATCATCTAGTAGCATGTAATACATATGATAGGTAAAACATTTCAACATGTGTTCATAAACATGTATCTTTATAAGTTTTGAATAAGTGTTAAGAAAATTGACTTACATCAACATCTAAAAGCAATATCAAACAATTAAGATATATTTTTGGGTTTTATTATATTTGTGTATAACGCAAAATATACCGTGTTATTGTTATCAACAATTTATTACTATTAATATTATTACTACCTGATGCTCTGCCTTACGCACAAAGATTATGGTTTACAATTTGTTATGCAGTTTTTGAATATGGTTTTTGGCTTAGGTGTATTAAAAAAACTTGGTAGTAGTAATTTGTTTCTCATCTTCATGTTTTTTTTTTTGGTATTTTTTATCATTATCCTTCGATCACCTTTATATCTTATTTATTTAACTTATTGCACCTTATTCTTTTGCTTTTTCTTTTTTCTTTTCTTTCTCAATTCATTAAAAGTTTAAAACCAAACAAAAACGCTAAAACCACTTCAGCTAGATTAGCAGTGATACATAGCTCACTCAATCCGACATAACTTTCGATTGGCTCGATAGTTTAGTCTAATTTCACTTGGAGGGAAAAGATGGTGGTTCTATATTTCCAACGACACCAAGATTTGGTGTGTGGTAAAACCTTCAAAGGATGCCGAATTTTCTGATGGTCTGAATCTGTCCTAAAACTTATTTTGCTTTTTAATGCTATTTCTTCCCTAAAAACTGTAAAAACTTTTTGGTCTCGCAAAAACTACAAAAATACCCTCACATTAAGAATACGCCAAACACTTACTAAAAACATTAGAAAACCATAGCTAAAATAGGTAAATATACAATGTTATCACCTATTTTCGCAGCGCCAATCACTTATATATTACAATCTAATTAGTCAACTTTCGCAGCCAATTAAATAGTTAAACACACATTAATATCAGATTTGATATGTTCACATGAACACCATAACTCAACTCTCGCAGGTTATTAGATCAAGCTCAGCTAGCCTAGTTTAGATTAACAAATGGATCAATTATTTAGTTTTATCTGTCTTAGATCAATTACTAAGTGGCAACAAAGCAATATCCCATAGAAATAAGAAAAGAGAGAAAAAAAACTTTGTAAAGAAAACTATCCTAATCAATACAACCACCTAAACTATCAATAGTGAACGACATATATGTCTATGCAGTTTAACTATTTTATACATTTAGTTAATAACTATGTAGCGGACATACCTATCTTCAACTTTGACGTCTCTCTTTATGTGTTGAAATTTGGTCATCACTCCTTATCATCCACATTCAGCATTCTTCAGGCCATTGGTATGTCATTCAAACCACTTTGGTGGAGATGATTTGCAACTTCTCTTTCACTGATGCCAACATCGACTCAAATCCGATTCCAGGTATCAGCTTCACAACAGCACCCACATCCTTCTCCCCCACAGCGGTCTCAGTGAAAACCCAAACACCATTATCTGGACGACTCCATTCTCCAATCCTAAGAACAACAGCTACAGACTCCAAGACCTGCATAAATGCATGACCTGAGAATCAGCTACAAAAATTGAAAAAGACATCTATTTTATCCAGCATACCCTAGCGTTACCGCCTTCCATTGTTTCGGATTTTTTATTTTTTTCCTCCACGAAAACCCTAGATTTGAGCCGCCATCTATACTGGTCTTACCTAAATCAACCCTAAATCTGCTGAATAAAAACCTCAATCACCTCTTCAAATCAGGTAAATAGCTAGTTGGTCAACAATTGTTTTTCGACGATGTTAGCTTCTCATTAAGCAGGAAAGTGCATTTTCGTCCATTTTTTTTTATCTCTGTTACTTTATACATTAGCCACTACTATATGCTACTTTATGAATTCACCTAGAAAACCCTATTATTCACCTATTTAAAAAAAAAAAAAAACAATCAGAAACCCACGAATTGATTTTTGTTGTTGGTTTAAAGGATGTGGATCAGCAGATGCCGAGCTTACAATGTTTTTGTTGTGAATGCAGATCCGTTCAAGCTTTGCTCTTCCTCCGTTTCGCTTGGAGTTTGGTGAAGACTTCTTGTTAGTTTTGGACCAGAAACTTCTCCATAGTTAGCTCGATTGGCAAGTCCTTATCTTGCCAGAGGAATCGACCAGAGCTGAGTAAGACGCATTCTCATCCAAAGTCGTCATCATATCCCCAGTCACCCTTCTGTTCCTGGTCCTGAACACTACATGATCTAAACCAGTCAATTCACACAATTCTAACCTCTGAGATTGGGTTGAATCCATGTCAGCATCCCAACAAGTCTCAGATATTATATGTTTCACTTTTTTTTGGTAAAAATTATATGTTTCACTTTCTCAATCTTGTCTTCTGGTACTAAGATTTTGTTTTGAAGGAGCGCAAGATAGGCTTGAAAAGCCGCCTTATTTCGGATCTGAATCAAGTGAAAATAAAAAATTCATGCAACCAACATGAATTTTATAAACAGAGTTTGAGGTGCAGAGAAATGACATGAACCTTTGGGTATTGGTGGGCAAGGAATGGTAGAAGCTGAGAGAACGCTTGTGTGCTGATGGGTTCCAAGACAGAAGCAATAGACCCAAGTATTCCAACGCCTACCTCTACCTTTTTGAATTTCTTTGAGGCTCTTAATTCGATGGCTAAGGAATCCATGACTCCCGTGTAGAAACTCAACATATAAGCCTGAAAACAAATGAAAGATAAGCTTTACGTGGAATCTACAAGCTATGGCAAAATCTAATCCAAACAAGTAAAACTCTAAAACCAACCTCTTGATTCCGAAAAATCCTGTCCAACAGCTCTTGAATTGTCTGTGTCAAAAGAAAAGTGTTAAGACATATAACCACATAGAAGCTAGAGCTTAATGGTGTATTTACCCTTAGACAGGGTATGATAACTCGGTCATATTTCTTGTACTCTTGAAGTATCCAGAGGATGTCATCGCAAATCGCAGATTCTTTACATTGTTGTTGTTTAAGGTCTTCAGCTCCACCTTCTTCCCTCACATACTCCAGTAATGCAGAGAGCGAAGCCGTTTTAAGCGACTCTTGTAATCCTCCAATCGAAATTACTAATTCAGACATTACCTGTTTGCTATAACAATGGAATTTCAATAGCTGAACAAAACGTGGGAAAGAGAAATCCGGAACCTACAAAAGAATAAAATAACTTATAGTTAGATAAACACTTTGAAACAGAAAAAGCAACACAAGGTTCCAGTATCTGCTTACAGCCCATTGTAAGCTTGCTTTGTTGGGAAGAATTTCTTCCAGTGTTTCTCTATAAGGTATGAAAGGGACAGTAACAGTTTTGTGATACAAAATCCTTTGAAGAACTTTTGCATCGGTTTCTCTTACTTTATCCATTTTTTCCATTCCTTGCTTCACAATACCTCCAATCAAATGGTTTGCGAGATTTGAATCAAAAAGCGAGGACGAAACATTGTTATGATCACCTGCTGAATTTGTTCCGACTTTCTTACAGAGAATATATGTACATTTCTCAAGTCCGTGGATTGCAGCTTCGCGAACCCAAGAACCTACATCACCTCTGTTATCAACTGAATAGTCATCAAGAGCTTTCAGTAAAGTATCCACCACTTCAGTCTTGATAAGAATAAAAAGAGACAGGTCATCGTTTTCAGGATCACTAGCACTTCGCTGAGTAAGAGTTTCACACACGGATGTGAGTCCCTTCACAGCATTCATGCGTGCCTCAGCATCTCTCTATCTTCAGGATTCGCCTGCTTGGGGAAAAAATAACATCCGTCAAAGTCAATAAAATTCATACTGTTCGGAGACCGACGTAGTCACATGGCCTTCTTTACCTCTATCTGACACGCACTGCAGAGCTTCAAAACTACTTCCTTCCAATTTGCAGTCAATAGTTCACATGGCAAGACACCTAGTGCAAGGGCAGAACCTCTTCAAACAGCTACGTTTGGGTCCGTTAGATGTTTCAGGTGTTTTGATACTAAAATCTTATCATTGCAAACGAGATAGGATTGCACAAGCTGTTTAAGAGCACTGACAGCTGCATTCTGTATAATAAGTGAAACTTGTTAACTAATGAATTATGCTAACAGGATGAAAATAAATAACTTCATGATATTTAGAAACGTAGGTACCTGTATTTGAGAATTGGGATGTCTTAAATTGTCATTGAGGGTATCAAGCAGGAACCGTTCTGTTCTCTCAGATAATGTCATATGTGATAACGAAATACACTGGATAAACCGTGAGACAGCCAGTCGCATTATTTCTCCACCTTTTCCGCGGTAAAGCCGTGCTTTCTCAATGGCAGGGACAATCCCAGCCATAAGCTTATGGCTATCTATAAAAATTAAGTGCATCAGGAACATTTCATATAAGGGATAATGATGCCAAGCATTAAACTTGTTAATTTTCTCCTCTTAACAGAAAATCAAGCTCGAACGGGGTGAATACAGTCTGAATACATCTATGATGATAAGGTCTAGATTCCAAGATGGTTCCCATTCCATACTAAAATTATTTGTACTTGCATATGAAAAGATGCCACAAAAGTCAAAGCTGAAAAGTTGATGGTACCAACCTGCAGAAAGAACATAGCCACCTTGGTGCAGAGCTAACTTCAGCTGCCAATGTTGCACCATGGCGCATGCACAAATCAGTTAAAAGTGTACAAGGAATTAGTTTCTCCAGCACATAGTTGGCAAAGTGCTTAGGCTCGTATTTAACAAGAGCAGCAAGAGTTTCTGCAGCAAGTTCTCTCAAGCTTTTATCCTGAAATGAAAAGATTGAGTAATTAACATATTATGGAAGATACAACTAGGAACAACAATTTGGTACAGTCCCCAATCAAACTATTGGCAATAGTTTATGGGTTGTTGAATTTTATAATTAGCGTGACAACCACTTAAGAAAAAAAAACGTTTCACATTAAACACAAGCAGGGCCTTAAAGAGGTTTTAGATTTGCAGATAAACCAGAGGCGCACCAATATCAAACAGAGCATACCAGTGGTAGATCTTGTTGTATAGCAATTCATCCACAAAAGGATATATATACCCTTCATATTGAGCAATGGAAACAGCAACCTGAAGGCACGAGTACACCCGAGAAGAAAGGGAAGAATAGTTAGCTATGTTCACTATATCAATCCCATGAGGGTAATTTCCTTGCCTTCCAACATTCTCTTGGAAAGCAGCAGCAGCAGCAGCCCTTCTACGGTTCACCTGATAAAAGAAATCCATAAACTTTACGCAATGAAAAGATCTACAAAAACATCATTATTCAAATCAAGCAAGAAACGGCAAACAAATTATAGTCAAAACAGTGATAAGTACCTCTCTATCGAAGGAACCCACTATCGATAAATCTGGAGCAGGCTGATCCAGGACGTTTTTCATATCTTTGTGGCAATAGGCGCCCCCAAATGCCCAACAAACATAGGCAGCTGCATCACGCACATGAGATCCAACACTGTGCGGACCTCTACGGACATCATAATGGAGTGCCTGTAAACGATATTTAGATGTAAATCCATACAGCTTCTGCATAATTTGGGAGAGTGATGCCATTGCTTCGTATGCGATGACTAGAGAAATAAGTAATCTTGTGAATGGGAAAGAGTACGACCTTTACAATAACTGGGACGACTTGTGGGAAACTTCTAGGCAACAGTAACCCTCTACGAGACAGTTCAGCTAAAGCCAAACAACCCCCATGCCAAGAGCCATCTCCCTGAATATCACAATAACTGTCACCTAGACAGTGCCTGTTTTAATTGGATTTTAGAACATGCAAGTCATGCTGCCAGATATCCATCAATTTAGAGTACCTCTCCTGGTGAAAACAGTTCCAATACAGATGACAGCACTTCTTCAGAAATAACAGATGTTAGTCGTGAAGTTACACGACCTATACCCTTTGCAGCAGACCAACGAACCACAGTGTCCTACACAGTTCAGAAAATAGTAAAAATTTTGAAAGGAAAATGCTTGCAAATGCAAGTAACATGTGAGATTTTCTGGTTGGCAGCTGAAAGTTTCATGTGGCATACATATATTTATAGCATCCAGGAAATAGATATATGTTTTAAGTGTTAACTGGTTACTCCAGTCTATACATTGGTGCATAGCAGCGTATTTTTTACTCAGATTATCATGTTGTATAAGTTAAGATGTAACCACCTCTAGTTATCAGCCTAACAGTAGTATCTCACCCACTAAACATACCGTGTCTCTCGAACTAGAGAGTAGCATTTCAATTATCTATTTTACGATGTCAGGAACATCTATATCTTCATCCTCTTGATCATCTGAACTTTTTGGATGTGAGACAGCAACGATAGCATGATCAGGCGGCGCCAACGTTTGGGTCGGAGATATAATCTCCAAAAGAGATGCGGTTTGAGACTGCATGGTAATTCAATAAACAAGTTTCAGATGACAAACTTGAGAATGAGAAGTCAATTACGGCATAACCAGAAATTCTAAAATATTATAACCCATGAAGAGAAGTTGCTATTTACACTACTATTATACATGCTAAAAGGAATTTACCACATAGCGCCAGGAATGTGAGCGATGAGGAAGACAAACAAGCCTTATCCTCTGAGTTAACTTGATCATATACTTGCGAAGCAGAGGACTACTAGTTGCTGCATTTGATCTGCTTAGCAAGGTCACATCATTCAAAACAACAGGAAGGGCATCTAGCAACACTTTCCGGCTAGCAGTCTGCCAATGTTAGTAAGACATAAAATCCAGATGCAAAATACGAAAACTTGGTAATCAAAACCAGCAATATTTCCTACAAGATAAAAACATGGAAATCTAATAGGATATTTACTTTACTGCCATCTATATTTATGTCTAGTGTGTTCAGTGTGAACCATTATTGAAAACAAAGTGAATAACTCCAGGTTACAAAAAATAAACCTTAAAAATGGCAACCAGAGCCTCCATCACACCAAGCAAGCAAAAGTTGTTCACGACACTATCTTCCTTAGAAGATAAAACATCATGTGTCCACTTAAAAAAACTGAAACGGGTATGCCACAATGCAACAAAGAAAAGTTAGTCCATATGAGTAATCCGAACAATTTTGTTGAGGAACTCAAGCGTTCAAAGCGGAACAAACACAAAAAAAAACTCAAAAATGAAGCACTGATGGTGATAGGAGCAGACCTTGCAAATGCCTTACCCATATCCGAACACTTTAAAAGCTTAGAGAGGAGCAATCCCGAAATCCTGCGCATTGGGCCAGCACTGCACAGATAGTCCTTACAGAAACCCAAAATTTTCAATACCAAAGGAGAAAGATCGTCCACACCGAAGCTCTTGTCGTTTGCAATGCTTGTATCAACACAAGAAATATCAAACGAGACCAACACAAGGATTGAAAGCCACAAAAGTGTAACCACATTTGCCCTCCATTTCTCCAGTGCTTTCTTGCCTCAAGGAAGAAACAGAAGTCATGTTATGGCACTTCTCCAGAAGCGCCACAGCGAGTTCCAAATCAGATACTTAATGCGGAAAGAACTTGATAACAGCTTAATTTGTACCAGCAGACAGTAACTAAACTATAGATAATGATGCTTATGGGTTTGATTAATTCGAGAATTTCATGCGATCTCGCATCCAATTCAAGTGTCTTAGAGCGAATGATTAACATTAGTGGTGAAACTATGCTCTCTAAGTAGGGTTCCACTAGTTGACGTTGCTCCTAGTATTTATCCATCTACAATACAACAAAACAATGTCGGAAAATGAATCACACAAGAAGATGAAGTTAAAAAGAGTAAGAAGCAAGCGTACGATGGACCGGATCTTCTGAACAGAAGAAGGATCAACAACACGGCCATTTGCAACAATATCACTGACAAGGGATTTAACGAGCTTCCATTCTTGCAAAAAGTATCTAAGTAAAAATCTCTCCTTCGAATCATGCTTGTCGTCTACTTCCTCTTCTCCATACACGGCCGCCTTGATTTCTATTTTCGTCGGCAAACTTTCCTCGTCTCTAGCTGCCATTACTCTCAATCGGGTGGGTGAGGCTAGAAGAAATAAGAAGATGAAGAAACTCATAAGAAGAGCAAGAACAAGTTGATTTTCTGACTGTCAAAACATCAAAACCCAGAACTAAATAGCTTTAGCTTCAAAACACACTGCAAATTTTTCAAACGAACGACTTTATGAATTGGGAGTCCCTCCTTAACACAGATAATTGATAGTGAGCTTTATTGGACTCTTATCTTGCTTCAGCGAGCATATATCGAAAAATCAAAATAGCAGTTTCCTCCACAAGTCCACATAATCATTATTTGAACCGTGAAAAAGCCAAAACTGAAAAATAAGCACATCTATATGATTCTACCTAGCTATTATATATATATACAGAAGCCGTGATCAAGAAGTTTAAAACCTAACAGAGGAGAAACTTACCGAATGAAAGCTGAATTTATGAGATGAATTCTATAAAAGTATGAGACACAAAGACAGAATCAATGATTTGAGCAAAAATGATGACAATTTTAGTGAAACCCGATGCTAGAGGAGGAACTAGGAAGAAGATGAAACGATTGACTGTGATGTAGGTTAACTGAGTTTTTTTTTTTTTCCGTTTTCTAAGGAATTTTAATTTATTTATAGATTAATTTTTTTGAAGTAAAAAAGGTGACAAAATATATTGAAAACGTGAACAAATTGAAGAATCGAAACTAAAACGTGAACAAAACTAGACTTGGCCCTTCGCAAACTCTACTACTAAACCACATACCAACTTTAGTATTTGAAGGCCGAAAACATTTATGTAGATTATCAACCGTAAGCATGGGCTTGACCAACTTTTCTCGTGATCGGCTCTGACTGGGACGAACATGTATACATAGTTGCTTCATTATCAAACAATAAATCACTAGGTGATTTCCGTGTTATACGCGGAATAAGGTATTTATAATTCTTTTAAAAAATTAATAAATTAAATAAATATTTATAAATATTTTAATAGTATATTATTGTATAAATAATTAAAATTTAAAATTAAAGTTTTTACATATTTATGTTACTAATTAATTATTAGTTAAAACAATATCTTTTAAAAATCAAATTTTTAAAATCAAATTTATGAAACTATAAAATTAGTTAGAATATTTACTTACTCGATTTTCCATAAATAAATAAAGCTAATTTAGGTAAGATTATAATCTTTAAAATAAAAGAAGTTTATATATGATTGATCTAATGACATATTATGTAATTAGTCTAGTAATTATGTTGCCCATCCCGAGCATACCATCGACAGGCAGCATCGACCACACACGGTCGATGCTCTGCCTCATACCAAACTTGAAGACGACGACGAACCCCGTCGACGCAAGCATCGACCAAGAGTGGTCGATGCTGACCCTAGAGCTTGAGCATCGACCCTGGCCGGTCGATGCTGACGATTCAAACCGAAAAATGAAAGGTTTTGACTTGGCGATTCATGAGTGGACAACTTCATTTTCGTCCAGCACTCTCTAGAGACCTAAAAGCACGACTTTGGCTCCCCAAAATAGACCTAGCACTATATAAATACATGTACCCTCATCATAAGGAGGTTCCCACGTTTTGCACAATTTTGTAGCCACCACTTAGAGAGAAATCTCATATGTTCTTTTATTCTTAAGTTTTATTATGCAAGTTCTTTAGTTCTTCTTCTTGTTCTTCTATTACTTTATTTACAGTTTTTGTTTATTGTTTATCATGTCTTCTATCTCATATACTGTCGTTACCCTCGGAATTATGAGTGAGTAGATCCTTTAGATCTCTAGGGTGGAGATCAATGATGGGATATATACTGATTAGAGATTGATGTTTTGTGTTCTTAACCGATTAGCTACCTTGTATGCGTTCCTAAAGCTAGACTCACTCCCTTGAGAGTTGTCTAAGAGCTCGGCCGAAAATAACATGTGTGGCTGAGTGTTTCGAAAATTTCCTACGCCGCGAGAGTGGGTAGAGGGGTTTCGGACATACATACTTGGAATTCTAGTTAATCGATAAATCTATTTTCGACTTGTGAGCTTATCTAAATTAGTTTTGATCAAGTTAGTTTAGCACCTTAGGGTCTTGATGTCATGACAGTGGATTAATATCTCGGAACTAAACATGTTGAACGCTTGAGTACGCTGTAGAGATGCAGTGGATAGTTAGGCCGATCGATGACGAGATCGTTCTCAATGCTTGTAAGGGCACCACGAGAGTGGGCTTTTACAGAGAGATTAGCATACCACGAGAGTGGACTAATCTATACACGAAATCTCTAGACCGATAGATATCAACAAAGAAAAGGTTAAAGAACATCAATTCTCATATTAGAAGATTTCCGGATTCGTTTCCAATCACCCTTGGGATCGTTTTCCTTATTATTGTTTTTTCGCTATTTAATTTAAAGTTATTTAATTTTTGCACTTTATTTTATACACTTTTATTTATGCTATTTAATTTAAGTAATTTATTTTATGTTATTTGATTTACGTAATTTAATTTACGCAATTAATTTCTGTTATTTATTTTATGCCCTTTTATTTATGCAATTTTATTTATGCAATTTAATTTACGCACTTAATTTTCCACTATTTACTTTAAGTAATTTATTTTCAGTATTTTAATTATTGTTTGTTTATTTTATGCACTTTAGATAATTAAAACTAAAACCCAAAACTCTACAATTCTCCTAGATTAGATTTATTCCTGCAATCCCTGTGTAGTTATTCTCAATCTCTGTAGATCGATCCCGCACGTACTACAACTGTATTATTGTGCACTTGCGGTATAATCGGGTTAAACTCCCGAAACTACTTTCTAGTAGAGCTCGGGTGAAACTTGGTGAGAGGTAGAAATAACCTTGCATCACAAAACTCACAACAGACCGATTCTATTCAATGTTCATGAAACAAAGAACGGAGAGTTAACGAGCAGAGAATCCTGAAATGAGAATGGATTCTAAGACTCGGAAACCAAATTCACTTTTGAAGGTTACGATCTCAGAGAATCAAGAGGAAGAAAACAAATCTTTATTGATAAAAAATCGGAATGAATTTTACAATTGATTCTTGAGTTTTTAAAAGCAAAATAATATCGTAACAAACCTTCTTATTAACATCTAAGCACTGCACGTGTCGCCTCTTAGCCGCTTCAATCCTGACCATCCATCTCAGCTCTAATCCTGGCCTTTGATTGTTTTACCTTCTTGTTCTGTATCAAATATCCCCCTCTTAGAAAACCTTGACCTCAAGGTTTAAAATTTGGAAACCTTCGGTTGATATCATATAACAACTCCCAAGTAGCTTCCTCTTCAGTTTGGTTGGTCCATTTGATCAAAACCATTGTTTCTGCTTGACCTTGCCTCTGAACCATTTTTCTTTGAACTATCTGCTCAGGTTCAGGAATGAAGACATCATAAACATTCATTGGCATTTTAGTTGAAGTTTGTACCTGACCAACTCTGAGCTTCAACTGTGACACATGGAACACTGGATGTATCATACAATTAACTGGTAGCTCCAATTTGTACACTACTTGTCCACATCTGTCTATCACTTTGTAAAGTCCAAAGTACTTAGGAGCGAGCTTCTGATTGTTCCTCACTACCATTGATTTCTGGCGATAAGGCTGCAACTTCACATATGCATAATCACCAATACTCAACTCTCTTTTTGTCTTATGCTAATTTGCAAACACCACCATTCTGTTTTGAGCTCTTATCAAGTAAAATTTCAGCAATAATAACATGTTCTCCCTATCTTGCAAACTTCTTGCTACCATAGCCACCTTAGACTCACCTGGTAAATAGGGGAGATGTTGTGGAGGAGGTTGTCCATACATGGCTTCATACGGAGTTGTTTGAATTGCAGTGTGAAAGTTTGTGTTGTACCAATACTCAATGAGAGGTAACCACTTAGACCAAATGTGAGGTCTCTCTCCACACATACAACGCAAATATGTCTCAAGGCATTTGTTGACAACTTCTGTCTACCCATCTGTCTGTGGGTGATATGCACTTGAGGGTTTAAGTTCTACTCCATTCAACTGAAACAGTTCTTTCTAAAAATCACTCAAGAAGATCACATCTCTGTCACTGATTATAGACTCAGGAAACCCATGGTGTTTGAACACATTGTCAAGAAAAGCTTGAGCCACTGTAGCTGCTGAGTAAGGGTGAGCTAATGCTACAAAATGTGCAGCTTTCTTCAGTTTATCCACCACCACAAATATCACTGATTTCCCAAATGACAAAGGTAAGCCGTCAATAAAATCCATTGAATCTCACTCCAAATGATTTCTGGTATTGGTAAGGGTTGAATGAGTCCCGGATATGCTTGATTGTCACTCTTATATTGTTGAAAGACTAAACATGCCCTTATGAACCCCTGTATATCATTTACTATTCATTTCTAGTAAAACAGACTCTTAACCCTCTGATGAGTCACTTCTCTAACTGAATGCCCACTGGAATCTGAATTATGTAACCATTCCAAGATCTGCTTCCTTAAATTTTCATCTTTAGGAACCACTATCTTACTTCTCCTTCTTAGTATATGTTGCATCCATGTATACTGTGGTTTAGAACAGGTTTTTCTTTCAACACTCTGATCAATTCCTATATCTCTGCATCATGCGCATAAGCTGCTTGTATAATCTTAAGCAAATCACACTCTACTACACTCAAAGCCATATGCAACACTTCTGATCCTTCTACTCTTGATAAAGCATCAACCACCAAATTTTCTTTCCCTTGCCTATATTGGATCTCATAGTCAAATTCCATAAGTTTTGGCAACCATTGTTGTTGAATAGGTGTGTTCAATCTTTGTTCAAGCAGATATTTGAGGCTCCTCTGATCTGTCTTGATGATAAAATGATCATTTAACAGATAGTGTCTCCACTTTTGTACTAAATTTCTTCTCGTAGATTGAATACAACAATTGTTTACCTTTCAACTATCTGCTAATATATGCGAGAGGATGCCCTTCTTGCATCAATATTGCTCCAATTCCCCCTCCACTTGTGTTCGTTTCAACCACAAACGTCTTATCAAACTTAGGCAAAGCTAAGACTGGTGCAGAACTCAATGATTCTGTAAGACCCGTCTCTCAGGCAATCGATTTTTCGGCACGGTCAGATTATCGGGCAGGTCCCGAAATGCTGATGTTTTGCGTACCCGGACGTACGCGGGGTGAGACCATGGGTCGACGTTTTTGAGTTGTTGTGGATTGAGTTCGTCGGGTGTCTTTTGAGGTTATTTGATGTTCTGAGTCGATCTGTCAAGTTAGATTTTGGTGTTATTGAGTTTTATCGAGGAATTATTGAAGAAGGATTGATATTTCTCGATAAATATTGATGTTTCTCGAGGATTCGAGTTGGATTGTCGATGATTTTGGTGTGAGGTTATTGCCTTCGTTCTCGTGTTCAAGGTTGTGGTTGTTTGTTGAGTTTCCATCGAGAGTGACTTGAAGATATCGGAGTTTTGTCGAGGATAATTAGAGGATTCGGAAATCATCGAGTACTGAAGTGAGAAAAATCGATGATTCTGGAAATTATCGATTTTTGCTACAGCGTTCTAATGCGAACATCCCGATGCGGACGATACGGACGTCCGAATGGACCGTTCGTAAGGGTCACGTCCGGATAGACCGTCCGTATGGACCGTCCGTATGGGACACGGACGTATGGACCGTCCGTATGGGACACGGACGTATGGACCGTCCGTATGGGGCACGGACGTATGGACCGTCCGTATGGGGCACGGACGTATGGACCGTCCGTATGGAACACGGACGTCCGCGTCCGGATGCGATACGACGCAGACGCGATGACGCACGACTGCGATCGATTTAACGCCCGCGGGTTGCTGACGACGGACAGCCCGCATTTAACGCGATACGAACGTGGAGATCGATTTTGGAGACTTTCCTTAAATGGAATTATATTGTTTCTATCTGGTTTTAAGTGATGTTTGGGCACAAAAGGCTGGGGAAAAAAAAGGCTTGGACCAATTTTGGAGCTTAGGCCCGTGGTGAGTTATTTGTGGCCCGTGGACCCTTTAACCTAGGGGGACATAGCCCTTAGAAACCAGAGAGAACTCGTGCCTTTGCTGTGGGAGAATTCGAGAGAGAGTTGGCCGTGTGAGAAGGAATTGGTCTCGTGTTGTACCGTCGCGATTGGTAAGCGATTTCAGTTTGTTTGGCTGTTGTTTTTGGGTTGTTTTTGATGTTTTTCATCATTCTGTACAGTAGGAATCGAGCCCTTCCAGAGCTCAGAAGAAACGCTCTTTGGTCCCTTTGTTAAATGTGAAACGGTAAGCGTTTCTCATGGAGTTTGTTTGTGCTTTTGTTGGGACGAGTTTGTAAGCTTCTGGTGTTGTCATTTAGGTTCTGTGGTGAGTTGTGTTTTGACCAGAGAGGACTCGTGTGGTCTGCTGTGGTTTCTGTTCTCCAATCGTTTGGTAAGGGATCTCTTTTGAATCGTTTTGTACACGATTTTTATGCATGGGACATGTTCTAATTTTGGTCGTGCTTCAGGACAGAAACTTGTCTTTGTGTTTTTGTGTCTGAGAGTGATCGTGTGTGGCTGGAGTTGTTGTTGTTTGCACTCGTTTGGTAAGGATACCAATTTAGATCATTTCGAGTCGTTTTTGAGGTGTTGGTGTTGATTGAGGTGTGTTTGTTGTTTCTGGGCAGAAACTTCAGCGTGTATTGGTGGAGCTTTTGAGGTGTTGTTAAGCTTGCTTTGGTGTTGGTTAAGTGATCGTTTGGGTAAGGACCCTTTACGGTCATTTCGAGATCTTTTCGTGTTTGTTTTTGTGAATCGAATTCTAATCGATTTTTGTGTGCTATTTTTGTGTTCAGGAGTGTGTTTGGTTGCCTTGAGAAGTTAGGGCTGAGTGTGTAACCTCAGTTCTATCATCGTTTGGTAAGGGACCTTGCTTGGTCCGTTTGTGGATCTGATAAGGGTCATTTGAGGAATCGAGGTTTAGCTCGATTCGTTTGTGTTGTTAGGCTATTGGCGTTTGTTGTTGGCATATTTAGGTGTGCTTTTGAGTTCAGGCCAGTAGCATTTGAGGTGAGTGTGTGATCGTGGCTATGTATTAGTTGCGTTTTGAGTATTTGTGCTTTGATTGTCTTGTTTGATTAAGGGTATGCGTTTGTTGAGTGTCATGACAAGTTTGGGTTCCATTTGAGGTTTGTGGTTGCTTTGAATTTGTTTCATTGCATTCACGTTTGTGGAACCGTTGCATTACATTAATCATACTTGATATATCTCGCACGTTTGTATTTGATCGTTTCCGTACTAAGCCTAGTGAGACGGGATGACCACCTCACTAAGCAATTCTTTTGCTTACGCATTCAGACTTACGAATACAGGTAATGATGGTTGAGGAGCTCGCGGGACATGGTGGTGTTGTGGACGGTTGGATGGTTATTTGGTTGTCGTTATTTTGTTGCGTTTGAGATTAATTTATTTTTAATAAATTATTTGGCATGATTTGAGTGTTTTGGATGATGTTTGGAGTTGAGAATATTTGAAAATATTGTTAGAATAATTTGAGGAATTATTTACGTTGAGCTTAATTTGGAGTTTAATTTATTTAATTGTTTAAATAAATTATTTGGAGTTTTTGATCGAATTTGGAGTTAAGTAATTTTGAAAAATTATTGTAGGAATTGTTTAGAGTTTGTGGGATTTTAATTAATCAATTGGTGTGGGCTTTGAAGTTAAATGGGTTAAGTCTCGTAGAATCTCGATTAAGAATTATAATCACATAGCAGTTAAAAATTTTAAAAATTTGCGGAATGGGGGTGTTACAGCTTCCTTTAGCATTTTAAATGCCTCCTCTGCTTCTTCACTCCATAAAAACCCTTCTTTCTTAGTTAAGTGATGCAGTGGAGCTGCTATCTGCCCAAAACGTTTTACAAATCTTCTATAATAGCCTGCTAATCCTAGAAATCCTCTCAATTCCTTGACATTTTTTTGCTTAGGCCAGTCTACCACTGCGGCCACCTTTCTATGATCAGTTGCAATCCCATGTGCAAATATAATATGGCCTAAATACTCCACTTTAGCCATTAAAAACTCACACTTGGATCTTTTTGTAAACAGACTATTTTTTCTCATTACCTGAAACACATTCTACAAATGTTATAAGTGTTCTTGTTTTGATGAACTGTATATCAGAATATCATCAAAGAATATTAACATGTACCTCCTCAGAAATTCCCTAAACACTGAGTTCATGAGGCTTTGAAATGTGGCTGGAGCATTTGTTAAGCCAAATGGCATGACAACATACTCATAGTGGCCACTGTGTCTTGAATGTTGTCTTATGAATATCCTCTGTCTCCATCCTCACTTGGTGGTAACCTGCTCTAAGATCAATCTTGAAGTACACACAAGAATTACCAAGCTCATCCATCAGATCTTCAATCAATGGTATTGGAAACCTATCCTTTACTGTCACAACATTCAAACTTCTGTAATCTACACAAAGTCTCCATGTCCCATCTTTCTTGTTCACTAAAACCACAAGTGATGCATAAGCACTGCAACTTTCTTGGATGGTTCCCTGATTCAACAACTCTTTAATCTTCTTGTCAATCTCATTTTTCTGTTGCGCAGCATATCTGTAAGGTCTGTGGTTAACCGGATTTGAATCTTGTTGTAGTGTTATTTTGTGGTTATGATGTTTCCTAAAGGGTGGTAAATCCTTAGGTTCCTCAAAAATATCACTATACTGAGTCAGTAGTCTCTCAACGGTGTCAACTTCTCCACATTCCCTGTTTACTTCTGTTATTGCAAACAAATCCACATTTTCTTCAGTTCCCCCATTATAAACTGAAATCATAGCCAAATGAACCTGTCCTCCATCAGCTTTGTTTATTCTGGATGCCTTAACTTTTCTTATTGATCCTTCTGTCAACCCATGTAGCACTACTCTCCTATTTTCCACTTTAAATTCCATCACCAACTTTTTGAAATTCATCATGATAGGACCTAAAGTTTCCAGCCACTGTACTCCCAGCACTATATCACACCTAGACAATTGTATAGTCATGAAGTCATCTTGAAAAATCTCATTCTGTAATGACCATCTGAAACCATTCACCTTAGCACCTAGTGGTAAGTGATTACCCCAGCTACCCTTACTTTTGTGCTTCCTGTAGTCTATAATTTACACCCCAAACTCTCAGCCATCCTATGATCCAAGAAATTATGTGTGGATCCTAAATCTAAAAGAATAAATAGCATATTCTTATTATGCATTCCTTTCACCATTATAGTCTGATAACCAGATATACCTAACATTGCATTTACTGAAATTTGAGCAATATTTGCTCCCTCCTTTTCCATAGTTTGATTCTCATGAACTGCATCTTCATTGCATTCTTCACTTTCATCATCTTCTACATCCATCATGTATAACCGTTTTGATTTATGTAACAAGGCATGCTCTTTAGAGTGCTTTTCATCACAATAGAAGCATACTCCTTTAGCTCTCCTTTCTTTCATCTCCTGTGAAGAAATAAACTTCTTTGGTAGCACAGGTGCGTCCCGCCCTTTGTCATTCACCTTGTTGCTTAAAATCCCTTTAGACTGTGTATTGACATTGTAATTCTTCTCTTTTGACCAATTCACAAATTTTCTTAGGTGAGCCTGCTCATACATTTTCCCCAATACAAGACAGCGCATTATAGTAGTAGGATTGTGCATCCTAATATGCATTTGCATTTCCATTCTTAACCCTGCCAAATAATTACTCACCAAATACTGCTCTGACATATCCACTCTTGTTCTTATTTGCTCAAACTTTGCATGATACTCTACAATACCATCTGTTTCTTGCAATTGTTTGAGTTTTGCGATAGGATCATCTAAAACTTCACAGAATTTATCCATCAATGCAACCTTATATTCTTCTCAATTCAACAATATACACCTTCCTACAGGTGTCTGTGTTAAAGACTGGTGCCAATGAGCTGCTACACCATCAAAGTGGATAAAAGCAAGCTTTACCTTATACTCATCAGCCGTGTTATCCATTTCAAAGAACTGAGAAACTTTAAACAGCCATTCACTAACCTTGGTCCCATCAAACCTTGGGAAATCGATCTTGGCTAACCTTGTAACTTCTGAAAAGTATCTTTGTTCATTATCTCGATTACATCCTTCATAGTCATTTCGTCTTCTTGGATTAGAGGTTTCTTGAACTAAACCCCTTTGATCTTCATGATTATTACAAATCAAAGTTTGCATTTGACTCATCATATCGCGAATATGATCCTTCACATCCTGTGAAATTTCTCTCACCGTCTGCGACAATTCCTCAAACCTCTCATTAGACACGTAGTATTTTTCATCTTCGCTACTTCGTGTCACGATTTCTTTTTGTTTCTTGCTGTTTGCGCGTGTTTCCACCATGAATCCAAGGATTGACACAACTTTGATACCTTTGATAAGAGAAAACGCAAATCTCAAATCTCAAAACAAACCGATTCTATTCAATGTTCATGAAACAAAGAACGGAGAGTTAACGAGCAGAGAATCCTGAAATGAGAATGGATTCTAAAACTCGGAAACCAAATTCACCTTTGAAGGTTACGATCTCAGAGAATCAAGAGGGAGAAAACAAATCTTTTTTGATCAAAAATCGGAATGAATTTTACAATTGATTCTTGAGTTTTTTAAAGCAAAATAATATCGTAACAAACCTTCCTATTAACATCTAAGCACTACATGTGTCTCCTCTTAATCGCTTCAATCCTGACCATCCATCTCAGCTCTAATCATGGCCTTTGATTGCTTTACCTTCTTGTTCTGTATCAGAGGTCGATGGGCGAGGTTAGACGATGGTTCAATCACTTCGGAAGGGAGAGGCGAGGCTACGTCTCTAAAGCATGCCTTGACCGCCTCCGCGTGAAGCTAAAGGCGATGAAAGCGACACCTTTAGGTTGTGGGTTGGAAATGACGATGGAGCGGTGAATCTGGGTTTTCTGAAACCCTAACCGACGAATTTGTAAACTATGAATGTAAGTTGCACGTTGTGCGTTGAGTTTTTTTTTTTAACTTGTCAACTCTTTCGTTAAAGAAACAAGCAGGTTAGACCATGTTTATTGGGGAGAAAACCATTTTGGGTTTCTTAATATTTTTTAATAATAAATTTTAAGATATCATGAAAAAGGAAGAGAAGAAGAAATAGAGAACCAAGAAACTCTTAAAATGGGTTTCTTAAATAAGAGATTCAAAAGATGGTTTCTTAAAATATAATAATAAACTAATTAAGAACCCCACTTAAGAACCCCCAATAATCATGCTCTTATAACGCCAATACAAGCCATAAAGCCAATGAACCACAAAAGGCCAACAGATTCCAGTAAGAAAATAACCACGGTTTCTCATACGGTTCCACAGGCGGAAAACCTATGAGAGCAACCAACAAGAGCAATAAAAGCCAAAAAAAAAACATCAAAGGATGCCCCTAAAATACGATCAAAAGATGCCCCTAAAATATGATGCTAATGTCTAACCTATAATCCAAAAGTAACCAAGCAAGCGTTGAGTTTATATTTTGTTTTCTTTTTTTTAGTATATAAATTTTCTTTTTTTCTCTTTTTTCAACTATAATTTCCATTAGTAAAACTCATATTGAAATTTTTAAAAATAAAAATAAAATAAATTTATGTATATAAGATTAAAGATGATTTTGGAGGGAGATATTGATGTGTATGATGATGATGATTATAATTTAAAACACCATTATATAATCTCATCCATTTAATATCACTAATCTAGTTAAACTTAAAATTACCAAATGACATATAATTGTCGGTGAAACAATTTGTTATACCAACTAAATTCAACATTTCTAGGCTAATAATTTGATTAAACCGAAGATAATACTGCCTACTAGAGCTATGAAACATGAAAGTGAAGGTGGTTTCATTGCCAAAACCTTTAATAGCTAATCCAAAGTTCTCTCCGTTGACAAAAAAAAAAATATCGTCGAGATCGATAACATTTTCAATTTCCAATAGTATGTATTCTTAATCCGGCGTGGTGAAAACAACAATCCCACAAGTGAAGCAGTGTTCAAACATAAACACAAGCACAAAAGATAGTAAACGGTTACAGAGTTTTGATTTTGACAAATTTGCATGCAGAGAAGAAACAAAAGCAGAACAATTAAGGACAAATAACAGTAGAAATGATTAAGCGAGAAAATCCTAGAACTTAAATCGATAATTCCCACTCACAAAAGCAATTCATTAACTAGCTTCAAACAAATCGCCCACAGCATCAAAACCATTAAAAAACCCATCGATTGCAATAACTTTTCAACGAGACAATATTGTTAGAAACAATACACTTCAATGAAAGTGACTTTGACCAAAATTTTGATCATACTTATTAGTAGTCGATTGGAGCAGTAGATTTCTTCAGCGTAAGAATCAAAGACTCTTACAATAATTAAGAGAAAAAAATATGAGGCAAAAAGAAGATAAAACCCATCTAGACATGAGATGTGTACACAATTACAACACGCAAGAACTATATGAGAATCAACTATAATTATACACTAGGTAATCTTCGCATTATACGCGGGATAAGATATTTATAATATTTTTTAAAAAATTAGTAAATTAAATAAACATTTCTAAATATTTTAATAGTATATTATTGTATAAATAATTGAAATATAAAATTAAAGATTTTACATATTTATGTTACTAATTAATTATTTTGTTAAAACAATATCTTTAAAAATATAATTTTAAAAATCAAATTTATAAAACAATAAAATCAGCTATAATTTTATAGAATATTTACTTAATCGATTTTCTATAAATATGTAAAGCTAATTTAGATAAGATTATAATATATAAAATAAATACACTATATATGATTGATCTAATGGCATATTATGTAACAGTCAAGTAATTAATGTCCTATAAAATATATTTCTAAGACACTCGACGCATTTAATGTAATATTCCATAACATAAGATTATTTTGTTAAAATGATTTTCAATTAATATACAGTGATTACATTATATGATATGTGATACATGCATACACTATATTTAACAAAACTAATCAAAACTATACACCAAAAACCCAAGGTCGACGATCTAATTAAACTAAGCTCTTCATTTTCAAAAATGAAGATGAGCCCAACACACAACTTACAACAAATAACCAATGAATGAGACAGAAACTACCTGAAGATATGTCTCCAGCAAGTTTAGCTCTTGTTGCGCAACCCAAACCCGCACGTGTGTCAAAGAATAATATCTCGTGTCTCCCCAATAGTTTCTACAGGCTCTCATACAATAGGACATCAATGTTGAAATATAGCTTTTGCTTCTAATATATTCTCATTAAAACAAAACCAAAAGCGTCACCTATATTGGCAATCTACTCAAATTAGCCTCATCTACGGATAAGCGGAGATACTAAGCCTCCTGAGCCTGAGGTTGGTTAGGGCCTTCTCAAAAACGGATGGTTCAGCAGCTCAGCTGCAGTTGGCCGCTCTTCCGGGTTCACTTTGAGACATGTAACTATGAAATCCCGCGCGTCTAGCGATAGGGTATCAGGTATGTCTGGAAGTGTACCCCTTTCGATCCTAATCTGGGCTTGAACCTGCACGTTTGCACAAATTCTGACTTTAACTCGTAAAATCCCATTATAACATAAAAAAGACAGTTCAAATGTCGTTTAAGTTTTTTAAGTTTTTCTATATATTTTGTTGTTAATAAAAATAACAGCGTTTCCAATTATCTTAGCATCTACTAAATAAAAGGTGCAAAAAAAAGCACTGTAATGAGACTGCATATTAAACTGAGCTAAATGCTTTGTTTGTATATCTTTTTAGAAACCCAAAAAGTTCTATGTATATTTCAAAATTAGCTAAATAATTGGTGATTTTTATGGGAATTTTCTTATTTTATATGAAGAAAGTTTGAAGATCTTGAAGACTTACGGGTTGTAGACCAGAGTAGGGGATCTGACCAGTACACATTTCAAGCACAGTGCACCCAAGGCTCCATATATCAGCTGGACGTCCATACCCATTATTACGCTTGGGGTTAATAACCTGATCAAATGATTATGTTCCATTTAGAAACAACCGTACAAGTATAGCCTAAAGTACAATAAAAAGTGGAAGGAATCCCAATATATCTGTTACGTATGATGTATGATTACACAAACATACTTACAGCTACAAACACCATAAACAGAAATTAAATCAAATACTTTGAAGGAAACATAATCGGGGGTTTTTGAGGTTATGAGGCCCAGATCATAACGTATGCAACAACCTATGTAAGCAACAGTGTAACATCCAACATTGCTATTGTTGTATGATATGTTTGTCTATCATTGTATTCACAAAATCCAAAACAGTGGGAAGGATCCCAAAACAATTACCTCCGGAGCCATCCAAAATGCAGTTCCCTTGCAGGACTTAGTGTCGTTTAACTTTGACACCTAAATAACAAAATGACACAGGTACCAAGTCAGGGGAATAAGCGAAGTATCAGGTTATTACTTTAGAGCAAAAACTATAAACATCTATTAATGGAAACGAACCTCTGCCAATCCAAAATCTGCAAGTTTGACGGCGCCATTAGCGTCCACCAATATATTTGCACATTTGATGTCCCTTTGTTGCATAAGATGAGAAAAATAAACAATCCACGATATGCAGGAAATTAGAGGCTTGGGAATTACAGCTGTGACAAGAGAGTTGACTAGTCTAACCTGTGAATAAAACCTTTCTCGTGGAGATATTTCAAACCGTCAAGAATCTGTCTTGTGTACAAGGAGACTGTAGAGTCCCGAAGCTGGTATCTTTGGTAGAGTTTTTTAAGGGACCCTTGGGATACCAGCTCAAGGAAAATATACAAATTTGACCCGTCCTGCAAACAACGAAATGAGTTATTAATTGCACAACGAAATGCTTAGGCAGCTGCAACTAAGAATATGAAAGCCAGAACGGACCATACCTTGGCTGTGCCACGATATCGCACAATATTCTGATGCTGAAGCTGACTAAGTAGTGCAATCTCCTGTAGAAAAGGAAAAACGTGGCAAACATAAGGAGGATTATCAACCTACTTCTGACTGATCAATGAGATAATGTTACAATGAAAAAAGTGATATATGCTGCGGATCATATATGAAATTTCCATACCATCTCAAGTTGTTGTATGCATTCTTGCGCCTGACTTCCCTGATCAAGCAGTGAAACTTCCTTGACAGCAAAGAAGTCCCCATCTCTACATTTACCATAAACATCCATCAGCCAAGCGCATATGTTGGCTTAGCACCACATTTGTCAACTGAATACCTTAGTATCCCTCATTGAAAGTCTACTTTTTATAAAACGACCTGCAACTAAGTATCTGATTTTAAGTTCAACAAACATAAGCAACCAGTAAGACTTACTCTGAAATGGCTTCATACACAGAGCCAAATGATCCTCGTCGCAGGAGTTCACCCTTCTGCCAAGAAGTATTGATAGATCCTCCGGAGACATAAACCGGCGAGGTATTGGATACTGTACTTGAGGAGTCACACTCGTTTGTAGTGAATGAGCATGCCTCATCAGTCGTATCCTCCAACTCGATAAACATATCTCCCGTCTCTTCCGTTCCCACTTTTTCATCCCCAGCTCCCTTTTCATCACAGCCATTTTCGGAAGAAGAAGAGGAACTCGGTCGCCTAACTGTTTCACTTTCAGGAGAAAAATGTTTAATGAAATCCCAAGATGATCCCCGAAGATCAATAGGAGGTAGCTTCATCGCTGGAGGAGGCTTAAGTACCGTTGGTCTTACCCCCTTAATACCACCACCGATACCACGCCTATTCTCTACCGTACCACCATCAACAACTTCCTTATCTACCGGAGGAAGGTTTAGTACCGGTGGTCTTACCCCCTTAATTCCACCACCAAAAGCCACCGCATCACTGGGAACAAGATACCCTCTTGACTTCCCCAAAATAGTCGGTTTTCGTTCCTTATCCGCCAGATTCTCAATCTTATTTGACTCGGAAGGCATCAACTCAGTAAAATTCCCAATCTCCCTCGACTCGGAACGCGTAGAATTAAACGCAACAACAACACCACTAGGACCTGCTTCACTCAAATCCTGAGCCAGAACCTTATGACTATCAAGGTCAAGAGACTTAAGACTTTTAATAACATCTGAAAAGGAACGCTCCTTCCAAGCTTTCCAAGCATCAGTAGAAATAGCCAAATCATCAGGACCAGAAACATCAATAGACCTAAAAATCCGATCCATTTCTCCTTCATCAACTCCTCCGACTCGAAACAAAGAATTCGAAACGGAAACATCTTCAGCTGCATCATAATTGATATTTTTCAACGCATCACTTCGCTTATACCGCCGCTTCGGACTAGTCTTATATCCTCTACGTCCCGGCCAAAGAGCCATAATTCTATCCATAACCAAAGAGGGAGTCAACAACGAAGAAGGTGAAACCGAAAGATCTTCACTGGGAACAAGCTTTCGTTCAATACCTGCCGGAGTACCTAAATTCTCAATCTTATTCGACTCGGAAGGTATCATCAACTCAGTAAAATTCCCAGTGTCACTCGACTCGGAACGAGTCAACTCAGTAACGTCCCGATTCGTTGAACTAGAAGCAAGAACGGCAGCACTAGGACCTGCTTCACTCAAATCCATTTCCCGGAAACTGATGCGATCCGGGAACTCAAGAGATGGCGTCATCAAGGAACAAGTCGAGGCGGAATCAGTGAAGGAACTAGAAGAAGACACTGCCTCAGAGTTGATATGCTCCGCCGTGTCATGTCGACGCACCGGTGACTTATCCGACGACTTCTTCATACGAGCGACTGGTACTGGTAAAGTTGATTTTAAAGTTGTAGAGACTTGCCATAGAGACTTCTTCTTCATATTAATTAAAGGTTATTTTCATGTTACTTGTTTTTTTTTTTTGTTATTCTGTAAATTTTTATTATTTTCTCTTTTTCATGATGCTTTTTATGTTTATGTTTTTAAAAAAAATCATATATCATGTGCCCATATAATATTAAGTGTATAAAATAATTTTGAGGAAAATAATTTTAGATATTTTTTCAGGGTATTTTTTGGTATTTCAAGTATTTCTATTTATTTTAAAATAACTAATATTTTCGGTATATAATTGTATTTCGAATATTTTTAGATATTTCAAAATTTTCTTTTTAATTTTATTTCGATTTTTTTCAGTTCAATTCCAGATCGATATTATTGGTTTGGTTAATTTGTTAAGACTAGTCCATGCAAATAAAAGGAGTTGTCAATAACTTTTCAACGGGGCAATAATATTGTGAGAAACAAGTTGGAATCATACACTTCAATGAAAGTGGCTTTGACCAAAATCAAAGAAAATGTTTGACCATACATTTAATGATTGGGAGAATTGCAGAAATAACCCTAGATTAACCACCCAACTCAAAAATAACTTCACATTACATGTATTGAAAAAACTAATCTCAATATGCAGTTACATTACTACCCTTGTTATTTTTGCCTAACAAATTTAAGTCTGCTTCAATACATGATGTAAATTTACTACGTTAACCTTGTTAAATCTGCTTCGAGTCAGAGTTTTACTTATATTATATGTCTGTTTTAATGTTTTTTTATTTAAAAGTTTATAATTCGATATTATTATGTTAAACATTTTATTTAGCAAAACAACCAAATCATTAAAATAGTATAATTTATGAACCGTATGTCATCGAAATTTTTCATTGAAAGAACAAATAACTATTTTTCTAAAAATATTTCAAATTAATACAGAAGTTAGATCAATTTATACATATGAACATCCGAAGCAGACGTAAATTTAACGTCTGCTTCAATGTTGTTTTATGTAAAAGTTTATAATTCGAAATTAATATGTTAAACATTTTATTTAGCAAAAAAACCAATTTTGTAAAATAGTATAATTTATGAACCGTGTGTCAAGTCAAAGAAAAAACACATCTTTATGCCTAATAAGAGAGTTGGTTTCAATCTATCAGAAAGATAGCATTTCGTTAAATTTTGAAGTTAGTAAAATACAAAAGCACTCTTAAATATTTTTGTTAAGTTTATTTGTATGTTCATATGTATTACTTGATCTAACTTTCATATTTTATTGAATATTCGAAAACATATAGTTCATAAAATTATAATATTTTAATAAATTAATTTTTTGCTAAATAAAATGTTTAACATAATAATATCGAATTATAAACTTTTAAATAAAAGAACATTGAAGCAGACGTTAAATTTACGTATGCTTCGGATGTTCATATGTATAAATTGATCTAACTTCCGTATTAATTTAAAATATTTTTAGGGAAATAGTTATTTCTTCTTTGAATGAAAAATTTCGATGACATACGGTTCATAAATTAAACTATTTTAATAAATTGGTTGTTTTGCTAAATAAAATGTTTAACATAATAATATCGGATTATAAACTTTTAAAGAACATTGAAGGCTTAAATTCCTTGGATGTTCATATATATAAATTGATCTAACTTCCGTATTAATTTAAAATATTTTTAGGAAAATAGTAATTTCTTCTTTGAATGAAAAATTTCGATGATATACGGTTCATAAATTAAACTATTTAATAAATTGGTTGTTTTGCTAAATAAAATGTTTAACATAATAATATCGAATTATAAACTTTTAAATAAAACAACATTGAAGCAAACGTTAAATTTACGTCTGCTTTGGATGTTCATATGTATAAATTGATCTAATTTCCGTATTAATTTGAAATATTTTTAATTTGAAAAGTTTTTGTTCTTTCAATGAAAAATTTCGATGACATACGGTTCATAAATTATACTATTTTAATAAATTGCTTGTTTTGCTAAATAAAATGTTTAACATAATAATATCGAATTATAATATTTTAAATAAAACAACATTGAAGCAGACGTTAAATTTACGTCTGCTTCGGATATTCTTATGTATAAATTGATCTACCTTTCATATTAATTTAAAATATTTTAGGAAAATAGTTATTTGTTTTTTTAATAAAAAATTTCGATGACATACGGTTCATAAATTATACTATTTTAATAAATTATTTTTTTTGCTAAATAATTTTTTTAACATATTAATAATGATTTATAAAATTTTAAATAAAAATAATGGAAGCAGACGTAAAATATAAAATTTACATCTGCTTCGTAAATATAAATGGCGGCGCACAGACGTAACATACGTCTGCTTTGAAAGTAAAATATTCGAAGCAGACGCAAGTTACGTATGCTTTGTAATTAAATGACGATGCACAAACTTAGCGTCGTGCTTTCGAGAGATATTAAATGCGAAGCAGGCGTAACGTATGCGCCGTCGTTAGCAGCGTAAGTCGTCGCTTCGATAATAAAAAAATTTGGAATTGCGGAAAATAACCTCCTAAAGCAGACGTGAGGTACGTTTGCTTTAGTTTTTGAATTTCAAACGTATGTCTACTTCGTTATTCAATGTCGGCCTACAAACGTAACATACTTTTTCTTTGTAATTATATGTCGGCGTGCAGTAACAAAGCAGACGTAACTTATGTTAGCTTCGATTATCTACATTTGCACAAAGTTACAAAGCAGACGTACGTTACGTTTGCTTTGTTATTCAATGTCAGTCCGCAAACGTAACGTACGTCTGCTTTATAAGTCCAATTAATAAAGCAGATGTAACTTATGTTTGCTTCAAATATTATCTCAAATTATTGAACATTGAAGCAGGCGTTACATACGTCTGCTTTCTAAGTACAATCATTGTTAGGTCTATTTTTATATGTTAACTTATAAAGCAGATTTAACAAGGGTAATATGGGCATGATAATTTTGAAAAAACGGTGGTAATTTTGTAATTCTTTTGGCCGCTAAGGGTAAATAGGACCCAAATTTTACCTTTTCCATCTCACCAGTGTTAGGGGTTACTTTTGCAATGCATGGTCAAATTTGGATCAAAAATCGCACTCCCCTTAGGGTGACAGATTTCTTCAGCGTAAGAATCAGACTCATCAGGACATAAAAATATAAGGCAAATAGAAGATAAAAACCCATCAGGACACAAGATTTGTACAGAGTTACAACACGCAAGAACTATATACGAACCAATTATAATTATACATTACATTACATGATATGGGATACATAGATACACTATATAGTAAAAAAAAGAAACTAAACAAACCTATACACCAAAAACCCCAAGGTCGACAATCTAATTTTAACTAAGGCTCTTCAGTTTTAAAAATAAGCCCAACACACAACTCACAACAAATAACCAACGAATGAGCCAGAAACTACCTGAAGATATGTCTCCAGGAAGTTTAGCTCTTGCTGCACAACCCAAGTGTGCTGAAGAATCATATCTCGAATCGAGTCTCCCCAATAGTTTTCTATGGGGTCTAATCTCTCATAAATCTTCTGGTTACCCCTGCTCTCATACATTAAGATATCAATGTTAGAATATAGCTTTTGATTCTAATATATTCTCATTAATACGAAACCACAAGCTTCACCTATTCAGGCAATCTACTAAAATTAGACTCATCGTGGATTATGTGTCGACCACGTGGATGCCACGTGTCATCCAAGTGACATATATTAACGAAATATTAACATCGTTTACCGATTTGGTGGTTTTGGCCGAATTTGAATAATTCGTGTAGGAAATTCAAATTTTTGTTAAGTTTATGTAGTTATACGACTCAAAGTTTTGTATATAAATAAACCAAAACAACATAGTTCGTGGGGGAATCGGCTGTTTTCCCTGCTCTCATACATTAAGATATCAATGTTAGAATATAGCTTTTGATTCTAGTATATTCTCATTAATATGAAACCACAAGCTTCACCTATTCAAGCAATCTACTAAAATTAGACTCATCTACGGATAAGCGGAGATGCTGATCCTGAGTCTCCTGAGACCAAGGATGTTAAAGGCCTTCTCACAAATGGATGGTTCAGCAGTTCAGCTGCAGTTGGTCGCTCATCTGGGTTCACTTTGAGACACTTAAGTATGAAATCACGAGCGTCTTGTGATAAAGTATCAGGTATTTCCGGAAGCGTACCCCTTCCGATCCTAAACAGGGCTCGAACCTGCGCATTTGCACAGATTCTGACTTTAACTCTTATTTTAATGGGAAATAAATAACTGAAGGTGCAAAACAAAATCACTGTGTTGAGACTAATTATTAAACTGAGCCAAATATTTTGTTCGTATATTTTTCCAAACCCAAAAGTTCATGTGTATTTCAGAAATAGCTAAATAGTTAGTTGTTTGTATGGAAATTCCCCTAAGTTATATAAAGAAAGTTTAAGAATCTTGAAGACTTACGGGTTCTAGATCGGAGTAAGGGATCTGACCAGTCAACATCTCCAACACAGTGCATCCAAGGCTCCATATATCAGCTGGACTTCCATACCCATCATTACGCTTGAGGTTAATAACCTGATCAAATGATTATGTTCCATTTAGAAACAACCGTACATGTATAGCCTAGAGTACAATCAAAGTGGAAGGAATCCAAATATATCTGTTACGTATGATTACACAAACATACTTACAGTTATAAACACCATAATCTGAAATAAAGGAAATTTAATCAAATACTTTGAAGGAAACATAATCGGGGGTTTTTGAGGTTATCAAGCCCGGATCACAACGTATGCAAAAAAATATTTAAGCAACAGTATGACATCCAACATTGCTATTCATGTATGACATCCAACACACAATCAAAACAGTGGGAAGGATCCCAAAATAATTACCTCCGGAGCCATCCAAAATGGAGTTCCCTTGCAGGACTTAATGTCGTTGAACTTTGACACCTAAATAACAAAATGACAATGGTACCAAGTCAGGGGAATAAGCGATATACCAGGTTATTACGTAAGAGCAAAAACTATCAACATCTATTAATGGAAAAGAACCTTTGCCAAACCAAAATCTGCAAGTTTGACGGCGCCATTAGCGTCCACCAATATATTTGCACATTTGATGTCCCTTTGTCGCATAAGATGAGAAAAGTAAGCAACCCAGGATATGCAGGAAGTTAAAGGCTTGGCAAATACAGGGACAGCTATGACAAGTGAGTCTAACCTGTGAATAAAACCTTTATCGTGGAGATATTTCAAACCGTCCAGAATTTGTCTGGTATACAAGGAGACTACAGAGTACCGTAGCTGGTATCTTTGGTAGAGTTTTAGAAGGGACCCTTGGGTTACAAGCTCAAGAAAGATGTACAAATTCGACCCGTCCTGCAAACAGCAAAATGTTATACTTTTGAGTTACTGAATCTGCAAAAAAAAATGCTTACACAGCTGCAACTGAGAATATGAAAGCCAGAACGGGACCATACCTTGGCTGTGCCACGATATCGCACAATATTCTGATGCTGAAGCTGACTAAGTAGTGCAATCTCCTGTAGAAAATGAAAAACGTGGCAAACATAAGGAGGATTAGCAACCTACTTCTGACTGATCAATGAGATAATGCTACAATGAAAAAAGTGATATGTGCTGCGGATCATAGACCATGTATATGAAACTTCCATACCCCCTCAAGTTGTTGTATGAACTCTTGTACCTGACTTCCCTGATCAAGTCGTGAAACTTCCTTGACAGCAAAGAAGTCCCCATCTCTACATTTAACATAAACATCCATCAGCCGAAGGCATAATGGAAAACTCGCTTTGCACCGCAGTTGTCAACTGACTACCTTTGTATCCCTCATTAAGTCTACATATTTTTAAACTACCTGCAACTAAGTATCTGATTAAGTTCAACAACCATAAGCAACCAGTAAGACTTACCCTGAAATGCCTTCATACACAAAGCCAAATGATCCTTGTCCGAGAAGATAACCCTTTTGCCAAGAAGTGATGATAGATCCTCCAGAGGCATAAATCAGTAATGTTCCGGAACGAGTAATGTCTCAATTCGTTGAACTAGAAGCAAGAACGGCACCAGTAGGACCTGCTTCACTCAAATCCTTTTCCCGGAAACTGATGCGATCCGGGAACGTAAGAGAGGGCGTAATGAAGGAACAAGTCGAGTCGGAATCAATGAAGGAACTAGAAGAAGACACTGGCTCAGAGTTGATATGCGGAGCCGTGTCATGTCGCCGTACCGATGACTTATCCCTCGACTCGGAACGTGTCAACTTAGTAATGTCCCGATTCGTTGAATTAGACGCAACAACAACACCACTAAGACCTGCTTCACCCTCATTTGTAGTGAATGACCATGCCTCGTCCGCCGTATCTCCCAACATAGCTCCTGTCTCTTCCGTTTCCAATTCCTCTTCCCTAGCTTCCTCTTCAACGCAGCCATTTTCGGAAGAAGAAGAGGTACTCGGTTGCGCAACTGTTTCAGCTGGAGCAAAATGCGTAAGGAAATCCCAAGATGATCCGTGAAGATCAATAGGAGGTCGTTTCATCGACGGAGGTGGCTTAAGTACTGGTAGTCTTACCCCCTTAATACCACCACCAACAGCCAACGCATCATTGAGCTGAAGACTCTTATGATTATCAAGCTCAAAAGACTTAAACCTTTCTTTTTTTTTTTTGTCAATCGACTTAACCCTATTAATAACATATGAAGAAGAACGCTTCTTACAAGCCTCCCAAGCATCAAAAGAAATGGCCAAATCATCAGGACCAGAAACACCAAGAGACCGGTAAATCCGATCCATTTCTCCTTCAGCACCTCCGATTCGAAAACTAGTACGATCCGGAAACTCAAGAGAACGAGTCATCAACGAAGAAGTCGAAACAGAAATTTCTTCAGCTGACGAACTAGAAGAAGACGCAGCATCATAATTGATATGCTTCGCCGCATCACCCCGCTCGAACCGCCGTGCCGGAGTACCTAAATTCTCAATCTTATTCGACTCGGAAGGTATCATCAACTCAGTAAAATTCCCAGTGTCACTCGACTCGGAACGAGTCAACTCAGAACGAGTCAACTCAGTAATGTCCCGATTCGTTGAACTAGAAGCAAGAACGGCAGCACTAGGACCTGCTTCACTCAAATCCATTTCCCGGAAACTAATGCGATCCGGGAACTCAAGAGAGGGCGTAATGAAGGAACAAGTCGAGTCGGAATCAGTGAAGGAACTAAAAGAGTTGATATGCGGAGCCGTGTCATGTCGCCGTACCGGTGACTTATCCCTCGACTCGGAACGAGTCAACTCAGTAATGTTCCGATTCGTTGAACTAGAAGCAAGAACGGCAGCACTAGGACCTGCTTCACTCAAATCCATTTCCCGGAAACTGATGCGATCCGGGAACTCAAGAGATGGCGTCATCAAGGAACAAGTCGAGGCGGAATCAGTGAAGGAACTAGAAGAAGACACTGCCTCAGAGTTGATATGCTCCGCCGTGTCATGTCGACGCACCGGTGACTTATCCGACGACTTCTTCATACGAGCGACTGGTACTGGTAAAGTTGATTTTAAAGTTGTTGAGACTTGCCATAGAGACTTCTTCTTCATATTTATTAAAGGCTATTTTCATATTAATTGTATTTTTTTATTCTGTAAATTTTTGTTATTTTCTCTTTTTCATGATGTTTTTTATGTTTATGTTTTAAAAAAAAAATCATATATCATATGTTTATCCGCTATACATTAATTGGAAATTATTTTAGAAAAATAACTTTATGTTTATGTTGTATATTACAATACTATCATGCTAACATATCAACATATCATTAAGTTTTTAAAAATATATATAAAAAACTTTCGTTTACTAAAAAATTTACATTACATTGTCATTATAAATTATTTGACATACTTGATTTTTTAGGAAATATATCACATATTTTTAGGCAATCTTATTATCTTACTATATAAAGCTGAACGTGTTTAACGTGAACGTAACACGTGTCAAAGTGATAACTCATTAGATTTTGACACGTGTCATCGTTAATTAAGATTGTAACACGTGTCTCTTTCTGGTAATGGTAATTTTCTATATAAAAATATAGAATAAATAAATAATTAATTAAGATTTTTGTTAGTTTAAGCAAAAATGTCAATAGCATAAATTTTAGTAATCTTGAACTGTAATGGTAATTTTCTATATAAAAATATAGAATAGATAATCAATAAAGTTTTTGACATTTTAATAAAAAAATGTAAATAACAGAAAAATAAAAATAATAGAAAAAACAAATTACTGTTAATATATTATCAAAAAGACAATTGTCAGTTTTAGCAAAATATTTAATATTTAATATTTACATCACAATTATGTTAATTTTCCAAATTAATATTGTAGTAGTTTGGTTATAAATACCAAGGTATAAATTCTTAACAAATCATCTTCTCATTCATCTTTTACCTTTTGTTATTCATCATATTAAATCAGAAAAATGAATTCAAGAATTCTTCTTACCCTAGATCAATTAGACAAAAATCGTGTTTATCGTCGTACTATAGTACGTTTGCTTCAAAAATAGGAAGCAAGAAATATCAAAACAAATAATATACTCATGGGAATATAGTTATTATTGGTCGATGAAAAGGTAATAATTTGTTTTAACAAATCTTATTATATTTTTCGAAGATGTTTATATTAGTGTTTAATGTATTTTATTAAAATATTATTGAAATATGGTTTGTTAAGAGTTTTTATAGTAGTGTTTAGTGTTTAATTTACTTGATTTTTGTCAAAAATATTATTTTAAAATATTTATTTAATTTCAAATTTATATGATTATTAACAGAAAATATAAATCAAGGTTTTGTGCATCATTCTCTTCTTAAAATATTTGGCGATAAATCTATTTATAAAATATATATTTTGATAAAATATAATTTAATATTTTTTTCCGGTGCTATAGCACCGGGGGTATGCAACTATTATATATATATATATATATAATATAACTAAACATTATTATTACTTATTTGAAAAAGAAGGTTTACTATATAAAAAATATACATATATTTAAAATCTTATAGTATATCTAACTAAAAAATATAAATTTATATTTAATAACACATTTTAAGTCCTCCTCAGGGCGTCGGTACATCATCTAGTATAATATTAAGTGTATAAAACAATTTTGACAAAAATAATCTTGGTAAAATAATTTTGGATATTTTTTTCGGATACTTTTTGATATTTCAAGTATTTCTAGTTAGATTAAAATAAATAATATTTTTTGAGTATATAATTATATTTTGAATATTTTTGGGTATTCCAAGATTTTCAATTCGGTATCGGTTTGGTTCTACTTTTTCAATTTTGAAGTGTAAAATCCATTCGTATATTTTAGAATTTTGATTTATAAAATATATTTATAAAATCTATTTATAAAATATATTTTCATATAAAGATAGGTAAAATATAATCTCCTATATATTAATTGAGAATCATTTTAACAAAATAATCTTATGTTTACATGGAATATTACATCAATGTCATGCTTACGTGTCGTCGCCAGAGTGATTCTCAGAAAATATATTTTATAGGACATTAATTACTAGACTAATTACATAATATGTCATTAGATCAATCATATAGAAATTGTCTTTATTTTAAAGATTATAATCTTACCTAAGCTATATTTATTTATGGAAAATCGAATAAGTATATTCCATAAATTATAGCTGATTTTATTGTTTCCTAAATTTGATTAAATCAAGTAAGTAAATATTCCATAAAATTATAACTGATTTTATTTTTATCTAAATAATTAATTAGTAACATAAATATGTAAAAATCTTAATTTAAAATTTCAATTATTTATACAATAATATACTATTAAAATAATTATAAATATTTATTTAATTTATTAATTTTATATAAAAAAATATTATAAACATCTTATCCAGCATATAACGCGAGAATAACCTAGTATAATATTATTTTTCGGTGCTATAGCACCGGGGGTATGAAACTAGTATATATATATATGATATAACTAAACATTATTATTACTTATTTGAAAAAGAAGGTTTACTATATAAAAAATATACATAATTTTAAAATCTTATAGTATATATAATTAAAAAAATAAAAATTTATATTTAATAACACCTTTTAAGTCAGGGTGTCGGTACATCATCTAGTATAATATTAAGTGTATAAAACAATTTTGACAAAAATAATCTTGGTAAACTAATTTTGGATATTTTTTTTCGGATACTTTTTGATATTTCAAGTATTTCTATTTAGATTAAAATAAATAATACTTTTTTGAATATATAATTATATTTCGAATATTTTTGGGTATTCCAAGATTTTCAATTCAGTATTGGTTTGGTTCTACTTTTTCGAGTTTGAAGTATAAAATCTATTCGTATATTTTAGACTTTCGATTCAATTCGATTTTTTTTGGTTCGGATCCAGCCGAATCCTTTAGATTTGGTTGATTTGTCACGACTATGCAAATAAAAGGAGTCGTCAATAACTTTTCAACGCGGCAATAATATTGTGAGAAAAAAATTGGAATCATACACTTCAATGAAAGTGGCTTTGACCTAAATTAAAGAAAATGTTGACCATACTTTTTAATGATTAGAGTGGCAGATTTCTTAAGCGTAAGAATCAGACTCATCAGGACATAAAAAAAAAAAACAAAAATAGCAGATAAAAACCCATCAGGACACGAGATTTGTACAAAGTTACAACACGCAAGAACTATATGAGAATCAACTATAATTATACATTACATTACATGATATGGGATACATAGATACACTATATAGTAAAAAAAAAACTAAACAAACCTATACACCAAAAACCCCAAGGTCGACAATCTAATTTTAACTAAGGCTCTTCAGTTTTAAAAATAAGCCCAACACACAACTTACAACAAATAACCAACCAATGAGCCAGAAACTACCTGAAGATATGTCTCCAGGAAGTTTAGCTCTTGCTGCACAACCCAAGTGTGCTGAAGAATCATATCTCGAATCGAGTCTCCCCAATAGTTTTCTATGGGGTCTAATCTCTCATAAATCTTCTGGTTACCCCTGCTCTCATACATTAAGATATCAATGTTAGAATATAGCTTTTGATTCTAATATATTCTCATTAATACGAAACCACAAGCTTCACCTATTCAGGCAATCTACTAAAATTAGACTCATCTACGGATAAGCGGAGATGCTGATCCTGAGTCTCCTGAGACCAAGGATGTTAAGGGCCTTCTCACAAATGGATGGTTCAACAGTTCAGCTGCAGTTGGTCGTTCATCTGGGTTCACTTTGAGACACTTAAGTATGAAATCACGAGCGTCTTGTGATAGAGTATCAGGTATTTCCGGAAGCGTACCCCTTCCGATCCTGAACAGGGCTTGAACCTGCGTTCGCACAAATTCCGACTTTAACTCTTATTTTATAATGGGAAATATATAACTGAAGGTGCAAAACAAAATCACTGTATTGTGACTAATTATTAAACTGAGCCAAATGTTTTGTTCGTATATTTTTCTAAACCCAAAAGTTCATGTGTATTTCAGAAATAGCTAAATAGCTAGTGGGTTGTATGGAAATTCCCCTAAGTTATATAAAGAAAGTTTAAGAATCTTGAAGACTTACGGGTTCTAGATCGGAGTAAGGGATCTGACCAGTCAACATCTCCAACACAGTGCATCCAAGGCTCCATATATCAGCTGGACTTCCATACCCATCATTACGCTTGGGGTTAATAACCTGATCAAATGATTATGTTCCATTTAGAAACAACCGTACATGTATAGCCTAAAGTACAATCAAAGTGGACGGATTCCAAATATATCTGTTACGTGTGATTACACAAACATACTTACAGTTATAAACACCATAAACTGAAATAAAGGAAATTTAATCAAATACTTTGAAGGAAACATAATCGGGGGTTTTTGAGGTTATCAAGCCCGGATCACAATGTATGCAACAACATATTTAAGCAACAGTATAACATCCAACATTGCTATTCATGTATGATATGTTTGTCTTTCATTGTATTCACACAATCAAGAGAGTGGGAAGGATCCCAAAACAATTACCTCCGGAGCCATCCAAAATGGAGTTCCCTTGCAGGACTTAATGTCGTTAAACTTTGACACCTAAATAACAAAATGACAATGGTACCAAGTCAGGGGAATAAGCGATATACCAGGTTATTACATAAGAGCAAAAACTATCAACATCTATTAATGGAAAAGAACCTTTGCCAAACCAAAATCTGCAAGTTTGACGGCGCCATTAGCGTCCACCAATATATTTGCACATTTGATGTCCCTTTGTCGCATAAGATGAGAAAAGTAAGCAACCCAGAATATGCAGGAAGTTAAAGGCTTGGCAAATACAGGGACAGCTATGACAAGTGAGTCTAACCTGTGAATAAAACCTTTATCGTGGAGATATTTCAAACCGTCCAGAATTTGTCTGGTATACAAGGAGACTACAGAGTACCGTAGCTGGTATCTTTGGTAGAGTTTTAGAAGGGACCCTTGGGTTACAAGCTCAAGAAAGATGTACAAATTCGACCCGTCCTGCAAACAGCAAAATGTTATACTTTCGAGTTACTGAATCTGCAAAAAAAAATGCTTACACAGCTGCAACTGAGAATATGAAAGCCAGAACGGGACCATACCTTGGCTGTGCCACGATATCGCACAATATTCTGATGCTGAAGCTGACTAAGTAGTGCAATCTCCTGTAGAAAATGAAAAACGTGGCAAACATAAGGAGGATTAGCAACCTACTTCTGACTGATCAATGAGATAATGCTACAATGAAAAAAGTGATATGTGCTGCGGATCATATATGAAACTTCCATACCCCCTCAAGTTGTTGTATGCATTCTTGTGCCTGACTTCCTTGATCAAGTAGTGAAACTTCCTTGACAGCAAAGAAGTCCCCATCTCTACATTTAACATAAACATCCATCAGCCAAAGGCATAATGGAAAACTCGCTTTGCACCGCAGTTGTCAACTGACTACCTTAGTATCCCTCATTAAGTCTACATTTTTTTTAAACTACCTGCAACTAAGTATCTGATTTTTTTTTTTAAACTACCTGCAACTAAGTATCTGATTAAGTTCAACAACCATAAGCAACCAGTAAGACTTACCCTGAAATGCCTTCATACACAGAGCCAAATGATCCTCGTCCCAGAAGTTGACCCTTTTGCCAAGAAGTGATGATAGATCCTCCAGAGGCATAAATCGGCGAAGTATTGGATACTGTACTAGTGGAGTCACCCTCGTTTGTAGTGAATGACCATGCCTCGTCTGCCGTATCTCCCAACATAGCTCCCGTCTCTTCCGTTTCCAATTCCTCTTCCTTAGCTTCCTCTTCAACGCAGCCATTTTCGGAAGAAGAAGAGGTACTTGGTCGCGCAACTGTTTCAGCTGGAGCAAAATGCGTAAGGAAATCCCAAGATGATCCGTGATGATCAATAGGAGGTCGTTTCATCGACGGAGGTGGCTTAAGTACTGGTGGTCTTACCCCCTTAATACCACCACCAACAGCCAACGCATCATTGGGAACAAGATACCCTCTCGACTTCACCAAAATGGTCGGTTTTCGCTCAATACCACGCCTATTCTCTACTGTACCACCATCAACTACTTCCTTATCCGCGGGAGTACTTAAATTCTCAATCTCACTCGACTCTGAAGGCATCAACTCGTTAAACTTCCCAATATCCCTCGACTCGGAACGTGTCAACTTAGCAATGTCCCGATTCGTTGAATTAGACGCAACAACAACACCACTAAAACCTGCTTCACTCAAATCCTGAGCCTGAACCTTATGATTGTCAAGATCAAAAGACTTAAACCTATTAATAACTTCTGAAGAAGAACGCTTCTTACAAGCCTCCCAAGCATCAAAAGAAATGGCCAAATCATCAGGACCAGAAACACCAAGAGACCGGTAAATCCGATCCATTTCTCCTTCAGCACCTCCGATTCGAAAACTAGTACGATCCGGAAACTCAAGAGAACGAGTCATCAACGAAGAAGTCGAAACAGAAATATCTTCAGCTGACGAACTAGAAGAAGACGCAGCATCATAATTGATATGCTTCGCCGCATCACGCCGCTCTAACCGCCGTACCGGAGTAGTCTTATCTCCTCTTCGTCCCGATGATTTCTTCATACGAGCTATAATTCTATCCATAACCAGCTAAATCCATACGCTATTTACAAGTTCCAAGTCAGAAAAAATGAAAAATCGCACCTCTTACTTTGACTAGAACCGCTTCAATGGAGCTTTGGAATTGGAAATTTTCCCGAGGAAACTCGCGGGAGTGATAAAGACCGAGAAATCGGGCAAAACCTGACGGCGGAGAGAGAGAGAAGAAATGTTAAAAAAAAAAAAAAGAAACAAAAACAAAAACGCGGTGTTTCGTGGAATAATCGGAGACGGAGCCTTGTGTCTGCGTTTTGATTCCTCCATGAGACTCTTACTTTTTTTTTTTTTTTAACGCGTATGCTAACTGGGCTTTTAAAATGGGCTTATTAAAAGTTAGATCTAATATGGTTAACCTATGAAAAGATTACAAGTAAGCAAAAAAGGGTTGCTTTGCTAAACTTAAATCGACCAAAAGTTTATATCGACAAAGTCAAAATTTCGAACTACAATATAGACAAAGACTAAGCAAAATCTTGAGTTAGAAAAAAGTGACTAAGCAAAATCTCGATTGAAGAAGAAGGGAGAAGATGACTCAAGAAACTATTTAGGTTTTATTTAGGAGTTCCATAATTTTAAGTATATCTTTATTTATATATAAGAGCTTTTGTTTCATTTAAATGTTTTGATGAAAAATAGAAAAATAAAAATTGCATACCCGTAACTCAAACTTGGGTGATGCTGAATTGGACTTTACAATCAAACCAACTTTTACGAATAAAAGGCCGAAAAAAATTCATAATATTGGCTGCAACTCATTTGTAGTCCACTTAACCGAAGAGTCGGCTCTGATTAGTACAAATCCGAATCACATTTTCATACCCAAAACCTGGAAAACAAGACGACAATGGTTTCATAGCATATGGATTATGAATTTTATGGTTTTTGAAGGTTATTATTAGGCTATTATGATTGGTATTACAATCGATAAAAGTATTCTACACATGTTTGATATAATTTTGTTTAATCAAGCATAATTGGTTGTAACTGAATTAAAATCAATTTAGAAAAATAGGAAACTAGTATAATTTGGATGGTTAAGATTTGATGAGATTTTAGATCATATAACTGAAATTCTTTTAAGCACCATAGGTACCAAGTAGGAATGGTTTTAGATTGCTTGGAGAGATTGATGTCACCAATATTATAACCTAAGTGTACAAGTGATCTAAACCACCAATGTTTGTATGGATAACTTGTTATTCCATAAGTAGTACCTACGGTGACCCAAGGAAGGAAACAAAAAATTTATCTTTTTTTTTTTAACGGATTAACCATCTTATTCATCCAATGTCTAAAGAATGGAATACTATTATGCGAAGAGTTTGTCGATCTTGCATGTATTCTGCTCATCAATAGTATGTATATCAATAAAACATACAAGGAAGATCTTTATTTGGCACTTTGCAAAAACAGGAAGATATACATTAAAATCGGAATATCAATTTGCTCAATGAAAGTTATAGTTAAGGGATTTTCAAGATGGGCTCGTCGGGTGACAAGTTATGAGATTATGTTTGGAAAGTCAAAGGTCCTGCAATATTAATTGTTACTTTTTTGTGCAAGTGGCATCAAGGATCGTAGCGATAAAATCAAGACTTATTATACACATAAGGATAAAAGGATTCAAAGAGCAAATTGCTCTAGGTGGTTGTGCATACGAGAAAACAATTAATCATGTATTATTTGAGTGTCCACCTTACCTCCAATCCCAAATATATGTTTATCCATTGATGTTACGGTTCAGTTCGAAGTCGAAAAACGAGATAGTCTTTCGGGGGCGGGAAATCCATCTCAATCCATAATTGGTGGATGGATCTTGAAAGGATTATGTTACAACAAAGAGCTTAGAGTAATTTTTTATAAAGGTTGGAAACACTGTGGGGTTACCAAGAGCTAAGTGTCAGAGAAGAAGCTTGTCTCTCGTCGCTCAAAATTGGAAACACTTATATAGGTCTTGTCAATTATGATTTCTCGAGGGAGATTTTGTTTAAATTTTGAGATGAAATGTGTGGAATTGATCAATATGATACAACATTTGTCAAATGACCCACCTTTAATTATTATTTAGGACATCAAATTGGTTTAGTTCTTTCTCGCTCTTCTTATTTCTCTCACTATGTAAATTATAGAGTAAATTGTTTATTTAGATTAATTTGTAATAGAGGTAATTATTTTGTTTATGTAAACTCCTATCATCTTTATAGGGTAGCCAAAATAAAGATTTTCTTTAAAATAAAATTTTGGTTGACAAAAAAAAATCAATATCAAAATTTTATAAAATTTACACTATAAATTGTAAACTCTAAACCATCAACCCTTAAGTATACAAATTAAGCCATGTACCAAAATATTAACCCTAAACCCTAAAATTTTAAATTTTAACAATTAAAGAATGGTCTATTTGTTAAGTTTTGGAAAGACTTAGCCTAATTTAAAATTTTTAAATATTTTGTCTGCTAGTATCCTTAATTAGGAAAAACATCCTTAAAAAAGTAAAAAATACTATAGCAACATATGTTTGGTAATATGACTAATAATAATAATATGCTATTAAATTGACTAATAATAATGATACATATGTACAAATTATAGTATCCTTTTAAACAGACAATAAAAATAACATATGTGAGGATAGTAAGAAATTTATAGCAAGTATATACACTAAATTATGATTTGAGATATATTAACAAAATTGTAATATTTGAAAATGTGCAAAATAGTTATCTTTAGATATATTTTTTTTGCACATAAATAGAGAAAAATTGAAGTATGAAAATTATTTTTAATTTATTAATTACTATTTAATAATGTGTAATTTGGTAATATATTTAATATTCAGACACATTGACATTATAATTATGCAATTTGGTAAAGTATTAATGAGGTATTTATGTTTATCAACTTATTATGGTTATTCATTTATCTATAATTTAATAAATATTAATATATTTTATAATATGTAGTTTGGTAATATATTTAATATTCAGACACGTTTGACATTATAATTATGCAATTTGGTAATATATTAATGTAGTATTAATTTTTATTAACTTAATATGGTAATTTATTTATCAATTTTTAGAAAATTAATATTTATATATGACTGACACAATTTGGTAATATTAATAAATTAATGTTTACTAACTTATTATAGTAATTTATTAATCAAAAATTTTTAAAATTTAATATTTGGACCTGACTTGTAATAATAATAAATATGTACCAAAAATAGGATACTTTTAAAAAGGACTTATGACATATGTGTAAAAAGTAAGAAATTTATAGTAATACAATAACTTAACTAAAATTGGTCAAAGTTACATCAAGGAAATTGCTATATATAGTCGAAAGCGCGCGAAATAGTTTTCTCATAGTCACTAGAAGTTGCATCTATCAAACATATGTCAAAATCTTTTCCGGCACGCAAATACCGGTAACTCCTTTCCCGTTCAGACTTACAACTAAATCTTATTTGGCGCGTAAATGCAATTAAATCTCTTTTTCCGCGTAAATTCAATTGAATTTTGTTTTTCATAAGTTAATACAAATAAATTTCTATCCGCTCATATAAACAGATAAATCTCTTCTCACTCGTAAGTACTCTTAAAATTTTTCGGAATGTAGATACAACTAAAAAAAATTTCTGTGAGAAAGCATGTTTTTCCGCGTCTAAATATAATTAAATTATTTTTTCTTTCATAAATAACTTTAGTAATAAATTTGCTTGCAATTTTACCAATTCTGAATTAGAACAAATTAAACAGGTATGAACTTCTCTTCTCATAAATTTTAACTTATATACAAATAAGGAAAACCTAGTATTACAAAAATTATAACATAAAAATATAAAACTCACGAGAGAGAAAGCTTTCTCGGAAGAGAAGTTAGAGGCTGCTGTTTGTTCATGCGTTTTGTTCCTTGAACAAGTTTTCCCAACCAAAAAAAAACATACAGAAGCAGAAAAAAAAAAACACATTTCGCCTCCTCTCTTCTTCTACCAGTCTCTTGTCTCTCGCACCATCGCAAAAACCCTAATTTCTCTTTGATTTTTCTCTTCTTACAAACCCTAATTGTTTCCCTCCACTCGCTTCTCCTTCCATCGTTTTTTCTTCGTTTGGGGTTGTTTAAGAGTTCTGTTTTTTTGGTTAATTTTCTCTCTTCTTGGGGAAGAAGCCATTGTTTTTGTTTGAGCGATTGAATCTATAAAACTCTGTTTGGGTTTGGGTTTGGTGTGTGTTCTTCCTCCCTCTTTCGTTGAACCCATTGTTTCGATTTTTGTTGTTCTGAGGAAAATTTTCTGGTTATGCGTTGAACGAATTTTGCCGTTGTTGTGATGAATTCTTGGGCTTAGGTTTGATTAATATTGGCAGTGATAGGTATTATTGCGTAGGTGGTTAGGGTTTCTGGTTAGTGCCATCACTGTGAATTCAGGCTAGTCCCTTTTATTGGTGGGTTGATGATGATGATCTTCTAGGTTTGGTTTGGAGTATGTCTAAGCCATCTGTGGGAGAGATGGATGTGTAGAGGGTTTTCTAGTCATTGATTTTGTGTTCTGTTGTGCTTCTGAAATATTCAGCTTTGAGACGATTCTTTTGGTTTTGAGATTGGATTTTTTTTTCCCTGCCCTTTGTGGTGGTAGGTGATTAGATGCTAGAGAAGAATTGGATAGGCTACAGATTTTCTTGAGAGTGAAAGAGGCCAGAGAATTGCAAAATCTTTCCTTTATCTGATGAAGTATAGCTTTCCTAATGGAAAAACGCGAAACCTCTTTAGTACCTGAATGGTTGAGAAGTTCAGGACATGGTTCTGGTGTTGGGAGTTCAAATCACCTTCTATCTTCTTCTAATTTTCATTCAGGTATGCTTGAGTTAGTTGGATTTCGTAATTTTTGTATCTTGTTCATTGCCTCTATATTGATTTTAATACCACTGATTGATTTATCTGAATAGCATTGTAACTCTATTTCCTTTTCATTCTGGTTTAGATTCTTCCTCGTTATTACATAATAGCAAGAATAGGAGCTCTAGGAGCAGAAGTGATGTTGATTCAGTTCGGACTCCTTTTCTCGATCGGTCTTCTTCCACCAATACAAGGAGGGGATCTAGTAATGGGTCTACAAAACATGCATATAGTAGTTTCAACTTCAATAGGAGCAACAGAGATAAAGATCGAAGCAGAGAGAAAGATAGGTTGAGCTATATGGATCCATGGGACCATGACACTTCTATGCCTTTTGGAACCTTCTTGATTGGTAGGGGACAGGAGCCACTGAGACGATCACATTCAATGACAACAAGGAAACAGGGCAACCACCTTGCTCCAGGATTTACAGTAGGATATAAAAATGGTGGAAACATCAATTTTTACGACGGACATGGTATACATCCTGGAACTAGCCCTGCAAAGAGCTCCAAAAGAACAGGTTTCGATAAGGATTTTCCTTCGCTTAGAGCCAAAGAGAGAAATGGAGGCCCAGACGTTGTAAGAATCTTATCTCCTGGTCTAAGTCCTACTGTTCAGAGATTGTCAGTTGGTAACCCAGCCTTGATTGTTGGGGAAGGTTGGACATCGGCTCTGGCAGAGGTTCCCAATGTTATTGAGAAGAGTGGTGCTGGTTCCCATGCTAATGGTGGTAGTTCGGCTACCTTAACGGGACCGACTTGTCGTAACATGGCTGAAGCATTGGTGCAGGCTCCAGGAAGAACTGGTACACCACCCCAGGTATGAGTTGCATCTTTGTGTTGCTTATAGTACACTACCTCTTCTGTTTGTCTAACATATTTTTCGCATTTGGGATCTGTAAAGGCACAAACACTTGAAGACCGAGCTATTAGGCAATCTAGGCAGTTGATACCGGTTGTGCCTTCAGCACCAAAGGGCTCAGTAAGTTTTTTTCCATAGTTTTCCATAGTTAATCTTATTTTTCTTTTGTTACCTTTTGCCATTTCAGTATATGTTGATTGATTTCTCAGGTTCATAACTCTTCTGATAAATCCAAGACCAAACCAATGTTTCGAAGTGGTGAAGTCGGTCTTGCTTCTTCAAGAAATACCCAACAGCAGGCCTCTGTGATGCTCGGTAATCTTCAGTCTAATCCTGGTGGTCAGATCAAGCCCGATACGACTAAGAAGCTTGTGGTTCTCAAACCTGCTAGGGAAAATGGGGTAGGTGCTGGTGGTTCACCACCCAACAGCCGAGCTGCCGCTAGCCATCTGACCACTGCTTCATCCACACAATTTACTGCTTCTGTGAGAAGTACAAACGGTCCAGGGGAGCTCAGGGGAGCTTCTGTAAACATGATAGCTGGAAAAACCGCTGAAAAGAAACTTTCCTTGGCTCAAACTCAGAGCAGGAATGCATTTTACAGTGCGTTGAAGCAAAAAACATCTACAAACATCTCAACTGATCCATCAAAAACTGGGTCTTGCATCTTTTCTTCAATCGAGGAAAAGGAAAACAGCTCTAAGGAGTTTGTAGCTAGTGGCCCTTCAAGTGCACAGGCTGCAGAAAGAGGTGACATCATGGAAAGAGTCGAGAAAGTTTCTAATGTTGCAGAAAGGAATAGTAGATTTGAATCGGCAGTCCGTCCAGATCCAAAAGAGGCTGAGTTCCTTAAATCTCTTGGGTGGGATGAAAATGATAGCGAAGAGGACGAAGCCCTCACAGTGGAGGAGATCAGAGCCTTCATTGAACGGGTACAGGACACAACAACACTCTTCCTTGGTTGCTTTTAATTTCTCTCATAATCTTTAACTCGTTTTACTTTGCATCTTTGAAAACAGTGCAAGGAGTTCAAGCCATCACTGGTGCAGAAGCTGCCTATCATACAAGAAGCAAGCGAGGACATAGCTCTTGACTCGTGATCCGATTTTGTTCTGGTGTCCAGATGGAAGATAGTTTTTCATTCTCTTTTCTTTTCTTTATTTTCTTGGTTTTTTTTTTTAATATTTTGGTTACTTCGGTGCTGGCAAGAAGGTGGAAGGCTTTAGTTGCAGTAAGAGTGTTCTGCTTCTTCAGAGGTGCAACAAAAAGAAGAAAAACTGACTATTTTGTACATCTTTGGTCTGAAAACGGCTTTGTCTTTGGCATCTTCTTTTAGGTTTTCTAAGGTTTGATGATTCATTCATGGTGAGGGAAAGAGAAAATTGCCGATGGGGGTTAAATAGAAAATTTAAAGAATTCGTTTTTTTACCTTTTTATGCAATTTATCTTTTAGCCTGATATATTAAAATTTAAAATTTAGCCTGATATTGAAAATACAGTTTTAGATTCTCTTTATAGTGTTTTACATCTTTTAGCGATATGCATCTTTTAGCCTGATATATTAAAATTTAAAATTTAAAAACCATATAGTAATTCTGAACAAAATTTAAACGACTCGTTAATTTTCTACTTCTTGTTTCACTTAAAAAAAAAAACTTTTATGGTTTTTTTATAGTTAAAAAAAAATATCAATTTATTTTTATGGCAATTATAACATTTAATGCAAAGATGGCAAAAACTTAATTTCCACTCTTATCCATAAATTATTATGTTTTAATTTGTGTTGATGTTATAATCTCTATTAAAGGTAACAAATTGTTAATTTGAAAATTGACAAAAACTAGTTTTCAAATGTGAAATAAAATATTTGAGTTTTTATTTACAATATAAAAGTTAGGGTTTAATGTACAATATTCTTGAATCCCGACTACTCGTTGTGCAAAATTCTGAAATAAAATCAGACCCTTCGCGTTTTCTTCAACAGTTCCATCGTCGCAAGCACTCATCTTCTTCAGCTCTAAAGCCATCTCAAAGGTAAATTTTCTCGAGATCATCTTCTCTTTTTGATTCGTGCTTCTTCGTTCCTCTTATTCCAAGGCTAGATTCGCTCGCTTTACGTTCTGATTTCATCAGATCGATGAAGTATCCATTGCAATTCTCTAGAGATCTGGATAATTTTTTTGTAGCCGTTCACAGCTTTGATGAGATTTTGTTGGTTTCGAATCATTAAGATATGGAGCATTGTTGGTCGAACGATGGTAGATTTTGTGTTTAGCAGATGGATTTTCAGTTTTAATTGTTTGCACTTGGCCATTGTGATCTACCATTTTCATAGTTAGTAGAGATCTGATCGTAAGGTTTTGGATTGGGAATCAAAATTTACGTAGAGACTGGTGTTAAGGACTTGTAACCTAGTTATGGAGTCGATTTGGTCGGAGTTATGTAGAAATCATAATTTGAGGACCGGACTAGATGATCTATCATTCTTTTCTTAGATCTTAATGTATCTGTTCACAAAAATAAAGATCTTGGTGTGTTCAGTGCTGATCTTGTTTCTGAGACCGAAGTGATTTAGTTTGTGTGTTTCTAGTGGGTTATAACACTGAATTTATCACTGTTTCAGGTATATCTTGGTTCAACAACAATGGCAGGGGCTAATGTAAGTACATCTTTTACCTCATTGAATACTGTTTTATGTAAGAATAGTGTATCTGTGTCTGTATGTGTTTGCCTTGGTAGTTTCTGCTGGGATCATACTCGCTGGTATTCATAATTAAACCTAGTCTTGTGATGCTTTATGGTTTGCTACTCCTATGCAATTCGTTGCGTTGTGATGTAATAAAACTTTTGATAGTTTTCTTGAGTTGAGAAGCCATCATGTATATTTCTTGGTGATAAACTCCTTTGTTCGTGTATACAATAACTATGTTAAGATTGCTTTTTCTTGTTTCTTTTGTTGAGTGGGTAAGAATTTTCTCGGATAGTGTGACGAATCTGAGATTCATGCCCCCATCATCAAAGATTGTTCGCATCTTTCAATCTGGAAGCATAATTAGGCTTTATTACAGTCTTAGAAATATAAGTTCCGGTAGATTTCTGTAAACTTTCTTTTGCTGCTGAGAAAATTTTATTTTGCTTATGAATCTGCTGTGATGCAATTTTATCATTTGTTTGTTAATACAATATAATTGGGATTCAATCTGCTGGAGCTGCCATTCGTCTGGTGTGTCATGTTTTTGTATGTCCTTTTGGTGACCAGGTTGAACTTAACTAAAACTCGTATCATCTTTTATCCTAAAACTTGTATCATCTTTATCCTAAGTGTTCTTAGCAAATTTATTTATTAGCACCGTAGGTTTGATTTGCCTGTTTGGTCAAGCCATAGATGATGAGTAACAGATATATCTTTTTTATTTGATTGGCCGCTACAAATACTCAAGGAACTTAACGTTTGGACCCTGTATAACTGTCCAAATGATTGGTCGTAGTTGGAGTGGAGATATTTTTTATCCTTGCTGTTGTAGAAGTTCAACCTTACATGATCTTTTTATGGATTCTCGTGTCTGCTTCTCTCTTAATACTTACATGCTGACTGTCTGATCTACAATGAACAGGATTCTTGTCCGTTGATAAAGAATATTCTTCTTCTAGACTCTGAAGGAAAGCGTGTGGCTGTCAAGTATTACTCAGATGATTGGACAACTAATGCTGCCAAGTTAGCTTTTGAAAAGTATGTCTTCTCAAAGACCTCCAAGACCAATGCTCGCTCAGAAGGTAAGACCAAATTGAAAATTCCACACATGCACATTATTCATATATGTAGTTCTCTGTAAGTTGTATCATATATGACTGTAAAAGCTTCATGTTTTATTTGCTTGTTGGCTGTCTACTGGGTTTCCTGACTCAATATCTCCATATTCTCTGTTTTAAATCATTTGTACCTGTGAATAAATTTTATCTTAATGTACCTTTTTGCAGCGGAGATCACACTGTTGGAGAATAATATTGTAGTCTATAAGTTTGCCCAGGACCTGCATTTCTTTGTTACGGGAGGTGAAAATGAAAACGAGCTCATCTTATCATCTGTTCTTCAAGGCTTTTTTGATGCTGTTGCATTACTTCTGAGGTATTTAGCCCACCGTAACAAATGACCATGTGACTTTTCTTGATCAGTGATATATGAAATTAACGTTGAGCATCCTTTCTCCTTACAGGAACAATGTTGAAAAGATGGAAGCCCTTGAAAACTTGGATCTCATCTTTTTGTGCCTTGATGAGATGGTTGATCAAGGGTATGCTACATATGCTTTCAGATACTATACTACAATTTTTCGACTATGTTATTTTCGGAAATCTAACATTTTAGCCTTGCACAATAGTTGTACTTATATGCAATTCTTAAACATAGAGTAGAGATAAAAGATTGCTGACTCCAGCTTGCCATTGATATCTTAGCAATTAGCTCCCTAATATGCTGATGGAGTTGGGTTACATTACGGACATAGTGACATCTGGTCTTTAGGGACTATGAGAACTTATTGTTTGATTATTGGTGAACAACTTCAGGCAGTGTGGTAAGGTGTTCTTGTTGAGTCTAGTGCAGGACTATTTTCACTATCTCAGGTGGGTGCAGGGAAAATGTAGATTTGCGAGCTCAGCAACATACCTTACGTTGGTTAGTTGAGAACTGAAGGTTTAAAAGATAGCTCAGAAAATTCGTCGGGGCGTTTTGGATTTGTTGAGAGTTTTGGTTGAGAGTTTAGAAACTTATCTCGTTAATGAAGCCTCTTCTAAACTGTAATTCTTTGGCGAATTGAATAAATAACTTAATGGGTTTGAATCCCTATCACAGTATTACTCATGTTTGCGTTGTCTTATGAAACATGTTCAGGATGGTACTTGAAACAGATGCCAATGTTATTGCGGGAAAAGTAGCAATGCAAAGCGCAGAAGCAAATGGTTCACTCTCTGAACAGGTGAGATGCAATATGACTACTAGTACTAACTACACAAACTTTGAGCAAAGGGATAGTCTTTATAGCGATTATGCATTTGACCTTTTTGTGCTTTTTGAATGGTAGACATTAACTCAAGCATTGGCACAAGCTCGGGAGCACATTGCAAGAAGTCTTCTTACATGATTTTCATTGTGGGAGCGAAATGGTATATTCATGAGCCCTTGTAACCATATCTGAAATGGTTGCCGTTCATTAGAAATCAATCCTTATTGACTTTACTATCTTATGACTTTGCTTTCTTATGATTTTTTTTGTGGAATTTATTAGATATATTATTCCCCTTCTATATGATGATTTTCTTGTGGAACTATCTTTTAAAGTTAAGGATCAACATATGCACTAGTGATTTCTGAGTTTATGTTTCTTATAAATAAAAAATATCTAAGCATTCACACTAATAAGCAAATGATTTCTGTTTTTCTGAGTTTTATGGAGAATCATGGAATCGATGTTCAATGTGGACTCTCTTTGGCATAATTATGAATATGTTTTTGTTGCTGCAATTGAAATGATAAAGTGATGATAGTGGATTCTCTCAATTTCTTGCTGCCATAGAAAATTATAAATTATCTGTTGTAATGTATTTTATTTTTAGGATGTTGTTAAGTTATGATTGATTATCTATCTGCATATAATCGAATGCTTTACGTATCTATGAGGGTCGATCTCAAAGTATTGTGATATAAGAGGGAAAATCTCTCATAAGTATGTGTCTAATGAATGGTTTGGACTCAATCCATTTAAGGAAAGTTGTAGTTGTCCGTGGTTCAATATTTGTTAGGGAAGATAAAAGAAAACTGCGACATACGATCCAAATAAGAAAAGAACGGATCCTAAGTCATTTGTCAAAAAGACTCAAAACCACATATTGAGAATCATATAGAGAACATATAAAATATGGTCTATCAACTTAGAATGCGGATGCAACTCGCCGATGCAACTATTAAGGAAAAATATATTAGTCCTGCTTTTAGATAAATATGAAATATATATACATCACGAATTGTTCATACAACATAATTTTTACTTGGTAGTGCATGTCACTTTGCATTATATCTTTGTTGGTGTAGCTAAATACATAAATTTAGTTAGGATGCATAGCCATGTGGTTTTCAGTAGGCTTGGTCATTCAAGTATTCGGTTCGTTTCCGAGTATGATCCATTTAGTTCTAGGTAGAGGGGTTTAGGATTCATTCGGATATTTTAGAATTTCGGTTCGGTTCCGGATACCAGAAATATTAGAAATTTTTTTAAAATGGTTAAATTTGAATAAAATTTGATTAAATTTTGACAAATATAACTAAGAACTTGCATATATATTGTTTTTTTTTTTTGACTATTTTGGTTATTTTGGTCAAATATAACTAAGAACTTGCATATATATATATATATATATATATATATATAGCTATAAAAGCTTTCTAAATAAGAAGATTTAATACCAAAAGAAGTTTTCATTTTATTATGTGTCTTTTGTTGGTTGGTCTAGTGAACCTGTAAAAAAGGAAGGTAATATTTCTCTAATAATGTCCCCATACATGTTTTACCATGTAAAAAAGTTTGAACTTATTAATTTCTTACATTAGACCAATTAGAAGAGGCTTTGATGAGTTGTAATGTTGTAGACACGAATCTATTTGCATAAATTTAATAATATGTAAATATGACTATTATTATTTATTATACTCACAACAAAAAAATAATTTATCATACCAGCAGAGTAAATGACACTGTCAGTAAACATTTTAATTGGCAATCATAAAAGCTTATGGTCTATGGACGAATAAACAAAAGTTAAAACAAAATAAAATAAAATTAAGAGACTTATGAATAATTATATAAAAAGAAATCTGTGAAAAGTTATGTAATTAATTGTTGTTTTAACATAATTATTTATAAGAGTGTCTTAGATTTTTTTTTTGTTTAATTACATAATTTTTGTTAAATATTTTCTTCCATTATTAGTCATAAGAGTCTTTTACATTTACTACTTTTAACGTTTCCAATTTTCACCTATATATTAGGCTTTTGTACTACTGAATACTTCATCGAATTTTTTTTATAAATGAACCAAATTACACCTAAAAAATCCTAATCAAAATCAAGCAAATATGAGCAAATCAATCTTTGTTGTTTGTATCAGTTTATTGGTTGTTCTATCCCCAACTCTAAATGCTAAAATGGTGAGTTACCCGAATGGCGATAGACACTGTGCAATGGCGCAAGGCCATGTGATAAGTGCATGCTTGCAACAACCCAACGGACTACAACATGCGGATTGTTGCTATGCTATAAACGAAGTAAATAGACAAGCAGAGACACCAGAAGCTCGAATATGGCTTTGCAAATGTTTCCAAGAAATTATAAAGTTGTCTCGATTTACAAAACTTATTGGTATGCCTGAAAAATGTGACATTCCTAACGCTGTGCCTTTTGACCCCAAAACCGATTGTGGAAGGTATGTAGGATTTTCATATTATTATTATTTTATTTTGAATTTTGTTTAAAATGCTTTGAATTATTTGCATTATTTCGATATAACTTTTAGATTTTCTTTGTAAATAAATTTCTTCTGAGAAGGTTATAAAATTGATGGCTATGTAAAATTTCATTGATTTTAAAAACTATAAGACTTAGTAAATTTTTACTCAGGATTACTAGTTTTTTTTTTTTTTGGTCACCAACTTATAAAATTATAATGGTTTGGAAATCTTTGATAAGCGAATTGTTTTCCTCTGAAATGATTTGTTTTTAACTCATATTTTTTATAATGAAAAATAGGATATATATGCTTTTTTTTGGGCTTATTTGGTAGATAAATAAATGCAAAGCCAAAAATGGTATTTGTAAATAACTGATGCATTTTATCTCGCTTGTTTAAGAAAAGAATATAATATTATATAAAATAACATGTAATTAGAGAGTGCACTAGTCTTTGGTCAACATGTATATAGTGCTGTTATTATATAATTTTCGTAAAGGAAATAATAAATTAGGACTTAACTTTTCTTATTTCGAATAATCTTTTTGCAGGATTAAGCTCTGAGGCAAAGATGAAGTCACAATGAACAAGAAAGTTAAATATGGCGATGAATGTACTTCAATTTTATTTTTTTTGGTCACCTTAATGTATTCTGATCATGTTCCCGAAAAACTAAGCATATCTTTTTGAATAGCTATGTTATAGCTGGTTAAATTGGCATAAATCTAAACGATAACGAAGCAAAAGAAAGAGATAAAAACCTAAGAACCAACTTAAAAACTCCATATTAATCATGTTCCAATCAGTTGACCATGAGGACGAAGATCACAGCTACGGCTAATCCAATGAGAAAACGATTAGTGTTGATCTGGTCGTTTTCATCTTTTGTAACTGATCCATAATGAGAATTGTGTGACTGAACTGTTGGATTTGAAACAGTGGCTGCATTCAGTACAAGGCTTCTTGAAGGTACGGGTACAGTTCCAACCGGGGAATCAGTTAGCACATAGTGATCGACTATATACATTAGATATTTGTTATTTGTTATGTAAACATTGTTTTTCCGGTTTAGATTCTGAACCGTTTTAATTATAAAGTTGTTGAAAAAACATATAATCATACTTTTGCATAATCATGACTAGCTTTGAACCACTACAACATATTAAAAAAATAACTTCATTTGGTTTTAAACTAACATATCTAGGCCTTAATTAGCTAGAGGATGACATGGGTCATATATCTTAATATTTTAGGATTGAATTGAAATCTGAATTTGTTGGAACAACTATTCAGATCCGATTCTGCCCCAAACTTATAATTCCCGCTGGAATTCTAGATTCAATTTTTAAAAAAAAGCTAAATATGATTAAAGATAATATTTATTACGGAAGAAAAAAAAATAGCAGAGAATATTTAATTTTTTTTTATATAAGATTTGATAAAAGATCATTTCATCTCGCTTTATACTATTTTAAAAATTTGAAACATTTTTTCTTCTAACCACACATTAATTAAACATCAACTCCTTGATTGGTTGCCCAATCCGGAGAAAAAAAATGTTTACATATGAGAAATTGAGAATTCTTAAGGTAATGATCTAGAGGTCCGAGCTAAACAGTCAATCTGAAAATAAAACTTACGAACAATGGAAGAAAGAGAAAAGAAGGAGAAATTAACTCGGAGCAAACCAATCTTGTCAAGAATATCAGAGAAAGCGGGCCATTCTTCAAGAGACTGTATCACTCATACTACCTCTGCACAATCTGATTCTAATGCCTAACAATTTATCCTTAGGGAAATGTTAGTCTTCATAGGCCATATTAAAAGCTTCCATCTCCGAGTGAATGGGGAGTAGCTTCGTCGTTGTCCTTTCTCGCCTAAATGCACAACTTGGCCCTCCCCCTGCAATCAAATCCATCCTAAACCTGATGTAAGGTTAGATAATTTCCATGAGCCATCAAATCAACATTTTAACAAACAAGAATTCCTCTCTATTGACTATCTTTCCCATCAGTCTATTTAAGGCTTAATTGAGCTGTTTCCTACGCCAATTGCTCACTTATCGCATGATGTAGAATATCAGTAGGATTCTGGATGATTCTTTTGAATACATTTTTATATCGAGCTGTCCAAATGAACCATAATATCCATGGAAAACAATCATAACCTCCTTCCTCAATCGACCGATGTGGTAATCTCCAAAAATAAGAAATCCATATTTAATTTGAAACATTTTTTTATTTATTATTTTTTAATCTCTCTTAGATGCATATGAAATATATATACATCACGAATTGTTCATACAGCATTTTTTTTACTTGGTAGTGCATGTCAATTTGCATTATATTTATGTTGGTGTAGCTAAATACATAATTTTACTTAGGATGCATAGCCATGTGGTGAAGGTCGGTTTTGAGGTTGTGCAAGTGATGTAAAAATAGGTTTAGCATTGGAATGAAGAAAAAAAACACACACATGATCTATCACATGACAAAAAAAACACACACACATGTTTAGAGTCGCGCGACCCTCGACGGCGACTTGTTTTGAAAGAAGCGAACAACTCATTAATTAAATGGACAAAACACTAGTAACAGTTGTTGATACATAAAAAGGCTTAGTGTGGTGGTGTTGTTATTTTCGGCGGCTCCAGAATCATGAGGTTGGAGTGGCAGCAACAGAGATGAAGGAGAGGTAAAGATTTTATTCGGTCGTCAATGCAACAAACAAAGCCTAAATTGTGAACTTTTGTGTCGTCCGATTTCTTACATCCTATCAAAATTGTATATTCCCACACTTTAATGTTTTTTTTTTTTTTGAAACTGAATTTTCATTGCTTTTTGGTTATTATTTAAAAAGTAATAAAATTTATTAAAGCCAATATTAATACACACTAGAAGGTCCATGATAAGTTTGAGCCGAATTTGCATGTGATGTACCCTATTTTGTGTTGTTGACAAACATCTTTGAGCCAAAATTAACATTCATGTGTATGAGCTTGCTATTGGTGTAGAACGCTTCATGTGTCCATCGTCAAGAGTGAACTGGCTGAATAGTGGTGATAAAAACATTGCCTTCTTTCACACGATGATGGAGACAAGGAGATCTCACTACCTTAGTACCTTATTAACCAATCACGTATAAGAAAGCTCTATGGATCTTCAACAACACCTTGTTGAGTTTTACACAAACAACACTCCATTACTTGTACTTTTTCGATCAGGGTTCTTATTCTCAAGTAACATATTAACTAGATCGAAAGCCGAACTAAGGCAGAGAAAAGATGTGTGTTTATTATGATTAATTGATTTCACATTACAAAGTTTGAAGTCATAAAAAGAAGATCCCTATTACATTGTCTTTTTTTTTTTTATCAACAATAGAAACTTTCGTTCATAATTATAGTTTCAGGCCCAATACATTAATAGAAGCAAAAACATTGATAGAATTTGGGTCGCAGTCCAGAATAACTGAAAGCAGAAGCAAAAGGGCCACAAAAAAGGCCCTAGGCCCATTTAGACAGTGAGTTCTCCCTAAGCTTGCCGCTGCGGCTGCCCGCGGTGTCCTCTCCCGGCACTGGAGCGGCGACGAAGCGACGGGTAACTCACGGAGGTACGCAGATCTGGATCCGGGAAGGTTCGCTAAAAGGGTCTCAGCAGGTTTAGCGGTATACAGCCGCTGTGTCTCCGGCTCACGGCACCGGGATTGATTAACGAAAAATCTGAAACAGTTAGATTTAAAATCAAGTTTTGAAAGCTCGTGAAGAAGACCATAATCTGTGAACTAAACGACTCGGAAAACTGGGATCGATGGTCAGCGACCGGGATCTTGGAAGTTCCCGAGACAAGCAGCCAGAGAGAAGCGCCACAGGAAAGGGTGAAGTAACGACGACTTACGGTCGCGGATATAGGTGAGGATGGAGCAACGACATCTCCAGGCCGCGGCTGCGGAATCACCCGAGCGGCGGCGAGAAGAAGTGAAATGGTGGATAAGCGTTCTTCCACCAGAGCGAAGATGGAGCCCGACCTAGGTCTTCCGGTGGTGAGTGGTCTGAACGGGAAACAGAGCAGGAGCGTGACCAGGAGGAAGCAGGGAAATCGCCTGGGGCGACGGTGGAATCAGATCTGAGTTTGCTATCGGGAAGCGCGCCTGGGAGCTTCTAGGGTCTTCAACAAGTACTCCCTTATTACATTGTCTTCTCTACTCTTTTATAGAATCTAATCATAACGTCCATTTCTTGCGTTAACTCCGAAAGATTCTGCATTAAATTTCCCAGCATGACCCCCGTAATAATTGCAAAATTCTCAAGTCTGGCACGATCATCGTCGTACTATTGAATGCTCGAGATATGGTGGTTTCGTAATAATGAAGCTCATACGCTCCCAGGCTCTGGGCTTTTTCCAATATCCAGTTCGGAATTAGATATTGGGCTTGTACAAACATGCCAATGCAGAACATGAACTCTGGCAGATTGGATTTCTACTTCAGGTCGGATATCGTGCGAGATCCAACACCAAAAATTGCCCCCCAAGTATTGCTAAGATTTAAATGCTAAGATTTTTTCGGAGTGAGAAGGAGAAATGCAATCCCATAAATCATGTTGATTTGACGTCCCTCGATTAGAGTGTGTCTTTTTGTTTGCTTAGGGCTTTGCCGCCCATTTTTCTTTCAGGGTTTTGCATATAAAAGCCGATGGACTCCTGGTATACTGTACCCACTCATTGCCAGCGCAACTGCTTCCACTTAAAAAGGTAAATTCTCTCTTCTGTTCTTCATTTCTTCGTGTAGTCCCTTGTTTAGATCTAGGTTGTTAGAAACTTTTAGAACTATCAACCGTTTTAGATTAGGAAAAAAACTGGAGAATGTTTTGGACTATCGGGTGAAATCTCTCGGATTTTTATCGAAATCCTCACAGACTTTGTTCCTTTGCCTTTAACCCTTCTTAGGTGAGTCTGATCATCCTCCATTGCGTTTCATCAGTGAAAAACAGGAGTTTGTCCCGAGATGTTGATGCAGATCCTAGAGAAGCTTGAATATCTTCATCCATCCTCAACGTTTGCTGAAGATCTTCATCGTGTTCGAAGGTTATATTGAAGATCATCGAAGTCTGGCTGAACAACCCTCCAGATCTTCTTTTGTTTGTAAACCTCTCGCTTTTTGTGTTTGTGCAAGCCATGTCATCTTCAAAGCCAAAGAGACAAAACCTACTTCGCGGTAGGTTTGAGAAATATCGAAGTTCATTTCTCACTCCAGAAAACTTGGAGACACTTAAAGGGGTTTGCGAGATCCCTTTGGGGGTAGAGCTAATTTCTCTTGAGGTGAACGAATCTCCAGAACAAGCTCAACCAAGGTTTAGTTGTGCTATCGAAAGTTTCTTCTCAAAGTCTATTCTTCCCACTTCCTGATTTGTTAATTATGCTAATGCATGAGCTCGAGATTTCGCTTCCCCAAATATGCCCCAACTTCATATGACCTGTATTGTGCATTTAGACTCTTGCTAAAGAGAGTTGCTACCAACTAACGATATCGAATTTCCTCCACATGTACTCAGTAAAGAAAGTACGAACTAGAGGGACATTCTATCTCGAACCTCAAAAAGGTTTCAAGGTTTTTGATGATTTTACAGACGAAGATGCACAATAACAAAAAGCCAACTTCTTCTTTCCTGTGAATAAGCATACGTTTGGCTATCTTACTGACCTCTTCATTCCGTACTGGTCTGAACGAATCAGTAGTTAACCTAGGAAAAACAATTTGCTTTCACTATCGACTTTATTCCTACGAGCTCACTGTTTTTTTTGCAGCTAATTTCACAAGAGGTCCGTTATCCTAGGTATTTGCTCAGCATTTCATTGTGTTCTATGGCGGTTAAATTGCGTGGGACTCCTTCTCTGGTCAAAGAATTGTGAATCAGGAGCTTGTCTGCCTTCCCGGGTAGAAACAAGCAATTTAAACTTAACCCTCAACTCTGCTTCCTAGCCCATCGACATGTCTGGTCTCAGATACCGTGAAGAATAGAAACTTAAGAAGGAACATGCTCAAAAGGAGAAGGAGATGAAGGAGAAAATGTCCAAGGCCTTCGGATAGGGGAATTCAAAGATTCTAATGAACAAGGAGAATGCCTCAGCGCTACCCTGCCAACATCGGCATCCGGCCCGATCGGCAACTGCCCATCAGCTTCCATCCTTTTAAAAGTTGTGGTTATTACGGAAGAGGCTGCCTCATCTGTACCTCTTTCTACTTACGAAGTCGCTAACGTTCCTCCAAAAGAAGAAACGGAGAAGAGTACGAATCTGTAGAGAAAAAGAAAAGCATCTGAGCTCGGTTCTTTATCCAGAGACGTTGTTAAAGCTTGTTTATCCACATCTGGTGATCGAAGTGTCAATCCCATACCCGAGGTGATTCCAGCTCTAGAAGGGGAGAATCATGACGTGCAACATCCAAGCATGTTTAAAAAGATTCAGCTATGAGAGAAACTTCTCACCATGAATCGGTTGCTCTTCCTTCAGGTAAGTTTGATTGTCCAAATCTACTGCGGACTTGATGAAGAACTATATTCGTCCCACAGTAATGGTTATCCCAAGCATATCGCAGAAATCAAACGGAAGAATTACTTCCGCTTCGCCGACAAAATCGGAGAGGTAACATTTGATTGATTTGGATAAAGTTGCAATTTTCGAAGATAATTTGACTGATGGTATCCTTCATGTAGGTTCTGATTGAGTATCACATTACTCTCGCCTCTTACAAATATCAGCTTTATGCCTATTCCTCGTCCAACGAGGTGAGGGCCCTAAGGAAAGAAGTCTCTGATCTCGAGGCTTAGGTGAAAAAACTGAAGGTCTTGGAGGAAGAAAACTTTTGTACTGTAGAAAGTGCTAAGAGGATCCAAGTCCAAATGCAGAAGGCAGATGCTGATTTTGCTGAGACTGCGGCCGCGCGATTTTACCTGAGGGAGAAACTCACCAAGTCCAACAACCTTTACCTTGTGGGTATCGAGAAGGAGAATGAATTGAAAGAGCAAGTAGGAGGAGTATGAGCTGAGGAACCAACTTCTGATGAAGAACCAAGCCTCCAAGCCAACTTCTATTCACATTTGCCAAAGTAAGAAGATTTCACACTTGTTTATCATTGTACTTACTGATGATCACTTGTATAGTTGGAGCATGGCCATGTCGTCTTGAGTTTTGCTTTTTCCAAAGGTGATAAATTGTAGCTTGGAAAACATACCTAAGAAGGTATTGTTTTAATCGAGGAAGTGTAGAAGCTTGTAACAATGGCTGAAGATGACTCCAATTAGCTGTAGAACGTGATTCAAGGATGCCTTGCGTCAGTTTCAGCCATATCTCTGATACACGCCTAGGCCCTCAATGATCTGAGCTTCACGAATCACCAAGATTCACCGGCGAGAAGGATACATGGAGGGTTTGTTTCTCGGCGAAGGCTAGCATAAGCGACCGAAATAGAGGGGGTTGGTGGAACGAAAGTGAAGATAAAGGTACCATAAGAGCTATGGGTTGCTCTTGATACAGCCACACTCAAGTTCTGAGGACAAACTTCCAAGAATAAGAGCCACTCTAGCCTAGAAGTAACACTAGGGTTAGAGAAAAAGAGATACAACTTTGGTAAAATGATGCTTAATTATTAATGAAGAAAGTTTGTCCTTTTATAGGCTACAAGTAGGAATACTTAGGATTAAATGGGGCCTAAGCCATTAGGAAACAAGTATGATACTTAGGCCTATGAACAAATAAACCCAAAAGCAAAAGCCTTAGAAAGCAACTCACACACAAAATCTCAAAAATAGGGCAAAAATAACTAAAAAAAAGAAGGAAACTTTTGTAATGACTTCCTTGAGATATGATCACATCTCTTATGTGCTTAGGCTTGTCATCAAAGGGTTCCAAGTCAAACACATAAGGGAGATAAGATGTGATGCCTTAGGCGTTTCTTGCCTCATTAAAACCCTTTTCTAGAAACCCGATGTGGTAAAACTAGAAGTAGGGAAAGAGTACAATGCTTTACCCAAAGTCTTGAAGGATGTCCTCACTCATGGATAGTGAGGACACACAAGGCTTTGCTCCCAAAGCTGAGTGTTCGTGCACCGTCTATCAAATCTAGGCTCCTCGGGTCCGGTTGGGGAGCTAGCCCGCTTTGGTCCGGTTCCTCTTGCTCCGCTCGGTGAATGTGCTCCATAAGTCCATGGATGTAGGTTTGTAGCTGGTTCTTGATGGCCTTGGTCTTGCTCCGGGTCATCCTTTCAGTTGGAATGAAAGGAACCGTGGTCTTCACTCCGTGGCTTGCTCCGGTCCGGTCCGCGGTCTTGTCTTGTTCGGGATCGATGTCCACATCAATCTTCGATGAGAAACTGCATTCAAAAAACAAATGGTTTCGTATTTCCTCTGAAGAATTACACAAGACACATGTCGAGTTGACATTTTGATTCCAATTCTTCATGCGATCTACTGTGGTTAACCGATCTTGAATTGCCAACCATGATAGGAAAGAGAATTTTGGTGTTGCATTAGGGATCCAGATGATCTTATGCCAATTGACTACCGGATAATGTTGTCTTACCAAGTACCAAGTACATCGAGTGGTAAACTTCGGCTGAAAACAACGACGACGTGGCCATCGCTGAATGAGAGCTTGATCAATTGTACCTTCTAAATTAACACCAATATCGATGACACCACGAGGCCTTATTAAATCCAGCAATCTTACATGTTCACTCCATTGATCAAGCCAAAACGAAGTTGTTTTACCATTATGAACCTCTATCTTATGGAAAGGTTTTGCAAGCACTCTATACTTCAGCAATTTTTTCCACATCCATGAGCCAATGCTAGTGTTCTCTTTTACCGACCAAAAAGAGTGTATCTTGATGTTATATTTCCATACCCAAAAAATCTACAAAGAAGATTGACGAGAGACTATCCTCCATATGAGTTTTGAACAGCTAACCTTATTTGATTCAATCAGGTTTTTGATTCCTAAGCCACCTTCGTGTTTTGGACGACAAATCACATCCCAAGAGATTTTAAATTTTTCCGGATTCAGATCTGGCCCTGACCATAAGAATGCTGAACAAAGTGTGTCAATCTCCTATATACAACTCTTTGGTAATCGAAAAGTTGACATCCAGAAGTTCGTTAAGCTTAGAATGACTGAAGTAATCAGCTGAAGACGCCTTGCATATGATAAATATCGAGCTGTCCAAATAAGTTGGCATTTACTTACACTCTATGAGATTTTTTGTATGACACTAATGCATGAGCGTGAACAAATCAAATGAGATCATCGTAACTTGCTTATTATATGAGCATGAACAAAAAGAACAAAGTTCGGCCAATCCATTAACAATATGAGAAAAACCATAGAAGCAAGTAAAATTTATAAACAAAGATGAGACGGTAAAGTGCAGGAATATTAAAATGAAGTGTAAATAGGAAAAACATAAGTAAGACATAAATAGAACAGGATGGTGTATGAATTATTTAATAATACCGATGTTTTGTGGTTACTGGAATTGTGTTCGTTGTTATCTTTTCTCCACTGTCGCCTTAATTTTTTTTTTGAAATTCATTCATCACCATTTCGTAGTAAGGCTGCTCGAACACGAATTCCTTAATTTTTCTGAACCACAGAAGTATGTAAAATTTATGAATAAAGATGAGATTATAAAGTGAAAAACATTTCCTCACAATAGATATATGTCCACTATTATAATCTTTAGTAATAATTTGATTCATCTAGAGCTGAATGATAGGATGAAGTGTAAATAAGAAAAACATAAGTAAGACATAAGAAGAATAAAGGATGGTGTATGACTAATGTGATAATACCGATCTTTTGTGGTTATTGGAATTGTGTTCGTTGAAATCTCTTTGCCACTGTCGCCATAAAAGTTTTTTGAAATTTATTCATCACCTTTCGTAGTGAGGCTACTCAAACACGAATTCCTTATTTTTTTAAAAAACTTAAGCAAACCCAATAACAATTTTGTAAAAAGTATATTAAAACTCCAAACATCATTTAAGAATTATTGGAAAGGTTTCTTGGTGGAATGAAATTCAGACTAAAATTTTATATACTTCTAAAATTTATTTGTATTATACATTTTATGTATTATATTTTTAAAATTTATTTGTATTTAAACTTTGTATATATTTTAATTAGGTAAATATAGGGATATTAATGTAGATAATCCCCTTATTATTATTTGGAGAGTACATTTATAAAATAAACCTTAAAAATGTAAGTATTTACATCACATTGCCATTACAACAAAGAACAAATTATAATCTCTCACTAAGGGTAGTTTAGTCATTAATTATTATACAATTTTATAGAAAAAATATATCTATTTTAATTTTTCCTTAAAAAAATCTAATTAAAATCAAATATTTATAGTAACTAATTAAAATCAAATATTTGTGGTAAGGTAACTAATTAAAATTCTATATTTATGGATACCAAAACCCATATTTATAGGAGATATTCTATAGAATATTTTATATTTGTGAAAAATTTCCATAAAATCGAATTATATCTATTTATAGAATATATATATATATATATATATTAATTTTTCCTTAAAAAAATCAAATTAAAATCAAATATTTATGGTAACTAATTAAAATCAAATATTTATGGTAACTAATTAAAATCACATATTTATGATAACTTATTAAAATCATATATTTATGGTAACTAATTAAAATCCTATATTTATGGATACTAAAAATCGATATTTATAAGAGATATTCTATAGAATATTTTATATTTATGAAAAGTTCCATAAAATCTTTGCTAATATATTGTCCAAAATTTCACAAAATATTAACTTCTATATTTTTAGCTAAACCTAACAACAATACTCTAAACTTCTCCCTATATAAACCGATCTAGTTCTCTTTCATCACCATTTGTAGCTTCATATATGTTTTATAAGTTGATTTACTAAAAATATCCTATTTTTAATTGGATTGTTGTTATCTTTATTATTTTATTTTATTTTATTTGCTTAACCATATGTATCATGAGTTTCAACATACATAAAAAGAGATCAATCACCAAAAGTATCTCCGATTTCGTTTTTAAAAAAAGTTATATGATGAAATTCTCATTGAGTTTTTTTATCACATATTGTCGTCATGTGGGATATTGTTCTCATTAAGTTTTGTTTTATGGTTTGATTTATTATATGCTCTGTTTGCTTTTTTCTCTAAATTTATGTTATGATTATGTGGAAAACTTAATAACTATTTTTAATATTTTCATTTTTGATTTTAGGAATGAGCATTTCTAAAAACAAGTTTGAATTCGGTTACTCCTATGAGCTTGGATGAAATAAATAGAGGTCAAAGGAAAAGATGAAGAACATTTTTTCTTTGTTGTAATTCTTAAGTGTTGTAGTCATATTTATTAGTTCATCTGGTAAACATCAAATATTAAAGTTTTATTTAATATCAACTAAAATATACTTAATTTAGATATAACTAACTAAAATATTAAACTTAATTGAATACATATATTTGTTGATAAATTATCAATATATATATATGTATATAGATTTAAGATTTATCTTATTAATTTATAATTTATAAATAAAAATTTAAAATATAGAATCTTAAAATAAACATTAACACGTGGAGTGGCACGAGACATATTCTAGTAAATGATTAAAGTAAAATTTCTCCTTTTAAATGTCATAATAATAAAGTTTTTAAAAAAGATAAATATTAAAATATTATATGTGTCAAACTGCATGATAATAGGGCTTCTTAGTAAAAAACCTTTATCATATAAAATTAGGATTGATAAAAATTTTAAGCTCAGCCAAAAAGCTATCTTCCTCCAAACCCTCGAAGATGCCGCTGCCGTTCATCCGTCTCCGCCGTCCGTTCGTTTAGTCGGTGAGTTTGAAATATTTCTTTCATTCTCTAGATTCTTTTATTTGGTGAAGATAACAAAAAAGCTCCTCTATTTACTTTTTGATATTCTCCACTCATAGACATCCTTCTTGGGATTGCATTCAGTTCAAATCTTGTCTCAAACATTCACGATTGAGGTTCACTTGTATCAATTTCAGTTGCACAAACATAATTTTATTATTACGTTAAAATATGATTAGAACTATGTGTAAGCCCGTAAGGTGTTTGTGAAAGATGTTTATGATTACATAAACCTATAAATCCATGTTAGCCTCTGATTAATAACATAAGCGGAAGCGTACCTGATGAATCTATGGTGAAAGAATGATTTTGGGAATGGATCTTCCAAAGCAAACCCTGAATGGCTTTAGGCCTCTGTTGATGGGATGTAGAGATTTTTCTGTATTTCTCGTTAGGGTTGCCTTGGGGACCATAACCCGTTTATATAGTAAAATAATTTCTAATTCGGCCCGTCATCAAATTAGAAATTACCAAATGTATCCACACATTAGTTTATTTTCATAACAATTATGCCCTTTAACCTTTTACTTTATTATATAATTGACCACTTAATTTAGGTTACTTATATGATGACCCTAACACATTTAATTAATACATATGTGATACAAATAATTCTTACAGTTTGATGTCATTTTCTCAAACTCGGTTATTGTCTCTATCTCTGGTTCTTCTTTGTTTGTTTAAGAATGTCTACTTCCTAAGTTATGTTTCTTGGTTATTGTCAGCCCATTTTAATGGTAGCTAGGGTTTCTCTAGTTCTAAATATAAGGTTTTTTTTAACATATCTGTCTTTCTCTGTGTTCGATCAGCAAAACAAAACAATCATGATTTCAGATTCCTTCCCGACTGATCTCATCCTCGAGATATTGTTGAGATTATCGGCAAAGTCAATTGCGAGGTTTCATTGCGTTTCGAAGCTATGGGCATCAATGCTTAGTCGTCCACATTTCACTGAGTTGTTCCTGACCAGGTCCTCGGCTCAGCCACGTCTCTTATTCGCCATCGAAAATAATAATCACTGGAGCTTCTTTTCGTTGCCTCAGCATCAGAGTCCGTATGAGAAGTCGTCGTCGTCTCTTGTAGTAGGTGCCGACTTTGATATGAAGTTCCATTTAGAAAATATGCGGATCTATCCTAGCCCCTGCCTATTTTCATGTGCTTATGCCTCTGGTTTGATCTATTTCTACGGTATGTTGATCAAACATAAAGATTACTATGCACTGTGTGTCATATGTAACCCAATAACGGGACGGTATGCAGCCTTACCTTATCTGGAAAGGTACAGAAGGGCATTTAGTTTTTTCGGGCTTGATCCGATCGACAAGCAATTCAAAGTATTGTTCATGGCTTATCCATCTGGTCCTGATCATCATAAAATTCTGACATTAGCAACTGGAGAAATGAGGTGGAGAAAGATAAAATGTTCCTTAACACATAAGATTAAGAGTAAAGGGATATGCATCAATGGGGTTTTGTATTACTTAGGTGATACGTCTGATGTTTACTTAGGTGACACGTCTGAGGAGATGCCTGATTTTGTGATAGTTTGCTTTGATGTTAGGTATGAGAAATTCAAGTTTATTTACCTAGAAAGCTTTTGTCAATTGATAAATTATAAGGGTAAGTTAGGTGTGATTTATTATGATCGTGCCTCTGATGATGCCGCTGATGATACCGCTGATGATTCCATTGAGTTGCTGTGTGGGTTCTAGAGGATGTCGAGAAACAGGAATGGTCGAAATACGCCTACACTTTGAGGGATGATATATTCTTGTTTCATGACGTTGCCGTCGTTGGAGTGACTGCTACAGGTGAAATTGTTTTGTGGTGCGATTTTCCCTATAAACAACCGTTTTGTGTGTTTCTACTTCAATCCAGAGAGGAAAACTCTCCAACGTGTTGAAATCCAAGGTTTTGGAGGATACCATGAAGAATGCCACAATTTTATTAGAGTCCACGTCTTTGCAGACCATGTTGAGGATCTTAATGTTAACGATCCAAAGCTGCTCAAGTCAAGAATCAGAAGGAGAAGATGAAGAAGAATCAGGAGAAAACTGAAGGAGAAGAAGATAGAGACGATCATTGGAGAAAAGCAATGAGTATGTCATTTTGTGTTTTTTTTGTATGAATGTTAAAATATATTCAAATAAAAAAACAGCGATTTTATAATGAATGTGACCTTAGTCTGAGAATAAAGTAGAATCCATCTCCGTTTTGTAAATGAATAGTAGCCTCGTTAAAACCCAATGATAGAAAACCCGAATGGGACAAAACCATCATTTGGGGAAAAGAGTACCACGTATTCACTTCGAGATGGAGTAGAAAGAAACATAGAAACAAATGATCCGATCAAATAGAACCTCTTAGTTAACCAAGTGGAGAAACATGGTAGATATCGAGGGTCGAGGGTAGTGCTGATAGAGCTGATCCGATTTTTGACGTTCTTTTCGATGATTTTGAACAATCTGCTTGCGGGTAGAGGATGTTTTCCATGTCGCCTTGTGTTTCGTTCCGACCATACATGATATGTTGATTGGAAAACATAACGTAAGAAAAATCTTGTGAGAAAAGACAGCGTTGGAGAAGTGAACACCAATGTGTGATCGCTCCAAACCGTTGAGTATAAAACTCCCATAAGTCCGCGAGTTAATGCCTCCCAAATGGTTGATGTGTATATATGCATTTAAAGAACAAGTGCTCTCTCGTTTCCTCGTGTTTCCTCGTGTTTCCTCATTTTGTGCTCTTCTCTTATGTGTTTATGCTCTTGAGTTATGTACTCTTTTTATAACTATTTTAATAAATCAAGTTTTTTTCTAAAATTCCATTTCTTGCAGTTCTTAATCAATCATATCCTCCGTGCGGTATTATATATTGATTAGATTTGTAAATCACTTAAACGACGACTTAACTCTCAATTTCGTCACAATAGAATCTACCAAAAAAAGGTATGTAATATTGTAATTTCGGGTAAAAGATTCATCCGTTTCTTTACTTACAAAGTAACCATTAAACAAAACTTAACCAAAGAAGAAGGAGTTTTATAAATAAATATTTTTTTAAAAAATATAACTATCTATCTTCAGTTCTTCACTCAGATAATATCATAAAGTTTGGGTGGACTCTTCATGTTTTCGAGCCGTGGAGTGGGAAGAATCTGAAGGTTTTCTTGTGGACCTTGTCGTACTTGAATCTGATGGCTTTGTTGTAGGACTCGAATCTAGTGTGGCCATATGAGATGTTTGGTTGAGACTAGTGGAACTCGATGATGATTGCGTGATCGAGGTTATTACGCTTGGTAGATTCTCCTGAGAAGCATGCATGTTGACTCTTATCTTGTTGTGGATGTTCTCATACTCATCGGTTTCGTCATGGATCTCTTCCTGAAAAATCAGAGCAAAAACGTTTAGCCCAACGAAATACTATATATGATTCTTTAGTTCTCTAATGCTAAAAGAGGTTTTGAGTTACCTGAAGAAGCTCTTCGATAACGTTTAGTCCATGGTGATAACTCCTACAACCTCTTCATTGGTCCAAAATGCAGAACAAATAGCCTCTATGTCGCTTCTTAGCTTGAGAGGCCGATAGAATTGTTTTCCCTTGCAGCTCCTTACCATTCTCGCTCTTGTGAGACTCATCTCACACTTGTTTTTTTGTCAACAGCTTATAATATTCAAACTAAAGAGGCTCAGAAAGCCAAGCCGGGGACCAGAGTTTACATAAGTAACTACATTTGGTTGAAGTTTGATACTATGAGCTAGCATATCGGCATTAGAGTTTAGAGAACGAGGAATAAAAGATAGTGAAAATAAACTGAACAAACTTCTAAACTTTAAGGCTGGCCATTCTTAGGGGGATGATACCATATTCACCAACTCCATGCAATCCGTCTTGAAGCTCACTGATGTCCGTTGATAAGAAAGGATGCAGTGCATTGTCCAAATAAGTGTTTCGAGTTTGGTATGAAGTGGAGAGAGGCTAGTTTGAATATTCCTTGCACCCATGTAAATTTCATTGTCTTCTTGTGTCATGCTTAACCATCCTAGACCTGTAATACTTCATTCTCTTTACAAGAGCCATCCACAAAGCACTGATGTTTCGAAGAACCCGAGACATGGATATGCAATTGTGGATGAGAAACCCTATCACCTTCAACATTTTTCGTTAACTCCCGGGCCAAGGTGGAAATATTGATGAATTTGGGAAAGTCCTTGGAGACGAGGTGATAGCATCATATTTTACATGTTTTCTTGCATGCATTTAGTTTAGTTTTATATGTTCTAACAAGCATTTAGGATAGTTTTAGTGCATTTGCATTTGTTTATGTGTTTACAAGTACTTGGAGGAAATCATGCACTTTTAGAGTATTTTGGAGCCTTAAGAAGCCATAGGAACTTTGGAGTTACTTGCTCGGGCCAAGAACATCATGAAGACATCTCAAGAGCCTCACAAAGGAAGCAGCGACCCTAGAATCGACCAGGAGTGGTCGATCCTCACCCAGAGCAAGCCATCGACAGACAACATCAACCTAGGGCGATCGATGCACTTCCACGGATCCAAGCTTGAAGCTAACGACGAAGACCATCGACGCTAGCATCGACCTTGAGTGATCGATGCTCTCCCTGAGCCTCAACATCGACCAAGAGCATCAACCTAGGCTGGTCAATGCTGTCTCGCCGGGAAGAAAAGAAAACTTCGGTTAATGCGAAATGCAAGATATGGAAACTTTAGATCGCGAGTTAATACCTTCCAGAAGATTCTAAGGATGCCCTAGACTCCTCTAAGCCTCCTAAACTCTATATAAACTCATGTATTCTCACTAGAAAGGAGATTAGACTCTCTAGCCACCTTTTGTCTCATCTTCAATAAAGAGTTCTTCTTCAAGCTGGTCTAGTTGTGGCCAAAACTAGATTAAGATCTCATGAATACATCATCAGGAGAGTGAGATTGTATTCTAGAAACAGATCTATCATTCACTCTTCATCGTAGACACACTCTAACGCAAGCTAATCACTTGGTTAATCGCTGGATGGTGTGACAACCTCCAATCGATGTGTCTCTCACACATAAGAGTAATCGATGATGTAATTGCATTTAACGCGTGAAGGTCGCCACGAGAGTGGGTCTGACACAGTGACTAGTTCCACGAGAGTGGCCTAGCCTAACTTCGAATATCCCTAGATTGACACTACAAACTTAATTGGTAAAGACATGAATCCTATAATCTAGAATTCCTGTAAATCGACTACCACCCAATTCACTGTAAATATTTATTTAAGTATTTTATTTAAGTTGTTTTATTTATGTTTATCTACTTATGTTATTTATATTTCTACAATTTATTTTATGCACTTTAATTTCAGCAATTTAATCTTACGCAATTTAATTTCTGCACTTTAATTAATGCACTATATTTTATGTTATTTATTTTATGCAATTTAATAACGCAATTTATTTTATGCACTTTATTTTCTGTTATTTACTTTATGCAATTTATTTTAAGTACTTTAATTTATGCAATTTAATTTCAGTAATTTAATTATGCAATTTAATTTAAGTTATTTAGTTTAAATTATTTATTTTATGTTTTAGTTTATTTAATCGTTTTATTTTATTTTATGTTTTATTTATTTCGCATCATATCGTTTAGGATTCGACACCACCCTGATTTATTATTCCGCCTATATTAGATTTGCATTTGCATTCTCTGTGTGTTATTCTATTGTCTTTGTGGATCGATCCCGTACGTACTACAATTGCATGAATGTGCACTTGCAGTCCTATGGGTTAAACTCTCGAGACTACTCTCTAGTAGTGCTCGGGTGAAACCTGAATAGAGGAAAACATAAACAACATCACACCCATTCTCCACTACCAAGTTTTTGGCACCGTTGCCGGGGAGAATATGTAATAGCCATAGAGCTTTGATGTGAATCTGAGACTAGGCACTTACGATTTACTAACTTGCTAATTTTTCAAATTTCAGGTGTATGAACACGAGGAGGATGGCAAAAATCCGCTTCCTAACTATGTTCGTGATATTCATGAAGTTGAGAAACAATCTAGAAGAGAGAGAAAGGGGAGAGAACTGATGGAGCAGCAAAGAAACGAACTACCCGCTGATAACGCTGAAGGCATTGAACATGTCAACAACGTCGCTCAAGATAACAGTGTTCCTCGTCGGGTGGCTAGACACCAACACCGAGCCACTCCGGCGATCGGTACGATAGATGAGCCTACCTCAGCGGCTCAAAGAACCGGTATTCTCCCCCCAACGGTGGAGAATAACAATTTCGAGATCAAGTCAAGCTTGATCAACATGGTGCAAGGCGACAAGTTCCATGAACTGCCTATGGAGAACCCACTTGATCACTTAGATCAATTTAACAAGCTGTGCGGGACCGTAAAGATCAACGGAGTTTCAGAAGACGCTCTGAAGTTGCGTTTATTCCCATTTTCCTTGGGTGATAAAGCAAAGCAGTGGGAGAAGAGTCTACCAGCTGGGTCGATTCTTACATGGTAACAATGCAAGAAGATGTTCCTCGTAAAATTTATCTCAAGCTCCCGAACTGCTCGTTTGAGAAACGAGATATCAAGCTTCGTGCAGAAAGGATCCGAAAGTTTCGGAGAGACGTGGGAGAGGTTTAAGGGGTACACGATGCAATGCCCGCACCATGGCTTTAGTGAAGAGTCGTTATTGAGCAATCTTTACAGAGGAGTTTTGGCCAAATACCGTATGCTTCTCGAAACTGGGACCAATGGTAACTTTTTGGGACAAGATACTGAACACGGAATGATATTGGTGGAAAATTCAGCTCACAGTGATGCCAATTTCGGAGGAGGTTCTGACCGTAGATATCGAATTGTAGCTGAAGGAGAAGAGAGAATGCATTCGGATATCAAGGCGTTGAACGATAAGCTTGACAAGGTGATACAAGTCTCCAAACGATAAGTTCATTTTGTCGATCAGTTGGATGCGACAAGGGGATACGCTGAGGAAGACGCAAGAGAAGAGAACGAGTGCGAGGTTAACTTTGTTGGTGGATATCGACAAGGTGGTTTCAATTCCAACTACCAAAACCATCTTAATCTCTCATACCGGAGTAACAATGTGGAGAACCCACAAGACCAAGTGTATCCGTTGATGAGGACACCATCCTCTTCATATCAACAAGGAGGATTCAGACCAAGCAATCATTTCAACAGACCATCTTACGCACCACAACAGTACCAAGGCCAAGGGGGTCAAAATTTCCAACCAGAGGAGGAGAAGTAAAAAGGAATGCTTCAACGTAGTCTCGAGGGGCAAGAAAAGCTTCAGTAGAGATCTCAGAAGGCTTCAAAAACGTCCACAGAAGGTGCAATGAGCTGAACTGCAAGTTCGATAGACTTGCTTCGCAGATAAACGTGTTGGAAACGCAAACTGCCCAAGTCGCTTCTTCATCCCAAAGACCACATGGAATGCTTCCTGGCAAACCTGAGATGAACCCTAGGGAGTTTGTCAATGTCATTTCCCTAAGGAGTAACAAGGAGATGGAAGAAAACGGTTCAGACCGAGAAGAATCAATGAGCATCGGAGGTGAGCATCGACCAAAAGCGGTCGATGCTGAGAGCTCCATCGGTCGCCTGGTCGATGGTACTAGACGGAAGCCCATCGGATAAGGGCATCGATCAGAAGTGGTCGATGCTAGGCGTACAGACCCCATCGGACAAGAGCATCGACCAGGAGCGATCAATGCTAATTTCGGCAGCGAAGCACATCGACGTTCCATCCGTCTACATAGACCAGGAGGAGTCGATCAAACTTTAAGACGTACCATCAAGCATCAACATCTAGCGTACTGGGTCGACGTGCCCTCTAAGGTGTCCGATGACCTTTTTCAACATCCGAACACAATACTACGAGATCAAAAAAGTTGCCGGATGGGACAACTAATAGCATCATATTTTACATGCTTTCTTGCATACATTTAGATTAGTTTTATATGTTTCTAATTTCCACTTAGGATTCTTTTAGTTCATTTGCATTTGTTTATGTGTTTATAGGTCCTTGGAGGAAATCGTACACTTTCATAGCATTTTGGGACCATAAGAAGCTATAGGGACCTTGGAGCTATTTGCTGGGGCCAAAAACATCATGAAGAAACATCTCAAGAGCCTCACAAAGGAATCAGCGGCCCTAGCATCGACCAGGGGTGGTCGATGCCTTTCTCTGGGAATGCCATCGACAGACAGCATAGACCAGGGCAGGTCGATGCTCTGTCTCGGACCTGAACTGGAAGTCAAGACGAAGACGATCGATGAAAGCATGGACCGTGGCTGGTGGATGCCTGACCAGAAGAAGCCCATCGACCAAGACATGTCGATGCTGAGTCACTATGCAAAAAAGAAAACTTCAGTTAATGCGAACTTGCAAGATATGGAAGCTTAAGATCTCGAGTTATGGCATTCCAGAGCCTTCTAAGGACGTCCTACACTCTCCCAAGCCACCTAAACTCTATTTAAACTCATGTATTCCAAAGTTTAGACTCTTTAGCCACATTTTGTCTCATTTTCAATAAAGAGTTCTTCTTTTAGGTTTACTCCTTTCTTATGCTTTAGTTTATGTTTATGTTTATGTTTTGATTTATATTTATGTTCTTTAGTTTCTTATTTATTGTTTTATAAAGCTAATCCTTGTCTTTGTCGTCACCCTCAGAAAGACAAGAGAGTAGATCCTTTAGACCACTAGGGTGGTGGTCGATGATGGGATTGAAGATTTAGGATTCAATATGTCTAGTTGCTCTTGACCGATCTAACTACTCTAATATGCTCTCTTAATGCTAAGTCATGTCCAATGGGATGTACTTAAGGTTATAACCAAATCAGTAGATGAGGTTATACGAAGAGAAGCCCTTAGCACCACGAGAGTGGGTTAAAACTTCAGACTTGCATATTAGAGAGTATTAGTTAACATCGAGCTTGTTGTTTGATGGAGCACCTTAATTCTAATCTAGCTGTGGCCAAAGTTAGATAATGATCTCAAGAATACATCATCACGAGAGTGAGATTGTACTCTAGAAATAGATCTGTCATTCACTCTTTGTCTTAGACACACTTCTAACGCAAACTAAATACTTGGTTAATCGGTTGGACGTTTGACAACGCCAACTGATGTGTTTATCACTCATAAGAGTAATCGATGATGGGATTGTGCGCAATGCGTGAAAGTCGCCACGAGAGTGGATCGGACACAGTGACTAGCATACCACGAGAGTTGACTGGTCTATAACAGAAAATCTCTAGATTAACAACACAAACTTAAAAGGTTAAGCATGAATCCTATAATCTGAAATCACTGATAAATCGATTATCGCCCAATTAACTGTAAATAATTAATTTAGTAATTTATTTATGTTATTTTATTTATGTTATTTTATTTATGTTTATTTATTTATGCTATTTATATTTCTGCAATTTACTTTCTGCAATTTACTTTTCTGTAATTTATATTTCCGCAATTTAATTTATGTCATTTATTTTTCAGCAATTTATATTTCCACAATTTATATTTATGCACTTTTAATTTATGCTCTTTAATTGTCGCAATTTAATTTCCGAAATTTACATTTCTGCAATTTACTTTTTCGCACTTTAATTTATGTAATTTACTTTATGCACTTTATTTTCAGTAATTTAATTTATGCAATTTAATTTTAGTATTTTATTTTTATGCAATTTAATTTATGTTATTTATTTTAAGTATTTTATTTATGCAATTTTAATTTATTTTATTTAAATTATGTTATTTATTTTACCGCCTCATATAGCTTATGACACAACCCCCTATTTTATTATTCCGCCTATATTAGATTTGCATTTGCATCCTCTGTGTAGTTATTCTATTCTCTCTGTGGATCGATCTCGTAATACTACAATTGTATGATTGTGCACTTGCGGTCTTATAGGTTAAACTCTCGAGACTACTCTTTAGTAGCGCTCGGGTGAAACCTGAGAGAGAAGGCGTAGCAAACTTTACGCCGCTGTCATGTTTTTGGTGCCATTGCCAGGGAGAATATGCAATAGCCATAGAGTTTTGATGTGAATCTGAGACTAGATGTTTACGTTTTACTGTCTTGCTAATTTTTTTTTTCAAATTTCAGGTGAATAAACTTAAAAGAATGGGGTCAGAGATGAATGTTAAGGAGATAGTCAAGGTGATCAGTTTGAGAAATGGCAAAAGAATAGGAAGCGAAATAGCAATAGACTCTGAGGAGAGCCGTGTCAGAACAGTGCATCGACCAAAATGGCTCAAATCTCTAAACATCGAGCACTATCAGCGAGCATAGCAGCCCGATGCACTCAGAAACCGAATCTCCAGCGCCTTACATCGACTCCGTCCTGTCGATGCCGCTGCCATATTACACGCTAACCGGGCTAAGCATCAACCAACCCCAGCCGATGCACCTGCTGCCCAGCGGCTCACCAAATGCCAGCATTGACCTGCCAGGGTCAACGCTCCAGCTGCCAAACACCAGCATCGACGAGCCACGGTCGATGCTCGCACATCGAACAAAGCATCGACCATCGATGCTCTCCCGAAATCAGCGATGCTCACCTCGACGACTAAACGACTACTGACAAAGCAGATGTAAGGTGTGACAAGCCATGGCTCGGTGATACATTCAACAAAACAAGGTTCGAGATGATAGTCAAGAGTATATCAAAAGCAACTTCTTTCAAGGATGCATAGAAAAGGTACCCTTTGCAAGAATGCTTTGATGCAAGTGAAAGGATCTATAATGTGGAAAAGTTATTCAGAAGGGCTCGCCTCCCCAACATCCCTAATCCTGATCGTCCCCTACCGCCAACGGAGTATAGTGACATAGAATGGTTCTTCAAGCAAATAAGCGGAGAGAATCTCTGTCAATTCTATCGTTTGTTGTAACACTCCTGAGAGATGTTACATTCGAACAAGGCCTTTTCAAGCATAACCTGGATCTCTACTTCAGCGAGTCAAAGGAGACTATCAAGGAGGTCAAAGAACTCTACCTAGAGATCAAAGAACCCGGCAGAAAAATTTTCAAAAGAAGTAGCCCCGGTCTTTTCAAGGTACCCTCTTTTATACTTGGTCATGATTTTGATGATGCCTTGTGTGATTCTGGTGCTAGCATTAGCGTGATATCGTTGGAGAGGGCCAAGACGTTGGGACTCAACAACCTTACACCTACGACTACTCAAATCGGGTTTCAAATATTTAAATGGTATATCCACATGGCATCGCTGAAAATGTCGAAGTGTCAATAGGCGATCGAGGAGTCTTGACAGATTTCCATGTGATCGATATGAGGGCAGATGACGACAGTCTCATCGTCTTCGGTGGACCTTTCCTTGCAACAGTTGGAGCACTTATTGATTGGCCTAATAGAAGAGTCTCATTCACCTACATACACCAAGATGTGTTCTACTAAGCGACACCAATTAATAGCGCTCCACGATGCTGTCCGGGAATGAGATATTTTGGTACTAACACACGGGTCAATGAAGATACTCCTATTGGAGAGCGATTAGACCACTGCCTCTTGTCCGAACCACTCAGCTCACACACAAGACAACAGATCCTTCGACGAACGACCATAATGAAAACAAATCCCGAGCCTTACTTCGGGAGGAACTTCTCTCAAAGACATGCATCTCCACCATCATCTCCATCAACCAACCATTCCATGAGGTCGTTAAGCTCAAGACGTTAAAATAAGCAAATCTATCCCTTTTACTTACGTTTTTAAATTTCATTTTTCTTAATTTTCCTATTTTATTTATAAACATTTATTTATTTATATAAAAACGATTTTACCTATAAAATTTTTATTTTTCGATTATTATTTTTATTTTACTTTCCTTTAAAATTATATTATAAAAAAAAATGTTTTTATTACTCTTTTTTGCATTTTTCTATTTTCAGGTGATTCTTCATCATAAACAAAAATAAACCAAGGACTTGAACCCGTGGGAGCTGCCAACCCACACAACCAATAAGATAATTACGGTAAAATTCTTTTATTCTTACCTCCTTTACAGTTTTTATTACAACAAGGAGTGGATCGACAAACCCCAAAAAGGATCATTAATCTGGAGACTTAGACGATTCGGAGTTGATTTCTCACCTTAATGAACTTTAATTTTTCTCGATTTGGGGTTTGAGATACATTGGATGTGATACTTCTATGAGACACTGCAAGATACCTCTAAGCAAGTGTAATTCCCCTCTTCCTTCCCTTCAATATTTAGAAAAAGGGATATAGGTATTAAGGAAGTGAACCGGGTGTTGGAAGCTACCACTTTTAACATTCGCGTCTCATGGAAACCTGTTCTAAGGGGAAGAAACAGAAAAGATATAGGTATTAAGGAAGTGAACCGGGTGTTGGAAGCTACCACTTTTAACATTCGCGTCTCATGGAAACCTGTCCTAAGGGAAGTAATGAGCTGAAAAGAAAAAGGCGATCGATAAGAAAAAAAATGATACCCTAGAAAAGTGAGAAAAGGAAGAGGAAATAAATTGCACTAAGACGGTCTAGAGCTTACAAAAATCTGAAAGAATAAGTGTTCATATCCTTTGATTGATATTGCCAAGTTGAGAACCCATGCTTAGAATAAAAACAGAAGTCAACAATGAGGAGTCTAGGATCAAAGGGGGAGCTGTTCAAACTAAGGTGAGTTGTTATGCTTATGGCAAAGTACATAAGTACGGTAAAGATCATTCCAATTCCACAAAGTCGAAAAGCATCAAGCACAACAATGTCACAAGGTACAAGTTCACTCTCCTTATCTTTACTGTTTTTAGCATTTCTTCACCATGCTTAGCTTTTGTTTGTTTGAGGACAAGCAAAAAGGTAAGTGTCGGAGAGTTGATAGCATTGTATTTTACATGCTTTCTTGAATACATTTAGCTTTGTTTTATATGTTTCTAACTTGTATTTAGGATAGTTTTAGTGCATTTGCATTTTTTTATGTGTTTATAGGTACTTGGAGGAAATCGTGCACTTTCAAAGCATTTTGGGACCTTAAGAAGCTATAGAGACCTTGGAGCTACTTGCTGGGGCCAAGAACATCATGAAAAAAACATCTCAAGAGCCTCACGAAGGAAGCAGCGGCCCTAGCATCGACCAGGGGTGGTCGATGCCCTTCTCTAGGAATGCCATCGACAGACAGCATCGACTAGGGCAGGTCGATGCTCTATCTCGGACCTGAACTGGAAGCCAAGGCGAAGAACATCGATGCAAGCACGATCGCGGGCTGGTCGACGTAAGAAGCCCATCGACCACGAGCATCACCGGGCCGATGCGAGTCTCGCGTGCGAAACTTTGGTTAATGCGAACTTGCAAGATATGGAAGCTTAGGATCTCGAGTTATGACATTCCAGAGCCTTCTAAGGACGCTCTAGACTCCCTCAAGCCACCTAAACTCTATATAAACTCATGTATTCTCATTAGACACAGAGTTTAGACTCTTTAGCCACATTTTGTCTCATTTTCAATAAAGAGTTCTTCTTTTAGGTTTACTCATTTCTTATGCTTTAGTTTATGTTTATGTTTATGTTTATGTTTTGATTTATATTTATGTTCTTTAGTTTCTTATTTATTGTTTTATGAACCTAATCCTTGTCTTTTCCGTCACCCTCGGAAAGACAAGAGAGTAGATCCTTTAAACCACTAGGGTGGTGGTCGATGATGGGATTGAAGATTTAGGATTCAATATGTCTAATTGCTCTTGACCGATCTAACTACTCTAATATGCACTCTTAATGCTAAGTAATGTCCTGTAGGATGTGCTTAAGGTTGTAACCAAATCAGTAGATAAGGTTATACTAATAAGCCCAAGACCACGAGAGTTAAAACTTCACTTGCATAAGGAGTATTAGTTAGCACGATCTTGTTGTTTGATGGAGCACCTTAATGCTTATCTAGCTGTGGCCAAAGTTAGATAATGATCTCAGGAATACATCATCACGAGAGTGGGATTCTATTCTAGAAATAGATCTGTCATTCACTCTTTGTCTTAGACACACTTCTAACGCAAACTAAACAATTGGTTAATCGGTTGGATGTGTGACAACGCCAACTGATGTGTCTATCACTCATAAGAGTAATCGATGATGGGATTGTGCGCAATGCGTGAAAGTCGCCACGAGAGTGGATCGGACATAGTTACCAGCATACCACGAGAGTGGACTGGTCTATAACAGAAAATTCCTAAATTGACAACACAAACTTAAAAGGTTAAGCATGAATCTTATAATCTGAAACCCCTAATAAATCGACTATCACCCAATTAACTGTAAATAATTAATTTAGTATTTTATTTATGTTTATTTATTTATGCTATTTATAATTTTGCAATTTAATTTCTGCAAATTACTTTGTGCAATTTACTTTTCTGCAATTTATATTTCCGCAATTTAATTTATGCAATTTACTTTTCAGCAATTTATATTTCTGCAATTTATATTTATGCACTTTAATTTTCGCAATTTAATTTGCGCAATTTACATTTCTGCAATTTACTTTTCCGAAATTTAATTTATGCAATTTACTCTATGCACTTTATTTTCAGTAATTTAATTTATGCAATTTAATTTTAGTATTTTATTTTTATGCAATTTAATTTATGTTATTTATTTTAAGTATTTTATTTATGCAATTTTAATTTATGTTATTTATTTTACCGCCTCATATAGCTTAGGACACAACCCCCTAATTTATTATTCCGCCTAGATTAGATTTGCATTTGCATCCTCTGTGTAGTTATTCTATTTTCTCTGTGGATCGATCTCGTATTACTACAATTGCATGATTGTGCACTTGCCGTCTTATAGGTTAAACTCTCGAGACTACTCTTTAGTAGCGCTCGGGTGAAACTTGAGAGAGAAGGTGTAACAAACCTTACGCCGCAGTCAACAATAAGACTAATAAGAGCTATAACATCTTCACAAGCCCAAGGAGGGTAATCTTCATTGACCCTAACATCAAGAAGAGATTCAATGTGTCGGTTCAAAGTATCCCGGAGACTACTTCTTTTAAGGATGCATGGAAGAGATTTCCGCTAACGGAATATTATGAAGAAACGGACGAGACAATTCATGATGTCGATTATTCAGAGAACCAAATTATTCAGAGAAGCGCGCCTCTCTAGCGATTCTCGTCCGAGCCGTTTACAACAATCAACAAAGAAGCATGAAAAAGCTTGGTTCTTCAAGTGTATAAGCATGGAAAGTCTCCGAAAGTCCACAAATCTTGTTAGAACACTTACTGAAGACGTCACGTTCGAGAAGGCAATAGTCACATATGGCATCTACCTCTACTTCATCAAAAGCCGAGAAACTTTTGAAGAAAGGAGGAATTTCTTCATCGAAGCACGAATCAAGCAACAAGTCACAACAATTATCAAGAGAGATGACCCAGGACTCTACAAGTCGATCAAAGGTCCCACTGAAAGGTTTTCCGACACACGGCAAGAACAAGTACAAATCCCGCACGCTCACCACCGTCTCCACCAGCCACCCATTCCGTAAGTCCACTAAAAAACAATCTATCTTTGTAAATACAATCTTTCATTTTTAATTTTTCAGTTTTAACTTTTTAGTTTTTCAATTTTTCAATATTTTTCGTTTCTTTTTGTTTACCTGTTTTTCGTTTTTTTTATTTTGTGTTTTAAATTTGCAAGTTTATTTCACCATAAAAAAAACAAATCAAGGACTTGCAACGGTGGAAGCTGCCAACCCACACACCCGATAAAAGAATTACGGTATGAATTCTCTTGCTTTTTATCCCCTTTACGGTTTTATGTCACAACGCGGACATTGTGATTTAAGTGTGGGGGAGTCTTACGATTGATAACACCGTATTTTACATATTTTTATGCATTATAATAAGTTAGTTTGATGCCTTATAACTAACATTTAGTGTAGTTCTAATGTGTTTGCATGTGTTTATATGATTCTAGGTACTTGGAGCTAAAACTTGATGTTTAGAGTGCTTCTGGAGCCTGCTATAACCTATGGGAGAGTTGGCTTCACCACTTGGACCATACATGTTCGGAGAAAGATATCAGGAAACCGAAGGAGGCCAATATCAATGCTAGAATCGACCAGTCAGGGTCGATATGGAGTCCAAGAAATTTCCCGAGAAAACTCTCAGAAGATGCATCGACCAGTCGGAGAATGAAGCCCAAAATCGATCTTAGAATCGACCCATGAGGGTCAATTCTGACGTCCGAAAAGTCTGAGATTTTTCTTATGTGGCAATCTAAGAGTGGGCTGATCTCCTATTTTTGGTTTTGAGACTTTTAAGGACTAGATAAACTCGARATTTTGAGACCTAAGAACCCTAGATCTATAAATACTCATGTAAACACTTAAGAAAAGAGAGCTCTTACCTTTTACACACTTTGTAACCCTAAATTTCATATCAAAGTTCTTCTTTCTAAGGTTTATTTCTTCTTCATGTTTATGCTTTTATTTTGATTGTTATTCTTCAGTAGTTTAGTTCTATTTTTATTTACTGTTTTATTAGATCTGAAACCCTAAAACCCTATCTCTTCTATAACCATCAAGTGAGATAAGGGAATAGATCTTTTAGACCACGAGGGAGGTGGTCGATGATGGGATCTACTTTTAGGGTTTGTTAAATGTTTGATTGTTCTTAATCAATCTAGTTACCTTAGTATACATCTTAATGCTGAACATTCTCTTAAGGGAGATGTTTAAGTGTACAACTGAATCCAGTAGGTGTGGATCTATGTTTAGCAGTTCTTAGTACCACGAGAGTGGGTTGAAGCTTCAGATCTGTATACTAGGGAATAATAGCTAGTCTCGAGTTTGTTGTTTGATAGAGTAGCTCTATGCTTAGTCTAACGAAGGCCTAGTTAGGTTAAGATCTCAGGAGGAATTTGCCACGAGACTGGAAAGGACTCTAGAAATAGATCTATCATTTACTTTGTGTCTTGGGCATGATTTCACCAAAACTGACCATATTAGATCACATAGAGGTGTGACAATCCTTGTGATGTGTCTATCACTCATGAGAGTATTCGAATATGGGATTGTATGAAATGCATATTCCTTCGCCACGAGAGTGGGTTTGAATATAGAGTCTACCATACCACGAGAGTGGACTAGCAAGACATAGAAAAAAATCTAAATAACATAAACTTATTAAGTAAAACATAAACTCTAGATCTAGATTTCTTGACAAATCGATTATCACCCACATTCTGTAAATATTAATTTAGGTTTATTTAATTCATGCTCTTTTATTTTAATGCTTAGTCTAGTTTATTTATAGCTTTATCAGTTTAGATCTACTGTTTTCTATTTATTGCTTTACTTGTTTTATGCTTTATTTATTTTATGCATGTTAGATTAGGAAACCCCTCCTATTTTATTATCATGTCTAGATTAGATCTGGATTTGCATTCTCTATGTAGCTATTCTATTTTCTTGTGGATCGACCTCGTATTATTATAATTGCATTAACTGTGCACTTGCGGTTTTGTGGGTTAAACTCTCGAGATTAACTTCTCGGGTGAAACCTGTGAAGAGGCATAAAAACCTCTGCATCAAGTTTTTCGCGCTGTAGGAAATGCTAGCCATAGAGTTTTGATGTAGATCTGAGACTAGGCAATTATGTTTTGCTGACAAGTTCTTCTTTTGAATTTCACGTGCACTAGCAAATTTGAGAGAACAACTAATCGAAAAGAAGAGAGAGACGAGATAAGATGAATGAACAAAGAACCACATTATCTCCTGAGGATATGAGCCCTAGAGCTATAGTCAAAGTTATGACACTCAGAAGCAGGAGGAGGAGGAAGCAAAGCACATCAACGAGCACAACTCAGAGCCGAATCGGATCCCAAGATCGACCAATCAGGGTCGATTCTCCATATCGGATTAACTAGCCCAATGCACCTGCCTGGAAGCCTGCCCGACCCCTAAATCGACCAAACAGGGTCGATTCTGATGCCACGTCGAACTCATATCGACCCCAACATCGCCTAGTCCAGACCGATGCAACTCCAGGAGCGACAGTCGGAAGCTAACATCGACCAATCAGGGTCGATATCAGCATGCTCGGAGATAAAATTTTGCCCATCTCCATCGATTCTTCCTCTGACGAAGAAAAAGAGCCTGAAGAAGATGAAAACCCCTCTGAAGTGTCTATACAAGGACTAGAACAGAGCTGCAACCTCCTCACGAGTCAAAAGAAGTAAGTGTTTATCAATCCAAGTAACAAGATGAGATTCAAAAGGTTGATCCAAAGCATCCCTAAGTCATTATCTTTTAATGATGCATGGAAGAGGTACCCGTTGAAGGAATACTTCGAAGGAACAGATGAGACGATTCATGATATCAAATTTTTTTTCAGAGAAGCGCGCATCTCAAGGAACTCTCATCTTAGCCATCCACAACTTTTCAGTTATGATGTTACTTGGTTTTTCAGAGAAATAAGCACAGAACAACTCAGCGAATGTTTTGGAATTATGAGCAAAATTCCAAGAGATATTCCATTCGAGCAAGCTCTAGTTGAATACAATCTTGACTCTTACTTCAACGATAGCAAAGAGACCTTGAACGAAATCAAGGAAATGTACATCGGGATCCTAACAACAGATAGGAAGATGCTCAAAAAAGACGATCTCGAACTTTACAAAGTACCTTGTTCAATTCTTGGTATTGATTTTGATGATGCTCTCTATGATTCAGGTGCTAACATCAATGTAATGTCTAAGGAGAGAGCCTTGATATTGGGACTCAACAACCTCACCCGCTCGAATGTGAGAATCGAACTTGCTAATACCGATATCACACGCTCTGAAGGCATAGCTGAGAATGTTACTGTATGGATCGAAGACCGTGGAGTCCCTACTGATTTTCATGTGATTGATATGAGGGAGGACGATGACACTCAAATCATTCTTGGAGGCTCTTTTCTAGCAACAGTTGGAGCAGTTATAGATTGGCCGAACAAAAGAGTGTCGTTCACTTATGGGAACAAAGACGTATTCTACTATGCAACACCGGCCAATGAAGATCCTCCACCACGCCTGAGAAGAAGATTTTTTTATGATGACCCTCACACTGATTATGCTCCTACTGGAGAGAGATGGACTCGCCGTCCCACATCCGATCCTATTAGCTGGACATCTCAACGACGAATCTTGAGGCAACTAGGATAAACAATCGGCTACCATGGTCGAATCTTTGCACAACCATCCAGCCCTCGTCTTTCATCTTCATCATCCTTGGATCACTCCGAGAGGTCGTCGCACTCACGGTGTTAAATAAGCATTATATCCTTGTAGATACTTTCTTCATTTCTTTTTCAGTTTTTCGATTTTTGGTATTTTTGTGTTTTTCGTTTTTTGTGTTTTCCTTTTTCAGATGATTCACCATAAAAAAAAACAAAACAAGGACTTTTCATGTGGGAGCTGCCAACCCACAACTCGATAAGAGAATCACTGTAAATATTTCTCATGCTTTCTCCTTTACGGTCTCATTTCACAACGAGGACGTTGTGAAATAAGTGTGGGAGGGGGAAGTCTTGCGATCAGTGGAGGTATTTATTTTCTTTGACATCTTTCGATATATGTTTTACCATAAGTTTTTCGCATTTTGAGAGATTGTTACACTCTTTTCTTCGTTCATAAGTTCAATAACGTATGAAAAGGTTTTTAATGAGGTAGCGATAGAAATTGTTAATTATGTTATCTGTGTTGACGTTTGGATGCTTTGTTGGAGAGTGTTTGATTTTTACTAGGAAATGTGGAAAACCCATGAGTTGATCAACAAACCCCAAAAGGATCGTTCCTTCAAAGACTTTGGCAAATCAGATTCAACTTTTCACCATAATGAACTTTTAACTTCTCGATTTGGGGCTTGAGATGCATGAGACATGATACCTCTATGAGATCCTGCAAGACACTTCTATGTGAGTACATTTCCCCTCTTTCTTCCCTTTAGTAAAAAGAAAAGAAAAGGATATAGGTAAGAAAGAAGTGAACCGGGCATTGGAAGCTACCATTTTTACTATTCGCGTCTCATGGAAACCTGTCTAAAAATAGAAAAAAAGGCGATTGATAGAAAAAATAAAATGATATCCTAGAAAAGTAGGGAAAAATCAATCGACCTTGAAGTGAAAAAAAGAAGAGGAAAGAAAATGTACCAAGACGGTCTTGAGCTAATAGAAATCCGAAAGAGTAAGTGTTCATGTCTTTTGATCGATACCCCCAAGTTGAGAGCTCACACTTAGAATAAAAAGAGGAGTCGACAATGAAGAGTCAAGGATCGAAGGAGGAGTGGTTTGAACTAAGGTGTGTTGCTACGCTTATGGTGAAGTACATGGAGTACGGTAAGAGTCGTCACATCTCCACAAGGACAAACAACATCTAACACAACAATGTTACAAGGTACAAGTTCACTCTCTTTATTTTTATTTTGCTTTCAATAAAATAACTTCACCATGCTTAGCTTTTGTTTTAGTTATTCACAATAAAATAACTGTGGGGGAGTAGATAACACCGTATTTTACATATTTTTATGCATTGTAATAAGTTAGTTTGATGCCTTATAACTAACATTTAGTGTAGTTCTAGTGTGTTTGCATGTTTTTATATGATTCAAGGTACTTGGAGCTAAAACTTGATGTTTAGAGTGCTTCTGGAACCTGCTAGAACCTATGGGAGAGTTGACTTCACCACTTGGATCATATACGTTCGGAGAAGGATTTCAGAAAACCGAAGGAGACTAATATCGATGCTAGAATCGACCAGGTCGAGTCGATATGGAGTCGAAATTTCGAGAAAACTCTCAAAGATCGTCGGTCGGAGAATGGAGCCAAAATCGATCTTAGAATGGCCGGTCGATCGTCGACGTCAGAAAAGTGGGATTTTTCTTATGTGGCGATTCAAGTGGGTTGATCTCTATTTTTGGTTTGAGACTTTTAAGGACTAGATAAACTCGAAATTTTGAGACAGAACCACTAGATCATAAATACTCATGTAAACACTTAAGAAAAGAGCTCTTACCTTTTACACACTTTGTAACCTAAATTTCATATCAAAGTTCTTCTTTCTAAGGTTTATTTCTTCTTCATGTTTATGCTTTTATTTTGATTGTTATTCTTCAGTAGTTTAGTTCTATTTTTATTTACTGTTTTATTAGATCTGAAACCCTAAAACCTTATCTCTTCTATAACCATCAAGTGATAAGGGAGTAGATCTTTTAGACCACGAAGGTGGTGGTCGATGATGGGATCTACTTTTAGGGTTTGTTAAATGTTTGATTGTTCTTAATCAGTCTAGTTACCTTAGTATACATCTTAATGCTGAACATTCTCTTAAGGGAGATGTTTAAGTGTACAACTGAATTCAGTAGGTGTGGTTGTATGTTTAGAAGCTCTTAATACCACGAGAGTGGGTTGAAGCTTCAGATATACACTAGGGAATAATAGCTAGTCTCGAGTTTGTTGTTTGATAAAGTAGCTATATGCTTAGTCTAACGAAGGCCTAATTAGGTTAAGATCTCAGGAGGAATTTACCACGAGAGTGGAAAAAACTCTAGAAATAGATCTATCATTTACTCTGTGTCTTGGGCATGATTTCACCAATACTGACCATATTGGATCACATGGAGGTGTGACAATCCTTGTGATGTGTCTATCACTCATGAGAGTATTCGAATATGGGATTGTATGAAATGCACATTCGCCGCCACGAGTGGGTTTGAATATAGTCTACCAACCGAGGAGTGGGTAGAACATAGAAAATCCCTGAGAACAGACATAAACTAATTAGGTAAAACATACAGATCTAGATTTCTTGACGTCGATTATCACACATTCTATAAATATTAATTTAGGTTTATTTAATTCATGCTCTTTTATTTTAATGCTTAGTCTAGTTTATTTATTGTTTTCGTTTAGATCTGTTTTTATTTATTGTTTTACTGTTTTTGCTTTATTTATTTTATGTATTATCATGGCTAGATTAAATCTGCATTTGCGTTCTACATGTAGCTATTATTTCCGTGGATCGACCCGTATTACTGATTGCATTTAGCGTGCGGCTACGGTTTTGTGGGTTAAACTCTCGAGATTAACTAGAGGTGAGGTGAGGAGAGCATAAAACCTCTGCATCAGCGATCTATGGAGGTAATTCTTTTTCCTTGACATCTTTTGATGGAAGTTTAACCGAATATTTTTCGTATTTTGAGAGATTGTTACACTCTTTTCCTCATTCATTAGTTCAATAACATGTGAAAACGTTTCTAATGAGTTAGCGATAGAAATTATTAATTGTGTTACTTGTGTTAATGTTTGGATGCTTTGTTGGATAGTGTTTGATCTTCACTAGGAAATTTGGAAATCCATGAGTGGATCGACAAACACCAAAAGGATCATTCTTCCAGATACTTAGACGAATCAGAGTTGACTTCTCACCTTAATGAATTTAATTATTCTCGATTTGGGGCTTGAGATACATCGAACATGATACCTCTATGAGATCTTGCAAGGCTCGTCTCAGTAAGTACGATTTCTCACTTCCTTCCCTTCAATTAGATAAGAAAAGAAAGAGAAGAGAAAAGAAATAAAAATGATATAGAAGCGAACCAGGCATTGGAAGCAACCACTTTCAATGTTCGTGTCTCAAGAAAACTTGTCCTAGAAAAGAGTTTAATAGAAAAGGCGATCGATAAAAAAAAATTGATACCTTAGAAAAGTAGGAAGAAATCGATCGACCTTGAAGTGAGACAAGGAAGAGTAAAGGAATTGAACTAACATGGTCTTGAGCTTACATAAATCCGAAAGAGTAAGTGTTCGTGTCCTTTGATCGATATTCCTAAGTTGAGAACCCATGCTTAAAATAAAAAGAGGAGTCAACAATGAGGAGTCTAGGATCGAAGGAGGAGCGGTTTGAAATAAGGTGAGTTGCTATGCTTATGGCGAAGTACATGAGTACGGTAGAGATCATTCCACTTCCACAAGTTCGAAAAGCATAAGTACAACAATGTCACAAGGTACAAGTTCACTCTCCTTATCTTTATTTTTTTTAGCATTTCTTCACCATACTTAACTTTTGTTTGCTTGAGGACAAACAAAAAGGTAAGTGTGGGGGAGTTCATAACATCATATTTTACATGTTTTCTTGCATGTATTTAGCTTAGTTTTATATGTTCTAACAAGCATTTACGATAGTTTTAGTGTATTTGCATTTATTTATGTGTGTATGGGTACTTTTAGAGTGTTTTTGAGCCTTAAGAAGCCATAGAAACTTTGGGTTACTTTCTCAGGCCAAGAACATCATGAAAAGACATCTCAAGAGCCTCACGAAAGAAGCAGCAGCTTCATCATCGGCCAGGAGTGGTTGATGCTCACCCAGAGCAAGCCATAGACAGACAACATCGACCAAGGGCGGTCGATGCACTTCCACAAATCCGAGCTTGAAGCTAACGAAGAAGACCATCGACGCAAGCATCGACCGTGAGTGGTCGATGCTCTCCCTGAGCCTCAACATCGACCAAGAGCATTGACCAAGGCTGGAAGCTTTGGATCACAAGTTAAAACCTTCTAGAAGCTTCTAAGGATGCCCTAGACTCCTGCAAGCCTCCTAAACTCTATATAACCTCATGTATTCTCACTAGAAAGGATATTAGACTCTCTAGCCACCTTTTATCTCATCTTCAATAAAGACTTCTTCTTTTTGGGTTTCTCTCTTCCTTATGCTTTAGTTATGTTTATGCTTTTATTTACTTTACTGTTCTTAGTCTTTAGTTTATTGTTTACTGTTTTATGATCCTATTCTTTATCTCTACCGTCACCCTCGGAGAGACAAGAGAGTAGATCCTTTAGACCACTAGGGTGGTGGTCGATGATGGGATCGAAGATTTACGATTCAATATGTCTCGTTGTTCTTAATCGATCTATCTACTCTAATATGCATTCTTAATGCTAAGTTATGTCCTACGGGATGTGCTTAAGGTTATAACCAAATCAGTAGATGCGGTTATACGAATAGAAGTCCTTAGCACCACGAGAGTGGGTTAAAACTTCAGACTTGCATATTAGAGAGCATTAGCTATGGTCGAGTTTATTGTTTGATGGAGAAGCTCAAAGCTGGTCTATTGTGGCCAAAACTAGATTAAGATCTCAGGAATACATCATCACAAGAGTGGGATTGTATTTTAGAAATAGATCTATCATTCACTCTTCGTCTTAGAATAGTGCATCATATAGACATTGGAGTTATGAGGAATTCTCCACTTTATGAACTCATAGTGCTCTTGAGATGGGCATGTGTCTTGCAGTAGGTCAAAGTGAAAGAATAAATAAGCACGAGGAGATGCTAGGCTGATCAAAAGAAGAAGGATCTAGTATCACTAATTTAGACAAGATTCAACGTTCACTAAGAGCTGTTGGATCGCCAAAAAAAGCAATGATTATTGTCAATGGCTCACCGGTAGAGCTGAGATTTTTGACCCGCACCCGCTGCCCCGGGGGTGGGGGGTATGCATATAAAAAATCACAAATTTGCGGGTCTCGCGGGACGGGTTTAAAATTTTTATTGGTTTTGCAGGCGAGCCCCGTGGGCCCCGCAGGTTCCCGTAATAATCTGATAGTTCTAATTTATGAGGTTGATTTAGGTTAAGAGCGGTTCGAATAACTGGTTTGGGATGTCAATCGTATTTGTATTTGTCAAAAAAACCATAATCCTAAAAATCCCTAAATCACAGTCAATCGTATTCTCTTCTTCTTTGGTTTTTCTTCTCTCTTGCCTCTGCGTAGCAAAACTCAAAACCTCACCTTCACCTTCATCGACTCACTCGCCTGAGTCGCCTCCTTCAGTGACGTCAAAAAATCATTCTCAATCTTAGGTATTGTTTCCGTTTCGTTATTTGATTTGGGATTCGATTTCGCGATTCAATTTTTTTTATTGAAAGTCGAATGCTTGAAGTTGATGCGTTGATGTTTATTGTTTGTGGTGTTAATTGTTTCTCTGATTTGATTTTGTCTATGGTGATGTTGCTTTGGTTTTATTTTGATTTGTCTTTTGATATTGTTTTCGTCTGGTGATGTTGCTTTGATTTGGTTTTGTCTTTTGATATTGTCTTTATTGTTGAATGTGCTATCTATGGTGAAATTAGCATGTGAATTGTTGTCTGAACTTGATATGTGGATTTTGGCTATGTTGATTGTTGATGCATCCATCTTGAATTATGAGTGACTTTATTTTGAATCTGTGATTTTGAACTGTTTTGCTCTGTTTAGACTTATAGCCACACTCTTTCATTCTATAACATTTTTTCTTTCCATGAACATTGGCTGTCCTAGTTATAGTCTTAGAAATACATTATATTTTATGGTCCAATTTACTTAACAGTCTAATTTACTAACTCTGGTTTATGTTGTGATACGAATATCCTTAAAGCGATGGATATAGAATAATTATTCTGACTTTTTGTATAGTCAATTTCCTCTAACTCAGGACAACATATATGCAGAAAAGAGATTGGGTTTTTTTAGGGACAATATACAGCTGTTGTTTATGCTCTGTGTCTTAGAATATTATACGGTTAGTTGTTACTGTGCGTTGGTTTCTTTTGTATAATTGAGCTTCATATTCTTCCTGGTTTGATGAAAGTTCTGAGATTATGTTGGAGTGGTGATTGACCAATAGTGGAATTGTGAAAAGGGTGATGATCTGATGTTCTTCTTATTTACATAGTGATGTGAGATCGTTGGCTGCAATTTTTTTGTTATTTTTAGCTGATGTTTGTCTTGCCCAGCTCTTTTTAGGGTCCTTCCCCACCTATGTGTTTGGCTTACATACATGAGCATAGAGTAGCTATACTTGTAGTCAACAAATTCATCCAACCTACAAAAATACGGGATCCTCTTATTTGTTTAATCTTCTTATGAGGCTTTCAAGTTTGCTTTTGGATTCATGATCTTTAAGTTTCTGTTTATAATGTGCTTCTACAATGTATTATTTAGGAGTCATTAGGAAGGTGGACTTCTCTGTCAGACACTTTTCACATTTAGGGACGGGTTATAACATTTAACTAAGGGTCTAGACACTTTGATAAGATCCCTGCTGATGTATTCCCATTCCTGTCTCTTAACAAAATCAGCTCTAGTTCCTATAGTTTCCTTAGTTACCAACCTCGGCGACTATAATTCCATCACAGAGATTACAAATGACAGCAGTAGTTTAATATGCTTTCAAAAAAACTTTTGTGTCTTGTCCTTGTTCTTTGTTCTCTAACTATTTGGATTTTTCTCTATCTCTTTAATCTCTTTGTTTATTTTTTGTCCTTTGAGATTCATCAAGAGATGTCTGTTTTTATGTGGTTGTAAAGAGTCTTCTTTTTGAAGTTATTGTTGAACTATTATTTGATTATTGTTTACACAGTTAATTCTATAATTAAGCAGTGAATTCGAATCTATCTTTGCATGTCCAGATTTTTGAATCTATGATCTATTTGTATGTATGATTATGCCCAAATCAGATCTTATCAATGTGGACTGTGGAATGTGAATGGTGGGAACAATGAACTATATAATGTCTTATAGATTTTGTTTAACATTGAGCTCTTCTGCCACACTCTTTCATTCTATACCAACATTTCTTTCCATGAAACATTGGCTGTCCTAGTTAGAGTCTTAGAAATACATTGTGTTTTATGGTCTTGGGTTAACACTTAACAGTCCAATTTACTAACTCTGGTTTGTGTTGTGATATGTTTAAGGTTTTGTAAATATAGTCAATAGAGGTTGAATCCGACAGAGGAAAGGAGCCAGATGCAACTAAATCCAGCGATAAGAATCCTCCTACCCAAGGGTCCACCTGACCACCAGATTGTGAAGGTGATAGTCTAGACATAAATGGTGAGAGGAAAAGGCAAAAAAGAAAGACTTTAGTGGTATGGGAAAACTTCACAGTCATCACAAAGGTTAATAATGGAAAACATGAACTTAGAGCTCAATGTAATCATTGTAAGAAAGATTATGCATATGATTCACATAAGCAAGGAACCACTAGTTATGGTCGTCACTCACTGGTTTGCCTTAGAACACCTAGGAATGGGGATGTTGGTGCTATGATAGTTAGCGGTGAAGGGAGACTGCAAACAAAAAAGATTGATCAGAGTGTCTTCCGTGATATGTTATCAAGGTGTATAATTGAGCATGATTTACCATTCTCCTTTGTTGAATACAATAGAATTAGGATGTTGTTGAAGTATTTGAATCATTATGTGCAACATGTATGTAGAAAAACAGTGGCATCGGATATCTACAAGTTGTATGAGATTGAAAAAGAAAGGTTGAAGATAGAATTGTTTGAAATTCCCGGTAGGATTTGTTTCACCTCTGATTTATGGACTGGCATAACTGTGGAGGGGTATATGTGCTTGACAGCACATTACATAGGTAGAGATTGGAAGTTAAAGAGTAGGATTCTTTCATTTTATGTAATACCTCCTCCTCATACGGTATGGATTTAGCTATGAATATGCTTGAGCTGTGGAAAGAATGGGGAATTGAGAAAAAAGTCTTCTCTATTACCCTAGATAATGCTAGCAATAATGATGTAATGGTAAACATCCTAAAGAGGCAGCTGTGTCCAGAAGAAAATTTGTTGTGCAAGGGAGAGTTTTTTTATATAAGATGTGCTGCCCACATCCTTAATCTGATTGTTCAAAAGGTGTTGAAAGTGATTGGGACATCACTACATAAAATCAGAGAGAGTATCAAGTATGTTCAAGCTTCAGAAGCGCGTAGGAAGTTGTTTGGTAGTTGTGTCAACTCTGTGGGTCTTAAGATCAAAGCTGGTATGTTATTGGAAGATGGAATTCAACTTTCAAAATGCTTGATAGAACCATCCTCTACCGTGAAGCTTTTGAATTTTTCTAAGGTATGGACCCTAACTACACACTTCTTCCAACAGATGAAGAATGGGATCTAGGGATTGAAATTTCTGAATTGCTCCAACACTTTGATGAGATAACCAATTTGTTCTTGGGTTCTACATATCCTACATCAAACTTGTATTTCCTGCAAGTTTATAAGATTAAGAATTGGTTGCAAGTGCATGACAATAGTTCAAACCCTGTCGTAGCTGAGACGATAGAGGTTATGAAATTGCAATTTGATAAGTATTGGCATGAATATTCTGATATTCTTGCTATGGCTGATATTCTTGATCCGAGATTTAAGATGACTCTTTTGGATTATTGTTTCTCCAATTTATCTGAGGCAATATGTGAAGCAAAAAAAGAAAATATGCGGGTTAAAATGAGTCATCTGTTTGAGGCTTATAAGAGCAGTATAGAGCCATCTAGTGGGAGCAGTTCATCATTTCAAGGAGACCAGAATCAAGAGGATGGGGTTCGTAGACATGGAAAGAATATCATCAACTATGATGTAAGTTACATCTCTCCTGTATTTCATCTCTCTTTGATATGTTTCATTTTATGACTAATGAGAGTTTTAATCATGTAGGACTTCCACAATTTCCGGAAAAAAAAATGTGTGTGCTAGTGGAAAATCAGCTTTGGACATGTACTTGGATGAACCAACAATAGACATGAAAATGTTTAAAAGCTTAAATGTATTGGACTATTGGAAGGACAATTCACTCATGGCATGTGATCTTTTGAGTATACCTATCACTACAGTAGCTACTGAGTCTTCATTTAGTATTGGTTCTCGGGTTCTAAGCAAATACAGAAGTTGTCTACTTCCAAAAAAATTCCAAGCTTTGATTTGTACTCGAAATTGGCTGTGGGGGTTCACATCATATGACAATGGTAAGTTCTTCATATTTGAATTCTGATTTCTGTTTCTTCATTTATGATTTTTGATTTCTGATTTCTGTTTCAGTTTCTTCATTTCTGGCTTCTAATTTTTTATTTTGATTTTTTTTAGCTTTAGAGACAGAACTAGAAGGACTAAGTCTTGGTGATGGATATGATGATTGTGTGATAGATTCCATGGTGGATTCATCAACGTTATAAGTTTTCATTTTCTGATTGTTGGTGAACGGTGATTGATGAATTTGGAATTCTTAGAATATTATGTATTTGTGTAAGATTTGATGGTTTATGGAAGAATTTTATGTATTTGGACTTTGATTGGATGTGTATAACTTTCTGTTGCAAATCAGTCCTTGTGTTGTGTATAGCGTATATGGAATGCAGGTTTTTTTTTGCAGGTTAGCAGGTCCGCGGGCTGCGGTTTTTTGCGGGCAGCTCATTTTCTGGTGTGCGGGTTATCTGCAAGGCCCGCGGGTGGCGGGGCGGTCGCGAGTCTAAAATAAAAGTTCACTTCTTAGACGGGGCTGGTTCGGATATTAAAAATTTTATCTAAACCCACGGGTTAGCGGGCTATGCGGGGCGGGGCAGCCCGCATCCCAGGACTACGGGTTAGATTGATTAGGCATGGGGAAGATTTTTCTGATCCTAAACCTTCTAGCCCCAAACGTTTGTCAGTAGTTACTCATAATATTCCTTCTTATAAAGATTTGTGGATATCTCCATCTAAAGTGGGGAAAAACAAATCGCTGCAGCGAATAATGCTATTTGTGTTTCTCCCTCTCAGTTTGACATACTCGCTTCAACATCGATGAATGATGATATAGATGCTCAAGTTGAAATTTTTTTGCCAATAGTTGAGTAACGTGGATTAACAGCTAAGGACAAGTCTACTAAAAATTCAGAAAATGTTGTTCTTCATCCTACAACTCGTCATGCTACTCGAATGCAGTCCGGTTCTCTGGGTATAAAAGTGCCTCAACACACTGGAGCGTCTTGTGTGGCGGGAAAAAAGAACTCTAGAAATAAGAATTAATGGTGGGTTTCTTCTGGAATGTAAGTGGTTTGAATAAATTAAATAAGCAGAGAATAATCAAAAGCTGGCTTTCTCAGAGTTTGTTAGATTTTGGTTGTTGTTTAGAAACTCGGGTGAAGAAATCTCGTTCTTCAACAACCTTATCTTCGGTTTGTCCGGATTGGTCTTTTATGACCAATTATGAACACCATTAGTTAGGAAAAATTTGGGTGGTTTAGAATAATAAGGTGCGAATTACTCCGGTCTTTAAGAGTAGTCAATTAATAACTGTTGAAGAAGAGAAGAAACGAAGAAGAACGAAGAAGAAACAAAGAAGAAGTTTAGCCAAATGGGTCAAAATGTTGATAAACCCATTGTGTAATGGTAAGCCCAATATGAGTCCAATAGGAGTCTATGGTTTTGTCATATCATGTAATCATTTATAAGCTCATTCTCTCTGTAACAATCGCTTAATGAAGAATCTGAAATCAAAACCAAAGATCCGTTTTGAGAGTCTATTAAAAGCTTTCCCCTTTCTTTACTTTTTGCATAATAAAACTCTCAAATCTTTGGTTTTGGATTCTCTTAGAATAACTTGTTCAGTGTTGCTGGATGGGAATGATCAGGAATTTCTGTGTTCTTTTGTTTACGCTTCTAACTTTATTGAAGAGAGCCGCATTTTATGGGAGGATTTGAGATATCACCATACTTCTCTAATGTTTAATAACAAGCCTTGGTTGATTTGTGGAGATTTTAATGAAACATTGGATGTTGATGATAATTCCAATTTTCATAGTGGTGTTCTTTCTGGTATGAGAGAGTTTCAAGATTTGGTTCGTTTCTGCTCTTTAACGGACTTAGCTTTCCAAGTTCCTCAATACACTTGGTGTAATAAGAGGCAGGAAGGATTGATATGTAGAAATTTGGACCGGTTTCTAATCAATGATGCATGGTCAGCGGTCTACGCTAATTCATATTCTATATTTGAGTCAGGCGGATGTTCTGATCATTTTAGAGGTAGAATTATGTTGATAGCTGATTCGTCTCCAACTCGTCGCCCGTTTAAGTTCTCAAATGTTTTAACTTCTATCCCGGGTTTCCATGAAGAAGTGTGCAATTTCTGGCAAACAACTCAACCTCTTTTCGTTTCAACGTCCACCATGTATAAGTCTTCAAAGAAGCTCAAATTGTTGAAAGCGCCTTTGAGAAGGCTGGGTAAAGAGAAGCTTGGTGATTTATCAAAAAGTAGCTTACGATGATTTGTGTACTAAACAATCAATAACCCTTTTAAATCCAACAGAGGAGGCGATGGAAGAAGAAGCAGTAGCTCATTCTACTTGGCAGCGTTTGGCTGATTTAGAGAGGGGTTTCTAAAACAGAAATCAAAGTTACATTGGTTGAAGGTGGAGGATAGAAATAATTCTTACTTTCATCATTCGTTTAAGTAGAGGAGAGCTTTTAATGGTATTAAAGAGGTTCGGGATTTAAATGGTAACTTGCTTACAGAGAAGTTAGACATTCAGCGTGAAGCCTCTTGTTTTTTTTTAGGATTTCCTCAATCATCAACCTTCGGATTTTGTTGGAATGGATTCAGCGGAACTGAGACCGCTGTTGGATTTTCGTTGCAATGATGAAGACGTAACCATGCTTACTTCATATGTTACGCGAGAGGAAATTCAGAAAACTCTATTCAATATGCCGAATAACAAGTCTCCAGGGAGGATATCGGCTGCCTCATTGGTATCTCGGGAGAGAAACTTAAAACAAAAGTCGTTCCCGATCAAATCATTGCTTGCGATGTCGGAAGTGTAGCTCTTCAACCTTGGCCAGTCTGCTAAGTGTAGGATTGCCTTCACTAAATCCGAACAGTCTGATTCAAAGATGAAATTTTTGTAGCCGAGCATCTTTACACATCTAACCGTCCAAACCATAGCTGAAGTGATGTTTAATTCATGTTTTTTTTTGTTTTTTTTTGAAATTTTCATTTTTGTTATAGAAAATACCCAAATAATTAGAGATTTTGATTGGTAAAAGCAAGCCAAAAAGTAAAAAAATAATACTATTCTGCTATCGTTTTTATGTCCGTAAAAAAAAACTTATATCACTAACTAGACTTCAAAATAATAAAAAGATAGCAGCAAAAAATAAAAATACCATTTTTAGTAAATCAATAAATTTTCTGTACCGCTGCGGTACAAATTTACCAATCAAAGCAGAAAAGTCCCTTCCCGAAATATGCATCTCTCGTTACAACATCACCCTACACACGGTGAAAATCTCAAATGGTCTCCCCTCTTTGAAATTAATCTACCATATTCTCTTTTATAAGTTTTGTAGAAACCCGAAAATATTTTTCATCATAATTAATTAAAATTCAAAATAAAAATTTAATTTCACTCTGCATCTACTCTTATTCATCTGAACTACCGTGTTTCTGCTGGCATTATTGACCGACTAAAACTATATAACTTGACTTGATTTTGGTAAAATTGTAATTTTTATATAAAAAGATAAAAAATAAATTAATTATTATAGGAGGAGTATTTCAGAATGCTTTTTCAGAAGGGCGAGTATTTCATTTCACCCTACACAACTGTTTAATTTCCCTATTTGTCGCTGACTCTCTCTCCGACCTTAAATCGCCGGTGATTTCTCCCCGGAATCTCTCTTTACGTCGCCGTCAAGATTCTCTCCTTCACAGAAATTCACTGATTCTCAGGAGAATATGTTTTTGTAATAAACGATGATAAAACGATCCAGTAACTGCGCTATTTGCGAGAATACTAATCGTGCTTGTATCTGTAGTGCTTGCGTTAATCATAGGTTACATCGATTTCACCATAAATCTCATGATATCGAGTATTTTCTTGATTTTCAGAATCCTCATAGTTTTTTTTTTTACAGATTGATTGAGTATAACACTTTGTTGAAGTCACTGAAGACTCGAAGAGATACCTTATATTCAAGATTGAGTGAGCTATTGGAATCTAAGGTTCGTTCGTAAGATTCCCTCAAGTATCATCTCTTTTGTTCTGTAACTTTCCAATTCATGTTTTCAATTTGGTTTTAGGGTAAAGCTGATGATCAGAAGAATTGGAGATTACTTCAAAACGAGAAGCTTTTAAAGTTGAAGAATAAACTTAAGTGTAATAAGGAACAAGTGACTCAAGGGAAGGCTAAGATTGAAAGAGAATCTTGTGGTCTTAAAGTTAGATATGGTGTTCTTGATTCAGCTCGTTCCACGGTACGAAAAAAATCTATGCTTTATGAGTAATAAGTATGATGGATATGTGAAGAATGAAGGGTTTTTGTCACAATTTGTTGATAGCTCTTTTTGATATGTGTTTTGCAGTTGGAAAAAATTAGAGTTGAACAAGTGGAGAAGTATTTTCCTAATCTAATATGTACGCAGAGCCTTGGTCTTGTAAGGAACCTTAGCTCTGGATTGGTTTATAGGTTATGAAATTTGTTATGTGTAATGTAAAGAGTTGAGTTTTCTTATTTGCAGATGGCAATTTCATCTGAGCGCCTTCATAAGCAGTCAGTGGTTGTGAAACAGATATGCAAATTGTTCCCTCTACGCCGAGTACGTACATTAGTTTGTTAAATTGTTTCTGTTTATCTTCTTGGACTAGTGTTTTACACTAGTTGCTTTGTACTGTATTTAGGCTAGTTTTGACGGAGAGAGTCAGAATGGTTCAGTTCGTCAGTATAATCTAATTTGCAATTCACGTCTACCAAGTGGTCTGGACCCTCATTCCATCCCATCAGAAGAGCTTGCTATCTCTTTGGGGTAATTTTTTATTCTCCCTTCTTTAAGGCTATGCATTTGGGTTTCAATCCGTGGTATATATCCGGTTTTGTGAGACGAATTTTGACATGTGGAGTAGGTATATGGTCCAACTTCTGAACCTTGTTGCTCACAACTTAGCCGCTCCTGCTCTACATAGCTCAGGTTTTGCGGTATGATTGTTTATCTTCAATACGTTTGCATTGCAAGTGGAACAATCACCATACAAAAGTAATAATCTATCAGCAAAGATTATAATTCACTGTCTCCTCTTGTAAACTCGTCCATGTCTGTTGGTTTTTTACTACACAGGGCTCTTGCTCCCGTATATGGCAACGAGATTCCTATTGGGACGCACGTCCTTCTACACGAAGGTACAATCTTTTTTTCCCTTTTTGGAAACCTCATTCTACATACCCGTGCTTTGAAAGAGGATAAAATAAATGAAACTAAACGAGGCATTGTTCTGTTGCAGCAACGGGTATCCTCTCTTCATACCCCGCCGAAATTATTGTTCAACCAGCGTTGAAAACTCATGGACAGATAAAAACTCCAGCAATTTTGGTGTTGCTTCCATGGAATCTGATAGAAAAGAAGCGCGTCTGGACTCTACTGGAAATAACAGCTTTAAGTACTCCGCTGCTTCTCCTCATTCGATTGAGTCACACAGAGATCTGCAGAAAGGGATAGCTCTTCTCAAGAAAAGTGTTGCGTGCTTGACAGCGTATTGTTACAATTCACTTTGCCTCGAAGTACCTGCCGAGGCCTCAACTTTTGAAGCATTGGCCAAGGTATTGGCCACACTTTCGTCATCAAAGGAAGTCCGGTCTGTTTTCTCTCTGAAAATGGTTTCTTCAAGGTAAACCAATCTTATGTTCAACCCACAAATCCGCTCATCTTTCGGAAATCCTTTTCACATGTTGTTTCTTTTATCTTCTTTTGTTTACGGATTTTTATATGACTCTATGGTTTCCTGATACGTTTATGTGTTCTTCTGTGTTCTGATGATGCAGATCATGCAAGCAGGCTCAACAACTCAACAAATCCACATGGAACGCTCACTCAGTCATCTCCAGCTCCTTACTTGAAAGTGCCCATCTTCCGGTACATGCTAATTTTTCCCCTTTTATTTTTTTCTGAAGGAGCCATATTAGTCGCTTGGGAACCCATTAAACGATTTGAAAATTCATATAGCTTCCAGATATGCGGTAACACATTAGATCTTTCATCAAATCCTTTATAAATGGCCACATTTATGTAGATGTTGATCGGTTAATCTGGCGTTCACTTGGAGGAATTTGACACTTAAAATCCGCATAGATTAATGTTACATTATGCATAAGCAGTTCATATTTTTTGTTTCTACACAATTTCTTTCTAGTGGCCCCTCTAAACCTAATCTTGTTGAGCAGAGGAACGCAAGTTATAACCAGGATCCAAACTCAGCAGCCAGTTATCTCTCTGCAACCGAATCATCAACCCGAAAGAACAACGATATGAACGGATGGGATTTGGTGGAACATCCTAAGTACCCACCACCACCTTCACAGTCCGAGGATGTTGAACACTGGACACGCGCTATGTTTATCGATGCCAAGAAGAAATGAAGGGTGGATTCTTGCTTGTTGAGTGATGCGAATACTTTGGTATATATGTCTTACAATGTACAGAAACACAGATAATCGGTAGATTCTATATTTCGTCTTTCGTTTAAGAACCGAACGAGACCCAAACTAAGACGAATCTTAGTATTATGGTGTTAGTTTCACTATTTAAATTCTGAAAGTGGAATAACTATTATAGAGACTTTTGTCAAGGTCCAAATTTGTCCAATGGTCTTTAAAGTTCAATGGGCCTATACAAAAGGTCTGTCCACCAACAATTTAATCTTTTATAATTATTTTTGCTAAATATTAATTACGTTTTTAGATGAAATGCTAATTTATTAGAATAAAATTTCTTATAGAAAAAAAACTTGTGCAAGTGTGCATGTTACATCTCCCATTATTTTTTTTAATTTACATATAACAAAAAATAATTTTATTTTACTAAGGGTATGACTAATATGTCATAAATAACGAAATAATAGAATAACCGAATAATTATTAGAGAAACGTACTGAATTAAATAATTTTTTGGTAGAATAATTATAAAACTCTGAAATGTTAGTATTAATAGATTAATCACTTTTTAATATTTTTAACACGTTAGTGATATATAGCGGAATCACTTTTTCAAAATGTGAAAAGTTCATGAGTATTTTGAATGGTAAAAAATAGCATAATCATATTTTTTAAACGTGAAAATATGAAGAAATGGTATATCATTCATCCCTTAAAATTAACTGTTTGTAAATCAAAATGATAATATAGTAATTTAAACAGTAAACTGATATGAATATTTGACTTTTAGTAAACACACAAACGTTAAATTAGTTCAAACGTTAAATTTTTTTGTTTAAATTATATGATACATTAAAGCAATCCACCGAAACTTTTGACTTTTTTTTTTATGACCATGAGATTCAAGGCCCGTAGGCCTGTATGTTCCCCAAGGACAGAGCAGACCCCTCCAAACGCGAATCGAACTCATTGTTGGTAAACTTTTGACTTTCACAAAATAGAAAAATTGAATTTTTTTTTCTTTTAGTATTTATTTATTTCCAAATATTTATATCTTAATTTGAATACTTCTAAGTTATGAATCTTTTCAGCATCTAATTCAATTAATAAACTACTTAAATCAAATGAATCGTAACTATAAAAATTATCTAAAACTTTAATATTATAATAATATAATAATGCTTAGTAACAAAATAATATAATAATAATAGTAATGCAATATATCCCTACTTAGGTGAAAAAGATGAAAAAATTACTTCTTGTTATCACTAGTTTTAATACAATAATCATACTAATGAAATATATCCCTACTTAGTGAAAAAGATGAAACAATTACTCTTGTTATCACTAGTTTTAATACAAATAATAATAATGAAATATATCCCTTCTTGGTGAAAAAAGATGAAAAAAAATTACTTCTTGTTATCACTAGTTTTAAACTAATAATAATAATAATAATAATAATAATAATAATAATAATAATAATAATAATAATAATAATAATAATAATAATAATAATAATAATAATAATAATAATAATAATAATAATAATAATAATAATAATAATAATAATAATAATAATAATAATAATAATAATAATAATAATAATAATAATAATAATAATAATAATAATAATAATAATAATAATAATAATAATAATAATAATAATAATAATAATAATAATAATAATAATAATAATAATAATAATAATAATAATAATAATAATAATAATAATAATAATAATAATAATAATAATAATAATAATAATAATAATAATAATAATAATAATAATAATAATAATAATAATAATAATAATAATAATAATAATAATAATAATAATAATAATAATAATAATAATAATAATAATAATAATAATAATAATAATAATAAAATAATAATAATAATAATAATAATAATAATAATAATAATAATAATAATAATAATAATAATAATAATAATAATAATAATAATAATAATAATAATAATAATAATAATAATAATAATAATAATAATAATAATAATAATAATAATAATAATAATAATAATAATAATAATAATAATAATAATAATAATAATAATAATAATAATAATAATAATAATAATAATAATAATAATAATAATAATAATAATAATAATAATAATAATAATAATAATAATAATAATAATAATAATAATAATAATAATAATAATAATAATAATAATAATAATAATAATAAAGAAATATATCCCTACTTGGTGAAAAAAGATGAAATAATTACTTCTTGTTATCACTAGTTTGATGTATATAACTGAGAGAAGTTGATGTAAAAAGTTGAAAAAAGCTCCAACAATTCGAGTTATTACAAATCGACCACAACCCATGAGATTCCCGCTTCTCCCGCTCCTTTGCTTAGCTCTTGCCTCTGTCTGAACATCGCTCTCTCCTTCATCATCTTCTTCTTCTTCCAATTCGATCAACATCTTAACACACAAAGATTTGGGTCGTTACCTGAAATTTTCATTTCTCTGTAATATTTTTGTATTCTGTGAATTCCATTGCCCTCCGATTCTCTCCGGATCTGTAAGTTTTCTCAATACATTTATCGTAATTTTTTTTTGTATTGATTCTCAAAGTTATGTTGAATTGTTTTAGAAATCAGTCTCATATGTTTCGAGTTTTCGAGAATGACAGCTGTTTTTAGGATCTGACAGTAATTGTGGTTTTGTTTTCTCTCTTTGTTTGGAATCTGTTGTAGGCGTCGTCGATGGATATGGAGAGTTCTCCTAAACACAATAAGGAACAAGTGGAGGAGATGAAATCTGCTGAGATCATCGCTAAGGAAGTTTCTCCTAAACACAATGTGGAAGAAATTGAGGAGAAGAAGAAGAAAGAAGAAGAGATGAAATCTGTTGATATCGAAGAGTTTTCTCGTAAACCGGTGGAGATGATGGAGGAGGAGGAGGAGGAGATGGAGTCTATAGATATCAATGAAGAGGAAGGAGACAAGAATGTTTCTATGGATGAGATAGAGTCTGTAGATAGTGATGATGATATTGAGAGTTCCGGTGATTCAAACGATGAGATAGCGAAAGCGGGTGAAGAAACTGTTGATGATGATCAAAGAGGCAATTCTCACCACTCATCAACAGATACTAATTCATCAACTTCTTCTGCTTGGACAGAGAAAGCAGCTGCGATCAAGAACTTCGTTAGAGTGAAGAGCGAAGTTGCGGTTCATACATTGATTCGCCGTCTTTCGGGGAAATTAAATGTTGAAAATGCAGCTCATGGAACTAGAGATGATGAAACCAAATCATTGGAATCTCCTAAAACAGAGGGGAAGTCTATGTTGAATCCTTTACGCTATTTGAAGATGATGCAGAATGATGATGATTCGGTTGATAGAGAAGAAGAGGCGGCATTGGAGCCTGTAGTGATGAAAGGTAGGATTATACTGTATACAAGACTAGGGTGTGAGGAGTGCAGAGAATGTAGGTTGTTTTTGCATGGAAAGAGGCTAAGATATGTCGAGATTAACATCGATATTTACCCAACAAGAAAGATCGAGCTGGAAAAGATTGGCGGCGAATATGTTGTTCCTAAGGTATTCTTTAATGAAGAGTTAGTTGGGAGTTTGAAGGAGCTCAAGGAATTGGACGAGTCAGGAGAGCTTGAGGAGAAGATCAAATATCTGATAGAAGAAGCACCGCCTCGGGAAGCTCCTCTGCCACCTTTCTCAGGGGAAGATGATGCATCAAGTAAAGGTCCTGTAGATGAACTAGCTTTAATAGTGCTGAAGATGAAGCCTTGCATTGTTAAGGATCGGTTTTATAAGATGCGAAGGTTCAAAAACTCTTTCTTAGGTTCAGAAGCTGTGGATTTCCTATCCGCGGATCAACGTCTAGAAAGAGATGGGGTAAGTAATGTGATCACTGTGAGGTTTTAAGATTTGATGATTTTATAATCCATTCGTGTTATATAGGCAGTTGAAGTTGCTCGAAAGCTTGCAAGCCAGCTCTTCTTTCAACATGTCCTAGAGTGAGCTTTTTTCACCACACCAATGTTTTTTTGAGGTGTTCTGCTTCAGTCAATGCTTCTTTTGTTTCATATTTTCCATTCTTGCGCGGTTAACCAGGGAGAATCTGTTTGAGGATGGGAATCACTTGTATCGGTTTCTGGACGATGACCCTGTCGTGTCATCTCAATGCCACAACATTCCTAGAGGAATAATTGAGCTGAAGCCACGGCCGATCGTGGAAATCGCGTCTAGACTCAGACTTTTGTATCGAGCAATCCTTGAAGCTTACACTTCGCCAGATGGGAAACATGTGGACTACAGAAGCATCCATGGGAGTGAAGAGTTTGCAAGGTATGATTAATGACCTTCTTTTATCTACACTTGTGTTTTATTACTGACCTAGTATCATTTCGATTACCAAAGGTACCTGCGAATGATCCAGGAGCTCCATAGAGTAGAGCTTGAAGATATGCAAAGAGAGGAAAAGCTTGCATTCTTCATAAACCTTTATAACATGATGGCTATACATGCAATACTAGTTTGGGGTCATCCAACAGGAACATTTGATCGAACGAAGATGTTTATGGACTTCAAGTATGTGATTGGTGGCTACACTTACTCGCTCTCTGCTATCCAAAATGGAATTCTAAGGGGTAACCAGCGACTGATTTTCAATCCTATGAAACCATTTGGTGCAAAGGATAAACGTTCCAAGGTAATAATTGTTAGTGCTAGTCTGTTGAGTCAAGTCTCATGCTGATTCATATGTCTCCTGTCTCTAGGTTGCTCAGCCTTATGCAGAGCCTCTGACTCATTTTGCTCTGGTTTGTGGAACTCGGTCTGGACCACCTCTTCGATGCTTCACGCCTGGAGAGATCGATAAAGAACTCATGGAGGCAGCTCGCGATTTCTTAAGAGGAGGCGGACTCATAGTTGATCTCAATGAAAAAGTTGCATACATCAACCAAATCTTTAACTGGTAAAGCTCTCAGACATATCTCATTCAGTTCAACATAGTTACATGATTCCATCGCGTACTAAACCTGCTCCATTGAACAGGTATGGGGTAGATTTTGGAAATAGCAAAGAGGAGATACTGAAGCATGCATCAACCTTCTTGGAGCCGCAACTTTCAGAAGCTTTGCTGGATTGTTTAGTTGATACTCAGTTTAAACTTGTCTACCAAAAATATGACTGGAGGCTTAACAACTAAACGACTTGTTTATCCGCAACTTGGGGGACTTACGCCGGCATTTGTTTTTAGCTATATCATTACCACAACATAAGTTCTATGATTTGGTTCAATTGATGGAACATTTTGGTGAAAGAAATTTTTGGTGTGGCTGGAGTAAATCAGCATCCAAACTAAACTTTGTTGCCTGGATTGGGAACTAAAAAAGTCATAATAGTCTTGTTTTGTTCTTGCAGATTCTTCTTTCTTTGTTTGAGAATGTCTTTTGAAACATGAAAATGTAAACGAAAGCAAACGAAACCCTTAACCCATAGAAATAGAATCAAGGTTACAATTTCCTTTTAGTGTTCATCTCTTTGAGCTTGGAGCTCCATTAATTTATTTCAGCTTGTAGTGTTCATCTCTTTCTTCACCATTTGATCTCACAATTCCTTCAGTGACAAAAAAAGGGAACCAAGCTATATAATTAGTTACCAATGCTTTCAATAGTACAGGTAACGAAGTTTCATATTAGTTTGTAAAAAAGGTGTAGACTCAAATACAATGCTACATGTAAACTTTATCCTATTATTATTGCCTGAAAAACTAGTATGCTACTATGCTATAATCCTAAAAGTGGTCATTTGGACATATCGTCATGCATGATATAAGCAAATAGTATAAAAGGTTAGAAAATATCTAATTATTTAATATTATTATGTTAAATATTGTTTACTAAACCGACGTAACTAAGTCGGCTAATTCCCCTATATATAGAGGGTGTAAGCATCAGTTGTAACTCACTCGAAAAAGTCCATAAAAAAACAATAATACAAAGTTATCATCACACTCTTCTTTTCCCTCTCGACATCCACCTAAATAATCTCTCACTTTCATCATAAATCAAATAATATAACAAAATATTATATATAAATATTAATATATTCAAAACACGTTATCAACACGAACCGCTCCGATCTAAATTCGAACCGATTTGTCTCCCATCTAAAGGTAACGACCTAAGGTATGATTTAATTTATTATTGAATCAATTTAAATTCATATATTATATGGAAGGTTATACCTCCTAAATTTCATGGAAGGCTCTGCCTCCTCACTTATATGGAAGGCTATGCCTCCTAAATTGATATCTTATAATTTATGATTTAAATTATTTTATTATATAATTTATGGTTTAAATTATTTTGTTATTTACATAAATTTATATGTTATTATATATTTGTAGATATCATGTCAAATTTGGCAAAGCTCGATATCGCTGCCCTTGATATATCTGGAAATAATTATATGACATGGGCATTAGATGCAAAGATGCATCTAAAAGCGAACGGGCTTCTGGATGCCATTGACCTGACAAAAACGGTCCCGGAAGATAAAAAGGCGAAGGCTATGATATTTTTACGTCACCACCTCCATGACAATTTAAAAATTGAATACATCACGAAAGAAGATCCTGCAGATCTTTGGCAATCACTCAAAGATAGGTTTGATCACCAAAAATATGTGATCTTACCAAAAGCTAGACATGAGTGGTTGAACCTCCGGTTTATGGATTATAAAAGTGTAGGTGATTATAATTCCGCGTTGTTCGGAATTACTTCCAGGATGATGTTATGTGGAGAAAAAATAACTGATAATGATATGATTGAGAAGACTCTCCAAACATTTCATCCTGTGAATGTATCACTACAACAACAATACCGGACAAAAGGTTATACTCGGTATTCGGAGTTAATGAATACACTCCTAGTTGCCGAGCAAAATAATGAACTCGTGATGTTAAATTATAAGACTCGTCCTGTCGGATCAGCAACATTCCCTGAAGCGAATGTCGCATCATCATCCAGGCGTGATAATTGGCAAGGACAAGGACGAAGTAGAGGCCGTGGTCGCGGTCGCGGACGTGGAGGCAGAGGTGGACAAGGAAGGGGATTCAACAATAATAGTTACAACGCGGGAAAGGCCAACAAAAATAACAAGAAAAACGATAATGCAAGCGCGGTAACTATCCAAAAAGAAAATATATGTTACAGATGCGGAATGAAAGGCCATTGGGCACGTACCTGTCGTACGCCTAAACATCTTGCCGATCTGTATCAAGAATCCCAAAAGGCAAAAGAGAAAAATGGCGAAACTAATTTCGTCTCTGATGAGCCTGAACCTTCCTATGATAATACTCATCTAGATATGGCGGATTTTCTCGTTGAACCGAGTGATGTTAACGAGTAATAAGATGAGTAGGACAATGTAATATAATGTAATATATTGTCTAAGGTCGATGTAAAATAATGTCTTCCTGAAGAAGACTATAAAATAAAAAGTTTAATGTATAATATATTTTATATTAATATAATGTTTAATATTATAATTAAAATGAACCATTTTTATTAATAATACAAGCRATTACAAGGAGAATTATTACATAAAATAATAAAACGACATTAACAATAAACTCTCCGTGGGTATACTCCCCAACGAAGAGACCATAAATACAAACAATAATTAAAACAAAACAAAGCATTAAACAAAATCTAAACATCTTCAAAACTAAAAACTAATTGAATGAGAAAGGATGAGATTTTTGTGTGAATAAATGAATGAATGAAAGAATATATTTATAGATTGAAAAATTACTATTACTAGCCGTTTGAAAAGTAGAAATTTTTGAAAAAATAAAAATAAAATTCATCATAGCCGTTGGTCACAAATCTGACCGTTGGTGATGTATTAAAAATCGATCTGAAATTTTATATGATCAGTTAAATTTTAACAGTTTCGGATAAAAAAATTTCAAATTTTTATCAACATTTTTGGATAAATATAATAAATATTGTTTTGATATTTTAAACATGTTTTTAATGTATCTGTTTTATTTTGACCAAGATGTCAAAATTTTGAATGAAGATGAAGCTATATGTTCGCAGAGAATAACCACGCACACGATATTAAAAGATAAAAATATTTCTCCGATCTTAAATTAAGAGAAACTGAGTAATTATATCGAAATGCAAAAATTATTATGGGTTCCTGGAAGAGCCCAATTCTCAATGCCAAGGGAACAAAGTTTGAAATAAATGAGGCATTATATTCCCCAAGTCTTACGTATTGTTTTTTAAAGATATCCAAAAATGGATATCATGTGGAAACCAAGAATAAATATGGCATTGAATATCTTTGCATTATAACAGTGGTTTCGGAGAGAAAATATATATTAGAAGAACTGCCAGCTTTTTCTTCTGGATTATATTCCACAAAGATTAATATGATTGAATCAGATGCCACGGTAAACCCAAAATTTACCGATATATTTAAAGTATGGCATGAAAGACTGGGTCATCCTGGTTCAATCATGATGAGAAAAATTGTGGAAAATTCTAGTGGCCATCCATTGAAAGACCAGAAGATCTTTCAATCAAATGAATTTTTATGTGATGCATGTTCTCGGAGAAAACTCATAATTCGGCCATCACCTAAAATTGAAATGAATCACCACAGTTTAGTTAAAAGTATGGTGACATATGTGGACCAATCCACCCATCGCTAATCATTTCAATATTTTATGGTATTAATTGATGCATCAAGTATGGTCTCATGTGTTTTCGACGACCAAATATGGCATTTCGCCAGATTTATTTCCCAAATAATCAGGTTAAGAGCACAATTTCCTGATTATACTATCAAGAAAGTAAGACTTGATAATGCTGGTGAATTTACTTCACAAGCCTTTAATGATTATTGTATGTCACTGGGGATTGATGTTGAACATCCAGTGCCCCACGTTCATACACAAAATGGTTTGGCCGAATTTTTGATTAAACGATTGCAATTAATTGCTAGACCGTTAATAATGAGAACAAAACTCCCAATTTCTGTATGGGGACATGCTATCTTGCATGCTGCAGCGTTGATTCAAATTCACCTGCATATAATAAATATTCTCCATTACAAGATCCGTCAGCACCAAATATATCGCATCTCCGTATTTTGATGTGCAGATATGTACCTATCGACCTCCCCAACGTAAAAATGGGACCCCAATGGAGATTGTATTTATGGTTATACGTCACCAAGTATAATTCTATCTTGAGCCACAACCGGTGACTTGTTTAGCTGCTTGTTGATTGTCATTTTAATGAAAACGAGTTCTATCGTTGTGGGAGGAATTCAAAATTCCAAGGGATATTGCATGGTATACACCATCGTTGATATCTCTGGATCCTCCTACGAAACAACGTGAACTCGAAGTGCAGAAAATTGTACATTTACAAAATATGGCAAACGAGTTACCAGACGGGTTTGTGGATACGAAAAAGGTGACAAAATCTTATATACCGGCTGCAAATGTTCCATCAAGAATCAAGTCCCACAGGAACAAAGATGCTAATAAAATAAATGAGCCTAAAGTTCAGTTAAAGAGGGGGAGACCTATGGGTTCTAAAGACAAAACTCCCCGGAAGAAAAAGGCTATGGGAGAGTTAAATTCACATAAAGAGGTTCCTGAAGAAACCCAAAATGAGAAAAGTCCAGAAGACTTAAATGAAGTAAAGAACTACCAAAGAAAATATCTCCAAGAGGGACATGAGACAGAAAATATGAGATTTCCATAAACTATGCTCAAAATGAAGAAGTATGGGTAAGAAATGATATTGATGATAATAATGGAATTTTCTCATTTTCTGTATCCAAAGAAATTGATAATGAAAATGATGATCCAGAACCGAGGTCCATATCAGAATGTCGGAAAAGATCTGACTGGGAGAAATGGAGGATGGCCATGCAAAATGAATTAATCTCCCTTAATAAAAGAAGTGTTTTGGACTGCGGGTCACTACACCAAAAGGTGTGAAACCTGTAGGATGCAAGTGGGTATTCGTGAGTAAACGAAATGAAAATAATGAAGTCACAAGATATAAAGCCCGACTTGTTGCCCAAGGTTTTTCTCAAAGACCGGGAATTGATTATGAAGAAACATATTCTCCGGTAATGGATGCAATTACGTTCAGATATTTAATGAGTTTGACAGCATCCCAAAATCTAGAAATGAATCTTATGGATGTAGAATGCGATCTATGGATCACTTGATAATGAAATATATATGAAAATCCCAGAGGGGATGAAACTGCCTGAAGCATTGAGTTCAAAGTCTACGGATATATRTTCGGTCAAATTACAACGATCACTTTACGGATTAAAACAATCCGGGCGCATGTGGTACAATCGTTTAAGCGAATACCTTTTAAAGAAGGGTTATGTGAATAATACGATATGTCCATATGCTTATAAAGAAACTCGAACGGATTTGTGATAATCGCTGTTTATGTCGACTTGAATATAATCGAACTCATGAGATTGAAGCAAAATGATATGAAATCAGAATTTGAAATGAAAGATCTTGGAAAGACAAAGTTTGTCGACTCCGATGAGCACCTCYAAGATGGAATATTCGTGCATCAATTAAATTATACCAGAAAACTTCTTAAACGCTTTAATATGGATAAAGCAACTCCTTTGAGTACTCCAATGGTGAATAGATCGCTCAATGTTGAAAAATATCCATTTAGACCATGTGAGGATAACGAAGAAATTTTGGATCCTGAAGTACCCCATGACGCTTATGGTACTCATGTATCTTGCAAATCGCAACATCGATATAGCTTTTGCTACTAATCTTTCAAGATATAACTCATCTCCCACACGAAGACATCGAACGAATAAAACATATTTTCCGTTATCTCCAATACAATTGATTTTGATTATATTATCCTAGAAATTCAAAATCGTGCTACTGGTTTTGCGGCACAGTTATCTATCTGATCCACATAAAGCAAGATCCCAAACTGGATATATATTTACTATGAGGACGCGATCTCATGGCGCTCAAAAGCAAACACTTGTCGCATTTCATCTAATTATGCAGAAATTATAAAGACTCCAAAGACAGAAGAGGCGTGGCTGATCGATGATCCAACACATTCAAGCGCTATAGATAACTACAAGCAAAGAACCGACAACCATATTCGAAGATAATTCGCATGTTACACAAGCTAAGGTTATATTAAGAAAGCGCACGAAGATATTCCACCAAGATTTTTCTCTTATACTAACTCGAGAAGAATGGTGTCAATATTAAATAATGCTCGTTCCTCATTACCCAGATCTTCTTACAAAGCGCTACCCACCACAATGTTCAAAAAGCATGCTTATAAAGATTGACGCCATCTACTTGATTTATGAAAATATTTTTCTAGAATACGTTCGACTTTTCCTTATCATGCTTTTATTCCACGCTTTTTCTATATTTTTAACGCAGACATATTAAATAATTAAGGGAAAGTGTTAGAAAATATCTAATTATTTAATATTATTATGTTAAATATTGTTTACTAAACCGACATAACTAAGTCGGCTAATTTCCCTATATGATGTATAAACATCGCAACTCATTTGAAAAAGTCATAAAAACAATAATACAAAGTTATCATCACACTCTTCTTTTACCTCTGGACATCCACCTAAATAATTTCTTACTTTCATCATAAAACAAATAATATAACAAAATATTATATATAAATATTAGTATATTCAAAACATAAAAAGAGTTGATTTGGACATATCACTATCGTCATGCATGACACAAGCAAATGGACTCAAGTCTTATCAAGTAATACACTCTGATTTATTTTCCTCACTAATATATTATTTTCTAGAATTTAGCCACTCACTAACTTTATTATCTTCTTTAATTAATTAAATATTTTTTTATTTTAACGGATATCACATTGTTTACTGGAAATCACATTATTTATTACATGCGAGTGCAAAATATATTTTGGTCGAAACGCACAAAAACCAATTTTGTTTATATTTACTAGTTTTGACATCAAAATTATTTACGTAACTATATTTCAAAACATCCATTTTCACTAATTTCCCCCACAAAATTCTTGTCCTTAAAGAGAATCACCCCCCAAAAAGCATCCGCATATACTCTAAAAACACTTAAACACCTGCATTTTTTTTTTGGATGCATCTTATTTTGCTTCTACACTTAAACATTCGACTTCTAGCATACGAATGTTGCATTTAGATGAAATACGAACTGTCTCATAAACTAATTCTTTAAAAGTCATACTAGGATATATCTCGTGATATAGCACGGACAAATTGCAATTATAGAAAAATATCCAAAAATTATAAAATCAGGATATTAAAAAATTGTAATCCTTCCAAAATTTTATGAAAATTATAATATCAATTTTTATAATATCAAATTAAGAAGACCTAAAAACGTAATTAAGGCTTAAATTTACCTTAAAATCTTCCAAAAAATCGCAATCTACATGAAATCTCTTATTTTTAGAAAATTGAATAAACATTTAATTTAATTTAATTAATGTGTTTAATTAAATCAACAAAATCTTCACAAAATTTATTTTTAACTTTTTTCAAAAAAATAAAATAAATAAATTATTTAAAACAAAAATTATAAATAATTAATTTAATATTTAATTAAATGATCACATAATAATTAATTGACTAAAATATACTTAATGAGAGATCTTAATTTGTTCTTAGATGAATATGATGTAATTATTAACATTTTGTAAGGTTTATTTATAAGTGTACTCTCCTAATAATATATAGGGGATATATCTATTTACTACACAAATCAGCACTAGTCAATTATATTTAAATTCTCTTTTCTCTTATGAATGATTTACCCTGGTCCCGTGGGTATGAGTGTAATATGTTATTTTGTAATTAACCTAATAAAAATATTGATATCGTGATTTGGGTCAAAATTGTTATTTAATAGTATAGTTTTCCTAATTAAGTTGACATGGGATCAAACACCAATTTAAGTTGACCTGTCACTAGTGTTTGTCAATGATCGGGATTACTTTGGTCGCTTGTATGGTAGAGAATCAATCCCTTGGTCTCCAAGCAAATATACTTTACTTTTCCAATTTTGTACGTTTTTTAAATTCCTCGAATTAAAGAAAAACCCAAATGAGAAACAAAACAAATCAAAATAGGCTGCTGAAAGGAAATTTCTATGTAACTATCCTCCCTACAACCCTATAAATACATCACCAACCCCCCCTCATAAACTCATAATTTTCAGACCAAACTTGACTTTAAAATCTTCGGGTAGATTCTTAGATAATTATTTCGGAAGATGTATGGTGTCGGTGGATCGAGCACAGCGGGTTTCGCAGAGGCTTACGCGATGAAGAAGATTTATAAGGAAAAGATGAAGATGAAGCTTGCAGAGACAAAAGTTGAGGAAGAGAAGGACAATGTTGAAGAGAAGACTAAAATCTTGAAAATGAAGAAATCGAAGACGACCCTCCAGAGTAGTCCGAGGGTTTCCTCAGCAGATATTTAAACATCTATGTGGCTATGTATATATTCTTTAACTTTGGTATGATGGGTTCATTTTGTTCTTTTATGTAATATATTTTTACAATTAATAACCAAAAAAAAAAAATGACGGTTGTCGTAAATCTAGTGCTTACTTCATTTCGTTCAATGATCCGAGAAAATTCAAAAGTCTATCTAAACTTATTTATACACTTTTTTAATTTCATAAAGTTAGGTGTTTTAGAGTTTGCACACATAATAAGATTTTTTAATAATATCTAATATATCCTCTTCAAGATCATTATTTTATTTATTTTGTTTCTAATTAATGTGATATAGAAAATGTTAATACACAATTTACTTAGAAAATACCAAATATCTATGTTTGTAAAACAAATTTCTTTTCCAAAACATATAAATATTATAAAAAAATGGATGGAGTACTTTTACTTGTTCACACTTTAGAAATGTTTTAAAAAGCGGTGTAGATGTCGCCTAGATCCGTCTAAGCGTTAGGCGCTCACGCGATGTCTAGACGACAACATCGACCGTCTAAAATCGTATTGGCTTCGTTTCAATGTAGTTTTCTAATTTTCAACTACATAAATGTAAATTTATAAGGTTTATCTCTTAATACATAGTTAAAACATTCTAAACGTTCATATGTTGTTTGATATGAATTAAATAAACGTTTTTGTCTAATTTTTGTTTACGATTAAATAAACATTAATGTTTTATGTTGTAAACGAAAAAACTGTTTAAAACCGTCTAGGCTCCGTTAAGCGCTTTCGGCGCTAGGCGTTGGATCACCGTCTGCTTAACGCCTACTACTTTCTTGAACATTGCACTTTAGAATGTACCGAGTTTCAAAAGCTCGCGGTCAGAGACTCAGAGTAATCGGTGATGTCTCTTAGTAGTATATTTGGTAAGTTTTTGGTCAATCATGAAATTTACTTGACTTAAAAAATATAATTTAAAATTCATATGATAGATTAAAAAAACATTCAAAACTTGTTTAAAATCCAAAGATTTATATTTCAAAATTGTAAATAATTTAACTCCAACATCTAAACTTGTCTTTAAAATTCGCTGATTGAATAACTAATAATTTCGACTATGTCTTAAATCATTGATCAAATAACATAAAATTTGGGTTTAATATCAATATGATATCAAATAATCAATCAAACACACCCCCTAACTGTCAAAGTCTAAATTGTTTTATATTCAGCAATTAGGTGATATTTTGCTGTGTGCATGGAGAAAGTCTTTGTATTTTAAACTATTGTTCAAAATCATAGTTACTGTAGAATCCGGATTTTATGGGGTAAATTTGCAAAGTAGACTGTTTTTTTTTTTGAAGTATATAGCAAAATGAACAGTTTTACTATTTACAATTTGCTAAATAGACAGTTTACACTGTTTTTTACTGTTTGGTGGACTCTCAAACCCTCACCTAAACGTTATATTAACGAATGATGCCATTGAAATTAAAAATATTTATTTTTCTTTTGCTTTTATCTTCTTCATTCGTAACTCTTCAAATGTTTGTGAATGTATATGATTTTGGTTTCTAAGCTTCGTCTAATTTGATTTATGTTTCTCGGTGATTAAATTAATTCATGATCTCTAGGCTCATCCTTGTTTTTCAAATTTTGTTCGTTTGGTTTTCTGGATTGGATTAATAGAGAAGTTTGGGATCTAACTCAAAGCAAATTGCTTGCTTTGAGTTTCATAATTGGAAATGTTTAATTGAATTGTTTTTTCTAAGCTTTTATAGAGTGACATTGATATGCTTAATTTTTCCAATCCTTGATTAACTTGTAGGTTGAATTACCACCAAGGACTGTGATGTGTTCCAATGGACAAAAACCAACAGAAGCAGAGCTTCAAGACATGATCAATGAAGTGGAAGACCATTGATTCCCAGAGTTCTTGAACCTCATTGTAACGACCCAGATCTAAATCCGTAGGGTAGGTCTGGTTTGTTTTAAGAAGAAGGCCCAATTCCCTAGAAAATTTCTGCAAGCCCGTTAAGATCCATTAGGGAAAAGGAAAACCCTAAAGTCCGTTAGAGAAAAGGATAGCCCTAGCCCATTAGTACCCTTAAAAATAGATAGCTAGTCCCATTTATTTTCCCTTTAGTCGCAAGTTAAAACTCTAGCCGTCGAGCCCTAGCCGTCGCCGTTGCCACTATTCGTCCGCCGTGTTCCCTCCGCCGCCATGAGCTTTCGCCACCGCCGATCGTGTCAGTTCGCCGTTGCTGTGACGGGGAGAGAGAGAGAGGAGGAGGAGATCTGAGTGTGAGACGAAGAAATCCTAATTCGAAACCCTAACACTAAATTCCTAAGGAAAACCTTATTCTAAACCCTGGTTCCTTAGAACCTAGATCTGAGCCTAATCTCTGTGAAACCCTAGATCTGCAGAAGGATAATCTAGTGGGTTGAAGTTAGAGTTGGATCGAGCGCTGAGAAGAAAGAGGATCCGTCTCGTGTTGCTGCAGACCCTAGCATGCCTGTCACGCCAATCTCGAGGTAGGATGTGATCTGTGATAGCTACGACAACCCTTTACAATCATGATTCTTACTAGTTATGCCTCTTCAATTTTTGGTAGGTATGATCGGCTTGCTTATTCCACAAATTTATTTTGGAGTACAATAAAAGTTCCTGCATTTACAACGACATGCAAATGTCTATCACCCAATACTTTAAACTTTGGAACGTTGTCGATAAGAGTTGAAAAAATGTTGTAGAAATGTTGCAAATAATCTAGGTAACGTTAAAAAATTTGCTCTCTTTACGTGACAACTCTTGTTAATGAAGGTACGGTTATCTAGATAATGAAGGTACGGTTATCTCTTGTTGGTTGTGAATCTTGTGATGATGGCCTGGGGAGAAACGTGTGATAAAACTTCCCAAAATTGAGCAACCGGGCTATGATAATAGATATGTCATTTTATTTATTAAATTGGTTCATGCTTTTAGAAAGTGTTATTAGAAACTCGATTTATATGTTGATGTAGGATTAATAATGATTAAGAAATATCGACAATACAAAAATTGATAAATCTATATGTGGAATTGTATCAAACCCGTATTAGTCAACCAAGAAACTGAATCCGACTTAAACTTTGGTTGATTTCTCACAGTAGAGACATGTTTAATGATTCCGATGTGAATACAAACTGTTACAAAATTTGAAACAGTGATGAAAAAAGAGAAGAAGGAAATATATACAGCATATGAAAATAGGCAATAAAATCACGTCATTATATAGAACTTTTCACACGAGGGTTTTCCTCCTAGAGTGGGCGTATCCCGCATTCACCTATCTGCCATTTGTAACTGTTGACTTCGAACTTGAAAAGCTCTATGGATTTCACATTTTTTACTTCACCTTCGAATGTGTACAGATGCTCCGTTAAAAGTGGATCCACTGAGATCCAATTCTAGGAGATTAAGGCTTGAGGAACCACTGAGATACAAGTCCTAGAGATTAATGATATTTGCAATAGATGAGGGAAGATCCACTAGGCTTGAACATCCACTGAGATCCAATTTCTAGAGATTAATGATATTTCCAAATGATGCGGGAAGCTCCATTAGGTTTGAGCATCCACTGAGATACAAGTCCTAGAGAGTAATGATATTTCCAATAGATGAGGAAAGCTCCACTAGACTTGAGCATCCACTGAGATCCAATTCCTGGAGGTTAATGATATCTCGAATAGATGAGGGAAGCTCCACTAGGCTTGAGCTTCCACTGAGATCTAATTCCTGGAGATTACTGATATTTCCAATAGATGAGGGAAGCTCCACTAGGCTTGGGCATCCACTGAGATCCAATTTCTGGAGATTAATGATATTTCTGATTGATGAGGGAAGTTCCACTAGGCTTGAGCATCCACGAAGCTACAGTTTCTGGAGATTAATGATATTTCTGATAGATGAGGGAAGATCCACTAGGTTTGAGCATCCACTGAGATCTAATTTCTGGATATTAATGATATTTCCAATAGATGAGGGAAGCTCCACGAGGTTTGAGCATCCAGTGAGATCCAATTTCTGGAGATTAATGATATTTCCAATAGAAGAGAGAAGCTCCACTAAATTTGGGCATCTACTGAGATCCAATTTCCGAAGATTAATGAAATTTCCAATAGATGAGGGAAGCTCCACTAAGCTTGACAATTCACGAAGATACAGTTTATGGAGATTAATGAAACTTTCAATAGAGGAGGGAAGCTCTTTTAGGCTTGAGCATCCACTGAGATCCAATTCCCGGAGATTAATGATATTTCCAATAGATGCGGGAAGCTCCACTAAGCTTGAACATCCAAAAAAATTCAATCTTTGGATATTAGTAGCATTCCCAATAGAGGAAGGAAGCTCTATCAAACTTGAGCATAAAGAAAGAGTAATTTCTAGGAGATTAGTGGCCGTTGAGAGATTGGGAAGCTCCTTCAAATGCGTTGCAACACCTAAATCCATCACCTTGAGATTGATAAGCGGCTGTAAAGACCAAAAAACAAAAAAGACAGTATCCGAGAAGGAGTTTAGTAATAAAGGCATTTAAGGCTAAGATCACTCTTTTACCTTTATTTTTGAAAATAACAATTTTGTACAAAAAAAAATTGCATAGAATTAAAAATAAAATAAAACTCATAAAAGAACGGTAAATGCTTATTTGAATTCCTTCCCACAGTTTCTCAAGCTTGTTGTATCTCAATATTATCTTGACAAGAAACTTCGGATTAAACTTAGAAGGCAAACATGTCATCGAAAAATAATTCCAATGTAGAATTCTAAGTTTTGGAGGTAGATAGTTTAGACCTTGTGGTAAGTGCAATCTTTTGTGATGGAATCTCAAAAATTGAAGATTAGACATTTCTTCAAAAGCTCTCTCACTTAGTATTAATTCGTCCACAGTCGAAGAAATAAAGATCAAACGTATGGCTATAACACCTTTACTATCCTGAAAAAGGACACACAAATATAAAAGTAGAGATGGTCAGTTTATCAAATGCATTAAATTTGTATAGGGAGTAAAGGAATTGAAGAATAAATGAAAAAACTTACTATATGATCAGCGAGTACTTCATAAATCTCCGCAAGATCAACTAAAAATTGACGTTTCCCAGGCTCATAGATGGATTGGTTACGAACAATTTATTTGCCTAATTGAACTAGTAGATTATGCATCGGTGAAAATTTCTTCTTGGATATGTGAGATCTCTGAACTAAGACCCGAAGCCCTTGTTGCACGTTCGAGAATTTGTGACGAAGAGTATCTTCAAATGTATGATCAATGCCTTCATCGTTGAAAAAACAGGCTATATGGAGAAATAAATCTTTGTCTTCCTCTTTCAAGGCATCGTAACTAAACTTTAAAGTGCTCCAAATTTCTATCAAGGCGAACCCTTAACCTTGGTAGTTCCGCTTTCCACTCTTGCTTGGACATTCCTAGTAAATGAGAACCCATAACCCTAAGTCCCAAGGGGAGCCTACCAGCAAGTTTTGTCACTTTCCAAGCAAGCTTCTCGAAACCATCATACGGGGAATCCTGACCAAAAGCATTCATGCAGAAGATTTGAAGAGCCTCATTATGTGGTGGAAAATCCAAGTTGTAGATATGGTTGATCTCAAAGGCCTTCAAAAGTTTTTGATCTTGTGTTGTGATGATAATACGAGATCCAGGACCGAGGCAAACCGCTTTTGGCATGACAAGTAATTGAACTAATTGATCCACCCTATCAAGAACAATAAGCACTTTCTTTCCCATCACAAAGGTTTGTGCAGTTCCTAAATGACGAATCTTTATATCCTCTTGGTTAATTAATTGAGACAGAAACTGCTGCTCTAATTGCAACTTCACGTCGTGATCATCTGAACAAGTTGGTCTTACATAATTTGGTTTGAATTTCATGAAAACACTCAGTTGAAAACCATCGGAGATTTGATTTTGCTTCTCTCATAACTTCGTTTCTCTCAAACAAACGCACTGAAAATTTTGATTAATAACCCAAAGAAATTCTCAAATCACAACGAATTAAGATGAAAACAGAGCAGTTAGAATGAAATCCAAATAATGTACACGTAATGCCGACTTGGCTATCACAATTTATATGTAATGCCAACACTAGATTCTTTCACATCAAAATATCTTCTAGAAAGTTCCAAAGCCACTCTACTTCCTTCATAGCATTTTCGATATACATTCTATTTGAAGTTTAATGCTGCGATATATTGCAATGGTGAGCATGAATATCGTCCAAGATTTTTGGCTAATATTCCAGAGTTTAATATGGCCACATACCTGTTTGAGAGAAAGGAGAGTCCAACATGGGATTTTGATGTAAGTTCCAAGACACCTAAATCACTTTCCCAATTGTAACAGTTGGCGAGTGAGCGGATATCAAGATTTCTTCTGCATGATCATTATCGGTAATCCCTCCTCTGTACATGCTGATAATACGCCTATTTGATCAGGAAGGTGAAGGTCGTTGGAGATGAATAAAGCCTCCACCTGCTAGTAAAAAGTCAGTTCATGTTTTGGATCATGAGAAGAGGAAGAGTATGAGGATCGCATTGACATGTCTTCTCCTTTTTGTCTTTATCATTTTCATTGGTTCATCATCTATCTTATACCAGGTTTAGAAGAATCACCGACATATAACTTGTTCTTTTGGTTTGATCCCTTAGTTATCTTCTTGTACCTACACATTCTTCTCTTACGACTCGAGTCTTGGAAACTTGAGTTTCTATGGTTTGTGAAGTCGGACTCATATTTTTGTATTGCTTTGTTCCGACTTCCGACAATCTGTCCTGCTTCTTCAAAAAGGTGCATTGATGTTTTTCTCATTATATGAATTATGTTATTCGTGAATTTTCATTCTTTTGATCAAACATGATATTGTATAATCACGTTAAGAGGAATGTGCAGCTCTCATAGTCAAACAAGAATTGGTTACTTTTGCTATATCATGCCGATAACAGTATTTGGTTTGGTAGATAGGATTTGGTTTTAGTTGGAAATAGAAAAAAAAAAATTTAAGATAAAAGAATTTTTTAAAAGATTATTCTCTAACTGCAATTAGTTTATTTTATAGTGAAATTTTCTAAAGGCTGTCCCATAGTAAACCCAAAGAACATAACAAATCAAGATTGAGAATGACAGCTCGACCGCCAAATTAAAGTCCCTAGCCACCACCTCAAAAGTCATCGTCGTTGGCGTAGCAACATATACTTTCTTTTGTTCAGACCAAGTTCGCTATCAGAACTTCTGTTTTGTAAACACGATGGAGACATGTATGGTGCGATACACCTTCTCTCTCCTTTGATAGTTTTAGTCTGCTTAGATAAACGAAACCCTAACTCGCTATACACCAAGATGTGTCCGCTACACACCAGGCTGATGTCAGGAACATTGTTATTCATGTTGGTATAGGGATTAAACTTCACATCTTGACAGCTGTGTAGTGAGATAGGGTTTCGTTTATTGAAGTAGCCTTTTCAACGTGGAGAATGTGTCTCTCTACATCAATTCCTCTGTCAACCAACTCAGCGTTAAGTTAAACTATGCTGATATGATTTCTAGATACTCTGACTCTTGGATATCCCTGAAGAAGTTTTCCTTGGGTTGTATTGTAAACTCTGATCAAAAAATTGCTAAGATTCTATCTAATTGTCCGGTTCTCGAGAACTTAGCATTGTATTTCTGCTATGAACTGAGGTTTGTTGATCTCAGTAAAACTCTATGGCTGAGAACATTGGAAATAAACCACAACATTAGGGTTCCAGGGCCAACAAAGATTGTGGCACCACATATCCATTGTCTTAGATTGATAAATTCTCAGTTACCATGTACTTTAGTTGATGTCTCGTCTTTACACGAAGTTAAACTAGACATTTGTTCTGTCTCAATGCAACCAATCTTCAAGGCTAATATTCTTCACGTTATGGTGCTAAAGATGCTAGAAACGTTACAGAATGTAGAGAAGCTTACTTCTGGGGAACACTTTCTTCATGTATGTTTTTGGCTCGTTATTTCTTTCTCTAATGCGTAAAAATCAGTTGGATGGATCAGTTTTCATTAGAATTTAATTTTGTATAGGGTTAGCTAGAAATGTTAAAATCTATGTTATATGTTGAATGGCTTTTATCGAACCATCAGGTAAAAATAGAGTCAAAAGTTTTGTTTTGCGTCAAGTATTTCCATATAAATACCCCTCAATTGCTTCTAGTGACAGGGGACGAATAAATGCTAAATCAACCTTATAATGCAAAAGGAGAGTTATCGTCAGTTCACAGTAACACACTTTTTCATATTAAAGGTGTTCCAGCCTTACGTTGGAGATTCCGCCTCCCTTTTGTTCATCTCTTATCAAAATATCTTCTAGGGATACATACCGCCCATCAGAATCTGCATCTTAAAGACTTTTGATCCTCTCTTTGGATGAATACTCTTATCCCTTGATTCACCTTTCTAAAGTCATAGATTGGACCACTAATCACTTCTTAACATGGCCTGAAACTCAACTATATATATTTTTGGGTTTTCTGCAAAAAAAAATCCTTACAACTCACTAATTTTTGCAATTTTACCTTACATCTCCAAAAAGTGCTTATCAATCCTACAAAATCATAAACAATATGCAATATAACCCTTATATGTATCTTTTAATTTTTTTTACAGTCATATACATTAGATTTTTAAAATTCAAAATGTAGATTTGGACTTTTTATCGCGAGGACTTTGATTTGATATACTATTTATTAAAATTTTACAAATTTGATGGAAACTAAGACAGGTTATCTTGCATATTACTTATGATTTCGCAGAATTAACTTATAATTTTAGGTATAAAAGATAAAGTTGCAAAAAATAGTGATTTGAAATGTTTTTTTTTTTGCAGAATACCCTACATCTTTCTCCCCTAGATTTATCGGCTCATCGCCTAGTCATGTGGTTATATTTTGACATAATATTTGGAGAGCATTCCAGAAGCATTTATTCGCGTTTTCAAATTTTGATATTGTGATTTTTTCCATTCCAAATGGAGTGTTTATATTTGTAAAGTTTTAGTTATCCAGATTTGTTTTAGAAAATATCGAAGTGACAAAGAGTTTGAAGTGAAGATTAGTATAATTTTTACCATCTGTAAGGCTTTTTAGGCGTGAATCTAATGACCAATCCTCCAATAATGTCAGGCTGAGAGCTAGCCTTCAACTTTAACATTGACCGTCATACATGAGATTTAAGAGTTAGCCATCAACTTTAATATTGGAAGTCATACATGAACCACATGTTCGTTAATAAAAGTGCTACGTGTGATTTCAATCTTAGGTATTTCGATACACATGTTTTGAAAGTTTATTGTGCTAATGTGAGCTTGCTGACTCCAAAATATGTTTTAACAATGTAAGTGGATGTTCTCGTCCCTTTTAAAGAACGAAGTCGGTAATCTTGATTAATTATCTTGTAGATATTTTCTTGCTTTTCCATATAGAATTAGGAAAGAGTGCAAGCATATAGGGTAGGACTAGGTGCCTAGACCATGCATAAAGAGATCCTCTTGCTTAACAGCTAGCAATACAATATCAGTGGAGCGCATGCATAAAAAGATCACCATTTTTCTTCACCTACTAATTTGTCTTAAGTTGACAAAAGTTACTTTTGTCAAAATAATACAAAAAAGCTTAGCAAAAGTTGCCAAAACAACCGTGTCGTATGTAAAGATATGATTCAATCAATAAAAGGTAAATGGACTTTTTAAAACCTAACTTCATCAACGTCATAAATTAACCTTAGTTTAGTAGTAATATGTTTCCATATTAGATTCCTTCACCTTTATGCGTAGAATACCAAAAAAAATATAAAAGATGGTCTACATAGACGAATCAAAACTATGGTTTTGAAATTTAAATACTGGAATTTTGGTCTTTCAACCAATGAATCACCATAAATTGGTTGATACCTATTTACCATATGTGATATTTAAAATTGGTAGAGCCAAAATGTATACTATAATCTTTGGCGCGCTGTGTTCCTCGAATGCTAGTATGGACGAGCGTGGTTCCCAATACTAGAGAATATTGGATATTTGATTTTTAAAGTTCTTATAGAGAATATTGGATATAACAATATATATATATAGGATAAATTATTATTGTTTAACGGAAATAAAGGTGACACATGTACTGAAGCAACGAGATGAGCGATTCATGATATAACTAAATCTGATATTGGTAGAGTTGAGTGGTAGAGTTGCCGCCTCTTAATTGCAAACCGTTTGGAAGGATCCCTCCTTCTAACTAAATCTGATATTGCTCCATTTTATTGATCGTCCATGTAGAATAGAACATGTGGTTGCAAATTTTATAAGAAACTTAGAACCTGTAGAGTTTCTGATGATTTTATTTCGTCACCATAAATTTTATTTATACAAGTTACATCTACTATATAATAAAATGATAATTGTTTTGAAAAAAAAAACATTTCGTTTGATTATATCTAGTTCTAGATTATATACCATAAGAAAAATCTATTTTTGTCTAAATTATTAAAGGGCTTTAAAAGTAAATTAAACAAACACAATCTGTGCATATATTTATGTTGAATTTATTAATTATTATTTTCCTAAATCTCATTACAAATATCTTTATGAAGATGTTATATATCTAAAGTTAAGTTTTTTGAAAAATTAAAATAAAAACAAAAATTTAAAAATATATAGTAGATTAGTTTATTTACTTTAAATTTTTATTACTTCAACAAATTAATTATATTTAGTATTTTATTGCAAAAAAAAAGAAACTTTTACATTTTCCTATTATTTTTCCGCTATATCAATTATAGATCACCTGATATGTGATAATCTTCTAAACATTACCATAATCAGAAATGAGTATGTAAGAAAAAAGATTAAGGAAGATATATAAGAATCATAACAAATGATATAAATATATTGTAACATCGATTCTTCCTCAAGTTGGAGAAAATATATTAGATATATCCTTAATTTTTTTTTCAAATTCCTTACTGCTAATAACTGTTGTAAAAATGTAAGCTAATTGTTTATGATTAGAATTATGACAAGTAGGGATGTCAAAGCCGGTTAACCCACCCCATCATATCCGCCCTGCTGCGGGTTGAGATTTGTTGTGGTTTTTAGCAGGTTGGCCTGCCAAGATCTACTGATTCTAAATTAATAACTCTTACTCGTCCTGTAACACCCTCGAACAGGGTCATTACACGCCCGACACCATGACTGCATGTTTAGCGGGTCAGCCCGCGGGTTACTGAAACTGAATTAAAAACATGAAAATTAAATATAAAAAATGAATATTGTTACAATAGTTTTCATAAATTTATTATAATTTTTGATGCTTACTAAAATATATCACTACAAGAAAACATGCAAATTCCGACAAAAACTGTCGGAAAAGAGCTCTTCGACAGATTTTCGATGGAATTCAACAGTCGGATCTAAAGCGTCGGAATTCCGTTAGAAATTTCCGTCAGATTTCCAACTGAATGTCCTACAGATTTCTGACGGATTTTGATTTTGAAAAATAATAACATAAATCAAAATCTATTTCAATTTATTATCTAAAAAAATAATAATAATTGAATTCAAATCAAGATTAAATTTAAATTCTATTTATTTGATAAAAATATTAAATATTAAAAATTTAGTTTAATAATAAATACAACATAGAAATTAAAAATGATCCGGCATATAATTCTAAGCATATGTATTATTGTTTGTTGAATTCCTTTATTGGGGTAAAGTTTTCCATCTTTATAGTAAAATATCATGTTTAGATCAAATGTGTGATGAACTTTTTCCACATTTTTTCGTTTTTTGAATATTTTGTACTTTTTTCCGTCTTTTCAACATTTTTTAATTCAATTTTTTTTTTCATTTTTCCTATTAACTTTAAAGAAATAATTTCAATTATTTCATTAATTACCTATGCGCAATATACCCTAAGCAACCACCAGTTTACTCAGTTTTGTATTTTTCATGATGGATTGATGTGGGAGATCATCTCGTAATAGTGTGATGTAGGAAACTACCTCTTCGAATGTTTTTTTGACATTTATAATAATCGGCAAATATTTTAGTGTTATATAATCTCAATGATTAAGATAGTAACAGGTGTCAATTTAAAATATATATATTAAAACTAAAACTCCCGTATCACATCCACAATTCTACTTCAACTTTGTGCCAGATGTCTCAGCAACAAATCGGAATTTACATAAATGTCATTTTCATTGTATTTTTAAATGCCACTGACCCCAATCACAAACTTGAATCAATGCCTGCCGTTGAAACAATTACTCACTGCCATGTGTCCTCCATTTTTATTTGGGATAAATTCCTCCTCAATTATTTACACATTACTTTAAAATTTAATGAAATTTTATGGTTTCCATATATTTTGTCTAAGATTTTTGTACTGTTCCCTATATCATAACTAATACTCTGTTCCAAAAAGAAAAATTTAATTGTCCTTACATATAAAGCTGTTGGAAGTTTAAAGTCTTTTTCGTTGGTTTCTTAGTGTTGGTCAATTGTCTAATAATTGTTAGCTCTATTTCAGGAGCTAATTATACATAACTTTATTTTGTTATTTGCTTCTGTTACGTATCTTTCTATTGATTGAGAATTAATGTTGTAAGGCTATATAAAGCCATTTCCCTTTTATCGAATAACTCTCCTAGAACATATTCTGATTTGATATCTCTATTCCCTTTATCGTATCGAGCCATTTTTTTTTTGTCGAGTGTTTGAGAGGAAAGACACCACACAAGGAATGGCAGACGTGGGAGGCTTCACTACACCTGCCGTACCGAAGTTCGATGGAGACTACGACCATTGGAGTCTAATCATGGAGAACCTGCTTCGATCCAAAGAGTACTGGATTGTCGTTGATCCTGGATTCGAAGATCTAAGGAGAATGGAATCACTCAACGCAGCACAACAAAAGGAGCTTAATGAGGCCATCCTCAAAGATCTCAAAGCTAAGAACTATTTGTTCCAGTCAATCGACAAAACCACTTTGAAGACGATCACTCAAAAGGAGACGGCGAAACAGTTGTGGGACTCCATGAAAACTAAGCATCAGGGGAATGCTAGAGTGAAGCGAGCACAACTCCAAAAGCTAAGGAGAAGTTTTGAAACCCTGGAGATGAAAGCCGGAGAAGGTGTAAAAGGATACTTCGGACGCGTCATGGGAACAGTGAATGATATGCGAAATTGTGGAGAAGCGATTGATGATGTCAAAATCGTGGAGAAGATACTTCGCAGTCTAACAACCAACTTTAATTATGTTGTTTGTTCGATTGAAGAATCTAAGGATATTGATAGTCTTACTATCGATGAGTTGCAAGCTTCGCTGGAGATACATGAAGGCAAAGTAGTGGAGAAAAAGGTTGAGGAACAAGTCCTAAAAGTCGAGAATGAATCATGGGGTAGTCGAGGACGAGGCAGATCGATTTTTCAAAGAGGAAGGAATGGAAACAGAGGACGTGGGAGAGGTAGATCGTTCGTGAATAGATCCGCCATCAAGTGCTTCCGATGTGGTAAACAAGGCCATTACCAATTCGAGTGCACAAGCGAAGAGAAAGACGTAAACTATGCGGAGTTCGACGAAGAAGAAGACCTACTGTTAATGGCTCACGCAGACTTAGATGATTCCGAGAGAGATGGTGTGTGGTTTCTCRACTCCGGGTGCTCAAATCACATGACTGGAGAGAGGTCCTGGTTCGTGGAACTAGACGAGGGGTTCAAACATTCGGTTCGATTGGGGAACAGCTCGAGATTGTTGGTCCAGGGWAAGGGAAAAATCAGAATTGAAGTAGAAGGGATCACACAAGTGGTGAGTGACGTTTACTATGTCCCAAATTTGACGAACAACTTGTTGAGCATCGGCGCTGAAAAAGCAACTAACGATCATGATAAAGAATGGGGCATGTAAGATCTATCACAGTCAACGGGGACTGATCGTGGAGAMACAAATGACCTTAAACCGAATGTTTAAGATCTATGCCAAGAAGAAGCCAATATCAGGATGTTGTCTTAAGATRGAGAGTGAAGATTTGGAATCTCTTTGGCATCGACGCTTTGGGCACTTAAGCAACAAATCTCTCTGGGTCATGCAGAAGAAGGAGATGGTGAAGGGTTTGCCTGTCCTTACTGATGAATCAAAGGTGTGCACTGTTTGCAACATGGGAAAGCAGCAAAGAGGAAAATTCCCAAAACAGAGTAAGTGGAGAGCAACCGAGAAGTTAGAGTTGATTCATGCGGATCTCTGCGGACCGATCACTCCAACGTCTAATAGTGGTAAACGCTATTTACTGGTACTTGTTGATGATTTCTCTCGCAAAACATGGATATATTTCCTCGCAGAAAAATCAGAAGTTTTTGAAACCTTCAAGGGTTACAAAATCCTGGTTGAGAAAGAAGCTAAGACTGTGATCAGAGGTTTGCGCACAGATAGGGGAAGTGAATTCACGTCTGATACTTTCAACAAGTTCTGCAAAGATCAAGGCATAAGGCGTCAATTGACTGCGGCTTACACTCCTCAACAGAACGGAGTAGCGGAGAGGAGAAATCGCACGATCATGAACATGGTTCGTTGTTTATTGTCGGAGAAACAAATACCAAGGTCTTTTTGGCCTGATGCAGCAGCTAGATGGACAGCTCACGTTCTGAACCGAAGCTTCACCAAATCTATAAAAGACAAGGTTCCTGAAGAGAGATGGACGGGAATCAAACCAAATGTGGATTCCTTCAGAATATTTGGGTCGGTTGCTCATGTACATATTCCTGTGCAGAAGAGAATTAAACTTGATGATCGTAGCCACAGATGCATTCTTCTTGGAGTTAGTGAAGAATCCAAAGCGTATCGCTTGTATGATCCGTCTAAATGCAGGGATGTGATATTCGAAGAGAATGTGAAGTGGGACTGGAATATAACCACCTTGGAGCAGAGCGAGCTTTTTTGGGGAGAAGACGATGAACTCATTGAAGGAGAGGAGAGTGATGAAGAAATAGAAGGAGAAACAGGGCCTGAAATAGAAGAAGAGACAGTGCAGAACTTCTGGGCTGTCTGCGCCTGTAGACTGACTTAAGAGCAATTTGGAGCCCGATAGTTGAAAACCAGGAGACTGAACCTGAAAGAGGCGACGCATCTAAACGACAACGACAAAAACCGGTGTGGATGAAAGATTTCGTAACTGGTGAGGAATTAAGTGAAGAAGAAGAGAGCTTGATGAATTTTGCTATCGTTTTCGCGTTGTCTGTTGTCAGTGATGATCCGGTGAATTTTTATGAGGCTGAAAAGGACGAGAAGTGGGTCGATGCAATGAAATCAGAAATTCAATCCATTGAGAAGAATCACACATGGGAGCTCGTTTCTCTACCTTCTTATGCGAAGAAAATCGGCGTGAAGTGGGTCTATAAAACAAAATTAAATGAAAAGGGGCAAGTGGAGAAGTGTAAAGCTCGATTGGTGGTCAAGGGATATGCTCAAACAGCTGGAATTGATTACAGAGGTGTTACTTCTCGCTGGGATACAATACGAGACATTCTAGATGTTCTGGCACAACAAGGCTGGTTAGTTTATCAACTTGACGTTAAAAGTGCTTTCTTGTATGGAGAGTTAAAGGAGGAAGTTTATGTTGATCAACCGGAAGGATTTATCAAAGCAGGGGAGGAAGATAAAGTCTATCGCTTAAGAAAAGCTCTTTACGGCCTAAAGCAAGCCCCACGGGCTTGGTTCAGTCGAATCGAGACTTATTTCGAAAAAGAGGGGTTTGAGAAGAGTAACTACGATCACACATTGTTTACAAAGAAGAAAAACGGTAAGTTGTTGGTGGTAAGTCTCTATGTTGATGACTTAATATTCACAGGGAATGATGAAGTTCTATGCGCAGAGTTTAAATCATCAATGAAAAAGGAATTCGAGATGACAGACATGGGGAGAATGAAATTCTTTCTTGGAGTGGAGGTTCATCAAAGTAGCAAGGGAATACACATTTGCCAGGCGAAATATGCAGAAAAAGTCTTGGAAAGGTTCCACATGTGGGATTGCAACGTAGTCAAAAATCCAATTGTTCCTGGTACAACTATTACAAAGGAAGGAAAAGGAGGAGTCGATTCAACACTCTACAAGCAACTTGTTGGATGCCTAATGTACCTCACGGTAACAAGGCCTGACTTGATGTTTGTAGTTTGTTTAATAGCACGCTTTATGGCAGATCCAAAGGAGGAGCACATGATGATTGCAAAAAGAGTACTTAGGTACTTAAAGGGAACGGTTGATTATGGAGTCTTTTATGGGAGATCTCGAATCACAAAATTGGTGGGTTATGCAGATAGTGATTATGCTCGTGATTCAGATGATAGAAAGAGTACTTCGGGGTATGTATTCTTAATGAATGGAGCTGCGATATGCTGGAGTTCAAGAAAGCAGGACATTGTTACATTATCATCCACAGAGGCAGAGTATGTTGCGGCAACTTCGGCAGCATGTCATTGTGTATGGTTGAAGGGTATGTTACGGGAGCTCGAGGTTGTAACTGAAGACTGTATCGACATCATGTGTGACAACAGTTCGGCGATAAAACTGTCAAGGAATCCGGTTATGCATCGCAGAACAAAACACATTGATGTCAGGTACCACTACTTACGTAACTTGGTAGTTGAAGGAGCTCTGAAATTGGTTTTCTGTGGACCAAATGATCAAATTGCAGACATCATGACCAAGCCAATCAAGCTTGACCAGTATGAGAAGCTTAGGCGTTGTCTTGGAGTTCAAAGAATGGATAATTAAACTGTTGTAGGAGAGCTTCAGTTTAAGGGGAGGAATTTGTTGGAAGTTTAAAGTCTGAATACGTTTCTCGTTGGTTTCTTAGTCTTGGTCAATTGTCTAATAATTGTTAGCTCTATTTCAGGAGCTAATTATGCCTAGCTTTATTTTGTTATTTGCTTCTGTTACGTATCTTTCTATTGATTGAGAGTTAATGTTGTAAGGCTATATAAAGCCATTTCCCTTTTATCGAATAACTCTCCTAGAACATTCAGACTACAATTTGAGTAAACACATCTCTATTCCCTTTAAAAGCTTCACAGACTCCTCCGCACCACACATGAAAACCATAATGTGGAAAATGTTAAGAACTTAATATAAAACATGCTTTTTAATAAACAGAAATATAATTTTTTGTTAAAGGATTTCTTAAATAGTTTTTGTTTAATAAACATAAATATAGAAATAGTTATTGCGTAAACTCATTACTTTTTGTTATTTTCAACTTTTAGAATTAGTAAGGTTTTATAGAAGAGTGGGACATGAATATTACCAAAAAGAAAATTTATGAATGCCAAACTGCATAAAGTGGTTACTATTTCAAATATTTTTTGTATTATTATTTCAAATATTTTTCCTTTTATAACGTCTATTTTTCTAGCGTAATTCGAATTTTCAAATACATTTCTATGATCTGGAATATAATTAGTCAATTAGGATCATATTACCTCTATCATCATAGTCATTTGTATAGCAATGCGTACGATATCACCACCCAAGCTTGCATGGGTTATAATGAAATAAATGCCAAAGGTTTCATTTCACATCGATGGAAGTTTCTTGCACTCTCTACGTGTCGTGACCCCAAAAGCAATTAATGGTCTTTGTTTTCCCCCCTTTCAGAGGCAATAATGTAATCCTATTTTATTTTTATTTTACTAAACAAAAGAAAAATAACTCAACAATTAAACAAATAACCTGCCATTGTCACATGAGTCACAGCCATTTTATATGAAATGTAGTCACTGTAGATAAATGTAAATAAGGTGAATACCTATGCACCACTTTATATGGTACAAAGAGAGAGCCTTTCTCCCTCACTTTTTCACTCTCCTTAAACATATTTCTCGTCTCCTCTTAATTTCTTCAAGAAAAAAAATTTAAAAAACTGCAAAGAGCATTGGTGTGAGTGAACATGGGAGTGGAAGGAACGATGGAGTATATATCCGACTTTTTGAACAAGAGGAAGAGGAAGAAGAAGAAACAAATGCAGACAGTCGCTCTCAGAGTTGCTCGTATCGACTGCGAAGGCTGTGAACGTAAAATCAAACATATCCTCTCTGGCGTCAAAGGTATGTATTTAGATATATGTATGGTTCAACGTGTTTGACCAACCATTGTGATCCATTAATAGTTAGGTAACTGCAATGTTGGTCGAAGCCTTGGATCAAGTTCTATCCACTACTCTTCGATCTTTTGGTGTGCTATAAAGACCCGGTCCAAAGCATAGGCCAAAGAAAAGATTAAAAAAAAAAAGAGTATCTTTTTACATTTAAAAAACACATATGAAAAGGGCATCAGTTTTTAATTCTGTGAGAACATCTAGAAACATTACACCGGCCTGATTGGTCTCCATATTACTCAGAGTTTGGATCTTTGATATTAAAATTTTTGGTCTTCTCGAATCTCATGAAATATATATACTTTTATTTATTATCTCATTTTGAAAAAAAGTTTAGTTGGGCACTACGACAGATTTTTCTGGGGCCACTTACACAGTTTATGGACTCATTGGATGTTAGAAAATGTGACTTTTAAGAAAGAAAAAAAAATATATATATATATATGAAAATGGAGTTAATTTGCATTGGACTCGTTTGGGCAGGGGTGAAGTCAGTAGACGTGGACGTGAAGCTGCAGAAGGTAATGGTAATGGGATATATGAACCCGAAGAAGGTTTTGGAGGCGGCCAAGTCAACGAAAAAGAAAGTGGAGCTATGGCCGTACGTTCCGTATACAATGGTGGCGAATCCGTACATATCTCAGGCATATGACAAGAAGGCACCACCAAACATGGTTCGGAGAGTCCCCGACACGGCCTCCGTCAACGAGACCACCGTCGATGACTCTTACACCATTATGTTTAGCGACGAGAACCCTAATTCTTGCTCTATCATGTAGAAGTGTGCTTTTTTGTAAGTTAATTAAGTATATGGTTATACATTATACTATTACTGATTTTGGTAATTATAGTGAACTATAAAAGAATCGTTGTGTGGGGTTTGGGATTTTCAACTGTAACGTGAGAAAATCGAAATTTCTTTTAACGAATTTAAATAATAGATTTTCTACGTAGCCAAATAAGTTTTGAAATATTCTGCTGATAATATCCTCTATGTTATAAAAACGGTGTTTATATATATGGTTATATTAACGAAATATAAAAGAAAAAAAAGATTTTATCAGAGAGATTGTATTGTATTGGAATGTTTTTTTCATGCGGAAGCCTCTATTTATAGGAAAACAAAATGGGTTACTATGCATGCATAGTGATAGTGGGCTCCACCATATAAATTATATTTCTTTGGACGGTGCCAACATTTGACGTTTATAACACTCCCCCTTGGAAACCGATGTCACTTGCGTTGTGTTTTCTTCTTAGCGTCCTTGTTGCCTCGTTAAAAATCCTTATAGGAAAATCCAGTGGGACAAAACCTCATAAGATAAAAAGAGTGCAACACGCAAGCTCCCCCTCGAATTATGTCATCTCATATGTCTCGTTGATGACGCATTCCAATGTTGTGGACATGTTTCTTGAACATCGAGGTAGGCAATGATTTGGTAAAAAGATCTGCAGCGTTGTCGCATGATCTGACATATCTCAATGCTTATTCCAGCTCTTGAGTGTATGCGAACTTGGAGGGATATGTTTGGTTCTATCACTCTTGATATATCCTTCTTTTGTCTGAGCGACACATGCAACATTATCTTCATAAAGAATTGTTGGCTCCGTGTTAACATGGATTCCGATGCTTGATTGAATGTGTTGTCTTATCGATCTTATCCATACACATTCTCAACTTGCTTCATGGAGGGCGATGATCTCGGCATGATTCGAAGAAGTAGCCCGGCGTTTGTTTCTGCGCGCCATGATATAGCCGATCGATAAATAATCCTGTTTGTGATCGGGCTTTGTGAGGATCCGATAAATATCCTGCATCTGCAAAACCAATCATTTGACCATTTGAATTGTTAGGATAAAATAACCCTAAATCAATCGACCCTTGAAGATATCGAAAGACATGTTTAATCCCATTCAATGTCTTGGTAGGGATGAACTATATCTCGCCAAAAGGTTAATGGCGAAATGATATATCGGCTAATGTCATTTGCGGATACATAAAACTCAATCGTCGAGATATGGCTTGTATCTCTTCATTTTCCGGATGGTCGGAATGGATCATTATCAACATTCAGTATTCTTACGACCATAGGGGTGCTGAGAGGAGTAGCCTTATCCATGTTAAATCTTTTTAATACCTTTTTGGTATATGTGGTTTGATGCTTGAAATATACCTTGTGAGATCTCTCAATTTATAGGCCAAGACAATACTGCGCGAGATCTTTCAGCATCCTTCCATTTTGGCCATCATGTCTTTTCTACATTCTAGAGACTTTGGCTCATATCATCGTTTTCATCACATATTTCCTTTTGCGATAAGGTATATGAAAACGTCATCAATCGATCTATCAACTTCATGTCGATTCCATGTTTTCCCATTAATGGCATAGTTGATGGAAATCTCATGATTATCTTCAGGATTATGAGTTTCCATGTTATCATTAGTCTCATGGTTGGGTTCTTCCAAAATATTTTCTTTCATTGGGATCATTATGCTTTTCAGTTCTTTTTTTCTAGGATTTTTATCCTTAGAACGATGATTACTAGCGTCAGACTCACGTGTATCATCTGCTCTTCCATCTTCATGTGGTATTTCAATTCGGCAGGAACATTTGCAGCTGGTATGTGTGATTTAGTTACCGTTTTGGTATCTGAAATGCATCGGGTAGGCGATTTGCAATATACGTAAATTAACAATCGTCGAACTTCCGATTCCGACTTTTAATGGATCAAGGTGCGATGATGGTACACATTTTATATCCTTCTTACTTGTTTATTTTTCCCCCAGGAGAATGTTTTCTCAAAAATGAAAGCGTCGTAAAAACATCTCACTGTCGTGGTTCTAGGTACCGTATAATTGATGGAGAATCACCAATATATATTCCCAACCTTCTTTGTGGTCCCATCTTTGTGCGTTGTGGTGGTCTACGGGCACATATATGACAAATTCTTAGATGATAAATATTTGATTCTCGACCAAATGTTAATGGGGAATATTTATGGTATGCACTTATGTATCAGAGAATGCTTCTGCATGGAAAATAGCATGTCCCCATACAGATGTCGGAGTTTTGATCTCATTATCAATGGTCTTGCAATTAATTACAGCCGTTTAATCAATGATTCACCCATTTTGCGTGTGAACATGAGCTACATGATGTTCAACTTGATTCCCATTACCATAATCATTAAATGCTTGGGAAGTGAATTCACATTCATGCAATCTAACTTCTTTTAATGGGATAATCAGGCTGGGCCCTCAATTTGATTATCGAGTTAGAAATCTGAAATGCTATATTGCGAGATGATAATAAACAAACATGTGACCAATTTGGATGCGTCAATCGGGACATAAAATAATAGAATGAATGGTGGATGTATGGGTCACAAATATCACCTTGAATCCTTTCGAAATTTTGGTGATTCTTTATCAACCTTTAGTAGTGATGGCCTTATGATCGTTTTCGAGAGAACATGCAACATGTCGTTTTATTTCTTATATCAATCTCCGGATTTTTAGGGAATGACCATGTGAGTTCTCTATTATTCTCGTTATTGTGGGGTGACTAGCGCGTCATGTAATATGAAATCTTCCGGATTTCGTTTGAAATCTTCGAGGATTTATTTTTACCACGATGTGATTACATTGCATCATATGTGTTTGATCAAACAAGAAGGAAGTTTTGTTAATTTTTCCAAGATAACCTTTTGCCATTTTTCGAAGTTATATACATAATCTTCTTTTCATCTCMRTCAGACTTGGTATCATACCCTTGAAGGTAGATATCTTTAAAACTCAACAAATTCCTTTTTGAATTTGGAGCATACATGGCGTTATCAATGGAAAATTTCGTTATTTGGCGAAAATCGGCTTCAGTTCTTCATCACGTCAGGCACGATATTGTATTAATGATGATATTCCAATTTTAAATCGAGAAATATCTCTTGTTTCTCAGAATAGTGTGCGTTGTTCCACTATCTGGTATACAAATTTCTCTTACCATTTCTTTGGATATTGTCTCTTCTGTATTGTGATCCATTTCTGTAACAAATATTATTAATAAAATCACACAACAATTATTATTAATAAAAACACACAATAAAAAAAATTCATAACGAAATCATGATGTATTTATTTGAAAATATAATATTATTATTGAAAAAATAAAACATAATTATTAATGGCATTCTTAAAGCTGTTCAGCGTTTCACTACATCATTATTCATTCATAGGAATGGTCTGAGTCTCATTTGCAAAGTTGGAAGACTCGAGATGCGTTGTTCCCAAGATTCTTATTTAAATTTACTTCCTTCCTTTGTCCGAGTGACTCTTTGTATAATTTACAAAGATGAGGAGGTGTCACACTGAGACCAATGTCCTTTGGATGCATGCAGCTGAATGCCTTCACGCGGTGGTATTTTCTTGAATTTCTTTCCCTTGGGAAGATTGTTCAGGTCGGATCCATTTAAAGGACTTCCTTTCTTGTGGAGGTGTGAATCCACCACGTCCACGTTAAAATCGATTTGTTTGATTTTTCCGTTGTGGATGTTTTATTTTTATTGCATTCACTTCAGGGAATATTTTGGTTCCAGCAAGCCATTTGATTTTTATCGTTTAATATGAACCGAATAATTTTTATTAGAATAATTTATTAAACTGATTACATGTTAATACATAAAGCGATTACAAGGAAAAATATTCCATAAAAAATTAAACCAAAACTAAAAACAAATTCTCCGGGAGTAAATTCCCCAACAAACATGCCATAAATACAAACAATAATTAAAACTAAACAAAACACTAGAAATATGCGAATCATTTTACAAATGAAATCTAAGCAAATTTCTTATATGAATGAGATTGGTGTGAATGAATGAGTGAATGAGTGGGTGTATTTATAGATTGAAAAAACACAGTTCACTAGCCGTTGGGAAGCATATGACCGTTGGAGATTTTTGAAAAAATCGATCGAAGTATATCTATCATGATCGATTAATTTACAGTTCGATAAGCGATTTACGATTAACATAATAATATTACAATAATATTATGATGACATGAATAAATTAATTATGAAAATTATAAGGTGGTTCAGCCATCCAGTAATAATAATCAGTAATAAAGAAAAATAAAATAATTCATTTGGCGGCTTAGCCGTCCGGATATTATGGTGACAGAAGTCATCCACGGTGAACCAGAAAATAAATTATTTGGCTTGGCATAATATTGATGGCAGCGTAATATTAAATAAAGCATAAGGCGGCTTAGCGCAAAAAATAGTGGTGCATTAAACGACCTTGTCGATTAAATTTAAGAGGCGCCAGTTCGCCTACGAAACATTTTATTTTATTGAACAAAGTAACTTACTTCCGGTATTAACCGGATGTCTTACCGTCTGATTTGATGAACTCGGCGATGAACAGTAATTCCGGTAATGAATAGTATTTTCCGGTAATGAACAGTGATTTCGACAGGGAATAGTAATTCTGGTGGTGAACAGTACCTTCTGGTGGTGAACAATATTTTCGGCGTGAATAGCGTCTCACGGTGGTAGATTTTGGAAGTGAATAATAAATTAAGTGAACAGTAAATTAATAGTGAATAAGCGGTATCAGCGGTAATATAACGATCAGCGTGATCGTGCTGATAACGTGTTATAAAAACGGTGTTTATATATATGGTTATATTATCGAAATATAAAAGAGAAAGAGATTTTATCAGAGAGATTGTATTGTATTGTATTGGAATGTTTTTTACATTAAGCGGAAGCCTCTATTTATAGGAAAACAAAATGGGTTACTATGCATACATAGTGACAGTGGGCTCCACCATATAAATTATATTTCGTTGGACGGTGCCAACATTTGACGTTTATAACACTCTATACATTATTTGAGGACTATACTTATAAATAAACATTAAAAATGTTCATATTTATATCACATTGTCATTATTTCAAAGAACAAATTTTAATCTCTCATTAAGGGTATTAAAGTCATTAATTATAATTTTTATTTTAATTAATTAATCATTTTTTTTAAGTAGTTAAAATAGATTTTGTTAATATAATTAAACACACTAATTAAATTAAATTAAATTAAATAATGATTTAATTTTTTAAAATAAGAGATTTTATGTAGATTGCGATTTTTTTGAAAAATTTGAAAGAAGAATTTAAACCGATTAATCATTTAATTCTGTTTTAGGTGCTAAATAAATTTACAATTATAATCTTAATAAAAATTAGCAAATGGTCTTAATTTTTTCTAAAACAATCAAGTATGTAAACATTAAATAATTTATTAAATTATAATATTATTTAAGTAAAAAGTTTAGTTTAATATATGTATATCAATTTTATTTTTTAGTAAAATATGATAATATACTTTTGATGAAATAACTTTTAGTAAAAATATATTATACGAAATCAATCTTAGAATATCCAGGGTTAATATTTTCTAAAAAAAATCTTAATTAATATCTTAAAATGCCGCAATCTTCCAAAACTTTACTTCTTTCTTCGGTTAAATCAAAAACAAATATCCTGATTTTATATATAATTTTTCCAACATAAAATTTTCAATGTCATCGAGTATGAAAGATTGGTTTTATATTTTTGATTACAAATTGTTTACTCGGATATTACAAAGATTTGATATTATAATTTTCTTAAAATTTTTGAAAAATTACAATTTTCTAATACCCTGATTTTATAATTTTCGGATATTTTTTATAATTCTAATTTGTTGGGATATATCCTAGTATGATTCATTCGATTACAGCTATATCCTATATATATTAATTGAAGAGCGGGACAAAAATTCAATGGAAAAAATTTTATTTAGATTGTTTTTTTTTACAACAACTTATAAATTACTGTATTAAAAATTTTTAAAAAATACATAAGAATTCTGATTGGTAACATTAGATAGAGAATATTATAAAATAAATTTAATTGCAGAATAAAATATGTATACTAAAATATTAAATTATTTAAAAATTGTGCTATTAAATATATTTTGTGGAATAACGTACTGTAATATTACATTATCAATATATACTTATATATAATAAGAAAATATTTAAAATTCTTAAGTAATATTTAATAGAAATAATAAAAGTATATTAAACATTATTAAAAAGTTGTGAAAGTTTTAAATCTTATCCGAAAAGTGGCATATTTTGCATTGTATATAATTTTTTTTTTTTGGTCAACAGTACTTCTTCAATTCATTAAAATGATAAGGGCAAAAGCCCATTTACAAAAGCAGAAATTAAACACAATGAAGAGAGATAAAGGTCGTAGCCCAACAGTCTTGCTTTGTTACAAAAATAATAAGGAAACCCACTGATGGGCCCAAAGTCCAGCAAGTGAAACTTCGAGTTCGCCTTAATCCTCGTTGTGTGGCCACGCGGTGTCCTCGGCCGGCGACAGAACGGTGGCGAGGTGTAAGGGAACTCGAGAAGGGTCACGGATCTACATCCGGTGAAGGTGGCTGATCTGAAAGCAGCTTTGAAGGCGGTGGAAGGCCGCAAAGGTCTCCAACTCACATCGTCGGGAAGATTGTCTACACACTCTGTGAAAGAGGATTTATGATACGAAATGAAAGATCGATTATAATAAACCTTACCCTGTAAGCTAAAACTCTTGGAGAAGGGAGATCTGCGGTCCGAGACCGAGATCTGAAGATCTGAAGAAGCTTCCGAGGCCTTCAAGCAGAGACTGAATTTACAGGAAATGGAAAGAATTCCTCGGCTACAAGCCGTGAAAGGTGGAGAAAGCGGCGACTCCAAGATCCAGCCGTGGGATAAACCACACGGCGGCGAGGAGAAGCGGTAAAGTGGAAAAAGGTTCTTCTGCCGGAAGTGAAGACGTTGCCCTCTGAGGCCTTCCTGATAGCATCGTATTTTACATGCTTTCTTGCATACATTTAGCTTAGTTTTATATGTTTCTAACTTGCATTTAGGATAGTTTTAGTGCATTTGCATTTGTTTATATATTTATAGGTACTTGGAGCAAAACCGGTGTTTCTAGAGTGTTTTGGAGCTTTAAGAAGCCATGGAAACTTGGGAGCTACTTGCTCGTGCAGAGAGTATCGCGAAAACCCACCTCAAAGGAAGCAGCGACCATAACATTGACTGTGGGTGGTTGATGCTCTCTCTGAGTATCCTATCAATCCAAGCATCAATCTAGGACGATCGACACCAGAGGGGTCTGAGCATCCCATCAATCCAAGCATCAATCTGGGACAGTCGACGCAAGCATCGAGCGTGGCCCATCGACGCCCCTCTTGGGAATTCACGTCGAGCAAGAGCGTCGAACGTGGCCCATCGACGCTGATTTACCGGGCAGAAAAGGAAAGTTCAGTTAATGCGAATTACAAAGTATAGAAAGCTTTGGGTCGAATTGGAACCGTCTAGAAGCTTTTGGGGCACGACCTAGACTCCTCAAGGTCTCCTAAAACTCTATATAAACACATGTAGCCTCCCTCATAAGGGTTTCCACTTTTTGGTAGCCACCACTTAGAGAGAAAAGTCTCAAAACCCTTTGTTCTTATGTTTTGTTTATGATAATGTTTTAGTTCTTCTACTTCTTCTTCTTATTGCTTTACTTTGTTACTGTTTTTGTTTATTGTTTATTATGTCTTATATCTCATATACTTCTGTCACCCTTGGAGTTATGAGCGAGTAGATCCTTTAGATCTCGGGGGTGGAGATCGATGATGAGATTTACTGATTAGAGGTTGATGTTTTCTATTCTTAACCGATTGACTACCTTGTATGTGTTTCTAAGGCTAGATTTACTCCCTGGGGAGTTGTCTAAGAGCTTGGTCTAATCCGTTGGGCATGACCAAGTGTTTCGGGAATTCTCTATACCACGAAAGTGGATAGAAGAATTTCGGATCTACATACTCGGAATCCTAGTCGATCGATAAATCTATTCTTATTTGTGAGCTTATCCAAACTAGCTTTGATCAAGTTAGTTTAGTATCTTAGAGTCTTGATGCCACGAAAGTGGATTAAGGTCTCAGAACTAAGCATGTTAAGCGATTGACTACTTTGTATAATTGCAATTGCTAGTTAGTCCGGTCGATGACGAGATCGTTCTCAATGCTTGTAAGAGCACCACGAGAGTGAGTTTTTACAGAGAGTTTAGCATACCACGAAAGTGGACTAATCTATACACGAAATCTCTAGACCAATAGATACTAACGAAGGGTTAAAGAACATCAATTCTCATATTAGAAGATTTTTGGATTCGTTCCCATTCACCCTTGGGATGGTTTTCTTTATTATTGTTTAATCGCTATCTAATTTAAGTACTTTTATTTTATGCACTTTAATTTCTGCTATTTATATTTCTGCAATTTATTTTCTGCAATTTAATTTCCGCACTTTAATTTATGCACTTTAATTTGCGCACTTTATTTTTCGCTATTTAATTTACGCAATTTACTTTACACATTTTTATTTTACGCAATTTAATTTATGCAATTTACTTTCTATTATTTACTTTACGCAATTTATTTTCAGTAATTTAATTATCGCTTATTTTTATTATTGCTTATTTAAATTATTGCTTATTTATTTTATGCACTTTAGATAATAGAAAACTAAAATCTCAAAACAATTATAATTCACCTAGATTAGATTTATTCCTGCAATCTCTGTGTGTTATTCTCAGTCTCTGCGGATCGATCCCGTTTGTACTACAATTGCACTTAACCGTGCACTTGCGGTCACATCGAGTTAAACTCTCGAGACTACTTTCTAGTAGTGCTCGGGTGAAAGCTGAGACGAGGTGAAACAAATCCTCTTATCACTTCCGCAGAGAATAGTCGTAGCAAGAAGTAGAAAACGAGCGAGAGCAGGAAGTAGAGGAGCAATCGCCTGGGGCGGCGACGGAGGAGCCAGGGAGTTTCTCAGTTCTGGAGGGAGAGAAAGAAGAGAGCAGCTAGAGATTGTACACCAATTTTCATTATAAATAATGAATGCTATCCCATTGTAAATAATTTACATATGCATATTTTATATATTATTTCATGTTTGTTTCTCATTCGACAAAGCTTACATGCCACCAATACTCGCCACTACTCCCCAAAACCAGTCGGTTCCTAATTTCTACTTCCTCTGTTTCACAATATAAGAGTTTTAACATTTTGTACAATATTTAAAAAATCAAATGAAATATATATTTTAACCTTAATTCTTACAAACAATTACATCTCTCTTCGTTAAAATGAAAACACAATTAATAGATTTAAATATTTTTTGACCAAGAGTAAAATAAACATAAACTGACAATTAATGTATTGATAAATGTGAAACTCTTATATTTTGAGATAATTTGTTTTTGGTAAAACATTTTAAATTGGGAAACAGAGAGAGTAATTGATTAGGTTAGCGGATGGTTTATTAGCCAAAAATCCTGATGATCTAATTCTTTAGTGGGCCTGTGCTGGGCCGCTGACCTTCATGCGGAGCTCTATCTTCTTCTTTTTCAGCACTTTAACAAAGGTAAAATATTGGAATAACAAAGGGAAGACAAACCATTCGAGGAACATTCACTAGAATCACTCCATCGAGTTTCAATGTCATGAATGACTTGCAGGTATAAAAGCTACTCGGCAATATATTTGGTTTTGCCGGATAATAAAAATAAGAAATCTCAATCTCCAACTTACGTACGCAGTAGATCTAGGGTTTTAAGTATCCGTTTGGATTCGGATCGGGTTTTTCGGTTTTTTGGATTTTCGGTACTAGGTTCATAAGCCTCATTCGGGGCTAAATTTCGTTTCAGGTTCGGTTCAGTTTTTTACGGGTTCAGTTCGGTTTTAGTTATATGTCTAGGCTCCAATCCTGATCCGAATACTCATCGGGTTTGGTTTGGTTCCGGATTACCCGAAAAAATCTATCCAAAAATATCCAAAACACTCGAAAGTATCCGGATTACCCAAAAAACCCAAACTACTTAAACGTATCCAAAAATACTCTAAAGTATTTGAATTTTCAAAACAAAAAACCAGGTAAAAACCTACCCAAACTCTTCATAAATACTCAAAAGTATATGAATTACCTGAAGTTTCAGGCTTTTCGGGTACTATTACGGGTTTTGGTTCGGATCAGGTATTACCCGATACTCAAAGTAACTAGCTTCTAAGATCTATTCGGGTATTTCTTTAGAACCAGTTCGGATTCGGATAAGATTTTTCCATGTCGAGTTCGGGTCTTACTCCGGGTTCGGTTTTTACCTAGCCCTAGTACGCAGCAATAAACTGCAACTAGAACCAACAATTTAATATCTTCAGGTTTAAAATGTGGATTACCGATGTCTTGTGTTTTTAGTTCATTTAGGAGCCTCTTTCATGTAAATTTAGGTCTCTCATTCATGTAAATTTAGAGTCCATTAGGTGCACTTGCATTGCATTGAACGTCTTTGTTTCTTTTGCAGGAGAGAGGTGAAACGAAAGAACTTTAGTAGCTTAAAATGTCAAATAATGGGAGCTAGGGGCTAGAGGATCAAAAGACTCATCTTTGGACCAGACCGGACTAGGCTACCATGTAGCTTTGACAACCTACCCTGATCCAGCCTCATCCATTCGCAGCCAAGGACTGGATCGGACTAGTCTAGTCCGATCTAGGTTGCCACCTAGTTTGATCCACCTGTGTTTTCCACCAAACAAAATGCCTAATGCTTCATTAGAATATGGATCGAAGTACACGACGACGTGGATTGGACTAGCCTAGTCTGATCCACCACCTCGCTAGTTCGATTCAGTTGTGCGCACAATATTGTTTTCACACTTGTTTCTGGATCCCACAACTACACTAGACTAAATCTTTAACCCTAGTATAAAAGGAGGATGTTGTATGGAGAAAAACCAAGCTTTTTTCCAGAATTCTCTCTAAGTTTTTGTATGAACCTCTCTTCTTCTCTTCCATTTTCTACTTTATGTTATTGAGATTATAACTTTCTTAAATTCTTGATATGATAATTATGAATGCATTTTTACCTATCTATTCTCCTTTCTTTGCTTTGACTATGTGTGAGTAGTTTTCTAGATTGACATGAGTTAGGTAGATAACTTAGATTAGTGATTAGATGTTGTGTTTTACGGTTAGATCTTTCTAGATCCTTCACTATTAGGTGTTCTCTATACTAGATTAGGCTTGAAAAAGATGAATCTAGATTAGGTGAATTTCATGCTCGGAAGGTCATCGATAAAATTCCTAAACCAAACTAATAGTGAGCTTTGCATTCCTAACCTATGGGAATAGTTGTTTAGGATGCTTAGTGGTAATTTTAGATGAAATTTAATGAAAGTTAGATCAGTTTGGCTCCAAATGAAGTGACTTATAACATGGGAATGTATAAGTGTATTGTTGATCTCAAGGTCTAGGATGTAATTGCATGTTAGGACCCTTAACACAATGTTTTGTCATGTAGCTTAGGTAATCAATTGCCTAGTCCATGGTTAATCGCTTTTAATCTTGAATTCTTATCGTTTTAGTGTAGTTGCTTGTTGCAAATCTCTTGTCTTTAGTTTAAGTTTGCAATTGGAAACCCAAATCAATCGTTTTTTCTTTAACTTAATTGAAGTTCTTTATAGCTTATTGTGTTAACCGCTTTGATAAAGATAGATTCTTTCTTATCAATTACTTTTCCAAAAACATAGAAATTGGGATATGGCAAAACAATTTATCAAGGTAAAAGTGGTGAATGGAGACTCAACGTCTTTCTGGTATGATGACTGGTCTTCTATGGGACGATTGATAGATTACACTGGTCCGAGGGGTTCTATTGATTTTGGTATTGGAAGTGATCCGAAGATATTGAATTTACTGAGCTTTCTTCGACGTAGATGCCATCGTATAGCTACTTGGAACGAAATAGAGGAAAAAATTCATAAGCTTCTTGCTCGTGATGAGGTACAAGGACCTGACATTCATCTCTGGCAATATAAGACGGACGTAATACCGTGAATTATTTTCGACAAAACATACACAACAAACCTGATCCGAACAAGAAAGCCGTGTATGAACTGATACGTTAATGTCTGGTTCAAATACTCTATTCCGAAATTTTATTTTTAGATTTGGCTCGCTTTTATCAACCGCCTAACAACAGGTGATAAAATTAAGCTATGGAATTCGGGTTATAACTCTACGTATTTTTTCTGTCGCTTGCACGAGGAAACGGGGGAGCATATGTATTTTCAATGTGTTTACACTTCAACCGTTTGGGAAGGTTTAACGCGTGGACTTATGGGAGCATCGTTCTCCACGGCTTGGGACACATACACATCTGTTTTTACCTTTCTGACTTTGACTTATCTTATGAGATTTCTGCTTCAATATATCTTCTAATCCACGTTGTACCATATTTGGTGGGAACGTAACGCAAGGAGACATGGCAAGCCGCCATTGCCAGCAAGGAGACTATTCAAAACTATTGATAAAGATGTGAGGAATCGGATTAGCACCATCAACACTACACTTGACCCTCGGTTTCGAGATTGCTTCTCTACTTGGTTGACATTGAGAGGCTCGTTCTGATCATTTCTCACTTTCGATTTCATCTGGTTATATTGATTGTATCTTTGTTTCTTTTTACTTCAACTCTAAATGAATAGTTAGTACTCTTTTTCCCAATAGATGGTTTTGTCCCATTCGGATTTTCTGTTATTGGGTTTTAATGATGCTGCTATTCATTTACAAAAAAAAAAAAGTTGGATTCTATTTTGTTTTCAGATTCAAGTGACATTTATTGTATTTTTTTGGTTTGAATATATTTTAACATTCGATGACAAAATATATATATATATATGTTAACATTCATACAACAACAAATATATATATATATATATATATATATATATATATATATATATATATATACATTCATAAAAAAAAAATGCAACGGTAGATTTCTATCAATAACAAAACACCGTAACCTCTCACATTCAGACATTGAATAATTTGTATCATCGTTCTCAAGTTTAGGCAACCACATCCAAAGACACTTCCATCGTTTCGACAAAATGCTAGTAGATACAGAACTTTCGTCGGAACAAACGATAATACCTTAAATCTTAAATAGAATGGTTGTAGAATTGAGAAAGGGAGGAAGAAGAAGATTGTCTGAATAGTCTCCGTCGAGGTTATCAGGCGACGAGTCAATCATGGGCCTATATTTTTATGATACAAAATAAGGTTGTCGACATGCCAACAAGTTGCAGCTATTAGGAGAAGATACTATATGCACATATCCCTTTATATACGACAGTAAAAAAAATAATTGGTTCATTAATTAGAACAAATATCATGGTTTATATTATATAGGCTAAATAAGTGTATAAGAAGTCATATTCGTTGGCACATACTAAAAGTCCTTAATGGATAAGATCCCTTAAATCATTAACAAAGAGAATCCCTTCAATCAAGTTCTACGCTAATTCTCGAAATAATCACACTTGGCTGCAATCGTGATCGTGTGAAAGATTCTGTTCGTGGACGGCAAAACAAAATTAAGCCTTGAAAAACAAAATCAGAAAATCAAGTTATTAGTTCTGAAAAACAATTGTTTTTTGCATTACGTTCATTCATAATATCGTTATTTTTATCGGATTCCTCAGTCAATATATTTCTTATATATACAACTTTTTGTGAGTTGCAAGAATCTATATTATGTACCAACGAGCTCTCTACAACTTCTTTTCTTGAAATTTAGTTAAAGGATGTTGCTATAAGTTACATAAATTGGCATAAAAACCAGGTTCTTGCAACTTGCAAAAGTTGTTTGTTAAAAAACATATTTTCAATATTTAAAGTACTATAAATCGATATAAAAGGTTATCATTGTATGATTAGTAACTATCTTAGTTACAACTATCAAATTAAATTATGAATAACACATATAATGTTTTTATTTCGCTACGTACAACTATATATCGCTGTTAAATTGTCTAGTTGTACCAGTTGATATATTAAAAAGTTAGATGAAAGTCTACTCGCAGAAGCGTATGATATATATTATCTTGAAAGTTGATTCTGTAAAACTTGGCCAATGCATAAGGCTAAAGGTCATAAACATTAAAAGAATGAGTATACTAATACTACCCTCCAAGAAACCATGAAGGAGATAAAGCCTTAAGGAGTGAACATGAACCTAGACATTATTAAGGCTAAATACATTTTATCCGACGTGGCGCCATCTTTTCAGATTCTAGGACTCACGTTTCACAACCTTATTGGTCAAGGAATCTGTTGGTTATAGCGTAAGTACTATAATAAATTGTTTTTAGTAAGTCAACCTCTATTTTATGTTGCCAATGCACTTAAGTTGTTTTCAAGTATAGATATAAAAAGTAAAAACATGTATAGTTGGTAGATATTTCTATAATTTTAAAATTTCCCAGAAATAGAAATCTTAAAGGGAAGGAACTTGGGAAAACAAAAACATGGGAGGACAAAAAAGTATATATGTGTAGTGAAAAATTGCATACAAATTTCAAATCTTTTCTAATAAATCGCCTATAATAACATATGTAATATAATAATTGTTAAGTCAAGCTCTTTTTTTATGTTGCCAAAGCACATAAGTTTGTTGCAAAAATATTTCTATTATTTCAATTTATTATAAAAAGTTGTCCCACAAATAGAAATCTATAAGGGACGAAGATGGAAAAATAAAAATCAAGAAAGGGAAGACCAGAAGATATATATGTGATGTTAAAATTGCATACAATTTCTTCAATTATCTAAGAAACAATAAAATAAATTAGATGATTTAGCGAAGATCATATAATCGAGAGGTACACAAGTGTACATTGTACAGCTGTAAATGACAAACTTGACTTAGAGAATATGATTAAGAAGTGTTAAATATCTAGATTATGTCCGAACATGGAACATAATATTTTAGTTTTATTTTAGACTTTAGAGCTAAGAAAAATGGGTATATATTCTCTTACTAATATTTGGGGAGTACCTATTTGAAAATAACATTTAAATTTTAAAAACTTACATACAATACCATTAATCTTAAGAACTAACAAAAAAAACATTAAAGGTAAAATTGTCTAAACACTTAATCTATTTTTATTATTAAAAATACATATTTCAAAATAAAATCTTCACAAAATCTATTTTCAGTTTTATTCAAATTACACTTGATTAATTTTTACTATTAAAATACATATTTGAAAATTAAATATTCGCAAAAATTATTTTCAATTTTATTCAAATTTTTTTAAATAAATCAATTAATTCAAAAGTATTAAATATATAAATTAATAATAACTAATTTATAGATTCCAAAATAAATAAAAATAAAATTAAAAACAAAATTTTCACATTTCCCTTACAATATTACTATTTAAAATTAATTTAAAAAGCATATAATACATATCTAATACTATTAATTGGAAATTAAAAATTAGAAACAAATATTTAAATTGTAAACAATTACATACAATATTATTGATCTTAAAAGCAAACAAGAAAAAATCATTGAGGGTAAAAATATATTAGTATTTTATTATTTATCTTTATAGCCATAATAATCTAATTAATCTTTCTCTACTATCTATATAACCAAACACAATTATGTAATTAAACCTTATTAAAAATTAGACACAATTTACAATAATAAATCAACCAAATCTTTTGTTTTACAAATATAAAAATATTATTTTAAAATTCAAAAGATTCATGTAAAAACTACAATTTTTTATAAAAGATTAAAATGAATATTTTTAAATAAATCAAACATTTACGAAAAATAGATTTTTTATTCTCATAGTTTTTTATTATTTAATAATAACATATTATGAGGTTAGTATGGAAATGATATATATTTAATACTAATACGTTTCTTTTAATAAAATTAAGTAGTTGAAGTTAATATCCTCTTACTAATATTTGGAGAGTACAATTACAGAAATAACATTTAATTTGTTGAATAACAAATAATAATCTAATTTAAAATTATTATTTAAATATTAAAATGATTGCAATATTATAACAAAAATTTTATAATAAAACTTAAATCTAAAAAAAAAATCAATTCGCGCTATAGTGTCGGATATAATATAGTTGTAATACATTTTGGGTTTCCATATATTTTGTTCGGAGGGGCTATGGTTATTTTTTTTTCTTTTTTAAACAAAAATATCGTCTATTAAAAATAACATTTATCAAGAAAAACAATAAAAGAGAAGCATATATTAGATATTTAACACTTCTTGATCATATTCTCTACGTCACATTAAAAAGAAAAAGCACCATAAAAATTGCCAATGTAATTTCTTCTTGCAAGTAGCTTTCAACCATCTCAGCCTGGAAAAAAAATTAACTTCATGTTTTTTTAATAATTCATTCTAAAATGCAAAAATAATAGATTTGATAATTTTTGTTTGATAAAAGATTTAGACTTTTTCAAAATATCTCAGAACTTTTATCTAGTTTTAATTTTGATGTGAGTGGCTGTTTTAATTGCATATATAGACATTTAACTTTCTCGAATAACAAAAAAAGGAAAAAGCAAAACATAAGGAAAAAAATAGCAAAATTTACGCAAAACATAAACAACAAATGTGAAAAAGATTAAAAAATATTTGGTCAAATCATGTTAATATTGATTTTTTTAAAACACTAATTGTTATTTCATATATTATCAATAACTTTTGTATATTTTTTTTGGAATATAGTATGTTATTGGATATAGGAATAACATATCACAAATATTGAATAAAAGCTATCATAAATATGTTGCACCCGAAGGTAGAACAAGTCGACAAATTCATCCTAGGCCAGATTTGGCTAGTCTCGAGGTCTTATAACAATAGTGACATGAACACCATAGAGGCCGGATGGCAGGTTAGTTTTTAAGTAATCAAAACAATTATTAAAATATTTCTAGTAACTATTTGTTATGTAATTTTTATTTTACCAGAAACTATTGTATGCAAAATGACTAAAACTATTAATTTGGATTATTTTGTAATTTTTTCCGAAGTATATTCGGGTTAGACTCTTTATTTATGGACGGTACGTGTGTGATATTTTTGTATTTTGCTCAATCTGATCTCTTTACTAAGTATTAAATTAGCCTCAGAACTTTTCTCTAGTTTTAATTTTAATAAATAATATCTAATTTTATTTAGTCTAGTGGTTAAAAATAGTCATTTTGTCTAGGCAGAAATCAAATCATATATATCGGGTTTTAATTAACCAACCATTACAAACATATATATTGGAAAGAGATTTCTATAAATTATATAATTAACTTGGATTTAGATTGTAATTAGATAACTCAATTATAAATAGTTAAATCGGTTCTATAATTCTATTCATTTTTTTCACTCATAAGGAATCACCAATCTAATTTTGTGATCCTAACCATTCATGTCGAGTTGACTTTGAAAACTCATTTACAACTCATCTCATATTGTAAATAATTTAAAAAACAACAGATTAGTAGATAGATTATAACTTATACGTCGTAGAACCGAATTATCAAAACCATATCTTTCGATTTTCTTTATATGTGTAATGCTAATGCTAGACATTTTTTATTTTCAAATATCTCAGGATTTGTAACCGCGACTGCTATCGATTGCTAAAATTAGAATATTATTTTTACGTTATATACTGATTTAAATCAAAGATAAGCTCTTATAAATAGTTTCTGTAACTGTTTGTTATTCATTCTGTTTCAAAAAAAATGTCATTCTACTATTTTTTACACATACTAAAAATATATAAATCTCTCTTATGCCTTTTAATAATACACTAAATTTATTTCTTTCTAGTTAATAAGCTGGAATAGTAGGATTAAAATTGATATTTAGTTAGTAAAATTTGTGTTGAATATATAATTCGACACTTTTTGTGAAACAAAATAATTTTAAAATGATATTTTTTATAAAATAGAAATAGTATAATATAGTGACACAATGAACCTGGACGGAGGGAGAGAGAAACTAATCTACGAGCACCACTTGTGTTTGTACATTTAATGGGATGACAGCAGTAGAAGACAAAACAGTTGTAATTGTACTACTCCTTTGACTCTCTATTTTTCATGTCCAAAGTTCCTGCAAATAATTCTGATTAGAAAAGGAAAAAAGGAACCAAAATACAATAGAAGTATAGAACCTCCTAATGGTTAAGGTTTTAACACGTAATTTTGGGGTAAATTTGCAAAATACATTCTATTTCTTAAATTTACCAAGTAGTTTTTAACACGTTTTAACATTTACAAAATTACAATGGCACCTCTAAATGGTTAAGGTTTTAAAACAAATAATTTATTGTTATAATGATGATGTAGTATTTTACATGATTACATGCTATTTTATATGATCCTACTATGTATAATATTTATATTTATTTATAGTCAACTGTTATATTATCCGATGACAAACCACACAAAAACTTGACTTTCATTTATTTTCAGCGTTGCAACAATTTTGTTTTGCCAATATGCTTAAGATTTTTGCTATTTAGCAAATAAACCTTAAAAATAAAAGAACATTGCACACAAATTAAAAAATTTAACTAACCTTAACTTTGAAAAGGATTCATCCAAAAATTTAAAAGAAAAAACTTGGACAAAAGTGTTAGATACAAAATCGCGCTATCTGCATATCATTATATCTTTGAACCATGCTTAGAGGCTAATGCTATTACAAAATAAAAGTAACTTACCTTAACTTTGAAAAAGATTTGTGCAACAAGAGAAAAAAAAAACTATACAAAATTAGACATTTTGTACAGATGGAGAGAAAATTTGTGTCTTTGGACCAAAGTTTTTTACATATATATCATTTTGTTTTTTACGAGGTTATGTATCATAATGATTTGTATTGGTGTCATTGATGTGTCATAATTTCTGTTTAAGTTTAAGGAATGTACGTGTGTGAGATGTAGATGAAAAATAAATAAACATATTTTTGCTAGCAGCATTCTGACATATTTTTGCTAGCATCATTCATTGTAAATATCTCAAAAATACCCAATCGGTTGACTTAAGGTATACGTCTCTTCTTACGAGTATTTAATGCCTTCGCGTGTGGTATGAACATTGGTGAACCGTCTATCATGGCTCTCAGAACCTCTCTTTTTATGATCATGGTGTTGAGGCCCTTACCTTAGAGTTCGTTCGGGAGAACAAGTATTTTGTCATCTTTTATGTGATTTTAGTATGACATGTTCTCATATTTTAGGTGAATTGGCAGCTGTAAAATCACCTACAACAATATCTAAATCTTAAAAACAAAATATCAAAATATATAAGGTCTAGAACATTTATATTTAGGTTTTTAATACCTTATTAGTTATATCTACACAATAATAAATAAACATTATATCCAGTCAGACCGGCCAGATTTAGTTGGATCGTGCCCCAATTATCTCAAAATAAAAATCATGTGTTGTTATAATATATAATTATTATTGGATATATAGTGTTTTTGAGTAAAAAATGTTAGATATATAGTTACTAATGAAAAAAAAAACCCTTCAAAGCAAGTAGTATTTTTTTTTCTTTTCTTGTAATATCTAATAAATATCGTTCGTGGAAATTTGGTTTCATCTTTCTGCGTTTACACCTGGGCATTTTCGAAAGACGATGAATAAGGAATAAATAAACTGCACCACGAAATAGACAATCAAGATCACTAGGGACGTCGGTGTTGAGTGGACCCTTTGACAATCTAAACATAATGAACTTGGAAAGAATTAGGTTAAAGAGCAACCACGTAAAGTGATATGTAGTTGTGCTTAGTATTCAAGTGTTTGGGTTACTAAAAGTGTTTCATGATGCTGGTTAAAAACGAATGTCTCTTAGTAAACGTTTTCAGTATACTTTTTATGAAATGTCTAGTGAGATGTTTATAAAGTTTACTTCAACCGTGATTGGATATAAGATTACCGAGTGATGTGGTGCATTTTACCATCCATTTGTCAGTCTTCCGTAGGTCACATGTGAGTTTGGTTCATCGCGAAAAGCTCGTCTAAACACGTTATTAGGTATCTTAGTTAGTTAGCTATACACCAGCGCTGGTGTATTGATGTTTTTGAAATCTATGTATCACGTTGATGCCTAATAGATAAAATTATTCCTAACAAACATTAATGTGTAATAATATAAATGAATAGTAACTTTGCATATATTTCAAGTTAAATGTCACATTTAACTTATTTACTATTTCAATGAACTAAAAAAATATTTTAAATTTAAATTTTGAACTAGCATTGTCTTGAATTTAAAGTATAATTTTTTTTTTGGTATTAATCTCTACACCGCATAAATTACCAAAGTCAACGCTTTTCATTCTTCCCAATATCAAATCAATTAATACACCTCAAATATTTCAAATTATTATCATATTTTGATTTATTAATAAATTAAGTTGGCTTTCGCTGATTTTATCAAAGTGTAACATGTTATTTCTTTGAAGAAAAATGAAATCCAAGTTGTGTGATCTTGAGAGTTGACTTTCAGATATGTCACAACTTATATAAACTACGAAGCAACATTCCAATCCCTCAAGAAAATCTACAATTCCCCAAATATTATTATTCTCCGTCTAAGGTTTAAAACCAGATTTCATTAACACAATACAAAGCGAGTCATTACTTCATTTCTAAATACTGTTTATTGGTAACAATTTCAGGTAACTAAATTTTCAACAATCATGGCGGGGACCAATCCACCGGATGGAGGAGGGTCCGGTGCAAGAAAGACATCAGATGAGGAGGGTCCGGTTCGTCAGAGAGTGCTAGCTCCTCCGAAAGCGGGTTTGCTAAAGGACTTCAAGTCGGTGGTTCAAGAAACTTTCTTCCATGATGCACCGCTTAGGGATTTCAAGGGCCAAACCAAATCTAAGAAGGTGTTGCTCGGGATCCAGTCTGTCTTCCCGATCATTGGGTGGGCCAGAGAGTACAATCTTCGCAAACTTAGAGGCGATGTCATTTCCGGTCTCACCATTGCTAGTCTTTGCATCCCTCAGGTTAACTATTCAAGACTCCATTTTTCTCAGTTCCACGTATTTTTTGGTGCATTTCTTCCTTTCATACCAAACCCATATCTATATCTCATGTGTATGTTTCATGGATGACAGGATATCGGATATGCAAAGCTCGCGAATTTGGATCCAAAATACGGACTTTGTGAGTCTTAATACATTTAACCTAAGTTTTTTTTGTCTATCAGAAAAAAATATGAGATTGATAATATTTGTGGCAGATGCATAAAACGTAGGTAAATTAATCATTTATACCCTCTTGTGTGCAAAGATGTGAATGCATGGGTTTTTTTTTTTGCAGACTCAAGCTTCGTGCCACCACTGGTGTACGCGGGCATGGGGAGTTCTAGAGATATTGCGATAGGACCAGTGGCTGTGGTGTCTCTTCTTTTGGGCACTTTGTGCCAGGCCGTGATCGATCCAGTTGACAACAAGGCTGAATATCTCCGCCTTGTCTTCACCGCCACTTTCTTTGCTGGCATTTTCGAAGCCGGCCTCGGTTTTCTGCGGTTGGGATTCTTGATTGACTTTTTGTCGCATGCGGCTGTGGTTGGGTTCATGGGAGGAGCAGCCATCACAATCGCTCTCCAACAGCTTAAGGGCTTTCTTGGCATCAAGAAGTTCACCAAGAAAACTGATATTGTTTCCGTTATGCATTCCGTATTCGAGAATGCTCGTCATGGGGTACTTTTTTGATTTCTCTACTTTCTTTATATAGTAATCAAGAAGTTCCGGGCCTAGACTCAATACTTCATATCTAAATAAATTAATATCTCATTCGCTTTCGTTTATTCCTGATTCTTCCAGTGGAATTGGCAAACTATAGTCATTGGTGCCAGTTTCTTGACATTTCTCCTCGTCGCCAAATTCATTGTAACCCTTTTCTTTTTCATCTCCAATATATATATATACGTGCATCTTTATTATCTATATTTCTAACATGAAATCTTATAACAGGGGAAGAGAAACAGGAAACTTTTTTGGGTTCCGGCAATTGCTCCTCTTATTTCCGTCATTGTCTCTACCTTCTTTGTCTTCATAACTCGTGCTGACAAACAAGGAGTCCAAATTGTAAGCTCACACATGCATACGAATTATCCGTTTTTATCATCATTGATAAATAATATTTGATATATTCGTTAGTTTACCAACAATATATATCATATAAACTATGAAGGTGAAACATATAGATCAAGGAATCAATCCGATTTCCGCTCATAAGATTTACTTCTCCGGAAAATATTTGATTGAAGGAATTCGAATTGGAGGCATTGCCGGTATGGTCGCCTTAACGGTAAGTCACATATGCATATATGTATGTAAGTAAGAAATCATTAATCTTTTGTATTCTAATTCGCCAAATAATTTATTTTCTAGGAAGCTGTTGCGATTGCAAGAACATTTGCGGCAATGAAAGACTATCAAATCGATGGGAACAAAGAGATGATCGCTTTGGGAACTATGAACGTCGTCGGTTCACTCACTTCTTGTTACATTGCCACGGGTAATAATTAAGCTGCAAAAACGTTAAATATTATTGAGTTTCGTTCAACTTCGAATGGTATATAATAGTATTTCAAATGAATTTTATACTTGACTAAAGGGGATTTTAATAACATATGGGCCATTTTAAACTATCTTAGGCTTGGTGCAAATATCTTGTTTCTCGTATTTGTCTGTTAAAGAAAAACAAAGCGAATGAGATATTTGTTTCTTTCTTGATAAAAGACGGTCATGCATATATAACATACATTTAAGAAAATTATAGGTTCGTTTTCGCGATCTGCCGTGAACTACATGGCGGGAGTTCAGACAGCGTTTTCAAATATAGTGATGGCCATAGTGGTAGCTTTAACCTTAGAGTTCATCACACCGCTCTTCAAGTACACTCCAAATGCTATCCTCGCGGCCATCATTATATCGGCTGTCCTCGGTCTTATCGATATTGACGCAGCTGTTCTCATATGGAAGATCGATAAACTCGACTTCCTGGCTTGCATGGGAGCTTTCTTTGGAGTCGTCTTCATCTCCGTTGAGATCGGCCTCTTGATCGCCGTAAGATATATCGGTTATATAATAGATTGTTTACCTATAATAGATTGTTATATAAAGCTTACTTATTTTTGGTTGTTGGTTAAACTATTTACATAGGTGGTGATATCTTTTGCCAAGATACTGCTGCAAGTGACAAGACCAAGAACTGCGATTCTAGGGAAGTTGCCAAATACGAATGTGTATCGGAACACTCTACAGTATCCGGACGCTGTCAAGATTCCCGGAATCTTGATCATCCGTGTTGACTCCGCCATCTACTTTTCAAACTCCAACTATGTCCGAGAAAGGTAAATATATATTATACATCCTTCACTATGCTAATATATTATATTTTTCAACTCAAAACGAAATATAGTTATTGGCCAAACATTTTAAAAAATAATATGATACAAATTATAATTGGATGTAAATGATTTTGTAAAGTATGCGTTTTTTTCCTATCAAATTATACAATTTAATGAGATGTATATATATAAGAGATTTGAAATTTGGTGACAGGGCATCAAGATGGTTGCGAGAAGAGCAAGAAAGTGCTAAAGCAGAGGGCATGCCCCCAATCAAATTTGTGATTATTGAGATGTCACGTAAGAATACTTTTCTACAGCTATATTGATCATCTTCTCTAACCAAAAATAATAATAATAATTTAACTAACTTGATGAGCTTATATAGTAGAAGTATTAAAAAAAAATTAATGGTACAAACTTATTGATGGTATATATATATATATATATATGAGCAGCGGTTACCGATATCGATACCAGTGGTATCCACTCCATCGAAGAACTTCACAAGAGCCTCGAGAAGCAAGAGATTCAGGTAACTAAATCTTCTATTGTTCAATGTGACATTTATCGGTTGCAATTAGCTTAATTAGTTATTAAAATGGATTATTTAAAATTGTTTATAGTCCATAAGCAAAACTATCAATACTAGTTTTAATTTGATTATATTTTGTTTTAGAATTTTAGAGCTTGATATTTAAAATAAAATAAAATAACGAAAGTTCTTTCATACAATAAAATTTTAGATAGATTTAATAATTTCCTTGTAAGAATGCTAAGTGAGATATTTTTAGTCCTAGTTTTTGATACTAGTTTTTGATTTGACTAAAGTAAAAGGATTCTTCATATACAATATAACTAAAGTACAAAATATACATCTCTTAGTTGTATATGTACCTAAATTAGTGGTATAGCCAGTAGTAATTAATATGCGATCATATTGAGACGATGTCAACGATTAATCTGATTGTTTAATTGACCTGAACTTGAACAGTTGATACTAGCAAATCCGGGACCAGTGGTGACTGAGAAACTTTTTGCTGCGAAGTTCGTCGAAGAGATTGGAGAGAGAAACATCTTCCTTACTGTTGGCGATGCGGTCGCGGCTTGTTCTCCGAGATTGGCTGAGCAGCAAGCTTAATATCGTCTATTCATATATATACACATCCATATACGTATGTGTGTATATATGAGAGGAACTGACATAAGAATTATAAATGGTTTATTTTTATGTTTTTTGGAGATGATATGATAATATATGTAATATATGCATGGTTGTTTGAGTTTGTTTGATTCATACAATGGTGAAATGTGGACAAAGTCGAAATGTTTGATTTCTTGTTTTTTTATTTTTTTTATTTTAATTCTTTCAAATGTTATTTCTCTCGTGATTTATGTTTTATTTGTGATGATGAATAAATTGTACTTCCAACTTATGTTAACAATTGTGTTATGTAACCCAAATTTTCTATTCTTTTTATATCCGCCGGGAGTGTTTATTGATTCATTTGAATTTTTCATCAATTTCCGCAATTTTTATTAGCTATACAAACATTCAACTTAGCATTTAATTTAAATTTAGTTTGATTCTTGATTTGATCTATGAGTTGGAATCATTGTGTCCGAATATTCCAAATAATAAGTCTAAAAGAGTTTTATAGTTAGTAGGGAAGGTTGAGCCAACTATATAAGTATGATTTTTATATGTTAAATTGATTTAAACGTATGAAATCAAGAGAAGGTCAGCATAACCATCCCATCTCAATCTATCAGATATGATCTGCATCAACTCGACCAATTTAATCATATTCTTAATTTCCTAATTGAAAATTTTAAAATAGATTGGGATTTGTCTGACTAGCTGACAGCTAGACACTGTTCATAAAGCCGCTTAGGAGGGTATATACATCCATCATTGTTCCATGGCACAAGATCAACCAAAACAGTGACCTACTAAACAATATATAATAGCATAATACAACTAATAATATGAGTTAACAAATTTATTGATATTAACCTTCTATCTTCGTGATGAAAACACAAGTGAACATTAGAAAAATACATCAACAAGTTGGGGCATCAACAAGTTTCCTACTATACCTCAAATTCACTACAAAAAATGAGGCTTATTGCATCAACTATTTAGTGTCAGAAAATTAACCAATGCTAATTAGAATCACTTAAAAATAAGTGATGAAAATTATATATTTTAACATCAATTATTAGAACTGACGTTAATATTAACTAATTTAAATGAAACTGATGTAAACCAATATTCATTTGTATCACTTCAAGAAATCGACATAAATACTAAATTTCACATCAATTAAATAAAAAATGCAAATTTTGTGTCTATAAATAAGTGATGCTTACTTAGTTTCAATTATATAAGTGATACATATTATACTTAAAAACGATTGATAAAGATAAACTATTTAAATTAGCAAAAAAAAAAAAATTACTAGAAATATTAAAACATATTTAATAGAAATAATGCATAATTAAGATATATATATATATACATATAATTACTCAAGTCTGATGATGAATATTTTTAGGTTAATAAGACTGTCTAATAATGAATAAAAACTTTTCTAGTTTTCACTAAAATATTTTTCTATTAATTATTATACTTGCACAAAATTTTACTTAATATGGCTCCGATTGGTGACCATTAAAAGAATAGTAGGAACAAAAAAAAGAATGAAAAGGAACAAAGAGGAAAGGAAAATAACAAAATGAGGAATGAAGAGGAATACGTTGTAGACGAGGAATGAAAAATATTTTCATGGTAAATGGTAACCAAAAAGTTGAATATATATTTTTATTAATATCTATTTTAAAAAAAATTTCTAATGAAAATACTGTTTTTAAAATAAAATCATTTAATGCATTTAGCAAATAAAAATTAAATAACTACTACAAATACGTAAAAGTTATATGGTAATTATGAGATAGACGTTTAGAGATATATGATAATTATGAGATAGACGTTTAAACTTGTCATCATTATCTTTATCATGATATAGGATATTATAGAAGAACTTTTAGAGATGATAAGTGTGTAGCATATACCAAACAAGTTTCATTTTTTTTTTTGCATGAATTTAATTATTTTTTAATTAAATGTTTAATTTGTTCCTATTTGTTCCTCATTGAATTTGGAAAGGAACAGTTTTCTTCATTGATTCCTAAAAAAAAAAGAATGAATAGGAATAGTGTAGGGAACACATATTCCTACTTGGAACATTTGTTACTTCTAAATGGTAAAAAAAATAAGGAACAATGAGGAACATAAAGTTCCTTTCTATTCCTTAAAAAAATAGTGGTCACCAATTGCACCCTATGTTTTTGATTTTTGTGTAGTAAATATTAAAACGTATATGAATGAAAAAAAAAAGAGAGAGAAAAAATAAAGAAAAATTGTTAAAAGGGAATTTAAGAAAAAAGGTAAGTTATAAATATCAAAAGTAAAAAGAAAATTAATTACTAAATAATAATATGAACGCAAGAAAAAAAAAAAAAAAAAGATAGGTGCAACAATAGATAGAGAGAGTCCCACATCCCTTAGACCCTTACTATAAAATATACTAGATATCATCCCGCACTACAGCGCGAGATGAAATTTATTTTTTAAAGTAATGTTAAGTATTTTTTTGAATGAGTTACTTTTATAATATTATAAAATATATTAAAATGTGTAAGTATTATTATTTACAAATATGAAATCATGGATAAGTATTACAAAGAATTTTGTAAGAATTCTTTTTTTCCTCTAATAATAAAACCAATCATAAATGTTAATATTGCCATAAACATAAAAATCAAAAATTTGGTCAATTAAAGCCAAACATAAATGTAAATATTGTCATAAACTTATTGAATCGAAAATTTGCTTAATTAAAGCCAAACATAAATGTTAATATTGCAATAAATTTGGGATATCATATCCCGATTTTTAAAAAAACTTCCATTATTTTTTAACAATTCTCTTTTTTAAAACCAATCATTATAATTCCCTTTTTTTAGATTTTCCGATTTGTTAAAAATTTTGTAAGAATTCCTTTTTCTTCCCTAAATAATAAAGCCAAACATAAATGTAAATATTGCCATTAATTTATTGAATCGAAAATTTGCTTAATTAAAGTCAAACACAAATGTTAATATTGATATATTATGCGATATCATATCACGATTTTTTAAAAAAACTTCCAATATTTTTTGAGATGAAAAAAGGTAATATATATAGAAGTTAAAATTAGGTTATAGAATAAAAAATATGGATCAAAAATATTGTTTTCATAAACTTATTGAATCGAAAATTTGCTTAATTAAAGCCAAACATAAATGTTAATATTGCCATAAACTTAGTGTTGCTTAATTAAAGCCAAACATAAATGTTAATATTGTATTAAATTCGGGATATCATATCCCGATTTTTTTAAAAACTTCCATTATTTTTAACAATTCCCTTTTTTAAAACCAAAATCGAACATTAAATATAGATATAAATATCAATTAATTTGGTTTCCATAAACATATAAAAATCGAAAAAAATAAATATTTTTATTCTCTTATTACTAAATTAATAAATTACCCATAATGAGAGATTAAAATTTGCTCTTTGAAGTAATGGCAATATGATGTAAATGTTTACCCTTTATGAGGTTTATTTTATAAATGTACTTCTCAAATAATATATAGGGAATTGGTACAAGAATTTACTATAAAGCACAATCTTGTATTCTTCCACATCATTTATCTTTTCCTCCCTTTTAGCTAAACTAGCAGTAAATGTGGCGTTGGTTGACAAAAAGTAATTCATGCATTTAGCCAAAATAAAACAAATGTTGTAAACTGATCCTACTTATTAATGAGACAAGGGAATATATATATATGAGTCTCGGGATACAAGGGAAAGATAAAACCCTAATGGGCCTAATGGGCCGGTTAATGAGTCCATAAGATGTTTATAACACTCCCCTGGAAAATAACGTGCCGATACTCAACCGGATCTCATAATGCGTGGGGAATGTTGCCTCATTAAAACCTTACCAGAAAACCCGTGGAAAAACCATGGTTAAGGAAAAAGTCACACGCATTACTCCCGATTTGAGCATCACTGTAGATCCTTAAGTCTGCCCAATCGATAAATGAGCTTCAGTGTTGAAGTAATGATTTGGTGAATAGTCTTAATTCTCACTTGATCGGACCTGCTGAACTTTGACCGACCATCATACCTAATTCATGAGTGAAGAAGAATTTGGGCAGAATATGCTTCGTCCGATCCCCTTTGATATAACCGTCCTTGAGCTGAGCAATGCAAGCCGCGTTGTCTTCAAACATAACCGTTGGCTCCTTATCTTCGTTCATACCACAATCTGATCGGATGTGCTGAGTCATGGACCGCAACCAGACACACTCTCTACTAGCTTCGTGAATGGCCAAGATTTCCGCATGGTTAGATGAGGTGGCAGCGATTGTCTGCTTCATAGATCTCCATGAGATAGCTGTTCCTCCATGCGTGAAAACATAACTGAGACTGCAGTGAGGATCCGATAGATATCTGCATCGAAGCCAACTAGCCCATCCTTGTGTTGGTTAGTGTAAAACAATCCTAAGTCCTTAGTCCCTTGTAGGTACCTTAGGATGTGTTTAATACCGTTCCAGTGCCTTTTAGTTGGACATGAGCTAAAGCGAGCTAGGAGACTCACGGCAAAACAGATGTCTGGTCTAGTGTGACTAGCCAAGTACATTAATGCTCCTATGGCACTGAGGTATGGCATTTCAGGACCGAGAACTTCTTCATCGTCCTTCTTTGGACCGAATGGATCCTTACATCAATCAGAGGCTCCTCACAACCATTGGGTGGTCAATGGGTGGGCCTGGTCCATATTGAATCTCTTGAGTACCTTTTCAATGTATGCTGATTGATGCACAAGGATTCCATCTTTGATGTACTCAAGTTGTAGCCCCAAACAGAATTTAGTTTTGCCAGGTCTTTCATTTCAAATTCTGCTTTTAAGCATTCTACTGTTTGGGCGATTTCACCAGATGTTCCGAGGATGTTTAAATCATCCGATACTGCTATGATCACAAATCCTTTGTTTTCGTATTTCTGGATAAAGATGCATGGACTGATCGGATCATTTTTGTAGCCTTCTCTGATGAGATATTCACTTAACCGGTTATACCACATACGTCCACTTTGTTTCAGTCCATATAAGGATTTGTTCAGCTTGCGTGCTGATCTCGAGATATGCTTATCTTTAAGCTCGATGCCATCTGGTAATCTCATATAGATTTCATTGTCTAGTGGTCCATAGAGATAGGCGGTTCACATCCATTAACTAAATTTTCTCTTATGGCCAGACTTATGAGGAATCGAAAAGTAGTTGCATCCACCACAGGAGAATAAGTCTCTTCATAATCGATTCCGGGTCTCTGTGAGAATCCTTGTGCTACAAGCCGTGCCTTGTATCTAACGACTTCACCGAGTTCGTTTCTTTTACGCACAAAGACCCATTTGTGGCCCACTGGTTTAGTATCGAATGGTGTCCTTATGATCGGACCAAACACATTCCTTTTCTTTAGACTGTTTAACTCCACGTTTATGGCTTCTTTCCATTTTAGCCAGTCTGATCTACGAGTGCACTCAATTATAGACGTGKGTTCTAGATCCTCTTATGCGCAACCTCAAGTGCTACCTTGTATGCAAAGATTGCATCTTTGTCGACATCTTTTCTGTTCCATTGAGTTCCAGACATGCTATAATTGATAGAGATTTCATTATTATTGATCCCTTCGGAACCTTGAGATTTGGCGTCCCAAACCTCTTGTATCGGTTCACTAGAGTGAATCTCAGGCCTGTATATGCATTATTTCAGGAATCCCGGTTTCAACCGTTGCACCTCTCTTTGGTTTCCGGGGATTCTTATCTTTGGAACCTAATGGTCTGCCACGTTTATTACGTGATGCAGACTCTGTAGCAACTTGAGTCTGTCCTTTTTGGACATCTATTCGTACTGGTGCATTACAAGCTGGTATGTACGATTTGGTTACTCTGTTCGGGTCAGCAAAGGAATCTGGCAATTGATTAGCTAGCTTTTGTAAGTGTATAATCTTTTGGACCTCTGAATCACATTCTAGAGTCCGAGGATCTTGCCATTGTAAGGATGTTTGATTCCATGAAATTTCCTTTACCAGCTTGTGTGTCTCTCACCTAAGACAGGATATACYGATTCATCAAATTGGCAATCYGCATATCTGGCCTTAAATAGGTCTYYTCGGCTCAAGATATTTGATAATGGTGGGAGAATCAAAACCAACATATATTCCCATCCTCCTCTGAGGTCCCATTTTAGTTCTCTGTGGTGGTGCAATGGGTACATAGACTGAACACCCAAATGTCTTAATATGGGAGATGTCTGGCTCATGACCCGTTAGCAATTGGGATGGTGAATATCTATGCTCACTAGATGGCCGAATGCGTATTAGTTCAGCAGCATGTAAGACTGCATGTCTCCATGAGACCGGGAGCTGCGACCTCATGAGTAATGGTCGAGCAATCCATTGAATTCGTTTAATGAATGATTCAGCCAATCCATTATGTATGGACATGTGCCACGGGATGTTCAACCCACCCCCATGGCCATACAATACTCATTAAGCGCTTGGGAAGTGAATTCAGCATTATCAAGACGTATAGTCTTAAGTGGGAAATCTGGAAAATGGGCTCGCAATCTGATGATTTGGGCCAATAACCTAGCAAATGCTTGGTTTCGAGAAGACAATAGACAAACATGCGACCAGCGGGTCGATGCATCAATTAGAACCATGAAATACCGAAATGTCCCACAAGGTGGGTGGATCGGACCACATATGTCTCCTTGGATTCGTTCCAGAAAATTCAAGGTCTCTTTAGACACTTTGACTGGTGAAGGCCGAGTGATCAACTTCCCTTGTGAACAAGCTGTGCACGTGAGGTGCTGAGGGAAAAATCGGTTTTCTTTAAGGGTGTGCCCTTTAGAACTTTGAATCAATTTACGCATCATATTCGTACCGGGATGACCAAGCCGGTCGTGCCAAATAGTGTGATCTTTGAATCGTGCTTTAATAGCAACATTAGCCTCAATCATACTGACCTTAGCATAGTAAAGGCCAGTAGATAGTGCGGGTATAGTCTCAAGGACTTGTTTATGGCCGTGTGAGATCTTAGTAATCAGTAGGGATTCTTTGTTCCCTTCACCCTGGGTTTCGATGTGGAAACCATTTAGTCTTATATCTTTGAAGCTCAATAGATTTCTCTTTGAACTGGGTGAGTATAGTGCATCTAGTATTTCTAGATGTGTGCCGTTTGATAACAACACATGGGCTTGGCCGTGGCCTTCTATTAGGCTCGAGGTACCCGCTATTGTGCTAATGTTTGCGGTTTTTATTATGAGATTTATGAAGTATCTCTTGTCTTTTAGTATGGTATGGCTGGATCCACTGTCCACCACAATGATGTGTTTGAGCTCGTTCATAACTTTAATAGACAAGAAGTACGATTTAAATAAGTAATTAAATAATAAGTTCTGAAGAACACAAATCAAAATCAAACAAAGCCCAAATAAATATTGTCAATATAAAGCAAATATCTAAATGTCGAAATCAATCAAGAAGTCACCATGTGATCAGCCTTGTCATCTTTAAGTCACGCTTCAAATCTTGGTTAACAGTTAGCTTCAGGATGAGTTTTCCGTGCTTGATAGAGATCACAAAGGAACTTGGGAGTGCGACAGTTCTTGGACCAATGATTTGACATCCGCATCGGTGGCGAGGGATGGATTGGTCGAGTTGGCTGAATGGTCGGTTTGGAGATTCCGACCTTTACGCGACCATAAGCGAGGTTAGGTCGGTTGCTATGTTAAATTTCCGTCCATTGCCACGCTTTAAGTCCATTGCCCGGAGGATCATCACGCGGCGTAGTTGGATTCTCTCTGGCTCCTTCGATTTTATGGGCCTCTGGGGGCTGATCCGGGGCCTTTGAGCACTGCTCATCAACAACTCATTATTTTTCTCTAGGAGTAAGCAAGAGATCAAATCCTCATATGTCGCGTATTTCGCAGCGGTATTTCTGAAGCACAATATTCAGTATGAAATGTTGACAATGTCTTTTCCAGCAGCTCATTGTCAACACTTCATCGCCACATAGTTTCATGATTGAAACGATCCGAAATAACTTCGGAGTTGTAGTCAGCGATTTGAAATCTTGGAAGTAGGTTCTTCCACTCGAACTTGGCTTGAGGCAATAGGACCGTTTTCGATGGTCATACCTCTTTTTGTGCCACCAAAGGTCGAGTGGATTCTCAATCGTGAGATATTGATTTTGAGGCTCGGCAGTGATGGCGGATATGAAATATCGGAACCGATCTTTGAGATGCGGTGTTACCATCAGATGCATTCACAGGCCTTTGGAGTTGAGGAAAATTTTAGTGTCAGGCCCACTGGAGATAGTTATCTCCGAGACATTGAGTGTCGAATTCCAAATGTTCGACATCTGAAAACATGCAATTGATTTCATTAAGTGATCATTCATTTCGGAAAAATAGCTTTAATTAGGATTTAGGATTTGATAATTTCCTCTTTTATTTAGGTTTTCCTTTTATTGATTATGATTAAACTTTTCCTATTTAGAATAGGATTTAGGGTTTTTAGGATTTTCCTATTTACAATAGGATTCTTACTTTTCTAGGTTTCTAGGGTTCATGCGATTTTAGGTTTTGATTTCTGGCAATTTTAGCATGTAACCAATCATAGAAACAATCAATTTAAAACAACCTAGACAACCTCAATCAATCGGATTATACTTTAGGGATTTCGGATTTGATCCGATTTAGGTTTTAGGTTTTTAAAGTTTCGCCATGGCTAAGTGTTTTCAATTTGACTTTGGTTTAAGTAATAATAACTTTTAGCAACAACGAGTTAAACGATCAGTCACAAAGCAATAACAATCGCTTAATCAATCAAAATTCGTTTTAATGGTTACACTTTCTCTAGTCCAAATTCGATGGTTGGTTCTTAGCTTTTTTAGGGTTTCGGATTTACCTTTCACCTTAAGGGATTGTACGGACTAGAACCGGGAGCTAAAGACCTCGGTTTTGAACAGTAACGCCGGATGAACAGTAACGCCGATGAACATTAACCGTGTTTTTGTGTTTTTAGGGTTTTAGGGAGCAACTCGTGCTGATAACGTGTTGTAAACTGATCCTACTTATTAATGAGACAAGGGAATATATATATATGAGTCTCGGGATACAAGGGAAAGATAAAATCCTAATGGGCCTAATGGGCCGGTTAATGAGTCCATAAGATGTTTTATAACAACAAAATAATTTTATCCCTAATAATATAAATTAAAAAATTTTAAAATTAAACAAATATTTATAAATATTCAGAAAATCGGTTGATAATAATATAAAATAAGTAAACAAATATGGTTAATGTCAATTGTTAACAACTGATACAAATAACTAACATCAGTTATCAAAATAGTTACAAATTCTAACATCATTTATATTAGTTGATGCAGAATTTAACATTTTTTTTTTTGTAATCGACACATATTAACATCGATTACAATAATCGATGCAAATATTTATTTCAACTGATGCAAAATATTTATATTATCACTTTCAAAATAATTTACACAAGTGATGTAAAACTATTTTGCATCAGTTATAAATAATGCGAATATATAAAATAAATGACACAAAACAACCTTTTTGTAGTGATTGGTGACACGCGATTATATACACAATCTAGCATGAACAAAATACCAGATTTCATACAAAGATACGAGTTTTAAAACAGTGAACTATCTCATTCGAGACGCTGCTCTTCTCACGTAAAACAGAGAAATACTCTAAATTAAAGTCAATTCCGTGTGCTCAGAATTAAATGATTCAATTTAGTTTTTTCTTTTTTCTATTTATTTTTCAACAAAATGATTCAATTTACCTTTCCCCTTGTTTTTAGTTTTCAATTGCAAAGATAAACTCTAAGGTTGGTTTAAGTATGAAGCAAGAAGATAATAAAGTGTACATAGGTGCCGGGAATATTCGAAGAGCCTATCTCCACTACATTCCGAATTCAAAGTATTTCTTGGGCTATGCACTGCATGTTATTTTGTCACCGGACGTCAGTGAGATTCCAGACTGCATAAAGTTGGTGAACATGGCCAGCCTTCTAAATTTATCTGAAGAATTTCATGATAAACAGAAATTCGTTCATTTTTTTTCATTATCTTTCATTTCTTGTTACCTAAACTCGAAAGTTGATATGCTAGCTCGTAGTGTCTGATTTCAGCCAGTTATAATTAATTTTGTAAACTCCGTTTTCCCTGGCTTTCTGAGTCCTTCTATTTTAAATATTATAATCTGTTTTAAAAAAAAAAAAAAACTCTGAGGTAGAAGATGGTTTATGGACGATGGTCTTAGACTTTTTCATTAGCCTTTCTAGCCCTGGCTATACAACTAGGTCACAGTCTTCTTCTTTTGAAAAAGGTGAACTGCTATATGTATAGATCTTAAATTTTACTCATTTAAGAAAGCTAATTCTTAATATGTTTGCTAAAATTAAAAAAGATGTCTGAAGGACTCCAAAAATAGTGGAGAAATTGGTTACCTTTAGAGTTCCATCCAATTGTTGTTAGTGTATCGGATTGCAGGATCCCAATTTTGGGGAAAACGGTTTGGAGGACAACTGCAATTCTTGAATGTTTATATATATATCATTTGTGTTTAATATAATTTATAGTTGTTATTGTATTCTTTAATTTTTATATCTAGTAGATATATTTTTAAGTAATAAGTTCGATTTTTATATTCGTCTTGGGCCTCAAGGTTTAGGTATATGGCTCTGAGCAGACTATAGGATCTAAGCCTAATCGAATTGCATGAGCACCCCCAACACATCACCTTGTTTTAGAGAGAAAAAAAATACACATCAATTACACCAAACATATAATACGACGGTTGCATGATTAAAAAAGAACTAACCTGAATATCCAAAAACATCAAAGAATCATGTCTTCAAATCACGACCATAACAATGTTGAATTCATAGAAGAAATACAAAGAAAAAGAAAAAAAAGCTGTGATTAATTAGAAACAGCCGAAATGTAAGCAATAGAAGAAACTGTAACGGCAACGATGGTGAGTGCAGGAACTGAGAGGATGTTTGTGCCAGAAGTTGAAGGAGACGGTGCAGTCGTTTCCGGTGACTTGGCTGCAGATGGCGAAGTCTTAGGTGTTCCAGCCGATGGGGAAACTGCATTCATAATCATACATACATTATATATTTTAACATACAAAAAGTATTTATCAACAAAAACAGAAAGGAGTAACACAAATGCAATGTGAGTAACACAATAAAAATTATGGTATATCGAAATTCTAAATGAATATGAATTGATATATTAGCAGGTTTGCCGAAAAAATAAATCTGATAACTAAACTAACAAAATGAATCTTAATTAAAGCACCACACTAATATTTTAAACGCCTTCTCAGTCAATCAAAAAAAAAAAGGAAAATGAAAGAACACAAAAAAATTCAGTTTTAGTTACCAATGGAATGTGTTTTTTTGATAGAGTGAAAGACAAAATTGAAAAAAATATATCATAATCAAGGGTACATAGTATGATGAAATAAAATATAATAATGGAATTATCTAATGCAATAAAATGCCTATATATATATATATTGGTTTTAATACCACACTATTTTAATACCCTTTTTAATCAATCCGCAAGGGGAACAAAACAAAAAAGCCTTCAATCTTATTACGAATATAATTTATCTAAATGAGGTAAAAAAAAAAAAATTAACAAAACATGAAAATAAGTCAACACGTACCAGGAGATGCACCTGGTGTCGTAGCGCTTGGAGTCATCATACCTGCAAATAAAAAAAATATAACTTCAAAACCCTAAAAATATACACAAGAAAAGAAAAAAAAAAAACGAATTGAAGCTAACTTAGCATTGAGACAAAGTAAAAATAAATTTAAAAAATCACCGCAATGGGGAGGAGAAATGGAGAGTTTGCAAGTCTTAGGTGTGGCAAGAGCTCTTGTGTTATTCAATTCAATTCCCATTTGGCTGGCACTCACCAAGCCGGCACAAATGCACTGTGGGTTAAATTTTAAAACTGTTTCTATTCCACCACAACACGTTTTCTCTGGCATAGTCTCGTTTGATCCGATGCTAAGGTATGAGAGACAATCCATCATGCTAAATATTACTGAAGAACAATCAGAGCCTGATGGTCCTGGTGCTGGAGCTCCAACGGGAGATTGTGAAAGAGACTTTGCCGGATGTGATTTGTTACGTGCATGGATTGGTGTAACGAGTGATGATGATGATAGTAATAGTAATACGATGGAAAGAAGAAGAGATTGCTTCATTATTGCTATTTTCTTTGAAGAGTGTAAGAGTTTATTTGTTAGGTTATTTTTTTTTCTTGAGGTAATAGAAGAATAGGGTTTATAAATAGAAGTGAAGCTCGAAAGGAAAAGAAAAGAAATTGTGTTGTTTTTTTTTTGTTAGGTCTTGAAGTCCGATTCTCGTTCCTTAAATTTTGGATTTTAGAGATTATTGTTGAATTGGTAGTTAGTTTGTTATCATCGATTTGATTTTTTTTTTCTGTTAATTTAAATTGATTATTTGATTATCTTTTGTTTTGTTTTTACAGCATTATTTGATAATCTGTTATTTCCATTAGGATAATTACATTTGAAAAATACGTAGAAAAAAAACAGATTAAAAAAAAAAAATTGGCTGAGGTAAATTTACTATTTTTAATCCTCTGAGATAATTATCTTCTTCCAGATATTGAGACTGATGAGTGATTGTGGAGTAATAAGAGAGATGAATGTGCCATAGTTTTGATCCTCATAGTAATTTGAATTTTGTTACAACGTAAAAATTTTGCGTTGGTAAAATGATGACCGTTGGTGCCTTTCTTTTTTACAAAAATAATAATTTTTTCAGTTTAATAAATATTGGATTAAGTTTTTTATTAGTTTTAAATATAGAATCTCCTATAGATATTCTTGACAAGTATTTTAATTTAAATTGAAAACTCTCAAGTAGATTGCATAAATTGTCAGCGTTCCTAAAACCATATAAAACTATAAGTTGATATTAAAAAAAACAATAATCCATAAATAATTAGCTAAACAAGTCTGTCAATTTTAAGATTTTTATCCAAAACGATTAGATATAAAATTCACTCATTTAGGTAACAACTAAGGCGTTCGTGGTTGTGTCTGGTAGCTGAATTTTTTGTAAAATTTAAAATTTTTAGAAACTACTGTTATTGGTTCTTGAATTCTTAAATTATACTAAAAATTCATTGTTATTGGTTTGATAATTAAAAACAATTCGTTCAAAATCTTTTCTTATTCAAAAAGTCTAGTTATTAGCGATTCTCTTATTCTATTGAAACTAGATGATATTTTCAAAAATAATATTAATTTCAAAATTTAAATAAATTATGATATTTTTTATTTTACGGTTGAGAATTTTTAATATTTTTTAGTATATATATAGTAAATATTATAAAATTTAAGTTACAGATTACACATTATGTAGTAAAAATTAAATTTTAAATGATTTTTTTTACAAAGAGGTTGTCTAATATTTAATGGAAACATCATTTTCCTTTTTAATTGAAAATAAAATTTCTTTTATTTTCCATAATTTACTAATACAGAAATATAAATATTTTGGTTACAAAGACTTTAGAAAAAAAAATCTTAAGTGAATCTAAATTTTTAAAAATATAAATATAAAAATGAAAAGAAAGTCAAGAAAATAAATAATTGTGAAAGAGAATACAAAATGCAAATAACTTTAGAATTTAAATTATTTTAACTATTTACTAATGATATATCATGTGATAAAGTACAAATTAAAGTTTTTATTTTCTTATATATGAATCTATTGTTATTCTGATATAGATTCATCATATTTTTACTCATGAAACACAAATTTTAAATTATATATATATACATATATATATCCTATATTATTAATTGGGAAGTAAAAAAAGAAACTAACCTAAAAGTTGTTAAAAATTACATTAAAAGTGCCATTGATTTTAGTGCTTTTAAAATAAATTCATTAAGGGTAAAACAGTAATCATAAAATCAATATAATTAACTAAAAATCGTAAAAAATCTTAAATATTATAAATATTCAAATTTTATAAAACGTTCAACATTGGGTTAGTAATTGAATTTTTTTCTGTATTGTGTTTATAAAAATACAAAATGCAAAAATTATAAGTATTGTAGGCTTATGACATTGAATAAAAATATATTGTGTGTTATTTCCATTCTTAAACGAGCTAGTCTCTATAGACTTAATAAAGAAATTTCGAAAAATAATAACTTAAATAAAATCTATCAATTTCTTATATATATATATAGGAAACATAAAGATTTACGTAAAATATAATATTAGAATATTTCAAAATATTTATATATAATCCCATTATATTTTGTCTTTAGTGATATTATATATAAATAATTTGATACATTTTATTATTATTTTTGTAATATTTAATTTTCTTTCTAATAATCATAACTATAAAACACAACAAACAAATTAGTATATTTGGGCAGCTATAATTTTATTTAAAAAATTACAAATTATAAATGAAATCACAACAGTTTTTTTAATCTCATTTTATAATAACCAAATTTCAAAATTCGAAACATTTATGGTATGTGATGTACATAATCTCGATGATTAGCTTTTTTAATTCCCAACTTCCATCACTGAAATGCACGGTGATCACTGTGTAACTAACACTTGTAGCCTGAAAAATCCATATGTTAGTTGTACGAGACACTCTAGTCTTTGCTGACTAGCATAAATCCATATTTTCAGATATGTTTTCCTTGAATGAGGCTTACACAGATTAACTCGATTGCAGAAGTTTTTCCAAGCCATACTTCCAATAAATGCAAGTGACAATTTTCTCAACACAGGCATTTCATTGGAAGTCCTAAACTCATCTTGTCTTTATTTTGTGTTAGCTTTTTATGTTTCTCCTTCTTTGTCTGGAACATCATGAAATGATGAAGAATCCATCTAAAGAAGAATACAAAGAAAACATCAACATTAGACTAAGCACAGAGATTAACAAAGACATACTAACAAGTAATAATCGAATTCTAAACTAAGAGAATGAGATACTCAGATCAGAAACTAATAAAGCCTAAATCAAGGGCGCAAAGCTCATCTAATGGATGCAACAAAGTAGAACTTGAGCATTGAGATAAACCTAAGAGAACATGAAAGACTTATTGAGATAACATGTTTACGAGGCTTTTAAAGGCCTAGTAAACTTTACAGCTACATAAGAAACTAAAGTAATTAACACGGTTCTCTATTAATACATCAAATATTGCTAGAGAATAAAACATAATTCATAACAAAACTACCATAAGAAAGCTTTGAATCGTGTATGTCTATGAGAGAGATTTGACATCGGTTTTAAATATTTGGATGACTGTGTTAGATTGGTTTCTAACGAGGCCTGAAGACAATTTTATCATCTTAAAAGTTACCTAAAAGGCTAATAAATAAAGAAGAAAAAAATCTCCAACTGTTTAGTTATTTTGAGAAACATACATAAGGTTACTCAGTTTATAGAAAATTACAATAATCAAGCATTTATCTCGGTTTAGTACTCGGATTCATCACCGTGCTAGTATTTCACACCCTCGACATAACTGTATTTAACAGGACTAGACTTTGTTGACTCTATTAACCAAGAAAACCGAAGAAAACAAATATTAAACGATAATAGTTCTTCGATTCAAAGATTTCTTATGGTAGTTTTGTTGTGAATTATGTTTTCTTCTCTAGTAACATATAAGATTGGCCAATTCTTGGTGGGGAGACATCAAACAGTCTGAATTGTAAGCAAGGATTCTTCGACAATACACCCCTAAATCCCCGATGTAGATTTGGGAAAAATGGATATATAAGCGTGCAGTAAATAATAATTTGAGTTAGTACTCTAGTTGTAATATATTGTGAGAATTCGATGTTTTCATGCAAGGCCTTAGTAACATATAAGTATCAAAGTTACCCTATATACAAAGCGTGTGTGTCAAGACCATATAATATACGGAACTAGCAATAGTCCCTTCTTTATAAACAAAACAACAGCCACGGTGGAAGGTCTATCTTGCATTTTTTTACGTCAGTGCGCAAAACAGTGATGAAAGAAAGCTTTTAAGCCAGTCTTGTTCAAATATCTCATACGTGTACTCTGTTTTTTCTTCCAGGAAAAAAAAGAAGAACCTCTATTGCATAAGATTAAGTAGACGGGAGAGAAAGTTTTAAGCTTCTTATAGTGGTGGGGGTGCGCCAAAAGCCTTTGCAGTAGTGCAACACATAGGCGACGCTTGAGAGCCGTGACAGTGAACTGCCATAATAGACTCTCCCCCTAGAGAAATAGAGTTAATATCATATGAGACAATGTCCCACATATCAGATATTAAACTGATAAGAACAGATACTACACTTGATCTTAGCCAAAAGGCCGAGAAAGGTATGATTTGGATTGTCCTACTGGCTTCCTTTTTATAGCTCCAACACTGGTCTTCTCTTATCAACTCCTCTCGATGTGGGATAATTCTCTTTTTAAGACGAAGCAAAACTCCACCTTCCGTACTTCGTTTCTTGTCATAATAATTAGCATATATATATAGAAATAAACTTGCAATCGGTTTCAAATGACCAGGCAATGACTGTTGGGTTTTGAACTCAAGAATTGATGGGGGTTGTTTTAAAACCCTTCCAAAAATGGGTGTATGCCGTTTAGCACGGAGAGCACACGGTATTCTTTAGTAAAAGGCGAAAGAATAGTTCGCTTTGTGCTCACCCGCAGCCGCAGGGCTCCGTAACTTGTTTTAAACTCACACGACAGATTTATATATCAAGTGTATCTAAATGTATGCTTTGCTGCTTGACGATGTGGGACAAAACACAACGGCTACGAAACTTTCGAATATTCAGGTCTTACTATTTCTTTTGTTTGTTTTTGAGCTTTTAATTCTCTATTGCACACTTAACAACACTTATTTAAACAAATAAACAAATTATTTCTCCACGCCATAACTTAATTTGGACCATTCTACCTGTTGAAAAGATTATTATGTTACAACTTACAACCAACCAATATCTCAGAAAATATTTTCTTACTATTATATCCTTACAACCAACCAATATCTCAGAAAAGTTTTCCTTACTGTCCATACAACCAACATGTCATTAGAATAAACTCCAATATGTTTTAAATATATTTTTTATTCTCAATAAAAGTGTGTATTACATTTCTATATGGAACCAAAATCTTTCAAAATATATTTTAATATATATATTTTTTTTTAATAAAAATATAACCGTGAATGTTATATTCAAAACTAAATTTAATAATTAATATCAGTTAATTTATAATCTATATAAGTGAAAAATAAAATTAAGATTAAAAAATCACCAAATATAGACTTAATAAAGATATTTGGAAAAATAATAACTTAAATAAAATCTATCAATTTCTTTTAAACATATATATATATATATATATAATGAAAATTTAAACAAATTGCGTAAAAATAATATTAGGATATTTCAAAATATTTATATACAATCCCATTATATTTTATCTTTAGTGGGATTATATATAAATAATTTGATACATTTATTATTATTTTTGTAGATATTTAATTTTCTTTCTAATAATCATAAATATAAAATACAACAAAAAAATATATAATATTTTGGCTACTATAATTATATTTAAAATTACACATTACAAAAATGAAATCACAGCAGTTTTTTTTAATCCCCTATATATTATTTAGGGAGTACACTTATAAATGTAAATATTTACATCACATTGTCATTACATCAAAGAACAAATTTTAATCTATCATTAATTATAATTTTCTTATTTGTTCTTTGATGTAATGACAATGTGATGTAAATATTTACACTTTTTAATGTTTATTTATAAGTGTACTCTCCAAATAATATATTGGAATAAACATTAATTAGATTTGTACTATCATAATTTTCATAATTGTGATAATGCATAAAAATAGTTTTCATTCATAAATACACCAAAATCCTAAAGATCATATAGTATATTTAATATTTTGTTAATAGTTTCATCATCATAAATTTAAATATGCAATTAGGATTTAAATTTTCTTTGAAAAAATTGAATCCACATTATACCGATCAGATAATAATCTATATTTTAATTCATTTTTTGTTTATATAAGATTTAAATCAAAATAAAATATAAATTATTTGGTTTTAATTATTTTGTTACATAATAATTGAATATGATACTAGAATTTTTAAAAATAATTTGTGCTATCTAATTAATTTTCACTCGCAATTTACTATAATAATTATCATATATATAAACAAATATATTAAATAATTAATACCAAAAGAGATAACTAAAATAATTAATTTTAGTGAATATTTCCAATCGTGATATCATTTATTGTTTAGATTTTTTTTACTCTAAACCTAGATTGTTTAACACACTTCCATCCTCTATAAATAAAAGCAATTTTTTCTAAGTAGTTTCATGATTGCATTGTTAATTATTTACATAATCTCTGTAAAATCTTTCATCTATTTAAATGTCGATAATGACTAATGTTGAATAATGTTTGTGTACAATTTTTAAAGGAGTAGAGTGAACCTAAGGTGTGTAACATGTAATCCATTCTTTGTTTTTGAGCATTTTTGAATTTTTTTTCAAGCTTTAGTTCTGAAAAATCAAGATCTATATTATCTCAAATATTAATTAAGATATATTAGATGGGTCATCTTTATCGACTGTTGAATAGTTATAAGAATCATTTTTTATTGCACACAATTATTAATGTAAACTTACGATGACAGATGGAGCATATCTTTTATATTACAACCGTAACTCTTTCAAAAAAATACTTAAAATTACTTTAAAATATTATTCCGCGTTGTAGTACGGAATTGTATCTAGTATAATTTTATTATGACGAATGTTTATACAATTGGGAACATTTATGGTATGTGATGTACATACGCTCGATGATTAGCTTTCTTAATTTCTAACTTGCATCAATGAAATGAAGCATGTAACTAACACATGTAGCTTGAGAAATCCATATGTCAGTCGTAAGAGACACATTTGCATTTGTTATTATTGGCATGTGTTGTCGTGAAAATGTCCCATACACTAGACCTTGTATTCAACTTCTTTTTTTGACTTAGACGGTTGAGAATTACCTGAACTAGCTCATGGAACATTTTTCCTCTAACCTCTGTTAACAAGAGTCCTAAACTGATCTTGTCTTTCTTTTGTGTTAGCTTCTTGTACTTCTCCTTCTTTATCTGTAACATCTTGAAATGATGAAGAATCCATCCAATAAATAAGAAGAATACAAAGAAAACATCAACATTAGACTAAGAACATAAATTAACAAAGAAACATTAACATTAGATTAAGAACAGAGATTAACAAAGAGACACTAACAAGTAATAACCGACAGGATCCAATCGGGTATTCCTCAGAATCCGAAATCTATTCAGATAGGACTTTTCAGGTCGAGTTCCGTTTGGATCTTCGGATCCAGATATTTTGCCTAGGCTTATTTACAAGTATATGTACTATGATATAAAATTATAGATATTGAATTGATTTAAACTCTTATGATATTAGAATTGGGTACATAAACCTATTCAATTTTTACATGGCGCTGGAGGTTGTAGGGCCATCTTCCATCTACCTTACTTTAGATTTAACCCTTGTTTGAAAACGCGGCCGTCGAACCCGATTAGGCAACATCGGTTAAGGTTAAGCGGTCGGCAGCAAAAAAACGTCACGATTATGGTATAATCAGCCAAATACTTAGAATTATTAAGAAAAAAATCACTTTGTATTTTCCTTTTTAAGTTTGAAATAGGTTAATATGTGATAGACCTATAAGTTTTAGGTGTAAACGACATAAAGGTGTAGACGACATAAAGACGCAAAAAAAAAAAGATGATGATGAATTTTGCAAAAAATTCTCGATGGCCACCGCAAAAAATCTACCCTTCATTAAAGATAAATGAGAAAAAAAATAAATAAAGCAAATTGAGTGTATTGAATCATGAACTCGTGATATGAAAGTTAAAAATGTCATCAATATTCACTGGATCACGCCAATGTTACACATAAATGTTATATAAATATATTGGCAAATTAAAAAAACCGTAAAACCAGTCTCTGATTAATCTCAGATTTATCCATTAGGTGCTAGGCCCAACCCAAATATCCAGTTAACGATCTAGAGAAATTTTAAAATGACATTTAGCATCATATCATTTTTATAATCGATTAATATTAGAGATAAAACTAGTCTCTGATTAAATTAGATTTATCCATTAACTCGTAGAGAAATTTTAAAAATGAGATTTAGCATTATATCATTTTTATAATGCATTATTTTTTATAATTCAATTTTACAAAATTATTTCAAAAAAATAAAAATAATAACATACCTGTGCTGATACATTATAAAACCTAATTTTATATTTACTGGTATTGACTTATTAGCTACTCCTCGATCAAATAAAATTTGATCATTCCTTCTTCAAGTAATTATGTTATGGCATTTCCACTTTTACTAAAGCCACCGACTAATCTGCTACTTCCTGCATTTTTCAAAACCTTACACCTAACGAATAACATTAAACCACGTCATCAGCATCCCAAAACTACAGTTGTTACATCACTAACAGTTTCTCTAGTTTGGCTCGTACGATAAAACACCACTTCACGCGTCTCAATCATTATGTTTGTTTACTGGTTTGATCAACAGTTAAGTGTGCCCACTTCATTACTTCTCTGTTTCCTCTCTTTTAAAACCTTATCCTCTGTGAAACTTTTGCAGTTAAAATCTTTTTTTGCAAAATGTCGAAAGCGGTTCTGCTGGTGGTTCTCTGCTTTTTACAGGTTCTAGTTCTAGCCATCGCGGCTCGGCCGAATAAGAACCCGTTCGTTGTGCGAGGCCGTGTCTATTGTGACACTTGCCTTGCTGGTTTTGAAACATCAGCCTCTACTTACATTCCTGGTACGTTTACGTTAACATCCAAGATCCAATCTCCTCTTTCTTGATTTCGATGTATCGAATCAAGATTTGCAAATTCCTAGATTGGTTTACTTTTTTTTGCCAATTATGAGTTTCAGATCGTGTTATGGACTACGAATCATTTTTGAACTTGTAGATCTGTGATCTGTGTGATCTATGAATCTGATATACGTTTTCGGATTTTGTTGTATAGGAGATTTGAGATCTTTAGATGATTAGGTTGATTTATATGACTATCAAATATGAATATTAGGTGCGGTGGTTAGATTGGAATGTAAAGACAGGAGAACAATGGAGTTAACGTATAGCCACGAGGCGCGAACCGACTCAACAGGATCATACAAGATCTTGGTTAACGAGGACCATGATGATCAGTTCTGTGATGCAATGTTGGTTTCCAGCTCTCAGTTACGGTGTTCCAATGTCTCCCCTGGCCATGACCGTGCCCGTGTGACTCTCACCCGTTTTAACGGTATTGCTTCAGATGACCGTTTCGCTAACAACATGGGATTTCTGAGGGATGCAGCAATGCCAGGCTGTGCGGATATCATGAAGCTATACCAAGAAACCAAGGACTAGTTTCTGCATCGCGTTCAATATGTTGTATCGGGGTTTACTGCTACCAGTGGTATTAAAATGTAATTGCAGCTTATGTTTTGTGCGTTCTTTTGCACTTCTCCGTCATGGTTTTATTACTAATCGAAAAAAAGATACATACTGAATCTCGTCGCGATGGAGAGCAGGATATGAAAACATACAATGATTGCAGCTAGAATCTCAGAAGGAAGTGAAATTAGTTTTTTTTTTTCATGTGTGCTTGAAGTTACAAACATTCGAGACTCATCACGGGATAGATCCCTTTCTCTGAGGTTGGTGTTCGTCATCAGAGACATCCTGAGAGCTGGGGTGAGCACTGTTAGAGGCAGCATTGTCAGAGACCGATAAAATGTTGAGTGAGTCTAGAGAAGCAGAAGCAATGTCTTCCAAGCCAGCCAGTCTTTTCTTATCGTCCTCTTTCATCCTCTCTGAATGCTTGTTTATGTTGAAGCCCGAGTCATCGTTTCCACCAAACGCTGACTCCATCTTGTCCATGTCGAAGTTCTCCTCCATTATCTGCTTAGTGTTTGGGTCATCCGAGTAAACAAACTTCACTTTGTTCCGTGTCTTCGGCTCTAAGAAGGGCCTTGCCACCTATAAAACAACAGTCACACCCATTACGCTTTAAACCAACATAACCTAAGTGAGATCCTGCAGGTTTTACCTTCCAGAAGGGTTCAAAGAACTTGGGAGGATTGTAGAGAACAGCGAAAGCTAATCGCTCAGGGTAGTGTTCTTGTAACACATGAGCGGTTTCTTTCGTAGTTCTTAAAGACACATTCGCCATACTATAGCCATGGAAGTCTATCATCCACACCATCTGTTCCTCCCCTGGTGGCAAATTTTGAATTGCATTCTCCATACAATACACAAGGTATCTAATCTGGCCTTTCACCGACTTAGAATTCTGAACAACTCAAAAAATCAGGTGAAACTAAATATGAGATCAAACTAGACCAGAGCCAAAAAACTCTCTGAATTGCAATTGATGTTGAACAAACCTCAACACTCGGTCTCATAACAAGAACAGGTCTTCCATGTTTATCGACGCAACTTGATCTATATATCTTCCCTGTCTCCGCTTCACCAGCTACTTCCTCCTACGAAAACACAACACATTGGTCCTACTCAAATGTATCATCAACAAGATCACAAAAATGTTACTTCATAATTCAATAATTACCCAACAAATCTCCTCAGGTTTGTATTGAACTCTCCATTTCAAGGTTTCTTTAAGCATCTTAGTAGCTTTCTTGACATGCCAATTCCTCGCTCTTAAATACCTCAAAACCGCATCATCCGAACAAAAACTCGAAAGTTTCTCCGGTAAAGTCCCTAGCAGCTTCCTCACTTCCTCTATCTAAAATCAAATTAATAACAAAACACACAAAAGTCTCACAAATCTGATTAGAACCTTTCTCTAAAACAATGACCAATTTAAAGTTACCTTTGCTTGTTCTTCTTCACTAGGAACAGGTTTCACAAACCCATTAGTCACTGGATTAGGATTCATAACTTAGTAAAATTAACTTCTTTAAACCCTACAAAATGTTTCCAAAAAAACACAACTTTTATATAAATTTCCAAAACCCAAGTCAATTATTACAGAGACAGGACTATTGAAGAATTAATTAAGAATCTAATCATTGACCTAAGACAAAAATTCGTGGTCGGAAAATGTCGATCTTAATCTTACAGACCAAAATCTTTTTTTCACGGAGTCAAAATCATTTAACAGAAATGTCGTGTCGGGAGGATCTTTGTCTACTAACCCAGTAAGTACATACTCAAATTGCAAATCATAAAACTGGAACATTGAAGAAAGATTCGAAGATTTAAGAACTAACCTTTTGCAAATAGTCTTTGGGAATCGAAGCAAAGAGAAAGGCTTAGAAAAGCGTACGAGTTTGAGGTCAAACAAACAAAAAAAACGTGGAATGGTATTGGTCTGTTTTATATAAAGAAAATATATAATATATTTTGTGATGAGATCTGATCTAATGGGTAGGTGAGCAAAAATGGACTACTCGAGTATTTTGCACTTTTATTGCCATTTTATTGGGTCAAAATTAGTGGTTATTGTAAGGACTATACGATGACTGATGAGGGTAAATTAATCATTTTTAAAAGGATTTTCTGAAAAAAATAATCTTTAAAATTGCTGTTTTTTTCAATTTTACTTTTCGTCTTAAAAAAAAAAAGGACGTTAATCATATGAAATTAAAAATATTACGCAATATAACATATTTTTGTTATCGTCAAATTTGTAAAATTTTGATAATAATATATCAAATCGAAGCCCTCACGACGAAGAGTTCAAATCTACGTTTAAAATTTAAAAAATCCAATGCATATGATCTTAAAAACATTTAGAAAAGTAATATATAAGAGTGATATTGCATATTGTTTTTGAATTCGTAGGATTAATCTGCATTTTTCTGAGACGAAGGCTAAAGTTATAAAAATTGGCGAAATAGAAAAAAATCCTATTTAAAAATAATAAAATTCGTAAGACTGTACAGTAATACAAGTAATCAAGAAAGTTTACTGCTAAGAAAATCTAAGTTAGCAAATTAATTAAGAGCGTTAAGTTTAATATGTTTTCCCTTAAAAAACTCCTCCTAGGCTTCAATCTAGGCGAAGTTAATCACAAAATCAGACGTTAGGCTAGTACACTCTTAACAATCTCAAATCATATTATAAGAACATTCTTTTTATTTATTGTTTCGAAAATCTTCTCAAAAAACTAAACAATTTGTGACTCTCTCAAAGTTATATCAAAGTTCACATAGCTTGTTAATATTTATAAGGAGGAATCATTCCTAAACTCATTAGAAATTTCTAATAATTTGTTAAGACCAAATATATTAGAATCTATCCTAAGCTTATCATAAACTCGATAATGCTTAAAGACTTAAATATCCTAAAACTAATCCTTGACTCGATTTAGATCTAAGTCCAAGTTGACCGATTAACCAACATTCTCCCCCATAATCTTCAAGCTTGGATTATGAAGGTCTTCAACACTAATTAGCTCCCTCATCTCTTTGAACTTGGTTCGAGCTAATCCTTTGGTTAATATGTCCGCCTTTTGCTTCGTCCCGGGTACGTGTTCCACGTCTACTTGATCATTCTCGATGAATTCACGAATGAAGTGATACATGGAGAGTATATGTTTGCTTTGTCCGTGAAACACTGGGTTCTGGTGAGTGCGATAGCCGACTTGTTATCCACTCGAATGGTGACCTTCTTGCTCTCCGTTTTGACTACTTCACTTAGTAGTTCTTGAAGCTAAACGCTTGGCAAGCGGCGGTGGTAGCAGCCATAAACTCAGCTTCGCAAGATGACAAAGCCACGATGGGTAGCTTTGAGAACACCATGTGATTGGCGCTGATCCGAAATAGAATACGTGACCTCCCGTACTCTTCCCGTCATCAAAGTCTATGTTATGACTACTATTACTATAGCCAATGATTCTTTCTTCACCATTCCGCTTGAACTTCACTCCATAGCTCATGGTGCCTCTTATATATCGAAGTACATGCTTGATTGCTTGTGCGTGAGACTCCCTTGGACTGTGCATAGACCGACTAAGAACTCCAACCGAGTAAGCCAAATTGGATCGAGTATGAAGTAGATATCGTAAACACCCTATTGTCCTCCGATATCTTATGGCGTCTACTTCAATCTCCTTTTCAGCCTTAGTTAACTCGAGACCCAGATCCATTGGAATATGAGTAGCGTTACATGTCTCCATACATATATCCATCAAGATCTTTTGAGCGTATCCTTCTTGCTTGATACTAATCCCATCCGCATCTTGTTTTAAAACAAACACGTGGATCATTTCCTTCAAAAGCTAGCTATCGTGCTTCACAAGTTCTTGAACTCATTCACGGTGATTTGTGTGGACTTATTACTCCATCAACACCTTCAAGGAATAGGTACATATTCGTGTTAATTGATGATCACTCACGATATATGTGGACTATTTTGATGACAAAAAGGGCGATGCATTTTAAAAGTTTAAGCGTTTTAAGGTGATGGTTGAGCAACAAACCGGGAAGATCATTAAGACGTTTCGAACTGATCGAGGAGGAGAGTTTACATCGGCTGAATTCAACTCATTTTGTGAAGAAATGGGGTATTACGTCACTTAACCGCACCATATACTCCCCAACAAAATGGTGTCGTTGAGAGACGCAATAGGACATTGATGGAGATGACAAGAAGCATATTGAAGACCATAAATCTACCAAATTATTTGTGGGGAGAGGCAGTACGACATTCAACATATTTGATAAATCGTATTCCCATAAAAGCTTTGGTTGATCAAACGCCATACGAATGCTTCTCGAACAAGAAACCAAATATCGAGCATTTGCGAGTGTTTGGATGTTTAGCTCACGTGAAGGTGGAGGCAACGCATCTCAAGAAGCTTGAAGAGAGATCAAAGCCACACATAAATCTCGGAACAGAACCTGGATCCAAGGCTTATCGATTATACGACCCAAGCTAGAGAAAAGTGGTCGTAAGCTGGGACGTAGTTTTCATCGAGAATAAAAGATAGAGCTGGAACGAGCAAGGCCGTGGTGAAGATGGAGAGCCTAGAAAATTTAGATTGGTCCGTGGAAACTTTGTTGACATCGGGTACGAAGAAAAAACTAAAGTGGTGATATCATCATATTTTACATGTTTTTATGCATTAAAATAAGTTAGTTTTAGCTTTTATAACTAACATTTAGTGTAGAATTAGTGTTTTTGCATGTGGTTATATGTTTTTAGGTACTTGGAGCTAAATATGAGTAGTAGAGATGTTTTTGGAGCTTACTGAAACCTACAGGAAGACTGGTGACATCGTATAGATCGTGCACATTCGGAGAAGGATTTCACAGAATCCGAAGAAGCAGAATCGACCCTAATATCGACCTGTAGGGGTCGATATTGAGTCCAAAGATTTTCCAGAGAGAATTCCCGAAGGATGCATCGACCAGTCAAGCCAGGGAGCCAGAATCGACCCTAGAATCGACCCATCAAGGTCTATGCTGACCTCCGAGAAAGCTGGAAAATTTCTTACGTGGCAAGATATGACTTGAGCACCTTGTCATTCCGAGTTCTAAGCCTCCAGAAACAAGATAAGGACGAAATGGATGGTTCCAGAAAACCCTAATACTATATAATCACTTGTAATCTCACTAGAGAAAGAACAACAGAACACACACACAAAAACAGATTTTGTAACAGTCACATTTTCAGATCTAATAAAGTTCTTCTTCTTTAGGTCAATACTTGTTCTTATTCTTTTGTAATGCTTTGATTACTGCTTTAGATTAGTTTTCTTTTTAGTTTTGTTTATTATTTTATAAGTCAACCCTTGTCTCTATAACCCAATAGAGACAGGAGTCTATATCTTTTAGACCACATGGGGTGGTGGTCAATGATGAGATCTATGTTTTAGGATTCATTACTATACTTAACGATCTAGCTACTTTAGTATGCACATTAATGCTGAGTATTCTCTCATGGGAGATACTCAAGAGTACAACTGAATCCAGTAGGTGTAATTGTCTATTTAGAAGTGTTTGATGCCACGAGAGTGGATTAAACCTTCAGATCTGCATAGTAGAGAGTCATAGCTAGTGTCGAATTTGTTGTTTGATAGAATTAATTATAGATCTGGCTTTGGCTAAGTTAGATTGAATATTTTAGGAGTATTTCGCCATGAGAGTGGATTGTACTTTAAAAACAAATCTATCTTTCACTTTGTATTCTTGAGGAGAGAGTCTAAAGATACTTAGTATTCGATGATGGGATCATATGAAATGCATATCCAGTTTGTCACGAGAGTGGATCTGGATATAGAGTCTAGCATACCACGAGAGTGGACTAGCAAAATATAGAAAATTTCTAGAATGACAAATATAAATTATTTAGATAAAACATAAATTCTAGACTTAGATTTTCTGATTTAGACTATCACCCATAGTTTGTATATAGTTAGTTTATTATTGTTATTTACTTTATGCAATTATGTTTATGCTTAGTTTAGATTTAATTGTTTTCTTAGTTTAGAGTTTATTTACTTTATTTCCTGTTTTATTAATTTTGCAATCATTTTTTAGATTAGGATTCACCCCCACCTTATTTTATTCCACCTAAATTAGATCTGCATTTGCATTCTCTATGTAGTTATTCTATTTCCCTGTGGATCGACCCCGTATTAATACAATTGCATTTAACTGTGCACTTGCGATTTTAAGGGTTAAACTCTCAAGATCAATTTCTTGGGTGAAACCTGTGAAGAGGCATAAAAACATCTGCATCAAGTAGATGGAGAACCCGATGAAGAAACAAGAGCCGAAACAACAATCGATCAATTTGATCAAGCAGCAAATCAAGAGCATGTTGCAACAGATGCACAACAAGAATTGAGGAGATCAACAAGAGAAAAAACAAGGCCCAAATACCTTGAAGATTATGTGTTGTTTGCCAAGTGTGAGCAATTGTTGTTGTCAATAAACGGAGAACCGGAATATTATGCGGAAGCCGAGAACTCGAAGGAATGGCTAAATGCAATAGAGTCTGAGATCGATTCCATCAACAAAAATAAAACGTGGACATTGGTTGATAAGTGATGCAAGGATTTTCTTTCGATTATCCCGTTCTCAGGTTTCACCCAAGTTTATCCATAGGGTATTCTCGAGAGTTTAACCCATAAGACCGTAAGTGCATTATCATGCAGTTGTAATACTTATGGGTCGATCTACAAGGACTGAGAATAACACACACACAGTACAAGTCTAAATCTAATCTAAGTAAAATAGAGATATGAGTTTGGTTCCTAATCTAACATGCATAAATAAACTAAAACATTAAATAAAACCTAAACTAATATTTACAGAGGATTGGGTGATAGTCTTAATCCTGGTAATCTAGATCTAGGTTTTATGTTTTATCTAAATAATTTGTGTTTGTCATTCTAGAGATTTTCCATGTCTCGCTAGTCTCTATATTCAAACTCACTCTCGTGGTGAATGAACATGCATTTCATACAATCCCATCATCGAATATTTTCATGAGTGATAGACATATCGCAAGGGTTGTCACACCTCCAGACGATCCAATCGGGTTTGTATTGGTAAAAACGTGCCTAAGACACAAAGTAAATGATATATCTATTTCTAGAGTCCATCCCACTCTCGTGGTGAAGTCCTCCTGAGATCTTTACCTAACATGATCAGGGCTAGATAAGCATAGAGCTACTCCATGAAATAACAAACTCGACCATAGCTAATACTTTCAATTATGTAGATCTGAGATCTCTACCCACTCTCGTGGCGCAGGGAATCTCTAATAGTACAACCACACCTACTACATTCGGTTGTACACTTAAGCATTTCCCATATAAGAATACTTAGCATTAATATGCATAAAAAGGAAGCTAGATCGATTAAGAAAAATCAAACATATATTAAACCCTAAAAATAGATCCCATCATCGACCACCACCCTAGTGGTCTAAAAATCTACTCTAAAACAGAAGAAAATAAGTAAAAAAAAGAACTATTTATTAGGGTTTTTAGAAGTGGTGGCTACAAAAGTTCTCTATTCAAAGTTGTTTTTTTCTAGTGAGATTACAAGTGATTATATAGTCCTAGGAATTCTTAGAATATTCCATTTCGTCCTTATCTTGTTTCTGGAAGCTTAAAACTCGAGATGACAAGTTGTCAGAATCATGTCTTGCCATGTAGGAAATTTCCCAGCTTTCTCGGACGTCTGAATCTACCTTGATTGGTCGATTCTTGGGTCGATGTGAATCTCTTGGGATTTATTGGTCGATGCATCCTCTGAGAGTATTCTCTGGAAATCCTTCGGACTCCATATCGACCCCTACATGTCGATTCTGGGGTCGATATTGGTGCTCTTCGGTTTTCTGAAATCTTTCTCTGAATGTGCATGATTCAATTGGCGGTGTCAACTCTCCCATTGGTTCTAGCAAGCTCTTGAAACACTCTAAACATCCAGTTTTAGCTCCAAGTACATAAAAACACATAAACACAAGCAAACATACTAAAACTATACTAAATGTTAGTTATAAAGCCTAAAACTAACTTATTATGATGTATAAAAACATGTAAAATACGACGCTATCAACTCCCCCACACTTATCATTTGCTTGTCCTCAAGCAAACAAAAGCTAAATATGGTAAAGTTATTTTATTGAAAACAATAAAGATAAAGAGAGTGAACTCGTACCTTGTGACATTGTTTTGTTAAATGTTTTCCGTATTTGTGGAAGTAGAATTGTCTCTAACATACTCCATGTACTTCACCATAAGCATAGCACGACACCTTAGTTCAGTCCACTCCTCCTTCAAACGTTGACTCCTCATCATCAACCTTTCTTTTCATTCTAAGTGTGAGCTCTCAACTTGGGAGTATTGATCATAAAACACGAACATTTACTCTTTCGGATTTCTGTAAGCTCAAGACTGTCTTGGTACAAATCATTTCCTCTCCCTTTTCTCACTTCAAGGTCGAATTGATTTTTTCCTACTTTTCTAGGGTATCATTTTATTTTTTCTATCAATCGCCTTTTCTTTTATATTTTGCACATGTTTCCATGAGACGCGAACATTAAAAGTGGTAGCTTCCAATGCCTGGTTCACTTCTTTCTTACCTATATCCTTTTCTTTTCTTTTTACTGAAGGGAAGGAAGAGGGGAGATGTACTCACATAGACGTGTCTTGCAGGGTCTCATAGAGGTATCATGTCTCATGTATCTCAAGCCCAAAATCGAGAGTTTTAAGGTTCATTACGGTGAGAAGTCAATTCTAATTTGCCAAAGTCTTCGAAGGAATTAACCTTTTGGAGTTTTTTGATCCACTCATGGGTTTTCCACTTTTCCTAGTAAAGATCAAACACTATCCACACATCATCCAAACATAAACACAAATAACACAATTAACAAGTTCAAATGCTACCTCATTAAAAACATTTTCACATGTTATTGAACTTATGAACAAGGAAAAGAGTGTAACAATCTCTCAAAATGCGAAAAACTTATGGTAAAACTTACATCAAACGATGTCAAGGAAAAGAGTTACCTCCAGTGATCGCAAAACTTCCCCCCAAACTTATTTCACAACGTCCTGATTTTGTTGTTTTTTTTTTATGGTGAAAAATACCTGAAAAACAAGAAACAAAAACGAGAAAATAGAAAAACCAAAAACTAGAGAATAAGAAAAACGAAAATCCTAAAAAGATAATTGTATGTACAAAGCTAAGGTGCTTTTCTAATGTCGTGAGCTCGACGACCTCATGGAATGGTCCGATGAATTGAGGAGATGATGTCCAAGTTGTTGCGCGATGGTTCCTCGAATGGATCACTTCGGAGTCGGTATGGTGAAAGGATTTCTCCCCAGCAGGAGTGTAGTCATCGTTAATGGTCTCTTCACAAAGAGATTCCTTCCTTGAGTGTGATCGTGGCGTCAAGGTAGGATTCTCGGTATTTCTAGAATGTGGATCGATCATGATTGGTCGATACTTATGCCTGATGCTACGACCATCCATCGTTGAGGGTAGATGGAGAGCAGCAGTATCGGTCCAGTTAGACCGATGGAGACGTCCGACTGGTCTGGAATCGACCTCGATAAGTCGATGTATCCTTCCGGGACTTCGTTCTGGAAGTGTATCGACCATGATAGGTCAATATGGTGGACCAATGGGCATGGCATCGACCCTGATTGGTCGATGCTCTCGTCCGAGACTTTGTTCTGGAAATTTGGAATCCACAATATTGACCGTGATAGGTCGATTCATATGTCCGATGCTGTCCACCGACGGTGATCAGTAATTATCGTCAGAGGGACCTTTGGTTTGTGTGCAGCCGCCCGACGTGCATCACCACCTTGAGCAGCATCCCTATTAGGGTGAAGGATGCTTTCAAGCTCAGCAGCAGGTACTTCTTTTCATAGCTGCTCCATTCGATCTATTCTCTTCTTCCCTTCTTTTTATATATATATATATATATATATTTTTTTGGTGATCACCTGAAGTTCAAAGAAATAAATAATCAATAAAACAAAAAAAAACTTAGTCTCAGATCTAGACTAAATCTCTATGGCTATTGGTTCAATCCCTGGCAACGGCTCCAAAAACTTGATGCAGGGATTTTCTTTTGATTATCCCGTTCTCAAGTTCCTTCCAAGTCTATCCATAAGGTATTCTCGAGAGTTTGAACCATAAGACCGCAAGTGCACAATCATGCAGTTGTAGTAATTATGGGGTCGATCCACAGGGACTGAGAATAACACACAGAGAGTACAAGTCTAAATCTAATCTAAGTAAAATAGAGATAAGGGGTTGGTTCCTAATCTAACATGCATAAATAAACTAAAACATTAAATAAAAAGTAAACTAATATTTACAGAGGATTGAGTGGTAGTCTTAATTCTGGGAATCTAGATATAAAGTTTATGTTTTATCTAAATAATTTGTGTTTGTCATTAATTTTGTATGCCAGTATTCGTGGTATGCTAGTATCTATATTCAAACTCAGTCTCGTGGTGAATGAACATGCATTTCATACAATCTCATCATCGAATACTTTCATGAGTGATAGACACATCACAAGGGTTGTCATACCTCCAGGCGATCCAATAGGGTCAGTATTGGTAAAAACGTGTCTAAGACACAAAGTAAATGATAGATCTATTTCTAGAGTCCATCCCACTCTCATGGGGATGTCCTCCTAAGATCTTTACCTAACTTGATTAGGGTTAGATAAGCATATAGCTACTCCATCAAATAACAAACTCGACCATAGCTAATACTCCCAACTATGCAGATCTGAGATCTCTACCCACTCTCGCAGTTCAGAGAATCTCTAATAGTACAACCACACCTACTGGATTCGGTTGTACACTTAAACATCTCCCATAAGAGAATACTTAGCATTAAGATGCATAGAAAGGTAGCTAGATCGATTAAGAACAATCAAACATATATTAAACCCTAAAAATAGATCCCATCATCGACCACCACCCTAGTGGTCTAAAAAGATCTACTCTAAAACAGAAGAAAAAAGTAAAAAAGAAAGAACTCTTTATTAGGGTTTTTAGAAGTGGTGGCTACAAAAGTTTTCTATTCAAAGTTGTTTTTTTCTAGTGAGATTACAAGTGATTATATAGTCCTAGGGATTCTTAGAATATTCCAATTCGTACTTATCTTGTGTTTGGAAGCTTAAAACTCGAGATGACAAGTTGCCCGAATCATGTCTTGCCATGTAGGAAATTTCCCATCTTTCTCGGACGTCAGAATCGACCTTGATTGGTCGATTCTTAGGTCGATTCTTAGGTCGATGTAAATCTCTTGGGCTTGACTGGTCGATGCATCCTCCGAGAGTATTCTCTGGAAATCCTTTAGACCCCATATCGACCCCTACAGTCGATTCTAGGGTCGATATTGGTACTCTTCGGTTTCCTGAAATCCTTCTCCAAATGTGCATGATTCAATTGGCAGTGTCAACTCTCCCATCGGTTCTAGCAAGCTCTTGAAACACTCTAAACATCCAGTTTTAGCTCCAAGTACCTAGATCACATAAACACAAGCAAACACACTAAAACTATAGTAAATGTTAGTTATAAAGCCTAAAACTAACTTATTATGATGCATAAAAGTATGTAAAATACGATGTTATCAATAAGCCGAGAGAAGTAAAGCCTATTGGGTTGAAGTGGGTTTATAAAATCAAGAGGAATGCGGATGTAACTATAAGCAAGTACAAGGCGCGTTTAGTGGCGAATGGCTATGTGCAACAAGAGGGTATAGATTTTGATGAAGTCTTTGCTCTCGTGGCTCGCATTGAAACCATTCGTCTACTTATTGCCTTAGCTGCTATAGAAGGATGTGATCCTTTTTTCTTGTAGTGGGAGGTTCATCATCTAGACGTAAAAACTGCTTTCCTACACGACGAACTAAAAGAGATAGTTCATGTTGCTCAACCCGAAGGTTTTCGTAAGAAAGGAGAAGAAGAGAAGGTTTATCGACTTCACAAGGCTTTATATGGATTAAGACAAGCACCTAGAGCATGGAACAGCAAACTTGATCAGGTTCTTAAGAGTTTGAAGTTTTTGAGATGCTCAAAGGAGCAAGAGAAAGAGTATCGACTCATCGTGGCTGTGTATGTAGACGATCTCTTTGTCACCGGATCTTCACTCGGAGTCATAAACGAATTCAAGAGGGATATATCAACTAAGTTTGAGATGACGGATCTAGGGAAGCTCACTTACTACCTTGGGATATAAGTGACACAAGTTGCTGATGGAGCGTTGTATCTACATTAAATCGTGCTATTTAATGAGGAGAAGGTGGTATCGAAGAGATATGAAGCTGAGAATGGAGATGCGAGCACATGGTACTTGGACAATGGCGCAAGTAACAACATGACAGGTAACAAATCATTTTTTTCGAGTTGAATGAAAGGATCATTGGAAACATGAGATTTGGTGATGGTTCATGCGTTGAGATAGCTGGAAAGGGATCGATTTCTTTTGTGTGCAAGGCGGGAGAACAAAGGTCTCTTAAGGATATTTACTATATCCCCGATCTCAAGCACAATATCTTGAGTTTTGGACAAGCAACGGAGAACGGATGTGAGGTTCGTATGAAAGAAGATTTTTTGACATTGTTTGATCCAAGTGGGAAGGTTCTAGTACATGTGACGAGAACACCAAATCGTCTTTACAAGGCAAACATAAAGATAGGAAGATCATTCTGTTTGCAAACTCGAAATAATGAAGAAACTTGGAGGTCGCATCAAAGACTTGGGCATATCAACTTCAAGGTGTTGAAGAGTATGGATGACAAAAGGATGGTGATAGGCTTACCAACAATTGGGATCGAAACAGAAGCTTGTCAATCGTGTCTAGCTGGAAAATAAACACGTGGGTCATTTCCTTCAAAAGCTAGCTATCGTGCTTCACAAATTCTTGAACTCATTCACGGCGATTTGTGTGGACCTATTACTCCATCAACACCTTCAAGGAATAGGTACATATTCATGTTAATTGATGATCACTCACGATATATGTGGACTGTTTTGATGAAAGAAAAAGGCGATGCATTTGTTACCCTTCATGTGGTTACTTGCGCCATTGTCAAAGTACCATGTGCTCGCGTCTCCATTCTCAGCTTCATATCTATTCGGTACAACCTTCTCCTCATTAAGTAGCACGATTTCATGTAGATACAACGCTCCATCAGCAACTTGTGTCTCCACCATATTTGCTTCTTGTTGTCTATGAAGCCTTTCGGGACACGCTTTGGCAAAATGACATGTTTTGTCACATCTATAACATACCACCTTTGAATAATCCTTCTTTGGCTTGTCTTTAGTTTGAGTTTGGTCCGGGTTTTGTCCTTGTCCATTTGATCTTCCTCTCCTTCTTCCACGGCCACGACCTCCTCCCCCGTTAAAACCACCTCGTGAGTTTTGTGAATCATAGTTCAAGAACATAAGCTTATCTTGACTTTCTTCTTACGTATCTCCAATACGTTCTTCATAATCTTTCAAGTATCCTACTATATCTTCGAATCCCGTTGTGTTTAGGTCCAAAACTTGTTCAAGGGATGCGATGATATGTATGTACTTGCTTCGAGGTAGACTTTTGAGAAATTTCTTAACAAGCTTCGATTCTTCAATGGTCTCTCCTAGGACAGCGCTTTTTGATGAGATTTCAGATAACTTGCCCTTGAAGTCATCGATTGTGTCCGATTCCTTCATCGTCAATCGGTCAAAAACGGCGCTTAGGGTTTGCAAGCGTGCCTCTCTAACACGATCAGCTCCCATGTGTCTTGTCTTGATTGCTTCCCACATACCTTTGGCTGTGTCTTGCTCACCGATTTGGAAAATCAAAGTCTTGGGTATGGATTGGAAGAGAAGAGCCGTCGCCACATCGTTCTTGGTCTTTACCACCACTTTCAATGACTTTCCACACCTTATGAACCCTTAATGCAACATTCATCCTCATAGCCCATACAGTGTAGTTTGTTGAATTCAACATAGAAAATTGGACCGATGAGGGTACCGAATCCTTTCCCTTTGTTGATGTGGTGATCGCCTTCTCCGTCTCCATGTTTCATCTCGTCCTTCTTGTCACACGATGACAGCTTTGACGAGATAAACTTTCTTGACCTCCACGTCAAGTTTTGATCACACCTCCGTCTCGAGTTGATTGTCCTTCTCTCCGCCGGGTTGTATCTCCTTCACGAGTTCAACCGTGTCCGTCTAGCCTCTTTCTCACGATCGTATTCGTTTAGAAAAGGCTCTAATACCAATTCAAGGATTATAAGAACACTCTTCTTATTTATTGTTTAGAAAATCTTCTCAAAAAACTAAACAATTTGTGACTCTCTCAAAGTTATATCAAAGCTCACATAGCTTGTTGATATTTATAAGGAGGAGTTATTCCTAAACTCATTAGGAATTTCTAATAATTTGCTAACACCAAATATATTAGAATTTATCCTAAGCTTATCCTAAACTCGATAATGCTTAAAGATTTAAATATCCTAGATCTAATTCTTGACTCGATTTAGATCTAAGTCCAAGTTGACCGATTAACCAACAACTACCTCTAATATCAAAGCATTAAACACACTAAACACGCAACCCGAATGATTTTATCATATACTTATAAGAAGGCTTTGGCAGATAGATCTTGAAACCAGATTTCATTGAAAGAGACCATATGTTCTTTCTAACTAATGATAATCTTCAGTTTGCTTTAAGAGAATTAAGTTGACTAATTATCTATGTATTTTCCGCAAAGAATTCCACCTTTACCAAAAAAATATTTTAAAAAAAATCAAAAAAATATTCAGAAAAATATTGTGGATAGTGTTGAAGTCCTGATAGAAATCATCAGGAACCAAATTTTTGATTTGTTTAAAACATATATGAAATGATGCCTATGAATTTCGAGGAACAAAGTTGTGAATGATTATTATGTCGTGGATGAGATTGCCCACTTCTTGGCTCAGTATATATGAATATCAATCAGATTAAGTTAGCTTGATCCAGTTCCAAACCTGCAAATTTCATATAATTTTTAGTTTGGTCTGGTCCGGTCCAAATTTGTTTTTGGATTATACTTTAAAGCCCATTTTGATCTAAACAAGGCTACAATGTAAGCCCAATTCTTGAAGCATTATCTTTAAAAAACAAAAATTTTAAACACTCATCAATCTATTTTCTTATTTTACACCCAAAGTTAATTCAATTACAAAAATAAACTGTGCATATTTTCAATCCAAATAAGATACATAACATTTACAACAATAAAACATAACAATAAATAAAAAAAATAGAACATTCTAACTCGAGATTTCTATTAGGACTTCAACACTATCCACAATAAGTGAAGTTAAGATTTAAAACTACAATAACGTATTTAAAGTTATCATCACCATTAAGTTTTGACATGCAAAAGAAATATTACTTTCATAGTGTCTATAAATAATTATATATATATATAAAAGTAAATATAAATGGTATTGTTGTGGAGGAAGACCAAACGTAAATCTAAAGTAAGGGCAACCTATGGTTTTGAAAATGTAAGAGCACAAAAATTCCTTATTTTATTGTAATAATTGGTCTTTCGATGATGTGTTTTCAATAAAAGTTTAACTTTTCTTATCTTTACCTACTTTATTCTCTAGTTCGTACCGGTTTAATCAATTGTTCTTGGTTTACTAGTTTTCCTATTTGTACTAGTTATACCAAAATGATCCAGTTGTACATAGAAACATGATCTGCTATTATACATAAAATAGGTAGGAGTGCGGGAAGCAATATTCAGGATTTTGAGGATGTTGATTTGGGTTTTGAACGAAGTTATGGTTGGATGGGTTTTGAGGATGTTGGGGGAGAAAGAAGTTATGAAAGGGGTGGAGCTGCAGCGAGAGAACGAAGTGGAGCAGATGGAGCAGCTGGAGAGGACTTACAAATGGGACCTATTTCTTTATCAAGAAAAACAGATTAATAATATTTCTTTATTTTTGTTTGATTATGTTTCTCTCTGTACATTTATACTTCTAGAGTTTTGCTAGTAGAATAAATTTTTTTTTTCCAAGATTATCATTCTCTCCATGATTAGATTTCCAACATGTCAACTAGCAAGAATGACAATGGTGGAAAATATATATATATATATATATATATTATTTTATTTTATTTTAAATGGAGAAAAGTAATGCAGGATCAAAATTTGTACAAAAACATAATTGTTATTTTTGTGAATTTTTTCTGCCGGAACCGTGAAAGGCCAATAACATGTTTTCCTCCAAATTTATTGCAACATATTGCTATTGTTTGGTTCTTTTTCTTATTTTGATTTGTAAGTTTGTTAACAAAAGTGGTGCCAACAAAATACAAACCCAAACCCATTTGTCACTTTAGTGTAATGTCTTTTGATTTACTCCAACACAAAAGACGTCCTTTGTCCGAATAATGTAAGTACTATCTGTATGAAGACATTTATTTGTTGCAAGAGAAAGCAGAGAGATTTGATGAGATTCCAGAACTTTTTATAGAAAAGTTTTAATTTACCTTTAAAACATCTCTTACGACCAAATCCTTAGTAATAAACCAAATCATAAGATAGACATTTTAGCATTGCTAACACAATAAAACCCACTCACAGCTACTACACATAAGACTCATAAAAGCTTAGTGAATAGATCATCCGCTGATAATGTTGACCTTGATGGTGTGAACCAGATTAGTCTCAGTCCTCTGAACCTCGCATATCATTCTATCAGTCGTCTCATTTTGTTCAGAATGACACTTCCAAATCCAGCCATTCACTTGAATCTTGATTTCTTTCTCCAATGCTCCCAATTTGTTCACGACTGTTATACGCTCGGGGAAGGTTAAGTCATAGTCCCTAATGACATGAGCCGGTATGTGGTGCATCAAGAAAGAAACATCATAAAACATATCGATATATTGTTATTGATGCATTCACATTAAAACACCATAACCCAAAGATGTTTAAATAGAAGTGTGAAATAGATATTTCTTTATCAATAATATTTCTTTGTTTTTGTTTGATTTTTTCTCTCTCTATACATTAATTATACTTCTAGAGTTTAGCGTGTAGAACAAAATGTTTTTTCTAAGATTATCATTCTCTTCCATGCTTGGATTTCCCACATGTGTAGCATCCAATTAGCAAGAATGACAATGGTGGAATAAAGAAATATATATATATATATATATATTTTTTTTAAATGGAGAAAAGTAATGCAAGATCAAAGTTTGTACAAAAACATAATTGCTGTTTTTGTGAATTTTTTCTATTAGTTTGTACACATGTCACATTGAATGGATAACCATGAAAGTTAAACCATATATATAATTTATACATCTTATTAAATTAGATTTCAGAATTTTCATCATCGAGAAATTAATCAATACATTCTGGAATATAAAAGTAAGATACAAAATTACAATTTGGTGGACGACCTTTTCTGGCAAGTTTGTCGGCGAAACATTTCCATCTTCGACACTCAATTAAATTGATCGTATTGTTAGTTAAATTAATTTTTTAAAGAGATTTTCTATGGTTTTCAAGGGAGGTTATGAGATTGCATCATCTTGTATTCAGTGGCGGATCCCGAATTTTTTTAAAAGGGGTTCAGATTATAACTAAATAAAAAAAAATAAAAAATGTAATAAAACTTTAAAATGTTTTACAAAACCATCTTACGATCTTTCATGTCCTGAAAGCTTTTCACCACGGTCTCATTTGTAATATTTTTAAATACATTTTTTTCAACGAAACAAACTAAATAATCATTCAGAAATTGATCTCCAATCCGATTACGACGATCTGCTTTCACGATTTTCATTGCTGAAAAATATCTCTCAACAGTTGCAGTAGCAACTGACAAAATGAAAACCAACTTCAAAAGCCTATAAACCAAAGGATGTGATATATGTTTTCGTGTTTCTACCAGCATACGAGCAAGTTCTCCAAGACTCTTTAGATGACTAAATCTTTCATCCATTCGAACATTATCAATGTAGATATGCAATTGTTGCTCAAGAGATATATATTCTCCATGACTAAAGTCATCTGGATAGAACTTAGATAACTTCATCAACTTCGAGTGGTCAAACTGAGAAAATGAATCAATAGGAGATAAGGAAGCAGCACAAATAAGTAGTTCAATGTTCACCTCATCGAAACGATCATCAAACTCCTGAAGCTGCAAATCCAATACAGCATATAAGCAGTTGACCTTATATTGATGCATATTTATAACTCTTGATTTTTTCCTTGGCTTCCTTGAGTCAACAAAATCTTCTTCCATGTCAAGCTTGTCAATATCATGTTTCTCACAAAAAGATTAGACTTTTAATATGAGAGAATCCCATCCATCATCCCTAAACTTTTGTAGTTGTCTCTTAGTTGATTTCACTAATGACATAACATTCAAAATATCTTGATCTCTTTTTTGCAAAGCCATGGACAAGTTGTCTGCAACTCCTAAAAGATGTATCATAACTTGCAAGTAAAATGCAAAATCAAAACTGTGAATGTACCTGAGAAGACCATGTGATTGACATCTTTTCGAGTCATCCACGCCTTCAGCTTTTATATACTCAACTACAATAACAATGGAAGAAAATAATTCAACCAAACGCAAGAGAGTTTTGTAATGAGAACCCCAACGAGTATTTCCAGGTCTTTGAAGACTAACTTTTTGATTTAATTCTGTCCCAGTGCTGATATCACCATCACTAATTCCTTTCTCAATCATTTTCCTATGACTCTCGATAATCATATCTTTTCTCTTGCATGATCCTCCCACCACATTCAACAATAGAGAAATCATATCAAAAAAATCTCCAACATCAAAATGTTTTTTTGCCACTGCCACAATAACTAGTTGAAGTTGATGAGCAAAACAGTGGACATAATATGCTGATGCATTTTCTTTTAAAATTAGTGATCTTAATCCATTAAACTTACCTTTCATATTGCTTGCTCCATCGTAACCTTGACCTCTTATTTTTTTGATGCTCAGTCCACATTTAGCTAACAACGAATCAATGGCTTGTTCAAAGTTGCTAAAGACGTATCACTTACATGAGTAATACTTATGAATCTCTCTTTGACTATCCCATTTTTATCAACAAACCGAAACACTATAGCCATTTGTTCCTTGTCAGAAACATCAGCAGATTCATCCACCAACAAACCAAAAACATCATAATCAATTTCTTCAATGATAGATTTGATTACTTCTTCTGCAAAACAATGCACAATATCTTTCTGAATCGTTGGAGATATCATCTGATTATTTCCCAGAGCATTTTCTAAAACAACTTTGCTCACAATATCGTTTTGTTCAGCAGTGTATTTGAGGAGTTCCACAAAATTTTCCCTATTAAGAGATCCTTCTGTCTCATTGATAGTTCGGTTTTTTTAGACCGGGTCTACACAAATAACCCCAGCACGTTGTAGTACTTAGGGATCGAATCTACAGAGACCAATGGTTACACTACGATTCTATACGAATGAAATCAAGTTAAAGAAATATATTGTGATGTGGTTTGAATGTAAACAAGCATGTGATTAAAACGGTTATAACTTATAAACTAAAAACGCTGGGCATTAAGGAATATCGCAGGAAATATGATATGTCGAACTAGACAATTATTCAGGGAACAAGTATAATCAATCTAGAACTCAAACATAAATGTATAACCAATCCACTTTCGTGGCATCAATCACTTTGTCTAGCAATTTAGGGTTCTAAACTTTCGTTTGAAACCTAGAATTCTAAGCAAGCATTACTAACGAGTTCGATATGTTCACAACTTTGCCTTAGCATCAGCTTTCGTTGGCTAAGGACAAATTGCTCACCTATGTTCTATCAAGCAACCTATAAGCTTTTGGAATATAGATTAAACCTCAGTTCATAGACTAAATGATCAGTTTAGTCTAAGCATTAAAATCAACCAAAGGTGAAGATAACAAAGATAACACCCTATCTATGTCAAACTCCATCCAAATTCCTTTGATTACCTAAAAACCCAACTAGAAAACTACTCAGCCATAGATACAGAACAAACAAGAATAGACAAATATGATTCCATAGACATAAGATAAATATTGCTTAAGAGATAAGAAATCTTCTCCAAATAGATGTAGAATCAAGAGGTGTTCTTCATCAAAATAAGGATTCAAGATGATTTATTTGAGAGAGAAATAATAGTTCTTATGATCTAGAAAACAAAAGAAAATGAGTTACAAAGTCTGAATGTTGAAAACCTTGGCTAAAAATAAGATTAAATACACTCAGCGATCAAAAACAAATATCTAAAGCGGGTAGGATGGAGGATCGATCGATCCATATAGGAACGATCGATCCTCTCCGCTTAATCAGTCACGGAGCGAGGATCGTTCTTCCAAGGGTATCGATCGTTCTTAATGGACCTGAGAGTTGACGACTCTCGCCCGATTTTGCTAGGTAAAGATCGATCGTTCTTCTTGTGGATCGATCGATCTTACCCCTCCAAACGGAGAGTTTTCATCATTTCAGAGATCGTTCTTTGTAGGATTGATCGTTCTTGTTGGAGCGATCGTTCTCACGGGTTTGATCGTTTCTTCATAGCAGGATCGATCGTTCTTCGTGTGGATCGATCGATCTTACCCTCCAATGACGAGTTTTCATCATTTCAGGAACGATCGTTCTTGTTTGGAGCGTCGTTCTTTCACGGTTTGATCGTTTCTTCATAGCAGGATCGATCGTTCTTGGTGATCGATCGATCCTGCCTTCTAAACCAGTTTAATGAACTATATCGATCATTGTTCCGGTTGGATGATACTCTTGTATTTGGACGTGTTCCACAGAAAGACTCTAAAACACACAGAAAACACACTACTAATATGATGACTATAAACTAATAAAATCGTAATATATCAATTCCCCAGACTTATCTTTTGCTTGTCCTCAAGCAAACAAAATAACTAGTGAAGAAATCCTAAGTTTAGGGAGAAAGAACTTGTATCTCGTAATTGCATTGTCTAACAATTTTTCAACCATATGGAATTGAATCGATTAAAACACTACATGTACTTTACCATAAACATGACATACCTTACTCAAGCCACATCCAACATCAAGTTCAAACTCTTCATTACTGACTCCTCTTCATTTAAATTACTCAATTTGGGATTATCGATCAAAGAACGTGACACTCTCCTTGTGAATTCGTAAAGTTACAGTCTTTATACAATCCCTTTCCTCTTTCTTTTCTCACTTGAGACAATCGATTTTTCCCTACTTTTCTAGGGTATCATTTTATTTTTTCTTCGATTGTCTTCTTATACTATTTTATTTTCTTAGTTATATAGATTACCACGAGCCAGAATGAAGGTGTATGGGTTCCTTCTTAACTAAATCATAACTAAATCATATCGATTTTTTTATTTACTTTTTTTTTTTTTTTTTTTGAAGGGAAGAGAGGGGAATTGTACTACGACATGTCTGTAGATTCTATGGAGGTGTCATGTTCGATGAAACTCAAATCCAAATTGAGAAGATTACGTTCGAGGTGAAGAGCGTTACGAATGCAATTTCCGAAGGAATGGTTCTTTTCAGGTTTGTTGATCCGGTGGTTTTTCCAATTTTCTGTTGTAATCTCATACAATTTCAATGGTTAGCATATTAATCAATTAAGATCAATTGATGTCTCATTAAAAACCTTTTAGGGAAAAAGAGTGCATAAAGTTTTCTGGCCGACTCGATAATCGATAAGAATAATAAAAAGAAAATGACCCAAAATGTCACGAAAGAAAAGGAAACAAACAAACCATTAGTTTCAAACAAGTACCTCCCAGACTTACTTCACACCGTCTCGGTGTGAGAATAAATATGTAGAAAGATACAACGTAAGTAAATAAAGGGAAATAAAAGAACAAAGGTTATAAAAATAACCACATGTGGAGTGATGGTCTCTCCGAGAGAGAGACTCTGCTCGCTCTTGCCTCTTGCGTCTCTGCGACGCTTGATGCAGAGCCATCGTCGTGTCCTCATCAGATGATCGAGTCCGTGTCCAGCAACATCGGGATCGGCGCTGCTGTAGAAGGTCCAGCAAAGTCTGCGTGGGAGGCCTCTCAGCGTGGGAGAGCGTGAACCTCGAAAGCATGATGGTGGCGGGGGCATTGGCTGGTAGTGCATCCCATACTCCTCATCATGGAATGGTTCTTCTCATACCATCCATGATCCATCTCGTGTTCTCATCAGGTACAGTATAGGGCGGGGATCAAGTCAAACTCACCATGTATGGGGTATGGCGAACTCCCTCGTGTCGAGGCTCATGCGTGATGACGGTGGTACCGCGTCTTCGATGGTGTCTAGCGTATATCTTCCCGAAGTCCTCCTCTATGGATGTAGGTGCCATAGATGGCATGGAAGGGAAATGGTCATCGTCATGCGAGAATCGGAGGTTCTCCACGAAGTCGAGAGATGTCGGTGCGACAAGGCAGGCGATGCGGATGGTCCCATCCGATGTGAACTGTCGGTTACGTGGATACAAGATGAGACTGTTTTTCGGTAAGTCTCATCCATCAGTCTAACTATCTATGCGCTCATCGATGTGTTATCAATCCCGAAATGCCGGAAGATTGGAGTCGAGAACTCCTACGTCTGTCTTACATGCATTGTCCTTCGTGTTGAGACCGAAACTTCTTGAACGGGTAGATGCAAATATGGCACCAAGGTTGGTTTGGCGAATCATGGGTAAGATGCCCTCCATATATATCGATGGCGTCCTCGGGGATCATGTAATGGAGCATGAGAAGCTCATCGTATCATGAGCTGTCTCCTCCTTAGCAACGTGTGTCCAGAATTTAGCCATCGTCGAATAGTGGGTTCCTAATGAGACTTATCTTGTTTCTCTCGATTCTTCCATCTCCTTGACCAATTGTTCTCCTGATCGCGTCGATGGCCTGCATCCTCAAATGGTGTAAAAGCTGCATCTCTTGAGTGCGCGTCGAACCCATAGATATGGCGAGCTGTTTGATAGGCTCGTAGGGAACACCTCGTAAAGCGTCAGCCATCCGTCGCCGCCAGGGTCTTGGGATCCACGTAATACACCTCAGCAATCTTTAGAAATTGGCGAACTAACTCCGGATGCAGGGGGTATGTTGTCGCTGCAAATCGATCCATGTGCGCTTCTTCGCATAAAGCAACATCATCACGATCCCCATCTTGCGGTAGAGGCGCGATAAATCTCGTTGGGGCCATGGTAATCCAGCGGAGACCATTGTAACAGATCTTTGTTAAACTCGCCGTCAAATCGCTTGTTTGCGTTGCGTAGCTCGGGTCTTAGGCTGCTCTGTCATATGAGGAACCTTAGGGCGTCCTCTATTGGTGTTGCATAGGTCAGGCCACGCGACCAACCATCATTTACTCCGCACGTGGCTCGAAGGACCGGTGGTCCTTTATCTTTTCTTTGTTTTTATCACGAGAAGGTTGTTTCCTCTTTCATCCGCTTCACCTCCTTCCATTATCGCAATATAAAGAAAATTAGTAATCTTGACCATTGGAGAGCAAACCTATTCAACCATAATAACGAGATATTCGCCTGAAATCGATTATCATGATCAATGAATATCAAACCGAGGCAAAGGAGCGATCGATTCGAAATGAAGACCAAATTGATTGAAAATAACAGGAGCGATCGATCCAAATAACAGGAGCGATCGATCGTCGACGATCGATCAAATACGAGGCGATCGATCTCAACGATCGATCAAATAGAGCGATCGTTCGCATATGACGATCGTTCGACATCGAAATCGTCGTTGTTCATTCATGAAATCTAATCTCAACAAATCAATCGATAAAACAGGCATGGATAGGTTCGAAATTTGCCAGGAGATGGAATCAACAAACAACGAAAACACAATCATAATTAACCACAATTTTAGATTTTCTCAAGAACACCGATTTGGAAAATTTGAAATAGAGTCTCATACCTTTGTAGATCGAAAGAATGGATGCAACAATGAGATAGAGGGTGAAAATACGAGTGGAATGGACCCAAAAATCACTCAAATCGGTTAAGAAATGAGGAAGTTATGGTTTGAGTAAAAATTTTGAGGTTTTTCGAGTTGGGAGGATGAAGAACGATCGATATTGTTTTGATGCTGGTCGAGTTGGTTTGTTTTAAGTATCGTGAAAATCGACTTGTTGAAGGAACGATCGGTCTAAGAGCGATCGTTCCTAAATTTCGCCAACTTCTTGTCAAATTGCACCCCGGCTTCGATCTCGGGAGAACGTCGATCCAGAATATCGAAACTTTCTGTCCAAAATTGCATACCGAGGCGCTCGATCGGGAGACGATCGATCCGAATATCGACTTTCGTCAAATTGCATACCGAGCGATCGATCAGAATGCGAGCGATGCGTTACGTGTTCTGTTTTGATCCGTCTTCTCGTTCGAATGACGTAAAATATTAGGAAATAAGAAAAGTAAAACTTAATATGTATACTTACCGTGGGTTGCCTACCGCTTTATTTAACGTCGATAGCTTGGCGTGAATGCCGTTAGGCGGCGGAAGGATCAAGAGAGATGGTGTCTCCTTGATTTCCGTCTCAGCGAGATATGGTTTGAGCGTTGCCCATTAACCACAAATTCTTCTCTGCGAGTCCAGCAACTACAGCTCCATACGTGTTACCGACTTGACGGTGAATGGACGGACCAACGCGACCTCAATTTACAGGAAAAACTTTCGGCGGGAGTTGAAAAGTAGTACGATCGTTTGGAGGCGAATTCTCGGTTTAGGATTCTCCTGTCATGATAGGCTTTGGTTTTCTCCTTATAAATCCTCGAATTTTCATATGCCATATGGAATCTCGTCATCGTTATTGCATCGCTGTCATCGTAGTGGTTTGATGTCAAGTTCAACATCTTGACCCATGCTGCTTTGTATTCTAGCTCAACTGGGAGGTGACAAGCCTTGCCATAGACAAGATGAAATGGAGTTGTTCTAATGGCGTTTTTATGCGTCTATATGACAGAGCATCAGTTTCATCGTCGATCCTTCCTTGTCTTACCGTCTTTTGTAAAATACTCTTTATTTCTCTGTTTGAGATTTCTTGTCCACTCGTCAGGGTGATAAGTGGCGACCTTGTGCTTAACTCCATGCTTTCTCAATAAACCCTCAAAGACCTTGTTTATGAAATGAGATCCGTCGCGTCACACTCTCGACACAAACCTAGGAAAAATCACAGATTTAAACATCTTAAGAACAACCTTAGCATCGTTCGTTGGGGAAGCCATTGCCTCAACCCACTTAGATACATAGTCCACTGCTACAAGGATGTACTGGTTCCCATGTGATGAAGGGAAAGGTCCCATGAAGTCATACCCCATACATGAACACTGACCTCGAGGATGAAATTTTGAGGCATCTCATTGCGCTTGCTAATGTTGCCCTGCCTTTGACATGAATTGCACTTAGAAACAAAAGCATTAGTATCTCTAAACATTGTAGGCCACCAGAATCCTGCTTGTAGTACCTTCGACACTGTCTTGAAAGTAGCAAATGCCTGCGTAATTAGAATATTGATGAAAAAGAATACTGGAATTTCCTCCTCGATTACTGCGCCTGAATATTCTATCGAGCATTGTTTGTACAGGTATGGATCATCCCATATGTAGTGTCGATGTCCCTCAGAAATTTCTTTTTTGTACCCAACAAAGTTATCGGGTTCTTTCTCCGCAAAATTTGCGATCTCACGAACGAGGCATCTCGGGAGTGCGGTAGTTTGAGGCGGTGTGTTGTCATAGCACCGATGCTGATTGCATAACGGTCTCTTCAGAACTGCATCTAAAGGATTTCTTCTTCAATTTGCAGCTGACAAATGATCGCACTTCTCATCCCTCTCTTGTCTTTTATCTCAAGATCATACTCTTGCAGCAGAGTATCCATCGTAGCGATCTTGGTTTGGCATCTTTCTTTGTGAGAAGATACCTCAAGCATGATCTGTATGCACAATTACCTTAGATCCAACAAGATATGACTTGAACTTCTCAGCGAAAACTATAAGCGGCTCTTTCTCATAGTTGCGTAATTTCGTTCATCGAGGATTCTGGCGTAGTAAATAACATGAAGCTTTTTGTCCTTTTTCGACCCAAAACAGCTCCCACTGCGTAGTCACTTGCATCAGTCATCACCTCAAGGCAACTCCCAGTCTGGTGGTTGTCTGATTGGTGCTAACAAGTGCTCCTTTGATTGTATGGAAAGCTTCGAGGCAACTGTCAAACTCAAATTTCATCTCTTTGCACAAAAGCTGAGTCAAAGGCCTAGCGATCTTGGAGAAACCTTGAATGAACCTCCTGTAGAAACCGGCATGGCCTAGAAAACTTCTAATCCCTCTGACCGAATTAGGTGGTTGTAGGCTTACCATCTATCTTTGCTCTCTTCGATTCCCGCTCGAAATCTTGTGCCCCAAAGCGATCCCATCTCTTACCATGAAGTGACATTTCTCCCAATTCGAGCGAGATGCTTCTCTTCACATCGCTTTAGTACCTTGCACAGATTAGAAAGACAAACCGAAAAAGATGAGCCATAGACAGAAAAGTCATCCATAAAAACTTCCATTACATCTTCAATTAAATCAGTGAAGATGGACATCATGCAACGCTGAAAGGTTGCTGGGGCATTGCATAATCCGAATGGCATTCTATCAAATGTGCCATAAGGACATGTGAATGTAGTCTTTTCTTGATCGTCGGATGAATTGGGATCGAAAGAAACCAGAATAACCATCTAGAAAACAATAGTAAGGATGATTAGCTAATCTCTCGCATTTGATCAATGAATGGCAATGGAAAATGATCTTTGCGGTAGCAGCATTCAATTTTCTATAGTTACATGCATTCTATGCCTGAAGCGATTCTAGTTGGAATCAACTCATTTTTATCATTTTGCCACCGTTACAACCTTTCTTAGGGGCTACATGAAGGACTAACCCATGTACTATCGAGATATAGCAAATATTATCCCAGCATCGAGAAGTTTCATTATTTCCTTCTTTACATCTTTTAGATTCGGGTTTAACCTCCTCGATGTTGCAAGTTATCGATTCATTTTCTAGATGTATCCTATGCATGCAAAAGAGGTGAAATTCGGAATATCATCTAGAGAATATCCTAAAGCTTTTCGATATTTTCTAAGTTCGCAAAGAAGTAAAGCTATTTCAGCATTATTCAAAGCGGAGTTTATTATTATGGGATAAGTAGATTTAGGTCAAGAAGCATACCTTAGCGTTGGGAGTGTTTTCAACTCTACCTTTGGAGCTTCAGCTCCCATGGGTTATAAGGGGGTGCGATTGTGGCGTTGATGGAGATTAGGAATTCTCATCAAGGCTTAAGTAAGCCACCATCCTTGAGATTGTTTGGCTGGAATCTAGCATCTTGATATATCCAGTTGCGTCTTCACTAAGGAAACCATATTCACTTTGAGTCTTTATCAAGGCAATCTCGAGGGATCATCGATGAGAATCTCTTCATTTCTTATGGATATCTCTGAGTCATCAACCAAAAATGTTTGCCCATGCATGGGTTTCTTAAGCAGCTTATCCATCTCGAACTTCATGACAATGTCTCCAAGATGGAGATCATTCGTCCATGACGAACATCTATCATAGCTCTGCGGTACATAAGAAAGGCCACCAAATAAGAGGATCCCTTGGCTCTTCTTCAGTTCAAGAACTACAAAATCCGAGGAACTACCACATTGCCAATCTTTACTTGAAGATCTTCTAAAACTCCAATTGGTAACTTCACCGAGCGATCAGAAACACCAAAGAGATCTTGGTTGGTTTGAAGTTCGTTAGTCAACGTTTAGCCACGAGATATGGCATCAGATTTACACTAGAACCCGATCACACAAGGAGCATGGAAAGTTCATGGCTTCACACGAGATAAAACAAAACGTCCAGGATCTCCAAGTTTCTTGAGTGTCTTGTTTTGTAGAACAGCACTACACTCTTTCGTAATCTTTACGAAATCTTCTTCACTAGATACCTTACTCGTCACCAAACTTTTCATGTACTTCTTCAATGAAGGCATCATTTGTATCGCGTCAGCAAGAGGAAGCTTCACTTGAAGATCATCCAGCATCTCCTTACACTTGGCCTCTTCTAAACCCTGTCGAGATTTCTTAGGACGAGTAGGGTAAGGTACTCTAGGAGTATATATACGTGTGGGTGGTGGTGCACTAGGATCTTTAGTGAGATTTTCAGTTTTCTCATTCTCTGAATCCTCTTTTTCTTCTAAGTCAATGATCACCTCAGCGTTCTTATCAGCTCGTGCAACAGGATCCAACAACTTACCACTTCTTAGTGTTATAACATTAACAAACTCCTTCTTAGGATTCTGCTCCCCTTTTGCCGGAAGAACTCCTTGTTGTCTTTGAACTGCCTCAGCGGTTTGAGCAACTTGGTTGTCGAGTAGCTTCATATGAGTGGAGACAGACTCGTATTTGTTGTTGAGATCATTGTACATGTTGTCTACCTTGACATTGATCTCAGTTGAAGATTTTTGCTGCTGAAGGAGGAGTTGTTGCATGAGAGTTTTTAGTTCACCATCAGAATTATTTGATGAACTTGCAGGCGCTTGGTAATTGGTGAATGGTTTGCTTGGTTGGAAACCACTCTGGAATTGGTTCTGTCCCTGGTTCTGCCCGAATGGTCTCCCCTGATAGCTTTGACCTTGTGGGTAATTCTTTTGAAAACCAGAATTTACGCCTTGATAAGCTTGCCCTGCAAACCCTTGAGAAGGACCAGCTCCCGTGTTCTGCACGAATGGTTTCTTTTGAAACTGTTGGCCTTGAGCTGCTCCTTGCTGTGGGTAGATTTGATCCTGAGGATTTTCGACGTTCGTGCTCCTGTAGGATAGGTTAGGGTGGTTTCTATAACCTTGGTTGAAGCCTTGGTTGAAACCTCTGTTTTGCACAAATCCTTGCCCACTAACATAGTTTACTTCGTCAAGTTCCTCTGTTTCTTCTTCGGTGATACCTTGACAATGGAGTGCCTCCGTACCATCTTCACACAGCTGGACTCCTCTTTGATTTGCCTAGGCTGACTTTGGCATTTAGTTCATCGATTTTTAGAGAATCCACGCTACCAGTTTTAATGGAGCGATCATACTCGCCAGTGTTGGAACTTGCAGCGTTCTCTATCAGTTTGTATGCTCCAGCTATGGTCTTAGTCATGAAGTCTCTTGCAGCATTGAGCATTTTTGTAGTCCCAATTGATTCCATCATAGAAGATGCTCAAAATCTGCTCATCTGAATATATATGATGAGGGCACTTCTTTGGTACTCCTTGAATCGTTCCCAAGCTTCACAAAAGACTCTCGGATGCTGTCCAAAAGTAGTAATCTTGTTCTTGAGATGCAGTCTTAGACTTAGTGTAGAAGTGGTCAGAAAGCATCTGCATTCAAGTTTTCAATGAGCCGGGTAGTCCCTTAAGCCATCCTTTTGCCTTATTTTCTAGGGAAAAGGGAAGAGCTTGCTTGAGGTAATCAGCGGAACCCGTTTGATTTTGTAGTCTATATCTCTTCAAAGTTTTCGATATGATCCATTGGGTTTTCAGGGTAACCCATGGAATTGATGTTGCTTTACCAAAGCTATCAGCTGAGACTTTATCTCATAGTCTTGCCTCTCGATCTCCGGCGGACATATAGCGCGGTTTTGGTAAAAGGTGTGGGGTGTGTCAATGTCCCCAATCGTCCGGTGCTGCTTTGTTGCATCTGCTGCATGACGTTGTAACTCCTGAAGTTGTGTAGCTGTGGCGGCTTGTGCATCAGCCGAGCTTGATTATCACCCATGTTGGCTAGTCTTGACTTTGCTTTCTCGCTCTGTTGTTGGCTTTTCTCTTGCTAACTCTTCGTTACTCGGATGCGAGATGTTCGAGTTTTACTCCTTCTAGGCATACACGAAACAAACAAGCAAGTAAAATCAGTAAACTAAAAATAACCCTTAGACTAGAATTCAGTCGATTAGTAGGTAACATTGATCCGGCGGCGCAATTTGATAGTTCGGTTTTTGGCCGTCACAAATAACCCCGTTGTAGTACTTAGGGATCGAATCCACAGAGACCAATGGTTACACTACGATTCTATACGAATGAAATCAAGCTAAAGAAATATATTGTGATGTGGTTTGAATGTAAAGCATGTGATTAAAACGGTTATAACTTATAACTAAAAAAGCGGGCATTAAGGAATATCGCAGGAAATATGATATGTCGAACTAGACAATTATTCAGGGAACAAGTATAATCAATCTAGAACTCAAACATAAATGTATAACAATCCACTTTCGTGGCATCAATCACTTTGTCTAGCAATTTAGGGTTAAACTTTCGTTTGAAACCTGAATTAAGCATTACTAACGAGTTCGATATGTTCACAACTTTGCCTTAGCATCAGCTTTCGTTGGCTAAGGACAAATTGCTCACCTATGTTCTATCAAGCAACCTATAAGCTTTTGGAATATAGATTAAATCTCAGTTCATAGACTAAATGATCAGTTTAGTCTAAGCATTAAAATCAACCAAAGGTGAAGATAATAAAGATAACACCCTATCGTAATACTCAAACATCCATCATTCCTTTGATTACCTAAAAACCCAACTAGAAAACTACTGCCATAGATACAGAACAAACGAATAGACAAATATGATTCCATAGACATAAGATAAATATTGCTTAAGAGATAAGAAATCTTCTCCAAATAGATGTAGAATCAAGAGGTGTTCTTCATCAAAATAAGGATTCAAGATGATTTATTTGAGAGAGAAAAATAGTTCTTATGATCTAGAAACAAAAGAAAATGAGTTACAAAGTCTGAATGTTGAAAACCTTGGCTAAAAATAAGATTAAATACACTCAAAAAGCGATCTAAAAACAAATATCTAAAGCAGGTAGGATGGAGGATCGATCGATCCATATAGGGAGCGATCGATCCTCTATAAACACGTCTTCTGTCGAGTCGAGGCGAGAGCGATCGTTCTTCCAAGGGGTATCGATCGTTCTTAATGGACCTGAGAAGTTGGCGACTCTCGCCGATTTTGCTAGGTAAAGATCGATCGTTCTTCTTGTGGATCGATCGATCTTACCCCCGACGGAGAGTTTTCATCATTTCGAGCGATCGTTCTTTTGTAGGATCGATCGTTCTTGTTTGGAGCGATCGTTCTTTCACGGGTTTGATCGTTTCTTCATAGCAGGATCGATCGTTCTTGTGGATCGATCGATCTTACCCTCCAAAACGCGGAGAGTTTTCATCATTTCGAAGCGATCGTTCTTTTGGAGGATCGATCGTTCTTGTTTGGAGCGATCGTTCTCACGGGTTTGATCGTTTCTTCATAGCAGGATCGATCGTTCTTCGGTGGATCGATCGATCCTGCCTTAAACCCAGTTTAATGAACTATATCGATCATTTTCCGGTTTGATACTCTTCTTGGATTTGGACGTGTTCCAACCTGTAAAGACTCTAAAACACACAGAAAACACACAAAAACCTACTAATATGATGACTATAAACTAATAAAATCGTAATATATCACTCATCATGACCACAAAAAGGTAACCCTTGATGCAATAAGTATCTTGAAGCATTAATTGAAGCATTCAACCGAATTCGATACTCATTCTTCATAATATCATTGTTTATGGAAAACATGCTTGATCGACTGGTCGTGTTTCATTAGGCTTTCACACTTCATGACTACATGGTTATGAAAACTATCAACTCCTCCTACATGGCCTCTCACTTTGCTGAATTTATGCCAACTAGTGAAACCTTGGTTGCTCCAGATATCATTTTTTCCTGCCTTTCTAGCATCATCTCTGAATAAATAACAACAAAGGCAAAATGCTGCATCTTTCTTCACACTATACTCTAGCCAATTATTGTACATATCAAACCAAGCAGGATTAAATCGTCTCGAAACGCCTCCTATCAGAATTTGTTTAAAAGTATGGCCGCGAGGTTGACAAGGACCTTTCATCAAATATTTGCGAATTACCTCATTTCTTTGATTTGGATGATATTCTGATATTCTTTTTCGATCAGCTGGATCCCATGGTAGATCATCTAAATCAAAGTTTGATGAAGATGGAGCTTTTCTTTTCAAAAATTTCTCCATAATTGTTTCTGGAAAAAAACAAAAAATTAACAAAATAATTGAAATCCATAATATAGGTGTAACAAATTCTAAAACAAAGTTGCGTAAATACCAATTTGGGATAATAATATTTAAAACAAATAAAAAATATATTATATTGTAAATAATTGAAAAATTGAGGAAAAAAATTACTCACGAAGGAGAATAAGAAAAAGAAAAAAAAAAGAGAGAAGGTGAACAAGAGAATTTGTTTTCTCCATCTTTTTTTTTTGTTCTAATCGACGAGAGAGATAGAGAAGCAGATGAATTGGTTTTTCTCTTTTTCTAATTTTACAGAGGAAGAGAGTTGGAGAAGGAGAATAATCTTTTTCCTTTTTTTTTACTAGGCGTACGAGAGAGGGAGAGATATGAGGAAGGAAAATAATTTTTTTTCCTTTTTTTCTAGGTGTACGAGAGAGGAAGAGATATGGGGATGGAGAATAATTTTTTTTTTCCTTTTTTTCTAGTTTTGAGAGAGACATAAAGAGGATAATTTCTATTTTTTTTAGGTATAATAATTTCTATTTGTTTTTGGATAGGTATAATAATTTTTTGTTATTAAATATGTATTTAATGGGCTGAAAGTTTTTCTAAAAAATATAGGGGTTCATAGGCTAGATTTTTTTTTAAGAAGATAGGGGTTCAAATCTAATAAACAATACCATATAAAATTTAATACTAAAAAAATATTATACTAAATTTTTTTTAAAAGAAAGGGGTTCAATTGAACCCCATTAATACACATGGGTCCACCCTTGAGTGTATTTATGCTTTGCATAAACTCAAATTCAATGCTCTGTTTATCAACATATGCTGGAAATAAATGAAAATGGTGAGAATGGATTTAAACCGGTTGTGAAGAAGATGACAACAAATCAAAGAAAAGATTCAAATGAATAAAATCTAGTATGTTGGAATAATGTAAAAGAAATACCTTGAAAAATAAAATAAAAAATTAAACAGATGGAGGTTTGATACTAAGATGAAATTTGAGAGGCTTCTAAGACGATAGAAAAATCGCAGGTCTCCTAATCAAATTTGAGATGGACTGTCACAGCTTAGGCCCGCAACTAGAAGACATTCACGATGGACTTCAACTCAAATACGGCTCATTACTTACACGCAAGCTGTTGTGGAACTTAGTTTGATATACTAGTTGGATGATTTTGGTCAAATGAATTAGGTCGGTCCATCCGAGATCTCTGGAGGTCGATCTCAACACTAGCGGAGGTCAAGTATGCAAAGAGGGGCTATATAAAGACGAAGGGAGGAATTAAGAACGACATTTGAAATCCTAGCGTCTAGAATTTATACTTTGTACTCAAATCATTGTGTTCTTCGTGACAGTTTTTTTGTATTTACACTCCGATAATCAAATCTAATCTAGTTCGTCATATCAAGTCTTGTTTATTTAGTTTATTGTGAGAATCTAGCCTATCTTCCTCATTAAATCATCCACAAATTACGGGTGTAGATTTTAGCAACCACACCAACTATCAATAACTTAGGGCATACCTTGAGTGTAAAAAATCGAACAAATCGATATTGGTATATATTAACTAAGCCGGAACACAGTTTCACTAAATTTAAACGTGACAAAACGAGGAATCAATCTGCTATAGTGGAATAATGAAGATTATAGAGATTTTTTTATCTTTTGTTTTGTATGACAACTATGCTTCGTTCTCGATGATGAATTTGTTTATGATGAATTTAGCTAACCAGAAGAAAATTATATGTATGATAGTTGTTTTCTGGAAAAACAAAACGAAATATTATATAGAAACATGCATGCTCCTAATTATGTATCACTCATATTTATACAATATATTTTTTTTACTTGATTGAATTTGCTTATGTGAAATGCTCTTCATTAAAATGATTCTCTCTTTTTAGATGTTAAAGAAAAAAATTAACTAGGGAAATAATAACTCAAAACAAGTGTGGAGCTAGCACGTTGAATCATCGAGTTATATTATATTTTAATAATTTTATAGAATTTATCTAATTTTATCAATAAGAAAAACGTAATATGCATGAATTAATTTTGTTGTTTTTTTTTGTCTAGAATTGTTTTATTAAACAACTCTATATTAATTTTCAGAGTTTAGCAATTAGACTCATCATATACAAATGTTACATAGAATGGATATCAATGAGAGTTAAATTATAGGACGAATTAGGTAAATAACGTTATTAAAAGAAACTAAGAGAATAGCCTTGTGTCAAATTTTGTTGGTAAACAACGTTTTATAGGGTGGGGTAAATACCAAAAGATTCCTCCACTATAGAGTTTTTTTAAAATGAAACAATTGTCAGAAAAGGGTGAGACTAACTACGATCTCATCCGCGAGATATCCGACTAAAATTCCAGCGTGAATTACGGTTAAAGGTTGAAAGAAGATACCCATAGTTACTTTAGACATGTCTAAGTAATTCCATTGTTGGTTTAAAAGGGTGATTCGAAGGGGATCTCATGAATCATTAAGTTTAATTGGTGATTTTAAGGGATGAATATTGTTTGTATGTTTTTGTTCACTACTTATTCATAATGCATATGATTGATTTCATGAATCAGTTATTGTTTATAGGATTAATCTAGCCATCAAAACTGTGTTAGATTTCCCGAGTTAGTATTTGGCAAGTTTCACGTCTTAACGCTGAGCTAAGGAGCTTAGTGAATTTATCAAAACTGGAAAGTAATGAGTTTCTAAAAAGTTTAATTGGCTGCAAAAGTTGACTAGTTAGGTTGATTAGAAATAAACAGTTAGATTTTAAAAAGTAGGCTAAACATCCATCCAAGTTTTTTTTTCACTAGTATCTGTCAATCAAACAAAGACAGCCACTGAAGCTCAACACGTCATGAAAGTCACTAATGAAGACATGCAGAGGCTCAACATAGTTCCCAAGACTCACACACACTCACTCTGCAAAAGCATAACARAACAACCTCTGCAAACAGAGAAGACCATACCTCCCTTGCATAAAGGAGAAACAGACCAATGGAAATCAAGGCATGCTGTCTCCATTCACGATGATGTTCCCACTTACAATAGCTTTGCAATTCTCGGGCTAAATGATAATTGAGTGATGTTAACATAGCCACGTCACCTCATTACCTTATTCTAATCTTATGTTTTAGAATATAACTATATGTATTATGTTAAAAGTCCGGAAGTGTGTTGTGTAATATACAAAAAGTTCTCTGTAAAAACGTTTTCATTCTCTCTAGTTTTCAGTATCATCATAATCATAATTTGCAATCTAGTTTCTTACAACATCACCGTGACAACACCAAAAACCAGATCTTATTATCGTTATAGCTTCATCTCTGTGCATTTAAATTTGTTATGCATCATTCTTCCCTCGTGGATCGATATCTTAAGTACTCATCTGATCGTGATGCACTTACAGCATGTTTGCGTATGCGTATACGGTTTAAGAAATTTATTTATCTGATTTATTTAGTGAAAACTATACAAAAAAACAGGAACCCATCCAATCGAGTACGTAGAATCTCCCATGTGTTGAAACCAATGCAAGGACAATTTTTTCTATCCATACACATTCTCCAAAGATCTTAGCTATATGGGCAGCTGAGAAAGTTCATTGACGATATCACAAAGAACACATGTTAAATGAGCAAACACAATTGATGAGTCCACCTTTGTTCAAAGTTGTCGGGATAAACGTAAAACAAAGTGGGAAATGGTACATTGTGCCATGATATTATGTAATACCACATGCTATTAATATCAGAATAGGTTTCTTCGGTTCGGTAACGAATTGGTCGTGCAATTAGTATTATACTATTATGTGTATGATCGTCTAATAACCAGATAAACCGGGTTATGAAGTATGAACTCTACTATATAGAATATAACACTTGTAGCTAGCTTGTTCTAAGAAAGATTATTAAAACAGTAAACTTATAAAACAACGACCTGAGCTTCTTGTGCTCTTTCTAATTTCAAGTCATCAAGATAGTTCTGGTAGATATAAAAGCTAATTCCGTGAAGGCGATGAGCATTGCGACCATCTTAACCGCAATCAGCTTGTCATGGAACGCCGCAATGGCTGCAAGAGGAGTAACAATGAGAGAGCGTACCAATAAGGTTCGAAAACAGCGAAGACACCAGAAATATAAGCGCCACGGCTCCTACAGAACCCAATTGCCACGAAACCATAGTTCCAACCAAAGTCAAGACATATACAGCTTGACCCTCATGAAAACTTCCATCTCCACACTCAACAACATCCATTCCCTGCTCGCAAACAACCCGATAACCGCTACACAAGAAGCCACAAGACACGTGTAGATTTGCATCTCAAGAACCATAGAGAAAGAATCACTCTTGAGAACCTTCTCGAACAAAAACTGCATAAGAGAGAGGCGAAGAGAATAGATAGAGAAGCAACAAGTGTACAGAAACACCCAATTAAGTAACTCCACTTAGAATCTCCTGACGGGCTAATCGAATCATCGTCCAGAGAATTCAATATAGCAGAGATAAAGAGGAGCAACTGATAAGCCCCTGCAAGTGTATTACAGAAAGAAGAACAAGGGCAAAGAGGCTGTAAGTGGGAAAGAGGTGCAAAAGGGTAAATTAACAGCAATTGTTCCTTTTGCATTTGAGAAAGAAGAGTTGGCACGTGAAGACAAGGATGAGTCAGCTGCAAAGGTTCAAATATACAATGACAGTGAGGTGGCACTCAACGACAAGATGGGAAATACTGCGGTCAGTCCCAGGCATCTAGGGTATCGCGGGGTTTATAAAGGGAATAGAGTGGTGGAGGAGAGCAGGCAGTTTTTGGTGTGGAGATCAGAAGAGCATAGTAGAGGCTTTGTGTTTTGGGAGCAAAACACAAAGATTCATCTTTTTGGCTATTTCCTGTAATCGTGAATAAGTTCTCTGTAAATCGCCATTCCTTTGATATATATAAAAACTCAGTCTTTTACAAACATTCATTGTTATATTCGAGAACCAAAGCAGAGAGAAACAGAGAGAAAGGTGAGAGCTTGGTCATCTTGAGTGAGAGGTAGGACCTTGATCCTATCAACTGCGAGCGTAACACCATCACAATGGCAAACCAAGAAGACGATACGAGTGCAGAGAAGAGCTCGGCTTCCGCTGCGTCCCTGACGACGTCTATGGCCGCTGATCTCAACATCCATGATATTCTCCGGCGTCTTGATGGCGCTGAACAAGACTACAAAACCTGTCGTGGGACAGAAGATCTACGCAAAACCATCAACGGCCTGAGGAAAATATCACCCGCCGCATGAAGCTGTTTCACTCGTGCCTTCCTCACACCGCACAACGCCACAAAACCCATACCAAGAGAGAGAGTATTCGTTGTTTCAACGTAACGACAAACAACCAGACACGTCCRCGGTAAGCTCCAACCCAGTTTTACCGGCGCAACAAAACCCTGAACAGAACGTCGCCATCACAACCGCCCCGGCGCCGTTTCTTGAGCAACCGGACAATTACACACGGAAGCTGGAAGTCCCCGTCTTTGAAGGTCTTAATACCTTCGCGTGGCTTACCAAAATAGAGCGCTTCTTTCGATTGTAACTATTCGACCATCAAAAACTAGATCTCGCTTCCGCAGTCTCGACGAGCGTTAGATGGTTTAACTCGGAGTTACACGCAGACCCATTTTTACACGAAAAACTTCAAAGATCGCTACTCCTCCGCTCGGCAACGTCCACAGCCGCGGCCCCAGTCAGAGTCTTTTCTGTATCCAGCAACGTGGACCGGTGGCTGATTACATTTCCCGATTTGAAGACTTATCCGCTCAGGTAAATGGGCTTGACGGCCCACAACTTGAGGGAATATTTTTAAATGGGCTTGATGAGGCCTTAAGGGCTGTCGTTTTGATGCATCGCCCAGTCTCGCTTTCAGAAATGAGAGCTTACGCTTTACGCATGGAAACAGAGCCTTTGACAAAAGTGATAACCAGAGAACTCAAACTTGATGACCGGCCATCACGAGCTCTTGCTCGTCACGATCAGAAGAACCAACCTTGGACACCATGGAAGACGCGTGAGTTTCAGCCTCAAGCAACAACAGCAGCAGAAAATAGACCCGTACTCAAACCAAAATACACGACCGATAGGGAGATGGAGGAAAAGAAGAGGTTAGGACTCTGTTTTAAATGTGACGCCAAGTATTCCAAGGATCACTGGAAAGTATGCCCTCGTCGCCAGCTCCAACTTTTGACAGTGGTTAACGGTTACGAAATGGAGATACTAGACAACAATATGGAAGCAATGTTTCCGGACCCCGAAGCAATAATGGACGATAACAAAGCTCTGGAGGAAGTCGTTGATTTGGCAACACTATCCATGGATTCCTTCCTTGGGCTCGACTCTCCTGAGACTACCAAACTGAGGGCAACGATAGGAAACTGCGAGGTAGTGGTCTTGCTAGATAGTGGAGCCACTCACAATTTCATATCTCCTGATACAGTCAAGCATTTGAGGCTCCCAGTCCATACCAACCACTTCATCGACATCGCTTTGGGTACAGGGATAAGAGCACGCGCTCTAGGCATTTGTAAGGACATTGACTTCATAATTTCAGGCGTTCATTTTCGCGGTGACTTCATTGGCTTAGAATTAGGTGACACGGATGTGATATTGGGCGTACAATGGCTGCGAACACTAGGTACTTGCAGTGTGAATTGGGACACCAAAGAGTTAAGTTTCTTGCACAAGCATGAAGTCGTCACCTTGTGGGGTGAACCACACCTCCACAAATCAAATTTCCGGAGGCAACAAGGTCACAATCACTATGACTTTCAGGCACTGGAGCTCTCAGTACTGCTTTCTGTTAACACCAACTCGGACACAACGACAGCCACAGTCCCTGCTTTTCTCTCGGCAACAATTCAGTGCTTTCCGGCTGTCTTTACCGAACCAGCGGGCTTACCACCTCTACGAAACAGGGATCATGCCATCAACCTCGTACCAGGATCTACAGCAGTTTCGGTACGTCCCTACCGGTACCCACACGCACACAAGGAAACCATTGAGAAGCTAGTCTCGGAGATGTTAACCAAGGGTGTTATCCGCCATAGCAAAAGCCCCTTCTCTAGCCCGGTACTTCTGGTCCGTAAGAAAGATTCATCGTCGCGATTTTGTGTAGATTACAGGGCATTAAACAGAGTGACAGTCCCGGACAAATTCCCAATCCCGGTAATTGATCAACTATTGGATGAATTGCATGGAGCGGCAATATTCTCCAAACTAGATCTCCGTTCAGGCTACCACCAGATTCGAATGCGACCTGAAGACATCCACAAGACTGCTTTTCGAACACATGAGGGCCACTACGAATTCCTCGTGATGCCCTTCGGCCTCATGAATGCGCCGGCAACTTTCCAGGCACTTATGAATGATCTCTTCAAACCTTACTTGCGCAGATTCGTGTTAATCTTCTTTGACGATATACTTATCTTTAGCAAGACCAAACAAGATCATATTCATCATCTACAACTTGTGCTTCAAGTATTTGCAGAAAATCAGCTGGTCGCAAACTTGAAGAAATGCTCATTCGGTCAACAAGACATTGAATATCTTGGGCATGTCATCTCAGCCGATGGTGTGGCAACAGATCCTTCCAAGACTGCTGCAATTAGACAGTGGCCAGCACCAAAATCTGTTAGGGAATTACGAGCCTTCCTCGGACTAACCGGGTACTACAGGCGTTTTGTTCGCGGGTATGGAATGTTGGCAACACGATTAACTGCTTTACTGAAGACAGATGCCTTCATTTGGTCCCAGGAAGCACAAACAGCATTCGAAACATTACAGCAAGCATTATGCTCCGTCCCGATCTTACGTTTGCCTGATTTTTGAAAACCACGAGACGACATGCCCGCAGAGGGTCGGCGCTGTCTTACTCCAATCCAAACAGCCTATTGCTTTTTTCAGCCATGGATTGACACCACGCCGAAATGATGAAATCTATGAACGGAACTAATGGCAATTGTTATGGCAGTAACGAAGTGGCGCCACTATCTATTGGGAAGACGATTCATCGTGTCTACCGACCAGCAGAGCCTCAAACATCTCTTAAACCAAAAAGAAGTGTCGTTGGAGTATCAGAGGTGGCTTATCAAACTGCTACAATTTGATTTCGAGATAAAATACAAGCCGGGTCGATCAAATGGAGTTGCTGACGGTCTCTCCCGGATTCCGCAGTCGTCGATCGTCGACACCGCCGTCAGTCTTCTGGCCATCACCGTACCGTCACCCCTGCAGCTCCACGATTTGCTAGCCGAGATAGATACAGACCCAGAATTACAGAGATTGGTTCAACAAATTAAGCAGATCGGTTCGCCCAAACCAGGATACTCATTAAGGGAAAACCGGGCATGGTTTAAAAACAGACTGGTTATCTCCAAGAGATCTCGACACATCCCCCTTCTGCTTCATGAAGCACACGCAGGCTTAATCGGTGGCCATGGTGGTGTCAGGAAAACAATTAAGAGATTACAGCAATCGTTCCACTGGGAGGGCCTCAAATCGACGGTTCAGAAGTATGTTTCGGAATGTGAAATCTGTCAGACAAGCAAATCGTCAACACTCCTCCCTGGTGGTTTGATACAACCATTACCGGTTCCAAACTCAATTTGGACGGACATCAGTATGGATTTTGTGGAAGGGCTCCCTTCATCCCAAGGTGCTAATGTGATCCTGGTCGTGGTCGACCGTCTCAGTAAGTATGCTCATTTCTTACCTCTCAAACACCCATTTTCTACTTTGGACGTTGCCCAGGCTTTCATTGGTGGTGTTGTAAAACTCCATGGCTTTCCGGTTTCAATCATCTCGGATCGAGATCGCATCTTCCTCAGCCATTTCTGGAAGGATCTTTTTAAATTGGCAGGAACCAAATTGAAGCATAGCACATCGTATCACCCCGAGACAGATGGCCAAACGGAGGTCCTTAACCGTTGCTTAGAGAGTTACCTCCGCTGTTTCGCGTCATCCCAACCGCGTGCTTGGAACAGATTTCTTCCTTGGGCTGAGCTGCATTATAACACATCTTATCACACAGCCATAAAAACTACCCCATTTGCAGTTGTTTATGGCCGGCCACCCCCAGCTTTGCTACAGTTTGAATCGGGGTCGACTTCAAATTATGAGTTGGAGAGAGCACTTAAAGAACGAGATGCAATGTTAGCAGAAATAAAATCTCATCTCTCACGCGCTCAACAGTCTATGAGGAAATTTGCTGACCGCCATCGTCGTGATATTAACTACAACATTGGTCAGATGGTTTATTTGAGACTGCATCCATACCGCCAAGCTTCCATCGCACGCAGAGTATGCCAAAAACTTTCAGCAAGGTTCTTTGGCCCGTTTGAAATCCTGGAAAAGATAGGCAAAGTTGCTTACAAACTCAAACTTCCACCGGGTTCTCGCAGTCACAATGTCTTTCACGTTTCTTTATTGAAACCAGCCATTGGGAACCATACTCCACTACAAGAACTACCACAGGCACTTAACCAACCTGAAGGGCTGACCATCGAACCGGAGCAAGTATTGGCCAGCCGTTACAATTCAGTAGGAAAACTGGAAGCTCTTATCAAGTGGAAAGGTCTTCCGGATGACACTAATGAATGGGTATTGGTTCAAACGCTACTGCAGCAATTCCCCTCCTTCGAGCTTGGGGACAAGCTCCTTCTCAAAGGGGGGAGCAATGATAAGCCCCTGCAAGTGTATTACAGAAAGAAGAACAAGGGCAAAGAGGCTGTAAGTGGGAAAGAGGTGCAAAAGGGTAAATTAACAGCAATTGTTCCTTTTGCATTTGAGAAAGAAGAGTTGGCACGTGAAGACAAGGATGAGTCAGCTGCAAAGGTTCAAATATACAATAACAGTGAGGTGGCACTCAACGACAAGATGGGAAATACTGCAGGAGGCTCAAATCCCCGAGGCATCTAGGGTATCGCAGGGGTTTATAAAGGGAATAGAGTGGAGGAGAGCAGGCAGTTTTTGGTGTGGAGATTGTAGGCTAGCATAGGTACTAGAGGCTTTGTGTTTTGGGAGCAAAACACAAAGATTCATCTTTTTGGCTATTTCCTGTAATCGTGAATAAGTTCTCTGTAAATCGCCATTCCTTTGATATATATAAAAACTCAGTCTTTTACAAACATTCATTGTTATATTCGAGAACCAAAGCAGAGAGAAACAGAGAGAAAGGTGAGAGCTTGGTCATCTTGAGTGAGAGGTAGGACCTTGGATCCTATCAGCAACACTGAGCTGAAAATCAAACAAGTAATTTTCTGAGAATTGATGTAAGAAGAGAAGACGCTTTTGAAAGCTAATTGTGAGGAGCATACAACCGAAAAAATTAGAAGCAGAGAGATACAAAATCCCGAAAGAGAGTAAAAGATTGTCTAAACCAATGGCGAGACCAAGAGAAAGATAGCTCAAAACCAGAGTTTTGAAAGAACAAGAAGAAGAAGAAGAAGAAGAAGAAGAAGAAGAAGAGTGTGAATCAGGAAGGAGACGAAGAGAGAGATAAAGAATCGGAAAGACACCGGTTTGAACAAGAGTGGAGATCCATTTACTGTTTCCACCTTCGTTGTAATAAAACCGACCTAGAAGAACAGCAACAGATTGCAAAGACGTGGAAGAAGATACTAATGAACACAAGAATCCACCATTAGTTTAAGCTTCATGAGTTGAGTAGGAGCGCTAGTTCTTCTTCTTTCTTCATCTTCGTCCTTTAGCAACATCGCTTCTACCTCATCTGTCAAGATTCAAACAAGAAACAACCTATCTTGAGATGATACCACAACTTTCAAGAAACTTATACCTTTAATGAAAAAAACCCAATTTTTGTTCATTCAATGAGGAAAAAATAGAAAACTACCCATGCTGAGAGTTCACTGATGGATGAGTCGATTCTGCTTCAGGATTGATAAACCACTAGATCCACCTAATAAAAGACAGTGCAAATCTCATAGCCAAAACCAACTCAACTCCATTAATAGATTATGGCTTTAAATGGGAACCCAATGTGTGGCAAATTAAAAAAACCACAAAAGTCACTTGCAGCATTCTAGTTTGGTTCTAATCTTGCAAGTAGAAATTGTAACACCCGTGTTCCGGAATTGATTTTTGAATCAAATCGCGTAAATTAAAAAGTGAGAATTAAGCTACGAAATAGCTATTCTGACGGTTTTAGAGAGTAAACCGAACCACAAAAAATCATTGGAGGACATTATGATTTAATTATGGAATGGTTTAGTGGTTTAGTTGGTTTAATCCTTAAATCAATTAAGAATCGGTTTATTTTAAGTGGAGTTCAACCGAAACAAACCCTACCCTATATAAGCTGAGAAAAATCGACCCTAGCCTCCATTCTTCTCAGTTTGGTCGAGTTGTTGGGGCTGTGAAAGCAGGAGAGAAGCTTTGAGTTGAGAGAACAACCTTCCATATGAAAGGGTTAGAGACAGACTCGACATGTCGTGGGAAAAAATACATTCGACCTAGCAAATTGTTTTCAAAGATAACAAAAATTTCTGTACTATATCTAAGACCTTTATCTAGATTCTCCAAGTTACAGATCTTGATTTTCATATGTATTCTAAGAGTTATTCATGTTCTCGTGAGGTCATTGGAATTTGTCGTGAATCTGGACCAATGGACGTTCAAATGGTGATCGGAGGTTTCTCTTTTATCGGATCGATCTGAAATTTTGTGGGTAGCTTCAGAACATTCAGGAGTCAAGTTTCAACGTTGGAGATTGGAAATGGACAGTTAGATCTCGATCTGCATTGGTATCTCTGAGATTGTTAGTTTCTGACACAATTTCAGATTACACCGGTTTAAGAAGAACGTGTTTTTGGATGGGTTATTTTTTGATTCAGACTCTGGTAATTTGTAGATATGTTCTCCACCCTTAGATCTAGCTCTATGTTTGAGGAAAGCTTATTTATGCTTCGGGACCATCGAATTATGCTCGCTTCAAATTTGTTCAGTGAATCTGTCCCAGAAGAGTTCCAGAAAAGAGAAGCTCATGTTTAGCAAGGTGAGTGCAGGAACATAAACTTAGCTGTGTGAATACGAATGATAACGTCTTGTTTCATGTTTGTAGACCGAAAAGTTTGTGTGATGAGTCAAGTGAGGTTCTAGATCGAGTATATCATGATATAGTTGATTTGTTAAGTCGATATTCATGTTTTAATTTTGTTATTTTCATATTCATTTGTGTGTATAACCTGTAGATGGGAGGATAGCCTCACTAAGTATTTATTAAATACTTATGCATCTCATTCTTGATGCAGGTAAAGAAAAAGTGTTAAACTACTGGAATCATGGCTATGAGGAGAGGATGATCTAGACTTAGAAATTCGGGTTGGGGTGTTTCAAATTAGTATCAGAGAAATTACGGTTCTAGGATGAGCTAGAATTTAAAAGTAATTGGTTAGACTGTGTAGGGTCAGATGCATATCTCGGGCCATTAGGATTGTGTAGGGACCGAGAGCTTGCTTGATGTATGGAACCGTGTGGTTCGGTTGTTTGTTTTTTGGTTAGAGGTAATTTAACCGGTTAAACATGTTGAGTGAGTATGATTATGTGCGTAGTAATTATTTATGAGTAATTTAAATGGTTGCATGGGGTCTTAGAAATCATCCTCTTCGAGTCTCTAAGGAGATTTCACGGTAAGTCTTGAGGTTTTTGAAAAATTCTCTAAAATTTTATGATGTATGGTTTATGAAGCCGCTTGGCGTGACGTTGGCTAAGTTTGTGTGAAATTAGTGTTTTGATTAAGTTTTTGCAGATGGCTAAGTTGTGCTGCGAAAGGGTAAGCGACAATGGCTAATGAGAATTCGGAAAACATTATTGATCCATAAGGTGTTGTTCCAACAAGTGTTGGTGATACAGTAGAAGGTGTTACTGTAACCATCAACATTGGATATGCCTGATGGAATGTTGCCGAGAACAGATGCTCGGATGGTGTAATAATCGTTGATAGATCACATGGGTAAACATTGATGAATTGTTTGCGAGATGTTTAGATGATGATCTAACTTGATCGGAGAATGTGGACTCCAGAATTCTCAAAAGAAAGAAAATTGGATTGTTGAAAACCAATGACAAGTTTTCATGATGATCTCACACAAGGTGCAGACTGGCGTGTTGACTCGAGTTCTTTGAACAAGCTCTCCACATCAATTGTGAATTGACGATGCAATGCTACTATTCTGCAGAAAACTCTAATGGACTAAGGGAATAATCAGTGTGGGAGATCAAACTTGATCGGGTGGCTTCTGGTGAGAATTGGACTTAGTGAGAAGTCGTTCGTTTATCCGATAGTATTCGTTGGTCGAGTAGGAAACTTGAGGCGATGTGTGGTTTGAGAGTTGAGATCAAATATAACAAGAGATTGAGGATGAGAGTTCTCCCCAAAGACTTATAGATGATTAAGAGGCTTTTCGGGAGTATTTGGATTTGAAAGGTTGAGTAAGATCGAGTCTAAGAGTGAGATTGCGATGTTACTTGGTGAACGGTTTATAATCGCGTAGTGATCGCGGGTCGTTGTGTGGTATTCAATGACCAATGTGTGGTGTACGTGTGGTTATCATGTGGATTTTATAGCCAAAGTGGTATGAGCGGGGGTTGTCATTTGAATTTGATAGCCAACGGTAAGCGTGTGATTATTGTGTGGTATTCGATCATATATGGGTAGTGATCACTAGCGATAAATTGTGTTTATTAATTTTGACTTGAGTTGTCAAGGATGCTAGACATAAATTGAACAAGTGGTGTTCTAAAATTGTTTAGGAAGAGTCTTATTGGGAGTTTTAAGACTTGGATGAGATTCTGAGGATAAGAATCTAAGGAAGCGGAGTAGTCCGCAGTTGTTTTATGTGTCAGGGCTATTGGGACAAGTGTGGTTCTTTGATATAAGTGGTTTCTCTATTGTCGTGAGAGAACAAAAATGGTTCTCTGATGACATGGGAAGATCAGTGGATTCTTTGATGACCCGAGGATGAGTACATTCTCTAAGGACCGGGAGGACAGTGTGTGTTTTCCAATACTCTAGGAGGACAATGTGTGTTTTCCAATGCTATATGAGGACAATGTGTGTTCTCTAGGACTCAAGAGGACAGTGTGTGTTTTCTATACACCGAAAGAGGACAATGTGTGTTCTCTGTATGCTTTAGGGACAGTGTGTGTTCCGTGATGCTCTAGGGACAGTGTGTTCTACCAACTCAGAGGGACAGTGTGTGTTCCTAAGTACTCTAAGGACAATGTGTGTTCTACATGGCTCTAAGGACATTGTGTGTTATGTGAGGTTCTAAGGATGGTTGATCCTGAAAGACCTCAAGAGTCTGAGTATGAGTTGGGAGTTGAGTATGGTTTGGGTATGGATTGAGTATGGTCAAAGAGATTTGACTTGACGTATTTTAACAAAAGAGGAGGTTGATATGACTGTAGATAGTCAGATAAATGGAGATGGGTGGTTTAAGCAGAATGAGTGAGTTAAAGATTCGAGGAAGAATTTATTTCTAATGGGAGAGAATTGTAACACCCGTGTTCCGGAATTAATTTTTGAATTAAATCGCGTAAATTAAAAAGTGAAAATTAAGCTACGATATAGCTATTCTGATGGTTTTAGAGAGTAAACCGAGCCACGAAAAATCATTGGAGGACATTATGATTTAATTATGGGCTGGTTTAGTGGTTTAATCCTTAAATCAATTAAGAATCGGTTTATTTTAAGTGGAGTTCAACCGAAACAAACCCTACCCTATATAAGTTGAGAAAAATCGACTCTAGCCTCCATTCCTCTCAGTTTGGTCGAGTTTTTGGGGATGTGAAAGCAGGAGAGAAGCTTTTATTTGAGAGAAAAAAGCTTCCATATGAAGGGGTTAGAGATAGACTCGACATATCGTGGGAGAACAAAGATTCCACCTAGCAAATTGTTCTGAAAGGTAACAGAACTTTCTATATCTATAGCTAAGACCTTTATCTAGATTTTACAAGTTATAGATATTAATTTTCATATGTATTGTAAGAGTTATTCATGTTCTTGTGAGGTCATTAGAATTTGTCGTGAATCTGGACCAATGGACGTTCAAATGGTGATCAGAGGTTTCTTTTTTATCGGATCGATCTGAAATTTTATGGGTAGCTTCAGAACATTCAGGAGTCGAGTTTCAATGGTGGAGATTGGAAATGGACAGTTAGATCTCGATCTGCGTTGGTATCTCTGAGATTGTTAGTTTCTGTCACAATTTCAGATTGCACGAGTTTAAGAAAAACGTGTTTTTGGATGGGTTATTGTTTGATTCAGACTCTGGTATTTTGTAGATATGTTCTCCACCCTTAGATCTAGCTCTATGTTTGAGGAAAGCTTATTTATGCTTCGGGACCATCGAATTATGCTCGTTTCAAGTTTGTTCGGTGAATCAATCCTAGAAGAGTTCCCGAAAAGATAAGCTCATGTTTAGCAAGGTGAGTGCAGGACCATAGGCTTAGATATGTGAATATGAATGATAACATCTTGTTTCATGTTTGTAGCCCAAAAAAATTGTGTGATGAGTCAAGTGAGGTTATAGATCGAGTATATCATGATATGGTTGATTGGTTGAGTCGGTATTCATGTTTTAATTTTGTTATTTTCATATTCATGTGTGTGTGTAACCTGTAGATGGGAGGATAGCCTCACTAAGTATTTATTAAATACTTTTGCATCTCATTCTTGGTGCAGGTAAAGAAAAAGTGTGAAACTAGTGAAATCATGGCTATGAGGAGAGGATGATCTAGACTTAAAAATTCGGGTTGGGGTGTTTCAAATTAGTATCAGAGAAATTACGGTTCTAGGATGAGCTAGAATTTAAAAGTAATTGGTTAGACTGTGTAGGGTCATATGCATGTCTCGGGCCGTTAGGATTGTGTACGGACCGAGACCTTGCTTGATGTAAGAAACCATGTGGCTCTATTGTTTGTTTTTTCGTTAGAGGTAGTTTAACCGGTTAAACATGTTGAGTGAGTATGATTATGTGTGTAGTAATCATTTAAGAGTAATTTAAATGGTTGCATGGGATCTTAGAATCATCCTCTTCGAGTTTCTAAGGAGATTTCATGGTAAGTCTTGAGGTTTCTGAAAAATTCTCTAAAATTTTATGATGTATGGTTTATGAAGCTGCTTGGCGTGACATTGGCTAAGTTCATGTGAAATTAGTGTTTTGATTAAGTTTTTGTAGATGGCTAAGTTGTGCTGCGAAAGGGTAAGCGACAATGGCTGATGAGAATTCGGAGAACATTGTTGCTACATAAGGTGTCGTTCCAACAAGTGTTGGTGATACAGTAGAAGGTGCTACTGTAACCATCAACATTGGGTATGCCTGATGGAATGTTGCCGAGAACGGATGCTCGGATGGTGTAAGAATCGTTGATCTATCACATGGGTAAACATTGATGAATTGTTTGCGAGATGTTTAGATGATGATCTAACTTGATCGGAGAATGTGGACTCCAGAATTCTCAAAGGAAAGAAAATTGGATTGTTGAAAACCAATGACAAGTTTTCATGATGATGAAACTCTAATGGACTAAGGGAATAATCAGTGTAGGAGATCAAACTTGATTAGGTGGATTCTGGTGAGAATTGGACTTAGTGAGAAGTCGTTTGTTTATCAGATAATATTCGTTGGTCGAGTAGGAAAATCGAGGCGATGTTTGGTTTGAGAGTTGAGATCAAATATAACAAGAGATTGGGGATGAGAATTGTCCCCAAAGACTTATAGATTTTAAGAGACTTTTCAGAAGTATTTGGATTTGAAAGGTTGAGTAAGATCGAGTCTAAGAGTGAGATTGTGATGTTACTTGGTGAACAATTTATAATCGTGTAGTGATCGCGGGTCATTGTGTGGTATTCAATGACCAATATGTGGTAAACGTATGGTGATCTGATTGGAGGTTTTTATTACCTCTTCACAGGTTTCACCCGAGAAATTAATCTCGAGAGTTTAACCCGATCTTACCGTAAGTGCACGGTTAAATGCAATTGTAGTACAAACGGGATCGATCCATAGGAACTAAGAATAATTACACAGAGAGTGTAGGAATAAATCTAATCTAGGCAAAATATAAAGGTTATTGTTTTGGTTCTACCATCTAAAGTGCCTAAAATAATAAAAAAAAAAGATAAATAATATAAAATAAATAAAGCAGATAAATAAACTAAACTATTTAAATAAATGACTAACGAAATTAAACTAAATTAAATATTTAAATTAAATGCATAAAATAAATAAGCAATAATTAAATAAGTTTGCAATAAATAAATAAAGTGCGATGAACTATACTTGAATGACGTGTAAGCAATAATAAGATAAATGATCTCAAGGGTGAAAGTGAACGATTTCAGGAAATCTAGATCTAGGGTTCATGCTTTACCTGAATAGTTTATATTTGTCATTCTAGAGATTTTCCATGTCTTTCTAGTCCACTCTCGTGGTATGATAGACTCTATATTCAGATCCATTCTCGTGGTAAACTGAATATGCATTTCATATAATTCCATCAATGAATACTAAGCATCCTTAGACTCTCGGCTCAAAAATATAAAGTGAATGATAGATCTGTTTCTAGAGTGCAACCCACTCTCGTGGTGAAATACTTCTAAGATCTTTAATCTAACTTGACCAAAGCGAGATCTATGATTAATTCTATCAAACAACAAATTCGACACTAGCTAAGATTCTCTAGTATGCAGATCTGAAAGTTTAACCCACTCTCGTGGCCTCAAACACTTCTAAACGTACAACCACATCTACTGGATTTAGTTGTACTTTTAAGCATCTCCCATGAGAGAATACTTAGCATAAAAGTGCACACTAGAGTAGCTAGATCGATTAAGAACAATCGAACATTACTAAACCCTATAACATAGATCCTATAATCGATCTCCACCCCAGAGATCTAAAGGATCTACTCACTCATACATCTGCGGGTGACAGCAGGATATGAGTAGGAAGATATGATAAACAATAAACTAAGCAGTAAATAAAGTAAAGCAATGATTAAAAGAAGAACTAAAGAAATCTCATAAATAAATCTCAAGAGCAAAGAGTTTTTGTGTGTGTTTATTGATGGAATTGATTCTAAGAGGCCGTGGCTGCTTCTAGGGCTATTTTACAAGTATTTATATAGTCTTAGGGTTACTGGAACAAACAAGGTCATTTTCCTAAGTTTCTAGAAGCCAAAAATTCGAAAATAACTAAATTTCCACTTTTCTCGGAGGCCAGAATCGACCTATCAAGGTCGATTTTAGGTCCGAGACTTCTCCCTGAGAATTCTTCGGACTTCATATCTACCCCCACAGGTCGATATTGGGGTCGGTGTTACAGTAAAAACAGTGTTTTCTGCATTTGAATCGACCTGGACTGGTCGATGCACTAGGTCGATACTTGGCTCTGTAGCTCCAAAAAAAACCTTCTATGATCGTCCGCGACCCATGGCAAGTAGCTCCAACGTCCTCACGGCTTCTTAAGGCTCTTAAACACTCTAGAAACACCGGTTTTGTTCTATGTACCTAATAATACATAAACATATGCAAAAACACTAAAACTTTACTAAATGTTAGGTATAAGACCTAAAACTAACTTATTCTAATGCATAAAAACATTTAAATATGAGTCCTATAATTATCATGTGGATTTTATAGCCAAAGTGGTATGAGCGGGGGTTGTTATGTGAATTTGATAGCCAACGTGTGGTGAGTGTGTGATTATTCATTGGTATTTGATCATATACGGGTAGCGATCACTAGCGATAAATTGTGTTTATTAATATTGACTTGAGTTGTCATGGATGTTATACATAAATTGAACAAGTGGTGTTCTAAAACTGTTTAGGAAAAGTCTTATTTGGAGTTTTAAGACTTGGATGAGATTATGAGGATAAGAATCCGAGGAAGCAGAGTAGTCCGCAGTTGTTTTATGTGTGAGGGCTATTGGGACAAGTGTGGTTCCTTAAGATAAGTGGTTTCTCTATTGTCTTGAGAGAACAAGAATGGTTCTCTGTTGACCTGGGAGGATCAGTGGATTCTCTGATGACCTTTGAGGATGAGTACATTCTCTGAGGACCGGGAGGACAGTGTGTGTTTTCCAATACTCTAGGAGGACAGTGTGTGTTTTCCAATGCTCTATGAGGACAATGTGTGTTCTCTATGACTCAAGAGGACAATGTGTGTTTTCTATACACCGAAAGAGGACGATGTGTGTTCTCTGTATGCTTTAGGGAGAGTGTGTGTTCTGTGATGCTCTAGGGACAGTGTGTTCTACCAACTCAGAGGGACAGTGTGTGTTCCTAAGTACTCTAAGGACAATGTGTGTTCTACATGGCTCTAAGGACATTGTGTGTTCTGTGAGGTTCTAAGGATGGTTGATCCTGAAAGACCTCAAGAGTCTGAGTATGAGTTGGGAGCTGAGTATTGTATGGGTATGGGTTGAGTATGGTCAAAGAGATTTGACTTGACGTTTTTTTTAATAAAAGAGGAGGTTGATATGACTGTGGATAGTCAGATAAATGAAGACGGTTGGTTTAAGCAGAACGAGTGAGCTAAAGATTCGAGAAAGAATCTATTTCTAGTAGGGGAGAATTGTAACACCCGTGTTTCGGAATTGATTTTTGAATCAAATCGCGTAAATTAAAAAGTGAGAATTGAGCTACGAAATAGCTATTCTGACGATTTTAGAGATCAAACCGAGCCACGAAAAACCATTGGAGAACATTATGATTTAATTATGGGCTAGGTTAGTGGTTTAGTTGGTTTAATCCTTAAATCAATTAAAAATTGGTTTATTTTAAGTGGAATTCAACTGAACCAAACCCTACCCTATATAAGTTGAGAAAAATCGACCCTAGCTTCATTCCTCTCAGTTTGGTCGACTTTTTGGGCTGTGAAAGCAGGAGAGAAGCTTTGAGTTGAGAGAAAAACAAGCTTCCATATGAAAGGGTTAGAGACAGACTTGACATGTCGTGGGAGAAAAGAGATTCGACTAAGAAAATTGTTCTCAAAGGTAACGAAACTTTCTAGAGTTATAGCTAAGACCTTTATCTAGATTCGCTAAGTTACAAATCTTAATTTCCATATGTATTCTAAGAGTTATTCATGTTTTTGTGAGGTTGTTAGAATCTATCGCGAATCTGGACCAGTGGACGTTCAAATGCTTATCAGAGGTTTCTCTTTTATCGGATTGATCTGAAAATTTGTGGGTAGCTTCAGAACATCCAGGAGTCAAGTTTCAATGGTGGAGATTGGAAATGGACAGTTAGAGCTCGATCTGCATTGGTATCTCTGAGACTGTTAGTTTCTATCATAATTTCAGAGTGCACCGGTTTAAAAAGAACGTGTTTTTGGATAGGTTATTTTTTTATTCAGACTCTGGTATTTTGTAGAGATGTTTTTCACCCTTATATCTAGCTATAAGTTTGAGGAAAGCTGATTTATGCTTCAAGACCATTAATTTATGCTAGGTTCAAGTTGGTTTAGTAAATCTGCCCCGGAAAAGGAGTTCGAGAAAAAGAGAATGCACATGTTTAGTAAGGTGAATGCAGGACCATATGCTTAGCTGTGTGTATATGAATGATAACATCTTGTTTCATGTTTGTAGACCGAAAAGTTTGTGTAATGAGTCAAGTGAGTTTCTAGATTGAGTATATCATGATATGGTTGATTGGTTGAGTGAGTATTCATGTTTCAATTTTGTTATTTTCATATTCATGTGTGTGTATAGCCTATAGATGGGAGGATAACCTCACTAAATATTTATTAATTACTTATGAATCTCATTCTTGATGCTGGTAAATAAAAAGTGTGAAACTAGTGGAATCATGGCTATGAGGAAAGGATGATCTAGACTTGGAAATTCGGGTTAAGTGTTTCAAAGATATCTTGCTTGATACGCAATACAAGCGTAGTGGAGAAACAAAGGATGAACTTGATACCAGATTCGATATCACATACTAAAGAAAACGGGCCCTAACCGGTGAATCATAATTCTAGATTTTTACGCGTTTGGTTTTAGTAGTTATGATTAGATATTTCTATTTTTTAATCGTTTGTCTTATTAGTTAAGATTTGAGTTTATCTTTGTAATCTAGGGCTTTACGCTTAAGGTCTATTTAAGAGACCATTATCATTAATTAAAAGAATATTCCAATCATTAACCTTAGTCGAGAAAACTAGGGTTGATAAGGGAGCATATTTTCTTTAAGCTTTACCTTCTCATCATAAACATAAACACTACGACACACGTAACACGTTCACAGTCACGGGCTCATATCAATTTGGTATCAGTGCCGATCGACACCATGGGAGACGAAAACTCATCACTAGCCCAGATACAGAAACAATTCAAGACAGCCCAATCACAGACCTATGCAACAATTGAAGAGATACGCACGGAATTGGCCACCTTGGCTGCCCGTGTAGATGGGAAGACAGAGGAGATCCACAGAAGGAGTCTGGCAAGGGTAAGACCGTCAGCGTGATTCTTTCCCCCAAAGGAGGTAGTCATAAACCAGGAGAGGAGGAGCTGTGGCCGGTTTATGCATCCACCATTGGGAAGAATTACCGCCCGAAAGACGGAGGAGGAGATTGGCCAGTGCGCCTGATTAGGTCACAAACAGGGCATGACGATCAGCATCCCTATGGCATGAGGACACGAGGCCCAATCTGGAATTGGGATGCACGGGAACGCAACATGCTATGGGGTAGGGTATGGAACTAAGGGAGATCCACCAGCGAGAATGGGATTTCCGTCATACGACGAGAGCACACATACGGTGGAATGGCTCCAACGTTGCGAAGACTACTTCTTCGATCAGCTGGTGATTGACGATGACGCCAATGTTCGACAAGCGACGTTTGTACTGACAAGGGCAGAAAGATAGTGGTGGAGTAACCTTAGACATTTGGTGACTCACCGACTCGGATGGGAAGAATTTATGAAGCATTGTAAGAGCCGGTTTGGGCGGTCCGATGCGGTAAATTCCATAGGAAAGCTGACCAATCTGCGCCAAACCGGAATGGTGGATGAATACTTCGATCAATTTGAAGCTAGTTTGGGACGTTAGTATCGTTTAACAGGGTCACAATAGTTGTGGCAATTTTGTGCTGGTCTCGCAGATGTTCTAAGGAAGTACCTCCGACCGGAGACAATATTCGAAGCGATGGAGTTTGCAAGAGAAAATGAATATAAATTGGGTGACGATAGACGCACACGAACCTTTGGTGGTTTCACTATTCCGGAGGGTAGACGGGCGTATGTATACTCCAAAGCAACACCCATGGCCAAGCGTGGAAAGGGAATACCGCGAGGGATTCTTGCAACGGGTTCCATAGCAGCAAAGGAAAAGACAGGACCATCAAAACCATTCTGGAAAAAGTTAACCACAAGTGAAAGAGCAGAACGAAGAGCGAAAGGTCTTTGCTTTAACTGTGATAAGCTCTTCTCTCCATGACACAGCTACAACCCAGTGCTATTCCATATTATGCCTGTCGAAGAAGGAGAGGGTACGGAGGATGAAGCACTTGAGGAGGAAGATATAGGAATATCACTGAATGCCATGAGGGGGTACAAGACGATAAGAAATTTCAAGTACGGTGTGACCTTGCTAATGGAACAAGATGGGTATTACTAGATCCAGGCAGTACCCACAATTTTATCAAAACGAGTATAGCGAAGCTGGCTGGAGTCCCAATGATACGGTGGCCAGGGTTGTACGTCGCGTTACCTGATGGAGGAAGATGTCTGATTGATGGTCTATATAAGGGACTTAATTTGAGTGTCCAAGGGCATTAATTTGCAGTGGATTGTTTTGCTATCGCTTTAACAGGATTTGATGTTGTTCTGGGAATTATATGTATCAATGCTTTGAGAAAAATGATTTGGGATGGCATCTCAAAAACAGTGGAGTTTAACTGGGAAACAGTATCGTTATTTGGCGACAAGAAGTGGACTGCCGAGAGGAAAACGAGCCAAAGCTCAATGTCCACAGCGGCAATTTAGAAAAGTGGTTCGATGAGGAGGAGGAGGAGGAGGTATTCTTAATGACAACATCCGAGGCAGTAAAACACTTAAAGTCGCAGGAGGGGAGCGTTAAGGGGGTAGGAAATAGAAATTATGGGGATCTGAAGACATGATTAAAAGAACTTCTTGTGGAATACAATGATCGTTTCAAGGATGTGGTGGGGCTTCCGCCTCAGCGTGACTGTGACCATAGGATTCGATTGTTGCATGGAACGAATCCTGTGGTGGTATGACCGTACAGATACCCACATTTGCAGAAGTATAAGATAGAAAAACAATGCACATAAATGTTGAGACGTGGAGTCATATGCCCAAGTACATCACCATTCTTATCAACGGTGTTCTTGGTAAAAAAAATGGATCGCATGTGGCATTTTTGCATTGATTTTTGCGACCTGAACAAAGTAACAGTATAAGATAAATATGCAATTCCCGTAATTGATGAACTATTAGATGAGTTACATGGAGCTCGATGGTTCACGAAATTGGATTTGACTTCGGGTTACCACCAAATTCGAATGGTTGGGGAGGATGTGGAGAAGACAGATTTTCGAACGCACCATGGCCATTTTGAGTTCATGGTTATGTGATTGAGCTCATATTTACATGTTTTTACGTATTATATATAGACTAATGTTATGTTCTTTGATAGAGAAACTGAATGCTAGTCTAGCTAGGGTCCGAGTTAGATTAAGATCTCAGGAATACATCACCATGAGAGTGAGATGTTATTCTAGAAATAGATCTATCATTCACTCTTCGTCTTAGACATACTCTAACAGAAGCTAAACACTTAGTTAATTGGTTGGTAGTGTGACAACGTCAATCGATGTGTCTCCCACACATAAAAGTAATCGATTATGGGATGCGTTTAACGCGTGAAGGTCGCCACGAGAGTGGTTCTGACACGGTGACTAGTTCCACGAGAGTGGCCTAGCCTAAATTCGAATATCCCTAGATTGACAACACAAACTTATTAGGTAAAACATGAATCCCAAATATAGACTTTCTGAAATCGTTCACATTCACCTTAGGGATCAATTGTTAATTTATTATTTAAGTTATTTAAATAAAATTATTTTATATTTATTTTATTTAATTTATGCCATTTATTTTCTGTTATTTATTTTTTGTTATTTAATTTACATACTTTAATTTATGCTATTTATTTTATGCACTTTAATTCGCTATTTACTTTACGCAATTTACTTTATGCAATTTACTTTCTGTTATTTACTTTACGTAATTTATTTTCAAAATTTTTATTATTGCTTATTTAATTATTACATATTTAATTTATTTAATTATTGTTTATTTATTTTACGCATTTTAATTATTTATTTAGTTTATGCATTTCCATTATTTAGAACTAAGAAACAAATCCCCAACTTTTATAATTTTCCTAGATTAGATTCATTCCTGCAATCTCTATGTAGTTATTCTCAATCTCTGTGGAACGATCCCGATTATATTACAATTGTATTTAACCGTGCACTTATGGTCACATCGGATTAAACTCTCGAGGAAACTTGGGTGAAACCTAGTGAGAAGTGGGAGAAATAACCTCCTTCCTCATCAAGTTTTTGGTGCCGTTGCCGAGGACTGTAGCAATAGCCACAGAGATTTGGTCTGAACCTGGAATTAGGTTTATTTTTATTTTCTTATTTTGTTTAATTTTGCTTTTTGATTTTTTCAGGTAAAAAAAGATAGTAAAAAAATAAAAAAAAATGAACCAGTTGCTGGACTGGGTAGTACGAACGATTGGCATGGCCGTCGAGCCAACAAGTCATGGCCACTGCACAGGCATCTAACCACCACCTGTGCAAGATGTTGATTTTGAAATCAAGATTGACTTAATTAACATGATCCAGGAGGAAAAGTTTCATGGTCTATCAACAAAGAACCATATCGATAATCTGAATGACTTCGAAATTTTTTGCAGATTGGTGAAAATAAGAGGTGTCTCTAAAGATGCAGTAAAGCTGCATTTATTCCCATTTTCACTTGGGGGTGAAGCACATCAGTGGGAGAAGAACATTCCATCAAAGACCGTTACGACGTGTTGTCAATGCCGGAAAGCATTCCTAAAAAAATTATACTCGAATGCTATGACAACTTATTGGAGAAACAAGATATCAACCTTCACACAACGAAGCACTGAGAGTTTCGGAGAGACTTGGGAGAGATTCAAGGAATACACCAGACAATGCCCTCATCATGGATTTGGCGACGAGTCCTTGTTGAGCGTATTTTACAGAGGAGTGACTCCCAAATATCGTACATTACTCGATGTGAGTAGCCGCGAAAGTTTGGGCAAGATGCACAATGTGGAAGAAAGTTAGTGGAGAATCTTGCCGAGAGTGACGCGAACTATGGAGAAGACTACAATCGAGTGAATAGACGCATTGGCATCCATGAGGACAAGGAGAAGATGACCATGGAGGCATTGAACGAAAAAATAGACAGACTTCTGAAATTAAAGCAAAGGTCAATAAACTACGACAATTTTTTTTCAGACGATCGATTGCCTTTCAAGGATGGATATGCCAAAGTATGCCATATTACGGAGTACCAACCTCACTGTCCTAGGGAGCCTACTCACCAAAGTCATCAGAGGAGTCTTGTCCCGAAGGAAAAATGTTATGAACCGATCGATAAAAACAATCAACAACAATTCCAAGGAGGGTCAAATGCACAACAATCCAAGGAAGCAAAGCTCGAGAGTGGGTTGCAACGAATCTTGGACAGACAAGCAAAAGTTAATGCTTGGATCGGCGAAAAGTTTGAAAATATTCCCCGGAAGTGCGACGAGCTGAACAACAAATTCGATGGTTTACCCTCCCGAATCGACGTTTTGGAGACTAAAACGACTCAATTTGCAACCTCATCTCAAAGTACTCAATATATGCTTTCCGGTAAACCCGAAATGAACTCTGAGGAGTATGTGCACGTCATGACACTGAGGAGTAGCAAGCAGTTGGAGGAAAACGTTTTAGCAATGTTTCCGACGGAGCCAATCGAGCAGATGCATCGACCACACCAGGTCGATGCTCTACCCATCGAACTTCCCCGTTGAGCACAAGCGGTTGATGTTCTTCCAGATCCAAGTCACAAACTTATGCATCGACCAGCCTTGGTCGATGCTAAGCTTGACGACGGAGACCATCGACATAAGCATCGACCAGGCGAGGCCGATGCCATTTTAGGGAGAACGATCAGACATTCCCATCGAGTAGAGGATGTCGATGTGATTGTAGGAGCACCCATCGAGCATACACATCGACCAGGATGGGTCGATGCCAAGCTGATGACGAATGACATCGATGCAAGAATCGACCAGAGGCGGTCGATGCAGAACCTGGATCCTTTACATCTACCAAGCGTGGTCGATTCCCTTCTAGGAGTGACCATCGGGCCTTCACATCGCATAGAAGAGACCGATGCACTCTCAGAAGGAACCATCAGACAACTGCATCGACAATATCTGGTCGATGCACCACTGAAACCCGCCGAGATCGCTCCTTTGTTTTTGGAATGCCCACATAACAACATCCTTGGAAGCATAGGACACAATCATGACACTAGAAGGACTAGTAGCATCATCACTCATCATCCCTACATGGAACACCCTCTCCCGTTCATTAAAGAAGAACGAAATCCCTCGAGACCAAAGTTCTTTGGTGGGAATGTTCAGCACAATCAACGGAGGATACTCGAATTGATTGACCCAATCAAGCAGGAAAGGTTTCAGATGTCGTTGAAATGCATCCCGGAGACAAGATCATTCCAAGAAAGAGACCCGGTTAGAACACTTTTCAAGAGGGAAGATCCCGGACAATACAAAGTACCGTGTTCTATCCTAGGTTTTGAGTTTGATGACACTCTCTGTGGCTCCAGAGCAAGCGTTAATATCATTTCCGTAGAGAGAGCTAAGCTGATGGGAATCATAAATCTTCAACCATCGAAGTTTCAATTTGCACTCGCCAACGCCGATGTAATGAGTTCAAACGGAGTAGGTAAGGATGTCATGGTGTGGATCGGTAATTGTAGAGTCCCTACAGAATTTCACATACTTGACATGAGGGCGGATGATGATACTCAAATCATCCTTGGTGGCCCATTCCTTGCAACGGTTGGAGCGGTGATCAATTGGCCTAAACGACGAGTCACGTTCACATTGGTGAAAAAAAACGACTTCTATAATGTGATCCCGACTGATAGACCTCCACCACAACCTCCACTGGCCCATTCCGTAAGACCGTCGAGCTCACGACGTTAAAAAAACTTTCTATCTTTTTAAAACTTATTTATTTATTTTTTTTTCAATTTTCAGTTTTTATTTTCCGTTTTTCAAATTTCTTCGCTATTTTTTTGTTTTTCTTTGTTTTTCCTGTTTTTCTTTTTTGTGTTTTAATTTTCATGTTATTTTCAACATAAAAAAATTATATATATAAATCAACGACTTGACAATGTGGGAGCTGATCAAACCTGCGAACCCGATAAGAAAATTCAGGTATGAATTTTCATGCCTTTTACCTCCTTTACGGTTTTGTGTCACAACGAGGACGTTATGATTTAAGTGTGGGGGAGAGTTTTGCGATCTATGTAGGTAATTCTATTTCCTTGACATCTTTTGATGGAAGTTTTACCATAAGGTTTTCGCATGTTGAGAGATTGTTACACTCTTTTTCTCGTTCATAAGTTCAATAACATGTGAAAAGGTTTTTAATGAGATAGCGATAGAACTTGTTAATTGTGTTAATGTTTAGATGCATTGTTGGATAGTGTGGGATCTTTAGGACATTTAGAAAATCCATGAGTGGAATAACAAACCCCAAAAGGATCGTTCTTCCAGAGACTTAGACGAATCGGAGTTGACTTCTCACCTTAATGAATTTAATTATTCTTGATTTGGGGCTTGAGATGCATCGAACATGATATCTCTATGAGATCCTGCAAGACTCGTCTAAGTAAGTACGATTCCCCTCTTCCTTCCCTTCCATCAGATAATAAAAGAAACGAAAAAAAAAGAAAGAGAAATGAAAAGAAAGAAAAAAGGATATAGAAGCAAACTGGGTATTGGAATCAACCACTTTCAATGTTCACGTCTCAAGAAAACTTGTCCTAGAAATAAAAAAGAGCTTAAGAGGAAAAGCGATCGATAGAAAAAAAATATAATGATACCCTAGAAAAGTAGAGAGAAATCGATCGATCTTGAAGTGAGAAAAGAGAGAGGAAAAGAATTGTACTAAGATGGTCTTGAGCTTACAAAAATCCGAAGGAGTAATTGTTCATTTCCTTTGATCGATACTCCTAAGTTGAGAACCCATGCTTAGAATAAAAAGAGGAGTCAACAATGAGAAGTCTATAGTCAAGGGAGGATTGGTTTGGATTAAGGTGCGTTGCTATGCTAATGGTGAAGTACATGAGTACATTAGAGATCATTCAACTTCCACAAAGACAAAATGCACTAAACACAACAATGTCACAAGGTACAAGTTCACTCTCCTTATCTTTATCGTTTTTCAATAAAATAACTTCACTATACTTAGATTTTGTTTGCTTGAAGAAAAGCAAATGATAAGTGTGGGGGAGTTGATAGAGCTCATATTTACATATTATTACGTAATATATATAGACTAATATCATGCATTATAACTATCGTTTAGTACTATTTTAGTGCATTTGCATATGTTTATATATTTATAGGTACTTAGAGTAAAACCAGTGTTTCTAGAGTGTTTAAGAGCCTTAAGAAGCCATGAGGACGTTGGAGTTGCTAGCCATGAGTCGTAGACGATCACAGAAGGTTTCTTTGGAGCTATAAAGCCAAGCATCGACCCAGTGCATTGACCAGTCCAGGTTGATGCAAATGCAGAAAAGCTGTTTTTACTGTAGCACCGACTCACAGCATCGACCTAGGGTGCCCGATGCTGTTCCAGAGAGAATTCCATCGACCCAGGGCATCGACCCAGGGTGCCCGATGCTGTCTCTCCGAGCTGAAAAAGGAAAGTTGATGATTTGGCGATTAATGAGTGGACAACTTGTTATTTTCGTCCAAAGACTTCTAGAAACTTCTTGGGCACGACCTAGACTCCCCCTAATGCCCTAATACTATATAAACACATGTAATGCTCATTAGAGAGCCCCCTCCTTCTTAGCCACCTTTGAGAGCCAGCACTTAGAGAGAAAAGTTTCAAACTCTTTGTTCTTATGTTTTGTTTATGATATTGATTTAGTTCTTCTTTTTATTTCTTTACTTTCTTTACTGCTTTTGTTTATTGATTATCATGTCTTCCTACTCATATCCTACCGTCACCGTCGGAGGTATGAGTGAGTAGTTCCTTTAGATCTCTGGGGTGGAGATCGATGATGGGATCTATGTTATAGGATTTCATATGTTCTTTTGTTCTTAATCGATCTAACTACTCTAATATTCAATCTTAATGCTAAGTCATATCCTATGGGAGATGCTTAAGGTTATAATCGAGAGGTTATAGGAATAGAAGCTCTTAGCACCACGAGAGTGGGTTAAAAGTTCAGATCTGAATATTAGCTATGGTCGAGTTTGTTGTTTGATAGAGAAACTCATTGCTAGTCTAGCTAGGGCCCGAGTTAGATTAAGATCTCAAGAATACATCACCATGAGAGTGGGATGTTATTCTAGAAATAGATCTATCATTCACTATTCGTCTTAGACATACTCTAACACAAGCTAAACACATGGTCAATCGGTAGATAGTGTTACAACGCCAATCGATGTGTCTCTCACACATAAGAGTAATCGATGATGAGATGCGTTTAATGCGTGAAGATCGCCACGAGAGTGGTTCTGACACAGTGACTAGTTCCACGAGAGTGGCCTAGTCTAACTTCGAATATCCCGAGATTGACAACACAAACTTATTAGGTAGAACATGAATCCAAAATATAGACTCTCTAAAATCGTTCACATTCACCCTAGGGATCAATTGTTAATTTATTATTTAAGTTATTTTATATTTATGTTATTTAATTTATGTCATTTATTTTCTGTTATTTATTTTCTGTTATTTATTTTATGTTATTTAATTTACGCATTTTAATTTATGCTATTTATTTTATGCACTTTAATTGATGCTATATAATTTATGCAATTTACTTTCTATTATTTACTTTACACAATTTATTTTCAGTAATTTTATTATTGCTTATTTAATTATTACTTATTTAATTTATTTAATTACCGTTTATTTATTTTACGCATTTTAATTATTTATTTAGTTTATGCATTTCAATTATTTAGAATTTATAAACACACTACCAATTTTTTTAATTTCCCTAGATTATATTCATTTCTGAAATCTCTGTGTAGTTATTTTCAGTCTCTGTAGATCGATCTCGATTATAATACAATTGCATTTAACCGAGGAAACTCGACTGAAACCTGGTGAGAAGAGGGAGAAATAACCTCCCTCCCCATCATTATGCCTTTCGGCTTGTCAAACGTTCCATCTACTTTTCAAAGCTTGATGAATGCTGTTTTTTGGGATTTTCTCCTCAAGTTTGTCTTAGTATTCTTCAATGATATATTAATCTACAGTGACTCTTGGGCTGAACACCTCAGGCACCTCCGACAGGTTTTCGCGGTACTACGGCTACACCAGTTGCTATTGAAAGCCCCTATATGTGTGTTCGGTCAGGCGGAATTGGGTTACTTAGGTCACATTATCTCACACACGGGAGTCAGTGGACCAATCCAAAATCTTGGCAATTATGGAATGGCCAAAACCCATCACGGTACGGGTTGTACGTGGCTTCTTGGGGCTGTCGGGATATTACAGGAAGTTTATAAGAGACTACGGGATCATAGCAGCTCCTTTAACAAGCCTATTACGGAAAACAATTTCTCTTGGACCGAAGAGGCCGAAGTAGCATTCGAGAAACTGAAAAAAGCTTTCTCGGAATCTCCGGTACTAGCCCTACCAGACTTTTCAGAGGAGTTTATCGTGGAGTGTGATGCTTCGGCCACCGGTATTGGGGGAGTGTTGCAACAAAAGGAGCACCCAATTGAGTTATTTAGTCGCAAGTTGGCAGATAAGCATACGAACGAGAACTCATTCGCTTGGCCAAAGCAATCATACATTGGCGGCCATACTTATGGTGAAGACGATTTCTAATCCGCACCGTTCACTACAGTCTCAAGTTTTTGCTGGAACATCGGTTGTCCAGCTTACCACAGATTCATTGGGTCAACAAACTATTGGGATTTGATTTCGTGGTGGAATACAGATCGGGTTCACTCAACAAAGTTGCTTATGCGCTATCGCGACGTAAGGAGGAACAAAGCAATGAAGAATGCGTTGTATATGCACTTCGAGAGGCAGAGAGGGGAATAATGGCTCAACTTCGTGCAGAGATTGAACGAGACCCAGATTTATCATCACGCCGCGATCGCATAATCAAGGGAGAAGAATCCACTGTTTGGGAGGCAAGGGATGGATTGATTTTGTATAAGGGTCGAGCTTATATCAGTGAGGGATCAAATCTTGTAAAAGAGGTGGTGGCTGGATTTCATAATTTTGGCCATCAAGGAGCTCAGAAGACGATGGACAAAATAAAGAGAGATTTTTATTGGAAAGGATGGAAAAATTCCGTACATGATTTCATTAGAGTGTCAGGTCTGCCAGCGGAATAAGTGGGAGACTCTACAACCGGCGGAACTGCTACAACCACTCCCTATACCATCTCAAATTTGGTCCGACATTTCAATGGACTTTTTCGAAGCTTTACCTAAAGTGGAGGGAAAAACAGTGATATTAGTAGTTGTGGACAGATTCTCCAAATACAGTCATTTTATTCCGTTGAGCCATCCATATACGGCGGCCTCCGTAGCCCGCGCATTCTTCAAAGACATTGTCCGCTTACACAGAATTCCCGAGACCACTGTTTCCGATAGGGATAAGGTTTTTCAAAGTTTGTTTTGGCGTGAGTTATTTCGGCTGCTAGGGACGAAACTGTGTTTCACCACTGCATATCATCTACAATATGACGGCCAAACAGAAGTGGTTAACAGAACATTGGAAATGTACTTGCATTGCTTAACGGGAAACGTTCCACGGGACTGGTTGAAATGGCTTCCATGAGTGGAGTACTGCTACAACACATCCTACCATACGAGCCTTAAAACTACCCCATTTAAGGTCGTATACGGCAGAGAACCTCCGCGACTGCTTGATTATAGTGGTGGAAGTTCACAAGTGGATAGAGTTGATGTGGCATTATCACGACGGGATGAGTTTCTTCCCACTGCTCGCGAACGTCTCTTAGAAGATCAGGAACGGATGAATTCAACTTATAACAGTCATCATCGCGCCTTAGAATTTCAAGTTGGTGATTGGGTTTGGCTCTTAAGCTCCAGCCATATCGACAACTCTCAGTCGCCCGTAAGAGTTTCCATAAGCTCTCTCCAAAGTTTTATGGGCCGTTTGAAGTTTTGGCACGCGTAGGCTCAAACTGCCGGACAATACTCGGATTCATGACGTTTTTAACATTTCGCTGGTAAAACCACACAAAGGAGAACAACCAACGTCTATTCAACATTTACCATAAGTGATTCAAGGAAAAGTGGCACCACCAACACCAAAGGAGTTACTTCGTGCTCGGTTTCGTGGAGGAAGTCAGCAATTACTTGTCAAGTGGACAGATGATGATGAGGACTCTGCCACGTGGGAGGATGCTGACAAGCTTTTGGAAGCATACCCATAATTTGAGCTTGAGGACAAGCTCTTAGTCGAGGAGGGAATGTAATGATACCAGATTCGGTATTACATACCAAAGAAGACGGGCCCTAACTCTATTTTTTAATCATTTGCCTTATTAGTTAAAATTTGAGTTTATCTTTGTAATCTATGGCTTTACGCTTAACGTCTATTTAAGAGACCATAGTCATTAATAAAAAGGATCTTTCGATCATTAACCTTAGTCGAGAAAAATAGGGTTGATAAGGGAGAGTATTTTCTTTAAGCTTTACCTTTTCAGCATAAACGTAAACACTACGGCACCCGTAACACGTTCACAGTCACGGGCTCGTATCAGAACTCCATGTTTTACTGAATTGTCACTATACTGCTCAGGTTTTGGAAATCGTTCCTACTCTGTTTAAGCCAAACCCGCGGCACGTAGTGTATTTATAGAAACACCCTCCAAAATGCTATCTTCGAGGTGTGGTCTTGGCAAGAGGTTCGTTGGGATCTGCCAAAAATACGGAAACCTTTGCCCCAAATGAATAATCCAAACACTAGTAGCTTGTTATATATCATGAATAAGACATGTATGCAATGCCATGTTGTCTATCTGAATAAGGTTCTTCGGTTCCGCAATGAATCAGTTGTACAAATACTATTGTGTATGACATGAAAAAAATAAGAAATCTAGTATATACAATACAACACTAGAGCGTATTCTAAGAGAGATTATTAAAACAATAAACTAATACAACAACTTATATAATCAATCAGCCTGAGCTTCTCGTGCTCTTTGTACTTTCAAGTCATCAAGATAGTTCTGGTAGATATAAAAAGCGAAGCCCGTGGAAGCGATGAGCATTGCGACCATCTTAACCTCAGTCAGCTTGTCGTGGAACACTGCAATGGCTGCAATAGGCGTAACGATGAGAGAGAGTGTAGATTTTAACAACCACACCAACTATCAATAACTTAGGTAATACCTTAAGTTTTAAAAATTGAACAAATTGAATGGGGTGGGCAAAAAAACCATAACCGGAAAAATCGAAGCTAACCAAACCTAAATAAGTGATTTGGTTTGGTTATGTTTTAGATTAAAAATCCATTTGGATGTCATTTTCATTAAGTTTCCGGTTCAAGTTTGGTTTGGTTAAAAACCATAAAATCGAATGGTTATTTTAGTTTTAAATAAAGTTTAGAATAATTAGATATAATTATTTTTTTTAGCTTATACGGTGTTTAATAATGTCCTTAGTGTTTTGTGTATTCATGATTCTTTTATGGTTTTAAACTACATTGCAAAGTATTTAGATCTTATTTATATATCACTAGATCTCCATGTTCATTTATTTTATGTTTTGTTTATCAGAAATTCATAAGCAGCATGAAAAGGCCAATAATCGTGGCTAATGACGATGATACAATTTATTTTCTGTTTTTTTTCTATAACATTTAATTTATATAGGTTTCAAATTAAATTTAGGATTTAGGTTTATGAAACAAGATTTGGATTCTATTCTTTGAATTATGTTTTACTTATTAGCTTAATATATTATTTCTATTCTACGTTTAAATTAAGGTAGTCTAGTGAGACGACCTTGGTTTCTTATATTTGATTACTTTTTATGAAACAAAAACAAACTTATATATATATTTTTTGTAAAAACATGGTATAATCTTAAAAAAATCGGAACCAAACCGAATTACATATAGTTTTTATATGGATCTATTTTTTATAAAACTGATAAACCGTAAAACCGAAAAAACTAAATCGTAACCAAACCGAATTACATAAAAGCCGTTAAACCGTAAAACAAAAAAAATCAAACCGAAACCAAACTGAAAATCATATGTACACCCCTAATTGATATTGGTATTAACTAAGCCGGAACACAGTTTCACTAAAGTTAAATGTGACAAAACGAGGAATCAATCTGCTATAGTGGAATAATGAAGATTGAAAATATTTTTTTTTTTCTTTTGTTTTGTATGACAACTAGCTTCGTTCCCGATGATGAATTAAGCTAACCAGAAGAAAATTATATATATGATAGTGTTATCTGAAAAAAACAAAACGAAATATTATATAGAAACATGCATGCTCCCAATTATGTATCACTCATATTTATACAATATCTTTTTTTTACTTGATTGAATTTGCTTATGTGAAATGCTCTTCATTATGTGGAGCTAGCACGTTGAATCTTATGAGTTATATTAGATTTTAATAGTTCTATAGAATCTATCTAATTTTATCAAAGAAAAATGTGTCTGGTATATAATTTAAGAAAAAAAAAGAGAAAATTGAAAACACTAAAACTTGAAAAATGAATATAATTTTTTTGTTGTTTGTTTAGAATTTTTTTATTAAACAACTCTATATTAATTTTCAGATTTTAGCAATTAGACTCATCATATACAAATGTCACATCGAATGGACATCAACGAGACTTAAATTATAGGATGAATCAGGTAGATAACGTTATTTTAAAAAGAACTAAGAGAATAGCCTTGTGTCCAATCCTGGGCACGGGTACTTGATATCCGCCAAGTACTCGCTATCCGTTCGAACAAGTATCCGTAGTTAGCAAGCCGGATATTAAAGCTCCTAAGCCAATTGTTTGCAAGTAGCAAGACAAATACAAATATTTTTTTAGAATCCACTATTTGGCCTTGTTATCCGTAGTTCAGTATCTTAGCCTAATCCTTCTACCCTTTTTACACGGGCCACCCTTCTTCTCCACAAGACTTTAAGGCACATAAGAATTTAAGGCCTAGTCTTTAATCGAAAAAAACCCTTAAGACACTAAGACACTAACCCTCGTGCTTTTCCTCACAAACCCCTAGACTAGACTTCTGGCCTCACCTTGGCTTTTTCTTCTGATCTTCTTGGTCTTCACCTCTCACTGCGCTCTCACTCTCACTCTCAGTCTTAGTCTCTCACAATCGCGCAGCCAAACTCTCGGACTCTCCCACCAGAAAACACAAATCGCAAACCATCTTTTTTGCTGGTCTCTGCTTTTGTGTCTCAGCATGCCCTGCTTTGCCGGGTCTCTCGCCGCTTGGTCTCTCGCTTCTGGCCGTATATGTTTTGACTTCTCTGCTCTTCGTCGTTTCGTTCTCAGGTCTCAATCTATCTTTCTCTATTTTGTCGTCTAATTCCTCTTTTTCTGATTGTGATTTTGCTTTTTAATATTGTGCTTTTTCAATTGCTTATTCTCAGGTGAACTCTTCTTAGGCGAAGCCGAACTCTTCTCAGGACAGTGAATCTGTTTTTTGCTATCTTTTTTCCCATAAACCTCGTATTGACATATGACTTTCCTGTATCGTGATCTACTTTGAACTAGACAATTTGTTAGGGTTTTGTATTGTTTTAGTAATCAATCATTCGATTATAATTTTTCTCTTTTGAATCGTTGTGAGAATTTCAGAAACCTGGTCTTGTTGATTGTTTTAGTAATCAATCATATTGTGTTTGTGTTTGCTTGATACTGTGTTTTAGTAATCAATCATATTGTGTTTTAGTAATCAATCAATTGAGATCAAGTTTTGAAGTTTGCTTTGATATTTGGATTGTTTTAGTAATCAATCATACTATGTTAATGTGTTTTCTTGAGAGAATCATAAGTATATAGGCTGGAAACTCACACGGATAGGGGGGACCTGATGATACTACTCTTGAATGAGAAAGACCTTTGTGTCTGTATCGCTCCATTTTGAGTTATAACAACGTCACATACTTATGATTCTCTCATTCTCTGATTGATTGATGTGTTGTGTTTTGTTATGTCATATTACCTAGTTATCTAACAAATTGTTTTGTTTGGTAGTCTTCACAGAATGCAGAAACAAATGTAGAAGGTGTTGGAGACAGAAACACAGACGGATGCTCTAACTTTAGAATCAGTTGAATCTAAGGTAACTACTAGACAAAGATCTAGAGCTTGGGATAATTTAAAAAATGTGAGGATAAAATGCATGCAAAATGTAATCACTGTGGGAAAGTAGTTAAAATTAAATTAGGAACAGGTGTCAATACTAGCATTATGCTCAAACATAGTGATACTTGTAAAAAACTTCAACCTGAACTTGAAGAAGAGGTTGTTGCGGGTAAATGATTAAAGCAATCAACTTTACTGAATCAGAACCAAAAAAACAAGGAAGTTGTTCCATCATACTTACAGTTTGATAATTTGATTCTAGAAAATCTCTGGTTAGGTTGATTATAAATGATGAGTTGCCTTTTACGATTGTTGAAAAAGAAGGTTTTAGACAATTTGTTTACACTCTTCAGCCTAGGTTTGCTATCCCTTCCCGTAGGACAATCACTAGAGATTGCATCAGTTTGTTTCTTGATGGAAAGAAAAAGTTGAAAAAGTTGGTTAAAACTGATACTTGCAGTTAAGCACATGTAATTAATGTTTTGAACAGATGTCCAAGTTTGTTTCTTTTACAACTGATACTTGGACATCTGTTCAAAACATTAATTACATGTGCTTAACTGCACATTACATTGATGACCAATGGAATTTACAGAAAAAGATAATCAACTTCTGTCAAATTCTAAGTCACAAAAGAAAAGTTATCGGGAAAATGCTAGAGAGATGTTTGGTATCTTAGAATATTAGCAAGGTTTTTACAGTAACATTGGATAATGCTAGTGCAAATGAAGTAGGACTACGGTTCTTGAAAAGAAAACTTCAATCTTGGGAAACTAATATGCTTGATGGAGAATTCCTTCACATGAGATGTGGTGCTCATATCCTGAATTTGGTTGTCAAAGATGGATTGTAAAAAAACAAGGCTGCTATCAGCCGAATCCGATGTACTGTTAGGTATGTTAGGTCCTCTCCAGCTAGGATAAACAAGTTTAAAGAGTGTCTTAGTCATCTAAAGCTTGGTGTTACAGTTGGTTTATGTCAGGATGTTGAAACTAGATGGAATTCTACATATCTAATGTTAGAATCAGCTTAGAAACAGAAGAGAGCTTTTGATATGCTTGAGTTAGAGGATGATAAGTACTTAGTAGAGCTTGGTAAGTTAGCAGGTGCACCTACTGAAGCAGACTAGATTATGCAAAGTCTTATTTGCCGACTATGAAGTTTTTCTATGATGTTACCTTGAAAGTTTCATCAACAAAGTATGTAACTGGAAATTTTTATTTGAAGGAGGTTTTTGGAGTTGGTTTAATGATTAGGAAGATGGGTTTACACAAGACTGATCAGAATCAAAAAGCAGTGGCTTTGAAGATGAAAGCCAAGTTTGATAAGTATTAGCGAGATTTGAATAGCATGAACATGGTGATTTTTGCTGCTTGTGTTATTAATCCGAGGTATAAGCTGAAGTATGTGAGCTGGTTAATCCGAGAAAGCTATGGTCATGATCCTGATAGCATAGTTGAAGCTTTGATTTTGAAAATTGAAAGGGTTGTAGAGAAGATATTTAACTACTATAGTAACAAGTTTGATAGTTCTTCAAGTCAACCAACAAGTGAGGCTGAAGGAATAACCACTTCTAGTCAAGTCAGTGGAGAGACAGAAACTTATGACCTAGATTCATTGATTGAGCAGCATGAAGAAAGTGAAGAAAACTTAGTTTATTAAATAGAGTTAGAAAGCTACTTGGATGAACAATGTGTCCCTAGGGGAGATCCAAACTTTAATATTCTATCTATAATGGCAAAAGATCTATTGGCTATACCAGTATCATATGTTGCTTCTGAGTCATCTTTTTCCACAAGTGGTCGTGTTGTTGATCCTCATCGTAGTTCCAAGAACAGTTGAAGCTTTAGTTTGTACTCAAGATTGGATCCAAAATGATTATGATGTTGCTTTGGAAGATCAGTTTCAGCAACTTGAAATTATAGAAGAAGGTATGTTTTCTTTTACCAATACTTGTCTTTTCATCAATCACTATTGGCTTTGACTAATACTTGTTTTCTTCTGATAGAGTTTGCAAATTCTACTGAATATGGACATTTGGTGAAAGGAGTAAGCTTGAGTTTGGAGGAAAAAGAATGAATGGTAACTCATTTGGTTTTCTATCTTTAGTACCTAATTATGTCTTGGATTTAAATTTGGTTTTCTGTCTTTATTTTTTTGATTTGGTTTTCTGTCTTTAGTTTTCTCAGACTTAAATTTTCTTTACTGATCAATTCAGGTTTAGTCTGCTATAAGTTTGACTTTGGAGTTTGGAGGAAGAAGAATGAATATTGAATGGTAACTTGGTAAATTTTTAACTTGGTGTCATTGATTAGGGTTACAGGTTATGAATTTGGTTTACTGATTTGGTTTTATGTTTTTGCAGGTTATGTATTTCTTATTGATGATGTGTGTTGTGTTTACAATTCTGGTTTAAAGACTTTGGTATTATGTTGTTGGGACTTATGTTCAATTGCTAATCAATTCAATTCAGGTTTAGAACATTCAGTTTCAAGTTTTAAGGTTGTTATTTGTAAATTAGATGGTATATGTGTTAAGTAATGTAATATGACTGTATGTATCAATATCAATGTGAATTATTCAAGTTTTGTATTTCTTAAACAAGGTAGGTAATGGCAGTATTTGATATGCGGGTACTTGTACTTGCAAGTACAAGTACGGGTCAAGTAACCCGCAAGTACCAGAAAATTGGAAGGATACTTGTTCCAGCGGGTACTTGCTTCCACGGGTACAAGTATGGGTCCAAATATGAATTACCCGGCGAGGCGGATACAAGTATCAAGTAGACCAAAAACAGCAAGTATCCGCCCCGTGCCCAGAGTTACTTGTGTCAAATTTTGTTGGTAAATAACGTTTTATACGGAGGGGTAAATACCAAAATATTCCTCCACTTTAGAGTCTTTACAAAATGAAACAATTGTCAGAAAAGGGTGAGACTAACTACGATCTCATCCGCAAGATATCCGACTAAAATTCCGGCATGAGATTTGGGGCGAGAATTGGTACCACAATTTCGGCGTGAATTACGGTTAAAGGTTGAAAGAAGATACCCATAGTTACTTTAGACATGTCTAATTAATTCCATTGCTGATTTAAAAAGGTAATTCGAAGGGGATCTCATGAATCTATAAATTTAATTAGCGATTTTTAAGGTTGTATATTGTTTGCATATTTTTGTTCACTACTTATTCATACTGCATATGATTCATTTCATGAATCAGTTATTGTTTATAGGATTAATCTAGCCATCAAAAGTGTGTTAGATTTCCCGAGTAAGTATTTGGCAAGTTTCACGTCTTAATCTGGTAACGCTGAGTTAAGTAGCTTATTGAGTATATCAAAACTGAAAAGTAATGTGTTTCTAAAATTTTAATTGGATGCAAAAGTTGATTAAATAAACAGTTAGGTTTTAAAAAGTAGGCCATCCAAATTTTGCATTCAATAACAAAAAAAACCCAACAAATTCATTCTTAACTATGATATATGTATAGCACAGACAAATTGCAATTATAGAAAAATATTCGAAAATTATAAAATCAGAAAATTATATTTATTCTAAAACTTTACGAAAAATTATAATATCAGTTTTTGTAATATCAAATCTTTGTAATATCCGCGTAAATATTTTGTAATTAGAAATATAAAACGTAACCAATCTTTCATACTCTACGATACGGAAAATTTTGAACTACTTTTCAAAAAATTTAAAATAAATTAAACCAAAATTATAATCAAGAACGAAGTAGAAAAATTCTATTTTTAACTACTTTTCAAAAAAATTAAAATAAATTAATTAATTAAAACAAATATTATAATCTAGAAATAAGTAAAAAAAATCGACAATCTACATAAATTCTTCCTTAAAATTTTCAAAAAAATCAGAATCTACATAAAATCTCTTATTTTTTGGAAAATTAAATCAACATTTAATTTAATTTAATTTAATTAGGGTGTTTAATTAAATCAAAAAATCTTCATAAAATTTATTTTTAATTATTTTTCAAAAAAATTAAAATTAATTAATTAATTAAAACGAAAATTATTTATTAAATGATTTAATTAAATGATCGCATAATAACTAATGACTAAAATATCCTTAATGAGAAATTAAAATTTGTTCTTTGAAGTAATGACAATGTGATGTAAATATTAACACTTTTTAATGTTTATTTATAAGTGTACTCCCCAAATAATATATAGAAAATTATCATTTAAGTTATTTCAATCTATATATGAACTCCGGAGATCCCTTCATGGCCAACATTTTTTTCCACTAGTATCATCATAAATTCCTAATCATAATTCGCTATCTAGTTTCTTGCAACATCACCGTGACAACACCAAAAACCATATCTTATTATCGTTCTAGCTTCATCTCTTTGCATTTAAATTTGTTATGCATCATTCTTTCCCTGTGGATCAATATCTTAAATACTAAATCTGATCGTTATGCACTTACAACATCTTTGAGTAAACGATTTAAGAAATTTATTTTATCTGATTTGTTTAGTAAAAACTATACACAAATCAGGAAATCGAGTACGTAGAATCTCCCATGTGTTGAAACCAATGCAAGGACAATTTGTTCTATCCATACACATTCTCCAATGATCTTAGCTATATGGGCAGCCTGAGAAAGAGGTGGTCTTTGGTTTCATTGAAGATATCCCAAAGAACACATGTTAAATGAGCAAACACAATTGATGTGTCCACCTTTGTTCAAAATTGTCGGGATAAACGTAAAACAAAGTGGGAAATGGTACAATGTGCCATGATATTATGTAATACCATTATGTATTATGGTAATGAATCGGTCGTGCAATTAGTATTATGTATATGATCGTCTAATGAGCAGATAAAGATTACGAACTCTACTGTATAGAATATAACACTTGTAGCTAGCTTGTTCTACGAAAGATTATTAAAACAGTTAACTAATTAAACAACAGAAGAACCATTCGGCCTGAGATTCTCGTGCTCTTTCTACTTTCAATTCATCAAGATAGTTCTGGTAGATATAAAAAGCGAATCCCGTGAAGGTGATGAGCATTGCGACCATCTTAATCGCAGTCAGCTTGTCATGGAACACTGCGATGGCTGCAAGAAGAGTAACAATGAAAGAGCATACCAATAAGGTTCGAAACAGCGAAGACACCAGCAATATTAGCGCCACAGCTCCTAGTCCTACAGAACCCAATTGCCACGAAACCGCAGTTCCAACCAAAGTCAAGACATATACAACTTGACTCTCATGAAACTCTTCCATCTCAAAACTCAACAGCATCCATTCCCCGTTCGCAAACAACCCGATAACCGCTACACAAGAAGCCACAAGACACGTGTAGATTTGCATCTCAAGAACCATAGAGAAAGTCTCACTCTTGAGAACGTCTCACTCTTGAGAACCTTCTCGAAAGAAAACTGCATAATGATAAAATATGTGACGAAAGATCTACTAATTCTCTAAGGATGGAACAAGATTCAGTAAATATGGGAACAAAGCAACCGTAAATATGGGAACAAATCAAGTGGGTAAGACTTTAGTGTAAAGGTGTAAAGACTTTAGTGAGACATTGGGAATGCTTAAGCTAGTAAGACTTTAGTGTTTTAGCATATATGTGTATACTTGTATGTATTCATTAGCTTTAGTTTATATATGTGTGTAAATCATTCCAAGAATAAGATATACACGAGAATTATTCAGAAACTCTAAACTTGTTCTTCACTTGATTTCTCTTTATACTTGTTTATCAATCTCTCTAAAATTTATTCTAAAACTTTCATGGTATCAGAGCAAGTTAAGATCTAACTCTGAATACTCTCTAAGTGTTTCGTTCTCTACCTATGCTTCTTGTTTAAACGATGGGAGGATCAAAGCAAATTACGTTACCGGTTGTACTAAATGGGAATAACTTTCTCCTTTGGTCAAGAACAGCAAAGACAGCCTTGAGAAGCCAAGGCTTATGGGAACATATTGTCTCCGAAGGGAAGGAGAAGACGGGTGAAAAGATCCTTCTTAAGAAGAAGAAGCTACTCACTCCTAAAAAGAAGACCGGAGAGAAATCCGGTGAAGAAGATGAGTCCGACGATGATGATGATGATGAAGAATCACGTTGGGAACAAGCTGATCAGTTGGTGTTGGCGGTCCTATAGAGCTCTTTGGAACCATCCATTCTCTCAGCCTATTCCTACTCCGAAACAGCTAAGGAGTTGTGGGATACTCTTCAAGCAGTCTATGGGAATCTTAGCAACATTATCCGGATCTTTGAGGTCAAGAGGGCCTTGAATACTCTCCAACAAGAAGGAAGGTCTTTCAAGGACGTGTTTGGTGAGTTCAAAGGGTTGTGGTTTGAGATGGAAATGCTTAGACCATCCACCACGGATCGAAGGGAGCTAGATGAGCGCCGGGAGCAAGATCAAGTCTTCGGTCTCCTATTGACCTTGAATGATTCTTTTAAGGATCTCATTAAGCATATCTTGAGATATGAGAAGCTACCTTCTCTGAATGAGATTTGTATGGCCATTCAGAAGGAAGAAGGCTCAAGAGAACTCTTTCAAGGAGTTAGTGAGTCAGCTCATGTTAGTCGTGGCCCTTATACCTTCAGTGACAAGAAAGGAATGGTGTGTGACCATTGTAAAATGAAGGGTCATTCGAAGGATAGATGTTGGACCCTATATCCACACCTTAGACCAGCGAGATTGAGAAGCGTGGGTCAAACCTCTAAGGAAGCTGATGGAGTGGCTAGAGCAGATGATATGGTGAGGAGATCTGAGTTTGAGGCTCTCATAAAGAGCATCTCAAAACTCACAGAACCGGGTAAGTGTTTTATGGCCGGTACATCTCAAATCCTTAAACCGTTGGTTGTTGATTCCGGAGCCACTAACAACATGATATGTGACTCTAGACTCTTATCCAATATTAGACCATATTCTGGAAGTGTGAATGTGGCTAATGGTGAGAGTGTGATGATTGAAGGAGTTGGAGATTTGAGCTTACTAGATCGAAAAACTAAGGCTCTCTTCTTGCCTAACTTCACCAACAATCTGTTATCCGTTTCTAAAACCACAAAGGATTTGGATTGTCTTGTTATGTTTGGAGCTAATGGTGTGTTATTTCAGGATAATAAATCTAAGGCCTTGATCGGTGAAGGAAAAGTTAGTAACGGGCTGTACACGTTAGGAGAGGAGGCGTTGGGGTCTTCTAGTGAAAGCGGATTATATGCCAAGGTTTCTCAAACCAAGTGGCATGAACGTTTTTGGGCATCCTCAACTCAAGATGTTGAAGCTTGTGGCACCGGACATAAGTGGAGAACAATAGGAGTGTGAGGCTTGCATTTTGGGGAAACATTGTAGAAGCATGTTTCCGGATTCATCTAAGTGTTATGATGAATGTTTTGATTTAGTTCACACTGATGTATGGACAGCCCCCTATCCTTCACGAGATCAATACAAGTATTTTGTGTCTTTTATTGATGAAAAGAGCAAATATACATGGGTTACTCTAATGACATCAAAGAGTCAAGCATACAAAGCATTCTCTCGGTTTCATAGTTATGTTACCACACAATTTGGAGCAAAAATAAAGATGTTAAGAAGTGATAATGGTGGGGAGTATGTGAATAGATGCTTTAAAGAATTCTTGGAAAAGAATGGCATTGTTCACCAAACAACTTGCTCTTACACTCCACAGCAAAATGGAGTGGCCGAAAGGAAGAATCGGCATTTGTTGGAAACGGCAAGAGCTATGATGTTTGCTAGAGGAGTGCCAACATCTTTTTGGGGTGATGCTGTAATGACTGCAGCGTATTTGATCAACCGACTCCCCTCCAAGAATCTGGATAATCAATCTCCATATGAGGTACTCACAATGTCAAAACCGAGCATCAATCATCTAAGGGTGTTCGGGAGTGTGTGCTTTGTTTTTGTACCGGAAGCAAATCGCAACAAGTTGGAAGCAAAGAGCATAAGGTGTATGTTTATAGGGTATTCTTCAACTCAAAAGGGGTATAAATGCTATCATCCAGAACACAAAAGGATCTATGTCTCTCGTGATGTGAAGTTTCATGAGGAGATAGGATACTACAACAAGAAAGAATGGAATGATAGTACTACTCTCATTACTCCTCAAAGCTCACAGGTCACTAAAACTCAATTTATCTTAAATGGATTACAGGAGTTGTTAGTCAAAGGAAGTAGGCCAAATAAACCGGTGGAGTCAAACATTGGTAATAATCAAAAGGGGGAATTTTCTGATGAACCAAGCGAGCAACATGTCGATGAGAATAAAGAAATCGACCAGTTGGAGAGTGAGGGGGAACATGATCAACCAAAAGTAAACCAAGAAGTGGAAGTGGAGGAAGAGATCGCAGCGCCACCTCCAAGGAGAAGCACAAGGGTAAGATATAAAAACAAAAGGTACTCCAACAATATGGCTATCGAGGGAAGTGAGTCTTCGACCATGATTGGAGAGTGTTCTGGGTGTATGGCAGGTCCTATAGGCAACAACATTCTTCCATCACCAAGTAGAGGCCTTGATCTTCCTCAACACTAAAAACATACCAAGGAAACCATCATCTATCCGATTGAAGATTTTTGTTCAATAACGAATCTACCCATTGATCATCAGGTATTCCTTTGTGAACTTGACAAGGAGAAGCTACCAAGCTCATATGAGGAAGCTCAAAGTGACCAGAAGTGGGTCAAAGCTATCAATGAAGAGTTATACTCAATGAGAAAGAATGGAACTTGGGAGATAGTGGAGCTGCCGGAGAACAAGAAAACAGTGGGATGCAGATGGGTCTTCACCATAAAGTACACTAGCACTGGAGCCATTGAGAGGTACAAGGCTCGGTTAGTAGCCAAGGGCTACACTCAAGTGTATGGAGAAGACTACACAGAAACTTTTGCACCAGTTGCAAAACTACACTCGTAAGAGTTCTTTTCCGTGATTAATAAATCATGGAGTTTATGGCAGATGGATGTCAAAAACGCCTTCCTTCAAGGTGATCTAGAAGAAGAGGTGTTCATGGAAATACCAGAAGGTGTCTTGGCTAAAGAAGGTAACAATCTGGTATGCAAGCTCTACAAAGCTATCTACAGTCTAAAACAATCTCCTAGGGCGTGGTATCAACGGTTGAGTAGTTCCTTGATACAAGATGGATTTACAAGATCTGAGGCTGATCATTCATTATTTGTGGTTCACGGTGAAAAAGGATCCATCGTAGTGTTGATATATGTGGATGATATTATCATCACGGGAGATGATGTTGAAGGGATCAACAAGACCAAAGGGATGCTTAAAGAAGCATTCGACATAAAGGACTTGGGAGGACTCAAATACTTCTTGGGCATASAGATGGTTCGGTCTAATGAAGGTATGTTTATTTCACAACGTAAATATACTTTGGATCTCTTGAGTGAAACGGGAAAGCTTGGGTCTAGACCGGCCAAGACACCACTTGATGAGAATTACAAGGAGGAGATTGAAAACGAGCCTTGGCCGGAGGTAAAGCAATATCAAAGGCTAGTAGGAAGATTGATCTACTTGACAATCACTAGGCCGGATATATGTTTTGCGGTAAACCAAGTAAGTAAGCATATGCAAGCTCCTACTTATCATCATTGGAACATGATCGAGAGGATCTTAAGATATCTAAAGTCTAATCCGGGAAAGGGCATTTGGTTAAAAAACAACAACAACACCACTTTAGTAGGCTACTGTGATGCGGATTGGGCCGGTGATAGAACTGATCGTAAGTCCACAACTGGGTATTGCACATTGATTGGTGGAAACTTAGTTACTTGGAAAAGCAAGAAACAAAAAGTTGTATCATTATCAAGTGCGGAAGCCGAGTATAGGGCTATGAAGGAGGTCACAAAAGAACTTGTTTGGCTGAAGAGATTACTCATGGAGTTGGGAGTAGAGTGTGAAGAACCAATCACACTATTTTGTGATAACAAGGCAGCCTTACATATTGCTTCTAATCCGGTGTTCCACGAGAGAACTAAACACATCGAGGTTGATTGTCATTTTGTGAGAGTGAAGATCCAAGATGGCACAATCAACACTTCGTTTGTAAGAAGTGAAGATCAGTATGCTGATATTTTCACCAAGGCAGCCACAAATCAAGTATGTGACTTCATCCATGGCAAGATAGGTTTAATCGATCCTCACCAACCTATCTTGAGGGGGAATGATAAAATATGTGATGAAAGATCTACTAATTCTCTAAGGATGGAACAAGATTCAGTAAATATGGGAACAAAGCAACCGTAAATATGGGAACAAATCAAGTGGGTAAGATTTTAGTGTAAAGGTGTAAAGACTTTAGTGAGACATTGGGAATGCTTAAGCTAGTAAGACTTTAGTGTTTTAGCATATATGTGTATACTTGTATGTATTTATTAGCTTTAGTTTATATATGTGTGTAAATCATTCCAAGAATAAGATATACACGAGAATTATTCAGAAACTCTAAACTTGTTCTTCACTTGATTTCTCTTTATACTTGTTTATCAATCTCTCTAAAATTTATTCTAAAACTTTCACATAAGAGAGAGCTGAAGAGAATAGATGAGAGAAGCAAAAACTGTACAGAAACACCCAATTAAGTAACTCCACTTAGAATCTCCTGATGGGCTATTCGAATAATCGTCCAGAGAAATCAACACAGCAGAGATAGAGTCCGCAACACTGAGCAGAAAATCAAACAAGTAATTTTCTGAGAATTGATGTAATAAGAGAAGACAACTTTGAAAGCTAATTGTGAGGAGCATAGAAGCGAAAAAGTAGAAGCAGAGAGATACAAAAGCCCGAAAGAATATAAAAGACGAGACCAATAGAAAGATAGATCGAAACCAGAGTTTTGAAAGAACAAGAAGAAGAAGAAGAAGAAGAGTGTGAAGCAGGAAGGAGACGAAGAGGGAGATATAGAAACGGAAAGCCACCGGTTTGAACAAGGGTGGAGATCCATATACTGTTTCCACCTTCGTTGTAATTACACCAACCTAGAAGAACAGCAACAGATTGCGCAAAGACGTGGAAGAAGATACTAATGAAGACAAGAATTCACCATTGGGTTCGTTTAAGCTTCGTGAGTTGAGTAAGGAACGCTAGTTCTTCTTCTTTCTTCATCTTCTTTAGCAGCATCGCTTCTTCCTCATCAGTCAAGATTCAAACAAGAAACAACCTATCTTGAGATGATACCACAGCTTTCAAGAAACTTATACCTTTAATGAAAAAACCCAAATTTTGTTCATTCAATGAGGAAAAAAATAGAAAACTACCCATGCTGAGGGTTCACTGATGGATGAGTCGATTCTGCTTCAAGATTGATAAACCACTACGCCCACCTAATAGCCAAAACTAACTCAGCTCCATTAATAGATTATGGCTTTAAATGGAAACCCAATGTGTGGCCAATTAAAACAACCACAAAAGTCACTTGCAATGCATTCTAGGTTGGTTCTAATCTTGCAAGTAGAGATATCTTTCTTGATACGCAATGCAAGCGTTGTGGATGAACTCCATGTTTTACTGAATTTTCACTATACTGCTCAGGTTTGGGAAATCGTTCCTACTCTGTTTAAGCCAAACCCGCTGATTCACACTTTGATGAAGCTACTACTGGAAGGAGCTCAGTACTAGCTCGTGGAATGATTAATCTCTCTAAAGGGAATCGTTGAAACGCTTCTGTATCCGTGCGTTCTATGGTTTCTGTGGCACGAAACTTCTTTTTTATTCGAGGCAATACGATGTTATATATCTGAATAAGTTTCTTCGGTTCGGCAATGAATCAGTTGTACAAATACTATTGTGTATGACATGAAAAATTAAGAAATTTAGTATATACAATACAACACTAGTAGCTTATTCTAAGAGAGATTATTAAAACAATGAACTAATAGAACAACTTAAATAATCAATCAGCCTGAGCTTCTCGTGCTCTTTGTACTTTCAAGTCATCAAGATAGTTCTGGTAGATATAAAAAGCGAATCCCGTGAAGGCGATGAGCATTGCGACCATCTTAACCTCAGTCAGCTTGTCGTGGAACACCGCAATGGCTGCAATAGGTGTAACAATGAGAGAGAGTGTACCAATAAGGTTCGAAAACAGCGAAGACACAAGAAATATGAGCGCCACAGCTCCTACAGAACCCAATTGCCACGAAACCGCAGTTCCAACCAAAGTCAAGACATATACAACTTGACCCTCCTGAAACTCTTCCATCTCCACACTCAACAGCATCCATTCCCTGCTCGCAAACAACCCGATAACCGCTACACAAGAAGCCACGAGAGACGTGTAGATTTGCATCTCGATAACCATAGAGAAAGTCTCACTCTTGATAACCTTCTCGAATGACAACTGCATCAGAGAGAGCTGAAGAGAATAGATAAGAGAAGCAAAAACTGTACAGAAACACCCAATAAAGTAACTCCACTTAGAATCTCCTGATGGGCTATTCGAATCATCGTCAAGAGAAACCAATACAGCAGAAACAGAGAGGAACAACACAGAGAAAAAAATCAAACCAGTGATTTTCTGAGAATTGATGTAATAAGAGAAGACACCATTGAAAGCTAACTGTGAAGCACATAGAATCGAATAAGTTGAAGCAGAGAGATACGAAAGCCCAAAAGAATATAAAAGATTGTCTAAACCAATAGCAAGACCAAGAGAAAGATATATCCAAACCAGAGTTGTGAGAGAACAAGAAGAAGAAGAAGAGTGTGAAGCAGGAAGGAGACAAAGAGGGAGGTAAAGAATCGGAAAGCCACAGGTTTGGACAAGAGTAGAGATCCATTTACTGTTTCCACCTTCATTGTAATAAAACCGACCAAGAAGAACAGCAATAGCTTGAACAGAGATGAGAAAGAAGATACTTATGAAGACAAGAATCCACCATTGGGTTCGTTTTAGTTTCATGAGTTGAGTAGGAACACTAGTTCTTCTTCCTTCATCTTCTTCCTTTAGCAGCAACATCGCATCTTCTTCTACTTCATCTGTTACCAACAAAACAACACATAAAGTTCACAGCTTTTCAAGAAATTTTGCCCCCATAAATGAAACCCTAATTTTGTTTTCGTTCAAAGCGTAACAGAGGAGGAAAACAGAGGACCTAACAAGAATCTGGGAAATGGGTTTTGATCATTACTCAGTTTACTTCATTTCTAGAATCAAAATTGATATTGAAACGAGGAAAAACAGAGATATACCCATTGTGAAGGGAGAGTTGACAAAATGGTTGATTCGATTCTGCTTCAGGATTGAGAAAAGGTCTGAGAGGACCTTTGTTTTGAAATTTATTTGGAAACGACGACTCTGAAAAGGTAAATGGGTCAATAACAACCAATGGGCCACACATGTTGGGCAGTAACATGCCTTTGAACCTTTGTACAATTTACTTGAGGATCGTGTCCAGCCAAAAAGTTTTTTTTTTTTTTTTTAATACATAGAATAAAGACAACATAAAAAGATATATAATAAGGTTTTGAATGCTAATATATAGTTTTATTGGTTTTTGGTTTTTAAGTCTATGACTAGGATCGGATCCCTATGTACTTACGGGATTATGGTTATAAATGTTAAATGGTGTTAAGAATATATTTCTAATTTTTTTTAATTTTATTATTAGGTGTAGGGGTGAAAATAATTCATGTTTCATATTAATTGGATGAGAATATATATTTAATATCAGTTTTGGGTAGTGTCTTAACTGTTTTGATATTAGTATTGAAATAGCTATATTATTAATCGAAATAGCTATGGAGATTTCATTAACTAATTAGATTTTTGTATTGGTATATGCTCGTATTAAATATATTTGAATCTATATGGAAGGTTAGTTTTGGAGAATGCATTAACTGTCTAGATTTTGTAATCCCTATTAAACCGGATGAGAATCAATATGGAAGGTTAGTTTTGGAGATCTCATTAACTTTGTAATCCCTTAACTTTATATGGAGATCTCAGTATATGGAAGGTTAGTTTCAATAAAATTTGAAGTATAGAACGACATTTAATATGAAACGAAAGAAGTACTAAAAGTTTGTCACAAATTTGTTGTTGTTTAGTGTATGTATATAAATCTAACACCAAAATATCTAAAAAATATTTAACTTGAACAAAATCGCATGAAAATTCATAAAACATGAGAAAAAGAACATGGCGAAATGGGGATTTTGATCAAACAGCATGACAGACGGAAATTACAAATAGATTTATCTGATTTCAGTTTCTATAAAACCGTAAAGTTTAAATCAAAACTAAACAATAGATTGGGTTGCACACTACTAGAGATATGTAGATTGGTTCAAGCGTGAGACACCACATTTAACGGGGATATAAATCAGTTATTGATGCATCGTTATCAGAAGCTGGACCAAACTTGCTAGTCGTAGATTGATTTGAATCAAGCGGGTCTTTTTTGGGTTCAGCCTGAACCAAAAACCCTGGTTGTCGAGGCACTGATAATGTCACAGTATTACTAGTGAGCATCACGTAAATGGTTGACATGGTCGGACGCTCTACAGGATCTTCTTGAACACATAAAAGACCAATATGAATGCATCGAACCACTTCACTCTTCTGGTAATTATTTGCAATAATTGGATCCACGAGGTCTAACGCTGTTCCGTTATTCCAAAGCCTCCAAGCCTAAAATATAAATTAGTCAATCAATTCATGCAACCATGTTCATTGTATGACTGGTAAATTTAAAACTTGATCGTCTCTAAACACATACATATGTGACCAAGTTATGTGTGTTGTCTGTCTCCTTGAAGTTGCTATTCTTCCTACCGCTTATAATCTCAAGAACTAACACTCCGAAGCTATAGACATCAGATTTCATTGAGAACTGGCCACGAGTCGCATATTCTGGAGACATGTAACCGCTGGAATCAATGACAAAACTTAGTATGTTGGAAAAATAATGTTCAACAAACTTTTAACTTACGAGAAGTTAAGTGGGTTTAAGACTTACTAGGTACCAACTATTCTGCTTGTGTTCTCTTGGGTTTGGTCCATTCCAAAGATCCTTGCCATTCCAAAATCAGCAATTTTCGGATTCATATCCTCATCCAGCAGAATGTTACTTGCTTTTAGGTCACGGTGTATGATAGTGAGCCGTGAATCTTGATGAAGATATAGAATCCCCCGAGCAATTCCTCCAATGATATTGTATCGTCGAGCCCAGTCCAGCAGACCTTTCTTTGCAGAGTTTGTGCACATACATGAATTACAATTGGCTCTAAAGATTTGCAACCCCAAACTCCAAGAATGACTAACTTGAAACATTGAAACAAAGCAATATATGCAACTAACCAAAGAGGAAGTAATTAAGGCTTTTGTTGGGCACATACTCGTAGACCAATATCCTTTCTTCTCCTGCTAGAGAAAATCCCAGCAGCTTAACCAGATTTCTGTGTTGAAGTTTCGCAACAACAACAACCTCGTTCTTGAACTCTGTTTCACCTTGCCATGATTTTTTTGACAATCGCTTCACCGCAACTTCATTCCCATTAGTAAATGTACCCTATCCGTTTATCAGCATCATCTCGTTATCCAAATGAGTTGACAAGAAATTTCAATAAAAAAAAAGTACACAACCTCACACGTAGTTAAAGAATTAATACTACTGTATAGTATATATACCTTGTAGACCTCACCAAATCCACCTTGACCAATCTTATTATTCTCGGAATAATCATTTGTTGCAGCTTGAATTGTTTTATAATCAAGTTGTAGCGATTCTATGGATGTTACATCATCCCCTATTGCACAATAAAAAGTCTTAGTGATCACTTAAGAAAGGCTAATCAATGACATTAATCAAACGTAGTTAAGATTGTTAAATCACTTGAATCTTTACCATCAAATGCAGGTGCTGTGTCATAAGTCTTCTTTGCTCTCTTTGTAAAGAACCAGTAACCAGCTATAATAAGCAGAACAAACACTATAATAGACACAACAATGGCTAACACAGTTGATTTCCCACGTTTCCCTGCGTTTCAAACATCATTTGCATAACAAACTATATTGGTCCAAATTTAATAAAATCAATTAACAAAGAAAAAAAACTTTATATATATTTTGATAACAAGAGTGATCCGGGTTTTTTACCACCTGACAAAACTCTCGGATAGACCGAATAGCCGAAAAACTCGATCCACGAGATAAACAATTGGGCCGAAGGCCTAGTTGTCGGCTCATGTCCAAATGAGTTGAGTTTGTTTCTAGTGGGACTTGAATCCAAGGGAACCATTTTTCACTGATTCCTAGACTAAATACCACTAGACTACCATCACTTAGACAAATAGATATATATATATATATATATATATTGGGCTTGACTGGTTGTGGTTTTAGAATATTTCTACAGCTATATTTTGATCTACAACACTAAAATTTTAAAGGTACAACAGAAAAATCCACTGATAAAATGCTACAACCAAAATCATAAATTTATAGCTACAACTAATCGGGTCCATTGATATTTTATACAGTTAATTCAGTTAAAACATGTAAATAAACAGAGGAAGACAGAGAGCTCTAACCAGGTCGCGGAGGAGCTGGAGGAATAGAAACCGGTGGTGGTGATGGTGGAGGAGGTAGAGGTGTTGGAATGGCGGATTCGTTGTAGAACGGGTAAAGCTCGTATCTTGAACTACAGCTCGGCACCATAACTCTTCCCCCAATTTGATTAGTGGGTAATTGGGTAATGGTCATTACCAGACAATGATAACAGATTTCTCTCGTCAGATCAGGAGTACACTGAACTAGTCCGTATAAACATTGCAACGCAATAAAATTGGCTTTTCTTACAGCAAATTTTCTGGAGCTGGCGGCGGCTTCGGTGGCGGCTTGGTACATCGTGGACATAATCAAGTCTCTGAAATTGCTTTCTTGGTCAGAGGGAATAGCTTTCTTGTTAAAAGAGATATAGGGTCCATCATCCCTAAGGGTCGAGAGAATATTCCGGTAAGAGTATCTGAGTATACACTCATCGTAATAGAGCACAACCTCACTCATGTTAGGACACAGAGTTAAGGATTCGTTGACAGAGAAGGCAACGCAGTTACTGCAAACTTCCGGCGTGACGTCGCCGCGGCAAAGGAAAAGTCCCGTGACCCTGTCGGGGGCTTTTCCCGCAGTGGCATTTTGGAATCCGGTGGAGTATGAAGCGTTGCGGGAAGAGAGGGAAGACAAAACGGTTCTGAGATTGGTGAAGTAAGTGCTGGTCCTTGAATACGTTGTCGCGTTGGGACAGCTGTCGTATATGAAAGTGGGATCTTCGGAAGAAGCTCCGAAGCTAGTTAGGAAGGAGAAAAGTAAAATGAAAGAGGCGCAAGAAAGCATGGTTCGACTTCCCCTACTTCTGTTTCATGTCATGCTCATGCAGCTCCTCCTATTTATAAAGTGAAATAGAGGATAGTTTGTGACGTTAATAAAAGCAAAACAGTTGTAATTGCAAAAAGGTGGGCGTAAGAATTTTTGGTTTGGTTTAGGTTTGATTTTTTTGGTTTTATAAAAAATAAATCCATATAAAAACTATATGTAATTCGGTTCGGTTTGGTTCCGTTTAAAAAAAAAATTATTCCATGTTTTTACCAGAAAAAAAATATATAAGTTTGCTGTAGGAAAAACGGTCAAAATCAACTCAGACTATTTGCGATACGTTTTTTCAAACCTGAACTATGACACTCGCCTTTTTCATACATGAACCATCAAATATTTCAAAATTTAATCCTAAACTATGTTAATTTAGGTGATTCATACATGAACTATGACTCCGGCTTTTTCATACCTGAACCATCAAATATTTCAAATTTTAATCTAAGTCGGATGTCAGAGTTGAGGTATTAAAATTTAATATATTTGATGGTTCAGGGATGAAAAAGGTGAGTGTCATAGTTCAGGTATGAAAAAGCGTATCGAAAATAGTCTGAGTTGATTTCGACCGTTTTTCCCGTGCCAATCCGTTCTCGAAAGTGTCTAGCATACCACACGAAAGTGGACTAGCCGAACTTCGAATATTTCTAAATTGACAAACACAAACTTAAAAGGAAGAACATAAATACTATAAAAGGAAGAACATAAATAACATAAATCGATTATTACCCAATTCTCTGTAAATATTTATTTAAGTTATTTTAATTATGTTATTTAATTTAAGTTATTTATTCTATGTTATTTATTTTATGTTATTTAATTTATACACTTTAATTTATGCACTTTAATTTATGTAATTTATTTTATGCTATTTAGTTTACGTAATTTAATTTAGTAATTTATTTTATGCAATTTAATTATGCTTTAATATTTTAGTTTATTTATTTGCTTTATTTTATTTTATGTTATTTAATTGTTTTATTTATTTTATTACACCCGAACTAGACATCTGGCTTAACATAGTTCATGATTAAAATTTAAAATATTTGATGGTTCAGATATAAAAAAACGTATCGCAAATAGTCTGGATTAATTTTGGCCGTGTTTCCGTTTGCTTCATTGAAATTGATCAAATATAGGAAACAAATATCGTCTCACTAGACTACTTCATTTTAAACGTATAAAATAAATAATAAATTAAGCCAATAAGTAAAACATAATTAAAAAAATAGAATTCAGAAAAATATTATTAAACACATCATAAACTAAAAAAATATAATTATATATAATTATTCTAAATTTTATCAAAAACCATAATAAACATTCATTTTTACGGTTTTTAAGCAAATCCAACCTAAACCAAAACTTATTAAAAATGATAATCAAATGAGTTTTTAGACTAAACCATAACTAAACTAAATCACTTAATTTAGTTCGGTTTTTTCGGTTATGGTTTTTTTGCCTACCCTTATATAATATGCCATGTATGAAGTGAATATTGCTTTTTCGATCTTTTCTTCTCCAATTTTTCTCTAAGCTTTCAGTTCGACCGCCTGTGACTTGGGACGTGTTTGTTTCAAAATTGAAACCAATGTTCAAAATATCTCCTGGCGGTAGCTAGGCGTTCAACAGAGGCCTATCATCTAGGCGAATTAATCGGAATCTATGCGGGGCCTAAGCGTTAATAAAATTTTAATCTAATTTCAAGTATTTTATTATTTTTAAATTTTATAATATATATATATATGATTTTATAATTTAATGTTTATGTTAAAATTATAAGATAAAAATATTAAAAATTAAACAAACCACTATAGTTTAATATCACAATTGTGCTAATTATTCATTCGAACAATTATATTTTACAGAATAAACATTGTTAAAAATACAATTGTCATGAAGTTTAATAAATAAAAATAATAATAAATGCCAACAAAAAAAACTAACTATTAAGCGAAACTTATTGGGCCAATTTAAAAGACCAGTAAACTCAATTAGTCACGTGCACAACTAAAGGCACCTCATCGTATTCCTCCTCTAGTATTAGGGTTTGTGTTAAGCCGCCGAATCCGAAATCGTTTTTGAGACACTTTTTCTGAAAAAGATAAACTGAAACCTAGCGCTCAGGCCGCCGAGTCCGATTATGCGCCGCCACATACGCCAAATCTCAGGATCCGTCTAATGCCATTGCCTATAAAAAAATCGCCACGGACCTCTTCCGCCTAACGACTAAGCGGCCTCGCCTAGGACGATTTTTAGAACAAATATTGAAACAACCCGACCCAGATTTTTTTTAACATCCCATAAATATTAATCACATAACTAATATTTTATTAAATTCTCCAAATTAAAAATACTTAAACAATTTAATAAAAATAACTTTTAAATTCAACTGTAAATAAACAAATCAGAAGTTAATTATATCTGATTTTTAAATAATTTATTTTAACTCATAAAAATCCGAATTTTTAATTATTTTAAATTAGTAAAAATTTAAAATAATTAATTAAATACAAAATAATCATTTCTAATAATTTTTAATGGTTCTAACTCAATAAAATATAACCAATAAATTAATTAAATTCAGCCTTAAATTTAATCAAATAACTCATAAAAAAACATTCAACAACATGAAAATTCATGAAATTATTAAGCAACAAATTAATTTTTTAAAACAAATTTAATACCTATGAACTAGCAAGTCCAGAACATGCTCTGTCCATAGTCATGATTCCACTAGTTTCGCATTTTTTCTTTACATGCATAAAGAATGAGATGCATAAGTATTGCAATCCTCCCATCTATAGGTTATACACACATGAATATGAAAATAACAAAATTGAAACATAAATACCGACTCAACCAATAGCCATATATTCGATTGAGAACCCCACTTGGCTTATCACAAAAACTTTTCGGTCTACAAACATGAAACAAAACGTTATCTATCATATTCACATAGCTAATCATATGGTCCTGCACTCACATCGGCTACTTTGCTAAACATGAGCTTCTCTTTTCTGGAACTCCGTCTACATTGGGATAGATTCAAAGAATATATTTGAACAGAGTGTAACTCGATGGTCCCAAACCTGAGACCGGATTTCCTTGAACCGAGAGCTAGATTACTGAGTTAAGATCGTTCTTGCAAAAGATCAGCCTCTTAATCAACCAAATACACAATAAAATACATATTCTACCTAAACCGACATAATCTGAAAATCTGACATAAATAATCAGTATAACAGATGCCAATGCAAATCGAGATCTAGCCGTCTATTTCCAATCTCCACCATTGAAACTCGACTCCTCGATGTTAAGAGATTCAATTCGTTCCGATAACAGATAAACTTTCGATCACCATTTGAACGTCCACTGGTCCAGATTCGCGACAAATTCCAATGACCTCACGAGAAGATGAATAACTCTTAGAATATTAACCTAAATCAAAATCCGCAACTTGTAGCATCTAGATCTATGTCTTAGATAAGTCTCCAGAAAGTTTCATTACCTGCTCATGTTTTGGTTGGTCAAATCTCCTTTATTCCACGACATGTCGAGTCTGTTTTTAACCCCTTCATATGAAATCTTGTTTTTCTCTCATCTAAGGCTCAAGGAAACACAACAATGGGGATTTCTAATGAGGAAAAAGAGAGGCTAGGTAGATTTGTCTTAAGAGGGGATTAGGGTTTTCATAAAAAATTTCAAACAATAGGAAATAAGAATTAGGACACTTAGGATTGATTTATCTCAGCCTTGGATTAAATCAATCATAGCCCTTAAATCCATATCCTAAAAAATTCAAATTTCTCCCTTGAATTTTTAGAAACTCCAACTCCCAACAAAAATCTCAAACCACATTTATAAATCAAGTCGAGAGTTCTTTCCCATTTTAATCAAAAAATAACTCTCACCACTCATAACTCACCACCTCAGCAATTAAAAATCATTCACCAATAAAAATCCTCCAAATTCTCTATTAAAATATGAATTTCTTGACCAATCACAAGCCCCACTTCATCAAATTGATATAAGGATTAAACCAATTAAACCACAAATCAAACCATAATCAAATCATAATGTCCTCTAATGATTTTTCGTGGTTCCGTTTACTCTCTAAAACCGTCAGAATAGTTATTCTGTAGCTTAATTATCACGTTTTAGTTTATGCGATTTGATTCATAAAATCAATTTCGGAACACGGGTGTTACAAAAATGATCGAAATATTATATGTTTACCAAACCCAAAACTTGGTCAAAGTTTTAGAATTTCTCTATAAACATCATAATATTTCTCCACATCTATAATAAAATATATAAATGTTTCTATGAAAATACTAAATAATTATAATATAAATTTATATATTATTGGGATTACATATCTTTTTTAGCTTAATCAAGCACTACTCGAAAACATGCTACTAACCGAAGGACTATCCGACGGAAAAAATCTGTCGGCAATACATGAGGGTAACCTGACGAAACACTCCGATAGACGGAACCGTCAGCAGATCCCAACGGATGTAAAATCGGTAGGGAATTCGCCGGGAAATACCGACGGAAAGCTGTCCATCGGGAACTATTTTGAACCGTCGGCTAGGCAATGGTATAAATCGACGGCGTAGTCTTTGGTATGTCGACGACGTAAATGAATCCATCGGTTTTTCCGTCGGGAAGATAAAAGTCCATGTTCCCGACGGATTACCTTTGAGTTTTCAGAGTTCGTCGGTAAGTCTTCGGTTATGCCCAATGGATTACCGACAGGTGGATATTGAACCATCGGTAACCCGTCGGTAATTTTCTAATATATACATTCCATGCATCCATTTCTCAACTCAGAGGAAAGAGTGAAAAAATATATATATAAACAGTAAAAAAATAAACAGGTAAAAAAAAAAAAAAGTTTATGTCCACTTCTAGTTACTTCCGTTCTTGGATTGACCAACCTCGTACGGATCCAGAAACCAACTTATTGATACGGGAGTACGCCGCAGGTGTTACAGAGTTTATGTCTTTAGCGATGGAACAACCCGAGACGAAATAATCAAGTAAGTTAAAATGTCCATTTATAATTGCAAGAATAAGCGAAATGTTAGAGTTGTAGATGTTTGGAGCCACTTGTATATTAATGGTTTCATGCCGAGATACAAGATTTGGTATTTACACGGTGAACAATCAAATTATGGAAGTACTAGCGAACCTAATGTTCCGGACTTGGTAGGATATAATGTAAATGAAGAAGCAGTTGGCAGTGTATCTCTCTATCTATCTCTGAGATGTTTGGATTTTTCAAAACTCTATGGACATGCAGAACAGGCCTTTTACTTAGTGGGTAACATCGATGAAGCTACTGCGAAAGCTACGAACTTAGAAATGAATTCTGGCTCAATTGATAAAAAAATGACCCATTTTCTCATTGAGCGAAGGGGTACGAAATAAATTCAATCAGATTGATTTTTGATCAAAAGAGAGATGGCCGAGTGGTTGAAGGTGTAACATTGGACCCCTTTCTCGCGTAAAAGCGATCAGAATTCGAACTTATTTAGATTCTTTAGTGAATTGAAAATTACGATAGTGCAAATGGTAAATGATGCGTATAGGAAAAATATGTAGCCGATTGATGAAGACAATGGATCAGGCCCCTAATTTGGAAGCACGAAGGTTTTTTGATATGCTTGATGCAGCGAGGCAGCCATTATACAACGGTTGTAAGGATGGAATTTCGCCATTATCATTTGCTGCACGATTGATGTCTATAGAGACAGATTACAATTTGCCTGAAGAGTGTGTTGATACTATAACTGAATGGAACAAAGAGCAATTACCTGAACATAATCTGGTACCAGGTTCATACTACGAAGTACAGAAGCTTGTTGGAGGTCTTCGCTTGCCATATAAAATGATAGATATGTGCATTGACAATTGTATGATCTTTTGGAGAGAAGATGGAAACGACAGACATGCAGATTTTGTGGTAAATCTAAGTATCAAGTAACAACTGGACGAGTATCTGTTCCATACAAAAGGATGTGGTATTTGCCGATTACAGACATGCTTAAGAGGTTTTATCAATCAGTACGAACAGCGGGTCCAATGAGATGGCATGCAGAGTACAAGAACCGAGGAGATTGCGCATCCGTCAGATGCAGAAGCTTAGAAACATTTTCAATTAGTATATCCGGATTTTGCGATGGAGAAACGAAACGTCTATATAGGATTGTGTACAGATGGTTTCAACCCATTTGGTAAGCATGGAAGAAAATATTCGTTGTGGCCAGTGATCGTGACTCCATATAACTTGCCACCAATTTTATGCATGCGTCGAGAGTTTTTGTTTCTCACCATACTGGTGTCGGGCCCAGACCATCCTAAAAGATCACTACATGTTTTTCTTCATCTGCTGGTATACGAGTTACAACACTTAAGAGGGACCAAAGCTGAAGCATATGATATTTTGTTACATCAAATTTTTTTGAAGCGATTTCCCAGCGTATGGAATGTTATATGGATGGACCCCATACGGTAGGTTATCATGTCCATATTGCCTAGATAACATAGATGTTTTCCAATTGAAACATGATAGTAAACTTTCTTGGTTTGATTGTCATCGAAGATTTTTACCTAGGGATCATCCGTACCGGAGGAGCTTGAATCTATTTACAAAAAAACAAGAAAGTGTTTGATGATCCAGCCCCACATATATGTAAGATGGATTTGCTAAACCAGTTACGAGATTTCGGAGCAAAGAGAACCCCTGAATGTGGTGGTATTGGTCATCAACCTGTCGACGGTTATGGTGCTCATCACAATTGGCACAAGCATAATATATTTTAGGATTTACTCTACTGGAAGGATCATATACTGCGATATAATCTAGATGTCATGCATATTGAAAATAACTTTTTTGAGAACATTATGAACAGAGTTCTTAATGTCAAAGGTAAAACAAAAGACAACTTGAAGTCAAGACTTGACTTACCTGTAATATGTCGCTGGCTTCAGTTGCATATCTTAGGGAATGGTAGATGTCCTTTACCAATTTACCGTTTAGATTCAGCTGGAAAAGAAGAGTTTTTCAACTGGATAATGCAGCGTGTTTGCTTTCCCGACGGTTACGCTGCAAACCTTCGTAATTGTGTTGATACCGCAGAAGGTAAAATTTATGGTATGAAGAGTCATAATTGTCATGTTGTTATGCAACGATTATTGCCATTTGCCTTCTCAGCAATATTTACCACATAATATACACAAGGCCATTACAGGTATTTTTATAGGTCAAACTATTATTACATTATGTAGTCGTTGTAGTAATACACATTAAACAATTATTCAAATATTTACAGGCGTTGGAAGTTTTTTCAGGGATTTATGTTCTCGATGTCTAACAAACGAAAGGATCCATAATTTGGAAGGGAGTATACCTATGATATTATCTAACCTTGAGAAGATATTTCCTCCATCATTCTTTGACGTCATGGAACATCTGACAATTCATCTCCCGCAAGAAACCGCATTAGGAGGACCAGTGCAATTCAGGTGGATGTATCCATTCGAGCGGTTTATGTTCCATTTGAAGAAAAAAGTAAAAAATCTTAACAAAATTGAGAGATCCATAGTTGCACAAAGCATAAATGAATAAACAGCCTCATTTGCAGAGTACTACTTCCCAACTACGGTTAGAACGAAAAAGCAAAGACCAGCTCGGCATGATAATGGAGGGGCGGCCCGTATTTATTGCATATGTTCCTAATATGCTTGCACAAATTCGACAGTTATGTGGGAAATCAAGGGCACACAGACTCACAGATCAGGAGTATCATCATTTGCTTATATACATGCTCACCAACTATGAAGATGTGCTTAATTATGAGAGGTACGCTAACCTATATATATTTGCATATCATATAACTGACCTTTATCTAAATTGAACAGCCTTTTCATGGAACAAATTTGATTACACTACGCTGAAAAAACCGATAGTGAAATGAGAATTTTAAAACATGGCGAATTTCCAGCTTGGTTGAAATATTACATAAATTTTCAGTAAATTTCTCTTAATAGCACGCAGTATGTATAAAATAACCATTGACACTATTCTCGTAGGTTTATAGGGGTCCATCTAGGGGTGAATCATTTCCAACATGGTTAGTAGAGTTTGTTTGCGGTCCATCATACGAGACACGATCATTTCCTAGATATTCTACCGGAGGTTATGCGTTTAAAGTTAACCAGACTGGCAGTTTGAGGACAACTACCGATGCTTGGGTATGTACTCGAGCAGGTGATAATATATACTACGACATACTTCGTGAAATTTTGGAAATCCAAATTCTAGGAATGCTTGGATTACGTGCTTTGTCTTTTATGGTGACTAGTACGACCCAACTCCATCGTGCGGATCACGACTTGACGAATTCGGAGTTAGAACTATTCATTCACGAAGGCGACTGCAGAATTACGATCCTTTTATACTGGCTTCACAAGGGGACCAGGTAAACTTCATGAATAAATTGAAAATTCTATTTAAAGAGTGTAACTAATTTGTATGTTATATTATTTATAGGTTTGTTACATTCTGTATCCTCGTTTGACAAACTTAAACGACCCATGGATAACAGTTACATCAATAAGTCTCCGAGGAAAAGTTTATGATTCGGATGAGCAAGATCCCATGCAGACAGAGTCTACTGCTATGATGACTCTGATTGCGCTTTCTGTTGATGGTGATGATATTGTCGACTTAACCATTGATGGGGATGATCTATTACATTCAGAATAAGAGACCGAGATTGGAGAGTTTGACAGTGTCTTAGATTCAATTTCCTCTGACAATTCTTCAGATTATGAATAGTAAACTCGTAATGTTTGTCACGTAAACGCGAATTTCATCTTTTCAATTACCAAAATGTAAACCAGTACTACAATCTTAAAGCGTAAATTTTACACAACATTCGGGTTATGATGGTTAATGCCTTCATTCATCATAGTCTGATGTGTATTCATACCGATCTCAATCCATCTCTGTGTTCTTCACATTTTTCTTCGCGTAGACCGTATCAATATATTTTGATGTTATATTAAGATAACAATTGTTCCCCCCAAATCTGACAATAGTAACCTATACTAACACAATATTTTGTTGATATTTAATCTTCTTGTATAAAAAGGGAAAAAACAAAAAGTATTACCTTTTTAAGAATCACAACCGAGCCGACAACTATATCACGTCCCCAAACTGTATCTGTAAACACTTTGTTGTGAACACTGGCGTCAATTGTTCCTGTTGGGTCCTAAAATAAAAAACATGAAAAAATGCTTTGTCATTATATTCGATTGATGTAACTTACAGTTAGGTATACACACCTTCAATGTAACCATGACATCTCCCACGCCATTCGGCCCGCATGATTTTATTATCGCAACAACCTAATTAACAGAGTAATCTTTTTTTTATAAATGATATTTTGAATTAAATATTATAAATATTTCATATTTGTTAGAATATTTGTTTGTACCTTTGTATTGAATGTTTTCTATTGCCGTAAACCAAGGTTCGTCTTTAAAATCAGCATCGCCTCCTCCGACTTCCGATTGGATATTACGAATAATGGTTTTTGTACTTAGTTCTTCACCTTGTTCATTCAAAGTCGATGGATGCTTGTGCTTCTAACGCTGTATAGCTATTTGGATTTGTCGTGCAGGGCCGGGTATTAAATGATGCGGACTCTTTGAACCTTGTCCGGCATCAGGTTGAGCCGGTGAGCAAGAATCTTGGAAGAATTCCTCATCTCGGTTACGTTTTTCCTCCCACTTAAGGACAAGTTCTCGGAGCTGAGCTAAAGTTAAATTAACATCAGGTATAACCGGAACCGGTGTGAAAGAATCTTGGAAGAATAACTCATCTCGATTACGTTCCTCCTCCCACTTAAGGAGAAGTTCTCGGAGCTGAGTTAGAATTAAATCAACATCAGGTTTGGATTCATTATACCGCGGTTTTCTCGACATTCGAAACTTTTGTTTAAATTTTTTTTTTTGTTTTCAAACCCAATGAATATTTAAATTACCAACAATAGGGGAGAGACACCTTGTATTTATAACGAGGGTGGAGTGTTACCCGACGGTTTCCCAAGGAGCCTCCAAATTTGTCGGTAATCCCTCAGTGATGTTCCTTTACCGATGGGTTCCCGAAGGAAATTATGTTCCATCGGTAATTCGTCGATGTTTTTTTTCTCGACGGTTTCCCAAAGGATATTTTTGTACCATCGGTAGTCCGTTGGTTTACACTATTTCCGACAGAAATCCGAGGGACATCTAATTCCATCTGTAATCTACCGGTAAATTCTACCGACGGGTTACCAAAAGACATCAATTTCAATCGGGATATCGTCGGTTCTTTCTTTACCCGTCAAAAATCCGTCAAGCATCTTAGGCGGGAAACGAATTGTCTGCGCACGATAACTTTGCCAAAAACAAAATTTAATTTTTTAACCGACAGACGCACGTGTGGTTGTCGGGAATCCGTCGAGCAAGTTTTGCCTATATATACCGTGCATCCTGTTCATTCTGCACGTTTGCTGGAAAAAAAAAACAATTTCCTTTTCAAACAAAAAACTCCAACACTCCTTTCACTCACAAAATAAAACAATGTAAGTTTATTTTTCTGTAACTTTTTTATTTCAGTATATTAAAGTAATTAGGCTGTTTTATTAATTATGTGGATAGATTAGGAGTGGAACACTTCCCATACATTTTTATATTGTTATGCTAGGTCATCATACTCTGACTATTTGCGGCAAGCAATTCAACCATTAGTACGATATGACGGTACTCCGATGACTCCCACCGCCTTATTGGAACAAAACTCTCCAAGTTCTGTACGCGATGGCCCACGATTACATGTGCGTGTCGAGGTACATGATCTTCTGCGACAACTAGATCGCAATTGCTTACCTTTTTTGCACCCCGACACGAACACGGGGGAAATCGGTAAGTGTTTCAAATTAAAAATTCGTGTATAACAGAAATTATTATTATTATTTATTGTTAATTAATAATAATTAGTTTAATAAGTTTGATATTTCGGGTAACGGACTTAGCAAGTCCGTTTTGAGAATGATGCAAACTATGCTGAAGTATCCATATCCCAAGTACGCGGATATGCCAGAAGGTGATCGTGATTTGTGGTTTCGTCAATTTGCGGTAAAAAAATTAAAAAGTAAAAAAAATTTAATCTTTTTTTTGAAAATACTTATTATTTCACTAATTGTCGTGTAAATTTTGTTTTTCAGCAAGAGTTTACTTGGTTGCCAGAGCTCAAAGAAGTTGTGGAAATAGCATTCCACAAATACGCCGCGAGTCATTACTCGAAGACCGTGAACGAGTGGAAGCAGAGATTGCAAGAAGGTAAAGAGGCCAAGCATGTCAACAAAACCGTCTGGGAAGGGTTGAAGGCTTACTGGAGCAAACCGGATAGCGTTGCTGTTTCTATTACCAACTCCAAAACCGGTGCAGCGACCGCAAAGGCAAAGGGATCGCAGTCCACAACGCTAGCGGGATAAGTTTCAAAACACAGGAGCTTCAGTTGGTAACACATATATTATAACAATATTTATTATTTTTAAAAATCGTTTAAATAATTTTATGTAAACTTACATAATTTGTTTTCTACACAGACGCAGGAAAATGATGGTGTTCCACCTGACTTTTTGACATTGATGAAGGACACACACACGAACAAGAAAATGGAAAAAATTCAAGATGACCTTATTAACGAGGTTATCGAGTCTGTGTCTTCCCAACAAGAGCAGCTTCTCTCGCGGCTGTCCGAAGATGGTTCGAATGCTTCAAATTCGTTGACCCAGGAGCAAATCAACAAGCTGGTCATCTAGGTAAAATTTCAGTTTTAATTTATTTTATATAAATTTCTATTTATTTGTAAATTCCATTGCACTAACTTGAATTTTTTTTTTAGACAACTCCATCCTCTAAGGACTGATATCTCGATTTGGATAACAGGCTAACCCGATCGTCAACTTCATCCCGTGCCCAATCGACAATCGCAGTTCCGTCCATCATAACTCTTATGGAGGAAAAAGATGCACGAATCGAAGCTCTTGAGGCGAAGATGAGACTTATAACCATGCATTGGAAGAGCAGAAAAAAAACTCATCGAAGACTTGCGCAAAAATTTTAGGCATTCTCGAGTCTAATTTTAGGCAAAAATTTTGCGCAAAAAGAACTGACGCTCGTTTATCGTCTGCTCGCCGTCGGAAATTTCTCTTACCGACGGCCGACCGACGGATTTGACCGTCGGTAACCGGCATGTTTTCTAGTAGTGAAGTATCTTAGTGCGATGTTGAATTAGTTTAGGTCAACATATTTGTGTGATTATTTAATTTAACTTGTTTTCATGGGTCGAATTTATCATGGCCTATATAACTAGACAAATAAGATCACTTGCTACAAAGATCAGTGTTGCCCGATAACGTATCACTTGCTACAAAGGTCAGTGTTGCCCGATAACGTATGCCAGAGTCGTGACTACGTCTACTGAAAAAGGACAAATGCGCAAGGCCACAAATTATATTCTATAATATTAGAGACCACAATAATCAATGATCTTTTTTTTTTTGGTTTATTGGTCAAATTATCACTCTAAAAGTCATTATATCAAGGCTTGATTATCCAATATTTCTAACATTTTTTTTTGTTTGATTGTGTCTTAATCTCATATTTGTTTTCTCTATTATTTGGGCTTTTGTTTTAGCTTATATAAGATACATAATTATCCATGACACATAAGTAAATAAAATTTTGCCTTAGGCCTCTAAATTTGTAGGCACGGCACTGCATACGCCGCATTATCAGGTGCAAGCAAGTGTGTGTATGTATATGTCCATGAATACCTCTGTGTCAATGAAATTTCCATTGCAAGTTGTTCTTGACCCTTTGGTCCATGTGTCTTACTCAATGTCTATTGGGTGGACAAGCTGTAACAAAGATTGTTGCAATTATATGGATGAATGAACACGTTATAGAATCTCATACACATATGATGCACAATTGGAACAAACAAAAAGATGTGACAAAGATTGTTGCAATTATATGAATGAATGAACACGTTATAGAATCTCATACACAGATGATGCACAATTGGAACAAACAAAAAGAAAAGGTTCGCCATGAGAAAAACCAAAAACATTCAGACTAAAAACGAAGACGAGTAAATATAAAAAGGAAGACTCAATAGCTGCTTAACATTCATTATCTCTTTCGTATTTTTTGTTTTGTAACCAATTCTAGTTTCTTTAGCCGTAGTTAAAAAAAAAAAATTTAATCAGTTATATTAACATTTTATTAAAAAATAATTAAATATTTTGCTTTCTTAAAATTAGCTTGCTTGATAAATAACTCAAAGATGATAATTTATAGGTGTATACATGGATTAATTTTTCAATAATATTTAATTTTATATATTTGGTTTAGTTTATTTCAAATTTCTTATGCACATTCAAAAACTAAAAATTTGATCATTAATAGATAACATATTAAACAATTAGGTTTGTGATAAGTTCAACAAAGACTTTTATAAAAGAAATAGCCAAAAAAAAGTTAAGAAAAGAATATGAGAAGAAGAGTAGACCAAAAAGAGAGAAAAAATTCCACCTAATTTTTTTCTGTTTCAATATTAAACTGAAATGAAAATGCTGACATGGCTTTGTATTTTAATTATGTCTCGATTTCGAACGTTCGGCTAGTGAACTCTTTGGCAAAGAGCTTTCGGCTTCGATATGTTGTATCCGCAGTAAATTTTAAAATAAGTATGGGTTGCACAAAATGAAAATGTTGACATAGCGTATTTAAGAAAGCTGTTGTGACGTATTGAGGGAACGTGTCAGTGCAAAAGTCTCTCTTCATCAATTATATATAGGATATAAATACAGAAAGTATGAGTATAATGCAGAGAAAAAGTGTGATATTAAAATTCATTTTGAAAAAAAAATTTCCACGAAATTATCGATTTTATTCGTTTGAGTATAATTCTTCACTTATCAATTATACTAAAAGACAACTGTCGATCAGCAATAAAATTATTTGAGGGGAAAAATGGTAGTCGCAAACTTAAGATGCAATTACGACAGTATTATGAGGAACTTTAAAATCCTTGTAATCTCGTTACAATATTGCGACGATCTGATTTGATGCAAATACGACATACTATGGAGAGATATTTACAATAAATTAACGACGATGGAAAATTTTTTTTGGTAATTCGACGCAATTTACAATAAGATGTTACGACAAAAAATTATCGATGCAATTTAGCGATGAATAACGAGGTAGGTGAACATTTTTTTAATCGGTTTACTTAATTTTTTTTTTTGCCCACATATCATGGCGAATTTGCAAAATCAAAGCAAATCTGTCATACTATGTTAATGTTCGAATCAATATTGTTGCAAATTTTCATTGCTAATTTTAGGAAAACTCTATAATTATGGGTCATTATCTCGAAAGTGATACAAAACGAAGGAAAACAAAAATTCTCTTACAACCAATACACTGAGAAAATGACTTCTGGTGACAATTTATACGCACAACAAAGATGGATGTATATGCGAAAAGATTTGGAGGGTATGGTGAAGAAAGAGTTTAGAGATAGGCTTGAACAAAAAAAATTGAAGATTGTAGAAATTCTTATAATCATTAATTAAAAAAATGGAATTCTTTTGAAACGCAGAATTTTTAACTACTTTCTTAGAAAATACTTTAGATAATTACATTTTTTTTTTATCATAAATCTTCGTTCAATATCTTTTCCCTTAGAACCAATTTAAACAATCTTGCTTCGGAAGGCACGTCCTATCAACATAATTTTTTCATTTTGTATTTTTCCGTTTATAACTATTTTTAATAAAATACTTTGGAGGATCACATCTATTTATCATAACTCTTCGTTTTGTATCCACTTATATATCTCTTTTTAGCAATTCTAGAAAATGTGTTTTGGAAGGTTAGTCTTTTTATCATAACATTTCATTATGTACTTATATCAATTATAGCTATTTTTAACAATCTTAGGAATTTGTTATAGGGTTGCGTCTCTTTATTATAATTTTTTACTATATTTCTAATAGCCGTTTATTTCATAAAGAGTCTTATTAACAATTGTATATGATGTAGACATTGGAGCCAAGCCTATCCTTGATGAAGGGAAGGTTATCTACGTGGCCCAGATGACATGAGACCCCAAAAATGATGAAGAGTCCAAATAAATCAAGGAGCAACTACCGGACCAGAATGCGCCCGAGTCCCAACCATACTTATAAGCCCAAGATCGATGATTTAAGCCTATAACTGAAGTGGCCCAGAAACAAAAAGATTCGGCCTGAATTATTGGGTCAGCTAGGAGCCCATATTGACCAAACCCACCCAAAATCGGCCATGACTTGACTAGCAAAACATTGTATTTTTTATCTATTTTAGCTGTATTTTTCTAATGTTTTAGTTTCTGACATGAATTCAAGGTTTTTAGAATGATTTTCAAGTAGTTTTAGTGTCAAAGAGTTTTTACAGGTTTCTGGACTAAAAAATAAAAAAACGAGCAAAACACGTTTCAGAACAGTTTTGAAACATCCAAACTTTCATATCCTTTGAGAACCTTCCCGGTGTACCAAATCCTTTGGAAAATTCCTTTCACCTCCAAGTGGAATCAGACTAAACCATCGATCCAATCTAAAATTATGCTCGATCTATTGAAGACATGTCTCGCAGGTCCGAGAAGAAGCAAGAGGAGAAGTGAAAAACGAACGACCAGTGAAGATCTTCGGTTATAGAGCCCGTGACCGGGGTGAAAAAAACCAAAAGCCCCTACAAGAAGCAAGAGGAGAAGTGAAGAAACGAACGACTAGTGAAGATCTCCGGTTATAGAGCCCGTGACCGGGGTAAAAAAAACCAAACGCCCCTGTAAATGGCCCATGACCGTGGGAACCAAGCCCTTCTCTGTTTTACCCCAAACGCTGAGTTTTGCAAATAAAAACCCTAAACCGATTACTTACACCACAAATATGAGGAAGATCAAAAGGTGGGAAATCCTTCATCTGATGTTAAACGTCAGACATACAGAAGCTGTAATGTCTTCAAAATACTTATTCTTCTTCGTTTTACGTCATTTTTATCAAAATAACCTAAGAAGAACTTTGAGACCACAAATAATGGAAATGTGCTTTATAAACATTAAGGTTGTATTAAATGCTTAAAGAAAACCTATGAAAATGCTAGTGAAATGGGTAAAAATACAATGTTATCAGCCTTGTCGCTGCCATTGTTCGTCCACCAGATCCCCTGTTGCCTTGCCGTGTTCGTTTGCATGCCGCCTCGTCCGAGTTCTCTTCTTCTTTTATTCTTATTGAAAAACATACAACACCATAAGGATCTAGTTTCCTTAAGGTGAGAGAACACATAAGAGAGTTCTCAATCGCCTATGCATAAGCGTATGTGACACGTATCCGGATTTTTTTTTTTWTTTTTTTTTTTATTATTTTTAAAAAAAACTTTTCTTAAAACGGTTGAAATCATTCGAGTAAAACCCTTTTTCTTGGTATCCAAGTCGAGTACTAAACATCTATCTTAAAATGTAACATTAGGTTTCGAATACGGATCGATCGATCACTCCGTGATCGATCGATCCCATCCCTCAAGAAAAGTTCCAAAAAATCTCTGATCAAGAAACCCTGAGAACGCCGATCTCCGATCGATCGATCCTGATGTAGGATCGATCGATCCTACTCCGGATCGGTCGTTCTCGGCCCCTTTAAAAAGACCAGAAGTTTTCTGCCCAAAAACGACTGCCCAGGATCGATCGATCTCCCACCCCAAGATCGATCGATYCTGCTTTCTACTCAAATCTTCCCCGAATTTCTGGCTAAAATCGACCCCTTACGATCGATCGATCCTACACCGATTGATCGATCTTGTTTCCCCAAAAATCTCTGACCCAGAACGAGACCCCATGATCGATCGATCCTATCTGGATCGATCGATCCTCCCCCTTGCCCTGCATCCCGAGAACAACACAAAACGAGCCATAACACAAGTTAAACTCAACCAAACAACACCATAACTTAACTCATGCATAAGCATCCTATTGAACAGAGCCAAAAACATCTACAAGGGTCCAAAACATTAGCATTCACATGTATGAACAATCAAAACACAAGTTACAAGAACCCGTYAAACCGCCTAGATCATCTTCTTCCTTCGGCCTTGGTTCCACGAGCTCCRCTTCCTAAGACTCCTCTTTACCTGCACCAAAAGAGGTGCGTAAGCATTGATAATGCTTAGTGAGGCGGTCCTCCCGTCCCACGGTTATACACGCACACAATCAAAGACTTACCGAATTGAAAGCAACGCAAGCAACAATCAAACAAGGAATGATAGAGCTCYATCAAACACACAATACACACAACTTGGACAAGCCATAAATCACACCCATATRGTCAAGTCCTAACACACAAAACAATCACGATAATTCTATAATCATGTGGTACGACCACGGTCACGCACTCACCTTTGCCTTGACGAATGAAGAATACACTTCCCCCTTTTTGATAGCTTCAAGCCTTAAGCTTGATTCTCTTTTGCTTCTACTCAACCAACCACCTAGGTATCACCAAATCACCTAACAAGAAGTCACCAAAACGCTTCTCAAAGGGTGACAACAAGTAATTAAACTCGGATTACTCAAAAACCCCCAAACCGGATTCCATCTTTTCAAAAACAGAGCCTTAGTTAATCAACCATATCTCTTTCCCTAGATCATATCTCGCAAATTCCTGCCGTGGAATTCAATATAAGCCTTTCAACAACCTATCTACAAACTTTCAGCCAAAACTAACAAGATTTGAGTGCCCACTCACTCTCTCAAACTCAGTCCGTCGCGGGTTGCTCTGCTTTGAGCGGCTTTGGAAGAAAATTCATAACTCCCGAACCACTCAACATAATCCTATGAAATTTGGTAGTTTACTAGGCAAGAGATTGAAGAACTTACCTACAAAATTTCAGCTTAATCCGTGCTCGTTTACCCGGTCGAACGAGCCTCTCAATTCACGCCCCAAACTCTGTTTTTCCCAAGTTCTTCACTCTCTTCTCCTTCTCCTTCTTCTTTCTCCAAGTTTTCTTCTCCTTTCCTCACTCTCTCTTTCTCTCTTCCTTTGCTCCAAAAATATCTCTCAAAGTGATGAGGAAGAAGAAGTATGTAGAAGCTTTGAGGAGGAGGTGTATATATAGATATATATCTTTGGTKTAATTAAATTAAACCAAACCACAATTAATTCACTAACCTAGTCAAACCAATTCCCGTAATCCGTCAATTCTTTCCTTCGGTTTAGTGATTCCACTAGACTCCTTGGAATATTTGAGATATTTCTCCCAAAATATTTCTTTCACTCGCTAACCCGAATTACGCATAATTCAACCGCCGGGATTACTTCTCATCGATCAATCCTTTGAATCGATTAACTAAACACGCCCATTTGGCGTTTCGAGTTCGATATTATCCATATCACATTTCCGTCAAAACACTATTCATTCCGCAAAAATACTATTCTGAACCAATTCACCCCGAATTGGTTCTGAAACGATTAGTCTTCCGATTAATCAAACCAATATCGACCCTGTTGATTATAAATTGAGCTCCCCATTATTCCTATTCTCTCAGGACACAACACGGTACAAGATTTTTACGACATCCAAATACTAGCTTGTACCGCAAGAAATGTAATAACTTTTATTACAAGGAACGACTTGGGATACGGATGTTACAATTCTCCCCCACTTAATAAGATTCGTCCTCGAATCTTAAGACTGCAACCACCTTAGAACCCACTTGGGAGAATCGCACTTCCATCCTCACCTCGGATACCCAAGTTTCCTTGTCAACCCCAACTTATGCTCTCATGACCTTATTCTCAGGAGTTTCCTTCCTCCTGTTTAACTTTCAAACTCCGTTCTCTTCCGGAGTTTCCTGCACTACACTCTTGCCAATATGCTTTGCTCCCCCACTTGAGTTCAGCATAATGACATCATGCAAGGCCCACCGTACAAAGCTTCGTATGGTGCCCTCCCGTATACTCACTTGGTAACTGTTATCATACGTGAGCTCCACCAAGCTCAGGTAATCGGCCCAATGGCCACCCCAATCTAACACACACATCCTCCATAGATCCTCGAGAGTCTGAAAGGTTCTCTCTGATTGTCGTCCGTCTGAGGATGATATGCTGTACTCATGTGTACCTTAGTACCCATCTCCTTCTGGAACTTTTGCCAGAGTATCGATGTAAAGTTGCTATCACGATCCGATGCAGTGCTCGCAGGTACACCATGTACCTTCTAGCCAAAACTCAAGCCCCATCTGTCTTCCTTATGGTTAGGAAGTGAGCAGACCCAGTCAGACGATCGACAATTACTCATATAGCATCTCTGCCCCGAGAATTCGGTAACCCCACTACGAAATCCATCGTAACCATGTCCCACTTCTACTCAGGAATGGGTAAACTCTGTAATGACCCTCTCGGGACTTGATGCTCAACTTTTTACTAACTGAGCAGTTTCACAACTAGCCACCCACTTGGCTACACCTCTTCATCCCAACCCAAAGATAATACCGTTCCAAGTTTCGGTACATCTTAGTCGCCCCAGGATGAATAAAGAATCGACTCTGATGTGCCTCTCGAAGAATATCTCTCCTCAACTTGTCATCATTAGGCACACAACCCGACCATTTCCCAAGAATGGTTTCATTATTCAAAACCCAATACTCAGACTTCTTGTCCTTAGAAGCCTTAATCAATTCTCATCTTTTCCTTTGAGCACATCGCGCTCTACTCAAAATATCAGCCTGGGTAGCCACTTTAAACCCCATCGGTTCTAACTTATCGGAAACCACACATAGCAACAAGTACTAATCATACTCACCAAGTCYAAAGCATATCTCTCTCTAGGTGCTTGTAGCTACCCGCTCCCATGCTGCATTAGAGCACAACCCAAACCTAGCCTCGAGGCATCTGCATCAATCACATATGGCTCCTTAAAGTCCGGTTAAGCCAACACCGGAGCCAGTCAACATTCCCTCAAGTCTCAAGAAGCTCCCGTCACGCTTCTGAGACCACGTGCCCCAAARATCTGATCCTAAGTGCACCTRCTGCCCTCAACAGCACATACAACCTCAGCAAAACTCAAGGTTCGGATCRTCCACTTATATCCGTTCCCAAGTGCACTTRCTACCCTTAACGGCAACTGTAGCACAACAGCTACTCCTAACGACAGTCGTGGTACCACAACTTATAATACCATACCGGTCACAACTCAACAGCCATAACTCATCACTAAGTATATCAGTACTCCCGTTATGACTCACTYTAGCCATAACCGTACTTACACAATAACCCAGCAGTGACTGCAGTCACACTCATATGACAGCTCAACTACCCGTACGGGACTTCCCTTTTTCAACACAGAGCAGTGCTCTACTCTCGTCAATGCCCCTAAAACCATCAATCACACTCGGTATTGTTCCATACTCGGTTTCATAACACCCCCGGTTTGTCATCACAAGATCCTACGTGGTCACCCAGCGGCTAACTCGTCGAAATCCAATATCCCCGGATTCGAACGAGTCGAAATCCAATACCCCTAGATTCGAACAAGTTAAGTCCGCCAAACRACCTAGTACATTAGAATCCAATAACATCGGACTCTAATATACTAAGTCCCCGTGAGGTCCAATATCATAGGACCCCACCCCGGGCTACCGATCTAGGATGCCGCATATYCTAATCAGTAAACCCATCCTGAGATCATGAGATCTCACCCTGGGCTACCGATCTAGGATACCGCATAATATCCTAATCAGTAAAGCCCCCCTGAGATCCAATATCGTAGGACCTCACCCTGGGCTACCGATCTAGGGTACTGCATACCCTAATCAGTAAAACCCACCCTGAGATCATAAGATCTCACCCTGTTATGATTATCAGATAATCCTAACCAGCATCATTAGAGTCACATGTCATATAACTCTAATGACCCCTCATTGGGGTTAAGTATTACACAACCCGAATGACCCGTCAATAGGATCAATTATCATACAATCCTATCGACCCCAACCACGTAGTAAGATCTGACGACATAACCCAAAAATTCGATTTTGGGGGATAATGATCGATCGGTCGGTCAATTGTTTATTTTAAAGCCGTTCTTACCTGTAGCCTGATCGATCGATCATACCTACGATCGATCGATTAGTATACTCTGTTTTTGTTTTTCTGCTTTTGATCGATCGATCATCGCTGCGATCGATCGATCGGTTGATCCCGTTATCTAATTCTGTAAAACTCAAGAAAAATTAAGAAAATATACTATATATACATATACTTACCAGTGGGTTGCCTCCCACTAAACGCTTGTTTAACGTCAATAGCTTGACGTTGTTGAGAATCTTTAGGCTTCGGGAGGTTCGTCAAGAGAAACCGTTGTTGTATTCCCTTTCTCAGCATCGGCCATATAAGGCTTGCATCTCTGTCCGTTAACCGAGAATTCACCTCCAGTCTTGTTCCATAAAATGATAGCCCCATATGGTTTAACTTCCTTAATGACGAAAGGACCCGCCCATCTTGACTTAAGCTTTCCCGGGAATAATCGCAAACGAGAGTTGAAAAGCAAGACTTGATCCCCTTCAATTCCCGCYTTAGATCTTCCATGAAACGCTTTTGTTCTTTCCTTATAGATTTTTGCGTTTTCATAAGAATTTTGCCTCAACTCCTCAAGTTCTTCTAGTTGTATCAAACGCTTCTCCGAAGCCGTCTTCAAGTCGAAGTTCAACAATTTGATGGCCCAAAGCGCTTTGTACTCTAGTTCCACCGGAAGATGACAAGACTTCCCATAAAGTAAGTTGAAAGGAGTTGTACCTATGGGTGTCTTGTAAGCGGTTCTATATGCCCATAAAGCATCGTCAAGCTTTGCTGCCCAATCTTTCCTTGATCTCCCAACCGTTTTCTCGAGAATGGCTTTGATTTGCCGGTTAGAGACTTCAACTTGGCCAGAAGTTTGTGGATGGTAAGGTGTGGCTACCTTATGTTTCACTCCATGCTTTTTTAGCAAGCTTGCAAATACCTTGTTGATGAAGTGAGATCCTCCGTCACTTATCACAATTCTTGGTATTCCGAACCTTGGGAATATTATCGTTTTGAACATCTTCAACACCACCTTAGCATCATTAGTAGGACTAGCTAGGGCTTCTACCCATTTTGACACATAATCCACCGCTACCAATATATATTGATTTCCATAAGATGAAGGGAAAGGTCCCATGAAGTCAATCCCCCAAACGTCAAAGATCTCAACTTCTAGAATAAAATTTTGAGGCATCTCATTCCTTTTGCTTATGTTCCCTTTTCTTTGACAAGGATCACACCTTGAGATGAATTTGCATCTTTGAACATTGTCGCCACCAAAAACCAGCTTGCATGCCTTTGACCGTATTAAAAGTAGCCAAATGACCTCCATAACTCGAACCATGGCAGTGGAATAAAATCCGCATGCTTCTTCTTGCGACACATTTTCGAAAAAGGCCATCTTTGCAACGCCTAGAGATACTTGATCCCAAAAGTAGATTGACATCTTTGTAGAACTTTTTCTTCTCATAGCCTTTTAAATTGGGAGGCTCCCTTCCACATGCTAAATAACCAAATCGGCATACCAAGGGAGACGGTTATGAAGTTCCTTCTCAACGAAAAGTTGTTCCTCCACAACCTCATCAAGCTCAATTGTAGCCTTGTGAACCGCTTTCGACATTGTAGATGCACTCTTCAGGCAAAGAGTCATCAGATCTTCATCAACCTCAACCTTGAAAGATGATCCGCAACTCCGCTTTCAATCCCTTCTTGTCCTTTATCTCTAGATCAAATTCAAGCAAAAGGATCCATCTAAGCAATCTTGGCTTAGCGCCTTTCTTGGCTAGCAAATGTCTCAAGGCAGCATGATCCGTGTGTACTATGACCTTGATCCCACCAAATAAGATCGAACTTCTCAAAGGCATAGACAATGGCAAGAAGTTCCTTCTCCGTTGTTGCATATTTTACTTGAGCATCATCCATTTTCTACTTGCATAGTAGACGACATGAAGTTTCTTTTCATTTCTTTGCCCCAAAACAGCTCCAACGGCATAATCGCCAGACGCATACAACTTCAAACGGTAAGTTCCAATTTGGTGGTTGGACAATGGGAGCACTTACTAATGCTTCCTTCAGCTTCAAGAATGATTCATAGAAGCTTCATCAAAGACAAATTTGACATCTTGCATAAGAGACGTGTCAAAGGCCTAGCAATCGGAGAAATCCTTAATGAATCTTCGGTAAAACCCGCATGACCCAAAAGCTTCTAATCCCTTTAACCGAGTTTGAGGAGGCAAGTGCACCATCACATCAATCTTCGCCTTATCAACCTCAATCCCTTCCTTAGAAATCTGTGTCCCAATACGATCCCTCCTTGACCATGAAATGACATTTTTCCCAATTTAGAACCAAGTTGTGTCTTCGCATCGCTTTAATACTCGCACAAATTAGAAAGACACAAAGAAAACGAGGCACCATATACGGAAAAATCATCCATGAACACTTCCATTATATTTTCAGTTAAATCGAGAAGATCGACATCATGCACCTTTGAAATGTGTCTGGTGCATTACATAATCCAAATGGCATTCTTCGGATAAGTACCATAAGGACATGTAAATGTCGTTTCTTGGTCTTGAGGATGAATCGGATTTGAAAGAACCCGAATATCCATCAAGAAAGCAATAATAGAGTGATTGGCCAATCTTTCAAGCATTTGATCAATAAAAGGAAGAGGAAAATGATCTTTCTAGTTGATGCATTAGTTTTCGTAATCAATGCACATTCTATGACCCGTAATTGTTCTTGTTGGGATCAATTCATCTTTATCGCTTTTAATTACCGTTACTCCTCCTTTTGGGAACTACATGAACTGGGAAATCCAAGTGCTATGAGATAGAATAAATGACCCCGATCAAGTAGTTTCAAGATTTCCTTTTTACCACTTCTTTCAAGGATTTAGCTGATGCTCAATTGAAGATTTAGACTGTCTTCTAAATAGATTATGCATGCATAATGATGGTGAAAGACCTCTAATATCATCCAATGAATAACCTAAAGCCTTTCTATATTTTTTTAGTTCATGCAACAGCAATTCCATCTCATCATCATTCAAAGCATCATTAACAATGACCGGATAAGTGGTGTTTGGTCCTAAGAATGCATACCTTAGGGGAAGAGGTTTGAGTTCCACATGTGGTGCCTTAAGCTCACTCCAATCCTCATCTATGCTAGTCTTACCATTGCTAGCTTCTTCCAATCCGGAAACTGTTATTTCTTCTATCTTCTCAAACATGCAAATTTCGCCTTTCAAGCTTTTATGAGAGTCTAAGGCTTTCTCATAGTTATTTGCTTCCTCATTTTCCATCAAACGATCCTCATTCCCTTTGTTAAGCCAACTGTAAAGAATCTTCCTCCATGTTCAGCTCCTCCAAGTACTCATCCACCATATCTTCTAATGTCTCAATGTAGAAGACCTTTTCTTCAATGGTGGGTTTTTTCATAGACTCCATTATATCAAACTTCATGGTTAATGAGTCTAAATGCAGGTAATCATCCCCTTTTCACATCAATAATAGCCCCAGTGGCTAAGAATGGTCTTCCCAAAATAATAGTATCTCTAGGCTCCTCATCCATTTCAAGCACAATAAAATCTGTAGGTATAATGCAGTCACCAACCTTCAATGGTAAGTCTTCAATAACACCAATTGGATACCTTACCGATCTATCCGCTAACACCAAAGAAATACGGGTCTTCTTGAAATTTATTAATCCAAGCTTCTTGCAAACCGTCAAAGGCATGAGACTCACACTTGCTCCCAAATCAACCAAACAATTCTCAAAGAACATTGGACCCATCACACAGGAATGGTAAAACTTCCTGGATCTTGAAGCTTTAGGTAAGATGTTTTGAATGATAGACTACACTCATGATTCACCATCACCATGATTCTTCAAAATCCTCCTCTTGGTCATGATGTCTTTAAGAAGCTTGTTGTAGATGGGACAATCAAGCATAAGATCCATGAATGGTACTTGTACCTTTCCCATAATAGCTTTGAATTTTGAAATTGTTTCTCCAAGATCTCTTTCTTGAATCTTCCGGGAAAAAGAAGTTTAGGTTCATAAGGAGGTGAAACAAACATATCCTTTTTTATTGAAACATTTCCCTTTACCTCTTGTGGCTTCTCTTCTTCATTCACAACTACATCTTCATTGTTGTTGATATCTCCACTTTCCTCGGCTTCTAAATCCAACTCTTCAGCCTTATCATTTACCACTTCTTCTACTGATTTAGGAATTCTAGTAGGGAGCTCTTTTCCACTTCTCAATGTGATTGCATTGCAATATTCTTTGGGATTTGGCTCGGGATTACCCGGTAAAATACCCTTCCCATTGTTCCTAGAAGTAGAAGCTACTTGGGCAATTTGATTCTCCAATCCCTTCACATGTGTTGTCAAACCCTCAAATTTAGAGTTGAGATCTCGTATCTCATTCTTTTCACTCCCTTGTCTTTCCAAGATTTGCTTCAACATACTCTTTACGTCATCATCTTGAGAAGACTGATTAGAATTACCTCCTTGTCTAAAGTTGTTGAATTGTGGTCTGGGAATATAGTTGTTGTTGGAAGGCCCTGTGAAGTTCAAAGCCTTTGTTTTGATAGCCTCCGACCTTGATAACCTCCTCGAAAGTTGTTTCCTTGGAATGGAGGTCTTTGGAAGTTCCCTTGACCTTGTGGAGTGGAATTTCTTGGTTGAAAACCTTGGGCATTTGGCACGTTTGGATAGACTTGGTCTTGAGGATTTTCCACATTTGTGTTTCGGTATGAAAGGTTTGGATTTGGAAACTTGTATTGATATCCACCTTGGTTTCCAACATAATTCACCTCTTCGCAATCATTATCATCACCTTCATTAGCATGGCCCCATCTTGCATTTTATATATCATTCATATCCACAAAGTTTACAGCTCTTGTTGATATGCATGATTTGTCTAACCGGTCTAGCTTCTCATTTATCTCCTTGAGACGTTGATCTTCAAATCTTGTATCCTTGCCTGATCTATCATAATCGCCTCTGTAGCATTGATCACTTTGTGCCAAGTTCTCAATTAGAGTTTCACCTTGTGCCACATCTAAATTTCTAAGCTTCAGCTGTATCTAAAGCAGTCCGATATTTTTCCAAACATCCTCGGTGAAAAATTCCCAAAAGAGCTTCTTGTTCAACTCCATGATGTGGGCAAGCTCTAATGTAACTCTTAAGACGTTCCCAAGCTTCGTAGAATGACTCATTGTGCCCTTGCTTGAAGGTTGTGATATCATTCCTTATCTTTGCCGTCTTTTGCTTTGGAAAGAATTTGGTGAGGAATTCCTTCTTACAAAGATCCCATGTGCCCACAAATTCTGTTGGGATATCTTTTTCCCATTGACTAGCCTTGTCTCCAAGTGAGAATGGGAATAATATCATCTTGATGGCATCTTGAGAAACTCCATTAATCTTCACCATTCTACAAAGCCTATCAAATTGATCAAGATGATCCAATGGGTTCTCACGGCAACCCATAACTTGGAGTTTGTACCATATTGATGAGGCCCGACTTGATCTCAAAATCATTTTGTACGATAGTAGGAGGTTGAATACCAAAGCTGGAAGTTCTTGTTCCCGGTTCATCAAATGCTCCTATTCTTCTGGCTGCAACATTAGGACGTGCACCCCCAGGTGGTGGAGGTTGAATTCCCAGTCCATGCCACCAACATTAGCTCTTCTTGTTGATCCATGCCTAACCTTAATAAATGCTGAACTCGCTCTTTCTCTTTTTTTTGCTCGCTCTCTACCCAAACGCTCTACTGTCAAGGTTTCAGAAGTTTTCTTTTCCTTGGCTTCGTAGATGCATGCACCTACAAAAACGAAAAACTCAAGAGAAAGTCAGTATGTAACAAAAGTAAAACAAAGCTTTAATCTTAAACGATTTCTAAAACCTATTGGCTAGTAGCTTCCCCGGCAACGGCGCCAAAAACTTGATAAGAGGTTTCTTAGCTAGCTTTAAAATTCCTTTATCTACCCCAAGTGCAAGGTGCAAGTGTAGTAAACTAAGGGTCGAACCACAAGGAAGCTGGCAAACACAATAAGCTATGAAGAAAACTTAATAAGTTAAAGCAATTCAAAGATTCAATTCTAACAAGTGTTATGCAATACGTAAAAACTGAAAACGATATTGATTCTTATACTAAAAACGATTAACTATGACTAGACAATTGATGGCTTAAACTCTAGCTTAGTCATTGTGTCTAAAGGACTTATGCAAACTTAACCAGGCCTGAGATCACAAGTAGACTTACACATTTCCATGCTATAAATCCCTACAATAAGAACAAATTGAACAAACTTCCGTTTGCAATTTTGGAACTTAGTGAGCATTCAAAATCATCTCAACTTACCACTAAGCTACCTAAACAACTACTTCCGTAGGTTAGGATCACAAAGCTCACAAATAGCTTGGTTATAGAATTTCATCAACACCTTCCGGGTGTGAAATTCTTAAAATCTAGATTCTACTCTTCCAAGCCTAATCTAGCATAGAGGACAACTAAGAGTGAAGGATCTACAAAGATCAAACCATAAACACAACTCCCATCAACCTAAGCCATCAACCTAGCCATAGTCACTGAAAACTACTCACATATAGCCATACAAAGAAAACAGATGAGAATAAGAGAAAGGTATTCATCCTTAAGATAATCAAGATTCAACAAAGTTTCATCAAAGAAATCTTAAAGAAGAAGCAAAATCGAACAAAGTTTTTCAAGTCTCCACCCTTTCTAGAGAGAAAATAAGCATAGAATGAGTCTCCCTTTACAAAGTCGACTATCATTTTATATGTCTGCGTCAAAACAAATATCTAAAACATGTCGGCGTGATCGATCGATCGGTGGTACGATCGATCGATCGTTCAATCTAGAGTCTCGTCGTCTTGTTGATCGATCGATCGGGAATACGACCGATCGATCGGATTTCGGTGATCGATCGATTATGCGTCTGCGTCGATCACAAGTTGATCTGAGGAATTCGCATTGATCGATCGATCATACTTTGGCGATCGTCGATTGTATGGTTGATCGATCGATCATTTGTCCATCAGTCGATCATATTGTCTGGCGGAATTCTCGCATCATGATCGATCGATCATCGTTCGATCGATCGATTAATGTGATCGGCGGTCATTGCTTTAGTCGATTGAAGCGTATGGAATTGTGGAAGATGCGTCGATCGATCGTATCATTCAAAACGTCTATCGATCCTTTCTCGATTCGACCTCTTCATGCTTTTTAGACATGTTCCAACCTGTTAAGACTCTAAAATGCAAGGAAAACACACAAAAAACTACTAATATGATGATTAAAAACTACTAAAACCGTAATATATCATTAGCATTGTGTCTGATCGTGATAGTAAGTTCACGTCAGAATTTTGGCGAGACTTTCAGAAGGAGATGGGTACTAAGGTACACTTGAGTACCGCTTATCATCCTCAAACTGACAGGCAATCAGAGAGAACAATTTAAGACTCTCGAGGATTTATTGAGGATGTGTGTATTAGATTGGGGTGGCCAGTGGGTGGATTATCTTAATTTGGTGGAGTTTACTTATAACAATAGCTACAGAGCTAGTATCGGGATGGTACTGTATGAAGCCCTTTATGGTAGGCCATGCAGGACGCCATTATGTTGGACTCAAGTGGGGGAGCAAAACATGTTTGGCGAGAGTATTATGCAGAAGACTACAGAAAATATCCGAGTCTTAAAGTTGAACCTGAAAGAAGCTCAGGATCGACAAAAGAGTTATACGGATAACCGCAAGAAAGAATTGGAATTCGCCGAAGGAGATATGGTTTATCTCAAGATGTCAATGCTTAAGGGTTCTAATAGGTCCATTTCTAAAAGTAAATTGAGTCCGAGGTATTTCGGACTGTTCCGGGTGATAGAAAGAGTTGGACCTGTTGCTTATAGGCTGGAGTTGCCTGCGGCTATGCAAGCATTTCATGATGTTTTTCATGTTTCGATGTTGAAGAAATGCTTGCATAGGGATGATCAGGTGTTACCAGAGATTCCACCTGATTTGTCGCCGAGTTTAAGGGTTGAGGCAAGACTTGTGAGGATTCTGGAGCGCAGAATCAAAATTGACGGGAGGAAGAAAACTCCCGAGATTAAGGTCTTGTGTGATTGTGATGGGATTGAGGAGGAGACCTGGGAACCGTAAAGGAGGATAAAAGCGAAATTCTCCAAGTTGTTTGAGAAACAAGCTGAGATTTGAGATTCGAAGACGAATCTAATTAGTGGGGGAGAATTGTAACATTCGTGTCCTGAGTCATCTCCTTGTAATATAAGTTGTTATGTTTTCTTGCGGTATAAGTTGTTGTACGGGTTGTAATTGTACCGCAAATTATTGTGATATTGTATTTTGATTGGAATTCAATAATAAGATGGATATTATTGAGTTAAATCGTTGGTGATTAGATACATAATGTGGTATTTCATGTATTGGTGACGTCGAATACATGACAAAATATTTCGTGTATTGATGGGATTTGACTCATGATGAGGTAATTCATGTGTTGTGAAGGTGGTAAGCGATATATTGTTCCGTTACTTGGTTCTGTTGAGTTATGGATCTTGTGTCATTAGATCCTAATACGTGGTGGGCTCATTAGGGTTATGTGGTATTTAATCCGAATGAGGTTGGTTAGGATTATGTGGTATTTAATCCTAACGGGGTTGGTTTACCGATTAAGATTATGTGGTATTTAATCCTAATAGATTGGTGACCGAATGAATCTTGTGATATTAGATTCTGAGGTTGATCAAGGGTAAACCAAGTGAGGTCCTGTGGTATTGGATCTCGCGGGACTTAGTTCATTCGGACCATGTGGTATTGGATTCCGATGGACGTAGTCGTTTGGATGGACTTATCTCATTTTGGATCCTGTGGTATTGGATTCCGATGAGTTTATTCGTTTTATGACCACGTGAGGATCTTTTGGTATTGGATCCTAAGGGTGTTATTAAACCAAGTAAGGGATAATATAGAGCTCGGTTAATAGCCCTACGGGTTATGATTGGGAGGATTACTCGAAGGATTGATCGTTTCGGAATCAATTTCGGGTTAATTGCTCCTGAGGGATTAAACCGAACGCTGTAATTGACGGGAGTTGAATGAGATGTGTTGCGGGATAATAAGATGTATCGAATATTGTGGGATGTTTGGCGGAATGACTAAACTGAAAAAGAGAACTAATTAAACCATAAGACTTTGTTTAATTGAGAATTGATTTAGTAATTAAGGATTGGTTTAATTTAATTAAACCAACAAAATATCTCATCCTCTCTCCACACTTCTATAATCTTCTTATCCATTATCTCTATCTCATTTGGGAGAAACATTTGGCTTGAGTTAGAGAGAGAAAAGAGAGGAAGAGACCTTGAGAAGAAGAAGGAGAAGAGGAGGAGAAAAAACTTGAGAAAACAGAGTTTTGGAGCTGTGTTCAGAGGGACGATCGGAGGGCTTAACGGACTCGGATTGAGCTGAAATGTTTTGAGTAAGTTCATCATTTCATTGAGTAGTTTAGGAGTTATGATTTTTCTTCCAAAACTGCTCTGTTTAAGGTAAATTGCGACGCGTTTGATTTGAGTGAGTGTTTGGGCACTCAAATATTAATGGAATGAGCTGAAATTAGATAGGTAGATTTTTGATAGCCTTATCTTGAAATTGACCAAAGAAATTGCTCAAATATTTGCTAGAATAAGAGTTATGACCGGACGAGTAAAACTCTGTTTTTGAGAAAAAGGAATCCGAATTGGGTTTTTGGAGATTCAAGTTTAGAGCTTGTGATTCATCAATTGAGAATGTGTTTGGTGCTCTATTTGGTAGGAGTTTAGTGGATATCTTGGTGGTGTGTTGTGCCAAGAGAAGTCAAGCTTTGTGGTTCAAAAATCAAAGGAACGATTGTGTTCGTTTCTTCGTTTCAACCATCAAATCGAGGTGAGTGCGTGACCGTAGCGAACATATGATCATTAGACATTTCGTGATTGATGTGTGATGTAGGACTTGTCCATATGAGTGTGATTTATAGCTTGTCCAAGTTGTATGTGTTGTGTTGTGATGGAGCTCTATCATAATATAGTTTGATTGACTTGCATTACATATTAATCTTGGTAAGTCTTTGATTGTATGCATATATCACTGTGGGACGGGATGACCGCCTCAGTAAGCATTATCAATGCTTACACGCCTATTTTGGTGCTGGTAAAGAGAAATCCTAAAGATTGGAGCTCGTGGAACTAAGGCGAAAGGAGAAGATGATGTAAATGGGTTTTTGTGACTTTTTGCCTTGTATGATGATGTGCTTTTGTTGTTAATATGGGAGCTTGTTGGTATGCCTTGGTTAGAAATGCTAAGTTGTTTTGGGAAAGCTTTAAGTATTTAGACTTGTATGACTAATCTAAATAAAATTGTGTTGATGTTAAACATGTTTCGTATATAAAGTTTCTGTAACGCCTTGCGATGTTGAATCATTTTTAGGTGGTTTTAGGAGAATGAATTGATGAGGGATTATTGTATATGCATGTCTAGCTCTTGGTGTAAGGATGCGTAAGTTTTGCTAGACTTGTTTGGTCGGTAGACTTATTTGTTCAGTAGACTTGTTTGTTCAATAGACTTATGTATTCAGTAGACTTGTTTGGTCAGTAGACTTATTTGTTCAATAGACTTATTTGTTCAGGAGACTTATTTTGCTCAGTAGACTTATGTGTTCAGTAGTCTTGTTTTGCCCAGTACACTTATTTGTTCAGTAGACATTTTTGTAGCGTTGGCTTGATAAGAGAATTAAATTAAAAATTTTGAAATCTGGTATTTTAGAATTCCCGCCGCATACATTTCTTGTAGTTTGTTGCCTTTCGGGATAGGGTGTTACACATTGTTATTTGATTGCTGGTGGGGAAAACTGCTAGAACAAGTATTTCATTGCAGCAGCCATTACAGATTGGCCTTGATCGATATATTGCTCGGAAGGTACTTCATTTTTTACCCTGTCATGTTCTTCTGCATAGTTAAAATTGTGGGTTGTTCCGTACCACAAGCTTAACTGTGAGTGAGATGTGCCTTTGCAGATGAGATTAGGTTCTGCATTTGGTGCATTTTTGGATCCAGTGGCAGATAAGGTGAGAGACCATTTTCCTTAGGTACCTCTCATGTTTTTCATTTCTTATTCTCAAGCCTTGTCGTAGTAAAAAAGGAAAGACTTTTATCATTTTGATTTGTCATTGGTATGCAGCTTAAGGTAGCAGCTACATTGATATTGTTGTGCACTAAACTAATGGACATTGTAGTCTTAGGACCAGTTCCATGGTAGCTGTGGTGGTTTGTTTTGGTAAACCAAGTTAGGCCAAAACCTGCCTCCATAACCCCGCGGCGGTTAAACCTGTTGGGGAGGAATTACGATTACAGCGTCTAAAGATGTCTTCAGCGACGAAAACTACAAAAGAGAAGATTGGGAGGAAAAGGTTGCGAGCAACAGAGGACCGCGACGACAAAGGCAGAAGCAGTGAGAGGTAAGTATTGACAGGGACTTAAATTTACGAATTTGTAATGTGATTGTTTGGTGGTGGGACATGCAGAAAAATGTGTAAAAACCCCCCATATTTTAGATTTTGTTGAGCACGGAATATTGATTTTTATTCGGCTTTGCAATTGCAGAGTTGAGACGGCAAAAAGAACGACTAGAGAAACGGGTCTATGTCCTCTAACAACTAGGAAAATGCTGCATGTGAGGACCCCAGTAGCAGAGAAGAGACCCAGGTACGAGTGTGTGGGCATGGAGTGGCCAACCAAAACGAATAGTGATTTCTAGAGACTAAGTCATCAGCTTGTCAAATATGTATTTCAATGGAAGTTTAATGTGAGGAATTCTACAAATAATAGACTAAATCAGTGGACAGCATCTTAAAAATAACAAGTTTACAAAAACTGGGTCCTTTTTTATGGTGTCAAGGTTGATTTTGGGTTCTTCTTGTGAACAGGTGTGATAGAAGTGAAGGTACTTCAAAGAAAAAGAGAGACCATGCGCCTCAAGTCTCATCCACAGCAAACATAGACCATGTAAAAGAAGAGGAACAATTGCTACCAGTAAGGCTATTCGCAAATGATAGATTTCCTGTTGCTGGTAGAATAAACTCCTACTCAAAGCTAGAATAACTTCTGGACATCGCAGAGGTGCTTCATGGGTCGCTGGAATTCGAGTGGTTGCAGCAGAGTTCTTTTCGTAGGCTACGTGAACTGCCAACAAGAAAGTGTTCGCTGTCGGGAAAACTAGTCCACCAATTTTTATGTCGGTCGCTAGTTACAAGAAAGAAACATGAACTCTGGTTTGTTTTTGGGGGTAACCCCATTAGATTCTCGCTGCGCAAATTCGCATTACTAACAGGACTAAACTGTGACCAGTTCCCGAGTGAAGAGGAGATAAAAAAGCAAAACAAACCAGCCGATGGTGAAGATCTATATTGGTATACCCTTATATGTCCCAAACAATCATGCACAATATTGGAGATCGTAAATATGCTGAATGTGGACAAGCGGTTGCCTGTGAAAGAGAGGATGAGTGGAGATAGAAGACTAAGGCTTGCTCTTGTTGTGTTGGTTGAAGGGATCCTAATTTGCAATTCATCACATGTAAGGGCATCAAAAGAGGTGGTGGAGATAGTGAAGGACATTGAAGCATTTTGGAAATATTCTTGGGGGCGGGAGTCATTCGAGTTGACCCTGCAAATGGTTAAAGTTGGTACAAAAGTCGAATCAACTGCAGCGCTAGCAGATAAACTACTACGATCACACACAACGACTCACAGAGTCACGCTGGCATACCAATTGCTTATCCTAAACACAATCCCCCTACTTGAAAAGCGATTGCCTGAACGAGGAGATGATTCAAACTTCTTAAACCCCTCAATCTTGCAACTAAAAAATCTGAGAACATTTCACAACGCCAACATTCTAGAGGTTGAGCAGGATCCAAATGTAAGTCCATCTGTCTATTAAATCTAAATTTTGATGTGAGTGTAGTGTGTATTGAAATTATTATTGGCTCTGTGCAGCTTGTGTTCACAAGTATTCTTGTGACTGGGTTCCCTTTAGAAACTATTGACTTTACCTGGAGTGATGAAGAGGAGGACAAGCCAATATCTGCAAAAATTAGCTCGAGGCTACAACTTTAAAAAGGAAGACTGGAGTGGTGAACTAAATAAGCTACCCTTGATAACCGAAGTTAATTCCCCGGCAAAGAAGAAGGGAAAGAAAGTAGAGCAGCTAACTAAGAGACCTGAGAGAGTAAAGCCTGGGATTACAAAACAACACAAGATAAGAGTAAAGGAAAAACTAGTGAGGCAGTTATTGGTGGCTATACGAATGTCTCGAGTCCAAATGAAATAATAAGAGAGGTGGAGCAGTTAAACACATAACACACGGCGAAAATCAAACAAATGATTGAGTTGGAGATCTGTGTGCTGATAGATGGAATGGTGGATGAAGTTTTAAGAGCTTTGGGTAAAAGAGGAGAATTTGAGAGAGGACAAACAACAAGAAAAACACCAATGGCGGGGGTTTCAGATATTGAACATGGCATTCTGAACATTGTGGAGATGGCAATGGAGGACCCAGCCCTGGGGGCAGGACATATGGTTGGAGAAGGGACTAGTAAGGTGAATTTTTGGTTGGAATCTGATAGCGAGACTAGATTAAATGGGATAGATGAAGTTGAGGAGGAAACTGAGGATCGGAGAGAGGATGCAATGGATATAAAGGCAGACTAAGCTCCAGAGGACAAGGTTAGTGGGAATATATAATTGGTAACAAATTTAAGATATGTCCACACAAGAATATAATATTTTGCTATCATGTCCACAAAAACTAGGAACATGTCACTGTCACTGAGATATCGACCAGCGAAGACTAAGTAAGTATGGTAACCAAAGAATTAATCGTTCAATCATCGATCCCGTCGTACTGTGATTTTTCTCTGGCTCTGTTGAATTCAATTTCAGATCAGAATTTTGTTTCACTTGAATTCGAGAAATTAGAAAAGTTTTTTTAACTCGATTTCAAGATCAGAATTTCGTTTCGCTTGAATTTGAATGCTACATTCTATGTGTACTTCACTTGCTACCACTCCTCAAATAATCTGAATTGGATCTTTTGATGTTATGTTCCTGATTTTTATTGTATCTCCTTGCACTTTGTTCATTCCTTTGTTTTTCAATGTAGCCTTTGTTTTTGTGGGAGAACTGCTAGAACAATTATATTCATTGCAGCAGCCATTACATATTGGCCTTGATGGATATATTGCTCCGAAGGTACTTCATTTTTTACCCTGTCATGTTCTTCTGCATAGTTAAAATTGTGGGTTGTTCTGTACCACAAGATTCTGCATTTGGTGCATTTTTGGATCCAGTGGCAGATAAGGTGAGAGACCATTTTCCTTAGGTACCTCTCCTGTTTGTATTTTCTTCGTCTCAAGTAGATAGGGAAAGATTTTTATCATTATGATTTATGTCATTGGTATGCAGCTATGGGTAGCAGCTACATTGATATTGTTGTGCACTAAACCGATGGACACCATCGTCTTAAGACCAGTTCCATGGTAGTTGTGGCGGTTTGTTTTGTTAAAACAAGTTAGGCCAAAACCAGCCTCGATAACCATGTTAGACAAAGTTTTGAAAGTTTGCGTACCACTGCCAAGTAAAAGTTTATACATTTTTTTTTTTTGTCATCAGTAAAGTTTATACATCTATTTTATTAAAAAAAATGATGACAGGACCATGCCTTTTTTTAATCGTTTTCTTCCTTTTTTTTTGCTCCAACGTGTGTTTCTTTTTTTTCTAAAAAACTTGCTTAAATCTATGAAAAATATTTTAAGAAAGATAGTTTAGTCATAAATCATTATTCATTAAAAATATATAGATGGGCCAACATATGAAAAAGTATCTTTTATTTTCAATTTTTCATTTAAAATTCTGTTAATTGACATTTTTTTTTTGAAAACGCAAAAATTTTTATGTATTTGAAAGATAATGGGTTTGGTTGGTGACATAAAACGGTATAAAGTTTTTAGCAAATAGAAAAAGCGGTAAACGATAACAGAATAGTAAAAATGGTACAAAATAACCGTAAGAAACTGGTACAAAAAGCTGATAGTAACAGTTTTGGTAACACTTTTGGTATTATTTTTGTAATTAGTAATGTTTAAAGAGGTATATTCCGTACCGCATTAGTACAGGGTTACCAATCAAAACCAACAGCTAAAAATAGTTAGTGTATTTTTATAGAATTTACTTTCTTTTTTGGCAAAAATGTTTTTATGGAAATTTTTTCATTGTTTATATGTTGTGGACCTTGTGGTTGGGTTTTTATTTGTCAAACATGTCTTACACCTATGTTAAAAACAGTTGAGAATTCATAAAAAAAAAAATTCACATTGTAATATGGGATTAGTTAGATTATTTTAATTAATTTAATTAACAGTAGACCTAAAAACACTATATTAAACGACATAAAGTGTTTTTCTAGTGAAAAATATTTTCTCAATATTTTTATATTTATATGTAAGATTCAACTACTACCAAATCGCATATGTTACAGCAGTGAGCAGCCTCTTTGGTTTGACGGACTATAGCAGCCTCTTTAGTTTGACGAATTAAAGCAGTCTGGTGGGTCTCAACCACTACTCATTTTATTCTCTCTTATCGGAGTTCGAATCAGGACTTTTGGTGTCATATGAAGGAGACTGACTAGGTCGTCAACTTCAGTAATCTTTTATTAATTAATATATTACATTTGAGTTTGTCAAAAATGCAAAATATTTTAGAAATGAGGGAAAACGCAATGCCAGGCACATGGTTTTTTTGTAGCGGTATGTGCTAGACGCATGCTTTTGTAGCGGTAGGTGCTCGACGCATTCATCTTTATATTCTTGAATAACAAAACCAAAGAGTATTTTACGATTTGGATTATCCAACTTGATTAAAGACATGCGCTTCGTTCTATGTGTTTTTTTCGCTTTTAAGCACATGATTACTTTTTAATATGTTAAAACTTACATTTTTAAAAGTAATTAAACGTAATTAAAGTGTGAAAGTGAAAAAAGAAAAGATTATGTATTAGAAACACATGATAATTAAAGTTTTCTTAGACTTTAAAACCTATTTGCCGAAAGAAAACAGATGCTTTTAAACCACTTTGTACATAATCATTCAACAAAACACAATGTCTTATTCAAAGTATACTTCCATATGTAATAGACTATGCACGTATACACCACTTAAATAAAAATATCTCAAATAATTCACAAAAGTAAAAGCCACCAAGTAAGATCTTTTTGCCTACATAAGGAATCGTTAAGATAAACCTACATTCACTCAAATTAAACCTTAACCAAATAATTCTCTTAGAGAGCAAAGAAAATGCATTTCTCGTTGATAAAATTGGGATTTCTTCTTCTTCTTCTTCAGGTATCACTGTCACATGCTCAACTAAGCCCTTCCTTTTACGATAAAACATGTCCCCAAGTCTTTGACATTGCAACCAAAACCATTGTCAATGCACTGAGAGCAGACCCTCGTATCGCTGCAAGTATCCTTCGTCTTCATTTCCATGACTGCTTTGTTAATGTAAGATATCACCAGATTCCATATATTCATGTATATATATTTAGTCTTTTGGTCCTCTAATAGTTTATCCTAAAGAGCATGAATGCTTTACGGATATTATAAACTTGAAATCAGAATATGAAAATGTGATGAACATTTCGATTTGTGGTTCGACTCAAGTTATTCGTTTCACGTTTTATTCATTTCAAATATAGATACTCAATCTGTGAATTTCTTTTTGTTAATTTGGTTAAATTTTGGCTTTCACAATTTATTAATTTATATTTGTTTTTGTTCAATTAATTTGGTGGGGATATATTATAAATGGACCAACCGCTTCTTAATGAAATGAATATGATAATATTAGTACAACTTTACACAGATTGCTGTGCTTTCTTATCTCAAGTTTCAGATTTTGTCGTCAAAGATGATTAGATAATAATTATTGGACTCATATTAGTTTCCTTCAATTCGGCATATATATTTGACTACATAGTTCTTTTGGATTTTTATTACATTTGAATACCATATTTGTTACGGAGATCAAAATCAGTTTTCTCTCCACTAATTAATAGACTCCCTAGATATCGTGATCCATTAGTGGTAAATGCCTTAATGTCCTAGTGGCCCATAAATGTTGTTTTCGAATTCTTTACCCTAGTGACAGTGTGATACTATTTACTTGCAGTAAAAAAAGGAAAAAAAAAATGCCGTGGTTGCGGGTAGAATTTGTTTATATATATTTGTTTTGACAACATATAATTTGTTTATATAAAATAAATGGGGAACACAAAGTATTGCACTGTTTACGGCTATGAAAATGTTGCGAATTAACTATGAATGTGGTACTTGACTAAAAATCTGAAGAAAATATGTTGTTTTGAAAAAGGGATGTGATGCATCGATATTGTTAGACAACACAACATCGTTTAGGACGGAGAAAGACGCGTTTGGGAACGCTAATTCTGCTCGAGGTTTCGATGTGATCGACAAAATGAAGGCTGACGTTGAGAAAGCATGTCCTAAAACAGTTTCATGTGCTGATTTGCTCGCCATCGCAGCACAAGAATCGGTCGTTTTGGTATGCATTTTTTACAATACATACTAAGCAAATACACATCTTTTATATTTTAATTCCATTTGAAACGTTTTCTAGATAATGTTGTTGATTTTTAAGCAGAAGAAAATATTTAAGACCAAATATAATTGTGTTGTCCATAGGCGGGAGGTCCTTCATGGAAGGTTCCAGGTGGAAGAAGAGACAGCTTAAGAGGGTTTATGGATCTTGCTAACGATAACCTTCCAGCTCCATTCCTTACCCTTAAAGAACTTAAGGATAAATTCGAAAATGTCGGACTCGACCGTCCTTCTGATCTCGTTGCTCTTTCCGGTACGTTATCAATGGAAACATTTTCATCCGTAGTTGTAATCACTAATAACTCTATATGGCTATTGGTTTAGTTAACTTATTCTTTTGATATTTTTCTTTGGTTAGGTGGTCACACCTTTGGCAAAAACCAATGTCAGTTCATAATGGATCGGCTTTACAACTTCAATGACTCCGGTTTACCCGACCCAACCCTTGATAAATCTTACCTCAGCACGCTTAGAAAACAATGTCCGCGTGATGGAAACCAGAGTGTCTTGGTAGATTTTGATTTACGTACGCCAACACTCTTTGACAACAAATACTATGTGAATCTCAAAGAGAACAAAGGACTTATCCAGACCGACCAAGAGTTATTCTCTAGTCCTGATGCTTCAGACACTATCCCTTTAGTCCGGACATACGCTGATAGTCAAGGGAAATTTTTCGACGCGTTTGTGGAGGCAATGATAAGGATGGGAAACCTTTCACCTTTAACAGGGAAACAAGGAGAAATTAGATTGAACTGTAGAGTGGTGAATTCGAAATCGAAAATGATGGATATGGTAGATGCTTTTGACTTTGCAAGCTCAATATGAGGAAATGACTTTCTTCTAATAATAAATAAAATATCAATGTTATCAAGATGTTATCTTTTTCTATACTTTCTTGTTTCTTTTACGTTACTTATATATAATGGACATGACTATTAAAGGTTAGATCCATAAAATTATGATATGGAAGATATATTAAATTAGAATTGATGGTCATATGTCGATAATGGTAACGGTGGCCGATAAGTATATGGATTTGGTGGCTCAAATTCATGAGATCATACGCTCCGTCGTTAGTGATTGGGATTAGGTCTTTATTAGCTTGTTTTGTAGGGAGGTTTGGAAACTGTTCGGCATAACTCTATACATGTTCACCGCGTAAAATCAACAAACCGATAATCAAACTAAGTTCGTCGAACAAAAAACATACGGATTTACATATCTGAATTCAAGGAAAACATTTGATTAAATGAGGAAGACACTCGAGTCGATGTCGTGGAGCAATGAAACCCTAACGCTAACTCGATATTCTCGGGTAAGAGATGAAGATAAATCCCCAAATAGGATAGATGTACATGTTTTTTATGGCAAGAAAATCTAGATTTCTATGGGTTCCGGGGATTAGTCTAAAATTCAACCTAAGAATTCCCGGTTAAAAAAAAAAAGAAAAAACACTCTATTAACATCATAAATTGATTTACCAATAAATCAAGTGTTTTTTTTCCTTCGTAACGACATAAAGCGTTTTGGTAATGAAAGTTTTTTCTTAGTAATTTTTTTTCTTTTATAAGGGTTTTTTCTCAATATCTTTAATTTAATCAATATATGTAGATTCAACTACTACATATCAAATCGCAATTATTACAATTTACAGCAGCCTCTTTGGTATGACGACTTATAGCAGCCTCATTGGTTTGACTAGCACTCGGTTTGCTTTCGTCGAACCATGAAACTTTTTTTCATTTCATTATCTTAGAGCAGCTCCATCGGTGTCTCTTAACAAATCTCTTAAAATATTTTAATATTATTTTTTTAAGAGACAGTCTCTTAGATCTCTTATTTAAGAGACGGTTTCAGATGAGTTTCTTTATTTTTTTTTTCAATCTTTTCTCTTTCTTCTTCCTTTTTTTTAAATTATAATTAAATATTCTTTAGAAACCCATTTTTGGGTTTCTTCCGATGGAGCTGCTCTTAGTCTGGTGGGTCTCTCAACCACTCCTTTAAAGGACTTGCCACTAGGTCCTCAACTTCAGTCCTCTTTTAATAATTAATATAGATGAGTTTTTGTGGAAAATGAAAAAAAAAAATTTTAAAAATTTAAAAAAAAAAGAAGGAAAAAAAAACGTAGCACATGGTTTCCCTTTTTTCTGTATTGGTATGTGCTAGACACATTCATCTTTATCTTCTTGACTAACAAACCCAATATTAATATTCACGACTTGGATAAGCCAATTACTTAAAGACATATGCATTGCTTCGTTCTATGTAATTTCACTTTTATGCACATGATTACTTTCCAATACATAAAAAATGATTTTATCTACTTAATTCATTCTTTTCCTTTCTACAATAATTGTTAAAATCAATCAACGTACAATATTTTAGAGAAAAAAAAAAAAAAAGAACTAACCTACAATAAGTTTATCAACTTTATGTGAATACATAAACATATAAACAAACTTACGTGAATGGCTAGATCAAGATGTCGTCTAACTCCAAGAGAAAACGCTGATATAAGTATATAACCATATTACAAAAGAGAAAGTAAATTAAAATGTAAAGCTTTTAACCCAAAAAAAAATAAATTAAATTACCAACGAGCTGATAAGCAAGTGGTTAAGCGCAGGGGTTGGTCCTGTTGTGCCTCCTGATTCGATTCCCGTTGGCAGGAGTAAGCTCTCCGAAAGAGAATATTAACCCGGTCAAAGCTCCGCCATCGGAGACACATATGGGTCCATGGGCTCCGAATCTCCTGATTTAAACGAAAAAAAAAAGTAAATTAAAATGTATCGAATGTTTTCCTAGATTTTAAAACCTATTAGTCGAAAGAAAACAGATGCTTTTAAACCACATTGTACAGAACCATTCAACAAAACACAATTTCGTATTCAAAGTACACTCTTTTATATGTAATAGACTATGAACGTGTACACCACTTGAATAAAAATATGTCAAATAATCCACAAAAGTATAAGCCGCCAAGCTAGAACCTTTTGCCTATATAAGGAATCGTTAAGACAAAACCTACATTCACTCAAATTAAACCTTACTAAATACTTCTCTTAGAGAGCAACGAAAATGCATTCCTCTTTGATAAAATTGGGGTTTATTCTTCTTCTGCAGATATCATTGTCTCACGCTCAACTAAGCCCTTCCTTTTACGATAAAACATGTCCACAAGTCTTTGACATTGCAACCAAAACCATTGTCAATGCTCTGAGATCAGATCCTCGCATCGCTGCAAGCATCCTTCGTCTTCATTTCCATGACTGCTTTGTTAATGTAAGATATCACTAGATTCAATATATTCATGTATATATTAAGTCTTTTAGTTTCATAATAGTTTATCCAAAATAGTGGGAATGCTTTACGGCTATCATAAACTTGAAGATACGTACTCAAAACTGTAAATTTCGTTTTGTTATTTTGGGGGCTATATTATAAATGGGCCAACCGCTTCTGAAGGAAATTGATGATATGACTATAATATTACAACTCAACATAGATTGCAGAGCTTTCTTATCTCAAGTTTCAGATTCTGTCGTCAAAGATGATTAGATAATAATTAGTGAACTAATATTTGTCCGCATATTTTGTTTTTTTCTACAATATTCTTTTGGAACTTTATTAGATTAGGTAGATTTAGTGGCCCGTTAATGTCTTGGCGTATTAGGTGGTGCATTAATCCTATCTTCGGATTCTCGTGAATAAGTTTATGCTAGCGATAGTGTGATACTAGATTTACTATTTACTTGCGGTAGAAAGAAAAAAAATTACAGTAGTTCCGGGTAGGTCAGAGCGTTCGGGTTCCGTTCGGATTTTCGGGTTTAGGCTTCTAGACCTTATTCGGCTATTTTTATATATTCGGGTCAGATTTGGTTCGAGTTATTTCGGGTTCGGGTTCGGGTTTAGTATATTTTTTAGTATAATTTTTGGATTTTCGGTTTAGACCTCTAGAACCATTCAGGTATTTTTTCAATAACGGGTTGTCGGGTTCAGATCAGAATCGGGTTTTTCGGTTCGGATTCGAGTTCAGGTTTCGGGTTCGGATTTTTTGCCTCCCCTAGTTCCGGGTAGAATATGTATGAAGAAGTATAACTTGCTTATATAAAAATCTTTAAAGATTAAAAATAAACTGTTTACGGATGTTAAGATGTTGTGATTTAACAATGTGGTTAGTTGACTAAATGTGAAGATAAATATTTTGTTTTGAAAAAGGGATGTGATGCATCGATATTGTTAGACAACACAACATCGTTTAGGACGGAGAAAGACGCGTTCGCGAACGCTAATTCTGCTCGAGGTTTCGACGTGATTGACAAAATGAAGGCTGCCGTGGAGAAAGCATGTCCTAGAACCGTTTCATGTGCTGATTTGCTCGCCATTGCAGCTCAAGAATCTGTTGTTTTGGTATGAATCTTTTACTATGCTATGCAAATGGTTTCCACACCATTTTGTTAATTTTTAAGGAGGATAAAATATTTGGATCCTAACTTCAAAATGAAAATATGATAGGCGGGAGGTCCTTCATGGATGGTTCTAGGTGGAAGAAGAGACAGCTTAAGAGGTTTTATGGATCTTGCTAATGATAACCTTCCAGCTCCATTCTTAACCCTTAAAGAACTTAAGGAGAAATTCGCAAATGTCGGACTCGACCGTCCTTCTGATCTCGTTGCTCTTTCCGGTACGTTATCAATGGAATGGAAACGTTTTCATCTATAGTTGTAATCACTAATTATAACTCTATATGACTATTTGTTTAGTTTATTTATTCTTTTGATATTGTTCTTTGGTTAGGTGGTCACACCTTTGGCAAAAACCAATGTCAGTTCATAATGGATCGGCTTTACAACTTCAGTGACTCCGGTTTACCCGACCCAACCCTTGATAAATCTTACCTCAGCACGCTTAGAAAACAATGCCCGCGTAATGGAAACCAGAATGTCTTGGTAGATTTTGATTTACGTACGCCAACACTCTTTGACAACAAATACTATGTGAATCTCAAAGAGAACAAAGGACTTATCCAGACCGACCAAGAGTTATTCTCTAGTCCTGATGCTTCAGACACTATCCCTTTAGTCCGAGAATACGCTGATGGTCAAGGGAAATTTTTCGATGCGTTCGTGAAGGCAATGATAAGGATGGGAAACCTTTCACCTTTAACAGGGAAAAAAGGAGAAATTAGATTGAATTGTAGAGTTGTGAATTCGAAACCGAAAATCATGGATGTGGTAGATGCTAATGACTTTGCAAGCTCAATGTGAGGAAATGACTTTCTTCTAATAATAAATAAATTATCAATGTTATCAAGATGTTATCATTTTATTTGTTTCCATATTTCTTTTACGTTACTTATATATAATCTATATAACTAACTATCAAGGGTAACGGTGGCTGAAAAAATTATGTATCTATTGGTTCAACTTCATGGGATACATGCTCCACCGTTTGTGGTTGGGATTAGATCTTGATTAGCTTGTTTTGGTGGGGGGTTTTGGAAACTGTCCGGCACAACTCTAGGTATTTTCACTGCGTGCAACCGACAAACCGACGATCAAACTAAGGTCATGTCCGTTTGATCACCATTGTCAGAAGCAATGAAGTAGCCTTCTCCCTTGAGCTGAATTGTGTAAAATATTACCAAGGAACAACGCCATTCGAAGCCCTTTTTGGATGACCCCCATCACTGATGCCAACCTATGAGGTGGTCTCCTCTGTTCACTATGAGACTAACGAGCAACTAAGTATATGTAACAAGCTACTGTCTTAGCTCAGTAATTATCTACACCTAGCCAATAATCGGAAGAAACAATACACCGACGCAAAACGGAGGATGCAAATAAGGTGATCAGGTGTTTCTACGCTTGTAACTACATTGGCACCATTTCTTATTTTCTTAGCTTAAGCTTATTATTGGGACTTGGTATTTTGTTTCAAATTAATTCATTTACAACTTACTCAAAAAAATCACGCCTCCAAATGTTCACAACACAAATGGATCCATCAGAGATCTATCGAGACCCGTTGCTGCAAAAAAAAAAAGAAATGGTGCCTTAGTTCAACCACTTGGTTCACAGAAACACAAGTTCTGCACCATTCAGAATTTGTCAAGTCTGTATTTTTTACCTTATCAATAGGCATTTTTGTTCTCACCGAGTCAATAAGTGCAAAATCAATATCTGCCACGACAATGCCAGTCGAAACACGATCTGCAACGGAAACAAAATCATCATTTTATTTTGATCAGAAGAGACTTTTGTCTCGTACCTCTAGATATCGATGATGCCTTCAATCATTTCAGGATTCTCACCGGGTAATCTTCCAACCACAGTTCCCCACGGATCAATGATCAGTGTATCCCCATAACTTTCTCTTTTCTCATTATGCTTTCCAGCTTGAGCAGCAGCTATGACCTGACAATTAACCAAGCAACGGGCATTGAACAGAGACTGTTAATCTCAAATGAAATGAGAGTTTAAAGAAGGAGAGAAGTGTGTAATCACACACATAACATTGCGTTTCAATTGCTCGGGCTCGAAGAAGAATCTCCCAGTGTGCCTCCCCAGTGACCTTGGTGAAAGCTGACGGTACTAGTAAAACCTGCAGAGTTTTCATGTTCACATGACAAGCATTAAGACAGACAATTCATACTCAAGTCTGTGAATTTTTACTGTAGGAACTCAGTTTTATCACATTATTGTTTCATTGTGTTTGAGTTTCGAAACGCATGTATTTCAGTCCAAACCGGATTTTAGCTTGTGCGATTCTACCATTTGTTTCCTTGACTGAGTTTCCTAAACAATACTAATAATATATAAAGTAATAACACAGGTTCACAATAATTGAATTACATTGGATTTACCTGAGCTTTCTGGTCGAATCTTAGTTGCTGATAAATCTTAGGAAACCTCAAATCGTAGCATACAGTAAGGCCTAAGCGCCCAATAGGGCTGTCTACGGAAACAATCTTTGTTCCTGACAAAATACAACATCAAAAGATTTATCTCAAAGATATGAAATACATCTGTTTCCTACTCTTCTTAAGTGTGAAGACAACAAAGGTTGCACAAAAAAAAAGAATCTGTTAGAGATTATCAGTGTAATGATGTGAAGGATAAAGTGTTATTGATCATGGATCTTGGTGAGATGTTACGAATCAATCCACAAACAACTATTTTCTTACTTTCTCAATGTCAAAAGCAATAAGCATAACAGATGTTTTTGGAATGGACCTATTATACTATGTATGTCGGATTGTTCAGACATTCTATCAAGATTAGATTAGATAAGACCATTCTAATCAGGAAGATTATAATTAACAAAGTTTACCTGGAACAGTAAAGCTGCTTTCCTTGTACGAGCTTCCACCAGGAACATCAACATCAAACCTTCCAAAACCGAAGTTGCCACTTAGTGATTCGGACCATATACAGGATCTAAAGAAACTCAACAATTAAAAACCTATGATAGATATGCACAAATAGTTTTCAAAAATCCAAGGAGAGTCAAATAGAGTTTACAGATGCATTTTCTGATACGTGTCTCGGATCATCCCAGCATCATCGATCACAACATGTGTATTACACAAATGGGTATCATCAAATCTCTCTTGGAATCCTCCAAGAGACAACCATATATTTGAATCCCTGCAAACACACAACATGTTAGAAGAAAATGATAAATAAGCTGAGGAATGCAGAGGAAACAAACTCAATATAGTACCAAAGTGAATCTACGCAAAGAAAACATCTTTTTACCTGGCTAGAGAGCAATACCGTTGCATCACTGGCCCATCTAATGCTTCAGCAATTTTCACACTCTCTCCTTCTTTATCTCCCACAAAGGAGAAGTTCTCAGGGAAGCAAATCAGCTTTGCACCAGCCAATGCTGCTTCCTTTTGGACAGTTAACATAACGAATGATTAAAAATGACTAACAAAGCAGTAAAATTTCGGATAAAAATCGAAACTTTTAAATTTCAGTCACTTGAGAAAGCACTAATCTTGTTCTTCAAAAATCTTCAGAGATTTAAGAAGACTAACAAAGTAGTAAAATTTCGGATAAAAATGGAGACTTTCAAATTTCAGTCATATTCTTTCTTTCTTTACTTCAAAATCTTCATAAACTTTCTAAAGAATTTTGGGTTTCTACAGCTTCAAAATTCAAAACTGAAACTTTCTAAAGAATTTTGAAGTAAGAAAGCAAAAGGGTAGGAATCCAAAATTGAAATAGTGTCATCAAATCAATAATCGAAACCTGATAAGTCAATTACAAACATAATCGATTTTATCAGAAAGTCTTAACAATTTATTGAATTCGGATATAAATATTGAGTTGGGGAGGATTACTTGAACGAGACGAGAGCAAGTGGCGAAATTGGTCATTAGATCATTCACTGATGTCATCTGAGCAGCTGCGACACGAACTGTTTTGTTTACGGTGGCCATGGCAAGAGGAATCTGAGTAGAGAGAGCGATACGTGTAATTTGGGTCATTGAGAAGGCTAACGTCAGGTCTTTGTCGATATATATAAAACTTTCGTTCATAATATTAAAATTTATGTTCGTTCAAACGATGTTATATTTAAAAAAATTAACTGAATTCACTTATGAAAATAACATGCATCAACTTAAAAGTTAAGATTAATAATCTTGTTTATCGAAATATAATGGATGTTAATGATAATATTTAGGTGAAAATGATATCTGTTAATAATTTCGAAATTTAGAAGAAATTGTGCCTATTATCCTTAATATTTATAATAAAATTTAAGACGATACTACAATATATTTGGAAGTAGATCGAGAAAATAATTATCACATATATAACTCTTTATAAATTTTTAATTATAACATATATAACTCTTTATAAATTTTGGAAGCAGATCGAGAAAATAATCCTAAAAGTTTTTTATGCAATAAGTATATAATGTATATTAGATTGGCGCATTTAATGTTTAGTTTGGGCAAAATTCGACTATGTAAGAACTCACTGCTTTAGGCTTCCCCTTTGTCCTGGGAGGATCAATATGGGCTTTAGGCTCTTCTCTTTTGGGCCGGACCCATGGTGGACTTTGTGTAGTAAATATGATGATGAACTGAAAATTGACTCCCAACAAATAGATATTATAAGTTATAAAATGCAGTTGACAAAAAAAAAGTTATAAAATCCTACTAGTATATATGAATTTGTAAACTTTAGAGATTTTTTAAAATTTATAAATATGTAAAAAAAAAAGAATTTAAACTTACCAAATTAAAAAAAAAATTTGTGTAACTATGTCACTTTCAGTTCCAAGTGGTTTGATTACTAGGTTTAATTGCAGTAACTGATGTTCAGACTAACGAAGATGTTTGTCTTAAGTTTGCGAGTGTTCTAAACTTTGTTGAACTGAAATCGAACACGTTTTGGTTGGATCACGAAAAGCTGATTTTTATTGCGTCTTGTGCAGGAAAGTGTGAAGACTCTGCATCCACAATTGTTATATGAGTCAAGGATATATAGAGTTCTTCAGGGTGGAAGTATGAAATGTTTCTCATCCATTATATAGTTGTTCGCGGTTATTCATTTTCTTGTGTATGTTTGTTAATGCAGCTGGGATTCCAAACATGAAATAGTATGGCGTCAAAGGGGATTACAATATCTTAGTGATGGATCATTTGCTTGGTCACAGCCTTTAAGATCTATTTAGTTATTGCAACAGGAATTTTACCTTGAAAACAGTTCTCATGCTAGCTGATCAAATGGTAATGCTCTGGATTTCATGCATTGACTTGTCACTGTTAGTGGTGTTGGGTTTAACCAACTTGTTTATACACCTTGTGCCAGATAAATCGGCTCGAGTTTATCCATTCTAAGTCGTACCTTCACCGTGATATAAAGCCGGATAATTTTCCCACGGGTTTGGGAAGGCTGGCAAATCAGGTCATCTTTCTTCACAAACTCTCAACTTTGAGTTTGGAGTCTCACTAATGTATCACTTTTTAGTTCTCTTTCTGTAGGTTTACATTATAGACTTTGGCTTGGCTAAGAAATATAGAGATAGCTCAAGCTACCGACATATCTCATACAGGTAACTAATATGTGGCCATATCTCAAGAACCAGTAACTAGTGTTGCCTTCTTACAGAATTAAGGAATTGTATAACAAAATGTAAACGTTACGTACACTCTTCCCACCAATAATGTTAATTGCTAGTAGAACACAAGGTAACAACACAAACTGAATTGAATTAGATAAAAAAAAACATATATAAAAATGAAATGGCTGGTACAAAAGTAATAAAAGAGACATAAAAACCTGATCAATTTAGCATGTATTGATCCCGTCTTTACAGTCCGTGGTAAGGTTATAGAACGTCTCAACACGAGTCTTTCCCCTATAAAACACCTCTGTATCAACAGCTACTCTCATGTACCCATCAAACTCAACTGGTTTCCCATTGTTCAAGAGACTTGTCTCATTGTACCACTCACTCTTGTTTCCCCACAAGTAGCTATAGTCATCAAGCAAGTGAACCTTGTACTGAGACCTCAACTTGTCAAAGTAATTGTAGAACGGTTCGTTGGTGGCTATGTACAAATTCCTCCACGCCTGAACTATTCCTTTAAGCTTGGTTAATATTGCATCAGGCCATGTATCTGCATCCAAATGTGGCCATAGCTTCTTGTTCTGCGCTTTCTCGCCTCTAACAACATGAACCGCATCAAAGTCCCAGTCCATTTTTCCACTAATCTCAGATACAATGTTCATTAATCTCTTTGATTTCCATAGTGCATGCCACGGCCTCTCAACATACTTTGACGCTTGCCCTTCACACACTCGATACCAATAGTTTTCGGGTTCAGGTGCGTCAAACTGCCTCCATATTATCGTACTTTTATCTTTACTAAGCTGCAAAGGCGACACTTTATGCGTCTTAACCTTCCTAACAGGAACTTTACGTTTATGTGATCGATTCCATTTCTTCCAATCTCTTAAGAACTCACCCTCTTCAACAATAGAAGCCGTTTCTTTAAGATGCTCAAAATCAAAGTAATACCGAAAATCCTTACCTTCCTCATCCTTCCCCTTAGAACTATAACTTGCAGACAAACACAAACTCAAATCCATCACAAAAGTCCTGTTCAAGTACATTGCTTCCCCTAACCCACACAAGAAACTCCACATATACTGATTCATACCCTTACAATAATCACCTCCTCGCGAGTAATACAAATACTTCCCTCTCCTGAAATTTGTCTGAGAACCAAGAGTCGGGATCGTATCATTAATCTCGGGATCACCACGACCAACCTTGGGACCACCACCGCCTCTAGCTCCTCTACCCGAGCTCGGTCTAATCCTAGGCCTACGAGCATTAACACCAGAATGCCAACCACTAGTATGAAACACTTTATAAGTACAATTCTCACCAAATCCAAACTTAAACCTCCTGAAATCTCTATATCTCCTCCAAGACTTCTCCTTCTTGTTCCTAAACCTCCAAGAAACATCGCACTCGTCTAAATTCGATCCGTTAACCGGAGTTTCGTACTCTAAGAACACAATAGATTTAAAAACCTTCAAATTAAACCTCTCAACAGCAACCAAAACTCTCGGATCAGAACAATTCACAATCTTCAAATCATCACAATCCATAGAATCAGAAGAATAAGAACTCTTCACCGTCATATTCCCAATTTTCTCCTCGGATTTCTCAATCGTCGCCTCCGTAACCGACTCCGTAGAGTTCGCCGGAGCTGAAACCGGAGATGAAGCGATGTCTTCACCGGTTTTGAGCATCGAACCGTCGATTTTGAAAGTTGCGTTTTCGGTTTGAGTGAGGAGTTTGGTGAGTGCTGGAGCAGATTCAAGCCATGGATCTGGTGGTTGGTAAGTGACGGCAATTACTGTGAATATGAGAACTGTGAAGACGAAGATTGAGAAACAGACATTGCTGATTAGCTTAATCAGATTCTGAGCGATTGGTTCGGTGGTTAGATCTGATTCCTTCATGGATTTTGAGAAGATCCAGAAGCAGAGAAGCAAGATCTGATCCGAAATCGATTTTGAAGCTTTTTTGATTTTTTTGAGAGTAAATAAGGAAATGGACTCTAGTGAGAACTTTTATAGTCTTCTTTTTTTCTTACTTTTTTTTCGTTTCTTAATTTAGGAATGAAAATTTTGGTGATTTAAAATTTTTGATTTGGAAGTAAAGTAAATGGAGTGCGACGTTGGAGCTAGTTTGATTCCGACATTTTACCTACAGGCCGTGTGTTATAAGAGAGGATTACGATATATTCCGTGCTATAACACCAACAAATTATAATTATAGAAAAATATACGAAATTTATAAAATCAGAATATTAAAAAAATTATAATTCTTTCAAAATTTTACGAAAATTATAATATCAGTTTTTATAATATCAAATCTTTATAATATCCGCGTAAACATTTTGTAATCTAAAAAATATAAAACCAATCTTTCATATTCGACGATATTGAAAATTTTCGGTTGGAAAAATTATATATAAAATTAGGATATTTTCTTTGATTTAACCGAAGAAAACAATAAAATTTTGGAAGATTGTGACATTCTAAGATATTAATTAACATTTTTTGGAAAATATTAACCCAGGATATTCTAAGATTGATTTCGTATAATATATTTTTCTGTTGAAAGATAGTATATCTATTAGCGATATTGGATATTGCGATATATTGTTTCCAACAGAAAATTTCTGGATATTTTTTATTTGAATTTTAATTATATATTATTCTGTTTTAATTATCAAATTTTACAATTTAAATAGATTTGAAAATTAAATTGCAATGTTACATTGTTATGTTAAATTGTACACCATGTTAAACTAAATCAGATATGAACTAACATTTTTAAATCTACTAAAAATCTATTAATAGATTCGATATTATAAAGAAAAACTAACATTAACATTAACATTCCAAAAAAAATCGCTATCTACATCAAATCTTTTATTTTTCGAAAATTAAATCAATACTTAATTTAATTTAATTTGTGTGTTTAATTAAATCAACAAAATCTTCACAAATTTTTTTTAACTAATTTTCAAAAAACTTAAAATAAATTAATTAATTAAATAAATGATCACATAATAACTAATGACTAAAATACCTTTAATGAGAGATTAAAATCTGTTCTTTGAAGTAATGACAATGTGATGTAAATATTAACACTTTTTAATGTTTATTTATAAATTTACTCTCCAAATAATATATAGGGGATATTTGGTTTATAATGATTTTGATTTAATATTTTGTAGATTTTTGGAGATTTTAAATCTACAAAATAGGATAAGGAGGTTTTATTAGTAGATTTTAAATATTTCAAAGTTGAACAAACAAAAAGTTTTAAGATTTCAATAAAAATAATAATTAAGTTAAATGATGATAATTAAATAGTATACAATTGACAAAAAAAAAACGAAAGATAACAATCATGACTATTTATGCCATTTGTTTGTTATTTTTGCACATATTCTTATGTCTTAAATATGTTTTTCTTCTCTTATTGTTTGCGTATTTTTTAACTATGTTTTAAATTTTTAATTAAGTAAAATGATGATAGTTAAAAATAGTATACAATTGACAAAACAAAATGACAATAATCATATATATTTTGCCATTTGTTTGTTATTTTTGCTTATATCCTTATGTTTTGCTTATTTTCTTATATTCTTTGCATATTTTTGTCAATGGTTTCTAAAAATTGTTATTAATTACCTTATGTTTTTGCTTATTTCTCTTATTCTTTGCTTGTTTTTTTTCCTGCAGTGAATACACTTCAACCCAATATTAATATTAGTTTGCAGTACGTGTATCCCTCTACTACACTTTTTTGCTAGAGTTTCAGCAGTTGTTGGTATTTTTTTTCTGCTGCAAAAAATTTAAGACAATGGTGGCATCTTTATACATCAAAAGAAATATGCAAAAGAGATACTAAAGAAGTTTCACATGGAAGGTTGCAAGAGTACATACACACCAACGAACAAAAAAATAATATTTTTTTTTAAAGATGGAGCTAAAAAGGTTGATGAAAGTTAATTCAAGAGCTGGTTGTCTGATGTATCCAATATTCACTAGATCCAACATATTATTTACAGTAAGTTTGCTCTCAAACATTGTGGCAGTGAAATAATGAGGTATATCAATTGGACATCAAATTACAATATTAATTATACATGCTCCAAAATTCTAAGGTTGTTGGGTATTCGATTAGTCCAGCCGTTGATGATGATACTTAATAATAGTTTTTAGGGCATAACCATCTCTCCTATTCATATGTATAGTAACCTAAACCTCCCCTTTTTTTATCGACATGAAGAGTTCCTCAGAAGATAGAGATGGTTTGAGAAACATTCAATCGCAAAAGAGGCAATGACACAAGGTGTTGCTAGATATTGATGTTTTTGATTGTCCCATTTGCTACGAGCCACTCGCTATTCCTGCCTTTCATGTTACGTTTTGAATATTGCATGGTGTATTTATAGAATTTCCTTTTTGTGGTCATTTTAGCAATCGTATTTGTTAAGTTATGATCCTGATTTTTGTACGCTTACTATGGGTTTTGTTTACATTAGCATCTGACCATCTTCAGTTTTATACAATTTGTTTTCTTCAGATATATTTTTTTATTTTTGACGGCCTTCATTTACTTAGCATCTTTTAGTTTGATGGCAAGTTTATATATATAGCCCAAAGACAATTTTGATTTAATAAAGTTGACGTAAATTGTTTTTTCAAACTTTTGTTCTTGTAATTTGATGGTTGGTTGAGATTTTTTTGTAAGCTTTCATTTGTGTTTATTTTCAGTAACATCCCATTTTTGGTGTAATCTCTTTTTTTTTTTTTTGTCTTTGTCATATTATTCATGTGCTGATGGCTGTTTGATATTTACTGCAAAGATAATTTTGAGTTGGTGGTTTTTACCTAGAGAATTGAAAAAATTCATGAATTTGATTACAATTCCTTGGTTTTGAATTTCAGTGTGATAAGGGACATGTTGCTTACCATTTTTTGCTGGCCCAAACTCAAAAAGAGATGTCATGCATGTGCTTTACCCATTGGTAACAAACGTTACAGAGCAATGGAGAGTGTTCTCGAATCAGTCATTGTCCCATGCCAAAACGCAAAGTTAGGTTGCACCGAAAATATACCTTATGGGAGAGAATCAAATCATGAGAAGGAATATTGCAAATTCTCTCTATGTTGTTGCCCTAAAATCAACGAATGCAATTACACTGGCTCATGCAATGACATCCTTTATCACTATGTAGCATCCCACCTGTTAAAACCTGATTATTTTTTACTTTTGGTGAACCGAGGGATGTGCAGATGCCCATAAAATATAAGATTTTGGTTCTTAGGATGCTTGCAAAGACTTTATTGTTCGTGGTGCAATGTTTTAGATAGCCGACTGGTGTTTCTTCTTTTAATTATGTTTTAATTAAGTAAAATGATGATACTTTAAAATAGTATCAGTTGACAAAAAATGACAATAATCATATATTTATTGGCATTTGTTTGTTATTTTTTCTTATATCCTTATGTTTTCCTTATTTTCTTTTATTCTTTGCTTATTTTATGTCGATTGTTTCTAAAATTGTTATTGATTACCTTATGTTTTTGCTTATTTTCTCTTATTATTTGCTTACTTTTTGCTGCAGTGAATACACTTCAAACCAATATCCCTCTTCTACACTTTGTTGCTTGAGTTTCAGCGGTTGTTGGTAAATCTTTTCTCCTGCAAAATTTTTAAGACAATGGTGGGATCTTTAAACATTAAAAGAAATATGCAAAAAAGATAATAAAGAAGTTTCACATGGAAGGTTACAAGAGTACATACACACCAACGAACGAAAATGATTTTTTTTTTCCCTTAAGATGGAGTTAAAAAGGTTGATGAAAGTTAATTCAGGAGCTTAATTGGTTGTGTGATGTATCTAATATTCAGTAGATTCGACATTATATTTTCATTAAGTTTGCTCTCAAGCATTGTGGCAGTGAAATAATGAGGTATATCAAATTGGACATCAGAGTACAACGTTAATTATACACGCTCCAGAATTCTAAGGTTGTTGGGTATTCTGATAATGATTGGGCTGGAACGGTTGATGATGATACTTGATAATAGTATAAAACAAACAAAAAAAGACAAGAATCATATCTATTTTGCCATTTGTTTGTTATTTTTGTTTATATCCTTATGTTTTACTTATTTTCTTTTATTCTTTACTTATTGTCAATTATTTCATATTTTACAACTATAAAATATATTACCACAATATTTCGCTAATCAAATTCATATATATGTTTAAATTTTATTCTTGGAAACAAACAGTTTAAATATTAAATTTTAAGAGGTCACAATATTATTGAGTTAAAATTTTAATAGAAAAAAATATACACAAAATGATCACCTAAATAGAAAACAATTCATAAAAATAAAATATATTTTTTGAATACTATATTGTATTAAATTAGTGCAACACGCATATAAAGGTCTAGTTACTAATATAAGGACAAGCTTTTTCAAAATTATTTTAAAAATAAAACCCCCAATATTTTTGTAATGATATTTGTACATTAAAAAAAATGAACTCATAACTTAAAAATAAACAAATAGAAACAATCCAAAAATTACTCATGAAAGTTCCCATTTTTAAGAAAATTCTGGAAATAAGCATACATTTTAATGTAATAAAACGTCCAAAATACTTTTATGCTAGGACGGCACTGCTGGTACGAAGAAACTAATTTGATTTGATTAAGAAAAATAAACTTGGGGCTAATTTAATTTTTGAGTTTGGTATTGAGCATAAGGTTACGAAGAGGTATATAAATTTCTCTTTAACTTAATTTTTCTGTGTGGAAAAACAAGAACAGAGTATGTGACTTATCAAGGTTTGTCCAAGACGACGATTGGAGATTCATATGTGATCCGATCAAGCTGATAGTGATCTTGATATTCAACTATGAGTTTCGCATTCCAATGCTTGGTTCGTTGCACTGAGTTTTAGTGAAGTTGTTCACTGTAGTTTTGATTATTTGGAAAATCTAATGATAAGTTTTTCTCTGCTTAAACGCTAACTTTGCAGGAGCGTTCTTGAATATGTATCTAAAAATTTTACAGTGGAAAAATAATTTGGTGGTCAGACTCATAATAAATTTAGAATCGTTTGGCGCTGCAAATTTCTAAGTTTGTATTGCTCTCTTATTGAGTTTTTCTTGTATTGGAGATTGATTCTTTGGAATTTAGGTCTTTGGATATGTTCTCTGGTAATATAAAAGACGTTGTTACGCAATACATTTGTTATAGTTGATTTTTTTGTGGACTACGGTCATAAAGTTTTTTAATCCTCACAGAAATTTTCCATATATAGTTTATTGTCTCATTATTATATGCATTGCGTTATTGTTATCATCTTCGTTATATTTCTCTCACATGTTGGTATTAGTGCTAAGAACTTTATTCTGCTATGCCATTGTACATTGTTTCTCTCGATATATAGTTTTAGCTGTTTTTCTTGTATCGATAGTGGTATTAGAGCTTTAGGTTTAAGAGAGCTTTAGGTTTAAGAGTTTTGAATTTTGCTAAATTTAGGTATAGTTGCTTGTGTAAATATATATAATATATAGACATAATGATAAGTTTGATTGGTCCTAATTATCTTCTATGGAAGTGCAATATGAAAGATTTACTTCACATGAAAGATTTTCATGTTCTGGTTATTTGAGAGAGACTTGTCTCACCCAAACTCGAGACCTTTAATTTTGACTTTATATACCGACCCAATAATCTTAGTTCTATCGACCTTTTCTTGGATTAGCTTTGGCGTGGCTTGTCCATGTCGTTGTTAAATCTGTAAGCAGAAAATTATCCCCACAAACTAGGAGTGTCAAAATGGGTCAAATCTTATAGGTCGATCCGATCCGATCTGCTTCATTAAAGTAGTTTTATTCTTTAGATCCTAATGAATTGATGGATCAAATGAGTTATGGGTCAATGGATTGATGGGTCAAATGAATTATGTGGCAATGGGTTGATGGTTAACTATTAACTCATTTAACCATTAACCCAATAAATTATCATACTTAGCATCATCATTATCTTCATACTATCATCATCATATTATCATCGACATACCGTAAGTCATCATCATCATACTAAAACTTTTCTGCCAAAAACACTTTAATAATTTTCCGCCAAAAATACGAATTCGCATTTTTCTCCCAAAAACACGAGTTTGTATTTTTCCTGCCAAAACACATGGTTTCACAAATTTCCTGCCAAAAACACAGTTTTATGATTTTCCCGAAAAAAACGCGAGCCCACATTTTTCCCACAAAAAAATATGTTTCATAAATTTTCGCTAAAAACTCGATTTCACATTTTTTTGCCAAAAACATAATTCCGTAATTTTCCCATAATTACCATAATTATTTATCTAAATAGTTTATATAGTGAAATTATTTTGCAAGTTACAGTATCTCTCATTTTTGAATCGGTCTAAGATTAACTAACTACAAATTTCTTTTTCTTTTAAAGTATAAAACTAATATAAGTTGAATAAAATGAGGCCAAAAATCATTTTGAGTCAATTAATAGTAACCTTTATTATTATTTTGCCTCTGAGTAACGACAAATGGCTGGAATTTAATTCTTAAGCTGACCATAAAAAAATGAAAAAAAAAACCATAAATAAACTTTTACGAAAATTGGAATATTTTTGGGTTTTATGAGAAAAAAACTTCCAAATCACCATTTTTTTGCAACTTTATACTTCATTTCCAAAAAAATACATATTAATCCTGCGAAATCTAAAATAATACGCAATATAAACCGTCTTCGTTATAGTCAAATTTGTAAAATTTTGATAAATAATATATAAAATCGAAGATTTCACAATGAAAATTCAAATCTAATTTTAGAATTTAAAAGATCTAATGTATATGATTTTCAAAACGCTTAGAAAATATATATAAGGATTATATTGTTTATTGTTTCTGATTTTATAGGATTAATATGTATTTTTTCTATTCGGGTTTTTTTTTCCAGTAAACCCAATAGTTTTTGAATATAATAAATTATGTATTTGTCTCTCTCCAACTTTTTTGTTTCTGCAGAAGGTAAGGAACAGTAGTACGATAGGAAGCAGCCGTCTCTGTAGTCATATAACGACAAATAGACTGTCTCCCGTACGTACAAGAGCAACGCTTCACTCTCCACATTCCCTGACCTTCTCTATAACAAACTGATTATCCCCAAATTCCCAAAATCGCAGAGAACCTCAGAAACATTTTCCTGGAAAATCTCAAAATCACGTTCTTTTTCTTCTCTCTGTTGTTACTTTTCCTCTCTTCGTTTTGTCCCTTCTGCCCTGTTCTTCGTTCTCTCAAAAATTTCCAGTGTTGTGTGTGTAATAAAGGTTTGACCCTTTTTTATGTTCATGGATTTTGGGTTTTTCCTGGTGATTTGAGGCAACGAGTTTCATTTACTGATCTGGGTTTTGGTGGGTTTCCTCTTAACTTCTTCTTCCTACAATGGGTTTCACCTGTCCGGCGACCGTACTACAACGCCGATTACGAACCCTTTTCTGAACTTTCTAAAGCTGGATACGACTGCGTTAATGGCGGATGGTGATCTGGGTTTGTGTCAAAATCTCTTTAAAATGGGTATTTCCGATGACGACGAAAGGAGTATCTTTTCTCCGGTTTTGAACCACTCTCGTTTTTATGGTTCGAGAAATCTCCATGGGTGTTCTAGGTTTGACCAAGCTCGTGAGGGTTTAGTACAGAGCTTTCATGGTGAATCTTCTGATTCTATGCGTGGTTATGGTGATTTTCACAGGCTTGAACAGGATCTGAGAGCTCGTCATGAAGGTTTAGCACAGAGCTTTCATGGTGAATCTTCTGATTCTATGCGTGGTTATGGTGATTTTCACAGGCTTGAACAGGATCTGAGAGCTCGTCGTGAAGGTTTAGCACAGAGCTTTCATGGTGAATCTTCTGATTCTATGCGTGGTTATGGTGATTTTTACAGGCTTGAACAGGATCTGAGAGCTCGTCGTGAAGGTTTAGCACATAGCTTTCATGGTGAATCTTCTATGGGTCGTTATGTTGGTGTTGATAATGGTGATTATCACAGACTCCGATTGCTTGGTTTACATGGAGCTCATAACCCTAACCCTAGCTTTAACCATTCCAGAGGTATAACAGAGAACATGTATCTTCATAACAGAGATTACATGTTTGAGCATTTCAATCAACAAATCCGACGAGACTTTTCTCTAATTCCACAGAAATCTCGACTAGCGTTTCAAGAAATCGATGTCTTGGACCCATTGATGTACAGTAGAAACAGGATAGTTCCACCATTTTTAGCCATGGGAGGTTCTAGAGAGCTTGAGGCTTCTGCAAAATGCATGATGAACAACACGTTTTTCAAGGAAGATTTACTGGATTTGCCTCTAGATCTTGCTTCTATGGTTGATATCTTCGGCTCTGTGTACTTAATGGCAAAAGATCAATTGGGTTGTCGGTTCTTACAGAATTTAATCGAAGAAGGAAAATTTGTTGATGTAATGATTATATTCGAGGAAGTGATTAATCATGTCATTGAACTTGGAATGGATCAGTTTGGGAATTATTTCATGCAGAAGCTTCTTCAAGTCTGTGATGAAGAACAGAGAACTCAAATTCTCATTAGGTTGACTTCAAAACCTGGAATTCTTGTCAAAATCTCCATCAACACTTATGGGTAAGCTTCATTATTCTTTAACTGTTGAGTAAAACATATAATAATCATATATATCTTCAACACTTTGGAATATCTGGAATATCATAGCATTTTGCATTTAATGTTTCAGAATATTGATTTTAAAATGACCTGAAAAGTAAAAAAATAGACGTTTAGCTTTTTCTCATAAGCACAAGTAGACATGAAGCTTTGTTACATATTTTTGGAGTAAGGGATGAGATCTTTCTATTCTTTTTTCGAGAAAGATGAAACCTAAGCTATTTTAGGAAAGAAAGAAAAATAAGGAGAAATTTGTCAGCTGTTGATAGAAAAAGATGAATTTTTTTTACTGATTTAGACAAAACTGAGACCTTTAAAAAGAACATTTCAACTTCATGGTTAAATATTAAGACCTTTGACTTGACTTGATGAATCATGTTTTTGGAAATATTTGGTTTTGCTATATTGTGATTAAAGCTGAAACTTTTTTTGGTTTGATGTTTTCAAAATGAGGCAGGACACGGGTGGTGCAGAAGTTGATTGAGACGGTGAGTACAAAGGAACAGATCAGTCTGGTTTTGTCAGCTCTTAAACCGGGATTTCTCTCTCTGGTTAGAGAATTAAATGGAAACCATGTGATACTAAGTTGCTTGAAATTCCTTGGCCCTAATGATAACAAGGTTCTTAACATAATCTCTTCATTAAAACATGTTCTTGAAAATGTTCTTAAATCTCGGTGTTGAGTAGGTGATAATTATAGATTTTTTTGTGCAGTTCATTTTAGAGGCTGCTACCAAGTTCTGCACAGAGATTGCGAGTCATCGCCACGGATGCTGTGTGCTTCAACACTGCATTTCATACTCGGTTGGGGAGCAACATGAGAAGCTCGTTGGTGAAATATCAAGAAACTCTCTTCGCCTTGCTCAAGACCCTTTCGGGTAACAATACTTATACAAATCGGTTTGGTTCTACAAGATTCAATACTGTTATCCTCTTATGGTTAACTGGTTGGTCTAAAGAACAAATTATAGGCCTTGAGTATTAGCATTATTCAACGAACCTTGAATATATTAAATCATATATGTCCTGTTTACATTAGTCATTATGTTCCCCATTGATTTTACATAAGTTATTACTAAAATACTTAATGGAAATGGGGAGGACATTGCTAGCTAGAACTTGCATTATTATTGTGAATGATGCTCATATCTTCAACTTTGGTTCTTCTTTTTATGTGTTGAAATGATGGCAGGAAATATAGTGAATGATGCTCAAATCTTCAACTTTGGAGCTTTTATATTGTGTGTGAAATTTGATGGCAGGAATTATGTGGTGCAATATATAATAGAGAAGAAGGTGGAAGGGGTGAATGTAATGTTTGAGTTGAGAGGGAATTACGTGAAATTAGCTACACAGAAGTTTGGTAGCCACGTGGTGGAGAAATGCCTAAGGTATTATCCAGAGAGCAGATCTCAGATCGTTCATGAACTCGTCTCTGTTCCAAACTTCGAAGATCTTATTCAAGACCCTTACGCTAATTACGTTATCCAGTCTGCTCTATCCAAAACCAAGGTTAGTTAGTTAGTCCTGTGATCATATTTTGTAACAGACTCGAAAACATAGTAACGGAACTGATTGGATTGAACAGGGCTTTGTTCGAGCGAGCTTGGTGGAGAAGGTACGAAGATGTGAAAACCTTAGGATGAGTCCATATTGCAAGAGGATATTCTCCAAGAACCTCTGGAAGAAGTGACTTTAGATGTAACCCCTCACACAAGAAAAGTGTTGTTGTTTTGCTCAAAGTAGGATTTGAATGACTCTTTGATCCTTCCTAAAGAAGAGCTCTTTTGTTATCTCTATCTTTGAACCTTACAAGAAGAAGAGCCCTTTTTGTTGTCTCTGGCTTTTGTTTGGTGTTTTCTTGATGTTGTTTGTTTTGTAGTCTTGAAACTGACCAAACGAGTCATGTGTTCTTTACTGGTAACCTTGTTTGCTCTTCCTGGGAAACAATTCATTTTAAACTTGTTTAGTTTAAAATAATAAGTACCTTTAAAATATATATTAAAATTATATAAGTAATATTATACTTACATACATTATGATTTATGAATATATACGAAAGTTTGCTATGCATTAATCATAAGCTAGGGGGATGCATGTCTACCACCTATCCAATTAATCGGAAATTAATCAGAATTTTTTTTTTCATACTATTGTGTTTTTTATGTCTAACTAATCTAAAACTTTTAAATATAATATTAACAATAATTTTTTTTATAGTATTTTACTTACTTTTATTAGAAGAGGAATGAAAATAAACAAAATATATATTACACTATTTGGCGCATATTAGCAAGAAACATCATGACTTTCCATTGATTTATTACTTGACCAATTTGGTCGAGATCTGGACGTCTAGATGCTTTTAGTCGCTCAGACAGACACCTAATTAACTGATTTTTAGAATATATCATTTGGTTTATTCGATTCGATTACACTAAAATTGATTTTACTTTCATTTTTTTATATTCTTTTAAGATAATAAACGTTTTGGATTATAAACATATTGCAGTTTGGTTGGATTTGATTTATATGGCCATCTTTACCTGTAATCCTTATTTGCATTAGTTGATGATTTATGTGAGGTTTAGACTCACTTGAAACCTATTCTCGATGTCGCTGGTTATTTTTTTTTTGGCAAGCAACCAGTCTATTGATTAATATGAGAATAACAAATACATTATTTATTTTCATCCATCCTTGGACTTAGCCAAACTGACAGTAACACGTCCATAATGACAAAATAAACTGGACATAAGACAATGGTTTTAACCATGGCATCTGCACAAGAGTTGCATTTCCTATGAGCAAATTGAAAACCTACTTCCATTCCATCCCCTCCTCGTCCTAAGATCTCGCCTGGTTATATATTTATGATGCCCAAAAAAATCCACTAAAATTCTCTGTCTTTATAACAACTAAATTACAAGCTACTACAATCCAAAACTTGTTCATCAAACACACCACTCATCTCTCCTCACTAACCATCTGAATCTTGTCTCCCTGCGTTTCCTTTTATGTCAAAACATTGCTACAAAACGCAGAACAACATAGTTTCTTCTTTAGGCGAGCACGTGACGTCTGCGTGCTGATTCGCAGGAGAGTAGACTGGGCTCATCAATGGGCCTTATTTCTCGGCCTTTCTTTTGGACCTTCTAGATGGGCTCTTGACTCTTCCCTTGTCTTAGCTGGTCCAGTTTTGAGGGAATAAGGGGTAGGTAATTTCGGTTCATTTTCCGGTTTTGGATCAGATTCGGTTAGATTTGGTTTTATTAAATTTCTAGCTGAACTCAAAACGAAGTTCGATTTGGTTTGAGTTCGGTTCGAAAAAAACAAAACAAATTGAATAATATAACACAAAACCAAATTCATTTTCATATGATAATTGATATCAAAAGTAAGCAATAACGAGATGTAAATTCAATTATTCATAAAAAACCATCTTAGAATCAATCTTCTTGCAGTTTTGACGATTAGAAAAATTATGAGTATGTTTTAGGTTAATGGGTACTAAATTCAAATTCTAGAAATAAAATAATTAATACTATTAAATTATCAATAGTGAAATTAAGCAGATTGGATTATTGGTTTGGTAGTGTTTTAAACCGAATCAAACGAAACCAAACTGTTAAATTTTTTTAATCGAGTGGTTTGTGCATGAATTATGGTTGGCTTGGATTAGATTGGTTCGGTATGGTTAATTTTTTTTTTGCGGTATGGTTAAAATACCCACCCTTATTTCAACAAACTCAAATACAACTCACTATTTCGAAACACAAACAAAAATAACGATATCCTATGTGTTTGTATTAGCGAGAACAAGAATTAAACATATTATATCGTATATACTATCCAGAATATTATATAATTCATCTCTACCAACAAGAGAATAGTATCACATAAAACTAATATTCCATATAACAAATATATTGACACATAATCATGGAAACACAATAACGTATAAACTATATGTTTGGTAAAAAGTCAGAGAAGGGAACAAGTTCTAAGAAAAGGAAGTGGAGACAGAGAGCATTGTTGGGCGAGATTGTGGATTAGAATGTAAGCACAAAAGTGCAACTTTCAAAATCTCTAAGATCTCATCTTTGATCTCTGCTGTCGGTTCTAGTAGTCGATGGTCGGAAATTTGTTTCAATGATAGAGTCGTGTCCGGAGGAGACGATGACAGAGTTGAAACTAGATCTCCAGGATGCTCTCCTTTGATCACTTCAAGAGTTAGAACTCCAAAACTATACACATCGCATTTCTCGGTCACTTTCATCGCGTAAGCTAATTCTGCCAAATCCAATTTCATAAACATATTAGATACTATCATTAAGTATACATTTTTTGTATATACAAAATCCAAAATCAGATTTATAAGACTTATAGGAATGGGCATTTAAATCAACTCAAATCAAACCAAAACGAATCAAAGTTCAAATGGGTTCTAAGTTTATATATATACCGATCAATTTTATTATTCGTAAAACGAAACCAAAGTAAATTTGATTTTATAACCGAAATTTATAAATAATTTATGTTGCAAAAATTATTATTTTTTGTTAAAGTTTATGTTACGAAATTTATATAGTCTAATAGTAAAACTAAACCAAATCCAAACTAAACCAAAATTTATAGTCTTATTTCATATATTTAAAAGCTGAACCAAATCCAAAATTTTATCTATAGAAATTAGGCTATAAATTCTAAATGTTTACTTTATTTGCAATTTTTCTTTTGGTTACACCTAAACCAAATCCAACCCATAAGCAAATTTTTATCAAACCAAAACAAAACATTTTGGTTTTTATTTGGTTAAAAATTCAAAATCGAATAAACCAAAAATATCTACTCCTACAAATCTAACTAGTAATTTCGACCCGACCCGATCCAATTTATTTTCCTGGGTAAAAACAAAGGACCGTACCTGGAGCAACATAGCCGTAGGTACCAGCAACGGCGGACCAATTCGAAGAGTCCGGCTTAAGAAGCTTCGCCGTACCAAAATCAGAGATCTTAGCTTCGTAATCCTCACCGAGAAGTATATTCCCGCTACTAATATCACGGTGAACAATCGTCGGAGACCGATCATGATGCATATACGACAACGCATGAGCCACACCTTTCACAACGTTGATCCTCTTCACCCAATCTAACTTCTTCGCTTCATCATCACTCGCCAAAACCTTCCTCAAGCTTCCTCTCTCCATGAATTCGTATACCAGAAACGTGTTGCGGCGGTGCGAGCAGAATCCGAAGAGTTTCACGACGTTCCGGTGACGGATCTCGGTTAGTGCTCTGATTTCGTTTAGGAACTCTTGTTTTATCGATGGATTTGAGATCGATGAGTCTGTTGTTTCGTTTAGCTTTTTCACTGCCATGATTGCGTTTGGAAGCTTTGCTTTGTAGACTTTGCCGTGTCCTCCGGTTCCGATTAGGTGTTTTGAATCGAATTCTCCTGTTGCTTTGATGATTTCTTGGTATCGGACTTTGCCGTCGAAGCTGAAGATTGATAATGTTTCTCCTCCTGATTCTGAATCTGTGTGTTCTTCGATTTGTTTGGTTCTTTTACGGAAACAGATGAAGATTCCGGCGCAGACGGAGAGGATTATGATTGCTCCGATGATTGGAACTAGTATGTAGATGATAAGGTTTCGATCTTTGTTTGATTTCTTCTTCCCTGTGATTGAACATGGCTTCAAGGCTTTGTTGTCACCACATAAGTCTTTGTTACCTTCAAATGCGTTTGCAGTTGCGTTTCGAAAGGCTGCGTTTTCTGGAATTGGACCTGAGAGATTGTTGTGTGATACATCGATGTGTGTTAGTGCTAGCATATCTTTGAAACTTGCTGGGATTTGACTTGAGAGCTTGTTGTGTGAGAGGTCGAGTGTTTCGAGGTTTTGTAAGGAGCTGAATTGTGATGAGATCTCTCCGTCGAGCTGATTGTAGCTGAGATCAAGAGTTTGTAACTGAGACAGCTTTGTTAAACCCTCCGGGATGGTTTGATTTAACTCGTTTCTGCTCAGGTTCATGTAGTAAAGCCTTGGCAAGGAGTTGAGCGTTGCAGGGATTTCGAACCCGAATTGGTTTGAGGATAGATCAAGATACTCAAGATTGGATAATAGTCTGATTCCTGAAGGGATTTTTCCAGATAGCTGATTCCCATTCAGTTGGATTTTTGATATACGGTTGATATTGCTGATTGATTCTGGGAGCTGGCCTGTGATGCGGTTGGAAGATAGATCGAGCTGACTTAGCTGTGTCATGTTCCAAATCTCAGGTGGGATGGCTCCAGTGATGCTGTTGTTCGAGAGGATGAATGCAACCAGCTTCTGACTTTGTTCCCACTTGGGTGAAAGTTGCCCATGGAACTTGTTGTTGCTGAGATCAATGAAGTTGAGAGCCGGGTAAACTCCAAAAGACTCAGAGAGATCTCCGGAGAAACTGTTCCCTTTGAATCTTACTCTGATCAAGCTCTTGCAATCTCTCAAGCTTTTAGGAACAGGACCTTCAAAGTGATTATCATCTAGCGTAAGATTCTCAAGCTTGCCACCTCTGCAGATGGTATCAGGCAAGAAACCGGTGAAGTGGTTGGTGTCGAGTTGCAGGACGGTGAGCTCTGTAGAATTAGCAACTCCCGGTGGGATCGGACCAGAAAGCTGGTTATCACGGAGGAATAACCATTCCAACACGGTTAACTTGCCAAATGAATCAGGAACAGTACCAGTGAGTTGGTTCTCACTTATCTCCAAATCAATCATTTGTTCCATGTTGCCTAGTTCCGGCGGAATGGAACCATTAAGCTTGTTCTTGTAAAGATGAAGAATGGCTAGGCTTTTCAGGTTTCCTAGGGTAGAAGGAATAGGACCGGTAAGGTTATTTGTGTGGAGGCTAAGGGTATCTAAAGCGGTCATATTACCAATCTCAGGAGGGATTTCACCAGAGAGCTGATTTTCAAACATATTGAGAAGGGTTACATTCTTCAAGTTTCTAAAAGTGGAAGGGATTTTACCGGTTAGGTTGTTTCTATCGAGACATAGCTCTCTAAGGTTGGGTAGGTTTCCTATTTCAGGAGGAATTGAACCAGAGAGGGAATTGATAAAGACGTAGAGGTTAACTAGTTTGGTAAGGTTTCCAAAAGAAGAAGGTATTGGTCCGGTTAAAAGATTGTCGTACAAGGCTATCTCTGTAACCTTAGTTAACTGACCGATTTCAGATGGAATCGATCCGTTTAACTTGTTTTCAACAAGATGGAGAGTATCTAGGTTACTCAAATCACCAAGCTCAGGTGGGATTTCACCAACTAACTGGTTAATCGACAAATCGAAGTAGATGAGTTTGGAGAACCGTCCCCACAGAGGAGAAATGGTCCCAGAGAAACGGTTCATGCTGAGATCAACATAAGTAAGGTTGGGGAGAGACGAGAAAGGAAAATCTTCGAAAGTACCTTCGATACCAGTATTTGTAAGATTTAACCGTATGATACTCCCGCGCGAGCAGGAAACACCATACCAACTTGTACAGAAGCTGCTTGTGTTTGGATTGACCCAAGAAGACAGCTTTGAGGAACTTGTCTGGTTTGTGAAAGTTGACTTCCATCTCAGAAGAGCATTTGCTTCTTCAACGGTCGCGGAAGCAGCAAAAGAACAGCTCAAAACTATGGATATGATCAAAAGAACTTCAAGATCACATCCACGAGGCTTGTCTTTACAAGCCATTCTCTATTTCTTAAATGAGATTAGTGAATTGTATTTTTTTCTTTTTCTTTTCTGGGTTTGTGTGTTCTTACAGTTGCGCATTATCTTAGGTCCTTTATAAATTGCAAATTGTTTTCGTTGACTAGTCCGTGATAGTTGACTATAGGTTGTCACTTGTTAATAGAGGACAAATAAGTCAAGATCTTGAATTCTCTCTTTAATTATTGGCCGTCGACTTGTCAAAGTTTCGAAAATCTCATTTTCTCATTCACATTTGTATAAAAGCATTTTAATGAATTCTATAAGCTATTGTTTTCTATTTATGTCAGAAGATAAAAGTATTAATAGTCAAATTCTTTGTATGTTAATTATAAAAACACTAAAATAGAAGACATGGTTCGTGGATTATATGGACCGACAATGATGGTCAATTGTTCATTAAATTTTTTAAAAAGATTAGCCATGTTTATTTGAATGATAAGATTAATTTTTTCTTTCTTTCCACTAATCTTGTTGAAACTAAAGTATCCCTATTGGTAATGGGAAATACTTAGTACTAGTACTAATCGCTACCAAAAAAAAAAAATGTACTAGTACTAATCTCTTTCTTTATTTACAATGCAAACCTTTCATAAAAAGAACTAACTTTATCAGTTTATCTTTATAAATGAAATCTATTACACTAAAAAATATTGCTGAGTTTTTATGATAAAATGTGAAAATTATATTTATCTTCGAACCTGTTACAAATGAATATTAATAGACTAAAAAGTTGCAGAGTTTATTGCGTTACTTTTAACATTTTGTACATGAATCCGAAGTTTATAAAACATGGACGCCTCTAATTATTTAACCACTATAGATCCAAAAAAGTTTGTTTTATTTTTGTCAAAAGAAATTGGTGAAAACAACAGAAAATTCAAATTTTTGTGAAGATATCTACGACAAAAATGGTTGACTTTTGAAAGTCTGGCACAAAACTAACTGGCCCCCTCAATGTTATCTCATGGATCTTTCTTATTTTATTTAATGTTTTTAATTTATTTAAAATGTTGTGTTGAATTGTTAATATATTATTTTCTTAGATCAAGTATTTAAATAGTTATTAACATAGCATTCGTTATTAAATCTAGAAATCTAATTCACTAATAATTATTTGTAGAAAATAACGTTTGAAAGATTCCAAGTCGTTCTGAGTACATAAAGAAGTCAGACAAAATTAGAAAAAATATATTTTCAGAGAAAATTAGAAACTCAACTAAAACATAATAGGAGACTTAGACTAGTTGATTGACTAACGTATAGACTTGCATGATTGTAGGTAATAAGATTTACGTGAGTCCATCTGCCGCCTAGGCCGAGATAAAAAGCTCCAACATTGTTAATTTAAACCGTAAATTGTAGTCATCTCAAAGATCAAAAAATCCTAATCACTTAATCAATTAAAACGCATATAAACCCAAAACTTTATAATCCATAAAAGAAATCATTATATTCTCGTAGGTTATAACACAAAAGAAAGAAATCCCCAAATTCAAATCCTTGAAAATCAGAATTGCATATTCTCTGATACGCATATATCATCACAATTTTAATTTGTAAGAACATCTCATGTTTTTTTTTTTTTTTTAAATTTTAAATAACTCTTTGTAATATGGCTACGTATGTGACATCCATTTTTGTTTCTATTATTCAGTTTAATTGTCTCTGAAATTTTAAAAAAGCAGAGTCCTTTCGTAACGCGTTTTTTTCTTCTTCTTCATCAAGGAACAATTAAGTAATCAGTTTTTTTAATATAGATAAAAGGCTTAAAAAAAGCTTAGCTTAGACCTGTTGACAAAAAAAAAAAAAAATGCTTAGACCTAATGTCATTATTTTTAGGTTTTCCCAAATATCTTTTACCATAATTGTCACGATTGTTAGAGTCTCTCTACTCTTCTTGTCCATTCCTATTTTAGATGTCCCTACTGTTAGGGTTTCTAATTAAACTCATCTCGAATTCTCACCAAACACTCTTATCCTCTCCATTGCCAAACTATATATTAAAAATAATACGCGAGCCATACAGACTTATTTGTTATATATATATATATATATATATATATATATATGCGGCTGTTTATATGAAAACTATATGGTGGATACAATTTTGTAAAGAAAAATAGAAACATAAATTTGTCCAGTTATGTGAGGAACATAAAGGTATCTTGTATGCAAGATGGGCAATATCACTCAAGAAATTGGGGTTTTAAACAAGTTCAAGGAAAAATATGTAGTACGGGCTAGCTGTAATATATCATATAGTCAAGCAAAATGTATATTAGAATAAGATATTTTACAAATCTAAGATTCAGCTAAATAGTCCAACTCAAATCATTGTTAATATATTATTTTCTTCGGTCAAGTATTTGAATAGTTATGAACATAGCATTCTTTGTTAAATATAGGAGTCTATTTCACTAATAATTATTCTTGGAAAATAATGTGTGAAACCAAGTCGTTTTGGGTACATAAAGAAGTCAGACAAAACTAGAAATAGTTTTTTCCAGAAAAAATTAGAAACTCGACAAAAACATAATAGGAGACTTAGACTAATAGATAAAAGTAAAACTGATCTATCTATTAGATAGACTTAGACTTAGACTAATAGATAAAAGAAAGGCTGAAAAGAAAGGCTGAAAAGAAAGGAATGTCCCTTTTTTTTTGGGTGTGTTTTTGTGCATTCCCACCATGTTCAAGTAGATAATAAATGCTTCAATATCCGTTAGTCTTGTTAAACTGCTCATGAGGAATTTAGCTATAGAGGAGTTATGCCTCACAAATTATGAAATGAATCCAAGAATGTAGACATGAGTAATCACAAATATAATCTTGGCTACTAATTACTGAGCCACTAATAGATTTTGTGGCTATCTTGTAACTTTGATTAAAAATATAATTAAATTAAATAATACAATACAAAAACAAAATAAAAACCTTAATTATATACAAAAATATATTCACCGCCGGTTACTCTCCTCCACCGTCACCCTCACCACTCCACCTCGCCATCACCACCTCCTCCTCTAACGCCTCTACCATCAACATAACCAGCACCTTCACCGTTTCCTCTTCACTTTTCTCCACCGCCAACGCCTCCACATTGATACAAGCACCGGAATCCACTGAACTTGAAGCACACAGAAGCAAGAGACTCAACGGCTTGTTGTGGAATGATCAACGGCTTGTAACCGATTGGTGATTGAATCCACAATCACACGAACAAGACAGGTTCTAAGGGCTATCTCCTCACAAAGAACAAGTCTCAAACACGAACCGTAAGTGAATGAATCCACAAAACACAAAGGAACTTGCAAACAAATCAAAGCACAAAGCGTTAAAGCAAACTGAATTTTCTTATTGTATAAAACCGTGAAGTGAAAGTACAAAGCAGTGGAGCTTATATAGGCTCAGGAAGGTGACCTCCAACGGTCTAAAAGAAATACAAAAAGGAAAGAATTAATTTAGAGCTGAATATATCATCCTCTTGAAGGAATTAGCCGTTAGGCTTTAATGGGGACGATTCTGGAAGCGAAGGCTGAGGCTGCGGGTCTCTCTTAGGGTCTTGAGGTTGCAGTGGACGTCTAGGATCAGCTGAGATGAATAGAGGGCCTGGATTGAAAGGAGAATATGCGCCCCCAGCAGAAAAGGAAATCCCATGTCCAGAAAAAGAAAGTTTCTTCTTCCTTGGTGATTCACATGTAAACAGAAGTGGTGTTGTTTTGGAAGCTTGTAAATGTCGTGTAGTCTTCACATGGGTGATAAGAAACAACAGGAAGCTGTCTTCAAGTAGATCAGGTGGTTTACTTAATTCGAATTGTACGGTTTGGCCGGTTTGGTGCATAATTGATCTTCTAGTGGGTGGATTGAGGTCTAGAAGGAACAAATCATGCAAGATCGTCTCTCCTTTATCCATGACTTTCTCCCCAAGGAAGATCGTTTTCCCTTTATCCTTGGCTAGACCATCATGTCCGTTGATCCTAGTTGAGGTCGACTTGATGCCCACATCATACCCTCCTCCTTGAAAAAGTTTCGACCTTGAAACTTGTAAACCTACATCAAGAGGGAGCGTATTAGCTTTCATTCGAAGTTGTGATTCTAGGGCCTTACCTCGGTGTTGAAACGGAGTGATGTTGATTGGTGCGTCTGGTGGTGTTGCCTCGAGTAGCATTGAATAATGAGCTCTTTTTGCTGCGTTCAGGTCGAGGGTGGGAATTTGCTGGATGGTTCTCACAGTTGGCTCCTTCCTGGTTTCGATCGGTTGTATGCTTCTTACATCTTCATTGGTTTTTGCCGTTGTTGCTTCATGACCTATAAGTTGCTCATTTGACATAGACAAGTGCATCATATCGTTGAATTCATAAGGTAAATAATTTTTTTCAGCAAAGAAACTTACCTTGGTGGTCTGAAGTGTCTTCTCCTTTGCCTGCATAACACACACGTCGGTTTGATCCAATGGTGTTAATGTGAACTTACGATTGTTGTGGCTGAGGATGTAATGGTTTGTTCATCCATTATGTGACACCTCACGATCATACTGCCATGGTCTGCCAATAAGATATGACCAGCTTGCATAGGTGCAACATCGCACACAATCCGGTCTTGATATTGACTGATTGAACATGTTATCTCTACTTGCTTCACTACCTTTATCTTCTCACTATCGTTTAACCATTTGAGTTTGTATGGTCTTGGGTGCTTTGTGGTAGCCAGACCTAGCTTCTCAATAAGAGTAGTGCTAGCAATATTAGTGCAAGAACCACTATCCACAATCAAAAGACATACCTTGTCTTTGATGTTGCATCATGAGTGGAATAAGTTGTCCCTTTGCTTTGGTTCTTCTTGGAGTGGCTGGGACATTAGGGCCCTTCGGAGCACTAACAATTCTCCTTCTTCAGGATATACCATGATGGTATCATCTGAATCCGCTTGATCATCCTCGTCTTGCGAATCATATCCATTTAGAGTTAAGATCATGATTCTCTTGTTCAGGCATTCCCTTGCTATATGGCCCCTGCCTTGGCATTTGTAACATGTTAGCTCATGAGAACGTTGAGTATTAGAGGACTTACCTTGCTGGTCCCGTGGCTGCTCATGAGATTTGTACCGAGATTCAACCACTACGGCTTTGCCTTTTTCATAACCTTGTTGTTGTGTAGTTTGAGCTACTTGGTTCCATTGATTGTTGGTTCGGTTCTTGGCAGCATTTGTTGTCTTCTTCTTGATTTGGTGTTCAATTTTTATAGCTAGGTGAAGAAGCTCTTCTAAGTCGTGGAAGTTGTGCCGTTCTACCTTTCTTGATATGCGCTCTTATAGACCATCTACAAACTAAGCCATCAAAGACTCCTCCGATTCGGTGGAGTCAAGTTGGTTTCTCAAGGATTCGAACTCCTCGTAGTAGTTCTCCACACTTTTCTGTCCCTGAAACAAAGTCCTAAAACGTTGTTGTAAGTCTCTATGATATTGTGGTGGCACATACCTTTTGCGGAGATAGGACTTTAAGTCTCTCCAATAGTTAACTTGAGGGTAGTTGTGCCTTCTCCTCTCAGCTACTTCTCTGTCCCACCATACTAAAGCACGATCCGTGAGACTAGCTGTTGCAAGTGGAAACTTTCGGGTCTCGTTATAGCCATAGTAGTCAAAGATGCGCTCCATTCGTCTCTCCTAATCAAGATATGCAGCTGGGTCTACTTTTCCTGCAAAAGTAGTTGGAGTTAGTTTCACATCATGGAGTTTCTGGTTAGGATCACCGTCTCGTATCCTATTGCGGTGGATAGGATCTCTCCGTTCTTGTTGGGCCAAGGGTTCTTCAGCTGGTGGTTCATCTGGGGGTGGATCTCCTTCAAAGATCGGATATGCTTGTTGTCTCACCACGTCTGGTTGCTGATTGTTGTTATTGTTGGCTGGAACATGAACGTTGCGGATGGCTCCAAATGCCCTAGCTGGTGGAGCTGGTGGTTGTTTCATTTGGTCAAGACGAGTAACACAACCATTGATGTCGGTCCTCAGAGCGATCAGATCAGTCCTTAGGGCATTGATGGTTGTCATTAGGGCTGCAACCATGCTTGCGACATCTTGTGGGATTACTTCTCCCATCTTAGGTACCTTGCAACAAAGAAGTCAACACAAGAATCAAATTCACTTCGAATTGCAAAAACATAACAAAGAAAACGATTTTGGTTTATATTTTTTTTGAGATATCAAACGAATTGTGTAAAGCTAAGGAACAATTTTTATGGCTTTTAGGATGAGTTTAAAGACTGAAACACAAGAATTTTTTTATTTTATTTGGTTTTATTGATTTTATAAAATTGAAACAACAAAAACAAGCAAAAGATAGTTTTTATGATTTTTTCGATATGAGAATGAAACAAAACAGAAACAAATCAAAAGCAAAAGACAAAAAGAATTGAATAAATCTGACGATATGAGCGTTTAAGCTCTGATACCAATGATACAAGCACCGGAATCCACGGAACTTGAAGCACACAGAAGCAAGAGACTCAACGGCTTGTTGTGAAATCATGAAGGATGATTGTAACCGATTGGTGATTAAATCCACAATCACACGAACAAGACAGGTTCTAAGGGCTATCTCCTCACAAAGAACAAGTCTCAAACACGAACCCTAAGTGAATGAATCCACAAAACACAAAGGAACTCGCAAACGAATCAAAGCACAAAGCGTTGAAGCAAACTGAATTTTCTTATTGTATAAAAGCGTGAAGTGAAAGTACAAAGCAGTGGAGCTTATATAGGCTCAGGAAGGTGACCTCCAACGGTCTAAAAGAAATACAAAAAGGAAAGAATTAATTTAGAGCTGAACATATCATTCTCTTGAAGGAATTAGCCGTTAGGCTTTAATGGGGACGATTCTGGAAGCGAAGGCTGAGGCTGCGGGTCTCTCTTAGGGTCTTGAGGTTGCAGTGGACGTCTAGGATCAGCTGAGATGAATAGAGGGCCTGGATTGAAAGGAGAATATGCGCCCCCAGCAGAAAAGGAAATCCCGTCTCCAGAAAAGGAAAGTTTCTTCTTCCTTGGTGATTAACATGTAAACAGAAGTGGTGCTGTTTTGGAAGCTTGTAAACGCTGTATAGTCTTCACATGGGTGATAAGAAACAGCAGGAAGTCGTCTTCAAGTAGATCATGTGGTTTACTTATTTCGAATTGTACGGTTTGGCCGGTTTGGTGCAGAATTGATCTTCTAGTGGGTGGATTGAGATCTAAAAGGAACAAATCATGGAAGATCGTCTCTCCTTTATCCATGACTTGCTCCCCAAGGAAGATTGTTTTCCCTTTATCCTTGGCTAGACCATCATGTCCGTTGATCCCAGTTGAGGTCGACTTGATGCCCACATCACACATCCACCTCTACCTCAGTTTAGTCTTCTCCACCGCCATCGTTTCCACCTCCACCTCCACAATCACTATCTTTTCCACCACGGATTAGCCATGAAATAACTACAAATAGCTAGAAACATAATGTGTGACTAATAAATTTCCGGTTTTGATCGTATCTAAATAGCCACAATCTAGCCATAAAATTTTTTTTGGGATAAATAACCACAAATTTGTTACGACATTGGTAAAAATTGGTCATGACATCACTTTGTGTCTTGTTAATGGCTAACATATAATTTTTTTTTTGTGATTTCATTTATAAAGATCACTTTGTGTCTTGTTAATTTTTTGTGGCTAATTTGTGTTTTTGGCCCGTTTTTCTTGTATTAAACCAAATGAGTATACACCAGTTCAAACAAATAAACAGGATAACAGCGGAAGTGTAAAACAAACATTCTGAAAAAGTGAGTATCTAAAGTTACAACTTAGTTTTCCTGAGGAATTGACGACTTTGTTTTCAGATTAATACTCCTTCGATCGATGTAAGTCATTGTTTTCTATGTGAAAATGACAAAGTATGATTTAGTCAAACTCTTTGAATGTTATATTATAGAAACCGTAAAATTGAAGGTTGTGACGACTAGGATTGGTGTATTATATGGATCGACAACAATGGTCAATAATTCATTAGAAATTAAAAAACTTAGTCATGTTCATTTGAATAATACGATTTGTTTTTTTTATCCAGTCATTTTTGTTGAATGTATCCCTATTGATAATGGGAATGACTTTCTACATTTTCAATGCAGATCTCTCTTATGAAGTTCGAACTATTACATCTACGTATTTTTTCTTTTTCTTTTTGTTACATTTTTTCTCTTATAGTTATTAACATAACATCGTTATAAATTCAAGAGGTCTATTTCACTATATGTGAGAAAATTTCAAAAGTGAGACAAGAACGAAAAGGAGAAGTCAATGAAAAAAAAGAAAAAAAAAGGAAACAAAGAAAGGAAAAGCCAATGCAAGCTCCAAAGAAAGGACATAGGACTTAATTGGTAAGACTTTTTGTAGAGTTTAATGCTCATTAAAAGCCAATCACAAATTTTTTTTGGAGCATTAATGCTCTACAACTTAATGATCATAGACTTGGTGCAATGACCGAAGAACAAACCTTATCTTCGGGTGTGGGTTACGAGACTAGCCACTGTATAGCAAAAGTTGTCTTCGGACTTCAGGTCAAAAATTCAGGTTAAATTGGTTGTGGCAATAAAATTTTAATGGGCTAGGTGGGCCTGTTACAAATGCAAGCTCCAAAGAGTTTGGGCTTAATAAAAAAGGCACATGAGCTAAGGGAGAAACAGAATTCAGAGTTGCTGTGGAGAGGGGGAGAGAGAGTAGCTTCAATAGCCACACGTCCCCAAATGGAAATGCCTTGCTTTAACGAAAAAAGAAACATCTAGATATGTAGATGAATCTAATAACAAAATGATTTAAAATAACTTGTTTTTTGGTTAACATTTTTCATATTTACAGTTAAAAAATGTTAAAAGTTCATACATATTTTTATTTTATAAGATTTTCATAAATTGTCAAAAAATTTAAATATTATTTTCATGATTTCTAAATATTTATTTTAATGAATAATTTAGTTTTAATACGCCTCAAAATCACGGTTTTCCACCATAATTGTGGAATCATTTTTCTTCCTTTAAAATCGCGAAATAATGTTTTCTGCCAAAATTACGAAATCATGTTTTCTCACCAAAATTACGGAATCGCGTTTTCTCATCAAAACCGCTAAATTGCATATGTTCGATTTCCATCAATTTTATCTTGTCTTGGAAATGCACGCATGGACTACCTTCAGTCGTTCCCGGTTGATGGCCTGAATTCTGACATTTTAAGAAGTCATAAAATATGTAAAACCTCAAAGTATCATATTATGTCTTAAGCTTTAACCCTAAACTACTACATTTAAAATGTCAGTGTAGTTTTTAAAACCTCTTAATAGATTAACTCAAAAGCACCAAAGAGTTTTGTTTTAGGGTTTTCTAACCCTTTAGAAAGCAGAAGAAAACTTTCGAAAATTTGTTAAATCTTTGGAGAACCTTTGAAAAGTTAGGTAACCCACCAAAAAACTTCTAAATAGATTTATTCTACAAAATATTATGACATAAACTTTCAAAAATATATTTACCGATAAATTAGTAGAGACACCTAAGTTGTTTTAACCGCTTAAACCACCACATAATGCTTTGGACAGAAAATGGTGGAGATAAGGAGGTCTAGGTAGAACGGAGATCGCCAGCAACAAATAAAAGTACGATTACTCTTTATTCGTATGAATAGAACTCAAGAACAGAATTAAAAGAATAACTCTTCTTTTATTGATTTAGAAACTCACTCAAAACTAAATCTTTTCTCTCTTAAGTCTTAGGTCTTATGGAACACATCTCTCCATAGCCTCTAATTTATAGAATTAGCTAACTTTTAATTCTAGTAAATTTCCTTTTTACCAAACAAGAAAACTAACATAATTCCTTTTAGTCTAATTTTTAAGTTTCCATATTTCTTAACCAACTTGTTAAGGGATAACTTCTTCTCTAAGTAATTGGAATTATTGCGTATCTACCAAGTTAGCTTCTTGTGTTTTATGAATCCTCTCCGGACATGTTGATGCGTAATAACCCGCCTTGTCACAACGATAACATATGATCTTGGACTAATCTTTTTTCTGTCTCTTCTTGGTTTTGTCTTGGTTCGTGCCTTCACTGGTTTGGTTTGGATTCCTTCCCTTACCTCTCCCACGACCACAACCACCTCTTCCTCTTGAGTCAACAAAACCTTCACGAGAGCCACAAGATTCGTTGCAATAGAGAAGCTTCCCTTGATCATCTTCTTTAGCCTCTACTCCAATGCGTTCATCATATGCTTTTAAACGACCCACAATATCTTCAAAAGCAGTTTGGTTGAGATCCAACACTTGCTCGAGAGAAGCAATGATTTTAATATACTTGCTTCGTGGAAGGCTTTTGAGAAACTTCTTCACAAGTTTCGACTCCTCCATGGTTTCTCCTAACGCCGCTGATCTTGACGCCAAACTTGATAACTTGCCGGAGAAGTCATCGATTAAGTCACCATCATTCATTCTCAATCGATCGAAATCAGCCACCAAAGTTTGGAGTCTCGCCTCCTTCACTCGATCATCTCCCGAATTCCGAGTTTTGATTGCATCCCACATACCCTTGGCCGTATCTTGCTCACCGATTTGCAAGATCAAAGTCTCGAGTATGGATTGAAATAAGAGTGCCGTTGCTACGTCGTTCTTCTCTGGATTTGGACCACCGGGATCTATAACCTCCCACACCTTATGGACCCTCAAAGCCACCTTCATCCTCATGGCCCAATTAGTGTAGTTCGTTGCGTTCAACATAGGGAATTAGACCGATGAGGATAACGATTCCTTTCCCTTTGTTGACGTGGTGATAACCCTCTCCTCCTCCATGTTACGTCTCGATCAGCTTCGACCAATGATCACCTCCTCGTGCTTTTGGTACCCCGTGAACAGTACCTCCGTGAACAGTAACTCAGCCAGTTGTGTCTCCTCCATGAGCTCAACTTTCTTTCTTTCGCTTCTCACGAACGTCTCACACAGTCACACGATCTTCTCTCACGAATGCTTCTTCTCGTTGATTATGTTTGGTCGTGACTCCTCCACAAGCTCGATCTTCTTCTCCTTCTCGATAGTTTCCTCTTCACAAGGAAAATCTTTGATACCAATTAAAAGTACGATTACTCTTTAATCGTATGAATAGAACTCAAGAACATAATTAAAAGAACAACTCTTCTTTAATTGATTTAGAAACTCACTCAAAACTAAATATTTTCTCTCTTAAGTCTTATGTCTTATGGAACATCTCTCCATAACCTCTAATTTATAGAATTTGCTAACTCCTAATTCTCGTAAATTTCCTTTTTCTCAAACAAGAAAACTAACATAATTCCTTTTAGTTTAATTGTTAAGTTTCCATATCTCTTAACCAACTTATTAAGGGATAACTTCTTCTCTAAGTAATTGGAATTATCCAACAATAAAGTCACCCATCACAAAATTAATTAATTATGCAGACCGTCTGGTGGAAATACTTAATCACCAGAAATAATTTTATATAATTACCCAATCCATTACGCAAATTTTCTATAGCGTATTTTATTAGTATACTTCGGTAGAACCTACTATTAAATACTTAAACTACCCATTTCCGATTGTTACCTGCTATTATTCTTTTTGATACTCGGAACAAAAACCTTTACATGTATTTGTTCTGCTAGATCTTTTTATCCACACTTATTTAATTATTTTTTTTTAATTTGTTATGCTTATTAATATTTTGTATCTAAAATGTTAAATAGTGTTAATAAAAACAAGATTATATTGGTGGTGACATTACTCATTGGGGACATCCCCATGATAACTATTAGTCAGGTTTCTCTGCATTATCAAACCAAAGGAGAAATGCTGCTTCACATGGACTACATCTTGGCTCTGGCTTATGGCCCATTTTTCATGACACTCAAACCTTTTTCACCAATTACCGCTTCACATGGACTACATATTTATCCATGGCTTTTCAAACAACAATATACCACATTTGGAAGGAGAAAAATGGCAGCCGACACAAATAAGGCATATATAGTGTTTCTCAGGTCACTCGCTTAATAGAGAAAGCAGTAATCGAATTGTCTCACTTTGATAGCAATGACAACATAAATTTGAACCAAAGGTTTTGGCTAAAGACTCTAGTTCTATGTCTTCATTCCCACAACTTACTTAAGTCTGAAAATTCTTTGATTTGTATTTTATTTCCTTTCGACTTTTCTGCTTGTAAATAACTTTATTTTTTTAACCAATAAATACATGTTCAAAAAGATGCAAAATAATATGTATAATATTTTGTAAAATATTTTATCGAAAATTAGTATTTTTAATATATATATTTTTCACATTTTGTAGTATGTAAATTATTTTATTTGTACCACCTGATCCAATTTTACTATTTAGACTTATTATTTGGACCGTCTTTTATTTGTCTTAATTACTCCTTTAGGCGGAACAGAGATTTAGCAAATGAGTCATCACTGATTGTGTTGCTGTGAGTTCCGATCCACCTTCTATTCTGTCAGAATTGTGTGATTGATGCTTCCTTAACTCTCATTCATGAAAGGGCAAAACTCAAAGTATACACTTTTGAAGCTTATCATCATTTATTAATGTTTCTAATCTGTCTGGTATTGTGATTGTTGTGGTGTTGTATTGTGTAGGGAGAGTTAGTGTGTCTTTTAGGAGGAGCTAAAGCTTCAACATCACTTCTTGGAGTACCACTTGGTACCACACAACTCTTCTTTCCGTCAAGGTCCTGCCTTTGCTCCTCCTCGTATAAGAGAGGCTATCTGGGACGGAACCGTTCTAGCACCCCTAGCTGCAGAAGATATAGTAGCGAAGACTGCCTCGACACTGAAGTACGCCCTCTTGTTGGCGTGGGAGGATGACATTTCAGTTTTGTAATTGTTCTTGGACTCCCAGTTCATTGTAAAACCCTTCAATTAATTCGAAGTCACGGTTGAGCTAGGGAGGTTTCTACTTGTTTTCAGCATTCTTCACCTCCGGTTTATCCCCTTGTGTTTTTTTGCGTTAATATCTTGTACTGCGTTTGTTTCTGTAACAGTTCTGATTCCTTCCTCCTGTAATTGAGGCTAACTCGGTTTCTTTATCTATAAAATCATGGTTTGACCCAAAACAAAAAATAAAAAAATAAGCAGGACCCATTCTATCTTTCGATCTAGTGGTTGGTTGGTAATAAATATTCTTAACTTGTGTTTGTACGTACTACGGAGTAATGCTCTCTTATAGTTCAGCCACTTGTCGCGCCAAGATGAGGAAATGGATGCATAATTTTTTTTAGTTTTTTTAGTTTTCTAAATATGTAACTTTCGAGTTTTAAAACTAATTTCCAAATTTTAATATTGTTTATGGTTGCATTACATTCGAAATCATTGATGTGTGTAGCTCATTGAAATCGCATAACGCTGGACCTTCTTGATTCTTAAATGATGCACATTAGACAATGGATTTTTGGCAGAAAATGTAACCATAAACAATAATAGAAATTGGAAATTTGCAACATTGATGCTCTTTTATTGATACTGAACAAGTATCCTAAAGATACTTTAATAAAGAAATTGCTAGACGTAGAAGCAAAATTTATTAGAAAAGTATGAGACATTATCACAAAAGTAGTAAGTTGTCACTTATCATCATTTTTCACGAACAAAAGACGGAATATTGTGATCTTGACTCTTCTTGGTTGTACCAGAACTGTCATTCTCCAGATGCTTCTCTCTTAGATCTTGATGTCTGAAGATTCATTATCTAAATTCCTGAAGATCTCATGATGTTCATCAATCTAAAGGACCTCCAAACAGGATATAAGATGTCTAAAGCATTTTTAAAAAATGTGATCCTTAATAAAATTTTAGAAAATATTAAAATAATTTTAAAATGACTTTACAATTTTTTCGTCTTTCTTTTTTCCGATCCATGAGCATATTTTCTGCTTACCGGAGGCACTTAACTACAAACAAAAAGAATTAAGAGTTAGGTTGTTGATATTCAATTAACTTATGTTAATTTTGAGTTAATTCTTCGAAATGGAAAAGAGCAGAAATAGAAGAATTACGAAGCAAGAGAAGAAGAGAGTTCTTTGGAGATAGAAGTTAGACTATTGGAGAAGAAATTTGATGATGTTTTTACTGTTTTGGTAGAGAATGAAGGTTGAAAAAATCAAATCGTCACTTTTACCTATTATAAAATATTAGGTTTTTGAAAAAAAAAAATTATTTCTCGTTTTAAACCAAAAAGAAGAAGAAAAAAAAGGAAGCCCCAACAGACCAAAAGGAAAAAAAAAAAGGTCTAGCGGACAAAAGAAAAGAAAAAAGAAAAATGCCCAGCTGACATAAAAAAAAAAAAGAAGAGGCCCCCAGATTTTGGGGCCCAAAGCAGTTGCCTGCCTTATTACTGGTTCGGCCCTGCCTCCAAGATTTGGAGTATCCTGCATGCTTTTATCTTCCAGGTGTTAGAGTGAGTGCGGAGCTTAAACTCAAAAAGAATCCTAGGGAAAGTCCCCACCTCCCGTACTTCGACGCTGAATGTGTATAGATGCTCCATTAAAATTGGATATAGACTGCGTGTTCGTGATCTACTAACACGGCGACCATGTTGGACCCTACAATACACACTCAGCCGCTCCCAATCACCAGCGTCATATTCACCCTTCTTAACCAACAAGATGCAAGCCTTAAATTTTGTTGATGTACCAACAGGATTTGGATAAAACCACCCTATTACGGAACTCCCAGAAGCTCGGAACGTGAAGCACGTAGGTATCTCTCTACCGGGTAAGATCGCCATGCCACAATTCGGTGTCTCTATGATGAGATCTCTCACTTCTTCATTCAATCTGAAGCACTTTGTTAGGTTGAAGCAAATGTCTGGATTGTGAAAGGAGCAATCTATTCTCTCTAGAGACTCACAATTATCTGCATCTAGAATTGACAAGGAATCCGGAAGCTTTGGGAGTGATAACAGCTTTCTGCATCCATTCAATACAAGTCGATGTAGACGAGATATCATCTTGATCCATGGAAGAATCTCTAGTATTTCTGTATCTGTCACATGCAACTCTGTGATGTAGTCAAAAGCATGAGGGAATTCCTTGAGGCTTGCACTGTACGACATATGCAATTCCTTAAGACAAGACCACGACTCGAGTGACGAAGGAACTTCTTGTATTGAAGTTCCTATGAGATAGAGATATTCGATGTTTGTGGAAATCTCAGGAAATTTTTTTAACAACGAGCAACTAGTGAGCTTAAGTCATTGAAAGATTCCAAGTTAATGTTGGTCGGAAGAGCCTCCAACTTTGAGCACCCTTGCAGATTCAATATCGGCAATCTGTGAAGGTTTTCAATAGAGGAGGGGAGCTCCAGCAGACTTGAGCAACCAAAAAGATTCAACTTCTCAGTGTTCCAATAGAGAAGGGAAGCTCCACTAGACTTGAGCACATACCCATATCCAAGTTTTCTAAATTAATGGCATTTCCAATAGAAGAAGGGAGCTCTACCACACTTGAACACCCATCAAGAATCAGTTCTTGGAGATTTTAGCATTTCCAATCGACGAGGGGAGCTGCACTAAACTTGAACAACCATTAAGATTCAACTCTTTAAGATTTGTAGCACTTCCAATTGAGTAGGGGAGTTGCATTAAATTTGAGCAATGACTGAGATTCAAATGTTGAAGATTAGTGGCATTGCCAATAGAGGAAGGGAGCTCCACTAGACTTGAGCAATAAGTAAGATCCAATTCTTGGAGATTATGGAGATTTCCAATAGATGAAGGGAGCTTCACCGGACTTGAGCACCCATGGAGATACAATTCATGGAGATTACTGGCAGTGGAAAGATCAGGAAGCTTTTTCAAGATTTTGGAATACCTCAAATCCATCCACTTGAGATTGCTAAGTGGCTATATTGACAAACAAAGTTAGTACACAAGAACCCGTTGATACAATTAGTAGTAAACAAACAACAAAAACTGCAATTCATAAAATAATACTCTTCTTCCAAGCTAATAAATTGTACTACAACAATATAGATTCAAACTTTAAGATTTCTGTGAAGAAATAAATAAACTTACTTGAATTCCATCCCACAACTTTTCAAGCTTGCTCTCACGCATGTTTAGTTCGATAAGGAATTTCGTGTTAAAAATGGGAGGAAAATATGTCATCGGAAAACATCCCCAGTCTAATAATCTAAGTTTTAGACATTGATAGTTTAGACCTCACACTAAGTACCTATTGTTGGGAGGAACTAGAACATCACATAATCTCAAAAATTGGAGATTAGACATACCTTCAAAAGCTTTCTCACTTATATTGATTTTTTCTTGGTCCTCAAGTAATTCAATAGTTATGCCTATAACACTTTTACTACCCTGAAAAAGAACCAAATAAAAACAAGTGGAGATGGTAAGTTATCATTTATGCTCAACTTGTAGAGAGCAGCGCAACAAAACAATAATGCTTAAACTTACTATTGTATCATCACTGAGCACTTCACATATATCTCCTGAATGAACTAAAAACTGGTGTTGCCCAGGCTCACGAACATTTTGTTTACGAACAATTTCTCTGCCTATTTGGGCTAGCAAACTATGCATCCATATGTATTCCAATTCAAAAGATATTTGAGATTTTTCAACTAAGACATGAATTCCTTGAGCTACGTCTAAGAAACTCTTTGCAAGATGCTCTACCACCTTTTCAATCCTTTGATTGTTGAAAAAACAACCTATATGAAGGAATAAATCTTTCTTTTCATCACATAAGGCATCATAACTGAACCTCAAAATGCTCTCAATATCTCCATCAAGGCGACTCCTTAACTTAGGTAATGCCTTTTTCCAATCCTGCTTGGACATTCCCCGGAAGTAGGAACCCATAACCTTTAGTCCAAGAGGAAGTTCACCAGCAAGGTATGTAACTTCATGAGCAAGCTTGGTGAAACCATCTTTAGGGAAGTTTTGACCAAAAGCATACGTACACAAGATTTGAAAAGCTTCATTATATGATGGAAAATTCACCTTGTAGATATGGTTTATTCCATGTGCCTTCAAAAGTTTAAGATCTTGCGTGGTGATGATAATTCGACTTCCAGGACCAAACCAACAAATTTCTTTTGCCAAGGCATCTAGTTGTCCTAGTTGATCCACATCATCAAGAACGAGAAAAACTTTCTGTCTTTCAACCTTTCTTGCGCAACACCTAAATGAGGAATCATGGTATCTTTGTGGTTGATCATCTGAGACAACATTTGGTTCTATAGGTGAAATTTCGTACTGTACTCATCGAGGCAAGGTCTTGGATAGCATCCTTTGATATTCACCATGTTTGTTCACAGTTGGAATCTGTTGGAGACTTGGTTGAACAGAAATCTGGCGATGGTGGTTTTACCAATCCCAGGAGAACCCCAAATCCCAATCATCCTCACAACACATTCATCCTTTCCATATGAGCTCCCATCCCAACTAGGCCGTTGAAATCACTTGATGGTGTAGCAATATTCAACTTGTTCGAGATATCAGTAGCCATATTTTCGATCATAGCCGCTTCATCATTCCTAACAAAGAGGGAGACAATTTACACATCTCGTAAATAAACAATAATAAACTCACATACAGAGTTTGATATTTTTAGAAAGTCAAAATCAAGAAGACGAACCAATTGCTTGAATGGTAACCGGTGATTTTGCCCACTTGCCCCAAAGCATGTCTCCATCTTCCAATGTCCTCCTTTGTTTTACCCTTACAAGTTTTTATAAAGACTTTCCCAAAATCTCTGGTCTGCTTCTTTACATCCGTTTGATCCACTTCATAGAAAATTGTCATCACTGTTTGACCCAACTCTTCTCTGCATATCATGATTTCCACCAACTCGTTGAGGCACCATGTCGAAGAAGCATAGTTTTTCGAGAACAAGACAATCACAGTCCTCGATCCTCTGATAGCTTATATGAGTTCAGGACCGATTGATTTACTCCTCTCCATATCATTATCAACGAATATGTTGATTGGCTTGCTTTTAAACTCTTTCAAGATGTGACTGAGAAAAGTTTTGCCACATCTGCCCCATGGAAGCTCCGGAAGACATGGTGTTTCCAATTTCGAGACAAAGAAGATAGAGGAAATGATAGACAAAGAAGAAGAAGAAGAAGAATCTATCAATTTGTTTTCTTAATGAAATCTTAATTTTCTATAAAACTTGAAAAATATTATACCCAAAAGTGTAAAGAAGGTTATTGCAGCAGCACAAGAAGTAAAGAAAATAGAAGAATCCATTAATATTGGAGAGAGGATCGATATCACAGAGCTCTTCATAAATCAATCTGCAGAAAAATAATGGATAATGCTTTAATTGAGATAGCCATAAAGGAAGTTCAAATAATCCCTCTACTCTCGATTTATTACGAATCATTCCAAAACTTTTTTTTCCCCCTCTTGTTATATACCATGACTAATAATAGATTACGAGGCAGGAACGAACTCGGACTTTAAACCTTATACCCAATGAAGCATAATATTAATGTGTAAAGAAGGGGGTAAATTGATAATAACGTAAACATGTTAAGAGATTATGAGAATTCCTTAGAACTTGTTGTGACAATTACGTTGTTGTTGTTGGTCGACTTGCTTGGTTTGTTTGTAAACTACATACGCTACACATACGAAGGCAAGACCAATAATGTATTTTATACACAAGTCAAACAAATATAAAAGTAACTTTAATATATAACAAATAGTCCAAATAAGTACAAATGTTAAATATCGGTTAGTCCGCTGAGGGGTATCGATTAGGTGTAAAATCTGTCGTTTTGTTTATGATATATAAAGTAGGTGTAACTTAGTCTTGGTGTCATTATTTTAAACAAAAAAAAAATCCTTAGTAATTGTTAAGAGATCGAGGATAAAGATTGGGAGCAAGGGGAACGAGTAAAAAGAATAATCAAATTTGTAAGCATTTCTCCTTTTATTGGAGAATGTTGCTATGGATTCTCACGAGCTTGATCTTTTGATTTTCTTAGTCAGTTTTCTCTGCATTATCAAAGCAAAGTAGAAATGCTGCCAATTGGTATTGTATTCACAGTGTGCTCCTCGGTTCTCATTTATTATGTGGCTATCTTTTAAAGATGGATTTTCAACAGTGTCCAAACGTGTCGATTGAGAGCTCCTCAATCTTGCCTTCTATGCGGTGTGGCAGACAAGATTAAAGATCACATCTATTTGTATGTCCCATTGTATTCACGGTATGGTCAAACATTAGCCAAAATTTTCATGGCTCTGGCTTATGACCCATTTTCCATGACACTCTAACCTTTTTCACCAATCACTGCTTCACATGGACTACATATTTATCCATGGCTTTTCAAACAACAATATACCACATTTAGGAGAAAAATGGCAGCCGACACAGCTAAGGCATATAAAGTGTTTCTCAGGTCACCGCTTAATAGAGAAAGCAGTTTGCAATCGAATTGTCTCACTTTGATAGCAATGACAACATAAATTTGAACCAAAGGTTTTGGCTAAAGACTCTAGCCACAACTTACTTAAGTCTGAAAATTCTTTGATTTGTAATTTATATTTTTATTTCCTTTCGACTTTTCCGCTTGTAAATAACTTTACTTTTTTTACCATTAAATTTTACATTTCAACTGAAAAACAAAATTATATAAATATTTTAACACTGTATCACTTTTGAAGCTTTTCATCATTTATTAATGTTTTTGTTCTGTCTGGTATTGTGATTGTTGTGGTGTTGTATTGTGTAGGGAGAGTTAGTGCGTCTTTTAGGAGGAGCTAAAGCTTCAACATCACTTCTTGGAGTACCACTTGGTACCACACAACTCTTCTTTCCTTCAAGGTTCTGCCTTTGCTCCTCCTCGTATAAGAGAGGCTATCTGGTGTGGCAGCACAAACTCCTCAACTGAAGAAGGTAGCTTGAGTTTATATGTTTTGAATGTTGGACAGTTTTTAGCGTGACAAAAAAAAAAAGAATGTCGGTTTTATGTCAGGACCTCAATCTAGTACTATTCTGAACTAGTGTTTGGAGGAGAGCCTCTTATTATTTCAAGTGTTAATACTCTTATTCTGTATCCTCGTGACTTGACAATGTTTTATGCTGACTTTTGCCAGTGTCCTTATTTCATTCAAGAAACCTTGTTGTACCACCAGTGTTGTTCCCTCATCATCCAATTTTAGCCAGTCTCGTGGAGCTTTTTGACGGCTAGGACCAAGCTTGGCGCTACTGTGGCTTTGTAAACTTTCCCGCAACCTCCTGCTCCAATTAAGTATTTTACATCAAAATTCTATGTGGCACCGATGATTTCTTGGTATGAAAGTAGTTAAATATTAAGAACCTTGAACCACTTTCAGTATCTGTGGTTTCTCTGATCTGGTATTTTCTTCTTTGAAGGTAAATAGCACCTTTGATACATATGAAGAGAACTAGGGGCACTCCAAAGATCGGCATTAACATTCATAAGATCATATTTTTCAGAGATCTATCGAGCTTATGTCCAAAGCAAGACTTTGGGCATGGCTTGATCCCTTGTTTTTGCTGTGGTATTACCCCATCAAGCTGGTTTTCACTAAGATCAAGCGTCGTTATATGGCTCAGCTCGGTTAATTCCACGGGGATATATTCATCTAAATTGTTTATGCTAAGGTTCATGTGATGTAAGTTTTCTAAGAATCCCAACGCTCTTGGGATCTGGAAGCTGAAATTCATGTGATTTAAGTTTTCATCTAGTTGTCCTAGTTGATCCACATCATCAAGAACGAGAAAAACTTTCTTGTCTTTCAACCTTCATTGCGCAACACCTAAATGAGGAGTCATAGTATATTTGTGGTTGATCATCTGAGACAACATTTGGTTCTATAGTTGCAATTGTGCACTGTACTCATCGAGAAAGGTTGTAAACACTAGTATTATTAGTTGCAGTTGGAAACTGCTGGAGACTTTATTTAACAGATATCTGGCGATGGTGGTTTTACCATCATAAACCAAATAGCTTTATGAGATAATAATGTATTTATAATCTAGAGCAACACTTGTGATAACTAGAGTATTCACAAGAGCCTAGGTCTCTTAATTTGTGCTATGTTCCCGACCTATTTGGTTTTTGATAAAATGAAACACATTGTTGTTCTTGTTTGCTGTTGGTTTCTTGATGGTATCCTTGTTCAGGCCGCGAAGGGAGTTGCTAAAGGCTTTCAAGGGTTTAGTGTCAAGCCACTAGACAGCTTTGGCATCAAAGAACCGGCGGATAAGAATGAAATGGCACAGGTATTTACCTACATAGTATTTCTGTGCATCATTTGTAAAGTCTTGCCTACTGAATCTTAACTGAAAAATATTTGTTTTACCTATTTTTAACCGTTCATGTCATGCTTTCTTTTCCCAGAGATATCTGCAGATTCAGCAACCTTTATGTAGAAACCTTCTGTTAACCCCCGGGAATTGGTTCCCATTATGAACAATTCAAAATGCAGAGCAGGAGACAACTGAATTGATCGTCAAACATGGAAACAATTGTGAGAAAAATGTAGTAACAATGAGTCATGATGAGCCACAAAGCTCAAGATTCAACTAAAATCCTGTGGAAGCAGTATTATCGCTTATGTCCAGAAGCTTTACGCGTGGTTTAGAACAGACCTTTCATGGAAACTTAAGGCCTGATGCTGCAACCTCTGGAAAGATACCAGATGCGTTACGGCAGGAATCCCCTGCATCCACTACATAGAACAAACATAATGATGTTATAGAGTGGTTTCAAATTCTGAAGCAGCAATTTATTATTTTTCGTAGTGGCAGATAAGTCTCAAACTAATTTTTATTATTTTAGGGTAGTCGCAGATTAGTAGCAGTTTATTATTTTTCGTAGTGGCAGATCAGTCTCAAACTTATTTTTATTATTTTAGGATAGTCGCAGATTAGTAGCAGTTTATTATTTTTGTAGTGGGTGATTAGTCTCAAATTTTGAGACTGTTTTGCGACTACATTTTAAAAAAATCAAGTGTAATTGCTCATTAGTCTCAAATTTTGAGGCTGTTTTGTGACTACGTTTAATTTTTTCATTATAATGAGTCACTTTTTAATTTAAAAAATTGAAATATATATTATACACTTATAACATTTTGCCATCCAAAATATCAAAATTTGCATACGTATTAATACTTTTTAACATATACAACATCAATACTATAATACCTTATACAGTTAACACATTTTGTATTTGTATTATCATTGTTTTTGTTTCTGACTTAGATATTTAAAATACTTTGATAAAAACAATGCAAAACATCATTGTTACTTGTTTTATCTCAAATATAAGTATTTTGAATGTTAAAAAAATGTATAAAATATATAGTTTAAGGTATATCTATCATATATGAGGCCAATTTGCCACTACACAGTGATTACAAGCCAAGTAGCCGCAAAACGTAGCATTTTTTGCTAATGATTTTTAACAACATTTAAAAACAAAATAAGTGTAGTTGCTCATCAGTCTCAAATTTTGAGACTGTTTTGCGACTACTTTTTTCAAAAACAAGTGTAGTTGCTAATTAGTCTAAAATTTGAGACTGTTTTGTGACTACATTTAATTTGAGACCAATCTGTGAGTAATTTGCGATAACATTTTCTATAGATATATATTTGTTATGCAGAGAGTTTACCAAATGTTAATGCGGTCTAGTGGTTATTTGATTATCTTTATACCTTAAGGTCTTGAATCCTACATAATGCAATTTTTCTGAATTAATCCAGCGCCGCCGCCGGAGGTCGCCGGAGTTGCCAGCGCCACCGCCGGAGGACGGTCGAGTTGCCGCCGCTGGTAGTCATCGAAGTTCCCAGTCCGGGTTTTGCCACTCTTTTGCGACTTACACAATTGCGTCTCATATTAGTAACATTTTAGTCCCAAAAATTTGACTTATATGCCGCTGTTTTGCGACACTAGTCGCAAATTATATGCCACTGTTTTGCGACTCCAACTGTACGAAGTAAATTAGTTTCAAAATAGTAGCAAAGGTTAGAGTCGCAAAAAGTGGCAATTTCACAACCTATATGTGTAGTCGCAAAAAAATCTGTAGATTTGAGACGAATGTGCGACGTTTGCCTATTTGCGACACTCGATTTGCGACTTCTCTTCGTAGTCGCAATTTAGTCTCATATATATATATATATATATATTGTGACTGTTTTGCTACTAATTCGTTAGAAGCAGTTAGGGTTTTTTCTTGTAGTGGAAGCTTGTTAGTATAAATAAAAAGTATTTGTGGTTTGTGGAAGGAACAACATGAACGCCGTTATGAAAACGTGTGTTAAGTATGATTAAGGATGAAACTGCGTGGAGTGGTATTACTGATTTTCAAAATGTGGTCTACTTTTAAGTTTTTAGAAGTCCTTTTAAGTTATACAAAATGAAAACGCAGATTTACGAAATCCCCTATATCCCCTATATATTATTTGGGAAATACATTTATAAAATAAACCTTATAAATTATTGATAATTACATAACATTCCCATTATTTCAAAGAACAAATTTTAATTTTTCATTAAGGGTATCATAGTCATTAAAATAAGAGATTTGTTTTTGGAATATAAAAAATTCCGTAATTAACAAATTATTTGCTATAAAATCGGAAATATTCTTTTTTTTTACAATCTCGATTTGGATTTAATAGTTTTGATAATTTAATAGTTTTGAATATATTCCAAATCTAGATTAATATAAAATTTTAAATTTTTTGCAAAAACAAATCCGATATACACGGAAATATTTTCAATCTCGATTTGGATTTAATAGTTTTGATAATAATTTTTGGTTTTGATAATAGTTTTGTTATAATAGTTTTGGTAACAATCTCGATAATAGTTTTGATAATTATAATTTATCTAGAGTTTCCTCAATTTGCTATAAAATAGGAATGATAACAACATTCATATATGAGAAGATAACGACATTCAAATCAAAACAAAATTATCGATCCAACAAAATATAATCGAGAATTGTTTTCTTTTATATAAATTCAGATAACAACATCCAAATAAAAAAATATAATCAACAATTGTTTCCTTTTATCGCCACTCTAAAATTTGTTGGATCCAAGTTGTCGAGATTCTATAACCATAAAAGGATATTAAACTTATTGTTATTATTCTCAAAAAAGTCGGAATCTCTTATTTTTAAAAAATCATAAAAGCAACAAAATCGGTTACCAAAATCTTTTAGGGGTACGAGATTACCAAAATCCATATTGTTTTGTTTTACAACCTAATTTAAAATCCTATATATATATATTACGTTTCTTCTAATCTCACATCATCAAAAGCTTTCTTTTTGCCGTCATATCGACAACCCAAAATAAAAATGTCAATCTCTGCTAAATACACTTCCGTCAAAGATTTAAAACCGTTTAAATCTTCGTGGTGTATTAGAGTAAATATACTCCAATCTTTTATGCACTATGCCAAAGGAACATGACCATCCTTAGAAATGGTTTTAGCAAATGATTCTGTAAGTTTTACTAGCGTTTAAATATGTTTATATAATGTAACATTTATGATATTATGCTAGAGCATATCTCCAAATTTCAAAAATTTGTGATAAAAGGAGAATGGAAGATTATCCAAGGATTTGCAGTTAATAAGGCCACAAGATTTTTTAGATCAACAAATCATCAGTACAAAATTAACTTTCTGTACACAACTATCATGTCTTCATCACCATCTATTTCAGATGAGATTTGGCTTGATTTGGTTGATTTTAATCAAATCAATAACGGTTCATTAGATCAAAATAAATTGGTTGGTGAGTGGTTTATATATTTTATTATATAAACATAAACGTCTTTTAAAAAAGTTATTGTTTTGATTTTAATTTTAATATTTTTTAAAAAACAGATGTGCTTGGTCAACTGATTAATGTTGGAGAAATCAATACCATAGATGTTCAAGGGAAGACTACTAAGAAAATTGATTTTGAGCTACGAGATTCTGAGTAAGTGTTTATATTTTTATGTGATTGTAAACCTTTATATATATAGGGGATATATATTTAAAAAAACTTTAATTATTTATATTAAATTATATTTTATACTTCGTTGTTTTAATTTAAAGCAGTTGTGAGTTAATAACAAATTGATGGTTTTTCGTTTTACGTAGCTAAATTTTGAAAACATGGTTGCAAAACTATCTTTTATTATTTATAACATTCACTATATGATTATATTTCCACGTTTTTAATAATGATTTTTCTGTATACAATTTTGCTGTATCAAGCTTATACTTTACTTTCATATACTTGCCACTATTTGGTGTTTCTATTTAATTATTTCATATACATTCATAAAAAATAAATTAAAAATAATTTGTTTTAACAGTGATAACTATATATCTTGTACACTTCGGGGAAAATTTGCTGACCAAATTCATCAAGTTTCACAAAAATTTGTTGGTCAGATGGTTGTATGTTTGATAAGGTGGGGCAAGTTAGGTATATATAAAGGTATGTATAAGACAAGCTAATTTAACATATTGCTATTATTACTCTTTAATACATTGATATATTTATAAAATTATTTTGATATTTTCAGAAATCAGAAGTGTTGGTAAACCCACCTTACCTGGTATTTGATGACTTCAAGAAAATGTGAGTATCAAACTTACAACGATTTTTTTTTAAATTTTCCTGGATTTAAAGATATACAAAACAATATTTTATGACTAATTTTATAATAATTAATTTAGGGTTCCATCTGATGGACTTGCATTAACAATCACAGAACCAAAACCAAAGTTCAGTTCTTTAATGCTTAAAGAAGAAGCATCTACTCAATATCCGAAGATGACTATTAAAGAGCTTCTCGAAGCTGTTGAGATATTTTATATATTTATTTTATTAAATATGTTTAAATATATGATTAAGCAATTTATATTAAACTAACATGAGATTCTATGATTTGCCAAAGTTGCAAAAGTTAGAATCATTTGTACCAGTATGGATATTGATATGGATTGGCCATGGTTCTACTTTAGTTGTCGTAAATATAACAAAAAAGTTGTCAAAAGCCAAAAGAATATCGGTGAGGTTGGCCAAAGGCCATTATTCTGGTGTGATACGTGCACTAAACACGTAAGCTCATTACTTGCAAGGTAATTTTAAATAATAAATTTTTAAATATGTAATACTTTAATTAATAAACATACTGTTTAATATTATTAATTGTGAATTTTGATTTGTATTTTTTTAAAAGATATTGGCTTCATCTTTTGATAATGGATACTATTAGAGAGAGCAAACTTATGTTGTTTGATTCTTTTGTCCAACAAATAGTTGGTCAATCTTGTGCTGAACTCTTAAATGGTTCTTATGATGAGGTATTATTTTAAACTTTTTTATTTTTCTAAATTAATGGAAGTATGACTAATTTTAAACTAGTCATATAGATCGAAGATCCTGAAGCGTTGCCTGACGTGATCAAAAATATTGTTGGCAAAACATATCAATTTGTGGTATGTATAGAGAAAGACAACATATATAGAGGAAATGATATCTATAAATTTGCTAAGGTTTATTCGACTAATAATGTTAATGAAGACATATCTACTGAATCTGATCTTTCTTCTGAACAATCATCATTATGTTCCAGTGAACAGGTATTTTTAAAAATATTATGCTTCTTAATTTTAATCAATAATATTATACTCTCTCAATTTGATGTGTTATTAATATTTTAGGTGTTAATGATCATTAATAGTAGTGAAAAATCTGACACTAATATTAACATCATCTCTACACCATCGTCAAAGAGAAAGGAAGATTTTTCTAATGTATCTGATCAATCATCATCAAACAAGAAGCAATGCATGGACAGATTAAAAGTCAACATCAAAGATATTGCTGACAATGATGAGAATGCTCCTAATGATGAGGAAGCTAATAAGTTTGACAAGAAAATTGAAGATGCTGTTGAGACTCAACTCATGAGAACTGAGTTGAAGAAGAAGATTGTTTTGAAAAAGTTTAAGGTTGAAAAATAAGGGAAAGATTGGCAAGTCACCATTGTCGGATATGTTTTTAGCATAAGAATAATTTTTAAAATTTCAAGTTATGCTGCTTAGGGTTTTTTTTTTGGTTTTAATCATACATTTTCTACTATTTGAGCTTTTATTATAAATTGTAGACGTTTTGATATTTCTATTCTTCGCTTAATGTTTAACAGCCTTTCTATTCTTCTCATAAGAGGTAAGAAAATAAATTCTCATGTTTTTCTATTTGACTCCATCGGCTATTTTCAATGTTCCGTGACATGAATAAGCAGAACACTCTTACTGCAACTAAAGCAGAACACTATTTTTGCCAGCGCCTAAGTAAACTAAATAAAAAAAGAAAAGAGAATGAAAAAGTATCTTCCATGCTTCTTTTAGAAAATCGTGGAAGATAAGTCAGGTGACGTTAATTTCGGTGGCTTCTTATATGATAGACATCTACTGCAACAGTGATGGCTTAAACTCCTTGCACTGTTTTCAAAGATGCAGAGTAAAACGAGTTAAAGATTATGAGAGAAATTAAAAGCAACAAAGGTCCCGTTCAGTGAAGGCTCTAATCTCCTCCATCAAAATTTTTTACTGGAGAATTAAATAAATAACTACACAGAATCCAATCCATCAGGTAATTCATCAGATAAGCAAATAATTATAAACTTAATATAGAGATATACAACCAAAGTAGCTGAACGAAAATATCAAACAAAACAACATGCATATTTCAAGTTTTAAATATTATATAAATTTTAAATATTAAATATCATACAAGTATATTCATTTAAAATATCAATTTAGTATGTCCATATATAAAAACTTCAACCCTATATATTATTAGGGGTGTACATTTATAAATAAACATTAAAAAGTGTTAATATTTACATCACATTGCCATTACTTCAAAGAACAAATTTTAATCTCTCATAAAGGATATTTTAGTCATTAGTTATTATGTGATCATTTAATCAATTAATTAATTATAATTTTTGTTTTAATTAATTAATTTATTTAATTTTTTTTTAAAGTAGTTAAAAATAGATTTTATGAAGATTTTGTTGATTTAATTAAACACTAATTAAATTAAATTAAATGTTGATTTAATTTTCAAAAAATAAAAGATTTCATGTAGATTGCGATTTGTTTTGGAAACTTTTATGTAAAAAATAGGATTTAGATTTTTCGGTTCTTAAGTTGAAATCTCATTCGAGTATTTTACATATTCGGTTTGGTTCGGACTTGGTTTAGGTTTATTATATTTTTTGACGAAGATCATAACCAGAACTAACCAATCATATTCGGGTTTTTCGGATTTTCGGATCTCCGTGTTGAGGCCTCTAGATCCACCTATATCCATTTTGGAAGTTTTTTTACTTACAAATTTACAAGTTACAATAAAAATTCATGTATATATTCTTTTCCCATATATATATATATATGCAGTCTAAATGGAAGTAAAAACAAAATTATCTTTTCAATTCGATTGAGTAATTTCCAAATTTGAATTCAAAGCATTATTTGATTAGAGAATAAATTAGATAGGGGATTCGAGTCAAATATGGAAAATATTTTCTAAGGTAATGGGAAAATAATATGGCATTAGTTAAGATAACCTAGGAAAACGTAAATTGAGATAACTACAAATATTTAGTATCCCTAGGAAAAGGTAAATTGAGATAACTACAAATATTTAGTATTATTTATCGAGATTTTCTTCTCTCACAATAAAAAGAGGTTTGTACTTGCTTATAAATCATTCACCTCACCAAATTTGAGAAAGCAGTCAAGCACATGGCGAAGTTTAATCCTCACAAAGTTTGATATACGTTTATAGTTGCTTCTTTTTAACAGGTGATTGTTGTATCTTTGGAGCTAATCAATCGTTGATAAATATTTTCTTCTAACGAGTCGGTAAGTTACTTCTAAGCCACAGAGCAATACCGAGGAATTCATAGTTTGCATCAAATAAAAACCCCGGCAGTCTTAGTTTTCTTTTGATTACGTATTTATAGACAATAATCGTTACTTTTTGTTACTACCTTTTGTTTGATTATATAAGATTGCAACTGACAATGAACATGATGAAAAAGAGAAAAGAGGCTAGGGGTCAAATCTTCAATAAGGAAAATCATCCCACTAAAAGGGAACGCCCTACATCAATTGTTACTTCTGAAATTCAACAACCAATAGTAGAAGGAAGCAACGACATATGTGATACTGCTGTTAATTCTGTATCTAGAAAAGTTTGAAGGGATATTTCAAAGTCACCAGGTTTTGGTTCTTTGCAATCAACTGTAACAACCAGAGAAAGTTACAGTCATGTTCCAAATAGTAACACTGCTATACAAGTGACTATTAGAAGCTCTGCTAATAAAATTTCATATGCAAAAAGATTCAGCTGTTTCATGTAAGTTTTCAATTTTTTTTTTCCTTGACCCGTGTATTTACATCTAATACTTTAGGAGATGTTAACTTTTTCAGTTTTTTATAATCACGAGAATGCCATGTTACATGTTAAGATAACTCACTTATACACCATTTGTGGGTAATATTCTACTTACAGGTAGCAATACAGATAATACAGATACAGATGAAGATTCTAATTTCTCAGAGTACTATGATTCCTCGGAAGGTAAATCGGTTCTGTATTTGTTTGTCATTCTTAGAACATGTTTAATTTAGTTGATTAAGTTATGAATTTATTAGCTAAACACGGGTAAAATATTACAGGAGATTGTGAAGAGAACGTTGGACAAAACATTTTTTGCAGTAGTCAAGAAGATAGTTCTTCTGAAGAGGACCAGATTGAATATGCCGAAGCAGTTGATACAATCAATGATGAAGTTCTATGTGAAGCTAAAGAACGGTTTCATATACTTTCAATGTTAGAGAGTAGTTTGCAAAACGTTTTTGGTTTACCTAAGACTTTACTTGTGAATGTTTGAACCAAAAAAAAAGGTATGATTTATTCACATGCATTTACAAATGTATATTTCAAAGTTAATATAATTAGAATATAATCAGAAACTAACATTCATTGTTACTGTTGTGTTCAGCTTACGTTGATGAAGGTGATCCAATACATATTTGTGGTGAATGTGGTGCTCTTTTTTGGTATGGGGAACACCTTAACAAGATGAGACAATAAAAAAATCCTAGCTTTTCAGGATGTTGTTTGCAAGGAAAAATTGTGTTGCAATCACTCAAGGATTCACCTAAATTGTTGTGGCGTTTGCTTACAAGTGATGATGATCTCGCTATACACTATAGAGACAATATCAGAGCATACAGCATGATTTTCTCATTTACATCTATTGGTGGAAAAGTGGATCATAGTGTTAAAAAGGGACGTGGGCCACAAATGTTTTCTTTGCAAGGTGAAAAGTATAATTTGATGGGGGTTTAAAATCAAAACCCGGTGATTATCCAAAGTTTCAACAGCTCTATATTGTCGATACTGAAAACGAGGTTCAGAATAGAATGAACATCATGAGGTCATATTTTTATATGCTCTATTAAAAAATCCTCTCTAGAGTTTATCATTAAACTAATATACTTATTCAATATTTGTTTCCAGCAAGGGAAAAAACCCGTGAAAGGTTCTACACCGCCAATGTTCAAAAAAGAAATCATCGAAGATATCATCGAGCTATTGGATGACATCAATCCATTTGTGGAGATGTTTAGATTTGCGAGAGATAGATTTAATACTAATGAAGAAGAAAGTTTTCACATGAGGATCATTGCCAATTGAAAAGACCTACACGAAAGAGTACACAATTTTTTTTTTTAGGATCGATCGATCTCACCAATGCCGATCGATCGTTCTCACCCCAGACCGATCGATCTCAACCCCCTAAAAACAACCAGAGACGCTCTGCCCAAAATCGACTACCCAAGATCGATCGATCTTGCCAAGAACGATCGATCTCGTTTTCTCCCCAGATGTCTTTCCGAGTTTCTGTCCCAAATCGACCCCTGAGGATCGATCGATCCTCCCGAGATCGATCGATCTTAAACTTCCAAAAGTTTCCAAGCCAAAACGATCCCAGGATCGATCGATCCTATCTGGATCGGTCGATCCTCCCCCTTACCCTGCAACCCGAGAACAACCCAACAATCTCAAAACAATGCCAAACGCACATCAAACATAAACAACCTTAACTCATACATGTTCCCTTATCATAACATCACTACCACGCCAAAACACAAGAACACAAGAATCAAAACCAAAACCTTCAACCCCGAGATCATCCCTTCTCCTCGGCCTACGCTCACACCTATGACCTCTCTTTACCTGCACCAAAAGAGGTGCGTAAGCATTGGAAGTGCTTAGTGAGGCGGTCCTCCCGTCCCACGGTTATACACGCACACAATCAAAGACTTACCGAATTGAAAGCAACGCAAGCAACAATCAAACAAGGAATGATAGAGCTCCATCAAACACACAACACACACAACTTGGACAAGCCATAAATCACACCCATATGGTCAAGTCCTAACACACAAAACAATCACGATAATTCTATGATCATGTGGTACAACCACGGTCATGCACTCACCTCGATTTGACGATTAGAACAATGACGATTCCCAAGCTTAAAGCTTGCTCCCTTGCACCTCTTGGCTCCAACTCACCTATATATCACCTCTTGCCTAGCAAGAGACCAAAAATTACTTCAATTGAATGAACATAAGCTCAAAAACCCCATGACAACCCCTTAAACTTGGATTACTCATACCCCCAAATCGGATTCCCTTTGCTCAAAAACAGGGGCAACTTCGATTGTTCATAACTCTTACTACAGGGCGAATTTGACAAAACCCTTCGGTGATCGTCCAGACAACACCCTCAAGAACTTATCTACCAAATTTCATCCAAAACTAACAAGATTTGAGTGTCCAAACACTCACTCAAACTCAACTCGGCGCTACAGCCCGAAAACAGAGCAGTCTAGGGAGAAAAATCGTATCTCCTAAACTACTCAACAAAATCCCACGAAATTTGGTAGACAAGCACACAAGAGATGGAAGAACTTACYCACGAAAGCTCAGCTCAATCCGAGCCCTCTTGATACCCCAATCGGACCTCTCAACACAGCTTCAAAACTCTGTTTCCAATCTCTTTTCTCTCTTCTTCTTCTTCCTTTCTCTTCTCCTTCTTCTCCTTCTTTTGTTCTCCTTTTTCTCACTTCTTCTCTCTCTCTCTAGATATTTCTCTCCCAAATGAAACAAGAAGAAGAGTGTAGAAAGTTGGAGAAAAGAGGAGAAGAGAATACATATATATATATATATATATATATGTATACAATTGTTGGTTTAATCCCATTAAACCAAYCCGACCCGATTTCACTAAACCGCAACGATTAATTCTTCCAATTAATCTCTTCCGCCCGGTTTAGTAACTTCGTCAAATTCTCCAAAATATGTGAGAGATCTCCATGTCTCGAAATATTTCTTTCATTCCCGCCAAACCCCGGAATTACTGTTTAATTCCGCTAAACCGAACCACTCGGGATTACTTCTCAACAATCGATCTATCGATCAATTAACTCATCCACCGTCCCTAGGGCCATCATTCGAGCTCGATATCGTCCCGTACTTGGTTTAATAACATTCTCGGATTTTATTTTGATTTAATTCCGTTTAATCCAAAATAACGCGGAATTAATTCCCAATAACTAATCCTTCGATTAATTCACCTGTTGTCAACTCGTAAGATTATTAATCGAGCTCGTTATTGTTCCTACTTCCCTCGGGAACAAGTAAAACACGACATAACACTTATACCACAAATACCAATAACTTGTTCGGCAAGAAACAGTTGGGATACGGATGTTACACCAATCGCACAGCTAATGGAAGGACATATAATCTACCTACGCAATCCGAAGTTGCTGCACTAATACCAGGAGATTTTAACGAAAATATGGATAAACGAAGCTTGATAATTTAATGTATGATTTAATCGTGAAGCATATTCTTGGAAAGACAGTATCAGGTAATTTAACTGCCTACTTTTTATTATATAAAATATATATAACGTATTTACCTATGAGTTATATCTATTATATTTCTCTCATGTTTCCTATGATTTGTTTTTCTTCAGCCATGTACACAGTTGAATTTCAGAAAAGAGGTCTCCCACATGCACATATATTGTTATTCATGCACTCTAGTTGTAAGTTTGCTATTGCAGATGACATTGATAAGATAATTTGTGCTGAGATTACAGATAAAGTGAAGAAACCAGAATTGTATAAAGTCGTTAAAGAATGTATGATTCATGGACCATGTGGTGCTGCTAATCCAAATTCACCATGTATGGTCGATGGAAAATGTTCTAAATATTTTCCAAAAAACTTTAACAGCACTACTACGGTTGATACAGATGGATTTCCAGTTTATAGAAGACGTCTTTCTGGTTTTTACGTCGAGAAGAATTGTTTTCAGTGTCATAACCGATACGTCATCCCATATAATGAGATTCTTTCTCTTCGTTATCGAGCTCACATAAACGTGGAATGGTGCAACCAGTCAGGTTCAATTAAATATCTTTTTAAGTATATTCACAAAGGACATGACCGTGTTACAATTGCTGTTGAGCCTCGTGAAAATAATGGAACGAATACGAGTAACAAAGAATATGACGAAGTGAAAGACTTCTTTGATTGCAGGTTATTTTATTTAATGTATCTTTTACTTTATAAACATAAGGCTTAATTTTTGCCAACATTCGTTTACTTATTACTTATTCATTTTGACATTTTTACAGATATGTATCGGCTTGTGAAGCTATGTGGAGAATATTAAAGTTTCGTATACATTATCGAACAACACCAATTGTAAAGCTTACGTTTCATGGAGAAGGTAAGCAGCCTATCTTTTACAAGGAAAGTGAAACAACAGAAAGTGTTATTGATCGGCTAGATAATGATGGAACACAATTTTTGTCTTGGTTTGAACTGAATAAGAAGATTCCAAATGTTGCAACACGATCGAAAGGAAAAGTTCGAAAAAAGATTGAGCCAGATTCAACAAACCTCTTCTATGAAGAAATTCCTAACATGTTTACTTGGAATGGCAAAGACAAATAAATTTCTCCACGAGAAAGGGGATTTGCTATTGGTAGAATTAACTTTGTGCCGCGTGCAATAGATGATTCCTATTATTTGAGAATCCTCTTAAACATCAAAAGAGGAGTACATGTTATAAGGATCTGAAAACTGTAAACGGTGTTATTCATGAATCATTCAGAGATGCTGTTTTTGCGTTGGGTTTGCTAGATGATGACCAAGAGTATATCAATGGTATTAAAGAAGCCATCTTCTGGTGCTCTCCAAAGTTTGTTAGAAGACTATTTTTCATTATGTTACTTTCAGATAGTTTGAGCAAACCTGAGATGGTTTGGGAGAAAAGTTGGAGGATTCTATCTGAAGATATTGAGCACAGAAAAAGAGATGAATGGAAACAACCAGGTAAATATGCTATATTCAATTTACTTATGATTTGAAGTTTTATCTTATTTTGTTAATTTGAAGTTTTAAGTAAATAACAAAATGATTAGATCCTATCTCATTTTTTATCGACTAAGATAAACAGCCATATAATTAACTTATCATCTTAGATAGGATAGTGTTGAGGGTTGACCGACGTTAATCCATGATTAAAATCCAACGTATATATCAAAATATTTACATGTCTATAATTTGTTTTACGTGTTTACTAATAATGTTCTGTTTATAATCCAATTGTGTTATACTACGTGTGTTTACTAATTATTGTCTATGATCTGCTTTACGTGTGTGATTCTTATTATTTTTAAAAACACCAATAATGATTTTAAGATAAAAAAGTTCATGTCGTTTCATACATTCTGTTCACTTTTTAATCTTAATATTTTTAAAGATTCTTGTTAATTAATAAGTAGTGTTTTAAAATTTTTATATTGTTTGAAATATTTGCAAATCTTATTTTGAGTGATGAGGACAGACACAAATTTACTCTTCAAGAGATAGAGAAGTTGTTAATCAAAAATGGAACTTTACTTTCAAGATTTAGACGGTGTTGAACAATGCAATCAATTGATATTGGATGAACGCAAGTACAACCGTGCTGATTTGAAAGAGAAGCATGATGATTGGTTAACTATGATGACTTTAGAGCAAAAGAAGATTTATGATGAGATCATGGATGTTGTGTTTCATGACAGAGGTGGAGTGTTTTTTGTTTATGGTTTTGGAGGAACTAGTAAAACTTTTATGTGGAAAATATTATCAGCTGCTATCAGATCAAAAATGAGACATTGTTTTGAATGTCGCATCTAGCGGTATTGCTTCTCTGCTTTTAGAAGGTAGGAGAACTGCACACTCAAGATTTGAGATTCCTATAAATCCTAATGAGTGGTCTACATGTTCAATGACACGTGGATCAGATCTTGGAGAATTGGTTAAGGAGACAAAACTTATTATTTGGGATGAAGCTCCAATGATGAGCAAGCATTGTTTTGAGTCTTTGGATAGAAGTTTGATGGATATTATAAATAGTCCAGAGAACAAGCCTTTTGGTGGTAAAGTTATAGTTTTTGGAGGTGATTTCAGACAAGTTTTACCTGTTATAAATGGTGCTGGTGATATGTTAGGATTTTAGCTTACACTAACTAGTTCTTTTTGTGTCTTTCGAGTCATTTTTGAGTCTTATCAGGTTAGAATGAAGTCTTGGAGCATGGATTTGATGGACTGGAGCTAATTGAGCTTTTGGAGCAAGAAGGGACGAAATCGCAGCTATAAAGCACAAAACAGACGCAGAGCACCCAGTCCGGTCTCGGGAGCACGTGCTCGCTAGGGTGCTCCGAAGAATTAATAAGGGTTTCGACTTTTACCTAATTTTGGACATGCTGACGTGGACAAAAATAGAGGGGGCCGCCAGTTAAAAGAAACACGTTCTCAGACCTGCAGGGGGCGCTTCTTCAATTCTCTCTTCCCATCGTTTTTTCCTTTTCTCTGTGACTTCTCTCGATTTCTCATCAGACCTTGGAGATTTATTATTTTTGGTTCATGCTTGTAAGATCCAGAGGATCAGCCACTACTTTGTTTGAGAAGAATTCTGAACCTTATTCTATTTCAATATCAATCATGAATTCCTTTTTATCCATTGTTGTGATTTGTTCTTCCATGGTTGAGTAGTTCCATTAGCTAGATTAGGGTTTCAATGGTATTCATGAGTTGATAAGTTGAGCACAGATAGGATCTATATATATGTTGTCTTCGCCAATTGTTAGACTTAATGCTTAGATTAAACTGATCACTTAGTCACATGATCTTAGTTAAACCTATTCAGAGAGTGTTTTAGGTTGCTAGAAAGACATTGGTGAGCATTCATTCGTAGAGCGAGTGTGCGGTTGCTTTGAACATATCGAATCAGTACATTAATGCTTATCTTCATCCCTAGGTCCAAACGAGAGTTTAGGTATTTAGGCTGTTAGATAAAGAGTTCTGCGCCACGAGAGTGGGTCGTTCTTATTTTTATATTCGAGTTCTAGATTTGTGCTGAATTTAATCTTGAATAGTTGCTCAAGTTTCATCTCTGAATACCGGAGAAATACCCTAGTCTAGTGCCTTTTAATTATTGAATTTACATCGTTTTACTTGCTTGCAACTCTGTCACTAAAAACAACCTCATATTCTGTCTTAGCTTTATTTGAAAATCTCACAAAATCATAGTGTAACCTTGGTCTCTGTGGATTCGATTTCTCTTATACTACTGCGATTGTCTGTGCACTTGCAGTAATTTAATTGGGTTAAAACTCTGTGTATCAGCTGGTAGGGAAGAGATTGTGTTTGCCGCACTAAACTCTTCTTATCTTTAGGAGCATTGCAAAGTTTTGAAGCTAACAAAGAACATGAGACTTCTTGCCAACATTACTGAACACGAAAAGCTGGATATCGAAGAATTTTCAAAGTGAATATTAGATGTTGGAGATGGGAAGATTACACAACCTAATGATGGAATTGCTCTAATTGATATCCCAGAAGAGTTGCTTATAACTGAGGGTAACGATCCGATCGAGTCAATAATACATGCAATATACAGTAATTCTTTTGTGGAGGAGAATGATCCTAGATTCTTTCAAGGAAGAGCAATCCTGTGTCCCACTAATGATGATGTGAACTCCATAAATGATCATATGCTCGCAATGTTGAATGGTTAGTTATCTTACCGCATATAATGTAGTTTTATCACTATGCAGCCAATATATATCTATACAGCTTTGAATAGAATCTGATATATATATATTTTTTTTTAGGTGAAGAAAGAATCTACCTGAGTTCTGACAGTGTAGACCCTTCTGACATAAGTTCTATGAACAATCCTGTCTATTCTCATGATTTCTTAAACAGTGTCCGGGTATCAGGTTTGCCAAACCATTGTTTGCGCCTAAAAATTGGTTGTCCGGTCATGTTGCTCAAAAATATCGATCCTAAATCAGGTTTATGCAATGGGACAAGGATACAGATCACACAAATGGCTGATCATGTTGTTGAAGCTAGAGTTATTACAGGTAATAGAGTTGGGAAGATAGTTCTGATTTCTAGGATGTTGATCACACCATCAGACACAAGATTGCCTTTCAAAACGCGGCGTAGGCAATTTTCTTTGTCTGTAGCCTTTGCAATGACCATCAACAAGAGTCAAGGGCAGACACTAGAGTGTATTGGACTTTATTTGCCTAACCCAGTTTTCTCTCATGGACAACTATATGTTGCAATATCTAGAGTGAAGTCAAAAGCAGGATTGAAGATTCTTATAACAGATAAGAAAGGTCAACCACAAAAGCAAACACAAATGTTTTTTTCAAAGAAGTGTTTCAAAATCTTTACTAGAAAAAAAAGAGCTGAAGATTTTTTATTCATAAAGGTAATATCTTTCTAATATTCGTTATGTTTTGCTTTATAGCATGACTACAAACTCATTTTTTTTTAATTGAAAACTCAGGGAGGTATTATTTATGTTTTAATGCTCTGCAGGTTTTGTTTATGCTATAATTGAGTTAAAATGTTGAAGATTTCTTTTTCATGATGGTAAAATCAGCAAATAAGAGGTTATATTATATTTTTGGTACTATTTTAAGTTTTTTTTAATTAGGTTTTTGCCAATTCATAATTTATCTATAGATTTAAGTGAATATCAAACATTATAAAGATTAGTTTCTGGCATGCATTTTTTTTCAGAGGAGATTCAGAGTGCCAACATAAAAAGAATTAAAAAGACAAAATAAAAAGCAATAAAAGCAGAACAATAAGCTCAAGATGAGAGGCAAACCGTAATCAGTTCTCATAATAACCGTAATTAATTATTGCATACAAGTTTGTTTGTTTTTAAAAACAAAGACATAGATAAAGCTAAACAATAATTAATTGGCCAAATGTGCAAAAATGGCAAAATATTAACTAAATGGGCTCAATGTTAAATAACTTACTTTTAAATAATCAATTTAATATTTTCATATATAAAAACATTAACTCGTGCATAAGCACGGGTCAGAATCTAGTCCCTTATAAATTATTTGAGGAGTACACTTATAAATAAACCTTACAAAATGTTAATAATTACTTCACATTGCCATTACATCTAAGAACAAATTAAAATATCTCATTAAGAGTATTTTAGTCAATTAAATATTATGTGATTATTTAATTAAATATTAAATTAATTATTTATAATATTCATTTTAAATAATTTATTTATTTTAATTTTTTTAAAAGTTAAAAATAGATTTTGTGAAGATTTTGTTGATTTAATTAAACACACTAATTAAATTAAATTAAATGTTCATTTAATTAAACCCACTAATTAAATTAAATTAAATGTTGATTTAATTAAACACACTAATTAAATTAAATTAAATGTTGATTTAATTTTCTAAAAATAAGAGATTTGATATATATTGCGATTTTTTGGAAGATTTTAAGTAAGAATTTAAGCCGATTTAATTTTGTTTTAGGTGTTAACAAAGATTCAATATTATAAAAATTGATATTATAATTTTCATAAAGTTTTAGAAGAATTACAATTTTCTAATATCCTGATTTTATAATTTTTGGATATTTTTTTTATAATTGTAATTTGTCCGTGCTATAGCACGGGATATATCCTAGTATCTTTAAAAACGACTCCCAAAACTAAAGTGTACTAGGATATATCCGTGTCATGCAGACAATGCATTATAAAAAAATATCAGATAAAATCGGATAAAAAATTACAATTCTACTAAAAATATAATGGGCATGATTGGTTGTACCTTTGAAATATGTCAACTGCCATATTTAGATTTAAAGCTTTAAACTCAAAGCAATCATGCTTTCCATCTATTTTTCAAAGTTAAAGCGCCATTTTTAATTTTGTTCCCTTTTTTTGCTGTAGAAATCTAAAAAACTAAAACCATAAATTTTAGTCTTTGGACAATTATGCAAAGTTGGCTCTGCAAACTGTTTATTATGAAAAATTGATTTTACAGCATAAATTCTAAAGTTACAGCAAAATAAAAACACATATCAAATTCTACAGCTAAAATCTTAAATTTACAGTCACAACCAATCAGACCCTTTATATCAATTTTTATAATATTGAATATTTGTAATATTCACGTAAACATTTTGTAATCAGAAATATAAAATCAATCTTTCATACTCGAGATTAAATTAAATATATGATTATCTCTTTTTTTTAAAACTTTTTTTTGTCAACTTTAAAACTAGATATAAAGCATGATTGCTTTGAATTAGAGTTTTAGATCCAAATATGGTTGTAGACAGGTTTCAAAAACATAACCAATCACGTCCATATACGGGAATATTTTGTCATAATCTTGTATTCTTCATTGATCAATTTCACCGCGACACGAGAAGCCGAACGTAACCAAGGTCTAGGGTTAAGTTTTCAAGGATGGCAGAAGCCGAACGTCCTCGGAAAATTCAAAAGAGATCTTGTGAAGACAGAATCAGTTCGTTGTCTACGATTTGCCATACAGATTTTATTGTGTGTTCCGACCAAAGATGCCGTGGCCACTACGTTTTTGTCTAAAAGATGGCGATTTGTCTGGACGATGTTGCCTAGACTTTTCTACAAAGAAAATGAAGTAGAAAGCAAGTGCGTTTGGTGGTTTCTTGACGGATCTATGCGATTTCACAAGGTACCTTTATTAGAACGTTTGTGGATTGAACTCGGTCCACGATGTCCTGGTTATATTTCAAGCTCCTCTGGAATAGTGATATGCTTGCATTTTGCATGGTTTTAGCTTGCATAATTCATACATCTAGACGTGTTATTCACCCTGTTCTTGTCATTTATTCCTAGTTTTGCATACTTAGAGTGTTTTGCATGAGGTTTGCATACATCCTGCATATTTGGCTTGTTAGGTACTTTCGGTGATTTTGGAGAAGTTAGGTTCGAAGCTGTCTAGGACATCGACTCGACCTGGATGCTCAGAGGCGTGATCGAGCGAAGCTCGAGCACCCATGCTCGAGCTATGATGAACTGAGGTCAAAACGATCTTGAAGATTTGGCCGAGCTCGAGCACCCATGCTCGAGCTGTATGATCGAGCTGAGGTCAAAGACAGTCTTGAAGATTTCTGGCCGAGCTCGAGCACCCATGAGCTCCATGATCGAGCCCATCATAAAAGAGGAGTCTTGGAATTTTTCTGTCGCTTGAGCCCACACATCGAGTCACCTGCTCGAGCTCAACACATAAAAATGCAATCTTGATTTCATCCAGCTCGAGCACACCACTCGACCAGAATGGTCGAGCTGGACCTTATCCTGCACGTTTTTACCATTTTGTCCATGACGTTTTAGGGTTTTTAAGATTTAGTATAAATACCTAATGGGGGATTAAGACTAAAGGGAGTTGGTTTTTAGCCCTAACTTTCTAGTTCTCTTTTTGTTCTTCATCTGTTCTTGCTTCCTGGATGCTGTATCTTTGATTCTACTGAGTATTTGTGTTTGAACCTTTCTATTCTACCTCTTCTCTTCCTTATCTCCTTACTTATGCAAGTTATTTTGATTTTTGGGTTTGTGATTATGTTGTTCTTCATGTGTTTTGAGTAGTCATTAGGGTTCTTGAGGATGGGATAGATTAGGTGTGAAATCTTAGTCTCTTAGGTGGTTCAAGTGTTTATTGTTTGATTTCCCTAAATCGTGTTCTTAATGCTAATTTCTCGATCAATTGAGATTAGAACTTAGGTGTTTTTCCACCCAAAGGTGTTTGATAAAATGCTTGACGAACTGATGTTAGAGATTTGCATACCTAGCTAAGGGATTAGTTGTCTAGGGTGTTTATTGACAGTATTGAACTGAATCTTAATGCTAGGGTAGATTTCGAGGATTGGGTCTGGCTGGTCTATCTTGAGGTTACTTATCACGGAGTGGACTTAACTGGTTGTGATGTTTGATGTCTAGGGAATAACTTGATTGAGTTTTGTTAGACCACCTGTAGAGGCTAAGAGGACACCGAGTCGATTATCCCATCCTTAGGAACTTCTCTTGCATTGATTGAATTTTCTTTAGTCTATCGCCGTTCGATATTTCTCATTTTTCTGTTAGTTCCTGCTAGTCTAGACGTATCTATTTTAACTCTTATTTCCGTTTAAATTCAACGTCTTGTCATTTTTGGTTAATATCTTCACCCTTATGGATTGACACCTTACTATATCTCAATGAAACTTTGGTCTAAAGGAATTGACTATATTAATCTTCACCCTTATGGATAAAATGCTTGACTGAACTGATGTTAGAGATTTGCATACCTTTAAGGGATTAGTTATCTAGGGTGTTTGCATATTGAACTGAATCTTAATGCTGTAGGATTTCGCCAAGGAGTTGTGGGATTCAGCTTGAGGTTACTCAACCTCGGGAGTGACTTCAAGATGACATTTGATGTCAAGGACATGAGGAAGCCAGAAATAGAAGGACAAGTCTTCATGTTGAGGTAATGGATAAGCTTGCGATGAGCTTTTGGAGGAGCTTAATCAAGAGGATCATACCTTAGCAAGAGTAGTAAAGATGGGTATCTACATGAAGAGACTTTGGGTTATGAGATAATTTTAGACTCACACAAGGTTCTGGAAGAGTCGAGCGGGTTTGAGGAGGCGATAGGGGAATTCACTGTCGAGGCATTTCCACATCTGACTTCAGCTGTCCCGAGGCGCCGAACTTCGAGTGTCGAGCTCGATCATAAATCAGTCGGACGGCCCTCTGCGCTCGATCTTGAGTAGATTCGAGCCTCTGTTCGAGCCGGCCCATGCGAGGCAGGCCAGAGCACCCTTGGTAGATCTCAAACCTCTTTCCCTACGGGCTAAGATGTCTTTCTTGGACCAAATTCTACTTATCAATCATAGTAAATGACATGCTTAGTGATGATGAGTTGCATTTTACTGTTGAGGAGTTGAAAATTTAGAAAATTGGATATTCTCGGATGACATTAAGGGAATTTTGCTTGTGCACTCCAAATGAATTCACTTGGAAAGCGAATCATATGCTAGCATTGAACCCCGAGAAGATTGAACCCCAAAAGAAGTTGTTAAAAGGAAATTCTTAAGTTGCTAGGGGCTGGAATCATATATCCATGTCGAGATAGTACTTGAGTTTCTCATGCATTGTGTACAGAAGGGGGTATGCGTGATTAAAAATGATAAGGATAAATTGATACCTACTAGGGTAACAGGGCATAGGATGTGTATTGATATAGGAAATTGAATGCTCTTCTAGGAAAGATCATTTTCCTTTGCCATTCATTGACCAAATGCTAGAGGTTAGTAACCATCCTTCTTTGTTTCTAGATGGGTATAGTGGGTTCTTTCAGATTCAATTCACCAATGATCAGGAAAAGACCACTTTTACTTGCCACTTATGGAACATTTGCATATAAGAGAGAATGCCTTTTGCTCTTTGTAATGCTCCTGCAACATTTCAGAGATGCATGACTTATATTCTCGGATTTAATAGAGGCTGTGGAAGTATTCATGGATGACTTTTCCGTGTATGGCTCCTCTTTCTCCTCTGTCTTGAACTTTGCAGGGACTTACTCGGTGTGAAGAGAACAAATCTGGTGCTCGATTGGGAGAAATGCCACTTGGTTAGAGAAGGGATTGTCTTGGGTCAGGGAATTTGAAAAGGGCATAGAGGTAGACAAGGCCAAAGTTGATGTGATGATGAAGCTACAGCCACCAATCAAGGACATCGAGGAGTTTCCTTGGGCATGCTGGGTTTTATAGAAGGTTCATCAGGCTTCTCAGATAAGAGACCAGGCAAGAGCCGAGATTTGCATTTGTCTGAATGTTTGAAGGCTTTCCAGCTCATTAAGGAAGCCTTAGTCAGCTAATAGTCAAGCACCAAACTGCTCTAATAATCCATTTGAGATCATGTGTGATGCATCGGACTATCTTTGGAAGGCTGTCTTGGGCCAAAGGATTGAGAAAAATACATGTGATCTTATGCAAGCTTGGAATGATGCTCAAGGAGATATGCTACTTGAGAGAAGGAGTTGTTATGTAGTCTTTGCTTTTGAGAAATTCAGAAGCTATTTGGTTGGAGTCTAAGGTGGTAGTATCTGATCATGCGGCCTAAGACATATCTATGCTAAGAAGGATCTAAGCCAAGACTGCTCAAATGGATACTCTTCTTGAGAGTTTGACATGGAATTATTGATAAGAAGGGTATAGAGAATGGTGTGGCTGATCACTTGTCAGGATGAGGATAGATGATGCTGCACCTTTGTTGATGACACCATGCACATGAGAGACTCAGAATGATGTGATAGGAGTGAAGGACATGCCTTGAGCCATTCGATCGGCCAATTTCTAGCATGTGGGAGTTATGATCTTGATGCCTACGAGAAAAAAAATTTTGAGGGATGTCCACTACTACTGGGACGAGCCTTTCCTGTACAAGAGGGACAGATGGTCTGTCAGGAGGTGTATAGCACAAGCGAGTTCGAGGTGTCTGGAGCACTCATGGTTCTTCCTATGCAGGACACTTTGCTACGTTCAAGATTTTCGAAGGTGCTAAGCAGGTCTATGGTGGCCTATAATGTTCAGAGATGCTCAAGCCTTCATCACTAAATGTGATCCTTGCCGAGAGAATGGGCAACATCAGCGAAGAATGAGATGCCACAAAATCCGATTTTGGAAGTGGAGGTGTTTGATGTTGATTTCATGGGTCCTTTCAACCCACCCTCCTCTGGGAACAGWTACATCTTAGTGGCCGTTGATTATGTCTCGAAGTGGGTTGAAGCTATAGCTTGTCCTCGCAATGATGCAAAGGTAGTTCTGAAGATGTTCAAGAGCATTATTTTCCCCAGATTTGGTGTACCAAGAGTTGTTATCAGTGATGGGGGATCTCATTTCATCAACAAGCTCTTTGAAAATCTTCTGAAAAAGCATGGGGTCAAGCACAAGGTGGCTACACCATATCACCCCTAGACCAGTGGTCAAGTGGAGGTGTCTAACAAGCAGATCAAAGCCATCTTGGCTAGAGTAGTGGGCATTTCAAAGAGAGATTGGTCTGCTAAGCTGGATGAGACCCTCTGGGCATACAGGACTGCATTCAAGACTCCTATAGGAAGAACACCATTCCAGCTCCTCTATGGCAAGGCTTGTCACCTACCTGTTGAGGTTGAGTACAAAGCGTTATGGGCAACAAAGCTTCTGAACTTGGATATCAAGCCTGCCCAGGAAAAGAGAGTATTGGACCTGCATGAGCTGGAGGAGATCAGGCTGGATGCTTATGAGAGTTCTAAGGTCTATAAAGAGAGGACCAAAGCCTTCCATGACAAGAGGATCTTGCACAAAGAGTTCAAGACTGGTGATCAAGTCCTCCTTTTCAATTCTAGACTCAAGCTATTTCCAGGAAAGCTCGTCGAGATGGTCGGACGTTCTCCGTCAAAGAGTTTTACCTACGGAGCAGTCACCTTATTTGGAAAGGGCGGAAACGAATTCACTGTGAACGGGCAGAGACTCAAGCCCTATCTAGCTGACACCATCATTCCAGAAGGAACTTCGATTCCTCTGGATGAGCCTTCCACTGCCTGATCAAAACAGGAAGTCAAGCTTAGTGACTATAAACAAGCTCACTTGGGAGGAAGTCCCATGTCATCTCATGCATATTTCTTTGTTCTAGTTTTTAAAACGTCAAATAAATGTGCTAAGCTGTTTGATTTTTAATCGATTGTGTGATTTCAGGAAAGTATGAGAGGTGAATCATGAAAAGGGGGCAAAAACGCACAGGAATGGCTTGACTCGAGCCGTGTGATCGAGCTCTATAATCGAGCTCTGCGATCGAGCCAACCAACCGAGCCTTAGGAGGGAAATTCAAATTTCAAAATTCTGACAAGTGGACCCAGCTCGACCACCTGGTCGAGTCGCATGCTCAAGACAGAAGGTGTCAGAAGGACGTCAGCTCGACCCCACCTGGTCGAGTGCTCAGCTCGAGTCAACCTCCTTTGGCGCCCAAGTTCGAATTTTGAATTCGTAAACCGACATATGACGCTCTACCTTGTCCTCTTTGTCCCCTCCCACTTGGCTATATAAGCTCGGCTTCGATCAAGACCTTCCTCACACCACAAGACCCTCACTTTTCTCTCTTTCATTTTTCCGCACTCTCTCTATTAGTTCTTGCTGTTTTGAGTGTTCATACTTCTTCGTTTAGTTTTGCTGTCTTGAGGTTATTCTCACACTCTTGAATCTTTCTTCTTTGCTTGAGTGATTCTCGACATGAATTCACGCCAAGCTCGTCGAATCAGCTGAAGCACTCGCCGAAACTTCCGGATGTGGAGAGAAACCGTCCTGCGAAGAATCCATGGAGGTTGCGTAGCGCTTGACTCGAGCACTCATGCTCGAGCCGGAGAATCTGAAGGCGACAGGTCGGCTCGAGCACCTCAGTCGAGCCGGGCGAGTCGAGTCGAGGAGGTGATGCTGCGGACAGAAAGCTCTCCCGGGCTAAGCGTGAAGGAAAGAAACCAATAGAGAGCCAAGCATGTATCATGGCGGTGGCGCGCGAAGAAGATGAACATAAAGCGACAAGAAAGCCTCAAAGGAAGAGCAAACCTTCACAGCAAGGTTCTGGAGGCCCTTCTTGCTCGAGGTTTTGAAAGGACAAGGTACCCGCATGAAAGCGATGAAGAAACTCGGCATTGCTAGAGATGTGGAGTTCTCTATGAGACAGGAGGCTTATGTGAGTTCATGAAGATCCAGCTGGAAGCTACAAGAGGAGAYATGCCATTTCCTCTCATCTCTCGCTATTCACTTCTATGATGAGGAGCCTGACCATGAATCCGAAGGCGGTCTTGGCTTCATAACCTTCATGTGCAGAGGTCGAGCCTATGCTCTCACCATCAAGGAGATCGGTACCTACGGTTTTTCGAAGGAGATAAATCCATCCAAGATATTGACCACGAGGCTTCAGCAATTGACCATTGGAGACAACTAAACCTTTCTCCTCTTCCAGAAGCAGAGTTCTAACATCGAAGCCTGTCTGAGATATCTCCACAAGACCTTAGCAAGCACTATGTTTGCGAAAGCTGGGGCGGTGAATGAAGGAGAATTGAAGATGATGGACTTGTGTGTATTACCACTTCTAGGCTATACAAGAAGCGGGCTGAAGATGAAGGGTGATAGGGAGAATGCAAACCTCACATTTGTTCTGCTGGAACAATTCCTGTACTACAGGGAATGGGCAATGAGGATGCATAGGATGGAATCTGGGGGTGAGCTCTGCATTGGGGGTATAGTTACTCCCATTCTTGTTGCCTGTAATGTGGAGTTGATCTCAGAGCCTTATCCACCAAAGTGGATAGATGTAGATTTCTTGAGAAGGTGCAGATTCCTAGACCATACACCACCTCTAGATGAGCATATATACAAATTCATGCATCCAACCGTTGGGGAAGCCAGCTGCGTCTTCCCTGCGGATTTGTAAGAATGACGGGCGGAACATAGATTTCGATCCTCCTCTTGATAGACTCTACCATACAGATGAAGAGATCATGCAGCAAGACATAAGATCCGGCGATCATGTTCTTGTTGAGGAGGAGGATGATGAAACAGAAGGTATTCATTTGAAGAGTACAGCCTTAAGCCCTCACATAGCCCAGCCATAAAAGCACACAGAGGATTGGTCTCTACGAAGTGGAACAAGTTCAGGGAAAGACTATTGCTGCACTTAAGGGTACTGTGAAGGATCGAAGGATCGGATGAAGGAAGTCAGAACCGCTCAGGACTTTACAAATCAGGCCTACATCCAGAAAACCGTCTTGCCAGGAGAATTCTAGTAGAAGCGGTTCGTTTCGGGAGGAATCAAGGCCTCCTGCACCTGCCACGGAACCACCAGAGCCTCTTCTTACGAACAAGACAGTTTACACTACGTAAGGCGACCAGAGGCGTTCAGCAAGCGTCTGCTCAGCGTCGGCTCGATCATGGAGGTCGAGCCAGCGGCGTGCAGTGACTCGAGCCATCAGCTCGAGCACACCCAGACCGAGCCGGCTATCTGCGTGAGAGCATGGAGGACTCGATCTCCTCCTTCTTCACCAAGCCTTGAGGTACCTGTTCCGTCCATTCTTGTATATATTAGTTGCATCATTTTCATGCTTTCTGTTATTTCTTAATCTTTCTTTCCAAATTTTTATTACACAAGGGACTGTGTAATTTAAGTTTGGGGAAGGGTTAAGATTTGTTTTATATGTTTTCTCTGTTCTTATTTTGATTTTGTGCATTCTTGAGTGCATGTATGGCATAGAAAAAAAAATTTTGAAAAATTTAGTAAAACTTGAAAAAAGCAGTGTTCATGTAGTTGCATCTACATTTTAGGATTGAGTCTAGATTGTCTTCATATAGGGCTGTTGCATATGCATAGGGGATTATGATGATTATGACCTTGCAAGCTTGCTGATTTAATATGATAGTCTCGGTGCCCTCGTTTAGTTGTCGATACATTGTTAATGAAATTGAAGTAATATACTCTGAATGCATAACTAGATTAGTTCTCAATTGAAGCAGGCTGTGATTTGATATCATTCCTATCTATCTGAACCTGAATTTTGACTAATAATTATCATGTATACATGCTTGCATTTGAACTCATGGATACCATATACATACTTGGATTTTCTTTCATCTTTTATACCACTCTTTCTGATCAAGTATGTCCTCATCATTAGAACAGTTTTACCATGCCTTTAGCCTAGCCTTCTTTCAAGCCTTGATATTATTTTCTTGAGTGTGTGAGGCCTATTTCTGAATGAGCTTGGTAGAAAGTGTTAGGTTTGAGCCACAGGATAGATTCTCATGTAGTTACGGTTTGCATTTTGAATCGGATAGGTCTAGGTGGGATCTTGATCATTGGGTATTGGGGTTGGTTCTGTGGATAGAAAAGAAAAAGGATAAAAGTTCTTAGGAGGAATGATCTGAATGTCTAAGTATCTAGTAAAGGATTAGGTGCTGAGTATAAGAAAGAAAGGGCAAAAGCTTAAAATCTGAAAAATATGAAAAATGTCAAGCTGGTCATGAAAAAAACCATGAGAAAAACCCCAATCCGCTAGAAGTATTTGTATAACCTCTCTAGAACAAAAACATGAAGAAAAGATGAAACTGGTCCAAGAAATCAGAAGGAAAAGCTAGCATCAAGGGTAGAATTAGGATGACTTTCTGGGTATAGACTCGAAGGATAAGAACACTTGTGTAGGACTGGGTAGATGGGAGTCTATTCTTGTATGCATAGGTTGGTTCTTACCTTTAGCATTCTACTAAAGCTCATTCCTTTTCATTGAGAGATCCTTGTTCTGAAATGACAAAACCATACTTGAAGGACCATCTTTGTCTCTTGACACCACTGAGCCAAATGAGTTCATTGTGTATGCATAGCTTGATTCATGGTTTCTGTTTAAATGAATGTTAAGGGGAATGATAGATTTGAATGCATGTCTAGGTTGAGATTTGATTGAACTTGTGCTGCGAAGAGTATGGCTAACGTTTTTAAGTAAAGTTCATAGCATTAGAACATTGAGACAATCTATTATATCAGCATGCTTTGGTTMTGAGTCCCCACTTTCAACCCTCTTCTCCATTCTTATTCTTTTGTTTGCTTGAGGGCAAGCAAGGACTAAGTTTGGGGAGTTGATATGCTTGCATTTTGCATGGTTTTAGCTTGCATAATTCATACATGAGTGTTATTCACTTCTCATTTATTCCTAGTTTTGCATACTTAGAGTGTTTTGCATGAGGTTTGCATACATCCTGCATATTTGGCTTGTTACAGGGTACTTTCGAGTGATTTTGGAGAAGTTAGGTTCGAAGCTGTCTAGGACATCAGACTCGACCTGGATGCTCTGCAGCGTGATCGGCAGAAGCTTCGAGCACCCATGCTCGAGCTGTATGATCGAGCTGAGGTCAGACGTCTTGAAGATTTCTGGCCGAGCTCGAGCACCCATGCTCGAGCTGATGATCGGAGTCAAAGAGTCTTGAAGATTTCTGAGCTCGAGCACCCGCTCGAGCTCCATGATCGAGCCCATCATAAAAAGAGTTGGAATTTTTCTGTCCTCGAGCCCATACAATCGAGTCACCTCCACATAAAAATGCAATCTTGATTTCATCCGCTCGAGCACACCACTCGACCAGAATGGTCGGCCTATCTGCGTTTTACCATTTTGTCCATGACGTTTAGGGTTTTTAAGATTTAGTATAAATACCTAATGGGGGATTAAGACTAAAGGGAGTTGGTTTTAGCCCTAACTTTCTAGTTCTCTTTTTGTTCTCGTTCTTGCTTCGGATGATGTATCTTTGATTCTACTGAGTTTTGTGTTTGAACCTTTCTATTCTACTCTTATCTTCCTTATCTCCTTATGCAAGTTATTTTGATTTTTGGGTTTGTGATTATGTTGTTCTTCATGTGTTTTGAGTAGTCATTAGGGTTCTTGAGGATGGGATAGATTAGGTGTGAAATCTTAGTCTCTTAGGTGGTTCAAGTGTTTATTGTTTGATTTCCTTCTAAATCGGTGTTCTTAATGCTAATTTCTCTCGATCGATTGAGATTAGAACTTAGGTGTTTTTCCAAAGGTGTTTGATAAAATGCTTGACTGAACTGATGTTAGAGATTTGCATACCTAAGGGATTAGTTGTCTAGGGTGTTTATTAGATATTGAACTGAATCTTAATGCTGCTAGGGTAGATTTCGCCAGAGATTAGTGCAGGCTGGTCAGCTTGAGGTTACTTATCACGGGAGTGGACTTAACTGGTTGTGATGTTTGATGTCTAGGGAATAGCTTGATTGAGTTTTGTTAGACCACCTGTGTAGGCTAAGAGGACACACTGAGTCGATTATCCCATCCTTAGGAACTTCTCTTGCGTTGATTGAATTTTCTGTTAGTCCTATACGCCGTTCTGATATTTCTCATTTTTCTGTTAGTTCCTGCTAGTCCTAGACAGTATCTCTTTTAACTCTTATTTCCAGTTTCTGTCTAGGTCACTAGTCCCATTCACCATTTGTTTGGCTTGTCTTGAATTGCTTGATCTCATCCTTTTTGGTTAATATCTTCACCTTTATGGATTGACACCTTACTATACTACAACGAAACTTTGGTCTAGTAAGGAATTGACCTATATCAAATAGCGAGCCGACCAGAATGCCTAAGAGCTTTTACATGTGCAAAACCCTTGCGACATTAACTCTTTCCCGCAAGGTTATCGTGGACGTTCCTTCTTCCGTTTCTCTCCCATCACTTACAAAACTTAAACTTCTCTCTGTTGTGTACAAAGACGAAGATTCTCATGTTAGGCTTTTATCAAGTTGTCCCGTTCTCAAGCATCTGGAGGTAGTTCGATGTGATGGTGTGAATGATAATGTGAGAAAGTTTAATGTCAAAGTGCCTTCTTTACTGCGCTTAACGTATAAAAATACAATATTTCAAAAAAAGGATGATGGTAGTGATGGGTCTTTGGCTATAGACACTCCGGCTTTAGAGTATTTAGACATCTTTGATTGTATGGGAAACTCTTGCTCGGTTGAGTATATCCTTGTCTTGCTATCGCAGTTACTGATGTTGATTTCTACCCTGATGGCAACTTTTTAAGATCTCTTTCTTCGATCAAGTATCTGGAGTTAACTCCGGACAACACATTGGTTCCATGGTATAACACCGTTAACTACTCTCAACTTACAAGGTGTAGTATAGAACTATATCACACAGACTTGTGTGAATCACTTTTGGTTTTGCTCTCTAATTGTCCTTAGCTTAGAGTTTTTATGGTCGAATGTGGATCTAAGATTGACCATGTCCCACTTCTATGGAATCAACCGAGTTCTGTTCCTACATGCTTATCTTCTCATCTCGAAACCTTTGAGTGGGAAGGATATGCAGGAAGAGAAGATGAGAAAGAACTCATTAGATACATTCTAGAAAACTCCAAGTGTTTAAAGACGGCCGGAATCTCGCCGAGTTCAATCTTTAGTGTTGTAGAGGAACAGAAGATGATTGAGTTAGAATCCATGCATAGGGTCTCAACGTCGTCTGTGCTTCTGCCCTCTAATTCAATGTTTTTTAGACGTTACTATAATGACCTATAACTTTGTCTATTTGCCAGAAGATATATATATATATATATATTTTTTTTGATAAAGATTTTGTTTCTAAATTTCTAATATTAGTTAGGATTTTGTTTTGCTATTCCATTATTTTGATGCCAATGTAGAGAAGAAACAAAAAAAAGGAAAACGAAAGATTTCAGAAATCAGAACATTTATGATGGAATAACATTGAACAAAAATTTGTAGATATTACTTATCTAATTAGGGACTAGTGAAGAAAAGCCTACTTGAAACTATAAGATTTTGAACAGGTACACCAAGACGTTCATGTTGTGTTGAAAAACCCAAACTTGTAAAGCCTTACCTTCAAATGATCTGATTTTACATGAATTTGATCTACAGAAGACACCGAACTTATTACACAGAGTGCTACAAATTTACGCAACTTTCACATGAAAAATCCATGTAATTTTGGAAAAGATAATAAAATTTTGCATATATTTATCACTTAACTAGAATCGAGATCCTACAAGAAAAAAAGTTATAACCGACGGCAAAATCCATCGGTTAGCCATTGAAGCATGGTCATTTGGACAGTTTAGCAACCATTTCTAAGCGGTCGGATTGAGTGGTCGTTATTGTAAAACGGTTGAAAATGTTTCAACGGGTTTTCGGCAGAAACATTTCAACAACTTTTCCATGGCAATTTTTGATGTTTTTTCGAAAACGTTTTTCGACGGGTTTCTTGCGGATTCTTTCGTCGAATTTGTGACGGTCCTTTCCGACTAGGTTTCGACGACACTCTGAAACTTTTCGACTTAGCCTTTTTTACTCGATATGTCCTCACGAATTTGTCGGATTGAAAACCATCAAAAAATCCTTCGGTTATTTAACTTTTTCTTGTAGCTAGAGGATCGATATCACAGAGCTTTTCATAAATCAATCTGCAGAAAAAAAATGGAAAATGATTTAATTGAGATAAGCCAATAAGGAACTTCAAATAATCCCTCTACTCTCGATTTATTACGAATCATTTAACCACCTTTTTTTCTCCCTCTTATTATATACCATGACTAATAATAGATTACAAGACAGAAACGAACTCGGCCTTTAAACCGAATACCCAATGAAGCATAATATTAATGTGTAAAGAAGGGGGTAAATTGATAATAACGTACACTAGTAAAAAAGTAGCATATAGCTACGAAAAAATTCGTGGCTACGGACCAATTTTCGTGGCTATACGCCCAAATAGTCACGGAAAGCCACGGAAAGCCACGAAAACAATTTGTGGCTATAGCTTCGTGGCCAAAAAAAAATTGTGGCTTTCCGTGGCTTATTTTACTGTTCTTAGCCACGATTAGCCACGAACGATTCGTGGCTAAAACAGCCACGTAGCCACGAAATATTCAGTGGCTTTCTGAATTATGCCACGAATTACTTCGTCGCTAATCCGTGGCTATTGTTTAAAAAATAATTTTAAAAAATAAAGAAAACAAATTATTATTTTTATTTTATTAATTAAAAAAATCAACAAATAAATGAAATATATAAATTAGAAAAAAAAAATAATAATTAAAGAACAAAAAAAATCTGCTTTCTACGATCTCTTCTTTCGGCGACGGCTCCGACTTCTCCGACGACGAGCTCCGGAGATCTTCGTCTTGCCTCCGCCTCCGCTTCAACTGCAAGCATCTTCGTGGTCTGTTCTCGGCGAGGGTGGTGGTGACTTCTCGGATCTTGGCGAGGGTGGTGGTGACTTCTCGGCGAGGGTGGTGGTGACTCTGACGAACTCCCGCGACGACTCCTCTTCTATAGGCTCCGGTGACTTCTCGGATCTGATGGCAACGCCAAATTCAGCTCCGAGATCCGCCTCAGACTTCTTCTCGGATCCTTACATCGAGATCCGCCTCAGACATGATGTGGGCTACGGCGAGTGGGAATATATAAATCCGTCGGTTTTTCGTGGGAATATATAAATCCGTCGGTTTTCCGTGGGAATATATAAATCTGTCGGTTTTCCGTGAGAATAAATAAATTCGTCGGTTTTCCGACGGAAAAATCTTTGACTGTTTGTTCACTCGGAAGGCCGTCGGAATATTATATCCGACGGTGTTTTTCATCGGTCATCCGTCGGAACGTTTTCATCGGTAATTCGTAGGAATTTTGCTTCGGCTTTCCGACGAAAGTTGATTTTCGACGATTTCAAACCGACGGTTTCTCATGCGTGGAAAATCCGTCGGAAATCACTGTTTCCGACGGCTGACCGACGGATATGTCCGTCGGAATACGTGCTGTTTTCTTGTTGTGTGTGATGATGATCGTTCGGCGGGGTTTAATGTCGGTATTTTGAAAACATGTTTCAATCTAACATGTATTACCCACATATGACACTAAAAAAACAAGAGATTTAACGTCCCTTTTTTTAAAGTCTAACGTTGGTTAATGACTGACTTGAATATGATAACGTCAGTTTTCCAGCCGACGTAATATGCTTCGACGTTAAATTTTTTTGCTTCAGTTTAGAAAGCGAAGTTATGTTTAACGTTTAAAATCCAATGTCGCTTTTTTAAATATTAACGTCGGTGATTTATTGACTTTAATGTTTAAGTCGTTTATAGAACCGACGCAAAGTACTAATATACTAATTATTATATATTAAATAAAAATAGAATTAGTAATCAACAAAATTTTTGAAACAGTAGTGGACCATATAAATATCTATCAATCAACCGTATAATTTTACACTAAAGGTATAAATGTTTCATTTAAAAATATAATATTGTAGACATATTATCCACAATATTGCCTATATACTCTTATCTACAAAAAAAAAAATTCATGCCATTTATAAGGCATTAAGAATGTACTTAAGATTTTGGGAGCTAGAACAATCTTGGACAGAGAGGGTTGGAGAATTTGTATTCTCCTTGCAGACCAAAACTGCCCACTCTACATAAAGAAGCAGAAAATTATCAGATTAATCGAAATATCAACTCATGCAAATAATCATCTAAAAGAAGACTGGCATAGTACAAAAAAGAAAAAACAGAGGATAATTATTTGATTTTCTAGTTTTTTTTTCACAAAATTTGATTTTTTAGATTTTTTCTACATTTTTATTATTGAATTATACATTTCAACAAAACATTAACTGAAAATAATTGAATTTATACAAATATTATTAGTTCATAATTATTAGAAATTGTTAATATTAGAGAAAAAATGTATATATAATTAAACAATTATTATATCTTAATATGTGTAAAAAATCATTTATTTAGAAATAGAGGGAGTATTAGATAGAGATCGATTTCAAGGATATTTAAGAGAATAGATTTGACGACACTCAGGTCTTATCAGAAAAACTTATCCAATATTTATCGAATGTAGATTTTATTAAATAGAGAATTTGTTAGAGTTAGATAATTACAAAACAAAAATCATTAAACTATGGCATTATTTTCATTATTTTTTACTCTTAAGATAATTCTACAATAGTTTTATTCCTAATCCCAAAAGAATATGCTATTGTGTTCTCATCTCCATGTGTATATATATATAAAGCTATTGACCCTAACAATCTAATCTTCAACCATCGTCACCTAAACCTAAACCAAAACCAAAACCAAAACGAGTCTTTCCGAATCTAATTGCTTGTTGGTAAACACTTCATCTCCTTATATTTAATTTCTAAACATACTAATGCATATATTTCTTTGCCAATATTATCAGATGTTTCAACACGAAAACTAATTTGTTTGATTGATCATGAATATGGTATGAAATAAACCATAGCATGTACTTTCTGTGTTATATCCTTTTTATCGTAATTTTTCAGTATAAATCTCGAATCCCCAATTTTTTGGAATAGTTTGTTAATAGTTTTTTAAAACTTATACAAACAAAATATTATTTCTCGTTCAAATCCTTATCAAACTAGAATCGTGTTTCTTTTTTTTTTTTTGTTACAACAACTTTCTCTATATATTGTAACAATTCGTTTCACTTCTTTGGTTTTCAGAGTGAAGAGAAAGGAAAAAATATCGAGATGGCTAACGAAGAAGAAGGAAGCATCTTGAAAGCTCTTGACGTTGCAAAGACTCAATGGTACCACTTCACAGCGGTTGTAGTCTCCGGTATGGGTTTCTTCACAGACTCATACGATCTCTTCGTGATATCTCTCATCACGAAGCTACTTGGCCGGATCTACTATCAGGTTCCTGGCTCATCCTCTCCTGGAAGCCTCCCTGACGGCATCTCTGCCGCCGTGAGCGGTGTGGCCTTCGCCGGAACGTTTCTCGGACAGATTTTCTTCGGGTGTCTTGGTGACAAGCTCGGACGTAAGAGAGTCTATGGTTTGACCCTCTTGATCATGACCATATGCTCCATTGGTTCTGGTCTTTCCCTTGGAAACGACCCGAAAACGGTCTTGGTAACTCTCTGCTTCTTCCGCTTCTGGCTCGGGTTTGGCATTGGTGGTGACTATCCTCTTTCGGCTACGATCATGTCCGAGTATGCTAACAAACGTACTCGCGGCGCGTTCATAGCAGCGGTTTTTGGTATGCAAGGAGTTGGGATCCTTGCCGCAGGAGCAGTTTCGTTACTTGTTTCGTTTATTTTCGAGAGTAAGTTTCCGTCTCGGCCCTATATATTGGACGGCGCGGCCTCCACCGTCCCACAGGCGGATTATGTGTGGAGGATCATCCTGATGGTCGGTGCCTTACCGGCTCTCTTGACATACTACTGGCGTATGAAGATGCCTGAAACTGCTCGTTACACCGCTCTAGTCGCCAAGAACGCGGAGCAAGCGGCTTTGGATATGACTAAGGTTCTCAACGTAGACATTGAAGCCTCTTCCGCAAAACATGACCAAGCTAGGGTTTCCACAGACGAGTTTGGCTTGTTCTCCAAGAAATTCCTTTGCCGTCACGGACTTCACCTATTCGGAACAGCCACCACATGGTTCCTCCTCGACATTGCTTTCTACAGCCAAAACTTGTTCCAGAAGGATATCTTCACCACCATCGGATGGTTACCCCCGGCTAAAACCATGAACGCAATCCAAGAGCTCTTCATGATCGCCAAGGCTCAAACCATAATCGCTTGTTGTAGCACCGTCCCTGGTTACATTGCCACTATAATTTTAATCGACAGATTGGGACGGTACTGGATTCAGATCATTGGATTCGCTATGATGACCGTTTTCATGCTGGTTTTAGCCGTACCGTACCACCATTGGACTTTACCAGCTAACCGGATTGGTTTTGTGGTTTTCTACTCTTTCACTTTTTTCTTCTCCAATTTCGGACCTAACGCAACTACGTTCATTGTCCCGGCTGAGATTTTTCCAACGAGGCTTAGGTCGACTTGTCACGGTATCTCGGCGGCGTCAGGTAAAGCCGGTGCGATGGTCGGTTCTTTCGGGTTTGCTGCTTTGGTTAAAGCTTTAGGTATGAGTAAGACGTTATACATCATGGGAGGAATCAATCTTGCTGGCTTGCTGATCACGTTAGTTGCAATTCCGGAGCCTAAGGGGATATCACTTGAGGAGCTTTCCGGTGAAACTAAACCGGAGAAAATCCAGGAGAAGATTGTTGTTTAGATTTAATTTTGTTTTTGTTTTCCTTAATTTTCGAGTTTTGTTAGATTTTGTTGTGTTTTTTATTTTCAGATTTTTAGATCCTTTTTTTTTTTTAGATTATAGTGTTGCTCGCTGTGTTTTCTTACTTTTTTATTTATATATTTATATTTTCATTAAAAAAAATTATCATAAATAAAAACTGTTATTAGAAGCTGATATCTAAAGTAAATAATATCAGAAAATATCTTATTATATAAAATTAAACACATGTCAAAGGGATAACTCATTAGTATTTACACAAGATGGTGCATGCCCCAACAGAGTAGCCAGCGTTCGAGATGTATTTAGACGACTACAAAGAGCTCAAGAAAGGTTTTGTAACCTTTTCGGTGTCTTTTATACCACGACATTCTAATGTTCAAGCAGATAATTTAATAGTAAGTGCTAGAATATTATCGCATGAGGTGAGGTATGTCAACTCTGAAACCCTGGTTTGGCTTTCTAAATCGTTTTAATTTTAATGGAATTGTTGACAAAAAAAAATCATTAGATTTCGACATGTGTCATTGCTAATTTAGATTGTGACATGTGTAAATTGTAATTTAGAATGCTAAAAAAAAATAAAAAGATAATTGTTTCATAAAAAAAGAGTAAAAATATTGATAGTAGAAAAGACAAATTTTAAAAAATCATCAGAAAAGAGTAAAAATGTTAATAGTAGAAAAGACAAATTTTTTCTTTTAATAGACAATTAACACTTTAAACAAAAATAAAAATAACTGAAAAAGGTAAAATTGATAATTTTACTTTTAACTAAAGTATCAAAATAGTAGAAAAGAAAACATTCTGGTAATTTTCTATATAAAATGTAAAATTGATAGTTTACAGTTTTTACAAAAATGTCAATAACACAAAAGACAACTTTTCGATTATGATAATTTTCTAATTTAATATTATAATAGTTTGGTTAGACTCTCAACAATTCATCTTATCGAATAATCTTTTAGGTTTCTTTATTTTTCATATTCAATTCAGAAAATAAATTTAGGAGTTCGTTTTAGATAGAAATCGTGTTTATAGTTGTACTATAATATGCGTTCTTTGAAAATGGAAAACATGAAATATTAAAGCAAATAACATATTTATGGGAATGAAGTTATTATTTTATAAATTTTATGTTAGTGTTTAATTTACTTGATTTTCGTAGAGAATACAATTTTAAAATATTTACTTAATTTCAAATTTATTTAGTTATTCACAGGAAAATACAAATCAAGGTTTTGTGCATCATTCTCTTCTTAAATCAAATTTGATAATCAATTTATTTATAAAATATAACTTTTATATATCTTTTGATAAAATATATTTTTATATAAATATAGATAAAATATAATATAATATTATTTTCTGGTGCTATAGCACTGGATATAATACTAGTTTGTTTATATTTATATTCTTAAAGTTTAATGGCTTTGTATCTTTCTAGAAAAGTGACGGGAATACGATCTCATAGGATATTGCAGTTAAGTCCTTCGTTGTTTTCTTTTCTATATAAAGTCCTTCGCTTGGTCTATTACTTAAGTAGGGGTGTTAAAAGAAGTTTTAAACCCTGACCCGGCCCGACGATGTACAAGCTCTGCTCTCCAAAAACATGTGTTCGATTTGAGTCCTGCTAAATTAATACTAAGAGCATCATTATTGGGGTTGGGTTTCTTAACAATATTTTTAATTAAAAAAAAGAGGAAAGAGAGTAGAAAGAAGATAAAAAAGAAGAAACCCAACTAATAGAAAGATGAAGAAACGTTTCTTATTTAAGAAATTTAAGAACCCCTTCTTAAAAACATAATAATAAAATATTTGAAAAACCTTTAAGAAACCCAACTAAAAACCCCCATTAATGATGCTCTAATGGATTAAACTCAGTCCAACTCTAGCCCTATAGTTATCCTTCTTTTTTTTTTATTTGTAACAAAAGAGACACAAAACATTCACATAAATTAGACGAATTAATACGGACTAGACTAACCCTAGAGAGTTGAGCTCTTTTTAACATTCAATGTAAATCTATTAGCTTTCGGGGGTGATCTGTTAATTAAAAAAGCTTTTTTTTTTTTATGTGAAGATGTACATTAAATGTGCGAATATTTGCTTTAGGGAAGCAATCTAGATTCCACGTTGATGGGCCTGTTGGGCTCTGCCACGTCACGTGGACACGGCGATCACATGGGACTGGCTCCGCCAATAATAACAGATGGCAAAATATCATTGGTTATAGGAAACTAGCTAGTTGCTTTCCACATTGAATCTCAACCTTTAAAATGGAATTTAAAACTATTATATTGTAACTGTAATTTTACGTTATAAATTGTAGTAATTTTAAATAAAATTTAAAAGAGAATTTCGTTTTATTGATTTTCTTCTTTTGCTTATATATATACATGTAGTAAACATAGATAAGAGAACTTCAATAAGAACTTAAGAACGAAATAAAAGATATTAAATAAAAATATTTTCTAACACTCCCCCTTATTTATTTAATATGCATCGTCTAAAAACCTCATAAAAAATCCAATGATATAAACCATGATGAAAAAGACAAGAACATATTCTCCCTCGAAAACACTTTTTCTTCATATATCTCGTAAATGACGCATCCTAATACTATGAATATGCTTTTGAATATGGTTAGCGCCTGTAAGAAGATCTGCTGGAATTATCGCACGCGGATGTATTTAATATGATTTCTTGATTTTTCTCAGCTCTGTGTAAAAACCTGGAATACGCTCGCTCTATCACTGATATAAACTTTTAATTTTGCTACACATGCAAGATTATCTTCAATATGGTTGGCTTTATCACATGATTCAATATGTTGGATTATGACACGCATTCTCTATGTGCTTATGATCTCGAGATAATTGTAATTAAGAAGAATAAAGTGTTTGCTTTTTAACGAGATCGTTAATCCCTCCTATATGAATATATACAGTTTGAGATCTGCCTTATGTGGATCGATAAATAACCGATCCGCAAAACCAACTGACAAAAATATTCGAATATGGTCAGGCTCTTTACTGTGGTTATGCCACTGTGATTCTCGAATATGTTGGATTATAGATCGAGCCACACGCATTCCTATGCCGTGGAGTGTTATGATCTCTGCATAATTAGAGAAGAATTCAAGTTTGCTTAACGCATGAGATCGTAATCCTATTAATAATATATATCCAGAGATCTTGGATCCGGATAAATGCATCTGCAAAAACCAACTGTATAATTTCGAATTTTGATAATATAATCCTAAGTCAATCAGACTCAAGATAACGGAAAATGTGTTTTATTCGTCTAATGTCTGCTGCGGACGAGCTATATCTCAAGGATTAGAAAAGCTATATCCTCGTGTGGCAATTTGAAGATACATAAGTCCACCATAATAGTATTTTATTTCACCCAATTTAGTTATCTTCACATGGTCTAAATGGATCTTTTTCACATTGAATTGTATTAACCATCGAGTCTCAAAAGAGTCGCTTTATCCATATTAAAGCAAGATCTTTTAAGATAATTAGATTGACCTAATATTCCATTTGAGGATTATCTGGAGCCCAAGACAAAACTTTGTCTTCGCAAGATCTTTCATTTCAAACTTCATATGATTTCGTGCTTCCTCAATCTCCTTTGAGTTCCAATTATATTCAAGTCCAACATATACATGATAATCACAAATTCATTCAGGATTTCTTTATAAAAACGCAAGGTATAGATCATTTACATATTTTTAAAAGGTATTCGCTAAGCGATTATACCACACGCATCCGGATTATTTTAATCCATAAAGTGATCGCGTAATTTGGTAACATATATCGTAGACTTTCGAGCTCAATGCTTTATTTTCATCCCTTCTGGGATTTTCATATATATCTCATTATCGATCCATATAGATACGTCTACACGTCCATAAGATTCATTTCTAAATTTTGGGATGCAAACTCATTAAATACCGAACGTAATTGCATCCATTCGGAAAATATGTTTTTTCATAATCATTCCGGTCTTGAGAGAAACCTGACAACAAGTCGGGCTTTATATCTTGTGACCTCATTATTCTCATTAAAATGGCAATCAAGAAACGAGTCAGAACATATCACCTTGTGGTTCATCATAATAATTATACTTATAACTAAAATATAAATACCATCTCCGTCGGAGCCCCATTTTCATACGCTTAGCAAAGAGTACATATACCGCACATCCAAAAATACTGAGATGCGATATATCCGTCACCGACCGAATCAGAATGGGGAATACTTATGATATGCACTTAATCTGGATAATGCTCGCATGCAAAATAAAGTCCCCATATCGAAATTGGGAGTTTTGTTCTCAGTATTGGCATAAGTGCAACCGCTTAATCAAAGATTCGCCAAGCCATTTTGTGTATGAACGGGCACGGATGTTCTACATCGATCCCGTGAATATATAATAATCATTAAAGGCGAAGTAAATTCACCAAAGATTATCAAGCCTCACTTTCTTGATAATATAATCAGGAAAGCGCCTTAACCTCGATTATTTGGGAAATGAATCTCAGAATGTCATATTTCGTGTCGTCAAAAGACACACATGGGACCATCTACTTGATGCATTAATTAATACCATAAAATATTGAATATTCCACACGATGGGTAGATTGGTCCACATATATCACCATGTATTCTTTCTAAGAATTCTGGTGATTCATTTCCAATCTTAGCTGGTGATGGCCGAGTTATGAGATTTCTTCGAGAACATGCATCACATAAAAACTCATTTGATTGAAAGATTTTATTGTCTTTCAATGGATGGCCATTAGAATTTTTCACAATTTTTCTCATCATGATTGAACCAGGATGACCCAGTCTTTCATGCCATACTTTAAATATATTGGTAAACTTCGGGTTTGCCGTGGCATATGATTTAATCATATTAATCTTTGTGGAATATAGTCCAGAAGAAAAAGCTGGTAGTTCTTCTAATATATATTTTCTCTCCGAAGTCACTGATGTGATGCAAAGATATTCAGTGCCACTCTTATTCTTAGTCTCCACATGATATCCATTTCTGCGGATATCACTGAAACTTAACAAGTTTCTATTAGATTTGGGAGAATATAATGCATCATTAATTTTAAACTTTGTCCCTCTTGGCATTGAAAACTGAACTTTTCCAGAGCCCATAATAATCTTTGCATTTTCTGATATAGTAATCACACCAGTTTCTTTTATTCTAAGATCAGAGAAATACTTTTTATTTTTTTAATATTGTGTGCGTTGTCGCACTATCTGCCAGCTATATATCTTCATCATCATTCATAAATTTTGACATTTTTCTGAATCAAAATATTCATAAAAGGAAATACATTAAAACAACAATATATTATATTACAACAAAAAGCATATTATACATTAAACTTTTTATTTCTTGTCTTCTTTAGGAAGACATTATATTACACTGACTCGTTAATATCCATGGGTTTAACGAGAAAGTCTGCGATATCAAGATGAGTATTATCAAAGGAAGGTTCGGGCTCATTAGAGATAAAATGGTTTCATTCTTTTTCTCGTTTGTCTTTTGAGATTCTTGATACAGATCGGCGAGATGTTTTGGCGTACGACAGGTACGCGTCCATTGACCTTCCATACCGCATCTGTAACATATGTTTTTCCTCTGAGTAGTTACTACGCTCGTACTATCATGCCTCTGGAAACTTCTATTCGCCTTTCCAGCGTTGTAACTATTATTATTGAGTCTCCTTCCTTGTCCACCTCTGCCTCCACGTCCACGACCACGACCACGACCTCTACCTCGTCTCTGCCCTTGCTAGTTATTATGTCCAGATGAAGATGCAACATTCGCTTCAGGGAATATTGCTGATCCGACAGGACGGGTTTGATAATTCATCATCACGAGTTCATTATTCTGCTCGGCAACTAGGAGTATATTCATTAACTCCGAATACCGAGTATAACCTTTCGTCTTGTATTGTTGTTGTAGTGATACATTTCCAGGATGAAATGTCTGGAGAGTTTTCTCAATCATATCATAATCACTTACTTTTTCTCCACATAATATCATCCTGCAAGTAATTCCGAACAACACGGAATTATAATCACTTACACTCTTATAATCCAAAAACCGGAGGTCCAACCACTCATGTTTAGACTTTGGTAAGATCACAAACCTTTGGTGATCAAACCTATCTTTGAGTGATTGCCAAAGATCCCCAGGATCTTCTTTCGTGATATATTTATTTTTTAAATTATCATGGAGGTGGTGGTGTAAAAATATCATGGCCTTTGCCTTTTTCTCTTCTGGGGCCATATTTTTCAGATCAATGGCATCCAGAAGCCCGTTCGCTTTTAAATGTAACTTTGCATCTAATGCCCAAGTCATATAATTATTTCCAGACACATCAAGGTCAGCGATATCGAGTTTTGCCAGATTAGACATGATATCTTAAAACGTACCTTAGATCGGATAAAGATTGATTTGTGCTTGGATTAGATTAGGAGCGGCTCGTGCTGATAACGTGTAGTAAACTAGAGAATTTTATGTTATAAACTAGAGAGAGTTTTAGAGAGATAGAACTTCTGTTCTTATTGATTTTCTTCTTCTATGCTTACATATATATAGAAGGAGAAACTTAGAGACGAAATAAATTCCTAGCGAAGTAATTTAGTAACGAAGTAAAAGATATTAAATAAAAATATTTTCTACCAGTTTGAAAATTTTAGCTTCCTCATTTGCCAAGCTGAATGACAAATATAATAGGCAATACAAAAAAGAAAAATTAATTGAAATTAATAAATGAAAAGTGTATATAATAAGATTGATAGGATGTAAAAATAAAGCACTTGTCTATATTTTGCTAAAATCTAATTATTAATGTTGGATATTCTATTAAAAATAAACAAAATGCAATATATTTTTTTCCTATCTCATTCATTTATATTTAGTTTCATTTTCTTAACCATTTAAAATCAAAGAGGAGGACAACCAAAATGGGTCTGGAACCCAAACATGAGAAGTTTCTTGTAAGTAGGTTTAGTTAGGCATAATGTCTGACTAGTTTAGAGTGATTAGAGTATTAGGAAAGAATACTTACTTAAACCAAAGACTAATTTTTTAAAATAAAAATTGATTGTACATAGATGATATCAAAAACCAAAAACAATTAACTTGAATTTAAGGTCAGGTTTTTGAATTCTTTGAACCAATGATATTTGCCACCTGCCAAAGCCAATTGCTCTGCTAATCAAAATAGGCGCAAAATATTTATATAAACTTTTGGGTAAGAGGAGCCCATGTACCGTGGATAATATGTAAAATTTGGGTTATGGTTTAAACAAATCGGCATGAAAAGGCGGACATCCTAGCTAGCCTGATGCTAGAGACATAAGTAATAAGGAGACGAGTTGTAACCAAATTCTGACTTAAGACTTGTGACTTTTATCTACGTATGTTTTTTTCATGATTCTGTCGAATATGACCCTTACTTGGCTTCTACTTAAGTGTCGATCTTTTCAAATGCATTTTTTAAAAAAAAACGTTCATATCAAAATACTACACAAAAATAAAAGAACCATGATATTAAATATATTTGATTTTGGACTAAATCTGCATTGACAGCTATTAAATGATCATACAAAATTTTAATTGATATAGACGCGTGTAGTTGGATTAAATTTTAGAAGGAATAAAATAGGCAAAGTTGATAACTTGCATTCCATTATTCCACTCTTTATATGCATTTTTATAACGAACAAACACAACTTCTTCATTTATTGTGTTGGTCGGACAGATGAGGGTTAAGTTAAGGCCTCGCCGTTCGGGGTCTCGTTCGGGGTCTCGTTCGGGTTCTGTTTGGATTTTTTGGATTTTTGGGTTTTCGGGTTTAGGTCTCTAAATCTCATTCGAGTATTTTATATATATTCGGGTCGTGTACGGTTCGGGTTATTTCGGGTTTGGGTTCGGGTTTAGTATATTTTTTAGTATAATTTTTTGAGTTTTTCGGGTCTGGTTTGAATTTTTCGAGTTTTTGGATTTTTGGGTTTAGATCCCTAAACCTATTCGGGTATTTTCTCAATAACGGATTCGGGTCGGTATCGAATTTTTTGGTTCGGGTTCGAATTTGGATTTCGGGTTCAGATTTTTTGCCTACCCTTTTAAGTTTCTTGATGCAGAGAGTTCTGAACTATTACGTAATTTAGAGAAGCATGATATGTCATTTTATTTCATGAATGATGGTTCGATCATCGAGAGAGGCGTGAACATACAATTTGTTCAGTGAGTATTTGATTATACCCACATTCAACAAACAATAATGTGCAATAATAAACGTCAAAACTTTATAACTAGTTGCCATATTATATCAAACTATTTCACAAATCAAAACCTCATCTTGCCTTTTTAATATTCATCCAAACAGAGTGCCATATAGTGGACTACTACTGCAAATAGTTACTTATATAACATTAAAGTTTTTATATATAGAAATTTTTAGTAGAACGGATAAAATACGGGAAGTTGATGACTTGCACCCCATTACAGCACACATAACTACATTTTTTCTATATATACATATTGATATACAATAAATTCTCCGTTAATGTAAAATACTGAGATCATATATCTTTACTCAACCATGTTCTCGTTCCATACCTTCCTTCGCATGTTCGTCTTCGTTCTTATATCTAGTGTTGGATCCACCATTGGTACCCTCTTACCACCTTTTTTTTGGGTTAAAGTGTATTCTCTTATCACTTAAATACATATACAAAACAATTTACACTTCTTAGATAATATGTGTATAGAATTGAAATGAGTTCACTTATTCTCACCAATTAGGGGAACAAGGGTGTAATTCATCTCCGAGTTGGGATGAATTGCACGACGAACAGGCGCAACGAAATTTGGACATTGCGGACAAGTTTGGTAGGATCACTCTCGACTGTGGTCCTACTGGTGGAGGCAGCGGTGGGGGGAACAATGGTTTCGTGAAGATTATAGAACTATCTGTTGGTCTCTTCTTTATTATTTGGGTCGCCATTGGAATCTGGTTTGTCTTCGTCCGAAGACAAAAGGCCATGAACGCAGCCGTTGCCATGAGTGCTCCGGCTGGAAAGCTTTCAAATGGTGACACCAAAGTTTGAAACACTTGTATTCTTAAACGCGTTGGATCTGATAATCTTTATTCTCTTGTTTTTTGTTTGTTTGTTATACATGATATGATTTATGATCATTACATGTTTTAGGATTCGCGTCTGTTGTTTTTTAAAAAGTTGTATGGTAAAATATTTAAAATAATTTTCTATTTGTTTTTTGGATATAAATTTATTATCATTTCACTAAAAAAAAATGCCAAAACATACGGCCAAAATCGTCAGTAAACAGTCGAAACATGGTTATTTCGACAATTTATCGACCTTTTTGAAGCGGCGATTTGAGTGATACTGTTCATTTGTCAAAAATCTGGATTGTCGACGGATTTGTTTTTTTTTTTGATATTTTTGACGGAATTTTTTTTTTAAAAATCTGTTTTGTAAAAAATTAAATCTATATTTAAAAATCTAAATCTATATTTAAAAACTTAAATCCAAACCTAAATCTACACTTTCAAAACTTAAACTTAAATTCCAAAACCTAAAACTACATATTTGGAAACCTGAATCTACATATTCAAAACATAAATCTATAATTCTAAAATCTAAAACAAATTCAAAACCTAAAACTACAATTCCAAAACATAAAACTACAATTCCAAAACTTTAATCTAAAATTCCTAAACCTAAATCTACAATTTCTAAATCCTAAAAAAGATAAAACTAACTTCAAAATCCTAAATGAGAAGCAGAATATGTTTTATTTATAACAAAAAATTTCGATAAAATTTCCCTTGAAACTTTGTTGGAATTGTCTTTTGACGGGATTTCAAATTTTAGATTTTTTGGCAGAAAGCTTTTTGAATCCGTCAAAATTTTTCGACGGATTTTTGACAGAATTTGTTTTTGGCGGTATTTCAAAAAAAATATTCAAACTTTCGCGGTCATTTCCGGTGTTTTGGCGAAAAAATTGGAGTAGTTAGAAATCCTTCGAAATTTCGATTATTTTAGAAATTATGTCGGAAAGTCGTCAGAATTTTTTTAATATATATCCGTCGAAATTCTGTCAAAAATTTCAAAAAAAAAAATTCGTCGAAAATCCATCGAAAAATTCAAAAAAAGAAAACTTCAAAAAAAAATCAAAAAAAAATCGATGGATTTCCTACGATTTTCATTAACAGTCAGAAAGTCATCAAAAAATTTCGACGGATTGTGGATGGAAATCCTTTTACTCGATATCTTCTCAGAAATCCATCGAAAAATGTCCGACGGATAGAGGTCGTCAAAAATTCCATCGGTTTTAGCGAGTTTTCTTTTTCTGTTTCTTTCAATTTGAACTAGTTATAAAAAGTGAATAAAAATTACTATAATTTACAGAAAAATATTCCAATGTTTGTATCAAATTATTTAATATATGTATATATATGTCATACTGTTTCCTAAAAAACCAAAAAATCAGTGTTATATATGTATATTTTATAGAAAATAATATGGCATTCATATGCATATATTATATATTTTCACTTTTTGGATACAAACATTGAAATATTTTTTCTGTAAACAATAATGATTTTCTCAATTGACATAAGAAATTCAAATAGATATACATGATAATATAATTTTTATGACCAATTAAATAAAATGGTATAAGAAGATAGAAAGATCATTTTAAAACTTTTAACTATTCAATCTTTTTAAAAAAATCTATAAGTCCTAATAAGATATTGCCTTTGTCTATTAACATTTGTTTTTTCCAGTACAAATAAGATAAGACTAATTGTTTGGTTTTGTCTTTAAGATAATAAAAGAAAAGACAAATAAGACATTGCTATCAAAGCATTAATTTCCTTTTCATAATGCACAAAACTTATTGGTAGTGTCAAACTAAGAAAAACTTACATAATTTCTAAATAATTAGAAACAAATATGAACTAATGTATAATTGTATTAAAAAAATTTGAAAGTTCATGGAAATCGGTTACTACTTATGTATATATATACCCCTAATTGTATATGTTAATATTAAACTAAAGAAGTTTTTCTAGTCAAACGCAGACAACTTACCAAATCGGTCCACAAAGCACTTCCAACTAATGTGAGTTTTATAACTACGAGTTGACAAATAAAATAAGTGAGCAGACGCAAAAAGGCAAATAGAGAAATTACTACATATAGCAAAGTCTTCTTTCTCGTATATTTTTCCATATTGACAAAACACAAAGCGACGATTTCAATGGCTTCCAATCTCATCCTCGTTGTCCTCTTCATATTCGTGTCTCTATCTCTAACTTCTTGATATTCTCTTTCCACAAGAGATGCTGTCTCAAAGTAAGAACACCTGAGAATTCTATTTCAATTTTTTCACATGGCTGAAACGAAAAACAAACTAATTGTCTCTCTGTTTAGACAAGACGATGAATCATATGTTATGGATCAAGAATCGTCGATGGTCGTTGTTGAAGATGTAGTAAAAGGTCGTCTTCTAGCCAGAGTCACTCGCTCGAAAGTGGTTGTGAATAAAGCAGTTTCTAAAAGCTCTCCAAGCAAAAGTAAAAAAAAAAATGATTTTCTAAACTAAAGAAAATTGCTTCATTTTATTATGTTTCGTTCATATATTGTGAAGCCTTTTAGTACATCAATTTTGATATAGTATACAAACTTAATAAAAATTGCAGGTTCGAAAAAGAAACATAAGAGCAAGAAAATAGGATCATTGGATGTTGGAACCCTTGTTGGAATCATCATAGCAGCAATTGTGGTTACCATAGTGATCATCAGTGTTATATACTTTTTATATCTCATGCACAAAACAAAAAAGGCCCAAAGTACTGAACAAGGTTTACTTACGTACAGTCGATATAGATTATTTCTTTAATAGTGTGACAAAAAATAAATTACTTCTTTAATAATGAGTTGCTAATGTTATAAAACATCTTATGACTTGCATTAACGTAAATTAGGGTTTATCTTTCCTTGTCAGAGACTCGTATATATATATTCCGCATGCCGTTAATAAGATGAATCGAGTTACAATACGTTATCGGACGAGTTAACCAAAAACACAAAAAACGGCTTCGTTCATCGGCGTTCTGTTCATAGTCACTGTTCATCGCTGTTCGTCCATCTTGTTCAAAAGAGGTCTTTAGCTCGGTTCTGAATGCAACCCTTGGTGAAAGGTAAATCCGAACCAAAATAAGAACCAACCATCTCGACTGAGAAAGTGTAACCATTAAAAGCGAATCTTGATTGATTAAAGCGGTGTGCTTGTATGATCGATTGACTGTTTAAGTTCTGAAAAGTTATTATTAAACCAAAATCAATTGAAACACTTGCCATGGCGAAACTTTAAAAACCTAAAACTCGGATCAAATCAAATCCCTAAAATATCCGATTGATTGAGGTTGTCAGGTTGTTTTAAATTGATTGTTTATGATTGGTTACATCTAAAATTGCAGAAATCAAAACCTAAAATCGCATGAACCAGAAACCTAGAAAAGTAAGAATCTATTGTAAATAAGAAAATCACAAAACCCTAAATCCTATTCTAAATAGGAAAAGTTTAATCATAATCAATAAAAGGAAAACCTAAATAAAAGAGAAATTATCAAATCCTAAATCTAATTAAAATATTTTTTCCGAAATGAATGATCACTTAATGAAATCAATGCATGTTTTCGATGTCGAACATTCAAAGAGTTGTCGAGGCACTCGATATCTCGAGGAGATAACTATCTCAGTGGTGTGCACAAAATTTTCCTCAACTCCAAAGGCCTAGGTGAATGCATCATCGATGGTAACACCGCATCTCTCAATCGGTTCCAGGCGATATTTCATATCCGCCATCACCGGCCGAGCCTCAAATCAATATCTCACGATTGAGAACCCACTCGACTTTGGGTGGCAGAAAAAGAGGTATGACCATCAGAAACGGTCCTATTGCCCCAAGCCAAGTTCGAAGAAGAACCTACGGTTCCAAGATTTCAAATCCGTTGACGCCTACAACTCCGAGTTATTTCGGATCGTTTCAATCATGAAACTATGTGGCGATGAAGTGTCTGACAATGATGCTGGAAAAGACATTGTCAACATTTCATACTCAGAATATTGTCTTCAGCAAATGGCGATGAAATATGCGACATGAGGATTTGATCTCTTGCTTACTCCTAGCAGAGAAAAATAATGAGTTGTTGATGAGAGCAGTCAAAGGCCCCGGATCAGCCACTACAGAGGTCCATCAAATAAGGAGCCAAGAGAGAATCCAACTTCGTCCGGCGTGGCATCCTCGATGGCGTGTGGCGTGGGCGATGAGCGTGGCATGGGCGTGGAAATTCGAACATAGAACCGACCTAACCTCGATTCACGGTCGCGGTAAAGGCCGTGGAATCTCCAAACCGACCCATTCAGCCAACTTCGACCAATCCATCCCTTGCCACTGCGCGGATGTCAAATCATTGGTCCAAGAACGTGCGCTCCCAAGTTCCTTTGTGATCTCTATCAGAAGCACGGGAAAGCTCATCCTGAAGCTAATCTGGTTAACCAAGATTATGAAGGTGACTTCAAAGATGACAAGGCTGATCACATGGATTACCAGACCTCAGACCTTCTTGATTGATTTCGACATTTAGATATTTGCTTTATATTGACAATATTTATTTGGGCTTTGTTTGATTTTGATTTGTGTTCTTCAGAACTTATTTTTTTTTATTATGCACACATTATTTTATGAAATGGTTTATTTAATTACTTATTTAAATCGTACCTCTTGTCTATTAAAGTTATGAACGAGCTCAAACACATCATTGTGGTGGACAGTGGATCCAGCCATACCATACTAAAAGACAAGAGATACTTCATAAATCTCATAATAAAAACCGCAAACATTAGCACAATAGCGGGTACCTCGAGCCTAATAGAAGGCCACGGCCAAGCCCATGTGTTGTTATCAAACGGCACACATCTAGAAATACTAGATGCACTATACTCACCCAGTTCAAAGAAAAATCTATTGAGCTTCAAAGATATAAGACTAAATGGTTTCCAGCCGAAAGGGTGAAGGAACAAAGAATCCTACCGATTACTAAGATCTCACACGGCCATAAACAAGTCCTTGAGACTATACCGCACTATCTACTGGCCTTTACTATGCTAAGGTCAGTATGATTGAGGCTAATGTTGCTATTAAAGCACGATTCAAAGATCAAACTATTTGGCACGACCGGCTTGGTCATCCCGGTACGAATATGATGCGTAAATTGATTCAAAATTCTAAAGGGCACACCCTTAAAGAAAACCGATTTTTCCCTCAGCACCTCACGTGCACAGCTTGTTCACAAGGGAAGTTGATCACTCGGCCTTCACTCAAAGTGTCTAAAGAGACCTTGAATTTTGGAGCGAATCCAAGGAGACATATGTGGTCCGATCCACCCACCTTGTGGGACATTTCGGTACTTCATGGTTCTAATTGATGCATCGACCCGCTGGTCGCATGTTTGTCTATTGTCTTCTCGAAACCAAACATTTGCTAGGTTATTGGTCCAAATAATCAGATTGCGAGCCCATTTTCCAGATTTCCCACTTAAGACTATACGTCTTGATAATGCTGGTGAATTCACTTTCCAAGCGTTTAATGAGTATTGTATGGCCATGGGGGTAAGTGTTGAACATCCCGTGGCACATGTCCATACACAGAATGGATTGGCCGAATCATTCATTAAACRAATTCAATGGATTGCTCGACCATTACTCATGAGGTCGCAGCTCCCGGTCTCAGCTTGGGGACATGCAGTCTTACATGCTGCTGAACTATCGCATGGCCATCTAGTGAGCATAGATATTCACCATCCCAATTCTAGTCATGGCGGACATCTCCCATATTAAGACATTTGGGTGTTCGATCCCATTGCCACCACGAGAGAACTAAAATGGGACCTCGGGAGGATGGAAATATATGTTGGTTGTGATTCTCCCACCATTATCAAATATCTTGAGCCGACCACGGAGACTATTTAAGGCCAGATATGCGGATTGCCAATTTGATGAATCGGTATATCCTGTCTTGGTGGAGAACACAATGGTAGTAAAGAAAATTTCATGGAATCAAACATCCTTCAATGCAAGATCCTCGGACTCTAGAATGTGATTCAGAGGTCAAAAGATTATACACTTATAAAAGCTAGCTAATCAATTGCAGATTCGCTGACCCAAACGAGTAACCAAATCATACATACCGGCTTGTAATGCACCGATGCGAATAGATGTCCAAAAGGACAGACTCGAGTTGCTTCTGATGCGCATCACGTAATAAGCGTGGCAGACCATTAGGTTAAGATAAGAATCCCCGGAAACCAAAGAGAGGTGCAGTTGGCAGGATTCCTGAAATAACAGACATAGCGCAGGCTGAGATTACTCTAGTGAGCCGATCTAGAGGTTTGGGGCCTAAATCTCAAGGTTGAAGGATCAATAATAATGAAATCTCTATCAATTATAACATGTCTGGAACTCATGGAACAGAAAAGATGTCGACATAGATGCATCTTTGCATACAAGGTACTTGCAGGTTCGCACATGAGGATCTAGCCACGTCTATAATTGAGTGCACTCATAGATCGGTATTTAAAATGGAAAGAAGCCATAAACGTGGAGTTCATGATCTAAAGAAAGGAATGTGTTTGGTCGATCATAAGGACACCATTCGATCTAAACGATGGGCATGAAATGGGTCTTTGTGCGTAAAAGAAAGCGAACTTCGGTGAAGTCGTTAGATATAAGCACGGCTTGTAGGATTCTCACGAGACCGAATCGATTATGAAGAGACTTATTCTCTGGTGGATGCATACTTTCGATTTCTCATAAGTGTATAAGAGAAATTTAGATTTGCGGTTAATGGATGTTGTAACCGCTATCTCATGGACCCTATGACAATGAAATCTATATGAGATTACCAGATGGCATCGAGCTTAAAGATAAGCATGCATCTCGAGATCGCCTTGCATTAAATGAACAATCCTTATATGGTGAAACAAGCGGACGTATGTGGTATAAGGTTAAGTGAATATCTCATCGAGAGAAGCTACAAAATGATCATCGTCCATGCATCTTTATCGAAATCGAAAACAAAGGATTTGTGATCATAGCGTATCGTGGATGATTTAAACATCCTCGGAACATCGTGAAATCGCCCAACATAGAATGCTTAAAAGCAGAATTTGAAATGAAAGACACAGGCAAAACTAAATTCTGTTTGGCTACAACTTGAGTACATCAAAGATGGAATCCTGTGCGTCAATCGATACATTGAAAAGGTACTAAAGAGATTCAATGGACCGACCCACCCATGTTTGTGAGGAGCCTCATTGGACGGTGATCCATTCGGTCCAAAGAAGGCGATGAAGAAGTTCTCGGTCTGAAATGCCATACCTCGTGCCATAGGAGCATTAATGTGCTTGGTGTCACTAGACCAGGACATTTGTTTTCGTGAGTCTCTAGCTCGCTTTAGCTCATGTAACGACTAAAGGCCTAGCGGTATTAAACACATCTAAGGTACTCTGAGGGACTAAGGACTTAGGATTGTTTACACAACACAGGATGGGCTAGTTGGCTTGATCTTGAGGATATCTATCGGATCCAGCTTGCAGTCTCGAGGCTGGTTATGTTTTCACGCATGGAGGAACAGATCTCATGGAGATCTAAGCGAGCAATCGCTGCCACCTCTAACCATGCGGAAATCTTGGCCATTCACGAAGCTAGTAGAGAGTGTATTAGTTCGGTCCATGACTCGCACATCCGATCAGATTGTGGTATGAGCGAAGATAAAGCCAACGGTTATGTTTGAAGACAACGGCTTGCATTGCTCGAGTTCAGGCGTTATATCAAAGGGGATCGGACGAAGCATATTTGAAATTCTTCATTTACAGAGAAGGATGAATCGAGGTCAAAGTTTAGCGGTCCGATCAAGTGAGAATTCAGCCGACTCAATCATTGAACTTCACTTCAAAATCATTTATCAGATTGGGATGCGTAGACTTAAAGATCTAGTGATGCTCAATCGGGGAGTAATGCGTGTTGTCTCTTTTTCAAATGGTTTTTCCAGGGTTTTCTGGTAAGGTTTTAATGAGGCAACATTCCCGTAGCATTATAGAATCGGTTGAGTATCGGCACGTTATTCGTCAGGAGTGTTATAAAACATCTTATGGACTCTTCATTAAGCCATTAGAGTTTTATCTTTCTGTCGATCATTATATATATTTATGCCGTTAATAAGATGGATCGGTTCTGGCTAATATTTTATTTTCTTTTTTTGTATAAAGAAACTGCTACAGAAAAAATCAACGACTCATCGGAAACTCAAACTTTCAAAACAGAGGATGTCTAAAATCAGCGATTCGCTTCCATCACCTTGGTGGAGCTAAAGATATATTTTCCTTTTATATGTGTGATTTATTTATTAATTAATTTTATGTTATGGTTTCCGTGATGTGTAGAATTATTGTTACTGTTATTTTTATTAATTCTTTATTAATTAATTTTATTGAATTATCGTTCCGTTATGAATCTTGATGTTCAATAGAGTATCGAACTCAATAATGAAATTGATTAGAAGAGTAACAATTTCAAAATTTGGTTTGATGATGAATTTGGTTACAATGAAACTAATCAAAAGAGTATCAGTTTCAATAAACATAATAAAGTATCCAACTCACCAAACATATACTAAATTGAATTTTTATCTCCAGAATTTGAAGCCTCTCATTAGATACAAAAAAATAATCCCCTATATATTATTTAGGGAGTACACTTATAAATAAACATCTAAAAGTGTAAATATATACATCACATTGTCATTACATCAAAGAACAAATTTTCATCTCTCATTAAGGGTATTTTAGTCATTACTTATTATGTGATCATTTAATTAAAATCAAAGATAATTTAAGAAAATTAAATCAAATATATCAAGATTTGCCTAAATATTCTTAAATATCGATATTTTCTTAAATATCTCATTACTTATTTACCTAAACCACTTACTGAATCTTCTATAATTATTATCGAGATTTTAGAAAAAAAATCACTTCTAATAAATAACAAATTTCAAAATAACATGTAGTACATACATTTTTAAATATTTTTCTGTTTTTTGTTTTTAAGTTTAATCAAAAAATTTCTACAAAAAAGGATTTTACAATCGATAATGTCAATAAACATGTAAATATTCTCAGAGATTTTATGTTGCAAAACCTATAACCTAAATTACATGTTTATCTTTTTCTTAAAAAAAAAACCAAAATAAAACTTAAAACATACGATTTTAAATTCCAACCGCTAATAAGAAAATCTAGATTACATTTTTGTTCATTTATTGATTTATAGATCACGAGTATAAACCTTATATGTCATCAATATTCTCTATACTTCAGATTACGATTACATAATCTTAACAAAAAAATATATTCTCTCATTATAATAAAATCTTAACGAAAACCCATCTTAGCATATATAAGATTTCAGAATAAATATAAATATAAATTTATAATTCTGAATTTTAAAAGATACATTAAACCGTGTTGTAACACGGGACTAATTCTAGTAATTATTTATCCTATACACGTATATAGCACCTGATAATAATATTTTCAAATTTTTTTACCAAATAAAAAAGATGTATTTTCAAATTAATTCTATAACGTCGTAGTAGCGCAATTCCGAATTGGATGTTTATCATATAATATGGTCTATGCCATGGCTAACAAAATCGATACCCAAGTTCGCCTGGCTTCCGAATTCCGAATTAGGGCGGTCCAAGCATATAATATAGAGAAGCTTTTGTAGTCTAACGAGACAGAACTATCTATAATAATCAAGAAAAACAGAATAAGACAGCCTATCGATCGGTCCACAAAGCACTAAAGCTTCCAAGTGGATTGATAAAATAAGTGAGCAGACGCAAATATCTAAATAGGGGCATAAGAGCACTTCAAGCAAAAGTTTTTAAAAAAAAGCTTTTTCAAACCAAAGAAAATTGCTTCATTCATATGTTTCAGTCAGATATTCTTAAGCCTTTTTGTACAATAGATTTGATATGATATACAAACTTTTAATAAAATTGTAGGTTCCAAGAAGAAACATAAGACCAAGAAAATAGAATCATTGGGTTTTGCAGCCCTTTTTGGAATTATCTTTGCAGTACTTGTGGTTTGACTTGTGATCTTCAGTGTGATATACTTTTTTCATCTGAAGCACAAAACAAAAAATACTCAATATCATTTTCAATTTCAAAAAAAAAATTATATATATATATATATATATACAATATTTAAGAGTAAACAACTCAAACAAACATATACTAAATTGAATATTTATCTCGAAAATTAGAATTCTCATTAGATACATTTTTCAAAAATATAATTAGTATTTAATCTACACAAATTATATACCACTTATATAATAATTATTCAAATTATATTTGTATCTTACTACACTGGTATCCTTCTTACTGCCACTGTCTCCGAAGCTATCCAACATGGTCGTTGGAACCTCTCAGCAAGAAGTCGTAATCGAACGATTTTATTCCTCCTGAGCATTCTCCCTCCTCCAGACACTCTCCTTCATCCTTCAAACTCGGATACGTACGCTTGGACGATATATATCGCAGAAGACAATATCGCTATCGCTCCAGCCAAATTCTACGCTTCCAAAACATTCAAAGCCCTCAATCCCCCTCCTCTAGAAGTCAGTTGGTATAAGTTGATTTGGTTTGTTGGCATGATACCCAAGCATGCCTTTGCATGCTGGGTAGTAGCTCGAGATAGGCTCCCTACTCGGGATAAGATCAGGAGATTCTCTCCTCGGTCCCTAGAAGTTTGCCTTCTCTGCAACTCAGCACCAGAATCGAGGGAGCACCTTCTATTCATTTGTCCTTACTCTTACCGTCTTCTTACTTTGATTTTGGAAACCACTCCCTCTAAATTGGATTTCCATTCCATTTTGCAGTGGCTCCCAAGAGCAAGTTCGTGCTAAGCGCTAAAACTAATATATCCACCTCCTCTTCCAAGCCGCAACATAGCGGGAACGAAAACGCTCGTATCCATACCGCGATCTCAAGACTTCCTCCGCAGCTGTTAAAGGAGATCGACACCATCATCAAAGCCAAGCTTCTTGCCATCACACATTACACTCTTCCGAGAGACCCTTCATTCCTATAAGTTTGGTTCGCCTTCCGTGCCACCAACCACAACATTTACACTACCATTGATATCTTTCATCCCCATCATTCTCTTATCTCCGTATCATTGGTAGCTATACTCTGTTTTTTCGCAATTGGATTTTCCGAATAAGGTTCTAATGAGGCAGCTATACCTACATTTATACCCCTTATATTCTCTTACCTTTATCTTCTCTTCCTCAAACTCGTTCAAACATTCTTTGATTGCATTGTTTATTTTTGCGATAAATATTATGAACCCTTTAAGCATAGGGCAAGTGGTTGCATGGGCGTAACTAGTGTAGTATGATACGAAATTGGATTTGTGGTTGAAAATAGGTGAAGAAGATAAATCAAAAAGTCAAAGTTGTACATGTGTTTGTCATATGGTCTATGCCATGTCCGACAAAATCGATACCAAGTTCGCCTCGTTTCCGAGTTCCCAATCCAAGTAGGACGGTCAAAGCAGATTTAGAGAAAATCGGTTAGTACTACAAAAAAAAAAAAGGATCAGATTTTTAATTTCGATTTCATCTCCATCTTCGAGAATTTCGATCCTTTTGAGCTTCTGGATTGAGTTGTTTTTTTGTTCATCGTTTGGGTCCATAGTATTAACAGCTCCTACTTCGTTTAGCTGCAGATTACAAATCTGATTGCTTTAGGGTCTTCGTTTATTTTCGGGCATCCTTTTTCCGATTTCGAAATGGTTGATCTTTTAATTGAATCCTTAATCTGGTCGCTGACATTAGAATGTTCAATCTAGTTTTGTCTTAATTCCCTGCGAGTTCCTGAATTGGTTGTCTGAAATGTATGCTTTAGATGCGTTCAAGTTATACAGTTTATATAGTTCTGTGTTGTACTCGGAATTCTGTAATCGATTCAAAGTTTTTCCCTTTCCATGTATTTTTTTTTCTGTTTTGTTCCTGCCTCACCAATTAATCGTTCGTTTCAGGCCAATCAAACCATTTACGACTACAATCTTTCAGTCCTGAGTTCACTTAAGGGTCCCTGCTTGGTTTGCTAATGAACTTTTGGTTGTGGAGTTAATTAATCTCTGTAAATGTCAAGTTTACTCAATGTACTGCTACATGTCTTTATATCAATGTGTTGGAGTATTATTGTCAATGTTGTCCTGCAATAATGCTGTGATTCTGCTTTAAAGTTTGCTTTTTTTTTTTTTGTGTTTTAATTCTCATTTGCAGATATCACATGGTAGCTCTCATGGATACTCAGGACTCATTAATAGGGGAGGTATAAATATTGTTGGAAACTCTAGAATGGATCTGCCGCAACACTGGAGTCAGGTTGTCGTTTCCAAGAGCTGTGGCTTCATCCATGAGTATAAACATGGCATTGGGCTACACGCTTCAGCGTGGGAGAGCAAAAAGCTTAGGTCAGGAGAACCAAGTGGACTTATTTGATGAAAATGATGATCTATGTCCTGTGGAGTGTGTCACTGAGTTCAAGACAGATGATGAATTGATTAAGTGTCCTTGAAAAATCGAAAGAAACCAACTCTTTGGTTGTGGTTGATTTCTATCGTACTACTACTGCCTGTGGGAGTTGTAAATACATAGAGCAAGACTTCTCAAAGCTGTGCAAGCAATCTGGTGACCAAGAAGCTCCTGTTATCTTCCTTAAGCATAATGTGAGTATTTGATCTCTCATTTTGATGAGAGAAGTGGAGAAAAAAAATCGATTGATAGCTTAAATACTTTCTGCAGGTGGTAGATGAATATGATGAACAATCTGAAGTCGCTGAAAGGCTTCGTATCAAGGTAATTCCTCTTTGAAATTTTGGTATATAAACAACATTCAAAAACAGAACTGTGTAGTAGAGAATTTGATTTACTAAATCATTGAATATGATGTAGCTATATTGAACAGCACAGCATCCTCAAACCTGTTGTAAAGAATCCTAAAATCCCTTATTCTTCTTGTAAGGTATCATACTGAATAGGACAGATGCAACATTTTGATATCTTTTTATTTGTGTTTGCCTTTATGTCTTAATTAGCCACATATGTATATTATATATGTTCAAACTCTGCAGTGATAGCTTTCGTACGTAGCTAACTAGTTTGGTTTCTTCACCATACATAAGTAAGTATATTTTGGTCCCAAAATATATATATGGCAGGATCTGGAAACCAGATTGCAACTTCTCTCATATAGTATGACAATAAATCCTATCTGACAGAGAAATACCAATCAAGGATCAAGCAACTTCGAGTCTAGAATACGTTACTAATTCCATTTATTTACTGTTTCAGGAACCTCGAAGATAAATATCAACGATTTCCAGATCTTACGATCCAACAATTCCTTTCGAATTGTCGAAAAATGAAACAAAGCTACTTGGAATCACAAGCCCATCCTCCACGAGCTCTGGACACAATCATCACCAACAACCACTTGATCTTACTCTGATAAACATTTATCAATCACCTCAACCGTCCACCAGAAACTAAACAACAAGCTTTAACGGATCAATCTAGAATCAACGAGATCGATCGATCTTCCAAGTTCGATCGATCTTATCACAAGATTGGTCGATCTCTTCAAAAGACAGAGAAGCATCCATAAGAGTAATCGCTCAATATTAGGATGCAACTTCAACGTTCACTTGTTAAAAAAACTCAATCCTATGCTAGAGTAAATGTGGCCATGCACATCTTTGAAATCAACCCAGATAAGGATTTGATGACAGATCAAGTTTTAAACCTGCATTTTCTGGAACACATCAGCTATGTAGAAGTGTCTCTACAACACTCTAGATTGATGAGATTCTTTATTTGTTGATAAAATTGGTTAGTTTTATATGATTATTTATTTTTTCAAATAAAAATTTGTTTTGTGTAATTTGTTTTTCTATCTACAATATTATCCGAACAAATAGTTCAAGTATCTTGTTTTGTACTTAACACGATTTTGTGTTCCCAAAAAAACATGTAAAACATGTAATTATTCCCAAAAAAAATAGATATACATATAATTTAGGACATAATTATATGATATGTATGTTTAATAATTATTAATAAATTTATGATATGTATTTTTAATAATTATTAATAAATTTTAAATATCCGAATTTAATAGTAAAAGTGGTTAGTATAAAATTTGTGAGACTAATAAACAAAAATATTTTTTGTTTCATCAAAAAACTAAATAATTAATAAAAAGAATTTTTGGTCATCTTAAAACACAATAATTAATAATTAATTTTATTAGTTTAAGCTTTTATATGATAATTATGTTTGATAAAACTATATAATATATTAACTTGATACTAGATAAAGCAAGATTTGGTTCCATCTTCGTCAGTGATCCTTCGTTTTCGTAGTAACTCCACCGAGAAAATTCCGAGCGGCCGAACAGAGATTTCTCAAACGAGTCATCACTGATTGTGTAATTCCGATCCGATTTCAGATATGTCGAGGATTATTGGGAAAAGAGGGATTCACAACTTCCATAGACTCAATTCTGCGTCGTTCACGACCGTGTCTGCTTCTTCGATCGAGAAAGGGCAAAATCGTGTCATTGATGCTTCGTTAACTCTCATTCGTGAAAGGGCAAAACTCAAAGTATATACTTTTAAAAGATTTGTCATTTTTAATGTTTATGTTCTTGTTCTGTTGTTGTGATTGTGATTATGTGTGTGTTGTGTAGGGAGAGTTAGTGCGTCTTTTAGGAGGAGCTAAAGCTTCAACATCTCTTCTTGGAGTACCACTTGGTCACAACTCTTCTTTTCTTCAAGGTCCTGCTTTTGCTCCTCCTCGTATTAGAGAAGCTATTTGGTGTGGTAGCACAAACTCTGCAACTGAAGAAGGTAACTTGGGTTTCATTAGGAACTTAAAAGTTTCATAGCAGCAATCTGGTTCTGGATGTGGAAGTTTTTGACTGTGGAGTTGTTTCTCGCATTTGATGGTTTATAAGAGTGAAATGGTTAGCTTTCTGTTGTTACTAGATCATCCAACTTATGGTATTCAAGGTTTATACAGTGATTGATGTTCGGTTTTTACCGTTTTGTGTGGTATACTTGTTTGTCCTTGATACTGTTTTGTGGAATAAATTGCAGGGAAGGAGTTAAAGGATCCACGGGTTCTAACTGATGTTGGGGATGTTCCGGTACAAGAGATTAGAGATTGTGGGGTTGATGATGATAGACTGATGAATGTAATAAGTGAATCTGTGAAGTTGGTGATGGAAGAGGTAAAGCTATTTTGACCATTAGCTCTAGTGTTATCCCATTTTATGTATTCAGTTAATAGATTTCCGATGTTCAAATCCGTGGAGAAGTTCTTTTTTTACTTCTAACTGTTTGAGATCAACACATTTTTAGTTGGTGTACATAGAACTGAGTTTAAGGTCAATGAAGCTAAAATTCCAAGTAATTGATATTTTGTTTACTGTGTCAGGAACCATTGCGTCCGCTGGTGTTAGGTGGAGATCATTCCATATCTTATCCTGTTGTGAGAGCGGTTTCTGAGAAGCTTGGAGGCCCTGTGGACATTCTTCATCTCGATGCACATCCCGATATATATGATTGTTTCGAAGGAAACAAGTACTCTCATGCATCTTCGTTTGCTCGTATCATGGAAGGTGGCTATGCCCGGCGGCTTTTACAGGTTGGTCCAATTTCTCTGTTGTATGTACATCACAATCTCTGGGAAAGATAATCTCCTAAGGAGAACCAAAACTTATTGTAGGTTGGGATTAGATCGATAAACCAGGAAGGACGGGAACAGGGCAAGAGGTTTGGAGTAGAACAGTATGAGATGCGAACCTTCTCAAAAGATCGCCCAATGTTGGAAAATCTGGTATCTCTATCTTTTCCTATTTAGACAAGACGAAAAGTATTAGATATAGGGGTGGTCATTCAGTTTTAAACTTGGTGATCTTAAATTAGAGTTTGGTTCAGTTTTAAAATAAAGTTCAGTTCAACTTTAGTTTGAGGAATTTGGTTGGGGTTTTGTATGCATTCCTTCTTACTTATTAGAGGTTTTGTGCATTTGGTACATTTCAAGTCATATATTGAATGGGTTTGTACAGGAACTAGGGGAAGGAGTGAAGGGGGTATACATCTCGATAGACGTTGACTGTCTTGATCCGGCATTTGCACCCGGAGTGTCCCACATCGAACCAGGAGGTCTCTCTTTCCGTGACGTCCTTAACATCTTACACAACCTTCAGGCAGATGTTGTCGGGGCTGATGTTGTCGAGTTCAACCCGCAACGTGATACTGTTGACGGCATGACGGCAATGGTTGCGGCTAAGCTTGTTAGAGAATTAGCCGCGAAAATCTCGAAATGAAACAGATTGGTATTTTTGGAGTTTCTTTTGTCTATGTATCGTTGTGCAAGTTTGTAACATTCATATAGGTTCTTGAATGCAATAAGTCTGGCTCCGTAGACATAGTATGGAACAAACATAGTATGGAACAAACATAATATGAATTCTGATCTTAGGCTATAATATCAAAAACGTATTGTTTGGAAAACTAGAAATACTATATGAAATAATCTCATAAAATAACATGATAGATAATGCAAGTATCAGATTCAGTAAAAGTTGGATAAAAATTGAATTGGATTTGGGTGATTTGGATAGTTCGAATATAATTAAGATGCATTTTCCATTAGAAATAAAAGATAACATAATGTTTCAAAATTATAATTCATTTAGTCACGTTAGGTTTCCAAAACAAAAATGACTTCAAAAGAGTTTTTTTTTTGTGATGTTTGTAATTTACTCAATGGGTAGTTCGAGTAAACCGAACCCAATTCCCCCACTCATTCTTTTTAATTAATTGAAATGTAACTAAAGTCTCCGAACAAGTAATTGTAATTTTTTTTGTCAACCAAGTAATTGTAAGTTTGTAACTTAAAAAAAAAAAATTAAAGTACTAGAAAAAAAACTAACGTAACATGAACAAAAATTTACGTCATCAGCATTTTACCACTTCTTTCCTGCCCAAAAAAAAAGTGAAATTCTTTTTTATTGTATGAATGTTAAATTATATTCAAAATTTCAAACCACAATAAATATAAACAAAAGCTGAATGAAGAATAGAACCCATCTCCGTTTTGTAAATAAATTGGAGCCTCATTAAAACCCAATAATAGAAAATCCGATTGGGACAAAACTATATATTGGGAAAAAGAGTACTACCTATTCGTTTGGAATGGGTTAGAAAGAAGCAGACAATTCGATACATAATCATAAAATGATCGACAGATCCAACAGATCATAAAGAGCCTCGAGATGACAACCATTTGGCAAAGCAACCTCTGAACCGAGGATCAAGAGTGACGTTGATACTGTTCAACCTATTTCGAACATTCTTGTCAATGAGTCTAAACAAACTCTTTGCTGGCAATGGATTTTTACCATGTCTTCGAGCATTCCGTTCCCACCAAGTGTGATATAACGAAGACTGGAAAACATAGCGGAGAAGAAACCTTGTGTGATAAGGCAACGTCGAGGATGAGAAAGCTGAAGTGTAAATGTTCCAAGTTGTGGAGAACAATGGTCCCATGAGTCTACGAGCCAACGCTTCCCAAATAATTGAAGTATAAGAGCATTGGAAGAAAAGATGGTCCGTGTTTCCTCGTGCGTGCGACAGAAAAGACACAAAGAATTATAACCCGGATTCCAAGTCTTGATTTTATCTCCCGTTGTTAGGTGGCTATAAAAGCAAGCCAAACCTGAAAAGAAAATTTGGGAAAGGAATATTTGAACCAAATATTAACATATCAGCTCGTACTCGGCTTGGGAGTTCAGATTAGATTAGTTGTATGCTTTGTCGAGAAGCATTCTATGTAAGCAGCAGCCTTGTATTGCCAAAGATGAATATCCAGCCCATTAGTATCAGCTCGAGTTAAGAGTTTAATTCCAAGCCTCAATCCGATGGTGACGTCGGCGGTGAGTCAAGGAGATTTCTGAAATCGTACTATTGCTTCTAATGCCAAAATCAATGAATCCCCTTGGACCTGTGAGATCAAACAACCTTCCCAAGCCAGACTAATTATCATACCAGAATGAGGTTGATTCACCATTGACTGCTCTCACCTTATGAAAAACTTTAGCCATGTCTCGAAACTTCAGTAGCTTACGCCACATCCAAGATCCCTTAGTTGTTGATGACTTAATCATCCAAATGCTTTTATCTTTGATAAGATTAGGCCACATCCAGCGAACCCATAAAGATGGTTGATGTGATAAAATTAGACAGAAGTTTCAAACAACTAAATTGATTTATTGCAGTGAGAGGCTTAATCCTAAGACCGCCTTCTGATATTGGAGCACAAACATCAATCCAAGACAACTTCACTTTACTAGAGTTTAGATCAGGCCTAGACCAAAGAAAAGTCGAGCATAGCTTATTTATTTCATCAATACAACTCTTCGATAAGTGAAACACAGCCATTCAAAAATTGACGAGACTCATTATCACCGATTTGAGAAGAAGTAGTCGACCAGCATAGGAGAAAAATCGGATTATCCAGGAGCAGAATTTTGCTCGAATCTTCTCTAAAAGAATTGAATAATCATCCTTTCGCATTCTTTTCGTCATAAGAGGAAACCCAAGATACCTTACTAGAAGCTCTCCCTGAGCAAACTGAAATTTAGTTGCTAGAGCTTCTTTTGAATTCATCAACTGTTCACCAAGATAAAGTGTTGATATTTCCATACTTATTTTCAGATCCGATTTCATGGCGAAATTGTTGAAGATTGAAATAATTCCTTCAATGGAACGATCACTGCCATCAATAAAAATCATAAGATCATCAGCAAAACACAAGCAAATTTTTTTCAGCTGCTCCCTTATGGAGCAAACAACTGATTTTTTTTTACATTTGGTGATACCAAGCGAAGCCCAAAGCAGGATGCAACTCCCTAAATGCGGTCGAAAAAGCAAACTTTTCATGGGAAGTCACAGTGGGCTTCGCTTGGTTCGTCAAACAATAGTCTAAACTACCCGTAAATTAATCAAAAAAACAATAGAATAGTGTAAAGTTATCATCTTAAGGTGCTACTACGTAAAAGATCCGAACGTGTAACATACCTAAAGGACCCGTACACTACTCTTTTTTTTTTTTCAACTATCCTAGTGACTATAATAATCTTTTAATACTGTCGGAAGCAAGTTTCGAATCCTGAACTTGCAAGTTAATGTGATAAGTTTTGAGAGATAGCCACCATTGTACCACTTGACTCCCACACCCGTACACTACTTAAACAAAGAATAGAATAAATCCATTCATAATTGAAAATTTCTTTTTAGTTATCAATATATATCGGTGAAGAACTTTGAAAGATCGTTTACTAAGTTATGTAGTATTGGACTACATAAAATCAAACCGACATTTTTGAAAGTAAACAATATTTTAAAGTTTTTTTTTTCTTTTTGCAACTTCTACAATAATAAAATCTAAAAATCTAACGAAGCAGAGAAATAAAAACAATTTTATTCTGCTCTTCATAATCCTATCTACAAAACAATTAACAAATCTAATTTAATGGCATGTTCAAGGCCACAATAAACAGTGGAAAAATGAAATTGTTTGACAACTACTATCTTAGTTTGATTCAAGACATCACATTCAACTCCTGATCAAGTAAACCACGTGGTTCAAAGGTGAAAAACGTTACTATATTGTATACAATGGATTTTCTGTATGTACTCTCAAAAGTTTTTTTTGTCATTTCTGTTAGTTTAGTCTGTCGAGTTGAGTCATCATTTGTTTAGAGTCATTTTTATTCATGTAGGGATTGTTGGAACTTATTTTAACAAGTTGCGTCAGATTATTTTTATGGAAAACTTTCCAAAATGAAGTTCATTTGAATGAGAAATGAATGTCCAAAATTAGTTGCATCAAAAGCACAAATTGGTCACATGGGAAAAATTAAAAATCTCACATTGAAAACATGGAGAAAAATCATTTAATATATAAGAGATGATGTTTGTGTCTAGACTCGAAGTTTTGAGACCAAAATATTTTGTAAAGGAGAGAAAGCATATCCATACTAAACCGAGTTAGACTTGAAATTTTGTGGTTGATTTAGTCAACATAACAAACAAATATTTATTTCTTTCAACATTGAAATTGACGAACTAGTGGCCATAAATCTAGTATTGAATTCACGTATCTATTAATGCTCATTTTAGTGGAGTTCTTTTGCTTTTGCTAATAAAAAGATAGAAGAATGAGTTTCTTTGGACACAAAAATCTCATTCATTCATATACACAACAAAACAAATCTCCTTCATGTATCTTCTCTCTTTTCTTTGAGTCTTGAGAATACACACATCATTACGAAAGTGAATCAGAAGATGGTGTGGTTGTATCATGAGATTTTGATTGCATTAAACCGTTACACTACAAGTAGTTAAATAATTAAGAAAAAGTATCTCACCTTCACACAAACCGTTCTTTGTTTATCAAATATTGATATCGGTTGTTGTATCTTTATTCTGATTTTATCACCATTTATTAAAATTATTCAGTTTTGCCACATCGTAGAAAGTATGATCTTACATGAACAATTAACATTCCAAAAAGAAAACTTGTAAACAAGTTTTAGACGATAAAAGCATATATAGTTACTTGAAGCTTTCGTAAGCTTGGATGACAGAAGCCACCGTCCCAATCAGGGTCAAAAGCAAGAGAAGCACGGCGGCTAAAGTAGCTGTTCCGGTCCACAAGTTGCTGAAGTAGACTTTTCTGAGAGTGGCCCAATACATCTTTTGTCGAGATTTACAGTGTTTTTTGAGTTTCTTGGCTACGTGGTGGTATTGGGAGCTGTTCCCTACTTTCACGCCAGCCTGTAACTAGTTCACCATGTCCACCACCAAGTCCGGCCGACCCAAAGCGTTCGTTACCACCCCTGTGTTCCAGCAACACATGCATTTACTGTTATTCATATCAATTTAAGGGATAAATGTAATAGGTTTATGATGTTAATTTGTACCTTCTTCGATGAGTAGCTGCACGTCTCTATTAGAAGTAATTAGAAAATTTAAGAAACGTATGTAGTTACTAGTAAAGGGTTTGACGGCACGATGGCATTGCTCAAATGCAATTACATTTCTTAGATACATATCAGACACTTCATTAGCATGGAAGCCCGGCATTGTTAAGGTACCTTTCTCAAACTTCGCATGCAACGAACGAACCTGAACACTGCACAACAAATAACGTCATGAACGTTACTGTGTTTTTTTTGTTTCGTTTATATCATTTATAACATTTTATATACGTTCAACGAAAACATGTTTTTACATCATTTATATATGTAACTATCATTTATACAAATGACTATGAAAACACTATCATTTATACAAGTGACTATGAAAAGAGGGATGGTATCAGTTTAACCACTATATGCAATTATTCTCATTGTTCGTGATTGATGTTAATTAATGTCGATTGCAAAAATTGATTCATGTAAATGGATATATGTTTATTTTAAAATAGTTATTCTATTTTTTAAGGAAAAAATTTAATTTTTTTGACATGTGTCATGATCATGTTGATGACTAACTTTGAAACCAAGCTTAGATATTGTTTTTAATTACTTGTATCCTAGTGTCATTAATGCATCAAGATTGATCTGAATTCATATCCATATCGCACTTGTACCCTAGTGCCGTCGAAGTATCAAAATCGGATTCAAATCCATATATTAATATTAATCAATTATTTCTAGAAACAAAATTGGATAATTTATATAATTGATCAAATAAAATTAATTTAATGTGTTGATTTATCCTAAAGATGTAAAATTATATCATTAATATAAATTATTTTATAAATTAAGATCGAATAACATCATTTTTAATTGATTATAAAACATTTATATGTATCAATTTTTTGATAAACTTATTTTATAATCATTTTTAACTGATTTGAACTTACCATCAATTTTGTAATTGATGTTAATGAGAATTGGTAAATATATTGATTATTTAGTTGATATAAATTCACATTTTTGTGTTGATTTTCTCTTAAGTGATGCAAATAAAAATTGATTTGTGCCAAATCATAGAATATGTATTTTTTTACTATTAATAATTCGAATTCACATCAATTTTCTTTTTGTGACACTTTTTAATTGATACTATATACTTTCTTTTTATTGGTCGTTCATTACCCCTAAAAATGGTCGTTCAGATGAACCTACGGATCGGATGTCTTCGCCTGAGCCGGACATATCTTCTACATTTTGGGAAATCCAAAAGATCGGATGACTGAAACAAAGAGAGGTTGAGAATACTCTGGTCAACTATTTCAAAAGGTCGTTTATTAAATATCTAAAAAGAAGGTGAGAGAAAAATAATAATTAAGCACCTAAAATCTTTATATATTAAATCAAATTAAGTAGATATTGAAGAGTGTGGAGGTTGCAGAAAGAACCCTGAATGTTGGAGCAGGACTACAGATCTATAAGAGTCAATGAGGATAAAGGAAAAGAGATTGAGAAAGTGATTGGTTTTAGATCAAAGAATATGAGCGTCTAAAACAGCGTAGAAGTTGTTGTAACAAGTGACGAATTTGGTGGTATGATAATAGTTAATGATTTGGATTGCACACCACGTTGAAGATATATGAAAATCTGAATAAGAAGATATTCCCACGAAGATTTGGATGATTCGAGATCAAATCATGAAAAAAGAAAAGTCTGACTTTGTCGAAAAAGGCAAACCTAGAAGATCTTTCATCCTATGAAAATAAAAAGGATTGAAGAGGTGTTTGGTAGGGTTAGCCGTTTTAAAAAAGAAAATTTTAGTCCAAAACTTTTCCTATTTTAAGATTACGTGTTTACTTTATACAGTGTTGAAAATGGGAGAGATAATGAGAGGAAAAAAATGTGTATCGTCTATGATTTGTTTAGATTAGAAATCACGTGGGTCACAAGTTAAGGAATTGTCTTAGGATGTGTGTAAATCCCATTAAGAATGTTGTAAACATCTTAATAGATTTCTAATAACAGTTGAAACTCGGTGCGGCAGAGTTTGAGAATCTCGTGTGTATTAAAAAGCTCGTGTTTTATGTGCCCATCATTGTTTTCAATTGGTGTCAGAGCGGGCATCTGAACCAAGTTATTCAACTTAACAACAAGTGAGGATCTTGCGGAAATGATGGACTCGTCAAAAGAGTATATGATTGTGGATCGACCAACATGCTTGAAAAAGGTAATTATGGTAATTGGAAGGTCAAGATGAGGGCTCACATTCGAGGAATTAGAGCAGATGCTTGGACTGCTGTACATTGTGGATGGAAACCTCCTATGGTTGAAGGAGAACATGGCGTTGATGTCCTTAGAGATGAAACTTAGTGGACAAATTCTGAAAAGAACATGGCTACCTACAACTCCAAGGCGTTCTATGTGTTTTTCTGTTCAATTAATAAGAATCAGTTTAGACGTATTCAAAATTCTGAATCCACCAAGGAAGCATGGGATAAGCTGGAGAAAGCTTACGAAGGTACGATCAGTGTTAAAAGGTCTAGGCTGGACATGTTGGCATCACGTTTTGAGAACATTAGAATGGAAGAAATAAAATCAATAAAAGAATTCAGTGGTAAACTTAGTGCCATTGCAAAAGAAGGTCAGAATCTTGGCAAGAAGTATAAGGACAAGAAGCTGATCAAGAAGTTGTTGAGGAGTCTACCTTCAAAATTTGAAAGCAAGAAGACAGCTATGGTAACTTCTTTGGACACAAATCACATTTATTTTGAAGAAGTTGTGGGACATCGCCAATCATATGAAATGGAAATTTGTGCTGGAAAAAATAATGATTCAAAAGGAGTTGCTTTTGTAGTATGTGAGGAAAGAAAAGAGATTCAGGGTCTCAAGAACGAGTTGAATTAATGGCAAAGGTTTTTTGGAGAGCTTTAAGAAGAGTTGAGAAAGAAAATGAAAGTTCATTTGGAAGAACATATGGTAAGGAGAGAGATCATGTTTGAGATGTGAAGAAAAATGAACAACAATTCCATGAGTGTCAAGAATATGGAAATTTCAAAACAGATTGTCCCTTACTAAGGAAAAGAGAACATATCTGAATGTAACGGTTTTGGTCACACAAAATTAGAGTGTGTGAATGGAAAATCAAGGAAGAACATGTCATCTTTTGAAACAAGTTAAAGTGACACAGAGGATGATGATGGTTCAAAGGATGTGAGTGGATATTGTGTCGTCTTAACCACATTTTAAGAAAGAGAGGAATCATCAGACAGTGAAACGGATGTTGACATAGAAGAAGAATCCTTCTAGAGCGAATACGATGAAGAAAGTGATCTGAACGCCAAATCTGAATTTCAAAAGCTGTATGATGGTTGGTTCTTAGCAAAGAAAAGCTGGTTTGTTTTTGAAGAAAAATTATCTCTTCAAACCTTAAATGCTAGGTTGAATGGTGAACTCAATTCTGCAATTGAGATGAATAAGGCTCTCACACAAGAACACGCATAAAATAGAAAGAAGATCCACATGCTCTCTCCTGGGAAGGTTGCAAAGATCAATCATAGTCTTGGTTATCAAGAAGTTATGTCCATGGGTAAAACAAATTTTCATCGTATAAGAAGAAGGATTATGCTTTATCACATCAATATCAAGGGAAGCTGAACATCGAAAGCATGCCAAGGGTTGAAAATAAAGAGTTATTCATGGTTATTCCCAAGTTGAAGCAAATGGGCCAGATGAGTATTGATATATCATGGATTTTACCCGTTTTTAGCCATGATATAAGTCGTTTTATCGAGTCTTTCTAGTGCTTTTTCTATCATTTTAGAGTCTTTTCAGGTTTTAGCACGTTTGGGACGAAATTGGAGATTTTGGAGACATTTGGAGCCTTTTTGGAGCAAACCGAAGAAAGTACCCRTTTTGAAGCTTTAGCATCGATCGACACCATCATGGTATCGATCGATACCGACGTAATCAACGCGCAGAAGAGATTTTCAAGGAAGCCCATAAGAAGCCCAATACTTTCCCTTATTTACAAAGAAGCCCAGCTCGTGTTTTTAGACCTATTTAAGCAAACTCTTAGTCTTTAGGTTAGGAGACTTTACTTTGAACTATTATTCTTGAGCCACCATTGAGATTTGAGAGCTTTTGTGAGGGAGACGGATCCAAGACTTTGTTTATCATAGAGAAGATCCCGAACCCTTGTTTTTATTCTTTTGTTATATTTAATTTCATGATCTATTCAGTTATGTCTTGTTTTTCATCAATCATGTCTGAGTAGTCTCATTTTAGGTTCAGGGTTTTCTCATATGGATTTCTCTGATTTATGATGATTGATTTGTTAGGGTTCATAACCTGAGTAGTTCTTCACCATAGGTTGTTCTCAAAGCTATTTCTAGTCTGATCACCTAGAACATAGAACTTAGATTAATCGATTAGGCACGACAGTGCAATTGAGTAATCTGATAAAACCTAGGGTGAGCAATTCGATTATCTGCAAAGAGATTTGGTTTAATCGAATTGTGAACATATCAAACTTGAATTAATTGCTGGTTTAATGTGTAGGATTTGCAAAGAGATTTGGAATTCTAGATTTTAGACTTAGTTAGTTTTCGCAACGACAGTTGGTTGACTATATTATCGTGTTTGAGTTCAAGAACGGCCCTTAATTGAATTGAACTTTAACTGATTAATTGTTATTTATCATTGATTTCCTGAGAGTTACCCTGAGCCTAATCCTTCCCTTGATTAAATCAACCCAATCGTATTTCGTTCTTCTAATTTACTGTCTAACCGTGATTTGCTTAGCTTAATCCTCACTAAATTATTTATTGTGTGAATTTTCTTGAGTTCTTGTGTTCGACCCCTGATATACTGCAGCAACTGCTTTAGTACTTTTAGGGTATTAATTTGAGCATATCAAGTATGGGGAGAGACAACGATGATCTCGTGCGTCTTCAAGTGAAGCAAGTGGAGGATGAAAATTTTGTTGTTCAAAATTCGTATGTCAAAAATATAAAACTTGTTGTACTACTTTGAAGTATGTGAGATCTTTGATTAGCAATATTTTTAAGTTTGGAAAGGTTGAAGCAGTAGGTTTTGGTGGTATAGAATGGATAAAAAACATGAAAAAGCAAGATGGGATATCCTTGTCACGACCAAAATGTGAGTTTCTACTCTCAACACTATGGATGTGTTTTTTGAACGAATTGTGCCGATCAAGCAGGGGGGGGATTATTAAAGGAGGAGCAGAGTTGGAAGGTCTTGAACTGAATGTATCGGGCTGAAGGGGAAGGTTTCAAATTATGGGGGAGAAACACATATTTTTTTGGAGTATTAACCTTCCTACCTTCATCAAGTACAATTGACATTTTTGTGAAGAAATTATCTTGAGTTGTCCAATTCAATCAAAAGGAGGAGAATGAAAGAGTGTGGAGGTTGTAGAAGAAACCTTGAATCTTGGAGCAAGACTACCAAGCTATAAGAGTCAATGAGAATAATGGAAAGGAGATTGGGAAAGTGATTGGTTTTAGACTAAAGAAGATGAGCGTCTAAAACAGCGCATAATTTGTTCTAACAAGTGACGAATTTATTGACATGGCAATATTTAATGATTTGGATTGCACACCACGTTGGAGATATATGAAAATCTAAGGAAGAAGATATACACACAAAAATTTGGATGATTCGAGATCAAATTAAGGAAAAAAGAAAAACCGACTTTGTCGAAAAAGACAAACCTAAAAAGATTTTTCCTATGAATATAAAAGGAATTGAAGAGGGGCTTGCTAGGTTATCCGTTCAAGAAATAAAAAGTTTAGTCCAAAGCTTTTTCTGTTTTAGAGAATACGTGTTTACTCTATATAATGTTGAAAAAGGGAGAGATAACAAGAGAAAAAAAAACGTGTTGATAGTTGGAGTTTTCACTCGGATCTATGCAAATAACCCTAGTACGTTGTAGTACTTAGGGATCGAATCCACGAGGATCAATTGTTACACTACAGACTATAGAGATTGATTAGGAAGCTAAGACAGAATAAAAAGGGTTGTTGTTGGTGAACAAGAAATAAGACTAACAGATGTAAACAATGAATTAAAAGCGCTAGACTTCAGGGAAATTCGCAGGAAATCACAAATCAAGAATCAGACAATTATTCAGGGAATGAATTAAACACCAATCTCGAACTCAAACAGAATTGTATAATCAATCCACTGTCGTGGCACCAATTACTTTGTCTAGCAACCTAAGATTCTAAACTGTCGTTTGAACTTAGAATTACAGACAAGCATTCAACAGGCAGGTTCAATCTGTTCACAAATTGCCTTAACATCAGCTTTCGTTGGTTAAGGACAATTCACTCTCCTAATGTTCTATCAAGCAACCTATAAGCTTTTGGAGAATAGGTTAAACCCTAAATCAGAGACTAAGTGATCAATTTAGTCTAAGCTATGCAAATTTGATATGCTCAAATTAATACCCTAAAAGTACTAAAGCAGTTGCTGCAGTATATCAGGGGTCGAACACAAGAACTCAAGAAAATTCACACAATAAATAATTTAGTGAGGATTAAGCTAAGCAAATCACGGTTAGACAGTAAATTAGAAGAACGAAATACGATTGGGTTGATTTAATCAAGGGAAGGATTAGGCTCAGGGTAACTCTCAGGAAATCAATGATAAATAACAATTAATCAGTTAAAGTTCAATTCAATTAAGGGCCGTTCTTGAACTCAAACACGATAATATAGTCAACCAACTGTCGTTGCGAAAACTAACTAAGTCTAAAATCTAGAATTCCAAATCTCTTTGCAAATCCTACACATTAAACCAGCAATTAATTCAAGTTTGATATGTTCACAATTCGATTAAACCAAATCTCTTTGCAGATAATCGAATTGCTCACCCTAGGTTTTATCAGATTACTCAATTGCACTGTCGTGCCTAATCGATTAATCTAAGTTCTATGTTCTAGGTGATCAGACTAGAAATAGCTTTGAGAACAACCTATGGTGAAGAACTACTCAGGTTATGAACCCTAACAAATCAATCATCATAAATCAGAGAAATCCATATGAGAAAACCCTGAACCTAAAATGAGACTACTCAGACATGATTGATGAAAAACAAGACATAACTGAATAGATCATGAAATTAAATATAACAAAAGAATAAAAACAAGGGTTCGGAATCTTCTCTATGATAAACAAAGTCTTGGATCCGTCTCCCTCATAAAAGCTCTCAAATCTCAATGGTGGCTCAAGAATAATAGTTCMAAGTAAAGTCTCCTAACCTAAAGACTAAGAGTTTGCTTAAATAGGTCTAAAAACACGAGCTGGGCTTCTTTGTAAATAAGGGAAAGTATTGGGCTTCTTTYGGCGAGAATTCTCGTCCTTGGATATCTATCTCCGCGTCAGTTGCGTCGGTATCGATCGATACCGGGATGGTGTCGATCGATACTCATGCTTCAAAACTTTTGGTATCGATCGATACTGGGATGGTGTCGATCGATACTCAGGCTTCAAAACGGGTACTTTCTACGGTTTACTCCAAAAGGCTCCAAATGCTTCCAAAATCTCCAATTTCGTCCCGAACGTGCTAAGACCTGAAAAGACTCCAGAAGGATACGAAAAACACTAGAAAGACTCGATAAAACAACTTATATCATGGCTACAAATGGGTAAAAACCATGATATATCAGCTATGAGAACAACAATAGGAGAAGATTAACAATGATAAATTCCTATCTATGTCTAATTCAGTGATTCATGAAATCTTTTGAAACCCTAAAACCTAACTAAGAGACTACTCAGACATGACAAGAGATGAACAAGCAATGAATGAATAAAACTCCATAACAATTGAAATGAAATAAGAAAAGAGTATAAGAAATCTTTTCTGAGAGATGAGGTATGAAAAGTTGGAATGGAGATCAAAGCATAGCCTAAAACAATGGCTTAAAAACCATTATTTATAGTTCTAAACAGGTTTTGGTCGAAACCTAAAGAGATAAGGACAATCTGGGGCAAATCTGGAAATTCTTTTATTTTCTCGTTTTTGGACTGGATCGATCGATCATAGTTGGATCGATCGATCAGGGTTGGATCGATCGATCCTGAGTGCCGTGGTCGATCTTAAAATGTCACGCAAAAGTGGATCGATCGATCGGAGGTCTCACTCTGCATCTGCTTCAGCTGCTGGCCAGATCGACCTGTCTTCAGTAAAACGGGCATAACTTTTGAACCACTGATGATAATGACATGAAACCAGTCCCAAATGAAAGCTAACTCAAAGAGATATCTTGTGTCCAAAAATCATTGAAATCCGACATCGGAACGATGTTCAATGAATAGCAAAATTCTGACCCTTCTGCACTGTCCTGCATCTTGAAAACTGCATTTTCGCTCCAAAATTCCAAATTCTCTTCCAAATCATCCTAAAACCTGTAAAGACTTCATAAATGACTAAAAGACTCTAAAACAAAGAAAAAACACAGATAATCCTATGAAAACGATGGTTAAAAACCATGAAAACCGAGATATATCACGTGTATCTTCTCTGCTTTGTTTAGATTAGAATTCACGTAGGTCACAAGCTAAGGGATTGTCTTAGGATGTGTGTAAATCCCATTCTAAGAATGATGTAAACATCTGAATAGGTTTCTAATAAAAGCTGAAACTCGGTGTGCCTAAGTTTGGGAATCTCGTGTGTATTGAAAAGCTCGTGTTTTACGTTTTAATCCACGTTTATAGATTAGATATACGTATGCCAATCAAAAGCAAGAACAAACTCAAACAAAAACGAACAAAAGCCTTATCGAAAAGGAAAACATAGCCTTAATCCAGATAGAAAACTTGAAAAGAAAAGTAGTTAGAAGATGTTTTACCTTGAAATCCACTCCTGCTTGTGATAGGTTTTCCGCGTTCCTCAAATCTGTGATAGCTGGCCATCTCCAGTGATACCTTTTCATCTGTTTTGGAATGTCGTCAAGTGACTTTTCATAAACACACCGCAACATGTCTGTGAAATGCTTGAAGTTTGTTTTTTCTTCGATTTTTAGGCCAAACAAACTCCATATGAGGTGGTCAAAGACCCTACGAAGATCTAATTCCATCATACTGGATTTGAACAACCTATCGAGGATGAAATAGGGCAGTTGATTCTCGAGCAAGATTAAATCATGTCCAACCGTTGAAACGTCTTCCGAATCCTCATCTTTAACCATTGGACAGTACAGAGACTGACGGTTCGTAACACTTAGAACGTAGTCCATAATGAAAACTGAATCCATAGGGATAAGTCACGTAGTATTCGGATGGTATCCATTCAGCCGGTTCTTGATAATATTGCCCGAATATTTTTTTCTTCTGCTGGTATGGTTTTCCTCATTTCTTTTATAGTATCTTCCCCAACTCTTTTGGTAAAAGATTCGGGGTGCGTCTTCTTTATGTCTTCCATGTCAATATTTTTTTTTTCCAGATGCCTAATAAACATCCATCGCCAAATTAAACTTTTGGATTATAGAAATGAGAATTCGAGTACACCACTAAACCAAAATTAGGAAGGAGGTGCGAAACTCCATGGTTTCATCTAAAAACTAAATAACAATGAAAAAAATGACAACTATATATATTTTAAGTATACCTTTTCAATATTTTTCGTACCTCCCTTGTTAAAAAAAGAAAACAAAAAGATAACAAAAAAAATATAAATATAATAATAGGAAGTATGTTTATTTTATAAACTAATAGACCTGTTATGATAAAGTTTTTCACTTTTTTGAAATTAATAAGTATACATATATATATGAAACTCTGTTTTACTAACTATATCTGCTTTACAAAATTTGGTAGATGTATACAAAAACCTCGTTCACATTTCCATAATGGTTTTGGTTTTATGATATCATATAGATAACATCATATAGAAATGTTCAAATTGATTTTATAAACATTTGTGTCACATTTTGAAACATAGTTTTCATGGACATTCTAAAAGATACTCCAATTTTTTTTTAAATGTAGTTTATTTTTGTGATATTTTCAGGTATTCTTCTATTTATTACATAATATACATATATGTAAATCTAATACGTATATTATTTACAAAATTATATATAAAAATGAATTAGGGCTGAATGGATACCAGCCGAATACTTAAGAGGTGTATTTGTTAATAATTTTTAGTTTCTTACATTTTTCTAGATATTTTTGTTTCCTTTTTAATGTATTATCAAGAAAAAATTAACGAGATTGGACTTTTATATATATATATATATATATATATTCGTCTGTGTGAAAGTTTTGTGTTTCACGTACTACGGATTGCTACTCGTTTCAGCGCCATCCTTAGCAGTTGATTTGGGAGAACGATGAAGCGGGCCAATGACGACCATCTGAGGTGTATAGGCTTCAGGTTTCACATCACGTATCCGACTTGGTACTCTATAAATGCAAGGTTTTCGAACTTTCATCTTCGATAAATACTCCATGACCATTTTTCTGCTTCAATATTTGTTAGATCTTTAGTACAATCCAACAACATCATATATACAAACAAACGAGAAGTTGAAGAGTCGATAATAATATGATCTTAGTTTTATTTGTAAAGCTAGAGGGGTTGAATTCTATTTGAAAATTGGTTATAATTATCATCTAGTTCTCATCATAACTGTTTATAGATAAACATATATTAAAGACATAATTCAAGGGAAGAAAGCTTACTGGTGATATGGAGAGGGGTCTTTAAGTGTTATGACAGAGATGTGTCTTTAAATTTTGGTTTTTGTTTTGTCAACAAAAATATTGGTTTTATAGCTCATCAATTATAAATGTGGGTCTTTAAATATTGATAAAGTTTGACAGAGAGGACGATGATCGTATAGGTCAATGGTATTGACCTAATTATGACCGCCAATTAAGTTTTACATTAAAAGTGGAACCTAGTTATGACCGCCAAAAAACCGGAAGACAGCAACGGTGATGATTCATGGTCATGGTCGCTGGATGCTCATGTTCATAGAGACTTCAAAACCGCCTATACTTGGAAAGCTCTTCACGGAGAAACTCAAACAGTTTATTGGCATAATGCTGTTTGGTTCAAAGGTAGTGTCCCAAGACTCTCTTTTGTGTTCTGGCTGGCACAACTGAATAGGTTGCCGGTAATGGATAATCTATTCAATTGGGGTATAGTGGAATCGCCGTTATGTTGTCTTTGTAGTCTACACCGAGAGACGAGAAACCATGTGTTGTTGCATTGTGAGTTTAGTAAGCAGATTTGGCACATAATCATGGAGAGGCTGGGAGGCCCAGCGTGCATATTCCATAATTGGGAAGCACTCCTCTCTTGGCTCTTATCTACATCACCTCAGGTCTCCATATTTCTGAAGAGAACGGCAATTCAAGCAATAATATACTTCTTGTGGAAGGAAAGGAATTCAAGATTTCATAACAAGATATCACTTCCGGCTTCGACAGTTTTTAAGCAGATCGACCGTAGTATTAAAAACACAATATTATAAAGGAGAAACTTACGAGCTTTCTCCGGACTACTTCAACAGTGGTTCCGGTGGGAGTAAGTTTCCAATCGATATTCTGATTGTATGATTTTTATTTTCTTGGCTTTTTCCTTTTTTTTTTTTGGGCCTAAACAAATCTTTGGAAACATTTTTAATGTAACATTCCTATTTCATTAATAGATTAAACTTTTATTAAAAAAAAGGGAAACTTTTGCAAAAATAACCTCCAATTATTGCTTCATATCTGTTATATTATTATCATAAATATTGTGATCTATTCCTATTACAAATAAAGATCAATTTATTTGATCTATCAATATGCAATACATGCAATTATAATGAACGACTTCATAAACAATTACGAGCATTTTGAAACTCCAGATATGATGTAAAAACTTTTAAACCCTTTACCACTTGGCCAATGAACTTCCACAATTATAACTTTAAATTATATAATTAAAAAGTAAGAAAGTAAATACCTCCAATAACATTAACAAATTATTTTATTTGGGGTTGACAGGAAGAGTCTACACAGTAAGAGCCGTCATGGATTGGCCAAACAGAAAGATGTTCTTCGCTAACATCAACAATAATAGTCGAGTACATGACAATGGGAGAGGTAGCTAAGGAGGTGATATAAGTCTAGACATAGTTGGGTATTGAAAAAGTAGAGTTTAGTTACACTATGATAACGGCTAAGAATAAAGTGTATCATGGTAGGAAGAAGCACAATAATATTAGATTTCACAAGATCAAGGAGTTAGCAGCTTCAAGTGAGATTTTACAAGAATAAGATGCATAAGTCGAAGAATGTTGCTAATATGTTTACCAAGAAAGTCATCGCAGAGAAGTTCCAAGAAATGCTAATCTAGAGAATCTAATCTTAATATATATGGTGTACGTACTATGCATATAATATACATACATGTAGAAAATAAAAAAAGCTAAAACAACAAAACTAAACACCAAAACATATGATGTACGTACTATGACATATAATGCATTTACATGTTTGTTTTTTTTTTGGGGCAACATGCAATTACATGTTAAATTTAAACATTAACAATGATCAGTTATGTACGTCTATAATTGATGTGCTCAAAGTTTTCATCCTAAAATAAGCTGCAAATGCACAGAGGAACGCAATAGTACTTGAGATCGAATCCACTAGCTAGTTGGATGGATTACATATTTATGGGAATCAATTGTAGCTAAGTAAACAATATAAATTGCTGTTTTTTTGTGGTTTATGAAACTAAAAATAAGAAAATAAAAACAGAAAATAAAAGCGAACTAAATCAATAACATACTAGCGTTAGAAAATACGATATTCACAAAGATTCATGAATAAAAAGACAATCGATTGATAGGGAATGAAAGATGTTTATGTTCTCATAAACATTTAATCCATGTAAGCCTCTGATGAAAATAACATAAGCGGAAGCGTACCTGATGAATCCATGGTGGAAGAACGATTTTGGGAATGAATCTTCCAAAACAAATCCTGAATAGCTTTAGGTCTCTATTGATGGGATGCAGAGCGTTTTCTGTATTTCTCGTTAAGGTTGTTTTGGGGACCATAACCCGTTTATATAGTAAAACAATTTTTGATTCGGCCCGTCATCAAATTAGAAATTAGCAAATGTATCCACACATCAGTTTAATTTCATAACAGTTATGCCCTTTAACCTTTTATTTTATTATATAATTGACCACTTTAATTTGGTTACTTATATGATGACCCTAACGCATTTAATTAATACATATGTGATCCAAATAATTTTTACAATCTCCCACTGGATCACATGTGTATTTCTAGAAAAATGTGATAGACTTTATGAGCTCAAAATTGTCATCATATCTTAGAGCATAGACAATCTCGTCCATTGAATACAAAAATCTAGGATAATGGCGGTGTTATATAATCATAACTAAACCATTCATACTCACTAGAATCAGTAAAGTCAAATCACATAGATCAATTATGAAAAGTGTGGCATGAAAATCACATGACAGGTGATCAATACATGTCAATTCTCAACTGGTCATACTTTATTGAGATCATTCAACTTTATTGTACAGAGTCCAAAAAAACTGAAACTTTATTTCTGATCAGAAAATGTGTCCAACACAAACCAAAAATAAATAAGACAAACTCCCACTAAACCAAATGATCCTCAAACACTAAAACACCCATTCGAGCAGTATGCTCATGAAAGAAATTTGGTGGAATACCTTTTGTAAGAGGATCAGCTATCATGGAGTTTGTTCCTATGTGTTCTATAGAAATATCTCCACTCTGTACCCTCTCTTTAACAACTAAGAATTTAATGTCAATAAACTTTGACTTCGTCGTACTCCTATTTTTATTAGAGTACAAAACAGCTGATTTATTGTCACAATAGATCTTAAGTGGTCTTTCAACTCTTTCAAGAATTCCCAGCCCGATGACAAAATTCTTAAGCCAAAATCCTTGATTGGATGCCTCAAAAACTGCTACAAATTATGTTGCCATAGATGGAGGTATTTAACTTTCATACAATTTTCTTCGAATCATGTGATACAAAGTTTTCTGGTTGCTCCATATAAATTATTTCATCATTGTCTCCATTGAGAAGTGTTGTCTTTACATCCTTCTGATGAAGCTCTAAATCATAATGTGCAACAAGAGCCATGATTGTCCTAAAAGATTCCTTTGATGAAACTGGAGAAAATGTTTCTTTATAGTCAATCCCTTATTTCTGAGTATAGCTTTTAGCAACTAGACGAGCCTTATACCTTTGCACATTACCACTTAAGTCCTTCTTGATCTTAAATATCCATTAGCAACCAATGGGTTTTTGTCTTTCTAGTAACTCGACAAGGTCCCAAACCTTATTGTCTAGCATCGACTAATACCCTTCTTCCATACCTTTAACCCACTTTTCTGAATTGGACCTACCCATAGCCTCACGAAAGTTAACAAGTTCATCTTTCAATAGGGTTTGATTTTCCTCTTGTTCCATAAGAAACACTATATAATCATCCGGAATAGCATTTTTTCTTACTCTAGTGGATCGTCATAAAGACATTTGTTCTTGTTGTACCAATTCTTAAGGATTTTGAATTTGCTCTTCATGTTCGATATCATCGTCATTTTGAGTCGGAAGAATCTCAGTATCATTTTGAGGTTCCAAATTTCCTTTATCAAAAGCAACTTTTTGAATCGGATTAACAGCTGAAACCGACTCTTTCTCAAAGATGATATTCCTAACTTTATTTCTTCCCCTAAATTCATTATCCTCAAAGAACGTGGTTATTCCTGTCTCAAAAATATTCTTTAGGGTGGGATCATAAAACTTATAGCCCTTTGATCGATCAGAGTAACCAATAAAGTAACTGCACACAGTTCTAGAGTCCAATTTCTTTAAATATGGCCTATACACTACCAGAATACAAGCGATTTCCGACGGCCGTTTTCGTCGGTTATAGTTCGTCGGAAATTAATATCCGTCGGACTATTCCGACGGAATTTCGTCGTCAGAAAAGGGTCAGAATATTCTGACGGATTACCGACGGCGACGTTTCCGACGGATGTTAGGTCGGAACAAAATGTCGTAACACCGTCGAAAACCCGTCGGATATATTTTCGACGGGTTTTTGACGGATCATATTTCCGACGGATATTCCGACGATGTTTTGATCAGAAAATAAACATCCGAACGCCATCGGAAAACCGTCGGTAATATTTCCGACGGGATTCCGACGGCATTATTATCGACGGATTTCCGACGACCTTAGTTCCGACCTTCGCGTCATGTTCTAGATCTGGGTTAAGGTGTATGCGGACTTTAGCTCCTCGACCTCCATGTCACGTTCTTTCACCGTTTGGGTGAGCCTCTCGATCTCTTCTCTGTACCCCGAAGGAAACCGAAGAATAGAAGAAGACGATTCCTGGGTCGGAAGTCCGCCTAATCCAGCGAATCGCCCTTTGACTTTCCGAGTTTCCAATGAAAATAAAACATCAAAATAATGTTAGTAATGAAATTTTGAAAAAATAATAATTGAAAACAATTAGACACTTACATTGAAGATAATGTCGTTGATCTCTTCCCGGGGTAACTCGTTCGAGGACGACGACCCATCGAGAGTGAGCTGCGAGAGTCCAACTTCTCGTTCCCGATCCACCTTCTTCTTTTTGCACGTCTCAACGAGGTCACGCATGCCGGGATCCTGGATCACACCAGTTTTTTTGTTGGTGTGCCTCTACTCGATCACTCTAAGTTAGTCGGGAGCTACGCCATCTCTTTTTGCCTGTAAAATGTTGTTAAGTAAATAATAATAAAAACGAAATTAATAATTAAAAATTGAAATTAGACTGACCATTTCCATTGCTTCCCGTTTGACGGTCTTTGCGCCGCCGTTGTGAATGTACATCCCCTTCCCTCCTCGTTCGCTCTTCCGGTTCTTCGTGTTTGTTTTGGATAGCTTCTTCGTCTTTGGCTTGCTCCAATACTCGCAGAAGTCCTTCCAGATGTCGTCGTCGAGGTCCTTCGGCGGGTCCTTGTTGTGCTTCCACTTCTGCTTCCACTCGTACATGTGGTTCGAATATGAAAGCGCGGCATACATGTCGAATTAGGCAAGTACTTCCCTCGTAAGGGAAGGGTGCCACGTGAAGTCTTGCTACATTTTTAAAAAATCATAATGTTAGTATTCGAAATTAAAATTGACAAAATAAACTAAAAAAAGAATACAAATAGAAAATATACTTACCACGAAACTCCGGTGCCACAAGTCCTTATCGTCTTTCGGGATGTCCGAGTACTTCTCGTACGGTTTGTCCAACATGTTGTGGAGCATCCGTAAGATCGCCTTTGTGATCTCAGGCGACAACTTAAACCTGAAAACAATTAAAAAAAGAATTAAGTCCGTTTAATTAGATTCAAAATCTTAAAAAAATGAAATAACAATCAAAATTTTACTTACCAAGTCCCGTCTTCAAACTTCGGGTCGAGATGGATGCAATGGCTCCGGTTAGGCTGCTGGACTAGGTCCTCGATGCTAATCCTGCTCCGAGCTACGGATTGCTGGGACTCCGGGGTTTGAGTTCCCGAGCTCGATCCGCCAGAAGGCGTGGCCCGAGAACCTCGAGAACGGTGGCCTTGGGAGCCACCTCATAACTGTAGCCCGTCCTCGTTATTCCTGAGGCAAAAACAATAAAATCGTTAGTACTTACGAAATTAAAAAAAATATCCACAAATTGAAGAAAAATAAAAAAATTTCCGAAAATTTAGAATATTTCGAAAATTTCAAAAGTCTTGAAAAATATAAATTTGGTGAAAATTTCAAAATTCCCCAAAATTTGGTGAACATCAAAAATCTCACGTACAACACCATAGTATAAAAGATCACCGGACTGAGTAGATACACCGTAATCTGAAGTTGTCGCACTCCTATCATCCCGAAGAATCTTAAAAGCATACCCCCGTTTGTTATACATCACATGTGACTGTACGTTTGCTAGTGGAAAACGCACAATTTCTTCTAACCACGTGGGAAATCTTTGTCCGTTTGCCTTCTCTGTCGTGACCTGCACGAATAAAATATAAATTGAGTAAAATAAATCATTTATTATATATGATAGTTAAAAACAAGGCAATTAAAACACTTACATAATCTCTTAACCAACGTTCGAACTCTTTCTGTTTGAACTCCATTAGCTCGTCCTTTGTTTTGTTCGGAAATGTAAAACGTTGATATGTAATATACATCCTGTGAGATTGAAGCGATCATCACGTTAACATATATATAATCAAAGACCCAATAAGTAAAATAAATCGTTCAATATAATACCTCTCATATTCTTCAATTCCGTCGTAGTTTGTAAGAATATACATATGCAAATGATCCAACTCTTGTGCTGAAAGTCTCCGCTTCTTACCTTTTCCACTAAGTCGTCCAATCTCTAAGAATATATGAGGAACATCGACCAGATGAAAAGGTAGTACGCCTCCGTCATCATGTCGAGCTGGTCTATGACTCTTCGTTTTGATTTGTAATGGAAAGTATAACTCCGCAAAATGTGAGGTTTCTTTATTGATGCTCTGTGCGACAATAGAACCCTCCACTTTTTTACCTTCTTCTTTAGATGAAACATATACCGTTCAAAAGGATACATCCAACGGTACTGAACCGGGCCCCAAGCTCTGCTTCTCGAGGGAGATGAATTGTTAGATGTTCCATAACATCAAAGAATGAAGGCGGAAATATCTTCTCCAAATTGCAAAGGATTACGAGTATATTATTCGCAAGATTGCGGATATCGTCTGATGTAAGAGACCGCGAAGATATATCTCGAAAAAAGACACTAATCCCTGCATAATGTGCATAACAAATGAATAAATAAATTATTACTATAGTATTTTGTAAAGTATTTAAAAATTAATTTAATGATTGTATACCTGCAATTGCTTCGTGGACATTACGTGCTAGAAGACATGCAAAAGAAAATGGAAGGAGGCGCTGCATCACCACATGGCAATCATGACTCTTCATCCGAGTAAACTTTCCTTCTCCATGATCAACGCAGTTCGGAAGGTTAGATGCGTATCCGTCCGGAAATCTAACAGTTTCTGCAATCTAGTCAAAAAATGCGGCCTTTGAAGGTTCATCCAAACGAAAAGCCGGGACCGGAGGCTTTCCGTTCCCTGTCACATGTAGTGCTCTACGAGAACAAATGTCTAGCAAGTCCAATCTAGACTTCAGATTGTCCTTCATCTTCCCTTGGACATTGAGAACTGTGTTCATAATGTTGTCGAAAAAATTCTTCTCAATGTGCATGACATCCAGATTATGCCTCAAAAGATGGTCCTTCCAATAAGGCAAATCCCAGAAAATACTCCTTTTGTGCCAATTATGTACGTTGTCATAACCATCAACAGGATGATGCCCGTTACCACCACAATCAACGGTACTATCTACACCAAAATCTCTGAACTAATCCAACAAATACTGTCCATTTAACTTAGGAGGTGGACCATCAATTAATATCTGGTTCTTCCTAAACAATGTGGTGCTCCGACGATAAGGATGATCTCTTGGTAGGAATCGCCTATGACAATCAAACCAAGACGTTTTGCGTCCGTGCTTCTATTGGAACACATCTGTGTTATCTTGACAGTACGGGGACGATAACCTTCTGTGCGTTGTCCATCCTGATAACATGCCATATGCTAGAAAATCGCTAATGGTCTACATAAGTACCGACCGCATGATAAAATTCTGCTGAAAAGAAACATCGAACGCCTCAATTCTATGCTCCCATAACATTTGCAGCTCATAAATTAATGGCTGCAAAAACACATCGAGTGCTCTCTTCGGATGCTCTGGTCCAGGAATGAGAATGATAAGGAACAAGAACTTCCGTCTCATGCACAAAGATGGCGGCAAATTGCAAGGTGTTACAATTACTAGCCACAATAAATATTGTCTACCGTGCTTCCCAAAAAAGTTGAAACCATCAGTACATAATCCAAGGTATACGTTCCTCACCTCATAGGCAAAACTAGGATACATTGATTGAAAATGTTTCCATGCTCTTGCGTCTGAGGGATGAGCAATTTCTCCATCCGTTGTATGCTCTGCATGCCATCTCATTGCTCCCGCTGTGCGCTCTGACTGATATAACCTCTTCAATCTATCTGTTATCAGTAAATACCACATCCCTTTAGATGGTACTGACACTCTTCCACCTGTTTTCTTATACCGCGATTTGCGACAAAAACGACATGTCGAACGGCCTGCGTCCTCTCTCTAGTATATCATACAGTTGTCGATGCATACATCTATCATCTGATACGGTAATCCTAGCCCAACAACAAGTTTCTGTATCTCATAGTATGATGCCGGTGCAAGATTATCTTCTCGCAAAATATCTTTCACAAAATCAGCGATTGCATCCACGCACTTCTCACTCAAATTGAAATTCGTCTTTATACCCATCATCCTAGTTACAGCTGATAAAGGGGAATTTCAACCTCTACACCCATCATATAAAGAATTTCAATCCATCGGAAAACTGTCGGAATGTGTCTGACGGATGGCCGTCGTCAGAAATCCGTCGGCAACATCAAACGGCTATATCATCTGTTGAAAATTCATCGTAAATCCATTGGTTAGTTTTTGACAGATTACTGGCGTCGAAAATTTCCGACAGATTTCCGACGGGTCCTATTTTCTGACGGATTTCCGACGGATATTACTTTCGTCCAATTACTGTCGGAAATCCATCAGAAATTTTCGACGGAATTATAGCCGTCGGAATTTCCATCGGAAAAGACCCTATTTTCTTGTAGTATAAGGCCTAGCCTCAGCTGGACATCCCTATATGTGAAAATGTTTTAGACTAGGTTTTCTGCCAGTTCAAAGCTCATAAGGTGTTTTTGCAATTGGTTTAGTTGGCACTCTATTAAAAATGTAAGCTGCAGTCTTTAGTGCTTCTCCCCAGAGTGACAAATCATACTCCTTACCATGTCCTTAAGAGTGCGGTTTCGCCTTTCAGAAACCCCATTCATGTTGGGAGACCCAATCATTGTGTATTGTGGGACAATTCCACACTCCTCTAGGTATTTGGCAAATGGTGCTGGACGTTGTTCACCTGAACCGTCATACCGACCGTAATATTCACCACCACGGTCAAATCTGAGAGACTTTATTTTTCCTTCAAGTTGGTTCTCAACTTCAGTTTTAAACTTTTTGAACACGGCTAGAGACTCTGATTTCTCGTGAATAAGAAATATGTATGCATACCGAGAATAATCGTCTATGAATGATAAAAAATATTGTTGACCATTCCAAGATGTCGTAGGAAAAGGTCCACAAATATCCGTATGTATCAACTCAAGGACTTCTGTAGCTCTATGTGCACCTGATTTCTTATGTTTAGTCTGTTTTTCTTTAATGCAATCCACACAAACTTCACAATTTGTAAAGTCAATAGAACTCAAAATACCGCCTGACACAAGACGCTCAATTATATTTCTAGAAATGTGACCTAGGCGTTTGTGCCACAGATTTTCTGAACTTGCATTTTTGAATTTACGTTTTGTACCCCTTGTCTCAATATTTAAGTTTTCATCTTGAGAATTTACTATGTCAAGCATATAAAGATTGTTATTTTCTAGAAGTGTACTAGTTCCAATCATAACTGAATTTAAAGACAAAGTAGCTTTTCCATGTTCAGTTAGACAAAAATAACCGAATTTGTCTAAATAAGAACGAGAAACCAAATTCCGCCTAAATGACGGTGCAACAAAAGCCTTTCAAATCCAAAAAATGACCAGTACTAATAAACAGTCTAAAATGTGCAATTGCCTCCACATCCACCGAAATCCCATTTGCCATATAAATGCATTTTTCAGCATTAGTTGTTTTTCAGTAGTTCAGGCAACCCTGTAGTGAAACACTGATGTTAGAAGTTGCACCTGAGTCTAACCACCAAGTGTTTTTAGGTACTTCAACTAAATTAACTTCAGAACAGACCATAGCAAGGAAACTACCTTTCTTTCCACGCCAAGCGTGGTACTTAGTGCAGTCCTTCTTTATGTGTCCAACTTTCTTACAAAAGAAGCAGGTATCTTCAGCCTTAGTCTGCTTCTTTTGAGTTGGACCTTTAGCAGCATCATTCTTAACAACCTCAATTTTTCTTCTTTTACCCCTGAACCTTAGAGGTGTTAACCATATGAGCACTTTCAGAATTTTCTTGTTTCATCCTATCCTCCTCTTGCACACAATATGAAATGAGCTCATTAAGAGTTCATTTCTCCTTCTGTGTGTTGTAACTGGATTTCAATTGATTGAACTGTGGAGGAAGAGAGTTCAAATACAAAAAATATGAGCACTTCCTCTAGAAGCGTAGTTTTGAGTGTCTTTAGTTTTGAAACAATATTGAACATCTCCAAAATGTACTCCCTTATGTTTCCTTTGCCGTGATACCTCATGGTGGAAAAGCGATACAAAAGCGTGCTTATTTATGCTTTATCACTTTTTGCAAAACGCAAATCCATCTCAGCAAGGAACTGTTTGAGATCTTTGATCTCCTCATCACCTCTAAAGGTTTTTAGGATGGTGTCCATAATGATCATTAAACCAATGCAATTAGAATGTTCCCACTTCTCATAAACCATCTTATACTCAGCACTGCTGGTATCTGTATGAGAAGTATGTTGTTCCATCCTTAATATAAGGTCAAAATCCGTACACCCAAGGAAAATTTTAACTTTACTTTTCCACTCCTTGAAATTGGAACCAGTAAGTGTTGAAATTGAACCCAAGTTTGCAGATACTGTAGCAAAATTCGTTGATTGAAAGGAAAATAGAATAAACTTTAGTACTCACTTCTTAACTGAAACAAACCAATAATAAATTATAAAAAAATTGTATAACTCATCTTAAGATATCAAGTGCAATATCAATATCAAGTCTTTGGACAGTAATAGTAACGGCTAGTGATACTCTTGTTGTAATAATCAAACACTGACAATAATGCATGACGAACAGTAAACCTATCTTTGGATCGATTTACCATCCACATGTTTATTCCTAATAATTGTCATATGTTTATCATCACTAGTATATATGTAATTCGGCCAAATACAAAACTACATTTGGGTCGATTTAATATTCGCATAAATTTACATAAATACAACATTCAATATTTTCATTGAAAAAAATATCCTCAAGAGATGTCACTTTGGCGATATCTTGCATTTGTTAATCCAATTTAAATATTAAACTATACAGTTTAAATATTAAATAGTGAACCATTGATTGCATTGGTCTTAAAAACTTGTAGCATTTGTGGTACCAAGTGTCAGCATAAATCCAGCTTAAAGTTCTAGTTTAACCACTTATACGATTGAGATGACGCAAAAAAATCACTACATTTTATTTTGGGAATGAAACATGCATGTTTAAATTTGAATGTAGCCGGGGATGGAATGACTGAACACAAACACAAAACACAAAAACCAAGACGAGTTTACGATTAAGAATGAAACAAAAGTAACATGAGCATACACTTTGCGGCAAGCAGTGTTAAGCTTTGCCCTTGATGTTTTATTCGGAAGGAAAACAAAGTTGAACATTAACATACACAAATGTAATGGCATTGATTACACTTGGTGAGGTTATCAAGAAGTTACGTAGCAATGGCAGTGATTCACCCCAGCATCAGCTTCAACACGTCCAGCACAGACTACAGACCCGAATTTGCCAACGCAACAGGTTTTGCAAACACTATCTGTACCTGTGAAAGGCACCGGCCCGCACTCGCCTAAGAAGTTGAAGCATGCAGCCTGGGTCTCCAGGATTCCTACATGTTGACATATTATCAAGTTCATCAGCACAAGATAATTAAAAGATAAGATATATATATAAACTTAATTGCGAAGTATAATAGAGAAATTCGTGAAATTAATACCAGTCGAAGCCATCAAGAGTACAAGCAAGAGAACAATAAAGCTGACGGAGTTGAGGTTCTTTGCCATTTCTTTTGTTTTCGCTTTGCTTTTTCAAAACTTAATATTTTTCGTTTTTTCCTTCAACGATTTTTTCAGATGGGACAAGCCATTCAATAAAGGGAATCGTTGAACTTCTCAACTCTTTTGCAACTCGTTCAGGCTTGCGAATTAGTGAAGTAAAGTCAGTCATGTATATTGGTGGTGTTTCGGATCAACAAAGACAAGATCTCACTTCGGCATACTCTTTCACACAAGGTACACTTCCGGTTCGTTATCTCGGACTTCCACTTCTTACAAGGCGCTTTTCTTCCCAAGATTATTTGCCATTGCTGGAACAGATTCATAAAAGAATAGGTTCATGGACAGCTCGTTTCCTATCTTATGCGGGAAGGCTACAATTGATTAGATCAGTTATTAATGGGATGGTCAACTTTTGGTTTACGGCATATCGCCTTCCAAATAGTTGTCTCCATGAAATTAATCGACTTTGTGCTGCATTTCTGTGGTCGGGACCGGAACTAAACCCTAACAAGGCTAAGGTTTGCTGGAATGAAATTTATCGGCCTAAGAGAGAAGGTGGTCTTGGTATAAAAAATATTATCGAATCTAATAAAGTCTCATGCCTCAAATTGATATGGAGAATTCTCTCAGCCAAGGATTCTCTATGGGACCGAGACTCGCTAGGACATTTGGCAAAGAGGGTTGATACGGTAAACTTGAGGTCAAGGGTTCGAGGCTTGGGAGAGTTTCCAAAGGAGAAAAACAACATAGTCTTGTCTCCGCCGTAGGAAGATGTACGGGTCCGCAAGGGTCCCGAACCTCCTGGTTATTAAGAAAAAAAAAAAAAAGAATTCTCTATGGGTCAATTGGATTCAGCAAAATCTGATTCGCAAAGGATCATTTTGGAATATCAAGCAATCAACAAGCCTTGGTTCGTGGATGTGGAAGAAAATTCTCAAATACCGTTCAATCGCAAAATCATATCATCGGGTAAATGTTCAAAATGGAGAAAACTCTTATTTTTGGTTTGATTGCTAGTCGAAGTTTGGAAATTTACACGACATATTGGGATCTAGAGGATGTATTGATCTCGGTATTACAATGGAAACTACGATGGCCTCTATTTTTTCAGCAAGAAGACCTCGTCGACATCGTTCAACTTTGCTGCAGGAGATAGAGGCTGAACTCTCCTCCCTTCAACAACAACAAAACAACTCAGCCATTGACACGACCTACCCCGAAACTAACGAGACAATTACAAAATTTTTGATACCAAATTGAAAAGACCTACACGAAAGAGTACACGAAATTTTTTTTTTTTTTTTTGCGATTAGGATCGATCGATCTATATTATGGATCGATCGATCTCACCAATGCCGATCGATCTCAACCCCCTAAAAACAACCAGAGGCGCTCTGCCCAAAATCGACTACCCAAGATCGATCGATCTTGCCAAGAACGATCGATCTCGTTTTCTCCCCAAATGTCTTTCCGAGTTTCTGTCCCARATCGACCCCTGAGGATCGATCGATCCTCCCGAGATCGATCGATCTTAAACTTCCAAAAGTTTCCAAGCCAAAACGATCCCCCAGGATCGATCGATCCTATCTGGATCGGTCGATCCTCCCCCTTACCCTGCAACCCGAGAACAACCCAACAATCTCAAAACAATGCCAAACGCACATCAAACATAAAMAACCTTAACTCATACATGTTCCCCTATCATAACATCACTATCACGCGTATGTACGAGTCCCAAAAACATCACTACCACCCCAAAACACAAGAACACAAGAATCAAAACCAAAACCTTCAACCCCGAGATCATCCCTTTTCCTCGGCCTTGGTTCCACGCGCTCCACAACCTATGACCTCTCTTTACCTGCACCAAAAGAGGTGCGTAAGCATTGGAAATGCTTAGTGAGGCGGTCCTCCCGTCCCACGGTTATACACGCACACAATCAAAGACTTACCGAATTGAAAGCAACGCAAGCAACAATCAAACAAGGAATGATAGAGCTCCATCAAACACACAACACACACAACTTGGACAAGCCATAAATCACACCCATATGGTCAAGTCCTAACACACGAAACAATCACGATAATTCTATGATCATGTGGTACAACCACGGTCACGCACTCACCTTTGCTTTGACGGTTGAGTCTACACGAAAACTTTAGAACCTCAAGCTTGATTCCCCTTGGTACAATCACACACTAAGATATCCATTACAAGCCTGTCAAGATAGAACATAATATTCCCTCAAGAGATTAATCCCACTAGCCTTAAGCTCAAAAGCTTAAACCTCAAACTAGGATTCATCCTTCCCAAAAACAGAGTCTCACTAATCCGATCATAACTCTTACGCTAGTCAAAAGTTTAACAATTCCTTCGGTCAATCTCAAGATAAGCCTTTCAAGAATCTATCTACCAAATTTCAGCCCAAAGAAATGAGATTCGAGCGCCCAATCGCTCTCTCTACTCAGTCCTGTCGAGATTGCTCTGTTTTTGAGTGATTTTGAAAGAAAATTCCAAACTCTCAAACCATTCAACTAAACGTGATGAAATTTTGTAGATAACTATTCAAGAGGTTCAAGAACTAACCCTAAAATTTCCAGACCAAACCAACAAGATTCATGTGTTCAATCAATCTCTCAAACTCGACCCATCTCTATTAACCCAAAAACAGAGCAGTCTTGGGAGAAAACTCGTAACTCCCAAAATACTCAAAATAATCCCACGAAATTTGGTATATAACTATGCAAGAGATGGAAGAACTTACCCACAAAGTTTCAGCCAAAACCGAGCTATTTATCTAGGCCGATCGTCCCCCTGAATCAGCTCCCAAAACTCTGTTTTTCTCCAAGTTTCTTTCTCCTCTTCTCCTTCTTCTTCTTTTTCCTTTTCTCTCTTCTTCTCTCTCCCTCTCCCTAGCTCGAAATCATCATCTTCCCATGAGAAAAATGGAGAAGAAGAAGTGTGTAGAACCTTTGAGAAGAAGGAGAAGATATTTTTGTGGTTTAATCAAATTAAACCAAACCGAACCGAAATCACTAAACCGCAATCTATCGATTTTAAATTAATTTCTCCTGCTCGGTTTAGTAATTCCGCCCAATTTCCCGAAATATTTGGGACACTTCCCCGTCTCCAAAATATTTCCTTAACTTCCGCTAAAATCCCGTCAAACTCCGGAATTACCGCTAATTCCGCGTAAACCGAACCATTCGAAATTACAACTCAACGATCAATCCTTTGATCGAATCAACCCGTTTTACCGTCCCTAGAGCCATCACTCAAGCTCGGTATTATCCACAACACTTTCCATCTCATTTCCGTCAAAACACTATTTCGAACCAAATCGACCCGAATTGGTTCCGAAACGATTAATCTTCTGATTAATCAAACCAATCTCAACCACGGTATTTACTAATCGATCTTACCGTTGTTTCTATTTCTCTCAAGAACAAATACAACACGGTACGAGGCAACATCAAAATAACAACTTATACCGTAAGAAATGTAGTAACTTATTCTACAAGAAAACGACTTGGGATACGGATGTTACAGCCATGGACCAGCACTTATGGAAAGTGGCGAGTAACAAATTCAAAGCTGAATTTAACACAAAGCTAACTTGGAATCAGCTACGAACACATCACGATATCAAAGACTGGTATGCTTGCATTTGGTTCTCTTATGGGCCTATGGCACACCAAAATTCGTGTTTTTATCCTGGCTCGCAGTTCAAAATAGACTGTCCACTTTCAACAGAATGACTTGGGCTCCAAACCAGCAGAAGATTTGCCTTCTCTGTAATAATGCTGCAGAAAGCAAAGAACATCTTTTCTTTAATTGCAGATACTCATCTGAGGGGTGGTTTAACTTAACCAATCTGCTTTTACTGAATGAGTACACTACGGACTGGGACGCCCTCGTCCAGCTACTCTCCCAACGTCACACCAAACGGGACCATGCCAAAGTCTTTGTGATTCGATACACCTTCCAAGCAACAATCTACAACATATGGCAAGAACGAAATCACCGGAACCATGGCCAAAAGGAGAGGCCATCAAGCACACTAATGAGAGTCATTGACAAAACGGTTCGCAATCGTCTTTCAACCATAAGAGACATTGGAGATAGAAGATATGAAGAAACCATGAGTATTTTGTTTTCTCCACGGCAAACAACTTAATCTACAAATCTTTTTAATCTTTCTGTTTCATTGTAAGAAAAAAGTCTGTAAAACGTTGTTTCTTTTTTGAGAATTAATTTAACAAATTTTCAAAAAAAAAAAAAAAACTTTAACTTGGGTGATACAAATCCAAATGTGTGATGATCTATTTATAGTCAAAATTTTGTACTTCGTTATAATTGTTTAATCCCTCTTCTTCTATTTTTTTCAGGTTTTTCCTTTTTCATAATGTCGCCACAATTGTGCATTGACTCCTTTTTCATTACATTTTATTTTCCAAAGGTATTCCTTTTTTATTATCATGGACTTGTTTTAAATTATTAATCTAAAGGAAGGTCGTTGCTGTATTAGTCGTTATAACTAATTTTATATATTTATTTTTTCTTTAGTTCTAAATAACCATTGTTTAAAATTGAGAATGTTGTTGTCATTGATAGAGTATGCAGGAATCTTGGACATTCTTTAATCCGATAATTAAAACTTTGGCTTCATTAATTACTTCAATAATACATTTTACTGCAACAATCATGGCGACACTATCTCGATTCTTTTGAACATCTTCGTATACATGTCAAAAAAAAAAAATAGAAAGCTTATGAGCAGTCCATATGTAATCCAGTTATTGTTTAACTAAACCAATACACTTCGGAATATTAGTTAAACCAATAAAATGATGATGGAGATTACCAATCTAGAAAGTTCAAGGACTTAATAAAAATGTTCAATGACAGATAGAACTATAAGATGAATCCCCTTACGCTCTTAAAAAAATGGTTTACTCTTTGCTCGATTGGTAATTTGAAGAATAAATTGATGTACATCATATGATACATATTATTTAGGATATGTTACTTTTACTATAAGGTTTCTATTTCTTGATTTTTAAAGCAATTTAGTATTATATATTTCTCTCTTTACTTTTCTTAGGATGCTTTGCTTTTATAAATAGGGATGAAGCAAATATAATGCGACGGAGGGTTTGGATTCTTACGACATATTGTGTATAGAATAACGTCACTTAACAGCTCCATATCGACCACAACAAAACGGTGTCGTAGAAAGACGAAATCGAACGTTGATGAAGATGACTAGAAGCATCCTCAAAGCCTTGAATGTACCAAATTATTTATGGGGAGAGGCAGTACGTCACTCTACGTACTTAATTATCGAGTACTACCTTTGACCAACTAAACCCCATACGAATCCTTGAGGAACAAGAAACCAAGCATGGATCACGGAAGAGTATTTGGGTGCCTTGCTCAGAATCAGAAGATATAAATTTTACAAATTAGGTGACTCTAAACTTTCTCGATTTGGACCTACGTGCACGGTTTGGAACATTACGATCGAAACAGAAAGAATTAGACTGTAAACCAACCTGGTATGGAATCTTGACCCATCAGAGAAACTCCACGAATTGGAATCATACTAAACAGAGATCAGATGTGGAAGTTATTTGATATATCATGGATTTTACCCGTTTTTAGCCATGATATAAGTCGTTTTATCGAGTCTTTCTAGTGCTTTTTCTATCATTTTAGAGTCTTTTCAGGTTTTAGCACGTTTGGGACGAAATTGGAGATTTTGGAGACATTTGGAGCCTTTTTGGAGCAAACCGAAGAAAGTACCCGTTTTGAAGCTTTAGCATCGATCGACACCATCATGGTATCGATCGATACCGACGTAATCAACGCGCAGAAGAGATTTTCAAGGAAGCCCATAAGAAGCCCAATACTTTCCCTTATTTACAAAGAAGCCCAGCTCGTGTTTTTAGACCTATTTAAGCAAACTCTTAGTCTTTAGGTTGAGGAGACTTTACTTTTGAACTATTATTCTGGAGACTTTACTTTGGATTTTGATTGGAGAGCTTTTGTGAGGGAGACGGATCCAAGACTTTGTTCATCATAGAGAAGATCCCGAACCCTTGTTTTTATTCTTTTGTTTTGTTTAATTTCATGATCTATTCAGTTATGTTATTTGTTTCACCTATCATGTCTGAGTAGTCTCCTTTTAGGTTCAGGGTTTTCTCATATGGATTTCTCTGATTTATGACAATTGATTTGTTAGGGTTCATAATCTGAATAGTTCTTCACCATAGGTTGTTCTCAAAGCTATTTCTAACCTGATCACTTAGAATATAGAACCTAGATTAATCGATTAGGCACGACAGTGCAATTGAGTAATCGGATAAAACCTAGGGTGAGCAATTGGATTATCTGCAAAGAGATTTGGTTTAATCGAATTGTGAACATATCAAACTTGAATTGATTGCTGGTTTACTGTGTAGGATTTGCAAAGAGATTTGGAATTTTAGACTTTAGACTTAGTTAGTTTTCGCAACGACAGTTGGTTAACTATACTTTCGTGTTTGAGTTCAAGAACGGCGCTTAATTGAATTGAACCTTAATTGATTAATTGTTGTTTATCATTGATTTCCTGAGAGTTACCCTGAGCCTAGCTTCCATCCATATTAATCGACCTAATCTTATTTCAATCATTTGTTTTCTCATTGTTTATTGTTGGCTTAGCATAATCTGCATCTTTCATCTATTGCGTGAGTTTTCTTGAGTTCCTGTGTTCGACCCCTAACTTTACTGCAACAACTGCTTTAGTATCATTTTAGGGTATTAATTTGAGCATATCATTATTCAAGTTCAAAAATGGAAGATCCTACACTTGCCTTATTTGGCATCTTGCAAGTTCAATTCACAAGGGATCTTTCCCCAACTTTCTTGGCACGAAATTAAGGCTAATTAAATTCACCTGGACGTTCCTAATAACCACTCCTTCGTGCCTAAGCTTTCAAAAATCAAGACACCTCACAACTTGCCTTATTTGGACAGATTTCGCTAATTAAGTGCAATGGCTCTATCTCCTTTAATTAAGTTTGTGATTTATTTTCTTTATTTAAATTTCTAGAACATTAGGGGAGCCCTATTTTTGAGCCTATATAAGCACAGCTCGTCCTCCCTCATGGGAGGCTCTCTCTTAGACTTTTGTAGCCACCAACTTGCATATCTATCAAATAGTTCTTCTTTTACTTCTTCTCTTTTGTTTATGTTTATGTTTTGATTTCTGTTCTTAGTTTTATTTAGTTTATTGTTTATTGTTTTATGATTCTAAATCCCTATCTAACCGGAACCCAACGGTAGATAAGGGAGTAGATCTTTTAAACCACGAAGGGTGGTGGTCGATGATAGGATCTACGATTTAGAATTCAGTATGTCTGATTATTCTTAATCGATTTAGCTACTCTATAAACAATCTTAATGCTAAGTTATGTCCTAAGGGATGTGCTTAAAGTTATAACCGAATCCGGTATGTGTGGTTATACGAATAGAAGCTCTTACCACCACGAGAGTGAGTTAAAACTTCAGATCCACTTATTAGAGAGTATTAGCTATGGTCGAGTTTGTTGTTTGATAGAGAAACTCAATGCTAGTCTAGCTAGGTCCCAAGTTAGATTAAGATCTCAGGAATACATCACCATGAGATTGGAATGTTATTCTAGAAATAGATATATCATTCACTTTTCGTCTTAGACACGCTCTAACGCAAGTTAATCACTTGGTTAATCGTTGGATGTTGTGACAGCCTCCAATTGATGTGTCTCTCACACATAAGAGTAATCGATGATGGGATTGTGTTTAACGCGTCAAGGTCGCCACGAGAGTGAGTCTGACACAATGACTAGTACCACGAGAGTGGCCTAGCCTAACTTCGAATATCCCTAGATTGACAATACAAACTTATTAGGTAGAACATGAATTCTAAATCTAGATTTCCTGACAAATCGACTATCACCCAATTCACTGTAAATATTTATATAAGTATTTTAATTATGTTATTTATATTTATGTTATTTATTTTATGCACTTTAATTTATGTTATATAAATTATGCAATTTAATTTACGTATTTTATTCTATGCATTTTATTTCATGTTATTTATTTTAAGCGCTTTAATTTACGCAATTTAATTATGTAATTTGCTTTCCGTTATGTACTTTTATGCATTTCAATTTCTGTTATTTAATTAATGCAATTTATCTATGTTATTTATTTTATGTCATTTAAATTATGTTATTTATTTTATGCAATTTAATTATTCTTTATTTAATTTATGTTATTTACAATTTTATTTACTTTATGTTATTTATTTTTCCGTATCATCTAGCTTAGGATTCGACACCTCCTTTTATTATTTCGCTTAGATTAGATTTAGGCTTGTATTCTCTGTGTGTTATTCTCAATCTCTGTGGATCGAACTCGTTTGTACTACAATTGCATTGATTATTCACTTGCGGTCACATCAGGTTAAACTCTCGAAACTACCATGTAGGTAACGTTCGGGTGAAACCTGGTGAAGAGGTAGAAATAACCTCCCTATCACTTCCCCTCTTGTCAGATTAAGGACGAGAGCCGATGGACCAAAAGACGGGCAAACGGGTCGTCCTAGAAGGGGAGGGAAAGGAGTGTGCGAGGAAAAAGCGGATCGAAGGGAGCCGAGGGAGGGCGAGATTGAGGGAAAAAAGAAGTGCGGCGCAGAAACCAAAGGCAGAGAGGAAATCGACAAGGAAGGGGCGACTGGGATGGGAGAGGAGGAAGTAGGAGAGAGGGAGGTAAAAGAGTAATGCCCCAACTGCCCCCGTCCGTGGTCCCATGACCACTCTCGCCCCTGGGTCCATGCACATCCGACGGCCAGTTTGTTACTTCTGGAGGCTTTAAAGACTTGTTTACTGATCCTATAAATCACCACGTGATCTTTTCTCCTGCTTTGTCATCACTCAGACAGTACCGAAAATCACTTCCTGGTAGGTCATCCATCTTTAAATTGCTCCAGCTCAAGCCCGCTTTACTCTGGAGTTCTCTAGGGATGGTTAACCGAAAAGATAAGTGTTCTTTCATGACATAGGTAGCCAAATTAATTCTTATAAGCTTTCCTCATGCACCACCAAATTTCTAGATTCCGGGGTGTTACAATCCACCCCCACTAACGGATCGCAACGTCCTCGCTGCGCATCAAGATTGTCACCCCTGACAGCATGAGCCCTCTTGACTCCATGTTTGTCTGGGTTCGCCTCTGATACAAAATATAATGCCCAACCGCCCCCATCCGTGGTCCCACGCCTGTAACACCCCCGTTCCCCTTCTAGGACCGGAAGCGTTACTTACGGCACGACAGACTTCCGACCCAAGATTACCGAGCAAGCCCGAGACCTTAGACCGAAGGTCCGAAGCACCRTTACCTACTTRTTCTTAAACGAAGCTTTTCAACTCGAATAAAAACTTGTAGTTAGTTCGCTCGGACAGAGCTAATATCATCATTGGAAAACTTAAGCATTCAMGAAAAACCTTCCTTATATTTCATAACTTACGTTTCATACAACAAAACCGTTTTAACGTGCATGCACTACTACAAAACATTTCGCAGCGGATAAGTAAACGTACGTTTTGCAAAAGGCTAAATCTATACACCGGCTTCACCAAAAAGTGTTCCTTCCCGTCCCTCCGATCTAATGGTTTCCTGCAAGATTTGAGTTCGGTAAGCAACTAAGTCGCTTAGTGAGAAACGGGTACCTAAACAAACATATCAATAAACTCCCACAACCCAAAATAACAATCACCATCAATAAACGAACAAACACATAACGAAACATACACGCGAAGCAACGCTTCTCATAACTCATTTTTAAACCATCCACGGCATTGAAAAGTTTTCTTAAGTTCCCTTTCTTACTCCACCCGGCCGCAGCCACAAAGGCTCGGACGAACGAGTGGCCCGAACCGTAACTTGACTGCCGGACTGCCCACGGTCACCAGTCAATTACCGCATCGCCATGCGATGTACGGCTAAGGGAGCAACCCGATAGCCCGCACATTTGTTTAAGAATTCCAATCCGTCTAACCCACGTTCTTATGCAACAGATTAAATCCACTCTTAGATCCACAATCAATCATGCATAATCACCAAAATTCACGTACTAAAACTCAAGCATAAACACCAAAGAAATATCCGAACTCAATACCAACGGATCTTGCTTAAGAAAATAAAACAACCGAACTCACAGTTTACGGCCACAGAAGGAACCGAAGAAATCCCGACGATCCAATCCTTTCCGACAACGTAACTCCGACGATCCGCTTAACCCGAAACTCGACTTTACTCGGAACTTTTCTCTCGGTCTCTCTCGAATAGCTCAGCCAAAAACTCTCTCAAATGTCCAACCCGCGCAAATGAGACCAAGGCCTTGTATTTATAGAAAAAGGTTACTTCGGCCGAGGGTTTTCCTTTCCCTTAGGGCCCGACACGTACGCGGTGACTCATGGCTCCTTTGCCCACGGAACCGCCACCAAGCTACTTCGCATGCAAGGTGACACCGAGCTACTTGCATGTACACGGAGTGACACCGAGCTGCTTGCTACATGCGTGGCGACACCCAGCTGCTTGCATGCTCACGGACCAAGCAGCTCGCCATGCAGCTACTTGTTCAAGCACCTCAAAACTTCCTTAACCYGATACTCGGCCAAACTGACGGACGTYCCCGCGACTAAGATTTCCGACTCATGGTGCGGGTCATTACATCCTCCYCCACTTATTAGAATTCGTCCCGAATTCATATACCTTCCGTCTGCACTTCCTCCACAAACATCTCGGGATAATTYTTACGAAAGCTTTCCTCATCTTCCCAAGTCACCACAATYCTATTMTGTTTCCCCCAAAAGACTTGAATCTGCTGAAACTGACGGTTCTTTAGCTTCTTGACWCRACGCTCTCCTAGTCGAATCGGTCCTTCAGGGTAAGTTAGATCTGAACGAAGTTCCTCTATCCTCTGAGGTTCAATCTCCGTCGGATCCCTCACGTGTTTCCTCAACATGGACACATGGAACACCGGATGTAAKGCCATATCCGATGGAAGTTCTAAGCGATAGGCCAACTCTCCGATTCTTCCCAAAATCTTATAAGGTCCTATGAATCTGGTAGCCAATTTACTGACTTTACCAAAACGGTCTTTACCTTTCTGAGCCGCTACCTTCAAATACACCTAGTCCCCAACTACAAACACTACCTCTCGGCGGTTCTGATCCGCATACTTTTTCTGTCGATCCTGAGCCTTCTTCATATTCTTCTGGACTGTCCTGATTTTCTCGGTCGTCTCATCCACAATCTCTGGACAAAACATTCTTCTCTCCCCGACTTCCGTCCAACACAAGGGTGTTCAGCACGGACGTCCATACAAAGCTTCATATGGTGACATGCCGATGCTGGAGTGAAAACTATTATTGTAAGAAAACTCCACCAAGGGTATGTGTTGTTCCCACGTCCCGGCCCAATATAACATGCACATCCGAAGCATGTCCTCAATGGTCCTTATGGTCCGTTTCGTCTGTCCGCCGGTCTCGGGGTGAAACGTTGTACTGATATGGAGGTTAGTTCCCAAGGCATCTTGGAACGCTCTCCAGAACTTCCCGGTAAACCGAGGATCTCTATCGGACACAATGTCCGCTGGTACCCCATGAAGTCTGACAATCTCCTTTATGTACAACTTAGCCAAAGTCTCAAACCGATCTTCTAGTTTCATCGGAAGAAGATGCGTAGACTTAGTTAACCGATCCACTATTTCCCAAATTGCATCGTTCCCTCGACCCGGTGCAATCGGCAATCCCGTGATAAAGTCCATTGTGATGGCTTCCCATTTCCATTCGGGAATCGGTAGACATTGCAATAATCCCCCCGGCAACTGATGTTCCACTTTCACTAGCTGACAATGCTGACACTGAGCTACCCAATGAGCAACTGATCGCTTTATCCCCGGCCAATGGTAGTATCGTCTGATGTCCCGATACATCTTTGTACTCCCCGGGTGAATACTAAGCAACGACTGATGTGCCATCTTTAATATTTCTTTYYTTAGGTCCTTTCCGGCTGGCACAGTAATCCTTCCATTCAACAGTAGCGTACCATCTTCGGCCAAGTGATAGCCACTTTCGTTCCTTCCATCGCTCTCTTTTAGTTCCTCGCGATCTTAATTTGATTAACAGCCTGAACTCCTAACTAAGTTCACTGGTCTCGCTTCTAGCGGAGACRCACCATTTTAAACGCATCCGCCAAGGCTTCCACGTCCTCTCAACATCCACACTTACTCGACGACGACTAAGAGCATCCGCGACTACATTTGCTTTCCCGGGATGGTAGAGAATCTTCAGGTCATAGTCCGCAATGAACTCCATCCATCTCCGTTGTCTCAAGTTAAGATCCGGTTGCGTGAACAGGTACTTAAGACTTTGATGATCCGTAAGAACTTCTACGGTCTCTCCGTATAGTACGATCTCCAAATCTTCAACGCAAAAACTACCGCGGCCATCTCTAGGTCATGAGTGGGGTAGTTTTCCTCATGCTTCCTTAGCTGTCGTGATGCATAAGCAATGACCTTTCCATTCTGCATCAGAACACAACCCAGTCCTACTCKGGATGCATCAGTGAACACCGTGTACGGTTGGTTAGGCTCGGGAAGAACCAGAACAGGTGCACTGATTAACGCTTCCTTCAACCACTCAAACGAACTTGCTGCCTCAAGGTCCCACTGAAACTTGACTCCCTTCCCGGTCAAACGAGTTAACGGTTTAGCTCGTGCAGCAAAGTTTTTCACGAACTTTCGATAGTATCCGGCCAGACCCAAAAAGCTTCGTACTTCCGAGGCATTGGTTGGTTGAGGCCARTCCTTGATGACAACAATCTTCTCTGGATCTGCTGACACACCACGGTCTGAAACTCGATGGCCTAGAAACCCAATTTCCTTCTTCCAAAACTTGCACTTACTGAACTTAGCAAAGAGCCTCTGCTCCCTTAATCGGCTCAAGACYAGTCTCAGATGTCTCTCATGCTCCCTCGCATAGATGAGAATGTCGATGAAAATGATTACAAAGTCATCGAGGTAGTCCCAAAAACTTCGTTCATCACTCTCATGAAAGCTGCGGGGGCATTCGTCAATCCAAACGGCATTACGACAAACTCGTACTGTCCGTACCTCGTTCTGAAAGCGGTCCTCTGAATGTCGTCTTCCGCGACTGAGATCTGATGGTAGCCCGAAGCTAGATCGATCTTGGAAAATAACTTGGCTCCTTGGAGYTGATCTAACAGCTCGTCTATCCTTGGAAGTGGATACTTATCTTTGATCGTCACATTATTGATACCTCGGTAATCAATACATAAACGCATGCTTCCATCCTTCTTTTTCACGAACAAGACCGGAGCTCCCCATGGTGAAGAACTCGGTCGGATGAATCCTTTCTCGGCAAGATCCTCCAATTGTTTCTTGAGTTCCGCTAGTTCTGCCGGTGTCATTTTGTATGGTGCCTTGGCTATTGGTACTGCGCCCGGCTCCAGCGCAATGGCGAAGGGATTAGCGCGCGGCGGCGGTATTCCCTCCAATGGTTGGAATACATCCTGATACTCTCGGACCACCGAAACTTCCTCTAAATCTGGTTCTTCCGTCACACCATCGTCAAACATAGACAAGGTGACCAGATAAGCTTCTCCGACTCGTAACTCCTTCTCCACTCTCATCGCTGATACCACTGATACTCCAAAACTCGGACGAAACCCACCAACGTAGACCACTGATCTCCCATTTCGACCAACTGAACCTTGCCTTTACTACAATCCAAACGGGCTTGATGAATAGACAACCAGTCCATTCCCAAAAGCACCTCGTGATGAGCTAGCTGCCACTAACAGATCGACCGAAAACCTACCTTGATCACAACAGAACTCTCAACACACAACTCGAGGCATAGAGGATTTGGTCACCAGGTGTTCTAATTGTACACTTACCCTTACTATCGTAAAGGTTCCCTCGAAGCCTTCTACAACCTGACACAAAGCTGTCGCACTAATCAAACAAAACGTGCACAAGGATACCACCAACACGTAATGTTCCTAACCATCAATCAATTTCTCACAACTCTTTATTCTATTTGCAAGCAATCATCAAGTAAACACATGCATCAATCAATTACAAGTACAAAAACCCAACATACCTGCGATGGGTCCTTTAGGAGGACATGGAGGTTCGGGGTTAGCTGCACCCAACACACACACTCGCGCTGCTGTTGCTGGCCTCTTGGGCGTTAGCCCTAACGCAAGACAGTGCACAGGAGCCTGGATAGTCAATGGCTGCTGCGCTTGCTGTCGTTGAGGACACGAAGTCGCATAGTGCCCTCGCCCGTTACATGTGAAAGACTATGTCCGGACGCTGAACATTCGGCGTTGTGGTTTGCAAGATGGCCAAGTGTCCTGTTACCACATTTATAACAAGTCCGGTTGATCGACAGGCTTCACGACATTCTTGCTTCTTTCCACGGTTCCCTTGGTTACCGTTACACCCCTCCCCGCAGCTCTTGCTTCATGCCTTCCCTACGTCTGCTCAACCAGCCAGATCATCGAACTCCACTACTTGCATGCGGCTCCAYAGTTCTGCTCGGAGACCATGCATGAATTTCCTAGCAACGGCACGATCCTCATTCGGCCCATAGCGTGCATACTGACGGAGGCGTGTGAACTCCGCCTCATAGTCTCGCACACTTCTCTCRCCTTGCACCAGATTTAAGTACTGCATCTCCAGACGGTCATGAGCTTGTGCCGGAAAATACTTCTTCAAGAACTCACTCCGAAACTGGGACCACGAATATCCTGCGGAGTACCGGCCAAAGCTTCCCGCTACTGTATTCCACCAGTTTGACGCATCTTTGTCCAAGTAATACACGGCCACATCTTTCTTGAATGTCTCAGGGCATCGTGTCACATCAAAGTTACGCTCTATGTTCCTCAGCCATGCCTCCGCAAACGGATGCACCTCCCTGTAACGCTCTCGTCCCCAAAGTCCTCATCATCGCCACGCATTTTAGAAATTCTGCTCTGAGTTGCCGGATATTCGCATCCTCTCTACTGTCGACGATCTATCCGGTCAATGAGGTTCTGCATCATGTCCGTAAACAAGGCCCTCGAACCCGAAGGTTCTGCTTCTTCCGAGCCCGGAACCCAATCATTGGTACTAGACGAGGCGTCATCATCATCATCATTACCGCCGAGATCCTGAGCAACCGGCCCATTTACTTCATACTCCATATTATTCAAGGATTCCTCGACTGACTCACGCGGAGATAGGTCCTCGGACGGATCAGTCTCATGCGAAGGAACTTCCGTTACCAACGCTGGAGCAAACCCTCTGCTCGGTCCAACACTTTCTAAACCAGTTCCCCGACGGGCTCTCCTCGGAGGCATACTGCGATCAAAACCAAGGTCAGAACTTAAACAAAGGAAAAGAAAGGAACAAGCCAGTGTCTCCTAAGCCTTTTTGCGACACATTTACTCGATAAAACTAAGAAAATTAAGTCCCTTATGAGCATCATGAACAATGCTCTGATACCACCTTGTAACACCCCCGTTCCCCTTCTAGGACCGGAAGCGTTACTTACGGCACGACAGACTTCCGACCCGAGATTACCGAGCAAGCCCGAGACCTTAGACCGAAGTTCCGAAGCACCGTTACCTACTTGTTCTTAAACGAAGCTTTTCAACTCGAATAAAAACTTGTAGTTAGTTCGCTCGGACAGAGCTAATATCATCATTGGAAAACTTAAGCATTCAAGAAAAACCTTCCTTATATTTCATAACTTACGTTTCATACAACAAAACCGTTTTAACGTGCATGCACTACTACAAAACATTTCGCAGCGGATAAGTAAACGTACGTTTTGCAAAAGGCTAAATCTATACACCGGCTTCACCAAAAAGTGTTCCTTCCCGTCCCTCCGATCTAATGGTTTCCTGCAAGATTTGAGTTCGGTAAGCAACTAAGTCGCTTAGTGAGAAACGGGTACCTAAACAAACATATCAATAAACTCCCACAACCCAAAATAACAATCACCATCAATAAATGAACAAACACATAACGAAACATACACGCGAAGCAACGCTTCTCATAACTCATTTTAGACCATCCACGGCATTGGAAAGTTTTCTTAAGTTCCCTTTCTTACTCCACCCGGCCGCAGCCACAAAGGCTCGGACGAACGAGTGCCCGGAACCGTAACTTGACTGCCGGACTGTCCACGGTCACCAGTCAATTACCGCATCGCCATGCGATGTACGGCTAAGGGAGCAACCCGATAGCCCGCACATTTGTTTAAGAATTCCAATCCGTCTAACCCACGTTCTTATGCAACAGATTAAATCCACTCTTAGATCCACAATCAATCATGCATAATCACCAAAATTCACGTACTAAAACTCAAGCATAAACACCAAAGAAATATCCGAACTCAATACCAACGGATCTTGCTTAAGAAAATAAAACAACCGAACTCACAGTTTACGGCCACAGAAGGAACCGAAGAAATCCCGACGATCCAATCCTTTCCGACAACGTAACTCCGACGATCCGCTTAACCCGAAACTCGACTTTACTCGGAACTTTTCTCTCGGTCTCTCTCGAATAGCTCAGCCAAAAACTCTCTCAAATGTCCAACCCGCGCAAATGAGACCAAGGCCTTGTATTTATAGAAAAAGGTTACTTCAGCCGAGGGTTTTCCTTTCCCTTAGGGCCCGACACGTACGCGGTGACTCATGGCTCCTTTGCCCACGGAACCGCCACCAAGCTACTTCGCATGCAAGGTGACACCGAGCTACTTGCATGTACACGGAGTGACACCGAGCTGCTTGCTACATGCGTGGCGACACCCAGCTGCTTGCATGCTCACGGACCAAGCAGCTCGCCATGCAGCTACTTGTTCAAGCACCTCAAAACTTCCTTAACCCGATACTCGGCCAAACTGATGGACGTTTCCGCGACTAAGATTTCCGACTCATGGTGCGGGTCATTACAACGCCCACTCTCGCCCATGGGCCCCATGCTCATCCGACGGCCGGTTCGTTACTTCTGGAACCTTTAAAGACTTGTTTACCGACCCAACAAATCAACACGTGATCTTTTACCGTGTTTTGTCTTCACTCAGACGTACTGAAAATCACTTCCTGATAGGTCACCCATCTTTAAATTGCTCCAGCTCAAGCACGCTTAACTCTGGAGTTCTCTCGGGATGGTTAACCGAAAAGATAAATGCATTTTGGTGACATAGGTAGCCAAATCAATTTTTTTAAGCTCTCCTCATGCACCACCAAATTTTCATATTACGGGGTGTTACAAAGAGAAAGAGTGGGAAGCGCCGGAGAAAGAACGGAAGAGAAGAGGAAGAAGGAGGAGGAGAAGGAGCGAAGCGATGCTTGTAAGGGGCGGCCGGGGTAGAGGGATCATGGTGGTGGTGGTGGTGAGACACGATCTGAGGGTAGAAGAATGGAAATCGGAAGAGAAGCCACTCCTTTCTTTTCCGATCTGAACTTCCGAATTCATATAATGCATCACATCAATGGAGATCTTGCTGTTCGATTTCAGGGCTGCTTCGTCGAGAAAGATGATAAGCGAGAGTTATTGGGTATAAGGCAAGGCTCGGTTATCTGGTTTAAACGGTACAATTCGTGGATTCAAACACCCTGAAAGTGTTATGTGTATGCAAACTATTTTGAAAATTTATAGGTATGTTGGAACCTTTTAATTTATTTTTATGTGTAATTGGACCGAGGTAAAAAATTTGCGTGGACTGCATCTATTTATTTTGATTTCGGGTGGATGTAAAACGTTTTTTCTAAAATTTAAGATGTTGGCATGATTGTTACAATGTTCAAATTTCAGTTAAGCTTTATTAAATTTTTGTTTTTTTGGTCAACCTTAAGCTTTATTAATAAAAAATTGTATTTAGGGATTTTTCAACCACTAGGGTCAAATCTCCTGCACGAGTAACAAATTACCGATTATAACATATTAGGTATACAAAAATCTCTTTATCCAAATTAAATCTATTTATATCCAAATGAGAGGGCACATGTAAATTTTAGTTGAATTAATATTTGTTTCTAAACGAATCTTCTAAATTTTTTCCAATCACACATTAGTTGAATTTAACTTTTTGATTGATTGGTTAATTAAGAGATTAAGTTTTAGATTTAAAAGTTTGTGCCAAACATTCGGCCTGAAATTTGAAATTTTAAATTTTATCCAAACCAAGTAAACGATAAGAACCGTAAGAACTCGAAGTCGACAAATCTCATTAATATGAATAAAATATTTGGATTCAGATATTAGAGGAAACTATGCTATTGATATAAAAATGTCATCTTATTCAAATATCGTCCAATTTAAAAATAATATCAGCATTCTACCCTCAATGTCAAATTCCATTTTCTAATAGTAGCACAATTTAATTATTATATTTATGCGGACCCTCCATTTTACAACTACGTAGCAATCTTTAATTTTTTGCTGGTCAACTAAAGATGATGCAGAACGAGCTACTCGTCGCAGTGTCGATCATCTTAAATCTTGTATTCACCATTCATATTCTTTATTATACTTCAACCACATGGAGTCCGACGTGGGCCAATAAAGATGCCGCGGAGGCAGTCCTCTGTTTCATGCTCAAGGCAGGGCAGAGCTTATGTGGAGGGTCATGTTGTCCTTGACGGCCATAAACCTTCTTGTGAGTGCAGCGATTGCTACAAAGGCAAATATTGCTCCTTCTTTGTCCCAGATTGTCTTATTGATGCTGACTAGTAAGATTTTATTCTAATGCAGGAAAGCTGAGACTTTGGTTTGGTACTATATGAAACTTATATTTTGTTTGTTTTTAATTGAAAAAAAATTATGCGTGGGTGAAGTGTGAGAGACCAGAAGACACAAACTGCTATGAGATTTTCAAAGCGGCGAAAGTAACAAGACGACTAAGTCTCATCAGATTAGAGGAAATGTTTGTGCGGCTAAGTCTCATCAGATCACAAGACGACTTTGATCAGCTTATTAAAGAATTGAATGAGACAGCTCAACTTATTAATCATTGTTATATAATAAAAGAGAAGCTTGTTATCATTAGAAAGGCAATCCATTAACTTATCAAAAATGGACGTAATCGAATCATATCATGATTATTTTTAGAGATCTTAAAATCTTTGTATCAGTCAATTTGGAAGACAACCAAATTTCCGGATGTAATTATGATTATAACTTTGGTTGCATGTTTCTTTGGAAAAATAAGCTTTATCGGGGTCAAATGCTTGGTAAAATAATGTAAAATGATGACAAAGAAAATGAGCAAATGCTTGTTAAAAGAATGTAAAATTGATAACAAAGTCGGTAAAGTCTATAACAAGCTTCTCCTAAATTATATATATATATATATATAGTTTTTTTTTACTACCAAAAAATAAAAACTATTGACTATTGGAAATGAAAATGATAAAAACCGATAAAATTTATCCAAAACAAGTAATACTAGTCTATAAATAGGTACTAAGCCAATGAAAAAGCAGAGTCCATGAACATGTTATATTTGCTAGTGAACCATTGGTTGCACTGGTCTTAAAAACTTCTAAAATTTGTGGTACCAAGTGTCAGCATAAATCCAGCTTAAAGTTCTAGTTTAACCACTTATACGATTGAGATGACGCAAAAAAATCACTACTTTTTATTTTGGGAATGAAACATGCATGTTTAAATTTGAATGTAGCCGGGGATGGAATGACTGAACACAAAAACCAAAACGAGTTTACGATTAAGAATGAAACAAAAGTAACATGAGCATACACTTTGGGGCAAGCAGTGTTAAGCTTTGCCCTTGGTGTTTTATTTGGAAGGAAAACAAAGTTGAACATTAACATACACACATGTAGTGGCATTGATTACACTTGGTGAGGTTATCAAGAAGTTCCGTAGCAATGGCAGTGATTCACCCCAGCATCAGCTTCAACACGTCCAGCACAGACTACAGACCCGAATTTGCCTACGCTACAGGTTTTGGGTTAAAACTCGTTGTTTCAGGTTGGAAAAAATTTAGAAGTTTCATTTAAAAACAAATATTAATTCAACTAAAATTTACATGTGTCTTTCATTTGAATATAAATAGATTTGATTTGCATAAAGAGATTTATGTATACCTAATATGTTGTCATCAATACTTTGTTACTCGTGCAGGACGAAAAAACCCTAAACACTATTTTTCATTAACAAAGCTTAAATGAAATTTCAACATTGCAACAATCATGGCAACAAATTAAATTATATATATATATATATATATATATTTTACTACCAGAAAATAGAAATTATTTACAATTAGAAATGAAAATGATAAGACCGAGAAAATCTATCCAAAAAGGTATTACTAGTTTAATAAATAGGTACTCAGCCAATGAAAAAGCAGAGTCCATGAACATGTTATATTTTCTAGAGAACCATTGATTGCATTGGTCTTAAAAAGTTTTAGCATTTGTGGTACCAAACTAATCAAGTGTTAGCATAAATCCTGTTTAACCACATTTACGATTGAGATGACGCAAAATAATCGCTATATTTCTTTTTGGAATGAAACATGCATGTTTAAATCTGATCTTATTGTCCCTTATGTGGTCGTTACTATTCCATGCCCGAACACAAACACAACACAAAACACAAAACGAGTTTACGATTAAGAATGAAACAAAAGTAACATGAGCATACACTTTTTTTTTTTTTGAATAGATGTTAAACTATATTACTCAAAAAAGATCTTTGGTACAACAAATGCATATTGTTTTGTTTTGAATGGAAAGAAAGACTGAATACATGCTGAAAAGAGAAACAACGTTAGTCACTTTGAGTGGATAACCAGACTTGCATAGCTTCGTCAAAACGTTTGTCTCCCTGCTCGCGGATGGAGGTGAGGAGATTGCGAACCTGTTTGTCAATAATCTTACTGAGGATAGTATGTCCCATTGATGCTTTTCCGTGTCGTCTTGAGTTGCGCTCCTTCCAAATATGGTAGATTGTGGTTTGGAAAACATATCGGAGGAGATAAAGCTTGAGTCGTGGAATTGACTTGTCTTGTAGCAATGGTTGGAGTTGAGGCCAGCTTGCTGTATATCGAGATTGGAGTAGACCCTGTGTTAGTTTCTGCCAGGTTGCCGCCGAGTAGGGGCAGTCAAAGAAGAGATGATTCCTTGACTCTTCCTCCAAGTTGCATAGTACACAGTCCACATTTGCATTTTGGTTCCAGCATACACTTTAAGGCAAGCAGTGTTAAGCTTTGCCCTTGATGTTTTATTTGGAAGGAAAACAAAGTTTAACATTAACATACACACATGTCATGTCCTCACGCCGAATGAAAGCAAAAGTTACACATTGGTGAGGTTATCAAGAAGTTCCGTAGCAATGGCAGTGATTCACCCCGGCCTCAGCTTCAACACGTCCAGCACAGACTACAGACCCGAATTTGCCTACGCAACAGGTTTTGCAAACACTATATGTACCTGTGAAAGGCACCGGCCCGCACTCGCCTAAGAAGTTGAAGCATGCAGCCTGGGTCTCTAGGATTCCTACATTTTGACATATTATCAAATGATTAATATCTAATTTGAACTTTAGCTTTTAAATTTCTTTGTTCTCGTTCTTTTTCTTCATAACATAAAGTATACACACTATAAGGTTTCGTATCTAAATTTTTAACTTTTGCTTTTAAATTTATTTGTTCTCATTCTTTCCGTCCATAATTTCACTTACGTAATTCTTATAATTTACTTATATTTTGCTTTTTAAGAATCTAGTTAATTGTTATGTTTGGTGCAAAAGATATTTTAATAAACATGTGCAATATTTAATTTATTTTTTACCAATATTTTTCACAATAAGCTTTTTTTTTTGCTGTTGTTGTAACATCTGATTATATTAATAAAAAATTGGTTTGCAGTAGTCTAAATGTAACGCCTGATCAATTACATAAGCCATAAGGAACATGGAAAAAAAAAAAAGGACAAGCGATGGGGAATGTGGTGTTTGGCTTTTGGCTAATTTATACACAAAGAATAAAAAATTTCTTACCATATACAAAACTAGAAAATGAAAAACCAAGAGTTAAACAAAAGTCAATCATTTGTAGGATAAGGTTTTCAATGTCTTGTGTGATGTATTGAAGAGAAAAATAATCATTTAATTGAAAATATCCAAAAAATGTCAATAAAAATTGAAAGTTGAAAGGTCACGTTTTAATTACAAACATAAAACTGTCAAAGAGATCGCAAATAGCGAGAAGATCTCTGCCAACGAATTGAAGGTTCTTCTTGTTCTCTTCCCCTCTCTCTCTCGTTTAATCTTTCAGCTCTCTTCATACTTTGAACTGTGATTAATCATAAACTAATATCGTAGATTTGTGTGAAATTTAGGGTTTCCAGGAGAAGCCATGGTTAGAACCACTCTAAACACCGTTTTATGCAAGAGGAAATTTATCGAAACCAAAGGCTCGGGGAAAGATAGGTTAAGTGATTTACCGTGTCATTTGTTATGTCGGATCCTCTTTGAACTCTCTACTAAGGATTCGGTTCGCACTAGTGTTTTGTCGAGTCGTTGGAGAAATGTCTGGTCACATGTTCCTGCTTTGGATTTGGATTTCCATGATTTCGAAGATGATCTCGACTTGGGGGAATTCATAGATAGATTTTTGAAATCTAACCCAAAGTTTTTCTTAAAGAGATTCAAGTTGATTTATGCTGCTGATGAGCACTTTCATGATGATTTTGTGTGGAGGTTAAATAAAGTGGTTAAGCATGGAGTTAGTCATCTAACTATTCTGAATATGGTGGATGTTGATGAAGCCTTAGTTAGGATGCCTCTCTCGCTCTATTCATGTGCGACATTGGTGGATCTGACTCTCTACTGTGTTGTCTTTGATCATCCAGAATCAGAATTGGTTTTTTTACCTTGTGTCAAGACTGTATTTAGAGGGGGTCAAGTTTGATGGCGTTTCTGTTCTGGAGACTCTCATATCAAGCTGTTCGGTTCTTGAGGATTTAACCGTGGTTACACATCTTGATGATTATCTCAAAGTTGTATGTGTTCGTTCTCAATCATGGAAAAGCTTCACACTAGAGTCTCAGCGTCTCGAGGGCGAAGAAGATCCCAATGTTGAAATTGATGCTCCGAGACTTGAGTATATGAATATGAGTATCAGTGATTACCAGCCTGAAAGCTTTATAATACATAATATTGGTCCCTTTGCAAAGGTAAACGTCGATGTCGTGTTTGATGTCGACCATGATGATCCATTCCATTGGAGATAACTAAGATCCGTAATTTTCTCATCGGCGTATCCACATTTCACGAACTGACCATCTCTGCTCGAACTCTAGAGGTGCACATGATTGTTTGTACACAACCTGAAAGGTTGACCAATTATTCTTTGGCTTAACAACATGGTTTTTTGGGCTATGAATACGTGAAGCCCAAATAAAAGAACTAAGACTTAATTAAGGAGACACATATAAATACCTCTCTTAATTTAGGTTTTAAGGGATGTMGTTCTTGTGATCATTATCTCGATTGTAATCTCTAAGCAAGAGAGAACTCACCTTGTATACCTTGATTTCTAGTGGATTTGAGGGAAACAGGTTCCTCCGAGACGTACCCRTAAGCCATACGGGGAACTCGTTAAATTCTTGGTGTCGTTTACTTTTCCTGTTTTACAAGAAATCGATAATAGGATTAGTATAACCAAGGAACATCGAAAAGATTACAGAGAGTGATTTCCTTACACAACCGTTGGGCTTTATAAAATTCTGTTTCTCTACATCAAAAATAGAGGAGAGAAGAGAGATTCACGAGACCAAAGATTGAGAGAATCTTTGGTGAAACACACGTAAACAAAACACAAAATCTCTATTTGTTTCTCTTGGATCTTAGCCTAGAACAAGAGAGAACTTTGATTCTCGTATCCTAGAAGGAATTTCTTGTAACCCAAGGCTTGAGAAGGGTCGAAATACTCTTCAAGAAAAGTGCTTTCGAGTACGATTCAATCATTATCCAAGTTCACCGTACGTTACGATCCCAGAGTTACAACATATATAGGGATTACGTTGTCCATTATACTAGTCATTCGAAAAGGTGACTGGAAATCAGTCATGAAATTTGAGTTTTGCAACCATATGCGCTAGAGTAGAACAACATATGTAAGATCATTTCTTGAGATCCTCAGAGAGTTTGTTCTCTGACATTGAGAATTAGCGAGGCATTAATTTTTCTTCAACGGTGGTATATTCATTATATTGTTTTCTAGTTTTAGAAAATGACATGTGCCAGCGCATGGCGCGGGTCGATCACCTCAATACGAGAACAAGTGGACCAGAAGTACGAAGGGGCACTTCAATTGTGGTTTTCAACACATGTCGAGTAGATTGTCATAGCATTTTCAGCTTTTCCTATATTTCAAATTCTCTGTTTCGAAAACATTGCACTAGTTGTAGAAAACGTTTTTTTTTTTTAGTGAATATAGTTTAACATTTATTTAGGAAAAAAAAAAGAGAAAACATCTATCTATTACAACAATACGGAGATAATTTTTGTATAGCTATTGCAATATCTGAAGATGAGGCAACTTTAATATATTTAAATTTTGCGCTTTATAAAAATGTCAAAAGAGTCGGAAATATAAAAAAGAAACACTCATTTGAGATCTTTATGTTTTCCTCATAAGTTTCATCGAATTTGAGCCGTACTCAATGGCATTCAATCCCTGAAAAAGCCACTTGACTCGATTTAGAAGACAAGGTTGTTTTAGTGACGTGCGACAATGATGGAGATTTGAGATCACTTGAAAAAGACTTTTGCTTTATGCAGTTTTAAGGAAGCAGAGATCTAGGTCGTTTTAAAAGAGCAAGACTTAAAATGGAAGCTTTGTGGCTGGATGGGACACATCTTGGCAAGCCTTGGAGGTTCTTTTTTGCAAGTAGAATCGTAGGTATTGAAGAAAAAGAGCTGTTAGGTGTAACATAAGTGTGAACGCATTTAAATAAGGCAAATGAATATTCTACTTGCTGTTTTATGCCTCCAGCGTGCTAGGATAAATTTGGATGTTAACATTTGATGATCCAAGAAGGTCTCCCAGTCGCAGCTTTAGTTGGCCAAGTAAGGCCATATAAAGGGTTGCGGGTCATGGATCATGCCAGGGCTGATCTGGGATGATTCTCTTCTGTTCAGAACTATTAAAAGGCTTATCTTCTCAGACCGTACGTATCATCCTTTGGTTGCTGACTTTGTTGGTTGGCTTGGGTGTTCTATCAGGTGGGCTATGGTCTACAAAAAGGGATTGTAGACCATCTCTTGATTTGACCCGAACTACGAACCATGTTCTTCAATCAAAAGTTGCTTTATATGGGGTTTCTTGAGGGGTATTGAAGCCTGAAACAAATGCTCGAATATAATCAAAGTTGGGGAAGATCCCATGCTCGTGTGTACAGTCTAATTGGTTGGTTAAGACTATCTCTTGAATATACTCACCTACGGCTAGTTTCTCTCGATCAAAAGTCTCCTTAGAGGTAGTTTCGAAGGGAATCTTCAAGCCTACGTCCTTGGTTTGAGCCAATTTGAAGTTTGGTTGCTTTGGTGAAGTTTCTTGATCGTTGACTGATCCGTGGAGTGGTTTATGGTCCGGTTCGGTTGCAATGCACACTACATGTGAAACGCCCTACCCCAAAACGACAAAAACGGAACCCGCAGAAAATACAAAATTTTTAAAACTTTTCTTAAAAAGATCTTAAGTTGTAATATACTCAGGATCGATCGTTCTCACCTAGGATCGATCGATCCTGACCCCTCAAAACTGGCCAGAGGCCTTTGCCCAAAAATGACCCCGCAGGATCGATCGAGCCTCCCAAGAACGATCGATCTTGCGACAAACGATCGATCGTTCCGTTATGGATCGGTCGATCTCGATCCCCCGAATCACTCCATGAGCTCTCTGGCCAAAAATGACACCCCAAGAACGATCGAGCCTCCTTAGAACGATCGATCTTGCGACTGAGGATCGATCGATCCGTTATGGATCGGTCGATCTCAAAACTCTAATTTTTCCCCTAAACCCTCTGGCCAAAAACGACCCCCCAGGATCGGTCGATCTTGCCAGGATCGATCGATCCTGAATTCTAGAAACGACTTGCAAACTCTCTGGGCGGAAACGACCCCATAGGATCGATCGATCCTACCTGGATCGGTCGATCTTAACACCCCTGTCCTGCAACCCAAAAACAACACAACAAAACCACAACAACCTAACAATTCACTTCAAATACATCACAGAACATGACCATTTCTTGCCTTCGAAATGATCTCACATACAACACTTTATAACACCAACAAGCTTCCAAACACAAGTACACAAGGGATCAAAACCAAAAACTCTCTACCCCGAGATCATCCCTTCTCCTCGGCCTTGGTTCCACACGCTCCACACCTAAGTCTTTTTTTTGTCCTTACCTGCACCAAAAGAGGCGCGTAAGCATTGATAATGCTTAGTGAGGCGGTCCTCCCGTCTCACGGCCATACACACATATGATCAAGGATTTAACGCAATCGAAATGTAACTTAACGAACAACCAAACACATACCGTAATAGAGCTCAATCACACACACATCACACAATATGACCAAGCCATAAAGCACACCCATATGGTCTAGTCCCTAAGCACATATCAATCACGAAAAGTTCAATAATCACGCAGCTAAGCCACGGTTACGCACTCACCTCGATTACGCGATTAGAACAATGACGATTCCCAAGCTTAAAGCTTGCTCCCTTGCACCTCTTGGCTCCAACTTACCTATATATCACCTCTTGCCTAGCAAGAGACCAAAAATTACTTCAATCAACTAAACACAAACTCTCAACTCAAATCCCTCACTCAAATAAACTCGGATTCCCCCTCCTCAAAAACGGACCAACTTTGGTCGCGCATAACTTATTCTCCAGGCCAAATTTTCAAAATTCCTTCGGTGCAACTCAAGATAAGCCTTTCAACAACCTATCTACCGAATTTCAGCCAAAACTAACAAGATTAGAGTGTCCAAACACTCCATCAAACTCAGTCCGTCGCTACAGACCGAAAACAGGGCATTCTAGGGAGAAAAAATCATATCTCCTAAACCACTCAACATAACCCCACGAAATTTGGTAGATAATTAGGCAAGGGATTGAAGAACTTACCCACAATTTCTCAGCTCAATCCGAGCTCGTTTGCTACCCCGATCCAAGCTCACAAGTCAACTCAAGAACTCTGTTTTTCCAAGCTCTTTCTCTTTCTCTTCTCCTCCTCCTTCTTCTCCTTCTTTCTCTCCTTCTCTTGCTTCTCCTCTCTCTTTCTCTAGCTCTCTCTAGAACTCTCTCTCAAATGCTCAAGGATGAGTATGTATAGAGGGAGAAGAAGACTCTAGAATTGTGGAGAAGAAGATGATACATATGCATATATGTATGTTTGGTTTAATTAAATTAAACCAAACCACAATTAATTCACTAAACCGGTTTTAAATCAAACCAATTCCCTTAATCCCATCAATTATTTCTCTCGGTTTAGTGATTCCGTTAAACCTCCCGAAATATTTGAGACACCTCTCCATCTCAAAATATTTCTTTCGCTCCCGATAAATCCCGGAATTACCGCTTAATCCCGATTAAACCGAACCACTCGGTATTACTTATCGGCGATCATCCTTTGATCGATTCAACCCAAACACCGCCCATTTGGCCGTTAATCGAGCTCGATATTATCCATATCACATTTCATCCCACATTTCCGTCAAAACACTGTTCATTCCGCAAAACACTATTCATTCCGCAAAAATACTATTCCGAACCAATTCAACCCGAATTGGTTCTGAAACGATTAATCTTCCGATTAATCAAACCAATAGCAACCCCGTAAATTATAAATCGAGCTCCTCATTATTCCTATCCTCTCAAGAATGCAACACGGTACAAGACTTTTACGACATCCAATAGCAGCTTGTACCGCAAGAAATGTAATAATTTTTATTACAAGGCAACGACTTGGGGTATGGATGTTACAACATGGGTAGGTTGTCTCTTGCTGGGTGGATTAAACTCTAGAAGGAACAAATCAAGGGCAGTCGTCTCCTTTTTACCTTTGACCCTGTTACCCTATGGAGATCGTTTCTCCTTTACACTTGGCTAGACCATTATGTATTTTAGATCCCTATCTCCACGCCCTATCTCCACGTCCCCGTTTGATATTTATACGATGTCCTTATGAAGAAATCAAAGGTTTTTTTGAAGATCATCATTGTCGCCAAAAGTTAAGTGGTGGATACTTGCATAGGTTATGGTATATTATTCAACTATTATCAGATACCCAAATTTGCATGAGGCTCGATACTAGCCATAATTGTCCCTCTCGAATATATGATGCTCTATTTTTTTTAACCACATAGTCTATTAGTATTCGAAGGAGTCAATGTTTCTTTATAGTTTTACATATAACAAGGGATTCAAGCTATGATGGTCTCTGAAAAGGATAGTCATTTGCATAATAAGCATATCATCAAACCCAATACGAGAACAATGAAAAAAACAGGTTTAATATTATACACACACAAAAATTTATATACCCCATGATAGACTTCAATAATGCTCTTGTTACCTTTCTAAACAAGTCTAGAACATTTAAAAATGATTTGTATGCACGATGATAGGCCTGAAACTTTATCTACAGAAACATAAAATAAGATCATAAATTTTCATAGCGCTATACAAAGAAATGATTTTATTATTTTTTTTAGTATAATTGATATAATTAAGAACAAAAATTGACCTTTTTTTATCAAACTAATTGCAGCGTCAAAAATCAATGTATTTAATAGATATGGATTAAGGTATAATCTGATTGGCGTTGTATATTCAAGTAACAAGTCATTTATCATATATGATTTTAAGATTAAGAATTGGCATGTGTTTGACTGTAACCAAAACTTTGAAAGCCACAAGTATGAGACCTGGTCTAATACCACAAGCAACATACTTACTATACAGTGTATTATAACAAGATGGTACCAGAGAAATAAAAAAAATGTACATCAGACAAGCTCCTACAAAGTTTCTCTCCAGCTCCATAACCGTAAATACATTAAACCATACCAAATGTATACTCGGTTTACAGTCCAACCAAGTTTAACCGGAGTTACATCCCTTGTGAAGTTATTCTCCTTTTGCACCTCGATTTGCCCTTTACCTGTAAAATCAGACAGACAACAGCAAAATTGATGCTACTTGGTTAGACCAATGTACCAAATTCCAATTGTATTGTGAAAAATAGAAGCTTTGGATTTGACAAGTGTGCCAAGTGCCAAGCCGGTCACAAATCAGGATGCTTGAAACCCTATGTTCTTTACAAAAATCGACGATTTATTTGAATTATTTAGGAAGACTGAACATACTGAAAATGTAAAGACTTTCAATTTGAAAACGTTTAAAAACATTTTAAGTAAACTTATTATTATAAGAGCGAGTTGCAAGTTACATACCCGGTTTGTGAGAGCCGTCTCCAGTTCAGTATTTCATGGTGATTCTGCAAGTAGCTAGCTGTGGTACTTCCTCCTCCAATCCCATTTTCTTCACTAGGGAACTGTTCTGAGTAGCCCGGAGACCACTCGGGGACTATGCCTCCGTCTCTCTCTCTTCTTCCGCTGCTGGAAGATTCTGCTGTTGAGTCTTCAGTGGTCTCTGCAACAAGTCTGATATTAAATTCTGGAATCATAGCAGTGACTTGGTTTGATGCCAGTTCGGCTCTTGGCTGCTGAGCTTGGTTGGTGTTAACCATGTTCCTTGGAACCTCTGCTCTGCTATCTCCTACTGAATTTCTCAAATTCAAAGACGACTCTTCGTCTTCTTCAGGTCTGATCAAAGAAGAAGTAATGCTTGGAACCATCTGATCCTCATATCTCCTGATAGGATTGAGTCTGGTTGGTTCATTCTCTTCCATTGTGATGTCCCTGGGAAACTCAATAAGAGCTTCCTCCACCTCAGTAGAATCTCCAAGTCCTTCTTCGGATCCGTTCTCTATTGCAGCTCTTGAAGCAGCTTCTAGTTGCCACATCTGTGAAAGCGCTTCATTAAGCCGTGTTTTTGCTTCATCTAATCCTACAATTGGTCGAGGATAGTTTGATCCAAGCTCGATACCAGCAGCTTGAAGCACAGACTCAGGTGCGTTCCACGGATGATGTATCCAGTCTGTTGGGAGTCTAGAGAGTTCTGGAAGCCATCGCCTTACGTATTCGCCATTTGGGTCAAACTTGTACCCTTCAAACTGAGGGTTATCTATGCGATCAAACTCCCGACTATCCGGGAGAGTACCAGTAATGTATTGCCAACCAAGAGCATCACTTTCTAAATCTGCATCGAGAAGGGTGTCCCAGAAATACTTCATCCCCCATCGCCATGGCAATTGAAGCACTTTAACAAAGAAGCTTGAAACAACTACTCTTATGCGATCGTGCAACCAACCAGTAGCCCATAACTCTCTCATCCCGGCATCGACCAACGGATATCCAGTCCTGCCTTGCCTCCATGCCTTGAAATAGTTCTCATCCACAGCCCAAGGGAAGAACTTTAGATGGCCGAGAAGAGGCCTTTCATGGGAGTATGGATGGTTAAAACTTATGTATCTAGAATATTCCCTGAGACCAATCGATTTCAGGAAAAGATTCACGCTTTCTTCCCCAGCTTGGTTTCCTTCGTTTGCCCACACGACCTGTTTGATCCGGACCAGATGGAAAACTTTTCTCACACTCACTTCCCCAAAATGTAAGTGTGGAGAAAGAAACGAGGTTGTGGCACTATCAGCTTTTCTGCGGTTCTTAGAGTATTCAATCAATGGTCCGTTTATGAACGTTGTGAGAGCTTTATCAGCATTACTCCATCCCGGAGACCAAGCACGAGCCAGAAGTGCATTGCTTCCTTTCTCTGAGTCATCTTCAAATACCAATGGATCCGAAACACATTTAGACACATCCCCTGCAACATAATAGGAATCAGAGGTAATAAAACAGATTTGGAGAAGCCGAAGCCACAAGAGAGTGTGGCCGAGAAAAAACCTGAAATGATCTTCTTAGGTGGGAGAAGAGGAGACTCAGGGTCATAAGGCATGCTAAGGCATCTATCCCAAAACGCAGCAAACATAGAGAAAGGACGGCCTAATTCATCAGTCACTTCCCATGGCTCGTAAAGCAAATCTGCGTTGAATGATCGAACCGCTATGCCTTGTGCCGTCAAAACATCCTTAGCACGGTGATCACGCACCAAGGATAAGGGATCTGAAAAATCAAAACTTATCTTTTTAAATTGAATACTATTGTCAATACAAATATGAGAGATAACTGATGCGTCTAGTGGATCAAAGTTTTCATTTTTTCATTTTCATCCCACCTAACAAAACATAACCCATAAGAATAGAGATGATTCCAATCACAAAAATCATATCTTTTTATGCAAATTCAGATACCAAAAAACACTAGATTTAAAAACAAAGAAGAGGAAAGGGGCGAGAAGATGAACAGACCATACAAATGGTTGAAGAAGATCTGAGAAGCACCAGTGGATTTAACAACCTCGAGAAGAGAAGCAACACTATCAGTAGATCTCTTGGTGATGAGACAAGTACCAAGACTTCTAAGAGAAGAATCAAGCTGAGCCAAACTGTTCTTGAGCCACCACCTAGAAACCCTACCTGGATGATAGTGTCCTTCTTCCTCTGGTGCCCAAACAAACAGAGCAATCACAGGACCAGCTCTTACAGCTGCAGCTAAAGCTGGATTATCTTCCACCCTAAGATCTCTTCTAAACCATACAATACTACAACCACCACCACCACCATTAGAACCACCACCATTAGAACCACCACAACCAGATACAGAACCAGACATCTCTCAAAACTAACCTAAACCTTTTCTTTGCCAATAAGCATAGAAAAAAAAACCCAAATTTTTTTAGGGATAAAAATTACTTTTTTATTCAAACTTTGCAGAAATTGAAACCCTCGGGTGGCTTATCTCTCTCGAGGAGAAAGACAACAAAAAAGATTTTTGATGAGAAAAAAAAAAAAAAAGCTTATCTTTACGAATATCTCTCTGAGTGCCTCTCTGGCAAATGCAAATATACTTTTGGGAATATTATTCACCCAAAAAGAAATTTCCTAATTTTGGACAAAGTAATGACCAGAAAATAAAGCAATATGCGTTATTTACATTAATTTCTCTAGTTTTCCTGTTTATTATTAAGTTACAGTTTGCAAAAATATTTACATTATATTAAATTAGTTTTCACTTGAAGCCAAAAAAATTAATAATCAATAAATTATCCAAGAGGAAAAATAGAAGAAATTGGAGGTTGATAAAGAGAGGTGAAGAAGATTGACACTAGGAATAATGATTCAATTCACACGACAAGATTTATTGGAAAATTTTCAACCACAACTTTTTTTTTTTGTTTCTTTCCCACTGGAGAAATATTATCCCTATCCAATTGAACCAAATCAACTGTGACTCACAAGTTTTCTACTTCTTTCCCTAAAATTTCTCCTTTTCTTTGTTTAAAAAATAATAAAAAGAGAAGAATCTTATACTTTAGTTCTCTAGAACATATTCTACATAATTTAATAGAACCATAGAGTCTTATAGATACTAAGCTGATTCTTTATACACATGGATTATAGTGGAAGCATTGTTGGTTAATATAAAAGGTGTTCAATCCGGATTTCGGTTCATTTTTTATATGTTTTATATTTTTAGTTTATGAAAAATTATATATAAAATAAAACTAAATTAGTAACGGATGAGTTCGGTATAGTTTTGGTTTCAGTTTGGATTCGTGTTTTAGTCAAATATATTCTTAATTTGTAAAAAATACTTTGGTTTTAAATTAATTTTTTATTTTTTGGTTCGATTCGGATTTTGATTCGGTTTTTCGGATAGATAAATGTGAATCTATTTAAACCATAATGATTTCATTTCGAGATTGAATATTTTTTGGTTTGGTTTGTTTCGGATCAGATCATTTTATCCAGATTGAACATCACTAATAGCATCTTAATTTTATTCTCTATTCTTTTTTAAAATAATTAATTATTAAGGATAATAGCGAAATCATACAAATTATGTACTGAGGATGATTCTGAAATTTTATTGGAAGGTTAGGATATGAGAGAGAGGGACATATAAGCAAAAGTGGGCGAGAGATGGATATGGTTGGCTCTCCTTGCCTTTTAAGTTTTAACATTTCTTTAGGACTTTTAATTTCCTTTATGTTTTAACATATATATATATATATATTATTTTATTTTTTGTGGGGAGAGTGTTAATCATGATAGATTTAATAGTTAGACTCCATTGACAAGTCAATTTAGGTTGCCAAATCAGTAACGCAATTTATGAAACCATTTTCTTTGGCCCAATTTTAATTCCTGTAACGTTGGGAGGACATTGACTAAAGGCATGGACATTTGGATATTTAATTCGGTTTTGGATAGAACTCATTCGATTCTGAATATTTCGGGTAGAGAGATTTATGATCTATTCGAGTATTTTAGAATTTTAGTTTGGGTTTGGTTCGGTTCCGGTTCAGTTTTGGATATTAGAAAAATCTAAAAAATAGTTAAATTTGAATAAAATTTAGTTTTTTTTGTCAGCAATAAATTTGAGTAAAGTTTGGTTAAATTTTGAGAAGTATAACTAAGAACTTTCGCATATATTGTTTATTGTGAGTATTTTGGTTATTTCGGTCTAAAAATAACTGATATCTTTGGATTTATAATTGTAATTTTGGATAATTAGATTATATCAAGTCTAAATATAATTAATATTGGGGTATGTAATTATATTTTGGATATTTTGGGTACCCATTCAGTTTTCAGTTTGGCTCGGATTTGGTTCCGATTCTTCGGGTATATAAGTTTATGATCCGTTCGGGTATTTGTTCGGTTCTGGATAAGATTCAGTTCCTTTTTTTGGGTCGATTTTGGTTTGGTTTTTCGGTTCTATGTATTTTTCACAGGTCTAATTGATTTTGTGGGTTAAATCTGAAGATGCAAACATCCATTCCACTTATGATAATAAATTTACAATTATTCATTAGATTAAGTATACAACTAATTTACATCTGACAACATATATTTAGCTAAAGCGGAAAAAAATTATTAAAATGATGATACAAATGAGCGGATTAATGGAAGTCTCTTGGTCTAATGGTCAAGAGTTTAAATGCTTTTGCACCAGGTTCGAGTCCCAAAAAATGCACTTTCTTGCAGAATAATGGTGCAAGATTAATAAGATGTTCCAGAATGATGCAGGTAAAGCCGTCCATCGTGGTCTCGAGTGTTAGGGATAAGATTGTCCATCGTTAGTATGACGTAGGTAAAAATTCGTCAGTAGGAGATCTGAGTGTTATGGGAAAAGCTGCACGTGATGGAATTGTCGTGGAGTTGTTGATCATAAACGCATATGTTGTATGTAGTTAAATCTGATGTATATATATGATGGTAGTATAATAGATGATAAAAAAAAAGAATTAGATATATTAAACAATTTATCATGATATCTTCTCTCGACCACCCAAAATTAGCTTGTTTATTTCGAGTGTAAATAAACATGCCTTTCATTATTTCATTGCTCTTAGGAGTAACATTTTACTATAGCTTGACAGACAACATTGTTATTTTTTTTTTTTATAATTATTATATTCATGTACAGATAATAATATGTAAAATCAAACATAGATGTGTACCGTAATGAAGTTAAAGTAATATAAGGAATAAAATAGATTAGATAACTTTTAATTTATCACTCTATACAGTTAGAACTTGAAAGTGGATGGTTTGAGAGTAGACCAAAATCAATATGTTGGTGTGAAGATGGGATATATAATACTTGTACTTAACCCACGTTGATTCGACCTCTGAGTAAATGGATATCGATCTCTACATATTTTGTGTATTAATGAAAAAAGTATAGCAACTTATAGAACATTTTTTTATGTAGGATACAACTTTCACATTAATTTCTCATTTTGCACCATTCTAGAAAATTTATTCTCTATTCCCCCCTCCCCCAAACAAAATTGATTTTTGATATCCATTATATCAGCACTAGTCTCTTATTTTTGGATAATTATAAATTTTCATTATAACTAAACTTTACAAAAGACTCTGAGATTTTTACCAAGTTTCCAACTACTTTTAGTGTTCTTGTGTAACTCACAAACCAAGATTCAAGTATGAGATTTATAACTAAACGATTAAACAGAGACTTAAGCTATAAAACTTGTAAGAAAAGAAAGTAAAATAGAGCACACAAGCAAGTTTAATGAATTCACGTCCAAACCGATACGCTACGTCTCGCCGGTAACTGTGTCCTGGAATCCATTATTCTTTGTTCTTACACAAGTCTGAAAACCACTCACCAAGCCCCTTACAAAGCCTAGACTAACCCGGTTCCTCACTTGTGTTTACTCTCCCCTGTGTTTCCCTTGTATCCGAGACCTATTACAAAGTTTACACTCAACAATAGCTCTCACACTCTCTTAACCTCTCTTCCTCTCATAGCTCAATACAATGATATATATATAACTCAAGAAATGACCTAGATGCGCTCCTTGCAGCTTCCATGAAGGTGCCTTCATCTTTGTTAGCTTCTGCAATCTCTGCTAGCTCTCTAAACGCTAAAGAACTTTTTGTTCTGCTTTTGCTTTTGTACGGAGGCGTCAAACGGCTAGAGAATCTTTTGAATGACAATCATTTTCGATTCATACCATGATGAGGTGGCTTAGACCAGTCATCATCCTTGTCATCACTTGTTATTCATCACTAAAGCTTAACAAAGACAATGAGTTCGTTTAAAAACACATCTTGGTTTACTCAATAAAGTCATGTGTAAAGTAATTAGAAGACACTAAAGCCAAAACTAAACGAGTATGTTTGTCAAAAAGACACTAAAGCCAATAATGTATTAAGGTAATTAGAAAAATCGTTTAGCTTTGTTAAATAAATTAATGAATGAATGATAAATAATGTGTCGTGATGCATAATAATATGAATTGCAAAAACTATGACGATTCTCTTTTCTACTTATTTCCTTTCATCAAAGGAAATATTTTTTGGGGTTGTATATGAGTATGGCAGCATGGGCAATGCTTGATTAAAGTTTTGCATGTGTTATGTCTGAATACGCCATTCACCGTGTGGTCCGAACCCAGTTTTGTTTGTTAATGTCTATGAACATCTACTAACGTTTGTGTCATATATGTATACAAATTTCAATTTTTGTATAAATATATTATGATATATTTATTTATTTTTTGTCAAATATATTATTGTCATATTAATAGTGTATAAGAAATTTTATTTATTACTTATTTTAAAATAATCCAATTTTTGTTAAATATAAACATACAATCAACGGTCATCTTTTATTAAATTGTTGGGAGACGTTTAGCAACATATAAACCCAATTGTGTAATACATGAATACGGCTTTGTTGAAATTATCAACGAGAACCTCGAATAAAACTCCTCGTAACAGGATCAAGAGCACCAAGAGCCGCAATTAAAAATTTATCGTAGTAATTTTGGTAAGTGAACCATTGTTATGACATCAATAGCCGATATGGCATGACATACCAACTTCGAATTTGGCAAAACACGCTCCTCCGACCGAAAAGTTATGACAAACCAATAGTCGATAAGACATTAAATGCTCCATTACAGAAGGACATGCAAACTTCGATTTGGCAAAACTTGCTCCTCCGACCGAAAGAACATCACTCGACTCAAACGAGACTGCACTAAGGCGATCACATCATATTGCACTAGCCAAAAGCATTATCCAGTCGGTCTTCTAGCTTTACAACTATGGACATCCGACCTAACTAGGCCTGTGCATTTGGGTATTCGGTTTGGTTCCGGATATTTCGGATAGAGGGGTTTATGATCCATTCAGGTATTTTAGGATTTTGGTTCGGTTCCGGTTTGGTTTCAGGTACCCGAAATATCGGAAAAAAATCTAGAAAATTGTTAAATCTGAATAAAATTTGGTTAAATTTTGACTAATATAACTAAAAACTTTCGGATAGATTGTTTATTTGATTTGGTTATTTCGGTCTAAAAATAACTGATATCTTCGGATTTATAATTGTAATTTTGGATAATTAGATTATATCAAGTATAAATATAATTACTATTTTTAAAATATAATTATATTTCAGGTATTTCGGATATCCATTCGGTTCTCGGTTCGGTTCGGATTCAATTTCAGTTCTTCGAGTATAGGAGTTTATGATCCGTTCAGATATATTATCAGTTTCGGATTCGGTTCGGTTCTTTTTTTTGGGTTGGTTTCAGTTCGGTTATTCAAATCCGTGTATTTAGCCCAGGCCTTGATCCAACTACACCAAAATTTGGTCTCTAGACCCTAGTCATGTGTTTTTCTATGAATATATTGTTATTTGTTTCCAACGAAAGAATGAGAGACTTCTAAAAGAAAAAGGTGAGATAGTCCTAATAGAACAAACATTTTATTAGTCTAGTTCTTAGAAACATAATATACACACAAAATTATAAAAGAGAGTGATGCGGACAAGGATTATAGTCGTTCCTTTTCCTGTCTTATGCTAAACAGATTGGTCTGATAATTCGTCAGAAACCAAATCATACTTCAGTTCATTATTTACATAAAATTGTATATCGAGAGACCAGACCACTTTTTCTCGAATCTCTTATGAACTCGCAAAAAAGTACATCGAGGTCATGATCACACTTGACAAAGCTCGAAACAAAACCGATCACTCGTTCTCCCCTGAGAATCGGCTCTCCGACAATCACGGTTTCCCTCTCGCAGTTGATTGTCAAAGAGTTTTTAGATGGGGCAAACCCATTTTTGTCCTTTCGGAAGTCGTCTTGATCATACAATTATTTTAGAATTTACAGCTTGCTGCTGGTAAATGATGATTACGACTAAAGAAAAGGAGATGAATCTGTGTTGTGTGGAGTCAAGTTAAATTTTTCCAGTGGCTGAATCGCATATACGTGTGCACCGAACCCCAGCATCAACAATGTATCCCCATGACGAACAAACTCAAGAACTTCGGTCTCTTAAATATTTATTGTGAATAATTCTTTTTGTAATAAATAGTATATTGGGTTTGATTGGATGACTTAGCTAGGAGTAAAAAAAAAGTAATTAATGCCGAGTCTCGTTAAAATTCATTAATCTGAATGAAAAGTCAAAAATTATTATTACCGTCACTTTCTCCCAAAACGTAGAAAAGATGAGTAAATATTTACTCTACAAAAGGTGAGAGTAAATTATGTTAAATTTAAAATTTCTTTCCTAATATGCTATGTGTTTCAAACATGTCTTTATCACATTTGGTGGAAAAGGATCGCAAGAAGGCATACAAGTAACCCATTACCTATACGACGAATACTTCTTCTCATTGACAAGACTATAAGGAATCGAATCAATACCATCCATGACTTGTCCGATTCGAAGTTCCGTGATTGCTACGTTTACTGGTTAAAAATGCGAGGTCCATCTCTTTAGGATAGATATCATAAGTTTTTAATAATCTGTTCGACTTAAAAATTTCAGAATTAAGTTTAACACAAGTTGTAAAAACGTTATTTTTTTTTATTTTAGTATAATTTAACATTTCATTTAAAACAAAAAATCTCTTTCCAACCCCTTTTTTCGACCGATTGACTCTAACTTTATACCAATCATACCTATTACTTTTTGTAAAGATGCTAAATTTATAACAAGAATGAAACTTTATAAAGATGGATTGTTTACCATTTATATATGTTTATATGAGAGAAATTATAGATACTGAAAAGAAAAGATATGTTAATTTAGAAAGTTTTTTTTTTAAGAACGTATATGGGAGGTGCTGTAAATGTCAAAAAAGTCAGCAATGACAAATAATTCTACCTTCATATGTCACATTACATTATATGAAGTTAATCACATGCTGCACAAAGAAACTCCATAAGAACTCCATCTATTTCAACGCTTCATGTAAAAATCATTTAGAACAAACACAATAATACAATATCACAACAATCTTCAAAATCCCTTCTCTTAATAGCCGGGTTATGCGGGTACAATAAAAATTTCTTTCAGTAGTATAATATATATAAACAATTGCTTACAATACGTTATCAATACCAACATCGATCGTTATATTACCGCCGATACACTACTAAGTTACTATTTGATACGCTCAAATTAATACCCTATGATTTATACAGTTAGCTGCCGCAGTAAAGTTAGGGGTCGAACACAAGAATTCTCGAAAAACTCATGCTAATGTATAAAGATGCAGATCAAGTTAAGAACAAAATGATTGTAAAACAAACGATCGAATTAAACTTAGGTTGAATTTGTATCAGATAAGGAAACTAGGCTGAAATTCTCGGAAATCAATGATAAACAACAATTAATCAATTAAGGTTCAAATCAATTAAGCAATCGCTTCAACTCAAACACTAAAGTATAGTTAACCAACTGTCAGAAACTAACTAAGTCTAAAGTTTCAAAATTCCAAATTTCTTTGCAAATCCTACCACAGTAAACCAGCAATCAATTCAAGTTTGATATGTTCACAATTCGATTAAACCAAATCTCTTTCGATAATCCAATCGCTCACCCTAGCTTTATCGACAATTTAATCGGCCCCGCCTAATCGATTAAAGTTCATATTCTAAGTGATCGTTGAAATAGCTTTGAGAACAACCGTAAGAACTATTCAGATTATAACCCTAACAAATCAATTATCATAAATCAAAAAATACGAGAAAACCCCGAACCAAAACGGTACTACACTGCATACGATATAAACAAATAACATAACTCGTATCAGCTTTAAATTAAAAAAAAGAAAAAACAAGGGTTCGGGATCTTCTACGACGAACAAAGTCTGATCCGTCTCCTCACAAAAGCTTTCAAAGAAGTCTCCTCTAACCTAAAGTAAGTTGCTTAAACAGCTCAAAAACAATGATTGGGCTTCTTATGGGCTTCCTTGAAAATCTCTTCTGCGCGTTGATTACGTCGGTATCGATCGATACCATGATGGTGTCGATCGATGCTAAAGCTTCCGGTACTTTCTTCGGTTTGCTCCAAAAAGGCTCCAAATGTCTCCAAAATCTCTAATTTCGTCCCAAACGTGCTAAAACCTGAAAAGACTCTAAAATGATAGAAAAAGCACTAGAAAGACTCGATAAAACGACTTATATCATGGCTAAAAACGGGTAAAATCCATGATATATCACTATTCACGACGGATTTACCGTTGATGTTGGAATCCACTATTCACAACGACCTTACTATTCACAAGCAAAATCACCGTTACTAACGTGAGACACTATCCATGCCGGAGGTACTGTTCACCACCGGAAGTCACTATTCACCAATATGATCACTGTTCACTGCCGGAAACCACTGTTCACCACCGTCATCCGATTTCATCAAATCAAATGGTAAGATGTCTGGTTAACACCGGTGGTAAGTTACTTTGTTCAATAAAATAAATATATTGTAGGCGAACTGGTGCCTCTAAAAAATAATATTGACAAGTGGCTGTTTAACGCACCACTACTTATTCCGAAGGACGTCTAAGACGTCATACGCTCTTTTTAATATTGCTAAAAAAATATACAGTAGGCGAACTGGCGCCCGTTTAAAATAAATCTGGTAAAGTGGTTGTTGAACGCAATATTATTTATTCTGAACGTTGGCTAAACCACCTTATATTCTGAATTTTATTTTTCTGTATTACTGATTAATATTATTAGATGGCTAAGCCTCCTTATAATCTGCATAATTAATTTAATCATGCCATCATAATATTATTGTTAATATTATTATGTTAATCATAAACCGCTTATCTGAAACTGGTAAATTAATTGATCGCATGTTAGAGAATTTATTACTCTTTTTTCATAATCACCAACGGTCATATAGCTCTCCCAACGGTCCGGAACAGTGTTTTCCAATATATAAATGCACTCTCTCATTCACTCATTTATTCACATCTTATCTCATTCCTATAAGAAATTTGCTTAGATTTCATTTGTAAAATGATTCGCGTATTTCTAGTGTTTTGTTTAGTTTTAATAATTGCTTGTATTTATGGCCTCTTCGTTGGGGAATTTACCCGCTGAGACTTTGCCTTATTCATGGTTTAGTTTTTTATGCGATATTTTTCTTTGTAATCGCTTTGTTTATTTAATATGTAATCGGTTTAATAATTGTTCTAATAAAATTATAATTTGGTTTTGTTTTTAGATAAAACAATGGCAAACATTAAAAAGCTTAAATTCCCAGCTCTCAAAGTCAAAGCTTAAATTCATGATGTTCTTGGTTTGATAACTGTAATTCCTTTCCCCTTCTTTTTCTCACTTCAAGGTCAATCGATTTTTTCCTACTTTTCTAGGGCATCATTTTACTTTTTTTTATCGATCACCTTTTTGTCCAGCTATTTACTTGGATAAGTTTTCTTGAGATGCGAATATTAAAAGTGGTTGCTTCCAATGCCCGGTTCGCTTCTATATCCTTTTTCTTTCCTTTCTTCTCTCTTTTTTTCTTTTATTTTCTTTTCTTATCTAATCGAAGGGAAGGAAGAGGGGAATCACACTTACTTAGACGTGTCTTGCAGTGTCTCATAGAGGTATCACATCCAATGTATATCAAGCCCCAAATCGAGGAAATTAAAGTTCATTAAGACTAGAAGTCAACTCCGAATCGTCTAAGTCTCCAGAAGAATGATCCTTTTGGGGTTTATTGATCCACTCATGGATTTTCTAAATTTACTAGTAAAGATCACACACTATCCAACAAAGCATCCAAACATTAGCACAAATAACACAATTTAACAAGTTTTATTGCTACCTCATTAAAAACTTTTTCACATGTTATTGAACCTATAAACGAGGAAAAGAGTGTAACAATCTCTCAAAATGCAAAAAACTTATGGTAAAACTTCCATCAAAAGATGTCAAGGAAAAAGAATTACCTCCATAGATAGCAAGATCCCCCCACACTTAAATCACAACGTCCCGTTGTGACGAAAATTGTAAAGGGGGTAAAAGGAAGAGAATTTTACCGTAATTCTCTTATCGGGTGTGTGGGTTGGCAGCTCCCACGGTTTCAAGTTTTTGGTTTATTTTTATTTATTTATTTTTTTTATGGTGAAGAACCACCCGAAAACATAGGAAATACGAAATATATAAATATATATTTATTATTATTATTATTTTTTAAAAGGAAAAATAATAATAATAATAATTATAGGTAAAAACGTTTTTATATAAATAATTAAATAAATCAATATACGTAAAATAGAAAAATTAAGAAAATTGAAATTTAAAAACATAAGTAAAAGGGATAGATTTGCTTCTGTTTAACGTCTCGAACTTGATGACCTCATGGAATGGTTGGCCGATGGAGATGATGGTGGAGATGGAAGCCTTTGAGCGAAGATTCTCCCGAAGTAAGGCTTGGGATTAGTTCTTATTCTGGTCGTTTGTCAAAGGATATGTTGTCTTGTGTGTGAGCGGAGTGGTTCGGACAAGAGGTGGTGGTCTAGTTGCTTTCCAATAGGAGTATCTTCATTGACCAGTGTGTTAGTACCAATATATCTCCTTCCCGGACAGCATCGTGGAATGTTACCGATTGGCGTTGCACTGTAGAACACATCTCTGTCTATGTAGGTGAATGAGACTCTTCTATTAGGCCAATCAATAACTGCTCCAACTGTTGCAAGTAAAGGTCCACCGAAGATGATGAGACTGTCGTCATCTGCCCTCATATCGATCACATGGAAATCGGTCAAGACTCCGCGATCGCCAATCCAAACTTCGACATTTTCAGTGATGTTGTTGGTACAAGAGATTTATTTCTACCTCTCACCAGGTTTCATCCGAGCGCTACCTACAGGGTAGTCTCGAGAGTTTAAGTTGATGTGACCGCAAGTGCACGGTTAAATGCAGTTGTAGTACAAACGGGATCGATCCACAGAGACTGTGAGTAACACACAGAGATTGTAGGAATGAATCTAATCTAGGTGAATTGTTATCGTTTTGGGTTTTAGTTATATTATCTAAAGTGCATAGAATAAATAAACAATAATTTAAATTATCGATAATTAAATTACTGAAAATGAATTGCATAAAGTAAATTGTGTAAATTAAAATGCGTAAAATAAAAGTGCAGAAAGTAAATTACGTAAATCAAATAGCGGAAAATAAATTGCTGAAAATAAATTGCGGAAACATAAAGTACAGAAATGTAAATTGCAGAAACTAAAGTGCATAAATTAAATAGCGTAAATTAAAGTGCTTAAAATAAATAACAGAAAATAGATGTGCATAAATTAAATAAAAAATTATAAAATAACTTAAAGTAGAATAACTTAAATAAATAAATAACAATAGATCTTGAATGAGAATGATTTCAAGGAGTTTATATTTAGAATTTATGTTCTACCTAATATATTTATGCTTGTCATTTTAGGGATATCGAAATTAAACTAGTCCACTCTCGTGGTATGGTAGTCACTATGTCAGACCCACTCTCGTGGCAACTTTCACGCATTACACGCAATCTCATCATCGAATACTAAGTGTTCCTAAACTTCCGTTTGATATGTCATAACCAAACAACCTTGTGTTTTCGGATACACGAAGTGGTTGATAAATATATTTCCGAAACACAACCCACTCTAGTGGTGAAACGTTTCTAAGGTTTTAATCTAACTTAGCTAAGACTAGATCAATGATTAACTTTACCAAACAACAAACTCGACCATAGCTAATACTCCCTAATATTCAGGTCTGAAGTTTTAATCCACTCTCGTGCTGCTAAGGGCTTCTACTCGTATAACCTCATCTACTAATTTGGTTATAACCTTAAGCACATCCTGTAGGACATAACTTAGCATTAAGATTGAATATCAGAATAGCTAAAATCGATTAAGAACAAAAACATATGAAATCCTATAACATAAATCTCATCATCGATCTCTACCCCAAAGATCAAGAGGATCTACTCACTCATACATCTGAGGGTGATAACATGATATGAGTAGGAAGACATGATAAACAATAAACTAAAGCAGTAAACAAAACAAAATAAGAAGAAGAAGAAGAACTAAAGAACTTTTCTAAAAACATAAATGGTGGTTCTCAAAAGTGGCCAAAGGAGGCCAAGAGAGAGGAACCCCTTTTACAATGAGGTAAGATACGTTTATATAGAGTTTAGGTGGATTGGAGGGGTCTAGGACGTCCTTAGAAGGCTCTGGAAGCTCTTAAACTCGACCCAAAGCTTTCTTTAAGTTGCATTTTGCATTAACCAAAGTTTCCTTTTCTGCACAGTGACTCAGCATCGTTGAGCCACGGTCGATGCTTGCGTCGATGGAATTTGTTTTCAAGTTCTAGTCTGAGGCAGAGCGTCGACAGGCCACGGTCGATGCTGAATGTAGATGGCTTACCAAGGGATGGGCGTCGACCGGCGACGGTCGATGCTAGGGCTATTGCTTCCTTTGGGAAGCTCTTTAGATGTCTCTCCATGATGTTCTTTGCCTAAGTAGCTCAAAAGTCCCTATGGCTCCATGTGGCTCCAAAACACTCTAAAAGTGATTTCTTCAAAGTACCTATAAACACATAAGATCATGCAAATACACCAAAACTAATCCTAAATGCTAGTTATATCGTATAAGAATGCATAAAAACATGTAAATATGAGTGTTATCAACTCCCTCATACTTACCTTTTTGCTTGTCCTCAAACAAACAAATCTAAACTAGTGAAGGAGTTACACAATATCTATATTGTATATCTTACCTTACATTATCTTATCGTATTAATATCCTTCAACTTAGTGAGATAGAAATAGCTCTAAGCGTACAACATGTACTTCACCATAAGTATAGCAAGTTACCTTAGTTTGGAGCCATATCCATCTTCGAACTCAGACTCCTCTTTATTGACTCCCCTTATTTAGTTTAGGCGTGATATCTCGTCTTGGAACCATTGATCAAGGACATGAACACTTACTCTTTCGGATTTCTGTAAGCTCAAGACCGTCTTAGTACAATCTCTTTCCTCTTCCTTTTCTCACTTCAAGGTCGATCGATTTCTCCCTACTTTTCTAGGGTATAAGTTATTTTATTTTTATCGATCGCCTTTTCTCTTAAGCTCTTTTCGGACAAGTTTTCATGAGACGCGAACATTGAAAGTGGTTGCTTCCAATGCCCGGTTAGCGTCTATATTCTTTTTCTTTCCGTTTCTCCCCTTAGGACAGGTTTCCATGAGACGCGAATGTTAAAAGTGGTAGCTTCCAAAACCCGGTTAACTTCCTTAATACCTATATCCTTTTCTCTAATTATTGAAGAGAAGGAAGAGGAGAATTGCACTTACTTAGACGTGTCTTGCAGTGTCTCATAGAGGTATCACATCTAATGTATCTCAAGCCCCAAATCGAGAAAAATTAAAGTTCATTACGGTGAGAAGTCAACTCCGAATCATCTAAGTCTCCGTGGGAATGGTCCTTTTGGGGTTTGTTGATCCACTTATGGGTTTTCCAATTTTCCTGCTTGAAACTTATTTGCTAATCTCAGAAAATCATAAAAAAGAAAATTAGTATAGATAACATAGTGGTAAAATTCAATAATTGTTGCCTCATTAAAAATCTTGCCACGAGTAATTGAACCGTGACTAAGGAAAAAAGAGTACAACAATTTTTTGTTCCTAAATGCATAGAAAAAATAATAAAAGAAAAATACATCAAAATAAATCAAAAGAAAACATAAAAAGATTAGAAGTTTACGATGCCTCCCCCAGACTTAGTTTTCACCGTCTCGGTGAAAGTAAATCAAAAGGAAAAACATCGTAAACAATACATTAAAAGGAAAAATAAAAAGAAATTAAAATTAAAGGAAAAAGAAAAGACATGCCTTATTAAAATTCAGTAGACTCGGAGGTGCTAAACGACATGGGAGGGTTGCTCGAGCTGGCTGAAGGAGAACGTGTGGCACGGCGTTTACCTTGTCTACGTGCCTCATATGATGATGCTCGTGGTGCGTCCGGAGGCGCCTGAGAAGAGCTAGGCATGTCATGCATGGAATGGCAATGCGGTGCTACTGGCATATCATCGTCCGAGTCAGCTACAGTTTGTGACTCCTCTCCGTCGGTTTGGCTACTCGATCCAGCGATCTTCTTCTTAAGATTTTTAATCTCAAACTTCATACTCTTCATCTGATCCACTAGTTTACGAAAGTTCTTGTCTTGCCATTTGTTCCACCTTTGGAGGAAGCGGATGTTCTCATGAGAGTGGCGACATACCTTAGAGGCGATATGTCCGTCATAAGCCTCAAAATAGTATCTCTCACTGCCATATGCGCCCGATGTATCGCGACTGCTATCTGCTCTTATGGTGGAAGGGGGTGTGCTGGTTTTGTAGACAGGAGGGTGAGCAGCTGCGTTGAAATCCCACTCTAGACTAGGCATGAAGCTCACATTCGCTGGATAGTCAACTGTGGTGATGTCATGGTCAGTACAGACCTCATGCTCGATCCTCCTGTCGACTTGGAACCTGTAAATGAACTTATCCTCAAGGTGACCCATCAATATCTTGCTATCTGCGAGATAGCCTGCATCTATGCTCATCATCGGCTCGTCTATGTCACCACAAGGGACCTCGTAATGTAGCAAAATAGGTGTAATCACTCCACCGATACTCACTGTGAAGTTAGGCATCTTTGTTCGTCTCGCCACCTCTCCATAGTTGACCAAGCTCTGGGCGAAAATAGTGGCAATACAAAGCTGCTCGGAAATCCCCTCTGGATAAGTCCCATCGTTGTATGCTACTAACAATTCTCTGATCCCCTAAGTGAGTAAAGCTAACTCCTCCCTCAGCATATTTCCCGTTTCAGCTCTAGGGAAAAATGTATGTGACAACACCTTCTGTGCATAGCGAATAGCAGGGTTGCGGATCAATGATGCCTTAGACTCTCCCGATCTAAACGGACCGCACGCCATGGTGTTCCAAAATGCATTTGCTTGTCTCTGAGACAAGCGAGCTTCCCTTTTGTCCCCCGCTGGAAAACCATACAAGTCATTCAGCTCCTCGAATGTGATCTTTCTGCTCATTCTTGTAGAAAAAGGTTATAGAACCCAACGAGTCACTGTCATGGTCTCCTAAGTCAATCTTTTCGGTTGCCAAGAAATCACATGTTGGCTCCCAATAGGCTGCGTTTCTCATCTTGATAAAGTCACCGAGCCCCATCTTCTGAAATATCAACTCCACATCATCATGAATACCCAACTCTCCGAGTAACTCAAAATCTGGAAACCGAGTCTGTGTGAACTTCAGGGAACGCAGCTTCCTCCTTTGTTCTTTGTTTCGTCCCAATAGTGGTGGATCATGGTCGCTGATTGGTTCATCGCGAGTGCGTGAGCTGCTAGCTATTTGCTTCCCTATAGCTTTATCCGTAGACTCTCGCATAGATTGAGAGCGTGTTGTTCAGGGTCGCGGTGGTCGTGAATTAAGCCGTGGAGCTTTTGATTTTTTCATTTAATATCTGTAAAAATAACAAACTCAATACTTAAATCACCATTATGTGGCCCATGGTATTAAGCAAAACTAAACTTAAATAAATGTTCTAATACCACCCAAATTGCTTAATACCATGATACCACATCCAATAAGTAAATCAATTTAAATACTTCCACCAAAATAGCAACACATTTATTTTCTAATTTTAATAATAAAAGGTACATGAATATTATTTAGAAAAAAATTAGGACTAAAAATTTGTCTACTTAATTACTAATCTAATTTGACCAATAATACAATACCAATTTCAATTTATCATTAAAATTATAAATTTTTATTTTGCCCCAAAATTAATTTCTTAATCCCTAATTAAGAACCCTAACTACCAATCAACTTAGATTCCTCAACTTATACTTAAATTTACTTCTAATCCCAACTTCTCTATCATAATCTAGCAAAGCCCATGATTTTCAAGCTAATCTATCCATAATTTTTCATAAAATCAAGCTTTTAGAATTATGAAGAATTTGAGAAATTAGAAATCATACCTTGAGGTGAAGAGGAGATGAATAGAGTTTAGAGAAGTAATCTAGAGAAGAAACTAACTAATCTCCACAAATTTTCAAAGTTTGAAAGGTGAGAGCATATGAAAGTGACAGAGCTTTGGGAGAGTGTTAATGGTGTAAAAGAGATAGAGTTTGAGAGGAAGAAGAAGAGGTGGTCGACTTTTTTTGAGATTATAAGGGACTAAACCGGACTAAATTAATTATCTTGAACCGAAGCGAACCGAAAAATTAAATTTTTCTCAAAATTTTTCTGAGCATCGACGGGCCACAGTTGACGGTGACCGTCGATGCTGTCCCTCTTGGTGGCCGTTGACCATGCTTGCTCGACGTGGTCGGTCGACGGTGCCGTCGCGGCTTCTCCAAAATTTTTCATTCAGGCTCCCAAAGACCTGTAAGACATCGTGATAGAAAAAATATGCAAGAAAGAAAATTTGTTAGTGTTAATTCTACTAAGATAGCATGAGAATGCCTATCAAGTGCGCTTGTTTATGTCGTCGAGCTCGATAATGTTACCGAATTGGGTTGGCAGCTCCGACGGTTGCAAGTCCTTGTCTTATATTTTTTTTTATTTTCTTGATGGTGCGGATATCCTGGAAATTAGGATAGAAAAACGAAGAATAGAAAACAAAAATGACGAAATTGAAAAACTTATAATAAAAATCTAGGATTGAAAATTAAATACCAAAAAGATAGAATTGTTTTTTTTAGCATCGTGAACTCGACAATATTACGGAATGATAGAGGTTTTGGAGGGGGTTTTGGTTGGGTTTTATCAGTCGAGATCGCATTATAAAACACATCTTTGCTCACAAATGTGAACGAGACTTCTCGTTTAGGCCTTTTGATCACCGCTCTCATTGTGACAAGGAGTGGACCTCCAAAGATGTTTTCATGAAGATGTTTCTGAACCGCATTATCCATCTCAACAGGTTCTAGCTGTGTATTAACTTGGTGTGGTTCATGTGAAAGCTCGGTGGCTGTTCTCAGAGGGGCATCGACCTCCCTCGGTCGATGGTCAGGTTGACGGTCTTGGTTGTTAGGCTCAACATCGACCATGGCTGCTCGATGCTTGGTTTCTTGAATCGTCTTTTGGAGAACGTCCACCTGTGCTCGACGTGGAGGGTTGACGGGCAGAGCATCGACCTGGCATGGTCGATGCTTCCACTCGATAAGCTTCGTCCCATGCATCTATTTCTCGTCCATCCATTCCAGCAACTGGTCCATATATTTTTAAAATTTTTGAGTTTATTAACCTGAAAAAAAAATCAAACTGAATAAGAAAAGAAACCTAGTCTCAGATTCAGACCAAATCCCTATGGCTATTGCTACAGTCCCCGACAACGGCACCAAAAACTTGGTACAAGAGGTTTATTTCTACCTCTCACCAGGTTTCGCCCGAGCGCTACCTACAGTGTAGTCTCGAGAGTTTAACCCGATGTGACCGCAAGCGCACGGTTAAATGCAGTTGTAGTACAAACGGGAACGATCCACAGAGACGGTGAGTAACACTCAGAGATTGCAGGAATGAATCTAATCTAGGAAAATTGTAATCGTTTTGGGTTTTCGTTATATTATCTAAAGTGCATAGAATAAATAAACAATAATTTAAATAAGCGATAACTAAATTACTGAAAATAAATTGTGTAAAGTAAATAGCAGAAAGTAAATTGCATAAATTAAATTACGTAAAATAAAAGTGCAGAAAGTAAATTGCGTAAATTAAATAGCGGAAAATAAATTGCGGAAATATAAAGTGCGGAAATGTAAATTGCAGAAACTAAAATGCATAAATTAAATAGCTTAAAATAAACTGCTTAAAATAAATAACAGAAAATAAAGGTGCATAAATTAAATTAAAAAATTATAAATAACTTAAAGTAGAATAACTTAAATAAATAAATAACAATAGATCTCTAGGGTGAATGAGAATGATTTCAAGGAGTTTATATTTAGGATTTATGTTCTACCTAATATATTTATGTTTGTCATTCTAGGGATATTGAAATTAAACTAGTCCACTCTCGTGGTATGCTGGTCACTATATCAGACCCACTCTCGTGGTGATTTTCACACATTACACGCAATCCCATCATCGAATACTAAGTGTTCCTAAACTTCCGTTTGATATGTCATAACCAAACAACCTTGTGTTTTCGGATACACGAAGTGGTTGATAAATCTATTTCCGAAACACAACCCACTCTTGTGGTGAAGCGTTTCTAAGGTTTTAATCTAACTTAGCTAAGACTAGATCAATGATTAACTTTACCAAACAACAAACTCGACCATAGCTAATACTCCCTAATATTCAGGTCTGAAGTTTTAATCCACTCTCGTGGTGCTAAGGGCTTCTACTCGTATAACCTCATCTACTGATTTGGTTATAACCTTAAGCACATCCTGTAGGACATAACTTAGCATTAAGATTGAATATTAGAATAGCTAAAATCGATTAAGAACAAAAAACATATGAAATCCTATAACATAAATCCCATCATCGATCTCTACCCCAAAGATCTAGAGGATCTACTCACTCATACATCTCAGGGTGATAACATGATATGAGTAGGAAGACATGATAAACAATAAACTAAAGCAGTTAACAAAACAAAATAAGAAGAAGAAGAAGAACTAAAGAACTTTTATAAAAACATAAATGGTGGTTCTCAAAAGTGGCCAAAGGAGGCCAAGAGAGAGGAACCCCTTTTACAATGAGGTAAGATATGTTTATATAGAGTTTAGGTGGATTGGAGGGGTCTAGGGCGTCCTTAGAAGGCTCTGGAAGCTCTTAAACTCGACCCAAAGCTTTCTTTAAGTTGCATTTCGCATTAACCAAATTTTCATTTTCTGCACAGTGACTCAGCATCGGTGAGCCACGGTCGATGCTTGTGGTCGATGGGCTACTCCAGGCCGGGCATCGACGAGCCACGATCGATGCTTGCGTCGATGGAATTTGTTTTCAAGTTCTAGTCCGAGGCAGAGCGTCGACAGGCCACGGTCTATGCTGACTGTAGATGGCTTACCAAGGGATGGGCGTCGACCGGCGACGGTCGATGCTAGGGATGTTGCTTCCTTTGGGAGGCTCTTTAGATGTCTCTCCATGATGTTCTTGGCCTAAGCAAGTAGCTCCAATGTATCTATGGCTCTATGTGGCTCCAAAACACTCTAAAAGTACATGATTTCTTCAAAGTACCTATAAACACATAAGCTCGTGCAAATACATCAAAAATAATCTTAAATGCTAGTTATATCGTATGAAACTAACCTATAAGAATGCATAAAAACATGTAAATATGAATGTTATTAGCCGTGCGAACATACGATCTCAAAATTTGCAAACCCGATTTGAGTAGTCGTGCGTGTAAGGTTGTTGAGTCCCAACGGCTTGGCTCTCTCCAACGATATCACGCTAACACTGGCACCAGAATCACACAAAGCATCATCTTAGTCACGACCAAGGATTGAACAAGGTACCTTAAGGAGACCGAGGCTACTTCTTTTGAAATTTTTTCGGTCTGGCTCTTGGATCTCTAGGTAGAGTTCTTTGATCTCCTTAATGGTCTCCCTTGATTCACTGAAGTAAAGATCGAGGTTGAGGTCAAAAAGGGCTTGTTCGAACGTCACATCCCTTGGAAGTGTTTCAACAAGACGATAGAATCGAACGAGGTTTTCTCCGCTTACTTCTTGAAAGAACTATTCTATGTCTCTGTACTCCGTTGGTGATAGGGGACGATCGGTATCAATGCTCTTTGGGAGTCGAGCCTTTCTGAATAACTTTTCCACATTATAGATCTTCTCACCCGCATCAAAGCATTCTTGCAAAGGGTACCTTTTCCACGCATCCTTAAAAGAAGTTGCTTTCGGTATATTCCTGACTAATATCTCAAACCTTGTCTTGTTGAATGTATCGCCGAGCCATTGCTTCTGTTGGCCTCTGTTGACAGCTCTGTTTCATCAGGTAACCAGGTCATCTTATTTCTGAAGAGGAAGCATAGTCGATTTCAAAGAGGGCATCGACGGTGCTCGGTCGATGCTGTTGTCCAAGTGTACGAGCATCGACCGTGGCTCGTCGATGTTGTGGTCAGTGAGAGCGCATGATAGCATCAGCAATGGCCGTGGGTGGTCGTTGCAGGGGTGCGTAGCTTCGGACAGGGCGAGCATCGGTCGTGTCTGCTCGATGCTGGCGTCTAATGTTTAGTGCATGGAACCATTTTGGTCGACGCATAGGTCTGGTGCGGCTCTAATGTATAGTGCTTGTTGGTATGCTGTCTCCTATTCTTTTTCCATTCCTCAAACTGATCACCTTGACTATCTCTTTAGCGTTCACCTCTAGTTCCATTCTTTCGAGTTTATTCACCTGAAATTTGAAAAAAAAAAATTAGCAAGTTAGTAAAACATAAACGTCTAGTCTCAGATTTACATCAAAACTCTATGGCTATTGCATATTCTCTCCGGAAACGGCGCCAAAAACTTGGTTAAGGGAAGGAAACCATGTGGCTTTCACCACTCGTTATTTCCCTCACAGGTTTCACCCGAACGCTACTAAAGAGTAGTCTCGAGAGTTTAACCATAAGACCGCAAGTGCACAGTCATGCAATTGTACGTACATACGGGATCGATCCATAGAGAGAATAATATAACTACACAGAGAATGCAAATGCAAATCTAATCTAGGCGGAATAATAAAATTGGGGAGTTGTGTCCTAAGCTATATAGTGCAATAAAATAAATTACTTAAATTAAAAAACATAATTTAAATTGCATAAATATAATACTTAAAACAAATAACTAAAATTAAATGACTGAAAATAAAAGTGCATAAATAAAAGTGGATAAATTAAATTGCAGAAATTTAAATTGCAGAAATTAAAGTGCATAAAATAAATTGCGGAAATTTAAAGTGTAGAAATATAAATTGCGGAAATGTAAATTGCATAAATTAAAAGTGCAGAAATTAAATTGTAGAAATATAAATAACATAAATAAAATACTATATTAATTATTTACAGTTAATTAGGTGATAGTCCATTTATCAGGGATTTCAGATTATAGATTCATGTTTTATCTTTTTAGTTTGTGTTTGTCAATCTAGAGATTTTCTGTTATAGACGAGTCCACTCTCGTGGTATGCTAGTCACTGTGTCCGACCCACTCTCATGGCGACTTTCACGCATTGCGCATAATCCCATCATCGATTACTCTTATGTGTGAGAGACACCGATTGGCGTTGTCACACTACCAACCGATTAACCAAATGTTTAGCTTGCGTTAGAAGTGTGTCTAAGACGAAGAGTGAATGACAGATCTATTTCTAGAATACAATCCCACTCTCGTGATGATGTATTCCTGAAATCATTATCTAACTTTGGCCACAGTTAGACAAGCAATAAGGTACTCTATCAAACAACAAACTTGATACTAGCTAATACTCTCTAATATTCAAATCTGAAGTTTTAACCCACTCTTGTGGTGCTAAGGGCTTCTATTTGCATAACCTTTCCTACTGGCTCGGTTATGACCTTAAGCACATCCCTTAGAACATAGCTTAGCATTAAGAATGAATATTAGAGTAGATAGATCGATTAAGCACAGTCGGACATGTTGAATCCTAAATCTTTGATCCCATCATCTAAAGGATCTACTCTCTTATCTTTCCGAGGGTGACGGCAAAGACAAGGAATAGGTTCATAAAATAGTAAATAAGAAACTAAAGAACATGAACAAAAATCGAAATCAAAGCATAAGCATAAATATAAAAAGAAGCATAAGAAAGAATTAAACCTAAAAAAAGAACTCTTTATTGATAGTGAGACAAAAAATGGTTAGAGAGTCTAAGCTTGTGTCTAGTGAGAATACATGAGTTTATATAGAGTTTAGGTGGCTTGGGGGAGTCTAGGGCATCTTTAGAAGCTTCTGGAAGGTTATAACTCGAGATCCTAAGCTTCCATAACTTGTAAGTTTGCATTAACCGAAGTTTTCTTTTCTGCACAATGACTCAGCATCGACGGCCATGGGTCGATGTTTGTGGTCGATGGGCTTCTCCAGGATGAGCATCGACCACAAAGGGTTATCTTGGAAATATTATCAGGGATTCTTTCTGGATTGCACCATACATATATATGGGCAATAGAATAAAATTTTGTGGTTAAAAGAAATCAAGATGATTTCATATTATGGCATGAAAGACTCGGTCATCCGGACACCACGATGATGCGGAGAATCATTGAGACTTCACATGGTCATGGACTGAAAATCCAAGGGATTAATCAGGGAAATAAAATGACATGTGAAGCATGTTCTCTGGACAAATTGGTAATAAGGCCATCACCAACCTAAGTTGATAAAAATCACCAAAATTCCTTGAACGTATTCAAGGTGATATATGTGGACCACTTCATTCACTATGTGGACCATTTCACTATTTTATGGTGTTGATAGATGTTTCTAGCTGATGGTCACATGTTTGTCTATTATCATCTCAAAATATGGCATTTGCGAGATTTCTAACTCAGATAATCAAACTAAAGGCACAGTTTGCTGATTATCCTATTAATAGAGTTAGATTAGACAATGCTGGTGAATTCACTTCCCGATCATTTAATGATTATTGTATGGTATCGGGAATTGAGTTTGAACATCTTGTGGCTCATGTTCATACTCAAAATGGGTTGGATGAATCATTAATTAAACGTCTGCAATTAATTGCAATACTGTTGATCATGAGATCAAAACTCCCAACATCTGTATGGGGGTATGCCATATTGCATGCAGAAGCACTGATTCGGATAAGACCAAGTGCATATCAAAAGTATTCCCCATTACAGTTAGCATTTGGTCGAGAACCAAATGTTTCCCATTTAAGAAGTTTTAGTTGTGCAGTGTATGTGCCGATAGCACCCTCACAACGTACAAAAATGGGACCTCAGAGGAGGTTGGGAATTCATGTTGGATGTGATTCTCCATCAATTATAAGATACCTGGAACCAAAGATTGGTGATGTCTTTATGGCAAGGTTTGCCGATTGTCATTTTGACGAAAAAGTATTTTCGGTTCTAGGGGAAAAAAATAAGCAAGTAGTGAAGAATATCTAGTGAAGTGTATCAATGTTGTTACATCTTGATCCTCCTACTAAGCAGTCAGAACTAGAAGTTCGACGCATTATGCATTTGCAAAGTATTGCAAATAAGCTACCTGATGCATTTGTAGATACCAAAACGGTAACAAAATCTCATATACCAGCTGCAAATATTCCTGCTAGAATTAAGATTCCACAAGAAGGTGGACTAGCAGATGATACATGGGAGTCTAGAACTCGCTTGAAGCGTGGTAGGCCTGTTGGTTCTAAGGATAAGAATCCTAGAAAAAGAAACGAAGCTGAAAGGCATAATTCTCCCAAAATGGTTGAAAATATTTTGAAAAATGAGAATCATGAGAATAATAATGATATAGATCATCATGAGAATAAGGATGATGCAGAGCATCATGAGCCTGATGAAAATCATGAGATATCTATAAACTATATTCATAATGGAAAGATATGGAATAAAAATGAGATAGTTGATATTGATGATGTTTTCTCATACCTCGTATCAAAAGAAATAAATGAGGAAATCGAGGATCCAGAACTAAAGTATGTATATGAGTGTCAAAAGAGACATGACTAGCTAAAATGGAAAGAGGCAATAAAAGTTGAGCTTGATTCGCTTAATAAGCGAAAAGTATTCGGACCCATTGTACTCACACCAGAGGGTGTGAGACTTGGATACAAATGGGTATTCGTTCGAAAACGAAATGAAAAAAATAAAATTATAAGATATAAATCTCGCCTTGTTTCACAAGGTTTCTCCCAAAGACCTGGGATTGATTATGAGGAAACATATTCCCTTGTGATGGATGGCATTACGTTTAGATTGCTGATGAGCTAACGGCTAATGAAAATCTAGAAATGCATCTTATGGATGTCGTTACGGTATATTTATATGGCTCTTTAGATATAGATATCTATATGAGAATACCCGATGGGTTTAAAATGCTAGACATATTGAGTTCCAAACTCAAAGAGTTGTGTGCAATAAAGGTTCAAAGATCATTATATGGGTTAAAGCAATCTGGGCGAATGTGGTATAATCGCCTTAGTGATCACTTGATAAAAGAAGGATATGTGAATGATCCTATTTGTCCATGTATTTTTATCAAGAAAACAATATCCAGATTTGTGATAATCGCGGTATATGTTGATGATCTGAATATAATCGGAACTCAAAAGGAGATGCAAGAAGCATCAGATTATTTAAAAGGGGAATTTGAGATGAAAGATCTCGGACAGACAAAGTATTGTCTTGGTCTCCAAATTGAGAGATCTCAAAAAGGTATATTTGTGCATCAATCCACATATATCAAAAGAGTGTTAAAAAGATTTAACATGGATAAGGCTACTCCTCTCAGCACTCCTATGGTCGTGAGAACGTTGAATGTTGATAATGATCCATTCCGACCATCTAAGGAAAATGAAGAGATACTTGGCCCAGAAGTGTCATATCTAGATGCGATTGGAGCCCTTATATATCTGGCTAATTGTACTAGACCAAATATATCATTTTCCATTAATCTTTTAGCAAGATATAGTTCATCTCCTACTCGAAGACATTGGAATGGGATTAAACATGTCTTTCAATATGTTCAAGGGTCGATTGATTTAGAGTTATTTTATCCTAACAATTCAAATGGTCAAATGATTGGTTTTGCAGATGCAGGATATTTATCGGATCCACAGAAAACCCGATCACAGACAAGATATGTATTTACGATCGGAGGCACTGCAATATCATGGCGTTCGCAGAAACAGACTCTTGTAGCTACTTCTTCAAATCATGCCGAGATCATCGCACTCCATGAAGCAAGTAAAGAATGTGTATGGTTGAGATCGATCAGGCAACACATTCAATCAAGCAGCGGAATCCACGTTAACACGGAGCCAACAATTCTTTACGAAGATAATGATGTATGTGTCGCTCAGATGAAAGAAGGATATATCAAAAGCGATAGAACCAAACACATCCCTCCAAAGCTCTTCGCATACACTTAGGAGCTTGAGAAAAATAAAGACATTGAAATAAGATACGTCAGATCATGCGACAACGCTGCAGATTTCTTCACGAAGTCACTGCCTACCTCAATGTTCAAGAAACATGTCCACAACATTGGAATTTGTCATCAATGAGACATATGAGATGACGTAATTCGAAGGAGAGCTTGCATGTTGCACTCTTTTTACCTTATTAGGTTCTGTCCCACTGGTTTTTCTATAAGGGTTTTTAACGAGGCAACAAAGACGCAAAGCAGAAAACGCAACGCAAATGACATTGGTCTCCAAGGGGGTGTTGTAAATGTCAAAAAGGTTAGGCGATGAATGACAAATAATTCTACCCTCATTCGTCATTACTTACGTATATAGGTGGAGTCTACTGTCACTATGCGTGCGCAATTAACTCTATCTATTTGCCTATAAATACGAACGTTTCGATGTTGTAAAAATCATTCAGAACAAACACAATAATACAATATCACAACAATCTTCAAAATCCCTTCTCTTTATACCTGGATTCTGCGGGTACAATAAAAATTTCTTTCGATAATATAATATATATAAATACCGTTTTTATAATAAGAATATATTATTTCAGTTTGTCAAAATAATACAGCTAGTAGTAACCAAAAGGGATCCACTAATCACACACATACAGATGTCGTCATTTGTTTTAATATGTTGTCATATATTGAACTGTTTGTTTTAATATGTTGTTATAAAGTTACAAAAGGGGTACTTTTAATTTGTTTTTCAAGTTCTCTTTGCAATTTTATCTGAGTGAATCATCATGAAAAGACCCTATCCCGAAGAAAATGACAAAATACGGATTTTTAAAAATTTGTTCTTAAAATGATTGAAAACCATAATCATTAAAACCCCTTCCTTGCTCCCTAAGCAAATTACCTAACAACTAAACAAAACAAGTCTACTGAAGAAATAAGTCTACTGAACAATATACACAACCTTACTCATCCAAAAGAATCCTAACAAGTCCAAACATTAGCAACCCAAGCAAGGCATATATACAAAACAAAAGGTACAAAGAGAAACCCGTCGAGCACCGAGATCATCCCTCTTCTTCGGTCTTCGGTTCCACGAGCTCTAAGACTTATGACTTCTCTTTACCTGCACCAAAAGAGGCTCGTAAGCATTGATAATGCTTAATGAGACGGTCATCCCGTCCCACGGTTATACACACATGTAAATCAATGACTTACCGAAATCAATATGCATCACACACAAACAATCAAACAAGAATGATAGAGTTCCACCAGACACACAAACCAAACAACTCGGACAAGCCATAAATCACACCCATATGGTCAAGTCTTAACACACATATCAATCAAGCCAAATCATTGATTACATAGATCAACCACGGTCACGCACTCACCTTTGTTTATGCGCTTAAACCGAATAACGCACTCTTGATCTTATGATCCTTAAACCTCAAGCTTGATTTCTTTTGGCTCTCACTCGAACAGACACCGAGATGTCACTAAATCCCTGACAAAAATATCACCAATACACTCTCAAAGATGATTATCAAGCCCAAAACTTGAATTACTTAGCCTTCAAACTCGGATTCCCTTAACCAAAAACAGAGCCTCTATAGTCTCTATCATAACTCTCGCCCTAGTCGATATTTGGGAAAACTTCCTTCAGTGAACTTCAAGATGAGACTCTCAATAACCTATCTACCAAATTTCAGCCCAAAGAAAACAAGATTTGAGTGCTCGATCAATCTCTCAAACTCAACTCGTAGCTATTAACCCGAAAACAGAGCAGTCTTGGGAGAAAATTCATAACTCCTAAACTACTCAACAATTCTTGACAAAATTTGGTAGATAATTATTCAAGAGATCGATGAACTTACTCACAAAATTTCAGCTCAATCCGTGCTCGTTTGATGCCTCGATCGTACCTCTCCTTCTTCTCCTTCTCCTTAACCAAGGTCTCACTCTCTTTTCTCTCCTCCTCTCTCTAGTTCTAGATATTTCTCTCCCCAAATGAAGAAGAATGGAGAAGGAGAGATTTACAGAAGTTTGTAAAAGGAGAGGAGATATTTTGGTGTTTGGTTTAATTGAATTAAACCAAACCAAATCATCACTAAACCAAAATTAATCAAACCAATCGATTTCGATTAAATTTCTGTCTCGGTTTAGAAATTTCGCTTAATTTTCCGAAATACTCAAGACATCTCTCCGTCCCAAAATATTTCTTTCACTCCCGTCAAAACCTCAGAATTACCGTTTAATTCCGTTTAATCCAAAATAACACGGAATTAATTTCCAATAATTAATTCTTCGGTTAATTCACCCACTCTCAAACCCGTAAGATTATTAATCGAGCTCGATATTGTTCCTACTTCCCTCGAAAACAAGTAAAACACGGCACAAACTTATATAACAAGTAATAATTACTTGTTTGGTAAGAAATAACTTGGGATACGAATGTTACAATTCTCCCCCACTTAATTAGATTCGTCCTCGAATCTTAAGACTTCATCCGCCTTACAACCCACTTGGGAGAATTGCACTTCCATCCTCACCTCTGGTTCCCAAGTTTCCTCGTCAACCCCAACATAATCCCACAAGACCCTAATCTCAGGAGTTTCCTTTCTCCCTTTTAACCTTTAAGGCTCTGATTCCCCCCGAAGTCCCCTACACAAAACTCTCGCCAATATGCTTCACTCCCCCACTAGAGTTTAGCATAATGGCATCATGCACGACCTACCATATAGAGCCTCATATGGTAGTTCCAGCAATAGACCCAATGATCTCCCCAATTCAACACATACATCCTTCGTAAACCTCAAAAATTTAGATTGTCCGCTCATATCCGTCTCTAAGTGCACCTGCTGCCCTCAACATCACTTGTAACGCAACAGTCGTGGTACCACAACATCAACACCAAACTATTCACAATCCCACAACGGTAGCAAAATCATATTCATAGCCCAAAACCCGTCACAACAAAATAGCCACAACCCATCACCAATATGCCAGTACTTCTATTATGACCCAATTCTAATCATAACTGTACTTACACTACAACTCAGCAGTGACTGTAGTCACACCCATACTACAGGCCAACTACACCGTAGAAAACCCCCGCTTCTCTCATTACATCATGCATTGTTCCTACTTAGTTCACCAACAACCTTAGGATCAGGATCTAATACCGTAAGATCCAACGTGGACATAAAACGACCAACCCGTCGGAATCCAATATCGCCGCTCCGATCGAGTTAGGTCCCACAGAACCAAACTTATCGGAATCCAATATCACCGGTCCGAATAAGCTAAGCCCCACAAATGACCAAGCTCATCGGAATCCAATATCACCGGTCCGAATGAGCTAAGTCTAGCCTAGGGTGACTAAACCCATCGGAATCCAGTATCACCGGTCCGAATGTCAAGTCCCCCCAACGACTAAGCCTATCGAAATCCTACACCCGGATTTAATAGGCGAAGTCCAATCGAGATCTAATCTATAAGATCTCACTCGGTTTATCGATATATTAGAACTAAATCCACATAATTCTAATCGATAAACCCACCCGTCAGGATTAAATCCACATAATCCTGATGATATGTCTGCATTTTATATGGTTTTAACATGCATTATTCATTCAGTTAGCCTTGTTTAATAGCTTGTTCTTAGCATTTATCTCTAGTTTTGCATACTTAGAGTGTTTTGCATTAGGATTGCATGCATTTTGTATTTTGGACTTGTTTCAGGTGCATTCAAGGGATATTGGAGATGTTGAAGTCAAATGGAGAAAAAGGAGAGCTTAACTCGACCAAACTCGAAAAGAGGCGACTCAGCCTCGAGCCAGAGTCGAGCCGTGCATTCGCACCAAAACTGCACTTTGAGTCTGACTCTAGCACCCAGCTCGAGCCAGCAGGTCGAGCCAGTGCATTCTGCACCAAAAACTGCACTTTTAGCCGAGCTCCAGCAGGCAGGTCGAGTGGAGCACAAATCAGATATTTTGGAAGATGACTCGACCAAAGGACTCGATGTAGGTGGTCGAGCTAATCAGAAAAATGCAATCTTGAAGTCATGAAGTCTAGCTCGACCACCCCTGGTCGAGTCCAATGATCGAGCTGAGCATAAAGGTGGAGTCTTGAAGTTTTTGGAGCCAGCTCGACCACACATGGTCGAGCCAAGACCTCGAGCTGAAGAATAAAGATGCAATCTTGAAATTTAGCTAGCTCGACCATAGCACTCGACCACCCATGATCGAGTGCCCCAAAAAATTAGCCTATTTCGTCTTTTTGTGATTTAGGGTTTCTATCTCTTAGTATAAATACCCTATAATCGCTTAACACTAAACAATCTCGTTTCTAAGCTTTGTTCATCTGTTCTTGATTCCTGGATCCTATAACTTTGAATCTATTTGCTGTTTGTGTTTGAATCTTTCCATTCTATCTATTCTCTTCCTTATCTTTCTACTTATGCAAGTTATTTTGATTTCTGGGTTTGTGATTATGTTGTTTCTTCTGAAAATTAGGGTTCTTAAGGATGGGATAGATTAGGTGTGGAATCTTAGTCTCTTAGGTGGTTTAAGTGTTTATTGTTTGATTTCCCATCTGGATTAGTGTTCTTAATGCTAATTTCTCTCTGATCAATTGGAATTAGAACTTAGGTATTTCCACACCCGAAGTGTAAGTCATGAAATGCCATAATTCCGAGATTTACATTCTCTAAGGGATTGTAGTTTTAGGTGTTTATTGGCTTTATTAAACTGATTCTTAATGCTTTAAGCTAGATTTCTAAGGGATTAGGTCTGGAACTAGATTAGCCGAGGTTATTTATCATGGGAATGAACTTGACGCTTATGAGTTTAATGTCTAGGAATAGCTTGAGTTTGTTAAACCATCTAGGTAGATTAGGAGGATACACCAAGTCAATTACCTATCCTTGGAGCTTCTCTGCTTGATTGATTTTTGTTTCATTGCCTTTACTAGTTTCTGTTAGTAGCTATCGCTCGTTATTGCTCGTTTTCGCTAATCGTCTACTGCTTTTTAGTTTCCTAGGTTGATAGTTTCACATCTTATTGCTTGTTTGGCTTGACTTAAACTGTTTGATTGCATCCTTCTTGGTTAATATCGCACCCATTTGGATTGATACCTTTCTGTACTACAATAACATGATAGTTCAGTAAGAAATTGACCTATATCAATTTGGCGCCGTTGCCATTTGGGTGTTATTTGTTACAATTAGGATTTCAAATCATTTTAGATCAAGTTCTTATTCAGTCTACTTTGTTACTGACTTAGTCTTTCTTTTCTTTGTCTTTGCATTTCAGGTACAAGCTTGACTCGACCAGCCTAGCTCGACCACGCCTGCTCTAGTCAGCCCATCGAGTCTTCCTCCACCTGCATGTAAACGAGATCAAAAGGAAGTCAGAACCTCATCCGCTACCTTGACAATATTAACAAGCTACCACAACAGTTGAGAGAGCAGAGAGAACATTTCAGAGTAGATCAACAAGATCCACTGGAAATGGCTGATGATAATCCACCACAGCCTCAACATGTGCCTCATCCAAGGAGGCCACGATTGATTGGAGCAGGAGATGCTCCTAACACTCACACTCATAGGCAAGGGATTGTCCTTCCTATAGTCCAGAACAACAACTTTGAGATCAAGAGTGGTTTGATAGCTATGGTGCAAAGCAACAGATTCCATGGGTTGCCTATGGAAGATCTCGATCACCTAGGAGTTTAAAGTAGCCTCACCAAGATCAATGGAGTCAGTGAAGATGGTTTCAAGCTGAGACTCTTTTCATTCTCTCTTGGTGACAAAGCCCATCTATGGTAGAAGAATCTACCCCATGGCTCAATCACTTCATGGGATGACTGTAAGAAAGCTTTCCTTGCCAAGTTTTTCTCCAATGCTCAGAACCGCCTCCGGAATGAGATATCCGGATTGCACAAGAATGGTGAAACTTTCTGTGAAGCTTGGAAAAGATACAAGAGCTACCAATCTCAGTGTCCTCATCACGGATTCAGCAATGAGTCCATTCTTAGCACTCTTTACAGAGGAGTTCTCCCAAAGCTAAGGATGCTACTAGATACAGCCAGCAATGGAAACTTCCTAAACAAAGATGTTGATAAGGCGAGCTAGTGGAGAACCTTGCTCAATCTGATGGGAACTACAATGAGGATTATGATAGAGCGTAAGGCGGATCATGGATTGGTGAGAAGTATAAGCAAGAAATCAAGGATCTTAATGAGAAGTTGGATAAGCTCCTCCAGCAAAAGCAAGTTCATTTTGTTAGTGAGAAGGGCAACTTCAAGTTCAAGATGGGGAGAGCTATCAGCTAGAAGAGATAAGCTATATTCAGAACCAGGGAGGTTACAACAAAGGTTTCATCAACTATAACAGCAACCCAAACCAGCAGGATCACCTCTACCCGCCTCAGCAACAACCGAACCAGTCCAAGCCTTTTGCCGCTTACAACCACAATCACAGTTTTGTCCCTAAGCCGCACCACCAGACCAGCCATCCACAGCAGGGAGTCATGGGTCCACCACCTGGAAACATGCTGCAACAACTTCTTCAGGGTCAAGCAGCTGGTGCAATGGAAGCTGCTAAGAAGTGTGGTGAACTCAAAACCTAGATGGACTACACCTACAATGATCTCAACAGCAAGATTGAGACATTAAACTCCAAAATTAAATACATGGAGAGCAAAACTGCATCCACTTCTTCCACAATGCCTGTTGGACAGCTTCCAGGAAAAGCAATTCAGAACCCAAAGGAGTATTGCAATGCCATCTTGTCAATGGAATCAAGTCCCATTGCTGATCATGAAGCTGCAGTTAGAGAAATTGAGTATTTGCTTTATGATTCAGATGCTAACACCAATGCAATCACTTTAAGGAGTGGAAGAGAGCTACCTGAGCAGGAAGGATCAATTAAAGTCACTGAGGACAGTGAGGTTGAAGATGGGGAGGATTTGAGCTGCAAAAAGGATCAAGAAACTCGACTAGAGGCTGACTCTAGCACACAGCTCGACCACACTAGTCGAGCTAGCCCTCTACCTACTGCAAAACCTTTTGTTTCAGAGAAAAAGAAAGTACCCTTTGTCCCTCTTCCTTACAAACCTAAACTGCCTTTCCCAAAATGATTCAAAAAGGAAATAATGGAGAAGTATAGATAGCGCTGCAATACATGAGGGAAGCAGAGATTAGGATACCTTCTATCGATACCTTCTCAATGTTTCCCGCATATCGAAATTCGAAAGACGCAGAAATGAGAAAGCCAAGGAGATTCAAGGTATGGTGGTCTTGACAGAAGAATGCAGTGAAGTCGAGATGAGGAGGATTTGAATTAGACCAAGAAACTGACTGAGACTGACTCTACCACAGGTCGAGTCAAGAGGTCGCAGCACTACCGCGAAATATCGCTCTTCTAAGGAAAGAAAATCACCTTTGCTCTACCTCCATACAAGCCCAAACTCCCATTCCTGTGAAGATTTAAGAAAGATAAGGACGTAACCAAGGTTGAATACAAGGGTAGTGTTGATTGCATTGATTCACCAAGCACGACAAGGATTGAGCCTCGCCTCTCCCCAAGCTGGGAATTGTATGTTCTCCATAACCTGCTTTCGTAATTTAAAATTGAGGATGTTCTATGCGACTGTTCAAGTGTGAATGGCATGTCCCATGAGATGTTAAAGAGTCTAGGGATAAGAAGCATCACCCATCACCCATCACCCATCACTTTTGGAGACGCTCATTCACGAAAGCCACTGGTCTTCTCAAGATTACCCACTTAAAGTCGGGGATTGTATAATCCCAATGACTTCGTTGTTATGGAAAGAAGAAGTCCAACAAGCTCCCACTCCTCCTTGGAACCCCTTTCCTCAACACTACTGTGCAAACATGGACTTCAAGAACCAAAGGGTAGTTCTTATGAATGTGAATGACAAGGTCTCCTACCCATAACAGCTTCTTCCAACAAGGTATGCGGGCACAATCACTATCAAAGATGATGGCTACCGTGATTTGAAGCAATGTACATCGGGTACAGGTCAATGAAGCTCCACCCTCAAAGGTTTATAAAGAGAAAGGGAAGTCTCGGAAAGAAAAGATGGAACGAGAGCACAATGAATGAGAAGCGGTCAAGTTCATACATGGTCGAGATCATTGCAGAGACCTCAGCCTCCATGAACCACCATAGACCTAAGAAAAAGGAACTCAAGCTTAGAGACTTTAAACAAGCTCACTTGGGAGGAAGTCCCATGTTTATCCTTGAATATATTGCTTTAGTTTTCTTTTTAAATCGTCGAATAAGTGTCTGTTCTTGCTTTGGCTTGTGTGATTTTAGGAGAATATAAGCTGAATCATGAAGAAAGGAGAAATCATGCAGAATTGGCCTGGCGACCACTCAGCTCGAGCAAGGGGATCGAGCCAGCCATCTCTCCATGCTTGGCGCGACCACGCAGCTCGAGCACCATGTCGAGCCAAGCTCCCACGCTGCATACACCAGAGAAAGCATGGAGGATTCAATCTCCTCCTTCTTCTCCAACCCTTGAGGTACCTGTTCTATCCATTCTGATATATCGCTTGCATTTCTTCCTTGCTTTGCTCTTAAACCTTCTTTCTAAATTTTTTTATTACACAAGTGTAATTTAAGTTTGGGGAAGGGTTAAGATTGTTTTCTTTCTCGTGTTGTTTTCTATGTTCTTATTTTTGTGCATATTTGAGTCTACATGCATATGGCATAGAAAACCAAAAAATTTGAAATTTTTTTAAAAAAACAGAGTGTTCATGTAGCATTTTCATTTTAGGGTTGAGTCAGATTGTTTTCATATAGACTTTATGCATGGGGATTATGATGATTATAACCTTGCAAGCTTGCTGATTTAATATGATAATCTCAATGCCCTCGTTTACAGTTGTTTAATGCATTGTTAATGAACTTGAAGTAAGAGCTACCATACTTTGAATGCCAACTAGATTATGTCTCAATTGAAGCATCTGTGATTTGATACCATTCCATCTATTTGAACCAACTTGACTTTATAATTATCATGTCTAGCATTTGAATCATGGATACCAATACATACTTGGATTTTCTTTTTTTACTCTTGCTAATCAGTAGCTGCATCATTAGACAGTTTGCCATCACCTAGCTTCTTCAAGTCATGTTATTACTTTATGTGTGTGAGCCATTTCGAATGAGCTTGGTAGAAAGTGTTAGGTTTAAGCGAGCAGGATAGAATCTCATGTAGTTCGGTTTGCATTTTCGAATCAGATAGACTAGGTGGGATCTTGATCATTGGGTATATAGGGTTTGATTCTGTGAAAGAAAAAACTTGGAGAAAGATGAAAGAAAAGGTTAAGAGTTCTTAGGAGAGGAATGATCGAAAATGTGTTAATCTAAAGGATTTAGGGTGTCTAAGAAAGAGAAAAGAAAGGAAAAAGCTTAAAGTCTGAAAAAACATAGAAAAAGCCTAAGCTGGTAGTAAAAAACATAAGAAAAACCCCAATCCGCTAGAAGTATAAAGAACCTCTCCTAGAACAAGAACAAAAAAAAAAAAATGAATCTGATCCAAGAAAAGCTCAAAAAGCCTAAGGGGTAAGGGTAGAATTAGGATGATTTTCGGGTTTAGAACTAGGGTTAAGAACACTTATGTATGGTTGGGTAGATGAGAGTCATTCTTGTATGCATAGGTTGGTTCTTGCACTTGATTTCGTTCACTTCTTGAGAGATCCCTTGTTATGAATTGATCAAACCATGTGAAGGGGACCATCTTTGTCTCTTAAACCTTACCCTTAGCCAAATGAGTTCATTGAATGTGCATAGCTTGATTCATGGTTTCTGCTTAATTGAATGTTAAAGGGAATGGTAGATTTGAATGCACAGGATGAGACAGTGGTCTGTGAAAGACATATAAACTTTTTAAGTAGAATTCATATATCATTAGAACAGGCTTGGACATTGAGATGAATGCGTTATATCTATGACTTTGGTTACGAATCCCCATTTAAACCTCTTACTCCATTCTTATTCTTCTGTTTGTTGAGGCATCAAAGACTAAGTTTGGGAGTTGATATGCTGCATTTTATATGGTTTTAGCATGCATTATTCATTCATTTAGCCTTGTTTAATAGCTTGTTCTTAGCATTTATCTCTAGTTTTGCATACTTAGAGTGTTTTGCGTTAGGATTACATGCATTTGCATTTTGGACTTGTTTCAGGTGCATTCAGGATATTGGAGATGTTGAAGTCAAATGGAGAAAAGAGGCTTAACTCGACCAGAAACTTCGAAAGGAGGCTGACTCAGCAAGCAGCTCGAGCCGAGTCGAGCAGTGCATTCTGCAAAAAACTGCACTTTGAGTCGAGCTCTGCACATCGAGCCAGCAGGTCGAGCGTGCATTCTGCACCAAAAACTGCACAGCCTCAGCAGGCAGGTCGAGTGGAGCACAAATCAGACATGGAAGATGACTACCAAAGGACTCGATGTGAGGTCGAGCTGATCAGAAAAATGCAATCTTGAAGTCATGTCGAGGTCAATGTGTCGAGCTGAGCATAAAGGTGGAGTCTTGAAGTTTTGGAGCCAGCTCGACCACATGGTCGAGCAGACTCAGCTGAAGAATAAAGATGCAATCTTGAAATTTAGCCAGCTCGACCATAGCACTGACCACCCATGGTCGAGTGCCCCAAAATAGCTATTTGTCTTTTTGTGATTTAGGGTTTCTATCTCTTAGTATAAATACCCATAATCAACTTAACAAAAAATCTCGTTTTTAAGCTTTGTTCATCTGTTCTTGCTTCTGATCCATAACTTTGAATCTATTGCTTATTTTGTGTTTGAATCTTTCCATTCTATCTATTCTCTTCTTATCTTTCTACTTATGCAAGTTATTTTGATTTACGGGTTTGTGATTATCTTTGTTCTTCATGTGTTACGGTAGTCATTAGGGTTCTTAAGGATGGGATAGATTAGGTGTGGAATCTTAGTCTCTAGGTGGTTTAAGTGTTTGTTTGATTTCCCTTCTGGATTAGTGTTCTTAATGCTAATTTCTCTCGATCATTGGAATTAGAACTTAGGTATTTCCACGAGAAGGTGTTTGATGAAATGTCGACGAACTAATTCAGAGATTTACATTCCCTAAGGGATTAGTTGTCTAGGGTGTTTATTGGCTTTATTAAACTGATTCTTAATGTGCTTAGATTTAAGGGATTAGGTGGAACTAGATTAGCTGAGGTTATTTATCATGGGAATGAACTTGTGATGAGTTTAATGTCTAGGGAATAGCTTGATTGAGTTTGTTAAACCATCTAGGTAGATTAAGAGGATACACCAAGTCATTACCCCATCCTTAGGAGCTTCTCTTGCTTGATTGATTTTTGTTTCATTGCCTTTACTAGTTTACATTGTAGTATTGTTACTTGTGCTGTTTTCGTTTATTTAGTTCTTCTTCAGTCTGTTTTTAGTTTACGCTTGGGTTGATATCGTTTGCTGCTTCTCGCTAGTGCCGCTAGTTCTGCTTAGCTAGTTGATAGTTTCACATCTTATTGCTTGTTTGGCTTGACTTAAACTGTTTGATTGCATCCTTCTTGGTTAATATCGCACCCATTTGGATTGATACCTTTCTGTACTACAATGACATGATAGTTCAGTAAGAAATTGACCTATATCACCTGACCACCCGACGATTAAATCCGCATAATCCTCCGATAAGGGCTAAATCCACATAACCCTTATCCGTTTAGGATTAAATTTACATAATCCTAAACATGCCTCATTAGGATTAAATCCACATAATCCTAATCATCGTAGGATTAAATCCACATAATCCTAGTTGGCGTAGGATTAAATCCACATAATCCTACCGTCAACCACGTCTTAGGATCTAACGATATTAAACCTTAATCCACCGAACCAAGTAACAGAACAATGCTTCGCTTCCAACCACGACAACACATGAACTACTTCATCATGTGTCTAATCATTACCGATACATGAAATCCACATCATGTATCAACCACCACCGATACATGAAATCCTCATCATGTATCAACCATCCCCATACATGAAATCCACATCATGTATTAAATTACCATTGATACATGAAGTCCACATCATGTATCATTCACATTGTTAGATACTATATCTAACAATAACGCCCATCACATTATGTTTTACGATCTAATATCCCCTTAGATCGTAGCAGCATTTGGTCATGATATGGCCTCATGTCATATGCCAAACCCATCATATTCTACGATCGAATGTAYCCTTAGATAGTAACACTACTTAACCAGGACATGTCCTCACGCATAAGACAACCTTATCAATAATCAACCTAGATCATACGATCTAGCAACCATAACCATTTTCCCAAATTACTCAATCAGCAACTACCTCATCATCCATCCGTTTACTACTCAAAAATCCACTTTCAGAAATCAGATCGATCGATCCAGTCCCCTGATCGATCCAGTCCCCTGATCGGTCAATCCCAATTACTAAAAACAAACCAAAACAGAGCGTCGAGCTGGATCGATCGATCTTGCCAAGGATCGAACGATCCTCCCTGATTTGATCGATCCTTCTTATCCCAACCGATCCGAAAACTGTCTGATACACCCGATCGATCGATCTTCTCTATCGATCGGTCGATCCTCTCCTCAAAATACATCCACTCACATAACCGATATAATGGATCGATCGTTCCTCCTCGGTTCTGAATACATAATTCACCAAAACTTGTGTAATTCTTAACTCCCAATTTACTGAACAGCTTAATCAATCTTGTCATCAAATGATGCTTCCAAAATACCACTTAACTCATGTCTTAAGACATCTGAAGGAGCACTCTGGCATCCAATATGTTCTCACCTCTAAACTCCCCAAATGGCTCCATCTTATAATCTTTAGGACATCTCACCGAAAGAAATTTTTTTCCAATCTCAATCTCCACTCATCTGCCTCCACCGGCTTTGCACCTCCCAGAAAGAACTTGGTGCCAAGATGTTGCATACGATCAAACATAGTGAGATACAGTGGAATCATAGGCCCCGCAATCTCTTCCCCACTCCTCGGGATTTGCCACTCTCGGTGGCTCATTGACTTCAGGTGGCACTTGAGGAGCTTGAGTCGGTACCGCCCCTGGTAACCTCTCTAATATCTGAGCCAGCAACCCCATCATTTGACCCATTTGATTCACCCCTGCTTGTTGTTGGCCTTCACTTGCGGTTCGTCACCAACCTCTTCAGCCGCATTACCCGCAGCTCCAATCTCCTCCTCCCCAACAACATTCTCTCCCATGGGGTTCACACTCTCTTCTGGCTCCCTTGCCACCCTTCTTCTTCCTCTACTTCTACCTCTACCTCTTCTAGCGCCTCTCACCATTCTTCAAAATCAACAAAAGTGCTCAATTCTCACAAACTTAAACAACACAAAACACAAAGGAAGTTTTACCGTGGAACCTTTTACTTGGCCGAAGGGGATGATCTCTAACCCAATCCACAATCAATAACACAATCAAGCATCCACATCAAACAATTAACATCATCATGCAATCACAGAGCAAGTAACACACACAACATCATAGAACCGCTACTGCTCTGATACCAAATTGAAAAGACCCTACCCCGAAGAAAACGACAAAATACGGATTTTTAAAAACTTTTTCTTGAAATGGTTGAAACCCATAACCATTAAAACCCCTTCCTTGCTCCCTAAGCAAATTACCTAACAACTAAACAAAACAAGTCTACTGAAGAAATAAGTCTACTGAACAATATACACAACCTTACTCATCCAAAAGCATCCTAACAAGTCCAAACATTAGCAACCCAAGCAAGGCATATATACAAAACAAAAGGTACAAAGAGAAACCCGTCGAGCACCTAAATCATCCCTCTTCTTCGGTCTTCGGTTCCACGAGCTCCAAGACCTACACCAAAAAAGGCTCGTAAGCATTGATAATGCTTAGTGAGGCGGTCATCCCGTCCCACGGTTATACACACATGTAAATCAATGACTTACCGAAATCAATATGCATCACACACAAACAATCAAGCAAGAATGATAGAGTTCCATCAGACACACAAACCAAACAACTCGGACAAGCCAAAAATCACACCCATATGGTCAAGTCCTAACACACATATCAATCAAGCCAAATCATTGATTACATAGATCAACCACGGTCATGCACTCACCTTTGCTTATGCGCTTAAACCGAAGAATGCACTCTTGATCTTATGATCCTTAAACCTCAAGCTTGATTTCTTTTGGCTCTCACTCGAACAGACACCGAGATGTCACTAAATCCCTGAAAAAAATATCACCAATACACTCTCAAAGATGATTCACAAGCCCAAAACTTGAATTACTTAGCCTTCAAACTTGGATTCTCTTAACCAAAAACAGAGCCTCTATAGTCTCGATCATAACTCTCGCCCAAGTCGATATTTGGGCAAACATCCTTCAGTGAACTTCAAGATGAGACTCTCAATAACCTATCTACCAAATTTCAGACCAAAAAAAAACAAGATTTGAGTGCTCGATCAATCTCTCAAACTCAACCCGTAGCTATTAACCCGAAAACAGAGCTGTCTTGGGAGAAAATTCATAACTCCTAAACTACTCAACAATTCTCGACGAAATTTAGTAGATAATTATTCAAGAGATCGATGAACTTACTCACAAAATTTCAGCTCAATCCGTACTCGTTTGATGCCCCGATCGTCCCTCTCCTTCTTCTCCTTCTCCTTAACCATGGCCTCACTCTCGTTTCTCTCCTCCTCTCTCTAGTTCTAGATATTTTTCTCCCCAAATGAAGAAGAATGGAGAAGCAGAGATTTATAGAAGTTTGTAGAAGGAGAGGAGATATTTTGGTGTTTGGTTTAATTGAATTAAACCAAACCAAATCATCACTAAACCAAAATTAATCAAACCAATCGATTTCGATTAAATTTCCGTCTCGGTTTAGAAATTCCGCTTAATTTTCCAAAATACTCAAAACATCTCTCCGTCCCAAAATATTTCTTTTACTCCCGTCAAAACCTCGGAATTACCGTTTAATTCCGTTTAATCCAAAATAACACGGAATTAATTTCCAATAATTACTTCTTCGGTTAATTCACCCACTCTCAAACCCGTAAGATTATTAATCGAGCTCGATATTGTTCCTACTTCCCTTGGAAACAAGTAAAACACGGCACAAAACTTATATAACAAGTAATAATTACTTGTTTGGTAAAAAATTACTTGGGATACGGATGTTACACATCAAGTGCCAAAACTCTAGATAAAGAGTTTTAGGTGTTTTTGTCCTTCATATTTTGGCCAAAATATCCTTCGTAACTACAACTTTTTAAAATTTTATATCCTAGATAAAAGAATATTCCAAAGTGAAAAAACCACCCAAATTCCCCTGACCTTATTTTTTTGGTTATAAATTGTTTTTTTTCCTTTTTAATTAATTAAAATGTTGGTACACAGACCTAACTTTCCATTCGCCTCAATTGGCCTTGTCCCAATTATGCGGTCCAAATTATCAGTATACTCAGCACACAAAACACAGCAATAGTAGCCCTGGGTGTTCGTGGTCCTGTTCGAATTTCGGGTTTAGAGGTTGAAGGCCCATTCAGGTGTTTATAAAAACCGGGTCGGATTCGGTTCGGTTCTTTGCGGGTTCGGATCGGATATATACTTAATATTGATATCCGATAAATATCCGAAAATTTTCGGTTTCTAGTTCGGGTTCGGGTATTTTTATCCAAATTTACCCAAATCTACTCGAATTACCCAAAAATATCCGAAATACCCGGAAAAAAACTAAAACATCGATTAGTTTTTACCCAAATCTATCCGAATTACCCAAAAATAACCGAAATATCCGGAAAAAAACTAAAACATTGGTTACTTTTTATCCTAATCTATCCTAAACTACCCAAATAACCCAGTATATCTAATATATTTTTATATATATACACTTATATTTCGGGTATTTTTGGGTACCCACGGGTATCGGATTCGGTTCGGATTCGGGTCGGATTTTCAAATACTTTAAAACATTATCCGTTCGGGTATTTCTATAATAGTTGTTCGGGTTCGATTCGGGTTTTTCAAGTCGGGTTCGGATCGGGTTTTCGGATTCGGTTAATATGGCTAAGCAATAGACTGAATTATTGACAAGGAGAGTAAACCAATCGAAAGGCAGTGAGGCATTAGTTACGTACGTATTATCCACTTATCATGCAAATGACCTACATGTGTGTGACTCATTTTGGGCTCTTTTTGTTTTGCCTCTCTGATCCTTATTTATCTATTAAGCATTAGAAAGCCCATGTGTATATATTGGTGGACTGAAATATTTTTATTAAGTATTCGAGGTATTTAGAGGTTTATAGCTTTTTGTACTTTAATTTATTTCAACATTCAAACAAAATTTTGTATTATTATTCTTCATAAAATCTTGGGTTATTCTTAAAAGAAATAATCAATGTGCACATTAATATTCAAATGAAATTTCTAGATTAGTTGCTCAATAAGAAGGGAAATAGTTTACGAAAAAAAAAAACATTAACAAATCTCAATCTAGAAGTTGAGCCTACTTATCTTAGAATTAAGAGAATGCGGAAGAAGCAAAAGAGAGAAAATTAAGAAAATTAGCTCTACGCAAACCAAATTTATCAAATGAAGTTTCATTTCCATTATCTAAGCGTGCAATATATAATTTTAGGGTTATACAATATAACTAAAATATAAAATCTCTAAAACAATATTGGTGTATCTTTGTACAAGTAAACTAAATGAAAATATTTTAAAGCTAAAACCAACAAATTATACGACAAACTTCAATACGATTTTTTGTGACATCTTTTGTTATTTTCTAATAGCAACTTAGCAAATTGTTTTTACTTAATTAGATATATGGCTTTTTCTATCTACCAAAATATCTTTTAGTACTTTGGTTTTTCAAAAATATGTTTAAGAACCTTAGTAAACAAACATTTACACCCAAGAAAGAAAAAAAAAACCTTGGTAAACATCAATCTTGAAAAGAAAGAAAAACTACCGAGGGCGTTCTTTATCCCATGCACTTTGACCGTCGCTTGTGCAAAGAAGTTATGTACATAATTCCTCCAAATGGGGTATAGTATGTGGCCCAGTGAGACCAGGTGAAAGAAATATACAAGAAATTATATATTATGAATTTATATGATCACCAACTAACATTATTATCTCAACGTTACAATGTGGTGATTCAAGAAAAAAAATAACAAAAAAAAAGCAAAGATAACGGGGTATTACACATTAATGATCTTATACTATAAATCAAATTAAAGGTCCAACAATATCCCAACAAATAAAGTATTTGTTCGATGAAACCATTAAATACTCAGCATTAATTAGTGATTAGATATAGATATGATTAGAAACTAAAATAATGACTAAGCTAACAAAGTAGGCTTAGGAGTAAAGAGAAGTGAGAGAGAGGTGTCTTCAGGTGAATGCATAAACTTGCAATTAGGGCATGCTGGTGACGCTTTACACAACATCACTAGAATATGGCACTTTATGCACACCCTCGCCACCATCTCCTCCTCGCTTCCTCCGCCAACACCACCGCGGTCGCAACAATCGTCATCGAGATCAAAAGCAACTCTTGCCATGCTTTTCTGTGTCTGTAGCTCCAACACCAAACCCTTCTCCATCATCTTCTTCTTTTCCTCTTCGTCATAGTTTTTCTTGTAATTACTCAGATCATGATGATGATTTAGATCGATGAGAGATGGTGACAAGTTGAGTTCAAGATCAAGGCTCATGTGGTGGTGATAATATCCTTCTTCGATATTATTATTCATATTTGTTGAATCTTCACTGAATCTTCTTCTCTACAACATAAGATCCGAAACAATTCTTATATATATACACCTCCTGGTTGTTTTGAAATCTTCTCAACACATGATATGCTTGAAAATGAAAAAAAAAAACATTGCATAGAATATTCAAATATATTTTAAGACCCTTTGACCCTTATAACTTTAAATATATGTTAGATGTTTACCTTCTGATCGAACGAAGTATCGATAAAAAATTTTGCTTCGGATCTGTTGGCAAGCTCATCATTTGCTAAAAAATCTTGACCCTTTCTTTTTCTAGAAACATCCTCGGATTCCATGTAATAAGACGAAGCGATCTCTCGTTTCTTCAGCAACCAGTTTATATTTCCTTCGTCTGGAAATTCTAACATCACGTAGATATATTTATACGTACGATGTGCTTATTTTTTGTGTAGGCCAAACTGTTTCAGAGGACCTTTTATATAGGAAGTTGAATAAAGCAAAAAATATTGTTTTAGAAAAGAAGAGAGAGAAAAAATTATGGGCCTACACTGCCCATGCATGACGTGCATTCAAAGTTTCGCGTCTTCAATTACTGCAACCAGAGGAGCTAATTTAAAACCTTCAGATGCATATAAATATATCCAACGCTCTATTCCTACTTCCTTCCCAATATATAATAAAATAAGGCTAATTCAATTTCAATAAGCTATGGGATGTATTTGAATACAGGCAACACAATTTATTACCTTTATTTAATATTCTTCTGTTGTCTTGGACAGTTTGTAATTATTTTGGCCGCACTCGGGCAAAATAAATCTGATATCTACTCACTTCTGTCTATTGATAAGTGCTAGTGTGCTACGTAGGTTGAGAGTAAAAATATTTTTAGAGTTGCATAGTAATGCTTACGTACCAATTAGATGACTTTTGAAGAAATAGGAGTTTTTCAACACCATATAATAATAAATTTTTAATTATAATGGAGTTTTTTTCCAACTTATATATAGTTTTTTTGTATTGAATGCATCTAGCGGGATTGCTAAACCAATCCAAGAACCTGCAATAGTTAATCGCAACTTACCGATATGAGATGTACGAGCTAAATCACAAGGCTAATTAATGATAGATTACGGTACATATAATATTTCTAATGAAAAATACTAGTATATAAATTGCATAATTAATGTTATTATACGTCAATATAAAATACAATAGCAAACGAGAAGATCTAGTGAAAACACCAGCTAGAATCAGACAAGAGAACTTGAAAATAAATCTGAACCTACAACCATAGATTTTCAGAAGCAGATAGATATATCTAGGTGCAACAATAAAACGGTTTTCATAGTAATGTCATTAAATATGAGGGATTGCATTATCACTGTACCAATTTTCGGGTGTCCCTTAAATGGAGGCGGTGAAGGTTCCATTTAATGTTAAAGAGTCATATCAAAAATACAGTTGAAAGTGAAGTTGAATTGGAGAAGAAGATGAAGAAGGAAGCGAGACTTCAATGCCCTTGTAGTCTTGTACGTTTCAACATATAGATGTTAATTTTCTTTCTCAATTTTTTTTTCTCGGAAAATAAGATATTTTTAAATGATGTAATTTCTTACTTATCTTAAAGATAGTATACTTATGATCCCCTCATGATATTTACAGAGAGAACGGTCTACACCCATACGAAATATGGGCTAATAGTTTCATTGCATACAAAATTAGGTATTTGGTCTAATTGAATACAAATTTAAAAATTACGTACAATGCTATATAGCGTTTCCAATTTCGGTCATGTGTAAGGTTAATTTTCTAAATCATTAATTAGAAGCCAAAATCCGCGTTAAAGATCGATTGGTTGAATTAGTTTAACAAACCCCATTTTATAAAACCAAACCGACTCAACTTTATCTTCTTCTTTCTCGAACACATTCGAAAACATTACACAGCGATGGCGTCGCTTATATATACTTAGAGCTCCTCCGCAAGTCACCGTCGCATTATCTTCTTCACGGTTATCATCATCTCACTCAGAAACCGCCGGTCTCTCTCTCTTCCTTCTTCAATCTTAATCTTCTTTATGACTTTGTTCAACAAGGATTCTTCTTCTTCGGTTTCTTCGAACGAAGAAGGAGAAGAAGAAGAAAGAGATGAGGTCTATTTTTTAATAATTATATTTGAATATTTTAATCTAAGGATAAAAAGGAATAACAACATTGTGAGTTTAACGAAGGTCACTGTAACATCCTTGTTCCGTCGTTCTCTTGTATCATGTTTATTCGACTCTTGACGGTCATCGTAACCCTCGGGATTGTTGTATTTAGACGGAATTTGTTAATAAAAAGGTTATTAATAAAATAAGATGTTTATAATTGATACATGATGTGGATTTCGTGTATTGGGTGTTATATAATACGTGATGAGGATTTCACGTGTTATAGGTGATTCGACACATGATGGAGATTTCATGTGTGAAGGTGATGTCGGGTGAGTTGTCGCTACGTTACTTGGTTCGGTGGAGTAGGGTTTAAAATCGTTAGATCCTAATGAGACATGTTTAGGATTATGTGGATTTAATCATAAACGGATATGGATATGGATTTAGCTTTTATCGGAGGATTACGTGGATTTAATCCTCGGGTGGTCGGGATTATGTGGATTTGATCTTGACGAGGGGGTTTGTCGATTAGGCTATGTGGATTTAGTCCTAATATATCGATAAACCGAGGGAGAACTATGTAGATTTAATTCTCGAGTGGACTTCGCCTAGTAATCCGGGTATAGGACTCGATGGGCTTAGTCGTCAAATGACCACGTGGGATCTACGGTATTGACTCCAAGATTGTTATTGAACCAACTACGGGAAGATATTGGGCTCGAATGATGGCCCTAGGGGCGGTGATTGAGTTAAATCGAGTAATAGATCGATTGCGATTAAGTAATCCCGAGCGGTTCGATTTTAACGGAATTAAGCGGTAATTTCGGGGTTTTAGCTGAGTAAAAGAAATATTTTGAGATGGGGAGATGTCTCAAATATTTCGGGAAATTTGACGGAATTACTAAACCGAGGGAAGGAATTAATCGGGAGAACTAGATGTTGCGGTTTAGTGATTTCGGGTTGGTTTGGTTTAATTTTAATTAAACCATCAATTATATATACATACATGTATATATATCTCCTTCTCTTCTACATTATTCTGGAAGCTTTTTCTTCTTTCATTTGGGGGAAGGAAGAATCGAGACTTAGAGAGAGAGAGAGAGAGAGAAAGGAGAGAGAGGAAGAAGAAGAAGAAGGAGGAGAAGGAGAAAGAAGAGAGAAAGCTTGAGAAAAACAGAGTTTTGGTGGCTGTCAAGAGGCAACGATCGGGCGATCAAACGATCACGAATTGAGCTGAAATTTTGTGGGAAATTAGTGGATAGCCTGTGGTGTGTTGTGCCAAGAAAAGAAGTTTAGCTCGTGGGGTTGAAATCAAAGAAAACGGTTGTGTAGTTTCATTGTTTCAACCGTCAAAGCAAAGGTAAAGAAAATACTTAGGGGATGGAGCGCGTGGAACCAAGGCCGAAGTGAAAGAAAAAGATGATCTAGGCGGGTTCAAACGGGTTCTTGTATCTTGTGTTTGGGTTGTTTATATGCATTCCAAAGTTAATGTTTGGAACTTGTTAGTGTTATTTTAAGATGATTTTTGAATGGTTTAAGTTTGGTACTTAACACATTTTGCGTATGGTTGTTGCCTTGTGTTGTTATGACTTGTGTTGGTTTGTTGAGATTGCCCTCGGGTTGCAGGGCAAGGGTGGGGATCGACCGATCCAGGTAGGATCGATCGATCCTATGGGGTCGTTTTGGCTCAGAAACCTTTTGAGGAATCGGGATCGATCGATCTTGGCAAGATCGATCGATCCTGGGGAGTCCATTTGGGTCAGAAACTTTTGGTCTGTTTTTAGGGGTTAGGATCGATCGATCCTGGGTGAGATCGATTGATCCCTATTGTATTAAGGTTCAAGTGTTTGCCTTGTATTAGATGTGGGGTCTTTAGCTTGGGTAGCAAGTAAGTTTTAACTATTCACCGATTAGAACCGTTTTAAGAAAAAGTTTTAAAAATTTCGTATTTTTCCACGGGTTCTGTCTTGTCATTTCGAGGTAGGGTGTTTCAGTTACTCAAATCATAGGTTATGTCAAATCATTTTTAAACCCATAAGATCATTTGAGCCATTCGTCCTAAGAAATATTTTATTTTAGTTTTTAAAGGAAATGTTTAAAATCGAAGTCACTAATTTAAAATTTGATTCAGTGTTCTTAAACATTGATCGGAAGACGAACCTGAAAATCTCTTGGGTCATCGGATCAATGGGTTTTAAATTTTAATAATTTACTAAAATTATATAAAGAAACATAATGTTTAGCCACGTTAAAACCAGTTTATATATTACAACAATTATAAATTATTAATCTATGATATATCTGGTTTGATGTTCCACCAACAACAATAAGAACAATGACAAACCATCTTCATGAACCCTTAACCACTTCCCTAATCTGGCTTTAACCAAAGGAACAAAAAAAACCAAGTTGACGAAGAGATAGTGAGCTTGGAAACAAATAGATTGCGTACAATGCTTCTCAAAAACGACTTGGAGCTTCTAGTCATCGACTTCATCGATTAGATAGACTTATATCTCTTATATATTACTCTATGTCTTTTCAAAATTTTAATATGAGATCCTAATACGCCTCCTTGTCCAATCTAAAATCGGAAATAAACCCTGCTGAAAATAATAAAGTGGATACTCATATATGTTGAGTTTATGGACTTTCAATTTAAAACGATTTGATAATGAATGTACTTTTTCATATCTCTTATACACTTCAAACTTTTAATGTGAGATCTGCATGTAATGGTGTGATGGCTCTCATTGTCTGAGACAATTGTTAGTCTCCTAACCCAGAAGTGTCGATGTTGCTATATATGGGTGAAACTTGAGAAAACAATTGGATCAGAAAAACCAAAAAAGATAATATAGCCTTTCAAGTATAGTTGGTTTGTCGGTTTGGTTCCGTGTTATTTTTTTTTAAGTTGCTTTAAAAATGTTATTTTTATTATTGCTTTTTCCAACTTATATCCAATTAGTTAATGGGACAATCAAGATTTCTTTTCTGAAAGTCCTAAAAAAATGCTAAAATTAAGAAAATACACCATCCTTGAAGTTTTTTTTTTTTTCAACTTTGTTAAAATTTCATTGATATCAAATAAACGAGTTCAGATCTTTGTCTAGCATTATCGAATAGGGCTCTCTTAGCTACAACATCTGCAAAAATATTAGATTTTCTAGGGATAATTTGAAGGATATAGAATCGAATTGTTTAGAAAAGTGGTAGATATGTATCTCTAAGGATTCCATATAGCCTAGATGATCTGATTCTTTTTGAATAGTTTCAATGCATTCTTTAGAATCCGATGCAACATGGATGTTTGTTATTTCCATTAAGATTGCCCTGCGAATTGCAGCAAGGACACCATCCTTGAAGTTATGGTTTGATTTTAAAAAGTTTAAAATTGATAGCCTGATTCACGTGGTTTAGTGGATTATAAAAAAAGTGATAGCCTGATTAACGTGGTTTAGTGGATAGACCCTTAAATATATTTTTATAATGATCGAAAGATCAATCATAACATGTAATGTGGTCACGGTTTTATCATCAATGTTTTTCTGTAATATATTAAAATTATCTCTACTTTTTGTTTTTGTTCCGTAATTAAATAAGAGAGGAGTAAGTAAACATCCATTCACTCCATTCCATTATATGGCATATTCTATTATGACCCTTCTGGTTGGAAATTGACTATCGGGTTAATTGTATAATAATTATATAATGTTAGACACCTAATCGGTGAAAGTTTCACCTGAAACCATTATCTTTGTCAAATACTATTTATAATCTATAAACGCATGCAAACACATATTATACATCAGAACAAGCAATATTCTCCTCTATCTAATTATTTTGAATGGTTTAGGATTATGTAACACGAAACCAAATGTACCAACATTAATTTAATAGCAGTTCAATTCAAAAGAATTTTTTTTTTTACTATTATAGCAGAAAATTATCGGTTTTGTTTTTTTTTTTTTCATATGGAACTCACCATATTCATATAATTAAACATAGATTATGACAAAATGTGAGACAAACCACTAGATTACAAACTTATGTTCTCATTTATTATTTTAACCTGTATTTGACTCAGGTCCGGCCCATAGCATAAGCAGAGTAAGATCATGCTTAGGGCCTTCATTTTTTTAGTTTTAAAAGGGCCTCCAATTTTATTTATTAGATCTTAACCCAAAATTATAAATATAATAGTTTTTGAATAAAAAAACATTTAATTCTATTTTTCTCCACAAATTAAAACATTAAACCTAAAAAGGAAAACAAATACAACTAAATTCATCGAAATTTTTCTGACGGGAAGACAAAGAGTTGCTCAAAGTTTTCTTCTCATCAGAGTAAGATCTTACCGTTGATTGTCATCTCCTCTCTCGTTTTTCAAAATTGACAAGGTTCAGGTTAGCTTATTGCTTCTCTTGTTTGTTATATCTTGAGGTTAATTATTCAATTTCTATATTGACTTTTCTCTTGAGATTAATTGTTCAAGTCACACCAAACACGTCTGATTGGGATTAGGATTCATAGTTTGTGAATTTGTGATTCATTTCTTAATATATAATAATATTTAGTTGACCCAAAAAAGTAGATTCTTATAATATATTCAAACTCGATTAGTCTTTGTTCATGTGTAATTCACAAAGCTAAATTCGTCCATTAGCCTGCCATCGTTCATGTGTACTGTTAACGTTTGCAAATGGAATTTTATTTAATGTTTTACAATTTCCATTTGTTAACGTTTGCAATTTTGTTTCTTTTGTTATTTGTTTATCTTTTTAAAAGATCACATAAACCTGGGAATCTAAAAATAAAAAAAAAAAAGATGAAGAGAAGAGAAGATCTTGTAAAATCTCAAAAAAATTATCTTCTAAGGTTTTTTTAAAAACCTGAAAATCCTACCACTAGTGGTAGTAATTGTGAAGTTTATTTTGATACTGAAAGAAACAAAAAAGACGTTGATGATATTGCTGAGAATGAACATGAAAGTAAAAAAGGTGAAGAGTTGGTGTTAAATATTTCGAATCCTGGGAATTGGAAAAACACTGGTACGAGATGAGAGATTTATTAGTTGAAAAATGACTTGCGATAAGGTTACCATTTGATTATCGATTTCCTAAGGATGATATTGGAAGACACTTCTCTCATGTGTTCTATACAAGAGTTATGGTCAGTTGAGAGAGCTACGGTTGAAGAAATAGACTATATGAGTCTGATGAATGATTATGCAGGAAAGAATCCGAGGAAAGGTATAAGTAGATTTTTGTTTTACAATTTCCTGTTTTATTTTGTTGTTTACACTTTAAAAGGTCCCAATTTTTTTTTCACTTTGGACCACTATTTTAGTTGGACCGGCCCTGATTTGACTATACACCTCTTAATGCATGGCACTAAGTATCGAGTGTGAATCTCGAAATCGCCTTTGTAATCTGTCTATAATCTATATGAACCCTTATCCTTATGACATAATCTTGGGCCATTGGTCACGTCCACTTGGCTTGAGATTTCTCCTTATAAAATGACACTAAATGTGAGAGTTAAAATCATACTCTTCATCCAAACTCTTCCGTAGTTATCTTTCTTCTTGAATCTTTCAACCAACCACAAAATATGTCAAACCATCGTCAAGAGCCCTTAACCACTTACCCTAAATCGGTTTTACCCAAAGAACATGAAGTGGACGAGAAAATGGTCAGCTTGCAAGCAGAGAGTATCGTAAACAGTGTGGCTTTCCCAATGGTTCTAAAAGCCGCCTTGGAGCTTGGCGTCATTGATACGATCGCTGCTGCTGGCAATGGCGCTTGGCTCTCATCATCTGAGATAGCGGTTAGTCTCCCAACTAAACCCACCAACCCGGAGGCGCCAGTATTGCTGGACCGGATGCTGCGATTTCTCGTCAGCCACTCGATCTTGAAATGCCGTGTGATTGAGACCAGAGACAGCGGTCCAAACAGAAAGATCGAGAGGATATATGCAGCTGAACCGGTTTCCAATTTTTTCTTGAAAGATAGTGACGGCTCTGGTTCTCTCTCGTCTCTTTTCTTGTTGTTGCATAGCCAAGTCATTGTCAAGACTTGGTAAGCACTTCACTATTCGAAAATAAGTCATCAGTAGTTGATCGTTAATCACATGAAAACGAACTAATTAAATCGATTTACAAAAAAAAATTGTTCTATATATATAAACTTACCGTAAATGAACAATTATAGATTTGTTTTCAATCTCATAGGACAAATCTCAAGGATGTAATACACGAAGGAAAAGATGCATTCAGCTCTGCACACGGCATGAGGATTTTCGAATACATTGGTTTGGATGGACAATTCGCTGAGCTGTTTAACAAGGCAATGTCGGAATCTTCCACTATGGTCATGAAAAGAGTTCTAGAAGTTTACAGTGGATTTAAAGATATTAACACTTTAGTGGACGTTGGAGGAGGAATTGGAACCATATTAGGTCTAATCACTTCGAAGTACCCTCATATCAAGGGTGTTAATTTGGACTTAGATCAGATTTTAACTCATGCTCCTTTCTATCCAGGTACAAAACTAATTAGTATACTAGGTGTGCTAGTTTTAATAACTAATGTACCTCCTAAATCTTTTGTTTTTGTTTAATTATACGAATTATAGGAGTCGAGCATGTATCCGGAGACATGTTTATAGAAGTTCCAAAGGGAGATGCCGTCTTCATGAAAGTAAGTTTTATGTATATATTTGTTTGAGATAACTAGATATATTTATATCTTCGAGGTTAATTAAATAAGAAAATTATTATCGAAATAAAATGGTTAAATTACTGACAGTGGATACTACATGATTGGACGGACGAACATTGTATAAGGATTCTAAAGAATTGTTGGAAGAGTCTACCAGAAAAAGGAAAAGTGATCATTGTAGAGATGATTACACCAATAGAACCAAAGCGTGGTGACTATTCCTCTAACACTGTGTTTGGCATGGACTTGTTGATGTTAACACAGTGCTCGGGTGGTAAAGAGAGATCTCTTTCGCAGTATGAGAATTTAGCATTTGGGTCAGGTTTTGTTCGATGTGAAATCATTTGTCTTGCCTTCTCATATTCAGTTATCGAATTCCACAAATAAGATTTGGAATTCACAAAAATAAAATAATGATTGGTTTGCTACATTCGACTATATATTTGTCTTGCCTTCTCGTATCATGCTAATTCTTTTTTTTTTCCTTGTCCGACAACAATTCTATAATATTTAAGTAAGTGAATAAGAAGATCTTGTTCTAATCTTATCTCTGGCAATCGAATAATCTTACTTTAAGTACGAGCATTAAAGCCCAATTTCGATCCAGACTTGATTCTTTGTGGCGGAATGCGCTGTCTGCCAAACACACAAAACCTCAACACTCTCACCAGCGGGTCTTCTTCAACCTCTTCCAATCCCAAATCAAATCTGGGAAGATTTATACCTTGTAAAATATTGTTCATCTTCTTCCTTTAATAATGTTAGTTTTCATATATAATCCTTAAATATTTGTGAGAATTTTTGTTTAGTAAAGTGTATTACATATAGACCGGAGCATTTAGCGTATGAGACAAGCTACACATCGAGCGTCGGATTGACACCAAACACGATAAACATTATGATTAATAAATGTAAAAGTTATAGATGTTTATGTAATTTTGGAGGTGTAAGAAATCTTGTGTGAGAGAATTTTAAATTTGCAAATCTTTCCCATCTTATCATATACAAAAAAAAACTTTCGGAATATGTAAATTTGTGTGAGAGAAAACATATTATTACAGTAGCAGATATATGTGTCATATAATGAAAAACATACATAAAAAATATGTAAATTTGACAATAATACAGTTTTTATGATGTTGAACAACGTATTGTAAATAATGTTTTCTTATTTAATTTTAAAAAAGTAATTTTATCTTATATATATATATATATATATATATATTCATTGAGGAGACACGACATGAGCATTTTAAATCAATTATTTGGGATAATTACAATGTATTCATATTTCTCTTTATTCATAAGTGATTATATGAATTTGTTTTAAATCTCATCGTATTAGATCTAGTATTTCTTAAAATTATTCAAAATGTACGTTTATTGATATAGTTATTTTTAAAACTATGTTACCATCTCGTATTACTGAATTTTTTGTTAAAATATTATATAAAAGTAATTTAAATTATTTGAGAGCTAATTTGTAGATAAAAAGCAGCGGGCACAAAAATCACCTCACATAATGGTATAAACTTAAATAATGTCGTACACAAATGGAAATCAATGACAAACCCGAACTAGATTTGTCAACATAATAAAATCTAGAAAGTGTTACAATAGATTATTTAATAACTGTTGGTAATGTAAATTATATTTATGAGTGACAACATTGTAAGCATAACAACTTTCCACATTTGATTTTCTTGATGATGTTAGCGCCCACTTAAAAGCATTTTCGTCAAGGCTCGACAGTTATTCCTAAAATACGTTGCTAGTATCATTTTACTTGGTGTCTTTGGTGTCTTCAGATGAAGAAAGTCGAGAGAGGATAAGACACATTGAGGCACTGGTGAAAGTTTAATCTCCTCCAGCTCTGGAAGGCGGTCGAGTTCCTAGTAATGATATAAACAACAAAAATATTGAACAGTTTTCTTGGGATATGAATCTTAGTGTAATTACATGAACATAGGCAAATGAAACGCACCAGGATGAGCGAATGTAGATTCATGCAGCAACCCAAAAAGGCAGGTAAAAATTCCCAAGAAGAATCGACTAACGAAGCATCCAAGCGAGACAAATTAGAAAATTGAGGCAACGTTTCCACCTCGGAGTAGTTATGGATGACCTGTGTATAGCAAGAAAGAAAGTAAATGCCATATACAAAATTGTAGAAGCATTATCTTATTGAATCAAACAATCATGTGTACCTCTAGAGTTCGAGCAGAAATGGTCATTTCGTGAAATGTGGATATGCCGATGAGAAAATTAGGGATCTTCGTTATATCCAATGGATCATCATGGTCGACATCAAACACAACATCGACGTTTAGCTTTGCAAAGGGACCAATGTTATGTATTATAAAGCTTTCAGGCTGGTAATTACTGATACTCATATACTCAAGTCTCGGAGCATCAATTTCAACATTGGGATCATCTTCACCCTCGAGACGCTGAGACCCTAGTATGAATCTCTTCAGTGATTGAGAACGAACACATACAACTTCCAGATAATCATCAGGATGCGTAATGACGGTTAAATCCTCAAGAACCGAACAGCTTGATATGAGAGTCTCCAGAACGGAATCACCATCAAACTTGACCGCCCCTAAATACATAGTCTTGACACAAGGTAAAGAAACCAATTCTGATTCGGGGTGATCAAAGACAACACAGTAGAGAGTCAAATCCACCAATGTCGCACATGAATAGAGCGAGGGAGGCATCCTAACTAAGGCTTCATCAACATCCACCATATTTAGAATAGTTAGATGACTAACCCCACGCTTAACCACTTGATTTAACCTCCACACAAAATCATCATGAAAGTGCTCATCAGCATCATAAATAAACTTGAATCTCTTCACTTCTAACTCTGGGTTAGATTTCATAAATCTATCTATGAATTCCCCCAAGTCATCAAGATCATCTTCGAAATCATGGAAATCCAAATCCAAAGCAGGAACATGTGACCATATATTTCTCCATCGACTCGACAAAACACTAGTGCGAACCGAATCCTTGGTAGAGAGTCCAGAGAGGATCCGACATAACAAATGACACGGTAAATCACTTAACCTGTCTTTCCCCGAGCCTTTGGTTTCGATAAACTTCCTCTTGCTAAAAGAGGTGTTTAGAGTGGTTCTAACCATGGCTTCTCTTGGAAACCCTAAATTTCATACAAAGATACGATATTAGTTTATGATTAATCACAGTTCAAAGTACGAAGAGAGCTGAAAGATTAGGGAGAGAGAGAGAGGAAGGGAAGAAGAAGAACCTTCAATTCGCTGGCAGAGAACTTCTCCCTAGATTTGCGATCTCTTGTTCTAGGCTAAGATCCAAGAGAAAGAAATAGAGGTTTTGTGTTTTGTTTATGTATGTTTCACCAAAGAATCTCTCCGTCTTTGGTCTCGTGAATCTCTCTTCTCTACTCTATCTTTGATGTAGAGTAACAGAGTTTAATAAAGCCCAACGGTTGTGACGTACGTTTGCAACAGTTCGTTTCATAAAATAACTGGCAGTTCAATAGTCGTGATAGTTAGTAAATAACCGTTAATTAACTTAAATATCCAACAATCTACCATAAGCTCTTTCTTTGACCCTACAATACGAAATATAGATAAAGGATATATATATATATATATATATATATATATATATATATATATATATGAAAGGAGACCAAAAAAATTAAAGGAATGGAGAACTTGGAGGATAAAAAACAAACATACATTCTCATCGACCAAGACCAATGCCAAAGCTTCTCCGGGTGGCGTAAGAAAGACCGAACATATTCTTTAGACTTTCATGGCTCTATCTAGGAGATTTTGTGAAAACTTTCCATCAGAGTGTTAAAGTAGAATCGTATGAGAATCAAATTCAAAACAAATTTATTGCCACCCTATTCTGAGCAAATTCAAAACAAATTTATTGATATATGAGAAAAAAATATTACTTTAACATAATACGTACCTTCAAAAGCTAAACATAAAAATAGAACAAATGATTTATGAAATTACCGTCTTCATCTCCATCTTCTTCTCCTTTTTTCTCAATAATTTTTACATAGTTTACTTTGCACACACAGAGACACATACATGGTAGAAGTGGTAAACGTTGTTAGGAATTTTAGGATGGAGGATTTGTGTGACTAATAACAAATATTTAGAGATTATATATATCAGGGATATAGGGTTTACAGTTTCAGTAATAATCGAATCATGCATATTTTTCCGCATATATATATATTTTTTTTGATAAAAGTTTAATCTATTAATGAAATAGGAATGTTACATTAAAAATGTTTCGAAAGATTTGCTTAGGCCCAAAAAAAAAGGAAAAAGCCAAGAAAATAAAAATCATACAATCAAAATATCTATTGAAAACTTACTCCCACCAGAACCACTGGTGAAGTAGTCCGGAAAAAGCTCGTAAGTTTCTCCTTGATAATATTGTGTCTCTGATACTACGGTCGATCTGCTTAAAAACTGTCGAAGCCGGGAATGATATCTTGTTATGAAATCTTGAATTCCTTTCTTTCCACAAGAAGTATATTGTTGCTTGAATTGCCGTTCTCTTCAGAATGATGAAGACCTGAGGTGATGTAGATAAGAGCCAAGAGAGGAGTGCTTCCCAGTTATGGAATATGCACGCTAGCCCTCCTAGCCTCTTCATGATTATGTGCCAAATCTGCTCACTAAACTCACAATGCAACAACACATGGTTTCTCGTCTCTCGGTGTAGACTACAAAGACAACATAACGGCGATTCCACTATACCCCAATTGAATAAATTATCCATTACCGGCAACCTATTCAGTTGTGCAAGCCATAACACAAAAGAGAGTTTTGGGACACTACCTTTGAACCAAACAACATTATGCCAATAAGCTGTTTGAGTTTCGCCGTGAAGAGCTTTCCAAGTATTGGCTGTTTTGAAGTCTCTATGAACTTGAGCTTCCAGCGACCATGACCATGAATCATCACCGTTGCTGTCTTCCGGTTTTTTGGCAGTCATAACTAGGTTCCACATTTCTCTCGATGCATGATTCCGAACATTGATGTGAGATCTCGTCCATGCTCCGAGGCTTGCTGCATCCGCAACTGAAGCCGTCAATGGAATCCATGTTCGTCGTACGCTGCTTGATCCTCTAACATCAATCAAAACAGAATCAGCAATCCATTTATCAAACCAGAAGCTTGTTTGTCTTCCATTCTCCACGCTACTCCTCAGAAATTTCCTTACCAAAGGCCTTAAATGTAAGATAGATTTTCATACCCAAGAATCATTTTGTTTTACCTCTGCTGTCCAATACCGCTCTCCTCTCATATAGTGAACCTTCATCCAAGCTACCCATAATGAATCTTTGGAGGTGTGGAGTCTCCACACAAGCTTGAGAAGCATTGTTTTGTTCCAAATTAGAAGATTCCTCAACCCCAATCCACCTTCTTCCTTAGTATTGCAAACGGTTTTCCATGCTACTTTGTTTGCACATCTCTCTTCTGTTTGACCTGACCAAAGAAATCTCTTACCCATTTTTTCAATCTTCTTGACACAACTCTTAGGGAGGCAAAAAGCTGAACTCCAGAAGTTAGTGATGCTAAAAATGACAGATCTCAATAACTGTAATCGTCCTGCAAAACTTAAGTGTTTAACCTGCCAACTTGTAAAGCGTTTTTGAATAGCATCGAGTAGTGGCATATAATCAGCAATTCGTAGCTTTCTGTTCATCAAGGAAAGGCCAAGATACCTGAAAAGAAAGGTCCCTTTCTTGAAACCATAATCATCTAGCATTTGTTGTTGACTCCTTGAAGATCTCACCAAATACAAAGCTGATTTGTTAACATTCATTTCGAGTCATGAGATGTTCTGAAACTCTTGCAAGACGTTGATAATACCTTTCAATAAGTTGTGACCTCCATCAAAAAACACAATTATATCGTCAGCAAAAACTAAATGAGTCACCAAAGGTTCTCTACCCAGCGGATGCATCCCAATTTCTCCACTCTCAAACTTGTTCCTGAGAAAAGACCTAAAAACTTCCATTGCAATGACAAATAAAGCCGGAGATAAGGCATCACCTTGCCTCATTCCCTTTTTCCCATTAAAATATCCGCAGAGCTCACCATTAACTTTCACCGAGTAAGAAGTCGTTGTAAGACACTCCCTAATCCAATTTACATAGATTCTAGGGAATTGCATTACCTCAAGGGTTGTAAAGATGAATGACCAATTTACTGAATCAAAAGCCTTTTTGAGATCAATCTGAAATGCACCCAACTTGACACTTTTCTTTCTATTAAAACCTTGGACTAATTCAGTGGCTAGCAGGACATTCTCCACCAAAAGTCTTCCTTTGATGAAAGTTGATTGGTTGTTTGAAAAAATTTGGGGAAGCATAAGCTCTAGGCGTTTTGCAAGCAACAGAGATATCACTTTGTATAGAACATTACACAGTGATATTGGTCTGAAATCTCCAATATTATCCGCTCCTTGCCTCTTTGGAATCAATGCAATTGATGTTGTATTTAACTGCTTTAATATTCTTCCACTTCTGAAAAATTTATGCACAACCGTTATGGCTTCTTGCCTAATTATAGCCCATGTGTCCTTGTAAAATTCAACTGAATATCCATCTGGTCCTGGTGACTTAGCATTTGGTAAGCTAAAAACTCATCCTTGATCTCTTCACTAGTAAATGGCTTAATTAGGTTTTTCCTGTCAGCCTCTGAGCATCTGTACCGAGACAGCCGTTCAGTAGCAGCTCTGCACTCTTCAGGAAAAACCATATTTTGATTCTTTAGTAAGTCCTTGTAGAAACCAATACATTCAGCTTTAATCCCCTCACTGTCTTCAATTCGGAGACCATCCTTGTCAAGAAGATAGTGAATATTATTAATATATTTTCTTCCTTCAATTACCTTGTGAAAATAAGCAGTATTCATGTCCCCATGTTTTAACCATTCTACTCGGGCTCTCTGAGATAAAAACCTTTCCTCTGCTTCAACCAATTCAAACTATTCTTTGTAGAGTTGTTTTTCTTTTTCCACATGCGAAGAAGATATATTCTGAAGCATCTCATCTTGACAGAGCTTAAGTTTTTCTTCTGCAATTAGAACTCTCTTCTCTATCCCAGAGTAATGCTGCTTGTTAAACTCCTTAAAAACAATTTTCATGCCTTTAAGTTTATTCACAAACTTGTACATTTCTGTCCCAACTACAAAAATCTTATCCCATTGTTCCTTAACAGTTGTTAGGAATGATGGGTGTGAAGCCAAAAACGCAGAATATTGAAATGGTCGTTTCATCTTCTTAGTTGGAGTGCCAAAACTGATACAAGCAGGTGTATGATCTGAAAAGAGTGGGGCAGCAAACTCTCCTACAGATTATGGCATCTCTCGTCTCCACTGTTGATTTACATGGATTTTGTCTATTTTCTTAACAATAGGATTCACAATCTGCTTATTCCACCAAGTAAAATCGGTTCCCCTGGACGGCAAGTCCATTAATTCACAAGAGTTGATGCAGTTTCTGAAACTTACCATCTCTTTTGTGACTTTTCTTACAACCGGTGAAGAGTCATTTGGTTCCAAAGCTTGATTAAAATCCCCAACAATCATCCAAGGCATATTGGTTACCGTTTCATCCACAGACAAATACCCTAACTGCTCCCATAACTTCTCACGTTCCTCTGCGAAATTAGAAGCATAAACAAATGTAATGATCACATCTCTTTTTATCTTTCAACCTTAACCCGACAAGTGATTGTCTGGTCAGTTTTTTGAAGCACATCAAGATTAACGTCTTTCCTCCACAAAACCCAGATTTTCCCAAGATCAGAGAACTCGTAATTACAAGCATAATTACATCTACTAAAATGAGTCGTAAGCATATCCTCATGGTTAAGTTCACGAACTCTAGTTTCTACTACACATCCAAAAGCAATCTTATTAATCCTAAGCCATTTATTCAAAATCCTTCGTTTAGCGGAGCAGTTGAACCCGTGAACATTCCAACAGAAAGTGTCTATCGACATAAATTATTGATAGACGAGGCCTTTGCCCCCATGACTGCCATAAAACCTCTGGTTCCCTCTTTTACCTTTGGAAGATCCCTTGATGTAATGAGAAACATCCGTAAATGTTGCTTCGTCTATATCATCTGGATTGTCATGTCATAGGCGTTACCACTGTCATCTGATGAATAATCCGACGAAGTTACTTGCTGCTTATTCTTGGAATGATTCAAAGCCTTGACTTTCTCCTTCTCCTTCAATTTCATAACCCATTCCTTTGCTTTAAATTTCTTTTTCTTATGAAAAGGATCTGCTAGTTCTCTGATTTTCAGTACGTCTGAGTACTTCATCCTAGCCTTAGCAATAATTTCAGAATCTGAAAACCCCTTCTTAATAGGCTTTGAAATCTTCCGAACTGCATTTTCTTTCTTCATTCCGATTGAAGCTTTTTTCTTCATCATTCATGGACAATTTGGACCCAAATGACCTGTGGAATTGCAAGCAACACATGTAATAGGTGTTGTGGGGCACTTTTTAATGGGATGTCCTACTTCATGACAAAATTCACAAGTTGGTGGCAGCCACGGGCATGACACTGTCTAGCCCTGGGCATATTACCCGGACCCGAAAATCCGACCTGTAAAATCTGAACCGAGTAGGGTTCGGATCTATAGTAATACCCGATCTAGTTTTGAAATAAAGTAGTTCGGATTTCGGTTCAGGTACGGGTATTACCCGATACTTAATGGGTACTTTGTAATACACGAAATATACAAACGGTTAAAACCCTATGTCTATTCCCTATGGTGTGCTCGTCGAAACCTAGTTCATAATTACCTTATGCACGCTCACATGAACAATCACGCCAAGTCGCCAACGCCTCGTTTTCCTCTTCAATCTATCCCCTTTTCAACCTGGATTTCAATCTGAATTTCTAATTTCGAACCACCGGTGCTTCTTCCTCTCATTCTACATCAAAAAATCGATCTCAAGTATGTCTAATTTCTCTGTGTTCTTTGTCTGAAATCCCTAATTTCTCTGATGATACACATGTTTTCATCTGTTTCTCTCTTTGATTTGAGTTTAGTTCTGGAAAAATCCGAAGATGTTGATTTTTATTTCAGTGTCGTTCTGGTTTTTAAGTGGATGCTTCTTAGTCCTTAGGCTCTGATTTTGGTTATTATCAGAATTAGGTTTAAAGGTTCTTGTTTTCGATTTGAAGCGTTATGGAAAAATCCCAATGATGACTGATTATGATAAAAAAAAAATTGTTAAAAGTAATGACTGATATCTTGATGAAATTTCAGCTATGAGGAATTTAATTTGTTCTTTTTTTTCTTCTTATAGTCCGTTGTTTGACATCATCGTTGGTTAATTTGGTGAGTTTTTGTTTTTGTTTATTGGAAGCATATTGCACACGACCTTAACTGCATCTGAGGGATTCAGCTAAGATTTTTATAAATTCAATCCTTTTATTATATTTTCGTTTTTGTTTATTATATCTTTTGTCTTCTCTAGCCGTGGTCGTTTCTATGAATACTCAAACAACAGGTTTCTTCTTCCTCTTGTGCTATGTTCTTAGTTTTTAATATATTAGTTAGTTTTAAAGGTCTCATTTGGGGTTTAATTTCTCTGTATGTTAAAGTATAAATCTTTACTAGAACTTTCCATCTTCTCTGTTAGATTTGATTCTATTCTTCTTCTATGATAGGATTATTTTTCACTTTATTCTTTGATATTCCACACATATATAATCACACAAACACACTGTGACCTGTGTGGGAATCTTTGTTTGTATATATGTTTATTTCAATTACTTTGGAGGTTTTTATTTATGAGTTTGTAACAATTTTATAGATCTAACTTCTTGTTCTTCTATCTTTTTCCCCTTAGACTGAAGGCTATTTTATATATATATATATAGACAGAGATTGTGTTATATATGAAGTGAGGAAAATGGTACAAAGTTAAAAGATATATGAGTGAGAGTTAGATAATAAACGAAAAGAAATAAGAAACAATCAGATTTTTCTAATTTTGAGTTTTAGATTGGTTCTGTAGAACGAAGATTCATTTTGTTGGGTTTTCTTTCTTCACTCATTTCTTTTATATATTAATAATAAAAAATCTTCTAACTTTGGGACTTTCTATTTTCCCTACTAACAAGTACTTCAAGATTTAGATATATTTATACATATGGTGTTGTAATCGGTAAACTCTTGATTTTTATGACTAAAAAATTAAGTTTTGGGAAACAAATTGGGAGAGTTAGGACTATGAGGTCTATCTTCTGTTCTGTGATCATCCCCATCCTCCATTGTTGTTAATGTGTGTGTCTCCCTTTTTCTTCTCTTCTTTCTCTCTTACTTTCTTTATGTCTTCATTATTGATGCACTTTCTTTTCAATGTAACAGGGACTGCAAAGTGCTCATTTGATGATTAAAAGATGCATGAGTACGTTAGTGCGTGTGATGGTATTTCTATGTTTCTTTCTCTTATGTTTGGTAATTTTTGTTTAACGGTTTAAGATTATGTATCAAAGATGTTTGAATGTTTGATGTTTCTGTTTGGTTTAAAACAATGAATGTTTGATGTTTCTTTTTGGTTTAAAACAATGAATGACTTTATGTCTGTTTTTAAGTTTAAATTCGGATATTGTATGGTTATTTGGTTACATTTGGTTATAAATACCCGAACCCGAATTAAGACCCGATAATTTTTGGGTATTTATCGGATATCAAAATTAAGTATGTACCCGATCCGAACCCGCTAAGAACCAAACCGAACCCGACCCGATTTTTATAAATACCCGAATGGGTCCGCAACCCTTAGACCCGAAAACCCGAACCCGAATGGACCCGACCCGAAACCCGAACGGGACCCCAAATGCCCAGGGCTAACACTGTCACTCGCTGAATTGCTCCACCCTGAAAATGCACATTAACAGCTTCAGGAATTGGTTCTTGCAAACTCACAACCGTGAAGACTTTGCCAACCTCCAGATTCGTCATGTTAGCCGTATCAGGATGTAGAAATTTAGGGTCTTCCAATAATCCTGCAATGTGTTCAAAGCCCTCCGGTGAAAAAAATTGTTGTGGTACTCCTCTAAATTCCAGCCATACTGGGGCATGACTCAAAATCGGAAGTTGAGGATTAACTCCTGGTTCCCATTTTGCAACGAACATGGATTGTCCCTCAATATGCCACATACCCTGTGCCAACACCCTTGCTCTTGTCGCTGCATTTGGGATTCTAATCAAGAAAGACCGTTCTGACAATTTGGAGACAGAAATGTCACGAGCTCTGTTGCTCCAAATTATATTGGCTATAGCGTGTAGAGCACCCAGAGAAGGAGCCTTTCCATGAAACTGAGCTAGAATGTAATTTGTCCACCTAGACTGATTCCGAACAATTACCTCATCCGGTATAGTGACACAAAGTTCCCCAGACGGTAAGACGAAACCTTCACCCTTCTTTTTCAACTTTTGCTTCGCTGAAAGTAATTCACACCAAGACGTTTTGGAAGGCGCTTGTGTATTCAGTTGATTCACTCTCTGCTCAGAATCATGTTCACCAGGAGCAATTGAATCGAAAATTTTCTTATTACTTGGCGAAGATGAAGACTTACTCGTGTTCTCCACTACAGGAGTCTTGACTGCTTTCAATGCTGTATCCGATTTCGACCCATAATTTTTTGAGGTTTCTTCAGCTGTTTCAGGCACTTTATCTACTTGGATTGTTCCATTGGCCTTCTCTGCTTGATTCAATTTCACCACGGGATTGGGAGAAACTTCTTCAACCGGTGCAATTGTTGTTGCGGCTTGATCTACTCCACCTTCTTCAGCAGGTGGGTTTTCTGGGAAGGAAGTTGAGGCAACGTCCTAGAGGGAGATTTGGAAGAGACAGAATCCGAAGAATCTGAATCAAGATCCGAGATTTCGTCTGAAGGTTTGGGATTTGGAGGCGCTTCCGAGAGGAAGAGTATATCGGGATTGGTTTCTTTTTCTTGGCCATTGGGTTCAACCGACGCCGGAGGCCAGGGACCTTCGTCGGTGATGATCGGCGGCCGATCTAGATGTACAGAAGAGTCGCGTTTCTTTTCGCCAAGGAGAGAGAAATTTGAGGGGAATTTCCGCATATATTTTAAAAGTGATTTAGACGTACCCTTCTTCATTTCTGCGACAATTTTGGTTCATTACCGAGTTATTTTTAATGAATTGATTAAAAAGGGATTCCTATTTGTTATCCTCGGTCCTAGCAGATTGATCCGTTGCAGTCCTAAAAATTAGAAGCGCATGGCGAGGCAGACCTAATAATATTATTTACTGCGAAGAGATGCAACCATCTAAAACTAGGTTCATGAGTAAGGTCGTTTAGCTTACTTTGGTATCTTATTGATCGCATATATTTAAATTTTTTTAAATAAACTATTAAATTTTATTTTTAATTTTAATAATCAAAACTTAAAATTAATTTTTTTATATAAAATTTCATTAAAAATATGACATCAGCAAATTTTTCAATAACCACATTTTCAATATATATATATATATATATATATATATATATATATTACGCACGAACAAAAATAACTAACTAGTCAAATAAAAATCGAAAAAAGAGTCAAAACAAAAGAGATAAAATTCAAATATTACCTCAAAAAGAAGATTGTTTCTTTTATTGATTTTAGGTCTCTTTATAAAAGTCAAGTAATTATGTAAAATCTAAGTCCTCTCTTGACGTTCTTTGTGGAAAATTTTCAATCTTGTATCAGTTTCGTGTGAGGTAAAGAGAAAACATTTTCCTCTTGATGAGTTAGGTCATAGAAAAATTTGATAAATGTATAATGTATTTTTGTGGTTATATCATACCGCTTTTCCTTTGAATTTTGTTTTGAGCATTTCATTCCTATATCAAAATATAATGTGAAATAATATAAGGATTAAGTAAGGTTTGAATTTCCTGGTAGATTGCATTGAATTCTACTGCAATATTTCCTATGAATGTTCTCCGATTACGTGATATGTTGCTGGTTTGTTTGTATTTGGGATGATTTCACGTTTTATTATTTAAAAAATATATATATATATATATATATATAAAGATTTGCAACTGATTTCCATCATTATAATGTTGTTAATGTTGGAAGACATACATTGATCTGTTTTCTCTTTCTTTGGACAATGAAGTTGCGATCAATTTCAAACCATGGTTGCACCGCGAGGCCAACGATAAGCGTTGCACGTAAGTACCTCAAGATTGTGGAGAACTGGAGATAAGGAGTGCGATGTAAGGGGTGCTGGGTGACGGTGAGGAGCTCGGGAAGGTTTCGAAAGAGCCTTCAGGACTAGTGCCTGAGAAGAGATCCAAACAGAGGCGATGCGCCGAAGGCCAAACTAGTCGAGCGTCGTAGTTTTCGCAGACGATTTGTTCGCACAAGGCAAGGTGAGTTTTCCGGCAAGAAGCCGAGAAGGTTCTTCGGCACACAGCCGAGATATTCATATCCCAAGATGGATAAGAAGAGAGAGCAGCGAAAGCAGTGTAAGAGAGGATGAGAAGAAGAAAAAGAGTCGTCGTGACAGAGTTCTCCGAGCGACGACGGTGGCCGCCGTCGCCCAGAGATGGTGGCTGGAGTGAGTTTCTCAGTCTTAGGCGAGAGTTTGCTATTGCATATATGTCTAGTAACTAAAAGACTCTAAAAACACACTTTGACTCAATAAAATATATGAAATAAGAAAGGAAAAAAATATATACTAAAACCGATAAAAACGCAATATATTATATCCTCAATAACTTAGTAACGAAACGTTGGTTGCAACATAGCGATGAAGAGAAGCATCCTTTTCTCGTCGTAAAGTTCACGAAAATTTTCCAATGCATCTGTAGCAACGATTTATCTACGGAGTTAGTTTGTCGCAAACTTTGCAACGAATTTATACTGATTCGCGTCAAACATTTAGTAACGATTTGTCATTCATCATTATTCAGTTTGTGATGGAACATCGATGTATCCTTCATTTGTATAACAAAATATGGTAAGCAATTCCACATGGACATAACTACATGTCAGCACAATAAAATAATAGTAGTAAATGTCTGCACAAACTCACCCTGCAAAATGATGGTTTTGACCTTCTTTGTAATTCATGATAATAACCAAATTAGGTAACTCAACTTTCTTACCATTAGAAATTATGTTATGTAAACTACAAAAATTTATAGGTTAGCACATACATTCTGTTTTTTTTTTGTTTAAATTTGTTCGATTTTTCATGTTTTGGATTTGAGAAAATGGGACAAAATTATTAAAAATTTCAGATTCAGTTGGATTTGGTTCATATTTGGATAAAAACTTAGTTAAATAATGACTAATTAAAAGTGATTAATATTATATTCTTGGTATATCTTAATTTTATATATTTAAATTGAAATTTTAACTGTTACTGAATGTTTACTTAGTTTATTCGGTCTGATAAAATATTTTTTGATGTGGAAATTTATGTATTTTCGTAATATTAAAAATTTTGTTTTGGTTAAGTTTTATGTTGTTAAATTTTTGTAATCCAACCGAATAAATCTTCATTAATTAACACTTTCAATTAAATATATATATATATATAATAAATTAAAATATGCTCAAATATATTTTATATAACATAAAATAATTACTTTTATCCAAAATCGAATCAATTCTAAACTCATATCTAATTTGGACATGTTTTCGTAAATATGAAATTGATTGTCCGAGCCACTAAATTAAAATAGTTTACAGAACAAAAATTTCTAATGATAGCAAAACCGATTTACCATATCTCAAGTAGATGTTGAATCACGATTTTCTTTAAGTTTTTGACATCATGACTAAAAATATTTCAGTTTGAAAAGAAAAATTGTAAACTAGAATTTGGAAAAGAAAAAAAAATATCTTAAACCAAATTATTTTATTTATTTATGTTTTAATATAATTATTTGTTTGATTGTAAGTTGGATTTATTGATATTGGGGGTTATTTACCTATGAATAAAAGGTGAAGGTTTAAAAACTCTTTAAAAAAAGTTGAGTATTTTTTAAATGTTTTTAGAAAAGGTGAGGGTTTTTATGGTATTTTTACCTAATATTTAAAAGCAAAAATAGATATGTGGTCGGCTGTTTTCCAGCGCAACGAATCTGATTGACTGAGAAAACAATTTTTTTCTAATTTTTTGTGTCAGTCAGTATTTGACGTCTGAAAAAACAATGTCAACATAACAATTTTGAAGCCAAAATATTTGTTTCTTACGAACTGCCCAGTTGTGTCAGCAAGCAAACCACAACTGCTGCTTCTCCTCATCTTCTTTCTTTTGGTAGTCCAAGAATTTTACGGTCATAAAACCGACCAGTCATTATATATTTTCTATTTAATCTGTAGTAAACGCCATTAATTTTTGTTTCTTGGCGACAACGACGGGTCAACCTTTCTGGTTTGCTGGCAACACCTACCTTTGTCATGTCTGTGTCTTAGTTTTCTCCAAAAAAGTTTTGTATAGCTATTTCTTCTTCTATGGAGAAGAAGCTGATTCTGTTGTTCTTAGTGGTGATTTTGTTCATAAATTTAGCAAACGCCACCGTTAGGGTTCAGATTTGTCCTAGAGGATCTGCAAAAGATTATATCCTAGGGTTTCATGATAAATCAGCCTTGCACCGTTCTGGTTTTGTTTCTGTCACCGAGGTAATTTCAGAACCAATGATTTATCTCTCACTTGCTTTCATGATCTGAGTTTGTGATTTATGTAATTCTTGTTCTGAAGGGAGATGATCGGTGGTTACAAATGGCTTCTGATATGATTGATAAGAACAAGTGTGACTATGTGGCTTTACTCTTCTATGCATCATGGTGTCCTTTCTCCAGATTACTTAGACCAAGCTTTGATCTTATCTCTCTGTTATATTCATCAGTTCCTCACTTTGCAATTGAGGAATCATCAGTTAAAGCAAGGTGGGTTTTGTATAAAAGACCAAATTTTGTTTATTTGATCTAGAAACTTCATGGTTTGATGCTCTTATTTGTGTGGTCCAGTACCCTTTCCAAATATGGAGTTCATGGGTTTCCTACTATCATCCTTTTGAATTCAACAATGCTTGTAGCTTACCGGGGATCCCGAACACTAGATTCTCTTGTTGCCTTCTACAGTGATGTTACTGGTAAGGCATTTTGTGTTGTTACTTTGGCTATATCTTTGTGTTGTCCAATTTTAAATGAATAAGCATTTGGATGTATGCTTCAGTCTTGTTGTGGTTGGTATTGTGCTCTTGTTATTGGTTGTGTATAGTCTGTTTAAGATTTCAGCTGATGAAACTAACCAGGAAGTATTCATGGATGTAGGAATTGAAACGCTGGACGAAACTTGGGTTGAGAAAAACAGGTTAGTTCCTCACTTCCACACGGAGCCAGAGAATTGCCCTTTCCCATGGGCAAGAAGATTACCTGAGAATCTGCTTCGCCAAGAGACTTATCTGACACTTGCCACAGTGTTCGTCTTGTTAAGATTGCTACACTTGATATCACCCACAACGGTTGTGTTAGCGAAATTCACTTGGGGACGGGTTGCTAAGAACATGAGACCGTGAAACCTCTTGGAGCATACCATTGCCATGTATCTCAAAGAACCTTGCATGAGTAGCAATTTGCAGGAAGAAGCCATGAATGCTAGAGCATGGGGTTCCAAGTCACTAGCAACTGTCTCAATTGGGGAATCAAGCTCGTCAAACAGAAAGAGCTTCACAGTGACTTTATTTACCTTTTTTCGAGGACTTAACCTTCTTGTATAATAAACACGACAGTTCCTCTTGAACAATGAGGGGGTTTGATTCATAGCTTACCATTTGGTAGCAAAGTGTAAAATGCTATCAGATTACAACATTGTAGCCTAATTCATTATAAAAAGACTGATACTATAACTACTTGAGCTGTCTCTCGAATAGAGTGAACCAAGACTAGTGAGATTTGATCCAGTGATGCGACAGAAACAGCAGTTAAAACTACTGTCGTTTCAGGATTGGTCCATCTGCTGCATATCTGCATACTTATACAGCTTTTCGTTAAACACAACCTGTGGATCTTTACTAATCAAGGCACCATTTTCGTTGTAACCATCCTTCAAAAACACAGTCCAGTTCATCTCAGTGCCAGCCAAGTAAAAAGTAGCGGGCTGCTTCTTCAACATCTGGTAAGTCTGTCTAGTCAAACTAAACTCATCTTTATATTCCACAATGTGATGAATCGAAGCTCTTTTCTCCAACGTCAAGTTCAAGAACTCGTGCACAATCCCTACACGGTACTTCTCTGCTTCTAATGTCCAGACATCGAGCTTCCAACCATCTGAATACGGGGAAACCAGAGGAAACGTATTCAATAGATTCAATTTCCTCGTATCCTTCTCCTCCAATTCCAATTCTTTCACATGTTTCACAGGAAACTTAAACGCTCTTTTCGCTTTATCTTCATTAACCATAAACTGTCTTTCGAGCTCACTAACCGCAAGATTCGTATCCCAGTTCACCAACTCCAGTACCCGATTCCCATCTTGACCCGTAACAACCCGGAAATAATCCGGATACTTCGCAACCCGGTCTCTAAAATCCTCAGGAATCCCAAAAAGCAATCGAGTATGATGGATTTTACTCAACAAGATTCGTTTATCTTTCGTCATCATCAATAGCTTACGAACACGATTAACTCTATCTAACTCCATTAAATCCATTAAACCTTTCTCTTCATCTAACAAATCCTCCATAAATTCCGAAAACCCTAACCAAATCTTCCCATCACTATGTCGATACGTTTGAAAGATAAGAGGATGTTTAGGGATGAATCGAGTCACCTTACGGCCGCGTGGGAAACCGAGCTCACGGTAGAGCTTTCCGGCGTCATCTAGCCGGAGAATTCGCTCCGGTTGCTTCGAGATGAACTCTTTGGACCGGATTAGAAATCGGAAATGTGCGTCGCGTCCAACGAGTGATTCCAAGTGTGGAATTTTAGTTGAATCGTGTTGGACTGATTTGGTTCTGGCGGATTCTGGTTTTTTTCGCTTCTTTTTGAATTTATCAGGTGTTTTTGTGATGAGAAATGAGGTTGAGAAGGGTAAGGTTCTGACATTAGGGTTAGGGTTTGGGGAAGAAGATGAGATTTGGGGAAGTAATGGATTCTGAGATTTTAGGGTTCTTGAGAAGAAACGAAGCCAAGCCATTGAGTAATAACTACACAAATCAGGGTTTAGATTAATATTGAGCTGAGTTTATATTGGGCGCCAAAGCGGGAAAGAGTTTATTGGGCTTTACTTGGGCCTTAATATGGGCTAATCAAATTTGATTGGATTTCTGAAAAAACCATGAAAGCCCTTTATCTCAAAAAACAATTATTTAATCCCACTAAAGAAAAAAAATAATACGCAATATAAATCATCTTCGTTACCTCTCACGACGAAGAGTCCAAATATATTTAGAATTATAAATCTCATGTATATGACCATAAAAACGTTTAGAAGATATATATAAAGTTATATTACTTATTATTTTTTACTTAGTATAATTATTCTGGATGGAAGATGAAATTGCAAAAATTGTCGAGTTAGCGGGTTTTTTTTTTTCTGCAGAAAACTCAAATTAATATGGTGACAGCGCGACTGAGAATTTAAACATATGTTAGGTTTTAAACATGTCCACAATGGATGAAGTAAAATAAAAGTCTTGATACCTTTAGATATTCATTCTCAGATTAAAAGTTGAAAACGAGAAATAACTAAAACAACATGAGGATTTTTACTAAATAGAGTGGGGAGTATCATGTACACTAATGTTAAATTTTAGATTCGAGCGTTTAATATCGGTCGGATACATGATCGTTTAGGTCCTTAAGTCATTTTTTTTTTACAACTAAAACCGTTGGTATAATTCATAAGTAGTAGAATATGGCTTAAATGGCTTGAAAAAAAAGTTGTCATCGATTCCTGATTAATTGTATAGATGTCAAGTAGATTCCAGAAAAAAAAAAGTATTGGGATGAGACAAAAGAAATTTTTATGTGCGTGAACTTGTTAAATATTTGTATCTAGTTTTTAATTTCTTGTCTAAACACACGCCTGATCGAATAAGCAAAGAGAGCTAAGCAAGCCAGCTAAAACAAGAACAAAGGCTTGATACTAAACTCACAACATATATAACAGAGAAACTAATTTCAGTTTTGAATGTTGCTAACATATTGTGTGTAGTTTAAAGTTTGTGTAGCTAAAATCAGATTCATACTCTCTATATTTGTTTCGTCGAAGATACATATAATTACTGGTGAACATTTCATATCTTTGTCAAATTGCTAGGCAATGTGTCTAATATTTGAAATCAATGTGTCTCAGATTTCCATGACAAGAGAAATGATTAATTTATCAAATATTTGTACTGGCTAGATTCGTTTATTTCATACTTTCGATGTAATATATAAATAGTTATGTGGGCTATACAAGAGAATGGTGCATGAACTGATACATATAGTGATTGTCTTCCATGTAGAAAAGGTTGTAGTATTTCGAAGTAAAAAGAATAACGAGGCGGAGATCACAAGAAATAATGAAAAAATAAGATTAGGGATAACCCATTTAACTAACTCAATTAAGAATGATTTAAGTATAGCATTTCTATATTTTGTTGGGGTGGGGGCATGTGTTCATCCAAATACTTTTGAAATCAAAACTCATTTGGTTCTCTTTTTTTTCTTGAACGAACTAAAACATCTTTTTCAAACCGCAAACACAACTAATTCAATTAATTACGCCATAATAAGCCTATCAGTTTCCACAAAGTGGAGTAACCAATTAGAGATACACGAGTCAACTGTCGCAAAATTAGTAGAACAAGCCATAACTACTCTAGAAATAGCGTCTGCAAGCTGATTACAAAATCGTGGTTTATAACCAAAACTAAACTCAGCATCAATGTAGCTTAGGATGTGAGAAGTGTACTACTGCAAACTCGGCCAATATCTAAAAATAAAATTTATTGGTTCTATTGCTAAAAATTAATATTATCATGTAAAATTAGCGTAATTAAAGACGATTTTTTTTAATTATAGTTGAAAATCAAAAAGTAGAATTATTGTAGTTATCTTTCTTTGGATGTTATCCTCTATATAATAATTGAGAATCATTTTAACAAAATAACTTTATGTTTACGTGGAATATTACATCAGTGTCATGCTTACGTGTCGTCGCCAGAGTGATTCTCAGGAAATATATTTTATAGGACATTAATTACTAAATTAATTATATAATATGTCATTAGATCAATCATATATAAACTATCTTTATTTTAAAGATTATAATCTTACCTAAATTAGCTATATTTATTTATAGAAAATCGAATAAGTAAATATTCCATAAAATTATAACTGATTTTATTGTTTTCTAAATTTGATTAAATCGAGTAAGTAAATATTCCATAAAATTATAGCTGATTTTATTGTTTTTTAAATTTGGTTTTCAAAATTTTATTTTTAAAAGATACTGTTTTAACTAACTAATTAATTAGTAACATAAATATGTAAAAACTTTAATTTTAAATTTCAATTATTTATACTATAATATACTATTAAAATATTTAAAAATGTTTATTTAATTTATTAATTTTTTAAAAAATATTATAAATATTTTATCCCGCGTATAACGCGGAAATCACCTAATTAATTATTATTTTACGATAATGACAAAAATTGATATGTGTTCATAATAATGTCAACAAAACTTATATCATATATGGGATTATTTTAATAATATCATTAGGATTCTGCTATTTTTGAAATAAAGAAAGAAAAGATTCGGTAGAAGCAAAACATAGGATAAGATCGGCCATAGTATTTAAATCTCTTTGATTCAAGAGCTTGCTAGCATTTTTTGGAATCAATCACTCGAACTTAGCCATATATCGTATTATGTGGAAGTTAAACTGCAATACGCATTAGTATTAATATATATTTTCATGAACCGGCCAAAACATTTCTAACTTAAATACCATTGTGTTTGTAAAGAAGTCACCAACAACACCACGATTATCATAGAACATCCACAAAAGTATCTTCATAAAGCAAATTTGAGAACTTCTTAGGCTAAGTTAGGTTATACTACTATATTATAAACCTTTCATTTCCCTGGTTTGGTACGTCAGGTCGTGTTCATATATAGCTAATAAATACTTCATGACTTTTACTTCTTGAAACAAAAAAAGAGGCAAGAGAAGTAGGATAGAAAAAACAAGATATCAACTATGAAGCTTGATTTGAAAGCTAGTGTCTTGAACATACAAAAAATCAGTGTCTTTTAAAGTTTTAATAGATTAATAGCTTGGGATATGGGAGTGTGGATTGGGGAGTGGTCCATACTGCTTTTGCTTTTGAATTTTTCTAGTGGCAACTTATCTATCATACACTGAACTTGAATTGCATGGAACTCATAAATATTTAGGCATGGGATTATACGAGTATGATGTAAATACTAGATGAGGATTCAGCCATGCTAGATTTTCGATTAAAGTTCTTTCATTTTTTTTGTTGATTTAAAATAATTCAGTTTTCAAAAGGAGATAACACATTTCGATAATATCTTATTGAAAATATCATCAGCATTTTAAGTTCAATTACTTAAACATGCTTTTGTTTCTATTAAAACCATACAAAATATTACAAATAATTAACACCATGTTGCAGGAAAATACCAAATAGTGATTGTTAATTTTAAGAACAATAATTTAATTAAGAATTGTATGTACATGATATATTTCAGGGTAGAAAATTAGGAATAAGTCTTACATTATTTAAGGGGTGTTATTGGTTTGTGTATTTAGATGGAGTTTTAAGAATTTTAATATTATGAAGATTCTATTGTTATTCATTTAAGATTTTTCAAAACTTTATTAAAGTTTGGTGTTATTAGTTTATGTATTTGTAAAAAATAATCTAAAATCTTTCTTTTTATTTTGTAAAACAGAAAATCTTCTACTAAAATAATTTATTTTTCTTTTTATTTTTCTTTTAGATTACTTTTTACAAATACATAAACTAATAACACCAAACTTTAATAGAGTTTTGAAAAATCTTAAATGAATAACAATAGAATCTTCATAAAATTTAAATCTTTAAAACTTCATCTAAATAGACAAATTAATAACACCCCCTTGTAAGACTTATTCCTAATTTTCTACCCTGGAATATATCATGTCCATACAATTCTTAATTAAATTATTATTCTTAAAAGTAACAATCACTATTTCGTATTTTCCTGCAACATGGTGTTAATTATTTGTAATATTTTGTATGTATCCGTTTTTATAGGTTTTAATAGAAACAAAAGCTGCATATTCAACACAAGTTTCTTAAGTAATTGAACTTAAAATGCTGATGATACTTTCAATAAGATATTATCGTGTTACAAAAGAAAATTGATTAGCTTGTGGCGTATAGTGGAATTTGTTGTGGCTAGAGCTTTTACATTTACATGGAGCTCCTTGGCCGAAACTATATCATCAGTATCACTCTTTTGTAAAACAGAAAATCTTCTACTAAAATAATTTATTTTTCTTTTTTATTTTACTTTGCACAAATGAAAGAAAGAAAGAACATTGTAACAACTCAGTTGTTCAAACCCGATTATTAAGAAATTTGATAAAATTAATTAATATGAGTTCCACATATGCTAGAAATCTAGGTTATCTACAAAACACTATTCCGAAAATGATTCAGATAACCTCCAAACTCCAATTAGATAACTACTCAACAAAATTATGTAACCACGGTGTTAACCTCAACAAAATTAGGGGTGTTATTGGTTTGTGTATTTAGATGGAGTTTTGATGACTTTAAAAATTATGAAAAGTAACTACTTTAAAAGATTTTAAAAGATTACAAAAGAGTATCTCCAAAATACTGCATAATATTTTCAAAGATTACAAAAGAGTATCTCAAAATATCTCAAACTTTTATAGATTATTTCCCAAAGTATAGAGTCATCAAGAAATCTTTTTCTAAAAAATCTCCAAAGTATCTCAAACTTTTATGGAAATACTCCAAAATTATTTTTTTCATCTTCTATAAAATTGTTCAATTACTACGTCAATTCTGAGAAACACGAGCTTTTTAGCAAAGAATTTCCATTAGTGTTTTTTTTGAATCTTCTTTTGCTTAGGAAAATAGTTTTCATATGATGTTTCTTTTATTATTATCCCAAAACAATTTTTTAGTAATTGATTTGCTTTGAAGTAGAATAATGAAACGATGCTTAAAGATTCATATAAACATGACTTCTTATATTTATCATTTCAATTATCATTTAAACGATTTACATATCGGAAGAGATAAACTGGAAAGGCTTGTGACAATGACAATTAAGATACATCTTTGATGATTAGATTTTGTGAAGCAAAATGTGTAGAATCAATAAACCAATAACACAATATTTTAATTCAATGACAAAATGAATTACTTTCATGTTATTTGAATAACACAAGAATTTTATTGACTTTATAAAATCATGAATCCAATACCTCTAGATTTATAAAGATTTTAGATTACTTTTTACAAATACATAAACTAATAACACCAAATTTTAATAGAGTTTTAAAAAATCTTGAATGAATAACAATAGAATCTTCATAACATTTAAATTTTTAAAACTCCATCTAAATACACAAACCAATAACAACTCCTTAATTTAGCTACAGCTTATAAATTGTCAAACATGTAACATTATATGGTCCTAATTGGTTTCATGCATTAAAGTTGAGTTGGATATAATAGATGTTATAATTTGATATCATTTATTATACAAGTTATGTGATAAAACTTGTAAACATATGTGATGAATTTGATGTAAAAATATGATTTTACAATATATCAAAATGATTGACTGATAACATTTTTGCTATATAAATTCTAGTAGGTATTATTTGAATTAATTTTATTTTCAAATATGTTTTAGAAACTTTTTTTTTTGACAAAAAATTATAATAAAGTTTCAAAAATAAATTAGTTTTTAACCTTTTAATTTTATATTTTAACATTAACTCAATCTCTGACACATAATATTTTCATGATTTTGAGTTAAGAATGTTACAAAAAAAACATAACTTAAATTGTAAAATTAATCACATGCCCCCACATTGTAATTCAAACTTAAATTCTTAAATTTTAAATTAGATTGTGATTTTAGTAACAATTTTTAAAACAATCTATAAATTATATCCAAAACTCAAGTTAACTTAATTCATGCTATTAATAAAGATTTTTTTTTACAAAAAAACTTTCAAAGTCGTCATTTTTTGCAATTTTATCTTTCATATCCAAAAAATGCAAATTAATTTCGTGAAGTCAAAGATAATAAGCAATATAACCCCTTTTCGTTACTGTCAAATTTGTAAAATTTTGATAAATAATATATCAAATCGAAACTCTCACAACAAAAAGTCTAAATCTATATTTAAAATTTTATAAATCTAAAGTATATGATCTTTAAAAAATTTAGAAGATACATACATATAAGAGTTACATTATGTATTATTTTTAATTTTTGTAGGCTTAATTACATTTTTTTATAATGGAAGATAAAATTACAAAAATTGTATGAGTTATAGAATTTTTGTAAAATAAAACCCATCAATAAAAGCTTAATACTCCATATATTTGTAGAAAAAAAAACCTAAATACGGTGCCGTGTCGGCGAATAATGTATGAGAGAGAGCCAACCATAGTCCAGCTAATGTTTTGTTAGTACCTTACAAGCTCTTCAAGAAAAAGAATGGATCGAAAAATCGAACCGAAAAACTGCTCAGTTATGTTATAACTAATATATCGATGGTTCCTTTTCCAGCACATGATATGCTCCTAACAAAAACCGAACGATACCATCTTGCATTAACCGAAATCGCACATCTACATATATGAATATATGGTTTTCCTTTTATAATTTATACATAGTCCAAATTGATTTTGGTTTTTCTTGAGAAAATTCTGAAAAATGTAAAAAGAAAGAGAAAAATTGAAGATAATTTTCAGTTTTTTTGGTCAGATAGCCATATTGTGAATATAAGACTCATTAATAAGTCCATATTCTTATAAAAAAGAGAAAAAAAAAATTGGGTATTGGTTACTATTTTTTTTTATTTCCGAGTCTTAAAATAATCGATAAAAACTAAAAGATCAACCAAAATTACCCGATTGTTTATGGTATTTATCGGTTTTTCAAATTTATAACCGAACCATACCGAACTGATTATTTTTAGCAGCTCTATAGTTCCTAAATTTCAGTAAGTGAATAATCAATACCAATCGATATAACCAAAACCGAAATTTGAATATCCAGGCTTAGTCACGAGCTTCACCCACCTCAAGAGATCAATGCTGACGTTGGAAGCTCTGTACCTATGGATTAGGAATATAGCATTACTCATCTCATATCTCCTCTATCTACTAACTGCCAGCTGTACACACTTCCCCATATCTCTCTCAAATTATTATCCAGGCTGTCCGAAAGATTAAAGTCCCCTCATCGTCTCTCAGAAGTTTCACATTTTTTTCTTTAACTGCCCACGCGCTTTACCCCAAAAACACAGCTTGCATAAGGGTATTTACGTCATTTTAGCTTATGTTCTGTCTGTAACTAAGCTGTATATTCCCACACATTTTTATCGATACGGTCAATTTTTGATTCCTCTTTTATCACCATTGGCTGTATGTAACCATTGCTTAATCTGACACAATTAACAGTATTAGTTTAATACCGATATTAATACTTATTATTCCATTACTATTTAGTTATTTAACACTATCAACAGTATTTAATTGGTCCAACTTGATTCAATTTCTAATTGTTTATTAAATAGAAAACATATCCTATTAAATAAAACAAACATAACCTGTGTACAGTACAGCTTTAGTGCTTTTTACCACAAGAATCCTATGTCTCATTCGAGCTTCTAGGAGTCTTATCTAAATCTAGGTCTAGGCCTCGGATTGGTTTAGTTAGTGTCGGGTTGATTTATTTGGTTTGAATAAAAATCAGCCGAATAAAAAAAATGGTTTAATTGGGAAGTCAGTTTGTTCGATTCGGTAATGAGGCAATTTATTAAAATTACACGTTGGGTTTTTAGCCAAATATATTTATAACATTCAAAAGAAATCGTATGTAACATATACATATTTGCATGAGACTTGAAATGAAGGCATTAAACTGAGTTTAACATATAATGACATTTCGCAGTAAAACCATAACATTGAAAACAAATTCCCATTTTAAGAAAAGTTGTATCATGTATGTAACGAAACGTTAGCTGGCAACAGTACAATGGTTCATTACTCCTTTTAATATCTTTTCCTATTTCTCTGCAAGTTCCCTTTCTCTTTCACTTTAAAGCATAAATTAAAATCCTTCTCTTTTTTCCACCTTTATATTATTTAAGTCATATTCAAAATCTAACCTTCATATTAAATAAAATATAATCATCCACTCAGAGAGGCATATATATAACCCCATCACACTCTCTATTTCTCACAAACCAATCTAAACATCAAAATCACTATTTCACAATCATCTCTCTCTCTTTTCAAAATGTATTCCTTAGTGTTTAAACTCTTTCTATTTTTGTCTCTTCTCCAAATCTGTGTCTCTGCTAGGAACCTAGCATCAGAAGAACCAAACCAGTTTAAACTACTAAAGTACCACAAAGGAGCTCTTCTCTCCGGCAAGATCTCCGTTAACCTAATCTGGTACGGAAAATTCAAACCATTTCAAAGAGCAATCATCTCCGACTTCATCAACTCACTCACACATACTTCTCCTACGTCCAAAACTCTCAACCAACCATCTGTCGCCACGTGGTGGAAAACCACTGAAAAATACTATAAACTCGCAACACCCAGTAAAAACCCTCTTTCCCTTACTCTCGGAAGACAAATCCTCGACGAGTCTTGCTCTCTCGGAAAATCTCTAACCGATGGAGACATACGTAAGCTAGCTTCAAAAGGTGACCAACACGACGCAATCAACGTCGTTTTGACTTCAGCTGACGTGGCGGTTACAGGGTTTGGTATGAGTCGATGTGGTACTCATGGACACGCTCGGGGTTTTGGTAAACGTGGCTCCAAGTTTGCTTACATTTGGGTTGGTAACTCCGAGACACAATGTCCAGGTCAATGTGCGTGGCCTTTCCACGCGCCGGTGTACGGACCACAGAGTCCACCACTTGTGGCACCAAACAATGACGTTGGACTCGATGGTATGGTTATAAACTTAGCTAGTCTTATAGCTGGAACCGTAACGAACCCGTTTGGTAATGGCTATTACCAAGGTCCTCAAAACGCACCGCTTGAAGCTGCGTCTGCCTGTCCTGGCATTTATGGTAAAGGTGCTTATCCTGGTTACGCTGGGGATTTACTTGTGGATACTACAACGGGAGGTAGTTTTAATGCGTATGGTACAAACGGCAGGAAGTTTTTGCTTCCTGCTTTATATGATCCTACGACGTCGTCTTGCTCTACTATGGTCTGAGAATTAAAAGGATCCAATGTTTGGTCTTTGGTAGTCGAAAATAATATTCTAGTGTAATTCTTTTTTTTTTTTTGGTTACAAATTCTAGTGTAATTCAATTTATTCATTAATATTATTCTCATTTACCCTTTATTTCCCGTATGATTTTGAGCTTTGAATTAGTTTAAAGATTAGTTCCCAATATTATTGACTCAAAAACCTTGTCGCTTGGACGATTATTTTAATGGAATATTCTTAGACAATTTGGCTAAACCGTTTACTTTTGTCCAAGTTTCATACAAAGTGAATCCAACTTGTTAAACAGAAACAAAACAATGTAACTAAAATAAATCAACAAATTATAGAGTGACAGATAATTGGATCGTAAGAAGCCAAAGCCAAAAACACTACATAGACTTTAAAATATTATATATTTGTCTTAGACCCTTAATCCAAATTTTAAGGTCCAAGTTCTTAAATTTTCATTTGGTATATTGGTTTTTAAAAAAAAAATTCGTGCTATTTTTCTTGAGTTTAAAGGTCCTTCTCACATAATAAGAAATAAAATTAGTTGTCTTTTTTTTTTTTCTTTTTTTTGGTCAACATAAAGTTAGTTGTCTTTAATGTACAATTTGTTTTCCGATGTTAATTTTATGGAAATATGTATAAATAATAATATTTTTATTCATTTTAGGCCATCAAATTTAGGCACAATCCTGGCGAAAGATGGAAGCTAGAAAATGCAACAACTTGAATTAAAAAAGGCATAGTGGTTGATGGATACTGGATACTAAAAAAGTCTTTTCGGTGGATTTGCCCAACTTCAACTAATGTTAATGTTAATCGCGTGATGGTCACGTGATTATCCTGGGGTGCATCGGTCGGTGAATGGTAGGGACGGTTTGGTAACGTACGCGGTTTCGGTCTGTTGCCGAATGTTTTTAAATTGCTCGTATCAAAATCTTTAATGTCCCACCACCAGTCATTTGTTCTGTATCCTTCGTATGTAAAACGTAGCTTCGTGCTCTTCCATCACCCTACATCTATGCATTCTTTGACTTTCTTAAAACAATGATTTGGTGGGTCAAGAGTCAAGACAATGAAAAGTCAAAAATACTTGATTTCTTTTGGTAATCTTTGAACACATGCATATTTATTACATGACATATGTATTTGGCTTTATACCTATAATATATATTACTCTTTATTTTTTATTATATATATATTCGGTTTCAATTTAGATTTATTCGATAGATTCAAAGGTGTTGATGCAAATTTCAAGTAACATCTAGTCAGGGATGTTAAGGGAATGCTACAGCTGTACGAAGCAGCGCATCTCTCAACACCCTCCGAAGATATAATGGACGAAGCTCTGAGTTTCACAAGGTATCACTTGGAATCATTGGCCGGCCAAATAGCGACCGCTCCTCATATCTCAAGACATATATTAAACGCATTGTACAAATCTCGGTTTCTTAAGATAGAAACATTTGCTGTGAGGGAACATATTTCTTTCTATGAAAAAGAAGGCCATGATAAGACGCTACTCAAGTTGGCGAAGCTTAGCATTAACTTTTGCCAGCTCCATTACGTTAAGAACTAAAATCTTTCACAAAGTACATTGGCCTAATTATATTTATTTTCCTAGCATTTCATATTATATTACTATGATATATAAAAGGGACTGATAATTCTTATTGATGGAGAAGACTCTGTTATATACAGAGGAATAGCTATACAAATAAGGTAAGGAGATGTATGAAAGTTAAGGAGACGTAATTACATGAACTGAAAAAGAAGCCGTTGAGATGCAAAGTTTTATCCATTGAATAAGTCAATAAACTGTTCCGGGAAGTTCAAAGCTTCAAGTGTGCTCAACAAGGAAAGCCATTGAACTGAATCAAAAGTTTTTGATATATTGAAAACGTTAAAACCCAAAACTTCTTTCTTTTAAAACATCGAAAACCCGGAGAGAAAAAAACTCACCTTTCTTCTGATATATATCAGAGGATATCGCACGCATTGACCAAGCTTGAATTAGAGATTGGTGAGGAAGTGAATCCAGTGAAAGTGAAGTTTTCGTTTTGGGGATTTGCTCTAATGTAAAAGACGAGATAGTGTTTGAGTTGTTCCTTTGTTCCGTAACGGCATACATGAGAACTCTGTTCTAATCCATCATATCTTGTTCTTCTCTTTGCCACTAGGTATTGCTGTTTCAAAGTCTCTTTGCTCTTGTCAATACTTTCCATAAACCCTACGTTAAACATATCACAATTAAACAAGAATCGAATCAACATTTAACCCATAACTAATCAAACATAATCATGCAATTTCACCAACGAAAATTACATAAATAGGATCATTTGAATTTGAATACTACTCTGGTCTGTTATTCATTTTTTATCATGTAGAAGTAATATATTTATTCCGAAATTTACTTGCAAAAATAATTCTTGTTTGTGTAACAACAATATGTACGTTATCAAATGTATCTTCAGTTTACATTGACCAAAAAGTATAAAAGTAAAATTTTTCCACACCCTAAGGCATTAGAGGACTGATAAGGTTTGTTCGACCCTATAATTATATGGATGACGTAGGTCATGTGGTGGATGTCGAACAAAGATGAAATAACGATCGTGAAGACAAACACTGAAATATTAGTCACTGAAGCATAATATGGGACACAGTCTTCGTATCATGTTAAGGTCGATATAATCATTGACCGAGACACTGATCAGTTTCTTCGTTCCTCTTTCTCAGTGTGATCTTACAATTTCAGTTAGCCCACGTCCTCATTTTTGTATACTAACATTTTCAAGTGTATGAAAAATAATGCAGAAGGGTAATGCATATCCACGTCTTCGTATCTTACAGTAATTACTGTAATATTATCAATACAATTTTGATTTGGAGCTAAGTAATTTTAGTTTGGAGCTAAGCTTTACAAGGAGAAAGTGGAGAACCACAAAGACAATGGTTACCGGCGAAAGCGCTGGCCGGGAACTTTGTCACCGGAAGCTTTCCGCAAAGATGGTTTTGACTTAAGTTCAGTTTTTCCAGTCCAGCCACCGTTGCTGGCACCTTGCCAAATACCAATTTCCTTGAAAGATCCAATATACTCAACGATTTTGCAAATTCAGCTTCCCCATTTCAAATAGGAGTTTGTTCTCTGACGCGTGAAACTCCAACAGACTCTCCGCTTGGTTCAGGAACCATTTTGGACTCCCTAAGATTATTAGAAATTGTAACGCTCCGTACGATTTTATGCTTCTTCTCTGTGTTTCTTCATACCCAAGAAATAGAAGAAGTAGAGAACTTACTTCTCTGTCTCTTCAACAAAAGTGGAACACTCTCTTTTATTAATGACCAACAACGTCGTTTTACAAAGACACAACACACGTACATATATAGTTTCTTATGTAACCGTTACTAACCAAGACAACTATAAAACTAAACTGACACATCTTTACGAATGAAGACATACTTTCATTCGTGACTCTAAGCTGAGTAACTGACTTAGTAACTAACTTATGTAAATGTGCTTATATACTTAAAACGAGATTTGATTATATTTCAACACTCCTCCTTAATCAAATTTCGTTTTCACATCAAGCGTTCTTCATCGTTGGTTCGTCACGTCTCCTCCGTGATCTTCCGTCACGTCTCCTCCGATTGTCTCTTCAACCGGCTTCTCCTTCCTTTCTCTCTTAGGTAAGCATTTTCTTCTTTGCTTGGTGTCTTCCTTGATCACCAGCTTCTGTGCGTGATTCTTCACGTCTTCTTCGGTTATTTTTCCAACCGACTTCTCCTTCCTTTCATTTTTGCGCACTCATTTGCGGAACGCATCCGTTCTTTACACTTTTAGGCAAGCCTGTGTTGCTTTCTCCAACAATCACTTTCATTGGGATTGTCATACTTACAAACGCCACACCATTTCTCGGTCTTGACGCTTGTCTTCATGTTTGTTTTTTCCTTTTGAAACAAACCTTTCTCCATAGAACGCTTCTTTCGTTGATCGTTCTTCTTGGAGTTCTACACACTTCTCATGTGCTTTTAGAGTTGTCCTTGACTCTAATACTCTCAATGAAGTCAAATCTCTTGTTTGCTTCAACACAGCAACTATGCTGCCACATCTCTCTGTGAGAGATATGAGAAGTTTTGGACAATCTTATAGTCCATCTTCTCTCCACCATAGACTCTTAATTGATTTCTCAAATCAATTAGATCTCCCGTGAAAACCTTTCTGTTTTCACCTTCTCTTTGTTGCGACGTTGTTGTTGTCATCTACTTTTGTTTTTCTCTTGGGCCTTCTTCTTTGTCTCCACCTTAGGCACCGTCACAGTCAAACACAGTTCTCCATGCAAGTCAGGACTTGATTTTGTTGTCTTCTTCTTCACGTGCAAGTAACGCACTCACGTCCGAGTTATTCCATCTGAATGGAAACACCTCTTTGATGATCTTCTCTCCTTGGCTTGTCATCACTTGGATGTTTTCTTTTCTCGTGTGCGTTACTTCATCTGAATGGAAAACACCACTTTGATGATCTTCTCTCCTTGGCTTGTCATCACTTGGATGTTTCCTTTTCCCGTTCATCCGAAAACATGAATAGAGATGGAAATTCCAAAAAAAAACGACCGCCTCCGTCAAATATTCCACCGTCTACATCTTCATTAAATATCTATTTGATTATGTAATCGTTTCTTCCACGTTTTTAGATATCTCCACGTCTCTAGATATCTCCACCTTCACCGGCGGGGAAGCATCAAGTCACTGGTAATTCAACACCATCTCCATCCATCGGAACCCTAGAGGATGAAATCATGGTTGACGAGAATGTGTTTCTGGATGAGACTCTCTTTGTGCTTGAATTGGCCCTCGAATCGATAGGGCTCTGATACCATGTTAGAAATCGTAACGCTTTGTATGATTTTATGCTTCTTCTCTGTGTTTCTTCATACCCAAGAAATAGAAGAAGTAGAGAACAGAGAACGTTTACTTCTCTGTCTCTTCAACAAAAGTGGAACACTCTCTTTTATTAATGACCAACAACGTTGTTTTACAAAGACACAACACACGTACATAAATAGTTTCTTACGTAACCGTTACCAAGACAACTATAAAACTAAACGACACATCTTTACGAATGAAGACATACTTTCATTCGTGACTCTAAGTTGAGTAACTGACTTAGTAACTAACTTATGTAAATGTGCTTATATACTTAAACGAGATTTGATTATATTTCAACAAAGATCTCGTTTTCTGAAAGATCGATGTAAACGTACATCGATCTTTCAGAAAACGAGATCTTAGAAAGCCCAAAATGGTGCCTAATATAAATGGCGAGATTGTGCCAGAGATGACGCTTTGGCCAAGAACGGTAGATCCGCTTATTCTCAATGGCCACTGCGTTGACGCGATCGCCGGTGATGCTAATGACACCCATCTAGTACCTTTCTTCCATTGGCTCAGATTCAAAATGCCCAAACGATCTCGGGTGATACTCGATTTGAAAGCTAAAAGACTCGCCTAATCATCAGGATGACACGTGGCAGCTCCGGTGGGCTTAGACATTGGAGGAAAATAACCGGGCGCGGCAAAGATGAAGAGAGTGAAGGAGCAAGAGTTCATGGTGGTGTAGTGTGGTCGGATTTAGAGATAAGCAATAGGTAGCTATTATTAATAAAGGGTGAGTGTTGACTCTCGAGATCTCGTTTTATTTTCTCTTTGCATTTTTTATTCTTGTAACACGGTTTCTTTTTGTATGTGCATGTGCCAACAATAAGTGGTATCCGTAATAAGTGGCAATAGTCATATGCTCGAATTTTATATACTTACGACAGGCTTGATAAACACTATGTCGGTAGAGCTTATTATTCATGTATATTATTGAAGAAACACGTACGTGTGTTTATTATGCACAAGCGGTCTCAAATGACATTGATAAGCGCTCTTGTATACTTCAATCCATAATCCAATGGCTGCTCCTCACTGCTCAGTAAGTCTTGAACCTTATTAATTTGCGATTTTCATTCAATATATACGGGTTTAATAATAATTAGGTGATGTTTCCACGTCTTGCATTTAAATTATTTTATTAAGCATAATCTATTAAAAATTTTGATAAATAATTTAATTGTAATATCTAAAACATTTATAATATTTTTGAGTTTTGAAAATATACATATACGTCGTATAATTTAAAATTTTACGTATTATTATATTAACTTTTTAAAATGTATGTATTATTATATTAATTTATATGGATATTCAATAAACAAATGTACCTTGTTCACTTGATAATTATATTATTGCCATTTTAAAATTTTGTGAAAATATAAAATTTTATAAAAATGTTGCTATAAAATATTTTAAAATGGAATGATGCAATATATATTTACTATATATCATTTTTTTTCTAAACGATGCAATATCACGCTAAAAGTGTAATTACAAATATTTTATTATTGCTGTTTTTAAATTTTTTGAAATAAAATATTTTATGAAAATATTGCTATAGAATATTTTTAAATGGAATGATACAATATATATTTACTATATATCATTTTTTTAAATGATGAAATATCACGCTAAAAGTGTATTTACAAATCTTCTATTTTTAAATTTATGTTAATATATAGGTTTAAAAGATATATGTTTAATAGACCAATATATTGGAAATCTTTCTTTTAAAATTAGTAAAAATAATGATTAGTTATTAGTTATATATATATATATATATATATGTTGCCTAAAAAATGTGTAATAAACTTATATTTTTATACGTCGCCCAAAATGTAAACCTATATTTGTTTTAATTAGATATACTATAAGTTTTAAAAATTATGCATATTTTTTATATTGTTTAAATTAGTTATAATAATGTTTACTTGTACTGTATATATATATTACCTAAAAAAAGTGTAATAAACGTAACTTTCTATATATATTAGCCGAAGAAGGTGCAATAAACATATATTTTTAATTAGATTTACTATATGATTTTAAGATTAGGTATATTTGAAATTTAAATGCAATGGTATTAGAATGTAATATTTGTAATTGATGTATCTACGCCATGAGATTTAAAATATGTTATTAAGTATAAATCTACTTTTCTTTTTAATTAGATTTACTCTAAAATTTAAAGATTATGTATATTTTTAATATTGTAAACCTTTATTTTTAAATTAGTAATATTAATGTTTAGTTATACCATATATATGTTGTCTAAAGGTGTAAAAAATTTCCTAAAAAATTTGAGTAACCAAGTATGTAAAATAATCTATAATGGTAGTACAATATAATTTCTCTAGTAAACGAAATATTTTTATATATTTTTCTGAAACTTAATGAGATGTTGACATGTCATCATGACAGTGTTGTAAAATTCTCCATAAACATAAAATTATTTTGTTAAAATGATTCTCAATTAATTTATAGGGGATTAGAATGTAATATTTTTAGTTAGTGATGTCTTGTTTTATAAATTATGTTGAGAGTCGTTGTGAGAACGACACGTCATAGTGGTACTCTGTAATATACCACGTAGAAATAAGGTTATTTTCATATTATGTTTCTAATTAATATATAGAGGATTATATAATTATATTGCTCGGAACACAATTAACAAGATATCATATGTGGTTGCCGGCCCGACCCTAGGTTAAAGCCCATTAAATAAAGGCTTTAGGCAGCCAAACTATATAAACGTGTTTAGGGGCACCATCTTAAAGAAATTTGTTCTTTCAAAGTGGTTAAGACCAAGAATACTTTTTTTGCAGTACACGAGTTCAAACCGAAACATGCCAACATTTTGTTTTTTTTTTAACATTGACCACAATCTATTAAACCAAATTTGAATTGTTGATACAAGATTTATCAAAATCAACAAAAGACTTAAGCCGCATTGGCGGAATCACATCTATGATTGCAAAATAAATAGGGCAATTCTTAACATGGTTTGCCATTGAGTCCGCACATTCATTGCTTCCTCGGTGACCGAAACAAAACTTGAAATTGCACCCTTCATTGCTCATTCCTAAAATATCTGAAGTATAGTTGCGAAGACGAGGCCAAAGGCTTGGTTCTTTCACGGTTTTTACGAGATCCAAACAATCCAATTCAAAAGTGACATTGGTAATACCTTGGCGGCTGAGGCAAGAAACACCCACACTAGTGCAGCTGCCTCAGTTTCAAGAGGAAAAACAAGCCTCGGGAAAGCTTTTGCACCCAACAACCTAACATTGCCAAAATGGTCTCTCAAAATCCAGCTTGCACTGGAGGTTGACAAATCAGATTTCCAGGAACCATCAATATTACACTTATACTAACCTGGAGATGGTGGAGTCCATTTCTTGACTAGAGATCCAGATGGAGTTTCAGAGGGACCTTTGACAACCGGTGGATTAACAGAAAAGCCATTCCTCTGCAGCCTCCTTTGCTTTTAGAACCAAAAAATCAGCTTCATAGTTTAGATCAGAGTAAATTAGGTCGTTTCTGTGCTTCCATATGTGCAAAAGGATCCAAGGCCAATGATTGTAAAGCTCTTTCTCCTGAGCATTGTGTTCATTCAAAAGTCGAGGTAACAGCAGCAAACTGAGATTCTAGAACAGAGATGCATTAGCTTTTGGGTAGAACAAGTGTCCTACTGGTGAGAGAGCCCATGCCAATATTGAATAAGAACATTCAAACAACAAATGATTGATATCCTCACCTGAGTCAGAGCATCTAGGGTAATCCATAAATTTTGTTAGTCTTTTCATCTTCATATTGCTTCCCACTGCTAAACAGTTGGTGATGCATCTCCATAAAAAGTGCCTTATGTTTGCTGGGCCTTTGACCTTCCAGATTGCTGTGTAGAGAGAACTGAGGTTTGGGTTCAGCACCGCCTCTGAATCTTCTCTATTCTTAATCTTCTTTTCCCAAAGCCAATAACTAGACTTAACAGTATAGTCTCCTTGCTTATTATGAAGCTAGGAGTAAGAAGACTTTGATGACAAACATGCCAACATTTTGTAATTTTCTTTTTTCAACTGTATTTATAATGGGCCGATATATATATATATATATATATATATATATATATTTTTCTCTTTAGGCAACAAATTAAATCGGATCAGTCATGTGCGGTTGTTACCAAAGTCTTGAAAAAGTTGTCTTATTATTCTCGTGGAAGTTAACAGATTTAAGACAATGGTTTGTTTAACAGATTTAAGACAATGGTTTGTTTAAGCAAAAGCCGCAGAATCTCTGTAATGCGCTAATCGATTTGTTTCCTATGATTCATTTTCTCAAACAATTTCTTATGAGCTTCTTGTCTTTCAGGTTACTCTATTGGAGCTTTATCAATCTGATAGATGAATAAACATTATAACCCAAATGCTCTTTCTTATTATTCATGTATATTATATTATTCATGTATATTATACTGAAGAAACATATGTGTTTATATATGCACAAGTGATATGAAATTTATGTGAATCTAGATCTTAGCAAAGTAAAGGGAGATCTAGTCAAGGGTCATAATATAAAGGGCGAGGGTTTGTTGCGGCTCATAGATTTTAGCCTGTTTTGACACCTCTATATGAATGTTTTGACTTTCCTAAATCATGAGTTGGTGGGTCAAGATTCTTAAGACAATGGTAACTTAAATTTTTTGAATCATTCCGGTTTCATCGAAACCGAACTAGAACCACACACACGACCACATAATTTAGATCACAAGATATAAAAATTGAATGTGAATCATCTGCCACGGTTTAAATTTAAAGTCAATTATTTACTATTCTATTTAGGACGGGATATTACAATATTAATTTATCACTAAATACATAAGTCCACAATATAAGGTTATCATCAACTAATTAAATATGTCAACATATTTAAATAAATTTTTCAACAACATCAATATCATCATGAAAAAAGATTTCAAAAAAATATTTTTCCAAATTAATTTGGATCAACATGACATTTTTTTGGTTAAGGTTGATAAAAAGAGCATTTCGATAGAATACATACGATGACGAAAAAAATGTAAGATGGTAACCTTGAGATTATATGTTTATGCTAGTTTTTGGTAAGATACTCTTAAATCGCAATAGAGAAAACAACTACTAATTAAGTATTCTTAAGTCGTAATGTATTAGCCTTTGGTTTTTGAACTTCTGCAGTTCATCTAGGAGCCTTCCATAAAAGAAAAGAAACACAACACTTGTTATTTCTGAATATGCTGCATCGATTTTATTCAATAAAAGAGAATGACTTTATATAATAGCCATACAACGTTTAGAAAAGGAAATGAAACGGAAGCAATAAAAACAAAAAAAACATAAAGAACTTTAATGCAGAAATAGAGTAATCATCTCGTTGAATCCAGTTTGACTCCGAAAATCAGTTTTGCTTTAATCATCAAATTGACTCCAACATCCCAATCCCCTTAAACTGAAAAATACTTCTCCAGTTTCAGTTTAACCTTCCAACGAACAAACTGCCAGTAGACCTCTAAGCTTCTCGTACTGATCCAGCTTGATTGGTTTGGTCATAATATCTGCGATTTGATCATTGGTGCCGCAGTAAATCAATTCTAAAACTCCTTCTGTTACCAGGTTGCGTAGATAGTGAAACCGCACATCAATATGCTTTGTCCTTCGATGCATAACTGGATTCTTTGATAACTTAATTGTTGAGCTATTATCACACATGATAACAGTGCAATCTGTACCAATTGCTTCTAGTTCCTGCAAAATTCCTCTCAGCCAACAGCAGTGACATGCTGAGGATGTTGCTGCTACATACTCAGCTTCGGTAGATGACAAAGTGACTATATCTTGCTTTCGTGAGCTCCAACAAATAGATGAACCATTCAATAGGAACACATACCCGGAAGTGCTCTTTCTATCATCAATATCTCGAGCATAATCACTGTCCGTGTATCCCAACAAACTCAGACTTGATGATCTCCTATAGAAAACTCCAAACCCAGTGTTCCTTTCAAGTATCTCAGTACTCTCTTAGCAGCCATCATGTGTTCTTCTTTTGGATCAGCCATAAAATGTGATATTAGACAAACTACGAACATCAGATCGGGTTGTGTTACCGTGAGGTACATGAGACATCCAACAAGCTGTTTGTAGAGCGTTCCATCAACTCCTCTGCTTCCCCCTTTTGATAGAGCTGTTCCTGGAACAATTGGATTCTTTACCGAGTTATAGCTCCACATGTTGAATCTTTCCAGAACTTCCTTGACATACTTCCCTTGAAAATATGTATCCCATCATTGCTTTGATGTACTTCAACACCAAGAAAGAACTTCATTCTTCCCAAATATGTCATCTCAAACTCATTTTGCATTGATGTCTTAAAATCTATGCACATGAGTTCATCATTACCAGCATATATTAAGTCATCCACATATAGACTTACCACTAAGATTTTGTTATCTGTTTTTTTTTTAAATAGAGTATGATCATAATTGCTCTTCTGGAATCCTTCCTTCTTGAAATATCCCTCGATTCTACTATACCAGGCCCTAGGTGCCTGCTTTAGACCATAAAGAGCCTTTCTAAGTCGATACACCTTATCTTCCTCCCCCACTTTGATGAAACCTTCAGGTTGATCCACATAAATTTCTTCCTTTAGTTCTCCATAAAGGAAAGCGCTCTTAACATCTAGCTGGTAGACATTCCACCCCCTTTGTGCTGCTACCACTAATAAACTTCTTATTGTATCCCACCGAGCAATCGGAGCAAATAACTCAGTGAAATCTACTCCTTCTGTTTGAGAATATCCCTTTGCAACCAAACGAGCTTTGCATTTTCCAACCTTGTCTTCTTCATTTAGCTTAGTTTTGTAAATCCACTTGACACCAATTATCTTCACTTGTGGTGGCAAAGTTACAAGCTCCCATGTGTGGTTCTTTTTTATGGACTTAATCTCCATTTCCATAGCATTTCTCCATTTTTCTTCTCTTGTAGCATCAACAAAAGATATTGGATCATCAACACAGATGTACAAAGCAAAGTTCCCTGAATCTTCTTCTTCACTTATCTCTTCTCCACTTACATAATCACTCATCCAGTAAGGTTTTTTGCTTACTCTTTTAGATTGAACTCCAAGTACAGGTAACTGCACATGCACTTGCGATTCATTCCTTGGAATCTCTGTTTCCACATCAACTCCAACATCAGTTTGTGTAGTTTCAGTTACTGCACCTTCCTCTGTTTCTTCCTCATTATTCTCTTCTTCATCACTTTCTTCTTCTTCTTCTTCTTCTTCTTCTTCTTCTTCTTCAACATTTTCATTATCTCCCTATACAAGAATGTTCTCCTCTAGTTTATTTAGGTTCCATTCCCACTTAGCCTCTTCTTCAAATATCACATCTCTGCTTGTTATAATTTTCTTCGTGACCGGATTGTATAAGCGATAGGCTTTTGACTCGTCACTAACTCCAAGAAGAACACACTTATTGCTCCAATCATCCAACTTCACTCTATTCTGCTCAGGGACGTGAACATGCGCTACCGAACCAAACACTCTGAAATAATCCACTTTTGGTTTGATTCCTGACCATCTTTCTTCAGGCACCATTCCCTTGACTGATTTTGTGAGACTGCGATTCAATACATGAACAGTCCATCGAGCTGCATCAGGCCATAATAATCGTGGCACTTCTTTCTCAGAGAGCAAACAACGAACCATATTCATGATTGTTCGATTGCGCCTCTCAGCTACTCCGTTCTGTTGTGGAGTGTAAGCTGTAGTGAGCTGTCGCTTTATTCCATTATCGCTACAGAACTTGTTGAATTCATTTGATGTGAATTCACCTCCTCTATCTGTTCGCAAACCACGAATAGCAGTCTTGGATTCCTTTTCAACATAGCCTTTAAAAACTTTGAAGATATCAAAAGTTTCTGACTTGTTTGCAAGAAAATAAATCCATGTTTTCCGAGAGTAGTCGTCAACAAGAACTAGTAAATATCTCTTACCACTCTGAGAGGTTGGACTAATAGGTCCACGTAGATCCGCGTGGATTAGTTCCAGTTTCTCCCCTGCTCTCCACTTGCTTTTCTTAGGAAATTTTCCACGTTGCTGCTTTCCCACATTGCATATTGTGCATACCTTGGCTTCGTTTTTCAGAGTTGGTAAGCCTTTCACCATGTCTTCCTTTTGCATCGTCTCAATGGATTTGAGGTTTAAATGTCCAAACCTTCTATGCGAAAGCGTTGTTAAGTCTTCTTCTTCAGCCTTGAAACAGTTCACCGATGTTGTTTTATTCTTGGCATAGATTAAGAACATGCGGTTCTTTGTCATATGTGTCTCCATGATTAGCCCCCTCTGAAAGTGATATATCTTACATATACCATTCTTGATAAGAATAGTCAACTGCTTCTCCTGTAGTTGTCCAATGCTCATCAGATTCTTGGTGAGATTTGGAATGGAGTACACGTCAGTTACTACTTGTACTATTCCTTCCACATCAATTTTGATTTTTCCCTTTCCTTGAACAATCATTCTAGAGCCATTTCCTAACTTGACGGAGTGCTTGAAATTCTCGTCTAATTCAAAGAACCATGACTTTTCTCCTGTCATGTGATTTGAGCATCCGGAGTCAAGAAACCATACACCTTTGTCTTCAACAATACTCATGTCTGAGTGAACCATTAAAAGTAATTATTCTTCTTCGTCAAACTCAACGTAGTTGGCTGTTTTCTCAAGACTAGTGCACTCAAATTGATAATGACCAAGCTTTCCACATCGAAAGCAATTGATGGTTGATCTATTAACAAAAGACCTGCCTCTCCCACATCCTCTGGAACTGCTTCCTCATCTTGGTAAATTCCATTTTCCTCTTCCTCTAGCACTCCTCAGCTCATTTTCCACATACAGGACCTGTTCTTCACTTTTCCTCTCAGTAACTTTGCATTCATGTATTTGCAAGGATGCCTGCAGCTCATCCACGGTGAGAAGATCAATGTCCTTGGATTCTTCAATAGAGCAAACCACAAAGTTAAAATTGTCAATCAGACTTCGGAGAATTTTCTCAACGATTTTAACATCGTCTATGACTTCCCCACAGTTCCTCATGTCGTTCACAGTCTACATGATTCTGGCAAAGTAACTTTTCACTCCTTCTCCAGTCTTCATCTCCAGAGTTTCAAAGGTTTTTCGTAATCTTTGTAGTTGTGTCCGCTTCACTCTGGCACTTCCTTGGTGTTTAACCTTCATCGATTCCCACAATTGTTTGGCCGTCTCCTTTTGAGTGATTGTCTTCAAGGTGGTTCTGTCAATTGACTGAAACAGATAATTTTTTGCCTTGAAATCTTTGAGTCTTGCTTCATCGAGTGCCTTCTGTTGTACTTGAGTGGGAGCTTCGATTCTTCTCAAGTCATCGAAACCGGGTTCGATGATGCTCCAGTACTCCTTGGATCGAAGAAGATTCTCCATGACCAAACTCCAGTGATCGTAATCTCCATCAAACTTTGGAACTGCCGGTGTGGTGAAGTTTCCCGTGTCAGCCATTTTCTCTTAAATGTTTTTCCTCTCAAACACTCGTAATATGTATGCTCTGCTACCAGATAAAGGAAAAGAAACACAACACTTGTTATTTCTGAATATGCTGCATCGATTTTATTCAATAAAAGAGAATGACTTTATATAATAGCCATACAACATTTAGAAAAGGAAATGAAACGAAAGCAATAAAAACAAAAAAAACGTAAACAACTTTAATGCAGAAATAGAGTAATCATCTCGTTGAATCCAGTTTGACTCCGAAAATCAGTTTTGCTTTAATCATCAAATTGACTCCAACATCCCAATCCGTCTCGATAGCAATCCATGTATCTTCATAATTCCGTCGTGTTCTCGATTTGTCCACTAAATCTACTCCACTATAACTTATGTACAAAACCAATTCTATATGCCAAATTAAAGTATATAGAAAACCACACAAAAAAAAAATCGTTTGAGAAAATTTTCCTCATTCACTTAAATATAAAACACTTTATAAACAATTTGTATACGCTTATTTTAACGGTCAACTGAGCCACAAGACATTCACTCACTGATTCTCATATATGAATTTCTTTAAACTATCTAGCACCCTAAATACATGACTTTTACATGACTTTATATCGTGTCTTCTCGGCTCTCTTATATTTTTGTTCTAACTCCAACTCTAGTTCAGTTTCAATATCTTTAACGAACCTTTTGTTCAACAGCGTGTGAAACTGTTCATAGACCCATATTAAAGAACAAAAAAAAAAGATTAAAGAACAACGTCTCTTTATTAGGTTTAGAAAAATATAACTCAAAACAACTAAACCTCTCTATCTCATACCCTTTGACACAACTCATCAATGGTATTTATAGGATCGGTACATCTCACCAAAGTCTATCTTTTAAGATTTTCGATAACTCCTAATCTCTCAGATTAAATCTCATCAAACTTATCTAAACTTATTAAACCGCATTTGACACTAAACCACAATTCGGTTTAGAGTCATTTGATTAACAAGCTATTTCAAGCATAGACACCAACATTCTCCCTCTTAAGCTTGAATTTAGCACCTGAAAAGTCTTGTACTCCCATCAATCTTCTCATCTCTCCTCCAGGAAGACCAATAGGCTCTTCTTTATTTGACTGAACCACAGTTGTAGAAGAATCTTCTTCTACGTACTTTTCTCTTATCTCAACAAGTCCTTCCGCTGCTTCAGAAGCAGTTGTAGTGAAGTTCTCTATCAGTATAGTAATTTTCTCCCAACAACACCAAACACTCGTTGGTGTGAATCAATCGCCCTGGGAAAAAGGCCATTTTACCGAATGGAACCATAACGTTGTGATGAAGCTGATCCGGAAGCTTCTTGACGAGATTGATGAGATTGTTGTTTTCATCTACGAACTGTTGAAGACGATTCATCTCTACTCGCTTCTCTCCAATTTTTTTCTCCATGTAAATTACTGTTTTCCGTGCCTTCTCCTCTAAGAACAACGATGCTAGCGGCGTCACTGTTCCTTTCGCCGGCAGCTCCATTCCGGTTCGTAATATAATTTTGTAAAGTCGGTTTGATGATCTTGTTACACTCATTAGTAACCTTCCACCTTGATCGTGCATTGTAAGATGATCTCCCTTCCTACTAAACTCGCATTCTGCTTGTCCAAGACTTATGATATTCGTCTTAAGTCCGAAAATGAAGTAGATATCAGTTAGTAATATCTGACCCCCCTTCCTTTCTTGAAAGAGAATCGATCCCTTTCCTTTGATCTCAATACACGACTCATCTCTAAACTTCATTGTTCCGGTTACTCTTTCATTCAACTCGAGAAATACGACTTAACTCCGGTCATATGATTACTCGCTCCGTTATCCAAATACCAAACACCTTCTTCACCTTTCTTGGTTTCGTACTTCTTTGGCATAAGGTTTTCTTCGTTTAGAAACACAATCTTGTGCATGAATAATGCTGCATCCGCTTCTTGTGTTTCTACGACATTCGCCTCTTCGTGTTGTTGAACTCGTTTGGGGCACTTAGATGCGAAGTGACCAGGCTTGTCACATCGATAACAGATCACTTTTGATCGATCTTTCTTCTCCTTAGATTGACAATGATCGTCTTCGTTTAGGGCTTGATTTTGAGAGTCGGACATACCTCGTCCTCTCCCACGGTTTCCTCGTCCTCCTCGACCACGACCGCAACCCCATGAGCCATCAAAGCTCCCTCGAAAGTTTTGTGACTCCGAGTTTGTGAACATCAGCTCATTTTCACCTTGGTTCTCGTCTTCTCCGATGCGTTCTTCGTATGCTTGTAATCGACCCTTTATATCCTCAAACCTGGTTTTGTTTAGGTTGAGAACTTGTTTAAGTGATGCGGCGATGTGGATGTATTTAGATCGTGGCAAGCTCTTGAGAAACTTCTTCACCAACTTTGACTCCTCTATGTTTTCTCCCAAAGATGCCGATTTTTATGCCAAGGATGATAATTTTCCTGCAAAATCATCGATGGTGTCGCTGTCCTTCATCTTGAGTTTGTAATCGAGCTTCCTTCACACGATCATCCCTAGATATCGAGCTTTAATCGCCTCCCATATACTTTTTAATTTATCTTGATCACCAACTTATAATATAAGATTTTCGGATATCGATTGGAACAACAAAGTTATGGCTATGTTGTTCTTATCAGCTTCGGACGAGCCCGGTTCTATTGTCTTCCACACCTTGTGAACTCTCAGCAGCACCTTCATCCTCATCGCCCAAACCGTATAGTTTGTGGTGGTGAGCATCAGACATTGAATCGATGAAGAGTTTGATTCTCTTGTTCGAGTCGGCACCGCTAAAGCTCCATCCATGTTCGTCTTTGTCACTGATCAGAAACTCCCTAGTCTCAAGTTTATGAATCACACTAACATCACCTTGCTTTCGTCGCAAGTCACTGTGATTTCCTTCGACAACAATCGGACGAACAACACTGGCTCTTTCTGTTCCGGCTTGTTTTGTAAGCAACTCGATGTTCACCTTCTCGTGTTTGTCGAGCGTGAGGCTTCAACCGCCGCTGGTGTTTGATCGTATCTCTTTCGAGCTCGACCATGTCTTGCCTCCTTCTTCTTTTTCTTGTGTTCAACGATCACCTTGTGTGTGACACAACCGCTGTTTGTTTTGGCTTTGTCACACGTTCCTTGTGATGTTCGAACAACTCACGTCTCCTGAAGCTGTGATACCAAATATAGTTTTGTTGATGATTAAAGAACAAAAACAAGAGATTAAAAAACAACGTTTCTTTATTAAGTTTATAAAAATATAACTCAAAACAACTAAACCTTCTCTACCTCATACCCTTTGACACAACTCATCAATGGTATTTATAGGCTTGATACATCTCACCAAAGTCTATCTTCTAAGATTTTAGATAACTTCTAATCTCCTAGATTAAATGTCATCAAACTTATCTAAACCTATTAAACCGTATTTGACACTAAATCACAACTCGGTTTAGAGTCACTTAGTTAACAAGCTATCTCAAGCTTAGACTCCAACAATAGAGTCATTTATCGTGATCTCATATTTTTTCGTTTACTACATGAGTACATGTAGTTAGTTATATTTGTTTGGTATGGATGGTACTTAATAGAGCTATGACTAGTGTTGTAAAAAAAAACATTCGCCTAAGGCCACCAAAAATTTTAAAAAATAAAGGTCACATTTTTCAATATAGATTATTATGTGTGTTTAGTTTGTTAAATAATTTTGATAGTTTGAGTTTATATTTGATAAAATTTATATATTTATAATTGTTATTATTTATATTTTCTAAGAAAATTATGTATATTTAATAATTTTATTTTAGTATATAGTAAAATAAGGCCACATTTATTAATAAAAATAATTAGAATAAGAAAAGAAACAAGAAAAAATATATTTTTTAAACAATAAAAATAAATTTAAAGAATAGATATAAAAATAGGAATTTATTAAAGACCACATATTTTTTTCGGCATAAAGAATTCGGTAAACCTATTTACGGCACTCGTGCTTAACCATTCTTGATATTAATAAGATCAAAGAATCTTTCTCGACGATGTAATAGCATATAACAAAAGAAAAATGTTCCAGACCCTCCATACAACCAAAACATCTTTGGGCTTATTATTTATTCAAAATCAAACATAAAAAAATTCGTGTTGCATTCCTAAAAAAGTTTTATTGAGTTAATGGGCCGGCCCATTGTCGCCAAATAAGGAAAAAGGTTTTATTAGCCCTTTTTCTCTCTCTCACCTGAATAATCGTTTACGTCTCTGTAAACACGGACAAGTTTATAACAAAATTTTTAACTACCTTTTTCTATTTTAAATATCCTTCAGCCTTTCAAAAACTAACAAAACTCAAACTAATTTTAAAAAATAAGAAAATGAGATCCACTACAACCATATTCTTTCTCCTCTTGATTTCTTTTTCTTCTTCTCTAGCTACCCATTCGAACAGAAAAAAAAAAAATTGGAGATTTGGATGATTGTGAAGCTCGTTTCAGTTGGTTGAAGTTCGTTTCAGATAATGTGCATCATCAATTTAGAGATATTGTAGTTGGTGAATGACGAGTCTGCTAAATCGTAGCTCTATATTATGTATTTCGGAGAAAATATATACAACTGATATTACTCGTATTACTAAGATATTGTGTATTACTGATACAACTTGTATTACTAAGAGATTGTATACTATTGATACAACTAGTATTACTAAGAATACTTGTATTACTGATATAACTGATATTACTAAAAAATTGTCTAATGTTGAATTTTATTATTTTCAGGGTACAATGAATAAAAACAGCGGACTATCATACATTTTGATTATGGAGATATTATTTAAGAAAGGAAGATGAAGTAGTATGGATTAGGGGTGGGCATTCGGTAAAACAGTACGGTTCGGTTCAGAAAATTTGAAATTCGGGAAATTCGGTAATATGAATATTAGCTCCGAATAAAAATCAAACTTAATTCGGTTCGGTTCGGTTTGGTTCGGGATTTTTTAACAAATACCAAATGAAATTAATGTAATTTCGGGTTATTTCGAGATATTTTGGTTGTTTCAGGTTATTCGTTTATTCTAGTTATGAAAGTTTTTTGTTGAATTATTTGATTATTTTGGATTATTCTGTGATAAATATTTGATTATTTTCTTAAATTTTTAACATAATTTAATTTAATTATGTAATTATGTTTTACTAAACGTAACTAAAAATTCAACGTCGTAAAGTATTAAAAATTATCAAAAAATTATTATCAATTCTAAAACAAAAAAATCTTTAAAAAAACAAAATTAAATAAAATTCCTGATTTTTTTCCACAAAATAAAATTTTCATATATATATATATATATTAGTTTTAAATAAACCAAAATTAAAAACCCTAAATTAAATTTTAAATTTTAATTTCAGTTTACCGATTACCTAAATCGGGATTCGGTAAATATACCGAACGAAACCAAATATCAAATTAATTTAAAAATATGTCCGATTGGGTTATATATATTTTGTTTATGTTCGGGAAATTACCGTTTGTTTTGGTTCTGTAAATTACTCCGTATTATCACTTGTTTGCTTAAGATTAATATGAGTACAACCAGGTATTACTGATACAACTATATATTAAAATACAACTAGGTATTACTGATACAATTATATATTAAAATACAATTGGGTATTACTGATACAACTATTACCAATATATATTACATATATACTGATATATATTCTACATATACTATTATTATCGATGTAATTCTGCATACTAATTTTTTACAGAAAAATTCAAAATGTTTTTCTTTGAAAATATATTATACATGTATGAGTATTTTCTAAATACTTAGGTCATTATGATGTGAATCATACAAAAATCGTAATTTCACAAATATTTTTTTGTCAAAGTTTACTAATCTTAATTTTATTACCTAATGTAATTTGTACAACTAGAAAAAGTTATTAAAATTACAGTATAACTAATTAAACCTGTAAACACCAAATATACAACTATGGATAAATGAATATTACTAGAAAATTGAGTACAACTAACTGAAAAATATAATAATATTATTGCTTTTAATATTTTATTGTTTTTAATATTTTTTTAATAATTTTTTGTTTTAAAATATAATAATATTTTTATTATTAGTTTCTGAATTTAGCCTAATAATCATACGCTCGTATTATAATAATACCTAGTGATACATAAAACAGAAAAAAGTGCAAATACATCCTACACAGCAAAATTTCCCAAAGTTCCCAAACTTGACCAAAAAAAAAACTAGAAAATATTCTGAAAACACAAAACACCAAGCACAAAACACTATATCACACTCTTCAGGGGATAAAATACATTGGATTGGCAAGTTTGAAGTATCGTTGAGACATGGAGGTACCCAACAAATCACTCCATTGATCACTTGAATTGCTTCTAATCCTGTATCCCTCTTTCACCATCTCATCTCTCTTCTCGGACTTGTATAGTGTCGCCATTTTGTGTTGTTCCTCTGGAGATCTGCGCATTAAATGACAGCCAAAGAAACAAGAATAAACCAAAGATCGCAATGGCAATGAATTAACGTGTAAGTATGTTCAAAAGTGACGATGATATATGTTTTCTATAACTATCTACAAAGATCAAAACTAGCATCCACCAGTGCATAAAAAACATACTCACTGCATGACCTAGAAACATCTATACTTCAAAGTTCAAATCCAAAGCTTGAACATCGTTTCTATGAGTAAGTATGGTTATTTATACCTGAGAATAAGCTTGTCCCAGTTCTGGAAACCAGCATTTATCAGGTTTTCAACAGTAACAAGCCTGTGACTTTCTTTCCTCTCTGTAAGCAAGAAAACTTTGTATCCCAAATCTATAACTCTTTGGTAAAGCTTCAAGCTTGGTGCTATAGCTGGTGCCACTCCTCTCTCTACCCATTTATCGAACTCTGGGTGATCAAAAAGCTCCAACCTGCAAAAATTCGCAAACATAATCAACAAAGTCAAGCAATTTCTATAATCAATTGTCCTCTTTTATGAGTTTCCCAAGAAAAAGAACCACATGAGCACACAAACATACACAAACCAAACCAAGTTTGAGATAAAACTGTAAAAGGAAGAGATTTGAGAAAATGTACCCAAAACCATGGTCAATGTAATAAGGAAGATTCGACAAAAGAGTCATCGATATCAAAAATCCAAATATCTTTGCCATCGCCGGAGAATTCAACGCTGCTCGCGATGATCAAAGCCTCTTCAGAGACTCTCTCCAGATCAGTGACGTAACCTTTACCCATCACGTAGTCCTTCACGTAATCGGCACACTCCGCCGGAATTGTTTTCCACGGCGCGAGATTGTTCATCTCCGCCGCGAATCTCCAGGTCGTACAATGTAAATCGACATCTTCATCAGCAGCTTTCTTGTGTCCGCTCTCATTTCTGATGGGTACTCGAGAATCGAATCGTCGGAAAACGCGGAGAAAAATAAGGAAACCACCACGAGGACAATCAGATAAATCCTCATCGGAGAATCACCGGAAATCGAAAACCCATTTGGAAAAATACGAAATTTGGGTTTTCTGGGAAATGAATTTGGTATCTGGGATTTTGATGAAATTGAGAAACTTGAGTCAAAATTAGGGGCTTATATTCAGATGTTGAAGAAGGAATATGAAATAAGGAGAAAGAAATCAATACAATTTCGAAATCCAGAGAAAAGGGGAGTTGGTTTGATTTTTTGATTTTTATTTTTTAATTTTAAGTATATTTTAATGCTTAGACCCGAATCCAGTATGGGTGACCCGAGTTTATGGGTTTTATCCGATTAGATCCTGGTTGGGTCGTAATTAAATTAAAAGGGTTTGGATATGTTTGTAATTTAAACGTTTTTCACTTTAAAAAAAAAAAGAAAAACGAAATTGAATTAAAATTGAGGGCAAAGTAGAATGAGTTTCAACTTATCAGGGCAAATTAGCGATTGATCCCTGTAAACACTGCGAAAATGGAACCTTCAAAGTCACAAAACACGCCGGAGAAATCAACCTCCGAAGCTCCGGCCACCGTTTCCTCCGCCTTTCCTCCTTCCGGCTGCTGTACTAAATGCGGTGGACCAACGATTTCTGAACCACCACCACTAGCTTCATTCCCGGAGATGTCACCACCACCGAACTACCGCCCGATCCGAGCTCCAGCCATCAATCTCCCACACAACTCTCAGGCGATCATTCTATCTCCCGTTCCTCGTGCCGAACAAGTCCCCGTCGTATCTCCGCCGTATCAATTCGAACCTCCGGTTAAAAGAATCCACTCCCCCGACGATATCCGCCGATTTCAGGAATCTGCTTCTTGTAAGAACTTCCTAGGATTCGTTGTTTCATTATCGGAATCGATATGTGGACATAAGATCTCAGATCCTTGTCATATCTCACCAACCGTCGCCGCCATAGTTTCAATCCTTGAAACCTTGTTACAATGGATCGATGAGATTCCTCCTGCTCAACAATCGGCTCGATACGGTAACGTTTCGTTTAGGTCATGGCACGAACGGCTCGGTGAGAGAGGTGAATCGCTTATTCTTGAGTTTCTGCCTGATGAGTTTAAAGGATCTACGATTGAGATTGTTCCTTACTTCTTCGATAGCTTCGGGAACTCAAGTAGGATTGATTACGGAACCGGACACGAAACGAACTTTGCGGCGTGGTTGTATTGTTTAGCTAGGATGGGGATTGTTAAGGAAGAGGATTATCATGGTGTAGTGGCTAGGGTTTTTGTTAAGTATTTGGAATTGATGAGGAAATTGCAAATGGTTTATTGCTTAGAACCAGCTGGATCTCATGGAGTATGGGGACTTGATGATTACCATTTCTTGCCTTTTATATTTGGGAGTTCTCAGTTGATTGATCATAAGTATATGAAACCAAAATCGATTCATAACGATGACATTTTGGAGAATTTCTCTGGTGAATACATGTACTTGTCTTGTATTGCCTTTGTTAAGAAGGTGAAGAAAGGTTTGTTCGCTGAGCATTCGCCGTTGTTGGATGATATAAGCGGTGTACCGAACTGGAAGAAAGTGAATAGCGGTTTGCTTAAGATGTATAAAGTCGAAGTGCTCGAGAAAGTTCCCATTATGCAGCATTTCCTCTTTGGCTGGCTCATCAAATGGTATGATTCTTCTTTCCTTTTATCTCTTTTGTAGGTGATAGTTATAGCTGTAGAAAACCTTTGGCTGTGTAATGGTTTGTAGATTGGATTATGTATCCCGAGATTGATATTAAGAATGACATTTCATGTGGGTGATCTTAATCTGTGAAGATATTGAGAATTCATAGATGACACAACAAATTCAGGATAGATGATAGTTTAGTGGAACCCTGGTTTTCTTAGTTAATCAATGGGTCTCATGGGAAGTGGTAGCATCTCGATTGTTTTTGTGTGATTTTTGCTGATACTATTAGTTTGCAGTTAGATTGAAGATTGAGTTACATTATCTGTAGACAGATTTTTTAGTGTTGGGTTTGATATGTGAGATTATTGGTACCTTTGTATACCCAAATCTGCTTCCCATTTTCGTTAGACATGAATCATTACTTTCTTTCTTTTTTTGCGCCATTCAAAGGCAGATGTTAAACAGTCTTCTTCGAATTAATTTGATTTAGTTGCACAAATATCTTGTTGGCAGGGAAGAGTAATTTACTTTAGCACAAGACACCTGCTGGAACATCGATTTCTCTTCCTTGAGGTTGCTTAAAACGTAGTAGAGACGCTTTTGCTTTTCCATGTGTATCTGATACGCAGGGTTTATTTTTGGGTTCCTTGAGCTCGATGAGATAATAGGGTTTTTGTATGAATCCATAAATGCTATCTTCTTCTTGTATCCTCTGCGTTTGAAACATACTTTTGATGGTTCCCTCTGCTTTTTTTACTTTTAAAAGTTTGTCGTCTATTCTCCACGGTCTTGTTCCGGAATTTTATAATTGCTCACTGGGGGTTCCCCGGATTGGGTTCGGAATGTTACACAACCTCCTAATTGGTACTACTAAGGAGCAATTATAAGCATGGCCTAAATTATGTTCCTAGAGGAATTCTTTCCTTAATCTCCTGATTAGCTTCAAACCCCCTAATCAGTGATCCTAACTTCTAAGCGCACATCCATATGCCTATGCGATGCAACACAACAAAACATGCTTAAGATCAAACCAATACCAAAGAGAACACAAATCTTGGCTAGGTTCCATATAAAATATTATCACAATTCCAAGGTGATCAATCAAGGAAATGATTTAAGGAAGTCATAAAACCAATTTCTACATTAGTTACATTTATTATGGACATGTGTTTTGTGGAACACAGTTTTGTGATGTTGGACATGTTGATATTGAGGACTGTGTTTTGATAGAGATCGATGGTTTCAGAAGTGTTGGAAGACATGATTCCGGTGGAGAGGAAGGAGAAAGAGATTTGAAGAAGAAGAAGACTTTGATAGGAAGAGCGGCGGTAGAAAAAATTAGGTTAATGACTCTGATACCATGTGAATTACGAGTCTTATTGTATTAACGAAGATGTACAGCAGCTATATATACAGAGGCAATGATACATTAGGTTTATGTAAATATAGAACCTTCCTAATCTACATGATTACGTATCATAGAATTGGTTGTATATCCTTAATAGTAATTTAGTTTCTACATAGCTAGTTCTTACTCTATCAAAGAGAACATAGCTAGTCGCATAAAATATAGTAATTTAGTTCAATCTTGCATTTATCTAAGCGGCGTCGGTCAACTCGTTATTACATTTTTTAAAAATAGGAAAATGTAAAAGAAAAAATCTCAACTTTTAAAAATAGTTGAAAAAGCACCGACTTTTTCTAATTGTTGAAAAAATTCTAACTTTTGTTGATTTTATATTTTAATCACTAATTTTTATTTACGGAGGCAAATTAGTCTCGCTGTTAAGTGGCTTGACAGAACCATTAGTTATTCCGTCAAACGACTTAACAAAGTGATTAATTTGGCAAAATCAACAAAAATTAGCGATTAAATTGAGAAATCAACAAAATTGGCTTTATAATTCATCGAAAACAAAGTTAAGACTTTTTTCAACGAAATTAGTAAATTGAGCTCCTTTGACTTTTTCCCATATTGATTTGGATGACACACAATTTATTAAAAAAAATGGCTATCTAATAAAACAATATCTCCACCATAAAAACAATATTCCTTCCGTTTCTAAAAGATTGATTTTCTAGAATTTAATTGTTGTTTCTAAAAGATTGATTTTCTAGATTTAATTAATGCACTTCTATTCTCAACACTAATTAATATACTTCTATTTTCAAAACTAATTAATGTAAGCATAAAAAAGTTGGAGGTGAAGAGCCAAGTTTCTTGATAAAAATCATAAAAGTTGATTAATGTAAGCATAAGGAGTACAAAATATCAAAAAATCAAGAAGCATATAATATGCATAATGATCATAATTATTGGTAATGAGAAATGATATTAATAACTTGACAAAATTGATTAGTTAGTATAAACATTTATTGGTTCTTATGTGAAAATTATAGAAAATCAATCTTTTAAAAAAACGGAGGAAGTATTGTTTTTCTTATTTTACTCAAAATATCAATCGTTTCTTCTCTCAAAGTTCCATGTATCTAGCTTTTGTTTTAATGGTGCCGACATAATTGTTAAACCTAGCTGAAGTTTTTATTTAGGTTATCATTTATTTAGTGCCACTTTCATATTTAACTAATGTTTTTATATTTAATATGTCATATGCTAGTAGGAAAATCGGCTATTTCATATCTTAAGTAAACAAATATGTTCAATTTATACAAGAAACATATTGTTGTGCGAATACATATTTAAATCAAATACACATTTAAATTTCTTATTCAAATTTTCAGTTTCCTGTAAAATTATATATTTAAGTATTTAACCGTCACATAATGGGCTTTTACTCTTTGGTCCTAAAGACTTTTTCTCAGCTTAGATGTCTCTGAATTCTTGGTCATAGTCAACATCGGCAAGAGATCCCACAACAACAATAATAGACACGTGTACACTATCTTCTATAAATTTCACCGACACGTGTGGGTATATTCACCTACAAGTAAACTTCATCCACTGCTGCAATAATGTCAAAATCTCACACATACAGTAATACCCAATTTCCACGGCACCTATTTGGCATCGAAATCAATAAAAAATCAAAACTTTATTATTAGTTTTTACAATTAATATCTCTCTCTCTTGCGTTTTCCCGAGAGAAGTAAGAAAAAAAAATCAAAACTTTATTTTTTTAATTTCTATCTTTTTGGTTGGAGAAGTTACATAAAAGTTTTGTAGATTCTCTGATCAGAATCGTGTAAAAAAGGGATTCTCTTTTTTTTTTTTTAACTTACTTATTGAAGAATTAAAGTAAGTAAAAAAACAAGTTAACTGTTTTGATTTTATTCTGTTTCCTCCATTAAAATGGTGCAAGATGGTACAATTCTATTGTTTTTTTTTCTTTTTCTTTCTCTTTTTAAAAATTATGGTTTATTCTTGGAGGGACCCTTTTGTTGTCATAGAATTTACTCGCTGCGTTATTACTGTTGTTGCTTTGTTCTTGTTATTTGGTTGTAAATTGTTGATGCTCTCTCTCTCGTTAGGTGAAGTAGATCTCTCTCTTTCTCTCTTTCTCTCTTTTTCTCTTTCTCTATCTCTTTCTCTTTCCTGACCATGTTTTTGTGGTGAACATTGAAGAAGTTTTTGGAGCTATAGAAATTTTTCTGGTGAATAAAGTTGTTTTATTTTTTATGAATTTGTCTTTGTTTGTTTAGTTTTGAGTGAGTATAACTTGTTGATTGGTTTTGGGTGTGAGAAAGTGGTTTCCTTTTCTTTTTTTTTTTTAAGTATCTGTATTGCCAATTCTAGTAACTTCACTGGTTCCTGAGCTCTTTCAACTTTTTGTTTCAGATCTCTGTGTTTTCTGATCTTTCTGCAGTGGAGGCTTCTGAGTTAAAGAAGTTAGTAGTGATTGTACTTAAAAGATTTGGAATTTAATTATGTTTGCTTCCATACTTGTGTTCTTGCTCATAGACTTTGGTTGTCTTTTTGTGAATTTTAAGCTCTTTGGGATTGTTTTTAGTTTTTTTTGTTCATCTGGGTTTGGTGGATCTTTGAGTTTTCTTCATTTGTTTATCATCTCTCATGGATCTTGATAGAAAAGGAGGAATTTTGTGATTGTTTTCATGAGAAAGTTAGAATTTTTAGTTGGGGGTTCTCAGATACATAGATTTTGAAGATTTGTGTTATTTTTTAGTGTATAAACGATCATTTCCTGTATTGCTTTGTAGATGGAAGAAGATTGTGAGTTTCGGCATTGGGATGAGTTAATCCCAGACGCTCTTGGCTTAATCTTTAGCCACTTACCTCTTCAAGAGATTCTAACTGTGGTGCCTCTAGTTTGCAAAGCATGGAACAGAGCTGTAACTGGACCTTATTGCTGGCAAGAGATTGATATTGAGCTGTGGAGTAACCGTTGTCACCAGTCCGATCATCTCGACCGGATGCTTGAAATGTTGATCCCGAGGAGCTCTGGTTCTTTGCGAAAACTCTCCGTTACTGGCCTTCGAGATGATTCTATCTTCTCCTTCATTGCACAACAGTGAGTTGCAATTTCATGAATTTCCGCTGTTTCTTGTGTATTATGATCAAATTGAGAAGAAGCTTAAAGCAGTTATTAGGTGTGATCTAGGTTTGTGTTGTATTGTCTGGAGCTGATTCTTAAAGCTGTAGCTTTTTAGTGATGTATCTAGTTGAAATCGAAGCAGTAATATAATCGGAAACTCTCTGTCACTGGCCTTCAGTACACTAGGGAGTTGAATTTCTCGAATATCCGCTTTATCTCGCATGTATGAATCGGTTTTGAGAAGCTTTAAATGGTTTTAGGTGTAATCTAGTTCGTAAATTTGGATGAGATTGAAGCAACATGATTTCTAAGTCCACTGCTTTTTGTATCTATCAGTGTCTGACTAAAACTTTTTCATGTTTCCTTGTTTTTGTTTATGTAAGTGCTGGTTCACTTAAAACCTTGAAGGTGCCGAGAAGTGGTCTGACCAATTCAGGTGTGGTAAACGTGGCCGAAAAGCTTTCATCTCTCACTTTCTTGGACTTGAGCTACTGCTGCAAAGTAGGTCCAGAGGCGATACAAGCCATAGGCAAACACTGTAAATCCCTGAGAGAGTTTTGCAGAAACATGCATCCATTGGACGTAGCAAGTGTCGTCTCTCATGACGATGAAGCTTATGCAATCGCCAACACAATGCCAAAGCTGAAGCGGTTAGAAATCGCATACCACCGAGTAAGCACAGAAGGAGTACTCAAGATCCTATCGTGCTGCATTTTTATCGAGTTCTTGGAACTTAGAGGCTGCTGGGACGTGCAACTAGATAACAAGTTCTTTAAAGAGAAGTTTCCAGATATGAAAGTGTTGGGTCCACGCGTAATCGGATTCTATGATATGATAAATGATTGGGAGGATTGCTGCTCAGATTATTTCTCAGATGGGTCTGATTACTTGGCTTGGGAGTTTCTTGAGGATGGTGTAATGGGAGAGTTCTATGAAGATGAGTTTGAGCATGGTTGGGACGATAATTTTTATGCGGACAACGCAATTTTAGACATGGAACCGCATATTTGGCCGCCATCACCATGAACCAGGTCTTGTTATGTTCGAAGTCTCTACCTAAAGTTGCTTCTAGGAATGGTTATAGCCTCTTATGTGTCTTGATCTATGTATGGTGCTTGAACTTGTGTTGCTTCTTTGTGTTATTCTAATCTAAACCGGGTCAGTTCATGCCTTTAATCTCTCTTTACTTAGTGATGATGTTTAGAATCATAATATATGTGTATGTATAGAATTGCAGATGTCAAGTTGATGTATAAGAAACAAAAAAAAGTGAAGACGTAAGTAAAAAGGACAAAGCTATCGAGGAAGAATTCAAATGAGATGGGGTCCCTTCACATAAAAGCTTTTTTTGTGTAGTGTTGTGTCTTTTCTTCATTTAATAGAAATGATGCTTGGTCTGTTTTACTTTTTATTCTTTGTCAAACTTATTTACTTGTATAAAATTGAAATCATGATCAAAGTTGACAAGTTCAGTGATCAATCATTAACTAGTAATTTACCTTTAGCCTAGTTTGCTAGCTTCTGAGGCATTTGGTTCTGAAGTATAATCCTAAAAACTTGTTACTATTGAGATCGATTGAAGATAAAATAAACACAAAATAGAAATTTATGGTTATTCATGTTTAATGTGAAATTTATGATAGAGTTGTATTATCCGTGTTTAAATTTATAGAATCCTAATTTTTGTCAGAGTAGGATAATGTTCTTGTAGATATTGATTTATTTAGTTGTTGGCATGACAATAAAACTGCATCTAGTTAAGTATTTGCATCTTTATTTAGTTATTAATATCTCAAGTTGATGAAGTTTTTTTTTTTTTTTTTGAACTCAAAAGTGGATGCAGTTTATAGTATCTCATTGAGTCTTCTCTTTTCTTTATTTCTTATGATCAAATGTTTTCTATTAAGAAAAAGAGCTGTTTTGTGAATGTGGTTGTTGCAGAATGCAGAGAGCATATATTTGGTTAAGATGTGTAACCACTAGACTATAAATTTGGTTAAGATGTGTCTTAGCAATAAAATTAAAGGTCCGATTGGTAAATATCACTTTAACAATGTTTTAGTTGAGTTAAAATCTAACATATATTGAAATGTAAGAATCTTGTGGAGGAGGAGAGGTTGTGGAAACGAAACCCTCATAGGTACGATATAAATTAGAAATATAAAATTTTCAAATTTTTCATTCCTACTTGCATCAGATTTCGGATTTTACATAAGAATTTGTAGTTTATTCATTCACACAATTAATAAAGAAAACTTGAGAAAAACAAAATGATATTCGTCTAAACTCCATTTCTTCTTATTTATACTTCAAAAGATCATCTAAAGTTCATCCAAAGGATGACGTAGATTGTTTGATGAGAGAAATTAATTAGAAACAACAAGATAGAAAGTGGTATCGTTGAAACAAACAGTTAAATAGTTTATAATTGGTGACAAACGTTGGACAGTAAACAAATTAGTTAAAAATACTAAAAAATAAGAAAAGTAAATTATGTTTTTATTTTTGAGAAAGTCTAAAATAATAAAAATTAAGAAGTCAAACTTTATTTTTAAAGAAAACCAAACCATCCATTTAGTAATTGCCTCGATTAATTTCTAATTACTTATTTTATTTTACCTGAATTGACATTTAGACCCTCTAAATCAGTCTTTAAAAATGCTTCCAATCAGAACTTACTTTTACAGCTAATGTCTTTAAAGTTTATTATGTACTTGATATTGGACTGATAATTATAGTTTCTAACGAGACATTAACGGTAAGTTATCTTTTTTATTAGTTTAAATTTTTCTGCTATTTACATTTTTTCGTATCCTGACAAAAATCTTAATTGATTATATATTCTACATGTTTATCTATAAAATTACCACTATCAGAAAGTTAAAAATTACCAAACTTTCTGCTATTGAAACTTTTGGTTAAACTGACAAAAATCTTAATTAATTATTTATTTTACATTTTTATGTAGAAAATTACCATTACCAGAAAGTTGACACGTGTGAAATTCTTATTAGTTATCTCTTTGACACGTGTCACAGTCTAAGATTAGTGATGACACATGTCAAAATCTAATGATTTATTCCTTTGACACGTGTCACGCTAATTTTAGATTGTGACAAATGTCAAAGAGATCTTATTATATAAAACTGAACGCGTTTAACGTGAGCGTGACACATGTCAAAGGGATAATTCATTAGATTTTGACATGTGTCATCGCTAATCTTAGATTGTAACACGTGTCAAAGAGATAACTAATAAAAATTTCACACGTGTTAACTTTCTAGTAATGATAATTTTCTATATAAAAATCTTATTATATAAAAAACTAAAATTAATATATGAATCGGATGAGTGGTTACTGGAACTAGATATTGGACTCGTGCGATGCACGAGTTTTTTTAATTAATTAATGTTGTTGAAAACTTCCTGATATACAATATTTTCTTGAACATTACTGTTGTTTGATTTTGTTCCAACGTTGAGAATTTTTAGTCCTGCACTTGTTGTTACTCTTGATAACGCAACGTATAATTGCCCATGAGAGAAGACTGGGTTTGGCAAATATAACCCAACTTTGTTCAATGTTTGACCTTGACTCTTGTTGATAGTCACAGCATAACAAACTCGCATAGGGAACAGACGCCTTCTTAGTTTGAAAGACCATTTTGCATCATTTGACGTGAGAATTATCCTAGAAATAAGAACTGTTTTCCCAACATAAAGTTACAATGTCACAAAGAGAACACGAAGCTGGAAAGGAGATGCGTACTGTGCCACTTCGTATAGGCCTCTTTCCATTCTGAATCACCATCCAACAACTGTCTTGCACAACAAGTATATCAATGATGTGTGCAATATTGTCCACGATAAGTATATCATCAAAGTTAATATTTTAAAATAGTAAATATTAAATTATCAGAACTTGACATTTTGCTAAAACTGACAATTGTCTTTTCTGATGAGTCAATTATATTTTTCATATTTCTATTCTACATTTTTATATAGAAAATTAACAATAAATATTCTTTCCTATTATTTTGATATTTTTTATTAAAACTGGAAATTATCTATTTTACATTTTTTGGTTTGTTTCTTTTTTTTTGGTTATAACTAACAATGTTTTCTGTTATTAACATTTTTACTTAAACTGAAAAAAATCTTAATTAATTATCTATTCTACATTTTTATAAAGAAAATTAACAATAAATTGTCTTTTCTATTATTTTGATATTTTTATTAAAACTGAAATTATCTATTGTACATTTTTTGGGTTTTTTTTATTTTTTTAGCTAACAATTTTTTCTGCTATTGATATTTTTGCTTAAATTTACAAAAATCTTAATTAATTATCTATTTCTACATTTTATATAGAAAATTACCATTAAGTTATCTTTTCTAATATTATATTTTTATTAATTAACATTTATTATATTTTTATTAAAACTGGAAATTATATATTTTTATTAAAATTGGAAATTATCTATTTTAATTATTTATTCTACATTTTTATATAGAAAATTACCATTATCGGAAAATTGACATGTGTCGAATTCTTATGAATTATTTCTTTGACATGTGTCACAATCTAAGATTAGCAATGACACGTGTCAAAATCTAATGAGTTATCCCTTTGACACGTGTCATATTCACGTTAAACACGCTGAGGTTTATATAATAAGATTTTTGTGAGAGTAGGATAATGTTCTTGTAGTATATACGTCATCCATTAGTTAATGGTCAATATACAAATCATAGTTCCGATAATTCATGGCACCTTTTAATGTTTCATATCCATATAACCATATGTTATCAATCCAAAGCATTGGACATTAACCCTAAATCATATAAGTTCTTCGAATTTAATTGAACAAAATAATAATCATCAGGGGTTTGCAAACTAACATAAACACTACCACCCTTTTTCAAGAAAAAAAAATCATAAACACTAAATCATAAGAATAAGAGGTTTACCTTATGTTCTTGTTCACAAAGGAGTTAAACATATAGAGAAACAAAAAACAGAGAATGAGAGAAAGAGAAGACCAAGCCGGGCGATGCCGATGTAGTTAAGGTTGCCTTTGGATACCTTTAAAACTGTCAAGCTCTCATTCACCTCTCTAGAGATTTCCTAGAAGTTCTTCAAAAAATTTTCGGTCTCATGGAGGTTCTCTGAAGGTTTCACGACTTCCCATAGGTTTTTGACGGCTTTTGGAACCTCTTCCTTCTGTTTAAAACTCTTACTTAGTTACAAGATGATGTACATGGTTTTTATTTTTTTGAATAATTGTTAAATTAATTCAAAAGAAAATAGCGTTTTTACAAATGAATTTGTTTGCTAAGCAGAAAGATAAACAGCTTTAACAATTAAGTAGATAATGAAGAAGAAATCCAAATAGAAAAAGCATGGTCATAGGATGCGTCTCCCATCTCGCGGATTGAAGAGATTCGGTTTCGAGTGATTTTGTCGATGATTTTGGCAAGTGTAGTTACGCTTCTTCGGTCTTTGCCATGCCGTCGGTTATTCCGTTCTTGCCATAGGTGGTGAATTGTGGTTTGAAGGATGTAGTGATGAAGCATTTAGTTCTTTCTTTTCTTTGATGGAGGGCGTGACACGAGATCTATCAGGTCCGCTGTGAGTCGTGAAGTCTTGGCGCATAAGGTTTTTCGGCAGTACACATACCTTGCGAGAAGTCGCAGCTGAGGCGTGGTCACGATCTTCTGCAGCTTGATTGCAAAGGATGCAGATGTTTTGGTGATTTTGAACCCAGTCCATTCTGTCCAAAGTTGTCAGTTTATTTTGAACCGCTAACCACATTAAAAAGGCATATTTTGGGGTGGCGTAAGAAAACCAGACTCCTCTATGCCACTCTTTTACCGTATGCTGAATTCTGAGCTGGTTCCATGTCTGTTTTGTGTTGAAACTACCCTTGTATTTGTTCGTCGTGAAACGCCAGAGTCTTGAGTTGCTGGATCGCTGTGAGAGAATATTTCCATTTCCACCCTTTGAAGGAGCTCTGTTCGATGACGACGTGCCCTGTGAGTGGCGAAGATTTGTGCCATTGTTGAGCACGCTGGAATTCCAAGGTCGATGAAGCCGCGAGGACCTAGGGAATCATGAAGGCAACCTATTTTCGACCAATGATCAAACCAGAAATAGGAATTCTCACCGTTATTTACCTTCACAAGATGAAAAAGCTTGGCAGTTGGGCGATATTTCAGTATTTTTTTCCATATCCACGAACCAAGACTTGTTGAGTTATTTATAGACCAGAATGACCCTTTACGGATGAGATATTGTTGTACCCACTTCACCAAGAGAGAGTCCCTAGCTGAAACAATCCTCCAAATTAATTTAAGACATGAGAGCTTGTTTAAATCTATGAGATTCTTTAGGCCAAGTCCACCTTCCTTCTTTGGTCTACAAATATCTTTCCAGCTGACCTTTGCCTTGTTTGGATTTAAATCAGCCCCTGACCACAAGAATGCCGCACAAAGACTTTCGATTTTATGGAGGCAACAATTAGGGAGTCGATAAGCTGCAAGCCAGAAATTAATCAAACCATTGATGACCGATTTAATCAATTGGAGCCTACCCGCAAAAGAGAGGAATCTAGAAGTCCATGATTCTATCTTCTTGCGGATTTTCTCAATAAGAGGAGAGTAGTCATGATTGGTAAATCTTTTGGTGAGGAGTGGCAGACCCAAATAGCGAATTGGCAATTCACCTTCAGAGAATGGAGGCTTTGAAGAGATTGTTTGTCTTTGTTGAGGAGAAAGTCCGACTAAGAAGATGACTGATTTTTCCTCACTAATTCTTAGGCCCGATCTTGTTGCAAAATAGTTGAAAATACCAAGAATTCGTCTATGGACCGATGAGTACCATCAATGAAAACCATTAGATCATCGGCAAAGCATAAATGGGTTAGCTTGATATTTTTGCAGCGAGGGTGAAACCCAATTGTCATTGAGTTTGCGGCTTTGTTGATCAAATGTGAYAAGACGTTCATGGCAATGACAAAGAGGTAAGGTGAAAGCGGACATCCTTGTCTTAATCCTCRCTTGCTACCGAAATAACCTGCAAGGTCTCCGTTAACTTGAACAGAAAAGGATGCTGTTGTAAGGCACAATCGGATCCAATGAATGAAGACCAGGGGGAAATCCATGGCTTCGAGGGTATTGAGTAAAAAAGACCACTGCACTGTGTCGAAGGCCTTAGATATGTCTATCTTGATGGAGCATCTTGCGGAAACCGAAGTTTTGTGATAATCTTTGACAATTTCTGAGGCAAGAAGGACATTCTCCATGAGGAGGYGGTTACTTACAAAAGCAGATTGGTTAGGCAAGATGAAACTTGGGAGTATATCTTTCACCCTATTAGCAATAAGCTTGGAGATGATCTTGTAAATGACGTTGCAACATGAGATGGGTCTATAGTCTTTCATACTTTCAGAGGACGCCTTCTTCGGTATTAAAGCTAAGAGGGTGGAGTTGATTCCTTTTGGTAAGAATCCTGTTGCAAAGAAAGATTGAATAGCAGCAACAAGATCATTACCTATGATAGACCAGGTAGCCTTGAAGAACTCTGARGTGTATCCATCTGACCGGGGGATTTGTTGTTCGGCATTGAGAACACGACTTGCTTGATATCATCCTTCGAGACCGTGGTGATCAACGATTGTTTTTGATTTTGATTACATCGAAATGGCAGCAGCATGCGGAGGTCTTCCACCTCCATAATAATGTAGTCATCAGGAGTGTCATTTAATAGGGATTGAAAGAAGCGTGATGCTTCCCTTTTAATATCTTGTTGATCACGTATAGAGACTCCATTCGCTGTCTTGATCTCCCTAATGGAGTTCGAGATCTTCGAGTCTGACATGACTTATGAAAGAACCTATTATTACCATCACCAACCTTTAACCAGTGTATTTTGGATCGTTGTTTGAGAAATCTTTCCTCAAGATCCGATAGGAGCTGCCAACGCTTGTTTGCTTCGTTTTCCTCATAGACATGTTGACTGGTTGGGTTGTTGACTGTTAGTTCTTGTTTTTTACAGAGTGTATCGAAAGCCTCAGCTGTTTTCTTCTCAATATCACTTAGATTCTCTTTACCAAGCAGACGGAGGGGGCGTTTAAGTTCTTTCAGTTTTTTGGTGAGTCTGAAAATAGCGGATGTTGAGATGAATAGAGGAGTTGTTTTGTTCCAAAAGTTTGAAACTTGATCATAGAATTCAGGAATCCTTGACAACGCATTAGAAAATTTGAAGGGACGGCGACCCTGTTGCGTTTTGGCATCTAGAGAAAACMTTCCTCTCATATGATCAGAGCAGCCACCAGATTCGAAAATGGAGTAAGAATTGGGAAAAGAAGAAAGCCAATTACCATTCACCATTACACGATCAAGTTTCTTGCAGATAAGTCCATCTTCTCTCTTGTTACACCATGTAAGAGTCGGACCGTGTGAGATCAAATCCGAGAGGGAGCAAAATCTGACGATGTTTTGGAAGTCCCGCATTCCATTTGTTGTTGTTGATTGAGAGAAGTTGGAGTGTTCTGTTGATGTTAGAATTTCTCCATGAATGATCCATGGGTTCCTTTGGAACATAGCTGATAATTGCGTATATCTTCCCATAATTTTACGCTCCTCTTGGAAGTTGAGGCAGAAATGAGCAAAAGAATGCAACCTCTTAGTAAGATTTCACATGTGATCATCTGATGCTTTTGAAGACCGAGTCAAGTTAGTAGTGTCATCCCAAAATACCCACCGATTTTCATAGTTGGTGAGAAGCGACCAATCCTTACAAACTAGACTCGAGATACAAGAAGCGCGAGATTCTTTAACCCGAGTCTCTATAAAACAGCCAAAATTTAGATTTTCCTTCATTAACCAAGAACGAATTGTAGAGTGTTTTGAAGTTTTGTTGAGTCCCCGAATATTCCAGAAAACACCCGACATCTATTGCTTGGATTTTGATGACTTTTTACTCAAACCGCCTTGACGTGATGTTTGAGCTGCTGGTACAAATTTGTATGTTGATTTGGTGCTCCTTGGGATGGAGTACCGAAGAGTTACTTGGTTAACTTTTTTGCTTGCGTGATCGACATCTGCCGATGTTGAGCAATCAAGTAGTTCACCTTCTTCAATTTCTTCTGTTGTGGAAACACCATGGGCTAAATCCTCAATCGTTGCGAGAATTGCGAATCGAGATGGTGATACTTCGATGCATGTGTCTGAGGAAACCACTGGTTTGCGGCTCTGTTTTGTGGGAGAGATTGCAGTCCAAACGGTTTCTAAATCTTGTTTTGGTGTTTGATCTTCTTTTCTTTTGAAGCAGAAATCAGTTCTTCATACATCTGAAGCTGTTGAAATAATTGTTTAGATAACACATCTTTAGGCTTGCCTGAATGAACAGGGCTACCTGTTTCCGGAGCAGAATTGAGGTTGTCCATTTTTGGTGTGGACTTGCTTGCGGACTGAATGACAGCGGGGTTCTGAAGAGCGTTTGGATCTGATGGGGTTGTATCCGTGACAGCTGTGGCAAAAGAGGGAAGATCTACTGGTGGACAGGGAGTGACAGTGGGAAGGGGTTTTGTAATCTCTGCTTCATTTCTGACAACAATAGCCGATGATGGTGATTTGTCATGTGGTGGCTCCTGTGAGTTACCGCCAACTTGTTCCGAAGAGGGAGCGGAGGATTCAGAGGTGGCTGCCAAGGGAGTGGCTTTCTTTGGTGATGATGTCGGAGTAGGTGCAAATCTTCGTTTGGCACAGACGTCATGGAAATGACCCCATCCTGAGCATTTGGTACAACGAGGGGGAAGCCAAGGATATTTGTAATCGATGACCATGTTCGCTTCATGCCCGGTGACTCAAGAGATTTTGGAATTTCTTTGGTCAAGTGACGCAACAAGAACTTTTGCTTTCCAAATTTATGATAACTCGCTTCAGGATGTGGCTCTCCAACTGCACTGGCCAAGAAGCTAATGCCCACATCGGTGAACATATAAGGAGGAATATTATGCAGACTTACCCAGAGAGGCATGGAGGTTAGAGTTGGGATAGTCTCCTCTGTCACAGGACACCACTTTGATACGGACATAGGTTGATCTGCAATATTCCACATATGCCGACGAAGAACTCGTTCTCTTATGTGTTTGTTTCTGATTCTGAATTTGATGGTAGTGTCATTAACCACGCACGACGATTTAGTCGATTTATCACAAGCCAGATCTTGCTGACAACATGGATCTTGGCTATGTGAGGTGATTTGGATGGGAATTTGCCGACTATTAGATCATCCCACAAAGGGACGGTGTTCTGAATAACATCTTTGGGTATTGTCACAACCGGAGCTCCATCTATCATTGTTACAGATAAATCGTGTTTGCATAGTTGAGAGCTTGCTTTGACAATCGTTGAGTAGGATGGTTTAATGCTTAAGAGGAACATGATGAGAGTGAGGAGGGGGAGTGAGTGTTTGCTGGCATGCTTGGGACTATGTGGAGGAGTAAGAATCATGTGGTCATTTAGACCGAGCTTAAGAAAGAGTTCAACATTCAACCTGCCCGAAGTTGGTTTTCCAATGGCAGACTTTGCATGCCGAATGTCACCATTGAGCTTGCTAGATGCTTCATCACACCACCACCGCCAATGATCGATCATCCCAGGAGTGGTGAAGATTTTCGATCCGAAAATTTCGCAAAAGGAGTCGCACTTTTTCTTTAATATTGTAGCACTTTTTCTTATTTTATATTTTTTCAGTGTACATATTCAAGTTGATGTATATGGTTTTTAGCGTATCTTAGAATCATTTTTGTATTGTTTTTTCTTACATTTGCATAGAGTTTTAGAGTCATTTAGGATCTTTAGTCTTGTTTTTGATCATTTTATCTTCCTAGGGACCTTTGGCGAAAATCATAGGAAATGGAGGCAAAACATGGATAAAACAAGGAGAAGCGAATTAAGAAGCTTGAAGCATGAAGCCAAGGACTTTTGGAAAAGGATGATCAACGAAATCAAGCTTGAGACTAGCAAAAGATGGATCAAATGGGTGTTTTGTCGAGACTAGCAGCTTCGTGGCCAAGAGGAAGATTTTCCTACGATAGGTGAAATTTGGACCAACAACCACAATAGCAAGCTTATAATTTCTCACCGTCAAAAACCCTTAATTAGTTGAAACCTTCTGACGATGCATTCGAGGTTTGTTATCTTTCATGTTTGCAGTATTCAATCCCTGATTAGAGTACATATCAGGTAAATCTTCAAACTCTCAAAGGAATTTGGGATATCCTTAGAGAGGATTTGACCCCGCATCTTGGTGTAATTGAGAGGAATTAGAACTATTGGTCAGTGGCAATGCAGACCAAAGATATAATTCAGGTACAAACTTTGCAAAAAATCATAGTCCATTAACAAAAGTTTAATTAATTTATTAGCCAAACAAAAATTAGGAAAATGATTATTTGATATAACAAAGCTGAGAACTCAACGCAATCTCTGTCCAAAGATCTCACGATGACTACTTCACTTTCGATCACCATTACATAAACCCTAGTTTCATGGAAAAAAATCATTTTGGTTATTTTTTTTGGTTTAAATATGGTCTTTTTTTGGGTCAAAAATGTTTAACTTTGGAAGATGCAACTTATTATGTAATTTTTATATCTAATTAATTTATTATGTAAATTTTATATCTATTTTATTATGTTTGTACCCACCGAGAGAACACACGCAACCCAATGCAATTTACAATATTTATCATCTTTCGAAATTATTGAAGATGTATCTATTCTATAAAAGAGTAAAATAAAATTACTTAAACGCTAAAATCTATTAAAAAATGTCAATTTCTCATCGTTTGTATTAAGTAATTTTGGGTAAATTTTTTGTCGAGTGCATACCACTTACGGTTCATAATGATATACATGTTCACTACTCTAATAGAAAAACATGGAAAAACATTGAATATTAATATATTTTTCTGTTAAATTTTATTTATTAATTTCACATCCAAATTACAATATCTTATTCATCATCAAATATTCTCCATTTGCAACGACAACGAAAATTAAAACAAGTAGCCATATTTATATTCCTTTTATGACAAGCCCTTTCGCAGTCATAACAAAAATCTCTTTGGCCTTTAACGGCAAAATGTCCAAGATGTATGTCCGGTGAAAGTTGATCACTTAACTGAAAATCAATTGGAGGAGTCGCTGTTGGATTGAAAGGATATATTCTTGCTTCTGGATTAGAAGTTTTCATAATCATTGATGTACCTATAAAATTTTCAAAACATATGTCAAATTATTATTTAATTGTTTTCAGAACAATTATAAATATCCTATATATAATCCTAATAAAATAAACAAACTTACAAGAAGAAATAAAAATTAGAAGAGTTAAAAACAAAACATTTGTCTTCATTTCTTAATAGAAATTCAATAAAATCTCAGAAAATATATCAAATATATTTTGCTAATCGTTTTAAGTTTATGTTTTATTGCTGTGAAGTTACTAAAGCAGTATATGGTCATATTTATAGGTTTTATACATAAACATGTTACAAAGTGTTAATGCTCTTATCAACGTTTTATATTGTTATAAATGAAAGTTAAAAAAAAAAACTATTCTATTTTAAATATGGTTTTTTTGTTTCTAAAGTATAATATTTTTTTTACATCATTTATAAATTTTAGTTATTATAACTACATATCCTAGTATAATTCTTAGGTAAAATTCATAAATTTTGTTTTACAAGATTTTGTTAGATAAGATTCCAAATTATATTGATGGTGATATTATTATTCTACCTAAGTTGGGAAATATATTTAAATTTGGTTTTATGGGGTATGAGATCTTATCATGTAGTCGAATATATAAAAGACGTATCTCTAGATTTCAGGTGATTAAAGATAGAATTAGCTCACATATAATTAGATTTCTAGCCAACATCAAATTCAAATGAGGATAACAACTCAAACAAACAATTCTATAAATTACATTAACTTAAAAATGATAATCAATCAACAAAATTTAACCAAAATAAAAATACAACATAACGGAAGTATTGTTTTTATTATAATTTTCTCATTTTCTTTAACATTTCTATTTTTAGATATTAATAGTCATATATTATTAAAAATGATATTGAAAATTGATCGCAAATAAGACGATTCAGAAGCTAAAATGTGACGTTTTATAAAGTGGCAAAGTGGTTGCTTATTTAAAAAAAATTTGCGATCCATATACGGCATGACAATTTAATCATTCAGTTGCTACGTACATATAAATCCTATCTTAGAAACCTAACAAAGTCGTAAATTAGCTTCTAATTTGTTATTTTATGAGATCTTCTAGATGATCAAATCATCAAATTCTTATAGTGGCTCGAATCTATATATCGTCTTTCTACATATGTGTATCTTCTAGTTGTAAATAGCTTATTGAATCTTAGAAAAATCTTCAATTCACCTTTTTCAATTGTTTTTTTTCTTATTAAAGTAACAAAGTATTTTTTTTTGTTTCATTTATAAATTGATTACTAAATAGCATTTATATTAGTTTATTGAATATTAATTATAGATTAGAAAATAAAATACAAAAAATTACTTACAATATGTAGAATTTTATGTTTTCGTTGAGATCACAAGCAACCGAATGCAATTTACAATATTTATCATCTTTCGAAATTATTGAAGATGTATCTATTTTATAGAAGGGTAAAATAAAGTTACTCAAAACCCTAAAATTCTATTTTAAAAAAAAATCAATTTCTCATTGTTTGTAATAAGTAATTTTGCGTAAATTTTATGTCGAGTGCATACCACTTACGGTTCATAATGATATACATGTTCACTACTCTAATAGAAAAACATGAAAGAAGAGATCTTGTTGTCTCATCTTTGTAGCACCAAAAAGTTTCCTGTAGAATGCAACTGTTTCTCTGATATTTGGGATTTCAATTATATACACCAGTTTGGAGTCCTTGAACACATTGTGACCGTCTGAAAATCGAAATCGAAATAAATCAGAGACGTCGAAATATGGAGACGGCAGAATTGTTTTGTAACCTAAATGATGAATCCTATGAATAATTTATTTACGAAATACCCTTTTCTTATTTACAAAATACATAATAATTTTTACAAAGAAGAAAAGAAAAATTATAATGTGGTGACGTTTCCACATTTTAGAAGTTCTTATTATCGTCGTTATTCTTTCAATCACTAACTTATTATAATTTGGAACATATAAATCAATCAAATTAAAAGAGTTTTAAGATGAAAAGGCAAGAAAAAAAAAGAAAGCGACGATAATAAGAACTTCATCCAAGTAAGCTCTAGTTTAATACTAAAACCTTTAGTATGTGAATCGGAAAAACAAAACAATCTAAGACCGTGAATGGTTGGCATGTACGCTGCAGATCGGACCAAAACCGGACTAGCTTCAGACAATCGGAGTGTACACTACTTCAGACAAAAATACTTCGTATCAGTCCGACTTTGAATGCAGCACTTCATACCGTGTTATTTACATTATTCGTTAGAGTTTTTTGGTCTACACCTTTTAACATCCATACCACTCGGACCATATTTTTTAGCTTCAATCCTAGTAGTTTCTTGTGATTAGATAAAACTTGTACTTGAGTTACTCTCATTAGATAAAATTGTGCTTCCTTACTTGATTCTCGTTGGATTTTATGTGCTATCCTTTGCATCATCTATTTAAGAATCTCAAGTACATGTCAACCATTCAAAGCTTATCTCTTTACACTTCTATCTCTTTCTCTCTTCGTACATTTTTCACTTCTATCTCTTCTCTCTTCAAATCTCTTCAAATCATACATCTCTAATAAATAACTTCTTTGCATTTTGGTTTTAGTTTGGTATGTATCGTTTTGTATTTATATTTTGATTTGCATTTTGGTTTTAGTTTAGTATGAATCGCTCCATACTTGTCCGATTTTTACCATTCACAACTGCGTACCGTATTGCATACTGTTGTATGGTGAAGTGCGTACCTCATCTGTTGCATACTACAGTTCGAAAATGTTGGTACGCACTATCCGATCCCCAGCATACATGTCAACCATTCAAGACCTAAGTAATTTTGAAGAATTGATTGAAGGCTACTTTCTTGAATAAAGGAATTGATGAATTAAAGGTAACAAATTTTAGAAAAACAAGTAAATAGTTTCATCAATATTTTCAAAATAAATTAATAAGAAAAAAAATAAAATGTAACGACACTGATTACAAATATTTTTTTTAAATGAAATTTCTGACAGTTTTTGTCGTATAAAATTATTTTATGAAAAGTATTTTCAGTGAAGAGTTTTTTTAGAGATTAAACTAGCTTCTTTTTTTTTTTCTGAGCAAAGAAACTTCGAAAACGACTTCTTATTTAAATATATTAGATATCATATGATTCTAATTAAGAAATCAAGTGATTTATCTTTAAAATTTGAATTACCGAACTGATAAAGAAACTCAATACATAATATTATTGATTAAAGGATACATTTATATCGCATCAAATCGATACTTCTCATCCATTTCTTATCGAATGTGATTATAAAATTAAAATTGGTTTACGATTTGCTTTGAGGTAGTTTTTTTTTTGTATGAATGTTAAATTGAATTCAAAACAAAAAAAATGTAACGTTTTTACAACAAGTGCAACATGAATCTGAAGAAATTCAAAACTGGCTTTTTAGTGATAACAAACAATAGTCTCATTAAAACCCAAAGTTGGAAAGCACGATGTGGGAAAAACCAACTCCGGGAAAAAGAGTACTAACTGTTTGTTAAGAGCCAGGTGAAACAAGAAAGACGATAAGAAATCGACCAAACCAATCTTATCATAAGCGTAGTCGCCTAGATAGAGCCACACATTGTGATCCATGTTGAGAAGCAATCTTTATAATATTTGTCGGTTGCTGGAATTGTCGATAACCGATTTCTAACCCCTTTTTCAATAATTTGGAATAGCTTTTGGACCCGTGATGGAAGCTTGCCATGTCGCCTTGCATTTCTTTCGCCCCATATATGATACACCGCCGATTGAAAAGCATATCTTACAAGGAAGCGAACTGGAAAATCTGAGATTGAGCTGAAGGAGGTTGTGAATGAGCGCCACTCCGTTGAGAATTGATTCCCCATCAAATTTGTTGCTAACGCTGCCCATAAGGGACGTGTATAGCAGCATTCAAAAAACAAGTGGTTCCGTGATTCCTCATACATGCCACAGAAAAGACATGTTGAGTTATAACTTGGATTCCATTGTTTTATTTTATCTCCCGTTGTTAAACGGTTGATAAAACATAACCAAATGTGAAACGAGAATTTTGGAATCGAATGCTTAAACCAAACATTGACGTACCAATCAACATGCGGCTTACTTGTCTGGATGAGCTGAGTTGTTCGCTTGGTATTAAAGTCATCTCGAAATGAGTCCAAGGATCGACGCCAAAGATGGACATCGTGTCCTTGCGGCTGTGGTCTACAGAAAAGCTTATGTAGTTCATCTTCAATATTATTCAGCACCAATGATCTATGATGTCGATGACATCTAGGATTTATATCAACTATGACCGCGTTTTCCGAAATTCTGAAATCAATAATGCCTCTAGGACCCGTTATATCAATAATCTGCCCAAGAGGAGAACAAAAATCGTACCAAAACGATGTTGTGTCACCAAATCCCACAGCCATTTTATGAAAGCTCTTCGCTATATCTCTGAGTTTTAACAACTTGTGCCACATCCAAGATCCTTTTGTTGTCGAAGCTTTAATAGTCCAGATGGAATTCGCTTTAAGCATATTTGCTCGCATCCATTGTACCCATAAAGAAGATTTATGCACCACAAGGCGCCATATAAGCTTAAGACAACAAACTGTATTTACCTCACCAAGAGATTTAATACCAAGACCACCTTCTGCGCGAGGTGTAGCTACGTCTCTCCAAGCTAATTTTGCCTTAGTTGTGTTAAATTATGGACCAGACAACAGACAACAGGAAGACTGAGCATAAAGCTTTGATTTCGCTAATACAAATCCTTCGTAAGACGAAACACACTCATCCAAATATTGACAATGCTCATAATCACCGATTTCAAGAAAAGCAGATGACCAGCGTATGATAAAAATCTTATTGTCCAACTGCGAAACTTGCTCCGAATAAGTTCAATAAGAACCACATAATCAGTCTTTTTCATCCTTTTTGTCATGAGTGGTAAACCCAAATAACGAACAGGAAGATTCCCTTGAGGGAAAGTAAACCGATTAGCATAAGTAGATCGCTTCTGAATTGCCTGGCCTCCTAAATACATTGTTGATTTCTCCATACTTATTATTAAACCAGATTTCGCCGCGAAAGAGTTAAAGATTGAGATTGTACCTTGGATCGATTTCTCACTCCCATCCAAAAAAACCATCAAGTCATCAGCGAAGCATAAATGTGGTAGTTTAAATAACCTCAGAGATGATAAATTCAGAGAAGATGAAGAAAATGAAAGTCTTTTCATATATGTAGAAACAATTCTGAGAAATCTTAAGCACATTAACAATGAAACATAACGCATCTCTCAATCACTAGTAGTATGTAGTATAATGAAAGATTAAATCTGTAAACAAAAATAATAAAAATACATCCTCCATTTCGGTTTACGTTTAAGTATTGTTTTAGAATTTAAAATTGATTTTATTATAAATATCGTTTTAGGTGCAATTTTTTTTAAAATCTAGTTTTGTCCTGACTATTATAATTGTAATATATTGACCAATAGAAGAATTTATAAAGTATATTAATTATTGTTGTAATTTCTGTTAAAATAAAATTTAATAACATTTAAATTGAAACGAAGGAAGTATTAAATTACATGTATAATAAAATTATCAAAAGAAAAAAAAACTATTTTAAATAATAATATTTTAATAAAAAAATTTATTTTTCTCTACGGGAAAATATCATATAAAGCTTCTAACTTACGAAAAGTTTTGAAAAAGTCTCAACTTTGCATGTGTTGAAATAAATTGCCAACTTTGATTGAATTTCTAATTTAATCGTAAACATTCGTTAACTTTACCAAATAAGGCACGTTGTTAAGTCGTCTGATGGAACAAGTTAACGAATAAATTGCCAAAATATCATATTCGTTAACTTTATATGTGTTTGTTTTAAAAATAAAAATATTAATAAAACACTTCAGCGCAGGTGATTAAATCATGATTGTTCTCTCTCAGAGAAGTAAGTAGTTTGAGTTCCACATTTGTGATTTGTTTTTAAAAACACAAAACAGCGTCGCTTTATGGTTTAACGAAAGCTTTTTTTGTGGGAGACTTAACTCCTAACTCCGTTAACTTGTTTCGTCAGACGACTTAACGACGTATCTTATTTGGCTAAGTTTACGATTAAATTGGAATGTCAATCGGCAATTTATTTCGACGCATGCAAAATTGAAGTTTTTTAAAACACTTTTCCTAAATTGGAGTTTTTAATGATATTTTTTCTCTTTAAATTACTGGTCATTGGGCTCAAGTTTAACGTAGATATGGGCTCTAAGCCCATTAAATATAAATATTTCCAGGAATACCCTTTATAATCATTTTGAAATTCAAACTTGACCTAAAAAGTATCTGAAAAGCCAGCGCCTTTTTTAGTTACGAATCCGTGTTTTTGCCAGCTTTCAATCCAACGGCTCTCCTTTCTTCTCACAACCGTAATCGTCGCTCCCCACTCATTCATTTATAAATAAAAAACACGAAATTCCACATAAAAACAAAAAAAAAACCCAAATAAAAAAAAAGTCTCTCTCTCTCTCTTTCTCTCTCGCTCGCAGATCTCAGAATCATTCTTCTTCTTCTTCCTTTGTTCATCATCTCCGATCTAACAACAATGGCGGCACCAGCAGCTTCCTCAGCTAGGGAAGAATTCGTATACATGGCGAAACTCGCGGAACAAGCAGAGCGTTATGAAGAAATGGTTGAATTCATGGAAAAAGTCGCAAAAGCTGTTGACAAAGACGAACTCACCGTCGAAGAACGTAACCTCCTCTCCGTCGCTTACAAAAACGTGATCGGAGCCCGTCGTGCTTCGTGGCGAATCATCTCTTCGATCGAACAAAAGGAAGAGTCTCGCGGCAACGACGACCACGTTTCGTTGATCCGTGATTACAGAAGCAAAATCGAAACCGAACTTTCCGATATCTGTGACGGAATCCTTAAGCTTCTCGATACGGTTCTCATTCCTGCTGCTGCGTCGGGAGATTCAAAGGTTTTTTACCTTAAGATGAAAGGAGATTATCATAGATACTTGGCTGAGTTTAAATCTGGTCAAGAGAGGAAGGATGCTGCTGAGCATACACTCACTGCTTACAAAGCTGCTCAGGTTTTGATCTCTTTCTCCGATCTGATTCGGTTTTTACTTGGATTTTGTATGATCTAGGTTTGTGATATTTGTTTGTGGTTGTGTAGGACATTGCTAATTCTGAATTGGCTCCAACTCATCCGATTCGTCTTGGTCTTGCATTGAACTTCTCTGTGTTTTACTATGAGATTCTCAATTCTCCTGACCGTGCTTGTAATCTCGCTAAGCAGGTTTGGCTCTATCAGAAGCATGTTTTATATATGATTCTGTTACTGGTTTATGTGTGTTTGATGAGTTTTGTTTATGGTTTCATTAGGCGTTTGATGAAGCAATTGCTGAATTGGATACTCTTGGTGAAGAGTCATACAAGGACAGTACTTTGATTATGCAGCTTCTTCGTGATAACCTCACTCTCTGGACTTCTGATATGCAGGTATTATATATATATATATATTGGCCCCTATAAAATTGTTTTTGTTGCTTGAGTTTTGAAACAATGAGCCTAATTAAGTCATTTAGGAAAACTAGATTTGGATATCAAACAGTTTAGTTTACATTTTGATGCATTCTTCTGGTCTGATTCTGATTTTAGTTATTGTCAAATGTGTTTAATCCTGTTTTGTTTTTTGATCTCTGAAACCAATAACCTATTTAAGTCACTAAGAAAGACTAGATTTGGAAATCAAAAAGGTTTTGTTTACATTTTGATCCATTCTTCTGATATGATCTTAGTGATTGTGTGTTCAATCCTGTTTTGTTGCTTGATTTCTGAAACCATGAGGCTTATTAAGCCATTGAGGAAGACTAGATTTTGGAAATCAAACGGTTTATTTTACATTTTGATGCATTCTTCTGGTCTGATTCTGATTTTAGTAATTGTCAAATGTATTTGATCCTGTTTAAGCCTGTTTTGTTGCTTAATTTCTGAAACTATAAGCAAGATAAGCCATTGAGTAAGACTAGATTTGGAAATCAGATTGTCTAGTTTACATTTTGATGCATTCCTCATTTCTTCTTTCTTCTGGTCTGATTCTTGTTATGATGATACTGTCTAATGTTTTTAATCAGGACGAAGCTGCTGATGACATCAAAGAAGCACCAGCAGCACCAAAACCTGCTGAAGAACAGCCACAATCCTAAGTCTTGCGACGAATTTGTTGTTGTTTCAGTATCTAAAACTTCTCCATTAATATGTTTTTCTCTTGGAGGAGTTTCTGTGTTGGTTTCTGATTTCCTTTTTTTCCCGAAGCTCTCTGAGGCAGTCTAATTCTTGTCCTTGTTTGCTTTTCTTAATCGTGGATGCGAAACTCGATTCCTATTATTTTTTTTTAATCTGTTTTCATTTTATCGTGATTTGACTTCAATGTTCTGTTTCTTTGTTTGTAATGGATTCAACTATTTTTTTTTTTGTGTCAAGAAAAATCTTTAGTTTATTTCAGCAATCAATTGCGGAATGAGTTCAATTTTCCTCTCAGGTTATACATATAGTGTACATAGCTTATAGCTTGAGTTTGCTCAGATTGATCCGTTCGACGGGATATGTGTATGCCTCGAAGTTGATTTGCTGTCCTAAGCAACTTAGCTTTGTGAATGCTGTTATCAGATCAACCTGCAAACGTGTTCAAAAATCAAACAATGAGCTTGAGTTTGAAGTAGAGGAATATATAATAACGAAATCAAGCGAAAGCAAACCTCGTAATCTGTCTGAGATACGGTTTCACGGCTCCGTTGGTACTTCTGAACCCATGGAGCAACTTGTGGGTCACTAGCCAGAAGCTGTTCTGTTGCGGCTTGATCCGGACCCAAGAATGCAATGACGATGTACTTTCCGATCTCTAAACCCAATAAATGAAAGCCCTCTTCACTGTGACTCTCTGCCTTCTGGATCTGGCTCTGTTGCATCAGTCCTTCCGAAATTTCTATCAAACAAGCCCCACTAACAGATTCACAACAGTTCAGTCTTGATTTGAACACTGCGTCACGACTCAAAACGCATAAGGGCATCAACATGACATAGGATAGTGTACCTGACCAGCTGAACCATATGCTGTGTAGAGTAAGTTCCCTTTTTCTTCATTTCCACCACATTTGCGGATTGCCGATGCTAAAAACGTAGACTTGACCGCTGATTGTCCTACAAAAACCAACCCAGGAAAGACTTCAGTTTCACAATGATAATGCTGTCCATGAACAAGTTTTGGTATACGCGATAACATCATCACCTGCCAATTCAATGAGATCTGCATATGAAATAGGCCCACCCTTTGAGATAGAGTCAACCTCCTTCTTCACTTCCTCTATCAGACCCAACCCATCAGAAAGCCCCTCATTCTCTGCTCTACTTAACTCAGAGCTTCACAAAAATATAAGATCAAGTCTAAGATTGCATGGGACATCATGTAAAGACTACATGATAATGTTCTTTACATCATGTACGTACCTGAACCGTATGGATCCATTGGCTCCCCCTGATTTTGTAGCCTAGACAAAAAGCCAACATCATTAAGGGTAAGAGTTGTGCAATCACCAGAGATATGGATAATAGAATTTATGAAGCCTGACCTTATCATAAGTCATTGCATCATTGAGCGCTAGTTTGAGTATGGAAGGTACAAGCTCCGGTTTAGCTTTAATGGCGCTCGAAAGCGTAGTCTTGATCTTTGCTGCATAATAAAAATGAAACTTTTAGTACCAAGACCCTCTTGGCACTTCACATTTCAAACTGTGGGAACTGTTTCAGAACTCACATTGAAGCTCGGATCGCTGTCTACGCTGATTCAAGTCAGCAGCTTTTGCATCACCCACATGATTAATGAAGCCATTGCCTATTAATTCCTAACAAGAGAGATCATCACTGCCAAGAACTCATCAAATGTGACATAAAGACATGAACTTCAAGAAGATGCAGACACAAATTATACATTTCAATGTCTCACTTGGACCAAAGTTTTATGTAATTGAATTGAATCAAGTGTTAAGGTACCATTCCCACGGCGGTACCGGCGAGTTTGAGAACATCACGGCGGTGGAAAGCTAAAGTTTCGCCGGAAACTTGAGGATCAATCTTGCAACATCGTATGAGAGCCTGAATGTGATGATCATCATCATTTCAAAATTGGAATGTAATTGTTAGCATAAGAATGTAAAATGGGTTAAGAGAAAAGAATGTGGCAATGGTTGAAACTCACAGAGCGATGAGAAGAAAAGAGTGTGGTGAGATGTTGATGATTGTTTATGTTGGTGAAGGAAGGAACAGTTGAGAGGAAAGACACTCCTCCCATTTCTGGTTTCTGATGAGACAGAGAAGAGAGAAAAGAGAGTTGTCTGAAGAAAATGGAGTGTGTTTGGGTTTTGTGAAGGATACACTTTTGTGGATTCTCTGTTATCCAAATCTCCCAATCATATGGGTCCATTTGATCTCATCATTTAACTCCTCTTTTTTCTTTTTTTTTTTTTTCAATAAGAGTTTATTCATATTATTGATTAATTTTTTTTTATCTTATCACAAGTTAAATAAATTACTGGGTAATGATCCGTGCTAATGCATGAGATAAATAATTTTAAAATTTTATTTATAAGTTAAAAGATTATATTATTGCATGGTCAAAAAATAATTATAAAATTTTACATACTCTTAAGCATAAATTTTTTTTATAACATGTTGGTTTTACTTATACTTATTCCACCTATAACGTATTATATATAAGAGAATTTGTTAAACTTCTTATTATATATGATCGACGTGGCACAATTATTTTCTTAAAAATCTCAATTTTACTTATATATCATGAAATATAGAAAAATGAATATTTTACAATTTTTAATTGAGTAAAGTTTTTTTTTGAAGTTTTTTTTTTTGTTGTTAATGCATTTCATTATAGTATTTTTGTTATTAAATTACTAAGGAAAATTCTCGTAATAACATGTAAACAACAAAAAAATTCGCAATATTTCTTTTTAATATATAGAAGATAGAAGATTTAACCATTTTGATTTTAGCCAAACATTTTGTAAAATAACATCTATACTAGTTTTATTCTTACGATTTTTATTGTATGAATTTTTTTTTTTGTGGTTTAAAAACATTAAATAATAGAAAAAAATTCGTACTTAAATAAATCAGATTAGAGGTTAATGTTTTTTTAGTTGAAAAAGTGAAAAATAACTAATTACTTCATTGATCATAATAATATTTTTCCGGTTTCAATTTAAAGTTTAATATCATAGAAAATAATTTATAAATGATTTTAATTTTGAAATAATAAACTAGCCAACATAAGCATCAATCATTACATATATTATATATAACTTCTTTATATTGAATATTTTATGTGTTTGGCAATGAAATTAAGACTAATTGGGATATGTATTATTAGGAAATAAGAGTGTTTGACAATAAGAATATATTATTAAAAAAAGTGAGAATAATTGTGGCATTGCCACATCAGCAACAATGATTTTGTTTTTAATATATATAACAATGTTAAAAAAATTGGTCTAGCGTTTTATGTGGAATCGGTGAAACTAATTTATTTTTCGGTTCAGGTGTTCTGTTTCGGTTAAAATCAGCCAAATTTGCCAAATCGACCAGTTTAATATTCGGTTTAATCTTTAATTTTTTCTTATTTTTCTAAATATTACGTCGAAGTTTAAGTTAAACAAAAATAAAGAAATGACTAAAGACTCTAAATTGTGGATTATGATTAATTTCCTAATTATTTTTGTTGCTTCATTTATGTGATGAGTTTTCAGATATGACCACCATTGTGCCACTTGACTCCCACATTGTCTCACATTTGTTTTTGAACATAAACCATTTTCAATTAATGGACAATTAACAATTACACATAAAAGAGAATTATTGAGTAAAAGAGTCTTATACAACATTCTACATAGGACAGGTGAAACATTTATAATTTTCAAATAGAAAAAAACATTTTCACATTTAAAATTTTCTAAATTTTTCAAAATTTAGTTTTTAGTACGTAAAAATTATAAAATATTAAATAAATAAACAAAAATTTTATTAACGCCTAGGCCCGCCAAGTCTCCGATTAATCACTCTAGGTACTAGGCTCTTACCGAACACCTAGATACCGCCTAACGATTTTCTGAAAATTTATAGAGGATTTGAAATAATTTAATATTTTCGAATAATATTTTAAAAAGGTAAAAGATTTTTTAGAGGTAAACAATAAGAGAGAATGGTAAGACACACAACGGTAAGAATTTTTAATCTTGTCCCACTTTAACTAACGAGTGAAGTGTTGTAGTAACCTAAACGAAAAATCTCAAAGCTTTCTAACTTTACTTAAGTCTATCTAACATTCATTAAACAAACTAACATATAATTTCTATTTTACTCTTTATACAATAATTAAAAAATTAAATAAACAAAATTCTTTTATTATTTTTCTCTTTTCTTCTTTCTTTCTCTCGCTCTCGTTCTCTTTCTCATCGCGAAAAAAAAATCCATGCCAACGCCGCCGCCGATCCACCTCCACTGCCGTCGCTGTCGCCGATCCACTCCCGCCGCCGGTCGTTGTTGCCTTTCGCCTTTGGCCGCTTGCCACTTATTGTCATCGTCTTTGAATCGGTAAAAAAATATGATTTGATTAGATTTGATTTTGATTGTCGATTCTTGTGTTTCCTACTCTCGTGTCATTCAAGGTTATATGTTCTTATGGACTATGAGTTTGGATTGAGAAGCGAAGATCGGGATTTTTAGGTTCAGATCGGAATCTGGGTATAAATAGATAGTACAACTAGTTAAACTATGTACATAAAGTTAAAGTAGTTAAACGATGCATGTAAAATTAAACTAGTTAAACTATGTACGTAAAGTTAAATAAGTTAAACTAGTTAAACTATACACATAAAGTTAAACTAGTTAAACTAGGTAAACTATGTACATAAAGTTAAACTAGTTATACTATGTACATAAAGTTAAACTAGTTAAATTAGTTAAATTATGTGCAATTACTATATACTGATGTCGTTTATTTATTTTTTCAGGTGGCGACGATTGACATATCTTTTAATTACGGGGGACATTACTCACATGACGGAGATGATATACAATGGAATCCAAGAGAATATCGGTGTTATACCATATATATGGATAGAAATTGGAAACAAATGAGTTATTCATCTTTGGTTGGTAAAATATGTCGAAAGGTGAAGGTAAATGAATCGAAGTTGCTGAAGCTAAGTTATTATCAACGTCGATGGGTGAAACCAAAGATGATATCTTATATCGAGGATGACGAAGATACCGTACGATATATTATGGCATGTAAAAAGGATGCGTCTATATCTGGTTTTCATGTAGAGGTAGTGGAATGTGTAGAAGAAAACCTGGATGATTCCCAATTAGTAAGAGAGGATGAACCAAGTAGAGGTCAATCAAGTAGAGTTCGTGTAAGTTTTGAGAAGTTTGCAAGTGATGCTAGAGTTAATGAAGATGGAATAGTTGTTCATAACATAGAATCTGAACCTTTAGAGCGTGGTGCGGGATTGGAGATTGTTCCTTATAGCTTAACTAGTGAAAACTTTAATATCGGTGACGTGACCTGATGTAGAAGGAACTCAGGTTGTGGATGTTGAATGGGATGATGGCATTGATATGGTTGTAAAGCAAGAATTTCCGAGTAAGCGGGAAGTGAAAGATTTGATTGACATAGCTATACATCAGAACTGTTTTGAATATATTACAGACAAGTCGATAACTACGTTGTTTTTGGCGAAATATCGTGGCAAAGATTGCAAATGGTCTGTACGAGCTGCGAAAGATAAGGACTCAGATCGTTTTTCAATTCGAACTTACAACAAGATGCATACATATAGTCGAGAAGATGCGAGTACATCCAAGAAAAGAAAAAAGTGAACACCGCGATTAGTTGCATCCGTGATTCATCAGGATTATCCTAGTAAATTTGACACTCCATCCGCAAAAAATCTCGTAGATTTGGTTCAATCAAGACTTGGTGTTAAGCTTTCATACTCTACCGCTTTGAGAGGAAAAAAACTAGCCGTTAGTGATGTGCGCGGTAGTCCAGCGGATTGTTACAACATGTTGCCTTCTTATTTGCACATGTTGGAGAGAGTGAATCCTGGTACAGTAATACGGCCGGAATGTGATGAGGAAAACAAGTTCAAGTATTTATTCTTTGCGTTTGAAGCTTGCATTAAAGGGTTTAAAGCCATGCGTAAAGTGATTGTTATTGATGGGACTCATCTGAAAAATGTATATGGTGGAGTTCTTTTCGTGGCTACTGCTCAAGATCCTGAACACCACCATTATCCTCTTTCTTTTGGGGTAGGTGATGGTGAAAAAGATGCAAGTTGGAGGTGGTTTCTCCAAACATTGAAAACAGTAGTGCTAGATGATCCAGGACATGTGATTATTTCTGACAAACATCAGAGCATCATCAAGATTGTAGAAGAGGTGTACCCCAACTCTAAGCATGGACATTGTATGTGGCATTGTCTTAGAATATCTTAACGAAAGTTCATAATGTTAACAAAAAGTTGGTTGGAGAGCAATTTAGGAAATGCGCTAAGGCTTATTCAGAGGTTTAATTCACCGTACTTTTTACAGCTTTAAAGACAAGGTATCCAAAAGCTATGGAGTATCTGGATGATCTTCATAAGAACCGTCTTGAGCTATGTACGACAAATGCTTGTGAATCTATATATAACGCTTTGAAAGATGCAAGGAATTACTCGTTGTTACCAATGCTTGATGTGATTGTTGGAAAGTTAAGCTACTGGTTTAACAAACATAGGAAGGGTGCCGCGAAAGTTCCACCCACAAAAAAGATGGTACCTTCTATTACTGGTTTGTTGCACAAGAGATGTAAGGATGCGAAAAAGTTAAAGATATCTGAGCTAAATAGTTTTACGCTGGAATACATTATGATGGGAAGTGATTGCAAAGAGTATCTGGTTGATTTGACAAGAAAAACTTGTAGCTGTAAGCATTTTGACATAGACAGATATCCATGCGAACGTGCAATTACAGCAGCTTCTACACATGCAGAAACGGCGGTGGATGATGTCGATCTGCATGGGTTCTTCTCGCCTTATTATTTTATGGAGCAATGGGCGTTAGCGTACTATCAGACCATTTATCCGGTACCCCATAAATCTGAGTGGAATGTTCCCGAGTATGTTGATAATATGTGTGTCTTACCTCCGGATTACAACAAGAAAAAGGGAAGAAACCACGAGGTTAGGCATCCATCGGGTGGAGAAAGGAGACGAAGGACAAAAACTCGCTAATTGTTTTTTGTTTTGTTGTTGTATGTTCGTTTATTTGAACGTGTACAACTATGTTACGTTTTAATTGGATAATGGTTTGCTTTCGTTTTAAATTTGGGTATAACAGGTTACACTAGTTAAACTGAAGAAACTATGTGAAAATTTGTCTAGCTATGTTAAAATAGTTAAAATAGTTTAAATATCTGAAGATGGTTAAACTGGTTAAACATGTTAAAATAGTTAAACTTGGAAAACTGGCTAAACTAGTTAAACTGGTTAAACTATGTTATTATGTTCTTGTATTTAGAAACGCAAAGATTACGTACATATTTCAATAAATTTTATTAGAAATCGTTATTAGATACGTAAGTAAACGTATATAACAACATGATTTTGGTAAAAAAAAAACAGTTTATAATATTTAAGTGATTATTACATGAACCTTAACACTTCCACTCATTTTCTTTTAAGGTCACTAACTAATGTTTACTAAATAACTATGTAAATCAGATAAACATAAATTTTATCATATATTACGTCACAATAAGTTGTTAATTATATGTTAAAAAACTATTTTCATAAGTTAAACTAATTACCATTTTTTTAAATGTGGTTAAACTAATTAAATTGATTTAGTCATGAAAGTTAAATTATGTTATAAGTTGGTACTAATAGAATACTAGTTAAACTATGTGTACTAAAATGACGGCGCCAAAGAATAACGGCGTCAAAACGGCGCCACGTGGCAATCATTATTGGTGCCACGTGGAACACGAAATTGAGCACTTTAATGTCGGTCAAGAGTTGAAACGGGTTAAACTGATTAAACTAGTTAAACTATGTGTGACAGATTAAACTAGTTAAACTATGTGTGACAGATTAAACTTGTTAAACTATGTTCTGAAATTCATAAAACTAGGTTAATAAATAGGAAAAAACATCTCAAGATCATAAATTCATAAAACAAAAGTTCATAAATAAACAAAAACATCCCAAGTTAATAAATTCATAAAACTAAGTTCATAAATACATTAAAAAACATCCATACTCTTCTCACTATTAATCACCTCTACTCTTCCTACCTCTTCCTACAGCTTTGCCACCTCATTTTCCCCCACTTTTTCCACCTCCTCCCCCTCCGGTGAATGGGGTGCTGATATGCTTTGACTTCGTCCTCTTCCTCTTCTTCTTCCCTGCATTATCATCTGTCGGCGTCCATAAAACAATAGCACTCTCCGTAGCAATAGTAGCAGGAAGATCAACAGCGTCCTCTATATCTACACATAAACATACAGTTAAACTATGTTGAAATACACATAAACATACAGTTAAACTAGTTAAACTACACAGCTAAACTACTTACCAACGTCGTCAACAACACCCTCCGGAGCAATAGCAGTAGGAGGATCAACAACGTCCTCTATAACTACACATAAACATACAGTTAAACTACACATTTAAACTACAAAATTAAACTACTTACTAACGTCGTCAACAACTCCCTCCAGAGCAATAGCAGGAGGAGGATCAACAACGTCCTCTATAATTACACATAAACATACAGTTAAACTATGTTAAACTACACATAAACATACAATTAAATTAGTTAAACTACACAGTTAAACTATTTACCAACGTCATCAACAACACCCTCCGGAGCAATAGCAGCAGGAGGATCAACTGCGTCCTCTATAACTACACATAAACATACAGTTAAACTATGTTAAACTACACATAAACATACAGTTAAACTAGTTAAACTACACATAAACATACAATTAAACTAGTTAAACTACTTACCAAAGTCATCAACAGCACCCTCTGGAGCAATAGCAGCAGGAGGATCACCAACGTTATCATCAACAGCAGTAGGAGTTTCAGTAGTACCTCCAGTAGGACCATCCTCATGAGTAGTGGCATGATGAAATGGAGAATCCCACCTATGAAGAATCTCGTGTATGCTCCTTCTGAAGGTTTTTAATTTTTTTGTTCAAAAGATCAAACTTCTTATCAACTTTGTCATTCAGCTTTCGAAACTCATCCATTAGAAGACGCAGATTTAGAATATCAAAATCAGATGGAGGTCTAGAAGACGAAGCACCATGACAAGCATCATGAGGTGCATCACGAGGTGCATCATGAGGATCATCACAAGGTGCATCATGAGATGCATCATGACGAGCAGATAGAGCAGCAGCAACACCATGAGCAGCAGGAGCATCACCATCTCTTCGAGGAGCAACATCATTCTCAAAAAGATTTTCCCAGAATATTTGCCCACCTCTACTTAAATTGCGCGTCCAACCATCAACAATGTAATCATCGACATCCTCATCATCAAYATCTCCCATGATTCCAGCCATCATCCTGCTCTCATTATTTCCTTCTACGAGTAGGATACTCGTGATKTTYTGTGTGTATGCAGACAAAAATGTTAAACTGGTTAAACTAGTTAAACTAGTTAAACTATTTGGAATACTAACCTTGGACTCTCCTAGAACATCATATATTTGCCTCAATTCGTAACCTGTTGCGTTGGATGCTTGGAACTTGCCCCTGCACAGCCTAGGGCATAAGTCATCAGTAACCAACGTTTCTCTGTAGGTGCTCTTAAGGATACAAATAGCTTCAAAAGCCAAAACCTACACATGCAATTAAAAGATGTTAAACTGGTTAAACTGTGCAAAACTTCTAGAATCAACAAGTTACCTCTAATGGCAATAAAAATCCAGGAGTCGTGGTGCTAGGTTTCACAACACCTCTCATCCGCGCCAACATAGAAGGGATGTATTTTAAAGCATCATCAAATGTTAGATGTCCCCAGGGGAACGTCTCACACAACTCTAAGATATCCACGACCCTTACCAAGAATTTGTGGATTTTTCGCCTTACCTCTGATCACTGACGATAGGAACCAGAGAACACACATCCTCAATCTATCTCTCAATGAATCCTTCATCAACACCAGTTTTTCATAAATATCTGCGGGCCATGGGATAACACCTTTACCAAAATATTTGGTCACAAATTTTGTCCCACGTAATTTGTCCAAGTCTCCTGGTTATGGCCTGCAGTCCAACCCAGAGATGAGGCTATGCTCCCTAATCGAGTAACGGATAGGGATCCCGTTGACGACAAACCACATTTCATTCTTCTTATCCGTTTCTACCATTCGGAAAAGTAAACTCCATAGCCCCATCAACTTCATATTGGTATGGAGATGCATGTGAAAGAAGTGTCGGAAGTGGCGATGTTCTAAAAACCATCGCAACTCCAAACTTGGTCCGAACATCTTAATGTAATCAACACATGTGTACGGATCACATCTCGTACCGATCTTCGGGTACTTCTGAAATTCACTCGCCTCGAATAAGAATTTTCTGGGTTGCATCGGTTCCATCACCTGCAATCAAAACATTATATGTTAGACATTGTACCAGTTAAACTTGTTAAACTAGTTTAACCAGTTCAACTTGTTAAAACTGTTTAACTACCTTTCCATATTAACCCAATTCTACAAAATCATATTATTGTTCTTAAACACAATTTAACCAGTTTAACTAGTTCTTCCTAGACACAATATAATCAGTTTAACAAGTTTAACTCCGATGTTTAACCCAAAAACATACCCTTTCCTCTGATGAGGATGACGATGCCGAAGCATCTTCTAATGGCCGCCATGAAGCATTCTTTGTGCGAGGAGGCATTCTTGTAACCTGAAAAATCAAACTTGTAAGGAACAATACGGAGGGCTAAAACTCAAGCAAAAAAATCAAACTTATCACTCCATAAGTTTCTCATACCTCTTGTGCTAGTACAGTTACTATAAAACTCAAGCAAAAAATCAACTTCTCCTTCTCAAACATTGTGGGACTAGTAGCAACGAAATCAAACTCTTTAAGGAGTACTCAAAAGCCTAACTCGTATAGTATAAACCCTAATCATGCATTAAATAAAAATCAGATCTTTGAATGACAAACATCCAATTCACACCAGGGACGAGAGGAATTCAACAATCTTATAACACTAGGGACGAGAGGGATCAAACCTTGACATATGCTTTTTTGTTGCAGCAGCAAAAGTCATTACATCATAAACCAACCAAACAAAGATAAACTCAAACACAACATGTAATCATCTGGGTAAGAATAATCAAACCTGCAAGTAGAGGGGAACAATGGGAGAGGCGGATCAGGGCCTGGAAGAGAAGGAGGACCACTAGCAATGGCAAGGCGGCGTTGAAAGTGAAACGGCGGGAAGACGCGGTGAAAGTGAAACGGCGATATTCGACGGAGAGTATTTGACGGTGAAAGTGAAACGGCAGTGAGAAGAGAGGATGGAAAAACGATGGAAGAACTGAATTTTTTTTTTAATTCTTTTTCGATTTTGTTAGGGTAGAAAGTAGATCTGTAAATATTGATTTTGTTAGGATAAAAAGGTAAAAAATGAATCTGTAAATATATTGATGTTGCCTGGTTTTTTGATATTTTACCTATTTTTATTATTAAAAAAAATGAAAACTAAATTCTTTTTTATAGTAAGTTATCTGGGCAATGGTCTTGACAGATAAGGTTATTTGAGCCATTGTTCCTTAATGGACCGTTTTACTGATTGGTTACAATAAACACCCATTACAATAGCGGTTACTAATCACAATAAGATTTATTTACCGCAAAATTTTGAAGTGGTAAAACAAAGAGTAAGGGAATTGAAGTGGAGAAATATGGGAGACTAGAATCGTTGGATTTAAATCAAACCTTCTATTTTATTAACTCAATGTCGCCATAACTTGCTTGTAGTCTTTGAATAACAAAAACGATTAAGGATCATAGAAAAACATAGTCCTTAAGTGAAGCTAATGAAGACTTAAAACATATTTCTTCTGACTTCTTCACTTCGAAGCTTCAGTTGACTCGTTTGTTTTGTTGACGTCTATAGGGCACTGAGATACATATGGTTTCAGCTGTAAAATACAAATATTCATCAGCAAAGCTAAATCACACAACAAGCGTAATGCAGGAAGTAAAAGCATTTCACTTCAGGTTCTCAACAGTCAACACAGATCGTTAAGATCACAAACTTAGGGCGTGTCTACCAGTAAGACTTGTAAAAAGATTTTTAAAGGGATTTGTTCTCATGTTCGATTAGGATGCAAGCTACATACTCAGCTATTTATATAGAGGAATCAAAGAAAAAGAACAGAGAATTTGGGTGAAATGCAAAACACACAACAAGCTTAATGCAAGAAGTAAGCATTCCATTTCAGGTTCCTAATACGAAACTTACAACGAATAAGATCATCAGGTCACAAACCTAAGGAGCATGTTCAATTAGGATGTAAGCCACTTAGTCACCAATTTATATAGAGGAATCAAAGAAAAAAGAACATAAGAGTTTAGGGTGAAATGAAAACCTTAAAGCCGGTCAGATCAGGGACTACGTAGTTTGGCAATTTATCTGGCTGCACAACATATCCTCCTGCAAACCATGACACAAAACTTAGAGAAATGGTAAAAGAAAGTCCAGAAACAAATCTAATATTTAAAATTATACATCTACAACAATTCTATGGTGACCAATTTGCCAAAATAGAGTTCAAAGCTCTTGACTTTTCTCCAAAAGAATCTGGTATCTTAAAGCCATGTAAATCGCTTTCCTTAGATTACATATATCTAAAATTCAAAAACCTTAGCATTATCTGCTTACTATTTCCATCACCAAGAACAACATTCAATCATCAACCACTACACAAATGTACATGTAAAACAACTAAAATCTTAATTGCAGCATGAGAAGGGTAACAATTTGTTCCAAAATAAAGTAAAAATGAATGAAATGCGTCAAGTATTACAAGTTTTTATAATCAATTTGCCAAATTTTGAGTTCAAGTTCTTAGCTTTCCACCTAAATAATCAAACTTAGCTGATAATATAGATAGCAAATATCTAATTCAAACAACTTTGTATCATCATCATCAAGAAAAAACATTCAATCATCAATTACTAAACAAATGTACATTGAAACAACTTAATCTCAATTGAAGCATAAAAAGGGCAACAAGTTGTTCCACATTCAGGTTTCTCTACTTAGATTGCACGTATCTAAATTCAAACAACATTGCATCATCATCATCAAGAAACAACTCAATCATCAATTCACTTAAACAAGTGTGCAAGGAAACAGATCAATTCTCAATTGCAGAATGAAATTGGATTGAAATTTGAAACCTTTTCTTGTGTGGAAACCAGTAGGTTTACAATTTTTCCCCTTGTAGAAGTCTCTAGGAGCTCGTTTGGGAGAGAGAATATCAAGCGAAGACGCTCTCTTTCTTCGGAATGTTCTTCCAATCCCCAATAACAACCCTAATGTCATCTTCCAAATCTATCAAATCTGGAACAAAAATATGTTGTAAAATCGATAAAGATCGAAACTTTAGTGAATTTCGAAAGTATCAAATGTAGAAGAAGAAGAGGAGATTTGTAGAAGAAAGGTGAGAGAAAGGGTTTAGGGTTTTTTTTTTTGAGAGAATAGCTCATGTAAGGCCCACAACTAAATAAGCCCATTTTCGTACATGACTCTTTTGTTCTCAACCTTAAATTTTACTTTAAAGCTCAAGTGTTATGAATATTCTAAACCCTTATATATTAATTAAAAAATACATAAAAAAAAGGATTTTACCTCCGGTGTTTACAGTAACTTCCGGCGTGAACAGTAATTTCTAGAGTGAACAGTGATTTCCTGAGTGAATAGTGACTTTGCGGAAATAGTTCAGATTTGATCGGAGCGATCGTGCTGATAACATGTTATAAATATCTTGATTTTGAACTTAAAAGCAAAAGAGAGTTTTAAGATGACAAAAAGCGAATTAAGATAAAGTGAACAAAAGTGTTTTTAATATTATGATTTTATGGGGTGTAACTTTACAATGCCAAAACCCCATATATATAGGGATAAAAAGTGTAAATTGTTGACATTAAGAGTATTAAATTTTTGACTTTATTTACTACTGTAAGAATAAATAATTACACTTTTATTTTGACTATTATAACACTCCCCCTTAATTATTTATTATGTATTGTCTCGTTAAAAACTTTATCATGAAAAAATCCGATGGGATGAAAACCATGAAAAGAAAAAAAGAGTGCAGTAACGTATTTTCTCCCTCGAAAATAGTTATCTTCATATCTAGTTAACATATTAATGTTGTGAACATCTTCTGAATATCGAGGTGGATAGTGAGCTTTGTGAGAGATGCACGGTGTTGTCTATGATTGACATTTTACTTGATTTCTTATTGCACCGAGTTCTTGGGTGTATGCGAAGAACTTCGGAGGGATATGTTTACTTCTATCGCTTTTGATATCCTTCCTTTGTCTAGGCGACACATGCATCATTGTCTTCATATAAAATAGTTGGCTCCGTGTTTAAGTGAATTCCACTACTTGATTGAATGTGTTGCCTTATCGATCTATACGTTACACTTCTGATGGAGTATGATAATCTCATGATTTTTAAAAATAGCCATAAGCGTCATTTAGAAGGCTAAGATATTGCGGTGTTTCCAATTGTGAAGACGTATTACATGCGTGATCGAGCTGTAGTTTGATAAGTATCATGCGTCGAAACCGATCGTTTGACCATTTGAGTTATTAAGATAAAATAACCCTAAATCAGTCATTCCTTGGAGATAACGAAAGACATGTTTGATTCCTTTCCAATGTCTTTGCGTAGGAGACGAACTAAATCTTGCTAAGAGATTAACAACAAATGATATATCAGTCTATCTATTTGCAGATGAAGGGCTCGATGACTGAGATATGGTGCTTTCGGATCAGTATCTCTTTATTTTCTCGTATGGTCGAATTGATGATTTTGACATTAAGTGATCTCACGACCATAGAGGTCTTGAGGAAGTGCATCCATGTTAAATTGTTTAACACTCTTTTGGTATATGGATTGATGCCTGAGTATACCTACGAGTGTTCGATTTGTAGGCGAAGACGATATTTTGTGCATCAGAGATCTTTCATCTCAAATTCTCCTTTTAAATAATTTGATGCTTCTGTTTTCCTAAGTTTTTCATATTCAGATAATCGGCATATCTTTGCGATTAAAACAAATCTGGATGTTGTTTTCTTGATAAAAACACATGGTATATGATTGTTTATATCCTTCTTTTATCAAGTGTTCATTTGGCGATTATCTGCTGAGTTGTTTTAACCATATAATGATCTTTAATTTTATTGCACACATAACTCTTTGGGTTTAGAACTTAATGCTTATGGCATTTTGAACCCATCGAGGAATTTTCATATAGATATTAGTATCCCAATGATCCATATAGATAAACACATGCAGCATGAGGCGCATTTACAAATTCTCTTTAGTTGTTAGACTCATCGAGGAATCTAAGCGTTATTGCATCCATAGCGGGAGAATATGTTTCCTCGTAATCAATTCGGGTCTTTGAGAAAAAGCCTTGAGCCCACGAGGCAGCTTTATATCTCATAATCGTTTTCTCATTTCGTTTTCGAGCGAATACCCATTTATATCGACCGGTCTCACGTCTTCAGGTGGTGAGTCTGATGTCGAATACTTTTCCACTTATTGAGCGAATCGAGTTCGACTTATATAGCATCCTTCCATTTTGATCGTCTTTTCGACATTCATATCGAACTTTGAATCATCGTTTTAAATCACATATTTCGCTTTCTGATAAGGTATATGAAAACATCGATCTTTATCGACTTCTTGTCGATTCCATGTTTTCCCATTAGTGGTATAGTTGATGGAAATCTCATGATTATCTTCAATTATGAGTTTCCATGTTATTATCGATCTCATGATTTGTTTTTTCAAAATACATTACTGTTAATTTGGGATTTATGTTTTCGGCTTTCTTTTGATTTTTTCCTTAGAACCTGAGTTCTGCTTACTTTTAGACTCACGTGTATCATCTGTCTTCCTTTCATGTGGTATTTCAATTGACGGAACATTGCAGTGGTATGTGTGATTTACTTACCGTTTTGTATCTGAATGCGTTAGGTAGTTGATTCATGATACGTAAATTCGTAATCAAATGACTTCTAGTTATGTTTGGTAGGTGGATCGAGGTGTAACATGATGATCTGCATACATCGATATCCTTACACTTGTATTTTCTAGAATCGGGGAATGTTTTCTCGTCAATGTGATCAATGGCTTGTAAAACATCTCAGGTTTGTGGTTCTGGTATCATGTAATTGATGGAGAATCATAACGATATATATTTCAACCTTCTTTGTGTCTCTAAATGCGTTGTGGTGGTGTTACATGCGCGTATCTTGCCTGACAAAAATTCTTAGATGAAATATTTGGTTCTCGACGAATGTTAATTGTAATGGAGAATATTTATGGTATGCCTTGGCTTATCAGGATTAATCTTATGCGTGCGAAAATAGTATCTCCATATAGATGTTGGGAGCTTTGATCTCGTTATCGATAGTGCTGATTAATTACAGCAGTTTAATCAATGATTCCGACCATTTTGTGTATGAACATGAGGTTGGGATGTTCAATTTGATTCCTGTTACCATCTGATAATCATTAAATGCTTGGGATGCTGAATTGCATTGTAAATCTTCTTTTAATGGGATAATCAGAAACTTGCCCGGTTTGATTATCAGTTAGAAATCTCGCGAATCTATATTGTGAGAAGATAAAAACAAACATGTGACCATAAAATAAAAAGAATAATTCACTGGTGTGTATGGGCCTGAATATCGCTGAATTCGTTCAAAGCTTTGGTGATTCTTTATCAATCTTGAGTGGCGATGGCTTTATGATCGATTTTCTGAAGGCATGCAACACTGTCGTTTTATTTCTCATAATCTCTCTGGATTTAGAGAATAACCATGTAGTTCTCTATTATTCTTACATCGTTGTGGTGTACGTTACGTCTTGTGTCTGAAAATCTGCTTTATTTCTTTTTGACCTGAGTATGATTATATTGCATCATGTATGTTTGATCTGAACCGAGAAGGAAGTTTTGTTAATTTTTAATAAACCTTTTTAGATTCACGGAAAATATATATATATATATATATATATATATATTAACTTTCTTCATATTCGTAAGTATATGTCTTTAAAACTCGCAAATTTCTTTTAGAATTTAGTTATTTATGGAAAATGTTATTAGGTAAATGACAATTAGCTTTACTTCCTTGATCACGTACGGGACGATCTTTGTATAATATATTAAGTGGATTTTAAATCGAAATATCTCTTGTTCCACTTTTGGTATCTGACTTTTAATTTCTTTGGATATTGTTTTCTTTGCATTGTGATCCATTTTTATAATAAACATTATTATTAATAAAAACACACAACAATTATTATTAATAAAAACATACAATAATCATATATTACTTATTTTGAAAATAACATTATTGTTCAAACAACTAAAATACATAATTATTTATGGCATAACTGAAAATGTTCGGTTTTATTCTGATCGTTTTACATATTCATAGGAGTAGTCAGTCGTCTAGTTAGTGAAATCGAGCTTGTCGAGATGTGTTGTTACCTCAAAATATTCAGTGAGATTTACTTCCTTTTCTTTGGCTTTGAGTGTCTCTTTGTATAATTTACAAAGATGTGGAGGTGTACGACACACTCGAGACCAATGTCCCTTGGATCCGCATTTGTAATAGATGCCTTCACGCTTTTGGGTGGTATTCACTTGAATTTCTTTCCCTTTGGAAGATTCTTCAGGTCGGATCCATTTAAAAGACTTTCTTTCTTGTTGGTGAATGGATTTGCCACGTCCACGGTAATATCGACGGCCACGACCCCGATTTGTTTGATTTTTCCGCTCTGTATGTTTTGTTTCCATTGCATTCACTTCAAGAAATGTTTTGGTTCCAGCACGCCGAGCATTATGGTTCTTGATGAGAAGTTCATTATTCTTCTCAGCTATCATGAGGCACTCTTCCCTTTTACCGCGTTATATTGTTCTTCTCAAGCATTTCTTCCGAGCAGGTTCTATATTCCAATGTCGATATCCTTAACATAGCATAGTTAAATGTCTCCATCTTTTCAAAATCCTGAAACCTCAGGTTTGCCCATTCATCCAGAGCATGTGGGAGAGTTATCTTCTTCTGATTATCAAACCTTTCCTTAAGAGTTTTTCATAACTCTGCTGGGTCTTTTATTTGTGCATAATCTTGAATTAAATTTTAATTCTAAATGTTTCCTCAGGAACATTACAGACTTCGCTTTCTCATCGGGAGGCGATTTGTTTTGCACTTTTATGGTATCAGTCAATTTCTCTGACCTAAGATATAGCTTCATATCAGTGGTCCATTGTATGTAGTTTGTACTAGTTATTTTAAGAGCGGGGAAACGAAGCTTCTCAATATTGGCCATTGATTTTTATCGTTTGATTTAATAGAATCGGATGAACAGAAACTTTCGGCGTGAACAGTGATTTTCGGAGTGAACAGTGACTTTTGGTGTGAATAGTGACTTTGCCGAAATCGTTCATATTTGATCGGAGCGATCGTGCTGATAACGTGTTATAAATATCTTGATTTTGAACTTAAAAGCAAAAGGGAGTTTTAAGATAACAAAAAAGGGATTAACATAAAGTGAACAAAAGTGTTTTTAATATTATGATTTTGTGGGGTGTAACTTTACGATGTCAAAACCCCATATATATATAAAGATGGAGATTGTAAATTGTTAACAGTAACAAATTTTTGACTTTATTTACTACAATAATAATAAATAATTACCCTTTTATTTTGACTATTATAACACTTTAGCTCTAAAGTGTTATGAATATTGTAAATTATTCTAATCTCTTATATATTAATTAAAAAATACTTTTAAAAAAAGATTTTTCCTTCGCGTGTGATTAACGAAATGTAAATATGTTAATGATGTTGATAACAATTCACATTGCATTGTTAGAATCAAACATCAATCAAATCACGATTGAAACTCAAAATCAATCACTCATCTTTGGAGATGAATTGAAGAAACTTAAGAACTGAAAACAAAATAGAAAGGAAGCAGAACACCAAGATTTGGTTTACCAGAATGAGAGTTTTAGATGATTCTCGACTTATTATAAGAAGGTAATCTTTGAATCAGATTCTCAAGTTCTGGTTGACATGATCAACGATCAGAAAAAGATGTCGCCTAATCTCAAATCGGTGATCCAAGATATCTTTAAGAGAGACTTGCAGAAGTAGCACATGCTCCTAACTTAATATGCATCGATAGCATATGATGATTATTTATTTAGACACTGTTTTCGGACGAAAACACCCTTTTAAAAAAAAGATCTTCTCTCTGACACACGTTCTGTAGACGATGCGACAAAACATACATATTTGTTGTTTATAAGGTTAATATAATGGCTTTGTTGAAAATGGACAAATGTCCTTCATATTCGTCTCAATTAATAGTTTTCTTCTTATATCTGCAGTGCACACATAATTGTTCATTATGCATTATATTATAGGGATTCATAATTATTATTATGTATTCTATTTCAAGCGTTTTTTTATATAGATATAGTTCGTTGATTGGACACAGAGGATTTCGAAAGCTTCAGCCATTCTTTGTTGTTGGTCCAGAGGGAAAGAATGTCGCTTTAGCTGATGAGGTTTTGGTTAGAGTCAACCTGGATGAGTTCATTTTTTTTGGTCAACTCGCTAACGAGGGATCTAACTATCGTCATTTCTTTACTATTGATGATTACCGTAACAAGTACAACGGCAAAGTGGAACCCAAGTCTATTATTGTACAATGTATCATCTTTCACGGACATTCATAAGAGGGAATCTATACCCTAAATATGAAAGGGGAACCCAAATAAATCAACATATTGTATGTCGTCTTTAACGGATATTCATAAAAGGGAATCTATACTCTAAAACCTAAATGAGATAGGAGCACCCAAAGTATCGATGTACAATATGTTGTCTTAATAAACATTCATCTAACCCCTAAATGGAAAAGAGAAACCCAAACTTAGCAATGTACAGTATGTCGTCCTTAACGGACATTCATAAGTGGGAATTGAAGTTTTGAAAGGATCGAATAAGAACGTAAAGCTTAGATTTATAAAGAACAAACTCTTCTTTATTACTTGTTTAGGAAAATAACTCAAAATCTAAACAACACACTCTTATAATCTTTGGCACAATTCACCAAATGATTATTCTTTTAGAACTCTCTTAGCCTATTGTCACAACTTAACAATTGACTCTCTTAGTTGGGTTGATTTCAAATGGCTTACATGTATGATATTTATAGAGAGAGAATGGGGTTGGTGGTGCTTCAAATTTCAACAAAGATGCACCTACGTTTGAAGTTTAACAAGAGTTTGGCACCTCCCACTTGACTTATTGGGATTTAGCTTCTAAAAAGGCTCCTGCCACCTTGACTAACACAAGTTATGTTGAAATTATCCAACAGGAATATATACCCTAAATTTGAAAGGGGAACCAAATTATATTATTGTACAATATGTCGTCTTTAACAAATATTTATAAGGGGGAATCTCGAAAAGGAGGAACTCAAACCAATCAACGTACAATATGCCGTCCTTAACGAACATTCATAAGAGGTTATCTAAACCCTAAATAGGAAAAAGGAACTCAAACCTATCAACATACAATATGTCATCTTTAATGGACATTTATAAAGGGTATTTATACCCTAAATGGGAAAGGAGAACCGAAACCGATTAATATACATTATGTTGTTTTTAATGAACATTCATAAAGGTAATCTATACCATCAATAGGAAAGGGGAACCCAAACCGATCAATGTACAATATACCATCTTTAACAAATATTAATAAGGAGGTCTATACCCTAAATAGGAAAAATAAACCCAAACCGATCAACATACAATATGACATCTACAACAAATAATTATAAGGAGGAATCTATATCCTAAATGGAAAAGGGCAACCCAAACCTATAAGTGAACAATTTTCATCTTTATGGATATTTATAAAGAGGAATCTATACCCTAAATGGGAAATAAGAACCCAAACCTATCAATCTACAGTAAACCATCTTTAACGGATATTCAAAAGAAAAATCTATACTCTAAATGAGAAATGGAAACCCAAACCGATTAATGTACATTATGATGCCTTTAACAAACATAGGGGGAATCTATACCCTGAATGGGAAACAGAAACCCAAATCTATCAATGTATAGTGTACCGTCTTTAATGGGTAAGGAGAGCCCAAACAGAGATTCATAATGGGGAATCTATATATTTAAAACTTATTTTCAAACATATTAAGAAATAGTTGAAAACAAATTGTATATTTCTGTAATCATTGACTAATTTCCGATAATATTAAATAGTTTTGAACAATTTTTCGTTTTCATAATTTTTTTACCCCAAAATGATTATGATACTGTAAACATCCACTAGATTCGGATAATTTTGACAAGTTTATACATTTTTTTTGTTTTATAAATTTTGCATAAAGTCATAAACCCCTAACATCCTCTGATTCCTTGTTGAAACGCATTGAGATATTTTTTTTTTGTAAATATCCACTGATTTCCAATAATTTTGGCAAGTTTGTAAATATACAAACTTTTCTCGTCTTTGAGTTACAACGTATTAATCAAATTCTGACCTGAAAATAAATTTGATATTCGAAGCAATAAAAGAGCATTAGTAGAAATTCATCGAAGAAAATGAAGTTTTGTCTTTCAAAAAACCTAAATCTTCCTACTCGAACAATTAGTCCTATAGTTTACAACTATTCAAAAGTTTCGCTAAGGCACCGTCTAACTTGAATCTTAGAGGTATTATTATCATTTGGTAGATCCAAGTCCATGGCTCAGGAGTATAATAAGGCAATTTTTATTCCTTCATATGCAGATCAGGGGCTCAGCTAACGCGTGAAACACTACGCCGGGGGAGTACGGTCGCAAGACGTCAAAATCTGCCTCCCTTGCCCACAAGGAGAGAGTCTGTAATATTATTTGATTTCACAAAATTTTTAACTAAACTCTAAAATATCTGCTTAATCTTCGTCGTAGGTCATAAAAAAATATTTCTATATATATCCATTAACTACAGAGAATGTGAACTTTGAAGGACATCTAAATTTTTCCTAGTGGTGATATTCATATAACCATTGTAGCTGCGGAGGATCAAGAGATATAACAATGACCACAATCAACCATAATTTAAGGTAAATTGTGATTTCATGGGTCTTTCCTCTTGTATAATTGAGAAAAATGCGTGATGGTAAAATTTCGTCCATCTTGGATATGCTATTGAAGAAATGCATTAACAAAGACCAGAAAATATCGTCCTCCCATGTGCCCAACCTCCACAACTACCATTATGTTTTGGTTTTCAAAACATTTGTTGGGCCTTTATGTTTGCTTAATCAATGAGCCGATATATCAATTGAACCCACAATTGTTAATTTTTTAGAATTTTATTATCATTGAAAATGAAAAACATATTACTTTTAAGTACACAATTGAAATTTCATATAAAAATTCCACACTAAATTGCATGAAATAAGATAAATAATATTTTATTGTTGCAATTAAATACTAGTATTTTATAGTTATGGAAAAACAAAAGTACACAGTATTTTATTCTAACGGCCTGCAGTTAAACGAAAATAAATAAATAGCACTACAAACTAAAATAAAGTTAATTTAACCGATGGGCTGAATTGTTATTTTGTTCACAGAATTTTAGATTGGGCTTAGATAGTTTATTAGGCCCAGTAAATAGAAACCCTAAAATTCTATGTCTCTCATACGCTATCTAAGTTCTCTGCTTCTTCGTATACTTTGATGAGTTGATCGATCTCTCGTTTGTAATAAATGCATAAACGTAATAAATGACACGAAGAATTTAACGAGTTCAGGCATCCAATGTGGAAACCCTACATCTCGCCGGGGATTTTTACCCCGGAAAATCCACTATTTTCATTATTTCTCCTTCACCGGAGTTACACAAATATAACACCATATTTAGTATTCTTTGTCATCCTCAACATCATATCAATTTGACCCGCTGATACTTCTATCTCCTCTGGTTTGTGTCAGATCCTTCATCAACCCTAGTTAGATCAATAAACTCATAATTCTCCAACTCGAGGGCATTGATAGGATTGTTCATCAGCACCATCGTATCATCTTGACCCACGAGTTGACTCGGATCTTGAGCTTGAGGAATCGGTTGCAGCAGTTGAAATTGTTCTTGGTTCCACATCATCATTACGTCGTCGTTGTTGGTGTTGTCGTTGTTCTGCATTGGAGGAGGAATCGGTATCTCCTCTTCTAGCTGTTTTTGTTTGTGTTGAGTAACGTCACGTTCTTCTTGTCCCCCTAGCATCATCATCTTAAGCTTATCACCCAAACCTATTAAATGATCCACGAGTTGGATCGACATAATCATGACTTCGTTGTTGTTGTTGTTGTTGTTGTTGTTGTTGTCGCCGCTCTGCATCGGAGGAAAGATCAGTATCTCTTCGTATAGCTGCTGTTGTTGCAGTTGAATAACACGATCTTGTTCTCCCTCTAGCAACAGCTTCAGCATATCAAGCTCATTAGCAAAACCGGCTAAACCAGCCTTTTCTTGCACTTGTTGATTCAACATCATGACGTTGTTGTTGTTTTCGTGGATCTGCGCCAGAGGAATAATCTGTATCTCTTCTTCTTGCTGTTGTTCAGTAACGTCACGATCTTCTTGTCCCTCAAGCATCATCGTCTCAAGCTCATCATCAAAACCGGTTAAACCAACCTCTTCTTGCTGTTGTTCAGTAACGTCACGATCTTCTTGTCCCTCAAGAATCATCGTCTCAAGCTCATCAGCAAAACCGGTTAAACAACCCTCTTCTTGCTGTTGTTCAGTAACGTCACGAGCTTCTTGTCCCTCTAGCATCATCGTCTCAAGCTCATCAGCAAAACGGGTTAAACCAACCTCTTCTTGCACTAATTGGTTCGGTAAGATATCTTACCGGTGTTCTCCGCCACCTGGGGCTGAGGCTGAGGCTGAGTCTGACGGACATATTCAAACTTGTTGACTTTCGTCTTGGTCTTGTCTCGGATCCGGCACAAGACCAAATCTTGGAACTCGTCGTCACCTTTGTGAAGAGAATACTCCGTCATGAGCCAATCGGTCTTCATGCCCTCTCCATGAACTCTGGTATGGTACGTGAGACACTGCTTGTAACCCATCACCCTGTTATGTCCGTCCAAGATATCTTTTTTCCCATCGGTGCTTTTCCAATAGCCGCCTTCGCTTCCTCCTCTTCCAGGTACGGTCCGGTGCGGTATCTTGCCACGTAGTTTATTCCTGGGAACAAAGTAGTACCACTCCTTATTCTTGAAAAGAGGATTACTTACGTGAGGAAGAAGCCACGGCTCATCTTGGTAGACGTCCATAGTTGTTATGAAACTGCTCTGCTTCCTCTCCACCATGTTTCTAAGATAAAGCCTCACCAGTCCTAGATCTTTTGGATCAAACCGTGTACCAACCGGAAACCTCATATCGTGGATTCGAAGAAGAACTAGGGTATATAATTCCTAGGTTAAATAAATTCTCTTTCGACTTATTATGCTCTCTGTTTATCTCTTTTACTTATTGTAACGAGTTGTGAAGTAGAATTATATATAGAGACGTCATGGGCCTCACGGTTTATTTTTTATTTTGTTTTTTTTGTCGGTACTTAATGGGATTTTTAAGTCTAACCATTTTTTATTTTATAATTAAATATATGATTGGATATTAGGATTAAAGATGGCTGTAATATTACAAAAAAACGATTGTAATGATATTTATCTGGTTATTTGAGATATGTATATAAGTTAGAATCTATAATATATCAGGATTAAAGTCGATAAAAAGGAAACAGGAGATATGAGATACATGAAGCGTATAGGGCTTAGAACAGATAATATACACAAAAGCCAAATGGGTTAGAAACTTAGAATAGATTCTAAACGTATCTACGAGGGAATATTTTATGCAGAGAAAATTAAACAAAATGCCACTTTGAGATTACTGTATTTCACAGAACGCCATTCTCGCTGAATCTTTCATAAAATACCATAAGATCTACTGTGCACTTAAGCTAAAATGAGTGATATACCCCTCTTCTCTCTTGTGCGCTTGTTACCATTTCCAGAAGGTCTTCGTGATTCTCCCGAGAGAAAGAAAGAAAAATGAAATCACTGTCTCGATACATCTCTCTCTCACTTAGGCGATGAGTTCTTCTCGATCCATCTCCGTCTCTTTCTCTTCTTTGTTCCTAGTCCATGGATTTAACCTCTTTCAGATTCTCCTTCTTCTTTCACTTTTTTTGACACCAATCTCTTTCCCCTTCCATCGATTTAGTGTTTCTGATTTCCTCTTTCAATTTTTCCTTTTTTTGTTGGGTTCCTTCTCCTTGTGAGGTTAAGTGATGCTTGTTGGGTTCCTTTTTATTTCAAGAAAATAAAGCTGCTAGATGAGTTTGATCCCGAAATCCAGTCCATTGTGAGGTTAAATGATGCTTATGGAGCCGAAGTTGAACTCGGGATTGTCTTGTCTGAGAAATTCATGGAGCCCGATGCTTACTGCATGTTTGATGCTCTAATGAATGGAGCTCATGGTTGTGTTGCAATGGCCGGATTTTTCGCTTACTCTCCAGCTAGCGGATCCCACACGGGTTTACCTCCTGTTCTTGAAGCGTGCACTACATTTTACCATCTTTTGTCGTTCGTTGATTCGTCGCTGCATAGCCATTTGGTTGAACTCGGAGTTGAACCTCAGTACTTTGGGCTTCGTTGGGTACGGGTTTTGTTTGGAAGAGAGTTTTTGCTTCAGGATTTATTGATAGTGTGGGATGAGATATTCTCAGCAGATAATACAACGAGAACAGATGAGGGTAACAATACAAACCAGAGCTACAAGATATTTGATTCTCCTCGGGGAGCTCCAATCTCAGGAATGGTTGTTTCGATGATATTATGTTTAAGATCATCATTGCTAGCAACTCAAAACGCAGCTTCTTGTCTCCAGAGACTATTGAATTTCCCAGAGAAGATTGATGTGAGGAAAATTATAGAGAAAGCTAAGTAATTACAAACTTTGGCTTTGGATGATGATGTACGATCATCAGCTCTATCAATAAACGATGGCTTTGATCAGAGCATAAGTCCTGCAGTACCAGCGCGCACTAATAGCTTTCCTTCGGTATCCACTTCTCCTAAATCTCCAGTTCTCCACTGATAATTGTTTGGGCGATCATGTTTTTGATTAGTTGCGTTGTAAATAGAACTAGGAATTGAAGATGTGTTTAACATTTATTCGAATCATGCTAAAGATATTCACAATTTTTTTTGAATTATTTGAGTTCTTATTCACTGGAATTTGTTGTTGATGATTACTTTTTCTGAATTGGTTGTTGAGTGCTGTTATGCATGTGGACATAAGAGTCGTGGACTTTGATGTAGTCCACGCTGTAGACATAGTTGTCAAGGTGCACATGTAGTCTACGCGATGGACATAGTAGTCCATGCAGTGGTCATAGTAGTAGTCCACGAGGTGGAAATAGTCGTCGTCCACGAGGTGGACATAGTCGTCGTCCATGCGGTGGACATAGGCTGGTCCCGATGATCTTTGTGGGAGGTTGATGAGCAATTGGTTTATCACTACAAGGAAACATGGCTATTTCCATAAGAGGCGACTTGATGTTGAGCAACAAGAAAAAACAGAAAAAATGTTCTCTCTAAAGCGGGAGTATCTTAGATCTCGTAATTAGAGTATTGAGTTTTATTTTCTATAAATAGAAGTTGTTTTATTCACATTTTTGTGATTTCCATAAATACAAGCAAAATGAAATCATCTATATGACCCATACACAAAATAACCGGTCAAATTCTGATTTGCTATAAATGGGCAAATCAAATTCTCATTTGCCTCTAGAACAAATTACTATTTTACTCTTAAATCAGGTTATATAGTTATTAAACTAAACAAATATAATTATTCTAAATTTTATTAAAATTCAAAATAACCATTCGGTTTTACTGTTTTAACCAAACCAAACTTAAACAAAAAAACTTAATAAAAATGACAACCAAATGGGGTTTTAGACTAAACCATAACGAGACCAAATCATTTATTTTGGTTACGAATTTTTTTCCTACTTCTACTTAGTTGTAACCAGATCAGAGCTATTTTTGTCTTTTCAGTAAAAAGAGGGTCATAGAGATTAAAAACGGCCAAGAGAGAATTTGATTTGCCCATTTGGGACAAATCAGAATTTGATCCCAAAATAGCGAACATTACATTTGTTTTGTATTTATCTACGTAGATAATAATAAGAAACCAAAATTTGTTCGAGGACGCTAGCCGTTTTGGGCCTAATTTGGGTTATGTCTTTCGGGCTATAAGCCCATTGCGAAAGAAATAATTAAAGCGGAGAAGCCTATTGTTCTGTACCAAAATGTTGTTATAAAAACGGTGTTTATATATAGTTATATTACCGAAAGAAATTTATTGTACCCGCAAAACTCGGGATATAATATAAAAGAGAGAATATGAAAACTTTATACTAAGGGAAGAGATGTTATTATGTTTGTTCTAAATTAAATTTTACAACATCGAAATATTCCTATTTATAGGCAAATAGATGAAGTTTATTGTGTACGCATAGTGACAGTGGGCTTCACAATAAATATAAATCTTCTTCGGGCTTTACCATCTGACTTTTCACACTCCTTGCCAGAGGCCAATGTCGCTTTGTGCGTTTCATTTTAGCACCTTTGTTGCCTCGTTAAAAATCGCATAGGAAAACCCGGTGGGACAAAACCTCATAAGGTAAAAAGAGTGCGGCCACCTTGACTCCCACTCGAATTATGTCATCTTATATGTCGTTGATGGCCATTCCAATGTTGTGGACATGTTTCTTGAACATCGAGGTGGGTAGTGATTTTGTGAAGAGATGCGGCGTTGTCGCATGATGCGGCATATCTCTTCAATTTCATTCTTACCGAAGTTGGGTGTATGAGAGAAGCTTGAAGGAGAGATATGTTTGGTTCCATCACTTTTGATATATCCTTCTTTCGTTTGAGCAACACATGCAACATTATCTTCATAAAGGATTGTTGGCTCCGTATTTACTTGGATGCGTCTGGCATTTTAAAACCATCAGGTATTCTCATATAGATATCTAATGAGCCATATAAATATGCCGTAACGAAATCCATCAGACGCATTTCTAGATTCTCATTAGCCGTTAGGCTCATAAAGCTCTGATGTCATATCCATCACGGGAGAATATGTTTTCTCATAATCAATCCCAGGTCTTTGGGAGAAACCTTGTGCAACAAGGCGAGCTTTATATCTCATAATTTCATTTTTCTCATTTCGTTTTCGAACGAATACCCATTTGTATCCAACTGGTCTCACACCCTCTGGTGTGAGTACAATGGGTCCGAATACTTTTCGCTTATTAAGCGAATCAAGCTCGACTTTTATTGCCTCTTTCCATTTTAGCCAGTCATGTCTCTTTTGACATTCATATACAGATTTTGGCTCTGGATCCTCGTTTTCCTCATTTATTTCTTTTGACACGAGGTATGAGAAAATATTATCAATATCAACTATCTCATTTCTATTCCATATCCTTCCATTATGGATATAGTTGATAGATATCTCATGATTTTCATCARGCTCATGATGCTCTGCATCATCCTTATTTTCATGATGATCTGTATTATCATTATTCTCATGATTCTCATTTTCCAAAATATTTTCAACCATTTTGGGAGAATTATGCATTTCTGCTTCCTTTCTTTTTCTAGGATTCTTATCCTTAGAACCAGCGTTACACCAGCTTAAAGCGGATTCTAGATTCCGTGTCATCTGCTAGTCCACCTTCTTGTGGAATCTCAATTCTAGCGAAACATTTGCAGCGGTATATGGGATTTTGTTACGTTTTGGTATCTGCGAAATGCATCGGAACTGATTTGCAATACTGCAAATGCATAATACGTCAAACTTCTAGTTCGACTTAGTAGGAGGATCAGGTGTAATAATGTTGGTACACTCCACTTGATATCCTTCTTTGCTTATTTTCTCCCTAGAACAGGAATACTTTCTCAAATGAAATGACAAACCTTAGTAAAGACATCACCGTCTTTGGTTCTGGTATCTTATAATTGATGGAGAATCACATCCAACATAAATTCCCAACCTCGAGGTCCCATTTTTATGCGTTGTGGGGTGATATCGACATACTACCACAAATTCTAAAATGGGAAACATTTGGTTCTCGACCAAATACCGTAATAGAATACTTTTGATATGCACTCGACCTTATCTGAATCGTGTACTGCATATATGGCATGCCCCATACAGATGTTGGGAGATTTGATCTCATGATCAAGCTGTCTGCAATTAATTGCGAAGTTTAATTAATTATTGACCCATTTTGAGTATGAACATGAGCCAGATGCGCACCATTCCGATACCATACAATCATTAAATGATCGGAAGTGAATTCACGCGTTGTCCTAACTCTTTTAATAGGATAATCGCAAGCTGTGCCTCGTTTGATTATCGAGTTAGAAATCTCGAAATACCATATTTCGAGATGATAATAAAAAACATGTGAATCTCTAAGCATCCAAACACCTAAAATAGTGGAATGGTCCACATGGTGGATGAATTGGTCCCATATATCACCTTGAATACGTTCGAGGAACTTTGGTGATTCTTTTAATTTTTGTTGGCAATGGCCTTATTACCAATTTTTCCAGAGAACACGCTTCACATGTCTTTTTATTTCCTGATAAATCCCTTGGATTTTCGTCCATGACCATGTGAAGTCTCATGATTCTCCGCATCATCGTGGTGCGGATGACCAGTCTTTCATGCCATAATATGAAATCATCTTGATTTCATCAACCACAGATTTGATTCATTGCTATATATATGTATGGTGATCAGAAAGAAGCCTTGACAATTTTTCCAAGATAATCTTTTGCCATTTTTTTAGTTATATACATAACCTTCTTTTCATCCTCGATCCCAGGTGGTATCATACGAAGATATCTTTAAAACTCAATAAATTCCTTTTGAATTTGGAGTATACATGGCGTTATCAATGGAAAATTTCGTTCTTTGCGCGAAAATCGGCTTGAGTTCCTTTTATCAGTCAACGGCCGATAGTGTATTAAGATAATTTTTGTCCTTTTATATTTAGAAATATATCTTATTCTTCGAAATAATGTGTGTTGTTCCTTATCTATACATATTTTTTTTCTTTTTCTTTGGATTTTGATCTTGATATCCATTTACGTAATCAGCATCATGTGTTAGCGAATTTCATAAATAAAACATATAATGGTTTTATAATGGTTTTGTTTGAAAAATATTTTATTCGGAAAAAGATTGAAAATACATAATAATTTTATATGACATAATAATTCTTTTTCTCTCAATACAAGCATTTTCATGCATAGGAGACTTATTCTTTTTTGCATTCTGACATTTTCGATGGTGGTTTTAAAATCATTCTCAAATGCGAGAATCGAGGTATGGTGTTCCTCGAGTGTTGTTAGGTTCACTTCTTTCTTTTGCCTTTACTTCTTGATATAGTTTACATGAGATGAGAATGCGACAATCATTGGAAAAATGCCCTTTCGTTCCACATCTGAAACATATATCCTTACGTTTCTAGGAGTGATCTATTTTGATCTCTTTTCCTTTTTGAGATCGTTCATTTTGTACTCATTTAAACGACCCCGATTGGTCTGGCCTGTTCTTTCAGGATTTTGACTTTCCATAGCATTCACTTCAAAATGCTCCGTTCAGTGGTTGGAAATTGTGGTTTTAATGAGAAGTTCATTATTCTTCTTCGGAATTAATGCCATAATAATCGGAGAACCTCTTTGTATCCCGACTTACACATTTCGGGAGATACTATGTTCCTTATGAAATGTCAGGTATGTTTTCTCGAGCATTTCTGACTCGGAAACTGTCTTACCACAATATTTTAATTGAGATACAATCCGCAATATAGCCGAATTGTATTGCTCGACTTTTCAAAATCACGAAACCTCGGGTTTTTCCATTAAGGCATGAGATGAGTAATCTCTTTTTGGTTATCGAAACCTTGCCTTTAGGCGACCCGCTTCTGGTCTTTTATGTAGCATGTCATGCGTCGCATTCTCATCTAGATGTTTTCGTAGAATATAATTGACTTCCGCCTTTTCTGCAGAAGTTTTATTTTTCTTTTATTGTATCGGACGATTTTTCGATTCTGCATGGAGTTCCACATCGGTGGTTATGCTATGTAATTCGCTCAGTGACTTTGAGGTGAGAATTTAAACTTAATGTTTGCCATTTATTTAAAAACAAAACCAAATATAATTTTTTTTATTAGAACGATTTTTAAATCGATTACATATTAATAAACAAAGCGATTACAAGGAAAAATATCCCATAAAAAATTAAACCAAAACTAAAGATAAATTCTCCGGGGGTAAATTCCCCAACGGAGATGCCATAAATACAAACAATAATTAAAACTAAACACAGCATTAGAAATATGCGAATCATTGTACAAATAAAATCTAAGCAAATTTCTTATAGGAATGAGATGGGATGTGAATAAATGAGTGAATGAGAGAGTGTATTTATGGTGACAGAGATCATCCACGGTGAACCAGAAAATAAATTATTTGGCGGCTTGGCCGACCGATAATATTCAATAAATTTCCTGGTGGCATAGCCGTCCCGTTAATATTAAATAGAGCATAAGGCAGCTTAGCCCTCCTTCAGAATAAATGGTGGTGTGTTAAACATCCACTCATCAGTATTATTTTTAGGAGGCGCCAGTTCGCCTACGATATATTTGTTTTTTTGAACAAAGTAACTTACCCCCGGTATTAATCGGATGTCTTACCGTTTGTTTTAAAATCGGCAATGAACAATATTTTCGGCGTGAATAGCGTCTCACGGTGGTAACGGTGATTTTGGAAGTGAATGGTAAGTTCGTCGTGAACAGTAAATTCCGACGTCGACGGTAACGTCCGTCGTGAATAGTAACTAGCGGTATCAGCGGTAATATAACGATCAGAGTGATCGTGCTGATAACGTGTTATAAAAACGGTGTTTATATATAGTTATATTACCGAAAAAAATTTATTGTACCCGCAGAACTAGGGATATAATATAAAAGAGAGAATATGAAAACTTTATACTAAGGGAAGATATGTTATTATGTTTGTTCTAAATTAAATTTTACAACATCGAAACATTCCTATTTATAGGCAAATAGATGAAGTTTACTGTGCACGCATAGTGACAGTGGGCTCCATAATAAATATAAATCCTCTTCGACGGTGCCTACCATTTGACTTTTACAACAAATGTGATATTATTGCATTCTTTGACTTTTTAGAATTCAAAATCAAAATCTTCGGTTCGACCAAATTAAACTGCAAATTTAGCTTCGTCTGGCTAGTTTGGTTTACTTTCGGGTAATAATAAATCAAGGGATGATTACTAAAATATAACAGGATTTTGTTTTAATAACTAGAATAACTAGTATTTTCTGAAAATAACTAGATTGTAAGAATCTTTTTTAACCTAAAAAATGCTCCTTATTCGCTGTGTTAGAAATAAAAGTATTATAAAAATGATATTAATGAATTTTGGCGCCCCTGGCAAAAGTTCCAGTTATTTAAAAAAAAATCGGCAAAAATTTACGGTTTCGCCACTTCGAAAAACAAAATCGGCAGAGATAAATTTGTGGCCGATTTGTTGACATAGTACCCGCAGACTTGTTGTAAAACAAATATGCGGCAGATTTGTTTTATAGTTACCGTAGACTTGTTTTAAATCAGTTTCGATTTGTTCTTACTGGACCGTAGATATGTAAATCTGCGGCCAATTTGATTTGCCGACTTGTTTGCTAAACACTGCATATTTATTTTACAATAATAAGTCTGCAGAGCAGTTACTGCAGATTTTTTGTAGTGCTGACAGACTTATTTAAAATCTGCCTGTTGCCGCAGACTTGTTTTCCCTAGATAATTATTAGATTGACTCGTAGTGATGACAGATTTATCCGACGTCATAGCAAATTTCTTTTGAGCGGCATGCTTATTTGTCATGACCGCAGATTTGTTCGATCATGTATCCGCAGACTTAATCCTGACTAGACTAACCATTTTAGTGGCCGTAGACTTATTTTCCGCAGATTTGTAACACAGGTCGGGACTCGTTACTGCGACTTCGGACTCGCCTTGACCTGCTCGTATCAAGAAGCAGTATAAGGAATTTTTTTAAAATACTTGCACGTCTAAGTCCAAGTCCGAAATTTTTCTCACTACTTGCCCCGTTACCCGCCTTGAAACTCATTACCCACCCCGTTACTTGTTACCCTCAACAAAAATATCCGTTACCCATAAAATATACTCGTTACTCGCAACAAAAATACTCGTTACCCGTAAATTATACTCAGTATCCGCCACAAAATACTGGTTATCATTACTGCGTTACATGAAATTACCGTTACCGCAAGTCAAGCAGGGCAAATACCTCGGAAGTAATGGATTTTGGGGCGAGTATCCGTTTAGGCGGATACCCGTTTTTGGCGATTCCAAGTCCAAGTCTGAATATCGTATTACTCACACGGGGTGGGTCAAGTATCAAGGCCGGCGAAAATAATAGGTATCCACCCCGTGTCCTGGTCTAGTAAACCTTTTTGGCCGTAGATTTACCGTTGTAGATTTATTTCCAGTAACCGCAGATTCAGTAACCGCAAATTTGTTTCCAGTAACCGCAGTTTTCTTCAAATCAATCATCAAACAGATTTATTTAACCGTAGATGACTAATATTTAAGATTTTCTTGCGTAAACCAATACAAAAACAAATTTGAAAATTGAATCGTACCATTTCAGTTAAACATTATTGGCAACCGATCCACTATTTTCAACACTAGATTACAATGTTCTAATTCGTAGGTTAATCATTGAAACAACATGTTCTTCTTGTCTTAATTGTAACGGTTTGAAATTTGGTGTAGGTTTGATTGTTTTACTTTCTAATTCAAACCTAATTGCAACGGAAAAGAGAAGAAGCAAACCTACGACGGAAGAGAGAAGACAACGATGGCGGGACGAGACTGCACGGCGAGACGAGGAGAAATGGAGAGACGGCAGGAGAAAACGACAGAGAGACGGCAACGACGACACCGAAAAATCGCGAAGAGGAGACGGCGACGGCGAAATCGCATAAAAAGGAGAAAGTGAGGAGAAGTTTAAAAGTTTTCCACTTTAATTAGGTTTGAAATGACATTTTCTTGATTTCAAAAAATCTGGTTTTCTGGACATATCCAAAGATTTTGAACTAATTACTAATTTTTGGTGTAGTCTAGTTATTTCAACAAAGTTTTGGGTCATTCTAGGTAAATTTTACAATTAAATATGAGAGAACGGTCTGGGACCACCCCAAGTATGAGTCGACGGAAATACCATACACGAAGTTTGGGGCTCGGTCCAATTGAATACCGATTTAAGAATCACGGTCTAATTGCATACCAAGTTTGTAAAATCGGTCCAATTGAATACCGATTTCAAAATCGTGGGTTTAATTGATAATTTGTAAAATTAGATACAAAATCTCGGATAAACTTTTGGTTTAATTAATGAATTACGAAAATCAAAATCTAAAACCGGTAAGAAGGGAAAACCCAATACTAAACCAATTACCCAACCAATCTAACCAATTACTAATACCGAAAATCGATTTAATCCTTAAAATCGATTTCATCTTCACTTACCAGATCTCAAATCCTTCGAACAAACAACCGTCGTGGAAGAACCGACGACGATAAAGCTGGTTCCATCTCTCTCTCCTCCTTTTCCAGTCGAAAAACATCACAAGAAGCTTCACTCGTCTTCTTCTTCAACAACCTCTGGATCAGTGTTTTGATGGCGATGGACTCAGAGTTTTCCATTCATCATTAAACTATGCCTTGTCATCACCAATAAGCTTGACCCTCTCAAAAGCATCGTTCTCAGAAATCAAACCTTGAGCTACAATAATCTCCACTAGCTCCTTCAAATACGGATACTGAACCCAAAACTCCTCCTCACTACCATCATGCTCAGTATCTGTAAACACAAAAATCACAGATTCGTCTTCAGATGAATTGAAAATCTCAGAATCGTTGTACTCATCGTCGGATGGAGAGTTGTTCATGAAGTGAATCTGGATGAAATCGATTTTGGGTATTCAATCTCCATCGATGATTTGGGAAGAAGAAGAAGAAGAAGAGAGGGAGAAGCATTGGATTTTGGTTTAAAATCGATTTTAGGATTGGGTTAATCGATTTCTAATTGGTTTTCGTAATTTATTACTTAAACCGAAAGTTTATCCAAGATTTTGTATCTAATTTTACAAATTATCAATTAAACCCACGATTTTGAAATCGGTATTCAATTGGACCGATTTTACAAACTTGGTATGCAATTGGACCGTGATTCTTAAATCGGTATTCAATTGGACCGAGCTCCAAACTTCGTGTATGGTATTTCCGCCGACTCATACTTGGGGTGGTCTCAGACTGTTGTCCCTTTAATATTGTTGTAAACTTGTTAAAATAAACAAAAACATTATCAAGAATTCAAGATGTCCAATTTTTATACTTTGAACAAAATCCTACTAAAATGAGACATTGAAAATTAAAATGGAGGCAAAACCAGAAATCGAAAACAGGAACAATCATGGAAATACTCGATTCTTTAAAATCAAATATGGGTTAAAACAAAATCGACGATTCTAACTTTGAAAGTGAATTATATGCAATGTTGGAGCAATCTTTATGGTAATCGAATCAATAAAATTTGATTAGATTATCAGTTGGAAAAGGGATAACGAGGTGAGTTTAATCGGTGACAAAAAAACTTACATATTATCGAGACGAGGAAAGAATATGACGAAGAAGATGAATAGTGTTGGTTGGTATAGTTACCGATCTATAAAAATCGATTTATGAGAGTAAAGAGAAGTGACAAAACGTTTACGGTGATTTCACGATGTCTCTCTAAAATTACCTTAAGAGAGATGATGAACAATTATCGTATCCTCTTTTATGTTAATAAAGTGAATTGAAATTGTTGCCCTCTTCAATATATTGCTTATATGCTAACCCAAGTGTTTTGTGTGTTGTTTGACATGACCGTCGTAAGAAAAACAAATTTCATATGAATTACCATCAGAGAAATCGTGAAGGGCAACAATGTAAAAAGACATAAATTAGTCTAGTTGTATTCTATTGTGCCAAGTTGAGTTAAGGTTTTAGTGGAAAAAGACATTATGCTATAATGTTTGGGTTAATGAAAGTAGCTGATGTTGAGCCACAAAAAAAAAAGAATGAGAGTTCTAGATGCAGATAAGTGTGGGCAAATGGGTATTCGATTCAGCTATGGTTTTTTCGGGTATAAGAATTTTTACCCATTTAGGAACCGAAATAGTTTCGGTTTGATTCCGGATCGGTTCGGTTCCTAATTTTAACCAGTGTATACCCAAAATTTTTTAGATATTTTGGATAATTTCGAGTAAAATATCCAAAATAACATAAAAATATCCGAAATCTGGTAAAAACCGTTCGGTTTCGCGAATTTTGGATAAAATTTGGTTAAATTCTATTATGTTCCAGGTAAGACCCGTTCGATTCTAGGTAATACTTGTTTGGTTACAAGTATTTTGGGTTAATAATTGTAATTTTGGGTAATGAGTTATATAATTATACTGATATTTTAGGTATAAAATTATACCTCGGATATTTCAGATATCCAATCGGATTTCGGTTCGGGTCTGGATTCGGTTCCGGATTTTTGGGTATAGAATTCTAGGAACCGTTTGGATATTTTGTCGGTAACAAATTTGGTTTCAGATATTCTTTTTTGAATCAGTTCCTGTTCGGATATTCGGTTCTGATTTTTTTGCCTAGCGTTAGTTACGCAATGAAGAAATAACAAAGTAAATATAAATGCTTTCAAAGAGTCCACTTGATAGAGAGGGTGATTGGTTAGAGTTATAGACTTTTCTAAAACCATATTTTGGTTTAAAAACTTAAATTGAATGTAATTATGCTTTATAAATATTTGAATTGAAAGCAATCATGCTTTATAAATATTTTTCAAAGCCAAAGCCACATTTAAAAACCTACAGCCACTTTTATGATTTTTTTCTTTTTTGGAATAAAAGTCTAAAACCATAAATTTTGGGTTTTGGAAACTTTTCTTTGGTTTTTCATTGATACATGTCGTGTATTTGATAAAAAAAATAGAAAAAATTTATTATTTTCTAAAGAAATTTTACTTAAAAAAATTGATAAATTATATATATATATATATATATATATATACATAATTGTCATGTAGTCACTAGATAAAAAAAAATTCATTATTTTTTTTAAAAAATTTTACTTAAAACAAATTGATAAATCCTATATATATATATATATATACATGATTGTCGTGTTTGCATTTTTAGTATTTTAATTTATTATTTATTTTAGTTAAATGAAAGTTTAATAAATTTATTTTTTACTAATATTCATTAAATATTAATATATAATAGACACTAATATTCACCAAATATTTTGATATTTTAAAAGTCATGCCTGATTCAGGTAGATAAGCAAATGTCTGTCAAAAATCTGAAGCAAAATTACTACATGTCATAAAAATGAGAGAAAAATCATAGTAATCACTGTCAAAAATCATCGAGCTATATTTCCTCCTTCATTTGGTTGCTTTCTCGTATAGGAAGATATTTTCCGGGAAAATGACAAACTGAGAAAACTTTCCAGAAAAAAATGAAAGCTATACACAAGACTCACGCTTCCGTTCACGTGGCAATCACTTCCAATGAACGATTCTCCTTGTTTCTCCCAAAGTCACATCACAAAACCTTTTTTCCGAGAATCTCACTACAAAGAGTAAGATTCTCGAAACTCCGATCATTGAAGCAAAGAAGAGATGCTTACTTCACCTTCTTCTTCCTGTGATTCATTTTCTTCCAATTTCCCTCCGTCGCTCGGTAATGCCTTCTCTAGTAGCTTCACCATTTCCATGGGGTTAGTCAATTACTTTTCTTCGTCTCTTTTGTTTGAAATTAATGATCTGGATTTGAGTTCTGATTCTGAATTGGCTTCGTACTTGTAGATTGAAATTGAGTAGGAGAGTGACTGGAGCTCGAATTTTCTCCCGTAAGGCACGTCTTGTTCGTAATCCTTAGTCTCGTTCTGGTTTATAGTTTTACATTCCAAAACCGAGTTATATAATCAACATTGTTTCGTCGTAGGTAGATTAAGGATCGTTCAACACTTAAGGTCTCTTGTCGTCGTGCACACGAACGAGTGGTTGAGGTAAATCTCTTGGTTTAGTCTTACTCTTTAGTGAGTGATTTTTTCATGGCTGCTTCTGTGGAATTTCTAGGAAGAAGCATCTCCAATGACGGAGACTAGACGATCCTTTAAAGTTTCTTCTGGTGAGATATCTCCTCTTGGTGTGTCTCAAGTCGACAAGGGAATCAATTTTGCTTTGTTTTCTCAGAATGCTACTTCTGTGACACTCTGCTTATCACTTCCTCAGAGGTATTCATATCTTTATATCTTGTAAATTTCATTTCGTATAATTCGTTAGTGTAATAAATAGAAACAAAATTCTTTTAGATGGGTGTAAGTTCTTCATTTTGAGAGGCTGATGCAATAAAAAAACTTTTAGTGATTTTGCTCAGAGTTTATTGTTTAGTTAGATTTTTAAGTTTGTTTATGTTTTGCTTGCTTAATCTTTGATGCGATTTTTTGTTGGTGATATTTTTTTCAGTGATATGGATGATACGAATGATGATGGTATGATCGAGTTGGTTTTGGATCCCAGTGTTAACAAGACTAGGGATACTTGGCACATTTGTGTTGAGGTATTCTCATACGCTGAGGAACTTCTTCAGATAGTTCATTTCTTATGCTATTTTTTTTCCTTCTCACTTTTCATTGGCTGTGACATGTTTTACATTTTGATAGGATTTGCCTCTCAGTAATGTTCTCTATGGTTACCGTGTTGATGGTCCTGGAGAATGGCAACAAGGACATCGGTTTGACCGTAGTATTTTGCTTTTGGATCCCTATGCAAAGCTAGTTAAAGGTCGTTGCTCTTTTGGAGATAGTAGCCAAAAGTGTGCTCAATTTTATGGAACTTATGACTTCAAGAGCTCGCCATTTAACTGGGGAGATGACTATGAGTTCCCTAACATTCCTGAGGTACAAATTTCATTTGTCTCCTTCAACTAGTTGTTGCATGGTTCTGTTGATGAACTATTTTTCTGACACTGGATTGTGGAATTTGTATTTCAACAGCTTTTATGGTTTCTGCCCAGGTATTTTGCAGCGTTTCATTTTTTCTTATCTGGTGCTGTTTTGCAGAAGGATCTTGTTATTTATGAAATGAATGTTCGTGCTTTTACTGCTGATGAATCCAGTGGAATGGATCCGGCTATAGGGGGCAGTTACCTTGGTGCCATTGAGAAGGTAATTATATTTTACCTCAAACATATGTTGAGATGCTGAAATTACTGCACACTTGTTCTTACAGCTGATCAGCACTAGGGTTAACATCAGGCGTCATTTACCAATAAAACATTAAAAGCTTATTATGATAGATATTGAGGATATGTTTCATCTGCTTGTATGTTTGTCTACAAAGCTTATTTTATAGCTCACTCTTTTTTTCGTCTAAAAGATCCCACACCTTCAAGATCTTGGTATAAACGCAGTGGAGTTATTGCCAGTGTTTGAGTTCGATGAACTGGAGCTTCAGAAACGTCCTAACCCTAGGGATCACATGGTAATCACGAATCAGCAATTTGCATTTCTGTGTGCTTGTAATATTTCTTGCAGGTCTTGTTGCCATGGTAACTATAAAATTATTCCCTTTTAAATTTAACTTGAGCCTTCATGAATGGAAATGTCCGTGCTTCCCCTACCTAAAAGATATTTTTTTACTAGGTTAACACATGGGGTTACTCGACAGTTAACTTTTTTGCTCCAATGAGCCGTTATGCTAGTGGTGAGGGAGACCCTATTAAAGCTTCAAAAGAGTTTAAAGAAATGGTTAAAGCCTTACATTCTGCTGGTATAGAGGTAAGCAATGCCCTTGTCTTACCGACTTTTTCGTGGGGCCTCGAGTTTCTTTTTGGCTAATGAAGTTTGTTTCTTGTTGAACTTATTGTTTCTGATTATTCTTCAGAAGTATTCTTACAATTTTTCTCTGCAGGTTATTTTGGACGTAGTTTATAATCATACCAACGAAGCTGATGACAAATACCCTTATACCACTTCATTTCGTGGCATAGACAATAAGGTGAGTGATAAGAGGAGTGACCTTCATTTCAGTTTATTTCTTTTCTTATCTTGGAACTCTAAACAGTGTGAAATCTATCTGCAGATTTATTACATGCTTGATCCAAACAACCAACTGCTTAACTTTTCCGGCTGTGGTAATTTATATTGAAGCATATTCTAGGCTTGACTTTTGAAAATTCCGTACTTCAAATAAAAGTTTGTTTACAGTAAGCTGTAATATGTATTCTTAACGTTTCTTTTGTTTTCTGTTCCCAGGGAATACACTGAACTGTAACCATCCTGTTGTTATGGAACTAATACTAGATAGCTTAAGGCACTGGTATGGACAAAATCTGTGTTAGCCACTGTAAATAATTGGACCAAATAATATGAAGTTGATCCTGAACGTGACAGTGATTTGGAAGAATCACTTGTTGATTTTCTTTCTTCTTGACAGACATTGTGGTTACTTCACATAGTTAAATCATTGGTTCTGATTTCTTCTCTTTACCTAACCGCAGGGTCACTGAATATCACGTGGATGGTTTCCGATTTGATCTTGCTAGTGTGCTTTGCCGAGCAACAGATGGATCTCCACTCAGTGCTCCCCCACTCATAAGGGTAGGTTTTAATGTATTGTTCTTGCATTTTCAGAAAATAATATATTAAATTGTTGCCATGACGTTCATTTTGAAATTTCTTAATGAGTCAGGCAATTGCCAAGGATTTTGTTCTGTCAAGATGTAAAATAATTGCAGAGCCTTGGGATTGTGGAGGGTTATATCTAGTCGGGAAGTTTCCAAATTGGGATAGGTAACAGTTTTAGCTTCATAACTAGCTTAAGTTGATGCCTCCCAATAGTACTTTACTTGGTAGTTCCTTCCGAATTTCTGCGGTTATCAACTTTGTGTAACTGCTATGGCTACTGGATTTTTCCCAAAGGTGGGCTGAGTGGAACGGAATGTACCGGGATGATGTTAGAAGATTTATCAAGGTAAACATCGGATTATTTTTCACCTTGTCTTTGGAAAGGCAAGAATTGTTGCGGAAACACTCTAATCTTCCCCATTGTTAGGGTGACAGTGGTATGAAAGGAAGCTTTGCTACTCGGGTTTCAGGATCTTCCGATCTTTACCAGGTAAGATTCATCCAAGTTATTATTTTTTGTATTAAATCTGAATATTCAGGGAAAGCTTAGATGCAGTTTAACTGCAGTAGAATTCAAATAGGTTTCGTGATATCGTCGGCTCGTCGCACTTCTCCTCTTCTCTTATATAGGTTAACCAGCGGAAGCCTTACCACGGTGTAAATTTCGTGATTGCACATGATGGATTCACATTGCGAGATCTTGTATCGTACAACTTTAAGGTAATTTTGATTTCCAATGTATTGATTTTAATACCTGAATGAGTCTGTGCTTTATTTATCTCTTCTGCATTTTAGCACAATGAGGCCAATGGAGAAGGAGGAAATGATGGATGTAATGACAATCATAGCTGGAACTGTGGTTTTGAAGGTACAATTAGAACCTCACTTCACAACATTCAAGTGTTAATGGTTTCTCTGTATAAATTCTTATTCCAGCATTCAAGTTTACACTCTGTTTCTTGACAGGGGAAACTGGTGATGCTCACATCAAGTCTTTACGTACTCGGCAAATGAAGAATTTCCATTTAGCTTTGATGATTTCTCAGGTACGTATTGCCAACATACACCTTTATATATACTGTTAAAAATCCAAAATTCGTATGAGACCAACCGTGATAATGATCAGGGAACACCAATGATGCTAATGGGAGACGAATATGGACATACCAGGTATGGTAATAACAATAGCTACGGACATGATACCGCTCTCAACAATTTCCAGTGGAAAGAGGCAAGTTTTACATCTCGCGGTTTGTCCTTCTATGGTTATTACAGATTCCCCATGAATTGTAATCATTTCTTCTTTCTAAATCCAGCTCGACACAAAGAAGCAGAACCATTTTAGGTTTTTCTCGGAGGTGATCAAGTTTCGACATTCACACCATGTACTCAAGCATGAAAATTTCCTCACCCAAGTAACTAACCTCCTCTCGTTTACATCTATTCCTTGGATTTTTGAGTGCTATTCTAATGTGCAATGTTTGTCTAAAGGGCGATATTACATGGCATGAAGATAATTGGGACAACCCTGAGAGCAAGTTCCTAGCTTTTACGTAAGACACAAAAGTCCCAAAGTTTCTTGCTTAGTGTGTAATACTGCTTAACGAGTTATCAGATTTCAGATTAATAAGTGATTCTTCTTGCAGTCTCCATGACGGTGTAGGTGGCCGTGACATCTATGTGGCATTCAACGCCCACGATTACTTTGTCAATACTCTGATTCCACAGCCACGACAGGGGAAACAATGGTTCCGTGTGGTCAGTCTTTCTTTCTTTCTTTATTTCGTCTTCTTTGGTTCTCTGATTCCATGACTGACTCAATTGTCATGTTTCCACAGGCTGACACAAACCTTGAGTCGCCGGATGATTTTGTGAGCGAAGGTGTTGCTGGCGTGGCTGATACCTACAATGTAGCCCCATTCTCTTCAATCCTTCTCCAGTCCAAGTAAGATACGCACTCACTCGAGCAGCTTCAAGCCTTCAACACAATAACGCACAGTAGAGGAAAAATAAGGTGTTTGAGTTATGAGGAAAAGATTCATGGCTCCATGAGTGTCTTGTAAAACTTGATTACATGTAAAACTATAAATATACGACATTTCTAATCACAAATAAAGATATATATATAGTTTTCGAGCCATGGTACAGTTTTTTTTCTTATCATGCAATATATATTATTCAGTTGTGTTTGGATATGAAATATATATATAGTGATATTATTAATTTAAATTTGTTTAAATGTAACACCTATGTCATGTAAAGTTTGATAATCTAATCCAGCACTTGAAGTTACAATAAATAATATCATTAATCTTCATGATTTTGGGTTTCACAAGCTTTACTTCATAATCGAAAATTACATTTTACTAGCCTTTTGAAATTATTCAGATCGGCCCTGCTCCTTTGGCATGTAAGGTCTTCAAGCTTCGAACCATATTCTCAACAAAATGTGATAAAATTATGTTCACAAAAACTATATATAATTTGTTTTTTGTTTTTATAACAAATTGTAAATAATAAAAGAAGCCTCTTCTGTCTTTCAACTTAAGGTGACTCACCACTTACCACATTTGATATTGTCATCTTCGAAGAACTCAAACTTTTTGTCTTTTATTGTTAGTAAACAATTCAAAATCGTTCTAAATTCAAGGGCATCCGAAGTTCCAATTATTGAAACAATGAAAATAGATGCTTCGATCGTAGAGTCAGAGTTTAATATAGTAAAAATTTGAGAATCTACATGGCGCATGGGAAACATAGACGCGTGGTAATCACTAATCATAATGGTAAGTGAAAGTTTAGGTCACACTAATTAAAAACTGATTAATCTTGACACCTTTAATCTTATCAACGTGGCTAGGGCAGTCTTTGGAAACAACGCGTAGTTGGTGTTGTTAGTTCGGTGGTCGGAGACCGAGCCAAATCCATAGGACGGCTCATATTTTTTCATCATGAGTGTGCCGTGTAAGAAAGGTTTGGATCAAGTTTGGTCGGTTTGGTGGTTATGCTATATTAGTTATAGTTTACTGATATTCCAATAAGTAAATCGATTTTTTATTTTTTATATTTTTTTGGTCGGCAATCGATTATTTATTTACTTCAATAGATTTGTTCGTTGAACGACTTATAAAGAGTAGAACAATTGAAATATTTTTGATGATTATATATGTAAGATAGAGACAGAAATATGTTGGCAGGTTTATCAAAAAAACAAAATTTCAATTTCATTTGTCACCTATCGATTTTATTCCAACAAAAAAATTATATCTCCACAAATTTTGGCATAGGTTTGGTGATATCAACTTTAATCTTTAGATGAATTATGTAATTTGTTTGTGAAAGTGTCGATTTTTTCAATAGTTCATCAATTAGATATGCTAGATGTAATAACTACCGATTTGTTGTCTACTAATTTTATCCGTTAATAATTAACGATAAATCCTCTATATATTAATTGAGAATCATTTTAACAAAATAACTTTATGTTTACGTAGAATATTACATCACTGGCATGCTAACGTGTCGTCGCCAAAGTGATTCTCAGGAAATATATAAAATAGGACATTAATTACTAGACTAATTACATAATATGCCATTAGATCAATCATATATAAACTATCTTTATTTTAAAAATTATAATCTTACTAAATTAGTTATTTATTTATGGAAAATCGATTAAGTAAATATTCCATAAAATTATAGCTGATTTTATTATTTCATAAATTTGATTAAATCAAATAAGTAAATATTGCATAAAATTACAGTTGATTTTATTGTTTCCTAAATTTAGTTTTAAAATTTTATTTTAAAAAGATATTGTTAAACTAAATAATTAATTAGTAACATAAATATGTAAAAAAAAGTTAGTTTTAAATTTTAATTATTTATACAATAATATATTATTATAATATTTAGAAATATTTATTTAATTTATTAATTTTTTGAAAAATATTATAAATATCTTATTTCGCGTATAACACAGAAATTAACTAGTTATAATATTATTATTCAGCAACAAACTATTAACGACTAAACAAAACCGTCACTAATTAGCTTTAACCCTTAATAATAGATTAACAACAAATATACTTTAGTTACTAATAGTGTGCTTTCTTATAATATATTTTGACTCATACAAATTTAATTCCTCACAACTAAAGGAGAAAGAGTTAATCCTTCGATATAATATCAATATTCAAGAAGGATCATAGACACATGATCAATCATTTAAATAGAGTTGTATAGTTTTTGTCTCCTTTTGATCTCTAACGTACATTTTATAGTCTCATTATCCAAATATTCGAACACATGTTTGAATATGAAACTAATTTGACTTTGTCTTCATACAGAAAAGTCCAAAACTTTGTTTGAGCTCATATAATAATAATAAAATAAAAAACAAATCGTCCCAAATTATAATAACAAGAAACTCTTGGGACTTATTTACAAATTAACAATAAAGATTTACACGTCTTCTTGTAATCTCGTAGAAACATCACTTCTCTTCTCTTATATAAACCCTCTTCGTCTCCTCTTTGCTAGAACCAGAACCTTCACTTCTCTCTCTATCTCTCTCAAGAACTTAGCTCAAACTTACAAAACTATGGCATCGAAATCCGTCGTCGTTTTGCTCCTCCTCGCTCTCATATCTTCCTCAGCCATAGCTCAAGCTCCAGGACCAGCTCCAACAAGATCTCCTCTTCCATCCACTGCTCCACCTACTCAACCTCCAAGAACCGCCGCACCAACTCCTTCAATCACCCCCACTCCTTCACCCTCCGCCACTCCCACGGCAGCTCCGACTTCACCTCCGGCTGGTTCACCACTCCCTACCACCGCTTCACCACCTGGTCCTCCAACATCTCTCACTCCCGATGGAGCTCCCGTCGCTGGTCCGGGGGGATCCACTCCCGTCGATAACAACAACGCCGCCGTTGCAGTCACCGCTGGATCTTTAGCTGGATTCGTATTCGTCGCTTCTTTGTTGGTGTAATTTGGTTATTTTTAGAATCTATTGAGATAGTTTTTTTTATTCTATTAATGATTTTTTTGTTCGTGTGTTAGTTTTTGATTTATGTATTAAGAATTGAGTTTAGCGTTGGACGATATTAGATACTCGATTTGTGTTTTTTAATAGTCGTTTTAAAATTATTATCATTTGTGTTTTTATTATATCTTTAGTAAACACTTCGTGTTATATCGTTTGTTATTATTATCACTAATGTTTTATTATGTGATGATATGGGAATTTCCCTACATATTATGGTATATTAAGTCTAAACCAATTTGATTATTGCGTCTGGATTTGAATTAGTTATTTAGTGATGCCTTGTCGAATTCGAAATTGGTGGGGTTAAGACTTAAAAAGTGATTAGTGAGTGAACACCTTTATAAAAAAGAAGGTGATTAGTGATGACTGATGAGGTTAGCAACGTGTGCGTGTGTAAAGACACGTCTCGAGTTGTTCAAGAACGGTGAATTGTCGTTTATAGGTGGTGGCAAAAAAAACCAACAGCTGTTTGGTCTCTGTCTCAGATACTCTGAGTCTTCCTTTATTTTTACACTTCTATTGCATTACTTATTGGATAACTTTGAAATTACGAAAAGTCTGTAATATTAATGAGATTAATTGCGTTAAAAATTGAAAATTTGGATTAAAAAAAGTCTTTGGGTTTGGTCAGGCAGGTAAGAGTAGGTGTTGTCACGTGGAAACAGCTGTAAGAATACATAACATATAAAGCTTTTTTTTACAGGATTCTTAATTGGCTCAGCCATGTGGGCTTCTACGTATTCTATCACCATTTTGGTTAAAGGTGTCGTAACAAAATATTACTCATATTATAAGTTTACTTAAAATTATGAAAAGAGTTGGTTTGCTATGAAGGTAGACGAAGATACCATCCTTTTTTAGTTAACATAAATCGGAAAAGAAAACCTCACGTCTTTTTAGGTTTTTGCCCAAAAGGAGGAAAAAGAAAAAAAAAAAGTTGATGAAATTGTTCCTTTTAAAGGGAAAAGGCTGGAGAGCATTTGCATTCAATAGCTGTGAAATCTGATTCGCATTTTGATGATTCATTCCCTCCTCTAATATTCCAACTCAACCACACTGAAAACTAACAAGAATTTGTCCTTTTTCGAATACCAATGTCATTTTCTTCTTAACCATTAATAAACTTACAAAAGAGTTTGAACCATACCAACTAATTAGAAAAGAGTGAAAGAAAAAGTACAAGAAGCTTCTTTGAACTGGTACTTTAGTACAAACTGCTCTAGGTGGTATTGAGTGAACCATAGTTCGAGATAGGTCAAAGTATTCGGTTTGGTTCTGAGTATCTCGGGTAGAAAGACTTAGGACCCATTCGGGTAATTTCAAATTTCGTTCAGTTTGGTTCCCGAAATATTAGAAAAAATAAAGATTGTTAAATTTAAATAAAATTTGGTTAAATTTTGACAAATATTACTAAGAATTTTCCGATATTTTGAATATTTTAGTTACTTTGATATAAAAATAATTGATATCTTCGAGTTTATAATTGTAATTCTGAGTAATTGGGTTATATCAAGTCTAAATATAATTATATTTCGGATATTTCGGCTATCCGTTCGGTTTTCGGTTCGTTTTGGGTTTGGTTCCGGTTCTTTGGGTATAAAAGTTTAAGAACCCGTTCGGATATTTTGTCGGTCCGGATTTGGTTCGGTTCTATTTTTTGAGTCGGTTCGGTTCGGTTCTGGATATTTTGTCCATGCCTAGTTCGAGAGTCCCTGCCACGTGAAGAGGATGAGCTCGACACAAGGAAGAAAGTCGGTTTCGGATTTGAGTGTCAAGCTACAGTAAGAAGCGGTTTAAGGACTCGTTGGTGTTACGATGACGCTGATGGTTGTTTTTATATTGTTTTAGCATTTGCGTTTACAAATTAGTAATATAACTTTTTGAAGATACTTAAGATTAAGGTTTCATATATAAAAAGAATACAAATTACACACTAAACATATAACAAACGTCAACAAGCAATCGAAACTAGATGACAAACAAAAGAGCATTGTGTTTAACTTAACAAAGCAAGTTTCTCAAAGCCACATGGGGTTTGTAAACTGATGTTTGGTTTACCGGCCTCTACTAGTTTTCAGTTCTAACAAACTCGGTCTTGTACTTCGTACTTCTCCAACAGTTACTCAAGGTTGGTACTTGTATGTATCCACTCCTCTTGAGAAAACCTAAAAGCTCGAAGCTTCTTCTTCAATTTCAATACCTCCAGCAATAATCCTGCAACACAGACTATGTATAAATAACCTCACCGATCAATTCAGAGCTTAGAGTTGATGATACAATAGAGCCAGGAAATGAAACCAATGAAGCTTTTACTACCTCCTCAGTTTTCTGCAGCTAGAGTTTCGTCCTCTGCGGTCACTGTCTCGGACTGAGATGGTTCCTCCTCCTCCGGTGGCTGCAACCCTTCTTTTGCTTGCAACTTAACAAACTGTTTGCTACGAGCTAATCGGATTGGTCTTCCCATGAAATCCTGCGTATGTCAATATCACACACATTCAATTTTACCAACTAAATCAACCCATGTGCCAATCAACTCATTCGAAAGCTGTTACGAGAAACATGCCATTAACTCTTCTGTTCTACAATTTTGGGACTAAGGTCCATATTCTCTTTAAGTGTCTGCCTACAATAACGGCTCAGAGAAACCCATTTCTATATTTGTCTCATTGATGCATAAAGAGTCTCAAACTAGAAAATTCGGTTTAGGGTCCATTTATGGCCCCTAAGCTCAAATGGTATCAGCAACACACCAAAATAAACCCAAACATAAACACTCTCTTGTACTTTGGATTCCGTTTAACTATATCAGACAATATTGAGCTTCAACTTTGCTCCGGAACTGACGTAACTGATAAGTCTAGAATGCTTTTAAATTATGATTAGATTATTATTATCATGTAAAATAGCTTGGATTACCTTTCCTTGGAACTCAACAAGCGCTGCCTCGGCCTGTTTCTTGGTTTTGAAAGAGACAAACCCGTAACCACTCGACCTCCTTGGATTTTCATGGAATATAACTTCCGTGGACACAACGTTGCCAGTGTCTGCATCAAAGAACTCCTTAAGATGCTTAGCCCTTGCTTCAAATGCCAAGTTTGCAACAAACAAATTGAATGTAGGCACTGGCGTAGGCTTCTCATGCGGCGCATATGTCTTCTTCTTTTTGGTCTTTGCATAGTCTACCTTTAAACGACGACCCTCGTATTCCTAAACAACACACAATTCAATGAAAAATGAAGATCAAAGAAAGAGCAAGAACCAAAGAAACAACATTAAAAAATCAGATGGAGCATGCAATAATTGTAGACAACAAAATCTCTCTTGGGATACTGCAACATGAAAGAGCCTAATAGCACTACAACTTCTTCTAATGTAAAGTCAAATAAGATGAGACTAACGCAATCAAATGAGAGCAGGGAGCAAGAAACAACAAAAACTAATCAGATGAAGTAGGCGTAAATTTTGCTCCATCAAGTTTTGGTCAGCAAAATCTATCAATTTCAGGGGATACTGCAACCTGAAAGAGTCTAATAACACAATGTACAGCTTCTGCTAATGTAAAGTCAGATAAAATGAGACAAACACAACACAATGAGAGAAATATCTCAATGATTCTGTTCCTATTTAGAGCTGGAGGAAGCAATTATGATGTTCTTACACACAAAAATCAATCAAATTGGGATAACTGCAACATGAAATAGCCTAATAAGCAAAAATGTACAACTTCTACTAATCATAAAGTCAGATAAAATGAGACAAACACAACACAATGAGAGAAATATCTCAATGATTCTGTGCTCATTTAGAGATGGAGGAAGCGATTGCGGCATTCTTACACACAAAAATCAATCAAATTGGGTTAACTGCAACATGAAATAGCCTAATAAGCACAATGTACAGCTTCTACTGATTATAAAGTCAGATAAAATGAGACAAACACAACAAAATGAGAGAAATATCTCAACTCTGAGCCAATTTAGAGATGAAGGAAGCGAATTGCAATGTTCTTACATATAAAAATCAATCAAATTTGAATACTGCAACATGAAAGAGCCTAATAAGCACAATGTACAACTTCTACTAATGTAAAGTCAGATAAAATGAGACAAAACACTACCAAATCTCAATGATTCTGTGCCAATTTAACGATGGAGTAAGCGATGATTCTTACATATGATTCGAGAGATTTGAGAGCTGTTGCAGCTTCTTCAGGGGAAGCCATTTCAATGAAAACCAAACCTCTATTCCTTTCTTTCTTATGCATAGACATCTACAATCAAAACAAAACACAATTCGTTAGAGAAACACACAAAAGGATTCAATTCCAAGATTTCAAAAAGAAGAAAACGAGAATAATCAAACCTCAATGTCGACGACATTCCCGTACTTCTCGAACAACGATCTTATATCTTCAGGTGTAGATGTCCATGGAACGTTCTGAGCAATCAATCTAGTTTTAGAAATCTCGTCTACGGTTTCCTCAGTAGCGGAGATATTAGCAGAAGAAGAAGAAGAAGATGATTCGAGGATTGGCTCTTGAGTAGTAGCGGAGAAGTACGAAGTAAGATTTCTGGATTTTGCTTGAACTGAGCGACATAGTGAAGCAGTAGACCAAGGGAAAGAGTAATTGCTGAGTGAAACATTAGGATTAGGGTTCTTATGGTTTGATTTGGGACAGAGAATTTGGAGGGAAACGCTAGGAAGACGAAGAAGAGCCATGATTGAGAGTTTTGGATAAGAAATCGAAAAAGCTACGCAATTACATCTATTTTGTGTTGGAATCAAGTAACGACGTCGTTATAAAGAAGTTTTAAACGACAGCGTTTAGTTTGCTATCTATGTCAATTTCACGCTGTTTTTGTAGAAGCTTATACCAGTTAGAAACATGACTGTGGTCAAATTTTATAGCAATACATGTTGTTAGTGTAGCCTCAGAGAAGCTGACAATATAATCCGAATCTGGCTTTCACACATGAATAATACAGAGAATGTTTTGATTCATAGTCATTATCACTTGTTGTTTATCCTAGAATCTGGTGAGTTATTATTCCACACAGGTGATAGAGGCTTTCTGCTGACTTCTGGACTGCTAAACTCGAGCCTCTTTTCGACCGGGCTGGTCATCATCTTCGGACTCTTTCTCTTGTTTGACTGTAAACATAAAAAACTCGTAAATTAGAATCAAAGAGAGAGTCTTTCTGTTTAGCTGCTTTTTGTATAGCTTCTGTAAAAAAACTCTTCTGTATAGCTGCTTTTTCTTTCACAGTGTTTACTTATTTCTTTTTGTGTTGCTTTTACCTTTACAGATGCGCTGTTTCGGTTCCTGTCTGCGGAACAAAGAGGGCTTTGTTGCCTTAACAACTTACGATTTTCTTTATCCAGCTTTCGGTTTAGCATGCTCACAAGTTCCACCTGTTTCAAGTTTATAGGTTAAGTGGAATGATTTCAAGACTTAACCGATTTGTTGAACAAGAACAATAGTGTGTTGTATATCATTTATTATTACCTCTTGCTCGGCCTTAGCGAGGTTGAGGATGATGCATTCTTTTTCCTTTTCAAACTTCTTTGCCCTTGAAACTAAAGCAAGAACCTTTTGCGTTGAAGGCTTTAAGTGATCCCACTTGCTCAACAAAGTTTGGCACGATTGGTCGTAGACATTTGCCTCCAAGAAGAGACGACCCATTATAGTTTCATCTTTGCTTATGAGTGATCCCAAAACTGATTCAAGCAAATCTTCTTCTAACGGTGTAGTGCAGTTATCAACCTTTTGAGAGAAATGAAAATACAGACTTCTGTCAGAACACAAAGAAACTATATTTGCAGCTGAAATGATGATTAGTAACTAATAGATACATCTTCTGACTAATGTTGACACTAACGAATCTATCTAATCTTCATTTGCTTGGTAAATATGCTACACCTCAAGGATACAGAAAGATAAATCTTGGATGGAACAAGCAATCTCTCAAGCATCATAGACAATCCAACACTTATCAACTGCCTTTATCCACCTCAAGCTATCAAAAACGACTAATAATAGTGGATATAGGACAAACCCATTTGATATACAAATCAGAAGAATCCAAAGAACGATAGGTAGAAACACAATAAAACTTGATATGGACTAGCATAGCGTCTCTTTCAAATGCATCAATCAGATCATATCTATAATTTTAAAACTTTCTGCGAAGTAACACAACATGGATGGACTTATGAATCAATGAGAAGACAAACTTAATGGACACTTGGAGAAATTGCATTGTCAACTTAACAGAGAAAACCAAATGATGGATCCCCAAGTGACAACAATATCTACAATTGTGAAGACTTTCTGCGAAGCAACACAATATGGATGGACTAATAAGTCAATGAGAAAGCAAACGTCATGTACAGTTAGAGAAACGTCATTGTCAACTTATCAGAGAAAACCAAAATGATGGATCCCCAAGTGCTAAAATCAAGATAATTTACATCTAAATCCAACTAACCCCAATGGCCAATTAAAGAGTATAGAGAAGACAATAGCATTTGAGTAACCATTCGTCAAGAACAGTCTAACCAAATGATATATCTGCAAGTGCAAAAAAGCAAACTAATTTACTTAAGGGCAATGCAATTTAAATCCAACTAACCCTAATGGCCAATGAAAGAGAATTTAGGGTTACATGAAAGAATAGTCTTACTTCACCATCTTCAATTTGACGCTTGCAAATCTGCATTTCCTCAGACATTCTTCCAATATCCTCCTCCAATTCACGAACCCTAGCTTCTGCTTCTCTAGCCCTCTCATCAGACTCATTTCCAAACTCCATCAACGCATCACGATCTTGATGATAAAGCAAACACTCTTTCTCCAATTTCTTACACTGACTCAACAAATTCCCACACTCAGTAGCCAATTTCTGATTCTCATCAACAAACTTCTTCAACGCTTGCGCATTCATACTCGCTTCAGACTAAAAAAAAAAAGGGTAAAATCAAGATTCAGATTCAATTAATCACATCTACAACAAAATTCTCTATAAACAAAAAAAAGAAACTCAGTGCGAAATACTAACCCTAACGCGATCGATTACATGGTCTTTCCCCTTTAATCTTGAAACTAGAGTCAGATACTGTTCACGAAGACGACGCTGAGATTCTTCAGTTGTATAAAGCTTCTTCTGAAGAGCTTCCATGGAGATCGGAAGACCTAAAGAATGATCAATTGTGTCTTTGATAAAGTCATCGACTTCTTGCGAGAGATTCATTCTTGCTCTCGTTTCTGCTTCATCTGAATCAATTCTCTCACTCCGCATGGTTAATTTCAAAAAAAGAATTGAATCAAGAAGACACAGAGGTTTTTGCAGAAGATTTCTAGGGTTTTGAATAGGAAGAAGAAAGAGGAATTTGTAAAGACACGGAGAGGATAGAATTCAAAAATTAAAATTAGAAGTTTGTAGCCGTTACAAAAGTTATGGCTCGAGACTACGTGGCACGCTTTTATTTTAGTTTATACGTTTTTTTTGTTTTTTTTTTTAAAACAAAAACTGAAACAAGAACATTTGTAATTCCGTTTGATTTTGGTTCGGTTTGATATAATTTTGGTTTATGTTCAACTTGGTTTTGATTTTTCGATTTTGTTTTTGTTAAAAAACATTTTAAAATATAAAAAAATAATGATTTACCCAATATTATAATTATTTAATATGTTTATATCAAACAAGTAATTATTTTTCCTCTTGCCGTAAGTAAAGGATAATTTTCTCTCATATTCAACGCAAATGAAAAGAGTTTGTTTTATTATATATATATATATATATATGTTTTTTCATCTTGACTGATATAAATAAAGTTGCGTATATCATGGCCAAGACGGTCATTAATTATCTTATGTATTTTGCTACTCTAAACGTTTGCTTCACCACCTTTGTGGTTAAAGCCGTTTATGGCTTAAAATAATTTGTGTTTCACAAACAATTCGGTTTAATGGAATAGTTTATTTGGCGAAAAAATAAAAAAAAATGTAGAAGTGAAAGTAAAAAAATTTCAGTAAGTTATTTTTAGTTTTACCGATTTCCAATTTATTTTAATATATCAATTTATACTAATTTTTCACTACTGTGAATCTTTTTTACTTTTTTTTTTATGTGGGAGATATTCCATAATTGGTAACTAATTTTTCGATCCTTTGATGATCGAAGAATTTGCATTTAGGGAATTTCCGTCCCAAGATTACTTTACAAACGATGCTCGTCGTGAGTGAGAAGATGTTATATATTGCTTAGATCCACAAGATCCACATGAGATTGGCTCAAAACCGATATATTTTGAGACTTCTTTGACCATCCATTCAATATCTTTTTTTTTTCTTAGATATCTAAATGTTGTACCTTTGGCTAAAGAGTTCGATGGCCGCGACTTTCCTCATTTCTCTACAACACTAACCGTACGCTCCAAAAGTGGTCTTTAAAACCATAAGATGCTCAAAAGCCATGACTTGGAATGCTCTACACGGTCGAAAGAGATAGAGGAAATAGAGGTAGACTAATATAATTTCTAGGCATGGGCATTCGGGTATCCATTCGGGTTCGGTTCGGATTATTCGGGATTTGGATTTTTCGGTTCTTAAGTTGAAGTTCTATTCGGGTATTTTACATATTCGGTTCGGGTTCGGATTTGGGTTCGGTTCAGGTTTAATATATTTTTTGGACCGATCATAACAAGAACTAACCAATCCTATTTGGGGTTTTCGGATCTTCGAGTTTAGGCCTCTAGATCCATTCGGGTATTTTTTTAATAACGGATTCGGACTCGGTTCGGTTCAGGTTTTCGGATTCAGTTATATTGCCCAAACCTAATAATTTCTCTCTAAATTTGCATTTTTGATTGAAGAACTAAGTTTTATATAATCCAATATATAGACAATTAATAGTCTAACTCTTTACACAATAAAAAATGGTCCCAAGCAGCAACACAATCAAATTAATGACTTAACTTAGTCTTGGAATATTGAATAATTTTGTAAGTATAAGTCAATACACATGTTGCTTAAATTTTATTCCATAACATGGCCGATGTTAGTACATGTAGTCATGTAGTATCTTTTTTATATGTATTAATTAAATCGGATCACCAATAACTTTTAACGTACACTTTAACTTTATACGGATTTTGTGAAGATTTCTTCAATTATCAAACCTTTGTAGAAATGGATAAAAGGCGAATGGTACCACTGTGGAGGAGAATGGTTTTAGGAGATACCATTGTTTCATTGACGGTTTCTGAAAAAAAAATGATATAATTTTACGATTAGGGTGGTATTGTTTTCAAAACAACGACGAAGTATCAATCATGTGAACATATAATTTTTGACGAAGTCTCTCCTCACTGCATATAAAAGTGGAAGCACTAATTTGGATAATGAGGTGAAGATGATGTTTGCTTTCATCATAAACTACTCAGAACTAGTGAAAATGATATCTACACCAAAAGAATGGCCAGCATTCTCGAAAAAAATAGACAAGTGTAAGAAAACTTAAAACTATTGTGGAAAAAGAATAAAAGGCCCAAACGCTCACAGGCCCAAAAATTGAGGAGACCTTAAAACCCTAGATCTCGTTTCTTGCCTGACCAAGTCGCCGGCGCTGCTTCTTTTGCCTCTCCGGTGGCCTCTCCGACACCGGGGAGGGCTCCATCGCTCTGCTTTTGTCTTTGGCCGGCGGTATACCTGACGTGGGAGAGAGATGAAGCTTCATTATTCGCCCTGCAGTTACCGTAGCTCTTCACCGCTGGTGGAGCTTCCCCAGGAATCGACGCCTATCGGCCTCGGCCATGACCCGAGCAGCGGCTGCAGTTATGTCTTTCTCAGCGGCAGATCGAGAAAGAGGGAGCACCGGCGAGCTCTTGGTTTTCGTCACCGATAGAGGACGGCAGTGTTTGCCTGGTGAGGCCAGTCGATTGCTCCCACCTCCTTTCTGCCGCCGGGAAATTGATGCGTTCTGAGCCGCCGCCGAAAAGCTTCTTTCCCAGGGAAGCAGCGAAAGCCTCCAAATGTTGTCAAGTTCCGTTTACTGTGCCGTGGTCCAGCCGGTTCCTCAGTCCATCCTCCACACTTGAGCATGTCGCACCGGTCACTGCCGCTCCGTTCTCCCCTGCCGGTGACGATCGGAAGAAAGAAGAAGGGAGCTGTCTCTTTTCGAGACTTTGGTTATTGGGCCTGGGCTAGGTCAAAGGAAGAATGGAGATGATGGTGGGCCTTTAACTGGGCATATTTTGTTGTTTTAGGTTGTGTATAAAAAATCGGCTTTGAGATTCAATCGGTAGATTGTAGCGGATTTTTTCTCGAAAGGATCGATTCGCTAGAGGCTTAGTAGTTTTTGCTTCTGGTTTGCTTAGTTCTCTGGCTAGGTTAAAATTCGGAGGATTTCAGGAAGCTGTAGGTTTGACCGTTGATTCTAGTTTGAGTCGGTGCCCGTGGTAACTTGCACGTTTTCTGGTTTTTTCTGGGTTCGAGCTTATGACTCATTTGCTCCTCCTTGTGGTCTGAGAAAAGCTGCTCTTTTTACTGTTGTTTTCTCTTTCATTAGTTGTTTAGTTTATTTTCAATTTTATTGTTTTCTTGTTGTCTTTGTAACTTCTCAAAAATTGACAATTGTATAAAATTTAACATTTTATCAACAAAAAAAAAAAACTTTTTTCTTATTTTACTATATTGCTTGTTCCACGACAAGCTAATGTTAGAATGGATAAGTTTACACGGAATGTTCGTGCACACCAGCATTATTTTTTGTATGTAAACAATATTTCCTTAGTTTAGTTTTCTGAATCGCTTGATTAATATAAAGTTGTGACAAAAAATAAAACAAAAGATAAGAGGGAAAGAAAAGAAAAAGATTGGGATATTTTTCATTCTATATTTTAGAGCGAAGAATAGAGTTTAGGAAAAGCAAAAGACATTACATTAACATACTCTAATCACCAAATTTAATTAATAACTGTTTGTGTAAAAATAGTCATAAGTGTAACTCTTTATTTCTTGAATGTTGAAGGAAACAAATATTTGTTGAATGTGTTGAATATTTAGCATATGTTCTTTTACAGTTAATGGCCCATAAATCATGATTCATTCCAAATATCATATGTATTGTTTAACAAAAATGTCATTTTTTATACCAAAGATGCCTTGTGGAAAAATTGCAAAAAAAGTCCCCCTTAAGATATTGGTTTTTCATCTATAAATTCCGGGAAAAGGAGGTGTAGTTTTAATAACCAACCATATATTTTTGTGGGAATTTTCATCAAAAATGCCACTTTCAACACAAATATTATGAAGAATGCCATCAAGTTTGTTTCTTTTTCTAAAATGCCACAAAACACTGTCTTGATAAATGCAAAATGACGAAACTGCCCATAGTATATTTAGGGAGAATTTTGAATGATTGTAGGTGGAAGCATCTTTGAATAATATCAGTCTGGTTCGATACGGTAATAGACATAATTAAGCTACAATAGTGGAAAAAACATTACGTGGACATAATTCTGAGAAGGTCGTGGACATAATTTTGAGTAGGTCGTAGACATAATTCTACGCTTAATTTCGATTCCAGCGTAGACATAAACCCGATACGGAAGTGGACATAATTCCGAGTAAGTCGTGGACATAATTCTACGCTTAATTTCGATTTCAGCATCGACATAAACACGATACGATAGTGGACATAAACACGTTTACAACGTGGACATAATTCTGAGAAGGTCGTGGACATAATTTTTAGAAGGTCTTGGACATATAATTCCGAGAAGGTTGTGGACATAATTTTCAGAAGGGCGTAGACATAATTTTCAGATTGTCGTGGACAAATCATAGTATTCCGTTGAGTCTTCGTCGCAGCGGCGACGCCATTGATTATTATCAGGATTTGAGAATACACACAAACAGAGAATAAATGATAGAGATGAACGAGAGATGAGAGAAGAAGCGAGAAAAAGAAGAAGGAATGAGAATCAAGAAAGAAAGAAGAAGAAAGAAAGAAACAAAAAAAAAAGAGAATCAGGAAAGAATTAAGAAAAATCAGGGCAATTTAGTCATTGTAACTTTCTCAAAATAGTGTTTTGTGACATTTTAGAAAAGGAAACAAACTTGATGACATTTCTCTTAATTTTTGATCTGAAAGTGGCAATTTAGATAAAAATCTCTATTTTTGTGTATTTTAAAATCCACAAGATTAAACCTTAGACGCTACAAGATTAACTTTCTAACAGAGATCATAAGACACTGTTTCACTTCAAAATGGATTCATATGAGAATAATTGAAACAATTAATTAATTTGAAACTCATAAACTTACCTAAGAAGGATGTTTGATTGATCTAGAACAAAATGAATTGTAAAGATAAGTAGCAAAATGATATGGAGAGTTTGATTGCATAAAAAAGTAATAGCGCTTACAAATTCGTTCTACGGATGATATGGAGTTTGATTGCGTAAACACCACCGCGATTATGCAAGAGTTCACACAAAACATGCCTCCAGTCTTCAATTTGTTCAGTTTGCATATGTGGATCTAGTTTTGATTAACACTTGTTGACCATCCTATTTTGTTGTTTTCCCTCTTAGTTTTTAAAATCTGTCAATGTGTTTTAACTAATTGTGCAGGAACAACCTGTATTAAAGGTACATGAAGATGGTCGATAAATTTAAGTGAGAAGTAGTATATTAGGACAATAAATTTCAATTCTTATCAGCTCTTATTTCCTCTCCTTCATATGTGCCACGAAATGTACATTATCAGTTCGAAGAAAATTAAACATTGCCTACAGGAGGGTCTGAAAGCAAGAAAGTGACAACTATTTGTGTAGAAGATGATTGTCAGTGGAAGATCTACGAAACTATAAATAGTAGCTCTAATAGAAATTTTGTGGTGAGGACTTTTGAGAGCACACATATGTATATGTTTGTGGAGTGGGAAAATGTGCTTGTGTAAGGTAATAAAAATCGCTGAGACTTTCATTAATTAATTTAAGGTAGAATCATTGAAGGGTCGTGTAATCAAGAGAATGTTTGAAATGGAAGCGGATCAAATTTAAATGCTGAAGGATATAGATACCAAAATCAATTTTTATTTTTTATTTTTTTTATGTACCACCATTTCCAAAAATCGGGATGGTACTTACACTCAAAAAATGCTGAAGTAGAAAAAAAAAATGTATTCCACATAGCAATTTATGAATAGTTCTCTTGTCTATTATATATAGGATTTTTTTTTTGATAAACTTTTTTATATTTCTATAAGAAAATTATAACATACACACACACATATATATATATATATATATAGAATTTACCAAATAAATTAAGAGAATTGAGTCAAATAATATTTTCACTTTATTTTATAAGAAAACCGAAACCCAAAACAAAAAGAAAAGGAAAAAATGTGAAATTTGGCTACTATTAGTTTGAGGTCCTTTGTACCCACACTTTCCATGCCCATTACATCGATGGGTGCTCTCTCTCCCTTTCAGTCTATGATTCGAAACTATACGCGTATTTTGAAAATGCATGGAGAAGTGTTTGGTAGGTAATAGTGTAAAATGGAACAACAATACAAGTTACATAACACTCTGATCGAGATCTACAAGATTATTAGCTAGTTGTCGTGTGGATAACATATTCTTCCCTTCATCTCATTCGACGGAGATTCCATTGACTAAACTATGTGAGAACAGTAGTGGAACTATGTTTACCAAGAAAGGGATAGTGGTTCCCACCAACATTTTTGTTTTTTTTTTTCCATATATTTTTAAAAGGTTATAGTTTTTATTCAAAATATTTGGACCTATGTCTCCATATATATATTCCCAATTCCTAGATCCGCTAATTGAAGGGGAGGAGGGTCAGTTGACCCCCATGACTTTTATAAATCTTTGTTTATATGTTTATTTAATTAGTATTTGGTGGACAAATTGATATATACTATATAAGATGACCCCATGATCAAAATTCAGTTTATGTTTTTGCACCCATTGTGTTAAGTTTTCTTATTTGCTTTTGATATGTTAGTGCAATATTTCTAATCTACATTTTTCATTTACAATATATAAATATACAAAGTTTTTGGAATTGATATCGAGTTCTTTTTTTATATATGGTTTTATATATTATTAAAACATCATACTTTTTTTTCACCAATATTTCAAAACAAGTAACTACAATATTATATTAAAAAAATTACCATATATGGGTTTAACACTATATTGTTTATTAATTAAAATACTAGTTGTAATACCTAAAAAAATTGAATTTGTTTTTTGAAAAATAATTTAATATTATTATATAATTATATTAATAATGACCCCTATAACAAATATTTCTGGATCCTCCATTGTCCGCCATAGTGTGAGAACCTAGATTGATACCGCAGTTATTGCAAAAAATGCAAAACTCCAGTATCTCTCTCTTTTTCTTTTCTATTTATTTTCGATCCACACTTAGGAAAGGATGTACAAGAGACTTCAAAAGCTAAGGATAAAGATTTTGGTGAACAGACGTTTGAACGCCTCATCCCATAAAAAGTCCTATGTACTTTTTTCTCTTTCAGGCTTCAAGCCTTCAACTAGTTCTTTTTTTTTTGTCAACCCTTCAACTAGTTTCTTTAGTTGGTTTCCGATTTTTTGGTGTTTATTTATTTAAAAAACTTATATTTTATAGAAATCATAGATCAATGGGCTTTGGCTTATTTAAATTAGTGAGGGAGTTACAAGTGAAGAGAAGCCCAAATCCAGAATCTGTTTCCGTGTTTGTGAATTATAAAGGGTTGTTTCTTTGAGCTCCAAACAAAGCTAAAACAATAGTAACAATGTAAACATATAAGGTGTTTTATATGATATTAGTCTCTTTCGTAATGAAAGAGTGAATTTAACATTTTCTAGTAATTGTTGACTTTTATGAAATTTGCTTATCTCATAAAGATCGTCTTTGTGAGTAAATCCAATTCAAGTGGATTCATGCTCAAAAGAGTTTATTAAGATAGAAAATAAGATACAACATGAAATAATTAAGTTAGTGCTATAAAAACATCAAAATCAAATGATTTTAGACTGATATCATAAAAGGGTAAAAAAGAGAGTTTCTCTAGGTATCAACTCTCTAGGCTACATTCTTTATTCTCATAACAAGTACATTTATATGAAAATAATAGCCAAAAAAAAAAAAATCGTAAACACATGGGCTTTTTGACATTTCGAGTAGGGTTATTAGAATTATATTGGGCTTGCTCTTCAGATATTGTAATACCTTTTTATAACTTTTTTTTACTAATATATAATTTAAACAGAGTCGTTTTATCGTTTTATCTCAACAAAAAAACCCTACTTTTTTGCTCTTTATTTCAGTGTAGGCGCCTCATCTTTTAACTGATAGGATACACATTCCCAGAAAAATCGTCATCATAATCTCCTTCACTGGTAAGTATTTTTCTATTCAATCATATATTATGCTTTATGGTTAGATGATGTAGACACTAATTTTTTTTGCTTCAACTCATTTTATCCGGATAAATAATTTAGATAAGATACATAAATGTGCATTGGTTTTAGGTAGATTTAGAAGCGTAAACAAGTTGTGTATCCTAACATACACGAATTTTCATATCAAAATTAAATTCCGATAGATGAGACATTTGAGTTTTTGTAATCAAACTAAAATTTTTTGACATACAAAAAATCAGAATTCAAAAAAAAAATTATAAACAATATATTGACATCTAAAGAAAATATTTGTTTGTATATAGTCGTTCTTCTTTTTTTGTCGTTGATATCATGGAATTTAAGATCCCAAAACAATACTCGAGCATGTTTAATGGATTTTTTATGTTTTCGCAAAAGATAGATTGCTTTTTTCTTTTAGAATTTTTGTTAAAAGTTTTGATTTCAACATTAACTTATTAGTTATGTTACCTTAATTTTTAGTCAAAAGTTGTTTTTATTTTTAGGTCTTATTCTCATATGTCCCTCAATGGCAATTTTTTTTTATCATAAGCCCTTCTTATAAATTAAAGGGGCAAAATTGATATTTTACCGGTTATATAGTTTATAATACCAATGGAAACACGGTAGTGTAGCAGTTAACTGTCCGTGCGAGTTCGAACCTCTATATGTGAGTACTGCTTAGTATAAGCATTCTGAATCTGATTAGTGCAGAATGCAATATAACCAGTTCTTATATCTGTTAATGCAGGTCCTTTCATATATCTGTTGCAGATCGATTGAAAGGTATTTTTAGGTTTTCATTAAAAAGAGGGGTATTGAGATTAACGAGGGGCAATGAAAATTCTTTCTCACCAATAAGAGGAATATGACAAAGTGATCCTTTGTTTTTCCCTAAAAGAATACATAATATATAAGTGTCAATGGTACATTTGATATTTTCTCGATGTTTTGCGGAGAGATGGAGTCAAACTACCGTGCTTAAGATATCTCTGTACTAGGTTTGATTTCATTTTATACACATTCTTGTACGGTTATATTATTTTTAGTGAGTAAATTGTTTGAAAATATTTTCTTTTTTCCATGAACCATACGTTCTCTAATTAAAAACATTCCATTTCAGCATTTATATATATTTTTTCCTTGTGCACACTTAAAAAGATGTTGTGAAAAATGTATTTTTTTAATAAAAAAATTTATTTTTTATTTTAAAGTTTTTATCAATTTGTTTTCTGGTATTTATATATCCAAATACAACTACACTATCTTTTTTTTTTTTTTTTGGTCAACATACAACTACACTATCTAAGATGTTGTTTGTGTCACATTTTATTCTTTTGTATTAACGGAGACAGTTTTTATTCAATTTTGTTGTCAATGTGAATAATTATTCCAGAACAATGCCCGTCAAATGGTACGTTAGAATCATTCTTGGAATTTTTTTTTTAATAGAAATTGTTACGTTAACTTCGTTTTCTTTCTTTGGGCTTTTTCTAGGCTGTTGTTTTGGCAACCAAATGAACGATCAGTGGCGGATCCAAAATTTATTTTTACTGGGGGCATACATAGTAAAATATAAAATAAAACCAATGTCTTGAAAAAAGTTTTAAACAATGGCTATTTGTAAAGTGTTTTAATAACATTTGCATCACTGTTTCGTTTGTAAATGATTCAAACAATTTTTTTTTAATAAAACAAATAAAACAATCACTTAAAAATTGATCTTCAATTCGGTTGCGCGAAGTTGTCTTCATAAAATTCATTGCAAAGAAACATCTTTCGAAATTTGCCGTAGCAACCGGTAAAATCAATGCTAATTTCAAAAGTCTGTAAACAAGAGGATGCGCAAGATGTTTTTGTGTTTCCACCATCAGACGAGATAGAATGATTTTGCTTCATCAAAGAATCACACTTCTTAACAGCAATATTGTGAAAGCTATTCATAGCACCCACAGGAGAAGCTAATCTCTCCGATTTATTCCAACTAGAAAAGCCTTCGGTCACAAACGCATCATTCCCACCTTGTTTTTGTATATCATCTCTAAACAAGTAACAACACAAATAAAAAGCTTTATCTTTCGAGACGCTATACTCTAGCCAATTACCATACTGATCAAACCAAGCTGGATTAAATCGTCTTAATGATTTTCCAATCATCTTTTTAGGAAACTATGACCATAAGGCTTACAAGGACCTCTAGATAGATATTTGCGTTTGACCTCATCTCTTTGATTTGGATGATAATCCAATATCTTTTTTCGAATAGCAGGATCCCATTATAAATCATTCAAATTGCTTTCAGATGTTGATGTCGATTTTCTTTTCAAGAACTTTTCCATCGATTAATCTGACAAAAAATTGAAAACAGTGTTAGTTATTTTATATATTGAACATCAACGTAGAATTCTACAATCAACATATTATAATAACAATTTTACATAATAAAATAAACAGATCCTTTTAAAAATAAGAACGTAAAAGTTCACAATTCATTGTAAAATCTTTTTATGAATAAAATAATAGATTTGACAACCACGCTATATTTATAGTGACCACACTAACATATGAAAAATGACGTTTGAATTTCTCTGTTTTTTTTTATATTATTATTTAGGTTAAAATTTTGAAGTGTCTTTAATTAAAACATAACAATAAATAGGTTTAATAATATTCAGTTTTGAGAAAAAATTGAGTTGGGGGCCCAACAAAGTAATGTATGGGGTAATAAAATATTGTCTTAATAATTAGTACCATTTTACAAAAATTTATTAGGTTCATTGGCCCCCCACTTAGAAGCCCTGCGTCCGCCACTGATCATCACTAAGCAGTCAAATCCTAAACGAAGCAACACAATGCATAGAGAGCCTAAATGGTGTCAAAGAAGGAAAATGGAAAGCCACTCTCAACTATTACAAACCCATGTTGCGAGACGAGTCTGATCAAGCGGAGTTCCCTCGTGAATTTGTAGGGATTTCGCTTCCGGATGAGCCAAGTAAGTAGTATTTTGTCATATGGATGGAAAGGATCGTCATGGAGGCAGATTTGTCGATTCAACAGATCATGGAGAAACTTCAGTCTTACAAATGCAAGCTCACGTCTTACTTTGAAGGGTTTCAGTATCAACTTGGTGATATTCGACTGAGAGTTGGTAAAGTTGTTCCTACTCATGCCGAGACAATCAGAGGCATAGTTATGGAGGTAACAAATGTTATAGCTTTTGAGTAAGTTGAGATAGTTTAATAAACAATATTGATGACGATCAATCGTATTATCTCTTTAAATCAATTGGCATTTGTTAGTGAAAGGCTTCTAATGGAGAATGTCATGCTTGCTTCGGAGATCGTCAAAGATTATCACAAGGACTCATTACCTTCACACTGTCCCTTAAAGATTGATATTGCTAAGGCCTTAGATTCAGTCCAATGGAGTTTCTTGCTTAATACGCTTGAAGCACTAAATTTCCCTCAGATTTTCATACATTGGATTCATCTTTGTATAACTACAGCTTCCTACTCTGTTCAGGTCAATGGAGAGCTCGTTGGTTACTTTGGTAGTAAACGTGGTCTACGTCAAGGCTGTTGTTTGTCTCCCTACTTATTTGTGATTTGTATGAATGTGCTTTCACATTTAATTGATAAGGGAGCGGCTGATCGGATTTTGGGTTATCATTCGTGCTGCAAAAATATACATCTCACCCACTTATGTTTTGCTGATGATCTTATGATTTTTGTTGATGGTAGTGACCACTCTATTAAAGGTATTTTCACAATTTTCAACAGTTTTGCAACAAAATAGGGATTGCGAATAAGTATGGAAAAATCAACAATTTATATGGGTGGAAGGTTGATTAACTCAAAAGAAGCTATTCTATCACGGTTTTCTTTTGCTTATGGCGACCTCTCTGTAAGGTACTTGGGACTCCCTCTTTTGACGAAAAGAATGGCGAAAGAAGATTATTCGATTCTTATCGAAAAAATCATATCTAAGCTTTGCTCTTGGACGATTCGTTTTGTCTCATATGCTGGTCGCTTGCTTCTTCTTAAATCTGTGATAATGAGTTTGGTAAAGCTTTGGATGACTGCTTTTCGTTTACCAAAGGGCTATATAGATGAGATAAACAGTCTTTACTCGGCGTTTCTTTGGTTTGGCCCTGCTTCGATTTCGAACAGGATAAAACTAGCATGAGATGATGTGTGCTCCCCCATATCTGAAGGTGGCCTTGGTATTAAACCTCTTTCTGAAGTTAACCAAATGTGTTGTTTGAAACTCTTATGGCACTTAATTTTGCGACAACCGACGGTATATATGGGTTCGCTGGATGTGGACAAATCTAATTAATAACAACAACATTTGGACTATCAAGTCAAATACAACAGAAAGGTCTTGGATGTGGCATATGTTACTAAAACTTCGAGATATGGCTAAGCAATTTCATAAGGTGAAAGTTGTAAATGAAAACTCAACATCATTCTGGTATGATGATTGGTCTTCGATGGGTAGATTGATTGATCAAACTGGTCTTCGAGGCTCGATAGATTTTGGAATTGGTATTGATATGATGATATCCAATCTTCCATCTACTCACCGTCGGAGACATCATCGCCTATCAGCTTGGAATCAAATTGAAGAGGAGATTCAAAAGCTGTAAAATCGTCCTGATAAGTATGGGCCGGATATCCATTTGTGGAGAAAAAGATGGACATTTATAGATACGTTTTCTCAACGAAGGATACCACAAATATGATTCGCACACCTCGGCCTTTATTGAGCTGGTACATTAATGTTTGGTTCAAACATTATATTCCGAAATATTCTTTTCATGTCTGGCTTGCTTTTATTAACCGTTTAACAACGGGAGATAAAATCAAGATGTGAAATTCTGGTTATAACGCAAAGTGTCTTTTCTGTGGCTAACACGAGGAAACGCGAGACCATCTTTTCTTCCAATGTGTTTTCAATCTTCGCTATATCATATTTGGTGGGAGCGCAATGCTCGAAGACATGGTAAACCATCCTGGTCAGCCCGGAGAGTGTTTAATATTATCGAGAAAGATGTTAGAAATCGTCTAAGCACCATTGATACCATGGTCGAGCCACGATTCTGTGGTTGCTTCACTACATGGTTGGCTCTTCGAGGCTCACTCTGATCACTTTTTAATCAATATTTCTGATGATTATCGACTATATTTCTGCTATGTTCTGTTTTTTCTACACCACGCTTGAATGAATAGTCAATACTCATTTTTCCAATAGATGGTTTTATCCTAAATTGGGTTTTCCATCATTGGGTTTTAACGAGACTACTATTCATTTACCAGAAAAAGGGTTGGATTCTATTTCTTCAGATTCAAGTTATATTTATTGTAAAAATGATTTTTTTTGCTTTGAATATAATTTAACATTCATACAAAAAATATATGTTGATGACGATCTAATGCTAGTTGCAATGTTTTGCATTTACAAAATGTCTTGTTTTTTGTAATTCATGATTTGGAGTTTTTGGACTATAACTAAAGGTTGTGTGCGTGTGTATTATTCAGGTGGAGTATCTTCCTATATCATCAATGGAAAGGGCGAGAAAAGTGATGGAGGAGTTCTTGGAGATATGGCAAGAAGTAGTGTCGAAAAGGTCATTGCCGGGTAAGTTTGTGAACATAGAACTCAACTTTGGGAAATTTGAACTTGGAGACAGCTACACTCTGCAGAACCCCGCAGTTCGATATGCTTTCTTCATGGCTCATCTGATTGCAATTATTCTCAAGCATGGAGAGGCTAATTAACAAAACCAAAAAACAAAGACTTTTATGAGTTTTGCGGTATTGGTGATTTTAGAGGTCAATAAACATAGAGAAAAATGGTAATTTTGAAAAGTTGTAAAACTACAGAAAACTTGAGATTAGAGCAGATTGTGAATCTATTTTCTTATCTACTCCTTTATCCGCATTTCATTTGCATTCCGATTAATTTTCGCAATGTTAGGTTTGTTTTACGATTTTGAATCCTGGATCTTGAATCTTCCGACCCAGTCAGTTCGAAGAAAGCGAAACATTGCCTACAGGAGGGTCTGAAAGTAAGAAAGTGACAACTATTTGTGTAGAAGATGATTGTCAGTGGAGGATCTACGAAACTATAAATAGTAGTTCTAATAGAGAGTTTGTGGTGAGGACTTTTGAGAACACACATAGTTGTTTATGGAGTGGGAAAGTGTGCTTGTGTAAGGTAATAAAAATCGCTGATTCATTAACTAATTTAAGGTAGAATCATTGAAGGATCGTGTAATCAAAGAGAATGTTTGAAATGGAAGCGGATCAAATTAAAATGCCAAGGAGGTACCAAAATCAATTTTTTTATAATTATTTTTATGTAACATCATTTTCAGAAATCGGGGTGGTACACAAACTCACAAAATGCTGAAGTAAAAAAAATACCATTCCACATAGCAATTTATGAATAGTCCTTTTATCTATTAATTTTGGGCTGACTTTGTATACCCACCTCTACTTAGGGTCGTCAAACCACATCTCTCCCAACTTACGTCCTCTTCAATTAGCTTACCCAATTTACACTAAACTCACCACACCTCATGCACTTTTTAATTTCCTTCTACTTCCACCTACCGCAAAATTTTGAATCAGAAACGCGGTTCTTATACTCTTTAACCGAATTTCCATGGTAAACCGGTTTTTTTTAACCCAATTGCTTCTTCTTCTTATCCTTGAGTTATTCTTAACTCCAGTCAACTCCTCCGTCTTCGAACCTCTCCTAGACGCGCGATATATGTTTGCAATACTCTCCACCGGAGCTCAACGAGGGCTACAGATTCGATGTCAAAGAGATGAGGAAATTGCTCGATGGACACAACGTGGTGGATCGGGACTGGATTTATAGGCTCATGGTGCAGAGCAATCTGTTTAATCGGAAGGAGAGAGGAGGTAAGATTTTCGTGTCGCCGAATTACAATCAGACAATGGAGCAGCAGCGTGAGATTACTATGAAACGAATCTGGTACTTGCTCGAGAATGGGGTCTTCAAGAGAATTGGATTTGCGTACACCAATTTCTATTGAGCAAGCAACGTCACTGAGTCACGATCCATATAATTTGGTGTACCAAAACTCAAACACATGGTTGAATAAATTAAAGACGTGATCTGTCAAATTCGAATCAAAAGAAAGAATAAAACTATGATTTGGAAAAGAAAAAAAGTTTTTTAAAAATTGGGGAAAATGAGGAAAAAAAATAAGAAGCAAATCGGAGAAGACGAGTGATGATGACGAACAAATCGGAGTGAAAACACTAATTCGGATTAGCGTTCTTGCAAAATCACGTTTACGACCAAATTAAACCGTATTCGGGTTAGATATATATATGGAATTAGAAAGAAATTTAAAAGTGCATGAGGTTTGGTGTGTTTAGTGTAAATTGGGTAAGCTAATTGAAGAGGTTGTAAGTTGGGGGAGATGTGGTTTGATGATCCTATATAGGGGTGGAAATACAAAGTCAGCCCATTATTTTTTTTGATAAACTTTTTTATATTTTTGTAAGAAACAAAAAATATATATAGAGAGAGAGAGAGAATTTTACCAAATAAATTAAGAGAATTGAGTAGAAGAATATTTTCACTTTATTTTATAAGAAAACCGAAACCCAAAAACAAACCTAAAGGAAAGAAATGTGAAATTTGTTTAAATTAGTTTGAGGATGAAGAAGCGATACATTGGATGCCTCTTCGACGTCTTCGTACCCACATTTTCCATGCCAATTACATCGATGGGTGCTCTCTTCTCGATCCTCATTTCCAGTCTATCGTGCAAATATGTCATTGAAACCTGGCAAGGGCTTTCCATGTCTAAGCACAGATTTTGAAAAGGAAAATGCATGAAGAAGTGTTTGATAGGTAATAGTGTAAAATGGAACAACAATACAAATTACATAAGATCTTAATCGAGATCTACAAGATTATTAGCTAGTTGGCGTGCGGATAACATATTCTTTCCTTCATCTCATTCGACAGAGATACCATTGATTAAACTATGTGAGAACAGTGGCGCAGCTACGTTTACCAGGAAGGGGACAGTAGCCCCACCCTACCAAATTTTTTTTTCCATATATGTTTTTTTTTTAAATATAGTTTTTATTCAAAAATTTTGCACTTATGTCAGTAGTTTTTAAAGCAAAAAAATATATGCCTCCATAAAAAAAAATTCCTAAGTTCTGCCCATGTGTGACAACCTAGATTGATACTGGCAGTTACCGGAAAAAATGACAATCTAGTGTGGCATATTTATGTCTCTGTCTTTTTCTTTTCTATTTATTTTCGATCCACACTTGGAAAGGACGATCTAGTGCGAAAGACTTCAAAAGTTAAGGACACAAATTTTGGTGAACAGACGTTTGAACGCCTTATCCCATAAAAAGTCCTATGTGCTTATTTCAGGCTTCAAGCTTTCAACTAGTTCCTTTAGTTGGTTTCCGATTTTTTGGTGCTTATTTATTTAAAAAACTTATATTTTATAGAAATCATAGATCAATGGGCTTTGGGTTATTTAAATTAGTGAGGGAGTTACAAGTGAAGAGAAACCCAAATCCAGAATCTGTTTTCGTGTTTGTGAATTATAAAGGGTTGTTTCTTTGAAGTAAAGATTTGAAATCTAGTAGTAATGAAAGAGTGAATTTAACCCTTTTTAGTAATTGTTCTCTTTATGACATTTGCTTATCTCATAAAGATAGTCTTTGTGAGTAAATCCAATGCAAGTGGATTCAGGCTCAAAAAAGTTTATTAAGATAGAAAATAAGATACAACATGAAATAATCAATTAAAATATTTATTTAGTGCAATAAAAAGTAAAGAAAGGAAAGCTTATCTAAAAAACATCAAAATCAAATGATTTTAGCTAATATCATAAATAAAAAAAAGGCAAAATTTTCATTATTCTTAATATTTATATGAAACTAATAACAAAAAAAAGTCGTAAAGACATGGGCTTTTTTGACATTTCGAGTAGGCTTATTAGAATTATATTGGACTTGCTCTCCAGATATTGTAATACCCTTTTATAACTCTTTTTTTTCTAATATTTAATTTAAACAAAGTCGTTTTATTTTTTTATCTCAACAAAACCCTACTTTTTTGCTCTGTATTTCAGTGTAGCCGCCTCATCTTTTAACTGATAGGATAGATGTTCCCACAAAAATCGTCATCATAATCTGCTTCACTGGTAAGTACTTTTGGCTATTCAGTCATATATAATGATTTTATGGTTAGATGATGTAGACACTAATTTTTTTTCTTCAACTCATTTTATCTAGATAGATAATTTCGATAAGATACATAAATATGCATTGATTTCAGGTAGATTTAGGAACGTCAACGAGTTGCATATCCTACTATACATAAATTTTCATATCAAAATTTTATTCCGGTAGATGATATATTTGATTTTTGGTAATCAAACTAAATTTTTTTGACATACAAAAATTCAGAATTCAAAAAATATATATAAACAATATTTTGACATTATAAGAAAATATTTGTATGTATATAGTCTTTGTTCTTTTTCTGCCGTTAATATCATGGAACTTGAGATCCCAGACTAATATTCAGAGCAGGTTTAATGAATTTCTTGTGTGTTTTGCAAAAGATAGATTGCTTTTTTTTCTTTTAGATTTTTTGTTAAAAGTTTTAATTTCAACCTTAACTTATTAGATAAATTACCCTTTTTAAGTCAAAAGTTGCTTTTGTTTTTGGATCTTATTCTCATATGTTCATAAAGGGCAAAAACAAATTCTCATATGCCCCTTTTGGGAAAATTATTATTTTACCTTTCAATCGGGTTATATAGCTTAAACTGTAAGTAATACCAATTGTAAACTGTAGGTTAAAACTCGATCCGCGTGACCAAGGTTCGAACCTCATCTCCGTAGTACAACTAGATCTAGAAATATTGACACGCACCCGTGCGCCCCGCTGGGGGCGGATCCCGGTTACAAAATGAAACCACTAATTTGCGGATCTCGCGGGACGAGTTAGAAAATATGGCGAATTAGCGGATCGAGCCCCACGGGTCATGCGGGTACCTGCAAAATAATTTTTTTTGTTGAAATTTTCCCATATTTTATATAATTTTACATTATTTATCTTTAAAAAAAATATTATTAGTTTTTTCCCAAAATTTTACATTTACACGATTTTTTCCAAAATAATTTTTATATGCGGTGGCCCGCGGGAGCGGATTAGTTTTAAAAGCTTGAAAATTATGCGGGGCGGGTTGGTAGATCGCGGGTTATGCGGATTGGCAGATCACGGGTCACGGATCGATCCGCTTGGCAGCTCTAGGTACAACTGAGATAGTAAGTACAACTGTGTACAACTGTTAGACTGGATATAACTAGTACAACTCTAACCAGTCGTACCGCTGTATCAGTCAGTCTAACTAGGTACCTTTACTAGTTGAGGGATATTTTCGAGTTTTCATTAAAAAAAAAAGGCATTAAGATTAATGAGGGGCATTAAGAATTCTTTCTCACCAAGAGGGGCATACGAGAAATTGATCCTTTGTTTTCCCTAAAAGAATACATATTTCTACTTCTTCTTTTTGATATAATATAGAAGTGTCAACGGTACATTTGATATTTTCTCTCAATATTTTGCGGAGAGATGGAGTCGGACTACCATGCTTAAGATTATCTATGTACATAATTAAAACTTTTTCAATCACCAAAATAACTTGGCGACGAGAATGGCGATTAGGGTTTCCCAAACCTCACAACCGTCGATAGCGTTCCCGTCTCTCAGATAATCACACCGGTCTTCCCTCTGTAGATCTGGAACCCTGTTCTCTCCTCTCCCTTTGTGTACCTCTTTCATCCCTTTTTTCTTCTTTGGTTATTATCTCTCTTAGGGCAGATCTATTTCGTTAGGCTTTAGATCTGTGTCTTTTCTCCTCGGATCTATCAGTTCTAGGGTAGTTCCACTGCTCTTTCCTCTCCTCTCCTCTACAAAATTTCTTCTCTTAAACAAATCCAGGCTATTTCTTATAGATCTATGGCACCCGGCTCTCCTTTGACCTAGATCTGAAACTTCTCTTATCCTTCCTACTTGGTCTACCCCTTACGCGTCGAAGGCAAGTAGTATTATGTGCTAGTGAGTTTAATGTTTTGCGCTTATCCTCATCGCCTGTATATTACTGTAAAAGGTAAACCTTGAGTGGTGAAGTTGGAAACAGACTTTAAGGAAAGATTCATTTGTCGTGGCAGATGCTTTTCTCTCCTTAAGAGTTAATTTGGCTATATTGAGTATTTGTACCCCGAAGTATACAAATCTAAAGCTAATCTTTGGTATTATTGTATATTTTCCGTTTCACTTGGTACTAGAGTCGAGACATCTCATCCCTTGGGAGAGATTTTTTTGACATTGGAAAATTGGCATGTATCGATTCCAAAAAAGCAAAGACGAGGAATTATTAAGGAAGTTCAAGGACATGGAAGAAGTTAAAAACCTAAAGGACGTAATCGAAATCCCGGACTTTGATAACATCGAACTCATCAGGCATCACTCTAACAGTATCATTGTTCGGATCATAAATCCAAGTACACTTCCCAAAATCTGGGAGCTAGAAGACAGAGTGAAAGGTCGAGGCATTGGAAAGAATCATGTTCAGTTTCTCTTTGATCATGAAGCATTCACAAGGTCCTTAGGTCAACACCATGGTTTGTAAACGGCTGATTGGTGATAGGTGACTGTGGAGTCCCAACCTAGTCTACAATTCTTTGAAAACATCCCATTTTGGGTCAGATTGAAGGGTATTCCTCTACATTGTCTTACAGAAGAGATTTTGAAAAGAATTGGGAACACACTAGGCATAACAGAAGAGGTATAATTGCATGCAAGGAATTCAGATTCTCTAGAATATGCTCGTGCTTGCATTTGGATCTCAATCTCGAACCCGATTACCTTCAAGAAGGTAATTAAGCTTCGCTCTGGTGAACTGTTAACAGTGGAATTCGAATACGAGAAGCTTGCCAAACTCTGTTTTAAGTGCAAGTGACTAACCCACGATCAATATCACTGTCACCTGCCTGCAGTATAAGTTTCCTCTTCCAATCGACCACTGTCCAAGGAATCTCAACACTCTTCAGCAGCAGTTCCACCTAAAGTGGCAAAGAAAAACAAGAGGAAAGGGAAACTTTTGGAACAACCTATGATAAGCTCCTTCCTATCAATTGGAAACAAGAAGAAAAGAGGCGAGGATTCTTCCAGTGGGATTGCATCTAAGATTGATAAGCGAGGAAAGTCAGCTTTAAATAGACCATTCCAAAGAAAGGCAACTCCAAAGATAAACAAATAGCCTCTAAACCTGAGGCGAGGGTAAAAGAAGACTTTGGGATGGCACCTGTCTGGTGGGATTCTCAAAAAGAGAAACAAGGCATCAAACAAACTCCTCCGTCTTAGAAGATCCTCTCATCAGGAAAAAAAATCCAATAACTTGTAGTGGGAGAATCTGCCCTCTCTTCAGGGAAAGTAATCAAGTCTATCCCTGCACCCTTCCTCTTCACTACAACTCAAAAGGATTCCTGGTCCAAGAGAAAAAGAAGGACAACCTCTGAACATAATCAAGCGAGGAAAAGAGCAAAATTGAGAACTATTGTCTCTATCCAAGCCCAACAAGCTTCTAAATCCTCTGAAGCAAGTGCAAGTGGTCCAGACAAAGAAGGAAAAACAACACCACAAATATCTCATCTTCTGAGATTGAGTCAAGAAACAAAACCTGCGATTAAAGTTGTGGGTAACCGAAAAATTCACAAATCAGTATGAAGGCTCTAGCTTGGAACTGTCAAAGATTGGGAAGCAACCTGACATTAAGACTTTACCAAACAGTTATGTCCAGGTGTTCTTTTCCTCACTAAAACAAAATAGAAAAGACATTTCTTGGAAAAAGTCTGTGAGGATTTGGGTTTCTTCAACCTTCATACAGTGGAACCTATTGGGAAAAGTGGTGGCTTGGTTATGATGTAGAAATAAGGGTTCGAGGTCAATGTGATCTCTTCAAGTATAAGGATGATTGATGCAGAGATTGTATGGAGCTACAATTATCTCTTTATTTCAGGCATATATGGGAATCCTGTGAGTCGGGAAAGAGGTATCTTCTTGGAAAGATTACAGAGACTGGGGGAAACCCAGGACAATCCATGGCTCCTCCTGGGGGATTTCAATGAGATAGCAAACAATAGTGAAAAGCAAGGAGGTTACCTCAGAGCTGTAAGATCTTTCGAGCCGTTCTGCAATATGATTACAAGGTGCGGTTTATTTGATCCCCTATCTCCACGGGAAGCAACTATCTTGTCATGCCGCTAAGAATAGAAGCAAAATTAACTATAAACTTGATAGAGTGCTGATGAATATGGACTGATTTCTATTATTTCTAGTTGTGGTTACACATTATCTCACATGCATTGGATCAGACCATAGTCCAATTATGGTCTATCTTAATAGAAAATGACTGAAAAAAGTAAAAATTTCTGCTTTGATAGGCGTCTAAGCTCCAAGGATGGTTTCTCAGAGGCTGTAGTAAATGGTTAGAAACAAGATGCAAGTTGGGACAAGGAAAAATCTCTGGATATAGTGAGTAAAATCCATAATTGCTGATTGAAGATATCTTCATGGAAGAGAAAGAATAAACCAAACTCACAAATTATAATCGAGGAGATTAAAGAAAATTTGGACTTGCTCTCTCATCAAGATTCTCTGGATCTGGAAGAGTTTAAAGAAGTGAAAAAGCTCTCCAAATTGCTTATCAAGAAGAGGAGATTTTCTGGAAACAGCTCAGCAGAATATTCTGGCTGAAGGAAAGAGATTAAAAACTCCAGGTTTTTTCTTGATTAGTGAGAACATGGGACAAACTCTTTACTCAGAAAAAAGGATAAAAGCTCTGAAGCAGTCATACACTCACTCAAATGTTTACCTGTAAACTTCAAGAAAATATTTGTATAAGCGACTCTTTTATGATCAAAGATTTGTCCTCAAGAGTGTCAAAATTACATAATCAATCTTTAATGGCCGAGATAACTTTAGAGGAAGTCAAGCAGGCAACTTATACTATAGGTTCTGACAAATATCCTAGCCCATATGGTTTGTCTTGTGTTTTCTATCAAAATCACTATGCAGCTGTGGGAGATGATATCTTCCAAGTTGTCATAGAATTTTGGGAGTCTGGACATCTAGACAGCCAGATTAACTCTACTAATATCTGTTTAATCTCTAGGAAGGCAAAAGCTTAGAAAAATCTCAGAGTTTCGGCTCATCAGCTTGTGCAATTTCCTATATAAAATCATCTCAAAGGTGATGTCTACAAGATTGAAAAGAATTATGCATGCATTCATTTCATAGAATCAGGCGGCTTTTGTGGTAGGCATGCTTATCACTGATAACATCCTTTTGGCTCATGAGATTACACATGCTCTTAGAACTAGGGATTTGGTTGCAAAAAATTGCCTTGCAATCAAACCAGATATGCTAAAAGCTTCTAACAGGGTGGAATGGCCATTCATGGCTGCTTTACTAAGTAAAATAGGATTCAGTCAGCCATGGATAACCAGAGTCATGGCCTGTATCACCTCTCCATCCTTCAGCATCTAGTCAATGGTGAGCAGTATGGGAGTATTGGACCCTCTAGGGGCCTAAGACAAGGGAATCCACTTTCACTAGTTCTCTTCATCTTGGTGATAGAGGTCTTAAGTATCAGTCTTCATAAGTCAGAATAACATAACCAAATCCAGGGTATTAGAGTAGTTGAACTCTCTCATCTACTATTTGCAGATGACTGCCTTTTCTTCTGTTGAACAGATAAAGAAGAAATTCTGAGAATAAGAACCATCCTAGAGGAATACACCCGGATCTCAGGTCAAAATCTCAGTTTTGAGATGTCAAGCCTAATTTTTGGGAATAAGGTTCAACAAGAGACCAAGGAGTTCATCAAATAATGGTCAGTCATTCTAAAAAAAAGTGGGAATGGGTTCTATCTAGGTCTTCAAGAGACCTTCATTGGTTCTAAAACAAAAGTGAAGAAGAAGTTGAATAATTAGAAGACTAAATATCTGTCACTAGGCGGAAAGGAAACACTTATAAAAGTTGATGCTTTGGCCTTGCCCACTTACACCATGTCATTTTTTAGGATCCCAAAGAAACTGTGTTCAAAGATTACTAGCAAGCTTTCTTAGTTCTGGTGGAAGAATCCTTCAACAGGAAAAGGTATACACTGGAAAGCATGGGGTAAGATGGATATATCAAAAAGAGAAGGAGGGCTAGGGGTCAATGATATTGAAGGTTTCAACCTCTCACTATTGGGGAAACAACTGTGGAGACTAGCCACAAAGAAGAACTCCTTGCTCGCAAAAGTCTTAAAAGGGAAATATTATCCAACTGCTCTCCTTTAGAAGTATCATAGGGGTCCATACCTTCTTTTGGATGGAGGAGCATTCACATGTCATAAGAACTAATGCAAATGGGGATTAAAAAAAAAAGAGATTGGTAATGGGGCTGATTTGAGAGTTCTTCAGGATCCTTGGCTAGCTACTGAACAACCACGCCCTTAAATTTCAAGACCATAATTTGATCTTGAGAGCTTTAATCTTAAATACATTAAGGACCAAAATTCAGACCAATGGACTCTTCCTAGGCTCTCCCTAGGTTTTGCAGAAGCAGAGGCCAAACTACTTCTTCAAATCAAGCTGGGTGGCCACTCCTCTTCATCAACTTAATCTTGGATTCATAGCAAGAACGGTTTTATACAGTAAAATCAGGTTACTAGATATGGTAGAATAGGATTAAGTTTAGAGAGGAGGCTAATATGGTGCTTAACCCAAGTGTTCATCTTCTAACCACTGAAATCTGGAAAATCAAGACTCTTCCTAAGATAAAATATTTCCTCTGGAGGTGTATATCGGATTGCTTAGCTGTGGGGAAAAATATGAAGAAAAAGAGGCAGACAAAAAATGGAGATTCCCCAAGATGCTCGGATGCAACAGAAACAAATAACCACCTGCTCTTTCAGTGTTCTTATGCTAGAGTAGTCTGGGCTCTTTCTCCATTAGGCCACCTGTTCTACCCATTGCAGATTCTTCTATCTACAAGAATCTAAGTGCTTTGCTTCTGCCACAATATTTGAACAAGAGTAGCCAAGAGGAGAAAGAGAAGTTTGTAAGTTGGCCATGGATACTTTGGCATATATGGAAGAGGAGAAATGACTTCACTCGGGTTTGGACTACTCAGCTGATGACTTGCTCAAACAAGCACAAGTAGCAACAGCTGAATGGTGCAAAGTAAATGCCAATTCAGTAAGCCCATATTCCCAGAAGCAACCTATTTTAAGGACTAGGAATTGGATACCTTCGGAATCAGACTAGTATAAGTGCAACATTGATGGTTCTTGGATAAAATATTCAAATAAAAGTGGTATTGGTTGGATCGTTAGAGATTCCAGAGGTCGGGTCAGACATTACGGAGCTAAGTGCTTCCCCGACTTGGCTTATCTTTTGTAGACAGTTGCAACAACACTTGTATGGGTAGTATCATGTTTATTTATGTAGGGTTACCAGAATGTATGCTTTAAAACTGATCATGAAACTGATCAAAGCCCTCAATCAGCTTGAGGAATGGCCCTGCCTACACTCCTTTACCTCTGAGATCATGAATTTCCGTCAAAATGTTTTAAGTTTCTCGTTTAAGATTAATTCACGGGAAGGTAATGCTTGTGCTAATGATATGGCAAAGCATATTACCTCGTATCCTGTTTATTTCGGTATTTTAGATGTATGTACGGCTGTAGACTATCCCGTATTTAGATATGTCGTCGCACTTGTCGAACATTATTAATTAATGGAATAGTATTTGAGTGTAAAAAAAAAAATTATCTATGTACTAGGTTAGTTATTCATTTTATACACATTCTTGTATAGTTATATTATTTTTAGTGAATAAATTATTTTGAATATATATTTTTTTCCATGAACCATAAGTTCTCTCCAAATAAATTTAAAACATACCATTGGAGCATTTATATACATATATTTTCCTTGTGCACGTACACTTAATAAGGTGTTGTGAAAAATGTATATTTTTTATAAAATAAATTTATTTTTTATATTAAATTTTTATCAATCTATTTTCTGGTATTTATATATCCAAATACAACTACACTATGTAAGATGTTGTTTGTGTCACATTTATTCTTTTGTATTAACGGAGACAGTTTTTATTCAATTTTGTTGTTAGTGTGAACAAGTAACGGTCTCTCCAGAACAATGCCCGTCAAATGGTACGTTTGGTGATTAAAGGCACTAAAGAATCATTCTTGAATTTTTTTTTTTTTAATATAGAAATTGTTACGTTAACTTCCTTTTCTTTCTTTTGGGGTTTTTCTAGGCTTTCGTTTTGGGAACCAAATGAAGGATCAACAGTAAGCAGCCAAATCCTAAACGAAGCTACACAATGCATAGAGAGCCTCAATGGCATCAAAGAAGGAAAATGGAAAACCACTCTCAACTATTACAAACCCATGTTGCGAGACGAGTCGGATCAAGCGGAGTTCCCTCGTGAATTTGTAGGGATTTCGCTTCCGGATGAGCCAAGTAAGTACTATTTCGTCATCAGGACGCAGAGGATCGTCATGGAGGCAGATTTGTCGATTCAACAGATCATGGAGAAGCTTCAGTCTTACAAATGCAAGCTCTCGTTTTACTTTGAAGGGTTTCAGTATCAACTTGGTGATTTTCGATTGAGAGTTGGTAAAGTTGTTCCTACTCATGTCGAGACAATCAGAGGCATAGTTATGGAGGTAACAAATGTTATAGCTTTTGAGTAAGCTGAGATAGTTTAATAAACAATATTGATGACGATCTAATGCTAGTTACAATGTTTTGCATTTACAAAATGTCTTGTTTTTTGTAATTCATGATTTGGAGTTTTTGGACTTTGTGTGCGTGTGTATTATTCAGGTGGAGTATCTTCCTATATCATCAATGGAAAGGGCAAGAAAAGTGATGGAGGAGTTCTTGGAGATATGGCGAGAAGCAGTGTCGAAAAGGTCATTGCCGGGTAAGTTTGTGAACATAGAACTCAACTTTGGGAAATTTGAACTTGGAGACAACTACACTCCGCAGCACACCGCAGTTCGATATGCTTTCTTCATGGCTCATCTGATTGCAATTATTCTCAAGCAGGGAGAGGCTAATTAAACAAAACCAAAAAAACAAAGACTTTTATGAATTTTGCGGTATTGGTGATTTTAGATGTCAATAAACATTGAGAAAAATGGTAATTTTGAAAAGTTGTAAAACTACAGAAAACTTGAGATTGGAGCAGATTGTGATTTCAGTTTCTTAGCTACTCCTTTATCCGCATTTCATTTGCATTCCGATTAATTTTCGCAACGTTTTGTTTTGTTTTACTATTTTGAATCTTGAATCTTCCGACCATAAATCCAATTACTGGCTTGGCTTCTTTAATATCATTTTGAATGCATGTTGTGTAACTCCTTCGCATATTGTTCACTAAAACATAAACATGTTCTATGGTTTTAACTATAAAAGGAAAAATATATAGAATAAAGTGAAGTTCAAATTAAATTATCACAACGTTTGAAAAGAGACTCTCTTGATTTGTTCTATGCCATATTCCCAAACACAACATCTTTTATTGGATCAACAACACACATAATTGTCACACAAAAGCTTCCTCCCATATCCATATATATGTATGACCCAACCTCAAGGTTTCATCGATGAATCTTGTCCGATCCTCGTCATGTTCGCAAGCTAGTCAAAGCCTTCTATGACCTTAAACAAGCTCCTCGAGTCTGGTTTGATAAAAATTGTCTCATAGTCTGCCAAGAAACAGCCCACTGTCTCTTAAACTTGGTATTGTTGCTTCACCCACCCACCAGTCTATTTGACGACAATAGATCAGCACAAGAGAAAACTCCAGCTCAAATGGAGGGTTCCTTTCCTTAACTCAGTCATGTTGGGCTTGACAAAACAAGAAAACTCGAGAATGGGCCTACGTTCAATTAACAAGCCCAACATCAACTTCGTCTTCTTCATCTCCGTACGTAGGCAAGTGGACGACACGCGCACCAGTGACATGGCGCGTGAAGAACACAAGGAAGATCAAAATCTGCTGAGAGGATACGAGAATGAAGAAGATTTCACAAAACTTTGTCGTGTGATTAGAGTTAGCCACGTCTTAGGCATTTACAAGATTAAGCCTCTTTCTATAAAAAGCTACCATTTGTACTAACTACACATTCTCGATTAAGAAACTAAAAATTTAGAGCAAAATCCAAAGTTTCTTCCTTTTTCTTCTTCACTTTGCTTATATTTTCTCGTCAATTAAACTTTAGTTGGTGAGACTTTCGTTTTGGGTTTCGCATAATGTGTTTGGATTTCATATTTTTTACTTTTGTAGTTCCGTTGCAATGAGTTGAGCTAGGATTGGTCTTAGAACTGATGCACAGTAAGTGTTTGTTTAAACGCCTCTATGAAATGAAACCTTTGAATCTAGTGTTATTAAGCGTTCCTCTTCTTTATCAACAGTTAATGGGATTTAGAGGTTTCATATCAGGAAAACTGATATGTAACTTGACTTTTCGACAGCTCTGTTCAGGTTATTGTGCTCAAACATGGAAGCTGTGAGCCTGTGAACAAAGTTGTAAACCAAGCTGTAAACCATGCTGTGAGGAACGTTAAGTCCTTAGGCTTGTTCTCTAACATCCCAAGTCATTCCACATCCAGATGAGAAACATGGAGGTATTGTTTTGGAGATCAGATATCAACAAAATGAACTCTTGATCCTTAATTGGTATGTGTATGCTCATCTCTACAAAATTTTGGAAATTTTTAAGTTTAAAATTTTTTCACTGATTTTTCTATGTCCTCCAATGTTTATCTTGCATTATTAGACTGTGTTGGAGGTAGGCGGGTCTTGTACTTTCGAACATCGAAATATCCAGGGCCTTAATCAGTCTCTTATGGGTTCACTGGCCACTAGCAACACCTTGAAGGTACACTAGGTTTCCATATGCTTCTGGTTTATTTTGTAGTTTGATATTGTGAATCATTTATACGGTTGGTTTTCTCTTAGGATGATCTTTTGTTTAACCTCGAGTATGTACGTTGTCTGGACGGTGTTACAAATCTTAGAGACCGTACCTTCAAAACGAGCTTTTGCAACAGTAGAAAACTTAGCCAAGCGTTCACTGGGGGACAAGGCTTTGAGGAAGTAGTGCCTCCAATGTTGGTGGATCGAGATTGTCTTAATGCTACTATAACTGAAGTAAGTAAGTTTCATATGGTCAACTTGTATTCTTCTCCCACAAATACCTTAATAATCCTGGTTTTTTACGTGCAGAACTTCACCCGCCAGAGTACATTAACATATGGAGTTGTGTTGGAAATCCGACATGAAAACAAGCAAGTCTCTGCAACTGGGCTGTTGTTAATGCCTTACAGTGTTAAAAATCTTAGAAACCGTATCTTTAAAACGAGTTTCTTCAACAGCAGAAGGGGACCAGGCTTTGAGGAAGTGGTGCCTCCAATGTTTGTGGATAGAGATTGTCTTAAAGCTACTATAACTGAGGTAAGTAAGTCTCCTATAGTCAACTTGTAATCTTCTCCCACAAGCACCTTAATAATCCCCTTTGTGCGGATCTTCACCTGTCAGAGTAAATTCACATACGAACTTATGTTAGGAAAATATAATAACCCAAGATGAAAACAAGCAAGTCTCTGCAACTGGGCTGTTGTTATCGCCTAACAGTGTTAAAAATCTTAGAAATGTATCTTCAAAACGAGTTTCTTCAACAGCAGAAAACTTAGCCCAGTGTTCACTGGGGGGGACCAGGCTTTGAGGAAGTACTGCCTCCAATGTTTGTGGATCGAGTTTGTCTTAAAGCTACTATAACTGAGTAAGTATGTCTCCTATAGTCAAATTGTAATCTTCTCCCACAGGCACCTTAATACTCACGGTTTCATATGTGCTGAACTTAACCAGTCAGAGTAAATTCACATATTGTTGGAAGAGATAATAACCTTACATATTGTTGGGTATAGGAAGCAATTTTCTGCTCTTCATCCGCCACCAACTAACAGTAACAAGATTCATTCAGCTGAAGCAAGTAGGAGAAGGATTCGGTAATCCACAACCACCAGTTCTAGTCCTCCATGGTCATTATGGTGGATGCATAGGCAATCTTCCAAGCTATGATGCTTTTGTTCTTGGTGGACTTAACTCTGTTCGAGGCTACAACATGGGAGAGCTCGATGCAGCTAAAAACATTCCCAAACCCTATATAAGGAGGAGCTCTACACCTGCACAGAACACACCTTCCTCACACCTCGAGATTCATCTCTATACTCTTTAGAAGTGTTATACGCCTTCTTTCTCGCATTTGTCATTTCGTCTTTGTAATTTTAAGAGAATATTTCATCATTTGTGACAGAAAATAAGTAATTTAATCTCTTTCTATTTACTGTGTACATGTCTCCTTCGTCACTAACACCCATGGATGCTTTAAACATGTTTGAGTAATTTTATTGTTGGGTTTAAAAGGGTGATTCGAATGGGATCTCTTCTTCTCTGCTCTTTTATAATGCGTATAACTGAAGTCATGAATCAATTGTCGTTCATAGGATTAATCTAGTCATCACAAGTACGTTAGGTTTTCCGAGCTAGTATTTGGCGAGTTTCGCGTCTTAACCTGCTATCGTTGAGTTAGCGAGTTTATTAAAACTGGAAAATAAAGTATTCCTAACAAGATCAATTGGCTGTAAAAGTTGACTAGTTAGGTTGCCTAGGATTAAACGTTTAAATTACGAAAGTAAAATTCTACATATAGTCAAGTTTTGAATTCAAGAACAAAGATAAAACCCGATATAAAGAAGACAAACATATTCAACCTTAATTATCATCTGAGTTATTCTAATTTATGAACCTCGGAGATCCCTTTATGCCCAACATTTTCCCTCGTTAGTATTATCAAAATCAAAATTCTCAATTTACTCTCGTGCATTCTGAACCGTGACAATCCCAGACCAAATCTTTATTTTAGTTCTAGCTTAACCCTTGCACATTTAGATTTGTTGTGCAACATTCTTTTCCTGTAGATAGTTGTACATTTGCAGTATATTTGCGTGTAGATACTACAATACCTTAAGTATTTTTAAGTACATTTGTTAAGTACTACAATAGATAGTTGTACATTTGCAGTATATTTACGTGTAGGAATTAAGACTTTTATATCTGTTTAATGTAAAATTCAGCATACATCAAACAACGTAAATCAAAGATTCATAGATGGCTAAAAAGAAATTTAGTACGTTAAAAATATGTTTTGTTGTAAAACAATTTTGATCTCATGTTTATGTCATAAAAATGAATTTAGACCATTCACAAATAGTTTTTGATGTGAAAATTTATTGATCTCATATTTTATTGAAAAGACTAGTAGTATTCGTTGAACTAAAAAAAAAGGACTAGTTTGTTTAATAATTTTTGACTATTTGTTTGGTTGAACTATTTGTAGAAATGACAAAACGCTTATCGTTTCTTAATTAATTTCAACGCTTTTACTTAAAAATCTCATAAAAATAGAATAGAGGGGGGTAATAGATCAGATCAAATATCTGAACACAACATAATTATGTCTTTATGCTGACATCATGCATATAAAAGTTAAAGTCTATTAATAATGATTGTCCTTCCTCTCATGCATAATCATACTTATACTTGATTAATTCATGCATCCAATAAAGATATATAAGCAATGAAATTGCTTATTGAGTATGGTTATCTCGTCTCACTATGCTAACATAATTATATGTTTAATTTTCACTCAGTCACTTAGTCAGTCTAATTGTCATTGCCTTCCGATAGCCCGATTTAAGTTTTGTTCGACTTAAATCGACCATAACTAGATTAAGTAACGCAACCAATCAAACAATCAAGTTTCCTTTACAATCCTAGACCTAATGATCAGATTTAGGATTGTCAATAACAAATACCATTTATTTTATAATAAATCACTAGAAATGTCATTTTTATAAATACTAAATAAAATTTGTTTAATATTTGTACCTATTTAAAATTATACATGCTCGACTAACAAATTAATTTACACACGTACATTGGTACACATATTTTATGTTATAAATACATAACCGCATACCGACATAATATAGCAAAGACATTATGTCGTATAAGGTATGTGATTATGATATCATGTTTACATATGGACATTTCGACTTTGTTGTTCAGTTTGATCGATTCTAATATACCATATCTCAAAAGTCAAAACTAACCAATCTAATTTAGATTCCGTCAAATTTGTTTAGTCTAATTAATTAAGAAACTAAAATATTTGCAACTAGGAAAGTGCAAGAGTCATTGCACTTGTTTATTATGAAACACGAAGAAGCACGGTGGCGCGTGGAAATTACCTAGAAACTACGAAGAAGACGTGAACGCCACTTCTCTATCTCTTCTTCTTCTTCTTCTCTCTCTATCTCCCATTACAAAGCGCACGAAGATGTTAAAATCCGAAACATGTCCTACTTCAAAAGAAACGAAGGAACAATCGTGTTTGCGTTTGCGAGCATCGGGTTCATAGCGTTTTACTGCATCAATTACTACATCCGGCGATGTAAAGACCGGGCCGCCTCCACCAGGGACACGGCGGAGGCTGAGTTGAGTCCGAGGAGACGACCGCGAGGGCTTGACGTTGAGGCCATCGAGTCGTTTCCTTCATTTATATACACGGAAGCTAGAGGGATTGAGCCAGGTATAGGCGAGCTAGAATGTGTCGTGTGTCTAAATGAATTCAAAGACGACGAAACGCTGCGTTTGGTACCACCTTGTGTACATGTTTTTCATGCTGACTGTGTAGACATCTGGCTTTCTTATCGTTCTACCTGTCCTATTTGTCGTGCTGATGTTCTTCCCTAAAATCGCGTCTTACCTTTGAATTTGCATTTGCCGTTCAACAATTTGCATTTGTGAATAATATTGTGTTGATATAGATAAATTTTTATAAACGAAAATGATATTACTCCTTTTTTTCTTTTTGGGTCGAAAAACCTAAGTGCGGGTTTTGGAGTATAAAACCAAACCCAAACCAAAAAACTCGAAGATCGAAACATTTAATGTCAGATGATAACTAGCTAGAACATGAAAGACCAGTAACCACTATTTTTTTAGTCAAATTACTAACTCAAGTCCGACGTGTTATGGTTTAGTGGCGAGTCACTTGCAGAAAAAAAATAAACATTCGTCTACGGCATCGTGTTATGTAAAAATATTGGAAACGAATTTTAAGTGTGATAATTAGAGGTAGTGATGAGCATTTCATTAGTCGATGTAGTGGTGAGCATCGATAACTGTTTTGCATATATTCAATTTTAATGTTTTTCAAACATCTTGAATTTTCTATGATTTTTTTTCTATGCACATACTCCCTTTTTTTAACGTTTTTTTAACTCATTTTCTATCAATGAAATTTGAAAAAATGTTTCGTCAATTGGAAAAATCACACATATCATTTTACATATTTGAAGAAAAAAAATGCTATCTTGGTATGTCAAAATAAAAATCTCGGGTGTTCTTTCACAAAATTTTATTCATCAAACTATGAATAAAAATAGTCCATATTTTTTCTTAATGGTTTATGGCATCTAGTGGTAGGAACGGCTTTTGCCACTTGAAACATAATTATGAACCATTCAGTTTTTACACTTGGAACAAAGTTATGACACATTGCGCCCCTTGGGCTTTGCAAAGGAGTTGTTCTGAGGGCCAAGCTTTCTCTACATGCTAGTCCATCATGGGATGGTTTACGTCGACTATGGTTGGACTAGATTATAGTCCCCAAATCTTCTAGTTGATGTATAATATTAAGAAATAACTAAATCAAAGAAATCACATGTATAATATTAATACATACGTTTCAATAGAATTGGTATATGATCAAGAAATCGGAATATCAATCATAACGACCATATCGTTAATTAGTTAATCATATGATGGTTATCTACCACGAATTACATAAATCTTATTGGTCCCTCACATCCCATCGAGGACGTAAACATTCTCTCTCTTTTGTTTCAGTCTTCGAATTTCAATTGTTTACAAGCAAGATTAGGTCAAAACTACCAACCAAGGATAGACTGTCACAATGGGGAATCGCTGTCTCGCTTACATGTCCACTCTGCTCTTTGGCCGAGGAATCACATTCCCACCTCTTTTTCAACTGCCAGTTTTCACAAGCGGTATTGCGTCCATTTCTTGATCGAATATACCCGAACTCTCCTCTGGATCTACAAGATTTAGCTACCTGGCTATGTTAATTCTTTCAGCCTAACCAGACCAAGACTCTCACTATCTTCAAATTGGTGTTCCAAACATTTATCTACACACTATGGCGAGAGCGCAATCAACGAAACTTCACCTCTACCTCCATTTTAGAATCATTTTTTCAAGCAGCAATTGATCGATCGCTTCAAGATCGCCTTATTTCCTACCCGGTTAACGACGGTTTCGTCACATCGTTTCTTGAATTTTACTTTAGTTGTATTTCTTTTTCTTTTGAAATTTTTTGAAATTGTCTTCTTATTCATGTTAACTCCACTTTGAGATTACTAATGCTCATCTGTTGAAAATATAGAAAAATTTTCACATTTTACCATTAAAAAAAATGAGGTCAAAACTGTCGGAAAAGTCTCATTGCGTATTCAATAAGTTAACAGAGAGGAGTCGAGTGGACTTGTACTTTTTCTACGTCTAGAGTGTACGTAAAGACTTCTTCAAAGTCAAAACGTTAGAGGAAAAAGCCAGACCAATCATTGGGACCATAACAAATCTAGCTAGCATAGTAGTAATACAATATTTAGTGTCGTGACGAACAGAACTTATTGATCTACGAATAAGAATTTGTATACTACAACGACGAATTATTCTTATTCTCTATCTCTCGCTTTAAATGGAGACATGGAGCTCAAGTGATCCACCCGTGAGATAGCAAAAGGGTGGTTAACATCATGACTATCTTCATGAGAGATCTCATCCATCGGATCGTAGCAAGTGTTTTGTTGCCACTCTTCCTTTTCAATTTTTTGCCTTACGTAACCTGCCAGCTAGAGTCGGAATCTGCAGACCGTAATACACAAACCATGATCTCGGAGGTCTCGATAATTTCAATCATTATGCTTGCAACATTGATCTCATTCAGCACTGTCGCTTGTTGCTTGCACAACAAATTCTATAGTGAAGAGATTGAGGCGGCACGCCATGAAGTGTTGCACAGTAGAGGGAGGCGTGGGCTCGAGAAGGAAGTCATTGAGTCCTTTCCGTTTTTCCTCTATTCAGATGTTAAAGGGCTCAAGATAGGCAAAGGCAGAGTCGAATGTTCAATTTGTCTAAGTGAGTTTGAGGATCAAGAAACACTACGTTGGATGCCTCCTTGTAGCCATACTTTCCATGCTGATTGCGTCGATGTATGGCTCTCTTGTCGGTCAACATGTCCGATCTGCCGTGCAAATCTGTCTTTAAAACCAGGCGAGAGCTTTCCATGTCTGAGCATGGATGTTGAAACGGGAAATGCACAGAGAGGTGTTCAAGAATCCCCCGACGAGATAAGCTTGACAGGTAATAGTGTGACATGGCCAGCAACTAACATCTCAATCGCTTCTTGTTGCAACAATCGACAAAACAGTTAGAAACCGTATCTCCTCCATACGAGAGTTAGGAGATACAAAACTCATCAACAGCCTCACTCTCTGGTTCTCTACAAGGCTACATCAACAAAACAATTGATTAGTTATTTCTTACTAATTATTTTAACTTCTAAATTTTTTTCGCATTAAGTTGTAACAAACAGTATTTTTTCTTTGAATATAATTTCACATATATTCAAAAAACAAAATAGTGTGACATAGTCTCCTTCTAAAACCATGTCTTTGTACAAAAGTTTTTGATTGAATACACTTGAATATTAACTCAAAAACAAAAAAAAATAGTGTGACATAGAATAATAATGCAAACAATAGAACACCTCGATCAAGATCTACAGGGTTATTGTCGAACTGGCGTATGACTGAGATATTCTTCCCTAGATCTCATTCGACAGGACATTCATTGGTTCAACTAGGTGAGAATCTAGACCGCTTCATACTGCAGTTACCAGAGGAGGTGTATAGACAATTGGTTAGCTTGAATCTGATAAGGATAAGCCACACGGCCTTACCTCGAGCCAGTAGTTCGAGATAGGGCTGCAGGTGTTTTGGGAGCGAGGGAAGTGGTTTCTCTCAAGGACGACAAACACTTCGGCGGGCCATATCTATGTCTCTCTCTTTCTCTTTTCAAGCAGCTTCTGTTGGGTCCACAGTTGGCAAGGACGATCTAGTGCTAGACATCCCAAGCTAAGGACGTTCCAACGCCTCATGCCAGAGTAAGTCTAATCTGTGTGGACATCTGCTCTCTTATCGCTCCAAGTGTCCTATCTGTCGTGCTGATGTAGCTCCTTTAATCGAGTCTCTTAGCCTTTGACTTTTCATTTTCCGTTCCATGCTTGCCTTTGTGAATTAAATTATCTTTTAGTTTTTAGTCTTCCGATTTCAGTTGTCTACAAGTCGGATAAAGTCTTGTTGCGTAGTCAACAAGTTAATAGAGAGGCATGAGTGGGACTTGTACTTGTTCTACGTCTACGAAGAACATAAAGACTTTTTCAAAGTCAAAACGTTGGAGGAAAAAGCCAAACCTATCATTCGGACCAAAACAAATCTAACATAGTAGGAATACAATATTTGTTGTCGTGACGGACAGATCTTATTGATCTACAAATCAGATTTGTATTGTATAATGAACGACGACTTCTTCTCTATCTCTCTATAGGGAGACATGGAGCTCAAGTGATCCACCATGATATTAGTAGAAGAGTTCTTCACATCATGACTATCTTCACGAGAGATCTAAGCCATCGGATCGTATTATGTGTTTTGTTGCTGCTCTTCTCTTTCCAATTTCTGCCTTACGTAACTTGCCAGCAAGAGTTGGAATCAGCAGAACGCAATGGAAAAAACAAAGTCACGGCGGAATCGGTAGTTGGAATCATTTTGCTTGCGATTTTCCTCTTAAGTTTGGTCGTTTGTTGCTTGCACTACGGATTTTTTAGTGCAGAGATTGAGGCGGGAGGCCATGAAGTATTGCACAGTAGAGCGAGGCGTGGGCTTGATAAGGATGCCATCGAGTCCTTTCCGGCTTTCCTCTATTCAGAGGTTAAAGGGCTCAAGATAGGCAAAGGCGGAGTTGAATGTGCAATTTGTCTAAGCGAGTTTGTGGATGAAGAGTCGCTACGTTGGATGCCTCCTTGTAGCCACACTTTCCATGCTAACTGCATCGACGTGTGGCTCTCTTCTCGGTCCACATGTCCGGTATGTCGCGCAAATTTGTCTATGAAACCTGGCGAGAGCTTTCCATATCCGAGCATGGATCTTGAAATGGGAAATGCGCAGAGAGGTGTTCTAGAATCCCCCGATGAGATAAGCTTGACAGGTAATAGCGTGACTTGGAACAACAACACAAATTATAGAACACCTCGCTCGAGATCTACGGGGTTATTGTCGAGCTGGCATATGGCTGAGATATTCTTCCCTCGATCTCATTCGACCGGACATTCATTGGTTCAGCTAGGTGAGAATCTAGATCGATTCACACTGCAGTTACCGGACGAGATGCAAAAACAATTGGTTAGCCTGAATCTGATGAAGAGAAGCCACATAGCCTTACCTCGAGCCAGGAGTTCGAGACAGGGCTACAGGAGCGGAAGCGTTGGGAACGAGAGAAGCGGCTTCTGTCAAGGACGGCAAACACTCAGGCGAGCCATATCTATGTCTCTCTCTTTCTCTTTTCAAGCTGCTCCTATTCGGTCCACAATTGGCAGGGACAATCTAATGCGAGAGACTTCCCAAGCTAAAGACAAAGATTTTGGTGAACAGTCGTTCCAACGCCTCATGCCAGAGAAAGTATAATCTATTTACATTTTTTCCCCTTCAATTGATGAGGATAAGTCGCAGAAAAGGTTCGAGTTTGATGATTATGGTTACGGTCAGTCATGTGTGCCACAGTTTGGTTTAACCATAAACTGATTCCAGTTTTCATTTGAAGTCTAGAAACATAGTTAGAGCAAATGGGAGCCTACTCATATCAGAAGTTCCATCTGCGATCAGCGGTTTCAATTAGCATCGTTCGAATATCTTGTACAGCTTTTCAAGGGATGCTACCTGCAAAAGAGTAAAAAGAACGTAATTAATGTCTTTGTGAGATTTTATTTCCAGAAAAAGGTTTTTTACTTAATGTAACATGTGAAGCTCCATCTGGTAATTTGAGAAAAAGTAACCTTCACAAAAGTCCCATTTGAAGCCATGGAGGCTGGTGGCTTCAAGAACAATCTCATAGACGGAAACAACACATGTTGGATAGACCATTCACGTTTTGCCCAAGCGTTTTCAGCATCTGAAAGAAGGTCTTGATCAAGATTTTCCTCCATTTCAACGTTATCCCCTGCAACAGTTCAATGTTTAGATGCTCTCATCCTTTTCAAATGCAGTGAACCAAAAGCGAAAACATTGGTCACTAGAGAAAGTTAAATACCTAAATCTGTCTTTTCCTGAGAGCTCTCACTTCTTTTAGTATAGAACCGAATACCGTCACCCGATGGGTTTGGCAAAAGAGGAGGATGCATCGCATAAAAGTTCCCAATAGCTGCAGAAACTCCATGAAAGCAAGTCTTCTCATCTTCCCACTCAACCTAAACAGTACATTAGGTTTACATTAGAACCCACTGTTCCTCTGATCAGTAAAACTTCAGTAGGAGCAAAATGGCAGATAGTTAATTGTACAAATAGTATTAGCGGAACTCACATCATTTCCCAAGCATAGTAAAAATTCGGGAACACGATCCATGTCAGGTATAAACTGGTCGAGTATGACAGGAAGCCGTGACAAATTTCCATTGGAGTCAATGTAAACACTGAAATACTCCTCTAACATTTCCGCTTTTTCCTTCAGAAGATCTGTATTCATCTATATATTAAAATGAAACGAGTTAACCAAATCCATACGCAACATTACAGCCTTAGGAACTTGTTACTGTTGTTGAGGATACTAGCTGAACCAAAGAAATAGTTGGTACAAAATCAGTAACAGAAATACGATGCAGAAAGCAGAACTTACTTCAGCGATTCTTTCTTTGAGATCATCATTTTTCTCATTTCCTAGATCTAGATCCTCCTCTTTCAGAGCCAACAATATCAACTCTGACAAAGGGGCTGGATCGCTAAACTGTATTGCATTAAAATGAGCAAAACGACGAAGAGTTTGCTGATACATGAGCTCTTTGCTGCAAATCCAATAAAATGGTATACAGTATGAGTTTTTTTTTTACGTACAGCTAAAGCCCGTCAAGGCGTCAAGAAAGTTTAGATAGATTTTTCATATTGATATACTAGACTATCCTCCACCAAAACATTAAATCTCAAGAATAATACCTGAGGTTCACCACATTTGCTAGATATAGATGGGTGTTATACTGAACTAAAGCAAAAACATCATCTGCCATTCCAACATATGTGCAATTCCTTACAGTCTCCAGCAGACCTAACAAGCAATAATTTCAACATAAGCCGAAGATTGGTTTAAAGTTATGTTCAGAAGAATAACCATGCAGACAAAGCTACCTGGATGGCAGCAACTGTCAACTCCAGCAATAAGTTCCTGGACACTCGAAAGATCAGCAGTTTCCTTTGGGTTTCTTCTTTGCCTTACAGAAGACCTGCAAGTCCAGTAACAATATCAAGTGGAATACAATGACGCGTAAAACATTTAACCAATAAAACAATATCATGCCAAAAAACACTGACAGCAAACATTTTCAAGGAAATCAAAGGAGTGCAAAACTTTGGTAAATAAGACGAGATTTTTGAAGAGGGATGACACGGGATACGATTTGTTAATATGAAACTACATATCTTGTATCAGGTGAGGTCTTACCTTACAACACTCAAACTAGAAACCTTGTCAGGAAGATTATGGGACTTGGGTTGCAAAAAGGCATGTAATCTTCCAGCTGGATCTGATGAATCCGTTCTCACCATTTTATTCACAGGAACTTTCTGTGGTTTTTTTCCTAGTAAATGAGAAGTGCACAAGCTTTTTTATGAAGTGGAAAAGGAAAAAAGAGCATGCAACGGGAAAGGTTTTTAGGTTATAAAAGGCATTCAACCCAGCCAAATGATACAATACCAGAAAGCAACAGAGAATCTGGAGGATCACATCTTGAGGATGTTAACGTAGATTGAATGTATTCCACTTTCTGTAGCATGAAAATATCGAAAGGAAACTTATGATTAATAAATCATTGTTTTTAACCTCCAATGAAAAGTATTGCTTCAGGTTGTTTTGCAAGTATACCTGCTCTTGAAATGTCCTAGTATCATTTGCGTTTCTCAGTTTTAATTCAACTTCTGACTGAATCATCTCGATAATGATTTCCTGGTTTAGAAGGCTAACCTGCACGGTAGACCAAAACATCTATTATTTGATGTGCAAATAAGGAATTTATTTTTCAAGCAAGTTAAGCAACAAGTACACAATCATCTCATAGAAATAGTTGGACCCACATACATTAAATTTCGAGCAGCTACTAGGCCTCAAAACTAGCATAGAAGGAGGAAAGCATTAACCTCTTTCTTTGTTGGGTGAATATTGATATCGACATGTTCCCGTGGCAAATTGATTGACATGTAGACAAAAGGTTTCGATGCTTTTGGCAATGTTGCAGCATAAACAATTTCAATGGCTCTTTTTAAGGCAGAACATTCCACCAATCTATCTGTTGTAATCAATAAATTAAAGGTCAGATAGGCTTATCTAGTGATAAATCAGATATAACTTTTCATTTCTAGTTTTCTACTAAGGAAAGAAAATCCTTACCATTAATGAAAAGCACCAATATGGTCTTCTTAGCAACATAGTTTGAATTGGATATGAAACCCTCCATATCAAAAGTACAACCGGAGGGGTCGCAAGAGGAGACTTCTACTTTCATCAAGTTCTTTGCAACTGATACCCCATAAACAGACCTAATTGAATCAAGCCTTGAAGGCGACACGACTGAGTGAACATCAGCCTTGACAGCTCCATGCTGGTGAGAAATCATCATAAAGGAATTGAATCATTCGCTTCACAATTCCAAAATACCAAAAAAGTTGCTTCCCAAAGAGGTAGACTAGTTTAGATAGTAAGTATACCAACCTTTCGACAAGAAAAGCTGACATTGTTGTGATGAATGGCCATTCGGCTCAGCAAGTCTACTATTTTTCCATAATCATCAGCAGAATTTTGAAGTGTCTTCCTTCTAGCAGTCATATTGTAGAACAAATTCTCCACCTAAATCACAGAATTCAAAGACATAGACATAGAAAGTTACTCGCGAATTCACTTCCCTCTTTGCTCAACCAATTTGATGCCAATATTTTCACAATTAAGGAATATTTGATTGACAATTGAACTGATAACTTACCATTATCTGTGTTCCTTTGACAGCAGCACACGCCTTTGGTTCATGCTCCATGACACCATCTCTATAAGACATTCTGAACAAAAGTTTGCAGATACAATATAACACTTTCTTCACATATTGAGCAGAACAAAACATAACTTAATCAAATCACTGTCCCAAACCTGTAACCATGAATCTGGCCTTTAGTAATTGTAGTTACTGTAACATGAGCAACATAAGTCATACTAGCCAATGCCTCTCCTCTAAAACCCATCGAACTAAGAGAGAACAGATCCTCATACTTAGTTAGCTTCGATGTCGTATGTCTCTCGCATAATATCGGCAAGTCTTCACGCTAAAAATACGAAACAATAAGAATACAAACTAATCAATTTCACCACAATTGACACAAAATTCCCAATTTTGAAACCAAAATGAGAGTGTGTAGAATCGTACTCTAATACCGTGACCGTCGTCTGAGACTTGAATGAGTTTCAAGCCACCGTCCTTAACAACGACGCTTATGGAACTTGAATCGGCGTCGAGGCTATTCTCAACGAGCTCTTTCACAGCTGAAACTGGACGCTGGATTACTTCACCCGCTGCGATACGGTTGACCACTGACTCTTCTAAGCGTTGAATCTTCGGTGGTTCTCTTGGTACAATCGCCGTCGCCGGAGAATTTTCCTCTTCCATCTCCACCGTAAAAAAAAGCGAACCGTCGATGACTCCTCCGCTGACAAAAACCTCGCGCCAGATACAAATTGGTGGCGCTTTAAGGTCTACACTAAATTTGGGCCTTTAGCCCAATTTATAAAAGCCCACAAATTGAACGATTTCGTCTCTTGCTCCAAAGCCCTAATCTTTTCGATGGAAAGGATCGGCTAAACAATGGGATAACATACCCGTAATTCGGATAGTTAATTTTTTTTTTATAAAAAAAATATTAATTCTATAGTGGAAACAAGAGTTTTATCCTTTCATAGGATTACAAAAATTAGAAAACTTGAAATAGAAAAACTACACAACCAAAATATAATTTTAGTAGAGAGGGTGAAAGGGGATCATCTGACGGATACGAAAAGAGTATATCGGGAATGGATCGGTCGATGGATTGCCTCATGTCTGAACCACTCGAGTGCATGCCGGTGAATATTTTTTTGTTCCTTTCGCACCATACGGATTACATCGTTGCTTGGAGTGCGAGTTTGAAGATAGTTTTGAGCGCTGATTGTTGGTCTTGAGCCCGAACTCGCTGTTGGCCCTACGCGTGAAGGTGATGTACTTGTTGTCCATGGTGACCGTGCTGCTGCCCTTGATTCCTGAGCCATAGGGGAATTGCTTGAAGTTGCGATGGCGCTCCCGAAAGTATTCGCTGTCCAAAGTGGCTCCAAACACTACTCTGATTGGTTTTTTGTCCGTGCTCTACAGGTTCTCAATCTTTTCTAGCCCTTCCACATAATCAATGAGTTGGGAATCATAATTCATGTCTCCTATCTTCTTTGTCTCTCTGACCTAGAAAATATTTTTCAATCCATCTAGACATTCTAAGATGATTCTTAGATTTGAACATACTAGGAGATCACATAAAAGTTTTATGCAACTCTGGCCCACCATGTATTTGATTTGATCATGAGAACCACCTAAGGTGGCATCTGAAATTGTCCATACAACTTCTTTTTCATGTCAAATACAGCATTTTGAGCCAGATTGACCAAGGTTGAATCAAATTTATATCAATAACTGACTGAATTTGTTTCTCATTACCTGTAGTGATGTTTTCAATTGTCCAGCAAGCTTCCCTCTTTATGCTTTGCTTATAGTTTTGAGTAAGCATGTTGGCAAGAATGGGTAAAGCACCATTGTTGATCACACAATATGGGTCTGTTTTTCTTTTTCATTTTATCAAAAAGATAAAACTTTTTCTTTTTATCACAAGATATTTGATTTCTGTTGTGTAAGTAAATTTATTTCTTAGATATAATATTTTTTCCAAATTTATATTTGATGCCACAATGTTATAAAATAAAAAATTACTCAGCAAAGATAAATTATAAGATACCAACATATAGCTTGATAATGAAAATATCTAAAATTTATTAAAGTATTTAGAAATAAGTATATTGTACATATAATTATATATGTATTGATTTGTTTTGTTGATTAGGCGGATTGTCTCACGTGGTTTTTTTATGCTTAATGAGCAGAAGAATAATTTTTTAATTTTATTTTATGACGAATTCATTCTTCGTACGAACTGCTATTCATGCTCTGCAAAATGTTAAGGAAAAATTGAAATAACATATCGTCTTTTTCAAATCCAATAGCCATGACGAATTCATTTATAGTATTAATCATAAAATTCAAAAGAACAACGGGTTCAAAATTAACATTTCTAATATAAAAAAAAAAACAAAAGAGATCTTAAAAACTAAAAGGCATACATCAAAAAAAGTTCAAATTTCAAAAACATAAGTGATTCGTCACTCTCTTCATCATCTGAGCTAACAGCAGCACTGACACTTCCATAATCAGTTAAAACATCAAGAAATATAATGTAATTAATTTTTTTTTTGAAACAGGAACAAGAATGAAATTAGAAAAATTATAAGACAGATTATCTTTCGTTTGTTTACATATGTAACAGTTGAGCTCTCTTTTGACATGATCTTTGACCATTATATCCTTTTTCATTAGCATTCTCCTGATTGTTGTATTACACTCAACTCTATAAGCGAATATTAGTCAAAAAACAATCTTTGTTGAGGTGTTTCTCCATTGTATCTTTGATGTTGTCTTCAACATCATTTTCATCAAGATTAATTGCATCGCCAAACCAAATAGTCTCCAAATCTAAGTACACTTGTACGTTATGCAATTTGTTGCTACTTATTTTGATTGTTTTCAAATTCATGGAACGGTTACGTTTTTTATTCTCTAGTCTCTACAGATGTCCAACCATCATCTGCCATATTCTCTATCGATGTCAAACCATCATCATCTACCATTTAAGAAAGCAAAAGAAAATATAATAAGAAACTCTCAGAGAACAACGACAAGAAAACTGTATGTTCTCATACTCTAAAAAATTATGCTTATTTGTTTGATTCTAATTTTCGTTGTACAAAAATTATGGTTAAGACTGATGCTCCAACATAATTCTTATTGAATTTCATAGATTACTGATATAGTTGGATTATGGTGAAGATTTAGTTCTCTTTTCATGATCGATATTGATATTAACTTTCATGTTAAATATGTTTGTATTTTGCATCCAAATAATTTAAGCAAGAGAGCTATTATCCATGATTTTTTCACTATGTCTAATGTAAGACATATGACCATTTTTAGTGTACTGTAGAGGTATATATATTCTCTTTGATGCATATATATAACAATTAAATGTACTTTAATCCTCCATAATATATTTATTTATTTTTTCTTGCATTTCCTTTATCGATATTCCAAATTGAGACCGATTAATAACTTGAGTGTTACAAATTACACTCTTTAACTTTTTGTTACAACTATTGCCGGCATTTTTTAGAGCTTCCCAAATTTTAGTAACTTATATTGGTAAGAGTATGTTTGCATAAGTGATTTGGTTAATAAAAGAACATTGTTAATATATATTGTATATTAAAATGATCTTTTGGCATGATTTTTCTATTCCAACAAAAACAAAGAAAATTAAACTTACCCATGTGCCTAGTTTTTACTATTGATACTGGAGTGTAATGAGTTCAAATAACTGATTTGGAAGAATAAACCATGAAAACATTAGTGATATATATATATATATATATATATATTTTTTTTTTTTTGTGAATGCATATTTGTCAAGAAACTCATTCCGCATTTCAAAGATTCTTCTAAGCAAACAAAGATTCATACTATATCTTTAAGAAATTCTGCACATTCACTGAACACTCTTCCACTTGTGAGATTATTATTTATTGCAAATGTCACTAAAAATTTGTGTAAAAATATTTTGTTATCAAACTTGTTACCGATTCACTACCAATCGCAATACGGAATGTATTCGATCCTTGTAACAAATCAATTTAATCAAACCTTGAACTTTGAATCTCAATTGCAAACCCAGAAATTGATCAAGTGCAAAGAAAGAATCGAAACCGGAAGACACAACGAGTTTGTTTACCCAGTTCAGCAAGATCGGAGTGATCAAGCCTACGTCTGGGGCCGAATCGGTTCGGCGCTTCACTAATCAAGAAAAAGATGAGTCTTTACAAGCTTCACGCTCGACAATGACGGAAGAAATTACAGGAAAAAATGAACTCAATAAAGAAGATGAATAACGATGAGTATTTATACTCATAAACACTCTGTAACAGCAAAGCCTCTATCGCGACTAGAGTCTTTTAATTCTTCTTCTTCGCCTGGTTTAGTCTTCAGCCCTCAAACCAACATTATTCAGATCACCAAACCGGATTAGTAAACCAACTAACCAGATTCGAATTATTCTGCTTCAAACTCCAAAACCTGCAATTTGAAACAGCATAAAACCAACAAAACTTTTTAGTGAGAGATAATAGCATTGAGATATAAATGTGGATAATAGAAAATTAGAAACGATAAACCTTTACTTTTTATATTTTGCTAAGAATGGGTATTAGGGTGTATTTTTGGTTTCGGTTCGGGTTTGATTAATTTGGTTATATTAAAAATCTAGATGAACTAAAACAAAAACAGTTTTGGTTTATTTTCGTTTAGGTGGGTGTGTTTTTTGTTTTTGTTTGGTTTGGTTTGGTTTTAGTTCGGTTAAAAAGAAGAAGCGAATCAATAAACCAACTTAACCGAATTGCACAATAATAAACCAAATTAAAAAAAAAAAAAACGAACTGCACAAGCCAAGACTTGCCCCATACTGGACTTTCAAACTAATATAAAAGCCCATAAATTGAGCGACGTCGTTTCCTTGGCTCAATACAGCTATAGATGAGATAGTTATAGTTACAAAAGATGGGATAATTCTGGAAATATCCACATATTACGGGTCCGATTGTAAAAAACGCGTATCGTCGTCTTCATCAAAACAAACAATTCAAAAACAACCTAAAGAGAAAAATCAATCGTCGCTCTGTATACATCTCACCGACTGAGAACAGCTTTTTTCGAAATTTCTCTGGTTTCCAGATAAAGTTACTATTTTTTGAGTATCCACTCTTTGTGATCTACAATTGTGGTTGATATCAATGGCGGACCCGGAGCGATTAGGAGGAATCTCTCTGAGTTTTCCGGCGAATGAGGAAGATACGGTAACGACATCATCACCAAAGACTCTTCCCCGGAGGCTCCGTCGTCGTCTTCTCGAACCGAAAAGTACCGTCTCCGCCGAAGAGATCGATTCCAAACTCAGAGAAGCTGATCTCCGCCGTCAGGTGAAACTCAAAAAGTTTGAAATTTTACGTCCTTGATGGGTTGAAACAGAACCGATTTTGAAAAAGATCATTACTTTATGAATTTTGCAGCAATACTATGAGTCACTGTCGAGCAAGGCACGACCTAAGATGAGAAGTCCGAGATCAGGAAGTATAGAGGAGCTTAGTCAGAGACTTGAATCAAAGCTTAATGCTGCTGAACAAAAGAGGTAAGAAAGAGACTTTTTTTTTTTTGGTGATTTAAGCAATAGAGGATGAAATGTGAGGATTTAATCAAAGTTATTGATAGGTTAAGTATTCTGGAGAAGGAGCTGGCTCGTTTGGCAAAGATGGATGAAGCTAGACAAGCTGCCAAGAACGGACTTGAGCAACGGGTTGAGAAAGAGCGTGATGAGTTAGAGACTAAGGTTGAAGAAAGGGTTTTAAAGGCAGAGCAAAATAGGATGCTTCTTTTTAAAGCTATGGCACAACAGAGAGCGGCGAAGAGACAGCGAGCTGCGCAGAGTTTGATGCAGAAAGCTATTCAGGAGAAGAGGTATAAGGAAAGTGTGCGTGCAGCGATTTATCAGAAAAGAGCAGCTGCGGAGAGTAAGCGGATGGGAATTCTGGAAGCAGAAAGGAGAAGAGCGAATGCGAGATTGACCCGGGTTTTTGGTGCTGCTAGTTCTGTGCAGAATCAAAAGGAAGCTGAAAGAAGGAAAATGAAGGACCGTTTAGAAGAGCGGCTTCAAAGGGTATGTTAAAATTTTTTCAAGCTTTTATATTTGCAATTGGATGTACTTATCATTACTAATCTGGGTCTGTTTAGGCCAAGAAACTGAAAGCACAATATATGAGGCGAAGGAGAGGAGTGGACAGTTGTTCCTCTTCAAGATCAGAAACAATGCGTAAGAACCAAGTGCATCTTGTTAGGATGTTAGAAAGGTAGATAGATAGATTGCTCTTTTAAACATTTGTTAGATGTTTGATTGTCTTACATCGGTGGTCTGATTGTCGTTATAAATCTCAGGTGCTGGAGGAGATTTACAAAATACAAGAAATCTACTTATGTCCTGGCTAGAGCCTATCACGGCCTCGGGATCAATGAAAAATCCATTGAGTCAGTGCCGTTTGAGCAGTTTGCCATTCAAATGAACTCAGTTTCTGTAATTCAAACAACAAAAGGATTGCTTGATCGCTTGGAGATTCGACTCACTCTATCTCAGGCATCCAATGTGGAGAATATTAATCATCTTCTTAAACACATCTTTCCCCCAGCTCGAAGAGGAAACTCACCCAGTTCCGTGAGTAAAGGCGAGAAAAAGTCACCCAATTCCAAGAAGACAGGATATCAAAAACTTAAAAAGATTGTGAGATATCCGGCTAGAATTTTTCTTTGTGCCTACATGATCAAGCAACATCCCGGTGCAATTTTTAGAGGAAGAGGTGAACATGAGATTGCGCTTGTGGAATCTGCAACCTATCTTATTCGGGAGTTTGAACTGTTGGTGAAAATTATATTGGAAGGACCAGAATGTACCCTCCCGGACAATGTATCTTTCGTAGCTCCACGTCCAAAAAAATTCAGATCTCAGCTAGAAGCATTTGATAAAGCTTGGTGCTCTTATCTGGAGGGGTTTGTAGTTTGGAAAATTAACGATGCTAAGCTTCTAGAAAAAGATTTAGCCAGAACTCAGGAGCCAGAGCTGTCTGCAGTGTCGAAACATACTTCCTCTCCCAAAATAGTAGACAGTGGTGTGAATCAGAAGCCGGTATTTCCCGTTCCTCTCTTTTGCATTTACCTTAACGGACTTTGTGTACATGGGCGTAAAGTAAGCTCATTATGCTGCACAATTATCTGAATAGCAGACCATGGAATGTTATAAGCTTGATAGGGAGAATGACATTTTTTTTTCCAGCTGAAGGCATCTTCTCCAACTAATCGGGCTTTATTCTCTGAAACTGATGGAGCACGAGAATCAAAAGCACCTGCAGATTCACATCCTCCATCTTCATCTTCACCGGGCTCATCAAATTTGTCCCCCTCTTTGAACTCTGGTAATATTTTCAATCTGGCTAACCTTTAAAGCTCGCAAATAATCTGGCAAGCCTTCAATCTAATACGAGTTTTATCTAGCAGGAACCGAGGGCAATTCTACTCCAAACGTGGCAGCTAATAGCTTTGATGCAGTGTTGGCTAGTGAGAACGAAGTAATCGTAAATGAAATTGTCCATGACAATAGCAGTAGTTTTGCTGATAGCCTTGACCCTAACACTGGGGATACAAGCAACCTTCAGGTACATAAATATAAGCTACTCAAGGCTGTGATATATTTGACTTCAGTATTCTGATATGTTCAGCTGCACTATAATATTATTGACTTGACTCATATTTCTTCACTTTTGTGATATCCCAGGTAAGGGTTAAGGAGACAATGGAAAAGGCTTTCTGGGATGGCGTCATGGAATCCATGAAACAGTTGCAGCCAGACTTCATCTGGGTTCTTAAACTCGTGAAAGAAGTCAGGGATGAACTTTGTGAGATATCTCCCAAAGATTGGAGACAAGAGATTGTTCAAACTATCGATACGGATATGCTGTCACAGGTGCTTGTTACTACAGCCTTATCTTAATTATTGGTACAACAGATATGTTATGTACTTAATGTCTCTTTCTCTTGGCATGATTCAGTTACTGGCTTCTGGAAATGTCGACATGGGTTATCTTGGAAATATTCTAGAGTTTTCCCTTGGCATTTTGCTGAAACTCTCTGCTCCAGCTAATGAAGAGGAAATCAGGACTACTCACCATAAATTAATGACAGAACTTGGAGAGATAGTTCCAACTGAAGGCCAGTCAAATTCTTCATATGCCATCTTAGTGGTTAAGGGGCTACGCTTTGTTTTGCAGCAGATTCAGGTATGCGCATTTTTTATTTTTCCTATTTTGTGGACATTATAATTGATCGTTTTGAGCTTTTTGAACATGAACTAGAAACTTGTAGATGGGTATATATCTAGAATTTTACTGAATAGAGAAGAGGACAAGGTTCTCAAGTAGCTACCAACTTTCGAACATAATTTTTCCATAATCTCCACAAGCATAACTGTAATAAACTTCCCTTTTCATGTAATACACTGTGTTAACCACCACTGCTAATTTCTTTTAAGTTTTTTTACGCTCCAAATAAATAAAATCCAAACCTAGGGACTAAATCTGGTAGTGCATTTTCACGTCATATGTCCTTTTACTTACAGATTCTAAAGAAGGAAATCAGCAAATCTCGTTTGAAACTCTTGGAGCCACTTCTCAAAGGACCTGCTGGTCTGGAATATCTGAAGAAGTCATTTTCCAGTCGGCATGGTTCCCCAGAACAAGCGTCTTCCTTGCTACCATTGACAAATCATTGGCTTTTAAGTGTTCAAGGAGAGGCAGAGAGGGAGTGGAAAGAACACAAAGATGCTCTTTCTGCTGTCACAAATAACCACTCTGGATCATCAGGCCTCCCTTCGACCACCATGCGAACTGGAGGCAATGTCTCCTCCGTTTCAAAAGTCAATACCCCTTCGTCTCCATTTCCAGGTTTGGTGTCAATCTATCAAATTTATTTATCTTAATGGGATATTCTTTCTTAAGATCCCAATTTAGCTATAACACAAACCAACTGGTCGAATTCATTTTACAACTATCATATATGATAAGCGAGTGAATGGTTTAATAATCTATTACTCCAGATTTGGCTATTTAAGGATCCTAAACGATGCTTCCATCACACTTTGGTGAATCCATCTTGGTCATTTGTTGATCTATGTAATCATAGTTGCATGCTGGTGATTTTCTGTTGCAGGAATTGAACTGTCAGAGTGCAAGGGAGAAACTGTAGATCTTCTTGTTCGTCTCGGCCTATTAAAATTGGTGAGCGAAATCGGTGGTCTTACTTTAGAAACTGTCCCTGAAACATTTCAACTTAACCTCTCTAGGCTGAGAGCTATTCAATCCCAAATCCAGAAAATCACTCTAGTCTCCATCAGGTTAGTAATGACAAAACCTACCTCTTGATTTCACAGTTATGATTGTAAAACCCTCCTATTAACCGTGCTGTTTCTTTCTCTTAGTGTATTGATCCTTCAGCAAACACTTGTAAGCGATAACTCATCCCCGAGTGACATGGAGACCATTACATGGACTTGCATAAACCGGCTTTACGAGATGTTGAATGCAAAACCTGATGCGGGTCTTTCAGAAATCATGGAGACACTCTCCGAGCTTCTTGATTCTGATGATGCAGAGACAAAGAAACGAGTAATTGCAAACATGCTTCTGAAAAGCTTACAAGCAGGAGATGCAGTATTCACTCATGTATCACAGACCATATACCAAGCCATTAGATCCGCAGTTTTGGCAGGAAACAACACGAAGAGAAAGCAGTTGGTGGAAACAATGCTAAGAAAGATCGGAGCAGCTTCTCTCTCGGACAAGGTCACAGAGGTTTCAGACATTCTTGTTCTTGTGGCAACAGTGTCACGTTCTGTTCATGGATTGTGGTATGAAGAATTGCTGAGGAAACCGAACTAAAAGACTGTGGATCAGTTGACCAGTGTGGTTTGTCTATGGCTGGGTCAAGATTTTAAGTGTTTGTAGATAGAGTGAGAACAACACACCACGTTTGTATTTATAACACTATTAGCTGTGATACATCTGTAATACACTGTACGTACAAGTATTCCGGTTTTCTCTATTGTGATTGATTCTAATTAAACCGAGTCTAATTTCAATTTGAACCTTGTTCGGTCATTTTGGGGCTAACACCATTTAAATTTAGTTCCAGTGACAATACGAACAAAGTGCTGTTGGGGAAATGTCCCTACAGACAATTACTGACTAAAGAACTAAAGGTAAAAGCTGTCTTGTACAGTATTTTGATTATTGAAACCAACTGAATATAAAAGTTAAAAGGAATATATAAACAAAAGAAGACAGTTCAGCTTTGTGACAAAATTATTTGAATTGTGTACTACAGAATTTATTTCCGGTAACAAACAAATACTTCCTTTTAAAAGTTTAAGTTTATTATTGTCAAATTCGGTTATGCATTAATTTAGTTGTTTATATCATCTATCTCCTTTTGGTTTCGTTGGTTGTATTTAATCATTTTCGTCGATATGAAAACAACTTGAATGAAAAAACGTTTCATTATATATTTGTACATTTGTACAAAGAAATCTTCGGAACACGTTTTACCGACCAAAATATTATCACTAGTCAAAAATTGAGAAAACTGCATGTGACAATATGATCATCTCACCTACTACCAAAAGTGCGCTAGATTCATAGTCCATAGACTTAGGTTCCATTTACTAGATCGACCCAATCCATAAGCACGAAATTCTGTTCTCGAACTCAGGTCAGGTACTACTCTTATATATATATTCTTTACATCACTAAAATTAGAAAAAGAGAAAATCTAACTCTTTAACACACACATTTAAACATCATTTATGAAGGGCCAGGTCCATTCTTATTCCAGAAAACATTATCTTCTAAAGATAGAAAAGATCTATTCACATTTATTTTAAGAGTAGGTCTCATACTAAAAAAGTAATACATCTACATAATACTTTATGCGTCTATTATATGTTTCTAAGCTATGAATGGTTGATATAGATAAAGTAATCTTTTTTATAAGAATTTTTTCCTCTCTAATTTAAGTTTTAATTGGTAATCATAATTTATAAAATGAACTAGGAGAAATGTGCTATTCTTTTTTATTCCTCAATTTTTTTTTACTATTTAATAGTAATTTTTTTCTACATCATTCCTCTATATTCCACATCAAATGAGGAACAATAGAACAAAAATGTTTCTCTTCAAAATTGATGAGGAACAAAATGGAACAAATAAGGAACAAAAATTAAAATTCATTATTTTAAAATAAATAGAAAATAATTTTTATTAAATATATATAATAATAATATTTATATGTTAATATATAATAATTTTCATATCTTCACAATATATTTATAGATAAAAAAAATTGATAAGAATTTCATGTTAACTTAATATTAAGACTTTATATTCAAATTATATGGATAGTAAAATAGATTTAAGAGATGTTTATATTGAAAAACAAAATGATAATATATTTTAAATTACTCTTACAAATTTATTTTTGGTTAATTTAATAATGAATATTCAACATGAAATATATAAATTTAATTCACAAATTTTAGTTTAAATTCAAATGTAAAATTATTTAAATATAAAATTATATGGACAATAAAATAGATTTAAGAGATATTTATATTGAAAAAAATATGTTAATTTACTCTTACAATTTTATTTTAGGTTAAAATTAATAACTAATATTCAACATGAAATACATTAATAATTCACAAATTTTAGTTTAAAATCAACTATAAAATTAATTAAATGTAAAATTAATTTTAGTATTTTTCATTGTAATTTGATTTATTAATTAATTAATATAATTTTAAATATATTGTTATTGTTTGGTTAACTTTTATCATAATGGTACATTTTATTTCTTTTCTGCACTTTTTCCTTTTCAATTTTCAAAAATTATTTGTTTCATTCTTCCTTGTTAGTTTTTTTTTTTTATTTTCTTGTTGTTTCTTTAATGATCATCCGTTAAAATCATAGTAGTGAAAAATTTTCCACTAAGAAAATTTGCCACTCTTTCCAATTTTTTCTCTCTCATTCTCTGTCTCGCAACCATTCGTAACCCTAGGAGTGGACATTCGATTTCTACGGTTTTTTCGGTTCGGTTCTGTTTTCGGGTTATTCGGTTTGGTTAGTTGAGTTTAAATCTATTCCGAACTAAACCAAAGTAGAATCTAATTCGGTTTATGAAAACCAAATTGTCCAGTAAATGAGTCAAAACCGAAATAACCGAAAACTGTGAAAACCAAAATAACCCGAAAAAACAAAAAAAAAATCAACAAAGTAAACCAAAATCAACCGCAAGCAATTGAAAATAAGAAGTGTGATCCAAGTGCTGAAACATAATCAACAATGTTCTTAATGTATAATGAACAACATAACCCAAGTACAACAACCAAAGATGATAGAATAGGGGAAGTACGATCTTAATGTTCAACAAAATCAACAATGTTCCAAGAAGGATAAAGCCACGGTTGCAAACCACTCAAGTACCAGACCAAGAGGGAGCAAAAGGTGGTTGAAGAAGCTGGGAAGCAGCCGTGTATAACTAAGTGGCTGGCACTGAATTCCGTATATCTACAAACCAAATCATAATCAATTAATCAGCAAAGCAATGAAATTAAAGAAAACAGAACCTAAGTAAAACAAAGTGATTACTAAGTGACTAAGAAAACTATGTTTCTTCAATCATTTGCAATAAGTTTGCAACTTCAGCTTTTGTCTCACCTCAATAAGTGTTGTGTGCATATCAAAATATCGACCATATAAGAAGTTAAAGTACTCCTATAAGAATCCAAAACTCAGCCAAATGAACTAAATACAGATTATGAAACCACATATTACACTTGGATTGCAAGCACATCTCGGACAAGCTCTAACAACGCTTAGGGTTAGTGGTCTTTACTACATTTGAAGCTTTTAAGGTTATGATAACCCTAATCTTTTTTGGGCCTTCTCAAACAGTATAACTTGCGAACTTGAGTGCTAAAACAATCTTCAAGTATTCTGGTGCTCCCCATAATCCTGATGATAGTTCTTGTTTTTTTTTTTTTTTGACCATGTATCATTACTTTGGTGGTTACAACTTACAACTTACAACTTACAAGAAGTAGCATAATTTAATAAAGTACTGGACCACTGGTTACATTTATTATTATTACTTTAAAAAGGATAAAGATATATTTTACTTTATTAGGACAGCTTTTTGAGTTGTAATTTAGAGACATGTAACATTGGATACCCTTCTTTGACCATTCTCTCTTCACCTGAAAAACCCGCGAACATTGCTATCTCTCTGTCACTTTCTTCTTCTTTTTTCAATAAAATAAAAATGCCTCAAGATTCTGCAACTACTACTACTCCGCCGCCACCTTCAACTTCCGACGATACAATGCCTTCCGGTGAAGAAAAAGAGCCAAAGCAGGTAACTTTGGAACCAGAGGAGGCAACGGAGCTAATTCAACCGCCGCCGGTGACTCCGGAGCCAAATCATCAGCTACCCTTAATGCCGGAGCTAGAGCAGCCTAACCACGTGGCGGAGGATGATTCAGAGAAGCCACATCAAGTGACGCCGGAGACAATGACGTCAGAGCCACAGGGTCTCAACCACGTGACGGAGGATGATTCAGAGCAGCCACATCGAGTGACGCCGGAGACAGAGACTTCGGAGCCAGAGGGTCCTAACCACGTGGCGGAGAATTCAAAGGAGCTACATCAAGTGACGCTAGAGACAGAAACTTCGGAGCCAGAAGAGCTTTACCACGCGGCGGAGGATGATTCTGAGAAGACGGAGACAGAGCCATCACAAGAACTGATGTTAGAGCAGCGGAGAAAGTACGTGGAGGTAGAAGATTGGACAGAGCCAGAACTACCAGACGCGGCGGTGTTAGAAGCTGCAGCGTCAGCCCCTGAGCCGAAGGAACCGGAGCCTCAGGCGCCACTACCTACTACTACGTCTTCCGTTGAATCTAGATCGCTTGCGGAAATGATGAACAGAGAAGAAGCAGAAGCAGAAGAGAAACCAAAGATTCAGATTCCTCGTAGTCTCGGCTCATTCAAAGAAGAAACAAACAAAATCTCCGATCTTTCAGAACACGAGTTAAACGCACTTCACGAGCTTCGTCACCTTCTTCAAGAATCACAAGATTCAAGCAAAAGCTTCATATGGGGTGTACCACTACTCAAAGACGACCGAAGCCACGTCGTTTTGCTAAAGTTCCTAAGAGCTAGAGACTTCAAACCTCAAGAAGCTTACTCAATGCTGAAGAAGACACTCCAATGGAGAATCGACTTCAACATTGAAGAGCTTCTTGATGAAAACCTAGGAGACGATTTAGACAAGGTTGTGTTCATGCAAGGACAAGACAAGGAGAATCATCCTGTCTGTTACAATGTATACGGTGAGTTTCAGAACAAGGATCTTTATCAGAAAACGTTCTCGGATGAAGAGAAGAGAGAACGGTTCTTGAGATGGAGGATTCAGTTTCTTGAAAAGAGTATAAGGAATCTTGATTTTGTAGCTGGCGGTGTTTCCACGATCTGTCAAGTAAATGATCTTAAGAATTCTCCGGGACCTGGTAAGTCTGAGCTCAGGCTAGCTACTAAGCAGGCTCTTCACCTCCTTCAAGACAATTACCCTGAGTTTGTCTCTAAACAGGTATGAATCTTTATTACGGAGAGAGTGACAATAATGGTTTTCTGATTGCTCAGGTCTGATATTGTAGAATGTTGAATGTATGATCAGATATTCATCAATGTTCCATGGTGGTACCTTGCGTTCTATAGGATTATTAGTCCTTTCATGACACAAAGGTCAAAGAGCAAACTAGTTTTCGCAGGTCCTTCAAGATCTGCAGAGACCCTTTTCAAGTAAATTACCAAAATCAATGAGGTTTTTTTTTTTTTAATTGTTTCCATAACTATTGAAAATGTTAAGTGACTCTCTTGTCATTGGTTTTATAGGTACATATCACCTGAACATGTCCCGGTTCAGTATGGTGGACTAAGTGTGGATAATTGTGACTGCAACTCGGATTTCACACATGATGATACCGCTACTGAGATTACTGTTAAACCAACTACTAAACAAACCATCGAGATTATTGTTTACGAGGTGAGACCCTTTTGTATTGGACATTTTATACAAATATTTGAGACAACGCCCATTTCTGTGTTTGAATGTGAAAAGATGTCCAAAACCCATGTTAAAAAGGAACAACATTTTCAGTTTTTCATAATATGTGTTTTCATAGTGGTAATGCAAATGGAGTTTTTCCTTCCATTCGAGTTTTGCGTTTGCGTTATCAAGTAACAAGTAAATTTTGTTTAAAATGCTAAAGATTATGGTTTTTTGTGAAATGTTGAAAATTGTGGTTTCAATACTAAGTTCTCAAGATTCAGCTAGGTTTAGAGTTTCTTACATTTGTGCCTGTCTGCAGAAATGTACGATCGTGTGGGAGGTAAGAGTAGTGGGATGGGAGGTTTCGTATGGAGCAGAGTTTGTGCCAGAAAACAAAGAAGGATATACAGTGATCATTCAGAAACCGAGGAAGATGGCTGCAAAAGATGAACCGGTGGTGTCTCAGAGCTTCAAAGTTGGAGAAGTTGGTAGGATTTTGCTAACCGTGGATAACCCGACTTCGACCAAGAAAATGCTTATCTACAGGTTTAAGGTTAGGCCTTTGCCGTGTGAGTAAGAAAATTCGCATCTATCTTCGAGTGTTTCTTAGTTTAGAACTTGATGATCATATGATTGTTGCTCGTGTGTTTCTTTTTCCTATGTCACCGACTAAATGCTTGTGTGGTTGTGTCTGCTAAATTCATTTGTTTTATATTGTATTTTGCTCTCATATTTTTTTCATTTAAATTTTGCGTCCAAATTTCACCGAGGACAAATGTTTTTGAGTGTTCAATGGCTTTTAAAGGGAAAACCAGGCCTTACTCTTCAAGTAGTTACTTTAAAATTTAAGTGTCCAGTGCCTAGTCTCGTCTCTAAAGTCTAAATATTCATTGCGGTAATGGCTAAATGCTATGGCGTAAGAAAATTCGGAACATTTTTATGTTTAACAACAGAATACTAAATATGTATATATATATCGTCCTTTTTAACCTAAAACAAGATCATTCGTGTCGAATTTGGGTATTCAAAATTTCAAATATCCCACATCCGATAAATGGAAAACAAAAAATAATTTTAAAAACTTCAGGTCGATGATTTATTTTCCCCTTAGAACTTCCATATCACAACAACTATACTGTCATATATACAGATTTACACGCCGAATATACGGAATATACCGTGTTGTACAATGTTATTTCTCAAGGTTCAAAATCAAAACTGTGTCGATAATTTATAAGACGACGACCATGATTACTTGTGATTAATATCAATGATAGATAGACGCAGTTGTCACCAAAATTGATGTTAATAGTAAATATTTTCATTTATCTACATTTAAAGAAAAAAGAAAAAAAAAATTACGACAAAAGAGGAACCCTAATTAGATCACTTTCGTGATCGCCGTCATCTTCGCAAATGGATATAGCCAAACTCAACTGATCATCTACGTATCTATGAAGCAAATCACTTTCTTCATTGTCATCTTATTCTTTCATTTCAAATCCTTCCTCACATCGCCGGAGCCGTAAATCATCTTTATCGACGGCGAGAACTTCCTCTACGGCGGAGGAAGGTGGAGATTTCACGATCCGATTAAGGAGGCGGCTGAAGATTTCGATGGCACATAGGAGAGGGATTGAAACACAGAGAAGAGGTAGAAGAAGAGGTGAACAGAGGAGAAAGGAGACGATGCGACTCTACCGTGTAGGGAACCAAAAAGCAGCGGTTAGCATGAGGTCTGCGGTTGATACGGCGGAAGGAGACGGCGGCGTTCATGACTTTTATTTATTTTTCATACATATTTGACTCTTGCCGACTTCATGTGACATTTTGGTTTGTTGGTAAAAATTGTGTAGTAGGTAATTAAAATTAAAACATTTGGTTTTCAAGAGAAAATAAGTCAATCTCGCGAATGGTTGATTTTTATATTTATAGTAGGTAAAGACATGTGTTATTGTAACGGGATAACTGAATTAATAAAATAATTCATAATATGTCTTTTTGTTTTACATTGAATTTTTGTTTCTCACCATTTTATGTCTTTTGTTTCAATAATTTCTTCTATTATATATTCAATTTCAACTTAGAATTGTTTAATATCAAGGGAGGATTACTATAATGGCCTATAACTTCGACTTTATTGTTAGAAAGTTTGGACTTTACTAGATTGACGAGATATTTTTTTAACCCCTAAAATGATCTTTATTTTGTGTGTTAGGAATACAAGTATTACGAAAATGCTATTAATGAATTTTGGCGCCAGTTTAAAAAATTCTAGTTATTTACAGAAAATTTACGGTTTTACCACTCAGGATCAATAAATCTGCGAAAATAAATCTGCGACAGATTTATTATAACTTGACAGCTGACTTGTAAATTTGCGGCAGATTAACAAATCTGCCATCAAATTGATCTGCCACAATGCCACCACAGATTTGTTAAGCAGCAACAGATTTTTATATCTGTATAAATCTGCCGCAGATTTATAAATCTGTGGACACAATGATCTGCCGGCTAGGGTTTCGCCAAATGAAAGATATTCAAAGGAAGAGAGAATGAAAAGAGAAGATGAAACGTGAGACATTTATTTGTTTTTGTATTTTTTTTTTGTTTTTTTTAACAATTATGTTAAATGGCATTTTCGTTATTTCTTAAAAAATCTTGGTTTTCTTGACATATCCAAAATCTTTTTGCTAATTACTAAATTGGAGGCTATTCAATTTATTTTTCAATAGTTTTAGGCCATTCTAGGTAATTGTCACTAATATCAATGATAAGTTCGCAGACATTAATATTATTGTTTACTAGTTTTATATCCCCGGTACTATAACACCGAAATATAATATTATATTATATTTTATCTATAGTTATATGAAAATATATTTTTAAATAGATTTATCGCCAAGTTTTTTAAGAAGAGAATGATGCACAAAACGTTGATTTGTATTTTCTGTGAATAACCATATAAATTTAAATTAAATAAATATTTTAAAATAATATTTTCACAAAAATCAAGTAAATTAAACACTAAACACTAATATAAAGACTCTTAACAAACCATATTAAAATAATATTTTAATAAAATACATTAAACACTAATATAAAAAATCTTCTAAAAATATAATAAGATTTGTTAAAACAAATTATTACCTTTTCATCAACCAATAATAACTCTATTCCCATGAGTATAATATTTGCTTTGATATTTCTTGCTTCCCATTTTTGAAGCAGACGCACTATAATACGATGATAAACACGATTTTTTGGCTAATTGATATAGGGTAAGAAGAACTCCTGAATTCATTTTTCTGATTTAATATGATGAATAACAAAAGTTAAAAGATGAATGAGAAAATGATTTGTTAAAAATCTATATTTTGATATTTATAACCAAACTACTACAATATTAATTTGAAAAATTAACATAATTTTGATGTAAAATATTAAATATTTAATATTTTGCTAAAACTGACAATTGTCTTTTCTTGATGATACATTAACACTAAATTGTCTTTTCTATTATTTTTATTTTAGTGCTATTTATATTTTTACTTACACTGACAAAAATCTTAATTGATTATCTATTCTATATTTTTATATAGCAAATTACCATTAGCAGAAAATTCAAAATTACTAAAATTTCTTCTGTTGATATTTTTGTTTGACTAAAATCTTAATTAATTATTTATTCTATATTTTTATATTAAAAATTACCATTACCCGAAAGAGAAACGTGTCACAATCTAAATTAGCGATAAAACGTGTCAAAATCTAACGAGTTATCATTTTGACATGTGTCACGCTCACGTTGAACACGTTCAGCTTTATATAATATAATAATATTCGTTTAACTATCTACATGGATATTTATTATTCTAGAAATAGTTTAATGAACTAATTATATTGTACTTTTCATGTATAGAAAATGATGATTTATTTATAAATATAATGAACCTCAAAATATATTTATAATTTTGTTAGGGTGTCATGAGTAACACACTTTATGTCTGCTATGTAGTTTGTATTTTTTATGACTTGCTTAACCACTGATGTGAGATTCTCAATATATATTAGTTTTCAAACCGGTTAACTAATTTATGTTCGTTTTCAAAATTTTGAATAATATAGCATATGCAAATAAAATCTATTTTTTTTTAATAATATGGATGATATGATGGTATAATTAATAACAAATATATGATCAAACAATAATGAAAGAGAAAGTATAATGATTGGAAAATAATTAATATAATGGTTATTTTCCAATAATTTTACAGTATTTATTGGTATAAATAACTGGTTGAAGTAATCTTTAAATATGCACAGTTTTATTTATAAAATAATTTAAAAGAAAAGGTAAATTGTTTGTTTAAATCAATAAATGCAATCGTTTATAAATAAAATAAAATAAAATGTTGAAAAAGTTAAATTAAATGGCGTAATAAAACTATGGCGTACATACTAAATTTTTTAATAAGTTAATAATATATATATAACATTAAATAGCGTAATATATATATATATATATATATATTACTATAAATAAGATTATTTATAACATTAAATAGCGTAACATGAGTTCTTACCTAGCTGTTCATTATTTTGTAGGTTGCTTCCAACTTTTTTAAATCTTATATAATTTAGCATAGTAATTTTTGCTAACGAAGCTCCCATGTTCGATCTCAGATTTGGAAAGACTAAAATATTTTTTAATGAATGAATCTAATATTTGCCATGTCATTATTAATTTTTAAAATATTTTTCTAAAGATATTGTTGGAGATATCTTCAAATATATCTCTAACGATATATTTCTAAGCATTTTAATTTGCCACATAAACAAAAAAATAAATGATTTGAAAAATAGAAATCTCCAATATTTTTAAATTTAAAAATCGCAGCTTTTATCAAATATTAATTTTGTACACTATATAGTATAATATTAAATTGTAGTTACGAGATATCTTTCGGATGAATATGAATACATAAGTATACAAGTAAAAATGTGATAACATATGTAATAAATTGTATTATATAGTATGACTTAAAAATTTAAAACATTTTAAGTAACATATATATTTAAAATATTAAATATATATATATATTAAAGTGTAATTATTGAATAGTATATATGGTATTTGTACATAAATATATGATTATGTATATGAAAATATAATAACATATGTTATTAAATATATTTTTAGACTGAATATTTTCAAATATTTATTATATGTTTTTTACAAATATGTGTAAGTTTTTTAATGATAAATTATTAAAATTCTCTATATTTATTTTTAGAAATATCTAAATACCTAAAAATCATTTAATGAGAATGAAACCGATTAAATTTATTAATCATAAATTAAAAAAGAAATTAAATTATAAAAGGACGAAATTAACCAAAAAACTATTAAAAACTGGAAATTTTTTAAAGATATCATAAATTTGTTTTGTGGGTTGTTTTTTTTATATATATTTTCTGACCTAAAACTAAAGGTGAAATAATAGTCGGACAGGAGAAAGTGAAATACAAGTGCTCTGTATTGCGAGTGAGTGAAATACTGAGTGGTTAAACCATAATCTATATTAAAAAAATGGAAATAAAAGAGAACAATGACGTTAAAGCAATGTTACTCTGTTACGCTGACGCATCTCTAACCTATTTGGTTCTCTACTATCTTAGTCGACTATGTTATTGGTTTGTATATTTAATTGGTTTGTGTATTTAGATGGAGTTTTGATAATTTTAAAAATTATGAAAGATAACTATTTTAAAAGATTTTAAAAAATTATTAAAGAGTATCTCCAAAATACTGCATAATATTTTCAAAGATTATAAAAGAGTATCTCAAAGTATCTCAAACATTTATAGATTATTTTCTAAAGTATAGAGTCATCAAGAAATCTTTTTCTAAAGAATCTCCAAAATATCTCAAAATTTTTTGGAAATACTCCAAAATTATTTTTTCATCTTCTATAAAATTGTTCAATTACTACGTCAATTCTGAAGAACACGAGCTTTTTAGCAAAAAATTTTCATTAGTGTTTCTTTGAATCTTCTTTTGCTTAAGGAAATAGTTTTCGTACGATGTTTCTTTTATTATTATCCTAAAACAATTTTTTTATTAATTGATTTGTTGTCTTTGATGAGTGAGAGAGAGAGAATAATGAAACGATGGTTTAAACATTCATATTGTAAACGATGGCTTCTTATGTTTAAGCGATGACTTCTTAGAATTATCATTTAAACGATGACTTCATATTGGAGAAGAGGAGAACATGGAAAGCTCGGATTTGGTGACAATGACAAGAACAGTAAAATGCTTCCACAAAAAATAATAATCTTAGGAGAATACTCTGAGAATCCTTTACTAGATACAATGCTTTTGATGATTAGATTTTGTGAAGCAAAATATGTAGAATCAATAAACTAATAACACAATATTTTAATTCAATGACAAAATGAATTACTTTCATGTTATTTGAATAACACAAGACTTTTATTGACTTTATAAAATCATGAATCCAATACCTCTAGATTTATAAAGATTTTAGATTATTTTTTTCAAATACATAAACTAATAACACCAAACTTTAATAGAGTTTTAAAAAATCTTACATGAATAACTATAGAATTTTTATAACATTTAAATCTTTAAAACTTCATCTAAATACACAAACCAATAACACCTTCTTACCTTTATTAATTACTAGCCGCAATTTTTGTATTTGAGGAAAAATAAATAAATAAATAAACAATCCAAGAACAATCTGGTATGCTGTTTAATTAATTAAAGAAAAAGAAAGAAACAGAGCAAGAAACAAAAAAAAATGTAAAGAAAGAGAAAAAAACAACTTTTGTAGTGTCTATTGAGACCAGAGAAAAGCCAAAGGGGATGCAATCAACATCCGTCGGTAGTAGCGGCGGTGGAGACAACGGAGGAGGAGGTGGAGGAGGAGGAGGAGGAGGAGGGCAGGTGAGTCGAGGTGGACTATCTCGGATCCGTTCAGCTCCAGCAACTTGGCTTGAAGCTTTACTTGAGGAAGATGAAGAAGAGTCTTTAAAACCTAATCTTGGTCTCACCGATTTGCTTACCGGGAACTCGAACGATTTACCGATGAGTCGTGGCTCTTTCGAGTTCCCGATTCCGGTTGAGCAAGGGTTGTATCAACAAGGTGGGTTTCACCGACAGAATAGTACTCCGGCGGATTTTCTCAGTGGTTCTGATGGATTTATGCAAAGCTTTGGGATTCCGGCGAATTACGGTTACTTATCGCCGGATATCGATGTTTCTCCGGGAAGTAAACGGTCTAGAGAAATGGAAGCACTCTTCTCTTCTCCTGAGTTTACTTCTCAAATGGTAAAAGCTTTGTGTCTTTAAATCATTTGGGTCAACCAAAATTAGTTCTTAAATTAGGGTTTTTTAAATTTATTTACCAAAAATAGGATGAACTTAACTGACTTAGTACTTGTTTTAGTTTTGTCAAGTTGTTTGAAATTGTAGTTAAATTGCTGACAAAGTTCTCGAGATTGAAAAGACCAGTGTTGTCTTAAAATTGACAACTTGTGTGTTTTTCTGAACCAAAGCCAGCAAGTTGCAGTTTTTATTTTAACAAAAAAAAAAAAGGTTGCAGTCTTTATTTCTCCTTTTGTTGTTGTTTCTATTGCTCTGATGTGTGATGTGAACATTAAAGAATGCTCATATGGGCAAACTGTTGAGAAGAACATAAGTCCACATGATTTTATATACTTATTTGCTAATGTCGATTTTGGTGGCTAATGTTTAAATATGTATTGATCCCCCACACCTTTTGGTACACATTTGTCTACTTAATATTATTTGGATGGTAGGGATTGACTTACTACTACATTTGATCAAAAACTGGGAATACATGTGTAACCTATGTGTTGTGTGATGTTGATTAAGGTTTTTAAGTGCTTATTGGCTCTTTTCGGAATTTTTTTATGTAAGTAGAAAGGAGAGCAAAGCAGCGGTCAAGTTCCTGCCGGGGTATCAAGCATGGCTGATATGAACATGGAGAACCTTATGGAGGACTCTGTTGCTTTCAGGGTTCGTGCTAAACGTGGTTGTGCCACTCATCCTCGTAGCATTGCCGAGAGGGTAAAAAATATTCAATCTTTACTTTCCATTTGTGGAAGTTTAGTGATTAAGATTCTACCTCTACTTTCAATTCATTGAAATTTTGTGATAAAGTTTATATCTTTACTTTTTAATTCATGGAAGTTTAGTGATTTACTGTATGCTTCATTGAACAGAGAATTGCTTTGTTCTCTTCCGTCCAGGGTTTTTTTTTTTTATTTTTTATAATACGTTAATACCATTAAAAAAGAGTTCATACAGTTTTACAACTCCGTGCAGGTTTTCGAATAAGCATTTATGTATTCCTCCTACCTTTCTTTTTATAGGTACGAAGAACGCGAATAAGCGATCGGATAAGGAAGCTACAAGAGCTTGTACCTAATATGGATAAGGTAATAACATTTTCAGTGTAGATAGAATCTGATGATAATGGATGTCTTATACGATTATATTGATTGTAAATGGGTCAAAGATTATACACGTTTTCAGCAAGGGTAGAAGTTAGTGGTTAATAGGTTAGCCTTAAAGGAGACAATCAAATATGACTGTTGATGGTTGTGATGCAACTTCACAATTACGGTTGTCATCTCCCGGTACTAAGTAATTCCCATACTGTGGTTTAAAAGTTTAAACAATTGAAATCAAATGGGAAGGATCTTGATATCGACTCGAATTGTTGTCCCCTTGATCAAATAACAGATTTTCAGCGTGAAGTATTATCAGAGATCATACGTTTATAATTCAATTTTGGTTTAGCTTGGTTAGTATAGCCGGTTAACTTAACCCGAGTGTATATAAACGTTGTAATTGCGTTCATTTCATTATATACTAACCAAGCTAAACCAAAATTGAATTATATATGTATGATCTCTGATAATACTTCACACAGAAAACTCTGTTATTTGATCGAGGGGACAACAATTCGAGTCGATATCAATATCCTTCCCATTGGATTTTAATTGTTTAAACTTTTAAACGTTGTAATTACAACGTTTAAATACTCTCGGGTTAAGTTAACCGGCTATACTAACCAAACTAAACCAAAATTGAATTATATGCAATTATATACGTATGATCTCTGATAAGTATGAATTTGGTTTTATCTCCCTATAGATTATGAACAAACTGAGGAAAACTTCGGGTTCTGGCATATATATAGGCTCTGAGGATATCGGTTTACTTTTTGTCTTTGTTCCAGCAAACCAACACTGCAGACATGTTAGAAGAAGCTGTAGAATACGTGAAAGTTCTTCAAAGGCAGATCCAGGTAAATTATCTAAGTTAATATATATATGCACATAAAACCTTTCAGAGGAACCCAATTGATAAAAAACAAATGATTAGTCAAAAAAGTATATAGTAAAAAGAGTTCTTAATATATAATTATCCATTTTTGAGTTGGTTTTATTTTGGTGTGGATAATTTAGGAGTTAACAGAAGAACAGAAGAGGTGCACATGCATACCTAAAGAAGAACAATAAGGTTTGCTCCTGATTTGTGGATAAATGGCAATGATCTGATCGAAAAATTCGAAAGATGATCTTAGCTTGAATTAGATGGGCGTCAAGTTGATAAGTATATTATTTGATAAATGGATGTAGGTGTAACATAAATTTTTGTACAATAATGAAGAAAGTTAACAAATTAATGAAAACATATATTCTTTATAAAATTAGTGAAATGACTTTGAGGATTTATTTATCATTAGTTTGGATTGATAAGGTTTTTACTTTTCTTGTTGTTTGATCATATTAATAAAGTATTTTTTTCAAGTTTAGTAATGTTGATGTTATCTATAAAACTCATTTAAAATAATACAGTAACGGCTTATAATACTAAATTACTAGCCATCATGATTCATGGGGCAACCAATTCCGGAACCAATTTGTTCGAGTTAAGACTTAGAATTACGGGTATATTTTCCAGCATATAGTCTCAATCAACGAGGATCTTGATCTTGTCTAGCTCTACTATCTGAAACCCCTTTCATATTTTTAGGAGACAAATTTTGTTCCACGCAATGTTTAGAGTACCTATTTTCACAATGCATACTGAAAATTATGGTCTTCCTATTAATTTTATTGGTTCGCTAAAATATTTGATCAAACTATTGCATAGCCCCAATTATCACACCGATTATATTGTTTCGTCCCATTCAACCATTTGAAACTTTACCTAAATTTTTGCATTATAGAGTCTATAATAAAGTTAAAAGGACAGCGCGTCGACACCACAATGACATGTAGGCCTCATATTTCCACCGTAGATACAACTTAAAATTTTCAAAGATACCAACAAACAAAGTTCTTTGTTTTAAAATTTAATTGACACCGACATAAAAGGTTAATATGAAAGTAAGGAAGACCACATATTTTTCCACTGGGTCTGTTGTGCCCACTGTTATAACAAGGACTTTCTATGTTGAAAATAAAAGATGAAATCAGAGTCACGTTATTGGACTTTTTGTGAAGTTTGTCTTTATAAACAAGGAGGGATATTTTCTCAATACCAAACTTTTTTTTTATAAAAAATCACTAAATAGAGATGGAGGAGAAGAGAGCTATGTTGAAGTCATTGATCCAACTCATGTTGTTTTCCAGTTTGGTCTTCGAAATGGTGGCTGCAGAGAGCTACTGTCATGCGCAACGTCGGGTATTAGTGAACGCGTGCAAGAGGTTGATTTTTAGGCAGTCTCCAACCGTTGATTGTTGTGTAAGAATAAGGAGGACTCCTATGTGGTGCGTTTGTTCTGTTATAACCCCGCAGCTCGCTGCTCTCGTCAATGCCAATTACGTCAGTTACATTGTTGGTGTCGTCCGTCGATGCGGTCGACCCGTTGCTCGCGGTACCAAGTGTGGTAGTAAGTTTATATATCAATCAATCAATCACAATTAGTAATATGATTGGTTACCATATGTGCATATAGCTCTTGCCTCTTAGTCTAGATTGTTTATTAGCGATTTACATCTTTCTGTCTAAACAAACAAATATAATTTACATGTTTTTCTAGATAAAACAACTATTTTTAATTTACAAATGAAGAAAAAAAAAGTTTGTATCCGACGTTTGCATTCACATTTTGTAATAATATTTATGACAATCTGAAAATGCTTTCATTTATGAAAATGAATTTCTTTTTTGATTTTTTTTATTTCACATGTAAATCCAAACGCAAAAATTGGTGTTTGAAACAATCATATTCCTAGACAATAACTTTCATCAATTTTCGCTCGGGATGTGCAGGTCTGACAGCTCCATGAGCCGTTCCTAACAGAGAATAAGAAACATCAGTGTTTCTCGAAACCTATGGTCTATGTGTGTACTATGTAACTGTCCCTAATATCAAATATAAGACCAGGCTTAAACATTAGCACATATGCAATTAGGGACAGATTATCAGCTTTGAAAATCTTATATCTATCCTGTCTGAATAAATTCACTTAGCTGAATGAGATTTTCTTGGAGGAGATTGATTCTGATGTAAAAAGAATATCAGCTTATAAAAAGTCATATTTTAATCTTCTTTGATGATTTTCATTTGTAACCGCCATAAGTTTCAACATTCCTTTTGTCTGGGAATAGCTTAACAATTTTACAATCAATTCACAAATGTGCTTAAGAATAATTTGACATTGATCAAATATGGTGTTTTAGTAATAAATAAAAAAAGATTGTGCTTACACAATGTAAAAAAAAAAAAAAGGAAGACAAGATTTTGATAAACTCCAACAAGTTATAACAACAATCATCGAACATACATTTTAACTAGCGGTCAGCTCACAACCAAATACCAATAGCCCAGCGGTCAGCTCACAGCTCACAGCTCATAAGCTCTGGCTCCCGATAACTAGTGTTAGTCTCTTGCATGAGCATTTTCTTTTTTTTTTTATTATTTTTTCAGCTTCCATCAACACGAGGGACCCAAAGAGTTGGAGTACGTAGCCCGCATTCTCCAATCTCCCATTTGTTATTGTGGACTTGGAACTCAAAGACTAATTCGCTTGAACTCACTTTTTTATCAAATTCGAATATGTACAGATGCTCATTTAAACGTGGAGAGAATATGTACCTTAAAAGTGTAGGTAGGAGGTGGTAGTTTCTTGGTCTACACATAACATTGATACCATTATGTTTGTCCTTGATGCGACAAAATACTTCCATCACATTCCAGTCATCAGCCTCAACGTCACCCTTATTAACCAGCAAGATGCAAGCCTTAAATCTCAAGGACGTAGGAAGCGTATCAATTCCATTCAATTTCAGTGACAGGGAACTCCCAGTGGCTCGATGAGTGAAGTATGCAGGCACTTTTTCTCCGGGTAAAAGCGCGAATCTACAGGTAGATGTCTTGATTATAAGGTCTCGTGCTTCTTGATTCAGTTTGAAGCAGTTAACAAAGTTGAGATCAATAAACTTTGTATTGTGAAAATTGCAATCTACTCTCTCTAGGGACTCACAGTTTTCTGCATCAAGGAATGCAGTGGAGTCTGGAAGTTGTGGGAGCGAAACCAGCTTTGTGCATCCTTTGATTACAAGTTTATTTAGACGAGATATTTCCTTAACCCATGGAGCAATTTCTTGTATTCTTGTATCGCTTAAGTGCAACTCTGTGATGTGGTCAAAAGCATGCGGGGATTCCCCGAGTTTTACACAGTATGACATATGCAAGTCATGAAGACGAGACCATGACTTGATTGATGAAGGAACTTCTTCTACTGCACTTCCATTGAGCCTCAGATATTTAATATTTGTGGAAATCTCAGGAAAGCTTTTCAACAAGCAGCAATCAGTGAGATCAAGTTCATTGAGAGACTCCATGTTGATGTTGATCAGGAGCGCCTCTAGCTTTGAGCAACCTTGCAAACGCAAGGTCAACAAATTATGAAGATTTCCAATAGAGGAAGGAAGCTCCACCAGGCTTAAGCATCTACTGAGATACAAATTCTTGAGATTAGTGATATTCCCAATAAAAGAAGGTAGCTCCACAAGACTTAAACACCCACTAAGATCCAAATTCTCAAGATTAGTGATATTCCCAATAGAAGAGGGGAGCTCCATTAGACTTGAGCATTCGTCGAGATACAAATTCTCAAGATTAGTGACATCTCCAATAGAGATGGGGAGCTCCACTAGACTTGAGCATTCAGCGAGATACAAATTCGTAAGATTAGTGATATTCCCAATAGAGGAGGGGAGCTCCACAAGGCTTAAGCACCCACTGAGATCCAAATTCTTGAGACTAGTGATGTTCCCAATTGAAGAGGGGAGCTCCACTAAACTTGAACATCCTCTGAGATTAAATTCCCTAAGATCAGTGGCATTACCAAGAAATGAAGGAAGCTCCACAAGACTTGAGCAACCACTAAAAATAAAATGCCTGAGACTAACTGCATTTCTAATAGAAATAGGAAGCTCCACCAAACTTGAGCAATTCTCAAGATCCAATCCCTTGAGATTAGTAGCATTACCAAGAGAAGATGGGAGTTCAACTAGATCTAAGCATCCATTGAGATTCAATTTCTCGAGATTAGTGGCATTTCCTATAGACGAGGGGAGCTTCACCAGAGTTGAGCAATTCTTGAGATCCAATTCCCTGAGGCTCTTGGCATTACCAATAGTGGATGGGAGCTCGACAAGATCTAAGCACCCATTGAGATCCAATTCCTTGAGATTAGTGGCATTCCCAATAGAAGAAGGTAGCTCGAGCAGTTTTGAGCAACCGCTAATCTTCAATTTTTGGAGACTAGTGGCAGTTGAGAAATCAGGGAGCTCCTTCAGATTTAAGGAAAAACTCAAATCCATCCACTTGAGATTTCTAATCGTCTATACAAAAAATAAAAGACAACATAACGTTAATACACTTTAGTAATTAACTCATCAAAGAAAACTACTCACATAACGCATTTTAAGGCCATTTACATTTCATTCCAATAGAAAGGCTGTGGAAGTGGAAAGATCACCTTTTCCTTTCAGCTAAACCATATTGTACCAAAAGAGAAAAAAAAACTATATATTTGAATACTATTGACGTATAAAAAGTTTAAGAGGGGAAAAAATATACTTACAAGAATTCCTTCCCATAATTTCTCCAGCTCACTGTCTGGCATGTTCAGTTCGACGAGGAACTCCGGATTAAAATTAGATGGCAGACGAGTCATAGGAAAACATTCCCAATGTAATAATCTAACTTTTCGGGGTAGATAGTTCATACTTTGTGGTAAGTGCGGTATGGGTTGAATATAATTACCGTCGAGTCTTAAGAACTGAAGACTAGGCATTCTTTCAAATACTCTTTCACTTCTACATAACTCATGCTTGATCTCCGAATATTTGATATCTATGCCTATAACACTTGTACTACCCTGAAAAAGAACCCAAAGACAAATAAGTAAAGATGATTACTATTAGTTATCAAATTTCTTAAGGAGAAACACAGTGAAAACTTACTAGTGTATCATTACTGAGTACTTGGAATATATCTCTTGTATCAACCAAAAATTGACGCTGCCCAGGGTCATGAAAGGATTGTTTACGAACAATTTCTCTACCCAAACGGGCTAGCAAATTATGCATCCTTATATATCCCGAGCTGATAGATATAAGAGATTTCTCAGCTAGGACGTGAAGACCATGACTCACGTCAAAAAAATTATTTGTAAGATGCTCTTCAACTTTCTCAACCCATTCATTGTTGAAAAAGCAGGCTATGTAAAGAAACAAATTTTTATCTTCATCACATAAGGCATTGTAACTGAACTTTAAAATGCTTTCAGTTTCTCCGTCAAGGCTAGTCCTTAACCTTGGTATTGCCTTTGTCCAATCCTGCTTAGACATTCCTTTGAAATAAGATCCCATAACCCTTAGTCCCAAAGGGAGTTTACCGGAAATTTCTGTAACTTCCCAAGCAAGCTTCTCGAAACTATAATTTGGGGACTTTTGACCAAAAGCATACATGCAGAAGATTTCAAGAGCCTCATCGTTAGGTGGAAAATCTACTTCGTAAATCTGGTTGGTACCATGAGCATTCAAAAGCTTTTTATCTTGTGTTGTGATGATAATCCGACTTCCAGGACCAAACCACTGAGTTTCTTTTGCCATTGCATCTAGTTGCGCGGCTTGATCCACGTCATCCAAGACGACAAACACTTTCTTGTCTTTTAACCTGTCTTGTGCAACTCCTAAATGATGAATCTTGATGTCCTCCTGGTTGATTATCTGAGACAAAAATTCTTTCTGTAGTTGCAGTTTCGCACTGTACTGATCGTAACAAGGCCTTGGATATCGTCCTTTGATATTCTCCACGAAAACACTAAGTTGGAACTGATGAGAGTGTTTGCTAAATAGAACTCTTGCGATGGTGCTCTTACCAATTCCAGACGGACCCCAAATCCCTATCATCCTCACCTCATCGGAGTCTAGGCATAAGAGCGGTTCTAGTTTTTCCATATGAGCTCTCATCCCAACTAAACTATCAAAATCCCTTGATGGCACGGAATTAATCAACTCGTTTGAAACATCAGTGGCGATTTTTTCGATCATAACCGCTTCATTATCCCTAGCAAGAGGAAAGATGATAACATCACTTAATAGTCAAGAAAAATTCATATACACATTCAAATTATATGTTTTTTTGGCTGGATCTTGTATAGAACCTATATATATATATATATATATATATATATATATGTTTCTCAAAAATACCACTTGTTATGTTTTTGTTTTCTCAAAACACAACCACATCCGAACAAAAATATCACAATCTTTAGGTTAATAAAAGGTTCCTAAAAGATTTCGTATTTTTTCCCAAACTTTTACCAACCCGTACTTGCTACACGCATAAAATTTGTGTTGTTTTTGAAAATTTTCCAAATTATGGTATTTTTAAACCAAAACTTTGTTGTGATATTTCCAGTATTTCTTTATATTATATTTTGATGTGTTTGAGTAAAGAAAGTAGATATCAGAAGGACGAACCAGTTGCTTGAGTGGTAACCAGCAATTGTGGCCACTTTCGCTAAAGCTTGTCTCCATCTATCAATATCCTCCTTAGTTTTACCCTCACAAGTTTTTCTGAAAACCTTTCCAAAATCTCCGGTCAGCTTCTTTACATCAGATGGATCTACTTTATAAAAAATGGCCATCACTGTTTGACTCAACTCTTCCCTGCACTTCATAATCTCCACCAATTCGTCAAGACACCACTTTGAAGAAGCATAGTTCCTCGAGACCAAGATGATCGCAATCTTAGATCCTCTAATCGCCCGTACGAGTTCAGGACCAATGGATTCACCTCTCTTAATCTCATTATCGATGAACGGTGTAATTCCCTTTCTTTGAAACTCCTTTTGAATGTGACTGAAAAAGTCTCTGCGGACATCCTCCCCACGGAAGCTTGGAAAGACATGGTGTGTCCAATTGCGAGACAAAGAAGATGGAGTTGATGGGGGAGATAAAGAAGAAGAATCAGTTTCTTGATGGAATCTGAATTTTCTAAAGAGCGTGAAGAAGCCTATTGCAGCAGCAACAGTGGGAAGAAAAAAAGAAGAGTACATTTTGTTTTGCGAAGAGAGGAGCTTTCCGGAGAGATATGTGGAGAAGAATGAAACGAAGAGTTTTTTTTTTAATATATATAATTAAATATAAGGTACACTAAACGTTGACTCTTGTGTATATTGACTTGGAACGTTGATCCAGCAAGAGAGGAAGCTTCGTGGAAAATTTGTCACCGATAAAAATACCACTTTGCCTATTACTACATTTAATTCAATGTTAGTCCTTGAGTTGAATTTTCCACTAATCTTTAAGACCATGATTCATCATATTGGGAGCAATCCGATGTGGCTATCTTATTCTAAGAAGGAAAAAAAAGAAGGAAGCTCCATTGTTGCCAATATATACATACCAAAGTCTCATGGTCCACATAAAAAAATTCGAACCAGCACAGATTTAGTTACTTATGATCCAAGTTGGCTGGTCTGACCCGTTTGCCAAGTTAGGTTCAAAAGGCATAGTGGTCTTCCGAGAGGATCGATAATTTTGGCATCTTGCTCTTGTACTTCTTCGTCTTACTCTTTGGAGTTTGGACTTATTTCTCTGTCGCGTAATCGCAAATGATTTCGTGTGATGTGGATATATGTGTAAAAAGAAAAAAGATACCCTCTATTGGCAGTATTCTACTAATTTTAATTAATTTGGCTTTTCCTTTTGGATTTAATATTTTTTTTGGCCATGGATATATAGCAAACTAAAAACTCGTTGATATAGACATATAGATTTAAGACCCAATATCTTATCTTTAATCTCTTATGAATTTGATTGTTTGTTTATGAATCTTCTATAGCCTCCAATTTCACCTAAAAATGAAATTAACTATCTCTAATAACAATGTCTAGAGATTAAGGAACATAAGAAAGAGTAGTAAACTTCATTGCTTAAACAACACACGATTTCTTGCAAAAGTACTTTCTCTGTTTACTCCGAAGAATTATACGATTTCTTGTGTGGCAAGAACTTCACGTTCTCTCTCTCTCTCTCTACGCTTTTACCAAGTAGTAGAGCGTCTTTGGGATTTTGAAGAGCAACTTCTCATAAAATGTTGAACGATACTTCACATGTAATGTGAGTTTCTTGGGGATTGCTGAATTCTCTAGGAAGTAATTTACCAGTTTCATTTCTGCATCATATCCCAAGATTGTGGTATCGAAATCAACAAACTCGAGCGACGATAGCAAACACTCAAGAACAAATGAAAAACTTATCTGATTCATCTGCTCGGAATGGATCTTCTTACCATTCCACAATACCTGAGGAAAAAGAGAGAATTAAAACGCAATGAGAGGATACACGGAATCTTCGTAGAGATGAATAAAAATTCATTGGGTTAAGCAGATCATCACCAAGATGAGAGATTTCAAATTCGGGTAGCTCTCAAGAAAGATTGGTAACAATTTTAAATTGGATACACAGAGTAACATTCAGGTGGGACATGAAACCAAATTGATGCACTGGTTCTAATTTGGAATGCGATGAATGACCTGAAACCAAACAGAAAGTAATGAGGGTTAGATACTTTCATTATATAAAATGTGCATGTCCAATACATATATATACCTTGAGAGTACGTATCTTCAGATATCTTCATATCCGTGACCTTCGAGATCCCAGGCAGAAAACTGCGGAAGCGACTTCTTCTCGTAGAGGAGCATAGTAGAGGTGAATTTTTAACTTGGCATTGAACTCTACTATATAGGTTTCTGATACATGATCATGGATTTTCGAATAGCATAGTAGAGCGAAGTGTGGGCGGCGGTGGTAAGGTGGAGTGAAGGCAACTCACAAAGGGATGATGATCCCTTGATACAGCCAAGATAGATCTTTATAGTAAGAGACACACTCAATCACTCTTAAGGAAACCCTAATCTAGAGAGACTCAATAGATTAGTGACAAAGTTGGAAACTTTATACTTTGATGCAAATGATTGCTTGATTATTATTGAGAAGGAGTTTGCCTTTTATAGGCTAGAAACTAGGGTATTAGGATTTAATGGGTCATAAGTCAAAGCACACTTAAGCCCATTAACAAATATCCCATAAAAGCACATAAACCTCGTTATTACACATAAGTCTTATAAAAGGGTAAATACTAATTAAAAGGAAAGGAAGCATATGTAAGAACTTCCTAAGGATAGAATCACATCTATTTTGTCATCAAAAGGTTCTAAGCTAAACACATATGGGATAGGAGATGTGATGCCCTAAACGTTTCAGACCTCGTTAAAACTCTTCTCTAGAAACCGTCGTGGTAAAACTAGAGGTAGAGAAAGAGTGTCTTACTTTGCTTAAGGTCTTGAGGGGTGTCCCCACTAATGATTAGTGAGGATACATGAAGCTTTGTCCCCAAAGCTTAGTGGCCATGGACCCTCGGTCTCGGTCCGAATATGGCTCATCTTGTCCGGTCCGGTTTTAACTCGATCATAAGTTGGGAAAAGCTCTAACCAGAAGTTGGGAAAAGATTTCTTTAAGCTTAGAGAATGGCTCGGTGTTGGTGAATTCCTCTCTTGTATCTTCCCTCATGCTCCAAGCCACCTTCTCAGCATCTCCAAGTGGTATGATCTCCTTCGGTCCGTAGCTAGATCCTCCCCGGTCCTTGGAGTAGATGATAAGATCCGATGTGATGACCACATCATTCCCTCCCCCTTGGAAAGGTTTGGACCTCCAAACTGCCATAGTAATTACACCACAATAGACCAACTTAGACTCATATAAGATGGGAAAAGAATGGGACTTACCTTGAAACTTGTAATAGTGGTGTCGGTGGAACTTCTTCTCGGCTCCCATAGTCGTCCCGCGGTGGTGTGGCCGGAACTTGAGTCTTCTTCGTGATGGATGTCCAAACGTCATGGGGATCCTGAACCATTCTCTAAGCTTAAAGAAATCTTTTCCCAACTTCTGGTTAGAGCTTTGCCCGACTTGCCCGGTCTCATCCTCAAGGGTACCCCCAACTCCTTTCAAAAAGCTTTCTCATAACATCAGTTTTAGTAAACCTTCCAAACTGCCATAGTACCTACACCACAATAGACCAACTTAGACTCATATAAGATGGGAAAAGAATGGGACTTACCTTGAAACTTGTAATAGTGGTGTCGGTGGAACTTCTTCTCGGCTCCCATAGTCGTCCCGCGGTGGTGTGGCCGGAACTTGAGTCTTCTTCGTGATGGATGTCCTAACGTCATGGGGATCCTGAACCATTCTCTAAGCTTAAAGAAATCTTTTCCCAACTTCTGGTTAGAGCTTTGCCCGACTTGCCCGGTCTCATCCTCAAGGGTACCCCCAACTCCTTTCAAAAAGCTTTCTCATAACATCGGTTTTAGTAAACCTTCTTGTACCATTCTTCTCTATTTGGGGCAGAGATGTTAGGCTCAAGATATGGTGAGGCATAGAAAATTTGACAAGCTTAGATGTCAATAACTTAGTAGCCGGTGGTTTAGATGCAAGCAAGAAAGCTTGTCCAGTCCATTTCTCCGAATCCGTTCCCAAGAAAACTTTAGGGAAAGTAACATGGGTTTTGAAACTTGACGTGGGTTGAACATTCTTGAAGATCTCCTTCAACACAGCAAATGTCAACCTCTCAAGCTGAACCTTAGGCATCATCAAGATAAGATCCGTTGGAGTAGTGATCCGCGGTTTGACGAACTCGGAAATCGGTGTGAGAGTGTCGTGAGATGGCGCTCTTGACTCGTTCAGCTTGGATACAAGGCACTTAGCATAGTATATGGGCACTGGATACAAGGCACTTAGCATAGTATATGGGCACTATACTCTTCATTTTAGCTCCATAAGAGTGCTCCTTTAAGACTACCCAAGCCTTCTTAACACCGTAAGACTCCTTTTGACCACGTCCACAGTCACTTCTATCCGTTATCTTTTCCTTGGTTTCTTGGAGAGTAAGACATATCCTATTCTCATTCAAGGACCCTCCTTGGCTGTAAGACGCATCCTCAAACTCAGCAAGACTCATATAGCTCTCCACAAAATCCGGCCCTTTAGGTCTTTCCTTCTCTGACCACTTAGATCCCATGGTTATATCAAGTGTGAAGCTTTGTGTGGAGTTTTCAGCTTTGTCATTGCCATCTTCCTCTTGGCTACTGGTCACATTTAGTGGATTCTCAATGTCTTTCATAAGTGGCAAGGTAGAGAAAGAGTCGTTCAAGTCCATGCCCTCGGATTGGCTTTGATCCCGTGTAGGCGTTTTATAACCTATACTCACAACATCTCGAAAACTTGTCAATACGTTAGGACAAGGATAATCATGCATGGATTCCTTAGCTTCACTAGACACTATAAAGAGATTAGACTTAGAACTTATCTTATCCTTAGATATCATAAGTGCATTTCATGCACTTGTGAAGGAGCTAAAGGGGCTAGGCTAATCTTCTTATCATTATGCATGAATGTGTAATGATTAGTCCTACCATGATGAATGGATCCCTTATCATATTGCCATGGCTTTCCTAATAGTAGATGATTAGCTTGCATAGGAACTATATCACACAATGCATCATCACTATACTTCCATACACTAAACAAAATCCTAACTTCTTCATTGATCCTCAATTCCGTTTTATCATTAAGCCACCTAAGTCTATATGGTCTAAGATGTTTCATAGTCTCTAATCCAAGTTTCTCTACCATATAGGAGCTAGCCACATTAGTACAAGAGCCACCATCAATATTCAAACCACAAACTTTACCTTTTACCGTACAACGAGTGTGGAAGATGTTTTCTCGTTGTTCCGACTCTTCTGGTATTGGCTCGGCACTAAGAAATCTCCTAATTACAAGGAGTTCCCCTTCATCTGGATATGCAACCTCCACTTCAGGACTTTCATTCTTTTCTTGAGGCTCGTCTTCATCATGTGACTCATAATCGCCGGAAGGAGTGATAATCATAGCTCTCGGGTTTGAAACACATAATATCCCTTGTCTTTGGACGAGTAGGGAGTCCTTTTGCCTCAGGTCTTACTTCAATAGGAGGTGCACGAGGTTTAAAGGGAACCCGTGTCTCATTGGCCATACCTCTTCCATTGTCTTGGTAAGTGGCGGCACTAGTGTTGGAACCCGAAACTTGTGTCTTCCATAGAGGATAAGTGGCTGCTCTAGACTTATTCTTCTTCTTGAGATGAACTTCTACTTGAGTAGCTAAGTGTATGAGCTCATTGAGATCATTGTAGTGGTGCATCTCTACCTTGTTAGCAATTCGGTCTTGAAGCCTGTCAAGAAATTGAGCCATTAGTGTTTCTTCGGTGTCTTCTAGACTAAGCCGGTTCCTTAGATGTTCAAATTCCTCATAGTACTCTAACACTTTTGCTTTCTTGAGTGAGCTTTCTAAACTTTTTTTGCAGCTCCCTATGGTAAAGAGGAGGCACATATCGGCCCTTCATCATGAACTTCATGATTTTCCAAGATGGGACCGGTCCTTCACCATTTCTCCTCCTCTTGGCCGCGTCTCTATCCCACCATGTAAGGGCGTGATCAGTGAGTTGTGCAGCCACATAGGTCACCTTCCTAGGCTCTTCATAGCCATAAACTTCAAAGATGTGATCCATTCTTCGTTTCCACTCAAGATAAGCTTTCGGATCAACCTTTCCCGCAAAAATAGGGGGCGTGAGCTTTAGGTGCGGGGAATGAGCTCTTGGTTGTCCGTGATCACCTCTTTCATCATAAGCTCTTCGATCTCTATGTCTTACCCTCCTAGGTGGAGGAGGCTGAAAGTATTCTTCCTCGGAGATCTCATCGAATACCGAATCGTAGGCCGGTGGTGGTGCTTGCTGTGGCAGAGGCTCTACTTGGCCAATTCTTTCACCAAGCTGCTGTAGCTGGGCTTGTATGCTAGTAAGGATGGTTATGATGTCAGGAGGCTTAGCCATAACCCCTTAGTCACCTCGCAAAAACTAACAGCAAAAACAAAATTGCTTAAAAATCAAACCGTAAATTTTTTATTACTTTTACCGTGGGTAACAAGTAACAAAATTCACACTAACAATCCTAGCAACTTCACACGGTTTAAGCAAGATAAGGAAGCTTTAAAAATTTAAACTTGGTGCTCACACAAGGGGCTGGACCACAATCTAAAAGTAATTAAAAGTAAAAGCAAAAGCAACATGTACTCTCCTTAAACTTTCTAAATGTAGCAAAATGGCCCTCTTCTTTAACAAGCTCTCTCAAATGGTGACTCACACGAAACTAGTAGCAACACAGCAACTAAACACGACCCAAACAAACCTAAGAAGTCAAATAACACATCGCAACAACAAATCTAGCACCCTAATACTCGACGGAAACAACAACAACGATAAAGCTTCAAACTTTCAAAAAATTTTCACTAAAGCAATCAACTTTATCATGCATTTCCAGACTTGATACTCAACAAACATGCTAGATATCGACTCAATCATGCAATAATAAACCACAAATCAACTCAGGAACTCAACAAAACACGGTAAAGCAAGCTAACCACATGAACAATTCAAAAAAACTCTTAACTTTCTCAAGATCTAAGCTTTGAAAACGAAATCAACACAAAGTAGCAAGCTTTAAAGAGGAAAGATACAACATTTAGTAGGAGCTTTTAGCTCTGATACCAAATGGTAAGAACCCTCAAGCTTGACTCAAGATTGACCCTAGAGAGAGATGAAACCGGCGGACGGAAAGGTGGCGACTTTCAAGGAGATGTGGTCCAATCCTTGAAGATCTAGTGGATAGGAACGTTGGATGTGAAGATGAACCGAAGATGGAGCGATCTTGATGAAGTCTTCACTGATCTTCAACAAGGGTGGAGTGATAGGAGGTTTTTGTGCCTCTTCACAGGTTTCACCCGAGACGAGAATTTCGAGAGTTTAACCCATAGAACCGCAAGTGCACAGTTAAATGCAATTGTAGTAATACGGGGTCGATCCACAGGAAAACAGAGTAGCACATAGAGAATGCAAATGCAGATCTAATCTAGGCGGAATCAAATACAATGGGGGTTGACTTCTTTTCTAAATGATTGACAAAGTAAAACAAATAGTTAAATAAACTTTTAAATTACAAGTAAATATTAAATCTAAACTAAACTTAAATACTAAACTATGGTAAGAATGATAAACTATTATGTACAAATTATGGGTGATGGTCTAATTCTGGAAATCTAAGTTTATAATTCATATTTCTATCTAATTGATCTATATTTGTTATTCTAGGGATTTTCCATGATTGCTAGTCCACTTCCGCGGTATACTAGACTCTACACCCAGATCCATTCTCGTGATAACTGGATATGCATTTCATAATCATCCCATCATCGAATACTAAGTGTCTCTAGACTTACGTCTCAAGAACACAAAGTGAAAGATATATTTGTTTCCAAAGCACAACTCACTTTCGTGGGGAAGCACTCTAAAATATTTAATCTAGCTTGGTTAAAGCTAGATCTATTATTGACTCTACCTAACAACGAATTCGATACTAGTTATGATTCTCTAGCATACAGATCTGAAAGTTTTACCGCACTCTCGTGGTGTCAAAACACTTCTACTGAATACTAGAGTAGCTAGATCGGTTACATACAGTAATGAATTCTAATACATAGATCCCATCATCGACTACCACCCTTGGTGGTCTAAAAGATATAAAATCTTGTCTCCTAGGGGTTCAGAGACAAGATCTAATTTATAAAATAAATGGGACTGAAAGATAAACTAATCTAAGCAGAAAACAAAAGAATAAGAACAAGTGAAGACCTTAAAAGGAAGAACTTTATTAAAATCTCAGAGTTGCAAGTTACAAGATTTGTTTGCTTTTGTGTTTTTTCGATGATCCTCTCAAATGAGATTACAAGTGTTTATATAGCCTTCAAGATGCCTGGAATATTCTTTTTTTTCTAGTCCTTATTTCGTTGTTGGAAGCTCAAAACTCGAGATGACAAGTGATGATAAGGTTGCACAAATCAAATCTTGCCACATAGGAATTTCCCCTGATTTTGAGGATCAATATCGACCTTGATGGGTCGATATCTTGGGTCGATTTTGACTCCTTCTCTTCGGCAGATCGATTCTTCCTTCGAGATAGGCTTCTGGAAATTTTGGTTCGGACTTAATATCGACCATGATAGGTCGATATTGTGGTCGATATCAGGCTTCTTTGGTTCTCTGAAATCCTTCTCTGAATGCACACGATCTAGGCGATGTCATCAGTCTTCTTGTGAGCTCCAGCAAGCTCCAAAAACATCCCTACTAGTCATGTTTAACTCGAGGTACCTGAAAACACATAACTACTTGCAAATACACTAGAACTACATAAAATGTTAGTTATTAATCCTAAAACTAACTTATTCTAAAGCATAAAACGTGTAAAATATGGTGTTATCAACTCCCCCACACTTATCCTTTGCTTGTCCTCAAGAAAACAAAAGTCAAATATGGTGAAGTTATTTTATTGAAAACAGTAAAGATAAGGAGAGTGAACTTGTACCTCGTGACATTGTTGTGTTAACTGTTTTTCGTCTTTGTGGAAATGGAATGGTTTCTACCGTACTCCATGTACTTCACCATAAGCATAACAACTCACCTTACTTCAAACCATTCCTCCTCTGAACTTTGACTCCTCTTCATCAACCTCTCTTTTTATTCTAAGTATCAGCTCTCAACTTGGGAGTATTGATGATAAAACATGAACACTTACTCTTTCGGATTTCTGTAAGCTCAAGACCGTCTTGGTACACATCCTTTCTTCTCCCTTTTCTCACTTCGAGGTCGAATTCTACTTTTCTAGGGTATCATTTTATTTTTTCTATCAATCGCTTTTTTTTTGCTATTCTTGGACAGGTTTCCATGAGACGCGAGCATTAAAAGTATCAGCTTCCAATGCCCGGTTTACTTCTTTTTTTTTACCTATATCCTTTTCTTTTCTTTTTCTTTTTACTGAAGGGAAGGAAGAGGAGAGATGTACTCACATAGACGTGTCTTGCAGGGTCTCATAGAGGTATCGCGAGCTCCATATCGAGAGTTTTAAGGTTCATTACGATGAGAAGTCAAATCTGATTTGCCAAAGTCTTCGAAATAATGGTCCTTTTGGGGTTTGTTGATCCACTCATAGGTTTTCCACGTTTCCTAGTAAAGAACAAACACTATCCACACAACATCCAAACACAAACACAAATAACACAATTAACAAGTTCAAATGCTACCTCATTAAAAACCTCTTCATATGTTATTGAACCTATGAACGAGAAAAATAGTGTAACAATCTCTAAAAAATGCTAAAAACTTTCAGTAAATCTTTCATAAAAAAATTGTCAAGGAAAAGAAATACCTTAGCTGATCGCAAGACTCCCCCACACTTATTTCACAACGTCCTCGTTGTGATGTAAAATTGTAAAGGGAAAAAGCAAGAGAAAAACTTACAGCGATTCTCTTATCGGGTTATGGGTTGGCAGCTCCCACGTGCAAGTCCTGATGTTTTTTTTCTTTTTTATTTTTTATTTTTTATTTTTTATTTATTTATATGGAGAAGAACATCTGAAAATAAGAAACAAAATTGATAAAATAAAACTAAAATCTAAAAATGTCCTAAAAAAAGACTGTATGTACAAGGTTAAAGTGCTTTATTAACGTCGTGAGCTCGACGACCTGATGGAATGGTTAGGTGACCGTGGAGATGATGGTTGAACTGTTACGCGGTCGGAGTCGGTATGGTGGATTGATCTCTCCCCAGCAGGAGCGTATGTATCATTTGCGATTCCTTCACCAAGAGAATCTCCGCTTGAGTGTGATTTTGAAGTACTTTCTGTTGGCGTGGCTTTGTAGAACACTTCTCTATTCACATATGTGAATGAAATTCTCTGTTTTGGCCAATCAATGACTGCGCCAACTGTGGCTAAGAAAGGTCTACTAAGGATGAGTTGATTGTGGTCATCTCCTCGCATGTCTACTACATGGAAATCAGTGGGAATGCGACAGTTTGCAATCCAGATGATCACATTTTCAGCCACTCCATATGAGTGCATTGCATCGGCATTAGCAAGTCCAATCCGAACCTTTGACTTTGTAAGCTCATGGATCTCCAACATCTTAGCTTGCTCCATAGACATGACATTTATGCTGGCTCCCGAATCGCATAAAGCGTCATAGAAAGTACGACCAAGTATAGAGCATGTTACCTTGTATTGCCCGGAATCAGCTCTTTTGAGACATTGTAATTGGTCCCTTAAGTCGTGTGTCCATGTAGAGTTCTTTGATTTCCTCGATAGTCTCCTTAGTTTCTGTGAAGTATAGATTGAGGTTGTATTTGAAGAGAGCTTCCTCAGATGTGATCACTTTTGGTAGTGATCGAACAAGTCGTCTGAACATTCGGAGCTTTTCCGCGTTGATCTTCTTGAAGAACCATGTTACATCACTGCACCTTGTATGTGGTAGAGGATGATGAGGATTCATTGAGGATCGAGCTCCTCTAAATAATTTTTCAGCGTCGTATTGATGCGGAGGTTTTTTAGGTCTCCTCACAGGTTTCACCCGAGAAGCAATCTCGAGAGTTTAACCCGATAATACCGCAAGTGCACAGTAAGATGCAATTGTAGTATGTATGGGGTCGAACCACAGGGAAATAGAATAACACACAGCGAGTACAGATGAAGATCTAAGCTAGACATGATAATAAGGCAAGAGTGGGGTCCTAATCTAACATACAATCAAAGCAATGAAAAATAAAACAATAAAACTAAACTAATGCAACTATGAAATAATCTAAATATGAAAGCGTAATTTACTAAGGCATTAAATAAATACATAAAATAAAGGGTTGGGCAGACTGTCATGATTTAGGAAATCTAAATCTAAGGTTCATGTTCTACCTAAAATGCTTATGTTGTTGTTATAGGGATTTTCCATAAATATCTAGTTCACTCTCGTGCAACCTAGATTCTATACTTAGCTTCACTCTCGTGCAACCTAAATACGCATTTTCTATGATCCCATTATTGAATATTCTCATGAGTGATAGACACATCACAAGGGTTGTCACACCTCCATGTGATTCCAATAGTGTTAGTATTGGTAAAACGTGCCTAAGACACAGAATAAATGATAGATCTATTTCTAGAATCCTTTCCACTCCCATAGTGAATTTCTCCTAAGATCTTAACCTAAGCAGGCCTAAGTTAAACTAAGCATATAGCTACTCTATCAAACAACAAGCTACAATTTAGTTATGATTCTCTAGCATATAGATCTGAAAGTCTAATCCATTCTCATGGCATCAAAACATTCTAAACATACAATCACACATACTGGATTCGATTGTATACTTGAAAACCTCTCTTAGGAGAGCCCTCAGTCTTAAGATGTATACTAGAGTAACTAGACCGATCAAGAACATTCGAACATTCAGCAAACCTTAGAGATAGATCCCATCATCGACCACCACCCAGGGTGATCTAAAGGATCTACTCTCTTATCTTACTTGGAATTGATAAGAGATATGGATCTAAGGTTTAAGATCTAACTAAGAACAGTAAGTAGAATCTAATTACTAAAGAACAACAATAGAAATCAAAACATAAAGAAGAAATAAACCTTTTATTGAATTGAAAGGTGAATACAAAGTAAAAGAGTGAATTCTAGGGTGGCTCTAAGGTGTGGTGTCTTTCTAAGTTTTTTTACATGAGTATTTATAGATCTAGGGATTCTCTTCTGCTAAAACACGAGTTCTATGTCGTCCCTCAAAGGTCTCCAACCGAAATTAGGAGATAAGATTCATCCAAGATTTCATTGTTGGAAGAATCCCTGATTTTTTGGTCTGGAATTGACCCTGACTGGTCGATGCTGCAGGTCGATTCTGAGTTTTCTTCTGCTACCGGTCGATGCACTGGCTCGATCCTGTCTCTCGAGAAACCTCTGACTCAATATCGACCCCTACTGGTCGATGTATTGGGTCGATATTGGGCTCTTCGGTTTCCTAAAATCCTTCTCCGAATGTGCATGAGTCAAGTATTGGTGCCACCTTTCCCAATGGTTCCAATTAGCTCCAGAAACACTCTAGATGTTATGTTTTAGCTCCAAGTACCTAGAAACACATAAACACAAGAAAACATTCTAGAAGTACACCAAATGTTAGTCATAAGCCATGAAACTAACATATTATTATGCGTAAAAACATGTAAAATACAGTCCTATCACGTATATCGTCTCATCCGTTCCCACAAAATACTCTTGTAGTGAGTACCTTTTCCAAGAATCTTTGAAAGAGAATGGCTCGGGGATGCTTTTGACTAGTTCTTCGAAGCGTTTCTTGTTGATAGGATCAATGAATCTTGTTCTTTGCTGTCCTGTGATCGAGTTGCAGCTCCTTACTATCTCATAGTCGGGCCCATCGCTTCCTTGCGGTCTTTGTGAGGATACTATGCGGTCTTTGTGAGGATGAAGCAAGTTGGGCGGTCTGTGTCTCTAACACATTGATGCGGGAAGCGAGTCCGTCGAACTTGCTGTTGAGTTCGTTGCATCTTCTGTGTACATTCTTGAAGCCTTCAGAGATCTCCACTGAAGCTTTCGTCTGCCCCTCGAGAATGCTTCGAAGCATTCCTTCGTACTTCACCTCCTTTGGTTCTAGATTTGTCCCTCCTTGTCCTTGGTGTTGCTGTGGTGTGTAAGATGGCTTGTTGAAATGAGTGCTTGGTCTAAAACCTCCTTGTTGAAATGAAGGTGTCGGTGCCCTCATGGGTGGATACATATGATCTTGTGGATTCTCCATATTGTTGCTCCGGTATGAAAGAGTAGGATGGTTCTGGTAGTTAGGGTTGAAACCGCCTTGTCGGAAGTTACCGACTAAATTCTCCTCACACTCATTTTCTTCTTTTTTCTCCTCATCAGTTTGTATCCTTGCAGCATCCAACTCATCTACAAAGTGAACATGTCTCCTTGTCACTTGTAGAACTTTGTCCAACTTGTCATTTAAGGCTCTCATGTCAATCTTCATCTTGTCATCTCCATCATCAGCTACACTACGATCTCGACGATTATAGTCTCCTCCACAGTTAGTATCACTTTGCGCCATGTTCTCCACCAAGATCATTCCATGCTCGGCTTCTTGCCCTAAAAAGTTCCCGTTACAGGCGGTATCCAGTAGCTCGCGATATTTGGGAAAAAGTCCTTTGTAAAAAGTGCTCAGCAGCGACTCTTTACTAAACCCATGGTGCGGACATTGAGATAGATATCCTTTGAAGCGCTCCCATGTCTCTCCAAAGCTTTCTGATCCTTTTTGCACGTAGCTCGATATTTCGTTGCGAAGTCGAGCGGTCCGAGAACTTGAGAAGTACTTTGCAAGGAATATCTTCTTGCATTGCCCCCATGTTAGGATCGACCCAGGTGGTAGACCTTTCTCCCATTGATGTGCTTTGTCTCCCAACGAGAATGGGAATAAACGTAATGTCAGAGCATCCTCTGAAACTCCGTTGATCTTCACTGTGCCACATAGCCTATCAAATTCATCTCGATGATCAATCAGATTCTCCATAAGCAACCCATGAAATTTGTTGCCTTGCACCATAGAAATCAAGCCAGACTTAATTTCAAAGTTGTTGTTCGCCACAGGTGGGGCGAGGATTCCAGATCATTGAGCCACAGAAGTAGGCTCATCAATGGAACCAATAGTCGGGGCGACTCTTGGTTGGCGTGCAGCCGCTCGACGTGCATCGCCTTCAGCTTGAACAACATTCTCAACTCGTGGAATGTCCTCAACATTCTCAGCTGGTAGATCAATTTGTTGCTGCTCCATCCTTTGTCTCTTTTTCTTTTCCTTCCTAGCTTGTCTTTCGATTTCTTTGATATCACGAATTTGATTAGCTAGTGGAGTCTTCCCATAACTTCTCAAATGCATGCACCTGAAAAATCAGAAAATGAGACAAGTTAGTAAAACTTGAACACCTAGTCTTAGATCTACATCAAGACTCTATGGCTATTGCTTATTTCCCCGGCAACGGCGCCAAAAACTTGATAATGCCTCTTCACAGGTTTCACCCGAGACAATAATCTCGAGAGTTTAACCCATAGAACCACAAGTGCACAGTTAAATGCAATTGTAGTAATACGGGATCGATCCACAGGGAAATATAATAGCATGTAGAGAATGCAAATGCAGATCTAATCTAGGCGGAATCAAATACAATGGGGGTTGACTTCTTTTCTAAATGATTGACAAAGTAAAACAAATAGGTAAATAAACTTTTAAATTACAAGCAAAGATTAAATCTAAACTAAACTTAAATACTAAACTATGGTAAGAATGATAAACTATTATGTACAGATTATGGGTGATGGTCTAATTCTGGAAATCTAAGTTTATAATTCATATTTCTATCTAATTGATCTATATTTGTTATTCTAGGGATTTTCCATGATTGCTAGTCCACTTCCGCTGTATACTAGACTCTACACCCAGATCCATTCTCGTGATAACTGGATATGCATTTCATAATCATCCCATCATCGAATACTAAGTGTCTCTAGACTTACGTCTCAAGAACACAAAGTGAAAGATAGATTTGTTTCCAAAGCACAACTCACTTTCGTGGCGAAGCACTCTAAAATATTCAATCTAGCTTGGTTAAAGCTAGATCTATTATTGACTCTACCTAACAACGAATTCGATACTAGCTATGATTCTCTAGCATACAGATCTGAAAGTTTTACCCCACTCTCGTGGTGTCAAAACACTTCTACTGAATACTAGAGTAGCTAGATCGGTTACGTACAGTAATGAATTCTATGACATAGATCCCATCATCGACTACCACCCTTGGTGGTCTAAAAGATATAAAATCTTGTCTCCTAGGGGTTCAGAGACAAGATCTAATTTATAAAATAAATGGGACTGAAAGATAAACTAATCTAAGCAGAAAACAAAAGAATAAGAACAAGTGAAGACCTTAAAAGGAAGAACTTTATTAAAATCTCAGAGTTGCAAGTTACAAGATTTGTTTGCTTTTGTGTTTTTTTGATGATCTTCTCAAGTGAGATTACAAGTGTTTATATAGCCTTCAAGATGCCTGGAATATTCTTTTTCTAGTCCTTATCTCGTTGTTGGAAGCTCAAAACTCGAGATGACAAGTGATGACAAGGTTGCACAAATCAAATCTTGCCACCTAGGAATTTCCCCTCATTTTGCGGATCAATATCGACCTTGATGGGTCGATATCCTGGATCGATATTGACTCCTTCTCTTCGGCAAATCGATTCTTCCTTCGAGATAGGCTTCTGGAAATTTTGGTTCAGACTTAATATCGACATTGATAGGTCGATATTGTGGTCGATATCAGGCTTCTTCGGTTCCCTGAAATCCTTCTCCGAATGCACATGATCTAGGCAATGTCATCAGTCTTCTTGTGAGCTCGAGCAAGCTCCAAAAACATCCCTACTAGTCATGTTTAACTCGAGGTACCTGAAAACACATAACTACTTGCAAATACACAAGAACTACACAAAATGTTAGATATTAATCCGAAAACTAACTTATTCTAAAGCATAAAACGTGTAAAATATGGTGTTATCATGGAGCTAGGCTAGAGATATGGTTCAATCTAGCAAAGCGGCGAAGTGATGCACACGGCGGCGGCGGTGGAGCGAAGTGTGGGCGGCGGTGGTAAGGTGGAGTGAAGGCAACTCACAAGGGTATGATGAGCCCTTGATACAGCCAAGATAGATCCTTTAGAGTAAGAGACATACTCAATCACTCTTAAGGAAACCCTAATCTAGAGAGACTCAATAAATTAGTGACAAAGTTGGAAACTTTATGCTTTGATGCAAATGATTGCTTGATTATTATTGGAAAGGAGTTTGCCTTTTATAGGCTACAAACTAGGGTATTAGGATTTAATGGGTCATAAGTCAAAGCACACTTAAGCCCATTAACAAATATCCCATAAAAGCACACAAGCCTCATTATTACACATAAGTCTTATAAAAGGGTAAAGACTAATTAAAAGCATGTGTAAGAACTTCCTAAGGATAGAATCACATCTATATATGTTTAAGCTTGTCATCAAACGGTTCCAAGCTAAACACATATGGGATAGGAGATGTGATGCCCTAAACGTTTCGGACCTCGTTAAAACCCTTCTCTAGAAACCTGTCGTGGTAAAACTAGAGGTAGGAAAAGAGTGTCTTACTTTGCTTAAGATCTTGAGGGGTGTCCCCACTAATGATTAATGAGGACACATGAAGCTTTGTCTCCAAATCTTAGTGCCATGGACCCTCGGTCTCGGTCCGAATATGGCTCATCTTGTCCGGTCCGGTTTTGACTCGATCATAGAATGGCTCGGTGTTGGTGAATCCCTCTCTTGTATCTTCCCTCATGCTCCAAGCCATCTTCTCAGCATCTCCAAGTGGTATGATCTCCTTCGGTCCGTAGCTAGATCATCCCCGGTCCTTGGAGTAGATGATAGGATCCGATGTGATGACCACATCAGGTTGTCTTAGCACCCCAAGTGTTGTGCCTCTACCGGTATCCATACGCACACAAACTGGATCAGACGCAGTATGCTAGTACCGTCGAGATTCCTTCTCGAATCCGTTAAACATATTGTCTTCTGTTTGGTATTGAGATTGCTTGTCACACAAGCAACAATGAGATTCTTAAGAGAACAATTCTCTTCTTATCTGACCAAGAGATCGGACGTTTCTTTGACAAGAGAACTTGTTTCTCTTTCGAATAACTCACGGCAAGAGATTAGTTTTATAGTTTGCTTCACAAGCAAATTATCCCTTACGTTTTCTCCCATGAGTTTAATAGAAATCTAACCCATAAATCTGGTTCACGGTCGAGCCCGGTCAGACTGTCGGGTCGATTCGAGTTTCACAATATATTGATGAAACCATTATTATTTTTAACATTCATAAATCAGATTGAAACCAAAGCGAATACCAAACTGGTATGTATTCGGGTTATAAATGTTATACCAAATAAAATGTTTATAGATATAACCCCGCACGTAGATGCAGGTCTGATCCTAGTGTAAAGATGTGTTATATGTATATATCCGAAAAAGGCTAAGTCCAATTTGGAATTAGATTAAGCCCAACCCACGATTTCAAGCCAACTCGTGAACTATCAAACCGGCTATAAAACCACCACGAATGATTAAAATTCTGTGACCTGGATCCGTGTGTTTATTTTTTTAATTTTTATGAAAATTTTATATTTACAACTGAATACATAATACATGTTCCGTTCCGTACCCTTTCCTGTTTCCAAATTTCTGTCTCATATGAGAATACATTTCTAATATGGGACAAAGTTTGTATTTTCTATTGAGAACGGGATGGAGTGAAAATGAGAAATCTCAAATTCTCAAACAAATATTAATATATATTTTATAAATAGTTATATATATTTATAGTATATTTCTATATCATATTATATAATTAAAATATTATAAAAATTAACTGACTCATTTATTCCTATTACCTTATGTTTGGTTCATCTACATTGGATTTTGTTTCTTTTATCTCTTCTTTAGTACATGCTAATGCTAGATAAATTGAAAAAAAAAACATATAAAATACATATTTGCCAGCTCTAGAGATTGAAACAATAATGTCTGTTTCAGAGGTCTTGATGCTGGAAAGAGATATTTCAACATTCATTTTTCTTCTCGGTTCAACCTGATTAAAAAAAAAAAAGGTTAAAATTGTAGATATATAAGTTAACTAAGAGGCAAAAAAATCATTCATAAATGGAATCTGCAATGTATATCAATTGTCAACTATTCTACCAATTACAAGAATACAGTGTTGAAACTGAGTTGCCTCACCAGTTGAACTTCCTTAGGTTTGCTACTAGACCTCGAGTGCTTTCTTGGTGAGTTTTGAAAAAACCTCTCCAGCTCTGTTATATCTATTTCAAGGGCCTTGAAATTCAGAAAATTCATAGTTCAACAAATATAGGAACATAACGTGAATGTCAAGCTATGAATATCAAACTAAAATATACCGTGGTTTATTTTCCTCTTTCTTGTATGTATCCCACAAAGTACCTTTTAGTTGAGTCACTTCAGACGAGTTTAAATTTTTAAGTGACATGCTCACACCATGGCCTTTTCCAAGTCCCGAGGAAGCTATGCCTCTTCCTGATGCTTGAGGAGGTGGCGGTGCCGAAGGTGGGCCAACCAGAGCAGGAGGAGGTGGTGGTTGAGGCGGCAGTGGAGGCGACAGAGACAATTCCTAATCTGAAGATTCATGAGCAAATGACAATCAAGAAGAAGAAAACAAACCAGAGGCTTCGTTTCATTGGGAAAACAATATTTTAATCATTTTTATTCTTTCGACAAAATAAACCTCGCAAGTTACAACTTGATAACATGAACACAAAATAAGCAATAATCTAACATGATACGTCAAATCAACATGGAAAAAAACTTAATAGAATCAGCCATGTTCTGATGAAACTATATATGTTCTATCTTTTGAGAAGAGTTTACAAAAATCTTTAGTTGTAAATATGTGAAGATCAATGTGTATTTTACATCAAAACCCAAAAATAATTTACATCCTCGTTTTTCATTTGAAAGCTGGCTGTTAAGAATTTGGTTCATCTAGTGTTCTAGGATTGTTATAGAACTTTGCATCTAGTGTTCGATTTCAAAGATTTTTTCAATTAAGAAATAAAAAAGATCCAGACTTAAAACGACAACAACAGAGCCAGTAACATTTTACATAAGCAATACGCATCAAAATTTCAAGAAACATGACAAGACCCATAATGCAAGAAACAACGATCAGACCTGCGATCAACTAAAAACGTACCCATCATTGAAGACATGTTTAGGAAAGAAAGAAATGAAACGAAGATTGTAACAGTAAAATGTGTTACCAAGTAGTGCTTGGTCCAGTAGTATCACTTCTTGGCGTTGAAGCGCATAGGCGGTGGCTGGGTTCGAGTGACCTTGGAAGGGATCTTTTCCAAAGGATGACTTTAACATAGTTTGGGTCCCGTTTTGGAGATGTAGGGTCCACAAGAGTTTTAACTTCCATAATCCAAGAAAAAAAAGAGAGTAAAAAATGTGTTTAGTACTTGCTCTGCTTTATAGGCAAACTTTAAGACCCATTATGCAAGAAACAAAGATCAGATCTGGGATCCACTAAAAAAGTAGCTTTGAAATGTGTAAGAAAGAGAGAGCAATGAAACGAGCATTTTAAGTAAGCTTACGATGTGTTTAGTGCTTTGCTTTATAGCCATAATCGGCAATGGCATTGTTTTCACGTATCTTTAATTTGCTTATTGAGTCGAGGGTTAAGTAGAACTAGGGGAATATATTTACAAAAAAATAATTAACATTTCCACTAAAGTATCTTCCCAAAAATTGCAACGTTGAAAAACCAAAGAAACAAAAAAAGAATCTCAAAGCATCACAAACTCATCACTTGTTATAATCTTTCTTTATTAGTGTTAGTTTTAATCTAAAATTTCTCGGATGTCAAATCATTTGAAAATTATATCAACTGTTTTTATAGTCACGAAAATTATATTCGTTGGTAAATTACAATTTATTGATAATGAAATGAAGTGAAATCTGGCTGTTAAGATTTTGGTGCATCTAGTGTTCTAGAATTGTTATAGAACTGGCTGATGAATTAGAATTCTTAGGACTAAGGGACGGCTTGTAAGTTAGAATTCTATGTGTGTTAATAGCTGGTTGAGAATATGTTTTGCAAGATTAAGAATTCTAGGATTAAGAACTGCATAAGGATATGAATCTAGAATCAGCCATGTTTTGATGAAACTATTTATGTTCTTTCTTTTGAGAAGAGTTTACAGCCATGTTCACCTTTAATTGTAAATATGTGAAGAGCAATGTGAATTTTACATCAAAAACCTAAAAATAATTTACATCCTCATTTGAAATCTGGCTGTTAAGAATTTGGTTCATCTAGTGTTCTAGGATTGTTATAGAACTTTGCGATTTATAAGAATTTTATAAGCATTTTGTAAGCATTTTATAAGCATTTTATAAGCGAGCTTGTAGGGTTTTAAAATGATTTTATAAGCGAGCTTGTAGAGTCAACTAAGTCAGAAATGAGGGACAAGACAAACATCTTCAAAGGGGTTGTAAATACATAGTAAAATCAATGGTAAAGAAACCATGGAGAAAAGAAACTGGTCTAAAGTGACTCAACTAAAAGGTACTTTGTGGGATACATACAAGAAAGAGGAAAAAATAAACCACGGTATGTTTTAGTTTGATATTCATAGCTTGACATTAATAGCTTGACATTCATGTTATGTTCCTATTTTTGTTGAACTATGAATTTTCTGAATCTCAGGGCCCTTGAAATTGATATAACAGAGCTAGAGATATATTTTTTAAAAAAAATCCACCATAAAGCACTCGAGGTCTAGTAGCAAACCTGAGAAAGTTCAACTGGTGAGGCAACTCAGTTTCAACACTGCATTCTTGTAATTGGTAAAATAGTTGACAATTGATATACATTGCAGATTCCATTTTACTATGAGAATTTAATTAGAAAAAAATTCAAATGACCAAATGAGTTTGAAATCGTCCAAACCCAATGAATACTTCACATTTGGTAAATTTAAATTACTAACAATCTTTTAATCACCTCATTAGTATAAAATTAAATCGACGAAACCACAAACAAATGAAAATGTTGACTATGTGTACAACTTAATAAACTTAAAGGAACGTAGTAAGTTTCAAATGAGTAATGAGTGGTCCAAACTCAATCCTCATTTTTCATTTGAAGAAACAAGAAAGGAAAATGTAAAATATTTCTAGTTTTGTTTTTGCTATTTTCTAAAAAGTCACGAGTACAACTGCCTTAAAGTTTATGTCATGTAAAAACATTATAAAAATAATTAATGTGTATATTCTATAATGTTCCAAAAACATAATATGTATCACATTGATTTGTATAATTAACTATATATATATATATATATATATATGTATTTCATAGTATTTTTAGCCAAGTATAGTTTCACGCACTATTCTCTTTTTATATGGTCTCTTTAGTCCAAAATATATCCCCTTATATATTAATTGAGAATCATTTTAATAAAATAACCTTATGTTTATGTAGAATATTACAACATTGTCATGCTCAGAGCCGGTCCAGAGTAAGCCCGTGCTTGCGGCCGATAATGTATATAAATATTTTCGGCCATCAAATTTTGTTCGTGATATATGGTCTAGTGGTGAACGCTGAAGCTGTTCGCTCATGTTCCCTGAGGTTTCAACTTAAATCGTTTTTAACATTTTTTTTTTACTGCAAACAATTAATTATTAAACAAAACTAATCGATAAATACATAAATAAATCCTAACAAAACGAAATTTTTTTCCTAATTAACCAAAACTAATTGTTTCATCTTCTTCCTCGTTCCATCGTCTTCCTTGTCCCCTCTCTAGCATCTTCTTCACAATCACTGCTTCTAAAATTGTCATCACTTTCTCAAATCATCGATTCAGCCGTTTGTCTAATACTTTTATAGAATTCATCTCATAAATTCAACTTTCATTTGGTAAGTAAACGAAGATTTGGTGAGAGTAAACGAATTGTTGGTTTGATTGCCTCAGTAACTGATTCAACGACTGATTCAAGTCTTAGCAGCTCAAGCTGCGGTGCTGGATCGAGCTCCGGGAGGTCGTCTGTGGCTGAGAGATCTGTTTCATCTCGTCATCTCCTTCTTTCAGAATTTCCCCAATGGAAACAAGATTGAGGTAATTGATTTAAGTCTACGCCTTTTGTGAGATTAAGTCATGTAGATTGTGGATAATTATCACTGAATAATTGTGTTCTGTTTCATTTATCTTTTGATGGATTTAAGGTGATGAATTGCATACCAAGATCAGATCTCTTTACTTATCTTCCTGCTCTTCGGAAGCTAGACAATATGCTTATTGTAAGAATCTGATTCCTTTTTGTTCTCATGAGGGGTTTCAAATGGCTAATGTGAGTTCTTAAAAGAGTTCTGCTTTTGACGTCTTTAGGAAATATTAGATAGTTTTAGAGAAACTGATTTCTGGTACGTTGATCAAGGGATCGCAGCTGCTGAATCTACGAGGTCCACTCTTTCAGATGGAGACAAGTGGTGGCTTCCGCTACCACGTGTGCCATCCGATTGACTTACCGAGCAATCGAGCAAGAAACTGGATCACACTCACGAATTTACTAACCATGTGCAAAGTGATCTTTTTTTTTTCCTCCTTGAAAACTAGGGGCATGCTCTGTTCATGCTGACGTGTCAACATCTTATTAAGTTTTAAATTATCACCTCTGATTTACTGCATTGTATAGTACATTATATATATAACTAGATGTACCCTAACTAGATGTATTACTAACATTGGTACATCATGCACGCACGGTATTGGTTCCGTGGTTCGTGAACAATAGGAATATATATAAATTAAAGTGGTATAACTTGTATAATTGGTATAATTGGTAGAACATGTATAACTAATACAACACAAATTCCTATATTCCTGTTTCTCTTTTAGTTTTACAATCCAACGTTTGCTCTTCCCTCTCTATGGAATTTGTTTAAATATATACTCAGCCTCCCACTTATCTCTCTCAGTATTGGCAGTTTTAATTTTCTTCTCCCAAACGTTGCCAAGTTTGATTCTTTGGTCACTTATCAATGGTTTATGAGGGAGGTGATTCCAGCAACGACGACTCCTACTCGGGTGGCTTCGAAGTCCGATGCAGAGACAAACGTAGGCATGAACACTATTCAAAGTACATTAGATGTGAAACAGAAACTGTAATAGAAACAGAATGTGCTTCTGAGGAGAGTATTGAGCAAACAAAAAATGTGAGTGTGTTCCTTCTGTTCTTTATTTAAAAGTTTTATACTTTTTACTTATATGTAACGATGTAAGCGTCTTTGTTTTTGAACGAGGATGAGCTGGTGATTAGCAATAATATGGAGATTAGTAATCGTGAAAAGGAGAAAAGTGAGGAAGACGATTTGTGTGTTCTCAAGGATGCACTTGAGGCGGTGACATCGTTTCAAGGTTGAAGTCAATATCAAAAGAATTTGATGTTTCAATACTTGAAAACCCTTGGAGCTGAAATAAGAAAAGAGCTAACTGATGGATGGAAGGGGTTGAACGTTGAGGAGCTACATTTGAACATCAAGAAACAAAATTTTTTTGCAAATAAAAAGAATGTGAGATGGTTAACTTAACATAAAACATTTATATGATTCGAAAAGCAGAACTTTTTTTTTCTTGAATAAGTAATATCCAAGTCCAGCGTTTGCCAACTTTGCAAAGAAAGTTTGTTTCTTGAATCTTTGCAAAGAAATTTTTTATATGGTCTCTTTAGTCTAAAAAAAACATTTCCCCTTATGTTAGGTATAGATTTTTCATATAGAGTTATTCAAAATCGCAATACTACCCAAACATATGTATTTTTTTTGTTGCATGAATTTTTAAAACTAACAGAAATTATTTGAGAAAGAACTAAAATTTTTAGTGAGAACACATCATTTTGTGTACACATAAAAATTAAAACTAGTTGAAACTCATAAATTCTTAACTAAAAAACAAACGATGGTTGTCTAGTAGTATTTTGCTTATGAATCTGTTCAATGCGGTTCTTCTAGATTTGAGTGTTGCTGGAAACAAACTCGGCTCATTTGGACATTCGTCGACAATTGCACTATGGCCGGTTATTAACCTTGGATTTGTATTGCGGGCTAGGCAAGTTCACCCAATAAATTAGTCGATGGTAAGAAAACGGATCAATCTTGTTAACCAAAAAAAAAACTTAAAAACATAACCATATAAACCATAAATATTAAATTGTAAACGTAAACCGCTTTCATATTATCTGGTTGAATACTATCAAGTCTTAATAGTAAATAAATGTATCTTAAACTAAAAATTGAAAATACTGATCCAAAATATTTTAGACTCTAAACCATAAATATTAAATCTTAACCCTTAAAATGAATCATAAATCACAAAACTAAAACCTCAACCTAGAATTATAAATATAATCTAATTTTGTATAATCTAAATTCAAAATGAATTCTAAAGAAATATTATAGGTTATGTTTTCTACCTATAATTAGGGGTGGTCAACTTACATAGAAACGAAGAGTCATATCATACCAACTTTGAAAGTTTTGTTCGGTTCCAAATAGTTAAAATATTTAATGGATCTCATAAAAAAATGGTTCTCGGCCAATACCTAAACCGAATTGAGAACAAAAAAAAGTATCTGAAATATACAAAAATATTTGAGATACCCAAAAAGTATCCAAAAACTGAATCCAACGTAACCCAAAAATATCAAAAATACAAAAAATTAGGGGTGAGCATTATAACATGTACTTATACATGTACAACATTCAGCAAAATTTTAGTGTCCGTAATTCTTTCTTGTATTTTTGAAAAAAAATATTTGTTTAGAGTGCGAAGGACCCCTTTTATATTTTCTAGTTTGAAGTTTAGGCTGGCTAGGGTCTCGGCTTCTCATCCAGTTTGTGACTAGACTGGCTAGAGTTTCGGCCTCACAAATTTAATAACTTTTCGAATCCGGAAAAGATATGCATTGTAAAGTTATACTAGATATGTGATCCACTTTCTTGTAATTTAGATCAAAATTCATCAACCTTACTTAACCATAATCGAAATCATATATACATACATATATAATCTAAACGATAATTAAACAAAATAGTTCAAAATTTATGTTTGTTATATTTTTTCATCCAAAAGTTCAATCATGGAGTTTATCAATTATTTAAAACAGAATTATAAAAATATAGATCATAAATATTTTGTCTCTCGTCTCAGTTGATATAGAATCCATGAGTATGATACATTGTAATCATTATTATCACATATATTTTTTTCGTTACATACTTTCTAATTAGAAGCAGAAAACTTTTACGGGAGTTTGAAATAAAGTTGAAACAGGAGACCTCAAGTCATAGTAGTTGGTAGCACTAATTAATATAATTTTCAGGAGAGAATATGTAGAAATTGTCATAAACGATATTTTGATATTTTCTATTAGAAGTATAAAACTTTTAAAGAATTTAGAAGCAAAGTGGAAAATGAGACCTAAAGTCAGGGTGGTAAGTAAAGCTATTTAATGCTCAGAAGAGATTAAAGACACACACATATGTGATATGACCATTAATATTTGTAGAATTTGCTATGAACCATATTTTATATTTTTATAAACTATATTATATACATATATATATATGTTGATTATTCTATTTTTTTGTCTTATTCTTTAATAACTATAATCCTGCGCCCGGGCCGTCATCAGTGTCAGTTAGAAACTATATTATATATTTAATATCTTTTATTTCTGTATTCGTGTTATCTTTTATATTATGTCCAACAAATATAATTTCTATATGACTGATATATTTTCTATAGCGATCATAATTGGTTTGCTCCGCTTTAGCTGATATAGAATTTGATATGAACTATGTGTGTGTATGCTTTAGCTGATATAAAATTTTCATTACATGAAATCTAGAGAGTATTGTGTAAAATTCAATCGATTTGACCCGAAAATATCAGCAAATATGTAAAGTTTGATCAACTTATGATCAAATTTCTGCTATAACCGAATTCGAATGTCAAATTTTGAAACATCATTAAACAATTATAATTAAGACACTAAATTGATTCATTGAAAGAAAACTGTTTATGGCATTTCCATATGAGCTTCACATTCTAAGATGTTAAATGAGAATACATATTAATTTGTATCAAGATGGATACTCGTTTGTCAAGACTGTTAATCGAAATAATTGTTCTATGTTTTAAGAAATCGGTTTTAGGAATTATGTATAAATAACGTAATATAACATTTATTTTTTAAATACATAATTTAATTTCAAAGTTAAGTTACTAAAATATCATCACTACTTTAAAAAAGTTGGAAAGTAGAATTGTTTGAAAATATATATGTTGATAATTATATAATACAAAATGTCTTATAAAGGTTCATTGTTTTGGTACAATTATAGAATTGACATGATATTTAGTTGTAGTTAGAATTATTAAATTTGAGTCACCATCTCCAACACGTGTTTTAAATTTATTGTATAACAACTATTTATTTTATTTTATAAAATTCATATTAACCTTACTTAAATTTTATATCATTAATTAAGAAATCAGTTTAAATAAATCTTTCACATAATATTCTATATATGAAATTAGAAGCTAATTAAATTAAAATCATTAATTAAGAAAGAAATAAATTAAATAATTAAATTATACATTGTTTGATGGTTTACAGGTTACACGTGTCACATTTAATATTTAAAACAAGATATGTCTTATTCATCTAGTATAAGTTTTTGTAGTTAAATTAGTAAATTTTATTTTTTAAATAATTAAAGCTATTTTAGTTCTCATTCATTTTTTCTCTTCTGTTGTAAGGTAATCATTTCATATAGATTTCGAGGTAATTTGTTTGTATGATTGATTTATGGATAATTGAAGATTTTCTGTAGATTTTTCGATGTAATATTTTATATAATGGTCTCTCATGAGCTGAAAATTAAGTATCAATATATAGGGAGTTAATTGCTAGGAATCAACACGATCTCTGTATAAGACCTCAACTTCTTTTCCCAAATTGTGTGATTTATGTTGATTTTTACAGTATGTTTTGCTATGTTTTGTGTGAGCTTCTTAATGATGATATTTAAAAAAACAAATTTGTTGAAACATGATATGTTTACTCTAGAAAATGGCAGAACTAGGGGATGGCATCCTCCGGCCTATCGTGTGTGACAACGGAACTGGAATGGTCAAGGTAAGGAGAAAATAAATACACTCTTTTTTAATCCGTAAGGCTTGGATTGTTTCAAACACAATTTTTGCGTTTCCATTAAAAATTTGTTATTTTGAAATATAAAAGATTCTTCAGTTTTTGTCATAAAAATATTTTGCAAAGTGAAAAGCCGAAAGAAAATATATTTTCCCTAAAATACTTCCGGTAATGCATTGATTTAGAAAATATATACTACATGTAAAAGCAAACAACCAATGAATTTATATTGTAAAACATTTTGAAGGCGGGATTTTCCGGAGACGATGCACCATGTGCTATGTTTTCAAGCATCGTCGGTCGTCCTCGACAAAAGAAAGTGATGGTTGGAAGAATGGATCAGAAGGATTCTTTTGTGGGAGACGAAGCTCAAGCCAAGAGAGGTATTCTTACACTTACATACCCAATCGAGCATGGTCTCATTAGCAATTGGGAGGACATGAAGAAGATTTGGCACCATACTTTTTACAATGAGCTGCGTGTGGCTCCTGAAGATCACCCTGTGCTTCTCACTGAATCTCCTCTTAACCCAAAGGCCGATCGTGAGCGGATGACTCAAATCATGTTTGAGGTCTTTGATATTCCTTTTTTGTATGTTGCCATTCAGGCCGTTCTCTCTCTCTATTCCAATGGTCGTACCACAGGTAAGTAACTGCAACTAAAGTTTCACAATTCAAAATATTGTTAGTTTATAAGCTAGAAATTGCGGGTTTCATAGTGTCTGTAACTGTGGGGTTTTGCTCGCATGGTACCAACTACAACTTTAGTGAAGAGTGCTTTGTAGTGAGATCTTTGAAAGCAACAATTAAAAAATTTTACAAGCTTTTTATGACATAATTGATAATGGATTAAGTTGAAGCTTTATTCAAAACATTATCTTGCACCCTCATCGTATTTGTTGTTGGATTTTGCTGGCAATGTATGTCCTTTTTTTTTTTGTAAATATGACTTTAGCTAATCTTTAAAATTTGCGCGGAAACTAGACTATATAGATATCGTCATTAAGTCCTCGATTGTTCGTTTGTGTTAGTTTTTACGTTTGTGTTTGATGTTTGTTAAATGAATCCACGACTTTAAAATATTTTAATTTAATATGTTTAATGCATATAAATACCAAACGCAAACGGAATACAATTTTTTTGTTTGATTTTGGCGTTTGTATTTGCACTTTGCAAAAATGTTCTATGAAACTCTCAAATGTGATTTTTTGTTTTTTTTTGTTTACAATGTAAACGACAAGGCAGAATTGCGTTTAAAACAATGATCCTTAATTAAAGTGTTAAATTTCTGCTTGTTTAGGCATTGTGTTGGATTCAGGAGATGGTGTGAGCCACACAGTTCCAATCTACGAAGGTTACGCACTCCCACATGCAATCCTCCATCAAGACTTTGCAGGCCGTCACGTAACCGACTACCTCATGAAAATCATGACCGAACGTGGCTACAGAAACACCACATCAGCCGAGCGTGAGATAGTCCGAGACATCAAAGAGAAACTCGGTTACATAGCTTTCGACTACGAGCAAGAATTGGAGAAGGCTAAAACGAGCTCGGCATTCGATAGAACCTACACGCTTCCCGATGGTCAAGTGATCACGATAGGAGCTGAGAGATTCAGGTGCCCTGAGGTTCTTTTCCGGCCGTCTTTGGTCGGGATGGAAACTTCTGGTATTTATGAGACGACTTACAATTCAATCATGAAGGTTGATGTTGATTTAAGGAAGAATTTGTATGGAAGTATAGTGATGAGTGGTGGCACGACGATGTTCCCTGGGTTTGCAGAGAGATCAATGAGCTTGCACCGCCTAAAGTGAATATTAAAGTCGTGGCTTCTTCGGAGAGGAATAATAGTGTTTGGATGGGAGGCTCCATTTTGGCTTCTCTAAGCACCTTTGAACAGGTAAAATAATATTATATAAAATATGGTTTTAAGTTAAATGTGAGTTTTTTGGGGGTGCTGTAATGTATAGCTTGTGATGTCTATATTGCAGATGTGGATAACGATGGCTGAGTATCAAGAATATGGAGCAGCCATTGTTCACAAGAAATGCTTCTAAGTTTTTAGGATTGATATTAATTAAGATTCATTCTGGTGATTAGCATTCTTTGTGCTTAATTCTTCTTTATGGTTTTAATTTGGTGAAATAAATATTTTTTAGGGACTTCATATATATAATTTATTTGTTTTCTTATAAATTTATGCTTTTATTGTTGTTTTTCTTGATAATATAAGAAGAATATTCTCAATGACTAACTAAGTAACTATTCTTGTGATTGTGTGTGTTAGATGTTTTATTTTTCAACAACATGCATATAATTGCAAATTTGAATTTGCATGATGACATAACAATAATACTAGAACGATTAATTTTTTTCCTAGCTAAATACAATTATTTTAGCTTGCCTGAAATATTACTTTTGTCTTATCGTTTGAGTTCCAGTATCATTTTTAATCTAATTGACATTATATTTTGTTCTTAAAAATTTATCATCTCTAAATTTAATCAATATCATTTCACGTGAATAAATAAATATTTATATAAACAGTTATCAACGCAATTATTATTAGATTTGCTTACGTTATCATTTCTTTTACGTTTTGAATGATATGATTTTTAATAACATTTAATTTTTGAATTATATTATCTAAAAATAATATAAATTATATGTAATACACTAATAGAATAAGGGATTATTTTAATTTTGGGACTTAAACATTTTTCAAAAAAAATTCTGAAACAATTTGGCTTCACATTATATGGTAACATATCTTATTTTAATTATATACTAGGTGATTCCCGCGTTATACGTGGGATAAGATATTTACAATATATATATTTTTTTAAACAAAAATTAAATAAAATATTTAGATAGTATATTATTGTATAAAATAATTAAAATCTAAAATTAAGTTTTTTACATATTTATGATACTAATTAATTATTTAATTAAATTTAGGAAACAATAAATTTTGCTATAATTTTATGGAATATTTACTTACTTTATTTTCTATAAATAAATAAATCTAATTTAGGCTAGATTATAATCTGTAAAATAAAGATAGTTTATATATGATTGATATAATAACATATTATGTAATTAGTCTAGTAATTAATGTCTTATAAAATATATTATCTAAGAATTCTGGCGACGACACGTCAGCATGACAGTATTGTAATATTCCATGTAAACATAAGGTTGTTTTGTTAAAATAATTCTCAATTAATATATAGGGGATATGTTAATATTAATTTTATTAGTACAAAATTTCTTATAAAGGTTCAATGTTTTGGTGCAATCATAGAATTGATATAATATTTAGTTGTAATTAGAATTATTAAATTTGAATCACCATCTCCAAAACGTGTTTAAATTTATTGTGTAACAGCTATTTATTTATTTTATTAAAATTATATTAACCTTACTTAAAATTAAAATCATTAATTAAGAAATGAATATAAATAAATCTTTCACATAATATTATATATATGAAATTAGAAGCTAATTAAATTAAAATCATTAATTAAGAAAGAAATAAATAAATTAAGTAATGAAATTATACATTGTTTGATGTTTTACCGGTTACACGTGTCACATTTAATATTTAAACAAGATATGTTTTATTCATCTAGTATAAGTTTTTGTAGTTAAATGAGTAAATTTTCCTTTTTTTTAATATATTAAAGCTAATCTAGTTCTTATAAGATAAAATGATTTTAAAAAAAAAAAAAAAGATAAAATGATAATTATTATGAAATAGATGGTATAGGTTAAGGTTGAGAGAGCTCGGCATGAAGTGATGAAAAATAGATGGTATATGTTAAGGTTGGCACATTCGTTCTCATTTCAATTTTGTTGGACTGTTTTTATTTAAATCAAAAATAAGATAAAAAGTCAAAGATTAGGAACGATTTGCATTTATTTGCAAGGCTAGAAACTTAAGTGTAAATTTGAAGATTCACTTTTGTAAGGAAAAAAAAATGACTCGTACGAGTGTGTGTCCCACGTCTCTCTTTCCACGCCCTTTATAAACGAAACAAGTGGTAGGAATTTTGAAACTAAGAGAACATCAACTGCGAGAGAATCTTTGAAACTAAGAGAACGATTGTTCCTCTTGGAGTTGATGGACCCTTCCTCATACGTCTACTTCCAATTCTATTTGTTTTTGCTGTTTTCTTATGTTAAAGATTCTGCAGCAATGTTTTTGCTGTTTTCTTATGTTAATAAGGCTTATTCTCCTTAAGCCTCATCTGGAGATTGTTTGCTAACTCTGGCTCCCTATGGGTAGCATAGACTCGTTGTTATCTCCTGCGTCAATCTTCTTTCTAGGACGCTCGACAAGGCACGGCAGGCTCTTGGATTTAATTGGCGTAAATTACTATATAACAACACGTGTTTTAGATTTATTGTATAACAAATAAAGATAAAATTTATATTAACCTTATTTTAAATTTAAATCATTAATTAAGAAATCAATTTAAATAAATCTTTCACGTAATATTCTATATATGAAATTAGAAGCTAACTAAATTAAAATCATTAAGTAAGAAATAAATAAATTAAATAATTAAATTATACATGGTTTACAGGTTACATGTGTCACATTTAATATTTAAAACAAGATATGTCTTATTCATCTAGTATAAGTTTTTGGAGTTAAATGAGTAAATTTCTTTTTTCAATAAATAAAAGCTAATATAGTTCTTATAAGATAAAATGATTTTAACCAAAAAAAAAAAGATAAGAGGAACATCAACTGCGAGAGAATCTTTGAAACTAAGAGAAGGATTTGTTCCTCTTTGATTTGATGGTCCCTTCCTCATTCGTCTACTTCCAATTCGATTTGTTTTTGCTGTTTTTTCTTTGTTGTTAAAGATTCTGCAGCAATGTTTGTCATTGTAATATCTAGGGTTCTTTTGATTTAACACCATCCGCTATGTTTGTCATTATATTGTAATATCTAGGGTTCTTTTGATTTAACTTTTTTTTCCCCAAAGTGTATGATTTAATTTTGATTGTTACAGTACGTTCTTGATATGTCCTGTGTTAGCTTCTTAATGATGATATTCTAAAAAAACAAATTTGTTGAGACATGATATGTTTACTCTAGAAAATGGCGGAACTAGGGGATGGCATCCTCCGGCCTATCGTGTGTGACAACGGAACTGGAATGGTCAAGGTAAGGAGAAAATAAATACACTCTTTTTTAATCCGTAAGGCTTGGATTGTTTCAAACACAATTTTTGCGTTTCCATTAAAAATTTGTTATTTTGAATATAAAATATTTTTCAGTTTTTGTCATAAATATATTTATAAAACATTTTGAAGGCGGGATTTGCCGGAGATGATGCACCATGTGCTATGTTTTCAGGCATCGTAGGTCGTCCTCAACACAAGAAAGTGATGTTTGGATTAATGGATCAGAAGGATTCTTTTGTGGGAGACGAAGCTCAAGCCAAGAGAGGTATTCTTACACTTACATACCCAATGGAGCATGGAATCGTACGATTTGGCCATTGGGATGACATGGAGAAGATTTGGCACCATACTTTTTACAATGAGCTGCGTGTGGCTCCTGAAGAACACCCTGTGCTTCTCACTGAAGCTCCTCTTAACCCAAAGGCCGATCGTGAGCGGATGACTCAGATCATGTTTGAGGTCTTTGATATTCCTTTTTTGTATGTTGCCATTCAGGCCGTTCTCTCTCTCTCTATTCCAGTGGTCGTGCCACAGGTAAGTAACTGCAACTAAGGTTTAACAATTCAAAGTACGTTAGAAAATCTAATATATTGTTAGTTTATAAGCTAGAAACTGCGGGTTTCATAGTGTCTGTAACTGTTGGGTTCTGCTCGCATGGTACCAACTACAACTTTAGTGAAGAGTGCTTTGTAGTGAGATCTTTGAAAGCTTTTACAAGCTTCTTTATAACATAATTGATAATGGATTAAGTTGAAGCCTTATTCAAAACATTATCTTGCACCCTCATCGTTTTTGTTGTTGGATTTTGCTGGCAATGTATGTCTTTTTTTTTTTTTTGTAAATATGGCTTTAGCTAATTAATCTTTAAAATTTGCTCGGAAACTAGACTATATAGATATCATCATTAAGTCCTCGATTGTTCGTTTGTGTTAGTTTTTACGTTTATGTTTGATGATTTTTAAATGAATTAATCCACGACTTTAAAATATTTTAAGCAACTTATTTAATACACATAAATACCAAACTCAAACGGAATGAAAATTTTTTGTTTGATTTTGGCGTTTGTATTTGCACTTTGCAAAAATATTTTATGAAACACTCAAACATGTAAACGCCGAGGCAGAATTGCGTTTGAAACAATGATCCTTAATTAGTGTTTTAAATTTCTGCGTGTTTAGGCATTGTGTTGGATTCAGGAGATGGTGTGAGCCACACAGTTCCAATCTACGAAGGTTACGCACTCCCACACGCAATCCACCGTCTAGACTTAGCAGGCCGTGACCTAACCGACTACCTCATGAATATCATGACCGAACGTGGCTACATATACACCACATCAGCCGAGCGTGAGATAGTCCGAGACATCAAAGAGGAACTCGGTTACGTAGCTTTCGACTACGAGCAAGAATTAAAGAAGGCTACAACGAGCTCGGCAATCGATAGAATCTACACGCTTACCGATGGTCAACTGATCATGATAGGAGCCGAGAGATTCAGGTGTCCTGAGGTTCTTTTCCAGCCGTCTTTGGTCGGAATGGAAACTTCTGGTATTCATGAGACGATTTACAATTCAATCATGAAGGTTGATGTTGATTTAAGGAAGGAGTTGTATGGAAGTATAGTGATGAGTGGTGGCACGACGATGTTCCCTGGGTTTGTAGAGAGGATGAACAAAGAGATCAATGCACTTGCACCGCGTAAAGTGAAAATTAAAGTTGTGGCTTCTTCGGAGAGGAAGTATAGTGTTTGGATGGGAGGCTCCATTTTGGCTTCTCTAAGCAACTTTCAAAAGGTAAAATAATAATATATAAAATATGGTTTTAAGTTAAATGTGAGTTTTTGTAATGTGAAGTTTGTGATGTCTATATTGCAGATGTGTATAACGAAGGCTGAGTATGAAGAATATGGACCGGCCATTGTTCACAGGAAATGCTTCTAAGTTTGTTAGCATAGTCGCATAGATATTAGATTCATTCTGGTGATGAGCATTTTTTGTGCTTAATTCTTCTTTATGGTTTTATTTTGGTGAAATATATTTTTCTGAGGGCCTTCATATATATAATTTCTTTGTTTTCTAATAATAATAAATTTATGTTTTTATTGTTGTTTTTCTTGGTTATAAAAGAAGAATATTCTCGATGACTAACAAAGTAACTATTCTTGTGATTGTGTGTGTTAGATGTTTTATTTTTCATCAACATGCATATAATGGCAAATTTGAATTTGCATGAGGACATAACAATAATACTAGAACGATTATTTTTTTCTTAGCTAAATACAATTATTTTAGCTTGCCTGAAATATTACATTTGTCTTATGGTTTGAGTTCCAGTATCATTTTTAATCTAATTGACATTATCTTTTGTTATTAAATATTTATCATCTCTAAATTTAATCAATATCATTTCACATGAATAAATAAATATTTATATATACAACTATCAACACAAGTATTATTATTATCTAAATATAATAAAAATTATATGTAATACACTAATAGAATAAGGGCTTATTTTAATTTTGGAACATTTTTCAAAAACATTCAATGATTATAGTATTTATAATAGGTTAACTTGTAAATGAATAGATAAATTAGATAAAAATCAAAATTTTAAATCATTGATTACATTTACCCAAACTCAAATATGTTATAAAAATAAAAATGTTTTATTTTTCACAGATATTTAATAGTTATTTTCTTTTACTTTTTTTGAAAAAACTAAAACATACTTTATTATTTATCTAAAAATCATTGAACCAATATCAAACTGTAAAAAATAAATGGTCACAAAACATTAAAAAAATAATAATTAATTTTACCGTAAAGCATCACTTAATATAAAACAATTTTATTTGGCTAAAACACACGTATATATAAAACAGTGCGAGTATTATATAAAATCCACTCATGATGTTCAGGTTAATCTTACAACAAGTAATGTTCTAAGTAACATTTGTCATTGGTGAGATCAGAACAATGTTTTTAAACCTGACCCGAATAGTGAATCAGAGTATCTTTCGGGTCACCGGATCAGCGGATTACATGTCATTTAATTAATAAAAATTTTAGAGTTTTCATCATATATATATATATATTATAAATATATTAAAAAAAAAAAAATTCAATCCAAGTTTAAAAATATCATGTCAAACAATAATCGATTGAACATTCTTTTTGTTTTTTGGTCGACAATCATTAAATATTCCATTAAAAATTAAACGGTTACAATAACTCGATCAAACATTTTCGAGTCTTCGAACCGATTATTTGAATTCACAAATTACATTCGAGATACTTAAGGAATTAAAATACAAATATGTTTTCTCTGATGGGCCGAACCATAATCCAGATGGGCTTTTTTCTGATTGGGCTTAAGGTCAATAATTTTCATTAGGGGTTTGCAGGTTCCCTGCTTGCAGCTGGGGCTGCTTCTTCAGCCGCCGCTTCTCCAGTCCTGCAAGCTTCCAGCGACGACCGTAGGCGGTGGAGGAGATGTATACCGAGTGCGGATCCGGAGCTCTGAAACTGAGAGATGTCGGTGGAAGGTGATGAAAAGACCCACCCCGGAAACGAAAAGACGAAAATCCGCGAAAATAATAAAATGCGGAATTTTAAAAAAACTTTTCTCAAAACGAATTAATACAACATTAATAAGATCCTTACTTGCTACCCAAGCTACTACAACAAAACCAAGACAACGATCAACAAGTCAAACAACACAAATTTCTCAACACACCAACACATGTCACAACAACTCCTAACGTTCAAAAACACTCTTACACCAACAACTTGAGCACAATAGCAAGTCCAAAACATTCAAACCCAAGCACAAAAACATATGAACATAAGATACACAAGAACGAAACCCGTCAAGCACCTAGATCACCCCTCTTCTCCGGCCCTCGGTTCCACGAGCTCCAAGACTTATGACTTCTCTTTACCTGCACCAAAAGAGGTGCGTAAGCATTGATAATGCTTAATGAGGCGGTCATCCCGTCCTCACGGCTATACACACATATGATCAATGAATTTAACGCAATCAACATATGCTTAAAGAACAAGCCAATACATACCGTGAAAGGGCTCAATCACACAAAATCATCACACATTATGGCTAATCCATAAGTCACACCCATATGGACTAGTCCCTAAACACATATTAATCACGAAAACTCAAAGATCACACAGCTAAGCCGACGGTTACGCACTCACCTTTGCTTAGTGATTGACAATGAAGAACTATCTTGATTTAAGAACCTCAAGCTTGATTCTCCTTGGTTCTTGCTCACCCAACACCAAGGTATCAACTACTCCCTGATAAGAGATCATCAACCACTTCAATCAATTGATCACAAGCTCCAAAACTCAATCTACTTCTTTAACAAACTCGGATTCCCTTAACCAAAAACAAGCTTCACTACACCAAGCATATCTCTTGCCGTAGACCAAATTTGGAAAATTCCTTCGGTGATACTTAAGATCACACTCTCATCAACCTATCTACCAAATTTCAGCCCAAAACATGAAGATTTGAGTGTTCAATCACTCTCTCAAACTCATCCCGTCGAGTTTGTCCTGTTTTGAGCGGTTTTGGGAGAAAAATCATAACTCTCAAACCACTCAACATAATCCCACGAAATTTGGTAGATAACTAGGCAAGAGATTGAAGAACGTACCCACATAATATCAGCTCAATCCGTGCCCTTTTGATACCCCGATCGAAGCTCACAAATCACCCCAAAAACTCTGTTTTTCTCAAGCTCTTTTCTCTTCCCTTCTTCTCCTTCTTCCCTCTTCTTCTCTAGCTCTCTCTCTCTCTCTCTCTTTTTTTCTCTTCCTCTCTCTCTAACTTCAGATATTTTGCTCCCCAAATGAGACAAGAGAAGCTTCAAGAAGAATATAGAGAAGAGAAGAGAGAATACATACACATACATATATATGTAAATGTTGGTTTAATCTAATTAAACCAAACTAACCCGAGAACTACTAAATCGCAACGATTAATTCTTTCAATTGACTTCTCCCGCTCAGTTTAGTAACTCCAAATAATTTCCTGAAATATTTGAGACATCTCTCCGTCCCAAAATATTTCTTTCACGCCCGTCAAAACCCCATAATTTTTGCTTAATTCCGCTCAAACCGAACCACTCGGGATTACATCTCAACGATCAACCCTTTGATCGAATCAACCCGCCTACCGCCCCTAGGGCCATCACTCGAGCTCGGTATTATTCCATACTCGGTTCAATAACATCCCCGGGTCTGACATCATAAGATCCTACGTGTTCACCTAACGGCTAACCCGTCGAAATCCAATTATCCCCGGATTCGAACGAGTTAAGTCCGTCAAACGACCTAGTACATTAGAATCCAATAACACAGGACTCTAATATACCAAGTCCCCGTGAGATCCAATACCACAGGACCCCACCCCGGTCTACCGTTCTATTAGGATCAAATACCACATGATCCTAATTGGCAAACCCCCTGGTTAGGATTAAATACCACATAACCCTAACCAACATCATTAGAGCTAAATACAACATAACTCTAATGACCCCTCATTAGGGTTAAATATTACATAACCCCAATGACCCGTCAATAGGATTAAATACCACATAATCCCATTAACCCTAACCACGCATTAGGATAATGACGTAGACCCATAAATCACCGAACCAAGACGGAATAATACTTCGCTCTCAACTCCGCAACACATGGAATACCACATCATGTGTCAAACACGTCGATACATGAAATACCACATCATGTACTCGACATCCCTAATACATGAAATACCACATCATGTATTAATCATTCTCGACAAATTCGATAAACATCCACATATTAATAATTTCTCGTCAAGTACAACAATTCTCGAGGGTCCATTACTACAAACATCAAATACAATACAACTCGAGAGGATGGCTAAGGAACACGGATGTTACAGGTGACCATTTGGTGGTCGTTCTTCCGATGGATTTTGGCGAGCCGCAGCGGTAAAAGATGAACAAAGCACTCGTCGGAGATACCCGACTGTAGATGTCGGAGGTTGTATCAAAGGAGTCTTAGTCGGCTCTTTCGGAGAGGAGGCTGCGAGAAGTTAATGACGGAGAGATCATGGTGGCCAGAAAAGAGAATTCGACCCCAGAGGTGTCTGAGAGAGTTGTCAGCTTGATTGAGGTTGGTCTCCGGTGGGGGTCACCGGTTGTGGTTACCAGCTTTGTTCTGTGAAAGATTAGATCTTTTGTGAGCGCAACAGAGGCTGGGAAGCTTCTTTTTCGGTCTCGGAGCGAGAAAGTGATGGGAGCGGTTTGTTGTCGCCGGCGAATGTTGGTGGAGAAGACCATCCAACAGGCTCCGGCTGTGATTAGTATAACAGTTCTTCCTCGGGCACTTCGAGAACCACCATAACGCGCAGTTGCCGAGAGATATGCCAAGAACAAGACTTAGATCTAAAAGTTGCCGAAGACAAAAAGAGAAGAAGTAGCAAGCAAATCGGGGTGAGGAGCTTCCCAGGGCCCAAGGACGGCGGAGAGAGACTGACTCAGTTCTGATGGCGAGGACAGAGAGTCGAGGAGAAGAAAAACACTAAGATCTAAATCGCCAATAACTAGGTAAACTAATAATACATCACATCAACCATTTAGTAAAAGCTTCATCAAAATCTAAAAAATCACCTACAACACATACAATTAAAAAAACACAGAAAATTTAATCAATATTTTCAAACACGATAGGTTTCTCGAGTTTTACCAAATATTTATAGATTTTCTCTAAATTTATAATTAGCGGCTTTTAGCAATAAAGCCAAACCAAACTTATGACCGAATTACCAGATTTACCGGTCTGATCACGGTCCGAGTCGGATCTGAAAATTTGGATGAAACAAATGTTTCTTGTAATTGGGCCTTGAAATTATATTGAGTGGAGGCCCAATAATGTCGAAAGATAGAGCGAATATTCTAGCTCTAGAATACTCTTCAACAGGATTAGGGTTACAAATTGGTGCAGACTATATATATAAGTCTTTTTGCCTCTTACGAATCACAAGCAAGCATCGAAAATGGAGCAAACTTTTATCATGATCAAGCCTGACGGCGTCCAGAGAGGCCTCGTAAGCTTCCCTTTCCAACTTAATACATACTTGTTGATCTTGATGTGAATTTGGTTTTGTTTATGCTTGAAAAATAGAGACTTGACAAAGATTTGTATATGTTTTTTTTTGTTTTTTAGATCGGTGATATCATCAGCAGGTTTGAGAAGAAGGGCTTCACATTGAAGGGTAATGACTCTGATACCTGACTTTCTTGAATGATTTTAGTTTATAAGATAAGATATTTTAGATCAAATTGAGGTCACTTTGTTGCTTGAATTGAGATTAAAACTGCACAGTAGTTGGTTGTTTGATCTGATAACTGTAGAAGGTTATGGTTGGTCTGGTATAGTTTCTGGTCTCATGATATCTTACTCTTAGATAGTTTGCTTGGCTTTATAAACATTATTTGTGCTATGTAATAGATTTTAGATTAAAGTATCTGTGCCTAAGAATGTGTTGTGGACAGGTCTGAGGTTATGGTTGGTCTCGTTTATGTGTATTGTGTATTATGTAATTTGGAAGAGGGAGAGAGAGATAGATCTCAAGATTTTCATACTCCTATATAGGTTCTAGAGCTTGCTTGGCATGACAAAGATTCTGTGTTGTAATAGATTTTATATTATAGTATCTGTGCCTAAGATTTGTTTTGTGCGCAGGTCTGAAGTTGATCAGTGTAGAGCGCTCTTTTGCTGAGAAGCACTACGAGGACTTGTCTTCAAAGTCTTTCTTCAGTGGACTTGTTGATTACATTGTGTCCGGGCCTGTTGTTGCCATGATCTGGGAAGGAAAGAATGTTGTGACGACAGGACGTAAGATCATTGGAGCCACAAACCCAGCAGCTTCTGAGCCTGGAACTATCCGTGGGGACTTTGCAATTGACATTGGCAGGAACGTGATCCATGGAAGTGACGCGGTAGAGAGTGCAAGGAAGGAGATTGCTTTGTGGTTCCCTGATGGACCTGTCAACTGGCAGAGCAGCGTTCACCCTTGGATCTATGAATGATTATGGTCTGTTGCTTTTTCAGTAGTGTGTTTTTGACATTCTCGACATTGCTTGCTTGTGTGATGACTCCTATATTTTAAGTTGAAGTTGATTCTCCTCTACATTAAACTTCCTGAATGGTTTAACAAAATATACAAAATAACAAGTAAACAGGTTATTAATCCTGAATGGTTTAACACCAAATAAGAAATATACAAAATAACAAAACCTTAACCCTTCTGTTTTGCTGCTCTTAGGGGTTGATTACAACATTCACTTCTATTAGTGATTTGATCAAACCTTTGTTTCTGTACACCCACAAGTTCAAAACCATGTTTGTTGTAACATTTTTCATTAACACGCCAAACATATTGAATCTTGTCAGTGTCTGAGATGCTGTCGAAAATTGCCTTTATCCACTGATAAGTCGTTACATCTGATGTTCGATAAGCTATTTGTCGAAGTTAAAAGTCTTAACACAACTTGAAGGGACAAACAAGGAATGGTAAAGAGAAAATTCGTGTAAAACATATTAGACTAGATTTACTTCTATCTGATATGTATGAATACTTCTATTTGTCTACTGAATAAAGCAAACCTTTGTGAATTAAGCTAAAATTTAGACAAATAAATAAATTTGACAATTTTTAGTTCTTCAAATTGTAGAGAGAAAAAGTCCCAACGGCCAGGTTCAACTTCAACTCAGCCATCTATGTTGACGGCTTACTTTAGCTGCCTATTCCATCTGAAACGGTTCAAACCCAACCACCGTCAACAATCAAAACCAAGTTTGTTCCCAAAGATGGACAGCTAACCAGTTTTTTTTGTCCTCTTCCAATTGTTGTTCGTAAGAAGCCGGTAAAGCGAGAACGCTTCTCCCTGACCATCGTTAAGTGACCGCAGTTCCAGAAAGCAAGCTGTTAGCTGTCGAAGAAGTGTCTCCAGATGAGAATGCAATTGATCTTTGTCCTTTGGATTTGCAGATAAAATCGCTGCATTCACTGCGTCTGCCACTATTTCCCTTTGAGACTCTTCTAGGAAATACCCTACATTCGATTCTTGCAGCCGTTCGTACACAAGCAGGGCAAAGCAGTCCTGACATAGATATAACAAGCCACTCAATATCTGACTTTGAAATCAATAAATATCGATAAAAATTCCAATCCATCACAGAGATTTTAGGTTGCAGAAGCATCAGTACCTCTACAATGTCTTGGAATGCAGTTAAACCAATGAATTTTGCTAACTCCGCTCTTCCATATTTCACAGCTTCTTCTAGTGCTCCAATCTAAGTATCTCACATTTTTCAAGAGTATACTTAGAGAGAGAAAGAGAGTCTAACTGCAGTGGATCTGATGTGTAATTCATATATAAGGAATGAAGAGCATACCCGTACTAATTCAATGAACTTTTGACAGTGAAGGAGGAAGCATACTTCTGATTTATCGTTCTGTAGATGATACAATTGGGGTAAGAGTTCATAATTCAATGTAACAATATGACTTGTTCCTCAAATCTACCTGTACAAGTTGGGGATAGCAATCCCAGAGTTTAGCAAGAGCAGTATCGATCTCACCCTTCCCTATAAGCTTTACCAACCGAAGTATGGTTCAGTTCAATACCAACGAAAGAGATGTAATAGTAATGAAGTTTTATTTTGATTTGGGACAAGCAGTAACAAGGGGCAAGATAGATCAATACCTGTCTAAGAATTTTCCTTTCATGCAATGCATATGATGTATCTTGCACATCAATATTATCTTCTTCAGCTCCATTGATAGGAGAAACTATGCTGTTAGTAGCCAAGTCGAAAGCATGAAGAGTATCTTCATACCCATAGTGAAGCAAGTAGTTCTTTACAAGCCTAATGACCAACTTCATCACCAATCCGACAACACAAATGAAGAACAAAAACTGCACCTCAATTACTACAGAAAACGAGTGCACTCACCCATGACTAATGTTTGGAGGTATGGACATCTTTTCAATTGCTATTTGTTGTTGATTCCACTCCGACGCTTCATATCCCTAACACAACATAAAAAGGGTAACAGCTGAATCATACGTAATCGCTCCTGGAACAAACACATAACTAAGGCAGAAAGGGAAGAACAAGTAAACACATATCTAATCTATACCTCAACTTTCTTACAGACCATCTAAATCTTAAAAGTAGAGAGGTAATGCTTGATCAAAAGAGAATATCAAAGCATGCATGAAACATGCAATTATGGACGAAAGTTTTTACATGGAAACATCTGCCACATTATATGTTTGTACCATCTGGAAAAGAGGCATATTTTTCTTTACTATACGACAGCCCATTTTCAGATCACTCAAACTAAGAGCTAGCAACTCTACTTGTACGCAAAAAAAATTCAAGGATCTTACCTTAAAATCAAAAGCAAACTTCTCTTGCCCAAAATTGACAGTAACCCTACCAAGATTCAGAACATAAACATAGAGCACATGCAAGCAGCTGAAATTATCACGGTGACATCAGTATTAATAAACTAAATAAAAGACAAGAGCATACTCCTCGTTTTGGCTATGTACAGCTACAGTAGGAAATAGAGGACCCTTGATGTACTTGGAGACAGTCCCTACGAGAGTTCCATTTACGCTGGCATCATGTAAATGAGTATATGTCAGTATTGCAACATGAAAATGAATTGGATCTTGATCTCTATTTCAATTGATAACAAAACATGTATTACTTACGTGAAAAAGAATTCCTGCGATTCATAGTTTATACCGCCACCAACAGTATCACCGGTTGTATAAGTCGGACCAAAAGCTTCACCTTGTCGTTTTCCAAGATATATAAATCCATCCTCACCATGATAGCCACAGGTGTTGAGTTCCCATCTAGCAATTACAGAAGAAATAGCCACACATGCTAAGTTCAATTTGAATGCTCAGCAACAATGATATAGATGATACCTTCTTGCATAACAAATTCCAAAATTTCAGATTGTCCTGAACCTAGTCAAACCTAAACAGAACTCACGCGATCGAACCAAATTTCAGATCTTTCTAAACCTAATTAACTTAAATAGAACTAATACGATTGAAACACAATCAAACCAAATATCAGATTGCCCTGAACCTAATCCAACTTAAACAGAACTAATGCGATTGAAACACGATTGAACCAAATTTCAGATTGCCTTGAACCTAATCGAAGCATAATTTCCTCTCAGAAACACGATTGAATTGAACACTAAATCAAATTACTTCATCAAAGAATCGAGTCTACATTATAATCTAAACACAAAATTGGAAACAAAAAAAGTCGACAGTACTGAGGCTGTCTCGCAATTCTGAATTTATCTGATTTAGTGATTCATATGATCATAAAACAGAGCATATTACATATGATTAAATTTCAGATAGTCCTGAACCTAATCAAATCAAAATAGAACTCACACGATTGAACCAAACTTCAGATTGACCTGAAACTAATCAAATCAAAATAGAACTCACACGATTGAACCAAACTTCAGATTGGCCTGAACCTAATCAAACATAAACAGAACTCACACAATTGAACCAAATTTGAGATTTTTCAGAACTTAATCAAATTTCTAAACAAAACTCACACGATTGAAACCAAATTTCAGATAGTCCTGAAGCTAATCAAACCTAAATAGAACTAACGTTATTGAACCAAATTTTCAGATTGTTCTGAACCTAATCAAAGCATAATTTCCCCTTTGGTTCACCCTAACTTCTCAGAAACACGACTGAAATTGAAACTGTAAACGCAAAATTTGAAACGAAAACCCAAAACAATACCCAGGCTGTCTCGCGATTCTGAAGCTATCCGTAGTGAAACCAATCGCGACACGTCCTTTAACACCAGCATCTTTGACATAAATCTCGAAGTAATAAGCGAGACGCTTACACGGAGCAGGCTTATTAGCCTGAACAACGCCGACGTCGTGACCGTGTTGAGCAACGCCAGTGTACTTTAGAGAAAGCTTATCGGGAGATATAATTACAAAACCGCTTAAACCGTTGTTCGTGTTTAGCTCTGTCGGTGATTCTTCTTCTTCCTCATCTTCCATCGCGTGTGGCTTAGAAGAGTGACGAAATTTGTGAACGAAGTAAGAGTTGTTCATTCAAATCGCAGAGTAGAATTGGAAACCCTATAATTTTGATTACTGATTATAGAAACAAAATTGTTGAACGAATTTTTTTATTTTATCAAATGATGTTTTATATGTTCAGTCTAGATTTCCGTTCGGTTTAATTCGAATTATTAGAGTTTTGGATTACGGAGATTTTCGTCAATTTTTAGATCAGTTTCTCGGATGTTAGAAACAAAATCGTTTTACGAACTTTTAAAATTCTCAAATGATGTGTACAAAAAGCATGTTTTATATGTTCAATCTAGATTTCAGTTTGATTTTGATTCGTATTATTTGGTTTTGGTATTTTAACTAAAATCTAAATTCTAATTATGGAAGAAGGTTTAACTCCTACCCTTCACTAAACTGCAACCTAAAGCCAGTCCAAAAAACCACCAAACTTCATAAGACAAATGGAACCAAAATAAACAAAAGAAAGACTTCACACAGTCAAAGGATCTTTTCTCTCTCGAAGAGAATTCTTAACCAATAAGGATAGCCTACTGAAACATAAGAATTCAACCTCAAATCTTCAGTAACAGTCTTCGCAATGAGAAAAGCAGGGACATTCTCAGATATCCCCACCTCTCTAATCTTCTTCTCCTTAATATTCTTCAGATCATCCACCAATTGATTAGAAATATCCATAAAAACTGGCCAAGCTTTCGGTTTTTTAATCAATCTAACAATCATGGAATTCTGAATCTCAAAAATAACCTTACTAATCTTATGACTCACCATACTTTCTATAGCCCATAAGACCGAAAGGAAGAGAGCATCCTCACGAGATCGAACCTTTGAGAAAGCTCTTCTGCTATGAAGTAAAACTTCACCTTCTTCATCCCTAATGATCCAAGCACTGCCTAACAACTCATTTTTTCCGGACCAAGAGATCCCGACATTACATTTTAACCAAAGAGGTTCCGGCCTACTCCAAATCTTCTTTCTCCGAGTCCTTTGATCAATACAATGATCCATTACAGACTGATCTGAAAATTTTTCCTGAGGCACATCAAATCTCTGTGCATTGAACCATTCTTCAGCATCACCTTTAATCTTTTCTTTAGTATCCAGCTGATCAAACCATTTGCCTTCAAATAGAAATAAATTTCTATTTTTCCAAATCCTCCAAAGAATCCAAGGAAATCTTCTTCTTAACTCCAAAGGCCAATCTGAATTTTTCCTATTAACCATAAGATGATGAACATTAGCAAACACTTCATTACTTTGGAAGCCTAATTCAGGAGATGGAAAATCCGAGAGAGCCCAAGTCAATCTAGCCACCGGACAAGAGAACAGAACATGATTTATACTTTCAATAGCTTCTCCACATTCCCTAATCACCGGTTTTGTAGGAATCCATGATTCCATATTCATTTCCACGTTGTGTCTCCTATTTAAGGACTAAAAAGAAAAACAATAAGCACATATATAGTTTCTCACCAAAAAAAAACTATTGTTCTTATCAAATTTTCATCGTTGTTTTCATTTGGTATCGGAACACAAATTCATAGCATAGTTGCAAGTAACAAAGACAGACTTGATCTACTCGAAGTCCGCTTGAGCAACGTCCAAGAGGAGCTCGTGAAAATGCATATAGAAGCCAATGAAAAATTTGCTCTCATTGAAGCCTCGCTAAAGCAGTTCATTGAGACTATGATGACACAAGCCGTGTTCCAATCAAAGTTCACAACGTTGGAGTTTCCTAAATTCTCAAGAGGAGACCCAACAACTTGGTTGAGTAAGGCGAATCAGTGTTTTGCGTATCAAGATATATCAGAAGATCATCTTCGCATGCAATATGCATCTTACCATCTCGAAGACGAAGCATACCAGTGGTGGCAGGCAATGACCAAGACAATTAAGGAAGATAATACGGTCATTACTTGGAACGTATTTGAAGGAGAGATGCTGGATCGATTTGTTCCGACCGAAGATTTTGATGAAGCGTTATGCAAGATTAAACAAATGGGCAGCCTTCAAGACTTATCTACGGGAGTTCGAACGTCTTGTAAATCACACTTGGATTGGTATCCGAATGTTTCGCCCTCAATCCTTAAAGGACGTAATCACTCTGGCTAGAATGAGAGACGAGCAACTACAGAAGGTAAAGAAGAGATCGGCCAACAACCAGAATTAATTTAGTTGACAAGGCCAGACTCTATTTGCAATCTCCTATAACTAGTTGAGATAGATTTTAGCTGCAAGTTCATTCATCAATATAACAAGTTCTTTTCCAAAGTCAAGTACAAGTTTACACCAATTGTGTATGGGTTCGATCATGGGGTAGTAGTTCCTTAGTCAATTGACTGATCATAATGCATATTTTTCATCCTTAACTATCCCACCATCTAACTCTCAAATCGCTAAAAACATAGTCGAAATGCTCATCAAACAGGTCTAAGGAGGATGGAGTTAAGTGCTACATATAAAACTTGAAAGCTTGTGTTCCCAAAAACTAGTGAATTCCGCATTGGTTATCGAAAATTACTAGTTTTTGTTCCAATTATTTATCTAATCTTCACATGCTGAAGGATATGACTTTTTGAATAAGCAAGCTGAACTCTCAACAAAGTTTAGATAGTTTAGCAGAAATCCAAAAGAATACTCAAAAAACAGTAAGTAAATTTTCTGCAAATGTTCTTGAAAGTTTTCGCTACTCCATTTTGATATTTTGACCTTTAAAATCTTGGTCGGTGTGATACAAAATGAAGCTGATGCAACACTAGACCACTTGTTTCATTCAGTTTATGTTATAATCTGTAATTGTTAAGCTTCCATCTTCTTTGTATATACACAAAGCTCCTTACCTAGTAAGAAGGATCTTTGAAAACAATCACAAACACTATACAACAAACGGCGAATACTATGATGAAAATATCGAACGTGAGAGCAGTCATTGCTTGATCACTAAGCTCCATGTTCTTTCCACCTAACCGGTCAACCATATCAGGTATGGATTCATAGCTCCTAAACTCTTGCTCTTTTGGATCCTCAAGCTTCATCCTCATCTTCTCAGCTTGACGACTCGCTACCTCTTGTGCCAATGTCCAGTCATAAAACCTCCGAGTCTCCTCATCGCTCAAAACATCGTAGACTTCTCTTAGTTTCATAAACTTGTCTGAAGCAGTTTTAAGTGGTAATGATGTGGTGTCTGGATGATACTCTTTGGATAATCGTCGGTACGCAGATTTTATCTCTTCTAGATCAGCATCTGTTGAGACTCCTAAGAATCTGAAAATGAGATTACAATTACAAATTACAATACATTTTGACCCAAAAAAAAAAAGACATGTAATGAGAATCTTTGCTTTTTTACTCACTGGTAATGAGAATCAAAAGAGTCTTTGATTAGTTCAGCAAATTTATCATCACTGAAGAGATTGGTTTTGTCATCATCAACGGATTTGGTCGGGTTGGATCCTCCTCCGATCCAGCCTTCGTCCGGGTTTTCCCAGTGGATTCTTGTGTCTACTCCGGGCGACGGTTTTGGCGGTTTTGTCGGGCCTTGTGACGCGTAAAGACGCGTCACTCTTCTTGCTGTTATCTTTTTAAGTGCTCTAATTTCGTCTCTGAACTGCGTGCCGCTATGGATTTTGGGTATGAGAATACAGGACGTTCGAGCATAAGTGGAAGTTGCAGAAGCCATGGATTTATGTTGAAGATGGTTTGTTCTGTCTTCTCTTTTTCCTTCATGTTTTTGGTTACGGTTACGCCCCAGAAACTTGTCTTACGTTACGGCCTCATGATATGTGTGGTCTGAATTTTTTTTATATCTTTACTGTCCTATCTAGTGTCCACAGGAACAACAAAAAACAACATTGTCTCTGTTTGATTGATCATTATGTAAATTTCTACTGTAATCCTAAACATTCAAATAACAATCCACTTCAACCTGCTAAGGTCATAGTAAATATTAAATCATAATCCATGATTTTATGTAATCAGAGGCTGGGCAAAACTTGCCCCCAACTCCAGAACGCTCAACTTAAACATTAATAATTCGAAAATCTTGAAGCCTGAAGCCGAACCAAAGTGAAGCATAACCGAACCAGCAAACTTCGAAAAACCTTTGAAATCTAAATACGGAAAACCAATTAGAATGGATCTAGAGCCTTTTATCCATGATTTATCATACTAAGTAATGCGACTTAAAACCGAAAAACCTGAAATCTAAAATACCCGAACCGAACCCGAATGGATACCCAAGTGTCGAGCCTTTTTATCCATGATTTATCATACTAAGTCACAAATTAGAGCAACTGTTTGGACTTCACTTCTCCGAAGGCCCACCTCTTCCCTTTTCTCGTTTTGCTCCTGTAAGCCCATCTCCAAACCCAATTTTGATGAAATCAGAGTTGGACTGAGTTGAGCCGGGAATCAACTTGATCTTACTCGTCATCATTAACAGCATGATTTCCAAAGCAATATAAAAATCTCCCTAATAAACTATTGAATTTGTAAACGTTAATATGTAACAAATGGACATGTTGAAATTTGTTGGAATCTATTATATACATGTTAAAAATGGTGTTAAGTTTGTTAAGGTCTGGAAGAAAAAAGAAAAGACTTGAAGGGCTGTTGTTTTTACTTATTTTTCAAGTCATAAAAGTCGTTTTTTTCTTATTAGACTTTAATGTGTTCACCACCCTAGAAATTCTCCTAAAATATCTGACAACCAAAATAACTTATTTTTGTTATAAATAAAATAATTTTAAAACTAGAAAACACTGAAAATATTGAGAGAAACTTAAAACAAAATGTTTTGTATAATGAATGTATTTTTTATATATGAGTGTGTTTTACAAATGAATCAATCCCATATTTATAGGGATGAAGATTGTAAATTGTTGACATTAAGAGTAGTAAATTTTTGACTTTATTTACTACTATAATAATAAATAATTACCCCTTTAATTTAACATTATAGAAATGTTGAATATTATAACACTCCCTCTTAATTATTTATTATGTCTGCTTAAAAAGCTTTTTCGTGGAAAAAGCGTGGGATGAAAATAAAAAGGAAAAAAAATTGAGTAATATTCATCGAAAAGTTCTTAAATGCGTCGTTGATGTGCGTTCGATATGTGAACATGTTTCTTGAACGTCGAGGTGGGTAGTGACTTTGTGAAAAGATCTGCAGCGTTGTCGCATGATCTAACATATATTACTTCAATGTCCTTATTCTTCTCAAGCTTCGAGTGTATGTAGAACCGAGGATAGTTTCTTCTATCGCTTAATATATCCTTCTTTCGTCGCGACGACGCATTATCTTCATGGAGCGCATATCTCAAAGATGATTTCAAAAAGTACACAAGCTCGAACGCCATGATATACATTTCTCCGACAGAAATGAACATAAGCTCAGGATCGCCATGTAGATCCGATAAATATCCCGCAAAAACCAATCATTCAATTCATTCAATCAATGTTAGATAAAATAACTCTAAATCGTCGACCCTTGAAGATATCAAAACATGTTTAATCCCATTCAATGTCTTCGAGTAGGGGATGAACTATATCTTCTAAAAGATTAATGGCAATGATATATATTCAATCAATTAGCGATACATAAGGGCTCAATCGCTTAGATATGAAACTTACGGGCCAGTATCTCTTCATTTTCCTCGGATGGTCGGAATAGATCATTATCAACATTGATTCTCACGACCATAGAGTCTTTGAGAGGGTAGCCTTATCCATGTTAAAACTTTTAACACTCTTTTGGTATATGTGGATTGATGCGAAATATACCTTTTGAGTAGGGGTGGAATTATTATCCGATATCAGAGATCCGTCCGATCCGAATTTAGGATATCGGGGGCCGGATCTGGATCCGGATAGTAGAATAAAGGATCCGACGGATCGGATCCGATAATATGCTAAGCAATTCGGATATCAGAGATCAGGTATTGTAGCTTAATGGATATATGTTAATTAGGCCCAATTACAACTTGTTTTCATGAGTATTTGACAAGCGATTGAAACAAAATTAATATAAAGCCCATATCATTCAGTCACTATAAGTAAAATAAACCTAGATCCTTTGTCGACGTCTTTCTTCTCTTTTTTTTTTTTTGTCACTCGCCTCCTTCTACATCTACAGTTCTCTACTCATCGTCATCTTCACTTATTTCTTTGTCTCCAATCTCTAGAAACCAAATCCTCATTTACATCTCGCCATGACATCAAAATCCGACATCGAACTCGTAGTTCTTTCTTGGTACCATCTCGACTTCACTTCTTCAATCTAGTTTGTTAATTAATTTTTCTATAACTAAGACATGTTGGTAAATTTGGATGAGTATTAGGTATGGTAATTCGGTACTAAATTTAGGAGTTTGGTGTTTTTGATTGTTTTATAGTTTAACTTGTTTTTTATGTTTATAATGAGTCGGGTTTTGTTGTGCTTAGATGGAATCTCTTGAAGAAGCTACAAAATCCACGATATGTGCTGAAGCTAAAAGCTCTGAACCAAACTTCGAGAGCTGAATCTTGACTTAGGTACAGGTTAAAATTAAGTGCAGGGAAACTTTACGAAGTCGAGAAGCTGATAAGGCTAGGTGTATGCTTTGTTCGCTTTGATTGCTTGTAGAACTAAGACTGGTTCTACAACAAGTGCAATGTTAAAACATAGCCTTACATGCAAAATGTCGCGTCCACCAGTTTCTGATGCCGAAATAGATGGTAAAAGACTGAAACAGTCCACTCTTTATCACCATAATAAGACCGATGGGAGTTCAGGGAGTAAGGTACCATCTTTCTCGAATTTTAGTCAGTCTCGGACTCATAAGGCATTAGTAGAAATGATTATTATGGATGAGCTGCCTTTTAGGTTTGTTGAACATAAGAGATTTAAATGTTTCATGAACGTTGCTCAACCTCTTTTTGAAATCCCTTGTCGTAAAGCGATTAAAGGTTGTTTGGAGATTTTTGAGGATGAAAGGAGTAAACTCAGAAAGTTTTTTAGAAATTATAAAGGCAGTGTTTGTTTGACTATGGATTGCTGGACATCCGTACAAAATATGAATTACTTGTGTTTAACAGCTCATTATATCGATGAGAATTGGAAGTTACTGAAAGAATCATCAATTGCATAGTTGATAATCATGCTGGTGAAACAATTGGTAAATTGGTTGAAAAATATTTAGTTTTTGGGGATAAAGTGTTCACCATAGCGTGGATAATGCTGAGTTAATGATCTTGCATTAAAGTACTAGCAAAAAAAGCTGACTTCATGGGGAACAACTATTTTGAAAGGTGACTTTCTTCATATGAGGTGTGGTGCCCACATTTTGGGTTTGATTGTGAGAGATGGTCTTCAAAAGGTGCATGATTCAGTCATAAGGATTAGATCTGTTGTTAGGTATGTTAGATCTTCTCCTAGTAGACTGAAAAGGTTTAAAGAGTGTTTAGAACTTCAGAAAGTTGAAAGTAAAGTTGGTCTTTGCTTAGATGTTGAAACTAGATGGAATTCAACCTTCTTGATGTTATAGTCAGCTTTGGAATTGAAAAAAGGATTTGATATGCTTGAGTTAGAAGATGATAAGTATGTCTCAGAACTTATCAGAATTTGTGGAGGTACACCAAGTGATGATGATTGGTGTTATGTTGGAGCATTATCTCCTATCTTGCAGTATTTTTATGTAGCTACTGTAAATATTTCTGGGTCTAAATATGTGACTAGGAACACATATATGAAGGAGATATTTGGAGTGGGTTGGATGATCATGAAGATGGACATGATGGAAGATGGAAGATGGACACAAGAAAGCGATGTCGAGAAAAAAATCTTCGAGTTTCATAAGTATTGAGGAAACTTTGATAATACAAATATCATGATTTATATTGCTCGATTCTTGATCCCGATACAAAATGAGATGGGTAAGGTGGATGATTGAAGGAACTTACTCTACATAAATTATTTGATTCATAAGATCACTTGAAGTTATGGGCGAGATTATATGATTGTTATAAAATTAGAGTCACAAGATTCATTGAAATCTCACCCAGGAGAAAGGAAATCGGGTCATGTTCTAAGGAAAAGTAGGCCGACATTCATTGATGGATGCAATGTTTGATGATGTTGAGGAAAGTGAAGAGTTTGATTACGGAAAATCGAGCTAGAGTCATCATGGATGATGTTCGGGAGGAGGGAAGAATCAAATTTTTAACATTAAATTGGAAGATAACGGTTAAATATAAGATTTTATCATTTATGGCAAGAGATTTGCTTGCTATACCTGTTTCATGTTATCAGAATCTGCATTTAGTGGGAATCGAGTCTAGATCGTTTTCGCGGTTCATGACACGAAGCGTTGAAGCTCTTATTTGCATTCAGATTGATGCAGTGATGGTGAAGAAGATTTAAATGCAGGAGGTATTAATGTTTTGTTTTATATCTTGTAATTTATGATTTTTGAAAGTACTAATGATTGTTATATGTTCAGAAGTGAAGACTTTGCGAGGCTCGGCAGTCGGACTTGAATTGAGTGTGTTTAAGGTTATGTATATTCTTAAGACTTGTATAGATTTTCAGCCTTTGGACTTGTGTACGTTTGAATGATGATAAGGGAAGTAAAAGTGGTTTTATGATTTATATGATTTGGACTTGGGTTTTAACAATTGTTGAACTGGCTTTGTGTGAAAATAGGTAGGATTCCCTGATGGTGTGACCATCGTTGTGGCGAATCATGGCTAGCTTCACTTGACTTATGATATTATTATTATTGTTTTTTGTGTACTCTTTGATCTCAGTCTTCATCTTAATTTAAGTGGTAAAGTTTTTGATAAACAAAATTCACACTTATTTCAAACATTGTTTAATTGCTTCTTTTGTTGTAATGTGAAATTGATGATTTTAGGTAATAATCGAACCCGGGTCCGGATATCCACGGATCCGTGGTTTTCTTCACGGATATCCGGTGGATTCGGATCCGGATCTGGATAGTTAAATTGCGGATCCGACGGATTCGGATCCGGATCCGGATCTCTTGATTTTCCCGGATATCCGATCCGTTTCCAGGCCTACTTTGAGATCTCTCAATTTGTAAGTCAAGACAATACTTTGTTTGCCCGAGATCTTTCATCTCAAATTCCCCTTTTAAATAATTTGATGCTTCCTATATCTCCTTTTGAGTTCCGATTATATTCAGGTCATCAACATATACCGCAATTACCACAAATCCGGATATCGTTTTCTTGATAAAAACACATGGGCATATAGGATCATTCACATATCTTTCTTTTATCAAGTGATCACTGAGGCGATTATACCACATTCGCCCAGATTGCTTTAACCCATATAATGATCTTTGCAACTTGATTGCACAGAACTCTTTGGGTTTGGAACTCAATGCGTCTGGCATTTTAAATCCATCAGATATTCTCATATAAATATGCCGTAACGACATCTATCAGACGCATTTCTAGATTCTCATTAGTCGTTAGGCTCATCAGGAATCTAAACGTGATGCCATCCATCACAGGAGAATATGTTTTCTCATAATCAATCTCAGGTCTTTGGGAGAAACCTTGTGCAACAAGGTGAGCTTTGTATCTCATAATTTCATTTTTCTCATTTCGTTTTCGAACGAATACCCATTTGTATCCAACTGGTCTCACACCCTCTGGTGTGAGTACAATAGATCCGAATACTTTTCGCTTATTAAGCGAATCAACTCGACTTTTAATGCCTCTTTTCATTTTAGCCTGTCATGTCTCTTTTGACATTCGTATACAGACTTTGGCTCTGGATCCTCGTTGTCCTCATTTATTTCTTTTGATACGAGGTATGAGAAAACATTATCAATATCAACTATTTCATTTCTATTCCATATCTTTCTATTATGGATATAGTTGATAGATATCTCATGATTTTCTTCACGCTTATGATGCTCTGCATCATCCTTATTCTCATGATGATATGTATCATCATTATTCTCTTTTTCCAAAATATTCTCAACCATTTTGGGAGAATTATGTTTTTTAGCTTCCTTTCTTTTTCTATGATTCTTAGCCTTAGATCCAACAGGTCTACCACGCTTCAAGCGGGTTCTAGATTTCCGTATATCATCTGCTAGTCCACCTTCTTGTGGAATCTCAATTCTAGCAGGAACATTTGCAGCAGGTATATGAGATTTTGTTATCGTTTTGGTATCTGCAAATGCATCAGGTAACTGATTTGCAATACTCTGCAAATGCATAATACGTCGAACTTCTAGTTCTGACTGTTTAGTAGGAGGATCAAGGTGTAACAACATTAGTACGCTCCACTTGATATCCTTCACTACTTACTTATTTTTACAAATGAATCAATCCCATATTTATAGGGATAAAAAGTGTAAATTGTTTGTCATTAAAAGTAGTAAATTTTTGACTTTATTTACTACCATAATAATAATTAATTACCCCCTTAATTTAATATTATAGAAATGTTGAATATTATAAAAATTTGTTTTTGTTATGGCCTTCTTAAAGCTAATAAAATATCACAGCCTTAATCTATTGTATTAAAATTTTAATGGTTTTCTGCAAAAAAAAAAACTCTACAATTGGTCAATTTTTGTAACTTTACTTTCTATCAAAAAATGCAGATTAATCATACGGAGTCAAGAACAATATGCATATAATCATTATATGTATTTTCTAAACGTTTTCAAGGTCATATACATTAGCTTTTTAAATTTTTAAAAGTAGATTCGGACTCTTCGTCACGAGGGTTTCGATTTGATATATTATTATCAAAATTTTATAAATTTAACAGTGAGTTATATTTTGTATTATTTTGGATTTTGCGAAATTATTTTTTGGAGATGAAAAATAAAATTACAAAAATTAGCGATTTTAAAGATTTTTTTTAATGCAGAAAAACCAAACTATCAAGTCATAACCTATAACAACTCTCTCAAACAATTAACCCAAAGTAATTTATTTGCCACTGTAACATCCGTATCCCAAGCTGTTTCTTGTTGAACAAGTTATTGGTACTCGTGGTATAAGTTGGTACCGTGTTTTATTTGTTCCTGAGAGAAGTAGAAACAACATTGAAATCAATCGTTTAACCTACTTGAGAGCTGATTAATCGGAAGATAAGCTTCGAACCAATTCGGCTAATTTGGTTCGAATGTTTTTACAGAATGAATAGTGTTTTAACGGAAATGAGATGTAATGTGATGTGGATGATATCGAGCTAGGTTGATAGCCGGTATTGAGTTAAATCGATCAATATGATTATTAAGAATTCGAAGGAGTTGGTTTAGGAATTAAGCTGTAAGGATTTCGAGAAAGAAAGAAATATTTTGAGATGGGAGATGTCTTAAATATTTCGAAATTTGACGGAATTACTAAACCGAGGAAAGTAATTAATCGGGATTGAGTGTCGGTTTAGGAATTTGGTTTGGTTTAATTTTATTAAACCAACAAATACATATATACACATATATGTATTCTCTCCCTCTTATTCTTGAACCTTCTACACTCTCTCATTTGGATAAGAAGGAGAGAAAGAAGGAGAAAGAGGGAGACGAAGGAGAAGGAGAAGAGAAAGAAAAGAGTTGAGAAGAACAGATTTTGAGCAACTTGTGAGCTTCGATCGGGTAGCAAACGGGAACGGATTGAGCTGAGATTTTGTGGGTAAGTTCTTAAATCTCTTGTCGAAATATCTACCAAATTTCGGGTTATGTTGAGTGGTTTGAGAGTTATGAATTTTATACTGAAATCGAAACAGAGCAACGCAGGTCCGATTGAGGGGGGGCATCCCAAACTTGTTGTTTTGAGCTGAAATTGTTTGGGTATGTTCTTCAATCTCTTGAGTAATGATCTACCAAATTTTTCTAGCATTGATGAGTATTTTAGGAGTTATGATTTTTCTCTTTAGACTGCTCTGTTTTGGGTCAGAAGCTGAGCCGAGAGTGATGAGCACTCAAATATTGCTTGTTTGATCTGAAATTTGGTAGATAGGGGCTTGAGAGTCTTATCTTGAGTTCCACCGAAGGAATTTTGCAAATTTGGCTGCAAGAGATATGCTCGATCTAGTAAAACTGTTTTTGAGGAGAATCCGAACCTGGAGTTCTTGTTGATCCGAGTTGAGCCTGCGATTCCTTGATTGAGAGTGTGTTTGGTGTTAGAATTGACAGGAAATTGTAGTCATCTTGGGGATACCTTGGTGCTTGTTAAGTAGAAGCCAAAGGGAAACAAGCTGAAGGGTGAATCGTTGTTTCTAACCATCAAAGAAAGCATAATCCGAATATATAATCATTGATTTTGTGATTGTGTGTGTGCTTAGGAACTAGACCATTGGGTGTGAGTCATGGTTTATCCATGTTGTTTGTTGTGTGGTAATGGAGCTCTATTACGGTATGTGTTTTGATTGTTTTAAGACATTTTGCTAAACAAGTTATATGCTCATGACCGTGAGACGGAGACCGCCTCACAAGCATTATCAATGCTTTACGCGCAGAAAAGAGAAGTCGTAGGATGCGGAGTAGAACCAAGGCCAGAGAAATAGAAAGGACGATCTCTGCATAATGGGTTCTTTGATTTTGGGAACATGACTGGCTGATGGATGTTGTTTGACTTATGATGGTGCTGATGTATAAAAGGGGTTTATGTATGGTTGTTGAGTATGTTTAAGATGATTGATTTCAGGTTGCTTCGGTCGCTTTAATAAGCGTAGAGGGATCGATCGATCAAGGGCCGATCGATCGATCCAATATATCAGTTAAAGCGTCTAGATTGTTTTTAGGGTCCGATCGATCGATCGGATGGGCGGATCGATCGATCAAGTTTTGCGTATGGTTTTAAGATCGACCGGGGTAGGTAGGATCGATCGATCGCATGGTGAGATCGATCGATCCGATGCTCCCTGTTCCAGCATAAGGTTTTATGATCGACCGAGTGGGGTATGACCGATCGATTAGAGATCAGATCGATCGATCCAACATATGGATCGATCGATCATGTTAAAAAAAATAAATAAATAAATAAAAATAAAAATTTTGTATTTTTTTCCGTGGGTTCTGTCTTATTGTTCCGGGGTAGGGTGTTTCAGCCACTACCCGGTAAATATTTAACTACGAAAAATTTATTGTGTTATAGTTACTTTTGTTTGTATAATCACTACAAAATATCAGCTTTCAGATATATTAAATTAAAATTTACAATATTTTTCCTTTGTATTTGTCTCAAACTCCCAACTAATTATAAGTAGAGAGAGAAAGAGAACAAAAAAAACCAAAAAGCAAAATCTAAGGAGGAGACAAGAAAAAAGAAAAGAAGAAGGTTACTTACCTACCTAATCCCCACACAACACAGCAAAGCACAGCCACACTTTATCTCATATAGTCACATGTATGTACCAAACTTGGTCAAAGTCACCTCCTTTTTATATAACCCAAACTCACATCTTTTGATATCTTCCCTCTTCTCTTACACCATCTTCTTCATTCTTCACCATGGGAAGATCTCCTTGTTGCGAAAAGGCTCACACAAACAAAGGAGCTTGGACTAAAGAAGAAGACCAACGTCTCATCGATTACATCCGTAATCACGGTGAAGGTTGTTGGCGTTCTCTCCCCAAATCCGCTGGATTGTTGCGTTGTGGTAAAAGTTGTAGATTGAGATGGATTAATTACCTTCGTCCTGATCTTAAACGTGGTAATTTTACTGATGAAGAAGATCAAATCATCATCAAACTCCATAGCTTACTCGGTAACAAGTATGACATTTTTTCTCCTCTCTCAAAATTTCAACTTTCTTGGAAACAGGGAGAATATAGAAACAGAGTACTTCTCTTCTTCTTTTATCTTTTCCGGGAAAAAATTGAACTTTCCAGGAGATAGAAACAGGGTCACCTTTTTTTAATCTACTCTCTCTTCTTCTCTGATCTTTTCCGGGAAAAAAATTCTAGGAAACAGAGAGAAAATAGAAACAGGGTACTTCTCTTCTTTTAACTTTCCCGGGAAAAAAATTTGAACTTTCCAGGAAACAGAGAGAAAATAGAAACAGGGTTACGTTTTTCCCTACTCTCGTTTCTTCTTTGATCTTTTCCGGGAAAAAAATTTCAACTTTCTAGAAAACAGAGAGAAAATAAAAAACAGAGTCTTGTTTCCTCTGTTTTTGTTATTCATTTGAATTTGATATTTGTTGTTTCAGATGGTCATTGATTGCTGGAAGATTACCAGGAAGAACAGATAATGAAATCAAGAATTATTGGAACACTCATATTAAAAGGAAGCTTCTTAGTCATGGGATTGATCCACAAACTCATCGTCCGATCAACGATACCAAAAAAACGGTGCCGTCTCAGATTGTTGCTGTTCCTATTCAAAACGACGCCGTCGAGTACTCTTTCTCCAACTTAGCCGTTAAACCGAAAACGGAAAATTCCTCCGATAACGGAGCCTCCGCTAGCGGCACGACGACGGATGAAGATCTCCGAGGAGAATGTTATTACAGTCATAATTCAGGACATATAGAGCTGAATTTGGATTTAACTCTTGGGTTTGGTTCCGGGTCGGGTCGGGTTGTCGGAGCCGGGTCATCAGCTGATTCGAAGCCGTGGCGGGATCAGGTTATGGCGGCGCGTTTGTCACTGTTGTAAGATTTACCAAACCGGCAAAAAATCCCAAAAATGGGTTTTTTATATTTTTAAAAATTTATGTGGGTCGTTTTGGATAATTATTATACTTCAGTTTCTTTGGTATTTTGTTTTAGTTTTGTTCATATATATATCTTTACCTTTTGAAGAAAAAGAATCACGATAATTCCACCACTATGAGTAAAAAGATGTACTAACTTGATATCCAAAATAATATTATTATAAAATGTAGAAGCATAAATCCACCAAGAGTGAAAAATGAGAACATGGTTTTGGTCTCTTTTGGACTCTTATGGATCAACCGTTATCCATTTTTACATGTAGATATAATGCAAAGGCTTCTAGAAACTTGAATTAGGTAATAATGGGGACCATATAGTAGCAACTAGCAAGTTACAACAAATATCTCGTTCATTATGTTAACTATTTATTTCATAACTTTTTGGTGTTAGTTTATTTCAACAAATTCCATAATCCATTATAATTGTAATTTTCATAACAGGAAATTAATTACTTTTTACCTTTCCCTTTTTTTTTTTTTGACAACATTACTTTTTAGCTTTCTTTTGTGGACAATTGTATCTATTACTTTAAGTAATTCGGTGAAAGAATGTGAAAGAAGCAGCTGATTGAAAGAGATAAAATAGATAAATAAAGTAGTATATAAAGGGCAATAAGATAAGAGAGAGGAGACATGTGACATGTTTTAGGCAGGTAGGTGGCGGAATCTATCATTATAACCATATTGTGTACCAAAATAATTTGACTTTACCTAATTTATAATATGATAGAGATTTATATATCATGCTATAACTTTATACATTATCTGAAACAAATATAGACATATCCGCGTCTCGATAAAAAACATTTATGAATATGGTCTTAAGGCAAAGCAAAAAATTATTTCATAAAATGTTTTGTCGCTAGACAATGTTTGGTCGACGTCAGAACCAAAAAAAGAAGAAGAAGACAAGAATTGGTTTGGGAGACAGATATTATCATACGCATACATATTAAAACAATAAAAGAAAACAAAAGAGAGAATCATGTGCGTAAGAAGAGGAAGAAGGTATGGGAATGTGAGATTTAGGTGAGATCCAGCCAAACATGACTCCCTCCTTTCATGGAAATTAAAAAAGTTGTCACTCTCATTTTTTTAAAATTAATAAAATTCTCTGACGACTTTTAAGTTATTATTTATCTGAATTGATATACCTTTTCACATCTTCTAGATAGACTAGATTATCAACATTTTATATACCAAATATAATTATCATATTTGGAAGCAATTGGCGTTAAGTTTTTACCTAAAAGATTTTAGATTGCACAAATTTTAAGATGTTAATTTGATATAATATAAGAGGTTAATTTGATGAGTAAAAGTATGTACGTTGTTACTTAAAAACGACGGGTAGATGTAAGATGGGAGCGTTACGTACGTAACCACATGTGGATATATAACTAAAATGAGCTGCTATTTAATTTTCGACTATTAAAATTCATAATCACATGCATTTTGTTATATCTTGATTAAATTTTTTTTTTGGGGGGGATGTTTCATTGTATACTCACATGCATGCATGACGTGCACACTTCCATACATCTAAACACATGATTTCCAATAATGTTAATTCATATGTAATCTATCTTGTAAAAATTTATACTACATAATAATTGAATTTTTTTTAAAGGATATTATCATAAAATTTAAAACATCCAATCGCAATTAGTCATTTCATTAATGACCACTTTAAAAAAAAAAATTTATATTAAAATATTTACAAAAGAAAAGAAGAACATATGGAATAAAAGACATGTAAACTTTTGTTATTGGAATAGATAAAAATAATCAGTCATTATTAGTCTCACTAATTTTGTTAATATTCTATTTTATATATAACTTTATACACATTTATATATTGATATAATAATGCCTGGACTTTCGGTTTATTCGGTTAATTCGGTTCGGTTTATTCGGTTTTTCGGTTTTTTCGGCGATAGAAATTCTAGCCGAATAAACCGAAATAGTAGTTCGGTTCGGTTCGGTTTTCGGTTTTTAAATAAACACTAAAAATACAAAATTTTCATTAAAAAATCGAAACCTGGAAACCGAAAAAACCGAAAAAAAATCAAAAAAAACCAAAAAAAATCGAAAAAACCGAAATAAACATATGTCTAAACCGAGATAAACCGGGAGAAATGCCTTATAATGTAAACCGGGATTTTGGTTAACCGAAAATAAACCGAAAGAATCAAAAACCGAATACTATTGAATTCGGATAACCAAAAACCAAAAAAACCGAACCGGAACCTAACCGAAAGTCCAGGCCTAATATATCCACATAGAAAAATAAACATCCAATTATTTCTCTCATTAATTAATTAATATTTTAAGTTTTAGTTATTAAGAAGTTTTTATTATTATATCATATACATAATTGTTTGAAGAGTATTAAATAAAACATTTAACTGTCGATTGATAATTTTTATGTTTCTGGTTTCATATTAGGGTACTAGATAAATTTAATCATTAAATTCTTTAAAACATTTTTACATACTTATGAGAAAATAAAGTGGATATGGTATGGATGAGTAAGTGAATTAATAGGTAAAATATGAAGCAAATAAAAATGATGTAATTACATAGGTTAATTGCTTAAATGCCCCTAATGATAGAAACTAATTCTAACATATCCCTCATATTCTATATATTCCCACTGTAATGAAAATTCGAAAATATCTCTGGTTTGAGTACAACTAGATATAAATAACTACATAGTTGTACCGCTTCATCTAGTTGTACCCAGTTGTACAGCTGCACTTAGTTATATCTAGTTATACAAGTTGTACTGATGTACATAGTTATACCCAATTATACCCAGTTGTATCACAGATTTGAGTTTCAAACCTAAGTCGCTCAGGTCGCGCGGATTGAGTCTTACCATCTGCGCTACCGTGTTCACTTACATTTACAACTATATAACCCGATTGAAAAGCAAAATAGTCATTCCTCCCCCTTTAATTAGAAGAGGCATATGAGAATTGTTTTTACCTTTAGAGGCATATGAGCATTAAACCCAATTACATACGTATGTACAATTTTATGTTTTGGATAAAAAAACATAAAACGGGTGGACATATTTATTCTTAGTTTTTATGAATATTTTGAAGAGGGTTAGGTGAAGTATGTGCATTGAAAGAAAAATCATATTATATTTTGGTATCTATATTTATAAAGGTTGTGTTGACTAAAGGATTCTCTTTTAGAGAGATAAAATGTAAAAATGCACTTTGGTGTTGTTGTAAATTATGAGGTTGAGATGATCGTAAACATGACATATGTTGAATATGTTATTATTGGAAGTTCTTTTAGATTCCTTATTTGGGTTTTGACTTGTAGAACTAGAAGTATTTTGGTTAAAATATTGGAATTATATTTTGTTTGCATTTTTGTTCACTTTGTCTAATTAAATAATTATGTGTTTTATTATATATATGGAACTGTGCTTAATGAGTTATTTTCTAACGTTAACATTGTGATTGTGATTTGTGTTTCTTTGTTAGAAAAGGGAAGAGACGTTGCCTCCTTTGTTATAAGAAGAAGATGTGTTCAACTTTCATTGATACACAAGATTGCTTTTGAAACAGAAAAGCAGAATTCATTATTCAAGTGTTGTGTAGCTGCTGAGTTTGGGAGAGATCGTCTTGGAAAGAGATTGTTGTTGATGTGAGGAACACAAAGCAAATACTTCTCCAAGAAAAATGCATACATGATTAAGGGTGAGTAAAATGTGTTTACTTGTTAACCTTAGTTTATGTTCTTAGGTAAATGTATTAGAGTTTGTGAAGAAATTGTTGTCTATTTTATACTTCTTAAAGTGATCTAATAAACTCTTGTTGCAGCCGAGGATTAATGATTGGTTTGCAAGAACCAACTGATACCTCGTTAAATCTCGTGTCGTCTCTTTATTGCGTTTATATTATTATCACTTCCGCACTTTAATTGTTATATCTAGTTTCTCAGATTTTTCGCTTGGTATCAGAGCAGGGTCATTGATAAAGTTTGATAACTTTAGATGGAACCTCCAAGAGAAGGTAGCTCTGTGACATGACCACCCTTCTTAGACGGCTCAAAGTACGGTTACTGGAAAATCAGAATGCAATCCTTCATAAGTTCCATTGATGGAGATGCATGGAACTCAGTGATACTTGGCTATAATGAACCTGTTATGAGCCATGCTCAAGGAAACATTGCACCAAAATTGAGAACTTTTTGGAGTGAAGAAGAAGTCAGGAAATGCTCGAGCAACTCTAAGGCTTTTAACGCGATATACAACACTATCGATGTCGGTCGATTCTGGATGACCTCTTCTTATAAAACAACAAAGGAAGTGTGGGAGGCATTGGTGAAGGCACATCTAAGGTTAAACAAACAAAACTTCTTATGCTTCAATTTAAATTTGATAGGTTGTTAATGCAGCCTGACAGCTTGATTGCGGAGTTCTACAAGAAAAATAGACAGCACAAATGAATGGTATGCTCTTGGAAAGACATATACGGAGTTCTACATGGTCATGAAGGTCTTGACATCTCTTCCTGACAAGTTTGGTCCAAAGAAGGCTACAATGATGGAATCCAATGAAGTAATGAAGATGAAGCATGAAGAAAGCTCATTGGCTCGCTCCAAAGGTATGAAATGGAGATGAAGATGTAGGATCATAATAGAGGTCTCGCTGAAAGAGCAAGAAGCTTTGCTTTTGTTACAACCTAAAACAAAAGTGAAGATGAGGATGAAAATCTTGAGACGCTCACCAAGAAGATAGGGAGATATATGAAGAAACTAGAGTTACTGAAAGACAAGAGGCTCTCAACATCCAGCAACAATTATGGTAGAAGAGATGATCGAGGTAAAGAGAAAACATCGGTTCAATGTCATGATTGTCAAGGTTTTGGACACATTAAAGCGGAGTGTGTAAATCTTCGGAAACGAAAGGAAAAATCTCTCCACGCAGCGTTAAGTGAGTCGGAAACAGACAGTGATGAAGAAGGTGTTTCATATAAAAACGTAATTTCATTCGTTGCTGAAATTGAAGAGTCTGATAAAACAGAGTCTGTGATAACAAATGCTTTTAACACCAATGAAAACTACTCGGATGATGAGGATATGCCATCATATGAAGATGTTTTGCAGAGTTTTATTGACACTTGTAGTCAAAACGTCAAGTTAATAAAGGAAAAGAAGGAGCTAAGCGTTTAGATTGAAGACTTGGAAAAACAGCTTCAAAAGAATGGGGAAGAGTTAATTTCTACACATCGTGATCTTGAAGAAACTAGAAAAGGATTAAAAATGTTGAATACCGGAACAACATAAGCTTGATCACATTTTAACTGTTGGAAGAGTGGGACATCAGCCCCAAGGTCTTGGTTATAAAGGTAATGAATCAAGCTCTAAAACTGTTTTTGTTTCAGGTGGTATTATGTAAGATAATATCAAGAACATACCAAGACAATCCCAAAATAAGCAAGTTAATCATATGAAATTTCGTCCCATTTGTCACCATTGTGGGAAGAGTGGCCACATACGCCCTCGGTGTTATAGGTATCTTCGAACCTTTTCTTTTAAACCTCAAAAAATCAGGTTGGTATGAGTAAGGAAAAGTGATTTATATGCTGATTATATACCTTTAAAGCGATGACTATATACATAAAACTCGTGATATATATTTTTTAGTTATTATGAATATCCTAAAGTATGTGCATAGAAAGAAAAATCAAATTACATTTCGGTATCCATATTTATAAATGTTATATTGATTAGGAATTCTCTTTCCAAGAGATGAATGCACTTTGACATGGTTAGTAAATTATAAAAACTGCTGAGATGATACTAAACTTTTTTTTTTTTTTTTGTATTGTAAGAAAATCCTATATATAAAAGGAGAAGGGAGCTCTCCTTTTGAGCTTATTCTCCCTTTGCAAGTGACGTCTATTCTCCCATCTATTTCTTTTCAATTAACTAACTAAACACTACAACGAAATCAATATAGTATTTCTTCTATGTTCTGAGACGACGCGGAGAGACTGGGAGTGACTCACGGGCGGTAAATGAAACGACACTAACGTAACTTAAACGTAGCAAGTGTCGAAGAGAGATGCTCGACGGGACTTTTAACCAAGCTCATTGATAAAGACTTTCGAAACCAACTGAGCTCCTTCCGGGAAATGGGTGACAAGAGATTCCTCGATGGGCTACAGTTGGGGTTTTCTACTCGTAATGTTTGTATCAAGAAAAATTTATCAGCTTTATAATCTCTGCTTCTAAGAACATGTTTTTGTACAAAAAATTTGATTGGATATAATTTAACATTCATTCCAAAAAAAATAAAATAAAAATAATAAGAGAGATGTTGGATCCTCAATATTCCCTTTTTGAGTTTCGTAGTGAGTTTGCATGCGTCGCGCAGAGAGTTCTAAGCCTGGGTATTCAGACCAGTTACGGCAGTTCAACTATCCAATATATACTCCTCCGCTTACGTCGTCTCAAACATCTACGAAATGATCCAACCCTGTTGATCATCGACGCTAATCCATTAAGCTCGACGTAGTAGAAAGTGTCAATCTTACGGAGAAGCGGTGACTTTTGCCTCTCGGCTACCGATTTTGGACCGAGTTGAAATCGAGACTTGACGATTTTTTTACGAGTCACGATAAAGGAATCGAGCCCTGATTTCTAATCGACACAGCTCCACCGCCTAAACCGAGTAGACCCGCGGCTCCGACAAAGAGACATTTTATCGTGACCCGTGACCGGGTCATAATCTCAAAAGAGAAATATCTCACCGTAGCTAACTTGTTAGAGACATTTTTGTTTAAAGACAAGCTGAGACTTCAGGGAATCGCCAAAGCCAACTCCACCACTGCTGGGACAAAAGGTCCTCTTCTTCCCCCGACATCTGACGATTTAGGTTTATTCTTGATCCACTTTTAGTTTAACAGGCAAGCTGTGGAAGCATTTGTATGTGTTCTCATATAACACTTCCTTTGAGTTTTGTAGTCTATATGGAAAGACTTGGAAGCAATACATAGAAATGAGAAGTGTCAAGGGGTTACAGGCTGAAACATTTTGTCCACTTCTCGTCTGTATTAGAAATGAACGACTCTCATTAGCGGAAGCCATGTAAGTTTTCCCTTAATACTTTGCAATTTTTTAAACTCCAAACCACTTAATAGTTCTAACCTCATCCATATTCCTTATCTCCTGGGCTTAGTTCCTCCTCAATCTACAAGGTTTTGTTGTTCGATTTTAACGCACTTTTGATATTAGTAGAAGAAATATTTTAATCGGTACCCAAAATTTTCAAACACACGTCTTTGATGGACATATGCTCTTTAAGTATTGTTATAGTGCTTCTAATAATGATGTTGTCATTTGGGGTTGATTTTGTCGTTCAAGTGCCATAGTGTCATTGATGCCATTGGAGCTACATCAATTAAGAGGCTGAGGCTTCCTCGAGAAGAAGATATGCCATTGGAGCTGCAGTTAATGGCAGGGTTTGCTTTACTTTCATCTATGTTTTGTAAAGATTATTACTCTTCAGATGTAATCCCAGGAATGATGATTACTCATCATGGTGTTAACTTGTTCATAATCACGTTATAAACACTACGCGTGAGAGGGACGCGCCCCTCTTTTCTTCTCTCTGAAAACGCTCAACTGCGACAAAACGTGTGCTTCAGTTCAGCCTCTCCGGTAGCCGGCGCCGTGAGAGGACCACCGTCCCTTCTATTCCTTCTGTTACAGGCGGTTTCTCTTTGATCTGAGTCAAATCTGTTCCAATCCCGACGCGGTGGTGAGTGCGTGGTGGCGAGGTTTTCCGGTTGCAGCGGGTGACGTGTGGTGGTTCTGTGCTCCGTCGGTCAGTTTCTGAGCTCGCCTGAGCTCTCCGGTAACCTAAACGTGGCAAATCGTACCGCGGAGTTCCGGTATTGTCGATCCTTCTTTTGACTTTTAGAGAATACTCTGATTTGCTTGTTAGTTAGGATCTTCTCTCTAGGTGGAGCTTGTTTCCACTCTTCCTCCAGCTTTGCCTGCTTGTTCTTGATTGACTTGAGATTGGTTTGCTCTGTCGCACATTGGATCTGGTTTCAGCCATGATTTTTAAGAGGAGTTGGACGACGCTTAAACAGAGGCTCGTTGGTGGTCTGATGAGTTGCGTAAGCCGGCTCTGAGGATGGCCGGTGGTATTCACATCTCCGCCAGTTTTCTTGTGTACTTGTATATTTCCTCCTCTTATTTTCTAGGCTGTTTGGTACCGGTGTTCTTCTTCGAGTTGGTTGCGGGTCTTCGGTTCCTGCTAGGAGTTGTGTATCTTTCAGCGTTGGGAAGCTAGGTGGGGTGCTATTTCGGCGGGATGGCTTTTGGGATGGTTGAACTAGGTTTCCGGAGACCTAGATTTAAGCTAATCCTCATCCCCTCAAACTTTAAGCGTGGGTCATCGTCACGTTCTTCCTCCCGTCCATCTTCGGTGTTTGTTGCTCAAATCTCCCCGTACTAGCTTTGTTTGTCTCGGAAATCTGAAGCTTGTTGGGGTTGGTTTCTGATCCTCTTCTTCTCCTCGATTAAGTTTTCTGGCTCTTGCGTAGGTTTGTTTTTATTCTAGTAGTGGCCTTGATCTTGTTGGAGAATTTTTGGTTGGTGTTTTCTAGAGGTGGAGGTGTTAGTACGGATTTAGATTTTCAGGATCTTGGCCTCAAGTCATAGTATTGTTGGCTAGGATTCTTAGATCTTAATCCCGTTGTGGTTCTTCCCTCGTGCTTGGAGTGCTTTTAATGGTCTTTTGGGGACGGACCTCCAAGTTCTTCTTGTCCTCGCTGGTGTTTAACCTCCGTCGAAGGGACTTCCTCCTCTAGTTTGATCTTCCTGCTGACCTCCTTCGTCTATAGGACTCTCGTGCGTTCTCAAGCTCCAAGCACATATCCGTCTTCTGATCTCTTTAGCTTTTACTGTAACTTGTTTGCAATAAATGTTTATCGAGAAAACCTTTGCTTTATCTGAATTTGCGGATGAAAATTCAGATAAACCAACCCCTTCGCTTTCATGTTTTTTAAAACTTTTTTTGCATGAAACCGATCCAAGGATCGTACTGTTGTATGATCAAAACTATTATTATCTTTAATAATATTTACATTTTATCAAAAAAAAAAAAAAACTTGTTCCTAATCCAAAAAAGGTGATATTAGAAATCTTTGTTAAAACTTATATAGGATTAACCTTTGTTCATGTTCTTGACCTTGTTCAGTAGCTATGAGAAACAAGATATGGAATATTTTGCAATACATTTTCTTCTGCTATCTCGCGTTTACCTTGTTTCAGATCTAAAACGATTGTGCAAATCAGTTGAAGTGCTATTTTAACTTACCATCTTCTTTTGTTTTGTTATTTACATGTCAAAGCAACATCTGCAAAATGTTGGGCATAATGCATTGTCAAGCTGATGCAGAGGTGTGCAACGCTGCTGAGCGACAGAGAACTTGAGAGATAAGCCGCTAGCAGGCTTAGGGTGAGGAAACCCTAACTTAATCTGTTTTCTTCTCCTGCAAGTTTCTGTTTTGCTTTTGAATATGTAGCGTAAGTTACAAGTTATCTGTAGCCTAAGTTGTTAGTTTTGGTTACTTTTGCTTGCTGAGATAGAAGAAATGAACTGTTATGCTGGTTCAGACCTAGCCAACGCCGTGAAAGGTGATATAGAATGGAAACGTGTGTTCACATGTATAATGCACTGGACAACCGTCACAACCCATGTACCAAGCGCAAAAAAGAAACGAGCCTTATAAAATCTGTACTATTCGTTCGTGTTATAGTCTGTACAATCCTCATTAATGCCAGCACAGGGGTGATCGAACACTCCGCCTCAAAAATCATCTTGGAAAACCTGTAGCGACATAGGATTGTCGACGTTTTTCCTCCGGACCAATTCGAACTATTTGATAAGCTCCTTTGTTCGCCTCCACCGCAACACATATCATTGACCACTCGTAAATTTGGTAAAGTGCAGCCCGTAATTAACTATGAATGAACTAACTTAAAACCATGAATGTAAATGACACAGTTCGATTATTTTTATGGTATAATTTGAGTATTAGTGTAAATTTGAGTTACTCCATATTTGTAGAGTTTAATGTTCTAATATGATTTTAAATCTAAATTGAAATCATTGTGGATGTGAAAATGTATATAGAAACTATAATAGAAAAATATTATATAATGTTCTTATTGTTTGTTTTAAACAATATATTTATTTTGATTATCCATTTTACATGTTATAATCTGATATTTTTATTTAATGCCATAAGCCTACAATACATATAATTTATGTATTTTGTATTTTTATACAACAATACAGAAAAAAATTCAATTACTAACCCAATTTTGAATAACATAATTTGTTTACAATCACATAATATTGAATATCGTGAGTGAATGAATGATGAAACTATTTTAGGTTTAGAACCCAGGTCAGAAAACCCACGTGTTTTACCAAATGGATATGATATTATGCATGACTAAATTATTTTAATGAGAGAATATAGTACACAAAAGAAATTTCAAAACTTTTTATGAATGTTTTAAAAAACCACGGATTAGACATGAATTTTTCTATAGCTAAGAAGTTACAAATTACTAAGTGGTTAATGTAGCCACAAAATACGTGTGGCCAGATTGGAAAACCACAAAATGAGTAAGTCACGAGAATATAGTTGTTTTCGTGGATGTCCCTAGCTATATGAGCATATAACCACAAAATCTAGGCCTTTCTCACATTAAGTTTTTGTAACAAAATGTTAGTAAAATACAAAAACATATAATAATAACTTATTATTATTATTATTATTATTATTATTATTATTGTTTAAGTAGTCAGATACAGAGCTGATGTTCGTAATATTCAAATTACCTCCCCACTCTTGTTCCCGTTATCCTTTTGACCCTTTTGACCACCACCCCACTCTTTTTCCTGTTATCCTTAACGTCCTCCTCAGAAGGCTTGCTATCATCTGTAGCTTTGAGTTACCTTAAGCTTTTATATGGCATTTTCCCATTCTTGGGCTTCATCACTTTTGTTCCGAAAGAACCAGCCTCAGAAAGACCAGTTCCATAAAGTTTTGGACATAAAAGAGAATCCATAGAAACAACAAACAAAGACTCATCAGCTGTACCTTGAGAATGGATAGCAGATAGCAAAGGTGATGAACCTAAACCTGCCTTGATCAATGAAGACATCAACTTCTGATCATTCCCAACACTCTCAGAGCTTGGATCCTTTTCTTTATAGCCAAAAACTAGGCCTTTCCCTTTTTCAACATCCTTAGAAATAACCGCAATAGGCTGTGGCCTCAACCTGGATTTGTGGCCTATATGATCATTCTCCAACTGTATTAGTGCACTATTTATCCTCTCTTCTCTTATTAACCTTTCAGCTCCATTAGAAATTACCAGATATTGTCGCATTCCTTCAAGAACTTCTGCTGCAATTCTTGGTTTAACTGTGAGCGGATCCATTCAAACTTGTTCCTCACCCAAAACACCAAATAAAGGTTTTGAACTAACAGCACCAGTTCACACTTGGCCTTCTCTTTAGCACCGATGTTTTTCCTTTCTTCTATCAGGTCTTGTTGATTTCTTATGAAAATGGGGCACTTCTCTTGCTCATTAAAGATTTTTTGACATGAAGCATCCATTTTGGATCTTCTCAAAATCAAAGAGAAATGTAGTTGAGTCTCTAGATCAAAAGCCACCTCAGTGACTAAACCCACCAGCTCACTGATAACATCGTATTTTCATCCATTTTCATTATCATTCTTATAGGTTTTCAATAAGTGTTTTAAGTGATAATGATGCTTTTCAAGCATCTACCATTTGTAGTCTCAAAACTCTTTTTGGTTATTTGGATAAAGAGGATATAAAACGGAGCAAATCAAACATTTTGGGAACCAAAACAGCTTTTGTACCAAACATCCGTTGGAAGAGGGATATTTGCAGGTCAAATAAGGTGCTGAGACGGTCTTCCACTGTTACAATATTGGATCAAAATTAAAATATTCTTTACTTTTATTTTATTTTGTTTGATTAATTAATATAGTACAGAAAAGAAATTTCAAAATATTTTTATGAATGTTTTCAAAAAACCATGGGTTAGACATTGTTTTTTTCTGTAGATAAGAAGCCACAAATTACTAAAATGGCTATTATATGGCTGATGTAGGCAAGAAATACGTGTGGATACGTTGGAAAACCACACTATTTGAGCATATAACCACGAAATTTAGGTCTTTATCACGGAAAATTTTGTAACATAATTTTAATAAAATACAAAAACATATAATAATAACTTATGAATATTATTATTTATTGTTTCAGTAGTCAGCTACAGAGCTGATGTTGCATAATATTCAAATTATAGTTTTCTTCCTTGAATTAGCACTATCCAAGTTGTATCAATTTTTTATCTATTAATAATACTGTACTAGAATTTATCCCGTGCTTATGCACGGATTGATGTTTTCATATATGAACATATTAAATTAATATTTTAAAAGTAATCCGGAAACTTAATACAAAAATAAAAACATTAATAACTTCAAATCCTTGGATAATTTTTCATTCGCCTTTTTTTTACAAATCTTTGAAATTTTGAGATATGATCTTTCTTAATTTTTGCTTTAATTTTGTTACCCAGAAAATATAGACACAAATAAACATTAATATTTATCATAATATCATAAATATTACATTATGTTAAACAAAAAAATATTTTTGAGTTCAACATTTAAAATTTTGAGATATGCTTTTTCTTAATACACGAACATTTAAAAAAATCAGAATCTACATAAATCTTTTTTTTGGAAATTTAAATCTACGTTTAATTTAATTTAATTACTGTGTTTAATTAAATCAACAAAATCTTCAAAAAAATTTTCTTTAACTAATTTTAAGAAAATGTAAAATAAATTAATTAATTTAAAAAAAGTTTATAATTTAGAATGAAGTAAAAACAAATCTATTTTTAACTACTTTTCAAAAAATTTAAAATTAATTAATTAATTAAAACAAAAATTATAATCTAGAAAGAAGTAAAAAAAAAAAAAACTTTGTCTACATAAATTATTCCTTCATATTTTGTTTTTAAAAAATCAGAATCTACATAAAATCTCTTATTTTTGGAAAATTAAATCAACATTTAATTTTAATTTAATTAGTGTGTTTAATTAAATCAAAAAAATCTTTATAAAATCTACTTTTAACTACTTTTCAAAAAAAAAAAAAAATTAATTAAAACGAAAATTATAATCTAGAAAGTAAATTAAAAAAAAAAATCTCTCTACATAAATTCTTCCTTTAAAGTTTCCAAAACAAATAACAATCTACATAAAATCTCTTATTTTTGGATAATTAAATCAACATTTAATTTAATTTAATTATTGTATTTAATTAAATAAACAAAATCTTTATAAAATCTATTTTAACTACTTTTTAAAAAATTTAAAATTAATTAATTAATTAAAACAAAAATTATCACATAATAACTAATGACTAAAATATACTTAATGAGAAATTAAAATTTGTTCTTTGAAGTAATGGCAATGTGATGTAAATATTTACACTTTATAAGGTTTATTTTATAAATGTACTTCCCAAATAATGTATAGGAGATCAATCCTATTATCAAATCCTATAATAACCAAAAAACTTATAGTATATTTAAATTATCCGAATGTTTTGGAAACTTCATGTTTATGGTTACCGATTTTATTGGAATATTTCCTAAAACACTTCTAATATCTTTTATTAATGTTCGGGTTTTGTTAATATTTAAATTTGTTAATATTCGGTTACCAAAGATATATGTTCCGATTTTAATGTTCAAATTTTTTAATATTCAAATTTTTTAATGTTCAAATTTGTTAATATTCGGTTACCAAAAAAAAAGTTTTTATTGGAATATTTCCCAAAACACTTGTAATATACTTTTTTAATGTTTTCGTTTGTGTTAATATTCAAATTTGTTAATATTCGGTTACCAAAGATATATGTTCAAATTTTAAAATCGAAATTTTTTTTAATATTTTCAAAGATTTATTTTCCGATTTTGTTAAAATTCTCATATCACTAAATTACTAAACTACCCTTAACGAGAGATTTTAATTTATTTTTAGATGTAATGGCAATGTGATGTAATTGTTTACCCTTTATGAGATTTATTATATAAAGGTACTTCTCAAATAATATATAGGAGATTATTAATACATTTCATTATTATTTACACCAATTAAAGTTTTGAGGAGTATTGTATGAAATATATATAGTATATATATACTCTTTTTGGTGTCAATCCACGTATGTGATAAACCGACACATGCATTTTTTATGTTCGAAATTATTATTTTTTCCCATTAAGGAGAGGTATTTTTGTTGACCTCCAACATTTATTTTCACTATTTTCTAATGTTAAATAAAATTTTCTATTTTCCGAAATATTTTAAATCTTTGAATTTCTTTTATCTTGTAATTAAGCTTTTTTGTTTTTTGACATATCATTTCAAATAAGAAAGATATCTTTTTATTCTTATAGATATCATTTCAAAATACTCTTGTAACCCGGTGGATCCTGCTTTGTCCCCAATACTCTTGTAAATCATGCATCGTTTGTGATGAACGCTTATTATCAGAGTCATGGTCGTACCAAAGAGGCGTGTAGTTTCCAAAATACTGGCACATTTGCTGCTACCGATCCAAGTTTTGGTAGTTGTGTGTATGGGTCTTAGAAATATTTAATTGGTTTTGATAATTGATATGCATTGTAAATGGTTGATGAATAAAATCATGGTTTGAAAGTTTTTCTTACCAATTATACAGTTAAAAAAGCACGATTAATTTTTAAATCTTCCATGTCTTCACTCACATTCTCAAAGTCAAGCGACTTTGAGCCTTCCATGCATACCAATGGATTCAGGGAAAGGCATGAATGAGATCCTCCCCAATGCCCATATCCCTAGCTCTCCAAATAATGGTGTCAAAGTTATAGAATATCGACTGCCTAGGAAAAATAGTCTCTGAGGTTGTAATGGGGGAGAGAGCCCAAATTTGTCGAGATGGCGGACACTCAAAAAGGAGTTGATTTATAGTTTCCTCTTATGCTCCACATCTAAGACATCTATTTTCCTTACCGATATGTCAATAGAATAGTCTTTGGCATGATGTTAGGCATCCTGAGAGACATTGCCACATGAAATGTTTTGGTTTTGTGTGGTTTTGATTTTCCATACTTGCATCTGAAGTATCGAAGAACCAGGTACCTATAGAGGGGGTCACAAAAAGGACGAAGGAGATCTCTCACGGTCCAATAGGATTTGACGGTTTAATTGCCTGATTTAGTATATCACCAACTATATTTGTCCCTCATATATGTATGACGTGGGCGGATTCGAATAGTAAAAGGAAAATCTGCAGGTCAAATAAGGTGTGGAGACGATCCGTCTTCCACTGTTACAATATTGGATCAAAGCTAAAGCATTATTTACTTTTATTTTATTTTGTTCGATTAATTGATATAGTACACAAGATAAATTTCAAAACTTTTTATGAATGTTTTCTAAAAACCACGGATTAGACATGGATTTTTTTTTTTATCTAAGAAGCCAAAAATTACTAAGTGGCTATTATGTGGTTAATGTAGCCACAAAAGACGTGTGACTACGTTGGAAAACCACAAAATAAATAAGTCACGAGAATATAGCCATGATTTGTTTTTGTGGGTATTCCTAGCAATTTGAGCATAAAACCAAAAAATTTAAGCCTTTATCACAGAAAATTCCATTAAAAATGTTAATAAATACAAAAACATATAATAATAACTTATGATTATTATTTTTTTTTCAGTACTCAGATACATAGCTGATGTTGCATATTATTCAAATTATGGCCTACTTCTCCAACCTTATTAGTGCACTCTTTATCATCTGTTCTCATATTAATCTTTGAGTTCCATTAGCAGTTAACAGATATTGACGCATTCCTTAAAGAAACTCTGCTGCAATTCTTGGTCTATTTGTGAGAGGATTCATCCCAACTTGTTCCTCACCCAAAACACCAAATAAAGGATCTAAAATAACAGCACCAGTTCACACTTGGCCTTCTCTTTAGCACCTCTGTTTTTCCTTTCATCCCTCAGGTCTTGTTGATTTCTTATGAAAATGGGACACTTCTCTTGCTCATTAAAATTTTTGTGACATGAAGAATCCATTTTGGATCTTCTTAAAATCAAAGAGAAATGTAGTTGAGTCTCTGAATCAAAAGCCACCTCGGTGACTAAACACACCAGCTCACTGATAACATTGTATTTTTATCCGTTTTCACTATCATTATATACAGGTTTTCAATAAGTATTTAAAGTGATATTGATGCTTTTCAAGCATCTACCATTTGTAGTCTCTATTTTTCTTTTATTTCAATTAAAAGTTATTTTCAACAAATCTTTTGGATTTGGTAAGATCTCCGCGAAACTTTCGGGATTTACGTATTAACTTTTTAAGGTATTAACGTAATCCGATGTGGCCTAGCCAAGATCGCGTTGGGAGACACTGAGGATGAAACCCAGATTCCTTGAATCTCAAATAACTTTGATATGAGTAAAACTTGGATATTTTATTTAGTTTTAAGAAATTACAAAACTTGATAAAATTCGCAAACTAAATTACAATTTTTGAAAACTTAGAGAAATTTTAGAGAGAGAAGATCGCTGAAAAAATGTTGCTCCTCTCACTGAGTCTTGAGGAGGGTATTTATAGAAGGGTAAAGAGCGATTTTGAATAATTGGAGTCTTTTTCGTGTCCAGCTCTGATTGGTAAGGTTATACTATCCCACCATTTGATGCTGAATTCACGGATAAGAGAGTAAGGCATATCTGGTAGATGAAGTGCAAGGTTAAAATGCCATGAACAAATCCAAGGAATGCCCATGTCAATGTGGGAAGAGATTTTGGATAATGGACCGATGGGTTGTGGAGGTAAGTGTTTGATGTAGTGAGGAAAAGATGTTTTGAGTATTTCTTGTGGGTAAATAAAGTCGGAAGGTCCGAACCAATACCACCATTCGTTAAACTATCCTGGGATTGATTTAGGACAGTTTGGATCAAAGGATATGAACCAGGAGTTGTCGTAAGGTCTAAGGTAGAAGGTTCGAAAGAAGGCATTTTGGTAATCAACGTAGGTATAACCCGAGATATGGTAGCCGGGAGTGGAAAATAGTTTTTGGGTATGATGGTGAATAAAGCCGAGGTCTTGGATAGAACTGAGTTTAAGAATTTTGCAGGTAGAGTAGGAAATGAGGTTAGGGTTGGTTTTGTCTGGATAATGAGTAATTTCGACTGATTTAGAGTCTACTAGAATATACTCATAAAATATACGGTTTTTGGTGAGGTTGTCGGTAAGGTAGAGATGTCATCATAGAAGACTCTTTTGGTAAATTGTTGGAGTTATTTGAGGGTAATTGTTTTGGTGAATTGGGTAGTCATAAGGTGTTGTTTTTGCTGTTTTGAGTAATAGGTTGACTTGGTTGGTGATGGGGTAGAAGCTTGAGCAGGTGTTGATGAAGGTTGACCTTTGTCTGCTGCTGCCGCTTTGGAATAAGATAAAGGTGGAAACTCGGCGAGTGCCGAGAAAGGGTTTTGTGTAGTAAGTGGTTTGCCCTGGAGATGGGGCTGATTTTTGATGTAATCCGATGCCGTCATCGGTTTTTTGTTCTTTGATTCACTCATCTTGAATACTTTGTTGAATATCACTTGTTTTGCCCTGTAAATATTCTCTAGTTAGAAAATCTGGTAAATAATTATTTTCTCCTTTAATGTATTGAATATCAAAATCGAAAATAGATAAAATAGCTTGCCATCTAGCAAAAATTTGTTTTGAAACTAAATTTTTGACATCTTTTTGTAAAATTTTTTTTGCTGACTTACAGTCAACTCGTAATAAATTTTTTTTGTTGACTAGATCATCCTGAAATTTTGAAATACAGTTGACAATAGAAAGAACTTCCTTTTTAATGGTAGAATAGTTTTTCTGGGGTCCTAGCCAGATACCAGAATGAAACCTAACTATAGACTCCTGAGTAGAGGTTGGTAGTTTTTGTTTTAGTATACCACCATAACCCTTTTCAGAGGCATCGGTCTCTACTATCATACTGGGTTCGGGATGTGGTATTGCTAGACATGGTAAGGTTTTAACTTTTTGTTTAATTTGTTTGACTAGACTTGTATGGGTGTCGGTCCAAGGTTTAGGGTTTTTCTATAATTGCTGAAATAAGGGTTGGATAGTTTTTCTAAGGTTTGGAAGGAAATCTGAAACATAGTTTATGCATCCTAAAAATCTTTGTAATTGGGATTTTTCTCTTAATTCGTCTGGAAATTTATTTGCAAATTCTATAGATCTTACTATTGATGTGATTGTTCCTTGATATATATTATGGCCTAAAAATCTAATTTTTGTTTGGAATAAACTCATTTTTTAGCAGATAAAACTAATCCATTATTTTTATTATATTTAAAAATGTATATAAATGATTAATATGTTGATCTATAAATTGTGAGTATACTAATACATCGTCGATATAAACAATAGTAAACTTTGAATAATTATTGAATATATCATTCATTATATGTTGAAATTCGGAAAGAGCATTTTTAAGTCCGAATGGCATTACGTTCCATTCATAATGTCCAAATGGGACAGTGAATGCCGTTTTATATTTATCTTGCTCATCAATTTGTATTTGCCAGAATCCACTTTTCATATCGAATTTTGAATAGATTTTAGCTCCATAAAGTCTTTTTAGTAAATCTCTTTTATTAGGTATTGGGTATCTAATCCATTGTAGAACATCATTGAGTGGTTTGTAGTTGATTACTAGTCATGGTATTCCTAGTTTTTTTTCAGCTTGATTGTTTACATAAAAGGCTGAACAACTCCAAGGGGATTTGGAAGGCCTGATAAGTTTTTTTTTTATTAAATCATTTATTTCTTGTTTACAGTGTTCTAATAATTCTTTATTCATTTGAATAGGTCATGCTTTAGTGGGTATAAGTTTTTCATTAAATTTTTTTTATATATGGGAATTGAACACAATATTGTTTTCTTTTCCAAAATGCATTTGGTAATTCTGAGCAAACCTGGTTTAGTAAATCCTTTTCTATTGTTTTTATTTTTTCTTTAATACGGGATGTTTTAAGTTGTTCTTCTATTTTTTTATATGTTATTTCATCTTGTAGATATTGAATATGTTGTTGTTTTCCATTTATTAAATTTATTACCTTTTGAATTGTATTTTGTTAAAGATACAAAATTTCTTTAGATTTCATAGGTGATAAGAAATCAAATGATAATTTTGTTCCTACAACTTCTGTTATTATGCCTAATTCTGTTACCTTAAATGGATAAATTTGAGTAAGGAAAGGGGTTCATAATATAACTTCTTGGGTTAGATTTTTGACTAAGATAAATTAGTTTTTAAAACAGTAGCCTTGATTACATATTTTTGCAGTTGGTAATTTATATTGTACTTTTAAATTACTTCCGTTAGCACCACTTAAGCGTTCAGTTGTTTTTTCATAATGTTTAGTTGGTATTAAACCCTCGCGAATGCAATTATAATCTGAATCTAATAAATATTGTATCTATTTGAAAATCATGTTCTACATGTAGAGTAATATTTGTATACCATTTCTGATAATTTATTTTATTAATGTTTTGGATATAACTGTTATCTTTTTCTAAATTTTGATTACTTGTTGAAGCTTGAGAACTCTTTGTTTCTACTAGTTTTAGTCTAGCATCTATTTGTAATTGGTTTAATTCTTGCTGATTAACCGCAAGTTGTAATTCTTTGATTTGTGTTTTTAAATTTTTTAATTTCATTTTGTAATTCTCCTGTAGTTACTTGTTTAAATAGACTTTGAGTTGGATATTTTTCGATTATTTTATTTAGACTAAAAGGTTGTGGATTTTGTAATTGATTCTCTTGATATACTATTTCTTTTAGTTTTAATAAATATTTTTTTTTAATTTCTGAATTATCTATTTTATCTATTATATCTAATAAAAATTGTTTATCACTATCTCTAATTATAACATTAATTTTTTTACAATTACATAGATTATCTGATAATCCTTGGGATTCTGTAGAAGAATTACTTGAATTTTCTATATCGTTTATTGAATAATTGCTTTCAGTTTCACTAAGGGATTCTGATTCGGATAATAATAATTTAGTTAACTTTTCTTGTATATTAGGTTGGTCTTGAAATATTTCATTAATTTTCTTTTTCATTTTACATTCTTTAGATGTATGTCCTGGTCTCTTACAGTTCCAGCATACTATCTTTTGTTTTGGTTTATAGTTTTTTGTATTTTTGCATAATTTTTTGTTTTAGAATAGTATTTATTATTTGGTTGTTGGTTATAATGTCTATGTTTTTTATAGTGACTATTATTTAATTTTCTTTGTTTATATTGTATACGTTTTATTCTGGAGGGTGGATTAAGTATATTATACCCATATTGTTCACAGAATGAACTCATAGTCAAATTAAATTTAAATTTTTTGTTTCGTTTTTTATCTTTTTGTTCTTAACATATTGATAATCCTTCTTTTTTAATAAATGTAAATAATTTTTCATATGTTATTGTATTCCAGGGGATTGGCTGTCCACCGGAATAATCTTTTAATTTGTTAATTATTCTTTCTGCAAAAAAAGATGGTAATCCAGAGATAAATCGTTCTTTCCAGAAAAGTTGATTACAATCGTGTCTTTAGAATATGTTGGTTATGAATATATCCTTATACCATTTAAAGTCGCCTAATGTTGGGCATCTCAAGTTTGTTAGTATAATTTTTTTGCTTTCTAATTCTTCCATTGGATTTCCTATAAAATGCATAGTTATAGTATGAATTAATACTTCTACAACATTTTGTTTTTCTTGTTCTTCATAAAAGCCATCTTCATTTTCTACTCTTATTGTTTCAACGTGATTTATAATTGAATCTTGCGTAACTACATCTAACGAATTATCCCACCAATATTTTAATGCTCCATTAAACCCGATAATTAATAGGATACATGCTTGCTTATCAGTATCACCTTTAGCTTTATAGGTTATTGCCGCCATACCCATTTCTTGAATTAAATTCATTATTTCGTATTCTGAACGTCCATCTATATTCCATTCATATATACCATCACCAGTATATATATTATTGGAATAATTATGGTGTTCTTCAAATAATAAGTCAGGTGGGGAATGTTTTTTGTAATAAGGTTTATTACATTTCATCATTTTATTTTTAATACGATTTACCTCTCGAATTTTATTTTCTGATTGCGTAGATGATTGAATAGATTCATTATCATTTTCATCTATATTGTTTATTTCTTTACCTTTATCTAATTTGTCTAATCTTGATGCTATTGATTTTAAAATTTCGTTATCTGGGAATTTTACTTGTCTAGTTATTGGTTTAAATATTGGTGTAGAAATAGTTGAGAAGGGGTGTTGGATATTTTTATCATATTGATTTATATTTTTAGATTCGTTGATGTTTAGTTTGTTATCTATATGATCTACTTGTTTAGATATTATATAGAGTAGTTGACTTTGAAAATTATTTTGTTGATATATAGGTTTGATATCACTTACAACTACTGGTTTTTTATCTTCTCTATTAGCGCTCCAGTTTTAAAGGGAGTGGCAATAATTTGCCGATTTGTTGTATTTATTTTGAAGTCTTTCAATGGTGGGTGGATCGCTTTAACTTTGTTACCATCGATTTGTTCCTATACTTGACTTAAATTTGAACTAGTGTTTATTGATTTAAATGGGTAGTCAATATTATTTTCAATTGAATAGGTTTCAAACCATATAAAAAATGGAATAGTTATTTCTTTTAATGTCATAATTTCATACCAATTGTTTCTAAAATTAGTTGTTTGGTTTTCAGAAAATGTTCTGAAATACCATTCTCTCTTTTCTTTAATTTTTATTGAATAAAAATCTTCTTTAAGATATTGTTTGTTGATTTCGAATTTTTTATTTCTAACATTTATTGATTTGAAATCTGATGGTGTAGGAGATGTGGGATACATATCTTGTTCGGATTCGGCTATAGGTGCTTTGAATTTGATTGAATTATCTTGTTTAATTTTTTGGTTTATACTTTCAGTATCTGATTCTGTACTAGATCGGCCAATACGATATTCCAAAAAAAAAGCTCTCGAGTGATAAGAACTTATTCTAGGTGGTAATGGATCTCTAAATGAGCCGAACTGCAATAGTATTTTTCTATCGTTTTGTTCAATAACTCTTGAGATGTTTTTCTGTTCGAAATTTCTAGGAGGTTGTGTAATTTCAATTTTCCATTGGTCTGGAATAGTTATTTCATTCCATTTTAATTGTTCAGGTGCAAAGGTAGCAGTTGGTGTATCTTTACTATGAACCGATAGTATTGTAGTTTTTCCTTTAGCATCTTGTAATAAACATCTAGGATTAAATTCACATGTTGATTGTTGAAAGTATATTCGATATAGTAATAAATATTCATGTCGTTCATTTTGGAATTTAATTTCCGGTAAATGAACATTTAAAACAAAAGTGTTGAGTATAGTTGGATCATGCAAACTTACTTGAAAATTGGGTGCACAATTAAAATAGATTGCTCCGTTGCATAAATTTGACTGTAATGCTCCTAAGAGCGAGTCTTCCAATTTTAGTAAGGTTTTATCCCTTAGTAACATTAATATGGGTGAATCAATTCGAGTTCTTGATAGTGGTTTAATAGCTATTTGAACAAGTCCAAAATGAATATAATTAAATCCCTTTTGTTTATATTTGTCTAAAGCGATTGAAGATAATAATTTTATTTCTTCAAATTCATTTTGTAACGATAAGGTTTGTTCGTGTTCTTTTATTGCATAAGCTGTTTTAAAATCAAAAGTACTAATTTGATATATGTTATCTGGGTTTATATGTGGTAATTGGTTTTTAGATAATTCACTATTTAAAGACGTTATTTTTTATATAATTTCTCTTGAATTAATTGTACTATAAGATGCGGATGCTGTATGTTTAGATTTTAAAATTTTTTTAATAGATAAGGCCATGTTTTCAAATTTAGTTTAAACTTAAGGGTAAGAAGTACTAACCGGTTACTTCGTTGACACAACTGCGGCTCACTAACGGTCTTACTGYCTGAACTGAGGACTTGCCGCCTGGAACACCTACAGTGACAGTGCTTTAGAAGAAGGGTAGAGGCCTAGTTGGGGGTTTAAACTAGGTTGAAAACTGGGTAATCTTCTAAAATTTTTTTTAAACAAAACGTTTGCAGAAAACGCATCGATTGAATACAGGATTTTGGCTCTGATACCATTTTTCTTTTATTTCAATTAAAAATTATTTTTAACAAATCCTTTGGATTTGGTGAGATCTCCGCGAAACTTTTGGGATTTACGTATTAACTTTTTAAGGTATTAACGTAATCCGATGTGACCTAGCCAAGATCGCGTTGGGAAACACTGAGGATGAAACCTAGGTTCCTTGAATCTCAAATAATTTTGATATGATTAAAACTTGGATATTTTATTTATTTTTAAGAAATTACAAAACTTGATAAAATTCGCAAACTAAATTACAATTTTTGAAAACTTAGAGAATTTTTAGAGAGAGAAGATCGCTGAAAAAAATGTCACTCCTCTCACTAGAGTCTTGAGGAGGGTATTTATAGAAGGGTAAAGAGCGATTTTGAATAATTGGAGTCTTTTTCGTGTCCAGCTCCAATTGGTCTTGCTGAGTCAGACTAGTCGAATCTTTTTTGTGGTGAATATTGATTGGTGCCGATAGCTTTGTTGACGCATCTCATTGGCATCTTTTGTTACGTGAGTTTTTGTGTGGGTCCTGTTATAATGCTGTGTGGGTCCCGCCTTGATTTTTGTTGTTTCGTAAATATTACATAGATATTTGAATACAGAGATATATTCTGTAGATTATTTTCAAAAAAATAAGTTACTTCCGCTAGCACCACTTAAGCATTCAGTTGTTTTTTCATAATGTTTAGTTGGTATTAAACCCTCGCAAATGCAATTATAATCTGCTCCTGAATCTATTAAGGCTATTGTGTCTATTTTAAAATTATGTCCTACATGTAGAGTAATATTTGTATACCATTTCTGATAATTTATTTATTTCTGATAATTTGTCTATTTGTGAGAGGATTCATCCCAACTTGTTCCTCACCCAAAACACCAAATAAAGGATCTAAAATAACAGCACCAGTTCACACTTGGCCTTCTCTTTAGCACCTCTGTTTTTCCTTTCATCCCTCAGGTCTTGTTGATTTCTTATGAAAATGGGACACTTCTCTTGCTCATTAAAATTTTTGTGACATGAAGAATCCATTTTGGATCTTCTTAAAATCAAAGAGAAATGTAGTTGAGTCTCTGAATCAAAAGCCACCTCAATGACGAAACACACCAGCTCCCTGATAACATTGTATTTTTATCCGTTTTCACTATCATTATTACAGGTTTTCAATAAGTATTTAAAGTGATATTGATGCTTTTCAAGCATCTACCATTTGTAGTCTCTATTTGTTTTTTAGTTATTTGGATAAAAAGAATGTAAACCGAAGCAAATCAAATATTTTGGGAACCAATACAGCTTTTGTACCAAACATCCGTTGGAGACGATCTATCTTCCACTGTTACAATTATTGGATCAAACTTAAAGTATTCTTTACTTTTATTTTATTTTGTTTGATTAATTAATATAGTACATAAAAGAAATTTCAAATTTTTTTTATGAATATTTTAAAAAAACACCGGATTCGACATGGATTTTTCTATATAGCTAAGAAGCTACGAAATACTAAGTGGCTATTATGATGCTTATATAGCCTACAAAATATGTGTGGCTACGTTGGAAAACAACAAAATAATTAAGTCATGAGGATTTGCCATGATTTTTTTTTTGGCTGTCCCTAGCTATTTAAGCATATAACCACGAAATTATGCCTTTATCACATAAATTTTCGTAACAAAATGTTAATAAAATACAAAACGATAATAATAGCTTATGTTTATTATTATTATTGTTTTCCGTTTCAGTAGTCAGATATAGAGCTGATGCGTAGTATTCAAATTATAGTTTTCTTCCTTGAATTAGCACTATACAAGTTGTATTATTATTTTTTATATTAGTAAATACGTATCATTATTATTCTTAACACAAATTTAAGTTTTGAGTAGCCTTGTATGAAATCAAAATTTAAGAAATGATACAATCATATTTGAGTATATATATATATATATACATATATATTTATATATTGTGACAATCCGCGTATGTGAGAAACCAACACAATCATTTTTTATGTTAGAAATTGATTTTAGTTTTCCCATTAAGGAGAGGTATTTTTGTTGACCTCCAACATTTATTTTTACTATTTTCTAATATTAAAGATAATCTTCTATATTCCGAAATATTTGTAATCTTTGACTTTCTACTATCTTGTGATTAAATTTTTTTATAGACATAACATTTCAAATAACAAAGATATATTTCTATTTTTATAGATATCATTTCAAACTATAAATATATATTTCTAATAATAAAGATGTATTTCTATTTTCCCATATATTTTTTAAATATTTTATTTTATACTTTAAGTTTTTTATAGACATATCATGTCAAATTATAAAGATATATTTCTGTTTTTATAGACACAAAGACATATTTCTATTTTTCTAAATATTTTAAAATCTTTGACTTTCTACTATCTAGTGATTAAAGTTTTTATACGCTAATAAATATAGACACATATATGCTTATAAATATAGACACATATTTCCGTAGCTTACATATAATAAAACTAATAAAATATCATTTGAATTGTCATTTTAAACAATGGTCAAAATGTCATCGCCTTTGACAATCCTTTTCATCTTTCTATCTTCGATCATGATCAGCCACCTCCATGTGGTGAGTTCCAAACAATGGTGTATAGCAACTCTGACCGCGACGAATGCGCAACTACAAGCAAATATTAATTTTGGATGTAGTCAAGGAGTTGATTGTAGGCCAATCCGACCTGGTGGATCCTGCTTTGTCCCCAATACTCTTGTAAATCATGCATCGTTTGTGATGAACGCTTATTATCAGAGCCATGGTCGTACCAAACAGGCGTGTAGTTTCAAAAATACTGGCACATTTGCTGCTACCGATCCAAGTTTTGGTAGTTGTGTGTATGGGTCTTAGAAATATTTAATTGGTTTCGATAATCGATATGTATGATAACTGGTTAGTGAATAAAATCATGGTTTGGAAGTTTTTCTTACCAATTATACAATTAAAAAAGCACGATTACTGTTTAAATCTTCCGTAGTTTAATGGGAAATTTTCTACAAAATACTCAACTTATTGAAAATTTGTCGAAAAAACAAGTTTTGTTTTTCATTGTTTAAAAATATACACAACATAATTTCCGATGCAGTTTAAGACACCATGTAATTTTTGTTTATGATCCCCCGTCATGATTTCAAAAAATCTAGTTTTACTTTTAATAAAAAACAATATAAAATAAATAAGGCGAATAATATATTTTTAATAAAATAATTTCCAAAAATAAAACAAAAAGAAATTAATAGTTTCATCACAAGATTGTTGAATCTCTTGTTCTCAGTGACAAAGATGAGGCTTTTGTAGTTGCTTGTTCCATTTGGATGAGGAAATTGAACATGGAATAAATAGTATAATGGGGATACATGAATACATGAATCTCTTGTTCTTAATTTAGGGATACATGAATCTAGGGTTCTGAGAATCAATCGTGATGGAAGGAATTGTCATTGAGTTGGCAGTTTAGAACGTATGATGGTGATGAAACTATTGAATCGAAGCTAAGGGGATTCAAATTCGCTAAAAATTACTTAGTATTTAAAACCATCAAAAAAATGAGTGGAGATGTCCAAACATTCGAAAACACAACATTAAGAAGATAAGAAAACGTTAAAGTAGAATTTGTCAAAGGCAATTTGTGCATTTCATCAATAGAGCAAGCGGTGCCTATGGTTGAGCCATTAAAATATTTGAAGAAATAGATAAATAAAATTGAGAAACTACTTTTTGAATCATAAAAAAATGCCAAGGTGGTGGGTTTTGGCCATTTGTAGGTGTCGTCCTTAGGTTTGATTTTCAGACAAAAAGCCCTTGTTTGTAAAACTCTCACCTGAAAGTAGGTTGGAGCAAATCCTTAACGACTTTCTCAGAAGTCTTTTGCTATCATATATAGCTTTGAGTTTCCTTGAGCTTTTATAGGCATTTTCTCATTCTTGGGCTTCAACACTTTTGTCCCGAAAGAACCAGCCTCAGAAAGACATGTTCCATAAATTTTTGGACAAAAATGAGAATCCATAGAAACAACAAACATAGACTCATCTCTGTAAAAATTATTTGGATCACATATGTATTAATTAAATGTGTTAGAGTCATCGTATAAGTAACCAAATTAAAATGGTCAATTATATAATAAAGTAAAAGGTTAAGGGGCATAACGGTTATGAAATTAAACTTATGTGTGGATACATTTGGTAATTTCTAATTTGATGACGAGCTGAATTAGAAATTGTTTTACTATATAAACGGGTTATGGTCCCAAAGCAACCTAACCAGAAATACAGAAAATTCTCTGCATCCCATCAACAGATACCTAAAGCTATTCAGGGTTTGCTTTGCAAGATCCATTCCCAAAATCGTTCTTCCACCATGGATTAATCAGGTACGCTTTCACTTATGTTATTACTCATCAGAGGCTATCATGGATTAAAAGTTTATGGAATCATAAACATCTTTCAATTGGTATCAGAGCACCATGTTTAGTTTCTGTTTGATAATCAGGTTTAATTCTTAGATTGAGTATTCTGGAATCTGTAGTTGATTAGATCTATTGTTAGGTATTAAGTTTAGATATATTTTTAAGTAAATCAGGCGTGCAAATTTTGTGCGATAATCGTTTATGTGGAAACTGTTCGATATTCGGCCGTGCAAATTTTGTGCGATAATCGTTCATGTGGAAACTGTTCGATATTCGGCCGTGCAAATTTTGTGCAATAATCGTTCATGTAGAAACTGTTTGATATTCGGCCGTGCAAATTTTGTGCGATAATCGTTCATGTCAAAACTGTTCGATATCAGGCGTGCAATCTTTCGTGCGATTCTTGTTCACACTAAAATTCGAGCATATGAAAAGTTCGGCATAAGAATAGTCAGACGTGCAAATTTTGTCTAATTCTGGGTCGTGCGAAAATTGTGCAAAAGGTTGGAAATTTTGACAATTTGACAAATTTGTTTTATTTTAATTAATAATGGTGGCCCAATTTTGTTTTTTGATTTGTTTGGTTTCTAAGGGTTAAGCCCAACAGATTATTAAGTGTCAATTTTGGGTATCTCCAACCATTATGTTAGATTTATTTTCTTGCATAAAGATATATATATATATATATATATATATATATAAATGAGCGAGAATAAAGTAAATTAAATCAATGTATAAATTTAATTGTATATGTTTAATATTTAACTTGGATTAACTAATGATGTCGCCAAAGTGACCTCTTTTAAGGATGTTTTTCTAATGAAAATATTGAATGTTGTATTTATGTATATTCATGTGAATATTAAAACGATCTAAAGGTAATTTTATATTTGGCCGAATTACATATATACCTGTGATGATAAACATGTGATAATTATTAGGAATAAACATGTGGATGGTAAATCGATCCAAAGATAGTTTTACCGTTTGTCATGCATTATTGTCAGTGTTTGATTATTACAACAAGAGTATCATTAGCAGACTGTCCAAAGACTTGATATTGATGTTGCACTTGATATCTTGAGATGGATTATACAGTTTGTTTATAATTTATTATTGGTTTGTTTCAGTTAAGAAGTGAGTACTAAAGTTTGTTATATTTTTTGTTTATCAGCGAATTTTGCTACAGTATCTGCAAACTTGGGTTTAATTCCAACACTTACTGGTTCCAACTTCAAGGAATGGAAAAGTAAAGTTGAAATTGTTCTTGGGTATATGGATCTTGACCTTGCATTAAGGATGGAACAACCTGCTTCTCCTACAGATACTAGCACTGCTGAGTATAAGACGGGTTGTGAGAAGTGGGAACGTTCTAATCGCATTGGTTTAGTGATCATTATGGACACCATTCCAGAAACCATTAGAGGTGATGAGGAGATCAAAGATCTCAAATAGTTCCTTGCTGAGATGGATTTGCATTTTGCAAAAAGCGATAAGGCAGAAATAAGCACGCTTTTTGTATTGCTTTTCCACTATGAGGTATCACAGCAAAGGGAACATAAGAGAATACATTTTGGAGATGTCCAATATTGTTTAAAAGCTAAAGACACTCAAAACTGAGCTTCTAGAGGAAGTGCTCATATTTTTTGTTTTGAACTCTCTTCCTCCACAGTTTAATCAATTGAAATCCAGTTACAACACACAGAAGGAGAAATGGTCTCTTAATGAGCTCATTTCGTATTGTGTGCAAGAAGAGGATAGGATGAAACAAGAAAGATTTGAAAGTGTTCATATGGTTAACACCTCTAAGGTTCAGGGCAAAAGAAGAAAAATTGAGGTTGTTAAGAATGATGCTGCTAAAGGTCCAACTCAAAAGAAGCAGACTAAGGCTGAAGATACCTGCTTCTTTTGTAAGAAAGTTGGACACATGAAGAAAGACTGCACTAAGTACCACGCTTGGCGTGGAAAGAAAGGTAGTTTCCTTGCTATGGTCTGTTCTGAAGTAAATTTAGTTGAAGTACCTAAAAACACTTGGTGGTTAGACTCAGGTGCAACTTCTAACATCAGTGTTTCAATACAGGGTTGCCTCAGCTACCAAAAACCAATTAATGCTGAAAGATGCATTTATGTGGCTAATGGGATTCCGGTGGATGTGGAGGCAATTGCGCATTTTAGACTGTTTTTTATTACTGGTTGTTTTTTGGATTTGAAAGACACTTTTGTTGCACCGTCATTTAGGTGGAATTTGGTTTCTGGTTCTTATTTAGAAAAATCCGGTTATTCTTGTCTAACTGAACATGAAAAAGCTACTTTGTCTTTAAATTCAGTTATGATTGGAACTGGTACAATTCTAGAAAATCACAGTTTTTATATGCTTGACACTGTAAATTCTCAAGATGAAAGCTTAAATATTGAGACAAGGGGTACAAAACGTAAATTCGAAAATGCAAGTTCCGGAACTCTATGACACAAATGCCTAGGTCACAATCTAGAAATAGAATTGAGCGTCTTGTGTCAGATGGTATTTTGAGTTCTATTGACTTTACAAATTGTGAAGTTTGTGTGGATTGCATTAAAAGAAAACAGACTTAAAAAATCAGGTGTATATAGAGCTACAGAAGTCCTTGAGTTGATATATACGGATATTTATGGACCTTTTCCTACGGCATCTTGGAATGGTTAACAATATTTTATATCATTTATAGACGATTATTCTCGGTATGCGTATATATTTCTTATTCATGAGAAATCAGAGTCTCTAGACGTGTTCAGAAAGTTTAAGGCTGAAGTTGAGAAGCAACTTGAAAGAAAAATAAAGTTTGTCAGATCTGACTGTGGTGGTGAATATTACGGTCGGTATGACGGTTCAAGTGAACAATGTCCAAGACCATTTGCTAAATACATAGAGGAGTGTTGAATTGTCCCACAATATACAATGCGTGGGTCTCCCAGCATGAATGGAGTTTCTGAAAGACGAAACCGCACTCTTAAAGACATGGTAAGGAGTATGATTTGTCATTCCACCTTACTTGAATCACTCTGGGGAGAAGCACTAAAGACTGCAGCTTACATTCTTAATAGAGTGCCAATTAAAGCAACTGCAAAAACACCTTATGAGCTTTGGACTGGCAGAAAATCCAGTGTAAATCATTTTCACATATGGGGATGTACTGCTGAAGCTAGGCCTTATAGGCCATATGAAAAGAATTTGGACTCTATAACTGTGAGCAGTTACTTTATTGGTTACTCTAAGCGATCACGAGGATATAAGTTTTATGATCCCACGCTGAAGAATATTTTTGAAACGTGAACAACCACGTGCTTTGAGGATAATGAATTTGGGGGAAAAAATAAAGTTACGAATATCATCTTTGAGGAAGAGTCGGTTTCAGGTATTAATCCGATTAAGATAGTTGCTTTTAATAACGCAAATTTGGAACCTCAAAATGATACTGAGATTCTTCCGACTCAAAATGACGATGATACGGACGTGAAGAGCAAATTCAAAATCCTCAAGAATTGGTACAACAAGAATAACTGCCTTTACGACGATCCACTAGAGAAAGAAGAAATGATATTCCGGACGATTATATATTGTTTCTTATGGAACAAGAGGAAAATCAAACCCTATTGAAAGATGACCCTGTCAACTTTCATGAGGCTATGGGTAGTTCTAATTCAGAAAAAGTGGGTTAAAGGTATAGAAGAAGAGTATCAGTCAATGCTAGACAATAAGGTTTGGGACCTTGTCGAGTTACCAGAAGGACAAAAAACCAATGATTGTTAATGGATATTTAAGACCAAGAGGGATTCAAGTGGTAATGTGCAAAGGTATAAAGCTCGTCTAGTTGCTAAAGGTTATACTCAAAAAGAAGGGACTTGATATGCCCTTGATCTTGTTTAGAAGTATGGTGAAGATGGATGAACGATTGATGGGGATGGAAGGTGGATCGATTGGTGCCACAAAGGGATGCAGAATTTCCCTTTGATAAACCGATTGATCTGTTTGGATATGACACACCAAATATATCGAAATTGCTGGATAAACGCACCAACAAGACTCAAAGTTTAGAAAAGGATTTTTGATTAAAAATTTGAGTGCCTTACAAGTGAATTTCGTCCCCCATATAAAGAGAAGAAAGGAGAAGAGATAAAGAACAAAAGCATTAAACAGACTTAGGAAAAATACAACAGAAATAAAAGTTGTCCATGCATGAAGTCTTGAGTTTGAATTTTGAATGCTTTTGACTGATTTTCCCTCCTCTTTGGCACGAAATTACTCCATAAAATAAGCTGATTGTCAATCAAATTATTTAGGATAGTATGCTAAAGGATTTAAATAAACGGACATACAAGTATCTATCTTATGCCTCATTAAAAACTTTGGTGAGAAAAACCCAATTGGGACAAAAACTCAACCAAGGGAAAAAGAGTACTAAGATAGACACTTTTCCCATTCATTTAAATCAATTAGCTTGGATCAACATCAGAATACCTTTGTGTGGATGATCTTGAATCTTTATTTGATTAATTAGACTCTCCACGTTCTGATTGAGTAGTTTGGTCTTTCATCTTATCATTGGACCCGTGGGTAGCACCATTGCATCCTCAGGTACGAGCTTGCCTTCCTCTCCATGATCCATGCTCTCCTCAGGTACAAGCTTGTCCATGTCCATGCAAGCATCAGAAGGGATTGACTATAAAGAAACCTTTTCTCCAGTTTCATCAAAAGAATCTTTTAGGACAATCATGGCTCTTGTTGCACATTATGATTTAGAGCTTCATCAGATGGATGTAAAGACATTATTTCTCAATGGAGACATTGATGAAATAATTTACATGGAGCAACCAGAAAAGTTTGTATCACATGATTCGAAGAAAATGGTATGCAAGTTAAATAAATCTATCTATGGGCTTAAACAAGCTTCTCGTCAATGATACCACAAATTTCATAAGGTGATCATCTCATTTGGTTTTGAGGTGAATTTGGTTGAAGATTGTGTGTATCAAAAGTTCAGTGGGAGTAAACTTATTTTTCTGGTTCTATATGTGGATGACATATTATTGGCCACTAATGATATCAATATGTTGCATGATGATATGCTCAAATTAATACCCTAAAAGTACTAAAGCAGTTGCTGCAGTATATCAGGGGTCGAACACAAGAACTCAAGAAAATTCACACAATAAATAATTTAGTGAGGATTAAGCTAAGCAAATCACGGTTAAACAGTAAATTAGAAGAACGAAATACGATTTGGTTGATTTAATCAAGGGAAGGATTAGGCTCAGGGTAACTCTCAGGAAATCAATGATAAACAATAATTAATCAATTAAGGTTCAATTCAATTAAGCGCCGTTCTTGAACTCAAACACGAAAGTATAGTTAACCAACTGTCGTTGCGAAAACTAACTAAGTCTAAAGTCTAAAATTCCAAATCTCTTTGCAAATCCTACACAGTAAACCAGCAATCAATTCAAGTTTGATAAGTTCACAATTCGATTAAACCAAATCTCTTTGCAGATAATCCAATTGCTCACCCTAGGTTTTATCAGATTACTCAATTGCACTGTCGTGCCTAATCGATTTATCTAGGTTCTATATTCTAAGTGATCAGGTTAGAAATAGCTTTGAGAACAACCTATGGTGAAGAACTATTCAGATTATGAACCCTAACAAAACAATCATCATAAATCAAAGAAATCCATATGAGAAAACCCTGAACCTAAAATGAGACTACTCAGACATGATAGATGAAACAAATAACATAACTGAATAACTCATGAAATTAAATATAACAAAAGAATAAAAACAAGGGTTCGGGATCTTCTCTATGATGAACAGAGTCTTGGATCCGTCTCCCTCACAAAAGCTCTCAAAAGTAAAGTCTGGCTCCAGAATAATAGTGCAAAGTAAAAGTCAAGTCTCCTTCCCCCCTCTGACCTAATGACTAAAAACTTACTTAAATAGGTCTAAAAACACGAGCTGGGTCTCTTTTGTAAATAAAGGGGGTGATTGGGCTTCTTATGGGCTTCCTTGAAAATCTCTTCTGCGCGTTGATTACGTCGGTATCGATCGATACCATGATGGTGTCGATCGATACTCAGGCTTGAAAACGAGTATGTCAGTATCGATCGATACTGGGATGGTGTCGATCGATACTCAGGCTTGAAAACGGGTACTTTCTTCGGTTTGCTCCAAAAAGGCTCCAAATGTCTCCAAAATCTCCAATTTCGTCCCAAACGTGCTAAAACCTGAAAAGACTCTAAAATGATAGAAAAAGCACTAGAAAGACTCGATAAAACGACTTATATCATGGCTAAAAACGGGTAAAATCCATGATATATCACATGAAACCAAGAATTTTCTTAAGGATCATTTTGAGATGAAAGATCTTGGTGAAGCATCTTTTGAATTAGGAATCCAGATTATCCGAGATCGAAATCAAGGAACTCTTGAATTATCACAAAAGAGTTATATTGATAAAGTACTTAAGAGATTTGGCATGCATAATTGCAAATCAGGAGATATCCCTATCGCTAAAGGAGATAAATTTTATCTCAGTCAATGCCCTAAAAGAAATTTAGAAGTTCAAGAAATGCAAAAGATTCTTTATGCGTCGGCTGTGGGAAGTCTAACGTATGCTCAAGTTTGTACGCGTCCGGATATATCGTACATTATTGGACTTTTGGGCAGATACTTAAGTAATCCAGGTTTGGACCGTTGGAAAGCAGCCAAAAGGGTCATGAGGTACCTGCAGAGAACAAAGGATTATATGCTCACATATCAGAGATCAGATAATTTAGAGATCATTAGATATTCTGATTCTAATTTTGCTGGATGTCAAGATAGCAGAAAATCTACATCAGATTATGTATTTTTTCTGGCCGGTGGAGCTATTTCTTGGCGTAGTGCGAAACAATCACTCATAGCTTCCTCCACTATGGCAGCAGAATTTGTAGCAGTTTTTGAGGCATCCAATCAAGGACTTTGGCTTAAGAATTTTGTCACCGAACTGCGAATTATTGAAGGAGTTGAAAGACCACTTAAGATCTATTGTGACAATAAATCAGCTGTTTTGTACTCTAATAAATCAAAGTTTATCGACATTAAGTTCTTAGTCGTTAAAGAGAGGGTACAGAATGGAGACATTTCTATAGAACACATAGGAACAAACTCCATGATAGCTGATCCTCTTACAAAAGGTATTCCACCAAAGGTCTTTCATGACCATACTGCTCGAATGAGTGTTTTAGTGTTTGAGGATCATTTAGTTTAGTGGGAGTTTGTCTTATTTGTTTTTTTTTGCTTGTGTTAGACACATTTTCTGATCAGAAATAAGGTTTCAGTTTTTGGAACTCTGTACAATAAAGTTGAGTGATCTCAATAAAGTATGACCAGTTGAGAATCGACATGTATTGATCACCTATCATGAGATTTTCATGCCACATTTTTCATAATTGATCTATGTCATTTGCCTATACTGATTTTAATGAGTATGGATGGTTTAGTTATGATTTATATAACAAAGATCGCCATTATCCTGGATTGTTGTAGTCAATGGACGAGATTGTCTATGCTCTAAGATATGATGACAATTTTGAGCTCATAAAGTCTATCACATTTTTCAGGAATACACATGTGATCTAGTGGGAGATTGTAAGAATTATTTGGATCACATATATATTAATTAAATGTGTTAGAGTCATCATATAAGTAACCAAATTAAAGTGGTCAATTATATAATAAAGTAAACGGTTAAGGGACATAACTATTATGAAATTAAACTTATGTGTGGATACATTTGGTATTTTCTAATTTGATGACGGGCCGAATTAGAAATTGTTTTACTATATAAACAGGTTAGGTTCCCAAAGCAACCCTAACCAGAAATATAAAAAACTCTCTGTATCCCATCAACAGAGACTTAAATCTATTCAGGGTTTGCTTTAGAAGATCCATTCCCAAAATCGTTCTTCCACCATGGATTCATCAGGCACGCTTCTACTTATGTTATTATTCATTGGTGGCTATCATGGATTAAAGGTTTATGGAATCATAAACATCTTGAGAATGGATAGCAGATAACAAAGGTGATGAACCTAAACCTTCCTTGATCAATGAAGACATCAACTTCTTATCATTTCCAACACTGCCAGAACTTTGAATCTTTTCTTTATAGCCAAACACTAGGCCTTTCCCTTTTTTCAACATCCTTAGAAACAACCGGAATAGGTTGTGACCACAACCTGGATTGATGGCCTATAGGATCATTCTCTAACCGTATTAGTGCACTATTTATCATCTCTTCTCTTATTAACCTATCAGCTACATTAGCAATTACCAGATATTGTCTTCAAGAACTTTTGCTGCAATTCTTGGTCTAACTGTGAGAATATTCATTCAAACTTGTTCCTCACCCAATACACCAAATAAAAGATTTGAAACTAACACCACCAGTTCACACTTGGCCTTCTCTTTAGCACCTCTGTTTTTCCTTTCTTCTCTCAGCTCCCGTTGATTTCTTATGAAAATAGGACACTTCTCTTGCTCAATAAAGATTTTGTGACATGAAGCATCCGTTTTGCATATTCTCAAAATCAAAGAGAAATGTAGTTGAGTTTTTGGATCAAAAGCCACCTCAGTGCCTAAACCCACCAGCTCACTGATAATATCGTATAGTTATCCATTAACATTATCATTCTTATATGTTTTCAATAAGTGTTTGTAGTGATATCAATGCTTTTTAAGCATCCACCATTTGTAGTCTAAAAACTCTTTTTTTTTGGTTTATTGGAGAAACAAATCAAAATGTTGGAAGAGAGCTTGTGTACCAAGAGAGCTTGTGTACAAACAAATCAAATCGGAACAAATCAAACATTTTGGGAACTAAGAGAGCTTGTGTACCAAATATATGTTGGGAGAGAGATATCTTGAGGTCAAATAACGTGGGGAGACGATCTGTTTCCACTGTTACAATATTAGATCAAAGCTAAAGTATTCTTTACTTTTATTTTATTTTGTTTGATTAATTAATATAGTGCACAAAAGAAATTTCAAAAAGTTTTATGAATGTTCTCAAAAAACATAGATCAGACATGGATTTTTCTATGGCAAAGAAGCCACATATTACTAAGTGGTTATTATGTGGCTACATCCGAAATAATTAGGGTGGTTAGCTAAAACAACCAATATTTTTAAACTTTATTACTAAAACGACTTTAATATTTGGATATTACTGAAACAACCTAATTCTGTTTTAAATGGCCGTTTTACCCTCGTTTCGATTGGTGACAAAAAAATGTAATTACAAAAATACCATTAATGAATTTATGCCACGTCAGCGCGCGAAAACTTAAGTCTACCAGAGCTATGACGGTAGACTTAAGAGCTCGGACGATAAAGTCTACCAGAGAATGACGGTAGACTTTAGTTTTTTATGAAGTGGTAGACTTACTTGGTAAAATCTACCAGCTTTGACGGTAGACTTATATTAAACGTAACGGTAGATTTTAGTTGAAAAGTAACGTTAGACTTTGGCTTTGTCAGTTATGGTAGACTTACGTTTTCATGTTACGGTAGATATTATTTTCTATGTAACGGTAGACTTATATGTTGTTTAACGGTAGATTTTTTAACCAGCGTTGACTTGTTGACTTTTTTTTGGTAGACTTAAGTGACTTTGATGGTAGATTTTGTAACCCGCGGTAGATTTATCTCGTTATTTATGGTAGACTTTTTGGTCAGTTAGTTATGGTAGACTTTTGCCTCACACGGTAGATTTATTATGTTTTGGTAGACTTTGTTCACATATTGGAAGACTTAATTTGGTAGATTTCCAGAATTTTTGGTAGACTTTATATTCCTTATGGGGTAGATTTTAATTTGTAGTACGGTAGACTTGTATACCTCCCCATGGTGGTAGATTTTGTTACCTCCCATAGTGGTAGACTTTTTTATCTCCCATGGTGGTAGATTTTTTTACCTTCCATGGTGGTAGACTTTTTTACCTCTCATGGTGGTAGACTTTTTTACCTCCCATGGTAGTAAATTTTATGTACCTTTAGTACTCTTAGCTTTGAATCCAAGATTTGCTTTCCTTACAACTTATGAATCTTCCAAGTCTCTCCTCAGCAAACTTGTTTGTGTGTTTTATTATCATGTTGTGCATCAGTCTTATCATTACTTAATAGAAGTCAGTTAAACTCATCTTTGAATTGCTGAGAGGACATAGGAGAAGCTTATTCGTGACTATGAGCAAATACTCGCGGTAGTGATGACTACAAGTGGGTGGTGTTGCTAGACTAACTCAGAGGAGAAAGAAGTAGAATCAACGGAAAGACTTCATTGCGAAAACTTATTGGGTGTTTACTAGAACTTTGTACCTTTAGTAGTCTTGTACTTAGAAGTTTTTCACTCAAAAATTCATAAAAGGTTCCTTACAAAACATAGAAATACCAACAACAAAAAACAACAAACATAACATAACAACATACTTATCTACTTAAACAAACAAATAGACAAGGATGACCACAACAATCACTGCAATACCAAGACCGTACATAAGCTTCATCTCATTGTCATTCCATAGACCATACACTTGTGTTCGAAGATGAGTTGTCATTGTCGTCGCTCGTTCTCGCTTAAAAAATCTACCAACAGACTTGTAAAGTCTACCATAACATACAATAAAGTCTACCGTAATATACAGTAAAAGTCTACCATAACATACAGTAAAGTCTACCATAATGTACAGTAAAGTCTACCGTAACATACAACAAAGTCAGCATTCCAGCATTCCAACATCAAATTGTAAGAAATTCCAGCATTCTCACCTTAAGTTTTCTTGCATTTCTTGCATTCTTGCAGAAGCTCTTGATAGTTGGCTTTGAGATGCTACTTGGATCATGACCAACTTTAACTAGAATAACATTTTACTCTCTGCTCCATGGAAAGAAAATCAGCTTCAACTTTGAAAAGTCTCTTTTAAAACATAATTGCATAATACAAATGTACAACTGACAACTTTTAAGTAGGAAACAACAACATATGCGCCTCTGTATCACACAATGACTTATCAATCTTTATATGCAAAAGCATAATGAGAAGAAACCAAAGGCTAGGAGGAAAAAGAAGTAACGGATAAAGTTAAAGTGGAAATATGGATAGCCAGAATACAAACCTCCAACACTTTCATCATGTAGTCATTAAAGCTTCGAACATTATCCTTTTGGGCTTCTTGTATAGCTGATACCATAACCATTTCATGAATCTTTAAAAAAAAAAAACAATATATAACATAACGGACAAGCATCGCCAAGACAATCAATTTATATTATAATATAAAAAGATCATAACAACATGAAACCTCACATCCAACTCATACATGTATGAAAAAATATTTATCTTGTTCATTGCTGAACTTATCATGGTGCTTTTTGAAAAATAAATTAGCTTACCAAAGGTATTGAAGGAAACAGTTTGGAAAGCTCGCAATCCAAATAAGCAAAGATAAGGCTCAATTTGGAATCTCTACGACATTAATCAATTAAACCATTGATTCTACACTCGAGAAACAAACTAGTTGGATTCATTTATCTTACAAGCTGACTTAAGCTTGTACTCCAAAATCAGCAATTGTGCTGGAGTTTGGTCATTCTTCTCCAATCGTCTCGAAGAAAAAGCTATCTTTTGACCTAAACAATAAAAAACCAAGCTTTAATAATAGACACCAATCTGAAATTGTGGAAACAACAGAGGTAAAAAAATTAACTTACATCAACACAGAGACAACAAGCTCTATCAACAATATCAATGGCGGCTTCAACATCTTTATGATAATAAAAACGAAACGAAACTTCGTCGAAGATAATGAAAAGCCAGGAGCATACGGGAAAAAAAGACACCGATCAAAACCCTAAACTAACCTTTGGGCCAATGGGAGACGACCCTTTGCTTCAAACACAAATATTTTAGATCTAAAATGTAGACAAAAAATGAGAATCAGAGCTCAGTTTGATTGAGATATGAAAAAAAAACAAAAAAACGAGAAACAAAGAGAAGAAATCAAATACAGAATCGTAGCTTCCGATATCGTCTTCGGATCTCTTGATTGAGGTGTGAAAAAAGCATTTTTAACAAAAGCTCAAGAGTCACCAAATATCAAAGTTCCTTTGGCAACTTCTCAAGACGGCGGTTTCGAGTTCCTTTGGCGTTCAGATTCGACTTGAGCTTTCTTAGCCTTGGCACCCATGTTGTTGTCGTTGCCGAGAGAGAGAGAAGAGGGAGAGAGGAAGAGGGTGATACAATCAATTAGGGTTTAAGCTAAGAAGAAAAAAAAAACTGTGGCATTTCTGTAATAAAAAAATCAGAGATTGGTTTTTATGTCTTTTTACCAACTCTTTAAAAGAAGAGGTTGGTCTAATAATATCAGATATAATGAAAATTGTTTTATGCAATTGTCTCAAATAATTAAGTCACAAGATATAGCCATGATTTGTTTTTGTGGCTGTACCTATCTATTTGAGAATATAACTGCGAAATTTAGGTCTTTATCACAAAAAATCCATAACAAAATGTTAATAAAATACAAAAACATATAATAATAACATTTTATTCTTATTATTTTTTGTTTCAGTAGTCAGATACAGAGCTGATGTTGCGTAGTATTTAAATTATAGTTTTCTTCCTTAAATTAGCACAATACAAGTTTTATCATTTTTTATCTATTAATAATACATCTCAGTATTTTTTTTACTCCAATTAAAATTTTGAGGAGCCTTGTATAAAATAAAATTTTAAAGTAATGATACCATCATATTTGAGCGTATATTAATTTTTGTGAAAATCTGCGTATGTGAGAAACAGACACATGCATTTTTTATGTTCGAAATTGATTTTGTTTTTCCCATTAAGGAGAGGCATTTTTGTTGACCTCCAATATTTATTTTTACTATTTTCTAATACTAAAAAATATTTTCTATTTCCCGAAATAATTTAAATCTTTGACTTTCTACTATCTTGTGATTAAATTTTTTTTTTATAGACATATCATTTCAACAAAAAAGATAGATTTCTATTTTTATAGATATAATTTCAAACTCTAAATATATATTTCTAATAATAAAGAGGTATTTCTATTTTCTTATATATTTTTAAATCTTTGATTTTCTATAAGTTTTTTATAGACACATCGTTTCAAAATATAAAGATATATTTCTGTTTTTATAGACATATCATTTCAAATTATAAAAATATCTTTATAGTTATAAAGATATATTTTTAATTATAAAGACATATTTCAATTTTCCTCAGTATTTTAAAATCTTTGACTTTCTACTATCTAGTGATTAAAGTTTTTATAGACATATCATTTCAAATTATAAAGATATATTTCTAATTATAAATATATATTTCTATTTTCTTAAATAGTTTTAAATCTCTGACTTTCTACTACCAATGCAAGTCTTTGCTGGAATTAATATATCATTTGATATAGTACAAATATAAATAGTAATATATATATGTATATATATTATATAAAGACACATATACGCTTATAAATATAGTCACATATACGTATGCTCACATAGATATCCAAAAAATAAAACTAGTTAAATATCATTTGAATTGTCATTTTAAACAATGGTTAAAATGTAATCGCCTTTAACAATCCTTTTCATCTTTCTATCTTCGATCATGATCAACCACCTCCATGTAGTGAGTTCCAAACAATGGTGTATAGCAACTCTGACCGCGACGAATGCGCAACTACAAGCAAATATTAATTTTGGATGTAGTCAAGGAGTTGATTGTAGGCCAATCCGACCTGGTGGATCCTGCTTTGTCCCCAATACTCTTGTAAATCATGCATCGTTTGTGATGAACGCATATTATCAGAGCCATGGTCGAACCAAAGAGGCGTGTAGTTTCAAAAATACTGGCACATTTGCTGCTACCGAACCAAGTTTTGGTAATTGTGTGTATGGGTCTTAGAAATATTTAATTGGTTTTTATAATTGTTACGCATGATAAATGGTTGGTGAATAAAATCATGGTTTGGAAGTTTTTCTTACCAATTATACAATTAAAAAAGCACGATTACTCTTTAAATCTGTTGTAGTTTAATGGAAATTTTTCTAAAAAATACTCAACTTATTAATAATTTGTCAAAAAAAGGCTTTTTTTTTATTGTTTAAAAATATACACAACATAATTTTTGATGCAATTTAAGACACCATGTAATTTTTGTCTCTCTCCTCTCTCTCTACCATGAAACCTCCATGCTCCATCACAAGATTGTTGAATCCCTTGTTCTCAGGGACAATGATGAGGCATTTGTAGTTGCTTCTTCTATTTGGATGAGGAAATTGAACAAGGAATAAATAGTATAATGGGGACTATTGAATCGCATTTTGGAGATAATTTAGGGATTCATGAATCTAGGGTTCTGAGAATCAATTGTGATGGAAGAAATTGTCATTGAGTTGGCAGTTTAGAACGTATGATGGTAATGAAACAATGGAATTGAAGCTAAAGGAATTCAAATTATCTGAAAATTACATAGTATTTAAAACCATCAACAAAATGAGTGGAGATGTCCAAACATCCGAAAACACAACATTAAGAAGATAAAAAGACGTTAAAGTAGAATTTGTGAAAGACAATTTGTGCATTTCATTAATAGTGCAAGCGGTTATGGTTGGGCAATTAAAACATTGAAGAAATAGGTAAATCAAATTAAGAAACTACTTTTTGAATCATAAAAAATGTTGAATGTAGGTGTCGTCCTTAGGTTTGATTTCCAGATGAAGAGCCCTTGTTTGTAAAACTCTCACCTGAAAGTAGGCTCGAGTAAACATAACAACAACATCGTTAATTTGCGACTTTAGATAAACCTTCATTTTCATCAGTTGTCTTTCTTTTGACCACCACCCCCACTCTTTTTACCATTATCCTTAACCACCTCTTCAGAATTCTTTTGCTATCATCTATAGCTTTGAGTTTCCTTAAGCTTTTATAGGCATTTTCCCATTCTTGGGCTTCATCACTTCTATCCCGAAAGAACCAGCCTCAAAAAGACATGTTCCATAAATTTTTGGACAAAAATGAGAATCCATAGAAACAACAAACAGAGACTCATCAGCTGTACCTTGAGAATGGATAGTAGATAGCAAAGGTGATGAACCTAAACTTACCTTGATCAATGAAGACATCAACCTCAGATCATTCCCAACACTCTCAGAGCTTTGATCCTTTTCTTTATAGCCAAAACTAGGCCTTTCCCTTTTTCAACATCTTTAGTCAAAAATAATTTCTTCAGTTTTCAGTAGTTGGTCATCTCTTACTAATTATGAGTCTCATCGCTTGGGTCGTATTTGGGTGCTTTGGAGTCCACGGGTTCGTGTCACTCCTGTCTTCAAAAGTAGCCAAATAATCACGTGTTCGATTCTTCTAGAAGGGTACGAAGAAGAGTTTTTTGCACATTTGTATATGCATTTAATCTAATGGAGGAAAGGAGGGAGTTATGGGAGGATTTGAGGAATCATCTTGACTCACCACTTTTCAGAAATAAAACTTGGTTGATTTGTGGGGATTTCAATGAAACTTTGGAGAGCAAGGATCATTCACACATGTCATCGCATACAAGTGGAATGCATGACTTTCAAGCATTGTCAAGGTATTGTTCTTTGTCTCATCTCGCTTATCATGGACCTCATTTTACATGGTGTAACAAGCAGGAGGATGGCTTAATTTGTAAGAAGTTGGATAGAGTTTTGGTAAATGCCTAATGGAATGCGAGTTTTCCCAATTCGTACAGTGTGTTTGAATCAGGAAGTTGTTCAGATCATTGGAGATGTCAAATATTATTAGAAGCACAAGCGCAAGGAGGTAAGAGACCTTTTAAATTTGTCAATGCTTTGGTCAATCAACCAATATTTTCTACGATGGTTGTCAATGTTTGGAAGGAAACTACGCCACTGTATATATCGACGTCTTTGATATATCGGTTCTCTAAGAAGCTAAAGCAGTTGAAACCTACTTTGAGAGAATTGGGAAAGGAAACAATTGGTGATCTCACTAAAAGAACGAAACAAGCTTTTGAGGATCTTTGTTTGAAACAATAATCGAATCTTTCCAACCCATCATCTTTGGCTATACACGAGGAAGTTGTTGCTTACAGGAAGTGGAATGCATTATCGAAAATAGAGGAGCAGTTTCTGAAACAGAAAAAAAAAATTCATTGGTTAAAAGTGTGAGACAAAAACAATGCTTATTTCCACTCATCAGCTAAAGTAAGGAAGCAGAAAAATACTATCTGCGAGATTCGATCGACGTTAACGGGAGATGTCGTAACTAGTACGGATGATATCAAATCGGAAGCTGTTCGGTACTACAATTAGTTTTTAAATCATATACCTCTGAATTTTGAAGACATCTCAGTTACACAACTTAAGGAAATGACTTAGTTCAGATGTTCTTTAGCGGAACGAGATTTGTTAATATCAGAGATTTCAGCAGACGAAATAAGGAAAACTCTGTTCCAATGGCTTTGAATAAGGCACCGGGACCATATGGTTTTACTATGGAATTCTTCAAATCAACATGGCCGATTATTGGTGATGATCTAATTGCTGCAATCAAATCTTTCTTTGTTAAAAGATTCCTACCAAAATGAATCAATTCGACAATTTTGGCATTAATCCCAAAAAAGAAAGACTCAACGGAAATAAAAGATTATAGATCGATCTCATGCTGTAATGTTTTGTACATGATCATCTCAAATTTTGTTGCGAATAGACTCAAGATTCTGCTTCCGCAACTCATAGCTCAAAATCAGTCTGCGTTTGTTAAAAATCGTTTGCTGATGGAAAACGTACTTCTAGCTGCTGAATTGGTCAAAGACTATCACAAGCCTTCAGTTTCCCCTCGGTGTGCAATGAAAATAGACATCAGTAAAGCTTTTGATTCAGTTGAATGCTCGTTCTTGCTGAAAACTCTTAAAGCTCTTGAATTCCCGGAAAAATTCATACATTGGATTGAATTGTGCATTACAATGGCTTCTTTTTATGTACAAGTGAATGGTGAAATTGCATGATATTTTGGGAGCTCTAGGGGCCTGCGACAAGGCTGCTCTTTATCTCCATTTCTATTTATCATCTGCATGAATGTTCTTTCCATGATGATTGATGAAGCGGCGGAAAAAAAAAGAAATAGGATATCACCCGAAATGCAAAAACATTTGTCTCACACACTTATGTTTTGCAGACGATTTATTGGTCTTCGTGGATGGAAATAAGTAGTCAATTGAAGGATTAATGAAGATATTTGATCAATTTTCTAAGTACTCTGGTCTTCGAATCAGTATAGAAAAGTCGACGTTATTTCTTGCAGGAGTCTCAAATCAACATCCTCAGGACATATTTCCACGTTTCTTTTCTCTCAAGGACAACTTCCAGTTCATTATTTGGGTCTCCCAATTCTCACTAAAAGGTTATCCCTCACAAACTACAATGTTTTGTTGGAAAAAATCAGGGGGAAGATATAGTATTAGACAGTTTGTTATCTCTCGTTTGCTGGCAGATTACAGCTTATTACTTCAGTAATTCTCAGCTTAACTAGTTTATGGATGTCAGCTTTTCGGCTACCAAAAGGATGCATTCAGGAGATTAATAATTTATGTTCAGCTTTTTTATGGTCGGGACCGGATCTAAATCATAAAAAAAACGAAAATATCATGGGAAAATGTTTGTAAACCAAAAACAGAGGGCGGTTTGGGGATCAGAAATCTAGTTGATTCAAACAAAGTGAGTTGTTTGAAGTTAGTATGGAGGATAGTCTCTCGACAATCAACGCTATGGGTTTTCTGGATTTGGAAATATCTTATACGAAATGGTAGTTTTTGGTCTGTGAAGGAACAATCAAATACTGGATCGTTGATGTGGAGAAAACTCCTCAAATACAGAAATGTTGCTAAAAATCTCCATAGAGTTGAGGTTAATAATGGGGAATCGACTCCTTTCTAGTTCGATTCATGGTAAAATTTAGGTAGACTCATTGATGTTACTAGTAACAGAGGCTCCATAGATTTTGGTGTTCCGTTATATGACTCGATTGACAAGGTAAAACAGCAACATCGGCCACGAAGACATAGAACGGCGGTTCTGAATCAGATAATAGAAGCTTTGGCTGGCCTCATACTAACTGATTCATCGGACAGTCACCTTTGGCATCAATCAAACACTCTTTTTAAGCGGTGATTCACCACGAAAAATACGTGGAACTGGTTTAAGGGTTTTTGGTTTTCAAACGCAGCCCCTAAATTTGCTTTCTTATCGTGGTTGGTAATACACAAAAGGTTATCGACAGCAGATATAATGCAGAAATGGAATCAGAATATCAGCTCGGAATGTGTCTTATGTCGAGAGGAAGATGAGGACCATAAGCACTTATTTTTCAACTGCAGATTTAGCTCTGACCTTTGGCGCAAAGTTGCGGTTGGTTTTTGGAAGCAAATTACACTTCAGATTGGGATCAACTACAAGTAATTGTCAACAATCCTTCAATGCCTCGTTTAAATATTTTCCTGATGAGATACTTGCATTAAGTGACTACTTATTATATATAGAGGGAACGGAACGCACGTCGACATGGGGATGCTCCAATCTTTGTGGAGTTGTTATACAGGATGATTGATAAACAAGTTCGAAATTTCATCGCATCAATACGTGATCAGGAAGGAAAGTAAAAAAAACACTCTCCAAATCTGGTTCATTCCACAAAGAACCTAACCAAGCTATGCAGGATCAACTTTTTAAAATTCTTTGTTTCTAATTTTTTTTTAAACAGTGGCACTTTGGTGTAAAACAGTTTTTTTTTAGTAATACAGTTTAACATTTAGTGAAAAAAAACATCTTTACAAACAATCAGAATAGGTTATGGCCTAAAGGATCAATCTCCAACCGTATTAGTGCACTCTTTACCCTCTCTTCTCTTATTAACCTTTCGGTTCCATTAGCAATTACCAGATATTGTCGCATTTCTTCAAGAACCTCTGCTGTAGTTCTTGGTCTATCTATGGGAGGTTTCATCCCAATTTGTTCCTTACCCAAAACACCAAATAAAAGATCTAAAACTAACACCACCAGTTCACAGTTGGCCTTCCCTCTATCAACTCTGTTTTTCCTTTCTTCTCTTAGGTCTTGTTGATTTCTTATGAAAATGGGACACTTCTCTTGCTCATTAATGATTGTGTGACATGAAGCATCCATTTTGGATCTTCTCAAAATCAAAGAGAAATGTAGTTTGAGTCTCTGGATCAAAAACCACCTTAGTGACTAAACCTACTAGCTCATTGATAACATCATATTTCTATCCATTTTCATTATCATTCTTATAGGTTTTCAGTAAGTGTTTAAAGTGATATTGATGCTTTTCAAGCATCCACTATTTGTAGTCTCAAAACTGTTTTTGGGTTAATTGGATAAAAAGGATGTAAAACTAAACAAATTAAATGTATTGGGAACCAAAACAGCTTTTGTACCAAACATCTGTTGGAAGAAAGATATCTCCACGTCAAATAAGGTGCGGAGACTATCCGTCTTCCACTGTTACAATATTGGATCAAAGTAAAATAATTCTTTACATTTATTTTATTTTGTTTGATTAATTAATATAGTTCACAAAAGAAATTTCAAAATTGTTTAATAAAAGTTTACAAAAAACCACAGATTAGACATGAATTTTTCTATAACTAAGAAGCCAAGTGGTTATTATGTCGTTAATGTAGCCACAAAATACATATGGCTACGTTGGAAAACCACAAAATAATTAAATCACGAGGATATAGCCATGATTGTTTTTGTGGCTGTCCCTAGCTATTTGAAAATATAACCACGAAATTAGGCCTTTATCATATAAGCACGAAATTTAGGCCTTTATCGGTAATCATGCTTTTTCAATTGTATAATTGGTAAGAAAAACTTCCAACCAATGATTTTATTCACCAACCATTTATCATGCGTATCAATTATAAAAACCAATTCAATTTTTGAGTCAAATATCCCTTTACTAACATTTAAATTCTAAAAAATTACATAATGACATTAGTCTTAAGAACTAACAAAACATAATCAAAAGATAAAAATGTCTAAACAAATAATCTACTTTTACTATTAGAAATACATATTTAAAAATAAAATATTCACAAAATCTATTTTCAATTTTTAAAGATATATTAACCCGTGAGCTAGTACGGGATATAATCTAGTATATATATAAAGGCACATACACATATACTCACATAGATATCCAAAAATACAACTAGTTGAATATCATTTGAATTGTCAATTTAAACAATGGCCAAAATGCCATCGCCTTTCACACTCCTTTTCATCTTTTTATTTTCCATCATGATCAACCACCTCCATGTGGTGAGTTCCAAAACATGGTGTGTAGCAAGTTCGACCGCGACAATTGCGCAACTACAAAGAAATATTAATATTGCATGTAGAACAGGAGTTGATTGTAAGCCCAACTTGGTGGATCCTGCTTTGTCCCTGATATTCTTGTAACTCATGCATCGTTTTTGATGTATAGCAACTCTGACCGCGACGAATGCTCAACTACAACCGTCGGATCGGCAGTCGGTTATCGGCGTGTTTTTTTGTAGTGTCAAGGAGTTGATTGTAGGCCAATCCGACAACTTGGATCCTGCTTTGTCCCCAATACTCTTGTAAATCATGCATCGTTTGTGATGAACGCTTATTATCAGAGCCATGGTCATACTAAAGAGGCGTGTAGTTTCAAAAATACTGGCACAATTGTTGCTCGCGATCCCAGTTCTAAGAGTTGTGTGTATGATTCTTCAAAATATTAAATTCGTTTTGATAATTGATATGCGTAATAAATGATTGGGTGAATAAAATCATGGTTCGGAATTTTTTTTTTACGGGAAAACGATGAAAAAAACCTCCAACTTACGTAGATTTTCCATTTTAACCACCAACTTCCGTATTAACCTTAAAAACTTCAAACTTCTGTTGACCGAACCAAATTAGATACCAAAAAGTCAAATCTAACTGTAGTCTAACAGTTGTTAAAACGGCGTTAAAGTCATCGTTATGTCGTTACTAAAACAATCCCAAATCTACATTAAACAATCTAAACCCTAATTTTCTCGATCCCAAATCTATTTCTCTCCAAAAATCGATCCCAAATTGATTTCTGTGATAATCATAATCACGAAATTGACATGCTCTCTCGTCTCTTTCTTCTACCTTTCTTGCTTCTTCATCTCTCTTTCTTTATCCTCTCGTCTCTCTATGCAAGCAAGCTCATGATAACCATTTTCTTCATCCTCTACTCCTCAACCATGGCATCAACGTCTCTGGGACCTTCGATTCTCGTTTCTCACGGCTCCTCTGCTTCTGAATTTCAAGTTTCTGGGATCAGATTGATGTTTGGTCACATGGGTTTTTGCCGCATAACTTCACGCCGAGGATTTCGAGTCCCATTGTATTGAATTTGGGCGTAATCATTAGTTTGCTCATTCAATTTGGGCGTTTGCTTATTAAATTTAGGCGTTTGCGTTTGAATTTGGGTATAATCATTGGTTTGATTATTGAAAAGTCTCTTCATTTTCTCCAATAGTTTTCAGATGAGAAGACCAAACCGAAAAATAGCGTTTGCGTTCGACACAGGTTCTTCAGTTCCTAGAGACAATGGAGGAGGAGGACAAGAGATGAATGGAGACAAAAGCGGTCTCGGTAGGACTCGATTAGGTCGAATTGCGATTGCAGGAGGCAAACATTTATTTGGGAAGATAAACTCGGCAAGAAAAAACTTCCCAATGAAGATATTTTTGCTGCTTCTTGGTTTCTACACTGCCAATGCACTAGCTACGATTCTTGGACAGACTGGTGATTGGGATGTGCTTGTTGTGGGAATTGTCATGGCTGCGATTGAAGGAATCGGTTTGCTTATGTATAAGAAACCGTCTTCTTCAATGTTTTCTGGAAAGTTACAATCTTTTGTTGTGTTTATGAATTTCTGGAAAGCTGGTGTTTGCTTTCTCAAGAAGCTGAAGCAAGTTCGAAGCTTTTTCGATTAAGAGGAATCAATCTGTGTACCATCTTCTTCATATGAATAATTTTCTTTTTCCCGGAATCCACTATCTCAGTTCTTACACAGATTTGAACTCTCACCCAAACCCCTTACAAGATTCAGTCCCCTAGTTCCTCACCTGTTTCACTCTCCCTTGTGTTTCCCCTATTTCCCGAGATCTATTGTGAGTTTACACTCAAAATAGCTCTCAGACACTCTTTTGTCACGTTACAGACTCAAATGTTCATAGTAAAGACTTACATAGAGCACCTAAGTGACCTAAGAGAGCCGCCTACAATTTCCACGAAGCAGCCTTGGTCTCTTGTCTCTTTCTCCACTCGTTGCCAGCTCACAAAAAATAGATCACCTTTTCTGTTTTGCCTTTTTCAAATCTTTGAATGAGGCTGAACGGATCTTTCTCCTTTTTGCAACATTAATGAAGATATTTTTGTGCAATACTATGATAATGTGGCTCATCCCAATCATCATCCTTGTCAGCATTGTTCTCATGCACCAAATACTCAACAATTCTCCACCTAGTGATGCAGAACAATGATCTTGTGAACTTAAGAGCCCTGAAAATTACCTTAGAGATAGAAGGTTCTGAATAGTTTTTGGATTCCATTCCCGGACCTGAGAGCAGACTTGACTCCCAGCAAGTTCAATGCGGTTTGAAACTTGCTTATAGGGAGAATCTTGGTGAAGATATCTGCTGGATTATGCAGAGTTCCAATCTTCACTACTTCCACAGTTCCTTCTACTATAGTATCACGGATCTTGTGGAACTACACATCAATGTGCTTGGTTCTTTCATGGTGCACATTGTTCTTTGACAAAACTATGGCACTCTGAGAGTCACAAAAAACCTCCACTTCTTTTTGTTTATAGCCTAGGTCTTTAAGTAGTCCTTTAAGCCATATTGCTTCCTTTACAGCTTCATTTAAGGACATGTATTCTGCTTTTGTAGTAGACAAAGCAACCACTTTCTGCATACAAGATCTCCAACTGATTGTGTTACCACCAATAGTGAAGACCATACCACTAGTAGATATTCTCTTATCAAGATCCGCAGTATAATCAGAGTCACAGTAGCCTCTTAAGACAAAATCTGACACTTTCTTGTAGCAGAGTTTGGTGTTGAGAGTTCCTTTGATGTATCTCAGCACCCATTTGACCCCCAGCCAATGATCTTTGATAGGTTTGCTCATAAACCTACTGATAACTCCAACAGGGAAAGCCAAATCAGGTCTAGTGTCAATCATAGAGTGCATGATACTCCATAAAGCATTTGAATAAGGCACAAACTTCATAAATTCTTTGTCATTGAGCAATTGTTGCTCTGTTCCTGATCTGAGCTTGAAATGTGAACCAAATGGGGTCACCACAACTTTAGCTTCACCCATTTTATACATATCAAGCACCTTGCTTAAATAACCTTCTTGAGACAGCTTAAGGATTCCTTTTTCTCTGTTTGTGATGATCTCCATACCCAAAATTTTCTTTGCAGCACCTAGATCCTTCATCTCAAACTTCTCACTGAGTTTCTGCTTCAATTCTGAAATGATATTCATATCTTTTGTAGCAACCAGCATGTCATCAACATATATGAGCAAATAGATCACAGAACCATCATTCAAAGTCTTCACATAAGCATAACTGTCTATAGTGCTTCTCTCAAAACCAATCTCAGTCATGAAACTATCAAATTTTTTATTCCATTTCCTTGGGAGACTGTTTCAATCCATAAAGAGATTTGTTTAGTAGACAAACCTGATTCTGCTTGAATTGACTTTTATAGCCTTTTGGAACTTCTATGTAGATCTTTTCATTAAGTTCTCCATGAAGAAAAGCTGTTTTCACATCTAGTTATTCCAGTTCATAACCTTCTTCCACAACAATGGCCAAAAGTAACCTTATGGAAACATGTTTAACCACAGGTGAGAAGATTCCAATGTAATCTACTCCTTCTCTCTAAGCATATCCTTTTGCAAAAAGCCTAGCTTTGAATCTTGGCTTCTATACTTCAGGAATTCCAAGCTTACGCTTGTAAATCCACTTGCATCTGATGGTTCTTTGCCCTTCTGGCTTTGTTACAACAATCGATGTGTTGTTTTCTCAATGAAGAATCCATCTCTTCATCCATTCCTTCTTTCCATAGAACCCAATCTGCATCTTTCACTACTTCTTGGTAAGTTGCAGGTTCTATGGTATCACCATCAACTTTAGTGATCAATGCTTCAGCATTTAGTGGTCCTTCATCATCAGATTCTTCACTGTAATAACCTTCTACATCAAATCTTCTCGGAGCTCTGACCTCTCTCCTTTCTCTATCTCTTGCAAGAAGATAGTTCTCAGGTTCCACTAGAATATCCTCTCTAGGGATATTCTCCTCAGGTTGATGAGTTTCCAGATTAGGTGATATGTCTCCACCTAAGCTTATATCACCAAATTCTTCAAGATCAATATCCAAAGTACTTGATGATTCAGACTCTGATATCTCAGGTTCTTTACACTTCTGCATCACATCTTTGTAGACTGCATTCTCCAAACTTTCCACTTGCATTTTTTTTTCCTCTTACTGTAACCTTTTTTACACTTCGGATAGCTTAAGAAGACTCATTTCTTTGCTCTAGGTGTCAACTTTCCCTCATTAGAGTGAACAAAAGCAATGCATCCAAATCTTTTCAAATAAATATAAACCGGAGGCTGACTTGACCATTTCTTGTCAGGAATCTCAAAATTTATTGCAGAGGAAGGAGTGTTGTTGATTAGTGTGACTGCAATGGATGATGCTTCTGTCCAAAAAGACTTTGGCTGACCAGAATCACTCAACAAGCTCTTTACTTTCTCCATGATAGTCCGGTTCATTCTCTCTGCAGCCCCATTCTGTTGGGGTGTAAGAGCAAGTTCTATGCCTCACAATCCCTTTCTTTTTACAAAACTCTTCAAATTGATGGTTGCAAAACTCTAAACCATTATCAAGTCTGAGGTTCTTGATCTTTTTCTTAGACTGATTCTCCACCATCATACTCCATTATGCAAATATCCCAAAAGCTTCATCTTTTGTTTTTAGAAAGTACATCCAGAATTTTCTTGAGAAATCATCAATGAAAGTGATGAAATATTGACATTTTCCAAGTGACAGAGGGACTGAAGGTGCTCCTCATAAGTCTGAATGGATATAATCCAGCTTGTTCTTAGTTCCATGAGTAGCTAACATAAAGCTCACTCTTCTTGCCTTTCCATAGATGCAATCGTCATAGGATCCTAGGTTACTGATCTTCTTTCTGTCTAGAAACCTTTTCTTGACCAGCAAATCCAGATTCTTCTGACTCATGTAACCTAACCTTCTGTGCCATAATACTGTGTCATCTATTTTTCTCTCTATGATGTGAGATTGACCAACCTCTGAGCTTCCCTGAAGCAAGTAAAGCTTTTCATGCCTTTTACCACTTAAATCCACTATATTTTCAGACTTTACCAACAGTAAACCATCTCTAGACTCAAAAACATAACACTGCTCTTCTAATGTACCCATGGACAAAAGGTTTCTATTCATTTCAGGGATATACCTTACATTTGTTAGCAGAAATGTCTTTCCTTCTTCATTTCTGATCCTGATATTACCAATACCTGCAACTTTAGATGTAGTCTTGTTACCCATCCTTTTAAAACCTGATGCATCTTCTCTTAGATTCTCAAACTAGTCTTTCTTATGTGTCATGTGATATGTGCAACCCGTATCCATGATCCATTGATTCTCCAAACTTACATATGTTGAATGATGTGCTTCAGATACGTATAAACCAGTTGCCTCGGACCCATTTCCTTTCACCATAGCTGATTCTCCTTTGTTATTGCTTCCGGAAGCATTATATTTACCCTAAGACTTGTTTCTGTTTGGACAGTTGTTCTTTAAATGTCCCTCTTCTCCACATATCCAACAACCCTTCTAAGACTTAGACTTTGATCTGGATATGTTCTTGTTTCCCATTTATCTCTGCTCAGGTCTCCCTCTTGTCTCATTCTTATCTTTTGCATACAAGACCTCTACTTGCCCTCTTATACTCTTTTTGTTTGAGCCTAACTCTAGTTCCTTAGAGTATATAGCTGCAATAACTTCATCTAGAGACAAAATGGTTCTCCCATAGCTGTATTTCAGTGTGTCTTTAAGGAAATCAAATTGTTTAGGTAAAGACATGAGCAAGAGTATAGATTGATCTTCATGAGAGACCATGACATTAGTGTTCTCAAGATCTGTTATAAGATGTAGAAAATTAGCAATGTTACATTCTACACACATATTATCTTGCATCTTGAAGCTGTAAAGCTTCTGTTTCAGATAGATCCTGTTAGGAAGAGCTTTAGACATGTATAGCTTGTCTAATGCACTAAACATAGAGCCTGATGTCCCCTCCTTCTTTATCTTCCTTAGAACTTGATCTGAAACACTTAGCACTATGGTGCTTCTTGCCTTTCTCTTCTTGTCCTCCAATTGTTCCTCTTTTGACTTAGCTTTTCTCTTTTCTTCTTCAGTAGCTTCTAGTCCAGGGGGTGTTATGCTCATCTCTATGAGAGCAACAGTTAAACCTAGTATGTCTAAGAGTGCCATAAGTTTCTCCTTCCACAGAGTATAGTCCCCATGCCCATCAAACTTCTCTACTTCGATTCTTGCTGAAGACATGGCTCATTTGGTTTGAGAAATCCCTTACAGAACCACAAAACAAAGAACCAGTGCTCTGATACCACTTTGTGAGGTTTTACTAAGATCTATCCTGCTTCAACAAGACCTTTAACAATCACAAACCAAGAACTTAAGTAATCTTAGAAGTCTGAAACCATTTACTAAGGCTAGAAAACTAAGAAACTTGAAAGTAAGTATGTAAATGTAGAACACACAAGGAGTTTAACGAGTTCACATCCAAACTTGGGTGCTACATCTCGCCAGGAACTTGCTCCCGGAATCCACTATCTCAGTTTTTACACAGATTTGAACTGTCACTCAAACCCCTTACAAGATTCAGACCCCAGTTCATCACCTGTTTCACTCTCCCTTTTGTTTCCCCTGCTTCCCAAGACCTATTACAAGTTTACACTCAAAATAGCTCTCACACACTCTCTTCTCACGTTACAGACTTAAATGTTCATAGTAAAGACTTATATAGAGCACCTAAATGACCTAAGAGAACCGCCTGCAATTTTCACGAAGCAGCCTTGGTCTCTTGTCTCTTTCTCCGCTCGTTGCCAGCTCACAAAAAATATATCACCTTTTCTGTTTTGCCTTTTTCGAATCTTTGAATGAGGCTGAACGGATCTTTCTCCTTTTGGCAACATTAATGAAGATATTTTTATGCAATGCTATGATGATGTGGCTCATCCCAATCATCATCCTTGTCAGCATTGTTCTCATGCACCAAATACTCTACGTGAAGGACCTGTGTTGAGTGTTGACAAGCCAAGTAGAGGAGTCAGACAACAATGCGGGACTAGCACGAGGCTGCCTTGACGTTTGGTTTTGCGGTATGTGCCAAGATTGTTGAGGTGGATGTGGAGCTGACCATTGTTGAGAAGCTTTTGTTCCTTTGATTATTCAAAATTCTGGATAGAACTTGGCACTATGTCCTTGTTCTCGACAAGCCTAGCATCGACCGAGATATTGATGATTTTAGGTTCAGCCACTATGTTAGCTTAAACTTTTTTAAATTTTTTTAATTATACACATTACACATATATATATGCTTCATAATTTCACCCTATGGTTTTGTAACCTAACAAAACCCATTAACACTTATATATATGCTTCTTAATTTTAACCTATGGTTTTGTAACCTAGCACAACCCATTAACACTTATGGGCTAGAGAGATTAGTGGCCCACAGCCATTTGTTCTTCTTTCTTATTATACAAAGCAAACTCTTAATCTCTGTTCATGTTTACCAATTTGACGATTAATCGATGACTGGATTCCAACAGCTATGTCTTAGAAAATCGATTTTGATTTATGTTCTGATTGGAATTGTGATTCTCACTATATTTCTGGTTTCGATTGTGATGTATGTGGCGTGTGCGACAATTGGAGCATCAGAGGTGGAACCTTTACAAATAATCATAGCCTCACGGAAGCTGGAAACTGACTATACTAAGCTTTGTTACCAAAACACTTATCCAACTTGCATTGAATCCATTGTTTATATCTCATGCCTCCCGAATTGACCTATTACCATGACTTTTTCAGCTCAGAAAAACCACAACCCTTGATCATATTTACAAAAGGCTGAAATGATTCATTGCTTTTTCTAGGACCTCCCAGCTTCTCTCCAATAGGGATTTTAAAATAGGTAAACCCACCCCATGTAACTATAAACATATTTATACCCATTTAGATTTGAAACTCATTTAACCCCGCCCATTTAAATATATTCTGACACATATAAACTCATTTAGACTCATTTAAACAATTTTTTTTTTTTGTCAAATATGCGATTACTGATGAATTATGAAAAAGTCGCAGAGTGACTTTAACCACTTTTTAACAATATATGATTTTTAATTAATTATTAATTATTTTGTTATTTAATATTATTAAATCATAATCGTGTTTTCCACCAAAATTACATAATTACATTTTTTCACTATAATTGCGGAATTATGTTTTCTCACCAAAATTGGTAAATCGTGTTTTCTGCCAAATTTACTAAATCGTGTTTTTCCTCCAATAATATGGAATTGCGTTTTCTCCAATATGAAGAATGGCATTAAAGTCACTTAAAATTCACCAACTTTTTCTGCTAGTACCAATCGTAAGAAGTCTTTTCCACACACCACTGATCTCATACTAGGCACATGATCTCCATTATACATAAGACATAAAAAATGAGACAAATCCAAAATGCACCTCGAAATCCAAAAAAAATATTATTTACAAAGGCCAGCTCAATCTAACAGATTTCTTCCAAAAGAGAGCCACCCCAACACTCAAACCACAAGGCTCCACCGTGTATATATCATAACCCAACCACTCCTTTACAAATCTACAATCACATTCCTATTATTTTAAGTCTCCATTAAAAAAAAAAATCATGATAATGCTTCTTACGCATCTCCTTGAAACAGTGAATTGTCAACTCATGAGGCCACCCCACTCCTTGAAAATTCCAGCACAAGTTGTTCATTAAAGATTTGGCGATCCCTAATGTGGGATCAACCTCTGGAGGTTTGTGCTTAGCGACATTCAAAGACTCTAAACGAGGAAGAGAGTAGTAATAAGCCACTAAATGTTGTATTCTGACTAATTATGAATTATTTTGTCAATAAGTTTATAGAAGCATTACAGAAAGTAGTCTAGATGATTAAAAAAAAAAAGTTGGATAGCCACTATCACGTCATATTAGATGGACTTTTATGTCCTATTCTCAATTTTTTATTTGTATTTTCAATTTTCTTAATACAATAAACATCTTACAAACCAGAACAAAACAAAAGAAAGTTGCTTTATCCAAAAGGAAATCGTCATTTACTCATGTAACACGTTGATTGATTCACCTAATCACTCGCTAAATTTCCCATTTCACCTAATCAGTCTCCAAGCTCATATAGAGGTGCTTCAGTGAATAAGAATCAAAGCGAGGGACCAAGGAAAAAAACGAAGAAGTAATGCTTTTTATGAAACCAATAAAAGCAAAAGAAAACTTACAGTTAATTATTCTTGGCTCCAATGTGATTTGATTTTTGTAGTGAATTCTTCTTCGCTATATTCTCTTGTGACTTGTTTTTTGTAATGTTCTTCTTAATTAGCTCTTTATGTTCTGACACTTGTTACGTTCTTCTTGGCTCTCTTGCGACTTGTCTTTTGTAGTTTTCTTCGCTCTCTTCTCTCGTGACTTGTTTTTGTAGTGTTCTTCTTAATTACTTCTTTTTTTTCTTCGACACATGTGCTTCTCTAATCCACTAACTTCTCACTGAATATCACAATTCACCTAACTAGTCTCCAAGCTCATATAGGGGTGTTTCTTGAATATTTGTTTTTTTTTTGTGTTTTTATAATTTGGGAAAGGAAATGGAGCCAAAGTTCCATGCTTTTATGTTCCCTTGGTTTGCTTTTGGTCATATGATTCCCTTTCAACATCTTGCAAACAAACTAGCTGAGAAAGGTCACCGGGTTACTTTCTTGCTACCTAAGAAAGCTCAAAAACAGTTGGAACATCACAACCTGTTCCCAGACAGTATCGTCTTTCAACCTCTCACAATCCCTCCTGTCAATGGCCTCCCTGCTGGTGCCGAGACAACCTCGGATATCCCAATCTCGATGGGCAACTTGTTGTCGGAAGCCTTGGATCTCACTCGCGATCAGGTTGAAGCTGCGGTTCGTGCTTTGAGACCGGACTTGATCTTCTTCGATTTTGCTCACTGGATTCCAGAAATGGCTAAAGAGCATATGATCAAGAGTGTGAGTTACATCACAGTATCTGCAACAACTATAGCTCATACACATGTCCCTGGTGGTGCATTAGGTGTTCGCCCACCGGGTTATCCTTCATCGAAGGTGTTGTTCCGTGAAAACGATGCCCATGCCTTAGCAACCACGTCGATCTACTACAAGAGAATTTATCATCAGATCACTACAGGTCTTAAGAGTTGTGATGTCATAGCACTGAGGACATGCAAGGAAATCGAAGGTAAATTCTGCGACTATATATCGCGTCAGTACCACAAGAAGGTTCTCTTGACTGGTCCAATGCTCCCTGAGCCAGACGCAAGTAAACCACTAGAAGAACACTGGAGTCATTTTCTGAGCGGGTTTCCACCGGGGTCAGTAGTGTTTTGTGCACTTGGCAGCCAAATCATTCTTGAGAAGGATCAATTCCAAGAACTCTGCTTAGGGATAGAGCTGACAGGTTTACCGTTTCTTGTAGCAGTAAAGCCACCGAGAGGATCATCGACGGTCCAAGAAGGTTTACCAGAAGGGTTCGAGGAGCGGGTGAAAGGGCGGGGTTTGGTTTGGGGAGGATGGGTGCAGCAACCATTGATATTGTCGCATCCATCAGTAGGCTGCTTTGTGAACCATTGCGGTCCCGGAACAATATGGGAGGCTCTCATGAGTGATTGCCAAATGGTTTTGCTTCCATTTTTAAGTGATCAAGTTCTCTTCACAAGATTGATGACCGAGGAATTCAAGGTCTCTGTAGAAGTGTTGAGGGAAAAAACAGGATGGTTTTCAAAGGAGAGCTTAAGTGATGCGATAAAGTCTGTGATGGATAAAGACAGCGACCTCGGGAAGCTAGTGAGGAGTAACCACGCCAAATTGAAGGACGTTTTTGTTAGTCCTGGATTATTGACTGGTTACGTCGATAACTTTGTAAAGGAATTGCAAGAGTATCTCTGATTTGATCAATGTCAAGAAACATGATTAGATCTGAAATTATTTTGTTTTGTACGATTGGAGACACAAGAATTCTTCTTGAGTCAAACTTATATTTTATGATGAAGATTGGTAATGATATTAAATCTATATTTTAGTTCGGTTGAGACGCTTTTAATTTTTAGAATTTTGGTTTACGAATAATAATTTTCAGAAGTATAATAAATTTGAAAGCAGTTGGAGTTACGCAGCAGAATTCTCAAATTTATAGTGATATTATATTAAATATGGTGGTTTTCCTTGGTAGATATTTTAAAATTTAAATTATATCATTTTATACATTATATAAAAGTTGAATTGTCAATTGATATTACTGACAAAAAATTGTAATGAATTATTGACTTTTTAAAAAACTAACATGAACAAAAATTAAAAATGAAAAAAATTACTATATCTACCATTTTTACTAGCAAAAATATCACTTTTTCAAAAACTTTATGTATATACCACTTTTTTTGCAAAAAAAAAAAAACTATTTTACTCTGTTTTATCATATATTCCTTCTCCCAACAAAACAAACAAATGCTTTTCTTTTTTATTAATTTATCTTTATCTATTTTTTCTTTCATTGTGGTCGTCTTTCTTCGTCTTTTCTCTGCTACGTCTTCGATTCCTGTCAAAAACTGACACGCCCCATCCCGAGTAAGAAAACGGAAAACGCGCGGAAGTCATAAAAATACAAAATTTTTAAAACTTTTTCTCAAAACTTTTCTAATCGGTGAATAGTTAAAACTTACTTATTACTCAAGCTAAAGACTCCACATCTAATACAAGACAAACACTTAAACTTTAATTAATAGGGATCGATCGATCTCACCTGGATCGATCGATCCTATTCCCTAAAAAGCACCGAAACTTCGCCTTAAAAGCGCCCTGGAATGATCGCACCCAAGGACGATCGATCGATTAACAAAAACCGACTGCAGGCCTCACTTGAAATGCACCTTCAGATCGATCGATCCGACCGGATCGATGGATTATCGCAGATCGATCATTCCTATGGAGGAACGATCGATCTGACCTTAAAATCGACAGACGCCTGCCAAAATTGACCGAGATCGATCGATCTTACCAGATCGATCGTTCTGCTCTACCCAAGCTTCCCGAAATCTCTGGCCAATAACGATACACAGGATCGATCGATCCTATCTCGATCGGTCGATCCCCGCAACCGGAAACAAACAAGCCACAAAAAGCGCAATCAATTCAAATCACCACACAATAACACAGCCAATCCTCCCACTCAAAATGATCTTACATAACCCGCTGAGCACAATATCAATCCGAAACCGAATTAAAGTATGACAACATATGAGCAAAAATATACTCATCACAAACCCGTGCCTCCTAGATCATCCTCCACCTCCTCTGGTTCCACGAGCTCCCAAAACCTGAGACTCTTTACCTGCACAAAGAGGTGCGTAGCATTGATAATGCTTAGTGAGGCGGTCCTCCCATCCCACCGGTTATACACACGTGATCAAGGACTTACCGAATAAAAAGCAACACAAGCGCAATCAACAAGGAATGATGTAGCTCCATCACACAAACACACACAACTTGAGCCATAAATCACCCATATGGTCAAGTCCTAACACACATATCAATCACGGTAAATCAATGATCACACAGATAAACCACGGTCGCGCACTCATTGCCTTTAACGTAAAAGAATACACTTTCCCTTTGATACGCCTTAAGCTTGATTCTCTTTGGCTTCTACTCAACCAACCACCAAGTTATCACCAAATCACCTAACAAGAAGTCACCAAAACGCTTCTCAAAGGGTGACAACAAGTAATCAAACTCGGATTACTCAAAACCCCCAAAACGGATTCCATCTTTTCAAAAACAGGGCTTTACTCACTCAACCATATCTCTTTCCCTAGATCATATTTCGCAATTTCCTTCGGTGGAACTCAAGATAAGCCTTTCAACAACCTATCTACCAAAACTCAGCTCAATCGGTTGAGATTAAGATGTTCAAACGTTTCCCGTCACCAGACTGGTCACAAGTTCCTTCTGTACCAAGCTGGAGATCGTTCAACTCTTAATCCAACCAACAAAACTTCGATCCTTCCGGTAAAATCCAAGATAAGAACCTCAAGAATCTATATACCAATTTTCATCTCAAACGGACAAGATTCGAGTGTTCAAACACTCACCCGAAAACGGTTTAGCGTTACAGTCCGAAAACAGAGCAGTCTTAGGAGAAAATCCGTAACTCCTAAACTACTTGATAATTTTTGACGAAATTTGGCAGAAATTCAACTAAGACCATGAAGAACTTACCCACMAAATTTCAAACCAATCCGAGCTCGATACTGAACGACGCTTGCAAACTCTCCGTAAACTCTGCCTCCTCTCCTCCTCCTCTTCTCCTTCTTCTTCCCTCTCTCCCTTTCTCTCTTTCTCCCTTGGCTCGAAAATATCTTCTCTCTAGGAGGTAGAAGAAGTCTCCAGAGAGTTATGGAGAAGAGAAGGATATATTTATGTATATACATATATATACACATATGTATATGAATTGTTTAATTAAATTAAACCGAACCGATCCGATTCCGCTAAACCGCAACAATCAATTCTCACATTAATTTTTCCCATTCGGTTTAATAATTCCATCATATTTCCCAAATCACCCGAGACATTTCTCCGCCTCACAAAAAATATTTCGCTCTCCAAAAATTCCCTTAATTGTCAGAAACAATCCAAACCGCTGGATTACTCAATGACTCTTGATCACTTCAACCCAAACACCGCCCCATTTCGTCAGCTCGATATTATCCATATCACATTTCATCCACATTTCCGTCAAACACTATTCATCCCGCAATTACTATTATTCATTCCGCAAAAATACTATTCCTTCAGAAACATTATTCCAAACCACTAATCCAAATTGGTTCGAACGATTAATCTCCGATCCACAAACCAATCCTATCCCCAGAAATTATTAATCGAGCCCACATTATTTTATTCTCGAGAACAAATACAACACGGTGCAAGGCATTCAACGTCAAATAACAACACAGAAATGTAATAACTTTTATTAGGATCCGACTTGGGATACGGGTGTTCATTCTCCACTTAATAAGATTGTCCCGAATCTTAAGGCTAACCACCTTAGAACCCACTTGGGAGAATCGCACTTCCATCCTCACCTCGGATACCCAGTTTCCTTGTCGGCAACATACTCCCTCGACCTTATTCTCGGGAGTTTCCTTCCTCTGTTTAACTTTCAAACTCCATTCTCTTCCAGTTTCCCCTACTCTTGCCAATATGCTTTGCTCCCCACTTGAGTTCAGCATAATGGCATCATGCAAGCCTACCATACGAGCCCTATGGTGCCCTCTATACTCACTTGTAGCATGCATAAACTCTACCAAGCTCGGGTAATCGGCCCATTGGCACATCTAACACACACATATCCTTCATAGATTTTCGAGTCTAAATGGTTCTCTCGATTGCAGTCATCGAGGATAACACGTATACTCATAGGTGAACCATGTGACCACACCATCCCGCTGATGTACCTCCTTGCCAAAACTCAAGTTCCATCGACTTCTTATGGCGAGAGCGTGAGCGGACTCGATTAAGCACATACCCCTGATAGCATCCTTGCCCAGCGATAAGTCAACTATGAAATCCATCGTAATCTATCCCATTCCACCAGGAATGGGTACTCTGTCCCTCGGGACTTGATGCTCAACTTTACTAGTGACCAGTTTCACAACCAGCTTGGCATACTTCTCTTCATCCCAACCCATGCTATCTTGTTTCAAGTCTCGGTACATCTTGTCTCGGAATGAATCGAGAATGCTTCTAATGTCTCTTGAAGAATCTCTCCTCAACTCCTCATCATTAGGCACCTGACCCGACCATTCCCAAATGGTTTCATCATTCAAAAAATACTCAGACTTCTTGTCTTAGAAGCCTTAATCAATTCTCATCCTTTCCTTGAGCACATCGCGCTCACTCAAAATATCGACTGGTAACCTTTAAACCCCATCGGTTCTAACGCGGAAACCACATATAGCAAAGTCTAATCATACTGCATGAAACAGCAGCCTACAACCTCAGCAAAACTCAAGGTTCGATCGTCCACTGATCCGTTCCCAAGTGCACTTCTGCCTTTAAGCAAGCTGTAGCACACACTCCTACGACGATCGTACTGACTTATAATACTCGGTCACTTCAGCATCGTAACTCATCACTAAGTATATCAGTACTCGTTATGACTCACTCATATACCGTACTTACATAACCCAGCGTTGCGGTCACACTATATAACAGCTTATACCGTGCGGGACTTCCCTTTTCCACACGCAGCGCTCTACTCTCAAATCAAAGCCCCAAAGCCATCAATCACACTCGGTGTTGTTCCATCCTCGGTTCCATAACACCCTGGTTTGTCATCTCAAGATCCTACGTGGTCACCCAGCGGTCGAAATCCAATCGACCGGATTCGAGCGAGTTAAGTCGTCAAGCGACTAGTACATTAGAATCCAATCGCCAGCGGATCTAATATACTAAGTCGTGAGGTCCAATATCGTAGGACCCACGCTACCGATCTGGGGCGCGCATATCCTAATCAGTAAACCACCACGAGATCATGAGATCTCACTCTACCGATCTAGGATACCGCGTAATGTCTGTCATAAAACCCCACGAGATCAATATCGTAGGACCTCCCGGCTACCGATCTAGGATACCGTGTATCTAATCAGTAAAAACCCTCGAGATCATAAGATCTCACCGAGCTACCGATCTAGGATACGTATCTGTCGTAAAAACCCTCACGAGATCATAAGATCTCACCACAGTACCGATCAGGATACCGGTAATCTGTCGGTAAAAACCCTCGAGATCATGAGATCTCACCTGAGCTACCGATCTAGGATACTATCTGTCAGTAAAAACCCTCGAGATCATGAGATCTCACTGCTACCGATCAGGATACCGCGTATCTGTCGGTAAAACCCACCGTTAGGATTATCGGATAATCTAACCAACGTCATTAGAGTCAAATATCATATAACTAATGACCCGTCGATGAGGGTTATATCACCCACCCATGACGTCATGAGGTTATATCACCCGACCCAATGACCGTCAATAGGATTAAATATCGCATCATCGGCCGAACCACGTAGTAGATACGATGACATAAACCCAAAATCCGACCAGATGGAACAAACACCGCTCGGCTCCCGACACATGACATACCACACCATGTGTCAAGCCGATCGATACGAAACATTATACCGTACTCGACATCACTGCAATGCCCATACATGTATCATCTTATCGGATGCGATAACGACACTTCTCATAAATTCTCACACCCGCGAGATGAGATTCACGACTCATTATCATCCGAGATCGCATCGATACTCGACTATCCAAAGTTTCACTGCAATTACCTCGACCTCGCCTGCATACCACTCAAATCCATTTTCCAAGCTAGGATCGATCGATCGTCCGATCGATCGATCTGGATCTAATTAATGAACCGTAACACCCCCCTTTCGGATCGATCGATCTTTCCATGGATGGATCGATCTTAAACTCTTGTACACCGTCGATCGATCTCCCTTGAGATCGGTCGATCCTCTTCCCAAAATATCCGATCACATAACCGACCGAGGATCGATCGGTCGTCCTTTGGATCGATCGATCCGTACAAAGCGAGTTCACCGAATTTTTGTAATTCTCACTCCCAAATCACTAAACAACTAAACCAGCCTTCTCATCAACAACGCTTCCGAATACCGCTTAATCCATGTCTCATGACATCGAAGGAAGCTCTAGCATCAAACTTATTCCTCTCTAAAACTCCCCAAATATCTACAGTTGGCTTTCTGTATACACTACTCCACCACATGTGCATCTCCCTCTAAGTAATGCACCATGAGGTCACTCATACTCCTCCGAACATTTCAGTGGAAATTTCTTTCCAACCTCGCCCTCCACTCATCAATTTAAACCCATGCAACCCCATGCATATCCAATGGCGTAAATCACTTAAAACATTCAATATCATTATAAACACATCAACATAACTCAACCAGATAAGGAAAATTCTGACCATTGGTCGGTTTGGAGTTGCTCGGCTCTCCCGACTCAATGTTCGAAGAGTAGCTGAGTCACCGCGCAGGTGGTGGTGCTTTTGATCCTCTTCCACCTTGCTGCAACTTAGGACACGAAGCCTTAATGTGCCCCACTTCCTTACAGTAATAACACAACCTGGTGTCGCCCTTTAGGCAGTTAGCAATCCGATGATCTTTACTCCCACACCCATAACATCCGGATTGCCCACTAGAAGYATTCTTAGAAGTACTCTCCCACTTCCTTTTCTGACCCTTTCGACATTCGCCACTCTTCCCGAACGAGACTTGGCTTGAATCTTTGAGTTAGCCACCACATRCTCGGGGTTCTCCGCTCTTGGTGGCTCACTCGCTTCGAATGGCGCTTCGGGAGCTAGGGCGGCTACCGGCCTTGGTAGTCTATCGAGAATCTGAGCCAACAAGCCCAACACCTGCTCCATTTGATTCGGACCCTCTTGTTGCTGACCTTGTGCTTGCGGCTCTCCTTCAGCCGCTTGAGCCACATTCTTTGCAGCTCCACCATCTCCTGCCTCAGCAACATCCTCGACCAACACTTGATCTTCACAGATTACATTGGCTCAGCGCCCGCGCCACTCTATCACTTCCACTTCTTGACATCTTCACGGCAACAAGCATTCAATAACCCAAAACTAAACAAAACGCACAAGAAAGAAGTCTAGTGGAACCTTTGCGTGGCGAAGAGGATGATCTCTGTGACCCAAAGCAATCATATCACACGTAACCACATATTAACAATCACACACAACGACCAATCAACGACGAGCAAGCAACACTCACAGCATCCTAGAACGCTACGGCTCTGCTACCAAATTGACCGCCCCTCGAGTAAGCGGAAAAGCGGAAGTCATAAAAATACAAAATTTTTAAAACTTTTTCTCAAAACTTTTCTAATCGGTGAATAGTTAAAACTTACTTATTACTCAGCTAAAGACTCCCATCTAATACAAGACAAACACTTAAACTTTAATGCATAGGGATCGATCGATCTCACCAGGATCGATCGATCCATTCTAAAACAGACCGAAACTTACGCCTTAAGCGTCCCAGGAATGATCGTTCCACAGGGCGATCGATCACCTTAACAAAAAACTGACCAGAGGCCTCAGCCTTGAAATGCACCTTCGGATCGATCGATCGGCCGGGATCGATGGATCCCAATTTAACGATCGATCATTCCTATGGAGGAGCGATCGATCTTGACTAAAATCGACGAGAGGCGCTCTGTCCAAAATTGACCCGCGAGGATCGATCGATCTTACCGGATCGTCGTTCCTGTTTCAAGCTTCCCGAAATCTCGGCCAATAACGATACACTAGGATCGATCGATCCTATCTGGATCGGTCGATCCTCCCTTGCCACGCACCGAACAACACAAACAAGCCAAAAGCAAGGCAATCAATTCAAATCACCACACATAACACAGCCAATCCTCCCACTCAAAATGATCTTACATAACCGGCAGCACAATATCAATCCGAAACCGTAGAATTAAAGTATGACAACATATGAGCAAAATATACTCATCACAACCGTCTTCTCTAGATCATCCTCCACCTCCGGCCTTGGTTCCACGAGCTCCCAAAACACAGACTCCTCTTTACCTGCACCAAAAGGTGCGTAAGCATTGATAATGCTTAGTGAGGCGGTCTCCCGTCCCAGGTTATCACACATGTGATCGAGGACTTACCGAAATAAAAGCAGCAGCAAGCAATCGACAAGGAATGATGAGCTCCATCACACACAAACACACACACTTGGACAAGCCATAAATCACCCATATGGTCAAGTCTAACACACATATCAATCACGGTAAATCAATGATCACACGGATAAACCACGGTGGCGCACTCACCTTTGCCTTGCGTAATGAAGAATACACTTTCCCTTTTGATAGCTTGAAGCCTTAAGCTTGATTCTCTTTGGCTCTCGACCAACCACCAAGTTATCACCAAATCACCTAACAAGAAGTCACCAAAACGCTTCAAAGGGTGACAACAAATCAAACTCGGATTACCAAAACCCCCAAAGCAGTTCCATCTTTTCAAAAGCAGGGCTTTACTCACTCAACCATATCTCTTTCCTAGATCATATTTCCAATTTCCAGGTGGAACTCAAGATAAGCCTTTCAACAACCTATCTACCAAAACTCAGCTCAATCGGTTGAGATTAAGATGTTCAAACGTTTCCGTCACCAGACTGGTCACAAGTTCCTTACTGCCAAGCGGTTTGAGATCGTTCAACTCTTAATCCAACCAACAAAACTTCGATCCTTCCGGTCCAAGATAAGAACCTCAAGAATCTATATACCAATTTTCATCTCAAGGACAAGATTCGAGTGTTCAAACACTCACCAGCGGTTTAGCGTTACAGTCCGAAAACAGAGCAGTCTTAGGAGAAAATCCGTAACTCTAAACTACTTGATAATTTTGACGAAATTTGGCAGAAATTCAACTAAGACCATGAAGAACTTACCATTTCAAACCAATCCGAGCTCGTTTGATACTCGAGCGGCGCAAAACTCTCGAAACTCTGTTTTCCTCCTTCTCCTCCTCCTTCTTCTCCTTCTTCTTCTCTCTCTCCTTTCTCTCTTTCTCCTTGGCTCAAAATATCTTCTCAGGAGGTAGAAGAAGTCTCCAGAGAGTTATGGAGAAAGAAGGATATATTTATGTATATACATATATACATACACATATATGTATATGAATGTTGGTTTAATTATTAAACCGAACCGATCCGATTCATAAACATGACGATCAATTCTCACAATTAATTTTCCCATTCGGTTTAATAATTCCATCATATTTCCCAAATCACCGAGACATTTCGTCTCACAAAATATTTGTCTCTCCCAAAATTCGAATTTCCGCTTAATTAGTAAAACAATCAAACCGCTTCGGATTCTTCCGATGATCATCATGATCGACTGACCGCCGTTTGGCGGATTAATCGGTTCGATATTATGTATCACATTTATCCCGTTCAGTGAATTTATCCAATTACACATTACGTTCATGAAAATACTTTTCTACGAAAACATTATTCCAAACCAATTAATCAAATTGGTTGGAGCGATTAATCTCGATCCGTCGAAGCCGTCATCATGGTATTAATCGATTGCGTTATTTTTTACCGAGCAAACTGACGCGGTGCGAGGCATTCTGACGTGAATAACGGCTTGCCTTGCGAGAAATGTAATAACTTTTTATTCTGAGGATCAAACTTTGGGATACGAGGTTCTGAAACAAATCTAAAAGTTCCAAAAAGAAGATGAAGAAATATGATTCTGTTGATTATGACGTCACCGTCAAAGCTCATCATCGTTGCCGCCGTTGTTTATAACTCGAGATTTTGTTGTCTTCTTCCGTCTCGTTTCATCCTAAGATCTGAGCCACTGCCATCGCTTTTTATTACCGCCCAAACTTGTTGTCACCGAAGCTTTTCCACGTCATGTATATCTCTATATATTTTCGTTTGTTTCATGTTATATTTTTTAGGTGGACAAACCTAGGTTTTAGTTTTAACGGGTGGGTTTTAGTATTTAATATTAGATCTGGATAGGATTTAGATTCGAGGTCAAAATTGGGATCTTTCGTTTGTTATATGGTAATTTGGGGTCCCTATCTCAATCGGAATATCTCCTCCCGTCAAATCTCCTTCCCTCACATCCATTATCTCTCCCGTTTCTGGCCCATCTTCTCAACAATCCGACAAGGATCCGCCTTCACATCCTTCCCACACTTCATCAACATCACAAACCTCTTCCCAAATTCCAGATCTGAAACTTGTCACCTCTCTGTGGGCTGACTTGTTCATCCCTCTCCATCCTTTCTCGACGACGGAACCCCGGTTGTGGAAGCTCCTCCGGAAGTCATCCTCGCCGCCTCAGCCTTATGGAAAGGCTACATCGTCGTCTCCTTCTTCGGCACACCTCCACCACCTCAAAAAAATTTTACTGATCTCAATCCCATTTGGGGAAAACACGGTTCCATTTCTGTCCGCCAGTTTTCCGAGGGAACATGTTTCATCTTTATTCCATCGCTTCTAACCCGTCAATGGGTGTTAGAAGTCGGTTATTGGTCCGTCGGAACTGTTGGTTTCACGGTGTCGGAATGGACCCCTTCACCCCAATTTCACAGTAACATACTTGAAACCGTTCCTCTTTGGTTAACGTTACACAACATCCCGCCTCAGTTATGGTCTCGCGACGGTATCTGTCTAATTGCAAGTGGCATCGGTAAGCCAATACCCCAGCCTCGCCAGAAACCTCTTCCAGCAGCTCTTGGTTCGGCTAAGGTAAGAGTAATAGTAGATCTGCTTCGGCCTATTCTCTCCGACGTTGCAGTCCGCGACAAATCCGGTAACATCGTCAGAGTTGCTGTCGACCACGGCAAGCTCCCCCCAAAATGCTCCGGCTGCTCAAACTACGGCCATCAACTTCATCGTTGCCCACTCTCCGACAAAGCTCTTTCCTCAGTCTCTTCTCCCAAACCCACTTTCGCAGATGGAACTTCGCATCACGAAGCCAGCTCCCAGCATTCCTCCCGTCATGAGACCTCCGGCGCTGCAGGTGCAACCCCGTCCGCCGCTGCTGGAGCCTCACCGTTCGTAGCTGCAGAACCCTCTCCCTCAGCCGCTGCAACAACTTCTCCCTCCGCCGCTGCAAGAGTCTCACTCTCCTCCGCCGCTGCAGGAGTCTCTCCCTCTGCTGCTGCAGGAGCCTCTCCCTCCGCCGCTGCTGTTCTGTCTCTGGCCGCCGCTGCTGATTCGCATCTTGCCGCAACTGTTGCTTCGTTTCTGGTCGCCGTTGCTTCAATTCCGACCGCCGCTGCTGCTTCGTCTCTGGTGGCCGCCGCTGCTCGTACGGAATCTGGGTGCCAAAACCCTAGTTGTACGGACAGTCTCCCTTTGCAACACCTTCCTCCTCTTCAAAAGCTCAGCCCATCTCCAAACACTCAACTCTCGGCCCATTTACCAGATCAATTTTTTGTCAAAACCCAAACAGTAATTCTTCAGTCCAGTTCTCAGTACAGAAGCAAGCAATCTGCTTCCAAGGCCCTAACCCCAGAGACCTCTCTATTCAGCCCAGTTCTCCTTGAAACTGAGATATCTCCGAATGCTCCAGAAGTTGAGATAGATTCCTCCGCAACAATTGAAGATGAACCCATCGATTCTCCCACATCAGATTCGGATTTGACCGTCTACAACAAAACTCCGTCTTCCATCATTCATAAAGTTAAGGCTCTTACTCAACAACAATTTGAGGAAGAGGAAGAGCTTATCGCCTCCGCACAGAAGCTGAAGTGACTAGCTCTTCTATCGGATCCCCGCACCCTTTCCGCTCAACGTAAGGCCAATAAGAAAAAACGTCGCATAGAACGTTTAGCTGCTCGGACGCCAAACTGAACTCCCACTCCCATTTCTTTGCAATTTTCTAGATTAACCTAGCTTTAGACTCGTTTCAGACTAGTTTACACTACTTTATTCTAGTTTACTCACCTCCATTCTCCATTTAATTTCTTAATTGTCCGCGACATATATGTCTTATCTCAATTATTGGTCCACTTATCCTAATTCTATACCATTTAGTTTTGGTGGACAAACTTAGGTCTATCTCAATAAATGTTTACGGGATAACTATTGTCCACGACATATATATATATATATATATATATATATGTCCTTTCATCCATGACGATTATTTTACACTAGCAATATATTCTCATGAACCCACGACAAATGTTTATTTTGAATCCACGTAAAAATATAACAGAAATAAATTAAAAATAAGGAAAATGATTAAGAAAAAAAAAGAAGAAGAAAAAATATGTCACATTTCGTCTAAACTAATCCGACAAGAGCTTGTTCCCTCTAAAACCAACGCTAGGAGCAAAAATGTCTTTTTTTATATTTTGACAAGATCCATCAAAAGTGGTAAACACATAAAGGGGTCCAATAAAAATGATAGATATAATTAAAATTTCATTAAAAAAAGAGCTGTGAGAAACTTTAAAGGTACTTTTAGGACTTTTAAATTTTAAAAATATAACTGGTAAAAATCAGACTAAAAACTTTTAAAAGAAAAGTAAAATTTTTAAAAGTGTCAAACAATCACCTCTTAAATATATTTTATTAACTAAATATAATAAAGTCACAAAACGATATGTATGATCCTAATCTAGTTGGATTATGTTCTTCAAGATTTTTTCTTTGATCTAGAAAGATCTTATATTATGCCCCCAATGAAATTACTTGGGTCAAAGAAAAGTGCAAACAGAACTATTCTCTAGCTGATTAATGGTCTTTTGCAACCTTCAATCTGGAATAACGGCCATGTCGCAAATGACATTATAATACAAAACATAAAAGCAAGAAAACAAAATCAGCAAGTCCATGACGCAGATCTCTTGATAACAGGTTTCATCTGTTTGTCTTCTTCAAGAGTGATCATTCCGATATGTGAAGGATCTTCAAGCATCATCTTCGCAACTAAGTACCCCGCGATTGACCAAGTCTGGTACTTCCTTGCCTGTTTTCCAACGTACCTTCCTAGCTTACCATCGTAGTATTCTGGCCAGCAATCTCGGTGTAGCCGTGACTCAATTAGGTCAATTGCACGTCTCGCGATTTGAGGCCGGCCTGTCTTGATGCATGCCGCCGTCAGCGTCCACAGCAATACTGCATACAAAAAGATAGCGATAAGGACCAAGAGTTTGTAGCTTTATACTATTGTTATATAGTACGTTCCAAAGGAAATGCCCCTAAAAGAATGCTAACCTGGCCAAGATCCGCCGTTGTGGTAGCTCCACCTAGTGTTCTTAGGATCACAACCGGTGATGATCCGCCACTCATGGCTCTCGATGCAAGGGTAACATATCTTGAGCGGCATCTCGCCTACTAGCTCCTCCCAACGGTGCTCGAGGAGATCCATAATAGCCATTGACTGATCCGGAGTTGCCAAGGAAGAGAGGATGGAGACACAATTGCCTAAGGAAAACCACCTAAAGTCCATACGGGCCGGGCTTACATTGCCGACAAAGTATCCTCCACGGAGAGGCATGAAGTCGAAAACCCAGTCTGGTATCGAGTCTGGCATCACGTTGAACTTGTTCACCGCCGTGTGTGAGTACTCCTCTGTCTTGTACCTTAATAAAAAATTTATGATTTTAGTTAGCTTTGAATCATAAATAATCCATATTCAGATCATTTTGGGGTTGCTACCTGTAGATATCGTTGAGTTGCTGGAAGTCGAGCCAAAAGTAATTGCGCATATGGAAACTCAGGGCGTGAAGTCTCTTCACAATCCTTTCTATGAACTCTCTACCTTCCTCGTCAGGTTTAAGCATCGATAAGGCGCATCTCAGCGACATGAAAAACAGAGCTTGAATCTCTATCGGATATCCATAAACACCCTACAATGTACAAATCAAGATTTGGTTTTAGTGTGAAGAATCTAAAAAGATTTTTGCTCGTTTACTAGAAGGTAGTTCTTACCATTCTCCTATCAACCATAGAGCAACCGTCAGCACAAAGCAGCGTAGGGAAAGTGTCAAACCCTTCGGACAAGCAGAGTGAGAGTATAAGCCTCATTCCCTTCTGACACTCTGGTGTCTCCGACAGAGTCAAATCTCCTGTTGATTTTGTGTAAGCACGGAGAAGGATGATCCACCAGAATCCTGAATCCACCGGTGCTACTCTTCCTATAGCGCTTTCCCCAAAATCCGCAACGATTGTGTCGGTTTTACGGACTGGATCATGAAGCACTTTGAAGCTTGCTGGCATAACGCCTTCCCCGAGCTTGAACCGGTCAACCCGTTTCTCCCAACCTTGAAGCTGAAGTGTCTTGAGCAAGAAATTTTTCACTATATCTGGCTCTCCATTCATCAGAAACGCCAGTGCACTGGGTACAAAGTCTCGTACGAACACCTACACAAATATAAAAGACAAGTTTTGAGATATTCTATGCTCTGGATTTAAATGCTCTAACCAAAATAAAATACCATGGATAACGAAAGAAGCCTAATCCCCATTAAAAAAAATAAAATAAAATAAAAAATTACTAGTTTGTCACTTTGTGGAGTTTATTAAAATGTGTTTTGTAAGTTTGATTACCAAAGTCAAAAATACAAAAATTCGGGGTGAACGAGTAGTTCGGAAAAGTTTGTGTAGTTTACGAATGTTATATATTAGCTAAGTCTTTAACAGCGCATCTATGTAACACTAAAACGTAGCAATAGAGAATAAAAACGTAAAATAAGCTTCTAACTAAGAGAATTTTGCTCATTTTATAGAATTAATTCACGATTATGTGTCTGTTTTTTGCTAATATGGCAGAAACAATCGCTTGTATTGACTATGTTCAGGCACGGTCATGTCTGGAATCTTTAGTTACCTGATCGTAGTTCAAGACCTCCTCGGAGGCATGGTCATAAGCTGCAACGGTACCAACGGGTTGACCACGGAAGAACACCATTGACCTTCTCAAAGCTTCCCAAGCCTCAGCAATCATCGGATGAGGCTCGAACGAGTTCCTAACAGAGAGAGGAGTGTCCACCATTGACCTACTTCCAGGAGAATGAGCCATGTCTAAAATGCTGTCTTGTCTTGCATAGCCAGTCGATAACTCGCTCATTGATCTCTCATCAAATGATCTCTTCCGTTCGATCTTTAGCTGCCTCGGCTTCTCCAAAGCCCGAGTCAGATCGAAATCGTCTATCATTGATAATGAACAATGTGATCCTTCAACTCTTAGCCCCAATGGTTCTTTGTGACCTTCCATTTCTTTGGTTTTAATTGATAGAACAAGATCTATAGATTCAGTCATAAACAAAACAAAAAAAAACAAAAAAAAAAAAAACAGACACAAAATCAGTTATTAAGATAAAAACATTAAACTGATTTGTTTGGTTTAGCTGGAAATAAATTGTGTATATTTTATAACAACAATTGATTTTTTTGGAAATAAATTGTGTTTATTTTAAGATAAAAACATTTAACAGAGTCTTTTTCTTGCTTGAAATAAATAACAATAATAGTTTTTTCTTTTTTTCTCTTTCTCTCTTTTATCTTATTTAATTACTTATCCAAATAATTAACCAAAACTCTTGCGTCGTTGAGTCACGCGAGATTAACCATAACCAAAAAAAAAATGAATCCATGAGAAACCAAAACTTATCTAATGGAAATAGTTCCAAATAATAATACACAATTAGAGTTAATCCATGGATTAAACAGAGATTAATCAAGATCCATGAGAACCAGATCTACATCTAGATTTAACATACGTAATGGTTTAACATAAGTGAGATAAGAAAGAACCAAACCTGAGAAGACGACGGAAGCGTCAAAAACTCGTACCAATCGCCGGCGATTTCGCCGGAGAGTGAGAGAAGAAGGGTCAAGAGAGTAAGAAAAGAGGAAAAAAGAGTCATGAAGAGTGAAGCTGTTGTTTTATAGATAGATAGAAGAAGAAGGAAGAGGACAACAGAACGGGACTTGTTAATGAGACCGAAACAAAACAAAACGGGTCTGGTAAGGAAAAATGTCGACGAAAGAGACGGAGTTTACCGGTAATTACCGGTTAAAAAACCGGTAATGTACTGACGAGTAGTGAATCTCATTGTGTGATTTGGTTATTGGACTTTTCGCTTGGGATACTTATTTTATCGGTTTCCAGTCACTTTTTTTTTTAATTATTGATATTTTTTTTGACATATAAAGACCAAACACAGTGGTGGACTGGTAGCTTTTAGAGTGTTAGGTAGACAATATAATAAGTATATATCACATTTATGTAATGTTTTTATTTTTAAGTAGAATGATGAGATATTTAATATTAAAACATGTTAAAAAAATCGCTAGGCGTTAGTCGGACGTTCGGGGTTGGACTTAGCGCCTAGCACATAAATCGGGGACTAGTTTTTTTGTATTATTTTATATAATTTAATGTTTAAATAAATATATATATTGTCAAATTTAATTTATTATGCTGGAAATATACATGTACTTTTGATGATGAGTTCAGGTTTTTAGACATTTTCTTTTGCCTCAAGGCTTAGTTAGACTTTTCTGAACTTGCAGGTGAAGGATCTACTGCTTGTTGGTCTGATAACAAAGATGAAGCAGAGTGTGGCTGAGAAGACTAACTCGTCCGTCTCAACCTTTGTGAACAATGTGAAGTTGCATTTTATAGTAAAAATTCTTATTGAATAAGTCTTAAACTGTAAAAAGGATAGGCCATTCTTTTGGCCTTTATACAATTTTCTTACCAAACATGTTATAATGCATCTTTAGTTAGCCATGTTTGAGGGTTTTGTGTAGTTTAACGTGGTCTCAAGTTCTTTCTGTTTGCTTGTAGATAATATAGTTCCTCTGCAAGTAATCACAATCAGATATTGGAAGTGTAAGACTCAAAACAGAACACAAGAAACAGAGGATATATGAAGACTAAGAAGAACACATGCGTCTTTAGTTAGCTATGTTTTAGGGTTTTTGTGAAGTTCTTTCCGTTTGCTTTTGGATTTATGTTTTTCTGCAAGAGATCGCAATCAGGCATAACAGAACCCAAATGTGCTTCTATGATATGCGCAAATATGAAATTTTGGTGTAAGGATGTGTAGATGAACTAACCTGTAGTTGTGGCTTTTATATGTGGGTAACTTAACATCCTCACTTTCTACAATATCAAATTTGATGAAATATAAATTGAATTGTCAGTCACGTTGAAAGACGTTCGACTAGACTTTTATAAATTCTTCGATTTGTGAATTTTTCTAAGGTAGCTTAACTTGAAAAACAAAAATTTTAGAAACCAGTACTGTTTAAAAAAAAAAAAACTTACTGATATAGTTTTCGAAGAAAACAAAACATATGCAAATTTAAAAGTGCATTTATGTTACCAATTAATTTATTGTTCACTTTTTGTAAAAAAGTGAAATAGAACTAAGTGAAGAAAAACACATTAAAGAAAATAAAAAATGATACTACTTTCTAATACAAATCATCTTTTTGGATTCTTCTTATAATAATGATGAACATTTTCTAAATAGAAGTTTCTGACTCCGTGAAATCAAATTATAAATACACAACGGCTTCTTTGCAAAAATCGGATTACGTCAATTAGCTGTGCTGCTGAGTTCATACGGCGATAGTTGTAATCTCTGAAACTTCCGAAGATGGCTTTAATGGCGGAGATCAAAACAAGAAACCCATTGAAGAAGATAATCGAAACAAGAAACTGAAAGAAAAGGTTAAGGTGTCGTATTCTCTACCAATTCCAGACGAACTTATCCTAAGTTGCTTCGTACTCGTTCGGAGATGTCACTACCCGTCGCTCTCCCTCGTCTGCAGTTCCTTCCGTCGTCTCATGCCGAAGCTCTCTGACGATCGCTTGCGTCTCGGCTACACCGAAAGCGTTCTTTATGCCTACGTTGGATTCCCTCCTGCTGAAAACCCTAGGTGGTACATTATCCATCGTAAACCCTATCGAAACTTGCCGAACACGTTTTCTTTAAGATTGGGCAAAATCGATACACTTCCTCCCATGCCTTGGGGATCTGCTGTCGTCACAATCGGATCAAAGATGTATGTAATCGTTGGCTGTGTTGGCGATACACCCACGTCCAATGTGACTCTCATAGATTGCAAATCTCACACGTGTTGCTCGCTCACAAGTATGAAGGTTGGTCGCTGTCGCGCAGCCGCGGGAGTAATTGACGGAAAGATTTATGTAGTAGGAGGTTGCGAGAGTCAATATTCTGATTGGGCCGAAGCGTTCGATTTAGAGGCACAGATTTGGAATCCTGTGCCTAGTCCGTACCCTAATGCGTATGGGAGAGGAGAGTTTGAGTTTATGACATATGCTGTGATGAAGGAGAAGATTTACTGTTTGGATATTTATCACGTTTCTTCTGTTTACGATCCCAAGGATGGTAAATGGGACTTTTGGGATCATGAAATGATAGATGTTCTGTGGAATGAGTCGTCTTGTGTGATTGATCATTTGCTGTTTTCCATTAATCCGGTAATGCATTTCCAGGGATTTCCAGTACACATATATGATCCAGAGCAGAAGACTTAGAGTTCCTTTAAGGGTTTACAAGGTTTTCCGGATAATATCTTTCGCGATGAATGTAAACTGGCCAATTTTGGTGGGAATTTGGTGATTTTGGGGTCTGATGTGAGCCGGTTTAGTAAGTATGACGGTAATAAAAGAGAGATTTGGTGCATAGAGATTGCTTGGGAAAGAAAGGAAGATGGTGCATTTTGGGGGAAGGTCGAATCAGTCGCGGTTGTGCTTACAACCCCAAAGACGTCTTCTGTTGAGCTTTGTCGAACTGTTACGGTTTGATGTGATACATGGGATGGTTTCTTACAGGTATGCTTCTTTAGTACTTTGATGATGAATTCTGATGTTTAGACTTTTGTCTCTAGCTTCAAGGCTTAGTTAGATTTTCATGAACTTGCAGGCGAATGATCTTTATTACTATCTATTGTTTGGGCAGCTTGTTTGTCTGATAATTAACAAAGATGAAACACAGGGGCTAAGAAGCTATTATCTGAAGCCTCAAGAGTAACCTCAAGAGTATTCCATTTGCACAATGTGAAGTACCGTTTTATAAAAAACACTCTTACGGAATATTCTTAGTAAAAGTCTTATAAGATGTATATAATGAGTTATATACATTTTATAACCATTAGACTTTTTTAGAACTTTTAGGCCATTCTATTGTCCGTTATACAAAACTAGGAAACTTGTTGAAATATGAAATCCTTTTGTTCGCTAATTCTCAGGTTATCTGTGCAGTCTCACTATTGCAATTTTAATTTTATCCGTTTGCTTTTGGATATACATCATTATATCCCTGATGACAAACAAACATAACAGAACCCAATGTGGTTATATATATCAGCAAATATGAAATCTTGGTTTAGGGATTTGTAGATGAACAAACCCGTTTAGTTAGCATGTGGTGTTGTGACTTTTTACAATATCAAATTGATAAAATATAAAGACTACTTGATACAAAGCAAAACCGTGCAACCTGAATCTATCTATAAACAAGATGAAGGGAATAAGGGAAAAGCTTTAATTTCCGAACCGAGGTAACTGTAAACATGAGCAAATGAAATCTTTACTTTAGAGATGTGAAAATAGTCTGGGAGCAAAACGAAATTGTTTTACTTTAACTAGGTGTTATCAATAAAAAAAAAGACGAAGAAGCTTTTATTAGATGATAATAGAAAGAAAAATAGAAAGAATAACGAGCTGAGTGAATAAAAGAATGACGAGAACTATTGACTGAGTAATAGAAAAAGTAAAACAGAGAAATGCATTGAGATCACCAGAATCCGAGGACCTTAGTATCAATAACGTTACCAAACTGGGGAAATGCTCTCACACTATCATGAACAAAGCACTTGTATTCAACATTTGCTGTTGACGCCATTTAAAAGACAAAGTAGGGTTTGTCACGTTGAGAGACTTTATACTTTTATAGATTCTTTGATTAATGAACTTTTTAAAGGTAATAACTAATAAGCTTAAAAAATAACAGAAAATTAGAAAACAGTGTAAAAAAATGCAAAATTTAAAGGTGAAAAAGGACGTAAGTGGAATATGTTACAAAAGAGTTAATGTTCTAATCAACGTTTTATTTTGTTATAAATGAAAGTTAATTAAACCATTTTGTTATAAATATGGTTTTTACTTTTAAAGTTTAATATTTTTATTATTATATTTATTAGTATAATTATTATAATCATATATCCGGAAATAATTCTCAGGTAAATGTCATACACTTTGGCTTACCATACTTTTTTAGACGAGGTTTATTCTCCCTTATATTTGATATGATACAATCTTTCTACTTAAGTTAAGAATTCTATTTAAAATTGGGTTTATGGATTTTGAGATTTTATCATATAGTCCATATTGTAAAACACATATCTCTAGATTCCAAGTGATTAATGATAGAATTAGCTCGCATATAGATATTTTTCTAGGTAATGTCAAATGCAAATGAAGATAACAACTCAGCTAACAACATTAGATATTGTGTTAATGAGAACATAACAATAATACAAAAAATGGAACCAGAATAAAAATTTACAACATAGTGGAGGAATTCTATAACTAATTATTATAATAGTCTTGTTTTTTTAGCAATAATTACTTTTAAAATTAAAAGTTAATTTTATATTGAAAATGTGATTTGCAAATCAATCGTAAATAAGAGTTAAAGGCAAAAAAATGCGACTGTTTGTAAAGTAACAAAGTGGTTGTTTATTTGAAATTATTTTGCGACCATTTCTATAAGTCGTAAATGAGTTGCATATATGCAATTCATATGCGGGTGACAATTTAATCATTTATTTTCTATTTATTCATAAAGTATAGTTTAGTCATCAAATAAGAGTGTAAATTCGTTTGTAATTCGTTGAAATTTTACAATATATTTTAAATGATCAAATCATCTACTTTTTTTATAGTGGCTCAAATATATCTAAACTCTTTCTATACATGTATATCTTTTAGTTGTAAGTTGCCTATTGATCCCTAGAAAATTCCTTAAATCGCCATCTTTTTCAATAGTATTTTTTTCTAAAGCAATAATGGAGAAAGTTTTTGTTTGATTAATAAAAAAATATTCTATGATTTTTTAAACATTAAATATAGGTTTTGAAAATTAATATACAAACTAATTACTTACCAATTATAGTTTTTCGTAAAAGTGGAAAAAGAAAGTAAGTGAATAAAAACACATTGAAAAAATAGGAAACGGTTTATCTGAATCTTATGATATGAGATAATATTTAATCAATGAAATAAAAAAGCACAACGGCATCTTTTCCTTGTAAAATAGTAATTAATTAACCTTTCCAAATTGTTTCGGAAAAAAATCAATTTACTAGAGAGTTAATACTTTGAAAAAATTGCAATAAATAAAATAAAACCCTAGCCTATTTCAGTTTCGTTTATAAAATTCTGAAAAAATTTGAAGTGTGAATTAGAAGCCAATATTTTAACATAATGAATAAAACTTCAAATTATTTTTTATTCAGCTTTGTCAATTTTAAAAAGAAAATATTCCCTGCAAGGTTTCTTTACAGAACAAGTAGATGATCTGATCCAAAAAAGAAAATAGAGCGAGATTTCTAGACTCTCTTGTCACTCATCTGAACTTTAAAAGAAACAAAACGATTATTCACGGCGAGACTAAGTTCTTGTCATATTTGGACACGAATGTTCATAGCAGAATAAGTAAGAAAAACAAAAAAAAGGGTGAACAAAGAAAGGAATGTAAACAGTCAACTCTTCAGTTTTTCTTTTCCAAACCCAGTAGGTGGAGAACCCAAAGTGGAGAAACCAGAAAACCAACCCAACTTACAAAAAATTAACTGTCAATGATAAGAGTCGAAAGATTCTGACAGCCCAATTTTGGTTTTATGATCACAATATCAGTCATAGAATGATGCACCATTTGGCATTTTGGAGATCCTTGTCCATATTTTTCGCCCTCCCGAGTTGAATGAGGCTAGTATTGTTTGTTTACACTAAAGAGTCGGAATCTCAAATTATTTTCAACTTAAAGATAATAAAATGCATTCTTTGTAAAAATGTTTATTTTTTTTGTCCAGAATATAATTTAACATTCATAAAAAAAAATGTTTCTCGGCTTTGTTTGCTCTTTTCTCCAATTCAAGTCTTGCAGCTTGCTCTTGGTTCAGCTGCTGCCCTAGTCTGTCTGTTGTCTCTCTCAGCTGAGTCTCAACCTAAGGCATATTACAATGGAAACGATGTTGCTGATTTTCAAAATACTTATCTATATACGGTTTTCTATTCATCCTTGCAATTTCTTCAACATGGTTTAGGAGCTAACTTGCTTAGCTTTCTTCTGTGGAACCAATCTTATAGTACTGCTTGCAAGACACGGATTCATATTTTGTTTTGATGAGAGAAAAAGATTCAAAGAGTTTAAAGATACAGAGACTTACCTGTAGAATCAGTTAAGAAATCATCTGCTACTGCTGTTGCAGGTTTCTGCTGTAAACCCAAACCACAAGTAACCTCCGGAACAGAACCATCCTCCGACACCAGTAGCAACTCCATTTATTTCCTCCGAAACAGAACAATCCTTCCAGAAACAAAAAAAGGAAGGAACAAAAAGATATGTGAATCCTCTGTTTTCTTACGAATGGAGAGCATCAGTTTCTTCTCTAAGACTAGTTATATTGTACTAATTGCAAAATGGGGATATGCTCTCTCACTATCAATCTATAGATTCAAAGAGTTTAAAGAAACAAATACAAACCTGCAGGATCAGTTAAGAAATCATCTATTATTAGTCCTCCACCCATTTGAAAATTGTATAGTTTCTGCTGAACAAGTAAATCTTACTATCAGATAAGTTAACAAAGGAAACAAAACGAGATCTCTAGACTTTATCGTTTTTCAAGAACTCATCTGAACCTTAAGTTTGGTCGTAAAAAGATTTATGTACAAAAAAACGAAAGGAATATCAACAGTCTCCCTCTACACTTCTACACTCAATTGAGGAAATTGCTGATGATGGTGCTTAGTCCCAATGAGGGTTTTGTGTCTCAAGAAGTCATAGAGGACAGCTTTATGTTAATGGGGATGTTTTAGTTCCAATAAACTAGATAATCTCTCCATTTCCAAAACCAGTCAATGATAAACCAGAAAAGCTTCTAACTTTAAACCAAATATACTAAACAGAAGATTCGTACGGACATACGATACAATGAGAAAGATAAATATTGAAGTGAATAGAAATACAATCTTTTAGATTCAACAAAGCCTTTTGTAATACAAAAATATATTTCCTTCTTCACCTCTCTTCTGAATACCTTTGAGCAATTCAATCTCCTCAATAGAGCATATAGATATAGTATATCAGGCTGAGGATGGGAAGATATAATCATAGTGCAATTTTTGCCGTCAAGTTTGGCACGCAAGTAAGCTGTCTCTTCCATAGCCTTGTCGAGCTGTTGTCTCAGCATTAGAATCTCGAGCTGTTGTCTCAGCTTCCTAATCTCATCAGCCGATTGTTTCTGGTTTTGATTCATCTTTTCCTCGGCTATCTCCTTCACCTCCCTCAAAGCTTCCTCTAACTGATTAGAGACCTGACCAGAGGCAACAGAATCAACATATAAAGATGTAAACATCACATATGCATGAACAAGAGAGACGATAACCGAAATATATATTACCTTCTCTTCTATTTCCTTGAGCATTTTCATATATGACTTCTCGAACTCCTTCCACTGAGATGTCTCATGTTTAAAAGACAGCTTTTATTGCTTCAATCTTCTTCTGCTTTTCCTGGAACGTGGCCTCATTCTCCTGAGAATAATATCAAATTTTAACCAGATACATGAAATGAAATGTCAAAACATATTTAAAAATAAATAAAAGATTTAAAATGTTTCACCCTTAGCTGAAGTAATAAGTCAGGCATATATGATTTTCCATTGATCCTCTTTGAGATTTGTTCGACTAGGTTGAGAAGATCCTGGACTAGTTTATCTTTCTTGCTTTCAAGGATATCAGCCCTATTGTCAAACAACACCTTACGGTCACCACATTCCTTGAGAATTTCCTATAAGCAGTTTGGGGAATTATATAACATGCAAGAAAATAAATATTAATTTTTCTTGTTGGCATCTTCCCGCATCATCAAATGTTTAAGTGCTTGAACTTCATCTTGAAGCCATGTCATCGATTCATGTACCTCATCCACCCTTGCATCAAGGGTGGATTTGAATTCATCTGTATCGGCGATGATAGATTTTAGACACTCGATTACGTTTTTTCGCAGAAAGAGGAGAAGGGAGAATCACATTAGATCCTGAACTTTTTGAGGCGTGTGCGAAATATAAAATTTGTAAACCATAAAATTATAATATTCACAAATCACTATGAAATAAATGTCAAAATATAAAGGATAAACTTACATTTGCAGCAGCGTTTGATACACAACCTGGTGGAAAATCTCTAACTGCACCAATCTTCCATCTTTTAAAATTGAGATTTGGCATAACTCCTATATGTATATGTTACTATTAATAAACAAATTGTATATCGTAAAATACATTCAAATCATTAAGTAAGTAAACGTATTGCGATTACATATAAATATGGTTTTTGTAACAGAAACATATTTATAAAAATTAACAACTTTTTAATTCTTGTTATTTACGATTGTATATTTCATAAAGTTTATAAATTCTTATTACAAATGTTACTAATTGAAAGTGTAAATACTCCACCAAATATGTTACAATTCTTATAAAATTGTTATAAGTTAATTAATTTTTTTATATATCTCTAAAACTCACTAATTATATAAAATTACATTTCATTTACAAACTATCTAAAAATACATTTCATTTACAAATTATCAAAAATATCTTACACTTTTTCCAATCACAAATCATCTAAATCATAATTTTTAAACATCATAAAGTTTTTAATTCTTCTTAATTACAAATGTATATTAAAAAAAGTTATAAATTCTAAAATTCATAAATTGTGTATTTTTAAATTCATAAAGTTTTCAAGTTGTATATTTCATAAATATTTATTAAAAATGTTACTAATTGAAAGTGATAATAGTCCATAAAATATGTTACAATTCTTATCAAATTGTAACTTGTTTTTAAAATTGTTATAAATTAACTAAATTTTTTAAATATCTATAATAATCTTCTAACAATCACTAATTATATAATGACAATTTCATTAGAAATACCACTTTTAGCAGCCGTATTTCGGCAAATGCCACTTTTTAAAAATATTTAGGGTAATGCCACTTTCTGAACAATGACGCACTTGTGTTTGACAATTTTGCCCCTGATCTTGGTTAACGAGAGTGACGACTATGAAGAAGAGCTTATAGGAGAGTGGCATTTATTGATAAGAGAGAGATGCCACTTTTAAAAACAATAATTTCTTATTATTTTATGATATTTATGACATTTTCTTTTTAGGTGGGAGAGTGAAAATAACAGTATTTTATAATATTTTATTTATAAAAAGTGAAAGTGAGAATTTTTATCCTTTTTTGTCATTATCTTTACGTGTTGTGACCCTTTTTCATTTTTTTTGTCCACAATTAACAATTTGCCCACAAAAGAGCAGGACAATTTTAACAAAAAAAGCAAGTAGACACTGTTGTTTCATATATCATCTTTGAAAAACAAATTCAGCAAATAAAGTGAAGCCGTAATAAATCCCACAACCCACATTACAAAACTCATCAAGAAGCATTTGTGATGGTTTCAAAATCTTTAATCCTTTAAAAACAATAATTTTTCAACCATTTCAATGTGTATCTCTTAAAAAATAATCAATTTATGTGGACAAGTAATTTATTTCGTGGACAAGAATTATGGACAAATAAAATTCGTGTGGACAAATAACAAATTTAGTGGATGAAAACAATAATCTGTCCATCGTTTTAATGTATACGAGTTTTTTATAAAGTACTAAAATTGATGTCTCAAATCTCAACACTCTTCAACTTGCGGAGACCTATTCTCAGAAGCCTTTTACCTTTGCGGATACAAATTATGAATTGGACAAGAATTCAATTTACTGGACACGCACACGATTATTTGTCCATCACTCCGTTTTTTATCCACCACTCTGTTATTTGTCCACCACTCTTTTCTTTGTCCACCACTTAGTTATTTGTCCACCAACATCATGAACCCAAATAATTAAACAGTCAATGATCTAGAACCCAACATAATGAATCAAACAACATTCCACATAAAAATAGTAATCGGGAAATTCACCTGATGGATAGGAGGATACATAGAAGAGATATTAACGTAAAATGCCACTTGTAGGTTCGAAGTTTTACGAAATGCCACTTTTTCACCTTTTTAGTTTCATTATTTGTCCACCACTACGTTATTGATTCACCGCTACGTTATTGATTCACCGCTACGTTAAGTGTTCACCATTCTATTATTTGTTTACCACTCCGTTATTGTCCACCACACCGCTATTTGTCCACACCTCCAGAATAAGAACTCTCTGAAGGACCCATTATCGTTCCTTGCCAATTAAACATGTCACCAGCAACAAGACCTAAAAAAAAAAAAAGAAGGACGAAGAATAATGGTAGACAAGGAGAAATGGTGGGTGACGAAAGAAGAAGAAGTGGACAAACATATTGGTGGAAAATTTCAAGTTCTAATCTCAGAAGTTTTCGACATACAGACACAAATTATGAAATATGGTGGACACAAATTGTGAAATGGACAATTTCGTTTGCAATAACTTGGTAGACAATTTTGTTTACAAAAACAAACCTTTTACTACGACACCAACACATCAAACTGAAAACGCATGAACCCTAAACCAAAAATTCACAACGAAATCAAAGCAAAACCCTAAAAATAAAAACTTTTTTTCAAACATTTAGGTCTCAAGGTGTCAATAATAGTATCTGCATGTCTAAATTATAAAATTTGGACCACAGAAAAAAAAACAGAAAGATGAAGATTTACTTGAGCTGTGACGGATGAGGTTCGAAAGCTCCTTTTGAAGCTCTCAGTTTGAGCTTCTTGGAGAAATATCTATTTTTCGTGGAATTCACTTGTAAGAAGAGGCTTCAGATTCGTCAACTTCAACCAAAAGAAACCCTTTTTCAAATCCCCCATCCACCAAATTCACCAGCAGTGATGATGATTCCCACAAGCTCCAATGAACAAGCTCGTTTTGTTAATCACCTCCACCATATTCCTCTTCTCTAATTAGTCAATCATCTTCGAACGAAGAAAATCGCTTCAGAATTTTCCACAAGAAAAAAGAGAAAAAAAGAGAAAAGATGGAAAAAAAATCGGGAAAAAGAAGAGAGAAAGAGAGGATGAGGGAGAGAGAATGAGAGAGAAGACAAGTCTCTGTTTGTCAGAATAAAAAAGAATAAATAAAGAATGAGGGCATTTTTGTTTTTCTCTCCCATAGCTATAGTAGAAAGTGGCATTTGTCGAAAGAATATTTCCAAAGCGGCATCTTTCATACTTTACGTTTTAAAAGTGGCAGTTTGGTTAAAAATTCCTTATATATTTTGATTTACAAACTATCTAAAATACATTTTGTTTACAAATTATCTAAAATCTATAACAATTTTTTTAAATTACAACATTTCTAAATCATATTTTTTTAAAAGGGATTATCTCCAAAAATGCCACATTCTAGAGTAAACTTACCAAAAATGCCACATTTTTAGAGACTTACCAAAAATGCCAAAAAGGGAACTGTTGTTGTGCGAATAAAATACCGAATTGTCCCCACATAGATTTTAAGGAAATTAGCGGATGGGGAACGTTTTGCCGCTTAAACGTTAAGCGTAATCGACAAACCCTAGAAGGGCTACTGCTACGATTTGTATCCAAAACACGAGATTTTGGCGGAATATAATTTATGGCAGAGAAAACCAGTGAGTTTAAAGAGTTAATTGCAACCTCGAAGCCGAGAAGATGGCTTGCAAAAAGGGAACAGAAGGGTTATTGGGAAGAGACGACGAAAGCAGGGAATTAGGAGACTCAGGAAAAGAGGAAAGCCGGAGTATGGGCAGAAGGTAATTTGTTATTAGAAATCGCAGTAGTGTGGTGTAATTTAAGAAAGAGACTGCCATTAATAGCATTGGGGTGAAAATAATTGGGCATCCGGAATTTATAATCTCGCAGGGAAAAGGGGTCGGAAAGGAGACGATGGTCGGGAGGGAGGGTGACGAGACGGTAATTAGCACATCGAAAGCTTCCAAATTTATAACTCACAGGGTATAGAAGCTATGACGTTGACTTGGTTTTGGTTGTTTTATACAATGGAAACAGTGCAGCGTCGGTGGGGAAGAACCAGAGTGAACTGATTGGTCGTGAGTCGCAAACAAGAGATGAAGAACCCAATATGGCTGGTGAGAGGTAATGGGCATATTCATGTGTCTTTTTTTTGGGAAGGAAGGATCATATATGTTTGAGTAAATGGATAAAAGAACTGGTTATGGGATTCAATTGTGGGCCTAGTTTAGGAAAACAGTTATAATGAAGGGGTATAACTGGCAAACTTATGGATGCAGGGCCAAGAGTGCAAGGGACAAAGAAATACATCATAAAGGAAATGGTGTACTCGAAGAAGGTACATCATACACTGATGAACCCAAGGAACAAAGAGGATTGAAGTGGCCATGAAGATTGTTTGCAACAAACAGAATACCATTAAAAAGGCGTATCAACTCGTACTCAAAGCCAGATTATTTGCGAGATATAGCAGAAGTGCTTGAAGGTTCATAAGAGTTTAAGTGGTTGAGGAACAGTAGTTTTGGGAGGTGTTTGATCAGCCAACCCGTAAGTGTTCGATGTCAGGGAAACTTGTGCACCAATTTCTTTGCAGATCATTGGTTACACAAACAAAATATGAGCTCTGGTTTGTGTTTGGAGGTTATCCAATAAGGTTCTCCCTCCGTGAATTTGCTATCATTACAAGACTGAACTGCAACCAATTGCAAAGTCTAGCTGAGAAAAAGAAGATGCAGCAACCGGCAGAAGTAGATGGAGACTACTGGTATGAACTTATTGGCGAAGAAGATAGTTACACAGTCCCTGACTTAGTCACTATGTTAAAGGAAGACAAAGAGCTGCCTGAATCAGAAAAGATGTCAGGTGGGCGAAGACTGCGACTGGCTCTGATTGTCCTAGTAAAGGGTGGTCTAACATGCAACTCTTCTAAGTGTGAAACCAACAAATAAAGTAGTAGAGATGGTGAAGGATATTGAGGCATTCAGCAAATATCCATGGGGTCGGGTGTCGTTTGAAAGAACCTTGGAGATGGTGAAAGTAGGCATGAAAGTTGCATCAACCACAGAACTTGGAGAGAAGCTGTGTAAATCTCACATAGTCACACATGGCTTCAACCTAGCTTTCCAATTACTAATTTTTAAAGTTGTACCAGGGTTGGAAAATGAGCTGCCAGATGGAGAAGATTGGGTAACCACTAGCAGCGGATGTGGCGTACAATTATCTCAAAATAGAGGTTTCCACAATGGGCATGTGTTGATTTAAAAGGAAAAGATATTAGTGACTGAAATTTTCTTATTTTTTAACTCAGCTGCTGGTGAAAAGCATAATTGAAGCTGAATTCAATCTTGGTGACGGAGATTACAGCTGGAAAGATGATGTTGAAGACACGGGAATTGATCACATCGTTGCTGAATTGGTAGGTGGTCGAACATTCAGGAAACAGACTGGAAAGCGATCATACATTATCTACCACTGATAATAGAGAGGGTGCTTAATTCCAAGAAACCAACTTGCAAGAAACCAACAAAAGTATGTAAGGTGACTGAAAAGAAAGGTTCAGAAACGGCGAAAGCGAAATTTGTTGACAGAATGGGAAAGGCAAAAGGCAAGCGAACGAGGGAGGATATGGGGGAAGATGAATCTGCTGGAGTGAATGCAGAGATACTTAGAGAAGTCGAAAGGCTCAACAACGAGCACACCTCGGAGATCCAAAAATTGTTTGCAATAAAGAAACAACTACTCAGAAGTGAATTATATGATGACCTACTGCATGCACTGTGTCAAAAAGAGCCATATACCAGAAAATCTTCTCCTACTATTGCTAACGAGGGTAGTGGTGGAAGCAAAACGCCATGGGGTGTGTTCGGAGTCAATGTCGCAGGAATTATAGGAAGTGTGAACAAAATGTGCACAAACAAAGACATAGGGACGGTGTGTGAAAAAAGAAAATGGAGTGATAGGACAGGCAATAAAATTGGAACAGGGGGGAGAGACGATGATAGAAATGAGGAGAAGGTTAGGGCAGGAGGAGGAAAACTCAGGTCAAATACAGTAGCTGATGGAATGGAAATGGTTAGAGCATCTAATTAAAACGTGCACTTAGGTGATATATAACTTAAACATATTTATCATGTTTTGACATTGCGTAGGGGAATTGGCAGCATGGGGATGAGAGTCCAGCAGACATGCGTGGGAGCACACATGCAGAGGTATGGCAGGAAGAGATAAAAAAGAGCTTTAACTCATTTACAATCATATGCGAGATGCTGAAATTTGTGTAACCAATCATGCCTCATAGATAGCGGTAACGGTTGGCTGTGTACAAGAGAAAGAAGCAGGGAATAGGAAAGGGGCAGAATTGGGAGCAGGGGATAGAGATGAGGAGGAGGTTGGCAACATACCTGAAAATCTCAGCGAGGTAGGAAAAGAAGATAGAGTGGTAATAATTTGAGCAAACTCATCAACTACCATGGTGGTTTTGGCTGCTTTATATTCCTAAAATGTATTGACTGTGTGTTGGCATTGCTTAAAATGCCCATGTTCTAGGTGGGGAGAGGCTAGCAAACAAATCAGAAAGTCTGCATGGCGAGGTATAGTACAAACATCGGGGAGACTACTTTAAACCATTTAGACTCTAATAGACCATGGGAGATTATGTTTGACCATGTACAGTACCCCCACAGATGGCAACCGCGCATGGAAGTGAGGGAGACAAAGACTCTGGGGATAACAATCGGGAGGAATTGGCAGTCGAAAGCAGTAAAAAGAAGTCGGCAATCCTGGGAGCTCAGACCAATGGAGAAGGAATAGGTAAAAAAGAAAACAACAACTTAGAGGAAAAACGGTTCATGCTTGTTGAGCCATCTGAAATAAATGCAAGTGAGGACTCAATCAGAAATCGCGTTGGCCATGCCGGTTATGACACCAGTATAGGACATGTAAGTCTATGATGGACACAAACCGCAGTGAGAAAAAATACCTAAGAAATAAAGGCGAAATCTTTAGCTGAGAAGGGTAATATGGCAGGGAGGACATGATGGATTGGAGAACATCATTGAAGGGAATTCTGCTGTTGGAAACATAGCGGGGGAGAGCAAAGTAGAGGTAGGGAAAACATTAGGACGGCGGGATTATTATTTGGGAAAATACTGGGAAATTTTTTTTGGACTTGATTACAAAAAGGTATTGATCCAATGCAAATGTGTAACCTGGCTTTCTATGGTTAATTTAAGGCAAGGATGAAGGCGGAGCGAATGAAACCATAGCAAGAGGAGAGTAGGGTGGAAACAATAACGCTGGGAGCATCAACTTTGAGGAAATAACTTCATCAGAAGAAGAGGTAATCTACCTTCAATGTTAGGCCCTATAGCATAATTAATCTATTTGAGGCTGCTTGTAAACAGGAATAATGAAAAAACCACTTTGCAGGGGGTTACAAGCAGAGATAGCCAGAAGAGGCAACATATGGGGGAAGGGAGTGAAGATGAGCTACCCCCTAAGCGTAATCAAAAGAACCCGAAACGATATGGATTCAGTGAGACACCAAAGGAAAAAGGAATTGCAAGCACGCCACATAATAAAGAGTACAACCCTTTACAGGTTGTGGATGACGAACTCAGAAAAAGTTCAAACAGAAGCTATCCTCGAATCGGTGCATGTATGTTTTGACACTTCCAATTGGTGTGGTTTACAAACATTTAACATAAATGGAATAATAACCACCAACAGCGGACAAATATCCAACAGAGAATATGTTATCAACGACATTGAGGTGCGGAAATCTTTTTTCAAGGAGATATACACCCCAAAATGCCACGTTAATAGTCAGGTAAGTAAGCTCAACATTGAAATTTGTTTCTGTTATTAAACTTACGACGCGTAAAACCTGAAGAGGACAACATTAATTTATGTGTACAGCATATGGAAGCCATGCTCAGCCTGGTCTAGCTACAAGTGGGGGGTACACTCCTTGCACGACGCATCGCAATACTCGATACCTTGTGTAAACATATGATGGTTACAGAACATGCACAACACAAGAAAACTAAAGAGAAGTAGAGGTATACTGGAACAACATGATAAAGAAATACGTTCGAGGTGATGTGGCAAGCAGCGAAGGGAAAATGGCATGGATAACAGATGTGGACATGATCCACGCACCAATGCACTGGGATAAAGATCATTGGGTGTGCGTGATCATAAATCTAAGGGAAGGCAACATTTTGATCTTAGACTGCCTTACATACAGCAGACTACAAGCTACCTAGAATAATGAAACCAATAGTGGAATTGCTACCGTATATACAAAGTGACTTGGTGGAAGCAGATAAAGCCACATATAAGCTACAACTAGCATTTGAGTTCAAGAGAAGCCATGAGGTGTTGCAGAATGACAAGACAGGCGATTGTGGGCCTCTAACTGTAAAATTCATGGAACTTCATGCGAATGGGATGGCCATGATAGGGCTGACAGAAGAAATTGTTGACCAGATCCGGATGAAATATGAAGTTGACGTGTATGAAGAGTTTATCGTGACTTTAGGCTAACATTATCTATTTATTCATTAAATATAGGGTCATATGATGATGTAATGAAGACTACTCGGTGTTATGACAACCTTGGTACGAGAATAAATGGCGCCAAATCTAAGAACTTAACCCGCAGGGTTCGCAACCTGTGTTGGATGTCCCTCGCGTAACATTGTTGGCCACCACTACCGAGATGATGTATTGTCCTCAAGATGGACGGTAACGACTTGGGAGAATAACTTTTCTGGGCGAGGAAAAGAAAAAACACAAATGAAGTGGGCAAACATAAAAACTTTGCAAATGGGCCTCTAGCTTATTGAAGTGGGGCAACTAAAAAACTTTTCAAATGGCTAATAATATGGACAAGAAAGGGTTAAGGCCATACGTTAGGAGGACGTTAGAAATTAACAAAAAAATGGCCGCCCAAATGGTTTCGTCCATTCTGAAACGGTGCATCATTATGGGGGACAAGATAGACATAAACTAATAAAATGGGCCTCGTTGAGGATAGAAATTTGTGGATCTTGGCAGAGATATTTTTTCGGTTTACCAAAAGTAATAATATTTTATTAACCTATTTTTACTGCTGCAACTAAAGCACATCTAACATAAAAAGCTCAGAGGGCTACAAATCAAGGCACCAAATATTAATTACAGGAGCTAAAACAGTCAATCTCACCGGGTACCATGAGCCACATGAGCTACAGCGAGACATCGACATCTTCTGAAAGGTCTATAGACTTGAATGATGATACACATGGCTTCCAGTACAAATGTTTTTGTGGAGGAGGCGTATCCCTGGCAACTAAGCCTAGTGGTAAGAACAATGGGAGTTTATTCTAAAAATGCCAAAAAGCACCATTGGACGTAAGTACCATCAAATGTTGTTTCCCAAGTCAAAATAGTTGCTACCGCCGTTGATTTATATTCCTGATTTTTATAACATATTCAGGAGGGCGAAGTCCACATTGACAAGTGGTGGGATGTGTCGGTATATGAGGAGTTTATGTCGGCGCGTTCTCGGGACAATGAAATATCCGAACGCATTACTAACTTAACGAGGGGATCCGTGGGGGAGTATATTGACCCTCGGTTGATGTGGGCACAGCTAGGGCACCACACACAAAACATCACGGCGCTGCAAGAAAAAATTGCAGACGTTTAGGAGATGTTGGAAATTCTTCGGGGAAACACACAGGCAACGGTTATTCGTGCTGTGAGAGCCTCCATGTTTGCAAGAGCCTCCAACATGTCTGTCTTGGTGTCTCTCCAGGTAAGTGGATTAACAGTGTTGGTTGCACTGTTCAAGTAAAGAAGCACTACTTATGTGTCGGTTTTATTTTGGTGGGGTGAACTATCCACATGTTCCCTAACTTTTTTTTGGTGTTATTTTGCCATATTTGTAGTATATGTGAATCTAATGTGGCATATTTAGAAATTGTCGCTCGTTTAAGAATGGACTGTCATAGTTGCACTTGTAGAAGCAAATAATTTGGAACAACATGACTCGATGATTAATGATAATAAACAGGGACTAACTGTCCACAAAATAGACTTGGACTTACGGAGGATGTGGTCAAACAATTGAGACGAAACAAAATGCATTTGATCCGATTTGCTTAAGAATGCGCAAGGGCTTAATAATAGTTTTGAGCCTTTAATTTTTGGCTCCAAGCAATTCAAAGGCCCCTGGAAAAAAATGTAGAGAACTGTCCACAGAATGATCGTAAACACCATAGTCCGCATAAAGGGCAAACAATACATTGTGGACTGGGTAAACATGGGGATTTTTGTCCACACGATGGACGAAAGAGACCACGAAAGGTCCGCCAGAAGGACTTGCAGAGGATATGGTCTACAATAGGAAACTTACGTACAGAAGGGCCCGTAAGAGAAGGCTAGAAACTAAATTAATAAGGAGTCAACCATAAATTTGTTTCAAAACTTTCATGGGCCTCACAATAGGTCAATATTTTGGGCCGAACACTTCAACCTTTCCCCCTGGTTTAAGATGAGGGTATTCGTCCACATAATAGACTAAAAGGTCGATATTCCACGAGAAGACGACGTAAAGAAAGAAAAAAAGGTCCGCGGAATGGACTTGAAGATGATATGGTCTACAATATAAATGTTACCTACTGAAGGGGCCCGTATAGAGGGCTAGAAACTAAATTCATTAGGGGCCAACAAAAAATTAGATTAAGCACTTTAATGGAGCTTATAATGGGTAAATGTTTTGGGCATAACAGTTCAATCTTCCATGCTCTGAGAAGGTGCTACTCGCCTACATAATAGATGCAAAGGTAGATGGTCCACTAAAAGGACGACGTAAAGAAAAACAAAGAGGTCTGCGGGATGGACTTGAAGATGGTATGGTCTATAATATAAACGTTAACTACTGAAGGGGCCTAAATAGAAGGCTAGAGACTAAATTCATAAGGGGCCAACAAAAAATTAGATTAAGCACTTTCATGGACCTTATAATGGGTTAATGTTTTGGGCCCAACACCTCGATCTTCCCAGCTAAGAAAAGGAACTACTTGTCCACAGAATGGACGTAGTCATCGCTGGTTCGCTAAAAGGATGTCGTAAAGGAAAACAGAAAGGTCCGCGGCATGGACTTGAAGATGATATGGTCTACAATATAAACGTTAACTACTGAAGGGGCCGAAATAGAAGGCTAGAAACTAAATTCCTAAGGGGCCAACAAAAATCGTTGGTCCACTAAAAGGACAACGGGAAGAAAAACCAAAAATTTTGCGGCATGGACTTGAACAGGATATGGTCTACAATAGAAACGATACGTACTGAAGGCTAGACACTAAATTCATAAGGGTGGAACAAAAGTTTGATTCAGCACTTTCATGGACCATAAGGAAAATGATTTCTAATTGACATAACATGGGACAGTTTGGAGAAGTTGGAGGAATAGAGTAAGTAGAATTGGAGACCAAACAAAAAAGGTCATCCAGCAAACGATCAAAACAGCAACACATGTCCCATGATATATCCTCTCCGATAACATATCATATCCACGCAACCCGGGTTAGCCACCACCTGCGCGGGAGAAATAAGCAACAATTTAAATTAAATTCTTGGGGTGGAGAGGCGAAAAGCACCCAAAAATACAACAAACGATTGAATAAGTGCTATGTATATGACCTGAAGTAAACAACACATGGAAAAGAGAAGATGCTACAAAAATGTCGCTTCTTTGAAGGCACAAAAGGGTAGTTGCCATAAGACGCCGATAAATATTTTCAAAAAATAAACATGTTACTCACGGAGCTATATGTGTGCATCACAAGTTTTCCTGTTATGCCCACTGCAAAAGCAACGATCACAAGTAGTAATTCGTTTCTTGGTTCCCTGAAAGCAAAGCTGACAGTTAATTTATGACAACCAAACTTCCAAAACTGGATACTAGGGGGCGCTAAGCTGAGAAAGTGATAACTTACAAAATTTCCTTCCCCCCGAGAAGGGATCCGAAGTTTCTTAGGACGGCCCGACCCGCGTCTCAAACTTAGGGCTTTAAACGACTCCTCAGTATCAGCTTCAAGACTGTAAACTTCTTCATTGCTTGAAACAGGCATGACAACATGTTCATAAGTTTTGAACCATGTCGAGACTGCATAACAATCCCTAACAAACATGTACTGGTCCAAATCATTAACAGCCCTAGCAGCAAGCGTGTAGCAACAAGGGACCAGCAACAAATCAAATACCTTACAAGTGCAAGTTTTTTTTTCCAAATCAACTGTGAAAACACAACCAGCGCCGTCGTTAACTTGGTAAATCCACTGACTTGCAGCTAAAACTTTACAGTCCTTTGCTTCCTTTAAATGATCAACCAGCAACAATTCAATCTCCTTGGTGCATCTATACCTAGACTGACTGGCCTTAGCACGACGACAGTTAAACTAACTCATGAGCATTGTGTGGAGGGATTCCATCATTGATACAATAGGAAAGTCTATTGCCTTTGTCATAACTGAATTTAACGATTCGCAAATATTACTAGTCATCACATTGTACCGCATTCCAACACAATGGGACAACGCCCAATGAGGCAATCCTAGCTTAAGAAGAAACGTAGCACACGCAGGACTTCATTTTTCAATTTCCGCCCCCTAGAACCGAAAATCCCCAACTGTATATAGGACCTAGCAGCTTTTGATACAACTTGAACTAAACCGTCACTTTTAAAGCGAGATCTAACATTGCGGCACAAGTGGACAGTACAAGCACCATGGTGGGCAAGAGGGTAAACAACGCGAAGACCGGCATAGATGGCAGCATACCTGTCAGACACAAACATGAGATCTTCAGCATCGGGAATAATTTTGCTTAAGTTTTTCAAAAACCATACGCAACTAGACTCGTTTTCACCGTCAACTACTCCAAACGCTATCGGGAACACTTGCAAGTTAGCATCTTGCCGGCAGGCAGTAACCAAACAACCCTTATATTTCCCTTTCATTTTGGTACCATCAATGACAACCGCTTTCCTCAAAAACTTAGCACCAGCAATAGATGCACCCATTGCCAAAAAAAAAGAAATTTAAACTCAGTGTTACTATTTTTGTCCCGCCTTGTCACCATTTCTGTAATCGTCCCCGGGTTAGTTGCCCGTAAACGGTGCAAATAAGTCGATAAGAAACGGAAGCTCTCTTCCTCGTTACCCCGGGCTGCAGCTATGGCAAACTCTTTTGCGTGCCACGCTTTCCTGTAAGATATAGTGACATTCAATTCAGATAAGACCATGTTAGGAAGGTCACATGCACGGGGACTTTTCTTGCCGTTGGCGAATTTGGGCTGCAGCAAACCAGCCAAAACGGTTGCAGTTACCTTCTCTCCATACCTTAACCTAGCTCGGACATCACATGGATGTTTAAGCTGAACAGTTCTGACCTCATAATTCTCAAATGACTTGTGTCTGACAGCGTAGATACGCCAACTACATTTAGGGTCGACGTAGTTAGCAATAACACGTTTGGTATCGGATTTGGTAAACTTAAAGAAAACAAGCGTTTCATCGCATAAACAGACAACACAGTGTGAAGCTCCTTTTTGTTAACAAATAGCCTACCAACGTAAATGGCATCTTCACCTAATTTGAGATCCATATTCCTTTCCTGGGGAGGTAAACCTCTAAGGTTGTCACAATGAGGAGGAGCGTCATCGAAGAGAGGATCGTCCTCATCAATGTTCATGGGCCCCAGGGTTGGCCCGGGGTTTTCCTCCAGGCTGGGGTTTTCTGCATACTCATCAATAATGTCAAAGCCATCTTGACCAGAGAAATTATCAGCATCTACTCCAACTCTTACCTCGGCCAGCTGGGACTCATGAATTGGGGTGGAACGACACCAAGCTGCAGATGGCTCCCCCACTTCCCAGGCGCCTATATCACCTAGCCGAATGGTTACCATCAAATCTTCTCTGATATCACCCGGATTGGAAGAGCACGCTTTATCAAAATCATGGGCAGAGGGGTGTTCCTTGTTAATCAAAGCTAGACGCTCCTCGAAAGCAGCATCAGGATCATCCCCAACTGAACCACCGGTTGGTTTGCTAACCTTGGAACGCACGCGGGAACTGTCCACCAGAATTGGATTCCCGTTGACGACAGAGATTGTGGTGGACGGATGCGTCCCAGATTTGGCTAATTGGCTGCAAAAACTTGGGAAAATGAGTTCCGGGTCACCGAGATTCCTTGGATTTCCGACGACTTCTTCAAACAAACCATTTAGGGCACGGCGGCTACTAAGTCTTATGAGGTCGACGGAGCGATCCCTGGAGCTTCTCACCATAAAGTCAGGAACAATTGTGGACATAATATCCAATCCCGTAGAATTAGGCTTCTCGGCCATCATTTTGCCGACTTGCAAATGGGCCCCCAGTAACCCATCATTAAATTCTCCCCTAGTCTCCCCTCTCGCAAACATCACAACACTGCATGGAGTATGTTCGGGAGGTTGCAATGGGCCCATCAAACCATCGACTTCAAGATGAGGGCTAGCAAGCCCAATATCAAAATCGGCCCTACCATGTGGCCTTAGCTTAGCTGCCCTATTATCGCCGCAAGGTGTTAGATCGTTTCCTTGCTGCTTCCTATGCAGATCCGCCGGAGGAATAATCCCAGTTTTAATGTCTGCTGTTGCAGACAATTTCTGTCTGACAGCTGCCTCCACCTCATCCTCGAAAGCAATTAAAGCTTCATCATCTATGCTTGAGTCTTCGTCGGCATGTGTTTCATTTCCGCCTCTTTGAGCATCACCGCGACAATGACCCTGACGATCGGGGGCTATTGCACCGCCACCAGCTTTCTCTTGGGTAGACAAATACAAGATCATATCACGGAAATGAATCCTCTTCTTCTTGAACAACTCAAGATCAGTGTCAGATTCCACAGAAACAGGCGGCGATTTTCCTTGGGTGAAAACAGCGAACTTTTCTGGAAACCAAAAACTCAACGAGACATCTGAATCACCGAGGTCATGACGGAAGACTTTCTTAATTTCTTCCTTAAACTCGATAAATCTCATACCAGTAGAAAGTCTAACAGAACGGGGCATGAGTTTCTTACTAACGGTAAAATCCCATTGAAAATCATCGCCACAAGACCACTCGCCAACGATTACGAGGATCGCGTCCCCCATTTTTGCAGACTATTAAAAATAAAAAGGGTCAATTCGATGGACGATACATTTGAAAATGATGGACAAAGGATCTGAATTGAAAATCTCACCTTCTTCGTTGACAGCGTAACATTTGAACGAAATAGACATTTCGTTTTCTTGTCCACATTAAGAAAAACATTGTCCACAAACTGTAGCAACCCTAAAATTCAAATTTGAATTGCCGTCCACACCTACACTCCTCCCGCCGGGAGTCACATCGGCTTCTCTCGGAAACCTAGATCAATAAATAAAAAATTAACTGAACAGAATATAATGGTCATTTCGGCTGTTGTCCACAGTGGAAGATGTGGCATTTTATGTAAGGAGTAAAAACATGTGACATTTTCGGTAAGCCTTGAGAGAAATGTGGGAATTTTCTCTTTTAAAAACATCATTTACTATCCCTTTGATTTTCAAACTTCATTCACCATCATTCAATATGATTTTCAAATCTCTAACATCCTAACACTCACAATTCATATATCTAAACCTTATTTTAAAACTCAAACAATCCAAACACATAAATATAAAATCCAAAAATGAAAAATTTACAAATTGAAATCTTACCTTCGGTGGTTTGGGAAGAGGAAGAGATGTGTTCGACAAGTAAGTGAGTATTCTGGCGAGAGGAGATTTGTCTGGCGAGATTAGAGAGTTTTCTTTTCTCGAGCTCATCGCGAATAAGAAGAACAGTCGGGTTTATAGGATCATCCGACGAAAATTTCCGTAGAAAAGTCGTCAGAAATTAATGAAACCCTAGGCGACGTCGAAATATGGTCGAAAAGTTGTCGCAACCAGAAAAACCCTAGTCTTCCTTGATAATTGGTCGAAAACTCTATTCGACCATAATGGTTCTTGGGCCGTTTCATCGATCATTTTATAATGTAGTCGGTAATCGATCGATTTCTTTTGAAATTTTCTCGAAACTTTTTTACGACATTATTTTGGTCGAATAGTCCGTCGCAAATTAAGAATTTTCTTGTAGTGTTTATATATGGGTATCTTAACATCCTCAATTTCTACCATATCAAATTTGATGAAATTTAAAGTGAGTTGAGATCTAAGAAACTTGTCAGTCACGTTGAGAGACATTTGACTAGACTTTTATAGATTCTTCGATTTGTGATTTTTTATAAGGTAGTTTAACTAAAAAAACAAAAATTTAGTCGAAGAAAACAAAACATATGCAAATTTTAAAATGCATTTATGTTACCAATTAATTTATTGTTCACTTTTTGTAAAAAAGTGAAATAGAACTAAGTGAAGAAAAACACATTAAAGAAAATAAAAAATGATACTTTCTAATACAAATAATCTTTTTGGATTCTTCGTATAAAAATGATGAACATTTTCTAAAATCGAAGTTTCTGATTCCGTGAAATCAAATTATAAATACACAACGGCTTCTTTGCAAAAACGGATTACGTCAATTCGCTGTGCTGCTGAGTTCATACGGCGATGGTTGTAATCTCTGAAACTTCCGAAGATGGCTTTAATGGCGGAGATCAAAACAAGAAACCCATTGAAGAAGATAATCGAAACAAGAAACTGAAAGAAAAGGTTAAGGTGTCGTATTCTCTACCAATTCCAGACGAACTTATCCTAAGTTGCTTCGTACTCGTTCGGAGATGTCACTACCCGTCGCTCTCCCTCGTCTGCAGTTCCTTCCGTCGTCTCATGCCGAAGCTCTCTGACGATCGCTTGCGTCTCGGCTACACCGAAAGCGTTCTTTATGCCTACGTTGGATTCCCTCCTGCTGAAAACCCTAGGTGGTACATTATCCATCGTAAACCCTATCGAAACTTGCCGAACACGTTTTCTTTAAGATTGGGCAAAATCGATACACTTCCTCCCATGCCTTGGAGATCTGCTGTCAACACAATCGGATCAAAGATGTATGTAATCGGTGGCTGTGTTGGCGATACACCTACGTCCAATGTGAATCTCATAGATTGCAAATCTCACACGTGTTGCTCGCTCACAAGTATGAAGGTTGGTCGCTGTCGCGCAGCCGCGGGAGTAATTGACGGAAAGATTTATGTAGTAGGAGGTTGCGAGAGTCGATATTCTGATTGGGCCGAAGCGTTCGATTTAGAGGCACATATTTGGAATCCTGTGCCTAGTCCGTACCCTAATGCGTATGGGAGAGGAGAGTTTGTAACATATGCTGTGGTTGTTAGTTTTTTAATTGATTTTAGTTTTGTATAAGTTATTAATATGTGTAACACATTGCAAATGACTTAGATGTTATAAAAGTCATTCTTATAATTATAATTATAAAGTCATAACCGTTAGTTGGTTATGACATGTGTCTATTGGAAGAATCGTCTCTCTTCACTTGTGTCTTGTCATATTGTATTTATACACTCATCGTGAATCAATAATACATATCCTGTGTTTTTCTTTTAAGAGTATTGATTACGTTCTTCGTTGAGTGTTACACAAGCTAAGTAACAGCAAGCAACGTAACAATAAGAACAAAAACWGAACACTCTGTGTTTTGTTTCTTCTCAACGACTTTGTGTGCAAAGTCTTACATGGTATCAGAGCGTTATCGATACACTAGGGCCTGAAATAAAATACACAGAAACACTCACGAGAGAAGAGAGTTATGGAGACGATGTCACATCTCGTGGCTCCGATCTTCAATGGTGAGAATTATGGATTTTGGCGTATCAAGATGAAAACAATTTTCCAGACAAAGAAATTATGGGAAATTGTTGAAGGAGGAGTTCCAAACCCACCAGCACAAAGGAGATAGCAGTCCCGAAGCCGTGCAACAAAAGACTCGTTGTGATGAAGCATCCTTAAAGGATTTGACGGCATTGCAAATTCTTCAATCCGCTGTCTCTGATGTTATTTTTCCTCGCATAGCACCGGCAACGAGTGTTAAAGGTGCGTGGGATGCTCTGGAAATGGAATTCCAAGGATCTCCTCAAGTGAGGATGATAACACTTCAATCTCTTAGAATGGAGTATGAAAACTTGAAGATGGAAGACTTTAAGAGAAGTCTGATTATCATTTGGTTCAAAAAATATTGATTTCTCTTCCAGAACGGTTCGATAGTATTGTAGTCGTGTTAGAGCAAACCAAGGATTTATCAGTTCTGTCAATGACGGAGTTAATAGGGACGTTGAAAGCACACGAGAAGCGTGTGGAAATCCAAGAAGATCGATCAACGGAAGGTGCATTCTACGTTAGATAGAAAGGAGAAAAGTTTGTTTCAAAATTTGGAAACAAACAAGGAGATAAATGGTGTGGTGCTTGCATGCGTGACAATCATAATGAGAGTGATTGTTGGAAGAAGAAGAACGAAGGTGTTTTTTCACAAATAGTGGTGAACAATGAAAGAAAATGTTTCGTGTGTAACAAACTGGGACATTTGGCAAAGAACTGCAAACTTAGGAAAGCCGAGAGAGCGGATCTAAGTCTAGAAGAAACAGATGATGACGAAGACAATGAGGGTCACATGCTGTTTAGTGCGGTTGAGGAAGAATCATCATTAAAAGTAAATGATGAAACATGGTTAGTTGACAGCGGGTGCACTAACCATATGACCAAGGAAGTTAAATACTTCATCACTCTTGATCGGAGTATAAACGTTGCGATCAAAGTGGGGAATGGTCAACATGTATTGACAACGGGAAAAGGAAACATCCAAGTGATGACAAGCCAAGGAGAGAAGATCATCAAAGAGGTGTTTCTAGTGCCGGGTTTAGCGAGAAACCTATTGAGTGTTTCTCAAATGGTATCAAATGGATACGAAGTCTTATGTGAAGACAATAGATGTTTCAACAATGATCCTCAAGGAAGAAGGATATTGAACATTAAAATGAAGCATAAGAGTTTTCCATTCAGATGGAGTAACTCGGGAGAAATCGTTTTACTTGCGTGTGAAGAAGAAAGAAAGAAACCAAAAAGCGATGTGAAGAAGAAGTCGTCAAAGCCCGAAGCTGAGCAAAAGAAACTTATAAAGCTGGAGTATTGCCCTGGAGAATCTCAAGTTGCTGACATTCAAACTAAGCCTTTGAACACGTAAAGGTTCGAAGACTTAAGGGAAAAGTTAGGCGTGAAAACGAAATTCAATTAGGGAGGAGTGTTAGTTTTTTAATTGATTTTAGTTTTGTATAAGTTATTAATATGTGTAACACATTGCAAATGACTTAGATGTTATAAAAGTCATTCTTATAATTATAATTATAAAGTCATAACCGTTAGTTGGTTATGACATGTGTCTATTGGAAGAATCGTCTCTCTTCACTTGTGTCTTGTCATATTGTATTTATACACTCATCGTGAATCAATAATACATATCCTGTGTTTTTCTTTTAAGAGTATTGATTACGTTCTTCGTTGAGTGTTACACAAGCTAAGTAACAGCAAGCAACGTAACAATAAGAACAAAAACTGAACACTCTGTGTTTTGTTTCTTCTCAACGACTTTGTGTGCAAAGTCTTACATGGTATCAGAGCGTTACCGATACACTAGGGCCTGAAATAAAATACACAGAAACACTCACGAGAGAAGAGAGTTATGGAGACGATGTCACATCTCGTGGCTCCGATCTTCAATGGTGAGAATTATGGGTTTTGGCATATCAAGATGAAAACAATTTTCCAGACAAAGAAATTATGGGAAATTGTTGAAGGAGGAGTTCCAAACCCACCAGCACAAGGAGATTGCATTCCCGAAGCCGTGCAACAAAAGACTCGGTGTGATGAAGCATCCTTAAAGGATTTGACGGCATTGCAAATTTTTCAATCTGCTGTCTCTGATGTTATTTTTCCTCGCATAGCACCGACAACGAGTGCTAAAGGTGTGTGGGATGCTCTAGAAATGGAATTCCAAGGATCTCCTCAAGTGAGGATGATAACACTTCAATCTCTTAGAAKGGAGTATGAAAACTTGAAGATGGAAGAAAGTGATAACATCAATACCTTTGCGACCAAGTTGATTAAAATCGGAAATCAATTAAGACTTCACGGCGAAGAGAAGTGTGATTATCATTTGGTTCAAAAAATATTGATTTCTCTTCCGGAACGGTTCGATAGTATTGTAGCCGTGTTAGAGCAAACCAAGGATTTATCAGTTCTATCAATGACGGAGTTAATAGGGACGTTGAAAGCACGAGAAGCATGTGGAAATCCGAGAAGAACGATCAACGGAAGGTGCATTCTACGTTAGATCGAAAGGAGAAAAGTTTGTTTTAAAATTTGGAAACAAACAAGGAGATAAATGGTGTGGTGCTTGCATGTGTGACAATCATAATGAGAGTGATTGTTGGAAGAAGAAGAACGAAGGTGTTCTTTCACAAAAAGTGGTGAACAATGAAAGAAAATGTTTCGTGTGTAACAAACCGGGACATTTGGCAAAGAACTGCAAACTTAGGAAAGCCGAGAGAGCGGGTCTAAGTCTAGATGAAACAAATGATGACGAAGACAATGAGGGTCACATGATGTTTAATGCGGTTGAGGAAGAATCATCATTAAAAGTAAATGATGATACATGGTTAGTTGACAGCGGGTGCACAAACCACATGACCAAGGAAGTTAAATACTTCATCACTCTTGATCGGAGTATAAAGGTTCCGATCAAAGTGGGGAATGGTCAACGTGTAATGACGGCGGGAAAAGGAAACATCCAAGTGATGATAAGCCAAGGAGAGAAGATCATCAAAGAGGTGTTTCTAGTGTCGGGTTTAGCGAGAAACCTATTGAGTGTTTCTCAAATGGTATCAAATGGATACRAAGTCTTATKTGAAGACAATAGATGYTTCAWCAATGATCCTCAAGGAAGAAGGATATTGAACATTAAAATGAAGCATAAGAGTTTTCCATTCAGATGGAGTAACTCGGGAGAAATCGTTTTACTTGCGTGTGAAGAAGAAAGAAAGAAACCAAAAAGCGATGTGAAGAAGAAGTCGTCAAAGCCCGAAGCTGAGCAAAAGAAACTTATAAAGCTGGAGTATTGCCCTGGAGAATCTCAAGTTGCTGACATTCAAACTAAGCCTTTGAACACGTAAAGGTTCGAAGACTTAAGGGAAAAGTTAGGCGTGAAAACGAAATTCAATTAGGGAGGAGTGTTAGTTTTTTAATTGATTTTAGTTTTGTATAAGTTATTAATATGTATAACACATTGCAAATGACGTAGGTGTTATAAAAGTCATTCGTATAATTATAAAGGCATAACCGTTAGTTGGTTATGACATGTGTCTATTGGAAGAGTCGTCTCTCTTCACTTGTGTCTTGTCGTGTTGTATTTATACACTCATTGTGAATCAATACTACATATCGTGTGTTTTTTTAAGAATATTGATTACGTTCTTCGTTGAGTGTTACACAAGTAACAGCAAGAAACGTAACAATAAGAACAAAAACAGAACACTCTGTGTTTTGTTTTTTCTCAACGACTTTGTGTGCAAAGTCTTACAGGGGTGAAGGAGAAGATTTACTGTTTGGATATTTATCACGTTTCTTTTGTTTACGATCCCAAGGATGGTAAATGGGACTTTTGGGATCATGGAAACTTGGATGTTCTGTAGAATGAGTCGTCTTGTGTGATTGATCATTTGCTGTTGTCCATTGATCCGGTAATGCATTTCCAGGGATTTCCAGTAGACATATATGATTTAGAGCAGAAGACTTGGAGTTCCCTGAAGGGTTTACAAGGTTTACCGAATAATATCTTTCGCGATGAATGTAAAATGGCCAATTTTGGTGGGAAGTTGGTAATTTTGGGGTCTGATGTGAGCCGGTTTAGTAAGTATGACGGTAATAAAAGAGAGATTTGGTGCATAGTGATCGCTTGGGAAAGAAAGGAAGATGGTGCATTTTGGGGGAAGGTCGAATCGAATCAGCCGCGGTTGTGCTTACACCCTCAAAGACGTCTTCTGTTGAGCTTTGTCGAACTGTTACGGTTTGATATGATACATGGGATGGTTTCTTACAGGTATGCTTCTTTAGTACTTTGATGATGAATTCTGATGTTTAGACTTTTGTCTCTAGCTTCAAGGCTTAGTTAGATTTTCATGAACTTGCAGGTGAATGATATTTATTACATCTACTGTTTGAACAGCTTGTTGGTCTGATAAAAAAGATGAAGCTGAGGGGCTAAGAAGCTGTTATCTGAAGCCTCAAGAGCAACCATTTGCACAATGTGAAGTACCGTTTTATAAAAACTACTCTTACGGAATTTAGCCTTCTTTAGAACTTTTAAGCTCAGGCCATTCTGTTAGCCTTTATACAAAACTTGGAAACGTGTTGAAATATGAATCTTTTTGTTCGTTACCTGTGCAGTCTCACTATTGCAAGTTTAATTTTATCCGTTTGCTTTTGGATACATCATTATGTTCCTGATGACAAACAAACATAACAGAACACAATGTGGTTATACTATCAGCAAATATAATATCTTAGTTTAGGGATTTGTAGATGAACAAATTGATAAAATATAAAGACTATTTGATACAAAGCAAAACCGTGCAACCTGAATCTATATATAAACAAGATGAAGGGAATAAGGGAAAAGATTACCGAACCGAGGTAACTGTAAACTAGTTCTAATGTCATCTTCAGTTTGCTACGTTTTAGGCAGTTTCAATATCATATTCTGACTTAACAAGACCCATTGTGCTTCTTGACTATGAGCAAATGAAATCTTTACTTTAGAGATGTGAAAATAGTCGTTTTACTTTAACACATTTTTTAAAAAGTGATAATGTATTAGAACGAGATTTTAAAAGAAAAAAATGAATAAATACAAATTATCTTTTTGATTTTTTTTTTAAAATGAGGAAACGGTTTTTAAAATCCTTTATCTGAATCTTGTGATATGAGAGAATATTTAATCAATGAAATAAAACCCCCAACGGCGTCTTTTCCTAATTAAATAGTATTTAATTAACCTTTCCAAGTTGTTTCGCAAAAAAAAAAAATCAATTTACTAGAGAGTTGATACTTTGAAAAAATTGTTTTAAAAAAAAAAACATAGCCTATTTCAGTTTTAAAAGAAATCTACAAAGTTTGAGGTGTGCATTAGAAGCCAATATTTTTACATAATAAATAAAACTATAACTTATTTCAAGGAAGCAAATAAAACCTAATCTATTTGATCGAAGTATATCAAAACCTCTAGAAACTAGCAACATTAAAATTTAAATAGAAAATAAATTGTTTTATCACTTGGTTTAATGATTTTTGTTGCATTTAAAGTTGGAAAACATCTAAAAAACTAAAAATACTATCATAAAACATTTGACATCGGTACCAAAATTTTTTTGAAGAACTTAACTATGGAAAGCGAATCTTCAATAGAGCTCATCACCAATTCATGCTAATAACACCACCCATATTCTCATTTCCTCTCTCAAACAAACTGTTCTATTGAATTTGCTGCGGATTCAGGGAACTAGAATTTGTGAATTTTTGAAAAAGTATGTGTTTAAACGGTGAAACAACGCCATCTAATTTGGAAATCTCATTTTAAAAACAATTTCTGCATGCTAAGTGTCTCGATATCAAGAACATTGTCTTCAAAACAAAGTTCGATGGCGATATCAAATATTCTATTATATTATTTTCAATGTTTACAATGTTTTCTAACTTCAAATGCAAAACAACATCGTTAAACCAAGTAATACAACAATTTTATTTCATTTTCTGTTTAAAAATTAACTTTGCTAGCTTCTATAGGTTTTGATTATATTGATCAAATAAGTTGGTCAAATTTTGTGATTAAAAAAAAAATAAAAATGAAATAGGTTCTTGAATATTTTCAATGGCAAGATCAAAGCAATGGTCAAACTCTTCATGAAAACGTTTTATATAGTTGCCATACGTACATTATTATGAATTAATATCTTCAATCTCGTCTTCGCGGTTATATTGAAACCCGAAACATCACAATCTTTTTAAGAATTTGATGGCTCGACCCATTTGATTGTCTTGAGTGGAGGATTCCAGAACGAGTTCGCGATAATATTGTCTCTAAATTCTTTACCATCCAGATTTCTTTTGATTTTGAGGTGGATGAATGTATTGTCTGAAGCATATAAAAAGACACATAAGGTATCTAGAGCGGAAGCATTCCAAAAGGTGCTTAAAAACATGAAGGAAAATCAGACAATACTTCTTTTAGGACTACATAAAGTCATGTATTCTTCCCTTTTTCTGTTGGTCACTATCGATGCAAATTACTAAAGAGAGTTGTATTAGAATTCATTGAAGCATATCTAAATGCCAAACATGGTTGCACCGGTAGTCTGCTATTGCTGCTCGGGTTCGAGGACTAGAGATGTTTGATGTGTGCCGCAAACATAAATAAGTTGCTTCCGCAGATAGATGTTTAGACTGAAATAAAGCGAAACATAAATAAACCTTTGTAAGAATGGGGAAAATGCTCAAAATATTCCTCAACTATAAAAAAAACGCAAATTTATTCTTCAAGTTTGTAGTTTGCAATTTTATTCCCCAAATCATAGTTGACTAAGCAAAATTGATCCCGGACAAGTCAACCTTAACGGAAGCTATGTAAGGTTAAGTAAGGCGTTAAATGTTTTAATTTTCTCATGTGTTCTGGTTTTTTGTCTCTTTCTTTTGGTTTTCTTTTCCTYGTTCTTTTATTCTTTCTTCTCCCCTTCTTTCCCAAACGAAGAACAAAACATCTTAATCCAGAAACACAATCCCTAAAATCTCAAATCTCAAATCTCAAAAAAATCTCAAATCCAGAAACACGATCTCAATTTAAAGCGATTTGTAGTTTCTGAGTGAAGCTTAGTAACGATTTGGTCGTTCGAATCCAATCGCTTAAGCATCGGTTTGAAGCGTGTTCGTAAAGTAAGAACCAATGTCCTTCATGGAAACAAAATCTAAAGAGACGGATGATGTTACGATGGTTTAGTTTCGACAATAAGTTAATTTCTTATTAATTCTCTCACGTGATATTTTTTGTTTCTCTCTGTTTTGTTCWCTTTATTCCCAAACGAAGAACAAAAACAGGTTCTGCATTTTGAAAAAACTGGTTCTGCATTTTGAAAAAATCGGACTGGTCATGTTTTGAAACTGAAAATGGACTRAAACTAGACTGAAACTGAATCCAAAACAGGTTCTGCATTTTGAAAAAACTGGACTGGTCATGTTTGAAACCGAAACTGGACTGAAACTGAATCCAAAACAGGTTCTGCATTTTGGAAAAACAGGTTCTGCATTTTGAAAAAAGTGGACTGGTTATGTTTTGAAACTGAAACTGGACTGAAACTGAATCCAAAACAGGTTCTGCATTTTGAAAAAAAATAGGATCTGCATTTTTCCTATAATTTTTCCTGCATTCATACAAGACTAGAAACCTGCAATTTTTCCTGTAATTTTTCCTGCATTCCTACGAGACTAGAAACAACATTCCTCCTGCAATTTTTTTGCATTCCTACGAGACTAGAAACAACAAACTGGAAACACATTCAGTCAAAATAAAGCCATAAAGCAATGCCAAAATAGGAGAATAACCGGAGATTTTACATAACACCAACATTGTTTAAAAAAATAACCAACATTCAGTCTAGAAAAACAAAACACATCATTCAGAGAAACAAAAGACAGAAAACACATTCAGTTCAGAGAAACAAAAGACATTAAGTTTAGGAGAACATAGTGGTTTAAATTCCCCGTTGTCATGTACCTTTTGCAATCCCTTGCTTTTTGCATATTGCTTTCAATCTCCTTGTCTGCTCTTGATGTAAACATTTTCTTCCACCTATTGGTCAAGACTGTCCGCTTTGCATTTCTCTCCATGGTTTTTCGTCTAACCTCTGTTAAGAAGTCAAGTAATGGTTTCCTTCTTGCCTCCCTAATATTCCGGTTAAATGATTCTGACATATTGTTTAGGTTGTCATTGCAGAAGGAACCAATCTTGAAGAATGCCCGAGACCATGATGCTGGTGCAGTGCGTTGTAATGACTCAAATGCACCTTGGTTATATTTCTTCAATTCTTCTAAGTTATCCTCAAATGATTGTGTAAAGCTATCTTCCAAAACAAGCTCAATATCCTTATTAGTCTTCTTCCATCTTTCYAGAATATGTCTAGCACACATTCTGTGTTCAGCTTTGGGTAACTCATCCTTAACAGAACTTAAAATACCCTACAAAAAAAAACACATAACATAAGATAACATCAACTACGAAATTTTTTAAAAAACTTTCATACCTGATGCTTGTCTGATATAAAAGTAATGTCTCTTCCATCTCCAAGTTGTAAATCCTTCTTAAGAAGTTGCACAAACCACAACCAATTTGGAAGACTTTCAGCTTCCACCACTGCCCAAGCAAYAGGGAAAATTCTGTTATCCCCGTCTCTACCTACTGCACCTAACAATTGCCCCTTTATATCCCACTTCATAAATGCAGCATCTAGACCAATAATAGGTCTACAATAWGTCCTCCAAGCAGTTTTCAATGCATCAAAACAAACATAGAGACGGTAGAACCTTTGCTTACTTCTAGGAAATGGTCCCGGAATCGTCTCAATCTCCACTGTTGAACCTCGGTTTGATCTAACAATCTCCCCTTGATAATCCCATATTCTTGCAAAATGAGCTTCATGACTTGCCTTTCTTTTTTGAACTAGCAATGCCTTTGCTCTCTTACACTGATGAATACTCACTATCATGTTGTATTCCCTCTTGATTTCATCAACCATTTCCTGTGACTTGATCTTTGGATTGACTCCAAGTCTTTCCTCAAACAATTGTGCTATTGTAGAACCCTTCAACAATTTAGTGTAACCACTTCTAACACATATATGATCATTTACATAAACCTTCACCATTAGCGTATTCTTACCCTTTTCAAAAGAACAATAACACCTCCATGGACATTTTTCTTCTTCCGATTTTGTACACTTAGCACCTAGCCTATCACATGAAGATTTGTAGAAGACAATATCATATTGTGTCTTTAGAGAATACCTCAGAAGAGCGTATTTGAACTCCTCAGCGTTGTTAAAGAGCTTCCCTAATTGTAAAATCTTATCCGGTTCTTCTACAAATGTAAATGGCCGAAAATCTTCACCATATTCATCTTCAAAATTTGATCGTGGATCAGGAATTTTATCATCATCCCATACGTCATCGCCGCTATCATCATCCTCGCTTTGATTATCGCCTCGAACATCATTCCAAAATTCTTCGTCAAACCCATCGCCAATTTGTACTTCTACAAATTGGCCATTTGTTAGCTGCTGGTCAGACTCCTCAGGCAGCTCCTCAGCGAGCTCAGGCTCTACCTCACTATAACCACAATCATCTTCTACAATGACAAGACAATCATCTTCATCGACTCGTTCATTCTCAGAATCTACACCAGGACCAGATTCTTTTTGACACACAAACGATTCCTTCTGTTGCCTATGAACCTTAAGTTTCGGTCTTCGCGGCATGGTTGGATTTGATTTTGATTTCAAAATTTCTGGATTTGAGATGTTTTGTGCTACGTTTGGGAAGAAAGAGAACAAAACAAAGAAAAAAAGATCACGTGAAAAAATTAGTAAGAAATTAACTTATTATCAAAACTAAACCATCATAACATCATCCGTCTCTCTAGATTTTGTTTCCATGAAGGACAATGGTTCTTACTTTACGAACACGCTTCAAACCGATGCTTAAGCGATTGAATTCAAATGATCAAATCGATACTAAGCTTCACTCAGAAATTACAAATCGCTTTAGATTGAGATCGTGTTTCTGGATTTGAGATTTTTTGAGATTTGAGATTTTAGGGATTGTATTTCTGGATTTCAGATGTTTTGTTCTTCGTTTAGGGAGAAGAAAGAATAAAAGAACGAGGAAAAAAAAAGAACACGTGGGAGAATTAAAACATTTAACGCCTTACTTAACCTTACATAGCTTCCGTTAAGGTTGACTCGTCCGGGATCGATTTTGCTTAGTCAACTATGACTTGGAGAATAAAATTGCAAACTAAAAACTTGAGGAATAAATTTGCGTTTTTGTGATAGTTGAGGAATATTTTGAGCATTTTCCTTGTAAGAATGGCATATTTTTATTTTTAATTACTAAAATAGTTATTTTAAAAAAACAATTGTGTGTCTTTATTATAACTCTTAATGATATATTTTAGGGTGGATAGCTAAAACAACCTATATTTTTAAACTTATTATTAAAACGACCTTAATATTTTGAATATTACTCAAATGACCTAATTCCGATTTTAATTTCAATTGCTTGGTGAAAAAACGTAATTCGAAAATGCCATTAATGAATGCCACGTCTAGCAAACTTAAGTCTACCAGCGCTATGACGGTAGACTTAAGAGCGGACGATAAAGTCTACCAGAGAATGACGGTAGACTTAAGTTTTTTATAAAGTGGTAGACTTACTTGGTAAAGTCTACCAGATTTGACGGTAGACTTTAATTGAACGAAACGGTAGAGTTTACGCTGATAAGTCTACCAAAGTTATGGTAGAGTTTATGCTGATAAGTCTACCAAAGTTACGGTAGAGTTTACTTAGAAGACATGGTAGACTTACGTTTTCATGTTACGGTAGATATTATTTTTATGTTACAGACTTATGTGTTGTTTAACGGTAGATTTTAAACCAGCGTTGACTTGTTGATTGTTTAGACTTTAGGTTTTTCGGTAGATTTAAGTGACTTCGACGGTAGATTTTTGTAACCCGTGGTAGATTTATCTCGTTATTGATGGTAGACTTTATGGTTGGTTAGTTATGGTAGACTTTAGCCTGCGACGGTAGATTTATTTCGTTTGGTAGACTTTGTTCACATCGGGGAAGACTTAATTTGGTAGATTTTCCGGAATTTTGGTAGACTTTATATTCCCGATGCGGTAGATTTTAATTATTAGACTTGTATACCTCTCCATGGTGGTATTACGGTAGACTTGTAGACTTTGTATTACGGTAGACTTTTGGTATCTTAAGTACTCTTCAGCTTTGAAATCCAAGATTTGCTTTCTTTACAACTCATGAATCTTTCTCAGCAAACTTGTTTCTAGATTTACTATCAAGTTGTGCATCACTCTTAATTTTCTCTTACTTAATAGAGGACATAGGAGAAGACCCGTGATTTTCTTTCCAAGGTCTTTGCTTTCTATTCGACTTAGCGATGGACTCGGGTCGGAAATAAATTTTCTAAGTCAAGGCAGACTTACAATATACCGAAGATGATCCATGTCTAGACATTACATAGCATAGAATAGAAATTTAATACTGAACGACAAAAAAAAAAAAAAAATTTACAACATCTACTTAAAGAAAGAAATAGACAAGGACGGCCACAACACTCACAACAATACCAAGACCTAACATAAGCTTCATATCATTGGCATTTCCTTCACGCTCAGAAGAATAATCGCCTTAAGCTCATTGTGGTTAACATCAAGCTCATTGAACAATTCTTTGAGAAAACATATCTCCCGTCGATTTCAAGCCACATCAATCGCGGATCAACAACCTCGTCATTGTCTCCAAGGGTAAAGTATTTCATCCGATCATGTAGGTCCAAAATTTCTTCCTTCATGTCACTCCTCCATCATTGCCTCATCCCACCATTTCCAAATATGGCAACCTCCATCCTGAAAAAGACAATCACTTGTACACAATACTTACATAAAACCCTAACAAAGAACAACATAAAACTGAATTTTTCTTATGCTTACATCCCCTCTCGCAAGTATAATCTTCTACCCGGATTGCGGTGAATGAGGTTGTGATGCTGCTCTTCCACCACAAAAACAACGCGGAATTCCGACTCACCTTCACTCGTGCCCTGCCCTAGCTGCGATGTAACCTCAGAATGAGGTTCTCAGACTGCTGCGTTGTCGCCATCCGTAAGTCTACCATTACACGCATCGTTATCTCTACCATAACATAAAGTTAAGTCTACCTTAACATAACACATACTGTAAACTCTACCATAACATCAAGTTAAGTCCACACATACCATTCCACTCATAACATAAATTTAACTCTACCATAACATAAAGTTAAGTTCAATGCTAACTCTACCATAACATATTTGTAGTCTACCATATTTAGTAGTAAATCGAGAGATGTAGATATATAGAAGACAAATTTAAGATGAAGTCTAAGACGAAGACGATAAGACGGTCGCATCTAAGTAAGACGAAGTGAACAAAGAAGAAGAAGACGAATAAGACGAAGATGAAGACTGAAGACAAAGACGAGTAACTTACGTAAAATCGGTGGTCGTATGTGAGTTGACGAGAGTGATAGATTAATATGGTATAGATGACTAAGGCAAAACCCTAATTCGGATAAGAGCAGCTGAGAATGTATTTAAAGAGTCATCTTATTAAGTCTACCGCGCATTACCGTTGCTTTTAAAGTCTACCGCTTCATGGTAAACTCTAAAAGACCGCTTTTGTCCTAACCGAACTAGTATCATTGTGTCTTTCGTGGCCTGTAGTCTCGTTGATACTTCTATTTTCTTCTTTCTATTTTCTTTCTTTCTCAGAAATTTTGTTGATTCTCTATCCTATATCTGAAATTTTATTTGTTCTCCACATTTTTGTTCGCTCTTCTTCATGGAGCAGATTATATTAGTTTGTGGTAGAAAAATCGGTGGATTTTCAGTCGACAGACAAGAGTGTAAACTAGAGTGTTGATCACGATACTACCTATGTCAATTTAGTTGGTCTGGTTTACTTATGAATTTAGCTTGGATCATCGGAATATTGAGCTGAAATTGAGCTATATGTCGTCGAAAAGGAGTTTTCCAAATTTGCGTAAGATACACCGCCCTTTGGGAGTCGTCACTGGCAGGTTTTTGACGCAATCAAAGACATGCACGATGCGTCTCTGTGTGGAGCTTAGAGAGAAAAGAGGAGCAAGTCAGCAAATCAAAGAAGAAAAAGATACTGAAAAGAAAGGAGAACAAATCAATGAAGAAAAAGTAGAAGAAGATGATGAAATAGATTTGACATCGCGATATTACACGGATGGGGCAAGCTCGATGATGACTACGGTATGGGTAAAAAGTTTATGGATGAGGATGATGAGAAGCATATTCTCCCACCCAAAAAAGGAAATTAGCAAAGGAAAATGAGTTTCGCCAATTGGAGTTGTCTTCAGAGCTATACGTTGCAGATTTTCGCCACAAAGGAGGAGTTGGAGTTAAATTGAAGATTCTTTCAGTTATACGTAATTGACTGACGTGACCATACAACGCCGATTTATATAAGGTAAAGTGTTGGGTTAAAGGATGTACAGGGTTGGCTACGACCGCGAGATAGTCCTCAGTTTCATATTAAGGTTTACGCTATGAGCATACATGTTCGCTGATCGAGTGCCGATGCCGAAAAGCTACTTCGAGATACTGACGCCTATACGCAGATTTTTAGGTTCGTCGGACCAAAGGTGGTCCCCAATCTTGTCGCAGATGCTCTAACAAAACGACACGACTAAGGATGGTATTGAAGGCACATCGCACACTCAAAGTTTGCGCTGAATTAATAATGGGAAGTTCGTAGTATGGATATAAGAACTTCCAAGTTTTATACATGATTAGCGAGCTAATCTCGAACAGTTATTAAGCTCGATGTTGACCAATATACAGTTTAAGTTTCTTTTCATTTCATTTGGAGCAAGCATAAGGGTTTGTCTACATGAGGAAAGTTATTGTTGTTGATGGCACGTTTTTGCGGGAAATACAAAGGTACACTACTTGTCGCGAACCACCCAAGATGGAAATTTCAATATATTCCCAATAGCCTTGCTGTCGTGATACTGAGAATGATAGTCGGAGTGGTTCTTTACACAACTACAACGTGTTATCCCCGATAACGAAAGCCTTGCCATTATTTTCGATGTATAGATCAATATCAAGAGCGAGATAAGGTATACACGTCATTCTGCAGATATGCACATATCATTTCTGATAAGAACATTCTGGAAAAGCGTGTTTTCGATTAGAAAGAAAGCCGCGATGCATATACTGCTTCAGTAGTTCAATGCCTTGTTAGCAGAGCTCAAAGTGTACATCCCGCCTTCATGATTATTTTGCTCAAGTGAGCCAGGAGCCGTGCTCACTTTCCCTGAATAGTACAATTTTACAACGCCCAACATAGCAGAACCGATCAATAAAGTGTTATCCCGAGCAAGAGGTGAGCCTAATTGTCCCACTTCTCAAGCAATAAGTGCCTGATGTTAACAAGATGGTTCGCAGAAAGGAGGAAAAAGCATCTCGGTAAAGACAGCTTCTGAAGCTAGCTGAAAACCTCCTGTTAGTCACGGTAACTTTGGTCATGTCACGGTAGACTTTGGTCATGTCAGACTTTGGTCATGTCACGGTAGACTTTGGTCATGTCACATTAGACTTTGGGTCATGTCACTAGACTTTGGTCAGTCACTTTTGTCATGTCACTAGACTTTGTCATGTCACGGTAGACTTTGGTCATGTCACGTAGACTTTGGTCATGTAGACTTTGGTCATGTCACGGTAGATTTGTTCATGTCACGGTAGACTTGGTCATGTCATCACTTAATTTAGTTCATATGACTGAGACTTATCATGTCATGGTAGACTTAGTTCATGTCATGGTACTTTTACATATGATGGTATCTTTTAGTTAATGCGATATGCGATATACGCACGCATAGATTTTTCCTTATCCTTATGTGATCAAGTGATTTTTACACTGAATCAGGTTGGGAGCGAGAATGCAAACAATTTGGTGTTCAAGATAGATACGATCATTCGTGTGTCAAGAACATCCTTGCACATATCGTGAACTCGACAGAGAAAACATGTACGCGTAGTGGAATTTGGATAAAATTCCTTCGTGATGCCCATGTGCCATGAGACATGTAAGATTTCACGTGATCTCCCTTTCGCCACTGCATCTATCACAATAACAATTTGTCCTGCATACATATGAGTGTAATGCCAAGAGATGTCAAGGCTTTCCTATACCGGATGAAGCGGCTATGAAAGTGCAAGCCTCGTGTTGGATGACCGCCAAAGGGCGTCACCAAAGAAATCAAGAATTAAAGCTGCAATTGAGATTGCTACCAACAAACGTCCTAAAAGAACATTTGTGTCAAAATGCAATCGCTATAACAGAATGTTTAATCATATGATTTGTATTAACTAGACTTTTGTCCAAATAAACTTTGCCTTTCATTCTTGCTTTGTTAATGTATGTATACTTCTTTCGTATCCTTGTTGTTTGTTATTATCGCTTTGTTTCGGCTGCAATTAATCTTCAATGCCGAGACACAAACTTAGGATTTAAGGTTTGGGTTTGATATTGATCAATAACTGCTTCACAAAAATGAAACAAAAACAACCACAACCATCCACACAATATTAACATTTAAGTTAAGTCTACCATAATATTTTTGTTAAGTCTACCATAATATTTTGTTAAGTCTACCAACATGTATTAACGCTGCCACAAGTGTGAACCCGAGATCATCAGATCCTTACTACCCTCCGCAACCCTAGGGTTTGGATCACCTGAACGAAATACCGCCGTTGCCTTTCTCAGCAAAAAATCAGCTGCATATTTCTCTGCGATATCTAACCAGAGATCGATAAAGCCATCAAAATCCCGACCAAGAGCCGACACTCAATATACTTCAAAGTATATACCCCTACGTCACCACTTTGAACATTTTGTGGTATTTGTTTCTTCCTGTAAACAGTGAAAGCAGTCACCGACATTTTCTTTTTCTTTATGAGTCCGGGAGATAGATGCTTAATAAGAAGTGGAATAAAACGGGCATATGGATCTATATCGCATGGACACCACTTATCGCGCAAAGACTGCAGATAATCATATACGGTTATCCTCCTCTTTGGTATGTCCACCTCTAGAGCAATCCAGGCCCGGCCGCTGATATCATGATAAGGGCATGTACATCTTCAACCCATTTTTTGTTGGTCATGTTTCCACCATTGTACAGCCTTTGTATCCGTCTCAGAATATCCATGCCTTCTCATTTGGTAGAAGTCGCTTTGAAAGTCTGAGCCACATACCTGTAAAATATGGATTGATGAAAGCAACTGGGACGGTGGCTAGGGTCTTGCCTATCTCTCTCTGTAAAGAAAGACATCCCCAAAGCCATATGCTGCATAGAAACAATGGTTTAAATTGTAGTTTATTGTTACAACAGTAAACAACACATTTAAATTAAATTACCCGAGTATCCAGCCGAACTCCTCCTCCTTCCAATCTTCTTTGGTGTCATTATCGCATGTATAATTCTAACATTCGGCCCTAATTTATCGATGATTGATGCCAAGGCCATATTAAACCTTTCAAGAAGTATACCTTAACATACGTTTTTAGTAAGTATACCACATAACAATAAGTCTACCATCACCTAACAATAACTCTACCATCACCTATCAATAAACTCTACCATAACATAAACACTTACAGGTCTTCCTCAATGTAGTTCATGAGGTGCATCTCCCGAACAGGCTCAACCGGTTCAAAAGGGTCATACGACTTTTTGAGCATCCGCCTCACTACAGAGCATCCGATGAAAGGAGAGACTTGACTGGAGGGAGGATATCTCACTCTTTCCTTTAATACATGAGTCCCATCATTCAAACGACGCTTAGGTTTCTCTCGGAACTGTTTAGCCGCACAAGTCCAAATTTTGTTTCAACGAGTCCCCGCTGCTGTCTCAGATTGGCTGCTGTTTTTCCTAGGGTTGTCTCCTGGCCACCGATGTCACGATGTCAACATAAGCAAGAGGTGGCACTGATTTCGAGGGGTGTCTTCTCTGAGATTGCTTCTTTGGTGGTGCTGTACCAAACATCTCCAACCATGACTGTATGGATGGTGGTAAATTACAAAGGAATTGTTAGCAAAGTCTACCATGAATCAAAAACAAATAAAAAATGCAACTATAAAATCTACCATAACTAATACAACTGGATGAAAAAGTCTACAATTAATTCAACATTTGTAAAGGAGGAAACTCTACCATAAGTAGTGATACAACGCTACTATGATGTAACTCAAACTCAAATGTACAAGTACAATGTGTAGTATCAATGTGATACTTTCTTGACACTCAAGTAACTTATATGATGTAACTCAAACTCAAATGTGTACAAGTACAATGTGTAGTATCAATGTGATACTTTCTTGACACTCAAGTAACTTAAAGAAGTTACTTTTACTAGAATAGACTTACGCATCGCATCACCGGCAGCCTTCTCAACTGGTTTACTAACTTCTTCTCCGCCGTCCCACTAGATCCATGTAGATGCATGTTTGGTACCAGCTTCTTCACCAACATTCCGACCTCTTCCAGTTTGGTAATTCAAGGCGGTCAAGACGCTAATCATCTTCCATTCTTGCCATTTGAGCAGACATCTTCTCAATCGCGGCTAAGTATTGTATCAACCCCACCTCTCCTCGGCTGACTGTAGGGATGTGTCAACCTTTCTTTTCATTTTCCTCTTCTGCGGTTCAACTTCCTTCTCTCTTGTCTTCCTTTTTGTTTTGTTAGAGGAAATATCCCATCTGGTTTCATCTAATCTGTTTTCTATGATATCACGAATCATATTATGTAGCTTCTGATCAACACCTTCTTCCTTTACATCTGGGAAGGCCGGATAAATTTTGTCCAAAGACTTCACAACGAGAATGTGTTTCACTCGTGGCTACAACAATTAAGCACGAGATAAATATTTAAGTAAGTAACTGTATGTCACAACATAAACTCTACCGTTTAACATACATCAAAACTAAGTCTACCAGAACATAAAATTAAGTCTACTATAACATAAAATTAAGTCTACCAGAACATAAAATTAAGTCTACCAGAACATAAAATTAAGTCAACCATAACGTAAAATTAAGTCAACCATAACGTAAAATTAAGTCTACCATAACATAAAATTAAGTCTACTATAACATAAAATTAAGTCTACCAGAACATAAAATTAAGTCTACCAGAACATAAAATTAAGTCTACCAGAACGTAAAATTAAGTCTACCATAACGTAAAATTAAGTCTACCATAACATAAAGTTAAGTCTACCATAACGTAAAGTTAAGTCTACCATAACGTAAAATTAAGTCTACCATAACATAAAGTTAAGTCTACCATAACGTAAAGTTAAGTCTACCATAACGTAAAATTAAGTCTACCATAACGTAAAATTAAGTCTACCATAACGTAAAATTAAGTCTACCATAACATACAGTTAAGTCTACCATAATATGCAACAAACCTTGTTGTTTTTCGACTTATCCTTTTGGATAATGGTCTCAATTGCGGAACGTGTGCGTCCGCCTTTCCACCTTAATAGAGGAACTCCAGCATATATCTGTTCATCTAATCTCCCAATTTCTTCCCCAAGGATTGGTACAACCATGTATGCCCATATTTGCATTGCATGCACGCATCCATGAATTGACATAGAGGTTCCTTTCAAACTCAAAGATTTAATGGACAGTATAAGTTCCTTATATGACAGACCATGGAACTCTTTCGAATGCTTCAGCATCTATGACACGCTTGGCGTAGTTCGAGGTAGTCTATTGCGATGCACCATAAATGCCTACTATTTGAACAYACAACAACCCCACCTTTCTCCTAGTCGCATAATCCCATTGTCTGCATTTATCTAAAACATCATGAATCTCTTGCCACGAGGGTCCCTGATAAGGTTTAACATTCAGTTGTCCCCACAACTCGGTGTGATCTCCTTCAAAGGAATCATCAGGGTCAATGGGATCACAGTTTAGGCCTGTAATCGCCTCAAACTCGTATAGGGAGAATCTGACCGGACGACCAGCAATTAAAGACCAAAATTCGTATGGCTTACTAACACTAATTGGTGGGTTATGAAATAATGGACAACCTTGCCACACCAATTGTATTTACCCACAGCCAGCTTCAACATGACTGACTTCATGAAGTTATTCATTATGTCGTTGAAAACATTGGGACCGACAGCATCTGAAGCTCCACTAAGTCGATAAATGACGTGGTGTGAAATACTTTTTCGAAAGGTGATTTTCCGGTGCATGAGTCAGAGGATACTCATCATTGTTGGGTTCAGACCTTTCTATTTCCATGTCTGCAAGGAGAAAGAAGGAACAACAAACTCAAATTAAATGTACCAACAAACGCGTATAAACTCAAGTAAAGTCTACCATAACATAGAATTAAGTCTACCATAACCTAAAGTAAAATCATTAAGTCTACCATAACATAGAATTATGTCTACCATAACCTAAACTAAATCATTAAGTCTACAGAGACATAGAGTTAAGTCTACCGTAACCCTTAGTAAAATCTACCATATCGTTAAGTAAAATCTACCTTATCAATCATTTTCCTCGATTTCGAAACTTTTCTCAAAAGATTTCATAACGAGAGAGAGACGAAGAAAGCTTACGTGAGTTTTTTTTTTACAGAGAAGACGAGGTTTTTACAGAGAAGACGACTCAAGACGCCGAGAAAGCGGAGAAGAAGCCAAGAAGACGCGACTGACGAAACACGCCGGAGAAGACGAGAAAACGCCGGAGAGGATGAGAAGACGAGAAGTCGAAGACGGCGAAGACGTGAACACGCCAGAGACTTACGCGTGAAGACGAASACGGCGAAGACGTGAACACGCCGATACTTACGCGCGGAAGACGAAGACGGCGAAGACGGAAAGATTCACGAATCGAGAATCGCCGGAGAATCGATTTTTTTATTTTCGAGACAAATGAAGATGAAAAGTCCTATTAAATTAAAGTTCCCCCCAAAACCAAAAAATAATTAATCGCAACAGTAACTGTTTTTTTAAGTCTACCAAGTCGTTGTTTAAACTCTACCGTGTGTCTCTTTATTTAACTCTTGTCTTTAATAAAACCCTAACCGGGAAAATTGAACAGTTTTCCCTCCAAATGTCACTAACTCTACCGTAACTATTAGTATAGTCTACCGTTTCAATACCTTTAAAATCTACCGTTATGTCTATTACATCTATTAAGTCTACCGCTATTACATATTCTAAGTCTACCGTATCGATACCTTTTAAGTCTACCGCTATTACATATTCTAAAGTCTACCGCTATTACATATTCTAAAGTCTACCGTCCCGATCTTTTAAGTCACGCTACACATAGTTAACTCTACCATAACACAACATAAAGTTAAGTCTACCATGACACATACTGTTAACTCTACCACAACATAAAGTTAAGTCTACCATGACACATACTGTTAACTCTACCACAACATAAAGTTAAGTCTACCATTACACATACTGTTAACTCTACCACCACATAAAGTTAACTCTTCCATTACACATATTGTTAACTCTACCACCACATAAAGTTAGTCTACCATATTTGTAACAGAAATCAGAGAGAGAGAGAGACAGAAGAAGACGATGAAGATGAAGTCGAAGACGAAGACGAAGACGATGAAGATGAAGTCGAAGACGAAGACGAAGACGATGAAGACAAAGTCGAAGACGAAGATGACGAAGAAGACGAAGACGAAGACGAAGAAGACGATTGAGAAGACGTCGGGTATCGTCGTTGACGTCAACTTCGGCGTCGTCTTCCTCAACGGTAGCGTCGGCGACGCGATGGGGAAATCTCCAGAGCGTCGCCGACGGTTTCTGTTTTTTTTTTCTTTAAAAAAAAAAAATTCGAATGGCATTTCCGTAATAAAAAATCAAAGCATTGGTTTTTATGTCTTTTTAACAACCCTTTAGAAAGATAGGTTGATCTAGTAATATCAGATATAATGAAGGTTGTTTTATGCAATTGTCTCTATATTTTATCTAGATTTGTATTTTTGCTTAGAGAAGGCTTGATGTAACTGTTAAGCTCATCACGGAGAATGCAATGTTGCCGATAGAAATCCAAGAAGGCCTAGCGTTTATGAGGAATTGTTCGATAAAAAAAAGCCAAATCAAATCTTTGAAGACCTCACATGTTGCCAAAAAATAAACCAGTTCGCTTTTCTGCATCAAATCCATCTGAATGTCATAACCAAAATTGCGGTTACTTTCATCCCCATTTGGACAATGTTAAGTTTACGAGCAAAGGTAAATTATCGACATATGAGATTCTCTTTGTTTCTTGAGTATTTTCAGTGGCATCTATTTCCCCTTCAAAACTATCTTTACGCACCATATCCACCCAAATTATTGAGCTAGTGCTATTTTCACCCTAATCATAAGTTGCAAAACTTTATTCCCCATGTAGTTCGAAACTTGTTTCCCCCATATCTGTAATTCGAATTTTATTTCCACCCAGATCGTAAGTTCGAGAGGAACTTACACACGGTATTGGTTTATTGGATACCAGTAACACTTAAATAAACCGGTTTACCAAACTAAACCAGCAAATACCCATTAGAAGACCCGAATACATCAATCTCTAAACCCAAACACACCATAATCCCCTATTTCTAAATTCTCCAAATCGAAACCTTCAAACCCTTTACCGAACCCTAATTCTCTAAAAATTAAAACTACAACAATCCTAATCCCCAAATCTGCAAATTAAAGATTTAATGCTTCAAAAACAAATCATATTAATCAGTTTGGTTCTTCAGACACTTTACAAAAGTTTTGAAGTCTCAAGAACAGTAAAGAAGATGAATATACAAAGTTACAAACTTGCTTTATCATACAAAAATATCAGATTTTTCAAACAACTTGAAACCCATAACAACAAAACAAGCTCACGTAACCAAGCTTTTACTTCTCTTCAATGGAGTTAACCCCCAAGCTGATTCAACAACAATAATAACCCAAGCAAGAATCCAATCCACATAGAGCTTGATCACAATTACGATCAAATTTGTATGAAATCAAAGCAGCAAGAAGAGGTAAAAACGATGCGAAGCTCGATTTAACGGCGGAGATCAATTTCACAGGTCTTCCATAGAATCCTTGAAAAACACTATAAGCGATTGATCCAATAGCTAAGAGATTGAAAACGGTGACAACAACGATGTAAGCAATCAGAAGCAATACCATCATTCAGATATCGACATCATCGTTGTGGAGTCCTCGGAGAAGAGAGACGCTGCTGTGAGAAGCGGAGGATTGATCGAGGATGAGGCGGAAGACGGAGGGGTAAACTGTGACGGAGAAGCAGAGGGGAGGGAGGAAGAGAACAGAGAGAGCTAAGAAGTGGCATGAGTGTGCGTTGATGATTCGTTTTGATCGCAATCTTCATATCCTTTTAGACTCCACTAAAGATTATAGATTAAATTTGACCCAGAGCACTACGAAAATGAAGATATCAGACAAACCATAGAAACAATTTTGAGGATTCGAGCAGGAATTTGAAAATCCCAAATCGAAGTGTGAAGCACAAAAAAATTAGGGTTCTTCTTGGGCGAAGAAATTGGAGATTTAAGGAACCCGGGTCGGGTTTTTTTTCTTTCTTGGGTAAGCGTATCGGTTTAGCTTCGGACTAAATTGGTTTGGTCTTAGTTTTATGAAGTCTACCAAACAAACCAAACGCTGGGTGGAAATAGGTTTGAACTTACGATCTGGGTGGAATAAAGTTTGCAACTTACGATAGGAGGAGAAATAGCACTAGCTCAATAGTTTGGGTGGATCTGGTGCGTAACGATAGTTCTGAGGGGAAATATATTGACCCTAAAACAAATCGCCAAACTCTCCACGGGTACAATTTATGGTACAATTTATGGTACAATTTATGGTACAATTTATGGTATAATTTATGTGCATTCTTGTAGTTACCATAAATACGTTCTTATGAATGAATATCTTTAACCTCACTTTTGCGGTTATATTGAAACTTGTAAACATCTAAAATTATATGGCTTCATCTAATCGTTCGAGTTTAAAAGCCTGAAACTGAAACCTGATTTGGACATTGGATTGAAACATCAAATACAATGTCAATAACACATTACATATTACAAATTGAATCATATTAATACATGTAAATACAAATCCTGACACATTGCAAACTTGAAATTAGACACAAGTTTTCCAACTTAGAAACTTCCAACTTGCAACCTTAAACCCTTTAACTTGAAGTGTTGCACAACCTGCACTTCACTCGCTCTCTGTTTCTGCATTCTCAGGTTCAATTTCCTGATCTACACAAGCCAACAAAAGCAATTAGTTTTCAGACTAAACTCGTTTTTTTTGTTCTTTTGTTTACGGTAAAGGAAAAGAGTTACCCCTATATGAAAATGAGATGCCGCATAATAGAAGATATATGGTAAGAAATACATATATATATATATATATATATATTCATATTGATATATAATTACCAAATACAAAACCTAGCATATTTCAGTTTCGTTTAAAACAACAAAATTTGAGGTGTGCATTAGAAGCACATATTTTAACATAATAAATAAAACTTCAACCTATTTCAACGAAGCAAATAAAACCTAATCTATTTGATCAAAAAATATCCAAACCTCTAGAAACTAGCAACATTAAAATTTAACTAGAAACTAAATTGTTTTATCACTTGTTTTGATGACTTTTGTTGCATTTAAAGTTAAAAACAACTTAAAAACTGAAAATACTATCATAAAACATATGGCATTGGCACCAATTCATGCCAATAACACCACCCATATTATTATTTCCTCCTCTCAAACAAACTGTTCTATTGAATTTGCAGCGGATTCAGCAAACTAAAATTTGTGAATTTTTGAAGAAGTATGTGTTTAAACGATGAAACAACGCCATCTAATTTGGAAAATCTCAATTTAAAAACAATTTTTAGATGCTAAGCATCTCGATATTGATAGCATCGTATTTTACATGGTTTCTTGCATACATTTATCTTAGTTTTATATGTTTCTAACGAGCATTTAGGATAGTTTTAGTGCATTTGCGTTTGTTTATGTGTTTATAGGTACTCAGAGGAAATCATACACTTTTAGACTGTTTTGGAGTCTTAAGAAGCCATAGGGACCTTGAAACTACTTGCTAGGGCCAAGAACATCATGGAGAGACATCTCAAGAGCCTCAAGAAGGAAGCACCGACCTTAGCATCGACCAAGTGTGGTCGATGCTCGTCCTGGGCAAGCCATCGATAGACAGCATCGACCCAGGGACGTCAATGCTCTTCTTCGGATCCGAACTTAAAGCTGACAACGAAGACCATTGACGCAAGCATCGACCAGGAGCAGTCGATGCTCGTCCTGAGGATCCACATCGACCCAGGGTCTTCGATGCTGACTCATTGGACAGAAAAAGAAACTTTGGTTAATGCGAAATGCAAGATATGAAAGCTTTGGATCACGAGTTAGTACCTTCCAGAAGCTTCTAAGGACGCCCTAGACTCCTCTAAGCCTCCTAGATTTTATATAAACTCATGTATTCTCACTAGAAATGGGAGACTCTATGATAACCACCTTTTGTTTTCATCTTCAATAAAGAGTACTTCTTTAGGTTTCTTTCTTCCTTATGCTTTTGTTTATGTTTATGCTTTGATTTATTTTACTGTTCTTAGTCTTTAGTTTATTGTTTACTATTTTATGATCCTATTCCTTGTCTCTACCGTCACTCTCGGAGAGACAAGAGAGTAGATCCTTTATACCACTAGGGTGGTGGTCGATGATGGGATCAAAGATTTAGGATTCAGTATATACGATTGTTTTTAACCGATCTAGCTACTCTAATATGCACTCTTAATGCTAAGTTATGTCATATGGAATGTGCTTAAGGTTGTAACCAAATCAGTAGATGTGGTTACACGAATAGAAGCCCTTAGCACCACGAGAGTGGATTAAAACTTCAGACTTGCATATAAGAGAATATTAGCTATGGTCGAGATTGTTGTTTGATGGAACATCTCAATGCTTGCCTAGTTGTAGCCAAACCAGGTATTGATCTCAGGAACACTTTATCACGAGAGTGGTATCGTATTCTGGAAATAGATCTGTCATTCACTCTTCGTCTTAGACATAATCTAACTCAAGCTAATCACTTGGTTAATCGATGGATGGTGTGACAGCCTCCAATCGATGTGTCTCTCACACATAAGAGTAATCGATGATGGGATTGCGTTTAATGCGTGAAGGTCGCCACAAGAATGGGTCTGACACAGTGTCTATTAAAACCCAACTTCATGAATGGTAAATGAGATAAAGACACAAAAAAATATTGATTAACTGATTTGAGATTAGCTATGTGATTAGAAATCGATTCAAGATAACATTAGAAATGATTAACTATCAATTCAAGATATTGATTATTACGGTGTGGATCGTGAGAATCATGACTATTTCGGTGTATATTTTTGAATGTGATAGATGTTTTACTCCTCTAACGGATATTAGAGAGACTAAAGTAAATAATATTAACCTTATAACTTGCATTCAAATTTCTCTCTCTTAAATAAAAATTAACTTGTTATATAAATGGAGAAATGGCTCGTGGTGAATCTCGAAAAATAAAAAGCAAATGACAAACATTAATTACAAAAACATCAAAAATTTTGATATTTGATTTTGTAATATTACTTGTTTCCTTTAATATGATCACATTAAACATTTTCAATATTGTATGATTTGGTATTAGACATCAAACAAAATTGTTTTTGAAATGTTTAGCACAAAAAAGCATTACATTTCTTATAATATCCACCTGTATAGTGAAACTAAACATATATTAATATACATGTGATATATCTACTATATTAAAAGGGAAAATGTCATCTAATGATCATATTTACATCACATGCCTACAAACTTTGTTATTTTCTCTAAATTTTTAAGGGTTTTAAAAGTAATTATATAAGCACAGTCTAAAACATATCTTTATGATTTGGACAACCAAATTCAATAATAGTAATGCAAAAGAAGTTATAAGATGATGTGGAACAAAGAAAAATTATAGTATTTTCATAAAATTATAATATGTACATTTTTGGAAAATGTTACCTCTTGTTTGTAATGTTGGCCATAAACATGAACGAAATATCTAATTAGAGTTTTGTTATTATTGTAAGTGATATCATAGATTTTGAGATATCATGATTTGTAATTCAGTGATTTGTGCTAGTTCTCGCAATGTGATATTATCCTCATTTAAATTTTATCAGCAAAAAAAGAATTGTTGATTAGCAAAATCACAAACTTTATTTTTCTTCATCATACGATAAAAAATATACGGTGAATATTTTGGATAATTTTTGTATTTTAGAAAACTTCACTTACACCTTAACTATGAATCATTATTCCTGCAAAAACTTCTGGTTTGAATCAGAGAGCGTCAAAAGGTTTCATCAAATGAAAGGTGTATAATTGAATGATGATTAATACATAATCTAATAAATGCCAGGATGTCAAAAAAAAAAAAATTAATTTCCAAAGTTTTCGTATTCTCCTAATTTCCAGAGATTTCTTATTTTTTGTCAAAAAAAAAAAGAATTTGTCAATACATTCAAAAATACAATAGAATAGCAAAATTTTCGAGATCCAATGTTACCTTTCCTAAAAATAATATGAAAAAATGTTCAAGTCGAGCTTGTAATTTGTGAGATCTCCTAACATAGCAGATAATTTAGTAGTCATGGGACATTTCGTACTCGCTTAGTTGTTTTTTTACTACTCCCTTTGTTACTAAATAAATGATTTTTAGAGTTTTCACACATATTAAAAAATAATAATTGTTTAGTTATGTCTATATTTATTATCTAATATTAACAATTTTCAATAACTATGAACCAATAATATTTGTATAAATTTAATTATTTTCAGTAATGTTTTTTGAAATGTATAATTCAATAGCAAAAATGTATAAAAAATCTAGAAAATCAAATTTTGTGGAACAAGAAAAAAAAATAAAAAAACAAATATTTAGAGACAGAGGAAGTAAAATTTTAAATTGTTGATCAAACATGTGTCAATACATTCAAAATTTTATTCTATTTTCAGAGTTCGTGACTTCTTTGGTTTTAGTTTCCGGTTTTATGCTTGATAATGATATAAAAACACCCAATAACTACATTTTACATAGTGCTAAGTTAGCAATCAAAAGCACTTAATATTCAACAAGTGATAAATAAAGATCTTACACTCGTACGTAGTTGAATTAAGTTAGAATATATATAGTACATTATAAAATTTAAATTATAACACATGCATATGAGATATATATGACCATTTTATCATTCAATTCAGACGACGTAGTGTAGTGGGCTCATGTGGTTAATGTCCCTTGTCGTGAGAAGTCAGGAACATGACGAGACATCGGAAAGTAGAGACATCACATGGCAAAACGATCTTGTTCCGGTGAGCCTCCGCGTAACCAAACTCCTCCGCCGCCTTTTCTAGAAGCTTTTGGAAAGAAGGGCTCTTCAAAAACCTTGTGGGGATCACGAATCTCTCCAACTTCTTCTTCGTACCAACGTAAACCACGAAATGCCCTCTCGGTGTTCTTGAGGATGATCTGCTCTCTCCAATATCTTCTTCTTCTCCTTGGTGGAAGTGCATATCAGTGACCTTGTTCGGCATAGTTATATATAGCTTATTATACTGTGAACTATTTTTGTTGGGTGGGAGTCACAGGACATTAACGGATTTTGTGGGGATCTTTGTGTTTTCCACTTCGATTTGGAAGTTGGGTGCTTATATATAGTTGTACATACTTATATTTATTATTTATTTGTCGGGTTTGGGAATGTGTGCCATCTAAAAAACATTCACGTAGTTTTCATATATGTTTTGACGAAAAAACGCATAATCCTATAATCAAGAGACAAAAAGGAAATTATTAAACTGTTTTTTGGCAGAAAAATGTTATATGGTATTTTTTTTTGCAATCAAAATTAATTCTTTGAAATATGAAATAAACTAAAAACAATAAACTTATTAATTATCCATTTTACTAATTTAGTTTTTTATATGCTTTGCCATTCAAAGATATAGGATAGTCTCACTGCTTCCGAGTCGTGTTATCATTGCTAAATTTGATACACCACATCGCTCTCACACTAAAATCATAATCACACAAAACATATTCCATAAACCTGTTAACAATCATCGGATACTACAAAAACAATATAACAAGTACGAGACGTTGGTTTATAGTTCCTTAAACGTGGATTAATATTTGGTAATACTTGTTTGTCGTATATGCTCTAATCATAGTATTGGGATTCAATTCAAATAATATTAAAACAATATTCTTCTAATTGGTCGAAGTGATTGCGTTTGAGTTTTATATAGTTTCTTTGATTATTATTTTACATTTCGAGCGGAATCCATTGTTCTTCTGAGTTTTATATTTTATATACATATACACAAACCTCAATCAGCTCATATTTTAAAAGGATAATGTACATATAGAAAGCGTAATCAAAGAAATACAAGTACACATGGGTAATTTCTATTATTGGTTAAATGGATAATGAACTTCAAAAGATAACATCTATGTATGACAATATGTGTAGTGAGTGTTTATATGATCGTAGGTAGCTAGCTAGCTAGGTCCTAACGATGATTATGGGGGAAAAATGGACTTTGCCAGAGTCGATGACTTTGATTTTTCAAACCATTTACGTATGCATGAGAGAGAGAGAGAGAGAATGTGTGGTTAATATAAAATGGGTCATGGATTGAGCTACGATTGACTGCGGAAAAGCACATGGTTTCTGCAACTGCTCATAGACGATGATCCTTCTCTCCATACTTCTCCATTCAGTACTTAATTTCTATTATCCGATAAGGTTTTTACATTTCCTCATATATGCCAAAATAGTGACGGTTTGAGGCTAAAAATAATAGTGACTAGTTTAACTAAGTGATTGGATGCATGGTAGTTCATTTAGTTAGCAAATGAGTTCTATGGAAACAGTTTAGTCGTTGTTTCCAACTTCTATTTTTTGCACGAGAAGAATGGTATGTTTCTTTTTGTATCTATTATGAAATTCGGCCAAAGTAATAGTTTCTCACCAAAATTTGGGGACTTTTAGTTAAATAAAAGAAAGAACCCGTTCATCAAACCTAATGAAACACTACAAAAAAAAAAGAGAAAAAATTCTGATCACATTTTTGACCAAAATATAAGTGAGAAAATATATGTTTTTATTGACCACTTTACGTCGAATATGAAAAGTGAACAGAAAGTTCTTATCAAAACTTTTGTTGGAAAATGGTTAGAAAATTTTGATAATTTCTGATGAATATAAAAATTGGTCAAAAATGATTGGAAAGTTCCTACCAATAACATCGTAGGAAATTTTCTGACCACTATCCGACAAATAGTCAAATATGAAAAGTAGTCGAAAATTAATCAAAAAACATGGTTATAAATTTATGATTATCTTGGGACACAATTGCCATTTTAGTCGAAAATAAACTAGAAATTTTCAATCACTTTCCGACTACCATTTGAATAGGAACTTTCCAACGATAGCTCATATTCGTCATAAAGTGATCAGAACAAAGATATGACAACTTTCGTCGGAATTCGCCATTCCTAAGTATTCGGTTCAGAATATGTGAATTCCTCTTTGGTCTGGTAAAATTGCTTCGATTTATAAAGCTCAATTCTAGTAATATTTTCACAGTGTAATTTGATCCTACTTTCTCTTAGTAATTATGCAAACTATATTAGTAACTCATACTATATAAGAAAAAATACAGATCTATAATGTTATACTAGGGAAATGCTGTATATTTTATATTTTGTCAAATGCAACTTCATACGTTTTGTTTATATTTTGAAATTATATTATATATTTATATACTATATTCGATCTCAACTGCCTAGCACTCATATATATGCTCTAATTGTTCTCCACTTCTCCTAGTTGTTTGAAGATCATCAATTTGATTACAGTCAGATCAAGTTTAATTAACATGTACAGAAAACTCAATCATCATAAAGAAGTGGAAATATATATACATATATTGATATATATATATATATATATCTTTGGTTTATAAAATGACTCAACGGTATATTTTATTTGCATTAGTTTATCATTTTTAAATAATATGCTTTCATCAAAAAACCGTTATGTGAATTTTCATTAGAGCTTTGAATTTAAGTGTTGTTAAATGTTTTTCAATTTTATATCTCAATAATATTATATACCAACATCACATTTTACATAATGTCATTGCTCCAAAATCTTTGTTTTCAAAACCTTTTAAAAATTAACAAGATGCTCTAAAATTTTCAATAGAAAAATACGAAAGTAAATTATGTGGAGATATGGATATATATAGTAGGCATGAAGAGGGTTATGGATGGTATAGATCTGAAATGAAATGACCATACTGTTTTGTATTTTATAGAAATTTATTGATTCCTACGTCCTTACTCTTCGTTTCTGTACGGACTCTGTTATACATACCGTTCAAGTTTTGCTACGATAATTTTTTTTTTCCTGGTTGATATAATATTTTTTACATAGTAATATTAAAAAAACTATTTTTGTAACATCCCGATTTTTGAAATACGGTGATACATGTTAAAAAAACTTAAATGAATCGATTTGGATACTTATATCACCAAAGTGCATTTAGTTTTTCCGTTAAACATTATGACAGAGCTTTAAAATTATGCGTGCTTAAACTGTAGCAATTTTAGGATGAATGATCTACCGAGAAGTGATTTTCAGTATCGTTTATGTAAGCAAAATAAAATATGTGGGAAAAGATCTTGTGGTGATTCGTAAGGACAGTAAACAAGTGTTTTGAACCTCCGAAAATAGCGGACCGACCATCGCATGAGGATGGGGCCCATAGGCTAAGAGAGGGTGTAGGGATCCATGGAAGATGACGGTCGAGGCGTTACAAGTAATATCATAAATATACCCATACGAACGTGGAGACATGTGGACTCACACCGTCGGGGTGACAATCTTGGCACGTAACGAGGACATTGCAACTCTATGAGTGGGGGTGATTGTAGCATTCCCGATTTCTGAAATATGGTGGTGCATGATGAGAAAATGAATTGATTTGACTACATATATTACCAAAGTGTACAGACAAAATTCCAAAGGTAAAGGTGCTTGGCTTAGATCAATTTTAGAATGGTGACCTACAGGGACGGACCTACGTTGGTGAGTGTAGGGGCAAGGCCACCCACTAAAATATAAATATTTGATTTTTTCATATTGGAAAACATAACTAAAATGGCAAAATGGTTTAATATGCACTCATTATAAGAGGTGAAGTGCTCGATTCTTTTTTTTTTGCAATATCGTGCACCCAATTAAATGATTTGTTGGATCTACCATTGGTGACGACCTACCGAGAAAAGATTACCAATAACGTATAGTGAGAAACTGATGACAAAACACAGAAAAAGATTGACTTGTTTGATAGTGAGAGAGATGTATCCTCTACTTGATTGGCTTTTGTATGTTTCTCGATTGGCTCCGGTGGAGAGTTTATTCTTTTATATACAATGGCGGATCCAGAATTTTTTTTATCGGATTCAAATCAAAACTAAATATAAAAGTATTAAAAATGTAATAAAAATTTAAAATGTTTTACAAAACTATCCTACTATCTTTCGTGTCCCGAAATTTTTTCACCACAATCTCATTTGTAATAATATTAAATATATATTTTTCAACGAAACAAACTAAACAATCATTCAAAAATTGATCTATAATCCGATTACGACGATCTGTTTTCACGATCTTCATTGCTGAAAAACATCTCTCAACGGTTGCAGTAGCAACTGCCAAAATCAAAACCAACTTCAAAAGCCTATAAACCAAAAGATGTGATATATGTTTTCGTGTTTCTACCAACATAGGAGCAAGTTCTCCAAGACACTTTAGAGGAGTAAATCTTTCGTTCATTCAAATATTATCAATCTGGGTCTAATAACTTCAACTTTTAACTTTCTGATAGGTATAATAACGTTTATTATCAAATAAGTATTTAATGGGCTGAATTTTTTTTTAATAAAAAAAAGGTTCACACCTGATGGACAATACTAGTCTTGGGCAAAATATCCGAACCGAAAAAAAAAAGAAACCGAACCGAACCGAAAAGGACAAAAGAACCGAATGGATCTTCAATTTGAAAACCGAAAGAACCGGAACCGAACCGAGAACCGAATGGATACCCGAAATATAATTATATACCCAAAATATTAATTATATTTAGACTTGATATAACTTAATTATTCAAAGTTATAATTATAAACCTGAAGATATCGTTATTTTTAAATCGAAATAACTAAAATACTCAAAATAATTTATATATATGCAAGTTCATTGTTATATTTTTCAAAATTTAACTAAATCTTATTCAAATTTAATCATTTAAAAAAAAATTTGATAATTCGGGTACTCGAAACCGAACCGAAATTTTAAAATATCTGAATGAATCCTAAAACTTAGAGCAAGATGGGCAGACGAATGAATCTATGACCAGCAGAATACGAATGTAGACAATACCATCAAAATTTAATATTAAAAAAAATTATTATATAAAAACCAGATGAAAAAAAAAAAATAACTATACAATTCTGACAATGGTTATTTACCTAATTTTTGACTCAGAATTGAGTCAATTTACCTAATTTTTGACTCAGAATTGAGTCAATTTACCTAATTGACCCTTTAATTTTTGTAAAGCAACTTCAAGTCTTCTCTCTTCGTCTCCCACTTCTCGCTTCACACTGTGACTGTCTCCAAGTTTCATACTTTCTGCAATTCCGTTTCCACACGTAAGTTTTCTCAGTTTCGTTCTATCAAATTACTCGTTAATTGGTAGTTTGCAAAATTGGAATTTGAAATTTTGAAATTTTATTGATGTTATGCAATCGCCGCCGACGTATAAACCCTAATTTCAACCTCATTTTTTCACCTGAGATACATTTCTTCTTTATTGAATGTTTCTGGGTAGTGTTTTGTTTTTGGTATTTGATTAATCTATTAGACAAACCGGTTACATTTCTAAAAACATCAATGATTTCAAAAAGTATTTTGAGAAATTTTGAATCTTGATCTTAATCTTGTTATGTAAATACTCGAGTTTCTCTAACCTCTTTGGTTAAAACTTGTATCTTTAAAACTTCAATGTATAACTTAAGTCTTCTCATTAGTATCAGGATAGTGTACTAAATATTATGTAAACAGTGGAAAGAAAAGTTCGTAGTTTTGAGTTGTTAGTTACTTTGAAGTAGTATCTGTTGACCCAAAAAAAAAAAAAGTTACTTTGAAATGTTTGTCAAAAGAATCCAAGTGGAATATGATAAGCTCAAAATCATGTTTTCATGTTATGAAAGGACAAATGTGGTGAATCCATGATATGAATTCACTGCCATTGACCAAAGGTATACTGGCAAAACTTTAGCTTAAATTCCGATCTATGTGAAATCGAAGAGTAGCATATTCCTAACTTCTCTTAGTGTATTTTTACTTCCTATTGGTTTTGGGTTCTGATACTTATCAATTTTTGGGGTATGTAGTTGAATGTTTGTTAGTTCATATATAATAAGTCTTTGGAATCTGATATTTTTATTAATACTCTTTGGATTCTGATTCTGATTTTGGGTTAAGATGCATCAAAGGTTTTTTGAAATTAGCATTATCTTTAATGTTTTAGTAGTCTGAACCTTCCGTTATCTGTGTATATGCGCCAGTTTCTCTGTGAAGTTCGAAGCAATGTTCCTAACTTCTTATGTCAAAATCACATAAGAGTCTTTGACTTGGCACTTGTTAGGTCATAGTTCTCTGATGCTAACAGCTGAAGCTTATTTGATAAACTTATTTTTGTCTAATTTGGTTGGTAGAAACTCTATTATTCCCTAACTACCTTAAGAATATTGAGGATTTTAACAGGCCTGATCAGTATGGATGAGGAGGCATCTCGGACTGCAAGAGAGTCGCTAGAACTAGTGTTTCACATGTCAAACATCTTGGACACGGGATTGGACCGGCATACTTTGTCAGTTCTCATAGCACTTTGTGATCTTGGTGTTAACCCAGAGGCTCTAGCTACTGTTGTGAAAGAGCTTCGGCGTGAGTCTATCCCCGAGTCTGCCACGACCACGCCATCATAATCCCTACACCCTCTATACACTAATCAGGTATTTAGAATTTTCTCGGTTTTACGATGTCAGGCGAATCTATACCAGAGTCTACTGGAGTCTGCCACTTTCTGCTTTTTCCTGATCTAATAAATGTGTAATATTGCAGGTATATGTGTATGCAATGGAAGTTTGGGATTCTACAACTTGTGGTTGGTATGTGAATGTTACTATTTGTATGATGAGAAGAATTTGTATGGATTAATTATATAACATCTTTTCTTTGTATGAGATTGAACCGTTCTTTGAAAACAAAAGAAAATTGTTGTGATATCACAGGGAGAGGTTTGCTATTACGTTTGGGATGATTAGTACAGTTAAAGGAAGTAAAATCACAGTGATGAAGAATCTACTGGTTTGCAAAGATTGTCACTCAGTGATTAAGCTGATCTTAAGATTTGTAGGACGTAAGATCGTTTTAAGGGATCCCACTGGGTTTCATCATGTTAAGGATATGATGTGCTCTTGTGGGAACTATTGGTAGAAAAGTTTGAAATTTTGAGATTGTGATGTCTGTAGAAAAGCGTTTCATAGACAGGGATTTTTTATCCAAGAGTACGACAACCCAGACGACTATAACATGAAGTTGCATTTGCAAGGAAATTTTCTTTCTGAAATTTCGGACAAAAAGGACATAAAGGTAGATCATTTAGGTGTTGTGGAAGAGAGGCTAAAGAACCAGAAAGTTCTTATCGTCCTTGATGATTTGGATGATCAAGTGGTGCTAGAATCCTTGTCTGATCGAGCTCAATGGTTTGGTGGTGGTAGCAGGATCATTGTGATTACAAAAGACAAGCATCTCTTAAGAGCCCATGGAATTGATTGTATTTACGAGGTGGGTCTCCCATGTGTGAAGCTCGCTGTTAAGATGTTCTGCCAATCTGCTTTCAGGCTGAACTCCCCACCCCATGGTTTAAAGAAGCTCGCTTCTGAGGTTGCCTAGCGTGCATGTACTCTTCCTTTGGGCCTTAACGTTTTGGGTTTGTATTTGTGAGGGAGGGACGAGGATTGTATAGAAATGCTGCCTAGACTTCGTAATAGGCTGAGCGGAAAAATTGAGAAAACACTGAGAGAGTCAGTTATGATGGGTTAGGTAGCAAAGAAGATAAAGCGTTATTTCTTCACATAGCATCTCTTCAATGGTACCGAAGTTGATAATTTCAAAATGTTGGTAGCAGATAGTGACTTGGATGTTAATATAGGGCTGAAAAGTCTAGTCGATAAATCCCTCGTAGACGTAGGATGGGTACTGTGAGGATGACTTGTTTGGTAAAGAAATGGTTCCTACACAGTCCAACGAGCCTGGGGAACGTGAATTCTTGGTGGATAAGAAGGATATTTGTTATGTATTTTAAGATAACACTGTAAGGGCTCCTTTAAAGCTTCACTCGATACGATTAAAGCATGGCTAACACATTTTTTAAGATAGTGATTTCGTCTAAAAGTTTTTTTTTTCTTTTTCAGGGTACTAAACACATTTTAGGTATATCATTAGATATGTCTGAAATTGATGAGTTGCGCATACATGAGAGAGCCTTTGAGAAGATGCGTAATCTTAGTTTTCTAAAGATTAGCAATGAATTTAATAAAGAAGTCAAATGGCACATACCCAAAGGCCTCAACTATTTGCCCCCTAAACTCAAAGTACTAAACTGGAAGGAATACCCATGAAGATCTTTGCCTTGTACCTTTTGTCCTGAAAATCTTGTTGAACTTACGATGCATGACAGAACGCTCGAGAAGCTGTTGGAAGGAGTGTTAACTGTGTTATACTCTTTGGCTGACAATCTTTTATTGTTAATATGTGTAACACGATTCTTTTTTGCTTTGTCTTTGTTTTTTCTTAGTTCCTCACATGCCTTAAGCATATGGATTTGTCCGGATCTGAAAGCCAGAAAGAAATCCTAGATCTTTCGTTGGCAACCAATCTCGAGCACCTTTGGCTCTGGGGTTGCTCAAGTTTGGTGGATCTCAACCAACATCTCAGAGCTCTGGTTAAACCAAACATCAATTGAAGAATTTCCTTGGTGGATCAAGATTTTCTCTATGCTCTGTCGCCTATATATGAAGGAATGCACAAATTTAAAATAAATATCCCCAAATTTTTAAAATGAAACATCTTTATTGTTTTTTTATGTTTAACTTGCAAAAAAATTCGGCTAATCGTCATTCTTTCCTATTTTTACCAAGTTTTTAACACTCCTGATTCATTCTTGTATATAACTTTTTGTTAAATAATTAAAACATTGGGAAAATGTCAAAAGAAATGTCCAACTTTCAAAAATGGTTGAAAAAGCATATTAAATCCCCAGCTTTTATTGACTTCCCATTTAATCACCAACTTTATTGATTAGACATCTCTTCTTCATTGATGGATAATGAATCAGCCTCCTCTTCCTTAGTTGGTTTGATCTGTTCCTTCTTGGATACAGTTTCTTATCTCTCCGTCTCTTTCTCTACCTTCATTCTTCTTTCTCATTCTGCACATGTGCTAGCTTTCCCTCTTATTTATGTGTTGTTATTATAGATGTGTGGTTCATTTAAGCTCCTTTGTAAACTCTATTATATTTGTTCAAGAAAACTCTTTAACAAAAATAAAAAATATAATAGACTATGGCTCCAAATAGACTATTGCCAGAAAAAAAACAATAGACTATGGCTCCTAAATTCCTAATCTAATGAATAGTGGTGTGGTAAGGAGTTTTGAAGTGGCAAGATTCATAACTGTAAAAGCAATGTTCTAAAATACGATATGTACGACCGTATATACACTATACGGTGGAAAGCCTATACGGTGGAAAGCCATATTGTATTATGGCTATACAATATTTTAATACGGTGAAAGTTATACGGTCCGTATATATGGAGGATAATTTTATTTATGTGTCAGCACCACATTTAATTTCAGTATATATATATATATATATATATTTTTTTTTTTTTTTCAACCACATTTATTTTCAGTATTTTTTATTTATTTATTTATTTTTTGCTTCTCTCTCATCTTTTTTACTAATTTGATTGGCGAGAAATTAATGATTAGAAATTGCTAATTTAATAAATTGATAAAATAAATAAATAAAATCGTGATATGTAATTAAGATTTAAATCTTAAAGTATACTTTTACAAAGGAAAAGTTCAACACTAATTCACGTTACAAAATAATTCAAATTCAATTAGAAATTTTAACTTTTATTAATATGATTGGTTAGATCATTTATAATTCGAATTTTAAAAATTAATTCAATGTAAAATCCAATATACAATCGTTGAAGGACTCACTCGTCATCATGCCATATGTATTATTTTTTCCACAAAATTGAAACAATGCATTAACCCTCAATTGCTTATATGAAAAAAAAAATTGAGTGTCCACTTATTAATTGCATATATTAATCACCCAATTTAAATTTAATTATATCAAAATTTATAAAAACATGCATAAACATAAAATCAATGGAATTTTAATTTAATTTTAGATTTTATTAAATATAAGATATTAACAAGATACACTTTGTAATGTATAAAAATTAAATAATGTGATATTAGAATTGATTTCATCTTTTCGTTTACAATATATAGGATTAGTTACACTGCATTTTAGTTGAACTTATGGATTATTTTAAGATAAATATAAGATACCAAATCAACATTAGTCTTCTATGTCCATTTAAAAATAGTTTAAAGATAACAAAATAATTTTTTTTTTTAGATAAGTAATCGTAAATAATTTAACAAATTATGTAGCTAAAAATAAAATAAAAATTTTTAAAAACTGGGATGAATTGTTTACTAGAAATCTAGAAAAATACATCAAAACCTCTACTCCTGAGGCTTGTTTCGGGAGATCCTTGCACCATCCATGAAGCATGAAGGAATGACTCTTATGTGAGACCTTCCATAAATTTCTGAATGCTTGTTGGCTCTATTACTACACTGACCCTTTGCATCAAATCAAGACATCGGTAGAAAGAAATAAGGGATGGTTCCATCAGTTAATCTAGTCGCACCGTACGTATCTTTTGTTTCTTTGATACAGTATAACTTCTGCGGTAATAGTTAAACTTTTGGAAGATAAGCAGCGAATAAATATGTAGATATTGACGAGGAATATAAGTGACAAAGCTTCTAATGATTTACCAATGACACTTTACTCTTCAAACTCACTCATCTCACATTCATCATTACCCACAACTATACATCTGAAGAATTTTACTCACACACTGAACACTCTTTTACCTCTATTGTTTGCCAAATCAGACATGGTCACAAATTAGAGTTAGCTCGTAGCCGAGGAACATCCTCGAGAAGGAGTTAATTGCTTCTTTAAAGCAATGAGCCCCGAAATTGAACCTTTTGGTTAGTCCGGTTTTACCTTTTTAGCGGTTAGCAGCCTGGTAGAGAGCTCGTAGACGAAAAGTGAGAGAAAGATCTGCGCGAGTCGTTTAGGTGAAGTGAATGCTCGCGCTGGCTCATCAATGACCCAACAACCCAGCTCCTTGATGCATTTCCCGGGCTAAGTATGTGCGTATATCTTGAGTGGAGGGAACGAGGCAAAGAACCATGGCGGGATGAGTTGTAAGATCTTTGGGAAATGTCGTTCCTGAGATCTGCTGAACTCCGGCTAACTGGTATAGGCGGGGAACGCCGGTATGACCCATTTTGGAAGCTTGTGTGGGAGCGAGAGTGAGAGAGATACATAGGGACTGTGTGTGGCTGCATTGAGGTGGATGGTGAAGAAGGGTCTGTTCTGATAGATATTGGTAGCTCATAAGATGACTGCAATGGGGTTGACGTTGATGATAAGAGAAAAGATGACGTTGGGGTCAAGCTAGGAGAAAGTAAGGGTGTGTGCTCTGTTGCAGGCATATCGATGCTGATGCTTCTTGCATCGCGTTTGCAAACCGGGCAAAAGGATCTCCTTTGGCCAAGCCACAAGTCTACACATCGAACATGAAATTCTGCCAAGACAACAACAACCACCAATTAAGAATGATTCTGTGTGAATTCTTTTTACTTCGAAGTGAGTCAAAGTACTTACTGTGATGGCAAGGTAGGATCCTTAACTTGTCTCCGATGCGATAATCCTCAATGCATATAGCGCACGAAATAGAAGTAGATGCTTCATCGCAAACACCGTTAAATGTTTCAACAGGCATGATTCTTAGCAAGTTTTTGGCCATACGAGGAAAGTCGCTGCCACTAAGAGACAGTATACGCCGGCGCCTAACTCGATGCCTACGGACAAAGAAGCAAGTGGCGAGCACAGCAGACATGGCGAGGAGAGATATGAAAGAGATAGCCATGATTGACCACGCTGAAGTCTCAAAGCTTGGCATGAGCCACACTTCAAAATCGGTATGACCCGCATACTCTTTGAGTACTTCCCCAGTTGCTTTGGAGACAAACGTTCCATATATATGTACACCAGAAGGATTTCCAGCCACTACATTAGGTTCACAAGATCATTAGCCATCGCTATTATGATAAGTTTTAGAAAAAATTCTGTCTTATTTCCGGGTGACAATGGAAGAACACACTCGAAGCCAAGAACATGCCAAATCAAAGAACCCTAAGATAAGCTCCAAAGCATTACACTCACAAAACCCTTTCCCAACTCGATTTATTGATGTCTATCACCTTACGCGCTCCTCTATACACTACTGACCTCAGTTGTTAAATAGCTGAGCCTTAAACTACGCAAAAATCTTATGCGAAAATTCAATGGTAGCTATAGGAAGCATTCTAATTATCTCTCAGGTATAGTTCTTGACTAACCATCGACTATCTGAAAAGCTTCTTTTCTTCTCTGGTTTTATCACATTACAACACATCTTTGCAGTAAATCAAAACAAGAAAACAATACAAAGCGTAAGAGATTATAACGAGAAAAAGCCGAGGGAGAGATGTGTTTACTTGATACTAAAAAGCCATAATCTTCATAATCATAAACAATAGCAGCTTTATATCCAGCCTTCTGCGCATTCCTAATCTTATCTTCGAAACTACAGCCACCGCGAATAATCAACACATACGGAGGAGAAACAGTTGTTCCATTTACCACAGTCACCGTATTAACCAAATCCAAACAAGCATCAAGCGGCTCAGCTACGTACAACACCCCGCCTTGATCCGATCTCTTAATCATCGGAGCTGAAAAAAACAGTATTCAATCACCATATCATAATGAAGCTAATCATCAAACCCAATTACAAAACCTGATCAAAACCCAATTTCTCAATTCTAAATAAAGAAAATTTCAAAACAAACCATAACTTGAAAAAGGCAACAAAGTTTCACACTTTCTATATATACAATCAAACCCTAATCCGCTAATTCCACAATTTCGTTCCATAACATAATCTAAGACTTTTGAAATTTTTATTACAGTGATTCAGAGAATTAAAAAATAAAACCGACAGAAGTGGAATTAAATGGAACAGTAACTAGAACTTACTGAAATTGGATTCGACGTCATCGAAGGAGAGAGATGTGTTCTTCCCGATCAACAAAATTTTCGCAGAAGCCAAGTGTGAAATTAGTAACAGAGATAAGATTGGAATCGAAGCGCGAGTCATGTTTCGCTTCTTAAGCTTTAGACGAATCAAAGTAAACCCAAAAACGAATATAGTATCGAGAAAGAAGGAATCGGAAGAAGAAATTGAAAAGGTGTTTAGGGTTTTAATGGAAGATTATAAACACTTGAGATTCCATAGAGGACTAGGTAAAGACGAAGACTCTGAGATTATCTAGAATTGTTCAGATGAAAATTTTATTTTATTTTGGTTTATAAGTGTAACAGATAATTTTGGATTTATTCCGAAAGGTACTCAAAATATTCGGTTTTTGTACATAGAGATCTAAACTTTTTTTTATACACGTCCGTCAAATTTTTTTTGTACATAACAGATATTTTTTTTTGTAAAATAATACGCAATATAACCTATCGTCCTTACCATCAAATTTGTAAAATTTTGATAATTCGAAACCCGTCGTAAATCTATTTTTAAAATTTTTAAAATTTAATATATATATATATATATAACGTTCAAAACGTTTAGAAAATACATATAAGAGTTATACTGCATATTGTTTTTTATTTTATAAGACTAATCTACATATTTTTGAGATGGAGAATAAAGTTACAAATTTTTTTACGAATTACAAAGTTTTTTTTTTTGCATAAAACTCTATAGGAGTGTTATTAGATCTCTACTTTAGATAGATTTTTGATGACTTTAAAAATTATAAAAAGTAATTATTTTTAAAGATTTTAAAAGATTGCAAAAGAGTATTTCCAAAATATTGCATAATATTTTCAAAGATTTCAAAAGAGTATCTCCAAAATATCTTAAACTTTTATAGATTATTGCCCAAACTATAGAGTTATCAAGACATCGTTCTCCAAAGTATCTCAAACTTTTATGGAAATACTCCAAATTTTTTTTTCATCTTCTATAAAATGAAAATTTATTAAAGAGACTGAAAATTTGATCAAGTCAATATCCATGGAAGTTTAAGCATCGATGTATAGAACTCCTTTGCATTTTTCATTAGCTTTGTGTAAGTTTTTGAGTATACAGGAATACATATATATATATATATATGATTAGTAATGTTACACTAATTTAATCGATTAAATGTTCTAAATTTTTAATTCAAATATTCAACCTTGACGTTACGAAAAGAGACTCATATGGTGAACAGTAACGATAAGATGCAAAACACTCATAATTATCAAAACGGGAGGCATATAAGAATGAGCGATCAATACGAGGGCTCTTATTATTATCGCACGCTGTGATTAATCAGTTGTCAAGAATAATCGTTACAAGAATAATCCTAGGAGAATACTTTGAGAATCTCTTATTAGGTACAATACTTTGATGATTAGATTTTGTGAAGCAAAATGTGTACAATCAATAAACCAATAACACAATATTTTAATTCAATGACAAAATGAGTTACTTTCATGTTATTTGAATAACATAAGACTTTTATTGACTTTATAAAACTATGGATCCAATACCTCTAGATTTATAAAGATTTTAGATTACTTTTTACAAATACATAAAATAATAACACCTAACTTTAATAAAGTTTTGAAAAATCTTAATTGAATAACAATAGAATCTTCGTAACATTTTAAATCTTTAAAACTTCATCTAAATACATGAACCGATAACAACCCCTAAGAATATCTAAAACCTATATAGATATTACCAGTATTTTGCTAATTTTGTAATAAATGTGGACATGGCGACGATCCATAAAAATATCTAGAATGGTCTCTGTTGACTCCAACATCTAAAAATAATATCGCTTGGTGGGGGACATCTCTTTTATAGAAGTCTTTCCTGAACATTTTTCCAAGAACTATCCTATAAAAATTAGAACTTTAAGTTACTTTGAATAGACACAATTAATAGTTCTTATCCAAAACACTAGTTGTATAAACAGTCTTTTTGAGTAATATAGTTTAACATTTATTCAAAAAAAAAAAAGTTCTTATCCAAAAATGGCTTTGCCAAACAAAAAAGCAGGAAACATTATTGGTATTTGAAATATAGTTCTCATTGGATGGTCAATACATGTAAATAAAATACAATTTGTCTCATCTGCACCAATGGATATCGAACTTGTGACTTTGGAAAACAAGTTTTTCCCTAGATAGACAGTTTCTCTTTGTTGTGTGTTTTTAACCTCGAATAGTCAAATACATACATGGTTCCTATTTCTTTGCAATTTCATAATACAAAAGAGAAATATATTCAAATAATCTGTCAGAAATTAACAATTGAAGGAGTGAGGCATATGCCATAGAAGAAAATCAGAAAGACTGACAAAATAATCCTACAAATTGCAATAAGAAAAGAAAATATTTGGGCCCTTTTATTTTTGGGCCTGTACAATCACATTAGCTTTACCCTCTCAAATTGGGCCTTTTGTTCAAATACGATAGATTATTTGTTTGTCTATTGTTACAAATTTTTAGAAATGCAAGTTTTTCACATATCGAAGCTAACATGCTGCAAATTGAGTAATCTAGCGAGTCTTGTATGTTGCAGTTTTGATTGTATGTTGATTCATCTACGGCTGAATGTTTTGGTATTGTATGTTGCAAGCACATTAAAAATTTTATGCATTATACAGATTTAAATTTGGATGATAAAGTGATACCGATAGTAGTAAAAAGTAATAGACTAAATGTCATGGTCATGCTTGTCATATAAATCTTCATTTATAATATGTTATGAGCATGATGATATAATTGACAACAAGATAAATTTTATCCGAATGATACCATGCATGCATGTATATGTAGTTTTAAAATAACGAACTAGGTGATACATGTCTCATGCATGAGATTAAATTTGTGTTTAGAACTAAAAAATACATAATTTATCATAATAAAAAAATTAATAGTATAGGAAAATATATAAATATATCAAATTCATATATTTTTTTTTGCTAATACGTAAAATTCATCTAATAAAAAAATATTATTGACTTTCTTATCACACATAAAATTGCATGTTTTTCTTCTTCATCTTTTTGGGTTTTATTAATTGTTTTCATTTAAATTAATATGGTTCATAATAATATAAAAATATATCCAAATAAAATACTTCCAAAAACTATAATTTTGATTCTAAAATTAAAATAACCATCTAGACCAAAGTATCCGTCTAGATGTTTGATTAAATATTTCCACGTTTGAGTAAATATTTCCTTTTAAATATATACAAGATTTTTTTTTTTTTTTTGTAAAATTAATATATACAAGATGTTTTTCTTAGCTTTCATTTTACCAGTTTTAGTTTGAAAAATTTAGATAGTTACGAGTGTAAAATGTATTATATAGGGCTTTTTTTATGTATACTTTACTATAGAAAATAAGTGTGTTTGTTTCATTTTTTTTTTTTTTGCCTTTTTGGCATAAATAAATATGTTTGATGGTTACTGCAGGTCTGTTTTATAATATTGGATAAAAACCAGAATTAAGAGTGGTGTTCACGACGATGAAGTTTGCAACTTCCGGTCGTGCAGTGCAAAGCTGCCAAAGCCGTGTGAACTCAACCCAACATAATATGAAGAAATTGGTTCTTGTGCCATTCGCTGGCACGTTTGCATGCATGTCGGTGAATTGTTTATTTATTTCGATTTTCGACCCCTCGATCTCTATCTCTGACGTTTTCTAAATATGATATAAATACTTTTAAGAAAAGCAAATAAAGAGAGAAATTTTATGTTCTCGAGTTAAGACAAGATATTTGGTTAAATAAATAAAGAGAGCTTTAAGATCAATCCACTATGATAACACATCGGTGGCATCTGATATAAGATTAAATTTTAAGAGCATAAATTTGCTAAAACTTTAAAGTTAATAATTCTATTGTATTTAAATAATATATGTATGAGTCACTTGCTCATTTAAATTTCTGTTTATATGTTTTTTATGATAAGCTGTTTATATAATTAATCAGTGATATATATGCATAATTTTTTTATACCAAAAAACTGGTTTATTTTAGAATTAATCGGATGTTTTGAGACAATGTTAAATACACGAATATTTAAAAAGATTGGTGTCTGGTACATTGCATGTTCTGATTACTGAAGTAGTCAACACGTTATTCCTAGTATTCATAAATCTTTGTCTTTTCTTTCTCTTTTAATTCTTGTTTGATAAATGAAATTCTTGGGAAACTATTTTAATGTATCTACACCATAATTGGGGTTGATTAGTAACTTCGTATCGATGTGATACGAGATATACTATTTTGAGAATTACTAATCGTAAAAACGTTACTAAAAACGATACAAAAAAGCATCGCTTTTCACTACTTCAACAAATACTTTAGCAACTGGAACCCTTGTTCTTTTTTCTAATCAAATGTCTGGGATGGGACGGCGAAGCTTTGTTCTTGACTTCGAGTTTTCTTCTTATAAAATTTTATATGTTAAATAAACTATCAAACGACGTGGTTTCCATTGTCCACGATGCTTAGTGTTTAATCGACAAAATAAAAATTACTTTTGTTTTACGAGTATTTTGAAGAAATAAGAAAATTATTCGCATGTATAATTCCATGAAAATTTGCATGACCGAATTAAGAACTCTAAGCCAATAGATAATGAGGAGTTATACTTAGTATATATTTTATAAAATGACTTCTCTTTTTTTAACAAACTCTAATTAACTTATTTCACAAAAGTAATTAGTTACTAGTTCTAGTTAACCCGTAAACTAATCATGATTTAGACGTGAATCGAGATGTACTTGAATTTAAGAATAATTTTGGGCTGGCTGATGCATCTGTGATCTATCCTTACTTTAAGTGGCTTTAATTGTTTTGTGATTCCACGCGTTTTCGTGTTTAGTTATCTTGGAACTTTATACCTCCTAAGAAATATTGCTATTTTGTTTATAATTTTTGTAGTTTGAATTGATTATGGAGTTTGAGTTAAACTTTTACGTTGAAAAGATAATGCGGGATATGAAAATACATTTTATATGTGAAAATGACGTTTAATACAGAAGAGGAGATAATATAAAATTGTGAATAATAAGAGATTGGTAAGATATTGTTTGGGTGAGATTTCGAGTCTTTTGGACAGTTGAATTTGTTCGTCGATAAGAGATCGTGTTTGACGTGCATAGCCGGAGAGGCGGAGAACACATGAAAAGAGACTCGTCCACTGGAAAACAAACTTTTGCTTCGTCCGGATGGATCTTCCGTATCCGCTCTCGTTGATACACCAAAGTTGCCTAACCTTAAGCATAAACTATTCAACATGGTCAAGCGGATCCATAGAAAGATTTCTGAGGACTCTCTGATATTCTAGTCAGGAGAGTCAACGAGATTGTATGGAGAATCAGTTTTTAAGAGACGATGGTGGTTTAGTTTTGGATCTTACGTGAAAGCTGTCTAAAACACAATTTGATATTTGGTGGTAAGGTTTTGAAGAAGTTAATACTTCCAACGGAGGGTTCGAGCTCTCCGTCGTACAATGTGTACCATTATAAGAATCCGAGTAAAAGGAAAAATAAAGTTACCTACCAAGTTGGGTCCGACTCTTTCTAGGAAATGGTCGTTGCCGGTCAGGGTAGTCGGAATGCTTAGTCGAGATGTACGCTCACGGATGGATAGCAAAATTCTCCTTACTAGGTAGAATGCAGACTAAAGGATAAAGCGTCCTCCTAGAGGATATCAATGGTATTCTTCTCTTTTTGGAGTCGAGATAAGGCTTTTTATCTCAAAATATATATGTTGTTGTTTCTTCTAGCTCATATATATATCCGATCTCTCCTCTCTTTTTCTTTCGAGGGGTTCAAATAGATCCTACCTTGGGTTAGTTTTTTGGGTTGGATTGATCCGCTAGGTCTAATCTCATCGCTGCTGCTATATGTTAGGAGAGAACAAACCAGTCTTCCAATTTCCGGTACTTTGTTATAATAGATAATTGCGTGTTTCTGCTAACACTTAAAAGTGTTTTATATGGTTTGTTGTCAATTAGAGTTAGTAGAGACTATACTTCGTGTAATTTAGCGGCTCGCTAAGTCACGGTTGGAAAAGAATCCACTTTTGTTGCGTTTGTAAGTCGGTTTTGCGTTTTTGTCGAAGAGACACATTTTGATTGGTAGTTGCAAAATCACCCCAACTAATACATCCAAATATTAGAGTCATTTTAGATCTCCAAATTTAGCCAATCCAAGTAAAGTTTATAGTTTTTGTCATTTTGTGCATTACATATAAAAAAATCAAATCAACTAGGATTCGCAATGGAATTATATTAGTACTATTGTTGTGTTATAATTTGGATTCAAATTTGGTAATGTAGTGAATAAATTATAGATTAAAAAAAACTGAAAATTTAAAAAATTGTAGTTCACAAATTATATCACATAAAATGCATAATTGGCTCGTCCCTTTCAAGTTTCATAATATTGTTTTTCTCATCGATTCAATTATTGAATCTTTCAATAGATTCTTTTTCATCAATTCAATTTATTGTAATAGTATACTTGGTAAAAATAAAATAAGAGAATATAAATGCTGATGGTCACGGGATATTATAATAAAAGAGCAATAACAATAATAATATAATAATAATTGCATAAGACGAGTCAGTCAACATAAACAATGGAAGAAGAAGAAATTGAAAGGGTTCGTAACTTCGTATCATCTTCCTCCTTTCATAAAAACCAAAAAAGCCATAGACTTTCGAAATCAAGATTAGTTCAAGAAAATGGAGAAACCAAACCCTAGAAGACCCTCAAACAGTGTTCTTCCGTACGTGACTCCAAGATTAAGAGATCACTATCTCCTCGGCAAAAAGTTAGGCCAAGGCCAATTTGGTACAACCTATCTCTGTACAGAGAAATCATCATCTGCTAATTACGCTTGCAAATCAATCCCAAAACGTAAGCTTGTGTGCCGTGAGGACTACGAAGATGTCTGGCGTGAGATTCAGATCATGCATCATCTCTCTGAGCATCCTAATGTGGTACGGATCAAGGGTACTTATGAAGACTCTGTCTTTGTTCACATTGTTATGGAGGTTTGTGAAGGTGGTGAGCTTTTTGATCGGATTGTTTCTAAAGGGCATTTTAGTGAGCGTGAGGCTGCTAAGTTGATTAAGACTATTCTTGGTGTTGTTGAGGCTTGTCATTCTCTTGGTGTTATGCATAGAGATCTCAAACCTGAGAATTTCTTGTTTGATAGTCCTAATGATGATGCTAAGCTCAAGGCTACAGATTTTGGTTTGTCTGTCTTCTACAAGCCTGGTTCGTTGATTCATCCCTTTTGATTGGAATTAAATGGTTTTTGTCTTTGTTGGTCGATTGATTTGGTTCTTAATACACTTTCAAGAAATGTCTTGTTAGGATTCTCGATCCAAAAAATGGTTCGACTTTGTTCGTTTGAATGGTCAATTCAGATTTGCTGCTTGAGCGTTGTTAGTGAAACATTGATTATGTTAATCAAGTTTTGACATTTAGTTAAGATATATATATATATATATATATATGTGTGTGTGTGTGTGTGTGTGTGTTGATGGCAAAGTTTTGTTATATATGTAACATATGCTTATGCTTAATGAAGTTATGCTATCAGAGCTAGAGTGTTTCTAGACAGGTTTGTCTCATAATCAATTACGCATTTGGTTCTCTGATTCATCCTTTAGACTATAACCGAGGAAATCAATTGGTTTTGTCTTCATTTGTTCGTTGATTGCTTTTTGATACTCTGTCAAGAAATGTCTTGTTTGGTGCTGAAAATTGGATTTCGTGATATGCTATCTGCAGGATCTTCGTTGAAGGGTCAACTCAATTTTGCTGCTTGAGCATTGTTAGGGAAACATTGTTATCCTTTGGACATATTTTTCTGAATCAGGATTTGACATTTAGTTGTGAACTTGTGATATATGAATGTGTTGGTCGCAAGGTTTTGTTATATGTAACATAAGCATATCAGAGCTAGAATGTGACTAACAAAACTGTCATTATGTTATTTGGCTCTTCAGGGCAGTATCTGTATGATGTAGTTGGAAGTCCGTATTATGTTGCACCTGAGGTTCTGAAAAAATGTTATGGACCAGAGATAGATGTGTGGAGTGCCGGTGTTATTCTTTACATCTTACTAAGTGGTGTTCCTCCTTTCTGGGCTGGTAAGTTTATAAAAATCAGTACCTTTGTTACTACCGTATCAAGCACATTGCTTATGTGATTTATGCATCCATGTCTAATTTGCTTGCAGAAACTGAGTCAGGAATCTTTAGACAGATTTTGCAAGGGAAGATAGATTTTAAATCTGATCCGTGGCCTAGTATCTCAGAAGGTGCTAAAGATTTGATTTACAAAATGCTTGATAGGAACCCTAAGAAACGCATATCTGCACATGAAGCATTGTGTAAGTTATTCGTAATGATTGTTTTCCTCTCTGCTGCATGTATTTTGTTGTTAAATCCTATATATATGAACTGAGTTTTCCTCTGATGGTATTATCAGGTCACCCGTGGATTATTGATGAACATGCTGCACCAGATAAGCCACTCGATCCAGCAGTCTTGTCGCGTCTAAAGCAGTTCTCGCAAATGAATAAAATTAAGAAAATGGCCTTACGGGTAAGAAAGAAGTTGTAGCTCTTTAATCTCCACTCTCATTGCTTAATTTCAAGAACTGATTTACTGGTTAGGAAGATTGATAAAGAAAATGCGTTTCAAGAACTATCTTTAAGAAATGAATAAAATTAAGATACCAGTAAGAAAGTTGTAGCCCTTTTAATCTCCAAACTCATTGGATATTTTCAAGAACTGATTCCTTTGTTAGGTAATCGCTGAGAGACTCTCGGAGGAAGAAATTGGTGGTCTAAAGGAATTGTTCAAAATGATAGATACAGACAACAGTGGAACAATCACCTTTGAGGAGCTGAAAGCGGGTCTCAAGAGAGTCGGATCTGAACTGATGGAATCAGAAATCAAGTCTCTTATGGATGCGGTATTATACCAAAACAAAAACCCTCTTTTAGAATATCTATTTCTCCATACGAAAGATGTTCTGCTACATTCTAGTTATCACAATGCTTAAACGGTGTTTGGTAGGCGGATATAGACAACAGTGGGACAATAGACTATGGTGAATTCCTAGCAGCGACATTACATATGAACAAGATGGAGAGAGAGGAGAATTTGGTGGTTGCGTTTTCGTACTTTGATAAAGATGGTAGCGGTTATATCACCATTGACGAGCTTCAACAAGCCTGCACAGAGTTTGGTCTCTGTGACACTCCTCTTGATGACATGATCAAGGAGATTGATCTTGATAATGTAAGAAGCCTTCATGATCTGTTTCCTTTTTTCTTGTTTCTTACAGAGTTTGGGTTAAAACTGATGATGCAAATGCATGGTTTGGTTAGGATGGAAGGATTGATTTCTCAGAGTTTACTGCGATGATGAAGAAAGGAGATGGAGTTGGGAGGAGCAGAACGATGAGGAACAACTTGAACTTCAATATAGCTGAGGCTTTTGGGGTTGAGGACACCAGCAGCACTACACAGTCTGATGACTCACCAAAGTAATTATAATACCTATATACATTTTGGAATTGAGATAATGAGAACCCACAAAAGAAAAACTGAATCTTTTATCTCTCTTTTTGTTTTCAATATTACTTTTGTAGATGAGCAACTCTCAAATTTTGTAATAGTATGGATAATTTTTGCTCCATAATTTGCCTTTATTAAGTTTCCTAAAGACTGCTAATGTAAAAGAATAAGAGTAACTTACTGAATTAAAATTTCTCATTGTCTCTCTGAAATATTTGATTTTCAAACTCGACAATGCAGCAGATTGCAATAATTTGGATTACAGGCATCACAAGGATTTGGTCAAAGCAATGTCTTCAAGCATATACATAATCATGTTACTACATAAGCCAACGGCTGCAGAGTCAGATCTCTGAATCAACATTCCATATACAAATCCAATCTTGTATCAAGATTTAGTAAAACTAGCTAGAAAAACACTTACTACAAAGGGAATGAGGAACTACAAAGAAAAGCTTTAGAACCGACGACAAAGTAATAAACCAATCAAAGCCAATGTTAGTGGTTTTGGAAGCGATCTTTAGCTTGAGCTCATAAACACCTTTAAAATCCCGCCATGTGATTGAATAGTGCTGCTCATCAATATATATATATATATATATATAAATATATCTGTGGTCTTCAGTCTTCATTCGTATACTCTCTTTCTCTTTAGGAGGGCAGGGAATATGGAGATGGATCCAATGAGGAACAGCACTGACAAAGTCTTGAAATCATACAGATCCTTTACTGATCTGAGATCTCCAAGAGCCAGACCAGCCTGTATACATGAAACAAATGTTATGAAATTTGCCTGTTTAATGTGAAAGAACCGCAAAAAGAGATCTAACTATAGGACTCACTCTGACGGTGATGTACGAAGCTGGCATAAGACCGACTAAAGTTGCCAAAAAGAAGACATGGAAGGGTATGTCAACGATCGGAGAAGACAAATTGATGAAGAGGTTTGGAAGTGTTGGTGTTATCCTTAAGAACAGCATGTAGTTTAGCAGCCTATCTCTTCTCTTCGCAATCTGACCCAAAGCATTGATAATTTCAAGGCACTAACCCTTAAGAACAAGAGATGTAATTTAATGTAATATAACACAAAAGAACGTACCTCGGCCTGGAAGAACCTCAACTTTTCGGGCCACAACCATTTAACCAGAGGCCTACCGACCAGTTTCGATAAGAAGAAACAAGAACATGCTCCAGCTGTTGCATTGAGGACAACGAGGAAAAAACCTCTAACCACACCGAAGAGAGCTCCAGCAAGCAATGACATAAATATTGTTCCAGGTATCATAAAAGTCTGCATAAAGATATACGTCGAGCAGTAACCTAAAATGAACCGTGCTTGGTACTCACTTGCATAAGAACCAAGATTCTCTCTGCATATATTCATATAAATGTATCATCATCATATATAGTAAGTCCAAGCAAATCACATTTACATGAAAATGCAATTCTCAAATCAAGTCTTTAAGCTAATTTTGCAGCTCTCTAAACCCATTTTTGGGAATCTTCGAAAGATCCAACCTTTCAATTTGGGTTTTAAAGTAGTATCCAGATTCAAAAGACATCACTAAAAGCTAAACACTTTCAGTTTCTACATTAGCTTAAATTCAATATTCAATCAATAGAACAAACGAACAAGCTAATCACATACAAAAAAGTGAGATTGCTGCCTTTACAATCATGTCTTTAAGCAAATTTGCTGCTCTCTAAACCGATTTTTCGGAATCTTCGAAAGATCCAAACTTTCAATTTGGGTTTTTGAAATTAGGCTCCAAATTCAAGAGACAGTACTAAAAGCTAAACACCTTCAGTTTCTACATTAGCTTAATTTCAATATTCATTCAATAGAACAAAAGAACAGCTACTCACATACAAAAGAGTGAGAATGCTGCTCCTAAAATCATGTCTTTAAACTAATTTGCTGCTCTCTAAACCAATTTTCCAAAAGATCGAAACTTTCAATTTGAGTTTTTGAATTAGGATTCAGATTCAAGAGACACTACTCAAAGTAAACACTTCCAATGTATCATCATCATATATAGACAAAGTCTAGGAAAATCACATTCAGTTGAAACTGCTGCTTTTCAAATCATGTCTTTAAGCTAATTCGGAAAGATTTAAACTTTCAGTTTGGGTTTTTGAATTAGGATTCAAAAGCTAAGTTAAACACTTTCAAATCAAAAGAAAGAAGCAAATCTCACTTGAGCAATCGAAGATCAGAGATTGTTCTAGGAACTTTGAGCTTGCCGTATTCAGCGGCAGGCATGGTAAGGTATATACACAAAATTCCGGTAGTGAAGACGAGGAAGACGGTGAAAAACACGGCGAATTCCCATCTTGAGAGAGGAAATCGCTCCGATTTGGTTCGTTTACCCATCGGTGAGTCATCGTTAGCTGCCGACGACGCGGCGGGGCTCTCTTCGTCTTTTACGAGCTGTCTTCCACCGCCGTCACCTGTTAAATTCCGAGGTGCCGCCATTACTGTAATGCTCTCTCAAGAAAACCCAGTTTTAAAGGAATTGAAGAGAATTTCACCAACAAATCTAAAGGTTTTAACTTTTTTGTTTTTCCTTTCCCAGCTTTTGTTTTTGTGTTTGTTTGTTTTCTTCTTACGTTTATACATTGGTTGGAAATGTGCAATTTCAGACGCAAAGATTAGGAATAAATATTTCTAGTTAATTGCAACCATAGTATATGCCTTTCTTCTCTTGTCAATCGTTGTTCCCTAGTAGAGAAACTTCTATTATATTCAGAAGTTTCACTAACTTCCAAAACACAATGGTTTATATATATATATTTTTAGGAAAATTGGAAATAAAAGACATTTATTTTATAAATTGTTGACCAAAAAAAAACGACATTTTTTTTCTCATTTGTCCATATATACCTTTGCTAGGTAGATCTGGTGAATTATCTTTTATAATAATTGAAAATCTATTATACCCTTAATTATAAAAATAAAGAAAATAAAAATACAAAGTTAAAGATCTAATTTTGGATTTTCTGCAAAAAAAAATCCTTTAAATCGTCATTTTTTGTAATTTTTGTAGAACATATAGTAAAGTATATATTATAACTTTCGTAGAATATATATTCTAACTAGTATAGAAAACACATTCTAATTAACGTAAAACATAGTGTAAATCGTAGAATACATATTCGAAATTTCGTAGAACATGGAGTAAAGTATAGAATACATACTCCAAATTCGTAGAACATATGGAAATTCTGAATTCTAATTTTTTTAAAACATATATCAATTCTAAAATTCGTAAAATATGTAGAATGTCTAGAATACATAATCTAAATTTTTTAGAACATATACAAAGGTAGAAAACGTATTCTAAACTTTGCAGAACAAATTTTATCGATTAATAAATTAACATACTCTCAACAAAATCACAGTTTTTTCTTTAAATCTTCTTCATCCTTGTTTGTCAACGTGTTTTCTGTTTTTTTTTCTTCTTAAAACTACCTAAAATTTGGATTTATTTATTAGTAAGAGTAGTTTGACTAAGTGAAAATTTAGTAATAAAGGTATAGATGGGGAAATCTAATTATAAACATCCTTTATTTCCAATTTCTCCTTTTTTTTTGGGGATCATAGAGCCACATTAATAATTTATAAAATGGCAGTGAAATAATTTCCTGATTATGCAAGTTTGTTTTTTTTTTTTTTTTTTTCTCTTTTTCTTATCATCATAGTTTTTAATAGCATCACGTTTTCGTGCAAACTTTTATTGGCGAAATTTAAACCAATTTTCGTAAGATTTGGTAGTGTAAATAAATGTTACGGCCTCGTGATTCTTGAAATTGTAAATTCTATATAGTTTGGGGATCAAGATTGAATATGTCTTTCCAACAATCAAGAACAAAGAACTTCTTACTCAGTCATTAGGTTTTGAAGATCCAGAAGAGCAAGTGTGACTATGTTAAGAAATTGATGTGTTACCTCCTTGTAAGTGACATACTCCATTTTCATGACTTGACGCAACCATTTTAGCCAAATACCATTCGACATCTTTATGGATACTCAAAAGATCAAATGTGGAAATATCGATGTGGGGTGTAGGAATGGTAGATTCTTTTGCAAAATTGTTTTGTAGTCTATATGCATTCATCGGAGTTCCCTATTAAATAACAAACTATTGTCGTCAATGAAAAATATGTTTAAGTGATGCAATATCATGAAATTGAAACAAATTCGCTTGTGAAAACAATATTCAATAATTTGAAATTATGATTTATATCTCAACTGACGAAAAATAATATGTCAGTATTGGACTATTCTGGTGAAAATAATACATATTTAGAAGTTCAGAGTTAGAGTAACATTTTGATAATATTTTCAAAGATGATGATGAATTTGAAAATGATATTCCAATATCCCTTTCGAGTAACCTTTTGATAATATCCTCAAAGATGATAATGAATTTGAAAATGATATTCCAATATCTTAGTTCAAGTAAGGACGATGAGGAATGTGGCATTGAGTCTTTCTCCATGAAGCTCCAGCTCCAATTACCAACACTTGATGTTCTGATCTCACTAGTCTCTCTTGCTGGTTGGTCTCCCAAAATAAGCTAAGCACTTTGTATTCATCATGATCAGGATCATGACCTAAATAGTTCCACACATTGTTATCTTTTGCTTCAGATCTTATGATGGGCAATTCTACAAGCTGCCTCGTGTTGAGGTTACAAATTCTCACTCTTCAGAGAATTTGAGATGCACTTGAATCTCATCAGAGATTTCGCCAGCAATGAGATCAAAATCTCGATCAACACGTCCTCAGGGATCTCCGGTAGGGCTACGGTCAGGATCCCTTTGTTTTTCACAGATGTGATCTCCTTCTTTTTCTTTTTTCCTCAAATCTTTTACGTCGGGAAGACATAAAGACGATCCCATTGTTGTTCACAGATTTGTGTTTTTGAACTTATGTTGTTGCATGTAATTTATAAGACATAGAACTCACTAAATTTACATATTTACTTGCTTAAATATTTTATATTTATCGCTTGGCAACATAACAAAAAAAACCTCTTTTTTTATTTATCCTTTTATGCTTATCTACTACCACTTTGGATAACTGTTTCCAAAACTACCAAATATTGACGGCAGTCAAAATGTGATGAGACCATTTTGGCTTTGGTATTGTATATTGTGGATCAATAAGATTACTTGTGAAAACAAATATGTCATAGATCAAATTAAAAATAAACTTATAAACAAATCTTGTTGACCAAAACATACTTAGCGTAGACAAAAAAAAATGTCGTGAACCAAAAAAAACCTGCAACAGAAAAAAAGTTAGAACTTGTCCACATACAACTTAAATTATCCTAGCCTAAGTTTTTCTATCATGACAAGAATAAATTTTTATCCTTTCCATCGACGATCTTATTCCCATAAATCATTTTTTTTTACCTGTAGACAATAGACGAGTGTTATTATTAAAAACTGTCCACGAAATCAGAGTTGTACAGTTGAAATGTTTTGGTATAAAATAAAATTGTGAAAAACTTAGATAGAAATTTTTTCCATAGAAAACAAAAAGTTTGTTCGTGAAAAGCAAGTTATTATTCTTAAGCAAAACCTACAGATTAAACAACAAAAACGAGCTAATAGCAGACAAAGAAAAAAAATTCCGAAATTCGTAATTAAATATCCATAACCAACAAAATCCAATTTCAAAGCTCATGAATCAAATCGATTCGAAAAAGGAAGCATAAGAAGAAGAGATACGGACCATGATGAGGGAGATCACGAGAGGAATGGGAAAATGAAGAGCGGGGCATAAATCAGAGATCTCTGCAACTCCCTCGTTGTTAAGGCTGACTCGACTGACGAGGACTCCGTTGATGTCTGTGATGATATCGGCCTAATTCTTCTCCAGTCCAATACACATCTTCAAAGCCTACAAGAAAAAAAAATTAGGAGATTAATTTTCTATATAAATAGGGCATCCCTCGTTATGGTTTTGTAATCCGAAAAAATAGACATCACAAGAAAGCCTAAGATAAATTATCTTTGTAAAGCCTAAAGCTTGAGTGGTGTTCTTGTATTCACTAAAAGTTCAAGTGGAAGTTGTGGGAGACGGTTCCCACCCGAGACGTACAGGTTAGAGGCCGGGAACTCGGTGATCAATTCTCTTGTGTCAAATTCTAGCAAAGAATCATAAGCTTCCGCACGCCAATTTATCTTACAAGTAGTATCAGAGCAATCCAGGTTTTGATTGCAAGTGCTAGAAGGATTTGAAAAGAGAATACGCAAGTTTTTTTCCGGGGGTACTGTTCATCGCGGCACTGTTCACGGGTTACTATTCACACGGCATTGTTCATGGTTTACAAACAGAAGGCTGAATGAGTAATCCAAGGTACGAGGTAGACAAATTTGATGGGACTGGTGATTTTTCTCTGTGGAAAGTTCGCATGTTGGCTCACTTTGGAGTTTTAGGATTGAAGTCAATTTTGACAGATGACAAGTTGCTGAAGAATCCAGCCCCTACCAAAGAAGAATTAGAAGGTTTTAAGAAGGATCCACAGAAGGGAAAAGATGGAGTTAGTGAGTTAGCTCCAGAGACTGATCCATCAAAATTTGAGAAATCAGAAAAGGCGAAAGATCTGATTATCTTGAACGTGGGAAACCAAGTCCTAAGGAAGATCAGTAATTGTGAGACTGCAGCAGATATGTGGTCTACGTTGAACAAGTTGTACATGGAGACCTCTTTGCCTAATCGCATCTACTTACAACTTAAGTTCTATACTTTTAAGATGAATGACTCCAAAAGTATAGATGAGAATGTTGATGATTTTTTGAAGCTGGTTGCAGATCTGAACAACMTAGGAGTGGAGGTGTCAGAAGAGGTGCAAGCAATACTGTTGTTGAGTTCTCTACCTTACATGTATGCTCAACTCAAGGAGATCCTTAAGTATGGCAGAGACACACTCAAGTTGAATAAGGTCACTGGAGCTGCTAAGTCCAAAGAGAGAGAGAGTTGTTGGAAAGTGGGCCAACATCACAGGAACAAGGGTTATATGTTGAAGCTAGAGGCAGGTCAGAGAACAGGTTCGAGAATAACCAGCAAGGAGGAGGAAAGTCTAAGAACAGAGGCAGATCACAGTCAAGGCCTAAGTACAACAACAACACAGGTTGCTTTATATGTGGAAGTGAGGATCACTGGAAAAAAGATTGCCCTGAAAGAAGAAATCCAAAGAATCTGCGAATATCGCAGTGGAGCCTAAGCAACCATTGGTGTTGACAGTTAGCAAGCATGGCACATTGCAAGAATGGGTTATGGATTCTGGTTGTACATTCCACAGTACCAGACAAGGAAGTCTTGTTTGATTTCAAGGAGTTGAATGGTGAGAAGGTGCTTATGGCTAACAACACTGAAGGGGACATCAAGGGAATTGGGAAGATCAGAATTCAGAATCCATATGGTTCAGAAGTGATACTCAAGGATGTGAGGTACATGCCAGAGGTGAGTAGGAATCTAATTTCTTATGGGATGTTGGAAAAATCAGGTTATAGGTATGAAGGAAAGGAGTACATGGTGCACTTCTTCAAGGATAAGAAGGAGGTGATATCTGGAAAATATCACAAAGGGCTCTATTATCTACAAGGCACTGTTTCTAAGGGTGAGGAAAACATTTCCAGGGTTGAGGATGGAGTCATAAAGAAGAAGTCAAAGAAAGTGGCTTTCAGTGAAAATCTGGTGCAGGGACCAACACCACATGGTTTTAAGAAAAGAAGTTCATCAATTCAAGGTGGAGAATCTGGAAATTCAGGAAAAGTTGAAGTTGAAGATTCTGGTTGTGTGGCTTATGCTTTGGTTACTACAGAAGAGATTGATGCAAATATATGTGAAGAGGTGATAGAAAGCAAGAAAGTGGAGTCTCTAAAGGAAACGAAAAAGATGGTCTCAAGTAAGTGGTACTTTAAACAGAGACTAGAGATACCAGGTATTATGGAAAAACAAGAAGTTCGAGCTAGGGTGATAGCTAAGGGATTTTCACATCAGGTTGGTATCAAGTCAGATGGGGTGTTCAATAGAGATAATGATTCTAAGGTACGTTGTAAGAGAAGTAGTACCTGGACATGGGTTTCAGGGTTGCTAAGATATGTTTAACCTAGCCTAAGAGGTTAAGTAGGTCCAGATAACTTCACTATCGAGAAAGTACCTCGCAGATCAGAAAACAAGGTTAGTTTTTCTGATTTGAGATAGTGGGTGTTTAACAAGAGATTTAAAGTTACCTGTGGAGCTGGGGACGAGTTGCAGATGTCAGCTCAAGGTGGAGTGCGAGGTACAAGAAGGAAAAGGTTTGAAGTAGGTCAATTTTTTGTCCGAAAACATAAGAAATTGAGGAGGTTTTGAATATTCAAGGGTACATGAGAGTTTACCTTGAAATTCTGGAAAAAATAAGCTTCGCCGGAATTTTGGCCGGAAAAATCACCAGTCAACGGCGATCAACATCGGAGAGTCACCAAGCAACGGTGGTCAACGGCGAAGGTTGACAGTTGACCCTGGTCAAGGGTTGGTGGACCATAACCAACCAAAAATTGGATTCGATGGGCCAGAAATTTAGTGGGCTGAGCAGAAGAAGTTGCATGCCTTGAGAGAAGAAAGTGTTTTTGGATTGCAGTTAAATTATTACAGGCCCAGAATTGGAAGAAGTCCAACTCGCCCAGTTAACTCACTGAGTCACCGAGTCAACTCGCGAATCATCCAGTCAACTCGGCAGGCGCGAATTCAAAAACTTCCACTGCCAAAACTCGCCAAAAAACGCCGATTCAAGCCAGAAAAACACAGATCGGGGCGGTTAGGTGATGGATTTATGTGAAATTGAGGCAAAACGAAAGAATCAAGCAAAAAGAACGAAGGAAGAGAAAACACACTCGTTACCTTTCAAGATTTTTAAGCAAATCGGGCATGGTGGAGCCTCGCCGGTGGTTTGTGTCTCCAGAGAAGGAGAGGTAGCCATGGGATTTGCTTGCTCCGGGAGAATGAGAGCATGACAAGAAGTGATTTGGTCTTGGTGAAGAAGATCTCCATGGTTCAACTCAAGGAAGAGGGAGAAGCAAAGAGAAAAGAAAAAAATGGAGAAGTCGTTTTTTTCTTTACGAAGCGGGTCGGGACGCGGATCGGTTAGTGGGTCGGATGTAGAAGTGGGTCGCGTCCAAGGTTACTGGATCTGGGTTATTTGCTGGATCAAAACTTTGCAGGTGAGCTAGTTTTGGTGAATTGAGCCCAAGGTGGAGTTTGTGATGATATGGACCCAATTCTTCTCCAGCCCAATACACATCTTCAAAGCCTACAAGGAAAAAGTAAAATTAGGAGGTTAATTTTCTATATAAGTAGGGCATCCCTCATTAGGGTTTTGTAATCCGAAAAAATAGACATCACAAGAGAGCCTAGGTTAAATTATCTTTGTAAAGCCTAAATTCTGAGTGGTGTTCTTGTATTCACTAAAAGCTCTAGTGGAAGTTGTGGGAGACGGTTCCCACCCGAGACGTGCCGGTTAGAGGCCGAGAATTCGGTGATCAATTCTCTTGTGTCAAATTCTAGCAAAGAATCATAAGTTTCCGCACGCGAATTTACCTGACAATGTCGATGGATCTGAAACTACGAAAAAAGAGCGGTGGAATTGTCCGAGTAGTGGTTTAGAAGGAAGGATGGTGTTCGAGGAATGTGAAAAGTATAAAAAATTCGAGAAGAATAATAAAGAATTATATTTAGTAAAGATAAATAATAAAAAGAGAGAATTATTTGTTTGTTTTTTGAGAGAAAGAATAGAGAGTAAAATTATCTTTTTAGTTTAGAAAAGGTGGTCTATGGAAAAAGATGTAGGCAAAGTGGTAGTTTATTTGATAAAAAATTGATTTATGGTATATTTATTAATTTTCTCATACTAATATCTCTCTTATTTTTTAGTTAGAAAATCCATAAAACTTAATATCTCTATTTTTAATTGTCTATTTATTTTTATACAAAACCAGATTTTTATGGTTGGTTTTTTTTCAATATCAACATAAATTTTTATCCCTCAAATTAATATTGGGATCATCATATGATCTATCTAGTCTTTTTTATTTTTTTGTCTACGATATATGTAGTCTCTCTAGTTAAGATTGTAAAACCAAGTCGGTACAAATGAATCAATATGACAAAATACACATAAAAAATCAAGGCTTGATTATGTTTGGCTAAATTCTAATTATAATTTTATGTAAAACAATCTACATTTATGCTCAATATATATATATTTTGTTATTTTTTTTGGTTAATAAGGGAGTTATATGCTGAAAGCCACCAACTTGACCAGTTTTAGAACCATTATCTAGAATAACCCTTCATTCTTCGGCCATCTACACAAAATTCTCCTACCAAACTCTTTAAGTAGTAGCACAAAAATAATGATCAAAACTTGTGCCAGAAACCTGGCAAGAACCATCGCGCACAATAGTATTGCAGCGACAAACAAACAGACTGGTGCGGTCGTTCAATCTTCTGTTTCTCGAGATCAAAGATAAAAATAACATCCTTGTCATCCTGACCAAGGCCGCTAAAATAGATGGAATTTTTATTGATTCCCTCTATATCTTGGGCAGGCACGGTGACACCCAGATCCAAAAGCATTGCCTCTCCACCCAAAGAAACAAGCCTCTTCCACTTGTTCGTCCATTAACACGTCTCGTAGATACAGAATAACCAGGCTTTGCCACTTGTCATTACGCTCTTGGTCACCAGTGATGCATGCCCAAAACCCCAATAGGAAGACCGATCCTAAACTCAAAGGAAGCTATGGCGCAAACGGAGCTACACCATGGCGGAGGAGAGATCCGGGAACGAGAGGAGTGTGGAAACTGATGAAGGGGGATGAGATGGAGATGATGCACGACTGGAAGATGGTGTTGATGGAGCTCAAACATGAACAAATGCAGCAAGGAACCAGCGGAGGAGGTGGTGGAGCAAGCTTCACGGTGATAAGGTTCAAACCGAGAAACGAGCGGCGGAGATGGTGGTGAACGACGGTGAAGCAACCAAGGTGGAAGTGAAGGCACCACAGAGGGGATGATTCTCCCTTTGATACAGCCACACTCAAAAATAGAGGACTAACCTCAATATCTAGAGAAAAACTCTAATCTTAAGATTAGAACAAAGATGAAATTTTTGATAAAAAATTGCTTAACTTATTAATGAGAAAGAGTTATGCCTTTATAGGCTACAAAATAGGACATCTTAAGTGCTTAATGGGCCCAAGACAAATTAGAACAAGCTTTGATACTTGGGCCTAAGACATTAAAACATTTAAGTCACAAATAACCAAAAAAAAGCACATGTCTCAAAAGCAACACAAAAGAAGGGAAAAATAAATGTAATGATTTTTCCCTAAAGATATGATCACATTCCTAATCTATCAATCTTGTCATGAGTGTTTTCAAGTTGATAAATTAAGGAGGTTGGAATGTGATGCTCTAAGTCTTTCTCGCCTCGTTAAAACTCTTTCCTAATAAAACCCGGTGGGAAACCTAGAAGTAGGGAAAGAGTACGATACTCACCTAGAGTCTTGGGAGGTCCTCACTAGTGATTAGTGAGGACATGCAAAACCTCACTCCTAAGGCTACATGTGCGCGAGTCTTCGCGGCTCGCTTTTGGCTCGAACCGCTTCCCTTGGCCGCTACCGGGTCCGTGTGTTGTTTCATGGGGAATTCGTGTCTTGTGGCTGGGCAATGGCATGATAAGTGGCTCCTTCGAGGTCATCTCCATGCTTCTGGTCACCTCTTCAATAGGCTTGACCAACTTAAACAATTCTCGTCCATGGCCCGATCCACCTTGACCAGCAATAATGGAGATGACCGTGTTGAGGATCACATCATTCCCTGCCCCTTCAAAAGGTTTTGACCACAAAACAAGACCATGTCCTACATCCAATAATCCCAAGTTAATAAAGCTGATAGGATGAACTATGTCAAACTTACCTTGAAGCTCCTTGGCAGCCTTGAGTGTAAATTTGAAATGGGGCGGTTGGTAAGTGCGTGGGGCTCTTATAGGCCCCGTGATCACTTCCATTGTGTGAGCCCCTTTGGTACCTGCAATGACTTTGAAAATCTTGACAAGAAGCAAGTGTGTTATGGTAGTCATGAGAGCATCAAAAACAGGTACACTAATAACATGGGGATTATTTCGACTTAGAAGATAGAAATTTTTTTCAGTTTTATCCTTCTCATGCCTTGTAACCTCTATACTTTTCTCTACCAATCTTAGACATAATAAGTCTTCTAACACAGCCCTAGGATTACGAGAGGTGAGATAAGCGAGGGTGTTACTTACCTGGTCCGAATCCATAGGAGAAGACAAATGATTAGTCCCGATATAGTAATAATTGGACCAATGGTTAAAAATGAGTCATTCCACTATAGACTTCGAGACATGGTGGCTCCAAGTTGGTTCTGATGGTGGAGGTTTTGGTGACGTCCATCCTGGACAAAAAGGAAAACCATGGAGGCTCCTAGATGGCTTCCAAGTCATAGCTCCTCGGCGCACTAGTTTGCCCTCGAGCGCCTTTTCAATTAAGCACCGGTGATAAGTATTGAAGTAGAATCAATTCCACTTGATCTTTGGTTGGTCACGGGACTTGGGGGCACTAAAACAAGTCCCCTTTTGTGGTTGAAAAGCTCCTGGATGCCACACATAACATTGAAGAGCGCCCAAGTTGAAAATTTCTCAATAAGGCCCATTCGGTAACTCTCAGCTTGAAAACTTATTATCTCCCAACTCCGAGCTCCTCTTGACCTGAATCTAACTTTCCACGAACCCTTGTTGAGTTAGGATTACAGAGAAATTTACCTCACAATTTAATTCCCTCAGGTCTGGTTGGAATCCTCCATTAAGCGCGCACATGTCCAAACCAGTTAAATCGATGTTCTTCCTTCTTGTGAATTCCATAACTTTCTCATGGGAACTGATCTCTGGATGATTCTTCTTCCAGTGGCTCCTTAAGTGGGGTGAGAACATGATCCACGTTGTTTTGAAACTGAACACATTGATATTAGACTCCATCACCAAACGGAGCACATATGCCTCATCGGCTAAGTTGTGGTGGCACTCTCGGGGTTGGATTGAGTTGGTGCATTGTGGCGCCTCTGATGGCTCTACCTTGATCTGGAACTTGCCTTAGACTCTCTCAATACTTCCAGTACCAAGTTCATTCAGCCTCAATTCCATGGCCCCTCTGATTTGGCTTTGACTCGTAAGCTTATTTGAAACCAAATCTTCCTCTTTGCCCGTGTTGACCTCTTCACTATCTCTTCGAACTGAATCTTCTTCTTGATCCATAAGAGTCTCTACTGATTCAGGTTTCTTCTTAGCCTCCTTTTGACACAACAAGGGCGTTATCATAGTCTTTGACCCACTAGGAGTAGAAGGAGATTTTCCCGCGTGTTCTATTTTCCTGTTAAGATCGAGCAGTTGTAAGTTGATGCGTTCTAATATTTGAACCATGGTGGGCTTTTCATCAACTTGCTCTCCTTGTAACGCAATGAAGGGTTTGACATTTGGTGCGGCTGCTAGAGCTGAAACTTGTTGAGACTTCCTTTTGTGACTAGGCTCAGTTTTGGGGCTCGTCTTGGTCGCTTGGTACTTCATTGCAAACTCTCTATACATTCTGGATTTGAGAGTTCCCCAATCAAGGATGGGTTTGGAAGTATAGTAAGTAGAAGCATCCTCTCTTTTCCACAAAATATATGCTTCTCCTTTAAGCATATTAACGACATAATCTAGCTTTTCCTCTCTTGGTATGTTGTGAGAGCGTAACCAATGCTTCATTTTGACCTCCCACCTCAAATATATCTCTGAATCCTTGCTTGATCCCGTGAAGATCAAAGGACTAGTTGCGTACTCACTTTTTTTATTGATTGGCTTCTTCGGCACCGTTGGTGTAGATGGCATTGGTACTCGTTATGATGTCATTCCATAGGGGTGGATCTTCAGCTCTTGATTGTTCATGACCTTAGAAGGCCTCCCATATGACTGACCCTGAAAACCTTCTTCCCCAAAAACCTCTTCATACTCGCCATAAGTAATTTTCGGTTCCGTTTCATCAAACCGTGTTTCATCATCAATGGTGTTCTCTCCACAATCATATTCAAGGCATTCTTCTCCCCAATCTATTTCCGAGGTACTAATCTTGCTCTCAGCGTCTTCTTCTTCATCCATGGTTCTGAATTTTAAATTAGTACCTCGCAAAAATCATCACAAAACCAAACCGGAAGTTAAAATTAATCAAAACCGGATCGATTAAAGTGCAAATAGGTTCTTAATTTTGGTTCAGCTATGAAAGAATATTGCAGCACGTTTTCAAATAAACTATCAACGTTCAGATTTAATTTCAGATAGAAAAGGTACACAACTGACGTTAAAGAGAGAGCAAGCAAGTTAGACCACACAAACAAAGAGAACAAAAAAACAACGTCTTGTACGTCGGACCACAAATTTACTCAAAGCAATAACACACGTTTTAAATTAAGAAAAATGATGGCATTCAATGTCCAAAATTCAAAATAAGATCGTGTAAGTGAGCTGGATAAAGCAAGTGAGGACCACAATGATTTGACATAAAATTGAGGAAATGAGCTAAAAAGCAACGGTACAAAAGCAAAAAGCACTTTTGGGACCACTCCTTAACTTTAGTCAATTTGGATAAAATATCTAGCCTAAGGTCGATCAAAGGAGAAGAAATTATGCAAACAAGACTTAGCAAATCTCCTAGATCAACGAACGGAAACAACACAAAACGTACACAAGAGCAAAACACAAATAATCAAACGATTCACAAAGAACAATTTTCAAACTAAAACCAACGAGATGCAAAAATCTGAAACTAATAACACTCTAAATGCAAGACCAAAGACCAACGAACAGATCTAACACAAACCTAGCAACCTAAATGAGAAGGACACAAAACATAACACCACTTGCAACAAGATGTAAAATAGAAACGAAGAACACAAACTAGACTAGAATGGATGCAAGATAGGATTTTTATGGGTTTTTTTAGGCAAATGCAAAGAAATGAAAGATTTAATGCATCTAACAACCTAAAAACACTCATGAATGAACCTAAACATGCCAAGAACACCAACAAACCAGATCTAAAACACCAACACACACAAAACACAAAATCGGTCCAAAAGATGAAAACTTTTTCAAGTTTCTCCTTTAGATCCGAACAAGAGCACACAAAAGAGAAGAGGTGATGGAAAAACACAACCTTTAAGAGATTTTATCTCTGATACCAGATGATGCACGCCCAAAACCCCAATAGGAAGACCGATCCCAAACTCAAAGGAAGCTATGGCGCAAACAGAGCTACACCACGGCGGAGGAGAGATTCAGGAACGAGGGAAGTGTGGAAACTGATGAAGGGGGCTAAGATGGAGATGATGCACGACTGGAAGATGGTGTTGATGGGTTGGAGGAGCTCAAACACGAACAAATACAGCAAGGAACCAGCGGAGGAAGTGGTGGAGCAAGCTTCACGGTGATAAGGTTCAAACCGAGAAACGAGCGGCAGAGATGGTGGTGAACGACGGTGAAGCAACCAAGGTGGAAGTGAAGGCACCACAAAGGGGATGATTTTCCCTTTGATACAACCACTCTCAAAGATAGAGGACTAACCTCAATATCTAGAGAAAAACTTTAATCCTACGATTAGAACAAAGATGAGATTTTTGATAAAAGATTGCTTAACTTATTAATGAGAAAGAGTTATGTCTTCGTAGGCTACAAACTAGGGCATTAAGTGCTTAATGGGCCCAAGCAAAATTAATCGCCAAGATATTAAAACACAAAGTACAATAACAAAAAGAGAAAAAATAAATGTAATGATTTTTTCCTAAAGATATGATCACATTCTAATCTATCAATGTCATGAGTGTTTCCAAGTTGATAAATTAAAGGTTGGAATGTGATTTAAGCGCGTTAAAACCCTTTAGAGTAAAACCGGTAAACCTAAGAAGGAATAAGCATATGCACCTAGTGGGAGGTCCTCACTTGATTAGTGAGGACATGCAAAACCACTCCTAAGGCTACATGTCGAAGTCCGCGCTTGGCTCGGACCGCTTCCTTTGGCCGCTACCGGGTCCGTGTGTTGTCTCTTGGGGAACTCGTGTCTTGTGTCTGGGCAATGGCGTGATAAATGGCTCCTTCGAGGTCCTCTCCATGCTTCTAGTCACCTCTTCAATAGGCTTGACCAACTTCAACAATTCTCGTCCATGGCCCGGTCTACCTTGACCCGCGATAGTGGAGATGACCATGTTGAGGATCACATCAACCAGGACATGTCCACTAACTGTGACCACAATGTTAGTCTTCTTTACAACGACATATTCATATCCTAGGGAAGGATCAATACGAGGATAGCCCAAGGAGAATGAAGCAACATACACATCAGTCTCAGGAGCTTTAAGGGGAAGCTCTGCAGAGAAATCAAAGATTAGGATAGTACCGACGTAAAGCTTATGATGCTTGTATACCATGTCAGAAAAGGGTGAGCAGTCGGGAAACTCTCTCCATAAGTGATCGCCTTTCTTGCAAAAAACCGCATACTTTATGTAAAACGGCCACATAAATATTCTGCAAGAGAAGATAACTAGATTATCTTTTGCTTCCTTGTATATCCATAATCCAGGGAAATTGATTTCGAAGCCTATAGAATCAGCTTGGTAATATTCAGATCCCATCAGCTGCGTAGTTCGGAACTTATCATCTACGATGCGCTCGAGTTTTGTCTTACCACGCTGTGACTCCACCGGTGGTAAATTGATCCTCTGGCCGGTTAACATGTTCACTATGTAGAGATTAAACAGAGGGTTTCACATCAGGAGCCAACATCCATACGTCGCAAGACACACACCACTGACACCTAGATCTTGACTTCAATTTGTCTTTTTCCTCAGGATTGAACAACTTACAGCAGTAGCGATTGTCGTCGTCGTCGTCATTATCATTAGGGAATATAATTAACGATGGGACATGGCTTTTTGGAACGCACTTTCTCGAAGCAGAGAGCCAAGCTGATAGCCAAGCGGAACTAATGGATTAGCTAGTTGTAAATCGCGGATGCTGAGTCATTTGAGAATCGAGTGGATCAGATCCGGAGGACGCTGAGACCAATAAAGGCAGTTTCTTCTCTTCCTAGCCGCTTCTTCGTGCCGTTTATAATGATAGCTAAGAAGTTCTTAGAGGGAAAGAGATGAAAGCTTTGCCTCTTCTTTACGCCATTTGGAATTAGTCTTCTTAATAACCATGGTGTTTTTTATTTTGTCAAAGGGATTTTACCTAACAGAAGAAAGCCTCTTTTTTTTTTTTTTTTTTTAAGAGTAGAAAGCTTTTATAAACAAAACCAATGAGAAAAAAATCCTTAATTAGGGGTGCACGGATCCGGAGATCCAAAAAATTTCAGAGTATCCAGATCCCGATGCATCGGATATAAAATATAATTACTCAGATTCGTAGTTTTTCGGATATCCAGATTTTGGATATTTTTCCGAACAGCAAGATAAATCTGCGGATGTCAGATTCGGATCCGTAAAAAAAATAAAGTAAAATAATAATATATTGATAAAACATCATTTTATAGGTATTTTAAAAAACATTAAATATAATATTATAAAATAAAAATATTTAAAATTTATTTTAATTTATTCTTATATAAAAATCTCAACATATTAAAAATATCTATTATTAATATCTTTACCGGATCTTAATCGAGATATTCGGATCCTAAAATCAAAGATATCCAAATCCGGATCTTCCCATATATTTGAATTTTTGGAACAGAAATCCGAAGAATAATTCTACCTCTAACCTTTATCTCAAAATATATTTAAGAACTATTATTAAAACCAATTTTACCATGATAGATATGATCGAATAAAAAAAAATAACATTATTTAGCCAGCCAAAAAAAAAAAAAAATTATTCATAAGCTTTAATATTTTGATTAAATACGCCATATGTATGGTTAGAAGCATATATAGTATATGCCCAATATAATAAGTACTCTTATAGTCTTATGGAGTAAAGGTCAGCGAGGGAAAATGGGTTTTTTGCGAACATGTTGACGTGTCTGATACTATCTGGTGGCCAAACCTATGAATGTTTCTGTAACAGCAGTGCATAAGAGAAACATCGAGACGTACTTGCATATTCATTCAGACCAAGGGGCCGATTGGTTTTAGAACTTTTAATGCTAGAGACTTTTACTTATTCACAGTAAAGGTCTCAACCAATCACTCATCAATATAAATTAACACAATTTAACAGACGTTGATCTCATATTCTATTGATTAAAGTCTACGAAATTTAAAGAACATCACGGTAGTAGTAGTAACAATCATCTACGCATCATGAATTCATGATCAATTACTTAATCCGTAATTTCTACTGACATCACGGTATAAATGTTATTGTTTTAGATTACCTTTGTTTATTTTTCCAAAGATTTGTATTTTTTTTATTGGCATACCAAATTTTTTTGGGATCATTAGAAATAAAAGATATCTTAAGTTATTCCATCTATACCTTTTATTAATAAATATTGAGAAACTATACTTTTATATCATGTTAATCTCATTATACCCTTAAATATATGATTTTTTTTTAATACAAAACTATTTAAAAACACAACGGTGATATGGGGACAAGATAATATAACAACGATGAAAGATGGGACAAACTCGGGGATGATGTATTGAACTCTGGTTTTGATACCTGTGACTTATGCATCAATTCTAGAATTTATGCAAACAATTTTAAACTCGAAATTGTTGGAAATTACAATTTCGAACTCGGAAATTTAGGTTTGTGCCACTTCAATCGTTAAACAGAAGCATATGACCAGGTTCAGATGACGTCTCCGTGATCTCCAAGTTTCGAATCTATAAATTTGAAATTTTGCATGATCACCAAGTTTCGTACTAAATTAAAATAAATTATACAATTTTTATGAAGTGAGACATTGTTGAGTTCTTCAATTGTGTTTTTAGTCTTCCTTGTGAGAACAAAGGATCGCACGTCTATTCTCTCAATGACGAATACGATTTCTTCATTAAGACTAAACAAAACAAAAAGTTTGGTGCCCAAATTACATCTCTCTAATGGTTCGAACAAATACTTTTGGTGCCCAAAATAATTGTTATATATGGGGTAATATTTAAAAGTTTAAATCAAATGTATTTTCGGTTGATCAATGCGAAGTATTTATTTCTACAGTTTAATTCTTTGCCGTACTTTTTATTGTAGAATTCCTGAGTGCACAAATAGTCTAATGTTGACAAAAAAAAAAAGTCTAATATTCACATGGTTTTGAATTTGTTTTTGGACATTGAGTATCTTATATATATAAAATAAAGGGAGTCTCCAACACTTTATTATTTAAGAACATATAATATAATAAATTGACATATGTTGCATATATAAAATTAATTAACTTTAATTTATTTAATTTAAACATTATAATAGCATAACATAAAATCAGTGGAATTTATATTTAATTTTAAAATGCAAACCATATACACTATAAAGCTAAGAAGAAGATTAGATATAATTATATATTTTTTTGTCATTTATCTAATGTTTTTAAAAATATGAAATGCAAAATAGTTTTTGGAAAACTAAATATTACATTTTATTTTTGAAATTATTTTCAAGAAATTATTATTAATGTTGACAATTTATATTACAAAAATATGATATTACAAAAATAATTTTCGTAGAAAATGTTTTATAATGACATGTAAGTAAAAATTGTTTCTAATATTTTTTATAATTAAAAGATATTTTGTTGAAGTTTAATGGTAAAGTTTAATATTAAAATTTTAAAATACTTTTTGGTTTAATGGAAAAATATTCAAATGTGTTTGACAATTAAACTAGAATAAATAAAATAAATAATATGTAATATTTAAATATAAATTTGTTTAAATAAAAAAATATTAAAAAATAAATATGTTTAGCACTCAGTATACAAGAAAAAAAATTAAAACTACAAAAATTTACGGTGTGAACACATCATCACAAATACTCTTCCGTTAATATCATTTATCACAGTAGTAGCATATTTAGCTATATATATCATGTAATTAATGCCTCGTTGGTCACATTTAATTAATTGCAGTTTAAAAAAAAAAGAAGACACAGACATACATTTGGTAAGTCGTTTGCGATCTTAATAATGAAAATTTCAGTTGTTAAATGACTTATTTTCTTGTTCTCTAATTATTTTGAATAATATCCAGGGTTGCTAAACTGACAACAAAACCCGAACTTAGTTGTTCAAAAGAAACACGGTTTGATACTACTCAGTACTCATACTAGGTCCACATTAACCATTAACTTCTAATTACTAGATTGCTTCTCATTATCTCATACATACTATTGTCCTTCAAACCATAACAGTACTAGCTGCGGAAATACATATAAATATAGAAATTAAGGGCACTTGAGGCGACCACCACGAGTGGTAATAGAGGCATAGCACGGGCAGAGGTGGTGGTTTCCGGCCGTGCCTGGTGGCACACAGTTGCAGCGGGAACAACAGCTGTTGCATGCTCTCAAGCACAGATTCGGCCTCGACGATTTGCTGCATCTACCTTTGCATCTCCCATCGCAATCTACACATATATATATGATATATTTATACACATACGACTAGTTCTAAACCGTTTTAAACTCATCAGAAGTATTGAGTATATAAACAGAAAAATACTTTACATGTTAGGTTACGTACCAATTTTCACTACGCCTTCACCGACCTGTGCGCCTTCAGCAGCATGAACATGAAGCTGAAGAGAATGATCAATCATCATCATCATCATCGATAAAACACAAATGAATTTAAGTATAATATGATGCAAATTACATTAAGTGATTCTTGGAGAAATAAAGAAAAAATTTATGAACCTCATAAGTGGTGAGACAGAACAGGATCAGCAATAAAAGCAGTGTACTTCGGAAGATTGCCATGTCTGAAAAAGCATGCAGTCTCGTGAAAGATATAAAACTATTTTCTGTGATTCTCTTTTTGGTATTTCGGCTATAACTATAACTCTTACAGCTCTTTGGGTCTGTTTATAGTACCTATCCAAATATATTATTGTTCTAACTTTTGTATTTTATATCACTGGAAAATAGAATCGTTAATCTTGTATATAACGAGGTGGACGGTCGTAGTTTTCGTTTCTTTCTGTGAGCTGCGTACAATAACGAAGACATGTGTTTGAGATGTAAGTGAGTGTGGTGGGTATTTTCACGTTTACATGATGATGTGGAAGGATATGAACATGCCACCAAAGTAGAGTCCACATGGCACCCAACGGCAATGGCCATCTCGTTAAAAGTGGTAATGTCCTTCACAATTTTAATTTTAATAAGAAGATTTGGTGGCAGCTGAAGAGCAAGCATCTCCAATTTGTTAAAACCCATCATACGATTCACGCGTTTTCTTTTACACGTGTATATTTTACAAGGTATGCACGTACATATGCTAATTTGCATCAACACAAAGTGAACCAACATTTTATATTGGGGATTATACCGGTTTATTGTAGTTTAGTTTGTTATGTTATATTCTGTAGTTGGTTAAGTTAAACCAAGTGTATATAACAATCATTATGTACAGATTTATTATTAAGAAAAAAATGAGAAAATGTTTTCTAACAAACTCTCGTTCTTCATCTATCGTTTCTAATATGGTATTAGAGCCTTCAAACTTTGATTCCTTTGATTTCTTCTCTTTTTTGCCATTTTCGAGTTTGAATCTCGTCAATTTCAGCTCCAATGGTGACTGTTTCAAAAATTCCTCGCCAATCAACTTGTTCCAAAGCTTCGACAAGCTCAGTAACTCGAAAATCAAATCAATACACTAGTGTAACAGATTCTCCTCCCGATTCTTCTTCGGTCGCCGTTAATCGAATTTTCAGAGCTTCGCAAGCTGTTACAGTACCAAAATCTATGGATCCGAGCTCATCGCCATTCTTTATGCATTCGGCAAATCATCCAGATTTAATCATCATTTCTCTTCGTCTAGATGTAACGAATTATGATGACTGGAATGCTGCAATGAATATAACTTTGGATGCTAAGAATAAAACTGGATTTATAGATGGATCATGCTTCGTCCTGTAGAAACGGATAGCAATTTTCGTTTATGTCTAGGTGTAATAGTATGGTGAAATCGTGGCTATTGAATGCGGTATCTCCTCAGATTTATCGTAGTATTCTACGCTTGAATGATGCAAGCTGTTATAGTATTGGCGTGATTTATATGGCCGATTTCACACAAGAGATACAAGATCTTTGGCAAGGCTCAATGTCATTATCGGATTATTACACAACTCTGAAGACCTTATGGGATAATCTGGAAAGTACTGATGAGCGTGATGATCCTTGCACTTGTGGAAAAGCTGCTCGTCTGCAACTGAAGGCAGAGAGAGTTAAGATTGTCAAGTTTCTTGTTGGTTTAAATGATTCATATACAATCATCAGAGGGCAAATTATTATGAAAAAAGTTTTGCCTACACTTGCTGAGGTTTATAATATCTTAGATCAAGATGATAGTCAGAAAGTCTTCTCTAATGTTGTTTCACCCCCAGCCGCATTCCAAGTTTCTCAGGATGTTGATCCAATAATTTCCTATGTTCAAACTCGTCCTAACAATAATTTCTGCAACAGAGTTGTGATGCAGGGATTTTCTTTATATTATCCCATTCTCAGGTTTCACCCAAGTTTACCCATAGGGTATTCTCGAGAGTTTAACCTATAAGACCACAAGTGCACAGTCATGCAGTTCTAGTAATTATGGGGTCGATCCACAGGGACTGAGAACAACACACAGAGAGTACAAGTCTAAATATAATCTAAGCAAAATAGAGAAATGGGAGTTGGTTCCTAATCTAACATGCATAAAATAAATAAACTAAAATGTTAAATTAAACCTAAACTAATATTTACAGAGGATTGAGTGACAGTCAGATTTCAGGGATTCTAGATCTAGGGTTCATGTTCTACCTAACAAGTTTATGTTTGTCATTCTAGGGATTTCCATGTCTTGCTAGTCCAGTCTCGTGGTATGCTAGACTCTATATTCAAACCCACTCTCGTGGAGAATGAACATGCATTTCATACAATCCCATCATCGAATACTAAGTATTTCTAGACTTTTGGAAAAGGCACACAAAGTGAATGATAAATCTATTTCCAGAATACAACTTGATTAGGGCTAGATCAATATTTACTCTATCAAACAACAAACTCGACCATACCTAATACTCCCAACTATGCAGATCTGAGATCTCTACCAACTCTCGTGGCGCATAAAATCTCTAATAGTACAGCCACACCTACTAGATTCAGTTGTACACTTAAGTATCTCCCATAAGAAAATACTTAGCATTAAGATGCATATAAAGGTAGTTAGATTGATTAAGAACAATCAAACATATATTAAACCCTAAAAATAGATCCCATCATCGACCACCACCCTAGTGGTCTAAAAAATCTACTCTAAAACAGAAGAAAATAAGTAAAAAAAAAGAAAGAACTCTTTATTAGGGTTTTTAGAAGGCTACAAAAGTTCTTTATTCAAAGTTGTGTTTTCTAGTGAGATTATAAGTGATTATATAGTCCTAGGGATTCTTAGAATATTCCATTTCGTCCTTATCTTGTTCTGGAAGCTTAAAACTCAAGATGACAAGTTGCCCGAATCATGTCTTGTTACGTACGAAATTTCCCAGCTTTCTCGGACGTCAGAATCGATCTTGATTGGTCGATTCTTGGGTCGATTCTAGCTCCCCTTCTCTGATTGGTCGATGCAAGCTTCGCGAGTTTTCTCGAGAAATTCTTCGGACTCAATATCGACCCATATAGGTCGATTCTCGAGTCGATTCTGGTGCTCTTCGGTTTTCTAAAATCCTTCTCCGAATGTGCATGATCCAAGTGGTGGTGCCAACTCTCACATAGGTTCTAGCAGGCTTTAGAAACACTCTAAACATCAAGTTTTAGCTCCAAGTACCTAGAAACATATAAACATATGCAAACACACTAGAACTACACTAATTGTTAGTTATAAAGCTCAAAACTAACTTATTATAGTGCATAAAAATATGTAAAATACGATGTTATCAAGTTGGTCACATTGCAGAAAGATGCTATCGAAAACATGGTTTTCCACATGGTTTTATTTAAAAGAACAAGAATGCATATGTGAAGAATGTTGATAAATTTAAAAGAAACAAAGTGGTTGCAGCTCAAGTTGAATTGTCAGAAAATATGACTAAAGAGTAGATACAAAACTTCATTGCCTTATTTAGTTCTCAACTGCAATCTCAATCTATGAACAAGCCTGATGAAGTTTCAACATCTCAGCCTACAAACACCACGAGTATCTCATTTTCTCCAATAACTTATGGTTTGTTGGTATTCTAACACTGTCACAACAAGCTTTATGAAACCAATCATGGGTGATTGATTCGGGTGCAACACATCATGTTTGTTATGAAAAGAGAATTTTTACTTCTCTTGATGATACTGTAGTGAATTTTGTGAATCTACCAACATGTTCTTCTATCATAATCAGTGGAGTAGGCACAATTCACATTAACTAGGACATTATTCTCACAAATGTTCTGTTTATCCCTGGATATCGATTAAACCTCATCAGTATCAGTTCCTTGACTACTGATTTGAACAACATAGTGATATTTGATCCCTCTTCTTGTGAAATTCAGGTTCTTACCAAGAGGTTAACGATTGGACAAGGTAGAATGATAGGAAATATGTATGTGCTGGATACAACTCCATCTATCTTAGTTAATGCAGTAGCTGATCTTGGTATGTGGCACAAGATACTTGGACACAATTCTTTCTCCAGGTTGGATGTTATTTCTGAGGTTTTGAAAACTAATACACAGAAGAATAATGGAACAACGTTTTGTCATGTTTGTCATTTGGCTAAACAGAGGAAATTATCCTACTCTTCTTCAAACAATATCTGTAATTCACCCTTTGAATTGTTGCATATCGACATTTGGTCCCTTTCCAGTGGAAACTATGGAAGGGTACAAATATTTCTTGACCATTGTTGATAATCACTCAAGGGTGACTTGAATTTATTTGCTCAAAACAAAGGCTAAAGTAAAACAAGTTTTCCCTACTTTCATTCGCCAAGTTGAGAATCAATTTAATACAAAAGTAAAATCAGTAAGGTCTGATAACGCACTAGAGTTAAACTTTACAGATCTCTACAGAGATAAAGGGATAATTTCATATCACTCATGTCCTGAGACACCGGAACAAAATTATGTTGTAGAGAGGAAGCATCAACATATCCCCAATGTTGCTCGTGCTTTAATGTTTCAGTCTCAAGTATCATTGTCTTTGTGGGGTAATTGTGTATTGAGTCTATTAACTGTAATTTTTCTCATCAACGGGACTCCTTCAGAGCTTCTCTTGAATAAAACCCCTTATAAACTTTTCACAAGAAAGGCTCATGTATATGATCATATTATGACTTTTGGCTGTTTATGTTATGGTTCCACTTCACCAAAACAAAAGCATAAGTTTCAACCTAGGTCAAGAGCCTGTCTGTTCTTGGGATATCCTACAGGATATAAAGGTTATAAGCTCATGGATTTGGAGAGTAATATGGTGTTCATTTCCAGAAATGTGGTATTTCATGAAGACATATTTCCAATTGCAAACACACCAAATTCAGAAGATGTTTTGAAGAGATTCTTTGTCCTCGGGTACTTCTCATCTTCCATCACCACAAATTTCTTCACAAACACAAATTTCTTCTCACAAAGCTAGAAAACCTCCTGCTCATTTAAATGATTATAACTATTATTCTATACAGTATGATATCAACCATCCAATCTCATCTTTTCTTTCTTATTCTTATATTTCATCATCTCATCTCTCTTACATTCATTGTATCACAAAAATTCCAATACCTCCATCATATACGGAGGCAAAAAATTCCCAAGAATGGTGTGATGCTATTGATAAGGAGATATGAGCAATAGAATCAACAAACACATGGGAAATTACCTCTTTACCAAAAGACAAGAAAGCAGTTGGTTGTAAGTGGGTTTTTACTGTCAAAATTCATGTTGATGGTTCCCTTGAAAGATATAAAGCTAGACTCATAGAAAAAGGTACACACAAAAGAAGAGTTTGGATTATAACGAAACATTCTCTCATGTGGCCAAGAAGTTAGCTACAATTAAACTTTTGTTGAAAGTGTCTGCATCAAAGAAGTGGATTTTAACTCAGCTTGACATTTCAAATGCTTTTCTCAATGGTCATTTGGACGAAGATATTTATATGTCTTTACCAGAAAGATTTGCTGCGAGACAGGGGGACTCATTACCAAATAGAGCAATTTGTAAACTGAAAAAGTCAATTTATGGTCTTAAACAAGTCTCTCGGCAATGATTTATTAATTTTTCTGACTCTTTGTTGCAACAGGGTTTTGTCAAAGTATCCGGAGATCACACATATTTTGTTAAAAGCTTTGGAAATGATCATGTGGCTGTATTGGTGTATGTTGATGATATTGTTATTGCTTCCACTAGTGATTTTGTAGCATGAGAATTGACAGAGGAGCGTAACAAGAGATTTAAACTAAGAGAGCTTGGTCCATTGAAGTATTTTTTGGGGTTAGAAGTGGATAGGACTAAAGCAGGCATTTTTCTCTGTCAAAGAAAATATGCTTTGGAGCTTCTTACTTCTACTGGTATGTTGGGATGCAAGCCTTCCTCTATTCCTATGATACCTAACCTGAAATTGTCAAAGGCTGATGGTGATTTACTTGATGATGGTGAAATATATAGAAGTGTGGTGGGAAGATTGATGTATCTCACGATTATTAGACTTGATATCACTTATGCAGTGAATAAGATTTGTCAATATTCTTCTACATCACGGATCTCTCATCTAAATGCCGCTCATAAGGTTCTGCAATATATCAAAGGTTCCATTGGTCAGGGTCTATTTTACTCAGTTGAAGATGATCTCAGTTTAAAAGGTTTTGCAGAAGCTGACTGTGCTTCTTGTCCAGACAGTAGGAGATCAACTACTGGTTTTACCATGTTCTTAGGTTCATCACTCATTTCCGGGAAATCCAAAAAACAACCGACAGTGTCTCGATCTTCCGAAGAGGCTGAATACAGAGCCTTAGCACTTGCTTCATGTGAGATGATGTGGTTACGTGCTTTGTTGTCGGATTTAAAAGTTTTAACCTCTACAGTCTCTGTCTTCTATTTGGATAGCACGGCTGCGATCTACATTGCCACAAATCCCGTTTTCCATGAGAGAACGAAGCATATAGAGGTTGATTACCACACAGTTCGACAGAAGTTGCATAAAGGATTACTCAAAACGCTTCATGTTCATACCAAAGATCAAGTGGCTGATATACTAACTAAACCTCTGTTCCCAACTCAATTTGAACATCTCCAATCCAAGATGAGTCTTCAAAACATATTCAGCTCATCTTGAGGGCGACTACTAGAGATTATACCGGTTTATTGTGGTTTAGTTTGTAATGTTATATTCCGTAGTTGGTTAAGTTAAACCAAGTGTATATAACAATCATTATGTACAGATTCATTATTAAGAAATAAATGAGAAAATGTTTTCTAACAAACTCTCATTTTTCATCTCTCGTTTGTAATATTTTACTTAACTAATGCGTGTAAATTTTTGTATTTGTTAATTTGTTTGCGATCTTGGTAATGATTTTTCTTTTCTTTTTTCAAAGGTGTATCTTTTGTATATAATATAGCATATAACAACTTTCATTAATGGAGAAACCATTTTGAGAGTCATATTGGTCAACAAAAGATATAGGAGAAATACTCCTCGATTTAGCTCTGCTACTAAATGATATGGTATTAACATCTAATGAAGAGATATTTTACCAAACACTGCGAGTAAATCAATTTTCATGCCAAAGACACTACAAAAAAAGACTTCATGGTTTTCATCCTTACTCTATGTTGTGAAAAATTCACAAACCCAAATCATCATCATTTAATCTCTTAGTAGCTGTGAATTACCAAAATATAGATTTCCCAAGAGCTAGCTAACACAAGCACCTCACCACTCAGCTACCTCCTAGCTAGCTAACCGAAGCACTTCGCCACCCAACTACTTTTGGACATTTCAAAGTCGAAATTTTTCGACTCAAGGTGAGGGTCACTACATTCTCCCCCTTAATAGAGTTCGTCCCGAATTCTTAGACTTTGCATCTATACTTCATCCACAAATATCATTGGGTAGCTTTTTCAGAAATTCTCTTCATCTTTCGAAGTCTCCATAATTCTATGTTGTTTTCCCCAAACGATTTGGATTTGCTGAATTTGTCGGTTCTTTAGCTTTTTGAATCGCAGTATTAGTCCTTCAGGGTAGGTAAGATTGGAAAGAAGTTCTTCTATTCTCTGAGGTTCTATCTCTGTCGGGTCCCTAATGTGTCTTCGCAGCATAGACACATGGAACACCGGATGTATGGTCATATCTGAAGAAAGTTCTAAACGATAAGCCAACTCTCCAATCCTTCCCAAAATTTTATAAGGCCCTATAAATTGGGTAGCCAATTTCCCAAATAGTCCAAAACGGTCTTTACGTTTCTGTGCTGCCACTTTCAAGTATACCCAATCTCCAACTTTGAACACTACTTCTCTCCTATTTTGATCGGTATACTTCTTTTGGCGATCTTAGGTTTTCTTCATATTCCTCCGAACTATTTTGATTTTCTCAGTAGTCTCATCCACTATATCTGACTTAAACATTTTTCTTTAACCAAATTTGGTCTAACGCACTGATGTTCGGCACGACCGTCCATACAAAACTTCGTAAGAAGCCATATCGATGCTTGAGTGATAACTGTTATTATAAAAGAACTCCACCAATGGTAAGTGTTGTTCTCATGTTCCAGCCCAATCTAACATGCACATCCGGAGCATATCTTTGATGGTCCTTATGGTCCGTTTTGTTTGACCATTAGTCTCGAGATGGAAGGTTGTGCTTTTATATAGTTCAGATCTTAAATCATTCTGAAATGAAACCCAAAATTTTCCAGTAAACCGAGGAACTCGATCAGACACAATGTTCATTGGTACTCCATGAAGTCGAACAATTTCTTTTAAGTATAACTCAGCTAGTATTTCAAACCGATCTACAAGTTTTATTGGAAGAAGATATGCAGAATTAGTTAAACGGTCCACTACCACTCAAATTGCATCATTTCCTCTTTCCTGTGCGGTTGGTAATCCAGTTATAAAATCCATTGCGACGGCTTCCCATTTCCATTATGGGATCGGTAAACTTTGTAGCAATCCTCCTGGCAGTTTATGCTCAACTTTGATTTGTTGACAAGTCTGACATTGCGCTACCTATTGCACTATAATGCTTCATTCCAGGCCAGTGATAGTACCGTCTAATGTCCCAGTACATTTTGGTACGTTCTGGATGAATACTAAACAATGACTAATGTGTCATTCTTAGAATTTCTTTCCTTAACTCTTTTCCAGCTGGAACCATAATCCTTCCATTCAATAGCATAATACCATCAACGGCCATGTGATATCCACCCTCATTTCTTCCACCAACATCTCTCAACTCATCTATGATCTTCTTCAGATTCAAGTCTTAGATGTTGTTCTTCCTGAATCCTTTGAATTAATCTCGCCTGATTTACAGCCTGAAGTCCTAATGGCTCACTGGTTTCACCTTCTAGTGTCGTTAGACTTACATTTTAAATGCAACAGCAAAAGCTTCGAAGTCCTTCTCAATGTTCATACTTGCCCGTTGACGACTTAGAGCATCAGCAACGATATTTGCTTTTCTGGGATGGTAGAGAATCTTTAGGTCAGAATCCAAAATAAATTCCATCCATCTTGTTGTCTCAAGTTAAGATCAAATTTAGTTAATAGATACTTAAGACTTTGATGATCCATAAGGACTTGGACAGTTTCTCCCCAAAGATATGCTCTCCAAATCTTTAACGCAAAAACTACTGCGGTCATCTCCAAGTCATGAGTGGGGTAATTTTCCTTATGTTTTCTTAACTGACGTGATGCATAAGCAATAACTTTCTCTTTTTGCATCAATAACCTTCTCAGAGGCATATTTTACGTGTGGGTGGTGAGGTGGTATCAAAGCATGGTTATGATGCTCGTAAAGGACTTAATTTTTTGGATTTTATCGAGTCAAATGTGTCGCAAAAAGGCTGTTAGAAAACTGGCTTGGTTCTTCTTTACCTTCGTTGGTTAAGTCCTGACCTTAGTTCCCTTGTAGATGTCTCCGAGAAGAGGTTTTAGGGGAAACGGTCGTCGTTGCGAGCAGAGTGGGAGACAAGTTCCGCAGCTTGAACCAAGTATTTCATTTAAATCTGATCCTTCGAAAGCGTCGTCATCGCAGGAGTGTATTGGAGAAACGTTGAACCACTATGAGTATGAAGTGGATGATGACCCTATTGCGAGTGAGGCGGGTGTAAATGAGGAAGGCCGGTACTCTACGTCAAGTAATCGGCAGAGTATTCAAGATCATTTAGAGACAGACGCGATGGCGAGAGGGGGAGATCTGTTGATGGAAACTTGTCCAAGGATTGATAGATCGGTCCGAGCGATGTGCGACTGGAGCTCCAGTCGCACATCGCCAGCTCCAGACTTCCTCAAAATTGTAATGACGATGAAGAACCTTGGAACGGAACGATATAAGGGAGGAATAGACCCGTTTGTAGCGGATGCTTAGTTGCATAATTTGGAGAGAAACCTTAATGCTACACGGTGTTCAGAAGGATTCAAAAAGGATGTCGCCGTCTAATAGGACTCATATTTACATGCTTTTATGCTTAAGAATAAGTGAATTTTAGCATTTATAACTAGCATTTAGTATAGTTTTAGTGTGTTTGCATGTGTTTATATGTTTCTAGGTACTTGAAGTTAAAGGTTGATGTTTAGAATGTTTCTGGATCATGCACATTCGGAGAAAGATTTCACAGAGTCCGGAAAAGGTAGAATCGACCCCAGAATCGACCTGTGGAGATCGATATTGAGTCTGATGAATTTCCGGAGAGAAATCTTGAAGGATGCATTGACCAGTCAAAGGAGCAGGCACTAAATCGACCTATCAGGATCAATTCTGACCTCCGAGAAATCTAGGAAATTTCCTATGTGGCAAGAAATGACTTGAGCAACCTTGTCATCTAGAGTTTTAAGCCTCCAAAAACCAGATAAGGATGAAATGGAGAGTTCTAAGAAACTCTAGCACTATATAAACACTTGTAATCTCATTAATTATCATCAATGAATGATTCTATCCTTGTAGCCACCATTTCATAATAAAGAGTTCTTCTTTTTACTTTTTCTTCTTTTGCTTTTAGAGTAGATCTTTTAGACTACTAAGGTGGTGGTCGATGATGAGATCTATTTTTTAGGGTTTATTATATATTTGTTTGTTCTTAATCGATCTAGCTACTCTATTATGCATTGTAATGTTGAGTATTCTCTCATGGGAGATACTTAAGAGTACAACTGAATCAAGTAGGTGTGGTTGTATGTTTAGAAGTATTTGATTCTACGAGAGTGGGTTAAACCTTCAGATCTGCATACTAGAGAGTCATAGCTAGTGTTGAGTTTGTTATTTGATAGAGTAAATATTGATCTACCCCTGATCAAGTTAGATTAAGATCGTAGGGATGCTTCGCCACGAGAGTGGGCTGTATTCTGGAAATAGATCTATCATTCACTTTGTGTGGCTTTTCTAAAAGTCTAGGAATACTTAGTATTCGATGATGGGATTGTATGAAATGCATATTCATTTGCCACGAGAGTGGGTTTGAAGATAGAGTCTAGCATACCACGAGAGTGGACTTGCGAGACATGGAAAATCCCTAGAATGACAAACATAAACTTGTTAGGTAGAACATGAACCCTAGATCTAGAATCCCAGAAATCTGACTGTCACCCGATTCTCTGTAAATATTAGTTTAGATTTCATATAATGTTTCTTATTTATTGTTTCATTTAATTTCATGCTTAGTAGATTAGGGAAACTCCCATATCTCTATTATGCTTAGATTATATTTAGACTTGTACTCTGTGTGTGTTATTCTCAATCCCTGTGGATCGACCCCATAATTGCTACAACTGCATGATTGTGCACTTGCGGTCTTATGGGTTAAACTCTCTAGAATACCCTATGGATAGACTTGGGTAAAACCTGAGAATGGAATAATCGAAAGAAAATCTATGCATCACAACTCTATTGCAGAAAGAACAGATTGGCCTACCCTTGTTAGGACTAGTTTGAACATAGGAAATTATTGGATCAACATCCTGAGAAACTTGGAATGCGGCTGGGGGTGAAAAAACATTAGAGAAGACTTTCTAGCTATGAAAAGATGGAAGAAAAGAATAGATCGAATGGAGCAGCTATGAAATGAAGTTTTAGATGTAAGTTTTAGTTTTTCGCATTTTGAGAGATTGTTACACTCTTTTTCTCGTTCATAAGTTCAATAACATATGAAAAGGTTTTTAATGAGGTAGCAATAAAATATTGTGCTTTGTGTTAATTGTGCTTTACTTGGATACTTTTTGGACTGTGCGTGTGATCAATAATAGGAACCGAAGAAACCCCATGAGTGGATCAACAAACCTCAAAATAATCAATCTTCGGAGGCTTATACAAATCGGAGTTTACTTCTCACCTTAATGAACCTTAAATCTCTCAATTTGTGGCTTGAGATACATCAGACGTGACACATGTATGAGACACTGCAAGATACGTCTATGTGAGTGTATTTTCCCTCTTCCTTCCCTTCATTTAAAAAAAAAAGAAAGGATATAGGTAAGAAAAAAGTGAACCGGGTGTTGGAAGCTACCACTTTTAGCATTCGCGTCTCATGGAAACCTGTCCTAGAAAAAGAAAAGAAAAGGGGATTGATAGAAAAAATAAAATGATACCCTAAAAAAGTAGGAAAAAATCAATCGACCTTGAAGTGAGAAAAGGGAGAGGAAAGGAACTGTACCAAGACGGTCTTGAGCTTACAGAAATCCGAAAGAGTAAGTGCTTATGTCCTTTGATCGATATCCCAAATTGAGAACTCACGATTAGAACAAAAGGGGAGTCAACAACGAGGAGTCTAAGTTCAAAGGAGAGCGGTTCAGATTGAGGTGCGTTGCTATGCTTATGACAAAGTACATGAACTACGTTAGAGATTGCTCCACTTTCACTAAGACGAAAAGCACTAGCACAACAATGTCACAAGATACAAGTTCACTCTCTTTATTTTTACTGCTTTCATTAAAATAACTTCACAATGTATGACTTTTGTTTGCTTGAGGACAAAAGAAAAGATAAATATTTGATGGTATTAGGACTCACATATTTACATGTTTTAGTGTGTTTACATGTGTTTATATGTTTCTAGGTACTTAGAGCTAAAAGTTGATGTTTAGAATGTTTCTGGAGCCTGCTAGAACCTATAGGAGAGTTGGCACCGCCACTTGGATCATGCACATTTGGAGAAGGATTTCACAGAGTCCGAAGAAGGCAGAATCGACCTGTGGGGGTTGATATTGAGTCTGAAGATTTCCAGAGAGAAATCTTGAAGGATGCATCGACCAGTCAAAGGAGCAGGCACTGAATCGACCCTAGAATCAACCTATCAGGGTCGATTCTGACCAAGGAGAAATCTAGGAAATTTCCTACGTTGCAAGAAATGACTTGAGCAACCTTGTCATCTCGAGTTTTAAGCCTCCAAAAATCAGATAAGGACGAAATGGAGAGTTCTAAAAGCCTCCAAAAATCAGATAAGGACGAAATGGAGAGTTCTAAGAAACCCTAGTACTATTTAAACACTTATAATCTCATTAATAATCATCAATGAATGATTCTATCCTTGTAGCCACCATTTCATAATAAAGAGTTTTTCTTTTTACTTTTTCTTCTTTTGTTTTTAGAGTAGATCTTTTAGACCACTAGGGCGGTGGTCGATGATGAGATCTATTGTTAGGGTTTATTATATATTTGTTTGTTCTTAATCGATCTAGTTACTCAATTATGCACTTTAATGTTGAGTATTCTCTCATGGGAGATACTTAAGAGTACAACTGAATCCAGTAGGTGTGGTTGTATGTTTAGAAGTATTTGATTCCACGAGAGTGGGTTAAACCTTCAGATCTACATATTAGAGAGTCATAGCTAGTGTTGAGTTTGTTGTTTGATAGAGTAAATATTAATCTACCCCTTATCAAGTTAGATTAAGATCTTAGGGATGCTTCGCCAAAAGAGTGGACTATATTCTGGAAATAGATCTATCATTCACTTTGTGTGCCTTTTCTAAAAGTCTAGGAATACTTAGTATTCGATGATGGGATTGTATGAAATGCATATTGATTCGCCACGAGAGTGGGTTTGAATGTAGAGTCTAGCATACCACGAGAGTGGACTAGCGAGACATGAAAAATCCCTAGAATGACAAACATAAACTTGTTAGGTAGAACGTGAACCCTAGATCTATAATCCCAGAAATCTGACTGTCATCCGATTCTCTATAAATATTAGTTTAGATTTCATTTAATATTTTCTTATTTATTGTTTCATTTAATTTCATGCTTAGTAGATTAGGGAAACCCCCATATCTCTATTATGCTTAGATTAGATTTAGACTTGTACTCTTTGTGTATTATTCTCAATCCCTGTGGATCGACCCCGTAATTGCTACAACTGCATGATTGTGCACTTGCGGTCTTATGGATTAAACTCTCGAGAATACCCTATGGGTAGACTTGTGTGAAACCTGAGAACGGGATAATCGAAAAAAAATCTCTGCATCACCGTCTACTATTTAGACAAAAACGTAACCCATTAGTGGAGTGGAGTTGAGAGACGGTTTAGCCGATATTCAGCTGGGTATTCATGGTCTCAGTTTCGAAGTGAGTTCATGAAAAAGTATTTTCCAGAAAAAGCTCAAGATCGCTTGGAGACTCAATACTTGGGCTTGACACTAGGTGAAAGAAGTGTTCGGGATTATGAAGCGGAGTTTACACGTCTCTGTGATTACGCACGTTATGTGCTAGACGATGAGCATGCAGTTACTCGAAAGTTTATGCGGGGTGTGCGGCCAGAGCTTTGATACCACCTTGTAACATCCCCGTTCATATCTAAATGGAAGTATTACTTATGACGCAGTCGGACATTCAATCCGAGGTTCCCGAACTCTCCAAGACCTTAGAATAAACATCCTAGACATCATTTTCCTACAATTCCCAAAATTGGATGTAGATTGTCGTTGACGTCCAGAATCTCGAGCCCCACTTGTTCTCACCGCTTGGGTTCGCTCTGCGGCAAGTCCTTCCTTCATATTATCTGCTCTCTCAACCAAGATGGACAGATATGTAAACTCCACCACTTGCAAACGGAACCACAGCTCTGGTCTCAGACCTTGCATTAATTTTCGAGCAACCGCACGCTCATCACTTAGCCCGTAACGTGCGTATTGTTGGAGGCTTGTGAACTCCGCTTCATACTCTCGAACATTCCTTTCACCTTGTTTTAAACTCAAGTATTGCGTTTCTAAGCGATCTTGAGCTTCTGGTGGAAAGTACTTATTCAAAAACTCGCTTTGAAATTAAGCCCATGAATATCTAGCTGAGTACCGGCCAAAGCGCCTCTCAACTGCATCCCACCAATTCGATGCATCCTTGTCCAAATAATAAATATCAACGTCTTTCTTGAATGTATCTGGACACCCTGTAGCATTGAAATTTCTTTCCAAGTTTTTCAGCCATGTGTCCGCTGCGAAGGGATCAGTACCTCTGTCATAGCGTTTTGTTCCTAATGTCTGCATCATCGTCACTATCTTCAGGATATCCGGCGCTAGAGATGCGGTAATGGAGCTGTCTCGATACTGTTGACGGTCCAATCGATCTTATGAAGCGGAGTTCACACGCCTCCAATGATACGCACGTTACGAGCCAGGTGATGAGCGTGTTGTTGCTCAAAAATTTATGCAAGGTCTGAGACCAAAGTTGTGGAGCCATTTACAAGTGGTGGAATTTACTGATCTGCCCAGCTTGGTTGAGAGAGCGGATAATGTGAAAAAAGTACTTGCTGTAGAGCGAACCCAAGCGGTGAGAACAAGTTGGGCTCGAGATTCTGGACATCAACGACAATCTACATCTAATTTTGGGAATCGTAGGAAAATGATGTCTAAAGATGTTTATAGTCTAAGGTCTCGGAGAGTTCGGGAACCTCTGATTGAATGTCCGACTGCGTCATAAGTAATACTTCCATTTAGATATGAATGGGGGTGTTACAAAGTGGTATCAAAGCTTTGGCCGCAGAATCCGCATAAACTTTAGAGTAACTGCACGCTAATCACCTAGCCCATAACGTGCTCAGAAAGACGTGTAAACTCCGCTTCATAATCCCGAACACTTCTTTCACCTTGTGTCAAACCCAAGTATTAAGTCTCCAAGCGATCTTGAGCTTTTGCTGGAAAATACTTTTTCATGAACTCACTACGAAACTGAGACCATGAGTACCCAACTGAATATCGCCCAAACCGTCTCTCAACTCCACTCCACCAATGGGTTGGGTTTTTGTCTAAATAGTAGATGGCGACATCTTTTTTTTGAATCCTTTCGAACAACGTGTAGCATTAAAGTTTCTCAAAGCATCCGCTACAAACGGGTCCGTTCCTCCATTATATCATTCTGTTCCATGGTTCCTCATCGTCGTTACAATTTTGAGGAAGTCCAGAGCTGGCGATGTGCGACTGGAGCTCGCCTTGGCGGTCCAACCGATCCATCAATCCTTGGATGAGTTTCATCAATAGATCTCCTCCTCTCGCCATCGCGACTGTCTCTAAATAATCTTAAATACTCTGCCGATTACTTGACATAGAGTACGGGCCTTACTCATTTATACTCGTCTCACTCGCAATAGGGTCATCATCCACTTCATACTCATAGTGGTTTAATGTTTCTCCAGCAGACTCTTGCGATGACGACGCTTCCGAAGGATCAGATTCAAATGAAGTACTTGGTTCAAGCTGCGGAACCTGTCTCGCATTCTGCTCACAACGACGACGGTTTAAAACGTTTCCGGCGGTTTAAAACAGGCAGAGGTGGTGGTTTCTGGCGGTGCCTGGTGGCACACAGCGGGAACAACAGCTATTGCATGCTCTCAAGCACATATTGGGCATCGACGAGTTGCTGCATCTACCTTTGCATCTCCCATCGCAATCTACACATATATATGTGATATATTTATACACATACGACTAGTTTTAAACCGTTTAAAAAAGCATTGAGTATATAAACAAAAAAATACTTTACATGGTAGGTTACGTACCAATTTTAACTACGCCTTCACCGACCTGTGCGCCTTCAGCAGCGTGATCATGAAGCTGAAGAGAATGATCAATCATCATCATCATCATCGATCAAACACAAATTGATTAAGTATAATATGATGCAAATTACATTAAATGATTCTTGGAGAAATAAAGACAAAAATTATGAACCTCATAAGTGGTGAGACAGAAGAGGATCAGCAATAAAAGCAGTATACTTCGGAAGATTGCCATGTCTGAAAAAGCATGTAGTCTCGTTAAAAATATAAAACTATTTTCTCTGATTCTCTTTTTGGTATTTCGGTTATAAGTATAAATCTTACAGCTCTTTGGGTATATATTTATAGTGTCTATCCAAATATTTTATTGTTACTACTTTTGTATTTTATATCACTGGAAAATAGAATTGTTAATCATGTATATAACGTGTTGGACGGTCGTAGTTTTCATTTTTTGTGTGTGAGCTACGTACAATCATGAAGACATGTGTTTGAGATGTAAGTAAGTGTGGTGGGTGTTTTCACGTTTACATGATGATGTGGAAGGATATGGACATGCCACCAAAGTAGAGTCCACATGGCACCCAACGGCAGTGACCATCTCGTTAAAAGTGGCAATGTCCTTCACAATTTTAATTTTAATAAGAAGATTTGGTGGCAGCTGAAGAGCAAGCATCTCCAATTTGTTGAAACCCATCATACGATTCACGCGTTTTCTTTTACACGCGTATATTTTACAAGGTATGCACGTACATATGCTAATTTGCATCAACACCAAGTGAACCAACATTTTACTTAACTAATGCGTGTAAACTTGTGTATTTGTTAAGTTGTTTGCGATATTGGTTATGATTTTTTATTTTTCTCAAAGGTGTTTCTTTTGTATATAATATAACATACAAGAACTTCCATTAATGGAGAAATCATTTTGAGAGTCATATTGGGCAACAAAAGATATAGGAGAAATACTCCTCTTTTTAGAACACACTTGGCTACTAAATGATATGGTATTAACATCTAATGAAGAGATCTTTTACCACACACCACGAGTAAATCAATCTTCATGCCAACGACATTGCAAAAAGGCTTCATGGTCTTCATCCTTACTCTATGTTGTGAAAGATTCACCAACCCTTATCATCATTTAATCTCTTAGTAGCTGTGGATTACCAAAAAAAATAGATATCCTAAGAGCATAAAGGATTTTGCTATTGTGATTGCGTTAAACTAGTATTTATTGTTTTCTTTTTTGAAAACTTTTTTAAGTCCAAAAGGTTCAAAAGACCAAAACATAGTCTTAAAAAAGAAAAAATCAACCACACTTTCTGCAATCTGATAAGCTTCTACTCTCAATATAAAGAAATTCAAAATGTATCTATTGAATTGTTGATAAACAAAGAATACTTATTGAATTATTTTCTAAAACGTCTACACTACATATACGTAATTAAAGACCCATGCGATGCGTGAGAATACTTTGAATCTATTATGTTATTAAAGAATTAAAAATAGTTTCTAAAAGAAAACTTAACTGGGATCTTTTAACTTTTGAATTAATCAAAGTGAAAGAAATGATAGTAGTGCATTTTGATAATTTAGCAGTTTGTATCTACATATTCCTATTTATGTCACCTACTTAGATATATACCTAAATTTAGTGTGCGGTCTTACCTTTTTTGTTATTAGTTTTCATGTAAATTTATAATGGATCGTACGCTATATTTTATATATATATATATATTTTTTTTTTTGGCGATCAATTAAAACAAGTAATTTCAGACATTGATTTTGTTAGTAAAAACAGAGTTTCCCAAACCTTTAGTAAAAAACAGAGTATTAAAAATAGGACGATGAACTTTTAATCTTCTTTATTGATATATATGTAACAACGCTACATTTTACACGACAATTACAAAATCTTATATAGACTTTGAGACAACACAACCACACAAGAAGAGGAGTTGTATCTCTTCGTAAGAACACAACTCTTCTAACAAGTATCAGTTACAACATACACACATAACCGTTGACTTAACATACACATAATTTTATAATTATTATTTTAATGTAAGACCAAACTCAATTATATATCAATACTCCTAATTAAGTTTCGGTCTCTCACTTGTGGTTCTTCCGACACAAGAAAACATGTTTCAATTATTTAAGTCGTTTCTTCAAACTCCACCCTTGGATTTGTGAGAACTCATTTTCTATTAAGAAGATAAAATGCTTTTTGACTTCTTCTTGTCTTCTCCCAATCCCACTTCTTTCCTTCTTCAAATGTCACGTCTCTTGATATCTCAACTTTCTCATTAATTAAAATGAGCACTTTATAGCCTTGAGATTGGTTGCTATAACCAATGAAAATTCCACGTCTCGCCTTCACATCTAATTTACGTCTCTTCTCTTTGGGTACGTGTCATCGTACCATGTCTTCAATAGAATTCCACTTTATTGGAAAACATTTATGCACCATATTTATCTCCATAATCTTTTTTCATAAGATTTAAGATTATACATCACTCGTTTTCGAACAAAACGCGATATCCACGAGATAGAATTTGTGGAACGCAAATTTTTCTCCAATCCTAGAAAGACATCCTTCATCACTCTTCTTCCTTTGTTAGTCATGATAGTGATATCTCCTTTCTAGGCAGTCATTACGACTTCTCCGTTTCCAACTTTGATTGGAACCTTAATTCTTCTGTCTAACCATATGAAGTTTTTCGTTTCCATTGTCATGTGGTTTGTGCAGCCACTATCCACTAATCAGACATCTTCTTCCTTGATTTTTGTTGACTCTCATTTGCACTAAAGAGCGTGTGTTTTCCTACAACATCATCTTCAAACTCAATTGTGCTTCTTTGTGTCTTTTCCTATGACACTCTCTTGAGAAATGTCAACTCTTCCATGGTTGTAGCATTCTCTCTTTGTTCCTTGAACTTTTGTTCCAATACCCGTACTCTTCCAACGGTCAGCTTCCGTGTGGTTATTTCTCTTACAAAACTCACACCACTTTTTGCCTTCGCCTTGAACATTGAATGCTCTTTCCGTCATGTTCTCACTGCGGGCTTCCACACGTTCTTCGTGTGCCTTTAGAATTCTCCTTGACTCTAATATTCTCAATGAAGTCAAATCTCTTGTTTGCTTCAACACAGCCACTATGCTGTCACCTTTATCTTTGAGAGATATGAGAAGTTTTTGGACAATCCGATAGTCCATCTTCTCTCCACCATGGACTCTTAATTGATTTCTCAAATCAATTAGGTCTCCTGTGAAAACCTCTTTGTTTTCACTTTCTCTTTGTTGCGACATTGTTGTCGTCATCATAATACTCTTGTTTTTCTCTGTTGCGGAATTTTTTCTCTTAGTTTAAGTGGCCCTCGAATTTTTGAGGCTTTGATACCATGTTAGTAAAAACTGAGTTTCCTAAACTTTGAGTAAAGAACATAGTATTAAGAATAGGACGATGAACTTTTCATCTTCTTTATTGATATGTATGTAACAACGCTACATTTTACACGACAATTACAAAGTCTTATATAGACTTTGAAACAACACAACCAAACAAGAAGAGGAGTTGTATCTCTTCGTAACAACACAACTCTTCTAACAAGTAACGGTTACAACATACACACATAACCATTGATTTAACATACACATAATTTTATAATTATTATTTTAATGTAAGACCAAACTCAATTATATATCAACATAATTTTTGTATGTCAATGCATTTTTAGAAATTGCCCTTATAGTTTGGAGTTGAGACACCTTCTTTTAAGTTGAATGCAATTGTCTTTGGACTTTTTAATGTTTTTCTTTTAGAAATTATCATATTCTTATAAGTTTGTGGTAGTTTTGTAATTTCAAAATTTGGTGGTATATTTAGACAACAAAACATTACATTAGTAATTTAATGAATTTCTCAAAAAAGAAAAATATGTTAAACATTAGATTAGAATATATTTGTTGAGAAGGGTATCACTTTAACGGTTTAACCCATTCTAATATATTAAATTAAACTATATAAAAGTTCATTTATATCATTAAACATTGAATTAATTATTAAACTTCTAAGTCTGATATGTCAGCATCTCAGATATAGAACCATATTCGAAATCAAAACCAAAGGGTCTCTTGGAGAAAGATAATTTGGTTTTCCAGCAAGTCCTCAAATACAGTTTCATCAGATATATGAGTGGAAACTTGAGATCAATTATTTGTGTGTCCGAATTATTATACAGTTTGGCTAAACATATCTGTCATTTACAACAGTTTCAGCCATATCATGATTGGTGATATATCATGGATTTTACCCGTTTTTAGCCATGATATAAGTCGTTTTATCGAGTCTTTCTAGTGCTTTTTCTATCATTTTAGAGTCTTTTCAGGTTTTAGCACGTTTGGGACGAAATTGGAGATTTTGGAGACATTTGGAGCCTTTTTGAGCAAACCAAGAAAGTACCGCTTTGAAGCCAGTATCGATCAACACCATCCCGGTATCGATACCGACGTAATCAACGCGAAGAGATTTTCAAGCCTATAAGCCCAATACTTTCCCTTATTTACGGGAGCTCGTGTTTTTAAAAACAAACTCTTAGTCAGGAAGGACTTTACTTTTCACTATTATTCTTGAGCCACCATTGAGATTTGAGAACTTTTGTGAGGGAGACGGATCCAAGACTCTGTTCATCATAGAGAAGATCCCGAACCCTTGTTTTTATTCTTTTGTTTAATTTCATGATTTATTCAGTGATGTTATTTGTTTCATCTATCATGTCTGAGCATTTTAGTTTAGGGATTCCTCATATGGATTTCTCGATTTATGATAATTGATCTGTTAGAGTTCAAAATCTGAATAGTTCTTCACCATAGGTTGTTCTCAAAGCTATTTCTAACCCGATCACTTAGAATATAGAACCTAGATTAATCGACGACAGGCAATCAAGTAACTGATAAAACCAGGGTATTAATTGATTATCGCAAAGAGATTTGGTTTAATCAATTGTGAACATATCAAACTTGAATTGATTGCTGGTTTACTGTGAGGATTTGCAAAGAGATTTGGAATTTTAGACTTTAGACTTAGTTATTTCGCAACTTGGTTAACTATACTTTCTGTTTCGAGTTCAAGAACGGCGCTTAATGAATGAACCTTAATTGATTAATTGTTATTTATCATTGATTTCCTGAGAGTTTCCCTGAGCCTAGTTTCCTTCTATACTAATCAACCTAAGTTTAATTCGATCATCTGTTTCTCGTCAATTATCTTAGACAACTGCATCTTTCATCTATCATGTGAGTTTTCTTGAGTTCTGTGTTCGACTCTAACTTTACTGCAGCAACTGCTTTAGTATCATTATAGGTATTAATTTGAGCATATCAAATTTGGCCTGTCGGGGACTCTAAAAATTCACCTTTAGAATTTTAGCGATTTTGTTTGTCTGTTGTTAAGACTCGATCGATACTCCATTGGTATCGATCGACACCGAACGCCTGCTTTTGAATTTTGGTTACTTATTTTCTCGCTCTTTTGATTTTCAGGTGTATGCATCAGCGCACACCGGAGAAAGAAGGACACACCACGATCAATCTCCTCACAGCAGTAGCGAACACAAATCGGACAAAGAAAAGAACTACGCTTGAGATGGATCTTCCACAAGGTTTGGTGCATGATGAAGAAGGTGAACAAATACCTCCTCCACAACAACCCCAAGCTGTTGCTGAACGGACGCTTGGCGATTACAACCGACCGGATCAATTCTATGCCAATCGTGCAAAGATCCGTATTCCAACTTTCCGAGGAATGACTTTGAGCCGAAGCCGCTTACTTCACTCTTGTTGACAGCACCCTTCACCGGCTCTCTCATGAGCACCCTATGGATCACATCGAGAAATTCGAGGACTTGGTCACCAGTATGAAGTACAATGGAGTACCACAGAATACCTCTTGTAAGCTCTTTCCATACTCTGGTGAGGCAGCATCGGCAAGCAGCTACCTCCCTGATCTCTCACTACTTGAACGAGACCAAGAACGCATTCCTGAACAATTTCTATGACGATGCGAGATCGAGGACCTCAGAACAAGATCTCTCAATTTTCTCAAGGTCCAATGTAAGCACTCGCTGTTGGTGAGATTCAGATCCTACCAGAGACGTCCGCATCACGGTTTCAGTCAAGTTCACTGCTCGATCTTTTACGAGGGATTGATTGGCGTATCGATGGCACTGATTCTGCAAGCAATGGGAACTTCAACACAGGTTCCAACCGATGCTGTGAAGCTGATTGAGAACTGGCCTAGCACAAGATGCTGATTTCGAGCGAAAAGGCTCGAGTGGCTGACGGTTCGCAGATTGTGAGGTTCAGGCTGTTGACACGATGCACAACCTCTTAGTGGGAAAGACGAAGAAGGCTGTACATTTTGCTGAGGAAGTAGAGAACATTAAGAAGAGGATGTTAACTACATTGGTGGTTCTGGTTTTCGTGGTCAGCGATTTGGTTACAACAACAACCGAAGCTTCAACAACAATCGCAAGGTGGTTACAAGTCCGAGGTAACTAATCTGGTTTGGTGCCACACACCCGCCTAAAACCACTTCAGAGCAATGATTTTACTCCAATACGGCATCTTACCAACCGCATTCTCCGAGGTCTAGTAAGAGCATGAGATCCTTTCGAATGCATTCTCGCAGGACAACAAAGGATGACTGAGAGTTTAATGGGAAGCTGGATAACTTGTATATCGACCTGAATGGCAAAATTGAGGCGCTGAATCTGTCGCAAGAAGCTCGAAACTCAGATCGCTCGATCGCAGCCGTGAAAAGACAAGAGGGTTTCTACCAGAAAGATCAAGATCCAAGAGCCCACATCAATGCCATAAGTCCGAGAAGTGGTAAAGTGGGTAATCAGGAGTCCAAGCTAATAGCTGAAAATTCCGATCTTGCTGGAAACGAAGTGGATGCTGAAAATCCAGTATCGATCGACACTCCCCAAGATCGATCGATACCGAGACGACACCCAAGGAAAACGCTGAACCTCAAGGAAAGGCTTCAGGTTTAAGTCGCTCTATCCTATCACTCCTAAGCGACCAAAAAGGAATGGGAAAATGCTAGATGCAAGGTTATGTTAGACAAGCTGGTAGTGAGCTTCCTTTGCTGATGCTATCAAGACTTCTCCCGCATTCAGAGGTACGCAGCGGATGGTATCCAGCAACTTCAGTCTCAGTGAAGGGTCGCTATGCTTTCAGCCGTGTAGCAGTTATTCTCACCAACACGATCCCTAAGAAACTTCCTGCATCCAGGTAGTTTTGTGTTGATGCACTGTTTCACAGAGCGCCTCTTTGTGATATCGGGATCAAGTGTGAATCTTATGCCGCATTCCGCTGCTAAGAGAATGGGAATGAGTGATTACCAGCCTACACGGATTTCATTGGTCCTCTTGATCGCTCAAGACGCCTACCGAGGGCTTCAAGATGTGCCGTCAAGATTGAAATTGCTTGATTCCAACTGATTTCGTCGTGTTGAATACGATGCCGAGCCTAAGGATCCTCTTATCCTAGTGCAGACCATTCCTTGCTACGCTGGTGTCTGATAGACTGCAAGAATGGACAGATTACTTCGAACGTTGGTGATTCGGTAATGTCCTTCAAAGATGGAGAAAATCATGAAACGATTAACCATCGACGGGCAAACCTTGAGTATTTCTGGAGAAACATCCGAGGATCCACTAGGCGAGCACTGGTTCATCTTGAAGGGTCAGAGTTTGGTTTTGATGATGATGCTGCTGGTTATGTTAGAATCCTCGGCAGTGCGAGCAGTATCGTCGATACCACGGAGGTATCGATCGACACCATGTGTGCGTGGAAAGTTTAGGCGAAATTCTAAACAAGTCGTGTTTGGGGATTGGGTGAGGAAAAGGCACCAAGATTGAGCTCAAACCACTTCCAGCCGAGCTAATGCGTTTTCATTGGCCCAATTGACGTATCAGTTATTGTCAATTCTTCTTTGAGCAATGCGGAGGTCACTTCTTTGGCAGCAAGCTGCTAGTATCGCAAAGCTCTCGGCTATTCTCTTGATGATATTGCGGTATCCTCCGACCTATGCATGCACAGGATCTACCTGGAAGATGAGTCAAAGTCATCGATTGAATGTCGAGAGGCAGTTGAACCGAACACGAAAGAAGTTGTCGGAAAGAAGTGATGAAACTGCTAGAAGCTGGGATCATTTATGCAATCTCGATAGTTCTTGGGTCAGTCCAGTTCATGTTGTGCCTAAGAAGCGGTATCACAGTGGTGAAAAATGAAAGAGCGAGTTGATCCCGACACGGACTATCAGGTCATAGGATGTGTATTGATTACGAAAAGTTGAATCTTCTTTGCGAAAGGATCATTTTCCTTTGCCTTTTATTGACCAGATGTTGGGCGCTTGGCTAATCACCCATACTACTGTTTTCTTGATGGGTATTCAGGCTTTTCCAGATCCCCATTCACCCGAAGATCAAGGGAAGACAACTTTTACATGTCCTTATGGCACTTTTCGCATACCATGAATGCCGTTTGGACTATAGCGCTCCACTTTCAGAGATGCATGATTTCGATCTTCACTGATATGATCGAGGAGTTTATGGAGGTATTCATGGATGATTTCTCTGTTTATGGGTCTTCATTTAAGGATTGTCTGGATAACATGCAAGGTCCTTCAGCGATGTGAAGAGAAGCATCGGTTCTTAGCGGGAAAAGTGTCACTTCATGGTGCAAGCTGGGATTGTTTTGGGACATAAGGTTGAGATTGATCAAGCCAAGGTTCAGGTGATCTCGAGTTTGCACCCCACGGTCAGTTTAGGAGATCGAAGTTTCTGGGTCATGCTGGTTTCTCGGGAGATTTATGAAGGATTTCTCAAAATTGCTCGACCTCTTACTCTGTTGTGTAAGAGGTGCAATTTGACTTCACCCTGCTTGTCATGCTGCTTTCAAGGCCATCAGCGGCGCTAGTGGCCGTTGTTCATCGGTTGGAACTTACCTTTTGAGGTCATAATGCGATGCAAGTGATTTTTGCTGTAGGTCTGTCTGGTCAGAGGAAAGAAAAGCTGCATGTCATTTACTATGCCAGCCGAACATTGGATGATGCCCAGCGCAACTACAGTACTACAGAAGAGCTCTAGCTTGTTGTGTTCTTTTGAGAAATTTAGATCTTATTTGGTTGGAAGCAAAGTAGTCGTTCACACGATCATCTGCTCTTAGATACTGTTTAAGAACAAAGATCTCAGCCGTCTGCAATGTTGGGTACTTTTGCTTCAAGGCTTCGACATCGAGGTTAAGGACAAGAAAGGGATAGAGAATGGAGTTGCAGATCACTTGTCGCGAATGAAGATAGATGGGGCGTGCCTATTGATGATTACCTACCAGGCGCATCTACTTCATTTCTACGAGGAGCGGGCTGATTTTGGGAAAAATTTCGACTTCTCGATCGAGCATCAGCATCGATCGATACCACGGTATCGATCGACACCCTCGACGGATCACACCATTTTGTCGACGGATGGCATCGTTCTTATGCCGCTATTCAGCTCTGTGACAACCGTTTCCAGGCCTTGGTATGCTGACATCGCCAACTTTTAGCGGAGCTGAGCCGCATCACCACACCTTATGAGAGGAAAAAGTTTCTGCGAGAGTGCGGCGTTTCTTCAGGATGAACCTTATCTGTAAGCATTGCTCGATGGTCTTCTGAGAGAGAGATGTTTGGCTGTCGAGAGTTCGGACGTTCTCTTCCACTGCCATGGTTCTGAATATGCTGGACGCTTACTTCAAGGCAGTTTCTAAGGTTCTTCAAGCCGGGTTTTGGTGGCCAACTATGTTCAGAGATGAATGCTTTTGTTGCTCGGTGTGATACTTGTCAGCGGAGAGGAAGATCGATGCGACATGAGATGCCAAACTTCATCCTTGAGGGAAGTGTTTGATTGCTGGGGTATTGACTTCATGGGTCCTTTTCCATCGTCGCACAGAACAGTACATTTGGTTGCTGTTGATTATGTCTCCAAGTGGGTGGAAGCAATTCTAGTCAACCAATGATCATACGGTGGTTCTTAAGCTGTTTAAGACCATCATCTTCCAGTTTGGGATCAGCGAATGTCATCATGATGGCGGCATCACTTCATCAACAAGGTTTTCGGCGGTTGTTGAAGAAATGCGTTAATCATCGTGTTACCGTATCATCCTCGAGCAAGTGGACAAGTTGAGGTTTCCAACAGGCGATCAAGGAGATTCTTGAAAAGACTGTGGGTACTTGCGGAAGGTCACTAAGCTGAATGATTTATGGGCATCTGAGAACTGCTTTTAAAACACCGCTGGGGACTACGCCATTTCACTTGCTGTATGGGAAAGCATGTCATCTCCTGTGAACTTGAGCATAAAGGAATCAGGCGGCAAGGCTACTCAACTACGACATCAAACCTGCTGCTGAGAGGAGATTGATTCAGTTGAATGAGCTCGATGAGATCAGATATCACGCTGAGAACTTCGAGAGTTATATAAAAGCGAGCCAAGGTCTATCATGATAAGAAGATCCTTTCACGACAATTCGAACAAGCGACCAGGTTCTTCCTCTCGTTTGCACTTGTTTCTGGTAAACTTCGCTCTGTTGGTCAGGTCCTTTCACTATCAGGAGATGCGACCACATGGTGTATCGTGCTGATTAATTCGTCGGAGGCAATTTGCTAATGGGCAAAGGGTTAAACACTATTGAGGCGAGCGAGATTCCAGCAGGACAAATCATATTTCCACCGTTGCCTCCGTCATTAAAGTCAGGCTCGTGACATTAAACAAGCTTAGTGGGAGGCACTTGTGGTAATGCATACATACTAATTTTGTTTTGTTTGTTTTCTTTTTGGTGAATCAGAATTTGTCTATCGTGTCGATCGATACCACCTGGGTATCGATCGATACCAGGTAAGTGTTTATATAAACCCCTAGGGCTGAAATCGCACACACGCGTCTCGACACAAACTCATCGCCTCTTTTTCATTTTCTCACGGTTTTGAGTGATTCTTTCGCCTATTCCACTCGATTTTTTGCTGCATTAACAATATCTATCCGTTCAATCGATCACGCGATGCTTCCAGAAAAAGTCACGAAGTAGCGAAGGGGAGTTCTCTTCGAACCAATTCAGGTAATGGGCGGCGTTGAGATCTTCGACGGATATGACGGCGTATCTTGAAGTTGTCGAGTGGCGTATGATGAGTCTGAGAGATTCTGCGTCAGCGAGGCCGGGTTAGAGGCGATTCTGAGCGCTTGACTTCATGGCTCACCTCTGACCTTCAGCCGGCCGGCCTCGGCCATCTTCGTCTCAACCACCTCGTGCACCATCGTCCTCCCACCTACCACCACACTAGGCCACCTTGGCCTAAAAGAGACGAAGAGCCAAGATTCGCCTCAGGCGTTCGAGGAAGTCGAGCAATTCTGAGCGCGCTTGCGCGGCGTCCCATTTCGACACTTGGGGCGACTACGACTCCATCTTCTACAATGCATGGCTGGGCGTTGAGATCAAGCCAGATTTGCGATCCACTTACCATGGTCATCAGGGTTTTGATGGAGTTCTGAGACTCTCGGAGAAAGGTGGTCTGGATGCTATGCCTACGAGTGGTATCCGCTTTACCCGATCTCGTCCGCCATTCCTTGCCTCCGTGCGTGTCTACTACACGGAGAGGCCCTTGTACTGCGCGCGAGGAGTCTTACTTTCATGATTCGCGGAGTGAGATACCGTCTTCCTTTCCGGAGATCTGCAGCATCTACGGTTTCAGTAGAGATTACTCTGCGCTGCCCACCAGTTCTGGGCGTCCAAAACTTCTGGCAGCATTTCGGACACGGGCAATATCACAGCAAGGCGGCGGCAGCGATGGATATCCGCCACGATCTTGCGATGCCTAGCTCGGATTCGAGCGGCAGCTGATGTGCGAATGGGCAACAGATGGGTATCGAGCTGATTGTGATGTCTATGGCCATTGGAACATTATTGATGATGAGGAGTATGAATGGCCTGAGCTGGATCTTGCAGTTAACTTGGGTGCAGTATTCGCACATCACAGTCACGAAGGTGAAACCTTTCACCTCGCAGCGAGTGGCAAGACTTTAGGCGCGCCAGTCGAATCTGGGGTAACCTTCTCCTCCCATTTTTCTTCATTTTGGGATTGATGTTTGTCTAGAGCTGTGATGGATGAGTCGCATTTAGAGCATCTGCGCTGGCTTAAGCCGGGCGGCGTTGGGTATTCAGCACCTCTCGGGGGGACCTTGTCTCGGTGCCAACACAGACATAGATTCAGATGCATCAGCTGTTGTTCCACTCTGCTCGAGCGGACATGACTCGAGCACCAGCCACTCGGCGCGGGTTTGCCCTCGGATCTCACTGCTGCTGACGGCAGCCGACTCGGCCTCACCATTTCCTATTTTCCTCTGCCGACCATGGACCTGGACGTTTCAGCGTGTTCCAGTCTTCGGCGTCTGAGCACCATTTCTCGATGCGGCTACGCTGACTCCGCCCGGCTCCTCGCTCACTTACCGCTGCTGGACCATCACGCATGGGCTGCTGCCGATGACTCGATTAGCTTCTGAAGGATTGTCATCTCTACGATTCACTTGTTTTTCTTTTTCCTTTTTCCTTTGGTTTTGTTATGAACTGATGTCAGTTTCTCTTTTGTTGTGACCTAAGTGGTTTAATGGTTATGATCTTTTGTTGTCTCTAACTCGTGTTTGAATGGTATCTCAGTTTCTAACTTGGATCATCTAACACGGTCAGCTCATTCAGTTAGAGAAAGAGGTTTTTCATCTCGATTTTCTGGTATCGATCGATACCACCGGTGTCGATCGATACCTAATAACACCTCTCGTTCTTCATCTTACCATTTTTCTCCATTTATTTTTCTTTCACCTTCTCTAAGCTTGATATACACTGGGGACAGTGTTGTTTAAGTCTGGGGGAGGTAGTTACTGACATTGTGTGTTCATTTTGAAAAAAAAAAAAAAAAAAAATGTTTTTGTCAAAACAACTTAGAGATTCTGACTGTGCTTGGTTTTGATGTGCTGGTTTTGCTTTTGAGTGTCTATTGTTACAGGATCAATATCAGTTCGACTAATGAAAAATCGAGGTAAACCAGCCAGCCAAATTCATGGATTGTCTCACAAGTTTTCATCACAAGTTTTAGCCAAATTCTGCACTTCATCAATAAGGTAAATGTCCAAAGAGCTTGATTCATCATTCATTACCTAGCTAAGGAACTATTGCGTATGAAAGAAATGGTAGATCTCCCCCGTGATAAGTACTGGATATGAATCAGGATCAAAAATGCATGAAAGATGAAATGATTTCCGGATAGAGGGTAGGAAAATTTCCTATGACCCCATTATTCTACTTGGATAAGGGATGATCACACAAGTGCCTAAAGTGAGGGGTAGGAAAATTTCCTATGACCCCATTATTCACCTAAGATACTTGATACATTGAGAGGGTAAGAACCGGGAATTCGGTAGCTAACACTATCAATACTCGCGTCTCGAACCTTGATTTGTATATGCAGTTAAAAAAAAAAAAAAAAAAATCAATAARAACTGGTTGGGAAAAAAGTCGGGGGGGGTTTAAATACCAAGAAAAGTTGAATGAATTGTTCTTGATGGTATTGTATGACCAAAGAATCTAGAAAGTTCGTGGACATTGATTTTAGCGATGAAACTGGCGATGATAAGCTTGGATGAACACTTAGCGGGGTCATGAGTGAAGTCTGTGGAAGCTGGGAATTCCGATGGAGAAGTACATGGAGGTTAGATCTGAAGCTGATCAGGCAACAGTGGGCGCTTGGGAAGAGGGATCATTACAGCGATTTCGGTACCAGATCAGGATCTCTAAGGTTTTTCAAACCTCTTTCTCTCACTTAGTTTTCTGTTTTGCTTGAGGGCAAGCAAAAGGCTAAGTCTGGGGGAGTTGATATATCATGGATTTTACCCGTTTTTAGCCATGATATAACTCGTTTTATCGAGTCTTTCTAGTGCTTTTTTATCATTTTAGAGTCTTTTCAGGTTTTAGCACGTTTGGGGCAAATTGGAGATTTTGGAGACATTTGGAGCCTTTTGGAGCAAACCGAAGAAAGTACCCGTTTTGAAGCTGATCGATCGACACCATCTGATCGATCGATACCATCAGCGAAGAGATTTTCAAGGAAGCATAAGAAGCCCAATACTTTCCCTTATTTACAGAAGCCCATCGTGTTTTTAGACTATTTAAGCAAACTCTTAGTCTTTAGGAAGGGACTTTACTTTTCACTATTATTCTTGAGCCACCATTGAGATTTGAGAACTTTTGTGAGGAGACGGATCCAAGACTGTTCATCATAGAAGATCCGAACCCTTGTTTTTATTCTTTTGTTTAATTTCATGATTTATTCGTTATGTTATTTGTTTCATCTATCATGTCGAGTAGTCTCATTTTAGGTTTAGGGATTTCTCATATGGATTTCTCGATTTATGATAATTGATTTGTTAGGGTTCAAAATCTGAATAGTTCTTCACCATAGGTTGTTCTCAAAGCTATTTCTAACCTGATCACTTAGAATATAGAACCTAGATTAATCGATTAGGGCACGCGATTAATTGAGTAATCGATAAAACTAGGGTGAGCAATTGGATTATCTGCAAAGAGATTTGGTTTAATCGAATTGTGAACATATCAAACTTGAATTGATTGCTGGTTTACTGTGTAGGATTTGCAAAGAGATTTGGAATTTTAGACTTTAGACTTAGTTAGTTTTCAGCGACGGTTGGTTAACTATACTTTGTGTTTGAGTTCAGAGCAATTGAATTGAACCTTAATTGATTAATTGTTTTTATCATTGATTTCTGAGAGTTTCCTGAGCCTAGTTTCCTATCAGAATCACTAAGTTTAATTGATCATTTGTTTTCTCATCATTATTGTTTGCTTGCAATCTGCATCTTTCATCTATTGCGTGAGTTTTCTTGAGTTCTTGTGTTGACCCACTACTTTGCAGCAACTTTAGTATCATTATAGGGTATTAATTTGAGCATATCAATTGGAAATACACATTAGAGATGCTCACCTCAACAAACCAAAAAAGATAAGAATATCTAATTTCAGCCATATGCACTAAATTCAGGTTATATATCTATATAGGTTACATAAATAGGAATATGTATATACAAACTACTAAATTATCAAAATTACCAAACAGTGCAGGGGCCCCGCTTGCCCCTCTACTTGAGCCGCCCCTGGTCCTAAAGAAACGTAAACGATATGTGCAATTCCAAATCTTATTTTTACTCAGATAAAAGCAATTTGATTTGTTGTTACAGCATGGAAATCTATTACCACAATTTTTCCAAGTGTATTGGCTATGAAACAAGTAGTACCTTCAGAGGCATAAGAAAGAGAAATATCTCTGATTTGAACCCATAAATCAATATAGGTGAGAAAATAAAATCTTGGTATATTTTCCCATCTTTGAAGAGCTACAAACCAGTTATTGAAAAGGCAGGGTTCTTTCTCAGAACTGAAACCAAATCTACTTTTTTATTGTAACAGGAATTGAACAAATCTGTCATCCAACATGTCCATAAACTCATGAAAATAATCCCCATTATCTTGGTAAGGCCGAGGTCACTCTTCTAAGATTTTGAACCCAAGATTCCAAGGACGTCCTATCAAGCTCAAATCTATTTCTTGCAAGAACATTAGCATAAGCAACATAAGGAATCAAAAGTTCAGGATCATCTTTCCCCAAAACCATATTATGAATCTCTCCCAAAAACCATATTATGAATCTCATCCCACAATTCATCAGGCATTAGAAGTCTTAGACGAAATGGAAATTAAAAAAAGGAAGAGGAGGTCATGAAAAACGTAATGAAAACTTTTGTTGCTAAATTTCATTGTTAAATGATCTATTTTCCTTTAGTCTCTTTTCAATAATTTTCAGGGTTGCTAGACATGAAAAAAAAAAAAAAAAAAAAACAGAACTTGATTGTTCAAAAGTAACACGGTTTGATACTAATACTAGTTCAACATGAACCATTAACTTTTAATTAGTTTATAGCTGTTCATACATATACTTCTGTCCTCCAAAACATAACAGTACTTGCTCGCGGAAATACACATAAACACGTGTCTATATATACATATATAGAAATATAAATAGAAATTTAAGGGCACTTGAGGCGGCCACCACGAGTGGTAATGGAGGCGTAGCAAGGACAAAGGTGGTGGTTTCCGGCAGTACCAGGTGGCACACAGTTGCAGCGGGAACAACAGCTGTTGCACGCTCTCAAGCACAGTTTCGTTCTCGACGATTTGCTGCATCTACCTTTGCATCTCCCATCGCAATCTACAATCACACATACACACATTCATACACGTGTATAAATTTTAATCCGTTATAACCCGTCAGAAATATTAAGCGTGAAACTTTTGTCCTGAAAAAAGATAAAACTTAGGAAGAGAGTACTGCACCCATCAGAAATATTAAGTTATATACAAACATAAAATACTTTACATGTTAGGGTTACGTACCAATTTTCACTACGCCTTCACCAACCTTTGCGCCATCAGCAGCATGAACGTGAAGCTGAAGAGAATGATCATTCATCATCACCATTATTATCATATACATATGAATTAAGTATAATATGATTCAAGTTACATTAAGTGATTCTTGGAGAAATAAAGACTAAATTATAAACCTCATAAGCGGTGAGACAGACGATGATTAATAACAGAACCAGTGTACTTCGGAAGATTGCCATGTCCTAAACGCATGCAACTTCTATGAGTTGTGCAAGATATAAAAATGTTCTCTCTGATTCTCTCTTTTGGTATTACGGCTATATGTATATGAATTTAACCTCTTTGGTATATTTATAGTGGCTCTATCCATATATTTTATTTTCTATAACTTTTTATTTTATATTATATCACTGGAAAAATAGAATTAATCCATGTATAGTGAGATGGATGGCCGTGGTTCTCTTTGTGTGAGCTGCCTACATAAGATAATGAACAACATTATGAGTCTTTGAAACGTTTTGATCTAAAATGAATTTCTTTTGGTTAATAATTTTGTTTCCCGTTAATGTTACAAAAAAATTATGAGAGATCAATTACTTTGATGTTAAACCCATTAAATATTTAGCTATTTACGATTAATTGCTATAATATGAGCGTCTCTGCGTATATAGTATGGTTAAAAAGGTAAAGAAGACAAGTGTTTAAAGATGTAAGTGTACTTGTTTGTGCTTCCACGAGTAGAAGATGACCTGGAAGGATATGAACATGCCAGCGAAGTAGAATACGCATGGCACCTAGTGGCAATGACCATCTCGTTAAAATGGTAATGTCCAATATTATAATAAGAAGATTTGGTGGCAGCAAAAGAGCCAAACTCCAGTTTCTGTAAATACATCATACAATTCACGCGTTTTCCTTTTTGTAAAATCGGGTTTCACAAACAGTTATAAAAACAAAAATAAAAACAAAGAACGAGTTTCTTTATTGAATTTCAACCATAACTCAAAAATTACAAGGATTTTCTATCTTATTTGGCTGACAAGCTAAGGTTTTGTGTGTAATGTTAAAAACAAGTGAGTCTAGGTCTTTTGTGCGAAGTTGCCGATCCCTTGCTTCGTTCAAAGGCTTTTTATCTATACTAAGAGGGTAGCCGTTTGTGATATATGGACTATTCCCTTATTTCTCGAATTAGTATCTCTTTTTCTTGTTTTTTTTTCTCGGATTTTTTCTTATCTTTCTAGATTTAATTTTCTATCTTTTCTTTTCTTCTTATACGTCTGTGCCGATTTCGTCAGGCTTATCGTCATGAGCCGTTCTGCATATATTTGAAAATATTTTTGGTTTAAAATGGGTTAATTAGAGGATCTCTCCTATACTTTTACACGTGTATATTTACATGGTACTACACGTATATTCCATTATGCAAATTTGCTTTCAGACAAGTGAATCAACAATTACTTAATTAACGCGTGCAAACTTGTGTATCACTGCTATTATGTTAACACGTTTAGATGTGACAGTGAATGGTTGTGTAGTGGGGAACATGACCGGATTAAATGGATAAATTTAGAGCGGACGAAATCAGATGAAGTCGGTATGCAATCGAGTAGAATTGACTTTGGATTGTGAAGAGCGGACGGTAGTGTATAATAGAATGGAAGAAATCAATTTTAACATGCTTCTGTTTTCACATAACATAAACCCCATTGCTTCAAACACCGAACGTCAAAAACAATCAAAATATGTTTAACCAAAAGAAAAAGACAGAAATTTTGTATGAAGTAATCAATAAAAAAAACATAAATATATCAAACAATTAATTTATTAACTAAAAAGACAAAAAAAAAAGTGTCACTAACAATTAGGAAACTAATTAAAAAAACGTAAACAATTATCTACGTTCATGCTACTTCCTCTGTATTATTTTAAGTGATATTTTAAACATTTTTTTGTTTTATTTAAGCGATAATTTTAAATTATTATGCAAAAATGTAATAGTATTTGATTTTTTTTAACCATTTATATTCAACGGTATGTTTTCTTATTATTTGAATTAGTTTTAGTTAACGATGTTTTTATTTTAAAAAAAAAACAGATAAATTAGATTAAATTTGTGTATTTTCTTAATCTGTATACAAATCCCTAAAACATCACTTAAAGTGATATATGAGGAATATAATATTTCAAAAAAGGTTTATGAGGAAATCAATGATGTTTCAACCAAATTTTTTTTTTCTATTAAGGCCTTGAATGGTTGACATGTATGTTGGAGATCGGATAGTCCTTACAGCGTACCAGCATTTTGGTAAGCACAAGTTCGGATTGTAGGATGCAGCAAACGAGGTACGCATTTCACCATACAACAGTATGTAGTACGGTACGCAGTTGTGAATGGTAAAAATCGGACAAGTATGGAACGATACATACCAAACTAAAACCAAAATGCAAATCAAAATACAAATACAAAACGATACTACTAAATTAAAACCAAAATGCAAAAAAAGTAATTTATTAGAGATGTATGATTTGAAGAGATTTGAAGAGAGAAAGAGATAGAAGTGAAAAATGTACGAAGAGAAAAAGAGATAAGAGTGTAAAGAGATAAGTTTTGAATGGTTGGCATGTACTTGAGATTCTTAAATGGATGATGCAAAGGATAGCACATAAAATCCAATGATAATCAAGTAAAGAAGCACAATTTTATCCAATGAGAGTAACTCAAGTACAAGTTTTATCCAATCACAAGAAACTACTAGGATTGAAGTTAAAAAAAAGTTGGTCTGAGTGGTATAGAGATTAAAAGGTATAGACCGAAAAACTCGGATGAATAGTATAAATAACATGGTTTGGAGTTATGCATTCAAAGTCAGACTGGTACGAAATATTTTTGTCTGAAATAGCGTAGACTAGTCTGATTTTGTGAATGGTAAAATAAGTGCGGACTAGTCCGGTCCGATCCGCAGCGTACATGCCTAAGAATTTTCCCTAAGAAATAGAAGTAAAACTATCTAGTCGTACTTCTCAAAAAGATCATTAACATAAAGAATGAAAAAGGATAGTTGTTCATGATTAATTTGAGATGAAGGTGTTGAAAGTTAAAGATAACTGAAAGATGTTTGCTATCTTGTGTGCATCTCCTATTTAAAATCACTATTTTAAATATATGAATTACTCGGTACTCACATAGTCACATTATTATACCCTTCTCTTTAAACAGTACACTTGGGATAGCAATTTTCAAAATCCTATATACCCGTATCAAAAATGACGCTGATGTGGGTCCTTCTATCCAAAATGAAGAGACCTACACAATGGTCCTTAAATCAAGATCAAATGATCAATGATTTTTTATTCAAGTCGTTGTGATTAAACAAGAAGACGGAGGGCTAGATACAAATCAACTTTTGCTCTAATTCTAAGCTAACACTCAAATATGTAAAAATATCAACGATCATTCAGCTTGATGAATCGACGAACTAGTAAAGGACTAGAACCGAACCCAACACCGAGTGCATTGAGCAACACAATCTCCTTTACAATCCACATTGTATCCCAACACTTTCGGATTCCGAAGCAACAGATTTCGCAGTTGCTTACCCGTAATCCCCCATTGGTTTTCCAAAATCCCAATGTTTGGTTTCATCTCCTCTTCTAGGCTGCAACCGAGTACTTCTGGGAATTTCTTCATCACCTTGTGCAGATCTTCGTCCGATAAACCGAGACTTCTAAGGAACTCCAGTATTTGATTCAAAGTTTCCACCTTTGGATTCTCTTTCACTCTTTCTTCAGTCCAGTACGGCGAGTGGATATGACCAAACGCTTTTCCTAGTATCTTGTCTTTTTCCTCTACACTGAAATCAAAACAAGACAAGGCTTCTTTGCATTCTTCCCATGTCTTTGGATCTTCATTAGAGGTTTCCACTTGTGTTGTTGAACAAAGAACTATCCATTTGTTTCGCGATACAAGAGATGTCCCTACTCCTCCAATCACACCATGATACGACGAGTTCAGGCGCAATGGTAAAACATTATTGTATGTTACAAGATCAGACTGCAAAACAAACGCAATGCATGTACCATGAGATTTCAGAAAAGACCACGAGAAATATAAGTTTTGGTCGGAGATATGTAACGTACTGCAGGGTGACGGAAGCATTTGGCAGAACCCAATGTTGCCAAAGGTGAAGCTAAGGAGTTTCCCAGCATATCCTGTTTCAGCAGCAGACCACAAAGTGAAAAAAAGAGGAGAGTAACTATAATGCAGAAGAAATCAGCAAGTCCATTTAAAACAGTGTTTGTATCAATTGGCAGACAAGACTATCGCAGAGTCAAGCTCTAGAAAAATGAAATCCATGACTAATTTTGAATCGAAAAAGAATCAAAAGGAAGATTGTACAAATTGAAGAGAAAAAAGAGAGATTTGGTTCTATGATACTATGTTAGAGTTTCTTAAACTGTAAGACTGATTCATTAACGGTGTAAAACTGTTAATATACACGCGATCAAACAAAGAAACTAAACGAAGTACTGATCCGATACTAACAGCTCTCTAAACCTCTCTAACTAACTTTCATACCCATCAAGAACAGTGAAGCTAAAAGTAACTGAAAGATTGATAGACAGATAGTTCTGAATCACAAATGGGTATTGAACAACCAATAGAATCGATGTACAAATCATATGAGGATATCATTAAGGACAAAATTGTGTGTGAATTTGTTAAGGAACTTGACAGGAACATAAGCATAAGCCTGGTTATTGTAGCTCATCTCATCTAGTTTGAGAAGGCATATTAATAACTTCAACTTCGATTTCAACGCAGAGAAATTTGATGAACAAAATCATAATGCAAGTATATATTCTTCTCAATTTCGTGTAATCTAGACAAGACCAAACTCTACTCTTCTCCATTAAACACAGTGACTTGTCCTAAACCAATTCAAAAGCCCTTTGTAATAAAAATCCAAAATTTCGCGTAACCCTAATCGAATTCGAGAGTCTAACTTAAGGGAAATCACAAATTAGGAACAGAGGAGAGACTGAAACAACGATCGAGAACACCATTGACGCAAGCGGAGAAAGATACCTAGAGTGCGAGGATACTCTTAACTCGATCGCAGACGAACTCAGATCACTGAGTCGGATGTGCAACCGAGTCAAAGTACACGAGTCTGAAACCGTGATCGGACGATTTGTGTAGGTGAGAGAAATGGGAACCAACCATTGTTTCGTCGAGAGATAGAGGCAAACAAAGTCGCTTTCTTGCGTCTTTACGTTGTTTCCAACAGCCACGTCGCATAGCGTTTTTAAAACTAAACCGGACCGGCTATTTAAACCGGTTTGAACTGCGACCAGACGCTAATCCGGTCTCATTTATCATAGAAAACCGGAGATGACAGATTGACAAAATTACTTATTAAAGTCAACGGTTTAACATGCCACAAACTCACTCAGCTATTAGTCTATTACAGTACAACCTTATAAATTAATAATGTCGAAACTAAAATATTTTATTAATTTATAAATTAATAATTTGTGAGAGTCAAGTAGTACAATGGTGGACACCTCTGAAAATTTATCACATTAATTTACAGATTCGGAGTTCGAACTCTGTTCCCTAGTGGTTTAGAAACTATTAAAAACCACTAAGTGGTTCAAAAAAAATAATTAATAATTTATAGAAAATTTGCTTTTTTTAAATTATTTTTCGATGAATATGCTTTACTTTTCAAGAAACCTAATTGCAAATGATTTGTTATTTTATTCCTCACGAGAGCATTTTAATAATGACTTGGAGTACTACCTCAAATTAATTACAATAACGTTTCAAAACTTAAAATGGAGTAAAATTCAAATACGATTGCAAAGTCATTTTTTGAACCGGAGTACTATACTACTATAGGGAGTAGATCTGGGTATTCGCCTAAACCCGAACAAACCGAACCGACCGAACTGAGTTAATTGGATTTCGGCTACGAGGTTAAGTGAAGGAGTAAACCGTTCAGCGCAATTAAATCTAGGTGTCGGTTTGCAGTTCAGTTCGGTTCGGAAAGCTTGAACCGTTCGGTTATATATAACCCGAAAATCATGTCTGAAAAGACCAATATATCCTCGATTAACCTTAAACTAAAAACAAAGAATCTTCTTCTCCCTTCTTCCCCGAATTTTTCCTTTCCTCTTCCCTCACAATCCGACCAAATCGGCGATTGCATTTTCGAAAATCAAACCTTTAACCGGTGAAATCTTAAATTTCTTCAGCATTTGAGTCTAATTTCATCAAACTTCTATCTAACCAAAACGATCGAATGTAATCTCTAAGAAATTACATCATTTTATTTTAGGGTTTCGAGAATTTGCTATTATGTGTTTCTTTGTGTGTTTTTTTTGTTGCGAATTTCGGTGAGTTGTGTTAAATTGGTGAATAATGATGATCCAATTAGATATACGAATTAGGGGTACATGGTACATGACCTCAGGTTTGTTTCTCAGGTTTACTAGAGCCAAGGATCTTCAAGTTTCAATTGTGTTGCCTTTTATATCAATGATTTGCTTATATTCTGCTACAATCTTTGCAAGGACATGGTGATGTAATTCTACAATGTTTGCTTCTGTTACAATGGTATGCTATAATTGTTTGCTTCTGTTACAATGTTTTTGGACATGTAATGCTACAATGTTTGTTTCTGGACATGGTTTGCTACAATATCGGTTTAGTATTTTGGTTTTTTCGGTTTGTGTAGGTTTTTTCGAATTATTTAGATTCGGTTTAGTTCTTGTGTAGTTTCTGTTTTAGTTTAATCGGTGCAAATAAACCGATTAACATTTGTAATCGGTTTATTTCATATGCATTAAAATTTTGAAAAAACCCGAATCGTTCAATTCCCTTAAAACCCAAACAACAGATGAATCAAGCCCATGCCTAAATTATAGGAAGTAAAAATAATTAAAAATATATCAAATCATAGAAAAACTCATAATTTCAAAAAAATCAAAACAACAAACAAAACAAAAACAAAAAAACTTAAATTACTAAAATAGGATCTCAAGCCATTTCTGAAGGTAGATGACCTTTTCTTTCCAAGATAGATTTCTTATAATGTGGGATTTTATATTTGTTTGAATTTCAGACTTTATAATCTCTTGCATGCACGATTACAAAGTCAAAAAAGTTCGGTTCATCAGTTTTAAAAATATTCATCAAATGATTTTTCTACCACTGAAACAAGTTCTTCTATCGTTTTCTGGCACACTTTTTTTTTTTTTTTTGAATAGATGTTAAACTATATTACTCAAAAAAGATCTTTGGTACAACAAATGCATATTGTTTTGTTTTGAATGGAAAGAAAGACTGAATACATGCTGAAAAGAGAAACAACGTTAGTCACTTTGAGTGGATAACTTGCATAGCCAAAACGCTTGTCTCGTCATGGATGGAGGAGATTGCGAACCTGTTTGTCAATAATCTTACTCGAGGATAGTATGTCCCATTGGTGCTTTTCCGTGTCGCCTTGAGTTGCGCTCCTTCCAAATATGGTGATTGTGGTTTGGAAAACATATCGGAGGAGATAAAGCTTGAGTCGTGGAATTGACTTGTCTTGTAGCAATGGTTGGAGTTGAGGCCAGCTTGCTGTATATCGAGATTGAGTAGACCCTGTGTTAGTTTCTGCCAGGTTGTAGTGCAGTCAAAGAAGAGATGATTCCTTGACTCTTCCTCCAAGTGCATAGTACACAGTCCACATTTGCATTTTGGTTCCAGCATCTCATACGATCTCCTGAGTCTGTTTTGCATTGTCAACCATGATAAGAAACAGAATTTTGGTGTTGCATTTGGTATCCAAATGCTCTTGTACCAGCTACAATGTTTCCTCTCGCGATCTGTCACCTATAGATTTGGTGATAAACTTTGCTTTGTATGTGTCGGGTGAGTGTTTCCGACATGTCACTTCTTGAGGAACGATGGTTGATATGATTCAATGTGATTGTAAATCTCTAGTCTATGATGTCTTGTTCTTCTGCGTCGAAAACCTGTTCCACCTGCATTTAAAGAGATGCCGAGGTCTATGACTCCTTGATCCTGTTGTATCAAACAAACGTCCCTGGCCTGACCAATCATCAAACCAAAATGATGTTGTTGCTGCTTTTTAACTTCAATTTTGTGAAAGGACTTCGCAAGTTCGTATTTGAGGACTTTTCGCCACATCCAAGACCCCATGCTTGTTGTCTGTCTCGACCAATATGTAGAGTTTTTTATAAGGTTTTGCCATACYCATGAAACCCATAATGATGGTTGTTGAGAGACAATTCTCCATATGAGTTTCAAGCAGCTAACCTTGTTGGCGTCGACTAGATTTTTAATCCCAAACCACCTTCTCGCTCGCCAGACCGCCTCCCACGACACTTTTTCTTTCCTTGGATTGAGATGGACCGACCATAAGAATGAGGAGCACAGCTTGTCAATCTCTTGTACACTTTTGGGCAAAAGCGACATCCAAAATTTGTTAAGCTGTTGATCGAATGGATAAGCAGCTGCCTGCATAAGATAAAAATCTGGTTGTCCACTTGTTTATTTTCCCCCTGATCTTTTCCAGAAGCACATTATAATCTGTTTGAGTAAGCCTTTTTGTCAAAAGAGGCAAACCCAAATATTTGACAGGAAGACTCCCATTTGAGAAAGGGAAAACTGTCATGATCTCTTCCTTTTTCCTTTGTGTTACTCCAGCGAGAAAGTGTTGATTTTTCTATGCTGATTCGGAGGCCTGACCATTTGGCGTAGCTATTAAACACGTTGAGAACTCCCTCTATCGAACGTTTTTGGCCATCTACAAACACCATAATATCATCTGCAAAACATAAGTGTGTGAGACTATTTTTGCATGGATGATATCCGATGCTTTGAATCACTCATCAATCATACTCGAGAGCACATTAATACAAATGATAAATAAGTATGGTGATAAAGAGCATCCTTGCCGAAGGCCTCTTGAACTTCCATAATAACCTGCAAGTTCCCCATTGACTTGGACAGAAAAGGATGCAGTGGAGATGCAAAGGTCAATCCAATGAATGAATTTATCAGGGAAGTTGAGAGCCTGGAGCGTCGTTTTTAGAAAATACCACTTAAGCGAATCGAAAGCCTTTGAAATATCAATTTTCATAGCAGCTCGAGGAGAAACCGAATCCTTATGGTAATTCTTGACTAGCTCAGAAGCTAGCAAGACGTTTTCCATGAGAAGGCAGTCCTTTACAAAAGCAGATTGATTCTTTGCAATGAGAGTTGGTATTAATACCTTTAAGCGGTTGGCAAGGGTCTTGGAGATGACTTGTGAGGACATTGCAAGATATGGGACGATAATCACTCATTACCGAGGCATCATCTTTTTTTGGGATAAGGGCTAGAATTGTTGAGTTCACTCCCTTAGGCAAAAATCCAGTGATGAAGAAGGATTTAACGGCGATTATAAACTCTTTTCCAATGATAGGCCAAGTAGACTTGTAAAACTTCGCTGTGAAACCGTCAGGACCTGGGGATTTGTTGTTTGGCAAAGAGAATAAGACATTTCTTATTTCCTCATCAGTTACTTCTTTTAAAAGAGCTTGTTGATCAGCTTGCGTACACCGAAACTTCAGTCTTTGCTGCAAATCAGCCACAGAAAAATCTTCCAAATCTGCTGGCACACTTTGTGTTGTAGTATTTTAATGGCACTAAAAATCCAAGATCTAAATTATTTATCGGTGAGTTCGATGGCTGACATATCAAACGAATGTCAAAACCATGTTGAAAAGCAGCTGATCAGAATTCTTCATCTCTTGTATCAACGTGTGTTTTTGCATTATCTTCTTGAATAAAAATAGTTCTCCCAAAATCCTATGTCTTTACTCTGACATGTACGCAACGACTCTTCTTCCTTAGGGTGTAGATAATAAGTTTCTGTCTTTTTGATCATCTAAAACTATTTTTCATCGATATGTATAATATTGTACATAACAACAAACTTCGAGTGATCGGATATAGTACTATTATGAAGCTTGGAGATGCAAAATTGTAGTCGAGCTCTCATATTATCCTTGCTTAATGATGGTTTGATGTCGTTTGCATTTAATAAAACCTTCTTTTAGATGTCGAATCAACGTCATATGACTCACATCCAAAGAAACCGCTAGTAATCTTAAAATTTTTAGACAATGGAGCGGAATATCAACATTTGATCGAGGTCAATTTGAGTTTTCTTCATACCACAATTACCTTTTCTCTTGTTTTCTTCATTAGAAATATCTTTCGTCTGTTGCCAAATTCGTTGTACTGTTTTTATAGGTACGGAGAATAAATTAGAAACTATGGTTGTTGTTAATTTCTTCAATTTTGCGTAGACACTACTTTCTAATAAGCAAGAAAAATCTTGAATCTTCCATCATGCATTTTTTTCTAAGTCCTAGCTTCTTGAGAATTTTGTATTTCAATGTTTCTTGCTATCAAAAATATTTAGAAACAAAATAGTACGTTATAAAATTATAAACAGATTAATAATTCTATTGAAAAAAAAACTCTGGAAATGCTAAAATAATTAAGACAAGTAACATGATTCATTTTTAGTAACAAAATTTAGTTCTAAATTAAAAGTTTTAAATTTTTTTTGGATAATTTTCTTAAATCAATATTCTAAAATATATAAGTGAAAGAAAAAATTCTCTTTCAGGTTCTTCATGAAATGGGATGTTTGAACCATTCTCCTCTCTTGGTGGTCTTTTATTCAAATCAAACAAAAAATCTCTTCCATTAGTTTGAAATTGTAAATTTAGATCAAAGTTATGAAAAGTCATAGATGAGTTTAACTAAATGATGTAAATGTAAGTCAATATATAGAGGATTAGTGGAACACAATTCTATTGTTGTGGTTCCATTCTAAATTTTTCCTTTTTTGTGTAATGTCCCAAAATAAAAAAAATTTAACAAAATTTCAATTGATTATTTAAAAATTTAAGCCTAACTAAAAATTATGTCAGGTGTAAACTGATGAAGTGAAAATGTGTTAAAGGTGCTGTAAGTGGAGCTTGTACTAGGAATGGGAAGCTGTACAAGTTTGCTGGAACTAAGAATGTGTTCTTTAGTTGTGTGTAAATTCAATTAAGAGTTGTGTACGTCTTAAGAGATTTCTAATAAAGGTTAAATTAGTGTTCGAGTTTTGAAGAAAAAGTTGCGTTTTTTTGTCCATCCACTTTTTCAGGTGGTTTAATACTTTAATCGATAATTATCACTAGTAGAAATATGAAACGATGGTAAGATGAGACATTTAGTGGAGAAGTCTTTAAATGTGGTTGATTGTGGCAAACAAGTTTCGATAGGTAAGATGAGATATTTAGTGGAGAAATCGTTAAATGTGGTTGATCATGGCAAACAAGTTTCGATACAATTACTGGGAAGAAAAATGACTATATATTGTTTTTTTTCTTTTTTGTGAAAATCTCCTTACAACATTATTATATACGGAATAAGGGGAGTATATATCATAGCAAAATTTGTTTCGAAATAGTTTATTTTGTGGTTCTCTGTTCAGTCACGTCTTGAAGTCTCTTATGAATTTTTCTGTCTTAAAGTCGATCTCATGATCACCGAGAAATCCAAAGTCTTCGGAGCTGATCACCGTTCATTTTGAACGGCGGCGGTGAATGTGACAGCAGAGAAATCCACCGAAAGCTGAATGTACTCCAGTACTCCTCATTAGTTGAATCTAAAATTAGATCATAAAATCTGATTTAACACGCATAATTAATCAAAAATGATTCAAAATCAAACAGAAAAATCAAAGAGCACATAATTAGAAAATGACCTATCAAACAAACGACATGTTTCATCACCTTAAACGATTTGAAGTACACATCAAATGTATATACACATTTTTTTGTTTTTTGTTTGGGGTAGGATGATCCAAATTCACTGAAAAATACAAATTGCTCATTACTCTTTATAATCTCTCTTTCAAGTTTTTAATTAACAGTTAAATAAGAATGTGAAGTTTGCAATGTATTTTGTTGTATTTCAACAAAAGACAAGGAGCAAAATAGAGAAGGAAGGACAAGAAGAGCACTGATAAGAATTTTATTTCTCAATCAAAATATGACACGTGGCAACTATTTGCACAAAAAAGTTACATCATTTAACGGCATGTCTAAAAACGAAAAGTCAACATCGATTGATGATTTAAAAATAAGTCAGGGTAACTTAAGCATTTAAACTGAGTTCGTGATAGATCGTGCTTTAATCCAGGTATTTTTGAAAGTTAAGCATTTGTTTGACTTTTTTCCCTTTTCTTTTCGGATGAAATGTAAAGTTTTATGTTGTGTTTTTTGTATAGATGTTTTGAATGATTATTATAATTATGTTTTAAATACATACATATATATATATATATATTTATTTAAAACTAGAAGATAAATTATGGGTTAGTTAACCTCGACTAGGCATATCAACATTAAAAGTTTTATGTTGATATAAAAATACGTATTATATATATATATATATATTGATATGTATATATATACATTAAAATATAGTTGATACAAAAATACTTAATATACACTCGATTAGGCATATCAACATTAAAAGTTTTGTGTTGTGTTTTTGTATAGATGTTTTGAATGATTATTATAATTATGTTTTAAATATATAAAAAAAAGTAACGCTTCAAATTACTACAGGTGGTGTTAAAGTATTTGTGATATTAAATGAGTTATCAGATATGTTGCTACATATAATGGTTGTATCACAACATGATTGTTTCTCTTTCTCATACACATAAGATTTGTATTTCAAATGTTTTCCAGTAAAAAAAAATTGCAAAAATATTATTAGAATGCATTTTATTATTTTACGTAGATTATTTTATAATATTTACTATTACTTTTTAAAATGAGGTTCTTTAAAAATATATATGTGATAGGCTTTCAGTTAATGATGGTTTAGTATTTTATACACATAAAATCCTCAAATTTGATCTGAATGTTATTGAATTTTATGCTATTTATAATATAATAGTTATTTAATATATTATGGATTTAATGGTTTTTAACCATCGTCTTAGTAGGTTTTCTGTGTTTTCTCCGCGTTTTAGAGTCTTTTCAGGTTGGAACACGTCTAAGTGAACGAAGAGCATAGACCAGGAGCAAAAGATAAGAAACTGGACGTTTAGTAAACTGAATCGATCGACTCGAACTTACGTACCCAGAGAGATCGATCGTTGGAAGGCTGGATCGATCGATGGGAAGCACTAAAGACGTTTAGTAAATTGGATCGATCGATTTGATACTGGATCGATCGGTCCGAATCGATCTGAACTTGCGTATCCAGAGAGATCGATCGTTGCTGGATCGATCGACGGGAGGCACTAAAACTGATTTAGTAAATTGGATCGATCGATCCTGCTCCGCCGACCTGTTTTAGATATTTGTTTTAGAACGCATTTTGAGAGATATTATTATTAATTTCGGCCACTATTTCGCCATGAACGCTATGCAACTCATTTCTCTGTTTTTAGGTCAAAAACCTTGTATTTTCTCTCTCAAATAAATCATCTTGTAAGCTTTGGAGAAGAACAACTCTTGATTCTACATCTATTGGGAAGATCTCTTAACCCTTAAGTTATTTTGTTCTTGTGATTATGAATATATATTGGTCTCTTCTTGTTTTCTTTATAATTATGTCTGAGTAGTTCTTTAGTTTGGTTTTAAGATAGTCAAAGGAATTGATGGATCATTGAACTAGACATAGATAGGGTTTTATCCTTGTTATCTTCACCAATGGTTGTGTTTATTGCTTAGACTAAACTAATTGGTTTATTCTATCCACCAAAAGTGTTATAGGTTGCTTGATAGAACATAGGTGATAAATTTGTCCTTAGCCAACGAAAGTTGATGTTAAGGCAAACTTGTGAACAAATCAAACTTGGAACTGATGCTTGTTTAGAATTCTAAGTTTCAAACGAAAGTTTAAAACTTTAAGTTGTTAGATAAAGTGATCGATGCAACTAAAGTGGATTGGTTATATATTTATGTTTGAGTTCTAGATTGAGTCTACTTGTTCCCTGAATAATTGTCTAGTTCAAAATTTCAGATTTCCTGCGATGTTCCTTAATGCCTAACGCTTTTAATCCAAAAGTTATAATCGTGTTAGTCATATGCTTGTTTACAATTACAAAACATTACATTATATTATCTTAGCTTGTTTTCATTCGTATAGAATTGTAGTGTAACATTGGTCTCTGTGGATTCGATCTCTGCTTTTGTCCGTTCACTTGCGGTATATAATTGGGTTAAAACTCTGTGTATCATTATTTTTGGTCAACTAATTAGTATATAATAAATTAATGTACACTTGTTACTTTCTTAATCATATGTAGTTAATATGTCAAACTAAGTTTTTAATATATCTCTATATATTATTTGGGAAGTACACTTATAAATAAACCTTACAAAATATTAATAATTACATCACGTTGTCATTACATCTAAGAACAAATTAAAATCTCTCATTAAGGGTATTTTAGTCAATTAATTATTATGTGATCATTTAATTAAATATTAAATTAATTATTTATAATTTTCGTTTTAAGTAATGTATTTATTTCAATTTTTTTGAAAAGAAGTTAAAAATAGATTTTATGAAGATTTTATTGATTTAATTAGACACACTAATTAAATTAAATTAAATGTTGATTTAATTTAACAAAAATAAGAGATTTGATGTAGATTGCGATTTTTTATAAGATTTTAAAGAATAATTTAAACCGATTTAATTCTGTTTTTAGGTGCTAACAAAGATTCGATATTATAAAAATTGATATTATAGTTTTTCATAAAGTTTTGGAAGAATTACAATTTTGTTTTTATAATTGCAAATCCTGATTTTATAATTTTTATTTTTTTATTATAATTGTAATTTGTCCGCATTATAGCACAGAATATATCCTAGTTATTTATTAGAATGAGATAAAATGTGTGATCGGTGCTCAACAAAATATAATTGTATATATATTTGCAATTGTTAGAAATAATATTTGAAGTGATATTTAATGTGTCAACTCTTTTAGTCTTGTGTGTAACATGGTTAAAAACAGTTTAGTATTTATGCACTTAAAAACCTCAAAGTTGATTTAAATGTTATTGAATTGTACACTATATCTATTCTAGTAGTTATTTTTGGTCAGTCAATTAGTTTTTTATATAATTAATAAATATATAATCGTTACTGTCTTAATTATTTGTAGTAAGTACGTCAAACTAATTTCGTCATAACAATGTTTATTCGAATGAATTAATATTTCACAATTGTTTAGATATGTGTATAAAACATTGATGGCATTATTAATAACACATGTACAACTTAATAATGTAACATTATAAGAAGCAATAATTAACAAGTCTAAATTGGAATATAATTCTAACTAATTTATTATTATTTTTAGTTTAGAAACATCAATATTTAAAAGATTAAAAAATCATATTAATAATCTGCACATGAATCGTTTCTAAATTGGAATATAATTCTAACTAATTTATTATTATTTTTTAGTTTAGAAACATCAATATTTAAAAGATTAAAAAATCATATTAATAATCTGCACATGAATCGTTGACCATATTTAGATACATACATAAAAACCAATAGACATATAAAGAATAAGTAAACAATGTGTTAGACTCCAGTGGCACAATAATGATCATTTCTGAAAATTCATCATATTAAATTGTATACGAACCCTGTATTATATTATTAAAGTATGTAGGGTAGTTGCCTAGTTGACAAAAAAATAAACAATATATTTAGAATTTTAAAAACCTAGAAAAGAAGACTTTGTAGTTTCTACTAGTTTTCCAATGTTTAGATTAAATTATGTTGGTAATGTTTAAAACTTTTAATTAACTTGTTGACATAAATTTTGATTAAAAAAAAATAGAAAGCTCCAACATTGAGAGGTGCAAAATGTTTAAGGATTCTGAAGAAGTGCCTACACAGAATCATTTGAGTAGTGATGAGGGTGGTAACCTGAATGTGGCTGTGAAATGTGATCAATCGATTTTCAGAAGATCCATCAATGAGATGGTTGTGGTGAATGAATTATCCTTCTCCTTTGTTGAATCTGAAGGATGGAAAAGGTTTTGTTGCAATGTGCTGCTACAGTTTCAAACATTCTCGAGAAAGACATGCTCAAARGACATTGTTGCAATGTATGAGGTYCAGAAACAAGCTTTAAAGGACGTCTTTAAGAAGGAAAAGCAGAGAGTTAGTCTCACCACAGACATATGGGTGTCACCAATAACATCCTACAACTACATGGTGGTGACTGCTCACTGGATAGATACAAATTGGGAATTRCAGAAGAGGATCATCAGTTTGAAAGTCATCACAGATCATAAAGGGGAGACTATTTGTGGAATGCTTATTGATTGCATAGAAGAATGGTCAATTGAGAGGGTATTCACGGTAACAGTTGACAATGCTAGGGCGAATGACAGGGCAGTCAGCTTGTTTAGCGAGAACATGCTGATGCGTGGACCAGATTCCTTAGTGCTAGGAGGGGAATACATTCATATGCGTTGTTGTGCKCATATTCTGAATCTAGTTGTTAGTGACGGTTTAAAGAAGAGTAATACTTCTATAGTTGCAATTAGGAATGCTTTGAAATATGTACGTTCCTCTTTCACTAGGCTGAAGTCATTTGAGATGAGGTGTGAGACTGGAAAGATATCCAGAGGTAGCTTGCCTTTGGATGTTAAAACAAGATGGAACTCAACTTATCTTATGTTGAGTTCAGCTCTTAAGGTTAGAGTGGCTTTTGAGAAGATGATGTTGGAGGATAAACTATACTGTGACTACTTCTTAGAAGATGATGAGACCAGCAGGACAAAAAGAGTTGRACCACCAACAGCAWCTGATTGGGATGAGGTTGAGGTGTTAGTCAAATTTCTGAAAATCTTCTACAAGTCAACTTTGACATTTTCTGCTTCTAAGTCAGTGACTTCCACAGTATGTTACAATGAGATTSTGAACATAGAGAAGAATTTAATTCACAAGTGTGGTAATAAGGATAAGGAGGTTAGAGATCAAGCGCGTGTGATGAGAGATAAGTTTGAAAAGTATTGGGATGGACTGATGAATATGAATCCATTAGTGATTATAGGTAGTGTGTTTGATCCCCGAAACAAGATGCAATTTGCATCTTTATGCTTTGAACAGCTGTATGGTAAGGATACCATTGAGTGTAGGCAGCTAAACTCTTCTGTTTTAAGTGTGTTGAAGAAGTTGTATGAAGAGTATAGTCTACGGTTTAAAAAGCCAGAAGAGGATCAATCTTTAAGTGGAGATTTGAGATCCGAGAGTGTTATTCTTGATGATGATGATGATGATGATGATGATAACATATGCATGCAAAGTATTTATGATAAGATAAATAGCATAAGGAGAAGTGAAGATGTTTGGAGCGAGTTGGATATTTACTTGGCTGAAAAAACTGAGCTAAGAGTTKAAAATAACTTAGGGCTTTCTTATGATGTTTTATCTTGGTGRAGGTGCAATAAAAGCAAGTTTCCTATCCTGTCTGAGCTTGCCCGAGATATACTTGCAATCCAAATGTCCTCAGTTGCCTCAGAATCTGCATTCAGTACCACTGGCCGTGTATTGGACCCTTACCGGAGTAGTCTAACACCTTATATGGTGGAGTGTTTGTTGTGCTTACAAYAGTGGCTAAGGTGTAACTTCAAGAGTGAAGCTGAAGTGGCAAACTTGGCTCAAATGATGGAAGAAGCTGAGTTTTTTGACTCACTTGGTAAGTAGTTTTAAGTTTCTTTAATTTCAGTTTTAAAGTATTAGTTTATAAGTTACTAACTAATGCAATTTGTAATTGTAGATTCTAGGAATTCAGCTACATAAAGTCAATGATTTGGTATGTATCTCCTCTCTAATCTTGTTATGTTTTTTRTTATAGGACTTAGCAGTATCATATATTATTTTTGATCTCTTCATAACACAGTTTTTTTAGCTTATCTACTTTACACAGCTGCTAACGTTTGACAAGAAGAACTTACATTTTGTTTTGTTTAAAAGTAACATAGCTAGCTAGATTGAGATGACAGTGTATTATTTTTGAACTTGCTAAACGTGGCTGAAACTATGTGTACAAGTTTTAACTATGTCATGCTGAAACTATATGGCTGAAATCTGGTTTTATAGTTTGATTTGTCTTAAAGGAATGATTTTGTTTCATGGATCTGCTTTGAAATCTGGTTTTATAGTTTGATTTGCCTTAAAGGAATGACTTTGTTTCATGGGTCTGCTTTGAAATCTGGTTTTGTGCAGGTTATATACAATAGGGACACTAACCAAAGTCGTGGATTTGGGTTTGTATTAGTAACAATKAGTACAATTGAAGAAGCAGAGAAAKCTTTAATTTTCGTGATTGCCTTAATATGAATCAAATTATGACATGTTTTTAGACTGTATTTTTTATGATGTGTTTGGTATGAATGAAACATTTGGAATGGTTTTTATGTTTTGAGACTGTGATTGCAATGTATTTGTTTCAGATTTTGAGTTTATTTCGGTTTATTTCGGTTTATTTCAGATTTTTAATCAATTTTTGGGTTTTTGATGTTTATTTCGGTTAACCGAAAACCGAACCGAAATAACCGAAATAAAACCGAACCGAACCGAATTTCTATTTCGGTTTATTCGGCAAAAAAATTTATTTCCAAAAAAAATGAAAAATCGAAAGAACCGAACCGAATTAACCGAAAAAACCGAATATCCAGGACTAGTAGTTGGCAAAAAAAAAACAATATATTTAGAATTTAAAAACCTAGAAAAGAAGACTTTGTAGTTTCTACTAGTTTTCCAATGTTTAGATTAAATTATGTTGGTAATGTTTAAAACTTTTAATTAACTTGTTGACATAAATTTTGATTAAAAAAAATAGAAAGCTCCAACACAAATTTAGTTGAAAAGAATTTAGATTTTATGATTTTCTTTACTCCATTTTTTAATTAGAAAGCCCCAAAATCCAAAACTAACTTGACGTATCAATACTGTTGCATGACCGTGTGTACTTATGAAATATAAGGTTCATAATTATTATAAAAAAACCAGACTCATAAAAAATAAAACCAGACTTTCATATTCAAGAACTTTGTGTTTGTGGCTTTATGCGATTTGGACTTGGTCATATATATGCTTAAATGTTCATTATTCTATCATTGTATATGATCTAAATGGTGCAATACTTGTAGATTTATCTCGAAATGAGTTGATCACCATATCAATTAATTAAAAGGTCAGTCATCTTTCATCTGTGTCAGCATTGATTACAATTAATTTGTTGATTTATATATTTTCGATATGTTTTTCATGTGTCACACCAATATTGGCATATGTACTCTATTACTTCTTGTTATAATCTTACATACGTTTTTTTTACCATCATAGACATATTAATTTGCGTTACTAGGATACAATCCCTATATAACGTATCATTTAAGCTAGCATGAAGTTGGAGGTTGACGCACAATCCAAATTTAGTATAACACACAGACTAATATACAATTTGGTTAATTACACAACTTATAATATGCATCTACTTTGAAGTTAATCATCATGTTAGCACATACTCTAAAACATGTGAGATAAGACAAGTACCGACTTGTGACATACGGCTTTGGATACTTGATTGATCGATCATTAATTGTGTTTGATGGTTACTGACTAAACTTACATATTGTTATTCAAATCTCCATAGTTTCTAATATTTTGTTCGATGGTATTATATTTTTTATAATGGAAAACTATAACTCACAAAAATATTTTATTATTAGACATGGGAATTTGGTTTGTTTCCTATGATCTTTTAGAATCATTACTTCGAATCAAAAGGTAGATGTATGAAAATTATCTATTTTTGTTCTAACTGCAATATTTTATCCATAAGACCTATGATATACAAAAGTATGCGAAATTTTTGTATATATTCTCTAAAAATTATAAACTCGTGTAACTAAAAGAACTTTGAATATAATGAAAATATTCTGCATTTACTTAATGATGATTACAATTGCTTGACATACATTATATAGAAAAGAGAAGAAGGATCTAGATCTTGTGACTAGGCTATACACGTCACACAGTCAATGAGCAAAAAGCAAACTTTGAAAAGATTCGATCCTCTCATTACCAGAGCCGTTACTGCAGAGAGAAGGAGTGTAAAAGCTTCATTTGTCTTATTCTCTGTAGGTTTGTTGCTGATGCCGTACATTGCAGGTTTAAATGTTGATGCAGGCTCATGATGGGTTTCTTAAACTTGGGCCGAGGTTGTTTTGCTAACATTCCCCCTCAAACTCAAGGTAGGTGGAGGACCAACATTGAGTTTGGTTCTGAGACTTTCAAAGGCTCTTCTTGGCAAAGACTTTGTGAAGATGTCTACATATTGAAGTGTCGCTGAGACATGTTGAGTTTCAATCATTCATAAAGCCACTTGTTTTCTGACATAGTGGTAATCCACTTCCATGTGTTTTGATCTGTTGTGCATCACCGGATTGACTGACAAGAACACAGCTGATAGATTATCACAATTCAGAAGAGTAGGTCCATAGTGATATATCCCCAAATCTCTCAAAATCTATGATATCTAGTTTAGCTCTGCTGCAGTTGAAGCCATAACCCTATATTCAGCTTCTGTAGATGACCTTGACATTGTAGGTTGTCTCTTAGCACACCAAGAAACTAAATTAGCTCCAAGATAAGTGCAGAACCCTGTTATGGATCTTCTGGTTTCTTTGCACCCTGCCCAATCTGAGTCACTGTAGACTGAGAGACTGAGAGTGCTATGGTTTGAGATATGAATCCCAAAATCTGATGTTCCTTTGACATATCTCATAATTCTCTTAAGTATAGCAAAATCAGAATTGGTTGGAGCATACATCATTTGACAGACTAGATTAACTGAGTATTTAATATCAGGTCTAGTCAATGTCAAATACTGAAGTTTACTTGATAGTCTTCTGAAATAGGTAGGCTCTGAGAATTTTTCTGAACCATACTCTATAACTTCATTCTGAACAAGTAGAGGAGTAACCATAGGATTGCAGGTGCTCAGAGCCGCTTGATGCAGAATCTCTTTTGCATACTTGGACTGATGCAAAAAAAAATCCCATTTTCTGTAAACTCTGTTTGAACTCCAAGAAAGTAATGTAGTGATCCCAGGTCTTTCATCATAAATTCTTTGCTTAAATTGATGATAAGCTATTGAAAAAGATCTGAATCACTCCCTGTAAGTATTATATCATCCACATAGAGCAGTAAAACCATAGTTTTCCCATTGTGATGATAGCTAAAGAGAGATAGATCAGCTTTACTACATTCAAAACCAAATTCCAAAAGGTAGTTGCTAAATTTATCAAACCATGCTCTTGGAGCTTGCTTTAATCCACATATAGCTTTCTTTAATCTGCATACATGACCAGGATTTTGAGGATCTTCAAATCCAGGAGGTTGTTGCATATACACAGGTTCTGAAAGATCACCATGGAGAAAAGCATTTTTCACATCTAACTGAGTAATTTTCCACTTCTTCACAGCTGCTACATTCAACACCACTCTGATAGTAGCTGAGCGTACCACATGACTGAAAGTTTCCGAAAAGTCTACTCCTTCTGCTTGCTGAAAACCCTTGGCCACTAGTCTTTCTCTTAATATGTCAATCGTTCCATTTGCATGAAGTTTTGTCTTGAAAACCCATCTGCTTCCTAAAATATTTATCTCTGCAGTAGGTGGAACTAGATCATAGGTGTCAGTAATGTATAAAGATTCTAGTTCCTCCAAACAAGCACTAGTCCAACCTGCATCCTGTAATGCTTCCTCTACATCCTTAGGTTCCACTGGAATTTGAGTAGAGGCAAGAGCGTACCTAGGATTAGGTTTATGAATCCCATCTTTCTGTCTTGTTTACATAGGATGAATGTTGGTAGAGTGATTATCATTTTGAACTTCTTGATTGACCATTGTAGAACTGTCTTCTGCTATTTGTTGAGAAGACTGAGATGATTCCAGTGAAGCAGAGGTGTCTGTTTCAGTGTTTTCTGCAGCATTGTCAGCCATATAGTTGTTGAATTCCATATCTTGATGATCAGGTACTGTAAAGAGAGGTCTGAGCAGGGGAGACTGAGCAGTTGTGACTACTTTTGGAGCTATAACAGGTAGAAAACTTGACTGCCATGACTGCAGAACCATTGTTGTATACTTAGGTAACAACTCAACATATCTGTCTTTAAAGGAAAACAAACCTTCATAAAAAATAGCATGTCTGGTGATAAACACTCTTCCAGTTGGAGGGTAGAGGCATCTGTAACCTTTGTATTTTAGATTGTATCCAAGAAACACACATAAGAGAGACCTTGGTTCAAGCTTATGAGCATTGTAAGGTCAGAGACAAGGATATACACCACAACCAAAGGTTATTAGGTAGGTATAATCAGGTTTTTGCTACAGCAGACTTTCATAAGGAGATTGGTGAGCAGATGAAGGCATCATATTTATTAAATGAGTTGCTGTGAAGAAGACTTCAACCCAAAAATGCAGAGGTACCTTACTGTGAAAGAACATAGGTAGACCCAGTTCCACTATATGCTTATGCTTCCTTTCCAACTTCATTTTGCTGTGGAGTATGTGAACAAGAGATTTGGTGCTTAACTCCACAGTTAGCCAAATGTGTTACAAACTTAGAGCTTGTAAATTCTCCACCCCCATCAGACTGAAACACCTTAATTTTCTTAGAAGTTTGATTCTCTACGAGCTTCTGAAACTGAACAAACACATTGTAGAAGTCTGATTTGAGCTTCAGTGGAAATATCCAGTTGTATCTAGGGAAATCATCAACAAACACAACATAATATTTGAACCCTTGCACATAAGTTACTGGAGAAAGACCCCATAAATCAATGTGTATCTTATCAAGAGGAGCAAAACTGACTGTTTCTGACAAAGAGAATGGTAATATAGAGCTTTTGGCCATTTGACAAGATTCACAAATCTGAAAATCACTCATTTTATTAACATTAGAACTACATAGTTGTTGAACAACTTGATTATTAGCATGACCTAGTCTATGATGCCACTGCTGAAAAGATGCTGATTGTTGTCGACTTGAGTACATAGCCAGAACCTCTGGATTATCCAGTATGTAAACTCCATTACTTCTCCTTCCCTTTGTCAGAACTTTGAATGTTCTTTTGTCCAATACTAAGACCTTGTCGTCATCAAAATAAACACCACAAGGATGATCCTCACATAGTTTTGAAATAGATAATAATGGCTACTTTATAGAAGGACAAATAAGAACATCATTCAACTGTATTTTACCTGAAGATCCAGCAATGTTGGTTGACCCCACATGAGTAATAGGTAAGCAGTCTCCATCTGCTACCATAATGTTCTCAGATCCATTGAAGGGTATCACATTGCTAAGACCAGCAGATGTAGGAGTTATGTGAGCAGAAGCTCCTGAATTTGGACACCATTCAATACCAAATGAGTCAGAGACTTGAAACGCAGCTAGAGCCTGAGGTAAAGCACTGTCTTGATAGTTATTATTGAATCTCTTGTAACACTTCAAGGCTGTGTGACCTGTTCTCCCACAGATTTGACAGACAAGTCTTGTAGATGCAGCAACTTGGTTAGAAGAGGAGCTTACTTGCTGAGAAAATCCTCTACCACGAGATGAATACCCTCATCTGCCTCTGTTTGATCCTCTTTGATAACCAGTAGAAGTCTGAAAGGCAAGATGAGGATTGGCTTCTACACTTTCATCATAGGCGAGAAGACGAGTATTAAAGCCTCCAACTTCAGAAACAACATCATTGAAAGTAGGTATTGGAAACCTTGACAGAGAGTTTTAAATCACATTGACAATAGGATCATATTCACGCCCAAGACCATTCAGAAAGTTGAAGATCTTCATAATTTCTTCAACAGGATGACCAATGGAGCTTAGCTGGTTGCAAATGCCTCTGAAATCTCTGCAGTAGTCATCAAAAGATTTCCCTTTCTTTGACAAAAGTTGCAGGTTCCTTCTCAGTTCAAAGATGCGTCCAACAGAGCATTTGTTGAAGTTTTTAGCAAGAAAATCCCATATTTCTTTTGAGGTTTGAAAGCTGACAACATACCCTATGATTTCTTCAGAGAGAGTCCCAAAGATGCATGACTTAATGAGTTGATCAGTGCATTCCCAAGCTTCAAATCTGGTGTTAGGCACTTGATTGACGACAACACCGTTTTGAACCGTCAGTGTTGTCGGAGGTGGAGCTTCCCGGCTAGTGGCGAACCCGAGAAGTTTTTGACTATGAAGTAGAGCTTCCAACTGTGGTTTCCATAGAAGATAGTTTCGATCTATAAGTTTGACTGTTATAGAACTCGAAACATGAACTTGACTTGGAAAAGGATAAGGATCTTGAGCTGCCATTGCAAATACCTGTTAAGGTTTAGCAAGCTCTGATACCATGAAAGAACTTTGAATATACTGAAAATGTCTGTATTTACTTAATGATGATTACAATTGCTTGAGATACATTATATAGAGAAGAGAAGAAGGATCTAGATCTTGTGACTAGGCTATACACGTCACACAGTCAATGAGCAAAAAACAAACTTTGAAAAGATTCGATCCTCTCATTAGCAGAGCCGTTAGTACAGAGAGAAGGAGTGTAAAAAACTTCATTTGTCTTATTCTCTGTAGATTTGTTGCTGATGTCGTACATTGCAGGTTTCAATGTTGATGCAGGCTCATGATGGACTTCTTGAAATTGGGCCGAGGTTGTTTTGCTAACAATAATGTAACTGCATCAAAAATATCAATAAATAAAACCACTAAAATGTTCATTGATCACCTTTGCTATTATAAGACTATAATAGTATAATACACAACTTGGTACCAAAGTACTATATCAAATGAATGTAATGATTTTGTTGATTTTTAAACGGTTTTTTTTCTTCATTACACTTTTTAAAATTGTCTAATTGACATCAAATTTGGTCAAACAAAAATAGAAAACAAACATTAGTAAAATGGTGTACCCATACCCACCCATTATGGGTCGGATCCAAAAGACAGGCTCGTGACTGCCACGTCATACAAACAAACTGTTGCTGATCCAAACACACGCCGTCATATATCACCGGAAGCGCGTGACTGTTCACGCGCCTTCACCACTCTCTCACTTTACCCAATCAGATCGTTTTAATGGTTGTTTAATCGATCTTCTACGTCAAGTATCTCAAAATCAAAACAAGTTTGCTTCATTCATACTTCAAATTCTCCTCACATTCTTCGCTCGCTGCTTGTATATGTAAACGAGATTACGACGGAGACGTAGAGAGAGAGAGAGAGAGACGGCGACAGAGAAGGAGGAGGCTCGTTCGACAATGCGAGAATGGCTCAGTATAGGCAATCGGGAACGGAGAGGTTTTTGGGAGGTCGAAGCGGTTACAATCCTTATGTCAACGGCGGAGCTTCGTCGGATCATGTAGCGATCGGGATCCGTAACGGCGGTGGTAATTTCGGAGTAGTAACACAGCACGGGAAGGCTAGTCGATGGCGGCGATCTGCTCGATTGGATAGGAATCGTCGTTTGGGCGTTGGCTCTTTGGTGTTTGTTCTTTGTGTTGTGCTCGTTGTTTGTGTTTCGGCTTACTATTATTTCTCCGGTTATACTAATTTTGGCAGAGATGATAAAGGTCAGTTCGATTTCTCGAGCTTGAAAGTATGAACGATTCACTTAGCTAGATCCTGTTTCGGTTGATTGAGTATGAACGTTTAGCTGATAGGAATTAGATTCGAGAAATTGATGTTCGAATAGGGTAAGGAAGGAGCTGATGCTTTGTATTACGTTTATGCAGGAATTGATACCTCTGAAGGTGATTTTCTTAAGAATGTGTCAAGAACTGATCCTTTGAAAATACTTAAGTTTGGTCATGGTTCAGTGTTACATGGACGAGATTCGAGATATTGGGATAAGGATGATAGAAGACGGGATGAAGATTATAATGAGGATGATGTAGAGGTAGCTTCTGAGGATAAATCTGTTGCTGAGGAGAGGTCAGTTTCTGAAGTGAAAAAGGATTTATCGCTGCGCTATTCTTTGAAGGGTTCAGATTGGAAGGGGGTTGGTTTTTATAATGAAGCTGGACGTGATGAGCTAAAGAAATTTGAAGTAGAGTATCAGGCGTCTCTTGTAAAAGGTGGTCAATCACTTAAAGAAAATAATGGGCATCATCAGCCATTTGATACAGATTCTAATGAAGATGATTCAATTGATTCTCATGATACTCAAGGGGATGAATATGTTGATATGGGGCATGATGGGCATGAAAATGAAGAATCACACAGAGGTAATCAAAGGCACAATGAGGATGATGCTGAAGAATCTCACAAAGAGAGTGCATCCGTGTTTCTTCATTCCATGACCAAGCATCAGAAAACTGAAAAGGTTAATGGAGCTTCATCAAAAAGGTCACGTGGGAAGTCTTCTCTTGTTGGTACGGGTGGTAAATCCGGGAAAACATCGCAAACTGATATAAAAAGACGAGCAGCACGAGCTCGAAGTCACAGATTTTCAGGTAATGTCTTATGATTAGCTGGGTTGAAGAACATATTCTGAGCTCTTGCTTCTCAATTCTCTTGTTGTTAAAATCTTATAGGTATATCTTGTGAAATGAAGCTGTTGAATTCCAGTCAACAAATACAAGAGCCTTTGAACATTCAAAGTTTTGCTAGACCCTCTTTACAATACGTACAGGTGGACGATAAACCCGAAGGAGAAGAACAGTGGGAACCTAAATTTGCAGGTCACCAGAGTTTACAGGAACGAGAAGATTCTTTCTTGGTTCAAGACAAGAAAATCCATTGTGGCTTTGTCAAAGCCCCCGAAGGGTTGCCAAGCACTGGGTTTGACCTGACAGAAGATGATGCTAACTATATCAGTAGATGTCACATTGCTGTGATCTCCTGTATCTTTGGCAATTCTGATCGCTTGAGGCATCCTGCTAATAAAATGGTATGATACAGTCAGCCCTTGATGCATTTTCATGTTGTATTTTTCTTCTTATTTCCATATCTAAAATTTTAAAATTCTAACCACTGCTCTCTATAAGCATCGGGTTAGGTACATGGAAATAGCCCATCCTACATACATGGAGACTTTAGACATTTTGTGGCACATAGATACTCACTAGCTGAGATTTGCAAGCTTAGTTTGACAAACTGTTGAACAACATGAACTGAATGAGCAGTAAACTAGTTTTTGGCTACTAGATGAAGATGACTAGTTGACAACTGTATTTAAGTTCAATATATCAAAAAAATGTATTGGTTGCATAAAAATATCTCGTAATGTATTTATCATCGCCATAGCCACACCTGTAAATGCTGAGTTATGAATAGTTGAATGCCAGGCATTTGCAAAGTTTGTTTGATGGGTGTTTCTATAATCGTGAATACAACCATCTCTTAAGCTCTATGCCCATCAGGACATTAACATTGGTTTCCAATGACATGCTAGTAGCTTCTACCGTGTTTATTTTTGCGTGATTATAGTGCAACTAATAAACACCTTCACATATTTTAAGAATCCTCAATATATGCATATCCATTTTGTATGTGCTTTTCTTCGTTTACACGCTGATATCATGGAGTTTATAATAATTAAATTTGCTAACCTGGGATTTCTCTCTTCATTTAGGTAAGTAGTGTGTCAAGAAAAAATGTTTGCTTCGTTGTGTTCGTGGACGAGATTACCATGCAAACACTTTCTGCAGAAGGCCAAGTACCCGACGAAGCTGGATTCATTGGTTTGTGGAAGTTGGTCGTCGTGAGGAATCTTCCTTACGCAGATATGCGGAGGGTAGGCAAAATACCAAAACTATTACCACACAGACTTTTCCCTTCGGCAAGGTGAGACTCATGTCGTAGGGATAGGTTTCAATAGGTCTAACTAGCACAATTTTTTCCTGCAGTTACAGTTAGCCAAAGTTAGAGCGACTAGACAAGCACTTTTTGTTTGAGTATGAATGAGAATTTACTGGAGAGGATATTAGTTGTCTAACATATGTATAGTTTCCGTACTAAGCTACATATGCAAGAGTCAAAATTTTAAATATGTTAAAAGTTAGATGTTGGAAGTTGTTTTGGTTACCCACCTAAAGCTCTACAATTGAAAACAGAAACTCATCTGATGTATATTCTTTAGGTACTCAATCTGGTTAGACAGCAAGTTACGTCTCCAGTTGGACCCCTTAGTCATTTTGGAATACTTTCTGTGGCGTGAAGGGCATGAGTATGCTATCTCCAATCATTACGACCGTCATTGTCTATGGGAAGAGGTTGCACAAAACAAGAAGCTGAACAAGTACAATCACACTGTCATTGATCAGCAGTTTGAGTTTTACCAGACTGACGGGCTGACGAGATTTAATGCTTCAGATCCCAACAAGCTTCTTCCCAGCAGTAAGTTCTTTTGGATAACTGCTATAAGCCATGATTGGAAGTTTGGAACCCTGGTTAGGGAGCTTTTCTGTAGTTAGTGGCCATAGCTGCTTGGTTTGCTCATAACATCGACGATGAACGATTAGAAGGAACTGGTCAATAGTTACAAACAAAATGACTTCTGAGTTGAAAAGCAACGAAATTGTAAACATGATAAAGGAGTAGAATTTTTTTGCTAACGATTTGCATCTGAAACTATGCTAACGAGCTGTATTTTCATGTGGAATTTCACATTTAAAATTTTTGCCAATGGTGTGCATTTGCGTTTGAATCTGACATGCAAATTGGTCACTAGTATCTGATTGCAGCCAACTGTTACTCCAGTCTTCAAATTATGTTTTCATTGTGGGTTAAATGCTTATTGCCACTGAATTATGCTATGGTCAACCGATAGATGTATTCAATACATTCATCTGTTTTTCTTCTCACTTTGTGACTGTAATCCTCCTTGCGTATGTTTTTTGCAGATGTTCCAGAAGGGTCTTTCATAGTACGGGAACATACTCCCATGTCAAACCTATTCTCGTGTTTGTGGTTCAACGAAGTTGAGCGCTTTACTCCCCGAGATCAGCTGAGCTTTGCATACACTTACCAGAAATTAATAAGGATGAACCCTGACACTCCATTTAATCTTCACATGTTCAAGGTAAAGATTCAAGTTTCTAATAACCTTCCATGAAACTGTTACGATTTCACATTGACCTGCCTGATGCTTACAAAATCAGTGGAATTGCCTTGCTTTCACTTTTAAGCTGGGTTTAAGAGTGGATAGAGAGAGCTCTCTTCTACTTACGGATTTTTGGAAAGTGGAGCTGGTATAGTATGTTCTGTAAGATATAAAAACTAGTATCTGTGCCGAATATAGGAAACTAGTATCATGGGTTTGAAGGAATTGATGAATACGTAATATAAGATGGGTTGAATTATCTGTTGCCACTAGAATTAAATCCTATGTAGGAAAGTGTCACAATGCAGGTTTGGCTATATTGTTGAGTTAGATTCATATCATAATCCTGAGCGAAACGCGTATTAAGAAGAAGAATGTTAATTTTCTTTTTCCCCTCTGTGAAATTTTCAGGATTGCGAGAGGAGAAAAATAACCAAATTGTTCCGTCACAGATCAGAGGAGAAGCGAAACCTTATACAAGCAGCAACATAATAACACAGACCATTTTTCCGAATGCTGTACATTATCGCGGCTGTACTGACTGTGAGTAAGAGTAAACACCACAGTTATTTTTCTCTGAGACTAACATTGTTGTGAGAAGATCGGCACACGTTTCAGGTGAGAACCCGGTTTAGAGGTATACGAATGTGAGGTGATTTTAAGAGAGAGAGAGAGATGTTTCAGTTGAAAAAGGAAAGAAAGGCTGATTCAATTCATTAGCAGTCGTGTCAATGTTTTATTCAATTCATTGCTTCCGTAGGTTTGTTGTCTGTATCAGTATGATTGCAACGAGAACTCATAAAGATCTGACTGATTATTGCAAAAAATGGAGGACGATGCTTGAGACAAGGGTACATATTAAAGACCTTGATGTTCTAATTCCTACCACACCGCCTCCAACCACCTTACATAAGAAACACACGTGTAAATCTAAAGAAACAACGGTGAGGATTTATAAATCTAAATTACAAAGACAGAAAGATTCCGGTAGTAGCTTTAAGAAAACATAATCTCCACAATGTGAAAGCCTGACCAAGTTCTTGCTCAAACCTGAAAAGGGTTGTACTCAAAAGCAGCAATGTTGTCGAAGAACATCATTTGTCCAGGTGACAATGGTGGAAACTCATTCGCCCAGAATTGATCGTCACCGTCCAACAACTTGTTAGTCTCATCACCTTCTTGGTCTACGACATCATCTATGATGGTTTCTTGGTTATCGACTGGTACATGTTGTGGGAGAACCGAGTCAACGATAGCTTGGTCTAATTTCTCGAACTGGATCATCTTGGAACCGTATGTGACATCATCATTAGGCTGTGAAAAAGCCGAAACTTCACAGATGTGTTGTCCCACATAAGTGGTTCTGTACACTGAAGGATTTTCTTGGCTCTTCTGGACCCGCTTCGTAGCATTGCAGTTTTGGCTTTTCGCATAGGCGCATCGATAGTAACACCTATGAGCAACCTCATTTGTTGTTAACTACCAAAACTTTTTTAAAGTTAATTAACAGAGCAGAGCATTTACTCTGTTTATTTTTTCTTTTTCCTTTAGTTGGTTATCGCTAACCTTTGGTATGGAGAAGTTTTGATGGTCTTTTGTCCGTACTTCTTCCAGGAAAAACCGTCGTTGCGGAGCGGAGTTGGTGAATCGTCTCGGTAATGCTCTAAACCTTTAGAACTCTTTCTGAAACATTAATTGAACCTTCAAATGTCAGTCAATAATCAAATCAAGAAACCCTTAAATATCAACGAGTTTCGAATTTTGTGAGGCATATACTTCTTTAGGGATTTCGGAGCCGTGTTTTGAGAAGAAGACTCATGGTGCGGCGAATGGTCTGAGGAAGTGATGCTCGTGATATAGGACAGACCAATGGAGAAAGAATCAAGAACGGTACTAACGAGAGCCTCTGTTTGAACAGAGCATGTCTCATGGTTTTCAAGTTGCATCTTCAGGTGGTTACCGTATTTTTGGCCGCGAAGCAGTGCCTCCACCGCCTTGTCAACGCCCGGGTCCATAGTTGTGAATACTAAAGAGTGTTCTTTTGCTTTTTGCGTGTTTGTTTCTATGTGAGTTATAATTTTCTTAAGGGGAAAGGGAGAGAGACTCTCTCCCCGAGAGTATATAATAGTGAATGGTTGGGTGAATCATGGTCACGTAAGTGCTTATTTGGCATTTTCGGTGTTTATTTTAAATATACAGTGATGAATCATTGCCATGTTACTGTTATTTGGCATTTTGGGTGTTTATAAAATATATAACAAACGTGAATGGTTGGGTGAGTCACTGCTTATTTGGCATTTTGGGTGTTTATTTGGTGTGTAAAATATTTAACAACGTGAATGGTTGGGTGAGTCACTGCTTATTTGGCATATTGGGTGATTATTTGGTATATGAAAAAACTAAAATATAACGTGGTGAGTCATTGGCTCATTGCCATGTAATTGCTTATTTCGAATCCACATTTTGGTGATCTCGAAATAAATATTATTATACGTCGACTCAAACTAATGACTACTTTTTACAGTCAACCCAATTTTTTTTTTCTGTGTGTTGTCTTTATACATGCTGACGGTGACGGATCATTTTTAACTTTTTATGCTTACCTTAAGTACGATTATTTTTAGTTAGATAAAAAGAAATTCGAATAGAGCCTCAATGCTACGCTCTTTAGATTATACTATTTATAGGCCATGTACACGATTTAAATTTCTGAGCTTTTTGAGTTTTTAATAAATTAAAAAACTTTTATAATATCTTATAAATTTCAACATATATTCAACAAAAAACTATTAAAATATTTTATAAATTCCAATATTTATTGTGATAAAAGGGGTAATTAAGTTGTATTACAAAATTGTAAATGTAATTTCATGATTTCAGTTTATGAAATCTAAATCCCACGGTGATCTAGATTTGATTTAATTCAATCACAAACGCTTTCTTATAGAAGAAAAAAAAAAAAGAGAATGACTAACCTTAATCCATGTTTGATTAGGCTTAATATGGAGAAGATCACTAATCCTTTTAGTTGATGTTTTTCTTTATAGAGGTTATTGTTCTGTTGTGACAAAGCATAACTGTCAAGTTTACAACACCACACATATTTATACATGTATACATCATCTTCCAAGCGTTGTAATATTTCGTAATAACCACCACTTTATAATTCTAACATATACATGTATATATACTATTTATATAATATAATTAAGGCAATAGAAGAAGTTTATCAATACACCCGAAATTAATTTCACTAATCGAAACCGATTCATCACCTTGTCATCCTTTATATTAAAATTCTTAACGTTAATATGAATTTGAACTTTATAATTAAACTGAAAAAAACACATAGACCCCATAGAATATAAATATTCTTACAAAAATAATCCGTTTAAGATTAAAATCCGACTTTTAAAAAAGTTATCATTCTTAAAATACTTATGTGATTTTTTTTTAATGATTAGAAGATTTTAAGTCCGTGAACTCCTACATTCCCAAAATCTTAAACCATATAATTTATCTCTTTTTTGGAAAGCAGATTCTTCCCAGCGCGGTTGAAGATGTGATCTCTTAAGTATTTACATTTTTAGTAACCTAGGAAGTTAATTAAGCCAACTTGTCATTGGTAGTACCTACGTGTATTACCGATCAAAATCCAAATATTCTCATAACATATTGTGGCACAATGCTGGCTATTTCTGAAAACTCATCACATTAAATTGCAGGTTCGGGGTTCGAACTCTACTCACTACGGTGTTTAGAGACTATTAAAAACCACTAGGTCGTTGACAAAAATTTTTTTTAACATATATTTAATCTAATATGATATAAATGTCGTAACAAATGATAAGTTGGCTACTAATAGTATCAAATTAGATTTTTTCAATTAGCCACAAACTCGCAACAAACCTTCACATGGCAGTGAGCCAACGAGGTTTATCTCCTTCTTTTTTTTTCCCTTTTTTTTTTAATATTGTAACAATTCGTCGTGTTGACAAAATTTGACGAAACCAAATAACTCAATTAACAGAAAGCAAAAAAATATATATAACAATGTAATAATAACTCCTGTTATATATTTTTTTTCTTTCCGAAATGCTTGTTTCATATTCGTTGTACTTGTAGACAACATTTTTTGTGTGCTTTAAAAAAAATCTAGAAACTAAAGATAATCTAGATTCATTTGTCATTTTATTTGTTTTTTTAATATTGGATCTTTGTTAACTATCAAATATAATTTATAATTATGCTTACTTTAATTTTTCTAAGTGTATGGTTAAGAGAGAAATGAAATGCTTAAAATTCACCTAAAATGAGCTTTTTGCTGGGAAATTTTGGCTGTCAAGTTTGACTGTCAATGTGAAATGGAAACAAAAATTTGAAGAAGTTTGATATTTTTTAAAAGAGAAATTTACCCAAAATGCCAAAAGAGAAGTTTGATATCTGGAAATGATTCTCCTAGTTTCGTTCATCGGAGTTTTAGCATGGATGTATCAATCAATCCAACCACCACCACCGAAAATCGTTGGCTCTTCCTGTGGTGCCGCCGTAACATCGTCGAGGATCAAATTGAGTGACGGAACACATCTGGCTGACATGGAATTCGGAATCCCTAGAGACGAAGCTAGGTTCAAGATCATATGTATCGATGGCTTCGACTCTTGTATGCACGATTCGCCTTTCGTTAATTTCATATCGCCGTAAGTTCTCTAGCGAAATTCCTCATTACCCATTTGTTCATTCAGTCATCGATAGCATGTAAAAAAAAGGTCAAAGTTTGTGTCTTTGGTGAAGTTAATGACTAACAATGGTGTCTTTGTGCATAATTTTTAGGCTCTTGTGGAGGAATTGAGGATATTTATTGCGTCTTTTGACCTTCCTGGTTATGGTGAGAGTGATCCTAACCCGATCGGGTCACCGAGAAGCATAGCATTGGATATAGAAGAGCTGGCTGATGGGTTAGGACTAGGACCTAAGTTCTATCTCTTTTGGCTCTCCATGGGTGGTGAAATTACATGGGCATGCCTTAACTACATTCCTCACAGGTACTGCATTTTGAGTTTGTCTTGTTTGTTTTCGAAATGGTTCGATGTGAAGAATAAATTTTAACATTGATCTTGAAACAATATGGACTTTGTTAACAGGTTAGCAGGGGCGGCACTTGTAGCTCCGACACTTAAGTTATCGTGGACATGTGTTTTAGTGGACATATTTCTTTGCCCATATATGTTTCTCGTGGACATATACTTTTATAGACATAGCTTATCGTGTAAACACGTTTTTGTGGACATTCGATGTTGTGGACATATGATGTCGTGGACATATGATTTCGTGGACATATACTGTAGTGGACATATTTCTTTGTGGTCAATTCTTGTGGGCGACATATTTTTTCTTTCATATATGTTGTCGTAGACATTTTTATTGGTGGACATGTGTTTTAGTGGACATATTTATTTGCCCGCAGATGTTTCACGTGGACATATATTTATGTGGATATAGCTTATCGAGTAAACACGTTTTTGTGGACATTGTTTCCGTGGACATAGTTTCCGTGGACATGTGTTTTAGTGGACATATTTCTTCGCCCACAGATGTTTCTCGTGGACATATACTTTTGTGGACACAACTTATTGTGTAAACACGTTTTTGTGAACATTCGATGCCGTGGACATATTTCTTCGTGGTCAATTCTTGTTGGCGACATATTTTTTATTTGACATATGTTGTCGTGGACATTTTTATTGGTGGACATATTTCTTCGTGGTCAATTCTTGTTGGCGACATATTTTTTATTTGACATATGTTGTCGTGGACATTTTTATTGGTGGACATATGTTATCGTGGACATATGTTTTAGTGGACATATTTATTCGCCCGCAGATGTTTCTCGTGGACATATATTTGTGTGGACATAGCTTATCGTGTAAACACGTTTTTGATGTTGTGGACATATGATTTCGTGGACATATATTGTCGTGGACATATTTCTTTGTGGTCAATTCTTGTTGGCGACATATATTTTTGTGGACATAGCTTATTGTGTAAACATGTTTTTGTGGACATATTTCGACTCCACTACGGTCGCCTACATACAAATAAATTATCAACATAATCTTTTGAAAATTATGCCCACATCCATTTTTGTTCACCATCTATTTTATGTCCACCACCCGAGATTATGTCCATTAGTTCTGATTATGTCCATCAGTCGTAATTTATGTCCATGATGCGTAATAAGTCCACGATGGTAATATGTCGTGGACATATTTCCACTCCGCTACAGTCGCCTACATACAAATAAGTTATCAACAAGATGACCATGGAAAATTCTAGATCTGAGATATGTTTATTGTTTAGGTTACTTGCATTTTAGTGGACATGATTTTTAGCTAGTGGACATAATTTTCCATGGTCATCTCGTGGACATAATTTTAAGAAGATCGTGGACATAAATCCGAGAAGGTCGTAGACATAATTTTCAGAAAGTCGTGGACATAATTTCAAGAAGGTCGGGGACATATTTCCACTCCCCTACAATCGCATTCAGAAAGCATTCAGATGCAAGTATTGTGCCATGAATTTGCGAACTCAAGTAAAACAAACAAACGAAAACCAAAATGTTCTTCTGATATCGTAAAATTCGTCTATTCTATATACGACATTTAGCACTAATTCAATAGCTAATATCATAATTGGTTGTCTAAGTTATGTCAATTTTCTATCATTTTGTTCCAGCTACAACACATGTTATAGCTGGTGTGTCATTTCAAAGATATTGAATGCAAGAATAATCACCAAAATGTATTAAGAGTTAAGCAATTTCAAGGTATAAAATTCGATATTAATGACAATTATTGACAGAGAAGATGATTCTTACAATTGGTTAACCATACCATTCTCAGAATACACAGACCAAGCATATCAAATGCTTTCGGTGTATAATCGAAACGAGGATCAAAATCTCTCCTTCTACCAACACAATCTACATAATCTTCATCATCTTCATCTCTTGCAAGATGAGCATACCGTACATTTCGCCTCGACGCCATTACTAATCAGAAAACCCCTATTATCACAACACAGATCATCATTAACCATTCAACAAACTCCAAAGAACACAGAGCAGATCCTGAAAGTGGAATAATTGAACAAGGTAAAACGAATTGAAGAAACTAAGATACACCCAATCAAATTAACGAATCTGAAAGAACAAAATTACAAAAGAAAGAAAGGAATTCAGGAAAAAAAACCGATTACCTTGTTGTCATGTTTTGTCGGAAGACGATGCACAAAGGAAAGAGAGAAAGTGAGAGAACACACACCAGTGAGCGTCGGCAAACACTGACAAAGTTCCCAAGATCGTGAAATTGAAAACCAATATGAAACAGCTGATGAAATCAACAGGAATTGAGAAATGCTGGATAATCGATAGAAAAATTGCACGTCCCATCGTACCTGAGACAAGAATCCAGCACACAATCGACATTGAATCCGAGTAAACCCTAAGAAGAAGAAGCGAATGAGGAAAAAAAATTGGTACCTAAGACGAAGAAGGCGGAGAAGCGCATGTAATGCTTAAGGAAATTGGTGAAATTGTAGTAAAAGAGGAGAACAAGGATGAAAATAACGGAGACAATGAGGATGACGAAGACGATGGCGAATACAGCTTCTGTTTCGCATATCCAAAACATACTTACTTCTCAAAGCCTCAGAAAACTCAATGAGATGGCCGTCTGTTGCCTGCATAGGAGTCTGTTGAATAAGTAGCTCCTGAACAGCCTTCTCTGATTGAGCAATTGAATCACTGAAACCATTCACTGGGTTCGGGCACAAACTCTTTGCATCTCCAATTCCAAAAGAATCCTGCTAAGAATATCTAATAAAGTTAACCAGGAACCAAAAATACCGAATCCTCTAGAACAAATTTCATCACTACCGACTCAAAGAGTATCTCACATTCTCAATTTCGAATCAACCACTGCACGATCATAAATCCAAAAATGAAACATTTTTTTTATACCAGATTTGCCCAAATTGAAGAAGAAGGAAAAAAAACTGAGAGATTTAAGAAACACGCATAAACTAATTCATGATGAAATGAGTAAAACAGAATCAAAAAGCAAACAAAAAACGAGAGATTGAAGTACAGTGTAATTGAGCTTGTAGGTCGACGACATTGAATTTTGTGATAGAATACGAAAGAGAGAGATCAAAGTGGGTCACACGAAGAAGAAGCTACGCTTGTTACTAGTGCCAAAAACAACACAAGGTTATTTCAGTCATTACTCACCACATCAACAATGTCCTTGTGGCATATTTCGAAGTCAAACGTGGAATTTGGCATTTCTCGAGGTCAACATAAAATTTTTGGCATTTGCCGTAATTTTTTCTTTTTAAAAAGTTTTTATAGAAAAGTTATTAGGCGAAGTCCTCGATGGGATGTTTTTTTTTTTAAATCAAAAAAGAGATTTGAATTTTGGGTACTCTTTACGTCGTTGTATCTAGACATGTGACGAATGAGGATATTAATTCATTAGACATTCAACACTTAAACAGTTAGTTACTTATATACAACTTAGTGATTAGGATTTTTGTCTACATTAATATAATGTTAGGAGTCTGAAAAACATAATTCCGTGATTTTGATATTTTGGCATGAAAACGATTATCCGTGATTTTGCGGTTTTGACAAAAAAATATTATCCGTAATTCGGATGCAAATTAGTAACTTCTTATAAAGTAAAACGATAAATTTATAATAAAATAAATATAATTTGAGTTATAATTCTAAAAAAAGATATACCATTTTCTTATTTAATTTTCTCTTCCTTACTGAATTTTTAGTAAGTGGAATGATATTCCAATATAGTGACATGGCCTAGTGGGTACCTTCTAAATTGGGATTTAACCTTGGTTGGAAGTAGGGAAAACGGTCAAAATCAGTCCACATTATTTGCTTTTATCTTTTTCATACCTGAAATATGACACTCGGTATTTTCATACCTGAGCCATCAATTATTTCAAATTTACTACTTGAACTACGTTAATTTAGCTAAATCACTTAACGGTGCTGACTCCCGCCAAGTGCTATTTGGAGTTTTTCATATTTCTATGACAACTCCGAACATGACACTGCTTTTTCATACCATCAATTATTTCAAATTTTAGTCATGAACTATGTTAATTTAGCCGATTCATACAAATTACTTAACGACGTTAATTAGTCTTCTAACTGTTCTTAAGTTTTTAGAAAAATTAAATACGCTTAAATTTTTGCTCTATCTCAAATACGCTTAAATTTTTGACAAAAAACTACAATTTAATAACAAAAATATTTTGTGGCTAATTTGGGGGAAAATAATTTGGGGAAAAAATGCATTAAAACATTAGAAATCATATGTTTTGAATCTAGTAATATGTCTAAACTAATCTAGTAATATGTCTAAACTAGTAAGACCACATCCGTTTCTCTAACTAACTTCCATTTTGTAGCTATCATACAAATTTCAAAACATAAGATTTCTAATGTTTTAATACATTTTTAATAGTTTTGACTATATTGGGTTATGTAATGACTTTATTTATTCCCCAAATTTAATCGTATTTTTTATATAATGAATTTATTTATTCCCCAAATTTAAGCGTATTTGAGATAGACCAATTTGAAGGAAAATTAATTTTGCTCTATTAATAACAAAAATTTAAGTGTATTTGAGATAGAGCAATTTGGAGAAAAATTAATTTTGCTCTATTAATAACAAAAATTTAAGCGTATTTGAGATAGAGCAAAACTTTTAGCCTATTTAATTTTTCCAAAAATTATTTTTTTCCAAACTGTAATTTTTCGCCAAAAATTTAAGCGTATTTGAGATAGAGCAAAAATTTAAGTGTATTTAATTTTTAAAAATATTTAATCACTGTTAGATGACTAATTAACGTCGTTAAGTAATTTGTATGAATCGCCTAAATTAACATAGTTCATGATTAAAATTTGAAATAATTGATAGTTCAGTTATGAAAAAACCGAGTGTCATAGTTCATGTATGAAAAAACCGGATGTCATAGTTCAAGTATGAAAAAACGTATCGCAAATAGTCTGGGTTGATTTTGGCCGTTTTCCTGCCACGTTGGCGGCTGAGTTAGCACCGTTAGACGATCGTTAAGTGATTTGTATGAATCGGCTAAATTAACGTAGTTCAGGTAGTAAATTTGAAATAATTGATGGTTCAGGTATGAAAATGTTGGGTGTCATAGTTCAGGTATGAAAAAGCTAAAAGCAAATAGTTTGGGTTGATTTTGGATGTTTTTCCGTTGGAAGTAGGCATGTTAAGTGGGCGAACCCGTCCCGCAGCGGGCATTGCCTAAATTTGCAGCCCGCATCCGCTATGCATAAGGCTAGACATAAATTTATATGTATGCACCCACCTCGCATAAGCCCGCGGGCAACTTGCAACCCGCAAAAAATAAGATCCCACAACCCGTAAAACCCAAAGAAAAACCATGCATAATCAGCAACAACCCCGCATAATCCGCAAACCAGTTTAGAAAAACCATGTCGGTACTCGCAAGCCCGTGGAGTTTTATCCACAAACCCGTAACAAAACCCTGTCTAGCTCTGCAAGACCTGCTTTTTTTGTGGACTCTAATTTTTTTGACCCGCATCCGCCCTGCAACGGACTATGTGGAGAGGGGCCCCGCGGGCTTTAGCCCTAATTGACAGGCCTAGTTGGAAGTAGGGGTGGGCATTGGAAAGAATCGGTTTGGTATTTTAGATGTTCGGTTTGTTTGGTTGTTTGGTTTGGAAAAATTATAGTCGAATCACACCGAAATTAAGATTCGGTTCGATTCGGTTTGGAAGTCCTAAATTCGGTTTGGTTTAGTAAGGCAACTATTTATAAATTTTATAATCTGTAATAAAATCTTACAACATTTCGACCAAAACTCAAGATAGATATATCTTTCTATATATATATTAAAAGAGAGTTATTGGTGCTTATGTGTCAAACCCACAAATTCTCAGCTTTTTTATTTTTTATTTATTTAATTCTACTATCTTTCTTATCAAACACTTTTAATTTATATACTACTGATATATCATGGATTTTACCCGTTTTTAGCCATGATATAAGTCGTTTTATCGAGTCTTTCTAGTGTTTTTCTATCATTTTAGAGTCTTTTCAGGTTTTAGCACGTTTGGGACGAAATTGGAGATTTTGGAGACATTTGGAGCCTTTTTGGAGCAAACCGAAGAAAGTACCCGCTTTAGCATCGATCGACACCATCATGGTATCGACGATACCGATAATCAACGCGCAAGAGATTTTCAAGGAAGCCCATAAGAAGCCCAATACTTTCCCTTATTTACAAAGAAGCCCAGCTCGTGTTTTTAGACCTATTTAAGCAAACTCTTAGTCTTTAGGTTAAGGAGACTTTAYTTTTGAGAGCTTTTGTGAGGGAGACGGATCCAAGACTCTGTTCATCATAGAGAAGATCCCGAACCCTTGTTTTTATTCTTTTGTTTAATTTCATGATTTATTCAGTTATGTTATTTGTTTCATCTATCATGTCTGAGTAGTCTCATTTTAGGTTTAGGGATTTCTCATAGATTCTCGATGATAATTGATTTGTTAGGGTTCAAAATCTGAATAGTTCTTCACCATAGGTTGTTCTCAAAGCTATTTCTAACCTGATCACTTAGAATATAGAACCTAGATTAATCGATTAGGCACCAGCTGCAATTGAGTAATCGATAAAACCTAGGGTGAGCAATTGGATTATCTGCAAAGAGATTTGGTTTAATCGAAGTGAACATATCAAACTTGAATTAATTGCTGGTTTAATTTGTAGGATTTGCAAAGAGATTTGGAATTCTAGATTTTAGACTTGTTAGTTTTCGCAACAAGTTAACTATACTTTCGTGTTTGAGTTCAAGAACCGCTTAATGAATTGAACCTTAATTGATTAATTGTTTATCATTGATTTTGAGAATTTCCCGAGCCTAGTTTCCTTCTCTATACAAATTCAACCTAAGTTTAATTCGATCATTTGTTTTCATCAATCATTTGTTTGCTTAGCAATCTGCATCTTTCATCTATCGTGAGTTTTCAGTTCTTGTGTTCTAATTTCAACACTGCAGCAACTGCTTTAGTATCATCATAGGTATTAATTTGAGCATATCAAATTTGGCGCCTGTCGGGTACTCTAAAATTCACCTTTAGAATTTTGTTTCGATTTTGTCAGTGTGTAGATCGATCGATACTCCATTGGTATCGATCGACACGAACGTCTGTTTTAAATTTTGCACTTATCTTCTCGTTTTTGATTTTCAGGTGTATGCATCAGCGCATCACCAGGAGAAAGAAGACACACCACTGATCAATCTCTCCCTCACAGAGCAGAGCTTGAACGCACGCAGTCGAACAAGGAAAAGAACTACAGTTGAGATGGATCTTCCACAAGGTTTGGTGCATGATGAGGAAGGTGGACAACTACCTCCACAACAACCCCGTTGGCTGAACGGACGCGCAGTACAACCGACCGGATCAATTCTATGCAAATCGCAGCGATCCGTATTCCAACTTTCCAGAGGAATGACTTGAGCTGAAACCGCTTACTTGCTCTTGTTGACAGCACCCCTTCACCGGCTCTCATGAGCACCCTATGGATCACATCGAGAAATTGAGGACTTGGTCACCGGTATGAAGTACAATGGAGTACCACAAGAATACCTCTTTGTAAGCTCTTTCCATATTTGGTGGAGAGAGCCATCGGGCTGAAGCAGCTACCTCCCGGATCTCGCTACTTGAACGAGACCAAGAACGCATTCCGAACAATTTCTATGTATGCGAGATCGGAGGAGCTCGAACAAGATCTCTCATTCTCTCGTGGTCCAACAAGCACTCAAGGCTGCGCGATTCAGATCCTACCAGAGACGTCCGCATCACGTTCACCAAGTTCAGCCTGATCTTTTACAAAGGGATTGAGCATGATCGATGGCACGATTCGCAAGTAACGGGAACTTCAACACTGTGGTTCCAACCGATGCGTGAAGCTGATTGAGAACTTGGCGTGCCTAGCACAAAGATGAATGCTGATTATGAGCGGAAAAGGCTCGCTAGTGTTGCCTGACGGTTCGCAGATTGCGAGGTTCACGCAAGCTGGACACGATGCACAACCTCTTAGTGGGAAAGCACGAAGGGCTGTACATTTTGCTGAGGAAGTAGAGAACATTGAAGATGAGGCAGGATGTTAACTACATTAGTGGTTCGTTTTCGGGTCAGCAATTTAGTTACAACAACAACCGAAGCTTCAACAACAATCGCAAGGTGGTTACAAGTCCGAGGTAACCAATCTGGTTTTTGCTCACCACTCCCAAAACCACTTCAAAGCGGTGATTTTACTCGCCAATATGGTAATTCATTACCAACCGTATTCTCCGAGGTCTACAGAAGTAAGACGAGATCCTCGAACAAATTCTCGGACAAAAGATGACGAGATTTTAATAAAGGATAATTTATACACGATCTGAATGGGAAAATCAACGCCTCGAAATCCATCGAAGATGCGAAAATCAAATACTCGATATCGCAGCCTGTCAAGGGAAAGATAGTTCAACCACAAAGATGGACATGTCAATGCAATCACCTCGAGCAGAGAAGAGGATTTTGAGCCGAGATGACTATGTCCGTATTCAGATTAAGTATCGACCGATACCCACCGGTATCGATCGATACTACCCAAGACTGCTATATTCGGTTGCCAAGATGAAGATAAGAATTCTCGACATTCCACGCGACGATCGATACCCCTACCTGCCGATCGACACCAACCTGCAGACGATACAAAACCAGATCGATCGACACTCATCTCGTATCCGATACCCTTCGCAGCTGAATCAATAACGAGAAAAGGACAGAGATGGTTGAGGAACGGGTATACAAACCAAAACTCGAGGCATTGAATGCGCAAGAAACTCGAGACTCAAATTGCCGACATAGCCTGCCGTAAGAAGACAAGAGGGTTTTTTCCAGGGAAGACAAGATCCAAGAGCTCACATCAACGCCATAAGTCTAAGAAGTGGAAAAGTGGTAAATTCGAGTTAAGCAGACTCAATAGCTGAAAATCGCCGATCTTGCTGAGATGATAGGATTGAAAATCCCAGTATCGATCGACACCATCCCGGATCGATCGATACCGACGTGCTCAAGGAGGATGTTGAACCTGTCAAAGAAAGGGTCTGGCCGAAGTTGCCCTATCCTATTATTCCCAAGCTGACAAAGAGGAGGGGAGGGCTGCAAGTTTTGTCAAAAAAGATGGTCAGACCTCCGCTGCGATACACCACCACCGCCTGAGATAGTTGACAAAGAGGGAAACCTGGAAACTCAGTTCCATGCTCCATCTCTAGAGTAAACTTCAGAGCCTCGCGACTCGGGTCTAGTGTCAACGCCATGTCGAGGCGACAGAGATTGAAAGCTGATATGAGATCTCCTAACACGCTTCTCACATACGCGGATTCTTCTAGCTCACTCCCTTACGCTACAATTATTGATTTACCTGTTAAAATAGGAGATTGTCTGATTCCTACTGATTTTCAGGTTGTGGAGATGAGCCAAGGATTCAAGGTGCCCTTGATTTTGGGAAGACCATTTAGCTACTGCGCCGATCATGGACACGCCTAATAAGAGAATCTCTTCTCTTGCATTGACGGAGACGTTTCACGATGCCATTCCTTCTGAGGAGCACCAGACATGTCTCGTGCATCACCATTACCTCAGCGAGACTCGATGATCTCGATGAGTCTTATGATGAACCAAAAGTCGCAGATGTTTCAAATGAACCCCCAACACCCCAAGAAAGTTGTGAGAAGACCAAGGCAGCAAAGAGGAAGGCGACGAGCAAGAAGTTCAACGGTGCGCTAATTTCACTTTGATTCCTAAGTGTGATGGAGATTCGATCGAATATAAGGTGAAGTGCAAGGCACCTCAAGCCTTCTCTAAGGTTGAGTTCTCATTCCTGAGATGAAAGAGAAAGAAGAGATATGATGAGCAAAACTTTGAAGGAGATGTCTGGTTGTGGAGCTTATCTCGGAGTGAGTTCTCCACCTTGTCCGATGATATCTTAGTCAAAAGTTAATCTACGCTGTTAGTTTCTTGAAGTTTGATTCATCATTCATATCGCTAAGGAACCCATCATGTTTGAAAATGTGGTATATCTCCCCGTGAAAACGTTGGATACATATTTTGCTAAAACAGGTAAAATATATATAAAAGATGAAATGATTTCCGAGTAGGGGTAGGAAAATTTCCTATGACCCCATTATTCTACTTGGATAAGGAATGATCACACGAGCCTAAGTGAGGGTAGGAAAATTTCCTATGACCCCATTATTCACCAAGACTTTGATACATTGAGAGGGTAAGAACCGGGGATTCGGTAGCAAACACTATCAATACTGCTGCTGACCTTGATTTGTGTATACTGTTCAGATATACCGCTTTTGAAATCTAATAAGAACTGATTATGAAATAAGTCCGGGGAGATGAATACCTGAAAGCAATAAATGTTGTTGAATAAATGGTTCTTTGGCTATGATATGTATGGGTAAGAATCGGAAAGTTCTTGAACACCGATTGCAGCGATGAAACCGCGATGAGAGCTTAGATGAATATTTGTGAGATAAGTGAAGTCTTGGGAAGTGGGGTTCCTACGAGAAGTACATGGTGGTTAGATCTGAGTCGATCAGCAAGTGGGCTGGGAAAAAGGGTCATTACAAGATTTCGGTCAGTTCAGATCTCTAAGGTTTTTTCAAACCTCTTTCTCAACTTAGTCTGCTGCTGAGGGCAAGCAAAAGGCTAAGTCTGGGGAGTTGATATATCATGGATTTTACCGCTTACATAGATAGTCGCTTTATCGAGTCTTTCTAGTTTTTCTATCATTTTAGAGTCTTTTCAGGTTTTAGCACGTTTGGGACCTAAATTGAGATTTTGGAGACATTTGGAGCCTTTTTAAACCGAAGAAAAGTACCTGTTAGCAAGATCGACGACACCATCATGGTATCGACGATACCGACGATCAACGCTGTAAGAGATTTTCAAGGAAGCCCATAAGAAGCCCAATACTTTCCCTTATTTACAAAGAAGTTTCACTCGTGTTTTTACACCTATTTAAGCAAACTCTTGGTTAAGGGGAGACTTTACTTTTGAGAAGGAGACGGATCCAAGACTGTTCATCATCATGTAAGATCCCGAACCCTTGTTTTATTCTCTTTGTTTAATTTCATGATTTATTCAGCTATGTTATTTGTTTCATCTATCATGTCCGAGTAGCTCATTTTGTTTAGGATTTCTCATATGGATTTCTCTCGATTTATGATAATCGATTTGTTGTGTCAAAATCGAATAGCTTCACCATAGGTTGTTCTCAAAGCTATTTCTAACCTCGATCACTTAGAATATAACCTACATTAATCGACAGCATAATACGCACCGAGTAATCTGATAAAACCTGGTGAGCAATGATTATCTCGCAGATTTGGTTTAATCGAATTGTGAACATATCAAACTTGAATTAATTGTCGTGTTTAATTTGTAGATTTGCAAAGAGATTTGGAATTCTAGATTTTGACTTGCCATGCTAAACTACGTTGGTTAACTATACTTCGTTTGAGTTCAGCCAACGCGCTAATCAATGAACCTTAATTGATTAATTGTTGTTTATCATTGATTTCCTGAGAGTTACCTGAGCCTAATCCTTATTCTTATTATTCAATAACTAATTTGTATGACGTAAATGTTACTTTATTTGTATAATATAAATCATTAAAATATTTGAAATTTTATGTGTATGTATATTTATAGGCTAAAAGGTTGTGTTATTGTATGGTATTTATATAGTATTATATTCAATTTAAAATATTTTAACACACAAAATTTGGTTTTGACATCTCATGATGATAAAAAAACTTTGAATTTCTTTTAAATCGTGACGGGCATTTCTAAAGAACCCAACATTTTTTTTTTTTTGATGAAAAAAAGAACCCAACTTTTCAGTATAACAAAAAGATGTGATAAAAATGGCTCAGCTAGTTATAAAAATGGCGGATGATATATATACTAAACGCCATGCTGTTAGGCGCTCAAGACCTTGGGGTATAAATTATATATACGCATATATGGCAAAACAATCTTTATCTTATGATCGTAATGAACTCTCTTGTCTTCGGAGTGGTACAGCTTCAAGATCCCCTTCCAGTTCCTTGGTTTGACGAGCAGGCCGTGGTGACTTTGCAGACTCTTGGCGTCTTAGACTGAGAATGATGCCGTCCGGCGCAACCCCGTTACTGTCTTCTGAATGTTTTGGAATTCGCAGAAGCAGATGATTACCCTCCGATGATAAATCTGCATTTTGGTCGCTGTTAATTATTGAATTATGAACAAAGCTTGAAATGATCATATCCTGCAAACAACCAAGAAACAGTAAATGCTTACTTCCTTTAGACTCGCCGTCAACCATGTCCGTTGTTGTGTGAAGAAGAAAAGTTCCAGATAGGATTATGACGAACCCACACAACTCTGTCACGATCTGTGTTCCGTTCTGCCGATCCCAATCCTGTTTAGCCATTGCAATCACCAGACAAACAAACAGAACTTATCCTTGTTTATGGCCTCAATTGTTTTGTTTGCGTTTGCAAAGTGTTTATGTTTATAAGTGTTTCTTTGTTTAATTGTAAACGGAAATGCAGAAAATGGTATCCCAGCAGCTTAGAATATAGGAAGTAATCCAGAGTATAGAAGAAAAAGAAACAAGTAATACCTTAAACATGATGACACTAGCCAAGATCGTCAATGACGTGAACATAACATAATATATCGGCGAAACCACTGCCGTGTTAAACGTATCAAGCGCCTGCCAGTGACAAAAATCGAGAACCCGAAATGAATTTTCCTAAACCCAGCATTTCATCCCATAACATTACCGGAGACAAAATGTGTAGAATTGGCACTTTCACTTACCTTGTTTAGATAGTTCATTTGTGTTATCACGCACATAAGAACTATCACAGTGAAGACCCATGTTTGCGGGTATCCTAATTGATTCGTTCCAGAAAAAGTGAGTTTCAATGCTATCCCGAGCGCTTTCACGCTCATAACCTGTTTGCAAGCAGTCACTAATATTGTCACTCCACACGGTAAGTGTGTCAACATGTAAGATTATAGAGTGATCACGTACCGATAATGATCCTATGAGAGAGCAAACACCGATATAGACCATGACATGTGATTGGCCATAAAGGGGTATAAATTGAATTATAAGTAAAATGGCTGATCCTACCACACCCGCAGTGTAGAAAAGAAAAGCTGTTAAAGAACAAACAATGCATCATAAGAACTATCAAATCATATAAAATCTCAATGAGAGAGATCGGATTTTGAGAGACAGAGAGAAAGAGAGAGGTTTGTACCAGGTTCTGTTGCAAGATTCCATACTTCTAGCACGGAATCAATCTCTTGTTCCTGTGGAGCATGTAACACGATTGTTACCGAACCAACGATACATAAAGCACAACCAAGGATCCCGAAAGTGTGCAACTTTTCACGTAAGATGATATGCGCAAGAGAGGCGCTGCAAAAACACGACGAAAAAAAAAAGCTCTATGATTCAATATACAACTTGGATCATTAGGTTATGAAGTTGTCAAATATAAAATCCAATCTATAGCAAAAGACTACCTAGCCTAGAAAACACCTAGATTATGCGAAACTTACGAGTTTATTCACACCTGATAATAATGCTAAGCGCACCAAGAGGAGTAACTAGAATGGCAGGTGCAAACGCATACGCGGCAAAGTTTGCAATTTCCCCCACAATCACTACAAAACAAGAAAACATTGTGTCTACCCTAAATACCACAACAATCTTCCAAAACAATAATGCCAACACCATATTGCACTAGCTAAACAGATACTCCGATAAGAAAAGTCTTAAACGAACACTGTAAGAATCAAGAAACTCACTTGTTATCATGCCTATCCACCAGAGAGGCTCAAGCAAGTATGAATAACCTCCAGACCCTACACAAATGTCACCACCAAATTTAGCTAAACAGAAAAGAAAAAGAAAAACCCAACATTCTACAATATCTACGAGACTTGATATCATTGCAAAGATGATTTTGCCATGTCCTCTGCGCCATTTTGCCATGAGCACCATACATATATAATTTTTGAGAGGCCATTAATTATAAACCTGCCAAAACAAAAGACACAACAAAATCCGCCAGAATCTTTGCAAAGTATGCTGCATTTGTATTTGAAAGTTCTATACATCTTCCAGATTAAATCAATCGCAAAAAAAGGGTTCAATTTTTGCCACTTAAATCTCAATAAGTCTCCATTTCAACACACATTTCAAGTGAAGCTGACGTAGATTGATCAATGGACATTCTTAAACTCAAATAAATAAGATACAGCAACTAAAAGCAGAGTTAAACAGCTGAGGAAGTAGTGAGAATAAACCTGCCCTGAGACCAGAAGCACCAGCTTTCTTAAGTCCTTTCTTCTTTACAATAAAGCTAGCACCAATGAATAAGCTTGAAGATAGAGCCAACACTAAACCCTTTACATTATCCGACGACATTCCTTTATACGCATCTCTCCAACTTCCACCAGAATCCACCATTGCTTCTACAGCACAAAACAAAACCCTAAACCCCTAAAAAATTTAACCCACAAGGCAAAAGCCCGAGCTTTTAGCTACTGGGTATTCTCGATTCTGCTATACACAGTGAAAAGTCGAAAGCTTTCAGATCTTGGGTGGCTTTGGATAAGGAGATGAATTAGAGGTTCGAGAGCAAATGTTGTAGATCACAAAAAGTGACAATGGAAGAGAAGAAGAAAGATAGAGAAAAAGAGAAAGAAGAAAGTGGAAGCGATGAAGCATCTAAGAAGACGCACAACAACGCAAGAATCTAATAAGAGGAGAAAGGTAGATGCGTATGCGTGTGTTTGCAATTGCATAGTGAACTGGTGAGAAAGGTACAAGTTCCTTTGGTACAACATCCTTTGGAAGCTTTCTCTTTTAATTTGTCTTTCACTTTACACGTCTCTCCGATATTATTGTTTATTACAACAACGAAACACCACATTCATTAAGATTTTAGCTAAAGAGGCTATCTTAGCTGATGTATAGTTTTTTTTTTTTTTTTTCAATCTTTATAGCCGTGTTTTCTATCTATATTTTGAGTCTTTTTATCAAGTTAAGATGGTTTTTCGGTATCTTTAGTATATTTTCTGAGTCATTTCGGATTTCAGATAGTGTTCGTGAAAGAAAAAGTTATGGATAGTTTTGGACATTTTGACCATTGCAGAAGAAGATGAAAAGAGTAATTGAATCAAGAGCAGAAAAGGCTTGGAGCGATTAGTCCTCCCGTTAGACTGATATCCCATCGGTCCTTTATACGTGCGAAGTTTCTTTTTCCGAGAACCGACACCCACTTAATTAGATTTTTACCTTCATAAAACTTTTAGGTTCGACAATACGAATAACTAATCTTTATTTTTTGAGTTTTATTGCTATTGTAAGTTTGGGGAAACGAATCGCGATATTCTTAGAGAAGATTTCTGAACTCCTATTTCTAAGTTTTTTTTTATTTAAGGGTTTTTTCTCAAAAAAAAAATACTTCCAAGTCACCTATTTTACAATTTTATTCTCCATCTCTACAAAATATAGATCTATCATACAAAGTCAAAAATTATACCCAATAGAACACTTATACATATGTTCTAAATGTTTACCGTCACATACATTAGATTTATAAGATTTTACAGGTAGACTTAAATTCTTCATTGAGAGCTTGGATTTGATATATTATTTATCAATATTTTACAAATTTGATGGTAAGAAAGATGGGTTATATGCGTAGTATTTTTTATTCCGGAGGATTGATGATCGGGAGGAGATTGTTAGTTGTTATCTCCTTTTCAGGTTTCACCCGAGCTCTACCTATATGGTAATCTCGAGAGTTTAACTCATAAGCCAAGTGCAGCAACGATAGTCATAGAATAATGATCGATCCACGATAGAATAATACGTAAAATGCAAATGCAGATCTAATCTAGGCGGAATATTAGAACGGGGTTTTTGTCCTAAACTAATATGCATAAAATAAAATAAATAAATAACATAAAATAAATAAAGTAATTAAATAAACTAAACTACTAAAGCGGTAAAAACATAAAATAAATTGCATAAATTAAATAACATAAATTAAATTTCATAAATTAAATAACAGAAATTAAATAACAGAAAATAAATAACATAAATTAAATTGCATAAATAAAATAACTTAAATTAAATAACATAAATAAAAATAACACAAATAACTATTTATAGAGAAACGGGTGGTAGTCGATTTATAGGAAATCTATATCTAGGATTTATGTTCTACCTAATAAGTTTGTGTTTGTCATTCTAAGGATATCGATTATAGACTAGTCCACTCTCGTGGTATGCTAGTCACTATGTCAGACCCACTCTCGTGGCGACCTTCACGCATTACACGCAATCCCATCATCGAATACTAAGCGTTCCTAAACTTCCGTTTGGACTGTCACGTACCAAACGGCCTTGTGTTTTCAGTAACACGTAGTGATTGATAGATCTATTTTCGAAACACAACCCACTCTCGTGGTGAGGTATTTCTAAGATCTTAATCTAACTTGGCTAGAGTTAGATCAATGATTAACTCCATCAAACAACAAACTCGACCATAGCTAATACTCTCTAATACGCATATTTGAAGTTTTAACCCACTCTCGTGGTGCTAAGAGCTTCTGATCGTATAACCACACCTATTGGATTCGGTTATACACTTAAGCATCTCCCATAGGACATAGTTTAGCATTAAGATTGCAAAATAAAGTAGCTAGGTCGATTAAGAACAAGCAAACATATTAAAATCCTATGAAGTAGATCACATCATCGACCACCACCCTCGTGGTCTACTCCATTATCTCTCTGCGAGGTTACAAAAGAGATAGGTCATAGGAATATAAAACAATAAACAATAAACTAAACTAAACTAAGAACAGAAACTCAAAGCATAAACATAAACTAGAGAAAGAAGTAAACCTAAAACAAGAACTCTTTATTTGATATGAGAAATGAGGCGCAAAGAGTGTAACTTTGCCAAAGATTTTTTATGAGTGAGGCTACATGTGTTTATATAGTATTCAGGCCCTTAGGACAAACCAAGTCGTGCCTTAGATGCTTCTAGAAGACCTAAACTCGCAATTACCAAGTTTTCATATCTTGATTCATGTAGAAACGGAAGTTTCCTTTTCTTCTCAGAGTGTCAGCATCGACCACGTATGGTCGATGCACTTGGTCGATGTGGAGGCTCAGGAACTGCATCGACCGGGCAGGTCTTCGTCTTCGGGCTTAGCATCGACCAGGGCTGGTCGATGCTTACGTCGGGACTTTGCTCTGGAAGCACATTGACCCCGTATGGTCGATGCTAGGGTAGATGCTCAGCTCGTCGGTCTTTACAAAATACTTCCGCGAACATACTTGATGCTAGTGATGGCTCCATCTTTTCTTTAGGCTTCAGTAAGATCTCAAAACACCCTAAATACGATGGTTTTGCTCCAAGTGCCTACAAACACATAAACACATGCAAATGCACTAAAACTATCATAAATGCTAGTTAGAACATATAAAATTAAGCTATATGCATGCAAGAAAACATGTAAATATGCAAGCTATCAATTGACTTGTATTTTTTGAAGATAAAAGGTAAAGTTACAAAAAAATAGTGAGTTGGAGCATTTTTTTTGCAGAAAACTCTTTACATAATTATGTTTTCTTATTCTTCTTTTTGCATTGTTTTGTTTTTATGTCTAAATAGTTCTCTTATTGGGTTTAATCAGGGTTTTCAAGAGGATTTGATGGTTTGTTGATCTTAGGTTGTTAGATTTATGATATATCATCTTGGTTCTTAGTTTAATGTTGGTTTCAATGCTTAATCTTGGTTGGCCATCTAGATTAGGATCTTTGATTAATTTATATACCAAAAGTGATTGTTAAATTGCCCAAACAAACTGTAAATAGTTAATTGTATTGCAAAATAAAATGTATGGGGTTTAAATCCGATTTTAATAAAAATTGCCATATAAAATCTTATAAAAATATGCGTATTACCAATTAAAATTTAAATATTATAAATAAAATTTAATATTTATTTCTTATATCAACGTATTTACACGGGTGATAATCTAGTTTCCAATGATTTATAATACGTATTACAAAAAAATGCTTAGTCCACATCTATTTCGCTTCAATCCAATTCACAAACCCAAATTTTGCATTCGTAGTACCTTTCTGCATCATAAATCATTGTTTTATTCCTCTCATTTCCAATATGAGAGTATTTTTGACATTTTTATTAATATGAATCTTGGCACACGCTTAGGAATATTGTTGATGAACTTTAAAACTATTGTTACACACTACAAGAAAACAATCGATTTGAGACTAATTTGCAACCACCTACGATGGTTGCAAATCACGCGCTGCAAAAGTGATTCGTCGCATATTTGTCTTAAATTTGCGACGAATATCAGACTACATAAAATGGTCGCAAAATTTGCGTCTAATTTGAGACTAATATATTGTCACCAATTTGCGACTAATTTCCAACTACTAGAACAAGTCACAAATTGGTCCAAAAACAAATTAGTCTCAAATTGTTCTAAAAAAATTAGTCTCAAATTGGTCCCAAAAAAATTAGTCTCAAATTGGTCCCAAAATAATTAGTCTCAAATTAGTCCCAAAAATAATTAGTCTCAAACTGGTCCCAAAAAAATTAGTCTCAAATTGGTCTTAAAAAAATTAGTTAGAATAGTACTTCCGACGGCAGGAATAGTACCTCCGGCGGCTGGACTGGGAATTCCGGTAACCTCCGACGTTCGGACTAGGAACTTTGGCAACCATCTCCGGTGGTCGAAATAGTATCACCGGCGGCCGGAATAGTACTTTTGGCGGCGGGGAGCGACCTGAATTAATTCAGAAAAATATATCATATAGGATTAAAACTCAAGACCTTAAGGTATAAAGACAATCAAATAACCACTAGACCGCATTAACATTTGATAAACTTTCCGTATAACAAATATATATCTGTTGAAGATGTCGTTGCAAATTAGTCCCAGATTAGTTCCAAATTAAATGTAGTCACAAAAGAGTCTCAAAATTTGATACTAAAGAAAGACTACACTTGTTTTTTTTTTTAAATGTAGTCGCAAATGAGTTGCAAAAATGCTACGTTTTTGCAACATGTTGGCTTGTAGTCACTGTATACTAGCAAATTGGTCTCATATATGAAAGATATACTTTAAAATATATGTTTTATACGTTTTCTAACATTCAAAATACTAATATTTGAGATAAAACAAGTAACAAAATATTTTGCATTGTTTTTTCATCAAAGTATTTTAAATATCTAAGTCGAAGACAAAAACAATGATAATACTAATACAAAATGTGTTAAATGTATAAGGTATTATAGTGTTGATGTTGTATATGTTAAAAATATTTATACTTATGCAAATTTTGATATTTTAATATGGTTACATGATATAAGTTTATGAAATATATATTTCAAGTTTTGAAATATATAAAATGACTCATTTTAAAGAATAAATTAAATGTAGTCACAAAAGAGTCTCAAAATTTGAAACTAAAGAGCGACTACACTTGTTGTCTTGTATCAGTTGCAAAAATGTTACAGTTTTGCGACTTCTTGTCTTGTAATCACTGGTGTAGTAGCAAAGTGGTCTCATATATGAAAGATATACCTTAAAAATATATGTTTTATAGGTTTCCTTACATCCAAAATAATTATATTGGTGTCAAAATTTGTCACAAACCATTTAACGAATTATTTACAGAAGCCACAAACTTTATTCATGATTAATTTAAAGAAGTTTTTATATATACTCTTTCGATATTTGTATATTTTTCAATAAATTTGTTATTTGGGACCAATTTGTCACAAACCATATAATGAATTATTTACAGAAGCCACAAACTTTATTCATGATTAATTTAAAGAAGTTTTTATATATATTCTTTCGATATTTGTATATTTTTCGATAAATTTGTTACTTTGGAACCTATTTGTAATGATAAGCAAAAAAATATTGGCATATTTTGGGACCCATTTGGGACGATAGCCACATCTATTTCGCTATCAAATTCACAAACCCAAATTTTGCATTCGTTGTAGCTTTCTGCATCATAAAGCATTGTTTTATTCCCCTCATTTCCAATATGAGAGTATTTTTGACATTTTTATTGATATGAATCTTTGCACACACTTAGAAATATTGTTGGTGAACTTTAAAACTAGCTATCGTTACAGCCTCCATGGGATTTATTTATTTATGTGATCTTAACATTAGTTTTGAAGCTATTTTTGAGTGTTAAGGTTACCTATGTGAAATATTGACTAGGAATGAAAAATAATTCAGCTTTACAATCTAATTTGAAATATCTCCTTGTGGGTTTGGATAACCAACTCAACTGGATATCTTCCTTCATGGTGTTTGTTGCTGCTGAGAAAACTAAGTACGCAACAAGAGATCTAAGCAGTGAACTAATGAAATCTTTAACAGAAGAAGATATGCTATCGGTTTGAAATTAAAGAAGATAGAAGAATTGGTTACGAAGATGGCTGAGTTTTCTGATGCAAGTCCACATGCGGACCCCAAGTCAACAGCTTGAGAATGTCTCTGCTAACCCCAAACTGAAAGGGTTCGGGATTGGCCCTGATGGACGGTACATATGTGGAGAATTTTGGGAATTTTGAAAAATAACATAAGAGATGTTAATGGGCCATGTAGTATATATAAAAGTTATAATGTAATCCTATTTGTACACATATTTGTGATATGCATGTCTGCTAGTTTTTAAGGCCTCCAGTTATGTTTAAGAAACGTGAAGTTTTATTGAATAGTGCTCGAATCAAAAACAACTCTACAACGATGGAAATAAAAATAAAAACTACATTAAAAACAAAATATTAAAGAGGTTAAACAAGAGAGAAAAAGTCTAATTAGCTTATCTCAAACCAAATAGAAACGAATGCTTAATGATCTGGTTGGGGTCTAAAGGTCTGTAACCACTTGTTCAGGCGGTCATTAGGTGACAGTGACAACTTAACAGTTTGTGGTGATGGTCCTACCACCACACGAAGCTTAAGCCCAGCCGCACAATGACCAGTCTTTGAGCTAATGAAATAGTGGACTCCTGGTTTGGTGAGCTTGACGAGATTGTGTCCTGTCTTGTGCACAGCTACTGGAGAAGTCGGGTCGCATGATATGAATTCAAGTTCACCACTGATTTCTAAGACGTTGTTGACTTCTTTGTCGTAGTCGAAAAGGAGATTGTCTCCGACATCAAAGTGTATTTGCTCCGTCCACTTGGAATAAAAGTCGCTCTTTTCAGGAACCCTCCACCCTTCGGAGTCACCGACCTTGTAGATCTTTCCAAAAGGAAGGATCTTGCTCGGTGGTGGTGGAGGAATAGGACGTGACGGGTCATGGACGACAAGAACGTCGAGCCTCTGTCCCGATGCGCACTGACCATGATTTGAGCTGACGAAGTAGTGATAACCTGGTTCCGTGAAGGTTACGACATCGTGTCCTGTGTTGTATACGGCTTTAGGAGAGGAAGAGTCGCAGAATTCGTATTCCAAAGCGCCGGAAACTTGAGTGACGTCGTTGAAGTTGCGATCGTATTCGAAAACCAGAGAATCTCCCACGTGATATTCCTTACCCTCAGCCCAAGAGTAATACGTATCCTCCTTCGCGGTCCATCCATCGGAATCTCCAACTTTGTAGATCGTCGCCGAGCAGTAACCAAAGAGAACCGTGAAGCTTGTTATCACCAGCACGAAGCCGAAGATCATGGTGTTTATCTTCATTGCTGTCGTGAAGAAGATAGATGAACAAACTGAGATGTGTACGTAGAAGAAAGGTTATGAGATCTCTAGCTCGGTACGTGGATGAGAGAGAGAGAGATAGATAGAGTTTTGTTGATAAGAGTTTTAAGAGCCCTATCGTTGTTTATATAATGCTTTGCCAAACCCTTCTCCTAGACATATTAGGATTTTGTTTTGTTTATTTCCGAGAAGATTCATCAGTATCTTTTAAACATACTATATCTATATTAGGATTTTATTTGTTTATTTCCTTTTTCTATATTTAAAAGATAAGATTCATCAATATCTTTTAAATATATATGTATTATTTTATCTTTTGACATTAGTTTAGTTCTTTTTTTTTTTTTTAACACCAATTTTTACTGCATTTTATCTTTATCTTTATCTCTCGATCGTTTATGCTATAGTTATGAATTCAATATTGTTAGGCTGAAAAAGATTCGATTCAATAGAGTCTAATGAAAACACAAGAACCAATATATCCAATAAACTATCTATATCCAATATTCGTTATTTTTTTACAACGGATTTTTCAACTTTAGGTTTTAACGAGGCTACTGATCATTACATCTAAAAGAGTCAAATTCTAATTCTATCAGCTTTGCAAGCATTCATTGTATAAATGTTTTTCTTTTTTTTGTTTTGAATATAATTTAACATTCATACAAAAAATAAAAAAAGGAAAAAAATCAAAATAATGTGAATCAACTTGTATGAGTTCTGAAAAATTTGATTAACAAAATTGAAAATAAAGGATACTTTCTTTTAAGTTTGTCTATGAATATTTTTATTAGCTAGAATTGGTGGCCTATGCTTTATAATAATTAAAAATCTATTATACTCTCAAATTCAATTTCTCGACATTAATATTTTTTTATCCCAAACTTATTTCTCGATAAATGCATGTATGTATTTCTCGACAAATACATGTATCCCTATATTATTTAATACTCCCTTTCTTTTAAAATATAAGGGATTTCAGAAGGAAAAAAAATATGCATCTTAATAAATTTATTTTTACAATGATTTTATATATAAAAACATAATTTATTAAAAAAATATTAATAATCATTTCAACTTTTAATCAAAATTATCTCTATCTATCAATGTACATTTAGTAATACGATATGTGTTAAATAATAATGTTGTTTATCTATTTTGATAATATATTTTCTACTATATATTTAAAAAGTAATTAATAAATTTGTATAGAAAGTTGAGAAAACTATATATTTATATATAAAAATTGTATATACTTTTTAATTGTATCCTTATATACTGTATTGAATAGCAAACTTCAACGAACACGAGAGGAAAAGCGTAAATCACGGAGGCGATTCTGAGGCGATCGTGACGGTGATTTCCAGCAGTTGTAATGGCGGATCTGGTGGCCCAAAAGCCCCCTGATCCAACCCTAACGGTGACCAATTCTTCTCCCCTAGCGGCGGCGACCACTCCTTCTCCCCTGGCGGCGGAATCCAATCCCCCTCTCCTGGCGGCGGCGAGCACTCCTTCTCCCCTGGCGGCGGCGAACACCCCTTCTCCTCTGGCGGCGGCGAACACCCCTTCTCCTCTGGCGGCGGGGAACACTCCTTCTCCCCTGGCGGCGGGGAATCACAAAACCCATCGGAGAGCTCCTCTCCATCAAAAACTCAAATCGCAGATGGATCCTCACCATCTGTTAATGTACGAAGGTCTCCTTCACCAACTTCGAGGGCGATGACATCTCCCCTAAAACAATCCTCTGCTCTGGCCGATGGCTCAAATCCTCTTGGGCTCACAATGCCTTCTTACTTATCGATCGTGAAAACAAACTCGAAGCTTACAACGCACGAAATCTCGTTTTCAATGATTGAAGGCTCTCCGGTTGTTGCAATTCCGGACGAGATACTTCACGATGCTGTTCCTCTCTGGGATGATCTCATTGTTGGAAGATTTCCTTCAAAATCGCCGCACATTGCTAAGGTCCACATAATCGTGAACAAGATTTGGCCAACTGGTGATAAATCGACGAAAATTGAAGCTTTTGTGGTGAATGAATCCACCAACAAATTTAGAATTTGAGACAAGATGATCAGAGAAAGAGTTCTACTACGCGGTATGTGGAACATCGCTGATAAACCTATGTCTGTAGCAAAGTGGTGTCTAGTAACGGAAGAGACCTTACCAACACTCACTTCCATGCCTCTTTGGATTACCCTACACAATATTCCTTCTTCGATGTTCTCATGGAAAGGAATCAGCTTCTTAGCTAGTGCAGTTGGTGAGCCACTAAGGTTACACCCAGAAACAGAACTCTGTGATGAAGCAAAGGTGTTTTTTGACGTCAATTTCAAGAAAGAGCTCCCTCAATCTCACTGGTTTAAATCCCTTGATGATTATGGTTTGGATGTGGTCATTGATTTCAAATATCCATGGCTCCCTCCTCGCTGTACAAATTGTAACAAATGGGGCCACTTCCATGACGTGTGCACTAGAAAGCAAACTGCGGTTTCAAAACCTACTGAATCTGCCCAAGATTCACTTCAAGATTGCTGTGGCAGACGCGAGTACAATCAGATCGGAAGCTTCCTTACAAACGAGCATAACACAATCAATTGCGATATCGACATATCCTGCTGCGGCAGTTGTAAATGCCGATATCGCCGTAGCTACTGCGCCGACACATCCTGCTGCGGCAGTTGTGAGTGTCGCCAGTGCTATTGCTCCCAATAACGCAGGAGTCGATATTGGGAATGATCTTATAGCTCCAGGCACAACATCGGAATCAGAAAGAACCTCTGCCTCGGAACAGAATAGATTTGTCTTTCTAGATCAAGATAAGAATGTACTATCGAAACAAATGTTCCCAACAACTGCAGCTATACAACAACTCGATCTCAGCGGTTGATGCAGGTGCTGCAATATCTGAAACAATAATTTCAGAAAATTCAGGAAATTCTGCACCAGTTTCTTCAGAACAGCTGGAGACAGCTCTCCCAGATAATCCTTGGACAAACGTCTCTCCATCAAAATCTGGCCGCAATCCTCAGGTTCTCTCAGAGAGTGGCATTACCGTATCCCCATCGCGATACATGATCCTATCTCTTATCGAAGAAACAGAGGCAGCGACAGCGACCAACGTCTCCAACTCTGTCTCCGATGAGATTGAAGAAGGTGAACTGCCCCCTAAATCGAGTGTGGTTTCGACATCGAAAGCAGACAAACAAAAGACTCGCCCAACAATACCTAGAAGCACAAAATCTGTCTACAAATCGGTTTCTGTTGCCTCAAACGCCCGTCGTGGTGGTTGGGGTAGAAAGTCATCCAAAATCAAAAATTAATGTCGGGTTTCTTTTGGAATATCCGAGGCCTCAACAAAACATCAAAACACTCGGTTATTCGATCTTGGTTAAACAAGGGAGAGTTGCATTTTGGTTGCTTTATAGAGACACGAGTAAAAGAAAGTCGGGCTTCTCTCATCTCGTCTCTAGTTTGCAAAGATTGGTCTTTAATCACGAACTATGAAAGTCATCGCTTGGGTCGCTTGTGGGTTGTGTGGGACGCGGAAACATGATTGACTCCAGTTTTTAAAAGTGGTCAAATGGTTACATGTGCTGTTTTGTTGAAGGGAATAGACGTGGAATTCTTCTGCTCCTTTATCTATGCCTCAAATTTCGAAGAAGAACACAATGAGCTTTGGGACGATCTTCGTAATCACCAAAACTCTCCGATGTTTCAGAAAAATCCATGGCTTATTTGTGGTGATTTTAATGAAATCCTAAATCTCAACGAGCATTCGAATGTCTCTTCTCCATCAATTACGAATGGTATGCGGGACTTCCAAGAGCTGGCCTGATTTTGCTCACTCTCTGACTTGATTTCTCATGGGCCGCATCTCACTTGGTGTAATAAAAAACTTGATCGCGCAATGGTCAATGGGAGCTGGTTATCTACCTTCCCAAACTCTTATAATGTTTTTTGTGTCAGGTGGTTGCTCGGATCATATGAGAGGTAGATTCACAATTCGTGCAGCAGTAGAACAGGGACGACGACCATTCAAATTTGCCAATGCGCTCACAACGCTGCCCAGTTTTCACACAACAGTTCAAGATTTCTGGCAAGATACCACGCCATTGTTCGTATCTACATCAGCAATGTTTCGTTTGGGGAAAAAATTAAAAGAGTTGAAGCAACCACTTCGGAATCTGGGCAAGGAAAATCTGGCTGATATATCAAAGCGGACATCGGACGCTTACTTAGATCTTTGTGGCAAACAGGAATTGACACTTTCAAATCCTACCGACCAGCATATTCGAGACGAGAACGAGGCAAATAAACGATGGCAATTTCTATCTGAACTGGAGGAGCGATTCTTGAGAAAACGCTCTAAACTTCATTGGTTAAAGGTGGGATATGGAAATAACAAATACTTCTATAAGACATGCCAGGTTCGCAACATGAGGAATTCTATTCGGGAGATAAAAACATCAAATGGGGATATTATAAACGACCAGCAAGGTATCAAAGATGAAGATTCTCGTATCTTTTCCGAATTTTTGAACACTGTCCCAGACGATTATGTGGGGATGGAGGTTGGAGATTTGTGTTCGCTCTTGCCATCCCGGGACCTGACGGTTACACTTCGGATTTCTTCAAAGCGGCTTGGTCTATATTGGGTAACGATCTTGTTACAGCGGTTCAATCTTTCTTTGTAACAGGTTTCTTACCCAAGGGAATCAATTCTACAATCGTAGCTTTGATTCCGAAAAAAGAAACGGCAGAGGTTATGAGAGACTATAGGCCTATACCCTGCTGCAATGTGATCTACAAAATTATTTCTAAGTTGCTCGCGAATAGACTGAAGGAAATTCTCCCGCACATCATACTTCCCAACCAATCGGCGTTTGTTAGCGATCGTCTACTCATGGAAAATGTCCTCCTCGCTTCGGAGATCGTTAAGGACTACCACAAAGATGTAATCTCTCTGCGCTGCTCCATCAAAATAGATATCTCGAAAGCTTTTGATACTGTACAGTGGCCCTCTCTGCTTAACACGTTGGAAGCTATGTCTTTCCCGCCGCAGTTCATCCATTGGATCCGCCTTTGCCTGACAACAACATCCTGTTCCGTTCAAATTAATGGAGACCTCGCAGGTTACTTTGGTAGTAAGAGAGGTCTGCGTCAAGGGTGTGCTCTCTTCCCATATCTATTCGTCATCGTAATGAATGTTTTATCGCACATTATAAATGCAGCAGCTAGAACGGGATCAATAGGATTTCATCCACGTTGTAAGAATGTCTCGCTCACTCACTTATGCTTCGCGGATGATCTACTGGTCTTTATTGATGGAAGCCATCGTTCTCTAGAGGGCATTCTCAACATTTTTAACTCATTTGCGTCGAAGTCGGGCTTGAGAATAAGTGAAGAAAAATCAGTCTTATATCTGGCAGGCGTCTCCGACCAACGTCGTGATGCCTTGCTTTCTGCCCACTCGTTTTCCCAGGGCACTCTACCGGTACGCTATTTGGGCCTTCCACTCCTCACCAAGCGCTTTTCACCTCAAGACTATGGTCTTTTACTGGAAAAAATCAGCCTATCGACTGCCGAATAGCTGTCTCGAGGAAATCGATCGACTTTGTGCTGCTTTCTTATGGTATGGCGATTTAAACCCGAAGAAGGCCAAGGTCTGTTGGAAAGATATCTGCATGCCAAAAAATGAAGGAGGACTTGGGATCAAAAACCTCATCGAATCGAATAAGGTTTCTTGCCTGAAATTAATTTGGCGGATACTTTCAGCTAGGGATTCTCTCTGGGTGAACTGGATACAGTAAAACCTCATTCGCAAAGGGTCTTTCTGGTCTATTAAAGAATCAACAAGTCTTGGTTCTTGGATGTGGAAGAAATTGCTCAAATACCGCTCAATTGCCAAAGAATATCATAAGGTGGACGTGAATGATGGAAACAATTCCTATTTTTGGTTTGACTCTTGGTCGAGACTTGGTTGCTTAAATGATACTTTGGGGCCCCGAGGTTACATTGATCTTGGTATACTGGCGGAAGCCACAATGGCATGGGTTTTGTCTAATCATCGTCCTCGCCGACATAGAACAGAAATTTTGCAACAGATTGAAACTGAGTTGGCTATGCTCCAGCAGCGACGTAATAATCTTACCCGCGACAAGCACCAATGGCGAAGCACCACTGACAAGTTCAAAGAGAAGTTTTCAACAAAACAGACATGGAATCAATTACGGACCCCTCACCCAGCCACAAGCTGGACCACCTGTGTTTGGTTCCCCTTTGCCACGCCGAAGTTTGCTTTCTTAACGTGGTTGACAATTCAAAACAAACTATCTACATTGGATCGGATGGGCTGGATTGTGAATCAGCAACCAAAGTGTATTCTTTGCGATGATGCGGACGAAACCAGAGATCACCTCTTTTTCTTATGCAGATACTCCTCGGAGATTTGGTCTAAGCTCACGCATCAACTGCTTCAAGCAGACTACACCACTAACTGGAATGAGCTGGTGCAATTTCTATCAAAATCACCACCAAAACGAGATCGAGCAAAACGATTTGTCATGCGATATGCTTTCCAAACGACGTTATACCAACTGTGGCAAGAAAGAAACAATAGGCGGCATGGGAAGGGACTGAAAACATCAACTCATCTTGCGGGTATTATAGACAAAACAGTACGTAATCGGCTATCAAGCATCCGAGAAACAGGCGACCAAAAATGTGGTGAAACAATGGCCATTTGGCTCTCACCTAGAGTAGCTACATAGTTTACTCCAGGAACAAAATTCTAATTTTGCAAGCAATTTCATTGTAACAAACGTTGTTTTCTTTTGAATTAAATTTAACAATTATTCAAAAAAGAATAGCAAACTTCACTTTCTCTTCTTTATACATTTTTTGATACTCTGTTTCACATCCATTAATTACTATGTCAACTTCCATGCAACAGTTCAGATGATGCATGCGAAATTAAGAACATATTTTGTCTTATCTAAAAAGTACATTTAAAATTTCATTAATGCGGAAATGGCACTCGTTCCGAATGCATTTTACTTGTGTCATGAAACAGAAGTTATATGTTTTTACACTAACTTCTCCTCTTTCCACTTTTTGTTTCTCTGTGGTAAACAGAAAATAGAGATAAAAGCTTAACTAATGTCCTCCCACGGTGGAAACTTTGAGAACATCAGCTTCCGGCGGTGGAGAAGGAAGCACAGTGAGCGTTAAAACTCCACTCACAGCCGCAGCCACCGCAGCCAAAGCAAACCCCGGAATATTCCCTCCTCCGAACATCTCATCAAACGGTCCTGCTCCCACCGACACTACCATCTGCATTCATCATTAATTACATGCATTCAACGATCCATTTTCTTTTGTCTCTTGCTTTTACTCATTCATTACTTTAATTCCAAATCCATACGATAAATAATAACATATCAATTGATATATATAAAAAAATAATTTAACCTGTGGTACAACTATTGCAAGATTTAAAACCCCTAAGGATAGTCCTGCATGCAACAAAATATAAAAAACAATCACTCTCTAATAAATACTCGAAAATGAAATCCATGCATCCATAAATGTGTATATTATACATCTCTATATGACATTTTAAAAGAAAAATATATTAAATATGTACATGCATATAATTTTTTTTAATTCACATCAAGAATTATACAAACTTACCTTGGCCAGCACCAGACGAAGAAGAAAATATAGATGCCAATGCGAAAGGAACACTGTAAGTTATCTGAAAAAAAAAAAAAATAGAATTCGAAATTATTATTAGTATTCTTTTAATTTTCTGTCAGAACAATTTAAATGAAATAATTTTAATAAAGTCATAAATTATATACTTACTGCTAGTGGTACACCGAGAAGAGCAAATAACGACAAAGCTCCGATTTTAACACCAACCGGCGGAGAAATCGCCACCGTTTCTAACAGGGCGGAGCCGCGACGGTTTGACTCAGCCATTTTAGTAATCAAAATCGTCATCCCCAAACAGAAGGCTAAAATGAAATTCACAATCCCCCACAACCTCTTGACACCACCAACTCCACGAGCCAACCACTCTATTCCAAGCGAAGTGAAACCAAGAACCACCGAGTTCAACATCAACCCCAACGCGCCGGCGTGTACGCCAGTGTTATACACGCGCCTAGCATCATCGTTGTTAACATTACCTCCTGAGTCACCACCGTACACTTCTCTTCCCATCCAATCAGTATCAAATAAAAGAAAAGGAAACCAAGCAATCCAGTTGAGACACGTCACTAAAAGTAACATCACCATTGGTCTTTTCATATCCTTTACCGCACTGAATAATTCCCCAAATAACGGAACTCTAACTACTTTTAACGGCGACGTTACTTCCTCCGTTATCTCGTTATTCTCATCATCATCATCATCAACCTCTCCGCCGCAGTTAACTTCCTTCTCCGTCTCCGGCGACGACCACTGTTTCTCATCGACGTACCAGAGAGCGAACGTCGTTAGAGTCATCAGAATCAGAATCGAGAAGAAGAAACAGCTTTTGAGATTCGCGCAATAGACATCACAAGCTACCGTCATCGTAAAAGGAAATGCGTCGTGAAGATGAGTGAAAGCTCCGGCGGCGAATCCGAGTACATTTCCGACGGCCATGAAGAACGAGAAGAAAGAATTCGCAGTTCTCGTCTTCTTCCCACTTTTACCAGAGAGATCAGCCAACAAAGCTCGACAAGGGCCTTGAAGCATGTTATTCGCAACATCGAGAATCCAAAATCCGACGGCGAAAACAGCGATTGCGTGTGATTTCGGAGTTGAATCAACTCGATCTCCTAAAAGCTCACCGATATCGGCGGCGTAACCGATAAGAAAGACGGCGATAGTGACGAGGCCAGCTCCGGCGGCTATAAAAGGACGACGGCGACCAAAACGCGATTCACAGCGATCGCTGTGGTAACCAACAATGGGCTGAACTAACATACCCGAAATTGGGCCACATAGCCAGATCAGTGAGGCCCATTTATGAGATATGCCTAAAAGCTGAACGTATGGAGTTAAAAGTGAGAGCTGTAAAGCCCACCCGAATTGAATACCCGCCGCTATGGACGCAACCACAATCGTTTGTTTCACCGGTGAAGAAGATTTTTGCGTTTGCGTTTGGGACTTCATCATGGCTCTCTTTAATTTTTTGTTCTCTCACTAGATAGTCTAGAGATTTAATGAAAATGTAGATTTGTGGATAGAGATTAGAGAGAGAGAGAGAGGTATAAATAAGAAGGAGAAGGGTTTTGCATGGGAAGGCAAATGGCGGGAGGAGCTTATCCATTAGTTTGAGTAGACTTTGATAGTGTACTTTAATGTACTCAGCTATACACGTGTCATTTTTTCATTTATTGCTAATCTTATTATTAAATCTAGGATTTGATTTGGCAAAGAGGATATTTTTTTTTAACATTTTTTTTACCGTTATGGGATAAAAAAATAGTAATAATAATGAAGTAGATATTCTTGCCAAAAGAAAAAGTTGATATTTAAAATGAGATTTATTTGGACTACTATAAGAAGTTCAAAGATGGTTTTGTAACATTCATGGTATCCTATATATCACGTCAGTCTAATGTACAAGCAGATAACTTAGTGGTAAGTACATGCGTATTATCACTATGTAAACTCGGTACTACCGGTTTGGATCTTTAAGCCGTTTTAAATTTAAACAAATGTCGACAAAAAAATGATATGTGAAAGGAGTTATGATTTGAATATCCTCATAATTTAAAACTAGTATTTTTTTTTTCTTAAGACAAAAACTAGTATTTTTTAATGTCTAAAACTTTCACTAAATTGATATCGTATCCAATTTTATTAGCAAATAGTTTTTTTTTATCCAAATTTTTTTGAAAGAATAACACGTGAAAAAAGGAAAAAAAAACGTGAGTACAAAGGATAGTCGAGAATATGTCGTTTTTGTTCGTGTTTGAGATCGATTGAATCCGTTGTACTTAGTTTAGAATACTCCTTCAGTCTTTTTTACATGTCCTAGCAAGTTTGGAATATGTATTATATACATTCAATGATCTAGGAAGTCTAAAATTCATATTTGTTCTACAATGTCTAAAACTCGGATTGACTATAAATTCTACAAAACTTCGAATACGTATTCTATACTTTAGTTTATGTTATACAAAGATCAGAATATGTAGTCTATCCGTTACTCTATATTCTATGAAAGTTAGAATAGGTTATCTACCTTTTGCTCTAAGTTCTACGAATTTTAGAATACATATTCTTTTGTTTCTCTATGTTCTACAAAATTTGTAAAGTTTAAAAATCTGTAAAATAAACCGAATTGTAAAATTGAAAAATAGAATCTCCATTTAATATTTATGAAAATCATAGAAGTTGTTTAGATTACATTCTATGAAGTTTAGAATATGTATTCTGAGTTTAGAATTCTGTAAAATTATGAAAATCATTTCTCTATCACTACATGAAAACAATTGATTTGAGACTACAATATTAGTCCCAAATTAGTCTCAAAATGAGAATTTAAGACTAATTTGCGACTACCTACTATGATCGCAAATCACGCGTCGCAAAACTGATTCGTCGCATATTAGTCTCAAATTTGCGACGAATATCCGACTACTTTAAAATGTCGCAAAATATGCGATCAATCTGAGACTAATGTATTGTCACCAATTTGCGATTAATTTCCAACTACTAGAACAAGTCACAAATTGGTCCAAATAATTAGTGTCTACTTCTAATTATCATTTGTACCGCCAACCAGAATAATACCTCTGGCGAACGGACTTGAACCTCTGGCGAACGGACTTGAACAGTTGGACTGGGACCTCCAGTGGCTGGAATAGTACCTCCAGCAGCTGAACTGGGACCTCTGGTGGACAGAATAGTACCTCTGGCGGCATGACTGGGACCTCTAGTGGCCAGAATAGTACCTCCGACGGCAGGACTGAGAACTCCGGCAACCTCCGGCGGCGGTGGGGAGCGACCTAAATTAATTCAGAAAAACTGTATCATGTAGAATTCGAACTCAAGACCTTAAGGTATAAAGACAATCAAATAATCACTAGACCACATTAACATTTGGTAGACTCTCCGTATAACAAATATATATCTATTGATGATGTCGTCGAAAATTAGTTTCAAATTAATTATTATTAGAAATGTTGTCTTAAATTGGTCCCAAATTTGCCACCAATTTGGGACGACATGATTAAAACAATAGTTTCAAGTTCATGTAAAGATCATACTAATAATTATATACATATATGCAACTTACATATACGAATATAGATAGTTAGGGTTTAAAATTATCAAATCCCAACTTTACAGACATTTAGTGATGAATATATGTAACTAAATGACTTTGTTTCTGAATTTTTACAGCGAACTCTACAGAAGCCACAAACTTTATTCCGGATTAGTTTAAAGAAGCATTTATATATACTATCTCGATATTTGTATATTTTACGATAAATTTGTTATTTTGGACCAATTTGTGACGATAAACAAAAAAAATATTAGCATATTTTGAGACCAATTTGGGAAGACAAGCCAAAAAAATCAAATTAAATGGTTTGTCGGTGGCAAAATTTGTCACAAACCATTTAACTAATCATTTACAGAAGCGACAAACTTTATTCAGGATTAATTTAAAGAAGCTTTTATATATACACTTTCAATATTTGTATATTTTTCGATAAATTTGTTATTTGGGACCAATTTGTAACGATAAGCAAAAACATATTGGCATATTTTGGGACCAATTTGGGACGACAAGCAAAAAAAAAAGATTTAAATTGTAAGTCTCAAATTGGTGGCAAAATTTGGGACGACATGCAAAAAAATAAATTATTTAAATGGTAGTCGCAAAATAGTGACAAAATTTTGGGTGCAATTTGGGACAGGCCAAAAAAAAAAGTTAAATGGTTAGTCTCAAATTGGTTGCAAATTTTGCAACCAATTTGGGACGACAAGCGAAAAAAAATAAATTATTTAAATGGTTGTCGCAAATTGGTGATAAAATTTGCGACTAATTTGAGACGGAAGTTTTTACAAATGATTTTGCGACGAATTTGTGACTCTTTTTTTTTTTTTGTCTCAAATTAGTCCTGAATTCGTCACAAAAATTTAATCCTACTGCTTTGGTCGCAAATTGTAGTTCCAGAACGAATGTTTTCTTGTAGTGTATGTATAACATAATTTAGGATCGAACATTTTGGGTTTCACAGAGAATAATGGAGTCAAAAGGAAAGAATCAATTGATGAGATGGTGAAGAAGAGAATTAACGACGAAGAAGAACCATTCCGCTGGAATAAACGATGTAGAAGAATTCTTCGGCCGTAAAATAACGAGGAACGAGGAAGAAGAAGTCCAATTGTGACTTGGAAATAAACCTGCCAATCAAAGCCTCTTTCAGAATTAGAGGGTTTCACATTAAACCCATCTTTTTCACATTAAATGACTCGGTGATCGTTGATTCTATACATGCATTAAAGATCAACCACCTCAATAAACTAGAGCAAACAGACAAAAACTCGACAAGAAAAGGAATATTTTGAGGTCATGAAATCAAACCCGAATTAAGATGCACCAGAGAAGAATACTATGGCAGATGGAGAACCAAATGGAGCAGACTTCATCAAGACCTATCGTACATTTGTGTATCTAGGACAAGCTCAGATCAAGCTAGACAAGCCAAAGTTCTAGGCAGTATTGCTGTGTGTGTTTTCTTAAATTTTCTTTTGCTTCTACTTGAAGAAAATTTTCTTTTGCTTCTACTTGAGACTTATATAATAAGTCTCATTTGTTCTTTGTTTCTACAACTTTCACCACTGAATCAAATAATGTTTTTTAATAAGATTTATTCTGTTGTGTTCTTCTCTCTTTGATCTTGTCAAGCTGACGCCAAGACCAAGATAATCTGTTGTTGTATCAGTATTACGAAGATCCATCCCAACTATGTGGTGCGACCTCATCCACCATCAACTTCTATCTATCCCCTCTAAGTCATTGAGAGACTTTTCAGCCAACAATGATTCAACCTCTAGGTTATTCAAACCAAAAAAAAAGAAGATAACCATGTGTTATAATCATAAATTACCATCTCTAACACATCCAAATAAAATATAATTGCAAAAACAGAAAATATTTATATTTAGATCAACAAGTTGATTTAACTTTATAAAAATTCTCATATATGAATTTTTTAAAACTAAAATTAAAAACTTGATTGACCCAATGTCCAACCAATTTATCTCGGTGACTTAGATGATCTGATCAACTTTCCCGTTCACCATCTAAACTCAACAATTATAATAGCAGAAGCATTGTTAAGTCAAGGCAAAGGCGTTGCCAACGCAATAGCCAATTCCCCCCATCCCTCTTCTTTTTACATTCAGCGTCACATGGGGCCTTTCGCAATACTCGTAACAATCTTTTTTGGCCTTATCATTACAAGTTTGAAGGACTATGGCTTTGAATGTCGATAGCGGTTTGAACGGTTCAATGTGCAGAATCTAAAAGTATCACCATTCACAATAATTTATGTTTATGAATTTTTTTTAAAAAGATAATAATTAACAAAAGCGGAACAAAATAGAAAGAAAAGACAAAACTGCACAAAGAAACCGTGGTTAGAAGTGAAAACAAATGAAAGTTAACTTAAATAGTATTTTTGTTTTTCAATAAAAAACACAAAAAAATTCTAATACCTTTATCTATTTATATAAACACTTTGGAGATTCATTCAATTTTATAAATATTTTTCTATATCTTTTTCTAATATCTTTCTTCGTTTTATTAGCTTTGAAGATTCCTCTTTCAAAAAATCGGGTAAATTTTATTTTATTTTTCTAATCAATAAAAATCTACAACGTGAATTGTCTATATATTTCAGAAAATAAAATCTAAGATTTACATTTTTCTTTGTTGAAATTTATTTGTTACAATATAACTATAGCATTATAAAACTAGAACATGTTTTAGGAGATATAGTATTTACATATTATATAAAATAGAAAAATAATTACAAAAACTCGGTACTACAATTGCGATACATTCTAAAATTTTTTTTACTAAATAGTAACTACAACTTTAAATTAATTTAACAAATGATAGAATGTAAAAAAAAAAGACGTATAGTTTTACATAAATATTAAAATGATATATTGCAATAAATAATTAATATTTAGATTGGAGAAGTATGATGAATATTTGTAACTCTAATAATGATTTGGACAAACCAAGTATGTTTATGACAATGATTTAGTTTTTGAACTTAATATTATACATATCGTGTTAATAAATGCAGATATGTCCTCTAACCGTCGATCGAACACAAGTTCTTTCGGACAATGAGGCCGAAATGCTCCCAATGAATCTACATCAAGAGTAATTTTTAATACTAAATATTATATTAGTTGTAGAGATTGTCACTTTTATGAATTATGGTTACCCTATATGTGTAATGTCTATTGTTAAATAAAATAAATCTAATAATTACTACCTTAGTAATCTTCTTGAATAAATGTATGTATGTGTGATCATGAGTCATGACGGATGAAAAAATAAAGTATGACCTTGTTTCGATGATCCAAAAATCTATTTTAAAAAGTGTTAGATTATGAATTCATATATTCAAGATAAACCGGTAAGGTGAGTTTGTTATATGGTATGGTAGAGTTGGTTAGAGCTATTAAAAACAGAGTCGGTAACAAGCTAAGCTCTACTTCGAGTTGAAAAGAGTAAACATTTGAGCGTCTCGTTCTCTTTGTATTCTCTTCGACCTTGTAACACAAAAGTAAAGTGAGTTACTGGGAACTTTTAGCTGAGACGTAGGATCCTCCATTCAGAGGAATTGAACTAGAAAAGCCGTCCCAGCTTGCACACTTCTTCTTATGTTCTTCATGTGGTTTCTTGTTCTGTGACTTCTTCTTCTCTCTCTTTCTATCATGGTTCGATCAAGGCTCGATATATCTCAATCATTCTTGAGGTTTCTGTGGTTCGTGGTGGATATCAAGTGCAATGTTCCTCCATTACCTTCCCGAGGACGTAATCTCCAAGTCTCAAGATGCATAAATCTTTATTCTTCTTCTTGAGAACATCTATTGCATCTTATTCCTTGACCTCTAAAACTCAGGAGATCTCATTCCTTTTAAAGCCATCTATTGTCTCTACTAGAACGTTACTCAGACCTAAAACCTCTAGCTGAGCAAGCACATATCTCTTCCACAAAGAGAAATCATCATTTCCATCAAATTTATCTGCTTCAAATCTTTTCAGCTTCCTTTATACTTTCTTGTCTTCAACTTGTGAGCATGAGCCCTAATACGAATTTCCTAAGATCAATGTGATCTTATATATGTCTTGGCAAAGATTGGACTTTAGTAATTCACTATCAAAAACTATCTTGGAGACTTACAAAAGAAACAAAAGAAGATGCTCGGAGAATACTTTTGCTTCATCGATCATGAAATAAATATAACAAACTCTCTAACTTCCTAAACAATGTCGTACAACTTAAACTAATTTCAGAATCATGGTTATCTGCTGGTTATCAAAGCCGGTTAAGAGAAATTATTGGAAGCGGGTTAAGATCGGCTTAGGAACTGTTTAAGTTTGTTGTCTTGTTCTTCTTTTGTGATCATCGATTTATGTTGATCGTAATCTATGTTAAAACTTTGGTCACAACTAAAACTTCTCCTTGATCGAGTCCCTATGAGGGGGAAAAAAGGCATTTGCCTTAAACCTCTCCAATATTAAGCAAATTTTGGAGCCCCAAATTTTAAATTATTATTTGGTATATTGGTAAAATATATATCTTTAATATTATTTTTGAAGTTTGAAATTTTGTTTAATATATTAAAAAGTATTTTTAATTATCTCTAATTTTACAATGTAATGTTTTGAATTTTAGTATTTTCATAGTTAAAAAGTGTTAATTTAGAATATAGATTACAAAAATAGTATAAAATAGTAAATAGTACAAAATATGATTTTCATAGACTAAAAAAAATAATGTTAATTATCTCTAATTTATTACAAAACAATATGTTAAATTTTAGTTATAAGTTATAACACATTTTATCACGAAAATGTATAAAACGTCTTTATTTTTTTCTATTTTTTTTTTTTTTGCCTTAGGCCATCAAAACTCTAGGCACAGTCTTGGATGGCGAGTTTATCATGGAACCAAGAAACACTTGTTCAATTTTTTGTAGCTAATACAAATAATATCAAATATAATTGGTGACATAAAAAATTTGGATAACTAAGAATCAATCCTTAAAACACAATATGGAACACAGATATCTCACCTATCAAATAACTCCACTTGTCGACTTCTCACTCCTTCTCAAATCACAGCCTAATCCTTCTGAAAACTCCACACAAGATAAACCTTCTAATCTCCACCGTCGATCTAACCACAATCCAAAATCTCTACCGTCCATTCTCATCTTCCCCAAAACCTTACCTTCTTCTTCTCCTCCTCTATCGTCTTCGAGTAACCACAAATCTCATCTCTCTCTCTCTTCTCTCTCAGCAATGGCGTCTCTACAGCAAACTCTATTCTCTCTTCAATCCAAACTTCCACCATCATCCTTCCAAATCGCCAGATCTCTCCCCATGAGAAAGACCTTACCAATCCGAATCAACGGCGGAAACGCCGCCGGAGCGAGAATGTCAGCCTCGGCGGCGTCAAGCTACGCGATGGCTTTAGCAGACGTCGCGAAGAGAAACGACACAATGGAATCAACAGTGACAGACATCGAAAAGCTCGAACAAGTCTTCTCAGATCCACAGGTACTCAAATTTTTCGCGAATCCAACAATCACCGTCGAGAAGAAACGTCAAGTCATCGACGACATCGTGAAATCATCGTCTCTCCAATCTCATACCTCTAACTTCCTCAACGTCCTCGTCGACGCGAACCGGATCAATATCGTGACGGAGATCGTTAAGGAGTTCGAGTTGGTTTACAATAAGCTAACGGATACGCAATTGGCTGAGGTTAGGTCGGTGGTTAAATTGGAACCGCCGCAATTAGCTCAGATTGCCAAACAGGTTCAGAAGTTAACAGGAGCGAAGAATGTTAGGGTTAAGACGGTTATTGATCCGAGTCTTGTCGCTGGTTTTACGATTCGGTATGGTGATTCCGGTTCGAAGCTTATTGATATGAGTGTGAAGAAGCAGCTTGAAGATATTGCTGAACAGCTTGAACTTGGTGAGATTCAATTAGCTACTTGAATTGGCAAAAAAAAAAAAACAAATTGTATAATTTGAGAATCTTTTTTTGTGCAATTGAATTTTTTTTTCTCTTCTTCTTTTTCTTTCTCTTATTAATCAATTATATAATATACTAATATAATAATAATAATTCTGAGTTTAATTATCTTTGTAATCGTTAAGTTTAGCCAATTCGAAATCGCGTAACACTGGCATCGAATTCGAATAGAATGTTTGCAGTTTTTACGTTTCGGGGAATGGTTTTACTTCTGAACTTGTTGAACATATTGCATCGAACATGAATGGGATAATCTGTCTGCTGATGTTATTGCGAAATATGCTAGGACTTTTCCTATCTCTTTTGCTTCTATTGATTCATCGGTTCCAACTTGGCTTTGGCCATCTGTTTGTATTGAAAACTCTTAATTTTAATGGATTTGGTTCTTTGTGAAAGAAAAAAAAAAATATTGCATCGAACATGAATGAAGAATTTTGAAATGTCATATTGTGACATTCTTGCGGATAAACTGTGAAATCTATCTCCACATGTGTGGTTTGTTGATGTTGGACCGGGTTGAGAGGCGAGATAGAAAAAGCTTATGTTATCTCGAAACAGAAGCGTCATTGTCTTGGGCGGGCAATTAAGCTTTGAGCAATAGGTTTTTGAGAGTTATTCAATAAGTTTCTCCCAGAGTGTTGTTTGCGACTATTTTATACTATGCCTTTGCACTTGAACTAAACATTGTGGGTCGGCACTTGAGGGCAAAGATATTAGATTGTCTCTCAAATAAATTCAACATCACCCAATTGAAAAATCAAAAGATATTAGGTTGTGGATTGATGATTTGTAGAGCTGCTGTTAACGTCGAACACTAGTTTCCTTACGATCGAACCGGTGCTTGTGCAAACACGAATCCGAAATCACTAAGCAAACAATCCAGGATTTGAGAATGGATTGAAAACAGAGTGACGAAGAACACCGAGCTTCGAGAAGCTCAAAACAGAGAAAGTTTCAAGAAGAAAATTCTTATTTCACAAAATGATCCAAAGATGATTTGTTTGTTACAAAGAAATGAGCTTATATACGACGCTCTAATCCAAAGAAAAGATTTAACAAACGAAACTACCAAAACAGAGTTCGCTACTCAAGAGAAACGATAACGCCCGCGTACTTCTTCAAGCTGCAACGTCCCTCCACGTGGCAATACTTACTGGCCAGTTCTCGAAGATGTTGAATTCAAATCTTCTTCCAAAACTTGTATCAGATCTTGCCCTCCCGAAGAACCTTGACCACAAGGTGTGAATGAAGGAAACCTCTTTAGAAGATCATAATAGGATTCCCGTGTAGCCTCTGCAATTCCTTGGTTTTTCCATTTTACTAAGATCATGGTAATAGCTCTTCCACGCCTATTAACCATTTTTCTTTCCAATATAAGTTCCGATTCCTGCAACAAGACATCCTGTAAAACATGAGGAATATCAGTAGATCCTGTTGCATTTCCCCTCGCCGCTTTTAGTTGAGATACGTGAAACACAGGGTGAATCATTGAACTTGTTGGAAGATCCAACCTATAAGCCCTTTCTCCACATTTATCTGACACCTTATATGGACCATAGTATTTGGGAGCAAGTTTCTGATTCTTTCTAGTAGATAATGACTGTTGCCTATAGGGTTGCAGCTTTACAAACACCAAATCACCAATATCAAAGCACCTCTCAGTTCTATGTTTGTCAGCTTGTTGCTTCATTCAGTGTTGAGCTCTCATTAAGTGAAACTTCAGTATGAGAAGCATATTTTCCCTCTCCTGCAAAGATTTTGCCACCACTGCAACCTTAGATTCACCCGACAAATAAGGTAAGTGTAGAGGAGGTTCTTGCCCATATACGATCTCAAAAGGAGTCATCTGAGAAGCGGTATGGTAAGTGGTATTATACCAAAACTCGGCTAAGGGCAACCACTTACTCCACATATGTGGTCTATCACTGCACATGCATCTCAAGTAGGTCTCCAAGCACTTGTTTACTACCTCAGTTTGTCCATCACTCTGTGGATGATTAGCAGTTGACATATGTAGAGCTACTCCATTCAGTTTGAACAATTCTTGCCAAAAGTCACTGAGAAAAACTGAGTCTCTGTCACTAACAATAGACTTAGGAAACCCATGAAGCCTGAATACAGTATCCAAGAAAGTCTGAGCCACAGAAGCTGTAGTATAAGGATGTGACAGAGCCATAAAATGAGCAGCTTTACTCAGACGGTCCACCACTACAAAGATCACTGTCTTACCAAAGGAAGGAGGTAAACCATCGATGAAATCCATGGATATATCGGTCCAAATAGCTTCTGGTATCTCCAAAGGTTGTAATTTACCCGGATACGCAGCAGAATTGTATTTGCATCTCCGACAAATAGCACACAGTCTGATAAAATTTTGAATATCCTTAGACATTCCTCTCCAGTAAAATTTTGAATATCCTTTGTTGAGTAGCATCTCTTCCTGAGTGACCCCCACAGCTTGATTCATGCAACCACTTTAAGATATCATTTCTAACATCCACATTCTTAGGCACCACCAACTTACTTTTTTTTTCTCAAAATACCCTGCATCCAAGAGAACTTTTTTACAGACTGAGAATCTTGTTTTAGTTTTTCAATGATACCTTTAATCTCTACATTTTCTTCATAGGCTCTCTGTATATTCAGTAGGAGATCACAATCTAGCACATACATAGCCATATGTAGCACCTCTGATCCCTCAACCCTGGACAATGCATCAACAGCTACATTATCCTTACCCTATCTATATTGAATCTCATAATCGAATTCCAAGAATCTTGGTAGCATCTGCTGTTGAACTGGTGTATTTATCCTCTGCTCCAACAAGTACTTCAAACTTCTTTGGTCTGTTCTGATCACAAAGTGATGATTAAGTAGGTAATGCCTCCACTTCTGGACTGCAAATACCACGGCAAGTAGCTCCTTTTCGTATATTGACAGCAACATTTGTTTTCCTTTCAAATGTCTGCTGATATATGCTGAAGGATGACCGCATTGCATAAGGACAGCTCCTATCCTGTCACCACTTGCATCAGTTTCCACCACAAAAAGCTTATCAAACTGTGGTAAAGCTAACACAGGAGCTTCACACATAGCTTGTTTCAATGTATTAAAAGCAATTACAGCTTCTTCATTCCACATGAAAGCATCAGTTTTGGTTAATGCTGTCAGAGGTCTTGCAATACTACCAAACCCTCTCACAAACCTTCTGTAATAACCTGCAAGTCCTAAGAATCCTCTTAATTGCTTCACAGTCTTTGGAATAGGCCATTCACTCACTACTTTAACCTTACTAGGATCAGTAGAAATGCCTTCAACTTGAATGAAATGACCAAGATACTCTACTTTATCTGTTCCAAAGGCACATTTACTCCTCTTAGCAAAAAGTTGATGTGTTCTCATCAGGTCAAAAACTGCTACCAAGTGTTCTTTATGCAATTGCAGAGATGAGCTATAGACTAATATGTCATCAAAGAATACAAGGAAATTTTTTCTGAGATGTGCTCTAAACACTTCATTCATCAGTCTCTGGAATATTGTAGGGGCATTTGTGAGCCGAAAGGGCATCACTTTATATTCATAGTGCCGACTGTGAGTTTTGAAAGCTGTCTTATGCATATCTGCTGGATTCATTCTTACTTGGTGATATCCTGCTCTTAAATCTATCTTAGAGTAGACCACAAATCCTCCTAACTCATCCATAAGATCTTCAATAAGTGGAATAAGGAACCTATTTTTCACCGTCATTCCGTTTAGACCTATGTAGTATACACATAGACGCCAGCTGTCATCTTTCTTCTTTACTAACACCACAGGAGATGCATACGGGCTTGAACTAGACTGTATTGTACCTGCATCTTACAATTCTCCCACCATTTTATCAATAACATTCTTTTGATGCACAACGTATCTATATGGCCTTTGATTAATAGGATTAGACCCTTCCATGAGTGGTATACTATGATCATGACCCGTTCTAAATGGTGGTAACGTGTCAGGTTCTCTGAAAATATCTTCATAAGCAGATAACACCACCTGCAACTCCCCTTCAGACTTATCCACTGCCTCAATAGCAAAGAATTCTATACCCTCTGTGTCATTATCTTCCTGAACACAAATCATAGAAAGTTGTATGTCATCCTCACAAAATTTTTGTAATTTCTGAGCTCTAATCTCCTTCACAAAACCCTGCCGAATACCCTGCAACAACACCTTTTTGTTATTCCATTTAAACTGCATCTCAAGTTTACTGAAATCCCAAGTAATAGGACCAAGTGTCTGTAACCATTGCACTCCTAACACCATGTCACAAGATTCCAAAGGAATAACCATCAAATCAGTTTGAAACTCTTGATCCCTGAAAGTCCAGACAAATTGATTGACTTTTGCAGAAACACCAATTCTTCCTCCACCAGCAACTGTAACTCGAGTTTTACCAGGTTCTTGCAACACACACCCCAGCTTGTCTGCTATTTTCTTATCAATGAAATTATGTGTAGATCCAGAATCAATCAGAATATACAAAGTTCTCTTGTTACAGGAACCTTTAACCTTCATAGTATTGTTGTAATCTGTAGTCCCAGACATAGCACTCAAAGAGATTTGTGCAATGTCTGCATTTTCCTCTTCTTGTTCTGTTTCTAGTATCTCCTGTATGTCAATCTCATCTTCATCCTCCCATTCTAACAGGTATAATTGTGTTTTATTACGACACTTATGCTCTTTTGATCACTTATCTTCACAGTAATAACATAACCCTTTTGCTCTTTTATCATTCATTTCTTCTGTGGATACCCATTTTCTGTTTGGGGTTGATCTTCCTCTTACTTGGTTTCTGTTACCAAAGTTTTTCATTTTGGAGTCTCCCTCTTTATTAAAAGGTAAAGGTAATAGTCCCTTCTGAGTACTACCTTGACTACCATCATTACTAAACTTTGGGTTACCAGTTCCTGACCAGTTCACAATCTTTTTGGGTTGTGCTAATTCATGCAGTCTTCCCAGCATATAACAATGTTTGATATCCTGAGGTTAGAACATTCTTACATGTAGTTTAGTATCATGTCTCAATCCTGCAATGTAGGAACTCAACAGATATTCATCTGAGATATCCAATCTGATCCTTAACCTCTCAAACTTAGAGTGATAATCATCAATACCATCTGTCTCCTGTAATCTTTTCAGCTCTGCCATAGGATCATCAAATAAATCTGCAAACCTAACCTTCATTTCCACTTTATAGTGATCCCAATCCCTATTCATTCTCCTCCAATCTGCAGTTTGCATAAACGTCTGATGCCAAGCTGCTGCATCACCACTAAGTGGATTGAAGCAATCCTAATTTTTTGAAAATCCGGAGTTTCATCCATTATGAAGAATTGATCTACCTTCCAAAGCTAAGTCTTAACATCTTTTCCATCAAATCTTGGAAAATCCAACTTAGACATACGAGTTATAGATGTATGATCTTGGTTACGGTCATGATTACCATAGTTTCCCCCTCTATACTGACCATTAACATCATTAATTTGAATCCCCTGATTGCAAGAAGTTCCCGCAGCATAACGATCAATTCCACTATTTTGATTGTTCACTTGAGCACCATTACTGCGTAATAAGCCTAAAATTTGTTGCAAAGTAGAATCCATTCTAGTTTGATCTGCAACCATTCGACTTTGATGTGCTACTAATTTCTCAATTACTCCTTCACCAATACTAGATATCACAGGATTCGAAATCACATGTTCTGATTCGTCCGAACTAACCTGATTTTGATCCATCTGGTGCTCAGCTCCTATCGCAAGTTCCTTTCCCCTGGCTCGCGTCTCTACTCCCATCGTGACTTTGATCCAAGGTCGTTGGCTCTGATACCACTGTGAACGTCGAACACTAGTTTCCTTAAGATCGAACCGGTGCTTGTGCAAACACGAATCCGAAATCACTAAGCAAACAATCCAGGATTTGATAATGGATTGAAAACAGAGTGACGAAGATCACCGAGCTTTGAGAAGCTCAAAACAGAGAAAGTTTCAAGAAGAAAATTCTTATTTCACAAAATGATCCAAAGATGATTTGTTTGTTACAAAGAAATGAGCTTATATACGACGCTCTAATCCAAAGAAAAGATTTAACAAACGAAACTACCAAAACAGAGTTCGTTACTCAAGAGAAACGATAACGCCACATGTTCTATTTTGATTCGCAGAACTCATTCCCGCGTACTTCTTCAAGCTGCAACGTCCCTCCACGTGGCAACACTTCACTGGCCAGTTCTCGAAGATGTTGAATTCAAATCTTCTTCCAAAACCTGTATCAGCTGCATGTAACAACCGATTAGAACTAAATCCTAATCGATTTTTCCTATCATTCAGATTATCAGATTTAAAACTTTTGAGTAAAGGCGCATCAAAAATACGAATAAAAAAATTGAGAAATTAATTAAACGAGCAAAACATTATAATGTTCGGAGAATGCCCCTAAGTTTCGTAGTTCTAGGGTTATGTATTCGGATTTTCCGGTCAGATTCGGATCATATATTTTGGATATCGGGTATTTGGGATATAGGAAAAAAAAATCAATCGTATATTTATAAATTTTGGTTCGGGTTCGGTTTGGTATATTTCGGGTTTGTGTCAGGTATCAGGTATCTCTAGAGGACCCGAAAAATTTTCGGAAACCTGCGGGTATTGGGTTCGGTTCGGGTATTTTTAGCCGAAATACCCGAAAAAAACTAAAATATTGGTTACTTTTTATCCAAATCTTATCAGAATTACCTGAAAATACCCGAAATATCCAAAAAACTAAAACATTGGTTACTTTTTATCCAAATCTATCCGAATTACCCAAAAATTGACTTATAGTACGTATGAGATCGATCCGGAATGACTACACAGTGAATGCAGGGATAATCTATTCTAAGAAAAATATAAAAGTGGGATTTGGTTCTTAATATCTAAATGCAGCAAGTAAAAGCAGAATGTAAACTAAATGATTTAATAGTCGATGACAAAAGAACCTAGGGTGGTGATAACCGTTTTTGGGAAATCTTCTAACTAGTTTTTGGTGTTTATTCCACCTAAACGTTTATGTCTATTAACCAAGAGATATAAAATATATATATTAATCTATTCTCGTGGCACTAATCACTATGCCACTCAACTCTCGTGGCATTAACATGCAATGAATACAATCTCTAATAGTCAATCATGCGAGCTACTGCAACTCTCGTTGATCAGACTAGCTAAGCTCCTAATTGTTGGACTTTGCTCTCTTAAAGTCACTTTGTGTTTCAATGGATTGGACACACAGATTTTACTCCGTTTTGCAAGTCTCTTTGTTTTGTTGTGATTGATGTTTCTCTTACAATGAAAACTACCCGTTTTACTGTATTACATGACTCGATACTTATAGACACGTGATCAGTTACATTCGTATATACATAACCATATACGAATGTACATAACTTATACGAAAGGTTGTGAACATACGAAATAGAGCAATCGTATCCTTTCGTATGTTAACCACCTTAACAACCGTTATATTAACATTCTAATGTATTAACCTAAACTTTGTAGTTTTATAACATACAATACTTATGCTAAGATTTGATTATAATTTTCAACACTCCTCCTTAATCAAATCTTCGACTTCACTCCAAGTGTTCTTCAACGTTGCTTCGTCACGTCTCTTATGTGATCTTCCGTCAACTCTTCTCCATGATCTTCCATCACGTCTCCTCCATGATTTTCCGTCACGTCTCCTTCATGATCTTCCGTCATGTCTTTGTTTTTATATCACTCCAGTCACCGAATTCTGGCCAACAGTCCAATCAGGGATCGTTTCACTAACAAGACTCCCAAGTTTCTCCACCGGAGAATCCGACGGCTGATATTGCGTGTGTGAGTCTGATGACATAGATTCCCATCGGGAAATTTGAATGGACACTTTGGTGACATCAATACTTGTTCCTCTTCCTTCAACTTCACAACGAAGTCTTTTCGTTGATCATCTTCAAGATCAACAGCTATGAACGAATGGTTCAAAAACATCTCAGTGGTCCATCTTTTCTCAGGATCTTTAACAAAACACTTCGACAAGAAATATTTGCCTTCTTCCGACAACAACTTTGGAATCTTCGGTAACTTCATCTTCAAGACTCATATGTGTCCGTTCATACTTCTTTGAACGACAATCTTTTGCAAAATGCCCAATATTTCCATAATTGTAGCATTCTTTCTTATTCTTTGAGGCATTGCTGTGATCCTGCTTTGGTTCCTCCAGCAATCCGATTCTATGTGGTTTGCTTTCTTACAAAATCCACACCCTTTTTTGCCTTTGTTGTCACGTCTGACAACTGTTTTCCTTCTCGTATAAACATGAAACGCTAATTCGTTCATGCTTTCATTACGAGACGACACACGATATCTGTTAGATATCATTTGCCCCACATCTCCTGCGTGAGTTTTCGTCACATATTCTTCGGTTGTCTCTCCAACCGGCTTCTCTTTCTTTTCATTTTTTGCACTCATTTGCGGAACGCCTCCGTTCTTTACACCCTTAGGCAAGCTAACATCTGTGTGTTGCTTTCTCCAACAATCACTCTCATTGTGATTGTTACGTTTGCAAACGTCACACCATCTCTCGGCCTTCTTTTGACGTTTGTCTTCACGTTTGTTTCTTACTTTTGAAACAAACCTTCTTCCTTTTGATCGTGCATAGAAAGCACCTTCCGATGCATCTCTTGCTTTAATCATCTCTGGTGAGTTTTCAGATGAAGAAATCATCACAACTCCATCTTCAATGACTTGCTCCATTGTTGTCTCCATTTGCTCTGATACCATGTTGGACTTTGCTCTCTCAAAGTCATTTTGTGTTTCAAAGGATCGGACAACACACAGATTTTACTTTGTTTTGCAAGTCTCTTTGTTTTGTTATGATTGATGTTTCTCTTATAATGAAAACCACCCGTTTTACTGTATTACATGACTCGATACTTATAGATATGTGATCAGTTACATTCGTATATACACAACCATAGACGAATGTACATAATTTATACGAAAGGTTGTGAACATATGAAATAGAGCAATCATATCCTTTTGTATGTTAACCACCTTAACATTCTAATGTATTAACCAAAACTTTGTAGTTTTATAACATACAATACTTATGTTGAAGATTTAATTATAATTTTCAACACTAATATGCTTGTTCTGGAACCCTAATCCACTCTCATGGTATTCAGAATCCCATGATATGAAACTAACTTGATCATGGCCAATTTAGTGTTAAGATCACATGCAGGAATAGATTTAATAATTACAACCCTAAAACATCAAAACCGAATCATGGATTCCCCTAATCTATCACCACCCCTAGGTTCTAAGAGATCTACTCACTCATAGTACTGCAAACAATCACAACATATGATTAATAAGAAAACATAATAGAGACTATAAATAAGAACAAAGATTAAAGCAAAAAGGAAATCTTATTGTCTCGTAATGTAGAATTGCATAAAACAAATGGAAATCTAAGAAAAAAGAGTTAAAAAGAGTTTAGAAGTGTTTTCTAGGGCTTTTTGTTACAAAAGGTCATGTTTAGGAGGCTATATATATAAGGCTCAAGTAAAATTAGGTCAGTCCTGTTCAAACAGGGTTGATCCAAGTCGAGACCGCTTACGGTCGATGCTAATGATCGATGTGAATCGCTTGAATAGCATCTACTGCTTCCGCTTGATGCTTGGGGTCGATGTGGATTTCCTTGAACTGTAGCGACCACTTTCGCTCGATGCTGACTCCTGGAACTGCAACGACTGCTTCTGGTCGATACTAACATTAGCGGCTGACGCATGAATTCCTGTTTTGCACCAAAATCTTCTGTAAAACCCCGATCTTCATGCTTTTTTTTTTGGAATGAATGTTAAATTATATTCAAGCAAAAAAATAACGTTTTTACATTAAATGCAACTTTTTAGTGGAAAATATGTTGAAAAAAAAAATTCTGAAAATGACTCGATTTTGAATAATGAACAGTTGTCTCGTTAACTCGTTAAAACCCAATGACAGAAAACCCAATTGGGACAAAACTGTCGATGGGAAAAAGAGTACAAGCTGTTCATTAAGAGCCATGAATGATAAGATGAAGAAAAACCAAACACCAATGAAGGTGAGTGTAGCCTTATCAACGTGTTGACAACCAAATCTGAACAAAGAGGTGTTCTATAATGTGATCCCGACTGATAGACCTCCACCACAACCTCCACCGGCCCATTCTGTAAGATCGTCGAGCTCACGACGTTAAAAAACCATTCTATCTTTTTAATACTTATTTTTCAATTTTCAGTTTTTCAATATGTCACTATTTATGTTTTTCTTTTGTTTTTCTGTTTTTTTTTTTCTGTTTTAATATTCAGGATATTTACACCATATAAAAAAATTTAAAAAAAAGTTTATATTTTAAAATTTTGGTATTTTGCATTTTTTAGTTTTAATTGTAAGTTTTAAAAGTCTTTAATTTGAAAAGAATAATATATATATATATATATATATAAATTGTTATTTCGTTTTTCTTTTTCGTTTTTGTGTTTTAATTTTCAGATTATTTTCAACATAAAAAAATATATATATATATATATATATATAAATCAAGGACTTGAAAACGTGGGAGCTAATCATACCCACGAACTTGATAAGAGAATTACGGTATGAATTCTTTTGCTTTTTATCCCCTTTACAGTTTTATGTCTTGATCTTATGGAGGTAATTCTTTTTCCTTGACATCTTTTGATGGAAGTTTTACCATAAGTTTTTCGCATTTGAGAGATTATTACACTCTTTTCCTCATTCATAAGTTCAATAACATGTGAAAAGGTTTTTATTGAGATAGCGACAAAATTTGTTAATTGTGTTATTTGTGTTTATGTTTGGATGCTTTGTTGGATAGTGTATGATCTTTACTAGAAAATTTGGAAAATCCATGAGTGGATCAACAAACCCCAAAAAGGATCGTTCTTCCGGAGACTTAAACGAATCGGAGTTGACTTCTCACCTTAATGAATTTAATTATTCTCGATTTGGGGATTGAGATACATCAGACATGATACCTTTATGAGACCCTGCAAGGCTCGTCTAAGTAAGTATGATTCCCCTCTTCCTTCCCTTCGATTAGATAAGAAAAGAAAAGAAAAAAAAAAGAAAAGAAAAAAACAAGAGAAGAAAAAACAAAGAAAAAAGGATATAGAAGCGAACCGGGCATTGGAAATAACCACTTTCAATATTTGCGTCTCAAGAAAACTTTTCCTAGAAAAAGAAAAGAGCTTAAGAGAAAAGGCGATCGATAGAAAAAATAAAATGATACCCTAGAAAAGTAGGGACAAATCTATCGACCTTGAAGTGAGAAAAGGAAGAGGAAGGGAATTGTACTAAGATGGTTTTGAGCTTACAGAGATCCTAAAGAGTATGTGTTCATGTCTTTTGATTGATATTCCCAAGTTGAGAACACATGCTTAGAATAAAAAGAGGAGCCAACAATGAGAAATCTATAGTCAAGGGAGAAGCGGTTTGGATTAAGGTGCGTTGACATGCTTATGGTGAAGTACATGAGTACATTAGAGATCATTCTGAGACGAAAAGCACTTAATACAATAATGTCACAAGGTACAAGTTCACTCTCCTTATCTTTATCGTTTTAAATAAAATAACTTCACTATGCTTAGCTTTTGTTTGCTTGAGGACAAGCAAAAGATAAGTTTGAGAGAGTTGATAGAGCTCATATTTACATGTTTTTACATATTAATATAGACTAATATCATGCGATAGAACTATATTTTAGGACTACTTTAGTGCATTTGCATGTGTTTGTGAGTTTATAGGTACTTAAAGCAAAACCCATGCTTTTGGAGTGTTTTGGAGCCTTAAGAAGCCATGGGGACTTTGGAGTCACTTGTTCGTGCCAAGAACATCACAGGAAGCTTCCAGAGAAGCTTTACAAATCAGAATCGACATGTGCATCAACCCTACGTGGTCGATGCTAGCCCCGATGGAAGAAACTCGAAATTTGACATTTTTGATCTATCTGCACTGTTTGGAGGCTTACGGTCTAAGGAGAAGTAATTAATCTACAAAACGACTTGATATGGAATCTTGATTCAAAATGGAAGCTCTGAGACTTGGAATCAAGTCAAGATCTGCTCAGAATAAGAAGATATGAATTTTACAAGTTAGGATGGAATCTTGACTCATCAGAGAAGCTACACGAATTTGAATCATACCAAAATGAAATTAGATGAGAAAGTTATTCAACTTCTAAACCGGAAGATCCTACACTTGCCTTATTTGACACCCTGCGCGTTTAATTCGCAAAAGATCTTTCCCCAACCTCCTTGGGCACGACCTATCCTCCTCCTAAAGCCCTAAACTCTATATAAAGACATGTAATGCTCATTAGAAAGGGTTCCCACTTTTTGGTGGCCACCACTTAGAGAGAAAAGTCTCAAAACCCTTTGTTCTTATGTTTTGTTTATGATAATGCCTTAGTTCTTCTAGTTCTTCTTCTTCTTATTGATTTACTTTATTTACTGTTTTTGTTTATTGTTTATCATGTCTTCCTACTTATATCCTGCCGTCACCCTAGGAGGTATGAGTGAGTAGATCCTTTAGATTTCTGGGGTAGAGATCGATGATGGGATCTATGTTATAGGATTTCATATGTTTGCTGCTCTTAATCGATCTAGCTACTCTAATATTCATTCTTAATGCTAAGCTATGTCCTACGGGATGTGCTTAAAAGAGAGTATCAGCTATGGTCGAGTTTGTTGTTTGATAGAATTAATCATTGATTTAACTCTTGCTAAGTTAGGTTAAAACCATAGGAACACTTCACCACGAGAGTGGACTGCGTTTTAGAAACATCTATCAATCACTTCGTATTACTTAAAACACAAAGTTTATGAATATTTAGTAATCGATGATGGGATTGTGCGCAATGCGTGAAAGTCGCCACGAGAGTGGGTCAGACACAGTGACTAGCATACCACGAGAGTGGACTGGTGTATAATCGATATCCCTAGATTGACAAACAAAAACTAAATTGGTAAAAACATAAATCCTAAATATAGACTCCCTGAAATCGTTCTCATTCACACTAGAGATCAATTGTTAAATTATTTATTTAAGTTATTTAAATTAAGTTATTTTATATTTATGTTATTTAAGTTATGCCATTTATAATCTGTTATTTATTTTCTGCACTTTAATATCTGCAATTTACATTTCTGCAATTTACATTTCCGCACTTTATATTTCCGCAATTTATTTTCTGCAATTTAATTTTCGCACTTTAATTTATGCACTTTTATTTTATACACTTTATTTTCAGCTATTTATTTTATGTAATTTAATTCTGTAATTTATTTATGCAATTTACTTTATGTTATTTAAATTACGCAATTTACTTTATGTTATTTAAATTATGCAGTTTACTTTATGCAATTTAATTTAGTTATTTAATTATTGTTTAATTATTTTACGCACTTTAGATAGTAGAATTAAAATCCCAAAACAAATATAATTCACCTAGATTAGATTCATTCCTGCAATCTCTGTGTGTTATTATTCTCAGTCTCTGTGGATCGATCCCGATTATACTACAATTGCATTTAACCGTGCACTTGCGGTCACATCGGGTTAAACTCTCTAGGAAACTCGGGTAAAACCTGGTGAGAAGAGGTGAAACAAATCCTCCCCATCAAGTTTTTGGCGCCGTTGCCGGGGACTGTAGCAATAGCCATAGAGATTTGGTTTGAATCTGAGACTAGGTTTCTTTTTATTTTTCTATTTAGTTTAATTTTTTGTTTTTGATTTTTCAGGTGAATAAATTCGAAAAGCTAAAAATGAACCAATTGCTGGACTGGGAGAATGAGAATGTGGTGTGTATGCAAAGGGTGGTACGAACAATAGGCATGGTCGACGAGCCAATAAGCTACATCCCACGCACAGGAATCCGACCACCACCGGTCGATGTTGGATACGAGATCGAGATCAGCTTGGTTGAGATGATCCAAGGCGATAAGTTTCATGGTTTATCAACAGAAAATCCTATGGATCATATAAATCAATTCGACAAGTTGTGCGACTTGGTGAAAATATACGGTCTCTCTGAAGATGCATTAAAACTTCGTTTATTCCCATTTTCACTTCGGGGTAAAGCACAAGAGTGGGAGAAATACATTCCATCTGAGACCGTTACGACGTGGAGTGAATGCCAGAAAGAATTCCTAAAAAGGTTCTTCTCAAACGCTAGAATAGCCCATTGGAGAAACAAGATATCAAGCTACACGCAACAAAACACCGAGAGCTTTGGAGAAGCTTGGGTGAGGATTTCAGAATATACTAGACAATGCCCTCATCATGGATTCAGCGATGGGTCATTACTTAGCGTTTTCTACCACGAATTGTCACATGAGTACCGTACGTTACTCTTCGTAGCTAGTTACGAAGCCTTTTTGAGGCTAGATGCAAATCATGGAATGACTCTAGTGGAGAACTTGGCTCAATGTGAAACAAGCCTAGAAGAGAACCACGATCGTGTGAATAGACATGTTGATATCCAAGAGGAGGAGGAGGAGCTGACCATCGAAGCATTGAACAAAAAATAGACAAATTTCTGAAGTTAAAGCAAAGATCAGTAAACTACGAAAAAAAATTTCAAGACGATCGAATGCTTTCCAAGGATGGATATGCCGAAGTATGCCACGTCACGGAGTACCAACCTCACCATCCTACGGAGCCTACTCACCAAAGTCATCAGAGGAGTCTTATCCCGGAGAAAAACGTTTCAGCAAGGTCTTTAACGGAGCCTATTGATAGCACCATATTTTACCTATTTTTATGTATTCATTTAGTGTAGTTTTATATGTTATCACTAATATATAGGATAGTTTTAGTGTATTTGCATGTGTTTGTGTGTTTCTAGGTACTTGGAGGAAATCATACATTTTTAGAGTGTTTTGGAGTCCTAAAAAGCCACACGGACTTTGGAGCTAGTTGGTCGGGCCAAGAACATCACGAAAAGACATTTCAAGAGCCTCCCAAAGGAAGCAGCTGCCCTAGCATCGAACCAGGGCCATCAACGCTCCTCCTGAGCAGGATCGTCGACCCACTCCGTCGAACCAGGGCCACCGACGTTCTCCACGGACCGGACATGAAGCTGACGACAAATACCATCGATGCAAGCATCGACTGTGCGTAGTCGATGCCACACCTAAAGATTCACGTCAACCAAGGACGTAGAGCGTGGCCAATCGATGCTGGCCTCGACGGAAGAAACTCGAGATTCAACATTTTGACATGTTTGCACTGTTTGAAGGCTTACGGTCGAACAAAAAGGAATTAAGCTACAAACCAACTTGTTATGGAATTCTGACTCAAAATAGAATCTTTGAGAGTTAGAATCAGGTCAAAATCTGCCATGAATCAGAAGATATGATTTTTACAAGTCACGTGACTCTAAACTTACCTGATTTGGACCTACATGCACTGTTTCAAACATTGCGATCTAACCAGAAGGAACTTGGCTACAAAACGACTTGATATAGAATCTTGATTAAAAATAGAAGCTCTGAAAATTGGAATCATACCAAATCGAGATCAGATGCGAAATTTATTCAAGTTCTAATCCAGAAGATCCTACACTTGCCTTATTTAGCTCCCTACGAGTTTAATTCGCAAAAGATCTTTCCCCAACCTCCTTGGGCACGACCTAGCCTCCTCCTAAAGCCTTAAACTCTATATAAACACATGTAATACTGATTAGAAAGAGTTCCCACTTTTTGGTGGCCACCACTTAGAGAGAAAAGTCTCAAAACTTTTTGTTCTTATGTTTTGATTATGATATTGCTTTAGTTCTTCTTCTTCTTATTTCTTTGCTTTATTTACTGATTTTTTTTATTGTTTATCATGTATTCCTACTCATATCATGTCGTCACCCTCGGAGGTATGAGTGAGAAGATCCTTTAGATCTCTAGGGTAGAGATCGATGATGGGATCTATGTTAGAGGATTTCATATGTTTGTTGTTCTTAATCGATCTAGCTACTCTAATATTAATTCTTAAAGCTAAGTTATTTCCTATGAGATGTGCTTAAGATTATAACCGAGCCAGTAGGCAAGGTTATACGAATATAAGCTCTTACCACCACGAGAGTTGGTCAAAACTTCAGATCTGAATATTAGAGAGTAGTAGCTATGGTCGAGTTTGTGGTTTGATAGAATTAATCATTGATCTAGCTCTTGTTAAGTTAGGTTAAAACCTTAGGAACACTTCACCACGAGAGTGGGTTGTGTTTCACAAACAGATCTATCAATCACTTCGTATTACTGAAAACACAATGCCGTTTGATTGACAGTCCGACGGAAGTTTATGAATACTTAGTAATCGATGATGGGATTGTGCGCAATGCGTGAAAGTCGCCACGAGAGTGAGTCGGACACAGTGACTAGCATACCATGAGAGTGGACTGGTCTATAACAGAAAATTCCTAGATTGACAAACACAAACTAAATTGGTAAAAACATAAATCCTAAATATAGACTCCTTGAAATCATTCTCATTTACCCTAGAGATCATTTGTTAATTTAATTTAAGTTATTTAATTTAAGTTATTTTATATTTATGTTATTTAATTTATGCCATTTATTTTCTGTTATTTATTATCTGCAATTTAATTTCTGCAACTTATTTTATGCACTTTATTTTCTGCGATTTACATTTCTGCAATTTACATTTCCGCACTTTATATTTCCGCAATTTATTTTCTGCAGTTTAATTTCCACACTTTAATTTATGCACTTTTATTTTATGCATTTTATTTTCAGCTATTTATTTTATGCAATTTAATTCAGTAATTTATTTAGGCAGTTTACTTTATGTTAATTAAATTATGCAATTTACTTTATGCAATTTAATTTATTTATTTAATTACTGCCAATTTATTTTACGCATTTTTATTATTCATTTAGTTTATGCATTTCAATTAATTTGAACTTAAAAACAAACCCAAATCAATTATAACTCACCAAGATTAGATTCACACCTATAATTTATGTGTAGTTATTCTCAGTCTCTGTGGATCGATCCCAATTATACTACAATTGCATTTAACCGTGCACTTGTGGTCACATCGGGTTAAACTCTCGAGGAAACTCGGGTGAAATCTGGTGGTGGGAAGAAGCGTAATCTTCTCCCCCTGTTACCTATCGAGCCAAGGCATCGACCACACCAGGTCGATGCTATTCCCACCGAACATCCTCATCGAGCACAGGCGGTCGATGCTTTTCCAGAGGCAAAGCCTGACGACGCTCGGAGACCATCGACGTAAACATCGACCAAGCAAGGTCAATGCCATTCCTAGAGGACCCAACGAGCATACACATCGAGCAGGAGGGGTCGATGCCAAGCTGACAACGGAAGACATCGACGCTTGCATGGACTGCTAGAATCGACCAGGAGCAATCAATGCTAATCCAAGAGACTTCACATCGACCAGACGAGGTTGATGCCCTTCAAGGAGTGACCACCGGACATTCACATCGAGCAGAAGCGACCGATGCACCCTCAGAAGAAACCATCGGACACCTCCATCAACCATATCTAGTCGATGCACCTCTGAGGACTCCCGAGACCGCTCCACCGATACTGAGACGCCCACATGACGACTTCCTTGGAGGCATAGGACATGATTATGAGCCAAACAGAAGCTGCAACATCATCACTAACACGGACAATCACGTGGCAGCCCCTCTCCAAATCTTTGAAGAAGAAGAAAATTCCTCGAAGCATACATTCTTCCGAGGGCATGTTCAATACAATCAAAGATGGACAAGCTCATTCACCGATCCAATCAACAAGGAAAAGTTTCGGATATTGGGTAAATGCATACCGGAGACAACATCATTTATAAATAGAGACCCGATTAGAACACTTTTCAACAGGGAAAATCCTGGACAATACAAAGTCCCATGTTCTATCCAAGGTTTTGAGTTCGATGACACTATATGTGACTCCGAAGCAAGCATCAATATCATGTACATGGAAAGAGCTAAGCTAATGGGAATCACAAATCTACAACCATTGAAGGTTCAAATTGGACTCGCCAACGCCGATGTAATGAGTTCAAATGGAGTAGCTAAGGATGCCATGGTTTGGATGAATTGTAAATCATTTGCATGCGGTCAGAGGCGGTGATCGATTGGCCTAAACGACGAGCCTCGTTCACATCGGTGAACAAAGAGGTGTTCTATAATGTGATCCCGACTGATAGACCTCCACCACAACCTCCACTGGCCCATTCTGTAAGCTCGTTGAGCTCACGATGTTAAAAAACCATTCTATCTTTTTAATACTTATTTTTTAATTTTCAGTTTTTCAATGTCGCTATTTTCGTTTTTCTTTTGTTTTTCTGTTTTAATTTTCAGGATATTTACACCATATAAAAAAAAAATTTAAAAAGTTTATATTTTCAAATTTTCGTATTTTTGCATTTTTTAGTTTTAATTGTAAGTTTTAAAAGTCTTTAATTTGAAAAGAATAATAATAAATATATATAAATAAATAAAAAATTGTTATTTCGTTTTTCTTTTTCGTTTTTGTGTTTTAATTTTCAGGTTATTTTCAACATAAATATATATATATATATATATATATATATATATATATATAAATCAAGGACTTGAAAACGTGGGAGCTAATCATACTCACGAACCCGATAAGAGAATTACGGTATGAATTATTTTGCTTTTTATTCCCTTTACAGTTTTATTTCAACACGCGAACGTTGTGATTTAAGTGTGGAGGGGGGTTTTGCGATCTATGGAGGTAATTCTTTTTCCTTGACATCTTTTGATGGAAGTTTTACCATAAGTTTTTCTCATTTTTAGAGATTGTTACACTCTTTTCCTCATTCATAAGTTCAATAACATGTGAAATAAATTTTATTGAGATAGCGATAAAAATTGTTAATTGTGTTATTTGTGTTTATGTTTGGATGCTTTGTTGGATAGTATATGATCTTTACTAGGAAATTTGGAAAATCCATGAGTGGATCAACAAACTCCAAAAAGGATCGTTCTTCCGGAGACTTAAACGAATCGGAGTTGACTTCTCACCTTAATGAATTTAATTATTCTCGATTTGGAGCTTGAGATACATCGGACATGATACCTTTATGAGACCTTGCAAGGCTCGTCTAAGTAAGTACGATTCCCCTCTTCCTTCCCTTCGATTAGATAAGAAAAGAAAAGAAAAAAAAAAGAAAAGAAAAAAACAAGAGAAGAAAAAACAAAGAAAAAAGGATATAGAAGCGAACCGGGCATTTAAAATAACCACTTTCAATGTTCGCGTCTCAAGAAAACTTTTCCTAGAAAAAGAAAAGAGCTTAAGAGAAAAGACGATCGATAGAAAAAATAAAATGATACCCTAGAAAAGTAGGGACAAATCGATCGACCTTGAAGTGAGAAAAGGAAGAGGAAATGAATTGTACTAAGACGGTTTTGAGCTTACAGAGATCCTAAATAGTATGTGTTCATGTCTTTTGATTGATATTCCCAAGTTGAGAACACATGCTTAGATTAAAAAGAGGAGTCAACAATGAGAAATCTATAGTCAAGGGAGGAGCGGTTTGGATTAAGGTGCGTTGCCATGCTTATGGTGAAGTACATGAGTACAATAAAGATCATTCCAATTCCACAAAGACGAAAAGCACTTAACACCATAATGTCACAAGGTACAAGTTCACTCTCCTTATCTTTATCGTTTTAAATAAAATAATTTCACTATGCTTAGCTTTTGTTTGCTTCAGGACAAGCAAAAGATAAGTATGAGAGAGTTGATAGAGCTCATATTTACATATTTTTACATATTAATATAGACTAATATCATGCGTTAGAACTATCATTTAGGACTACTTTAGTGCATTTGCATGTGTTTGTGAGTTTATAGGTACTTAGAGCAAAACCCATGCTTTTGGAGTGTTTTGGAGCCTTAAGAAGCCATGGGAACTTTGGAGTCACTTATTCGGGCCAAGAACATCATGGGAAGCTTCCGGAGAAGCTTCAAAAAGCAGAATCTACATGTGCATCGACCCTACGTAGTCGATGCTAGCCCCGACGGAAGAAACTCGAAATTCGACGTTTTTGACCTGTCTTCACTGTTTGGAGTCTTACGGTCTAACAAAAAGTAATTAAGCTACAAAACGTCTTTCTATGGAATCTTGATTCAAAATGGAAGCTCTGAGAGTTGGAATCAGGTCAAGAGCTGCTCAGAATAAGAAGATATGATTTTTACAAATCAGGTGACTCTGAACTTACCCGATTTGGACCTACTTGCATGGTTTGGAACATTGCGATCGAACCAGAAAGAATTAGGATGCGAAACGACCTGGTATGGAATATTGACTCATCAGAGAAGCTACACAAATTGGAATGATACCAAAACGAGATCATATGCGAAAGTTATTCAACTTCTAAAACGGAAGATCCTATAATTGCCTTATTTGGCACCCTGCGAGTTTAATTCGCAAAAGATCTTTCTCCAACCTCCTTGGGCACGACCTAGCCTCCTCCTAAAGCTTTAAGCTCTATATAAATACATGTAATGCTCATTAGAAAGGGTTCCCACTTTTTGGTGGCCACCACTTAGAGAGAAAAGTCTCAAAACCCTTTGTTCTTATGTTTTGTTTATGATAATGCTTTAGTTCTCTAGTTCTTCTTATTGCTTTAGTTTATTTACTGTTTTTGTTTATTTTTTATCATGTATTGCTCCTCTATATCAGATAAATGAGTCCATCTCTCATAAGCTTCCAAGTCATATGTCGAAGTGTCTTGTGTCGGATTTAATAAAGTCTCCATTTGCACTTGACACAATTGCTCATATGCCTCTTTCGTTTTCTTTGAGATGTCACCAAGTTTATCCTTTCCCATATTTCGTAAAGCTGGCTTCAAATCATTAAGTTTTTTCGTCAATCGGTGAAGAGCAGATGTTTAAACAAATAAAGGAGAATACCCTTGCCAATGATCTTTTATCAACCCATCAAAACGTGATAATTTTGTCAGGACATTTGCAAATTTAAATGGCCTTCTACCAACCTCTAGTTGAGCTTTACTAACAATCTTACACCTCAAATGATTTGAACAACCACTCGAATCAAATGTCGAATAAGAATTCCGAAACATACGGCCCCAAGCTTCATTCACTAAACAACGAGCCAACTTCTTACACACCAAACCACTTTCACGTTTATTAGTCCAAGTAAACAATTAATGGACCCTTGAAAACCAAATCTTATAATTGACAATGATTTATTACCTCTTTAAATTCCAGCATTCCCGAACTCGGAGCAGCCAAAGACGAGTTGGAGTGTTCAGCCATGTCAATAATTTCATTAAAATCCCCACTAATTATCCATGCTTTATTCCTGAACATCGCTGAAGCTGAATGATTCTGAAGATTCTCCCATAACCGCTTCCGTTCTTCCTGAAAATATGAAGCATACACAAACGTGCAAAAGAATTCCTCCTCCAAACTATCCAACAAAACTGAACAATTAATAAGCTGATTACTTTTATACTGTGGAGTAACACGTGTATTCTCCTTCCAAACAACTCATATACGACCCAACCTGTGATTTTCATAATTAGAAATAAAAGACCAATCTCTGAAAATTGTAGAAACAATAGAAGAAGCCTTGCTTTCTTTGACTCGTGTCTCCAAAAAACCTCCAAACTGCATAGAACCTTGATTAACCCAATGACGGATTACGGAATGTTTTTAGATTTGTTGAGTCCACGCACATTCCAATGTTTTTTCTTGAGTGCCTTTTTACTCGAAACACTTGGAATACTTGTGTTTTGAGCAACTGAGCCTGATTTTGTCTTATATATAGATCAAGTAACTCGTGGGAGTGAAGGCCGCTGTCCATGTCCATCAAGAGCAACTGAACTGGTTTTTCCGACTTCAACATCACAAGCTGTTTTTTTTTATCAATTTTGACGAGTTCGGAAGGAGAAGCTGTGGACATGATTTCCCCTTCTTCCATTATCACTTATGTATCTTGCTGTTTTGAATCCATTGCTGCTTTATTCTCCCCATCCTCTTCCGCTAAAATGGAAAATATCGAGGGAGATATGAAATTCGTGTTCTCATTTAAGATCTTAGGCGTCCCCAGCTTTTCCGGCGAGGGAGATACTTTTGTCCACTCCTCCTCAGGTCGCTCATTCCTTAAAGTAACATTGAGAATAGAGATAATTTCTTGTGCTACAGCGGAAGCATTATTAGCTAAACATTTCGGATTCTCCGCAACTGAATTTTTCCCAGCAGAGAGCAAGTATTCTGTTTCCTGAACCACAAGCTGTTTGGTACTCACATTGATACTAGTTTCAACACCCGCGTCTATAGCGATTGCAACAGGATGTGTTGAATCTAGACCCTTCTGATCACCCGCGTTTGTAGCTGAATCTACAGGATGTGTTGGGGCTATTTCATGGTGAATCAGTTGATCGCTAGAGGTTTGAACAACCTCATCTTTCTTATGACATGCTTTGGAAAAATGACCCCATTTGGAACATTTAGTACACTTAGGAGGTAACCAAGGGTATTGAAACTCCAATGTCACATCCATGCCATTCTTCGATTTGTATCTGAACGTTTTGGGAAGATCCTTGGTGAGATCGACTTCAACATATACTTTTGCTTCATCAAAAACATTGCACATTTCCGTTTCCGGGTGCAATTTCTTTGCTTCACCAATAACGCTGGTTAGGAGTTTTATTCCTTTCCAAGAGAACATCATTTGTGGTATGTTCTTAACCTTTACCCAAAGGGGCATCGTCTTCAATGCGGGTTGATTTTCCTCACTAGCTGGGTCATATTTGGAAACCACCATTGGTTTATCCGCAATATTCCACATTCCACGTCGAAGGATCCGTTCACGTACATCTCGATCACGAATCTGAAACTTAATCGTTGAGTCGTTTACCACAAAAGCATCAATACGCAACGATTTATATCCATAGGTCCATATTTTGTTGACTATTATATGGACTTTGGCAATGTGAGGAGTCCTATCAGGAAACTGACCTACAAATAGATCCTCCCAAAGTGGTGAAGAATCCATAAACGCTTCATCCGGAATCCAGTCGATATGCTCGCCGTTTTCCAGATCAATTTTTACCTTAAGTTTCGAAGAAGACTTCCTTTGCACGATAGTGGCATAGGAAGGGTTTGAATTTGCTGTCATCGGAGATGACGGCTGATCAGATTGAAGAGCAGTAACGAAATGTTCAACTGCTCCAAGATCGGAATCAATAGGTTCCTACACCAAAACACCACTCGGAAACATTACACCACCAGAATAACCCTTGTCTCCAGCCTGTTCATCCGATACCACCGCAGCCATACCATTTCCTGAGTCCCGAACCACCGAAGCCGTCTCCGGAGATGATGGTTGAGAGACCATCACGCCGGAAACCAGCGGAAGAAAACCCTAGAATATCACCTTTTGCGTCGGCCAAAAATCGCCTTCGGATCTCCCTTGCCACGTCAGCAGATTAACTTTTTGATCTTCATGCTTTTGCTCCAAGTTCCTAAGAAAGACATCTAGAAACATGCAAGTGCACTAATATAGTCCTAAATGCTTGTTAGAGTGCATAAAACTATCTTATATAAAGATCCTAAATGGACTAAATATGCGTGTTATCAAGCACGTCCTCTTTCTTCCTACTCCATCAAAGTTAAGAACCACTCTAAACTTGCTCAACTTTCTATTCGAATGGCAGATACCAATCCCGTCGTTTCTTCACTGGTGATTACAAATGGTACGCAGTGGCAGAGGTACAGTAGTGGGAGGGGGTCAGATGACCCTCACCAATCTATAAATTTTTGTTACAAGCATATGCCCCATTTTGTTTATTGTGGTGAATTGGTTATTTTCGACTCCATGTCCAGTGGTCAAATGTTTTCTTTGCACCCATGAAAATTATATTTTATTTTATTCAGTCATTTGTTTATATTTTCACTTTGTGTTTTCCCGAAACAATCAATGAATAACTAGTTCTTTTCTAATTTTTATCTTGTTTTTTTTTTTTGGCAATTATGTTTTAAGGAAATATTATTGAAAATATGACAAAATATCTGAAAATGATATTATATATACCGTATAGTATGAGCTGTCAAAAAATATATATATATAGATATATATCGTATATTATGACTATATAACAAACATAACTTATCCCTTATTTTATTTATTTTCAAATACAATGATTTTTTTTCTTAAGTTAGAATACTTTTTTAAATTAAATAGTATATTATATTATTTATTTAATTAAAAATTAAAATTAGACCCATGTGTAATTTATTTCTAGTTCCGCCATTGATGGTACGTATTGAGTATTGGTTTAGTTTCGTAAGTCCCATAGATTTAAACTTAACCTTCCTCATCATTCATCATCAAAATAATCAATCTTCGTTTTATCCTATAAATTTGAAATAATGTATGCTATTTTTCTTATAAAAACTTTAGGAGACGGGTCATATACCCAAAAGGTGACGACCAGAACTATGGGAATGGATTTATATCAATGTATGTTGAAATAGATAAAGCACATTTCGTTGTTAATTCGATGGGTATATGAAAAATTTGACCAGAACAAAAAGTCATCGTAAAATCATCATTAACATTTCGTTGTTAATTAGATGTCAACATTACCGACGATTAAACGACAAAATGCTTGTAGTCGTGAAAACGAGAGTAATACGATGCTTACTTACTTTGAAAAAACATCGAATTTTGTTTGCGAAAAGTTATTGGAAATGTGTAATGTTCGACTTAAGATTGTCGTAACATATTCCAACGTGACATCGTCGGAAAGTTTTGTCGACGACGAATTACCGAAGCCTACAATTGCAAGAAGTCGTATCGTTAACCAATTACGAAGTAACGATAATACTTATTCTCATCAGTCGTAAATGTGTTGCTTAGTAACAACGACTTAACGAATGTTTGAAAAATAATATATTCAAGATTTATTTTTAAAATTTTTTTAAATATTAAAAATAATTAAATAAATAATTTTATCAAATTTTTAATAAAAATATATATATATATATATATAGTTTTTACTAAAAAAAATGAAATTATAAATATCAATATTAATGTCAAAATCGAAATTCTCAATGTCGCCCGACTCAGCTTCTAAATCCAATCTCGAATCTCGTTGCTCTGGTGGTTGAGTACTTTTAGCTGGCACCTGAGCTGTTCTGCTGGTAGAAGCAGCTTCCGCTCGTCGTCTCCGTTTTTTTAGTAAAACGGCCGCTATCTAGGAATTGCCAATAGGCTATTGGCAATAGCCATAATCTCGAAGATGCTGTCGTACTCCGTCTACACCTCTTAATGATATGTCATTTAATTCACCTCTAACGTCGCAATCTTATCGTTTGCTTAATGTAACGGCGTGCGTAATACGTTTGGATTATTTCGGGATATGTATGTGGGGCAAGCGAAGAGGCAGAAGGGACATCCAGAAGAGATCCAAATCTTACAACTTTTCCTTTTTTCTTAGGGAAAACTTACAAATAATTAATAATTATAAGTAATATAATGTTCCTGAATAATTGATTTTTTAGAGTTTTAACACATATTAACAATTTTCAATAACTATGAACCAATAATATTTGTATATATTTAATTATTTTCAGTTAATATTTTTTGAAATGTACAATTCAATAATTAAAACTAGAATTAGTTTCGTGCTACAGCACGGGTTAATATATCTTTTAAAATTTAGAATTATAAATTTATATTTATTATAATGAGATAATATATTCTTTTGTTAAGATTAAGTAATTGTAATCTAGATTATAAAGAATATTGATGACATATAAGGTTTATTCTCGCTATCTATATATCAATAAATGAACAAAATCGTAATCTAGTTTTTCTTATTAGTGGTTAGAATTTAAAATCGTGTGTTTTAGGTTTTATTTTGATTTTATTTTATTTATAAAAAAAGATAAACATGTAAATGTAGGTTTTAGATTTTGCAAAATAAAATCTTTCACAATATTTACATGTTTATTGATATTATCGATTATAATATATTTTTTTGTAGAAAGATTTTGATTAATTTTAAAACAAAAAAACAGAAAGATATTTAAACATTTATGCACTACATGTTATTTTGAAATTTGTTATTTATTAGAAGTGATTTTTTCCCTAAAATCTCGATAATAATTATAGAAGATTCAGTAAGTGGTTTAGGTAAATAAGTAATGAAATATTTAAGAAATTATCGATATTTAAGGATATTTAGGTAAATCTCGATATATTTGATTTTATTTTATTTAATAATCTTTGATTTTAATTAAATGATCACATAATAACTAATAACTAAAATATTTTTACTGAGAGATTAAAATTTGTTTTTTATGTAATGGCAATGTGATGTAAATATTTACACTTTTTAATGTTTATTTATAAGTGTACTCTCCAAATAATGTATAGGAGATGTAGAAAAAAATTAAAAAATCAAATTTTGTGGAACAAGGAAAAAAAACTAGAAAATCAATTATTTAAGAACAAAGGAAGTATATATATATCAGTTAGAATTAAAGTAAGTAAATAATTAATGATTGAAATTAACTATTAAGCATGTGCATATATATATATATACACGAGAGAGTGTAAGATTGTTAAACAAGTGCATAATAATGTTTTGTAGGGTTCTAAAGTTGTATCCCAGGGGCCACTCTACACCAGATAGTAAATGGTTATCCATTTTTCTGTCATTTGCTGATGACGAAATTTTAAAGGAAGATGAAAATATTTACGTGGAAGCACATGTGAAAGTTGAACACCCTCGTGGATCCAAGCACCTGAGTAACAAGCGTTGGTTATAGAATACTATTTACTTTATTATTTCGTAGCTTATGAGGAGAATAAATTAATAGTGGCTAACGAGATGTATTTGGCGTTCCTGATTCTCAGTTAAGTAATGCTTACATAGTTACATATTCTATGTTATTGTAGTTAACTGGTGGTTCGATAGACCAGGCCAGGGTTATGGACTTATGGTTGGGATCAGTTCGTGTCTATAGCTGAACTTCCGAAGTCTTACTTGGACGAGGAAGATACTTTGAAAGTTGAGATTGAATTTGAAGTTGTTTCTGCGACCAAATATTCTTCCATTACCTAAGTTATACTTTTAGAATATTTTTGTGTTCCAAACGCTCTTAAAATCTCTTAAAGTTTTTTTTTTTAATTTTTGTTACATTTTTGGTCTAATAATTTGCCAACTTGTCTGCACCATGATTAAAATTTGGTTTGAGATTGATTTGAAATACCTATATCTTTAGAGAATAATAGTAGATCTAAGCATGTCAGACACAAAATAGCAAGTACATGGTAACACTTGGTGTTCGTGATTTGGAGTATTATGAATTTAAATTAATACCCATTGTTCTTCACGAAAAAAAAACTTATGAAAAGAAAATGTGAGGACGTTGACAAAAAAAAATGTGAGGTTTCGAGGAGAGTTCATTTAATTTGTTGTTGTTTTTTGGTTTCAATTCATTCTTGAAAAACGAAGTAGCACAAGAAAATAATTCATTGTAGGATAGATTATGTCATTCTGGTAAGTGTTTAAACAAAAATTCGAAACAGAGTTTAGAAAAGCTTAGAAATCCTTATATACAGATACATCCAACAAAGAGGATTATGTTACCAAATACAAAGATAGTCTACATGCATTATTTAGGTGTCATTTTATGGCATGATTCATACTATACAATTACATAAATGGAAATTTGTATTTTCAATTCTTTTTTTCCGATAATAGCATGAGAAAACCATAATATTCTACTTAGATCTTAACACGAACATGGAGCTATCGACCCAAGTCCTGTTCTTGTTCGGCAAGAGGATTTAAAGAGTCTTCCCTACCAAGAAATTGCAAATTTTATCCTATTTTCCAAAACCAAGATAGGCGAAAATTCACCTTGAGCTAGAGCCGCTTGAAGATCCGAACTGCTGTAATGATAACGAGAAGTCGAGGAAGAGAACCAAGGACCAACTCTAATTGCTCCCAAGAGCTACGATGCATAGAAGACAATGCTCGTGTTAACGAGTTTCTGTGTTGTTTTTGTGTTAGCAAAACAACTATTACGTAGTCAATAACAATAGATAAAACACATTAACTTCAGTTTTGGCTGCATTATTTCATATATTAGGGCATCTCCAACCCCACTCCAAATCCTACACCAAACTCCATTTTGGAGTAAAATCTCCTCCAACCCCACTCCATTTTTAATACCAAAATGGTGTAATCCCATTTTTTACACCAAATATGGAGTAATCTCATTTTTCACTCCATTTTGGAGTGGAACTTTTTAATTTATAAAGTAGTCCTTCAAGTTTTAAATGATTTAATTTTAAGAGTTATAATAATTTTTTTGACAAACAAAATTTAAAAATCTTATAATATTTTTTTAATAGAAAATATAATGACATAAACTCATAATATATACATGAAAAGACTGAAATTAAAAATAACATAGCATAAATTTAACACAACAACGATTTGTGACTTAATAAGTTAATAATCCGGTAAATCACTTCCGGATCCACCAAAATCACTAAAATATTGTCCAAATGAAGCAGATTGAGGCGGATCTTGTTGACATTGTTGCTGTTCGGCCCTTTTTTGGTAAATTCTTGTTTGTTCACTCTGAACATATGCACGAAGATTTGGATCTTGTATCGAGTTCAAGTCTTGGAACAAATTAAAATCTACTTTGTTTTGTTATTTTATGTGATGTAATGTGGTTTTTCTTATATTATAATGGTTAATTTAAATTAATATCATAATTTATGGAGGTATTAAAAAGAAAAAAAATTGGTGGGTCTATTTATAAATTTTATAAGTAAAGTGTGTTTTTAGCAATTAAAAATAAAGTAGAAAATAAGAATATACTTAAAATATTCTTTTTGGAGTAGAAAATGGAGTTATACATTGGAGAGAAATCCAACTCCATTATGGAGTTACTCCATTTTAGAGTAAAAAATGGAGTATCACATTGGAGATGCTCTTAGCCCCTAAAAAATGTAAAGCTGGTAACACAAACATTCAATCTTGTTTGGAAACAACAGAGCATAAATAGAGGAAAAAGAAACCCCAGATTATGAAAGACAATATGAATATAGGCAATAGAGGTGGCTTGCAAAGTTTGTAGAGGAAACCATAAACACTTCAACGTCTGGTTGTTCTTCTGGCTTTAAAGAACCTCTCTCTGATTGAGATTAACTCCTTTGTGGCTTCACTTGTTTCCAACCGGTTTGTAGGAGATTCTTCACAACACCTAAGTCCCACATTCAAAGCCAGTGTCAAGCACTCATCAACAGGAAAACCGACTCTTAGACCTCTCTGAAGAATCGATTTATCTGCAATGTCCAATACTCTTTCCGGCAACGCCGACTTGGTGTAGCTGTGTAGTGTAAAACTTCCCTCAAATAACTCATTCGTTGGTCTTTTTCCAGTGAACATTTCCAAAAGGAGAATTCCAAAGCTATACACATCACCATGTATTGATGGTTGTCCTCCCATTCCATATTCTGCACCATATTTCCACAGAAACAAAATAGAAGTAAAAAACGCATTCGCTAATTTTTTCATACTAACATTATAGATGTGTGATAGTTTTACCTGGTGCGGCATAGCCGATGGTTCCTCTTACCCCAGTTGAGCTTAGTTGGTTGAAGAAGAACTCTTGGTCGAACTTGAGGAGATGCCGAGCCAAACCAAAGTCGCTAACATGGGCAACTAGATCATCATCTAGGAGAACATTGCTTGGTTTAATATCGCAATGAGCTACAGGTTCATGGCAATGAACATGAAGATAGTCCAAAACAGAAGCCACGTCAATAGCAATGTTGAGTCTTTCAAAGAGGGTCAAGGTTCTTGAGGCCTACGAGTCTCTTCGACTTCCTCTGGGTGCAGCCATATATCCAAGCTTCCATTAGTCATAAACTCATAGATGAGAGCTATGAAATCATTTCCTTGGAAATCAATACTCAAACAAGCCGTCAATAGTTTCACAAGATTACGATGCCTTAGGTCCTTGACGGATGTACATTCTGCCATAAAGCTCTTCATTGCTCCACGTCTCTGCAGATTTAGAACTTTCACTGCAACAACTTTGTTCTCTGTTGGGAGCAATGTCTTAAACACAGTACCAAAACTGCCTGACCCAATCAAATTGGTAGAAGAGAAGCCATTTGTCGCATTTCGGAGATCTCCATAACTTATCCTCTCATGGAAAACATCCAGTGTGGAAGAAGCTAGATTATTGGTCTGTTGGTTCTTTCTTTTTCTAAACCAACGTAGAGAAACAAAAGTTATGAATAACAACAAAAGCAAAGCTACACCTACGCTGATTCCAATCGCAACTTTCTTCAAAAGAGAAGAATGCTTTGTCTCCACTGGTGGTGCTTGCGCAAAGCATGGCTTTAATTGCAGTTCCCTGATGCCTCCACAAAGATTCTTGTTTCCAAATACCAAAACTATAGTGGAGTTCTGAAATATTCCTTCTGTTGGCACCCTTCCCTCGAAATCATTTTTGGATAGATTGAAATACTCCAGTGATTTGCAAAATATTCAGGTATCCTTCCAGAGAAGTGATTGTTTGAAAAATCAACTCTTGTAACATCCACCAACAGTTTTATATCTGGAATGACTCCATCAAAATAATTTCCTTGGAGATAAATAACTTCAATCGAGAGACATGTTCCCAAGGTTTGTGGGAGTTGTCCGGATAAGTTATTATTCCCAAGTGATAGTAAAACAAGATTTTGTAGTCTTCCAATATCGTTTTGTAGAGAGCCGGTCAAAGAATTACCTTCCAAGCTTAGGTGAACAAGGGATGGCATCTGCATAATTCCCTGAGATATTGTCCCATGCAACTTATTAAATCCAAGGTATAAATACAACATTTGACTACAATTACTGAGACTCGGAGGAATGATTCCTTCAAAGCTATTGTTGGCCAAATACAGTGACACTAATCGAGTGATGTTGCCTATAGAAAATGGTATTGCTTCTGAAATTCTGTTTGACTGGATATATAATCCCCCCAGTCCTAAAAGCTTCCCCATAGAGGGTGGGAGTGATCCTGTAATTAGATTTTCTTCCAACCTAAGTCTTTGTAGGCTTATGAGATTTCCTATGTCGTGAGGAATCCTTCCAGAGATGAGATTTGTTCCAAGCTCTAATCTTTCGAGGGTCTTGGATAGATTGGAAATGGAGGTAGGCAAGTCACCCCCAAGCCTATTCTGATTAACAATTACGATCTTTAGTTGAGTGCAGTTAGTCAAAGCACCAAGAAATTCAAGATCTCTAAAAGAGTAACTTCCCAGAAAATTATCATCAAGTGCAATGAGTTGCAAAGTCTGTACTTTTCCAAAGCTCGAAGGAATACTTCCTGTCAAGCTGTTGTTCCCGATATCCAAAGCTTGAAGATTTGAGATATTAGAAAGTGTTGTCGGGATGGCTCCTGTGAAGTGGTTACCTCCCAAAAATAACGTTCGAATCTTTGGTAGCAGATTACCGAGGTCAGGCCTCAAGCTACCCGAAAAGCTATTATAACTGATGGATAAGATCTCAAGTGAGGACCAATTATAGACGGGGGAAGGAAAAACACCTGAGAAGTTGTTCACTGATAATGAAAGAAAACCCATTTGAGACAATCTAGCTATATCATTTGGAATTTCTCCTTCCATATTGTTATATGCCAAGCTAAGTTGTCTAAGGGATGTTAAGTTTCCAATAGATGAAGGAAGCATTCCTTTCAGGTTGTTGTCACGAAGAAATAAACTTTCAAGCTTCGCCATTGATCCTAGTTCTGAAGGAACACCTTCTCCAAGATTATTTGAGAGTAAACTAAGCTTCAACAATCTAGAGCAGTTAGACAAACTGGCTGGAATTCTTCCTCCGAGAACATTTGCTGCCATATACAAGTATACAAGTCTAGACAATTTTCCCACCTCTTGAGGAATCGGTCCACCAAAAGAGTTATCAGTAAGATTAAGAAATCTGAGAAAGGAAAGAGTACCAAGAGATGGTGAAATCACCCCGCCCAAACTCAATCCTCCAAGGTTCAAACGAGTTACTCTCTTGTGTTTGTGGCCACATGTAACCCCCTTCCAGTTGCAGAGAGGGAATGAGCTATTCCATGAGGACAAGACAACTCTTTTGCCTTCATAAACTTGAGACTTGAACTCCAACAACGCTTGCCTATCGGTTTCATCGGTATATAAACCATATGCTTCAAGTAACATGAGAGCTATGAAAGAGAGTAAAGGAAACAGCCTTATACTTCTCATTTTTTTTTTTGGCAGGAAAGTGAGTATAGAGGACGACGAACAAAATGCAAATAGTGATAAGAGAGGAATCGTAGAGGAAGATGCAAGACTTTTCCAAAATGAAGACAAGTCAAGTCATTTCACTAGTTTTATACGGACATCATTTATGAATAAAGAGAACAATTGAGTACAGGTGTTAAACAGCCGTTTGCAATAACTAAGAATTTCAAAATGGATTGAACTTCATGTATGGATTCGATGTTGTCCGATTCATTAATACTAATGGTCTTACTATTTAGATCCTAATAAATTGATGAGTCAATGAATTATAGATCAATGGATTGATGGATCATATGGATTGGGTTGTAATGGTTTATGGATAACCATTTACTCATTAAATTATCATACTTAGCATCATCATTATTTTCGTACTATCATCATCGTCATACCATAATTCATCATCATTATATCATCATCATACTAAATTTTTTTTGCCATAAACGCTATTTCGTCATTTTTCTGCCAACAATACGGTTTCACAACTTTTTCGCAAAAAACAAGATTTCATAATTTTTTCACAAAAAATACAAGTTCACATTTTGAAAAAAAATCACCAATCTGTATTTTTTTAAAGAGTAGTCAAAGTTTCTTTTGTTGACGTTTACTGCTCATACATGGCAGCATCAATTGTATCCGTCTCCATCAGTATTTTTGGAATTTCGAGGCATCTGTGGATGAAACGAAGATCGGAACTATAAAAAAGGTTGAAACAAAGATCAAACCGATTGAAGAACAAAATTGGATTAAAAAGTTAAAAAAAAAAAAAAAAAATTGGGAACTATGGTTTCAAAGTGACTGGATCCGACGTGGAAGGAGTTCGAAATGACGATCTGTGTGGAAGGAGTCGCAACGACGATCGATGTGGGAACTGTGAAAAAGAAAAAAAAAAGGGTCATAAAAGAAATATTGTATGGGTGTTGGAAAGCCCATTATGGGTTTTTAATGGGTCTGGCCGACAAAAATAATTAATTAAAAAGGTAAAAAGCGTTGGAAAAGCAATCAAATGGTGGAATATGTACAATCCTAGCCCTAAGTTTTCGGTTTAATCGGTTTATTCGGGTCGGGTTATTCGGTTTTTCAGTTTGTTCGGTAAATAGAAATCCAGCCAAATTGAACCGATTAAATGTTCGGGTCGGGTCGGTTCCGTATTCGGGTTAATCGGATGGGTTTATCAATTTTCAATTGGATCCGAATTGAACCGAATACAATTCTAATTCGTTTTTTTTAACCCGAATTGAACCAAAACTATTAACTTTTCCCGAGGAAGAAGATGAAATTGCGGCGGAGGGAAGAAGAAGCAATCGTGCCGGAGGGAGAGAAGAAATCGCCGAAGGGAGAGAAGAAGATGCAATTGCCGGAGGGAGAAAAGAGGAAGAAGAAGATGATGCTATCGCCGGAGGGAGAGAAGAAGATGCAATTGCCGGAGAGAGAGAGAAGAAGATGAAGAAGAAGCATGGAGAGAAGAAGAAGAAAATCGCCCCGGTAGATGCCCCAGTGACTAAAGGGCGAGAATCATCCCGAATGGAGAGAAAAAGAAGAAAAAAGAAGGAGAAGAAGTTTATAATTTATACCTAGGGTTGACAAAGGGAACGGTTTAGTTAAACTGATTACAAACCGATTACCTAACCAAACCGATCTGATAACCGAACACCAACTTAAATTATACCGATCGGTTTAGTGGCTTTCTCTTCTTCGGCGCTGATAACCGAATTGGTCGGGTTGTTCGGTTTATTCCGAAAACCAGGGCTATACAATACCATAACATAATGTTCTCTAATTTGTTTCACCAATGGTGAAATGTGTAAACCGTTTTCAATAAATAATTAAATAGATTCGTGATCATTTGAAATGGCCTTACACATTATAAAATCATAGTATCATCTCCTGTAGTTTCGACGGAAGCATCTAATTCTAATACGGTTGTGTTGTGTTATGAGAATGATCTAAATAATATATATATATATATATATAAATTAAAATTTTATAAATTAAAACGACATAAATATTAAAAATATGAATTGAACAAATAAAACAAAATTAGTGGAATTGATATTTGGTGTCGTGGAATGATATGATGTTATATAGTGAAGAGAGAGTGCCGATTTTAGGGTTGCAGTGAAGAATATTATGTTCAGCTTGTTGCAAAATATTTTATATTGTTTAGCATGCAGATGAATTTTTTGAATTAAGTTTTGTTTTTATTTTAAAAGATGTCGAAGAATTTTTAAAAAATGAATTCTTAAATTATTTATGAGATTATCTTTATATTATATATGTATTTATTTTTCAGATTTATTGTTAAGATCTATTTTAATTAATTTTAATTAATATCTTATTATATAAAGTTGAACGCGTTCAACGTGAGTGTAACACGTGTCAAAGGGATAACTCATTAGATTTTAATAAGTGTCACTGTTAATTTAGATTGTGACACGTGTCAATTGTAATTTAAAAGTTAAAAAAAAAAAAGAAAAATAATTGTTTCATCAGAAAAAAACAAATATCAATAGCAGAAAAGACAAATTATTTTTTTAATAGAGATTGTCAGATTAAACAAAAATAACAAAAAAATATGAAATTGATAATTTTCAGTTTTAACTAAAATATCAAAATAGTAGAAAAAACAATTTTTTGAAAATTTTCTATATAAAATTATAAAATCGATGGTTTCGAGTTTTAACAAAAAAAATTAATAATACAATAGACAAGTTTTCGATTATTTTAATTTTTTAATTTAATATTGTAGTAGTTTGGTTATAAATACAATAATTTAGACTCTCAACAATTTATCTTCTAAACCATCTTTTAGTTTTCTTTACTTTTCATATAAAATTCAGAATAATGAATTCAAGAGTTAGACTTACTTTAAATCAGTTAGATTCAAATCATGTTTATAGTCTTATTATAGCACGCTTTCTTTGAAAATAGTATAGTCTTACTAGAGTACGTGTTTTTCGAAAATAAGAAGAAAAAAATATTAAAGCAAATAATATATTCATGGGAATGAAGTTATTATTAGTTGATGAAAATGTAGTGTTTAGTTTGCTTGATTTTTGTAAAAAATACTATTTTAAAATATTTACTTAATTTCAAATTTTTTTTTTTATTGTCAAGAGCTTATATTATATTAGAGAAGCTCTGGGAGCTATGTCGGGAAAATAGAGTTTACATAAGAAACTACACCTGATTGAAGTCTGACGCTACGAGCTAGCAAGTCAGCCTTAGAATTTTGAGAACGGGAAATAAAAGACAGTGAGAAAAAACTGATTTGGCTTTTGATCTTCATGAAGTCTACCAGGTAAACCGAGAAAGTTGGCCATTTTTCGGGAGTTGATATCATCTTCACCAATTCCAGGCAATCTGTGTGGAAGTTTATTGACGTCCGTTGATATGAGAACATACATTGCATTGCCCAAAGAAGCACTTCGAATTCAGTATAAAGTGGTGACAGGCTGCTTCAGATATTTCTGGCCCCCATGTAGACTTCATTTTCTTCTCGCTTCGTGCTTATCCATCTTAGACCTGAAAAAACATCATTTTCTTTCCAAGAGCCATCTACAAAACACTGATAATCCAGAGAAACCGAAGAACCCAAGGTAGGGTTCTGCGTTACTATTTGAGAAACAATATCACTCTCAACATTCCGTGCTAACTCCCATGCCAAGGCCTCTGATTCTGCTAATTTCACAACCTCTCAGGGATCCAAGTTCGTATTCATAAACACTTTATCATTTCGAGATTTCCAAATATACCATAAAATCTACGGAAACCTATTATACAAACCTTGTTCAGGTTGGTGCCAAAAAAGGTAATACATATTGGAATAAATCGAAGATGTGGGGAAGATCCCAGAACATGAACCAACCGAAGATAAAACTCATGTTTGTAAAGCTGGCGGATATTCAAACAAAGCATGATTTATAGTTTCTATGTCGTCTCCACATCTTTCACATACCGTCTCACAATTAATATCGCGCTGTCCGAGTTTTGACATAACCAGGACGCAACCCAAAAATATAAATGAAGGTTTTGTGCATTCTCTTCTTAAAAAATTTGGCATCAATCTATTTATATATAATTTATATATATTCGATATAATATATTTTTATATAAATATAGGTAAAATATAATATAATATTATCTACCGGTGCTAATACTAGTCAATGTATAAAAATTAATAAGATACTAACCATTTTGGTATTACATATTTCATTTCATCCATATACATAATCACAATTATGTTTGTTAATATCTTATTATCTAAAATTGAAATCTTAAATATGAAAAAAATTGGATCAAGTAATCGGGTCAAATTAACCCGCGCGTTAAACCAAATATGCATGATAATTTAAATGACAATTAATGATGATTATTAATTGTTCTTAGAAAGATTAATTTGTAATGACATTTTGATGTAATAATTAACAATTTTGAGATAAGTTTCTATTTTGTACTTCACGATTAATAATAGTAGGCCGACAAAACAGCAATGACATATATAACTTGTCCTTTTCTGTGTCGTGGTTATTTGTTTCCAACAAAGATTTACGTAGCAGCAAACGAAGTCGAATTTCAGCTCTTGGGCAAAAAAAAAAAAAACCTAACATAATCAATCCGAATCTAAATTGAATTTTATAATAATTCAAAAGTATAGAATTTTCTATACCAAATTATCCGACTAAACCCAAACCAAACCCAAATTATATATAAAACCAACCGAATTAGTCGGAATTCACTAAAAACTAATATTTTTAATTAAATCTGTAGAAAATAAATATTTACATATACTAAAATTCTAAAGTATTAATTAAATTTCGTTCAGTATTTGGTTTGGTTCTGGACAAAAACTTAATACCAAACCATAGCCGAAATTGAACCAAAATTTTTCAAACTGAACGAATGCCTACCCCTAGGTAAATTGTTTTACACTCTCGTAATGAAGAATCAAAACATTAAACATGTTATGAGAAGCTCATCTATATCGATTAGCTGGTTTAGAATACTTTAGTGGGCCTTAGTTCTGTCTTTGGATAATCGATTCTGTAATTATGTGACGTTAAGAGCAATGGACTTGCCCAGTTGAGAAGAGTAATGCAGTTAGCCACAGAGACTAGTCTGCATCTTCATATGATTTATAGTTAGCAACATTAAAAATGTTATAGAAAATTTCTAAATTGGATGCGAGTATTTATCTAGTAGCATTCAATTTTACATTTTTATTAGTAATAACAAACATACGACAAAGGTGGACGCAGCAGAAGACCGAACATATGGGTAACGACACTTAACGGATGATTGAAGTTTGGAAATAGAGAGAGAGGAGAGAACTCATCACAACACTTCTAACTTGAGCTCTTTCCTTCAACGACCAGAGAGAATAATCTGTTCATAGTTTTTGTCAAGAGACTCTTTAACAGCATCAACCACCAGTTGTGTCTTTCGGCTAATACTGGGCCAGTACCCATCAGGCTTTTCACCATTGTTCTTGATTTCTCCAACCAATCGAGCAAATTCTCTCACCATACATGCCTCTTGTGGAAGCTCTGTCTTTACTGTGTGCTCACTCGGGGGACTAACCCACGCAGTCACAAGGTCATTGAACCAAGCTTTAGTGCTCGTGGTGAACGATGCCTCGGTCTCCTTATACGGGATAATGAAGTCGTGAACACGAAGTGTGCCTTTCGTTCCAATGGCAGTTATCTCCATTGTTAGGTTTGCCAAGAAGGAACAGTATATGGTTGCAGTTCGTCCGTCTTCCCAGCTCAAAGATGCTCCACAGGAGAGAATCACTCCTGCTTCATTCAGCACAGCGCCAGGAAAGGCCGTAACAGTTTTCGGAATGTCAAAGTTATTAGCTAAAAGGGTTGCTCGAATCGCGTACCACCCAGCATCTCCTAGCGCACCAAGCCCATCAAGACCCGGTTTCACACGGATATCATTTTTGAGAAAATCTTCATCTACAGCAAATGAGAAACAACTATGTACCTACAGATTCAAACATGAAGTAGGAATAAGACTTTCAAGACACTATCTAATCTTCAAGAAACTAGAAACCAAACTAGTTATGTTGTTTACTACAAATTAAGAGAAAATTACACAAGCCAGAAACTTGATCAAACCTAGAGACTGAGAACATTTACTCTGTAAAGCTAATCTGAGAACCAAAGCTATTGAATTTAAAGAAACCAAAAAACCCAAATCGATTCCAATCCAATTTCAACCACAAAATATTTCAAAAAAGGCATCAAATTTCATGAAAAATCAAAGAATAACTTACAGTTTTAAGCTGACCAAAGCGTTCTGAATCAGACAAAAACTCCTTAAGCTTAGCAGTTCTAGGATTATGAACCCACATAGTACCATCCATAAGCTGAACACCATTAGCTTCACAAGCAGCAACAATCTTATCAAACTCAGCTACGTTCATAGCAACAGGCTTCTCCAAAAGGATATGTTTCCCTTTCTCAGCGGCTCGTATAGCCCACTCAACGTGGAGACTAGAGGGGAGAGGAACATAGAGAGCATCGACCTCTATATCTTCAAGAATTGATTCGTAAGAGCCGTGGATTTTGGTTGATTCTGGGTAGTTATTGGCGGTGGCAAAGGACTTGGCTTTTTCTAAAGAGCGGCTTGCTACGGCGGCGATTGTGGCGTTGGGAGCGAGATGGATGGCTCGGGAGACTTTTCTAGCGATGTCAGCGCAACCCATTACTCCGATTCGGATTTGGGTACCGGTGGCCATAGTTGTGGATAGATTTTTCTGGCTAAAGATGGGTGAGAGTGATGATTGAGATGAGAGAAGGAATAAAACAGGTGAAGTTGTTAGAATACAAGAGAAGATACATTTTAAAGAAGATAATAATTTTTAATAACCCTTTTTTTAATCAAAAAGGTTATGGTATTCCATCGTACAACTAAGAAAGAAAATCACTAAAGTTCTACATTAGTAAAAGGGAAAAATGTCAATTAAATGTCCAACTATGCTAAAAACCCATTTTTATGCGTATACTATCTCAAACCCTGTTAAAATCATCAACTTTAGGCAAACATCCATTTTAATTACGTAAGCTTTGATCCATTGTTCCAATTTGGGCACGACGTTAACTCGACATCGTTCCGTCAATTTATGCCGTTTGTTCAAAACGGTGAGTTTCACAAAACCTTAATTCTTCTTCTTCTTCTTCGAAAAATCCCCAATTCGCAAAACCTCAAACCCTAGCGAAGCTTCTTCCTCTTCTTCTTCTTGTTTTTCTTCCCCAATTCGATTCATCCCAAAGCCACATTGTTCCCCAAATCACAAACCCTAACAATGAGTTCTTCAATGGCGACATCAACTCAGTCAAACCTAAGCCACGCTAGCTACTGAGGAATTCCAGCGAAGTGTTCCTATGGTTTGGATGCGAGAACCCAAGAAAATCCGGGTAGACGATTTTATCTTTGTGAAAGCAAGAAAAATGTAAGTGATTCGATTAATCTCGCTAAGTGAATTACATTCACTGTCTAAATTATTTTACTAAAATTTTGGACAGACACATCTCTTTAAGTGGGTTGACGAGGCTGTTCTTGAAGAGATTGAAGATGCATTGACGAAGATTGCAGAATTGCAAAGTGAAGTTGCTGAAGTGAAGAGTTTGTTACTAGAGGTTAATTGGCAAATGGTAGAAGCAAATAGAGCAATGCAGCATGACATTCAGAGTTTGAAGAGGTTTAGCATCGGCTTGTCTATTGTTGTAGCATCATGTTTCATTGTTTGCTTGTTTGTTAAGCTTGTTTAAGCATTCGTGTTGTTTAACATTATCTATGACTTTGTGTTTGGTATTGTGTAATTTGTTTAACATTGTCTTTCATTTGGTGTTTGGTATTGTCTAATTAAAATTTTAACATTGTCTTTCATTCGGTGTTTGGTATTCTAAAGTATTGTCTGTAACAAATGCTGAAACATAACTTGACACAAAACATGACATAAAATCCGAAACATAACTTGACATAATCCGAAACACAGTCTTACAAGCATCCAAAAAAGAACTAGAAGCAAGCATCCAAACAAACTTGAACCAAACATCCGAGAAAACACAAACAAACTAGAACCAAGCATCCGAGAAAAAACACACTAGAACCATGGTCTCCAACCATCAGATGTRCGTGATGTTTGCGATGATTGTCCCTGTGAAAGAGGTTGTCYTTGTCCAAACRAAACCTCCCTTGGTTSTTGAATCTTCCTAGGTCGACYTCTTGGACGTTTTGCTGCAGATACAGCCTCATTCTTAYAGYTTCTCTTATTGTGTCCATCTTGTTTACACTTTGAACATGTCATGACCCTTTCACTTCGTGATAACCTTGTGTTACTTGAAGCTCAATGTCATGGGTATCCCTCTTCCAATTGTCCATAATGTGTCTTGCACATTGTCGATGCTCTGCTTGTGGTAGTACATTATGCACAGCCTTAACTAATCCCTGAAAACAAAAATGTTACAGTTACTCACCTTATGATAATATCTCAGATTATTGTAAAAATATTATAAAGTTACTCACCTTTTGTTTATCTGAGATTATGGCAACATTGCCTCCATCCCCTACACCTAAATCTTTCCCCAATAGTTGGATAAACCAGTCCCAGTTATCATCATTTTCAATCTCTACTACTGCCCAAGCAATAGGAACTATCCTATTGTCTCCATCTCTCCCAACAGCAGCTAGAAGGTGGCCTTTGATGTCCCATTTTAAAAATGCCCCATCTATACCTATGATAGGTCGACATGTATGCTTCCAAGCATCTCTCTGTGCTCTAAAACATATATACAATCTGTAAAACCTCTGCTTACTACCCACAGTTGGACCTGGAATTGTTTCTATTTCAAATGTGGATCCTCTGTTTGACTGCAAAATCTCAKCTTGATAATCCCATATCCTTGCAAAATGGGCTTCATGACTGGCTTTACGTTGCTTAGCAAGCTGTGTTTTAGCCTTCCCGCAAGCCTCATCACTTACAACTAGGTTGTACTCGCGCATGATTTCTTCARCCATTTCATACTTTGTAAGCTTTGGATTTTTGAGTAACCTATCTGCAAACAGCCATGCTATTGTGCCTTGCTTYAACATCTTCGTTCGTCCTGATCTAACACATACATGTTCATTCACAAATACCTTTATTTGTATCTTTTGTTTCTTCTTCTCATACGAAGCATAACATCTCCACGGGCAATTCACATCCGTATCAGAACATTTTGCACCAACTTTCAAAGYCTGAGACCTATAGAGCTTGATGTCGTATCTCGTCTTCAATGAATACTTCAAAATCGCAATTTTAAAATCCGAGATTGAACCAAAATATTTACCTAACTGTAGCAATTCATTAGGATCCTCRGGTGGTGCTTCTTGAGGCTGACCATTGTCTTCGTCATGCTCAAATTCAGCTTCATCATCAGACGATAAAGGATCGGGTATCCTTTCGTCATCCCAGATTTCATCACCACTTTCAGCATCAGCATCACTACCTTCGGGTTCATCATGTCGAACTCCAAACTGGGTTTCGAAATCATTGCATTCCTCTTCAGCAATGCCCATATCAGTTTTTTTCATAGTCGACATCATCACAATTTTCATCGTCGTATACGCCGCAGTCATCACCTTCATCCGATTGATGAGCTGCTTCGACCGGCTGTTCGACCTGCTGTTCGACGGAAAGCAGAACGAGAGCTTCCGAATCTGGATGAGGAAGAATATCTTCGGCCATCACGCTTCTAGTTCTTCGGGCCGCCTGAGATTTCTTCCTCACCATCCCGATTTGTTGTTGATTTTGAAATTAGGGTTTGAGGTTTTGCGAATTGGGGATTTCTCGAAGAAGAAGAAGAAGAATTAAGGTTTTGTGAAACTCACCGTTTTGAACAAACGGCATAAATTGACGGAACGATGTCGAGTTAACGTCGTGCCCAAATTGGAACACGGGATCAAAGCTTACGTAATTAAAATGGATGTTTGCCTAAAGTTGATGATTTTAACAGGGTTTGAGATAGTATGCGCATAAAAATGGGTTTTTAGCATAGTTGCACATTTAATCGACATTTTTCCCATTAGTAAAATAGGTTACTTGTTTTAAAAGTGAGAAAATGCCATATTTTATGGTTTAGAGTTTTAAACCTTTAGTTTCTAGAGCTTAACATTAATTTTTTGGATTAAAAATTTAGAAATTTTTAATCCAAGTTTAGTTTAGTTTATGATTTAGAATTAGGTATTATGGTTTAAAATTTTCGGTTTAGGTTTGTATATGGTTCAAATTTTAATTTTTAAGGGTCAGAGTATAGATTTTTTAATTTATAGTTTAAATGTAATTTATTTATAAAGAATATAGACTATTTTTAGAATTATTTTATTTTTATGTATAAAATGAAAAGCAACATTGCTTTTTAACCCAGTATAATACCTATCTGAACTTTTTTTTTTTTTATGTTTCTCTTTTCTTTGGTTTCGACTAGTGACTATTAAATGGAAAAAAAAATGAACAATGACTAATGGAACAGATAATTTTTTTGATGAATGAAAAGAAAAAAATGCCGAAAAAAATAAAATATAAATTATAATGAATTGTAATCAAATAAAACAATATCTCTAAAAATGAATTAAATAGTTGGTAAATCAAATTTCAATGGAATTTACTAAAATTAATTTCACATTTAATTAGTTTTACATTTGATTTTAAAATAAATTTTGTGAATAAAATTTACGTAGTTCATTTTAAATATTTAAAATTTATATAGTTCATGTTCCTCATTTGATGAGGAATGTAAAGAAATAGTGTGAAATATTTTTTTTTTTAAATATTAAATAAATTGAAAAATAATAAGGAATAACACATTTCTCCATATTCTTTTTTTAAATTATGGTTATCAATTTTTGTTTTTTTATTCTTTGATTGTCAAAGCGACTTTTAACGACACTCAAATGATTTTTAATATCCTCGATGAATTATAGTTTCAACTGATCTTCACGTGTCCACATTACCCTTTTTTTTTTTCTTTAAATGGTATTTCTTTTTGGTTTTTTTTATTATCTACCTTTCTCTTTTTTGTTTTTGTTTTCTTTCTTTTGTACTCAAAGCAACACTTTCTTTTTCGACTCTCAAAGTGATTTTAATGAATACAGAATAAAGATCCTGTTTAATTTTAATCTAAAATGATTTTTTGTTGTAAACAAATAGTTGTGCGGGTTTAAATACCGAAAGATAAATCTCCTGCATATGTAAAACAAATATGCGGAAATCGAATAAACACTGGTAATTTTTTCAAAAACTCTCTGATGCTCATGTCAGTAATCAAAACCACGATATTTGGTCAAAGCCCAAAGCAATAACACAAGAGAAAATGTGGATTTTTGTGATGCAATGTTTAAGGATAATGATTTGCAATGTACTATGCTATTTTCTTGATTATCTTCTAATTTTCAGTGAAATATAAGCAACATGGTGATTTATTAAGAAAATGAGTAAGAGTGAAAGAGAGATAGAGTGTCGACGGCGAGGAAATGCTCGAAGAAAAAGAGAGGGAATATTGATGTTAGGATGTGAGAAGATTCATTAAGAATCAGATCTGTTTCTCAATGAGAGAAAATTTGTTAACGAGACAGCACTTCACGTCGCTTTTCTCCATTCTTTCTTCCCTTCTCCTCTTCTTTTCTAATGTTTGTTCTCCTATTTCTTTCCCCTTGTAACATTTGTATTGATCACCTTTTTGAGTTTTAATATTAACCACTTCAAACCAAAAAAAAAAAAAATTGTTAATAGAAAATACATGTTTCAAACAAGTTACTCCGATAGAGTGGAAAAATATTGAAAAAATGTCAAACAAATGTCTAACTATCCGAAAAACCAAAAAAAATGTGTGGAATATCGCGTGCCCAAATTAAATCCTCAACTTTACTAGGGTACTGATTTTAAATCTCTAACTGAGGATACTGTTTCTAGAAATAGAAATATCGTTAACTCATTAAACGGGCTGTTAACCATCCGTTAATTTTACCCGTTAACTGTTTAAACCCACCGTTTTATGTCGTTTTCTTATTTTTCTTCTTTTTTTCTTTCTTCTTTCTTCTTTCTTCAAATTCATCCCCAATAACAGATGAGTTATTCAACTGATTCATCAATAGGCATTGTTCACCGCGGGATTCCTACAAAGTGTTTATGTGGGTTGGATGCAAGAATCTTCACAGCGAAAACCCAAAATAATCCCGAGAGGCCGTTCTACTGAAATGGTCGATTGGAGCAGATGATGATGATAAATTCATGGAATCGAAGCTCAAATGAATTCATATTCGCTGGGAAATTTCCATTAGGGCTTGGATTAAGAAGCGCTCTCAGAGAAAACGATGACCCAAACTAGTGGAATTTTCACACCGTTGATTTCGAACAGATCTCGCCGCGAATTCAAACCACCGCAACCAAAACCGAAACCAACAATGATGATGAGAAATTCGACGGTAAAAAGCTGATCGGGGGAGAGAAGAGCAAGAAGAAAAAGAAGAAAATGGTAACGCTATTATCGCCATTGATGACAGAATTGAGTAAAGAAGATATGGAGGACTCGAGTCTGAAGATGTAACATTCGTATCCCAAATTGTTCCTTGATATATTAGTTATTGGGTTACTTGCTTTTAAAATCATTGACTTTTCTGTTGTAAAAGTTGTTGACTTACGCCGTTGTATGTTTTTATACTCGTTTCTGGGATGGTAGGAATGAGGTGGAGCTCAATTAATAACCCTATGGGTTATGGTTGGTTGAATTAATCGAGAGATTAAATATTCCGGAACCAATTTCGTGTTGATTGGTTCAAAAGAAATTAATCGGTGAGTTTGGATATTGACGGAAGTGGAATGATATATTTTGGGACAAGGCTCAAATATATTTGAAAGTTGGTGGGAAAATACTAAATCAAGTGGAATAATTAAATTAAAATCATAAGGGTTGGCTTAATTGAATTTGGTTTAGTGATTTAAGATTGGTTTAATTTAATTAAATCAAAGCTAAAATATCTCTTCTCTCTACATATTTCTACACACTTCTTCTTCCTCATATCTCATTTGGAGAGATATTTGGCTGGAGCTAGAGAGGGAGAAGAGATATAGAGAGAGAGAGAGAGAGAGAGAGAGAGAGAAAGGAGAAAGAGATCTTGGTGATTCAAGGAAAAGAAGAAGAAGAAGGTGTAAGAGCTTCACAAAAATAGAGTTTTTGTAGTCCAATTTAGAGGGACGATCGGAGGGTCAAACGGATTTGGTTTGAGCTGAAACGTTTTGTAAAAAATCTGAATTACAGACTCGATATGTTGTGGGAGAAAGGAATTTTGGCCTAGCAAATGGTACTCAAAGTAAGGTGCTTGGATTATGTCGCGAACTGTACCGGTTTAAGGAGAATGTTTTTGGGATGACTTTCTGCAAAGTGGCCAAGGTGAGTGCGTGACTGTGGTTTATCTGCATATCCTTGTGTGTATAGGTTCCATTTGGGGTTGCATCAAGTTAGATTTAGTCCCTAGATGACCATAATAATGCATGGTTTAATGAACATAAAGTGTACATAAAATGGTGGGTTTAATGGAGTGTTTGGAGGTAAGGAACATGTTAATGCTTAAGTGCTTTCTTCAGATATTTTGAGGCATAATTTAAGTGGTAATTGAAAGTATCGATTGATGAAAAGTGTTGGTTAAGTCGTTTAACGACATGGGGTAAAGAATCACATGAGTTTTGTTGAGCTCTGTTTTCAGAACAGAGGAGGATCGATCGATCCAGCGGATATATCGATCGATCCATTAAGTCGGTTATGCGATCGGATATATTTTTGAGAAGTAGATCGATCAATCCACGGGCAGATCGATCGATCCAGCTATTCGTGTCATTTAGGATCGATCAGAGAAAGAAGGATCGACCAAAATGAGGTCGGATCGATCGATCCAGTTTTTCGTGTAGTATCAAGATCGACTGGATCACATAAGATCGATCGAGTTGGGGAAGGATCGATCGATCATTGTCTGGATCGATCGATCAGTGGACTAGATCGATCAATCCTACTTCTAAAAGTTGATTTTGAGTAGTTAAATAGCTGATATGGATGTGGTTGTTGGCTGAATCCTTGGGGGTTGGATGTGTTTGCTAGATCGTATGATCTAGGTTGAATATCGATGAGTTTGGCATATGGCATGAGGGCATATCATGACCAAATGCTGTTACGATCTAAGGGAAGATTAGATCGTGGAACATAATGAGATGAGCTAATGATTCTCGTTATGTTTACTGGCCAAATGCCATGTGGATGTGGTTTGATACATGATATGGAATTCATGTATTGTTGGTGGTTGGACACATGATGTGGTATTTCATGTGTTGTTGTGACGAATACATGATGTGGTATTTCATGTATTGGTGCAGTGTGAATACATGATAAGGTATTTCATGTATTGTTGGTGATTAGACACATGATGTGGTATTTCATGTGTTGTTGTGACTGTACAAATACATGATGTGGTATTTCATGTATTGGTGCAGTATGATACATGATGTGGTATTTCATTTATCGATGATGATTGGACACACGATGTGGTATTTCGTGTGTTGTTGTGATGGTGCGAATACATGATATGGTATTTCCTGTATTGGTGCAGTATGATACATGATGTGGTATTTCATGTATCGGTGATGATTTGATACATGATGTGGTATTTCATGTATCAGTGGAGATTTAATACATGATATGGTATTACCTGTATTGGTGCAGTATGATACATGATGTGGTATTTCATGTATTGGTGATGATTTGATACATGATGTGGTATTTCATGTATCGGTGGAGATTTAATACATGATGTGGATTTCATGTATTGTTAGTGGTTGAATATATGAGGCGATTCATGTACTGTTAGTAGCGGGATACATGATGTGGAATTCATGTATCAGTTGTGACTGGTGGTTGTGAAGCACATGATGAGGTAGTTCATGTGTTGATTTGGATGTGCCGTGATAAGAAGAGCAGAAATTCTCATGTGGTATAGTTGAAAGAATATTATGTGGATTGGGGATGCTTCTAGATCGTTTAATCTAGAAATGACACGGCTGATGTTGGGACTAATCCATGGGATTAGTTGGTGCTTCATGTTATCTTTAACATGGTTTAATGTGGTTGTGTTTGCGACCCATTGGTGGTCACAAGTGGTGCGGGAATTATGGGATCGTTAGGTCACGGAGTTACGCTTTTGCATGTTGATTTTGTTGTCAATGCGGGTTGGATGCATTTATATATATACTAGATATGTGTGTGTATAGCCGTGAGACGGGATGATCGCCTCACTGAGCATTTATCAAATGCTTATGCGCCTCTTTTGGTGCAGGTTAAGACAAGATTTTTGGGATCGAGTTAGTGGAACCAAGGTTGCAAGAGAGGATGATTATGTTATATATATCGTTTCATGCACTGAATTGTTGTTGCTTGTTTGTGAAGTTATTGTTAAAAAAAAAAATTTGAGCTAGGGCGTTTCAGAAGAGATCATGTCCATTGTTGAAGCTTAACTACAACGACATTTTGGAAGCTTGGTCTAATAAAGCGTCTCCGTTTTCCGATGAGATTCTGGGATCGGAAGCTACTGGAATCGGCGTCAATGTATGTTAACACTATTCTCTAATCTCAAATCCTCTTCGTTAGATTCGATATTCTCTATGTTATTTTTTAAATTAATGGTTAGTTTGAAAGAAAAAAAAACTTATGTTTCGGAATTCTGTTATGACTACAAGTATGACGTGACGTTGCAGGAGAAAGAAGAAAAAAGAAAGAAAAAGAAGAAAATGACATAAAATGGTGGGTTTAAACAGTTAACGGACAAAATTAACGGATGGTTAATAGCCCGTTTAGGGAGATAACGGTATGTCTATTTCTGGAAACGGCATCGTCACTTAGGCATTAAAAATTAGTACCGTAGTAAAATTGATGATTTAATTTGGGCACGGGATAGTCTGCGCATTTTTTTGGATTTTCGGATAGTTAAACATTTGTTTTGACATTTTCCCCAAAAAATATTAGATAAAGTTGGTATAGTCGAGTAGTTTCACGTATTTGTTTACGAGACAAGTGGGACTTGGCCTAATTGAGGGTATATGAGGAGTCTCCTTTCATATCAAACTAATGCACATCGGCATCTATAAGCACAAGAGGAGCTTTCGCTTTTGGTCGTCATGTACAAGGACACGTGGTGATGGGATGTGTAATGCGTTATTCTGAATTAATACATAATAATATCATTACGTCAGCTAATCAAACATGGTCGTTTTGATAGTGTGTTATAGGAAACTTAGCCAACATAACCACCACGAACTTAACCTGTTAAGCTTTGCTTACTCAACAATATTCAACTTAGTAAGCACACAACCAAAACTCAATTGTATCACTAAGTGAATGAAACAGAGCAAGTTGTTAACTTTGTATAACTAGAAGTAGAGATAAGTGAAGAAACTAAAGAAGCTTTGCTACTACTCAAACTTAGCTCCCAGCAAGCTTAGAGCGTTTTTAAGCTTGCTTGTAGCCAAGATCTTGGTGAAAATGTCAGCAGGATTCTTCTCTGTTGATATTTTCTCAATCTCCACATTTTCTCCTGCAATGATGTCCCGAATGTAGTGGAGCTTCACATCAATGTGCTTGATTCTTTCATGATGCACATTGTTCTTAGATAGTGCCATTGCACTCTGAGAGTCACAGTTGATCACCACACTTCTTTGATCAAAACCAAACTCTTTCAGTAACCCTTTCAACTACACTGCTTCTTTTACAACTTCTGTAAAAGCCATATACTCTCATTCTGTTGTAGACAGAGCTACAACCCTCTGTAAACCTGACTTCCAACTGATAGTATTACCCCTAGAGTGAACGCTAACCTAGATATATAAACCTTCTCTTGTCAGGATCTGCAGCAAAATCAGCATCATAGTAACCTATTACTCTGAATTCAGAAGCTTTGCTGTAGTTAAGCTTCATTTCCACTATTCTTTTGATGTACCTCAAGACCCATTTTACACCTAACCAGTGTTATTTGACTGGTTTTCTCATATATCTGCTCACAATGCGTACAAGATAGGCTAGATCAGGTCTTGTACCCACCATACAATACATTAAACTTCCCACAACATTGACATAGGGAACAGACTTCATGAATTTTTCATCTTTGACCAATTCTTCTTCTGTAGCAGCATGCATCTTTAAATGAGCCCCCAATGGTATAGTGACTGACTTAGATTCAGTCATATTGTAAGTGTCAAACATTTTTTTCAAGTAACCTTCTTGAGATAACCACAGCTCATCATTACCTATGTCTCTCTGAATTTCAATGCCCAAAATTCTTTTTGCAGCACCAAGGTCTTTCATTTCAAATCTCAGACTGAGATCTTCTTTGAGCTTAGTTATTTCAGACATATGTCTTGCAGTAACCAGCATATCATCAACGTATAAGAGGAGATACATTCTTGATCCATCCTTCAACACCTTTGAGTAAGCGCAATGATCATAATTGCTTCTGATAAAACCCATTTATGTCATGTAATTATCAAACTTGGCATTCCATTGCCAAGGGGCTTGTTTGAATCCATACAGAGACTTGTGAAGCTTGCACACTTGCTCTGTTTTGAACATAGACTTATAACCTTCAGGTGGTACCATGTAGATTTTTTTATTCAATTTACTATAAAGGAATGCTGTCTTGACATCAAGTTGTTCCAACTCTAATTTTTCTTGAGCAACAATATACAGCAAAATCCTTATAGTAACATGCTTCACCACAAGAGCAAAAATCTCATGATAGTCTATGCCTTCTCTCTGAGCATAGCCTTTTGCCACTAATCTAGCTTTTAACCGTGGCTCTTCAACCCCTGGAATACCCTCTTTGTACTTATATATCCACCTGCAACCGATAATCCTCTGATTTTTTGTTCTGTTAACCATTGAACAAGTGTTGTTTTTGAGCTGAGACTTCATCTCTTCTTCCATTGCAGCTTTCCATTTCTCAGAATTTACATCACTAAGAGCTTCTCTGTAATTTTCAAGTTCCAGTTCTCCACCATCTTCTGCAGTATACAGAGCCTCACCAAGATAATCTTCATCATTAAATCTTTGAGGTGCTCTGATCTCTCTGCGTACTCTGTCTCTGACAAGAACGTAATCCTGTGGAGGTTCTTGATGATCTCCTACACCATGAATTGGTGATGCATGTAGTGGAACCTCTTGTACTGCAATCTCATGATCTCCACCTGAGTTGAGATCTTCTTCAGCTTCTAAATCCAAATCTATATAGGACGTAGGAGGATTATCCTCATTGATGGTCTCTGAAACTTTTTTCTGATACAAGTCTTTATAGACTTTATCCTCTTGAAAAACAATATTCCTGCTGATAACAGTCTTCCTTTCATCTATAAGCCATAGTTTGTAACCTTTAACCACCCCAGTAAGATAACCAATTAACACACCCTTCTTAGCTCTGGGATCCAGTTTGCCTTCATCTGTATGAATAAATACAATGCATCCATACCTTTTGAGATAACTATAACCCGGATTCTTTCCAAACCATCTCTTGTCCGGAATATCAAATTGTGTTGCTGATGATGGTGTCTTGTTTATGAGAACCACAACAATGTTTGTAGCTTCAGCCCAAAATCTTTTTGGCAACCTTGAATCATTGAGTAGGCATGTCACCTTCTCCATAATGGTCCTATTCATACGCTTTGCAAGCCCATTCTGTTAAGGCGTGTAAGCACACGTTTTGTGCCTCTGAATCCTTCTATTAGCGCATAAGTCATTAAACTGTTCATTGCAGTATTCAAGACCATTGTCAGTTCTCAGGTTCTTCAGTTTCTTCTCAGACTGATTCTCCACCAAGGTAAGCCACTCAAGAAATTTCTCAAAAGCTTCATCTTCGTGCTTAAGAAAATAAACCCATACCTTGCGTGAATAATCATCAATAAATGATATGAAATATTGACACTTACTTAAAGAGAAGGGGACATAAAGGGCTCCCCATAAATTTGAATGGACATATTCCAGCTTCTCTTTAGTGTCATGCTGAACCAATGTGAATCCAACTCTCTTTGTTTTCCCATAAATGCAGTCATCACAAGATTTAAGACTAGAGACCTTTTTTTTGTCTAGTAAACCTTTTCTCAGAAGATTGGTCATGTTTTTCTGACTCATGTGACCAAATCTTCTATGCCACATCAAAGTTTCATCATTTCTGTCTTCTGCAGTCAACATTTCACCAAACTCCGAAGACCATGTCAGGATATACATAGTTTCCCTCCTGTTACCACTTAATAGTATGTGATCTCCAACTTTGATGCTTAACACACCATTTCCAGACTAAAATCTATAACCGGCTTTCTCAAAGGCTCCAAGAGACATAAGATTTCTGTCCATACTTGGAATATATCTTACTTGTGATAGTAGAACTGTATTTCCCTCACTGTTTTTGATTCTAATGTTTCCCACACCTTTGACCTCAGCCATAGTTTTGTTTCCCATTATGACCAAACCACCAGCTTCTTCATCTAAGTCTTCAAACTAGTCTCTTTTGTGACACATATAGTAAGTACAACCAGTGTCCATTATCCATTCATCTTCTAGGTTTATTCCTATAGATGCTGGAGCCTCTGAAACACATAACCTTGCTGTTTCAACTAGATTACCGTTTCCAACAGAGCTACTAGCTTTAGAGTTGTTGTTTTTACCTTGCTGTTGACCTTTGTTGGGGCAGTTTGCCTTGAAATACCCTTCTTCTCCACATATCCAACACCTTTTTCTGGTTTTAGACTTATATATGGCTTTGTTTCCTTTGTTATTATTTTCTTTTGTCTCTGATCTTTCCATGTTGTCATTTTTATCTTTGACATACAGACCCTCAGCTTGATTCTTGACTGTTTTCTTGTTAGAGTTCATATCAGAATAGAATTCTAGCTCCTTTGAATAGATAGTAGCAACGACTTCATCCATTGTTAGAACAGATCTGCAACTACCATATTTGAGCGTGTCTCTAAGCTGATCAAACTGTCTTGGTAAAGACATTAGAAGCAGGATTGCTTGATCTTGTAACATCCGTATCCCAAGTCGGATCCTTGTAATAAAAGTTATTACATTTCTTGCGGTGCAAGTTGTTATTTGATGTTGTAACAGTCTCGGATTAATAATTTCGGGGATAGGATTGGTTTGACGGATCGGGAGATTAATCGTTCCAGAGCCAATTTGGATTAATTGGTTTGGAATAATGTTTTACAGAAGGAATAGTATTTTTGCGGAATGAATAGTATTTTTTTGCGGGATGAATAGTGTTTTGACAGAAATGTGGGATGAGATGTGATAGGGATAATATCGAGCTCGATTATTGGCCAAATGGGCGGTGTTTGGGTCGAATCGATCAAAAGATTGGTCGATGAGAAGTAATCCCGAGTGGTTCGGTTTAATCGGGATTAAGCGGTAGTTCCGGATTTGTCGGGAGCGAAAGAAATATTTTGAGACGGTGAGGCATCTCAAATATTTCGGAAAGTTTAACGAAATCACTAAACCGAGAGAATTAATTGACGGGAATTATAGGAATTGGTTCGATTGAAAACCGGTTTAGTGAATTATTTGTGGTTGGTTTAATTTAATTAAACCAAAGGTATGTATATATATATATATACATATCCTCTTCTCCACAACTCTAGAGTCTTCTTCTCCCTCTATATATACTCATTCTTGAGCATTGAGAGAGAGTTCTAGAGAGAACTAGAGAAAGAGAGAGGAGAAGCAAGAGAAGGAGAGAAAGAAGGAGGAGAAGGAGGAGGAGAAGAAAAAGAGAAAGAGTTGAGAAAACACAGAATTTGTGGCAACTTGTGAGCCTTGATCGGGGTAGCAAACGAGCTCGGTTTGAGCTGAGAATTGGTGGGTAAGTTCTTCCATCTCTTGTATACTAGTCTACCAAATTTCGTGGGGTTTTGTTGGGTAGTTTAGGAATTATGGATTTTCTCCCTAGACTACTCTGTTTCGAGCTGTAGCGGCGGGGTGAGATTGAGTGAAGGGTTGAGCACTCAATTCTCGTTTGTTTGGACTGAAATTTGGTAGATAGGTTGTTAAGAGGTTGAACTTGAAGTCCACCGAAGGGTTTTGTCAAATTCGACCTATAGTGAGAGTTATGAGCAATTGAAGTTGCCCCTGTTTTGAGTAAAGGAAATCCGAGTTTGGGGTTTTTTGAGTAATCCGAGTTTGATTACTTGTTGTCACCCTTTGAGAAGTGTTTTGGTGACTTCTTGTTAGGTGTTTTGGTGATAACTAGGTTGTTGGTTGAGTAGAAGCCAAAGAGAATCAAGCTTAAGGCTTGAAACTATCAAAAAGGGGAAAGTGTGCTCTTCATTACGTCAAGGCAAAGGTGAGTGCGCGACCGTGGCCAAACATGTGATCATTGATTTGTCGTAATTAATATGTGTGTTAGGCTTGACCATATGGGTGTGATTTATGGTTTCTCTAAGTTTTGGTGTTGTGTGCATGATGGAGCTCTATCACTTTCTTGATTGGTTGCTTGTGTGTGTGTATATTGATTTCGGTAAGTCTTTGATTATATGTGTGTGGCTGTGGGACGGGAGGACCGCCTCACTAAGCATTATCAATGCTTACGCACCTCTTTTGGTGCAGGTAAAGAAGAGTCTTAGACTTTGGGAGCTCGTGGAACCAAGGCCGGAGGTGGAGGATGATCTAGGAGAGCACGGGTTGTGTGTTGGGTATATTTTGTTCGTATGTTGACATACTTGAATTCTAAGGTTTTGGATTGATATTGTGCTCAAGCGGGTTATGTAAGATCATTTTTGAGTGGGAGGATTGGCTGTGTTATTGTGTTGTGGTTTGAATTGATTTGCCTTGCTCTTGTGGCTTGTTTTGTGTTGTTCTCGGGTTGCAGGGCAAGGGGAGGATCGACCGATCCAGATAGGATCGATCGATCATGGGGTCTCGTTCTGGGTCAGAGATTTCTGGGAAAAGCAAGATCGATCGATCGGGGTAGGATCGATCGATCGTAAGGGGTCGATTTTGGTCAGAAATTCGAAGAAGAATTGAGTAGAAAGCAGGATCGATCGATCCTGGGGTTGGAGATCGATCGATCCTGGGCAGTCGTTTTTGGGCAGAAAACTTCTGTTTGATTTTTTGGGGGTCAGGATCGATCGATCCTGGGTGTGATCGATCGATCCATGTTCTGAAACCTAAGCGTTTTATTTTAAGTTTGATGGTTAGCATTTGACTTGGATCCCTAAAAAAAGGGTTTTACTCGAATGAATTTTTTTTATGTTTTAAGAAAAGTTTTTAAAAATCCCGGGTTTTATGATTTCCGCGCGTTTTCCGTTTTTGTACTCGGGATGGAGCGTGTCAATTTGGTATCAGAGCGGTAGCGGTTCTAGGATGCTGTGAGTGTTGCTTGTCCTGTGTTGTTTGATTGATTAATTGTGTATGTGATTGTTGATATGTGGTTATGTGATTGCTTTGGGGTTGGGCTAGAGATCATCCTCTTCGGCCACGTAAAAGGTTCCACGGTAAGACTTCTTTCTTGTGCTGTTTTGTTAAGTTTTGGGTTATTGAATGCTTGTTGCTTGTGAAGATGTCAAGAAGTGGGAGTGATAGAGGAGGAGTGGCGCGGGAGCCGGCTGAGCCAATAGAACAAGCGGACCCCCGGAGTGAAGACCAAGTGTTGGTCGAGGATGTTGCTGAGGCAGGAGATGGTGGAGCTGCAAAGGATGCGGCTCAAGCGGCTGAAGGAGAGCCGCGAGTACAAGGTCAGCAACAAGAGGGTCCGAATCAAATGGAGCAGGTATTGGGCTTGTTGGCTCAGATTCTCGATAGACTACCAAGGCCGGTAATCGCACTAGCTCCCGAAGCGCCATCTGAAGTGAGTGAGCCACCGAGAACGGTAAACCCCGAGGCTAGGGTGGCTAACTTAGAGACTCAAGCCAAGAAGTCTCTTAGTCTTGGTTCGGGGAAGAGTGGCAAATGTCGAAAGGGTCAGAAAAGGAAGTGGGAGAGTACTTCTAAGAATGCTTCTAGTGGACAATCCGGATGTTATGGGTGTGGAAGTGAAGGTCATTGGATTGCTAACTGCCCAAAGGGCGACACCAGGATGTGTTATCACTGTAAGGAAGTGGGGCACATTAAGGCTTCTTGTCCTAAGTTGCAGCAAGGTGGAAGAGGATCAAAAGCACCACCACCTAAGCGGACTGCGGTGACTCCCCCAGCTTACTCTTCGAACATCGAGTCGGGAGAGCCGAGCAACTCCAAACCGACCAATGGTTAGAATTTTCCTTATCTGGTTGAGTTATGTTGATGTGTTTATAATTATATTGAGTGTGTTAAGTGAATTACGCCATTGGATATGCATGGGGTTGCATGGGTTTAAATTGATGAGTGGAGGTCGAGGTGGGAAGGAAATTTCCACTCTGTAAAATGTTCAGAAGAGTATGAGTTGATCTCTTGGTGCATCACTTAGAGGGAGATGCACATATGTGGTGGAGTAGTGTATTGGCTAGGAAAGCCAACGGTGTAGATATCTGGGGAGTTTTAGAGGTGAGGAATAAGTTTGATGCTAGAGTGCTTCCTTCAGATGTCATGAGACATGGGTTAAGTGGTATTTGGGAAGCGTTGTTGATGAGAAGGGTGGTTGAGTTGTTTAGTGATTTGGGAGTGAGAATTACTCAAGTTCGGTAAACTCTGTTTTCAGAACAGGGGAGGATCGATCGATCCACAGGACAGACCGATCGATCCCTTATGTCGGTTATGTGATCAGGGATATTTTGGGAAGAGGATCGACCGATCTCAAGGGGAGATCGATCGCTCGGGTGTACCAGAGAGTTTAAGATCGATCGATCCATGGAAAGATCGATCGATCTGGAAAGGGTGTGGTGTTACGGTCCGTTATTCAGTATTCGAGATCGATCGATCAGGGGACGTGATCGATCGATCCTATCTTGGAAAATGGATTTTTGAGTGGTATGCAGGCGGAGGTTGAGGTAATTGCCAGTGAAACTTTGGATAGTTGGGTTTGGATTGCTAGATTGCCTGACCTCGGTTGAGTACTGATGAGATTGTCATAGAGAGTGAGGAGGTATGATAGTGAGTATCGATGCGATCTCAGAGGATGATAATGAGTCAGTGAATCTCATTCTGTGGTTGACAGAATTTATGGGATTAGCGTGTTGTTATCAGGCATCTGATAATGTGATGATACATGTATGGGCATTGCATGTATTAGTGATGTCGAGTACATGGTATAGTGTTTCATGTATCGACGAGTTTGACACATGGTGTGGTGTGTCATGTGTTGGGAGCTGGGAGCGGTGTTTGTTCCATCTTGGTTCGGGATTTTTGGGTTTATGTCATCTGATCTTACTACGTGGTTGCGGTCGATAGGATTATGCGATATTTAATCCTATTGACGAGTCATTGGGGTCGGGTGATATAACCCCAATGACGAGTCATTGGGGTCGGGCGATATAACCTCAATGACGAGTCATTAGAGTTATAAGATATGTGACTCTAATGACGTTGGATTATCTAATATCGCGGTCGATAGGATTGTGCAATATTTAATCCTATTGACGAGTCATTGGGGTCGGGCGATATAACCCCAATGACGAGTCATTAGAGTTATAAGATATGTGACTCTAATGACGTTGGATTATCTGATATCGCGTTCGATAGGATTGTGCAATATTTAATCCTAGTGACGGGTCATTGGGGTCGGGTGATATAACCCCAATGACGAGTCATTAGAGTCAATCCTATCGACGGGTCATTGGGGTCGGGTGATATAACCCCAGTGACGAGTCATTGGGGTCGGGTTATATACTGATGGAGTCATTAGATTATGATATGTGACTCGGCGTTGGTTAGAATCTCGATAATCCTAGGGGAGGTTTTTGATGAGGACATTATGCGGTATCCTGGATCGGTAGCCCAGAGTGAGATCTCATGATCTCAGGATGGTTTACTGATGAGGATATGCGGCGTCCTAGATCGGTAGCCCGTGGTGAGGTCCTATGATATTGGACCTCACGGACTTAGTATATTAGGATCCGCGGGCGATTGGATTCTAATGTACTAGGTCGTTTGACGACTYAACTCGTTCGAATCCGGGGTTGATTGGATTTCGACGGGTTAGCCGTTGGGTGACCACGTAGGATCTTGAGATGACAAACTGGGGGTGTTATGGAACCGAGTATGGAACAACACCGAGTGTGATTGATGGCTYTAGGGGCTTTGACGAGAGTAGAGCGCTGCTCTGTAATGAGAAAAGGGAAGTCCCGTACGGGTAGTTGAGCTGTTATATGGGTGTGACTGCAGTCACTGCTGGGTTATTGTGTAAGTACGGTTATGGCTAGAGTGAGTCATAACGGGAGTACTGATATACTTAGTGATGAGTTATGGYTGTTGAGTTGTGACCGGTATGGTATTATAATTGTGGTACCACGACYGTCGTTAGGAGTAGCTGTGTGCTACAGTTGCTGTTAAAGGTAGTAAGTGCACTTGGGAACGGATCTAAGTGGACGATCCGAACCTTGAGTTTTGCTGAGGTTGTATGTGCTGTTGAGGGTAGCAGGTGCACTCAGGATCAGATTTTTGGGGCACGTGGTCTCAGAAGTGTGACGGGGACTTCTTGAGACTTGAAGGAATGTTGACTGGCTCCGGTGTTGGCTTAACCGGACTTTAAGGAGCCAAATGTGATTGATACAGATGCTTCGAGGCTAAGTTTGGGTTGTGCTCTAATGCAGCATGGGAGCGGGTAGCTACAAGTACTGAGAAAGAGATGTTGTGGGCTTGGTGAGTACGATTAGTACTTGTTGCTACGTGTTATTTTCGATAAGTTAGAACCGTTGAGGTTTAAAGCGGTTACCCAGGCTGATATTTTGAGTAGAACGTGAGATGCTCAAGGGAAAGATGAGAATTGATAAGGGGCTTCTAAGGACAAGAAGTCCGAGTATTGGGTTCTGAATAATGAAACCATTCTTGGGAATGGTCGGATTGGGTGCCTAATGATGGGGAGTTGAGGAGAGATATTCTTCGAGAGGCACATCAGGGTCGATTCTCTACTCATCCCGGGGCGACGAAGATGTACAGAGACTTGAAGCGGTACTATCATTGGGTTGGGACGAATAGAGATGCGACCAAATGGGTGGCTAGTCTTGAGACTCACTAATTGGTGACAATTGAGCATCAAGTCCCGAGCGAGTTATTACAGAGTTGCCTATTCCTGAGTGGAGTTGGGGTAGGATTACGGTGGATGTCGTAGTTGACTTACCGCTTTCTCGGGACAAGGATGCTATCAGGATTATTGTGGACCGTTTAACCGAGTCCGTTCATGTTCTCGCCATAAGAAAGTCAGGTGGAACTCGAGTTTTGGCGAGGAAGTACATCAGCGGGATGGTGTGGTCACATGGTTCACCTATGAGTATAGCGTGTTATCCTCAGATGGACGGGTAATCAGAGAGAACCATTCAGACTCTCGAGAATCTATGAAGAATATGTGTGTGTTAGATTGGGATGGCCAATGGGCCGATTACCTGAGCTTGGTAGAGTTTATGTATAATAACAGTTACCAAGTGAGTATAGGGGAGGGCACCATACGGGGCTCTGTATGGTAGGCCTTGCATGATGCCATTATGCCGAACTCAAGTGGGGGAGCAAAGCATATTGGCAAGAGTGTGGTGCAGAAAACTCCAGAAGAGAATGGAGTTTGAAAGTTAAACAGGAGGAAGGAAAACTCCTGAGAATAAATTCATGAGAGCATAAGTTGGGGTTGACAAGGAACTTGGGTATCGGAGGTGAGGATGGAAGTACGATTCTCCCAAGTGGGTTCTAAGGTGGTTGCAGTCTTAAGATTCGAGGACGAATCTTATTAAGTGGGGGAGAATTGTAACATCCGTATCCCAAGTCGGATCCTTGTAATAAAAGTTATTACATTTCTTGCGGTGCAAGTTGTTATTTGATGTTGTAACAGTCTCGGATTAATAATTTCGGGGATAGGATTGGTTTGACGGATCGGGAGATTAATCGTTCCAGAGCCAATTTGGATTAATTGGTTTGGAATAATGTTTTACAGAAGGAATAGTATTTTTGCGGAATGAATAGTATTTTTTGCGGGATGAATAGTGTTTTGACGGAAATGTGGGATGAGATGTGATAGGGATAATATCGAGCTCGATTATTGGCCAAATGGGCGGTGTTTGGGTCGAATCGATCAAAAGATTGGTCGATGAGAAGTAATCCCGAGTGGTTCGGTTTAACCGGGATTAAGCGGTAGTTCCGGATTTGTCGGGAGCGAAAGAAATATTTTGAGACAGTGAGGCATCTCAAATATTTCGGAAAGTTTAACGAAATCACTAAACCGAGAGAATTAATTGACGGGAATTATAGGAATTGGTTCGATTGAAAACCGGTTTAGTGAATTATTTGTGGTTGGTTTAATTTAATTAAACCAAAGGTATGTATATATATATATATACATATCCTCTTCTCCACAACTCTAGAGTCTTCTTCTCCCTCTATATATACTCATTCTTGAGCATTGAGAGAGAGTTCTAGAGAGAACTAGAGAAAGAGAGAGGAGAAGCAAGAGAAGGAGAGAAAGAAGGAGGAGAAGGAGGAGGAGAAGAAAAAGAGAAAGAGTTGAGAAAACACAGAATTTGTGGCAACTTGTGAGCCTTGATCGGGGTAGCAAACGAGCTCGGTTTGAGCTGAGAATTGGTGGGTAAGTTCTTCCATCTCTTGTATACTAGTCTACCAAATTTCGTGGGGTTTTGTTGGGTAGTTTAGGAATTATGGATTTTCTCCCTAGACTACTCTGTTTCGAGCTGTAGCGGCGGGGTGAGATTGAGTGAAGGGTTGAGCACTCAATTCTCGTTTGTTTGGACTGAAATTTGGTAGATAGGTTTTTAAGAGGTTGAACTTGAAGTCCACCGAAGGGTTTTGTCAAATTCGACCTATAGTGAGAGTTATGAGCAATTGAAGTTGCCCCTGTTTTGAGTAAAGGAAATCCGAGTTTGGGGGTTTTTGAGTAATCCGAGTTTGATTACTTGTTGTCACCCTTTGAGAAGTGTTTTGGTGACTTCTTGTTAGGTGTTTTGGTGATAACTAGGTTGTTGGTTGAGTAGAAGCCAAAGAGAATCAAGCTTAAGGCTTGAAGCTATCAAAAAGGGGAAAGTGTGCTCTTCATTACGTCAAGGCAAAGGTGAGTGCGCGACCGTGGCCAAACATGTGATCATTGATTTGTCGTAATTAATATGTGTGTTAGGCTTGACCATATGGGTGTGATTTATGGTTTCTCTAAGTTTTGGTGTTGTGTGCATGATGGAGCTCTATCACTTTCTTGATTGGTTGCTTGTGTGTGTGTATATTGATTTCGGTAAGTCTTTGATTATATGTGTGTGGCTGTGGGACGGGAGGACCGCCTCACTAAGCATTATCAATGCTTACGCACCTCTTTTGGTGCAGGTAAAGAAGAGTCTTAGGCTTTGGGAGCTCGTGGAACCAAGGCCGGAGGTGGAGGATGATCTAGGAGAGCACGGGTTGTGTGTTGGGTATATTTTGTTCGTATGTTGACATACTTGAATTCTAAGGTTTTGGATTGATATTGTGCTCAAGCGGGTTATGTAAGATCATTTTTGAGTGGGAGGATTGGCTGTGTTATTGTGTTGTGGTTTGAATTGATTTGCCTTGCTCTTGTGGCTTGTTTTGTGTTGTTCTCGGGTTGCAGGGCAAGGGGAGGATCGACCGATCCAGATAGGATCGATCGATCATGGGGTCTCGTTCTGGGTCAGAGATTTCTGGGAAAAGCAAGATCGATCGATCGGGGTAGGATCGATCGATCGTAAGGGGTCGATTTTGGTCAGAAATTCGAAGAAGAATTGAGTAGAAAGCAGGATCGATCGATCCTGGGGTTGGAGATCGATCGATCCTGGGCAGTCGTTTTTGGGCAGAAAACTTCTGTTTGATTTTTTGGGGGTCAGGATCGATCGATCCTGGGTGTGATCGATCGATCCATGTTCTGAAACCTAAGCGTTTTATTTTAAGTTTGATGGTTAGCATTTGACTTGGATCCCTAAAAAAAGGGTTTTACTCGAATGAATTTTTTTTATGTTTTAAGAAAAGTTTTTAAAAATCCCGGGTTTTATGATTTCCGCGCGTTTTCCGTTTTTGTACTCGGGATGGAGCGTGTCAGATCTTCATCTGAAACAGATACATTGGTATTCTCCAAGACTGCAAAAAGATGCAAGAACTCATCAATGTTGGCTTATCTACTCAAGTTTTCACTCATCTTGAAGCTATATAGCTTCTGCTTCAGATAAATCCGGTTTGGCAAGGCTTTAGACATGTAGAGTTTGTCTAAAGCTTGAAGCATAGCTGCAGCAGATGTCTCCTTTTTGATCTTTCTTAATCTGAAACACTTAAGACAATAGTGTTTCTTTCTCTTTTCTTCTAAAGCTTCTTCTTTTTCTCTTTGTTCTCTGCTCTTTTCTTCAGTCTCAGCAGTAGCAACTACACGTGACTCAGTAGCACTAGGTTCTTTCAGGGCTATACTCAGTCCGAGTATCAAGATGTGCCATGAGTTTCTCCTTCCACAGCGTGTAATCACCCCTACCATCAAAGTTTTCAACCTCAATCCTTGCTGAGGACATGATAGCCTTGTTACGGAAACCTTTATGAATCTCCTACACAAAGAACAAGGCTCTGATACCAATCTGTTAAGCTTTGCTTACTCAACAAGATTCACCTTAGTAAGCACACAACCAAAACTCAAGTATCACTAAGTGAATGAAACAGAGCAAGTTGTTAACTTTGTAGAACTAGAAGCAGAGATAAGTGAAAAAACTAAAGAAGATAAAAGAGTAGAAGATAAAAAAGAGACACACACACGATTTAACGAGTTTAGTGAGCATTGTGCTCACCTACATCTCGCCGAGACATGCTCGGAATCCACTATAATCAACAGTAATACAAACACCAATCTGAGAGCTTGTTACAAGGATACAAAACTTATGTTCTACCCTTTAACAGCCTAAGATAATAAGAAACTCTTGCCCAAAACCTATGTCTTTCAAGTGTTTCCCAGTGTTTCCCCTCTCAACCCTATGGTATCACTGTCTCACCGTTCTTCCTCGTACCAGCCGCCCCTCTGCACCTTGTAATGCCTTTATAGACACCACTAAAACCTAGCCAATGCTTGTCTAGGTTCAGTGAACAGGAGCGAGCTTATCCTCAACTTTTGGTGACTCACTTTGTCGTACGCCTTGTTGTCATACGTCTGAAACAAACTTCTTGTCTGGTAGCACAATGACAGCTACAAGAACCTGACCATAGTTTGCTTTATACACCATCAAAGTTAGAGTTACCATCAAAGTTAGAGTTAACCAGAGTTATCAAAATGTTACCATTTTGCTTCCCGCCAAGTAACATTTCATTTGTTCTTTGAATTCTCAAACTCAAAATGAACCTTATATGGTAACTTGGTAACCAAATGCAGTTGAGGTAAAGTTTATAAATACCTTACATGTCTCTAAAGAGAATCCGAAACTTTTTGAAAAACATTTACTCTCGAACAACACTAGAACACAAAAAATAACATAAACTCCAAAAATCTAAGAACAACTGCAGGCCATCCCATACGATTGCTCATGTACTTAAGCTTTTTTTAGTGTTCTCTGACTTGAGAGCCGACGGATCCTCGAAAGGCACTACACCAATATCCCAAATAACTTCGACCATCTTTTACAGAGTACAATAGTTCGGGTTTATTTGTTGTTGGTGTCGGATCTCGCACAAGTACTACAGATCCTATCTGATGCATCGGAAGCACATCATTTTACAAAGCCCAAGAAGGTCCATATTGTAAACAGGAGATGGTCAAATCTTGACGTTAATTTGTGATTCGATTAATAAATTAATGGTCATGGTCAGAAGTTTGGAGTTAAGTTGTGATTCAAATCTGAAATTAATGGACATGGTCAAACATTAGAGTTACTTTGTGAGTTAATTTTGTTCTAGATATATGTTCTAGATTTCATTTTTACTCATTTTGATAGATATAATGTTTAAAATCTAATGTTGGTTTTCGAGTCTTACATGTTATTTTTGGAAGACTTACTTTAAAGTAACGAGTATCCTAAAAAGCAAGTAATTTATTTGTTTATATCAGATCAAAGGCATGAAAACAATATAAAGTTATAAACTACAACGAAATTGTAGAAAAATTATGAATTGAACGCAAGTATTCATCCAATAACATTTAAATTTTAAATGGTATACAACCATATGGACGCAGCAGCAGAAGACTGAACAACAATTAAGACTTAACGGATGATCAATGTTTTGAGAGAGAGAATATTGCTTGGTCTAGCCTTTTTATTTTAATCTGTTCGTAGTTTTTGTCAATAGACTCTTTAACAGCATCAACTACCAGTTGTGTCTTTCGGCTAATGCTAGGCCAAAACCCATCAGGCTTTGCACCATTGTTCTTGATTTCTCCTACCAATCAGGCAAATTCTCTTACCATACATGCCTCTTGTGGAAGCTCTGTCTTTACCGTGTGCTCACTCGGGGGATTAACCCATGCAGTCACAGTGTCATTGAACCAAGATTTAGTGCTTGTGGTGAACGATGCCTTGGACTCCTGAAACGGGAAAAAAAGTCATGAACACAAAGTGTGCCGTTAGTTCCAATGGCGGTTAACTCCATTGTTAGGTTTGCCAAGAAGGAACCGTATATGGTTGCGGTTCGTCCATCTTCCCAGCACAGAGATGCTCCACAGGAGAGAATCACTCCTGACTCATTTAGGACTGCACGGGGAAAGGCCGTGACAGTTTTGGGAAGCTCAAAGTTGTTGGCAAAAAGGGTTGCTCGGATTGCGTACCATCCATCGTCTCCTAGCGCACCAAGCCCATCAAGACCCGGTTTCACACGGATATCGTTTTTGAGGAAATCTTCATCTCCAGCAAATACCTGCATCGTCCAGCATCGAGTAGAAATATCTGTTAGAGGTCCCAATCATAAACCCCAAAAAATAGAATTTTTCAGAGTGAGAATAAACCACAATTTCTCATAATCTTTTTTTTTCCATATCTTTCCATTAAATGAGAACAATTTAAGGCAAAACAAGCAATAACTAATACCTAAATTGTAGGAAATACTCTTCCACAATTCAACCCTTATCCCGACTAAATTATAAACAACTCACGTAAAGTATACGTGGTCAATGATTTATTCAAAAAATATATTACGTAAACTTGGTTTTTAAACCCATCACTATCTTTTCTTCAAGGAACTAGAAATCACACTAGACTCACTATGTATTTCTGTTTTTTTTGTTGTTGGTTTAACTACTAGTTATGTTGTTTACTATGAATCTCTGGAAACTGAGAAAATTTACAAAAGACAGAAACCTATCACTGAAGTGGGAAGCTCAACTTCTAAATGAAATAAACACTATATGTTCTTAGAATCAGATAATATATAAATATCAATCATTCAAAGAGAGTAAAAGCGTATATTATTCCAACTATATAACAAATAAATCTGTAATGGCAATCACTAAATGTTAACTGAACTGATCAAATCTTGAGAGTGGCAACATCTACAGAAGGATGTACTTATGTTTTTGAGCTGGCCGAAACAGTCTGAATCGGAGAGGAATTCCTTGAGCTTATTGGTTCTAGGATTATGAGCCCACATGGTACCATCCACAATCTGGACACCATTGGCTTCGCAAGCCGCGACGATCTTATCGAACTCAGCTACGATCATCGCAACGGGCTTCTCCAAAAGGATATGCTTCCCTTTCTCGGCGGCACGTATAGCCCACTCAACGTGGAGGCTAGTAGGGAGAGGAATGTAGAGAGCATCAACCCCTGGATCTTCAAGAATCGATTTGTAGGAGCCGTGGATCTTGGCTGATTGAGGGTAGCCATTTGCGGAGGCGAACAGTTTAGATTTCTCGAGGGAACGGCTGGCTACGGCTGCTATAGTGGCGTTGGGAGCTAGATGGATTGCACGGGAGACCTTCCTAGCGATTTCTGCTCATCCCATTACTCCGATTAGGATTGGCATATCGGTGGCCATTGGTATGGCTGTCTCCGGCGAGAGATGAGTGAGAGTAGCGAGATATGAGAGAACCAAGAAAGATAAATAAGCTAGAAAGAAGACTACCTCGAGTCGAGTATCAAAAATTGGAAGTTCGTGCCATTGGTGGGACCAAAATAATCTTTCTGATTCTATCTCACTAGAAAAATAATGAAACGTTTTCCATGCAGAATCTTTCTGATTGGTCGGATTGGATTTGATTGGATTGGATCAAAAATTACTTACCAAAGAACTAAATAGTTATTAAAAATGCGTAGTAGGTTGGATTGGATAGTTGTTATTTAAATTATTATCTTTTTCAACCCAAATGATTAAACTAGCAAAATAACTTTGAAATTCGTTGTCCAAGTTTGGTTATACGCACCATTTTTGGCACCTTCAAATGGACTAAGTGGAGATTGGCTCTTTGTTGGAAGGATCATGTGCACTCGCTTTTCATAACCCTAGCCTAATTATCACATTGAAGTGTAGCATCCTTGATCAATCAAGACACCAAATTGTGGAACTTGAATCAACCCATGTTCTAATTGAGCGCGAGCATACCTTTAATACTAAGCTTGAATCTAAGAACTATTGAGATGACGCTATTGCTGGTATCTCACAAAAAGCAGAATTTACACTGTAAAAATGAGATATGGGATGACCCAAAATTTCATCATTAAAAAGCTGAAATGTTTATGCGCGAGCCAAACATCAAATTCCTCTAAACTTACTTATAAAAATCTTCACATCTATAAAGATAAAACATTTCTTTTATCAAACGCTTTATAGATGTTTAGCTACAAATCAAAATCTCATGAACCTCACAATATATATTGATCCACCATATGAGGGTGAAAGTGAATCAACAAACCATGACTTTAAACATTAGCAAACGAACAAAATATTGTTTAATCGGAGCATTTAGTGGTTTGTATTAGTGTTATATAAGTTGTAGATTAAAAGAAAAAAAAAACAACTTAGCATGATCAAGTCAACAATCTAATACGTGATGATGAGTTGATGACTGATATAGCACCACAAATTGGATCATCAATGTAACATGAGCCATTCCATTGACGTGTTTACCTTATAGAAAACAACACAAACTGAATCACAAAAAAAACGTTAGCCATTTTGTCGACGCTACACCTAAACGGCATGAAGTTGGAGCATCTCAATATGAACCCTATCCGGGTCTAATATTCGGGTCACCGTTCTCGGGTTCCCGCTCTTAATTCACCCTCTTTTTCATTCACTTTCACTCCACTACAGTCCATGGACGACAGAGCCACCGAACCGTCGCGGTGAGTCCAAAAATTCTCAAAGCTCCTAAAAATGGAGAACGCCACAATTCTCACGATTAAGGAGCTTGTCAACGAAGGTCGAGCCGTCACCGGTGCATCTTCGCTATTCTCTTCCGCTGCTTCTCACTCGTCTTCCGAATTAAGCACTAAGAACCCTCAATCACGTACCGGTGCCGTTGATTCGGAATTTAGCAGTAAGTTTCTCGCACCATTGAATCACCCAGCGGTTATCGTCGGGACGTTAGCTCTTCCTTCCGAAACCCTAAAATGTCCGAATCGCTATTGCTTTCGATTCTCAGACGGTGATTTGACAATTTGCTGTGATATACTTAAATTAGAAATCCGCGTGATTGGGAGTAAGATATGTGTTCTATCTTGGAATTTTCTTCCTATGAAGCATTGTGGTGGATTTTTGGAGATTATCAAGTGGAAATTTGTGGATACTGGTAATTTGCTTTCTCGGTGTTCTGGAATTGGTCCGTTTCCATTGTTTCCTTCTTTGTTTTCATCGCAAAATGGTGACCATAAGTCACGATATAGCATACATGGTGTGTTAGAGTCTATCAGCCCTGTGTCTGTTGTTTCTTGTATGGAAGGGGTTTCAAGTGATTCTGTAAATCTTCCTGGGTTCTTAGTACATGTGATGGCCTGTGAGTGTAAAGCGTATAGCCGGAATGCGGTTGGTTGCAGTCACGCTTTTGAGAAGTCTGTTTTCATTTACTTTTATGGTTTAGTGGCTGCGAGTTGGCACCCTGCAATAACGAAGTTAGTTGGAAGAAACGTTGCTCTTTCTGGGTTGAAGAAGAAGTTGGTTTATATAAGAGGTGATTCTCTGTTCGTGTTTGTGACAACTGAGAATTCTGTTCTTCATTCAGCTTGGTTATCTAAGAAATGGCTAGTTTCGAAAACTGTTGTTGATAGGAGAGTTAACTGCGGCTCCTACCTTGGATTTGTCAAAGGTTTGTACTTGAAAGGAAAGCTTGTTGAGATGGATGAAGATGTATGGCTTTTATTGACGGATCAGATACTCAACCGATCTCACAGTATCCGAACTGGTTCTCTTGTAAGAAGTCCCCTCTTACTTCAGTGTGGTGTGTAATGATAAGATTGTTCTTTTTATTTTGGCTGGAAGCGTCTAAAAAGTTAGTCTGTCTTTGCTAGTTTGAGATCTTCAATATTTTTGACTAATTCTAGTGCAGATTTTTATCAGAAATGTTCATTTTGTGAATACCAAATTTTCTTGGGGAGAAGTGCTTATACTTGGGGCATGCTTCAAGACAAGCATAACAGTGGAGTTTTTTTCACCATTTGAAACGAGGTAAGGTTTTGCTATAAATCGGTGAATTTTGGATGCTTTCTCTAATGTCTGAACTCTGAAGATTTATCCAGTTAGTGCTTTAGTTGTCTTGTAGATTTATGTCGGCAGACTTCTTTGAGTCAATTCATCGAGTCTTTGTCCTTTTCTGCAAGATTTTGGTACTCTTTCTCTCTGACTGATTTTAGCTATACTTTAGTGATTTCATGCTATTTTATGACTGGTGACTCATATAGCTGCAATACAATGTTTTGCAGGACATTACTTGTTAGATCGTGCTTCCAGAAATTTGACGGAATGCCATCAGACAAGGAAATCTTAAGATCCCGTCAGGTAACTGAAAGCAGGCTTGGTTCTTTGCTTTGATCCTGGGCTTTACGATTTTCTCCCGCATTAAGTTTTATGGTCTTCTTCATTTTTATGAGGTGTTATCAGAAGGATGAACTGACAAAGATGTATGCAGAGTCACAAATACCGCCATCCATGTTTCAACCTAGGGTAAATTGGTAAATATAAAGTTCAATAAAATATGCAGCTTTATACTCTTCTTAGGTTATTATCCATGCTCATCAGTTTTAGTCTTTTTATTCAACTTTTAAATTCGCAGGGCGGGATCTTTACTGAATTCTGCATGCATGAGTCATGTGGATGCAATAGTGAAGCTCGTGATTGCAACCTAAAACTGGTGAGTCTATTGTTTGGTTAGATTAGAACGAGTTTAATCTCTTTTTAATTGACATGACTATTCTTAGATCTCATAATATTAATTCCACCCGTTCTTTTCTGCAAACAGGTAATGCCGATCTCAAGTTTTGTCCACCACTACAAGGTCATGCTGAATGAATTGCTTTCTCATATTAAGAAAAACTTTAGTGCTAGTAATTGCTTAAGTCATTCATCGTCAACATGGAAAAGATACAATCATACAAACACGAAGACTCTTAGAAGTGAGGATACTGGTGTCATCTTGCTTGGAAGATTGAAGGTATATTACTCGTGACATAAAAAATTTTGGTTCTAGAATTTCAAATATCGCCACTCCATATCTGTTTTATGCCTCCATATCGCTCCAAGATATCTGAAGGCTTACATTAGTACATTGTGCCATCAAATAACTCTTTAAAAAATATTTTCTTAAATTGTTGAGATGTTAGTGTCATCATGTCAGCTTGATAGGGTATATATCTTTACTTGATATCTGGAACATATCTCTAGCTTTGCTACATAACAAGGTTTTTGTTTTTCTCGATTTATACCCTTATGTGCTGTGACGTTCTTCTTCTATCTAGATCTCATCTTCTGGAAGACTACAATTGCATGACAGAACTAGCAGTATTGATGTTCTGACTCCAGACCTTCTAAGTGATAGAAATGCGAGCGGGATATGTGAGGTTAATTTTTCACTTCAAATTCCATTTTCTTCAAATTCCATTTTCTTCATTCTTCTTCTATTTTTCACTTCAAATGCGAGCGGCATGTTGGAGGATACCAAACTCGTCCTATTGACTCTTCAGTTTATCCTCTTTTGTTCGCTGTAGGTTTCTGATTACTATCTTATTATGGAAGGAATACCTGAATCGATGCTCCACATGCCATTTCTTCAAAATCCCCTTCGCTGTAGAAGTGTGGTTAATCCCACTCCTTTGGCCATAGAAAACACCTTGAGAGTGCGTTTTTCTTTATCGATTGGTACTGCAAGTTGCAAACATGTTCTCAGGCACCATTCTCTTGACTGGAGGCATGATCTCAATGACTTCAAAGGGGGAATGTTTCATCTATTTAGGGTGACCCACAAATTTCCAATGTTAAAAAATGTATGGTTTCATTGTTCAAATAGCAATCTCCAAGTCTCCTTATTGTTTATTTATTTTGCTTAAAGAAATAAATGTTGTTGTTTATGCTACAAAGTTCTTAACTGTTATGATTATTGATCTTGTACCAGGGTCACCCAGGAATGCCTGACTGTACTAGTGTATTCATCGAAGCTGTAGTCCTTCCCTGGGAACTCATTTGCTCTGTGACTGAAGAAGACACAGCTACTCCCTATTTTGAAGAACATGATACTTCCCAAGAAATACGTCCACATAAGAGATGTAAAACTAATAATGGATTACAGAGGGAAAGAGCATTATCTGTGCCACATGAAATTTCCTGTCAGATGACCATCAGATGTGCTAGTAGTCACTGCTTGGTTTCAGCAGCAACTCTGTCTAATTTGAAGGAGAACAAAAGTGGTAACATGCACAGTGCTAAGCGTGTGCTGTTAGAATTCATACCTGAATGCAAAAACTATAATGTAAGTATTAATTTCTTATTAACATTTAATTCCCAATAAACGTTTATGCTGCACTAAGAGTCTAAGACTAATGATATAAACTAAATGATGATTTTGCATTTTAATGGCAGGGGTTACAGATTGGCGGTTGCTATTTGATGAAGCATGGCTCTGATGATTCTTTTTGTGTTGGACGGTCTGGCATATCTAACAATGATAAAATCAATCTTAGACCAGAAACGCGTTTATGGAGTCTGGAATTTTCTTTTAACGAACATGATGGATCTATGGATGTATATCCTCTGGTGTCTTCTCAACCATCTTTTGCGGTGGAACAAGAAAACGTTCCTAGTCCACAACCTTGTTCAGATGTTTCACTTCTTCTCCCTTATGATGCAAAAAGATTCTTTTCAGTATATCTCAAGGACCTGGAAGAACTTAATAAGCCAGTTGCAGCTGGAAACGACAAATATAATCTTTCATGCTGTACTCAGTCAGAGATGATCATGCATGGAGAGCCGGCTCGACAACCTCTTTTCAACAGCATTTTTCGTGAGGGGAATCTAGCAACTTTCGGAGGCGATGTAGTAGCAGTTGATGCTGTTGACTCTTGTGTCATTGATGTTTCAAGTAGCTATTGCATTCATGTTCTAGTCAGTCATCAAATTGTGAGTTCATATTATACTCTTTTCTCCCTGCTGTCTGTATTCTTTTACCTCTTATCTCCTTAATGATGTGTTTCAGGTGAAGATATTTGGTCCACTTAGAAGGCATTCATATCTCACTGGATTCGGCCCTGGGGCGAATGCAACATTCCACCGGATTCTTGGAACGGGGTATAATATGTAAATAACAACCATTGCTTAATTAGCTTTTCATTAAGTGACAAACTTATCTTCAATCCCTTGCTTTATTGTTTCTGTAGAGAGGAAAACAAATTTGTGTTGACATCCGCATCGTTTGTCAAAATAAACTTTCAAAAGGCATTGGATGGTCCACAGTTAGAGAAACCGACTCACCGAGCTGCTTTGTGTCTGTCCAAAAGTGCACCTCAGGGATACGTACCTTGCATTCTTGCTGGTCCTGTTTCTAATTCATTCTCAGGAAACAAGGATAATCATCAAATAAACTTTGCCTGCAAGGTAATATTCCGTGGATTAGCATAGTTGTTTTAATTCTTCCATTTATGTGTACTGATTTGTTGATGCAACAGGTTCTTTCAGTTTATCTTCTGGTTCTCCAAACGAGATCTGATGATCCCTCAGAAAACAAATGTAGGAACAATATTGATATACCACTTGCAGGATTTGTGGTAGGTAAGTCATATCTTGTATTCTAGGGCACTCTAACAGGGCGTAGAATAAGGCATAACTTAGAGCATGTCGCCAGGAAAAGAAGTTTGAGTCGAATTTGCAGAGATATTCACGTTTTGTTTAATCTTCGACAGTTGGCAAAAGGTCTTATCATATTAATATATCAACCTAGTAAGATTGATCGTGATAAACTGCTACTATTTCTTAGAATTGCTGTCCTATTCAGTCTTCATTATGTATAACACGCAAGCGTTCGATATGTGACTAACATTCTCTTAAGAGCTTCGTATTAAGCGTTGTGTATGTGACTATGTGTGTAATGCCGCAAGGCAGAAGAAAACATATAAAGATGTGTACGAGTCTATATGTTTATGTATGCATAATCTTTGGTGTCACTGAACGGATGTTTAGACTCATTTTATGCTCCTGAGTAGTTTTTCTTCAGTTTTCAGTGGCATATAGAAAACTTACTTGTCCATTGATAAATTGGTTAATAATATATGGCATATCCATTCTTTCTCTTTTCATGAGTTTCATTTTTCCTGGTTTAGATGACGGATCATCAATTTATCTTTGCTGGACGAGTGGGGAAAGAGCGTTTACAATTCTTAGGCTGCACGAAGAGTTACCTGAAGAAGCCATTGATCTGGCCCAGTGGACTAGAAGAGACAATAGCCGGGGCACCATAGCTTACCATCTTGAACAAATTGTTCGGGTTTACAAGAGAATAGTGATGAAGTGCAATGGATCACAGATTGACGCACTCTTTCAAGACATCACCGTTGCTGTTACTTCAGATCAACTTTTCACCAAGTCAGAGGATACGTTCCTCAAGTGGTTGATCCTAAATGCCACTAGCGGCCCCATATGGGTATGTTCAACCTCATTTATCCTCCTTGATTTTTTTGAATTTCTTTTGTCCTGAACAATAAACAGTCCTAGCTGGAGAATTAGTCGACAGAACTTACTGATGTTTCTCTCAGGTCTCAGATTTTTTTCCTAGTGTGGGAATAGATAGACAGTGATATGTTGCTACGTATTATTAAGTTTGCTAAGCTATTTAGCCGGGTGGACAGGTCTGGAATCAAGTAGATTACTCATATTAATGAAGTATATAAGACTAGTACAACAGTTGTCTCACGCATCAAAATAAGGTGGCATGCTTAGTTAAACGCAATGCACATGTCTTTTCAGTTTAATATTTCTTTAGTTGCACAACTGGGTGTTTCTATGCCAAGTTAATAGTATTTGATACACACTGTACTCGGTTTCCACTTGTGATCTTGAAACTGATCTTCATTGTTTTGGTTTAAGCAGGAAATTGGCGCGAGCTCAATGGACATGAAAATGATTGAGCATTTGGAGAGGGAACAGTGCGTGGAGATGGAGACATCAAGACTTAATCTGCAGAACGTATGGGGTAATGAAGTATGCCAAGTGGATCCGTTGGTCCGAGCTTGGAGCTTACTCCAAGGTTTGTTAAATAGCTGATCATGAATTATTCGAAACATCCTTGTGCCCACAAGTGATTCCACCCATCAGTTATGTGACTTGTGTGCAAAATTCATCCATCAATCGGCGATTCTTAGCGTCCTGTGTCCACACATCAGGAGGCGACGAACCATTCAAATGAATTTTATGAAATGACAAGTTGTCGACCCTTAGAAGGGATGCGCGAAGATAGAGGATATGATTGATGAACCCCATTTTGTAACGATGATCTGTTGGTTTGAATTGTCTACTTGCATAAGTTAATCCAAAGTTTTCAATGGTTTTCCATTCTCTTGGGGTTTTCTGCTTCTCAAAATTGTTTTATCATTTTAGTCATTATAATACATTTAACTACATGGTTAACACTAACAATTATTTTACCATAATAATATATTTTTCTTGTTAAAGAAAGACCACCAAAAGCCTGATATGTAAAAGTATTAAACGAAGACTTTTGAGAAGGAGACTTGGAAGAGGAGATCAAATTAGTTCCTATAGACCTTCCTAATAGGCCAGCTTGGTACAAGGAGAAAGTAAATCCTGCAAACAAGGTGCCCTTTAATTTTATGCAAAACCGATATTTGAATTCTTATGACAATAGAAGAGTCTAAGATTGTGATAATGAGATATGTAGGTTCCTGCACTTGAACACAATGGCAAAATCATGTTTTTTACAACTTTTTTCTTTTGGCATGGGATCAAACTCTTAGGATATGCATTCTTGTAAATCCTAATCTATTTTCATTTTTAATGAAATATTTACATTTTATATATATAAAAAATATATATAAAATAAAATAAAAAGAAAGGATGTGTGGAACAGGAAAGAACTCGAAGGTATACCTGAAGAGACAGAAGATATAGAGCCATATGTGGTAATAGATGACAACACAATACAACATTTCAGCCACAAACAGCATTACCTAAGATTCCACGTTAATGGTTTTCTCTGGGAGGAGAACAAGCGGTGCAGAACATGCACCCATCCCATCGGTCTCCAATCTTTTTACAGCTGTATTGATTGTGATTTCATTCTTCACCAAAACTGCGCTGAATCTCCTAGAAGGAAATGGCATGTGTTATACAATGAACGGCTAACTTTAGTTACAAGCGAGGCCAATGTTTTTGAGTGTCATATTTGTAATAAAATTTCCAATGGTTTCATGTACCAGCGCGGGAATGCGGTATTAGATTTCCTGTGTGGAACAATTTCTGAGCCATTTCTCCATCCAAGTCATCATCATCTCTTGTATTACATTCCACAAGATGAAAGAAGACATTGCAATGGTTGCAACGAGTTCGCATCTCCTGCGCTCATGTGCATTGAAAGTGAGTGTGGATTTGTCTTGGATTTCAAATGCGCCACTTTACCACAAGTGGTAAAGCATAGCATTGATGACGATCATCCTTTCTCACTATGCTATGGCAAAGAGGCAAGTGGTAAACACTGGTGTGGAATTTGTGAAAAAGAAACCAATCTAAAAACATGGTTCTACACGTGTAAATATCAGCAGGATAGTTTGCATACAAGTTGTGTGGTCGGAGACTTTTCAGGGCTCATGCCAACAAGCATAATAGAGGTTTTAAGCAAACCATTTGAGGTGGTGCTCAATAATAGTGTATCTCGTCCATTTTGCAGATGGTGTGAGTTGCGTTGCATGTACCCTATCATGTTAAAGATGCTTGAAACCTCGGATACATACGTTTGCTCTACTGATTGCCTATTTAAAGTGCTAGGTCCCATCAACGGAGTGGTTAAAGAATTTCAAAACCCAAAAAAAGCAAAAAAGCATGTGAAGCCAATAAAGATAAGTCTTATAGATTTTATAACTTCATAAGAGGTTTTTTGGTGTGATCTAAATCTCATAAATAATTTGTATCTGTATTTTCTGTGTATTGGTAAACTATTTTGCTTTGCCTGTTTGTATTTCTTGTGAACTCAGTGGTTTTCAATATGTGTGTTTCGATCCCACATCTTTAAAATGTTATTTCTATTATGACTTGATTTTCGTAATGTAATATTCACCTAAGAATCTTGCAATCTTAATTTGATATTATGTAGTTGTTTCTAACGTTTTAAATCTTTCATCTTCTACAAAATCTCGCTTTAAAAATGATGAACACAACAGTATATCTTAGATGAATATATTTCTTTTATTCCCTATATATTAATTAAAAATCTTTTTAACAAAAGAACCTTATGTTTACATGGAATATTACAACATTGTCATGTTGACGTGTGATCGCCAGAGTGTTTCTCAGAAAATATATCTTATACGACATTAATTACTAGACTAATTACATAATATGCCATTAGATCAATCAAATATAAATTATTTTTATTTTAAATATTGTAATCTTACCTAAATTATCTTATCTATTTATGGAAAATCGAGTAAGTAAATATTCCATAAAATTATAGCTGATTTTTTTGTTTCCTAAATTTGAATTTAAATTATCTTATCTATTTATGAAAAATCGAATAAGTAATTATTCCATAAAATTATAGTTGATTTTATTGTTACCTAAATTTGTTTTTTAAAATTTGATTTTAAAAAGATATTTTTTAACTAAATAATTAATCAGTAACATAATATATAAAAATCTTAATTTTAGATTTCAATTATTTATACAATAATATACTATTAAAATATTTAGAAATGTTTATTTAATTTATTAATTTCTGAAAAAATATTATAAATATTTTATCCGGCGTATAACGTGGGAATCACCTAATTATATTGATTAGGCCAAAATGGAATTAAAATGAAAGAAAATCAATTTTCCTTCAGAAAAGTACAGTGTTTTTTTTTGTTTTTGCGAAATAAAGTAAAACCAGATTCATCAGCCTTAGGAAAAAAAAACATGAGACAAAGAAGCTTCCCAAATCAGCAATCATCAACCAGACCATCGAAATGGTCTCCTCCACCGCCAGGGATGTTCAAGTGCAACATAGATGCAACATGGAGTGAGCAGGAAAAGATTTGTGGAGTGGGATGGATTCTTCAGGACTGTGAAGGTGCAGTTAAATGGCTGGGAGTCAAATCATACCCCAAACTCTCCTCTCCCCTACAAGCAGAAACGGCAGCTTTATAGTGGTTCTTATCCTGCCTCAACAACCTACATTACAACAATGTGATCTTCGAAAGCGATTGCCAATCATTGATACAAGCAATAGGAAGACCCAAGAATTTGCCTTGCCTTTCATAAATCACAGCTGAAGCCCATATGCATCAACAAAGTTGAGGTCACTCATTTATGTTCGCTAAGAGAGGAAGAAATGCATGCATGGACTCGATAGTCAATGTTATTAAGTTATGTCCCATGTATTTTGCTGTTTTGGACAATTATATTTTTCATTGGTTACTCCACGTAGTGGAAACCGATTGGCCACATATGGCTTCCGTAACTTCTTTGTAAGTTTTAATTTTGGTAATGAATGAGATTGAGAAGTTAAATTCTGGTATTTTGTTTGGAGAATAGATTCCTCTATTCTCGAAGTTATTAAATTATCAGTTCCTAATGGAGAAAAAGATAGTTTAATTCTCACAGGTGTTAAATTTGTGCTCTCTTCAGACATCGGCACATTTCTTGAAGCTATAACGAAAAACACAACTCTCATCATGATTTATGAATACATAACAAAACTTATGTCAATATGTTTTATTCAGATTTGAAAACTTATTTACCTCTTGCATATTCAATATTATTGTTTTCTCTAGGAGAATTAGATTTTTATATTTTCACAAGAGTGAAATTTGTAATGTCTGCAAAAACCCTTTCGTTGATTGATTTAACAGGAACAGGCTTTTGGCAATTAGATGAATTCTCTTGAGATACCCCTTTGTTGGTTATTAGAAGACGTTGAACATTTCCTCATTGGAGGTTGAGTAGCATCATTTAACCCTTTAATTTGACAATTAATTCTCTTTTTTTTCTTCTTACTCGGACTGTAGAATGTTAATAAGCAATAAGTACAAGAGCAAAAATGTATGTTGGTTGATTTAGAAGAGAGTTCTATACTTACCTCACTTTCCAGAATTGGCCTTATTTGTTCTGTTTTAGGGTTTACGATGTGTTTCTTTTTAGATAATATAAGAAGATTATGATTGGTAGATGATTAGATATTACCTTTGAAATTTGGTTTAATTATTGGTAGTTGGTACACATATATTCTGTGATATTATTGTTAAGACGTATACTATGTGGAAAGTTAATTGTTTTCCATCTATTCAGTATTCTTGTTATTCAAGGAAACATGACCAATTTTTTGTGTTTGACAGAATGTTGAATATGAGGACGACAATAAAATTATCATCAGAATAAAGACGACAATAAAACGATCATCAGAACTTGATACATGTATTACTATATATTTTGTCTATGCATCCTAATATGATTTGATATGAATTTACATGTATAGGGTTTTGGTTGATTCGGCTTCAGCTTATCTTGTATAGCAATTAGAAAAATCAAAGATATGAATTACTAATAGGAATTGTTAGTTGATCACTTTAGGTAATTAATCAATCAATTACAAAAAAAAGTTATTACCATTTTAGAATAGAAATTGTTAGTTGATTAATTTAGGTAATTAATCAATTAATCAATCAATTACAAAGAATGATATAACATATTTTAGAAAATACTATGTAATCGTTATATAACAATAAATTTTTTATTGTTACCATATTTTAGTTAGAATTTTATATCCACATATAAACTAGAATTAGTCCCGTGCTACAGCACGGATTAATGTATCTTTTAAAATTCGAAATTATAAATTTATATTTATATTTATTCTGAAATCTTATATATGCTAAGATGAGTTTTCGTGAATATTTTATTATAATGAGAGAATATATTTTTTTGTTAAGATTAAGTAATCGTAATCTAGAGTATAAAGAATATTGATGACATATAAGGTTTATACTCGTGATCTATAAATCAATAAATAAACAAAATTGTAATCTAGTTTTCCTTATTAGTGGTTAGAATTTAAAATCATGTGTTTTAAGTTTTATTTTATTAAAAAAAAACAAGATAAATATGTAATGTAGGTTTAGGTTTTGAAAAATAAAGTCTTTGACAATATTTACATGTTTGTTGACATTGTCGATTATAATATTTTTTTTTGTAGAAAGATTTTGATTAATTTTAAAAATAAAAAACAGAAAGATATTTAAAAATTTATGCACACATGTTATTTTGAAATTTATTATTTATTAGAAGTGATTTTTTTCCATAAAATCTCAATAATAATTATAGAAGATTCAGTAAATGGTTTAGGTAAATAAGTAATGAGATATTTAAGGAAATATTGATATTTAAGGATATTTAGGTAAATCTCGATATATTTGATTTAATTTCTTTAAATAATATTTGATTTTAATTAAATGATCACATAATAACTAATGACTAAAATACCTTTAATGAGATATTAAAATTTGTTTTTTGATGTAATGGTAATGTAATGTAAATATTTACACTTTTTAATGTTTATTTGTAAATAATGTACTCCCCAAATAATATATAGGGGATATGTTTATAAATTTTTGTTTTCTATGGTAACATTATCATATGGAAGAGTAACATTAAAGTAAACACTAAAGAGTAACAAAAATATTTTTTAAAAAAGAGTAGAAATACATCTATTCATTGGATGAAAATATAATCTCATCATTAAAAAACCAACATAATTGAAAAGAAAAAACAAAACACTTTAATAAAAAGAGAATAAATTATTCAGTGGATTTCATACTCGAAATCCTTTATTTGAGAATTAAAATTGAAATTAAAACAAAAGTTAAGAGAGATCACTCCTGGTTCATCACTGTCTTAATCTTGACATCATTCAGTTTTTTTTCCTTAAGTGATGCGGTCATCAAACCCAGCACCAACCATGGAGGAGGTGATCCAAGAGATTCAACATCACATGACCATCCAAGTTTGGGCCAAAGCACAACAAGCCCACCCGAGAAGACCCGTGAGTCTTGTTCAGCCCATACGAAGGCCGAGTTCAACCATTCCAGCCCAGCCACCACTTGGACTACATTCTCGGTCCATCTATAGCATGCCTCGAAGTGGAATCAGCCCATTATCAATTTGGATGGTGAAGATATTAAATTTACAAGTCAGCTGAATCAGAAGCTGCCGGATTCGGACCGATGTGCATTCAAAGGAGGATTCCGGCTAGACCAAGAAGAACCGAGCGACAAGGAGACCTTCTCTGGAATATTGACTCAAAATGGAAGCTCTAAGAGTTAGAATCAGGTCAAGAGCTGCTCAGAATAAAAAGATATGATTTTTACAAGTCAGGTGAATTTGAACTCACCCGGTTTGGACCTACGTGCACTGTTCGGGACATTGCGATCTAACCAGAATGAATTAGGCTGTAAACCAACCTGGTATGGAATCTTGATCTATAAGGGAAGCTCAAGAATTGGAATCATACCAAACCAAGATCAGATGAGCAAGTTATTATAGTTCTAAACCAGAGGATCCTAGACTTGCCTTATTGGGAACCTTCCAAGTTTGGCACCTCCTCTCAATCATTTATATGGCATCCAGGAGAGTCTCTATGAAACACCCCGATTTTACTTCAACAAAACGAAAGCCAAAAGATAACTTATAACTCAAGTAATTCCATACTTAACCGGAATCTTTAACTCTAACACCAACTGACAACGTCCAGCAACTACTCCTCAGGGTTACCTGAAAGAGAAAGAGAGGGGTGAGTAATCTAGAATTACTCAGCGAGCGTAAGCCTTACGACTCACGAATTCTCATACACAAACACATTTAGAAGGCCACAAAGTCTAAACCTAAGACTAGCAGACAATCACGTGTCAACGACACACACCCATCAAACAAATAGAACCACGTTCCATAACCGCCCAAACACGGCCCGGATACCACATGTCGCGCACGCTATCCCTCGTGCATACCGGGTCCCTCGTGCCGCGCATTTCTCCCATACACCTTTCACTTATGCCTACCGGATCTCTTGTGCCGCACACTTCTTCCCAGCATAGTGAAAACCCGTCGGCTCGTCAGCCATCCTGACCTACCCGCAATCCCGCGTCCATAGGCCATCACACAACTACAAGAATATTTTCTTGTAGATATCACCGCGGCTTAATCGCATCTCCTCATACAACAATTATTTTACCACAAAATAACATGCATTTCACACAACCATGCAACACACATTAAAATATTCATTGTAATTTATATCTCTAAAATACTAGTTCTTTTTAATATACTTTAAATAAAATATATTTTCCGATACTTGCCCTGTTACCCGCCTTGAAACCCGTTACCTGCCTTGCTACTTGATACCCTCTCACTTACCCGTTTGATTTTAAATTGCATTTGTAGGCGACTGGGCCTTGGCCTTCTTTGCCTCTTATTTGCCTAAGGCCCATCAGATTATTGGCCCATTGTTAAACCTAAACCTAAACGACGTCTAACCTTCACACTTTCACTCTCACAATCGTGCAGCCACACTCTATCTCTCACCGAGGCAAAATCGCAAACCTTAATCTTCTCGTATCTTCTTCTTCTTCTTCGCCTCTTAATCTCTCATCTCTTCGCCGCCTCGCCTTTCTTCTCTGCTTCGCCGCCTCACCTCTCTTCTTTGCTTCGCCGCCTCGCCTCTTTGTCTCTCGGYTTAGATCTTAAGGTTTTGAGGTCATCTTCTTCGCCGCTTTATGGTTCGTGGTATGAATTACACATTTACCTCATTTAAAAATCGCCTCTCACATCTCACTCGATCTCTTGTTGTTCTTCTTCTTATTGTTCGGTCTCTTATTCTTATTGTTTGGTTATGGTTTGATAACTTTTGTTTATACCTATTTTCAGAAAGGATTTTACTCAAAGGAGACAACATAACTCTGATGATGAACACGTTAGTCACACAGTATCTACTTTGTCGTTTCTCTTTCTGATGTAGCAACTTGAGTTGTCAGATAAGAAGAAATTGAAACACTATCTAACACACTATCTTTTCTATGTAAACATTATCTTAAGGTTCTCTGTTTCTTATCTTTTTCTCATTGTTGTTATGTTGTTTAGATCGCTATTTTGGGTTTAAAGGTTATCAATTCTTTGCTCTTGGTGTTAGTCTATGCTACGATCGGAACAAAAATAAGTTTTTTCATGTTGATTTATTGAATTTGTGTTCTAAAATCTTGAAGATCTTATATTCCTGGTTGAATCTTTGGGTTTATTTTAGATCAATCATGTAATGAAACTGTTTGTTTTATATACATCACTTGGCACAAAGTTTAACTTCTTTATTCATCTTTCTTATGTAATTGTAATTGTCTTTTGTTGTTTATGTTTGTTTTATCTGTCACTAAATGTTGATTTATATTTGCTTCAGGTGGATGATAAGGAGGTGTTGCTACCTTGTGTTCAACTAGAAAAAAATAGCTGGGCAGATTTTGACAATAATCTTCTTTTAATTTTTTAGCTCTTGTATGTTACAAATGTGCCTATTTTTTAGGTATGTTTAACTTTTCTGGACAAATATTTTCTCTTTAGACATGTGTGTGTATGAAAGAGACTCTCATTTGGCTTAACTAGAAAAATAGGAATATAATTGATAGTGCTAATGTTGACAAAAGAGTGAAGGTTTGGGATGTGGCTATGGGACAATGCAAGCTCACTATGGAGCTTCACAAAAAGAGGGTATGAAGGTCAAACTCTGTTTCCATGCTCTTCCGTAACCTGTGGTATGCTAATGGTTTTTTGTATGTTGGTAAACAGGTTCAAGCAGTCGCATGGAACCATTATGCCCCACAAGTACTTCTTAGTGGGTCATGTGACCGAACTGCAGTATTGGTAACTGTTTTGTTCCTTTTGTTTTATTCATTTAGGTGTAGAGTCCAAACAATCTATCATTATGTTGAGTCTTCATATATATGGAAGAGATGGAAGAGACCCTTCATACTCGGGTTTGAAATGGTTTACCAAGGCCAAAGTTGAAAACGTTGCCTAGAATGGAAGCAAACGCGGGCATATCTACAAATTCTTGACATCTCAAGGGTTCAAATCATCAAGGGTTCTGATGTAGTGATGTGTGTTTACTTCTACGTTGAACTTTGAAGATTTAGCAACTTATAATATTAAGATTTAATTAAGACTTAGACAATTTTGCATTTTGGTTGTTTTGAATACAAGACAGGTAATGAAATAAAACAAGGCAAGTAATTGCATTACTTGTTGAGCGGGTACTTGGACTTGCAAGTCCGAGTACGGGTCAAGGTATCCGCAAGTATCACAAATCTGGACAGGTACCTTGATTCAGCGGGTACCCGCTTGGTTGGGTCCAAGTCCGAGTCCAAAACTTTATTATTTGGCGGGGCGAGTCCAAATATCAAGTATGCCAAAAATAGCGGATACCCGCCCCGTGCCCAAAGTTACTCACAATCATAATAACGTAACCACTTAGCACTAATCCAATAAGGCCCATAATTCAAAACAAAGCCCACGTGCAAACGAAGCCCCAATTCAACTTCAGGATAATTAAGTTTGGTTTATGGAATCAATTACACGTAGGATATCTTGGTTTAGTTGGTTTACTTCAGTTCAATAATCACAAAATCAACACAACAACAACACGAGAGGAGCTCGCCGTTACCTCTCTCTCCAACTTTTCTCGACGGTTTAGTTCGACGGCTAGAGCGGCAGAGACGGTGGCTCGGCGAGACAGATCTGTGACGGTTCAAGCTCACTAGTTAGATTGGTTCCACAATCAAAAGCAAATCAGAGTTTATAACTAAGATTGGCTCACGGGTTTACCTCTCCGGTAAAGATGATTCACGCCGTGGCTCTGGCTGGTCACAGTGAGTGTCACCGGTGGCTTGCGGTTGACGGCTAAGAGTTTTTAGGTCGAGCCTTGGGATTTGTGCCGTTCTTTTATATACACGTGGCAAAGTTAGGGTTTTGTTCGAGTTGGACTCGTTATTGGACTCGGATTGGGCCTCACGGTTCAATTCTGGATTCGGTTTGTTATAATTCTCTCCTACTACAAAGGAATTCGTCCCCGAATTCAGCCGATCACCACGATTTAAACAGCAGTCCCTTTACTGCAAAACATCTCGATTTGTCTATAAATATTTTATTAAATCAAAATAATCCAAAATAAACTAAAAAAACTAAACCGGCGTTCAATGAAAGGTCATCAATAATTAATGAAAAATAAATCCGGAAAATTCCAACAAGTATCCCAAACAGTAGCAACATCAACTTCAAGGCTCGTCAAACACTGACATCAAGCTCACCTTTCTCATGCTCTCCAGCCATCATCACACGAGGTCCCACGTTCTGGCGTTTTGGTGGCGGCGGTATGTACTCTCTGGGATGATCTCCGACCTGCTGCTTTCCAGTCTTCCGCATGCAAAATCTCGCAATATGTCCTGGTTGTCTACACTCGTAACAATTCCCACTAGTTACAAATCGAGGACAATCCTTCTGGAGATGTCCTGTCTAATTGCAAATGTAACAAGTTGGCGGAGTTTTCACATTTGTTGCATCCCAAGTCCCCTTGTGAGAGCTCGTTCCCTGTGCTGCCTTGGTCTGACTCATCTCCTTTTCTAACCCAATCTCCAAATTAGCAGCCTTTTCAACCAACCCAATCATGCTGCGGTAATCATACATCTTGCAACGGTTCTTCAACTCAATTCTCAAACCCCTCAAGAACATGCGGATAAGCTCATCCTCATCCATGAATCTGCCTGCAAACCTGCTCAGTCGATCAAACTCCTCCTCGTACTCTCTCACAGTCATGTTTCTCTGGCGAAGTTTAGTAAACTCATTTTCCATTCGATCCATAGCCTCCCGAGGAAAATACTTCCTGATGAATTCTGTCTTAAAATCCTCCCAAGTCAACTCATACCGTCCCTGCACCTAGGTTACCATTTTTTCCCACCACATCAATGCTTCATCCTTCAGGTACTGAACCGCTAAATCTCTGCAGTACTCATGTGGACATCTGGCATTGTCCAAATTTCTCTCTAACTTTTTGCTCCAATTATCAGCAACGGTAGGATTAGATCTGCCACCAAAGAAATCCATACCCATGCCCTTCAGATTCCTCATTGCTTCCCAGTATGATGGTCCATGCACGTGAACCTACATAGGTGATGGTGGAGGCGGGGGAGGATGTTGGGCTCCCATATTGGTGGTGCAATAACCTCTGGTGCTTCTCTCACAATTGGTTCCCTCCTCATGTATTCACACAACCTACGAAATTCCTCAAACATGGCCATCTCAGCGGCAAGGTAATTCACTTGAGTTGCTCCTGCCTGAGCCATATTATCCTCTACTGTATCCGGGTGTTCAGCATGCACACTTTCGGCAGAGGCCACTGGGCTCTCAGCCCTCACTCTTGGCTACGCTACAGCTCCTGCTTGCCCTCCACGTGTTCTCTTTGATGGCATCTGAACACAAGAACAAGCGAATAAGTTTCTTTCCTCAGGACTGTATCCCGGGTCAGAACCGGTTTGACATAACCTAGAGCTCTGATACCAAATTAAAACACGCCAATTTTACTTCAATAACATGGAAGCCACAAGATAACTTATAACTCAAGTAATTTCATACTTAACCGAAATCTCTAACTCCAACACAAACTGACAACGTCCAGCAACTACTCCTCAGGGTTACCTGTAAGAGAAAGAGAGGGGTGAATAATCTAGGATTACAGCGAGGGTAAGCCTTAGGACTCACGAATTCTCCATACACAAACACATTTAGAAGGCCACAAAGTCTAAACCTAAGGGTAGCAGACAATCTCGTGTTAACGACACACACCCATCAAACAAATAGAACCACGTTCCATAACCGTCCAAACGCGGCCCGGATACCACGTGCAGCGCACGCTATCCCTCATGCATACCGGATCCCTCGTGCCGCGTACTTCTCCCATGCACCTTTCACTCATGCCTACCGGATCCCTCGTGCCGCACACTTTTTCCCAGCATAGTGAAAACTCATCGGCTCGTTAGCCATCCTGACCTACCCGCAATCCCGCGTCCATAGGCCATCACACAACTACAAGAATATTTCCTTGTAGATATCGTCGCGGCTTAACCGCATCTCCTCACACAACAATTATTTTACCACAAAATAACATGCATTTCACATAACCATTCAACACACATTAAAATATTCATTTTAATTTTTATATTTGAAATACTAGTTCTTTTTAATATACTTTAAATAAAATATATTTATACATTTATAAATATTAATATACTCAACAAACAAATACGGTTACTTATATAATATGTAACTCGCATGTATACTTGGTTTAACCTTAAACTAAGTAACTAACTAAATATATTTATATACGAAGAAGACACAAACTAGTCCTCACCTTTGCCACGAGATTTGAATTCTTGGTTTAGGATTAATAAAAGTAGAAATCCGGTTCAGCAACAATCCTTAATCTGCATTGGTTTAGGTTAACCAGTCAAAGGTTTAATCAAATTAATATCCATAATTTAATCCATTAAACCAACCCAATCCTAAGTCTCGGTCTTACAATTAATTAGATTTAATTAGATTTCTCGGTTTAGTAATTAAACCAACCAAATCTAATAACCCAAAAAAAACACCACCACATGACCAATTTTCTAACGTCACTCACGTCGACGATAATCAACTCCATCTCACAATCACAATAATGTAACCACTTAGCACTAATCCAATAAGGCCCATAATTCAAAACAAAGTCCAAACCGTCCAGATACTAAGAAGCTCTCTTACCCATCCAAACCGTCCAGATACAAAGGAGACATCACTTTCCCATATTTGGCCGAGATTCACACAATTAAGCCTAACGGCTATATTTCTTCAAAGAGCTAACTCTATGATCTCTTCTACTTTATTTCGTGTATTTTGTTTCCTTTGTAGTGTCTATGACCGTTGCACATAAGCTAGAGTTGAGCCTATAAAGGTCAAGTCATTTGTATCATTATAACTTACCCTTGATCATTGAAAATAATAGAAACGTATTGTTCTTTCACAAAGTTGTCGATTTCTTTGTGTTTTGTTCTTAGATTATAAGTGTGTGATTCACTTATTGTCTATTATAGCTGCGAGTTAAGAGTATTGAGTGATTCAACTCTCTTGTTCGTCCATTGATTGAGCGAGTCAACCCCTATCCGTCACCTCCATCTCTACCATCGTTCCACCTTCCACGAGATAAGGCTTGGAATCTCTTGATCATTGAGTGATCATAAGTTGGTGTGATTCCAATCTTATATCATTAAGCTTCTCACTTTTCACCTTAACCTCCTCCTTGATCAAGTAAGTCTTGCTTACTTTCTCTTCCTTAATCTTGCCAGCATCGATGGATTCAAGACAATGGTTCTTTGTACTCGAGGATTGTTCAGATGGTACATATGAATTTTCACTTGACCGCTTAGGAGTAGTTGTTTCAGAATGCTCTTGACTATTAGTAAGCAATAAAGCTGACCTGATACACATAACATGATTTATTTCTGTCAGATTAGCATTAAAAAAAATTCAGTGCACAGTTGCTAATATTAAAACAACATATTTAACACATCTGATCACAAGAAACGATTGAAAAAGGGTTCTCAAACTTATATGAATCATCAGAAAGATCTTCTTCGAGCATTAATTCCATTAGTGAAAGTACCTTAGACACCTTATAGAGTTATAGGTATCCAATCCATTCTAAAGAATTTTCTTTTCAAAAATTGGAATGTTTTGCCAATCAAATTCTTGATAGCTTTAGGCAAGGCTTCACATCTGTTGGATAAAGAAATTAATAACTATATTAAGTAAAGATATAAGAAATATTTACATACACATCATTTTCGAAATCAATAATAACCTCATCAAACGATCCATCGAGAAGAGTAGTTGCAGAATGAGATACAATCTTTGAAGCCATACTCGCCAAAAGCATGCACTTTATCTCACCGGTTTGATCCATGACTTTAACATGAAACTTGTACTTAAAGTCATTGGGAAAAAAATTTCAATTAAATGCCCAACTTTCCGATTTGGGACGTTTAACGCACGTACTATAGCGTGGACCAAAAAACACACAAACTTTTTCCCACGTTGCCAATTCAGACACAACGTTAACTCAGAATTTAACATCTGTTAAAAAATTATGTTAAATTAAACTATGAGTTTAACTACACAAAAATCATCCCCAAATTGAAAACCCTAAAACACAAAATCCCTAAATCGATTTCACTCAAAATCCCACATCTGAAATTTGGGTTTCTCGTCAAGGTTTTTTTCTCCATGATTTTATCCTTTTCAAGTTTGATTTTAGACGATTCAAAGAGAGGAAGACGTGCCAACCTCTATATGACTCCTATCATAGGCATTGTTTTCAATTTCTATCGATGTTTGAAGATTACGAAAAGGAAGAAGAGGAAGCCATAGTTGAGGAAAGAGGACACGTAGGCTTGTCGGGGGAAAAAAAGACGATTAAGCAGTAACCAAATCAAAGCCTTGGAGAAGAATTTCAGATTAGAGTTTCTGTCTTTTGATAACTGTTACCAATTTGAGTTTGAGTTTGAATTTGAATTAGAATTACATCAAGATCAAAACTTTGAAACCCAGATAGAAATCTAATCATGATACGATAAGACCCAGTAATGGATAAACCTATAACAATCATACAATCTGGGATTTTCTAACAGAAAATCAAAAACCTATAACAATCATACAACCTCCGAGGCGAGCCTTGGACGATGTCGATGATCTCATTCAACCACTTTCTTCCGAGAAGGATCTGTTACAAGAGATTCCACCAGCGGTGGAGCCATTCCCGGAGACGGTGGATTCTTTGGTGTCGAAAATAGAATCTTTTGGGCTTGGACGAGATGAATCAGAGGACTCTTAATCCAACAATCTGATTCGTGCTGAAGAAGAAGAATCAGAGCTAGATGCTAGATTCTGATGCTGATGATCATAGAAGAAGAAGAAGAATCAGAGCTAGATTTTTATGCTGATCAAAAGCGATAATTGAAGAAACTTTGAGTGAAATCGATTTTGGGATTTTAGGTTTTAAGGTTTTCAATTTGGGGATGATTTTTGTGTAGTTAAACGCAGAGTTTAATTTAACAGAAATTTTTAACAGATGTTAAATTCTGAGTTAATGCCGCTAAACCGCCGTTAACACCGTGTCTGAATCGGCAACGGGGAAAAAGTTTGTGTGTTTTTTGGTTCACGCTATAGTACGTGCGTTAAATGTCCCAATTCAAAAAGTTGGACATTTAATTGACATTTTTCCCTTAAATCATTGAAAAAGATTGCATTCAGTAGTTATCTAATAGTTGGTAACTATAAACAAATGAAGTTATATACATAATTGAATTTGTTAATACAGTCACTCACCTTTCATTAACATTTGTGACTTGTGTTCTGCAAGTATCACACCAAAAATTTGGTTTCCTTAATAGGCATAACCTCATTTGAGATAGTGTGCACCTTAGGAACCTTTTTATTGCATTTTTGACATGCAATATAATACCAAGCCCAATCTGTATCAATAGCATATATTGTGCAGATGATCTTCACCCTCCCAATCTTGTAACCAAAATAGTGTAATGCATTAGATATGACCACAATATCTATGTTTTTTATATGTTCTAAATGACAAAATAATTTTTTTACCTCAGTTGATTCAATGACTTCGGTGATGATCTTCTTGGGGAACTGAAGATAAAAATCTTCTGCCACAGCAACAATTTCACGTTTCGATTTGCTTTCAAGGATTGTGAGAGCAAGACCATCGTTTGGCACACTAGGATTTCTTCAAAGTTAACTAACAATAAAATAAATTATAACTAAATAGTTAATAAATATAAAATATAGTGCATACTTGTTCTTTTTTTTTTTGTCAACTATTCTAGTGGTTTTAATAATCATAGCGTAAGGCGAGGTTTGAGCACGACTACAATGTGATGAATTGTCGAAGTGGCCAGATTATCTTGACTTGACAGTGCATACTTGTTCATGAACACATCAATTTTTGGGGTAGGAAGGATTTATCCTGACTTGAGATGCATTAAAGGCATTTTGAAATGCTTTGTATGTCTACATTCACAAAAAATATATGAGGCCTAATTGGACATACCACACCATGTACTACCTAATTGGTCATACCACACCACATTGAACCTTTAATTTGATTATATTTACATCCTTTTATTATTATTTAAGGAGTAAAAATAAGAAAATAACCTTTATATATATTAATATTTACATCCCTTTATTATTATTTGGGGAGTACAAATAAGAAAATAACCTTTATATATGTTAATATTTACTTTTTTATGTCATTGGTATTAAGACCATTTGCTAATTTTTTATTAAGGTTATAATTGTAAATTTAATTAGCACTTTAAAAACAGAATTAAATTGTGATCTTTCAGGATATCAATCTTTAGACTAAGAAATATCCAAAGATTCGTAATATCTTGGAGAATGCATTTATAGAAATAACATTTAATTTGTTGAATGACAAATAATAACATAACTCAAAATTGTTATTTAAATATTAAAATCATTGCAATACTATAATCAAAATTTTTGAATAAAACTTAAATCTAAAAAATTCAATCTGCGCTATAGCGCGGGATATTTCTAGTTATATGCTAATTAGAAAATCTCTGATAATCTTATCTTTGCCCAAGTTATTAGAGGCTTTTAAAACTAAATTATACAAACACATTCTATGCATATCATTATGGTTAATATATTAATAATTGTTTTCGTAAATCTCACAACAAATATTTTTATGAAGATTTTATATTTTAAAAAAATAAGATTTTTGAGAAATTAAATAAAAATCGAAAATTTAAATTAATATAGCATTAATTTTGTTTTTTCTTACATTTTTATGATCTCAATAATTTAATTTACTTTATTATTTTCTTCCGAAACAAATACATCTTATACTTTCCTATTATTTAACCTCTATGTCCACAATATATTTAATTTTTTTTATTAAATGATTTAAATACCAAAAAAAAATCAAATATGAATTAACACTTACAATTTTTATCATTTTAGTATAATATTATTTACTACATGGTTAACACTAACAATTATTTTACCACAATAATATATTTTTATTGTTAAAGAAAGACCTCAAAAAGTCAATTATTAAACAAAGAGTTTTGAGAAGGAGACAGCTTTGAAATTTCAGATCCAACTTTTTTTCTTCTTCTTCATCTTCACAATCTCGGCGTATAGGATAATGGATTCTAAGGGAGTGTCACTACCGTTGATCCACGAGCATCTTATGATGCCTTGGAATGCTCTGAGGAAAGGCGATTGTTGTGGACGCTTGGAAGCTATCCGTGATGGTTACTATTGCAAAAGCTGCGATTTTTTCGTCCACAAGAAATGTGGAGAGTCCTCCGAATTTATCGAACACCCATGTCACTCCATTCACACTCTCAAGCTTGTACGTAAACAACCAGGTCATTTTTGCGATTTATGTGGACTGAGTATAAACGTGGATCTATGTTATCGCTGCGAGATCTGTGACTTCGACATGGATCTATACTGTGTTAAGTACCCACCACCAGAGGTTATTGATATTTCCGAGATGCATCATCACAAGCTTACCCTTCTCAAGGAGCGGATCGAGTTTGATTGTGCTGCTGAATGTGGGAAGATTGGTGATGGGTTTCCTTACAAATGTCAAGAATGTTATGTAGCCTTCCATGTGGATTGCGTATGGAATCGGCTGTCAGAGGTTAACCACACTTACCACCCCTTACATCTTCTTAAGCTCCACAGAGGTCAACCACCGGACAATTCTGATGGAAAATGTCGTCTTTGCGGGAGAGAGATTGGTAGATTGTTTTATCATTGTTCTGCTTGTAACTTCAGCTTGGATATGCGTTGTGTTTTGAACCCACCACCGCAATATGTTCTGGATTTGAAAGCTCATGATCACCAACTCATCCTTCTCCCAAGGCTCGCTTCGTTTGAATGTAATGCTTGCGGGTTGAGTGGAGATCGAAGCCCTTACATATGTCTTCAATGTGATTTCATGATCCACCAAGATTGTCTTGACCTTCCACGCCTCATAAACACTAATCGGCATGATCACCGACTTTCTCGCACTTCTGTTCTTAGTGTTGTGAATTCTGTATGTGGAGTTTGCCGGCAGAAGATGGATGGGTCTTTCATTCGAAATGTGCTACTAGAAAGGATGTGTGGAACGGGATAGAACTCGAAGGAGTACCTGAAGAGACAGAAGATATAGAGCCATATGTGGTAATAGATGCCAACACAATACTACATTTCAGCCATAGAGAGCATTACCTAAGTTTCCACGTTAATGGTCTTCTCTGGGAGGAAAACAAGCGGTGCAGCACTTGCACCCATCCCATTTGTCTCCAATCTTTCTATGGCTGTATCGATTGTGATTTCATTCTTCACCAAAAGTGTGCTGAATCTCCTAGAAAGAAATGACATGTGCTACACAATGACCGGCTTACTTTAGTTACAAGCGTGGCCGAATTCTTTTGGTGTGATGCTTGTCATAGAATGTCCAATGGTTTCAGGTACCAGTGTGGGAGTGTGAAGTTAGATGTTCTGTGCGGTTCAATTTATGAGCCTTTTGTCCATCCTAGCCATCCCCATCATCCCTTATATTACACTCCACCAGAGAGACCAGAAAGAAAACAATGCAATGGTTGCAACTACCGGCCAGAATATGTGCTTACGTGCAATGAAAGTGGTTGTGGATTTGTCTTATGCTTCCATTGCGCCACTTTACCACAAGTGGTAAAGCATAGCATTGATGACAATCATCATTTCTCGCTATGCTATGGCAAAGAGGCAAGAGGTAAACACTGGTGTGGAATTTGTGAAAGAGAAACCAATCCAAAAACATGGTTCTACACGTGTAAAGATCAGCAGGATAGTTTGCATCCAAGTTGTGTGGTCGGAGACTTTTCAGGGCTCATTCCAACAAGCACAATAGAGGTTTTACGCATATCATTTGAGGTGGTGCTCAATAATAGTGTATCTCGTCCATTTTGCAGATGGTGTAAGTCGCATTGCATGTACCCTATCATGTTGAAGATGCTTGGAACCTCGGATACATACGTTTGCTCTACTCATTGCCTATCTAAGGTGCTAGATTACTAGATCCCATCAACGGAGTGGTTAAAGAATTTCAAAACCCAAAAAATGCAATAGAGCATGTGAAGCCAAAATAGAGAGTCTTATAGATTTTAGAACTTCATAAGAGGTTTTTTTGCTGTGATCTAAATCTCATAAATAATTTGTATCTGTATTTTCTGTGTATTGGTAAACTATTTTGCTTTGCCTGTTTGTATTTCTTGCGAACTCTGTGTTTTTCATTATGTGTGTTTCGATCCACATCTTTAAAATCTCATTTCTATTATGCCTTGATTTTCGTAATGTAATATTTACCTAAGAATCTTGCAATCTTAATTTGATATAATGTAGTTGTTTCTAACGATTTAAGTCTTCCATTTTCTACAAAATCTCGCTTTAAAGATGATGAACAGAACACTATATCTTAGATGTATATATTTCTTTCATTATGTTGATTAGGCCAAAGTTGAATTATAATAAAAGATAATCAATTTTCCCTAAGAAAAGTACAGTGTTTATTATTTTACATTTTTTTGGGGAAATAAAGTAAAACTAGATTCATCAAGTCTCAGGAAGAAGCTTCCCAAATCAGCAATCATCAACCAGATCATAGAGATGGTTTCCTCCACCGCCAGGGATGTTCAAGTGCAACATAGACGCCACATGGAGTGAGCAGGAAAAGATTTGTGGAGTGGGATAGATTCTTCGGGACAGTGAAGGTGCAGTTAAATGGCTAGGAGCCAAATCATACCCCAAACTCTCCTCTCCCCTCCCCTACAAGCAGAAGCGGCAGCTTTATCGTAGTCCTTATCCTGCCTCAACAACCTACATTACAACAATGTGATCTTCGAAAACGATTGCCAATCACTGATAAAAGCAATAGGAAGACCCAAAGATTGGCTTTGCCTTTCACAAATCACAGCTAAAGCCCATATTCATCAACAAAGTCGAGGTCACTCATTTAAGTTCGCTAAGAGAGAAACATATGCATGCGCGGACTCGATAGCCAATGTTATTAAACTATATGTCCCATGTATTTTGTTGGTTATTCCACCTAGTAGAAACCGATTGGCCACATATAGCTTGTCTAATATCTTTGTAAGTTATAACTTTTTGTATTGCAATGAGAATGAAAAAAAAAAAAAACCGACAGGGATCAAATCTAATTGGCGCCCCTTTACTATTTTAGCTTTTTGCCTTCTCCGGATTCTTTTCAAATCGAGAAAAAAATAGAAATTGGGATCCCTACAAAATCCTCACACTGTTCACAAATCCTTCTCTTCGCACTCATCTCCGAGATTCTCAGATTATTTAATCGCTGTTTCATTGTTCCGACTACAATGGCGACGAGAAGACGTACTTTGCTCAAGGTCATTGTCCTCGGAGACAGTGGGTATGGATTCCGATGTCTAATTCTTTGATTCTTTATGCGTTATTTCGTATTTAGTGTTCGATTCTTTGATTTTGATATTTGATTTGTGATTTTTGGTTTCTAGGGTTGGTAAGACCTCTTTGATGAATCAGTATCCTTTCATATTGATAAATTATTCGAATTGATTCGATCAGTTGCTATAGATTCGTTCGTTTTTGTGGATGCGTTTGAGAGGAATCGTGTTTTGATTCTGTGATTCTGTGAATCCTTTGTTTTGGGGACCTTAATTGGTGATTTTAGATATGTGCATAAGAAGTTTAGTTTGCAGTACAAATCTACGATTGGTGCTGATTTTGTAACGAAGGAGCTTCTGATTGGGGATAAGCCTGTTACTTTACAGGTTTGGCTTTTTTTTTTCTTTCTTAGTGTTTTTTTTTGGTTTGTTTTGAATTTACTTTCTTCAAGATTTCAACTATTCACTTTTGTTTTTTGTGAATTTAGATTTGGGATACTGCTGGACAAGAAAGATTCCAGAGTCTTGGTGCTGCTTTTTATAGAGGAGCAGATTGTTGTGCCTTGGTTTATGATGTTAATGTGTTGAGGTCCTTTGACAACCTCGAAACTTGGCACGAGGAGTTTCTTAAACAGGTTTCTTAGCAATTTCCTTTCTTTCTGGCACAGTTTGTTTTCATTTGCTTTGATATGCTTCATTGTTATATCATGGATTTTCATTTACTTATCACAATATAATTGAGATTGGCTCTGGTTTTCCTTGTTTGTTATGATAAATACATGGAACATAGGAATATACTTCTTTTTTAACAGGAATTATTAGCTTTCACTATTTAGAGTCACAATCTTCAGGTTTTGATTAACATTTCGCTTCTACAACCTATTGATAAACACTTTTAGGCTGATGAGGTCAAAAGAGCTTTTGGTTATTTTCGTATCTCTTTTGATTCTCAGGAGCATATCTGAAGTTTTCTTTTCCCATTAGAAAACAAGAGGATTGAGCTCTGTAACATGTTTTTATGTTTGAACGATCATTTTCCTTTACCTGGTTCTTGGTTTGCGGGTTAAGTCAAGTATATTACTAACTTTATTCCATATTCATAACAGTTTTAGAATTCATTAATCTATAAACCTTGTGCTTTATTCAATTTGTTTTCCTGCTTTACACATTTAATCCCTTAAAATTTATAATTTGCTAACTTGTATTAAATCCCTGTTTCCCTGGCATTGTCTTGTGCTGCCCAGGCAAGTCCATCGGATCCAAAGACATTTCCATTTATAGTGCTTGGTAACAAGGTTGACGTAGATGGAGGGAGCAGTAGAGTGGTAAGAGGAAGATCAAGAAACGTTTTCCATCTTGCTTTAAGTCTTTGAGTCTTTTACACGGTCTAGTTTCATCCTCTTTAACTACAGGTCTCTGAGAAGAAAGCAGCTGACTGGTGTGCTTCAAATGGTAACATACCCTATTTTGAGACATCAGCAAAAGAAGACTTTAATGTTGATGAGGCATTCTTAACCATTGCAAAAACTGCTCTTACGAATGAACATGAACAGGATATGTAAGTTTTTTCTTTGGTTTAGCTCTAGTATATGAGAGCTTGGAAACCATGAAATCTTGACTGAATTAAGATACTACTGAAATATAGAACATAGAGATTATGGGTAGTTGGTTACCAGGTTCTACCATTGTTAGAAGTTTCTAATTCTTAAACTGGAGAGTCTGAATAGTGTAGAATCTCAATCCGAATCTGAATATGACGTTTAAATGTAGAAGGCAGATAGTGTATAAACCCGGGAATCTCTTACTTGCGTCCAAAGCTTGGTGATTATTGATAAAGACAGAGACATTCATTACATGCATATCTGACATTTGTCTACTTCTGAATTCCAGAGTCTGCGACTCTGTGTGATCCGAATTGAAAACCAAGAATGCATAATAAATAAGCTGAATACTTAATACAATCTGTCCTTCATACACAATGTTTTGGGTTTACTGCAGATACTTCCAAGGCATACCAGATGCAGTGACTGAGAACGAGCCAAAAGGCGGTGGTTGCGCTTGCTGAACCGCAGATTTGAGGATTCACTTACATTCGTTTTTTGATGCATTCATCGAAGGTTGGTGTACTCCTGAGTTTCAGAACGATAAGCTTGCAGAAGCAATTCTTTGCCATTCCATCATATATTAATTGTTTGGAGGAGTGTCTGTATGATCAATCTGACTCTGCTGGATAAAATTGTTATTTTTGGAAGAACCATTATTGCTCTTAACCCATGTGGCGAGATAAAAATTATATTTTTCATCATTTCAGTTTGGTTTCACTCATCTGCGGGATCTTTACTGCATCTATATTTAGACCATATGTTCATTTTGCATGTACAATTTGTTTCTTTAGAGATAGATATTGTGAAATCAAACTTATATGTAGATCAGGTGATACTGCAGTAAATTTTGACTGTATATATATTTTTTCGTCAAATAAGAAATATCTAAGCAACTATAATACGCTTTACCTCCAACAGAAAATCTGCAGTGAGACTCCACAATAACCCGCAAAACCCAAAAATCCCGAAAGATATGAAAAAATGCACATAATCCGCAAACCGGTTTAGAAATTGTCCAGTTTGGATGCTTATGCTGGTACATGCAAGCCTGCGGAGTTTTACCCGCAAACCAGCAACAAAACCGCGCCCCGCCACGCAAGACCCACTTTTTTGCAGACTCAAATTTTTTGATCTGCATCCGCCCTGAGCGGGCTATGCGAGCAGATCCCGCGAACTTTAGTCCTACTTGACAGGCCTAGTTAAACCCAACCAAAAGTGTGCTACCATTGTTTTATAGTCTAAGTACATATAAGGCTGGATGCGGTTTATGTACTCTTAAATTTTGGGATACCTTTTATTCGATCCAATCTTTACGAGCAGAAAAATAAATTACTTTTACCCGATCCGCAAATAACGGATATCTGGAAACGAATACCTAATAAAAGATAGATGACCCGCTAAATACGGGCCCTTTACTCTTACCCGGATATTTAAATATTAATGGATTGTTACTCTTATTCGTATAATGACTTCATATTTCAAAAACAAAAGTATTCGTTTACAAAAGAGAAAAAATTCATAAATATATACAAGATACACTTCTAGAAAATATAAAATTGCAAACTTTAAAATAGCTTTGGGCATTTGGTTCTTTGGTTCGGTTCGGGTCGGTTCTTTCGGTTCTCGGTTCTTGAAAACTAGTAACCATTTGGAATCAAATGGAAATTTAGTTCGGGTCGGTTCGGTTCGGTATGGTTACTTCAAAATGGAACCGAAAATAACCGAAAAAGTTCGGGTCCCTTCGAGTTCGGTCCCAAATGGTTACTTTGTAACCGAAAATAACCAAACTACCCGATTTAACCGAAAAATAACTAAGAATTTTTGATTATTTTGGTTATTTTGAGTAATTTGGTTATTTTGGTTTTAAAATAAATGAAATTTTCGAGTTTATAATTGTAATTATGGGTAACTGAGTTATATCAAATCTAAATATAATTAATATTTTGGGTATATAATTATATTTCGGGTATCCATTCGGTTCTCGGTTTGGTTCGGGTTCGGTTCTGGTTATTCGGATATAAATGTTTAGTACCTATTCGGGTATTTCATCGGTTCCGGTTCGAATTCAGTTCTCATTTTTTGGTTCGGTTCGGTTCGGTCTTCGATTCTTAAAACTTGGAATTCATTCCTAAATTACCAACAATAATTAATAAATACAAAAGATCTTATGTTACAATGTAATTCTTCTACAGGACTGCGTCTTCCATCCTATTCATTTATACGAAGAAAGTCATGAGACGACTTAAGTTTAAAATTATATAAATATCACTTGGAGTCTTGGATGTGTTAACTTACTGGTTTAAGTTAACAATATAATGGACTTTAACTTTCACTAGAAAACATAATTAAATAATTTTATTGTTTATTGAACATAATAATTAGGTTTATTGTATTACTAATTAACTATAAATATAAAGTATTGATAATGGTATAAAACATTAATAAAGCGGGTATTGATAACTCTGATAATAGATCAGGTAGCAGGTCGCGTAACGAGACGGGTACTAAAAAAAATTTTGATACCCATACCTGACATTTACCCACAATTAATAGAATTATGATACCTTTTACCAACCTTAAAGTCATGGGTATCATTTTCTTTGAGACGAATACAAATCGGATAAAGGATCGGGTAACGGGTATTAGTGTCGAGCCCTACATAAAAGTATATAAGTTTCGGTAATCAGAACCAATGTTGCACCCAACCCATGATATAGTGTAGCATTTCTTTCTTCTTTCGACCAAATTGCTTCGAGAGTCCCAAATATTTTTCTCCCCTTCCAACATTCAGAATTTGACGTATACTACTTGCAAGGAACTCTTTTATGTCATGTAACAATGCTGGTTCCTAAATTTGTAAAACGGCCCATAAGGACTAAAAGATGAGCCTAACATATGGGCCTTAAAAGGCTTTTGATCTGTTACACTATTTCACTCCACTTGCAAAAACCTATCTTCTTCTTTTTCGATTATACCAAATGACGACGACCTCCATGAACAACACTTCCTAAACCTTTCAATAAACCTCTCATCTCCTTCCTCCTCCTGATACTACACTAAAAAGAACACGCGCGAAAGCTATGGTAGGAGCTTCGAGAACAATCCTATCCCTATCTCTTTCTTCTTCCCTCTTCACCTTCTCCAAAATCCCTCACGTTTTCCCATTTCTCCGCCTCTACAAACCTTCCTCTAGATTTCACCACGCTTTCCGTCCTCTATGCGCCGCCGCCGCAACTTCTCCGACGACGGAGACAAATGTCGCAGACCCGGATCAATTGAAACACACGATCTTGCTTGAGAGGCTTAGGCTTAGACATTTGAAGGAATCTGCGAAACCACCACAACAGAGACCGAGCAGTGTTGTTGGTGTAGATGAAGATAACAGTAATAGGAAGAAGAGTAAGAAGTTAGTTGAGAATTTTAAGGAGCTTGGGTTAAGTGAGGAAGTGATGGGAGCTTTACAAGAGTTGAATATTGAGGTTCCTACTGAGATTCAGTGTATTGGAATACCTGCGGTTATGGAACGTAAGAGCGTTGTATTGGGTTCGCATACCGGTTCTGGCAAGACTCTTGCTTACTTGTTGCCTATTGTTCAGGTGCCTAGTGAGCTCCATAGTTGAATGTTGCAGCATACATTAGTGGTGGACTCTTGAATTGCTTGTTTGCTAGTCGATACATTTCATTCGATCAGAAAGTTAAACAATTTAGGACTAATTCTGTTGATATATGCATCCTTGAAAGTAGATATATCAAGAGCACTTGATTAGATTTGTTTCTATGTTTCATAGTGTATATAGCTCACTTGCTTTCAATGTTGTGTTGATTCTTTTGGGTAATATGTAGAGAATTCGACATGGTTGTTTCGATATGGCGGTTTTAAGTTGTGTTGATTTGATTTTTGCAGCTGATGAGAGAAGATGAGGCAAACCTTGGTAAAAAAACAAAGCCTAGGCGTCCGAGGACTGTTGTTCTTTGTCCCACAAGAGAATTATCTGAGCAGGTACCCTAGTGGTTTTGTTTGTGTCTTGACCAAGATTAGTTACTGTTTTCGATAAATGCATGTCTTAGCAGTTTGTTAGCACTTGTAAATGTGGTTTCTTTGTTTGGTTACTATCGAACAATATACATTGCAGTTGCCTAGAAAATAAAAAGTTGGAATCTTTATTTTCCAAGAAAGTCTTGGTTGCCTTCTTATAGGATGATCATAAAATTGGAGAATGGTTTTATATGTGATTATAGTATTTTATGCCAGTTTGTTATATATATCATTACTGTTTTTAGACAGAGAAATGGTGAAAGAAAAACTAATTAAGGAGTCTGCATTAGGTTTACCGTGTGGCGAAGTCCATAAGCCATCACGCGAGGTTTAGATCCATATTGGTTAGTGGTGGTTCTCGGATAAGACCACAGGAGGATTCTTTAAACAATGCAATAGACATGGTTGTTGGAACCCCTGGTAGGATTCTTCAGCATATCGAAGAAGGAAACATGGTCTATGGAGATATCGCATACTTGGTACGCTCCACTTTGGGATCTTGACATTATGTTCCATGATTTTTAATTTCTTGTTGTTTTGGGATCTACATGAAACAACGGGCAATAATAATATCTTTACCCAGGTGCTGGATGAAGCAGACACTATGTTTGATCGAGGCTTTGGTCCCGAAATTCGTAAATTCCTTGCCCCACTGAATCAGCGTGCGTTAAAAACGAATGACCAAGGATTTCAAACCGTCTTAGTGACTGCTACTATGACAACGGTATGCAAATGTTCATTGGGCTCAAGCTTGCACCATTTCTTTGCTATTATCATGATTTATAAATTCGTCGCTCCTTGCATCTTGACCTTGAGATATTACGGTAATGAATGAAATTGTGAGTTTTCAGGCTGTTCAGAAGTTAGTCGATGAGGAGTTTCAAGGGATAGAGCATTTGCGAACATCAACATTGCATAAAAAGATAGCAAACGCTCGCCATGACTTCATCAAGCTTTCAGGTGGTGAAGATAAGCTAGAAGCACTTCTACAGGTAACATTGATCCTTCAGATTCTGATTTTTGAAGGAAATCAGGCATGTTAGGGTTCTTGTTTGGCTGCAAATGTGTCCAACTTGCATGCACATTTTTCTGGTATGTGCCTGCAGTGCTTATACATTACTTATGCTTTGATGAGAATGCAGGTTCTTGAACCAAGCTTAGCCAAAGGGAGCAAGGTGATGGTCTTCTGCAACACTTTGAACTCCAGTCGTGCCGTTGATCACTTTCTTTCTGAAAACCAGATCTCCACTGTAAATTATCACGGTGAAGTTCCAGCAGACCAAAGGTCGGATTAAAACAGCTTAGCCTAAAACGTAATCCATTTCTTGAAGAATGCATTGCTTAATTAAGGTGTAAAATTGGTTTGCACTCATCCATCCAGGGTTGAGAATTTGAAAAAGTTCAAGGACGAAGAAGGAGATTGTCCCACGCTGGTGTGCACCGATTTGGCTGCGAGGGGTCTGGATCTTGATGTTGATCATGTAGTCATGTTTGATTTCCCAAAGAACTCTGTAAGTATCTTTGCCAAATGTTCCTGCCTATAATCCTTATTATTTCTTCTCTAAACTTGTTGATCCACTCTTCTTGACACCTTAATTTTATTTGAACTTGAATTCCTTAGATTGACTACCTTCATCGCACCGGAAGAACAGCTCGGATGGGTGCTAAAGGTTTGTTTCATATCTCTAGATTATCGCTTGTTAAGACTTTGTATTTCAGATGGCTTCAGCTAGGGTACCGAATCCAGTTTTCGGATTTTTTTTTATGGACTATAGAAAGAGAATGATAACCAAATTGAATACCATTCGGTTTCGGCTGAGTTCAGTTTTCTTACAAAGCATTTGAAGAATTTTCAAAGAATTTTAGGTTTTAATAGGTTTAATCATTTTTGGTTCAGTTTCGGTTATACTCATTGCTTCGGTTATGGTTTGAGGCGCTGAAAGTGTTGACATTGTACTCTTTACAGGAAAAGTGACAAGTCTAGTGAGCAGGAAGGACCAAATGTTAGCAGGAAGAATCGAAGAAGCCATGAGAAACAATGAGAGCTTGGAATCACTCACCACTGATAATGTGAGGAGAGACGCTGCAAGAAGCCAAATCACTCAAGAGAAAGGAAGAAGCGTTAAGCAGATCAGAGCAGTGAGCAAGCAAAGAAACACCAGAGACAAACCGGCATCATCTCCTCCTGCAAGATCAACAGGTGGGAAGACACCAGTGAGAAAGTCAAGTTCGGTTTCAAAACCCAGAAAAGCATCATCCCCTCCAGAGAAATCTTCAAAGCCGAAAAGAAAAATATTAAAAACTGTTGGATCCAGATCGATTGCTGCGAGGAGGAAGACGGGTTCAGATAGAAGACCAGGAAAGAAACTAAGTGTTGTTGGGTTCAGGGGCAAGTCCTCTTCGGCAAGAGCCTCTTGATTTACATTCTGGAAACTTCGGGAAAGTTAACGTCAGTGGTGAAAGTGAATTATGTTCGGATTATGATTACAAAAGCGTTGAAGATAAATCATCTTGGGAGCTTTCTTCTATGCAGTTGGTATTGATAGAAGAAATTCACTTTTGAAACTCATAAACTATCAGAAAAGTATGTATATGACATCTATGGTTGGTTGTAACATAATAATCTTTTCAACAGGTAGAATGGCTATTATCCAAATTAAGTTATGGCGTGGAGAAATAATTTCTTTAAATAAATGTTGTTAAGTGTGCAATAAAGAATTAAAAGCTCAAAAACAAACAAAAGAAATGGTGAGACATGATTAGTGGAGAGTTTGAGAGGAGGCTCGCAACTCTGTCCTTGAGTTCCAAGGAGACGGGCCTTTAACCCGGGTGGATGAGCTTTGACTCATGCGATGAGAGCATGATTGGCGGCTACGGCTCTCTTTAGAGTTTCTGGAGCTGTAGAGGATCATCATTATGCGGCTGCTTCTCTTCCTCGCTGGGCTGGTCGCACGGCGGTCTGACAGGTTCCCCTTTTCTTTAATTTTCTTTTTTTTTGGGTTCCGTAGCCGTTGTGTTTTGTCCCACATCGTCAAGCAGCAAAACATACATTTAGATACACTTGATATATAAATCTCTCGTGTCTGTTTTTAACAAGTTACGGAGCCGTGCGGTGAGCACAAAGCGAACTATTCTTTCGCCTTTTACTAAAGAATACCGTGTGCTCTCCGTGCTAAACGGCATACGCCCATTTTTGGAAGGGTTATAAAACAACCCCCATCAATTCTTGAGTTCAAAACCCAACAATCATTGCCTGGTCCTTTGAAACCGATTGCAAGTTTCTTTCTATAAAATATATGTTAATTATTATGACAAGAAACGAGTACGGAAGGTGGAGTTTTGTTTCATCTTAAAAAAGAGAATTATCCCACATCGAGAGGAGTTGATAAGAGAAGACCAGTGTTGGAGCTATAAAAAGGAAGCCAGTAGGACAATCCAAATCATACCTTTCTCGGCCTTTTGGCTAAGATCAAGTGTAGTATCTGTTCTTATCAGTTTAATATCTGATATGTGGGACATTGTCCCACATGATATTAACTCTATTTTTTTAGGGGGAGAGCCCATTATGGCAGTTCACTGTCAGGGATCTTGGCGTCGCCTATGCGTTGCACTACTGCAAAGGCTTTTGGCACACCCCACCATAACCAGCATAAAAATTCTTATCTTTCAAACCTTATCCTAATAACTGGTCTTTGGTTTGTAACCTAATAACTGGATCCCACATCGGAGAGAAACATATGGCCTATATTGTAATAAGAGTGGTTCGCTACTTTTTATTTCAACACATGTTTTGCGCTGCCAGAAAAGAGCTTCGATCTGACCTTCCATATTTGTTGCTATTTTGTTCAAGAGACCAAACAATCTTAATTTAAACTGTTGTTTTGCAATAGAGGTTCTTCTTTCTTTTTCCTGGAAGAAAAAACAGAGTACACGTATGAGATATTTGAACAAGACTAGCTTATAAAAGCTTTATCGCAAGTTTATAACTGGATCCCACATCGGAGAGAAACATATGACCTATATCGCAAGTTTTATTTCAACACATGTTTTGCGCTTCCAGAGAAGAGCTTCGATCCGACTTTCCATATTTGTTTTTATTTTGTTCATAAAGAAGAGCATGTCGCTAAATCAGCAACGAAACCATGAGACGCAAAAATATATTTGATAGTCGTCTGTTAATGTTTCTAGATACAACCTTGAAGTAAAATGTGGGATCGCATTTTACAACTAGAGTCATTTAGATTGAGATGTACTACTATACGTTATATAATAAGATTATGTGTATTTCACACTAACACTTTTATATACCGTTCCAACTTCCAACCTTGAACATAGACGTTTCTTTGAAGAGACATTTTACAAACAGAATGTATGATAGCAAGTGATTTGCAAAGAAAAATGGAGTGAAAGGATCTGATTTTAGCAGAGAGCTAATCATGTACAAAAGCTTCATGGTTATCAATTTCTGCGTTGGTGAGCGTAAGCGTACGCTGAAGCTTCCGAGGAGAGAAAACTTCAACCTCTACCACAAATGTAGCTGTGACCGGCCGGTGATCAGAGAGTTTAATGTCACTTCTTCTGTAACTCATAAGCTTCATTCCTTTCCCATACCATATAATGCGATCACACCTGAATCAGATTCAGTTCTAAGTACATAAGATTTTGATTTTGATGCATCATCACAAAAGTTTGTAGTGAGTGTGTGAGAGCGGTAATACCAGGCTGGTGTCCGTTTCCCGGACTTGGGATCATTTCCTCCGTAATTTTCTGAATCGATTTCGTATTTATAAGTTGGTGGAAAATTTAAAGTTCCTTCTGACCATCCCTCGAATATACGGCCTTGTTTCATTTCTCTTACTAGCTACCAAAGATTAATCAAATATGTGTAAAGTCATCATCCTGGCTTGGATCCCTTATTAAAATGTAGCTTTGTACCAAAAATTATCGATGTTTAGTAACCGTACCTGGTCCTTTTCAGCTAACTTCTTCCAGTCCTTTCTTGCAATTAGTTCATGTGTCTTCTCATACGATAAGTTAATCCGATAGTTAAGATCTCCCAGCCAGATTATTCTTCTGTAGAATAACATTCATCTTGTTAAAGTTTATTTAAGAAAATCTGTATTTTGGAATGTGATACTATGAGGATAAAAGCATACTCGTGATCACGAATGCTTCTTGGAAGTCTTGTCGCGCTAAGAGAATGAGGATGAAACTGCGTTCTTCGGTGAATGTCGATTACATCAGCGTTTCTTTTTTTGTGATCTCCATCTTTTTCCCCTGATGCTAGATGTGTGCACACAAAACAAAATGGTGTCTGATAGACTGACATACTCACAGACACAGATCCCTGTAAAGTCCAAAATGAATTGTTACAATCCTCAAGTGTACTCATAAATCAAGCTTAACCAACTACTTAAGAGAATAAATGAAGACCTTGTTACCAATGTAACCCATAACGCCAACACCAACAGTAGACACACTAAGGTTTCGTATGTGTTTGCGTAAGCTCCTTCGAACCCAGATGGTAAGAAAAACTCCAACCATCTGTTTGCTTACGATCCGTACATACGATGGTTTTCTCACATTCATGAGAGGCTTGAGATCTAAATCCGAAAGTAGAGGCGTCTTCTTCTCTCCATTGTTGTTGGCAGTTGCTTTGAAAGAACTATAATTCTTAAAAGGCTTCAACGACGACTTTGAGGAACAACGTCTTTCCCGAACATGTTGATTTAACAATCTCGATGGAGTCTCTGGCCAACTCAAACCAACTCTTTCAGAGTAACTAAACCATCGGCTTAAACTTTCTGCGCGTTTGGAACCAGTATCAAGCTGCATCGAAAACAACCTGTCCAACTTCTTTGGCGATGAAAATTGCCTCTGCAGATACTCTTGTCTTGGCAAGCATGATCTCTTGTCATAATTAGTATCCACAATACCGTCATCAAAGCTGAAGTTCTCATTAACCGAATGAATCACATTGCAAGTATCACTAGTACTTTCAACAACCATATCTTCTACTACATCAGTGACCTCTTCAAATGGCTTAAACTTCGACGGAGAAGGAGGATCACTGTAACTTACAATCTTTACCTTTCTAGGTCGAATTCTATTTAGTGCATTGCGAATAGTGTCCTCCCATTCCAAAGCAGGCCGGTCATCTTCAATACCAAAAATGTTTCCAGCATTCAGTGGAACAATCTCCTGAAGACTGATACATGAAAAAAATGCATTTCAAATTAAGAAACAGCGAACACGTAGAACGGAGACAGATTCATGGGAAACCGTACCCGAGGACATAAATGTCAGCGGGTTCAATCGTGTCAACCCAACCATCAATATCCAAGTCAGCAGGTGGAACTCTTCCTCCAACATTCCAAGTTCCAACACAGATTCTAGCTACACCAAAACCACATTACCAAGTACTCACTACGGGTTAAGTAAAGCCACAACAAAAGAATCTCTTGCACAAAAACTGTGACTGCAACCAAAATAACAGAGAGATATCTCAAATTAGAAAATCAATAGACCTTATTGCTTTTGTGTCCATATACTGAACCCTAAACGTTTCTGAATTCCTTCTTCTCAGCCTCGGTTCAGCATCTAAAACATTTCCACAGAAAAACAAAGACTATGTAAGAAACTAGGAGAAAAACAATCAAATCCGCCATTTTTCGAGCTTCGATTTACGGGCATAGAGCAGTATACCGTCAGTATCAACACGAGCTTCTTCAATTCCTGTAACTCAAAGACCAGATTTTTCGACTTAGCAACCAAAATGGGTACATCCAGATTTGAGTAAAAATTAGTAATTTCCAAAAAAATTAAACCTTCAATTTCAATGTCAGAATCTGCAACACTATCATCATCTTCTTCATCATCAGTATCAGCCGTATGATCTAATTCAGTAACGGGGATGTTAAACCATTTGCGTAGAAGAAGACGAGCCCAGTAAAACTGTAAGCACGATGAAGAAGCTGAACAACATAGTGTTGTAGCCCAACCCTTCTGCAAATTCCAACTCAATTATACACAAATTTCAAAAAAGCCCTCAAATTGGAAACAGAGCAGGACAAAAAAAAAACAGAGATTTACGCACCTCTGTTCGTCGTAATTGGGATCGTCCAGGCGCCATTGACTCCGACCAAATCTAATGAAGTGAGGAGAGAGAAGACGGTTGAGAGATATTAACGACCGTTGTTGTTGGTTTTTGACTTTGTGATTTTTTTGAAGTAAACTCAGACAGAACACAAAGTTGTGATTAAGCATTAATCTCGCAATTAGCCGGCATTTGGGATGGTGATTGCTGATGTCATTTCTATAGATTTTTAAATTGTTTTATTTGGAATTTTTTTGTTTGTCAACTTCTACTAAACGGAACGTAAACAGGGTAGGAGGAAGTAGGAACAGCTAAAAGCAGCTAGAGAACAAAATTAACAGGACATCGAAGAAGACCGAGGCAGCTCTAAAGTGTAAGTGTATCAGGAATGTACCAATTATTGTATAATGTGTTTGGTTTTAACTTTTTTGTATTTTTTATTCTATCCATTACTTAATAATTTACGGGATTATTTGTTATAACGTCCCTATTTATGTATATATATATATTTAAATAATCATATATAAGATATTTCTGTCTTTATTTAAATTTAAAAATTACATATTTCATAAATTAAAATTGAAAGTTATAAATAACTACTATTATTATTATTATTTTGAAATAAAGATGGGTAATTGATTTGATATTTTAAATTATATAATTGGATAAATTTAGTAAAGTATTTCAAAGTTTATCTTCTCACAAAAAATTTCAAGTTTACGTTTATAAAAAAACATCTTACAATCTCTTTATTACTATTTGGGGAGTACAAATAAGAAAATAATTTTAATATATGTTAATATTTACTTTCTTGATATTATAACCATTTGCTAATTTCGTATTAAGGTTATAACTGTAAATTTAATTAGCATTTTAAAAACATAATTAAATTTTGATCTTCCAGGATATCAATATTTCGACTAAAAAATATCCAAAGATTTGTAATATCTTTTGGAGAATACATTTATAGAAATAACAATTAATTTGTTGAATGACAAATAATAACATAACTCAAATTTATTATTTAAATATTAAATTATTGCAATAATATAATCAAAAGTTTTGAATAAAACATAAATATAAAAAATTCAATAGAGATTTTAGTTTATAAAAAAGACCGGCAACATCCACCATATATAATTTAACAAAAGAAGTAGACAGGAAAAAGGTGTATTCATCTATATTCTTTTAACACATGTTACAACGTGTTCACTGTGGCAGTCGAAGAACACGTCATAATTAGTTGATCAATCGAAAATTCTACAATCACTCATCCTTAATTACCACCGTAATCATCCTTAATTACAATCGAAAATTCTACAAAGTATGTGGGTCTCTACTCCAACTGTTTTCTTACGTGGTTGTGTTCATGCATCTTCGGGTTTTTAATTACGATTTTGTTTTCTATTAAAAAAATATTTTTTTATTATCTATTATTATATTTAGGAAAGTTTATAGTTTCTTATTTTGAGAAAAATAATAATAATAATCAAAAAGGAATTATAATAATTAAGATCATATTTTCCTTTTCCAAATATTAATTTTTGGATTTTATAAAATTTTAAACTATTTCATAGTTATCTCTAATACAACTCAAAACAAAAAATGAATTAACAATTAAAGAAGTAAACAAAAAAAGGAATTAACAAGAAAAATCCCATACGTAATTAAAAATCCCCTAATTCACAAAAATTTGAATCTTTTATAAATAAATAGAAAAATCAATAAAGTTATGGGATTTCTTTTTTTTTTTTCTTTTCCCAAATCGTTATTTTCTTACAACTTTATTCTCCATTTCCAAAAATATAGGTCAATTACACGAAGTAAAAAATAATACGTAATATAACCCGTCTTTCATACTATCAAGTTTGTTAAGTATATTGATAAATAATATATCAAATCGAAACTCTCGCGACGCGCAGTCTAAATTTTACCGTTAGAATTCTAAATATTTAATGTATATGACTGTGAAAAAAATTAAAAGATAAGTATAAGGGATATATTGCATATTATTTTTGATTTTGTAGAATTGATTTACGATTATAAAAGATGGAGGGTAAAATTACAAAAATTGACTACTTTAAAAAGTTTTTATAGAGAATAAATAGAGATTACTATTCATAAAAATTACTTATAATTGAATGTAAAATGTTCCGAAAGTAAAAGTGAAAGCGTTTATGAAGAAAATATTTGTAACAAAAAGAGACCATGGTTTTATAGGAGATGGCTATATTGAGTCCAAAAAGTAAAAATATGTAGAAATGATTTTATGCTTTCTAATTTATCATGTATCATCTTGGCATTTCATTACATACAGTAAAATATTATCAAATATTGAATATAAGTATAACTATAAATATAACTACAAATTTTTCAGTTTTTCTTTGACTTCATGCTATTCAATCTAAATCAGTTAACGTCATAAAATAAACATAAATAACAAAAACAATTAAGCAAGTTATATTGGAAAATTTTCTGGAAAAAAATGCTACGTCATCAATAGTCTTTGTTACGGTGAGGCTTCTTCTACGTGGCACAAACTCTACCGGATGTTTTCTATACTCAATCGACGACTTCACTAAGGATCGAAACGTCGTGGCATGAGTTATAACTCTTGCACCATTGCTAAATCTAACATCTCTTCTCCATCAACTCAGGAACTCGAATCAATATCTTTCAACTCACGAAAATGTTTCTTTTAAAGGTACGTCCTTTTTTGGTCATCGTAATCACTCATTACCCTAAGCTTGTTTGTTTCTGTCTAGTGTCGGATTTAAAATGGCTACTTTTGTCTGATTTTGATCTGTAGACATGGAGATCAACCGCTTTTGGGGTTTACGGCTATATGAATTTCACCAAGAACGGTTTCATGTAAGTCGAATTTGTTTGTTTCTACATTTTTCAATCCTGTGGAAATGAAAAGTTTGAATTTTTATGGATTTTGAGACTTATATGATTCATGCTGTTTCGTGTTCTTTGTGAGTATGTGGATTAATATAAATGAAGGAATCAGAATTTCGTAGAAAGATTCAATCTTTGATTCAACATTTGCTTTTACAATGGAATTGGTACCTTGGGCAACTCTGTTATGGAGAAGTGATTGATATACTTGTGGTGGTTTTGTCAGAGAGCATTCGAAGAAGTTTAAACCTGAAGATATGCAGATACAAATTGAAGGAAAGAATTGTGTGGCTACTGGGGCTAACTCTGGTATTGGTTTTGCTGCTGCAGAGGGTCTTGCTTCGCGGTAGGTTTCTTAGTTATCGAATTGAGGGAACCACTCGAATACTTGTGTCAGAAATTCCTCGAGTTGGTTTGCCATTTCCATAAAGAATATAGTTGAAAACGCGAAGTTGAATATTATCCTTTTCCCGAAAGAGATCTTGTGGGAAGAGTGTTGCCAAATTTATACTGTCCGCTTACTTTTTTTTCCAGTGGAGCAACTGTTTACATGGTGTGCCGGAACAAGGAAAGAGGACAAGAGGCTCTTTCTAAGATTCAAACCTCAACAGGAAACCAAAATGTGTACCTGGAAGTATGTTATCATCTACTTAAAAGTCATTTTTGCAAGTTCCATATTCTTTATATGCATAATAGATATCAGATTTACCCATTTAGCTTTTTCTTAGGTGTGTGATTTGTCTTCCGTTAACGAAATAAAGTCCTTTGCTTCAAGTTTCGCTTCTAAGGATGTTCCGGTTCATGTACTGGTATGCGGTCTTTTCGTTTCCTACTTCTTAGAAAAACATTTCACTACAACTCAACAATCCTGAACTTGCTTGGATCTGATTTTCAATTTTTAGGTGAATAATGTCGGTGTGCTTGAGAACAAACGTACTACTACACCTGAAGGGTTGGTCTCAGTTATCTTTGTTGAGCATTCCAATATCATTTGATCTTTATTAATACCCTTATGCTCATCTGTTATATCAGATTTGAGTTAAGCTTCGCGCTGAATGTACTCGGAACATACACATTGACAGAGCTGATGCTTCCACTGTTGGAGAAAGCAACACCAGACGCCAAAGTCATCACAGTTTCCTCTGGTGGAATGTACACGTCGCCGCTTACAACAGATCTTCAGGTAATCAATCTGCAGGACATGTATGTCATCTTCAATAAATGCGTATGTTCAATTTTGTTTTACCTCTTTGGAACTGCTTGAATCACTTCTATGTCGGATCTATAACTCATGCTACGTATGATTTTTCTGCAGTTTAGTGGTGAAAAATTTGATGGAGTGGAACAATACGCACGAAACAAAAGAATCCAGGTCTGTAAAATCAGAATCTACTAGTCGAGAACACTCTTTTTTTGGTTTTCTGAATTTGTTTGTATGAAAATGATTAGGTGGCTCTGACTGAGAAATGGGCTGATAAGTACAAGAACAAAGGCATAGGGTTCTACTCAATGCATCCTGGCTGGGCTGAGACACCTGGTGTTGCCAAGAGTTTGCCGAGTTTCAGTGAATCGTAAGATAATTCTGCTAAAGAAAACATCTTTTATGCTAAAGCAAACATCTTTTTTGCGCTAAAGAATGTTTTAAACTTGTGAATCAGGTTCTCGGGAAAGCTTAGGACAAGCGAACAAGGAGCAGACACGATCGTTTGGTTAGCACTGCAGCCAACAGAGAAGCTGGTCTCTGGTGCATTCTATTTCGATAGAGCTGAAGCACCAAAACATCTAAAGCTTGCAGGTACAAGCAAGTCTCATGACCTTGTAGACTCAGTCATTGATACCGTGCATTCCATGGCAGGTCTTGATTCTTAGATCCCCATCCTCGACATGTTTGTTTTTCTCGAAAATAAATTGCGATTGCATGTAAATATTGCATTGGAATAGATTCAAGTATTAAACTTTTCTCTCTTTTGGAATGCTCAAAAGTTATAAACTTTTTATTGTGCTGAGTATTTATAACTTTTACTCATTCATTACATAGTATCAGAAAACAAGAATAACACATAGTTATCTAGCTTTGGCATAGCTATATTATGGATCCATCATCGGTTTTTATGGCGTTATTCGCCAAGAGTAAACACTAAAGTAAATAGAGAATTACTTAAGAGGATGAGTAGAAAGATAAAAGCTGGGGCTTTCGAAGCCAATACTGTTTGAATCTGTGCCTCGAATACTCGATATAATCGAACTCAATCTTGTTCACATAGCCCTGCATAATCACATTAACACACAATCATAAGCGTTTGAGTTACTTTCATCTAAAGCTACTTTGATATGTATCAAAGAAGGAGAGAATTAGCTTACAGAAATGATTCCCCATAAACCCCAGAAGAGATGGCTTGCCAATGTATACTTCTCAGTATCATCCAAGAGTTGTTCTATGTCTTCTTCTCTTGCTTCTTCACCTGAAGAGGTGAGGTAGGTACAGATGAATCTCCTCCTTTCTTCTTCTCCTGCAATTCCCCAACCATGGTTAAACGAAAAAAAAAACTCAGATTTCGATTATGAAATTGTAAACATCTCTTGATTAATCACTGTACCTGGGTATAGAGTGTAGTCCAAGATATGAGGAGTGTCAGAATGGTAATCTGCCACCATCTCACAGAAGTGATTTGCTATGTCGTAAGCAATTGGGTTATAACTTGCATACTCATAATCCTGTCCAAATCCATTTTCACACAAACCCCACAAACTATTAGACAGAGAAATGAGAAGTCTCATGTTCATCAATGTGTGATGATATTGTTTTACCTCGAGTTAATCGTACCGTTAAAATGGGTTTTTAACTTTTTCCCCAATTCTGGAAAAGAGAACAAAGGTTAAGAATTTTGTGGTTAGGAGTAAGACTTACAATGATAGTAATGGCATTGGTTTCTTCATCAATCATGATGTTACCATACTGCAAATCATTGTGACAGAACCCAATCTCTTGTTCATTGTTCACTTCTTGTTCCAGCAAGTTGATTTCATCTTCAATGTTGTCTAGACCAAACTCTGTTGAATGTTCATTTGAACACAAATTCTTGGCCTGTCCTACCCAAGTCCTGTCATTTCATGTTCCAGTGGATATTTATTTTCATCTGATCAAAACATTTATGAAAACGAATACCTCTAATTTTGCAGTTTCTTACCTCATCCTGTCCCAAATGAGCACAGTTCTATCTCCAGGAATGTGTATGCTGTGGAATCTTCTTAGCTTAGATGCAACCAGAGCTGATATGTTCGGATCACGAAGATCGGTTTTCGATAGTGTCTGGAACCAAAGTTACAGATACAAGAATTAATACTGTGACAATCTTTTAATGGAAAGAGGCCAACACAAGATTTTGCTGATGAATCTAATGCAAGCACAGTTTGAAAAGGCACAACTTCTAATTCCTCTATTTATGACACAAGCTACACTGGAAATACCTCAGTTTTTTCTTTACCGGCCCGGTTTAACCCACATGAAAATGTAAACCAATTAAATGAACGATAAGGTTTGCTCTGGACCAGAATCGTACCAAAAATCAATCCGAAAACTAAACCAAACAAAATATAAACCAATTCGGTTTCACTAATTATATATCGAGCAGAGCAAAGCGAACCAAACCTGAAGAAAAATAAACAGAGTAAACCTAAATTCTTTTAAAATACGTCAAATTTTTCTGTAAATGGTAAACCAATTATTTAGTGGTAAGGTTTGCTCAATCTGTCTAACTTGAACCGGAATCTTACCAAAAACCAAATTCGAAAACTGAACCAAAGAAATTTAAACTGATTCTGTTTCATTTCTCCATAATCGAACATACCAAAACGAACCAAACCGGAATAAAAAATAAAATCTGAAAATCACTCAATTCTTTTTGTTGAAAAAAACGAATTTATACCGAAATTAAACCGGAAACCAACTGGTATTTGGTTTCAATCCGGTCTCTTCATAAACCGAATAGTGAGAAAACTAAAACTAAATACAGGATTGGTCAAAGAAGTATAATCTTTTCTTTTTTTTTTTGCTGAAAATTAGAAAGAGAATATAGAATCTTGATAAATAAAATAAAAATATAATAATTTACCCGGGCATGAATAAACTCTTCGACTCTACCGCCGGGAAAGCGTCCAAGGAGTGTAGGTCCATGGCCATGACGAGCCACAAACTCAAAAGTACGAATCTCATCGTCTCTGTTGAAGAAAACCTCAACGCCTTCGCCATAGATACGAACAAGGAGTTTCCTACATCGAAGATTCGTTTCCTTTCTTGGCCAACTCACCATGAAAACTTCATTAGTCATCGCTCCTTTCATTGGCTTCACTTCAAGACTCTCAAGATCCTCAACTACATCTCCCCATTTTGTGGAAAGTCTTTCAAGAATCTTCCTTAGCTCGTCTGGTGATGAGCTCGGGATCAATCCAAAGATTCCTATCACCATCTAGAAGGAAAAAAACACTATCAAATTTTCTGTTTCTTGCAATAGAAGTACTATGTTTCTTGAAATAGAAGTACTTAATTAGTTTGTGATATACAGTGTCAATAGATTGGTAGATCAAGAAGTGTTAGTTTCACTGAATGATCAACTTGAGAAGAAGAAGAGGCTTACCAAGAGAGTTGCAGATGATCTTGGAAAAAAAAGTGTTGGGAATCTTGAAATCAGAGAAAGAAAAATTCTGTGCTTTTTTGGTTATTGTTGGAGAGAAGTCTTGGTCAGAAGGAAAGGCAATTTGCATGGTGAATGAGAGAGGTGTTGAAAGAGAGTATTTATGGACTTTTGTCTTAACACAAGAAAGGGAATAACTATGTATTTCGTTGTCTTGGTGGGTTGGATTTGAGAGTATCAAGACAAAAACAAATAAAGAAAAAATGGTATTATTTGTAGAATTGTGAATATTAAAATAAACGAATGAAAAATCTATCAAACAAGATATAGCAAGTAATTGGATTTTTGTAGTAAGAAACAGAAACTATTGTTTGATTTGGTAAAGGAGGAAAGATAAGTTTGGAGTGGTAATTGAGTCTGAATATAGAATATGTATATTTTTATTATTTTGTTATTATTAAATATTTTTTTATTTGTCAACAAGTTATATTAAATTTAAATAAATTAGAAATCCATAGCAGTAGTACAAAACATACAAATTTCATGTTATGTGAAATCCGTCTTGCGTTCTGTGTTAAAACACTAAATAAATTATATAAAAAAATAGATCGACAAGATTGTATAAGCTTGCTAAAAATTAATTTATCAACAACATTGCAATATACAGGTTTGAATTTGCATGATGATATAATGAAAGTACTAACACAAACCAAATGTCATATGAATCCAACATTGCAATCCACTTTAAAAGTCTTCATATTTATAAAGATCTATCATCTATGAATCCAACATAGTTAGGTGTGATCATACCAACAATAATACACCAAAATTCTTGATCAGTTAAGTGTGTTTGGATGAAAGTGGAACTAGAAAGGTAAAAGTAGTACTAGGATTATACATGATCTCCCGAAAATTTTCCGTGCTGCACATTTTCTAAGTAGAAAAAGATACATGGTTAGAAGATGATAAGCACCAAAACATATAGGTGCATTATTTGTCCGCAAAAAGTACCAATCAGCATACTTAATGGTATTTACATTATAGACATTATTGTACCAGTTGGGCCGAAATAAAATCTTATAATATATCATCTTACGATGATTAGACAATGACATTTTCAAAGAGTAAAAAGAATTTTGAAGACTTTTAAAAGTTTTAAAAGTTTTAGCAAAGACTTCTGAGCCGACATAATCTCTCATTTTCATTTGAACATTAACAAGGGGTGGTCATTTTGATTTGAAATCGAGATCGCTTTACGTCCAATGATATTTTTACCAATCATAATTTTTTTTTTTTGGTCAACTAGTGAAATATATATAACATCAATCGTCGAAGACGATTACAGAAATAGAGTAACCAAGTTTCATACAAGAAACAAAAAGATAATAAAAATAAACACTCTACAATAGTATCTATCACCAAAAAGACTACCACATAGATATCTTCAAAATGTCGAGTCAATTTCGAAGATTACGCCACAAATTGCAACTTTTCTTTCTCAAAAAGAACCTTTAACCAAACAGGAAAGYCTGATGCCACATACGAGTTGAACCTAAACTCAACTACTACACTCTTAGCTATCAAGAATGCACCAATATTCTCAGACGCCTCCACACAAACTAGCATCTTTTCCTTTATCAAACTCAAGCAATCCACAAGCTTCTTAGATTGATCAATAAACGCTGGCCAAGCTTTCGGTTTCTTAATCAAACTAACTACCATATGATTTTGTAACTCAAAACTTACCTTACTCAACTTATGACTACACATACAATCAATAGCCCAAGTAAGAGAAATAAAGAAAGCATCATCACGAGACTTTACCTTGGTAAAKKATCTTCTACTGTGAAGTAAAACAATACCTTCYTCGTTTCTAACGATCCAAGAACTACCCAAAATATCTGATTTTCCTRACCAAAAAACTCCAATGTTGCATTTCAACCAATTTTGTTTTGGTCTGCTCCAAATTTTATTTTTCCCCACTTTTCCGAGATTCTGATCCTCAGCTGAATCTTGTCTTGATTCCTCACCGTTGAATTCATCCAGTCTTTGTGCAATAAACTACTCTTCAACATCGCTATTTATTTTCCTTATGGAATCCATAGGATCAAAAGCTTTACTTTCAAATAGAAACAAATTTCTATTTTTCCATATCTTCCAAAGAATCCATGGGAAGCTTTTTCTTATCTCAATCGGCCATGAAGAGTTATTTCTGTTAAGAAATAAATGTTGAACATTTGCATACACCTCATTACCTTGCAGACCCCATTCCGGAGCTGGAAAATCTGAAAGAGCCCAAATCAATCTTGCAGCATGGCAAGAGAACAGAACATGGTTGATACTTTCCTTYTCATGACCACAGATTTGGCAACTTTGATCCAGTCCAATTCCTCTTTTAGCCAAGCAATCCCCAACAGCTAAAGCACCATTTAGCATTTTCCAGATAAAAACTTTGATTTTAGGATCAGTATGGACTTTCCATACTTCATTCTTCAACCCATTTAAAGAAGGAGAACACCTAGCAAGCTGCCAAACTAAGGATTCCGAATCAGAATTAGATAACCAATAACCTGACTTCACCGAATAATCCCCACTCTTGTTATACTTCCAAATCATGAAGTCTTCTATTCTGAACACCGGCTTTATCCTTAAGATACTAACTTGATCTTTCAGATAAAAAAGTTCAGATAACTTTGATCTAATCYATCTCCCTGAAATTTGGTCTAAAAGATCTCCAACTCTTAACTCCACATCTATGAATATATTTTTCATTAAAGGAGTTCTTCTTGGCACTTCTTCAATCCACTTGTCAATCCAAACCTTAGTTTGATTCCCATTTCCTATTTTTCTGACCAATCCTTTCAACAATAGTTCTTTACCATATAATATGCTTCTCCACGCATAAGATGGTCTGGTTCCCATCCCTACCTTTAAAAAATCCTTGGATTCAAAATATCTACTCCTTGTAAATCTTGAGAATAAGCAACCTGGATCAGATAACAATCTCCACGCTTGYTTGGCCAAAAGAGATTGATTAAAAGCTTCCATGTTTATAAAACCCATTCCACCATGATTTTTTGGTAGACATAAAGACTCCCAACTTTTCCAGTGAATCTTTCTTGACTGATTATTAGAGCCCCACCAAAACTCAGCCATTGCACTAATCAACATCTTTAAAGTAGACTTTGGCAACTTAAAACAGGACATCGTAAACACTGGAAGAGATAAARCCACCGATTTTAGGAGTATCTCTTTACCGGCCTGAGAAAGAAACCTATTTGTCCATCCAAATAATCTTCCTTGAAGTTTGTCTTTCAAAAAACTGAGAAGCTTAACTTTAGAACCACTGAGACATTCCGGCAGACCTAAATATGAAGAAGCTCCTCCTTCAGATGAGATTCCAAGAATAGCTTTTAACTCCGCTCTCACTGAATCTTTGACTTTGGCTCCAAAAGTAAGCGAAGATTTATTTTTGTTTAAGACTTGACCTGTAGCTTCTTCATATTTCCTGAGAATTATTTGTAGCTTGKTAACCTGATCAATACTTGCTTTACACATGAAAAGACTGTCATCAGCAAATAAGAGATGATTTATAACAGGGCCATTAGGATTAAAACTTATTCCTTCAATGCCTCCTTCTTGTTGTGATTTATTCAGGAGATGAGATAAACCTTCGTACACAAAACAAAGAGAAAGGGTGATAAAGGGTCCCCCTGTCTCAATCCTCTCTGGGGAGTGATTAAACCAAAAGATTTATCATTAATCAACACTGAGTAAGTCACCGTAGTTATACAAGCCATTATCCATGCTATCACCCTCTGATTAAAACCCATAGATGTCAACAATTCTTTGATGTAACTCCATTCAACCCTGTCATATGCTTTAGACATGTCACATTTCACCGCCATAAAAGACTCAGAAATTCGAGGATGTACCCTTAGACTATGCACAATCTCGTGGGCCATCAAAATATTATCTGTAATAAGTCTATCCTCAACAAATGCCGTTTGGGTTTCAGACACCAAATCTGGAAGAAAAGTTTGCAATCTTTTTACCAAAATCCTTGAAATGGTCTTGTAAAGCACAGAACAAAGGCTTATTGGCCTTAGATCACTCATGTCAACAGGATTGATGGACTTGGGTAAAAGGCATAGATGAGTGTAGTTCCACTGAGTTGGCATAATTCCACCAGCAAAAAACTTCAAAACCTGATAAGTCACTTGTGAACCAACTATTTCCCAATAATATTGAAAGAAAAGCGAGGACATACCGTCAGGACCTGGAGCACTTGATGATTTAATGGAGAAAACAGCTTCTTTGATCTCCTCATTAGTGACTTCAAAAGTCAAACTGATATTCATCTCGTCAGTTACTCTCAGACTGATACCACCAAACCAGTCACAAAATGGCGCTCGATTGGAAGACTTTAAGAGATTTTTAAAATACTCGACAGCTATCTCACCTTTAGCTGCTTCAGATTTTTGAAAAACTCCTTTAGTGTCTCTTAGAAAATCTATCCTCTTTCTCATCCTATTGTTCTTGACTGAGGCATGAAAAAACTTTGAATTTCTATTCCCACATCTGAGACATTTTTGCCTATTTCTGGAACTCCAATACTGTTCCTCTTCTCTGTAGGCGTCTGAAACATCACACCTCAAATGATACAACCTTTGTAAATTAGGCCAAACTTTTGACACCTCCAAATCTAAAGCAATAGTAGACTTCACTATTTTCTCTTTTGAGTTCATGCTATTAGATCTCTTCCATTTACTTAGAATTTTTCTCACTTCCTTGATCCTCTCTGATACTGAAAGACAAAAGCTAAAACTTTCAATTTTCCAAGCTCTATCTATGCAATTTTTGACCTCTGGTTTATTGAGGAATCTCTGATCAAATCTAAATTGTCCTTTAAAATCAATCACAGTAGGAGATAACCTCAGAAGAACAGGTCTATGATCAGAGCCAACCATCTCCAAAAAAGTCACATTAGCATCAGGGAAAAACTTCATCCAATCTTGATTCGCAAACACTCTATCAAGGCAACTCTGTACCCAAAAAGGACCTCTTCTTCCTGCCCAAGATAGCTTATTACCATCACTTGCAATTTCATCTAATTTACAAGCATGAATCAAATCTGGAAAAAGATTTGCAAGCAGAGACCGGAATAGTAGGTCCTCCAATCTTTTCTCCATTATGCAAGATAGCATTAAAATCTCCAATTAAGCCTCATCTATCATCTCTGTTCACCCCAATCCTTGAGAGCCTTTCCCACACTAAACTTCTTTTCTTCCTATCCGGATCTCCATAAACACAAGTTAAGAAAAAATTGATTTCTCCATACTGTACTTGAACATCAACCATATTCTTATCATAATAAATAACATCAATATTTATAGAGCTCTTCCAAAACAAAGCCAAACCTCCACACTTGCCCACCGGATTCACTACAAAAACTCTGTCATACCCCAACCACCCTTGTAAATCAACTAGAATATCTCTACAATGCATTGTTTCCATCAAGAACAAAATCTCAGGAAAATATTTCTCACGCATTTCCCTGAGACGATGAATTGTCAAGTCTTGTGCACGGCCCAATCCTTGACAATTCCAGCTTAGAATGCTCATTGATGACTGGGCGATCCCTCATTTGGGATCACCTCATTTACAATATATTTAACGTGCTTTGCCACACTCTTCTTTCCTTCAACTGACCTTCTTTTTCCTTGACTCCTTAACTCCAACTCTTCTTCTATCACAAAAGCCTTTGCTTTCATTTCTGCTCCTTTCGGTTCAAAGCTCTTGAACCTTTAGAAGGCCTTTTCCTAGGTTTCCCAACTTTTTTTCTGAACCCGGATCCACTAGCATCAAAGAAACTAGTAAGATGACCCGTCGGTCCAGCTTGAAAAGGTTGAGAAAAAGCCAGAAAAGATCTTGAATCATTAAGATTCCAAGAAGCATCAGAACCTTGAGAAGATGATTCAGCAAAAAGCTCAGGTCTTAAAATAACAGCTCTTGCCCTATTCTCACCATTCTCCTTCATAGCATCATGGAGAAGTTTAGGTTCACTTGAACCAGAGATCCAAACATTGTCATTTTTCTCCACATTCTCATAATCAAAAACAATACCCTTATTCTTCATAATATCCTTATGAAACATCGGAGCATGTTCTAACCTCARAATAGTCTTCTTTGCAAAAGGATATTTCTCAACTTCTTTGACAGATTTCTTGACTCTCGCAATCCTAATCATCTTCTCATCTTCATTAGACACCATGAGATATTGTCTCATTTCTTCCAAGACTTCTGGGGCTATCTTTGGTCTACCAGTAGCAATATCTAACCCAACTTGTTCCTCCGTAAGCACACCAAAAAGCAGATCATCATGGTTCAAAGAAGCATTTGAAGCTGGTTTGACAATCACTCCTCCTTTTCTCCTTACAGCCGCTGCCTCATTTCTTTTTTTAACCAACAGAGGACAATATTCTTTCTCATGTGTCAGCCGTTGACATTCATAACATCTCTTTTGAATTCTCTCATAAAGAAATCTCACAACAACCGAATCCCCTTTTGGTAAGAGTACAACCTTTGACCGAAACAGGGGCCTAGAGACATTGAAAATGATTTTTATCCTAACAAATTCCTGAATCTGTACCTGCTCAGGATCAAAAGCAACCTCCTCTACTTGACCAAGAAGATCACCAATTGCAGAAATAGAACGAGACGTCTTATGATTGATAGGTAGATTCCACATTTGGACCCAAATTGGAATTTTCTGAAGAAAATCATCAGGAGGAACTTCTACCCATCTCTCAAGAGCAATCGCCCATTCATTAAAGGTGTGAACCCCTTTCTCTAAAACCTCCAACAAATCATGCTCAGAATTAAAAATAAACTGAAACTTTTCCTTTGAAATCGCTACACCTTTAACTCTTCCAACCTTTTGCCATTTCCGAGGTAAATCTAAGAGCAAGCTTTTCATTACCTGACAATCCGGATTTAGACATCTTCCTATTAAGCTTAACTCATTCCGCAAACAAGACGAAAATTCAGGATGATCTGGCATAATGAAAGGCACATCTTCCTCTTCTAAATTCATCGCCAACATAGCCCGATCCATCGCTGAAGACATCGAAAGCTATTAAATTAAGCAAACCCAGAAACACTTATCGAAAACCACCAAAACTCAAGAAAGCCACCTTGAAACTGCGAAGAACCCTTAAAAATTAAAAAGTAGCTGACACTTTTGAATAAAGACGCTTATCAAAGTAATAAAGTTAGAATCGATACGATGAATATTTCTTTCTTTTACTAAAAGACACTAAAGTAGAATTCTAAACCCAAAAGAGGGAAGCCTGTTATATATTGAATTTGGTTTTTTGACCAATCATAATTATTTAGACTATTTTTTAACTACAATAATCAGTGCTTATTTCTTTTTGGTTTGAAGTCTACACATAATTATTGGTTCGATATAACATACTTTTGTATGTCTACACATAATGTAAAATTATGGACGGTGACTGTGTCAGACAAAAGTAGGTAAAGACTAAATGAGTAAGGTAGGCGTTAGTCAACTGAATCGGACCTTTTGCTGCTAATTTTCAGACAGATAAGCATCGTTACTTACTCTATCTCGCGGTTGAATCGCAGAACTCAACTTGGGTTCCACTTGCTTACTAAACAAATGAGAATACGACACGTTTTAATGTACCACTCTTTGAACAAGATAAAGTTGAGAGTTTTTAAATCGTTGGTCCTATTCACCTACAGTTTTTCCTATTATATACTTTTTCCTCCATTTTTTATATATTTTAATTTCAAGAGAAAAACGTGGTGCCAAATATATAATACAAAAAAAGAAACATATATTACTAATTTTCAAATGTGATGATTGTTGAAAAGGAAAACAAAAAAAAATGATGCCTTGAAATTGTATTTTAAGAGTAATGCTCAGTGAAATCTTTTGTAAGTTAAGTACTTATTTTGTTTAAAATGGGGCAACTATCATCAATAATTAAAAAAAAAAAAACTATGATCACTAATCCGAAATTTTTAATTTTTAATTTTTTTTTTGCTATAAGTTTTTACTTATGGCTCCACGTGATGTGAGAATTAAGTCAAAAGAGTTGAAAAATGGGTTTGAATTAAGAATTAACGTCTGGTTGAGAACGAAGATTCCTTTGCCTTTTGTTCGTAATGTTTTGCCTTTTGTTCAACAAAATTTGATCCTCCACTTCTCCTTCAACCGTTTATCTTTTTTGATTTAGCAACTTTACTATTATATTCTTTAAGTATTTTTGTTTCGTAATCATGTTTTCCATTACCTCTTGTTATCAGTCTCGTCCATTAAAATATAGAGAATATATTCCGTCAAAATTTTAAAGGTGAGAGACGGATTTTTTTTATGAAATGGCTTAAGGATCTTGGGCAGACTAGAGTTTTGTAGTAGGATGGATTCGGTTATGAAGGAAATGATTCGCTTAAGGATCTTTAAGCGATTTTTTAGATAATATTGAATGTTTAACCCCGACTCTGAGACTTAGGTTTCAGGATAGGTGTAATACTTATCTTCGACCTTTCTTGAGGAAGTGGGGAGAGTTCGAGGTTCACTCGTCCTCGAGGTCTTCTTGAAAAAAGGGTTAGGGCCGGATGCGCCTCACAATCTTTGTACTTTGCAAGTGCACCACTGTGTTCTAGCTTCATTGGAATTTCTCTTTGACAAGAGAAAACAAAACCTGAATTTCCTTGGAAAGAACCGAAGCTAATTAGTGGCTGATTTCTCGTGACCAATAATACATATTTCGTCTTTTTCATAGAGAATAAGAACAGTCAAAATTCAGAGGAAGTTAAAAAGTAGCAAAAAATATATATTTTGGGCTCGTTCAATATTTAAAATATGGGCCTTTTGATTTTCTATTATTTTGGGCTCTAAAATACACTAAATATTTTGTTAATTTATAATTGGCTATGTGCATAAGCAAACCTTGCACATGCTTATATCCGCCCCTGGGTCAAACAAATGAACTATAGAGCTTTGGTTAAGAAAACATTCTCAAATCGTACAAAGATTCTTACATGGAAAAGAAATAGTACAGTAACACCATTGCTTTTACTCTTTTCATTAAAACAAGAAAAAAAAAACATAACACACAACTTGACTCGGTCATTACCAACAATAAAATATTTTACCAAAAAAAACAATAAAACAGAAAAGAAACTACCAAAGGAGACTTTTAGTTGCTTACAAAACAAAGATGTATGCGCAGAGAGAGAGATAGGTAATACGAGTCTTCAGATGGAGTCGACGAACTTAGTCTCAGAGACACAAAGTAGAGCAGTTTCAAGAATGATGGTGTCTTCCACAAGGTGCCCTTTTGATTCATCATTTAGATCCTCCACAGATATTAATTCAGATATCCCTGTTCCTGCTTGATTCTCTCTCGTATAAAAATGATGAACTATATATACAAAAACATCATACAAAGTCAGTCTTTAAGGATGATCATATCCATTTTACTACCTATTTTTAAATAAAAAAATAGTTTATTTCGTACAGCTTTCCTCAATGTGCTTAGAGTTTTTCTGATTTAGTAGCCGAAGTTTTAGCATTGCATAAGTGCTAGAAGCTACCGCGTTTGGCAGATATGCCATGGCTTAAACATAGACTGAAAGTGCTCTTATCTCTTTGTCACCCTTTGGACTAATAATCATTCTCCTTAAAATACACAATAACATCAATTAGAATATAGATCTTCCATTAATCAGTAACAAAAACTAGCGGGAAAACATTATATTAGTGAAACCAAACTCACCATTTTCTATCTCCGACCACAAATTCATCCGAGTAATGATATTTCTTGTCTCCTAGTTTCGAGAAATCAGAGATTTTCCAGGTGAATTTGTTGTGTGGTGGGTTTTGTGTGAAAACAACTCTCTCCACTTTCTCTATAGGCTTTATAACAAATATCTCCACCCCAACGATACAAACATCCTCATCGATGTGTTAAGGATATATCTATATATATCAAGGATACGTAATCTCCAATATAGGAATGTTTCATTATTACATATATCTATCGTATCTCCTATACTCTGTATATATATCATTGTACATTGGATGAATGAATGAGACTCCATCTAATATGGTATCGAGCTCATGCTTAATTTTTTTTTTTTTGTCTCTCTCTCTTTGTCTCCTGAAACTGAGTCTTCCATCTTCTTCACCTCACCTTTCTTCTGTATTTCTCACCACAAACATGTCGACCGATCTGAGACTGTACTCTAAACACTACCATCCTAAATGTCAACATGTCAAACATTACAAAACTGTTCAACGCTACCTCATGTGGAGCATTCAAGTCCATGCCTTGCTTGATGGCTATGCTGGTTATCTCGGCTCCACCGCAACTCCCCAACTACGGTTACCAAACAATGTTCAATGTTAATCCCCTACGTCTTGGAAGCGTCAAGACAAACTAATCTGATCTCTTGGGCCGTTTCCTCCATCCAGCCGTCCTCTCTCTCTCTCGCGGCGACATCTGAAAACATTAGCTGCCACATATGCCAGCACCAGTTGGGGTCACGTTAGACAACTTCGCCTCCAACTCAAACAATGGGTCAAGGGAACCAAAACCGTGGATGAGTACATACAAGGATTCATCACAAAATTCGACCAATTAGTCCTTCTTGGCAAGCCCATTGAGCATGAAGAACAGATTGAATATGTACTCGATGGTCTCTCCGATGACTACAAGTCCATTGTCGATCAGCTTGAAGGCCGCGATCGCACACCGACTATCACTGAAGTTCATGAAAAACTACTTAACCATGAAGCTAAAATCTTGATTGCTGCCTCCATCTCTCCAACGGTGGTCCCTGCTTCTGCCAATACCGCCAACTTTCGTCCGAAATCTGCACAGAATCGCACTCCTCAGCCTTGGAATTCCCAACCTCAGCAACGCCAATACACCAATCAACGCCCAAATGGGAAAGGTAGAGGTTACCAAGGGAAATGTCAGCTTTGCGGTGTCTTCGGTCACAGCGCCAAATGGTGCTCCCAGTTTMGCGATCAATACGCCTCATCYGTGAAGCCACAATCTCGCCATGACATGCCATGGCAGCCACGAKYCAACATTGCCACCGCACACTCACAATCTGACAACGGGTGGCTCTTGGACAGCGGAGCAACTCACCACATGACAAGTGATCTCCACAACCTCTCATTGCATCAACACCATGGCGATGACAATGTCCTTATTGGCGATGGCTCTGGACTCGCCATCACTCATACGGGTTCCTTATCCTTACCCTCTGCTTCACAGAGTATTAATCTTTGTGATGTTCTCTGCGTTCCACACATACACAAAAACCTCATCTCTGTATAATCGAATGCTTCGTGGAATTTTTCCCTGCTTGCTTTCAGGTGAAGGATCTTCGGTCGGGGTCCCATTACTCCAAGGCAAGGTTAAAGACGAGTGTGCGGTAGCGGTGTCACCCCACCATCACCTCATTCTTCACCTCCACCACCGCCAAACCATCAATCAAGCATCATCGTCTGGCCATCCTGCAGCTCCTATTTTACAAAACCTTATTACCAAATATTCTCTTCCGCATACACAAGCTGTTTCTCAAAACTTTTTTTGCCCTGATTGTGCAATCAATAAAAGTCACAAACTCCCTTTCTTGACTACCTCTATTGTCTCTACTCACCCTCTTGAATATATATTCACTGATGTTTGGACTTCCCCAATACTCTCCATTGATAATTACAAATACTACGTCATCTTCGTCGATCACTTTACCCGCTACACATGGTTTTACCCACTCAAAACAAAATCACAAGTTCGAACTACCTTCATACCATTCAAGTCTCTCGTTGAGACTCACTTCGGCACAAAAATAGGGACGCTATATTCTGACAACGGTGGTGAGTTCATCGCACTAAAATCCTTTCTCGCCGATGCCGGAATTTCTCATCTTACTCCCCAGACACAATGGTGTTTCGAGAGGAAGCATCGCCATATTGTTGGCCGGCCTCACCCTTCTCACTCATGCCTCGATTCCTACTACGTATTGGCTACTTTCGCCGCGTGTCTTAATCAACCTCTCCCCACTCGCTTCCAACAGCTTCACCGTTTCAATGCGGTACTGCACCAAACTACTCAAGCTACGAGTGTTCGAGTCTCGCTTCCGGCCGTCCCTATACTGTCATAAACTTGAGAATCGCTCCACGCCGTGTGTCTTTCGGGTATTCACTTACAGTGCTACATATGCCTCCAAAGAAGCTCGAGTCGGATCTATGTTTCAAGACATGTGAAGTTTGATGAAGCGGTGTTCCCATTTCAAGCATCTTCCCAGGAAACAAAACCACAATCCTCGTCAATCCTACCTTACAACCACAGGCCGATATCGTCCCCTCGCACCGCTGCCTTGCGAAATAATGGAACCGCGACGATCCTCGCCGACTCGAGCCACTGGTTGCGTCGCCGAGCATAACCTCAGTCCGAATCAAGCTCCAACCCGACCTCCTCTGTTTGTGCTCGAACATTGCAGGTTCCGAAGAACATTTAACTCACGCTTGAAAGTCCAAATGCACCTCTCGGCCCACCAGCCCACTTCGGCCCATCTCAAACAGACCCAGACACTGCACAATCACCCACCAGCCCGTCTGCGCGCCGATTCACTGCATCTGCTGTAACACATCAAGCTCCAAATTTGCATCCCATGACAACGAGGCGCAAAACAACATCATCAAACCCAAAGCGAAACTCAACATCAATGTCATCTTCGATTCCCCATGAGCCACGCCCGTCACCCGAGCACTCAAACAAGAACAATGGCGCACAGCCATGTCGACTGAAATTGATGCCTTCGCACGAAATGGGACTTATGAACTCGTGCCAAGACCTCTCGCAACAAATATTGTGGGCTGCAAGTGGGTGTAACAAATTTCTGCCATCTGGTGCTCTTGGACGCCACAAAGCGCGCTTGGTAGCAAAGGGATACAATCAACAATACGGCCGTGATTACACAAACACGTTCAGTCCTGTCATCAAATCCACTACTCTTCGCCTTGTTCTAAGTGTTGCGGTCTCAAAATCTTGGCCTATTACCCAATTGGATGTCAACAATGCGTTTTTGCAAGGTAATCTAACAGAAGAAGTGTTCATGGAGCAGCCACCGGGTTTTGTAGACACTGATAATCCAACACATGTATGTCGTCTTCACAAAGCAGTCTATGGTCTAAAGCAAGCCCCCAGGGCGTGGTATGAGGAATTAAAGAAATTCTTAGTCTCCATCGGGTTTGTGAATTCTCTCGCTGACACTTCCCTGTTTATCTACCAGAAAGGGTCCGCTACAATGTACCTTCTTGTCTACGTCGATGACATAGTCATCACTGGTAGTGACACAAAACGGATCAACACGTTCTCTCATTATTAGCTGCTCGTTTTTCAAGGATTCGAGGAACTTAACTATTTCCTAGGCATTGAAGCCGTCGCACATCACATGGCCTTCTCTCACAACGCAAATATGTTACGGATCTCCTCCACATATCACATGATCGATGCAAAGCCCGTCACCACACCCATGGCATCATCACCCAAACTCAAACTCGATGAAGGCATTCCACTCTCGATCCTACCGAATACGAAGACTTGTTGGCGTTTACAATATCTAGCTTTCACTGCCTTGATATCATGTACGCTGTCAATCGTCTGTCACAGTTCATGCACCGTCCGACAGAACCACATTGGCTGGCCGCTAAACAAATTCTCAGATATCTGGCAGGGACAACAGACCATGGTATTTACTACTCTTCACATAATGATCTCCGCCTTCACGGGTTCTCTGATGCTGATTGGGCGGGTGATTCAGATGATTATATCTCCACAAATGCCTACGTAATATACACAGGCTCACATCCTATCTCCTGGGCATCCAACAAACAAAAGAGTGTAGCTAGATCGTCGACTGAAGCTGAGTATCGGGCCGTAGCAAACACCGCCACAGAACTCAAATGGATATGTAATCTGCTGAACGAGCTTGGCATAAAGCTACCTAATTCGCCCGTTGTTTACTGTGATAATGTCGGTGCCACCTTCCTCTGCGCAAATCCCATTTTCCACTCACGCATGAAACATGTTGCTCTAGACTACCACTTTATCCGCGGACAGGTTCAATCCGGTGGACTCCGCGTCTCACATGTAAACACACACGACCAGCTCGCTGACGCATTGACAAAGCCACTACAACGTGCCCGGTTTACTCATCTTCGCAGCAAGCTTGGAGTGACAAAAGTCCCTCCATCTTGAGGGGACATGTTAAGGATATATCTATATATATCAAGGATACGTAATCTCCAATATAGGAATGTTTCATTATTACATATATCTATCGTATCTCCTATACTCTGTATATATATCATTGTACATTGACAGTGAATGAATGAGACTCTCATCTAATACGATGTACCCATTTTTTGGGTCGTTAAACTTCGAAAGAGGAAGCATTTGCGCAAATCCCCACTCTTTTTTCTCTTTATTGTAACGCTTCACAGTTCCATCTACACATATATATACACACACCATAAACATAAGAACTATTTCTGACCAAGTAAGTTCTTCACTGTTTTGAGAGATTGGACTAAACCGGCAAAATCAATCACAATATCGCTGTATAGAATATAAATCGTTAGATTTTACATAAAAAGTGTGTTTACAAATATGTTCATACCTTGGAAAATAGAGTATTTCTTGACGTTGTGATTGTAGATAAAGAACTTGAGTTCTACATTAAGATCCCAATTGTTCATAAGCATCTCAGAAGCAGCAACGTTTTCGATCCTCGCATAAATCGAAACATGGTTTTTTCCATCTTCATCTACCTTTCCAGCCGGGTAAAATATCAGTCTCCTGATTACATATATCATTGTTTCATTGATAAATCACACAGAACAAATCATATATAAGAGTTAAAAAATACATAGGAGATCTTAGCTTCGGTTGACCATACCATTTATGTCCAGAAGCGTCGAAATCAGCAGATTCATAAGGTTGATGACTTAATCTAACCTCAGAGAAACCAACCAGCTTCATCAAGTAGCTTGAAGGAGCCTGTTCTCTTAGAGTTTCCATGATGATGAAATTTTCTTTGCAAAATGTTGTTGACTTCAGAGTTGTGTATGTATGGCAGCCAGAAATAATATTTGCACATATAGAAGAAATGATAACTTGTAGCAAAGAGAAAGACTTTATCTTTAAAAACAATAAAATATGACTGAACAAAATTTATTGACTTTTTAGACAAGTCTTTGTTTTGAGTTTTTTACACGCTAGTGTTCTGTATTTTAATTTTATTAGATTCTTGACACACTTGATCTTTTAATAAATTTTCGTTTTTAACCAAACAAACTATTACAGATAGAATTTGTGAATAGAGAGATCAAAAGTGTCACACCTCAGACGTAAAAGGAGAAATATTTTAACACAAAACTGTATTATGTTTTAGAGAATTGTTATTCTTCAGATACTTAAAGAGAGGGAAGAAACAGAAGGAACAGAACAGGGGGAAACAGAGGAAAAAACAGAATAATGGATTATTAAACTACATTGGGCAGAAGTAGTTAAAGAGAGAAGCGGTGGTTTTGCAGCTTCCGAGTTCAGCCTGTAACTCAGCTTCTTCTTCTGGCGTGTTTTCTCCAAGCTGTTGAACCCATTCCGCATTCCCAAAGTTAGCTATATCCTCCATGTCTCCAAGGTCTTGAGCCCATTCCCCATTCTCATAGTTAGCCAACTCATCCATTTCTCCAAGACATAGTTGAAGCAATTCGTTGTGACTAAAAGAGCTCGCAGTGCTTCTATGTGGTTCATCAATGCCTTGGTTGATTGGAAGATCCGTGGCTTGTTCACAATGTTGCTTCTGTCCTTGAGTCAAGTACGGGGGCTCCGTTGTTTGGTTTTCAACAGCACTGTGATCGAAACAACTATTTTCTTGTTGTTTCGGTTCCATGCCTTGTTGAGTCTCCAAAGGAACCACTAAGAGATGATTTTGAGCCATATCTCCTCCTGAAGTTTGAGCTGATGAGCCAAACTCTTGATGCTCCATCATGCCTAGTTGAGTAACTGAGAAATTTGAGTCTTGTATCAAATATTGTTGTTGCTGCTGAGCTATTAGATTTTCGACAACGTTAGAATCGAAACAACTATTTTGTTGTTGTTGTTGTGGTACCTTACCTTGTTGAGTCTCCAGAGGAACAACTGAGTGATGATTTTGAGCCAAATCTCCTCCCAAACCTTGAGGAGCATAAAAGCCAAAGTCTTGATGCTCCATCATGCCTGGTTGAGTCACTGAGAAATTTGAGTTGTGCCTCAAATATTGTTGTTGTTGCCGAGCTGCTAGATTTTCGACAACGTTAGAATCAAAACAACTATTTTTTTGTTGTTGTGGTTCCATACCTTGTTGAGTCTCCATAGGAACCACTGAGTGATGATTTTGAGCCAAATCTCCTCCCAAACCTTGAGGAGCATAAAAGGCAAAGTCTTGATGCTCCATCATGCCTGGTTGAGTCACTGAGAAATTTGAGTTGTGCCTCAAATATTGTTGTTGTTGCCGAGCTGCTAGATTTTCGACAACGTTAGAATCGAAACAACTATTTTGTTGTTGTTGTGGTACCTTACCTTGTTGAGTCTCCAGAGGAAAAACTGAGTGATGATTTTTCTCCTTTTTTTGATGCTCCATCATGCCTCGTGTCACTGGAACCATGCCTTGATGATAAGGATGATCCGAGCATTGAACAACCTGATCATAATATCCATTCCATTGTTGCGCCTCCATGGCTTGAGCCGAGCGTGAAGGATCTGTCTCTTGTCCCCAAAACCAGTTCTGCTGCTGAGCTCCCAAGAGCTGACGACAAGAACCAAAGTCTTGATGTTGCTCCATGTCTCCATTCATTGCATGGTTTGAGTATGGTCTCATAAACTGTTGACGTTGAACACTTAAGTATGAGACATACTCACTAGAACAAGATCTAGTCCACTGTTGTTGCTGCTGCTCCATGCCTTGATAAGTATCTATCGGCACATCAGCAACAACATAAAGATTGTTCTTCTTTTTCTCTACCAACGTTAAACCATCTTCCAGTGCAGCTTCTTCACGCGGCGGCTGGGGCTGTCCGATCACTGTAGATTCATGTCTTGGAGCATATTGAGCATTGTACTTTCTCGGGTTAAACCGGATTCTACACAGAACCACTTTGTCAGATCCTGATCTATCCAAAAAAAACTCGTGCATCACCCAACCAGTCGATATGCGATCGAGTGAGAAAGCCAGATTCCGCATATATCCGACACAGACACCGTCTTTATCATCTATCGAAATTGGGCCATTGTTCTTCCATGTAAAACCAGCCACGGTTCGGCTTCTTTTTTTCGATTTTTCTTTTTTGTTATTCCTAGTGACGAAGTAAAACCATTCGTTCGTTCTGGATCTAAAGTGTCTTACGTGCTTTAGACGCCAGGGTTCTTTTTGGTACACATCCATGTCGGTTATGAAAGAAGAGCTTTTACCTCTATCTTTTTTCCGGCGAAGGAGGTTGATGAGCTCCAGGTTTGTGGGAGTGAAGCGTGACCCCGGGATTTGAGATCGTCGAGTCACAAACTGAGACATGATGATGGTGAAGATGATTATGATGATACGAAGACCTAGTATGCGTTTCTCAACGACTGATGAAATGGCGGTAATAGAGTTTTTGGCATAGGTTTCTCTAATTTATGTGAGGAAAAAAACGCGGGAGACTCCTTAATCAAACACGTTTTTGTAAAAAATATTTTAAATTTAATATTATAATTTTATAAATAGTTTTTTAAAATATATATATATATATTTATAATAGATTATTATACTTTAACCAATATCAGATCTTACATGTGAGATATTATAAAGTTTTAGATTAGATTTGGGCCTAACAAAAAGTTAGCTTGTGGAAGCATAAAGCCTTTTGATCTGTTTTCTGTGATTTTTAAAGATATGTTTTATTACGTACTTGAAATATAAAAATATAGACATTTACTTTGTTGTGGGAAAAGTATTTATCCAAAAGAAAATTGCATATCATATATAGTTCCGAACAGCAAATTTTCCAAATTTCTTATATTTAAAATAAATTAGTATAATTTTTTTAATCAATATAAATTTATGTTTATTAAGTTGTCTTTTTTTTTTGAAATTAAAGTATACTAAGTTTGATGTACTAGTCTATCAATTGATTAATTTTCTACAGTTTTTCCATGTTGTTTAGTAATAATTCACAATCTTCCTGAATAGGGTTTTTTTCGAAAGAGAAAATGAATAGCGTATTAACATGTGACCATACCTAGAAAAATATGTCTAACTTCTAGAAAATGTTAACATATGACCATACGTACAAAAATATGCACTTGATTTCACATAATCACAATACAAAGACACGTACATGCAAAAGAAAACACACACACGTGCACACCGACACCAACATGAAAACCACGTACTATAATTATGGTGCAATACAAATTCTTTCTGTTAAAGCCAAATAGGTATTATGGTTTTAAAACCATAGATTTTATAATTATGGTGCAAAATAATGTAAAGTTCTATTAAAGCCACGTCAACATGCAAAACCAGTTACTATAATTATGGTGTAAGTATATATAATCGTTTACTTTTCTTGTGTATTGCCATATTGGGTTGTATAGAATCGTTTATATCTCTGTTCGGGTGGTCTTTTGGTTTGTTTGTGTGAAAGAAGAACAAATTGTAAAGGTTTTCTCTGGTTTATTCACAAGCTTCTAAAGCTGTATTTATATAAGAACGATTTTACCTACCTTAGGCATCTACGGTTTACAAGTTAAAAGACTAAAAAGTACAAATGTAATATTAACATATCTAAGTATAATATTCTCCTCAAGTTGGAGCATCAAGATCCAGAATGCTCAAGTTGTCAAGAAAGGAAGTGACTTCATTTGCGCCTAACACCTTAGTAAAAATGTTTGTAAGCTGAATCATAGTAGACCCGTTGATGTGATCATGGGAACCAAGCCACCCATTGAAGAATCTATTCGTGCTATTCACTTCAGTTTCAGTATTCATCCCAAAATCCATCTTAAGATGACTAATGGTTCAGGCGAAATCAGTGTTGAACGAGCCGATTCAAAGAATGTAACTTCAAGCTCACCCGAACTATACAAAAGGCGTGTGGAGCTACCCTCTGAAGACTCTATTCGACCCAAGGACGTGGATTCATTATTCATAAGGAACCCACACTATTTTCAAGATAATGATCGAGCCAAATATCAATTGGATCGATTAGATTTGGATTTGGTTCACAAACCTTTACCCATAGTCTTAACCTTTCACGTTGTGAATTGTGAAGTCTTTTCCTAGTTGATTTCAGAATTGGTAATTTCATTTTTTTGTTTTGGTGTTTCTATTTCTTATGTTATAGTATTCCTTTACTAGTTAGGATTTGGTTTAGATTTCTAATAGGATTAGTTTTAGATTTCTTTTAGAAATTAGGGCTCTAGATTTCTCTATAAAAATAAAACACACGATTTCTTCTGAAAAACGATTGCCCCCTCCTCTCTCGTTTTCTTCTTGTGTTCTCATTGTCTTGATCTTGTGTTGTGAGACTACATATTCCACAAAAGTTGTGTCGTTATTAGAAGTGTTTAGTAAATATATTGTTTATAAACATATAGCTAGGGGCACATAATGACAATGATGGTCAATGATCTGATCTTTATATCTCTAACTCAAACACGTTAGAAAAATTATGTTGAAAGTGACAAAGCAACAAAATTTTAACTTTTAAGTCCAAGAGATTTAAGATGTTTTATGTTGCTTTTCATTTTTATATTATACTGTCTTTCTGAACTACGTATGTTTTCAGCAATTATTTTAGTTTTTTTTAATAATATTTTCAATATAATTACTATAACTTATAATTTTAAATACTATATGAAATTGGCATAATTTTTAGATTAGCGCAGCGCATCCAAAAATGTTGCATTGACTCTTCCTAAAGCTTATAACATAAACCGAATAAAAATATAATAATTTTTAGGTTTAAATTTTGAAAACATTGGAAAAAATGAAATGAAATAGTCTGAATTTCTAAAATGAAAAAATGGATTTCTATTGTTTAAAATTTTTAAGTTATTTTTTGGGTTTTAAATATTAGAATTTATGATTAAGAATCAATATTTTTAGGGTTTAGACTTAGTTTTAAGATTACCCCCTCTATATTATTTGGGAAGTACATTTATAAATAAACCTTACAAAATGTTAATAATTACATCACATTGCCACTACATCTAAGAACAAATTAAAATCCCTCATTAAAGATATTTTAGTCATTAATTATTATGTGATCATTTAATTAAATATAAATTAATTATTTATAATTTTCGTTTTAAATCATTTATTTATTTTAATTTTTTTTAAAAAGAAGTCAAAAATAGATTTTATGAAGATTGTGTTGATTTAATTAAACACACTAATTAAATTAAATTAAATGTTGATTTAATTTTTCAAAAATAAGAGATTTGATGTAGATTGCGATTTTTTGGAAGATTTTAAGGAAGAATTTAAACCGAATTAATTTTGTTTTTAGGTGCTAACAAATATTCGATATTATAAAATTTGATATTATAATTTTCATTAAGTTTTGGAAGAATTACACTTTTATAATATCCTAAATTTATAATTTTTGAATATTTTCTATAATTGTAATTTCTCCGTGCTATAACACGGGATATATCCTAGTATATTTTATTTAGTCAACAAAAAAGGTTGCTAAATTTTAATTCAAAAAGTATTTTATACGTCATGTGGTTGTTATAATTAATCTTAATCTTTATATTTTGTGGATATTATCTTCCACAAAATTATGTATTTTATTGGAATTATTCAACGAATATATTGTTTTTTTTTGGTAACTCAGGTAAATCCGGCATACACCGACTAATCCTGGAGGTCCGGAGAGACCATGTCAATGCCTTGGTGGCCAAATGGGTTAAATGTTGTAATTCTGCTTCCGTAGAGAATCGATCCCTGACCTATACCAACAAGACGACTCTCACCAATAGAAGAGAACTACCCTACTACCACTACTTGTGGTTAAATGACTAACCCTTAAATATCTACCTTAAATATGTTGTGAATATCATGTTGAAAATGTTAAAGCAATTTGCTTTCAAACCTTGATAGATCAGAGATACTTTATTTGACGTAAAATACTTGAGATCCAAAAACACAATGTGAAACACATAAATTTATATGTTTCAAATTCATGTTTGTTATTGTTTTTTGGTATATATTTTTTTTAATTGTCAATACAGCAAACAAAAGCTTGCGGTCAAAAAACATTGATAATAGTTTTGCGATTCATCAACTGTAAGGTTTTGGGTCATATTTCAAAACTATTAATTAAGAGACGAGTTTTAAAGGAGAATAGTCTAAAACTACGCAAAATCAATTTTTTAATGAAAAAATATATCATTGAAAACAAAAGTTATTACGAATAAATACAAAAATAAATGATGAAAATGTGATATTATCGTTGGAGAAGGGTTTTAGAACTAATTATTTTTTTCTTATGGATCAAGTTCTAGTTTTGCTTGAGTCGATGTTTGAATAATTCCAAAGCGTAGGTAGACTCATAACCAAAACCAAAACCAAAATATGAAATAATTGGAAAAAATGAAATTAAGCTAATTTTTAAATTAAATAAATACAGTCTTTGTTCCGGTTTTAAAGTAAATGATTTAGGTCAAGATTATGATTAATGATTGAAGAATTAAAATGTATTGGACTAGTTTTAAGATATAGAGTTTATAATTTAGTTTAACTTTAGATGTTAGATCACTTAATTAGTTAATTTATAAAATCTATAAACGTGAACAGATTCTCATATAAACCTTTCATTAATTTCATTACTGTTCCATAAAAAATAACCCTTTAACATAAAAATAACTCTCCCATAAAAAAACTCAAAAATTAACAAAGAGTAATAATTTATTTTATAATGAAGGGTAAACTCGTCTTTGAGTATTTGAGATTATGATAACCCTACGAATGTGTAATATATAAATCATTGAAAAACCCTAGCTGACCTCTTTTGTGTTCTTCACTCTCCAGAGATCGTTTACTCCTTGAAGACGGCTTCTTCTTCTCACAAACCTCATCTCTGCAAATCAAAATGGTAATTAGGGTTTTCGAATTTCTCATTTGCCTCTTCCAAAATGTTCTCCAACAACCACAATCCCGATTCCATCGATCTGCCATTAAAAAAAAACTCTGCTTTTAGATTCATCTATTTGGTTCAAATCCACTGTTTGAACATTGAACAGTGTGAGATAAGTCAATGTTAGGTTGTGTTAGTTCTGGAATCTAGAGTTCGTATGTTATCTTTTTATCTGATGTTTTATTTTTTTTCTGATTTATAGTGAGCTTAGTCAATCTTAGGTTGTGTTAATTTCTGGAATTTGGATTTTTTAATGTTCTGAAGTTTGTGAAGTTCTTGTTTTTCTCGTTTAGTTTATGTGAAATTGCTGATGGGTTAATTGAATTTTGTTATGGTTGTGTAGTCTCTGGTTGCAAATGAGGAGTTTCAGCACATTCTTCGTGTGTTGAACACCAATGTTGATGGTAAGCAGAAGATTATGTTTGCCCTTACCTCTATCAAGGGTATTGGGAGGCGATTGGCAAACATTGTCTGCAAGAAGGCTGATGTCGATATGAACAAAAGGTTTGAGCTTTTCTTTAGCGTGCTAAACTGAATATCGATTGGGGCATCTGAAATATAGATTCTTGAAGGTCTAGATCATATCTTTGTTGTAATTTGAGATTCATGTTTATAACATATTGAAATGAGTACAGTTTCAGGTTCTCTGTCTTATCCGGGCAAGTAGTAATTAGAATAGCAAACCTTGTAGGGAGGTTTAGTCTAGTTCTTTTAGTTCAGTTAATAGTTTTATGCTTTCTAGATTTGTGGAGCATATTGTTGTTTCTTCTACATTTGCAAATCATGTTTTTTGGGCAAATTCGTGGAGATTGTTGTCTTATTTGATGTATGTTTAACAGGGCTGGGGAGTTATCTGCTGCTGAGCTTGATAACCTCATGACAATTGTTGCTAACCCACGTCAGTTCAAGATACCAGACTGGTTTTTGAACAGGCAGAAGGATTACAAAGACGGCAAGTATTCCCAAGTCGTCTCCAATGCACTGGACATGAAGCTGAGGGATGATCTTGAACGTCTCAAGAAGATTAGGTAAATAGAAACCAAGAGATGATCCTGATCCTAATTCAATTTGCATAAACATGGTGATAATGATTCTTCCATGTTTGATAAATTGACAGAAACCACCGTGGTCTGAGGCATTACTGGGGTCTCCGTGTCAGAGGACAACACACCAAGACTACTGGTCGCAGAGGAAAGACTGTTGGTGTGTCAAAGAAGCGTTAAGCGAGCTAATGTTGCTACTTACTGCTGTTTTGGATGCTTCAAAAGGACCTCTTTTTATTTCGTACTAGGACCTTCTTGTGTGACGCTTTTTGGGCTTTATATGATCGCATTCCTCAGTTTTTCATTCTTGATCCCTCCAATACCATGAATAGTATTTGTTTAAATTGCCAGCTTACAATGCATATTGTCTATTGTGACAGCAAGAGATGACTAAGCCGATTCTCAAGGTCTTAAAATAATGCTGTTACATTGGTATATACAAATATCAGAACATTGAGAGAAAAGAGTAAGATATGATACGTCATTGTATATAACTTAACCTCATGACAGAGTATATCGTTTGGTACCTCGTATGAATGAAATATCAATTATCAAATATGGTAAACTTTTGTACCAAGGCAAAAAATGAGAAGCACTACAGGATTACAAAATTCAGCTACGAAAGAATAACTCAAACTGAGAGATGTAAAAGCTATGTGTGTGAAACCGAATCCGAAGCAGCTCCATGTTTCTGCTGTCGGGTCGTTGGAAGAGAATAGTTCTTCCTCTCCTTTCCGCCTGGCTTGGACGAGGCATTACCGTACCAGATCATCCCAAGTACTGCAATAATCATGCCAAGAACGACATGCATGTTTAGACCATCTCTGTCAAAGAAGAAGAATCCCATTACCAGCACCAAGATCGTCTTCATATGGCCCAGGACTTGGAACGACACCGCTGTGAATCTCCCGATGCAGATGAACTGGCTTAGGTTTGTCCCGATCGCTATTGTGCACGAGAGGGTTATAAACATCTGCAGAATCATGACCAAGTTATTATGTACAAAAGAACAATTCATACGATAGATAATAAAAGGCCAACTGAATTACTATCACAAAAGCAATTTTAGACTCATTTGATAAAGGGTCATAACCGAAATACGGCTATAGTCACCATACCAGGCTCACTATGACTTCAAGTATTGGACATAATTGGTCATTTTCTCTAAGACGTCACATGAGCAACTGAGAATATTTTTTCAAAGAGGACTAAAGAGATATTTTTTTTAGTATGATATGAGTGTTTCGAGCACTTACCACAGAGACAAAGTTGTAATCGTACATGTCTACTCGTTTGTCTGTCAACCAATAGTCGAGAAATGGACCAACTATCAACAGCGTTGCAGCCTGGGCTGGAGCAGTATGACCCAGTAGGTTGAATGAGCTAAGCGAGTACTTTCGCTGTAGATAATGTACATACTGCAATTAAAAAAAAAGAGAAATTTTCATGTAAATCTTCGTCTAAAGTTGAAACACGATAACGAAAATTGAAAGTTATGCTACAAAAGCTCAAAGAGCTTACATATTGTTGCAAAGCAGTACTCCACACCGCAACAAAAGCAGCAATGAAACCTTTGGTGTTAACACTAACATCAGTAACAGTGCAGACACCAACACCAACAAGAACAAGTCCTATGCTAAGTTTTGTGTCTCTTGAGTAACGAATCTTATCGAATACTACTTCCAACAAGCATGATACAGGAATCATGCTGAGCTTTGCTATCTGACAAACAAAAGAGAAGAGATAACACTAAAATCAACAACAAAAGCGTTTGTTAACCAAACAAGCATAGGTTTTGCAAACACATTTACCTGATAAAACCCAACAGAGTTCCACATAAGACTAACATTCATTCCAACAATCGAAAAGTTTGCAAACAGAATAAACTTAAGAAGCTCTGTAAATGGAAGATGAGAAGGCTGAATATATCCTAAACATCTTAGAACAAGTGTCATCAATGTCGTCGTGGCAAAATGTAAACCAGTTAAGGTTGTTGCTGCAGTAAAATCAAAATGTACACACATGTTTAGAAAGAGAGCAAGCTTGGATATGAGTGTAGTAGTAGTGAGATCATAAATGAGTTTGTAGAATTACCAAAGCTAAAGCCATAAGTAGCCATTAAAGCTTTATTAACAATGATGATACCAACAGAAGTAACAACATTGAACATCCAAGCAGCAGCATCTAGTGTTGCTTTCTTATCAGCTTTTTTAACTGGAGCCATTGTTAACTTGGCCTTCTTCAATCCCACATTCTACACAGAAATTGACGAAAACTTCATGTAGAGATTACAGAACCAAATCGAAGCAAAATCGATAAAATTTCTCAATCCCATGGAATTTGGTGACAATTTTTCCCCAATTCGAAAACTGTGCCATTTTGATCGATCTCGTAATCATGAAAGACTAATCGAAAGAGAGATTGATTTTTTTTGCCGTGTGGATCAGTTCTGCTCAAATCGAATCCAGATCAAAATAAAAACGAGTGATCATCGGAATTAGAGGGCAGATCGGGGAAGATAACCTCGGTGATTTGGATGAACAATACCGATTAATCTCATAAAATCCAACGAAACAAATGTAATCCGGCGAGGAAGTACCTGGAGAAGAAGAAGAAACGGCGGCGAAGAAAGAGACTCTGTTGCCGGAGAAACAGCTCGGAGCTGAAGTTTTTGAATTGGATTGGTGACTGATCTAAGAGAGTGACGCAAGACTCGTACTAAGTAATCACCATTTTCTAATTTGTTTTATGAAAAAACCCTCTACGCTCTAACTCGTACATTACCTGAATCTAAAATAAAAATACAGATCAACCCAAGTAAAAAAATAATACACAATATAATTTTTATACGTATTTTCTTAATATTTTTAACGTATTTTTTAAATATTTTTAACGTCATATATATTAGATTTTTAAAATTCTAAAAATATATTTGGACTCGTGAAGACTTCGATTTAATAAATTATTTATCAAAATTTTACAAACTTAATGATAACGAAAACATGTTATATTGCGTATTATTATTTACTTTATGGATTAACCTGCATTTTTTAGTTGAAAGTTAAATTTGCAAACAATAGCTATTTTGCAGATTTTTTTTTTTTTTTGCAGAAAAACCTTTTTTTTTTGGATAAATGCTAAATTTATTTCACACCCAAAAAAACATTTACAATAGAGTTCCTATTGTCTTAAGAAAAGCTAAGTAAAAACTGATACGAAGAGGAGAAACTAAAAGAATAGAAACAGAGTACAGGAAAAAATAAAGCAGAGCATTTAAAAAAAATCAGGGCAGAACGCAGATCATCATGTGAGGAGGCAAACCAAATGGAGAGACCATCAGGAAGCAGAGGGGAAGTTTGTTGAATGGAACTTATCCGGTTTCGGACCGTCTTGTCGATGAGTTTTGCGATTCTCTCCGGAGGTGAAAACCCTTTTCTAATCTGTTACGTTCTCTATTTATTTTTGATTATCCCAAAAAACAATAGTGTTATACAAATCACCATCATAATATATACAGTGGAAAAACAACAAAGACATATATATATATATACACTTTATCTTGATATATTCAATGTGAATGTTGTCACAGTAATTGAAAGTTGGTGAATATTGCAACCTTCTTGTTGGAGGAGACTGTTTTCAAATTTAGGACAATTCCTCAACAACCAAGAATGGTGGCTTTTACAAAATTTGAAGAAGCCACAAACTATGAGGTTAACGTCTGCTCAGCTTCTTGCATTCGAGCTAGAATGATTTGGGGGTTAAGACAGATTTAGAGCCAGACCAGAGAGTGGACTCTTTACTGTTTCATTCCATGATTGATACAACGTAACTAACTACATTCGTTCCTACATCATTTTCCCGATGTTTAACATTGTTCTTTTCACTAAGTACATTTGCATCACCAGGCTGGTTTTCCAGGGATGGATAGACTTGTGAGAATAATTGTATACCGCATTCTTTTATTACGCGTATATCCCAACCCGAACTTAATCTCCATTGTGTCATAGTTCAATTGCGGCTAGAGGATTGTTGCCTTTATTTAGAGGGAAACAACAATTGAATATAAACTAGATGAAGGTCTAACAGAGATATTCTGAAGCTGTGTATATGAAGATCCATAGAGTGAAAGTGATTCTCATGCCTGTGAGGAGGCACCACACCCCGATATTGCTTTTCAACAAGGTGGGTTTAGTTGCATCGGTGTCAACCACGACACAAGCCTTAAATGGCAAAAAGAAAAATCCAGACAAAGCTCTGTAGCAAAAGGATGATCAAGTAACTTCCACTAGCTCGTGAGTGAAATACGCAGGCGCTTCTCCGCTAGGCAGGATCATGTACTTGAAAACTGAACTTCGTATGAGAGATTCTTCATCCAATTTGAAGCAGTTAATGAAATGGAGAACGGTATACTGATTGTGAAAAGAGTGAGATATACTCTCGAGTGATTCGAAATTCTGAGCACGTAGTATTTTAAGTGACATATATAGTTCTAGCAGCGACGCGAGCCTCCTACAGTTGCATATGTTAAGCTCAACGGGTTTAATGGAATCCCATGTAATTAGAAGTCTCCTAAAAGTGTTATCAGACATCATTAATTCTCCAAGAAGAGCAAACGTCCTGAGAATCATTGTGCAGCTATCTTCGATCAATGTGATATGCTCAAATTAATACCCTATAATGATACTAAAGCAGTTGCTGCAGTAAAGTTAGGGATCGAACACGAGAACTCAAGAAAACTCACGCGGTAGATAAAAGATGCAGATCGTGCTAAGCAAACAATAATTGATGAGAAAACAAATGATTGAATTAAACTTAGGTTGATTAATAAGGAAGGAAACTAGGCTCAGGGAAATTCTCAGGAAATCAATGATAAATAACAATTAATCTGCTAAAGTTCAATTCAATTAAGTGCCGTTCTTGAACTCAAACACGAAAATATAGTTAACCAATTGTTGCGAAAACTAACTAAGTCTAAAATCTAAATTCCAAATCTCTTTGCAAATCCTACACATTAAACCAGCAATTAATTCAAGTTTGATATGTTCACAATTTGATTAAACCAAATCTCTTTGCAGATAATCGAATTGCTCACCTAAGTTTTATCAGTTACTCGATTGCACTGATCTGTCGATTAATCTAAGTTCTATGTTCTAGGTGATCGATTAGAAATAGCTTTGAGAACAACTGTGGTGAAGAATACTCAGTTATGAACCCTAACAAATCAATCATCATAAATCGAGAGAAATCCATATGAAAAACCGAACTAAAATGAGGCTACTCGGACATGATTGATGAAAAACAAACATAACTGAATAGATCGAAATTAAATATAACAAAAGAATAAAAACAAGGGTTCGGGATCTTTTATGATGAACAAAGTCTTGGATCCGTCTCCTCACAAAAGCTTTCAAGTCTCAATGGTGGTTCCGAATCAAAGTTCAAAGTAAAGTCTGCGCCCGACTTAATGACTAAAAACTTACTTAAATAGTCTAAAAACACGATGGGTCTCTTTGTAAATAAGGGAAAGTATTGGGCTTCTTATGGTGAAAATTCTCTTCCTTGGATATCTCTCATCTCGCGTCATTCGTCGGTATCGATCGATACGGGATGGTGTCGATCGATACTCGCTTCAAAGCGGGTCTTTCTTGGTTTCAAAAGGCTCCAAATAGTTCCAAAATCTCCAATTTCGTCCCAAACGTGCTAAGACCTGAAAAGACTCCAGAACGATACAAAAACACTAGAAAGACTCGATAAAACAACTTATATCATGACTAAAAACGGGTAAAAACCATGATATATCACAATGCCAAGCAAAATGAAAAATTTTCCCCCTCAAGATATTTGAGTTTTTAGAAATATTTGGCGACACATAGCATAACTTGCTACATTCAAAATCCAAATTAAACGAAACAAAAACACACTTAGATAGTAGTAAATCGTCAATGGCTGAGATAAGCTAATAAAGCATCGTAACAACAGATCCTTGCTATCTCTATCATCATTATCCTCATTTATTAGGTAAAGTCTTCCTCAAGATCTAAAAAATCGTAAATCACATAGTTTAGTCAATATGTTACAACACGACTATATATGAAAAATTACAAAATTTAATCAACATAAAATTTTTAAACTAACATCAGACTTTCTACATTTTGTCTTTCAATCATCATTGGATATATATTTCTCTTCTTCCAAGAAAAAAAAGTCAATGCATGTGATGAAAAATTAGAAAGGATTAGAAAAACCCTACTTTTGATCTTAAAATATCAGAGCAACCACTTTAAGTGTGCTAAAAGGTTTTAGAATCAAACCCTCTATATAGATTAAAGTGTTCTTTTAAATTGCTATATGGTCAGGTGACCAGTTACTTATGTTAATCTGTTTGCTACGGGATGACTTTAGCGGTGGATCCCGAACCGCATTAATGACTACATCATTGGTTTACAGTCCCTACCAACCGGTTTGGACTGGGTCTTAAAATATTGAGAAAAAGTGAAAAACACAATACATCTCATTCACTTTTATTTCAAAAAAAAAAAAAAGACAACATGTTTTACACCATATTGCAACATTACTGATATCCATTATAATCCATTATTCTTCTTCAATTATGTGATCCATTTTTCAAATAGTTCACTCATCATAAACCGGGGTCCTGTAAATCACATGTAGTTGTAAATATTGTATTCCAACAAATAATTCTTGCTAAAACACTTTCGGCTAATGCCATTTTCAAAGAAGCAAAGTATTTCAGATTTTTATAATTGGTATGCTTTGTCACTTGAGGAATAGAAGAACTTGGGTTTTACGTAACATTTGTAACCAATCTCTCGTTTATGTACTAAAGCATTGTTTTTGTCAGTAACCCAATCTCTCATTTCTATACTAAAGCCCTAATATTGTTTCTTTTTCTGCTATTTGAATCATCATTGTCAATAAGAAATTTACAACCCACGTTTTTAATAAACAAAGATGCGGAAGCAATAACAATCACTCCACGTGACCGTCAGAGATACATCATTGGTGAAAGAAAAATTCAGAAGAAAAAAAAAAGTAAGAAGCAGAAACAGAAGCAAAAGCCAAGCAACATTTATTTTGTCGACAAAAAAGCCAAGAAACATTCAATGTTTCTTTTGTCTATTTAACCAGGTGTACATTACCCATATCCATACCCAATTGTATGTAGTACTTAGCTTATTTGTGTACGTAACAGTATCTATCTATATTTCTCTTATCTATATTTATAAATACGATTTTATAAGACATTATTAAATTAGAAACCATAGCGGCTACTTGGCTAGCAAATTAACATCAACTATTTAATAACTCAAATTGTGAAACATCGCATTCTTCTCCTTTATTACACCAAAGACCAAACCATTTTCTCATTCTTTACTTACCGGTCAGGTCAACAATTCTACCATTCCTTATCTTTTGTTGATTTCTCTTTTTATTATAAAAGAAAATAAGAATGTTTTCCTCCAATAATTCTGTATTTTTAAAATTGTTAATGAACATTTTTATCCATGCATATTTTTGCTGTAATTTCTGATATATATAAAAAAATATGTAAAAACACAATTTATTTGCTCCTTGCAGCAGTAACACAAGTCAAAGCAACGTCTGTTTTCTCTTGTTTGTCATTTAGCTATTTTATCTACTACAATATGTTATGCTTTCTAAACAAAAACATTTAATAATATTTTAAGAAATATCCATTCTACATTTTGATTTGTCAAATTAGTGGATGACACGTCTACAAATACTACTTATTTTTTCATTATTTCACTTCTATACTACTTTCTCATCCAACGTCTGGTGAACCAACCAGTCAGAAACTCAAAAGTCAACTTTAATACATCTTGAGTTTGGTCATGCATTCACATATATACATGGAACTATGAGTAAATTACATTACTCTACTTATGTAACTGTTGCAAAAGCATTAAGATGGTATGTATGCATGCATATTTGCAAAAATCCGTGGTCCCATACCATTTTAAATCACCATAAACCAAAATAGCTGATGAGAGTATATATATTATCTTCCTCTATTAACAACCCTTCAAAGTTATAATATTTTACTCTGTTTATTAAAGATAGAGGTCTAACACAAGTTTTCATCTTCGGAAAAGATGGATGAATCAAGTATTATTCCAGCAGAGAAAGTGCCCGGAGCTGAGAAAAGGGAGCTGCAAGGGCTGCTTAAGGTGGCGGTTCAATCTGTGGAGTGGACTTATAGTGTCTTCTGGCAATTTTGTCCTCAACAACGGTTCGTTTCTTATTCATTTCATCCATCTCTTACAGTACAACCATAATATCTATATTCTTATATTTTAACATGTAACAAAACAATTTCTCATTGTTCACAATTTTTTTAAGTAGCATAGTTTACAATTTTTGTTTTTTTAGGGTATTGGTGTGGGGGAATGGATACTATAACGGTGCAATAAAGACGAGGAAGACAACTCAGCCAGGGGAGGTGACGGCAGAAGAGGCTGCATTAGAGAGGAGCCAACAGCTGAGGGAGCTTTACGAGACACTTTTAGCCGGAGAGTCAACGTCGGAAGCGAGGGCATGCACCGCATTATCGCCGGAGGATTTGACGGAGACTGAGTGGTTTTATCTAATGTGTGTCTCTTTCTCTTTCCCTCCTCCTTCTGGGTACACAACTCTCTCTCTCCCTCTCTCTCTACTCAATTTTCTTAATTTGTTCACTATATTTCTTCTCTAAGTGAAGACAAAAATAGTATTGTGTGTTAAATGCAAATCACAAATATTGTGTTGACATTAAAGAGAAACTGAGGAGGTTGAGTTACTTGAATAAGAAAGGAATGTGAGTTAATGAAACGTCAAACGTACACACAGTCCATTTTGATGAACATAATTGGGACCGTTGAGATTCTCATTGTTGGTGATTGATTATCTAAAGTAGAAGCATGTATAGATATTACATAAATGCATAACAAAATGGGTTAGTTATGGGTATACTTAATGCTTTCCTCTATGTGGTAAAAAAATGAAATATAAATGTGGGAAGTAGTAATTTTGTAGGATGCCAGGAAAAGCGTATGCGAGGAGGAAGCACGTATGGCTAAGTGGTGCAAATGAGGTTGACAGTAAAACTTTTTCTAGGGCTATTCTCGCTAAGGTAAATTCTTTTATTCATTCACCAACTATACTATGCATCTATATTTACCTATTTATGTATTCACTACACTACGCATCTATCTACTTCTATACCTATTTATCTATACACTTTTATATATCTCATCATCGTTCAAATTAATTAATTCTTTTTTGTTGTTTTTTGGGATGCTTTTTTACTTCGGTTCCTCAATACTTAAGAGTGCCAAAATTCAGGTAAAATTTGTCTTTATTAGTTAGCTCTTTTTAGTAATATTTGTTTAGTATTATTTAAATTTATTTTACATGTTTGAGAATTGTATTCTGATGAAAAATGTAATTTAAAAAACGCAGACAGTGGTTTGCATTCCCATACTTGATGGTGTTGTGGAACTTGGCACAACGAAGAAGGTATAGTGTATATCTCGCTTTTTTATTCCCTTGTTTATGAAATATAAAAAACAAAAATGTGAAAATAGCCTATATTTTAATTACATATGTTAACATATAATAATGTTAAAATATGCATATTTTTTTTTAAACGCCTAGATATAATAATGTTCAAATATGGAAGGGATAAAATATGCATGATTTGTTGTGTTTGTGTGTGAAGGTAAACGAAGATGTAGAGTTTGTTGAGCTCATAAAGAGTTTCTTCATTGACCACTCTAATTCAAACCCAAAGCCTACTCTTAGTGAACACTCCACCTACGAAGTGCATGAAGAATATGAAGAAAAAGAAGAAGAAGTAGAAGAAGAGATGACAATGTCAGAGGAGATGAGGCTTGGCTCTCCTGATGATGATGCCGTCTCCAATAAAAATCTTCGCTATGATCTTCATATAGAATCAACACACACGTTAGGTATATATACATACCCTAAGCTACTTATATCATGCGCCTTTTTTTTGCTATATCTAAAAAACTATCATTTGTTTATATATAGACACACATATGGACATGATGAATCTAATGGAGGAGGGTGGAAACTATTCTCAGACAGTAACAACACTTCTCATGTCACATCCCACGAGTCTTCTTTCAGATTCAGTTTCCACATCTTCTTACGTCCAATCATCTTTTTCCACGTGGAGGGTTGAGAATGTCAAAGACCATCAGCGAGTGGAGTCGCAATGGATGCTGAAACACATGATCTTGAGAGTTCCTTTCCTCCACGACAACACTAAAGATAAGAGGCTACCGCGGGAAGAGCTGAACCACGTTGTAGCAGAGCGACGCAGGAGAGAGAAGCTGAACGAGAAATTTATTACGTTAAGATCAATGGTTCCATTTGTGACCAAGATGGATAAAGTATCAATCCTTGGAGACACCATCGAGTACGTAAATCATCTTCGAAAGAGGATCCATGAGCTTGAGACTACTCCTCGTGAGCAACAACATAAGCGGACGCGTAATTGTAAGAAAAAAACATCGGAGGAGGTTGACGTTTCCATCATAGAGGGTGATGTTTTGTTAGAGATGAGATGCGGGTACCGAGTTGGTTTGTTGCTCGACATTCTTCAGGTTCTTCAGGAGCTTGGTATAGAGACTTCTGCGGTTCATACCGCGGTGAACGACCATGATTTCGAGGCGGAGATAAGGGCAAAAGTGAGAGGGAAGAAAGCAAGCATCGCAGAGGTAAAAGGAGCCATCCACAAGGTCATTATACATAATACTAATCTATAGGTCCTATCTTTATTGATGCCAACTCTAGAGAAGGATAATTAAACGTATTTTTGTTTTAGCCTCACATGTCTTGCGATATCAGTTACATACATATAGGCCCCGTTTGTTTCCGCGTACGGATGCAACATATAAATGCAAATGTACTAGATGTTGTTCGTTTTGTCCAATGTACTTTTTTTTTATGAATGCTATATTTGGATGCAGATTCAGTTGCAACCAAAACATCATATTTTGGAAGCTTATAGATCTAGAAATTTTATGCAGATTTTTCATTCAAATTTGACAAAATATTACCTTTACAAAATTCATTTAAATATAAACAAGTTTATGCCAAAATTCATGTGTTGTAATTTATGTAAATTTATCATTTACGCCAATTTAGGGAAATCATGGGTTTAAGCAAAACATTAATTACAGAATCTTCATGTGGTAGCAAAATTGCGGAATCCCGTTTAGAAAAAAACTACGTAGTTATATTTTGGCACCAAGATACCTAAATTCCACATTGGTGCTAAATTTTAAAAATCAAGTTTCAGCGCATAACACTATAAAATCACATTTTTGCGCAAAAATTACGAATTCGCGTTTTAGTGCTAGATCCAACAATATCTAAAGATACACCATAAGTAGATATACTTTTCCATAGTTACCAGTAATTTTCTATAATGTTGTTGTATGTTGTGGTACGAAAGGACGCTAATGAGTCAAGAACTAAAGAATCGATTAAACTATCAACATACCAGATCAATGCATTGACGATATTCATAGTTGCAACATGAGCTATAATTTTTTTTAGGGATCATCATACATTAACAAAGTATCCACAGTTACATGTGTAATTGTACTGGCTCCACTTCCTTTGTTGTTTTCTTTCTTGAATAGTGTTCAATAGTTTTTCTTTAATGTGGCATGTCTTTCTACAGTTTCAGAACTTAGCAGGCTGCTTAAAATTGGACTGGTCCCTTCCATTATTTGATTTTCTATATGAACTGTGGGATTCAGAAATTAAACCGGATTCAATCAACGTCAATTTCATTGACCAAAGTTAATCTACTTAGACAAAATTAATGGATAGGGTCAAGAATAAAGGGCTGGCCAAAAAAACCCTTACCCCAAAAAACCAAACCTAACCAGGTGATTCGATTTGGTTTTCATTTTTTCTAAAAATCCGTTCGGTTGTAATTATTAAAATAATTTCGGGTTCGGTTCGGTTTAAAACCGTAATATTGTTTGGCTTTTTTGGGTGTCTAATTTTTTATTATAATACCATTTATTTGGTTAGAGTTTATTCATTTTTTTTCTAGTGATATAAGCTACATAAATAATTTTTTTCAATCTAATGATATTTCTTGAGAAATTTTATATTACCACGTGTTTGAGAAAAAAAATCTCTTTGGAAGATAATATAGTTCATAATAATATTATGTTTAACATTAATATGTTGGAGTGTACTCACAGTTTCATAGCTTCTAAATCAAAGATGATACATTTCAAGATAAAAGTCTAAAGTTTTATTATTATTTTTAATAACATGGAATAAATCGAAAATAATTGAAACCGAACCAAACCGAATTATATATGGTTTTTGTATTGTTTTTATTTTTTTATATAAAATCTATAAACTGTAAAACCAAAAAAATTAAACCATAATCAAACCAAATATTACATATGGTTTTTATATGGTTTCGGTTTTTATAAAACTGTAAACCGATAAATTGTAGAACTGAAAAACCGTAAAACCAAAAAAACTGAACAGAAACCAAACCAAAAAACCGTACGTCCACCCCTAAAAGCTAAAACCAAGATCAAAGCGGTATTCATTTCAAAAATTAAAAATACTAGTTTAAAACTGAAACTGAATTGAAATTGGTTTAATTTAAAATTTAAACCAAAAACTAAATCAAATTAAACAGGAAATTAAATTAAATCGAACCACTACTGGTTTGTCCAAGTCAAATTATGACCTTTTGACAGGGTTAACATTAAATCGATTTGACTTTTCGGGTTTAATAATAAACCAGATTGCAAAATAAGTACAAATCGGATGACGGCCTACGCTCACTACCATCGGCCTGATGAAATTGAAAGATGAAAAGGTTTAAAAAACCTTGAAAAACTTGAAGAACAAGATAAATTGCATAAATGTTCCGATTATATTACAACTTTATTTATAGAGAAAATTTGATCTTATTATCTAATGCCTACTATTGACATCAGCACATGATTGCACATGTGCGAAGAGTATCAAATCTATTCGTAAGCTGTAAAGGAAGAGTCGTTGCTGCCATACGAGGATCACAGAGACTGCGTGCACAGTCACGACCGTTGCTGTGTTTGACTGCAGAGTGAAGAGAATGGTTGGGCTTCGTCTATTTCAGTTGGCCCATAGCTTTTATTGACTGGGCTTCTCTTGCACAGGCCCAGATGATGTCTCTGTCTTTACATAAATTTCTATCGACTTATGAGTTTTCCAATCAATCTCCTAACTTCTTTTGGTGAAACTATGAATTTTCCGATAATTTGTCCGATTTTTTAAAAGTTTTTGGTTAATGATAAGATTAAATATTGTGCTTTAGTTTAGGTGAATCTCTATTGTTTTGCAAGAGATTAAAAACAACTTATCTTTATTTAGGTTTAAAAAAATATAACTCAAAACAACGAAAACCTCACTTTTTCTCGTACTATTTGACACAACTCATCAATAATATTTATAGATTTGGTATATCTCACCAAAGTCTATCTTCTAACATCTAGATAACTTCTAAATCTCAACAAAACTTATCATAACTTAACCAAACTTATATTTTTCACTTGGGTCTATCTTATTCACCTTAACCATAACTCGGTCTAGTGACATTCTGGGCTACAAGAAACAAGTTCGGTTCAATTATCCAACAATCTTCCCTCTAATTTCTGAACTTGAAATTGAGAGGTCTTCAACATCTGACTTACTCTTATCTCCTTGAACTTAACCCCCACCAAATGTTTAGTAACTTTCTTCTCCGTCGCAGCAGATGGTAACACCTTAAGCGCTTCCTCCAAGTCAGATTTACAGTCACTTCTCACCTTAGGACTGTTTTTCTCTTTGCTGTTTAAACAGACCTACAAATTTTTCCTGCAATTTCTTTGTGTCCATATCACTGCCAGCTCAGATTTTTCCAGTAGACTACCCATGAAACTTCTAATAACACCTGCAGGACACAATTTTTCAGGTCCGATTCTTATCAAGTTGTTCATGATGTTCTTTTAAATTATCAACAATGGATGCAGTCGTCTTTAACTGGTATAACCGCTTCAACCTCTCTGCGATTGGCATATAAAACATTCTTTGCTTAGGTTTGTTTTTTCCTTTTCCATTGTTCGGGTGATATCGATCTTTATCACAAAACCGACAACGTATTAGCTCTCGATCTTCAGCCTTCCAGAAGAGCATGCAGTTATCCTCACAAACATCAATCTTATATACAGGTAGGCCAAGCGCACGGGTTAACTTTTTTATCTCGTAATATGATGAAGGAGCTTTATTTGGTTTTGGTAAAACCTCTTTAAACGTTTGTGCTAGCTCATCCACGCATGCCTCCGCCAAATTGTAATTGGTTTTTGATTTCAACATCCGCGAAGCAAGATACAACTGTGAAATTCCTTCAGGACACCCGTCGTATAGAGGTTGATTAGCGGTTTCAAAAGCTTCAAATACGCTATCATGATATGGCTCTTCGTTAGTTGTTTCCATCATATTCTCTAATTCATGTGGTGACGCCACCTCTTGTCTAACATCCAAATTTGCGTATGGAAAATACTCATAATCACCAACTGGCACTTGAAAGTTTGTAACATTTGGTTGCCTCGAAGATTCTCCAAATTCGTAACAATTTTCTCCATGACTCAACCAAACATAATAATTTCCCTTAAATCCAACTCGAAAAAGATGCTTGGAAACGGTTTTGACATCACGTTGTTTTCCGTTCTTACATCGTGCACAAGGACACAATATAGTGTTTTGCTCTTGGTAAGATGCCTGAGAACAAGCAAACTCAAGAAATGTGTTTATCCCCGTCATAAACTCTTCCGATACACAATTTCTTATTGGATCAATTCGTCGATCCATCCACTCTCTGTTATTAAAATGAGACATTTGAACAAATCAAATGATATAAAAAAACCATATAAAACGCTCCCCAACCTTTTCTCTTTTTTTTTTTTTTTTTTGTGAAATTTTTATATGAAAATGATAAGTGAGATTGTAAGAATCGAGTGGGTTGGTTTTATAGAAAACAAAAAGCCACGGATAGCCACGTAAATTTCGTGGCTAAGACATTATTTCAATTGCAATAATTCGAATCGAATATGTGCCAGACGCAGACGGATGGGACATTTTTTTCGGTGGAACTGCTACGAATTTGCCACGCAATATCCGTGGCTACATTTCGTGGCTATTATAGCCACTAATTAGCCACGTAAATGTCGTGGCTAAGACATTATTTCAATTGCAATGGTTCGAATCGAATATGTGTCAGGCGCAGATGGATGGGACATTTTCGGTGGAACTGCTACGAACTTCCCACGCAAAATCCGTGGCTACATTTCGTGGCTATGCCAGCACTTATTCGGTGGACAGCCACGAATTTGCCACGACTTGATTTCGCGGCAAACTGGCCACGCTAATTTCGTGGCTTTTCCGTGACAAAATAAGCCACGTTTTTTGTCGTAGCTATTTCGTGGCTATTTAGCCACGAAAAAGCCACGTAATCGTCACGATTTTTTTATTTTATTTTACGTGGCTATTTCGTGGCTTTCAGTTAATTAGCCACGAAATTTCGTGGCAAAGTCGTGGCTATACAAAAATTTTTTACTAGTGAGATTAGGCAGATTCTTGGTCCAACCAAATATCTGTATTCTCTGCAAACGGGCTCCAGAAAATCGAGACCACTTGTTTTTCTCCTGCAGTTTCTCGGAATCTATATGGTTTCAGCTCACACATCGACTGTTTCAAGCTGACTACACAGCAAGATGGATGGAATTGATCCCGCTACTATCGACGAACTAGTCAAAACAAGAAAAAGTGAAGATGTTTATCAAGAGGTATATTTTTCCAGGCAACAATTTACCTGATCTGGCAAGAACGGAATAACCGTAGACATGGAAAGGTGCTGAAATCTCAAGCTACTATCATAGCAAACATTGACAAAACTATCCGCAACCGACTTTCTACCATCTCAGATTTGGGTGACAACAACTATCGTGAAGGCATGGCTATTTGGTTATCCACTAGATTAGTTATGTAATCGTTAAAATAAAATGTCAAAACTTGCATGCAACCTTGTTGTAAAAACGTTTTTCTTTTGAATACAATTTAACAATTATTCAAAAAAAAAAAAAAAAATTGAAACACGCTTCATGTAGTTTTTCTGATATGTTAATTCCTCCGGGAGCTTTAATCTTGAAATGATCTTCTTTTATTGTAAGAACACTCTTGGATTTACCCAAGCTGAAACATTTCAAGTACCATTCTCAGACATTCCTTTAGACAACTCACTTGCTGCTCTAAACCTACTTGTGTTGATTGCTAACCACTGAATCCCTGCTTCCTCTTCTTCATTTGAGTTTCCCAAGTCAGCTTTACTGCTCAAGCGCTTCAACACCTTTTTCTTCGTCTCACCATCTGATTTGTAAAACTCTTCTATCTCAGCTAGCAAAGCATAGTCTTCGAGATATTTTGACATTGATCGTACATGATTTGATCTCCCTAGCTCCATCAAACTATCGTAGACTTCTTGTTGTGGTGGCGGGTACTCTAACTTAAGAGAAGTTGGTGTTACTTGACTGGCACGTAGGCCTTCTCCATCTCCATGAGTTTGAGAATCTTGACCGGTGTTTATTTCTTCATCACTACCACGACCTTCAGCTTGTTCGTTAGATCCCATTCTTTCTCCGGTTCCCAACTTGATTTTGTAAAGTCGGTTTGATGATCTCGTTACACTCATTAGTAACCTACCACCTTGATCGTGCATCGTGAGATGATCTCCCTTCATACTAGCCTTGCATCCCGCTTTAGTTGCTTGTCCAAGACTTATGATGTTAGTCTTAAGTCCAAGAATAAAGTGGATGTCGTTTAATATCATTTGACCACCCTTACTTTCTTGAAAAAGAATCGATCCCTTTCCTTTGATCTCAATACACGAACCGTCTCTGAACTTCATTTTTCCGGTTACTCTTTCATTCAACTTCGAGAAATACGACTTAACTCCGGTCATATGATTACTCGCTCCATTATCCAAATACCAAACACCTTCTTCACCTTTCTTGGTTTCGTACTTCTTTGTCATAAGGTTTTCTTCGTTTAGGAACACAATCTTGTGCATGTATAATGTTGCTTCCGCTTCTTGTGTTTCTACAACGTTCGCTTCTTGATTTTGTTGATCTCGTTCAGGGCACTTAGATGCAAAATGACCAGGCTTGTCACATCGGAAACATATCACTTTTGATCGATCCTTCCTCTCCTTAAATCGATAATCATCGTCTTCATTTTGATCTTGAGAGCCGAACATACCTCGTCCTCTCCCACGGTTTCCTCGTCCTCCTTGACCTCTTCCTCTACCTCCTCGTTGACAGTGGAAGTCAGAATTTGAAAAAAAAAGTTTTCCTTGATCATCGTCACGAGAAAAGTCTTCTTCTCTTATACGCTCCTCATAAACCTTTAAATGTCCAACAATATCTTCAAATCTTGTGTTGTTTAGGTCGAGTACTTGCTCTAGGGATGCGATGATCTGAATATACTTGCTTCTCGGGAGCCTTTTGAGGAATTTATTCACCAACATCGGCTCCTCAATCGTTTGTCCCAATGAAGCCGATTTAGACGCCAAACTTGCTAACTTGCCCGTGAAGTCATCCACGATATCAGTGTCATTCATCTTCAATCTATCAAATTCCGTCATCAAGGTTTGAAGTCGGGCTTCTCTTACTCGGTCAACTTCCAAGTTTTGTGTCTTCACCACTTCCCAAATCCCTTTTGCCGTATCAAGTTCGCCGACTTGTAAGATTAGGGTTTCAGAAATCGATTGGAACAACAACGCGGTTGCTACGTTGTTCTTGTCATTGTTGGATGAGCTTGGATCGATGGCTTCCCATACCTTGTGAACTCTTAGAAGCACCTTCAACCTCATCGCCCAAACCGTGTAATTTGTTGTGGTTAACATCGGTGATAACATCGTATTTTACATGCTATAATACATACATTTAGGTTAGTTTTATATGTTTCTAACTTGCATTTAATGCATTTGCATTTGTTTATATATTTATAGGTACTTGGAGCAAAACCGGTGTTTTTAGAGTGTTTAAGAGCCTTAAGAAGCCATGAGGACGTTGGAATTGCTTGCCATGAGTCGTGGACGATCACATAAGGTTTATTTGGAGCTATAAAGCCAAGCATCGACCCAGTACATCGACCAGTACAGGTCGATGCAAGTGCAGAAAAACTGTTTTTACTGTAGCACCGACCCAGAGCATCGACCAGGGCATGTCGACGCCTGGCCAGACGAAGACCATCGACACAAGCATCGACCAGGGTCTGTCAATGCCCATCCTGGAGAAGCCCATCGACCACAAGCATCGACCGTAGCCTATCGATGCTGAGTCACTGTGCATAAAAGGAAAGTTTGGTTAATGCGAAATGCTAAGTATGAGAAGCTTTGGGTCGAGAATGATGGTCTTCCAGAGTCTTCTAAGGACGCCCTAGACTTCCCCTAGCCTCCTAAAACTCTATATAAACACATGCTATGCCTCTTAGAAAAGGTTCCCACTTTTTTCACAACTTTTGTAGCCACCACTTAGAGAGAAATCGGATTTGTTCTTTGTTCTTAAGTTTTATTATGCAAGTTCTTTATTTCTTCTTCTAATTCTTTGCTTTACTTTACTGTTTTTACTTATTGTTTTATCATGTCTTCTATCTCATATACTTCCGTCACCCTCGAAATTATGAGCGAGTAGATCCTTTAGATCTCTCGGGTGGAGATCAATGATGGGATCTACTGATTAGAGATTGCTGTTTTATGTTCTTAACCTGTTAGCTACCTTGTATGTGTTCCTAAAGCTAGACTTACTCCCTTGGGAGTTGTCTAAGAGCTCGGCCGAAAATCACATGTGTGGCTGAGTGTTTCGGGAATTCTCTAAACCACGAGAGTGGGTAGAGGAGTTTCAGATATACATACTTGGGATTCTAGTTAATCGATAAACCTATTTTCGACTTGTGAGCTTATCTAAATTAGCTTTGATCAAGTTAGTTTAGCACCTTAGGGTCTTGATGCCACGAGAGTGGATTAAGATCTCGGAACTAAACATGTTGAAGCTTGACTACACTGTAGAGTTACAGTGGATAGTTAGGCCGGTCGATGACGAGATCGTTCTCAATGCTTGTAAGGACACCACGAGAGTGGGTTTTTACAAAGAGATTAGCATACCACGAGAGTGGACTAGTCTATATACGAAATCTCTAGACCGATGGATATCAAGAAAAGGTTAAAGAACATCAATTCTCATATTAGGAGATTTCCGGATTCGTTCCCATTCACCCTTGGGATCGTTTTCTTTATTATTGTTTAATCGTTATTTAATTTAAGTTATTTTATTTTATGCAATTTAATTTCTGCAATTTACTTTATGCACTTTAATTTACGTACTTTATTTTATGCAATTTAATTTACACACTTTATTTTATGCAATTTACTTTCTGCAATTTAATTTAAGTACTTTTATTTTATGCAATTTAATTTATGCAATTTATTTTCTGCAATTTAATTTACGCAATTTATTTTCTGTTATTTAAATCACGCAATTTACTTTACGCAATTTACTTTCTGTTATTTAATTTATGCAATTTATATTCTGCAATTTATTTTACACATTTTAGGACTTAAAAACAAAACCCCAAACTCTATAATTTATCTAGATTAGATTTATTCCTGCAATCTCTGTGTAGTTATTCTCAGTCTCTGTGGATCGATCCCACCGCATTCTACTGCATGCATGCACTAGTATAATCGGGTTAAACTCTCGAGACTACTTTCTAGTTGGGCTCGGATGAAACCTGAGACGAGGTGAAACAAAACCTCCTATAAAGTTTTTGGCGCCGTTGTCGAGGACTGAAGCAATAGCCATAGTGATTTGGTCTGAATCTGAGATTAGGTTTCTTTACTTTCTTATTTTATTTAATTTTCGTTTCTAATTTTTCAGGTTAATAAATTCAAAAAGCTAAAAAAAAAAATGAACCAGTTGTTGGACCGGGAGAATGAGAACGTGGTGCATAGGCAAAGGGTAGTACGAACGATAGACATAGCCGACGAGCCAACAAGCAATTGCCATCGCACGTGCATCCGACCACCGCCGTTAGGAGACGTCGAGTTCGAAATCAAGGTCGAATTGATTAACATGGTCCAAAAAGAAAAGTTTCAAGGTCTATCAACGGAGAACCCTATAGAGCATCTTAATCTATTTGACAAGTTGTGCGACATGGTCAGAATAAAAAGTCTCTCTAAAGATGCCCTGAAACTGCGTTTATTCCCATTCTCACTCGAAGGTGAGGCCCATCATTGGGAGAAGAGCATTCCATCAGAGACCGTTGCGACATGGAGTCAATGTCGAAAAGCATTCCTAAAGAGATTCTACTCAAATGCTAGGACAGCTTACTGGAGGAACAAGATATCAAGCTTCACGCAACGAAACACTGAAAGTTTCAGAGAAGCATGGAGAAGGATTGAAGAATACACAAGGCAATGCCCTCATCACGGGTTTCTCGACGAGTTCCTGCTGAGCACATTCTATAGAGGAGCCACTTCTAAGTACCGTATGCTACTTGATGTAGGAAGCTACAGAACTTTTCTAGGACAAGATGCACATCGAGGAAGAACATTAGTAGAGAACCTCGCTAGGAGTGATGAATATTATAAAGAAGATTACAATATGGTGAACGAACGTGCCGACGACCGTGAAAACAAAGAAAAGCTAGGCCTGCAAACACTACTCGAGAAATTGGACACGTTTCTGAAATCGGTACATCTTTTCACCTTTTCAAATCGGCATGAAGGAAACCACCATCGACCAGGAATGGTCGATGGTCTTTCAAGACAAGCAAATGGCGAGGAACATCGACTATGTGCTATCGACACGACCATAGAAACGAGCACCAAAGATTGATGTCGACAGCAGCATCGGCCCTGGCCGGTCGATGCAAATAATTCTGAAACAGATAATGACGGACGACATCGACATGCCACCATCGATGTTGTCTATGAGGAAACCATCAAGCATTTCCATCGACCAGGGGGTGGTGATGGGTATCCTGCTGTCGAAGAAAAGTGCATCAAGCAGAACTCACCGTGCCGCCGTCGATGCCCTGACAGGGGGAACCATCGATCAACCCCATCGACCAGGGGCGATTGATGCTTTCCCTGGAGACAACATTTGGACGAGTTCTTCAATAACCGGCACAAGCGAACTTGAGAAGGAAATTCAGAAAATTCTAGATGAAGAATCGAGCAACGGAACAAAGGTCGGTGAAGGGTTGACAATCATGAGTCAACAGTGGAACAAGCTAGATGAGAAATTCAAAGACCTTGCCTCTAAGGTCCAAAATATAGAAACACGAGCAAAAGAAGAGTCACTGTCAGTCAAAGCAATAACCTTGAAGAATGGAAAAGAGCTCAGATCGATTCCACCTAAGCAGCTAGTTAACAAGAAAAATGAAAGAGCTAACATCGAGAAAGAAGACAGCCTTATCATGATAGAGAGGGAATAACCAATAGTCGAGAAGGAGAATCCCAAGATATTCAAAAAGGAACCAGAAGTCAAGGAGGTCAGCATGGAGAAGCCAATCGAGGATAGGGAGTTCGACATTCGTACTACAGAAATTCCCACAAAGGAACTTGAGATTCGCGTAAGGAAGCAAGTGATACACGATTTCCCAAAGTATCAACCTAAAATCCCTTTCCCGGGAAGAATTAAGGGAAAAAAAAGCGGAGAGAATGAGGAATGCATTTGAAGAACAAATGAAAGGTGTGATCATCACTATGCCAATACTAGAAGCCTTGACGATGATTTCCAACGCTAGCAAGTTCCTCAAGGATCTCGTGACTAAAAGAAAGGCTAACAGTGGCGTCTTGACACAGAGTGCAGTGTGTCTCCTCGCGAAGATTCGAAAGCTAACGACAGACAGTTTTACTCTCTCTTGCACTCTCGGTCACATAACATTCGTGAGATCTTTATGCGATCTTAGAGCTAGTGTGAATCTAATGCCCCTATCCATTGCACAAAAGTTGAGACTTACTCGATTCAAGGAGTGTAAGATGTCATTAATTCTCGCTGATCGTTTGGTAAAAAAGCCGGTGGGATTACTTGAAGACATTCCGGTGATGATTGGTGACTACCAAATTCCGACCGACTTTGTGGTACTCAAGATGGATCACGAGCCCAGAGATCCACTCATCCTTGGGAGACCATTCCTAGCAATCGCGGGAGCCATAATTGATGTCAAAAACGGAAAAATTGATCTTCATCTAAACAATGAAGTCATGCAGTTTAGCACTGACGAAGTGATGAAGAAACCCAAAGAATGAGACCGCATCTTCTACATAGACGATCTCGACTTGTTGGCTGATGGTGTGTTGGACGAAGTTGAGCTCGAAAACGAAGAACTAAGTGAAGAATTCTAAACGCTACAAAATGGAGACGTGGCGGACATGCTACCTCGTGAGATGGCATAAGCGAGTCTAAACGAAGGAGAAGAAGCCACGGTGGAAGCAAACGATGGTAAGACTTGCGATGAAGATGATTGGAGCGAACTCAAGGCACCGAAGGTGGAGTTGAAACCACTTCCGAAAGGGCTAAGGTACGTATTTCTCGGTCCTAATTCAACATATCCTGTCATAGTAAGTGATGAACTTAATGATGATGAAATTTCTCTTTTACTTAATGAATTGAGAAATATATAGAAAAGCAATAGGATATTCTCTAGATGATATCAAGGGCATATCCCCATCCTTATGCATGCATAGAATACATTTAGAAGATGAGTCTAAGAATTCCATTGAACCTTAGAGGCACTTAAACCCAAATTTACGTGATGTCGTAAGAAACGAATTTTTTACTTCTAGATGCAAGAATTATTTATCCTATATCCGATAGTAATTGGGTATCACCTGTTCATGTAGTTCCTAAAAAGGGTGGTATCACTGTGGTAAAAAATGAAAATGACGAATTAATTCCTACTATAACTGTCACAGGACATAGGATGTATATTGATTTTAGAAAATTAAATGCTGCCACTAGAAAAAATCATTTTCCTCTTCCGTTTATTGATCAAATGTTAGAACGATTAGCAAATCACTCTCACTATTGCTTTTTAGATGGGTACTCGGGATTCTTTCAAATCCTGATACATCCTCAAGATCAAGAAAAAAAGACATTTACATGTCCTTACGATATCTTTGCCTATCGAAGAATGTCGTTTGGACTATGTAATGCACCTGCAACCTTTCAAAGGTGTATGATGTCGATATTTTCATATTTAATTGAATCAGTAGTTGAGGTGTTTATGGATGATTTCTCTGTGTATGGTTCTTCATTTGGTGGTTATTTGTCTAATTTGTGCAAGGTACTCGAACGATGCGAAGAGACAAACCTCGTACTTAATTGGGAGAAGTGCTATTTCATGGTGAGAGAAGGAATCGTTCTCGCGCATAAGATATCGGAAAGAGGGATTGAATTCGACAAGGCCAAGATCGATGTGATGACAAGTCTAGGTCCTCCAAAAACGGTGAAAGAAATACGAAGTTTCCTTGGTCATGCTAATTTTTATCGAAGATTCATCAAAGATTTTTCTAAGATAGCAAGACCACTCACCAGCCTACTATGCAAGGATGTCGAGTTCAACTTTGATGACGCATGTTCCGAGGCATTCCAATCAATCAAGAAGGAGCTAGTGAGTGCACCGATAGTACAACCGCCGGATTATTACCGGATCGTGTGTGATCTTGCGATGCGGTAAAAGCGTGCTTGACAACGTAAAGATAAAGCGTTGAGCGTCATCTATTGCGTGAGGGCGCTAGGCAGCAGAATGAATTCGCCCTACGGAGAAAGAACTCTGCGAAGAAGATCGATGATGGGATCTACTGATTAGAGATTGGTGTTTTTTGTTCTTAACCGGTTAGCTACCTTGTATGAGTTCCTAAAGCCAGACTTACTCTCTTGGGAGTTATCTAAGAGCTCGGCCAAAAATCACATGTGTGGCTGAGTGTTTCGGGAATTCCCTACGCCACGAGAGTGGGTAGAGGAGTTTCGGATATACATACTTGGGATTCTAGTTAATCGATAAACCTATTTTCGACTTGTGAGCTTATCTAAATTAGCTTTGATCAAGTTAGTTTAGCACCTTAGGGTCTTGATGCCACGAGAGTGGATTAAGATCTTGGAACTAAACATGTTGAAAGCTTGACTACGCTGTAGAGATGCAGTGGATAGTTAGGCCGGTCGATGACGAGATCGTTCTCAATGCTTGTAAGGATACCACGAGAGTGGGCTTTTACAGAGAGATTAGCATACCACGAGAGTGGACTAGTCTATATACGAAATCTCTAGACCGATGGATATCAAGAAAAGGTTAAAGAACATCAATTCTCATATTAGGAGATTTCCGGATTCGTTCCCATTCACCCTTGGGATCGTTTTCTTTATTATTGTTTAATCGTTATTTAATTTAAGTTATTTTATTTTATGCAATTTAATTTATGCTATTTAATTTCTGCAATTTACTTTATGTACTTTAATTTACGCACTTTATTTTATGCAATTTAATTTACGCACTTTATTTTATGCAATTTAATTTAAGTACTTTTATTTTATGCAATTTATTTTCTACAATTTAATTTACGTATTTTATTTTCTCGCTATTTGATTTACGTAATTTATTTTCTGTTATTTAAATCATGCAATTTACTTTACGCAATTTACTTTATGTTATTTAATTTATGCAATTTATATTCTGCAATTTATTTTACGCATTTTAGGACTTAAAAACAAAACTCCCAAACTCTATAATTTATCTAGATTAGATTTATTCATCTCTGTATTATTCTCGTCTTTGTGGATCGATCCGCATTACTACATGCATTACGTGCTTGGTATAATCGGGTTAAACTCTCAAGACTACTCCCTAGTAGGACTCAGGTGAAACTTGAGACGAGGTGAAACAAAACCTCCTATCAATCGGGCAAAGAATCGATGATGGGGTCGATTCTTTTGTCTTCTCACGTTCAGTTATAGCTCCCTTTATGTCTTGTTTTAATGATCACCTTGTATGTAACAATCGCCTACCGTCACACTCCTCGTGATAATCAAACACCATCAGATCTCCTAAAGCTTTTGCCGTGAGTCTTCACACGTCTCCTTCTTGTCATGATCGTGCCTCACGGACGTCTCTTCTCACGAACGTTGCTCTTCACGAACACGTCTCTTCTCACCAACGTTGCTTCACACGAACGCTGCTTCACATGAACACTTCTTCTCACGAACGTTTCTTCTCACCAATGTTGTTTGACACGAACGCTGCTTCACAAGAACGTTTCGTTTGGTTGTGTCTCCCCCTCGATCGTTCTTCTTGGATAATAAAAAAGCTCTGATACCAATTATTGTTTTGCAAGAGACTAAAGAACAACTTATCTTTATTTAGGTTTAGAAAAATATAACTCAAAACAAGTAAACCTCTCTTTTTCTCATACCATTTGACACAACTCATCAATGGTATTTATAGGCTTGATACATCTCACCATAATCTATCCTCTAAGATCTAGATAACTTCTAAATCTCAACAAAACTTATCATAAATTAACTAAACTTATCTTCTCACTTGGGCTATCTTATTTACCTTGACCATAACTCAGTTTAGTGACATCTTGGGCTACAAATTCGGTCAATTATCCAACAATCTCATGTTATTAGTTTAGGCAAATGGTAAGCAAGTTGACCATCACCAAAATGTTATTAGTTTAGGCAGAACTTTAGAAAATCGCAATGTTGAAAAACAAACCATAAACTCTTACGGATATTTACAGGTGTAGAAAATAGGTTCTAGTCAAAGTTACTTAAACAATTTCAAAGAGTCAAGATTAGAAGAATAAAAAAAGTCTGGAAATATTTAATATCCAAATAGAAAAATGTTTTCAAATGAAAGCCGACATACATTGGGAAAGAAAGACTCACATAGGTGATTAATGATGATCTAATGTCGTTTTCGAAGTTGATGAGAAACCTCGGAGACTATAAAACCGAGTATGATAAACAAGAAACAAGAGTTAAAAAAAGGGTTTAGAAGAAGAGGTGTTAAATCAATTTAAAGGAGAAGAAAAGAAGTGAAAAACTTTTGATATTTGCGGATGAAGATCATGAAAAATATGAAAAACAACAGATGAAGCATAGCAATTAGGCTAGAGAAAAATGTTAATGTCGAAAATGAGAGGAGAAAATATGACAACTTAGTTTTGCTCATTAGTTGGACCTATGCGACTTAAGGGGATCTGTTGTCAACACACTTTTTTGCCATATGAGACATTACCTCTCATACAACCTTGTATTATGACTATAAGGACCAATTTTTTCTTTAGTAAAACAGTTATTTCTCAAAAAGATTTGAATTACGAGAAGTCTATATGTTTTAGGTTCTAACATGACTTGAACCAATCCTATATTCATGTCATGAAACATTCTATATTTTATTTGGTTTTGACCCTTTGTTAAATCCTCGTTTCGAATCTTGAATCGTTTTGGTTTTTCGTCAAATATTTAACCTTGACACACTTATATGACTATTCATTGTAATTCATACAACAATGAGCGTTTACCTCATATCATTTCTATTGTCAACTGTCGGTCACTATTCCATCAAAAATTGAATATATTTCTTGTACCGTCAGACTTTCCAATATTGTGCTTCGAACCATTTCTACATCCCATCATGTACCTAATGCTTGTTGTTAGGGTCTCCATCTCAAATCAGATGCTCATAAAATGAATTAAAAAAAAAACATACACAAGATTGATACAAGTCCACTCTTATCACAAAAATTACGTCTATTTTCTGCTGCTGAAAATTTTACTAAGAGAAACCCAAGATTTATAGAATTACAACTTTTTACTTTCTCTTTTGCTCACAATCGCTTTTATTTTTTCTTCTAGAAAAATCTATAAGAATAAATAATAATCCTTGTGGAACTAAAAAAAAGGAAAACAATCTAGAACCTTAAAGAAAACCCTTAACAAAATTTTGTGTTTTTATATAAAAAAAAACTAGATTTATAGAGATATGCATAACTTAATTTCAGAAAGTATATATATATTTAACCATTTTACAGGTTTGTAAATTCTCCTCTTCTCGCAACCTGTTTTGTTGTTAACTCAAAAATGGTAAAAATTGCTATAAACTCTAATTGAAGATATTTAAGAAAAATAAATCCAAACAATAGAAAAAGTAATCAAAAACAAAACCTTGTTGTTTGGGTCTGGCCGTTTCGTATAAAGTGAGAGGTACCCTCTCTCTTACCCAATCTCCAATCGTCTTTAGAGAGACGAATCAACGAATCCGTCATCGCCGACGGAATCGTGGCTGTGTAATTTTATATAGGCGACATCCAAATTCGAGCGAATTAAGCGATGGGGAAGAAGAGAAAATCTACAGCGACGAGCCTCGATGAGGTAGATCGGACTGTTTACGCTTCGTTTCGCACCGCCGCGAACTCTTTATCTCAGCTTTATACTCAGTCTATGAATCACCAGAAGTTATCTTTTCAAGCCGGTGAACGCCATGGTCTGGTATGTGGATTATAACCCTTTACTCTTTCTTTCTCTCTCTGTCTGTGACTCTTCGTCTGTAGCAAGTTTTGATTTTTATTTTATTAGGGTAAAATTGAATTTGATTCGATTGTTTTGAACTTGGTTTGAGACTCTTTGAATCGTTTTCATTGATTCAAGTTTTGATTTTTTGGCCCAAGTTTGTTGATTTCCTGATTTCCTCATTTCTGCCTAATCTCTTTAGTGTACGATATAAATATATGTGTTGCGTTCTGCTTTTGGTGTTTCTTGTACAATCTATGTGTTAATTTTCTTATGCCTCTTGATTTCAATTGTAACACTTAGAAAGATTCTCTCGATTTTGTAGTTTTTGCATTTACTTCTTGTTGGGAGCCAGAGATTTCTTCTTCTGGACTTGTGTTCGTACGTAAAGATTTATCTTTTTCTCTGTTTTGTTTAAGTGTCTCTGTGTCATTGCCAATGAAGTCAATGCATCTTTCTTTCTAGTTTTCATGGTTTTTTATTTTATTTGTAGTATATACTGGGTGGTATGTTATCTTCTGTAGCTTGAATCAAATTGTAGTCGGTCCCTAGCTATATATCTACAGCATATTCCGTCCTCACATTCATTCCCAATCACCAACATTTATTCACATGATGATATCTCGTAAACCAGTGTTTTTTATTGTTCCTTTGTGTTCTTCTAGTTGTTCTTTTGGATTTTAAGTTTCTGTAGCTTCCCATCAGCCTTTAAACAGGCATTGTGCATTTTCTTTTACCAAGTTGAGTCTCCCTCCTATCTACCTTTCCTTTTAATTACGTGCTCTGTCTAAACATTTTAGAACTGTAGTTTAGAGTATGAAAACTAGTTGACAAAGGAAAAAGGCTATGAAGCTTGAAGATGGAAACGAAACAAGGTGAAAGTCTCTCTAGAGGCCTTCTTTCCAACCTACACTGAAGGGTTTCCAACTTACATCTTGCATTTCTTTGTCACTTCATCTATATTACAAGGTCTGATTATAAACAGTACCGAATGTCAGAACATCCCATCGTTGTCTAACTCTCCCATTTGCTTCAACTCTAATGCTAATATTTCCTGTATAGGTGCTTCTTAGTTACTTAATTTGAATAGTAGTCTTAATATGATGGGGTTAGCGTTTTCTTGTCTATGGTCTCTTTCACTATATTGAGTGTGATTGTATTTGTCTGTTCTTAAGATGTTGACGACTAGAGTAATATTGTGTCGTTTGCTCATGTCTTTCTTTGGTGTACTGAAATTCTACTTGATATGGGGATAATTGTGTTGTGATGTGTAACCTGTACTTGGAAGATGACATACTGCGTGAGATAATTATGTGAAATAGGTTATGGTTAAAGAGAACCATATAACTATATGGTCTCTTGGTAGTTTTATACTTTTATGCACCCTTAAACCAAGTTAAAGGAGTTCTGTGGCAGCTCCAAATTGGGAAAAATAGACGCTTACGTGAGTGTCCTGCTTTATCTTCCCTATTTCAGGAAAAACTGTACCAATGGATATGGAGACAACAAGAAGGAGGGTCAAGAGTGACAACTATGGATATAGTCAATTACATTCAGGTTCATATGCCTTCTATCTATTTATCTAATCTAAATTGGAATTCTGGTCTGATTTGTTTCCTAATATTGTTTGGGTTTCTGGTTTCTCCAATGCAGAACGAGCTCGAATGCTGCATAGAGGAGCCCCCAATGTCCCCAAGAGCGCCGCCACCGCAACCAACAATGCATGTCACGAATTCTGGGCTCATGGCATCTTCAGGCACATCTTGCCCAATAGCTGCTCCTGTGGTTCGGTCTGAGCAAGGTGAGAACCAGGCCAAGAACTCGGTTTTCTCAAACGCCCTTTCAAGCCCAATACGGCGTAGTCTTCAGAACTACCAAATTCCGCAGGGAGGCTACACATCTGGTGGAACCAGAAGCAGTGAAGTGAACAGGGGATCTAACTCTCCAGGTTCTATTGATTCTTCAATGGACATGCATGCAGAATAAGAACTGTGATCATAATACACTCTTGTTTAATGATGTTTGATCTATATACAAAACTGGTTTGGTTCGTCATAATGTATCAATTGATTCTTATCTTGGAGGTGGTTTGCTGGTAATTTGGTTAGAGTTTCTAAAAGGTCACATGTAAATCATTGTGTCTGATTCTTATCACTTGTTTAACTCTTTTAACTTTTCATGTTTTAAACTACTTGATGACCATCTAGCAAATGGTTATTGTTATAACTTTGACCTATGCGTAAAGGATACTTTTGTGAGTTGTATCCGAATCGGATTCGAAAATAGATTTATTAGCGTAAACCAACAAGCAAAAATCACAAAATACTCATAGAAGAACTGCGAAAACATAACATCATTACAATGTAACATATTGGATGTTAATGATGAAAAGAAAAGTGCGGTGTTTTTGTTTTCTGGTGAGTACAAAACCCATTTAGAGGATTCTAATGTTAACTGAAGTCCTAGATGCCAAATCGAGCTTCTTTTATTATTCAAATGTGAAATGTACAGACTCCAGAAGCAAGAATCAAGATCTAGTATATTTTCTTTACTCTGCTGTCAAAATTTGAATATGAAATCATGAATAACAAGAACATATTTTTTGCCTCGCAACCTTTTTACAAACCGTAAAATGAATTCAATGGATTCTTCTACACTCCAACTAAAACACTACTTCTTATCATTTACTGACATGTTATCGGGACAGAAATGAGTGATCAGATTTTCTGAATCTTCTGCTTCTGCTTCTTCTTCTCCTTCTCTTTCTCCGGACTCTTCTTCTCCTGAACCTTCTTCTTCTGCTGTTCCCTCTTTAGCTTTCTCTTGCCCTGATGGGTCATGTCCAGCTTCATGATCTTCATCTACGGCGACTCCATCTTCTTCATCATCCAAAACTTCAACTACTTCAGGTTGGACAGCTTGCTGATCATTCCCACCAAGGCCTTGCAGATCATTTCTGCCAAAGCCACTGCCACCGTCACCACCAAAGCCACCCCTCCACCGCCACCGTCACCACCCCTTCCACCTCCCCAACCATCCAATTCAAGTCCAAGAACCCGGAACCCAGTTATATACACCCTGCACAATTACTCCATGCTCGTACTCAAGACTGCTCATCGACCATGAATTGATGAGATTGATCAGATGGTTCAGTCGGGGAACCATTAGTTGACAGTTAACCGTCACAAACTGTTGAATTTCAGCGTCCATTGCTGCTATCTTCAATCTTCAAATGAACTATACAAATCAAAGACAATAGCTAAGTGCCAATAAGTTTCATAATTAGGACATAATGACTAAATTAAACCATCTGATACTATGAGTTAAAGGCTTCATCTATAGAAACTTCAACATGGAAGAAACATACATTGAATCTTCAAAGAATCCTACCAATCCGCATAAAACCAAAAGACTCATGACTCAATCCGCATCAAACCAAAGACTCATGACTCAAAAAAATCTCAAATAAACATCAATTTCAAGGAAGAGTCGGTTTCAGCTGTTAATCCGATTCAGATAGTTGCTTTTGATAAAGCATATTTGGAACCTCAAAATGATACTGAGATTCTTCCGACTCAAAATGACGATGATATCAGACATGAAGAGCAAATTCAAAATCCTCAAGAATTGGTACAACAAGAATAAATGCCTTTACGGCGATCCACTAGAGAAAGAAGAAATACTATTCCAGATGATGACCCTGTCAACTTTTGTGAGGCTATGGGTAGTTCCAATTCAGAAAAGTGGGTTAAAGGTATGGAAGAAGAGTTTCAGTCGATGTTAGACAATAAGGTTTGGGACTTGTCGAGTTACCAGAAGGACAAAAACCCATTGGTTGCAAATGGATATTTAAGACCAAGAGGGACTCAAGTGGTAATGTGCAAAGGTATAAGGTTCGTCTAGTTGCTAAAGGCTATACTCAGAAAGAAGGAATTGACTATAAAGAAACCTTTTCTCTAGTTTCATCAAATGAATCTTTTAGGACAATCATGGCTCTTGTTGCATATTATGGTTTAGAGCTTCATCAGATGGATGTAAAGACAGCATTTCTCAATGGAGACATTGATGAAACAATTTATATGGAGCAACCAGAACACTTTGTATCATGATTCGAAGAAAATGGTATGCAAATTAATAAATCCATCTATGGGCTTAAACAAGTTTCTCGTCAATGGTACCACAAATTTCATAAGGTAATCATCTCATTTGGTTTTGAGGTGAATTTGGTTGAAGATTGTGTGTATCAAAAGTTCAGAGGGAGTAAACTTATTTTTCTGGTTCTATATGTCGATGACATATTACTGGCCACTAATGACATCAATATGTTGCATGAAACCAAGAATTTTCTTAAGGATAATTTTGAAATGAAAGATCTTGGTGAAGCATCTTTTGTATTAGGAATCCAGATTATCCGAGATCGAAATCAAGGAATTCTGAGATTGTCACAAAAGAGTTATATTGATAAAGTACTTAAAAGACTTGTCATGCATGATTGCAAACCGAGACACCCTGCTAAAGGAGACAAATTTTGTCTTAGTCAGGCCCTAAAGGAAATTTAGAAATTCAAGAAATGTAAAAGAATCCTTATGCTCGGCCAGGAAGTCGATGATGTTTCAAGTTGACGCGCCGGATATAGCGTACATTGTTGGAGTTTGGCGATACTTAAGTAATCAGGTTTGGACCATTAGAAAGTAAAAAGGGTCATGAGGTACCACAGAGAACAAAGGATTATATGCTCACACATCGTAGATCGATAATTTGGAGATCATCGTATTCTGATTCGGATGTCAAGATAGCAGAAAATCTACGTCAGTTATGTATTTCGCTGGCGGTGGAGCTATTTCATGGCGTAGGCGAAACAATCACTGTAGCTTCCTCCACCATGGCCGCAGAATTTGAGAGCAGGATTCAATGCTTAAGAATTTTCGACTTTGGCTCAATTGAAGGAATTGAAAGACCACTTAAGATTTATCACAATAAGTCAGCTGTTTTGTACTCTAATAAAAATAGAGATAAGTTAAAGTTTATTGACATTAAGTTCTTCGCTCAGAGGATACAGAGTGGAGACATTTCGATAACACATGTGAACAAACTCCATGGTAGCGATCCTCTTACAAAAGGTATTCCACCAAAGTTTTTCAAGCATACCGCTCGAATAGTGTTTTAGTGTTTGAGGATCATTTGGTTTAGGGGAGTTTGTCCTTTGTGTTTTTGGCATGTTAGACACATTTTCTCGATCAAAATAAAGTTTCAGTTTTTTATTTCGAACTCAGATAAAGTGATTGATCTCACAAGTAGACCAGTTGAGAATCGACATGTATTGATCACTTGTCATGTGATTTTCATGCCACACTTTTCATAATTGATTTATGTCATTTGACTATACTGTTTTTGTGAGTATGGAAGGTTTAGTTATGCTTTATATATAACGAAAACCGCCATTCTCCTGGAGTGTTGTAGTCAAAGGACGGTATCTATGCTATAAGATATGATGACAATTTTGCTCATAAAGTCTATCACATTTTTCAGAATACACATATAATCCGAGATCAGAAGAATTATTTGGATCACATATGTATCAATTATATGTGTTAGGGTCATCATATAAGTAACCTAAATTAAGTAGTCAATTATATAATAAAGTAAAAGGTTAAAAGGCATAATTGTTATGAAAATAAACTTATGTGTGGATACATTTGGTAATTTCTAATTTGATGACGGACCGAATTAGAAATTGTTTTACTATATAAACGGGTTATGGTCTCCAAAGCAACCCTAACGAGAAATACAGAAAAATCTCTGCATCCCATCAACAGAGACCTAAAGCCATTCAGAGTTTGCTTTGGAAGATCCATTCCCAAAATCATTCTTTCACCATAGATTCATCAGGTACGCTTCCGCTTATGTTATTCATTAGAGGCTAACATAGATTTATAGGTTTATGAAATCATAAACATCTTTCATGTATATGTAAATTACAATAATTAGGTTTTGAATAGAGATTATCTCATCTCATATGGTGCGAAGGATTTTAATAGTAACAAATATGTTTATATATATATATATATTATTACTATTAAAATCGCAACATACTTTTTTTATAAAGTTATTATGTATGTAGAACCTAAAAGCTAAGATGTAATCTACTTCTCCATTCTGAGACGACCTTACACATTTGGTTGGTTTTGTAATAATATACTAGGTAATTTCCGGGTTATACGCGGGATAAAATATATATAATATTTTGTAAAAAATTAATAAAATAAATAAATATTTTTAAATATTTTAATAGTATATTATTGTATAAATAATTGAAATCTAGTTAAGATATTTAAATATTTATGTTACTAAGTAATTATTTAGTTAAAATATTATATTCATAAAATAAAAAATTATAAATCAAATTTAGGAAACAATAAAACCAACAATAATTTTATGGAATATTTACTTACTCGATTTTTCATAAATAAATAAATAACCCTAATTTACGTAAGATTATAATCTTTAAAATAAAGACAGTTTATATATGATTGATCTAATAACATATTATGTAATTAGTCTTAGTAATTAATGTCGTATAAAATATTTTTTCTTAGAATCATTCTGGCGACGACGCATCAGCATGAAAGTGTTGTAATATTCCACGTAAACATTAGGTTATTTTGTTAAAATGATTCTCAATTAATATATATGAGATTCCCAATTAATTGTATTACATATGTATTATATGATTTTTAAATTAACTTTAAGTAGTAATATTATAGTGAAAATATTTTAAGGAAAAATTAAAATAAATATTTTTTTCTATAAAATAGATATAATTCGATTTTCTGGATTTTTTTTCATAAATATAAAATATTCTATAAAATATCTCCTCTAAATATGGGTTTTTAGTATCCATAAATATAGGATTTCAATTAGTTACCATAAATATAGGATTTTAATTAGTTACCATAAATATTTGATTTAAATTAGTTACCATAATGATTTTAATTCAACTTTTTTAAGGAAAATTTAAAATAGATATATTTTTTTTCCTATAAAATCGTATAATAATTAATGACTAAATTATGCTTAATAAGATATTATAATTTGTTCTTTGTTGTAATGACAATGTGATGTAAATATTAACATTTTGTAAGATTTATTATATAAATGTATTCTCCAAATAATAATAAGGGGATATATGGATAATATTGAAGATTTTAATAACTTTTCTAACTACTTTTTAGAAGAAAATTAAGAAAAGAAAATTGGTCACTACTAATTAAACAAGAAACCAGAAACTAATATATAAATTGTTTTAATATACATCTAAAATAAATTAAAATTTTGAGAAACACCCACTTTTATGATATCACTTTTCAAAAATGCCATTAAAATTGTTCAAAAATACTATTTTAAAATCCATTTTAAAAAGCTTTATAAGCTTTATAAAATCGTATAAAACCTTTTAAATATTTATAACATGCATTATAAAAACTTTATAAGACTTTATAAGACTTTATAATTATTTTAATAACATGTTTTATAAAAACTTGTAAATATGTATTTGTGATATTTTTGAAAAAAGACAAAAATAGTAGTACTTATGAAAAGTGGTATCTTAAATGTTGTATTTTTGAAAATTTTCCAAATAATAAAGTTAATTATTTCATTGGTTAAATACATTTTTTGAATTAAAAAGTAAATTGTTATGATTTTAAGTACATTAACATATATACTTTATATAAATTCTTTTATGCCTCTTAATGTATATCTCTGAATATTTATTAAATTTAATAATTTATTTTTCGAAAACCATAGAACTCGAGTACATCGCCCCTCCTATATAAATATATACCATTTTAATCGAGTCTCATTGTATAAGCTATAAAAGACACATACGAAACTGAATGATTTAGATTTTGAATCAGTAAAAGCATATACATATTGTTTTAAAGACATTTAAGATTCAATCATATATCAATATAATATATATTGTCTATATCTCGCTTTTTAATGTATCCAATATATTAAAATGCTCTTCTTTTGATGAATTAAAGAAATCTGTTAAAAAGTTATCTCCGCGTAGGATACGGGTAAACTACTATTAGAATATGATTGTTGAATATATTTTTTTGTCTGAGTCTGACATATTTTATTTTAAATATATGATTGTTGACACACCGGCATTGGTGTAGTGAGTCGGCTGACCTTAGCATTCTGTGGGTCATTTATTTGGTAATATAGTTTTTGGGTATAGTATTAGGTGTGATGATATAAATGCTGTACAGCTAACACCCTTAATAATACGCACTATTATTTATTTATTTTGTTACAGAAAAGAGCTTACAAATGATTTTTATATAGTCCTTAGTTAAGACTTATTATCTAACACCACTTCGTAATAACCATTAATGAACAAAGATTCCAAAAAGATAATACTAAAGAAAGAGCTCTCTCTGCTTTGATTCACACACATCCGCCATGGAAACACCAATTAAACTTTTCCGTCATGAGCATCCTTTAACCCCTTCATCTGGGTTTGCTTTCAGGTGTTATTGGTGCAAAACTGGTGGATACATCAGTAATGGCTACCACTGCACCGAGTGTGATCTTTGGTTCCACAAGGATTGTGGTAATGATATATTTTCATGGAAAATCTATCACACTTCTCATCCCGAACATCTTCTCAGTCAAACCATCCTAGCTAAATGGTTGAGGCATCAGTGTAAAGTGTGTAGAAGACGCATCGACAATGATTGGGCCTATAACTGTACCATATGTAGATTCAGCCTACATGTATCTTGTGCGAGAGAACCACCACCGCTTACTCTTAAAAGTCCTCAAGCCCATGAGCATCCACTTGTGCTTTTCCCAGTTTCAAGAAACCCGGAGCATCTTTGTGAAGTATGTAAAGGAAAAGTCGTCAGGGAATTAGCTTATAGATGTTTTAAGTGCAAGATGGTCATCCATGTTGAATGTGCAAATTCACCAGAGGTAAACCATCCTTGTCATCCTAAACACTCTCTCAAGTTGCTCACATCTGAAACACCAGATTACACTGATAATACATGTCTCCTGTGTGGTTTGAAATTAGAAGGCATGCTTTATCATTGCTCTATATGTAACTTCAGTGTGTGCTTGGGTTGTGCAAGCATTCCACCACCTGCGGATGTTGAACATCTAAAAACTCATGAGCATAAACTCACACTCATGGCAAGAAAAATCTCATTTACTTGCAATGCTTGTGGGATGCAAGGCGACCGTAGCCCATATTTTTGTCTCCAGTGTGATTTTATGGTCCACCGAAGTTGCATTGGCCTACCTCGTGTTATAAATATAAATCGCCATGATCATCGCATCTCGCATACTCAACAACTCAGTTCTGGACATTGGGTATGCAAGGTTTGTCTCCAAAGTGTTAGCCGGTTCTATGGGGCTTATACTTGCTCAGTGTGCATTAACTATGTTGTTCATTCACAATGTGCAACAAGAAACGATGTATGGGATGGGATAGAACTCGAAGGGATTCCTGAAGAAACCGAAGATATAACACCATTCAAGGAGATGGGTGATAACCTAATAAATCATTTCAGTCATGGAGAACATAATTTAAAACTAAGTAAGGATGGTACTACTCAAGGTGGAAGCATACGCTGTGAAGCATGCATGCTTCCTGTTTACTTTGATCATGTCTACAACTGTGAGCAATGTGGTTTTATCCTCCACGAAATATGCGCAAATTTTCCTCTTAAGAAACGGCATATGTTTCACAACAAGCCATTCACGTTACATGTTGGAGACATGGACTCCTCCAAGGTTCTTCCTTGTAGTGCTTGTGGAGAATTCTTCAATGGTTTCAGGTACAAGTCTGAGCATGTGATTCTCGATGTAGGATGCATTTTGATTTCTGAGTTGTTAACCCATGAAAACCATGAACACCCCTTGCATTACAACAAAACATATATTGGCAAGTGTGATGCGTGTCACGGATCAGTAGAATCAGGAGGTTTTTCTTGTGAGTCATGTGACTATAACTTGGATTTCCGTTGCGCAAGTTTGCCAAAAACAGTAAAGCACATATGCGATCAGCATCCGCTCTACTTATCTGGCAAAGAAAATGCAAGTGGAAAATATTGGTGTGATATATGTGAAGGAGAGATGGATCCAAATAATTGGTTCTACTGTTGCAATGATTGTGGGGTTACTCTGCATGTTAAGTGCGTTCTTGGGGACTTCTACCGTCTCAAACCAGGACGAGTATTTGAACTCCGAGAAGAAAGATTTGTAGTGATTCAAAACAATCATAGTTCTCGACCAATCTGTACTGGATGTAAACTCCGATGCAAGGCCCCTTTCGTTCTTAAAGCTTGTGGTACGGATATGTTCGTATGTTCCGAAGGATGTTTATATGTCTATATAGCAATTGCGAGAGCTGCTGGACAATTCATGGGCAAATACTAGATATTAGCTTTTGTTTTATTTTCTGTTCACTGTTTTACTACTTTTGTTCAAATTGGGTTTTCCAGTTTTTGATCACCATTGTTTTATGATTCCTATGTTTGTTTATATATATACCATAAACAATCAACTGTTGCAAGCTCGAGTCTGTTAGAAGCTATTGCTTCTTCTTCCACAGAGAACATATTACGATTGTAATCAAAGTTATTCTGTTTAGTAACTAATGTCGACAAGGAAAGAAAAACCGAGTAAGACTGCAACTTGTTAATTTTATTAAGACAACACAAGTAAAGTTATATAGTTTCGACAATACTTAACTAAACATTGTGACTTTTAAAACTGAGACAAATATTGATTTTGCAAGCTATAATAGCTTTAATTGTTCCAAAATCAATTTCTGTGTATGCATTTGTATTTCAGAGAGATAAAAGAGTTTTAGTTTGTCATAAAATATACTTGAAAAACTTCAATTGTTAACCCCCGAATCACAAATAAATAATTTTACTGCCATGTAAAAAGGTACTTTTTAAATGTGTGTAAGTTTTTTTTTTTTTGATGAAATGTGATATATATAAATGAAAAAAGTTATCTACAGAAAGTGTTGAGTGGAAAGTCCCCGAAGGGTTACATTAACTTATTAGCAGCTTGATCTAGAGTGACCAAACCCGAAAAAGAATGGACTGATAAGATGATACCTCGTTAAAACCTCAATTGGAAAGCCCGGTGTGGGAAAAAGCAAAAGAGGAAAAAGAGTACAGTGCTTATCATCGGCTTTATGTCGATCGTGCAATGCACACAATCGATTAGATTGTGGGGTTACTCTGCATGTTAAGTGCGTTCTTGGGGATTTCTACCGTCTCAAACCAGGACAAGTAGTTGAACTCCGAAAAGAAAGATTTGTAGTGATTCAAAACAATCATAGTTCTCGACCAATATGTACTGGATGTGGACTCCGATGCAAGGCCCCTTTCGTTCTTAAAGCTTGTGGTACGGATATGTTCGTATGTTCTGAAGGATGTTTCGATGTCTATCTAGTAATTACGAGAGCTGCTGGAAAATTCGAGGGCAAATACTAGATATTAGCTTTTGTTTTATTTTCTGTTTTTACTGTTTTACGACTTTGTTCAAATTGGGATTCCCAGTTTTTGATCAACATTGTTTTATGATTCCTATGTTTGTTTATATATACCATAAACAATGAAATGTTGCAGCTCGAAAATCACAGCTTTCTTCGCCTTCTTACACTCTTTTTCGCTATCAAGTGGTTCCATGTTTAGATCGAAATCTTCTTCAGGCTGTATCACCATCTTTCCACGATCCATTTCATGATTATTATTATTTTTTATTAGGATAAGAGCTCAACTATTGTTTTGTAAAGGAGGTAATCATAGCGAATTTTTTTTATTTGCAAGCTATAACAGCTTTAAATGTTCCAAAAACAATTTATGTGTATCCATTTGCATTTGAGAGGTATAAAAGAGTTTTAGTTTGTCATAAAATATACTTGAAAAAATGCAATTGTTAACCCCCAAATCGCAAAAGAAATAATTTTACTGCTATGTAAAAAGATTTTTTTGTGTGTGTAAGTTACACTTTTGAATGAATTAAAATTAACTAAAATATTTATTAAGTTAAATCATAAATGCATATATATCTCCTATATATTATATGGGGAGTACACTTGTAAATAAACAATAAAAAATGTAAATATTTACATCACATTGCCATTACATCAAAGAACAAATTTTAATATCTCATTAAAGGTATTTTAGCCATTAGTTATTATGTGATCATTTAATTAAATCATGGCCATCGATTTATTTTTCACTAATCATGTCCATCGATTCTTTATATACTTTTTGTTTTTTTTATTGCCTTTTGTAAACAAATCAAAGATTAAACGTTATTCCCTTATTTTACTATACGAGAATTTTGATAAAAGAGTTATTTTATATATTATGGGCACAATAGATTTATTTTATATAGTACTAGTATTATACCCTCGGTGCTATAGCACCGGAAGATAATATTATATTATATTTTATCTGTATTTATATGAATATATATTTTATCAAAAAAAAATTTTATAAATAGATTGATCGCCAAATATTTGAAGAAGAAAATGATGCACAAAACCTTGATTTGTATTTTTCTGTGAATAACCATATAAATTTGAAATTAAGTAAATATTTTAAAATAATATTGTCACAAAAATAATTAAATTAAACACTAATATAAAGACTCTTAACAAACCATATTAAAATAATATTTTAATAAAATACATTAAACACTAATAGAAAAAATCTTGTAATAATATAATAAGATTTTCTAAAACAAATTATTACCTTTTCATCAACTAATAATAACTCTATTCCCATGAGTATTAACATGAATATATTATTTGCTTTGATATTTCTTGCTTCCCATTTTTGAACCAAACGTACGACGATAAACACGATTTTTGTTTAATTGATCTAGGGTAAGATGAACTCCTGAATTCATTTTTCTGATTTAATATGATGAATAACAAAAGATGAATGAGAAGATGATTTGTTAAAAATATATACTTTGGTATTTATAACCAAACTACTACAATAATAATTTGAAAAATTGACATAATTGTGATGTAAAATATTAAATATTAAACATTTTGTTAAAACTGACAATTGTCTTTTCGGGTGATACATTAACAATAAGTTGTCTTTTTTATTATTATTTTTTAATTATATTATTTACATTTTTACTTAAACTGACAAAAATCTTAATTGATTATCTATTTTAAAATGTTATATAGAAAATTACCATTACCAGAATGTTAAAAATTACCAAAATTTATGCTATTGACATTTTTGCTTAAACTGAAAAATATTTTAATTCATTATTTATTATAAATTTTTATATAGAAAATTACCATTACTGAGAAAGAACTCACAAATGCATGATCACCAGATAAGATAATTAGCAATTCAACTTTATATAATAAGATCGGCACAATAGCTACTGGTTGAGGTTTAACATATATAAAAATATATAATTTTTTTTATATTTTATATAATTGCTTTGTATTACTAAGTTATAATTAAATGTTTATAACAACAATATAAAAATATATGTAGTCCTATAGTTTTTATATTTTCATAAAGACACAAGATATATCACAATAGCTCAACAAATTAACATATTACACTAATAATGATATTTATCAAATTTATATATTTTTATGGACTACAAAAAATAACAAAGTTGGGTCACAAATTTTTTTCCGATCTTGAGTTCTTCCTCCTGGTCTAGAATCTGTCCAGGATATAGGGTTTAACCAAATAAATTATAGGTATTGGAAATATTTATAATAAATATTCCAAAAAAGCGGCGATTATTAACAATTGATAAATATTTTTATGAATATTAACTCGATGATTTGTTAACATTCTAAAAGAATTGGAATATGATTTTTGATATACGAGTATTAAATCCTGATTTAATTTAATTTTAAACATCAACCACTAAATCTAACATTAAATCCCCTTACTCGACGATTTAAAAAAATTCCTTTTTTTTAAACCAATCATAAATGGTAAGAAATATATTACTCAACAATTTGTTAATATTCTTAAAAAAATCGGTATATGATTGTTAAACCAATCATAAATGCTATAAAATCGGTATATAATTATTATCTTATTAGACGATTTAAAAACATTCTCTTATTTTAAACCAATCATAAATGCTAAAAAATATATTATTCCACGATTTGTTGATATTCCAAAAAAATTGGTATAGCATTATTCCCTTACTCACAATTTTTTAAAAATCTCTTATTTTAAACCAATCAGAAATCCTAAGAATATTAACAAGTTGATTTGTTAATCTTGCAAAAAAATCGGGATATCATTATTCCCTTACTCGACGTTTTAAAAAAAATTCTATTATTTTAAACCAATTATAAATGGTAAGAAATATATTACTCAACGATTTGTTGATATTCCAAAAAAAATCGGTATAACATTATTCCCTTACTCACAATTTTAAAAAAATTCCCTTACTCAACAAAATTACCGAATTCACAATTACCGATATACTATAATACATCAAATAATCGCGGATGGCTTTATGTTTGTAAATAATAATACTTACACATGTTAATATCTTTTATAATATTACAACTGTAACTCTTTCAAAGAAATACTTAACATTACTTTAAAACAAATATCATCCCGTGCTGTAGTGCGGGATAATATATAGTATATATTTAAATAGACATACACATAAAGAAGAAAAATAAATCAAAGTACGTGACGAGATAAAAGTACCCAAATCTGTCTAATGCATTTCGACCTCTATTCTGTTCAATAAAATACATAAAATCGTAACACGAGATAAATGGAAATAAGATTGAACAGATAAATAAAAACAGCTTAGAGAAAACATATATGCGATGATTCTTTTTTTTTTGAATAAATGTTAAATTGTATTCACTAAAAAAAGACCGTTTGTACATCAAGTGCCATAGTTTTTGAATGATAAAATCAAACTAAAAATAAGAAACTAATAATAGGAAACTTAGAAACTAAATATTGAATGATTTGTTAGTTCCCTTTCGATTCAAACCAGAGTTGGAGAGCATTATCATCATTTTCTCGTAGTGAGGCTAAGAAGTTTCTAACTTGTTTATCAATCAACTTGTATAATACCTCCACAGTTGCTGAAGCATTTCCATGTCGTCTTGAATTCCTTTCCCTCCATATATAATATGTTGTTGCTTGAACCAAGTATCGGAATAGAAAGAGTTTTATCGGGGGCATCGTCGAGTTGTTAATCTGGACCTGAATTTGTTCCCAATTGGATGTGTATCCAGTTGCCAAGAAACCAGCAGAGAGTTTTCTCCAAAGATCGGAGTTGTATCTGCAGTTGAAGAACAAATGATTATGATTTTCATCCTCTAATTTGCATAAGATGCATTCTGAATCTATACTCGAGTTCCATTTCTTCATCCTATTTGTTGTTGATAATCTCTTGTGAATTACCAGCCATGATAAGAATGCAAGTTTCGGAGTTGCTTTGTGGAACCAAAAACCCTTAAACCAGCTCACTTTCGGTGAAGATTGGCGAATAATATTACATGTGTTCTTTGTGATGAATCAGTTTTTGAAAGAAGAATCTGAAAACCTCCAAAGATGAACGCCTTCCAAGTTTGTTATCACTAGACCAGCCAAGGCTTCTTCTATCTGGTTTAGCGTTTCAGACCAGTGATTCCTTCGGCGGTGGTTCAGCACAACTTTGTCAATGGTTTCATCAATCGGAATTCCAAGATCTATTACTCCCCTGTTTCCCGTGATATCAACGAGCCTTCCCATGTTCGACCATGAGTCATACCAAAACGATGGTGAAGCTCCATTCTTAATCTCCACCTTATGAAGATTTTGTGCCACACTTCTATACTTTAGAAGCTTTTTCCACATCCATGATGCCATACTCGATTATTCCTTCATTGACCAAAAGCAACCGTTTCAAATTTTTTTTTTTTCAAATCTAGGAAACCCATAATGTTGGTTGTCGTGAAACTATCGTCCATACGAGTTTCAAACAGCTGACTTTGTTCGAGTCAACAAGATTTTTGATCCCCAAACCACCTTCTTGTTTCGGTTTGCTAACATTCTCCCATGAAATTTTCGTTTTTCGATGATTTAAATCCGGTCCCGACCACAAAAAAGCTGGACACAGTTTATTAATCTCATGAATGCAACCTTTTGGTTGACAAAACGCTGACATCCATAAATTAGTTAAACTTAAAAGTACCGAAGTAATAAGTTGTAATCGTCCTGCGTACGATAGATAGCGAGCTGTCCAAGAATTGATTTTTCTTTGAATCTTTTCCAGCAAAACATTATAATCTGTAGGAGATAACCGCTTGGTAAGTAGGGGAAGTCCCAAATAACGTATCGGTAGCTGACGTTGAGAGAAAGGTAATGTAGATAATATATCCTGATAGACTTGATTCAAAACTCCCGCTAAAAACAGAGTCGGTTTCTCGATACTTATTCGCAAACCCGAACATTGTCGGTAAACTGATCAAACATGTTCATTACACCTTCAATTAATCTTCTGGTTCCATCAACAAACACCAATAAGTCATCAGCAAAACACAAATGTGTTAGACTAATATTCTTGCATTTCTGGTGATATCCGATCAGTTTTCTTTTTAGCTGCTTCATCAGGCATTGTCGAAAGAACATTCATGCATATCACAAAAAGATATGGGGATAATGAGCAGCCCTGACGAAGACCTCTAGAGTTTCCAAAATTTCCAGCCATTTGCCACTAACCTGTACTGTACAGAGAAAGAGGCCCAACAAACCAAATCCTGTCAAGTTTCATGATTTGTGGTTAATACCAACAAAATCGTTACAAATTGTGCTGCGCAAATTCTTTCTTGTTATCATAACTCAAAATTATCAAATGTTTGGTATTTGCATTCTATAACATCATAGATCCATCGACATGTAACTTCAAATGTGCGAGATTCAAATTATACATTTACTTTCATATTTTTACAATTTGCAATGATACGACTAGATTTTTACAAAGCAGTTGATATAGCTCCATCAATTTTGGAAAGTTTAACAATGTGGAAGTAATTCACTACAATGCTACGGAACTTTGCTTTAGTAACTGGATATAATCCAGACGATGGAAGTTATAATGCCTTTAATGTAAAAATATTGCATCATCAAGACCGAATGAATTTTTGTGGTAACCTTTGGCAAAATATACTAAACTTCTCCTCTACTATTTAACTCTTTGGACAAATTTAGCTAAAACGGATATTTTTACCATATTTTTTTGAATCTAGACCTTTTAATAGTTTACCTATATCAATTACTAAAATAATCTTAAATAAATTTAGAATATTAAATAATTACAAATTACAAGTGATTAAAATACTCACGTCCAAAAAAAAAAAAAATCCAGTAATCACATTTGAGTTCATTTCACATATTTCTTAAATGGGCGGACGCACGAAGAAGAAGATGGGGGCAGCTGCTCCAACTAATTTCTTAAAATATATATTTTTTAAGATAAATTCACTAGATAAATTGGTAAAAAATAATTATGCCCCCACTATTCTCAAATTCAATTCTTTTTAGGGTCTCCACTTATTACTTTTCCTTTTTTTTTTCCTTTCTTCTCTTTATTATTCTCCATAATTACAATATTCTTTATGACATAATTGATATTTCTTTTAATTTTCATGTATTTTAACAAAACTACATTCCTTATGTATTCAATTAAAGAAACAGTTATGTATTCAGTTAAGAATAATATTATATGCCCCCACTCAAAAATATTTTTAGATCTGCCGCTACACATCAACTACTTCTTTTTGACTAATACCCTAAGTTAAAAGTTCAAGTTCACATTTGCTTCTTCTTAGTTCACATTCCATTTCATCACAAGAAAAAAAAAAAAAAAAAAATCTAGGCTCTGTAATATGCTTGCGAGAATTCTACCAAAAGTCAATTTATTATTATAATTAATAATTATAAACATTAAAAGATACAAAGATACACACAGATTCGTTCATAAAGCTCATGAACCACGAGTTTAAAATGGGCAAAACTTGACAACAAATTCATTAAGAAAGCCTAAAATTGGGGTTTACTTAAAATGTTTCAATTTCAAAAGTGCTTATGACTCTGTATGTAAAATCCATCTGTCTCGATGAATACCTAAGATATTTTCCTCCATGCGAGAGCATGATCAGGTGTCTTGGAATTCTATATGCGAAAAATATTTCATATCGGAAAGATGGAAGTAACCTTGGGCATTATATAAGGGATATGGGCCAATCCACTCATTGCTAATTGGTTTTGAGTTGGAATCCCATTAACCTTAACATAGTATCAGATCCCTGAATTCACACTGGTCCACCGAACGTAATTGATTGGGTCTGAAAGTGGCCCAATCGATTTGACCTGAAATCAGACAGACCCGGATTTAATTCGGCCGATTTCACCAAAATAAATCCTAGATTGGGATTTGTCTAGATTAATGGCTCGACGGACCTTTATCTCGAAGGGGAGTGTGAAGAATATTTCACATCGAAAAGGGATCTTGAGCAGTATATAAGGGATATGAGTCAATCTACTAATTGTCAATTGATTTTGTGTTGGAAACCCATTAATTTTAACACTATAATAGGAGGAGGTCGATACTTAAAGCTGTGGCATGTTTCTTGTATGCGCTACGAGCGGGACAATCATTGTCAAGCGTTCTTTCAAATGTGTCATCACTTTCATTCGGTGAATTGGGCAAGCAGATTCACGGGTTAGCTTTAAATTACAACAATGCAGATGAAGCAAGGTTATGGCTTGTTATGGGAAGTGTGTGGACTTGGTTGGTTGTGAGAAGATATTTTCTAGAATGTCAGAGAGAAGAGATGCTATAACTTTGATTCAATGATCTCAGAGTATACACATAACGAGCTCCTTCCAAAAGCCTTGGATTTGGTCTGGTTTATGTCGCAGACAGGTGAGAGATTGGATAGTTTCATGTATACGATCGTTCTTTGCGCGTTCACTTCTATTGCGACTCTAGAGCGTCGCATGTAGACATGATAACTTGAGTAAATTATTTTGGGTGTTAGACTGATTGTTGCATGAACCTTTCTATGTTTATTATAATGCATTATAGTATGCTTAGTTATGCATATTGAGGTGTCACATTCTGTCAATGTCTTGTCCGCCAAGAAAGCGATTTAGGTTTCACATTCTGTCCATCTCGAAATTAAACAACTAATGAAGCCGAAATGTTTTGCTCTTGACCTTTAGTTGACGTTCTCGTTGTTATGATCACTCACCACAACAATGTATTGTTCAATTTTCTTAAGTTATCACATTTACAAAAGTTTTGTATTCCTTCTAATAGACAAACTATGCCTCTGTAAGGTTTAATCAATCATTCCCGAATCTAGATATAAAAAGACTGCTTGGGGGAGAATCTGATAAATCTTCAATTAAGATCTTCAGTTTGAGCCGGAGAGATCTACGGTGAGTTGAACGTTTCTTCGCATTCATTAACTTAAACCTTGGCACTTATAAATTATAATAGTAATATTAAAAACGGTCAATTTAAAACTGATAATACTATGTAAGGATCTTAAAACTAATGAGGCATATGTGACTCTATAACAGACTATATTTTACTAACGAGTTTGACCCGAGGCTTCATAATACTGCAAGATGGAAGGGACCTTGAGCAATGTTTAAGGGATATGAGCCAATTCACTTATTGTCAATTGGTTTTGAGTTGGAAGCCCAGAACCTTGAATTCACACTGCCCCACCGAACCGAAATTAATTGTGTCCGAAAATGGTCCAATCGATCTGATCCGAAATCGGACAGACACGGATTTGATTCGGCCGATTTCACCCGAAATTATCCTAGAATGGGATTTGTCAAGATTAATGGTTAGACGGGCCATTATCCGAAGGAGAGTGTGAAGAATATTCCACATCGGAAAGAGGTAAGGGATCTTGAGTAGTATATAAGGGATATGAAAAAATCCACTCTTTGCTAATTGGTTTTGAGTTGGAAACCGATTAACATTAACACTATAATAGGAGGAGGTCAATACTTAAAGCTGTGGCATGTTTCTTGTATGCGCTACGAGTGGGACAATCATTTTCAAGCGTTCTTTCAAATGTGTCATCACTTTCATTTGGTGAATTGGGTAAGCAGATTCACGGGCTAGCTTTAAAGTACAACATTGCAGATGAAACAACCACTAAAAATGCGGTTATGGCTTGTTATCGGAAGTGTGTGGAGATGGTTGGCTGTGAGAAGATATTTTCTAGAATGTCAGAGAGAAGAGATGATGTAACTTGGATTCAATGATCTCGGAGTATATACATAACGAGCTCCGTCCAAAAGCCTTGGATTTGGTTTGGTTTATGTCGAAGAGAGGTCAGAGATTGGATAGTTTCATGTATGCGACCGTTCTTAGCGCGTTTACTTCTGTTGCGACTCTAGCGTCGCATGTAGACATGATAACTTGAGTAAATAGTTTAGGGTGTTAGAATGATTGTTGCATGAACCTTTCTATGTTTATGATAATGCATTATAATATGCTTAGTTACACATATTGAGGTGTCACATTCTGTCAATGTCTTGTCCGCCAAGAAAGCAATTTAGGTGTCACATTCTGTCCATCACGAAATCAAACAACTAATGAAGCAGAAATGTTTTGCTCTTGACCTTTAGCTTACGTTCTCGTTGTTATGATCACTCACCACAACAATATATTGTTCAATTTTCTGAAGTTATCATATTCGCAAAAGTTTTGTAATCATTATAATAGATAAACTATGCCTCTATAAAGTTTAATCAATCATTCCCGAATCTAGATATAGAAAGACTGCTTGGGAGAGAATATGCCAAATCTTATATTAAGATCTTCAGTTTGAGCCGGAGAGATCTTCGGTGAGTGGAATGTTTCTACGCATTCATTACCTTAAACCCGACACTTATAAATTATAATAGTAATTATAAAAACGATCAATTTAAAACTGATAATACTATGTAAGAATCTCAAAACTAATGAAGCATATGTGACTCTATAACATATTATTTTTTACTAACGAGTTTGACCAGAGGCTTCATAATACTGCAAAATCGAAGAGACCTTGAAGCAATATATAAGGGATATGAGTCAATCTATTCATTGTCAATTGGTTTTGAGTTGGAAACCTATTAACATTAACATGGTATCAGAGCTCTGAATTCATCTGAAATAATTCTTGATTTGGATTTGTCGAGATTAATGGCTTGACGGGCGATTATCTCGAAGGGGAACGTGAAGAATATTCCACATCGGAAAGATGTAAGGGATCTTGAACAGTATATAAGGGATATGGGTCAATCCATTCATTACCAATTGGTTTTAAGTTAGAAACCCGTTAACCTTATCACTATAATAAGAGGGGTCAATACTTAAATGATGTGTCATGTTTCTTGTATGCGCTACGAGCCGAACAGTCATTTCAAGCGTTCTTTCAACTGTGTCATCACTTTCATTCGGTGAATTGGGAAAGCAGATTCACGGGCTAGCTTTAAAGTACTAATGAGAGGATTTGTTTCACCTCTTCTCACCAGGTTTCACCAGAGTTTCCTCGAAAATTTAACCCGATGTGACCATAAGTGCACAGTCAATGCAATTGTAGTACATACGGGATCGATCAACAGAGATTGAGAATAACACACAGAGAATACAAGTCTGAATCTAATCTAAACAAAATAGAGATATGGGTGTTTGGTTCCTAGAGACTAAAATGCATAAAAATAAATAACATAAAATAAATAAAACTGTAAATAACATAAATTAAATAAAGCATAATTAAATTACATAAAATAAAGTGTATAAAATTAAAGTGCATAAATTAAAATGCAGAAATTAAACTGCATAAATTAAATTGCATAAATTAAATTGTGGAAATTAAAGTGCATAAAATAAATTGCAGAAATATAAATAATATAAATAAATAAACATAAATAAAATAACTTAAATAAAATACTTAAATAAATATTTACAGAGAATTGGGTGGTAGTCGATTTACAAGGATTTTAGATTATAGGATATTAGGATTCATGTCTTTACCAATTAAGTTTGTGTTGTCAATCTAGGGATATTCGAAGTAGGCTAGTGACCACTCTCGTGATAAACTAGACACTATGTCAGACCCATTTTCGTGGCGATCTTCACGCATTAAGCGCAACCCCATCATCGATTACTCTTATATGTGAGAGACACATCGATTGGAGGCTGTCACACCATCCAACGATTAACCAAGTGATTAGCTTGAGTTAGAGCGTGTCTAAGACGAAAAGTGAATGACAGATCTATTTCCAGAACACGATACCGCTTTCGTGATAAAGTGTTTCCAAGATCAATACCTAGCTTGGCCACAACTAGGCAAGCATTGAGATCTTCCATCAAACAACAATTTCGACCATAGCTAATACTCTCTAATATGCAAGTCTGAAGTTTTAACCCACTCTCGTGGTGTTAAGAGCTTCTATTCATATAACATCTCGATTATAACCTTAAGCAATCCCATAGGACATAGCTTAGCATTAAGAATACATATTAGAGTAGCTAGATCGGTTAAGAACTATCGCACATACTCAATCCTAAATCTTCGATCCCATCATCTACCACCACCCTAGTGGTCTGAAGGATCTACTCTCTTGTCTCTTCGAGGGTGACGGTAGAGACAAAGAATATGATCATAAAACAGTAAACAATAAACTAAAAACTAAGAACAGTAAAGTAAATCAAAGCATAAAAATAAACAAAAGCATTAGGATGAGAGAAACCTAAAGAAGAACTCTTTATTGAGGATGAAAACAAAAGGTGGCTAAGAGAGACTAAGCTTGTTTCTAGTGAGAATACATGAGTTTATATAGAGTCTAGGAGGCTTGGGGGAGTCTTAGGGCGTCCTTAGAAGATTCTGGAAGGTATTAACTCGAGATCCAGAGCTTCCATATCTTGCATTTCGCATTACCCGAAGTTTCCTTTTCTGTCTAGTGATTCAGCATTGACCCGTTTTGGTCGATGTTGAGGCTCATGATGAGCATCAGCCACTTCTGATCGATGCTTGCGTCGATGGTCCTTGTCTTTGGCTTCTGGTTCGGATTCAAGAAGAGCATCGACCGCCCTTGGTCGATGCTGTCCGTCGATGGTTTTCCCAGGACGAGCATCGACATCTCTTGGTCGATGCTAGGGTCGGTGCTTCCTTCTTGAGGCTCTTGAGATGTCTCTCCATGATGTTCTTGGTCCCAGCAAGTAGCTCCAAAGTTCCTATGGCTTCTTAAGACTCCAAAACACTATAAAAGTGTATGATTTCCTCCAAGTACATATAAACATATAAACAAACGCAAATGCACTAAAACTATCATAAATGCTCATTAGAAATATATAAAATTAAGCTAAATGTATGCAAGAAAACATATAAAATACGATGCTATTAAGTACATCATTGCAGATAAAGCAACCACTAAAAATGCGGTTATACCTTATTATGGGAAGTGTGTGGAGATGGTTGGTTGTTAGAAAATATTTTCTAGAATGTTAGAGAGAAGAGAAGCTGTAACTTGGAATTCAATAATCCCAGGGTATATACATAACGAGCTCCTTCCAAAAGCCTTGGATTTGGTCTGGTTAATGTCTCAGACATGTCAGATATTGGATAGTTTCATATATGCGACCGTTTTTAGCGCGTTTACTTCTGTTGCGACTCTAGAGCGTTGCATGTAGACATGATAACTTGAGTAAATTGTTTAGGGTGTTAGACTGATTGTTGCATGAACCTTTCTATGTTTAAGATAATGCATTATAGTATGCTTAGTTACGCATATTGAGGTGTCACATTTTGTCAATGTCTTGTCCGCCAAGTAAGCGATTTAGGTGTCACATTCTGTTCATCTCGAAATCAAACAACTAATGAAGCCGAAATGTTTTGCTCTTGACTTTAGGCTGACGTTCTCATTGTTATGATCACTCACCACAACAATGTATTGTTCAATTTTCTTAAGTTATCATATTCGCAAAAGTTTTGTAATCAATCTAATAGACAAACTATGCCTTTGTAAAGTTTAACTTTTAATGCAATTAACCATAACGAAATGAAAAAAAAACTGTTCCACACACCAAAAAAAAAATGTTGATAGTTACTCTCCTCGTCAACTACGCAGTATGCACATAACCGAATCTCGCTCAATAATTATAAATTAAGTCCCTCTCGTAGTCTTTTAAGTCTCTGCACAAGATCCTTCTTAAGATAGCTCAAATTCCTTAAAGAGACATATCTTGGATTCATAATGTATAATAGATTCTCGTTAGAGATTATTTAGAGATTATTTACGTTTATATATTTACGTTTATACGAAACAAGATTCTCGTTAGAGATTATTTAGAGTAATTGCACTAATCGCAAAAGTTTGAAAACAAATTATGTAAATAGCAATAGAACAAAAGATTAGTTAAATGGTTAACGTGTTAAAAAAGAAAGAATATTCCAAATAACTATTTTTTACCATTCATTTTACCATTCATTTTACTATTATGTTATAGATGATTTTTTACCATTCTTATGTATGACATCTTTCTTAACAAATGAATATAGGGTTTATGATTTCGAGTTTAGGATTTAGTTTTGTTTGAGCGTCCATTTTGATAAATTAAAAACATCCACATAAAAATTAACGACATGTTACAGAAGAAAAAATTGTAACAGTTAAATAAAGGATAAATGAATTATTTGAAATAGTTATTTTTCTATTTGGCATTTACCCAATTTTGTTTCTCATTGCCATTTGCTTAATTAGTCTTCCATTTTTCTCCATTTACCAAGATAACACATTATTTTTATGTAAACTATGTGCTTGCCCGTGCAAGTTATTTGCATATTTTGAATTAGCGTTATAGGTATCCAAATATATAGACTTCAACATTTAGATTATTACTTTAAAATATTTTAAATAGATATTAGTTAAATAAATATTTGATAATAAAGATTGAAATCAAGAAAATATAAAGAAAATATGAACTCTTAATATATATATATATATATAATTAAAATGTAATTAAGTTTATATTTTAACTCAGCTGCATTAGTTGTAAGTTTTTACTTATAAAATAATTAGTAATGTGTTTAATTGTGAAAAAATTGTAGAGTGGATGTAAAATCTAATATGATAAAACCGAAACTAAGGTGCGATCCTCTGATTGACTATATAAACGATCCGTGAGGATGAAATCTTGAAATTATCTTTCCTGCTTTGGTGGCCTTTTGATTAGAGATAGTTCAGATAAGTCAGAGGGCGACACGAGAGTAGCTCTGAGATAGAAATGAGGGTCAGAGCTCTTGTAAGATTAGAGTAGACTTATATTATTCTTGAATCTGGTGAGTATATTCTAATAATCAAGAAGCGGTAGAGAATGCAAACCTCCAATTGTTTTGGAATTTATCGTAGTAAGCAGCAGGACATTCGGTTTTTGTGAATTTTCGTTCCACCTAATCTTGAAATTTCCAACAATTTTGTCCCGAAATTACATACAAAATATTTCGCCGTAGTTTGGTAAGAGTTTGTTAGAAGTTTTTGTAATTGTAGATATTAGTAAGGTATATAGAAAATGAATAAATCTTACTCTTCCATCTTCATATGTAAGAACACCATGTCCTTTGATCTACCAGGAGCGGCCATTGGAGGTGTAGCGTTAGGTGTGGAATCTTGTAGGTTATCTCCTTTTATGAGGTATATGTGAGAGATGATATCTACAATACATAAATATATAAAAATTTTGTGTATGTGTTTTGTTCGATTTCAAGAGATGTTTACCAAAAATCTTGCCGTTTCAGTCAACTATTGGTGCCAAATTTTGCACGGTGCGTAGCCTAAATTGTTGGGTGTCTATTTTGTGGAAGCTTTCATTTGTCTCAACCAAAGATGTTTGGTCAGTGAATAAAATGACAAAATTGTGAGCTGCAACTTTGAACATTTTTTTGGCAAAGTTGAGCATAAACGTTTTTAACTTATAGATAGATTTTGGTTTCAGGGTCTCGTTATATCAGAATAGTCGGTTAGCCGATATAAATCCATGCATCGTTGTTGACTACAAAGAATTATTTAGATATCAGTTATAGATCATAATATGCATATTTTTATTTAGTAAACTCAATGCATACCTTGATATCCATGAAAAACAACTCCATTCTCATGAGTATAATACCATTTTTAAAGTTGCAAGCTTCACATAAATGAATTAGTCTAACCATGACTTCATCATTGCAGAAATGTTTTTCAAAACTGTCAAAAGTTTGGCAAACGTTTGATTATGAAGATGTCTTTGTAACATGTGTTACCATGTTTATGTGAAGTATTGGTCTGAGATAGAGTAATGCTTGTTTTATAGAAATATGAGAATGTTTGTTATATATATATATATATGGCAATATAGAAGGTCAATTATTGGTGTAATTATTGTCTATTATTTTTTTATTTTAATTTTATGCTTTCATATTAAATCTTTTGGTGGAGGTTGCAAATGAAACGTTAGAATTTGCATACCAAATAATAATTATGTTATTTATCTATATATAGTTTCATCAAAACTAAAATAAGTCATTTTTTGGTATGCAAAACTCTATATTTAATTTTACAATTGCAATATAATAAAACATCTAAAAAGTTTTATATATGTCTTGGTAGAATTTTAGTTTCATTTTTTTTTCATCGGTAGAAATTAGTTTCATAAAGAATGACAAATAAAATGATTTTGACCATATTTTTCTGTATTACATAATTAAATAGTACTAATTATTGGGATTCTGTATCAGACCAAAAGAAACTAAAATTCTACCAAGAGATATATATAGGAATTTTTAGATGTTTTATTATATTGAAATTGTAAAATTAAATATAGAATTTTGCATACCAAATGATGACTTATTTCGTGATTCTATATTTCATCATGTTTCATTGTATATTGTTTTATTTCTTTCGTAGAAAGGTGAAGAGTGGCTTGATTATAAGTAAAGTCTAGAATGCTTGTTTTGTAAAAATATGAGAATGTTTGTTATATATATATATATGACAATATAGAAGCACAATTATTGGTGTAATTATTGTCTATTGTTTAATTTTAATTTTATGCTTTCATATTAAATCTTTTGGTGGAGGTTGCAAATGAAACGTTAGAATTTATATTGATGAATGTTTGTATGTAAGTCCAACAACTAATGGTTTATGGTAATGATGGTGAGTAAATGGCTTATTCATGATAGTGTTTTCTTTTGGTACGTTTTTTAATTTATTTGAATTAATAATAGGAATTTGTTGTTGTTACGTTCTCCTTTTGGAATGTTTAAATAATGATTTACTAGCTGATTGCATCCGCCTTACGCGGAATGTTAGTAATCATCTAACAAAAATAAAATAAAAACGCAATTTTGTATTTAAAATATTACTAAGTTGCAGATATTACTAAAATAGTTCTCCTTGATTGTTGAACTATATTAACTAATAAATATTTAAATTTTCTTGATTGTTGCAACTTATATATAAATGAACATTCTTATTTATCATAGTACAATTCCACTTATATCAAAAGGGAAGTGGTCACATTCTTTAACCTTTGTTGTAGACATAAATGCTATTTTGTATGCATTTTTGGTTGTCTGATAGGTACCTATATGATTGTTAACAATAAAATTATAAATAATATATGTATGACCTTCATAAAGCAAGGGTTTCAAACTGGTGTAACAATGCTTTCTTTACACCAACTTGTATTTTTGAGCCCTGAATTTGAATCATATATTAGAATCATTTATATCAATTAATATTTTATTTATTTTAACTAATTTCATACTTATTTATATAATTAGGACAAAAGTGTAAAACAAGCTTTTTGGTCGATTAAAACCATTTCTAGAGATTCTCTAACACGAGAGGTAAATTGTTTCCAAAGACGAACAATCTTAACTTTGATTTTCCAAGAATTCTTGTATGGCTTGGTATCAAAAATATCAGGAAAAAAAAGACATTATATTGTATATAATGAATTTTTGGGTATGATTTGAATATGATGAAAAATAGAAAAAATTTGACTATTATTTATATAGATGTGTCATATCAATGTTATGTAATAGAATACTTTACGAAAGTATAATATTTCCAAAAACTGTTAATATAGAGGTTTTATAGTCATCTTCCATTTTTATCTTTCTATATGTTATTTATCATTGTATATATCTTGCAATTTTTTATTATGAATTGTTTCCAAAATCGTAGGGAAGAATAAATATTAAAGCAATTTTCCAATTTTACCTTTCTATATGTTATTTATCATAGTAAAATTTGTATATATTTTGTAATTTTCGTTTATGAATTGTTTCCAAAATCGTTTGCAATTTTTTCGTTTATGAATTTTTTCCAAAATCTTGGGGTTAAATAAATATTACACAACTATTTAACTAATATATATTTAAATATTATTTTTAAATTAGTATAATTGAAATGTTTTTATATTTTAAAATAAATATTTAAATAAACTGAATGTAAACGTTTTTATATTTTAAAATAAATATTTAAATAAACTGAAAGTAAACGTTTTTATATTTTAAGTTAAATATATAAATTAAATTTTTTTATATTTTTAAGTAAATATTTAAAAATTGTTATTATATATATATATATATATATAGTTTTAAATGTTTCTAATTTATGTTTTAAAATTAGTATAATATAAACGTTTTATATTTTTAATTAAATATATAAGTTAAACGTTGTTTGTATTTTAAATAAATATATATATATATATATATATTTTATATTGTAAACCTTCCTTTTTTTTATCAAAGTAAAACTTCCTTATAAAATTAGTAATAATAATGTATAGTTATACCAAATATATACATTACCTAAAAAGGGTGTAATAAATTTCTTTAAAAAATTGAGTAATCAAATATGTCCAATAATGTATAATGACAGTACAACATAATTTTTTTAGTAAACGAAACCTTTTTATATATTTTTCTGAAAGTTAATGAGACGTTGACACGTAAGCATGACATGGTTGTAATATTCCACTTAAACATAATGTTATTTTGCTAAAATAATTCTCAATTAATATATTAGGAGATTTAAAAAAAGCTGGCAATGGAGGAGAAGATGGTCAACGTTCTTAGAAAATGTAAGTCTGTAACTGTTTTTACTAAAATAATTTTTATTTAGTTAGGCAAGATAGATATATTTAGAGCTCACATAAATCATGATGAAACTTAACCATTTTATTTTGTTTTTATTTACCAAAAATTAATTTTATATACTTAAACAAAAAAACCTTAAATATGTGTTTCACTTCAGGCCCAAATCAAGAATCGTTTTCTTGAAAATGGTTTTCTTTAACTAATTATTAAACTAAGCTTAGGGTTTTAACGCGAAAATTAAAATAAAGTTTTACATACCAAAAAATAATTTATTTAAGTTTTGATGAAACTATATATAGATATATAACATATTTGTTTGGTCTGATATAGAATCCCAATAATCATTACTAATTATGTAATAGAGAAAAATATGGTCGACATCATTTTATTTGTCAATTTTTATGAAACTGAAAAATGTGTTATATATCTATATATAGTTTCATCAAAACTTAAATAAATCATTTTTTGGTATGCAAAACTCTATATTTAGTTTTACAATTTTAATATAATAAAACATCTAAAAAGTCCTATATATATGTCTTGATAGAATTTTAGTTTCTTTTGGTGTGGTCCAAATCATTTTATTTGTCATTCTTTATGAAACTAATTTCTACCGATGGAGAAAAAATGAAATTAAAATTCTACCAAGACATATATATATAGGACTTTTTAGATGTTTTATTATAATGAAATTGTAAAATTAAATATAGAGTTTTGCATACCAAAAAATAACTTATTACGTGATTCTATATTTCATCATGTTTCATTGTACATTGTTTTATTTTTTCGTAGGAAGGTGAAGAGATTCTTGATTATAAGTAAAGCCTAATAATGAGATATGAATGCTGGTTTTGTAAGAATATGAGAATGCTTGTTATATATATATGACAATATAGAAGATCAATTAATGGTGTAATTATTGTCTATTATTTAATTTATTTTAATTTTATGCTTTCATATTAAATATTTTGGTGGAGCTTGCAAATGAAACGCTAGAATTTGTAATGATGAAGATTTGTATTTAAGTCCAACAACTAATGGTTTATGGTAATGATGGTGAGTAAATGTCCTTGTGGTACGTTTTTTTAATTTATTTGAATGAATAATAGGAATTTGTTGTTACGTTTTACTTTTGAAATGTTTAAATAATAATTTATTTAAAAGAAGGTGGCAATGGAAGACAAGATGGTCAACGGTCTCATAAAATGTTTTTACTAAAATAACTTTTAGTTAGTTAAGCAAGATAGACATATTTAGAGTTCACATAAATCATGATGAAACTTAATCATTTTGTTTTGTTTTTATTTACCAAAAATTAAATTTATCTACTTAAAACAAAAAAACCTTAAATATGTGAAAAAGTAAAACAAAATTCTTATGTTTCATTTTCAGGCCCAAATCAAGAATTGTTTCCTTGAAAATAGTTTTCTTCAACTAATTATTAAAATTAGTGTAGGATTTTAACGCGAAAATTAAATATAGAGTTTTGCATACCAAAAAATGACTTATTTAAGTTTTGATGAAACTATATATAGATATATAACATATTTTTTTGGTCTGATACAGAATCCCAATAATCAGTATTATTTAATTATGTAATAGAGAAAAATATGGTCGCATCATTTTATATGTCATTCTTTATGAAACTAAAAAATGTGTTATATATCTATATATAGTTTCATCAAAACTTAAATAAATCATTTTTTGGTATGCAAAACTCTATATTTAATTTTACAATTTCAATATAATAAAACATCTAAAAAGTCCTATATATATGTCTTGAAAGAATTTTAGTTTCAAAGATAATTTATTAATTGATTTGAACATATAATTATTGAAGCATAAATTATTTTACTGGCAAACATTGTTTTATTTCTTCAGTAGGAAGGTGAAGGGTAAAATTGCAAAAGTCGGCGAGGTGGAGGGTTTTTTTGCAGAAACCCCTTGATTATAAGTAAAGCCTAATAATGAGATATGAATATATATATGATTAATTATTTTATTAATTTGATTTATGATGAATTTTATTATTTTAATTTGTCATTATTTAATTTATTTATTTTAATTAGTTGTTGATGTGCTATTTTTAGAAGCCCTCACTTTTGGTGATGTGGATGCTATCTTGAGCCTCTAAATCTTACTTTTATTAGTATATAGATGTTTTTTTTTTTAAATTGTTTTTTAATTGAATTTTCTTATGCAATATGAATATGTTTTTAAAACTTTTACCGTTGTCTTCGACCATAGGTTATATCGTGTTCTCGTGTATCACGATATAAAAAAGTATAGAAGATTCAAAATCTATTAAAGTCGAGAGATCGAAAAAGTGAAATATATAGCTGGTATTTTTATTGAAAAAATGACATGAGTTACATGCACGATGTTTGAATGTTATGGAAAAGCGACTATGTATATGGTAAATGGTAAAAGTATACGCAAAAGTACAAAAGAGATGTGAATGAGGTTGAGAGTTGATCAATAGAGTTCAAATAAAAAGACGTCAAACCTCAAAATAAATAAATAAACAAGTTACAAAGAATTTACAAGACAATAAACGTGACTGATTACTGTTATAGATTTAATATTAACAAGAAATTCAAGCAATCTAATATACACCAGCATATATCCAATGATTTTTGATATATTATTTTGTGTCTTTTACATTTTTTATAGTTTTAATGACTTAAAAAAACTTAACTATAATTTCTTTTGTAAGTTATATAAATTAATTCAAACGGTTTAAAATTACAAACGAGAACTTGTATTTTTTTCATCGGTCAAGTTACCGAAACTGATTTGGGTTAATTTCCACCTAAATATTCGAGTTACTCTCAGTATGGTTTGGATCTTGAAGCGATTCTAATATATGCAACCGAAACATGATCTTACGTACCAGTGTGTATATCTATCTCTATTCTTTTTTGTTCCGAGAAAATAGAGAATTTATTTTCAGATACTACCTTCCAAGAGCAAAATCATTGTTTGCTAGGCATGTTTCCATCATCAATTGATTATTAGATATAGGCAAATGACGTGTCGTTCATTGAATGGTCACCAATACACATAATGGTCTATAGAACAGAGGAAGTGGGAGCGAATATAAATATACTTAACATCAAAAACTTATGAAGAAATGATAATTACTTTTGTTTCTTACAAATTAGAAAAGAAATTAAAAACAGTCCCCACATAGAACCACTTGGCCATAGTTACCTGAAGACGCAACCATTATGTGGAATTCCGACTCATTGCTTTCAAATCTAACCCTTAATAAATACCAAATTTATATTATTTGTCTTATGGAATTTAATTTGATAATTCAGCTTTAGACATGTTGGGTCCTTTCTTTATATAGTCTTGTCTCCACTTTGTCTTTTTCTTTTTAATTCGATTGATCTAACTGTATGATTGCAAATTGAAATGTTAATCCATCGTATTTAATATCATTATATGGTTATCAAAACATTAAAACAAAGGCATGTTTGCATTATTAAAAAAAGTATTATCATATCATCCAGATATATATGGAAAAAAATATTTACCATTCTTTTTCAATTTGTATGGTATATCAAAACTGAATTACTATTTGAATATCTTCAGTTGGTTTAATCATAGCAATTGATGGTGGCATGCAAAAATAGACTTAAAAATTGGGTCCACACTTATACTTAAAGTTGAAGGAAGTAGACAATACCTTCTTGCTACACCATCATGTAACCAACTATAACATCACACATGCTTTGCCACCTCAACCCCACCGATCCCACCCTTACTCTACTGTTTTCAAACCCGGTTTTGATTTAACCAACCCAATCAGTTCGACGGAAGATACAAAAAAATTGGTTGATATTACTGTGTGATCAGTGATCTTAAAAAACTATTTATAGCCATTTATAATTGAAAATTTTTAATATAATTTTGCTATATTATATATATATATATAAAATCATCAATATAATAATCGATGGTTTAATACCATTACCAAAGGATCTGGTTTGTCTCCCACTTTCGTTTTAAACCCAAAACCATGCTACCCCCCCACTTCTTTATAACCAACCCCATTTAAGAAGTGTAGTAAGCTTCTTCACTCACACAGCTATAACAAGAGAGAGACAAAGAGAGATAGAGAGAGAACAACAATTATTTCTTAGAAGTTGCAAAATCAAAGATCAACCAAATAAAGATGATGAAGGGAAGCAAGTCTTACACGGAGTATTCATCATCTTTCTCAACGGATGAATTTGGTTATGATCAGAACCGCTCAAACTCCTATAACTTCAATGGGCCTTGCATCAACACGGATCCAGAGATGAAGAGAAAGAAGAGAGTCGCTTCTTACAATCTCTTTGCCACGGAGGAAAAGCTCAAGAGTACTCTCAAGAACAGTTTCAAATGGATCAAGAACAAATTCTCAGGCGATGATAATAGTATCCGGTACAACGTCTAGATTAGTCCACTTTGATACTTTGATCTTCATCTTCTTCTTTCTTTTTAATTACATTAAGATCATAGTGAAACTTAACATGTAAATTAAGTGTGTGAGATTATGTATGTGAGTGTGTGTCTAAAGATTTGTATGTTACTCAAATGGAAATACAGATGCTGTCTGTGTTCTCAATTTGCTTGTGGGGGACCAGAATTATAAAACCTGAAGCTTTAATTCTTTCTTTATGGTTTGTTTCTTTATTATTATATGGTCTAAGTTGAATCGATCCAGATAAACTTTTTAATTGCTAATTTCAGTACCCTGAGTGAGTATTTCTTCCACTTCTATTCTAATTCAGGCTAGTTACTGTAAGAATTATTTGGGTCACATATGTATTGTATTAATTAAATGTATTAGGGTCACAATATAAGTAACCAAATTAAAGTGGTCAATTATATAATAAAGTAAAAGGTTAAAATGCATAACTGTTATGAAATTAAACTTATGTGTGGATACATTTGATAATTTCTAATTTGATGACGCACCGAATTAGAAATTGTTTTACTATATAAACGGGTTATGGTCCCCAAAGCACAGAAAACTCTCTGCATCCCATCAACAGAGACCTAAAGCTATTCTAGGTTTGCTTTGGAAGATCCATTCCCAAAATCGTTACCACATAGATTCATGCAAACATGTTATTATTATCAGCCTATCATGGATTAAAGGTTTATGGAATCTTAAATATCTTTCAATTGGTAGCAGAGCATCATGTTTAGTTTATGTTTGATAATCAAGTTTAATTCTTAGATTGAGTATTCTGTAATCTGTGGTTGATTAGATCTATTGTTAGGTATTAATTTTAGATATATTTTAAGAAAATCAAGCCTGCAATTTTTGTGCGATAATCGTTCATATGTAAACTGTTCAAGATTCGGCCGTGTAAATTTTGTGCGATAATCGTTCATGTGGAAACTGTTCGATATTCGGGCGTGTAAATTTTGTGCGATAATCGTTCATGTGGAAACTGTTCGATAATCAGGCGTGCAATTTTTCGTGCGATTCTAGTTCACTCGAAAATTCGGGCATACGAAAAGTCAGACGTGCAAATTTTGTGTGATTCTAGTTCGTGCGAAAAGGTTGGAGATTTTGACAATTTTGATAAATTTGTTTTATTTTTAATTAATAAAATATTGGCCCAATTTTTATGTCATTAGGTATCTCCAAACATTATGTTAAATTTATTTTCTTACATAAGTATATCATATTGTTTAGATAGGAGCAAGAATAAAATAAATTAAATCAATATATAAATTTAATTGTATAGTTTAATATTTAAATTGGATTTAAAAATGCAAGATGTTGCCAAAGTGACCTCTCTTGAGGATGTTTTTCAATAAAGATATTGAATGTTGTATTTATGTATATTCATGTGAATATTAAATCGACCTAAAAGGTAGATTTATATTTGGCCGAATTACATATATACTTGTGATGATAAACATGTGACAATTATTAGGAATAAACATGTGGATGATAAATCGATCCAAAGATAGGTTTATCGTTCGTCATGCATTATTGTCAGTGTTTGATTATTACAACAAGAGTATCACTAGCAGTTAATATTACTGTCCAAAGACTTGATATTGATGTTGCACTTGATATCTTGAGATGGGTTATACAATTTCTTTATAATTTATTATTGGTTTGTTTCATTTAAGAAGTGAGAACTAAAATTTGTTCTCATCAGCGAATTTCATTAAAGTATCTACAAACTTGAGTTCAATTCCAACATTTATTGGTTCCAACTTCAAGGAGTGGAAAAGTAAAGTTAAAATTGTCCTTGGGTGTATGGATCTTGACCTTGCGTTAAGGATGGAACAACCTACTTCTCCTACAGATACCGGCATTGCTAAGTATAATAAGACTGTTTATGAGAAGTAGGAACGTTCTAATCGCATTGGTTTAATGATCATTAGGGACACCATTCCAGAAACCTTTAGAGGTAATGAGGAGATCAAAGATCTCAAACAGTTCCTTGCTGAGATGTATTTGCGTTTTGCAAAAAGCGATAAGACATATTTAAGCACGCTTTTGTATCGCTTTTCCTCCATGAGGTATCACGACAAAGGAAACATAAGGGAGTACATTTTGCAGATGTCCAATATTGTTTCAAAACTAAAGACACTCAAAACTGAGCTTCCAGAGGAAGTGCTCATATTTTATGTTTTGAACTCTTTTCCTCCACAGTTCAATCAATTGAAATCTAGTTACAACACACATAAGGAGAAATGGACTCTTGATGAGCTCATTTCGTATTGTGTGCAAGAGGAGGATATGATGAAACAAGAAATATCTGAAAGTGCTCATATGGTTAACATCTCTAAGGTTCAGGGTAAAAGAAGAAAAATTGAGGTTGTTAAGAATGATGCTGGTAAAGGTCCAACTTAAAAGAAGCAGACTAAGACTAAAGATACCTGCTTCTTTTGTAAAAAAAGTGGGACACATAATGCACTAACTACCACGTTTGGCTTGAAAGAAATGTAGTTTCCTTGCTATGGTCTGTTCTTAAGTTAATTTAGTTGAAGTGCCTAAAAACACTTGGTGGTTAGACTCAGGCGCAACTACTAACATCAGTGTTTCACTACAAGATTGCCTAAACTACCGAAATCTAACTAATGCTGAAAGACGTATTTATGTGGCTAATGGGATCCCGGTAGATGTGGAGGCAATTGCTCATTTTATACTGTTTTATAGTACTGGTCGTTTTTTGGATTTGAAAGACACTTTTGTTGCACCGTCATTTAGGCGGAATTTGGTTTCAAGTTCTTATTTAGACAAATCTGGTTATTCTTGTCTAACTGAACATGGAAAAGCTACTTTGTCTTTAAATTCAGTTATAATTAGAACTGATACACTTCTAGAAAATCACAGTCTTTATATGCTTGACACTGTAGACTCTCATGATGAAAGCTTAATTATTGAGATAAGGGGTACAAAACGTAAATTTGAAAATGCAAGTTCAGGAACTCTGTGGCACAAACGCCTAGGTAACATTTCTAGAGATAGAATTGAGCATCTTGTGTCAGATGGTATTTTGAGTTCCATTGACTTTATAAATTGTGAAGTTTGTGTGGATTGCATTAAAGGAAAACAGACTAAATATAAGAAATCAGGTGCATATAGAGCTACAGAAGTCCTTGAGTTGATACATACAAATATTTGTGAATCTTTTCCTACGGCATCTTGGAATGGTTAACAATATTTTATATCATTCATAGATGATTATTATCGGTATGCATACATATTTCTTATTCATGAGAAATAAGAGTATCTACACGTGTTCATAAAGTTTAAGAATGAAGTTGAGAACCAACTTGAAAGAAAAATAAAGTTTGTCATATCTGACCGTGGCGGTGAATATTACGGTCGGTATGATGGTTTAGGTGAACAACGCCCAGGACCATTTGCTAAATACCTAGAGGAGTGTGGAATTGTCCCACGATATACAATGCTTGGGTCTCCCAGCATGAATGGACTTTCTGAAAGAAGAAATCGCACTCTTAAAAACATGGTAAGGAAAATGATTTGTCATTCCACCTTACCTTAATCACTCTGGGGAGAAGCACTAAAGACTGCAGCTTACATTCTTAATAGATTGCCAACTAAAGCAACTACAAAAACACCTTAGGAGCTTTGGACTGGCAAAAAACCCAGTCTAAAGCATTTTCACATATGGGGATGTCCAGCTGAGTCTAGGCCTTATAAGCCATATGAAAAGAAATTAGACTCTAGAACTGTGAGCAGTTACTTTATTGGTTACTCTGAGTGATCACGGGGCTATAAGTTTTATGATCCCACCCTGAAGAATATTTTTGAGACGGGAACAACCACGTTCTTTGAGGATAATGAATTTGGGAGAAGAAATAAAGTCAGGAATATCATCTTTGAGGAAGAGTCGGTTTCAGCTGTTAATTCGATTCAGATAATTGCTTTTGATAAAGCAAATTTGGAACCTCAAAATGATACTGAGATTCTTCCGACTCAAAATGACGATGATATCAGACATGAAGAGCAAATTCAAAATCCTCAAGAATTGGTACAATAAGAACAAATGCATTTACGGTGATCCACTAGAGAAAGAAGAAATGTTATTCTGAACGATTATATAGTGTTTCTTATGGAATAAGAGGAAAATCAAACCCTATTGAAAGATGACCCTGTCAACTTTCATGAGGCTATGGGTAGTTCCAATTCAAAAAAAGTGGATTAAAGGTATGGAAGAAGAGTATCAGTCGATGCTAGACAATAAGGTTTGGGACCTTGTCGAGTTACTAGAAGGACAAAAACCCATTGGTTGCAAATAGATATTTAATACCAAGAGGGACTCAAGTGGTAATGTGCAAAGGTATAAGGCTCGTCTAGTTGTTAAAGCCTATACTCAGAAAGAAGGGATTGACTATAAAGAAGTCTTTTCTCCAGTTTCATCAAAGGAATATTTTAGGACAATCATGGCTCTTGTTGCACATTATGATTTAGAGCTTCATCAGATGGATTTAAAGACAACATTTCTCAGTGGAGACATTGTTGAAATAATTTATATGGAGCAACTAGAAAACTTTGTATCACATGATTCGAAGAAAATGGTATGCAAGTTAAATAAATCCATCTATGAGCTTAAACAAGCTTCTCGTCAATGGTACCATAAATTTCATAAGGTGATCATCTCATTTGGTGTTGAGGTGAATTCGGTTGAAGATTGTGTGTATCAAAAGTTCAATGGGAGTAAACTTATTTTTCTGGTTCTATATGTGGATGACATATTATTGGCCACTAATGATATCAATATGTTGCATGAAACCAAGAATTTTCTTAAGGATAATTTTGAGATGAAAGATCTTGGTGAAGCATCTTTTGTATTAGGAATCCAGATTATCCGAGATCGAAATCAAGGAATTCTTGGATTATCACAAAACAGTTATTTTGATAAAGTACTTAAGAGATTTGGCATGCATGATTGCAAACCAGGAGATACCCCTGTCGCTAAAAGAGATAAATTTTGTCTCTGCCAGTGCCCTAAAGGAAATTTAGAAGTTCAAGAAATGCAAAAGATTCATTATGCGTCGGATGTAGGAACTCTGATGTATGCTCAAGTTTGTACGCGTCCGGATATTACGTACATTGTTGGAGTTTTGGGTAGATACTTAAGTAATTCAGGTTTGGACCATTGGAAAGCAGCCAAAAGGGTCATGAGGTACCTGCAGAGAAGAAAGGATTATATGCTCACATATCAGAGATCAGATAATTTAGAGATCATTGGATATTCTGATTCTGATTTTGTTGGATGTCAAGATAGCAGAAAATCTACATCAGATTATGTATTTCTGATGGCCGGTGGAGCTATTTCTTGGCGTAGTGCAAAACAATCACTTGTAGCTTCCTCCACCAAGGCTGTAGAATTTGTAACAGTTTTTGAGGCATCCAATCAAGGACTTTGGCTTAAGAATTTTGTCACCGGGCTGCAAATTCTTGAAGGAGTTGAAAGACCACTTAAGTTCTATTGTGACAATAAAGCAGCTGTTTTGTACTCTAACAAAAATAGGAGTACGACGAAATCAAAGTTTATTGACATTAAGTTCTTAGTCGTTAAAGAGAGGGTACAGAGTGGAGACATTTCTATAGAACACATAGGAACAAACTCCATGATAGCTGATCCTCTTACAAAAGGTATTCCACCAAAGGTTTTTCATGAGCATACTGCTAGAATGAGTGTTTTAGTGTTTGAGGATCATTTGGTTTAGTGGGAGTTTGTCTTATTTGTTTTTGGTTTGTGTTGGACACATTTTCTAATCAGAAATAAAATTTCAATTTTTTGGAACTCTGTACAATAAAGTTGAATGATCTCAATAAAGTAGGACCAGTTGAGAATCGACATGTATTGATCACCTGTCATGTGATTTTCATGCCACACTTTTCATAATTGATCTATGTCATTTGATTATACTGATTTTAGTGAGCATGGATGGTTTAGTTATGATTTTTTATAACAAAGACCGCCATTATCCTGGATTATTGTAGTCAATGGACGAGATTGTCTATACTCTAAGATATGATGACAATTTTGAGCTCATAAAGTCTATCATGTTTTTCAGGAATACACATTTGATCCAGTGGAAGATTGTAAGAATTATTTAGGTCACATATGTATTAATTAAATGTGTTAGGGTCATCATATAATTAACCAAATTAAAGTGGTCAATCATATAATAAAGTAAAAGGTTAAAGGGCATAATTGTTATGAAATTAAACTTATGTGTGGATATATTTGATAATTTCTAATTTGATGACGGGCCGAATTAGAAATTGTTTTACTATATAAACGGGTTATGGTCCCCAAAGCAACCCTAACGAGAAATACAGAATACTCTCTGCATCCCATCAACATAGACCTAAACCTATTCTGGGTTTGCTTTGGAAGATCCATTCTCAAAATCATTCTTTCACCATGGATTCATCAGGTACGCTTCCGCTTATGTTATTATTCATCAGAGGCTATCATGGATTAAAGGTTTATGGAATCTTAAATATCTTTCAATTACAAGATGAGACCTTTTTTAAAATACAGAACTTTTAAAAAACATCACAAAATATTTAGGAAGCATCACTTAACTTTTATAAATTATTCCTAAATCATTGTAGGATTTGTTTCAAAAAAAGAAGTTTAGGCTAGGCTTTCTTTTTTCTTTGAATTTAAGTTTAGGGAAGTTACCGTTGGAAGTGATCAAATCTTCACGTTAGTTTGTTAACTTAGGAAATTTATATAATATATATTTAAGTAACTTCGGGTTATATAAACATTAAGTTAGTTATATGATTGGTCGAATGTATAAAATCTTTTCATATCATCGAAGAGTTACGAATAGAATGAGTAACCGCAAAACAGTTACACTTGTATGTGTGTGTCTCCACATTGGGTTGTCTTCTAGAGACGTGTCCCTTAGTCAAATTTTTTTTTATGTAAACCTATATATACAGTTGATACATCAATAATAAAGTGTGTGTGTTTTCGTTAAAGAAAGAACAAAAGACGTTGAGTGTGGAACAAGAAACAGCGTAAGTGAGAAACAAAACAGAGTAATATTTGTTGTTGTCCGATCTTTAACGACTTTGAGTGAGAAAAGTTCTACATAGTATCAGAGCTATGGAGACAACAATGCAGCAAGTTATTCCAATCTTTAATGGTGAATCATATGGCTTTTGGAAGATCAAGATGATAACCATCTTTAAAACGAGAAAATTGTGGGACATCATTGAAAATGGAGTTATGTTGAGTACGTCTTTTGAAAACACACCGGCAATGATCAGAGAGAGAGATGATCATGTGATGAAGGATATGATGGCCCTTCAGATCCTTCAATGTGCAGTTTCAGATTCAATATTTCCAAGAATTGCTCCCGCATCGAGTGCGAGAGATGCATGGAACGCATTAGAGATGGAGTTCTAGGAAGTTCTCAAGTAAGAATGATTAATCTTCAATCTCTACGAAGAGAGTACGAGAATCTGAAGATGGATGAGAGTGAAAACATAAATGGTTTCACAACGAAGTTGATTGAAATAAGCAATCAACTTAGAGTTCACGGTGAGGAGAAGTCCGATTACCATTTGGTTCAAAAGGTTTTGATCTCTTTACCGGAGAGGTTCGACGGCATAATTGCTGTTCTTGAACAAACTAAGGACTTTTCAGTCTTGTCAATAACTGAAATGATAAGTACCTTAAAGGCGCATGAGAAGCGCCTGAATATCCGAGAGGAGCGTATCAATGCGGATGCGTTCTATGGAGGAGAGCTTGGTTCAAAAGGAGGAAGCAAGAAAGGAAATAAATGTCATGAGAAGACCAAGAGATGGTGTGGCATGTGTAAAAGAAACAATCACAATGAGGTAGATTGTTGGAAAAGAAAGAACGGAGGCGTTCCGCAAATGATTGCGAAAAATGAAACGAAGTGTTATGTATTGACAAACCGGGTCACATAGCGATGGACTGCCGGCTTAGAAAAAGAGAAAGGGTAAATCTAGGCTTAGATTAATCAATTGATGAAGAAGAGGATCAACGTCACATGCTCTTTAGTGCAGTAGAGGAAGAAGAACTAGGCGTAACGATGAAGCCATGATCAAGGAGGAGTGTTGGAAGTGATAAGTCTTCACGTTAGTTTGTTAACTTAGGAAATTTATATAATATATAGTTAAGTAACTTAGGGTTATATAAACATTAAGTTAGTTATATGATTGGTCGAATAAATAAAATCTGTTCATATCATCGAAGAGTTACGAATAGAATGAGTAACCGCAAAACAGTTACACTTGTATGTGTGTGTCTCCACATTGGGTTGTCTTCTAGAGACGTGTCCCTTAGTCAAAGTGTGTTATGTAAACCTATATATACAGTTGATACATCAATAATAAAGTGTGTGTGTTTTCGTTAAAGAAAGAACAAAAGACGTTGAGTGTGGAACAAGAAATAGCGTAAGTGAGAAACAAAACAGAGTAACATCTATTGTTGTCCGATCTTTAAAGACTTTGAGTGAGCAAAGTTCTACAGTTACATGAGAGAAGCTGTGTTATTTTCATTATTTAAAAAAAAAAAAAAATCTTGTGGGTGATATCTTGTGTACTAGCATTGAAATCGAGCTAAACAACTCAACCATCTCTCCACTTCATGTATACTTCTTATGGTTTAGTAGTTATGAACGATTGATATCGAAGACCACCATATAAACCAAAAAATATTATATGCAGTATATCAAGGATACCATTTTATTACGTGCTTTGTTGTAGAAAATTTGTTGACTCGAATTCTGAATTCGAAGTGTTTGAGAGAGTATTTTCTTTGGGGGTTTTAACATCATTGGTAATTCTACTTGTAAATCTTACAAACAATTAATTAAATAGAATCACTTTTCTTTTATACCGCTTTTATACCGTACATTTAAATTAGAAATGAACTCCTTGATTGGTTTTCTAATCCGAAAGAACTGAATTTACAAAGAAAAAAAAAGTCCAAATCCAAATTGTAAACATAACATCAGAACAAACCAGAGCAGAACATATGATATGATATAGTGAATAAAAGATAGTCCTTTATCTTTTTTTTTTCTGACAGAAACACTAATCCATTAAACCGAATTGTTCACGATACAAAGATTTTCAAAAGCCAATAAGGGCTACAACCACATCGGTGGTGCAATGTTTAAAATCGCAAAGTACAAGGGACAAAGAGTCACAGTCTTGGCCATCTGATCCGCTGTAGCATTAGCAGTCCGAGGTGTATGTGCAAAAAGGAAGTTGGTCCCTGTCGAGAATGCATTATGCAGTTCTGAAGTGACGCTTCCCAATCTTGGCCAATCCTTTGGGTCCGTAAGTGCTTTAACCAAATCCAAACAATCTGTTTCAGAAACAACATTGTTATATCCCAACATCTTCACACACTTCACTGCCAGACTAAAGCTGAGGCTTCTGCAACTAAAGAGGAGGACAATTTCGGGTAACATTTGGCACCTAAATGCCTTATCTTCCCCGTATGATCATGTAATAGCCCACTGACGCCACTCTTATCAGAAGATTCAGACCAAGTGGCATCAAGATTACACTTCAATTGTTGAGGGGGAGGGCAAGACCACTTGTGAGCCCTGCGAGTACCTGAAGGAGCCCCGAAAGGCTAGGAGATATTGCTAACTCATTTGCTAGCAACCACAAATTAGTTTCTGCAAAAGCTTTCTCAACCACTGCCTTGGGGGAACAGTCCTGATTCGAGAAAACCAAGTCATTTCTCACCTTCCAAATGTACCACAAAAGCCATGGCCATGACCTAAACCTTCTCATATCCTCATCATTCAAAGACTTGTTCGGGAGTAGAAGAGCTACCAGATTCTCAAAAAGTGAGTCACCTGGGTGAGGATAAAAAAGATAACTTACTAGGGATAAGGCCCAGATTACTCGCGCATAAGGACAGCTGAACAACATATGATTGACGATCTCAGTCTGATCTCCGCATCTGCAGCAAACCCCTGACTTTGTTAGATGCTTTTTGAGCATGTTCCCATTTACTGCAAGGCAATTGAAAATGCAGCGCCACAAAAAGTGTCTAATTTTTGGGGATGTTTTGGTTCTCCAAAGTGCTGAGAAGAGAGGTGACAGGCTTGGCTTGATATTGCCTTGAGGCTCCTGACCTTGGGGAGAGGTGGAGGACCAAAGCCAGTAGCCTGACTTGACTGTGTATTGACCATGCTTATTATGAATCCAAGTGTATCCCGAGCTTGAGCTACCCCCTATTATGGCCTCCTGGTTTAATCTAGGTGATGAGATCTACTTCTTCCTTCTTGAAGCCCTCTATAAGCCTTGACAAGCACCATTCATCTGAGTTTAACTCCTTAAATTTACTTAGTGTGAAACTATGGAGATCAAAGTTTTCTCTGGGAATTGGAGCTCTTGGGGGATCAGTTGCAAGCCAGGAATCTTTGAGCATGTCAATGCTTGAACCATTCCCAAAGTTCCTCTGCAGACCCTTTTTCATCAAATGTTGTGCTGCTTGGATGCTCCTCCAGCCGTATGAAGGACGGGAACCAACAGGTGCCTTTAGAGCTGTGCAATGTGGAAAGTATCTAGCCTTCAAAACTTTACTTAGAAGGGATGACTCCATGGTGCATAGCCTTCAGAACTGTTTGCCAAAGAGAGCCAGATTGGAGCCTTCAATGTCTCTGAAACCCATGCCTTCTTCTAGCTTAGATTTTCCATTCTTCTTCCACGATTTCCAAGCAATCCCCTTATCAGTGTCCGGGTTTTTCCACCAGAATCTTGAAAGCTTACTTGAGAGTTTCTTGCAAAGGGATTTGGGGAGTCAGCCCATGGTGTAAGTTGGCAGAGCCATTATCTTTGGTGAAATTCGTAAACAAATAACTATTTTTCCCCTTTCAAATACTCGTGTTTTCTAGTTTTGAAAAGGGAAAAAAATCCAAATGGTTTGAGATATGAACCTCATGATGGCTGTAATTGATTATATTCTTGTTTTTTGCACAACAATGTTTTCCCCCTAAAATTGGAAGCGTGAGATACAAGGAATAAATTAAAAGAAGACACATGAACCTAACCTCTATGATTTTAATTTCGGCCGAGGCCTCTATGTTTTCATCTCACAGCACACCACTATGACATTATCCGGTTTGTACTCCATAGTCTCTTAATTTCTTTCCTTTCCGATTTTCATAACAGTAGACTTGGTATCTTTTCTTTTTGTCCACAAGTACCATTCCTATTATAAACTTGCACATGGGAAAAGAAGATAGAGTGGTGACTCAAAATTGGTAGAAAAGTGGAATTCACTCCCAAGAGTAGAGCATGAAGAAGATGATAAATTAACCATCCATCATCATAAACAGAAGGTGCTAAGAACAGAGAAACTTTGCGTGCTTGAGTGGATAATTTGCTTCAATCTGCGGAAGCAAACATATCAAAACCTTTGTAGTACCAACAATATAACCTCTGAAACCAGAGAGGTCTAGTTATAATATCGGTGTAGGAATAGTAAACAAAGAAAATTGTTGGAACCAAGAAGATGTAATGAAGAAACAAAACGATATCAAAATTATAGAGCATGAATTAGACCAAATATCATCTTGGGTTCCAATATAGGTACGACTTGCATGGACGGAAAAAATTGCTAAAGGCATGAACGTGACTTGAAGCAGAAAGTATCTTCCCTGTAGGCGGCACCATGTTTACGAGTTCCATGAGATTTTTTAGATGCTCGAAGATTACAAGCGAGTAAACATTTGCGGTCTAAGTTCCATAGGTAGATGATGTCGATATCAAAATTGTAGATTGACATTGGAACACACTTAAAACAAAACCATGTTGAGTTCCCATGCCTTTTCCCAATTCCAAGAATCACTTTTAAGTCTCCAAACCCTAATATTATAGCTCTTTACCTCGTCTATCAATCCAGCTTCAATAAGCACAAAATATCTTTGCGAGGTGGTGCATATCTTCTTATTTTGTGGTGAAGGAAAACTATTTCTACAGCTTGCACGCTCATGTTGTGAACCAAGTCTCTCTTTCTCTCTTTCTCTCTTTCTCAGTGTATTTGCTCTGTTATCTCTTCTCTCAAAGTGGTCTCAGATTCAAAGCAATGTAACAGGAAAATATCAACTTTATTTAATGAGAATGGGTTTTACAGCGAATCTGAAAAGAAAGCACAAACAAGAAAAAACGATATCATAACACTCTCTCTCATAAAGGTTATGCCTCTAGCATAAAGCTAGCCCTACAATCAGCAACCAAAAACCTGTCTTGTTCTGCCTTAAGGATTGTTCAGCTTTAGTCTTTAGGCGCAGGAGCCTGCCTTGCTACCGTACCACCCTTGTTTTTATTGTCCAGCTCATCACTCTTCACTCTTTCACCAAGTTTTGCCATCTGTCCAAGTGAATCAGCCTCCTTTTGCACCTTTTTCTTAGTCTTTCTTCTGAAATATACGTTTAAGGGCTTATCAATACTCCCTCCTTTGAGAGGGAGCTTGTCCCCAAGCTCCATGTTAGGAAACTGCTGGAGAAGGGATTGCACCAATATCCATTCGTTATCCTCAGCTATGAACCCTTTCCAATGCACTAATGCCTCTAGTTTCCCGGTTGCATTGTATCGAGTATCAAGTATCTCACCCGGCTCGATAACAATGTTCTCCACTTCAGATAAAGCCGGTGGTAGTGCAGAAATAGGCAAGTCAGCTCCTAGAGCTTCTTTGAGAAGATAGATGTGAAACACATTGTGGATTCGAGAGCCTTCCGGAAGTTGTAGCTTGTAAGCAACCTTCCCTATGCGTTCAAGGATTGTATAAGGACCATAGAGCTTAGCTACCATTTTCTGACTGATTCTTTTTGTTACCGACGCTTGTCTATATGGTTGTAGCTTCAAGTAAACCTTCGTCCCCACCGCAAATTTAATATCACGTCTTTTCTTGTCAGCTGCGCTCTTCATGATGGCTTGTGCCCGTTGGAGATTGGTCTTGACTTCGGTTAGTATACGATCCCTTTCACGCAAAGCCTCCTCTAGTTCAAATTTTTTTGTAGCACCCTGCTCAAACTTGATGATTGCTGGCGGTTCTCGACCATAGACCACTTTGAAGGGTGTGGTCTTTAGAGAAGTATGGTATGCTGTGTTGTAATGATATTCAGCCCAAGACAAAAATTTCTTCCACGATCTGGGTTGAGTAGAAGCAAAACACCTCAAATAGCATTCTAACGTTCGATTCAATACCTTTGTTTTAAAAGCATATGTGAATGAGAGCTAAAGCTCCGTGAGAGGTAAAAGAAACTTTTGGATTTTTTTTTTCTTTATTTCTTATTAATCGATTACAATGCTGAGAGCTTTTACAGATCGTTATATAGATTGTTTAGACTCAACACAAAGATGACAGCTGTCTAAATTAGTCCGTTGCTTCTTACTCTAACGGCTCGAATCGATTCTTCAGAGACAGCTCATGCTTTTGCAATTTTGGATTGGATCTATGAGCTGTTTCAATCTGTGCCATTCCTTGATTCTTGATTGCTTTGACTGGAGTAATCGATGGCTGAGTTTTCATCTTGATTTGTAATCCCGAAGCTGTACTGACGATTTGTTTTGCAGGYTGTATTTTGTCATGACTCGTTGGAGAARAGGAAGACGACTGCTTTAGGTTGTTGCAGTCAACAACTTCATGCTGTTTYTCATGTGATGAAATGGCAAGCTCTCTTCCGTTTCTAGACTGCATGTTGTTTCCAACTGCACTGCTTGTTGTTTTCTCTGTTATTGAAACGCCATCGTTTTTGTTTTTGACACTTCTTCTTCCTGAGATCTGATTTTTGCAGACTTCAGGTGCCGACAATGGTGATTCATGTCTGGATTCACTAATAGCCCCCCTCAAACTCGRGGTAGGAGGGTTTTCGACACCRAGTTTGAATCTTAATTCAGAGAAGGGTTGGATTGGTAGCGATTTGGTGAAGATATCGGCGATTTGAAGCTGAGATGGTATATGTCGGACGAGCAATGATCCAAGAGCTACCCTTTCACGGACATAGTGGTGATGTGTTTCGAAATGTTTCGTTCGAGCATGATATGCTGGGTTTGCAGTGAGATAAACAGCAAACAGATTGTCGCAAAACAGCTCAGGCGTTACTGTCAGTGGTACTCCCAAATCTTTTAAAACTGAGCTTATCCATGTCAATTCTGATGCTGTGTCGGACATAGATCTGTATTCTGCTTCGGTAGAGCTTTTTGCTACTGTATCTTGTTTCTTAGAAGACCATGATATAAGATTATTTCCTAGAAATGTACAGTAACCGCCAGTTGATCTTCTTGTTGTTTTACATCTTGCCCAGTCACTATCGCTGTATGCTCGAAGTATGCAATCTGTGTCTTTTCTAAATGTAATTCCCATTGTAATAGTGCCTTTCACATATCGGAGTATCCTCTTTAATAATAGAAAGTCAGATACTGTCGGAGAATGCATCTTTTGGCACACAAAATTTACTGCATACTGAATGTCTGGCCTTGTCAATGTTAGGTACTGAAGTTTACCTGCAAGGCTGCGAAAATATGTGGGATTTGAGAAGGATTCCTGCTGACCGGAAGCTTGATCAGGCTGCAATGGCAGTGGTGTTGGTGAAGGGGCACAATCTCTCATGGATGCAGCCACAAGTAAGTCCTCAGCGTATTTTTGCTGAGATATGAATAATCCTTCTGAGTAATTTTGAGCTTGCATTCCTAGGAAGTACTCCATGGGTCCTAGGTCTTTCATTTTGAAGTTGTAATTCAGTCCTTCAAGCAATCTTGACATTAGGGCAGAGCTATTTCCTGTTAATATCATATCATCTACATAAAGCAGAAGTATGATTATATCATTTCCTTTGGTGCAGATGAAAAGAGATGGATCCCTTATGCTGCAGCAAAAACCAAACTCGATCAGGTATGTACTAAATTTATCATACCATGCTCTTGGGCTCTGTTTTAGCCCGTAGAGTGACTTGTGCAGATGACACACATGAGTAGGCTTTGTTGGATCAATGAAACCCRCTGGTTGATACATGTAAACTGTTTCTGTAAGGTCTCCATGTAGAAAAGCATTTTTCACGTCCATTTGTTTTAATTCCCAACTCATTATTGTTGCTAAATGAAGCACTAGTCTCACTGTTGCTGTCCTTACAACAGGACTATATGTTTCAAGGTAGTCAATCCCCTCTTCTTGACTAAATCCTTTTGCAACTAGTCTTGCTTTGAGTTTATTCAAACTGCCATCTGCATTTAACTTAGTCCTAAACACCCATTTGCTTCCCAGCACATGCATTTCAGGTGACAAAGGCACTAAAGACCAAGTGAAAGTCTCTGCACAGTTATTCATTTCTTCACACATTGCTTCTTTCCATCCTTTGTCTTTTAATGCGGCTGTCACAGTTTTAGGTTCTGGATATGAAACTTTGTGTGTAAGTAGAGCATATCTAGGATTGGGTTTCCTTATTCCTGCTTGCAGCCTTGTTACCATTTTGTGTTCCCTGTTTGATGGTTGTATGGTGTTTGTATCAGCATTTGTTGTCTCTGTTTCTGAAGTTTCAGATGATGCAGATGATTTGTCAGCTGAAGTAGATGTAGACTGAGGACCTGCAGGCGTGTCGGGTCTACTTGGTGATAACATGGTGCTGTCGCCTATATATAGAAGCAGATTCAAAGTCTGTCGTACGCCCAGTACACCTGTTATTACCAGTAGTAAGCACTCCCTGCTGGTTATTTCTGGAAGATGAGGGTAATGCTGGGAAGTTTGATGTGTCTAGAGACCAAGGAGCTGCTGCTGCTACCGACAATGGTTCATCTGATTCTGCTGCTACTACAGTTTCTCTCTCTTCTCCTTCTGTAGGTAGAAAACTCTGCTGCCATGATTTATAAATAGGTGTAGTGCCTTTTTCTTGTAAGTTTTTGTAGCACTCTAGGAGCGGAAATGAACCTTCATTAAACCATACATGTCTACTAATGTAGATTCTTCCTGTGAGAGGGTATAAACACCTATAACCTTTGTATTTTTCATTGTATCCGAGAAATACACAGTTTAGTGATCTTGGTTCCAGTTTATTTGTTGTGTAGTCTCTCAAGGTAGGAAACCAGGAGCATCCAAACACCCTTAAGGCAGAGTAATCTGGCACCTTTCCACTCAACCTTTCAAACGGTGATATGAACTCTTCCAGGGCTGAAGTAGGCAGAAGATTGCTGAGATAGTTTGCAGTGTAGAATGCTTCTACCCAGAATTTTTGTGGCAGCTTAGCTTGGAACATCATAGATAGGCCTAATTCAGTTATATGTCGATGTTTCCTCTCAGCAATTCCATTTTACTGTGGGGTATAAGGACAAGAAATATAATGCTGAACCCCTTTTTCTTGTAAATGAGTTAGAAATCTTGTGGTCACAAACTCTCCTCCTCCATCACTTTGAAATATAGTGATTTTGCTGTTGAATTGGTTTTCCACCATCTTTTGAAATGCAATGAATGTTTCACAAAAATCAGACTTCTGTTTCAAGGGGTAAAACAACAATACCTTGAGAAGCTATCAATCAACACAACATAGAATCTAAAGCCTTGCACTGATTTTATTGGTGAAGGACCCCAGAGATCACAGTGAATTCTCTCTAGGGGTCTAGTTGCTTTGAAAACTGAATTAGGAAATGGAAGTCTAGAGCTCTTGCCAAGCTTACARGGTTYACACACTGAGTTTGACAACTTATTAATGAGAATAGACTTCACAACAGATAACTTATGGAGAACTTGTGAGTTGGGATGACCAAGCCTTTGATGTCAAACATCTTCACTAGCCGATAGTTGACTGGTACAGATGTAGACCTGATTGCCTGGCTGTTTCAATACGTAGAGACCATCACGAGTGTTTCCTTGGCTGAGAAGATTCCTTGTTGCCTTATCATATATACGCACAACATCACAGTCGAATTCCAAGGTGCAAGGATAGTCCTTTGTAAGTTTTGAGACAGATAACAAGGATTTTTTGATGTTTGGACACACTAAAACATTATGTAATGGCAGCATACCTGAGGACGACGGGAGGTTTGTGTGGCCCGTGTGCGTGATAGGGAGGAAGTTTCCATCACCTACCATCACCGTGTCACTRCCTCGATATGCTTCAGCTTGTTGCAGATTTCCAGAGGAATTAGTAAYATGCGCAGAGGCCCCCGTGTCCGGAAACCATTCGTGTCCTCCGTGCTCTGTTACATTCGTTATTCTGAGAGCTGTGAGGGCATTGGCTGGCGGTCCTTCATACTGAAAACTGTTGTCGAACCGATGCCAGCATTTCAGAGCTGGATGWCCTCTTTTCCCACAGATTTGGCAGATTATTACTTCTCCAGTTTCAGCATTTGAGTTTTGCGAGTTTGSAGAGGCAAACTGCTGATGAAAGCCTCTTCCTTTCGTGGTGAAATTGCTTCTTCCTCTGTTGTAGYCAAACCTTCCACCATAACCTCTTCCTGACTGATTGTAAAATCTTGAAGGAGCAGTAGCAAGCGTAGTGTTAAATGCCAAATGTGGATTTACTGCAGGTGTAGACTCATAGCTCTGCAACCTATCTTCGAAACCAGTCAATTTTGGCACAATATCTTCAAATGTGGGATTTGGATAAGTATCCATGGAGCTCTCAATACTAGTTTTTATTGGCTCATAGTCACGCCCCAGTCYGTGAAGAGCTGCGAAGATCTTCATTTTTTCTGGAACTGGACTGTCGATGCTTGTTAGCTGGTCACAAATCCCCTTCACTTCCTTAAGATACACATCCATGGCTTTTTCTCCYTTAGAAACTGTTTGAAGTTTCCTCTGCAACTCAAACAGTCTTGAAGATGAAACTCTATTATAATACTTAGCCAGAGCAATCCACACATCTTGAGCTGTGTTTGTGCCAACAACTATGCTCAGAATATCTTCAGAGAGCGATCCAAGGAGCCATGACTTGACTATTTGATCTGCTTTRAACCACCCAAGGTAATCTGGRTTTGGCGATTCTACTACAGACCCGTCAGCGTCCTTAGTAGAGATGGTTGCAACAGGTGTTTTGCTGGCGCCTGAGATGAAGCCTAACAAGCCTTGTCCTGATAAAAAGGACTCGAATTGTTGTTTCCACAAGATGTAGTTTCGCTCAGTTAATTTCACTGTGACACAGTTTGTTATACTGAGCACAGGATGAGAATATTGTTCCATGGATTCAGCCTATAGCTCGGATACCATAAAAGCATATGTGAATGAGAGCTAAAGCTCGGTGAGAGGTAAAAGAAACTTTTGGATTTTTTTTTTCTTTATTTGTTTGACCAACCGGGATGAGAGTTGGTATGAGAGATGAAGTTTTAGGGATTAACAATCGCTCCTTAAACCAAACTCGGTCTTCTTTTAGTGATAAACCGGGCTTAACCGGCTAGTTCGATTTTAAAATTTGAACCAGTCTCTACAATCCTTCGTCGTCTGCAATTTCCTGAAACAGAGTTTCTCGTTGCATCGGAGAGGGCAACGTGATAGCTAGTAGAGAGATCGCGGACCTTGATTGATGTGGAATTGCGTGATAATCCATCTGCTACACGGTTCGTGTACCCCGGTTTTTACCTGATCTCAAAATCAAAAGGAATAAGTTTGAGGAGCCATTTCTGATGTTCTAATGACACCTCTCGGTCCAACAAGAACTTGAGGCTTTGCTGGTCTGTAGCTACCACGAAGGGACGTCCCCAGCAGGTAATGGTGCCATTTGGTGACCGCCATCACTATCGCCATCAACTCGCGTTCATTGGCGGATTTGAGCTGCTCCCTAGGCTTGAGACCATGACTAAAAAAAGCAATGGGTCTCTTTTCTTGTAATAACACAGCCCCGAGACCAGTAGAGGAGGCATCCGTTTCGATCGTAAACGTCATGTCAAAGTTGGGCAATCTCAAGATCGGAACAGAAGACATGGTCTTCTTAAGTCTTTCAAAAGTAGATTGTGCTTCTTCAGACCATGTAAATGCATCCTTCCGTAGCAGCTCCGTTAAAGGCTTGGCTAAGGTTCCATATCCTTTTACAATGCAGCGGTAGTACCCTGTTAAGCCCAAGAAGCCTCTTAATTCTTTGACCATTGTTGGTGTTGGCCAATGTCGAATCGCTTCAGTTTTCGATGGATCCGTGGCAACACCATCACGTGTGATCACATGTCCCAAATACTTAATCTTGTGCTGACCAAAGGAACATTTTTTTCAACTAGCAAACAGAATGTTATCCTTGAAGACTTGTAAGACAGCCGCTACATGCTGAATATGTTCTTCCTCCGTCTTGCTAAAAATTAATATGTCATCAAAGAATATGAGGACGAATTTACAGAGGAAACGCTTGAAGAGATCATTCATTAGGGCTTGGAAACTTGCTGGTGCATTCATGTGGCCAAAGGGTATAACTAGGAATTCATAATGACCTTCATGAGAACGAAATACCGTCTCGTGTATGTGATAGAGCTCATATTTACAGGTTTTTACATATGAATATAAACTAATACAATGCATTAGAACTATCATTTAGGACTATTTTAGTGCATTTGCATGTGTTTACGTGTTTATAGGTATTTGGAGTAAAATCTACACTTTTGGAGTGTTTTGGAGCCTTAAGAACCCATGGGGACTTTTGAATCACTTGTTCAGGCCAAGAACATCACGGGAAGCTTCCCGAGAAGCTTAACAAAGCAGCATCGACCATGTGCATCAACCCTACGTGGTCGATGCTAGCCCCAACGAAAGAAACTAGAAATTCGATGTTTTGACCTGTCTACACTGTTCGGAGGTTTACGGTCGAACGAGAGGGAATTAAGCTACGAAACGACTTGCTATGGAATATTGATTCAAAATTAAAGCTCTGAGAGTTGGAATTAGGTCAAGAGCTGCTAAGAATATGAAGATATGATTTTTACAAGTCAGGTGACTCTGAACTTACCCGATTTGGACCTACGTGCACGGTTTGGAACATTGCAATCGAACCAGAAGGAATTAGGATGCAAAACGACATGCTATGGAATCTTCACTCATCAGAAAAGCTACACGAATTGGAATCATACCAAACCGAGATCAGATGCGAAAGTTATTCAACTTCTAAACCGGAAGATCCTACACTTGCCTTATTTGGCACCCTGCGAGTTTAATTCGCAAAAGATCTTTCTCCAACCTCCTTGGGCACGACCTAGCCTCCTCTTAAAGCCCTAAACTCTATATAAGGTTGATGTTTTATGTTCTTAACCGATTAGCTACCTTGTATATGTTCCTAAAGCTAGACTCACTCCCTTGAGAGTTTTCTAAGAGCTTGGCCGAAAATAACATGTGTGGCTGAGTGTTTCGGGAATTTCCTATGCCGCGAGAGTGGGTAGAGGGGTTTCGGATATACATACTTGGAATTCTAGTTAATCGATAAATCTATTTTCGACTTGTGAGTTTATCTAAATTAGGTTTGATCAAGTTAGTTTAGCACCTTAGGATCTTGATGCCACGAGAGTGGATTAAGATCTAGGAACTAAACACGTTGAAAGCTTGACTACGCTGTAGAGATGCAGTGGACGGTTGGGCCGGTCGATAACGAGATCGTTCTCAATGCTTGTAAGAGCACCACAAGAGTGGATTTTTACAGAGAGATTAGCATACCACGAGAGTGGACTATTATATGTACGAAATCTCTAGACCGATAGATATCAACAAAGAAAAGATTAAAGAACATCAATTATCTTATTAGAAGATTTCCGGATTCATTTCCAATCACCCTTGGGATCGTTTTCTTTATTATTGCTTAATCGTTATTTAATTTAAAGTTATTTAATTTGTGCATTTTATTTTATGCACTTTTATTTATGCTATTTAATTTATGCAATTTAATTTAAGTAATTTATTTTATGTTATTTATTTTACGCAATTTAATTTACGAAATTTAATTTCTGTTATTTATTTTATGCCCTTTTATTTATGCAACTTTATTTAAGTACTTTTATTTATGTCATTTAATTTATGAACTTTATTTTCCGTAATTTAATTTACGCAATTTATGTTCAGTAATTTAATTATTGTTTATTTATTTTATGCACTTTAGATAATTAAAGCTAAAACCCAAAACTTTATAATTTACCTAGATTAGATTTACTCAATCTATGTGTAGTTACTCTCAGTCTCTGTGGATTGATCCCGCACGTACTACAACTGCATTATTGTGCACTTGCAGTATAATCAGGTTAAACTCCCGAGACTATTTTCTAGTAGAGCTCGGGTGAAACCTGTGAAAGAAGGTGTAACAAACCTTTCGTGATCAAGCTTTTGGCGCCGTTGTCGGAAACTGTACCAATAGCTATAGAGATTTGGTCTGAATCTTAGACTAGGTTTATTTTTATTCTCTTATTTTGATTTAATTTTGTTTTTGATTTTTCAGATAAAGATATAATTATAATAATAAGGAACCAGTTGCTGGACTGGATGGACGAGAGATGGATGCGTAAGCCAAAAGCTACTCGAACAATAGGCATGGTCGACGAGCCAACAAGCCAAAGCCACCATATTGGCATACAACCACCACCAGTGGGAGTGGACGAGTTCGAAATCAAGGTCGACTTGATTAACATGGTCCAAAACGGAAAGTTCCAAGGTCTATCAACGGAGAACCCTATAGAGCATTCTGATCACTTCGACGAGTTGTGCGATATGGTAAAAATAAACGGTCTCTCTAAAGATGCATTGAAGCTCCATTCATTTCCATTTTCACTTGGGGGTGAAGCACATCAGTGGGCAAGATGCAAATCATGGAATGACTCTAGTGGAGAACTTGGCTCAACGTGAAACAAGCCTGGAAGAGGACCACGATCATCTGAGTAGACATGTCGATATCCAAGAGGACGAGGAGGAGCTGACCATCGACGCATTGAACAAACAAATATACAGGTTTTTGAAGTTAAAGCCAAGAGCGGTAAACTACGACAAATTTTTTCAAGACGATCAAATGCTTTCCAAGGATGGATATGCCGAGGTATGCCACGTCACGGAGTACCAACCTTGCTTTCCTACGGAGCCTACTCACCAAAGTCATCAGAGGAGTCTTATCTCGGAGGAAAACGTTTCAGCAAGGTCTTTAACGGAGCCCATCGAGCCAAGGCATCGACCACACCAGGTCGATGCTCTTTCCACTGAACGTCCCCATCGAGCACAGTCGGTCGATGTGCTTCCAGAGGCAAGTCCTGAACCTATGCATCGACCGGCCATGGTCGATGCTAAGCCTGGCGACGGAGACCATCGACGTCAGCATCGACCAGGCAAGGTCGATGCCATTCCTAGAGGACCCATCGAGCATACACATCGAGCAGGAGGGGTCGACGCCAAGCTGACAATGGAAGACATCGACGCAAACATCGACTAGGAGCGGTCGATGCTAATCCAGGAGCCTTCACATCGACCAGACGAGGTCGATGCCCTTCAAGGAGTGACAACCAGACTTTCACATCGAACAGAAGCAACCGATGCACCTCTGAGGACTCCCGAGACCGCTCACACATCTCTGAAATATCCACATGATGACCTCCTTGGAAGCATAGGACATGATTATGAGCCGAATCGAAGCTACAACATCATCACCAACAAGGACAACCACGTGGTAACCCCTCTCTCGTTCATTAAAGAAGGAAGAAATCCCTCGAGACCGAAGTTCTTTGGTGGGAATGTTCAGCACAATCAACGAAGGATACTCGAATTCATCCAACCAATCAAGCAGGAAAGGCTTCAGACGTATGCATCCTGGAGACAAGATCATTCCAAGAAAAGAACCCAGTTATAACACTTTAAAAGAGGGAAGATCCCGAACAATACAAAGTGTCGTGTTCTATCCAAGGTTTTGAGTTCGATGACACTCTATGTGACTCCGGAGCAAGCATCAATATCATGTCCATGGAGAGAACTACGCTGATAGGAATCACAAATCTTCAACCATCGAAGGTTCAAATTGGACTCGCCAACGCCGATGTAATGAATTCAAATGGTGTAGCTAAGGATGTCATGGTTTGGATCGGAAATTGTAGTGTCCCTACGGACTTCCACAAACTTGACATGAAGGCGGATGATGGTACTCAAATCATCCTTGGAGGCCCATTTCTTGCAACGGTTGGAACGGTGATCGATTGGCCTAAACGACGAGTCTCGTTCACATTGGTGAACAAAGAGGTGTTCTATAATGTGATCCCAACTGATAGACCTCCACCACAACTTCCACCGGCCCATTCTATAAGATCGTCGAGCTCACGACGTTAAAAAACCATTCTATCTTTTTAATACTTATTTTTCAATTTTTCGCTATTTTTGTTTTTCCTTTTTTTTTCTTTTTTTGTTTTAATTTTCAGGATATTTATACCTTTAAAAAAAACTTTTTTAATCTTAAATTTTTCGTATTTTTTCATTTTTTAGTTTTAATATTAAATTTTAAACGCCTCTTATTTAAAAAAGAAAAAATAATAATAATAAAAAAAAATAATACATATATATATTGTTATTTCATTTTTCTTTTGTCGTTTTTGTGTTTTAATTTTCAGGTTATTTTCAACATAAAAAATATATATATAAATCAAGGACTTGAAAACGTGGGAGTTAATCATACCCACGAACCCGATAAGAAAAGTCAGGTATGAATTTTCTTGCTTTTTACCCCCTTTATGGTTTTATGTCACAACGCGGACATTGTGATTTAAGTGTGGGGGAAGTCTTGCGATCTATGGAGGTAATTTTTTTTCCTTGATATCTTTTTGATGGAAGTTTTACCATAAGTTTTTTCGCATTTTGAGAGATTGTTACACTCTTTTCCTCATTCATAGGTTCAGTAACATGTGAAAAAGTTTTTAATGAGGTAGCGATATAAATTGTTAATTGTGTTATTTTTGTTTATGTTTGGATGCTTTGTTGGATAGTGTGTGATCTTTACTAGGAAATTTAGAAAATCTATGAGTGGATCAATAAACCCCAAAAGGATCATTCTTCCGGAAACTTAGACGAATCGGAGTTGAATTCTCACCATAATGAATTTAATTATTCTCGATTTGGGGCTTGAGATACATTGGACATGATACCTCTATGAGACCCTGCAAAGCTCATCTATGTAAGTACGATTCCCCTCTTTCTTCCCTTCGATTAGATAAGAAAAGAAAAGACAGAGAAGAGAAAAGAAAGAAAAATGATATAGAAGCGAACCGGGCATTGGAAGCAACCACTTTCAATGTTCACGTCTCAAGAAAACTTGTCCTATAAAAGCTTAAGAGAAAAGGCGATCGATAAAAAAAAATGATACCCTAGAAAAGTAGGGAAAAATCGATCGACCTTGAAGTGAGAAAAGGAAGAGGAAAGGAATTGTACAAAGACGGTTTTGAGCTTACAGAAATCCGAAAGAGTAAGTGTTCGTGTCCTTTGATTGATGTTTCCAAGTTGAGAACCCATGCTTAAAATAAAAAGAGGAGTCAACAATGAGGAGTCTAGGATCGAAGGAGGAGCGGTTCGAACTAAGGTGAGTTGCTATGCTTATGGCGAAGTACATGAGTACGGTAGAGATGATTCCAATTCCACAAAGACGAAAAGCACTTAACACAACAATGTCACAAAGTATAAGTTCACTCTCCTTATCTTTATCGTTTTTCAATAAAATAACTTCACTATACTTGGATTTTGTTTGCTTGAGGACAAGCAAAGGATAAGTGTGGGGGAGTTGATAGAGCTCATATTTACATGTTTTTACATATTAATATAGACTAATATAATGCATAAGAACTATCATTTAGGACTATTTTAGTGTATTTGTATGTGTTTATGTGTTTATACGTACTTGGAGTAAAATCTACACTTTTGGAGTGTTTTGGAGCCTTAAGAACCCATGGGGATTTTGGAGTCACTTGTTTAGGCCAAGAAAATCACGGGAAGCTTCCCGAGAAGCTTAACAAAGCAGCATCGACCATGTGCATCAACCCTACGTGGTCGATGCTAGCCCCGACGGAAGAAACTCGAAATTCGACGTTTTGACCTGTCTGCACTGTTTGGAGGCTTACGGTCGAACGAGAAGGAACTAAGCTACGAAACGACTTGCTATGGAATCTTGATTCAAACTGAAATCTCTGAGAGTTGTAATCAGGTCAAGAAAATCTCAGAATAAGAAGATATGATTTTTACAAGTCAGGTGACTCTGAACTTGCCCAATTTGGACCTACGTGCACGGTTTGGAACATTGCGATCTAACCAGAAGGAATTAGGATGCGAAACGACCTGGTATGGAATCTTGACTCATCAGAGAAGCTACACGAATTGGAATCATACCAAACCGAGATCAGATACGAAAGTTATTCAACTTCTAAACCAGAAGATCCTACACTTGCCTTATTTGGCACCCTGCGAGTTTAATTCGCAAAAAATCTTTCTCCAACCTCCTTGGGCACGACCTAGTCTCCTCATAAAGCCCTAAACTCTATATAAACACATGTAATTCTCATTAGAATGGGTTCCCACTTTTTGCACAATTTTGTAGCCACCACTTAGAGAGAAATCTCATATGTTCTTTTGTTCTTAAGTTTTATTATTCAAGTTCTTTAGTTCTTCTTCTTGTTCTTCTATCGCTTTATTTACAGTTTTTTTATTGTTTATCTTGTCTTCTATCTCATATACTGCTGTTACCCTCGGAGTTATGAGTGAGTAGATCCTATAGATCTCTAGGGTGGAGATCGATGATGGGATCTACTGATTAGAGGTTGATGTTTTATGTTCTTAACCGATTAGCTACCTTGTATATGTTCCTAAAGCTAGACTCACTCCCTTGAGAGTTGTCTAAGAGCTCGGTCAAAAATAACATGTGTGGCTGAGTGTTTCGGGAATTCCCTACGCCGCGAGAGTGGGTAGAAGGGTTTCGGATATACATACTTGGAAATATAGTTAATCGATAAATATATTTTCGACTTGTGAGCTTATCTAAATTAGATTTCATCAAGTTAGTTTAGCACCTTAGGGTCTTGATGCCACGAGAGTAGATTAAGATCTCGGAACTAAACACGTTGAAAGCTTGAGTACGTTGTAGAGATGCAGTGGACGGTTGGGCCGGTCGATGACGAGATCGTTCTCAATGCTTGTAAGAGCACCACGAGAGTGGGTTTTTACAGAGAGATTAGCATACCACGAGAGTGTACTAATCTATATACGAAATCTCTAGACCGATAGATATCAACAAAGAAAAGGTTAAAGAACATCAATTCTCTTATTAGAAGATTTCCGGATTCGTTTCCAATCACCCTTGGGATCGTTTTCTTCATTATTGCTTCATCGTTATTTAATTTAAAGTTAATTAATTTATGCATTTTATTTTATGCACTTTTATTTATGCTATTCAATTTATGAAATTTAATTTAAGTAATTTATTTTATGTTATTTATTTTATGCAATTTACTTTACGCAATTTAATTTACGCAATTTAATTTCTGTTATTTATTTTATGCCCTTTTATTTATGCAACTTTATTTAAGTACTTTTATTTATGTCATTTAATTTACGCACTTTATTTTCTGCAATTTAATTTCTGCAATTTAATTTATGCAATTTATTTTCAGTAATTTAATTATTGTTTATTTATTTCATGCACTTTAGATAATTAAAGCTAAAACCCAAAACTCTATAATTTACCTAGATTAGATTTACTCCTGCAATCTCTGTGTAGTTACTCTCAGTCTCTGTGGATCGATCCCGTACGTACTACAACTGTATTACTGTGCACTTGCGGTATAATCGGATTAAACTCCCGAGACTACTTTCTAGAAGAGCTCGGGTGAAACCTGTGAAAGGTGTAACAAACCTTTCGTGATCATATGTCGTCTTCTTTCATCCGAATTTGGTGATATTGATACACAGAGTTTTAACCCAATTAAATCACTGCAAGTGCACAGACAATCGCAGTAGTATAAGAGGAATCGAATCCACAGAGACCAAGGTTACACTATGATTTTGTGAGATTTTTAAATAAAGCTAAGACAGAATATGAAGTTGTTTTGGTGACAGAGATTGCAAACAAATAAACGATGTGAATACGATAATTAAAATAGACTAGGGTATTTCTCCGTATTCGAGATGAAACTTGAGCAACTATTCAGGATTAAATTCAGCATAAGTCTAGAACTCGAATATAAAAATAAGAACAACCCACTCTCGTGGCGCAGAACTCTTTATCTAACAACCTAAATACCTAAACTCTCGTTTGGACCTAGGGATGAAGATAAGCATTAATGTATTGATTCAATATGTTCACAAGCAACCGCACCAACTCTCGTTGCCTACGAATGAATGCTCACCAATGTCTCTTCTCGCAACCTAAAACACTCTCATGAATAGGTTTAACCTAAGATCATAGATTAAGTGATCAGTTTAATCTAGGCATTGAGTTTAACAAATGGCGAAGACAGTAAATAATCGGATCCTTTCTGTACTCAAGTTATCAAATCATGAATACCATCGAAAACCCTAATCTAGCCAAGGAACTACTCAGCCATGGAAGAACAAATCACAACAATGGATAAAAAGGAATTCATGAATAATATTGAAATAGAATAAGGTTCAGAATTCTTCTCAAACAAGGTTGTGGCTGATCCTCGGATCTTACAAGCATGAACCAAAATAAATCTCCAAAGTCGATGAAATCAGAGAAAAAGGAGAAAAACAAAGTGACGGAAAAGAAATGACTCTAGGGCTCGTGCAGCTTTTTCTACTGGCGGCTTCTCTCCTTATTTTGCCACATCAACACGTCAAAATTAGGTAAAAATCGAAACCCTTAATAATTCTCGAGCACCAGCAGCACTGCCGATGGGTTCGCGTCTGTGCTCTATAACTGTGATTTGGTCCTTTTCTGCTCCAAAACTCAATTAGCTCCAGTCCATTCGATTCCATGCTCCAAGACTTCATTCTAACCTGATAAGACTCAAAAACGACTCGAAAGACACAAAAAGACTCAAAAAGGGTTAGTAAATGTAGGCTAAAATCCTAACATATCAACTCCTCCGGACTTAGACCTTTGTTTGTCCTCAAACAAACTAGGAAAAAGAACAGAGAAGAGGCTTGAAAATCACGGGAACTCGCTTAGCTATTGGGGATGCCTAGACTTCATACGGCTCGTCACTAGGTGTTGGAACGCGATCCTTTCAACCATGGGAATCATCAAACCTTAGTTACTCACAATCCAAAGGAAATTTCGGAATCTCCATTGCTATCTCTTTACATAGATTAATGAAATAGAAGTGCAGTGATCTTACCAGGGGGAATAATAATCCAAAGGGTGCCAACTTCTTCTAACCAAAGACCCTCTCCCATATAACTTTCCTCTCCACTCTTTTCCTCTTCCAAAACCGCCATCTTTTTGCTTATTTTTTTTTACAGCCATCGGTTTTCATTTGCCGATGCTCTACAGCCATCACTTTTCTGATGCTCTTCTTTATTTGGTGGGACAAATCTCCATGAGGTCACAAAGGATACACGGGTCTACGCATCATCCCTTGGTTCACTTCGACTTTTAGTTTCCCTTACAACAAGCTTTCCATGAGGTCACAAAAGATACACGGGTTTACGCATCATCCCTTGGTTCACTTYGGCTTGTTGCTTTGAACTTCTCCTTTTTTTTTTTTTTTTTTTTTTTACTTCAATGGGAGGGAGTGAGAGAGGAATATCATGCTTTGTGGAGAGTTGCGTGGTCTGTTTTGGCTCGAATAGGTCTTCCCCAATGAACGTCAAACCCCTGAGAAAGAAATTGAATATCCGATTAAAGTTCAATAAAGTTTAAGAGATAACTTTGGTTCAACCTATTTCCCAATGGAAAGGAGCTTTGGGGAGTGTTTAATCCATCCATGATCTTCCGGAACAGAACCTCCACCAATCTGTGAGTCATAAAATCTCAAGTCAAATAATCCAATAGATCAAGGTCATAATTCCCTAACAGTTTTGACTCAATAAAAACACAGCAACTAGACTCGAACAAACTGACTCAATCAAATAAAAGAAAAAGAAAAACTAGACCTGAAACAAAGCCTCAAAGACAAAGAAAATGAATTAGTAGCAGACCGCTCCCCCGGACTTAAATCACACCGTCCCGGTGTGAAATAGGTCAAAGAGATTAGTCGATTAAAAAGAAAAGAACAATGGATAATACAATGGTGGGTAGAATTCACCGCGAGGTAGCAGTGTCTGGATCGTCTCGGCCAGCTCTGCGCTTCTTCCTGTGGAGGCGCTGGCTTTCGTCTGAACTGCTGGAGGAGGCGTGTGGAGCACCCTGGCGAGCATGTGCTCGACATCTGTCGGTGCTCGAGTTTTTTTTTTTTTTTTTTATAGAATACCTGAAACTTAGAAAATGAAAATATCAGAAAACAAAGAAGGTCTAATAGAAATATGAACACATACCTGTGGGTTGCCTCCCACCAAGCGCTTGTTTTAAGTCGTTAGCTTGACTCGGTTGACCACTAGGCTTGAGGAGGGTCACTCAAGGTGGCAGATCTACCTTCTCCAATACATGGCTCAGCTAAGTATGGCTTGAGTCTCTGACCATTCACCACAAACTCTTCTCCTCTAAGGTTTAGCAAAACTACGGCTCCATGCGGCCTAACCTCTTTGATCGTGAAAGGACCGGACCACCTTGACTTCAATTTCCCTGGAAACAACTTAAGGCGAGAGTTAAACAATAAGACCTGATCATTAGGGGAGAAACTCCTGGGATGATCCTTTGTGTGATATGCCTAGTCCTTTCCTTGTAAATCCGCGAGTTGTCATATGCCATGTGCCTAATTTCCTCTAACTCGTGTAGCTGCATAGTCCGCCTTTCAAGCGCTGGTTTGAGGTCGAAGTTAAGCATCTTTACTGCCCAAGCAGCCTTGTACTCTAACTCAACTGGGAGGTGACACGCCTTACCATACACCAAGTGAAACGGTGTAGTTCCCAAAGGGGTTTTATATGCGGTTCTATAAGCCCAAAGCGCATCATCTAGCTTCTTKGACCAATCCTTCCTCGTTATGTTCACGGTCTTTTGCAATATGTTCTTGATTTCCCTGTTGGAGATTTCRACCTGACCGTTTGTTTGAGGGTGGTAGGGAGTGGAYACCTTATGTTTCACGCCATTTTTCCTTAGGAGGTTTTCAAAGATTTTGTTGATGAAGTGAGAACCTCCATCGCTAATTACCACTCTAGGCACGCCAAACCTTGGAAATATGATGGATTTGAACATCTTGATTACCACTGAGCATCATTCGTGGGGGCCACCCTTTACGTAATCAACCGCAACCAAAATGTATTCGTTCCCATAGGAGGATGGGAATGATAAATCAATCCCCACACACCAAAAACTTCACTTCCGAATGAAGTTCTGAGGCATCTTCATTTTGCCGATGTTCCTTGCCTGACGAGGCATCATCTAGATATAAACCGGAGCATCTCGGAACATCGTAGGCCACCAAAACCTGATTGTAGAACCTTTGAAACTTTGAAAGTGGCAAAGTGTCCAGCATATGGTGAATATGGCAATGATAAAGGATCCCTGTATCTCCGGCCACACATCTCCGAATATCCCATCTGAACAATGCTTATACGAAACGGCTCATAAAGTACCTTTTTACGTCTAGAATTTTTTCTTTTGTTTCCCACGAACTCTTCAGCTCTTCTCAGCTAAGAAGTTGGCTATCTCTCCGAACCAGGGAAAATTGGGTTGGTATCCCTTTTTCGTCTTGAAGAAACATTCAGACGTGTCGGCGGTGCTATGTGCTATGACGACAACACTGATTGCATAAACTGCTTCACCGGGTAGACTATCATCCATAGGTGTTTCTTCAATACTCATCTAGATAAATGATGCCATTGTCAGCCCCTTTCTTGTCCTTAATCTCCAAGTCGAACTCTTGCAACAATAGGATCCACCTCAAAGTCTAGGCTTGTCTTTCTTAGTGAGCAAATACTTCAAGGCAGCATGGTCTGTATGAACAATCACTTTTGATCCCACAAGATATGATCAAACTTCTCAAAGCGAAACAATGGCTAGAAGCCCTTCTCGGTTGTGGCGTTTTCTGCGCCTCATCCATAGTCCGACTACATAGAAATGACATGTAGCTTCTTGTCTATCCTCTGTCCTAACACCCCTACAGCAAAGTCACTCGCATCATCGTCATGACTTGAAAGGCAAGTCCCAATTGGGTGGCTGAAACAATCGGGCCATAACCAAGGCCCCTTAATAGTGTGAAAGGCCTCTAAGCATGCATCATCGAACTCAAACTTCACCTCCTTACACAGCAATCGTGAGAGGCCTAGCAATCCTAGAAAATCCTTGATGAAACGGCGGTAGAAAATGTCCCAATGCGGATCCCTTTACCGAATTCGGCTGAAACTCATCATCACCTCGATCTTTGCCTGGTCCACTTCAATGCCCTTTTCAGATATCTTGTGTCCCAGCACTATCCCGTCTCACATGAAGTGGCATTTCTCCCAATTGAGAACAAGGTGCTTCTCCTCACACCTTTGCAAACCACAAATTACGACAAACAGAGAAAGAACTCCCAAACACAGAAAAATCGTCCATGAAAACTTCCATAATATCCTCAATAAGGTCAGTAAAAATAGACATCATGCAACGTTGGAAAGTTGCTGGGGCGTTACACAAACCGAACGGCATGCGGCGATACGCGAAAGTGCCATAAGGACATGTGAACGTCGTCTTTTCTTGGTCGTCAGGGTGGATGGGAATCTGGAAAAAACCTGAATAACCATCTAAGAAACAGTAGTAAGGATGATTAAGCGTCAAGCATTTGATCATAAAGGGCAGCGGAAAATGATCCTTGCGAGTAGCGATCATTCCGATAATCTATGCACATCCTGTGTCCAGTTACTGTCCTAGTTGGTATCAACTCGTTCTTATCATTTTCTATCACAGTAATCCCTCCTTTCTTAGGTACTACATGTACAGGGCTAACCCATTTGCTATCAGAAATAGCGTAAATCACACCAGCCTCTAGAAGTTTCATTATCTCTTTCTTGACGACATCTTTTAGATTCGGATTTAACCGTCTCTGATGCTCGACAGAAGTCATTGATTCATCTTCTAGATGTATCCTATGCATGCATAAGTCAGGAGAAATCCCAGTGATATCATCAAGTGAATACCCTAAAGCTTTCCTATACTTTCTCAATTCACACAAAAGTAGGGTAACCTCAACATTATTCAAGGCCGCATTCACTATCACAGGATATGTAGAGTTAGGACCAAGAAACGCGTACCTGAGCCCAGCTGGAAGGGTCTTAACTCGGGCCTTGAGCTTTCAGGCTCCAAGCGCTAGTTACGAATCGGGAGCATGTGCTCGGTGTTGGAGCATGTGCTCCGTCAATCTGTCGCCTTTTCATCCTCTTCCAGGCTCATATGCAACCATCTCTCTATTCTGTGGCTTGAATCTAGCATTTTGCAAAAACTCTCGAATCACTTTCAGAAAACCGTGCTCACCTTCAACCTTAGTCAAGGCTACTTCCAATGGGTCATCCGCCAACAATTCTTCAGCTACCTCTTCAGCTMTCTCTGAACCATCGTGAACCACGAATGTTTGTCCATCCATCATTGGCTTCTTGAGAAGCTTGTTCATTTCGAATCTCACTAGCATGTCTCCCAATCGAAGATCGACAATCCTTCTTCGACATCTATTATCAGCGTCTGTGCATAAGAATACGCCCCAAGATCAGCGGTCTCTGGCTCCTCAGCTCCGAACCAAAGTCTGCTGGGATGAGTGTATCTCCTATTCGAACGCAAATCCTCAATTATCCCAACTGGTAACTTTGTTGACCAATCACCACGATATTTTGGTAGCTTGAATTTCGTGAATCCCAAGCGTTTTGCCACGGAGTATGGCATCAGATTGACGCTTGATCCTAAGTCACAAAGAGAGCAGGCAAAGGTCGTTTGTCCGATCTTCACCGAAATGACAAATCTACCTGGATCGTCCCTCTTTGTCAGCACCTTGTTCTGGAGTATTGCGCTGCATTCCTTTGTTACCATCATCACACTCTCTTCTTCAACAACCTTTCCAGCCACCAGCTCTTTCATGTACCTTTTTAGGGCTGGTACCATCTGCACTGCATCAACCAAAGGAAGCTTTACCATCAAGTCTTTCAACATCTCCCTACACTTAGCATTTTCCAAATCCTTCCGAGTTTTCTTTGGAGGCACTGGATAAGGAATTCTGGGCACGTAGACTCTCTCTGGAGGAGTTTCAGCGGGTTTGGCGGGAGCACCCTGTGGGAGCATGTGCTCCCGAGGAGGGTTTGGGTGCTCGCTCGGTTTGACCTAAGATTCAGCTGGCGGAGTCTCAACCTGTTTCCCTGAGTGTGAACCATGTTCCAGGATGTATTCATCAGTGGTGATATCTTTCCCCTGGGTATTGTGCTCCATAACACTCTCCTTCCCAGACGTTGGGACTAGTTGGAGGTGCCAACACTTTACCACTTCTCAGCTCCACTGCGTTGACATATTCATTCCTGGGATTCATCTCTCCTTTCCCAGGAAGAGTTCCACTAGGTCGCTTAATCGCCTTGCACTTCATGTTCAAGCTTCTTCTCGTGAGCGATACGGCTTCATACTTCGCATTGAGATCATTATACATGTGATCTACCTTAGCATTGATCTCAGTTGCTGCCTTTTGCTGATTCATCAAGAGCTGCTGCATGAGATTTTTCAGTTCATCTTGAGAGTTTCGTAGTTGATTCTCGTGTATTATGAAATTGTCGTTGTCGAAGTTCCTCCTGAATCGATTCTGGTTTTGAGTCGGGACGAACTGCTTTCTCCTGCTGGTTGCTGGAGTAGAACTTCCGAAACCTTGGGTGTGGCACGATTCATACCTCCACCTTGTCGCTGGATAGATTTGGTCTTGTGGGTTTTCCACATTGGTGTTTCAGTAAGAAAGGTTCTGGTGGCTCCTATGCTTGCATTAACCACTGCTCTGAACATACCCTGCCCACTCAATGCTAATCTCTTGTATAGCAGCATCATCGCCTTCTTCAAAATCTTGGGAGATAGGCATGTTACCACTCATCCACAAAATGCACCGCTTGTTTCTAAGTAGTCGATTTACTTTGCTGTCAGCTCATCAATCTGCCTACGCTGCTCACTTGATCTATCATACTGGAGACTTGTTGCTGGAGCCTCGGCCAAGTTCTCAATCAGCCTCAAAAAGCGCTTCCTTAGTCTTGGTCATAAAGTCGCCACTTGCTGGCTGCATTCAGCGCATTTCTATAATCCCACTCAACACCATCAAGATACCTAGGATCGCTTCATCCTGAACCGTGGTGAGACACTCTTCTTCTGCATCTCTTCAGCCTTTCCCAAGCTTCACAAAAAGCTTCACCCGAATGCTGTTGGAATGAAGATATCTTGTTCCTAATGCGGCGGTTTTCATTTGGTGTAGAAGTGATCCGTAACTCTAACCTCAGCCCATGTGTCAATGAACCTGATGGCAGTGACTTCAACCAACGCGAAGCCTTATCCGCAAGTGAAAAGGAAACAACTTGCACTTGAGAAACTCGCTAGGCACTCCATTAACTGGTGCTGCAAATTTCTTCATTTCAATATGGTCCATAATCTCAGCTGAAGCCCGTGGAAGAGGTGTTGCTTCACCAATGAAATCAACGAGGCTTGATTTCAAAGTCTTGCCTCTGAATGGTAGGAGGCACGATAGCAGCTCGGTTCGATAATATGCGGATTGTCCGCTGCCTCCATCCGCTGTGGTCGGAGCTTCTAGTCTTTCTCTCCGCATCCGCTCTATCTCATCACGGAGCAACTGAACTTGAGCAGCCATTTCGCTCTTGCCAGCCATGTCAGCCGCGTGAGTTCGCTGACGTTCTCGCTCTAGCTCGGCGTTTAGAGATATTAAAAGTCTGTGCAATTTCTTCTTGTTCTTTACGGTCATGCACCTGAAACAGAAAAGAAAAGAGAAAAGAAAATTAGTAGTTTCTTGACTATATCTAAAATCAAAAATCAAAGGTAACGCAATTGGTCCCCACGGCGCCAAAAACTTGATACGTAGTTTTAACCCAATTAAATCACGCGCAATGTACAATCGCAGTAGTATAAGAGGAATCGAATCCACAGAGACCAAGGTTACACTATGATTTTGTGAGATTTTTAAATAAAGCTGCATGAAGTTGTTTTGGCGACAGAGATTGCAAACAAATAAACGATGATAATTAAAAAGCACTAGACTAGGTATTTCTCCGGATTCAGAGATGAAACTTGAGCAACTATTCAGATTAAATTCAGCATAAGTCTAGAACTCGAATATAAAAATAAGAACAACTCCACTCTCGCAGTAACTCTTTATCTAACAACCTAAATACCTAAACTCGCTTGACCTAGGGATGAAGATAAGCATTAATGTATTGATTCAATATGTTCACAAGCATCACCCCTCCGCGTTGTTTAACGAATGCTCACCAATGTCTCTTCTAGCAACCTAAACACTCTCATGAATAGTTTAACCTAAGATCATAGACAAGTGATCAGTTTAATCTAGCATTGAGTTTAACAAATGGCAAGACAGAATAATCGGATCCTTTCTGACTCAAGTTATCAAATCATGAATACCATCGAAAACCCTAATCTAGCCAAGGAACTACTCAGCCATGGAAGAACAAATCACAACAATGGATAAAAAGGAATTCATGAATAATATTGAAATAATAAGGTTCAGAATTCTCAAACAAGGTGGCTGATCCTCTGATCTACGAACCAAAAAATAAATCTCCAAAGTCTGATGAGAAATAGAGAAAAGGAGAAAAACAAAGTGACAGGAAAAGAAGAAAACGATGGAATAATCGTAGAATGACTCTAGGCTCGTGTTGCTCTTTTCTACGGCGGCTTCTCCTTATTTTTGCCACATCAGCACGCCCAAAATTAGGTAAAAAGTCGAAACCTCTTAATCTCTCGAAGCACTCGCAAGAGCACGTGACTGGGTGCCTGGATTGTGCTCATAACTGTGATTTGGTCCTCGCTCCAGAAACTCACTAGCTCCATCCATTCGATTCCATGCTCCAAGACTTCATTCTAACCTCCGATAAGACTAAAAACGACTGACTAAAAAGGGTTAGTAAATGTAGGCTAAAATCCTAACATATCAGATATCCGGCTCTAAGGTCCAATTTCGAAAATATTGTTGCACCATGAAGCTCATCAAGTAGTTGGTCAATGACTTGAATATGGAATTTATCCGGAATGGTTGCACGGTTTAGAGCTCGGTAATCCACACAAAATCTCCATGTGTTATCATGTGTTATCCTTCTTTCGCACTAAAAGAACCGGACTTGAATACGGGCTTTTGCTCGGTCTTATGATCCCCGCTTTGAGCATTTCCGCTACCAAACCTTCAATGATCTCCTTATGGGCATGTGGATAGCGGTAAGGCGTTACGGAGATTGCTTTTGTACCCGGTAGAAGAGTGATGGCGTGTTCATGATCACATGTTGGAGGTAACCTGGTTGGTGTAGCAAAGACTTGATGAAACCGTTCCAAAATAGGGGTCAATTGTTTGCTTTCCTCATGCACTTGTACCTCGCACACGGTGGTGTTATGAAACATGATCTGAGCTCCCCGGGAATGAAGTATAAACTGCTGCCGGTTGCCGAGGCGCGAGAAGTGTGTTTTATGTAGGTCTCGTTCCCCCTTGAGAGTTACTACTTCATTATCATAGAGAAAACTCAATTCGTGAGTTTCCCAATTACAAGAACATTGCCCTAACGTGCGTAGCCACTGTATAGCTAACACCACATCAGTATCACCCAACTCCATGGAGACAAAGTCAGTTGTGAAAGTTGCTCCATTAAGTTCTATCGAGACGTCACGACAAACTCCATAAGCCCGTGCTGATATTCCCGTGCCCAACAAGACATCCAAGTGTGGGCTGTCGTGCATTGCCAAACGGAGGTAATACACTCCATCCGGCGATATGAAATTGTGTGTGGCACCGCTGTCAAGCATGACCATTAACACACGATTCCCAATCACGGCTCTCAACTTGGTAGTTGTTGGAGAATTGCGGCCCACGAAAGTGTTGAATGACAAAGCCATCAGTTCTATTGGTTCAATGATATCGTTGGAGGTTATGTCTAGTGGTTCCATCATTTGATAACATAGTAGAATCAGGCACCTCGAGCTCATAGCCATTTACCACTGTTAGTAACTGAAGAGCGCGTTTCGGACAAGTTTTGTAATGATCCTTTGACCATTTCGCGTCGCACTTGAAACACAATCCCTTCCGTTTCTTTTCTTCTATTTCTCGATCATTTGTGTAACGAGGTTTGAACGCTTGAGTGGTTGACCGCTGGTCACGAACCTCTGTTGGGGAAGGAAGCTCCTTTCTGCGCCAATTGGTGGAGTTTGTTGTTTGTATTCGTTGCTGCGAAACGGTTTAAACTTAGATCCCATCTCCTTTTCCAGCATGAGAGTTAAAGTATCACTTTCTCCAGATAAAGCATAGCCAATCATCTCATCAATGTTTTGTGGTTTCATCACAAGAACCATCGCACGAACGGAGTCTTTCAACTCGTTGAGGAAGATGCCTTCTAATTGGTGGGCTTCTAAATTGTGAATTTGTGCTGACAAATCTTCAAAATGGGCCACGTATGCTTCAACAGATCCAGTTTGTTTTAGTGCAAAAAAATGTTGACTAGGCCCACGTGACTGAATGTTGCCAAAACGCATCAGTAATCGCGTTTTGAACTCTTCCAAATTTCTGAACGGCCGCCGGTGGAGCTGTGCGTTGAACCACCCAATAGCATCGCCTTCGAGACTCATAGACACGAGATCCAACTTTTGCCGGTCCGAGTAGTGACCTAAGAGGAAGAAACGTTCCACCTTGGAGATCCAGGCGAAGGTGTTTGCTCCTTCATAAATCGGGACCTCAAGCTTCTTTGTGAGCTCCGCCGGTGGCTTATAATCGGGAACGGTGAGTGGTCCGCGAACCCAGGTGGAGGAGGGGGAGTAGCGTGAGCCTGGTTTTAGTAGGGTCTAGGGTTTGGTTCAGGGTACATCTGTTGTTTGTCGGGACGCTGGTAGTAAGAGTATTCCTGGTCCTTAAAAGTGTTCGTTGGTTTCGCCGGTGTAGATGCCGGAGTTTGAAGAGCACGGTTGATACTGATACTGATTTTCCGGCTGATAGTCTCCTGGAGGCCCTCCAACGTGGTGACTAAGGTGGTCTGTCCCTTTTCTACAGCCTCCAAGCGGCGAAACAAAGTTGAAATGTTTTGAACTGCTTCCACCGTCGATGTCGGAGATCCGTCTGCCGCGGCGCTGTCTTTGTTGGTGTTCTTACTCACGCACCAGTTGTTTTGAACCAAGTCTCTCTTTCTCTCTTTCTCTGTGTATTTGCTCTGTTCTCTCTTCTCTCAAAGTGGTCTCAGATTCAAAACAATGTAACAGGAAAATATCAACGTTATTTAATGAGAATGGGTTTTGTAGGAAAATATCCAACAATCAGCCAACAAAAACCTGAATTATATTGGTCAGATTTTAGCTTTACTTTAAAAATTATGAAAAGAACTATTTTAAAACATTTTAAAAGATTACAAAAGAAAGATCTCCAAAATATGCATAATATTTTCAAAGAAAAAAGATTTCAAAATATCTCAAACTTTTATGATTATTTCCAAAGATAGAAATATCAAGAATCTTTTCTAAAGATATCTAAAGATCTTAAACTTTTATGGAAATACTCCAAAATTGTTTTTTTCATCTTCTATAAAATTGTTCAATTACTACGTCAATTCTAAGGAACACGAGCTTTTTAGCAAATAATTTCCATTAGTGCTTCTTTTTTTTTGTCAACGAGGTAATTCATTCTCATTGAAATCTTCCAAATCTTCCAAATTTTTGGTCAAGGGGGCACGAAGCTTTTCGCTACTCTATCAGCCTCCAAATTTTTGTTTTTAGAAACATGATTAAAATCAATTGAAGAAAAGAAGAAGCTAATTCCACGATGTCTACCAGAACGCCATGAATTTTTCGGTTAGTTTCTTTCCTTGTAATAGCTTGAATTAGGATTAAGGAATCAGATCTGACGCTCAATTTTTGAAATCTTCTGTTCTTTGTTGCTTCCAGACCTTCTCGCAAAGCCAAAGCTTCCGCCATGATAGTTGAGCTAACAAATTGGCTACTATCACCGCCTTGATCTAATTTTTCCTCCAATGGTGATTTGAGAATCCAGCCCAAGCCTGCAACTCTTCTCTCGAGAGACCAAGCAGCATCTGTGTTTAAGATCGCATCCGGAGGAGGTGCTCTAAGTTAAAAGTATTACCTCGTGAAGCGATCTTGGGCTCTATTCCACTCTGTTGTGGTCGAGACTGCTAAAGCGATGCATTCCTCCACTGAGGTAGTTCTTTTTTGGAAGATAAGATTATTTCTTGATGTCCAGATTACCCAGCATAGCCAGGGAAACAGAAGGCTTTTCCCAGTTCCCTTCGGGGGTAGAGCAACTAGATTCGGTGCCTGGAGAAAAGCTTGTTCAAAGGAACCAATTTTGTCAAAAAGAGAGGGATCTTTAAAAGGGGTTGCATCTCAAATATGTTTTGAGAATCTGCATTCAAAGAACAAATGTGTTGTTGTTTCAGGTAGATTGCATCGTACACAGGACGTATTTTGAGATATTCCTCGGATCTGAAGGTTATGGCCTGTTGGGAAAGCATTATTGAGAGTTTTCCAGATGAAGATCTTCAGTTTAGGTGAAAACTCCTTTCCCCATAGGTTCTGGATCCAGTTGAAGCCCTGAGTTTGAATGGTTGAAGGAGGAGCGCTAATCATTGCTGAAGAAAAGTACCCTGATTTGGTATTGTACGTACCTGAACTAGTGGGCAACCATTCGTAAGAATCAGTTGCTCCTGTCTTACTAGGTTTGAGGCACAATATTTCTGGAGCTAAGTCTGGGAAGAGTTCTTCCACCATGTCTCTTTTCCATTCCTTCGTATCTTCCCTAATCAGGTCCGAGACCATAAGTTCTAGAAAGTATCTATTTCTTGGTCCGTAGGGAGTGAAAGTTTCTGCCGTCGGGATCCAAGGGTCATCCCATGCACTAATGGTTTTTCCATTACCCACTGATTTTATAATCTGACCAGCCAAGAGATCCTTTCCCACCAGAATACTTCTCCACCCATGTGAGCAAGAATTAGATGGTCTGGTTTTGAGGAATGTTTTAGCTCGGCAATATTTGCCTAGTAGCACTTTACTGAACAGACATTGGGGATTGTTAAGAAGTCTCCAACTCAGTTTTGCAAGCAAAGCATTATTGAAGTCCTGCACTTCACGGAAACCCAAACCTTCAAGCTTTTTCGGTTTCGCCAGTGTTTTCCAAGAGACCCAGCACATCTTTTTCTTTTCTGGATTATCATCCCACTAGAATCTTGTAAAAGCGGACTGAATCCGCTTACATAAACTCAATGGAAGCTTAAATCACATCATGGTGTAAGTGGGGATAGCAGTGAGGACAGATTTCAACATTGTGAACTTACCCGCACCCGATAGCCTTTTGGTGGACCAGCTGATTGCCTTTTGCTTTATCCGATCTACTAAAGAGGTAAAAACATCCTTCTTCTTTCTCCCAATGTTCTCAGGGAGACCCAAATATTTTCCCAAACCTCCCATTAGTGCTTCTTTGAATCTTCTTTTGCTTAAGAAAATAGTTCCCGTATGATGTTTCTTTTATTATTGTCCCAAAACAATTTTTTATTAATTGATTTGCTGTCTTTGATGAGTGTGAGAGAGAGAATAATAAAACGATGGTTTAAGCATTCATATTGTAAACAATGGCTTCTTATGTTTAAGCGATAACTTCTTAGGATTATCATTTAAACGATTGTTTCATATTGGAGAAGAGAAAAACATAGAAGGCTCGGATTTGGTGATAATGACAAGAGCAGTAAAATGCTTCCATAAAAAAAAAATCCTAGGAGAATACTTTGAGAATCTCTCAATAGGTACAATACTTTTGATGATTAGATTTTGTGAAGCAAAATGTTTAGACTCAATAAACCAATAACACAATATTTTAATTCAATGACAAAATGAATTACTTTCATGTTATTTGAATAACACAAGACTTTTATTGACTTTATAAAATCATGAATCCAGTATCTCTAGATTTATAAAGATTTTAGATTACTTTTTACAAATACATAAACTAATAACACCAAACTTTAATAGAGTTTTGAAAAATCTTTATGAATAACAATAGAATTTTCATAACATTTAAATCTTTAAAACTCCATCTAAATACACAAACCAATAACACTCCCTTATTTTGCCCTGTATTACAAACAAGAATCTAACGATACTTTGCAGCGGTAATCTTGCGATTATTTTCATCACTATCTCGCGATTATTTTCATCACTATCTCTTTCCCCCATACGTATCTATGATAAGAGCACACAAAATTTGCCTATATATCCTCACATTTCCTGAAGAAATCATTTAGACAATTTTACAATAATTGTCTAACTGAAAATACCAGATGTTAAAACACCTTTTAGCTTGACACCACCAACTAATTTTTAGCAATCAATAAGACACAAAGGACTCTAACTCAAATCCTAGGACCAGAAAACTTAGGTTTTTAATTTGAAATTCAACCTTGATCTATGAACATAACATAGCAACCACACTTGTTCGACCTTGGAGATGAGGGTTTCTGTAACAGCCCAAACCCAAAAAGGGCCTACTCTCCCAAAAAACCTAGGGTACCCCCTCTAATCACTTATAAAAGGAGAGGTAAGGCTTCATATGCTCCCACACCTAAAAGCCTTGGCGAAACCCTGTCAAACCAGAGAGTCACCTGCACCGCTGAAGCCATCGCCAGACTGCCACCACCCACTGTCGGAATCACCGTGCCGTCTCCGGGAAAGTAACCGAAGCTCCAATGTCAGACCTCCAATTGTGACACGCGCTGGCTTGTTGCAAAGCTCTCGCCGAGACGAAGCCAACGCCGCAGACCGATCGTCCATATGTCGCCGGACGCACCCGGAATCGCCGCCGGAAGGTTCGCTGAAATATTTTACGGTGACATTTGAATCTGATTTTCTTGTATGTGGTTCATCTTTCTCCGATCTATTCATTTCCGGGATTATTTTTATCACATTCAACACCGTTTGGCCAGAACTGAGCATTGATTCTTGAGGGATAAATAGTCTTTTGGGGTAAAAGTTAAACCGAGTTTATGCACTGACCTGAGGACGTTTATGTGTTGTTTTCCTAGCACAGAACCGCCTCCATTGACCTGACTTTCTATTTTAGGAATGTTTCCATTTTTGTAAGGTTCCTATTTTAGGAAAGTTATTATTTTTGGAAAGTTACTAATTTGGGAAAGTTCTATTTTAGGAAAGTTTCAAAAATATCAGTTCTTAAGTAGGAGTTCCAGTTACAGAAAGGTCTTCAGCAACCGTGGCAAAGGTGAGGACAAGTTTGTGTCTTCTTCGTATACCGATATATTTAGTTAGTTACTTAGTTTAAGTTTAAGCCAAGTATACCTACGAGTTACATATTATATAAGTAACCCTATTTATTTGTTGAGTATATTAATATTTAAATATATTTTTTAAAGTATAAGAAAGAGAACTAGTATTTTAGAGATAGAAATTAAAATGAATATTTTAATGTGTATTGTGTTGTTGTGTGAAATGCATGTTATTATGTAGTAAAATAATTGTTATGTGAGTAGTTGTCGTTAAGCCGCGGAGATATCTACAAGGAGAAATTCTTGTAGTTGTGTGTTGGCCTATGGACGCAGGAATGCGGGTAGGTCAGGATGGCTGACGAGCCGATGAGATTTCACTATGCTGGAAAGAAGTGCGCGGCACGAGGGATCTGGTAGGCATGAGTCAAAGGTGCATGGGAGAAGTACGCGGTACGAGGGACCTGGTATGCACGAGGGATAGCGTGTGCGGCATGTTGTATCCGGCCGCGTGGCGGTTATGGAACGTGGTTCCATTTGTTTGATGGGTGTGTGTCGTTGACACGTGATTGTCTGCTTGTCTTAGGTTTAGACTTTGTGACTTTCTAAATGTGTTTGTGTATGGAGAATTCGTGAGCCCTAAGGCTTACACTCGGTGAGTAATCCTAGATTACTCACCCCTCTCTTTCTCTTGCAGGTAACCCTGAGGAGTAGTTGCTAGACATTGTCAGTTGGTGTTGGAGTTAGAGATTCCGGTTAAGTATAAAATTACTTGAGTTATAAGTTATCTTGTGGTTTTCGTGTTGTTGAAGTAAAATCAGGGTGTTTCAATTTGGTATTAGAGCTCTTGGTTATGTCAAACCGGTTCCGACCCAGGAGACAATCTTGAGGAAGTAGGCTGATTCGCTTGTCTTATGTTTAGATGCCGAAAAGTGTCCGGAGCTTAAGAGCAAGAGGCGATCGATGGATGATCGTCAAGAATCACTGGATGATCAATCGTTGTTGATAAAAGATTGGTGATAGATCGAAGGATTGTCAGTCATGTTAAGAAAATGATTGAGAAAAAAAAATTTTCAGAAGGTGCCTCAAATCATCTTGTAAAAAAACAACCGAGTTGCGGGAGAACGGAGTATATTGACTTAGAAAAAGTCAAGGAGGTTTCGATGCGGGTCAAGCATGGAGTGTTCTACGAAAGAGTCTAGTGGTATCTATGACAACTCCTAGATGAAAATAAACTTGTTTATAGTAAAGTAACATATGAAAAATGTTAGCAGCATGTTTGTAAATCGATTAAATGGTTGGGTTCAGGTTTAAAAAAGTTGAAAGGTTGTCTGATAAGTAGCCAATAAGGATTGGGTTTAAAGAACTAAGTTTAGATTCGTGTAACTCAGAATCAGTTAATTGATAACTGAAATTGGAGAAGTTAGTATGTTCTAACGAGTGTAAGATCATTGGGAGTAATTAATCTAAGTCATTGGGAATGACTAAGGAAAGAGTAGTTGATGAATCCGAATTCCATGGTAGGAATGGGTAAGGATGATGTCTAATTTTTTTGTGAGAGCCCATGAAAGTTGTTGAATAATGGTTGAATACGAATAACATCGGTTATGAAGATGACCGTGAATCATGATAGTGAAGAACCATGTCGATCATGGGCAGGTCGTGAGTGGGAGATCACTAAGGATAGCATTTTGGAAAGTGTAAGGTAACTCATTTCGAGGGAGTTTACTATATGGAGTCAGTCAAGGTTTGGTCGGAAAGAGACGGGATTAGAGAAGAGACTTGGGAATCAGAGAAACAGATGCGGACGGATTATCCCTGGCTGAATTCGGGGACAAATTCCTCTGTAGTAAGGGAGATTTGTAACAGCTCAGACCCATAAAAGGCTCACTCCCCCAAAAAACCTAGGGTTCTCCCTCTAATTACTTATAAAAGAAGAGGTAAGGCTTCATATGCTCCCACACCCAAAAACCTTGGCGAAACCCTGTCAAACCGGAGAGTCACCCGCACCGCTGAAGCCATCGTTGGACCGCCACCACCCACCGTCGGAATCACCGTGCCATCGCAGGGAAAGTCACCATCATACCTCCGATTTTGACATGCGCTGGCTTGTTGCAAAGCTCCCGCTGAGACGAAGCCAACGCCGCAGACTGATCGTCCATACGTCGCCGGATGCGCCCGGAATCGCTGCCGAAATGTTCGCCGGAACATTTTACGGTGACCGTTGAATCTGATTTTCTTGAATGTGGTTTATCTTGCTCCAATCTACTCATTTATGGGATTATTTTTGTCATATTCAACACTATTTGGCCAAAACTCAGTGTTGAATCTTTAGTAGTAAAATGGTCTTTTGGGTAAAAGTTCAACCGAGTTTATGCACTAACCTGAGGACGTTTATTGTTATTTTCCTACAGCCTGAGCACATAACCGCTTCCATTGACCCGACTTTCTATTTTTGGAAGGTTTCCATTTCTGTAAGGTTCCTATTTTAGGAAAGTTACTATTTTTGGAAAGTTACTAATTTGGAAAAATTCTATTTTAGGAAAGTTTCAAAAATAGCAGGTTTTAAGTAGCAATTCCAGTTACAGAAAGGTCTTCAGCAACCGTGGAAAAGGTGAGGACAAGTTTGTGTCTTCTTAGTATACCGATATATTTAGTTAGTTACTTAGTTTAAGTTTAAGCCAAGTATACCTACGAGTTACATATTATATAAGTAACCCTATTTATTTGTTGAGTATATTAATATTTAAATATATAAATATATTTTTTAAAGTATAAGAAAGAGAACTAGTATTTTAGAGATAGAAATTAAAATGAATATTTTAATTTGTGTTGCGTGGTTGTGTGAAATGCATGTTATTTTGTGGTAAAACAATTGTTGTGTGAGTAGTTGCAGTTAAGCCGCGGAGATATTTACAAGGAGAAATTCTTGTAGTTGTATGTTGGCCTATGGACGCGGGAATGCGGGTAGGTCAGGATAACTGACGAGCTGATGAGTTTTCACTGTGCTGGGAAGAAGTGCGCGGCACGAGGGATCCGGTAAGTATGAGTGAAAGGTGCATGGGAGAAGTGCGCGGCACGAGGGACCTGATATGCACGAGGGATAGCGTGTGCAGCACGTAGTATCCGGCCGTGTGGTGGTTATGGAACGTGGTTCCATTTGTTTGATGGGTGTATGTCGTTGACACGTGATTGTCTGCTTGTCTTAGGTTTAGACTTTGTGATTTTCTAAATGTGTCGTTGACATGTGATTGTCTGCTTGTCTTAGGTTTAGACTTTGTGATTTTCTAAATGTGTTTGTGTATGGAGAATTTGTGAGCCCTAAAGCTTACCCTCGCTGAGTAATCCTAGATTACTCACACCTCTTTTTCTCTTGCTGGTAACCCTGAGGAGTAGTTGCTGGACGTTGTCCGTTGGTGTTGTAGTTTAAGTATGAAATTACTTGAGTTATAAATTATCATGTGGCTTTCGTGTTGTTGAAGTAAAATCGGGGTGTTTCAGTTCCACCGAGCAAACTTGTGCTTCCATACAGTAACCGAAAATAAACGTTAATCTTCCGAATCGTCTTAATGTCCCACAGTCTGTGGAAATGACATAATGCGCGTCACATCCGCAGGATGAAATAAATATGCAAGCAAATTCTGATTCTAAAGGCCTTGTGGAGTAATGAGACTTCAAACCATCAAATTAAGGTCAATCAATGGTTCCTTATTAAACGGACGGCGAGGAACGTCATTAAGTATCCACTTTTCGGACCAGACTCTTGTATTTTGTCCGTTACCCGCTGACTTCATCACACATTTTGCTAGCAGCTGCCTTCCATGTAAAATGCTACGCCAAGCAGTTTCTGAGGATAAAATATCTTCCCTTATAAAGTCTTGATAGAAGAGAATTTGGTTCCGAAATTAATCGCCATGCTTGATTAAAATTACCAATGTCTTGGAAACCCAGACCACCATCTTGTTTTGGTTTGCACATCTTCTCCCATAAATGCAAATACTCTAAATAACCAAGAATCTTGTTTTGTACATAAGAATATACAAACGTTTTAAAAAAATGAAAGTATTATATATTATGAATTCAAGATTTGTCTCTGTTCAAGGAATCTGAGCAACCTCAAGAAGGATCTTGTGAAGAGACTGAGGTTTAGAGAAGAAAGGGCAATGATCACTTCCTTTGATATTAAAAACTGCTTCGGGACTATTCTCCCTGACCAGTTTCTCTTGAACGTCCGGTGAAAGAGCTAAATCATCGAGCGTCTGAACATAGAATCTCCGACCTTTCCCATATCTTTCTGCAGTAAGCGACAGGTTCTCCATCATAGGACCTAATGGCACAGGCCGCATCGAGATCATAGACAATGCAATGTCCTGAAAGTTTTTTAAAAAAATAAACACTAATCACTTGTTGCATTAGGCGTATCCATAAAAAACAGAACTTGAACCACTCTAGATTGGGGGGTGTTGCTGATCACTTAGATTAATTATTGTAAGAGTTTACCTTATTGGGTGACTTATTGAAGTACAAGCCTTTCATGTGTTGTTTCTCAAACATGAACCCTGTCGCGGGTTTGTCCTTGCCGTTTCCATAGATTAAGAACTGTGACTCTTTCATGAACTGTTTTGCAGAACCAAGCTGCAATGGAGACAGTTTCTCAGAGTGCGAGCGCAAACACAGAAACAAAGAACATTCATCGACTTTAAATCCACAGCGTCGCGGAAATGCTAATTACATAAGTATTGGTTGCAATGGAATCAAATGACTCCACATTAGTCCACAATTCTCATTTGATTCTAAAAATGTTTTTAGCTTTGTTCAAATTGAGAAATGTAAATCTTTTATGTGAATTAAATCATCCTTGAATTTAAAGAAAAAAAAATACACTCAAGGAACATGTTTGAATGAAACATGCTAGTGTTACCTCATCAGCAAAGACATCGAAGGGTCTTTGTCCATCAGCAACCATAGTGGCACATATGAATATAGCTTTTGAGATTTTCTCTGGAAACCGCTCTAATGCATACGAAACACATGCACCTCCAGTACTGTGGCCCACCAGAATGACCTGAAACAATCAACACTCATTGCTTCACACAAGTATATTTAACATGAAAAATCAAGATGACACTAGAATTCACATGGAAATTGTAAGCCTTCCTTATAATATTGTCAGAAGAATGCTGATGAAACTTTAATGGAAAACCGAGTATTTGATCTTACAATAACAAGAACTTTTACACACAAAAGATAGAATAACTTGATTTTATAGCTGTCACAATTCTTCATGTGTCACAGCCAGACAGCCTTATGATAAATGCTGCCGAATCCATATTTTAATCATCACAAGGACCACAATTTTATGATTCAATATTGACGAAAATTGTTAAGAAACCGAAACAACTGAGGTTCAATGTAATAACATTGACACTTTTTTTCCAAGTTCCTACATAAACCTAAGAACCTAACTATCTACACGTGAGAAATTTCTAACCTTTTCTTCCTCAGGAAGATTTTGAATGAGCTCGATCAACGGTTTTGAATATTCTTCTAAGGTGGAGACACTATTTGCGTCTGTCATATTAAATCCAGATCCAGTGAGGTCAACTGTGACAGGAAATAGTCCAGACTCTTCCAATGAAGCAACAGTTTTGTACCAACACCATGCCCCAAACCCTTCACCATGAACCAAAACGAATTTCTTAACCGTCAAGCTCTCCAAAAACTCAGGTACCTGAAGAGATACAATATAACTAGCATAAATAAAACTGAACATAAAAAGTATTTTCTAATCTCATACTAACAGGTAGTGTGAATTACAAAGCAATGACATTTATGTGTGACAGAAACAATCATGAACAAAATCTTGAATTTTCGAACAAAGTTCTCTGCTTTGTAATAACCAAAAGGAATCTTCTTTTCTCCATCTTTGTTCTAATCACACCCATAGAGTAATAAGACAACAACACTATATAAACTTTTAAAAAGCAATACCACTCCAAGAACATTTGAGAACAGTTGTTATGCTCTATTACACTTCTTTGGGTCCCAACCTAATGTCAATATCAAAGTTAACCTTTAAACTCGTTTGATCCCGCTCCATAAAATTACAAGTTTTCCCCCTCAAGTCTCAAAAAGCAACACTCACTTCCAATCAAGAAATCTTCTAATCATTATTAAATTAGACAAAGACCTAAGTAAAATCCAAATTTTATCATTGTTATTAAAAAAGCTTGGACCTGCTTGTTATTAGAAAATGGGTCAGAGAGTGTTCGTCTTCTAGAGCTAGTAGACCCGACTCGTCTAGACATGGATCCATCAAATCTCTGAGAAACCTGAGCTTGATGAATCGCCATAGACAAAGCTCGTCGATGCAATGTCTCTTCATCAGCAAGCAATTTCCTCTGTGAACGATTCACTCTCTTGCTTCTGGATCCATCCCCTCCACTTCTCATAATTACATCTTTCTTCTTCATGCAGATTACTCTGTTACCCATCTTCACAAAATCCCTCAATTGAACCCACAGAAGAAGATTTTATGGGAAATTCAAAAACTTTCCCTAGTTTTGTCCATCAATTGAAAAGATCTTCTCTTGGGGATAGAGAGAGAAGAAGAAGAGTGGATGAAGAAGATGCAAAACGGACGGTGTCATTGATTACGAATAAGGACGATTCAGATTTAAGACAAAGCAGCCAAAGTCTGTTAATTGTTTCGTCATTTGTGTGGATATTTCTGGGATTTTTTATTTCTTGTGTGTTTCGACTTTTTTTGTTCTCACTATTATTACTCTGTTCCTTCAAATCAATTGGGATATGCATTTGTCTGACTCTCAACATATTAATTTTTTTATTCATTATTTCATTTAGGTCTTGGACATTTGGGTACCACTTCATTAGGATTTTTTGGATTTCTGGTTTTTCAGTTTTTAAGTTGAAGTATCATTCGTATATTTTATACATTCGGTTCAGGTTCCGTTCGACTTTAGTATAAATTTTAGACCAATCATAACTATAACTAGCTAATCATATTCGGATTTTTCGGGTTCAGTTCGGATTTTTTGGGTTTTCGGATATTCGGTTTAGGGTTATAAATCCATTCAGATATTTTTCATTAAGATATCATAAAGTTTCATTCACTTTTGTCATGTAAAGATTGTTTCTTTAAACTAAAAACTAAAATTTATCTCGTGTTTATGCACGGGTTGAGGTTTTTATATATGGACATATTAAATTGATATTTTAAAAGTAATCCGAAAATTAAACAAAAAGATAAAAACATTAATATTTCTTAACATTAAATTGAAATTTTGAAATATGCTCTTTCTTAATCCCTGCTTGAATTTTGTTACCCTGAGAATATAAACACAGATAAACATTAATATTTATCATAATATCATAAATATTACATTATGGGCTTGATTGAAAAGGCTTTTAATAAAGCGAGAGTCAGATATGCCCAAAAGATTATCTTATCGATGCTTTATTTAAAAATACGAGAAGAAATGAAGATGTAGACAAAATTACTAAAATGTATACTGATCTTCATTTTAGTTTTTAAGAGAACAATATTTTTAAAATAAAAACCATAAAATCCCAAGATTTTATAATCTTGAATGGAAAAATCTTGATGAGTGTAATTTGAAATAACTTGGTGTTCAATTTGATTTTTTTCTTTTTCTTTTTATTTTCTTCCAATTTTGTTTTGGTTTAGATAACCTAAACAATATGATTTTTATGTTTTGAATGAATCTTGTTGTTTAATTCTGGGTTCAAATTAAGTTTGTGTTTCTATGTTAATTTGTAATTATTAATGTATATATGCATATCATATTTTAAATTTAGTTATTAATAATATATTAGGTTTTTAATAATTAAGGGCAAATATGTCTTTTAATATGTTTAAAGCCTCTAAGCCTTGGAAAAGTCAATTAAAGAGATTAAGAGAAGAAGTCCTCTATGCCTACTTTAGCTTTCTTTTCTTGATTTTTAATGAGCATGAAGCTCTACAAAAAGCCTTACCAATCAAGCCCTATATCAAACATATTAAAATGCTAGTGAATTTACAGAATCATATGATAAAACTATTTCAAAAGATGTTCTTGTTCCTTTGGCATAGTGCATCCAAAAATGGAGTATTTTAACTCTAATACGCCAAGATGATTTAAATGGTTTTAAATCTTTGACAGAAGTGTACTTGGTCGAAATTAACTTTTTTTTGGTTGTCGATATGAAGCAAAAAAAAAAAACAAAACTTTTGGTTTGATGAGGTGAAATGAGAAGAAAGAAACACTTTATATAGAAATATAAATTAGGTTTTTGAAAAAATATTTATTGTTTAGATAAGATTTTATGAATCAAATTTGGCTTTAACTAAATTTGTAAAATTTGAATTTTAAATAACGAATATAAAAAAAAAATCGTATGATTGAAGCTCTAACTAACCTTCCTTACTCTATATTGTTTTAAAAAAAAAGTAATAATGAAGATCCTTAAAATATATTTAAAGAAAAAGCAATAAAGAAGATTAAAAAAAAACTATTTGTATGATTGAAACTCTAACTACTTTTCCTTACTCTATCTTGTTTAAAAAAAACACCAATATAACAAAGATCATATATTGATGATAAGAGAATAAAAAATTCCGTTTTTCATGATTAAGAGATTAAAATGAAATCTAAATAATTTTAATCTCTTTAATATTGTTGCTAAATCTAAAATTTTAATCTGATTTTTAAGCATTTATGATTGGTTTGAAAGAGAATTTTTTATATTTTATTATCATTGGCTAGATTTCACTAACCATCCGATTAGATATTTTAAAGCATTTATGATTTACTTAACAATATTTCAGAATCTAGATATTTTAAAGCATTTCTGTTTGGTTAAAATATAATTAAGTTGAAGATAAAGTTAAATCAGGATTTTATAGCATTTATGATTTACTTAACAATAAATTTTTTAAATCTTCGCTAAATCAATAAGAGAATATTAACAAATCCGTTATGTTTGGAATAAGGGAATAATAACAAATCCAATTTTTAAATCATAAAGGAAAACAACTTAAGCATTTAATAATTAATATTCATTGGTAGATAATCTATTTGGAATATTAACAATTCCGATTATTAATCATAACATTATTGACCTTTTCATATGCATTCCTTTTTCTACCCTTTAATCTTTCTTTACTCGTTCTGTACGTTGATAGGTATGATGCATCTTTGATAAGTCATGGAGCCATGCGCTGGCTCCAAAAGAGGGAACTAATAGGAAATGCTGAGCTGGATGGATTGCACCAATCAAAGAAGAGGTCTTGTTGACCGTTTTTTAACGTCTACTCTCTGTTAAATGAGAGAGAGCTAGGTTATTTGAGTAGTATTTAGAATATGAGAAGGGGGAGAAAAGGGTGAGAAGAATGATGAATAGAAAACAATGTTGAAGATATTCCAAGGATGAATAGAAAACCGTATATGGATGATTTATCTCACGAGCTAAGGGTGAGAAGAATGATGATTATTATTTTTTTAAGACACATCCCCTTTTTGATGTGGTTGCATATAGGTTTTACATCTGCTTCTCAGGAAAACGAGACTACATTCCAGATGAAACAGAGGGAGATTTTAGAAATGAAGGGCTGGTTCACGAAACAAGAGATGTCTCAAATGATTAAAGATATAGAAACGTATTTTGAAAGTCAGCAGCTCATGCAAATGATGGAGAGGGTAATTTGTTAAGGAATTTTCCATATATTCTTTGGTTACTTATACATTGAGTCATGAATTTCATTAGTAACTCTCTTCAGCTTTTCCCTTTGACAATTCTTAATCAGCTTATTTGTGAAGTAAAGCTTTTGTTAACTGTGATCAAAACCTAATAGTGAGACTGCACAGATAACCCAATTTGCTGATATAGTATAACCACATTGGGTTCTGTTATGTTTGTTTGTCATCAGGAACCTAATGATGTATCCAAAAGCAAACGGATAAAATTAAACTTGCAATAGTGATACTGCACAGGTAACCCAAGAAATAGCGAACAAAAAGATTCATACTTTCAACAAGTTTCCAAGTTTTGTATAAAGGCTAATAGAATGGCCTAAGCTTAAAAGTTCTAAAGAAGGCTAAATGGTACTTGACATTGTGCAAATGCTTACTCTTGAGGCTTCAGATAACAGCTTCTTAGCCACTCTTTTTTTATCAAACCAACAAGCTGCTCAAACAGTAGATGTAAGTTCATGAAAATCTAACTAAGCCTAGAAGCTAGAGACAAAAGTCTAAACATCAGAATTCATCATCAAAGTACTAAAGAAGCATACCTGTAAAGAAACCATCCCATGTATCATATCAAACCGTAACAGTTCGACAAAGCTCAACAGACGACGTCTTTGGGGGTGTAAGCACAACCGCGACTGATTCGACCTTCCCCCAAAATGCACCATCTTCCTTTCTTTCCCAAGCGATCTCTATGAACCAATCTCTCTTTTATTACCGTCATACTTACTAAACCGGCTCACATCAGACCCCAAAATCACCAACTTGAAAAGACCCACCCCGAAAGAAAATAGAAGGATAAACAAAAATACGGGTTTAAAAAAAACTTTTTGAGACAATGATCGATCGATCATCCCAAGATCGATCGATCTCGGCTGCACATGATCGATCGATCAATATATTTGATCGGTCGATCGGAATCCCCGACCGATCGTTCACATGAACCCTGGTCGGTCAAACAACCTTGCGGCGAGATTTGGTCTTAACGATCGATCGATCGTCCTGTCTGATCGATCGATCGGACCCTAAGAACAATCTAGACGCCTTAAACCGACTTACTGGATCGATCGATTGGCCCTTGATCGATCGATCCCCTTGCCCTGCGCCCAAAACAACTTCATTCAAGAAATACATAACAATCCCACAACAAGGTCAAGTGCATAACAAACATAAGTAACCTTAACTCATGAACACAAAAATCAAAACCGAAAACCTTCAACCCCGAGATCATTCCTTCTCCTCGGCCTTGGTTCCACGCGCTTCACGTCTAAGTCTTCTCTTTGTCCTTACCTGCACCAAAAGAGGTGCGTAAACATTGATAATGCTTAGTGAGGCGGTCATCCCGTCCCCACGGCTATACACACACATGATCAATGAATTTAACGCAATCAACACATGCTTAGAGAACAAGTCAATACATACCGTGAAAGAGCTCAATCACACACAATCATCACACATTATGGCCAAGCCATAAGTCACACCCATATGCACTAGTCCCTAAACACATATCAATCACGAAAACTCAAAGATCACACAGCTAAGCCGACGGTTACGCACTCACCTCGGTTTGACGATTAGAACAACTCAACGGTTCCAAGCTTTAAGCTCACTTCTCTTGAATCTCTTGGATCCCACTTGCTAAAATCACCCTCTTGCCTAGCAAGAGACCAACAAACACTTTAATCAACTAAACACAAACTCTCAACTCAAATCCTTTACTCAATAAACTCGGATTCCCCCTCCTCAAAAACGGACCAACCTTGGTCGAGCATAACTTATTCTCCAGGCCATATTTTCAAAATTCCTTTGGTGAACCTCCAGACAACACCCCCAAGAACTTACCTACCAAATCTTATCCAAAACTAACAAGATTTGAGTGTCCAAACACTCACTCAAACTCAGCTCGGCGCTACAGCCCGCAAACAGAGTAGTCTAGGGAGAAATTTCGTAACTCCTAAACTACTCATCAATTCTCGACGAAATTTGGTAGAAAAATACACAAGAGAAGGAAGAACTTACCCACCAAATCTAAGCTCAAACCGAGCTCCCTAGCTTGGTCGATCGGACTTCTCAACAGACAGCAAGAACTCTGTTTTCTCAAGCTTTCTCCTTCCCTCTTCTTCTTTTCTCTTCTCCTTCCTCTCCTCTTTCTTCCTCTCTTTCTTTCTCTCCTTTTCTCTTCTTCCACACACACACACGATGAAGTCTCCCCAGAAAATGATAAGGATGAAGATGGAGAAGATTATAGAAGTGTGTAGAAGTTTATGGAAAGGAGAAGAAGATAATTGGGCCTTAAGTGGTAATTAGCCCACTAATCTCTTTTCTTAATCAAGCCCATCCTCAACAATCCATTAATCTCTCCTCTCGTTTCGTAAATCTGTTACTTCCCGAATTATTCGAGACATCACTCCGTCCCGACAATATTTCTTCCATTCCCGCCAAAAACCCCGGAATTACCACATAATTCCACTAAACTGAATCACTCGGGATTCTTCATCAACGATCACTCCTTTGATCGTTTCACCTCATTTCCCGCCCTAGGGCCACCAATCAAGCTCGGTATTGTTCCATACTCGGTTCCATAACACTCCTGGGTCTAACATCACAAGATCCTACGTGGTCACCCAACGGCTAACTCGTCGAAATCCAATATCCCCGGATTCGAACAAGTCGAAATCCAATATCCCCGGATTCGAACGAGTTAAGTCCGTCAAACGACCTAGTATATTAGAATCCAATAACACCGGACCCTAATATACTAAGTCCTCGTGAGATCCAATCATCATAGGATCCCACCCCGGTCTACCGATCTATTAGGATCAAATACCACATGACCCTAATCGGTAAACCCCCTGGTTAGGATTAAATATCACATAATCCTAACCAACGTCATTAGAGTTAAATACCACATAACTCCAATGACCCCTCATTAGGGTTAAATGTCGTGTAACCCCAATGACCCGTCAATAGGATTAAATATCGCATAATCCTATCGACCCCAACTACGTATTAGGATCTAGCGACCCAAACCCAAAAATCCTCGAACCAAGACGAAACGAATACTTCGCTCAATCCCGCAACACATGAAGTACCGCATCATATGTCGCCCCGTCGATACATAAAATACCACATCATGTACTCGACACCCCAATACATGAAATACCACATCATGTATTATAACTCACAATAAATCCATAAACATCCCTCATATTATTAATCAACGTCGAAAATACAATATCCCGAGGGTTCATCACAACAACAACATAAATAAATACAACTCGAGAGGATAATTTAGGAACACGGATGTTACACAACTTCCCACCAAAATTGGCCAGTTTACATTCATTGCGAAAGATATTATCCGGAAAACCTTGTAAACCCTTCAAGGAACTCCAAGTCTTCTGCTCTGGGTCATATATGTTTACTGGAAATCCATTGAAATGTGGATTAATGGAAAACAGCAAATGATCAATCACACAAGACGACTCATTCCACAGAACATCTATCATTTCATGATCCCAAAAGTCCCATCTAGCATCCTTGGGATCGTAAACTGAAGAAACGTGATAAATATCCAAACAGTAAATCTTCTCCTTCATCACAGCATATGTCATAAACTCAAACTCTCCTCTCCCATACACATTAGGGTCCGGACAAGGCACAGGATTCCAAATCTGTGCCTCTAAATCGAACGCTTCGGCCCAATCAGAATATCGACTCTCGCAACCTCCTATTACATAAATCTTTCCGTCAATTACTCCCGCGGCTGCGCGACAGCGAGCAACCTTCATACTTGTGAGAGAGCAAGACGTGTGAGATTTGCAATCTATGAGAGTCACATTGGATGTGCGTGTATCGCCAACACAGCCACCGATTACATACATCTTTGATCCGATTGTGACGACAGCAGATCCCCAAGGCATGCGAGGAAGTGTATCGATTTTGCCCAATCTTAAAGAAAACGTGTTCAGCAAGTTTCGATAGGGTTTACGATGGAGAATGTACCACCTAGGGTTTTCAGCAGGAGGGAATCCAACGTAAGCATAAAGAACGCTTTCGGTGTAGCCGAGACGCAAGCGATCGTCATAGAGCTTCGGCATGAGACGACGGAAGGAACTGCAGACGAGGGAGAGCGACGGGTAGTGACATCTCCGAACGAGTACGAAGCAACTTAGGATGACTTCGTCTGGAATTGGTAGAGAATACGACACCTTAACCTTTTCTTTCAGTTTCTTGTTTCGATTATCTTCTTCTTTGGGTATCTTGTTTTGATCGCCGCCATTAAAGCCATCGTCGGAAGTCTCAGAGATTACAACCATCGCCGTATGAACTTAGCAGCACAGCGAAATGACGCAATCCGACTTTTGCAAAGAAGCCGTTGTGTATATATATATATATATATATATATATATTTATAATTTGATTTCACGGAGTCAGAAACTTGTAAAAAAGTGAACAAGAAATTAATTGGTAACATAAATGCACTTTAAAAATTGCATATGATTTGTTTTCTTTGAAAACTATATCAGTAAGTTTTTTTTTTATAAACAGTACTCGTTTCTAAATTTTTGGTTTTAAAGTTAAGCTACCTTAGAAACATTTACAAATAGAAGAATCTATAAAAGTCTAGTCAAACGTCTCTCAACGTGACTGACAAGTTTCTTATGTCTCAACTCATCTACACATCCTTATGTAACAGGGAATTTATAATCTCTGGTTTACTTCTGGTTTTGCTTAATTAGTGGTTTATTTAATTAATCAATTGGACCACAGTTTGCTTGTAAACCAAGGCCATCTCGCTTTTATGTACCTGCAACAATCATTCTCTGGAAAACCAAGAATATTTTCATCACAAATTACTCTCTCTCTCTCTCTCATATCTGTTGCAACGTTACCACAGAGAATCTGTCCTTGGAGGTAATTGTTCTTCAATTCAAACCATCTTCTAGGCTTAATCTCTCCTGATTTTCAAGCTTTACAAGAAGCTTCTAGATCTGGATTTTATTGTTAACATTTGTCCGGTTACATTGGTATCAGAGCTCGTTTTGATCCTTGTGAGAGGTGCGAATCCATCGATTTGAGCTATGGAAGCTAGATCCCAATCACTAATCGAAGTCAACAAACAACTGGAGGATCTTCGATCAAAGCAAACCAAGAGCAAGCTGCAAGACTTGAATTGGAGAAAAGAGCAAACAAAGCCGAGAAACATTCAACTGATATAGTTAAGAAGCTGAGGGCTATAAATATGGCCAAGGATCTCCAAAATGCCAAATGGTGCATCATTCTATGACTGATTTTGTGATCATGAGACCAAATTTGGGCTGTCAGAATCTTTCGACTCTTATCATTGACAGTTAAATTTTTTTTCTAAGTTGACTGGGTTTGGAAAAGAAAAAACTGAAGAGTTGACTGTTTACATTCCTTTCTTTGGTCACCCTTTATATGATGGTCTTATTTTTTCTTACTGCTTCTGCTACGAACATTCGTGTCCAAATATGATAAGAACTTAGTCTCACCGTGAATAATCGTTTTGTTTCTTATAAAGTTCAGATGAGTAACAAGAGAGTCTAGAAATGTCGCTCTATTTTCTTTTTGGGTCAGATCATCTACTTGTTCTGTAAGGAGACCTTGCAGGGAATATTTTCTTTTTTAAATTGAAAAAGTTGAATTAAAAAAAAACTTTTATAGCTGATGTTATATCTACTTCATAACCAAAGTGAGTGCAATCATCACTCGATTAATTGACAAAATATTGCTTTTTTTTTCTCTCTTCTTTATGGTTCTTTCTTACTCAATTTGTCTCATGAATTCAGTGTCTATAAACTAGAAAATTTTCCTTTTGCTTTCTTCTCTCTTGGGATAAAGAGCTCCTAGGATGCTGTTTCCCGCTGCATTTTTACCTTTCACTACAAGAATAGACGGGAGAATCGACGTGGGTGTGTGACTAAATGAGGCGTCCCAATTCATAATGTCGCTTTTGCGACTTCCATGTCACTATGTTGTGTCAGAATGTAAGAAGTCGTACATTCGAGGCAAAGTAGTTTGAAGAAAAATAAAGTAGCTATTTAGTCCCAATCTTGCGACGCACTAGCGAATACAAAAGCATTATAAATAGTAGTTATCCATAAAATATATATCAGTCGCCAGTTAGACGCACTAATATGTAAGACTCGCAATAATGTCCCAAATATAGTGGGGATTCCAACAATTGAATAAAAACTAAATTTCTATATATCAACACAGTTTTATAACTGGAGTAATGAAAACTCTGTTAGATTTGTTATATCATACTAATATATTGTAACGTCTGCTAATTATTTCCCTGTTCGACCGACCAGGACTAGAGCTCTTTCAGGTTTCCAACCAGCCTTTGCTTTTAAATCATTTTTTAGAAATGACTCCGATGCCATTTGTTCCAATACTAACGAATCTGCTAACCGAAAAAGACATGTGATGGTTCTTGAAATTAATGACGCATCAAAAAAAAAAACAAGAACTCAGAGAATTTCATGACTTTTGAGTTTTGAAAATACCTGTTAAAAACTAAGCAAAGCAAGTGGAACATTCATTACCGAAAAGTGTGAGCTTCAAAAATCCGAGCTACCAAATAGTCTTGAAGTCAATGTCATTGATACACCTGGTCTGTGTTTGTTGATATTTTGGTTTTTTTTTTTACCAACTCTTCGCACAATAAAGATACTTTTTGGAAGTCTAATCTTTGACTATATAATCGTTCTTTTTTCACCAATGAGGATGCACTTAAGGCTGGAAAAACTCTGGAGGACTATTTGCAGGATTTTCCTGAGTTCCAGGTAGTTTTATAAATTTTTACTTGTGATTTACGTAAGAGCGGCTTGATATTCTAGTAAAACTAAGAATCTCTTACTTGTTATATAATTCGCAAACTGCTTATAGGAAATTCTCAAGGAATGCGGTGACCGTAAGGTGTTGTTTGACAATAGGGCTGATATCCTTGAAAGCAAGAAAGATCTGCAAGTCCAGGATCTTCTCAACCTAGCTAGTCGAACAAATCTCAAAGAGGAACAATGGGAAATCATACATGGCTGACTTATCACTTGAGCTAAGGGTAAAAAATATTAAATCTTTTCTTTTAATATATGTTTGACATTTCATTTTATGTATGTAGTTAAAAGTTTAATCTGCTTCTCAGGAGAATGAGGCCACGTTCCAGGAAAAGCAGAAGCAGATTGAAGCAAAGAAATGCTTGTCTGGTAACCAAGAGATATCTCAGTTAGAGTTAGATAAGACATATAAGGAATTGTTCAATGAAATGGAAGAGACAGTAATCCATTTACCAGATATCGTCTCTCTGGTTCATGCTTGTGTGATGTTTACAACTACATATATTCATGCATATGTGTACTGTACACCAAATTGGGTGATGTTTTTTTCCTCTTTATGAAGTCTCCTAGTGACTGATAGTTCGGTTTTTAGACCGGGTCTACACAAATAACCCCAGCACGTTGTAGTACTTAGGGATCGAATCCACAGGGATCAAGTGCTGCGCTGCAAATTATAGAGAATGATTAAGAAGCTAAGCCAAGAATAAAAGAGAGTTTGTAATAATAACAATTGTAAACAAAAACAAAAGCGGTAAATAAAAACGCTAGAAGAATTGATAAATATAAACGCTAGATCAGGGGAATTCGCAAGGATTCAGGCTTCGAGAACCAAACAATTATTCAGAGATTTATAACTAGGAACCATCTTAAACTACAAACACGAATGTAAATTCAATCCACTGTCGTGGCATCAAATATCTTTACCGAACAACCTAACTGTCGTTATGATTGTCAATAAGCTTTTCAAGGGCTCAAGTTTGATTCGTTCACGAATTGCCTTAACATCAGCTTTCGTTGGTCAAGGACAATCCGCTCATCTAAAGTCCTATCCAGTTAATCCTATAAGCTTTTGGAGAATAGAATCAACCTAAGATCAAAGACAGATTTTCAATCGTTGTCGCCAATCTAGAACTCAAACATAAATGTATAACCAATCCACTTTCGTGGTATCAATCACTTTGTCTAGCAACTTAAGGTTCTAAAACTTCTTGTTTGAAACTCAGAATTCTAAACAAGCATTACTAACAAGTTTGATTTGTTCACAAGTTTGCCTTAACATCAACCTTTGTTGGCTAAGGACAAATTGCTCACCTATGTTCTATCAAACAACCTATAACACTTTTGGTGGATAGATTAAACCTCAGTTCATAGAATAAATGATCAGTTTAGTCTAAGCAATAAACACAACCATAGGTGAAGATGACAAGATTCAATCTAATCTAATTCAAAGCAACAATAGATAAAGATCAAATATCAATACCATATCTATGTCTAGTTCAATGATATGAATTCCTTTGAAAACCCCCAACCTAACAAGGATACTACTCAGACATAATTACAGAGAAAGCAAGAAGAGACAAACAGAGATTCATAAACATCAAGATAAAGATTGCTTAAGAGATAAGAAATCTTCTCTATGGATGATGAATCAAGATGTGTTCTTCTTCCAAGCTTACAAGATGATATATATGAGAGAGTTTTTACAAGTTTTTCACTCTCAAATGAGAGAGAATGAGTTACAGAACATGAATATCTGACCAAAGGTCGAAAAACTATCATTAAATATCTTCAAAAACAAATATCTAAAACAGGTCGGCGTAGGATCGATCGTTCGGGAGGATCGATCGTTCTTGTTCTCTCAAAGTTTTTGGGATGTTTTGGTAGGTCAGGATCGATGTTCCTTGTAGGATCGATCGTTCTTGTTCGACGCTTATTTCTCCATCTGCTTCAGATGTTGGCCAGATTGACCTGTCTTCAGTAAAACGGGCATAACTCTTGAACCACTGATGATAATGACATGAAACTAGTCCCAAATGAAAGCTAACTCAAAGAGCTATCTTGTGTCAAAATATTATCGAAATCCGGTATAGGGAAGACAATCAACGAATGACAAACGTTTGACCCTTCTGCATAATCCTACATCTTGAAAACGTCCAGTTTTGATCTTTTGTCCTTATCCATTGCTCTTTGCGAACTTAGATGTTTTCCAACCTGTAAAGACTCTAAAAAACAAAGAAAACATACAAAAACCTACTAATATGATGGTTAAAAAACCGTAATTTATCAGTGACTTTTTTTCTTTAAAATGTTAGATCTTTTTCATTGTAACGTATAAATTTTCTGTTTAGTATCCTTAATGGGCTTATTCATATATTAGTGATGAATTGGTTAGAAGCTTTTCTGGTTTATCACTGACTAGTTTTGGATTTTAAGATATTTTCTGGTTTATTGGAACTATAAAGTCCTCGTTAACATAAAGATGTCCTTTGTGACTTCTCGAGACACAAAAGTTTTGTAATAAAACTCTCATTGGGTCTAATGAGCATTGCTCAATTTAGAGTAAATGAGACTGTTGATATTCCTTCTATTTTTTTTGTTCCTTTATAAAATAAATTCACTTTCTAAGGCAGAACTAAGTATTTAGTCATTTTAGATAAGTTCTTGAGAAACAAGAACTCTAGAGATCATTTTTTTATATCCGTTAAATGGGTGGAGGAGTAGCAGCAAATGATTTCGCAAATGATCCAGGTATGTATTTGTTTCTTTAAAATTTCTGAATCTCTTTATCTCACTCATAAATGTAAGCAATAAGAAAAGAAATTTGAATCTATGTCCTGAAATTAGCATTATGTAGAGCTAGAGCATAGATTTGAAAACAGAGTATTCACATAACTTTTTTTTTTGTAGAGCATAGAAATAGAAAAGGTATCTTCATTACAGCAAGTGTTAAATGTTTGAAGAAGCAAAGAAACAGTCGTGCATATGAGATTTTCCAGTTCTTGATAAGATCATTATGGACTTGGCTTTGACAGAGTATCTGTAAACTGAAACGGGGATGCATGAAAAATATGCTTCAAAATTCAGAGCTGGTTTTGAAGATGCTGGCAAGTATATTATACCACAAAAAGGTCCTAGAACCCTAGTCCTTCTTGGGTGCTCGGGCAACGGGAAAAGTGCGACTGGGAATAGCATACTCAGAAAAGAGGCATTTTTATTAAAAGGACGGCCGCAGATCATCAATGTTATTGATACTCCTGGTGCATGTGTGTGGTTTTCATGTGCTTTTTTGTTCATATGAAACTGAAATGATTGAGCTAGAGAGCCATTACATGTTGATCATGATTCATTTTGCAGGCCTTTTTAGTTTGTGGCCCTCAAACGAGTCTACCATCCGAGAAATCTCAAAATGCTTTCATCTTGCCAAAGAGGGGATCAATGCGGTGCTTATGGTTTTTTCCTTGAGGAGCAGGCTAACAGAAGAGGAGAAGTCTGTGCTTTTTGTGTTGAAAATCCTTTTCGGAAGTGATATTGTTAACTACATGATCGTTGTTTTCACCAATGAGGATTCACTTTATGATAAGAATGAGACAATGAAGGACTATTTGAAAGAATGCCCTGATCTCAAGGTCACTATCTTTTTTCTTATCTTTGTTTTATCATCTTCATCTTCCCTTGCGTCTTACGTCTCCAATTGATTTGCTTATGGTTGTAGGAAATTCTTGCAGCCTGCAACAAGCGCATAGTCCTGTTTGATAACAGAACCAAAGCAAGTGAGAGCAAGAAAGCTAAGCAAGTTCAGAGGCTTCTTGACCTTGTTGAAGTTGTGAGGCAGAACAACAAAAAACCATATACGTTTGATTTATCTCATGAGATAATGGTAATTGTTTTTAATGCATGTTCCTTTTTTGATGTCATTTGATTGCGTACAAGTTAAAATCTGCTTCTTAGGAAAACAAGGCTGTATTTGAAGAAAAGCAGAAAAAGATAAGAGCAATGAAGGGTCACTGCACAAAACAAGAGAAGTCCAATTGGAAGGAAGAAGCAGAAAAGTCACCTCAAGATCAGCTCAGCCAAATGGTAAAGAAGGTAACGATTAGGATTAGTTTCTCTTCAATTTTTAATCTCTCTAGTCAACCGGAGAGTGTAGAACCAGCGAGCATTATTGCCGTCGTTTGATCTTGCGTAGAAGAAGAAGATGGCTGAAGGATGTAAAGTGGACTACGTGTTCAAGGTTGTTTTGGTGGGCGATTCAGCGGTAGGGAAATCACAGCTACTCGCTCGGTTCACTAGAGACGAATTCATTACCAAAGTCACAATCGGTGCCGATATTCAGAGTCGTACGCTCGTTATTGACGATAAGAGCATCAAGGCTGAGATCTGGGATACCGCAGGCCAAGAACGGTACTAAAACCTTCTCCGACCTTAGTTCTAACCGGATGTAATTAGAGGATCAAATTATGTAGTGATCACATCTAAGTCTTTACCTCTTTTCTTTATTGTACATCGTAATGTGGCTGCTTTGATTAATGACATTCTTGTTCTCTTGCTCTGAATAGGTACGGAGCTATTACACGTGCGTATTACAGAGGTGCTGTTGGTGCAATGTTGGTTTACGACATGACAAAACGTGAAAGCTTTGAGCACATTCCTCGATGGTCAGAAGAACTACGAGCACACGCCGATAAAAACATTGTCATCATCTTGATCGGTAACAAGAAGGATTTAGAAAATCAGATATCAGTTCCTGTGGAAGATGCCAAAGAATTTGCCGAGAAGGAAGGACTCTTTTTCCTTGAGACTTCAGCACTAAACTCGACAAATGTAGAGAACTCTTTCAAAACTCTCTTGACTGAGATCTTCAACACAGTGAACAAGAAGTTCGCATCTAGCGAAAATCAAGGCGATTCAAACAACCCGGGATCAATGGCTGGAAAGAAGATTGTTCTTTCAGGTCGCACTGCTCAGGAGATCCCCACTAAGACAACCAGGTGTTGCAGCTCGTAAGTCTTCTCGATTGGTCACATTACGGTTTAGAAGAAAATCAACTTTTTCATATTCTTGAAACTATATTTTCTTGATTTGGGTGTTAGATAGTGAGGTTTAATATTGTATATTCTTTTGGAATCTGGCATGTAACATACCTTTGATTAAACATTGTTAATTGGTCCAGTGCTTTCAGATTCTGGAAATATAAAGAGGTTTAGAAAAAAATCTTTCATTTTTTGTATGTCCTTCCATCAAAAGTCATCATGATGATGCTTATATGACATTACAGGCACATGAAAATCTTGGTTTCCCACTCCGCCGCCTTCATGGTTCCTAACCATATATTCATCACTAGATTCAGAACAAAATGTTATATAAGATTCATGTGATTATTTCTAACTGACTCGAACAAAATATTTACCTAAGTTAACAAAGTCTTGTGTTATCTAGTTTATAAGATTTTTGAAGGAAGGGATCTTCATTTGATCATTGTAATCCAAAACCATCTGAGAACCATTCCATTGTACAAAGGAGTTACTCGAAACCCAGTTGAAACAAACAGAGTTTTAAGAATGCAGGTGTTGAAACTGGAACGGAAAAGAGATTTTTGCTTACTTCACAGAAGTACACTTAATGTTAGTCACCAGATTTACCCCTTCCTCCTAATATGACATAAAGTTGATCTATTTGAAGGAATTAAAACTTCAAACTTGTTTTAACCCAAAATCTCCTCTAGCAACCTGGGAACTCCGTCAGGCAATATTATCAGTAGACCATATAAAGGTTGCAACATGAAGTTGTTGAAATGTGTGACTTACATCGTTCATCTTCTCTTGCGACTTACATCTCCGATTGATTTGCTTATGGTTTTAGAAATTTTTTGATAACAGAACCAAAGCAAGTGAGAGAAACAAAGCTAAGCAAGTTCAGAAGCTTCTTGACCTTGTTGAAGTTGTGAGGCAGAACAACAAAAAACCATATATGTTTGATTTATCTCATGAGATAATGGTAATTTTTTTTTTAATGCATGTTCCTTTTTTGATGTCATTTGATTGCGTACAAGTTAAAATCTGCTTCTTAGGAAAACGAGGCTGTATTTGAAGAAAAGCAGAAAAAGATAAGAGCATTGAAGGGTCACTGGATGAAACAAGAGAAGTCCAATTGGAAGGAAGAAGCAGAAACGTCACTTCAAGATCAGCTCACCCAAATGGTAAAGAAGGTAATTTCTTTTCGAGTTCATCACTTTTTGTCTCTATTTTCTCTGATCATCTTGAGCTTCGTGATGTGCCCATGTTTCCTTGACAATTTTTTACAAAACTGATCTGCATTTTTTCAGTTTGAGATTAGGCTGAAAGAAACAGCAAGCATGCTAGAGCAGAAAATGACCGAGGAGAAAAATGCAAGACTTGAAGCGGAAAAGAGGGCGAACAAACTCCGTAAAGAATACAACGAAGAGATTAAGAAGCTCAAAGAGAAACTCGACAGGGCACAACAGGAACTCGATAAAAAGGGAGGAAGTTGCATCATTCTTTTAGTTGCATCATTGTTTGATATGGTTTTTTCCTTTCTTTCTGTCAATAGACTTGTTTCTTTACTATTAAAAGAAACAAGTCTATAACTACTTGAAGGCTTCGGCTTTCTTGTGTTGCGCCTCGTCGAAATAAAAACTCTTCTATTTGGAATACACATCATTATCATTCATCATCCATATTCATTACTTTTTCTACTCTTAAATCTTTTCTTACTAACTCTGTACGTCTGTGTCAAAGATAACATATTTTGATCCATCTTTGTTAAGGTGATGATAAGTAAAGACAGTCTAAAGATGGCGTTTTTAATTTCTTTTTGTGTCAGATCATGTCCTCCATCTGTTAAGATTCACTTGTTCCGTAAAAAATGTTCAGGGAGGACTTACCATATGGGTGGAGGACTTTGGCAGCTGAGTATATGCTTATTTTGCAACTAAAAGGAATTACTTACCTTTTGTTTCTTTAAACTCATTGAAACTCTTTTCCTTGATCCTATGTAAGAAAATGATTTACAAAACTTAATCTATGTTAGTGGGAACGTTCCCACTCTTGGAAGACCGGCCTTCGAGTCGAAAGGTCGTGCATCAGGGGTGACTACAGTCTGTGAGCTACAGAGTTCGACGCTACCTAATGGCCAGATCCTCAATGTTATTGATACTCCTGGTAATGTGTTATGTGTTTGTGAATCTAAAAACCGTAAAGCCAATGAGTCATCTATGATATATATATTTTTTTGAATAAATGTTAAATTAATTCAAAAAGACTTTGTTACAATACAGGTGTGACCATTGTTTGGATGTTTAGAATAATTAGCTAGAAAGCTGAATAGAATAATATAGAAAGCTTATGATCTTGCCGCAAACCAAATCGATAGGCCGTCTTGAAACAGGTTTTTGAGCGTTGTAGTGAGCTGATTCGATCGCGGACCATTTTGTCTATGAGTCTAGTAATTCGCCGAGGGTCTGAAGGAATTTTCCCCTGTCTCCGGTCGTTACGTTCTCGCCAAATGTGATACGTAGTAGCTTGGAAAGCATAGCAAATGAGGAACTGCTTCGTTCGGTGAGAAGAAGAGTTGCTGACTAGTGAGACAAGTCTTTCCCAGTTGTCCGAGTAGTCTGTTGCGAGGAGACCAGACATAAGCGGTCGCCAAACAGCAGTTGAGAAACTGCAGGCAAAGAACAGGTGGCTGCGAGTTTCCTCCGACCTGTTACAAAGAATACAGCGAGGATCGTAACCCGAATTCCATATTTTGATTCGATCTCCAGTTGAAATCCGGTTGTGCATTGCCATCCAAAGGAAGAATGAGAATTTGAGTGTGGAGTGGGAGAACCAAACACCCTTTGTCCATGATTGAGCAGGTGAGGCAGAGCGAATCTGATCCCATGTTGATTTCGTCATAAAACACGGTCTGTATTTATCCTGCTTGAGTTTCCAAAGGTGCCGATCTGTACCAGTCACAACTCCACGTTGCTGAATCTTTGTAATCTCCTTCTCAATACTGATTAGACACTCTGATCGATGCCTCCTGCGACGCTGAGTTTGTGGAACAGAGTTCAGCGTAGCATCAAGAGAGATTCCCATATCAATTACACCTCGTGGTCCCGTTAGATCGATAACCCTTCCCAGAGTTGACCAAGTGTCATACCAGAACGAAGTAGTCTCACCATTAGTAACCTCCACCTTATGGAACTGTTTTGCAAGCTCACGATACTTAAGAATTTTCTTCCACATCCAGGAACCTACAGATGCGTTATCTTTCGCTAACCAAAACGTACCTTGTCTTATGTGATATTTCCAGATCCAATTAACCCATAGGGATTCTTTTCGAGAAACAATGCGCCATATGAGCTTTAGACAGCTAGTCTTATTGGTGTTAGCTAGTGATTTCAGCCCCAGACCACCCTCAAGTTTTGGTTTGCAAACATCAGCCCATAGTAGTTTCGATTTTCTGAAATTAAGTTCGGGACCCGACCACAAGAAAGCCGAGCATAGTCTCTCTATTTCCTTTAAACAACCACTCGGTAGATGAAAGAAAGACATCCAGAAGTTTATTAAACTCATAATAACCGAAGAAAGTAGCTGCAGTCTACCTGCAAAGAAAGAAATCTCCCTGTCCACGAACTGATACGTGATCGTATGTTTTCTATCAGTGGCATATAGTCGGAGGTTGTCATCCTTTTTGTGAGAAGAGGAAGACCCAAATAAGTGACCGGTAAGGCTCCCATTGCCAGTCGAAATGATGAGACAATATCCTCACGCACGGATTCAGTTACCCCGGCAAGATAAAGCGTTGATTTTTCGAGACTTATTTTCAGACCTGAACGCGTTGCAAACTCATCTATGATATATTTACAATCATATAACCTATGCATCTTGATTTTTTCTGCAGGTCTGTTTAGTCTGTCTCCATCAACCGAGTTTAAGTGCAGAGAGATTTTGAGGTGCTTATCTCTGACCAAAGAAGGGATTGATGCAGTACTATTGGTATTTTCCTTGAGGAACAGGCTAACAGAAGAGGAGAAATCTGCGCTTTTCGCATTAAAGATCCTTTTCAGGAGCAAAATTTTTGACTACATGATCGTTGCTTTTACAAATGAAGATGCCCTTGAAGATAACGGTGATACATTTGAGGAATATTTGAATGACTGTCCTGATTTCAAGGTTACTGTATTCTTACTATTGGTCTTGAAACCTCTTTCAGAAGATTTTACCTTCTTTTGCGTTGTGTATTGAATTGTGTATGGTTATAGGAAATTCTCGAGGCCTGCATTGACCGCAAAGTGTCGTTTGAAAACAAGGTGAAAGCCCCTGAGGTTCAGAAAGCTAAGCTAGTTCAAGAACTCCTTAACTATGTTGAAGAAATTGCAAAGATGAATGAGAAACCGTATATGGACGATTTATCTCACGAGATAAGAGTGAGCAAAACAATAATTTTTTTATTACACATCTTCCTTTTGATGTCTTATGATTGCTTATCTTGGTTATTACATCTGCTTCTTAGGAAAATGAGACTGCATTTCAAGAAAAGCAGAGGCATATTTTAGAAATGAAGGTGAACCAACAAGACATGTCTCAGATGATAAAAGATATGGTGGAATCTTATGAAAATCACCAGCTTAGTCAAATGATGGAGAGGGTAATGTGTTTTGGAGTTGTCCAAACTGTTTTTTTACTTGTGAGATTGAGTCATGAATCTCACAAAACATGAACTTATTTAGTATCCCTCTTATTGCTTAGGTGGAGACTATGCTGAGAGAGACACAAAAGAGGCTAGAGGAGCAATTGAAGGAAGAGCAAGCTGCTAGACTTGAAATGGAGAAAAAAGAGCAAGAATCGAGAAACATTCAAGTGATGTAGTTAATATGCTCAGGATGGATCTCGCGAGGGCGGAAAGAATGACCATGCAAATTATACAAAATGCCAAAAAGTGCACCATTCTGTGATTGATATTGTAATCAGAAGACCAAATTTGATGCTGGATGAATTGAGTGATAGTGTTTTTTCTCCTTCATTATTGTGATTCTTATCGTTGAGAAATAATTTTTTCTAATAGTTGGGTTGGTTTTCTGGTTTCTCACTTACTTGGTATGGTCTTATTTTTTTCTTACTGAATCTGCCAAGAACATCCATGTCCAAATATGACAAGAACTTAGTCTCTCTGTTTTCAATTGTTTTTAACTTTTAAAGTTTCTTAAAGAGTAACAATTGAATGTAGAATTGTTGCTCTATAATCTCTTTTTGGGTCAAATCATCTACTTGTTCTGTAGAGACTTTGCAGGGAATATTTACCAAATGGATGGAGGACTTTGTAGTAGATTAGTGAGCTTATTCTGTAACTGATCCTCCAAGTATGGCTTTGTGTCCTTCAATTCGTTGAATCTCTATCTCTATAACCTTTTCTGTAGGTTATCTATTTCAGGAATGATGAAAGCAAAAACCTCAGAGATTCTTGTTTAGCTTTGTCGGATCACTTTTTTTTTTTTTGGAATGATTGTCGGATCACTTCAATGGAAGATTTATATTGGTCAATCATAGTGTTCTTTCTTCAGGCAAGGTAAAAGAATAGAGATATAGCATCGCAATAGGACCGACCAAACTTGGTAAAGATTGTTATCTTTTCTCTTAGATTCCTTGCTTGTCAGACTCCTTTTGGTTTTTACTCTTACCATAAAGATCTTCTCACCGTTATTCTTTTCTTTCTCAATTTGTCTAATAAATATTCTGTTTTGTCTCTATAAATTACAAAACTAATTCCATGCTTTCTCACTTGGGATAACATTTCGTTTTGAGCTTTTCTCAGGTATGTTATGCTAAAGAATAACGTTCTTGATTCTTTTTTTACCTTTCTTTTTTCATTTCAGGATCCATCACTAGCCATTAGCTTTCCTTTTATAGGGTTAATAGATTGGAAAACATGGCGTTGAGTGATTCTGAACTTAATGTGGAGAATGATTGGAAACCTGAAAGAACTCTAGTTCTACTCGGTCGAGCAGGGAATGGTAAAAGCGCAACGGGAAACAGCATCCTAGGTAAAACTATGTTTCAGTCAAAGACAAGAGGTATATTCGTTACCAAAGAGTGTAAGCTACATACAACCGAGCTACCAAATGGTCTAACTATCAAAGTTATCGACACTCCTGGTGAGTTTTGTAACGCTTTCTATATCAAATCCAACATTTTCTTATAACATATATACATTGATATGAATTTAATGGTACTTTCAGGTCTGTTTAGTGCTTCCTCGACAACAGGTTTTACCATCAAAGAAATCGTTAGATGTTTACATCTAGCTAAAAGCGGTATCGATGCAGTGCTTCTTGTTTTCTCTGTAAGGAATCGGTTAACAGAAGAGGAACAGTCGACACTTGGGACATTAAAGATCCTTTTCGGAAGTCAAATCGTTGACTATATAATCGTTGTTTTCACCAATGCGGATGCACTTGAAGATGGAGAAACTCTGGATGACTATTTGGAGGATTGTCCTGAGTTTCAGGTTGGTTTATCTAATGTTGTTGAAATTTAAGCATATCTTACATGATTATATCTTTATTTATAACTTCCCAAATTGTTTTCTATATAGGAAATTCTCAAAGAATGCGATAACCGTAAGGTGTTGTTTGACAATAGTCGTAATGCCCCTGCGAGCAAGAAAGACAAGCAAGTCCAGGATCTTCTCAACCTCGTCGAACAAATCTCAACGAAAAACAATGGAAAATCTTATATGGCTGACTTATCACTTGAGATAATGGTGAAAAAAGAGAGATTCTTTTTACAAAACAAGATTTCACATTTTGTATTGTGTATCTGAGTTTTAGTTTCATCTCCTTTCTTAGGAGAACGAGGCGACAATCGAGGAAAAGCAGAAGCAGATTGAAGCAATGAAAGGTCGGTCTTCAAAACAAGAGATATCTCAAATGAAGAAGGAAGTAGAGAAATGGCATAACGAAATGCTCGAGGGGATCGAAGAGAAGGTAATGCAATTCATTCATTGGTTTATATGTAATGTTTCTATGAATATATTTTACATGTTGGTTTTGTTGTCTTTGGTTAGATCTCTAATCAACTGAAGGAATCATTGAGGGATATGACCGAGCAATTAGCTAAGGCACAAGAAGCGAGAGAGGAAACCGAGAAAAAGATGACTGAAATTCATAAACTATCTTCTGATGAGATCAGGAGGCTTAGAGAACAACTCAACAAAGCTGAGAAAGAGACTGCTTCTTTACGCACCGAACTCAACAAGAAGTGCACTGTTCTTTGATCATATCTTAATGTTTCTGTATGTATGATCATAATAATCTGATACCATAATATGTATGATATGAAACAATAAACTCTTGAAGGATCAATACCTTCATTGTACTTTGATCTAATAATACATCAAACATATGTTATGTAGAGATAAATCATGTTCTGTTCTTTAAATTCATATGTATATGCTCTGTTCTATGATCATACGAATCACTAAATCAGATACCATAATGAAATAAAAACCAGAGTTATTTTGTCTTCACTATTACACAACACAATTTCCAATGAGTCTTGAAGGATCAATACCTTCATTGTACTTTGAATTATTATAAACCAGAACATATTTTATGTAAAGATAAATCTGAGTAGAAAATCTCAGAATACAGAGCTTTATAAACTGTGATTGCAGCTCAGTTTTTCGCCCACGAAATTATCCGAGATGAAGAATTTTCTTGTCCGGATCAGAGTAAGAACCTCCATTGCCAGATCCAGAACCAACAGTCATAATGCTATGAGCAAAGTAATTGCGTGAGGCTAAAGCCTCGATGGCGTTAATCTCTGAACCACTAACCATTTGGTGATGGTGTTGTTGAAACCTCTCCACTTCTGCTACCTATTAAGAAACATAGTAATTAGCAAGACAGGTGATTGATTTGATATGTCTATGAAATTAACAAAGCTGTTTTTACCTTAGTTCGTAGATAGATATTCTCATTATCAAGCTCAATCTCCTGCAGAATATAACCATATTCAAAGATTCGAACAAGAAAGTTTTTAGAAAAAAGTTAGCTTTTGTACTCTCATATGTGATATTAACTAGAGATTTTACAGCAACTCTTTTGAGCTTTTCTTACTCGTTTCTGCGCATTTTCGATTTCAGCTAGAAGCAACTCATGCTGTTTCTCGCAAGAACACAAAGCAGATTTAGAATATGTATATACATAGATTCATTAACTGATAACACAAAAACAAAAAAAGCCTTATAAATAAGAGTCTTATAATATTTTGTAGCTATACCTTCTTGGACCTGATTCTGGAGATGGCTTTCTCAAGGCGATTCTCAACCTGTTTTAGTTCCTTGACACTTAAGGAACTCAAAGAGTCTCCCATCAGATTCCTACAACGTTAGTAAAAATGTGTTACAATAAAGATACATATTTACTAGACCACACATATAAATATAGCAAGAAAAGCTGGTAATATATAGTTCATATATAAAACCTGTTGGAATTTTGAATCGTTTGGATCTGTTGTCTCAGCTTTGCAGATTCTTGTTGATAGTACTGTAATTTAAGCACCATCGTCACAGTAAGAACATATATGCATGCATATAAATATGATGTTAATCAAGTGGAGAGATAGAGAAAAATGTAAAACCGCGGCATTGATTTCTTGGACAGTGCTGGTGTTGGTGCTATCAGAACAAGCTTTCTTGTACCTCTCAATGGTTGATCTTATGCTGTTACAAATAAACATCCAATTTCATTTTGTAATTTTGTTAACAAACTCAAGAACATATGAGTACTTATGCAATTAATCACTGTGGTATTCAAATTAATTATATTTAAGTAGTGTCTAAAGAAGAAATCGAGTATATTAAGGCCACAATTTTTTTTGTCTAAAAAACAATGAAATGGAAATGTAAATGCAAACGTTAACGCAGATTAACAATCACACTCTAGTTGGTTTGAGCTTCATACCCCAATTGGTTTGAGCTACACACCCTAAAATTTAAAATAAGATCTCATGTTTTTTGTTTTAGTTTTTGTTAATATTCAAAATATTTACATCTGTATAAGGATCTTAATCGGTTAAATTAATGGGTTTTAGCATTGGCAATAAAGTAAGCAGATCATCATATAACTTGCCTTTAGCATTGACAAACAAACATCCTATATATACTCTGAATCATGTAGAACAATAATATATGTTTTTTTTTTGTATTCATATATGTTTTTTTGTATTCAAATATATTATTCAACTTAAATTAAAACCTAGTTTTAATTGAAAGACAGAAAGTGGAGTTGAGACTGTGTCATGTAAAGAAAGAAAATAAAAATAAAAACTGAATATTTTGGATATATACAATATAATAGTTGAAGTGACTTTAAGATTAAAAAGGAAATCGAAGAAATAAAATGAAAAAGCCAAAAAAGGAAGGAAAAGACATGAAGAAATAGATTTGATCTGCTTAAGATGAAAGAGGAAAGAAGAGTACAAGAAAACAACACATCTCTCGCTGCACAATTGTTTTAAGTTCCAAGAACAACTTTAACAAAAGCAAAATCAATAAAAAGACTTTGTTGACCAACTGCAACTGCAAGCTAGCTAGCATGAGTTTGGTACTTAAACCCATGGTACTCTCTCTTTCTGTTTCTCTATCTCTTTAAGATTTTCTTTTTTGATAAACTGACTTTTAAGATTTTCTCAAGAATCATAGGTAATATATGAAAATAGTATGTATATTATTTATCTTTACTTTTGTCAAATATATATTGTATGCGTATGTACTAAAAGTAAATATAATGAGACTCTTGAAATAAAAACTTCATAAGTACATTATTTGTTATATATGGTGTTGCTTGTCTAGATTTTATTTTTTTAAATTATGGTTTAACCTTATTATAGACCAAGAAAAGTCTCATTTTTAAATTTCAGTATCTTCTATATTTTATCTCAACTATTTTTGTACCAATTTATTCAAACAATCACGAAAAAAATTGACATATCTCAAACTTTTTATATCTCATTAGCATATATATACCCATAGTTAACAAGAAATAGCGCTTACTTGTTATTAGCATACTCATAGAGACGGCCACGAGTGGAGAAAACGATGAGGGCAACTTCTGCATCGCAAAGGACCGAAAGCTCATAGGCTTTCTTCAGAAGTCCATTTCTTCTTTTGCAAAACGTCACTTGTCGATTTGTTGAGTTCTCTATCCTCTTTATTTCTATTTTTCCTCTTCCCATCCTTCAGTTTTAACATGAAAAAAACACTTAGACTTGCTCAATTTCAATATTATGGATAAGATAAATATACCGTTTAACAAGAACACAAAATTTTTAACAAAAACAAACACACAAATCATTGATATACTGCTAAGAGGATATAAAAGAATATATACAAGAAAGATGTAACATTTTTTGTAGCTAATTAAAAAATGGAGGAGGATAAACAAAACCCTAAAGCTAGGGTTTGAATTAATAATAATATAAATATACTTAATTAATACTTACCAAACGATAAACTTTTGTTGTAAAAAAAAAAAAAGTTTTCATTTTTATATATATCCAGATTTCTCGGGAAAATAAATTAGGGTTGTTGTTGATTGATCTCTAGGACAGACAAGAATCAAATTGGATCTGATGCAGATCTGATGTTGCTGAAACTAGAGATTAAGAATTTATTCAAATCTTTCACTATGAACATAACCATACAAGAGGATCATATACATTACATGTAATTTTTCTTAAATAGGTTTCTATATGTATAATCTATATAATTTATTAACTTCTCATCATGACTTTTAAAAATAGAATCGGGGAGGTAAATCTGACAATTACATGGTTTTTTGGTACCCAGATACAAATTATTTTTACGCCCATCCCTTGTACTCTCTCTCCCCCTCTCTTCAGTAAATGTCTATAAGGCTTCATGGGGTCAAATGGAAAACAACATATACGTAATTTGACTTATATAGATCTAGAAGATGTCAATATATTTTTTGATAATTGGAAGATGTAAATTAAATACTTACACAGAAGTTTTACAAAATTCATTGATCTCTAATCTGATGTATGATGACATTCTTTAGATTCTTTTCACGGAAAAATCTAAGAATTTCACCAAGAAAAAAAGAGAGTAGAAATATGGAGAGAGAAAACAAATCAAATTGATATTGAAGAGGAAGAAGAAGGCACTGATGCACATGAAACTGAAGTTAGTACATAAGGGAAACACAAGAAACATTATTAGACAGAAAGAAGAGAGAGAGAAAGAGATAGACAAAACCATGCTTAGTTTCAAGAAGAGGAAGAAGAAATACAACAGATTTGGAAGATTTTCAGACAAAAAAACTCCACTTTAGCTGACAAGAAAGGAAAGAGAATCTAGCAGAGATCTACATGTGAGAAACTTAAAATTAAATAAACATAACCTAATTCTTAATCTGATGACCAAATTAAACCCTTGTGATCTTTTTTTCTCTCTCTTTCTTTCATGGGGAAAGAACATCAAACAGAAGAAAGTTGAAAAAAAAGGGCTAATATTTCATAATTGTGATAACTAAGTTTTTGTGAAGAGACAAGCCAAGAAAAAAACCCATGATGAAAAGAATTATTACAAGCTTGGATCTGCATATATAGAGATATAAATGTAGAGTTTTTGAATGAAGAGATGTGTACAAAGATGGGAACTTGATGAGATCAAGAAGTGTTTTCCTTTATGAGAAGAAGAAGTAAAGACATGACAGACAGACCTGAGAATTGCTTCACCCAACTCAATTCAGCTTTCGGAAACTCTCTTTCTTTCTCTCTATCTCTCTCTATCTCCTTTATAAGAAAACAAAACAAAAGAAAAAAAAGTTTTTGAGTATTTTGAGAATCCCAAAAACAAACCCAAATTCTTTTCTCTTCAAAAACCCTAAGCTTCCCACTCAATATGTCTATTTGTAGACGTTTCTTTCTTTGCTCACCTTCCAATGTCCAAAGAGAGAATGCGATTGCTGCGGTTGCGGTTGCCAATGCGATTGCTATATTTTTTAAAAAAAATAAACTTTATATATGTATGACTAGGAATCTTAAATTTTGGCATGCTGCCAGAAATTTTGAATATAATAAAAATTTAAGATTGAAAGAAAAAAAGATAATGAGCAATTAAAAAAGTTATTTTAACCATTCTTTTAAGCTAAATCGCACATATAAATTAGAGTATTTATATATAACTTAAAACTTTCCAAAAACTCCAAAAAGTTAATTTTCATTGTTTAGTTTATAATTTTGAGAGAAATTTGAGACTCGAGCTAAGCTACATGCGTCAACATTTCATATTTTGGTCAAATTCACAACAAGACCAAGATTTGGGATTTCAGAAGATACAATTTCTGTATCGTTCTAATATTTTCATTACTAGATATATATATATGACGTGAAAGTTTTCGTTTCATGGTACAAAAATTGGCAATTAAAAATATAAATAATTGAAATTCATGGGGTTTCAGTGGTTAGCTTATCAGAAGGTTGAAAGATTAGAGTCTCAAAATTTGCAATTTCAATATAATATAATGGTTTTCTGAATTGCCGGGTTACAAAGAAAACGCCAAAAACAAGCATATTATTTCACTAAAATATATAAAAATATAAGAAATATTGATTTAATTCTCAGCACTTTAGGGTTTAATTAGTTCATAACTAAAAGTGTTATAACTAAAATTTTAATATTATTTAAGAAAATTATTGAACGATTGCGAGCAGTAGTAAATATATATAGCTCCTTCCTTACATGCGACATTTATTTTCTTCAGACCGTCAAACTTTTTACCACAATCTTTATTATAATGCTTTGTCGTTATTTTCATTTTTGATGATTATAATAATCTCTAAAATGGTTAAAAAATTAAGGAAAAGGTAAAAAACAAAAAACATTGATTAATTTTCTCACGAATAGCCTTGTCTTCAGTCTTTTACATCAAAATTCATCAATCATCAATCTTAACAAGGAAAATTGTAATTTTTCTTTCAGTTTTAGTAATCGAGAGTGTAATGGGTGTACAGATTCTATGGCTAAACACATTATCTATTGTCCGATTTATTTCGGTATTTTATATGTAATTCCGCCTCTATGACTCCAAAATATTGTGGCTTTGGATGTTCCATCGACTATGTCGTCAGTTATTGATTAATAGAATAGTTTTAAAAAAAAAAATTCTCACAACCATTTTCCTCCATATGAGGACAATATTTCAGACATTATTTTTGTACGGAAGAATTCATGACCGATTCATAAACTAACTAATACTTCAAGTTTTAATTTGCTAATTAAAGCGTCGATAGTGACCAACGAAGATTTAATAGTAAAATATGTAAATGACGAACCCTATCATAAATCCAAAAGAAAATTATGCACCACTCATAATATATCACTGTACAAACACTTATTGGTCATTAGTGTTTATTTTAAACATGTGTGGTTCATATTAGTAACCTAACCTTTTACTTTACAATTTTTTTAATACAAATACATAACTTACACGTAAATATACGTACGTATGTTTCATTCTTTCAAGAAAGTGAGAACATACCCAACAAAAACAAGATATAAAGTTGAAATATATATATATATATATATATATTTCAACTTTTCATTTTGAGATTAATATATGTATAATGTATACTATAAAATCATATAGAATTTATATATTGACACGCAATATTATGATTTTAAGATTCCTTTGGAGGAAAATTAAAGAGAAAGGTGAATTTGCAGAGCTTAATTTAGGGCTCGAAAGTGACACGCAAATTGTATTATTGCAGAAGAGAGAGAGAGAGTAGATGTTGACGCTATTGGTACATCCTCCTCATTTATTTGCCCTAGATTTCATCTTCTCTTTGACTCTTTTTAAAGTAAATTTTGTTTTTATTTTCCTTCGTTAATCACACGAAACATTAAAACTCAGAAACCCTTTTATATATTACTAAATTACCAATTTAAGTCACTCAAATTATTGTTTAATATATGTTTTAGAATATGCTGTTTAGGAAGTCAAATGGCTCTTTTACGACAGCCTAAACATTAATTAAAAAGGTTTTTTTAAAAAAAATCAGCAATCTTTAGAGTTTTGATTTTTGGTAATCAAAATTTAGGACATATATAGATACATAGATAGATTCCATCCACAATCCAACTATTTATTATATGGCCTAAAGAAATTTTAATCGTTTAAAAATATATTAAGAGTGCTTATTGGTTTATGAATTTTAATTGATTTAGAAATCTAAAGTAAAGTCATGTATTATTGGATCTTTGATTTTAAAATCCTTGTCGAAATCCTTGTTATTCTTTTTTTTGTCAACTAGTCTAGTGGCTTTAATAATCTCTTAAAACTGTAGGAATCAAATTTCGAACTCCGAACCTGCAACTTAATGTTATGAATTTTCAGACGTGACCACCATTGTGTCACTTGACTCTCACGAAATCATGTGTTATTCATTAACTGATTTCTAAATACTACTTAAAATCTTGTGTTATTCTTTTAACGGTTTATTGCTGGATTTCATAATCCAGATTAGATTTTAAATAAATTTGAAAGTGAAATATAAAAAGATTCAAATCCATGGATAAACTATGTTATTTCAAAATCTATATGTCTAATTTTAAAATCAATAATAATTTACAAATTTTATGTGGATTTATAAACCAATTAACCAATAAAGATTCTTAAGTATTAGATTTATAATTTTCAGTTATTTTTTAAATCTTAATGGACCTTTGTTATTCGTTTCTTTTCTTAAATAAACTTCACATAAAAATAAACAAAGGATTAAGAATTGTTTCTAACAAAACAAATGGGCTGTTACTGTTGGTTTTAAGTACAAAATTGGCAGTAAAAATTTTGAGAGTAACATTTTTTTTTCTGTTAACTATGACAAAAACCATGAAACAAAAAAACAAGAACAAAAAAAATTGAACTTTGAGTAACATTAAAATATGTGAGTGATTTTAGTAAATTAAAAGTTTTATTGGTATATCTTCTCTATATAAATTCATAAACTTATATCGGAATTATATTAACTATTAATTAAATTACCAAATTTGATGCCTCAAAAAGTTTCAAAGGCTTTAATTTATTTATATATATATATATATATATATTTTTTTTTTTTTTTTTGTCAACTTCCAAGGCTTTATATAGTTATACCACCAAATAAAAATTATTTTAGTTAGGTTGAACTTACATCTTTGTTCTTATAATCAATCATTAAAAAAAAATTGCTTTTATTGTAATATGCTCAGACAACTTGGCTGTATTAGTGACGAGTTAGAAAGATGTAGAAGTTGTGCTCGAGCCTATTGTGGAAACACGTTTTCATAAAGTTAACACCACCGGTCGGGCCTAAACATAGCAACCCAATAATACATAGAACAAATACTTTTTCTTTCTAAACAAAACTAAAAAGAAAATGATTTCTTTTGGCACAAAAAAAAAAACAGAAGAGACCATGTAATCGAGGCAAATGAGCTTTTGTTTGTGAATTTTAATTGACAAAAATAAAATACTTAATGAGAAAAAAAGCAAAAGCTACTAGTGTTGCTACAACCTTCATGTTCACGAGAATCTGGTAGAAGTAGAGACGACTTGAGAGAGCTCCTACATCGAGCTCCCAAGTCCTTGAATCTCCAATCCAACCATCTCCTTTCTTTTCGGGATATCTCTGGACTGACCATTCTCGATGAGGCAGAATTTGAACCAACTCTTGTGCTTGAGGGTTACTATATGGATCACATATATAGAATGGTTTCTCGGGATGTTCAGCGTTTCCAGGGCTGTAATATAGATGATAAGCAGAATATGGGAACCGGGATGTCTCATTCCTGTGTAAGATCTCACCCGAGGCACTTGTATGATATGGAGGACATGAAACTAAATTATCTGGACGACACCAGCTCGTAGTTGCCGGGTTAATTATCATGTCGCTGTATCTAGTTACATCTGTCAAAACATCTCCATCACATAGATAACCATTGTTCTTCCAACAGCTTCCGATATCGATCATGTAAAATTGGCTGTTTGGTAGTCCACCGAGTTTAACATTAAGTGCTAGCTTTACTTTGAAGTTTGGAGACTCTGGTAGCTATGCAAACAAAAGAGGACAAACATATTTTATAGTCAGACCGAGAAAATCAAGAAAAAGAAGAGACCTTTTTTTTTGATTAAAAAAAAAAAGAAGAGAAGAGACCTTTTCGGTATACAAGGTTGATAGAACGCTACAAATTACAAAACTTTCTCATCATGCCACGGCCATTATAGTGATAACCACCATTAAAACTTTATGCCCGCACATACAACATGAGCCACGGGTATTTTGCGGAAGTCGTTAACGAATTCGAGAAAATCCAGCTCCCAGTTTGTTCATTCTTTCGCCATGAAACAGAGAAGTAAGATCTTGTTCCTGTTCCTTCTATTACATCACCATCACGATCATATGTTCCATTGAACCCTCCAGTCAAAAACATTTCCCCCTTCTCATCAGCAACAAGCTTCGAATATTCTCAGGGCAAAGCGTAGAGTTCTTGTCGAAGTTCCTATTCTTAAGCATAATCATCCAGAAATATCAAGGCTTTTCACTGTCATGTGTATCTTGCATGAAGATCCTAAATAACCGTTCTTTCTCATTCGCAAACAAGTCAGGATCTCTATATGATGTGAAACCAGAAACTGGAAACTTATCACCAGCAGCTAACTTGTTATCCATGTCATCTACCAAATGGTGCACTTCACACTTGCTTCCATAACTATCAAGCCTCCCATCCACATAGTCTAAAGAAGCAAATGTGCGCAAAAAAAATCTCTATGAGTACACATAAACAGAGAGAACCTTAGAGAGACAAGTAAAAATTGGATTGCTACAGAGTTTATAAGCCAAGTAACAGTAACTTCTTGTACACGCAACTGGAATTGGCATGAACATATTGAAACTAATCATTCATGAACTCAGTCAGCAGAAAATTGCAAAATCAAATGCTGAAATCAACGAATGATCAGAGAGAAATACCTGCGAGGATCGGGCAAGAGAGATCAGCGCAATCGGCAAGTCTAGGGCTTCCCATTAAAGGAGCTTCTTCACCAACTTCATTACAAAAATTCCAAGCTTCTAATGCGACTCTCACGTTACGATTCTTCATTCCTCCGTCTGCTAGCGCCAAGATAGATCTCTCGGCCGTGCATTTTTGAATGGAAGAAGAATGAATCAGTAAGAGAAGCAGGGGAGGAGTAAGAGTGAAATCGCAGCCATTGGAGGAACTAAACGAAGGAGACAGAGAAGCGCGTGGATATGAAGAAGTGGAATAGGCGCGTGAAAGTGGAGAATTTCGCACGTGATTTATGGCGGTAAAAGGTAAGATTTCACAATCTGAAAAATATGATTGGTTGCTTTTTGGTTTTTGGAAGCATCGTATAGTATTTATATATAATTACACCCCTGTAGTCTTCATAAATTATATATAGACCCATACATTTTAATTCGTTATAAAATAACCCTTTACTTTTTTACTCAGAGATATTCCAAAAAGGAACGTCCTTTTCAGAAAACTGAGGACCCTCTGCCTCATTCAGTGAGTATTTGAGCTGTCTCTGTGGGCATAGAAACGATAATTGGGGACCATGTGTTCTTCTTTTCAGATGAAGACGAAGCTTTTTAGTCGAAGAAGACAATGTCTTCTATGTGGTTGAACATGGTCGTTTCTTCCTCTTAAATTTCTGGGTCCATGGCAAGTTTGCACCTTGGGGATGCTTCGTTGATCAATGAGGTCGTGTTCGGCTCCTCCTTGATCGGCTTCAGAAGTAAACGGTTTAGACGAGTTTCAGAGGTTAGGTTACTAGAGAAGATACCCATTCATTTTTTCTTGGAATTTTGTTGATTTGTTTAGTTGATTATTGTTCTGTGGTTGTTTGGTATTGTAGAGATGGAGGTTTTGTGTTAAGCAGATGTCAGAGAAGGAACAGAGGACTAAACACGAACTGGCTCATTCTGCTAAAAGGTGATGACTTTGTACTCTGTGTGTAATTTTGTTAAGTGAAAAAGTTTTTTAAACTTCATCACTCATTAGTGCGTGACACCGAATTGCTCAATTGAATTGTGTTGTGGAGCTAAGAATTGAGCCAGTTATGATAAGAATTGTGTGTTTCTGGTGATTGAGTTCTTCATTTAGTGGTGGTTGCTTTGAAAATGATGGTTTCAGCTTCATTAACAATTTTCTCTTTAGTGACATGATAAGTTTGATAGAACCCTACACTAATTTTGTAATTGAATTGTTGTAATTGCATGAGAACAATCAGAGTTACTTTAGAAGCAAGAATTTTTGGCTAAATTTGGCAATGTTTCATAGAATTAGTCTCTCTAATGTTGCAGAAGCGAGTCTTTGAGACGTATTCTGAAGCAATATGGAGTATCAGTTGAAAATCCTGAAAAAAATAAGACAATTAGTAGACTTGATGACCTAAATTTTGAAGAGAAGCATGACGCTGTTGTTCCTTCTTCTGTTATAGATGACTCTAAGATGGTATATCACAGAAGTTCTATATTTGTTCTTAATTTTTCTTGTCCTTAAATGGTATTATCTGAATTGGGGAGATCCTGACTTATATTAGTGTTTGGAAAATTGATGAGTACTGACAGAACACAACTGAGGAGTTCCCTGATTTACGTCGGCAAGAGAAATACAGTGAGACTGTTAGCACTGCAGATAATCTTTCAGGACAAAATCACCAAAATCTGCCTCATGTAAGAACATATCCCCTATTGTTACTCACTCCAGGAGTGCTAATGATTTGAGTTTGCTTTCATATTCATGTTCTTGACTTATTGGAACCCTTATACTATATTCAGTTTTCTTACTGTGTTTTGGATCCATGTTTTTAAGCGATGCGTTGGTGGTGCTACTATAAACCCTTCCTTTAGATTCTTTGTGGATCTCGACTCAACTTAGAATTGCATACTCTTAGTGTGTTTTCCAACCTGTAATAATGTCTCTCTTCAGTTAAACACAGGTGTTTTGTTCACTTCTCTGCTTCCTGTTCTTGGGTTCTGCATCGTATGCATAATTGGGACGCTACACACAATAATCTCCAGAAAAACATCAGAAGGTCATCACCATGGCTCCAAAAGAACATGGTGGAGAACCGCATTGATTGATTGGAATGAGCCGCCTGCTTCTGATGAACATGATTCCTCGCCAGAACACAAAGTCAGTTACTTACATAAGTTACTACAGATTTTGCTTCGTTTGTTAAAGAAGCTAACTGCATGCAGGTGCAGGTCGCTTCAGCGAATCAGGAAGCTACGGATGAAATGAATGAAGCCTATAGCAGAGTCGAGCTCGAGTACAAGAGATTTCTGTTGGAATGTGGAGTGAGTGAATCATAGATTCTGGTCTCTTGGAGGTTCCTACAAGTAGTTCTTGAAAAATCATGGCTGCTTCTGACGCTCTAAGAACTTTTCGTTTGGTGGTTTGCACATACTGTGATACCAATGAATGCATTTACCAGACAAGACTTTGTAAATTGTGAATATAAAGGGTTTAATGCGATTTGATTTGGAAGCATCACTTTGTATGGAGCAAATTGGGAGTAAAAGGTAAAAGCTTATAATGAAATGAATATAAAGTATTGCTCTACGAAAGTAAAAAATGAAAAGAATTACAAACAGAGAACCAAAACCGTAGGCAGCAAAGATTCTCAATGCAAAGGGGGCAAAAAACCCATCCAATAGAAACAATTCTAGTAACTCTGCAATTTGGGCAGGGCTCACTTAAAGCCGTACATGTCAAAATTCTTGTCGTCCGGTGGTCTTGCGTTGCCGCCACCTTCAGGCACTCGAAAGCTGTCCATTGGAGGAGGACCTGCAGCCGCTGGTGCCGCTGGTGCCACCCAATGTGGGGTGGTCGGAACAGAGAAGTTAGATCCAGAAGCCTCTTGATGTAACACAACCACATTAGGATTTGCTTGTGGTGAGTTTCCTGTGGTTCTTCGGTTTGAGGAATTTGCAGAGGCTAGAGACGTTGGATATGATTGTTGTTGCTGATTCTTCATTGGTGATTTGGGCCGCAGCGATTCTATATCAGGAGTAGTCACAACGAGATGCGGTGCATCTGGAGGTGGATTCCTCCCTCCTCCTCCTTGCCAAACTTTACCCTCCTTGTCCGCAAAGTTCCTCACATAAGCCTAAAGCACACAATATCCGAAACAGGTCAAACAGATCTTATGTAGCTGTCAAAGAAGTTCCTTGCATAGTTCTAAAGCTCATGTAAACAGGAGGAGGTGGAGATAGATGTCTGCAGAGTGAATATGAGATTTTACCTGTGATTCAAAGTTTGAGGAAGAAAGGCCTTTTCCAACAGTAAGCCAGCCAGCTCGAATATTGTGGTCTTCACCAAAAAGCTCAAGCCTCCGGCGACCAAGTGCAAAATGCTCTATTATCCTATACATATCTTCTGGCTTCTGAGTTGAACCTACAGATTTGCAGCGTAAAGAGATGCAATTAAGTAACACCTACTTCCAGTATATAGTAAGGATACAACTGCATGAATATTTAGATATGGCCCTGTTACGATCAACCACAGAATCTTATATCTTTCTCAATGAACCAGCTCACACTGTAATCCAGCAAACTAATCATGTATACCATAACCGATGACCAAAGGAAACTTAGGGTTTTAATTTCGAGAACCCAAAAACTTCCCTCCCAACAATAAGCCCCAAACCAGTACCAAAACACTCGACACCTTAATCACATGAAGCAACGATCCTATTTATACACATTAAACCTGCTGATGTAGCATAATTGATGAACTCCTATCATGTTCACTTTAAAAGAAACAGGAAGCTGGAAGCAAAACAGAGAGAAGGAACAAGATATGACAAGCCAAATACATTTTACTAACCATAAGGAGGCTCTTCAGCAATAATTACGTCAGTGTCGATGTTAGCGTGGATTATATGTCCGTCAGTGCTACGTCGAACTGTACCCTTTATCCCCATCAAGCAGTGCTCCTATACAAAGAGAAACCAATAAAAAGCATTAAGCAAAAGATATGCAACACAGGAAGCAAACGAGGAGGCAATAGGCAGACCATACTGGACCTTGGAACGCTGAAACACAGTACGAGAATCATGTCGCAAAGTTGGTGCTGCATTACTTTTGTTGGTCTTCACCCAGCAAATATCTTCACACCTTCTGAAACCCCACTGTGACACCCAAATAAAAGAAATATAGATGAAGTGAATACTGTCAAGACAAACAAATCCAAAACGATAAAGGAAATGGGAAATTGTTTAAATCCTGTACCTTTTTCAGGCATTGGCGCCCTTGCTCAAGCCCAACACCATCACCAACCCAGAGGAAAATAAAGGAGGGCGTGTCAGCTATTGCCTACAGATATATGGAAGATTTTGCTTTTGTTATAAACCACAATAGCAAAGATGACAACCAACCTTACCCCCAAAATCTACACACAAGTCAAAATACTATATGTTCAGTACCACTATTTCCCCTAGCTATTACTCAGATGACAAATGATATCTGCTCTATTAGATCTAGTGCTAAGCAAAGCGTAATGTCAGTACCCTAAAATCCTATGAGTAATTGAAGGGCGTAAAGAATAGTCACCTCAATCTTGAGATTGATAATGTCCTCAAATGTCCAATACTCCATACTATCAGAAACACCAGGAGCTCTATGGACATATTCCTCCCACGGTGGGTCAACAAGAATAACATCAAACTTTGTTCCAAATAACTCGGGAGATAACTCAACTTCATGCAAGTCGCCTTTTAAATACATTGGTGCAGAAGCAGAATTAGATACAATCTCATCCTTCTTCTGTATGAGCTCTCTCAGCTTGGGGTAGTCTTCCACATTGGTAAGCTCCAGCTCTCGGATGAAATTCTGGGGCCGCATTCCAGTATCCACAAAGTTCTGGGAATAGTCATTTTGCTCTCCCCTAGAAGGAGCTTTACCAGGAGGTCCACCACCTCGAGGAGGAACCCATCCCCCTGAATTCTTATCAGATGGCATTCCACGTCCCATTTGTCCAGAAACATTGAATGCAGACCCAGAGAAGTTAGGAGGCCCTCCTCTGTCAGAACCTGGTGGATTAAAGAACATATTTGGGTTTGGCGGAGTGCCAATTGAAGGAAATCTTGGGCCTGATGGTCCAGGAGGAAGAGGCGATAGAACAGGAGGAACAGGTAACATATTACCATCAACTCCTCGGGCCCCAGGCCAGACAAGAGTTGGGGCAAATGGAGGCATAAAGACAGGGGCAACAGAAGCGCCCGGAATCGGCGACATGCCAGGAGTAAGAGAATGAATGGGACTGGGTGGTGGCATTCCAAGGTTTGCAAATGGTGACCCCATGATAGGAATTGGAATGGCACCTTGTTGGTTCTCTCTGCCACCAGCAGGTCTTCCTTTTCCACCCCTTAAGGGTCTGTTCCCTTTCATGCCTTGTGGAGTCTGCGGACCTCTATTAGGGGTTTGCACAGAATGAGTTCGACCAGGGGTTGCACCTCTCTGGTTTCTAGCTTTAGCCCCTGAGTAATCAGAACTGGCTTCACCAGCTTCATCTCTCGAATCCTCCCCATAAGCCCCAAACCCAAAAGTATCACTTCTCTGTCTACTACCTTCCTGGTTGTAAACCCACTCTTCGTCATTATTAGTAGGCTTTTTGGGAGGCTGCTGACCCGATTCAGTCGTACGAGCAAAGTTGGGTCCTGATTCTCCTCTGCCATAATCAAGTGGCTTGGTTTGTATCTCAATTACATCATAATTCTCATTTGAAACGCCACCACTTGACAAAGCTTTAACTGCCTCACCCCTGTTTCCATCTTTCCTGCCACCCGAACGACCATGAGACCTCTCGCCTTCACTCCTTTCACGTCCTTGCCTTGGGAATTCCCGTTCCCTGCCACGATCATAAAGTAAGTCCCCATCTTTCTGATCTTTATCACTACTACTAGAATGTCTTCTCTTCCAATTATCCTTTGAACCTTCTTGATCCCTATCCCTATCAGACCAGCCATCATCCCTAACTCTGGATCTCTCATCTTTCCGACCATATTTCTCCTTTTCGTAGTCCGCATCCGACTGTTCAGATTCTTGATGACGCTTACCACTTCTATCTGGTGTTTTAGACCTGTTAGATCGACCCACTTCTCTCACTGTTTCAGAACCATCCTTACCACTAGTTTTCTTAAGAGTACTACCTCTATCATCATCTTTCACACCTCGGCTCTTACTCTTCTCCTCTCTACTACTAGACTTCAAACTCCTATCAGACTTCGAATGACTCCTACCCTCACCATGTTCATTACTAACAGAACCTTTCTCTCCACCACTATCATGTCTAGAATCAGAAAGCTTACAACTTTTATAATCACCATCATTATCTTCACCTTTCCTAACAGGAACAGCAGCTTCATCCCATCTCTTTCTCTTACTCGAATCAGAAGAAGATCCATGAGTTCGTTCTCTCCCATCTCTTTCTCTCTTATCAGAACTCTTGGAATCACGATCTTGATGCTCTGAATCAAGAAGAGATTTATTATCTTCTTTGCTTTTACTCCCACCACTTCGAGAACTCTCGAAGTCCGATGCTTTAAGACTCAATCTTCTCTTCTCACTTCTCTCCCCACCTTCTTGATCTCCATCTTGATACCAAGTACTCAGCTTTTCCAACGAACTCTCTTCTTGTTTCTTCTTCATTTGATGTTAGGGTGTGTTGCGAAACTGTGCTACAAAATCCTAAACCCACGAAATTAGGGATTAAGCATCACCGAGATCAATTCGACGCAACGGTTCGATTTCCATAACTGAGTTTCACTACCTAAAACATCAAAAATAGAGCTTCGATTTTCAAATCTAAATCGTTTCAAAATTACAGGTGAAAATTTGAGTTTAGAAATGAAATTAGGCGAAGAAGATCGGAAAAGGTCGGAAAGATGAGTGAGTTTGAGAGAGAGAGAACACGGCGGAGTGCGAGGAACACGACCGACAAACACAAGTCAAAATGGATTGGGCCAAAGCCCATTTACATTGTCCTATATCCACGTAGTGTCTAAAAATTGTGTTAAAAAAAAAATTATTTATTGTTGAACAAAAAAAAAAAATTATTTATCAAACTGTAATTTATCTTTTTATTTCTAATACTGAATTTTTATTCAACACTGAAAACAGACTATACACAAAGCCAGCAAAGCTCGTGACAAAACTTTCCGGACACGAATCCGGCAAGTGTCGAAACCCCTCTGGAACCAAAGCCGGCAAAGATCGAAACCCCCTCCCGAAACAAAGCCGACGAGTTTAAAGAAAACTCCCAGTTAACAGAAAACAATTATCCAAATAATCAGTACACAAGACCAAGTTTACAAAAGACATAAAAACTACAATTATTATCACCTTGCTTTTTTCTTCTTCAATTAATCGGTTATTTCCAACATCGAAAACTGATTCAAACATCTTCGGAAAACGGATGTGTCAGGATTGAACTTCTGGTCGTATAGTCCTTTTATGTAAACCAGGCGTGGACATAAAAACCGGATCCGAAAACCAGAACGAGACCCGACTCGAAAAAACCGAAACCATAAGGATTTGGGTTAGGGTTAAAACTCGATCGGTTTTTAAGTTTTTGTAATTCGGATTTCGGTTCCTACCCAAACCGAACCAAAACCCGACCTATATACCCGAGAAATATATACATACACTAATATAATATATATATATACACATATATATTATAATTCGGTTTTTCAGGTTTTTTTGTGTTTTTTGTAATTCGGTTTTTGGGTTTTTCGGGTTTTTTCGGTTTTTTGTAATTCGGTTTTTCGGATTTTTTGGGTTCCAAACCTGAAACCAAACTGAATTCTGGTTCGGTTCGGTTTATTTCGGTTTTTAAAAAAAATAAAAACCGATCCAAACCCGACTAAACCCAAACCGATCCGATCCGAAATAGCTTCGGTTCCTAATCAAATCCTAAATGATCCTACCCGAATTATCCGAAAACCGAATAACCCGATCTGAACCCGAACCAAAAACCGAATATCCAGGTCATTGTAAATCCTTAATATATAATCAAATCCTAATGTAATTATTAAATATAGCTGTCTCGTCAATTATAGATTTGAATTGTACTACAAGCTATTGTCCAAGATGGTTTATTTCGAATATTGATTCATTTTTCTTTGTTTGTTTCTATAGGAATTTCAAGTTAAGTTCTTGGAAACCATCCGTATAGCTGGAGTAACTTATCAAAACTTGTTTTTCTCTAAAATTGTTCCTGACCAACCGATACAGCAAGACTAAGTTGAAGAAATAAGGTGAACTTTATGTCTTCTTACAATTCAAAACAACTTAAAAACAGTTTTTTTTTTAATATATATGTTCAAAATCTTAATTCTTATTTCTAACCTTTTTAGGAGAGGAACGCCCTTCAGCAATCGCTTCACGTGACTAGTCCTGTCAATTTTGACCCGCACCCGCGCGCTCCGCGAGTTTGGGTTCAGTAAAATAAAACTACTTTTTTGTGGATCTCGTGGGACGGGTTCAGAAAATTAGCGGATTGAGTCCCGCGGACCCCGCGGGTAACCGCATAATTTTTTTTTTGGGTTTAGGCCCACGAAAAGCTCATATTTAAAAAAAACAAAAAAATAAAATAAAATGGGTGTTACTTTTTTGCGGGTTTTTTTGCGGGTTTGCGAGTTTTTACTCATTTTTTGTTTTTGCGGGTAACCTGAGGATTTATGCGAGGTGGGTGCGGGTTTGCTGAAAAAATCCGACCCTTATGCGGGGCGGGTTCGGGTTAACAAAAAAATTTAAAAACCTGGGTTGGCGGGTCGTGGGTAGGCCCGCTTGACAGGACTACACGTGACGCTTCGTTCTCTATGGAAACAAAAATCATTTTCATCTCCTCTTTTCGGATGGCTCCACTACTTTCTCATCTATTTTATTTTAAATTTTCATTTTATTCTACAATTATTTAATTGTAGATTTGGTATATAAGATCGACTTTATTCTACAAAATTATTCAATAATTATAACATATACTACTAAATCAGTAGCCGTTCCTTCAGCCCACTGTGGTGTATGAGCAAGTTATCTGATCCTATGCGCCTTCGCATCCGTTTTTAGGACGATCTTGTCACAAAGTTTTACACCTTAGTGGAAAATCAATTTGCCTACTCTTGTATCTCGAAAGAAGAAAGAGTAGAAGGTTGTATATTCACAAAAACAGCAAGCTCAATGTTGAGGCCTTCTCCCCACAATGATGGCTCTGTTGTCTTGGGGAGCGTTGAAGCTTGTTGTCAACAATAAACTTCATTAAAATAAAATGGCTCAGCCCAATATACAATAGTGTCCAATACAAAGATGATAGAGAGTGGGTTGAAACCCATTACATAAAATACTGAAAGCATATTGGGTCTCGCACGAGGTCCAGAATCCAGCATATCGAAACATGAGGGCCCATGGCCCGTTAGACGACGATAAGTTCGCCCTAGCTTGCACGCGGCGGCTGCGACGCACGGTGTCCTCTCCCGACGACGGGTTGGCATCTCCAGAAAGCAAATCTCATGGAAGTTCGCAGATCTACAACCGAGAAGTTTGGCTGGTCGAGACACAACAAGGTTGACGGTGAAGCATCGCGAGGTTCTCCGGCATTCGAAGCCGGGAATATTGCCTGAAAACTCTAACAAAGAGAGATTGAGAGAAGGTTTGAAATGGCTAAAAAAACAAGCTTTAACATGTTCACTTGGAGGCTCGACGAAGGGAGATCTGAGGCCAGTGACCGAGATCTGGCCTTTCGAAATCGGCATGCAGAGAGGCTCAGAACAGGTAAGGGAAAGCAATCGACGGCACACAGCCGCGAAAGGTGGGGGAGTGGAGAACGGCGACTCCAATCACCGGCTACGGAACCACCCGAGCAACAGCGAGGAGAAGGGAAGCGGTGGAGCGAAGATCTTCTGCCGGAAGTTGAAAAGAAGCTTCGACCGAGGCCTTTCGCGGAGAATGGCCGAAAGACGAACGGGGATAGGAGTAGTTGGAGCAGCACGAGGCGGAGCGGAGGGCGACGTCGACAGTTGCTTCTCAGATCTAGGGTTAGAGAAGAGAGAGAATAGAGAAGAGAGCCTAAATTCAGTTTATTCGTATATCAAATTTAAATGTTTAATTGTTTGAGACCAAGATAAATTTCTATTGTGGACCAGTAAAAGCTCAGAAGATTGTGTGGACAAATTAGTTTATATCGTAGACTAAACATATTTATCTAAGTTTGTAAGCAATTTAGTTTTCGTGAATTACAACATATAAATTTGTCTAAAGAAAGTAAACACCTAAATTTGATATACCTCACTAACTAGCTTTTTAAGGGGGGAAAAACAACAATTTTACATTAAATTTATCCAAAAAAACTATAAATTCGTCAATAACGGTTCTTAAGGCTGTCCATAACAATTAAATATGTCCACATAAACTAAACACATCAAAAACTAAATTTTAATCCACATCACTAAGTAAACTTCCCTTTAATTATGTCACCTGATAAAAGTACTTTCGCTTTCTTTTATATCACAATAGGTTAAATTTAATCACGAAACAATTAAAACTTATCGTGAAACCAAGGATATATCACATCAATCCGTTTAACAATAAATTCATCAATTTCCATAAACTCGGTTTTCTTACCTAATTCACCCACAGTAAAATTTGATTTCCCGTCTATTTTAAGAAATCAATTAGGCGAAGAAGAAGATCAACGAAGATGAGTTGTTTTTACGTCGGAATAAGTTCACCTTCTTCATCCAAAGTAAAAAAATGTTTGTTTTTCTTCCTTTTAAGCGCCATTTGTATAATCCTGGCTGGTCTCGGGACTAATGGACTTCCAATTTCAGAATTTTCACCTTTCTCTTTTCTAGACATGGTATTTGAAGTTTGAAATATGTTTTGATTTATGTTTTTTTTTGTATCTCATTATATAGAAGAAATCGTAGTCGGAATTCGGTCAGAAAGTAGTCGGAAACTTCATATTTTAAATTTATAACTGTTACTTCATTTTCCGACGAATTTTATTTTGTTGGATTTTTTTTTTAAACTTTCGACCGAAATACGACGATCATTGTTGTCGTCGGAATTTAGTCGGCATGCGGTCGAAAAAATTCCGACCACCGCTTTCGTCGGAATCTGACATGTTTTCTTGTAGTGTGACTTAGAGATAACGCGACAGAGTACGAGGGGCACAAACTCTTAAAATTGTGTTAAAAAAAAAAGTCTTTATGAAATTTTAATTTAATTTTGGCTGGATTTTAAATTAAAAATACACAAAAGCATATCTTTATATTGAGTAAAAAGATCTTACAATCTTTCTCGCAAAATAAAATTACTATAATACCTATAATGAAATCAATCATCCACACTCTTTATCATTATCAATTATATTTCTTTTTTTCAAATCATTGATTAAAAATATTTTAAACAATGGGATGGGCGAGACTCTTTGATCCTTCGATAAGTATCTCCTTTCCCCGGATAAGATCCCTCATGATCAACATTTTCCATCGGAGAGCTCCAACCCCATTCGGATGGGCAGTATTTTACTGGGATTTCAAATCCTAACCAAACAACAGATTGAGTGTTGATCTTCTGGATTAAGACTCATAACACCAACCCTCACTTTTCTCTTCAAATATTTTACTGGGATTTCCCACATCAAAAGTTGGACATAGATTTTATGTGATATATAAAGGATATGATATAGGTCAATCTGCTCATTACTAATTGGTTTTGAGTTAGAAATCTATATTTTAATATGCTATAAGAGCCTGATTCGTACCTTCTCAGTCCGATTCACAATCACCCCGACCCAAATTTAGTCTGCCGACTGCTCCGGGTGAAGATGGTGTGTCGGCTTTCGTAGTTTATTTAGAGGAAATAGAGAAAGAATAAGGAAGCTTTTCATTTTTTTCTTTATCCTTGTTTTTCGTAGCGCTAATGTCAAAGTGGATAAGCTAACCTATCTCATATCTATCCGCATATTAGTTGTATGTAAATAATGTTTTTTAGTATGGTTTTCTGAGCCACTCAAATAATATATTGGTTGTTGATGGATATATGATAGTAAGCCTGAAGTTTACTAATTTGATGGATAAAACTAGACCAACATCTCCTATTCTCAAATTCTCATTTCCAAAAAATCTGATCTCAAATCCTTTGCCAAGTTTTCTTGTCATTGCTCTTTGCACTTTTCTCTCATTGGACAATATCAAAAGCGGCGACTGATATCCGCGGGACAAAACGGTGTACCAAAGCGAGCCCGATGGCTAGGGATGGTAAAATGCCTAAGCCTCCCTTGTTGCTCCTTCATGTACCCTCGACACAAGAAAGCCACCGAGAACTCATCCTCCACTGGCCGGTTAACGTCGTGAACAAAAACATCAGTCTCGCTGCCATCATAACGGTTACGAGCCAACAAACCCGCCGTGTAAATAGCGCTCATCCTCCCCGGAGCTTCCTTGTGGTACCCAGTGGGAGCATCCACCATTATCACATCCCATTGCATCTCGTACACGTCAGCCGGAAAACCCTTCAGAGACAGAGTACATTTCGAATCTCTCGGATCAGATACGGATTTACAGTCTTCTGTTCTCTCTAGCTCCATGAGTTTGTTCGAATCTTTCACTTTCGTGTCGTATACGACATGGTATGATTCCAAGTTTGGGAATTTCTTTGTCACTGTCTCGATCCAAGCTTTATCTTCCTCGAGGAACACTAGCAATGTAAGAAGTAACTTTATAAAAAAAAACAGAGATTTGATTAACCTTGATTTAGATATGATTTTATGAGAAGCTTACAAGTGCGTCCACCATGATTGAGAGATGCCCACATCAAGCTGTCGTGTCCTAAGCCAAAGACGAGGAAGTTGCAAGGAGATTTCTTGTCCAAGACTCTCTTTGAGACTGAGATTTCATCAAACGTTTGTTGTGGTGTGATCTCTGTGGTGACGTAGTGAACCAATGCATCGGATAGAGAAGTGGGCAATTTGGTGCATTGTTGTGGGGCTGATGAGCATTTAGGTTTCTGGTGATATTCCTCTCGTATGGTTGAGTTTGAAGAGGAAGAGATGCTTGCTCTTTTCAAGAAGAGAATGAACAAGACCAAGATTGAGCAACAAATGAATATGAGCTTTGAGCTGATGAATGATTGGGGTTTATTCCTCATGTTTTCCTTTCTCTCTGGGTTTCTTTCGATAGGGTTTGATTAGTGATTGGTTTTAAAGTATCGAAAGCTAGAGAGAGAGAGAGAGATGTGTTGACAATAATGAAAATGTGTATATCATCTATTTAGAGAAAGATAGAGAGTTTTGTGGTTGAATTGATGTAACCTTAAAGAGAGTGATTGGGAAGTTGAGGATGACATGACAGGCTACTACCCTACCTAAGGTTGCTGTTGAACCAGAAGTTGGTGGGGATCTGCTGTATATTATTATTATGTTTGTATAATGTGATTGGAAAGATGTGAAACGTAGTGGGGAGGCTTATGTTATCAAACCGATGCTTGAAAAACAAGAATTTGATGCCAAAACACAAAACAAGACAGGAGTTTAGTCTTGATATATAATATTTACTCTATTATATACATTAAATAATTTAAGTTACTTAAAATAAGAAAAAGGGCCTCTCTGTCGACTGTAACTATGCATCATGATCCTGCATTGTCATATGTAATAAGTTAAGTCTAATTTAGAAAACTTCCATACATTTCAGATCTAGCTTTCTATCTAAAGATCCACGAACATGCCACTAATTCTATTGACTTGAGATACCTACTCATCATATATTCAAAAGTTCGGATTTTGACCATGTACTTCCATGTCAAACAGTTTCTCAATATTTGTTAAAACATGTGCAGTCAAAAGCTTGTACCTTGGGAATATAGGTCAAGACTATGCACTATGCAGATGCTGCTGAAGAATAAGTCTTGAAGAGGTAAGCCAGAATCTTTTGGTAATCACCTAATTGGATACCAGTGTTTGGATCAACCAAGAATGGAACCTGTAAATTGTATTGAGCAACAACAGTTACAGCCGTTTCTTATAAGTGATTGGTAAGAGTGTAGACTCTGGTATAGACAGAGAGCGGGAAAAAAATAGACCTTATTGGATCCTGAAGCATTTAGAAGTGATTTCATCCGTGTGGACCCTTCTCCAATGTTGTGTAATACATAGGGGAGCTCCAACTCACACAGTGCTTCACGCACCAACCGTGAATACTGGGAGGGAAAAAAAGGAATCAAAACCCTTGATCACCAAAGTTTTCTCCGGAATATGAAAAGATGGTATGAGCACTACTAGTGAAGTATTTACTCCATAATTAACAGTGTATAGAATTAAATTCTTGATAAGAAGGTTTATATATCATAGGATTCAAGCTCTAAATTATGAAGATATTCTCTTTATTCTATCTGAACCAAGGATTACAATCAAGAACCCCATGTGTCTAGATTTGTAGTAGAGACCTCTTTACAACAAACTGGTCAAAGACCATTCATCTGTTTTCCATCTTACTCATATACAATTCTAGTTTCTATCATATTAACAGGAAAAGATGACGATAATCTAGTAGTGGAATGTGTGGATCAAACGACCAATCACGAGAAGAGTCTTGGAGGATACAAGGGAGGAAAAGGAAAAAGCATAGTACCGGGTTGTTTTCGTAAGAGAAGAGCTCGAGCATTTTAGGTGGCAGATCTGTTGAAGCCTTGTCCCACAATGACATGCCTCTACCTGCTCGGAGAAGTGTTGGCATCCATCCAGTGAACAAGGTGCTGGACAATTCTAAAGAAGTCAGTGATACAATTATAGTTACAGGAAAGAGAAACTAGACATGAATACTCCAATTTATTCACGCTAGGATAGGAGCTAGAGACTACAGTACACAACCCAGATAGTTTGACCCAAGTATAGCAGATTCTGAAGATGCTCACCTTTCCAGAAGTCCTGTGGAAGGGCCTCTTCCATTTCCATATTGTTTAAATAGGTACTTTACGATGTCACCTAAATTAGAAAAGAGAAGAGAACCAATGTCAAGATATCCAAAGAACACGACAATAGGCTATTAATGTTGGAACTTACGACTCACCACTCTCATACATTAAAGTTTCAGTATTCGGGTCGACGAGGAATGGAAACCTGCAGATTTTCATTCACAGAATTTTAACGACCGACCATTAGAAGGAAACAAAACCTGCTATGGAATGATGAAAGAAACCAATTGACAGAACAAGAACGTAAAATTACATCTCTTTTCCGCCAGATCTTCTAACCAGTTCTCTGTGTCTTACAGATCCTTTAGGACAAGGATAAACCTGAACCAACAAATATCAGGATAAACTTTGGTTTATTGCTTAATGAGCCATCTCTCGGGAACAGATGTTTCAGTTCTTACTTCTACAGAAAGGTCTAGCTCAGTCATGGCTTCCCGCACCCTCCGGCAGAAGGGACATGCCTCTATTATCCAAAAACGACGAAACTCTCACAATGTAAAATTGGCTTTCCACTAATGCACTTTGTTTTACTGACATCAACAAGAACATACCAAATTCAAAAAGCTGCAATCGCAAAGGAGGATTAGAAGAAATATCTGGGTTATCTATACTCCCAGTTGATACTTGTGATCCCCATGGAAGTCTTGCAACAGATGCTAATGAAGAAGTTGCGACCTGTATTCATGCCAACCATAAGGAAAGAACCAAAATGCAGAGCTTTTCGTCATGTAATTAAATGCTGGAAATCTCGGAAAAAACACAGTCCGTTATTTTGTAACAAATCAGTAAAACAATAATCTATTACCCGCTGTAAATAAGTTCAGAAAACTCAATCCTCACTCACAACTTTTCTGCTAATCTAAGGGACCATGAAATGGTTTACAATGCCTGATATTAATGTAATCTTTATATCCAAAAAGGCTTTAATAGAACCAGTAAACTGGAACCTAAACACTTCCACAATACCAAACATAATTAGGCTCATGTCAGATCTAATTCAGTGTTTTTCTCCGACTTACCTAATTGACTTGTTGATATACATTTGGCTGCAGAGCCTTGTTTTTAGAGATTACGCTTAAAAACAAAAGTGCTGCAAAACATGAACATAATACTTTGACTAAATGAAAAAACAACTCCATTAATTAAAAACATGACTAACCTCCAGAGCATAATTCCGCTGTTGAGAAGGATCACCTCCCTGGAAACAACAGCTGAGAAATATTAGATTGAACCTATTACTCTCGCTAAGCAGTTTCGAGACATAACACTAACACACAACAATGAAAAAATCAAAACAAACACAACCTAGCCAACAACACACTTGATGAGAACACATCAGCAGAAAGTGTCAAGAAACAAGAGCCAAGCAAAATCAAAATTGAGGAAGAACCATGATAGAGTAAAAGAGAGAATGACTCACAGAGAAAACTTTAAGCAATGGACAGAGAAAAGACAAGAAGCTAGATGTATTGCTGCTCGTAGATATCGTAGTGTTTTCACTAGAACTAGTTGGTTTTCGTGATGCTTCATCCGTTTTCGCCTCTGGCTCTGAGTTACTCGATTTCACATAAAGTCTTCTCCTCTCGCGAACCCAGATCCCGTTTTCTGAAATTCTCTTTGAGAATCGATGAGAATGAAACGTGGATGCTGGAAATGACGCAATCGGATAGCAGAAAGTGCTATTAGCAAAACAAGGTGATGGAATCGGCATTGTTCCTTTCAAAAACTGGATTTCTCAGAAACCCTAAATCGAATACTAAAGAAAAGAGAACGATCGATTCACAATAAACACCAGAGTGCGAATTTTGGCCGCTTAGCTTCACTTGGAACAACACAGTTGATTTCTCAGGCAAACGTTACCTTAAACATGTGGATTAAAATTCACATATTTGCCCTCAGATATTTTATGAAGTACAAATAAAGTGCCTTGAGCATAAAGGGCAAAGAAGTAAATATATAAAGAAGATAATGCGTTTCTTCATATTTCAGATGAAAGTTTGACATTGTTATCACAATTAGACATTCTTGGGGACATACATGAGTTTGACAATTGGGTTTATGCTTCAAATAATATCATAGAAAGAGAAAACAGAATCTGAGGGTTATAGACCACTGTTGTGCTTCTTCTTAGATCAAGAACCAGACATCAAGACGAAGGGCCATTTGGAATTTTCATCTACCGCCCTCTTTATAAAAACATCAAGCACATGAAACTAGCTAATAATGAGCTTGTGACCATGTTTCCAGATTGGCTTGTCTACTTTGCTGGGGCTCTTGAAGCAACCGTGTTTTATTGAAAACTAGCAATAAAACTAGGGATGCAGGGTTTACACAAGTCATGCCTGGTCTAAGCTTTGGTGCTCGAAACAGTTTGGATGAAGTTGGAGATCTTGCAATTAATGGTAGGTCAATACTCAAAGCTCATCCGGAAACTTAACCCGGATATGTAGATGTAATGATGATGTTAGTTACATGCAGGATTAGCAGAACCGAGGCTTCTATAATATATGTTTAGCCAAGGTGAGTCACTGTTCGGCCAAATGTATAGCTTACTTAGTTGTCTTGTTTGTATCTGACAATGATGCACACCATCCCTTTGCATTTTGAAGTTAATGACTTGGAAAAAGCTTCTATATACATATTAACTTGCACAACTAAACACGATTGCTAAATATGCACACTTGTTTGCTTCCACAAACCACAAGTAACGTGTGTGAGATAGAGAAAACAGGAATTGCCATGTACAAGAACCACATAGTAACAGATCTTACTACCACAATCATAGCTGTGGCACTGGCTTGCTTTAAGTTCTGTAAGAGTAGTGTCTATTGCAGCACTGAATCGAATAGCAAAGCCGATATCATGGTCAATCTTGGTTCTTCCAGTTCAAGTAATGTTTTTTCTTGTTTTAGTGTTGAGCAAAGTTTCATCCATGTCTTCTTCTACTTTCCACATGTTCTGTTATTTTTCTTTGTTGCAGATTTCTCAAGCCGTGATTTCCTTACAGCCTCTTGGATTTGTCTCTCATGATCTTTCAGGATGTCCTCAATGTTTCCGCCAGGAGGCATCAATGGACCCGAACAGTGCATTCTGTTCTTCTTGCGTACGTATGTCTGAAACCGCATGAGAAAACATCTTAAGATTCATAATCTAAAAAGGAAAGCTATAGCTAATATGTTAAAGCAACCCAGTTCCAATTGTTTTATTACCTTTGTGGTTTCTACAGCTACATCCTCTTTATGTGAAGGAGACAAGTATCTCCCAGACATAGGGATGTTGTTAGATCGGGTAGCCTTCAGCTCACCTACATTGTTCCTAGAGCTCTCCTTTTTACTCCATGTTGCTGCTATGCTTGGATGAATCATTGAATTGGTATGAGAAAAGCCTTTCTCTCTGTCGCCTCTTCCCATCTCTCCCCTCAAGCCGGTTCTACTGTCTTCCTGAGGATTGAACCTCCGGGTGGTGATTGTATCTTTTGGCTGCCCTGAAGCAACGAACTCCGGTGTTGTAGCGGTACTCTTGAAGTCTCTCGAACCCCGTCTCACAGATTCAGGTCCATGACCCTTCACAGTTTCAGCCTTTTTCCTGAATTTATATAGTGTGTTTAGGAATTCACATGAATCATTTTGTGGTTGTCTAGTGCAAGAATACTTATAGAAGGAGCCTTTCTCACATACCTTCTTGCTTCTTCATCACGGACCTTTGCATCAAGTTCCTTGCTTGGAGGATACTTTGGCAAACTTGATACATCACAAGGGAGTGGTTCCATTGTGAAGAACTAGTGAAAAAAAAACGAAGAAAGAACTGAGTTTGCATTGAGGAGGCAAATGAAGAACTTCTAGATGAAGGAAATATAAATCTACCTTGCTACTTAGCGTCGAAGAAGCTGTGCCCCGCTTCTCTGGTTCTAAAGATAGAAGCTTGTCAACAAGAGCTAGAGCAGAAGATGGCAAATTCTTGAAAGTCTCTAGAAGGACACGCTTATAAGGTTGTTGTGGCTTGAAACTTGTCGCAAGTGGTAGCTTTGTCTTTTGCCAGTAATCATTGCTTGGTGAACCACACAACTTGAAAATCTTATGCATTTGCTCCACCTAAGAGACATTGTCAAAGATACATTGCTTGAATCAATGAATTGTGCTGAATGTTCATGGATTCAAAGAACTGATTGGTTGATGAATGTACAGGTAATTTACCTCTGTTCTTCCTGGCATGATTGGTTTCCCTAAAAGCAGTTCTGTGAGAATGCAACCAACACTCCACAGATCTATCCCGGGTCCATATTCTGTAGCTCCCAGTAGAAGCTCAGGAGCCCTGTACCACAAGGTTACTACGCGGCTCGTCAAGGGTTGATCTTGCTCTGGATGATAGATATTCGCCAGACCGAAATCTCCAATCTTGAGGACTCCATCATTGTTTACCAAGAGATTTGAACCCTTAATGTCGCGGTGGAGGATTCCACGGCTGTGGCAGTGTTCAAGCCCACTAAGCAGTTGTTTCATGTAACATTTGATCTGCAAGAAGCAACAAGAAATAAGATTTATCTCCATGTAGTCCATGATTCTTTGGTACCTTTTTTGCTGTAATCAAATCTTTGAAAGTACCTGGGATTCAGTGAATTTTACACCGGGTCTAAGAGCGAGGCCCGAAAGGTCATGCTCCATGTACTCGAACACAAGGTACAAGCTACCAGAGATTTTTGAGGTCACAAGACACTCAAGCTTCATAACGTTTGGATGATCGAGTTTGCGCAAGATGTGGATTTCTCTGGCCATGAATCTCACACTTTCCGGATCCATATTGACGAACCTGACCTTCTTCATGGCTACCATTTTACCGGTCTCAAGGTCCCGGGCTCTGTACACACTGCTGTAAGTCCCTTGTCCAATCTGCAAAAGACAGTGTTCACATAATGATCAGCCCAAGGAGAGCTTATGCAGACTAACCACAGAATTGGATGTAACAGAGACAACACAAAAGAAACATAAATCAATCAAGAAGTTGAAATTATATGGGAACATAGAGAGAAAAGGAACTGAACTTTGTCCAGCTTCTCAAAAGACTCTGCACGTCGTGGAAGCCAACCTTTGATGGCTTCACCCGCAACAGAGGTTAACCAAGAAGGCCATCCAGCTGCAATGAGCTCAGCCTCGGGGCTGTGTGGAGCACTTGTAATGATATTACTCGGTTGAAGCATATTGAATCCTCCTCCTGTCCCAATATCTGCAGTTGGCCATCTCCGGTGACACCTTGTGGGTCTCTCAACAATAACTGTTTTACCATCACTATCATCTACAGGAACAATCAATCCGCTGGCTCTAGCGGATGGTTTATGCGCTAACCCTTCAGTTTTGCGTCCACCAGAGCTTCCGTCCACGGATTTATGTGAAAACTCATCTTTATTGGAAGTTACAGGTGCAATCAACTGAACTGAGGACGTTTTGTTCCAATTCTCTTTTGGTTTCTCATATTGGTCATTAACTTCTTCTTCTGCAGTTCCTTTAGAGCAAATACAGCCCATAATACTCAGGCTGATTCGTCGCCTATCCGCATCAAGAACAAATATATATATATATATATATATGTGTATATATATATATCCTGAATGATCCCCAAGCTTCACAAACCCAGGAATCTCAGGTTTATCAGCTACAACACAAGAGGATGATGATCAAGATGTAACTTTTTTTTTTCTCTTCCTTAAGAAAATTATGCAATTGAGTCTCTTCAAATATTATGTACCAGGGATCTTTTGATCTTATTTGATCCCAAATCAAAGACTTTGGAGGCACAATTCAGAAATCCAAAAGCACAAAATACAAGAAAAAAAATCACAGAAAAGAAGACTTGTGAATCAAGAAACAAGAGAGATTGATGATGAAGAAAGCTACAAAAAAAGTCCTCAAATTTTTTGGTTTTTTTTTATTTTTTCCGTTATCTCGCTGCAAGATGGACAAAAACGTTGTTAATTTGGTTTCTTGCAGCAAACTCTGTTCGTCTATAACGGAAAATACGGAGAGAGAGAAAAATAACGAACAGAATATGTTGTTAATTCTGATATGGAAAATTTTTAGGAATCAGGAGAGATGGATTTGGTTTTTGTGTCACCGGAAATTATGGAAAGCCCTAGATTCTCTGGACAAAGACAACTCACAATATATATCCCTTTTTCTATTTTTGATCTGTGTATTCGTTAGGAAACAGACTGAACGAATTTGCATGAAGTGAAGATTTGATCCAACGGTTTAAAAAAAAACGAAGTTGTTTGTTTGTTTGTTGTTGTTACGACAATGACCCACGTAGGATGTTCCTGTCGGAGATCGTGGGTCCCACTTTCTTTATGAACATTATATCCCAGACTCTCTCTTCTAACTTCAAAGTTCGAGTCTCCCACAAAGTATCTAAGCATATAACAAGCTCTGCATATATTGACCACGACATCGTAGACTAGATTATTAGAAAATAAATGCATGTTGCATAAGGATATGAGACTCAAGAGACTGCATAAAGACATCGATATCAACTAAATTATATGATTCTTTTGGTTTTTTTTTTTAATATTAAGGTAGTTGTTCTTTTTAATGTTAAGATAGTATTGTCTTTTAATCTGTGGAAGTTATTTTATTACAAAAAAATGAATTTTAAAAAACCTATGAGATGGACACTTTCAAAGCAAGATCCTGTCAAGTAAGAGACTCTTGCAAAACAGAAAAGAAAAATAAAATAAAATTAAAAAAAAACACATCCAAAATGTAACATTTTCTCTCTGTCTCTCTAGAAACTCATGATCTCTCTTTCTCACTGACACGGATCATGAATCTATGAAATCTTTAGCTTGAAACAGAAAAAGTAATAATGGCCATTTTAAAAACTTTTTTTTTTACCAATCCATTTCAAAACTTACATATTTACTAGATTTTATCTATTTTTATGTCTACAAAACTATAACTCAATAAATAATTATTGTGTTACGCGGTTAACTTATTAATGTAAAGATTAACGCATCAAATATTAAATTTTTTTTTAATATATCTTTTATATTTCTATGTTACGATAAATTTTCTTATATGAAAACTTAAATATACTAAAATTTATGAAAATATGAGGTCCTAAATATTTTGGGTCCAAAAGCAGTAAAGCTCATGTCTTATTTTGAAAAGTAATTTTCACAAAACACATTTCACAAAACACACAAACCTTCCTCTCATAAAATAACCACCATATATATTTCTAACAAAAATACCTTTGGTCTTCTAACTAAATAAGCCTTCTGTTTTTCTTCCAACTCGCCGACATACGATTTCCTCTACAAATCATTACGGGTAGTTTTCAAATTTATTCTTATCTGTTTGTAAGAAATCCGGGAAAGAGCAAAGTTGATTTTGGTAAAAGAGTTGGTTTCAGAGATTGCTCTTATTATTAGTAAGTGTGGGTCTAACTCACGTCCAAAAGTTAGTTCAAAAAATGAGAATTGCCTCACACTTATATAAAAAACATTGTTCACAAACCCAAGTAATGTGAGACATTCTAATACACCCGTCTCATGCTCAGAGTTCAACATAACGTGAAATTTGTGAGACTGAACATCCACGGGTGGTCCCACAATCGGAATATTGGGTTTAGCTCTGATACCATATTAGTAAGTGTGGGCCTAACTCACACCTAAAAAATAGCTCAAGGAGGAAGATTATCTCACACTTATATTAAAGACATTCTTATAGCTGTCAGATTTTCTTCTAGATCTCCGTTAAGGTAATATGGCTTGAATTGAATCTGGACGGTCCCAAATTGAATATATCGTTTTGAAGATATCGATTTTAAAACTAATTTCTCTATGCATATAAAAGATCTGCCATTTTTTGTAATTTGTCAACCATGACTGTTTGATTTTCTTCTGTGTATGTACGCGAAGTGCGGCTACGAACTAAAATTTGAAAACTCTTGTTGTGTACCTTGTACCTTTCAACTTATTCTGTGTAAGTGATAGCGTTTTGCGGCTTAAAACTTTTAAAAAAAAAACCTATTAGCATTTCCGTGTCTTAGCGGCATGTATGCAATGTTTACAAAGTTTTTACATTAGAAACATTGGTTAATTTGACTAACTTTTTACGATCATACTTTGCAGGAATTAGAAGTATGGACCCGATATTAGAGGATATTGCAGAATAGTTGTCGGTTAGATTGTTTGCTTTGGAACATTACCCTCATAAGACGAAGATAAATGCCTATTCTAAACATATCTATGTACGCAATTGTTAACTGTGTGCTTCTATTACCGTAGTGAGAAATGGAACCAAATAAGAGTGAAAAAGGTAATGGAAGATGTAACAAAAACGAAGTAGTCATGATAAACACAACCACAGTTGAACCTGAAATCCAAATAAGTATATATAATATATGGATACCAACTTATCGTCATGTGTACGTACACATACATGAACATTACCGTGTATGTACACAAAGTTGAATTTTATTGTGTACGCATGTCCTAACTGTGTACATCTAATACCGCAGAGAGAAATGGAACCAAAAACTAATGAAAAAAGGTAATAGAGGCGGTGAGTTAACTGACATGAAAAGTGACGATGATGAAGTCATGGTAGAATTATATTACTGTGTACAAATCTTTAATTAGAAAATATTGTCATCATCTATAGCTTTATTATTCGTGTACGTATTTGGTGACAATAATTAAACCTTATTTCGTTTTAATGTATGGTTGATAAATGTATAATCTATACATGTATGTTACAAAAGGTGAGATATGTATATGTATAATCTATACATGTCTGGTTGATATATGTATAATCGTTACAAACGATTGTAATACGTATCCAAAATGTACACGATCTCAATGTACACTAAACTCGTGTACGTACATTTATTTGTGATAGTTTGACTTACCTTCCTGTTAGGCCCCACACATGGTTGAATAATTATAAAACTGAAAAGAGAGAAAAAATGTGAAAACAAAAAAGGGTATTGAACAATAATAATAAACTTAAATTATCTGGCATTCCACATTTTTCTGTTGTTGCAGTACTGTAGTATTGAGAAAAACATCAACTTAGTTTCATACTTTGTCGTTGGGAAGAAAGGATAATTTTGTCCAAAATTCATACTTTACAAACCATGAGAGTTTCTTCCCACTTTGTCAAACCGTGTAAATAAAACTCAAAAATGACTATTATATGAAAAATGCTCTATTTTGAATACATTAGCCACTGCCTTGGGCGAGTCTCTCATTTGCAACATCCACTAAGATTTCAAGAGAAATACAAGCTATGGTCTATCTGATCAAATTTCTTGTTGCACGAAAGATTAACAGTAGAGAGAGAGAGAGAGAGAGAGAGAGAGAGAGAGAAATTTCAAGAAGAATGGAGGAAAACACGAAACTTGTATAATGCTATACTTCTCCATTGACTACTAGTTAACAACTTTTGTTTCTCCGAACAGAGAAACTGAGAAAGCCAAATTGACCAGGGTCCAAATCCACGTCCAACACACGTCTTCATCTACTTTGCTGGAAGCCCATCAATCCACAAGATTTTAGCGAACCGAAGACAAAGCAGAGTAAACCGAGAACCATAAAAACCTCTAATCACTTTGGTTTTAATTGGATATTGGTTTCTTGGTCTTGTAACCACCCACCAAAAGTGAGGTTCAAATGGAGCTGTGCTACGTATACGTACCACGAATGACGAAACCAATATCAGAATTTTTATTCCAAATGGAGATGTGCACGTTGCACGAACTTATCGAACCAGATACAAAACAGCCAAACCGGATTAAACCGGAACTGGAGCTTCACGGTTTTATCTTAATGTAAAAATCTGTCAAAGGAACAAGCACGTGGCTGTGTACCTCAATCTGCATGCAGCAATGTTGTTCACCATCCATCACTATACGTCAAAATCCGCCCAAATTTTTTTTATTTTCCCTTTCTCATAAAACAAAATTTAAAAAAAAAACTTTTTCATTCAGTTGCTTCCTCTTTATCTTTCTTCTTCGTTTCGATAGCCTGATCCTAAACATCTCTTTGTTTTTGGAAGTAAAGAGGAAAAGGAAAAAAAATAAAAAAATGGTGGATCTGTTGAACTCAGTGATGAACCTGATGGCGCCTCCGGCGACGATGGTGGTGATGGCCTTCGCATGGCCATTACTGTCTTTCATTAGCTTCTCCGAACGGGTTTACAACTCTTATTTCGCCACTGAAAACATGGAAGATAAAGTCGTAGTCATCACCGGAGCTTCCTCCGCTATTGGAGAGGTACTAATATAAGAATAAACAATTATTTACCCTCCTCCAAAAATCATTTTCTTTATACCATATATTCTCCATATTAATTCCTACAAAATGGTTTTGTATTTTATATATGGTGTTGATTTGTTAATTCTAAATTACAAAAAAAAAAAAAAATCGATCAATAACTTGGTTAGCAAATATTTTTTTGGAGGGAGGTCGGAACATATGTTGTGAAAGGCCGGTCTTAACTAGGTTAAAAGAGATTATGTTCCTAAATGCATGGGCTCTTGCGTTTTCATTTATGATCATTTCAACCGAATCTAAAATTTAAATATAAAACGAATTATTATATAAGAAATTTTAAAAGTGGATACTTCTTCTAATTATCAAAGTCAAATAATATAGAACTAAAACAAGATCTGATCTATTTAGTTAATGTAAATATTTCCATAGTAATGATAGAAAAATTATTATGAGTTTCTTAATTTTTGCATGGATGCTGATGATACTGTTAATGTGATGAAATGCAGCAAATAGCGTATGAATATGCAAAGAGAGGAGCGAATTTGGTGTTGGTGGCGAGGAGAGAGCAAAGACTGAGAGTTGTGAGCAATAAGGCCAAACAGATTGGAGCCAACCACGTCATCATCATCGCTGCTGACGTTATCAAAGAAGATGATTGCCGCCGTTTTATCACCCAAGCCGTCAACTATTACGGCCGCGGTACATTAATTCTCGCCATTTTCTCATTGAATGCTAGGGATAGGTTAACTTGTAAGTCAAGCAATAGTTTTGGTTTTAACGAAAATGTTGTTTACCGCTGATGATGAATTCGACACACTAGTGGATCACCTAGTTAATACAGCAAGTCTTGGACACACTTTTTACTTTGAGGAAGTGAGTGACACGACTGTGTTTCCGCATTTGCTGGTATGTGTATCTTCGGGTTTGTATTGTGCATTGATCTCATTTTAATCGAAAATGTACTAAAATTTGAGATTCTTGAGCAGGATATAAACTTCTGGGGGAATGTTTATCCGACATACGTAGCGTTGCCATACCTTCATCAGACGAATGGCCGGATAGTCGTGAATGCATCGGTTGAGAACTGGTTGCCTCTACCACGGATGAGTCTTTATTCCGTTAGTTCTTTCACCATAAACGTTTACCGTTTCTTCTATCTCGTAAGAGATTACATAATGTTAATTATCATTGTGTAGGCTGCAAAAGCAGCATTAGTCAACTTCTATGAGACGCTAAGATTTGAGCTAAATGGAGATGTTGGAATAACTATCGCAACTCACGGATGGGTCGGAAGTGAGATGACTAGAGGAAAGTTCATGCTAGAAGAAGGTGCTGAGATGCAATGGAAGGAAGAAAGAGAAGTAAAACTTGATTAACCACATCTGTAATTTACTTAATGAACTTGAAAGTCCCAAAGACTCACCTACATGATCTGCAGGTACCTGCAAACGGTGGGCCGCTAGAGGAATTTGCAAAGATGATTGTGGCGGGAGCTTGCAGGGGAGATGCGTATGTGAAGTTCCCAAACTGGTACGATGTGTTTCTCCTCTATAGAGTCTTCACGCCGAATGTGCTGAGATGGACATTCAAGTTGTTACTGTCTACTGAGGGTACACGTAGAAGTTCCCTTGTTGGGGTTGGGTCGGGTATGCCTGTGGATGAATCCTCTTCACAAATGAAACTTATGCTTGAAGGAGGCCCACCTCGGTTTCCCGCAAGTCCACCTAGGTATACTGCAAGCCCACCTCAGTATACCGCAAGCCCACCACGGTATCCTGCGAGCCCGCCTCGGTATCCTGCGAGCCCACCTCGGTTTGCACAGTTTAATATCCAAGAGTTGTAATAAAAAAAAAACGAAGAAACAAGAGATGAGGTCGGTCTGGTGTGTAGAGTGAACTTGAGCTTTAGAATTTCCTCCGGTTAAGGAAGCAAAACAATGTAAAGGACATGGAATCAAGAATAATGCCAGATGATACAGCTATAAATATGATGTTACTTGTTACCCAAAACATTACACGGACACAATGTTGACGTATATGATAAAAGTATTTATCAAATGTGATTTAGACAAAACTTCACATGTATTATACAGAAAAAGCAGAATCAAGACCGTTTTGCACCTCTAGGGCCTGAGAACCTGAAAAGAAGATGACAAGATCCTGAAGAGACCATCCGGGTTATCCGTGTGAACCTGAATGCACACAATCCGAATACCAGTTTATAGGTTCGGTAATAGAATAACAAAGAGGAAACAAAGATGAAACAATGTATAAGCAGAGGTATAGTTAGCTTAATTTACCCAATGACCGGCATCTTCCAGGACATGCATTTCTACGCCACCTCCTTCTTCAGAGGCGAGCTCTTCAGCGGCGTGGATTCGTTGAAGGTCTTCTAGGGCCCAACGGTGCAAGCTTCTTTCAGCTTTCAGAAAATTCACATGTACTCCCCTTGGAAGATTTTCAACAAAGCTCCTTTTATTTTGTAGAAGTAATATTGCCAAGAAGTTTGAGTATAGTTAGGTAAGATCACATACAAGTTTGCTCCACTAAACACAGGGAGGTTTACAGAAATAGATTACCATAGATTTGTGTCTTCGTAGGACTGATAAAGTTGGGAGATCCCATCCAGGTCAAATGTCCACGAGAAGCTAGAGCACGATGGTCCAGTAGGTCTGAGATTGGTAACGACCCACTGCACAAGATACATCAAGATTGTTGCAATTCGGCAAGTATCAGCAGAATCAACCAATGGTCTGAAAGTTAGTTAAAAGCTGATAGAATCTGTTCAGAGAGTGGATATTATTATACCTGTGCAACATCATTGGAAAACCCTTCTTTGATAAGAGCGTTAAAAACCTCACGCTTTGACAATACCTTTAACCAAACACAAAAGATGTTAATAAGCAATATTTTCTAGGCATTGTGTCATCTGGCTTCTAAGACCCTGTAACTGGGTTCATACTGTAAAGGAAAGACAATCATTTTTTTCCTTTAATCATTTTGTATACACATGTTCTATTAACTTGATAGAATTTTATAATCCTCTCAGCCGGAACAAGAACTCTAAAACTATTCACATAATAAAGCTCCTTGATATTGCATAATTGAACTTGAAAATTGACAGAATAAGGGGAAGGAATTTATTATAATCTTCAATGAAAAAGAACTGAACATTCTAAATGTTTCCATGATGAAAGAGGACAAAAGATCGGTAGATCTCATAACTTACCACTTTTGGCAATTTACGTAGAAATGATATAAGCTCTCGGGGATGATCTTCTCCATCTCCTCCTGCACGAACTTTTCCAGGAGTAGCATCCAATACCCAAGCCTAAAAATGGATACAAATTAGGGCGATTAACATAAATCCTACCAATGGTCATGGGATATAGACATCGAAAAAACACTTACTCGGACTGGTCGTGGAAGAGGCTTAGCTGCTTGCTCCACCATGCTTAAAACAACTACATGATCATAGAAAACACTCATCAGCAACGTTATCACGTCAGAGTAAATAATCTGGATATAGCAATTTCATAAATACGTTTAAGTTACCTTTCCCGCCAAAGCTATGACCAACAAGGACCCGAGGTGTTAACCTCAACTGACCAACCTAAGAATGAAGGAATAGAGAGAGACGAATATCAGAGAACTTCTCTTTCATGAATAATCAAATTAAACGTGGCCTGAGAAAGAAACGTACAAGTTTCAAAACATCAGAAGCAGTTGTAACAACAGAGTGTGGACCTCTCTTCTTGAGAGATGCTGAATCCCCATGGCAACGCAGGTCTACCAAGAGAAACTGAGAAGATTAAATTAAGAGAAGCAGATTAGTTATTTGCAAGCCAATGAGTATGCGTGCACAGTTTTGGTGCATTTGAAGAAACAAATACCTGCCAAGATGGGAACTCATGAGCCAATCTACGAGCAAAAGTGCCTAGAGTAGCAAGACCCAAGAAAATGAAAAGGTATGATTAGCTAGAAATGTTTCCACACCATACAACTAAACCGCAAGTTTGAACAAACGAGAAACAAAACTAAAAAGGCTGAGAAGGCATTAACAATCCCTTTGGAACAATTAGGCCATTAAACAAGATTGATGATCTCTTTGCTTGCCACTAACAGACACATGAAGAAACTCAGGAATGATTTTACTGGTTTCATAATTCGTAATATAAGATTGAAGATATTAAGTACAGCCAAACTTGAAACAATTTCACAAGGTATCCTGCAAGACTGACCCCAGTTTTTCCCGCTCCCAAGAATTCCGTGTATGAGAACAGCGGTAGGTGTATCTGGAACAGACTTGTCCTGCTTCCATCTCCATTTCACCTGCGTGTGTATTATTAACGTTCACAATCAATCTAAAACATATAGAATCTCTCAAACTTATGTTAGCTTCTCTTGGCTCAGTAGCCGGCATTTTCAAGTTCAATGCTTTTTTCTCGCAAAACAAAACACTAAAGATTATACTCTCCAATAACGAAATATACAACAAAATGGCTCTCAGATAACTTACAAGTGCCCCTTGAACAAGATCATACGCCTACAAAACAATGGCACACAATAAACAATCATCAGAGTCCAGGAATTTACATGACTCGTAGCAACATTAAACAACCAAATCTCCAAAAATCCGATTATAACAATCCAAAATGGATTAAAGCATCAATTTTTTTTTGTAGTAGAACAAGTTAACTAATGAAAGTACATACCAAGATCCGAGGAGGCTCAGCAATATCTTTGCTCGTTGATTGTCTCTCATCAACTAATGCCATACGTACAGATGTTCCTCTCGCTTTACGAGTTCCATTTACCAATTCCAAACGATGCATACAGAATCTGTCACTCTTAAGTAGCAAAAAAAGAATTAAAAAACAGAGTTAAATTTAGAGACTTTAAACTGCTTAATGCCAGAGAGATTGACACATCGAGAAGAAGGATCTAAAAAAAACCTGAGAATTTGTCCCAATTCTGATGAAATTAGGAGAATTAGGAAATGACTTTGATTGCAACCTAAACCCACATCCGCGGCTAGAGCTCGCCGTGGAGCAAGAGACCGCCGACATTACAACAGATTCAAAATTGGGGAACGACGAATTCGCAATTCAAGCAGAAAGAGATCGAGAGCAGAGACAAGACGGAGATTGATGAAGAAGTTAAAGATGCGGAGAAAGCGAAGGCAATGTGCTTCTCCCTCCTCCTCGTTTTTCTTCTTCTTGGTCTCTCCGTCGCCTTGGTTTTTTCCTCCGCCGTATGTTTTTGTTTCTGGAGAATCTCAGGTTGGAAATAGAGAGTAAATGACAGATATACCCCTTTTGTCGGCTTTGCACAGACGTGGATCGACCACTTGGCGTGGTCGGTCGAGCCTCCCACCTAACTAACACCTCACATCTCTCTTTTTCTCGTCTAAACGTTGTAAACGTTAATCCCAAAAATCTAACCAAACCGAGTAAATAAATAGTAATCGGAATAAATTTGATTTGGTTTAAACTATTTTAAAAATTTTTATAATCTTGAGAGAAGCTGTCAATTTTGACCCGCATCCACGGGTCCCGCATGTTTTGATCTGCTGCATGGCAAGCTCACCAAAATAAGACCACTAATTTGCGAGTCTCGCGGAGCGGATTAACAAATTTGGCAGGTTAGCGGGTCGAACCCCGCGGATCCTGCGGGTACCCGCATATATATTTTTTTGCATTTTTTCTCTTATATTTTATAGAATTTTACATTTTTTACCTTTAATTTTAAAAATTTCACAAATTTTTTCCAAAATTTTTACATATGCACAATTTACCCCAAGTAATTTTTATATGCTGGTTGGCCCGCGGGCCTGCGGTTTTTGCGGATGCGGGTGCGGATCAGATTTTAAAACCCGCATATTATGCGAGGCGGATGCGGGTCGTGTTATTTAATACTGGTTTGGCGGGTTGCGGGGCGCGGATTGACCCGCTAGACATGTCTAGCTAGAACATCTCCAAAAAAAAATGCTCTATAACTTTCTAAAATGGAATTTTGGCACTCCAAAAATAAATTCACAACTTCAATTTGAAGTTTCCTATTTTTCTTAATTTCGTATTTCAGTCCTTTCAATTATATATCACACAAATAATTTTACTAATCTTCTTATTTATCATTTTGTCCCTATAATTTTATATTTCATAAGTATTTCACATATATCCTTATAAATTTTAATTTTACATATAAAATTAAAAAAAAATACCAATAACATAAATTAAAATCAAACCAAATATTACTAAGTTGTACCTTTTGGTTTTAGGAAATTTTTAGTTATAAAACGAGACTAGTTATACTAAGTCCTACTTTCTTGTGCACAATTTAGAGACGTAGCGTTGAATGCTGAGAGATTGACCAGATTTCTTCAGAATCAGTTGAACGTATTTGTTCCTCCTTTTCTTCAATATCAACTAGACATATCTTTTTTTCTTATTTTTCTTCTTCAGAATAAACTGGACGTATCTTTTCTACGATTTTTATCTACTTATAGAGGAATCGAGTCTCCCCATCCACTTGGATTCTTTGTACGCATCATTACTATTCTTACACAAACCAATAAACAAAACCGATTAGCACTTCCATTCGGACTATACACAAAAGTAATAAAGAAAATTGACACAAATTTACACAAATTCCCAAAATTCAATCGAATTCTACGCAAAATCGAAAGGAAGAAATCGATTTCAACTTACACAAAGTCTGAATAGTCTGTAGTTGTACCCAAACACGAGGGAGAAGGAGAAGAAGATAAGGGAAGTGCGGAAGGGAGAAGGAATTCAAACTTAAAAGAAAAAAAAACTTTCAATCCTCTTTATTTTGGGTTCAGAAATTTTGATTCGACCCGATAACAATGAATTCGGGTATTTGTGACCCAATTATTGTGGTTAGATTAATAAAATAACTGAGTTATTAAGGATTAACAAGTTGTTTATTACTTTTCGACTTTTATAATATATATATTAAATTATTTTTTATAAGAAGAGCAAATGAATTCGTTTATTGACGATGGGAAGCATTTGAAAATTTCACCCTAAATATTAAGAATAGTAAACCACTCCAATAATGGACTAGTACACTAGTAACTAGACCTGAGCGTTCGGGTTCGGTTCGAGTTTTTTGGGTTTTTGAGTTTTTGGGTTTAGGTATCAAGATCCCATTCGAATATTTTATATATTTGGATCGGATCTGGTTCGGGTTATTTCGGGTTCGAGTTCGAATTTAGTATATTTTTTTGATATATTTTTTGGGTTCGGTTTTGATTTTTTGAATTTTTGGATTTTTGGGTTAGGTCTTTAGATTCATTCGGATATTTTTTCAATAACAATTCAGAATTGGATTGGTATTGGATTTTTTGGTTCGAATTCGAGGTTAGGCCAGGATATATATACCTTCTGAGCCCATCAATAAGCCCACTTCCAAAACCAAGTTCTTAAGAAAAACAATAAAATAATGAAAAAAGGAATAAAATAGTCAACCGACTCAAAATCAACAACTACAAAAACGCCACGTGGACTCAAAAAAACGTATGGCCCGTGTCTCTCTCACGACACCTCTATTTCTCTTCTGCCTCCTCGAACCTTCGTTTTTAACGATTCCCTTTTTCTCTTTTCTCATCATCAAAAGTCTTTTCAAAATATATCAGAAACCGTCAAAAAGCCACCGTTGATATTTTCTTCGTTCTCTCGCTCCTCCAATGGCGTCGTTCGATGAAGCACCTCCCGGAAACCCCAAATCCGGTGAAAAGATCTTCAGAACCAAGTGCGCTCAGTGCCACACCGTCGAAAAAGGTGCCGGTCACAAACAAGGTCCGTCTTAGATCTAAAATTCTCTTTAGTATGTATCATCATTGTTTGATTTGATCTCTTCGTTTACGCTTTGTTCTGAATCTGGATCTACACCTCATCGATTAGGGAGTTTATAAACAGCTTGAGCGATTTGAATCTTTGCGTTTTGTGTTCTCGTATTGAGATAGACGTTTGTGTTTTGGATTTTGTATGTGTATTTGATTTGGAATTTTCTTACGAAACACAGGACCGAATTTGAATGGTTTGTTTGGAAGGCAATCTGGAACAACTCCAGGATATTCATACTCTGCTGCTAACAAAAGCATGGCTGTGAATTGGGAGGAGAAGACTCTTTACGATTACTTGTTGAATCCCAAGAAGGTAATGCTCTTTAATCTTTTATGGATTTCAATCATAGAGTAAGGCTATATTGTTTGGTGATGAATGAGGTTCTTGATTGTTCATGAGCGTACTATCTAAGTATTGTTAAGTTAATCCAGAAACCCAATGTGTTTGTTCGTTTTGGTTTGTGCAAAATCTACATATTTCTGCATCCTTAATGGATTTCAATCATAGAGTCTGGTGAATGAATTTGTGCATCCTTAATAGTCTTATACCTTCCAAGTATTGTTAAGGTGATCCACAAACACAATTTGTTTGTTCTCTTCGGTTTGTTGCGAAATCTACATATTTGTGAAACTTGATTTCATCTTTCAAAATGGTGCACCATTAAGATTTTGGTGTGTTCAACATCTCAGTAATGTCCCATTTGTTTTCTATTCCATGTTCTAGAATATCAAGATATTAGCAACATTGTTTTTAGTTACCATCTATAGTCTAAATCATAAGATTGTCCATAAAGCTGTGGTGTGTGCAACATTGTTCACTCTGTGGTTTGGTCATTTCTTATTGAGCTGATTCGAAGAGCTTGGATCTCATTTTGATTGGATTTTCTTTGCTTGTTATTACAGTACATTCCTGGAACGAAAATGGTGTTTCCTGGACTGAAAAAGCCACAAGATCGTGCCGATCTCATTGCTTACTTGAAGGAAGGTACTGCATGAGACAGGTTCGTCTGGATATATGAAGCATCTGCTATTCCAGTGCATTTTTTTTCCTCACAGATAAATAAATCAGACCAAAAAAATTGTGGTCATGAACTGGTTTTTGTATGGTCTCTTTTTTTTCTTCGTTTACTTTGTTAATGAGGCGAGGCGAGGCGAGGCGAGTTGCCTCTTATAAAGTCGAATATTCGTTATTGATGTGAAGAACCAATTCCCACCACGAAATTTATGAGATTTTTTTCATTCAACTTGCATACTTTGCTAAAAGACTCATATTGAGAAATATATAATTATTACGAGCAATGTTTACATATGAATGATGTGTTATATGTCTACAATTAAGTTCTTCCCTGAGACTATCCAAATTTAGTCCTAACAATTATGAAATCTAACCTAACCACACCAATTAATGAGACTACTCATGGTCATGCAAGAACACAAAATTAAAGACAATGAAAATGCTTAAAAGTAAGTTACAAGAAAAGTAAAGTAAAGCAAATAAATCTAGGAGATTTGCACAAAAATAAAGGATTTTAGCTCAAAAGAGTTTAGATCTAAAAAGTTGCTACAAGAACTAAAAGCTAAATTAGACAAAAGAAAGCTTAGGGTTATATGTCTTATAGAGTAGTATTTATAGGAAACATAAGAGTACTCGAGTTGATCCAGTCAGATTGGATCAAACTCGCGAAGTTTTTCTTTTAATCCTTATTTCGAGTACTCATTATGTGATTCTATTGTTAGTTATGTTATTGTGTATTATTTTTCTCTCTTGTATATTGTATTTTCTATGTAATATATGTCATTGTTGCATTTTAAAATATTAATTTACAACATAATTAATTTTTATTATATATAACTTTGTTTTAAGTATTAAATAATATCAAATAACTTTATAAAATAAAATAAAATAAATTAAATTTAATGGATTGATTTGTTAACCAACCCGAAAATGGAGTGATGAATTGGAGAACTCCAAATATGGAGTAAGAATTGTTGATCTTTATTTTTGTAGTGGGAATAGGGTAAGAGAAGATTTTATTCCAAAATAAATTTTGAAACAAAAAGAAACTTTGTGGTATCTTTTTAATTAAGAAAAAAAAATCAGTTAAGATAGTGGATTGGCCATTATCTTTTTATAACTCGTTTCATTTCAGAAGTCGAATTCACAGTCCTATGACGATTAATTTCGAGTTGTTCGACTGGATCAATTCAGGGTCGATCAAATCTAAAAACTTAAGATTTTTTAGATTTGCGTTCGGGCATAAAACTGAGAGATTGGGAAATATTGAAGGAGACTTGTATCTTTATACTCTGGTTTTCTTGTATTGCCCACTCCTAAAACAAGCTAGAGTTTTTGCTAATTGTTATTCATAAGCTGGCAAGCAAAATAAGTGAAAATCACACGATGGCTTTGGCATTGTCTGGTGATGGCGGCTTCAAGTCTTAGGTTTTTGTGAAGGTTTCCACATTCCTGGTATCTGTAAAAATTGGATTATATAAAATCAGACTTCTAAGACTAAAGTTGCAAATAGGGAGTGATACTGATACACAACACAGACACAAACCTCAACACCATGAGACCCAATTCTGTTACGTGATATGAAATTCAGAACTAGATTCGCAAACTCGTCCGGTACATCTTCCTGCATCCACGTAGATCATCATTGCACAAAAAACTCGATATTAAAATCATAAGGCAATCACAATTTTTTACCTGTATGGCATGTCCGGTGTGTTTGACCACGATCATCTGAAACTTTCCTTGCATTTGACCAATTGTCAGGGTCCTAATCCAATCCATCAACATCGTTATTACAATATGCATTTCAAAATCAACTAAAGTTCAGACCTAACCCAGAGGTGAAGACGCCAAAGTTCCAGAGGGACGAAAACGAATATACCTATCCAACCTATCAGTTCCAGCTAGTAGCAAGAGTTTTGGAACTGGAGATGACAAGAACTTCTCTGAGAGACCATCGTACCTGCAAGGTAACTAACATTGTTCGAATCATAAACTGGATGTATATGTTTGAACTCAGATTCACAATGGCAACTGTTGTAACTAACAACGCTTATTATTCAACCGTCTCAGTAATCTAAAAGCCCTAGCTTATGTTTGTATGGATGATAGGTTAATTATAAGATCCCATGGTGACCAAATTTGGACGAAGTTCTTACAAATTCTGTCCTAAAAGATTTTCTGTGTTGTGCTTAGAGAATATGCAGTTACTGATTTACTGAACTAAAACAAGAGGTAACGAGGGTCATACCAGCCTTTCCAATATTGCTCCGATTCCTCTAGACGCGTCCGGTAAACGTAGCTGGACAAATGTTCATATTTCCATTCATTAGGAAGCAAACATGCAAGTACCTCAAAAATGGAGATATCAGCAACAGAGATACGCACCACTGCTTTGAATCATCATATTTGAGAGTCGTGGGGATTGAGACACATGCAGAATCAATGTTTCTTAATGACCCTCCTCTAACGCTGTATTCAATCTGCAGAGATTATGCCATCACTTTAGAGATGGCAGACCTAACAAAACTTACTATAACAAAGTCATTTGTTGTTTGCAGATTATAGGTATCAATGGCTTTTGTTTCTTTTAGTTTACAAAGGGTTAGCTTTAGCTCCTCTTTTTTGGGCTTAATTCCAAATGATAAAGCCTGTACTTGGAACATTTTTGACATCAGGAGCATCAACCATACACAAATTCAAATTTATGCTAAACCCCAATTTTTGAAGTAGGGGGAACCAGCTTTAGTTTGCTAAGAAAAATTGTGATACAGAAATCAAGGAAATGAGGGGAGACTTCTGAAAGCTGAAGTAGGCTGGAACAATTCATTAACTAGGATTCAACAAAAATAAATATCACCGCGAAAAGACCAGAATTAAAAAAAATTTCTATTCAACAAAAGAAAAGATATACACATAAAAATGGTAGATATCTTGTTTGTATATACAACCAGGAGTTAAAAGTTGCTTACTGCTTTTTCGATGCTGGGAAAATGTTGCATTCTGTTTGAAAGGATTTTCTGCATGTGAATCAACGAGGCAATAGCAGTACCCTGTAATGAAAGTACTTTGGTCACTTCATTTCACGAGAGTGCAGACCAAGTGTGACTTTTCTATAAGAAAGCAAACCTCAACAACATCCACAACGACAAGCCCAGCCAAGCTAGGCAATGTTTTGTTTGCAGCAACTTGTACAGCGACCGAACCTCCCATGCTGTATGTTAATAACATGAAACCAATTCATGAAAACTGGATTACACTACTTTTATTCTACAAACTTATGCATGTGTCTATCACTACAACCCTGTACTGAAGGAAGCCTATAAATGTTTCATACAAGAATTGAAGTCATAACCATAGGGTCAGTCGACGAAAAGTAGATTATAAACAACTAAAATCTTAAACTTTCTTACATATGGTACAGGTGTGAAAATATACTCGCAGGCTCACTGGAAAAATATTGATGTACTCACTAGTGACCAGCCGTTTACACTTTAAGACAGAGATCGAAAACAACATACCGATATGACAAATAAAAAATGGAGAAAGAAAAAAACCTGTGACCAACTAGCACAATAGCTGGAGGAGAGTCTCCATACAATTCCTTAATCACAGCCAAAACATCATTGCTCATTGTCTGCATGTCCATCTTATTACATCAGTCTCAATTCTCAAAGACCAGCTCATGTATAAATCAATGAGCAAATCCAGACTTTCGAAAAGAAAAAAAAGGGATGTTATACCTCGAGGGATAAGTCCAATTCATTCTCTGAAACCGATTTACCATGTCCTCTCAAGTCCATCGCAACCACACGTGCTTTCTCCTTAATTTTACTTGCCACTATAGAAAACGAGAGCCTTACAAGAACAGATGAAACCATTATACTGTGTATGCCACTCTAGTTTCATATATATACATATTAAGCTAGATTGCAAACTGAAACTACGACAAAATGAACTTTCAATTCTTAGTTTGAACTCAAGAGCAACCAAAATTTAATCTTTAAAAAAACTGAAAGGAGTGAGTTCTCATCAAACTGAAGAGCCAAAAATCAAAAACTCTCACCCAGAGTAGCCACCTCCATGGAGACAAAAGACAACAGGTCCTTCTGTTCCTGCCATATATACGTGAAACACCTAAAATGATACACTCCATTAGAAAACAAAGAGAACAAAACTAAAACGTTCTACAAACTTAAGATCAATTCGGTAAACGTTACATCTTCAGAGCCAGCGATTGATATATCATCTTCTTTGTCAAAATAGGTTGACCAATCTACAGGCGAATACTTGTTCGACGAACTCCTGCAACAAAACCATTCCCTTTCCAATTCACGATGAAATTCACACACTTTCACTATCATTCACGTCAAAGATGCGATCGGAAGGAGATTCTAGAAACGAAATCGAAGAGACTAATCATTATTGAATTGACTCACGTAGAAGGAGGACGAATAGGACGAGTGGCGAAGACAGACGCCGGAGCTTCTATTGGTTGTTCCTCTGAGGTATCTTCACGAAGAGGCTTTAAATTTGAAGAAGAATCCATTGTTGAGGCTTTTCAGAACAGATCAAAAACGAATATGATAACCTCACAGATCTTACAGTTCCACTCTTCTTCTTCTTCAACTCGCTTTTCTCCATTTTTCGCGTTTTTCAGTCAAATTCAATAGGAAGGTGACACCTCGACGGACGCATATTGGTCTGGGCTTATCTCTTGTTGGGCTATTTTAGGCCCATATGATTGAATGTTAAATTGGTCTTTATGTCAGTCATGTGGTTTTCCACTTTTCAAGTTAAAAAGGGTCGATATTTGGGAAAATAGTATTGTGTGTTCAGTAACGAGTCAGACTTGGAAGTGATTTTGGATCCAATATGTTGTTTTGTGACGATATAAGAAATTTGAGGAAGAAGTATAAAAATTTCCGAAATAGGGTTAAAACTCTCCGGAATGCGAATAAGATCGTGAGGACTATTCTCTTCGCGAGATTTTGGCATAAGGCCGAAGCATCTATTTAACATGAAACAGTTCGAGTGATGCTTATTGTCTATTTCATGCATCACTCTTTTTGTATCTTGCGTGTATGTTTATGTTTTTGACAAGTAGGTTAAACTTACAAAGAATGATTTTAGAGTAGTCGTCTGGCTAGACGTGCACTTGCCATGTTACATTATCTGCAAGAAATACATTAGTGTTTCTATAACTTTATGATAAAAATTATGTAAAAAGCCCACAATTTACAACTTGTAGGAAGGATAAATTTTGACAAGTTTTTAAAAAAATGAATGTGTGGTAATAATTTTTTAAATTCTGAGATGGAAAAACTCAAAATTTGATGCGACTGATAGAGCATCTTATTTTTTATTTTATTTTATGTGAATGGTAGAGCATCATATACTTAAACTAATTTCACGTTTATGTTGTGTGACTTTAAAATATAGTTTTTTTTTTTAATTTTTGTCAAACTAAAATATAGTTTTTAGGAAGATAATATCACTGGTATATATTTGTTTCGGATTTTACAATTTGCCAAACCTCACCAACCCGAGGGCCTACCGTACCCTATCTTATATCTTCATCTATCTTGCCACCAAAAACATTCTAGATCTTGCTTCAAAGCCTCTGCTTATCTTCATTATATATATCAAACCCCTTCTCTCTGTCTCTGTTATCTTGGACTAAATTCAGACTCCTTTGGTAACTTTTTTACTTTTAGTTTTAAATACTTTTTTGAAGCGTTTCTAGCTTTTTCTTTTTAATTTTATTCTGTGTCTCTCCACAAGATACCATAAAGCTCAGCTCAGCCTTTAATTGTAATTTCTCACTTGTTCCAATGATAATCATATTATTGCTAGCCACCGACAGAGTTGTTTATGCACTCAAAAGCTGACATCATCTTCTTGTTCTTCCAAAACCATTGATAGTTCTCAATCTCACAAGCAAAAAGTTTCAAACTTTATCTTATTTCTTCGATTTTGTTTTCAACCCTTGATGCTACTTTTCAATCTTTCTCAAAGTACAAAAACCCTTTTGCAATTGGGTTTTCATGTTTACATTTAAAGTTTATGTATCTTTTTTGTTCCATGTGTTATAAACTATTTTACATGACCAGAGAATAATCTTAATCTCCTTACAGGTAATTAAAGATGCAAAACGGTCAGAGTCACACCGAAAGTGAATTCCAAACTCAAATGGTAATTTATTTCTCTTTCTATATCAAATCTTTACTATTTTCTCTCATGTTCCAAATTGTTTTGAACATGAAACTTTGGTTTTGATTATTCATAATCAGATACGTTTGGTTGGTTTCAATCGTTGTCCACGAATTTTGTAGTCTCCCTCTAACAAAACCTCATACTTCAGTTTGTAGAAAATTGTTCGGATAAAAAATATCTTTCAATTGTCAATCTTTTTAGTTTGCATCGTCAAGTCACTATAAAATTACGTGTCTAAAAGTATTTTCGACCATTCGTTTCCTAAATAGTAATGAAGAATGTGAACTCTTGCGATCTTTTTACTCTTTAAATATATATATGTCAGTGTCATCTTTTTTTCTTTGTCAACATTTATCATTTACAGTTTTACAATATTTCACGTCATCCTTGAATTTGTTTTCTTGTAGTTTAACCAAAAAAAAAACTTCAAAATCAAAACACCTTTTTTGAATTCTTAAGGTATTAATTCATTATGTACAACGGTCACATGGAAACCGAACTTCAAACTCAAAATGGTAGTAGTAATAATGTTTGTCTTTTTATATCAAATTTTTGATGGTCTGTCTCATGTCACAAGTTAGTTAAGAACATAAAACATTTGGTACTAAAGACTACAACTTTTCTTTGCTTTATTGATATAATCATACATGTTAAGCAAATTTTGATTAAGAAAATTTTTAGGTTGGAATTGAGAGACTTCCTCAAGTAACGTGGCAACGGAAGTTGAACAGCAACGTAAAGAACCCTTCTGAGTTCAAGATGAGTATAAGAGATGTTCTTCATCTGGTACATTCTTTTTATAGTTAGCTTAATCAAAATGACAAAACATTAATAGACAAAAATTTATTCAGATGATTGGATATTAAAACTTGTTTCTCTCTCTCTCTCTCTCTCTCTGTGTGGCTTTTCTGAAGTTTCCAATAGGCTACAGATTGTGGCGTTACACTAAAGAACAAGCAGTTAAAGGAAGAGTGAGTTGCTATATATGTATTCACAAAAACATTTTTCTTTAGAACCAAATTCTGAAACTTTCATTTTTGATTAGGCTTCGATGTACGATATCTTCAAAAAGCGTCATGTAACAGGCAGCCATGGTGTCCCATTAGGTGGAATTGGGTATGTATAAACACAGAAGATTAATTTTTATATAAGCAACATGTTGATCTTCTCTAGAAATGTTGTTAATACACAAACTCATGCGTATCTTTAGTGGAGGAAGCATCGGAAGAAGTTACAAAGGTGAGTTTCAGCAGTTTAAGCTTTTCCCTAAAGTCTGTGAAGAAGCTCCGGTCCTTACAAACCAATTCTCTGTAAGTATCTCTTGTCCTGACACTTACAATCACAAAGATGCATACTTCTTGATAACATTTTGTAAGAGGAGTCTCATGTAAAGAGGCTGTACAAGAATATATATATATATACAGTCTAACGAATACTCTAGGTTTAGGTAAATACAGAAGATTCCTTATATGATTGATTATGTATCATTGACTTGATTTGAGTATCCTTAACATGCCCCCTCAAGATGGAGGGGCGTGAGTAACTCCAATCTTGTTTCTTAGTGCTATGAACCGGGCACGCTGTAGTGGTTTTGTGAGGGCATCTGCTAGCTGATCGTGTGTATTGACATGCGAGACACGAAGAACTCCGGTTTGAATCTGCCCTCGAATGAAGTGGTAGTCTAGTGCGACAAGTTTCATCCTTGAGTGGAATATCGGGTTAGCACAGAGAAATGTGGCACCTACATTGTCGCAATAGACAACGAGAGATAGTGGAAGTGTGACTCCAAGCTCGGTTAGGAGGTTGCAGATCCATCTTAGTTCTGTGGCTGTGTTGGCAACAACCCGATATTCTGCTTCCGTTGACGATCGTGCTACACTCTTTTGTTTCTTGAAGGTCCAGGAGATCGGATGTGAGCCGCTGTAGATGATGTAGGCATTCGTGGATAGATAATCATCGGAATCGCCAGCCTAATCAGTGTCCAAGAAACCATGAAGGCGAAGCTCATTGTGGCTTAAATAGAAAATTCCATGGTCTGGTGTTCCCGCTAGATATCTAAGGATTCTCTTGGCTGCTTGCCAATGTGGTTCTGTGGGACGATGCATAAATTGATACAGACGATTGACAGCATACATAATGTCTAACCGAGTGAATGCAAAGTATTGCAGGCTACCCACAAGCTGTCGATATTGAGTTGTATCTGGTAGAGAGTTACCTTCATGAAGCTTTAACTTCGGAGACGATACCATTGGTATGGTGACAGGTTTTGCATCGAGCATGTTGTAGCGATGAAGGAGATCGAGTATGTATTTTCGTTGTGAAAGATGTAGCCCTTTTAATGTTCTAAGTGCCTCTATCCCAAGAAAGTAATTGAGATCCTCCGATTCCTTGACAGAGAAGCGTTCAGCCAGGAATGTGAGTATCTTTGTGATTGTGTTTTTGTTGCTCCCAGAGATGACGATGTCGTCGACATAGACCAGAAGATATAACATGTCTTGGCCCTTGTGATAGATGAACAAAGAAGTATCAGCTATTGAATTTACAAAACCAATAGATACCAAAAATTGCCTCAGCTCCGTATACCATGCTCGTGGTGCATGTTTCAAATGATAGACTGCTTTGTGTAGACGACAGACATAGGAGGGATTGTCGGTGTCTACAAAACCTGGGGGCTGCTCCATAAATACTTCTTCAGACAGCTTGCCTTGCAAAAACGCATTGTTAATGTCTAATTGAAGAATCGGCCATGACTTTGAGACTACAATGCTCAAAACAAGACGGAGAGAGGTTGATTTGATGACTGGGTTGAATGTGTCTTTGTAATCTCGTCCATATTCTTGGTTATATCCTTTGCCTACCAATCGCGTTTTACACCTTCCAAGTGAGCCATTTGGTAAAATTTATTCTCGTAAATCCATTTGCATCCGACAACATTTGTAGCAAACGCATCGATTTCGTCGGACATTGCACTTCTCCATGACTGTTGTTTGAGCACTTGTGTCACGTTGCGCTTGGGGTATGTGGAGGGAAGAACACCCTCGCTCTCAGACCGAAGCGTTACTTACGGCACAACAGACTTCCGACCCGAGATTACCGAGCAAGCCCGAGACCTTATACCGAAGGTCCGAAGCACCGTTACCTACTTATTCTTAAACGAACCTTTTCAACTCGAATAAAAACTTGTAGTTAGTTCGCTCGGACAGAGCTAATATCATCATTGGAAAACTTAAGCATTCAAGAAAAACCTTCCTTATATTTCATAACTTACGTTTCATACAACAAAACGCTTTAACGCATGCACTACTACAAAACATTTCGCAGCGGATAAGTAAACGTACGTTTTGCAAAAGGCTAAATCTATACACCGGCTTCACCAAAAAGTGTTCCTTCCCGTCCCTCCGATCTAATGGTTTCAGTTTACGGCCACAGAAAGAACCGAAGAAATCCCGACGATCTGATCCTTTCCGAGAAAGCAACTCCGACGATGCGCTTAACCCGAAACTCGACTTTACTCGGAACTTTTCTCTCGGTCTCTCTCGAATAGCTCAGCCAAAATCTCTCTCAAATGTCCAACCCGCGCAAATGAGACCAAGGCCTTGTATTTATAGAAGAAGGTTACTTCGGCCGAGGGTTTTCCTTTCCCTTAGGGCCCGACACGTACGCGGTGACTCATGGCTCCTTTGCCCATGGAACCGCCACTAAGCTACTTCGCATGCAAGGTGACACCGAGCTACTTGCATGTACACGGAGTGACACCGAGCTGCTTGCATGCTCACGGACCAAGCAGCTTGCCACGCAGCTGCTTGCTCAAGCACCTCAAAACTTCCAAAACTCGATACTCGGCCAAACCGACGGACGTTCCCGCGACTAAGATTTCTGACTCATGGTGCGGGTCATTACATCCTCCCCACTATTCCCCCATTCAGACTTTCTGTCGCACTTCCTCCACAAACATCTCGGGTAATTACTTAAAGCTTTCCTCATCTTCCCAAGTCACCACAATTCTATTCTGCTTCCCCAAAAGACTTGAATCTGCTGAAACGACTGTTCTTAGTTTCGACACGACGCCTCCTACGAATCGGTCCCTCGGTAAGTTAGATCTCAACGAAGTTCCTCTATTCTCTCGAGGTTCAATCTCCGCTCGGATCCCTCACGTGTTTCCTCAACATGGACACATGGAACACCGTGTAAGGCCATGTTCGATGGAAGTTCTAAACGATAGCCACTCTCCGATTCTTCCCAAAATCTTATAAGGTCCTATGAATCTGTTAGCCAATTTACCGACTTTACCAAAACGGTCTTTACCTTTCTGAGCCGCTACCTTCAAGTACACCCAATCCCCAACTTCAAACACTACCTCTCGTCGATTCTGATCCGCATACTTTTTCTGTCGATCCTGAGCCTTCTTCTTTCCGAACTGCCTGGATTTTTTCGGTCGCCCTCATCCACAATCTCCGACCAAACATTTCACCGACTCCGCCGAACACACGGGTTCGCACGGACGCCCATACAAAGCTTCATATGGTGACATGCCGATGCCGAGTGAAAACTATTATTGTAAGAAAACTCCACCAAGGGTATTGGTCCATGCCCGCCCAATCTAACATGCACATCCAAGCATGTCCTCAATGGTCCTTATGGTCCGCCTGCCTCGTCCATCGGTCTAGGGGTGAAACGCTGTACGATATGGAGATTAGTTCCCAGGAATCTTGAACGCTCTCCAAAACTTCCCGGTAAACCGAGGATCTCTATCGGACACAATGTTCGCTGGGACCCCATGAAGTCTGAAATCTCCTTTATGTACAGCTTAGCTAAAGTCTCAAACCGATCTTCTACTTTCATCGGAAGAAGATGCGTAGACTTAAGTTAACCGATCCACTATGACCCAAATTGCATCTCCTCGCCCCGTGCAATCGGCAATCCTGATAAAGTCCATCGCGACGGCTTCCCATTTCCATTCGAATCGGTAGACTTTGCAACAATCCTCCCGACAACCGATGTTCCACTTTCACTAGCCGACAATGCTGACACCGAGCTACCCACTGAGCAACGATCCCTTTATCCCCGCCAAGTATCGCCGATGTCCGATACATCTTCGCATCTCCCGTGAATACTAACCATCGATGCCATCTTTAATATTTTTTCTTAGGTCCTTTCCGCTGGCACACAATCCATTCATTAGCGCACATCTTCGGCCAAGTGATAGCCACTCCTTTCCATCGCCTCTTTTTGGCCTCGATGATCTTCTTCATTTCGCCCTCATCGTCTCGCTCTAATCCTTTGAATTAATCCGGCTTGATTAACAGCGAACCCCTAACGGCTCACTGGTCTCGCCGAGAGACGCACCATTTTAAATGCATCCGCCAAGGCTTCCACGCCCTCTCAACATCCACACTTACTCGAAACTCAAGAGCATCCGCGACTACATTTGCTTTCCCGATGGTAGAATCTTCAGTTATAGCCGCGATGAACTCCATCCATCTCCGTTGTCTCAAGTTAAGATCCGGTCGAATGTACTTAAGACTTTGATGATCCGTAGAACTTCTACGGCTCTCCGTATAGTACGATCTCCAAATCTTCAACGCAAAAACTATCGCTCATCTCAGTCATGAGGTAGTTTTCCTCATGCTTCCTTAGCTGTCGGATGCATAAGCAATGACCTTTCCATTCGCATCAACACAACCTAGTCCTACTCGATGATCTGAACACCGTGTACGGCTGTTAGGCTCGGAAGAACCGAACGCGCATCGATTAACGCTTCCTTCAACCACTCAAACGAACTTGCGCCTCAAGGTCCCACTGAAACTGACCCTTCCTGGTCAAACGAGTTAACGGCTTAGTCAGCAAAGTTTTTCACGAACTTTCGAAGTATCCGGCCGACCCAAAAAGCTTCAGACTCCGAGGCATTGGTCGTGAGCCAATCCTGATGACAATAATCTTCTCTCGGATCGCCGACACACCACGGTCGAAACTCGATGGCCTAAAACCCAATTTCCTTCTTCCAAAACTGCACTTACTAAATTTCTAAAGAGCCTCGCTCCCTTAATCGGCTCAAGACCAGCCTCTCAGATGTCTCTCATGCTCCTCTGCTGCCTCGCGAATGATGAGAATGTCGCCGATGAAAATGATTACAAAGTCGCCGAGGTAGTCCCGAAAAACTTCGCTCATCACTCTCATGAAAGCTGGCCAATCCAAACAAGCATTACGATAAACTCGCATCGTCCTAAAGCGTCCTCCGAATATCGTCTGATCGAGATCCGATGGTACAAGCTGATCGATCTTGGAAAATAACTTGCTCCTTGGAGCTGATCCAACAGCCTATCCTTGGAAGTGGATACTTATCCTGATAAATACATTATTAATACCTCGATAATCAATACATAAACGCATGCTCCCATCCTTCTTTTTTCACGAACAAGCACCGAGCTCCCCATGAAGAACTCGGCCTGATGAATCCTTTCTCGGCAAGATCCTCCACCGCTTCTTAAGTTCCGCTTAGCTGGGCGCCATTCTGTATGGTGCCTTATTGGTGGCTGCACCCAGCTCCATCGCAATGGTGAAGGGATTGAAGCGAGGCGGCGCCCTCCAACGGTCGAATACATCCCGATACTCGACCACCGAACTTCCTCCACCTGGTTCCTCCGTCACACCATCATCAAACATAAGTGACTAGATACGCCGACTGCAACTCCTCTTCCACCTCAACGATACCACCGATACTCCAAAACTCTGACGAAACCCACCAGCGTAAACCACGATCTCCCATCTCTGACCAACGAACCTTGCCTTTACTACAATCCAAACGGGCTTAATGAATGACAACCACCATTCCTCAAATTGCATCGACCGAAAACTCTACCTCGATCACAACAGAACTCTCAACACACAACTCGAGGCATGAGGATTTGGTCACCAGGTGTTCTAATACACTTACCCTTACTATCGCGTCCCTCGAAGTTCTTACAACCTGACACAAAGCTACGCTGTGCACTCCAAATCAAACAAAACGTGCACAAGGATACCACCAACACGTAATGTTCCTAACCATCAATCAATTTCACACAACTCTTTATTCTATTTTGCAAAGCAATCATCAAGTAAACACATGCATCAAACAATTACAAGTACAAAAACCCAACATACCTGCGATGGATCCTTGGAGGACATGGACCGGTTAGCTGCACCCAACGCATTGTTGCCTTCGGGCGTTGGGCCCTAACGCAGACGCACAGTGAGCCTGATAGTCAATGGCTGCGCTTGCTGCGCCGAGGACACGGTCGCATAGCCTCGCCCGCTACATGTACTATGCTGGTCGCGAACATTCGGCGCAGGCTGCAAGATGCGGCCAAGTGTCCTTGCTACCACATTTATAACAAGTCCGGCCGATCGACAGCTTCACGTATTCTTGCATTTTTTCCACGGTTCCCTTGGTTACTGCTACATTCCTCCGATTTCTCGCAGCTCGAGCCATGCTGTACTCGGCTTCCCTTCGCTCAAAGATGTCCTTCCTCTACGCTCACAGCCCGCTCAACCAAGGTAGCAGATCATCGAACTCCACCACTTGCATGCGGCTCCACGCTCGCCGGAGACCATGCATGAATTTCCTAGAACGGCATGATCCTCATACGGCCCATACAAGCATGACGAGGCATGTGAACTCCGCCTCATAGTCGCACACTTCTCGCTCAGCACCAGATTTAAGTACTACATCTCCAGACGGTCATGAGAAAATACTTCTTCAAGAACTCACTCCAAACTGGGACCACGAATATCCTCGCTGAGTACCAAACCTTCCGCCACTCACGTTTGTCAAGTAATACATGGCCACATCTTTCTTGAATGTCTCAGGGCATCGTGTCGCATCAAAGTTCCGCTCTATGTTCCTTAGCCATGCGTCTGCCGCAAACGGATCCGTACCTCCCTCGTAATGTTCTGTCCCCAAAGTCCTCATCATCGCCACGCATTTTAGAAATTCCGGCTCGAGTCGCCGTGATATTGCCTCGATACTCGATTATCGACGAATTATCCGGCCTCGTGATCATGTCCGAACAAGGCCTCGAACCCGGTTCCGCTTCTTCCGAGCCCGAACCCAATCATTGGTACTAGACGAGGCGTCATCATCATCATTACCGCCGAGATCCTGAGCAACCGACCCATTTACTTCATACTCCATATTATTCAAGGATTCCTCGACGACTCACGCTGAGATAGGTCCTCGGACGGATCGCCTCACGCGAAGGAACTCCGCTAACGCCAGCAACCCTCGCTCGGTCCAACACTTTCTAAACCAGCCTCGACGGCTCTCCTCGGAGTATACGCGATCAAAACCAAGGTCGAACTTAAACAAAGGAAAAGAAAGGAATGTGTCTCCTAAGCCATGACACATTTACTCGATAAAACTAAGAAAATTAAGTCCCGAAAGCATCATGAATGCTGCCGATACACTCAGCACCCTGCTCCTCTTCTAGGACCGAAAGTTACTTACGCACACATGCATCGCCGACGAGATTACCGAGCAAGCGAGACCTAATCAAGGTCCAAGCACCGTTACCTACTTATTCTTAAACGAAGCTTTTCAACTCGAATAAAAACTTAGCTGGCTCAGACAGCTAATATCATCATTGGAAAACTTAAGCATTCAAGAAAAACCTTCCTTATATTTCATAACTTACGCTTCATACAACAAAACCATTTTAATGTGCATGCACTACTACAAAATATTTCGCAGCGGATAAGTAAACGTACGTTTTGCAAAAGGCTAAATCTATACACCGGCTTCACCAAAAATGTTCCTTCCCGTCCCTCCGATCTAATGGTTTCAGTTTACGGCCACAGAAAGAACCGAAGAAATCCCGACGATCTGATCTTTTCCGACAAAGCAACTCCGACGATGCGCTTAACCCGAAACTTGACTTTACTTGGAATTTTTCTCTCGGTCTCTCTCGAATAGCAGCTCTCTCAAATGTCCAACCCGCAAATGAGACCAAGGCCTCAGATTTATGTAAAAGGTTATTTCGGCCGATGGTTTTACCTTACCTTCCGACACGCACGCTGACTCATGGCTCCTTTGCCCATGGAACCACCACTGTTACTTGCATGTGACACCGAGCTACTGCATGTACACGGAGTGATACCGAGCCGCGTATTACCAGATGCTCACGGACCAAACAGCTTGCCACGCAGCTGCTTGCTCAAGCACCTCAAAACTTCTAAAACTCGATACTCGGCCAAACCGACGGATGTTCCCGCGACTAAGATTTCCGACTCATGGTGCGGGTCATTACAGAAGTTGTGCTGTAAGATTGAGATTTGCCTTTGGTTTGATGATTTTGTTTTTACGTCTAGTGATCATCGGATGGTGATTAATGTCTTCGGGATTTACATCGGCAGAGCCTGCTGCGGTGGTATCGTTGTCTGAGGATGGTTGTCGGAGCTGGATGTCGCGCTGGAGATTTGGTCTACTGAGCGTGGGCTTCGTTTGATGGACTTGGTTCGTCGGGCCTTGTATTGTTGGGTCTCTCAGTATGGGTTTCTCTATTTTGGCCCATTTGCGAATTAAAAGGCCCTGCAATTTCCTGAGCCACATTAGAAGATTGAGGAGAAGTAGCAGATGATGAACCTGCTCTCAGCGAGGAGATGGTGGCTGTTTCGATTTGGTGAGGTTCCGCGGCCGGTGGCACCATCGACTACGGCGACAGCTGAGGCAGGTGGACGAGTGGCACAGTTTCCGCGATTGGCTGGAGTATGTTGTTTGTGATTTCTGGGTTTGTGTTTGGGGTTTTTAACGTTTGGAATGGGAACTGGGTTTCATCAAATTTCACATGTCTGGAGGTATAAATGCGACCTGAGCTTCTTTGGAGACATAGATAGGCGTTCTGAGCGAGTGAGTAACCGAAGAACACACATGGCGTGGATCGATTGTCGAGCTTGTGACTAGCATATGGACGTAACCACGGGAAACATAGGCTGCCAAACGTACGAAGCTTCAGGTAATTGGGAGTTGTGCCGAAAAGTTTCTGGAATGGACTTCCATTTTGCAGCACCGGTGTAGGCAGACGATTGATACGGTAACCTGTTGTCGAGAAGGCATAGCTCCAGAATTTTTATGGAATAGAGGCGTGGGTTAGGAGGGTGAGACCTGTTTTGACGATGTGTCTGTGCTTCCTTTGAGAGATGCCATTGTGTTCTGGTGTGTGCGGTGGTATCGTGAAGTGAGCGATTCCAGCGTTGGAGAGAAATTCTCTAAGAGCCACGAATTCACCATCATTGTCAGAGTATAGAATCCCAATCTTGCAGGCAAATCGATTTTCAACTAGGGATTTGAATGGTAAGAAGGTCTCGCGAACTTGGGATTTTGCTTTGAGAGGATAAATCCATTTGTATCTTGTGTAGTGATCAATGAGAATTAAGTAATATTTGTAGTTGTCAACAGACACAATAGGGAATGTCCAAACATCACTGAAGATATATTCGAGAGGGCGAGTAGAGACAATGGATGTGTTTGAAAAAGGTAGTTTATGGCTTTTATTGATGGCACAATCGGTGCAAAAGAAATTAGAAGCAATAGATTTGGTATGTGGAAGAGAAAAATGAGAGACAATAGTTTGTAGAACATAAGCTGCAGGGTGGCCTAAACGGTGGTGCCATTCGGTGATGGATGGTTTGAGTGTTGATGTAGCAAAGAAGGAGGTGAGGATATGTGGTGAAAATGGCCACTCGTACAGCTCGTCTATAGCTTTACCTTGGAGCAATGGGACCTCCGACAGAAGATCCTTCACCTGAAAAGAAGCAGGGAAAAATTCCACAGAGACCTTATTAGTATTGCATAATCGATACACAGAAATTAGATTTTTGTGTATGTGAGGGGCACATCGAACATCATTGAGTTGAATGTTCTTTAATTGAGAAGGTAAAGATGCTCAACTCGTGTGAGAGATTGTGAGACCCGAACCATCGCCGATGAGGACATTATCATCGCCATGATATGGTTGATGAAGGGAGAGATTGTGAAGATCGCTTGTCATGTGGTGAGTTGCGCGACTGTCCAAGAGCCATGTATTATCGGACGGAGCGTTTGTGGTGACAAGGTTGGTCCTTGGTTGCCATGGTGAAGAGGTCTGAGATTGCTGCTTTGAGGAGTGCCGGTCACAAAATTGAGGACACCACTTTGCACTATGACCGAAGACTCTACAAATTTGACATTTGCCTTGGTAGCCTCTACCTCTCCCATTCTGTTTTTGAGGATTGTACTGTTTCTGTGTTTGCTGCGAGTTCCAAGATGAATTTGTTTGTTGATAGGAACGGTTTTGAGCAGATATTGGATGAAAGTTGGCTGTGTTGGCGGAAGCAGGGAGCACCGACGGAGCAGCAGCTGCGGCAATCAAAATCTTTGCCTCATGAGTCAGTAATTTTTCATGGACTTCTGTGAGAGTTGGTGTGCGATCTCGTCCTTCAAGTTGATCCGCAATAGACTTGTAGTCGTCAGAGAGGCCATCGAGAACATATTCGATTTGTTCCTCATGCTCGATAGGCTTGTTAAGGAGTGCAAGTTAATCAAATTTTGTGATGAAGCCTTGCATGTACTCGTCCACCGTTTTAGTTCCCTTGGTCCATTGCTTGAGTTGGAGGCGGAGTTGGCGAACATGGCCCCAACTGGTGCTGGCATATGTGTCAGCCAGAGTTTTCCAGATGTCTGCCGTGGTGAGTGAGCGAGACAGAAGTGGCTGGACGGTGAGGGAAACTGCTCCAAGAAGGCCACTGTATAGTAACTTATCCTGACGTTTCCATGCGGTGTGGGCAAGATTGGCAGTGGAGACATTATTGATGGTGACCGTGGCTGGTGGAGCGGGTGTGGAGCCGTCGAGATAGCCAGCAAAGCCATAGGCATCGAGTAAGGCATGGACCTGAATGCTCCACATGAGATAATTGGTTGAACAAAGTTTTGTGATGTTGGACATGTTGACATTGAGTATGGTCGTTGTGGAGAGATCGATGGTCTCAGCGTTAGTAGACATGATTTGAGGAGGATAGAGATGAGAAAGAGATGTAAAAAAAATTGAAGACTCTGTTCGAGTAGAAGGGCGGCAGAAAAATAAAGGGAGATTAGGGTTACTGCTCTGATACCATGTAAGAGGAGTCTTATTCATGTAAAGAGGCTGTACAAGAATATATATACAGTCTAACGAATACTTTAGGTTTAGATAAATACATAAGATTCCTTATATGATTGATTATGTATCATTGACTTGATTTGAGTATCCTTAACACATTTTGATAATGACTAGGTTTTTGTTTCGAGACCCGGTGGTATGAATTACTCAACTGTTCTATGCCCAACAAAGCCAGAATCTCTAAAGTAAGCCACTTAATAGCTTTCCATGGATCATTTGGAGGCAAACTTTGTTGCCTATTGTAACGGTTATAACTTATGTTATCTATGTAGCGGTAAAACAGAGGATTTAGGAATACAATCATGGGACTGGAACATGAAAGGGGACATATCTATGTATCATGCTCTGTATCCGAGGTCTTGGACCGTTTACAACGGTATAAAATGATCTAATCATGGTTCATTATAGATCAAAATGTTTCAGATTCATGATTGCTAAAGGTTATAGTAAAATGTCTTGACTTTGGAGAACAGAGCCTGACCCTGAACTCCGAATAGTTTCTCGTCAAATTTCCCCCTTAATACCCCATGATTACAAGGAAAGCAGTCTTCCGGTATCGGTTTTCGCCTTTACGGTAAGAATATTCTGAGAAGAGGAAAGAATATTCTTTTTTATGATTTTATCTCAGGACATCATAACACTTGTGTACCTTTTTGGCTAATGTTTCACAGATGAGTAACCTTGGAAAAGATGAAGCAACGGTTACTTTGCTCTTTACTTGGGAGGTAAACTCATCCCAAACAAAATGATATCTATCCGTTTCATATCTTTGAATTTTCAAGACCATTTTTGTCTGTGTGCTTACTTAGAACTCAGTGGGAGGAGCTTCTGGGTTAACTGGAGAACACTTCAACTCAACAATAATGTAAGTATCTACATCTCAATGTCTATTGTCACAGAATCACAGCTTCTGTTCTTTGCTTCTAACACAAGAAACTGATTTATGATGTGATACATCAGGGAAAGAGATGGAGTACATGCAATAGCTTTACATCACAAGTAAATTATTTTTACTTGAGCCTTAAGTGACTGAAAATTCCTCTGTTTTAGCCATTTGAAGCGGGGTTTAGTGCCGGTTTCCAGAAGACTTTTTGCGTCGATATATTACAAATGTGATGGAATGAAATTGTTAAAACACTCACTGATAACTTGCAGGACGGCTAATGGACACCCGCCAGTTACTTACGCCATTGCAGCACAAGAAACCGGGGATGTTCATGTCTCTGAGTGTCCATGCTTCTTAGTTTCTGGTCATTCTCCTAAAGAAATCACAACAAGAGAGATGTGGGATGAGATTAAAAAGGTTTTATCTGTTTGTTCTCTTTTTCCGCAGCCTTCTTCCAAATCTATTCAAAGAAAGGTCTAAGTGTTTCTGAACTCTCTTTTAGAACAAATCATTCGACGGGTTAAACAGCGAGCCAGGTTCACCTTCGAGACCTGGAATATCCATTGGAGCAGCCATATCTGCTAAAGTGAAGGTTCCTCCAGGTTGTGACGGTACTGTCACGTTTTCACTCTCATGGGACTGTCCTGAGGTGCGGTTCAATGAAAAGACTTACCACAGGTGCGACCTATTGATTCAAATTTTGCATGAATATACTTATACTTTTAATATTCATCCTTATACTTTACAGACGATACACAAAATTCTATGGCAACTTAGGCGATGCAGCAGTGAAAATGGCTCGAGACGCTCTTCTGAGTACGTGCTGAATTTGCTTTTGTTTTCAGTTTCTTCTTTGGTTCTACTTGCAAAAAAGTCTCATATGATGTTTCTTTTTCTTGAAACACAAGATTATGTTGACTGGGAGTCTCAAATTGAAGCATGGCAAAGCCCTACTCTTTCAGACACTGCACTTCCTGACTGGTAAACTCTATTTTATCCTGGAGCTACTCTTCTACTCCGCAATCGATAACCGATGAATATTTCAGGTACCGAGTCACTCTATTCAACGAACTATACTATTTCAACTCCGGAGGAACTATCTGGACAGGTAATTAGTTAATTACAAACAAACAACTCAAGAAATGTTTTGACTATTTCATCGATTTCTCTTTGGGTTTTTCACTATCCATAGATGGCTTGCCTCCCAAGGAAAGCATAGAAAGAAGCACGATTATAAATACAGAACAGAAAAACAATGTTATAGACCTCTTCCAGAAAATCAATGCGGTTTGTGAGCAGATTCATTCTCCTCAGTCCTCGAACGCGGAAGAGAACATTGGGCAATTCATTTACCTCGAAGGAATTGAGTATCTAATGTACAACACTTACGACGTTCACTTCTACTCTTCATTTGCACTTCTCAGTCTCTTCCCTAAGCTCGAATTCAGCATCCAAAGAGACTTCGCAGCAACAGTTTTGTTTCAAGATCCCACCAAGAAACAGATCATGAGCTCCGGTGAGTTGGTTCCAAGAAAACGTCTTGGGTCTGTTCCTCACGATATCGGTCTAAACGAACCGTGGCTCGAACTAAACGAATATAACTTCTTTAACACGGATCGTTGGAAAGACTTGAACGCCAAGTTTGTTCTTCAAGTCTACAGAGACGTGGTTGCGACCGGCGATCAGAGTTTTGCGAAAGCGGTTTGGCCGTCTGTTTACACAGCAGTTGCTTACTTAGATCAGTTCGATAAGGACGAGGACGGGATGATCGAAAACGAAGGGTTTCCGGATCAGACATACGATGCTTGGAGTGTTAAAGGGGTTAGTGCTTATTGTGGCGGTCTCTGGGTCGCTGCTCTTCAAGCTGCGTCTGCGTTTGCTAGTATTATTGGGGAAAACGCTGTTGCCATTTACTTCAATGCAAAGTATGAAAAGGCAAAAAGCGTTTACGAGAAGCTATGGAACGGTTCTTACTTCAATTACGACGATAGCGGTAGCGGGTCTAGCTTCTCGATTCTTGCTGATCAGTTGGCTGGACAATGGTAAGAGTAAGACTCAACCACTGCGTTTGCATTTCTCAGTTCTTTTCGCAACGCTACCGAAGTAGCGATTTTTTGTGTTTCTGTAGGTATGCGAGAGCGTGTGGATTGAAGCCGATAACGAAAGACGAATGGATAAAGAAAGCACTCGAGACGATCTATGAGTTCAATGTGATGAAAGTGAGAGGAGGGACGCGTGGAGCAGTGAACGGGATGTCTCCAGATGGACAAGTGGATACGAACTCGTTGGTTTCAAAGGAGGTTTGGGCTGGGATTACTTACTCTGTTGCAGCTTGTATGATTCAAGAAGGGCAAAGAGACAAAGGGTTTCAGACAGCAAGTGGAATCTACGAGGCTGTTTGGTCTGATCGTGGTCTCAGGTATAATAAATAAGTTCACTTTCTGTTTCACTAGACAAAACAAAAGTTACAAAATCTTCTTTTCTGTGGGATTTGCGTGTGTTGGTGCAGTTGCTCGTTTCAGACACCAGAAGCGTGGAACATGAATGATGAATACAGGTCTCTGTGTTATATGAGACCTCTTGCTATATGGGCTATACAATGGGCATTGACACGAACAGGATCGTTTGAAGAAGAGAAGCAAAAGTTAGTGGAGGGAGAAGAAGAAAGTGATTTGTTGTTAAGACAACATAAAGGGTTCAAAGACGTGGCTCGTATAGTGAAAATAGTACCAACGAGCAATGAACATAGAAGCCGTCTCCAAGACACGTATGAGGCCGTCCTCAATACACTCCGCTTATAGCCTAGAGACCTCGAACTGATTCTACGTCCCGGATGCAACATTTTTACACCATATGTTATTTTTCTTGTGTACAACATTTCTTGTTAAATGAGGAAGAAAATCTAAAACACTGATGATAAGACGTCACAACTCACGATATTGTCTCTGGTTTTGGGAAGACATAATCTTTTGAAGCATGACCAACGAAAATAAATATAACAGCTTAACTATCAGCAACAGTTCAACAGCTAAAGGTTAACACAGAGATTACAATGAAGCATTCGAGGTGAAGGAGTCAGAGACGAATAAGATCCACCTTTTCATAAGAAACTGTCTTACACTCCAGCTGCGTGAGTGCAGCAGGTCTAGCAACTTTGCAACATTTGCTGATTCTCTTAAGTCTTAACGTGGAGCTGCATAAACCTGGCTTGCATTGTACTGAGCATAAGCGGACTGTGGCGATTGGGTTTTCATTTGTGTGCTCCCTGGAGCAGTCGCATACCCTGCAGGTTGAGTTGCAGGCTGTTGCTCATATCCTGCTTGAGTAGGTGCTGCTTGTGAATAAGCTGCTTGGCTTCCCGGTGCTGCACCATATCCGTAGTTAGGATCTTGAGAGCTTGTGTTGTAACCATAGTTTCCACTGTTTTGGGTCTGAGCAGTACCATAAGCAGGCTGTGAGGATGGATATGAACTGTATCCACTGGTTGGAGCTACTTGCCCACCATATATAGCTGTTGCAGACTGCTGTGCACCAGGCTGGTCATGAGTGGACGAACTTGGCTGAACACTTTGCTGCTGGTAAGCTGGACCCGCTGCAGGTGTTTGTGTACCATTGTTGTAACCGTCAGATGGAGCCGAGCTATAGGAAGGGTATGTTTGCTGTTGCACTGGCCCACCACTTGACGTGTAACCATATTGTTGTTGTTGTGGAGCCATGTTGGTACTGCCATACGATGGTGATGGTGCTGCTGCTGCTGGAGTTGCACCTTGGTAAGGAACATCACCGGAAGAAGTTGCTGCTGCAGGCCGTGGAGGCCCATATCCTTGCTGGACTGGACCTTGTTGCATCCCATAAGGCCTACCACCAGGTTGCTGCATTTGGGAATAGCCTGGTTGAGCACCACCCGCTGGTGGGTATGAACCTCCATAAGGCGGCTGCATCGGAGGATTATTGTCATACTTGGGCTGTTCATACATCTGCCCATACGTCTGCTGATGACCCGTCTGGGAGTAAGGAGCAGCATGTCCATACTCTGGGCCATGACTCTGACCGTAACCATAACTTACTTGGGAAGGAGGGGGACCACCCAAGGCAGGAGAAGGTGCATGGCCAGAAAGAGGCGGAACTGGACCAGAGGTTTGAGCTCCTTGTCTACCATAATAATCGTACGGACCAGAAGGTGGAGGTCTTTGGTCCCAGCCAGCACCATATCCACCTCTAGGGGGCATATGCTGTGGAGGATAACCACCGTAACCGGGAGAATTGTAATGTGAACCTTGGGATGAATACTGTCCACGGTAGTGGTAATCATAGGGCATTGAGTGGGGAGCATGAGGACCTCGTGAACCCCATTGAGGTGGACCACCTGGCCCTCGGGGTCGGTAGGCAGGCTGATTATAACCACCAGAATAGGGTGATGGCCTTGCATTCTACAAACAAAAACAACAATTAAACTTCCCATCAGAGACAATAAAGATGGGATAACATTTCAAACAGCAAGTGATGCTATTATCAGAACATAATGGCAGTCAGGCGCACATGACAATCAGAAGCCAACGCCACATGTTTGAGACTCATAAATGCAGTGACAGCTATAATCTTACAGATAACATGCCAAACTAATAACTATTTCAAGTGAACAGAAACTTTTTGCCTCAGTTTGGCAACATAGAATAATTGAAACTGCAGTACTTGAAACAAATAAAATTAGATCTTCATGTCATATTAAAGCAACTTCCCCAACACTCTCTCCTAAGCCATTCCATGCAAGTTCAGGCATATCTTATGCAATTTTGTTACACTAGGTTGCAGATGGAGTTACAGAAATCTCCCAATCTCAATGGTAAACATTAGGTGTGCATCAGCCTACAATATTCCAGATAAAGATTTCTTCAAGGACATTAATCACGGAAGAGCAAACGTCTTAGAAAATGAAGATCTGCCGCTAGATTTACACTAAAGTAATCAGTAATGGTCCTGGAGTTGTTAAGTCTCAAACCTGCAAGCCTGAATAACAATGCCAGATACCTTCTTCTGCAGACATCAGTCTACTGAACACCAACGAGGCAATGCTGACCCCAAGTGAATGGTAATAGCGAAATCTGCATTTTTAAAGCCAACACCAATTCGAGATCGGCACCTTCAATATTAAAAAAATCATGGCAACCGATATCGAGGATAGAACATACGATGTTCTTAACAGGTTTAACTGAGCATTGTGGTAACTCTCGGCACATGTTTTTTTTGCAAACTAACCTTTTTATGGCAGCAGTAGATCAACTATTCCTTAAGGGGTGTGTTCAAAGAATATGCGGCTATATAATGACCCTAGGAGATGCTATTGTTAAGAGTACTTAATAGAATACCGCATATGTTTTCCACACGTACTAAAAGATGAGTGTAACATTGATTTCATAGCGTAGCATTATTCCCAGGAAAGCAACATAAATCTGAGAAGAATCACCATCTTAAACAGCACAACATGAAAAAAAATACTAAAACAGATGATGGAAAAGCTTTAAGCAAGCACACACATCTATCAGCTCAAACAAAGTGTTTGCATAGTAAAATTGAAGACAGCAACAGGTACCACCATATCATAATGTAACATCCCAACCAGATAGACCATGCACCAAAGACGAAATGAAACATAGGTAGCATTCAGAAAATGAATGATTTTTCAGGCACATGATAGCAACAAACCAAACTCAAGAATGAATGAAAACACATGCATCGTTGAAAGCAATAGTATCAGAAACAAACCTGATACATGACTTCTTTTATCATGTCGGTTGCTATGTCAATCTGGCTCTTATCTCCAGAAATACGGACAGTCCTCTCCTTAACCCCATCACCTTCTGCATGTTGAGGTATTAACTACACAGCAAATTTTTAAATCAGTTTTCACATAGATCGAGTCAAGGTAAAAACGTGTCCTAACATCATATATAAGTAACCACCTGAATGCGTGCTCCCGACCTTGTCTGCATGTTCTTGATTGTCTCCCCACCTCGGCCAATAATCAGACCAACCTGTCAGTTGAAGCCAGATTAGGTATGATTAAACTGATGCTAGAAAGAATAAAATAGGGAATACCTTATCAGTCGGAACTTTAATCTCTATCTGTTCTGGAATCCCTATCGCATGAGTGGCAGGATGGCCCCTCGCAACTAGGGCAGGTGAACCTCCTGCTTCAGCCTAAGGTAGTAGCAGAAGAAGATATTGTAATCAATTATCTTACAGTTACAAAGATGTGTAGTGAAGAAGCCAAAACTGATGAAAAAAAAAACAACTATTAACCTCTGCTATGACTGCACTGATAAGCTTCTCAGCATTTTCAATGCATACAACAGTTCCAATTATCTCAACTGGTCTTAACGCAGAGTTCGGATCAGCTTCTGAATCCCTTAAAATTTGGATTTTGGCACCCGAGTTAAACTGAAGATACCGTATAGTCTCCCCGCCTTTACCAATCAGCACACCTACCTGCAAAGCATTGTGATAGCACGTCAGTGACAAATTTACAGTAGGACATACTCACAGACTAGTCAGAACAGAAACCAAATCATATCACCTTTGAACTTGGGACATCTATCCTGCGAATCGTGGACTGAGTATCATCAACCTCCTTCTGAGAATTATCACCATCCACTTCCTTATTTTCTTCTTCACCAATCTCCTTCTGAGAACTGCCATCATTCAATTCCTTACTTCCGTCATCAACCTCTTTCTGAGATTCACCACCATTAATATCCTTACATTCTTCTACAATATTTTCATCTGCTGGCTGATTTACACCACAAGTCTTATTTTCAGACTCGTCGGCATGAATGGGATCTTGAACTTCCTCACCAAGAGGTACAGAATCTTGATTCTCATTCTTGTGTAAAGTTGGTTTCTCAGTTTCCTCTTCGTTGGGTTCTTGAAGCTGTTCTTCCTCTTTAACCTCCATTGAAGAACCATTTTCTTGTGTTTTCCTATTATCTACAACACAAAATGCCGCAGCAGAACAATGAGAATATCAGTCTCATTAACCCCTAAAAAAAGACCAACTTAGCCAAAACTGTAACCCTAGAACATCACTAATTTAAAACCCCAGTTTACAAGAAGCAAAAGAATCAGAAATACCTAAACCATCTTGCGCTCCATCTTCGATCTTCGCTCGCTTAGCCTGAGAAGAATCAGATGCTGGATTGCTATCACCCAAAATATCTTCATTAGAGCCATTATCCAAGCGGGTATGTTGCTCAGGCTCAACCTCGTCGAGCTTGCGTTTGAGATCGACCGGTGTCGCAGGGATAGCAACAATCTCTTCCTCCGCCATCTGTTGAACGGGAACTCCGAGGAATTAGGGGAAAGCTGAGTACTTTAGGGTTTGGGAGAGAAGAGAAATAGAGAACTTATCTCCGGCAATAAACTGTGAGACTCTGTGACCGGTGGGACGAACAACTGAGATTAACTTTGTAGGCTCGACCGAGTATTTGTAAAGTTTGGGCTTTTTTGGGCTTTATAATGGGCTAGCCAGTATGTTGACTTGATGAGAGAAAAAAAAAGAAGCAATTCCCAGAAAATACAAAGTTCATGATGTTTTTCTTGCTTTGCTTGATCGTCGATTTCATTAAAACTAATAACAAGAGAAATGCATTTTACTCTCTCCTTTCTTCTCATATACAATTATTTTGCTGTTCTATAAAAGCTTATGCTCAAATTTTGTAGTATTAACAAGAATTTATATGCGAAAGTCGGATTTCGTAGGGTATTCCCAGTCTTGTGGTTTGTAGGGTATGTCATCCCGATATGCGAGAATTGTCCTGGTCTATAAGAGAGTGCATATTTAACATTTAAAGGGTTCAATTCTACCTTTGTGGATTTGTTCTCTGTCTTTTTGATGCGTTTATTTCTTCTGCTTAATAGTTCCAAGCTTTAAACCCCGATGACATCCATACCAAAACCTACATACATAGCTTGAGATATTCTTAGATCAAACAAATAAAAACGCTTACCAACTGGGATTTTCAGTCTGGACTTAGTACATAAATCGCTACGGTAATCACTCCGCGTGTCTCCCACGGCAGGGACAAGACTCGCAAAAGCGATTTCATAAGATGGTAAACTACTGATGCATAGGTACGACACAAACACGTGTACTTGTATTCTTTTCGTACATAACATGACGAGACATTGTACGATTGATTCTCCATTGTGTATAGGTATTGTGGGAACCGGCTTCTCATCTAAGGCTCAAAACTGGCCATGCACCAGGAGATGGCAGAGCAGGGCGGATCACAGGGACCCTTCTTACCTCTGTGAACACTTCATTGAGTCGAGCTGCCTGGCTCATCACCCGCGATGCCTTCTGCACAGATCATAAACAACCCAAGACGTGATGATGATAGAAGAAAACACCACCAAATGTATAACTGCAAAGAGCTGTGAGCTAATGGAAAATATCAAATCTCAGCATTTTCTGTGGGTGATGCCTAAGCATTTTTTGTTCTTGATTCAGACAAATTACAAGAACAAATTAACTACAAAATCTATCCTTAGTTTAAGCCAGGACAGGACAATCATTGAACTAAACTAAACCTGAAATTCTACAGCTCAAGTCAGACCAATTGCATCAACGCAGCATAATAGAGTAAAGCTTCCTCCTAAAACGAATCATTCTAGACTAGCTTACCAACTTCAAGCAAAATGATAACACAAGGCTCAAAGTTAATATAGTGTACCTTATCGTCAATTGTGACTTTAAGATGGAATCTTTGAGCTTTCTTTTTCATATTATACAATCTGCGTCCCAAGAGAACTAAACCCATCACAGCTGCAGCCATAGAGACAGACCAAACTGGACCAATCTTAAACATAGAGTACTTGAGAAGCACAAATGGCATCTTCCACCACACAGTCTCTCTTGTACCCTCATCACCAGATCTCACAGCTCCAACTTGTACAATATTCCCTCCATTTCCCGCAATTGCTTCAGTAGATACAACTCCACTATCAGAAACAATCTCATCTTCACCACTCACAATCCCAGAATCTCCAGAAACCAATTCATTTCCCCCTGAATCAGACCAAGACTTGCTCGAATCCTCAATAGGCTCTTCAACACCAGATCGGTTCTCAACGTGCCTTCCATCAGCGACTTCGAGATCGTCTGATTCATAGTGAGATATGGTTCCACCAGTTAATTCAGCAGCAGCCTCGCTCTCGAGGTGCTTCTCATTTGGAGCTTCAAAATCACTCAACTTGACTTCACCATCACCCAAAATTCCAGCTTTTGAATCATAAATCCCTAATTCATTTCTAACAGAAACATCACCCGATTGATTAACATTGAACTGATCCAAACCCAAATCAACACCAACCTCACCCGGATTAGGAGACTCCGACCCGTAATCGACCCGGGAAGAATCACAATCACCGGATTGAATAACGCCGTATTGGCTCAAATCAGTAGGATTATTTAAGAGATTATCAGCAGAGAAATGATCAGAAACAATCATCCCATCATCGATTACACTTGAACTTCCTGATTTCTTCTCCGATATGATCGAATCAGTATATTCTGTATCAGAGCCATGAAGAAGCTCCCAATCATCCATGATGATCGAATTCGAAGATTTTAGATTGGAATTGCAATAATCAGAAACCCTAATGAAAACCCCCAAAATTTTACACAAGGATCACAAAATAGATAGAGCGGTTGATGATCAAAAACAAAAAGTAAAGGTTCTTATCCACTTTGGAGGAAGTAATTACGCGGAGATATCTAATTGGATACGTGTCAATCGCAAGGCTCAACTAGATCTTTCCGCATTTAAGTATGGTAGATCGAGAGAAGTATGGTATTTATTCCTTTTGTCATTTCATCCTTTTACAACGACTCAATTCGGTGCAAAGTTAAATAGTTTTTTTTTTTTTTTGTCAACAACATTTTATATTAAATAGTTTCCAATTTTGCTGTTCTTTTTAAGACTCCAAATGCTTCAAATAGTTATTTTAAAAAAGATATATTAATCAATAAAACTAATACGTTGATTTTTTCCAACTTTTTAATTTTTTTTTGTTTTTAAATGTGTTTTAAGAGAACACATTTAGTTTGTTTACGAAAAATGTGAACAGTACTTAAATCGCCTTATTTCCAACGTTGGTGTGCAGTTCAAATATGGTTCATAGAAACATAATCAAATAAAAATAATTAACCCAAAAATATTGGTTCTTGTTTTTTTTCAAAATAATATAAACTTTTCAATACCAAAAAAATTGACCAAAAAACCAGAAATATATATAAAATAAACTAGGATATATCCAGTGCGATAGCACAGACAAATTGCAGTTATAGAAAAATATACAAAAATTATAAAATCAGTATATTAGAAAATTGTAATTCTTCCAAAACTTTACGAAAGTATAATATCAGTTTTTATAATATCGAATCTTTGTAATATCTGGGTAAATATTTTGTAATCAAAAATATAAAACCAATATTTCATACTGGACGATATTAAAAAATTTCTGTTGGAAAAATTATATATAAAATTAGGATATTTCTTTTATTTAACTGAAGAAAGAAGTTAAGTTTTGGAAGATTGCGATATTCTAAGATATTAATTACGTTTTTTTGGAAAATATTAACCCGGATATTCTAAAATTGATTTCGTAGAACATATTTTTCTGTTGAAAGATAGTATGTCTATTAGTGATATTGGATATTCTGATATATTGTTCCCAGCAGAAAATTTTTGGATATTTTTTTTTGAATTTTAGTTATATCTTGTTCTGTTTTAATTACCAAATTTTACAATTTAAATAGTTTTGAAAATTAAATTACAATGTTACATTGTTATGTTAAATTATAAATCATATTAAATTAAGTGAGATATGAACTAACATATTTACATCTACTAAAAATCTATTAATAGATTTGATATTATGAAGAGGAACTAACACTAACATTAATATTCCAAAAAAAATCGCAATCTACATCAAATCTCTTATTTTTGGAAAGTTAAATTAACATTTAATTTAATTTAATTATTGTGTTAAATTAAGTAAATAAAATAGTCACAAAATCTATTTTTAACTATTTTTCAAAAAAGTAAATTAAATTAATTAATTAAAACGAAAATTATAATCTATAAAGAAGTAAAAACAAATTGACAACCTACATAAATTCTTCCTTAAAATTTTCCAAAAACAATCGCAATCTACAAAATCTATTATTTTTGGAAAATTAAATCAATATTTAATTTAATTTAATTAATGTGTTTAATTAAATCAACAAAATCTTCATAAAATCTATTTTTAACTATTTTTCAAAAAATTTAAATAAAATTTACACCATATTAAATTAAGTCATATATGAACTATCAATATTAAATCTACTAAAAATCTATTAATAGATTCGATATTATAAAGAAACTAACATTAAAATTTTTATTTTTTGTCAGCAACATTAACATTAACATTCAAAAAAAAATCGCAATCTACATCAAACCTCTTATTTTTTAAAAATTAAATCATCATTTAATTTAATTTAATTAATGTGTTTAATTAATCATCAAAATCTTCCTGAAATCTATTTTTAACTATTTAAAAAAAAATTAAAATTAATTAATTAATTGAAACAAAAATTATAATCTATAAATGATCACATAATAACAAATGACTAAAATACCCTTAATGAGAGATTAAAATTTGTTTTTTGAAGTAATGGCAATGCGTTGTAAATATTAATACTTTTTAATGTTTATTTATAAGTGTACTCTCTAAATAATATATAGAGGATAATTGAGAGTATAATATGTTGCCCAAATAATACGGTCTCATAGGCATTTCCTTCGGACCACCTTCTATTAGGCCTGTTAATATTGACCCACATCTACAGGCCCTACGGATTTTGATCCGCTGCAGAGCAGATTCGGGTTTATAAAAATGAGACCATTATTTTGCGGATCTGTCGCGGGACGGTTTGAAAAATATGGCGGATTAATGGGTCGAACCCCACGGGTCATGCGGGTACCCGCAACATATATTGTTTTGCTTTTTTCCCAAAAATTTAATATTTGCACAAATTTTTCCAAGAAATTCTTTATGCTGGTTGGCCCGCGGAGCCCCTGGTTTTTATGGGTCCGGGTGCGGGTTAGATTAAAAAACCCGCAAATTATGCAAAATGAATGCGGGTTATGATATTTATTGCGCGTTATGCGGATTGACGGGTCGCGGGTCACGGATCGTGGGTCGACCCGCTTGACATGCCTACCTTTTGTGTGTCTTCTTTTTTTAGAAAAATAAACTCTTTATAGAGAAAACTTTTACCATTAGATACATAAAACATACAATCACAAAAAATGTTTTTAAGAAAGACAAAACAAAATGGCTAAGAAATAAGAATGTAAGTATAGTTTACTTTATCACATGATGAAACGAATTTCATTTACACTTTTGGCCATTTTGTTTTTCTTTGTTTATTTGTAAACATTAACAGTTGACACAAACCAGGCACACCATCAATTTATTTATCTACCTCGTTCCTAACAATACCAAAAATCTGCCTTATTCTTTTATATATATACTAGATTATATCTCGCTCTATAACGCGGATTGATTATTTTTTTTTATATTTAAGTTTTATTCAAATGTTTTGTTATAATATTGCAATAATTTTAATATTTAAATAATAATTTTGAGTTAGGCTATTATTTGTCATTCAACAAATTAAATATTATTTCTGTAACTGTATTCTCGAGATAATTGTAAGAGGATATTAACTTCACCTATTTGATTTCAGTACTAACGTATTTTTACCCTTGCTGATTTTTTCTTGTTTGCTTTTAAGATTAATAATATTGTATATAATTGTTTATATTTAAATATTTGTTTATAAGTGTAATTCCCAATTAATAGTATTACATATGTATTATATGATTTTTAAATTAATTTTAAGTAGTAATATTGTAGTGAAATTTTGAAAACTTTGTCATAATTTTATTTTTTATTTATTTTGAAATCTGTAAATTAGTTATTATTAATTTATATATTTACTACTTTTAAATTAAAATTTCATTTTACTAATTGATTTATTTAAAATTTTTTGAATAACACTGAAAATAGATTTTGCTAATATTTTATTTTCAAATATGTATTTTTAATAGTAAAATTAACTAAGTGTAATTTGAATAAAACTGAAAATAGATTTTGTGAAGATTTTATTTTTAAATATTTATTTTTAATAATTAAATAGATAAGTGTTTAGACATTTTTACCCTTAATGATATTGTATGTAATTTTTTAGAATTTAAATGTTATTGTCAAATGAGTACTACCCTAATATTAGTAAGAGAATATCTATATATATATATATATATATATATATTTTTTTTTTTTCTTTTCTTGATTCTTGTTTGTCATTTTTTTCTTAGACTCTCGAGAGTCTAGTCCTTTTTGGTAGTTTTTCAAAATTTGTGTTAGGAGTTACAACCTATTCTTATGGGATTTATGTTAGCATTGAATCGAACACCTTTGTTAATACCATACTAATGCTCAAATGACTAGAAGTTTTGGAAAATGCATTGCTTAATCTATATTTTTCTATAGTTTCTATCGTATTTAGACTTCATATGGACTTAATCTCTCGTTTAGAGGATGATTTCATGCCAAAACACACAAGTTCTCTTTTTTATGTTTTTGCGATTTGTTTGGTAACTCGAGTAGCGAAACTCACCTTTACTTTGGTACCACTCCCATTATCATATCTCATTTTGATCTCATACTCTTTTATAAATTTGAGTAATTTGCAAACTTGTGTAGAAATGAGGGAGAATGGATAGAATGAAAGTGTACCCTTAGAAAGAAAAGAAACGAAATGGTGTTGGTATATACTTTGAGGATATGCAGATGATTAGTTGATCTATATTCTTCTTTGGTTTAGTGTAAAATATTGCACTTATTCTTGTTGTGGAAAACCAAAAACACTTTGAACTCCACCCCAAAGATACTTTGAACTTCCATTCCATGTCCTAGAGTTAAAAACATATTTGATATTTTCTTTATGAGACCACATGTGATCGAATATTTGAATGTTAAAGAGTTGATGATTTGAAATTGAAGGTAAAAGCTAGCTATGATGACAGTGAATTCAAAAAATTCATGATACCACCTTGATAGCTTGAATTTAAAGTCAGTATCTTGTTTTTTGTCCTAAAATGTGACACCACCCAATCCAGAGTAACTTACGGCGATCGGAGTAATACCTCCGGTAAAAGAATTGTACCCCTGGCCGTCGGAATAGTGCCTCCGGCAAATTTCGGCGGTCAGACTGGGATCTCCGGAGGCCAGCCTCGGACCTTCGGCAGCGGCGGAGAGCGATCTAAATTAATTCAGAAAAATTATATCATGTAGGATTCGAACTCAAGACCACTATACCACATTAACATTTTGAAAACTATCCGTAAAATAAATATATATCTAGTAAGTATTAAAAAATAACCATCATATGTCGTGGGAAAGTGGTCGCAAATATTGTCGTCGGAAAGTGGTTGCTAATTTCCAACTGCATAGCGACGGTTCTTATGATGTCGTGGGTAAGTGGTTGCAAACATTAAAAACGCTATTAAAAAAAAGATGTCCTTTTAGAAATAAAAGGTCTAGCATCATGTTAGTATTAAAAAATAAAAGAAAATCTAAAGATATGGTTCTGATAATTCGGTTCTACAACGTATAAGTAATAATTTATCTACTAATCTGCTCATTTTTAAATTATTTACATGATGTCGTGGGAAAGTCATAGCAAACATTGTGGTCGGAAAGTGGTTGCTAATTTCCAACCCCATAACGACGGTCCTTATGATGTCATGGGTAAGTGGCCGCAAATATTAATAACTCTAACTTATGTCGAAAAGTAATAGAAAGTTATGGTTTTGATAATTCGGTTCTACAACGTATAAATTATAGTCTATATATTAATCTGCTCATTTTAAAATTATTTACATGATGTCGTGGGAAAGAAGTCGCAAACATTATCATCGGAAAGTGGTCGCTAATTTCCAACTTCATAGCGATGGTCCTTATGATGTCATGGGTAAGTGGTTGCAAACATTAAAAACGCTATTAAAAAAAATATGTCCTTTTAGAAAAAAGGTCTACCATCATGTCAGTATTAAAAAAATAAAAAAATCGAAAGATATGGTTTTGATAATTCGGTTCTACAACGTATAAGTTATAATCTATCTACTAATCTGCTCATTTTTTAATTATTTACGTGATGTTGTGGGAAAGTCGTCGCAAACATTATCGTCGGAAAGTTGTCGCTAATTTCCAACCCCATAGCGACGGTCCTTATGATGTCATGGTAAGTGGTCGCAAACACTAAAAACGCTATTAAAAAAAAGATATCCTTTTAGAAAAAAAGTCTTGCATCATGTTAGTATTAAGAAATAAAACAAAATCGAAAATATGGTTTTGATAATTTGGTTCTACAATGTATAAGTTATAATCTATTTACTAATCTGCGCATTTTTAAATTATTTACATGATGTCATGGGAAAGTGGTTGCTAATTTCCAACCCCATAGCAACGGTCCTTATGATGTCGTGGGTAAGTGGCCGCAAACATTAAAAAATCTAACTTATGTCGAAAAGTAATCATTAATTTCCAACCTCAGAGCGACGTTCTTTATGTTGGCGCAAAACAAAGAAACGGTTAGACAATTTAGCGACTATTTTTCAACGACATTTGTTTTTCTCGTTATTCCATCTAATTTTTGTCGAAACATTGCAACGACTACTTTTTTGTCGCTACGGCCGTCAGAAAATGATCATTTTCTTGTAGTGTATTGAAGGTGTAGATTATACATTTTTGACATATATTACTAACTTTGGGGTTACTCTTTCACAAGGTGCTTCCCATCTACTTCAAGGTGACTCCAACCAATGTGAAAAGACTTAAGGGAGAGTTTGGTGACTATTTTAGAGAACAAGAGTACAAGTACAAGTCTAACGAATCTAAGATAAAGCAATGGAAAGAGGCAATTGAGTCTGTGTCCCATAAGTTTGCCCTGACTTTCGATGAGAAAAGGTACTAATGGTCTAAAACCTAACCAAATCTTCATGTCAATACATACTTTTAATTATATGTCTTGCTGAGAAGAGAAAGAAGCCTCTACTCTCTAAAAAATAACATATCTATACTTAAATAGTTCCTCGGAAATGTTAATGTATCAAATAGGTATTGTATTATTTTTGGTTAGATTTTATAAAATTCCGAAGTCCTAATTTATATTTGCAACTTTTTTATGTATGTATGCACGCTCTTGTCTGAACTTTAAAAGAACTCATCTCGACCTTTTTCTTAACATGTGTAGCAGCGAATCGGAGCATGATTTCGTTGAAACTATCGTAAGGAGGTCTCGAGAATGCTACAAGATATTTCTAGTGGAAAGCGGCCAATCCTCTTGCTAATCTTCATCTCCTCTCTGATCTCTTTATATCCATTCACATCCCATTCCTTTACGTTTAGCTCCAAGCTTTTCCTTCTCCCATCTATCGAAGACCACATGTGGCCTTGTCTTTACTATATAACTTATGAATTGCTTCTTGAATTGATCGCCATTATTGAAAGTTTGTCTTAAGCTAAACCCACTTTAGCTTGTCTTTCGGCTTGTTCTTCTTCATCGCCTGAAGAATCTTCAGTGTCAAGATAACTTCATCCTTATCTGGTATCTGATCTTCATAACTTCTTTATAAATTATAATTCGCTTTAATTAATTAGTGTAATTTAAATTTTTTTTGAATGAAGTTGGAAAGTAGATTTTGTGAAGATTTTGTTTCTAAGTAAACAGATTTTTTTGTTGAACAAAAAAAGAAAACGTAAATCAATTTTTAAATAAAATTATAATTATTTAGATATTTTTATCCTTAATTATTTTTTTTCTGTTTGTTCTTAACACCAATGGTAGTAATTGTTTACAACTTTAATGTTGTTTTTAAATTGTCCTTTCCAATTAATAATATTAGATTTCCATGAAAGTTACTTGTGGGATAAGTAATTTAACATATTATTTCATCCCTTAATATAGTTTGATTATGGTTATTTTAGTACATAGAAACTTTGTTGAACAGGAGATCCAGCTTTGAAAGGAATCAAGCTCGTAATAGAGCAAGGTTGAACAACATTGTTGTCAAGCCTCAGAGTAACCCTACTTCGCAAGGAAGAAACACTCTAGCCCAGCCTTCTCTAGTGCCTTCAAGTCAGACTTAAGTTCCCGGGAATCAAACCAAAACTCCAAATAGGAAAGTTACGGGAATGCGTAATTATCACAATTCTATATGAGAACACTAGCTTGGAACTGCAAATGGTTAGGTTCACGCCTGGCAGCTCGTCACCTAGGAGACTTAGTCAAGTAGTTCTCTCCTAGTGTTCCTGAGTGAAACAAAGCAGTCTAGATGGTACATGGAATCAATTTGTGAAGAGTTGGGTTTTATGACATGATCACTGTAGATCCAATAGGAAAGAGTGGAGGCTTAGCTCTTCTTTGGCCTGAAGATGTAGAAGTCTCTAAAATTCTTGCCAACAAGAGGTTGATTGATGTCCAAGTGTCACAGAATGGTTTTCTTTTTTCTTGTCTGGCATCTATGGCAATCCAGTAACAGGAGAGAGAAGTCAGTTTTGGGAGTTTCTGCAGAGAATTGGTAAAAAAAGAGATTCCCCCTGGTTTCTCCTAGGGGATTTCAATGAACTAACTTGTAGCGCAGAAAAAAGAGGAGGCCAAACTAGACAAGAGAGCTCTTATCTCCCTTTTAGGAATATGCTACGCGGGTGTGGTCTTCCTGAGTTTTTTTTTTTTTGTGTATGAATGTTAAATTATATTTGAACAAAAAAATATCGTTTTTACAAAAAAATGTAACCTGAATCAGAAGAAATAGAATCCAATCCTTTTTTGAAAATGAATAGTAGCCTCATTAAAACCCAATGATGAAAAACCCGATGTGGAAAAAACCATATATTGAGAAAAAGAGTACTAATTATTCATTTAGGGAAGAAGTAGAAAGAAGAAGAAAAAGCTGAAATACAATCAATAAACATCAGAATTGTTGATTAAAACATGATCAGAGTGAGATTCGAGAAGCCAACCAAGTAGCAAAGCACCCACGGAACCGTAGCTCGACCATGACATCAATGGTGCTAAGATGATTTCGAACATCTTTATCGATAATATTAAGCAATCTCCGGGCTGACCAGGGTGGTTTTCCATGTCTTCGGGCGTTGCGTTCCCACCAAATATGATATAGCGAAGATTGAAAAGCATATCGTAAGAGAAATCTCGTATGATAAGACATCACTGGCGAAGTAAACGCAGCTGTGTATATGATCCAGATTGTTGAGAACGATGCTCCCAATAAACCTTTCGCTAGTCATTTTCAAATCAATGAAGTGTAGACGCATTGGAAGAAAAGATGGTCTCTCGTTTCCTCATATTGCCCACAGAAAAGACACTTTGCGTTATAATTGGAATTCCACATCTTGATTTTATCTCCCGTTGTTAATCGGTTAATAAAAGTAAGCCAAACCTGAAAAGAGTATTTGGAATCGAATTTTTGAACCACACATTAACGTACCAGCTCAATACAAGCCGAGATGTGCGGATCAGATTTGTTGTATCTTTTGTTGTACCAGCTCAAAAAGTCGCCTTTTTCTTCCACAAGTGAATGTCCGGCCCTTGCTTATCAGATCGATTTTGCAACTTTAGAATCTCATCTTCGATTTGATTCCAAGCTGCTATGCGATGACTTCTCTGGCGGCGAGAATTGGGAAGATCGGATATCATCATGTCAATACCAATTCCGAAATCGATAGATCCTCGAAATCCAGTTAGATCTATCAATCTTCCCATAGACGACCAATCATCATACCAGAATGAAGTAGAGATTCCATTAACAGCTTCCACCTTATGAAATCTCTTAGCCATATCTCGATATTTTAGTAACTTATGCCACATCCAAGATCCCTTTATTATATTTGACTTGAATATCCAAATGTTATTGTTGTTTATCAGATTTATCCACATCCAGTGAACCCACAACGTCAGTTGACATGATATTAAACGCCATAAGAGCTTCAAACAACAAAATTGGTTTACATCCGATAGAGGTTTAATTCCGAGACCTCCTTCAGATATTGGCGAGCACACATCCTCCCATGCTAGTTTTATCCTGTTTGAAATCAAAGCTGGGCCAGACCAAAGAAACGCCGAACAAAGACCATTTATCTCATCTATACATCCCTTTGGTAAACGAAAAGCAGCCATCCAAAAGTTTACCAAACTCATTATCAAAGATTTAAGAAGAAGCAAGCGACCCGCATAAGAGAGAAAACGAATCGTCCAAGAGCAAAGCTTTGATCTGATTTTTTCAATAAGAATCGAATAATCATCTTTCATCATTCGCTTCGTCATAAGAGGAAGACTCAAGTACCTTACAGGGAGATCACCATAAGCAAATGGAAATCGAGATAAGATAGCTTCTTTTGAGTTAATCAACCTTCCACCCTAATAAATTGTTGATTTTTCCATACTTATTCGTAATCCAGATTTTGTTGCAAAGCTGTTGAAAATTGTGACGATACCTTCAATAGAACGATCACTACCATCAACAAAAATCATAAGATCATCAACAAAACATAAGTGGGTCAGGTGTATATTCTTGCAATGCGGATGATGACCCAAAATCTTATCAGCAGCTCCCTTGTCGATTAAATGTGAAAGTATGACAGGAAGAGAAGGTTACGCTTCTTCCCACCACCAGGTTTCACCCGAGTTTTCTCGAGAGTTTAATCCGATGTGACTGCAAGTGCACAGTCAATGCAATTGTTGTACAAACGGGATTGATCTACAGAGACTGAGAGTAACTACACAGAGATTGTAGGGATGAATGTAATCTAGGTGAATTATAAAGGTTTTGAGTTTTAATTCTATTGTCTAAAGTGCATAAAATAAATGAAAACTAATTAAATAACTAAACTAAATTGCGTAATTTAAATAACATAAAATAAATTCCACAAATAAATTACTGAATTAAATTGCATAAAATAAATAGCTGAAAATAAAATGCATAAAATAAAAGTGCAGAAATATAAAATAACTTAATTTAAATAACTTAAATAAATAATTTAACAATTGATATCTAGGGTGTATGAGAATGATTTCAAGGAGTCTATATTTCGGATTTATGTTTTTACCAATTAAATTTCTGTTATAGACCAGTCCACTCTCGTGGTATGCTAGTCACTCTGTCCGATCCACTCTCGTGGCGACTTTCACGCATAACGCACAATCCCATCATCAATTACTAAGTATTCTTAAACTTCCGTCGGACTGTCAATCAAACGGCCTTGTGTTTTTTGTAATACGAAGTGATTGATAGATCTGTTTCTGAAACACAATCCACTCTCGTGGTAAAGTGTTCCTAAGATTTTAACCTAACTTAGCAAGAGTTAGATCAATGATTAATTCTATCAAACAATAAACTCGACCGTAGCTAATACTCTCTAATATTCAAGCCTAAAGTTTAAACCCACTCTCGTGGTGCTAAGGGATTCTATTCGTATAACCTTGCCTACTGGCTCGGTTATAACCTTAAGCACATCCCGTAGGATATCGCTTAGCATTAAGAATGAATATTAGAGTAGCTAGGTCAATTTAGAACAGTAAACATATGAAATCCTATAACATATATCTCATCATCGATCTCTACCCCATAAATCTAAAGGATCTACTCACTCATACCTCCGAGGGTGACGGCAGGATATGAGTAGAAAGACATCATAAACAATATACAAAAGCAATAATTAAAATAAAACAGTAAGAAGAACAAGAAATAGAAGAACTAAATAACTTTTATAAAAACATAAGTGGTGGCTCTCAAAATTGGCCAAAGGAGGCCAAGAGAGAGGAACCTCTCTAATGTGAATTACATGTGTTTATATAGAGTTTAGGAGGAGTGTAGGTCGTGTCTTTAGGTTTCTAGAGAGTGCTGGACGAAAATGAAGTCGTCCACTCATGAATCGCCAAGTCAGAAACTTTCCTTTTTGGGTTGAAACGTCAGCATCGACATGCTACGGTCGATGTTCTAGCTCTAAGGACAGCATCGACCAGATGGTCTTCGTCTTCGGCTTCAAGTTTGGGTTCGTGGTTGGGCGTCGACCCCTCCTGGTCGATGGTCTTGGTCGATGGTCTGCTCGGGCTAGGCGTCGACCCCTTCTAGTCGATGCTTCCTTCGGGAAGCTCTTGAGATGTCTCTCTATGATGTTCTTGGCCCCAACAAGTAGCTCCAAGGTTCTTATGGCTCCATGAGACTCCAAAACACTCTTAAAATATTGGGTTTGCTCCAAGTACCTATAAAAATATAAACACATGCAAATGCACCAAAACTAATCCTAAATGCTAGCTAAAACCTATGAAACTATCCCATATGAATGCATGAAAATAGGTAAATATGAGTGTTATCAAAGTACATTCATACAAATAACAAATAAGCAGGGAGACAAAGAACAACGTTGTCTTAGACCTCGTTTACTACCAAAGTAACCCATTTACCTGAACAGAGAAGGAAGCTGTAGGTACAAAAAGACGAATCCAGTGTATGGAAACCTGTGGGAAATTTAGAGCTGCAAGAGTGTTGAGTAAGAAATTCCATTGAACTGAATCAAAGGCCTTATCAATATCGATCTTTAAAGCACAGCGTGGAGCTATTGTGTCCTTGTGATAATCTTTGACAATCTCTGAAGCAAGCAGAACATTCTCCATTAGTAGCCTTTAACTAACAAAAGTCGATTGATTTAAAGAGATTATACGAGGTAGTAATCTCTTTAAACGGTTTGCTAGGATCTTTGAAACCACTTTATATAAGACATTACAACAGAAAATTGGCCTGTAATCCTTCATGTTTAAAGCGTTCTCCTTCTTGGGAATCAAATCTGGAATGGAAGAAACCCTTTCGTAACGAAAGATTGAACTACAACAACAAAATCATTCCCTATTAAATTCCAAGATGATTTAAAAAACTCTGAAGTATAGCCATCTGGAGTCGGTGATTTATTATTCGACATCTTGAAGAGTGTATTCTGAATTTCCTTCTCTAGTTACCACCGAGATTAACATTTCCCTATCTTCTTCTGTGTAACGAAACTAAGATCTTCTATTTCCATTCCCACAAAATCTGATGGCTGGTGATTAAGAAAGTTCTCGAAAAAACGAGAAGCCTCCCTCTGTATATCTGATTTTTCTCTCAGCAAATTACCATCCATATCTTGAATCTCCTTGATTGAGTTAAAAGACCTTCTTTGCTGAATCGAGTGATGAAAAAAATAATTATTTCTATCACCCACCTTCAGCCAGTGAAGTTTTGATTTTTGTTTTAAATAACCTTCTTCCATATCAGCTAAACGTTGCCAAGACATGGAGAGCAAGTACATTGCAAATTGGACAAGGTCCTGGCAAATTCAGATTGGCACTATCTCTTCCTGGCTGCTCATTCTATCTATCTCCCTAGAGTTGGTTCTGACCATAACCATATCCTCTCTTGTTTGGATGGGGAGGATCCTAAGAGAACTAGTTTATTTAGATATGATAAGAGATGGAGCTCTAAGCAAGGGTTCTCAGAGATGATACAAAAAGGTTGGAGTACTAGAAAGTTATTTGAGCCTAGATTTGGTAAGGATTTAGTAGAAAAGATAAGAGATTGCAGGAATGAGATCATCATCTGGAAGAAAAAGGAGAAGCCAAATTCCTTGATTCAGATACAGAGATTGAAAGATAGAATTGATTGGCTTTCTCATCAAGACTCTCTGGTCCTCTTGGATTTGAAGGCAGCAAAAGACAGTCTCAGTCAAGCTTATCAGGAAGAATAACTTTTTTGGAAACTTAAGAGCAGATGTTTCTAGTTGCAAGCTAGTGATAAGAACACCAAGTTCTTTCACGAGTTAGTCAAGCAAAGAGCATCTAAAAACAGAATCCATCAAATCATAGATGAGGAATCTGGAATCTCTTACTTCTCAGAGATAGACAAAGGGAAGGCATCAATCAAATTCTTCTCAGATCTGTACTGCTCTGACCTTTCTGATGCCAGCTCAATTAACACTTCTAGTCTTTAACAAGATATTCCATCAAGGGTCACCTTAGCTCAAAATTTGGGTCTTATGTCACCAATTGAAACAACTGAGGTAAAAAGGGCAGTGTTTGGGATGGGAGCTAACAGATGTCCGGGTCCATATGGTTTCAGTGGTGCCTTTTATCAAGACTACTGATAGAGCTTATATTTACATGTTTTCATGCATTCATTTATTATAGTTTTATGCATTCTAACATTCATATAAGATAATTTTCGTGCATTTGCATATGTTTATGTGTTTATAGGTACTTGGAGCAAAACTCATGCTTTTGGAGTGTTTTGGAACCTTAAGAAGCCATGGGGACTTTGAAGTCTTTTGTTCGGGCCAAGAACATCACGGGAAGCTTCCCGAGAAGCTTCACAAAGCAGCATCGACCAGGGCATCGACTGTGAGGGGTCGATGCTGAGCCGTAACGAAGACCATCAGCAAGGCCATCGACCCGGCATGGTCGATGTGCTTCCCCAAGATGAGCATCGACCATGTGCATCGACCCTACGTGGTCGATGCTACCTCCGATGGAAGAAACTAGAAATTTGACGTTTTGACCTATCTGCACTATTTGGGTGCTTACGGTCGAACGAGAAGGAATTAAGCTACAAACCGACTTGCTATGGAATTGTGATTCAAAATAGAAGCTCTGAGAGTTGGAATCAGGTCAAGAACTACTCAGAATAAGAAGATATGATTTTTACAAGTCAGGTGACTTTGAACTTACCCGATTTGGACCTACATGCACGGTTTGAAACATTATGATCGAACCAGAAGAAATTAGGCTGCAAACCAACCTGGTATGGAATCTTGTCTCATCAGAAAAGCTCCACGAATTTGAATCATACCATACGGAGATCAGATGCGAAAGTTATTCAACTTCTAAACCGGAAGATCCTACACTTGCCTTATTTGGCACCTTGCGAGCTTAATTCACAAGGGATTTTCCCCAACCTCCTTGGGCACGACCTAGCCTCCTCCTAAAGTCCTAAACTCTATATAAACACATGTAATGCTCATTAAAAAGGGTTCCCACTTTTTGCACAACTTTGTAGCCACCACTTAGAGAGAAATCTCATATGTACTTTTGTTCTTAAGTCTTATTATGCAAGTTCTTTAGTTCTTCTTCTTTTTCTTCTATTGCTTTATTTACAGCTTTGTTTATTGTTTATCATGTCTTCTATCTTATATATTGTCGTTACCTTCGGAGTTATGAGTGAGTAGATCCTTTAGATCTCTAGGGTGGAGATCGATGATGGGATCTACTGATTAGAGATTGATGTTTTATGTTCTTAACCGATTAATTACCTTGTATGTGTGGATTTACTCGTTTGGGAGTTGTCTAAGAGCTTGGTCTAATCCAAAAGTCGTGACCAAGTGTTTTTGGAATTTTCTACACCATGAGAGTGGGTAGAGGGTTTTAGATCTACATACTCGGAATAGTTAATCGATAAATCTATTTTTAACTTGTGACTTATCTAAATTAGCTTTGATCAAGTTAGTTTAGCATCTTAAGGTCTTGGTACCACGAGAGTGGATTAAGATCTCAGAACTAAACACGTTAGAAGATTGACTACTTTGTAGAATTGCAATTGCTAGTCAGTCCAGTCGATGACGAGATCGTTTTCAATGCTTGTAAAGCACCACGAAATCTCTCGACTGATGGATACTAACGAAGGGTTAAAGAACATCAATTCTCATATTAGAAGATTTCCGGATTCGTTCCCATTCACCTTTGGGATCGTTTTCTTTATTATTGTTTAATCGTTATTTAATTTAAGTTATTTTATTTTATGCAATTTAATTTCTGTCATTTAATTTATGTAATTTACTTTACGCAATTTACTTTACGTAATTTATTTTCTGTTATTTAAATTACGTAAGTTATTTTATGCAATTTAATTTACGCACTTTAGTTTACGCAATTTAGTTTATGCACTTTAATTTATGCCATTTAATTTCTGTTATTTAAATTCTGCAATTTATTTATGCAATTTATTTTACGTAATTTAATTTAGTAATTTAATTATTACTTATTTATTTTACGCATATTAGGACTTAGAATTAAAACCCCCAAAACATTTATATTGTGCCTAGATTAGATTCACTCCTGCAATCTCTGTGTAGTTATACTCGGTTTCTGTGGATCGATCCCGTATGTATTACAACTGCATTATTGTGCACTTGCGGTATAATCGGGTTAAACTCCCGAGACTACTTTTTAGTAGCGTTCGGGTGAAATCTGTTAAAAAAGGTGTAACAAACCTTCCGTGATCAAGTTTTTGGCGCCGTTGCCAGGGACTATAGCAATAACCATAGACATTTGGTACGAATCTGAGACTAGTTTTCTTTTACTTTTTTATTTTGTTTAATTTTTATTCTTGGGTTTTCAGGTTTTTAAGACTTGAGAATGCTAGAAATAGACCGGTTGCTGGACCGGGAGAATGAGAATGTGGTGCATAGGCAAAGGGTGCTACAAACAATAGGCATGACCGACGAGCCAACAAGCCAAAACCAACGCACGGGAATCTGGCCGCCACCAGTAGTCGGAGTTGAATTCGAAATCAAGATCAACTTGATTAACATGGTCCATGGTTATAAGTTTCACGGATTATCAACGGATAAACCTATTGATCATCTGTATCAATTTGACAAGTTGTGTGAGATGGTGAAGATAGACTGTCTCTCTGAAGATGCACTAAAACTTTGTTTATTCCCATTTTCACTTGGGGGTAAAGCACAAGAGTGGAAGAAGTACATTCCATCTGAGACCGTTACAACGTGTAGTGAATGCCGAAAAGCATTCCTAACAAAGTTCTTTTCGAGCTCTAGAATAACTCGTTGGAGAAACGAGATATCAAACTTCACACAACAAAACACTAAGAGCTTCGGAAAAACGTGGGAAAGGATTGAAAGATACACCAAGGAATGTCCTCATTATGGATTCAGCGACGAGTCTTTGCTGAGCATATTCTACAGAGGAGTTACTCCTAAATATCGTACGCTACTCGATATAGGCAGCCACGGAACTTTCTTGGGGCAAGACAAGAAATATGGAATGATGTTGGTAAAGAACTTAGCCAAGAGCGACGCGAGCTATGGAGAGGACTATGACTGAATGAATAGAAACGTCGACATCCATGAAGACGAGGAGAAGATGACCATAAAAGCGCTACATGAAAAGTTAGACAAAATTCTGAAGTCAATGCAACATTTCGTCCCATCAAAACGTCACGAAGAACAACACCATCGAACACAGGAGGTGGTGTAAGGAGCCAAGTGATATCCGATCTACCTAAGTATCAACCTAAAATTCCTTTTCCGGGAAGAATTAAAGGAAGAATAGCGGAGAGAATGAGGAACGCGTTTGAAGAACAAATGAAAGGCGTAATCATCACTATACCGATACTAGAAGCCTTGATGATGATTCCCAACGTTAGCAATTTCACTCTCTCTTGCACTCTCGGTCAAATAACATTCGGGAGGTCTTTGTGCGATCTTGGAGCTAGTGTGAACCTCATGCCTTTATTCATTGCACAAAAGCTAGGATTTACTCAATTCAAAGAGTGTAGGATGTCGCTAGTTCTTGCCGATCGCTCGATAAAAACACCAGTGGGATTACTTGAAGACATTCCGGTGATGATTGGTGAGTACCAAATACCAACCGACTTTGTGGTACTCAAGATGGATCACGAGCCCAATGACCCACTCATCTTAGGAAGACCATTCCTAGCAACCGTGGGAGCCATTATTGATGTTAAAAACGGAAAATCAACCTTCACCTAAACGATGAAGTTATGCAGTTTAGTATTGATGAGGTGATGAAGAAACCCAAAGATCGAGATCGTATCTTCTACATAGACGATCTCGACTTACTTGCTGATGGCATATTAAATGAGGTTGAACTCAAAAATGAGGAGCTAAGTGAAGAATTTGAAACGCTACAAAATGGAGAAGTAGCGGACATGGTACCTCGTGAGATGGCTTATGCGAGTTTAGCCAAAAATGACAAAGAAGAAAAAGCAAGGTAGAGGCAAGCGATGCTAAGACTTGTGATGGAGACGATTGGAGCGAACTCAAAGCACCGAAAGTGGAGCTGAAACCACTTCCGGAAGGGCTAGGGTACGTATTTCTCGGCCCAAATTCAACATATCCTATCATAATAAGCGATGAACTAAATGATGATGAAACCTCAATGTTACTTAATGAATGAAAAAAGTATAGAAAAGCCATAGTATATTCTTTAGATGATATCAAAGGAATATCCCCACCGTTATGCATGCATAGAATATATTTAGAAGATGAATCTAAGAATTCCATTGAACCTCAAAGACGTTTAAATCCAAATTTGCATGATGTAGTAAGAAAAGAAATTTTCAAACTTCTAGATGCGGGAATTATTTATCCTATATCCGATAGTACTTGGGTATCACATGTTCATGTAGTTCCTAAAAAGGTTGGCATCACTGTGATAAAGAACGAAAATGATGGATTAATTCCTATTAGGACTATCATGGAACATAGGATGTGTATTGATTTTATGAAATTAAATGCTGCCATTAGAAAAGATCATATCCCTCTTCCATTTATTTATCAAATGTTAGAACGATTAGCTAATCATTCTCACTATTATTTTTTAGATGGGTATTCAGGATTCTTTCAAATCCCGATACACCTGCAAGATAAAAAAAAACAACATTTACATGTCCTTACGATACCTTTGCTTATCGAAGAATGCCGTTTGGACTATGTAATGTACCTGCAACTTTTCAAAGGTGTATGATGTCGATATTTTCAGATTTAATTGAATCAGTAATTAAAGTGTTTATGGATAATTTCTCTGTGTATGGTTCTTCGTTTGGTGGTTGTTTGTCTAATTTGTGCAAAGTACTCAAACATTGCGAAGAGACGAACCTCGTACTTAATTGGGAGAAGTACCATTTCATGGTGAAAGAAGGACTCGTTCTTGGACACAAAATTTCAGAAAGAGGGATTGAAGTCGACAAAGCTAAAATCGATGACATGATAAGCCTAGGACCTCCAAAAACGGTGAAGGACATACGGAGTTTTTGGTCACGCTGGGTTTTTTCGGAGGTTCATCAAAGATTTTTCTAAGATTGCTCGGCCACTTACCAGCCTATTATGCAAGGATATCGAGTTTAATTTTGATGACACATATTTCGAAGCATTCCAATCAATCAAGAAGGAGCTAGTGAGTGCACCGATAGTACAACCGCCGGATTGGGAGTTACTGTTCGATATTATCTGTGATGCTAGTGACTATGTTGTGGGAGTTGTGCTTGGACAACGCAAGGATAAGAGGCTGAATGTGATCTATTACATGAGTAGAACGCTAGACAAGGCGCAAATAAATTATGCCACCACAGAGAAGGAGCTTCTAGCAATTGTATTTGCTTTTGAGAAATTCAGACAATACTTAGTCGGTTCTAAAGTCATCGTTCACACGGAATATGCGGCGCTCCGGTATTTACTCGCTAAGACGGATGCAAAACCAAGGCTACTCCGCTGGATTCTTCTCCTTCAAGAGTTCAATTTGGAGATAAAAGATAAGAGAGGAATAGAGAACGGAGTAGCTGATCACCTTTCTCGAATGAGAATCACTGACGAGATTCCTATCGATGATTCACTTCCAGGGGAGTAAATCTATGCTATTAGAGTACTTATCGGTGAGCACAACTTCAACAAAGAGCTGAAAAACATCGATGCCATCAAGGACAAGTCACCATGGTACGCTGACATCGTCAATTATCTCGCTTGTGGAGAAAAACCGTCTGATCTCGTCAGATATCACAAGAAAAAGTTTTTCAAGGAGATAAACCGGTATTATTGGGATGATCCGAACCTCTACACGCTGTGTAAGGATAAAATATATAGAAGATGTGTTCCGGAGCATGAGGTTCACGGGATTTTGATGGGATGTCATGGATCAACATACGAAGGACATTTTGCTACATTCAAAATGGTGGCTAAAGTTTTACAAGCTGGATTTTGGTGGCCGACATTATTAGAGACGCTCACCGATTCATCCTAGCTTGCGATGCATGTCAAAAAAAAAAAACATAAGCCAGAGGAACGTAATGCCTCGATACCCGATAATGGAATCGAAGTTTTTTATGTATAGGGCATCGATTTCATGGGACCCTTCTCGAACTCTCATGGTAACAACTACATTCTCGTAGCGGTTGATTACGTATCTAAATGGGTAGAAGCTGTGGTGAGTCCAACAAACGACGTGAAGTTAGTTTTTAAACTTTTTAAGAGCATCATTTTCCGCGGTTTGGAGTTTCACGAGTGGTAATTACCAACGAGGAACACACTTCATTAACCAAATTTTTGAGAAACTCATACGGAAGCATGGCGTTAGACACAAGGTGGCAACACCATATCATCCTAAAACAAGCGGACAAGTAGAGGTTTCGAATCGGGAAATCAAGGCAATCTTGGAGAAAACGGTGAATATTTCAAGAAAGGATTGGTCTCTTAAGCTAGACGATGCTTTGTGGGCTTATTGAACAGCCTTCAAGACTCCCATTGGTATAACTCCTTTCAACTTTCTTGATGCAGGGATTTTCTTTCGATTATCACGTTCTCAGGTTTCACCCAAGTCTACCCATAGGGTATTCTCGAGAGTTTAACCCATAAGACCGCAAGTGCACAGTCATGCAGTTGTAGTACATACGAGATCGATCCACAGGGACTGAGAATAACACACAGAGAGTACAAGTCTAAATCTAATTTGAGCAAAATATAAATATGGGGTTGGTTCCTAATCTAACATGCATAAATAAACTAAAACATTAAATAAAACCTAAACTAATATTTACAGAGAATTGTGTGACAGTCAGATTTCAGGGATTCTAGATATAGAGTTCATGTTCTACCTAACAAGTTTATGTTCGTCATTCTAGGGATTTTCCATGTTTGCTAGTCTACTCTCGTGGTATGCTAGTCTCTATATTCAAACCCACTCTCGTGGTGAATGAACATGCATTTCATACAATCCCATCATCGAATACTTTCATGAGTGATAGACACATCGCAAGGATTATCACACCTCCAGGCGATCCAATAGGGTTAGTATTGGTGAAAACATGCCTAAGACACAAAGCAAATGATAGATCTAATTTTAGAGTCCATCCCACTCTCGTGGTGAAGTTCTCCAAAGATCTTTACCTAATTTGATCAGGGCTAGATAAGCATAAAGCTACTCTATCAAATAACAAACTCGACCATAGCTAATACTCCCAACTATGCAGATCTGAGATATCTATCCACTCTTGTGGCGCATGGAATCTCTAATAGTACAACCACACCTTCTGGATTCAGTTGTACATTTAAGCATCTCCCATAAGACAATACTTAGCATTAAGATGCATAGAAAAGTAACTAGATCAATTAAGAACAATCAAACATATATTAAACCCTAAAAATAGATCCCATCATTGACCACCACTCTAGTGCTCTAAAAGATCTACTCTAAAAAAGAAGAAAATAAGTAAAAAAGAAAGAACTCTTTATTAGGGTTTTTAGAAGTAGTGGCTACAAAAGTTTTCTATTCCAAGTTGTCTTTTCTAGTGAGATTACAAGTGATTATATAGTCCTAGAGATTCTTAGAATATTCCATTTCGTCCTTATCTTATTTCTGGAAGCTTAAAACTCGAGATGACAAGTTGCCCGAATCATGTCTTGCCACGTACGAAATTTCCCAGTTTTCTCGGATGTCAGAATCGACATTGATTGGTCGATTTTGGCTGCCCTTCTCTGACTGGCCGATGCAAGCTTCGCGAGTTTTCTCAAGAAATTCTTCGGACTCAATATCGACCCCTACATGTCAATTCTGGGGTCGATGCTGGTGCTCTTCGGTTTCTTGAAATCTTTCTCCGAATGTGCATGATCCAAGTGGTGGTGCCAACTCTCCCATAGGTTCTAGCAGGCTCTAGAAACACTATAAACATCAAGTTTTAGCTAGAAACATATAAACACATGCAAACACACTTGAACTACACTAATTGTTAGTTATAAAGCTTAAAACTAACTTACTATAGTGCATAAAAACATGCAAATACGAGTCCTATCACTTCTCTATGGGAAATCTTGTCATTTGCTGGTTGAACTCGAGTACAAAGCTATGTGGGCTGTCAAGATGCTGAACTATGACATCAAGATCACTGTGGAGAAACGCCTAATGCAACTGAATGAGCTAGACGAGATTTGTCGAGACGCTTATGAGAATACCCGGATATACAAAGAGAAGACTAAGTCATTCCATGACAAGAGAATACTTCGAAGAGAGTTCTGGGAAAACGATCAAGTTCTACTATTCAACTCTCGTTTGAAGCTCCTTTCGGGAAAGCTCCGATCTCGTTGGTCCGGACCCTTCAAGATAAAGTCTGTAACGCCTTACAGAGCTATAGAGCTATGGGGCAACAGTGGAGAGAGTTTCAAGGTGAACGGACAGCGATTAAAGCCGTATAATAGTTCTAAAATCGTTGGCGGACGGGAGATCATAGAGTTGGAAGATCCATCCGACCTTCCGGAAGAGTCTCAGGATCACTGAAACGGTAACATCGTTGAGCTGACAACGTTAAACAAGCATTTTATCCCTTGTAAATAACTTTTTCAATTTTTCAGTTTTTCGATTTTTTCGGTAGTTTTTTGTTTTTTCTGTTTTCCATTTTTGTGTTTTAATTTTAGGTTTCTTTCACCATAGTAAAAAAAAAAAAAAAAAACAAAACAAGGACTAGCAAACGTGGGAGCTGCAAACCCACGAAACCGATAAGAGAAATCCGGTATGAATTTTCCTACATTTGATCCCTTTACGGTTTTATCTCATAACGAGGACGTTGTGATTTAAGTGGGTGGGGGGGGGGGCAGTCTTGCGATCTATGGAGGTATTTCTTTTTCATTAACATCTTTTGATGGAAGTTTTACCATAATTCTTTTTGCATTTTGAGAGATTGTTACACTCTTTTCCTCGTTGATAGGTTCAATAACATATGAAAAGGTTTTTAATGAGGTAGCGATATAACTTGTTAATTGTGTTAATCGTGTTGATGGTTGGATGCTTTTTGGATAGTGTGTGTGATCTTTGGTAGGAACCGTGGAAAAACCATCAGTGGATCGACAAACCCCAAAAAAATCATTCTTCAGGAGACTTGGACAAATTGGAGTTGACTTCTCACATTAATGGACTTTAATCTTCTCGGTTTGGGGCTTGAGATACATTGGATGTGATACCTCTATGAGACACTTCAATGCACGTCTAAGTAAGTGCAATTCCCCTCTTCCTTCCCTTCAATAAATAAAGAAAATGATATAGGTAATAAAGAAGTGAACCGGGCGGTGGAAGCTACCACTTTTAACGTTCTCGTTTCATGGAAACCTGTCCCAAGGAGAGAGAAGGATATAGGTAATAAAGAAGTGAACCGGGTGTTGGAAGCTACCACTTTTTACATTCGCGTCTCATGGAAACATGCCCTATGGAAAGAAAAGGCAATCGATCAAAAAAAAAGATACCCTAGAAAAGTAGGAAAAAATCGATTGACCTTGAAGTGAGAAAAGGAAGAAGAAAGGAATTGTACTAAGATGGTCTTGAGCTTACAGAAATCCGAAAGAGTAAATATTCATATCCTTTGATCAATACTCCCAAGTCGAGGTCTCACACTTAGAATGAAAAGAGGAGTCAACAATGAGGAGTCTAGGTTCAAAGGAGGAGCGGTTTGGATTAAGGCAAGTGCTATGCTTATGGTGAAGTACATGAAGTACATTAGATATCATTCCGCTACCACTAAGGCGAAAAGCACTAGCATAACAATGTCATAAGGTACATGTTCACTCTTTATATTTATTGTTTTTCAATAAAATAATTTTACTATGCTTAGCTTTTGTTTGCTTGAGGATAAACAAAGGATAAGTGTGGGAGAGTTGATAAAGCTCATATTTACATGTTTTCATGCATTCATTTATTATAGTTTATGCATTCTAACATTCATTTAGGATAGTTTTAGTGCATTTGCATATGTTTATGTGTTTCTAGGTATTTGGAGCAAAACTCATGTTTTTGGAGCCTTAAGAAGCCATGGAGACTTTGGAGTCACTTGTTCGGGCTAAGAACAACACGGGAAGCTTTCCGAGAAGCTTCACAAAGCAGCATCGACCGTGACAAAGACCATCGACCAGGCCATCTACCAGGAATGGTCAATGTGCTTCCCCAAGATGAGCATCGACCCTATGTGGTCGATGCTAGCCCCGACAGAAGAAACTCGAAATTTGATGTTTTGACCTGTCTGCACTGTTTGGAGGCTTACGGTTGAACAAGAAGGAATTAAGCTACAAACCAACTTGATATGGAATCTTGATTCAAAATGGAAGCTCTGAGAGTTAGAATCAGGTTAATAGCTGCTCAGAATAAGAAGATATAATGTTTACAATTCAGGTGACTCTGAACTTACCCGATTTGGATTTACATGCATGGTTTGGAACATTACGATCAAACCAGAAGGAATAGGCTGCAAACCGACCTGTTATGTAATCTTGGCTCATCAGAGAAGCTCCACGAATTTGAATCATACCAAACCGAGATCAGATACGAAAGTTATTCAACTTCTAAACCGGAAGATCCTGCACTTGTCTTATTTGTGACCCTGCGAGTTTAATTCACAAGGGATCTTTCCCCAACCTCCTTGGGCACGACCTAGCCTCTCCTAAAGTATTAAACTCTATATAAACACATGTAATGCTCATTAGAAAGGGTTCCAACTTTTTGAACAACTTTGTAGCCACCACTTAGAGAGAAATCTCATATGTTCTTTTGTTCTTAAGTATTATTCTGCAAATTCTTTAGTTCTTCTTCTTATTTTTCTATTGCTTTATTTACAGCAATTTTTTTTATTGTTTATCATGCCTTCTATCTCATATACAGCTGTTACCCTCGGAGTTATGAGTGAGTAGATCTTTTATATATCTAGGGTGGAGATCGATGATATGATCAACTGATTAGAGATTGATGTTTTGTGTTCTTAACCGATTAATTACCTTATATGTGTTCCTAAGACTAGAATTACTCCCTTGGGAGTTGTCTAAGAGCTTGGTCTAATCCAAAAGGCGTGACCAAGTAATTTATTTTCTGTTATTTAAATTACGCAATATTTTATGTAATTTAATTTGAGCATTTTAATTTACGTAATTTAATTTATGCATTTTAGTTTACGTCATTTAATTTCTGTTATTTAAATTATGTAATTTATTTTACGTAATTTAATTCAGTAATTTAATTATAGTTTATTTAATTATTGCTTATTTATTTTATGCACATTAGGACTAAGAATTAAAACCCCCAAAACAATTATATTGTGCCTAGATTAGATTCACTCCTGCAATCTCTCTATAGTTATTCTCAGTCTTTGTGGATCGATCCCGTACATATTACAACTGCATTACTGTGTACTTGCGGTACAATCGGGTTAAACTCCCGAGACTACTTTCTAGTAGCGCTCGGGTGAAACCTGTGAAAGAAGGTGTAACAAACCTTCCGTGATCAACTACTAGAGCATTGTTGGAGAGGATTTAGTTCTACTGGTGCAAGAGTTTTGGAGGTCAGGTTATCTTGATGCAAAATTGAATGAGACAAACATTTTTCTGCTGCCTAAGAAGAAAAGACCTCAGCGTCTTAGTCAATTTTAGACCCATCAGTCTTTGTAACTTTGCTTACAAAGTTATATACAAAGTCTTGGCCTCTAGATTAAAGGTAATTCTTCCTGTTATCATTCTGAGAACCAAGCAGCTTTTGTGAAAGTAAGGCTCATATCAGATAATATTCTGTTGGCTCATGAAGTGATTCACACTTTGAATACTCAAGAGACAGTTACAAAGGAATGGGTTGCAGTGAAGACAGATATGATGAAGGCTTTTGACAGGGTAGAGTGGTCGATTCTAGAGGTTATGATGAGGAAAATGTGAAGCATGGATAACAAGGATAATGGAATCTGTCACCTCTGCTCCCTTCTATGTGTTGGTGAATGGTCAGCAATATGGGGTGATAAATCCTTCCAGGGGAATCAGACAAGAGGACCCTTCATCACCCTTTTTGTAGATCTTAGTTGTAGAAGTCTTGGGAGCAGGTGTAGCTAAGGCAACTAAAAGAGGTTCTCTGTCTGGAATTAAGATTGCACCGGCTGCACCAGTCATATCACATCTCCTTTTTGCAGATGATTATCTTTTTTTTTGCAAAGCAGATAAGGAGGAGCTTCTCAGGATGAAAAGTATTTTGGAGGAGTATAAAAGAATCTATGGGCAAAAGGTGAATTTCTCAAAGTCAATGTTTGGAAAGAGAATCACAGATTATGAAAAAGTGAATCTAAAAGGTGCTTCAGGCATTTAGAGTGAAGGAGGGAAAGGCTTCTATTTAGGTCTGCGTGAGACTTTCATAGGCTCAAAGGCAAAAACTTTGGGATATCTGAATGAAGTGGTGGACAAGAAACTAAACTCCTGGAAGACCAAGTTTTTATCTCAAGGAGGCAAGGAAACTTTGATCAAAGCAGTGGCTTTGGATCTGCCAACTTTCACAATGTCATGCGTCAAGCTCCCCAAAGGTCTTTGCACCAAAATAACTTCCAAACTAGCTCAATTTTGGTGGAGGAACCCAACAACTGGTAGAGGTATTCACTGGAAGTCTTGGCAAAAATTGAGTATTCATAAGAAGGATGGGGGATTAGGCTTTAGAGATGTAGAAGGTTTGAATCAAGCATTGTTGGGTAAACAACTATGGAGACTGGCCAATCATGAGACCTCTCTGTTAGCTAGGGTTTTAAAAAGTAGGTATTACCCTTCTACTACTCCTCTTGAAGCAAATTTGGGTACCAGACCCTCCTTTGGGTGGTGCAGTATACATGGTGCTCAGAAGGACCCTGAGATAGTCTCTAATTCGAGTATTAAGCCTCTATTTGATGCTTTGTGAAAGATTAAGGCACCGCCAAAGATTAAACACTTTGTATGGAGATGCTTGTCCAATTATCTTGCTACAGGAGAGAATATGAGGAAGAAGAGGTTAACAAAACAAGGACATTGCTCTTTATGTCCATATACAGAAGAAAGTGTCAGTCATTTGCTTTCCTTATGCCCCTTTGCAAGGTTGGCCTGGGCTCTGTCACCTCTTGGCCACCTGTTCTTCCCTTCAGCTTCAGGTTCTATTTTTGAAAACTTTAGCACCCTTATATTTCCTGTTGGTATGGATAAGATTGAAAATCAAACTAGACACAAAACTTGGCCCTGGTTAGTTTGGAATTTGTGGAAGTGTAGAAATGATATGGTCTTCTCGGCTGAGGAGAACCCAACAACCCAAATTGTGAAAGATTCTCTTAGTGACAGTGAAGAATGGTATAGCTCAAACCAAGGTCCTGCTGTTGCAGGCCAAGGTCCAGTTGGAATAAGGCATGACATGAATTAGAAACCACCTCCTGAAGGATGGGTCATGTGTAACAAGGATGGCTCATAGGATGCTAATAAAGACAACTCAAGGATTGGCTGGATGCTGAGGGACTCTCAGGGCAATATCATCCATTTTGGAGCTAAGTGCTTACCCAGGTTAGTCTCTCCATTACATGTTGAGGCTGTTAGATTAATTTGGGATGTTCAATGTGTCAAAAATTTGGGTTATAAGAGAGTGAAGTTTGTGTGACTCGTCAAATTTGGTTCAAGCTGTAAACTATCCTCATCTATGGCTAGGTTTGAAGACTTTCACATCCGATATAATTGGAATATCCTTGGAAGCGGAAGATTTTACTTTTGCTTTCTCTTCTCGTCTTTCGAATGCGTGTGCGGACGCGATTGCTACTGTAATTGCTTTGACGGTTCCGTATTTTGCTCTTTTGCATAATGTTATTTACTTAAGAATTTTTAGTTTCATTTATAGACATCAATTTTATGTATTAGTAAAATATGATAATATACTTTAGATGATATGATAGTTTTTTTGTATGTAAAGAAAATATTTTTTTTCTTATTTTACAAATTATAAATTAGATAATATAACTAACATGTTTACTTCTTTATAAATTATAATTCGTTTTAATTAATTAATTTAATTTGAAAAAATTTGAATGAAGCTGAAAAATATTTTTTATGAATATTTTGTTTCTAAGTAAATCAATTTTTAAATAAAATTATAATTGTTTAGACATTTTTATTCTTAATGATTTTTCTTTTATTTGTTCTTAACACCAATGGCAGTATATGTATTATTTTTTACAACTTTAATGTTGTTTTTAAGTTCGTCCTTTCCAATTAATAATATTAGATTTCCATGAAAGTCACTTGGGAATAAGTAATTTAACATATATTGTTTTTTTTCATTTTTTCCCTTAATACAGTTTGATTATGATTATTTTAGTACATAGAAACTTTGTATTTTAGACCATTTTATTATCTTCTAGTCTGTAATTGTTTATTTTAGTGTCAGTTATAATGTCATCTAAATTTGATAGCAATCACTATACTAATACCAATGATAAAATTTCATAAAGAGTTTAATTACATATAGGTTTTGGTTCTGGTTTGGTTTATCCAATTTTTTTGTATGTTTTAGTTTAAGGAAAATAGTAACCAAGGTATAGTTTCATTTTTACTTTGGATTTGGTAGAAATATAAGTATTCTATTACTAGTTGATTATCTCTACCTAGTACATAAGGTTTATTTATTCGATTAGTACAAAACACCACAAAAACATCTTCTAAAGACCAAGCCGCATATAAAAGTATTTGCTTGACTTTACTATACATAACTGGTTTCTCTCAAAACCCTCCCAATAATCTCTTCTTTGCATTTGTGATCCTATGCTTTATGTTCCCAGCTGATGCGGCTACGATCACAGTGAAGAATAATTATCTACTCCCTCGGTGGTTTTCTTATGATGAAGTAAACATTGGTCCAAAAACCAGTTTTAAGGACATATCAAATAATTTGATGTTGATTATTCGTCCAAAGCAAAAGTATATAGTGTAATCTTAGAATATCCGTAATATATTTCCTCTAGTTTTAAAAACTTTTGGAAACTTTTTTTGTTAAAAATTTACGTACATCCATTTCTTGTCTGATTTTTTTAGGGGCATGGCTATAACTATTGAGAGTGGATATTCTTCGGTTTACTGTGGACAGCTTTTTTTGACATTGCATCAACAGCTGGAACTCCTCACACGACCCACGCTGTACTCTCTGCAACAGATACGAAGAGACGACGCAACACATTTTCTTCGCTTGTGATTTCTCCGCAAAAATCTGGAAACCCCTGATTATCGGACTGCTTCGCAACGGCTACTCTTCTGCTTGGGATTCAATCATTCACCTAATCAGCAAACTAGGTCCAGGTCCGCAAGACACCAAACTCTTCCTCCTCCGCTACACTTTCCAAGCCACAGTCCATTACATTTGGCGCGAGCGCAATGAACGTAAACATGGTTCTCTCCACTCAACTCCGGAAAGACTAACAAGGCTAATAGACAAGACGGTTAGAAACCGCATCAGCACCATTCAGCAATCCTCAACTCTGCTTCAAGATGGTCTAACAATCTGGTTTGCAACAAGAACTCTTGAATCTTCCCTTTATTTGTATTAAAATTTCAAAATGTACTCTTTTTTTTCTTCAGCTCTTTCTTAAAAACCAATAGATGAACTCTTATTGTAAGCGGTTTTATTCTGTGTGAAATAAATTTAACATTCATAAAAAAAAAAAAGCCAACTTAGCTTCTAAAATGCATATATGAGAAATATCAGCTATCGAATACAAGTCTCGTTCGTTCAATTGTCTTCTGCTGACTTTTTCAAATTGCATCTAATAAATTATATCCACTGATAAATGAATAAAATTATATCCACGGATAAAGAAGGACCCAACAACAAGATCTGAATCAGTCTTTTCTGGAGAGCATCAATTTAGCTGTCATCCACGGAGAAGCTTCTTGGTTCTAGCCTCATGTCTCATACTCTTTCATGGCGGCATTCTACTCTCGAATGGACTGGTAAAGTCAACCCATCGAAAATTCAACTTTTCCAACTTGTCTTTGCAAGCAAGTGCGACGGCCACTGATAAATAAAATGAAATTATATCCATGAAGCATCTTCTAATAAAGAAGGACCCAACAACTAGATCTCCATGGCGGCATCCTCCTCCTCTCCCACAATGGAAAAAGTGCCACCGCAACTTCAAGTTTCCATCCATTCTTTTGGGACGCATAAATGCTTTGGATTCTCATTCCGTCTCTTACGGGACTTGATAGGGAACAACATTAACGCCACCTATTACGGCATCGGAGACGACGAAGACCTAGAAGTAGAATTAAAGAGCATAGAAGAGTCGAGTATCGCTGTGGTTATCTTCTCCCAGAAGTACACAAAATATAATTGGTGCTTGAGAGAGCTCGCAAAGATCGGGGATCTTGTGGAGGAAGGTAGACTGATGGTTGTTCCTGTCAAATACGACTTTGACATGTTGACCGTGAAGGGAGAGTTCTTAGATGCAATGAGGAAGATTGAGAACTGTGATGGGATAACTATGTATAAGGAGAACTTTGGATCGAGGTGGACGTCTACATTGGAAAGGTAAACTGATTTTGCCCGAGTGGTGGAGAATTAATCAAAAGCTTCGAACCTTACTAGTTATTTTCCTCACTTGTATTGCAGCTGGTTCGATATAATTCACTTTATGGTTGAACCAGAATATATTGACTAGATGCTGGCGGATGGTACCCTATTCGAGTTTCAAAAGGGACAGATACGGTAAAGTGATTTTTGCCCGAGTGGTGGAGAATTAATCTGAGAACCTTACTAGTTATTTTCCTCACTTGTATTGCAGCGACGAGAGCATATATTGTGACGCAACTGTGTATAAGGTTATAAGAAAGCTCCAGGAAATTACATTGGAGAAAAGCCAAAACGCTTCTGTGGATCCATCAGAAACTAGCGACTTTCAAACTTCCTCGAGCGGAGAAAAGAATGACAACTGTAGAATCAAACAAAGCGTGAAGGAATTGGAAGAGAACATATATATTGACCAAACTGTGGATGTGGTTAAGGGAAGCCCAAAAGCTTATGTGGATCCAACAGAGGGAACAGAGAATCCAAGAGACAAAGATAATGAATTTGAATCCGAGAGTTCTTCTTCAGACCCTAAAACGAATGCTGATTTCCTTGACAGGTGACCCACGGTGACACTTTTGTTTTCTAAAACCTTTATGTTTTCAAGTATGAACCATATGTTTATCTCTTTTGATGTAAAGAACTTCCACCAAGTCTGGAATGGACAGTAATGTCAAGCCATCGAAAATTCAAGTTTTCATCAATTTCCGCGGAATTCAGCTGCACAACAATTTCAACGGCTATCTCGTGGATGCACTTGGGAGAAGTGAGATCAACGTCTTCATAGACAATCAGGAGCAAAGAGGCGAAGACCTCAGCACTCTATTCAAGAGGATAGAGGATTCTGGGATTGCCATAGTTGTTTTTTCGAGCAAGTACACGGAATCAGAATGGTGCTTGAACGAGCTTGTGAAGATTAAAGAACGTGTGCACCAAGGCCTGCTAAAGGTGTGATCGATGATCCCTCTCTCTCTCTCTCTCTATATATATATATATATAACATGTAGATTATACATTTTTGACATATATTACTAACTTTGGGGTTACTCTTTCACAAGGTGCTTCCCATCTACTTCAAGGTGACTCCAACCAATGTGAAAAGACTTAAGGGAGAGTTTGGTGACTATTTTAGAGAATAAGAGTACAAGTACAAGTCTAACGAATCTAAGATAAAGCAATGGAAAGAGGCAATTGAGTCTGTGTCCCGTAAGTTTGCCCTGACTTTCGATGAGAAAAGGTACTAATGGTCTAAAACCTAACCAAATCTTCATGTCAATACATACTTTTAATTATATGTCTTGTTGAGAAGAGAAAGAAGCCTCTACTCTCTAAAAAATAATTTGACATATTTTAACATATCTATACTTAAATAGTTCCTCGAAATTGTTAATGTATCAAATAGGTATTGTATTATTTTTGGTTATATTTTATAAAATTCACTGAAGTCCTAATTTATATTTGCAACTTTTTTATGGATGTATGCACGCTCTTGTCTGAACTTTAAAAGAACTCATCTCGACCTTTTTCTTAACATGTGTAGCAGCACAGCGGAGATTAATTTCGTTGAAACTATCGTAAAGGACGTCTTGAGAATGCTACAAGCTATTTCCAGAGTGGAAAGCGGCCAATCCTCTTGCTAACCTTTGTCGTGCTCAGTTTTGTTTGTAAACAAAACAATGAAATTGAAATTATTTTTTCACTAAAATTCTCTCGAAAAATTATACGAAAAATGGTTCTTTACGACACCTAGAAAATTGGCTCTACAAGTTTACAAAACTAATTTTAGATTACAGCTAAGGAGAAAAATACTAATCAACCATAGATAGATTGGAGAGTCTTTGCCAAGTCCGTTTAATTGAATTAAATGAGTTATAACGCGGAAATAATCTTTGTAAATAAATTAAGGGTGGTTAGCTAAAACAACCTATATTTTTAAACTTTATTACTAAAACGACTTTAATATTTGGATACAATCAAACAACAATTTTTAAATGCTTTTACCTCAATTCAGAAAACGTAATTAATAAACGCCATTAACGCGCCACGAAAACTTAAGTCTACCAGATTAATAGACTAAGAATTGACGATAAAGTCTCTGAAGAATACTCTAGACTTTAGCTTTTATGAAGTGGTAGACTTACTGCAAAGTCACAGCTGACAGATTTATATTAAACGTAACGGTAGATTTTATTAAAAGAATCAGACTTTGACTTTGTCTGCATGTAGACTTATGATAAGTCTACATAGTTACTGAGTTTAATTGAAGACACTGACTTACGCCACGTTACTTAGATATTATTTTCTATGTAACGTAACTTATATGTTGTTTAACGGTAGATTTTTACCAAATGCCGACTTTTTTTTCTAGACTTAAGATTTTTATAGACTTAAGTGACTTTGACATTTGAACGTCATAGATTATCTCGTTAGTAGACTTTATGGTTGGTTGGTTATGGCAGACTGACACGTAGATTTATTTGTTTTCAGACTTCGCTCACATGGCAAGACTTAATTTGCAGATTTCCAAAATTTCGTAGACTTATATTCGACGTATAGATTTTAATTTGTATTACAAGGACTCGATACCTCCACTACTTGGTTCACATACAAGTGAAGACTTAATTTGTAGATTTCGAATTTTGGTAGAATTTTATATAAGCAACCTCCATCCACAGAAAGACAATCACAAGTACACAATACTTACATAAAACTCTAAAGAACAACATAAAACTGAATTTTTCACATCGACCTCTCGCAACATAAATCTTCTATCCGATTCGTTCCGTGAATGAGGTTGTGATTAGTGCTTTTCCACTACACATAGCGAAATTCGACTCACCTTCTCACTTGTGCGCCTGCTCTGCTCACATCTAGAACCTCAGAATGAGGTTCTCGATCTGCCACCGCTGTCAGTCTACCATTACACTTATCGTTAACTCTACCAAAACATAAAGTTAAGTCTACCATTACACATATCATTAACTCTACCACCACATAAAGTTAAGTCTACCATTACACATACTGTTAACTCTACCATAACATAAAGTTAAGTCTATCATTACACATACCGTTAACTCTACCACCACATAAAGTTAAGTCTACCATTACACATACTGTTAACTCTACTATAACACAAAATAAGTCTACCATATTCAGAAAGAGAATCAGAGAGAAGAGAGGAGAAGAAGACGATGAAGACGAAGTCGAAGACGAAGATGACGAAGAAGAAGAAGAAGACGAAGACGAAGAAGACGATTATCAAAGAAGAAGCACGGCTAGCCTCATGACGCCATGTGAATCTACATACGCCGACGAGCTTTCTGTTTTTTTTCTTAAAAAAAATTAAATTGAATGGTATTTCTGTAATAAAAAATCAAAGCATTGGTTTTAATGTCTTTTTACGAACCCTTTAGAAAGATAGGTTGGTCTAGTAATATCAAATATAATGAAAGTTGTTTTATGCAATTGTCTCATAAATTAATGTGATATCTAATTTCAAAAGGACTTTGTTGTAAAATTAAAGTGGTAAAAAGGTATGTTTGTTAATTTTTATAATTAGATGTGTTCAATCAGGTTTTGGTTTCTATGACAGTAAACATTTATATATATATATATATATATATATATATTATACATGTTTTTAGTCTGGATTGTAAATTATCTAGAAATGTATATATATATTATAATATATATTATAAATGTTTTTAGTCTGGATTGTAAATTATCTAGAAAATGTATATATATTATAATGTATACATATATTGTTTACGTAATACGGTTTTCCATCTTGACCTGTGTCTGTTTTTTATTAGTGAAATTATTTTTGTTTTAAACCAATACGTTTCATTGATTTTTAACAGTTTCATAGTTATTATCCTAAAAATATTATCCAAATAGTAATATAGATCTTATGTATATTATATTAAAGTAATTATATTTAAATATTTTTATGAAATTTTATATAATTATTTTATTAAATTATAATGTTATTTACTTAAGAATTTTTAGTTTCATTTATAGACATCAATTTTATGTATTAGTAAAATATGATAATATACTTTAGATGATATAATAGTTTTTTTGTATGTAAAGAAAATATTTTTTTTCTTATTTTACAAATTATAAATTAGATAATATAACTAACATGTTTACTTCTTTATAAATTATAATTCGTTTTAATTAATTAATTTAATTTGAAAAAATTTGAATGAAGTTGAAAAATATTTTTTATGAATATTTTGTTTCTAAGTAAATCAATTTTTAAATAAAATTATAATTGTTTAGACATTTTTATTCTTAATGATTTTTCTTTTATTTGTTCTTAACACCAATGGCAGTATATGTATTATTTTTTACAACTTTAATGTTGTTTTTAAGTTCGTCCTTTCCAATTAATAATATTAGATTTCCATGAAAGTCACTTGGGAATAAGTAATTTAACATATATTGTTTTTTTCATTTTTTCCCTTAATACAGTTTGATTATGATTATTTTAGTACATAGAAACTTTGTATTTTAGACCATTTTATTATCTTCTAGTATGTAATTGTTTATTTTAGTGTCAGTTATAATGTCATCTAAATTTGATAGCAATCACTATACTAATACCAATGATAAAATTTCATAAAGAGTTTAATTACATATAGGTTTTGGTTCTGGTTTGGTTTATCCAATTTTTTTGTATGTTTTAGTTTAAGGAAAATAGTATCCAAGGTATAGTTTCATTTTTATTTTGGATTTGGTAGAAATATAATATGTTTTGGTCACTAGGTTGATTATCTCTACCATAGTATTCTATTTATTCTTAGTGARAARACCACCACAAATCAAGAAAATRACTACAKAATGAACTAAATTTGGTCCATGAAAAATGTGGTGTGTGTGGTTGGATGAATTTGTCCCTGGCAAACAAACCTAACTGTTTATCTATAATTTCTTCTCCCTGATATGATATGTCTTTCAATGCTAAAAAAAGAAGAAGCAACATTTATAGAAAAGTTGAAGTTGCTTGACTGACTTATAGTAATCTATCGTTTTCCATGTCAAAGTCCATACATTAGCCAATACATACGTTTTTATATTCTTAATTACGATGTTAACGTATGATTCATCTATATAAACACCACAAAAAAATATCTTCTATAGACCTGTGCGATGGTATATAGATATTGGACCTGTGCGATGCACGGGTTCTTTTATTAATTGATATATATAATATAGTGATTTGCTAATTAAATATATAAAATATAATATTTCAAAATTCAAATAGATAAATTTGTGTTTATCAGATTTTAACAGATTTACTACATTTTCCCCCATTTATTGTTCTAAACACAATGGGCTTCTTGATCCACAAAAAAACTATTGGCTATTTTAATTATGGTCCTTTATGACCTTTCCAAAAAAACATTCTATTGACAATTTCAGAAGGACAAGACCGACATGATAATAATTTCATATATAAACGAGATATTTGCTTCACGTATAAATTCTTTTTCTGCCATTATATTAATCAAAACTATGTTAGGAATAATATAAAACAATATAAAAATAGAATATTTTTCGTCTATTACCTCACGATTATCTAATGAAATATTGTCCCAAATATCATTAATAAATTGTTGATCTTCTTAGGTTTATCTATCTGAATCACACTCTCAAAATTAACTGAGCAACCATAATTATATTCCAAACTGATATAAAAGATTAAAATTAGTATACTTTTTATTTGATTGTAATTCTAACGATATATATATATACATTTATAAAGAAGAACTTAAAATACATTTTTCTAAATTGATTCAGTGTTATATGCATCATTTTCTAAATTTTAATACATTTTTATAAATTTAAAATACATTTTTCTAAACGACATATGTTTTAATAAGAAAATGATGCACATAACCTTGAATTGTATTTTTTCTGTGAATGAACAAATAAAATTGAAAAATAAATAAATATTTTAAAATAGTATTTCCTACAAAAATAAAATAAATTAAACACTAATATAATAAAGCTAAAATAAATTATTACATTTTCATCAATTGTCTACCTTAATATAAAAACCTCATATGTTTCTTCTAAATACCTTGAACCCTCCGATGTAATATTCCGAGGAACCATAACCAATTTTACATTTGGTTCTTTTTGCTCTTCTAGTAATTCTCGGTCTATGTAAAGTTTGGTGAAATATGTTTTTGTAAAGTTTCCGTTTCTATCGTCAACAATTACTTTAATTTTAAATCTGAAAAAAATAATATGTTGTTAGTATCCACAATTTTAAAACTTTAATGATATTGCAAATATAAAATTTTACATTCTTGACTCAAAAGCAGAAAATGAAAGTTTACATTAAAACTCCAACAGCATGTGTTTTATCACATTTTTTGCATAAAAGTGAGGTTTCTGTCTTTATTAATTTTTTGAAGCAAACTGAACATCATATGAAACAAACTGAAAGTGATAGTTGCTTCACATATAAATTCTTTTTCCTGCCATTATACTAATAAAAACTATGTTAGGAATAATATAACAATATAAATATAGTTTTTTTTTGTCTATTACCATACAATTATCCAATAAAATATAGTCCAAATAACATTAATAGATTTTTGATCTTCTTTGAGTTTATCTTACTAAATCGTACTCTCAAAATTAACTGAGCAACCACCATTATATTCCAAACCGATATAAAAGATTAAAAATTATTATACTTTTTATTTGATTGTAAATCTAACAATATATATATATATATAATAATAATAAAGAAGGATTTAAAATACCCTTTTCTAAATTGAGTTCATGATTCAAATAAAACTTAGAGGAAGAAGATGCTGATAAAAAAAATTCCCCTCGAAACATCTTAGCTAAAACGCTTGTCATAATGAGAACAATGCTATTATTTTCCACCACACGATATTTTTTTTCAAATAATTCAGCTTCTTCCGCCCATATTGTAACATGTATTTCAATCACTACAAAAATAAGAAAAACATGTTATCTTTAATTAATTTGAAAGACATAATGTGGCTGTAAAACTTATTTCTCTATTAATTTGAGAAACATGATATGATTGAAAAAACTCACATTTCTATTAAGAGACTCAAGTCCACTTTTCTAAATGTGGGATTGGTTTTACTACGCACTTCACTTTTGTTGACTTTAACGATGTACCCAGTAACATCTATAAAAAAATATTAGTTTTACATTAACACATATTTAATATTAAATTTTAGAGATCTTACCGTATAATTCATCTGTAACATTTAGCAATTTGATCAATTCTTGATAATTTTTCAAGCCGGAATTTTTCTTGTGGAATCTGACAAAATACTTGACCAACACCTACAATCCTTGTTCTTTCTAACAATTTTATAAAAAAATTCATGGTTATAAACTTTATATTTTATGGTCACATTTTTTAATAAGAGATTGATGCACATAGGCATGAATTGTATTTTCCTGTGAAATATTATAAAAATTAAAATAAGATCATATTTTAAAATAGTATTTCTTACAGAAATAAAATAAATTAAATACTAATATGAAAGCATATAAATATATATTAATATTTGCTAAAACAAGTTATTACTTTTTCATCAAGCACTAATAATTCTATTCTCACGAAGAATCTGATATTTTTCCTCATTTTCAAGAAAGACTACAAGACACGATAAACAAGATTTTGTTCAACTAATTTAGAGAAGATTTAATTTCAATTCATTTTTTGATTTAATATGATGAATAACCAAAACTAAAAGATGAATGAAAATAATGATTTGTTAAGAGTCTATATTATGGTATTTATAACCAAACTACTATAACATTAATTTGCAAAATTAACATTATCTTGAATGGCTTAGTTGAATTAACGTAATTTTCAAAATGTAATTTGGAATATTATAATTTTTTTTTTTGGTCAACAACTTAATTTATATATTAAGTTAAACTGTCCACTAGACTACACTAACAGAAGCAGAAGATTCTGAAGCAAAATGGCTCAAAGGCCTTTGAGAGATGCTGATATGCTCGCAGGCCCAGAAATTATCCTTAAACAAGTTTTAAAAATAATTGGACCGGGCCACAAAGGCCGGCCCAAATTCTAATTTACTAATCATTAATGGACCATAGCCCACGTTCTGTAGCCGAGTTCGCCCTAGGGTTTCCTTGCTGTCAGCGGTGCCACTGGATCTTCGGCAGCGACGGCGAAGGGACCACGACGGATCGACGGGGAAGACCACATAGAAGATCTCGGCGCAGATGATTCTTGTAGGTTGGAAGTACAATATGGGATCGTGTCCCGACAAGAGTTCCAGATAGGTCACGGCGGCGCGGTGCCGTTTGATGGCAGGAAAGTCCGTCCGAGAGAAAGGTTCGAGTCTCTGGTGACGCCAGCACGTCACAGATCCCGGGGGTTCTTTGCGGCCGTAGCCGGAGAAACTTAAGCGGTCAACATGTCTTCCGAGCATGCAGGGTTCTTCAACGGCGTTGGCCGCCGTGAGAGGTTTGAGGTGAGAGATTCACCGGATATAGATCCCGTTGGTGATGAGCCGCTCTGAACTATTACTGATTCTTCGCGAAAGGACTCGAAAGCGGCAGATCTGAGGACGCATCGGTTTTGACCCGTGAATAGAGAGACTGAGAAGCGCTGGGTCCGGYTGAAGTGGAGAGATAAGGCCCTCCGAACGAGACTAGCGGTGGGTGGAAAACTATTCTTCCTCCGGTCGTAAGAGAGCACCCGTGGCGTACGGAAACCGGGGAGAGGCGCCAGACAAAGGTAACCGAAACGAGAGCAGAGAGATCCAACAAAAGCAGGAGAAAAAAGGAGACGGAGAGGATCCCCGAGCAACGTCGGCGGCAGCCGGCGCCGCCCAGAGACGGGGACGAGAGGCTTACCTTCAGTCTTCTAGGGTTTCGGGCCAGAGAGAAAAACTTCCAAGTTTTTGTAGTAAGATTATTTCTTATGTTTTAGATAAAATACCATTTACATCTTGGTATAATTTTCTAACATACGTAATATGGCTTAGTTGAATTACATACTTAATATGGCTTAGTTGAATTACAATTTTTGGATTTTTTTTAATATGTTTTAACTAACATTTTTTTCTGCTATTGACATTTTTGTTTTAACTGGAAAAAATCTTGATTTATTATCTATTCTACATTTTTTCTGTTATTGACATTTCTGCTTTAACTAACAAAAATATTAATTTATTATCTATTCTACATTTCTTCTATACAAAATTACCATTAAGTTTTCTTTTCTATTATTGTGATCTTTTTACTAAAACGGAAAATCATCTATTTTAATTATTTATTCTATATTTTTTATATATATATATTTTTATGTTTTAACTGATAATTTTTCTGCTATTGAGATTTTTGTTTTAACTGACAAAAATCTTAATTTATTATATATTTTACATTTTTTATATAGAAAATTAACAATAAGTTGTTCTTCTGTTATTGTGATCTTTTATTAAAATGGGAAATCATCTATTTTAATTATCTATTCTATACTTTTATATAGAAAATTACCATTATCGAAAAATTGACACGTGTCAAATTCTTATGAGTTATCTCTTTCGACTCGCCGTATCTAAGGAATCACACGTGTCAAAATCGAATGAAGATCATTTCGACACGCCATCACGCACGTAAAAGATTAAAAATTATTATACTTTTATTTTATTGTAAATCTAACGATATACATATGTATAATAATAATAAAGAAGAATTTAAAATACCTTTTCTAAATTGAGTAATGGAATCTAATTCATGATTCAAATAAAACTTAGTGGAAGAAGATGCTGATAAAAAACTTTCTCCTCAAAACATCTTAACTAAAACACTTATCATAATGAGCACAATGCTATTATTTTCCACCACACTATATTTATCTTCAAATAATTCAGCTTGTTCCGCTCATATTATAATATGTATTTCAACTTCACTATAAAAATAAGAAAAACATGTTATACATGTTATCTTTAATTAATTCAAAGCATAACGCAAAACTTACTTCTATTAATTCGGTATTAGAGCGATCAAAACTCACTTCTATTAAGAGACTCAAGTCCACTTTTCTAAGTGTGAGATTGGTTTTATTACGCACGTCACTTTTGTCGACTTTAACGATGTATCCAATTACATCTATAAAAAAAAATATTAGCTTTATATTAACACATATTTAATATTAAATTTTGGAGATCTTACCGTATAATTCATCTGTAACATTTAGCAATTTCATCAATTCTTGATAATTTTTCAAGCCGGAATTTTTCCTGTGGAATCTGACAAAATTCTTGACCAACACCTGCAATCCTTGTTCTTTCTGGCAGTTTTATAAAAATTTGATGGTTAGAAACTTTATATTTTCTCGTCACCAAATTTTTTAATAAGATACTGATTCACATAGGCATAAATTGTATTTTCCTCTGAAATATTATAAAAATAAAATAAGATAATATTTTAAAATAGTATTTCTTTCAGAAATAAAATAGATTAAATACTAATATAAAAGCATATAATATATATAATAATATTTGCTAAAACAAATTATTACTTTTTTATCAAGCAATAATAATTCTATTCCAATGAGTAGATTATTTGCTATATTTCTTGCTTTCTATTTTTGAAGCAAACGCACTACAGTATGACGATAAACACGATTTTTGTCTAATTGATTTAGGGTAAGATGAATTTCTGAATTCATTTTTTCTAATTTAATATGATGAATAATCGAAACTAAAAGATGAATGAAAAATCATTTGTTAAGAGTCTATAGTATGGTATTTATAACCAAACTACTATAAATTAATTTGCAAAATTAACATAATCTTGAATGGCTTAGTTGAATTAACGTAATTTTCTAACATAGGTAATATGGCTTTGTTGAATTACATACTTAATATGGCTTAGTTGAATTACAATTTTTGGATTTTTTTTAACATTTTTCGGATTTTTTTTTTAAAATATGTTTTAACTGACCCTTTTTCTGCTATTGAATTTTTTTTTTTAACTGACAAAAAATCTTGATTTATTGTCTATTCTACATTTTTTTATATAGAATTACTATTTTTTCTGCTACTGACAATTTTGCTTTAAGCGACAAAAATCTTAATTTATTATATATTTTATATTTTTTATATAGAAAATTACCAGTATGTTTTTTTTTCTATTATTGTGATCTTTTTTATTAAAACAGGAAATCATCTATTTTAATTATCTATTCTATATTTTTATATAGAAAATTACCATTATTGAAAAATTGACATGTGTCGAATTTTTTGAGTTATCTCTTTGACACGTATCACAATATAAGATTAGTAATAACACGTGTCAAAATCTAATGATTTATCTTTTTGACACGTGTTATGTTCACGTTAAACGCGTTCAGGTTTATATAATAAGATATTTCTTCTAGTTTTGAAAACTTTTGGAAAGTTTTTTTGTTAAAAATTTACGTACATCCATTTCTTGTATGATTTTTTTGGGCATGTCTATAACTATTTAGAGTGGATATTCTTCGGTTTACTTTTCTAAGTCAAGGTATACTTAGATGTTTTAACCAAACCACCTTCTATGTTTCTTTTTTTTTTCCGAAAGATAAACTCTTTAAAGACAAAACTTTTACGATTAGATACATAAAGCATACAATCACTAAAAACGTTTTTGACAAAGACAAAACAAAATGGCTAAGGATGTAAATATAGTTTTTTTTATGAAACGAACTTCATTTACACTTTTGGCCATTTTGTTTTTCTTTGTTTATTATAAACATTAACAGTTAATACAATCCATCTATATAACCAGGCACACCATCAGTTTATATTTATTGTAACGGTAGTATATATGTCTTTGAAATGTCTTTGATATCCTTTCCTTATTTGAGTCTGTACGCTAGGTTTAGACAGAAGGTTAGAAGTATATATGTTTGTAATAAGCAGCCATCGATACTACAACAGGAAGAGAATTATATTATATTTCTCTCCTATTCTATATGGTATCAGAGCCAATCTAGAAATTCTTCTTGTTCTTTGCTCGATTAGCAAGAACATTTGATTTGATTTTGTTTGCGACTCAAACAACCTACCGACCATGACTACCTCTGCTTCAAGAAGAACTATCTCGCCGTTCGATTTAACGGCAGCGGACAATCCTGAAGCTGTGATTTCTCATCCCTTGCTTCAAGGAGCAAACTATGAAGAATGGTCTCTTGGAATCAAGACGGCCTTATGTTCGAGAAAGAAGTTTGGTTTTTTGGATGGATCAATAACCAAACCTGCTGCGGATTCACCAGACTTGGAAGATTGGATCCCGATCAACGCTTTGATCATTTCTTGGATTCGTATGACGATTCACGAATCACTTCGATCTAGTGTTTCACATCGAGAATTGGCCAAAGACTTGTGGGAGCATTTGAAGAAAAGATTCTCCATCTCCAGTGGCCCGAGAATTCTCCAACTCAAAGCTGAATTGGCTAATTGCAAACAATCGGGTATGACAATTGAAGCCTATTTTGCGAAATTGAGTAAGTTATGGGATACTTTAGACATACTACAACCTATTCGATCTTGTAAGTGTAATGCTTGCAGTTGCAATTTGTTGGAACTGCTCGAAAAGGATCGTGATGAAAATCACCTACATCAACTGCTCGGAGTGGATGATCAATTTCAGAATGTTCGATCCAATCTGATCACTAGGACTCCACTTCCTTCTGTTATGGAAGCTTACAACATGCTGCGTCAGGAAGAGATCTCCATTCCAATCATCTTCAAATCGTTGATCGTTCCGAAGCTATGGCTTTTGCTGTCAAAACCACGTTTGAAGATAGGAGCAAATTATTTTGTTCTAGCTGCAAGAAACATGGACACAGTTCCGACAAGTGCTTTGCGGTAATTGGGTATCCGGATTGGAGGGAAGAAAGAAATCGTTACAAAACCATAAATGGGAAGCGGGAGAAGCTCGCTGGTTCGGTTCCGAAACGGGCATTGGCGAACGGCGTGACGGCAGCTCCACAAACCGCGGTGCCGGTCATCACCAATCTGGACAGCGACGGTGTTATCGGCCTAAATCCGGTACAGTGGCAGCAGGTTATGACTCTTCTGAACTCGGGAAACACAAATCTGATGGAGAACTCAACTGGTATGTACTCTTTTCCTAACTGAATTTTGGATACAGGAGCATCGCATCACATGTCAGGGAATATGAGTTTATTGTGATATTAGACTTTCCTCCGTCTTAGTGATTCTAGCGATGGTAGAGAAAGATTAATGGATAAGGAAGGAACTGTATATCTCAGTGTCTGCTAATGCTAAAATCAGTTTTTTATGTGGAGGCTGCGATGCACTTGATTTCGGGCAATTGTTAGTTGAGAACAAATCGTTATACAGCTTGCGATAAGTTTCTTATCATCCAGACCGCAGATGGGACGGTGATTGAGGTAGAAAAGAAGGAGGAACCTTCTTATTTTGAGGATGGAACTGCAGCTAATGTCAGCTAAAGAACAAGATCACACGTTATGGCATTACCGTTGGGACATCCTTCGATTTTGTTCTATCTCAGATTGCTATTGATATTGTTTCTTCAAGATAAGACTTGTTCCATTTGTTTAAGGGCCAAACAAAAAGAGATTCTTTCCTTTGAGTTCTAATAAAGCTATTGAGTTATTTGATTGATTCATCATGATGTGGGGTCCGCATGAACTCCATCTTCTTCCGTGCACGATTCTTTTCGACAATTGTGGATGATTGTTCTAGGAGTGTGTGGATTTATCTTATGCATCAGAAAAGTGAGACTCAACAAATGATACAAGAGTTCAGATCTTTGATCGAAGTACTGGGGAAAAGAAAAAAAGGTTTCAGCGATAATGAAACGGAATTTCTATGCATTGGATCGTTTTTCAGGACTCAAGGCATTTTTCATGAGACATCAGTGGTAGGAACACCGAACCAGAATGGGAGAGTTGAAAGAAAACACAGGCATATTCTAAATGTCGCCGCGCATGCCGCTTTCTTACCGATTTTATTTTGGGGAAAATGCGTTTTGACCGCGGGCTATCTAATCAACCGCACTCCATCTTCAGTTCTTCACGGAAAGACACCATATGAGATCCTCTATGGACAGCCTCCGCCATTGAGTCATCTTCGAGTTTTTGGGAGTTTGTGCTTTGCTCACAATCAAAATACGAAAGGAGATAAGTTTGCACGTAGAGCTCGAAAATGTCTGTTTGTAGGCTATCCGAACGGCCAGAAAGCTTGGCGCTTGTATGATCTTGAGAAGAATGTCTTCTTTGTTTCACGAGACGTCAGGTTCGTTGAATCTGATTTTCCATTCGCTTCCAGTAGTATTTCTTCAGAAGATACGAGCACTGCTGTGTTGAGAAATAGTTCTGCTCAAAATCAATTATTAAAAGAAGATGGGCCTGTTAATTCTCAGCCCAATAACCAAACAGTGGTTCAGGGACCCACTTTAGAAGAAATTATCGTGTCTTCTTCTTCAAATGAGAACCCGATCTCTGCTCAAAAAACTCCTTCGATTTCTTCTGAAATTTCGTCACCCACCAGCGACCCGACCGTCGATTCCGTGCTGTCGTCGCTGTCTCACTCCACCGAACCGACGACCGAGTCCAACGAACCTCCAACTCCTCTGCCTCTCGTTGAAAAACTTGGTCGGGGTAAGAGACAGAAGAAACCGTCCGTAAAGCTCAAAGAATTTGTGACTAACACCATCACTCATCACCGTTTTCCCGAACGGAATCCCACCATCGACATTTCTACCCGAGTGATTTTGTCTCACACACTGATTTCTCAACAACACGTTGTTTTCCAGATAGCGATTTCTGCTGCTAAACCAAACTCATATTCTCAAGCTTCCAAAAACAAATCAGGCTTCAAGCAATGGAATTGGAGATTCAAGCTCAAGAATCAACAAGACTGGGACTTAGAACCGCCGATGGGTAAAAAGCTATCGTTCTCGTTTATTTAGTTTAAGATCACCGACGAACATTTAACGTCACAAAGTTACTAGCAAAGACTTGGAAACGCATGAGTTAACGCGCTGACACGAGAAACCTTGCCTGCAAATAAAATGAACTCGGTAAGAATTTTTCTAAAATTTGCAGGTTGAAAACTGGATTGTCCATCAAATGGACGTCACAACGTTCTTACGGAGATTTTTGATAAGAGGTTTCTTAGCTAGCTTTAAAATTCCTTTATCTACCCCAGTGCGAGGTGCGAGTGTAGTAAACTAAGGGTCGAACCACAAGGAAGCTGGCAAACACAATAAGCTATGAAAGAAAACTTAATAAGTTAAAACAATTCAAAGATTCAATTCTAAGTGTTATGCAATACGTAAAAACGAAAACGATATTGATTCTTATACTAAAAACGATTAACTATGACTAGACAATTGATGGCTTAAACTCTAGCTTAGTCATTGTGTCTAAAGGACTTATATAACCTAGGCCTGAGATCACAAGTATTTACACATTTCCATGCTATAAATCCCTACAATAAGAATTGAACAAACTTCCGTAATTTTGGAACTTAGTGAGCATTCAAAATCATCTCAACTTACCACTAAGTTACCTAAACAACTTCGTAGGTTAGGATCACAAAGCTCACAAATAGTTATAGAATTTCATCAACACCTTCCGGTGTGAAATTCTTAAAATCTAGATTCTACTCTTCCAAACCTAATCTAAAGATGAGGACAACTAAGAGTAGGATCTACAAAGATCAAACCATAAACACAACTCCTAACCATCAACCTAAGCCATCAACCTAGCCATAGTCAACCTAGAAAACTACTCACATATAGCCATACAAACAAAGAAAACAGATGAGAATAAGAGAAAGGTATTCATCCTTAAGATAATCAAGATTCAACAAAGTTTCATCAAAGAAATCTTAAAGAATAAGCAAAATCAAGAACAAAAATTTTTTACAAGTCTCTTCACCCTTTCTAGAGAGAAAATAAGCTATAGAATGAGTCTCCCCTTTACAAAAGTCGAAAACTATCATTTTATATGTCTCAAAACGAGTCTAAAACAAATATCTAAACATGCCGGCGTGATCGATCGATCGTGGCGATCTATCGATCATTCAATCTAGAGTCTCAGGTCAATGCTTGATCGATCGACGACGAATACGACGATCGGATGGATGATCGATCGATCGCTCGTCTCCGCAATGATCATATGCGATACGAATTTCGATCATGATCGATCGATCATACCGACGATCGATCGATTGAATTGATCGAGCGTCATTGCTTTCTTGTCGATCAAGAGCGTGACGCTGAATGGAAGCACGATCGATCGTATATTCTGATCGATCGATCGGATGATTAAAAACGTCCTAATACGATCCTTTGCTCCCGATTCGACCTCTTCATGCTTTTTAGACATGTTCCAACCTGTTAAGACTCTAATATGCAAGGAAAACACACAAAAAGGTACTAATATGATGATTAAAAACTACAAAATCGTAATATATCAACTCCCCCAGACTTATCTTTTGCTTGTCCTCAAGCAAACAAAAGCTAAGCTGAAGAAATCCTAAGTCAGGAGAATGAACTTGTACCTATGGTCATCATAGTGCTAACAATTTTTTTTTTTTTTTTTTTTTTAACCACATGGAAATTAATCAATTCAAACTGTACTACATATACTTCACCATAAGATAGAACACTTACTCAAGCCACTTCCAACATCAAGTCCAAACTTTTCATTGCTGACTCTTCTTCATTTAGTTATTCAATTTGGGATTATCAATCAAAGAACGTAGACACTTACTCCTTGTGAATTCTGTAAGTTCAAGACAGTCTTTATACAATCCCTTTCCTCTTTCTTTTCTTACTTCAAGACAATCGATTTTTTTCCCTACTTTTCTAGGGTATCATTTTATTTTTTCTATCGATTGTCTATCGATTTATCACTCGCATATAGATTTCCACGAGACGCGAGAATTGAAGGGTGTAACCATCAATGCCCGGTTCGCTTCTTTCTAACTAAATCATTTATTTATTTATTATTATTATTATTATTATTATTATTATTATTTTTTTAAGAGAAAGATAAGAAAAAGGGAATTGTACCACACAGACATGTCTTGCAGATTCTCTATGGAGGTGTCATGTTCGATGAATCTCAAGATCCAAATCGAAAGGATCATTTTCATTAAGGTGAAGAGTCAGCTCAATTGTCGATTTCGAATGAGTGGTTCTCGTCTCAGTTTGTTGATCCACCGATGGGTTTTCCAATTTTYCTGTTGTAATCTCATACAATTCCAATAGTCATTCAAAGATTAGCACATTAATCAATAACAAGTTCAATTGATGCCTCACTAAAAACCTTTTCAGGGAAAAAGAGTACATCAAACTTCTCACGATATTCAAACAAAACAAAAACAACACAAATAAACCATTAGTTCCAATAAGTACCTCTCCCAGATTTACTTTCACATCTCTCGTGAGAATAAATATGTAGAAAGATACAACATAAGTAAATAAAAGGGAAAAAAAATCAGAGGTTATAAAATAACTAATCGAATGATGCTCGCTTCCTCGAGAGGCACGCGGCTCGCTCCTGGGCTTATGCCTGGACGCCTCCGGTCGCTGTCTCCTCAAAGAGTATCCTGTAGTCCCTTGTCCAAAGATGACAAGGTCAGTACAATCGTGACGGTATCAGACCTGAACCCCGGGACGAGGGCATTGTATCTTCGCCATCTGCTCCACATCATCTTCAGCATGGAGTGCATGTTCGCTGATCGCCTCCTGCCACCTCCAGGCATCATCGATGTATCAGCAGGTAAGGGAGGTAAATCGATCGACTCGCATAAGGAGGGAATATGTACTCCTCTCATCTCCTCTCCGAAAAGATGCTTGCTCGGTATGGGCATCCTCCGTTGTGCCTCGGTGATCTCGAGAAGAATCTGCTCGGGCGCAGCTACCTCCGTGCTCTCTCCCTCGAGTAAACTCGATGTTCTCAGACGATGTCGAGAGGTGATGGCTGGGTTTGGCAACTTGCAGTGGGCAGACGCCATCGCGAGTGGTGAACCCGTATAGACCGCCTGAAAGAAAATCTGGCTGTCTTCAGTAGCCTCGCCTATATGGTCTCGCCTATCTATCCGCCTGCCTTCTTCGATCTATCCCGCAGTTGTATGAAGATTGGGGTCAGAGACTAATAGACTCCACCTTCCGTCTCAAGTGTTCAGCACGGAATTTTCTCCGAACCAAAATGGAGTAAGACGGCACCAAGGTTGGTGCCAGATAGCTGGAGGAGGCTCTGATAAATGCTACGGGCAACAGGAGCCCGAGCAACATAATCAGCTCATCAAACCTCAACGAACCTGTCTCCTCCTTAGCCCAAAATGTATGCCCTAGGATCTTGGCTACAATACGAAGGACTGGGTTTCTGATAAGAGTAAGCTTGTACTCGCGTGAAAGCCACGATCCTCCTTTACCAATCAAACCCCAAAGCTTACCCAACTCCTGCAATCTTCCCAGGAAGAAAGCTACAGCCTCTGGAGTCTTATCGAACCTGAATACCGCAGATCTCTGACGATACTGCATAAAACCGCCGACGTAAATGTGAGTGTCCCCTGCTCGCCTGGGATTCTCGATCCTCAGCAGCTGAGGCGAGGAATTGCCGAACCAACTCTGGATATAATGGGTATTTTTGGCTCGCGAAATGGCCTATACCCATGTTGGTCAGCATACCAGAAACGTCCTCCMTAATCCCTATCTTCAGAGTACACCACAATCGAAACTGTTGGAGCCATCTCAATCCAGTAGAGACCGTAAACAGTTCCAACAATCCCATGAATACCCCTGCTGGCGCGTTGTGTATCCCGGTAATCTCTGTAGATTTGCTACAGTCATGCGCGGTACCGTCTGAACGTTTGGCCCATCCATCACTGTGCCATCCGGCCTAGGCCAAGGTGCTCGCCGCGCATACGGGTCATATGATGTGATGGCTGTTTTATCGCGAGGTACCTTCTTTAGGCCGAAGTACCTGTTTTTCCCATTTCCTGAAAGATAAAAATAAAACGAAATTAGCAATCCAAATATTGATGATTATGCAAAACAAACAAAAATTCAGAAGATTTGAAATTTGATCGATCGATCATAACCAAGATCGATCGATCACAGCTTTGCAGAATTGGGTTCGAGAAGGAATGATGATCGATCGATCGTTGATCTTCGATCGATCGATCATAAACCCAGAAATCGTTAACGTAATCGTTCGATTTGTCAAACAATCTCCATTTCTAAATCTATCATAAAATCGTAATCAATGTATCATAGCTCGAAATCAACCTAATAATCTCTAGAAATCAACAAACAATCCAAAAACAATCACAAAAAACACTAATCTAACAATTTCTTAAAAATCCCTAAACGGAAATTCAACACGAAATCGACAAAATAAGTAAGATGCTCGAATTAGCCCAGAATCACAAATAATCGAAAGAAGCAAGAATCAATCAAAATAAACCCTCTCATTTTTCCTCAAGAACATCGAATCAAAAATTGAAAATCGAAGGTCATACCTTTGTAGATCGATTGAACGAGTACTAGAATCGAAAAGAGGACGAAAATACGATCAAGATGGACCCAAAAATCACTCAAATCCGTTGAGAATTGAAGAAGTTAGGGTTTTTGGAAATTTTTATGAGATTTTCGATTTTGGGGGATAATGATCGATCGGTCGGTCGATTGTTTATTTTAAAGCCGTTCTTACCTGTATCCTGATCGATCGATCATAACTACGATCGATCGATCAGTCTACTCTGTTTTTGTTGTTCTGCTTTTGATCGATCGATCAGTCTACGGTTAATCCCGCTATCTAATTCTGTAAAACTCAAGAAAAATTAAGAAAATATACTATATATACATATACTTACYAGTGGGTTGCCTCCCACTAAGCGCTTGTTTAACGTCAATAGCTTGACGTTGTTGAGAATCTTTAGGCTTGGAGGTTCGTCAAGAGAAACCGTTGTTGTATTCCCTTTCAGATCGCCATATAAGGCTTGCATCTCTGTCCGTTAACCGAGAATTCACCTCCAGTCTTGTTCCATAAAATGATAGCCCCATATGGTTTAACTTCCTTAATGACGAAAGGACCCGCCCATCTTGACTTAAGCTTTCCCGGGAATAATCGCAAACGAGAGTTGAAAAGCAAGACTTGATCCCCTTCTTTGAATTCCCGCTTTAGATCTTCTTGTCATGTTCTTTCCTTATAGATTTTTGCTTTTCATAAGAATTTTGCCTCAACTCCTCAAGTTCTTCTGTATCAAACGCTCCGGCCGTCTTCAAGTCGGTTCAACAATTTGATGGCCCAAAGCGCTTTGTACTCTAGTTACCGAAGATGACAAGACTTCCCATAAAGTAAGTTGAAAGGAGTTGTACCTATGGGTGTCTTGTAAGCGGTTCTATGCCCATAAAGCATCGCTTTGCTGCCCAATCTTTCCTTGATCTCCCAACCGTTTTCTCGAGAATGGCCTTGATTTGCCGGTTAGAGACTTCAACTTGGCCAGAAGGTGTGGCTACCTTATGTTTCACTCCATGCTTTTTTAGCAAGCTTGCAAATACCTTGTTGATGAAGTGAGATCCTCCGTCACTTATCACAATTCGTATTCAACCTTGGGAATATTATTTGAACATCTTCAACACCACCTTAGCATCATTAGTAGGACTAGCTAGGGCTTCTACCCATTTTGACACATAATCCACCGCTACCAATATATATTGATTGCCATAAGATGAAGGGAAAGGTCCCATGAAGTCAATCCCCCAAACGTCAAAGATCTAACTTCTAGAATAAAATTTTGAGGCATCTCATTCCTTTTGCTTATGTTCCCTTTTCTTTGACAAGGATCACACCTTGAGATGAATTCTCGAGCATCTTTGAACATTGTCGGCCACCAAAAACCAGCTTGCATGGCCTTTTGCACCGTATTAAAAGTAGCCAAATGACCTCCATAACTCGCAGTGGAATAAAATCCCGCATGCTTCTTCTTCGGCGACACATTTTCGAAAAAAGCCATCTTTGCAACGCCTATAGAGATACGGTTGATCCCAAAAGTAGTGATTGACATCTTTGTAGAACTTTTTCTTCTCATAGCCTTTTAAATTGGGAGGCTCCCTTCCACATGCTAAAAATATTAAATCGGCATACCAAGGGAGACGGTTATGAAGTTCCTTCTCAACGAAAAGTTGTTCCTCCACAACCTCATCTAGCTCAATTGTAGCCTTGTGAACCGTTTCGACATTGTAGATGCACTCTTCAGGCAAAGAGTCATTAATAGCCAGATCTTCATCAACCCTCAACCTTGAAAGATGATCCGCAACTCCGCTTTCAATCCCTTCGTTTTATCTCTAGATCAAATTTGAAGCAAAAGGATCCATCTAAGCAATCTTGGCTTGTTTTCTTGGCTAGCAAATGTCTCAAGGCATGATCCGTGTGTATGACCTTGGATCCCACCAAATAAGATCTGAACTTCTCAAAGGCATGACAAGCAAGTTCTTCTCCGTTGTTGCATATTTTACTTGAGCATCGATTGTTCTACTTGCATAGTAGAGACATGAAGTTTCTTTTCATTTCTTTGCCCCAAAACAGCTGCATAATCTTGCATCACATAACTTCAAACGGTAAGTTCCAATTTGGTGGTTGGACAATGGGAGCACTTACTAATGCTTCCTTCAGCTTCAAGAATGATTCATAGCAAGCTTYATCAAAGACAAATTTGACATCTTTGCATAAGAGACGTGTCAAAGGCCTAGCAATGCTGGAGAAATCCTTAATGAATCTTCGGTAAAAACCCGCATGTTCCAAAAAGTTTCTAATCCCTTTAACCGAGTTTGGAGGAGGCAAGTGCACCATCACATCAATCTTCGCCTTATCAACCTCAATCCCTTCCTTAGAAATCTTGTGTCCCAATACGATCCCCTCCTTGACCATGACATTTTTCCCAATTTAGAACCTTGTGTCTTCGCATCGTTTTAATACTCTGCACAAATTAGAAAGACACAAAGAAAACGAGGCACCATATACGGAAAAATCATCCATGAACACTTCCATTATATTTTCAGTTAAATCTGAGAAGATCGACATCATGCACCTTTGAAATGTTGCTGGTGCATTACATAATCCAAATGGCATTCTTCGATAGGCGAAGGTACCATAAGGACATGTAAATGTCGTCTTTCTCTGGTCTTGAGGATGAATCGGATTTGAAAGAACCCCGAATATCCATCAAGAAAGCAATAATAGGAGTGATTGGCCAATCTTTCAAGCATTTGATCAATAAAAGGAAGAGGAAAATGATCTTTCCTAGTTGATGCATTAAGTTTTCGGTAATCAATGCACATTCTATGACCCGTAATTGTTCTTGTTGGGATCAATTCATCTTTATCGTTTTTAATTACCGTTACTCCTTTGGGAACTACATGAACTGGGAAATCCAAGAGATAATAAATGACCCCAAGAGTAGTTTCAAGATTTCCTTTTTTACCACTTCTTTCAAGTTTGGATTTAGTCTTCGTTGATGCTCAATTGAAGATTTAGACTCGTCTTCTAAATAGATTCGGTGCATGCATAATGATGGTGAAAGACCTCTAATATCATCCAATGAATAACCTAAAGCCTTTCTATATTTTTTTAGTTCATGCAACAGCAATTCCATCTCATCATCATTCAAAGCATCATTAACAATGACCGGATAAGTGGTGTTTGGTCCTAAGAATGCATACCTTAGCCCCTTGGGAAGAGGTTTGAGTTCCACATGTGGTGCCTTAAGCTCACTCCAATCCTCATCTATGCTAGTCTTACCATTGCTAGCTTCTTCCAATCCGCAAACTGTTATTTCTTCTATCTTCTCAAACATGCAAATTTCGCCTTTCAAGCTTTTATGAGAGTCTAAGGCTTTCTCATAGTTATTTGCTTCCTCATTTTCCATCAAACGATCCTCATTCCCTTTTGTTAAGGTCAACTGTAAAGAATCTTCCTCCATGTTCAGCTCCTCCAAGTACTCATCCACCATATCTTCTAATGTCTCAATGTAGAAGACCTTTTCTTCAATGGTGGGTTTTTTCATAGACTCCATTATATCAAACTTCATGGTTAATGAGTCTAAATGCAGGGTAATCATCCCCCTTTTCACATCAATAATAGCCCCAGCGGTGGCTAAGAATGGTCTTCCCAAAATAATAGGATCTCTAGGCTCCTCATCCATTTCAAGCACAATAAAATCTGTAGGTATAATGCACTCACCAACCTTCAATGGTAAGTCTTCAATAACACCAATTGGATACCTTACCGATCTATCCGCTAACACCAAAGAAATGCGGGTCTTCTTGAAATTTGTTAATCCAAGCTTCTTGCAAACCGTCAAAGGCATGAGACTCACACTTGCTCCCAAATCAACCAAACAATTCTCAAAGAACATTGGACCCATCACACAAGGAATGGTAAAACTTCCTGGATCTTGAAGCTTCTTAGGTAAGATGTTTTGAATGATAGCACTACACTCATGATTCACCATCACCATTGATTCTTCAAAAATCCTCCTCTTGGTCATGATGTCTTTAAGAAGCTTGTTGTAGATGGGACAATCAAGCATAAGATCCATGAATGGTATAGTCACTTGTACCTTTCCCATAATAGCTTTGAATTTTTGAAATTGTTTCTCCAAGATCTCTTTCTTGAATCTTCCGGGAAAAGGAAGTTTAGGTTCATAAGGAGGTGAAACAAACATATCCTTTTTTATTGAAACATTTCCCTTTACCTCTTGTGGCTTCTCTTCTTCATTCACAACTACATCTTCATTGTTGTTGATATCTCCACTTTCCTCGGCTTCTAAATCCAACTCTTCAGCCTTATCATTTACCACTTCTTCTACTGATTTAGGAACTCTAGTAGGGAGCTCTTTTCCACTTCTCAATGTGATTGCATTGCAATATTCTTTGGGATTTGGCTCGGGATTACCCGGTAAAATACCCTTCCCATTGTTCCTAGAAGTAGAAGCTACTTGGGCAATTTGATTCTCCAATCCCTTCACATGTGTTGTCAAACCTCAAATTTAGAGTTGAGATCTCGTATCTCATTCTTTTCACTCCCTTGTCTTTCCAAGATTTGCTTCAACATACTCTTTACGTCATCATCTTGAGAAGACTGATTAGAATTACCTCCTTGTCTAAAGTTGTTGAATTGTGGTCTGGGAATATAGTTGTTGTTGTTGGAAGGCCCTTGGTTGTTGAAGGTAAAGCCTTTGTTTGATAGCCTCCTGACCTGATAACCTCCTTGTCGAAAGTTGTTTCCTTGGAATGGAGGTCTTTGGAAGTTCCTTGACCTTGTGGAGTGGAATTTCTTGGTTGAAAACCTTGGGCATTTCTGGATAGACTTGGTCTTGAGGATTTTCCACATTTGTGTTTCGTATGAAAGGTTTGGATTTGGAAACTTGTATTGATATCCACCTGGTTTCCAACATAATTCACTCTTCGCAATCATTATCATCACCTTCATTAGCATGGCCCCATCTTGCATTTGGTTACAACCATCATTCATATCCACAAAGTTTACAGCTCTTTGTTGATATGCATTGATTTGTCTAACCGGTCTACTTCTCATTTATCTCCTGAGACGTTGATCTTCAAATCTTGTATCCTTGCCTGATCTATCATAATCGCCTCTGTAGCATTGATCACTTTGTGCCAAGTTCTCAATTAGAGTTTCACCTTGTACCACATCTAAATTTTGCGAAGCTTCCATTCTTTGGCGGTATCTAAAGCGTCCGATATTTTTCCAAGCATCCTCGGTGAAAAATTCTCAAAAGCTTCTTGTTGACTCCATGATGTGGGCAAGCTCTAACTCTTAAGACGTTCCAAGCTTTGTAGAATGACTCATTGTGTCTTGAAGGTTGTGATATCATTCCTTATCTTTGCTTTTGCTTTGGAAAGAATTTGGTGAGAATTCCTTCTTACAAAGATCCCATGTGCCCACAAATTTGGGATATCTTTTTCCCATTGACTAGCCTTGTCTCAGTGAGAATGGGAATAATATCATCTTGATGTCATCTTGAGAAACTTAATCTTCACCATTCTGCTATCAAATTGATCAAGATGATCAATGGGTTCTCACTCGGACCCATAGAACTTGGAGTTTTGTACCATATTGATGAGGCCCGACTTGATCTCAAAATCATTTTGTCGATAGTAGGAGGTTGAATACCAAAGCTGGAAGTTCTTGTTCCGGTTCATCAAATGCTCCATTCTTGGTTAGGGCGACATTGGTGGTGGAGGTTGAATTCCCAGTCCATGCGCTTGACCAACATTAGGCTCTTCTTGTTGATCATGCTAACCTTAATAAATGCTGAACTGTTCTCTTTCTCTTTTTTGTCTTGCTTTCTACCCAAGCGTTTTACTTCGTCAGGTTGTCTCAGCAAGTTTTCTTTTCCTTATTACAGATGCATGCCTAAAACAAAAACTTCAGAGAAAGTCAGTATGTAACAAAAAGTAAAACAAAGCTTTAATCTTAAGCGATTTCTAAAACTATTGGCTAGTAGCTTCCCGACGGAAAAACTTGATAAGTGGTTTCTTAGCTAGCTTTAAAATTCCTTTATCTACAAGTGCAAGGTGCAGTGTAGTCTAGATTCGAACCAAAGTGAAACCAATAAGCTATGAAGAAAACTTAATAAGTTAAAGCAATTCAAAGATTCAATTAACAAGTGTTATGCAATACGTAAAAACTGAAAAGCGATATTGATTCTTATACTAAAACGATTAACTATGACGATTGATGGCTTAAACTCTAGCTTAGTCATTGTGTCTAAAGGACTTATGCTTAGCAACTGGCCTTGAGATCACAAGTAGACTTACATTTACATCTTTCCTGATGAACAAATTGAACAAACTTCCGTTTGCGATTTTGGAACTTAGTGAGCATTCAAAATCATCTCAACTTACCATTGCTACCTAAACTACTTCGTAGTTAGGATCACAAAGCTCAAAATAGCTTGGTTATAGAATTTCATGACACACCTTCGGTGTGAAATTCTTAAAATCTAGATTACTCTTCGAGCCTAATCAGCGAGGACAACTAAGAGTGAAGGATCTAGATCAAACCATAAACACAACTCCAACCATCCCTAAGCCATCACTAGCCATAATCGACTGAAAACTACTCACATATAGCCATACAAAGAAAGAAAACAGATGAGAATAAAGAAAGGTATTCATCCTTAAGATAATCAAGATTCAAAAGTTTCATCAAAGAAATCTTAAAGAAGAAGCAAAATCGAGAACAAAAGTTTTACAAGTCTCTTCACCCTTTACAGAGAAAATAAGCTATAGAATGAGTCTCCTTTACAAATAGCTATCATTTTATATGCAACGAGTAAAACAAATATCAAACATGTCGGCGCGTGATCGATCGATCTGTGATTCATAATCTAGAGTCTCAGGTCAATGCTTGATCGATCGATCGGAATCGACGATCGTCGGATGGTTCGATGATCGATCGATCGTTTGTCTGCGATCGATCGTATGTTGTCTGGCGGAATTCTCGCATCATGATCGATCGATCATCGCTGACGATTGATCGATTGAATTGTTGATCGGCGGTCATTGCTTTCTTGGTCGATTGAAGCGTGGCGCTGGAATTGTGGAAATGCGATCGATCGATCGTATATTCGATCGATCGATCGGATGATTAAAACGTCTATCGATCCTTTGCTCCCGATTCGACCTCTTCATGCTTTTTAGATATGTTCCAACCTGTTAAGACTCTAATATGCAGAAAACACAAAAATGTCTTAATATGATGATTAAAAACTACAAAATATAATATATCAACTCCCCAGACTTATCTTTTTTTGCCTCAAGACAAAATAGTGAAGAAATCTAAAGTTGTGGGAGAATGAACTTGTACCTATGGTCATTGCAATGTCTAACAATTTTTTTAYTTTTTTTTTTTTTTTTAACCATGAAATTAATCAATTCAAACTATATTTTACCATAAGCATAGAATGTACCTTACTGAAGCCACTTCAATCAGTCCAAACTTTTTCATTGCTGACTCTTCTTCATTTAGTTATTGATTTGGGATTATCAATCAAACGTAAACACTTACTCTTGTGAAGTTCGAAGCAGTCTTTATACAATCATTTTCCTCTTTCTTTTCTTCTTGAATGATCGATTTTTTTCCTACTTTTCTAGGGTATCATTTTATTTTTTCTATCGATTTATCGATTTATCACTGCATAGATTTCACGAGGCGAGAATTGAAGGGTGTAACCATCAATGCCGGTTCTTCTTTAACTAAATCATTTATTTATTTATTATTATTATTATTATTATTATTATTATTTTTTTTTTTTTTTTAAGAGAAGAAGAAAAATTGTACCACCAGACGAGATCTTGCAGTTCATGGAGGTGTCATGTTCGATGAATCTCAAGATCGAATAGAAAGGATCATTTTCATTAAGGTGAAGAAATTTAAATGGATTTCCGAATGAGTGGTTACATTGGGTTTGTTGATCCGATGGGTTTTCCAATTTTCTGTTGTAATCTCATATTCCAATAGTCATTCAAATATTAGCATATTAATCAATAAGTTCGATTGATGCCTCACTAAAAACCTTTTCAGGGAAAAATACATCAGCTTCTCACGATATTCAAAAACAAAAACAACCAAATAAACCATTAGTTCAATAAGTACCTTCGGACTTACTTTCACATCCGGTGTGAGAATAAATGTGAAAGATACTGTAAGTAAATAAAGGGAAAAAGAAAAATCGAGGTTATAAAAACACTAATGTCGGCGATGCTCGCTCTCGGAAAAGAACACTGCTGCTTTCCAGTGCTGCGTCTCTGTAGGCAGCTAAATCGATGCGGCTCCTAACAGAGTATCTGTAGTCCTTGTCCAAGATGACAAGGTCGTGTCGAGACGGTATCGTACGAACTGCAAAGCAGGCGGTGGGCGAGGGCATTGTTCTTTGCCATTGCGGCGATCGATCATATGTTGATGGCATATTCGCATCATGATATGATCATCACGCGATCGATCGATTGAATTGTTGATCAAGCGGTCATTGCTTTCTTGGTCGATTGAAGAACGTGTAGGAATTGTGGAAATAATCGATCGATCGTATATTACGATCGATCGATCGGATGATTAAAACGTCAATACGATCCTTTGCTCGATTACTCTTCATGCTTTTAGACATGTTCCAACCTGTTAAGACTCTAATATGCAAGGAAAACACATGTCTTTATGATGATTAAAAACTACAAAATCGTAATATATCATCTCCCCAGACTTATCTTTTGCTTGTCTCAGCAAACAAAAGCTAAGCTGTGAAAAATCTGTTGTGGGAGAATGAACTTGTAACTATGGTCATTAATGTCTTAACAATTTTTTTTTTTTTTTTTAACCACATGAAATTAATCATTAATGTACTATACTTCACATAAGCATAGCTAAATGTACCTTACTCTGAAGCCACTTAACATCAAGTCCAAACTTTTCATTCTTTCTTCATTTTTAGTTATTCAATTTGGGATTATCAATCAAAGTAAACTTACTCTTGTGAATTACGTAAGTTGAGCGTCTTTATCTGATCCTTTTCCTCTTTCTTCTTAAGCTTGAATCGATTTTTTCCTACTTTTCTAGGGTATCATTTTATTTTTCTACTCGATTCTCATCGATTTATCACTCGTATAGATTTCCACGAGGCAGCGAGTGAAGGGTAACCATCAATGCCGGTTCGCTTCTTTAGCTAAATCATTTATTTATTTATTATTATTATTATTATTATTAGTTATTATTATTATTATTATTATTTTTTTTTTTAAGAGAAAGATAAAAAAGGGAATTGTACCACAGACATATCTTGCAGATTCTCTATGGAGGTGTCATGTTCGATGAATCTCAAGATCGATCGAAAGGATCATAAGGTGAAAGTCGGTTAATTGTCTGGATTTCGAATGAGTGGTTACTTCGGTTTGTTGATCCGATGGGTTTTCCAATTTTCCTGTTGTAATCTACAATTCCAATAGTCATTCAAATATTAGCACATTAATCAATAACGTTCATTGATGCCTTAAAAACCTTTTCAGGGAAAAAGAGTACATCAAACTTCTCACGATATTCAAACAAAACAAAACAACACTAAATTTAGTTCGATAAGTACCTCTCCCAGGACTTCTTTCACATCTCGGTGTGAGAATAAATATGTAGAAAGATACACATAAGTAAATAAAGGGAAAAAGAAAAATCAAAGGTTATAAAATAACCTGTCGGCGATGCTCGCTCTCGGAAGAACCTTGCTTCGGTGGGGCGTCTCTAAGGCGCTGGTCGCTTGCTCCTCAAGAGTATCCTGTAGTCCCTTGTCCAAAGACAAGGTGAGTCGATCAATGGGGGCAGTATGAACCCCAACAGGGCGGTGGGCGAGGGCATTGTATCTTCGCCATTGCGACGTCGATCATATGTTGATCTGGCGGAATTCTCGCATCATGATCGATCGATCATCGCTGGCGATCGTGATTCAGTGATCGCTTTTTCGTCGATTGAAGGCGTGGCGTTGGAATTGTGATGCGATCGATCATCGTTTATTACGATCGATCGATCGGATGATTAAAACGTCTTCACGATCCTTTGCCCCGATTACCTCTTCATGAGACATGTTCCAACCTGTTAAGACTCTAATATGCAAGGAAAACACAAAGGTACTAATATGATGATTAAAAACTACAAAATCATAATATATCAATTTTCTGGAGGAAGTGTACATGAAGTTACCGCCGGGTTTCGAATCGCCTAATCCGAACGTTGTATGCAGGTTAAACAAATCGATATATGGGTTGAAACAGTCTCCGCGGTGCTGGTTCTCCAAATTGTCAATGGCATTGATAAACTGGGTTTGTTCGGTCTTGCAGTATTCATTATTCACGCTGGAAAAACCGATTTAATTCTTATTTATGTCGATGATCTTCTTATTATGGGCAACGTAGAGAAGGAAGTAACAACTTTCAAGAAGTATTTGGCATCTCAGTTTCATATGAAGGATTTAGGTGTACTAATATTTTTTGGGTATTGAGGTTGCGAGGAATAAAGATGGTTTATCTATGTCAGTACGCTTTGGATATACTTGAACAGGATTATTGGCCTCGACCGGCGTTGATAACGCTCCCACCAACCATGGTTTAGCGTTATCAAGTCACATCATTATCGATCCGTCCTCATACCGTAGCTTCGTAAGCTTATCATATGCGGTTCATGTTTTGGCACAATTCATGCAAGCTCCTTTCTGATCAATGGGGCCGGCACTGCAGGTTGTTCGATACCTTAAGAACAGCCCAGGGAGAGGTATTCTTATTCATGCGAATTCATTGATTCTGAGGATGTGCGATTCGATTGGGCAACTTGTCCGTTATCTCGGCGCTCTCTCACAGGTTATGTGGTACAGCTTGGAGACTCTATAGTTTCTTGGAAGACGAAGAAACAATCGACAGTGAGCCGATCATCGGCGGAAGCCGAATATAGATCGATGGCTTTTCTTACTCAAGAGCTCATATGGGTCAAACGGTTAAGAAAGATATGGGGTTGATCATATAGATCCGATGGCGTATATAGCACAAGGCGGCGATAGACATATAAGAAATCAGTATTTCACGAAGAATGAAACATGTGGGAGTAGATTGTCACTTTATGCGAGCGAGATTATTTGGTATAATCAAAACCTATTATGTCACAACTACTCAACAACTAGCGGACATTCTCACAAAACCTCTTCTTTGGGCATCATTGATCTTCATGCTCCAATTTGAGAGGATGTCTTAGTATATGTCTTTGAAATGTCTTTGATATCCTTTCCTTATTTGAGTCTGTATGCTAGGTTTAGACAGAAGGTTAGAAGTATATATGTTTGTAATAAGCAGCCATCGATACTACAACAGGAAGAGAATTCTATTCTATTTCTCTCCTATTCTACATTTATCTACGTCTTTCCTAGCAATACCAAAAATCTGACTTGTTCTCTTATATTTTTTTTTCTTTTTGGTCATTTTCTTCTTCTATGTACGAGAGTCTAGTTTTTTGGGTCGTTTTTCAAAATTTGTGTTAGAAATTACGACCTATTCTTATGGGATTTATGTTTGCATTGAATAGAACACCTTTGTTAATACCATACTAATGCTCAAATGACTGAATTTTTTTTTTGACTTAAGAGTTCTATATCCCGTGCCCAAGTTTTGGAAAATGCATTGCTTAATCTATATTTTTCTAAAGTTTCTATCGTATTTAGACGTCATATGGACTTACTCTCTCGTCTAGGAGATGATTTGCATGTCAAGACACACAAGTTCTCTCTCTCTTTTTAAATATATATATATATATTTTATATATCTGTTTGCCATTTTTTTGTAACTCGAGTGGCGATTCTCACCTTTAGTTTGGTACCACCCCCATTATCCTATCTCATTTTGATCTCATACTCTTTTATTAATTTGAATAATTTGCAAACTTGTGCAGAAATGAGGGAGAATGGATAGATTGAGAGTGTATCCTTAGAAAAAAAATGAAATGGTGTTGGAGTTGTATACACTTTTAAGGATATGGAGATGAATAGTTGATCTATATTCTTCTTTGGTTTTGTGTAAAATATTGCACTTATTCTTGTTGTGCAAAACCAAAAATACTTTGAACTCCACTCCAAGAACTTCCATTCCAAGTCCTATAATTAAAAAATTTTTGATATTTTCTTTATGAGACCATATGTGATCGAATATTTGAATTTTAAAGAGTTGATGATTTGAAATTGAAGGTAAAAGCTAGCTATGATAACAGTGAATTAAAAATATTCATGATACCACTTTGATAGCTCGAATTTAATGTAAGCATCTTCTTCTTCGTCCTAAAATGTAAGTATGTAACATCACCCAATCCAGAATGATATCAAAGTAGAAATCTAGCTATCTTTGTCATCATTCTCGTATTTTAACATTATACGTATATGAATAATCTATTATTATTTGTACGGAAACATCAAAACTCGAGAGCTTCTTCATTGTTAATGTTGTTATCAAGCAAAGTGCGATTTTTTGGGCGAAATTTTCGGATCTTGTTTCTTCCCCAACTCTGGTCGGATGCTCGGCGGATCGTCTCCCTCGGCGGTTGGAGATGAGGTGTTGAAGATGACTATCTCAGCTGAAGGTGGTGTCTTATTGTCAGCAAAGCAATCTCCGGTGGGGATTAAAGCTGACAATGGAGGAAATCAAGAAATTGGTGGATCGAGTTCTCATAACTCGGTCAATAATCGGGAGCTGATGTTCAATGCAAGCAAACTCTCCGGCGAAGTTGCTTTGGATCCAGCTGCTGCGGAAGCTCCGTCTGCTCTCGGAGTCTCTTCTTCTCCGAAATTATCTCGTCCAGCTTCACCGGTGGTGGCTGCTGTGGCATCTCCAGATGGTGGACAAGCTCAAGTTGTTGGAAGGCTCTCCCCTGTTTTGTCTCCGGGAAAACAGAGCGGCGATTCAGACCCAATTACGGTCACCGCAAACGATGCTGTAAACACAAAAAAAAACTCTACAACTAATGTCGTCGTGGATGATTCTCCACCTGCTGAAGGTTACGTCGCTGGGTCAACTGAGCTCCAACCCTCTGCAAAATCTCCAACTCCATGACTCCCTAGTCTAGGAGCATGGGCAACGCCGTTGAAGATTCCTTTGCCTTCTATTCCATCGTCGTCATCTGTTCTCCGTGAGGTTAGCTCGAACCTCCCCCAAGATCAATCATCACTTGAATTTTGGCCTCCTCTCTCTGTTGGTCAACAAGTTCCTTCGAGCAAACAGACTCATGGTAAAGGTCTGAAGAAAGCCAAACTCGTGACACACAAAGTCATTACCAAAAATCCTATTGTTCCTAAGCCAATTGTTGACGAAATCTATTCTCCTGAAGTTAAGAAAGATGGACAATTGCGTTTCCCATGGGCGGCCAAGATGGATCCTTCTTTGAGGAATCTCTATCGAACGTCAATACCAACTTACTTGGAAGATGGAAAGTAACGATTCCGAGCCATATTCTTCTCCACGGTCCTGAAAACCAGAAAGAGTACATCATAGGCCAGTTCTATCGATGTTCAACTCCTTCAGGAGGGCTCATTAATGCTATAGTCAATAGGATTTGGGGCAGAAACTGCAAAATTTTCTCTCGAAAGTTAGGTGAAACATCTTACTTGTTCCATATACCGGATGCATCTACTCGCTCTTGGGTACTTCAGCGAAGTATGTGGCATGTGGATGATTGTTTAATGTTTGTTGCTCCTTGGAGCTCGGCAGCCACATTGTCTACTCTTGAGATCTCTACTATCCCAGTATGGGTGACATTAAAGAACATCCCGCACCAGCTTTACTCCATACCAGGAATAAGCCGTATTGCTTCAGGTTTTGGTGAGCCAATGCTCACTAAAAAGCCAAGGCTTGATCCTACCCTCATGGGTGACGCTAAGATCATGGTTGAAGTTGAGTTGGACAAGCAATTCCCTCAAAAGATTGCTTTGGATGACACAAAAGGGACAATCTCCATGGTTGATGTGGAATACTCTTGGATTCCCTCAAAATGTACAAGATGTGGGCATTTAGGACACAAGGAATCACGATGTTTGCATCAGCCTCAATCTATCATGGCAAAAAACAGTAATCAACAAGAACAACAACTCTCTACCCCTACCTTAAACGTTGGGGTCGGGCTTCTGTCCCTATTGAAGTTGATCAAACTACTACAATAATTGTTTCAGTCAAAGATGTTGTACCAAAACAACCAGACAGACCAACAGCATGCAACACAATCGTTACAAACTCGGAAACATCTCCGGTACTTGATAACCAAATCAAAGCACCGCCTACCGCTACACCCTCTAAGAAGCAAGATGCCCAGCCAAATGAGGTTTTACCTCATGGAACCTTATCTAAAGATAATCAAGTGGAACAAAAAAAAAAAACACTAGATGATCAGGAAGAAACAACTACTGAAATTCTACATGAATTGACAGTAGGAAAAGACCCGGTGTATTCGTCAAGCGAGGACACAGTTGATGAACACCAACTAATGGAGGAGACACTCCAAAGAAAATCGACCAGAGGCACAAAACCAACGCTGAAGGCTAAGGAGATGCAACGGTCGGCAAACAAAGGGAGAAGAGGGAAAGGTCGGAGAGGACGAGGTCATCGTTAGTTCCACATCCCACCTCCTTTTCATTATGTTTTCAATAATTATGTAATTTCTTGCGTATAATTTCGATTAACGCAATCTTTACTTTCAAAGCTTGTTTCTTGGCTCACATCCAAGTTATCTGTTCCCGAACTACCCCATTTTTTTTTTGGGTTCGAATATAATTTAACATTCTATTCAAAAAAAAAGATTTGTAGTAACAAAGAAATTATTAAAAATCTCAAAAACAATCATCAAGCGATTGTTTTAATCTTTTCGAATTGACTTGTTTTTGTATATAACCTTGGATCTATATTAGGTTAAACGCAACGTTACATTTAACATTGGTCATTTCGGGTTTTAAGGTTTCTACAAACGGAGAATTAAAATTTATTAAAAAATCGAAGTTCAGGGGCTTGAATTATAATATTTCTGGGTTTAAAAATAGATTCGATCAAACTTGAAGGTCTTTTCTGTCAAATCTATTTCTTCTTTCTTCTTGCAAAAACCTAAATTTTCGTTTGTGCTCTCAACATTTTTAACTTTTGTTGATCTTCTCCGTCCAATTCCCATGGATCGCTCTGTGAATCTCCTCGATTTAGCTTTAGGGTTTGATGAGAATCTAGCTAATCCATCACCACTAAATGGGAAGGTAGTACTTATCGAAGACTGTGTAGAGACCAGTGGTTCGTTTGTGCTTCACCAGCTGATGAAACGTGTTCTTTCTCCTCATTCCTCTGACGCCCTTATCTTTCTCGCTTTTGCTCGCCCTTTCTCTCATTATGATCGAATCTTGCGTAAACTGGTAAAAGTTTCAATCTTTTTTACTGTTTCGTCTCCGTTTTCATGGCTTTTCTACAAGGATTCTCAGTGTCTACCATTGTTCAGGGATGTAATTTAGCTACCCAAAAGACGAACAATCGATTGGTGTTCTTCGACATGCTCATGATGAAGTGTTCAGGTGAGACTTATCAGGTAAACAGTTGATTTGATTCTTCCTCGAACTTGTATCTCAGATGATATTATAACTGTGAATGTGATAAGTCTTTATGGAGGAAGATAGAAGTAGATTTTAGCTAATGCTTAATGTCACATCAGCTTAGTTAGTCTTTGATCAAGCATACTTAAGAGAGTTAAACAGACTTATTGGGCGATCTTGGATTTTGGATGGTTTTTGAGTGCCTTGGCTTTAGATAGAGTTAGGATATCTCTAGAACAAATCTTCTTACTAATGGTTTCGGTTTTGGTGATCTCTATTGTTTGATCATCAGTTCTTCCATGTAAGTGACGAGTTAATTACATAAAGTAGCAATTGTCTGATTGTCTCTGTTCTCTTCAAATCAGATTCTGAACCAAGAAGTTGTATTTTGAAGACAAATGATGAGTTTTATGTGGGGCTAGTTTAGATTCTACCTCCAGATGTGACTTATATTATTTAAACAAAATTTGATTTCATCTACTTGTGGGAGTTTCATTGTTTAGTGGTGTCATCTTTAAACCTTTTCGGTAAGGTGCCAATAAATCTGTTTTTCAGATAAGAAAAAACTTTCTTTTGCTGAAATCCTCTTAGCAGATGGTGATCACATGGAAGAGAATGTGAGTGCAGTTGCAAAACTATTTCGGGAGATACAAGAAACCGTTCGAAAGCTACACAGTGTAACTAATGGTAACATAACCGTTATGGTGGATGACATGTCTCTCCTGGAAATTGCTACTACCAGCAGCAATTCAGATCATGTCTTGAACTTCCTGCACTACTGCCACACCTTAAGTTCTGAAAGCGTAAGCCAGAGGCTCTAACCCCTTCTGAAGTACATTATAGGTTTTTTCTTCTTTTTGAGTCTTTTAACGGGCAATCTTTATTTTTCTCTGAAGACAGAATTGTTCATTGGTCATTCTCAATCATGAAGATATATATGCAAGCATGGAGAGATCTGCATTTTTGCTACAGATGGTGTGCCTTGCAGATGTTGTGATAAAGGCAGAGCCTTTAGCCTCTGGTTTAGCAAATGATGTACATGGCCAAGTAATCACAACACTCTTTTTCCTCCAAATTATTAATTGAACCTTTTATTTAACAATTTCTTGGTGTCTTAATGAATTTGCTGACTTATTGCACATACAGTTGACTGTTCTGAACAAGGGGAGAAGCAACTCAGGGCATGGAAGCTCGAGGAACAAGTTGCAGAATTTTCAATTCAGAATCAAAGAAAATGGTATCGACTATTTCTATCCCGGTTGCAGAAGCTGAGAATTCGAGAACGGTTTTGAGGGTTATCATGGTATGGTAGTGAGATGCATCTAGACATTTTGTTTTAGTTTTTGTAAGGAAGCTATTGCATTTAGGTTAAAAGATTTTGTACTCTGCTCAACAGTTTTTCCAAGTGTCTGGTGGTTGTCACTTATGACTTTACTTTGCTTTAGCTATTTCTCTGAGTACCCGAGACGCAAAAATTTCTAGACATGCTAAATTAGTAACATACTATATCTTTAGTAATTGACTCTGGATAGATGTAAAACGCTATTATGATCACTCGGCGTGTCTCCCATGACAGAGACAAGACTTACAAAAGTGATTGCATGATAAGGTAAACTACCATGTATCGGAACGACGCAAACACATGTAACTCTATTATTTTGGTGCACAAGATGATAAATTGTATGATCGGCTTCTCATCTAAGGCTCAAAACTGGCCATGCGCCAGGAGATGGCAGGGCAGGATGGATCACAAGGACCCTCTTACCTCTGTGAATATTTCATTTGGTCTTGCTGCCTGATTCATCACCCGTGATACCTTCTGCATAGATTATAAACAACCCAAGTCGTGATAATCATAGAAGAAAACATAGCAAAAGGGGAAAAAAAACAGGCGAATGAGCTTGTGGGAGCTGAGGGAAAATATCAAATCTCAGGATTTGTTGTGCAGGTTCCATGCCTTAGTATTTTGTGCTCTGGATTAGAAGAAATTCCAATTCTATAATTAAGTTAAGCCAGGACGAGACAATCATTGAACAAAACCAAACTTGAAATCCTACAGCTCAAGTCAGGCAAGTTTATTTCACATGAACGCAACATACAAGAGTTTACTCTTTAAGATCTAGAGTAGCTTAGCAACTTCAAGCAAAATGATTCAATCAATCAACTTCAATGTCAATATTTCGTATCATACAGTCTCCGCCATCTCAAGAGAACAAAACCCATCACAGCTGCAGCCAATGAAACAGACCAAACTGGACCAATCCTAAATGCAGAGTACTCGAGAAGCACAAATGGCACCTTCCACCACACAGTCTCTTTAATATTAATCTCATCATGACATCTCACATCCCCAACTTCTACAGTAGATACAACTCCACTATCTGAAACAATCTCTCCTTCACGATTCACAATCTCAGATTCTCCAGAAACCAATTCATTTCCCCCTGAGTCAGAACACGACTTACTCGAATTCTCAATAGGTTCTTTCAACACTCTCAACGTGTCTTCCATTATCGACTTCGAAATCATCTGATTCGAACACAAACTTGCTTGCATCCTCATAACGAGATAGAGTTCCACCAGTTAACACAGCAACAGCCTCACTCTCGAGGTGCTTCTCTTCAAAAGCTTCAAAATCACTCACCCTGACCTCACCATCACCCAATCAGAGATTATTGAGATTTGTTTTAACTTTTTTGAACATTCTATTTATTTAATGTAAAGGAAATCGAATACTAGTGTTTAAATATTTGTCTAATGATGTAATTTCAAAGGAAAATAATTTGAGTCAAGGTTAACGGTTTATTTCTGTGGCTTTTTTTTTTTATATCAGAATTCGATTCGCAAACCGCGTTACAGGATTTACGGTATGAGTCGGATCATGTCGACTCAAATGATGTTAAAGAAATGATGTAATTTTAATACATAAAAAGGGAAATGAAGGATTTCATTATCCTCCAACGTATGGTTAGGAGATGTAATTTTGGATTTTTGATCTTTGCATCATCGACTGGGGAAAACAATAAGGGCTAATCACAGGAAGGAATAATGTTTATTTAGTATCAAATCGAGAGAAAAAACAAAGTCAAAATCATCTAAAATGACTATGATATGGAAGGCTTGGTATCAAAATGTCGATATTTCAGAACCGTTGTCAAAAACATCAGGTTTTGTCATACGGTATGCAATATGAAGGTTCATGCAAGAGATGTTATATGGTCTATACTTTTAAGATATATATCCCCTTAATATTATTTAGAAAGTACAAATAAAAAAAATAACCTTAATATATGTTAATATTTATTTTCTTATGCCATTGATATTAAGACCATTTGCTAATTTTTTATTAAGGTTATACTTGTAAATTTAATTAGCACCTAAAAAGAATTAAATCGCGATATTTCAGGATATCATTCTTTTGACTAAGGAATATTCAAAGATTTGTAATATCTTTTGAATAATACATTTATAGAAATAAAAATTAATTTGTTAAATGACAAATAATAACATAACTCAAAATTATTATTTAAATATTAAAATCATTGCAATATTATAATCAAAACTTTTGAATAAAACTCAAATCTAAACCTAGTAATATATTGAAAGTAGTAATTGTATTTTACAATATATATTTGAAAATATATAACTATGTAATAATTTTTTATTACAAAATATAATAAAAATTATACTAAAAATCATGAAAATAAACAATATCTTGTAAAATAGTAATTGTATTTTATGATCTAGATAATATAATTTATATTATAAAGTAGTTATTATGTAAAAAATAGATAATATAGTATATATATAGAATAAAACCTTGTGTGTAAATTACACAGTGTAATCCAGTCCAGAGGCAGAGGGGAAGGTGGAGAAATCAATTGTGGCGAGCATCTCTCTGAGTGGTTATGATGATGAGCTCTACTTGGCGCAATGCACTTACGAGATGACTCGGGTTGTATAAACCATTGCTCCGAGAACACTTAATTCTAATCCCATCATGTATCATTGCGATTATTGGATATTTATATTTCTAAGATGCCTTTAAGTAACCCATGAACATTCATCATATGATTTATTTCTTTACTTATGCATGAAACGGCGTTGGTAGAAACATTTTAGGGCTTCAACGAACATCTTGTTCTCTGTAAAGCAATGGTCATCAGTGATGACTCATCACAAACTGTTGGATGAAATACTCAAAAGTAAAAACGCTTACACTAGTTGTAAAAACAGTCTTTTTTTTAAAGTGAATATAGTTTAACATTTATTTTAAAAAAAACACGAGAAATTACAGACTCAAAAAAATACACCAAAATTACAAAATGAAAGTAAAATACACCAAGTTGACAAAAAAAAAAAAAACTAAAATACACCATAATTACAGACTCAAAAAGCACACCAAAATGCTTCATATAGACCGTTTTCCCCAATAAACATGTAAGATGAAGAGTGACCATACAATAATCACATCTATAGAACCACATCTTTGCATTTAAATTTTGATTTGCATATCTCACACCAATAATGAAGATTTGTTGCATCTTCTTCGCCATAGGAAAGAGTGAGTGGACACCTATCGTGCTTGTAGTGTGCCACGGTAGGCAGGGTAGCGCATCGGGCTCCCAACATTAGAGTTGCATTTCATACATTCTAGGAAATAAGGTGAACATGAAATAGACATACAACCCAAAGATATTCCTTTGATCATTAAATGGATGTCTCTCACGGATAAAAGGATCTGGAAGTGAAGCGTACCTGGCGTCTCGTTGATGCTTATTAACAAAACAAAACTGAGACTTTGATTGTGGGACTTTATATATGTCAATGGAACTTTTTTCCATGTACTATTATTATGGGTCCTGTCTCTTTGTTTTTATCAACGGCTAGTGACGTTTGAACTTGTTTTTCTTCTGATAGTTATATAGTCAATTTCTGTCCTTTTGTTTTTAGTTTTTTTTTTTGTCACACGGAAAATTCATTCATAAATTACTTTGTTTCCTTTGTTTAGTTATTTAACTTTGTTTCCTAATAACCCATAAAAAAAATTAATATAAGTGTCATTGGATGACCACTAAGTTTTATAAGAGCATCGATTAAACAAAGACTTTTTAGTGGAGAGAAAAAGAGACTTGCAAGGAGATCTGAGATTCAACTTTTTCTTCTTCAATCTTCTTGTAGTATACGACCATGGAATCTGAGGGAGTTTCAGTATCGTTGATCCACGAGCATGTTATGATGCCTTGGAATGATCTGAGGAGAGGTGATTGCTGTGGACGCTCAGGATTTACTAGTGGTGGCTATTACTGCAAAAGCTGTGACTTCTTTGTTCACAGGAAAAGTGTTGACGAGTCCCCTGAAGCTATCAGTGAACACCCATCTCACTCTGTTCACACTCTTAAGCTTAAAAGTAGAACAGGCCATTTAGAGCTGAAGCTTCACACTTACCCTCATTTATGTAATTTATGTTACAGGGACATCGTGAATCTATCCTATCGTTGTTAGATCTGTGACTTTGAAGTGGATCTATTCTGTGACAAGTACCCACCACCAGAGGTTATTGATAATTCCGAGACGCATCACCACAAGCTCACCCTTCTCAAGAAGTGGATCTGGTTTGATTGCAACGCTAAATGTGGGAAGACTGGTTATGGGGCTCCTTACAAATGCCATGAATGTGATGTAGCCTTCCATGTGGATTGCGTATGGAATCTGCCGGAGGCAAAACAACCGTCAGAGATAAACCACACTTACCACCCCTTACATCCTCTTAAGCTCCACACAGGTCAACCACGGGAATATTCCGATAGAAAATGTCGTCTTTGCGCAAGAAAGATTGATGATAGATTTTGGGCCTGTTTGTTTTATCATTGAGATGATTTATCTGGATGAATATGAAAATTGATGTTTGTTTAGTGTCTAAAATAAACGTCATCCAGATGAACCATCTCAATGAGTTATAAAAATTAGGCAAAAATTTTAAATTCATCTAGCTAATCCAAATTGGATCATTTGAATAGAGATGAATCAGTCAAAATAGCAAATACCAAATATATCTCTCACTAAATAAAAAAAAATAAAAAATACCCTAAATCCAGAGATTTTCCGCCAAAACCACAAGTTTACATTTTTCCCCCAAATACACGAGTCCGCATTTTTCCCACCAAAAACACGGTTTCACAATTTTCCCAGCAAAAACACGAGTTCACAATTTTCTCGTAAAAAACACGGTTTTACATTTTTCCCGCGAAAACACAGTTTCACAATTTTTCCGCCAAAAACACAAATCCGTATTTTTCTGCCAAAAACACGAGTCCATATTTTTCCCCCAAAAACACGAGTCCGCATTTTTCTGCCAAAAACGTAATTTCATTATTTTCCCGCCAAAAAACATGATGACAAAATGATAATATATGATGATAATAATTATTAATTAGTTATTTTTATATTTATTGTTATTAAATTATTAATTAATTATATTTATTTTTATGGATCAACTCATTTAACCATTATAAGTTATAACCATCAAATTAATTGGATTTATGGGTTAATTTCTAAATGTCAAAAATAATAATTTGAAAAATATTTATTTGTAAATATATTTTAAATCAAGAATTAAAATTAATATGATTAAAGTTAAGGTTAAAAATATGATTAGATTAAAGTATGAGTATTTTAGTCATTTTCTTATTAAAAACATTTAGATTGAGATGAAAATTTACAAAAACTAAACAAACAAAAAAATGTTCATTGGGATGGATTATCCAGATGAAAACTCAAAATGGAAACAAACAACATTTAAATAGACCATCTAAATGGAGTATTTAGATGAATTATTTGGATGAAAATATTACATGAAGAAACAAATAGGTCCTTTATCATTGTTCTGCTTGTAACTTCAGCTTGGATATGCGTTGTATTTTGAACCCACCACCACAATCTGTTCTGGATTTGAAAGCACCTTTTTCCCAAGACTTGATTCTTTTCTATGTAATGCTTGCGGTCTGAAGGGAGATCGAAGCCCTTACGTATGTTTTCAATGTGTTTTCATGATCCATCAAGACTGTCTTGACCTTCCACGCCTCATAAACATCAATCGGCATGATCACCGTGTTTCTTGCACTTCTGTTCTTGGTGTTGTGAGTTCTGTATGTGGAGTTTGTCGCTAGAAGGTGGATTGGACTTGGGGCGGGTTTTCTTGTCAGAGTTGTCCTGACTATGTCGTTCATTCGAAATGTGCCACTAGAGATGATGTGTGGAACGGGAAAGAACTCGAAGGAGTACCTGAAGAGACAGAAGATATAGCACCATATGTGGTAATAGATGACAACACAATACAACATTTCAGCCACAAAGAGCATTACCTAAGATTCCACGCTGATGGTCTTCTCTCGGAGGAAAAAGAAGCGTTGCAACACTTGCTCCCACCCATTTGTCTCCAATCCTTCTATGGCTGTATCGATTGTGATTTCATTCTTCACCAAAACTGCGCTGAATCTCCTAGAAGGAAATGGCATGTGCTACACAATGACCGGCTTACTTTAGTTACAAGCATGGACTTCTTTCCTTGTGCAGCTTGTGATAGAGTGTCCAATGGTTTAATGTACCAGTGTGGGGATATGGAGTTAGATGTTCTGTGCGGTTCAATTTCTGAGCCTTTTGTCCATCCTAGCCATCCCCATCCCTTATATTACATTCCACCAGATAGGCCAAAAGAAAAGCAATGCAATGGTTGTAACAACTGGCCAGTTTATGTGCTTACGTGCATTGAAAGTGGTTGTGGATTTGTCTTATGTTTCCATTGCACCACTTTACCACAAGTGGTAAAGCATAGAGTAGACGATCATCCCCTCTCATTATGCTATGGCGAAAAGGCAAGTGGCAAATACTGGTGTGACATTTGTGAGAAAGAAACGAATCCAAAGACATGGTTCTACACGTGTAAAGATCACCGACCTAGTTTGCATACAAAGTGCGTGTTGGGAGACTTATCAGGGCTCATGCCAAGAAGCACAATATATTATTATAGCATATCATTTCAGATGGTGCTCAATAATAGTATATCTCGTCTATTTTGCAGGATGTGTAATTCACATTGCATGTATCCTATTAGCTTGAAGATGTTTGGAATCTCAGATCACATTTGCTCTTGACAATGTGCAAATGACCTATATTGGCAGAACTTTGCAGCTAGAAGATCGTTAAGATAGATCGTTAAAACCCAAAAATGAAATAAAGTTTGTGAAGCCAAGATAGTCGTTTTGAATTCAGTTATTCTTCAATTGAAAGTTTATTTTCACTATGAGTTGCTTTTCTTTATGTATTACTAGAAATTTTAATGACATTATTTAAACCTTCATATGATAAGGTGGGCATAATTCTCATCTTGTCCTGTCCCATTTTCAGTCCTGAATTCATGGTCTATACGGAAATACATTCCCATATGGTACAAGCTTTTAATTCCCGTTTGGGAACGGAATGTGAATGAAAATTCCCGAAATTCTATTTGGGACCAGTTATAGATTAAATATGATACTTTGTATATAATTATGTATATACTATATAATAGTAAAATATTAAAAAATATAGAATATTATACACAAACAAAATATTAAACTTCCTAATTCTTCCAAGATGTTACAGAAGTTACATATTAAATATATTTCATATTATTTACAATTCTATTTTGTCTTGTATAAATGGAAAGTTTTTAATTTATTTTGACTTATTATGACTAAGTGGTTTATATTTAGTGGATTATAATATAGTTTGGTTTGTTTGTGACTTTTAAGTTTATAAATGGTAAATGATATATATATCATTTATATATATATATATATATAACACATGCAAAAGTTTGTTTTTCATTTGCTTCTCTTTATATATGATACATGATAAATGTTAGATGAATATGTTTTTATTTTTATGATTGTCAATTTTTTGGGAATTTTTGTTCCCGACCTGTTCTATTCTGTCCCACCCCGTTTCTGTCCCGCATTTCAAATAGGGCATAAAGGGGACCTCTTTTTATTAACAAATTCTTTTCTCGTTTCCATTTCAGCAAAGTCATGTCCTGACCTCCTGTTTGTCCACCCCTATGATAAGTTATATAAATGTTTGGTATAAGATTTTTTCATATTAATGTAGATCTTATAGACAAAATTTTAGAAAAAGATATTTTCATATGTTGAAACATTTTTATTACTAGTGTAATTATTTTGAAAGACATTTATCATGAAATAGGATCAGATACTCTACACAAAATATTGGCACTAATTATATTTATTAGATATTTTGAGACATACTACATAACTTTTGTCTCTTTCGGGTAAATTTAATTTTTGTGCCATACTACCATTCAGTTCTCATATAACCATTTTAACGTCCAATCTCGAAGTATTATTAGCAAAGAAGGAGAAGGAGTCTAATAAATTAATAATGAATGCAACTTTCCATTTCTAATATTGAAATTCATTTATTTTGTAGAGTGAATTATATAAAAGAAAGAATGATATGTATGAACTGAATTAGCCAATTAGGTCTTTATGTTAAACAATGGAATAATGGTAGAGTTTTTTTTTTTGTGAATTAAAATTAACGGTAGAGTAAGTTGAGTAAAGTTTATTATGATCACAACACTGAAATTTGGTTATTTAAGAAAAAAAATGTAAAGCATCAAGAGAACTACTGACTTCAACACCATGGATATCAGATAAATGTATTATTAAAATAAAGAATATTGACCATTTTGCAAATGATTTTCAGAACTTCATCTTCTTAACATTTAAAAGTCATCGTCAAATCTTATGTCCTTTCGTTGTTCGGAGGAAGATGGCTCATTGTTGACTGCTGAGGTTTCTAGTGAGGAGATTAAGGAAACTCTTTTTAAAATGCCGAATAATAAGTTTCCTGGTCCTAATGGTACACTTCTGAGTTCTTCATAGCTACTTGGGATTTAATTGGAAATGATTTCATTGCAGTGATAAAATCGTTTTTTCAGAAAGGCTTTCTTCCAAAGGGTTTAATTCTACCATCTTAGCTCTTATACTTAAGAAACAACAGCTCTTGACATGAGAGATTATCGGCCCATCTCTTGCTGCAATGTCCTCTATGAAGTTGTCTCTAAGATTTTGGCGAATAGGTTGAAAAAGATTCTGCCAAGGTAAATATCCCTTAACCAATCTGCTTTTGTTAGTGAACGCTTGTTGATGGAAAATATTTTATTAGCTTCCGAGCTAGTGAAGGATTACGATAAGGACACTATTGCCCCTCGATGTGCTTTAAAGATTGATATAGCTAAGGCATTTGACTCGGTTCAGTGGGAGTTTTTGCTGAATACGTTGGAATTCTCTTTTATAAACTGGATTCGACTTTGTATTACTACAGCTTCATTTTCAGTTCAGGTCAATGGAGAGCTAGTAGGGTATTTTGGCAGTAAGAGAGGTTTGAGGCAGGGGTGTGCTCTTTCACCTTACCTATTTGTTATCTGCATGAATATTTTGTCTCACTTGATAAACAAAGGGGCCGTTGAGAGAGTTATTGGCTATCATCCTCGTTGTAAAAATATTCAGCTCACTCACTTATGCTTTGCAGATGACTTGATGGTTTTTATTGACAGAAGTGAGCGATCGATACAGGGAGTAATCTCAATTTTTTACTCCTTCGCAGCAAAATCAGGTCTTAAGATGAGTATGGAGAAATCTACTCTCTACCTCGGTGGACAAGCTATCAACTCTCGGACTGATTTTTCTACACGTTTCACTTTCTCTCAAGGAGAGTTACAGGTCCGTTACTTAGGCTTGCCTCTCAAGACGAAAAGAATGTCGAAAGCTGATTATGTTGTTCTTATTGAGCAGATAAGGAGTATATTTCGTTATTGGACTACTAGGTTTCTTTCGTATGTTGGTCGTTTATTTCTCTTAAAATCAGTGATAATGAGTCTAGTGAATTTTTGTATGAGTGCTTTTTGTCTTCCGAAGGGTTGTATTGATAAGATTAACGCTTTATGTTCGGTTTTTTATGGTCTGGGCCAGAGCTTAACACAAATAAAGCAAAGCTGGCTTGGAAAGATGTTACAATGCCTTATTCGAAAAGTGGCCTTAGTATTAAATCTCTTGAAAATTTCAATACAGTATGTTGTCTTAAGCTGTTATGTAGGATTCTCTCACACAAACCATCTCTATGGGTTCATTGGATGCATAAGAATTTGATCGGATTGAACAACATCTGGAAGATAAAAGCTAATACCAAAAGGGTCCTGGATGTGGCATAAACTCTTGAAATATAGAGAATTGGCAAAAGGTTTTCATAAGGTGAAAGTTGGAATTGGTGATTCAGTTTCTTTCTAGTATGATTCATGGTCTTCTTTGGGAAGAATTATTGACATAACAGGATTGAGAGGGATAATAGATTTGGGTATTTCTGAAAATACTTTGATCTCCGATATGACTGTTTGTCGTCATCGACATCACAGATCACCAGCTCTTAATGCTATCAAGGAAGAGATTCACAATTTTCTTGATCGTTTGCCCCAGGGCCATGACATTCACACATGGCATCGACATTCTGATTCTTTTTGCGAAGAATTCTCTACAAGCCATACAACCAATCTCATCCGTACTTTCAGGCCACAAATAGCTTGGTATGTCAATGTTTGGTTTAAACATTCAATACCTAAGTTTTCTTTTCAGGTTTTACTAGCTTTTATCAATCGTTTAACTATGGGAGATAAAATCAAGCAGTGGAATTCAAACTATAACTCAACCTGTCTTCTTTGTGGTATGTGTGAGGAAACTCGTGATCACATGTTCTTCTCATGCCATTACATGAAACCTATATGGACTGCTCTAGCGATGAAGCTGATGGGAAACCATTTCTCAACGAACTAGGAGACGTTCACGGCTAATTTCAGCTCAATTCAGTCATTTATTCATTGATTTCTCCTTCGATATGTATTCACATCAGCTGTTTATCATATTTGGGGGGAGAGGAATGCTAGAAGACATGGCAAGACTCCATCAACGCCACGACGACTCTTTTTGACCATCGGAAAGGGAGTTCAGAACAGGATATTAACAATCCCGACGACAGACCACCTTTACAAAAACTGCTTTTTCACATGGCTTACCAATCTCAGATCCATCTAAGCTTCAACAATCAGACAAGTGTGATTAATCTTCGGTTAATCATTTGCTCTAAATGTCTTTCTAATTCGGTTCTTAATGAACAACAAGTACTCTTTTCCCATCGTTGGTCTTGTCCCAACAAATTTTTCCAACTATGGGTTTTCCAACTTTGGGTTTTAATGAGATTATTGTTCATTACACGTAAAGAGTCCGAATCCATCTTTTTCAAATTTAAGTTGCATTTATTGTAAAAACGTTTATTTTTTCTTTATCCTAAATATAATTTAACATTCATACAAAAAAAAAATTATCGTCACGTTGAAAGCGAAAGAAACTGTTTTTTATTTCTTCTTTTTATTCTTTTAAATTTGAGTAGATATTATTGCTGATCTTTAGAAGGATCTTGAAGCTGAGAAGTTAATCTAACCATGTCTTGTTGTTGTTAAGATGCTTTCTTCCATCTCTTTCTTGTTGTCCATTCATGACTTTAACTCAAAACCTTACTTGCTTATCCATGGTTGTCCCAATACGACAACGTTTGGCAGTAACACCACTTTTCCTCCATCTCCAACATCTTCTCCTCAGGGACCTGGTTCGACTTCTTTCTTACTTCTTCCTATGGACCCATTTCGAAAGCTTTTACCTTTTAAGAGGTTTTGGTATTTGTACGACATTATCTGATCTTTAAAACACAGGGAAAGTTGGAAATTACACAGCTATAATTATCATCATTGGTGTATCAATTGGAGTTGTTGTTCTGCTTTTTGTTATTGGTTTCACTACAATGAGAACAAGGAAGAACTCCGGTACAACACCTGCACTTGATGGTAAAAGTTTATAGACAGGACCAAAACATAATTGGGTTTTAAAATGTCAAATTACATGAAACTTTTGATTTGTAACAGGAGATTATATTACACGTGACGACTCGGTGCAAGTCGATTTTTTAGGACAATTCAAGCTGCAACACATAATTTTCAGCCGGAATTAAATTCTGTAATCGATACATAATTGATAGAACTAGGAACATACCTGCTTGTAGATTTGGTATACTCTAAGTCTAAGCCATCTTGGTCCAATTCGCGCCTGTTTAGGCAAAAATCCGGGTACTTGAGGCACAGGTAAAGTTTTGTTTAGGCAAAAATCCGGGTACTTGAGGCACATGTAAAGTCCTGTTTAGGAAAAAATCCGGGTGCTTGAGGCATAGGTAAATGTTGAGATGTGATTCCAAGATAAATACATTAAATTACGTTGTTATTTTCTATTCCTTAGGTCAGTTACTTGGTTTAATTTGGGATTTTAATTTCTACAGATTGTGGATTCATGGGTGAGTTCATGAGGTTATTGGGAGTTAGTATGATTTATGGGTTTCTATAAATTCATGTGTTTTCCTTTCAATTTCAATCAATCAGAGTATTATTCAGAGAAAGAAACTTGTACCTTTTTGCCTCTGTTCTTCAATTTCTTTTTATCCAGATTTGTTTCTGTTCTAACATTGTGGTATCAGAGCAAAGGTCTCGGTCCCATTGATCCTACAAAGAAGAAAAAAAGGTGTGAAGCCATGGCAGGCAATGGAGCAAACCAGCAAGCTCTTCTTCCGTTATTTAAAGGTGAAAGTATCATCTTTGGAGTCTTAAGATGAAGACGATGTTTAGATCTCAAGAGATTTGGGATTTGGAAGAAAATGGTTTTGAAGATGAAAAACCAGCAGAACCTATTCAGCGATTACGGGAGAATCGCAAGAAAGATGCAAATTGTGAGATCAGCATTGGACGAAGACATTTTGTCTTGGATCCTAACTGTGGATACATCTCATGAAAATTGGGAGATCTTGAAGTAAGAGTACCTGGGAGAACAGAAGGTAATCACTATCAAACTATTGACTCTTCGTCACAAGAAATATGCATTTCTCAGATTTTCCATCAAGCTTTTTTTTTTATGAATATCAATAAGAGAGTAGCCAACACTGTTTCTTACCATCTCCACTACTGTTCTGTTTTTCCTTTCTACTACACTGTTTTGCTCTAGTGTGTAAGCTGTAGTAAGCTCATGATGTATCCCTTCTTTCTCACAGAATTGGTTGAACTCAGTGGATATGAACTCTCCTCCTCTGTCTGTCCGCAACACCTTGACCTGCTGCTCACTTTGTTTCTCCACAAGGGCCTTGAATTTATTAAACACTTCGAATGTCTCTCTCTTAGATTCCATTAAATAAACCCAGCTCATCCTGCTATAATCATCTGTCAACATGAAAAAATACTTGCTGCCACCAAGAGAAGCAGTCTGCATCGGACCACATAAATCAGCATGAACAATCACAAGACGTTGAGTTGCTCTCCATGAGTTTCTTACTAGGAATGAACTACGAGTTTGTTTCCCATATATGCAATCTTCACACAGCTTAAAACCATCAATCTATGGTAAACCAATAACCATATCCTTTTGATTTAACACCTTCAACCCATTACCATGTAAGTGCCCATACCGTAAATGCCACAACTTCGAAATATCTGAAACTTTAGCAACCAGAGCACTTGTTTCAACATAAGATATTTCTAATGGATATAAGTTGTTTGCTACCTTTTTCACCACTGCTAAGGTAAGGTCTGATTCTTATCCTTGATAACACATGCATTCCCATCAAATCACACAGAGCAACTATTTTCAACTATATGTCCTATGCTTAACCGATTTTGTGCTAGATTAGGAATGTAATAGATATCATAGATGAGTTTAAGAGTACCATGACCAGTTTGGATAGCAACGATTCCTCTCCCTTCCACATGAACTTCTTTGTCATCTCCAAGCTTCACCTTCAGCTTGTGCGACTCATTTATCTCCTTAAACAATGATTTGATGCCCGTCATGTGATTCGAACAACCGCTGTCCAAATATCACACAGTTTTAGATGATTTCTCACTTTTGTATGCCATAAAAGTATGGGCTGCTCATCCTCTTACTCAACAAAAACTTGCATTGCTTTTTGATTGTTGATAGACTGATCAAAAGAACCTCTTCCTCTGCCTCTTCCATAGGCTCCACGACCTCCAAATTTGCCTCATCTTCTACCAGCTCCAAAAACATTGTTCCATTGCTTTTTTTTTTACCAGACTGCTCTTCCTTCACCTGGAATGCCTTCTCCTCAGTCTTGTCAAGCTTCTTACCAAGATGATCCACATGAGACAACAAAAAGCTCATAATCTCATCAAAGGTATATGAACTCATATCATTAACTTCCATAATTGCAGGAACCACATATTCAAACTTTGGAGTCAGACTTTTAAGAACTTTACTCACAACAGTTTCGTCGGACGAAAATTCAACATAAGATTTCATCTGACTAACAATGGTTGACACTCTAGCCAAATACTCTTGTCTGGTTTCTTTCTCATTCATCGAAAGCGTTTCAAACTTGTGATGAAAAGTCTGTAGTTTGACAATGATTACCTTCTGATCTCCTAGGTACTCTTGCTTCAGGATCTCCCAAGCTTCATAAGATGTATCCACAACTAGGATCCGAGACAAAATGTCTTCGTCTAATGCTGACTGAATCAGAAATAACGCCTTTGCATCTTTCTTGCGATTCTCCCGTAATCATTGATCAGCACCGGAGAGAACACCATATGAAGCATGGTGTGGAAGAAAACCTGGGGTAAGTCATTTGAAAGTTTTCGGTTATGTTGGCTATTCTCTTCTTGATGCTCATAAAAAAAAAACTTGATGGAAAATCTGAGAAATGCATATTTCTTGGATATTGTTCATAGCCTAAAGGATATAGATTGTATAATCCTGTGAGTGGGAAGATTGTTGAAAGCAAGAATGTTACCTTTGATGAGAATGAAGTTTGAAGTTGGCGTGAAGGTGATAATGGTGAACTTGTGGAAATTTTTGCTGACATCAATGATGTACATGAAGTCAATCAATGTATAGCTGGTTCTGAAGTTACTACACCAGTAAATTCAGTCCCAAATTCACCTAATTCCAATACTAGCAATGAGTCAAGCAATAAAGAAGGAATGAGTCAAACAATAAAGAAGGAAGTTCAAGCTCTAGTCCACATCAAAAATTCAGATCCTTGCGAGACATCTATGAAGAAGCACATGCACTTTTCATGTCTGATCCAATGATATTCAATGAAGCAGTAGAAAAAGAAGATTAGCAAAAAGCAATGGTTGAAGAGATCGCATCCGTAGAGAAAATTCAAACATGGCAACTAGTTGAGCTTCGTGAATGTAAACACTCAATTGGTGTGAAGTGGGTATTCAAAACTAAGTATCATGCATATGGTAGCGTTCAAAAATATAAGGCAAGGCTTGTGGTCAAGGGATATGCACAAGAATATATAGTGGATTATGAAAAATCGTTCTCTCCGGTGGTAAGGTTTGACACTGTAAGAACTCAAATTGCCTTTGGAGCTTATATACATTGGCTAATATATCAGTTTGATGTTAAGTCAGAGTTTGAGTTAGTTGGGTTCACAGACAGTGATTGGGCAGGATGTTTGAAAGACAGAAAAAGTACTTTTGGATATGTTTTCTATCTTGGTTCAGGTGCAATTTGTTGGAGTTCAAAGAAACCACATGTGACAGCTTTATCAACAACTGAAGCTGAGTATATTGCAGCACAACAAGCAGTTTGGTTAAGGAGGATTCTAGCAGATATCAAGCAAGAGCAAAAGACGGCGACAACCATTTTCTGTGACAACAAGGCAGTAATAGCAATGACCAACAATCCCGCATATCATGGAAGAACGAAGCATATATCACTCAAAGTTCATTTCATCAGAGACTTGGTTAATGAAGGTTCAGTTGTTCTAGAGTATTGCAACACAAATGAGTAGAATGCAAATGTTCAAACAAAGGCATTATCCAAGAACAATTTCGATTATTTCAGAAGTAAGCTTGGAGTATGCAAGTTTGAATCAAGGGAGAGTGTTGAGATGTGATTCAAAGATAAATGCATTAAATTACGTTGTTGATTCCTATTTTTAGGTCAGTTACTTGGTTTAATTTGGGATTTTAATTTCTACAGATCGTGGATTCATGGGTGAGATCATGGGGTTATTGAGAGTTATTATGATTTATGGGTTTCTATAAATTTATGTATTTTCTTTTCAATTTCAATCAATCAGAGTATTATTCAGAGAAAGAAACTTGTACCTTTTTCCCTGTGTTCTTCAATTTTTTTTTCCATATTTGTCTCTGTTCCAACAGTAAAGTGGTTGTGCCACTAGTGGGCATCACCATGATCCCTGGTAACAATGGACGATCTGCAGGATCTTCTTGAATAGACAACAATGTTATATGAATGTATCTAGTAGCCTCATTACTCTGATAACTTTCTCCTATGATTGGATCCACCAGTTCTTACGGTGACCCATTTCTCCAAAACGACAACTAAGTCGTCACAACCACGACACTCGAAGAAGCATTTCGATATAAAAAGCATCCCTAATCTCAAGGCTATGGGCAGAGACTTGGAGGATAAGTGGTGTTTGTGTAGTGGATGGTGTTGAGGAAGACATGCGCAAGCTTCATCGAGAACAAACTTTCATTGCATACAATTGTAGAAATTATCAGAAATTTTTATTGGAAGGTAGCAAGCCTCACAAAACATCATCTCATCAATGAAGGCTATTGTTCTTGTTGAGTCTTAGATGATGTTGATGACAAAAGTGTTGTATTGTTTCCTCATCAATCTTCACGAATGGGTAGATGTCCTCTTCAGGTTCTTCAGGCACTCCTTCAAGATCTTTTTCATCCCACACATGTTTACTCGTTGCGCATTTTGAATAGACAGCATAAAGACATCCTTTTACGCAAGTGTATTGCCCGTAATTGATATCTACAGCTTTGCCACAAACTCCACAAGAAAATTTATTGGGAGGAAGGAAAGAATTGAAAGAGAGGTGGTGAGGGTGACGGTTGATTTTGATGACCCGAGGTAAATAGATACATTTTCTGTGGACCATGTAGTTACCTGATAACACCTAATACCACACTATTTTATTTGATAAAAAGCATTAATATGTGATTGCTATTTATCCGATGTCACATTAGTTTATGAAATAAACCAATTACGCGCTAATGCAGATAGTTTTTTGGTTAAATCGCACAAAATTGATTTTGCTCTTATTAACGATTTTACCTAATTATGTAAAGAAAAAATATTTATAATTAACCATTTAATTAAGTAAGAAAACCATTCGTTAATTTTGCCATTCGTCGTGATCTCATGTATTGCGGAGAGAGCATGTCTATCGTGGAGGTGTCGTACATACATAACCGTTTGTTGTGGATCCGAATTACAAGAAAAGTTTCGTCATATAATCATTGTTCGTGGAAACTTTTTATCATAATCACATATGGTGGTAGTTAAATATCATCATAATATAACATAGTTAGATCAATGTAATAAACGAAAAATAATGTTGACTCTTGTTGGGCTTAATTTTGTGTGGTCATTGTAGCAGTCAACGTACACACTTAAAAGTTTATGATTTATTTCGCGATATAAGAAAAGTTTCGTACTTTTTTTATAATTTCGTAGAATCATTGTTTGTGAAAACTTTTTATGATACTCGCTACTAGTAGTTAAAAATCATTATAATATGGTTAGATCAATGTAATAAACGAAAAAAAAAATGTTGACTTTTGGTGGGCTTAATTTTGCTTAGTCATTGTAGTAGTCGACGTAAATTGGGTAATCAACACACTTAAAAGTTTATGATTTATTCCGCGATATAGGAAAAGTTTGGGACTTTTTTTTGATAAATTCCCCCATATGATTGATTTAGCCTCAAATCTAAAAGTCGTCGCTGACTCAGAGCCTGTGGTTAGTTAAGCGATTTCTACCTCTCCCACCGCTGATCGAGAATCTTACGGTTCCGCTTAATCAGCCTTCAGGTATACTATTTGTTCCATGTATAGCTCCCAGATTTAGAGAAATTTCATCTTTTTAGAAGCATACGTGATTCCCCTAGTTCGGAAATCAGAGCTCGTAGAAATCGAAGCATCGCTTCGATCAATTTTAAATCTTGGTTCATTTTGATTCAATTGCTTTATGGCTTTTTCCTTTTACAAAGCAAAGTCTCAGTTTGTGTCTTCAGTATTTGTATTTCTTCATGCATTCTATAGCTCTAATAATCTCTTTATACGATGTTCTTCTTAGAATAAAACAATTCATACTTGGAGGGAGACTCTGCTTTTTTTTTTTTCCCTTTTGTGTTAAGACTCAATCCTTCTGTGTTTTCAGGTGCTTTGACCATGGACAAAGAGGTTACAAAGATTGAAACTGATGACACTTCATCAGTGGAGATCAAAGTGTTGTTATTTGCCAGAGCACGCGAGCTCACAGGCGTGACTGATCTAACACTGAAGATGCCATCAGGTAGTACAACACAGAAATGCATGGATGAGTTGGTGCTCAAGTTTCCTAGCTTGGAAGAGGTTCGTGGTTGTGTCGTTCTAGCTTTAAACGAGGAATATACAACTGATTCCGCCATTGTTAATCACAGAGATGAGTTAGCCATCATACCTCCAATAAGTGGTGGCTAATGCATTTGCAGATGTAAATCCCTAAATTCGGGTTTGTATTTTCATTGGCAATAATCAAACATGTAACTGTTAAGGTACTTTTGTCATAAACACCACCAGAAATATTTGTTTTTTTAAGTAAAAAAAAAGGTTACATCAGTTCTACTAAAGATCCAGTTTGCTGTGTTTCTCTTTCCGTGGATCATGGAAATCACGACTTCTCATCTTGATATCGCTAAATCATTCGAACAAACAGAAAAGCAAGTATTATCACTAGTTCAGTAGCGACGTGGTCTTGAATGGTTGATACTATCTAGTGCCGAACCCAGAAGCCTTCTACTAGACTCCAAACTGGCTCCATTCGATACTCCTGGTGGAGGTGGCTCTGCAAAAATGCACAAAAAAAGAAAACAGACCAGAGTACCTTAAGTCTCATACATAAAAAGGCAAATTAGAATAAGCAGAAGCAGCTAAGTTCTCATAACCTAGAAGCCAAACAAGTGATGCATTGAAATCACAAAGTTTATGTATTCGGTATTTAATTTACAGTCATCTACATTTTGGCTTACTTGTGTCAAATGTCAATGCTTATAGCTTTCTTTTCTAAGAAAGCTTTCGATCTTTCTATTTGTTACATGACTCAAGCAAGAGAGATAAGTAAAATAAATGAACCTTGAGACAGCCAAACTAATGATACATTAAGACACCCATCTAGATTTTGGCTTACATGTGTTGTGTCAATGCTCTAAACGAAAGCTTTCGATCTATTTGTTTGTTCGATAAATCAGGAGGGACAATTAAGCAAAACAAATGAACAAACCTTGTGTGTAATCCAGAGGCAGAGGGGAAGGTGGAGAAATCAATTGCGACGAATATCTCTCCGAGTGGTGATGATGATGAGCTCTATCCGAATGCTCGAAAGCCAAAGACTGAGGTCTAATTCTATGACCAGAATTTGCCTGTAATTTGTCCTGTCCAGATATCTAATCCACAAAGCAAAAATCAAGAACCATAAACAATAAACATGATTATCATTCAAAGATTAAAAGACAGAGACAAGACTCACAGCGAACTTAAGAGTTCTATTGTAGAGAGAAACAAGTCCAGAGAAAAGCTTGACGGCGTAATCGGCGATTTCTTCAGTCTCATACTCAGCGAACGCAAAGCCTTTGGGTTTATCAGTTTCTTTATCACGAGGTATGTGTAGATCGATTACTCTACCAGCTTGAATCATGATATCATACAAAACCCTATCGCTTACTCTCTCGTCTACGTTCCCTGATTTTCAAATCCATTCAGTTGTTTCGAGAAGTTTTAACAGTCAGATCAATGCAGATGTTGGAAGAGAAACTTACCTATGTAGACGGTGCAATTGGAATTCCCAGACATGGAAGCTAGTTGTTGATCAGAAAGTGGAAACCCTAAAGCTGAGAAGAAGATGAATGAGAAATCAAAAGCTGAGTTTTGTAAATAAATTGAAATTGAGAAGAAAAAGAAGATGATGAAGAAGAAGAAGATTCGAGAGGGTCGAATTGTAATTTCCAAGAAACTGAGAAAAATGGTTGTCAAATGAGGGAATGACTAAATTAACCTCTACGTTTTAAAAGTATTCAAATAATACCTGTAGTAATTTTGGTAATCATTTTATTCTTCTAAGAACATAAAATTGTGGGGAAAATCATTTGCATACCTTCATATTGTACCACCCACCGCTCGTGGATAATAATAATAGATCTTATATCAAATCTTAAATATTTTTTAGGTTCAGAATATTTCAAGCGTTTTATAATATAACATCCTGGAATCTGAAAATTTGGTGGTGCATGAAGAGAATTAAAAAATATTGATTTGGCTACCTATATCACCAAAATGCACTTATCTTTTCGGTTAACCATCCCGAGATAACTTCAGAGTTAAGCGTGCTTGAGATAGAAAAATTTAAGGATAGATGATCTATCGGAAAGTGATTTTCAGTACCGTGTGAGTGAGGACAAAACATGGGAAATGATCACGTGGTGATTTATAGGATCGGTAAACAAATCTTTAAAACCTCCAAAAATAATGAACCGGCTGTCGGATGAGTGTGGGCCCCATGGACAAGTGTGGCGTGGGACCACGGACGGAGGCGGTTGGGGCGTTACACATAATAATGCATGATGCGTTTTTTATTTTGTCACCATTCATCTGGATTTTTTACTTTTTTACCTACTGTAGATGATTGACATTATATATTTTTGATATAAAAAAACAAAATATTCTCACAATCTTCCCACAATTCACCAATAAAACATTCTCTTTATATAAAAACACTCTTCTATCAAGTTATCTTCTATCCGTTTGCACAAGTAAGGGTTTTTTTTATTATATGTTTGATTGCATAGGAATTATCATACTTTTAAATTTAAAATAAAATAATAATAAAAAGCTTTATATGTTTAATTATTATACTTTTACATATATATATATATGTTTGATTAATTGATTGCATATATCTTATGTAGATGCTGTAAACTTGTTATATAATTTTGTAAACACTCGGTCGTTGCACAAGTATAAATGAGTAGATTTAGTTTTTAGGTTTCAATAATTCTGTTATCATTAATTTTAGTTTATTAAATTATTATATCTTTAAATATTAAAGTCAATGAAACTAATTCTTATTAGAGATAATATTATGGAAAGTAATATTGATTTATAAAGCTTTTGTAGTTAAAACCCTTAAATTTATGTAGTTATAACAAATTTGATTTATTTTAACATTTGATTGAAGTTATGAAAGTTAGAATTAACTGTATCATGCATGCATCTTTTTTTTTCAAAAAATAAGCATGCATCTTTTTCAGTAAAGAATAAAAAATGTTGGAAATAATTTGTATAAGTTTGTTTGGGAAATATCCCAACAGTTCATAGGAGAAAAAAATTAAGTTATCACCTTCCAAAAATTTTAACCAAAAGATAAAATTTAGTAAATATTATTTTAAGATTTGCATTATTTGTTCTTTATAAATCTTGTTAAAAATGCAATAATTATTTTTTTTATATGAAAAACATGTTACTATAACATTTTAATACTTTAACTATTATTTCTATTATGTTGTTACATGCAGATATGTCGTCTAGATGTCGTTCAAATACAAATTCTTCCAGGCAGAGAGACACAATTGCTCCCAGTGAAACAACAGCGAGAGGAAGTAAAATATTTTGTTTATGTGTTAAAAGAAAATTTCATAGTAGGTATTTTTTTTAGTAGTTTATGGAAGAAAACTAAAACTAATTTTTAAAATTTTTAAAATTTGTAGTCCAGACAGAGGCATAAATGGCCTCCTGAACAAGAAAAAACTTTGATTGAATTATTTGATCATGCAATTTCCATGACTAATTACACTCTTAAGGATCCTACGCCTATTGGTCGAGAATACATGGTTGAGAAATTTAACCTAGCATTCAACATGAATATAAATTATGGATTTTTCAAAAACAAACTTGATGAGTTCAAAAAAGTGTACAAGAGCTGGAAAGAGCTAATGAAATGCACTGGTATCTCGGTTGATCCTGAGACATCCATGATTTATGCATCTGAGGAGTGGTGGAATGCTCGCGAATTGGTAATAAATGATAATATTTCTATTTATATTTACTAATATAAACACACATACAAATTATAATATATACACCTTTAATAGGGATGCAAAATAACAACTAGGTTCAAATGACAGCCGCTAGAGTATTAGAATGTAATGCAGTGATGTTTCGTATCACATGATATTTCGTCGCAACCACAAAATTCCTCGCGACAAAGAAGAGAAGAAATGATGAACAAGGTGTTAGAAATAGAGGATGCAGATCAATCACTTCCAAACAAACGTTACGTCTTACTCAAATCAGATAAGAAATATTTATACAAATAGATATTCAATGTAGAAACTTACGTTTATATTTCCCTTGATACGATTAGTGATAATGTGTAGAATGATAGAGGCTTGCTTGTAACAATCTCCTAAGACATAATTTAGTCTCTACTATTGTGTACGTAGATTCGTAGACGTCTATCTTGCAGGATACAACTATCAAACTCCGTATAGCACACCTTACGGAGCTTCTAGCAAACTATACTTTCTGTTTCTCAGAAGAAGAGAGGAAAGTTAGAAAAATCTGTCTGAAAATGAATCAAACAATTTCTATATATAATAACCCAAGAGGTATATTTCCCAACCAATACATTTGTTAGAAGAAGGTGTCTTTCCAAACCAAGTGGTGCCTTCTCCAAACAACACATATGTCATATGTTAGAACATATCGTGTCTCTCAAAAGTGTCAGTTATTATTTTTATTAATTAATAAATAACATTAACTGAAATAGATAACATTAACTCAAATGAATTAATTCAGTAAGGTGCTGTAGTTTGATGAATAATTCCATGTATAGAACAAAACTCTGAGAATTCATTTGATATGTATTCTCCACCACGATCTGATCATATTTTGATTCTATGCATACTTCACATTTTCGTTTATGAAAATTATTATGGCTGTATTTGGGTAATAAATTCAAGTTCATCATTCTGTATAACGAACGATAATTTACATGTCCCAATCTTGCATGATATAAATCACTTGAGTCAAGCAAATAAACAGAAGATGTATTATTATTATTATTAATGATTGGTACAACATTCAGTTTAAAAAGACCATCGCTTAGATAGCCTTCCCCCACATACATCCCACCTTTAGTGAGTACAAATTTATCAGACTCAAATACATGTTTGAAACTTTTGTTGCTCAAAAGAGAACCAGAAATTAGATTCTTACGAATCTCAGGCACATGAAGCACATTTGTAAGTGCAAGTTCCTTTCCTGAAGTGAGTTTCAGAACCACTTTGCCTTTCCCTTCAATTGTTGCAGTACTTACATTTCCCATGAAAAGCTTTTCACCACCAGAACCACACTCATATGCAACGAACATATTTTTGTCAAAACATACATGTTTCGTTGCACCTGTGTCAACCCACCAATCCCTTGAGTTGGTCAACATATTTGCCTCAGACACAACAACAACAAAATTATTTTCAACTAAGTTTGCTTTGCTGGCATCTTTAGCGTATCCTTCCTTTTTGTTACGACAATCTCTTGTCCTATGCCCAAGCTTTCCACACACCCAACATGCTCCTTGAGTTTTCTTCTTGAAATTAAGACCTTTTGGTGCAGTAAAACCTTTCCTTGACTTCTGGTTACTCTTAACACCTTTAAATTTGGAGTTCCCTCCCTCTATCATATTGGCCTTTGCTTCAATAGAAGAAAAATCAATGTGCTCGTTCTTACGATTTTCTTCTTCAACATGAAGCTTTAGAATCAATTGCTCCAAATTCATCATTTCAGAAAGATGCTTCAGATAAATCTTGAAATCTTTCCAAGTGGGAGGCAAATTTTCAATGATAGCAGCGACAAGAAACATTTCATTGAGTTCCATACCATCATCCTTCAACTCATGAGCGATGATTTGGATTTCCTCAACTTGTTTCACCACTGAGATGATGTCGCTCATCTTAAAATTTTTAAAAATTTCCACAATGATTTTCTTTGGCGCTTGCAACTTCGGACTTGTACTTTTTCTCTAATGATTCCCATAACTCTTTCGGACTTTGAAAAATTTGGTAAATATCGTAAAGAGAATCGTCCAATGCATTAAGAATATAATTCTTGCATAGAAACGCATTTTTCTCCCACGACTCCGCTTCCTTTATAATTGCGTCAGGAATATCGCCTTCAACAGGCAGTTCCGGTTCCTCAGAAGTCAAACATTGTGCGAGATTCAATGTTGTGAGATAAAACAACATTTTCTGTTGCCATCTTTTGAAATCCATTCCTCGAAAGACAAACGACTTTTCAATGTGATTTTTCACATACATTTGCAGTAGATTGATCCATCTACCAATTTCAAACAGAGAAAAAATTTATGTCTTAGATTGTTAGAAATAGAGGATACAGATCAATTACTTCCAAACAAACGTTACGTCTTACTCAAATCAGATAAGAAATATTTATACAAATAGATATTCAATGTAGAAACTTACGTTGATATTTCCCTTGATACGATTAGTGATAATGTGTAGAATGATAGAGGTTTGCTTGTAGCAATCTCCGAAGACAAAATTTCGTCTCTACTACTGTGTACGTAGATTCATAGATGTCTATTTTGCAGGATACAACTATCAAACTCCGTATAGCGCACCTTACAGAGCTTCTAGCATACTTTGTGTTTAAAAAAATCTGTCTGAAAATGAATCAGACAATTTCTATATATAATAACTTCTATATATAATAACCCAAGAGGTATATTTCCCAACCAATACATGGGTTAGATGAAGGTGTCTTTCCAAACCAAGTGGTTCTTCTCCAAACAACACATATGTTAGAACATATCGTGTCTCTCAAAAGTGTCAGTTATTGTTTTTAATTAATTAATAAATAACATTAACTGAAATAGATAAAACTCCAACACAAGGGACTGGATGATGATGCAATACATTGTTACTCAGACAATGATGGTGGTGAGATGCATCAAACTCAAGTGCCTGAGACCCAAATGCATGAAGAAGTATATCGTGTTAGCCTTAATGATGATACACATCCTTCGAATGAGTTTGTTCGTGATACACTTCGAGTCTCTGATAGAAGAGCTGAGCAACAAAACAGAGTAAACTCTTAGTCTACTGTCAGGCGTGGCAATAGTTCACATAGATCTGGAAGCTCAGGAACAAATGTTGGAAGTGGTTCAAGAGGAAATCGTAAAAGACAATCCTTTGAGACAACTATACTATATACTATCACTAGCTATAAAGAGTTCCAACGACAAAGTTTGCAACAACTTCGGCCAGGTCGTTTTGACCTAGAGGATTATGATGAATTCAAAAAGGCAGAAGGAATATTTCTTGCTCTGCAAGTTCCAAAGAAAACTAAATTTTATTGGGCATGCATAGATACACTTAAAGAGCTAAGATTTTGGCAGAGATATTTCGTTGATATAGCTGGAGGAACCGACGAATATAAGATAGAATTGTTAGAAGATATGACTAGTGTTTTACGGAACGACCAAGATTTGCCAAAAATTTGGGTTCAGGATACTCTTATGGGAGTCCACATTCAACAAGTCCTGGTTATCAACATTCGGGCACACCACCAAACCCACCACAATGGGGAACACCACCAAACCCTCCACAATGGGGAACACCACGAACCCCTCCACAATGGGGAACACCACCAAACGCTCCTCAATGTAGTTCACCACCAAATGCTCCACAATGGGGTTCATGACTAAATGCTTCACATTGGGGTCTTCCACCAAACTTTCAACCTTGGGATTCGCCATCAAACTTTCATCCATGGGGTCAAACACCAAATTTTCAACAAGGCGGCTCATCAAAAACGACTCCAACAAATGTTCAATATGGATTTTCAGTGGGATGTCAAAAAGAAAGTATGAGGAATACTCCACAAAAAGTTTCACATGGTGCAGCTATGGAGACTTCACCAAACGTTCAACATGAATCATCATCAGGTCTTGGTTTCACAAATTATTTTGACACTGCACAAATATCACGAACACCTAGACCAGGAGGTCTATTCAATATTTGGGGAGCCACGCAAGGACCAACTGCAAGCACTAATGAAGATCACAAGGACCAGAGTGATTCAGGAGACGAAGATTAGTATCGCATGGTTAATTCTGCTTTATGTTTTTAAATATTGTCTGTTTTTAGTAGTATATTTATGCAATTTTTTAGTAATCCATTTATGTGTCATCTATAACTGTTCATTAGAATTTTATTTATGGCTAATGATATTTTTATCTCATGTTTATAAAATTTCAACCTTTTCGTATATGTCAATTACGATCACAAGACATCCACAATTTAAGTTACGAAGAGAGAATTGAATTGTGGAATTTGGAAAATGAACAATTTAAGGAGTTAATAATTCAACCAGCTTTGAGTTATTATGATCGGTATTTCCAAAGAGCACCTGCCCGAACCGATGGAGGTTTGGTATAGAGTAATATTTGGCATCGGTTACAAAAGGACGAAGCTGCTTGTCTTCAGTTAATACGAATGTCATTTGCAGCTTTCACAATATTGTGTGATACTCTACAGACAAATTACGGTCTACAGCCAACACTAAATATAAGCATTGAAGAAAATTTGGTGAAGTTCTTACAGCGACTGAATTATTTGCATGTGATTATATTAGACCTCCAACAACTCAAGAATTACATCGAATTCCTGAAAGATTTCATGTAGATCGAAGATATTAGCCATATTTTAGTGGGTTCGTTGGAGCTATGGATGGGACTCATGTCTGCGTAAAAGTGAAACATGAGTTACAAAGAATATATTGGAATCGACACAATAATTGGAATATATTGAACATCATGGCAATTTATGATTTGAATATGTTATTCACATATATTTGGAATGGAGCACCCGGATCATGTCATGATACAGTTGTTCTCGCAATGGCACAACAAAGTGATTTTGAGTTTCCTTAGCCTCCATCAGAGAAGTATTACGTTGTTGATTCTGGCTATCCAAACAAACAAAGATTTTTGGCTCCTTACAGATCACCAAGAAATGGAGTTGTGAGTATCATATATCGTCGTTCCACTCTGGTCCACCTCCGAGGAATAAAAAGGAGATGTTTAATCGATGTCATGCGTCACTATGTTCTATTATCGAGAGAACTTCTGGAGTTTGGAAGAAGAAATGGAGGATTCTTAGAGGTTTTCCGTGATATAGTATTCAAGTGCAAAAGAGAGTGGTGATGGCTACAATGGAATTACAGAATTTTATCAAAATTTTAAATTTCTCAGATGCAGATTTTGTAGAAGTAATGATGGATACATATATAAACAACACAAATTGAAAGCCTGATTTAGATGATATGGAAGCATCAGAGGTAGCAGATGGAGAAAATATGGCGTAAATAAGAGACAATATTGCAGATATGTTATGGAAAAATCAACGAACACGCTAATCTTGTTTTGTATTGTATTACTTTACCTGTCTCTTTTTTTATTTATTGTTTTACTTGATTCTAGCAACATATATATTTTTATTAAATTAACAATATATCTTTTAAATTTTAATAAATTTTGTTATATAAAAATGCTTTGCTGATTAATTAAACATCAAATTAACATTTAAAATTTTTAATTACAATAATATCATTAATCTAATTTTATTTATAATTATTTATCTAAAATATATATTCCTCACCGCATGTTACATTTTTCACCATTCAAACATTCGTACAGCACCGCATGTTGTTTTTTTTACTATTCATATATTTTTCCGTACCGCTTGTTACGTAGTAACCGCACTTGTTTTGCATAATGCGTTTCTTTCAACCGCACCGCAGTAAAACCGCACCGCACCTCTGTAACCGTTTATTCCGCACCGCTCAACCCGCTGTCACTATTCGAAGCCTTAGTGGAATAAATTTGTTATGGTGAAAAAAAAAATTGTAGTTTTTGGTGTTATTCGGTCCTAAATCGAGTTTTCCGGACTTTCGATGTAATTACAATTTTAATCTGGTTAAGTACAAGATTTGATGGAAAAACAGATAAAACTCGAATTTTAAATTTAGTAGAAGTATATATTGTCAACTTTCAAATGTGTAGCTACAGTTAAAGATTCAAGTTTGATGGAATTGTGTTAAGCAATTAAATTTTGCGTGAACTATCCAACCTTTAAAATTCTATCAGATTCACTTTAGAATTCTATGAATTTAACTTTAAATTTGAATACTCAAAACTTCATGAAATTCTGGGTAGCTTAGTTGAAATCATGGAGATAGATTTATATTATTACATTTGAATTCTCAATAGTTTTATAATGATTTATAGAGCACTATACATGGTACTCGGAATCAAATCTTACATTAATGAATAGGAGGATCGCTAAAACAACCTCCATTTTTTAATTTTATTATTAAACCGACCTTAATATTTAGATATTACTGAAACGACTTAATTTTGTTTTAAATGGTCGTTTTGCCTTCCATTCGTTTGTTGACAAAAAACGTAATTACGAAAATGCCATTAACAAATTTTTGCCACGTAAGTGCACCATAACTTAAGTCTACCAGAGTTTTGACGGTAGACTTAATAAATAATAAACTCTACTAGAGCATGATGGTGAGCTTTTGTATGCTGGTAGACTTTGATGGAAAAGTCTACCAATTTTGATGTAACTTCATTAAACAACCAGATTTTAGTTAAATAGTGGACTTAGTTTTCTCATTTATGGTAGATTTACGGGGAGAAGTCTACCACTGTGATGGTAGACTTACGTTTTGATGTTACAATAGATATTATTTTCTACGTAGTGGTAGATTTACGGGGAGAAATCTACCATTGTGATTAGATTTGTCTACCAGTGTTGACTTGTTGACTTTTTTTGGTAGACTTCCAAAATTTTGGTAGATTTAACTCACTCGACGGTAGATTTTGTAATCCGTGATAGATTTATCTCGTCATTGATGGAGATTCAGAGTAGTTTTTCTAACACAGATTTATGAGTTTTGGCAGACTTTGGTTATATAAGAAGACTTTAGGGTAGACTTTCGAAATTTTGGTAGACTTTATATTTTCGATGGGGTAGATTTTAATGTTAATTGTGGTAGAATTTTTATACTTCCCATGGTGGTAGACTTTTTAACCTCCCATGGTGGTAGACTTTTTAACCTCCCATTGTGGTAGACGTTTTTACCTCCCATGGTGGTAGACTTTTTGTCGCCCATGGTGGTAGACTCTTTTGTACCTTTAGTATTTTTCCACAGCTTTGAATCCAAGATTTTCTTTCCTTACAACTCATGAATGAAAAATCATTTCAAGACCAAGATTTACCTCCTTATTTACTGAGATTTGGTAGATACACGTGAGTGAACAAGTCACGGCCTCATTAGAAGATTTCTGTAAGATTTAGGAGCTAGGGGAAGCTTATTCGTGACTATGAATCAGAGGAGAAAGAAGTGGAATCAGCAGGAAGACTCCATTACGAGAATTTATTGTGTGTTTACTAGACCTTTGTTCCTTTAGCAGTCTTGTACTTTTTCATTTAAAAAGTCATTAATATTCCTTACATAGAATAGAAATGCCGACAACAAAAACCAACAAACATAACATAACAACATACTTATCTACTTAACAAACAAATAGACAAGGACGACCACAACAATCATAGCAATAGCAAAACTGAACATAAGCTTCATCTCATTGTCATTGCCTTCACGTTTTGTGGCAACAACCTATGGATCTATGTCAACCAAAAGCAACCACTCCAGCAAGTCTACCAACCAGCACAGATCCTCCCAAGCAACTTCCAACTGCGCCAACTAGAAAATCACCTTAAGCTCATTGTAGTTTTCATCAATCCGCTAGTACAATTCTTTAAGATGACATATCTCGAGTTGATGATTTGCGACATTGCACCACATCATTGGCGGATCAACCAACTCGTCATTATCTCCAAGAGTGAAGTATCTCATTCGATCTTCTAGTTCCAAAATTTCATGCTTCAAGTCACAAAATTCCTCCATCATTGCCTCATCCCACCATTTCTATATATGGCAACCACCATCCTAAACAAAAAGACAATCAGAAGAACCAGTATTTTCCTAAAATTCTAACAAAGAACAACATAAAACTGAATTTTGCTTACATTGGCCATCTCGCAAGTATAGAATCTTCTACCCGGATTCGTTTCGGTGAATGAAGTTGTGATTACTGCTTTTCCACCACAAAAACATCACTGGAGAATTCCATACTCACCTTCACTTCGCGCCTTAGCCCTAGCCCGTCGATTCATAACCTCGGGAATGAAATTTTCAGTACTGCTGTCATCGCTCATCCTCGCTCAAAAAGAGAGACCTGTAAGTCTACTATAACATATAGTTAAGTATACCATAATATGCTATAAAGTCTACCATCACATACAGTTAAGTCTAACATAATATGCAATAAAGTCTACCATCTCATATAATTAAATCTACCAAGTCTACCATAATATGCAATAAAGTCTACTATACAGTTAAGTCTGCCATAATATGCAATAAAGTCTACCATCTCATATAGTTAAGTCTACCAAATATACCAAAATATCCAGAAATCAAGCGAGAGAAAGAGAGAGTTACAGACAAACGAAACGATAAGAGATCTTACCTGAGAGTCGCAAATGTCATAGAGGAAAAAAGGATAAGAGATCGGGATGTAAAGAAGACGAAAAAGATGAAGAAGACCAAGAAGAAGAATACGAAGATGATGAAGAACACTAAGAAGACGAAGAATACAAAGAAGACGCAAGGCTTAGCAGACAAGAAGAGCAACTTATAAAGAAGAGTTGTATGTCGAGAAGACGAAGTTTGAGAGTCTAGTCTGATGCATGCCAGAGATAAAGATCTAATAGAAGTTTTAGAAGTTTGCCTCCGATAAAAACCTAATCCTAGAGAAGACAAAGAGATCCATTTAAGATCACACATTGTTATCGTTGCTTTTTAAATCCCCATCGAACTGTAAACTATGGTAGATTTTTTCAATAGATCGCTTTTGTCCCAACTAATCAAGTATCAATTTGCTCAAGGCCGTTGTAGTCTCGTTGATCCCCTTTCTTTCTCCGATACAGTTGACAAAATGGTTACAACTAATCTCTCAAATTCATTCTCTTTCTTTCTCCGAAATTTTGTTCATTGTCTTCTTCATGGAGCAAATTATATTATAGGTAGTGATAAGGAGAAAATTTTTAGATTTTCGTTTGACAACATAGAGGGTGTAAACTAGGAGTCGATCCATATCATCTATGTCAATTTGTTGGCGTGGTTTATGATGAATTTGTCTTGGATCAACGGAAATATGACCTCAAATTGAGCTATATGCTGTCGAAGAGGAGTTTCCCAAATTTGCCAGAAGATACACCGCCAGTTTTAGTTGATAGTTATCGTCAATTGGAAGGTTTTTTGACGCAATCAAAAAGACAAGCACAATGCATCTCTGTGTGGAGCTTACAGAGAAAAGAGGAACAGGTCAACAAATCAAACAATAGAAGGATACGAAGGCGAAGGGTGAACAAGTCAACCAAGAAAAAGTATAGAAGATGATGAATACAGATTTGACTACTGCGATGACATGGATGGGGCAAGCTCTGATGATGACTACGGTATGGGTAAAAACTATATAGATGAGGAGGATGAGAAGCATATTCTCCTACCCAAAAAAAGGAAATTAGAAAAGGAAACTCAGTCTTGCCAATTGGATTTGTCTTCAGTAGAGCTAGATATTGGGCAGGTTTATGCCACAAAGAAAGAGTTGTTGAAAAAATTGAAGATTCTTTCAGTTATACAGAAATTTGACTTCGATGTGGACCATACAACGCCAAATTTGTATACAGTAAGGTGTTGTGTTAAAGGATGTACATGGTGGGTTAGGGCTATGTCATTGGAGATAGTTCTTAATTTCATATTAAGGTTTACATGCCGAAGCACACAAGTTCTGTCACTAAGCGTTCTGGCCATTATCGACACCTTCGATAAGAACATCTTGCTCAAATTCAAAGGAAAAGCATGTTTTCGACTAGTGAAGAAAGCTGCTACTGCATATACAGTTACAAAGTTCAATACCTTGCTAACACATATTCAAAGTATGCATCCTGTCCTTCATGATTATTTGGTTCGCGCCGATGTACGTTTGTGGAGCTGTGCTCACTTTTCCGGGAATAGGTTCAATTTTACAACTTCCAACATAGCAGAATCGATCAATAAAGTGATATCCACAGCAAGAGGGGAACCAATTGTCCCACTTCTCGAAGCAATAAGGTCGATGTTAACAAGAAGGTTCGCAAAGAGAAGAAAAAAAACAAGTCGAGTTAGTACAGTGTTTACAGAAGGAGTTGAAAAACTGTTCCAGGTTAGTAGTAGAACAGTTGAGTTTATGATATGGTAGATTTTGGGTAATGTAATGGTAGACTTAGCATATTTGATGGTAGACTTACTTTATCTGATGGTAGACTTTAGGTAATCTGATGGTAGACTTTTGGTAATCTGATGGTAGATTTTAGGTAATCTGATGGTAAACTTACTTTATCTAACTTTAGATAATCTGATGGTAAGCTGATGGTAGATTTTTACTACTGTAACCAGGTTAGAATCGAGAATGCAAAACAATTTGGTGTACAAGAGATAGATGCGCATCACTTAGAAGTATTGAACGGAACATTCTTGCACATTGTTAACTTGACAGAGAAAACATGTACTTGCCATAGGTTTAATTTAGATAAAATTCCTTGTGTACATGCCATAGTAGTTGCGGAGACATGTAAGATATCACGTATCTTTCTTTGCCACTCGTACTATCCCAATAACAATTTGGCCTATGCATATAATATGAGTGTAATGCCAAGAGATGTTGCACTACCTATTCCGGATGAAGTGGCTATGAAAGTTTGCAAGCCTCCTCGTGTTGATGAGCGCCAAAGGACAGGTCGACCAAAAAAGTCAAGAATTAAAGGTGCAATTGAGGTTGCTATGACAAAAAAAGTCAGAGAAAAAAACATTTGTATTCAAAATGCAATCAAGTAGGTCACAATAGTAGATAGGCCTCGGAAGCAGGCCGACCCGCCCCGTCCCGCATAAAATCCCATGGGTTTTTGCATAAAACCCATATAACCCGCCCAAAACCGCAAAACCCGCCAAAAAACCCGCATAACCCGCCAAAAATATATGGGGTAAATTATCCAAATGTAAAATTTAAAAAAAAAATTAAAATTTTTTAAAAATTTAGGGTAAAAAATGTAAGTTCTATAAAATATTACAAAAAAAATTGGCGGGTACCCGCGGGGCTCGCCCTCAAAACCCGTAAAAAATTCTAGGCTCATACCCGCCCCGGGCCGGATCAAAACCCATGGGCGCCACGGGCTGCGGGTCTAATTCCCAGGCCTAATAGTAGAACATGTGTTGCATAATTGTTGTCATAATTGGTTTTGTATTTCGAACTAGAGTTTCATCCAAATAAGCTTTGTTTCATCCATGGTGTTTGTTAATATATCTTTCTTGTGTATCCTTATTGTTTGTTAATGTATCGCTCTGTTTTCGGACTGTAGTGAATTCTTCAATACGGGCTGAGACACAAACCAAATTTTTCAATAATTAATTCTGCAATAACATATCGTCAAAGTCTATCATTACATAAGTAAAAAATAAAAACAACCCGATTTTGTACAATTCTACCATCAAATACCAAAAGTCTACCACAACCATAAACATCTACAAAACAATTCTACCATCAAATGCCAAAAGTCTACCACAACCATAAACATCTACAAAACAATTCTACCATCAAATGCCAAAATTCTACCACAAATACACCGTTCAAGCTAGACGTTGCGAACTTGTTATCATTGCATCTTTACTGCCCTCTGCAACCCTAGGGTTGGGATCACTGAAAAAAAAATATGGGTTGTCTGGTTTCTAGGCCCAGATATCAGCTGCATATTTCTGGCGTATACCTCCAATTGTAGCATTAGAGAAGCCTTCAAAACCCCGACCAAGAGCTAGACATTCAATATACTTCAAAGTATATATCCCACAGTCGCCACTTTGAACGTTCTGAGGTAATTGTTTCCTCCTGTTGATATATGCTAATTTGATATGGCTCAAATTGATAATGGGTCAATTCCCTAATGCACTGTCATTGTAGCACAGAAAAGTGTCAATCCAAATGGGTGAGCTATTAACAAATTAATTAAGTCAAACCAAGCAATAGATCATGAGATTAACAATCTAACAGAACCATAATTGAAAGCATTACAGGAGTTAAAAACAGAAGCTAACAGAACAATGGTTACTAACAGAAGCTACAGAAGCAATGCAAACAAAGTTCAATCAATTAAACATAAGCTCCTAAAGATGGGGTTATTGATTAGTGTATCGTCTTAATCTACCTAGGTGTTTAACATACTCAAAGAGAGCTAATCCCTAAACAATAAACTCAACAGTAGCTAAATCCATTCTCATGACAGATAACCTCAAGCTAAACCAGTTTCAGACCTAAATCTCTTTAGCGAAATCTAACCTAGCAGGCATTAAGATTCAGTCTATTAAAGCCAATAAACACCCTAGACAACCAATCTCTTAGGCTAGGAATGTAAATCTCTGGAATTAGTTGGTTCAGGCATTTCATCGAACACTTGGTGGGTGTGAAAATGCCTAAGTTCTAATTCTAATTGATCAGAGAGAAACTAGCATTAATAACACTAATCCAGAAGGGAAATCAAGTAATCTAAGCTTAAACCACCTAGGAGACTAAGATTCCACACTTAATCTAACCCATCCTTAAGAACCCTAAAGACTACTCAGAACCCATGAAGAACATCAAGAACACAAACCCAGAAATCATTAAAACTTGCATAAATAGAATGATTAAGATGAGATTAGAGAGACTACTAAGAATTAAACCCAAATACAAAGTAGATTGAAAGTAATTTGATTACAAAGCAAGAACAAGATTAGGAAGAAGAGAAAAACCCAGCAGATTATCCAAATATCCAGGGGACAATAGGTATTTATAGTTTTAGGCAAAACCCTATCTCACAAACAGACAAAATAGCAAGTTTTAGAGGTGGACTCGACCATGGAGGTCGAGTGCTTTGGTCGAGCTGGGCAGAATTCTTCAAGACGGCATTTTTATGATGGGCTCGACCAATGAGCTCGACCTGGCTTGGTTGAGCTAGGCTAGAAAACTTCAAGATTGCATTTTTGTGATGAGCTCGACCAATGGTCTCGACCTGCCAGGTCGAGCTGGGCTCAAAGTGCAGTTTTTGGAACTGGCTCGACCTACTAACTCGACCTGCTTGCTAGAATCAGTCTCCAGTCGAGTTTCTGGTCGAGTTAAGCTCTCCCTTTTCTCCATTTGTCCTCAACATCTCCAATATCCCTTGGATGTACCTGAAACAGCTATAAAATGCATTATGCGTGCAATCCTAATGCAAAACACTCTAAGTATGCAAAACTGGAAATAAATGTCATGGAATGGCAAGAATATGCTATTAGACAAGGCTAAATGGATGATAAATGCATGCTCAAACCATGTAAAATATAGACATATCACCTGTACATTGTGAAGGCAGCCACCGAATATTTCTTTTTCTGGTTTGCGGGTGCTAGCTGCTTAATAAGAAGTGGAATCATACGGGCGTATGCACGAAAGTTCTCGAACACTTCGGCTTCACTATAAGCAGAATACATAGAATCATATATGCTTATCTTCCTCTTCGGTATGTCCACCTCTAAAGCAATCCAGTGATAGTTATTGATATTATCGCAGATGTACAAGGTGTCGACATCCTCTACCCATTTTTTCTTGGCCCCGGTGCCACCATTGTACATATTTATATATCCATCTGGAAATATCCACGACTTCTCACTTGGAAGAAAATCTCTGACGAATTCTCTATCCCACATAGCTGAAAAACATGGGCCAATGAAAGCAATCCTAGAACGGTAAGGACTAGGGTTTTACGTATCTCTTCCTTTAAAGAAAGACATCCCTATTGCCATATGCTGCAGCAGGAAGAAGAAGGTTTAAATAGTAGTTCAATACAACAAGTAAACAACACATTTCATTTAAAATAGTAAAATACATTTACCTCAGTGCTCAGCCAGCCGTACCTCTCCTCTTTTCAATTTTCTTTAGGTGTCATTAGTCGTAAGAATAAGTCAACTATCAGATCATATTCATCGAGAGGGGCGTAGCTGCATCACAACAAACATTTAGTAAGTCTACCATTCCATATGTCTAATCTACCACTACATAACAAAAAGTCTACCGCAAATCTACCATCACACATCCATAAAGTCTACCATCACATTGCAATAAAGTCTACCATCTCATATCGATAAAGCCTACCATCACACATCCATAAAGTCTACCATCACATTGCAATAAAGTCTACCATCTCATATCGATAAAGTCTACCATCACATTGCAATAAGGTCTACCATATAATAAACACTTACACTTCTTGCTCAATGTAGTCCATGAGTTGCTGCAGTCGAACAGGTTCAACCGGTTCAAAAGGGTCATACGACTTTGTTAGCATGCGCTTCACTACTGAGCATCAGATATATAAGGAGAGACCTGATTGGGCGCAGGCAATCTTTCTCTTTCCTTTAATACATGTTTATCACCACGCTTCAGTCTCTCAGCCGTAGAATACTTCGTCAGTACCATGTCCAAATTTCGATTCAGCGTGTCTGAGCTCGTGTTTTTCAAATATGGAACATCTTTTGGCTGTTGTTTAGCTGGTTTTTTCCTAGGGGGTGTGACCTGGTCACTGATGTCTACATACGCAACAGGAGTCACTGCTTTCGGAGGCTGGTTGTGTTCTCCCTTCTCTGTAGATTTCTTCTGAGGTCGATGCTCTCCCTTATTTACAGATTTCTTCTGCTTCTTTGTTGCGGTACCAAACATTTCCAACCACGACTGTATACATGAGTGATTAAACTTGTAAAGAATTGTTAGCAAAGTATACCATTAAAAAAAAAAAGATAAAAATTTCCACCATAAAATCTACCATCAAGAATAATATAACGTCTACGGAAGATTATAAAAATCTACCATAAAGAATAACAAGAGTCTACGGTGATGATAAAAAGTCTACCATTAAAGTCACTTTGAAAAATTAGAAAAATCCCTTAAAGTACCCAACAACTCTACCATAGTAGCTTTATACAATGCTAATATGATGTTGCTCAAACTCAAATGTGTACAAGTACAATGTGTTGTAACAATGTGGTTCTTTCTTCACACTCAAGTAACTTAAAGGAAGTTACTTTTACTAGAATATAGACTTACGTACCGCATCACTGACAGTCTTCTCAACGGGTTTACTAACTTTAACTTCTTCTCTAGCATTCCCATTAGATGCATGTTTGGAAGATGCATCTTTAGTAGATGCATCTTTGGAAGATGCATCTTTGGTACAAGCATCTTTGGTAGATGCTTGTTTGGTACCATCTTCTTCTTGAACTTTGGCAAGAGCCTCCTCCAGTTGGGTTATTCAAAGGCGGTTAGAACTCGAATTTTCTTCCATTTTTGCCAATCTTGCTGAAATCTTCCTAAGCTCAGCTTGAAGGGATTTTTCAATCCCACTCCTCTCCTTTTGCTGAGCTTGTGGGACTGTGTCAACGAGTTTTTTCAATTCCCTCTTCTCCTATTCAACCTCATTATCTTTTATCTTCCTTTTTCCTTGGTTTGAGGAAATAACCTCTACTCCACATTTGGTTACATCTAATCTTTCTTGTAAGATGATAGCATCATATTTTACATGTTTTTATGCATTAGAATAAGTTAGTTTTAGCTTTTATAACTAATATTTAGTGTAGAATTAGTGTTTTTGCATGTGGTTATATGTTTTTAGGTACTTGGAGCTAAATATGAGTAGTAAAGATGTTTTTGGAGCTTACTGAAGCCTACAAGAAGACTGATGACATCGCCTAGATCGTGCACATTTAGAGAAGGATTTCACAGAATCCTAAGAAGGCAGAATCGACCCTAATATCGACCTGTAGGGGTCGATATTGAGTCCAAAGATTTTCCAGAGAGAATTCCTGAAGGATGCATTGACCAGTCAAGCCAGGGAGCCAGAATCGACCCTAGCATCAACCCATCAAGGTCGATGCTGACCTTCGAGAAAGCTGGAAAATTTTCTATGTGGCAAGATATGACTTGAGCAACCTTGTCATTTTGAGTTTTAAGCCTCCAAAAACAAGATAAGGACGAAAAGAAGACTCCTAGAGAACCCTAATACTATATAATCACTTGTAATATTACTAGAGAAAAGAGAGAGAACACACACACAAAAACAGAGCTTGTAGCCGTCACATTTTCAGATCTAATAAAGTACTTCTTCTTTAGGTCAATACTTGTTCTTATTCTTTTGTTTATGCTTTGATTACTGCTTTAGATTAGTTTACTTTTCAGACTTGTTTATTATTTTATAAATTAGATCTTGTCTCTGTAACCCTTAAGAGACAAGAGTATAGATCCTTTAGACCACATAGGGTGGTGATCAATGATGGGATCTATGTTTTAGGATTCATTACTGTACTTAACCGATTTAGCTACTTTAGTATGCACAATAATGCTGCGTATTCTCTCATGGGAGATACTCAAGAGTACAACTGAATCCAGTAGGTGTAGTTGTCTATTTAGAAGTGTTTGATGCCACAAGAGTGGATTAAACCTTCAGATCTGCGTACTAGAGATTCATAGCTAGTATCGAATTTGTTGTTTGATAGAATTAATTATAGATCTGGCTTTGGCCAAGTTAGATTGAATATTTTAGGAGTATTTCGCCACGAGAGTGGGTTATACTTTAGAAACAAATCTATCTCTCACTTTGTATTCTTGAAGCGAGAGTCTAAGGATACTTAGTATTCGATGATGGGATTATGTGAAATGCATATCCAGTTTACCACGACAGTAGATCTGGATATAGAGTATAGCATACCACGAGAGTGGACTAGCAAATTAAGGAGGATCTCTAGAATGACAAATACAAATCATTTAGAGAAAAATATGAATTCTAGACTTAGGTTTCCTGATTTAGATTATCACCCACCCATAGTTGTACATAGTTAGTTAATTATTATTCTTTTTTTTATGCAATTTAATTATGTTTATGCTTAATTTAGATTAAATTGTTTTTGTAGTTTAGAGTTTATTTACTTTATTTCCTGCTTTATTATTTTCGCAATCATTTTAGATTAGAACTCAGCCCCCACTTTATTTTATTTCCACCTAGATTAGATCTGCATTTGCATTCTCTATGTAGTTATTCTATTTCCCTGTGGATCGACCCCATATTACTACAATTACATTTAACTGTGCACTTGCGGTTTTGTGGGTTAAACTCTCGAGATTAACTTCTCGAGTGAAACATGTGAAGAGGCATAAAAACCTCTTCATCATAAGATATCACGAAGCATATTATGTAGCTTCTCATCACACCTTTCTACTTCTTCTGAAAAGTCCGGATAAATATCCTCCAAACTCTTATGCACGAGTAAGTGCAACACTCGTACTTACACCAAAAAACAAATAACATAAACGAAGTCTAGCATAACATAACATTCAGTGCTAGCATAATATTCAGTAATGTCTACCATATGATCAAGTAAGTCTACCGTATCACTACCATAACATAAAGTAAGTCTACCGTATCTCTAACAAAACATAAAAGTAAAGTCTACCATAAAAGTAAAGTCTACGATACCATACATAAAGTCTACATAGTATGCAGTCAAGTCTACCATAACATAAAGTAAAGTCTACCACAATACGCAGTCAAGTCTACCATAACATAAGGTGAAGTCTACCATAACATAAAGTAAAGTCTACTATACCTTGTTGTTGTTTTTTTCCTTATCCGACTCGATAAAGGCCTCAAAATTGGAACATGTGCGTCTGCCTTTCCACCGTATGAGAGGAACTCCAGCAAACTTCGAGTAATCTTTTCTCCCTATGGATTCCTCAAGTATTGGAACAGCCATGTAAGCCCATATTTGCATTGCATGCACACATTCATGAATTGACATTGACTTTCCACTCAAATCCAAAGTTTTAATGGAGTGTATAAGTCTCTTATATGACAGCCGACCCCATGGCACTTTCTCGAAGGCTTCATCATCAATGACACGTTTCGCATATTCCAAAGAAAGTCTGCTACTGCGATGCAGACCATAAATGCCTACTTTGAGCACATACAACAGTCCCACCTTTCTCTTGGTCGAAAAATCCCAATTTCTACATTTATCTAGAACATCATTAATCTCCTCTCGTGAGGGTACATGATGAGGTAGAACATCTAGTTTCCCCCACAACTCGGTGTGATCCCCTTGAAAAGAATCTTTAGGGTCAGTGGGATCACATTTGAAGCCTGTAATTGCCTCGAACTCATACAAGGAGAACCTGACCGGTTGACCTGCAATTAATGACCAAAATTCGTATGGCCTATTAACAGCTAGTTGGCGGGTTATGAAATGATGGACAACCTTGCCGCACCATTGGTATTTCCCTATAGTCATTATGTCGTTGTCGTTGAAAACAGTGGGACCAATTGCATCTTGAAGCTCCGCTAAGTCTGATAAATAATTGTGGTGCGATATACTTCTTTTTAGGAAACGTGATTTGCCCAGTGCGTAGAGTCTAGGAGGGTAATCTTCCGTGGACTTTTCTATTGCCATGTCTGTAAGGAAAAAAGAACAACAAAATCAAATAAATCTACCAAAACAGACTTGTAAAGTCTACCCATACATTGCGGAATATCTACCACAACATACAGTAAAAGCTACGATTATATAAAGTTAAGTCTACCAAAATTGAATCATTAATTCTACCAAGACAAACAGTAAGTCTACGATAACATAAAGTTAAGTCTATCAAAAACTGAATCATTAAGTCTACCAAGACAAACAGTAAGACTACGATGACATAAAGTTAAGTCTATCAAAATTGAATCATTAAGTCTACCAAGCCAAACAGTAAGTCTACGATAACATAAAGTTAAATCTACCAAAATTGAATCATTAAGTCTACCAAGACATACAGTAAGTCTACGATAACCGGAAAAGTTAGGTCAATCAAAATTGAATCATTAAGTCTACCAAGATATACCGAAAGTATACCAGAAATAAAGTAAAATCTACTAGTACATAAAGTTAAGTCTACCATAGCAACTATTATAACCATTTTCATTTTCCTCGGTGTGTTTCTTTTCTCGATTACTACCAAAATCTACCGACAAAATTCATATCCAATATCAAAATTCAGAGAGAGACGAAGATACGAAGATACGATAAGAGAGATAACATAATTTGCCAGAGAAGACGCCGGAGAAGACGAATAAGACGCCGGAGAAGACAAATAAGACGCCGAGAAGACGCGGGAGAAAATGAATAAGACGCCGGAGAAGACGAGAATACGCCCGCGAAGAGGACAAGACCCCGTAGAAGACTAGAAGACGCCGGCGAAGACGGAGACGGAGAAGATGGAGAAGACGGAGAAGATGGAGAAGACGGAGAAGACGGAGAAGACGGCGAAGACGGAGAAGATGGAGAAGACAGAGAAGACGACGAAGATGGAGAAGTCGGAGAATACGGAGACGGAGACGGAGACGGAGAAGACGACGATGGAGACGAAGAAGACTGAGATGGAGAAGACGGAGAGAATTTCAGAAGAATCGGTTTTTTGATTTTGAGAACCTAATGCCGGAGAAGACGAGGAGGCCCTATTAATTTCTCCCCAAAATCTGTAACTGTAACAGTAACTGTAATTAGTCTACGGTTTCGTTGTTAAAACTTTACCATTTCTTTATTAAACTCTACCGTTTTTTTAATAAAACCCTAGTAAACTAACCGGGAAAATTGATCCGATTTTATTCGTTTTCCCTCCAAACATCACATAAACTCTACCGTAACTATATATTATAGTCTACCGTATCGATATCTTCTAAAGTCTACCATTATGTTAATTGTCAAAGTCTACTGCTATTACATCCCAAAAGTCTACCGCATCCGTATATTATCCTTAAGTCTACCGTCTCGTTATCTCCTATGTCTACCGTTTATGTATCCCCTAAAGCCTACCGTCTCGAAATTATCAACTAAATGCCCGAGGACGCAGACAAAGGTTCAACTGCATCTTTCTCCTCAAACTTTCCGTTCAATGGTCTTTCGTGGTCATCCTCCACCGTCGGTTTTGTCGTCGGCGACGTATTTGTCAACGGTAGCATCGTCGATATTATCACCTATTGTCACGTCGACACAGACGAAGGTTCTAATTCATCTCTATCCTTAATCTTTCCTTTAACTGGTCTTTCACGGTCGTCCTCCAGCGTCGACAGGAGCGTCGGAGACGTCGTCGATCTTCGTCGTCGGTGGAAGAAAGATTTGTGTAAAAGAAAAAATTAAATCATTCATGGCAATTCTGTAATTATACTATCAGGGACTGGTTTTTATGTATTTTTACCAAATCATCAAATGCATATTATATCACAAGGTTAGTTTAGTAATAAGAAAAAACATGTAGGTTGTTTGATGCAATTGTCTCTTAAGGAATTTGAAATTCGGTTTAAAGAAGGAAATTACAGAAAAATCAAAATTTTAATTAAAATAATTTATCTTTTTGTTACTTTACAAATAATATATGAGCACAATCATTATTAACTTTAAATTTAAGGGTTCGAGCCTTTTTTTTTTCTTTTTTTTCAGTAAATATTTGGCTAGTAAATGTGCTGCTAAAACAGAAAAAACAAACACCAAAACAATGAAAAGATTGATTTTTATGATACTCAAACAACATGTTGAATGTCGACAAAAAAGAAAACAAATTACATGTTGAATATGATTTTTCTTTTTTATTTTAACCTAGGATAAAAGAATATATATATATATATATATATATCTTTTAAAATAGACCGACATATATGTCTTCCATATAAACACCAAAATATCTTTTAACTTCAAACTTAGCTAGAGGTGCAATAGTCCTGGAAAAATTAACCAAACTGATAGTATCGAAACGGAACCAAACCGTGAGGAACCGATCATAATCGAACCAAAATTCTAAAATATTTGAATGGATCATAAACTCCATTACCGAAACAATAGGAATTGAATCGATAATCAAAATATTTCGGATATCCGAAATACAATTATATATCTAAAAATATTAGTTTTTAAGACCGAATAAACAAAACTATCCTAAATACCAAAAAATATCTGAAAATTCCCAAAATATCTGCAACAAATATCCAAATACCCAAAAAAAAACTTGAATTATTCATAAACTCCAAAATAGAAAGAGCCGGAACCGAACCAAATTTTTTTAGATACCTATATGGATCTTAAACTTTAGAACTTAAAGAACCAAAATTTAATGAAATTGAACTGGAATCGACTCGAATACCAGAACACCGAAACCTACGTGCAAGGAAAACCTTGGTTCGTATAACATGTGCACCGATGTTTGTCCATGTTTCCTTGTTTATAGTCTCTACTAGCCATGGGCGTTCGGTTCTTCGGTTCGGTTCAGGCCGATTCTTTCGGTTCTTTAAAACTGGTAACTATTTAGAACCGATTAAAATTCGGTTTGGTTCTTGCTCGGTTCGGTTCAGGTCGGTTACTTGATTTTTGGAACCGAAAATACCCAAAAATATCCAGATTTTCTGGTTCTTTTTGGTTCTCGGATATTAATCGAACCGAACCGAGAACCGATTGTTTATCAAATTTAGAACCGAACGGTTACTATGCAGGAACCAAAACCGAATCGAATCCCTTATTTTGGTTCAGTTCGGTTTAGTTCTTCGGTTCAGGTTTGAAGGCCCAAGGCTAGTCTCTACACTACAGCGAGTAACAGTTTTAGACGTGTTTCTAGAAAATTGGTAACTCCGTTCAAGGTCACTAAAACGCAACTTAGCTCCGTCAGGCCCACAATTTTCGTTTAACGTCAGTCCAAGAGGGCGTGGCTTTTTCATCTGCCCTATTTTCAGTCAACTAACAAAATGAAGATAAGGTTTTTAGTTAAACATTTGATGATACAAAAATTGAAAGCTTTGTTTTTAACACCACCTTTTTTTATAGATATAATCGTTTTCATATCTTGTGAATAAGGTATTAAAATCTAGATGGGAATAATATATTACCTTTAACATTGTTCAAAGTAGCATTTCTCATGATTCAGTTTTATAATAATGGTTGTATGTCTTACTTGAAAGAAACTTCGTTTTTTTTTAATAAATATACTTAACACACACTATAGATAGATTTTTATTTAATTAGAAAAATATAAAGAAAACTAAAAATTAAAAAGAAATATAGCAGGGTAAGTCAACGAGATAGAAAAGATTTGTGTGTGTTGTACAAATTGATGATATTTAGAAAATTTAAGTTGAATGTATCAATATAAATAAGAAAAATTAATTGCATCGAAAATATGTGGTTAATGAGATTTTTTTTCTTCTATTTAATTTTAGTTTTACTTCAAGTTTCTTGATTACTGCATATATAATTATATCATCGTCTCCCACGTAGGGGTTATATTCCTTGTTAACAAATTACTCAGAATACTTAGTTCTATGCATATCATAGCTAGATGTAGTAATTTCCACCTAATAAATTTATAGTATCTTTGGCAAACAAAAACTTTGTTTTGGTCCTTCTTTGATTGTTGAAGTATACAACAAACATGGAAGACTCCCCGCGCCTCTACAAATTTCGCAAACTATCGAAAGACCTATAATTTTGTAAACTATATAACAAAACAAAATAACTTAGATAAATATATTTATTTCAACAAGAAATTCATTAAGAAGTAGAAATACAAAAAAAACAATTCTCTCTTTTCTTGTTTAAACATCAGTTCCTCCACTTTCCGCCATGATTTAAATAGACCCGTTTTACTCAAGTGTGCCAAAATTTTCGAACCTACGCAAGATAGATATACACAAAAAAGGAGCCAGAGTATAACCTAGCATAATTCATACACAGAGTTTTAACCCAAAAACATAATTGTAAGTGCATAACAAGCACAATATAATAGGAGTCGAATGACGAGAGACCAAGTAGTTATATACCAAGTCGCAAATATGTTAGAATGAAGTCATGTTAAGATGTACAAAATGAGTGTGGATTTTTTTGATGTAATATCTAAACTAAAATGATGTAAAATAATAAGATAAAAACATTAGGCAATAGGGACAATCGCAGGAAAATATAGAGTACATATCATGAAAAATTATTAAGAATCGAATTAATAATCGTTCTAGAACTCAAATCACAATTATATAGTTATTCTACTCTCGCAAAAATAATTACTATGGATAATAACCTTAGATTCTAAACTCTTATTTGAAGATTAAACACAAATTAAAGATAAGTGTGATATGTTCAAAACGTGCTTTACCGCCAGCTTTTATTGTAATAAAAACACCTGCCCATTTATGTCTTTTAGACATTTCAACAAACACTTTTGATGTGAACAAGAATCTAGGGAACATCTTACAATATACAATTAAGAAAAACCCATGATTCAAAGCTCCTGACTTATTAAAAGCTTTGAAATCATACGAAAGGTAATGTGGAAGATATGAATTATCATAAATCAGAGCTAAAAGAACAGTCGATAACATCTAGATCCATCAACGTCGGCAAGCGTTTATTCTTTCCCTTAATAGCACCGGAAGAAACCCAAGTACGTAGTATCTTTTACAAGATGTTGGTTGTTAAACGTAAATAGTTATGTCAACAAAAGGAGAAATTTCAGAGGGACTAGTTGAAAATATTTAATTACTCTGTATAAAGTTAAGTGCACGCTGTTATCAATAATAATTAGTTTCATAAAATAATTGTTAAAACTGAAATAAATATTCATTTTGAGATAGTAAAATACATCAAGTTTTTACTAATGAACAGAAAAAAATTTAAAATAATCAAACAACTTTTTGAATATGAATTTATTTAATTTTTACTAGGATAAAAGAAAATACATTTCTTTCCAAAGAAAACACCAAAATATCTTTGAACTTCTCTATTAGTCGTCAACGCAATTAGGAGGGCGTACGTTTCTATGACATGTGCAAAAATGATCTAAATGGCCATTTTTTCTTCCCGACAAATCGTTCGTACAGTCGCAACGGGTAACAGTTTTAATCACATCTTCAGAAAGTTGACCCTTAATCAGATTCATACAGAATCTAGTTCTACTAGTTGGGTTTCTATACGGCGTACAACGTCCGCTGTGATGAGATCTAAGTGTACATGAAGCAACCTGTCCTGTTTTCAGTCGTTAAAGAAAAGGAAAAAAACAATTGTCAATAAGATTTTAGTTAAACAACTATTAAACAAAAAATTAAAAGCTTTATTTTGACATTATTTCTCTGATAGAAATAAGCAATATTTTCATATCTCGCGAATAAGTTATTAAAATCTAAATAAGAATAATATATTACAGTTAACATGGTTTATAACCAAAAACATAAGAAAACAGAAAACTGTAAAAGAAGCAGCATGACTCATGATTCAATTTTTTTAAAAAATAAAAAGTTATGTATCTTACTTACAAAAAACTTGATGTTTTCTTAATAAATATACATAATACGCACTAATAATAGATTTTTATTAAAATAGAGAAAACTAAAAATAGAAAAGGAATTGTGGCACGGTAAACTCAATGAGATAAAAAAAAGAGCGGAGGTTTATATTTAGATAAATTCTTCTTGACAAAGTTCACTTGTTTATTTTTAAACTTTTTGGTGTGTGTACATACGAATTGAATATATTTAACAGTGTTCAAGAAAGCGTTAGGCGCTAACCGGGCGGTAATCCAACGCCTAATGCCTAAAATATCTAATTGGGGCCTAAACGATTTTAGAAGGTTTAGCAGTTTTACAACATAAAATATTATAAATATGATATCATAGATGAAAATTACACAAAAATATCCAATTTATAAAACAAAAATAAAAATAAAAAAAGAATAAGAATTAGACAAAAAAAATTCACTTAATTCATATCAAACAATATATAAACGTTTATAACCATGTATATGAAATTAAAATATATAACTTTAAATCTATATAGTTATAAATTAGAAAAATACACTTAAACAAACAAAAAAGTTTAATTATATGATAATTTATTAACGATTTTGTAGGACCGTCTAGAGGCACCTAAGAGCGCCTAAAACCGCTTAAGTTCGTTTAATTACAAAAACGAGCACCTAGTGTCTAGACGACCACCTAGACCAAATATTATTTAGAAACTTTTTGTTGAATGTGTCAATATAAATAAGAAAAAATTGATTGTAGCGAAAATATGTGGTTAGTAGGTTAGACATGGGCACGGGGCGGATACCTGTCATTTTCGCATGCCTTGGTACTTGACCCACCCAGTACGAGTAATAGCTTTACCCGCTTTGGTACTTGATCCGCCCAAAAAAATTCCGCCTTGATACTTGACCCGCCCCAAAAACGAGTATCCGCCTTGATACTTGACCCGTCCTGTACGAGTAATAACGAGTATTTTTTTGCAGGTAACGAGTATTTTTTTGGCGGGTAATGGATATATTTTGCGGGTAACGGGTATTATTTTGCGGAAACGAGTATTATTTGCGGGTAACAAATATTATTTGCGGGTAACATGTATTTTTTTGCGGGTAACAGGTATTTTTTTGTGGAAAAATGAGTTTTACTCATTTTATAGCTCTTCTTAGATTTAAGTGAGCATAAACTCTAAAGGAGATGCTCACTTGAATCTAACAATTCGGATAAAGAAGACTTTAGGCAGCGGATGATGGAAGTATTACTTGTTTGTTAGTCTAGGGATACATCATAGAATATCCTATCAACGGTTAATAATATCAGCCCAAATATTAATAACACGTCCTTGACTATTAACTCCTGATTGGTTGAAATTGAAACCATTTAGGTAGAATGTACTATTTCAAACTATAATTGATGGAGAGGCGGAAGCTATTATGGAAAAAAGGAAGGTGATGAACGAAGAAGATGAAAGATGGGGATGAGAGTACTCCTCTCAGTGCTCGGCAACGCAAGCTCTTTGGGTAACTAGGGTTACCTCTTTTTTTTTGTTTTTTTGATAGATTTTCTCAGAAGCAAAGATGGGATACAAGAGTTCTACGATCGCTCGATGTAGATAAGATCTAACTAATCCTAATCATAACTGATATAGGATTTGTAATTATCCCTTATTAAAATAAAACACCAACGAAAGAAAACACCAAAACCAAAGTAAATTCTAAAACCAAATGTAAATAAACCAAACCAGAAAGATACTAACGATGCGCTTGCATCAGGTCCCTCTGGGTGGGAGAGGATTCGGCCTCGAATCTGGATCGTCATTGTCACCGCGAAAAGGAGTGAGGTGCTTGACATTGAACACGTCTGATGTGCGAAGATGAAGTGGCAACCGAATACGGTAAGCATTATCATTTATGCAATCCAATACCTCTACTGGACCAATCTTTTTGGACTTTAACTTGTTATACTCACATGATGGAAGATGATCCTTTGTAAGTACGACCTAAACTAAATCACCAGGAGCGTAGATTACTTCACGTCTTTTCGCGTCGGCGGCCAACTTATACTTTGTAGCAGAGAGCTCCAAATTTGCTTGAGCTTGTTGATGAACTTGTTGAACTTCATGAACACGTCTGATGTGCGAAGATGAAGTGGCAACCGAATACGGTAAGCATTATCATTTATGCAATCCAATACCTCTACTGGACCAATCTTTTGGACTTTAACTTGTTATACTCACATGATGGAAGATGATCCTTTGTAAGTACGACCTAAACTAAATCACCAGGAGCGTAGATTACTTCACGTCTTTTCGCGTCGGCGGCCAACTTATACTTTGTAGCAGAGAGCTCCAAATTTGCTTGAGCTTGTTGATGAACTTGTTGAACTTCATGAACAAAGTCAATGGCTTCGCCATGAAATCTTGACAAATCAGGTAACATAGACAAATCTAAAGGACATCGAGGAATGATGCCATAGACCACGCGAAACGACTAAAGCCAAGACTCTGATTCAATGCATGATTATGTGCAAACTCTGCTTGACATAGCTTAGAATCCCAACTCTTAATGTTGTCACCCACTAAGCAACGGAGCATATTACCCAAGGATCTATTAGTGACTTCCGTTTGACCATCCGTTTGAGGATGATACGCAGTACTCATGTCAAGGCTTGTACGGAGGAGTTTCCACAAAGAACGCCAAAAGTGACTCAAGAAGCATGTATCCCGATCAGATACGATTGATGACGGTAAACCATGTAAATGATAAATTTCTCGAAAGAAGAGTACTGCAACACTAACCGCGTCATTAGTCTTCTTACAGGGAACAAAATGAGCCATTTTGGAGAAGCGATCAACGACAACAAAGATTGAATCGTTGCCTCGTTGTGTGCGAGGGAGACCCAACACAAAATCCATACTTACATCAGTCCATGGTTGAGAAAGAACAGGTAAAAGTAAGTATAAGCCCGTTAGAAGAGCTTCCTTTGCCTTGTTGGCAAATCCGACAACGTTCCACGAACCCTTCCACATCTTTTCGTAAAGACGGCCAAAAGTATGAAGCTGTCACGAGTTGTAGCGTTCGATCACATCCCACATGTCCCTCATTGTGAAGCTCACGAATAATTTGTAAGCGAAGGCTGTAATCTGGTACACAAATACGAAGGCCTTTGAAAAGGAAACCGTCTTGCAAGGTAAAGTCATGTGAGAGATTTTGTTGGACCTCAGATAAAACACGAGCAAAATATGGATCAGACTCATACAGATCAGCAAATGATGCAAATCCCGTGACAAAATTGTGCATTGTAGTTAACAAACTGTGTCGTCGACTTAACGCATCGGCCACCCGATTCAATTTGCCGGCTTGGTGACGTATTGAGAAAGTAAATTGTTGAAGGAATGCAATCCACGTCGCATGTCGAGCCGAAACTTTTGCTTGGCTATCCAAATGTCTTAACGCATCATGGTCAGTGAATAACACGAATTCACGATGAACCAGGTAATGACGCCAATGCTTGATAGCTTGAACAATGGCGTAGAATTCAACGTCGTACGTACTGTAACGACACCGCGAGCCCGTCACTGTAATATGCAATTGGACGACCAAGTTGACTTAAGACAGCACCAATCCCAAGTTTTGAAGCATCACAATGGAGTTCAAACGTGAGAGAGAAATCTGGGAGCACCAAAATTGGAGTCGTTGTCAATTTTTCCTTTATAAGCTCAAAAGCGTCGTTAGCTTCATTTGTCCATACAAACGACTCAGCCTTCATACAACTTGTAATAGGAGCCATTATGGTACTAAAATGGCTGACAAAACGACAATAGACTGATGCTAAGCCGTGAAAACTTCTTACTTCGGTAATCGTACGAGGCACGGGCCATGAACGAACTGCTTCAATCTTCGAATGATCCACAGACAATCCTTTGCTTGAGACGACATAACCGAGAAATAGAACTTCTGAAACACCAATCTCACACTTATGCTTTGCTGCAAACAATTTCTCGTTGCGTAACACAAGAAGAACGTCACGTAAATGAGCAGAATGTTCCTTCTCGGACAAGCGAAAAATCAGTATATCATTGAAGTAAACCACCACAAATTTGCCAATAAAGGGTCGAAGAACCTGATTCATAATGCGCATAAACGTACTTGGTGCGTTCGATAACCCAAATGACATCACCAACCACTCGAATAAGCCTTCACGCGTCTTAAACGCGGTTTTCCACTTATCTCCCGGTCGAATACGAATCTGATGGTATCCGCTCTTTAGATCAATCTTAGTGAAAATAGAAGCCTTGCCAATCTGATCTAGAAGATCATCAAGTCGTGGGATAGGAAAACGATAACGAGTAGTGATCCTATTAATCGCGCGACTATCCACACACATACGCCATGAGCCATCTTTTTTTGGAATAAGTAAGGTGGGCACTGCGCACGGGCTCAGACTTTCACGTATGTGACCTTTACAAAGTAGCTCTTCAACTTGACGTCGTAGTTCCTCATGTTCACTCGGGCTCATACGATAACGAGGTCGATTTGGAAGCGTTGCGCCAGGCACAAGATCGATGTGGTGTTGAATGTCACGTAATGGGGGTAATTCATTGGGAAGGTCAGCTGGAAACACATCCTCAAATTCTCGCAACACTGGTTCAAAAGGAGACGGTGACGTCATGACAGCTGGAATCTTCTCCGTGACTGGTAATAAGGCAAAAACCACACCCTCTTGACAAAATTCATGTTTAAAGGCCGAGTAAGAACAGAGTAAAGTGACATCTTTCTTACTTGGGGCCAAAGAAGCAGCTGGGGTAGCATGTCTTGAAGGTTGCGATTCTAATGAAATAGTGTCTTGCGAAGGAAGGAGTACGATTTGGTGAGTTTCCCAAATATATCGGTACGTGTTCTTGACACCATCATGGATGATTTTGCGATCATATTCCCAAGGTCTTCCAAGAAGTAAGTGGCAAACGTCTATGGGGCAATGTCACATTACATACGTTCTCGATAGTATGGTCCGATGGTGTTAAGGTTAATGGGCTTCCAACTCAAAACCAATTGGCAATGAGTGGATTGGCCCATATCCCTTATATACTACTCAAGGTCCTTCCATCTTTCCGATGTGGGATCTTTCTTCACACTCCCCCTCGAGATAATGGTCTATCTAGCCATTAATCTCGACAAATCCCAATCTAGGATTATTTGGTGAAATTACGATTGGTCTCCAATTTCAGTTCGATCACGCCCAATCAATTTTGGGAGGCAGTGTAATTCGGCTCGATATAAGTTAAGGATGGCAACTCAAACCACCAATTGATGGATTGGCATATCCCTTATATACTACTCAAGGTCCTTCCATCTTTCCGATGTGGGATCTTTCTTCACAGATGGAGAAAGGAACAAGGGAGCGATGAGTAACCTGCATGTTGACAGCATCTTTAAGCCAACCCAGGTGGTAAGGAGATGGGTGAGATTCAATGGGGAGGCCAAGTTTACGAACAGCTTCCTCTGAAATAATATTACGACAACTTCTTGAATCGATGATAAAGCTACACACAGCTGTGCAATTACGTCCCTTAATCGTGCAAGTTGATCGGAAAATATCGGTCTGTAGCCAGTGATCTGTTTGAGCTTGTGGAAGTAGGCAAGAACGACGCACAACTAAGAGGGGTCCTTGATCACCGTGAGTGTGATGTACCATCTCATCTCCACTTAGTTTTTCTTCGTCGTCGGAATCATAAACCGGATCAGTCTCGATTTTATGTCCATCAGCCATCATAGTAGATAGTCCATGGCGGGTTTGATTTGGGCAAGCAGATTGGCGATGTCCCGGTTCTCCACAGCCAAAACAACGCAGAGCATTGCGAGCCAAACGCCTGACTAGTTGTTCATCAATTGTTGACGACGAGCGATTAGATGATCCTGTTGTGGTGTCGATGTCAGGAGCTTTAGCTTCAGGTTGGCTTGGTAAAGTATCTTGGCTACGTGATCTATTTGTGGAACTACTCCAATTTGTTGACCGTTGTTTTTGCTCAAAAGATGCAGCTCTCCGATGTGCTTTAGCAACAGAAGTTGGATCAAATTGTGCTAATGAATTTTGAAGGTGACTACGTAATCCACCAATAAAGCGAGATACAAGCTGAATCTCACTATCATGAATTTCATTTCTTGTGAGTAGAATATAAAATTCCTCTGCATATTCATCTACCGTACGACTCCCCTGTCTGAGATTTTGTAATCATGTGTACATGGTGCGGTCGTAATTATGTGGTAAGAAGGTGACACAAAGCTTTTTCTTCAGTTTACTCCATGACTAAACTGGGAGCTTATTTGCACATGCTCGTGTTAATTTCAACTTTTGCCACCATGACGCCGCGTGACCGAGAAATTTGGTCGCAACTAAAGGCACACAACGATCATCTGGTACTTGTTTGAACTCGAGCACTTCCTCCACAGTAGTTATCCAATCAATCAATCAATCACCATGGACTCCACCTGCAAATTCTGGAATTTCGACTCTAAAACCTGACTCCCAACGAGAATCTCGTTGATCTTGGCGCCGCAAGACCACATCTTGATTTCCCGCTTGATGCATCGGAGCAAAAGGGTTATCGTCGGCGTTAACGTTGGTGTTAACGTCTCTCCTTTCTGCTTGATGACGTGGTTGTAGGTTTTCAATCAAAGTCTCTCCCAGCTCGCGAATCGAACGTTGGATGGAATTTTGAATGTTTGCTTGCATCGTTTCTTGCATCGTAAGTAAAGTTGAACGAAACTCAGCCCAATTCATATTTTGGGTCTCGTCACGTTGATCGTAATGTTGTGTATCTTATTTCTTTGGAGGCATCGTGAGATGTGAATAGAAACCCGGAACGTACTGAATCTGATACCAACTGATGGAGAGGCGGAAGCTATTATGGAAAAAAGGAAGGTGATGAACGAAGAAGATGAAAGATGGGGATGAGAGTACTCCTCTCAGTGCTCGGCAACGCAAGCTCTTTGGGTAACCAAGGTTACCTCTTTTATTTGTTGTTTTATAGATTTTCTCAAAAGCAAAGATGGGATACAAGAGTTTTACGATCTCTCGATGTAGATAAGATCTAACTAATCCTAATCCTAACTGATATAGGATTTGTAATTATCCCTTATTAAAATAAAACACCAAAACACCAAAACCAAAGTAAATTCTAAGACCAAATGTAAATAAACCAAACCAGAAAGATACTAAGGATGCGCTGCATCAATAATGAACTACATTACTGATTGTGCTAATATATTTTTTATAATGTAACAAAATAAAACACTTATATTAACTAATATTACCTGGCCACCGTCCTGTTCGATGTCATTATATCGTCATGGCCACTGCCGATGCTATGGCCAGACCACCGCTGTAAATTTTGTTAAACGAAAAAGAATTATATATTAAAAACAAAACTCTTACGACAAAGATTTCATATCAAATTTTATAATTTATAAACTCTAATATATGTGGCCAAAAACTCGTTTTTTGATTTTTCAAATTCAAAAATTAAATATGCACGTAGTCAATTAAGATTATTGGATTTTTTTTAAAACATTTGGCCTCCTAAATTCAGATTTTGTCTCAATTATTCCAGATTTACTCCGAGGAATTTAATTTTAAAATTTGAGAACCAAAAAACTTCATAATAAAAATTATGCTAGCTTAGTTGAAGTTAGTGAGAGAGATTGATACCATTAGATTTGAATTCTCAACAGCTTTCTAATAATTTTAATAGAAAAATAAGATAAGATAATTATAATATAAATAATATTTTTAAAGTATTATTTTGAATTGAAAAAAAAAATCTTTAAAAATAATATTTTTTTAAAAAGTAAAAAAGCCACCCGTTTGGAAAAACAAAACGATCGTAAACTTATTTGTCATAATGCGGTCCACAACCACTTCATTTAGACTTCTAACCATCTCTTCTAACTATCTACTAGGATATATCTCGTGCTATATCACGGACAAATTACAATTATAAAAAAAAAATTTAAAATTATAAAATCAGGATATTATAAAATTTTAATTCCTCCAAAACTTTACGAAAATTATAATATCAGTTTTTATAATATCGAATCCTTTTAATATCCGTGTAAACATTTTGTAATCAAAAATATAAAACCAATTTTTCATACTCAACGATATTGGAAATTTTATGTTGGAAAAATTATATATAAAATCAGGATAATTTTTTTTATTTAACCGAAGAAAGAAGTAAAGTTTTGGAAAATTTCGATATTCTAAGATATTTTGGAAAATATTAACCCAGAATATTCTAAGATTGATTTCGTAGAATATATTTTTCTGTTGAAAGATAGTATGTCTATTAGCAATATTGGATATTGTGATATATTGTTTCCAACAGAAAATTTTTGGATTATTTTTTTTTTATTTTAATTATATTTGTTCTATTTTAATTACCAAATTTTACAATAAATAGATTTGGAAATTAAATTACAATGTTACATTGTTATGTTAAATTGTACACCATGTTAAATTAAGTCAGATATGAACTAACATTTTTAAATCTACTAAAAATCTATTAATAGATTTAATATTATAAAGAGGAGCTAAAATTAACATTAACATTCCAAAAAAAAAAATCGCAACATACCTCAAATCTCTCATTTTTAAAAAAATAAATCAATATTTAATTTAATTTAATTAGTGTGTTTAATTAAATCAACAATTTTTCACAAAATCTATTTTTAACTACTTTTCAAAAAAATTAAAATAAATTAATTAATTAAAACAAAAATTATAATCTATAAAGAAAATAATCAACAATCTACATAAATTCTTATTTAAAATTTTCCAAAATAAATCGCAATCTGCATAAAATCTTTTATTTTTTGGAAAATTAAATCAACATTTAATTTAATTTAATTTAATTTAATTAGTGTGTTTAATTAAATCAACAAAATCTTCATAAAATCTATTTTTAATTACTTTTCAAAAAAAAAATTAATTAATTAAAACGAAAATTATAATTAAATTAATTAATTAAATGATCACATAATAACTAATGACTAAAATACCCTTAATGAGAAATTAAAATTTGTTGTAATGTAAATATTAACACTTTTTAATGTTTATTTATAAATGTACTCCTCAAATAATATATAGAAGATTTGAACTAATTTTTCAACTGCTGCTGGTCCGGTTTTAACCAAATGAGCTGTTGAATCTCCAACCGCCTTAAATGGCTACCAATCAAAGCAATTATCAACTTTTTGAGTGTAGATAATTTTCACTGACAATCAATACATATTTTTTTCACCGCAAAACTGAAAAACAAATTAACAAAAATACTTCTTGCAAATTTCTTTTATTTTTCAAAGTATCATCCATCAATAAACTGAAAATAATGACCCCTATATATTAATCAGATTTACCTAAATAAAATATCTGAATGGATGCTAAGAGTATCTTTCGGTGCGCATTGTATCAATGCCAAAAAAAAAAAATGAGGGTGGCAAGTGGACGTTACCCTAAATTTGTGAATAATGGGTGTGAAAGCTTTATTTAAGAACTAGAATCGTAGAAAGAGTCGAATGGTCACAAAGCTCCTACCCGTTTTTGGATATTCCTTGACATATTCATTATGGGGCTTGTGTAGTGATGCTTTTCTTTTTATCTTTTAAATATAATATCAAATATCAAAGTCCAATATAGACAGAAGATTGTAACTATAATTTGCACATTTTGTCATTTAGCTGGTAGTTTTGGAATTTTAGGTTTTGGTGATAGTTTTAGAAAACAACATAAATTAATGTGATATCTTTTGAAAATTGCCCAACTTGGAGGAATATAGGTTACATAAATTACCCTAAAATTTATAAGTCAAAATCAAATGTCCAAATATTATAAAAAATACTATTTAAAACAAAAAATTAGTTCACATTAAAGAGATGGATTTAAGAGGAATTATATAGTTTCAGGCTTTTGGGGGTGGTAGAGCAATCATATATTGTCACTCATTAGAAGAGAAATGAGAAATAATTGGCTATATTATAAGTATTTATAACAAAAGAAAGTACATATTTTTGGGAGATAGAAGTAGAACAATAAAAAAAAATATCTATGCTTTTGTCATTTGTTGTTCATTCGAATAATATATTCCATATTTAGTGCTATATTACAATTTTGGGTTTGGATTTTTTCCGTATCAAAGAACATGTACATATATACATAGCTTTTTTTCTAGAAACAGGTGGATAAATTATTGTGCAAACGAGCATCAACATGATTTATATAGACTTTCAAGTCCATACCATTTCAGTTAATATTTTACCGTTTCCTACTCAGATTCTTATTCTTCTTCAACTATAGAAACCATTCACATTAGTTTTCGGGATTAAAGTGGCTTAAAGGTATCAATTTGTGAAAGCCTGGAATATGCTGTGTTTCATTACTTCTCATGCCAAACAGAGCTAACAACATACTTATACGACTTTAAATCCCTTTTCTTCACGTCTCTACCTGCAAATAAACAACAATATACATCATTATATTGAACCCATCTTTCTCTATCCCAATTCATATTCACATAAAACAAAAGCATACTATACTTCCAACTGAAATAAACTTGGGTCACCATAGAATTCAAAGTCGAAAACAGGGTTTTATCGGGTTAATTCAGAGGTTTTGGTCCCGAACAAAGACGTTGAAGTTCAGTGAGAGATGGACAAGGCAGAGTCAAGAAAACATGAGGCTATAGAAACAAGTCTAATGGGAACAAATGGAGAAAAGCCTTGTGCCACTCATTATTCTCTATCTCTACATATAATAAAAAGAGACAAACTTGAAAAAGGAAATGGGTGATTCTTATTCTTTTAGAGAATCTGATAATGCAAAAAAAAAAAAAAAAATTTACCAAAAAGAAGATTCTCTATGAGATTAGGACAGAATATTTGTCTTTCCAGAGTTTAACGGTTATACATGACGTTGTAATATGCCCGTCTGCGAGATAATACATAGAACCAGAACCACACCAGAGTTAAACAAAGTTTGAAAATTAAATATCAGGAAATAAAAAGAAAAGAGAAAAAGGAGGGACCTTTTGTATGAGATTATAAAATGGCAAGCTAAGTTGATATCTAAAACTAGGCCTCTCTCTCCACCTTATAGCTGAAGGAGATTTGGTATGTAAAATGCAGGAAAATCGAATTTGTTCCTTTTCTCTATTGTTGTATTTATAGATGTTTATGTAACTTTTGTCAAAAGAGTTTTCAGTGCAACAATCAGAGAGATGGCAAGAAATGATTGGATCAACAGTTACCTGGAAGCTATTCTTGATGTTGGAACCAGCAATAAAAAGAGGTTTGAGAGCAACTCCAAGATCGTCCAGAAGCTTGGAGATATGAACAGGAAGGATCATCAAGACAAGGTGTTTGGAGATATGAATAGAAAGGATCATCAAGAGAAGGTGTTTAGTCCCATCAAATACTTTGTGGAAGAGGTCGTCAACAGTTTTGATGAGTCTGACCTGTATAAAACATGGATTAAGGTTTGTTACTCAATCTGTATCCTTATATCAATGATATAAACGCAAAGAGATACAGAGAGAATATTGTTCCACATAATCTCCCATAAGTATGGAAGTGACCGGGGTTAAAAATAGTGAGTAAGAATCAAAGAATCTGGAAGATGGTTAGAACAACGTCCAAAACCCAAAATGATTTTCGTAAAACCAAAGCAAATGCATTTATGCATAAATTCAAATACCCGCGAGTGATGGTGGAGGGATCTTTCACTTCTTGTGGCAGGTGATAGCAACAAGGAATACTCGTGAACGCAGTAACAGGCTAGAGAATATATGCTGGCGCATTTGGCATCTCGCACGCAAGAAAAAGCAGGTTTGTGTCCCTTTAGTGATTCAGCTTTTTCACCTCTGCATCCCTTATTAAAAGCCTAATGCATCAGAAATACAGAAAAGGATAGTTCTCGCCTTTTTGAACTGAATCCTTTTTCCATGCTTTGGCTTTCTTCCACAGATTGTGTGGGATGACGGGATTAGACTTTCCAAACGGAGAATTGAACGTGAACAAGGCCGCAATGATGCGGAAGAGGATCTTCTCTCTGAGCTTTCTGAAGGAGAGAAGGAGAAGAATGAAGTTGTTACAACTCTTGAACCTCCCCGAGATCACATGCCCCGTATTCGATCTGAAATGCAAATTTGGTCAGAAGATGATAAATCAAGTCGAAACCTTTACATTGTCTTAATCAGGCAAGTAGAGATTGGTTTATCTGACTTTTTGGTAATTGTCAATATGCTCATGGGACTTACCTGGTGCCTCTATTTGCTTCCATACTTTGCCAACTGCAGTATGCATGGACTCGTGCGTGGAGAAAACATGGAGCTTGGAAGAGACTCTGATACTGGTGGGCAGGTATATAGCCATCTTCCAGTAGACTTCTTTGTAAAGCTTAAATTCTATACGGGGCTTCGCGTGTCTCCTTTGGCTTTCTTATCAATCTGAAGGGTCTTGTTATTGGACGATTAGGTGAAATATGTTGTTGAGCTTGCTCGTGCCTTGGCCAACACTGAAGGTGTCCACAGGGTCGATCTTTTAACACGGCAGATCAGTTCACCAGAGGTTGACTACAGCTATGGCGAACCAGTTGAGATGTTATCCTGCCCTCCAGAAGGTAGCGACAGCTGTGGCTCCTACATTATCCGCATCCCCTGCGGTTCTCGGGACAAGTACTATTACATAAGACTCCTTGGAATTTATGTATTCAAATTCATGCTTTGAAAAGAAACAGTTAGTTTCTCTATACTCATGTTTGTCAAATGCAGGTACATACCAAAGGAGTCACTCTGGCCCCATATTCCCGAGTTTGTAGATGGGGCGCTAAATCACATAGTGAGCATAGCAAGGTCTCTGGGAGAGCAAGTGAATGGAGGGAAACCAATATGGCCTTATGTAATTCATGGCCACTATGCTGATGCAGGAGAAGTAGCTGCACATTTGGCAGGTGCGTTAAATGTGCCAATGGTGCTAACTGGTCACTCTTTGGGAAGGAATAAGTTTGAGCAGTTGCTTCAACAAGGGAGACTTACCAGAGAGGATATTGATAGAACATATAAGATCATGAGGAGAATAGAAGCTGAAGAACAGAGCCTAGATGCAGCCGAGATGGTAGTGACAAGCACACGGCAAGAGATTGAGGCGCAGTGGGGGCTGTATGATGGGTTTGATATCAAGCTGGAGAGGAAGCTCAGGGTTAGAAGACGGGGTGGAGTCAGCTGCCTTGGCCGATACATGCCACGAATGGTGGTATAAGTCCATTTCCACCTCCCACAGAATCTGATAAATGACAACACAATGAGTATCAAAATAAACTATAATCAAGTAGACCCTGCAATTGACTAGTGCCAGATAATTGAACAGCAAACTGAAATAAAAGTAGAGTCATTCACCAATCTGATATGTCTTTGTGGCATCAGGTTATACCGCCAGGCATGGATTTCAGCTACGTCTTGACACAAGATTCACAGGAACCTGATGGTGATCTTAAGTCGCTTATTGGCCCTGACCGAAACCAGATAAAAAAGCCTGTACCTCCAATATGGTCCGAGGTACTCTTTTTTTCATTATTGTGCTATAATACCAACAAAGTTATATCCAATCTCCTGCAAGAAAGGTTGCAGTCTTTTTTATTAGCAAATAACTGAATAACGTTTCACCTGCAGATAATGCGATTTTTCACAAATCCTCATAAGCCAACCATACTTGCATTGTCTCGTCCAGACCACAAGAAAAATGTCACCACATTGGTCAAAGCTTTTGGTGAATGTCAGCCTCTTCGAGAACTAGCCAACCTGGTAAGTATCTAAGCATTTATTACACATGTGTTATCCAGTGAACTCACAAATTTATATGAACGGGCATACTGCTAATCCATCTGGATTGTTCCAGGTACTTATACTAGGTAATAGAGATGACATCGAAGAGATGCCTAATAGCAGTTCAGTTGTTCTCATGAATGTACTAAAGCTGATAGACCAGTACGACTTGTACGGCCAAGTAGCTTATCCAAAGCATCACAAACAATCTGAAGTTCCAGATATATATCGCTTAGCAGCCAAAACAAAGGTACGTAACAGGAAAATCCTATTAAACAATATGACTCTCATTGTTCACTACTTCCTTGATTCCAGTAGAACATACATCAGAGATTTTTACAATGCAGTATCTACAATTTGCTAGTTCCCATCTGCTTAGACCTGTGGTAGTTTCTCCTGAGTTTACATGGTACAAAAAAATGTTATCATAAGCAGTTTACCAGAACTCTTAGCTCCTATCTCTGCAACATGAATACCATAATTATAAGGTGGTTTTCTCTCTTGAAGGGGGTTTTCATTAATCCAGCTCTGGTGGAGCCGTTTGGTCTCACGCTTATTGAGGTAACTAGCAAATATGTCAATGTGCTTCTTTACTTATTATACACAGCCTATGAGATCTTCATGCCGCACCATTTGTTGTGCTTATGACAGGCAGCTGCCTATGGTCTGCCCATTGTTGCTACCAGAAATGGAGGGCCTGTTGATATCGTGAAGGTGATCAAATCTATTACAAAGCTCATTGTATAAAGTCATAGTCACACCTCACCGATCCCAGATAGCTTATTAACAGTGCATATGTTGTGTTGCAGGCACTAAATAATGGTCTCCTAGTCGACCCCCATGATCAACAAGCCATTTCTGATGCCCTTCTAAACCTAGTTGCTAACAAACATCTCTGGGCTGAGTGCAGAAAAAACGGACTCAAGAACATCCACCGTTTTTCATGGCCAGAGCACTGCCGTAACTACCTATCCCATGTCGAACACTGCAGAAACCGTCACCCCACCAGTAGTCTCGATATCATGAAAGTTCCAGAAGAGCTCACAAGTGATTCTCTAAGAGATGTCGATGACATATCTTTGAGATTCTCCACAGAAGGAGATTTCACGCTCAACGGGGAACTAGATGCAGGTACTAGACAGAGGAAACTAGTCGATGCCATAAGTCAAATGAATTCTATGAAAGGTCGTCCATCTGTTATCTACACCCCTGGTAGAAGGCAAATGCTCTTTGTGGTTGCTGTTGATTCCTATGATGACAACGGAAACATCAAAGCGAATTTGGACGATATCATCAAGAATGTGATGAAAGCTGCAGATATGACATCAGGCAAAGGAAAAATAGGTTTTGTGCTGGCATCAGGTTCAAGCTTACAAGAAGTTGTGGAGATTACACATAAAAACCTGATTAATTTGGAAGATTTTGATGCAATAGTTTGCAACAGCGGAAGTGAGATCTACTATCCATGGAGAGATATGATGGTTGATGCAGACTATGAAACTCATGTGGAATACAAATGGCCTGGTGAAAGTATAAGGTCGGTGATTCTGAGACTTGCATGTACGGAACCTGCAACAGAGGATGACATCAAAGAGTATGCTAGTGCATGCAGTACAAGATGCTATGCAATTTCTGTGAAACAAGGAGTCAAGGTAACTCTTTCAAAGAGTATTTCTCTCATCAAGAGGACAGCTTAAATCTAATACATACATACTACCCTTAAAGTCATGAAATTAGTATTGATGTATATATGTGTGAATGGCAGACTCGAAGAGTTGATGACCTTAAGCAGAGGCTTCGGATGCGAGGTTTAAGGTGCAATATTGTCTATACACATGCAGCAACTAGGCTAAATGTTATACCACTATGTGCATCAAGAATACAAGCACTCAGGTTAGAAACTGCTAAGACTAAATAGTTTCTTCAACCATATACGCTATATGTAAGATATCTACAGTGAAGATGACATGACTTGGTGGCTTTGTGTAGGTATCTTTCTATAAGGTGGGGAATTGACATGCCGAAGACTGTTTTCTTTTTGGGAGAAAAGGGAGACACAGACTATGAGGACTTGCTGGGTGGCCTCCACAAAACCATCCTTCTAAAAGGTGCAGTGGGATCTGACAGTGAGAAACTTCTTCGCAGTGAAGAAAATTTCAAAAGAGAAGACGCAGTTCCACAAGATAACCCTAACATTTCCTATGTCAAAGAGAATGGCGGACCTCAGGAAATTCTGTCCACTTTAGAGGCCTATGGGATCAAGTAATGATTTTCAATTTCAGCATATTATCTCAGATCATATACTTCAATGGGTTGGTAAACAGTGAAAAATAACAAGACTACATAATTTCATATATTGTATACTGCAATTAAAAAAAAAAGTTGAATATTAACTTTAGCACAGATTTAATACAGCAAGTATGCACAGCTTCGTCTTAGTTCTTTAGATGTTCACACTTAGAAAAATTGATACCTGAAGAATCATGGTACTCTATCTAGTGTGCTATCGCCCCTCCCCTGGCCTACCACAGACCAACAATGTGTTCTCGTCACATCCATATTTTGCAGTGTAAAAATTCCCTGCCACAAGTGGAATTAGTTGTGACAGCAAGATTGAAAATCAAATTGAGCCTGAAGTCCAATTTTACAATCAATTGTTCGCAAACTGTGGATTCTTAAACCAAAATATGCTCAATCAGCACAAGATTCTACCAAAACACAAGGAGACACCTCAACTGCCAAGCCTTTTGAATCGTGCATGCCAATAACAAAACTAAATCCATAAACTATGACAGAAAATTAACAATGATCTAGGTCTTTCAACAAGGTCAGAAATGCAGTAATCTGTATCAGTCCCTACAGAAATCATCACCACTTGGTTCTCTACACCTCAATCAATTTTACCATAAATATCAGATAAGGGAAGACATTACCACAGTAATATAAGTAGAAAATGGAAATTTATGGTGGCGAAGAAGAAATACCATTCTTTTGAGAAAGCAGATGTACTACTGCAAGTACACTTTCATTACTTCTTCTCGGTCAGATTCTTATTCGCAAACGTAACTACGTAAGCACAGTGGAAGTTAAAGAAGGTTCGGAATCACATATTCGCAAGAACGCAAAAAAACAAGACAATCATGTGAATATTCAGCTTCCAGCAAATTTAAAAGGAGACAGGATTGAAACTAGAGAGGATAAAAACGAGTAGCAAAACCAAAGGGCCCTTTTGTTTCCCATTATAATTAAGTTTCTTATAGAACTAAATGTTCTTCAACAAGTATAACAATTGAGTACAAAAGTCACAACAGAAAAAGCTTGCAGGAGAATTTCCTATTCCGAACCAACCCAGATCCCATTGGTCACAAGAAATAATCTCCAGCCATACTTTTCCTAAATGAATCTATCCACACAGTCACAAATAATCATCCTCAAGCAGAACTCCTCCTGTCCGAACCTGACCATGACGATCACTTCAGTCTTAAGAAGTCACCTTGAATAGAGATTTCTCAACTCTGAACCAACCCAGACATGAGCAAAGGATCATCCTGAACCAACCCAGATCACCACATTGCTCACAATTGATCATCTTAAAGAGAAATCTTCATATCCGAATCAACCCAAACTCGGATATTCAAAGAACAAGATCCACAAGGAAGAACAACAGACGCCACAAAAGCACCCAATCTCCTAACTTGAACACAATCACCATCTCTCAGCAATCCAACCCCCATTGTTCCTAACTCACTGGAATCAACACAAAAGTGATCACCACACCTACACTGATGAAAAAGCTCAATAACTTCACCTTCTTCTCCAGTAATCTCAACTGACATATCCTCAATACTAATCTCATCAGCAGTGATTCCATCATGTCTTGAAGATCTAAGATCATTATCGTAAACTACACGTAGCTCTGCATCACTTAAAACTTCCCAAGCCTTTTGAATCTTTAGAAACTTTTCATCGTCTGAGCTACAACGAGAACTGTTAAGAAGCTTATCTGGATGAGAGTGAAGGATCGCAGAACGATAGCTATTACGGATTTCTTCATAGCTCGCATCTTCTTTCACGGAGAGAATCTCGTAGTATGTCTCGTGAACACAATTCTCACCGAGAAGCATGATTGTAGTTGAATCCTTAATCCACGACGGTGCTAGGGCTCGTAATTTACCGGCGACGGCGAGAAAATTCGGCATTTATAGGGGAGGAGAGAAGTTGTCGGGTCGACCCGCTTAAATCGTTTCGGATCTTAATTGTTTGGGCTTGGGCCTTGTTTAAAAGATCAATACCTGACCCGATTACCCGAACCCTGTTTTGGAAACACCCATCTTCAACTGGTTCCGTGGGGAGAGACACGCAAAAGCCGATCAACGTTCATTTGTGAATCTGGGGAAATTGAAGATTTTGTAGAATCGTGATGGGTTTATCGAAAGGTAGATTGAAAGCATGGTTCAATAAGAAAATCACCGATCCTTTTCTCCAGATCTTGCGTAGGTTTGTCTTCTTTGACTCTCTACGCGTTTGTATGATCATATCGCCATATGGATCTGAAATTAGGACTAGTTTGGTTACTCCGATTCTGCTTTTCATTATGGAATCAGATAGATCTCATGTGCTATTTTGTTGATTGTTAGTCTTAAAAAGCTGGACTTATGGCATTTTGCTTCTTGTTGGTTTCTTAATTGGAACATCAGAGAGACTATAGAACAGTTAAAGGTAGAGTCTTTATCCTTGTATCTTCATGTAGCTCCTAAAAGATCTTTAGGGCATCTCTTTCTCTGTTATTGGAACACAAGAGAGACCATTTAGAACAGTAAAGGCAGAATCTTTATCCTTGTATCTTCATGTAGCTCCTAAAGTATCTTTTGGGCATCTGTTAGAGATAGATGTATCAGCATCTCCGTCTCTGTTGCAGAAATGTTGATGTTGTAAAGTAATTTGAGTTTGATTTTGTTTTCGTTTTCAATTTTCGTAGAGGTACTGAGCCAAAGCAACTTGCTTTCTCTGCCGCACTTGGTATTACCTTGGGAATATTTCCCATATGCGGTGCGTATCTCTCGCCATTTTATGTTTCCTGATGCTTTGTTACGTTTTCAGATTGCAATGTATCTTATTTGGGGGTTTTTTTGCTATAAAACAGGTGTTCCTGTGTTTCTATGTGGAGTAGCTTTTGCGTTGCTCGGATCTGCTTGTCATGCTCCTACCGTGATGTTGGCTAATATCGCTGCCACTCCAGTAGAACTAGCGTAAACCTTTATGCGATGCATATCCTTTTAATCTTTTGAAGTTTACTACTTTTATCGAAAGACAATACATATCAGTTGTATTCCTGACCTGGATTTTGGTTTTCCCTTTCATGTCTTTCTTATTGAAGTCTCGTGGTGCCTTTCCTAAGACTTGGTGAAAAAGTCACTGGTGGACCTCATTTTCCTTTGACATCAGATGCTCTAAAGAAGGTTTTCACTGGTCAAGCCTCTCAGGAAGTCTTTTTAAGCATTGGTAATGCGGTAAGTAGCTAAAATGAGTCTTTTCTCTTAGCTTATTGGTGAAAAATGCCGAACCTCTTGGCGCATATCCTAGCCTAGTCTTTATGATCTTATCCTTAGTAACTTGCAAGTCTGATTTCCACTCGTAAATTGCCAATGTTCTCATATCTGAAAGATAAGTTGTTTATTTAACCCCTATGATTATTGGTATTGCAGTTACTAGGGTGGCTCGTAGCAACTCCATTTTTCTTCATTTTGCTATACGTTGTGTTGCTTCCATGTTTCAAAATACTGGTCCGCAAGTTTGGCGCCGTTGCTTCGACCCCAAAGTTACCTACAAGTATGGAGACAGAGCTCAACCCAAAGCCAAGAGACGCTTAATTTCAACAAGAGTTAGAAACCTCACTGTTCTTCTTATCAACACGAAGCCCTTGAATTGTAACATGGATATGCATAGACTAATGTATAGAGTATACACACTTGAATTGTCAAATCCTCACACTCTTGTTTGTAAACTCTTTTGAAAATGTCAGTAACCAAAAATATTGGTGGTTACATTTGAACGCCTAAACTCGACATCCACAAATAAGCATGACGTCCATTTTTATGGGTTTGTTCTTGGAATTGAGATCGACTTTGATCGAATAACGAATAAGATACTTGTGTTTCTTCTAGGGGTGAAACTAAAATATATCTACAAACCGTTAGCTTCAACTTTTCTTCAACCTGAACGGTTCAGTTTGGTTTGAACCCAAACCGAACCAGTAACCTAATCTGCATATGTTGACTAAATAAGATGATGACTAATCAGTAAATTAGTATTTTTAGTGTTGTTTAAACTTTTTATTTCATACTTTAAAATTAGTACCCACTAGCCCTACATAGATTTAGGAGTTTTCTAATCACCAGAATAACAAGAAGATTCTTAGGTGTCTTGTCTAACTCTAAATAATTCAATTTGCATATCTTTATTTCTTATTTTATATCAATTATTAAATAACGATGAAGTTGGTTTAGTATTCTCTTGTTGATTTGTTTCGTTATTTTCTAATCAAATTAAAACCGAGCCAAACTACTACCGAATCAAACCGAAAAAAAAAATCGAATTACCACTTCGAGTTTCTCTGCAATTCATCATTGGCCTCATTATTGTGATGGAAAAAAAAAGATATATATATATATATATATATATCTAACTTTGAGGTTAAAAACGGTTCTCTTGAGAATGCTTCTAACTTGGATATATCAATTTGGAGATAACATATAACAAAAGCCATTGACTTTTGAAGTTGACAATGACGATGTCAAAAAAAAAAGGAATCTGGAAAAGTGTCTCTTGGTTCGTAACAACAAGGTACGGGAAGCGTTGACAAAACTAAAAAGCACAGCGAGAAGGCAAATTTGCGAATCTCCGCGTCCGTGGGAGTGATCAAAGCTGATGTGTTCATCATCCATATCTGAACATTATGTATATTTTTGTTTATAGAATGAATCATATTGTCATTAAAATATTATAACTTTGGATGAGTCTGTCTACGTATGGCTTTTTTGAGATGTTGGTGGCATTATCATAATAAATACCAAAGTGCAATGCAGTTCAGTCGCATTAGCCGCATTTTGTCACTAGTAATGGAAATTTAATATATTATTTAGTGAAATTAGGTGAAAAACTGCATGAGGGGGAAAAGAAGGAAAAAAACCGCATGTAGAAAAAAAGAATTTAGATTTCACAACTTCATCTGAACTACTGAAGTGGTTGACATTGTTTTTAAAAAAGTTTAGAAAATTTGGAAATAATCTTGAGAATTGATCTTTCAAAAAATTTAGAAATAATTAATTTTGGATGATTTTCCGTCTACTAATAAGGTAGACAACGATTCGTGGATAAAGCGAAAAGTTTCTCCGTCTTTCAGAAGTTTTAGACTGGTATCACTTCTCGGACGATCCGGATGACAAACCACTGACTGAACACGTCATAGCTGACAAGGCATTTAATGTAAATTGTTCACGTTACTTACATTCGAAATACGTTCTTCCGACTAGGAAGTCATCAATACAAAGATAAAGGGACTGCACGAGACAATCCAAACACCTCGCCACCGCCAGAAGCGTACAACACTCACTTTTTAACCCGTACGACATGGAATACTCGACCTAGTCTTATAAACTCGGTCTTTGACCTGGGTGAGGTACCACTCCTATAAATAATCCTTGCACTCTCCAATAAAGAGGAGGAGAGAGGGTGGTGCTTCACAAGTTCGGACCTTCAGAGAAAACCTAAATTGTTATCTCTGATCCATACACACCACGCCGGTTCAATCTTGAGGAGGAGAACAGTTCGCGAATCATCCGGCTAGTCCTTTCTCATTACTTCTATTGATCTACCGTTACACTGTGAGTTCCTATTAAATTATGAGAATGTTACGGTAGAGATTGACAAGGCGAGTGAGAAAAAATAAAAATAAAAATAAAAAAAGCCAACAAGCACTAGCGGTCTAAGTTTTCTTAATCATGTAATCTAGTCTAGTTACACTTAAGGAAATAAAGGTTTCTAAAAAGATCCATACAACTTGGGAAATTTGGTGAAATTCTTACAAACTTGAACTTTCATGCGATAATTGAGTTTCAAATACTTTCGATATGAGAGATCTTTCTCCATATCTTGTGGATGAAGAGTTGATGGATTTGAGGACAAATTCTTTTGAACCCAAAGGACTAATGCGGGAGAGGAGTTGCAAACAAATGAATTAGCATAAGTAATGAAGAAGAGTAACATGTTGGATTTGGCCATGTTATTTATGGTCCGAATCAACTCTTAATACAAGCTTTACAATGTCACAGGCTGAAGTATCTTGGTTGCTTGCTGTCATTCGAAAAGATATTTTTGTCACCAAAAAAAGAATGCATTTATTTTGGTCAATTTTTCTCTCATTCATGCATGTTCAAGTCTGCTAAGGTTATTCTCAAGTGTTTTTCATGTAGACTACCTTTTATGATGATTTTTACTATATTTCCTCCTATACAAAGACTTATTTTCATCAAATAAAAGTAGAAAACAAGTTTGAGAATTTTGAGTCTTTGTGATCCCTTGTATCTATTTAGATAATTTAGGTTTGGAAAAATAATTGGTGGTGGATTCGAAAGTCTTTATCACTTGGTATTGGTAACTTTATCTAGACGTTTTTATTGGTTATTTTTGGCTCAGGCTTTACAAATTGTGGTGGTCTCGTATCTTCTTATCTATCTAATAACTTATGGTTGTTTCAGAGATTAGAAAGACAACACGCATTAGTTTGGTATTACAGTTTTCTTGTTACTGTCTCTATTTCATTCACTCATTTACGCATCATGCTACACACATCAACAAGCTGATACAAAACTACCAGAGTCAACAAACCTGGCATACTAACAAAGTTAATGGTTTTACAAAATTAACATGCAAAGTCAATGGACCTCACCCGGATATTCCAAATTAGCGTAACAATGGATTTGGGTTCTATAAAACACGTGTTCGTTGGAAATGGTAAAATATTTATCAATCAACGATACATTTTCGCAGTTAATAGCGTAGTTATTTCTCGGGATCTGGACCAAAATTTATGTCTGGGCGTTATATTTGAGATGTTTGAATTCTAATTTATATAAAGTGAATCACGACAAGAAAAAAATTTGGAATATCGATCCCTAACCTAAAACTAATAAGTTTCTATTATAAAATGGACCCGAATATTCCAAATTAGCATAACAATGGATTTGGATTTTATAAAGCACGTATTCGTTGGAAATGGTAAAATATTTATCAATTAATAATGCATTTTCGCAGTTAATAGCGTAATTATTTTTTTGACATATGCGCCGAAATTCTTGCTCAGACGTTATATTCGAAATATTTGGATTGTTATTTATGTAAAGTGAATCACGACAGGATAAATTTAAAACATCGATCACTAACCTAATACTTTGTCGCTACATCGAATAACTTTGTTTTATTTTGGATTTTGTCAATTCTTTTATGGAACATCGATCACTAACCTAAAATATAAAATGAGTCTCGATAAGAAAAAAATTTGGAACATCGAATCACTAACCTAAAACTAATAAGTTTTCATTTTAAAATGGATCCAAATATTCCAAATTAGCATAACAATGGATTTGAGTTTTATAAAGCACGTGTTCGTTGGAAATGGTAAAATACTTATCAATTAATGATGCATTTTCGCAGTTAATAGCATAATATATTATTTTTTGAGATTTGCGCCGAAATTCTCGTTCAGACGTTATATTCGAGATGTTTGGATTATTATTTATGTAAAGTGAATCACGGCAAGATAAATTTAAAACATCGATCACTAACCTAAAACAAAATATTTTGTTTTGAATCTGTCGTCACATCGAATAACTTTGTTTTATTTTGGATTTTGTCAAATGATAAAATTTGATGTATTTTGTTTTCTCAAGCACAATTTGATACCCAATAAAATATTTATTTATTTTAATTATTATATTAGAATTACCTAGAACATAAAATCTAATTATTTATATTAGTATCATCGATTTCATTCAGGTTTAAGGCTTATAATAAATATTATTGAAACAAAGAAATTTCAAAAGAGTTTTGAAAAAGTATTTGAAATTTTTAAAAATATATAATTATGTAAAAATTTTTGAAAATTGGGAGACACAAAAGGAGAAACTATTATTATTGTAATATTTCTTTTATATTATAAGGAAAAAGTTAAGTTATTATAAATTTATTATTTCTTTCAAGCATCTTAGCTAGTTCCAGCTAAATCATTAAATTCCTTTAATTAGCAAATTAAACAATTTAAATTATATAAAGGCAAAAAAAACATAAAATATTTGTTTTAGGAAAGATAAAAACAAGTAAAAAAAAAAAAAAAAACAACCGAACATGTGTCTATTGTTTCCAGCAGAGTGCAATACCCGTGTCCGTGTGAATGGTAATTGGTGAATTTAAAACATCTATTTAATGAGTATGACTCAGTTTCAAGTACCCAACGGTTTCAATACATGTTAACCTTGTTTTTTTTCAAAAACTCCTATTAATTACCACTTAATTATTAATATTAAGAAAATATTACTTTTAAAGCCATATCTCATATTTTGTAGCTATCCTATATATATTTGTTGTATATATAATATATTCTGAATACTTCACCTGAAACTTTCCCCACCTCTCTCTCTCTCTCTCTCTTTCTCTGTTTCTCATTTTATCACCTTTACTTCGTCTTTTTTTTTTTTAGGTGTGGAACATTGATTGAGTTTGTGTTGTGTTGTTGTCAATTATTACAAACAGTGGTGAGATGTCTTACAGTGACCCAAACCAAAACCCAATTCCAGAAACTTACATTCCATCGAACTCGAATGAAGGCGAGAAACTGAAACTTTACCAGGCTTTTATCTTCTCTGTTCCCATTTGTTTCACATTCATTGTTCTCTTCGTTCTTTACGTCATTTACCTCCGTCGAAACAGCAACACCAGCGTTGATTGGTCTTCTCTTGGAATGCGTGGTGGTACCTTCGTCCCCACCAACAACAATCTCTCAACGGTATAACTCAATCTGTGAAAGATTTTGTGGTTTTTGAAACATTTCTTGGGTTTGGTTCTGTAATGGTTTGTTGACTGACTCATATATATATGAACAGGCTGAATTAGGGCTGAGCAAAGATTTGAGAGAGATGCTTCCCATTGTTATCTTCAAGGAGAGTTTCTCAGTCAAAGATTCACAGTGAGTTCTCATATTTATCTCCCAAAGATATTATCTTCTTTTTTAAATCTTTTTCTTGATTCATGACCTTGAGTCAGATCTTTATAAGGCTTATTTCATAAAAGTAACTTTTTGCGATAGAAAAGTTCAAAGCTATGTTGCGTGATATAAATTAAACCAAAGTGAGAGATGGAAACAAGAAAGAGAAATGACCATTTTGCTTTGCGTAATAAATTTGGTCTTTCCAATGTTTGATGATTAATTGCGACTGGGGTAAGTGGATAATGTTTCTTGTGAGTAAAATTGCATTGAAACCGTTACCTAATCTGCCTTTGGCTGAGAAAAATGTCATCATTTTTTCGGATTGGATTTAAGCGATATAACGATCTCATTCGACTGGACGCATATGTAACGCCCAAGAACTCAATTGGTGCAATTTTGGTTTGCTCATTGAGTGATTTAGAGTAGTCATATGAGTTTGTGGTTTGTATAACTTCTGCAGAATATGCTTGTGTGATTTGAAAGAATCTTTATTCTTAGATAATTATTGGCCTCATGTTCAGTGTGACTTTGACTTTGACTTGAAAACAGATGTTCAGTGTGTCTTGGGGACTACCAGGCAGATGAGAAGCTTCAACAAATGCCAGCATGTGGGCACACTTTTCACATGGAATGCATTGATCTATGGCTCACATCGCACACAACTTGCCCTCTTTGTCGTCTCTCTCTTATCCCCAAAGCGTCCCTAGACCGGTCCCATCAAGGCCCAGAGATTGTCTCTTCCATGGAAATCTCTAATGGAGAAGGAGCTTCGGCTCAACCAGAGTCCCAGTCAACAACCGAAGCAATAAGTCACATCGATGATGGCCAAGAAGGTAAGCGAGATAGTGAAGAGGTCTCTAAGGAAACGAAAGAGAATGACCGAAACAGCATAGGGACATCGGATGGTTGTTGTAATTGCAGACTTGGTTAAAAAGCAAAAAAGCTTTAATTGTCTTGTCTTTTGATGACCTTTTGGTAAGATTTAAAGTATGTTTTTATTATTATGCATGATCCATAAGAAGAAAATGGTGATTTTGGAAATATTTTGTATTATGTCTCAACTTTTAAAAAATTTATCAGACTTTCTCCGGAAATGTTCTGATGAAAGGATTGGTGGGGTTATCTCAACAAACTTAACTTCATAATTGTTTTATGGACTGTAAGAAGGGCTGCTCAGAGTGTTGGTTTGGGCTAACTATATGTCGGGCCAGATGTTTGTACGTGTATCACAACAAGGAAACAAAAAAAAACCCAAAGACGCTATTTAGCCTTAGATAAGTTATTAGATACGAAAACCTTAAACAAACTCACCTAACTATATTAATAACTAAATGAGTTGGTCAATCTCACCTCTCACCTTCAATTAACTAGGTAATTTGAAGTAGACAATGTTGTAAAAATTCATGACAGTACAAACATAATCATTAATAATGGATATATATTGGCTAAATGGCGTTTCTTTTGCATAATGATGTGTTTTCCAAGACATTTACATACTTAAATTACTTAATGTATTATCGAAATATTTTACTAATGATTCATAGTTTTAATCTAATGGTATTCATTAATTATCAATATGAATACTGCGACTAAGATTATATATGAATTGTAAATTAAGAATTATATCTAATTTTATGATTGAAAATCTAACAGTAATACTTAATAGTATTTAATATTAAGCAAGAAAAAAGAGAAAATATAAATTTGATCAATAAAAATAACCAGAAACCTTTGAATTAAGTTTCTCTTGAATTCTCTAATAACTTTAAATCATCCTACTAAAAATATTGATATACAGTATAAGACCATTCAAAGGACAAGATTGAGAGTAGATCAGTCACTGCTGATTGAAGTGTAAACCAAAATTGAGAGTAGATTGGTCAAAGTATCTGTGAGAGAGCATCGTTAGCTCTACAAGTACAAAACCAAATGAGTGAAAATGATAAAGAAACTTCGAGAAGTAAGAGAAAGGTCAGACATATCTCTAAAAGAGTTCATAAAACTCTGCAAGTACATATCTCATATGGTTTTGAAGATTAAATGAAGATTATGTCTCTACAATGAAGTTCTTCTACATCTCCTTATGATCTACTAATGTTTCTGTCCAGCCGACTAGGTGGTTACCTACAGGTTTGACAAGCCTAATATTCGCTAAAACTCTAATGTTGATCTTTTTTGTGCATACAAACTTACCATCGTTATTTTCACACCTACTGCTAAGTTTGCAGGGGAGTATAAGACCATTCAAGGGATAAACTAAACATAAGCCCAAAATAAGCCTAATGTATTATTGTAAGCCCATGATATTATATGTTCTTTAATGATTTCTATTTCTGAAATCTATACCAATAGACCATTTAATTCCACAATGCTTTTATATTGATGATAAAAAAAAAGAAAACTTTTAAATCTAGAACAATGGAGAATTTAGAACTTACCATTATCCATTCTTGCTTGAATGTGTAAGGCCTCATGATCACTTTGTTGATCTTCTCCTCTACACCTTCTTTTTTTTTCAATTCCTTTGATGGAGAGGAATTGATCTTTTCTTGTTTTTCTTATTGTTCTCTCCTTTTTATTTTCTAAGAGTTTTGTCTTAATCAAAATAACCATCATTTCAACTCCCTCTCTCCTCCTTGTTATATTTTGTCGGATGCTCACAAGGAGAGAGATAGTTTTTCTAACTTTTCTTTATTTATTTATTAAGACATCTTTATACTCTTCTTTTATTACACATATATACACATATAATTAAAACCATATTATATGTGTATTTACATATGTTCATGAGAACAAATTTAATGTTTATGATTAGAGGAGAGGGTCTCAACGTACCCGTCCTAATACTCTTTTATCAAGACCAATCCATCACGGTTTCGTTTTAACGTATTAGAATCCGTAAACTTTAGATAGAACTTGAACTGTTATGATCGGACCGTTAATACATCGACCATTCTACGGAAAATATTCTTACACATGAGTGTTAGGGTTTCTTTGCAAAATGTTATGTGGGCAAGAGATGTAACTTTGAGAGTTGTTTTGAGACAACTCTCCTCTACACATTTGCGAAATATTAATCCACAACCTCTTTGTTCTTGGTGGCAATTTAAGTCCTTCTTACTCTCTTTACATTTTTGCACAATAAAGCTCTAGTGAGCTATTTTAAAATATGTCTTTTTCTATTTCATTAGCTTCAATAAATCCTTTCTGGGATTCTCCCACACAGTATGCGCCTTGTACTGTGAGTTATATATATAATGATATTACTAATTCTTAACCTCTCTCATTAAGGTGGATGAAATCAGCGTTGGTCATCCTGAAAATATATACATAAATTACCATAATTTAAATAGTTGTAAATTGAGATGTATACGTTACACTTTTGAGAATCCAATTAGTAAAACTTAAAGTGTTTAGTTACACTTCAATCAACAGCGACTAAATATAATCATACTGACAGATTTTTACTACGATAAATAAATTCAAGAATCGAAATTTGTTAGTTTAAGTGTTCTATTAATTAATGCCGACAAAAAAAATTGTGCCCGTTGATATATACACACAATAGATAATTTTTTGTGTGCAACAAGCTAGATATACTAGGATAGGTTCTCGTAGTACAAAGATAGATACAACTCCAGTTGTAGGGCTGAAAACAAAGCCGATCGGACCGCTAAAGTGAAGAGATAGTCGTTATTGGGCTTACGGTTTATTGGGCTTAGTTTAGAGTTTGGTTTAATGTTAGACATATATACGTGTATTCATTCTGGTTACTAGATAGATCAATACAATTTGTTTCCTTCAGCTTTCTTCTTTCTCTCTCGATGAACCCAGAAACACGTTAATCATCATGGTATCAGAGCCATGTGCTCTTCAAATTCGATCTGATTTCTGGTGATTCATCATCCTAATCCTTCGATCGTTGTGAGATTTTGCCATCCTGCGAATCACACGCAGTCAATTTGTTGCTCGACTCAAGACTCGCCATATCGCGATTCTTCTGATTGTCTGAGAGAAATCGCCGATTGCGATTCTCGTTCTTCAGATTACCTTCACCAAATCCATTGAAGAGACCACACCATCTTGCGAGTCTCATTGTTTGTGCAAGAATCTCCGTTTGCGATTTGTTTCTTTCTAGTCCGTTTGGGATTTATTTCATCTGTTTGCTGCTGTGATCAATTTCTGGAAATCTTGGGTGTTGTTATTGTTGATTCTTTAGTTTTCAGTGATATCTGGGCTGTCGCGATTGTTGAAGCAAAATGTCTGGTACCGAGATTTCAGGAAAGAAAACAGAATCTTCGAAAGTGGCAAATCAAGAAACACGAAGAACAATCTCGCCCTATGATTTGACTGCATCTGATAATCCCGGGGCCATCATCTCGTATCCACTCTTGGATGGCCAAAATTACGACGAATGGGCACTCAGTTTTAAGACGGCTTTGTGCTCTCGCAAGAAATTTGGATTTCTTGATGGTTCAATTGCAAAACCTGAAGTGGGATCAGCCGACTATGAAGATTGGATACCAATCAATGCTCTCTTGGTTTCATGGATAAAGATGACGATTCATGAATCATTATGTTCGAGTATTTCACATAGAGAGATAGCCAAAGATTTGTGGGAAAGTCTTAAACAACGTTTCTCTATCTCTAATGGACCTCGTTTGCAGCAGATTAAAGCAGACATTGCCATGTGCAAACAACATGGTCAAAGTATTGAAAATTATTACGGACGATTATGCAAGATTTGGGATCAGTTGTCTATTCTTCACTTGTGGTCACTGTACGTGCAACCTTGCAGATTTGCTTGACCAAGATAGAGAAGCTGATCGAGTACAACAGTTGTTGTATGGAGTAGACGATAATCTTCAGTCAATCAGGTCTGCTCTTGTTTCACGAACACCTCTACCTCGCCTTGAAGAAGTGTACAACCTTCTGCGCCAAGAAGAAGATATCCAACTGCAAGGAAAGAGGAATAATGAACGAACTGAAGCCATGGCACTCGCAGCAGTAACCAAACAGACTTGGAATAGTAAAGAAGACAAGTCAAAATTGTATTGCAGCCACTGTAAAAGAACTGGTCACGCCACATCTCATTGTTTTGCACTGATTGGTTATCCCGAGTGGTGGGGAGAACGTAACAGAGGTAAATCACAAGCTGGTAACAGACGTGACAAACCTGGAGAGAAGACTACAGGAACCAACTTGTTCCGCGCTACAGCCAATGTGGTAGCAACTCCGGGATTGCCTTTGCCTCCTCAACCGCTACTCTCTTCTAAAGACAGAGAAAGTGTGATGGGTCTCAGTGATGAACAGTGGGAGAAGGTGGTGACTCTCATCAATGCTGGTAGCAAAACTACATCCTCTGAACAGTTGACAGGTAATTTTGGTACACACTCTCATCGAAATTGGATACTTGACACCGGCGCATAGCATCACATGACTGGTGACTTGAATGTACTGTCCAATACTCGTTCCATTGCACCAGTTTTGATTGTATTAGCTGATGGTAGTGAGCATCTTACTAGTGTTGAAGGGACTGTTTACCTTGGGAGTAGTTTGGTGTTACAGTCCGTGTACTTTGTTGATGGACTGAAGACAGATTTGATCTCTGTTGGGCAACTATTGATAGAAAACAAAGCTGTCATTCAATTAACTGATCATTTTCTTGTGGTTCAAGACCGCACTACGAGGATAGTGATTGGAGCTGGTAGACGTGAAGGTGGAACTTACTACTTTACTGGCATCGACATGGCTGCTGCAGTTTCAGCTAGAACAAATAGTGACTACAAGCTGTGGCATAGTCGTTTCGGTCATCCATCTGATTTTGTGTTGTTAAAAACATCTGTAGTTGCTGCTACTGCTTCTTCCTTGGATGTTTGCAGTACTTGTTTTCATGCTAAGCAAACACGTGATCCATTTTCTCTTAGTCAAAATAAAGCTGATGCAGTTTTTGATCTTATCCATTGCGATGTGTGGGGACCTTACCGTACACCATCTTTTTCCGAAGCTCGTTACTTCTTAACCATTGTCGATGACTGTTCCCGTAGTGTCTGGATTTTTCTGATGAAAGATAAAAGTGAAACGCAGTGGAAATTAAGAAATTTTTTTGCCTTTGTTACTCGCCAATTTAATGTCAACGTGAAGACTGTTCGGAGTGACAATGGCACCGAATTTATGTGTCTTGGTACGTATTTTTGTTCTCAAGGTATCATTCATGAGACGTCTTGCGTTGGAACTCCGAATCAAAATGGTCGTGTGGAACGTAAACACCGACTTATTCTTAACGTTGCTCGGGCTCTACGGTTTCATGCCTCTCTACCAATTGAATTTTGGGGTGAATGCATATTGACTGCGGGATACTTAATCAATCGTTTACCTACTCTGCTGCTTCACGGCAAATCTCCTTTTGAAATATTGTATCGAAAACAACCAAGTGTGGCTCATCTTCGGGTTTTTGGTTCCTCTTGTTTTGTTCATAATCAACGGACTCATGGAGATAAATTCGCTTTCCGCTCCCGTCATTGTATCTTCGTCGGATATCCTTATGGTCAACGTGGCTGGCGCTTGTTTGACCTTACCTCTAAAGATTTTTTTGTTTCTCGTGATGTTCGTTTTGTCGAAAACGTTTTTCCTTTTGCAGCTGTTGCAGATGTGCAGGTTCCTCCTTCGTCTGGTGGGCCGGATGTGTTGCCTTCACATGTCTTGTCCCCTATAGGTGATGATGGGCCTATTGGGCCGCCTCCTATGAATGAAGTTTCTCCATCTATTACAGACCCAGATCCTTTGTCTTCACCCTCTGCGATTGCAACTCCGATTGATGTCGACTTATCTAGCAATTCAACATCTCTCGACGATGATACCCGCCAAGCTCGCGACTCTCCTCGGCAGCCATCGTCTGCTCAAGTTGATGATGACTTATATCTCGGTCATGGGCGCAGGGCAAAGTTTCCATCAACGAGGCTCCAAGGATATGATGTCAACGCTGTTCAGACCACATTCCTAGATGACCCTAACTCCTTTTACCCCCTCTCTCATTTCGATTCATCTTCTAGTCATGTAGCTTTTCAGACTAACATTAGTGCTGCAACTGAACCTTCTTCTTTTGCAGAGGCGGTTAAGTGCTCTGCTTGGCGTGATGCGATGGATTCCGAAATCAAAGCTCAGGAGCTGAACAAAACGTGGGAACTCACAACTCTGCCTCCTGGAAAACACTCTATTGGTAGCCGCTGGGTCTACAAATTCAAGTACAAGTCTGATGGTTCCTTAGAAAGACATAAAGCGCGTTTGGTGGCTTTAGGTAACAAGCAACGCGAAGATGAGGATTACGGAGAGACTTTCGCTTCTGTTGCTAAAATGGGATCAGTTCGGTTATTTTTGAAGTATGCGGTTGTCAAAAACTGGATTGTTCATCAAATGGATGTGCATAACGCCTTTCTCCATGGTGATCTTGAGGAAGAGGTGTACATGAAACCACCTCCAGGGTACTCCACGGATTCTCCACATCAAGTTTGTCGTCTCAAGAAATCACTCTATGGACTTAAGCAAGCCCCTCGATGTTGGTTTGCTAAGCTTTCCGCTGCTCTTAAAACATATGGGTTTCGCCAATCTTGTTCCGATTACTCTATGTTTCTTCTCGATTCTACAGCTGGTTCTATACGGATATTAATCTACGTTGATGACTTGATTATAATGGGCAGCTGTGAGTTGCAGGTACAAAGTTTTAAAGAATACTTGTCTTCTCAGTTTCACATGAAAGACTTGGGTTGTTTGAATTATTTCTTAGGTATCGAAGTTGCGCGAAGTCCGAATGGGTTCTATCTTTGTCAACGAAAATATGCGTTGGATCTGTTACAAGAAACCGGTTTGATAGGTGCTAAACTAGTCGTTACACCATTGCCTGTCAATCATGGTCTCCCACTCTCTACCTCGGAATCATTGGTTGACCCTACTTCTTATCGTCGTTTGGTTGGGAAACTCATTTACTTGTCTAATACTAGACCAGATTTGGTCTATTCTGTTCACACTCTCTCTCAGTTCATGAAGGAGCCGAAGAGAGATCATTGGGATGCTGCAGTCCGCGTGGTACGATATCTCAGGAACACTCCGGGTCAAGGTATTGTGTTGCAGGCCGATGATGATCTTCAACTCTCGGGATGGTGTGATTCGGATTGGGCGACATGTCCGTTAACTCGTTGTTCTATTACTGGTTATTTTGTGCAATTGGGTACTTCTATCGTCTCTTGGAAAACAAAGAAACAGGATACCGTAAGTCGTTCTTCGGCTGAAGCGGAGTATAGGGCGATGGCGTGTGTTACTCAGGAGCTTATTTGGGTAAAGGCTTTTCTTTCTGACTTGGGGTATTCTCATACTCTTCCTATGCGGGTTTATACAGATAGTAAATCAGCTTTGGACATTGCGAAGAATCCGATTCTACATGAACGTACTAAACACGTTGGAGTTGACTGCCATTTTATTAGAGACGAGATCATATCACAGAACATAGTGGCTTCTCATGTTCCTACTTCTCAGCAATTAGCAGATCTTTTGACTAAACCTCTTTCACAAGCTGATCTTGAGTTACATAATGACAAGTTGGGCATAGTTAATCTCTACGCTCCAACTTTTGGGGAGGGGGGGTGAAGAGATAGTCATTATTGGGCTTACGGTTTATTGGGATTAGTTTAGAGTTTGGTTTAATGTTATACATATATACGTGTATTCATTCTGGTTACTAGACAGATCAATACAATTTGCTTCCTTCAGCTTTCTTCTTTCTCTCTCGATGAACCCAGAAACACGTTAATCATCATAAAGCTTCCGCTGCCAGCGGAGAAGACACATGCTCACATGTAGCAGAATGTTTAGAAGGTTCTCTAGAGACATGAGAGGAGAAGGTCCATCCCAGACCTGCAATCTTAGAAGCCTTACTACTCCAAGCTGAATCTGAGTTGATAACCAGCACACCACGAGGATCAGAGGAAGGGTTCAACACGATCTATGGAGGAGACAAAGACTTGCCTTTAAGGATGAGAGCTTGGGCTTCTTGCCATTCCTTGGCATCCTTTATTGCTTTAAGGATAGTTTCCTTCTCGGTAAAACAAATGTTATTAAACACCTTTTGATTCCATGAAATCCAAAGTAGCCAACAGATCGAAGGATACAGTGGAGTTATGCCTAAGCCGACTGGGGATAAGCAAAACTTTCTTTTCGCCCATTCTAGACCATCTTTATCTATAGAGACACGGGAAACTGGTCCACAACTTGTAAGGGCATGAAGGTTCTATAGAAATATGTCTGGAAACCAGCTGGGATCCAGTTGGGAAGGCTCCATTGAGGACTTTCCAGAGGAAAAGCTAAATCTTAGGAGACGTGTGAAGAGACCAAACCTCAAAAAGCCAGTTGAAAGGTCTTGGTGACTGAATGGAGGAGAGGGAAGACTGAGAGCGTCTGGCCACTGAGTATCCTGACTTTGTGTTATAAAATCTATCAGAGGAAGGCAGCCAGATTCTCCTATCCGCGGTTCCTTTTCTACTAGGCTTAATGGTCAAAATTTCTTCTCTATGGTTAGGAAAGAGCAACTGATTTTTCTCTTCATTCCAATCGCATTAGGAAGGAAAAGTTCTTTAACCACGCAGTCTCTGGCTTCTTTTGGGGCTAGTCCCATTGGTTGAGCCAGATGTGACAAAGACAACCATGGATCATTCCAAACTTTGACTGAGCTTCCATTGCCAATGGTCCATCCTAGTTGCTTCTTAAGAAGGTCCCTGCTAATCAAGATGCCTTTCCATCCATGTGAAGTGGCACTTGCACATTTTGTCATTTACACTATTTTCCAAGTAAAACTCTGGCTAGAAGTCCTCTTGAGGCATTTACAACTCTCCACCTTAGTTTTGCAAGCAAGGCTTCACTAAAGGTCTGGATATCTCTAAAGCCAAGTCCCCGATCTTGTTTATTTTTTTTGTCATCTTTTCTCAAGAGACCCAACACATTTTTTTTTTGAGAGTTGAAAATGGTGGACTAAACTTTTTTTTGAGAGATATGCAATTTTTTTTTTAATTTGGAAAAATATAGTTAATTTTTAGAATATAGTCTCTATTACATTAATTTTTTTATAAATTATATTTGATAAATTAATAATCAATATAAATTAATAAATTTTTTTCGATCCCGAGTTACGCCAGTATAATATTTAACACAATTCGATAAGGTAATAAGATTATAATTATTTTGAAACCCATATGTAAATATATGGTCTTATCAATATTATAAATTAATAATTATATAAATTTATCAAAATATATATATATATATATATATATCATTTTTGGTGTTATCTTTTCGAATTGCATTAAAAATTTGTGAAGGATGGACATGCTAATTGCTTCCATACGTGTAATTGGTTTAAAGTTTTTTAAAATAAATGATTAAATTAGGCAAATCTCTCTATAAATTAATAATTAGCTATAAATCTCTCTATAAATTATTGATGATTATTAATTTATCGGTGATATTATTGATTGATAGAAGTTTTACTGTTTTTAAGAATATTTGATTCATTTATTAGCTAGATCTTTAATTTTTGACTTAAAATCATGCTATAGTTTTATCAATTTCCCCTAATTTATTTGCGTGTTACATATATATATATATATATATAGAAATTAATCATTTTTATAGTGTTGTGGACCACGTCCTCTTGTTTGGTCGTCGAGTTCTGACTTTTTCTTCGCTAAGATAGGCTCATCTCAAAGCTTACACATGACCCAAGAACCCTAGAGAAGAGGAATGAGAGAATTCATCCTTGATTTTGAATACATCGCCGAAGGATTTTGTTGGTACTTTCTTCTTCTCTTTGACTTGCTCTCTGACTTCTTCATCTCAATATCTCTCTTCTTCTTTGCTCTAATCACAGACTTCTCTTCTTTCCTCTTCTGTCTCAATCTGATTGCTTGAAAAAAGACAAACTTTTTCCAATGGGTCTAATCAAGAACACAGTTCATTACTGTTGTGTCTCAAGAGACAATCAGATTCTTTACGCTTACAACGGTGGAGACCATAGTAACGAGAGTCTTGCTGCCTTGTGTTTAGAAAAGTTTCCGCCTTTTCATAATTGGTACTTCGAAACCATTGGGAAGAGGAGATTTGGGTTTCTAATTGGAGATGGGTTTGTGTATTTTGCCATTGTTGATGAGATTTTGAGGAGATCTAGTGTTCTTAAGTTTCTTGAACATTTAAGAGATGAATTTAAGAAAGCTGCGAGGAAGAATTGTAGAGGAAGTTTTACTGCTATGATTGGTTCTATTAATGTTGAAGATCAGCTTGTTCCTGTTGTTTCTAGACTCATAGCTTCACTTGAACGTGTTGCTGAGAGTACTAAGGACGAATTGAAGAGTAATAATGGTAATCTTGGTGAACAAAGCGAAGGTTCGAATTCGACTAAAGCTCCGCTTTTGGGGAAGTCAAGCAAGCAAGAGAAGAAGAAAGGGAAAGATCATGTGATTTCACTTAGAGGCACTGAGCTTGAAGAACACAGGAAGTCTAATGATAGAGCGAAAAAAACCGATGCTTCGGCGGGAGCAGGAACGTCGTTGCAGAAGGAGTGTGTGTCGAGTAGGGGACGTTCTGTTTCTCAAAGCATTGAGTGGAAATGGCGGCGCTTAGTTCAGATTGTTCTCGCTATTGATGCAGCAATTTGCTTGACACTCTTTGGTATTTGGTTAGCTATTTGTCAGGGCATCGAGTGTACACGTTCATGATCTACAAATTCTGTTTCTGATTGTGCAGACAAAACTCGGATATACATGAATTCTTTACATTCCCTTGTGCAATTCCAGTAGGCAAAATATGCAGCATTGTTGATTGTATGTGAAGCCTTAATTTCCAATTTGGCTTATGTGTGCTTTAGTCACAGCTTTGTTCAAATATGTACAGTTGGCTCTTCAGTGTTCTTTGTGATTTCACGATAAGGTAATGTCCATCTGCATATGATTAAACTGTTTGAGCTCTCAACTTGGGACCCAATCCTCTTTCAAGTTAAATCCCAATGTGATGTGTATGATGATGGTCCAAGTTAAATCCCTATGTGAGGCTTAACTCTTAATTAAGGTCCCTTGCCTTTTTGAATAAGGAGAATAAGGGAAATAGGCAACCATGGTTAGGCCTCACTGTCTATGTGGAAATTGAGTGGCATATGCATCAGAGAAGTAACGAAGCTTGTCTTGAGAGGCAGAAGGCTTCACCAATAAACATATTGATCGTTAGATTTGATCCTTGCTCTCATAGTTTCGACGATTGGAAATTGCGCCTTGAGCTTCATAGACTCCGATCCAAATCTAGCTCCAGCAATTCTCAATATCCAGTACTCTTCTAGCACCAACTCAAACCTAAATGCTCCATCTGCTCTTCGGCTTCTCCCTCTGCACTCAACTTGCAGAAATAGTCGACTTCTCCGTAAACTCGAGAAACCAATGGTAAAATGTTAATGCTATAGTTAATGAATTAGTTACTTGTTCTCTATCTCTTATCAAGTTTAAATTTGTAATATGGGATCTTATCATTAAACACTATAACATTTGATGAGCTTGTAACCAAAACCTTTATTATAATAGTAGAAAACAGAAATATAATGTAACAAGCGTAAAACTCCCCAAAGAAGCTATGTTCTCTTCCCTTGGCCTAACCGTATAGAAACTTCCTAAGCTTTCTCTAGCTTCGATGAGTCTTACAACCAAATAGGAAGTAAAAGCGGTAAAGGAAACAAAGCCGGACAACGCAAAGAGGTACAACGAGAGAAATTGTACAAAGAGAAAGTAGTACGTTCCGTTATCTCTTACCGCTTCTCTTTACCTCTTTTAACTATTCGGTAGTAATCATCAATCGGGCCCAATAAGTGCCAATGACCCAATATTGCAGCTTTTGGGCCATTTTCAAACACCAATCTCACGACCAGAGTATGCCTGATCTAAACCAAACTCCCTAAACAGAAACAAGCCACAGTTTCTGACTGTCTGTCCCATCGTCTTCTCCATTTCACCGGTGAACCAGAAAAAAAAAAAGCTTCCCTTATTGTGCCCTCTGGGCAAACAAATGTTCACAAGCGGTAACGTCACCGCTAGGGTTTTCGAACGTCAGATTCGAACTCCTCCTCCCAGTGCTTCCGTCAGTCCCAACTCTCTCAATCTCAATCTCAATCTCAATCTCTCTTCTCTTATCTCTTTGTAATCTTCTTCAATGGCAGGTGAATCGCGCAAGACACTTCTACGAAAACCTAGTCCCAAACTTCACACTCTACGATGTCGAATCACCCGATCACGGTTTCCTCAAATTCACAGAAGATGGACTCTTCCTCATAAGCTTCAGCCGTAATCACCAAGAACTCATAGTCTATCGTCCTTCTTGGCTCACATACTCCACAAACTCCTCCGACGTTGATTCCACCACCACCGTGCCTCCTCTACCTCGCCGTGCTTCGAGATTCGATAGCTTCTTCACTCAACTCTACTCAATTAATCTCGCTTCAGCTAATGAAGTCATCTGTAAAGACTTCTTCCTATATCACCATACTCGTCGTTTCGGTCTTTTCGCTACTTCTACAGCTCAGATCCATGATTCAGCTCCTTCTCATGACGCTGTTCCTGGTGTTCCTTCGATTGATAAAATCACTTTCATACTTCTTCGATTAGATGATGGTGTGATTCTTGATGAAAGAGTTTTTCATCATGATTTCGTCAATTTGGCTCATAACATGGGTGTCTTTCTCTATGATGATCTTCTCGCGATTTTATCGTTGCGTTATCAGAAAATTCATCTTCTTCAGATTAGGGATTCTGGTCATCTTGTTGATGCTCGTGCTATTGGCTACTTTTGTCGTGAAGATGATGAGCTTTTTCTTAATTCGAGTTCTCAGGTAAGTGAGGATTATAGTGTCTTTCACTTCTGTGATCTTGAGGAGTATACGATTTTTGAGGTTTGTAAAGTTTTGATTGTTAGGCAATGATGAGTCAAGAAAAGAGCAAACAGCAAAGTTTATCTGGGAATGAGGAAGACGATTCTGCGGAGAATGGGTTGCATCATATTCAACCAAGTTCTTCGAATTCGTTTCTTAGTGGTATCAAGCAACGGTTACTTTCTTTCATCTTCAGAGAGATTTCGAATGAAGAATCAGATAACATTCTGGTTTGTTGTTCTTGAACTTCGCTATGCCTTAATGAAATTGTTCTGAATTTTTGCAATCTTATACTTTAAATGCATTATGTTTGTGTTTGTGTCTGATGATCTGTTACTGCTTCCTCTCTTAGATGTTGAATAGGAAACTACTGTAGCTGTTAGGTTATACAAGAGGATAACGGAAGTTTAAGGTTTAGGATTGATGCAGTTGACAGTGACATCTTAAGTTGATGCAGCTATCTTATAAGTTCGTTGTATTTTCCACCTTTCTTCGTAGGTTGCAATGTATGTTGTATATCAGTCAACTACATCTTGGATTGAACTAATCGAAAGACACAATTTTTTATTTGTCAGAGGGTTCAAAGTCTTAAGAAGAAGTTCTATTTCCATTACCAGGATTATGTTGACTTGATTATTTGGAAGGTAAATCAATCATGTGTTCCTGCAACTGGAATCTGTGTCAATTGTTTTGCATTTGATGAAGAAAAAAACTAACCTTTTGGGTATTCGTTATGCCCAGGTTCAGTTTTTGGATCGACAACACCTGCTACTTAAATTTGGCAGTGTAGATGGTGGGGTAAGCAGCTCTCTCTATAATACAAATTCTAGATTACATTGAACTGATATTGTCATTTTCAGAATTTACAATTTGTTTGATTAGATTTATAATGTTGATGGATAACTCAGGTAACAAGAAGTGCTGATCATCATCCAGCTTTCTTCGCAGTGTATAATATGGAAACAACTGACATTGTAGCATTCTATCAGGTAAGTTGATGTGATTTTGGCCAGTTAATTTGTTGGAAATTGCAATTACTTGTAACTTGAGTTAGTACATTGATTTATGCAGAACTCTGCAGAAGATCTTTACCAATTATTTGAGCAATTCAGTGATCACTTTACGGTATCAAGCAGTACACCATTCATGAACTTTGTAACATCGCATTCTAACAGCATCCATGCTCTTGAACAACTAAAGTACATGAAGAACAAAGCAAACAGTTTTTCTCAGGTTAGTACATCTCTGTAGTTCGATATGTTGATTTTGATGAGAGAGAGATAGAGAGTTGAATCTAATCAATTTTTCTACTCAGTTTGTGAAGAAGATGTTGCTCTCTTTGCCTTTCAGTTGTCAGTCACAGAGTCCCTCCCCATATTTCGACCAATCTCTCTTCCGGTTCGATGAAAAGGTAACCATTATAAACCCTTGGTTCTCTTCTACTTCAGGATTGAGTATATCCAGTTAACTAAATTTCGGATATGGTTACAGTTAATTTCCGCAGCAGATAGGCATAGGCAATCCTCAGACAATCCAATTAAGTTTATATCTCGAAGGCAACCGCAAACGCTGAAATTCAAGATAAAACCAGGTTGGTTGGTTTAGTTGTTTAGGTATTGAGATGAGAAAACATAACCAAACATGATTTTAACTTTGGGATTGTCTATTAAATGTTGAACAGGACCAGAGTGTGGAAGTGCAGATGGTCGGAGCAAGAAGATATGTTCATTTCTCTTCCATCCTCATTTACCACTTGCCATCTCTATTCAGCAAACACTTTTCATGCCGCCTGCTGTTGTCAATATCCATTTTCGGCGATGACTCTTGCTGGTTTCCATCAGTGTAGTCTACATGTTGTAATCTATTGTTTGTAATAGAAAATATCTCAAACACACATAGTACTGTATTATGAAAATATCTTAAACACAAAAAAAAAAAAATCACACATACATGCATAAAGTATTTGTGTCTATACTAAAAAGGAAGAAACAAGTATACATTTTCACAACGAAGAAATAACTTTTTTTTTTTGCTTAAACGGTTTAATTTTATTAAAGCAAAAAAGAAAAGTTTACAAATGAAAAAAATAAGAGAATAAGATACATAAGGAAGAAAACAGAGAAAGAAGGGGGAAAGAGTAGCTGTTCCGTAAACCAATGGGACAAAACCGCGGCGAAGGAAAAAGAGTACAGCTACTAGGAAGTGTGAGTGGTGGTAAAAATGGATGGGTTAGAGGCAATGATGGCCATGCTGGTGGAGGGGGTGGGGGTGGACTGATGATGGAACCAGACTTGAAGAAATAATTGAGATTTTATGATCTACGTTATGGGTGAGAAGAGCTGCCATCATCCAGCTTTTTTCGCTGTGTTATAGTATGGAATCAACTGACATTGTACTTAGCATTCTAATGAATGAGATTTTAGCCAGTTAATTTGTGGGAATTTTTCTTTTACATAAAACTTACCTTAGTACATTGACTTATGCAGAACTCAGCAGAAGATATTTGCTAATTATTTTGAGCAACTCAGTGATCACGTTACAGTATCAAGTAGTACACTAATCATGAACCTTGTAGCATCGCATTCTAACAGCTTACATGACCTTGCACAACTAAAGTACATAAAGAACAAAGCAAACAGATTTTCTCAGGTTAGTTCATCTTTGTATTATATCCTTTTGTAAGTAATTTTTCTCAATATGTTTATTTTGAAGAAACTAATCAATTTTCTACACAGTTTGTGAAGAAGATGTTGGTCTCTTTTCCTTTCAGTTTTCAGTCACAAAGTCCCTCCCCATATTTTAACCAATCTCTCTTCCGGTTCGATGAAAAGGTAACCATATAAATCTTCATTCTCTTCCATTTCAAGGTTGAATTTTGCCGGTTAACTTAATTTCGGATATGGTTACAGTTAATCTCCGCAGCAGATAGGCATAGGCGATTTTCAGACAATCCAATTAAGTTTATATCTCGAAGGCGACCGCAAACATTGAAATTCAAGATAAAACCAGGTTGGTTGTTTTAGTTGTTTAGATATTAAAAACACGAAATTAACAATTACACATCCCCTATATATTATTTGGGGAGTACATTTATAAATAAACATTAAAAAGTGTTAATATTTACATCACATTTGCATTATTTCAAAGAACAAATTTTAATCTCTCATTAAGAATATTTTAGTCATTAGTTATTATGTGATCATTTAATTAATTAATTAATTATAATTTTCGTTTTAATTTATTTATTTATTTTAAATTTTTTGAAAAGTAGTTAAAAATATATTTTATAAAGATTTTGTTGGTTTAATTAAACACACTAATTAAATTAAATTAAATGTTGATTTAATTTTTCAAAAATAATAGATTTGATGTAGATTGCGATTTTTTTCTTCTTTATAAATTATAATTTTCGTTTTAATTAATTAATTTTTTTTTGAAAAGTATTTAAAAATAGATTTTGTGAAGATTTTGTTGATTTAATTAAACACATTAATTAAATTACATTAAATGTTGATTTAGTTTTCAAAAAATAAGAGATTTGATATAGATTACGATTTTGTTTTTGAAATGTTAATGTTAATGTTAGTTTCTCTTTATAATATTGAATCTAATAATAGACTTTTAGTAGATTTAAAAATGTTAGTTCATATGTGACTTAGTTTAACATGGTGTACAATTTAACATAACAATGTAACATTGTAATTTAATTTTCAAATCTATTTAAATTGTAAAATTTGGTAATTAAAACAGAACAAGATATAATTAAAATTCAAATAACAAATATCTAGAAATTTTTTGTTGAGAACAATATATCGCAATATCCAATATCGCTAATTAACATACAATCTTTCAATAGAAAATATATTATACGAAATCAATCTTAGAATATCCTGGGTTAATATTTTCTAAAATATTTTAATTAATATTTTAGAATGTCGCAATCTTCCATAAGTTTAATTATTTTTTTGGTTAAATCAAAGAAAATATCTTGATTTTATATATAATTTTTCCAACATAAAATTTTCAATATCATCGAGTATGAAAGATTGGTTTTATATTTTTTATTACAAAATTTTTACGCGGATATTACAAAGATTCGATATTATAAAAACTGATATAATAATTTTCGTAAAGTTTTAGAAGAATTACAAATTTCTAATATCCTGATTTTATAATTTCAAATATTTTTTTTTATAATTGTAATTTGCTTGTGCTATAGCACGAGATATATCCGAGTAATAATCAAATTAACAATCACATTTAATAATTAAATTAACAATCACAATTAAATTAATAATTAAAGAGTAATTAGGTGTGATTAAATTTTTAGGTCTCATCACTCTCATCTCCTTCTCATCTTGCAACCCTGATTTCTTTGGAAGCAAGTTATCATAAAACAGTCTGTTTAAAGATGATGACGAAGAGAAACATAGTAGATCTTCCCGAGGATTTGGTAGTGGAGATACTCTCTAGCTAGGAATCCGGCGGTATCTTTGGTCGGATTACGATCTACATCCGAAAGATGGAACGTTCTGATCAAAGATGGGAGACTTGCTAAGAAACACTATGCTAATGCACCAAGGCACTCTCTGATTATATATCATGTTGATTGCTTTTAGGGTTTAATTTGGTGAGCGTCGATCTTCATGGAAATCACATCAACAAGGTAAAGATAACAAGTCAATTAAGCCCTAAAGATCCTCTTTCTGATTCTTTAGAAGAAGCTGATATACGCAACATTAACGTCTTTCATTGCGACGGCTTATTGCTATGCACCACCATAGACAATAGACTGGTTGTTTGGAATCCTTGTGTTAGTCAAAAAGGGTGTTATTCTAGAAGTGCAATACTTGTCAAAGGAGGTGCAGCAAATATTGACATTAAGTACTGTTCACGGCGAGTATTGTCCACGACGAGTACTGTTCAAAGCGTACTGTTCACACCGGGAAGTAGTGTTCATACCAGAAAGTACTGTTCATAACGGAAAGTACTGTTTGTACCGGAAAGTACTGTTTATATCGGAAAGTACTGTTTATATCGGAAAATAGTTCCCATGACGCCGCAACAAAATGGCGTAGAGAGCGCATAAACAGAATTCTGAATGGACGTGCCAGAAGTATGAAAAAACATGCCGGTATACCTTAGTTGCTATGGGCTAAAGAAGTTAACACTGCGGATTACTTGATCAACCGTGGGCCCTCAGTTCCCTTGGATGGTGCAATACCCAACGAAGTTTGGAGCAGAAAATAGGTAAAGTTATCACACTTAAAGTGTTTGGATGTATCTCATACGTGCACATAGATCTTGCGAAAAGAAGTAAACTTGATGCTAAGTCCAACAATTGTGCCTTTGTTGGATATGGTGGTGATGAGTTTGGCTACCGGTTTTGGGATTATGAAAACCGGAAAATCATCAAAAGCAGAGATGTCATATTCAACGAAAATATGATGTGCAAAGACAGATCAAGTGCAGGATCAGACAGCCGCGACACCGAAGAGTTCAACACAAATTATTATGAGTCAAAGACTGTTTCAAGGAAATGAAGCATGAGTGACTTGGGGTTCTCTTCAGATAAATCAAGAGAGGAGTTTGTCAGCAAGGTTCTGTGAGACATGGTGTTTGGACAAGGGATGTGTCGAAAGTCTGTCTAGCAATGGTGATAGCTAGATGGCGGGTACTGTTAAGAATAACAGCGGGACATCCAAGGTTCAAGGCTGATTTGTCAAAAACAGATATGGTTGAATCAGGGACTGTTTCAATCTTGAAGCATGTTTGATTCCAGGTTAGCTACATAAAACTCAACGATTATCTGAAGGTGAAAGTGTAAAGTTTAGAACTAGGAGTCAAGTTTCCAAGGGGCAAGTAACAAGGAGATTGCAAGTTTGGTTCAAGGTGGAGATCCCACAGAGTCGTGTAGGATAACTAAGCAGAAGAAGCAATCAGGGTGAAAGCCAAAGGAATTAAGACTGGTGTTAAAATTGTGGCGGCGGAAAATTTACATCTTGAGCAGTTAGATGTAAAGTCCTTCATGGCGATTTGGAGGAAAAAATCTATATGAGGCAACCAGAAGGCTTCATAGAGAAAGAAAAAAAGACCTGGTATGCAAATTGAAGAAGAGCTTGTATAGGTTAAAACAAGCTCCCAGGCAGTGGTACAAGAAGTTTGATAACTTCATGAGCAACGAAAATATACTATGATCTTGTATCGAAAGTCTTCCTAGCTAGGAGAGCTAGGCGGCGTGTCCTGTTATTGTTAACAACGGTACTAGAGAAGTATGTGTTGTTTATTGACTGCAAGAGAATACATGGATGAGCTTGGCGAAAATTCCTGGCGAAAATTCCTGGCGCATGTACCAGACAGATGGGCCAGGTAGAATAGCCTGGCGGAAGAGCCTGGCAAAAAGTCCAGGAAGATGTGTGTAGCAGAAAATCAAGGCAGATGGGCTAGGCGAATGAGGTAGGCAAAATGGCCAGGCGGATGGGCCTGGCGGAAAGGCCTGACAGATGGGTCTGGCAGAAGATCCAAGCAATGAGAGTATGCCATGGTTTGTACCATAATAGATATTGCCCAAGCAGTGGGAGCATATCGTAGGTACATGAATGATCCAGGCAAGGATCACTAGGAAGCAGTCAAATGGATCCTCAGATACTTGCAAGGTACCACAAAGAAGGCACTGTGTTTTAAAGGTGGAGATACAATATTAACAAGCTATGTGGATGCTGACTTAACTAGAAATGTTGATATAAGAAAAAGCACTACAGGGTATGTTTACACTCTGGGAGGTACTGCTGTGAGTTGGGTTTCTCAGCTGCAGAAGATAGTAGCTCTCTCCACAACAGAAGCCGAATGTGTCGCAATTACGGAAGCCAGCAAGGAAATGGTGTGGCTACAAAGTTTTCTTGGAGGAATTGGGCAAGAAACAGGAAGATAATGTCTTGTATTGCGACAGCCAGAGTGTTATCCATCTCGTGAAGAATCCGTCTTTTCATTCTAAAACGAAGACGGTGACCACTGACAAACTGAAGTTGTGCTCAACTTTAGTTGGCCTCCAGTAACGAAGGGTGGAGAAGAGCCGCTGCATAGATCAAGGTGTGAAGAAAGAATAAAATCGGTATTCAAGTAGGAGATTGTTAGTCAAAAAGGGTGTTCTTCTAGAAGTGCAATACTTGTCAAAGGAGGTGCAGCAAATGTTGACATTATGTTACGTAATTTTTCATACATTGTGAGCTCACCAACCCCCTCCAACCTCCTATAAAAAGAGGTAGGACGTACTTCATAAATTATCCCAAAAATGGTAAGATCCCAACGAGAGAGAGGGGTGAGAGAGAAGGGAGAGAAATAATATTTAGAGAGAAATATTATTTTTCGGGGTTTAATTATTTTGGGATCGGGTGTTATAAATATGGGTGTTATAAACACGTTTGTAATTCTTTCTTAATAAAACGAGTCTTGCACCGGCTCCGGAGACGTAGACATTTTGGCCGAACTCCGTTAACAATTTTCTGTGTCGTTTTATTCCGAATTTATTTTTTACTTCCGACTAATCTGGTCTGGGGGAAATCCGAAGTTATTTTCCAACAACTGGTATGAGAGCTGGTCAAAGGGAAATAAGGCGTTGATTTCCAAACACCTTGTTCACGTGAAATTAAGCGGATCCAACCAAGAAATTCCCACAAGAAATACGATATATTTGCTCTCGGTAAATCCTCCTGCAACAAGTACAAAATCTTGAAGATGCATGAAGCTGTTCATACTAGTCGAGTCTTATTTGAGTATGAAATATATGACTTTACCTCTAATTCGTAGAGAGTTGTTGGTGAGGCTAGCAACTGGTTCATACCAGGGTGGAAGGGCCATGGTATGTTTGTGAACGGAAATACTTACTGGCTTGCTTCTACTCAAGACTTTACAAGTGGGGATTGTTTTACTTAGTTTTGATTTGTCAACAGAGAGATTTGCAAGTGTTTCTCTTCCAGGTGATCATCTTTCTTCTTATCATCTTATCGCTTTATCAGTGACTAAAGAAGATCAAAAACTTTGTATCTTAGCTACTCGGGGCATGCAAGTAGGTATTCATTACAGATATGTCTTTTCTTTCTTCTTTATTCCCTCACTCACACACAACACAAACAGGGAACAAAACAAAACAAGAAATCAAACTCGTTGAGATCGATTGTGGTCATATCTTGGCGTAATCGACTGTTTTCTTTCCGTCGTGTGCCTTCCTGAAGAAATACCTGACGTAATCAGAATACACGACGTCTCTGTAAATCGGTTCCTCTCCGTTTGCAATCACCTCATGTAGAGGACCAATCACGGACTCTGGTTTTGGATTCACAAAGATAGGAACAGAGATTCTGTTATTGTTACCATTGGCTAAGACACGATGCTCCACGCTCTTGTACCGACCATTGCTCAAGATCTGCATCGCATCTCCGATGTTGATCACAAAAGATCCAGGAACCGGTGGCACGTGAACCCAGTTCCCTGACGCCAGAGAACGCACGTGTAGACCACCGATCTGGTCTTGTAAGAGAATGGTGAGAGAAGAGACGTCTGAGTGGCGACCAACACCGACGGTTAGGTCCGGATTAGGGCAAATCGGATAGTAGTTGAGGTTGACTCGAATCGAACCCATGAAGAGTGATTCTTTCGTCTCGTCGAGCTCTTTAACATTGAGATTCTTCCCCAAATACTCTATAAGCTTCCTCACCATCTTCTTTGACTTGTTCATGTACTCTAACGTTTCATTCCTGTAAACAAAAAAAATAATCAAGAATTATATATGAATCAATGATTACAACCTAAGAAAAGATTTAATTTTGAAATAGTGAAACTCACCTGCAAATATGAGGCCAGAACTGTTCAGCTTCAGCTTCAGAGACGAAGAAGAGACTAAGATAATCTTTCCACTCAAGAGCTTTCTCTGCACGAGGACTAAAACTCGTCCCAAACCTAACAGTCGTGGACAAAGAATTCTCCTTTGTGAATTTGCTCTTCTCCTCCACAGGGAGATTAAAGAATCTGTGAGTCGCAGCCTTGACGTTATCAAGAACTTCCAAAGGAACTCCATGATTGACCACCTGAAAGAAACCCCATTTCTCAGCAGCATCACAGACATCTTTAGCGACTCTGTTCTCATCAGGGTTGGACATATCGATCACCGGAATCGCTTCGTCTCTTTCGTTGACGAATTTGTTGATGAGTCGTTCTTCAAATGGCTGAATGTATTGATCTGGAAGAGCTTTGATTCCTGTTTCTGATAAACCCTTTACACCATTTCCTTTGTTGACTACGAAGTCGGTTACTTCAGCTGGGTTTGAGAATTGGGCTGTAGAGAGTGTTGGAGCCATTGGATTAAAAAGATTAATTAAAGCTTTTTGGTTTGTTTGCTTAAAAATTGATACTTTTGGTTTTTGATTGTGTTGTGAAGATTAGTTATAGAGAGCAGAGAGTATTTATAAGAGAAGATTGAAGAAGAGAATGCAATCAGCGGATGACCGAACAACCTCTATGGCCCTCACCATGCTTCTACCGTATTTTTTTCTTTTCTTCCCGCATTTGTATTAATTAATATTGGCTTTCAAAAATTTATTTGGGTATAGTCAACTATTATTACTAAAATACTTTAAATACATCAAAATAGTACATGTTATTACTTAACGTAGACAACAAGTGATTACACAAGTATATGTAACCTAATAACGAGAATTAGTCCAAGCTTATTGGTTGATCAATGGTTTATTTAATGATTTACATTAATTATATTGGATGTTTGATTTTTGGAGTGCGACTTATACAAATAAATGAAAGCAAACCTACCAAAAAATTTCATGATAATATAGGTAAAACCGTTTGTCGTGTTAAAGATAAAAATGTATATTATGAATGTGGTATAATTATAACTATTTGTTGGGAAATCATTTGTGAAATTGTATTTCCAAATATTGCATAGAAGTACATTAGCTCATCGTCAATGGTATATTCAAATTAGAGATGATCTTAGAAATCAAAATCAAAAGACATCTAGGGATGATAATTGTTTTAGTTTCAATTACTGTTTTTGGATGAATAACTCGATCCAATCAAAAACAATTTGGAAAAGGACATAAAACTACAAAGATAAAGTTAAAAAGCTAAGCTAACTATTACTAATTAAGTTGATTTGACTATACTATATTAGTATTACTAACACTGTACGTCTACTTAGTGAACATATATGTTTTATACTTTTATGTCTAAATTTTGTCCTCGAAATCGATTCCAATATTTTTGTAAGTGCCATTTGTCTTAAATATCGACCAAAATCTAGGTGCATGTGCAGATATTTTAATGCATTCAATAACCAAACACTAATATTTGGTAATTTGAGCAGGCGGACACTATTAAAATTGATTACAAAATGCATATTATTGCGATAATTAATACTAACTATGCAATATAATACTACTTATTATACATGACTCAAATGAGTGAAATACCAACGGTCATCGATTGATTCGCTAGGTTATTTTTGGATTGGATTGGTTGGTGGCTTCATATAACAATACTACTGTTACTCTTTCTATTTTCCTTTTTATTTTGTATACTAATTAGAGTCATGAAACAAATATTTTAGAAATCCAATAGTCATACATCAAATATATATGGGACTTTTGTATGTAAAAGAATAGTTAGTGAGTTGTTACTTGTTACTTAGTAATGAAAATTGCAAAATCAAATCTCATATATTGACGTCATAAGTAACTATTATATCTAACGTCTTCAGTTACATAACTTACATCCCTTAAATATCAGTATGTTTTTCTTTTTTTTTTTCGGTAAAGAGTACGTAGCCGTTCACATTACAATCGTCGGAAAATATAAGTTATTTTATCGTGACGTATATATAATAGCAAAAGCTTTACACAAGATACTTGAAACTTCTTTTATATATAATAAACTTGATTATAAGCAATTTAGTTATCTTTTGGTAGGTGGAGAAGCGTGGTTATAAGCAATTTAGCAGCAACCTAGGCATGGTTCTTGTTGCGGCCAGCAATATATATATGGCCTTTTTCTTCACCTACAAAAAAATGGGCCTTTTAAAAGCCCAAACTTTTCGTCTGCATTGACAAAATAACTCATGTGAGACGCACGTGCCACCACAAAAGTAATGGTACGGAAAAAGAAGAGAATCATGAATAAACTATTGTGTATTGTATTAGAGGCTTTTGTCAAAACCAAAAAACTAACAAATCCTTATTGTATAGTAATCGAGAATAATTTTAACAAAATAATCTTATGTTTACATAGAATATTACATCAGTGTCATGCTTACATATCGTCGCCAGAGTGATTTTCAAAAAATATATTTTATAGGATATTAATTACATAATATGTCATTAGATCAATCATATATAAACTGTCTTTATTTTAAAGATTATAATTTTACCTAAATTAGTTTTATTTATTTATGAAAAATTGAATAAGTAAATATTCCATAAAATTATTGCTGATTTAGGAGGGGGTATTCAATCATGGATTTTAATGGATTTAGAAATCCTTATAGGATTTGAAAATCCATGGATTTTCATTGATTTTAAAATTAAAATCTGAGTGGTTGAAAGTTAAATAACTTGGATTTAAAAATCATACAATACAGATTTCAAAATCATACATACGATTTCAAAATATACAAAGAGATTTCAAAAATAATCATTATGATTAAATAAAAATATAGTATATAAAAATAATAAATAATCTATCATGTCTCATTTATGACTTCTGGTTAAATTTCTCCACATATTTGATGTTATGTATCTCTCAGATTGGCATATTCTCTTTGTTGGTCTTGATTGTAGAATTTATCATTGTGTCGTTAATTTCTTGAGAACTTTTACGCTCTTTCGTTTTCTTACGGAAAATTATCAATTCGACAAAATTTTGAAGAAAATTATGTAAAACAACTCATGCAGATACAATCTCTGCTTATGTCTCATAAGGAAAGGAGGTCAGACTTAAAATTAGAAATCGAGATTTAAAATTACGAAATATTCTTTAACTACGTTTCTTAAGGATGCGTATGCGATGGTTAAACAACTCTTTTTCATCCATGGTTTTGAATTTTGAGAAAACTCTTGTAGATGATATCGACACCACGATAGAAGGTTCAAGAAACTAGAAACTTGCTGTTGAAGCTGTGATACAATGGAGAAGAGATTAACGGATGTGATATAGCGAGATAGGAGATATAGAGCAAGCCCTTGACGTTGAAGAGGCACTTCATTATTTTTATGTCACTTCGAAGGACAAGATTTTAAAATAATATATATATATTTTTTTCAAATCCATCAAAATAACATGGTTGGGACTACGGATTTCAACTTCTCTATTTTAAGTAAAATAGATTTTCAAATCCATTCAAATCCAATGTGAAATCAAATCCATATTCAAATCTTTAATATTGAATAACGAGTGATTTTAACTAGTATTTGTAAATCATAGAACCAATAACATATGATTTTGATAAAGATTTTAAAATCAATGAATGAATAACACATGATTTTAATAAAGATTTTGAAATCAATGATTGAATAACACATGATTTCACAAGGATTTCCAAATCCATTAAAATCCATGATTGAATACCCCGTCCTTATTCTTTCTTAAATTTGATTAAATCGAGTTAGTAAATATTCCATAAAATTATAGCTGATTTTATTTTTTCCTAAATTTGGTTTTTAAAATTTTATTTTAAAAAAGATATTGTTTTAACTAATTAATTAATTAGTAACATAAATATGTAAAAACCTTAATTTTAAATTTTAATTATTTATACAATAATATACTATTAAAATATTTAGAAATGTTTATTTAATTTATTAATTTTCTAAAAAATATTATAAACATTTTATCCCGCGTATAACGCGGAAATCACCTGGTCTAACACTATTTCTTTTGTAATTTCTTGTTAAACAAGAAACCAAATAAACAAATGAAATGTTACTCTCTTACAGTAAAAAAGGAGAAAAATAATACAAAAGAATTTCTAAGTCATCATCTTCTCTATTCACACAAAAAGAATAGATCAGATCGAGAGAAAAAAAAACTTATGAATGTGCATCAGTTATGAATTTGTGAGTGTGATATATGTTGGAAGTGATCAAGTCTTGGTCGTTTGTTAACTTAGGATTATAAATATATTAATTAATCATGTAATAAGATTACATAAGACTAAAGTAGTCTTTCGTTGATACGAAAGAAAATTATAACCGCAAGCGGTTATAATGATACTTGTGTCTCTTTGATAAGTTGTGTCTTATACATTTGTGATGATTCAAAAGTGATGTGTCTGTTCATCAATTGAGTCATGTATGCTTATAAATACTCTGTGAACGTCAATAATAAGAGTGTGTGGTTTTCATTGTAAGAAACTGAGTGTTACTCAAGAAATCAGAAAACACAACAAAAACGGTGACTTGCAAAACAGAGTAAAATCTGTGAGTTGTCCGATCCTTAACACAAAGTAATTTTGAGTGATCAAAGTTCTTACATGGTATCAGAGTTATGAAGACAACAATGCAGCAAGTTATTCCAATCTTCAATGGTGAATCGTATGGCTTTTGGAAGATCAAGATGATAATCATCTTGAAAACGAGAAAGTTGTGGGACGTCATTAAAAATGGGGTTGCGTTGAGTTCGTCTTCTGAAAACACACCAGCGATGACTAGAAATCAAGAAGATCTAGTCATGAAGGATATGATGGCATTGCAAATAGGCGGTTTCGGATGCCATTTTTCTGAGAATTGCTCCCGCAACAAGTGCGAGAGATGCATGGAACGCATTAGAGATGGAGTTCCAAGGAAGTTCTCAAGTGAGAATGATTAATCTTCAATCTCTACGAAGAGAGTATGAGTATCTGAAGATGGATGAGAGTGAAAACATAAATGGTTTCACAACGAAGTTTATTGAAATAAGCAATCAACTTAGAGTTCACGGTGAGGAGAAGACCGATTACCATTTGGTTTAAAAGGTTTTGATCTCTTTATCGGAGACGTTCGACAGCATAGTCGCTGTTCTTGAACAAACTAAGGACCTTTTAGTCTTGTCAATGACTGAAATGATAGGTACCTTAAAGGCGCATGAGAAGCGCTTGAGTATCCGAGAGGAGCGTATCAATGAGGGTGCGTTCTATGGAGGAGAGCTTGGTTCAAAAGGAGGAAGCAAGCAAGGAAATAAATGCCATGAGAAGACCAAGAGATGGTGTGGCGTGTGTAAAAGAAACAATCACAATGAGGTAGATTGTTGGAGAAAAAAGAACGGAGGCGTTCCGCAAATAAGTGCGAAAAATGAAAGGAAGTGTTATGTGTGTGACAAACCGGATCACATAGCGATGGACTGCCAGCTTAGAAAAAGAGAAAGGGTAAATCTAAGCTTAGAAGAATCAAGTGAGGAAGAAGAGGATCAACGTCACATGCTCTTCAGTGTAGTGGAGGAAGAATAACTAGGCGTAACGATGAAGCCATGATCAAGGAGGAGTGTTGGAAGTGATCAAGTCTTCATCGTTTGTTAACTTAGGATTATAAATATATTAATTAATCATGTAATACGATTACATAAGACTAAAGTAGTCTTTCGTTGATACCAAAGAAAATTATAACCGCGAGCAGTTATAATGATACTTGTGTCTCTTTGATAAGTTATGTCTTATACATTTGTGATGATTCAGAAGTGATGTGTCTGTTCATCAATCGAGTCATGTATGCTTATAAATACTCTGTGTACGTCAATAATAAGAGTGTGTGTTTTCTTTAAACAAATAACAAAAGACGTTGAGTGTCGAACAAGAAACAGCGTGAGAGAGAGAAAGACAAAACAGAGTAACATCTGTTGTTGTCCGATCCTTTAACGACTTTGAGAGAACAAAGTTCTACAATATCTGCAGGTAGTGACATTCCTTGCCATAACGGTGACATTTGAGGCGTTTGCATTTACGATGACGATGAGAAACAGAAGCACTTCTAGGAGATAAGTTCACTTGTTCTAGTGCTTGAAACTGAAGCTCTGATGGATAATCTCTAACACAACCGATCCTTGGTCCTGCACCTGTAGTCCATTTGCAAGATAGTTGTTTCCCGAGTTGGAAAGATTTTGTTTCCTTCTTTGAATTGATCCTTTTTAGGATTATAGTTAGTTATCTTTTGGTAGGTTGAACCATTCCTTACAGATGTATGGATTGCAACTAAGATTGGGAGTACCGGAGCCGCGTCATGGAGCAAGTTTCGATCAGTCGATTTGTTTTACAAGCCTTTTTTGCTTTGCTAGTGGGTGAATTTCTTGGTCGACCAGGAGAAAAAAGTTTTAGTGTGTCGCCGTAAACATGGGGTCTCCAACATTTTCTTACACGTTGTGGGAGAGGATAAATGTATACAAGTGGATCATCATGATGCAGAATCTAGATGCTCACTTGTCGTCAATTATGTTCCAACTTTGGTTCAAATCCAACAAGGTTTATAGTTCTTGGAGTGAGGCAAAAGGGAAGTAGCCAGAAGAGCTAGTAATCTTTGCTTGTCACACTAGCTAGGGGCTAGGGCCCTGTTCGGCATGTGGTCGCAACGACCACTTTCTGCGATGCCATGACCACTCCTCTCTGACTTTATATATATTTACTGGGATAAGTCCGTTAAGTTCTTACAAAAAGATTTAATTCCTCAACCAGCTTTTCTTCTGAGTGAAATAATATATACATATGTATGTTTGTAGACTTCATTAGTTACAGAAACTTTTATTTTTAGACATCAATGGATCCAGAACCATGATGTTGTGTATCTCTAAGGACTTAAGATTACAGAAGGATTTTTGAGTGTCTCACCTGAGTTTCCGGCTTCAGTTTCCTCACTGGAGTACTGACTATTCAGAGAAGCTTTTGAGTGAATCTGATAAGCTTCAGAGCTAAAACTAGTGCTGCATCCGGAGTTTTCATTCAAAGACTGATCAGAAACTTGGACTCCTGAAAGTAAGAATCTTTGGTGAGAATTGCAAGTGTGAATGGCTCCATCACAATCATTGCACAGCAATGCTCTGTCCTCCAAGCAGAAGAAGTACCCTTTTCTCTCCTGCGTGCATATACATTCTTATGAGGTATAATGGTAAAGAACTCAGCGAGTGTTGAAAGAGAGAATAGAATCGAACAAACCTGGCAGATATCACATAGAGGAGCTCCAGAGGATGTGGTGGCTGAGGCTGCATCTTTTTGTAGGGCGACTCTGTGATGTCTCTGGAAAAGTTTATTAGCTTCATGAACCTTAATGTCACATGGCTTGCAAAGAACAGCTTCATCTGAACAGCAAAGTACTTCTGCTTCAGCCTTCTCACACACTTCACATTGTATCTTCATCCTTCAAACTGTTTTTTTTTGTGTTCACCTTTGTAATCCAAATCAACGTAAATTTCCAATACAAAGACAGAGAAAATGTTCATTGACATTAATGAGAGAAGCAGAACAAAGAGTGGACAAAAGAATATGTAAGAACAAGCTTGAATATAGAGGTTCACATGCGTGGTGGGCTCATAAGCTATATCAAAACCTGGCTCTGATACCAAGCGGAATCGATGATCTTTGTTCAAGAAAAGAGATAACTATATATAGATACAAGAATTAGGTGGAAGACGAAATCTTTAACTCAATATGGGGTTAGACCAACTTTGGCTAGCATTTAAATCAATAAAATGTTCTCCTACCAAAATCTCCATGACAAGATCTTTTTCAGAAGCTTGTTTATTGTTTTACTTTCTTTTGAAACATAAATTGACAGACAAAGCGACAAGCTTCTCCTAAGACACAAGCATGGCAAGCCAAAAGTAATGGGAGGACCACAATATGCATAAAGAACTGTGGAATTAAAGTAACTAGCCAAATGGCAATAGAGGTCAAAAACTCTGAAATGTCAGAAACTGAAATGGAGAATGGCATCATTCACACTCTGACACTCTCCCCCATCCCTTTCCCATGCAGCAGCCAAAGCTCATCAAAAAAAAAAAAAAACAGTTTCGTCCTAATTATAATAATGGGCCAGTAAAAAAGTAGGCCTGCATATAAACTAATATCATGGGCTAGTCCAATCCAATTTTTTTGGCTCACCATAGTTATTACATGAAGTCTCTGGAACTTGAGAGAAGACCCTTAAAGGCACAACAAACTTATCCAACGTGTAATAAAATAATTAGTACAAGTCACATAGCCAAAAGCTAGAACAATCCCAATGTATCTGCAAAACTCTACCAAAAGATATTCAAGAAACTTCTTCATTCTTCATACAATCTGTATATATATACACAAGAGAATTGGGACTTACATTCATAGAAAACAAAAAGAAAGTGAAGTTAAAAAGCCTAACACTTTGATTACAACCTTCTTTCTACAAGAAAGCCAAATCACCAACCATGATGAAGCACTTGCTAAGCCTTTTCATAGGAGCTTTGTTACTTGGAAACATCAAAACAAGTGAAGGGTCTTTGTCTTCTGCACTTGAAACTACTCCAGGCAGCTTGCTATCCGATCTCTGGCTAGACCGGTTTCCCGATCCATTCAAAATCTTGGAGAGTATCCCGTTAGAACTCGAGAGGGACACGAGCGTGGCTCTGTCCCCAGCGAGAGTGGACTGGAAAGAAACAGCAGAAGGGCATGAGATAATGCTCGATGTCCCCGGTTTAAAGAAGGATGAAGTAAAGATAGAAGTGGAGGAGAACCGGGTTTTGCGAGTGAGTGGAGAGAGGAAAAGAGAAGAAGAGAAGAAAGGAGATCAGTGGCATAGAGTAGAGAGATCATATGGAAAGTTTTGGAGACAGTTCAAGCTACCTGATAATGTGGATATGGAATCTGTCAAGGCCAAGCTTGAGAACGGTGTGCTTACTATTAACCTCACTAAGCTGTCCCCCGAAAAGGTCAAGGGTCCAAGGATTGTTAACATTGCAGCTGAAGAAGACCAAACTGCCAAAATCAGCTCTTCTGAGTCCAAAGAACTCTGATTAAATAAACAACATACTACTTTCTAAGTGTGAAGAGAGTTATAAATCCAAGAGTTTTGAGTTTCATATTGTGTGAGCTAAATGGAGTGTGGTGTTTTGTAACCTATCTACCAAAATTGTGTAACCTTTCTATATGCAATAAAATTTTCACGTCTTTATATTGTAGAGTCTCTTGATTATTTGTTACAGAACATCATTCATGAAATGTAAAGCATTTGATCCATATTCAAGAAAATGTAGCTTCAGATTCGAAAGTAATAAAGAGCAGGTAATGTTGATTTGTTTGGAATCGATTTTTGCAGCAAGTTGAAGTTAGATTTATTCAGCTAACAGAGAAAATACTCTTGAGACAAACCGGGAAAGTGACCAAATTCAATACAAAAAGTGAAGAAACAGAAGCAGGGCAGAACAAGAGTGAAACTATTTGGACTTAGATTTCATGAGCTGATGAGCATCAGATGGAGTTGAAAGTGCTGGAATAGCTCCTTTCTGCGTTGTACACACAGCTCCACATGCATTTGCAAAGGCAAGAGCTTCCTTCAGCTTCCCTTCATCCTGCAACATTCACATTACTCAATCACCCAAACTCAATATCCATATGCCTAATCTAAAACCTGAAAATGTCATCAAAATGTTTGCGGTTATACGTACATCGAGTATGGAGCCATCTTCTCCCAGTGAGACAAGAAATGCACCAACAAAAGAATCACCAGCTCCAGTTGTATCAACTGCTTTCACAGCGTATCCGGGAACTCTCCCTTTAAATTTCTGTGTGTTTTGGCAGTCAAAAACTTTGTTTAGATCACTCTAAAAAGGCACAGTCATATCGAATTTGGTTCCTTTTTGTTACCTTTGTGTAGTATCTGCAACCTTTCTCTCCATCAGTTACAATAAGCAGCTTGAGCTTATCATGCATGAGAGACAAAACAACATCATCCTTCTCCGCATCTCCACGGGTGAGGAATGTTACCTCATCATCACTTACCTAAACACTTCAAACTCAACACTAAGATCATCTAAACAGAAAACATCAGGACTCCGGTTTTACAACAAAACAAACATACCTTGATAATATCAGCCTCATTCCATATACTTTTGATGCCTTCTATGGCAGCCTCAGTGGAAGGCCAAAGAGGTAACCGAACATTCGGGTCATAAGAGAGTAAAACTCCTGCCTCCTTTGCGGTTTTCATAGCAGCCATGTGAGCCGCTCTACATGGCTCAGAGATCAAGCTAATAGAACCGTAATGGAAAATCTTGGCTATCTTGATGAGATCCTTGTTGAGTTCAGATTCTTTCAGGAGCATATCCGCACTCGGGTTCCTGTAAAACATGAACTCTCTCTCACCATCCTTCTTCAATGTCACAAAGGCCAACGCAGTTCTTGCATTGGTGTCGAAGCAAACACCTTCGCTATTCACACCGTTCTTCTTCAATATGTTCACCAACATGTGTCCAAACTCATCGTCACCAAACTTAAAAAAAAACATCACAAAATCACACATCACTCTACACCATCAATCATAATAGATTCCAACATAAGAAAATACAAACCTTGCCGATGAAAGCGGATTTGCCACCGAGTTTGGTGATGGCACAAGCAACATTAGCCGGAGCACCACCAGGGGCTTTGAGAAAACCTGTGGACTCAGCCAAAGATACACCAGAAGTGTCTGGGACAAAGTCGATAAGCATTTCACCAAAGGAAACAATCAATGGAGTAGCCATCTTTTTGTGATAAAAAATCCAAGTTAACACACAAAAACAAGAAACTTCTCTTTATTAAGCTGGAGAATGTGCAACAGAAAGGCTTGAAAAATGGGATAAGCATTAACAAAATCCCTAATTTGTAGCAAAAACTCAGTCCAAACTTTGACTGTAATAAAAAAAAAAACCCTTCAATTTAGTACCAAACTATCTCAGTTCTGTGTCATCTTAAATCGAGTAAATAACTAAAGATCAATAAATCTTGGTTTGATCACACACAACGTACCAAATTCTCTGTTACAGAAGTTTATATTATTCTCAAAGTATTAGTCTTTTTAGTTAGTTGCAATAACTTGAAATATTATTTGAACAAATCTAATGAAATGAGATGAATCATTAGTTAAAGAGTCACTATCAGAGCAAATTCTATACATTTCTAAGGGTTTTAAACCCCAAAAGAGCCATCCCTGATTAGGGTTTTCAAATCTCTCGGATTCTATCAACAAGGGCTCCAACAGCTCAAGTACATGACTGTCCTCAACGATTCTTCAGCTTGCTTCGTCTTGTTGGTAAAATCGAATGATGATGAAGAGAGCTTCTTAGCTTGAGAAACGGATCTTAGATTGTTGCGAATATACTGATTCGCAGATCGGATCACGTAGTTACATCGACACACGCCTAATTGATCTTTTAATGCTTCAACGGCTCCGATGCTAGCGGCCACCATCCATGTTCTGCTTGTAGAACTCATATCTATATTTTCTTTATTGTTTTCGTTCGTTGTTGAGTGATTTTGATTTGGTTTTTGTATTTGTTGACGATGAAAGAGAAGTGAACTGAAATGGGTTTGTTTTTAAAGAGATGAGAAGCAGACACAAAAAGTGCTGCGAGTTTGGAGTTGAAAATAGAGGACGTTGTAGCCAATGGTTTATCTTGGTTTCTGCTGTCTGAGAGTATCAAACCGTCAAACGTGTCTAGTTGAAATAACACTTTTGGTCTTCGTAATTCTTTATCTTTACTGTGGGCTTCGATACCATATTTTTTTGAGTTTTTGCAAAAAAAAAAAAAAAAATCTCTAACTAACCAGTTTTTTTTAATTTTACCTTTCATTTAAAAAAAATGCAGATTAATCATAAATAATCAAAACTAATATGCAATATAACCTTTATAGGTATCTCCTAAACATTTTCAATGTCGTATATATTAGATTATTAAAATTCTAAAAGTATATTTGGATTCTTCGATTTGATATATTATTTATCAAAATTTTACAAACTTTATATCAACAAAAACGTGTTACATTGCGTATTATTTTTGACTTCGCGGGATTAACCTGCTTTTTTTGGAAATAAAGAGTAAAGCTGCAAAAAATGACGATTTTGAGATTTTTGTTCTTTCAGAAAAATCTATTTTTAGGGAGAATTTTAAAACTAAACCAAAATTTATAGATAAATTAAAAAATGGCTAAATTTTTGTTCGAATAATTTTGATTTTTTTTAAAAAAAATTATTCATGATCAAATTTTATTTTGGTACGATTCGGATTTTAGACAAAAATTTATAGTAAAAATAAACATAATTGACGGAAGTGTCTTTAGGCAAGTGGTTAAAGTCCACCTCTGCAACATTTCCTACCGGAGTTCGACTCCGTGTAACTGCATATTTGTATTTGTTGACAAAAAAATAAAATAAACATAATTAACTCATTTTAACTAATACTATAATTTTTTAATATATTTAAATGTATCAAGTTTAAATATATTAATCCGAGTTTCATATCATCCGCGTTTGGTTCAGCTTATTTGTTCTTGAAAGAAATGTCTAATAAATTTCTACTAATTTGCCAACTATGTATATATATATATATATAATATAACTGATGATGGGGCATGGTGCAGAACACGAGATCCAAACAATCCCCAAACCAGGTGCGCATAGTTAGCAAAATCCCAATATTACCACTTATCCAATTTGTTCCTAAGAGGATAAAACCGTCATTTACAATATCCAGACAGTAGTATCGAACGAAACCAACGGCCAAAGCTTTTGTGGTTTTAACTCCAACTTCAGCAATATTGTTGGCTTCTTGTCTCTTATATAAACACACCAATTCACTTCACTTTCTAAACTTAATCAAAACAACTCACAAAACAATTCTCAAAACGCAAAGAAGTTTAAGTCTGAAGAAAGATGAGTTCTACTAGCAAAGCATGGACTGTGGCAGTGAGCATCGGAGCCGTAGAGGCATTAAAAGACCAATTAGGTCTTTGTCGTTGGAACTACATACTCCGGTCGGTGAGTCATCATCTCCGTAACAACGTTAGATCCGTTTCTCAAGGGAAAAGGTTTTCGTCGTCTGTCTCTGCCGCGGTTTACTCCTCCGGTGAGAGTGAGAAGGCGAAGAAGGCTGAAGAATCTCTTAGAACAGTCATGTACTTAAGCTGTTGGGGGCCTAATTGAAATGTGTATAGTAAATAGTTCTTTACTTCTATAATTTCTTGAAACATGAAATTTCAAATTCATTTTTGGTTTCAATGAATGAGAGAGCTTTTAGTTCAACATGAAACATTAAAATTCATCAATACATTGACTCGCGGTCGGATCAACGGTTTTGGTTTGGAAACATTGGTCATGAATATAAAGATCAAAATTTTTAAGTACCAAATAGATATAAACATTTAATTTCCATTAATATTGCAACACCAGTTACACCATAGATAAAACTAGTATTCACAATAACGGCTAGACGTACAACAAAGGAACATAAATATGACACAAGTTCACTCTCTACACAGTAGGTCCGATTGGTAACATAACACAATCAACTGAGAATACCGCTTTCGGTACTGCTGATTGGTGTTGCTTTTATGATTGGTTTCAAACGATACATGGTTACCAATCAAAACCAGTGAGTTTACAGCTCCTCGTGTGTAAAATATTTCTTCACAGCTTCAGTTATCTTCCAAACACAATTCATGTCTTTAGGGAAAATAACAACGTCTCCTTTCCCTATTGCAAAGGCTTCTTCTTCTTTTTCGTGTCCTTCTTCATTCACTTTCACCTTCCCCTCCACGAAATACATTCTCTGTCTTCTCAAACGTCCATGGAAATGTGCTTGGATCACCTTCCCACCTGCTCAATGTACATGACTCAGTCATCACAATTTAGGCTCCGGGAATAAGAATGTAAAAATGTCTAAAATGTTAACAATAATGCCGTTTCTCAGGTTTTATGAAATCGGAGAGACCGAGAAAGTATAAAACATAACTAAATGAATGTTAAGCAGATTCTTGCAGCAGGAACTCAGAAGGATATAAATCCTCAGGTTGGATCAAGACTAATTGGTTCTGCTTGTTAATTTCGATGAATTCAGAACATCGAGGAAACCCTAGTTCTGTATCTCTGCCATTAAAGCAAACAGGCAGCGACATATTATCGGAAGGGCCAGATAAAAAAGAGTCAAGAGAGGAATAAAGGAACTGACTTGGTCCAAGAAGTGTAGTCTAGTTGAGCAAGTTTAGTATCCAAAACTTGACGCAGGATCTTAACTACGTGAATTTCAGGGGGAATCTCAGAATTCAAGAGAGATAAGATTGCTTCTTTCGCATTTCCCATTAGATTACACAGCAATGAGTCTTGAATGGATGAAAGAGAAGCCAAAGAGATGTTCTCTTCGTAGTCTTTCAAATGGATAAGGTACTTATGGATGGCTTTTGCATGTGAAGTCGTTTTCACTATTTGTAAGACAATTATAACTACGGCCCTTTCCATTATTTACACCACATGCCACCTAATAAAATCTCCCAACGTGTCAAAACGTGAGAGCTATAATCATAATTCCCATCAACATTGCAATACCATAGATAGGCTTGTTCAAATTAGCAACCAAATACAACAAACAAACATCAATGTGACTCAAATTCACTCTACAAACTAAAGTCACTACTCCTCTAAGCTATAATGTTTCTTCACACCTTCAGTTATCTCCCAAACAACTTTCATGCCTTTAGGGAAAACAACCACATCTCCTTTCCCTATCTCGAAGGTTTCTTCTTCTTTATCGTATCCGTCTACATTCACTTTGATCTTCCCTTCCACGAAATACATTGTCTCTGTTTTCTTAAAATCCCATGGAAACTTGCTTGGAACACCTTCCCACCTACTCAGTGTACAACACAATTCAGTCTAAAATAGTGATGTTACCACATTAATGCATATACCCTTCCTCGGTTTTTTCGTCTATTTCAAGATTAAACCAACCTATTAGCTAACCATTTGTAAAGACAACACAAAATTACACTTTTCAGACACAAGTGAACTTGTCAGTTTCAGACACAAGTATATGTAAACAGATTCTTGCAGAAGGAAATCAAAATGTCCTGAGCTAAGAGAGGTGAGATTCGGTAAAATTGATAATGCAGATCCTCAGGTTGGATCAACACTAACAAGTAAAGCTACTGATTCTGCTCGTTAATTTCGATGAATTCTACATATTGAGGAAACCCTAGTTCTGTATCAACGCCATTGAAGCAAAAAGAGACAGAGATAGAGAAAGTTACAGACTTGGGCCAAGAGGCAACGCCTAGTTGAGCAAGTTTGGTATCAGAAGCTTGACGCAAGATCTTGACTCGGTGAATTTCAGTGGGAATCTCAGAATCGGAGGAGACAGAGACGATTGCTTCTCTAGGGTTAAGCTTTGGGGTGATGAGGGAAACGCAAAAGCAGACTGTTACGAGAAGCAGAGACAAAGTTAGAAAATGATTACCCATTTGGATTTTCACAATCGGTGAGTTTGGAATTGATGTAAGAGTTTCCAAAGATTCAAGCTTTTTCAAGCGATGTTCTCTTCGAATTCTTAAAAGTTGGTAACTTTACTAAATCTGAGAGCAGAAAATAAGTTTTTTTTAACGGGGTTTTTGGAGGAAAAAAAACTGAAATCGGTGGAATCTGGCAAAAAGTTGACTTTGAGTCTATGACTTGAGTTCTGAAGAAATCTTTATTTTTGGCTGAAACCTAAAATTTAAGAGATGTTATTCAATTATGAATTTAAATTAAAATTTTTAAGTTTTATAATTTTTTTGGATTTGAAATTTGATATTATTTTTAAAAATTCATTTGTGTGAGTTTTAAAATTTCTGTTGTATACCCTTGAATTTTGATTTTAATAATTTACTCATGAAACTCCATGAAATTTCATTTCGAATGATTCAATATACAAATGTTTTAAAAGTTATTTAGTTTTTTTTGATGAAAAAAGTTATTTAGTTTTGAATAACACAAGATTTTAATAAAGTATTTGAAATCCTAATTGAAAAACACCAAACTTTAAAAATCTATTAAACATTATTTACAAATATAATATCCAATAACACCAGATTTTAAGCATGATTTAGAATTATTAATACCGAACTCGAAGAAGAAGACCATGAAGTTTACATGGGTGCAAGGAATATTCGAAGCAGCCTCTCTCCACTTCATACCAAGCTCGAAGCATTTACTGCATGCTTTCTTCTTAACGGACATCAGTGAGCTTTAAGACGAATTGCATGAAGTTAGTGAATATGGTATCATCACCCGAAGAATGGTCATCAGCCTTCTTGGTATACCTGGATGATTTCAAGAAGTTCAGAAGTTTGTTCAGTTTATTTTCACTATCTTTTATTCCTCGTTCCCTAAACTCTAAAGCTGATATGCTGCTCATAGCGTCAGACTTCAGTCAGTTGTAGTTATTTATGTAAACTCTACTCATCCGCCTTGGCTTTCTATGCCTTTCTAGTTTAAATAATATAAACGGTTGACAAAAAAAGATTTAGAATTATTAATTGAATAACAACAGAGCGAAGTTGGATTTCAATCTATACTAATAAAAAGAAGGTTTAGAGGCTCAAGAGAGCATCCACATCAGCAAAAGTGGGGACTTCTAAGAATGACACATCAACAACTAATTAAATTAATAAATTAAATAACCACAAATCAATATAATAAAATTCATCAGAATTCAACTTAATAAAATAATTAATCATATATATATATATATATATATATTTATACCTCATTATTGGGCTTTACTTATAATCAAGGCTCTCTTTACCTTCCTACGAAAGAAATAAAATAATGTTTGCCAAGAAAATAATGTACGCTTTAACAATTATCGGTTCAAATAAATTAATAAATTATCTTTACAAAAATGTCAGAAAATTAATAAATTGAATAACCACAAATCAAAATAATAAAATTCATCAGAAATCAAATTAATAAAATAATTAATCATATATATATATATATATTCATATCTCATTATTGGGCTTTACTTATAATCAAAACTCTCTTCACCTTCCTACGGAAGAAATAAAACAATTTTTACCAAAAAAATAATGTATGTTTTAATAATTATATGTTCAAATAAATTGATAAATTTTCTTTGAAAAAATGTCAGAAAAAATCCCAATAATCTCTTTTGGAGAAGAAATGAAATTAAAATTCTACCAAGACATATATATAGGATTTTTAGATGTTTTCTCATATTGAAATTGTTAAATTAAATATAGAGTTTTGCATACCAAAAAATGACTTATTTAAGTTTTGATGAAACTATATATAGATATATAATACATTTTTTAGTTTCATAAAGAATGACAAATAAAATGATGTCGACCATATTTTTTTCTACTACATAATTAGATAGTACTGATTATTAGGATTTTGTATCTGACAAAAAGATGTGTTATATATCTATATATAGTTTCATCAAAACTTAAATAAGTCATTTTTATATGTAAAATTCTATATTTAATTTTCGCGTTAAAATCCTAAGCTAATTTTAGTAATTAGTTGAAAAACAGTTTTCAAAAAATTATTCTTCATTTGGGCCTGAAAGTGAAACACAAGAATTTTGTCTTAGTTTTTCACATATTTAAGGTTTTTTTTGTTTAAGTAGATAAAATTTTATTTTTGGTAAATAAATACAAAACAAAATGCTCATGATTTATGTGAACTCTCTATCTTGCTTAACTAAATAAAAGTTATTTTAGTAAAAACAGTTACAGACTTATATTTTCTAATAACGTTGACCATCTTCTCCTCCAGCTTCTTTTAAAAAAAATCCTTATTTAAACATTCCAAAAGGAAAATGTAATAACAACAAATTCCTATTATTCATTCAAATAAATTTTAAATCGTACCAAAAAGAAACACTATCATGAATAAACCATTTACTCACCATCATTACCATAAATCATTAGTTGTTGGACTTAAATACAAACCTTCATCAAAACAATTCTAACGTTTCATTTGCGACCTCCACCAAAGATTTAATATGAAAGCATAAAATTAAAATAAATTAAATAATAAACAATAATTATACCAATAATTGACCTTCTATATTACCATATATATATATATATATAACAAACATTCTCATATTCCTACAAAATAAGCATTCATATCTCATTATTAGATTTTACTTATAATCAAAGCTCTCTTCACCTTCCTATGGAAGAAATAAAAAATGTTTGACAAGAAAATATTGTATGTTTCAATAATTATCGCCTCTTAGTTTCGGGTTTATCCTTTTTTATTTTTACATCCACTAACTTTTTCACAGTTAAACACATCACTAATTATTTTATAATAAAAACTTACAACTAATGCAGCTGGTTAAAATATAAACTTAATTATATTTTAATTATTTTTATTTATCTATATATATTTAAAAATATATTAGGAGTTCACATTATCTTTATATTTCTTGATTTCAGTCTTTATTATCAACTATTTATTTAACTAATATCTATTTAAAATATTTTAACGTAATAATATAAATGTTGAAGCCTATATATTTAGATACCTATAACGCTAATTCAAAATATGTAAACAACCCGCACGTAGTGCGAGCCAGTACCTAGTTCTATTAAAATTAATGATTGAATAACACCCCCTTATTTTTGTGGGTAAAATAATTAGAAATGGTACGAAGAAATAGTTAAAATTATTGGACAATAATCAACATGTTAGTCCAAAATTTATACACTTTTCTATAATTTATAATTATTTTTATTAAATAATTTGGTTAATATGTTGACAAAAAATAATAATTCTACTAAACCTACAATTATAAAATAAAATTTGACAAAATTTAAATGTAATTATGGAATACTTTTTATATTAGTATAAGAAGTCATAAGCTTAAATAATTTTCCAAATTTGGATTTATCAATATCTAAAACTCCATATCATTTATTTCCATATCAAATTTGCGCATTTTGGGAGTATACTAATTCCTGACACAAAATATTTATCATACATGTTTTTGTACTCACGTTGACAGAGCTCCGAGGATTTTAAATGGAAGACATTTGGGTTGACCGAAAGGTCAGAGACAAGTCTCTTATTCGATATTGCATTATACCTTGTAAAAGATATGATTACAAGATATAATAGATCCAAAGTTACTTATAGACTCTAGTAGCCTTATGAAGATAATAGGATAATAAAAGATTGAAATCCCTTAATATATGCTTATTAAGGTAATTCAGATTCTACAATCTCTTGACTCTCTCCTCTATAATAACGTTTCTTCACAGCTTCAGTTACATCCACAAAAACTTTCATGTCTTTAGGAAACACAACCAAATCCCCTGCCATTATTTCTAAGGCTTCTCCTTCTTTGTGATGCTCTTCTACCTTCACTTTTAACTTCCCCTCGACGAAGTACATCGTTTCTGTATTCTTAAACTGCAATGGAAATTTGCGTGGAATGCTTTCCCATCTGCTTAAGTTTGATCTCGCAGTTAGGCAAACCATACATGTACGTATGACTCATGACTTCGATTTACACTTATTTCAAGGTTGGTCGGTGTTTCAGTTTCTTTTCCTAAACTAATGAACCAAAAACCATTCGGGCACTTAGGCTTCCACCATATATAGAACGAGATCATATCTTTCTTTGAATATTTTCTGTTTTGTAACGACTAACACAATTTCATAGGTTTACGGCATAATCAATTTAGGTGGTTTCATTTGATTTATGGGAAACTTGTAAGTCTTACCCGATGACTCTTTTTGACAAAAGGTGGTCATCGATCTTAAACATTTTCAAAGAAAGTTTGACTATTTTTGACGGACCACAATTTATCAGTACTCCATCGAAAATTACTAATAAATTATCGAAAATTTATTTTCTCAGAATTTTTCGATGGATTCTATAGATGGATTTTTCGTCTATCGAATATCCGTAAAAAAAGTTTCCAACAAATGAATCCGTAAATCTGTAAAAAATTCCGTCGAAAATCGACATGTTATTTTGCTGTAAGACCTAACTAAATGACTGTCAATAGATTATTGCGACAAGACGTCAAGATTTTGTTGGAATGCTCTCATTGTGATTTTTATCATTATTTACCTACATGGATTTAAATGACAAGAATACCGATTCTTCAGGTTATGTCGGAACTTCGGTTTAAATCTCATGGTTATCAAAAACAAAATGAAATCAAGTAATCCTAAAATAATAGAAAATGATGTGACTTGCCAAGTTAGATGAACATTAACATGCCACGACTCTCGACCTCTGTGGGAATAGTAAAGCAATTGGTTCCCCATGTTAATTATGATGTACTTTCAAGCGTTAAAGGATAAAAAAAAACACTATTAAAAGCCTAGTTCTATAAATATATGCCATTGAAATGTTATAAAAAAAAATCAAAAGATTATAGGAAAGAAAACCTACAAAGGCCAAGAGGCAACCCCGAGTTCAGCAAGCTTAGCATCCGAAGTTTGTCTCAAGAGCTTGATTCCATGAATTTCAGTGGGAACCGCAGGAGCGAATATCGAATCACGGTTAAGTTCCATAGTTGAAACTTAAACTAAATGAAGAAGAAAAAAGAGATGATTGTGTGCTGTTTAGAGAATGCTTGATCACAAAACATGTGGTCGTATTTAAAACCATTGGGTTGGGTACATCCTGATAAATAACACAACGACCCACAGGACCAACAGAGAAAAAGTTGTTGTCGCTAATTCTGTTCTTCGTGAATAATGCCGTCCATATTTTTGGTTGTTAGATAAAAGGACGAGAATTCATTGAGACTCCCACTTGACACATGAAAGATTATGAACTTTGATGTTGTCGTTATCAGATTTTGATAAAATATAAGATTATATCATTTATTAACTTTGTTAAATACGTAATGTAAATAGATGATAAATTCTCAAAAATGTTATGAATCCTGTACTTAAACTACGATAGGACTTATACTTAAACTACGATAGGAATAGGACATAAGATTATACTATATATAATAAAGACGTGAGTAGTCCATTCAATGTGGATTGATTTTTGATTCAAAAGTCCGTAAAACTTAAATTAACATCAGTCTAACCCGAACCAAAAAAAAAGATGAGTTTTATATAAACTAACCGTAAGATGACAGCAATCACACACTTAAGGGCATGATTAATGGAGAAACACTTTATGGGTTTCTTAATATTTTTATAATATTAAATTCTTAAGAGACAGTTTCTTAAGTATCTAAAATAAGAAACTATCTACATTGGTTTCTAAAAAATATAATAAATTTAATCATTAAAATAATTAAGAAACTCACCTAAGAACCCCCAATAATCATGGTCTTGAAAGATAAGATTGATTCCGGTCATTAAAATATTTTTGGGGTTGAATTTGCAACTACCAACCTTTTAGTGACACGTGAACTGAAAACAGGAAAAACAAAGACCAAGTCAAGAAGGGAGCTTTCGAAAAAACGCTACCTCTCCGGAGATATACACCTATTAGGAGCTAGCCGTAGGTTAGGTGCTACCTGCCACATATGACAGTCCACTCTATGATACTCAAATGCTCCGTAGCACTTGAAAAGCGAATGCAGCACACTTCCAATTGATTCTTCAACGACTTTGGACAGAAGAGTAGTCATTTCATTCATGACACACGGCAACAATGACATGGCAAAACCTAGGCAGATCAATTTCCCGAGTTGACCCGACCCAAAGCTGGATGAAAGTAGTCCTTATAAAACCTCTCTTCTTGGAAAAGTGATCAGCGAAATAGGAAGAAAGGAGAATACAATAAGCAAATGAAAGAGAACATAAGCAAACAACTCGAAGCTATAAATCTGGATCCCTATCAACCGACTATACGACGCTCATATGATCTCCTTCTTTAGTCTCCTTCCAGAGGACAATAAAGGAGATCTCGTTAAACCATCGACGTGACTTATTATTCAGAACGCGATTATGTTATATGACCAACCGAGCCTATCACCGTTGTGCGGACCTTACACCAGCCGGAATGGCTCAAACCCTATTTATACCTCGAGTTTCTTCCATGTCTGGCAAGTAATATTGCTCTCCCTTGAATTCGGATCCCCAATGGTCCACGCCTATGGTGGAGAGCTCCAACCACCCTCCACCGAAAGGTCTTTCCCTCTTCAAAACTTTTTCACCAAATATCAGACTGGACCCCACATCAATTCCAGCTGAGGTCCAGAACTTAACCCCTTTCATTTTCTGGAAACCCAAATATCAGATTATAATCTTCGTCCAGTCATGTTGCTCTTGTTGACTTGCGTATTAGAGAGTGCTCGGGAAGATAAACCATGTTTTTGTCTTCTCAATTACTCATGACCATGGTGTTAAGTGCAAGTACAAGCTGTTAGTAGTTTGAGGGTAAAGATGGATTCATGCTCAAATGAGCTTATTAAGAGAGAAATATAAAACTGAGAATGAAATAGCTCATAAGGAGCTTTATTGTACAAAGAAACTAAAAGAGGAAAGATTATTTGAAGAACACCAAGATCAAATGATTCCTATTTTGATTTCATAAAAGAGTAAAGGAAGAGAGTTGCTTTGAGGCAACTTTCAAGGTTAGAGACAGTGATGTTCACATATATATATATATATATATGAATCATACTTGCAAAGAAACCCTAAACATATGGGCTAATTGACATTACATTGGGCTTTTCATGAGACAATATTTAGGCTTCGTATGAATGCTCTAATACAAGTCTAAGAGGTTCGAGTCGGATCCTCGACACTAGGCGGAAGATCCCGTCGAGCAAAGTTTCGTTCTCTAGTGGACAAAGCTCACATCCTAAGCTCTCTGGTTATTCTATGCATCTGCAGTTTTGCACCGACGAATAAATTACACCGTTCGTGAGGACCCACAATTTTTAATCGGACATATTTATCGTTTGATATATCTCATTCCTATATTTTACTCCAAATTATTCAATTTTTAATAAAAAATAATTAAGTTTAAGTTTTATTCTTTTATTAGTATTCAAATTTAAATTTCAAAGTTTATTAATTTTTGAATTTAATAATAATTGTTTAGTTTTTAAAGATTTTTCTGATTAGTTTTGTGTTTTTTGGTAAAATTTTAGATATATATATATATATATATTATTTCTATTAAAAAATTAAAAATTCTAAAAGGTTAAAAGAGTTAACATTCCATTTAAGTAGATGTTGTTAAAAGTTTGTGTATTGTAGCAGAAAAAATAATACTTTAAGTGTATTTTTTTGGTTAAAATGTTAAATTTCTTGTTCAATTAGAAAATAGTTATTTACAAAGAGTGAGAAAAAACGAGTGATTAACACATGTAATTGAACAAAACAGAAATAATCAATTAATTTTTAAAGCGTAAAATAATATGTGCTGGAGACCTTCAAGTTTGCTTGTCTCCGGCTAATGCAGGGAGTTAATACAGTTTCGTATCGTACGGACAATGAGGCGGATCAGAAAGGTCGTGGCTGGGACACTTGCTGATGACACCGGCTATTATGTTCTCGCCATACGTGATAAATTGTGGTTTGAATGGGTGGATAATTAGCACAAAATCTAGAGTGTCAAAGTGTTTTTTTAGATAAAATAAAATAAAGAAACTAACCAATGGATCATGTGAGATGACTACAACACCCCTCAGAAGTAAACACACGCATGGCAAAGAGAGAAGACCAGTTTACTTTTTTTTTTTTTTTTAATTTTTTTTTAGATAAATCATTTTTACACCTTTTACATTTTTGGTAACATATTTTTCCAAAAAAGTTAATTCCAAATCTCAAATACAGTTAAGAAAATGTAGGTTTTTTTGTTCAGCATTCAATATAGTTGAATTTTTAAAATCAAACAAAGGACACATCATTCTATATAGACACATATATAATAGAAATAATATACTATATACTATTTACAGCGGTGGTGGTTGTGGTAGTGGTGATGTTGAATATTGTGGCGATGGTGATACACAAAATGTCGAATTTAACGTACGACGAAGAATGAAAAAGAATCCAAACGACAAAGTTAAATGCACGTCCAAAAAAATATTAAACCATAAATCCAAAAGTCTAAACCCAAATTTTAAGCATATGTTTAAAAACGGTATAAATAAATTTCAAACTTGAGAATAATGAATTTATGTTTAAAAATATAAGAGAATGTTGTTGTGTTCTATATAATACGAATAACTTGATCATTTTAGTACATATTAGTTTTTCGATTCAAATTTGTTTGTTTAAGAAAATTTAAATCACAACATAAGTAGAAAAAATATATATATGTTTTAAGTGAGATTGCAAAATTAACAATTTTTGTGTGAAAAAGTTATAAATGAAAGAGGAGAAAGGAAAGGAGAAGGAAAGAAAGAGAAAAAGAGTGAGCAGATAGAGAGTGTGGTCAATTGTTATTTGTTACTCATGCAACATGGGCAAAAGTGTCAATATAACAGATTATACAAAAAATAATAATGAATTAGGTGATTTCCGCGTTATACGCGGGATAAAATATTTATAATATTAATAAATTAAATAAATATTTCTAAATATGTCAATAGTATATTATTGTATAAATAATTGACATTTAAAATTAAGGTTTTTACATATTTATGTTACTAATTAATTATTTAGTTAAAATAATATCTTTTTAAAAAACCAAATTTAAGAAACAATAAAATCAGCTATAATTTTATGGAATATTTACTTACTCGATTTAATCAAATTTAGAAAACAATAAATCAGCTATAATTTTATGGAATATTTACTTATTCGATTTTTCATAAATAAATAAAGTTAATTTAGGTAAGATTATAATTTTTAAAATAAAGACAGTTTATATATGATTGATCTAATGACATATTATGTAATTAGTCTAGTAATTAATGTCTTATAAAATATATTTTCGGAGAATCACTCTGACGACGACACGTGAGTATGACACTGATGTAATATTCGATAATTATAGGAGATATTATAGGATAATGGTTAGAGTAGTTAGTTTTTTGGTTACTTTTAGTCTTTACCAATTTTTCTTCTTTTATCTTTCAATCTTTAAATTAAAAAAAATCTGGTAAACAAAAAACAAATTAAGAATACATCCAACCAGCGGAAGAGATAAGACATGAATGGATCATATGTTATTACCATAATATTGGTCCCACAAAACACATATAAAATGGAGTTTCTGTTGCAGTTGTAACTTGTAAGCAGAGAACATTTATATTAAGGACAAAAAAAAAGTGAGAGGTGTAATATATTTAGGAAGCAAAATGGGCTGCATTGGTCTTGTGAATTTAACAAGCATCAATCCATATCGGTTTGCGCTCACAAGAACATCAAACAAACCCTACAACTCAAGAAGACCATCCATGGCTACGATTAGAGCCGAGTCGGTGGCTACTGAGAAATTAGGGATCACAATTGAGAAGAATCCACCTGAGTCCAAACTCGCCCAACTCGGTGTTCGTAATTGGCCCAAGTATGCCCTTCAAACTCTCCATTCAAATCCATCTGTATACAATCATCAATTGATCTATATGTATTCATTTGTTGCCGCTGGATAAGAAAGTTTTAGCCTTTTTCTTGCCCGGAGAAGAAAAGCCTTTAGCTTTGTTTGTTGCTGCTGCTGCTAAATAAGTCATCTGCAATTTGCTCTAGTTTCTTTTTTGTTGTGGGTGTATTGGACAATCTTTACATCAATTGATCAATCTGATATTGAAAGGTTCAGCCTTTTTTATTGCCCGGAGAAAAAAAGCCTTTAGCTTTATTTGTTTTTGTCGAATTCAATATCCATGATAATGTCATATGTAGAAGCCATATAGCTACAGTTTCTCAGTGTCGACTTTCATGGCATAAAGTCATTTGCAATTGCTCTGGTTTATAATTTGTGTATTCATCAATTGATCCATCTGATCTTGAAAGTTTAAACTTTTTTCTTGCGCGGATAGGATAGCTTTTTCTTTGTTGTTGTCGAATTCGGTCTCTACGATAATGCCATATGTAAAAGCCAGAAAGCTGCAGTTTCTCAGTGTCGTTTTTCATTGCACAGGTGGGGTTGTCCTCCAAGCAAGTTTCCATGGACTTACAGTGCAAAGGAGACTTGTTATTTGCTAGAGGGGAAAGTGAAAGTGTATCCTGATGGATCTGAAGAAGGCGTAGAGATCGAAGGAGGTGACTTTGTTGTTTTCCCTAAAGGAATGAGTTGCACTTGGGATGTCTCTGTTGCTGTTGATAAACACTACCAATTCGAGTGAATGGCTCTCAATCTCTGCTCTGCATATTCGTGTATTCGATAAGACTTGACAATCCTTTTATGTTGATGGATATTTAGTTTGTCTGTCATATATCAGTCTGTGTTTTTGGGATCTGTTTGCTTCGATATCTAGAAAATTTCGCGTAGTGTATTGTCCCGCTGCTCAATCCTCGTCAACCAAGTTAAGGTTGAAGTCTCAAAGGACCATGTGTTTAATTGTATTGGTATGAGAGTGCTCTGAGGACTTTCCTTCGAATTTTTGGTGGTCTACTAGTGAGTATAGACATTCTAAATGACATTTCAGAGAATAATTACCTGAGAAAGTGAGATATTTAACTACTTAAGTAGACTTATTCAGTATGAATCTAGCTGATTCTAAGCTTAAGTTTTCTCATATCAATCCATCTAAACAAATCTGAACAATCTAACAATGTTTAATCGTAAATAGAAAATAAAACACCATCGTTTTATCACTTATAATTTGCATTTTCAGATTAAGGGTGCATATGGTTGTTAGTGAAAAAATGGGATGAAAAAAACAGTGGAATAAATTGAGAGGAATAACACATTATTCATCTCCAAAAAAATTAGTGTGGTTTCAAAACGAAACTTCGTTGCTTCGTGCTCGGACATATTTGTCTTCAAATATTCTCAAATCTATATTGACTAAATCTGCAACAAACCCAATAGAATAGTTCATTGAGAGTAAGAACGGGTAACTAGAACGGTGTTAATGATATGGTTTACTAATTAACATTATTTGAAACCTCCCTTTCCATGATTAAGGTCTCAAAAATATATTTTGGAGGCATTGTCAAATGATCTATGATACTATCTTTTATTATGTGTATTTTAATCAGAAAATGAGAAGCAAAGTAATTAAACCACATAATAAATGATTGCATTATGTTTTTACTTTTTATTGACGAATTAACATCGATGATGCCAAAAACAAATTGACGAATTAATATCGTTGGCTTATTATAGAATTTTATTTGCTTCTTTAAAATATGTTGTTTTTATCCGCTTTATTGAAATATGTTAAGACTTTGATTCACACCTCAAATTTGGTCTAATTTTTTTTTAGGTGAATTTTAAATAACCTATATTTTGTTTTGCAATTTTCCCGGAGTGTTAGCTTTAGTGGAAACTGGAGAGTGATATATATCGACGCAGTATCCTATATGATATCAATGTCATTCGAAGTTCAATACAAAAAAAATAGTTCGTATTATTGAAAGTTTAGTTGATAATTTTTTTATTTTGTTAAAAGGTTTAAAGTTTAGTTGATAATAAAAGTGGTATTCACGTAATATTCCATAAATCGAATTGGATAATGAAGAAACACTAGACTTTCACGATATCCCTCGTGGGTTTTTATATTTTAATGAAGAGAACAGTCAGTGGTTGAAGAATGTAGCATCCGATTTGTGATGGACCACTAATCTCCAAAGTTAGTGGGAAAAGACAGAGAACAAATTACACATTAGAAACCACAAGTAGGCATTTATCTTTGATTAGAGACACGTTCACGTCTTCACGATATGATGTTGCTCAGCCTTAATTTATTTTTTAGAATACCATGTGCGAGAAGACGCCGTAAAGGAGATAAAAAGGGTAAGTTGATTAATATTGCACTTGTGGATGATGTTTATATTTTTGTAGTCTTTGAACATTTAAAATAACAAAAGAGTTTAAAAGAGATACTAATGTTTAGTATACTAAGAATGTCTAAACCCACACTATAAAACCTAAGATAAAAATGTTTCGGAAGAAAATTTCCCAACGAACTACTAATCGACTGAACTCCTTCCTTGTGCATCCTAGCTACCCAATCACGTTGTCTATTCACTACCAGGCTCATTTCCAATAAGTCTGGGCACGGGGACCCGTTACCCGCTGGACCCGTCCCGTACTCAATCCGTAAAAGCGGGTATCCGCCTTGTATCAAGCCAAGTGTAAGGTATGTTTTTAAAATACTTGCAAGTAACGAGACAAGTCTAAGTCCGAATTTTTTTTCCCATTACTTGTCCCGTTTTTACCCGTTATCCGCCTTGAAACCCATTATCCGCCCCGTTACTCGTTACCCGCAACAAAAATACTCGTTACCCGCAACAAAAATATCTGTTACCCATAAATAATACTCGTTACCCACAAAATAATACTCGTTATCTGCAAAATATATCCGTTATCCGCCAAACAAATACTCGTTATCCGCAAAAATACCTGTTACCCGCAAAATTATCCGTTATTCGCGGGTCCAAGTACCTCGCAAGTAATGGATTTTGGAGCGGATACTTGTTTTGGGCGGATCCAAGTACGGGTCTAAATTTCTATTATTTGTGCGAGACGGATCAAGTATCAAGTAGTCCCAAAAATCGGTACCCACCCCGTGCCGAGGTTAATTTCCAATGTGTATATATTTGTGTAAAAAACTCAGTAAAACAATTTAAACGAGCAACACAACAAGCACACATCACATCCGCATACACATTTGTCAATTCACATCATCTTTAACCTATCTTTAATTTCGCACTGTACCTATAACTTTGTTTTACTCAATTTAATCATTATCCAAAGTCAACAACTCATGGCACCTAATTTATCATAAACACATTTTAAATTTATTATGCTTTACGCATTACTCATATCTCCCTTGTCCGTGAGACACACGACCCTTACTTATGCTTTAGTCACCAAAATTTTTACCCCAATCGATCACATTGGCTTTTCAAAAAGAGCATGCATACTTCGAGATCAATTCAGAGATAGTTCAAGTTATTGTGCTTATCCATACAACAAGGGCAATGTAAGCTAGATTAGATTTTTGAAAGGTGTCAATCAAGGAAAAAAGTTGGATAACTTAGGTGGATCGATCAGTGTATCGAAAACCACTCCACAGCTTATCTCATGAACTTGTTTAGCCTATGTGGCTACAAGTTTTCCAGGTCATATTAAGTGTTATGAAAGAAGACATGCACTACAATAAAATATGCCACTTTCCAAATAATTTCTGACGGACGGATTCATCAAAAATATTTTTGACTTATATTTAATCGATTTTTAACGGATTCAAAATCCATCGAAAATCAGTTACAAATTCTCAATGCTAACAATCGTCGGAAATCTATCAAAAATTTCAGAATAAATAAATTTTGGAATAAGGATTCATCGGAAATTTCGACTTAATCAATTTTTATTTAAAAACAAAGAAATTCAACAAGTCATATTAGAGATTGATCAGGATATTGCTGCTAAATTATTTTTTATCTAAGTTAGTGTAGACTATGACTTTTACTTTATTTTTATTTTTCTGTTTTAAAATTTTTTGATCGTTATTAATAGTTAAAATTACACGTGCACATCCACACACATAAGTTGATGTCACACATTCGTCTCATGACTTATACTCTTCACATTATATATGTGATCACACGTAGTACTTAGCAAGTGAAGGGATGATTCTAGATTAAGTGTGCAGTATTACATTGTTCACCCCTCTCCCTTTATATCATTTTTGGTTTATATTTTATAAGATCTCTGGGGATGGATTAGGATCCACATGAGCAGGAACTGTTTTTTGATCTTTTGAAAACTTGTTTTGTGTTGTGTCCCTGATCGTATTATATGGGTTTTAGGTATATATTCTATTCACGCAATTCAATTATTATGTACATAATGATATATACCTAGTATGGGCGAACTAACCGGTTTTCACAATTAAATATCCAGGTTTTGAAATTATTAATTCTCCGAGGTGACCACCTTACTAGTTATAGGTCGGGCTGACGCATTTGTTTTGAATGTCTCGTCTAACACATATTAGAGATACCAAGAAAATGGTCACTAAAACTAGTATTATACATAAGTACACGTTTACACGGTCTGGCCTATTGAAATTTTCTCATCGTTAAATCTGATATCAAGACAGCTAGGCGAATCTAAAGACGACACTAAAAGAGAGGTCACTTAAAATGGTTCTATTTACAACTAAGTGACCTTTCGTCTTTTTATTTTTCCATTAGTGTATATTGTAACTTTTACCTTTCTTCGATTCTAAAGGTTAATCTACAAACATATGGTGGCTCCGAATAATATTATCTCTTAGAAGATCTCCTAAATTTTTCGTATAGAAATAAATTCACTTACAGCTAGCAGAAGATAACATTTTCTATATATATAAAGGAAAGGGTTTTTTTTAGTGCCAAACGCATTTGAGCTGGATGAACATATTATGTTCGTCCTATATTGTCAACATCTACATCTAGTTTCGAATTTAATTCACTTTTAAAAGAGGTTTAAATATGTTAACGATTTATTAGTGGCCACCTAGCAAGTGATTGATACATCACGATTTAAACATTATATTGTATCACTTCCTAGATTTTACCAATGGGCCCCTTTCCCAGTCCCCTATCATACAACAACAGTTTACTCCTCGTGCGCATAACTCTCTCATAAAATATTTTAAAAATTTTAAATAATTATGCAAGATGGTACATCTCTGTTTATGTTTCCCTTGTTAATTTAGAATTTTCCAGCATTTGAGATTCAAGTAACCCTAATAGAAGCTTGCCGAACCCATACTCAACACGATTTTTTAAAAATTTGAATAGAAAGTTTTCGAAAAGTTTTTAATGATAAATAAGGCTTTATTAAGCACTCATATTAATTATGTTTTACGTGAGTCAGAGATAGAAATCCAAATTTTCTGCATAGCAATAAATCATTTTTTTTTTGCGTTGTTGAGGTAAAATCGGATATAATCCTACGAAAACGGTTTATTATTAAAACTAACATGCATCCCCATTTTAAAAATCTAAAGTTATGTGATTTTTTTGTTAAACCAGTTTCGGTTTTTAAAATTATTGTCACTACAACATCCCTTTTTTGCCTTTAGACTTTGATTTTGACTTTGATCTTTTTTGCTTGAATCCTCTTCCATCTTTCAGTTATGTACGAGCAAATGTAACATATTATGTTGATTCTTTCCATCTATTACCTTGTTCCTTCTACTATAGTTCCTTTGAATTACTTTATCCATTGTCAAAGTCTTTTTGCTATATTGCAGTGCGTTTCCGAGTAGGTCATACTAGTGGGTTAATGAATTCAAATATAAAACTTCTAGACAGCCGACCAAAAAAAAAAAAAATCTAGACCCTCTTTAAATATGGCAACATTCACTAAAGTTATTCAAAACTAATTTCAAGAATATTTGTTAAAGATAAAACTGAAAACTTACTCCAACTCAAATTCCTTACTTCCGTGACGAGCAAAAAGAGGATGAGAACTCCCTCCAAGGCGTGGCTCTATGGGCTTCCATCCAAAGTTAACGCTTTTTCTTTCAGAATAATAGTTTACGAACCAACATATATTACCTCCGGTCTTCCCCAGTGCAACCACAGGTGGGAGGCAACAGTTGGGGTGAATTTATGGCTGCCAAAAAGAAAAAGAACGAGACTTAACACGATATATGGAAGACACATCGCTAGAAGGTCTCTCGGAGATAGGAATGTCATATCATCTCTTCTGGATATCTCTGATGCATGAAATAGCTTCTTTTTTACTAGGAATCCAAGAGTCAAGCTTATGAGAACCCATACATTAATCAATGATTTGAACATGCATGTTCATTAAATCCGGACACGACAAAGCCGATAAACACCATATATTGTTGACCTTCATAGTCTAAGCAACATTAAATGGCTTTAGTACTTGCAGGGCATGTCTACCATAAGCAGTTGACCTTGGAAAGCACATTATAGACATTACCAAACGAATGTAATGTTATGAGTACCCAACAAGGGATGCCTATGGAAGCCTTTCGACTACCAAACGCATGTGACAACCGATACAACACATCTTGGAAGCCCAGTAACCTGGTCTACGAAGTTGAGTCATGCATTATCATAAACCCCCCTTCATTGCATATAATGAACGTATCTGAAATATTTCTCTGAAGCTCAACATACTTGATACGCTAAGCATTCTTGCCTTCGATTAATTGTTCTTCCAACAATTTTTCTCTCAAGAATTAGCTAATTTTCTTCTCGACATTTTTGTTTTACTATCGCTAAAACCGAACGAATTTTTGACGACCTCTAATCCATCGATAGTTTTTCGACGAATTTTCGAGAATATATCAAGTAAAATCATTCCGTTGAAAATCCGTCGAAAATAATATATCGAGAATATATCGAGCAATTTCTCTCTACATAGAATAAAGTAATTACAAAAAGCTGAATACCCATTTTTTATTTATTAGTTTTCTTTATACTGTTAGAATAGAATCTCAAATGTTGAAAAATAAAATCCACAAAATCAGCAAAAGAATTATTTTGAACAAACAAATAATAAAGAAGAATTCTTTTCATTCCAATTAAGTAAGAGAATTTTTCCACGTCGACTAAAATAATCATTTCAATATTTGAAGTTATTTCTCTTATAGAATTAGTTTTGCCTTTCCTCTCATTCCGTATAGAATTTCTGTATCTTATTCCTCTTACCAATACCCTTCGAAACTGGAAAGAAAACGACGTGAAGTGGAAAATGCTATATTGCTATCATGTCAGTAATAGCCATCATATTATATGTGGCTGACAATGTTCATGTACGTGTAATCTGTAATATATAAACACACCTTATGGCCAATAATAATGGGTAGACCGACTCGAGAAATAAAATGGAGAGAGTTGCAGCAAAATTAGCTAAAATCCGTTCGCAGCTTACTAAATCTCGTTCTCTATTGTTCCTCTACTTCATCTACTTCTTATTCTTCTCCGTTTTGGGGTTCTTGGCACTCAAAATCACAAAGCCAAGAACCACTTCACGTCCTCATGATTTGGACCTCTTCTTCACTTCTGTCTCTGCCATCACCGTCTCTTCCATGTCCACCATCGACATGGAAGTCTTCTCCAACACCCAACTTATCTTTCTCTCTATCCTCATGTTCCTCGGAGGCGAAATCTTCACCTCCTTTCTCAGCCTCTACTTTTCCCATTTCACCAATTTCGTCTCCCCTCATAACAGGATTAGACATCTTATGGGCTCTTTTAATTTGGACCGTCCGATCGAGGATGGCCACAGTGACCTTGAGACTGTAGTAGATCATTGCAAGGGTCTTAGCAAGATCGATGAAAGGGCATCTAAGTGCTTGTACTCGGTGGTTTTTAGTTACCATTTTGTATCAAACCTAGCTGGCTCTGTGTTGCTTCTTGTGTACGTAAACTTTGTTAAATCGGCGAGAGATGTTCTTAGTTCCAAAGAAATCTCACCTCTCACCTTCTCCGTCTTCACAACTGTCTCCACGTTTGCAAACTGCGGATTTGTCCCCACGAATGAGAACATGATCATCTTTCGCAAGAACTCTGGTCTCATCTGGCTCTTAATCCCTCAAGTACTGATGGGAAACACTTTGTTCCCTTGCTTCTTGGTTTTGCTCATATGGGGACTTTATAAGATCACAAAGCGCGACGAGTTTGGTTACATTCTCAAGAACCACAAAAAGATGGGATACTCTCATCTACTCTCGGTTCGTCTATGTGTTCTTCTTGGATTGACGGTGTTAGGGTTTATAATGATACAGCTTCTTCTATTTTGCGCCTTTGAGTGGAGCTCCGAATCTCTTGAAGGAATGAGTTCGTACGAGAAGTTGGTTGGATCGTTGTTTCAAGTGGTCAATTCGAGACACACCGGGGAAACTATTGTCGACCTGTCTACACTTTCCCCAACTATCTTGATACTCTTCATCCTTATGATGTGAGTTGCTTTCAATCCTACATATATCGATGCATATGCATGGACTCAAATTATGTAGATCGAAAAATGCACTAATGTCGACATATTTTTCAGCTGTAAAAAGTTGACATGCATATATACACATAGGTGAAGTTTCTCATAGTACGTGCAAGTTGAGGCATCTTGCGTTTTTTTACGAATAAATTAAACAAAAACAATTGAGATAGTGCTTTTTAATACGATTCAATACAATAAAAGGTCACCACATGAAAGTTGGCTGACTTTTCACTACAGACACACCAAACATATCCTCTGCATGCGCATATTGTCTCACATAGTTTGGAAAATTATTAAATCATTGACCTAACTTTTATATAAAGTAATTGTTTTCCTAGCAATTATTCTTTATTGTTTACCAAAACAAACATTTATTGTTTTATTTTAAGATTCTTTAGCACGTAACACCAATCATGCACTTATGAGTAGGTGGTAGAACCAAAGATTTGCATTAGTTTTAGTGCTATTTCTTTTGCTGAATCCACCAATTAATTAGCTTAGAAAATGAAAACCTATTTTATCAACTAAAAATTAAGTTTAGCCAACGCGGTCCATTTAGTTAAAGTATTCACTCCTATGGATTGAGGAAGTAAGATTCGAGATTAACCATGGTTGGAAAATATAAATTGTTTGAATACCTAGATAATTTATATTTTCGAGATTAGTATTGATTTCTGTAGATCGTCCGTTTATGAAAAAGTAGTAATAGCAATATAAAAATTTACGCTCTTTAGAAAAAAAAATATCAGTGAGCTTGTCAAATTTTCCACAAAAAAAACTTTAAAAGCGCCGGAAAACTGAAAACAAAGTTATTGTCATAATATATAAGTTGAAAAAGTTCTCCATTACTTAAAAGTAAATCTTTTGAAGGTGGTTTTTTTGAAGGTGTTTCACTTAGAAGTTTTTGGAATGTTTTATAATAACCAAATAGGAACCTCCAAGAATATGTGGTAGACAAGATTTGATGGAGTGAACTAGAATATGTCCATGGTTTTAGATTCAGTAAAATAAATAAATAAATGTCCCTTCGAGGTAGTGGAGAATGTCTCAGTCTCCAATTCATCATATTCACAAAGCACTATTCTTTGTTTTTCTATAAATAATTCTTGGGACTAATTAATAAAATATAATTGCGTTGACAAGGTATCTTCCTCCATACACATTATTTATGCCGTTGACAGAACAAAAGACGATAAAGAAAGAAGGAGATGATGATTCCGGAAATAGAAAGGAAGTGACAAAGAGTGGGCTGTTCGTATCACAACTTTCCTTTTTGACGATATGCATAATTCTCATTTCAATCACCGAAAGGCAAAAACTACGACGTGATCCACTCAATTTCAACGTCCTTAACATCACTCTCGAAGTTATCAGGTATGTTTCTATATATCTATACATTACATATTCTGCATCCATATTATATACATCACGAAAAATTCAAAAACAATTCTGAAAGTTCTCCTAAGAATAAGAGGGCGTTGATAGGTTAACCTCCTAATTAACTGGGTGCATAAACATATTAAAACCGTTTTAATATTATATGAAACATATAATACGTTTTATTAAAACGTATGAATCTTGACAAGTTATCCAGCATACATACGTAATATTTCCTTATACATTTCAAGTACGTGAGAGTTATTTAGTGAGCCTTTTTTTCTAACATCAAGAGAAAATAGTGGAACTCTAGTTCGAAGTGATTATGAAATAATTATCCGTGTTTAAAACATTAGCACCCTAATTCAGCTTGTAAATTACTTGCATATCTAATAATAAAGATTAGTTCATTTCATGAAAGCTAAACAGTCTATGCTTGATAGTAATTAAAATAACAAATTAATTATTGTAACGACAGTGGATATGGAAACGTTGGTTTCACGACCGGGTATAGCTGTGAGCGGCGTCTGAACGTCAGCGATGGTGGCTGCAAAGACGCAGGTTATGGATTTGTAGGACGATGGAGTCCATCCGGGAAAGTCGTACTAATAATAGTAATGTTTTATGGTAGGTTTAAGCAGTTCACAGCAAAATCTGGCCGAGCATGGATACTTTATCCCTCCTCTCCCTAAAGTATCATATATAAATGTATAATAAAAATTAGTCTCGTATGTCACGTTAGTATTTCTTCTTTTTGTGTGTGATGTAGTATAAGTTTGTATGTAGTTTGCATCTATCGTTAATATTATAACAGTTTATGATCGGAGTCTATTACCATCTTGTCTTTCCTGTTGTAATTCTAATAATAAAGTTTATCTGTATGATGTATCATATAAATAGTAACCAACCAGTAACATATATTTGTAAAAAATATGTGAGTTACACGAAATATAACCCATAGTCATATGCACGAACCGACATAAATTATGTGGCTAATATCATATATATATATATAATTTATTGTCTCTCAATTTAACGTGAACATTATGTCACTCACCAGTGATGTGTTTTTTTACATAATAACTGTTTTTTCTTTTCTTTTTCTTTATCTTATTGAGTGGCAAAAAATTCATGTGACAATTGATTGGATTAGTTAGATTTTAAATTCGTCTTCTAGACTTATTTTTATATTAATGTTTGGAAAGGAGAAAATTATCAAGTCAAATCGAAAGACAATGATAATTATAGAATTGATCACATAATTTATGTTAGTTCGTGCATATCACCATACAAATTCAATATTTCGTGCAGATAAATTAATTTAGTTTAAATGTGTAATTATATGGTGGACTATATTTCGTGTACTCTACGATAATTTTTCCTATATATTTCTATATACAGAAAAGTTATGTAAGTAATAAAAACGTTTGAAAATGGTTTCCAAAAAGCCATCACTATTTGTTTAGGTGGTGATTGTTTTTATTTCTTTTTTTTGGTCAACCCTTAATTTATAAATTAAAGTTCAAGTGTCCAATGGACTATACAAACTCTTAAACAAATTTTGCAAAAAATAGAGCAGAGGGCTTGCAGGCTCAGTAATTACAAATGTCAGTAAAGAAATGAAATAGACTGGGCCACAACTGGCCCAATCAGAATTACAACCGAAGTTTGGTCGTAGCCCAATAAGAATGAGTTTGCCCTAGAATAAAGCTTCTGTCGTCGGTGGATGCGATCCCTCAGCAGCGACGACGAGAGACTTTCGGCGGCGCGACGAAGCTTTCTTCTTGGAAGATCACAATGAGATGAAGACTCATGGGAAGACTGGCTTTCACGGGATCAAGTCCTGGCAAAGATTTCAGAGAAATCCCTATTACACTTGGTCGTTTAATGACTGGTAGATAGGAGCAACGGTGTCGCCCGGTGGGTCTTCGTGGCCGTGACCCGAGACTGTTGTTACGGTTGCATGCCTTCGAAGCATAGTTGGTTCTTCATTGACTTTAGAGGCCGTGAGATGGTGTTCTAGTGGTTCTCCATCAGCTCCTCCAAAAAGCAAGTTGCGGGAAAGTTCTGGCGGCTTTAAGATCCGGAGATTTCCTAAGAGTTTTATCAGATCTGGTCGGAAAATTTCAGTATATGTTCTTCTTCGGTCTAAAACCGAGAGAGGCTTGCAAACAGCAGTTTCTAACCGATGGGTGCAGGCGGAGCGATCACCTGACGAGCTCCGGCCGAGAATGGGGACAGAGTTCTTCCTCCGGCGATGCAAGGGCTGTTGTGGCGCACAGCCACTGGGGAGAGACGCCAAAACGAAGACATACACAAAAGGAGGAGCCGCGAACAAATCTTAAGGGAAGTCTCGGGGTGACGACAGCAGTGGCCGCCGCCGCCCAAGGCCGGTGGTGATTGTTTAAACATCGTATAGAGAATAATATGTGACATAGTGCACTATTTTTTAATCGGTAAAGGGATAATGGTACAATTAGAGGCGGTAACATATAATAGGATCAAATTCTGGTATGTGAATGTTAATGCTTGAACAACCCACCCTATTTTACAATTTCTTTTATGTTATTTTTATGTGAAATTTACCTAGTAATTTTTGTAATTCTTAGAATAAACCTGTCAGTTCTTAGAATAACTTGGCTTCTTTTGTTAAAGGCAAGAAAACACTATTTTTAGTTATTTATTTCTGAAATCATTTTGATTTATTTTTTAAAAAAAAGCGTTTTAGAAAACGTTTACAAAGCTAACTTCGTTTCTTTTTTCAGGTTTATAATTCGATAAACATCCTTAACCCCCATACTTTGACTTTTCACATTCTCGTGTCGTGATCTTGCGTGTTAGTCTCTAAATTAGATAAGTAGTCGTTAACTCTTCGCTCATATATGTATCAAATGCTAGGTAAATGTCTTGCAGTTTACATTTTATTTTTAATATTCTTCATCTGCGTCTACTCTAACTTCGTTCTCACTGAAGCGTCTTCTTGCAGTGTTAAATGGCGTAAATGTCTTTCTCTTTCAAATGCATCGAGCGCCTAAAACCTGGCGACTTATTTTTGGCGTCGAACCAAAGATTCGGTATTCTTCCGTATATTTCTTGCTTTCGTTATGATTTTAAATCGATTTTGATTTATTGGTATTATTGTAGATTTTTGTGAATCGTTGCGAGGTTTGTGTGTCTGATTTGTTCATGCGGAGCTTGTTATTATTGTTCAGTTTGTTATTTTTGTTGTAGATTTATTGTAGTTTTGCAGATTTCTTTTTTCTTGATTTGTGTTTATTGTTCATTTTGTTTATTGTTCTGATTTGTTCTTATTATTTGTTGCGTTTGAGCTTTATTATTTGTTCTTTTGTTGCAATTTCTTTATTTTGTTGCGATTTGTTTTTTGTTCTTGATTTGTTCTTCATTTGTTGTTTTGTTTGAAGTTGTTGTTTGTTGCATTTGTTGTTGTTTTTGCAGTTGTTCTATTTGTTGCGATTTTGTTTTTGTTCTTTGTAGATTTGTGTGTATTTCGATTTGTTATTTTGTTGATTTGTTCTTTTATTGCGATTTGTTTGTTGTTTGGTATTATTCTGATTTGTTAACTTTGCGATTTATTTTTTATATTGTAAACTTGTTTGTATTTGTTGTAGACTTCTTAGTATTATTCTTGATTTGTTCTTTATTTCTTGTTGTATTTGCATTTGCTGGTATGGATTCTAGTGGAGAATATCCTCGGCGGATGTATAGGGTTGTTCAGGAGCAAAATAAAAGTATGAATTATGGATGTTCTTTGTCGATTTTGAGAAATGTCCATGCCGGTGTATGATGTATGGGGCAGTTAAAGAATTGACTCTTGGGTTCTATTTTGTTAAGCGGAGGCGTAAGTTTTGTTGGCAATGGGGAAGACAGTTCCTTTACTTCTCGCATCAGTTAGAAATTGTTAGCAAAGTGAGATTTGGTGTTTGATTGGAGAAAAACCTCTAGGTTTTCATTCATGAATTGCGGTATCGAGACTTAATTGTGATCCGTACATTGTTGAAAAAGAAGGGAAAAGCGAATATTGATCACAGCAAAATATGGGCTGAATGGATGTTATAGGTGATGGACTACTTGGGAGGAGTTGGCTAAGGTGTTGACAAAGTGTCCATGATTCTGACAGGAAAATTGTAGGTTATTTGGCATCTCTACTAGGAATATTTAGTTTAAGTAGAGGATGCGGGATGGATTTAAAATCTGTGAAAAGCATTGGATCCTGCTTTCTTTGGAGAGGTTTCCATGGGGTAGGAGGTCATTTGAATTGTTGATTGAGTCCATCGAAGCAAACCTTCGATAACGAGTTACACTTTGAAAGGATTAGTTCATGTCTTCGAATATGGGCGTATGAGTCATTTCAAGATTAGGAGAACTTTATGGAAGAAAAGCAGAAGGAACTTCTTTCATGGGGTGGATCTCGGCTGGATTCTGAAAGTAGGCGATGTGTATTGAAATCAAAATTATGGCGAGGTATATTTAGCTTAGCGTCTTTTCTTGCATGTTGTTGTAGACTTCTTCATGTCTTGATTTGGTTTCTATGTCATTTTTGTTTTTTACTTTTATTTGTCATATGTTGTTTTATATGTCTTAGATTTGTTTTATATATTTATTGAGTTTTATTTCTACGGACTTGTTTATGTATGTTATAGTTGTTTCATTTGTTTGATTTGTTGGCGGATTGTTTTTTCTCACTTTTTAATTTGTAATTGAGCAGTGCGTGTGAGACATATAGGCTGGTAATCAGTAGCTAACAGGATGATCAAATTGAAACAATTTGATCCAAAGACATCATGAATGGTAAAGTGGTAAAAATGCATGGAGTAAGCAATATGAAGTTAGAACTTGGAAAAGAAGTGGTAAGATGAATACTCCATTGAGAGGTTGAAGCGAAGAAGCCACGGGTTAAAAAGAGAGGACATCGATTCGTGCATGAGAATGTCGATTTGAGTGGCATCGAATTTGGGTGGGCTGATCGATGCTTTGGCCAGATAAAATGGATCAGATGGACTCAAAATAAATGCAGATTAATGGCGATGGATAACGACATTGCTAAACTCAAAGAAAGAGGTGAAGCCTTCGAGAGGTGCCTTACGAGAGAAAGGAGTTGATCGAGCTTCTCTAACAAAACCCCGTATGTTCTTTATATATATGTTGTTCTTTTTTCCGCGACTTTGTTTGTAGTTGTTGCGATTTGTTATATTATTGCGATTTGTTCTGTTTATGAGACTTGTTGGTATTTTTTGGTATTGTTCTTGATTTGTTTGTGTAGGAGTTTGTGTGTTGCGGTTTATTCCTTTTCACTAGCAGCCCTTGTTGGTATTTGTTGAAGATTTGTTGTTTTGTTGAGACTTGTTTTCATACAGAGTTTTTGTCTTATTTCTGATCTGGTTACAAGCTTCTGGTTAATGTGATGGTGGTGAGTTACATCTAAAGCTGAGGTGAGTGTTGTTGAGAGACGGATCTTGAGGACATAACGAGCAATCTGAAAGAAGAGAATCAATCTGATCTGAGAGTCGACCCCATCTTAAAGGCTCGGCAACAAGTTTTGAAGAAAAATTTAGATATCTTGACTCTTTTGGAAGATGGTTACGATCGGCCTAAGTTGGGTCACGCAGAAATCACCCTTTCAGGGAAACTCAGCGGTTAAGCGCAGTGGAACCTGATCGCATTGTTTTGCCATATGATCCTTTGCACCGTTGCGAAAAACTTAGATCGATGGATTTTATTCAAGTTCGCGATGGGTTGTCGACTTCATTTGGTTTTCCATATGGTGCAGATTTACTTTTCATGTGTTGCAGATTTGTCTTTCACATTCTCATGTTTTGGACTTATTATATTGGGGAGCAACCAGTTGGTACATTCAGGTGAACTCAATTTCACCTCGGGCTCATTACCCCCGAAAATTGAGAGGAAGAAAAATCAAATTACGGTTGGTTAGGTGACCAGGTAACAAATCTAATTATCCGTTGCGAGACTTGTTTTTATTCGTTGCGAACTTGTTTTCTTTGTTACAACTTTTATTCGTTTGCAGACTTGTTTTATTCTTTGCAGTTTGTTTTACTTAGTGCGATTTGTTTGTTGTAAGTCTATTATATATGTCTCGAGACTTGTTTTTGTTTAACAGACTTGTTTTATTCTTTGCAGATTTGTTTTGTTGAGGCTTATTATATATGTCGTGAGCTTGTTTTGTTGTATAGACTTGTTTTGTTCTTTTGATTTGTTTCGTGGTTATTTGTTTTGTTGAACTTATTATGTCTTAGACTTGTTTTATTCGTTGCCATTGTTTTGTTTGTTTAGTGTTTTTACTTAGTGCGTTGTTTTGTTGCGACTTAGTTATATATGTCGTAACTTGTTTTATTCGTTGTACTTGTTTTGTTTACATCGAGATTTGTTTTATTTATTCTTGAGACTTATCTTTTTTACTTTGTTTCGCGACATATGTGCTCGGCATGAATTTATTACGGAAGAGGTCTCTCAGAACCTTCCCATTTCGGACAGGAAGAATTGCATTCCTTGACGATGGTTTGTCGACATGTCTCGATTATAAACAGTTTGCCATCTCTCGCAAAAAGTTCTTGTTTCGTGACGATTACAAAGTACATTTCAAAGGGACATCTCAGCACGAACAAAGAAGACATGGATCGAGATGTTGATGTTGTGTACTTTTTTCCACAACGTAGCAGTAACCTTGGATTACGTGTGAAATGGATCTCACAAAGAGATGATTGAGATTCTGATATCATTCCCGAGGCAGCGAAAAGTTCGACTGAGTGAGGGCCATATGCGAAAATGGTTCCATATTAGTTAAAGCTTTCATACCGAAAAGAAAAGGGTCGTAAATTGACTCGCTTTTGAGCTTCAACACTATGGCAGCGGATCGAACGTTCAGCCAGGCGGTGTCTATATACATCAAGTTAAGTGGAGTGCGCTTGCATTGGGATACAAAATGGATGATTTAAGTGACAACACAATCGCCGATATCGTTTGAAGCTTGGGCGGAGATTTTGGCGAGTCATGACCGCGAGCACTCGAATGTGACCCAAGCCTCATGATCAAGACAAAGTCCATCCTCAGGCATCCACCTGATCAGTTATACGTCGACACTTCTCCTAATTTTTAACTGTTTTGAGGCATGAAATTAACAAAATTTCTTAAGTAAGGTTTATTTGGTTACGTAAATTTGTAGCGTAACATGACTTTTTAATCGTTGATTTGTTGTTTCGGACTTATTATATGCAGCAATTTCTTTTTACTCGTTGTAGACTTCTTTGAGGCTTTGTTTTTAATTGTAGACTTGTTTATTTGTTGCGAGACTTATTTATTGTTGACTTATAATTTCCCAGTCACATCGTTAACAGAGGCGTTTATTGGCCTATTATAAAACCGGAGAAAAACATAGAAATCCCCAATCGAAAACAAAAAAACCTAAATCAGAAATAGTCGTCTCACCGTCAAGATTTCCGGAACAAAGGATATTACTTGCCAGAACACGAAGAACATGAGGGCATGAGACATGAAGAAGGATATTACTTGCGAAACTTCTAGATACGTAAGTAATTGATTTTTACAGATTTGGGTTCCTATTTTGAGATTGAAGAGAGTTTGAAAGGGTAATCATTTAATGTAGGAGGAGTGCAGTTCTAATCCGTCTTATTATCGGTTCGATGAAGAGGATTTCCGAAACACGTGTGTGTGGAAGTGATGTTACTCTTTGTACATCTCAATGAAACAAATCCAGGGCCGCCCTTACTTTTCGTTGTTACCAGGGTGTAAGCTGCTAACTATCTAAACCCAGAACATTTGAGTGATCTTCTAGATTCGATATCTTTCGTTACTCTTTTGTAAATGAAAGGATGGTCGTTTGTTTAAGTGGGTTGAGGAAGGAATGTATGAAGAGATTGTAGACATGTTGACAAGGGAGTCAGAGATTGTCAATGATGAAAGATCAAAATTTGAGTTAAAAGCTAGGAGGTTCGATATTTGAAAGAGATCGGATGGTGCGAAAGTGAGCTACTGAATACCAAATAAAGGATATGGTGATTGTTGGTTGTATTCTTGGTTTTGTAGTTTACTCCATTTTGGTAGGTTTAGCGAATGTAGTTTCTCTTTATCTCATTCGTCTTGTCTCTAAGACTTTGAATCTCTTTCTATCTCTTTCTATGTCATTGATTTAACCAATTTGTTGCGAGTTATTTTTATATGATGTAGACTTGTTGCTCTCGATTGTTTATTCTGAGACTAGTTTTATTTGTTGCCAAATTGTTTTACTTGTTTTTATGTGAGACTTGTTTATTGTTAAAGACTTTTTTGTTGCGACTTTTGAAAATTTTTGCATAATAAACTAGTTTATTAGGTACAGTAAAATTCGATACAAATCGAATACGACCCAGAGTCTTTAAACCATATTAGAAAGTAAATAACAATCACATGACACCGCTGGCATTATGTCACTTTTTGGCGATTCGAGCAAATGTGTTGCTTCCTTGGGACTTTTCTCCATTCCTTTCTCAGCAGATTTGTATCTAGAGTTCTTTGGTCTTCGGTGGATTTCGAACATCGGGAGGTAGCGAGTTTCGCTGACATGTTCAGGAATTGGTTGAGCTATCCAGGCATGATACACATGGCGTAAGCGTTACTGAGGTAGTTCTTATAGTAGTACGGAGAGTCGGACTAACTCGGACATTCTCTTAGCTTCTCCACTTGCAATTGCGTGAACAGGCAATTTATCCAAGTCGAACCTCGACATGTGCATTTCGTTCTCGAATCATGTAACATGTACATGCGTCCCATTCTGACTTGTACTTGATCATCATCTATTTCTTGCACCGTCGACAACCTTGAATCATTAACACGCTGAAAATGTAAATAAAATTAGTGAAGACTTATTACGTATATCGCGACTTATTAGATATGTCGGATATCTCACGGACTTATTACCTCTAGTAATTTCTCCGACACGTGTGAGTGTTGTAGTCATTAGGCACGCTTCACGCCTCGCGCGAACCATCTTGTTAACATGGACCGTATGGCGTCAGAGTTTAGAAATGGGTAGATTCTAGCCGGAGAAACACTTTATTTATTGACTCCGCTATGTTGGAAGTTAGTATGTTGTACTGTTTCTGGAAAATGAAACACGACTCCACACCTTCACATCGACCTTGCAAATAAGAGTGAAGTGCGAGGATTGATGTCTTGGATCGCTGTGAATATAGAATTGAAATCCGATATCTTATATGTGTGTCTGCTTTTTTAACAAGCAGAAAAGCTTGCCGTCCTTTAAACCTCGTTATTATGTTCTTGTACATATGATATGTACAAATACCATGACTTGCCATGGATACACCTTTTTAATGGCCTTCGATATCGATCATGCACATCGAAATGATGGAGAGAACAACATCATACAAATATACTAAGCTAAGCCATTCCCATGATGCATCATTCTACGTGTCCTACGGCAAACTTGGGAAAATATTAAAGTTTCCATCTGACATGTTGCGAGAAGGAGTGTTCCTTTATATTTCCCTCGGAGATATGTCCCATCACAACAACAACTTCTGCGTATCTTGAAAGCCGTTTATGCTTGCGAAATGAGATGAACAAATACTTGAATCGATCTTACGCATCGACTTCAGGCACGTATAAGTACCAGGGATTAGCTCTTCGTATCAAGTATAAGATGCGAAGGGATTTGCTCATATCAGCTCTACGGTGAACCCATTGCCAAAGTCGGCATCTTTAAGGCTCGATAAAGCTTTCAGATTATTTATGTCGCATTAAAAGCGATAAGTCAGCGTGAAGGTACAATGCAACTGCAAAAACAATTAAAAGCAAGTACTGCACGCAAAACAAGTAAAACAAGTGCGACAAAAGCAAATGCAACAAATAAAACAAATTGCGACACATGATATGACCATACCTTAATACCATATGTCGTTTGTTTGACGTAACGCGCATGAACCTTATGCGTACATTGTCCCCGAAAATCTCATCGTAGCTTGCGACGAAACGGTCCATCACGTCACATGAATGTTCTTTAACGTATACTTTTATGAAAAAATATGGAGAATCTCCAGTGTAGCTCGGACTCTCCATGAACCTTACACATCGAGCAATTAATAAGGTTGGCGTTGAATAATCAACGTTAAAATCAAACTTGCGCAAGCCGAAAGAATCTTCAACCTCATCTCAGCGCTCTTTGTTATCATACCTTTGTCCATATATCGAGCGAAGTCATTTCCATTTAATCTTCATCACACTTGTATTTCTTTCGGCCTTTTTTTGTTGTTTGGCACTCGCTCTTCCTTCTCTTATTTTCTCTTCCTCCTCACGACATTTCATATAGCGTAATCATCACGGAAGCCCAACATCGGATCTTCCTGACAATCAAACTTTGTATTGGTCCTCGTTTTCCTCATCCTCATCATAGAATAGCATCGTCCCTTATTTTGCATTACCATCAAATTGACTTATTTTGCTCGTTTGTGGGAAGATCTACCTTGTGCATTTGTCTTCACCATCTTCACGCTTTTGAGCTACATAGACTTGGATGATACCTCCTTATCAAATGCGCATGAGTCGTATCGATTTGAATTGTTGAAAAAGCTGCGATTGTCTATTCTAACACAGGGGAGGTATGCAGCAGGTAACTTGACGATATCTTCTTCGGAAACATGTAGCTTCCGATTGACTTGTTATATTCTTATCATCCATGTCTCGTAAACCATTTGAATGAATTCCTTGAGCAGATTACAGCATTGTTCAGAACTTCGAGAACCTCTACTACTCGACAAAAATCCATCTATTCTTCTCAAATCTCCAACCCAAACCGATATAATCTGCGCATTTTGGCGATACCACGATGTAGAAGCGAGATCGGCGGTGACGATGACAACGGGATCGGGCGGCGACAGCAATCGGGATCGGCGGATATATAGAAGTTTTATATTTGAGATGGGTGGCGAAGCTTATCGGGAGAATGGAGAGCGAAATCGGCCCGTACCATAACCTAATGTTGTCGTGGCATTTTTTAAATAAATTTCTTTCTTAGTTATTTGGGACATCTCGAGGTTCGAACTAAGTCGCACACATAACAATGCGACAAAAAGTATTATTAGTCGGAGAAACAAGTCCATGACACGATCCCAACAAGTCTGCGGTTTTCTGCCACGTAAGCAATTTACAAATAAGTGCGGCGTTGACCATAAACTCTACAACGTTGTAAATAAATCTGCGACAAGCGTGTTATTTCGGTCGGACCTTTTAAGTGTTGTAGACTTCTTTTATGTCGATTTTTATCTTCAACAAAGAATTTAAGTCGCAATAAGCGGCTGTAGTTTTTATAAATGCGCATAACAAGTGCGCAAATGAACATAAGTCTGCGACAAAGGAAATAAATCTGCGTAATAAGTCACTTGATCAAAACAAGTCGCGAGAGAAAAGTGCGCAAAAGAGCATTAAGTCTGCGGAAGAGTACGCGACACGCAAAATAAGTGCGATTTCCCGGACAATTAAGTGCGACATTGAAAATAAATCTGCAAATTAAATCTGCATAACAATGCGCATTAAGTGCATAACAAATGCTGCGCGGACTTTCCGATTTATTAAGTGCTGACAAAGGTCCGCAGACTTATTCTGAAAAACGCGGTGGCATTTTTGTGAATACGTCACACTTTTGCTGACGTGGAAATAATTTGATAATGGCAGTTTCGTTATAACGTTATTCCTAACAAAGCAAATAAGGGTATGATGGCCAATAAACAGATTTTTTCCGTACCCAGTTATTATATGTTAGTCTAGTCATTACCTTATTTATATGTGTTATTCTAGTTTTTTTCCCTATTTTTATAACCAAAACTCAGGTAAAAGACTAAATAACCTTGAGTGTTTAACTTATTTATAGATCCAACCATAGATCCATCTCAAAACCGAATTCAATTGGATTACCCACCTGATTCGACTTAGTTCTCTCACCACAACACTTCCAGGCATCGCTGAATCCGAAGTTGCTTCTCAGGGTTTAGAAGCCTAAGCTGAACCTGACCCACCTTTTATTCTGGTATCTCACCGGAGGAGTGGCCGAAAGGCCGCGTCGCAACATTAACTACCCAATACCATGTATTTTGTATGGAACATCAGAGGGCTGAATAGCAGCACTATACAGACGATGGCTAAGGCGTGGATTAATATCTACAAGCTGCTTTTTGGAGCATTTTTGGAAACGCATATACGGGAAGTAAATTCAAGGAGAGTTGCTAATGTTATACCTATAGGATGGAAATCTTTTGGTAATTTTGGACATCATAATTCTGTAATTCTGCAAGGAGGTGGTTTGGGATCCAAGTATCTCTATGGTTTTCTACAAAGTCTCGGCGCAACAAATAACATGTGGAGTCTTTTTGCCTGGTGACAATGTGAGTCTCACTATCTCTTTTGTCTATGGTTTCAATCAGGTGGATCACACACGAAGCGTCGTAGTCATCTTCCTCCTCCTTCTCATGAATCAGTTTTCCATGGTCATAGTTTGGATTCTCCGCGAGCCCTCCTACGGAAGAGAACCCAGGTCTCGTTACCTCTTGATGAGATCCCGATCTCGGCCGAGGCTACCAAAATAGATTTTTCGATTTGGGTATTAGAGAAAGTGGTGATTTTGGTGTAAATGGTTGTACTTCCGTGGAAGCCGTTGGTGGTGTGAAGATGGAGATTCGAGGGTTGTTTCAATTGAAGCTTGACGATGGATCGCTGTAGAAGACGGGGATCGAACATTCCAGATGCATCACTAGCCGAGAGTTGAAAATGCTTCGTATTGAACCTTTTGTTACAGATGAACTTAAGGAGGCTTTTGAGCTTAATGATACAGCCACGCTTGGTGCCTCAGTGAGAATTTTCATCTCATTTTTTGATTTTTTACTTTCCTCTGATATCTAATTCTGTTGGTACTGAAATTGAATTAGAAAATGGACTCTGTGATGCTAGTCTAATCTCCTGTATAAGTTGAATTACTTCCAAGTATCTTGTGATGGTTTAGCTATGTAAGAGAATATGAGATCTTCGGTTTCTGCTTTCAGGTAGAGAAGGAGCTGCTCCTAGGGTAGGCATAATTCAGTTAAAGTACCCGTTCCAAAATTTCCGTTCCATATGGGAATGCATTCCCGATTGGACATGATATCAATTCGATTGGGAGCAGGGGATGGGGCAGAGGCAGAATTCAGAATTGGGACAAACAAAAAAATAATTTATTTTATATATATTTATATATTTTCATTATACATAACTATATATACAGATAATATAATCAAATACACAAAGTTTTGGAGAAAATTATAATTTAAATTAAAAATATAGTTTTTGATATTTTTCATAAATTTAGCATATTATTTACTAACTATTAACTAATTTTGTTTATTTTCTTCGTATAGAACTGAATAAACAATTATTTGCAAGTGAGTCCAACTGAATAGTGAGAAATCATATAAAAAGATTGGTTAATTGTTTTAAAAAAAAATTATTGTTGGATTTTATTTTGATTTCACTTATTATGGTTTATATTATGTTTTTGTTTATCTTGTTTGGATCATTATTTTTATGGAACATGCTTTAAATTTTAACATATAATATTATTTAAGATCATTTTTTTGGGAATTTCCGTTCCCTTTCCGTCCCGTCTTGTCCCATCCTGTTCCCATCCCGAAATTTATATGGGACATAAAGGGGACATGTTTTTCTATTTCCAAAATTTCCGTCCCATCCCATTCCCGCAAATTCCTGTCCCGAATTTCCGTTTGCCCACCCCTAGCTGCTACCATTGCGTCAAAATCAAAAACTGAGTCAAAAGACAAGGACAGGAAGCATAGAAAACATAGAGACAAGAACAAGGAGGAAGATAGGGAACATAAGAAGCACAAGCACAGGCACAAGCATAAAGATAGGAGCAAAGATAAGGATAAAGACAAGGATCGAGACAGAAAGAAGGAAAAATGTGGACACCATGATAGGGTAAGAGCTAGTTGGTGCCTTTCTTTCCTACGAATATCTTAATGGCAAAGTGTTTCTCCATTTCTTTGAGCTGGGATACGTTTTTGGAGATTGAATGTGTCCATTGTTCAATTCATCAAAGTTAGCAGATCCATGCCGTCTAGTTTTATATATTGGATTCTCAAATTCTATAGAAGTTACATGGTACGCTATCACTCAACTTTCAGAAAAGGAAAAACAATGGGGATGAAGATCTTGATGACGTTCAGAGGGACAAAAAGAGTAAGGTAGTGTATTAATTGCAATGCAGGAATCTCCATTTTAGTGAAGCTGAATTTGGATGTTTCTATTTGCTCGCACAATGGCGTTAGAGAAGTTGTTCCTTAGCTAATTTTATTTTAGTGTCTTAATGGTTGGCAATGTTTCTATATGATGTAGATTTGTCTCATTTAACAGCAATGACTTGATTTTGGCATTGGAGGTTTTATTTCTAAATAAATAAAAAATACATTGTGGGGAAAGGAGGGACGAAGCAACAAAAGTTTGCCGGGAAGAATCACACTTGTATTATAATTTGATTTGGTGGCAAGCTTTGTACATTTTGTTATAAACAAGTTATGAATTTTTGTTAAAGGGTTTAGGGTAAGTTTGTTGCAAGTGGAGGGGATACTGTAAGATGGTTTCACTATGGTTATGCGATCCAAAAAAGAATTTGTGTATTGATCTTACCTTAGTCATTGTATGTGCAGAGAGCTGGTTATGTAAAATTAAAATCAGTTTGAAGTTATTCAGGTGCCATTTTCATTTTATCCTAAACAAAAATGAAAAATCAAGAGTCAAGCCATGTATGTAATGTCTTGTTATAATATAAAATGAATTTATATTATAACGATTTTTCAGTTTAATTAACCAAAAAAATATTTTTAGTGCAAACAAATTTTCTATGGTTTAACTAGAATTTTATATGGTTTTAAAAAAAAAAATTTCCGGTTTAACTAGAATTTTCTCAGAGATCTTGAGTAGGTCATCTGAGATCGTCAATACAACTAGAATTATCGTCGGTACAACTAGAATTCTTGACGGGTTAACTATAATTTTCTCAGAGATCTTGAGAAGGTCATCTGAGATATTGAAAAAGTCATCTGAGATCATCGCAGTAGAATTACTGGTCATTAGAATTATAAATTGCAGAATACCATGAGCAATTTTCGAGATCTTGAGAAGATCATCTTAGATCTTGAAAAGGTTATATGAGATCTTCAAGCAACTGTCTCTAGTCATGGGATGTTGGTGCTGAAGTTCACATTAGGCTGTGACTTTTGATTAGTATGAAATATAATTGGTTTCAATCAAAATACATAATTTAAGAGAAGACAAACATATTTGTTGAAAAAAAAAAAAAGAACACAAACAATTTAAATATGAGTGGATTGTTATTTATGTGTCTTACCTTTAGATTTTGGTACAATCATATTCTTATTTTGGTTTAATTTGTTTTAAAAAGTATTTTATAACGATTTTTCAATTTTATTAACCAAATATATATATATATTTTTTAAGAAAAATAATATCTTAAGTACAATATAACATTTAATAAACATGCATTTCATAATTACCAATACAAAGAAAAAATGAAAAAAAAATTTAAAAATTAGTTTCAATCAACATCTTACACCATCTACTATATACTCTTCTGGTTACTTTGTGAATTTTGACAAGCTATTTATGCAAAACATTCATACTACACAATTTAATACATATAATTATATAAATATGTTTTGAATGTAAATCAAGTGACTATAATCGTAAGTTCAGCTAAAAAAAGAATTTAAATGACGGTTTACTAATTATATCGTAAATCCTAAAAAAGTTCAACTACTTATTTTTGGGTCAACTGGTAATTTAGAGCCGCCATTTGGTACAACTATCATATTTATTCAATATTTTATTACGAATTACGGCTCTAAAGACAGTAAAATAATATTATTTTGCAAGAAACAGCGCCATGTGGACATCGAAAAAATATTATTTTAAAAATGACAGCACCATGTGGACACGACTATATTATTATTTTATAAATGACTCGCCATGTGGACATTATAATAATAATGTACCGACAAAAATTCTAGTTTTACCGACGAGAATTCTAGTTGTACCGACGTAAATACTAGTTGTTCCGACGTAAATACTAGTTATACCGACGTAAATACTAGTTGCATCGACGGTAATACTAGTTGTACCGACGGTAATACTAGTTGTACCGACGGTAATACTAGTTGTACTGGTGGAAATATTAGTTGTACGGGTATAAATACTAGCTTTACCTACGTAAATACTAGTTATACCGATATAAATACTACACAATTTTAAAATTTATTCAAATATATTCAAATGGTACCAAAATACAGTCTTAATCGATTTTAAAACCAATTTTAGAAATTTACTTTGACACCATATTTTGTATCATCTACCATACTACTATTATGGTTAGTTTTTGAAATTTTGTCATATTATTAAAAACAAACATATAGCTTATTTTTCGACATATTCTCATATAACTATGAGAAAAATATATTTTACATATGTATTTTCAAAAATACAGCTAGTAAAATTTAATTTAAATTTAAGATGTACTAATTATATGCTTAAAATTAGATGTTTATAAATAAATGTGTTGTACACAGACTTAAATCCAGTTGTACCGGTGTTGTATTCAGTTGTACCGGCGATGATTCTATTTGTACTTAACCAAAAATTGTGACTTTTCTATATACAAAACGACGCATCTGCTAAAATAACTGCATCGAAAAACTGCTTCTCTTTAAACCAAATGTCACATATTTATAGGCTATATCTAAGAAAAAGTAAGTATTGAATATAATTAAAAAAAATTACGTTTCAAGGAGTTTTATGTGTGGCTACAGATCTCAGAATTCAAATCTGAAAGATGTTTTAAAAACTTGAAAGTGAGATCTTTCCAGGGATATAAAGATCGCCTTATGGTTCCTCATGGTTGGACAGAAAATTGCTCTCAAATTTGGCTGCTTACAATATTATTGTTTTCGGATCTGTTTATGTAATTTGATCATAACTTTTGAACCACAACCCTAAATCTTGATCTGTTTTTTCCTGTGGCTTCGTATGGATGTTGCTAATATTTCCACCAAATTTCATAATTTTCTGGGTTGGTTTGATATTCTGTTTCAGAAGAGAGAGAAACGAAGCTAAAAGATAAAGAAGAAGAAAAAAGAAAAACTAGCTAGAGAAGAAGAAGAAGAAAGAGGGTTCCACTTCAATTAATTGTCATCGCCACCTGTTTTTTTCTTTTTTTTCCTATTAACTTTAATCTGTTTAAAACAATAATATTTTATTGAGATTTCATTAAAGGTAGTGTAGGGTTTTTATAAAAGAAGAAAAAGTAGAGGTTATATAGAATTGACAGTGTTATAGAAGAATAACTTTTCTCCAATCTAAAGTCATCTCAGCGTTTGATCCCATTTAATAATAAGATTTTTGTACGTTGTAAGATCTAAGAGAAGGAGGTACTATTAAGAAAAAACTATAAAAAAATTTTAATTTTAAATTTGTTTTATAAAATATTTTTAAAAAGAAAAAAATAAAATTTATTTAGTTATTTACGTTTTACTAAACAAGTAAAAATAAAAAGCAATATAAATTAATTAAACATATTCTCACTACCTCCTTACCACTTCAAAATAATTTTTCCCATAGATCCTCTATATATTAATTGAAAATCATTTTAACAAAATAACCTTATGTTTACGTGGAATATTACATCAGTGTCATACTTACGTGTCGTCGCTAGAGTGATTCTTAGGAAATATATTTTATAGGACATTAATTACTAGACTAATTACATAATATGTCATTAGATCAATCATATATAAACTGTCTTTAATACGATTATAATCTTACCTTAATTAGCAGTATTTATTTATGGAAAATCGAATAAGTAAATATTTCATAAAATTATAGCTGATTTTATTGTTTCCTAAATCTGATTAAATCGAATAAGTAAATATTCCATAAAATTATAGCTGAATTTATTGTTTTCTAAATTTGGTTTTTAAAATTTATTTTAAAAAGATATTATTTTAACTGAACAATTAATTAGTAACATAAATATGTAAAAACCTTAATTTTAAATTTCAATTATTTATACAATAATATACTATTGAAATATTTAGAAATGTTTATTTAATTTATTAATTAAAAAAAATATTATAAACATCTTATCACGCGTATAACGCAGAAAGCACCTAGTAATTATTAAATTGCCACCTGTTTGTACAAGAGGTACTCATATTTTTTGTACGTTATTCATACATGGTAACAAATAAATGGGCCAAAGTGCTGTCACAAAATGATTAAAACTCATGTAATCGAGTTTTATAAGCTGGTCGTTTACTAACCCGCAAACGCATAATAAAGCGTTGGTGAAAAAATCACGAAATGGAATCCACCAAAAAATAATGTTCTCACACTAAAGATCTATGAAATGAATCTAAATGAATATAGATTGGTGTTTTTGGGTTTTCCCTAGCTAAGGTTTTACATAAACAACAATAAAAAGAATATTGGAATTGAATAAAGAAATATATGTGATTGCTAATTAATATGGGAGGAGACAACACAAAGAAGACATTTAACTCTATGATCTTCACTCATTTGCCACTCTCAGTCTGGATCACATGTCTTCTTTTATACATGTTAAGATCTAGGTAAGAATATCATGTTTTGATGATGAAACTGCAAATCTCCTTCCATTCTATGTTTCATCCACAACTTTCTCTCTTTTTAGGTAAAGGAGCATTGTATTTCAAGTGTAGGATATGATCCTAAAAGTGGAAGCTTGTGCTCACGGATCCTCTTCATTTCACACCATCCGTGCATTGTTCCTTACTTTTGTGTCGTGATGAAAAAGAATTGGTTGATAACCTAGTCAAGTAAATCAATCTTTCTCATATAGTTGCATACCTTTGTCAGACCCATCACACAACTATTTAAGCTTTGACACTTGATAAAACGTTTTATCACAATGGTAAAAATTACTTAATACATATCACATAACATTAATATTTGTAGCGTAATCCCGAGACGGGAGAGTTTCCTGATATGGTGACGTTCATAGAGGAAACATACAAGTGGAAGAGTGACGGGGAGTTCATCGATAAAAAAGCCGAATCAATTGCTCGAAGATGCAGAGAGCTTGAACAACAGACTCTGACTCAAATGAGTCAGACTCAGGACACTCCGGCCAATCTCGAGCTAACTCAAGCTCAGAAAGACGACATCTTCCGCTCGGTAAGTTCTGAAATTTTTATATACTTTATAAGTGTTCTTTTGTTTATGTATTTCACTAACCATATCACTTTTATTGTTTCAACAAGTGGAAGTCAGGAAGGGACAACGGTTTGGTATGGTTCAATTCCTTTCGACGCTGCAGGGGTCAAGGAGAATCTTCGTCCAAATTTCAGGACATTTATACCAGGCCTTAGGAGAGTGAATCGAATTTTTGGGAGGCCACCCAGAAGATTCATGAACTTGAGCAACGATGCAGCGTAATCAACTACTAGAGCAGTATGATGGCAAAGTTGCATCCCTAACTCGTCCCACTGACCTTCCCACCGACCTTCCCACCGGCTCAAGGAAACCCATCTGTCCCAAGCTCTTCGAATCCTCCTGCTCCCGAAAATTATTCCGGTCCTCTTTCGGGATTTGATTTAAATTTTCATGATTTGTAATTTCAGAACAATTTTTCTCGTTTTTAATGGTTTTGTATAGATATTAATTTATTATTTAATAATTTTAAATTATTTACGAATTTTGCAAATATTTATTTTTTTTTAAAAAATATTTAATTATTTTCCAACTACTTTCTGAAGACTGTCCGGGAAGTCGTCAGGAAAATTTCCGACAACCTCCCGACTACATCCTGGAAGATCGTCGGAAATTCGTTGAAAAATATGCTGACGACTTTTCCGACCAACTTTCCCGATCTGCTTCCGGTTATCCGGATATTTTTTTCGACTATTTCCCGACCACCTTACCGACGCTTGTAGTTGTCGAACTGTCGTCGAAAAATAATTTGACGTCTTCCGACGGTATTTTTTTATTAAATTTCCGACCACACGTTCCTACTATTTCCCAACGACTCCTGTTTCCCGGCCAGCGTATACCAAAGACTTCGTGGTCGTCGAATATACTTTTTTTGACGAACTTCCGATGAATATGGGCGTCAGAATTGGACGTGTTTTCTTGCAGTGAACTATACAATAAAATATGTAAATTTAATTGAAATTTATATCATTAGTCAGCTTGTTCAAATACTATGTCATTAACAGTCTGCACTTACATTCATAACACATGGTAAATAAGATAAAATTAAAGAAAGAATGAAAACAGGCCAATAATTCTAATCAATTATTGATATAGTATTCTAATCAATATTTCTAACAAAAGAAAAAATGCAAAGACAGAGACTTTTTCAATGGAAATATATTGGTTTGTGGAGTTCATTGGCTTTTTGTTATATAGATCCAAAGTTTGATGATGTAGTACGTATATCAATTAGGTATGGGTGTTCGGGTCCTATTCAGGTTTGGTTCGGATTTTTCTGGTTTTCGGAATTTTGGGTTTAGGCTTCTAGACCACATTCAAGTATTTTATATATGCGGATCGGATTCGGTTTGGATTTAGTATGATTTTTTGGGTTCGGTTCGATTTTTTCGGGTTTTTGAATTTTCAGATTTAAGCCTCTAGACACATTCGGATATTATTTCAATAACGGGTTTGGATCGATATCGGATTTTTCAGTTCGGATTTTGGGTTCGGGTTTTTTGCCCACATCTATTATCAATATTATCACCTTTGCTTTTACATTGAAGTCGGCACTATTTGAAAGAAAGAAAGAATGAAAACAGATTATTAAAAACAACTCTAGTAACGAAGTCCGAGAAAGGTGGCCAATAATTATAATCAATTAAAAGTCTAATCAATATACTCTAATCAATTAAAATTCTTTAGATCAAATTTGAACTCAATAATTTTAAATAAATTAAATATCTAAGATTTAGATGGACCTAGAATTCGTTGACTAATTAACCTTAATCGAATAATGACCTAAAAAGTAATATTAATCATGATGATTCCAATTGTTTAGAAAAAATTTGAACTCAATAATTCTACAGAAATAATAAGTTAAAGATATAGGTGGAATTTTGCGTCATTGGCTAACCTTGATCAAATTAAGAGGACAGAAATAATCCAAATCATGATTTAATATTTAATCAAATTTAATTTTACTTCTGGTGAACCAAAATTATTATCGAATGATTACTCAAATTGAACAGCTCATAAATAAGCATTATATATACATATATATTAACTAAAAATCAACATATATAACCTGACATTCAAAACCCTATATAAATCACTACATATGATTCAAAAGTCCTTCAAATTACGTGACAATATACACAACGTCGGAAATTTAGATCAAACTATGATAACTAACATGTTCAAATAAATCTAATTGTGTTATATTCTGGTTAAATGTATAAGATAGATAGATACAATTATAGAATCGATTTCATGCAGGTTATGATACTACTGATTTGTACTGATTTGATAAAGATATGTAGAGGACTGGACAGATTTTTGGTAGTTCTAATTGGGAAGCATCTTAGGGTTCTTTAGGGTGAAGCAATATCAGAGGAGCATATGGACCTACGCATGAAGGCTGAATCAACAAGTAGTCAAAATGTCTGGAACATTTTTTTTATTTTTTTTTTGAAGAACCTCAAACGTTCAAGCCCAAACATCAGACCACGTGACTATCCAAAAAAACTGGAAAACAAAAAGATGAAGGGAATCGATTCGGTGTATGTCACGTACTAATAGTTAGGGATAATATGAGAGGTACATTAACGAGTGACGGGTCAGAAGCTTTAATGTTTTGTGTGATGATTGGTTAATTCATGAAAACAGAAAATTACCAAAACATTCATGGAACAATAACCAACAAAGGGATAGCCCGTAAGTATGTATGTACGTCCTCATGGAGGGGTAGCCTGTGGAGCTTTGATTTTATCATGTATGAATAGTGAAACATACCGATACGGATTTTCTACGTCCACGGTCTAAGTATTTTAGGTCAGGATATTTCATGGCCGAACTTTCTGATTTTAATTAAGCCCTTTTTATTTCAATTAATCTCAATTAGGGTAATCTCTTATTTTAAGCTATTTATTTTGTCGTTTTCATGCTTAAATTCACACTTTCACCAGCTATCTTGATACTTTTCATCCTCATGATGTGAGTTACTTATTCTCTTCTTCTTTCTCTCTCTCTCTCTCTCTCTCTCTCTCTCTCTCTCCCTCTCTCCCTCTCTCTCTCTCTCTCATTCATCTTTTGCATTCGCATGTGGACTTGGAATATTTAAATCTATCCATACCGGTCGAAACGTATACTTTTAATTTGCTTAAGGGGAACGTACAATTATTTCGACATATTTTCACACATGTTGAAGTTGACTAATTTTTCAAAGAGCATGTCCTAAAAATAAATATTTATATTTTTTGTATCGATAATTAAACAAAATTCATTTCAATTAAACTATAATAATGATAACAGTTTTTAAGAAAAAAAATACAACTCTAAAAATAAGCGGCCACTTGAATGTGATAAAAAGGCTCATGTATGCATGCATATACACATATATATGTGCAGTTTCTCATATAGATACTCAGTTATATGATATATATTATATAGATCGTCTTTAGTCAATGTATACATGCAAACTGAGTCGTCCGTTATTTCTTTTACCGACGTTTTCATCTAAAGAAAAAGTAAGATTAGTGTTGCGTTAATACAATTTAATACAATATATGAATTATAAAGAGAAACGTACAAGATAATTTTTTTATTTTTTCGTCAGAAACTTACAAGAGATTAATGCAGACAAAATTCGATTGAGTAAATCAGATTATACCCATGGTTTTAGTTCAGTAAAACAAATAGAATATGCCCCTTCGAGAGGTACATTTATAAATAAACATTAAAAAGTGTTAATATTTACATCACATTGCCATTATTTCAAAAAAAAAAATTTTAATCTCTCATTAAGGATATTTTAGTCATTAGTTATTATGTGATCATTTCATTAATTAATTAATTATACTTTTCGTTTTAATTAATTAATTAATTTTAATTTTTTTGAAAAGTAGTTATTAATAGATTCTATGAAGATTTTGTTGATTTAATTAAACACACTAATTAAATTAAATTAAATATTGATTTAATTTTCCAAAAATAAGAGATTTGATGTAGATTGTGATTTTGTTTGGAAAATATTAAGTAAAAATTTATGTAGATTGTCGATTTTTTTTACTTCTTTATAGATTATAATTTTTGTTTTAGTGAATTAATTTATTTTAAATTTTTTGAAAAGTAGTTAATTTTAAATTAAATTAGCCAACTAATATGTTACATAATTTGTTAATAATTGCAATTTGTCCGTACTATAGCTCGGGATACATTCTAGTTATTTTGTTTATTACAGTATTAAGTATATGTTTTTAATAAAAACAAACTAGACAATCGATCAAAAAAATATCACTGATACGATTACAAGATATCGACTTCACAAATATTTATTGTACATAAACATTTTTTAGTGGTTGCGCCTGTAATGGGAAGTCTTACATAGAAAAATTTAATTCGATAAACAAAAAATGAGATAGATGTCTATTTGTCTCCACCATTACACGAGAAAAATCACCAAATTTTTTAACCTAAAAATTAAAAATATATAAATTATTACCTAACATTTTAAATTTAATTGATTTAATACACAATTGTGATTTTTTAAAAATGTGGATGGAGAAGAAAAGCAAAACATATGGAGAGAATATAGATAATTTTAAGTTTTACTCATTTTAATGAGCATATTTTTATCTAATATATATTTACAATGAGTTTTATTGAGTTAATATATTTTAGTATATAAATATTTAATGGGTTGCACTTAAATTAAAATTTGATAGGGGTCAATTTTTATTGGGGAATAGGTCATTTTAGAATACTTAATCATAATTTGACTAGCTTCAAAAGTTTTATGGGTGTCAATTGACCCAGTACACTACCTCCGCATTTTTATCATGCTGTATCATACTATTTGAGGGCTCGTTTAAAAAATTTGATTAAAATATATTTAATATGGTAAAATAACATTTTTAATTACAGAGTCCTATTTCTATGCATATTTATAAAAATTCTAAAGAAATTTCTACTTTTAAATCGATTCGACTGCTCCACTTAGAAATCTAAAGGATGGTCGTCCTAGATATTTTGTACCGGTTATGGAAACTACACTTTTTTATAACAAAACAAAAAGACAAAGTAAAGGCCTTTTTTTTCCCATGCAAACTATACTTATTACTGATTTATTATTGTAACGACAGTGCATATGGAAATGTGGGGTTTACGACCGGATACAGCTGTAAACGGCGGCTGGACATCAACGATGGTGGCTGCAAAGACGCGAGTTATGGGTTTGTGGGACGGTGGAGTCCCACTGGGAAAGTTATACTAATTTTAGTAATGTTTTATGGTAGGTTTAAGCAGTTCACAGCTAAATCTGGTCGAGCTTGGATTCTTTATCCCTCCTCTTTCTGATATATCATGTAGTAGTATTGTATCTCTCTGTATAATATCATGTTTGCATCTTTTTACTGAAGTATTCCAACAATGTGACAAAACATTGTATTAAAAAAAAAAATTATGAAAACATATTATAAAGAGTCTATTTTCATATTGTCAAACAAACCTCAATGCAATAAACATGGTTGGAGGATGGATCTCCCATGAACTAATATGATCAGGTTTTTTTTTATTATTACTTGACTGAGACATCTGTTTAAACCTAGTTTCTAAGATTTCACTTTTCTCTAAAACAACAAAAAGCTGTAGTGTTAAAGAATGCTAGTCTCACTTCTTTTAATGATATAATCTGGATACTTCAAAGGGACAACTATAGTACATGTTACGAACAAATACCTCGAAACTCAAAACATGTTTGAGAAGCTGGCATCAATTTTGGTTAAGGCAATTTTAGATTTCCACATGTGACATGCAAGTGTCTTCTTTGTACTAATTTCCATGTTCAACTTTGGTCACTGGACTCATCACATATCTGTCCCACCATAAAATTGGGATGAGTTTAGTATTGTACAAATAGAATACAGAGTCTCAACACTGATGTGCAGCTTTTTTGCAACAATCTAAAGAAACACTTAAAGGTAAGAAATGGAAGAAGAAAAATATGGAATTTAACACTTGAAATAAATCCCGAGTTACCACAATCAATCAAACAAAACCCGAGGGAGGGCTCATGTCTTCCTCTTGCTTAACAAGTTGTCGCCGACACTCAAATGCAGATGTTCTCCAAGAACCAGAGTCACAGCAGGCAGGTTTTCAATGCAGCTTACAGTTATCTGCCATACAAGATACATGAAAGTGAATAAAGTATAACAATTTGGGTTATCAAAAAGCTTAACAACGATCAGCATTTTGAGTGGCACAAACAAACCTTCCCATCTCCAGCTTGGAACTCTGATTTTAAATTGAAATGATCCCTCGATAACAAGTACGTTTGGAGCCCGGTTGCAGATTTCACATCTCCTGGAACCATAGTTAGACTTGTTAAAGCGAGAAAGAGAGAATTGATGGTGGGCATCCATTGTGATGAGATGGTGACTCACCTGAGTATAAAGCAAGAACAGCCTCTTCATTGAACTTCAAAGCCGGTCTGGCCAAACTTATCTTATATGACAATTTTGGAACCTTTTTGACACTCTCATCGGATGTTTCTTTTGGGGTAAATATCTCATCGGCTATTATGACCTGTTATATAAAAGATAAGAGGATAAACATTAAGCTTCTGCTGTGCAAAAATATAAGTAGATGTGGCAGTGTTGATGACTTACTGCATGTGATGGCATTAAAGTAGACAGAAGCAAAGGGGAGCCAATTGAATCCTTAATGTTTTGTTCCTGTCCAACAAACAAGAATGACAAGACAGAATTAAGGCATGTGGTTGAGAATATTCATGTTGGAAACATAAATTTTCGTTTGATCCATAGCTAAGCAAATTTCAAGTAGAACTTAAGTTAACATGAATTGAGTAACAAACCAAAACCATTACCTGAGAGTAAATAACTTGTTTCGCAACAGAGTCATCCTCGTCCAATGATTCAAAGTACACTTCCACAAAGTCTGTTGGTTCCAGACCTGACTTTTTCCGTAGTTTCTGGATCCTGTTGACAATCTATAACACAGGGAAAGAAAGCTCATGAGCACAACATCGGAAAACAGCTGCTTTATATACAGAAAAAAAGAAACCCACAGAAAATATACAAGTTATAAGAAACTGTATTGCTTTTGTTTCATCTAGGACTAGTACAGTATTAGACGTTATATTTACCTCACGGGCAACACCTGCTTCAACCAAAGAATCATCTGCTCGTAGATCCAGAATCACCAGAACATCACCTGCATCATGAACGAAAGCAAATATTATATATATCCTTACCAATAGAGTACTGATAATCAATCAAGATTCACATAAAATTGACCACAGAGAAGTGGTAGTTAATTATGATTCTTACCATCTCCAGCTGCATCAATCTCATTATCTTTCAAACCTTCTGGGCGTTTGAAAACCCTGACAATCTGAACAACATATGAAAGATGTGTCATAATTTAGCTAGTAACAACATATTCTTCATGCTATCTCACAGGAAAACACCATAACATGAGAGACCTTGATATCTGTTAGCTTTAGCGAGTGGTTAGCAATAGTAACTTCCCCAGCCTCCTCAAATGTTAAGATATCTTTTTGAGACATTTCTTTAACTTCCTTTGCAACAAGCCCCATCGACTTTCCAAGTCGCTTTCCCAATATACTGCAGGAATGACACGTAAAATTTCACTCTACATTTCTTTCAGAAAGGCTAAAGCACATTGAGCTCAACATTTAAAAGAAAAACACAGGAAGAAACCTTAACCAACCTGAAATCTGGTTCTGCTTTTAGAGATGCATACTTCAGAGTATCATTGCATGGTACAAGAGATCTTACGTTAAGTTCTTCCAAGACATACTGCAATGCAAATTCAAACGGGATAAATTCTACGTATCGGTTCCTTGAATGTAAAGAGAAACAATAGTTGATGTGCAAAGCCTAGCATGCACTCAGGACTCGTTGACCATTGAGCATTTCTCTTCCACATAGCTATCATTTGCTGATTTCAAATGGTCCTCAACAACAACCTCAAAAAATTTCATATATATAAAATATTAATTAAAACTTCCAGAAGATAAACTACTGTTCCATTACACCACAGACCTCTCTTAGAACTCCAGTTATGTCATTTAAGAATTCTGCATCTGGATGGACTACAATCATTTCCCTGATACAACAAGGATAAGCATGTATGAAGTTTTTTTCATGCTTTAGGCTAACAAAGCAGAAACTGAAAACGATAAAGTACCAACACTCACTTTAGAGGAGTTTTCAAGGGTAGTTTGTTACGCTCACGAATGTTCCGAGCAAGATCAATGATTGTCATCATCCTTGTAACACTTTGCTCAATCCTCTCCCCACTCTGTTTAAACACGAGAAGAAAATATAAATAAGCAAAAATTCAGAAAATTTATATTTTATCCTTGGATATAGAGATGTGGTGAGTCTCTTACCGTTCCTTCCTCTGGTGGAATACTGCAGTAATGAATGCTTTCCTCAGAACCTTTACACGCTTTCCGCAGATTCTGGTATAAAGTTTCAGTGAAGAAAGGTGTAAAAGGGGCCATCACTTTGCAAGAAGTAAGCAGCACCTGAAAATAGACAATTATTAGTTATAACAAGTGTTCAAATGATGGTTACCATGCAAACACAAGTATCCCTGCAACTATTTTTACTATACATTGTATAGAGTTGAAAGCGCAGTGTGACAATCATCTTCTCCTGTACGGCCTTTTAACCTTTTGCGGTTGAATCTAACATATATGTTAGTGAGATTGTCGAGGAACTTCAAGAGATAAGGAACCACCTAAAAAAGAGAAAGAAAAACAAAGATGTGATAAATACCACGAGACTGTGATAACGTTTCTTTAATACGAACACCATATCATGCTGAAAATGATATGTAAAAACCTTACAGTGTAAAGCCGATATCCATCCATCTCCTGACGGACAAAACGAACAAGACTCTGCGTAGCTGAGTGAATCCACTGATCAAGAACGTTTGCTGACTGTAAAGTTGCCAGATCAATAGGAACAAAGGGCCCACCACCCTCAGTCTCAAGTCTTTTTGCATTCTGAATAAGGAACCGATATGCATTGTACCATGGAAGGAAAACATCTTTGACCTAGTGAATCCCAATAAAGGACCAGAATAATTCAGACAAACAACTAATCTACTCCAAAAAGCAGCAATAAAATTAACCACCAAAATCACTCACAACACCAAGTACTCCTTCTTTTTTGAAGCGTAGTGGCTCAGCACGTACAACCGGAGAATTAATCAGGTACAATCGCACAGCATCCTGTCAACGTTTACATAAAGTCACTAAGCTATGACGTACACAAGCTGCCACGATTTTCATAGCTAGAGAACATTTGGAAAAAAAAAAAGAGCAGCTCAATACGCAGCATAAGAGCAGATTATAGGGAAAACTTACAGCCCCATATTCATCTATGACTTCCAAAGGTGGTGGATAATTCTGTAATTTCTTACTCATCTTTTTTCCATCCTCAGCAAGCACAAGACCATTGCAAATCAGATTTTTAAATGCTGGTTTTCCAAATAATGCAGTAGACAACACCATAAGAGTATAAAACCTGTAGATACCAAACCACAAGTTTAGATACTATTAACTGCCTACTTAGCACAAAAAATTATTGCTTATTATGCCCTTTTCAAATCAGTTTTAGAATCACATTACACAATTAACTGATCTTAATTCAGGGTAATTAAGATCCAGATCATCCCATACAGTAGAGGGACAGAACAAAGCAAGAGATAATTTGTCAGAAGAGCTTAAAGGATATGTCAATGTAGAATTCCCTTCTCGAAAACATATGAGAACTGAAAAGATAATATGATATGGGTTCTTAGCACAATAAACACCAAGATTTGCAATACGAGAAGGTAAAGGTTAAATTCCATTCTCAAAGACCTTAATCAAAAGTAACACTTTTCAACCATGTTACCACCATCCACCATAATATCGATTAAATAATTTTAAATGCTAAAGCTTAACTAATATAATGGCTTATATTTCTTGCCACAGTCAAGATTTGGAATGACATACCATCCACGAGTTTGATCAAGCCCTTCAGCCACAAAATGGCCAGGAAAGTTCTTCTCAAATAGCTCCTTGTTTTCAAATGGATAATGTATATACGCATAAGGCATTGACCCACTCTCAAACCAACAATCAAAAACCTGAAAAAGCGTGATATAATCGTAAGCATGGGATAACACCCCAAACAATCATGGATTATTGATAACTGAAAGAAATTGGATTCATCTTACATCTTCTACACGACGGAGCACACCAAACTCATGGCCACGACTTGATGGGATTGTAATTTGATCAATATGGTGACGATGCAGATCAAAGACCTGCACCATAAATCATTAGAAAAACAAATGAGCATCAGACTTTTTAGCAACTACATAGTCCAGCAAGAAGAAAAGAACAAAACCCCCATAGGATGTCATTAAAGTTGAACAGAACATATATAGAAGACTTCAAAAAAAATCTAGTCAGATATCGAATGAAATTTTGAGTAATCCAACAGTTGAGTAGTAGCAAATATCCACTACAACAATTGTTGCATATAGAGGAACCCAGATCGTAACAGTAGACTTTCCCAAAGCATCAGTGAGCTATTTGCTGATATATTGACGTTTGTTTTTTTAACCAATCTATCTTCCAATAGTGCATGACAAGTAGTTGCAACAGAAAGAGAGACGGAAATAAAACAAACATATGCAAACAACCAAAGAAGAGACCTTGACACCAGAGAGCTTTTCAAGCTTCTCAACGGAATCCATGACCACAACTTCCTCCCCATCATCACTGATCCATATCGGAAGAGGCGTGCCCCAAAATCTACTTCGGCTGATAGCCCAATCCCTCGCATTTTCGAGCCAATTGTGAAAACGTTTATCCTGAATTGCAGATTAATCGAGAAAATTTATTCATATCAGAAAATTATCTAAACGAACTAGAAATATATACTCAGAGTACATATCCGTTCTTCTACCAACCTTCACATAATCAGGTACCCATTTTGTCTGTTCATTGCTTTTTAACAACTGTTCTTTCAACTGCTCCACACGCACAAACCTAACAGATCAACCACAAACAAACTTTAAAGTCCTAACCACACATGAAAATGACAGAATAAGGCTCATATCATCTTTTTGCTAATTTCTACGTGCCATTTAGGTCAGATACTCACTACATATGAAATCTAAAATACATAAATGAAAACATGGGAAATCAAAATATCATAAACAGTTTGGGGATTATTCTGCCAAAACAATATACACAAAGATAGCTTATATAGCTCCGAAAAGGGGATGCCTGATATAATCATATGAAAATAGGATCATCATTTAAGCCAACAGGACTTGTACAGGACAAAATCCTACATCTTTTAAGCCAAAGTTCAAGATGAGGACTAGAGAGACAAAGTGCCTCACTGGAACTAGCACTAAATGATCCAACTATAAGACCTTAACTCAAGCTCATATTAAACATGAAGCATACCAACTCGGAACTGCTCTGTATATGAGAGGGGTGTCTGATCTCCAGCAAAATGGATATGAGTGAGTAAAGCTCCCTGTTTTAACAAGCCTGCCTTTGGCCTGAAATAACAAAATAATATTACTTCATGAAAAAAATCACCTACAGTAAAACAATCCAATGGTCCAAAATGCACTTAGATTCTCTAAGAAACATCAAACATGACAAATCATTATGATCTTAACCGACAAATTGTGACCTATTACAAACATTAGGAATCACTAATCACCTTAACAGCTTCAATTATATCCTTGTCTGCATCTTTGACATAACGGCCACTGAAGTGGTTAATTCTCTCAGTAAACAACCCATCATCATCAACAGCAACAACTAGATTCTCACCCTGCAAGGAATAAAACCATATATAGAACATTTAACACAATGAGATAAAGTAAGATTAGTAGAGTAGACAAGCATGGGTTCTTGAAGATACTGTAAGCCTAAACAAGAGAAAAAGTAACATTAAATGACCATCTCGTCCTAAACAATAAATCATACAGTGTAATCCCTTAAACCCTCTACGAAATCCCCAGGAATTATCAACCCAAAATTTAAGATCAACTAAACCCCAACTGAATGACATTACATGGTATTTTCTAGTCATGTGATCAGAAATCGAAAACAAAAAAGAAAAGAAAAATAGAATAAAAATCTGAACACCCAGCCCATGACTGAAGTTAATGGGGTGATAAGGAGGATGTAGTCAAATCTAACCTTTTTAATTATATTGTTCTGAAGACAAACACGATAATCATCTTCACCAAAGGCAGGAGCACAGTGGACAATACCAGTACCACTGTCATCAGTGACATAATCATCTGCTACTACTCGAAAGGCCTCACTTGAGAAATCGCTAAAGTAATCAAACAAAGGTTCATACTTCTTCCCAACCAGGGAAGCTCCATTAATTTTTTCCAAAACTTCATACGAATCAGCTGCACTTTCAGGTTTAGCACCTTTCGCTTTAGGATTTGCTTTATTGCTATCACCAGCAGGTCCATTACTTAACTTGGCCTTGGGCTTATCAGTGGGAAGAGCTGACAACCGAGATTCAGCAACAACGTAGACTTTTCCAGTGTTCTTGTTACGAACCTTCACATACACAAACTTTGCATTGACACACAAAGCAAGATTGCTTGGAAGAGTCCACGGAGTAGTAGTCCATGCCACAAAAGCAGCATTATCTTGATCCCCAATAACCGGGAAAGTCACCATGATTTCTGGATCAGGGACTTCCTGTACACCCATTCTACCAATATTAGAGATCAAATTGTACAACAGAAAACAATTTAACATTAGCAACAGCTGAAGCACACACCTTGTAGTTCTGACCAGCTTCAAAATTAGATAAAGGTGTCTTACAACCAGTACTATACGGCATAACCTGAAAACCCAGAAATGGGTCAGTAAGATAAAAATCGATTCACCAAATTCAGACCACAGAAATAATGCAAGGAAGAAGAAGGCAAAACAAACCTTGAATCCTCTGTAAACAAGATTCTTATCAAAAAGTTGAGCAAAAACCCACCAAACACTTTCCATAAAAGGCAAATCCATAGTCTTATAGTCATTACTAAAATCAATCCAACGACCAGTCCTAGTAATAACCTTCTCCCACTCAGTAACATAACGTGTCACAATACTCCTACACTCTTCATTATACTTATCAATCCCCATCTTAATAACTTCATCTCTCCTCTTAATATTCAACTTCCGATCAATCTCGTTCTCAACAGGTAAGCCATGACAATCCCACCCAAACCGACGAGTGACATGGTGACCAGTCATGGACTGATACCGAGTCACGATATCTTTAATCGTACCGGCGAGAATGTGTCCGTAGTGTGGAAGTCCGGTGGCGAAAGGAGGTCCGTCGTAGAATATGTACTCAGGGAGATTCTCAGTGCGTTGGAGCTGAGTCTTGAAAGCATCAATTTGAGTCCAGAATGAGAGTACGTTTTCTTCTTGATGAGGGAATGAGAATTCTTTTCCTTCGCATACTTCTTCCATGGCGGATCAATCCTCACGAAATTAGGGTTTCTGCAGATTTCTAGTTCGGCGCAGATGAAAAAACATCAATCAAGTCCTGGCGTTTGAAGTTTTGTTCGTATTTCTTTTCATTTTTTTCTTATCTTTTACTGGGCCGTGGTGAAGCTTTTTAGAGCTAGTAAGCCCATAACTATGTCTCTCTACTCTATAGTCTAGTAGTCTCTCCACTTATTGGTTTTAAAAATTGATTTAAGTCAGGAAAACATTTTTGACAGTAGTATAGTGGTGGACCGGTGGTTAACAAACTAAACCAGCTAAATAAATTGAATAATCGTGAAATGAATAAAAATGAATGAAATTATGAAAATAAGATGTATAAACTACAGAAAAAATAAATAGTTATATTAATGGATGATTATTTATGAATATCTGAATATAGAGGGATATATAATTTAATATTATTAATATATGAAATAATATCCAAAATTTATATAATTAAATATTTAGATTTCATAATTATTAGAAACTTTAACAAAGAAATAAAAATACTAATAATATACTAATTCTTCTTAGAATATAAATTATTTATTACGGTTAACAAAAAAATTATTATTTAAAATTAAAAATTTTAACATCGCTAACGAAAACCACGTCGACTTGTTAGCCATTATTTTGGGGTGTTAAGTTGGATAAACCAACCCAAACCAACTCATATTCACATAGATTTAGTCTTTAATGGATAATGAATTAACCAAACTTATTTAGCAAATGGTTTGGGTTAATCCATAAACCATCTAAGTTAATGGATTAATGGTTAAATGGGTTGACCAATTAAATAATTTTGTTATAATTTAAATAATAATCATAATTAATAACTATCATAATTAATAATTAACTTAAATAATCATCATCATCATCATCATCATCATCATCCTTATCATCATAACCATAACAAGATAAACCAAAAAGACAAAAAATCCATAACAGGATAAACCACTCTGTTTCCATGATGTTCTTAGCAACAAAATCCATAACAAGATAAACCAAAAAGACAAAAAACCAGAGTCATATTCAGATGCCTTATCCTGCGACAACCTGAACTCGTTTTCGAGCTTCTTCTTCGTTTTCATGGACACCATGCTCCATCTCTGTTTCACGACATCTTCACCTATCCTAAACCTCGCAATTGCTCCTACAAGAGAAGAATTTACAAAGCAATCTTCATCAAAACGATATGCAAAACCAAAAAAAATTACAATGAAATCCAATATGTTTACCTAAAATATATGGATGATACTACAAAGATCTCATTTATTCTCTTTTTCTATAGAATGTGCTTCCACACAATTTGGTGCTGATCGAATAATAATCATCTCGTCATTGTTATCTATAATTTCAGAAAAAAATATATATTAATAAATGTATAAACTAATCTAAGTAAAGCAAATCAATCAATAAACAATAGTATTATACCTTCATCATCAACCATGTAACCATGTATCCAAGAACGAGTACAAAGTAACGCGTGGACGTTACTAGGAAGAAGTCGACTCCGGTACTTATTTATCACATGGGATTCTACGCTGAAAGAAGATTCAGACACCACAGTTGTGATGGAAATGCTAAGCACGTCATTGCCATGTATGTTAAAGCGCCAAAACGATGTCTGTTTTCTTTTCAGTAATACAAAACATTCAAATTAGGATGTCTTTCATCTCTAACTTTGGATCCTCCAAATACATATCCAAAACCAGTTTTCCATCTTCCATATTGTCTAGGCTTTGTCAGAATTTTTATCACGAATGATTTTCGTATAATTCTCATATTTTGTTTCTTTTTGTATTCTTGATCATCATTCGTATCATCGCTCACATTTTGTTGCCCAATTGAAACAAATATGAGATTACATAAAAGAAATAATAAAACAAAAATAATACAAAATGTGTGATATAAAGTCAACGTGTTTGAATGTTATGCAAAAGGTACCGATGTCAAGAAACAGTAATACAAATTAAGTAAATAATAGTATCTTATTATTATAGTTCTCCATATTCAAGTTGGTTTTCTGTACATTGGCTCTTTTTTTTTCGTCTGTTTCTAATATTTTTATGCGACGTGGTTATATTTTTATGCGTCGAGGTTGGCATCATATGGTTTGTGTCTGATCGATATTTTGTAAGTTCTGTCTTATAGGCGTTAATCGCTCTCTCTGTTTCTTTTCTAATGTTCTCGATTTCAATGTAGTTTTGATTTGGGGATTGCAATTTCTGATATGTCATACTAAATTGCAGAGGCTAATCAAAGAGCGAGGATAAAAGCTGAAGAAGAAGCAAAGGTCGACAGAAGATACATACATATTGAGCTGACTCGTTGTTTATTTATCTTGAAACCCACGCCCAACAGTTCGAGCTTCCGGTGTCTACGTCTTCTAGGATGTCGACAGCAAGTCGAAAGAGTTCCTAAAAATATTTCAAATGCATAAACTTAGAGGAAAGATGCAATAAGTGTTGCGTCAGAAATTTGATTTTCGATATGTGATCAAGCCATGTATTTGGTATTGGCAATATTTCTCGTACTTTTACATTCAGTGAAATATCTTGTCTTCGAGGCCATATTTCGAAGTACATGCTCACAAAAACTACTTCGACTTGCCGGCCATATTTGGTCAGAATTTTGATCACTGACAATCTTCATATAATTCTCATATGTTGTATTTTTGTACTCGAACACTCAGTATCACTTTTTTTTTAATGGAGCCAAGTATCCATTTCAATAAGCATAACCAGAATCTACAAGATAATATTTATCTTTAGGGGAGCGTAAGAAACATAGAAGTTAAACACGCGTCCTACAGCTTGTGATAAATATCATTAGAGCTCGATATGTTCATTGATTTATCCGGTTGTTATCCTATGACTCAACATTTTCATTCCATCGCAGAAACCTGCACGCACCAAACTATCTCGTTTCCAAAATTTTAAAGTGTAGTTGTGAAAAGTCAATCCACAATGAATCTTTGAAGTGTTCTTGATAGAAATATCTGTGTAGAAATCCGGAAGCTTAATGAGACCTCGATGCCTTCTTAGCAAATTAACCTGCCATTGAAAGTTGTCATCACATAGCTTTTGACTCAAGGGTTCTTGAGATCTCAAAGTTGCATCGACATAAGCTTCATGATTGGAGTTTTGTCGGCAATATTTTTGATGGAGATATTGGTTCCAGTATTTCAGAGCATCTCAATAACAACAAGGTCAATTGTTTCACCCATTCTTATATGTTTGTATATGATGTGATTGATGGCTTATATCAGATTTCAAGCATTTATGAGCACAAAGGCGGGATAGAACTCTCAGTTCGTCGCTTAAATTGAAAAAAAAATTATGAAAATATATAAAAGAAAGAAACTATAAAACAAAATATTGGTTCCATGTAGCTTTCAATTTTACGTTTAAGTTAACTTAATGTTGCTCTTTATATGTAATTTATACTGTCTTTTAGCATATCTGTAACTTTTTGATATTAGTTATAATATCACCTTTAACAAAAAAAAAAACTATAAAACAAAAATAATATAAAAATGTGTGATGTGATGTCAATACGTGTTTGAATTCAATGAAATAATGCATAAAGTACTAATATAATGTAAACAGCAATACAAACTAAGTAATAATTAGTATATGATTATTACAATTCTAAACCATTGTTAGATTCCACAAGCGAGTTGTGTATGTCCACAACATATTTCTTTCGAATATCTTCAACATCTTTGTCTTTTGGTGCTCTCATTTCCTTGCCTTTACTACTGAATCTGTGTATTTTGATAAACTTAGAGAGATAACTCTACAGTCGTCAAGTTTGTTCTGACAAAGACCAAGACAAAGACCAAACACTTCAGGCCCATCTGAAAGGAGGTAAAAGTTTAGATACTTCTCCATCTTTATTTCACAAATTGGCTATAAATGTAAAGCAGTATTTACGCAACAAGCTCCATGAAAACAACTGCTTTTGAATCAAGTGTACACCCAGTGAATGTATCAAGAACTTTAATAAAACTAATTTTAAGATAAAGTAAAAAGGCCAACCAAATGCTTTTATTCCCAGTTCATTGGACAATGAAGTAACTTTTAAAATGATACTAGTAATTTTAATAACAGTTGTTTAATTTGGTTCAATCTATTTAAGATTCAAAATTTCAAATAAATCGATGACTAACCAAAACTCCAAGCGGTTCGGTTCGGTTGATTCTTTTTGTTCCGATTTATTTGCCCATCCCTAAGCTCAATCAGTCCCCATCACCTCAATCTACCTTTTGTTGGTAATTTTGTAAAGATAGCCAACCTTCGATTTTGTAAAGAGAATCGAAGCCATGACAAAAGATTAAAATAAAAAAAAACGAAGACATAACAAATATCGTTTGTGAAATGAGATCTAACATAAAATATAGAAGACATGGTTCTAGTTGATTTTTCTACGGGACAACAATAATTCTTCTACGCTAGCTTCAGATATAATTGGGCCTCTAACAATAAATTTGGGGCTGATTAATAAAGCGAAATCCACGGAGAAAGAGCTAGAGAGAGAGGTGACGACGATGAGCAACAGAAGAAGAAACGGAGACGATGACAAGGGATTGCTCTGGAAACTTCCTCAGGTTAGGATCAAAGACATCGGCAAAGTTGGTCCGGCCTTTGGACTCGGTGTTGGTTGCGGATTTGGTTTCGGCGCCGGTCTTATCGGTGGTAAATTTCTAATTTCTCCCAATTTTGATCGACCACGAATCGCTCGAATCTGTTTTTAGATAGTTGTATAACTTGAGTAGAGATTGATGGAAACAGGTGTAGGATTTGGACCAGGAGTTCCTGGATTACAGTTTGGTTTAGGATTTGGAGCTGGTTGTGGAATTGGTGTAGGTTTTGGCTATGGCGTTGGAAGAGGAGCTGCTTATGATCACTCTCGTTCTTATTATAACGTTGGAAAACCATCTCTGTGAGTAAAAAATCTTACGTCTTTTTTTTTTTTTGGTTTCTGCAGTTTGAATTCTAGTGATTTATGACTGAAGAAGAAGATGATTTTAGTGGACTTGTTGATTTCTTGACAGGAATGAAGTTGATTCTCTCATTGATGAACTTGTTGTTAGTACCAAGAAGCTTGTGAAAGCTACTACGAATGAAATCGACAAGTGGATAAAATGATGAAACATTAGCATTTTTAGCTTCTTGCAGCTGCCAAGTAAATGTGTTGTTGTTGCTATGTTCTTAGATCAAGGAATGTAGGACCGGGTTAGTGGATCTCGTTTCGTTTTGTACAATTATTTATGGTATAAAGACGGATTCACGTAATTTTACATGGCAGATTTATCATTCTGGTAATGTGTATATTGTGAGTTCTGATTTCTATTAAGTTGTTGTTAAGGGTTCAGCTTGAATCACACACGCCAATGTGAAATGTGAGTTTGAGCTTTTGGTAAAACCCAATTTTAAAAAGGTAGAACCTGCTTAGTGGCACAGTGATCTCATCTCTAGGGCCAATGGCATAAATTCGTTATGCTTCGATTCCACCGGGTGTGAACACTGCGCTAAGTCAGTAGATCACTTGAGTTTTGATCCAAATGCCTTACTTGTGGTAGATTTGCGGGAAGTTCTTTCCAAAAGGGTTTTGTTCATTTTCGGGACTTGTCGGATGCTTCGGTGAAATCCAGATGTCCCATGCTCCAATTCCTTTTTTGTGGGTGTAAAGGTGTAGTCCCAACTATTGATCCCATGCTAAAATATAATCGTTGAGTTTATAGCAAATTCCGAATGAGATTCTTGTAATAAAGAGGACCACAATGGTTCTAAATGTCCTAAGAAAATTTACTGAAACCCCAACTAAGACTGAAAAAGGATTGTGGATGACAATTAACAGTTAAGATTTCATGTGTTTGAGATTCTTGTAACAGTTGGCAGTATAGGTGAAAGCTTAGCCACACAAATGGAGAAACAGAGGATATGGATAATATAGATTATCCAACTAAAACCCATCTTCGAGCCACATCAGCATCCACAACCAATCAGAGCACACAATCATATTTCACATTTACAATTCAGACCAATCAAAATCCTGAACGAATCCTACTCTCCACCTTATAGTAGCAGTTTCGTCTCTTCCTTCTTTCACTTAGCTCCTCCTAGTGTTAAACCAGAGTAAAGCTTGAAACTTTGGGCTAAAAGATGGCGTCTTTGGGTGTGTCGGAAATGCTTGGTACTCCCCTTAACTTCAGGGCAGTGTCAAGATCGTCTGCTCCGTTGGCATCGAGCCCGGCCACGTTCAAGACAGTTGCTCTGTTCTCTAAGAAAAAGCCAGCTCCTGCTAAGTCCAAGGCCGTCTCTGAGACTAGCGACGAGCTCGCCAAGTGGTATGGTATGTGTCTTCTACTTCACTTTCAAAATCATTTTGGTTCTCTATCAAGTGTGTCTCTCTGTTTATGAATGTGTTTGCAATTGGGACTCTGTATTCAGGTCCTGACAGGAGAATTTTCTTGCCGGATGGTCTTTTGGACAGATCAGAGATCCCAGAGTACTTAAACGGTGAAGTTGCTGGAGAGTAAGACACTTCTTCATGTCTCTCTTTGTATGCTTACATTTGGTTTCTGTGCTTAAGGTTTATTGGTCTGAATCGCAGTTATGGTTATGACCCATTTGGTCTTGGCAAGAAGCCTGAGAACTTTGCTAAGTAAGCAGCTTCTTTTATCCTAAACCTGGTTTCTTTGCTTCCATCTCTATCTATCGAATCGTCATTAAGATTGGTTGTATAATGTATGTGGCTGCAGATACCAAGCCTTTGAATTGATCCACGCGAGATGGGCTATGTTGGGAGCTGCTGGTTTCATCATCCCTGAAGCTTTAAACAAATACGGCGCTAACTGTGGCCCCGAAGCTGTCTGGTTTAAGGTTCTTGCTTACTTCTCATCTTTATGAACATTCAGTTGACTTGGATTCTATATAGCAAAGCAAGAATTTGGATGTGATGGGATGAATCTTATTGGTATAACAATGCAGACTGGTGCTTTGCTTCTTGATGGAAACACATTGAACTACTTTGGCAAGAACATCCCAATCAACCTTGTTCTCGCCGTAGTTGCTGAAGTTGTTCTCCTCGGTGGAGCCGAGTACTACAGAATCACCAACGGATTGGTACATCACTCTACGTTTTAGCTATTACACGTTCATTTCTAAGTGGCAAAATGACTAAACTCGAAATGCAAATATTGGGCAGGATTTTGAGGACAAGCTTCACCCAGGAGGTCCATTCGATCCTCTGGGGCTCGCTAAGGACCCTGAGCAGGGAGCACTTCTCAAGGTTAAAGAGATCAAGAATGGGAGATTAGCCATGTTTGCGATGCTCGGTTTCTTCATCCAAGCTTATGTTACTGGTGAAGGTCCTGTTGAGAACCTTGCAAAGCATCTCAGTGATCCTTTTGGAAACAATTTGCTTACCGTTATCGCTGGAACTGCCGAGAGAGCTCCCACTCTCTAAACCATTTCTATTTTCAAGAGCTTCCAAAATGTACACTTTGTTCGACTGGAACTTCTTTTGACAATGTTAAAAACTTCCATCTGAATCTCCTTGATATATTTCAATGGTGTTTTATCATGCTTCCAAGGATAGCTGTCTAATGGTGCGTTTGCGTTTGCGGTTAGATATACATAGTCATAGTTGGCATTTGGTTTTATATTTAATCATTTGTTGTTACCAAGAAAGTTCTGTCACAAGTTAGTCATACATATGCGATTTTATCACAACTATTGGCAATTCGAGTAGGGTAAAAAGTGCCACAAACAATCAAATATTGTGATCGAATTTGGGACAATAAGGTAGTCGAGAGTTGCGATCCGGTTTTGGCCATTGTTACTTTTCGAATTGTCACTAAGTATGATTGTCCCAAGGTTATGTCACAATAGTAATCGTCATGACTCTTGTAGCATATTATTAGTTTTGCATTGCATTGCAAAACTAAAAGAAAACAACCATATATGAGTAGAATAAAGTTAGGGATAAACTAATCAATCATCTTCTTATCCATTCCAACAGCAGATATAATCTTTGGGTTTTGTGAAGCAATTTGCTTCCAACCAATAAATAAAAGTTATAAAACATGTAATCAATAATAATAACACACACAAACACATACCAACACTTAATATAGTCATAGACCCATAACACATATAAACATCTATTTAGAATAACCCCAGAAATCCATCTCACTTCGCAATGTAAGCTGGTTCGTCGCGGGAACTGGCTGGACAACAGAAGAAGAATTGTTGTTACCATCCTCAAACCTAATCCCTCTAGAGGAATCTTCATTTCCCATGTGACAAGTCACAAGTCTATCCATCATTGCCCATTCACCTAAACCTTGTTGATGATTATGACTAGCCACTGTCTCACAAGTACCGACCTCTAAACCCGGCTCACACGCTTGCTGGTATTGTAACCCTTCACTAGCCGCACTCTCACAGTCCCTTGCAAGTCCTGAAGAGTAGTCAAATCCAAGGGTGGGTGGCTTGTGGAAGATTGGTGGGTATTGATGAAGAGCAAGGTCAGGCTTGTTGAGTTCGAATGTCGTAGCTCCGTGATTACGTACTAGCTGGTATGGACTGTCTCGGTGCATAAAGCTACGAGCTTGAAGCGTGTGGTTGTTGTTGGATGCATCGTGGATGTGTTGGTCCGATGAGTTAATGCTAGAGCCACCTTCATTCACTACCTTGAACAAATTCTTCTTCATGAACACCCTACAAACCACCCATCCATCTTCCTACAATATCATAAAATATAATGTAGCAAATGGATTAAATAAAATAGACCGTCTTCATAACCAAGATGTTGAATATAACTCATGATAATATATTTGCAAATTTTATAGTTACAAATGTCATTTTCTTTTAAAAGTTACCACAATTATAAGACCAATTATATACAAAACTTATCAATCATTTCCACAGAATTCTTTTAGAACTCCAGTTTTATTTTAATTTGAAAAATTTAGAACTCCATTTTTTTCAATGAATTAAGTAAGGTTAAATTTAAGAAATATGGATTCAAAAACTTATACAAACAGTATTCTATAAATATTTCAAAAAAAAAAACTATATTGGCTAAAAGAATTGCATTTCCTTCGATCTCATACCAATCTACAAATAAAATTTATTTTTATGCAAAAGATTTATCCACAGTGTTTAAGTTAATATAAAATGTTGACAAAAAGATTTATCCACAGTGTGAATAATTTTGGTATTGTATAAAGAATTTTGAAGAAATCAAAAGCCTTTTTTTTTTTTTTTTTTAAACCCATTAGAAAACATAGTCTAGAAATCAAACACTTTGTGCAATTGCACTTGTTCATTGCTCAAAAGATGTTGTTGATGATAATGATCTATATTATTTAAAGATTTGTAAAGATTGCCCAAATAAAAGACATACACTAGGGTTGGTTTGAGGATCATCAGCGTCTTCAAGACGGTACTCATGCATGATCCAATCAGTCTTTTGGCCATGAGGAGCTCTTCCTTTGTAGAACACAAGTGTCTTCCTCATTCCTATCTTCTTGTAAGAATTCCTTATGCACTTGTCACGACCCGTCGCCTTCCAGAATCCTGCGTGAGTAGCACGGTTTGTCCTTGACCCTGTCGGATATTTCCTGTCCTTGTGGCTGAAGAAATACCATTCGTTCTGCGGTGTAGATCCTATTTTGCATCTCTCTACAAAACAAAATAGCATTAAAATTAGAGGATTGCATCACAATTACTGTTCATGTAAGAGATATCAAGATTTATGAGTTTTTATCTCAAAAAATCAATTAACAATTAGTGAAACCGATGTGAGATTCATAACAAACAATGAATTGTTATATGTTCTTGATCAATAAGTTGTATAAGTAAAAGGGTACCTTGTAAATCCCAAGGCTCAAGCTTGTTTAAGTCAACCTCTCTGATGACTTCCATCTCAAACTTGTGGTAAGAGATTTTCTTCTTCAAGTAGTAATGGAGAAGCTCTTCATCCGTCGGATGAAACCGAAAACCAGGTGGCACTCCTCCGTTCGACGACGAACCCATTTCGATTTACGTTTTCCCTCTCTTGTCTCCAATTGAAGACAGCTTCTTAAAACATTTAACCACTGCCTTTCTTTCTAAGCAGCTACAAGTTCTTGATTATATATATATATTTATACACACACACGTAATTGTCAACGGAGTTAATTAAATGGGTATATGAATGTACGATGAGTCGATGATGATGCATGTTGATGATGATGATGGTGAAGTTGACGGCCGGTGATCACGCCGACGGAGATGCTCAAAAAGCTATCGTAAAAAGCAAGACGCCGGAGATTAATATGACTTTTATCTTAATATAATGTCTCTACGCGCCTTGTGTTGCACCTTGTGTTGTGTTGCACCTTGTGGTACACTTGCGTAAATTCGACTGCTCCATGTGTCTCTACGCCATGTTGACTTATACATCATTTATGAACGATCCCGAGACAAAATAAAACACTATATTATTAGCATTATTAACCCCGTATTCAATTTTTGATTGCCCCGTAAGCAAGGGTTTTTTTTGGAGAAAGAAAATGTTAGAGAAAAAAAGACCCCTATGGATATGGGGATCTTCAACTTGGATCATACGGTCCATGTTTACGTATACACCTAGTTAACAATTAAGATGAATATTAAAGACTAACAATATACAGAGGGATATGAAATTAAATAGAATGAATCATGGAGGGTCATTATATGAATATGCCATGCAAAGGCTAGGGCTTTTTTCCCGCACATGTGGCTACCTATGACCTCCGATTCTTTCTGATTTATTTCGTTTCTCTAATTCTCAAGCTTCCTATCTGTTTTGTTAACTTGATACATTGATTCAAGCAATCAATAAATACATACATATATAGGTGAGATATAATATTTGTTTATGAATGAACTAAATGATTACGGAATTTGATATTTGAAATAATCAACATAATATTATGAATATGGAATTATAAATAAATCTAGACAAGTATGGTTAGTGAAAAAACAAGATGGATCTAGAACTATATTCTCCAAATACTCGACCACGTCAAGTATCATTTATATTAGAAATCACAATACGTTTTACACAACACTAAAAAATTCTCTCTTAGTTTGTATCCTAACCAATTTCTCTCTCAACAAAAAGCAAAGACAGTACTTGATCTTAATCTAACTATTGCTCTCTTTTTGTTCTTCAAAAACGGATGATCTTTATGAACTCCTGAAAGCCCCTTTTATATTCATTAGGCTTCTTGGATTCGATAGATCCTAAATCTTAGTAAAAGATTACATCAAATCTTATCACCATCTTGATCTTGTTATACTTCAAATCGTCGATGGATATTTCTTTTAAACGATAAGTTCAAGCGGTTATTGTATCCACGTCACATACTCAACAAGTCTTGATGTCCATATCAGCTTTTCTTTTGCTGACTCTCAACCTGGAACAGTTTGCAACTTGTTCGAGTAATATGTGCAGTTTTTCCTCTGTCAAAGCTGCATTTACAATTTCCCCTTTTTTGTTTCAATTTGTCAAATCAAGCTCACCTGCAAATGTACCTTTCTAGACTTCACAAGCATACATCATATCATAGAAGATTAAGTTTTGCATCAAAAACACTTCATGCTTCAACCAATTCAGAACATCATGTTTTTTGTTTTTCCAAAAAAAAACTGAAGGTCTTGACAATAAGATCCGGAAGACATGGAAAAATACAACCGAATGTCATAGAAAAGAAAATTGATAGCTACTCCCCCTGAATCTATAGCTACTCCCCCTGATACCAAACTTCCCCAGAATTCTAAACTTCATTTGCATTTTCATATATATCCTCCATTAGCATTGTACTCAGGTTCATGGTATTCTCTTTCAACACGAAAGCGCTTATCACGAATATAATCAGGTTCAGCTTGAGATGTAGTTTCATCAGCTTCAGGCACATAGCCTTGGGCCTCACTTTCAGCATTCCGAGACTAAGCATTCCCGAGACCGTAATCTCCCCCTGCTTGATAGACATAATTGAATCAAAAATTCTAAGTTACCCAGGAGTCACAAGCAAAACCAACCAAAAGAAAAAAAACTTACCTTCAATGCGGGTGGCCATATCAAGGAGCAAGGATGCAGTGTGCCTCAAGTCATCAGTCAAGGACCTCCCAAACACAAAGTCTCCAGGTCGTCTATGTACACGGTGAACTCCTCTGACTTCTGAATCAAAACGCTTGGGCTTGGGATCAGGTTTCTCATAGTCATAAAGTTGGATATCCCTCTGGAAGTAAAGAACCCGATAGATGAGATTCGAGAATGGCAGAATGTTTTGACGCTGTCCAGGGTTCCTTGCTGCTTTTTCAACTTGATCATACACACGTTTGCCAAAGTTCAAATGAATGCGCTTATCTAGAAGATAAAGAAGCTTGGCACGGTCCACTGTCACATTGAAATTGTTTTTGGATGGGATCCAGTTTAAGCAACATATCAGATACAATCCAGCTAAGTAAGGTGGCATAGAGGATGTCTTCAAATCCTTCCAATCAAGGACTTTCTCTTCGAGCAAATACTTGGCCAAGACATGTTTGGTGAGATTAGCACGATGAACCTCAGTTTTTTCATGCCACTCGATAGCTGGAGTCCGAAACACTTTGTTGATCATTTGGAGTGAGAATTCATACATCTTGTTGCCAACATAGACTTTGGATAGCTTCAACTCATCATCATAGGTGTGAAAATTTGAGTAAAACTCCAAAATAATCTCCTTCACATACGGATCAATGTCGGTAACAGTATCCATCATGTGATTTTCCTTGATAACTTTCATTATATCATCATAATCAATTGGACCAAAGGGAACGTATCTCTGATCAAACAACTCACGCAGCTTAAATTCCTTGTACCTGAGAATCTCCTGAGATGTCAAAATTGCAAATTCATGGCTTTGAACAGAGGCTTCCAAATTGATGGATCTTCAGCATCCCTCTTGGATTGATGATGACGATGAATGCTGCTTCGGTCGGAAGGATCATATGGGCGACAGCCTGCGGTTCTCCACATATGTTTAATGAGATTGGGAGCGGGATCCTTGATTGGGGGCTGTGAAGAAGAGGCAGTGTGATTTGAACGAATCGACGAGTGATAAAAGGTATGCTCCACAAATTGAGACGAGTCGGAGCTATCATTGGCCGTGTGCGAAGTGTCGGAGTCAGCAGCAGCGGTTGGAGGCGGTGATTTCGCCGGAGGAATGCGCGGGACAGAGGGAGAAGTACGAGACGATTGATTTGCCGGAGACACGTGCGAGGTAGCACGGGTAGGACGCGGCGGTGGCTTCGCTGGAGGTATGCGGGAGGAATGCGGCGGCAGAACGGATGGAAAGGGTGCGGATATAATCTCCCTAGCCGTCGAGTCATGAAGCTCTGGCCGGTCGAAAGACGCTCGCTGCTGCGTGTCGTCGGCATGATGAGCGGAGCGGCAGGACGACAGCGATTTGGAGGAAGCGGACGAAAGCCTGCGGCGGAGAGGAAAAAAATAGGGTTTTCTTAAAAAAATCTTTCTCCCCTCCTTTTCTATTTCTGTTGGGTTTTGTATTGTTTGGCCTAGCCTGCAATTTCTTAATAAAACTCAAAACCAAAAATCTAACCCATATGGTCCATGACCGACAAAAATGTGGAAAAAAAATTGCAGATTAAGTTAGCATCATCATCGTGTCAAACAATCATCCTCTGTAAAAATTTATTCACTGATATCAACAAGATAAGGAAACAAAAACCTGTGAGTTCAGCTGAAATTTCCTCACCCTTTATATGGACCATAATTCATGAAATTCCTTCAAATTGTCTCAGTTTTCTCTCCTTGGCCTGAGTGAAGAACAACCATCTCTTCTATTTGAGGTTTGAGAAGATCCAGAGGTAATTGCATAGTACTCAATATCAAAATTTTGGTAGACTGAGATTTAAAAACACCATCTTGCTGGTCCAACACCATATTTATGTTGATTCTTCATGAATAGTCTTCACTCCGTCATATCCCGGAGAGCAAATCAGTCCTTGAAAAGGAGTATGACAGACTATGTAGCAAGGCCAAGGCTATTATCAACAAGGCTAGTAAGTTTTTTTAGACCTTGGAAGTGTGCTTCTTACTACTCTTTTCTGCACTAGGTGGAACAGATTATGATATGCTTTGTTTCTCAAGAAATTTGATTATTGTCTCTTTTATTTGTTGTTTTTTTTTTTGTTTTTGTCTTCTTTTTTTGTCTATTAACTCCTCTCAAAGATTGGTAAACAAGATTTCTCCTCTGTTCCCTCGGGTTAGTGACAGAATTACTCTTCTGTCCCCGTGACTTACAGAAGCTCATGCTTCCTCTTATGAAGTGAAATGTATCTTACTGCCCCTTTCTGTATTTTACCCATTCCTTAGCCATCTACACACTTTTGTCGGGCATCTGTTTACCCATTTACAACTCCAAACCATGAAGGGTAGCTCTTTCCCATGTCGAATTTTACAGCTAGAAGTTTTGTCAAAACCAACTCTTTTTCTTTTAATCAACCCTTCAAAAAAAATATTTGAAAAAGAATACTTTGCACTGTACAATCACCCCTGTTTTCTAGCACAAAAACACTCATCAAGAAGATAGGCAGAGTTCACAAATACCCAGAGATTTTTGCAAATTAACAAATGTTGTATGGTCCAAGGGTTTAGTGAAAATATCAGCAAGCTGAAACTCAGTAGGCACATGTTCTATCACTACTTGTTTTTGTTGAACTAGCTCTCAGACAAAGTGATGATCAATATGCTTAGTTTTAGAGTGTTGCACATGATTCTTAGAGATGTCAATTGCACTTTTGTTATCACATTTAACAAGTAAAGGTTCAAGAGGAATTGTACCATAATCGATTGCCATTTGTCTCATCCACAGGAGTTGTGTGCAGCAGCTTCCGAAGGCAATGTATTCAATTTCGGCAATTGACAGTGATATGCAGTTTTGTTTCTTGCTATGCCAAGAGATGAGATTGTTGCCAAGAAAGAAACAACCTCCGATGGTACTCTTTCTGTCATCCACACTACCAGCCCAATCAGTATCACAGTAACCAGCCAGGTTCAGGTTTGTGTCCTTTGTATGGTGAAGTCCAAAGTTAATTGTCTTTTTCACATACTTAACGATTTGCTTAACAGCTGCCAGATGAGATGCCTTTTGGATTAACTTGATATCGAGCACACAACCCCACACTTAAACATAGATCTGGTCTGCTAGCTGTCAGATAGAGAAGGCTTCCAATCATTCCTCGGTACAGTTTTTCATCAACCTTTTCTCCTGCATTATCCTTGGAAAGTTTTAGAGTAGTGTTCATAGGCGTTTTTGCTGTTTTGCTGGAACAAAGACCAAATCATTTTATCAAATTCTGAGCATAGTTACATTGAGAAACTGATATTCCTTCATCTGTTTGTGTTACTTGTAATCTCAGAAAGTATTTTAGCTCTCCCATCATACTCATTCTGAATTCAGTTGTCATTGCTTCCACAAATACCTTGACTAATTTGTTAGAAGTTCCTCCGAACACAATATCATCTACAAATCTATGATGATCATCCCACTTATGTCTTCCTTCACAAATAGAGTTTGATCCACACCTCCTCTGGTGTACCCTTGATCGATCAAGAATATAGTTAGTCTTTCATACCAAGCACGTGAAGCTTGCTTCAGTCTATATATTGTTTTTTCAAGCTTGTAGACATGGTCTGTAAACTTTTGATTCTCGAAACCCTTAGGTTGTTCTACATATACCTCTTCTTATATGTACCCATTCAGAAATACACTCTTAACATCCATTTGTGACAACTTGAATTTCATGGCACATGCAGTTCCCAATAGGAAGCGAATACACTTTAACCTTGCAACTGGTGCGAATGTTTCATCAAAATCTAGTCCTTCAACCTGTGTGTACCCTTGAGCGACGAGTCTTGCCTTGTTTCTAGTGATGTTTCCAGCTTTATCACTTTTGTTCTTGAAGATCCACTTGATGTCAATGACATTCATATCAGCTGGACGCTTTACCAGGTTCCAAACACTATTTCATTCAAACTCTTCTAACTCTTCTTGCTTAGCATTTATCCAGAAATGATCATCCAATGCTTCCTTCACATTCTTTGGTTCTGTCAGAGACACAAAACACGAGAACATGACTTCTTCAAAACACGCAATTCCTGCAAACTGTTTGTGATCTGTTAGTTGTTTGAAGTCAATCTTTTTTCCTCTTGTTTTCCTATTTTGTGAACTTGTTATATCCCTGAGATGTCCTCTGACTCTTCTTCTGAATTATTGTCATCTTGCTCCCTTTGACTTCTTGAAATTGAATTATCTTGATTCATCGGATTGCCACTCAATTCTGTCATGTCACTTAGTGGTATAACATCTAAAATTGGTGTACTTCCATCATCAAATAAAACAATCATGGACTCCTCAATTCTTCCCCTTGTTTTATTGTAGACATGATATGCTACACTGTTTGGAAAGTAACCCAAGAAGAACCATTCTTCACTTCGAGAGTCAAACTTTCCAAGCTGGTCCTTATCATTCAAGATGTAGCATACACATCCGAAAACTCTGAAGTAACTAAGATTGGGCTTCTTCCCTTTCCATATCTCATATGGTGTTTTCTCTGTTCCCATCCTCAAGTATACTCGATTAATCACATCGCATGCAGTATTCATAGCCTTAGCCCAAAATTTTTCTAGGACACCATTTCCATGAATCATAGCACGAGCCATCTCTTGAAGAATTCTATTTTTCTTTCAATAACACCATTTGATTGTGGTTTCCTGGGGGTTGAATACTGATGAACGATACCTTGAGCTTCACAAAAAGCATTTCAGTTTGCATTGGTCCCATCAAGTCCATGTATATGAGATTCAATACGTGAGTAGTCTGGATTCCGTATACTTTTTTGTGTTGAACTTTGATTTGTTTTCCTTGGTTGCATGCTCCACACATACTTTTGTCAACATGTTTCAAATCGGGAACTCCTCTGACGGTTTCTTTGTTCACAAGTTTTGACAGGCTTCGCGCATTCATGTGTCCATGACGTTGATGCCACAACACTGGATCATCCTTTTCAGCTCTCAGGCACGTTGTTGGTTCCGCCCACATATAGCAGTTGTTGCATATACGTATACCTGACATGGTGGTATGATTTCTGTCATCATTTGCCCAACACTTCACTTTATTGAAGCTTACTGCCAACCCCTCATCACACAACTGACTTACACTGATCAGATTTGTTGTTAGTCCTTCAACAAAGTACACACTTGGCAGCCTTTCAAGCTTTAGTCACATAAGCTTGAACTTTTTCTGCTTCAGTCAAGTCACCTTTACCTTTTATTTTACCCTTTGCTCCTCCACCAAAAGTGTAGTTGTTCAGATTATCCTGACTTCCTGTCATATGACGAGAAGCACCACTGTCAAAGTACCAAGGTTTATATGACACAGACTCAGCAGAAGTGTAGGCAACGTGACAGTACAGCTCTGACTTTTCTACGTACACATGTGAGTCTCGTTTCTGATTTGGGTAAAATCTTCCTTGTTTGAGAATTTTATTCACGCGATCAACATACCTGTAGCAATACTTTTTGATGTGTCCATGACGTCCACAGTAATAGCATTCATATCCACTCACAGTTCTAAAAAAATTGTTCTGACGTCTTGCTGGAACAGGTTTTGTGTTGTTCCTCTGTAAAATCTGAACCTTGTCTGAAATTCCTGTCTTCCCTTTAACGAAACTTGTCTTTCCACTGGTTTGTCCTCCATTATAGCCAAGACCAAAGTTTGACTGTCCTACTCTTCCAGAAGCCAGAATACTTTCCAAATATTTTGTACCACTATTCAGCATGTGGATCTTCTTCCTTGTTTCTGTCAATTCTTAAGTAAGTTCTCTATTTTTCTCAACTTCTCCTACCAGTTCCTCCTTCAACTTCTCATTCATGTGCTGAAATTGAGTAAGTTCTTTGTTCTTCTCAATCACTCCTGTCAGTTCCATTGTCAGTTTGTCATTCATCTCTTGAAGATCCAATTTTTCTTTCATAAGTGATACTTTTTCTTTGCTAAGTAATAACCAGTTGTCATACAAGGTACGAAATTCACTATCAACATTAATTTTCTTCTCATCACTTGAATCTTCTGATTCATTCACTGTGTTCTCAGAGTCGATATCGGTTGTGTTATCATCCTCTTCGATGTTGCCCATGAATGCCACAAACCCTGTTAGTTCATCCTCAGAATCATCGTCATCTGAATCACTTTCAATTTCGGCGATGTAAGACTTTTCTTTTCTGATAGGGTTGCTTGTGCATTCAGCTTTTGTGTGTCCGATACCTTTGCACCCAAAAATTTGAGTTGATCCCTTTTCTTGAAATTTGGACAGTCAGCCTTTATAAATGACCATATCCTTAACATTCGTGACACTGAATTTCAGCTTTTTTTCCTCCTCTGTCTCGTTCGCTCATTTGCCCCTTCACGAAGTTTCTGTTGCTTCTTTTTTCAACCTTCTTTAACACCTTATTGATATTCTTTGCCATCAAGCTCATCTGATTTTTCAGTTCCTGAATTTTGAATCTGTCTTCTGAGACAGTAAGAACTACACCTTTTGTCTCAATATTCTTTACAGGTGCAATCTCCATCTCATGTGCTTGCAGCATTCCCACGACTTCTTCGAACTCAATCGTATCTATATCTAGTGATGTACCCATGGATGTTCTCTTGCTTTCAAACCTTGGTGGAAGATATATGAGGAGCTTCTTCACAAGTTTCTTGTCTTTGTACCTTTTCCCAAAGTTTTCACTCACTAGCAATTGCACTGAGTTTTCCACTGAATTCTTCAATTATTATGTTTCTTCCATGGCGATGTTCTCAAATTTTGACGCTAGCATATCAAGTCTAGATCTCTTCACACTTGTTGTTCCTTCATATGTTTTAGCAAGTTTGTCCCACGCCTCTTTAGGTGATTCATAATTTTGGACCCTTTTGAATTTATTCTCATTGATAGAGTTAAAAATTGCTGAGAGTGCCTTTGAGTTGGCAGTTGATTGAACTTTCTCTGCATCTGTCCATTGATTTGCAGGTTTTGGGACATCCTTTCCGTTTTCACCTCTTGCAACTGGAGGTGTCCATCCATCGCTCACAGCCATCCACGCTTCCACACTAACCCCTTGTATGGCCGCTCTCATCTTCACTTTCCAGTTTCCGTAGCTTTCTTTTTTCAACATGATAGGTCGAGTCACAGCGTACAGCTCCTTGGAGTAGTCCATCCTTTCTGCAGGATCCTCACCTGTTGTAAAGATACAACTTGGTTCAGATGCCCCTTCTGATACAAACTGAAAAAACAAGATGGATCTGGAACCGTATTCTCCAAATACTCGACCACGTCAAGTATCACTTTTATTGTAAATCACAATAGGTTTTACACAACACTAAAGAATTCTCTCTTAGTTTGTATCCTAACCAATTTCTCTCTCAACAAAAAGCAAAGACAATACTTGATCTTAATCTAGCTATTTCTCTCCTTTTGTTCTTCAAAAACGCATGATCTTTACGAACTCCTCAAAGCCCCTTTTATATTCATTGGGCTTCTTGGATTCGATAGATCCTAAATCTTAGTAAAAGATTACATCAAATCTTATCACCATCTTGATCTTGTTATACTTCAAATCTTCGATGGATATTTCCTTTAAATGATAAGTTCAAGCGGTTATTGTATCCACGTCACCTACTCAACAAGTCTTGATGTCCACGTCAGCTTCTCTTTTGCTGACTCTCAACCTGGAACAGTTTGCAACTTGTTCGAGCAACATGTGCAGTTTTTCCTCTGTCAAAGCTGCACTTACAGTTAGTTCACCTGTTGCGAATATAACTTTAATTTATCAAGTACATTCTGCTCCGATCGAGTTTGACCCAATATATTTGTGATCGTAATGAGTTTGAGATTATGTGTAAATACCCTGAACAAAATCAAAGAAATTCCTAGTATCAAAGGATTGATTCACGCCATGCACAAGCATAGAAGAATATTGCATTATAGTTAAATCACAAAACATAATATATGTTACTATATAACAAAATTGTGTTTATTTTCTTCCTTACCACAAATGACTCATCTTCGACCTGGTCATAATTTTTTTTTTTTAAAACTAAAATACACTATTAGACCAAGCTTATCATGTATGTCTTTCACTTTGTTTCTTATTAGCATTATTGGCTTAAGATAGGCTAATTTTCTAGAAACAAAGATATCTGGTGTATGTATGTTTAATGTAGTTTATTTTGTTTCTTCTAAATCCAAGAAATCCTACTATGTTTTGAAGTTAGGTTGAAGCATAATATAAACTTGTGAATTTTGGTACTTATGAAATAGATTGGATTTCTAAAATATTTCTTTTTTATACATAATTTTTCTTTTAATAAAATGTAAAATTTATTCAAAAAAAAACTATTTTACAATAAATGCAGCGTTTGTTCTAAACTTTTTAAAGAGAACTCTTAAACAAAAAATTTAGATGATAAACTAGTAATTTGAAAAAGTAGTAAGGTGCAAGTGTATGCTATCATATTTTGTGAAAGAAAAATGGTTTGCGTCAAACTTTTTTTTTTTGGTCGACAGTTGTGTAAAACTTAAAACGGTTTGGAAATCCAAACCGGTGGGATCGAGTTTACATAGCTCACCTCCTGCGATAAAATTCTTGCACTTACCGCTAAGTTATCCGTTTGTTCATTAAAACGACGTGGTGATGCAGAGATTTTCTTTCGATTGTCCCGTTCTCAGGTTTCACCCAAGTCTACCCATAGGGTATTCTCGAGAGTTTAACTCATAAGACCGCAAGTGCACAGTCATGCAGTTGTAGTAATTATGGGGTCGATCCACAGAGACTGAGAAAAAAACACAAAGAGTACAAATCAAAATCTAATCTAAGCAAAACAGAATTATGGGGGTTTTCCTAATCTACCAAGCATAAAATTAAGTGAAACAATAAATAAGAAAACATAAAATCTAAACTAAGAAAACACTAAATGAACTAATCTAAGCATTGAAATTAAAGAACATAAACTAATTAAACATTAAACGAAATCTAAACTAATATTTACAGGGAATCGGGTAACAGTCAGATTTCAGGGATTCCAGATCTAGGGTTCATGTTCTACCTAACAAGTTTGTGTTTGTCATTCTACGGATTTTCCATGTCTCGCTAGTCCACTCTCGTGGTATGCTAGACTTTATATTCAAAACCACTCTCATGGCGAATGGATATGCATTTCATACAATCCCATCATCGAATACTAGTATTCCTAGACTTTTGGAAAAAACACACAAAGTGAATGATAGATCTATTTCCAGAATACAGCCCACTCTAGTGGCGAAGCATCCCTAAGATCTTAATCTAACTTGATCAGGGTTAGATCAATATTTACTCTATCAAACAACAAACTCAACACTAGCTATGACTCTCTAGTATGCAGATCTGAAGGTTTAACCCACTCTCGTGGCATCAAACACTTCTAAACATACAACCACACATACTGGATTCAGTTGTACTCTTAACTATCTCCCATGAGAGAATACTCAGCATTAAAGTGCATACTAGAGTAGCTAGATCGATTAAGAACAAACAAACATATAATAAACCCTAAAAAATAGATTCCATCATTGACCACCATCCTAGTGGTCTAAAAGATCTACTCCAAAAGCAAAAGAAGAAGTAAAAAGAAGAACTCTTTATTAGGTTTAAAAGTGGTGGCTATAAAGTCTATAATAATTCATGGATGAATATTAATGAGATTACAAGTGTTTATAAAGTACTAGGGTTTCGTAGAACTCTCCATTTCGTCTAGGCCTAGACATTCGGATTCGGTTTCGGTTTCGGGTATGTACCGATCGGTATCGGTTATTCGGTTACTGGAATTTAGGAACCATATAGGTACCGAACATTTTCGGTTCGGTATCGGTTCGGTATCAATCGGTTTCGGTTCGGTTCGGTTATAAATTTTATGAACCGATAAATACCATTTGAAATCGGGTACCCTTCAGTTTCGGTACCGGTTTCGGTATTTCGGTTATTTTAGTAACCATTACCCGAAACAGTAACCAAAATCCGAAATTGTACCCAAAACCCGAAATAAGTAAAACAGTGAAACACAAACTCACAAAGTCATAAATTTAAAAGTAACAGAAACTTCCAAGTTAAAAATGACACAAACAATAACAAAAGTAGCTTGATAAAAGTAAATGGGAGATGAGAGACAATAAGACAATCAGACATATCACGGTTGATGACTTATTCTTGACCACATCTTAGACTCCTTTCCCTTGGATGTTGAATTCCTCTTCAAACTCTAAAGGACAATAAAGAAAATAAGAATAATGAATTGTAAAATCATAAGAATAATAAAAGAAATTACCTTTCATAAGATCATCTTGAAACTGGACATCAGAAAGCATTTGTTGGATTGTTACAACTCCTTTGTCATTCAACCGCATTTCACATTTCAGCCATTGCTCGGTGCACATCAACACTTCGATCATGTAGGTAGTTAAACAGCTCCTGTATGGGTCTAAAATTATACCACTAGTGCTAAATGCAGATTCAGAGGCTACAGAAGACACTTGCATTGCAAGTATATCCCTAGCTATTAGTGATAAAATCGGGTACTTCAAACTGTTTTTCCTCCACCATGATAATACATTAAACTCTGAACCTCTCATCAGATTCGGATTCTCCACATTCTCTTTCAAATATAACTCCAACTCATTGCTTGGATCTTGAAATCCTGTTTCTTTTACAAGCTCATTTTTACCCCTTCCATATTTTCTATTCCAGGCACATCCATTTTCTCAAAAGATTCACCGAAGACTTGATCTTGTGACTGAGATTGAGAACATTGCCCTTGGGACTGAGACGATGAAACTGAAACACCACTGCTACTTTTGTTGACAAAACCACTATACTCTACAAACAGCTGATTCAATATGTCCATAACTGACTCATAAATGTGAGTAGCCTCTAAGCTGTCTTTCCCATATAACTTATCAAAACAAAGCTGAGCAAACTTCATCTTCTTTGTTGGGTCAAAGACACTTGCAACGATCAACAGCTTGTTCATGTCTCCAAATGGATTCCAGTACTTTTCTAATTTCTTTATCATAGAAGTGGCTTTGTTTCGTAATGCTTCATCAAGACTAGTGCATTATCTCCAAGTTTCTTGAATTCATCCTTGAATGTCCTTATAGCTAAGGTATTAGCTGTCGCATTATCAACAGTGATGCAAAATACCTTTCTTATATCCCACTCAGCTAAACACTCAAGAAGAACTTTACAAATAGATGCACTTTTATGATCAGAAATGTTTTTGAAACCTATAATAAGCTTCCTTAATTCCCAACTAGCATCTATATAGTGAGCTGTTACAACCATATAACTAGCTCCAGTATTCGGCGCAGTCCATATATCAGTAGTCAGGGACAACCTCTGTTTGTTATCCCCTAGAATAGCCTTAATTTCTGCTTTCTTTCTAACATACATCTGGACAATGTCTCTAGCTGCTGTTCTCCTAGAAACAGGCTTGTATAAATGAACCCTATTACAGAAACGCCTCCAAGCTAAGCTCTCTATGAAAGATAAAGACAACTCAGCTAAAACCAACAGTTCATTAGAAGCTTCCCTAAATTCCTTTTCAGAAACTTTGCCTAACCTAAGATTACCATCATCATCATTAGGAGTTAACACTGTTTGGCTTTGATCTTTTTCTTTATTAGCAGCGAGCCATACCAGGTGTTGTTTGCAGGCTTCTATATGTTTTTTCAAGTTGGTGGTGCCAGAAGTTGTTAGACATGAACGTTCTTTACCACAGTAGTTACAAATACACTTATCGTAATTATCCTTCTTTCTGCTGAAGTGCTTCCAAACATCAGACCTAGGCTTCTTCCTCCCCTTAGTATCATCATCTCCTATAGTTTCTTTTTTCTTCCTTGTGCCTTTATTTGCAGAACTCGGTGTTTCAATTTCAGTTTCAGATTCAGACATATCATCGCCTTCTTCACAAGAAGCCATCTACATGACACAAATAAAATCAAACTCAAAAACATATATAGAATAATCAAAACAAATATCAAACTCAATAACATACTGTAGATATAAACTGATATCAAACTCAATAACATACTGTAGATATAACCAGAATGCACTTAAGCACTCCGAAAGGAAAATTTGACAAGAAATTTAATTCAATACATAACCAGGCAACACAAATAAGAAAAACAGAACAATGGGTACGATAGGAAAAAAAACTCACAGAGAATGTGCCACTGTGAACAAGAAGGCCATGAGAAGAAATTTCAAAGAAAATAAATTAGCTTTTATCAGAAATCCATGAGTCAATGGATTTATCTACTCCTTAGTTAGAAAACGTAAACCTTACAAGGAAAAAGCATGAGTTAATAGCTACCTTACATGAGTTTAATCTAGTTTATACATAATCTTTAATTTCAAGAACAATGGGACATTATTGAGTGCTGCCTCATGTTGTTCCAGCCTAACAATATCAATAGTTTATGAAGACACTTGAATTTCAGAAACTTTAAGACATCATCGTATATAAAAAGCACATTGTCTCGGTCCCACCAATATAAACAATTTTTAAGCAAGAACGTCAACTTTCTAATTTTGGGATACCATTTAAAGGCATAATCTCCTATCATCATAAAAATAAAAATAAATATTGAATTATGTTCCCACAATCCCACCACAGCAAGATCTATAGATTTTTTTACACTTGAATTTTCAATCTTGGGACATCATACAACTTACTGAAGACAAATATAAATTTGAAGCAGACAATTGAATTTTTCATATGAACATTGTTAGACATGCCTTATTAATGGAAATTTGTTCTCTATCTAGACTCTAGAGACACCATATACTATCATCTTGCTCAGCCCAACAAGATATAAACTTCAAGCAGACAATTGAGTTTCCCATATGAACATTATTAGAGAAGCTTTATTAAAGGAAATTTTTACTCCATGGATATGCAGAATCTGAATATTATCATCTTGCCTCAGCCTAACAAAATATGCATTGACTTTAAGCATACAATTAAATTCCAAAATGGACATCATTACATAAGCCTTAGTAAAATACATTTTTCCTCCATCAACGATTCAACGTGCAGCAGAACAGTGAATATTAATATTATTGTACCCAACCCAACAAACTATATAGACTGAGCTTTAATGTTATATAACTCCATCAAATCAAAACAAAAATCAGAACCTGTGATCACAGCAATCTAAACCCAAATATCAAAAGACAAAACCCAAAATTCATCAAACTCCATCAAATTAAAACAAAAATCGGAACCTTAGACTTAGAACATGAAAATGTAAATTACCCACAAGCTCAATGTGATCACAACAATATAAACCCAAATAGCAAAAGATAAAACCCAAAATTCATCAAACTCCATCAAATCAAAACAAAAATCAGAACCTTAGACTTACAGATAAACACAAAAAAGAAACTATATCGTTAGATTAAAAGACCCAAACAAAAGCTTCAAGACATCAGTAATCTTAAAACGAAAGAACAACCTTAAATCAAAACAACAAGCCGAAATCAAAACAGAAATCGAAACAGCAAATTACCTCAGAGTGATTTCTCGATAAAGCAGCTTCTGGGTACAGAGAATGAAAAGATTGAAAGTTTTCTTCTAGATCTCGAGAATGATTAGGGTGAGTTAGGGATTCCAGTTTTAATTTAGGGATTTTGCTTTAGTTTATGTAAAGAAGGAGATAGGTTTTCCGTTTTCGAATCTCGATTTTAGAGAATAGGCTATAGAGTGTAAGTGAATCGACAGAAGAAAACTATATAGTGTATAGTCATAATTCATTAATCCTTATATGTGTAATAAATACAAATGTGTATATAATATATATGTCTTCGGTATCGATGTAACCGAATGGTATCGGTTCGGTTTCGGTTAGTAACCGATACCGATGGTACCAGAAAAAAATAACCATCGGATATATTAGCTATAACCGTACCAGTACCATAACCGTTTTTTTGGTTCGGTTATGTTCGGTATTTTGGTACCAAGTATTTTTGCCCAGCCCTAATTTCGTCTTTATCTTGTTTCAGGAGGCTTAAAACTCGAGACGACAAGTTTGCTCAAGTCATATCTTGCCACGTAGAAAATTTTCCAGCTTTCTCAGAGGCCAGAATCGACCCTGATAGGTCGATTATGTGCCTGCTCCTTTGATTGGTTGATGCATCCTTCAAGATTTCTCTCTGGAAATTCTTCAGACTCAATATCGACCCCCACAGGTTGATTATGGGGTTGATTCTGCCTTCTTCGGACTCTATAAAATTCTTCTCCGAATATGCATGATCCAAGTGGCGGTGCCAACTCTCCTATAGGTTCTAGCAGGCTCCAGAAACATTATAAATATCAACTTTTAGCTCCAAGTACCTAGAAACATATAAACACATGCAAACACACACTAAAACTATACTAAATGTTAGTTATAAGGCTAAAAGTAACTTATTCTAAAACATAAAATCATGTAAATATGAGTCCTATCACGTGGTATATAGGATATCGTGAATACTGCAAAACCATCCTTGAGCTTCTTATAGTCGTCTAAATACATCTCGAACGCTGGCTATTCTGTTGGAGCATGCACCATCTTCACTAGTTCTGAGCAATCTGTATGGAAATTAACTTCAAATCTTTGACAGGCCAACAAGCATTCCATTGCCCAAAGTAGTGCCTTCAACTCCACATGTAGTGGTGATAAAGTCTTATATATGCTTCTAGAGCCCAATAGGATGTCTTGAGTGTTGTCTTGTGTGCAAATCCATCCCAAGCCTGATAGGAGCCTGATAGGAGCCTGATAGGAGCTCCGAGTCCTTGCATGATCCATCAATAAAACAATTAAAGCCTGTAAACGAAAATGCCCTTGTTCCGTAGCCCTGTCATGTGAATCGTTACCCTCGAGGGATACATGAGCCCCACTCCAAACCTTCGCTTCGCTTTCCGCCAATTGTAAAGTATTTTTGGGATCAAAAACCTCACTCCTAAACACCATGATATTTCTAGCTTTCCAAATGTACCAAATAATCCACAGGAAACTGTTTTCCAAATTTTCTGGCGCATGAAAATGAAAGAGGTAGTCCAAATTAGCAAATAGGGAGGGTGTTGGAAATATTTCTGGGCCGGATGGTATAATAGATAGGACCCAAGTTTGAAGAGCCGGTAGGCATTCAAAAAAGCATGATTGATTGTTTCGACTTCTGCTCCACATCTAGCACAATGAATATCACACTTGATACCTCTTGAAATTAAGTTATACATTACCGGGAGACATCCTGATAGTACTTGCCATATAAAGTGTATAATCTTGCGGGGACAATTAAATTTCCAGCAATTAGCTTGTAAAGGATGAATATTCAGGCCGTTTTTATTACCAAATTGGCTTTTGAGAAAAATTCTCTCATCACTGCATACCCAGATTTCATCGTATATTTACCAGATTTTTTAAAATGCCAACCTGGTCTATCCTCCTTGTAAAGACTGCTAACTGGTACACTCTAGATAATAGAGACATCATAGGGCTCCACAATGGTCTTGAGTAAAGATATATTCCAAGTTTGTGTTAATTGGTCAACCAGGTGGTTAACTTTGAAGGAGGGAAAATAATTTATTCTCTTACATGTTGCTGTTCTCGGGTAGTCCTGGGCAAAATAACCGAACCGAATGGACAAAACCGCGACCAAACCATAACCGAACCGGAACCAAACCGAAATAACAAAAGAACCAAATGAATCTTAAATTTTAGAACCGAAAGAACCAGAACCGAATCAAAAACCGAATGGGTATCCGAAATACCCAAAATATAATTATATACCTAAAATATTAATTATATTTAGACTTGATAGAACCGATACCAACCGGAACCGAACCAAACCAAAACCGAAATTCTAAAATACCCGAATAGATCCTTAATCCCTCTACCCGAAATACCCAGAACTGAATGGATCAAAACTGAAACCGAACCGAATACCCAAATGCCCAGGTTTTTTTGTTTTTATCTCGGTTATTTGTGGTTATTTCTGGTTTAATTGGATAAATTTTGGGTATTTTTGCAATCGAATGGGACAATTCGAGGATTTTGGAACCAAATGGAACCGAACCGAAAATATCCAAGAGGATTCGGTTCTTTCTCCGTATTTGAGTTTGTTACCCGAACCTACCCGAACCGAATGGGATCCGAACCGGAACCGGTTCCCATATGGATCATAAAGCTCAGAACCGAATAGAACCGGAACCGAATAGAATCGACCCGGAACCAAACCGAATACCCGAATGTCCAGGAGTACTCTCGGGCACTAGGCAGAGATCCATGGATCATTCCATAATGAGATCGAATGTCCAGAACCTATCCGTTTAATGAGCCTTTTTTTTACCAAAGAGCGAGCCGAAATTATAATTCTCCAACCATAGGATGGAAAGTAACTTCTAATATTTTCTATAGGATATCTGGAACGGCAATATCTACCCATGAGAACTCTTGCCAACAGAGATTCTTTTGCCTCTATTAATCGCCGTAATTGCTTAGCTAGTAAAGTTGTATTCAAATCCTCGATCAACCTAAAACCTAGTCCTCCCTCATTTTTTGGGACACACAATTTTGTCCACGACTTCCAATGCATCCTTTTTTGTGTTCCATTGGAACGTCACCAGAAACAAGAAATAACGCTTGTTAATTTTTCAACCAACGATTTAGGTAAAGAAATCAAAACATTACGTAAGTGGGCAGTGTTGATGCCACTGATTTAATTAAAATTTATTTCCCCCCTTTTGAGAAAAATTGCGATGTCCAACTGTTTACCCTGTCCTGAAGCCGATATTTTACAAAAACAAAAATTTGGCTCTTGCTTCCTCCCAAATTTTCAGGGATTCCTAAATAGGAGTCCATTCCCCCTAATTACGTGATGCCCAAAACTCCTCTCAATATATTTTGAATATCTTCTGGAACCCAATGACCAAATTGTAATGAAGATTTCGAAAACTTAATTTGTTGACTTGGTGCATTTTCGTACCTTTGTAAAATTCCTTAAGTCGTCCTACATTCATCCGAGGTGGCTTTACAGAAAAATAAACTGTCATCCGCGAACAACAAATGAGATATTGGTGGGCTATCTCTTGATATTTTTAACTCCGTGAGAGATTTTACTCTCTCTGCCTTTCGGATATTTGCCATTAGTGCCTCTGTACATAATATGAATAAATATGGTGAGACATGATCCCCTTCTCGGAGACCTCTCTAGGGGATTATTTTTTCTTGTGGACAACCATTGATCAAAACTCTGTATTGAACCGACTGAATGCACCACATCAGCCAAGAAATCCATTGTTCAGCAAAACCCATTTTCCTAAGAATATTTTCAATGAAAGGCCACTCTGACCGATCATATGCCTTACTCAAATCTGTCATGATAGCCATATACTTGCTCTTATAAAATTTATTTATTCGGAGTCCATGAAACATTTCTTGCGCAGTTAGAGTATTATCCGTAATCATCCGACCCGACACAAATGCCGATTGTGTCTCTGAAATCAGCTCTGGTAAGATCTTTTTCAACCGTTGACATAAAACCTTAGAGATAATTTTGTACCCCACATTACAAAGACTTATTGGACGAAACTGAACCATACGTGTAGGTCTTCCCTGCTTTGGGATGAGACAAATATTCGTCGAATTTAATCTTTCATCAAAACGTCAGTCGCAAAGAAAATTATTAACCAAATCCACCAATTCTCCTTTTATTATAGACCATGATTTCTGGCAGAACAGAGCTGTCATACCATCCGGACCAGGTGCTTTCCCTGGATTCATCATAAATAAAGCCCGTCAGACTTCTCCTTCTGATGCTTTTGCCGTTAGAGCCGAATTCATGTTACCCGTTACCAAAGCTGGAATCTCGTCTAAAACTTCTTCAATCCCCGAAGGGCTCGATGATGTAAATAACTCTTGAAAATAATCAACGGTTACCTCTTCAATTTGTTGATCCGTTGTGACCCATTCATCTGAGCTAGTATATAAGCCCATAATCCTATTTTGTGCTCTCCGTTGTTTAACTTGAGCATGAAAGAATTTTGTGTTTTTATCTCCTTCTCCCATCCATTGATTTCTACTTTTTTGTTGCCAAAATATTTCCTCATCTCTATAGGTTTTCTTAAGAGCTTTTGTTATTTCCATAAGTTCCGTTGGTGTACAATTGCGTCAAACATTTTGTTTAAGTTTGCAAAATGCAGTTGCAAATGTGTGTCTGTGGGTAGTCGATGGAAAGAAACAGAGACAAGACAACTGCATAGGTCGACATTAGTGATTTATTATTAATATTATTTTTTTTTTTTGTTTCTTGGGATCACTACAAAGAAACACGCTGGTTTCCGACCACCGTTTCCGACCACTGTTGTCTGTTTTATTTTCAACCAATTTCTGACGACCTACTTTTTACTCAGAAATTGGTCGGAAATATTTTAAATTTTCCGACTAAGCTGCTGTCATCGGAAGTGGGTCGGAATTACGGAAAATTCTCTGACTAAAAAGGTTGGTCGGAGAATGGTTGGAAATTTTGTCAAAAATAGACAGAAAAAAATTTAAACATTTCCGACAAAATTCCGTTAAACATATTTAAGGTTTCCGACGGATTTTTGACCACAGTGGTCGGAAATCGGGGCTTGGAAGTTCCAATGACCATGGTCGGCGATTCGTCGGAAACGTGTCTTTGTTGTTTCGATTCAATGATTCAAACTTAGTTTCAATGAATTTCTGTTTCCGACGAAATTCCGACCACGTTGGTCGGAAATTTGTCGAAAATAAAAATGCATTTCCCGACCAAATTCCAACCACGGTGGTCGGAAATTTGTCGAAAATAAAAATGCATTTTCTGACCACGGTGGTCAGAAATCAAAATATGTTTTCCTACGAATCTCTGACCACGGCGGTCGGAAATGTGTCTTTGTTATTTCGATTCAGTGATTCAAACATAGTTTTAATGAATTTATGTTTCCGACGAAATTAAGACCACGGTGGTCGGAAATTCGTCGGAAATGTTCCTTTGTTGTTTCGATTCAATGATTCAAATATAGTTTCAATGAATTTATGTTTCCGACGAAATTTCGACCACCGTGGTCGGAAATTCGTTGGAATTTTTTCTATATAAGCGCTCATATTCCTCACTAATCACAAATCAACTAGTCGCCGGAAAAAAAAAAGTGAACAATATAACAAAAACAATATGAATTTCCGAAGATCTTGGTTTTGATTTGTAGTTTTTATTTTCAAAATAATATGAACTTTTTTAATTTGTAGTTTTTAAAAATATATTTTTAGTTTTTAATTCTAAAATATAATTAGTTTTTAAATTATAATTTGTATTATTTTGTTTTTAAATATTTAGTCGGAAATTGGTCGGAAATGTTTTTCCGATCAATTTCCGACGATATTTAGTCCGATGATTTTCCGACAATTGTTGCCGACTTCTTCTCCGACGAAGCATTCCGACCACTCACTTCATCGGCAAAACTCCGACCAATTTCCGACCAAAATCAATTTCCGACCAAAATCAATTTCCGACCAAGGATTTCCGACCAATTTGAGTTAGTCGAAATTTGGTTGGAAAATACGATTTTCGACCAAATTCCGACGAAACCGGCAGTCGGAAAACGGCTTGTTTTCTTGTAGTGGATGTTGTATTTCTTGTATCAGTATCCCAAAATCTCTTGAACTCCGACATTATTTTTTATGAGCATAATTAATGAAATATATGCTCACAATTCATGAACAAAAACAATGAGAAGTGGATTAAGGAAAAGGTCATCAAGAATGTGTGAAATATACTTGCCTTCACGATTTTGTAAGCATACCGTACATGTGTCTTCTGTATCTACTTCAAGAATTATATTTTTCGTATTCTATTACAATCTATGTTACTTGTGAAACTGTTTTAGCTAAATACATAGATATTCTTATGGCGGTAACAATAAATGGTGAACTTATAAGTTATGAAAAGTCGGTTAAACATCGAGAATGACAGGAAGTGATAGCTAGTGAAATTGAAGCTCTTGGCAGCGACAGCGCCCACTACTTCTGAAGGTGAGTAGACCCTCTTGCCAGAGGTTTTAGCAAACCCACTACAAGTTAAGCATCAGTGCCAAAGCCCAGAAGTCTAAATGGTCTAAGTAAACAATATTGTTTCTAATAGAAATCGAATTCATGCATAGTATATGGTTAGAACGGTGCAATCTCCTTCTCATAGTGTTCGATCTCGTAGGTCGAACACGTTAATATCTTGTTTTTGTCGACTCAAGATATACTAAAATGTTGTTCGGCTAGTTTTTAAGCTTTCTTTTACTCTCCAATTTTCAGTAAAATCGTAAGCATCTGATGTAAAAACGTTTTTTTTTTTTTTGTTTTTGAATATAATTTAACATTGGTTAAAAAGAAAAAAAGAAAAAACTTGTTTTTGAAAAGGTCAGACGATTCTGCTAGTTCTTAGAAGAAGAAATCAGGGATATACGCTTACGCTGTTATAGTCACTACTCGTTTTGGCGACAAAAAATTATGCATCGACGTTGCCGTAATCAGACGTCATTACATACTTGGGAGTTGGGTTTCAGATAACTTCTACTTATAGCTTTCTTCTGTAGAGCTAATTTAATCAAACTTATAATTTTGGAAACAAACAATATTGCGGAGACAAAATTTAAACCTGTGATCTCGTTTACTTCCTTTGGTTTATGAGTTTTAAATACAAAACTCAATGTTTGATTTCATCAAACAACATGTATACACATGTACTCACTCTACCTCACATAAACCTACCCACACGAAACTCATCCTTCAAACGCAACAATAAAATTGAGAGAATCTTTTGGTTCAGTTGGTCAGTCAACATCATCAATATTTCCTTTTGGTAACAAAAAAATGGTACCTTTTTTTTATTTATGTCCAATTCAACCAACCCAATACAATAGCCACGTCTATATTTAACCAAACGATCCACTTCTTTTTGGTACACAATAAATGCTTCTTTTCAAAAATTCCCAACTTCCTCCAAATTTTCACATGAAAATTAGAACTTTCGTGCTACAAAGCATTTAATCACCAAAACCCAAAATACAGTAAAACAATTTTGATTCGCCCATAAGATAACAGAGAGAGAGAGAGAAGCTTGAAACTTTGACAATTTGACAATCTGAGATTGTAATTGAGCGGGACCAGTATCGAACGAAGCAAACAGAGATTGATTCTTTCTCCTTCCTCATCTTGATCCTCAGGTTTAGTCCCTTGACCCCATTTCTAGGTTTTCGAATTTGGGATACCAGAAAGGTTTCACTTTTTCGATTCTTTGTGACCCATATATTAGATTTTGATTCCGGGTTTTGGTCTTTGTATTCAGTTAGCTCTGTTTGACTCATTAATCCAATCAAAGCAAGAATCTTTACATGACGAACCAATTTGATGATGCGTTCGTCTCTTCAAGACAACTCCTTTTGCTTGCATCGATATTTTCCGGTGCTCTCATGTGCAAAATCGTAAGTCTTTTGGGTCTTCCTGTATGGTTCTCTTGTTTAGGTTTACGATGATGCAATAATCTTGATTTTGTTGTAACTTCTGGTTTGCTCAATTTTTGTGTTTGGTTGTTTTGAAGGTTTATGACTTGACTCGTTTCATAAGTCCATTGCTCTTCAGTGTTTATGGAAAACTCGACAGCAAAGTTAGAATGGAATGGAACAATAGGTTTAGATTCCTTATTCCCTGGTTTGAGTTTTTATCTTCTTTTGTGGATTGTGTTTTGAGCAAGATTAGAGATGTTTTTTTTTTGATTTTTCTCACAGGGGATTCTCAACTTTTCATGCTGTTTTTACTTCTGTGGCTTCAATCTATCTCTTGGTGATATCAGATCAATTTGATGAGAATGTTCATGGTGATGCAGTCATCAGTAGCACAACGAGGTTATCGGAATCTGTAATGGGGGTAGTTCTCAGGAAGCTCTCTAGAATTTCAACAACTGCTAGTGAGATTCACCGATGAGATCGTCTCTTATATCTTCGGTCTTTTTGCAGATCTCCTTAGGCTATTTTCTATCAGACTTGGCAATGATCTTTTGGCATTTTCCTACTCTTGGTGGTATTGAATACGTAAGTATGGACTAAGGCATTATATAATATTTACCATATTTGTTAATGAACGTTGATAAGAGTTGGCATTTAATTCCGGTTTGGCTGAATGGATTGGTATTAGCTAATAGTGTTTTCTTTTGTTACCTGTTTAAGGTTTTTCATCACTTCTTATCAATGTTCGCCATCATTCTTTCTGTCACAAGTGGGCAAAGTCAATTCTACATCTTCATAGTTCTCTTATCAGAGGCCACAACTCCGTTTGTTAATCTACGGTGGTAAGTTTTTGGATTTAGAAAGTCCCTTCACAAATCTCTGTTATTGGTTGTTAAAAATATGCACCGCCTCTAAACATCAAGTGTGGTAATGGCAGGTATTTGGATACCAGTGGTCAGAAAGACTCTAAGGCTTACATGCTGAACGGAATTGCCCTGTTCTTGGGTTGGCTGGTACTGCTAAATAGACCAAAACAAATATCTGTGTTCTAGCATTGGAGAAAAATAAACCGAATGTCTCTGCTTCTTTTCCAGGTTGCGAGGATCCTATTGTTTATCTACTTCTTTGTTCACATGTACCTCCATTTCCATCAGGTAAGTTCAATCCTGAGCTTGATGAGTAAAACAAACCAGAGAGGAAGATACAGTTTTTACAGACGTGAATCTAAAATGTTGGTATTGCGCCGCAGGTGAAGCAAGTGTTTCCACTTGGATTTTACAGCCTTCTTACGATACCACCGGCTCTAGCAGTGATGAATCTCATTTGGTTCTGGAAAATCACCAAAGGAATGATCAAAACACTCTCCAAGGCGAAAACATCGGGAATGAAGAAACAGTGATGGTTAGAAAGCTCTGCCTGCCCTGAAAAAGATTTTCGATTGCATTCACTTTAATCTTGTCCATGAAATTGATTTATATTCATGTTGTGATCGTCTTTGATGCCTTTTGGGATTTATCATGGGATTTGTATATTCAAACCTTTCAGCTGTTTCTTAGGTATTCAACTTGTAAAGTTAGAACCAGAATCAGTGTTTCACGTCACTCACATTTTTCATATTTTAATGTTACCAAATCGCAGAACGGTTTAGGTTCTGTTTGGTGTAAATCGGCTAGTACCGAATTAGCTTAGTACTTAGTAGTCATCGTCGAAGCCTCTTATAACAACACTTATCTTATCATATTGCTATCTTCATCATCACTACTTTATTTACTGACTTTGTGCTGTGTTTCTCTGCTGTATGCACTCATTAGACTATACGGTTCATCATTTTGATATAATGTTATTATACGCTTCCAACTTTCAAGGCTTCTCATACCATATTTAAATATTTCGTTTAGCTTTTATGATTTGATTTCTAGCACACACATTTATATAAGATACAAAACATAAAACTATGAATCATTTTGATAAATAATCGAGAATATTCTCAGTTTGGATGATTGTCTATTCTAGTTCTTGTTGGGCTTACTAAAATATCTTCATGGGCTTATTTGAAGAATATCTTTAGTGAAATTCATGTCCACTTTAACTTGACCCTTACCTTGTGTTTTTTTTTTTAATGCTTTTTGAACCCAATCTTTAGATCGATATTTCACAAAATCTCGACACAATAAATTGTTCGATCAATACTGTAACTATGTTTTGAACAGAAAAGCTTACACACACACAATATATTTTATTAATAAAACCAGACTCGTCTCCGAGGTAAAATACAACAGCAAACCAACAACGAAACACAAACCACACATAAAAGTGTATTATTACACAGACACAATATGACAAGGACACGACAAGTTCGCATCAGATTTATATAAACCGATGCCGAGCGTGGACTTATAGTCACATCGCCTTTTATTCATCACACAAGCTTCCAAAGCTTTTCATATCGTTACATAATCATACAGTAACAGTATCATGGAAAAGACTTGTAAACAAGTCTCTCACTTAACGACGAAAGCTCCTAACCTGACGAGGCGGGTCGGTCTCGCTATCGTTAAGCTTGACAGCTGTATAGACGGCTGCACCGGATACGCCACCGAGTATAGGAGCCACCAGATAAAGCCAAAGTGACCTGTAGTTTCCTGATGCAATGGCTGGTCCTAGAGTTCTTACTGGGTTCATAGATGCACCAGTCGATGGCCTGTCAAAAACTCGAATAAGTGTTTTAGAAACGTTTTTTGATGCAATGATTCTTAAAAATATGAAGCTTTAAAAGGCCTTTAATATGGACATACCCTGCGACAAGAATGTTGAGCATAACAGCGGCTCCAACAGCTATACCGGCCAACTCTCCAACCTGCTCATTAAACCCAATCAAGAAAAGAGAATTCCATTAAGGTTAGCAACATAAATCATTCCCACTTAAGCTATATAGGCTTTGATTTATTTGATTGTATGTATATTCGTATTTACGTTTAGATGTTATAATGAACACCATCTGATATATAGGGCTCCCATAACAAAGTTATGTTTTCCTAAAACTGTTTTTGGATATGTATAAAAGCCAAAACCCTAATTTTTTAAAGAAACATTTACAACGTAAATTTAAGTGAGATATAACATTTGCATTTGACATCCATATAGTTTGAGACCGTTCTAATTATAATAGTATGCCTTCTTTAAAATGTATCCACAACTCTTGAGTGTTTATAGTAAAAACAATTTATGTAAATTTTCAACGCAAAAAAACAAAAGCAAACGAATGGTGAAACTTTGTTTCCTATTCAATTTGCGTTTATAATCTGAAAAAAATCATGAAATTAGTATTTATAATAAAGAATATGATATACTGAACCAAAAATGTAAATTTTTTTTTTTTGATAAAATTTGGACCGAAACGTAAACATGCAAAAAGTTTTAGAGAAAGAGACTTACGGCACGAGTGTCGGTGGCGACGGCAGTGACAACAAAGAGGAGAATGAAAGTGATGATGAACTCAAGAGCAAAGGCTTGTCCGAGGCTAACAGATGGAACAGTGACACCTCCCGACATGAAAGGATGGAACGCTCCTTTGAGTGCGAATGCAGCGCAAATGGAAGCTGAGACTTGAGCCGCTATGTAAGCTGGCACGTGAATCCAAGGGAAATGCCTTAGAGCTGCGAATGCTATGGTCAGTGCTGGGTTTAGATGAGCCCCTGAGATGTGACCCGTTGATAGTATTATGATCATAACTGCGAGTCCCGCGCATGCTGCGTTACCGATTAGGGTTTCTGCTCCGTCGTATTTCTGGTTAACGATTGGACCAGCCGTTGCGGTGAATATCAAGATAAATGTTCCCACGAACTCGGCTCCAACCTGCATCACACACACAAAATAGCAATGATGAACATGTACTAGAGAGAAAGATAGCTGTTTCTTGTGTTACAAGAATACGCTTTTTGTTTTTCTTGAAAATGAAATTTATTCATCTCTTGATAACCGGAGGCTTTTGAGTCGAAGCCAGACTAATCATCGTCGGAGTATATGGAATAATGGAAATGACGAATTTAAGATGCTAGTCGATAGATATTCTTGACATTTAATGTGTTTACAGATGATTACAACTTAACTATAATCGAAATCACATTGAAAAGATTTGAACTAAAATATAGAACATTGTGAAATTTTCGACCATGAGACCATGAATTAGTTCAATATATTCTGTATCTTTATTGTTTTGTAATCTATGAAAATCAATGTATATAATGAAGAAGATACAAAGTAAATACATATCCAAGGGATCAAAGTTTGCGTCAGAGAAGACTATCAAAGATATATTATGTTACTGGTTAAATTTCCTAATTTCAAGTAAATACCCATAGTGACTAGAAGACCATTAAATTAGTTTCATATCTGGTTTCCAATTTTTTTAAATTCATCATACTTGATTAGTAAAATACAGTCAACGGTTAGTATATAGCGTATGATCTGTCCATATCTGCGCCCACGTTAACGAACGAGCATCAACCAATCAAAATATTAATCATAGGTTATATAAGGAACAAAAATCATAAATAATTAACACTAATCATATAGTAGTGTTGGATTGCGCTAAAAAAAAAGTCCATCCCGTGGCTGCTTCCGTCATGGACAAACCCAAAAGAATATGCTCACAACAATTAAATGAATCAAAAGACCTAACCAAAACCATACGTAACATAAAAGTCTTTCACAAAATCAAAAGTAAATTAAAACTGATGTGAAATTTAACTAATATGTATTCGTCATTTTTATCAGAAAAATATGTATTTGTCATTACAAAACAAAACCCATTAAATCTAATTATTTGTGTGACCCTTTTTTCGTCAAAAGATAAAAAACCATTATATCTATGCACAACTTGCGTATTTAATTTCAATTAACCAATTTAATGTCATCGCAGTCAAGACTATTAATTAATTAGCTCATTGTCACAAAAACAATATACTAACATATATACAATCCATAAAATTCAAATATGAGGAGAGTCGGTGTCAATTGAATAAATTAAGTTGAGTTCGAGTGGGCCTTCATTAGAGTTATACTATTATCTTATCTTAATTTTTAGACTTATTTGTGTTTACATTTATTTCACCCTCTTTCTATTTGCCGGTCTGATAAAATTTTCGGTTGCGACTGCTAGTTCATGTCGTGTTACAATCTCCTCCAAGTGTAACTGACGTAAACCCCTTAATAAAAATCGGTTACAAGAATAAAGAAATATTATATTTTGGTGACTACTACTCTCCATTTCAGAGCTTACCAAAAATCATAAATTTACGATCGATTTGTGAGTTTCCCTATATCATATCATATTTATATTGTCCCGATCTTCATTGATCTAAACTCGTTTATTCATTATTTTCCCAACCGTGGATCCCGGTGTTTTTTAATAGACGCACCAAATATTTAGATTTTTTTTTGTTACAATAAAGTAAAATATGAGAATATCTTTACTTTATTAAAAGTTTTATAACTATTATAAATTTTAGGCTTACAAAGGTTTCTTAGGAATTTAATAAAGGTTTACAACTTATTCAGATTTTCTTCATAAACTTTTCATAACACTTTCTAGTAATATTTATGATTTTGATGATACTTCTTCTTCTTTTTTTGTTTGCCAACAATATAAAATATGCGACTATGAATTAGAATGGTGATATAACAACATTACTAGCACAAACCACTGGTCGATATGTTTTACGGTCATTTGGATAAAATAATATATATATATATATATACTAAGAATTATAAGTAAAATAAAAAAAATTAAAAAAAGAGGAAGATGGCTAACCTTGCGAGTGAGGGAGACATCAGGAGAGGGAAAATCGGTGAAGCATGTGTCATGTTGACCCCAAGTTGATCCCATCACCGGCAAGCATTTGGATCGAGGCACTGGTTTCCGATGATCGAACGACATTGAATCCACTCTCATTCCCGTTATCAACGGCCCTCCCGGCGTTCCCGGCGTCGTAGGAGCCGGCGTAGGAGGAGCCGTCACTACCGGCCCCATCTCATCCTCCGGTGGAGCCATTTCCAACGTTTGTTTTGGTTTTTTTTTTTGTTTGTTTTTGAATATAAATCCTAAATTCTAATTTTTTTTGGTTTTTTTTTGGGGTGGGGAAATATATTGATGGAGGCAAAATTTACATGATTTGAAGTTTTTATAAATTTGGGTTTACACTTGTGTTTTAAACTTCGCCAGGACCAGTTTGACCAAACACAAGTTGAAACTAGAGAGATCAATAAATGAGAAAACTCATCAATCGATCAAAAACTTTTTTTTTTTTTGTTTTTTTTTTGGAGACGAAAATGGATCTAGGACTTAAATTTACATGCTTTCAAGGATTTTTATAAAGCTGTTACTACGTTTTAAGAAGAAGTAGAATGAAGATAGCCACCTCACAAAAAAAAAACAAACTCAGAAACCGAATCTTATAAAAAGCAAAGACAACAACAACACATAAAGATGCGTACGTTAGCACTGAACAAATACTGGTTCTTGAAACTGAGGTTCTAAAGAAAGATATAGAGAGAAGTTGTAAGAAGATGATGATGGGTTTGGTTAGTTTTTGAGCTTATGTTATATTTATATGTGTTTTTGTTCGAGACTATTATGCATTGAACCCAAAAAAATCATACATAAAAGAGTCAACTCCAATATTTTATTGCTTTTATATAACAGCTTCATTCATCTACTGACTCCCTTTTTCAGATTTTGATGATCTGCTAGAGTCACCGGTGCCTTTGTCACAGGCATACTCGTTACCGTTCGATCTAAGCAATCTCTCCGTTTGTGACGGTTAGGAATCGCACATGGGCCGTGACGGTATCACTCATTCGCCACCCCACGACCCTCCAATAATTGAATATAAAATTTATATTAAGTCTAGGGAAGAGCGATTGATTCGTGTAAACAATATTAAAATAGAACCAATTTCATTTTTTTAGTTTAAGTGTATCATAAATTTAATTATAACATTCTTGTTGTAAGATATTTTCTCTTTAACTAACCAGATATTAAATTTGAACATGATGATAACAAATCGACAATATTAACAGAAACAAATAAACTATAGTCGTAATATATGAATAAAAAGATGGGTTATATAAGTTTTATGGTAAAATGGGTTATATAAGTTATAAGTGAACATGCATGCATCAATGGAGAAACATAATCAAGGTTTTTCTTACGAACGACTCTGATAGATTAAAAGAGTATATCAAATTTTTGTTTTCGTTTCTCCATTCATTCTTGTTTATATATAGTTATATATCTTGCACCAATAAATAATCTTAAGAAGCTAAACAATTACGAGTCAAGGATAACATTTACTATTTTGGAAAAAAGTCGTTGAAGAAGGCAGATTAAAAATAATATTTATTTGGGTATATTCCGATCGCAAATATATTCAATGTAATAGTATAAGATTATATGACAAACAATACAATAAATAAATCAAATCAACCGGTTTAGTTCGTGAATTTGGCATTCGATGACATAAATCTATATATGCTCCTTCAAATTTCCTACCAATCAAGTTTTTTTTTTTTTTTTTTAACGCCCTACCAATTAAGCTTTTCTTATTTGGCCGTATTTTTCAAAATTATTTAGAAAATAAAAGCCTTATTAGTTTAGTGGTTGACCAAAAGGTTAATTAATGTTTTTACACCATTCTATTTTTAAAGATGGTTAATTATTACAGATTAATAAAACCAAACTTATTAGAGATTTTTAACGTGGTGTAGGTAGAGCTGTTCGTTATAGTCTCGTTTGTCAAAAAGTAATGTTGTCTATCGCGAGCATGGTGCATGGAGAACCATCTAACGTGGAAATTTTTGGTACAAGTAGAATTGTCAGTTGTGGAGTCATCTGTTAAATCGCTCGCTATGAAAAACTGCATGAATGATTTGCTAATCGTGAAATTAAGTTGATAATGTGCAATATCTTCAAATAATAATGTATGAGACGACAAATAAATATTTAGAAAACTATTAATTTTTATAGTCCCCTATTTTCTCGACTCCTTGACCAATCACATGAACTTTTATGACTTGATCGTCGAAAAATTTATGTATGCTCGAATTTTACCACGTCAGCTATTATCAGAAGGTTTCAAAGACCCTAAGAAACTTATAGTAACATGTCTCGGATGCGGGAACACCCACTTCTGTCTCCTCTATAATTCTTTCATAAGCAACCATTGTAGAGTGATGGTGACAATATATTCCAAAGCTTCTTGTATTCCAAATGTGTCATAACCCAAGAAGTAACCCGTAAAAGACTCGGTGGATCTCGATATTTCGTTCGTATCTTGGATATTCGTTCCAAGAGCAGCAATCTTCTTCAAGTTGTCCATGAGGTTTCTTATGACCTTGGCGGACTCACGTCCTTCGTTCTCCTCGACCATATAGGCATTTTCCTTTCAGTGATTTGCTTTGGCGACCACAGCGCGAGCCCTTGCCTCCACCACTTTCCCTTGAGTTACCTTAAACTCGACTTATGGTGCATTCGTACGACCAAACTTTTTGTCAAACAAATTTTGGACAACTTAAAGTTCTTATCAACTGGTGACCCCTACCTCCATGATCCACTAGCATGAAAATTGGCTGACTTTAGACTGCCTTTTGTCCCATATAGCTTCATTCGAAGATAATATATTAATATGCTTTGACAACTCTTGCCTCGGTAACGGACCACAACGTTCCATAATCCTACGAGATCATTTTAAACTAAAATCAAAATACCCAAAAACCTGATCTATGTTTTTACATTAATAAATTATCTATATTATCCAAAAAATCATAAAATTACCAATATTATTTAAACATGAATATGACTTTTATCTGTTCGGTTAGGGATTTGATATATCTGAATTATTCATATTGTATCCGTATTAACCGATTGTTTTAAAAATATATATTTTGGATGTAATTTTTGATAATCCTAAATATTTTTATTCAATCCGCGTATTTGCTATTATCCGATTTCTTATATTTAATCTGTGTATTTGCTATTATCCAATTTTTTTTATCCGAAGTGATCATACCTGCACGTATAAGATGGTATTAGAAAAATTGAAATGGAATTGGAGAAATTGGTGAATCTAGCTTAATTTAACTGATTTTTTCTTAACACCATTTATACTATATACCCTTTGTGAATATTTGTGTCAAAAATGTGCAAAAAACCCATATTGCTTTTTCTCGTCTGAATTTCTTATCTTTTTGCTATGACTTATGACTCTAATTTTTATTATTTTTTCTGCTGGTTTTGATGTAGCACCCGAATAGTGCTGCTTATGCAATTTATCCATTTTTTCCCAAAATAAAGAAAGATATTTTGATTATTTTCCTTTAGTTTATTCGAGTGACTTTCGTCGTAGGGTCTTGAGTTTTCTTTTTGTAGTGTACAAAATCATACCGTACATTAACAAAGTGAATGATTATTGCGAAACGTGGGGAGGAGCTTAATGAGTTGTATTATGTCAATAAAAAAAAAAAGGAGATTAGTCAAAGTGATTATTGCTTTGTTTTTTAGAATTAACCTAGAATATATTCCGTGTTATAGCACAGACAAATTGCAATTATAGAAAAATATCCAAAAATTATAAAATTAGTATATTAGAAAATTATAATTCTTCCAAAATTTTACAAAAATTATAATATCAGTTTTTCTAATATCGAATATTTGTAATATACGCGTAAACATTTTGTAATTAGAAATATAAAACCAATCTTTCATACTTGACGATATTGAAAATTTTCTTTTGGGAAAATTATATATAAAATCAGGATATTTTCTTTGATTTAACCGAAGAAAGAAGTAAAGTTTTGGAAGATTATTATGACATTCTACGATATTAAATAAGATTTTTGGAAAATATTAACTCAGGATATTCTAAGATTGATTTCGTAGAATATTTTATTCTGTTGAAAGATAGTATATCTATTAGCGATATTGGATATTACGAGATTTGAATTTGAATTATATTTTGTTCTGTTTTAATTACCAGATTTTACAATTTAAATAGATTTGAAAATTAAATTACAATGTTACATTGTTATGTTAAATTGTACATCATGTTAAACTAAGTCAGATATGAACTAATACTTTTAAATCTATTAATAGATTCGATATTATAAAGAGAAACTAACATTAACATTAACATTCCAAAAAACAAAGCGCAATATACATCAAATATGTTATTTTTAGAAAATAAAATTAAAATTTAATTTAATTTAATTATTGTGTTTTATTAAATCAACAAAATATTCCTATTTTCAACTAATTTTCCAAAAATTTAAAATAAATAAATTAAGTAAAAAAATTATAATCTATGAAGAAGTAAAAAAAATAAACAAATCGACACTTTACATAAATTATTCCTTAAAATTTTCCAAAACAAATCGCAATCCACATAAAATCTCTTATTTTTAGAAAATTAAATCAACATTTAATTTAATTTAATTAGTGTGTTTAATTAAATCAACAAAATCTTCATAAATCTATTATTAACTACTTTAAATTAATTAAATAAAACGAAAATTATATTTTAGAAAGAAATAAACAAAATCTATTTTTAACTACTTTTAAAAATTTTAAAATAAATTAATTAATTAAAACAAAAATTATAATCTAGAAAGAACTAAAAAAATCGACAATCTACATAAATTCTTTCTTAAAATTTTCAAAAAAAATCACAATTTACTTAAAATCTTTTATTTTTTAAAAATTAAATCAAAATTTAATTTAATTTAATTAGTGTGTTTAATTAAATCAACAAAATCTTCATAAAATCTATTTTTAACTACTTTTCAAAAAAAATTAAATTAATTAATCAATTAAAACAAAAATTATAATCTAGAAAAAAGTAAAAAAATTGATTAATAAAATAATTAATGACTAAACTACCCTTAATGAAAAATGATAATTTGTTCTTTCTTGTAAAGGCAATGTGATGTAAATATTAATATTTTGTAAGGTTATATTTATAAGTGTACTCCTTAAATAATATATAGGGAATACAAATAATTAATTAAGGGTTTAAGTACTTTAGTTACTTTAACTAGACATACTAAAAGAGATTCCTCCGACCGTCCAAATTAGCCTATTTTAGGGTAATTTACAGACAATTGGAAATATGTAATTAGTGGCAGAGAATGCTTGCTTTCTCATTCACGTCTTGATTGATATAATATTGTAATTTCTTCTTCGTTTCTATTCATTCATTGCCAAAAAGGAATCATCCTCCACAAACTTTAAATTTTCTTTTTTGATTCCGTTCACATATTGAAGTGAAGACTAAACCAATGGAGTCGCTATACGGAGGTCAATACCGGTTAAAATGGGTGGGCTAATCCGGTTCTGTAGCTTATGAGTTAAACCAAATGGATTTTGCGAGCAACTCTAAAACATTTATGTGCTTGACATATTCAAGAAAACTCTATGCGCTAAGCGAGCGGCGACCCAACTCCTAGCGCCTAAAACGCTTAATTGAAGATAAGGCGATTTTAGACGGTTTAAATATTTACAACAAAAAGCATATAAATATGATATTATAGATAAACATGTAAGAAAACATCTAGTAGAAAAATAGAAATATTAAATCGTAACAAAAATTAGACAAAACATACATTTAATTCATATTACACAACATATGAACTTTTAATAACCATGTATATCGAGCTAAATTTTATAAATTTAAATATACATACTCAGAAATTGAAAAATACACACAAAAAAAATAATAATAATTGATTAAAGATTTTGTAAGACCGCCTAAAAACACTTAAAATTGTTTAAATCCATTTAAAACAAAAATACATAATTTTAATGCGTAAAAAGTAACTTTGACGGTTTAGGCAGTCGTCTAAGCGTTGCCTAAGTTTCTAGCACGGGACCTAAGCACTAAACTGGCTTTTTAAACACTCATAAACCTGAATCCAAAGTGTCATGTATAGTGAAACTCTCTCTTGCCCGTTTTTCTAGGTAGTTTTCACCCATCAAGTTCCGTTGGTTTTGAGCTTTCATCTACCCGGTTTAGAAGATATCCTTCGGTCCATGGCGTTATCCAAGAGTTTTTTGACTTAAACCACCGGTTTTTTTTCTGTCTCCAACGGGGTTCCCCCCCCAAAGGAAGATCCGGCGACGCTTCTACTCATTTCTCTTCATCAATGGCGACCTGTAACTCCACTCATAAAGCTCCTCCATCGGTTGCATCTCTTCACAACACTCAAATCTCTCTGCCTCTGGGCAAGAACTGATTTATCCTGTTTCTTCAAGCTACCTGTCAAGTTAGCTTATCTGTCTCCTTCTTGCTCTGTTTAACACAGACAAGTTTGGAAGAACCTTTTCACTTCACGCAAGTTTTCAGCAAGCTACCTCCATCAACTGTGTAAATGGCAAGACGCTACACAGCTTCCGAGAAAGGAAAGCAAGTTGCACAGTATGACTCTCTCAAACCAAGAATCCAAGCCCTGTAGATCTGGTGAAAGAAAATAATCTCACTTTAATTGGAAGACTGACATACCCGGAAGCTCAAAGGATGTGGTCAATGATTCCTTTCTTCACCCAAAACTGGAAACTCAAGGGCAGAGCTGTTGGAGCTGACTTGGGTAGAGGCTACTTCCAGTTCAGGTTTGACATTGAAGAAGATCTCCTGCAAGTCTTGGAGAACAGACCATATCACTTTGCCCAATATATGGTAATTTTACAACGCTGGGAACCTACTATTTCTCATTATTTCCCTTGTTTGTTGCCAATGTGGATAAGAGTTAAGGGCCTCCCACTCCACTATTGGAAAAAGGAAATGCTCTTCAGGATAGCTAGCACTCTTGGTACTCTTGAAGCTCATGAGCTTACCTCACACTCTGCTAGAATTCGTGTCATAATCAACGGCCTTCAACCGATTATTCAAGAGATGGTGATTGAATTTGAAAATGGAAAAGAAACCACAATCCTCTTGGAGTATGAAAAGCTCAGGACTTGTTGTAACATCTGCCACCTCTTCACTCACGACGGGAAAAACTGTCCAATCAACCAACAAGAAAAAAAGTAAAAGACGTAAGGAAGCTGACTTGGACTCTGGGAAGGTATTGCCTCATCATTCCCCTAAGAAGCGTCACTCGCAACAGCACCGCAGGAGGAGACAAGACTTAGAGCATCGCCCTGTTTTTGGAAATCATCAATGTAACGACTACATCAGGCTTTCTGAGACTTGTGACTCAAAGAAGAGGTCTTATGATAGAACCTTCCTAGACCATGCACAAACTGAATGGAGACCAAGACCAGTAAGAAGATCTCCCGAACCCTACAGGAGTCGTGCAAGATACACCAATAGTCATCACTCCACCCAAAGCCGCAGTAGCTTTAAGGCTAGAGAGCCAACTGAGAACCTTGAAGCAAGAAATCACCACAGGGCTAATGAAGCTATCAGTCAAAGGTCAAACCAACCGGTATGGGTTGAGAAGAACAGAGCTGAATCTGTGCAAAGCCCGGAGAGATCAGTAACTCCAAAATCACGGCGTCCACCTTTAGAAAGAGACTTCAACATAGCAGACTATACTCCTCCACCAAGGAGAACTACCAAAGAAGTAATGGAAGAGCTGCGCGAGGTTACCATCCAATACATCTCCTGCGCGAACCCAACAGAGAGTGCTACTCGCAAACTTCGTGTCATGCAAGGATAATCAAGAGGTTATATGGCTGAAACTACAAATGTGATTCTCGATTCAGAACAGCTTCTTCACCATGGAGCAGGGGAAGCTGGTACTATACAAGCTGGAACTTTACTAGCGGAACCTTTACAAGCTGAAATAGAACAAGCGTCTATCGAAGCTGCGGGTGATATTCAAAGTGTGGCAAATCCCTCCCCGCCAGCTAAAGACTTTTCGGCACCTAAACCCAGAAGAGGTAGACCACCAATTCAGCATCGAAAGACTCAAGGCAGCCCCAATTCGTTGGCCAGAACTAGCGGTAAGAAAAGAAAAATTCAGCATCTAGCCAGATTTCCAAGAAGGGTTCCTGCCAAACAAAAACCAGAAGCACTCAGACCAAGAAATGCAAGAGGGCAAGCTTCAAAGACTACAAATTCTACCTCTCAAAGTAAGGATAATCAGAGAAAATGAATAAATGCTGGTCCATCTAATGCTCCATCTATAAAGCTCATTCCTCAGATCAACAAGAAGAAGTCGGATTTTCAAAATCCGACAACTCCTATTCCTTAAAAGTTATGAGCTGGAACTGTTGCGGGTTGGGAAATCCCGCTACAGTTCGTCGTCTGAAGAGAATTGCCAAAGACTTCTCTCCGGACATAATTTTTCTCATGGAAACAAAGAATCCCGATGATTACGTCCAAAAAATCATCTCTGAATTGTCTTATGATCATCACTTTCTGGTTTCACCCCACGGTGTGTGTGGAGGGGGACTGGCTCTTATTTGGAAAAAAAAATTAGAACTGATGGTTTGTCATTCTTCCCCAAACTTTATCGATACTTCTATCAGCCACAAGCGTATCAAAGCAAACACCACCTTTGTCTATGGCAAACCTGACAAACAAAAGCGGAAGGAAATTTGGAATCAAATCACAAGTCTGGCTGAATCACGAGATTTGCCATGGTTTCTCACAGGAGATTTCAACGAAATGCTTGATAACTCTGAAAAATTAGGCGGGCCAGTGATAACAGAACCAACTTTTAGAGACTTTCACCAATTTCCTTTTACATGTGACCTCTACGACCTGAAGCACTCCGGGAACAATCTTTCGTGGAGGGGAACGCGGTATGATCATAAAATCCTGTGTAGACTGGATAGAGCACTCTCAAACAGCGAGTGGATAGCAACATTTCCTGACAGTAGATGCCAATATTTGGAGTTTGAGGCATCGGACCATAGACCACTAATCTCATTTTTTTATAAAAAGAAACATGGTAAAGGTCTTTTTAAATTCAACAGGAGCCTGATAAACAATCCAGAGGTGCGAGAGATCATAGCTTAAGCTTGGAACAGTAACCCAACCAGCAAACTTGAAAATCGCCTTGGTGATTGTAGAAGAGCTGTCTCCCTATGGTGCAAAACAAATCAACAAAATCAGGGGAGAATTATTGAAGAAGCCCATGGTAGGCTTGATTTAGCAATGGCGGATTTGTCCTTGGATGAAGCTAAGATTCAGGAGATTCAGCAGGAACTCCATCTTGCCTACAAAAATGAAAAGAGTTATTGGCAGCAACGAAGTAGGCAGCAATGGCTTGCTCTTGGCGATAAAAATACTAGTTATTTTCACGCTATTACAAAAGGAATAAGAGCGGTTAATAAACTTACAACTATGGAAGATGAGCAAGGAAACAGCGTCCATGAGGATGGAGAAATTGCAAAACTGATTCATGACTTCTATGATAATTTATTCACTTCATCTCAACCGAGTTGCTTCAAAGTCACGAGAAGGCTCTCTCTCCTAAGATTTCTGCTTCACAAAACGAGGAATTAATCAAGATCCCACAACAGGAAGAAATCAAAAGAGCACTAAACAATATTCATGGTGGTAAAGCTCCAGGTCCGGATGATTTTTCCGAGAGTTTTTATTATGACCACTGGGAGATTACTAATGCAGCTGTCATCAACGAAGTTCAGACCTTTTTCAAGACAGGTTGTATGCCAAAAAACTTAAATCATACTCACATAAAGCTGATTCCAAAGTCTCACAGCCCCAAGAAGGTAGCAGATTATCGCCCAATAGCCTTGTGCAATGTTACTTACAAGATAATTGCTAAATCCTCACGTCGAGGATGAAAAGGGTCTTAGAGAAGATCATATCCCCCAACCAATCAGCTTTCGTTCCCGAAAGAGATATTGCTGACAACATTCTGATTACCCATGAGTCTCTACACTACTTAAAAATTTCGGGATAAAAAAAACGATATAGCATGGCGGTAAAGACAGATATGAGCAAGGCTTACGATAGAATTGAATGGAGTTTCCTCCATGTTGTTTTCAAAAGGCTCGGATTCCACGAAGTTTGGATAAATTGGGTCAACCAATGTGTCTCCTCGGTCACATACGAATTCCTAATTAACGGCTCAGCCCAAGGATTTGTTAAACCAAGCCGAGGATTACGACAAGGGGATCCGTTATCCCCATACCTCTTCATTCTCTGTAGCGAGGTGCTTTCGGGTTTATGTTCAAAGGCACAAGAAGAGGGTTCGTTTCTAGGGATCAGAGTGTCAAAACATAGTCTTCATGTTAACCATCTCCTCTTCGCGGATGACAATATGTTTTTCTGTAAAGCTATTAAGAAGGAATGCAAAGCTCTCCAGGTGATTCTACACCAATATGAGGAAGCGTCGGGACAGAAAATCAATATCGACAAGTCCAATATCACTTTTGCCTCAAAAACACCACAAGCCCTGAAAGATACAGCCAAGAACATCTTAGGGATAAGAAATGAAAGAGGTACAAGGAAATATTTGGGTCTACCTGAACTTTTTGGCAAGGAAAAAAGAGACCTCTTCAATTCCATTGTTGATCGAATCAAACAAAAAGCAACGAGCTGGTCCACAAAATGGCTTTTAGGTGCAGGAAAATTCACTATGATAAAAGCTGTTCTGACATCGATTCCCTCCTATTCCATGAGTTGCTTTCAACTACCAGCTGGCTTGAGCAAACAAATCCAATCCGCTCTTACAAGGTTCTGGTGGGATGCTAAACCGGAGAAAAAGAATACGTGTTGGGTTTCATGGGAAAAGCTGGCTAAACCAAAAGCAATGGGGGGACTCGGCTTCCGAGAAATCCAGGATTTTAACAATGCTCTACTAGCTAAGTTGGGGAGGAGAATCCTGAACAACCCAACTTCACTTCTAGCCAAAGTTCTTCTTGGAAAATACTGCCAGAAGGAGTCTTTCCTGAAATGTAAAACACCTAATTCATGCTCCCATGGTTGGCGAAGCATTATGGTGGGTAGAGATCTCTTGGAGCCACATATCATCAAAGCCATAGGGAGGGGTGATTTAATTAATATCTGGCAGGACCCTTGGCTCCCATTTGAGGAAGGAAGAACACCATACGGACCACCATCAAAGGAAACTGCAACTTTCACAGTTTCAGATCTCCTTGACAACAATACCAAGGAATGGAACAGAGCTTTAGTTGATGAAATCTTACCTTCCCTATCTGAGGAGATCATGTATCTCAGACCAAGCACACAAGGAACTGATGACTCTTATATATGGCTACCTACATTTTTAGGAACGTATTCTACAAAATCGGGTTACTATGCCCTTGCCAAGATACGAGAAGAGAAGAACAATTTCAGACATTTGAGAAGAGAATTTAACTGGATTCATAATCTATGGGGACAAGCTATCTCTCCCAAAGTCAAAATCTTCATGTGGAAAACACTGCAAAAGGCCTTACCCTTAGGAAAAAACCTGCAAATCAGAGGGATTTTAAGCAATGCAAAGTGTTTTAAATGTGATCAACAAGAAACAGCAGAACACTTGTTCCTTACCTGCAATTTCGCTCAACGAATCTGGAGAGATGCTCCTTTCAAATCCTCTCCGGTTTTTAATCAGGAGACAACTTTTGAGCAAACACTTATCACGGCAGCCAATCAGGTAACATTACCACCAGTTGGAGCTGGTAAGAGACCGTTGTTCCCATGGATCTGTTGGTCTCTTTGGAAAGCGAGAAATCTGCAAATATTCCAAAATCGATCAAGCACAAGTTCGGAAATCCTCACTAGAGCCAGCAGAGAAGCAGCAGATTGGGAAAGAGCACAGGAGGTCAAACCTGTAGTGAACAGATCCACGCCTAGCACAAGCAGAAATCAGTATTACCAATCAGAAGTATCAATTTTTACTGACGGCGCCTGGAATAGGTCTAACAATTGTGCTGGAATAGGTTGGGTTATCAAAAGAGGAGACGGAACTGAACTGGATCAGGGTGGTAAAGCGGTGGAGATGGTTAACACCCCGGTCATGGCTGAAGCTTTTGGGATCCTTAACGGCCTTACCTTAGCCAGAGAAAAAGGGTTTCACTCTATCAATCTGCGATCGGATTCATCTCAGCTAATTAACGCGATCAACGGAAGTTTCGAGCTTCGACGGTTTCATGGAATCATTGGTGATATCAGAGCGATAGCCAATACCTTCGTTTCTATCAATTTCCAGCACGTTCCTAGATTAGAAAACAAATTAGCTGATCAATTAGCAAAACAAAGTTTGTTTAGAGGCTTGCGAATTTCAGAAACTGGGCCTCGGCCCATTTGTGCGTAATCCGTCTTGATGAAATTGATTTATCGTTGACGACCAAAAAAAAAAAACACTCATAAACCTGATGGATTATGACCCATTTTATTATTATAAAAATTAATTAGTTTATAAAAAAAATAGTTGAGAAAACTTTTCATATATGTAAATGTTTTTTATATGTATACGTACCATAAAACCTTTCTAACTAATACTCAACTTTATAAATCTTTTTAAGACATTTTTTTTTCTTCCTCTTAACCTAGATACAAATTAACAAAGTTTATCATGAATAAATATTAGCTCATATTGGAAACTTTTTTTTTTTTTTTTCAAAGCTCATATCGGAAACCTATAATTTGACTCGTCCAATATTTTAAACAAGTATCTTCGTCGACCTGTGTCCGCTCATTCGCATATAGTCCGCTACCATGACCACTTGCCACTTCCTGCCATTTTTGATGACCACCATTGACAATTATAGTAGTCGTTAGCCGAAACTATTGACAATTATGCCATCAATGGCTATAATTTATATATAACTAATCCGGGTTGGTTAGAAATCAATCTAATGTGTTCAATAAGTCTTTTACTGTTTTAGGCACAGAAGAACTCGTATCCCTAGCTTAAAGAATAGAATTGCTGATTCTCTTGCAAAAAGAGGTCTGAATTTGCTTTTGTCGAATACAGATGTAAACAATTCGGATGTTTAATAGAAATGGAAGACTCTGTTGACCCAAAAAAAAAGGCATAGAAGAATTCATCTTGTTCTTGTACAATCGAAAACACCAACTTCTATTATTAGGTTATTATTAGCCATTTGCAAGATAAAAAAAAAATGCTAATAAGTTGGATGAAGGTATAATTCAATGCGTAGGTCATACAATAATGGCATGATACTATTATTGAATATCCATGTGTTATCAAAATGCCTTGGACAATACTTTAATTTATGCTAAGAAATTAATTGAATAATGGAAATAAATTTCATGATCTTAGTTTTGGGTATTGTTTTATACTATAGTAATAATTTACATTACTTTGGAGATTAATAAAAACAAATTAATGAATTATGGAAATAATGCATGATCTCTGTTTAGGTGTTGTTTTACAGTAATAAGTTACTATTAGTATTTTTTCGTAACTTGCTGTTGGATTTGTTTTCGTTCTAGGTGATTTGGAAATATATATACATGTTGAAATCATGTTCTCCAACTTAACATTTAAAGAACTAGTTTTTACAAGTATTAGAATATGACTAAAATCTATCCCAAAAAAAAAAAGATGACTAAAGAAACTTTTCAAGAAATTTTTATTTTTCCTGTTATTTTATCCAAAAATGGCTTTTACATGTTGTAGATACAGGTGCTAAAGTCCGGAGAGACTACGTATCAAGAGAAGTACTCGAAGAATGGTCACTTAAAGCAAATTATATCTATACCATAATTATGATTGTCTTTCTTTTTTAACTTAATCTAGATATTATTTCTCACTGATTATACTAGTCTAGTCTAGTGGCTGAAAAACATCTTTTTTCTTTTAACAACCAAACTCATTCACATTAATCACTTAAAGAAGATGAAAAAGCGAAAAACAAACTTAAAACTGAAGTAAATAGCAGATAAGACACTTTCCCAATGCGAAGACGTCAGCAGCTCGATAGATTTTACGGAGATCGGAAAGTGCGAAGATTGGAGAATCAACACTGAGTGAGATTCAAACTGCGAATAGAATGTTAACCAAAAAATTTTGTTCGTTAAATTGGGTGAAGATATCCATGATGCCAAAGATTTCGCCTTCGAGAGGGAGAAAAGTGGTCTAACACCGTTGACGGAGTGAAATGTGCAATTGACCCAACGACCGGTTAATGCGGGTGTTCGTTCGCTTAACGAATCATTCGTTAAGGAGGAAGTTAAAAGATTCCTGAAATGCGGAAAGGATCTCTCCCGATTGGAGGAGGAGGTTCGGATGAAAATCTCAAGGAAAAACATCATAGATTTGGGTTTTGGTACATGACACTTACGTAAAAAAATAGTCAAATGCAATATCATAGCAGATTGTCTTATTTCAGAAAATATTTTAATTAATAAGCAGTGTTACAAAAATGGTAACCACGAGTGGAAAATTTATAAATGAGAAGCACACGGAATTACAATAATAATGTCACTTCACTCTTATTTGAGAAAATATTTGTGGTTTATATGCACTCTTACAAATGGTATCTACGAGTGGAACAAAATTAGAATGAGAAGAACATGAGAGTACAGTAGAATGATTTTTTTTTTCTTGGAGTGATATATCACTTGAATTTGAAGAAAAAAAACTTCATTCTTATGATTGAAATCCAAAATATCTAAAAAGAAAAGAATACTCATAATCCCAAAGGAAGTTTCACTAGCTTTATTTGATGTTTTTAGAATCGGAGGATCTCAAACTAAATTCAGATTATTGTCCAAAAATTATAATTTAAAATATTCACAATAGAAAACTATGATTGAATTGTAGTATGAGTATTTGAATTTTGGTATTCATAGGTTTTTAAACTATTGTATCAGCTGGTGATTTTAGACCGATATTTGTATTATTAGATTTTCAACTGTTACATAAATTATGCAGTGATAAAAAATTGCATCCAACATATTTTTTTCGGAAAACTAATATCGATTGAGGTTCATGCTTGATTTCACTTAACTAAACCTTTGCAAATGTGAAATTTGAATTAGTGATGTACTATATCCCGTGATTAAACTGTATTTTGTTGCGGTCCATAAAATTATTAAAAAACATTATATATAAAAAAAGTAATCCAAAAGACAAGTTTCCCATACCAAAAAGTTCAAAAACACAAAAGTCACTTCAGACATAATGATGTGATGTTTGTCTATTTTCTCAACCATCCAAAATGGCCGTGGGAATTAAGACTACTTTTGACCTTAGATCACATTCATTCACTATTTAGTCCAACTCCATTCAAGAAGATTCTCAGTTCAATTATTCAACTCTTCGTTCCTTTCCCTATTCGCATGCATCTCTGTTTCTGACTTAGAGCCAACCTATTGGCGTTCTTATAATATTTAGCAAATCATACTTTTTGGATTAAGTACATCGAATTCTATTATTTTCACCATTTTAGCATCACAAAAATGTGCAATTTATTTGGTGTGATATATGAGCTAATTATTCTTAAACCATGGATTAATTAAGTTAAGAAATGAGCCTGTCATATGGTTTGAGCCGTTGTCTTAGAGAACACAACTAAAAACTACTTTCAAATACTTGCCAATGTTTTAAAATATGTTATACGCCAACCGAACATAAGATTATTGTATACTACATAAACCTATACGGGCTATACGTGGATGTTTATGTAGGAATTATTAAATATACACAAAACTTGATTAATATAATGCTTAGATAACTAAAAAAAATTATGGTCAAAAGATATAAGAATAATATTCATAATTGACACTAGAAGAATATCAAATTAGTAAAAAATTGAAATAATAGTCACAAAGTTACTAAATTTTGTAGAACTATATGTTTCATTGGAAAAATTCTTTACAAAACAACAGTATACATGGCACTTAAATGTCGTATATGCGAGGTTCAAAAAGCCAGTGCTTCAATACCATACTCTCATTTTCCCGTATAATTGTAAAGTATAGCATTAAAAAAGAATATAGTTTCTTACCATACATCGTGTATAGATACCACCATATGTAGGATCACACATACCATCAGAACATTGGTTGTCCATATGAACCCGTTTTTTTTTAGGGCTAAATCAGAACCATGGTTCTAGAAATCTGGAAGTTTAACCCCACAAGGTTTTATAAGCCCATATTTACATCTCCCAAGGCGAGATCAATCAGGTACATTGTCGTGCATATGTGCCATTACCAAAAAGGGCATCATGTCGACGGAGACGAGTGGGACCTTGTTTTGGGTAAGATTCCAAATGCAATCCCGCGGGAAAGTCGTCAAAAGGAACAGAAACATCGACCAATGAGAAGACATTATACATATATGCACACATCTACTCAAGATTGATGTGTCCAAATTATTGAGTCTATACAATATAACTAATTTGAGTTTTCAAAGTAAAACAGCTTACTCTCTACTTTCGTCAAGAATAGAGTTTGGCAAACGAAGAATCATTTCAACTGTTGATCAATAAGATAAAAGGTTTAAAATCAAGACCACCAAATTGGAAATCTAATCATCTACAGAAAAAAATGACAGAGACGCAATTGGAAATGACTAATAGCAGACTTATAAACAATTGTGCATAAGTAGAGAGACTTATAAACAATAATCTTATGTGCATATATTTACTTCAATCCGGGTTTGATATGGTTTAGGTTTTAGTTAGTAATCGGATTTTAATCAAATATATTAATTAAATGATTTTTGTCTTTTATTTTATGGTTCGATTCAGATTCAAATTTCGATTTTTCGAATTGAAATAATTTTCATTTAAACCATATTACGATATAGTTTGGTTTTTAAGATTGGGTTGGATCGGATCATATCGATTTGTCCGTATTAAACACCCTAAACACTATAATCACTATAATCCGAAGATAGTGTCCTACTCTTGCTTCAAGAGACAAAGCACCTTGTTCACAGGAAACTGAAAAAAAAAACTCTTTTAAAACAAGCCCATAGCTCACTTTCAAGGAAAATTCGTAATGGCGTTTTGGGCTTTCTCTTCCTTTGAACTTAATTTCATAACTTCAGGTATTTTAGTTTATTAGTTAGTTATTTCTCCTAGAAAGGCCTTTGATTGCTATGTTACTGTATCTTGAAGAAATTGAGAATCAGAGCCTTTGAAAGCACACTACAAGTCATAAACTTTGTTTCATTTTTACAGTGTCATGCTTCTGCTTTAAGCTTGACTTTACATTACATTGACATGAATACAAGTTCTCTTTCTCTGTAAGATTTTCAGACAAGACATCAATCAAAGTATCAAACAACGGATCAAAAACATTGATAAATGATAATTACACGAAATGTTATTTGCTGCTGCTATTCACAAAAACAAAACAGAGTATTTACATGGTTTTTCTTCTTGCTGGTTTTCCAAGGAACTCCTAAATGCATACCAACTGTATAGTGTTTGTTGTTCACGCAGCCCTAGCACACAAAATCTCAACTACATCGAAAACCGTGGATGCCTTTAGCTCAAACTCCTTTACCACAACTGAGGAAACTCAAACATGGGATTTTCTGTACAAGAGTTTCCGCTACTTGAGCAGCCAAAGGTCTTAGAGATTGTGGGCTACTGATACAAAGTGCAGCCACACTCAGCATTGTCTTTACCTCATCGATATCAAGATTGTCCCTTGACAACCTCGGATCCAAGAACTGTCTCACCTTGTCTTCTGCGATGTCTACACTCGAATCCAGAACCTCACTGATCAGTGGAGCGGCTATATGCACCAGCATCTCGCCTCTCTCAGCAGAAAACGCTTCTTTTCCTGAAACCAACTCAAGAACAACAACACCAAACCCATACATATCCATCTTCTTCGAAGCAATCCCGGTTTTTAAGTAGTGAGGGTCCGTATAACCCAGAGATCCCACCATTCTCACTTGTCTGGATCTAGGTGACATCATAGGAGGCTGAACCATCGAAGAGAACCCGACTTTAGCTGATCCAAAATCGCAGAGCTTGCAATCGAAGTTTTTGTCTAGGAGCACGTTGGATGATTTGATGTCCCCGTGCACAATCTGCGGGGTACATTTGTCGTGAATGTGTTCAATAGCTTGAACTAGCTGAAACGCAATCGCTATACGGTTCCTCCATGGCAAGACTTGCTTGCTATTGCAATGAAGCTTCTCTTGTAGATTTCCTTGAGGAAGATATTCAAGAAGAAGAGCACCATTCTCCTCTGAAATACAAAGACGAAGCCCATCAATTCATATGCAAATATGTCAAACCACTTGCTAAAACCAATAAAGATCAAGACTTTGATTCTAAGACACACTTAATCACTAATAAATTTGATCAAAAGCTCCAAATTTTGCAGAATCCAACTAAATTATCTACGAATTAGCTTAATCAAGACGACAACACAACTGATCAAAGTCTAAAATTTGCAGAATCTATGAGATATCAGAAGCAGTACCTGAATCATCGAAATAGCCGAGGAGCTTGACAATGTTAGGATGTTGAAGACGGAGCAAGATATCAAGCTCAAGTCTAAAGACCTGATAGAGACGGTGGCTACTAACGTGAACCTTGAGAGCCGCTTTGTCAGAGCCAGAGAAGTGAGCCATGTAGATACTACTATAACCACCAGAACCAATCAATCTAGAGAAATTGGAAGTGAGAGTTTCAACATCATCCCAGCTGTAACACGTCACACCAGATCCTTTGCTTGTGGGTTTGTCGGTGATCGTCTTCGATACATCAAATCGAACACAATTCAAGAAACAAGTCATTGGAAAAACAGAGCAGAAAAGAGCAAAACAGAGAAAAAATGAGTCTTTCTTTGATTTTAGAGTGTAGATGAATAGAAGAAGATGGGTTTGGTTAAGGTTTTATAAATTGTAACTACAGACAGAGGAAGAACAAGGGGATCGAAGACAGTTATGGATTTGGAGACAATGAGATTGTTGGATTTGTAAAGAAAGAAGAACGAAAAGGTTTGGACTTTGGATTGGGAGGCAGACTTTGACCGATTATTAATAAATCTGCCATTTTCGATGAATGAAACCTTCCTTCGAGGTAGCTAGCTCTCTGACGTTCTAACTACTACTCTTCTTTCAACTTGTGTTTCTTTACTTTTTTGGGGTTAAGCAAAACATTTAGCACATTTTTCTTTTCTTTTTGGACATTTTGTTAGTAGGAAAAGTAGTGGAGTATAAAAAACGATTAAGTCTTTGTCATATGTATATGACATCTTTTTTTTTTTTTTTTTTCCAATAACTAATACTCCCTCATTTCAAAATAAAAGATGTTTTATGTTTAAGATTCAAGATCATTTACTCTTCCATTGAGAATGCTTTTATTTTGAAATCTTAGACATTTTTTTTTAATTTTGAAATAAAAAAAGTATTAGGACATCTCCAACAAGTACATTCATTTTGAATTCTCATTTTCAAGGTGACACATCTTCAAAATAAGAGTTCTATGGTCACTTGGTCTAATAGTACACCATTACATCTATTTTTAATATTTTTTGCATTTTACATTATAGTTATCAATATTAACAATAATTAGTTATAATGATAAAACTTTTTATAAATAAATATAAAACATACATTAGAAAACAATTGCGTGAAATAATATATTTTTTTAAAATATGTTACATGATTATATGACAATATAAAATTACATATAAATAATTACAAAAGAAACATAAATTCATAAAATTACATGTAAAAATCCAAATTACTCAATAGAATTATTTCCATAATTTTGCTCAATGTAATATTGTTGTGTGTAAATTTTTTTTTTGTCAACATAAATTATATTAATTAAATATTTTGTTTAAATATTGTTTTTGTAATATTTTTATATATTACTCTTTCTGTTTCACAAAAAGTGTCATTTTGACATGTTTCACACAAATTAAGAAAACTATATAAATTTTTATTATACCCTTTATAAATGCATAAAAAATCTCTTTCTAATTAATAAGGTGAAATAATATAGATAAAAGGAAATTTAGTCTTAAAACTGTATTGAATATACAAAACGAAACTCTCTGTGAAACAAAAATAAAACCTTAAAATGATACTTTTTGTAAAAAATATATAAGTTGTAAGAGACTAAAAAAAATATGAGAAAGATTTTGAGGTTTTGAATAGTGCACGCTCAATTTGAGAGTGGGCATTTAAAAACTTAAAAAATAAGAGGTTCATGATTTGTTGGTGTTAAAAAAACCTCAAAATTTAAGAGTTTACGGGGTTGTTGGAAATGCCCTTAGTTATATAAAAAAAACAATTATATATATAAAAGATGTGATGTGATCGCTATATATATATATTTAACTCTTTCATACATACAACATGTCTATCATATTCATGTGAAGCTTTTTGATCATGTGACTATTTTTTATCAAGACACCTATGCCAATATTTCTTGGGATTATAGATTACAATGGTTTGTCCTAAAAAAAAATTACAACAGTTTGATATTTTTTTTTGGTTTGCAATGTTCTTTGTTTAGTGACTCATGCAGGATGTAGCGCGCCACATCTAAGATGTGGCGCATACTCCGTTGAAATTTATTAACTATGCTGATAAACAAAAAGCAAAACACTTGTCAATACATAAGTGGTTATGTTTTTTTTTTTAAAGATTGATTTTGCAAAACACTTGTCAATACATAAGTGGTCATGTTTTTATTTTTAAAGATTGATTTTACACGTGGCACATATTTATTGGTCGTTGAGATTCTACATTTGTTTTTCCTCTTAATCATTCAACATCAATTATTTCAAAATAATTCTACATATATATAAAAATATTTCTATACCAAAATTCATCATTTTTCATATTCTATAAATAGATATTTGTTTCATTTTATTTGGACACAGAAAAAAACCACCTTTTTTTACTAAATTTTTCTATTATTCTACAATAAACTTCCGTTTTGGTTTTAAAAATCGTTTTAGTTAAATGGATCCCAATAATAACCCTTTAAACACTCAATTTTCTTCTAATTACCCTTTTAACTACCCAAATCCCAACAATTATCCGCTTCAAAATCAGCCTTCCAACCAACCCCAACATATACCAAATTATGGGTATCCACCAAATTTCTTCATGTCATTTGCTGTTCCAAACCATCCTCCATATTACGGATCGAGGATGTCGTATTCATCTCAACCACCTCTATATTCTTCTACTCCAACGGGTAATAAATTTCCCGAATTTTCTACACAAATGGCTCTCAAGTAAAGTCACCCAAATGCAGAAGATTCAACTCCTTCTCGCCTGCCCAAAATGGACCACGAGCAAAATTTGGTGCTCTTAAGCGGATAGATTAAATATGAACGATTGTTGCAGTAAACCGTAGGTGATTCATATTGGGTAAGATTTCGAGTATGAATGAATTGCTCATTTGATCCTCCACGTGATGGTGACGCTGGATAATACATCAAAATTGGAGGTACTACACCTTTGAAGTGCTTCTAAGATTCTCAGTAAAGGAATCATACAACTGTATGAGCAAGAGTATCTCAGAACCCCAACTCAAGATGACTCGCAGAGAATTCTACGTGTTGTGAGATGCGAGGATTTCCTGGGATGATGAGTGTTGATCGATGCATCGAATGGAAAAATTGTCCCACAGCATGGGAAGTCAATTTACTCGGGAGATAAGGAACCACCACCGTTATTCTTCAAAGCGATCTCATGATTTATGGATCGACATGTTTTTTTGATGTTCGGGCACATCAACGCATATAACGCTTCTGCATCGCTCACCAAGATTCGATGTTGAACAGGAAAATACCAAGAGTGAACTTCTTCGTGAACCAACGTCCGTATAATATGGCATACTATCTAGCTGATGGTATATATCCTTCTTACCCTACTCAAATTGAAGTTTCTTCAAAGTGAACGCAGTATTTCGACAACGCCGTGAGGGATGTCGAAGGACATCGAACGTGCATTGGAGTGTCAGGCTCAATTTAAAATCATTCGAGAACCACCGCTGGGACATGATTTGGCTATCATCATGAGGTCATGTATCATATTGCATAATATGATTGTTGAGGATGAACGAGAGACATATGCTCAACATTGGACCGATTATGATCAATCTGAGGCAAATCTACTACACAACCATCATTCTCCGAGGTGCTACCGCATTTGAATCATGTTCGAAGCTAGATCCGAAGTCGTGATTCAAATGTGCATCACACATAAGCTGATCCAAACACATATGGGCACAATTCGAAATATTCCTGGTGAATGAGATTTTTAAGTTTGATGATCTATGCTAATTAAATTATGTTTGTTTCATTGGTGTTGTGTGTTTATTGTATTGCATTTTAAATTTTCGTCATTGTATGTGTTTTAATTATAATTATCTATATTTCTGATTTTTATTACCTGTATTTTTTTTAATCAAAATTTATTTCATAAAATTATTTAACTTTTATTAATTTTATTTTAATTTTAATCGATAATTAATTTTTCTAGCTAAAATATGTAATCACAAAAAAATAAAAACATAAAAAAATAATAAAAATATAATATAAATAGTGAGGTAGGGTGTTGTAATATTTTTAAAACAAAACCATTGTAAGTGGGTGTTGAATAATATGTGTTGAATAATGAAGTGGAAAAGAGAAAAGATGATGTGGAGTGTTAAAAGAGAAAAAAGAGGGTGTTGTAAACTTCAACCATTGTAGATAACCTTAGACATTTGAATGTGTTGTAATGTCTTATTCATTAGATGTTTCAGTTAAAAATTAAAAATATATAGAGAATTTCCATTAGATGTTTAAACTAAAAATAAAGGAAAAACGAGGAATTTCCATTAAATACTTTTCTGTTATAAATTAGAGAATTTTATGTTATAAACTAGAGAGTTTTAGAGAGATAAAGTTTAGAGAGATAGAACTTCTGTTCTTATTGATTTTCTTCTTTATGCTTACATATATATAGAAGGAGAAACTTAGAGACAAGAACTTACGAAGAACTTAAGAACGTAAGAAAGATATTAGATAATATTAAATAAAGATATTTTCTAACACTCCCCCTTATTTATTTAATATGTACTGCCTCGTTAAAAACTTTGTCATGGAAAAACCCAATGGAATAAAAACCATGATAAGGAAAAAAAAGTACAGTAACATATTCTCCCCTGAAAAACACTTCTTCTTCATATATCTCGTAGATGACGCATCCCAATACTATGAATATGCTTTTGAACATGGGGCGCCAGAAGATCGCTGAATTATCGCGAGACGATAATCGATTTCTTGATTTTTCTAACTTGTTGTAAGAAAAACCTCGTGGAATATGCTTATATCGGTGTGATATAACCTTCTTTAATTTAGCGACACATGCAACATTATCTTCGAATATGGTGGGGCTCTTACGTGGTTATGCCACAGATTCTGAATATGTTGGATTATGATCGAGCCACACGCATTCCTAGGCTTCGTGAGTTATGATCTGATAATTAGATGAAGAACTAGTTTGCTGAACGCCATGAGATTGCAGTCCCTCCTATAGTGAATATATATCCAGTTTGAGATCTTGCCTTATGTGGATCTGATAAATAACCTGCATCTGCAAAACCAACTAGACAAAATTTTGAATTTCTTGGATAATACAACCCTAAGTCAATTGTACTTTGAAGATAACGGAAAATATGTTTTATTCCATTCCAATGTGGGAACAAGCTATATGCGCATTAGAAGAAAAGCTATCTGGTCGTATGCAATTTGCAAGATACATAAGTCCACCAATAGCGCTCATATATGGTATTTCAGGACCCAATAATTATTCGTTATCTTCACATGGTCTTTGAGGATCTTTTTAGTATAATTAGATTGATGCACGAATATTCCATCTTGGAGGTGCTCTATCTGGAGCCCAAGACAAAACTTTGTCTTTCCAAGATCTTTCATTTCAAACTCGCCTTCATATGATTTTCGCTCTATCTTCAGTTCCAATTATATTCAAGTCGTCAACATATACAGCGATAATCACAAATCCATTCAAGGATTTCTTTATAAAAACGCAGGGGCATATTGTATCATTTACATAGCCCTTCTTTAAAAGGTATTCGCTTAAGCGATTAAACCACATGCGTACGGATTGTTTCAATCCATAAAGTGATTCGTTATTCGACGTAACATATATCTGTGACTCAATGCTTCAGTCATTTTTATTCCTTCTGTGATTTTTATATATATCTCATTATCAAGCGATCCATATAGATACGCTGTCACTACATCCATAAGATTCATTTCTAAATTTTGGGATGCAATCAAACTCATTAAATACCTGAACGTAATGATCCATTCGGAGAATATGTTTCTTCATAATCAATTCCAGCTTTGAGAGAAACCTCTCAACTTTTATATCTTGTGACCTCATTATTCTCATTTCGTTTTCTCACAAATACCCACTTGCATCCAACCGGTTTCATATCTTTAGGTGTAGTGACCATAGGTCCAAAAACATTTCTCTTATTAAGGGAGATTAATTCATTTTGCATGGCCATCCTCCATTTCTCCCGCGACCTTTTCCGACATTCTATGGACCTTGGCTCGGTCATCATTCTCATTATCAATTTATTTGGATACAGAGAATGAGAAAATTCCATGATCATCATCTATATCATTTCTTACCCATACTTTTCTATTTTGGGCATAATTTATGGAAATCTCATATTTTTCGATCATGTCCAGAAGATGCAATTCGCTGGAATGATTTGATCATAACGGGTTTGATAATTCATCATCACGAAGTTCATTATTCTCTCGCACAGAGTATATTCATTAACTCCGAATAATATAATCTTTCGTCGTATTGTTGTTGTAGTGATACATTTGATGAAATCGAGAGTTTTCTCAATCATATCATAATCACTTACTTTTCTCCACATAATATCATCCGAAGTAATTCAACAACGCAGAATTATAATCACTTACACTCTTATAATCCAAAACCAAGGTTCAACCACTCATAAGCCTTTGGTAAGATCACAAACCTTTGGTGATCAAACCTATCAGTGACGCAAAGATCCCTGGATCTTCTTTCGTGATATATTCATTTTTTAATTATCATGGAGGTGCGTAAAAATATCAGCTTTTGCCTTTTTCTCTGGGGCCATATTTTTGATCAATGGCATCCGTAAGCTCGTCGCTTAGATGTAACTTTCAGATCTAATGCCAATCATATAATTATTTCCAGACACATCAGGCGTATATCGAAGTTATTGTATTGTGATATCTTAAAACGCACTGATCGGATGAATACGACTTGTTCTTGGATTAGATAAGAGCAGTCGTGCTGATAACTGTAAACTGTAGAATTTTATGTTATAAACTAGAATTTTAGAGATAAAGTTTGAGAGATAACTTCGATTATTGAATTTTTTATCTTACATATATGAAAGAGAAACTTGATCAAGTAATTTCAGAAGAAAGTAATTTAGTAACGAAGTAAAAGATATTAGATAATATTAAATAAAGATATTTGAGAACCTTCTAAATCTTAGCGTACAATGTTTAAAATTTTACAGAGTCGGAGAAGAATCATTATCCCAATGTTCTTCTTTTCTCTTTTAAAAATATATTATTTTTGGCTCCAATATTTAATAATGTCGTCAAAACAAAAGATTAGATCTTCTGTCGCTTTCTTTGTCTTTCTCTTCAGAGAAAACGTGAAAGATGCTATTGTAGACTAAGTAACATACTCCATAAACCCAACCAAACACCGACAGTCTACTCTTAAATTTAATCGTACATATGTATATAGTAAACAAATAGGTTTGATGCCAAAAATAAATAGATAAAGAGGTTATTGTGACTGGGTCAGTAACGTATTAGGCTTAATAATTGTGGGTCTACGTGTTATTTTCTTTTAAAAGTATATAAGGTTGGACCTGGTCCGATTTGTGATGTGAAATAAGCAAATTTTGTTTTGACCTTGCATCCAACATTTAATGCACTATCTTCAACATTAGAAACCTTAGCTTAATGCAACATGTGCATAAAGATTTCGAATTGGACAAAAACATATAACAGCAAAATACTTAAACTCAACGTCCAATCCCATAAAACGAACTACCAAAGATTGACAACAAAAACAACCTCATGGTGGTTAAAGTGAAGGGTTTATCCAAGGGTTGGAGATCAAGGTTTAAGTCCTCCCATTTCGATATCGACATGTTTGACAATCGCCATGGCATATGATGAGGCAATAGATGTTGGATAGTGTATATTCTCATATCCAATCATATGAAAGAGTATTCCTTATGTATACGAAACGGTGCCTATGATTTAGGAAACTGATTGATGTGGTATTAGAATATATAATGTCAATGACAATGAGTGGAATAGACAGAAAACATTTTTCCAAGAACTCGATTTCTCTCCTCTGTTTGTCATGGTATCAAGAGCTATGGATCAACATTTTTTCTAAATTTTTTAAAAAAATTTCTAAGAACAGAAGAAAAGAGAGGTTTCTTCTTGATCTACCTCTCGTGTGAGTGATTGACTGAATACGTGAAATTGTCTATTTCGTATTCTGAACCAAGATTCTTCACAAACTGAAGATTCTTGACCTGATTTCAAATTGATTTGAAGTCTGAAAATCAGCAACCTAATCGAAGATGTCTTCGTCTGACTCTACGGTGGTTGGGTAGATCACGGATGAACAGTGGCAGCAAGTTCGTCGTCTCCTCAATGCTGGAAATGCAAACTCCACAGAACACTCTACTGGTACGTACTCGTCTAATTGGATTCTTGATGTGGGTGCATCGCACCATATGACTGGGATATTTCGAAAAATTGTCAAGTGTCCGTGATTTTGAGCCAGTCTTAGTAATATTAGGATATTTCTATCCTGTGTTTGTCAATAGAGAATCTAGTTATTCACTCTAACTATGATGTCACCAATTCAACGATTGATTCAGCGTATTCTGAGGATATGCCAACAAACAAAACCGAAATGTGTAGTTTGGTTGTCAAGCCTACACCCAACAGTAACGACTAGTTCTCATAGATGGTCACCATAGCCATCTTAAATGACATTCAAAATGGATAATTTAAATCAACAGAAGATAGTCCTCATTTGCCGAAATAGATCTATTTTGGAGAAGTAAGTAACCAACGGAATAATGAGATGAATCAGCAGCATATAGAATAGATAAGCGAGAGAGAGATGAGGACACCCAAATATCTAAACGGCCTTACGAGCAACGCATATGCTTGGTGAATATAGAACCTAAGATCCACTTTTAGCATGACAAGACACTCTTAGAAACAGAACATTTTCAAGACTAAGTTATCTCATATGTCTTCATTAAACTACACATGTGCTTGGTGAGCATATGACCTTTTAACTTCAACATATATTTTTCTCTTTTTGAACAGCTTCCAAAAACTATACAAATAATGAAATAAAGAACATTCTGAGAAAACTAACATACACCTAGTTTACGAAAATTTAATAAATATATTACTTGTGATTGTGTAAAAGATGGCAAGGAACCTCTGCAATATATCTTTGACACATTGTATGATACAAACTGTATCATAGAGCCTTAGACTCTTGCAAGCTACAAGCATCGAAGAATAAGGTTAACCTTAACTTGTCAAATTCATGAACTAATAGTGTATGAGAGAATCTTTTGAGTGCAAGGAGACGGATGTTCCAAAACAGAGCTAGTTCTCTTTTCTTATTCACAAAGCATCTCCACTATATGTATATATCCATACACCTTACGAAAGGTTCAAAACTTATCATGTAACTTAGCTCTAGACAACAAAAATAGTATCTCCGTTATATATAAACAAGGTTTTTGCCAAAATAAAGTTTTCAGAGATGGAAGAGAAACCATACGAGCAGTAGAGTAGAAGAACAAGACATTCGTTATAGGATCTTTGTTGGACAACAGACAGGTCTAGATGGAAATTAGAATCCTATTATATCAATGAAACATCTAACGATTCAAATCCTCAATAAAAGTTAAGTTCGCATGTTGTTGAAGCTCGGGAAGAACGTGTCAACTCCTTTATCATCTCGAGTTTTGGAACCAAACATGTATCAGACAAGATTGTTGCAGTCCTTAAGCGACACGCATAATACAGGAGAAAACAGATAACAGAACGAACTACAAAAGATAGACAACAAAGCCAAACAACTTTTTATTTCTACTTTGTGGAGATGTCCAAATCGGAATCCAAACTAATGTGTCAAGCTCAAAACTAAAGATTTAAGGATACAGTCTTATTTATAACACTATCATCTTCAAGATCTGACACTTAGAATCCTACAAATTGTCAGTCGAAATTGTACAAATACAGCATAAATTATCAAATAACAGCTGCCACTTCCATTTACACAGAAAAAACGATGTTCTTAGTATTCCAAAATCCCAGGATGTGACTTTTGTGGCCTAAGAAGACAAAAATTTATGAATTGCAAAAAAAAAAAAGACGGAGATATTAACAGATGAGACCTGTGAAGTCTAGTTAAGCTCTGCTTTGCTTTTACTTCTCTTCATCTTTGCCTTAATTCTTGACTTTGCCATCAGTGTCTCTACTGTGTTTATGAAGTTCCCAACTGCCATCACAACCAGAAGAATTCCACAAACCATCACCTGAAAATGACAACATCGACAACGTTCTCAACATTTATGTTACTTTTACTTCCTCTTTTTTAATCTCTATTCTCTATTGAATTAGGATTTCTCGGCTCATACCAGGAATAGATCCGTTGGAAACAATGGCACAAGAATGAAAATAATACCTGCCATTCAGTAACAACTCCAGTTACTTTTTTTCTTAGCAACAGCAGTCCAACGTATGCTTCAAACACCTGAGTTTTAGCAAAAGTTACAAACATTGTTAAGCCCAATAATTTAAACAGAAAACCTCAAAAGTACCAGCATGAACCGTGCAAAGTTTCATTTGGATTGTTGTGGAAAGAGCAAAGAGGTTCTACTGTACAAGCCATCTAAAAGATCTCATTAATATCAGAAAAGCTATTAAATATATGAAATATTTTGACTTCCAAATTTATACTTGCGACAATACAGAATCTATAGTTTTGAATGAGTTTCTTTGGATCTCCAAAGCCATGGAAATGTTCGCAGTAGTTAAAAAGAATGAAGGCACTAAAAGAGCCAGTAAACCAATCTAGCCTGGTGCACGGTAGAGAAAATGAAACGCTTTTAAAATGTTTTAGCATAAACTTGATTCATACATTTACAGAAAAAAAGCTAACCTGTAAAATGAACAGTATCGGACATAATAGCCATAGTTGTCCATCAACGCCAGCTGTTTCTCCCCATACGACATCCATTCTCTTAGCCTGAATATTAATCACAAGGCACACTTTAGAGCTATTTTACAAAAGCGGATAAAATTTTGGACTGAAGAAAAAATGTGCACATAATAAGGCACCTTTCCTAGTGCAATGCGAGTGTATAATCTTTGGCGTTGGTATCTGTTTTGCAGAAGCATGGCAACACCTTGCATCATAGCCCATTGCAGAAAGAGATGGACTCCTCTCTGTGAAGGGTTGAACTCAATCATGACATTTACTTTGCGAACTTTTAGTCTGCACAAAAAGAAATAACTCTAAGCATTACTTGTTTCTGGACACAGTTTGGTTGACCTTTGATTTCCCACGTGAGGCTGACAAGGGCCATAGCCATGGCACAATAGTGATGATATAGCCACCTGCAAAACCAAATCAAGTTCAGAGTTTAATTCACTCCCAACCCATGAGATAAGCCAAACGATACACCACTACATGAATCTATATAAGGAGATCCACTGCATAATAGCAATACTAAACCCCCACCCATTGAGGACTCCATGGAAGCTAAAGTTCTCTATTTCTAATCATGAAATATAGAGAGAGATCTAACATTTACTTGACAAAACCATATAAGCTACTACTTCCTGTACACATGTCTATGCTTCTATACCAAATGAAATAGAGCCTTTAGAGGAGAAATCTGAATGTTTGCCAATCACCATGCCACATGATTAGGCACATGTAGTTCTCTTCGATGGTCATGATAGCCATCTTCAATGACATTCAAAATAAATATATTACAACATTCAAAGATAGGTACATTTGCTAACTGCAAAGATTGAAACACACCAAAAAAAAAAAAATCTATTTTTGAGAAATAAATAAACAATAGAATAATTAGATAAATCAGCAGCATACGCATGTGCTTGGTGAATATAGAACTCAGGATCAACACAAGACTCTTAGAAACATAATATTTTCTAGACTTAGTTATGTCCTATGACTTTTATCAAACTACACATGTGCTTGGTTGAGCACCGCATAGGACCTATGTTCAACATATAGCATGACACATCACTCTGAGATGACACATTACTGTCTCCGAAATTAAAATTTATGTTCGACGATAACTAACAACGCATGACACAAAGAACACTACAAATTCAAATAACTTGGCAGCAAGAGCAAAGAAAAACTTAAGGGATCATAACACTCATAATCGAACGCATAAGAGTACCATGGACGAATATCGCTCCCATTTGCTCTTAATATGTTCTCTCGCATGGCCAACCCAGCATAGAGAAACAACAGCCAAGCCTGGTAAAAACAGATAAAAAATTACACTTTAATCTCAAGAACTCCAACACATACAATATTCAAGCAACCCAAAATAAAACTCTTAAATTACCTCGTAGAGCTGGACAGGAAACGCAGGCAAACATCCATTCCAATAATAAGATCTAAGGATTAAAAGTGTTGCAGGGAAAAAAAGAAAAAGAAGAGCAGTCTTGTCCTGTTTCATGGACAAAGAAAAAAAAAATCACACTGAGAAAAATCCGAAAACACGAAATCGACATTGAAGGACCCATGCAAGCAAAAAAAAAATACTAACTCTGTAGCTATTGTATTCTTCTTTAGCTTTGAGCTGAACATCTTTACGCAATGCTCGAACATTCAAAGGCCCCAAAAACATTCTCACGAACCGTCCTGCTAAGCTCAAATTGGGTCAATCGAAACCAAAATTGAATCCCCAAGATTAGACAATTGTAGTGATCTTAGAGAAAGAGAGAAGAAACCTTGAGGTTTGGATGGGAGAAATGAAGATGTCTCTCCATCAACAAGCATGCATCTAGCGCGATGCAGATCCTCTTCAAGCTACAAAATAGAGGATAAATTTCAATAACCGAGAAAAACCAAATCAAAAGGGAGAGATAAAGAGAGAGATTTTAAGAAGAAAAAATGCCTTGTCGACGAGCTTAGGATGGAGATTTTTGTTGGAGACGAGAGAAGAGTGGAGGCGACGGATTGAGGAATCAACGGCGGAGGCTTTTTCACGGAGAGAAAGCTCTTGTTGAGAAGAAGATGAGATGAAAGAAGCGGCTGAATCATGAAGCTCCTTTACCTCATCTATGATTCGTTTAACTTCTTCTTCAACTTCCATGGATGTTTGATGATGGCGAAGATGTGATCGGATTACGTCTTCTTCTGAGAAAATCTCAGGATTTGATTGAAATTGGTTTGTTCTCGAGAACGCAAGAAGATGAAATGTTTGAATCTGTTTTTTGTTTGTTAGTGTTTGCGTTTGAGTGTGATTAACGAAAATAGCATCAATCACACGCCCGTTCACACCCACACCTTTTTCTTCTTTTATCTTTGTTTTTTTTTTTATAAATAATTAAACAAAAATAAAAAAATATAATTAAGCATCAAATAAATTGAAATAATATTTTGCCTTCACTGTAGTACTAGGCTTTAAATTCATGATAGATTATAATTATAAGACTGACAAATAATATGGTTTCGGGAAGGACACAGATATTTTATAAGGATGGGCTGGTTTGCAGAGCAAGACGGTGGTGCCAGAATAATCATGGGCTCAAGGAGAGCAAGACGGTGGTGACAGGATAATCATGGGCTCAAGGAGTACGCACAAGAATCTTACACCTAGGTCATGCAGTGTATGCTATACCAACAGAGAATATTCGTAGGTTTTCTCATAGACGACGCTAAATTAGTGAAGATAATAACAGCACCACAAGACTGGCATGCGTTCGCGTTAGCCTTAAAAGAGATGAAAAAGACAAATGAGCGTTTCGATTTTTTTTGTCTATTTCTCTTATTTCTGTTCTTTAAATGGTAGAGCAGATAACCATTTAGTTGCATGGGCACATATTGTCTCCCTCAATATTTTTCATGATTTTTATTTATATAAACTCTAAATGCACAAAAAACTTGGGAAAAAAACAAAATAGAACAGAAATTACAAAATTGATCTAACAACAAAACTGTCGGAGTCGAGTGGCATAATGATGGCAACCTCTGAAAATTCATCATACTCTCTACTCTACGGTATTAAAAGATTATTATAGTCACTAGTTAGAAAAAATATATATATCTAACCAAAAAAAACCTTGATTCAAGAGTATGGCTGAAGCATGGACCAATATACGAGGTTTTGGTTTGTTTTTCTTATCGTCGTACGTTCTTACTTCTTCTTACTCGATTATTTTTGTTGGGTGAAGTTCATTTTTTAACGTCGGGTCAACTTACAATTCTAAAATAGAGAAAAAAATAGGATAGAATTTGGATGCTGATATCTATAGAAAGTAATAACTAGTAAGTAAGCTACTAGACTATATAACGTTGAATATTTGGTGTTTGAGTTGCAGGTGCATGCCTTTGAATGACAAGTTTGGTTTATATATGTAGAATTCTGTTCAATCCAAGTTTTAGTTTTGTTACGGTTTGAATTTTTCAGTTTCTTTTTAGAATAATAGTAATCAAAATTAAAGAAAATTTATTATTGATTGTAATATACATCTTGATTTTGGTTTAGGATATGAGTTTAATACTAATATTTTAGGATTTTTTTTTAATCATCTATAACTCACACACCCGCATAGAAATACTAAACTCAACTACTAAATACAAATTATTAAGGTTCGGTTCAATTTTATTGCTGTTGACAAAAGGAAATTTTGGTTCGATTTCAAAATTTCAGATTATGTATAAATAATTTAAATAAGTCTAACTAAACTAAATACAATTATAAAACTATGAAAAAATTATAATATATAAATTACGTAAAGTTACTTCTTCTAAAAAATGTTTTGAGTCTAAACCTAATAGTCATTAAACATGATTTAAAAAAAAAAACAGATAATTTTCGTAGAGAAAGAAAACGACAACAGAAAAGGAGAGTGAAGAGTTCCAAGATAGTTGGAACACTAGTTGTTGTTGTTGTTGTTGTTGTTGTTAGAAGGTTGACCAGTCCAATATGATTTAACAGCAACAAGTATCTTCTCAGGATTAAACGGACCTTTCTCATTATCCAGTATTCGACTCTTCCACTTCATTCCCTTCACTATCTTCTCTACCTTGTTCAACGTCTCCACATTATCTCTCAACACAACCGTTCCTTCTGGTCTCAATATTCGATCCATCTCCAACAATATCAAAGTCAAATCACACCTTACAACACAAAACATTCGATTAAATTGTGTTTTACGGATATGTGTTTGAGTTGCAAGTCCATAAAACCGTTACCTGCGTTCGTATAAGCTGAACAATCCTCCTGCATGAATCATATCATAAGTTCTTGGATACGTTGAGAATCCTTCACACCAATCTTGATATGTTCCGATCAATCCACGCTCGTAGATCACACCTAATGTTTGTTTCTCTGAATCGACCGGGACAACGTTCATGACCCATGAAGGATATTTCAGCATGGAAGCAGCGAATCCGCCGAGAAAAGCGTTCATGTCCATTATGTTCCTGAATCTTCCATGTGAAAGCTCTGGGATTATCTTCTTGTAATGTGCTATTCTCTCTTTCCAAACCTCGTTGTCCTCTCTAAATTTCTCTGCGTTCGTGTCTGGTATTGTTCCTCTGATGACTCTAGGAGGAACCGCGAATGCTCGGTCTGGCCAATCCTCCAGCGCACCGCCTGCAGATTCATCTGGATTGCTTGTATCTGGTAATGGTGTTATGCAAGATTCCAAGTCTTTGTACCTAAAAACAGAGAGATAAGTTTTGTAACCTAGTTCTTTCACAAAGTCAAGACTACCTTTAGAGATGGGAATTAGTATTACCAAGCGAAATCGGCGTTATCTGAGCTGCATATCGGAGGTGACTTAGTGTTTTGTTTGAGCTTTTTACACTCAATGTGATTGAGAGGCTTTTGCCAAATGGATAAGTCACCTTTTTCAGTCACTTTCTTCCAACAAAGACTCTTTGCTACATCTTCTATTGAATCTTGTTCTTTCTTCAAATCCTCCTCTGTTCTCTCCCAGCCTCTCCAGTACTGTTTCCAGTTAATCGGTGGTCCTGAGAGGATCCAGTAACCGCCCGGTCTTAAAACTCGGTCAACCTCCATTAGGTACAAACCATCTACAAAAGGTTTTGGTGTTATGTTCTTCCTCAGCTATGAACAGAAAAAGAGTAAAAATTAGCAGCAGAGACTCAAGTTTTCATTACCGTTTTTAAACCAAGGGATTAAACAACGAGAACAATGAGCAAGATCAAAAGCTCTAGCTGGATAAGGAAGCCTTCTTGATCCCATAATCCCGATTATCGCAGGAACTCCGCGTTCTAAAGCAAACTGGACCTGAGCTTCATGAGTGTCTCTTGGAGCAAAAGACACAGCCATAATGTCTCTTTTCAAGAGGAAAGCACCAAAACTCGCAACCTAATAGAAAAAAGATTGAATTAACCAATGAACAAAGGAGAGTATTCTCTTAAATTAAAAAACTTACACCACATCCAGTGTCAATAGCTGTTCTGACTCCACCATCAGTAAGAGGAATGAGCCTAGCAATGTCATCAATATAAGCGTCGGCTCCACGGGGAAACATAGTTCCGCCACCAGGGAATCTAAAGCGGTCGCCTTCTACTTGAATCCAGTTTTGAACTGCTTTCTCAACACTGAGCTCCTTGTGAGGGATGTTGTCATACCAAGCATAGTCTCTGCTTTGAGGCCATTTGAATGGAATCTTGTAGTTTGGCGGAGGAGGAATCAAACAATAGAGAAGCTCATCTTTTGAAGGACAATGTCTTTCTCTATATTTCATCATGTTCCTATCAAATCTCCTTCCTCTTTGTCGATCTTCGCAAGGAGTGTACTCACTGAGGGCTAAGTCACATGGTTCGAAGTACTTGATGGTTTGATTTGTTTCCTTGAGGTCAATCTGATTATGGCTTTTGAAATCTAATTCAGCTGACTCTGCAGATGAGGAAGAGGAAGAGGACGAAGAAGAAGAAGGATTTGATTGAGTCTCGCATCCCATTTTCGAGTAAGAAGATGGGACGGTATTGGCTTGCCATGCGCCTAAAACATAGAACAAAATGCAGAGTCCACTTACACCAAGAATCAAAGTTAGTTTCTTTCTTCTTGCTTCAGTTTGCTGATGATGACCACTGTTCTCTTTCGCCATTCTTGAGTGCAAAGACTGAAACTTTATCTGAGGCAGAGATTGAGATTGAGACAGACACAGAGAATAAAAGGCAAAATCAAATCCCTCTTAAATGTTGTAAAAGTTACAAATTATGATTAAAGAAGAAGAAGATGGAGAAGGGGAAGCCCATAGTGTATTTTTTTGTTAAGGAATGTCAAATGTGAATCATCATCATAGAAAGTAATGTGATAAGATTGTTGAACAAGAAAGAGACACAGTTAAAGGGGGAGATTTGTCTCTATTCTATAGCAAAAAAAGAGCTAAGAACAGTTAATTAGAGAGAAAATAGGAGGTTGACCAAGAACAACCTCATTTTCCTCTGTAGCCTCCTTTAATCTCGTTTTACCATATATATACAAACAAACATTGCATGTTGTATTGAATGAAACATTATGTCTATGCAATTACATAAATGCATGGAAATCCAATCTGAAACAATCACAAGATTTTCACCTTTTTCAATGTTGTGATTGATAGAATAATAAATCGGCCACATTTTTCTAGAGAAAATAATTGTACTCTAACAAAAATTTGTCTGTTACACTAAAGGAATGTTGATTAGTAATATTGATTCCCTTTAAAACCTAGGTTTTATGGACTGTTCAAACCATTTCTTCAGTAGAATGTTTAGGCTGTGGGCTTTTCTACTAAAGAGTTCAGATATCAACTAAGTATCATCTTACAAGCATAAGTAGAATCAATTTGATTCTCAGATTTTGACAACTTGGAACCAGTGAAAAACTGAAAATGTGGTTTTTTAAGGAAGCACAAAAACAAACCAATCAAGCAACATTTTCACTATGTCACTCACAAATCTGCAACCAAATTGAAGAATATAGGAAATATAGACATTCTTTCAAGGTCAATCAAATGGCATATAGCACAAAACAGTTACAACAGAGTATAAAAGATGTCTGTAAGAAGAGAATAAATAAAAAAACCAAACATAAGGGATAATGAGTTTGCATCATCAATGATTCAAAAAGAAAAACAAAACTACAAATCCAATAGAGAGATGTAAACAAAAGCTACGATGATATCACTTTTCCACCATATAAAATCTAATATAGCATTTTCAATAGCAAACTTCATTCCTCGACAGCAATTTTGCCCTTCTCGCTCACATAGATACCATCAAGAAACTTCCTAATATCCTTCTTTTTCACATGACATTTCTGCTCAAAGATCAAAACCATTATCAAAAAGAGAGTATTAACAAAGGTAAAGTCTGCAGCTTTTATTATGCATAACATGACAATACAATCAAACCCATCACAGATTTGCACAATGCCAACAACATTTAAAAAAAACCCATCTGTACATTTAAAATACTTTCTATCTCAGTTCAAGATTTCATAACATTTTAAGGCAAAGTCTGAAGCTTTACAACTAATAAAGGCAAAGTCTACAGCTTTACAATTGCAAAACATGACAATACGATCAAACCCATCACAGATTAGCACCATGGCAACAGCATTTTCAAGAAACCCATCTAACATTCACCATTTTTTCATTCTCAATGCAAGATTTCATAACATTGAAGGCTTAAAACAGACCAAGCACTAAAGAAAGTACCTGATTGATCAAAGCGCAAGACCGTGAAACTAGCTCAATATCATTTCCCTCAAGAACAATCTCATCCTTAACCTTCTCAGATCGAACAATCTTAACACCATCTAACATCTCAACCTTCCTCACCTGTTAATTCACAACAAATGTATCACTCTCAAATTCATCAACAGAACACCAAAATTGAATTAATTCAGATACACAAGGAATCAAGCACGAACCTTCTTCTCACCAAGGAAGTTACGAATCTCAATAGATTTGTTGTTACCATCAATTGAAGCATTAATTGGAAAATGAGCATACACAAACCTCATTTTATAAAGGAAACCTTGAGTAACACCAGCAATGAGATTGTTAACATGGCTTAGAGCAGTTCGAATCGAAGCACTTGTCTTACGCGTACCGAACCAAGAATCAATCTTAAGCTGACGTTTTCCAGTAACTTCGTCTTTGATTAACTGGAAATCGAGATTGAGATGCTTGAAGTCACGAGTGAGCTTACCTCGTGGACCTTCAACCTCAATGACCTTGGCGTTAACTTTAATGGCGATGCCGTCGGGAATGTCCATCGTCTCAGATGACAAAATGGTCTTCATTTTTACGTCTCTGAGGGGGAAACTCGGAGATGACGGCTTGAGGTTTAGGGTAATGGAGGTTTGGGTACAGAGAAACCCTAACGCATATATATAGGTCGTCCCTAGGTTTTGTTTTTGGTTTTGGGGTTTAATTTGAAATAGTTTGAACTAATTTTGTTTTTATTTTTTTGTATTCATTAAAATAGTAAAATATCAATTTACTCTTATTTTTTCTTCAAACTTAACTTTACTAATTTCAAATCAAAAATAGAAAGTCATTAAACAAAACTTTTGGAAAATAAATTATTACATAAGCAAAAATATGTCAAAGACGATAAAACAAATTACACGAAAGCAACCAATTTACAAAAAAAAATACAATAATCCATCGAAAATTTGCGACGAAATTGCATAGCATTTGCGACAAATATCTGTTCCTTCACAAATTTATGAAAGAAATAGTCCTCGCAAATTTGCAAAAGAATTTTTTTATTCACATCCCGCATATTTGCGAGAAAAATAGTAATAGAATATATTATTGCATACTAGATTAGGACCCTAGGTTGGTTTATAATTTAAGATTTTATTATCCGTATAAAAAGAACCAAAAACAAAAAAGTAGAAAACCAAATCAGATGACATGTGACAAAAAATGAAAATTAATTATTTTGATTATCTTATTTATTTATTAATTAATTTCTAATCAATTTTTCTCCTATATTTTCAAACATTTAGGTTTTATTATTCATATACGAATGAGATTATATTGAATGTGATAAAAAAAACTATAAAATTACATTAATTAGCCAACAATTTAGTAATAGATTATTCCTAGATTAAGAACTATGTGATACATGGGTTAACCAACCATAAATTTAAGCATGAAAAGTTTGGATATGAAATCTCAAAATATGCTTTTAAAGATTCACTTTGATATAAAAAAAAAATTAGTTTAAAGGTTTAAAGTATTTTATAGAACTGAGAATGGAGAATTCTTTTTGAGCTATCGACAATTCATTTGCTTCTAAGAAGAAAAAGTTAGCGTATTTTGGAGAATTTTTCCTTAACAACAATAGTGTAAATGTAAACCCTAAATTAAAAAATTTGAATACAAAAGTATGAATCTCTAAACCCAAAATCCTAAATCCTAACCCAAAATATTAAGTTAGAAACCCTAAAAATTAACTCTAAACCCGTAATTTATATTTTCTTAAAAGTATAGATTACACAAAAGAAAATTTCAGAAAATACGCCGAGTTTTATTTTTTTTAGAAAAAATATAGAGATAATTGCATAAAATAACTTTCATCATATTTGATATTACTAAACCAACCTATTCTTTTAAAGAGTTGGTAAAAAGACATAAAAACAAATACTTTGATTTTTTATTACAGAAATGCCATTAACAATCGTCTCTTTAGACCTCTCAGTCTCATTTTTTTCTACAACAAAAACAATCGTCTCTTTAGACCTTTCAGTCTCATTTAATTCTTCTCCTTATCTCCGTCTCTTTCTAGGGTTTCTCTCAAATCCAAATTCTTCAAACATGGCAGACGATTACTCAAGACGAATCCTTCTTGTTCGTTCTTAAAATCTCTTAAATTTTTTGTTTTTTAGTTGTGTTTATGGAATTAGGGTTAAGATTAAAATTAGGGTTTTGTTTTTTTTGTTCAGGTGGAGGCAAGTGTAGCTAGGCTTCTCCTCTGAGCTCCGTAGATCCTCTGCTCCTTAATGGTGGATTTTCTTTTTCTCAGCCAATTTTGTCCATTGCTCTCCTTTTCGTCGGAGCCATGGCTGGCTCGCTGGCTCTTCTAGTTCAGCTACAAGAATCCTTCGCCGCCGTAGCGGACGCTAATGCCGAAGATTCTGCGACAACAAAAACTAACTCACCGGCGAAGGAATCTGACCATGACGGAGACTTCGATCCGGAGGACCTGCATCTTCTCCGAAAACGGTTTCGTTTTCTCCTGGTTAGTCTCCTTTCGTTCTGCATACCTAAAACATGTAGGAGTTATTTACTCGAATTGATTAGACAAAGGTGACTGAAGAATGGGCTCATAAACACTAAGCACTTTATTGATGCTAGAATGCTGGAATGCTGACTTTGTTGTATGTTATGGTAGACTTTACTGTACGTTATGATAGACTTTACTGTATGTTATGGTAGACTTTTACTGTATGTTATGGTAAACTTTATTGTATGTTATGGTAGACTTTAGAGGTCTATTGGTAGACTTTTTAAGCGAGAACGAGCGACGACAATGACAAATCATCTTCGAACAAAAGTGTACGGTCTATGGAATGACAATGAGATGAAGCTTATGTACGGTCTTGGTATTGCAGTGATTGTTGTGGTCGTCCTTATCTATTTGTTTGTTTAAGTAGATAAGTATGTTGTTATGTTATGTTTGTTGTTTTTTGTTGTTGGTATTTCTATGCTTTGTAAGGAACCTTTTATGAATTTTTGAGTGAAAAAGTTCTAAGTACAAAACTACTAAAGGTACAAAGTTCTAGTAAACATCCAATAAGTTCTCGCAATGAAGTCTTCCCGTTGATTCTACTTCTTTCTCCTCTGAATCAGTCTAGCAAGACCACCCACTTGTAGTCATCACTACCGCGAGTCTTTGCTCATAGTCACGAATAAGCTTCTCCTATGTCATCTCAGCAATTCAAAGATGAGATTGACTGACTTCTATTCAGTAATCAGATAAGATTGATGGACAACATGATAGTAAAATACACAAACAAGTTTACTGAGGAGAGGCTTGGAAGATTCATAAGTTGTAAGGAATCAAATCTTGGATTCACAGCTAAAGAGTACTAAAGGTACAAAAAGTCAACCACCATGGGAGGTAAAGAAGTCTACCACCATGGGAGGTACAAAAATCTACCACCATGGGAGGTAAAAAAAGTCTATCACCATGGGAGGTAACAAAGTCTACCACCATGGGGAGGTATACAAGTCTACCGTAATACAAATTAAAATCTACCCAATCGGGAATATAAAGTCTACCAAAATTCTGGAAATCTACCAAATTAAGTCTTCCACTATGTGGACTTTTACCAAAACAGAATAAATCTACCGTGTGAGGTAAAAGTCTACCATAACCAACTGATCAGAAAGTCTACCATAAATAACGAGATAAATCTACCACGGGTTACAAAATCTACCATCGAAGTCACTTAAGTCTACTAGAAAACCTTAAGTCAACAAAAAAAATCATCAAGCCAACGCTGGTTAAAAAATCTACCGTTAAACAACATATAAGTCTACCGTTACATAGAAAATAATATCTACCGTAACATGAAAATGTAAGTCTACTATATCTTCCAATTAAACTCTACCGTAACTATGGTAGACTTATCCGCATAAATCTAACATAACTGACAAAGCCAAAGTCTACCGTTACATTTCAACTAAAATCTACCGTTTCGTTTAATATAAGTTTACCGTCAAAGCTGGTAGACTTTTCCAAGTAAGTCTACCACTTCACACAAAACAGAAGTCTACCGTCATTCTCTGGTAGAGTTTACCGTCCGAGCTCTTAAGTCTACCGTCATAGCTCTGGTAGACTTAAGTTTCCGCGCGCTGACGAGGCAGAAATTCATTAATGGCATTTTCGTTATTACGTTTTTTGTCACCAAACGAATTGAGGGTAAAACGGCCATTTAAAACAAAATTAGGTCTTTTCAGTAATATCCAAATATTAAGATCATTTTAATAATAAAATATAACAATAAGCGAACTTTTTCCGTGCCCTGAAAAATATACCTACGGATGAAAGTGTGTTATTTAATACTCAAAGATTTACATGTTGTTGTTTTTATACCCACGATTTCACAACAAAACAAAATATTCCAATTTTACCCATAGCCATCTCTATTAATTATTAATATATATATATATATATATTTAAAGGAAAATATATATTTTTAAAAAATATTAATTATAAATCTATTTTTTTTAAATATATAATACTTAGAAAATATTAGGGTTTTCTACAAAAAAAACCATCTAACTCGCTAATTTTTGGAGAAAATGGTCAAAATCAACCCAGACTATTTGCGATATGCTTTTTCATACCTGAACTATGATACCCGGTATTTTCATACCTAAACTATCAATTATTTCAAATTCACTACCTGAACTATGTTAACTTAGCCGATTCATACACATCACTTAACGATCGTTTACAGTGCGGACTCAACCGCCAATGTGGCAGAGAAAACGGTCAAAATCAACCTAAACTATTTGGGATACGCTTTTTCATACCTGAACTATGACACTCGACTTTTTTATACCTGAACCAACAATTATTTCAAATTTTAATCCTGAACTATGTTAATTTAGCTGATTCATATAAATTACTTAACGATGTTAATTAGTCGTCTAACGGTGCTTAAAAATTACAATTTCGGGAAAATAATAAAAAAAATAAATAAATACGCAAAAAATTTAGCTCTAGTTTAGACATCTTACTAGTTTCAAAACATAAGTTTTCTACTGTTTTAATGCATTTTTTCCCAAATTATTTTTCCCCAAATTAGCTAAAAATTATTTTTGTTATTAACTTGTAATTTTTCGCCAAAAATTTAAGCGCATTTGAGATAAAACAAAAATTTAAGTGTATTTATTTTTTCTAAAAATTTAAGCAACGTTAGACTACTAATTAATGTCGTTAAGTAATTTATATGAATCGGCTAAATTAACATAGTTCATGATTAAAATTTGAAATAATTAATGGTTCAGGTATGAAAAAGCCAAGTGTCATAGTTCAGGTATGAAAAAGCCGGGTGTCATAGTTCAAGTATGAAAAGCGTATCACAAATAATTTGGGTTGATTTTGACCATTTTTCTGTCACGTTGGTAGCTAAGTCAGCACCGTTAGACGATCGTTAAGTGAATTGTATGAATCGGCTAAATTAACATAGTTCAGGTAGTAAATTTGAAATAATTGATTGTTCAGGTATGAAAATGCCGAATATCATAGTTTAGATATGAAAAAATATATCGCAAAAAGTCTGAGTTGATTTTGGCTGTTTTCCCCTAATTTTTTTGTATGGTTTTTGGCCTTTGTAACAAGAAGAACAAACTAACAATTCTTCGGGCGTGCATATGTAATATATACATATGTATAATTATTTTTCTTTGATTGTATCAAAAATTAGTTAATTATATTTCTGAACGTGTACATATACTTTTCCTTGTCACAAGGCCAAAATCCTGATTCTAACTAAAACAACTTAACAACATTAATTAATAGTAAGGAAATGAAACAGAAGTGTGCATGAGCGTCGACGTGTCTAAGAGATCACGAGACTTGACAACAAAAAAGCTGCTTACTTTGCTTACATAACATCATCATCTCAATTTCGACATATTCCTTTCCGTAATTAAGCTAGTCTCTTGTTTACTCATGTCGCATTGTGTCTCTTCTCCTATCTCTAAAGCTTTCACCTATCTCTTTATATATATATTCCCATCATGTATATATTGAATCTAATAATTCTATGTTCTTTTCCAAAATCTTCGATCGTATATGTCTTCCTTGATAGTGAAAAGTCTGGGGTCCATTTTCTCTATCATTACAAGAATTTTCTCCTTTCGACGCCGTCCTGTGTCTAATCCAAGAACCACCACACATATAAGCTACTTCAGGATGTCTAAGAAACGTCCACTCTCTTTGCAGGTTATTTTTTTCTTTCTTTGAATATCCACCGCCGTTGTCGCCTAACCGCAACCACAATCATAGGCATGATCATTTGGTTTTTTGGTTTTTTTTTTCCAAATCCAGTCGATATACAAATAATAAATAAATATAATTTTAAATTTTATGGCGATTTGTTTATAGTCAAAGGTATCTTACATCATATTTAAAGAATATATATAGGTGATGATCAGCATTGTGCGTGTGAATAATCAATAGTTAAGAATATTGAAACAAAAATTACTGAAATATTTACTGTTATTATATGACATATAATGCATTATGAAATAAAATAGTAAAATGTGTTTATAGTAAGGATATATGAATGTGGAAAATTCGTCAAAAACTGTTGTTCCAAAAATGTCCTTCAGGTTACGTAAAAGTGGGGTGGCTATTTTGGTTTAATATCGGGTTCTGTTGGTTCAGTTATTTTGGTTATAGAAAAGTTTCAAACTGAAATCAACCAAATTTAATCCAGTTTGGTTTTAGTTCAGATCGATTTATGTTCGGTTCGGTTCAGTTTGGTTTGATTTTATTGCCCAAAATTTTAAAGCAAAAAAAACCCAACAATTTAAAACAAAACATAATTAGATTTTTGAAAATAAATAATATAAAAATATCAACAACGTTAGATGGCAATATCGTCCATTGATGTCATTAAGAAGAACCTATATCAAGTCAATAACTTGCATATAAATTAGACATAAACTCAAACAATAAACTATTATTTTATATTAAAGAGAATTAAATTCATTAAAATTTATTTTATATAAATTAACTAATTTAAAAAAGAAAAAATAACTAAATGTGTTGTGTCATAGAATTACATTTAGTAATTTATAATATCATTAATAATTTAATAAAAAATAGATTGGTTTACCGGTTCGGTTTGGTTTCAAATTGAACCGAACCGAACCGTTCGGGTTGAGAAGAACCTAATCGAGTGGTTTGGGTGTAGGCGCTGATTTGGTTTGGATCGGTTAAGTTCGGTTGGTTTGGTTTGGTTAAAATTCCCACCCCTAAGCAAAACAATGTTTATTTCATATATCCAATTACGGCGTTTCTCTAAGAAAACTAATGTTTTTAATTTTGACAAATGTGGCACATGGACTACTAGACGGTTGAGCTTAAGGTAAGAATGTGTTGCACTGGTTGCGTTAGGATCGTTAAGAACGCAATCTCCAAGCTCCGAGGTAAGTTATATACTTATATATATTGACATCAATATATACATATATATATGATCAATAATTGTTCTGGTTAACGACAAGTTTATATTTAATGATCTTGATTATTATTACAGGAGTTGATTCAGTGGAGGTGGAGAGAGAGCTAGGAAGAGTGAGAGTGGTGGGTTACGTTGACAGAAACAAAGTGCTCAAGGCCGTGAGGCGAGCTGGGAAGAGAGCTGAGTTTTGGCCATACCCTGAGCCTCCACTTTACTTCACATCTACTCAAAACTATTTTGTAGATCCTTCGAAAGAGTTTAAAGAGAGTTATAATTACTACAGACATGGCTACAATGGTACGGAGCAACATGGTAATATCCCCGTAGGTTCTCGTGGAGACGACAGAGTTAGTAATATGTTCAATGACGATAACGTCAATGCATGCCGTCTCATGTAACTACGTAACATAACGACTGAAAACATGGGGAAAAGTAGGTACCAATTATATCATACTATATATGGTTATACTTTCAAAGAATAAAACTAAGAGAATTCCGATGTTCTCGATATACTTGTATTATTACAATGTCACTTTATAGTGGTTTAAAAAAAATAAAATTCACTGTTTCTTATATTTATCGTATTCGCTATTACAAATGTTATTTCATGGTGGTTGTTTTTCAGTTTGTAATATTTTATATGTTTTAATTAACTTAGGAATTGAAGTTCCATTATATTATGTCCTCGCTTTTTATTGTAAAGACGGTCGTTGAGCGCAAGAGAGAAAGAGATCGGAAGCAAAAAGACGAATTTATATTCGAAATCGAGAAGTGAAGAAAGAAAGCAAATAACAAGTAAAAAATAATGAAACTTTAAATATGTTTTCTTGTTCGAATTAAATTTACTAGGTAATCAAGGGAACTGTTTCTTTGTGGTCGACTGGTCGTCGGAGACATGATTCCAATTTCAGTTGACAAAAATATAGTTCCAAAAAACACTATATTTCAGTAAAATTGTTGTGCTTTTCAAAAGGTTATTAGCATTTACCACATGGTACACCGTGATATAAAATTTTAATTCATTGTTTTATATATAATGATTTACTATTTATTAGGTTTTAAATTTCTTATTCACAAAAATATGTTTCTTCTTTTTGTATTTTTTATTATGAGTAACATAGTTGAAGGTTATAAATATCGTTGTTCGGTACTTCAGTTTTTGTATATATATATATATATTTTGGTTTTTTTTAAAAACTTTTAACGTATACAATTATCTATCGTATAAGATATATGATTACCATATGATCTGTTTTTGTCATATTTTCAATATCTAGTATTTTTGGTCTCTGAATCGTTAGTTTGTTTTTAATATGTTAGTCGAGTTAGATCATAATTGAATATGTATATGTGTATATTCAATTTATTATACACATCTCTTCTTCTTTTTTTTTGCCGACAATTGTTTAAAACTTAAAACGACTTGGAAGTCTAAACCGGGGGAACCGAGTGTACATAACTCACCTCCTGCGATATTACTCGTGCACTTACCGATAAGTTATCCGCTTGTATATTAAAACGACGTGGTATATATACATATCTCTATATATTGAAGATAATTTACTTAAGTTATTCTACATTTAATATAAATTTTTAATTGTAAACTATGATTAAAGTATAGTACTTTTTAATTAATAATAAATATTCATAGTAACATGGTTAATTTAGGTATCATGATACAAAAAATTGATTATATACCCCGATTACAAATTTCATGGCATACGGATTTTTATGACCCAATGCGGTTTTTTACAATATTATTCTCAAGTGCTATTTATTATTTTTAATTGATTTTTTTTTCATTTAGATTTTTGTTCAAAAAAATAAAAAATGCTCTTTCAAAATTTTAACTTAGTAAAAACTGATTAAATTTGGTTACTTTCTAAAAAAATATATAAACCAAGATATATATATATATATATATATATGTTTATGAGGGTTAGACAAAAAAATATTGACAAAATCGAAGATTTCTTATATTTAAATAAAATACTTATGAATATTTATAATTTTTCGATAAATTATACTGTTTAACAATAAAACTAAATTAAACCGAATAAAAATTATAAAAATTTGGACTTCTGTTAAATCAACTTTTCTACTCATTCAAATTAGAAATAATTTTAATATCTTTAATAATATGTCTTTGAACTATCATCCAAAATGTTTAGCCGATATGAGACGTTCATTTCATATTTTTTTCTTTACTAATTGTGTAAATTATATATGTTTTAAAAAATTAGAATCACAACATTTGCGAAAAAAATTTAGATTTTTATTTATTATATGAATTATGTATTGATTCAAATATTTTAAAAATATGATCAAACAAATATGAGAGGAGAAGTTTTAATAAAATCTTCGAAAAATCTCTAAATTAATTAAAGGAAATAATTTTGTTGACAAAGTCAGAGGAGAATTTTGTTTTTCAATATTTCTTTAAACAAATGGATCAATTGAAATCGAATTGCAGGTGATTTTGATTTCAATTATTTTAATTCCAAATTACTTTTTTCTAATTACAATTAAATATTTTCTACTTATAATTACAATGGTAATTGAAGTAAATAATTTTTTTTTATGATGAAATGTAATTTTCAATTAAAAAAGAGGGTATTTACAAGTGGGTGAAGGGAAAAAAACAGAGTTTAAAAAACTGAAGACTAAGAGAGTAAAAAACACGGAAAGAAGGTTTATTCATGCCCCGACAATTCAACTATGTTGAATTTATGCCCCGACTTTACCACGGTGCTAAAACATACACGATCTAAACAGAAATTTGAATTTCACTAGCCGACTTAAAGTTTTGTGCGTAATCATACAAATCGCCTAACTTCGTCAACGCACCGTTAATGGAAACTGACGTGGATTCCGACATGGCTTAGATGACGTCGTTTTATGCAAAACTCAGAGTCCACCTGTCTCCAAAACAACGTCGTTTTATGCTAAATTAAAATCCTCATGTGGCAGCCAAAAACGACGCTGTTCTATCCTTCTTCTTTGTTTCATTTTTTTCCCCAAATCGAAACCTAACTTCTTCCCCGATTCTTAAACCTTCTCCTCTTCCTTATGAATTAGAAATTGTAAAGAATTGTGAACCTGAATTGTAACTCGATTCTCCTTACCCTTCTTCTTCAGAGCCAGCAGCTTGTGCATAAATTACTTCATTTTCATGCTCTTTTTAACGTTGTAAAGCTGTAGAAAAGAGAAGCGTTTAATTACAATGCCTTTGTCTTTTTGTATTGTGAAGATATTGTACATTTTGTTAATTAAGAGGTTATCATCAGGAAGATTTGTAAACGGTATAAATTATTGGACATTTTTTCCTTCAATAGTCGAAGCTTTTTTCAATCTCCAAATAAGTTTTACAGAATAAGGTTTCACGAGTGGGGTTATTACGACGTCTTCGGGTTCCAGACTTGTTCATCAGAAGATTGATTATTTTCCTCATCTCTAGATGATGTTCCTGGTATTACCTTCATAGCTCTCTCCCCAAAGTCTTGAAGGTCTTCTTCTCCCACCTATCTGTGACCTAGCTCTAGATGCACCTGACCAGCTACTACTCCTTGAGCCACTTGACTCTGGTCTAAACACGCGGATAAGAAAGAACACTGTAGCCAGCCACCATCGTCAAACAGAATCCCATCGTCGTTACTTCATTCTTCTTTCATGCGTTAAGTTTGAATTCTTCCTTCTCACATGAAGAATTGAATTGAAGAAGAAGAATAAGGAAAATCGAGTTACAATTCAGATTCACAATTCATTTCAATTTCTAATTCAGCAGGAGAAGGAGAAGGTTTCAGAATCAGGGAAGAAGTTAGGTTTCGATTTGGGGAAAAAATGAAAGAAAAAAGAAGGATGGAACAGCGTCGTTTTTGGCTGCCACATAAGGATTTTCATTTAGCATAAAACGACGTCGTCTAAGCCACGTCTGAATCCACGTTAGCTTCCGTTAACGGTTCGTTGATGGAGTTAGGCGATTTGTAAGATTACGCACAAAACTTTAAGTCGGATAGTGAAATTCAAATTTCTATTTAGATCGTGTATGTTTTAGCACCGTGGTAAAGTCGGGGCATAAATTCAACATAATTGAATTGTCGGGGCATGAATACGCCTTCTTTCCTAAAAAACACAGTACTGAAATTTTGAAAAGTGGAAAAAAGAAGGAGGAGACCGTAAAAACAGAGTAAAGCAGAGTAGTTCTAAGATTGTGTTATTTGAAGCCATCGTTCTTGTAGTGCGTCATACTCTTCTTGGTTCTTTCCATGTCTTGATCGCAGAGCCGTGCGAACGTAGACAAATAGCATAAGCGATTTAAAAAAAAATGCCCCAGTTCAAATAAAATAAAAATATCTATATAAATAAACATCATTATCGTTAACAAAAACAAATAACAAAACAAACTAGTAAACAAATATTAGTTCTTAAACATTTGTCTTCCTTTTCTCTCCACAAAATCGTTAACCAAGATTTCAAAATCAATCTTTCTAACCAATTCTCTTTCGATGGATAATATAGCCAAGTCACTCAATCTTTTTGAGACATAGTCGAACGAAGATACGATTTGATCATCTTGAGCTTTGAAATTTTTTTTTCAGCAGATGCTACTGAAACCGGAATCATCAACAATATTCGGTAAGCAATACATGAGTTTGGATAACTTTTATTAATCTATACTTACAGTTACTAGTGTACTAGGAAGATTTTAGTTTAATATCATAAATTTAGATAATCCTATATTCAATATTCTGAAAAATAGGTAGTTGAGTTCAAATTTTAATACATCTAGATCGTTAAGCTGAAACCTCTTAATTGATATCTAAACACCCAATAATTAGCCAAAATCCAAACGAAAATTAAAAAAAAAACATACACGAACCTTGAGATTTCGGTGCGAGAAAGTCAGAAAGGTGATCTAGTTAAGAGAGAGAATGTTTCTAAGTTTTGTTTCTGGGTTTTGTTGTTGTCGCGAGAGAGAGAGAAAAAGCGTCAATTGAAGCACGTTTAATTGAGTTAACCAAGGAGACACACATTAGATTAGGTTATTTTTTTTAATTTGGGCCCTCATGGATTAAAGCTTTAGATAATACTATAAAATTTTAGAAAAAGAACATGCCCATTAATAAAAAAGTAATTGACTTCTTATGTTTAGAAACCCACTAAGAATAAACATATATGTCTATATATATATATAATCCCATAAATATATGCCCTTAATTTTTTAAAAAAATCTGCTGCCCTAAGCGAGTGTTTCTTTTCCTTCCACATTGGCACGGCCCTACTTGATCGTATACGATCAGAGATTGTCTTCTTAATGAACATAGCTAGTCCACTTTGGGGAAGGCCAGCCTTAGAGTGAAGCCGATTGTTTTGTTCTCTCCAAACAATATAGACAGTTGTTTGGAAGAGCATTCGGTAAATTGTGTTGTTGAGTCTACCTTTCTTGTTCTTGAGCATTGATTCAATTGTATATGTCCAATCCGGAGTAAGCGTTCTTCCTAAAAGTTTGGAGCAGAAGTTAGACCAAATTGTGAAGACGTATGGACAAGCGAAGAAGAGGTGATCCCTTGTCTCATTTCGTTCTCCACAAAGTTGACATGGATGAGCGGAACCCCATAGAGCAATTTTATTACCAGTTGTCAGCTTGTCTTGGATAGCAAGCCACGTGATGAAGGTGAAGCGTGGGACTGCATAGGGGAACCAAATAAGCTTTGACCATGTCGCAACGTGGTTCTGAATTCATACCTGGTTCCAAGTTGATTTCACCGCGAAGAAAGATTTATACTCTCCTGGTTTGCATCGCCACTTCGTGATGTCGGGACCAGCGTCGAGATATGGCAGGTTTAGTAGCTGAATTTGTTGAATGACTGACCTCAGGAGTGGGTCTCTGCATCTTCTGAAATTCCACTCGTTACCATCGCAAGCTTCAGCAACTTTTGCATACCTTGGTAGCCCTAGTTTCTGCCTGCTAGCCTCGCCAACGCAGTCCGCCAAGGAGATGAGATCAGTTCATGAGTCGGACCAAAAGTTTGTAGACAATCCATTCCTAATTTCAATTCGGAAAAAGTCTTTAGCAACATTACGAAGCTTTAGTAATTTGCGCCAGATCTATGATCCCTTTGAGGTGTGCTTTACCTCCCAAAACGATTGTTCTTTGAGCTTGACTCCAAATTTTAGTCTCTCTCTACAGACAAAATGTAAATGGTTTTATTTTAGGTAAATTTTCAAAACAACCCTCAAATTAACTAAAACATTACAAAGTAACCCAAACATATAATGTGTTGTCTTAATCAACCGATACAAAAAAAAAGAAAGAAAGAAAAGAATTAATTAGTTAGATGCTTATTTTTGTATTTTGTCATAAATAGAAGATTATTATGAAAACTTTGATTAGTCTGTGGGTTGTTTTGCAATTTGCTTTTCTGAATTTGGGTTCCTGAAACCTTCTGATGAAACTAGAGTGTTTTGGTTTGTCGTGTAACAAAAAACCATGAGGATTTTTCGTGTTCGCCGGCGGAGATATCGCGCGCAGAAACGTTGACACTCTCTCTCGACCGCGAATTTTTCCTCGGAGACCAGAAATATGGCGACGGAGCTGGAAGAGCTTGTTGAATTTTTGACATCTCCTTCTCCGCCGGTAAGCTTTTACATTTGGTTTCATCTGTTTCTAAGCTATGAGGATGCGCCGACAAATTTAGATCCTAGGGTTTTTGTGACCGGTGATTCTGATTGAATGAAGAGACAAACATGTAGGTGAAGAAAGCTGCGGTGGAGATTGTTAGTGGATTAACTGGTTCGGAGGAGGGTTTACAATCTCTATCCAAGTATTCTGAGATTCTTCTTCCAGAACGGTCTTCCATCCCCCTGACAATACAATGAAAGATGTTTTAATACAATGGCTTACAGTAACGATCAAAGATGAATCTGTTACACAGAGAGATTGGCTCATTCATCCAGGGACCTGATAACGCAACTTCTGAGGCCAAGGAGCAGAAAAAGCTCTCTTGAAACCTTGCTTAATCTCAGCTGGAGTTCTCTTGAGCCCTGAACTTGAAACAGAAAACAACTTGAGAACATATGAAATTGGTTTTTGAACGGATCCAACTAAGATTTTCATGATGTTCCATATACAAAAAAAGCCAAATAAAATGAAAGATTTAAATACATTTTACTGGAGATTGAGCCCATTATTAACCATCATTTTTCTAATCCTTTGCCCATTGGTTTATAAAGCATGCTTTGATGAAAACACATTATCTTTTTCTGGTTCTATGAGATCACGAAATTCGGATATATTAATTTGTAACAATCCCAAATTAGAATTACTTGGTCTTGAATTCTATTAAAAGTGTTTTACAGGAATGCTAATATTTTATATTTCTCAAGTTGAACTATAAGATTACATCCATTCTCATAACTAAACAAATTAAAATAAAATTCGCAGACTCTTCAATATTAATTTAAATCTCCACATTCTTATTTGATGATTTTGTGTTGTTTTTAGGGTTTAAGGCATGTGTAACATGTATTTATATTTAATCTGGTATGATTTTTTTTTTTGTCAACAATGTAATATTATGAGTTTATTATTTAAGGTTTAAATTATAGAGTTTGATTAGGGTTTAGTGTTTGATCATCGATTATGATCGATGACTACTACTTCTCATCAACGAGATGGCATAATTTAGTTCATAATTTCATATGTTACAACTATTTTAATAGTTACAATTTAAGGCTATACCTATTTTAATAGTATGACTTTTGTTGTTTCAGAACTTGGGAACCACAGTGAGAGACGTGCTTAAAATATTGCATCTACAATTTTTTTTGTTACAGTCATTTTAAAATGTCTAACATGAAAAACAATTTACTTTATTTGCTGGAAACATATGATCATTGATAAAGATTTTTAGCCACAATATATAGGCGTAGTACAGCCATAGCCATCGTGTTAAAATCGGAGTATTTGTAGCTTAGTAGCTAGCGTAACATCATTTTTGATTTCTTATTTTGAATTGAATGTTAACTGACCTTCTGCGAGCCTCACAACAAGCATCAAATCTTATTTTCAAACTTAGGAATTACAATCCTGAACTCTTTCTCGCTGCACCAATTTGGATTTGAGATCTTGGAGACATTTTAACCAGCCACGCAAGAGAGAACAATAGACAAGGAAACAGACAGAATTTCAGTCGAAAACAAAGAATAAACGAAATCCAAAAAAAAAAAAAGACAAATTCCATATATTTTTAAGAAAAGGGTTATGGGCTCTAAGCCTCTAAGTCCAAATGAAATGAAAGCTAAAAAAGAAAAGACAAAGGAGAGGAAGAATAATAGGGTTGCAAAATTAAAGAGGTGTAAATAAAGTAAATTAAAGAGACTTACAAAGCTGAGTGACTGTCCCAGATGTCAAGTCTCAGGTAAAAATGTGAACCATATGCTATTTGAATGCTCCTTTGCGAGACTAGTGTGGGCATTGTCCCTTGTAGGACACTTGTTTTTCCCTATTGCAGATGAATCTTTGTTTGAGAACTTAAGTCGTCTCTTATTGCCCTCTTTTCATAATCCAGAAGATGCTCAGGAGAAAGAGAGATACTATCTATGGCCATGGGTGCTGCTGGAAAAGGAGAAACGACCTCATCTTCTCAGGTCAGGACTGTGATGCAGAAAAGCTAAACAGGAAAGCCAAGGAAGTTGCTGAAGAATGGTTAACTGCCAATTCAAAGACAGAGACCCCTTCTGGCCTGAGCAGTAGACCGGCAAATTCTGGGAGGAAGAGATGGCTACCACCTGCACCCAACTACCTCAAACGCAATGTTGATGGGTCTTGGCGACAAGACAGTGCCTCTTGTGGTGTAAGCTGGATTCTACGTGATCATACCGGACATGTGAGACAATATGAAGCTAAATGCTTTCCAAGACTAAGCTCATCTTTAGAAACAGAGGCTACTGCTTTGGTTTGGGCTGTGGGATGTCTCTATCGACAAGGAAGATCCAATGTCATCTTTGAGACGGATTGCAAGGAACTGAAGGAAGCAGTCCTTAATCCTGGCATTTGGCCCCGTCTTCACACCTTTACTTCTGAGATCAACGAGATGGCGAGGGATGGTCGTAACTTTGGCTTCCAATTTGCGCACCGAGAAGGAAACTTGTGCCGACGCAATGACAAAACACGTTTCTTCCTGTCCTATCTATTTTGCTACTATTGATGCTTCTTTGCCCTTTTGGATCAGGTCTCTAGTAGACCATGATAAGCAGTGTAATAACTTTTGCTCTTTGGTTTAATTGAATGTGGTTTATGTTAAAAAAAAAAAATAAAGTAAACTTGGTCTGAGTTTCCAATGAGTTTCTCTGTCTCTCTCCTCCGCATCGATTCCTGAGGATTGGTAAATCCCTGAGCAGGAAGGAAGGATTTGACGTGATCATTTCACGAGGTACTCACTGTAATTATTATTGTTTTTTTTGTGCATTTGATTTGATGAAATCTATAATATTGTGTATAAATTTTTTTCGTTTTCATTATTTTTTTAAAAATATATAAAAAATTAAATCAGTGTAATTATTACTAGGTGATTACGCGGGATTAAATATTTATAATATTTTTTTTGAAAATTAATAAATTAAATAAACATTTCTAAATATTTTAATTTTAATAGTGTACTATTGGATATATAATTAAAGTCTAAAATTAAGGTTTTTACATATTTATGTTACTAATTAATTATTTAATTAAAATAATATCTTTTAAAAATTGAATTTAAGAAACAATAAAACAAATTTTCATAAATAAATAAAGATAATTTAGATAACAGTTTATATATGATTGATCTAATGACATATTATGTAATTGGACTAGTAATTAATGTCGTATAAGATATATTCGGGTGTGCCATGGGAGAATATTTCTCATGGGGAATATTACTCTGGCGATGCCACATCAGCGTGGCAATGCTGTAATATTCATTTTATTTTGTTAAAATGATTCTCAAATTAATATATAGGAGATTGCTATTTTTTTTTTGTCATTGTGATTTGATTTGACAAAATCTGTAATCTTCTGTTTTAAAGATTTTTTTTGGTTTTGATTAGTTTTATAAATATAAAAAATAAAAATCACAATGATAGCAAAGATATATATTTTTTTTCTATAGATTATGATAAATATTAATGTTTATTTGTGTCTATACTTTCAGGGTAACAAAATTTAAGCATGAATTAAGAAATAACATATCTCAAAATTTCAAAGACTTGTGAAAATAGGTGAATTGAAGATTATCCAAGGATTTGGAGTTATTAATGTTTTTATCTTTGTGTTTAGTTTTTGGATTATTTTAAAAATTTTAATTTAATATGTCCATATATGAAAACTTCAACCCGTGCATAAGCACGTGAAAGGACCCACACGGAAGAGTATACGCAATTAAAAAAAAACTCTTTTTTTAAGCATTCGACACCACCTTATCATCCTAATATGCATCATGACAAGTCCAAAACATTAGCATACTAAGCATACGAGTTTATAAACAAAATGATTATACAAGGAAACCCATTACGCCTAGATCATCCATCTTCCTTCTCGGCCTTGGTTCCACGAGCTTCACTACTAAGACTTCTCTTTGTCTGTACCTGCACCAAAAGAGGCRCGTAAGCATTGATAATGCTTAGTGAGGCGGTCCTCCCGTCCCACAGCGATATGAACATACAACTACCAAACTTACCRCAATCAATATGCAATTGTAAACAATCAACCATATCATGATAGAGCTCTATCGTCACACACACAACACCCAACTTGGACTAACCATAAGTTACACCCATATGGTAAAGCCCTACATCACACATCAATCACGAAAAATCTAATAATTGTATGACTACGCTACGGTCACGCACTCACCTCGGTTTGACGATTAGAAACAATGATCTTCTACACTTCAAGCTTACTCTCTATTTGGCTCTTATTCAACCAACACCAAGGTATCGCCAAAACCCTAACAAAAGATCATCAAAATACTTCTCAAATGATGATAACCAGCTCTCAAACTTGGATTATCCAAACCCCCAAATCGGATTCTTCTTCTCAAAAACAGAGCTTTGGCAAGCTTATCATATCTCTTGCCCTAGATCAAATTTAAGAATTTCCTTCGGTGAACTTCAAGATCAAAGTCTCAACAACCTATCTACCAGATTTCAGCCCAAACAAACAAGAATTGAGTGCCCAATCACTCCATCAAACTAGCCCCGTCGCTACAGCCCAAACAGGGTAGTCTAGGGAGAAAAGTTATATCTCCCAAACCACTCAACAAAATCCCACGAAATTTGGTAGACAACTAGGCAAGAGATTGAAAAACTTACCCACAAAATCTCAGCTCAAACCGTGCTCGTTTACTAGGTCGGTCGGACCTCACAAATTCGCCCAAAAACTCTGTTTTCTCACCTTTTTCTCCCTTCCTCTCCTTCCTTTCTCTTCTCCTTTCTCTTCTCCTTTCTCTTCTCCTTCTTCCTCTCTTTCTTTCTCTCCTTTCCTCTCTTCTTTTCTCTCTCTAAGTCTAGATATTTCTTGTCCAATTGAAGAAATGAGAAGAAGAGTGTAGAAATCTTGAGAAGGAGGCAGAACATGTACATGTATGTGCTTGTTGTTTAATCAAATTAAACAAAAAAAATAAACAAAGCAACGATTAATTCTCAATTGATTTCTCTCCGCCGGTTTAGCGATTCCGTCTAAACTTTTCCAAATATTTGAGACATCTCACCTCCCAAAATATTTCTTCGACTCTGCCACAATTCCCTTAAAACCAATTACATCTATTCGATCAATCTTTGATCGAATCAACCCATCTACCGCCCTGAGGGCCATCACGAGCTCATTGCTCCATACTCGGTTCAACAACATCCCCGGATTTACATCGCAAGATCCTATGTGGTCACAACGGCTAACCTGGCCGAACTAATCAACCCCCGATTCAACGAGTTAAGTCATCAAACGACCTAGTACATTAATCCAATCACCCAATAATCCTAATCGAACCACCCGGTTAGATTAAATCGCCCATAATCCTAACTCCACATCATTAGAGTTAAATACCACCTAACTCTATCGACCGTCATTAGATTAAATACCACATAATCCTAATGACCTCGCCGATAATTAAATATCACATACTACCGACCCAACCACATAATAGGATCTATTGACGAAACCCAAAATCCTCGAACCAAGGAACGAATAGCCAATCACACACATGAATTACCACATCATATGCTCCGTCGATACATGAAATACCACATCATGTACTCGACACCCCAATACATGAAATACCACATCATGTATTACAACTCACAATTAATCCATCATATTATTAATCATTGAAAATACAATATCCCGAGGGTTACAACAACAACAATTAAATACAACTCGAGAGGACGACTTAGGAACACGGATGTTGCTACCTCCCCACTCTAGTTTCGCCTCGAATCTCAAGCCGCATTGCCTGAACCACTGGAGAATTTAGTCCTTATCCTGCCCTCTTCAACCCCCTCCACAATCCCAAAGGATCCTCACCTCGGGAGCTCTTCTCCTCCCGCAACCTTGATTCTGCGATCTAGAATCCTCACTGTCTCGCCTCAACCCTCAAACTGGCGACAACTCGTGGAACTTCCGGTAACCCGATCATCCCTATGCAAACACTTCTTCAGCTTAGACACATGGAACACATCATGAAATGCTCAGACGCTGGCAACTCCAGCCTGTAGAACAGTCTAACGCTGCTCCACCACTGAACGGTCCCAAATATCTGCTCAACTTGCTTCGAAAATGACTGTTAGAACCTCGAGCATCGCCATCTTAAGATAAACCATATCCCCTATGGCGAACTCAAACTCTCTCCTGCGGTTATCTGCATAACTCTTCTGACGATCCTGAGCCTCCTTCATGTTGATCCTCAAGACTCGGATCTTCTCTCTGCCCCTCGCACTCAAACTCGCCATACATGCTTCGCTCCCCACTGGGCCCAGATAATGGCGCCCTGCCTCCCATACGTAGCCTCATATGGTGCCACGATACTCGCCTCGATAACTGTTATTGTACGCAAACTACCTGATCAGATAATCAGCCCAATGGCCACCCCAATCCAGCACACACATCCTCAAAAGATCCTGAGAGTCTAGTCCCTCTCGATGTCCGTCCTGCCCAGGATGATACGTTGTACTCATGTGTACCTTAGTACCTCTTTCTCGAACTCTCGCCAGAAAACCGATGTGAACTTACCGTCACGGTCGATAATGCTCCAGTACACCATGTAATCTCACAATCTCATGATGTACCTTCTCGCCAAAACTCGCGCCCCGTCCGTCTTCCTTATGGCTAGGAAGTGAGCATCTTAGTCGATCAACAATAACCCAAATAGCATCTCGCCCGAGAATTGTAACTCCACAAAGTCCATCGTCACCATATCCCACTTCCATTCCGGAATGGGTAAACTCTGTAACAATCCACTGGGAACCTGATGCTCGGCCTTCACTAGCTCACAAGTCTCACAACTAGCCACCCATTTGGCCACATCTCTCTTCATCCCAACCAAATGGTAATACCGCTTCAAATTTCTATACATCTTAGTCGCCCCGGGATGAATAGAGAACCGACTCTGGTGTGCCTCTCGAAGAATATCTCTCCTCAACTCTTCGTCGTTAGGCACACATACTCGTCCATGGACCAAAATGGTTCCATTATTCGACATCTCATACTCAGATTTCTCATCCTTAGAAGCTTTAATCAAAGCCTCATCCTTCTCTTGTGCCGCCCGCACTCTACTCAAGATATCCGCTTGATTAGCCACTTCTAACCCCAACGGCTCTAACTCATCAGAAACGACACATAGCTGCAAGGTACTAATCATGCTCAACAAATCCTCGGCATCCTTCTCTGTACTTGCAGCTACTCGCTTCCTGCTCAAGGCATCAGCAACGAGATTAGCTTTCCCCGGGTGATAAGCTATCTCAAGATCATAGTCTGCCATAAGCTGCATCCATCTCCTCTGTCTCAAGTTCAACTCAGGCTGAGTGAATACGTACTTGAGACTCTTATGATCCGTGAACACTTGCACTTTACCACTATACAAATATGATCTCCATATCTTTAAGACAAACACCACCACAGCCATCTCTAAGTCATGGGTCGGATAATTAGCTTCATGCTTCCTCAACTGTCTCGAAGCATAAGCAATGACCTTCCCTTGCTGCATCAAAACATAACCCAAACCTAACCGCGATGCATCCGTATAAACCACATATGGCTCCTTAGGATCCGGTAAGGTCATTACTGGCGCGGTAGTCAACATCTCCTTAAGTCTCAAGAAGCTCTCCTCACACTTCTGAGACCAAACAAAGAGAACATCTTTCCCCGTCAACTTCGTCATAGGCTGAGCGATACTCGCAAAACCTTTGACGAATCTCCTGTAATAACCAGCTAGACCAAGAAAACTTCTTATCTCCGTAGCATTCTCAGGCCTCGGCCATTCCTTGATGGCCTTAATCTTCTCGGGGTCAACAGAAACTCCACTCTCCGAAACCACGTGACCCAAAATTCCAATCTCCCTCTGCCAGAAGCTACACTTACTCAGCTTAGCGAAAAGCTTCTGTTCCCTCAACTTCTCCAATACTCTCCTCAGGTGATCACCATGCTCATCCGAGCTTTTCGAATACACCAATATGTCATCGATAAAGATGATCACAAACTCGTCCAAATACTCCCGGAATACGTCATTCATTAACCTCATAAAGGCCGCTGGCGCATTCGTTAACCCAAAAGGCATCACCACGAACTCATAATGCCCATATCTCGTCCTGAAGGCCGTCTTCTGAATGTCCGACTCCTTAATAGGAATCTGATGATATCCAGAGGCCAAATCAATCTTCGAGAACCAAGTAACACCTCTTAACTGATCCAATAACTCATCGATTCTCGGAAGAGGGTACGTGTTCTTTATCGTCACTCGATTCAAACCCCGATAATCGATACACAACCGAAAGCTTCCGTCTTTCTTCTTCACAAATAAGACGGGTGCTCCCCATGGTGAGCTGCTTGGTCTTATGAAACCCTTATCCAATAGCTCCTCCAACTGCTTCTTAAGCTCCGCCATCTCCGCCGGCGCCATCCGGTATGGAGCTCTAGAAATAGGAGCCGTCCCCGGTTCCAAATCAATCGTAAAGGAATCCAATCTCGGTGGTGGTAATCCCTTTAAGGGTTGGAACACGTCTTCAAATTCTCTCACCACAGGAATATTTTGAAGCATTGAATCTCCAACCTCCTCGGGTATCGAGATAGTCGCGAGATATGCTTCACATCCCTTCTCTATCATCTTCTCAGCTTGAATCGCCGAAATCACTAAACTTCCCGACGTAGGTCTTACACCTTGATATAATACTTTCCCATGATCACTCTCGAACATCACTCGTCCTCGATGACAATCTAGGTGAGCCTTATACTTCCCAAGCCAATCCATTCCCAAAATCACATCATAGATTTCCACTGGCCACACAATCAAATCAGCTGGCTTCACTTCTCCAGCAATATGGACCTCGACATCTTTTACTAGACTATGAGTCTCGAAAGTCTGGCCCCCAGCCACTTTCACCCTCCTCAAACAATCACTAGGCTCTTCTCGGAGCCTCCCCTCTCTCACTAATTCCGGAGTAACAAAACAATGAGATGCTCCGGAATCAAACAACACGTGGGATGTAACCCCTCCCACGTTCAAGGTTCCTACACATAGCCTATGCATTGAGACCCCACAACAATAACAACCACAACACACAATTTGACAAAACTCATAATCATAACACAATAATTGAATAGAGAAGAATTCTAACCAGTGATCGGCTTGGTGTTGCTCCCTTCTCCCGACTCGATGCTTAGAGAGTAGGCTCGAGGAGTCACCATCGTCTTCTTAGCTGGTGGAGCTCCTGAACTTCCGCTACCTTGTTGGAGTTTGGGGCATGAAGTCCTGATATGTCCCACCTCCTTGCAATGGAAGCAAGTCCTGCTATCCTTCTTAGGACAACTAGCAGCCTTATGACCTTGTCTCCACACTTGAAGCATCCAGATTGAGTGCTAGAAGCACTCTGAGAGGAGCCCTCCCACTTCCTCTTCTGTCCTCCCATGAACTTGCCACCTCTTCCTGAATCAGAAGTAAAAGACTTCTTCCCTTGAGCTTGAGGCTTAAACGCTTTAGCCTCTTCTATCATACCCTCCTCAATCATGGCCGCTCTCTCCACTAATTCGGCCACCGATGCATATGATCTCACAATGCATCTATTCCTCAACTCCAAACGCATACCCCTTAGAAACCTTCTATTGGGCCTGTTCGCCTTCAAGACCTCCCCTCAAACCTTCAAGTAGGTTAAACTCCACTTCATACTCGAACGACCTCGCTCGAGATAATTCCAAAAACTCCGTCTCCAAACGGTCCATAGCTTCTTGCGGGAAGTATTTGAGGTTGAACTCCTCACAGAATTCCCCCCAAGTATTCACACCATTGGCTCTTCTAGCCAACACGTTTCTCCACCACATATGTGCATCTCCTTCCAAGTAATGCACCGCAATATCTACCTTATACTCCTCAGGGCACCTTATAGAGTGGAAGTTTCTCTCCACTCTTGCTCTCCACTCATCAGCTTCAACAGGTTTGGCACCCCCAAGAAAGAACTTTGTGCCAAGCCTCTGCATATGATCCATCACCGAAAGATAAGATGGGATCATTTGCCCTGCAACTGCTTCATGAGCCATAGCTCTTGGTGGCTCTTCACYTCTCGGTGGCATCTCAGGGGCTGGAGCTGGTGCCGGTCCTGGTAACCTCTCCAAAATCTGAGCCAACATACCCATCATTGCCCCCATTTGATGTTGACCAGCTTGTTGCTGAACCTCAACTTGTGGTTCGACGCCAACTGCAGCAGCTGCACCCCCAGCAACTCCGACGTCTTCACCACCGGCAACGTGGTCAACCCTCTCTTGACCATCACCATTGGGGGCTCCATTCACCACACGCTCAGCTACCTCGCCCCTTGCCACCACTTCTCTCACTCTTCTAAATCTCACCATACTACAAAATCGACAAAAGATTCAATAACCCAAAACCCAATAACACAACCACAAGAGAAGTCTTACCGTGRAACCTTTTCCTTGGCCGAAGAGGATGATCTCTACCCCAACCCACAATCACCTRATCACAATCAACGATCACAACGAGCAAACAATCAAGATCCAACCCCAACATCCTAGAACCGCTAGGCTCTGATACCAAAATTGAAAGGACCCACACGGAAGAGTATACGCAATTAAAAAAAAACTCTTTTTTTAAGCATTCGACACCACCTTATCATCCTAATATGCATCATGACAAGTCCAAAACATTAGCATACTAAGCATACGAGTTTATAAACAAAATGATTATACAAGGAAACCCATTACGCCTAGATCATTCATCTTCCTTCTCGGCCTTGGTTCCACGAGCTTCACTACTAAGACTTCTCTTTGTCTGTACCTGCACCAAAAGAGGCGCGTAAGCATTGATAATGCTTAGTGAGGCGGTCCTCCCGTCCCACAGCGATATGAACATACAACTACCAAACTTACCGCAATCAATATGCAATTGTAAACAATCAACCATATCATGATAGAGCTCTATCGTCACACACACAACACCCAACTTGGACTAACCATAAGTTACACCCATATGGTAAAGCCCTACATCACACATCAATCACTTAAAAGTCTAATAATCAGATGACTACGCTTACGGCCACGCACTCACCTCGGTTTGACGATTAGAAACAATGATCTTCTACACTTCAAGCTTACTCTCTCTTTGGCTCTTATTCAACCAACACCAAGGTATCGCCAAAACCCTAACAAAAGATCATCAAAATACTTCTCAAATGATGATAACCAGCTCTCAAACTTGGATTATCCAAACCCCCAAATCGGATTCTTCTTCTCAAAAACAGAGCTTTGGCAAGCTTATCATATCTCTTGCCCTAGATCAAATTTAAGAATTTCCTTCGGTGAACTTCAAGATCAAAGTCTCAACAAACAAGAATTGAGTGCCCAATCACTCCATCAAACTAGCCCCGTCGCTACAGCCCGAAACAGGGTAGTCTAGGGAGAAAAATCATATCTCCCAAACCACTCAACAAAATCCCACGAAATTTGGTAGACAACTAGGCAAGAGATTGAAGAACTTACCCACAAAATCTCAGCTCAAATCGTTGCATTAGGTCGGTCGGACCTCACAAATTCGCCCAAAAACTCTGTTTTCTCACCTTTTTCTCCCTTCCTCTCCTTCCTTTCTCTTCTCCTTTCTCTTCTCCTTCTTCCTCTCTTTCTTTCTCTCCTTTCCTCTCTTCTTTTCTCTCTCTAAGTCTAGATATTTCTTGTCCAATTGAAGAAATGAGAAGAAGAGTGTAGAAATCTTGAGAAGGAGAGGCATATACATGTATGTATATGCTTGTTGGTTTAATCAAATTAAACCAAACCAAACCAAATCCACTAAACCGCAACGATTAATTCTCCAATTGATTTCTCCCGCTCGGTTTAGCGATTCCGTCTAAACTTTCCGAAATATTTGAGACATCTCACCGTCCCAAAATATTTCTTCGACTCCCGTCAAGACCCCGGAATTACCGCTTAATTCCTTCTAAACCGTACCACTCGGGATTACATCTATTCGATCAATCTTTTGATCGAATCAACCCATCTACCGCCCTGAGGGCCATCACTCGAGCTCGGTATTGCTCCATACTCGGTTCAACAACATCCCCGGATTTACATCGCAAGATCCTATGTGGTCACCAACCGCAACCCTCGAACTAATCAACCCCGGATTCGAACGAGTTAAGTCGTCAAACGACCTAGTACATTAGAATCCAATCACCCAATAATCCTAATCGGTAAACCACCCGGTTAGGATTAAATCGCCCATAATCCTAACCCACATCATTAGAGTTAAATACCACCTAACTCTAATGACCCGTCATTAGGATTAAATACCACATAATTACGACCCGCCGATGTAATTAAATATCACATAATTCTACCGACCCCAACCACATAATAKGATCTATTGACGTAAACCCAAAAATCCCCGAACCAAGGCGGAACGAATACTTCGCTCAATCCCACAACACATGAATTACCACATCATATGTCGCCCCGTCGATACATGAAATACCACATCATGTACTCGACACCCCAATACATGAAATACCACATCATGTATTACAACTCACAATTAATCCATCATATTATTAATCAGCGTCGAAAATACAATATCCCGAGGGTTCATTACAACAACAACACAATTAAATACAACTCGAGAGGACGACTTAGGAACACGGATGTTACAAAGACGATGATTCTGGGCCAGATTTCGATTTGACTGTAAATCCTGCTTTTAAAGATTTTTTTTGGTTTTGATTAGTTTTATAAATATAAAAAATAAAAATCACAATGATAGCAAAGATATATTGAAGTGTTGAAATTTCCTTTTCTTGCCCTAATCTAATAGAAACAAATTTTTTTCCGATTGCTAGCAAAGACTCGGATGCTCAGCCTGTGTATAAGAATAATAAGATTTAAAGCCCTCAGAGATCGTCTTTGTTGATCAAATTAGAGAGACAAAGAAGACAGATGTTGAAAAGACATGGCTCCCGTAAAAACCAAACAAAGAAAAGATATTGCTTGAGTCTGGAATTGCTACCACACGATGTTGTAGAGCTCATCCTCGAGACTTCGTGAAGCCTCTGAGATTCAAGTCAGTATCCCGCACTGAAATCGACAATCGAAGTCCCGACGATTCCAAGAAAGACACTTTGATCGTCGTAAAGAGCCCGGTGTCCAGTTGGTGTCTTTGGATAAAGGTGATGATTGACCGAGCCTACATGCCCGAACATTTAAGTTCGCTTTAGCTAGCAGCAGCGTCGTTCCCTATTTCGGCAAAGATGATCGATATGGTCATGCGGAGTTCAAGATGTCTCTACTGTGTCAATACACGTAGCATCGCGGTGAATCCCGCCACTCAATGGTATCGAAGTTTTCCTTTTTCCACATATCAATGACACCATCGGTAGCATCGTAAAAGATTTTTACCGCCGCTTTATGAGCTGACTAGTAGTAGACAAATTCAATGCACTTTCAAGCCCGCTTGTTATATAATTCATCCGACTACGGACTAGACAACGCGTTACCACTTGTGAGCTTTTGATTTTAGTACCACCGCTGGAGGTACGTTCTCCCTCGCCTTATAGATATGTTCTTACCGTAAACCCGTATTTGACTGGGTCACTTTATCGCTCACCGAAAGTGTAAGAACCCAAGGTTTTTTTTCGATCTTCATACCGAAACTTTTCACGCCCTCGCAAAGCTCCTTTCGCTCATCTATCTAACCCACGCAACCCCGCTTACAGTATCCTAACCACCGCTGCGATTCAACAACTTTCCTACCCAAGTATTATGGTCGCTCGATCAGCAAAGAAGACATGGAACAAACTGTGTTCGATGGATCTCACCAACATTATTTCTGGTTTATGTCGAAACCCAAAGTCGCCTGCTACCAATGTTAGGTGATTATAGGTGAAGAAGCTTCTCATGTGAAAAGAAGTCGTGTTTGTCAAAAGGAGGCTCGTCAAGGAAGAAAACGAGACTCTCGACCTCACCACAAAGCCACCAACCTCCATCTCTCTATAAAAGGAGATGCTCGATCTCTGCTTTCATTCATCCCAAAATTAAAAGAAGAAAGAAGCAGTGAGAGAGAGGTGAGGGAGAAAAAGAAAGAAAAATTATTTTGGAGAAATTTTTCGGGTTTTAAATTATTTTTGGATCGTTATAAACACGGTTGTAATCTCTTAATAAAAACGAAGTCTCAGAGCTCCGAGACGTATTTTGGCCGAACTCCGTTATCAATTTTCGTGTCGCTTATTCGCTTTTATTTTCACTTCCGATTAACGGTCTCTGGAAAAACCGGTTTATTTCCCAACAACTATCGTGAGCTCGGGTCACTATTCCGACGGTGGTACTATTCACGATGGATACTATTCACGGTAGTTATTCCACGGTGGTACTGTTCACGGTGGTTACTATTCATATCGGAAAGTACTATTCATACCGGAAAGTACTATTCACGTGAATAGTGAAAAAATTTGTCGGCAGTTTCGGTTTGTCGATAAAGACGTTATAATACGCGGAGATTCATGGAATAGTTATAAACCATTCATGTAAGACCGTAAGTGATGGCTGCGAAGACGAAAGGTGAAAATTGAGAAGTTCGATGAAGCGGACTGTTCTCGAAGATGCAGAGAAGATTGTCTGCACTAAAAACCTCGTATCTACCTCTCTGGAAGAAACCCGAGGCATGAAGGATGACTTAATGGACTCTCCTCGACCGCAAGCCTCGAGTCATTCGGTGACGTTGTCCCAAATGTTGCATTTAACATCGCAAAAGAAAAGACTACTATGGATCTTATGAAGACCTCTCGAATATGTACGAGAACCATCAGCCTCAAACAAAGTCCATTCATGAGGCGGTTGCTTAACTTACTTGATGGGAGAAGGAGCTTTTGGCGCAACATCTAAACGAGCTCAACACAATCACAACCCACAGCTCTGACTCATTCGAAGATGAAGTTCGAGGCTGATTCTCTTATCATCATCTTGACAACCGAATGCTGTTATTAAAGACTCAAGAGTTATCGGAAACTACAAAGCTAAAGTTCAATGATGTTCGTGGACCTCATATCAATGAGAAATACGAGAGAACGAGAAGCGTCAAGCTCCTCTCTACATAGCCAGAGGAGAACTTTAAAGAAGTTCAAGTCGTAGCATCGGGTGTCAAGAAAGGGAAAATCGAGATCTGGGAAGAAAGATCTCACTTACAATGCGTAAGAAGGGTCACTTTAAAGAGACCTGCCGAGTCAAGAAAAATGTCACACGGATTCTGCAAACGTGATGTAAAATGTTAGCGATGCTATGATTCTAAGCGCCAACAGATCAATCTTGGATCTTGGATTCAGGAGCTTCCTTTCATGCCACCCCATGCAGAAGTCATGGAGAACCACGTTAGTGGTGATTTCGGGAAGGTTCATCTAGGTATGATGAAACCTTAAAGATCGTGGGCAAGGAGACATCCGATTGAAGTGCAAACCAAACAACATGGAAGCGCAAAGCGGTGAGACATATTCCTGTCCTTAAAAGGAATTTGATCTCAGTAGGGCAACTGATGAAGGTTACGTACAACCTTCTCAGAACAAAAATGGCGGACACTAAGGAGACTGCCATCACTGCGTGTTAAGAATGGTACTCTCTATATGACCTCAAACCAGAGTAACACTATCAGGGAGATGCTGATGAAAATCAAACCTGGGCACCAAAGGTTTGGCCATGAATGAAAGTGATGAAGACCTTATGTCAGGGAAAGTCATTTGATCTAAAGAAGTATGTCGGCATGAAGATCGCATCTGGGAAAACAAAAGCAAGGCCGCTTACAAAGATCGGCAAGACACCCCAGAAGAAAAGTCGAAGTTCATACTAATGTTTGGGGACCATCTCCAGTTCCATCCTCGCAGCTCATTGTACATGTCACCTTCATTGATGATCGACAAGGAAGGCGGGTTTATTTTCTGAAGAAGAAATCAAGTCTTCGATACCTTCGTAAAAGTGGCATCATGGTGGAAAACAAACGTTTAAAAGTGAAGCGCTTAAGATCCGACAATGGAGGAGAGTATACGAACAAAGATTGAGAATTTTGCGCTAGTAACTGGATCAAAATGGAGAAAACAGCCCCATGAAGCCAGCAGGAATGGCGTGGCAGTATAACCGAACTCGAATGAACGCAGTAATATGAGGATACATGCCGCTACCTAAGATGCATAATGGAAGCAAGAACACAGCCATTGATCAATCGTGGCCTCAGCCTTGATGGTGGAATACCCGAGGAAGCATGGAGCGGAAAAAGGTAAACCTATCATACTGAAAGTGTTTGGATGTATTTCATACGACATCGATTCTCGCAAAAAGAAGTAAACTTGATGCTAAGTCCAACAAATGTGCCTTTGCTGGATATGGTGGTGATGAGTTGCTACCGGTTTTGGGATTATGAAAATAAAATCACGTAAGTAGACGCCATATTCAACGAGAACGCATGCATACAAAGACGTATCGCAATCGGACACCGCGACCAAGCTGAAAAGAAGGAATTCGCTGAGTTCAAGGAAAGTTCTCGAAAAGATGTTGAGAGCAGCCTAAGCAACCTCATGAAGAGCCATCCACACCGTCAAGACGCTCTTCCGCATCTTCTAAACCAACACAACGTATTCGCCTTCGCATTATTTGTTGTTGCTAATGCATAACGGAGAACCAGAATGTTATGATGAAGCATGGAGGTGGAAGATTCAATCAAGTGGGAGTCGCCATGGAAGATGAGATGGACTCGCTTATGTCAAACGACATGAGTTATGCGATTACCACTCATGTAAGAAAGTTCTACATAACAAGTGGGTTTATTGAATCAAAGAAGAACATGATGGGAATAAACGTTATAAGGCATTGGTTGTTAAAGGGTTTCAGAAAAAGAAGGTATTGACTACAATGAAATTTTTTCTCCAATGCGAATACAAAAAATGTTAAAATGCTGAAAATTTACATCTCGAAAAGCATAAAGACAGCCTTCCTTCATGGCGATTGAGGAAGAAATCTACATGAGCAACCAGTAAGGCTTCATAGAGGAAAGAAAGAAAGACCTGGTATGCAATGAAGAAGAGCTTCAGATGGGTTAAACAAGCTCCGCAAGGGTAAGCTGAAATAACTTTACGAAAGAGCGCAAATGTTTCACAAAATGTCAAGCGCATCATTGTTGCTACATCAAAGTGTTCGAGAGGAGCTTCATTATTCGTTATTGATGTGACGACATGCTTGTTGGGTTCGACATGCAAAGAGATTAATAATTTGAAGTCTGCCAAGGAATTCGCAATGAAAGATCCGGCGCCGCAGCAAATTCTGAATGAGGATCGAGATACAAAGTCAAGAACTTTGATGTTATCACAGAAGAAAGATATCAATAAAGTACTGACACACAGAGTTTTAACCCAATTAAATTCTTACTTGCACGACAATCGCAATATATAAGAGGAATCGAATACGCGTAATTCAAAGTTACACTATGATTTGAGATTTTAAAATAAAGCTAAGCATTTAAATGTGGGTTGTTTTAATGATGCACTGTGTGCAAATAAAACGATGTAAATTCAATAATTAAAAGGCACTAGACTGGTATTCTTATTCGAGATGAAACTTGAAAGCAACTATTCAGATTAAATTCAGACAAGTCTGTAACTCGAATATAAAGTAGCAACGACTCCACCTCGTACTGCACTCTTTATCTAACAGCCTAAATACCTAAACCTCGCTTGGACTTAGGGATGAAGATAAAGATTAATGTATTGATTCGAAAGTTCACAAGCAACCGCACCAACTCTCGTCGCCTACTAATGAATGCTCACCAATGTCTCTTCTAACAACCTAAAACACTCTCATGAATGATTTAACCTAAGATCATAGATTAAGTGATCAATTTAATCTAAGCTAAGCCTAACTATTGGCTTAAGACAACATATATAATGATCCTATCTGTGCTCAATTTATCAACTCATAAATACTATTGAAACCCTAATTCAATTTAACGGAACTACTCAGCCATGGAAGAGCAAATCACAACAATGGATACAAAGGAATTCATGAATAATATTGAAATATAAGGTTCAGAATTCTTTCTCAAACAAAGTAGTGGCCGATCCTCTGATCTTACAAGCATGAACCAAAAATCCAAGGTCTGAATAGAAATCGAGAGTACAGAGAAAACGATGTTCACAGGAAAACAGAGAAAACGATGGAATGTAATGTCTCTCAGGCTCGCTTTTCTCCCGGCGCTTCTCCTTATTTTTGCCACATCAGACGCCCAAAATTAGGTAAAAAGTCGAAACCCTTAATACTCCTAGCACCTCAAGCGAGCACGTGTCACAAACCGACTGACGCCGGGCGGGATTGTGCTCTATAATCGTGATTTGGTCCTTTTCGCTTCCGAAACTCACTAGCTCCAAATTCATTCGATTCCATGCTCCAAGACTTCATTCTAACCTCGATAAGACTCAAAAACGACTGAAAGACAAAAAGACTCAAAAAGTGGTTAGAATATAAGCTAAAATCCTAACATATCAACTCCCCGACTTAGACCTTTGTTTGTCCTCAAACAAACTAGGAAAAAGACATGCAGAAGAGGTTTGAAAATCACGAACTGCTTAGCTATGGGATGCCCGACTTCATACGGCTCACATCAGTGTCGAACACCATCCTTTCAACCATGGGAATCATCAAACTTACTACTCACAACCAAAGGAAATTTTGGAGTCCCCATTGCTATCTCTTTACATAGATTAATGAAATAGAAAGTGCAGGATCTTACTGTGGGGAATAAATCCAAAGGGTGTCAACTTCTTCTAACCAAAGACCCTCTCCCATATACCTTTCCTCTCCCCTCTTTTCCTCTTCCAAACCACCATCTTTTGATTATTTTTCTACAGCCATCTGTTTTCATTTGCCGATACTTCACCTTTTCTACAGCCATCACTTTTCGATGCTCTTCTTTATTCGTGGACAAATCTCCATGAGATCTCAAAGGACAACCCCCACGCGATCGCCCTTTCGTTCACTTCGACTTTTTAGTTTCCTTACAACAAGCTTTCCATGAGATCACAAAAGATACACGGGTCTACGATCATCCCTTGTTCACTTGCTTGTGCTTTGGACTCCTCCGGAAGTGGAGAGAGGATAAGATACTTTGTGGAAAGTTGCGTGGTCTGTTTTGGCCTCGAATAGGTCTTCCCAAATGAACGCCAAAACCCCTGAGAAAGAAATTGAATATCCGTTAGAGTTCAATAGCATAGAGATAACTTTGGTTCAACTCTATTTCCCAATGGAAAGGAGCTGGGAGTGTTTAATCCATCCATGATCTTCTGAATGTAACCTTCACCAATCTGTGAGTCATAACAATCTCAAGTCCAAATAATCCAATAACATGGTCATAATTCCCTAATAGTTTTGACTCAATAAAAACACAACAACTGATTCTAACAAACTGACTCAATCAAAGAAAATAAAAAGAAATAATGAAAATGAAAAACTGTAACTGATTCGACCTAAACAAAGACAAAGAAAATAAGTTAGTGCAGCTTCCCCTGGATTTAAATCACACGCCCTCGTGTGAAAAGATCAAAGGGATTAGTGGAATAAAAGAAAAATAACATGGATAATACAATGATAAGTAGAATTCACATGAGGTAGCGGTGTCAGATATCTTGGCGCTCTGCGCTTCTTCCTTTGTAGGCGTTGGCTCTCTTCGAAATGCTGGAGGAGGCGTGTGGAGCACCGGCGAGCATGTGCTCGCCTCTGATGGGTCTTTCGAGATTTTTTTTTTTTTTTTTTTGAATGACTGAAACTTAGAGAATGAAAACATCAGAAAACAAAGAAGGTCTAATAGAAATATGAACACATACCTGGGTTGCCTCCCTGGCTTGTTTAAGTCTTTAGCTCGACTTGAGTGCCTTTTAGGCACGCGGTGTGGTGGATCGCGGGAGGAGCAGGTGGGATAGGTGTGGTCTTAGACAAAGGACCTTTCTCGTCATCTCGTCGATTGCAGCTTGGCCCTTAGCCTTGAGTTACGGTGTGATTATCGCCCTCACTTGAGAGAAAGGTTTAGACATACCTTTCTCTTCACCTTGTACTCAATTGTGTCATCACATGCTTGAGGTGTTAAAGTGACACGAGATCCCTTAGCGTCCCCGGACTTAGAGTGTTGTGTGACATTCAGCTCATTCTCCCATAGCTAAAAGAACCACTACGCTTCTGTTCTTGATGGAACAACATTGTAAAAGACCTTTATCGGCTGAAAGACATACTCGCTTTTTGTGGCAAGTCAACAAGTGCTCTCTTTGTGGCGAGCAGTCTTCCCAGGATCGAGGCATGTAGGCTCCTCGTCATGTCAACCGGCACCTGAGAATCCTGAGGCATGAAGCATTTGCCGTCGCTTTGGAGATCACTGATGCATCCTTGTGATGATGATCTTTGCATCAGCGATCAGGGTCATAAGGCTGAATATCATCAATTAATCTTCGCATATCCACAGACATGATATTCACTGTAGATCCTGAATCCATAAAGAGTCCTCAAAAGCAACCCATCAATGTAACAAGGAACCACAAACTTCCCCGATTCGCAAGCTTTGCGTAGTTTCAAATGGAGGAGGCTTAACTGCACAAGGGTATGGAACCTTTGGGATATATGGGAGGAAGACTCTCTGCATGCAGGTGTCTTTCCTGAGCTGAAGATTGATCGATCGATCCGATTGTTGACGGATTTTCAGGCCGGGACTGAACTGCATTCTCTCTGGCCTTCACTTCGCTGAAACTCACAGCTCAAACCTTCAAACTTCCAAGCAAGATCGATATCTCCTGAGAATTTTTGCTTTGTCCATCTAGAACCTCGGCAAAGATGATCTCTAACCTTCTCTCGAAGCAGCCCTCTTCATACCCAATATAATGCACATGAGCTGAGTGCTAGCCTTCTCCGCAATCGTGGGTTCGCTCTCCCTTTCCTGGAAAACTCTTTGCTGTCTCTTAACCGTCTCAACGGTCTCGAGCAACCTGAGTATCAGCTTCAAGTGAGTTGCAACAGTTTTTTGTTGAGATCAAGTATACATGTGCCCACTAGTATCTCTAGAGGATTTTGTTGCCTGGAGAAGTTGCTGCATAAGAGCTTCGAGCTTGTCTTGAGTACCGCTGGCTGAGTTTGGTGTCCGAAAGTTGCTGAATGGCTGACTCTCGCGAAAACCACTCGAAACCGATTCACCTGATTTGCACGCCGTCTGCCCTATAAACCCCCTGAGAATTACCTCGGACGCCCGAATTTTGCACTAACGTTTTTTCTGAAACTGTTGGCCTGAAGCAACTGTTTGCTGTGGGTAGACTTGATCCTGRGGATTTTTGACGCTTGTGCCCCAGATAGACAGATGATTTCTCAGTAGTTCGTTAAAACCCCTCGCTCGCACGAAACCCCGCTCCATTAACATAACTCACTTCTTGCCTCGATTTTCCCACCTCTGTACCACCTTCACAAAGCTGAACACCCCCTCCGATTTGCCTTCATCAATGCACTCACTCGCAGCCAACTCATCAATCTTTGTGTCTCCATGCTTTCTTAGACCTATCATACTCAGTGAGACGCTGGCTGGAGCTCTAAGCTGTTCTCACTCAACAAAAGCGCTCTTCCTTAGTCTTGGTCATAAARTCRCCATTGCTGGCTGCATTCAACGCATTCCGATAATCCCACTCAACACCATCATAGAAGATACCTAGGATTTGCTCATCCTTGAACCCGTGGTGAGGACACTCTCTTCTGTACTCTTTCAGCCTTTCCCAAGCTTCACAGAAAGCTTCACCCGAATGCTGTTGGAAAGAAGATATCTTGTTTCTCAAAGCGGCAGTTTTCGATTTGGTGTAGAAGTGATCCAAAAATGCTGCTCTAACCTCAGCCCATGTTGTCAACGAAGCTGATGGCAGTGACTTCAGCCATCGTGAAGCCTTGTCCGCGAGTGAAAAAGGAAACAACTTGCACTTGAGAAACTCGCTAGGCATTCCATTAGAACCCGTGGTGCTGCAGATTTCTTCAAAATTTTCGATATGGTCCATTGGAATCTCAGCTGGAAGTCCGTGGAAGAGGTGTTGCTTCACCAATGAAATCAACTGAGGTTTGATTTCAAAGTCTTGCCTCTGCATGGTAGGAGGCACGATSGCAGCTCGGTTCCGGTAGTAAGCATGGATTGTCGCGCCTCCGATTCCGGGTTGTGGCCGGAGCTTCTTTTCTTTCTCTCCGCATCAGCTCTATCTCATCACGGAGCAACTGAACTTGAGCAGCCATTTCGTTATCTTGCTCAGCCATGTCAGCCGTGAGCCTTCGCTGTCGATTCTCTCTCTTACTAGCTAGCTCGGCGTTTGAGAAGTTAATCAGAGTCTCGGTGCAATTTCTTCTTGTTCGTTTACTGGTCATGCACCTGAAACATAAGGAAAAAGAAAAGAGAAAAGAAAATTAGTAGTTTCTTAGACTATATCTAAAATCAAAAATCAAAGGTAACGCATGGTCCAAGCCAAAAACTTGATACACAGAGTTTTAACCCAATTAAATTACTGCAAGTGCACAGACAATCGCAATAGTATAAGAGGAATCGAATCCACAGAGACCAAGGTTACACTATGATTTTGTGAGATTTTAAAATAAAGCTAAGACGAAATGTGGGTTGTTTTAGTGACAGAATTGCAGGCAAATAAAACGATGTAAATTCAATAATTAAAAGGCACTAGACTAGGGTATTTCTCCGGTATTCAGAGATGAAACTTGAGCAACTATTCAGGATTAAATTCAGCACAAGTCTAGAACTCGAATATAAAAGTAAGAACGACCCACTCTCGTGGCGCCAGACTCTTTATCTAACAGCCTAAATACCTAAACTCTCGTTTGGACTTAGGGATGAAGATAAGCATTAATGTATTGATTCGATATGTTCACAAGCAACCGCACCAACTCTCGTCGCCTACGAATGAATGCTCACCAATGTCTCTTCTARCAACCTAAAACACTCTCATGAATAGATTTAACCTAAGATCATAGATTAAGTGATCAATTTAATCTAAGCGTTAAGTCTAACTATTGGCGAAGACAACATATATAAGGATCCTATCTGTGCTCAATTTATCAACTCATAAATACCATTGAAACCCTAATCTAGCTAATGGAACTACTCAGCCATGGAAGAGCAAATCACAACAATGGATACAAAGGAATTCATGAATAATATTGAAATAGAATAAGGTTCAGAATTCTTCTCAAACAAAGTAGTGGCTGATCCTCTGGATCTTACAAGCATGAACCAAAAATCCAAGGTCTGAATAGAAATCGAGAGTAGTCACAGAGAAAAACGATGTTCACAGGGAAAACAGAGAAAACGATGGAATAGAATGTGTCTCTAGGGCTCGTGCTTCTCTCTTTTTCTCCTGGCGGCTTCTCCTTATTTTTGCCACATCAGCACGTCCAAAATTAGGTAAAAAGTCGAAACCCTTAATAATTCTCCCGAGCACCCTGGCGAGCACGTGCTCGCGAAACCGGACTGGGTGCTCGCGTCTGGATTGTGCTCTATAACTGTGATTTGGTCCTTTTCTGCTCCAGAAACTCAATTAGCTCCAGTCCATTCGATTCCATGCTCCAAGACTTCATTCTAACCTGATAAGACTCAAAAACGACTCGAAAGACACAAAAAGACTCAAAAAGGGTTAGTAAATATAAGCTAAAATCCTAACATATCATACTCTCGAGATTCAACATGCAAGATGCTAAACCAGTGAGTACACCTTTGGGTGTTCATTTCAGACTCTCGAAAGAACAGTCACCAAAGACGGAGGAGGAACGTACAAACATGAAGAAGGTTCCGTACGCCTCAGCAGTTGGAAGTCTGATGTATGCCATGGTTTGTACCAGACCAGACATTGCGCAAGCAGTGGGAGTTATTAGTAGGTACATGAATGATCCAGGCAAGGAGCACTGGGAAGCAGTCAAATGGATCCTCAGATATTTGCGGGGTACCACAAAGAAGGCACTATGTTTTAAAGGTGGAGATACGATATTGACAGGCTATGTGGACGCTGACTTAGCCGGGAATGTTGATACAAGAAAGAGCACTACAGGGTACGTTTTCACTCTGGAAGGTACTGCAGTGAGCTGGGTTTCTCAGCTGCAGAAGATAGTTGCTCTCTCCACCACGGAAGCCGAATATGTCGCAGTTACAGAAGCCAGCAAAGAAATGGTGTGGCTACAAAGTTTCTTGGAGGAATTAGGCAAGAAACAGGAAGACAATGTCTTAGATAGGAGCAGTGCTATCCATCTGGCAAAAAATCCGTCTTTCCATTCTAGAACGAAGCATATACAAACGCGATATCATTTTATCCGGTCACTTCTAGAAGATGGGATTTTGAAACTTGAGAAGATCAGTGGAGCTCAAAATCCGGCAGATATGCTAACGAAGACGGTGATGATTGACAAACTGAAGTTGTGTTCAACTTCAGTTGGCCTCCACTAAACGAAAGGAGGAGAAGAGTCGCTGCATAGATCAAGGTGTGAAGACAGATTAAAATCAGTCTTCAAGTGGGAGATTGTTAGGTGATTATAGGTGAAGAAGCTTCTCATGTGAAAAGAAGCTGTGTGTTTGTCAAAAGGAGGCTCACAATTGTTGAAGGAAGAAAACGAGACTCTGACCTCACCAACCACAAGTGCCACCAACCTCCATCCTCTCTCTATAAAAGGAGATGCTCGATCTCTGTTTTCATTCATCCCAAAATTAAAAGAAGAAAGAAGCGTAAGTGAGAGAGAGAGGTGAGGGAGAAAAAGAAAAAAAAATTATTTTGTGAGAAATTTTTTCGGGGTTTTAAATTATTTTTGGGATCAGGTGTTATAAACACGGTTGTAATCTCTCTTAATAAAAACGAGTCTCGCAGCGGCTCCGGAGACGTAGGCATTTTGGCCGAACTCCGTTATCAATTTTCGGTGTCGCTTTATTCCGCTTTTATTTTCACTTCCGATTAGTCTGGTCTGCGGGAAAAACCGGATTTATTTCCCAACAACCAATAGCAGTTCTGGAGAAGCATAAGTTATTGCTTCAAGGTCGTGAGTACATCGATCGACTGGTGATATATAATCTCCATAGCAAATCTTTTAGATTATTCTACAAACCTACCAAACCCGTTGGTCCTGTTTATTATTACCGAAGTTTATTCTCTGATTCATAAAATTAATCTGTCTTCTTCTTTATTCCAATGAACCATTGTCATTTAACACTTTCTGCATTTTATTTGAAAGATGATTTTATTTTTCTGTTTGGCTTCTTGTTGTATCCACCTGTCTTGGCTTTCTTTTTCTTTCTAGTATTAAATTTGTTTCATATGTTTCTACCCCTGGGATCGTCTTAGTGATTTTATTGTTGTTTCGTTGTAAACAATTTCTGAATTTTTGTGTGTTTTTTTTATTTCCAAACATTTTTGTTATTTAAATTATATTTTATTTTACATATAATTTTTTTTTTAATTCTTTTAAAAAATTTTAAAACTTCGATTAATATAATTTTCTTTTGGCAAAATAAAAAAAGTCTGTCGAAAACTCAATAAAATTATCGACGTATTTCCAACAACTATTGAAAATTTGGTTTTAGAATTTTATCGAAAATAATTGGTCAATCGGCTTTACGATAACATTTGCCGTCAAAAATTGCATATTGGTCATAACGACGTCAAATTTGTGTCGTCACAACATCGTTGAAAATGTGCCGTCGAAAAGCTATCAAAAATTTTCGACGGTATTTTGACCGGTGAATAATATCGACCCTTCAAACCAACAGATTTATTCCGGTCGGGAAACCGTCGAAAGAAACCGTCGTAATGGCCCTCTTTCGACGGTTTCCCGACGGGTTTTGCCATCGGTTATAGCAGTTTTTCTTGTAGTGGTCTGATTTGCCTCTATGATTGCCACAAGTTAAACATTGTTTTTAATCCCCAGTCGATGGCATCGACGTTTTCTTCTCTCCAGGTTGCAATAACTCTGTCTCGAGAAGCATAGTAGAAGAGGTTTTCATCATGTTCTCCCACGCCCTAACTTTGGGGGAACATAGATGAAAATCAGTGGCACATACAAACCGGTCAGGTTATGTAACTCTTCCGAACTTGGCCTAGAAAACGCTACTATATGTGAAGTTTTTGATTTTAGCACCAACACTTGGAGTTATATGAAAGCTTCGTAAAAGCTTAAGTTAAAACTTGGAGAAGATGAACTTTTGATATTATTTTCAACTCAAGTTTTTATAAGTACAGTCCATTTGATATTTGAAGAGAAAGCTTTTCAAATGGTGATATGACAGGTGTCCTAAAACCGGAGCTTGCTCAAAACAAAAACAGAATTTTGGTGGTTGGTGTAAGGTCCGATCCACCTAGTAAAAGAGCACGGATTGACCTGAAATTTTGTGGGTAAGTTCTTCAATCTCTTTACTAATTATCTACCGAATTTCGTTGAGTTTAGTTGAGTAGTTTGGGAGATATGAATTTTCTCTCAAAACAGAACAATCCCGACAGGTTAGGATTGAGAGAATGATTGGGTGCTTGAATCTTAAGGGAATGAGCTAAACTTGATAGGTAGGTTCTTGAGAGTCTTGTCTTGAGATCTACCGAAGGAATTTCTCAAATATTGTCTAGAATAGGAGTTATGATCGGATCAATAAGGCTCTGTTTTTGGGAAAAAGAATCCGATTTGGGGGTTTAAGCTTTTGAAGTCAAGGCTTGTGAGCCTAATCTCTTGAGGGCTTATTGTGCTATATCTGGATAGGAAATTAGTAGGCTATCTTGGTGGTGTGTTGTACTAAAAAAAGAAGCAAGCTTTAAGGTTCAAAACCAAGGAACGGTTGTATTTCTTTTCATTGGTTCAACCGTTTAATCAAAGGTGAATGCGCGACCGTGGCTAATCTATGTGATCATTGATTTGTCGTAACTGATATGTGTGTTAGGACTTGACCATATGGGTGTGATTTATGGCTTGTCCAAGTTGTTTGTGTTGTGTGTATGATGGAGCTCTATCACTTTCTTGCTTGATTGCTTGTGTGTGTGCATATTGATTTCGGTAAGTCTTTGATCATATGTGTGTATGGCCGTGGAACGGGAGGACTGCCTCACTAAGCATTATCAATGTTTACGCGCCTATTTTGGTGCAGGTAAAGAGAAGTCTTAGGTTGCGGAGCTCGTGGAACCAAGGCCGAATGAAGAGGGATGATTAGGCGGAGTATATCGGGTTTTTCCGTCTCTTTTGTTTTATTTATATGACTTGCTTTGGTTGTTGATGTTTAGGACTCCTAAGTATGCTCATTAGTGATGTTAGTAAGTTAATTATGTATGTTATAAGTGTTGTTTATGCTTGGACTGGAAATGATTTTGTGTTGGCTTGTTGTGGTTGTTCTCGGGTTGCAGGATAAGGGGGTGGATCGATCGATCCACGGTAAGATCGATCGATCCAGTAAGTCGGTTTAGTAATGAGGACTTGTGATCGATCAAGAGGCAGATCGATCGATCCTTGGGGGCCATTTTGGTCGGGAGGTTTTCGAGGGATTAAGATCGATTGATCCCATGGGGGACTGATCAATCCTTACATGTCGCTTTCATCCAGAATTTCTCGGGATCGATCTAAGGGGTCGAGATCGATCGATCCCAAGGGGGACTGATATATCTCGGTTTTGATGGTTTTTAACCATCGTTTTCATAAGGTTTTAGGCATTTTCCCTGTGTTTTAGAGTCTTTTCAGGTTGGACTACGTCTAGGTGCGCAAAGAGAACACGGATCAGGGACGGAATGTCAAAATCAGCTTTATCGAAGGTCAGATCGATTGATCCAATAAGGATCGATCGATCTCATTTGCCGTGAAGTTTCAAGATCGAGATTGGAGCTGAGGATCGACTGATCCACTATCCGATCGATCGATCCAATGTTGATCGATAAATCCGTACTTAACCGGGCAAGACGGACGAAAACCGGGATTTTAGTCATTACACGTTTTTGACCTAATAAAAGACTATTTTTCAGCCACTTTTAGGAGGATTATTATTTTTCTGCAATTCTTTTCTCGGGAACTTTGGGGGAATCTCTGTAAGCTTTGGGAGAAGAAATCTCTGACTCTACATCAAACTGAGAAGATTTCTGAACCCTTTTGGATATCTTTTTATAATGATTATGAATCTCTTTTCATTTCCCTGTGTTTTCTCTGCTTTCATGTCTGAGTAGTTTCATAGTTAGGTTTTAGAGTTTCAAAGGAATTTCTTGAATCATTGAATTAGACATAGATAGGGATTCTATCATTGCTAATCTTTACGTATTGTTATTCTTATTGCTTAGACTAAATTGATCACTTAGTCTCTGAATTAGGGTTAAATCTATTTTCCAAAAGCTAATAGATTGCTTGCTCAAACATAGGTGAGCGAATTGTCCTTAGCCAACGAAAGTTGATGCTAAGGCGATTCGTGAACAAATTGTACATGTTACTGAATGCTTATCTAGAATTCTAAATTCAAACGACAATTTAAAATTTTAGGTTGCTAGATAAAGTAATTAAGACCACGACAGTGGCTTGATTAAATCTATCTGTTTGAGTTCAAGATTGAATTTAACTGTTCTCTGAATAATTGTCTGATTCCTAATTTATGATTTCCTGCGAATATCTTTGAAACTTGACGCCTTTAATCCATAAGTTTTACAACTCTTGTTTTATTTTTATCATTCTCTGTGATAACAAAACCGCTATTTTCTGTCTTAGCTTCTCTTCATTCTTACATATTCGTAGTGTAACCTTGGTCCATATGGATTCGATCCCATCTATACTATTGCTCTTGTCTGTGCACTTGCAGTTTTATTTTGGGTTAAAACTCGTTGTATCAGGGACCGATCGATCCTTAGGGGTCATTTTTGGCCCTGGTTTTAGTGAGGAGTTGAGATCCTGAAGGGCCAATTTCTGGCTGGTCGATCTTTAGTGCAGACCGATCGATCCATGGGTGGGATCGATCAATCCTGATATTCCTTTTTAGTGAGGATTAGTTGTTTAATGTTTTAAGGGCTTTTAGGAAGTAATTAGATCACCTAGAGCGGTACAAATTAAAAAATTTAAAAATCTCGAGTGTTATTGTTTTTCCGCGCGTAATTTGTTTTCGTATTCGGGATGGGGTCTTTTCAAGTATATATTATAAAATGTTGCAGAACAAAATCTTCGAAGCTTAGAGTTCTAAAACCGAGATCCGCTCTTGTAAGTCTGAAAATGTCATGCACATTTTTCCCTGTAACATATCTGTGAGTATTTGGTGACTGAGAACAAGTTGATAATTGGGATGCTGACTGGTTTAAGCCACATCATCATCGTATGGCACAAAATCTTTGTCATTCAAAGATGCTAAGAGGATCTAGCCGTTTTGCTGAAACGTACAAAAGCATAAAGCAAAACAGAAAATGTTTAATCCTTTAGTGAAGCTGGCATCAGGTGAAGAAGCTGACAAAAAAATATGTATATGAGTATATTCAATTTATTATATATATCTGTGTATATTGAAGATAATTTACTTCATTTATTCTATATTTAATAAAATATTAAATAGTAAACTATGATTAAAGTATAGTACTTTTTAATTAATAATAAATATTCATAGTATCATGGTTAATTGTATCATAATACAAAAAATTGATTATATACTCAATTATAAATTTCACCGACTCGCGCATCTTTATGACCCAATACGAATTTTAAAACATTTTAGTAAGTTTATATTTATCATTTTTTTATTGAATTTTTTTTATCTTTACTTCTTTGCTAAAAAAAAATGTTCTTTCAAATTTTCAATTATTAATAATTGTCTAAATTTTGTTTACTTTTTAATAATTGACTAAATTTTGGTTACTTTCTAAAATATATATATATATATATATATATATATCAAGATATATGTGTTTATAAGTGTTAGACAAAAAAATCTTAACAAAATCGAAAATTCATTATATTTAAATAAAATTTATATGAATATTTATTATATTCAATAAATTATACAGTTTAATAAAAGAACCAAATTAAACCGAATAAAAATTATAAAAATTTGGACGCATGTTAAATAAAGTTTCCTACTCATTCAGATTTGGAATAATTTTAGTTTCTTTTATAATATGTCTTTGTACCAACACTCAAAATGTTTAGTTGATATGAGACGTTCATTTCTTACTCTTTTATACTGACTGAGTAAATTACGTCCGTTTTCAAAAATCTGAATCACAACATATGCCAAAAAAAATTAGATATTTATTTATTGTATGAATTATGTATTGATTCAATTGTTTTAAAAATATGATCAAACAAAGATGGGAGAATAATTTTTAATAAAATCTTCGAAATATCTATAAATTAATGAAAGGAAATAATTTTGTTGACAAAATAAGAGGAAGAACAAAATTTTAATATTTCCTTAAACCAATGGATTAATTGAAATCGAATTGCAATTGATTTTGATTTCAATTATTTTTAATTCTAAAATTACCCTATCTAATTGCAATTAAATATTTTCTACACATAATTTCAGTGGCAATTGAAGTAAATAAATGATTGATTTTGAACACTGTTCAAACTGTACTTCTCTTTTAATAATATGAAGACATTTAGGTAAATCGAAAAAGATGATGTAATGTAGAGTGTAGTTTAGATGGTATAAAAGTAAAAACCTCCAATAAAAATGTTTTTAAATTGAGAAATATATCACAGTTTTATACTTAGTAAAAAAAAAAAGTGTGTCATAAGATAAAACAAACCTTTTGATTACCGCTTGTCACACGCATTGTTGAAAACTCAACTCGTCTTCTCTGCAAAAACCCTTCCCTCGTTCGTTTTAATCCACAAATTTTGAATCCATAGAGAATTTGATCGTACTCTATCTCCTTTCACCATAGGTTCTTCTTCGTTATCATCATTCGTTGCTTCTGAATCTGATCCTGAAGATTCTTTATGGGGTGCTTTCACTTTTGATTTCTCATTTTTAACATCCGAAGACCAGAAGATTTGGTCCCAATGATGATGATGATGATGATGATTCTCTTCCTCATTTGTCACGCCATGCCGATGCGACTACTGTTCTCAAAGGTGAATTTGTTTTTTTTTTTTAATCAAATGATATGGTTTTGTTCTTGCTATGTGTTGTTTAAGAGTTTATTGAATCCTTAGGAGAGACTCTCGTAACCAATCCTTAGGAGATTACTGTAATGTGCTCTTCAATGACACTTGTGAATGTTTTCTTTGGAATTCATGTAGCGGACCTGTACGGTTTAACTGCTTATGCAAAGCGAGATTTGGAGTGTGTGGATTCTCAGCCTTTTAACATCATTAGCTTTGGTTTCTACAAGCCGTTTTGATTCAAATGTGACCATGGGAGAGGGACGGTCTCAGCGTTTTGCACCAGCAGCATCGGTTCTTGGAGTTACCAGTATAATAACCCCGGTGGTAGCTAATGATAATGCTGGTAACAATATAGCAAAGGGACAGTTTCCTTGCGCCAAGGATCAGGAAGCTTTTTCGGAAAAGTTTCTGGTGAGAAAAGAAAAGCAATGGTAGTCCACTCTTCTCTAAAATGTCAGCGCCGCAGATTAAATGTACCAACGGTTCTGTTATTAATAAGCTGAATCTGTGCAGCACCAACAGAACTGCAGTGTCCGAGAAATCTTCTTTACGCATTGACGAAGAGGACACAGAAGTGGATTCTCCTTGCTGGAGAGGAACACGGTCTCATTACACTGCAGCATCAGGTATCAAATCTTTGAATTTCAGGCGTTCTAGGGATGATCTAAATGGTCTTTATGGATTGAATCCTTTGGCACCTCAATTTATACCATCCAATGCTAAGAAGAACCTAAACAAGAATGGGAGAGAAGTTGAAGAAAACAGTTTTTCTTCTTTGAAAAAGTCTCTGTCTTCAACCGTTCCACCATCATCGGAAGAGTTCAGCATAACCGATACTTATGAATCTGGGATTGAACAATGTTCTGACCAAAACGCTAGAATAGGCGTCCTGATCCATGATGCAGATGAAAGTTTGGGTTTAGTATCTCAAGATAGTCTTTTCAACACTGTGAGTATGTTAGATATTAGCAACGAGTTCCAAACGTATAAAAAGCTGGATCCTTTGGCCCCTGTTTTTGTTCCTGCTTGTGCAAAACTAAGTGCCGTCATTAATGAGAAGCATGGTTGCTAAATATGTTGAGACAAATGTTCACTCAACCTCAGCTGTAAGTTCTTCAGCCAATATGTTGCTAAATAATGTAAAGCTTGAGACAAATTCTTCAGAGGTCGACCATAGTTTAAGGAATCGATACTCTAATAATGTTCATGAATGGGAAACAACATATTCATTCAACCCTCAGCTTCGATATCAAGTTCAGGTTTCTGAGAATACAAGAAACCAGAGTTGGATAGGTCCAGCAACAAGTCTCATCGTCAGAAGAAACTAAATCCTCTGGCCCCTCAGTTCTCACTTGCAGATAATAAACGAAAAGTATATGGCTGTCTTGAAAACCAAGCTGCAAATGATTTACCGCCCATGGTGAATAGTTCCCGTTTTGGTGTCTCCAATTGGCTATAGGAACCATAAAGAGCTACATGCAGGCTTAGCACGATCCTCAGTGCATGTGGAGCCATCTTTTAATGGTGTTCGTACAAAGGAGATGGAACGTCTTGCTCCCCACATATTACATGGAAATTCTTCTCTAAAGTCTCAACCTACTAAAGTAGAAGATAGTTTTGATCATCTTCTGCCTTTTCATATGTTAGAAACTGCAGTGAGCTCATCTTCAAGCAATGTGAAAGCTCTATCTGAATTTGGCGATAGACATGGCTGTTCCACATCATCACCATCTCCAAAAATAGATGCTAAGAAACTCCTAATGACGATTCATGGACTGTCAGAGTTGCTAACACATGTACACAGTTCAGAAACTTCAGATTCACCAAGTGAGCAATATCTTGATCTCATTAACTGTACTGTGCAGAATCTCGACTCGTACATCAATAACAGAGTTCAAGAGCATACTGGGAATTATGCAAGCGCTGTACACAGTTCATGTGATTTATATTCGTTGTCTAATATGCGTAAGGTATCTTCTCTTGACAACTTTAAGGATCATCGAAGCATTCTTATATTTCTAAAGCATCAGGGAATTCAGGGCACATCTATAGACTATAGGAATCCAAATTTTTGTTACCTTCCCTTAAAACATTCAACTAACTGTTTCGTTACATTCAACTATCTGTTTCGTTTTAACAATGTTTGCTTCCACTATATTTCTCTAAGATTCCAAATGTTCTCTATAGCGATCGCTTAGAGACCATCAGCTACCAAAAGCAAAAAATACGAGTGCCAAAGTTGATGTTAATAAGAAAGAAAAGTACTTTATGGTCTCAGGGGATATGGTACCAGATTCTCATTTTCAATTGGGTGTGAACAAAGATAATGGCTTTTGCAAGGTAGAAATAGTCTGTACTTATATGCTTACAGACATGATATTTTGGCGTTTCTCAATACTATCGGTTTGACAATGTGCAGGTTATAGGGAATCATCATCAAACAGAAGAGCAAATCAATCCACAGGTGCTCTTTTATAAAAGCTTATGGCTCAAGGCTAACGCAGATAGGTCTGCTACCAAGCTATAGAAATTTTGCTGGCAAGTGTTTGTAGATAGAAAAGAGTTTTTCTGTCAGATAACGTGAAAGACTTGAATCCGATTTTAGTGTTGTTGAAACGCTTAATATAAAATCAAGCTTTGTTTTTTTAATCCAGATGTACAATCAAATCTTCGGTTCTTGAACCAAATTTTGTATCCTGAAGCTTCGATGATTATATGTAAAAACATTACTAGTATAACAATCTTAATAAACAGTCTACAACATTAGAGATAAATGTCTCAAATTATAGATGTGAAGCAAACATTGTTTATGGCTCAGAGGGGGGCAAAAAATAGCCTTTAAAAGTGGAGAAACACAGATAATGTTCGAGAAGATTGCTAACCGAATCAGAAATGAAGCAACAAAAAAGAACCATCACAAGTCTCTGCAACCCAACCTATGTAGTGAGTTCCATAATGGCCGAAACAATATCTCCGTCACTGGCTTTAAGAGCCTTAACAGCTTTGGTCTTCGAGACACCAGCTTGAGTCATCACAAGATCAATGTCCTTGGCTTCAACACCAGTGTCATCAACATCTTCATCTTCGTCCTCCTCTTGTGGAACCGAAGCTGCTTCAGAAGCATCAGTGTTAGGGATCATAGATGCTACATCGGGCATCTTGAACCTCTGAGCAGCTTGTGCTTGTAGCTGAGAGCTCATGTCATCAATCTTAGCCTCACCGAATATCACATAGGTCTCAGAATTGGGACTTTTGAAAACATCCGGCTTGGAGATGACAAACAACACCTAAAAAGAATGCAAACAACTTCCAGAGTCAAACATAGCTATACAAGAACCAAAATCGATTAGAGAATTACAGTCAATTAGGTCATTTTCTTACATTCTTTGATCTCTTGATAGTCACTCTGCTAACATCTGTGACAGGTTTCATTCCCAGTTTCAGCATGGCCTTTCGGCTTTTCTTCTCACTTCTACTTTGCTTGGAACTCTCATTCTCACCAGCTCCTTCACATAAACACAGACACAACAAAAACATCAAAACCCTAAAATTGTTAAAATCCAAACAAATGTGATACATAGCAATTAAAAACCCAGGAAACCTAATGAAGCATTGCATCATCAGCAGCAATAGTGTAACAGATTCGTGTTTCTGAAACAAATTGATTTAATCACAAAACCCACAAAATGATTCCAGAAACATCTCTAAATCATCTCAGTGTCCATTAAACAAGACCATCAAATCGAGAAAAACAGTGTAACATACCATCAACGTTCTCATCGTCGTCGTCATCAACATCATCATCATCTTCATCTCCATCTTTCACATCCTCAACAACAACATCGTTCTCCTTCTGCTCCTCAACACAAACCAAACAAAATTAATCGTCAAATCGAAACCTACTTCGACTCGCTCAAAGAACAAAAACATAGAAAGAGAGAAAGAAACCTGGAGATTCATCTGCTCTTTGATGGCATCCATAAGCTCTGCCTCATTCACTTCCTCAATAACTGGACCTGGCATCTTCTTCTTCAATCTCTTATCTTCTTCTTCAGAAACAACCAAAAAAAGCCGAAAACCCTTAAAACAGCGCAGCGAAACTTACCCTTTTATAAATATAAAGAGGGCGTAAGATAGTGCTTGGGGCTTACCCTATAATTTATTGGGCCTAAAAATAGCCCGTTTATGTTTTATCAATTAGCCCATTGGACTAAAATACATTAGCCCACAGAATTCGGATTGGAATGTACGCATCTTCTCTCGTTGACAAACCTCGCTGAATCTACTGCCATTTTATGTCAACCCTAACACATGTACTAGAAGAACCATCCGTGCTGGTAGGTCTGGGCGTTCGAGTTTTCGGGTCGGATAATTTGGATTTCGGGTAATTCGGATTTTGGGTAATTCGGATATCTCAATCTAATATCCGTTCGGGTATTTGTAAAAATCGGGTCAGGTTCGGATTTTTATTTCTCCGGGTTCGGATTCAGGTCGGGTCGGGTTCAATATTTTTTATCCATATGTATCTAAATCTACTTGAAAATACCCGAAATACTCCCAAAAAAACTTAAATATTAGTTATTTTTTATCCAAATCTATCCAAATTACCCAAAAATATCTAATATATTTGAGTTTTTATAATTGTAATTTGGGTATTTGAATTATTCCAGTACAACTAATTTTTTTTTGCTATATACTTGTATTTCATATACTTTTGGGTACTTTTGGGTTTCAGGTTCGGATTGGATTCGGATCGGATTTTTCGGATATAGAAATCTAGGGACCATTCGGATATTTTAAAAAATCGGGTCGGATCGAGTTCGGATATTTTTGGGTTGGGTTTTCAGATCCGGGGTAAAATGTCCGGGCCTAGGTGCTGGATTCGAGCATCTTTATCACTTGGTGGTAGCAACTTTATCCAAGTGTGGTGCTAGCTCAACCGATTTCTTTATCATTTTGTGGTGGCAATTTTATCAAAGTGTGATGATTCGTATTTTCTTATCTATCTAGTTACGTTTTCATTCATCATTTTGTTCACCCTTCCGGTTACACGCATCACATTGTTCAGCACAAGGCTTCTACTTGTGGTAAAACCCTTTCGATTCAGTGATTACAATCTCCTCATTTTTTAATACATTTTTGAAAATAAGGATTTTTTAAAAATGTTTTTAGTAGAAGAAATTTTTAAAAAAATTTTACTATTATCCAAAACTCTCAAAATTTTACTGTAAATATATATATATTTACCTATCCTTAATCCGTACCATTGATGATAGATAGCATATCAACTCCGATACGTTGATGTGATGTGGTCACCCCCCAACTTTATCGTTGACCCCAAAAACAAACAATGCAAAATCATTAATACCATTTCATATTCATAATGCTGACGTTGTCTCGCTTGACGTAAGGTGGCTGACGCCATCTCTTGATTTGCTTAGATACTTGTCTCTTTCCCAGATGTGGTCTTTTTGTTTATTTTCTAAACGCGTTATTTTGTCACATGTATACATATTAATTACGTCTTTAAATGCGGTCGGTGGTTTAAAAAAAAAACCAGTTAATTCTGAATATTGGGAATTTTAGACTATCTGGAAACCCATGTGTCTTAACAATTTTTAAAGATTAAATTTAATATAAATTTAAGTAAAGACACTCTACATAATTTGACACTAAAATTGACACTCCATTGCACATACTTATTAAAAGGTGTCTTAAGATTAAAAAAGTAATTAATTATTGTAAATTTTTTTTGTATAAAATTTTAATATAATAAATGTTGGGTTAAACTTATGAAATATAAAAAATAAAACTATATAAGTTATACACAACATAAATATATTACATTAAAAAACTTTTAAACATATATTTCAATATGAAAATAACAAATACAAACATAAATATGGATAAAATAAAGAAAAAACAAAAACGATAGAAACATATAAAAGCATTATCAGAGCGTAATAAAATCGAATTACAATTTGCGGCGTTGCGAAAATGTTGGGATATGTTCACGAAATCGCGTTTGATTGGTTATGTATTAATGTATCGCGCGTTTCATTTGAGCGCCATCATTGGCGAGGCTGGAAGACATATTTGGCGAATCTGAAAATGTGATAACTTCGCCTCCATAGATTACATACATTGGTTATGTCCATCGTTGTCTTCATGATCATTATGCGATATGATCATGCTCTTTATCTCTTTATTTTTATCTTATTCCATAGGCGGGATTTTTGAATCATGAAATCGAGCTGAGACAGCTCTCGGCATCTTGCGGCTTGAAATTGAGCAAAATAATTTTGCTTTCGACTTGGAAGTGAGATTGATTGGATGAAAGTTGCCCGTTTCGGATATATACCATCAGTGAGATAGTAAGCCATATTGTATTGTCGTCCATTAAAAGTAAGTCGAGTGGGCTCGACCTTAATATGTCATCAACCGGTGGCGATCGAAATTTATATCGTTTAAAGTACGGGAGGTCAGAAAAATGCGTGCGAAATCCGGAGATCTTGTGAAGTCCGACAAAACTATTGTAGGTTTTCTGCGCCGAATATTGCCCTTTCAGCTGTTGGGCAATTCTACTCAGCATGTCAATGCTTCTACCATCCGGAAATCCGCGTGCCTCTCCTTGATTGAGTAATCGTTGGAGATCCTCTGGTGTAGGCCTTCGTAGGTAGGTATCTTGAAAGAAGTAAATAATTCCGTCCACAAAATTTTCCAAGCATTTTAGTGCGGTGCTTTCACCGAGGCGGAGGTATTCATCCAGCGTCGACTTGAGAACCATCGCGACATACGAATGGCTGCGGTACACTTTTGTAGTGCAGACAGACCCAATCTTCCCGTAGCATCTTGTTTTTGTTGAAAGTATGGCATTTGAGATAGTGATTCGACAATACGTAAGAACAATGACTTGTTCATTCTGAAATGACGACGGAACATACTTTGAGAGTAAGTTGGATTTTCATCGAAATAATCATTCCATAACTAAGTGTGGCCTTCCTCCAGTCGTCTTTCAATAAAAGCTCGTTTAGGCCTTGAACTAGTTGCCCCTTGATGATAGCCATAATTATCTATGGTTTGTTGAAATAGACGATCAAATTGTTGATTAAAAGCTTGATCGAATGGATCATCAACAACTCTAATTATCATATTCATCATCAAAATTTGAAGATGACATGTTGATAAACTTGGGAAAGAAATTTACAAGGAAGCAAGTAGTGATAGAAATTTGAGAAGGAACAAAAGCAATCGTTATTATAGAAGAGAGCAAAGAAAGATGGAAATGGAGGTGTGATATCGGTTCATAATATATACACAATGCGTAAAGAATGAAAACAAATTAAACACCACAAAAAAAACTGTGTTTGTTGTCTTACGCCACTTGCCCACGATCATTTAGCCCCATTGTTGTCACACTTGATCGATTACTCGTCTCTTGAAAGTCCCATTGCCCCATTTGTAGTTTTACGTACCCGCTAAGTACGTGAATGAAACCTGCAACAACCTTAAAACAAAATCAATCTAGTTAAATGAATCAATCTAAAAGCGTGCTGAACGCAAAATGAATCAATGTAAAACCTTAAAACAGAACCAATCTAGTTAAACCAAACACACTGCTTCACTTATTAAAAACAGAACCAGTCTCTTTTATTAAGTTCAACTCAACCACACAAGAACCAAATGGAAAGATCAAACATGTTGTAAAACTGAAGCAAACAAACTGCTTCACTTATTAAAAACGAGGAAAAAAAATTGAATCAATTTTAAAACTAAATCAAACAAACTGCTTCACTTATTAAGAATGCATCAACAACAAACTATCCGAACATCTCAGCCATTAGCTTCTTTTTCAGGGCGAGTTCATCATCAGAAAGCTCAGTTTTGGCTATTAGATTTGCTAGAAAGCGCTTATCGGCTGCCTTATCTCTAGAAGCTATGTCTTTCTCCTTGATCTCCCACATCTTCTCCAACTGTGGCAGGGGAGTAGCTTCACTTTTTGAGCTAGGGACAGTTCTTTTTCCTTTGCGTTTGGCTGCCTTAACACCAGCAGGGCGAGGACAGGCTTCTTCCTCAACACGAGATGATGTATTTGAACTTGATGAGTATGCGCCACCCGCAGATAGCTTAGTTCTTTTGGAGCTTTCATCTCTAAAAGAACATAACCATTTCTGTTCATGCCTAAGCGTCCTCCAAGCATGCTCTAGGAGGAAAGGCTTCTTCTTATCGTTGAAGTACAACTGGAGAGCCATTTGGAACACATCATCTTCAGATTGCCCACTACCTCTCCTAGCCGAAGCTTGGCTTTAGCATCCTACAAACTTGTTGCATTCACTGGTGATCTTTTTCCACCTCTGCGTACACTGAGTTATCCCTCTCGCTGGGAAGCTCGCTACATCTTCACTAGCTGCATAATAGGAGACAATTCTTTTCCAAAATGCACCACCTTTTTGTTCATTTCCCACGATAGGATCTTTGCTGGTGTTTAACCAAGCACTGATCAGAACCATATCTTCAGTGGAAGTCCATCTGGTTCTACTTTCTCTTGACTTTGCAGGTTGGTTTTGTGCATCACTAAATTGGGTACTAGACTGAGGGAATTGGGATGAGCTCATCTAGACAGAAGGGGAAAAAGAAATATGAGTTTCCGAGTTAATATTCTCTTGTGTATGCAAGAGGTTTATAAAGTTTGGATGAAAACTATAAGGATCGTTAGGATCCATAACCTAAACAGCAAAAGATGGAGAAAATAGCAAATTTAGAGTGTTTGGGTTGTTACTTGAGAAGAACCTGAATGAAAGATATATATTCATTTAAAATTTTAGAGTTTTGTTTCTCGTCGAAGATCTTAGTATCTCTTTGACAAAAATGTCATGTAACCTTATGCGAAATTTTATGCGAGCAAAGTATCAGAGCTTCATGTAAATGACTAACTTTATGCGCAAGACTAACTTTATGCGAGAAGACTAACCTTTACTACCAATCAGTTTTTTTAAAGTTTTCATAATGTATACATCACTGACCTCAAATGCACACCTTGCCCAACTTTTTGTAATCATGAGTTGTTGTGCAGCAATCAAATGCACCTACCTTGCCCAAATCATCTTTTTGTAATGGCCGTTGTTATACATCGAAAGTCTTATGACATTTCCAACAATCTACTTAATCTTAAATGGATTGTTGAGCAGTAAATAAAGTGAAAGAAAAAGAAAACAAATTGACTCTCTACTCACTACGTGTCTCGGCAAGGTCATCTGAGTCATATCTTAAGTAGTAGTTAAGCATCCAAATTTGAAGCAATGAACAGTTCTCCTGTTTACTCTGTTGAGGCGACCAATGGTAGCTGAAGAACAAACTTTGGCCTGAAATATAAGAAACCAAAGGAATTCTGAAATAAACACAATCACTAGCACACATACAGACCAATAGCTAGCTACTTCACTCTTAAAACGTACTCTCATCAGCCATTGTTCATTCTGAAACAGATGCTTGCAAGAGTGCCAAGTTATCTCCATCATTGTTTCATTAAAACTCTTGATTGCTTTTTCCCTATTATGCACTTTGATCGCTACTTCACTCTTACTCTTAACTACTACACTATCACTAGCACACATACAGAACAATAGCTTGCTACTTCACTCTTATCTAATCTAAAATTGGGAAATTCAAAATCATTTTAACCACACAATCACATTTACATGAAATTAAAGTACAGCAAATTACAGATCATATTAACCACACAATTTTTGACAATCACAATTACATGAGGCGATACATACCTTAACAAAAGAAGAAAGACGAGTATGAGCCTCATATCCAGGAAACAAAGCCAAATCGAGGAAATCGAGAGATAGTGAGAACAGGGATTCGTAGTCCCACGTCGGCGAACAGCTATCGCCGGACTCCCGGTAGGCGATCCAGTTCGATCACATCAATCTTCTTCAAATCTGGGCAAATAAAGCTTTCCAATTAAAACAATTTCGAAACACATAAAACAAACTAAGTAGCAATTGGAAATTATGCCAAACTGAAGTATAGAGATGTTGATTTATGCTGTAGCGTGGAGGTAGGAGGTGATGCGATGGATTGAGTTGAGCTTCTACAATGTTTCATCTCCAAATTGATCAAAATTGATTCGTCGGTTGCCAAATCGATACATCCTATGCGAAAAGAGAGAGATTCGAAGAGAGATTCATCGGATTCGAAGATAAATAGATCGATTGATCATAATTAGATTGGATTGGAAGAGAGACAGAGATTTCGATTTCTTTGGATTTCGGTTTGAAGAGAGATTTCGATTTCTCTCTTCCCATGCGAAAGGAGAGGAAATGAGGAAATGTTTTTTGCAAAAAATGAATAAAAAAATAAAATTATTCAGATCAAAAAATATTTAAAACCAATAGACTGCAGACACGTGGCATATCTTTATCTAACAAATATGTTTCGCCGAAGATCGTGTCTCTCTCCTGTTCACTCACTTTTGATAACTTTTAAAATTGAAAGACACATGCAGTATTCTCTAATGTTGGTGCTCTTAGAAATTTATTTTTGTTTAATGTTTTAGAAACTTTTAGTCATCTCATCTCTTCTCATTTTGTTTTTTTTTAATAAATCATGTTTTATAAAAAAAATTATAAAAATAAATTTTTTAAGATGCATGTTTTTTTTTTTTAAATCCTCTATATTCTGAAACAAAGGGATTATTACCTACACGGCTACCGGCAAACCTATATTTCAATAGATTCACTTTTTTTTAATTATAAATTTTGCTGAGAGTTATAACTTTAAAGGTGTCTTCAGGGATGAAAAAGTTTATTTAGAGATAGTAAATCTGTGTGCAGATAACAACTAAATAACAGAAAACTCTATATCGGTCCAACTCATTAAGCATTTTGAATTAATTAGACTTGAGTTTAATGCTGGTTTGATTTAATGATTGCAAACGAAAGTTTAAAACTCATTGATTTTTGGTTTAAAGAATAATACCTCGTGTGAAGAATAATCTATTATAGCATTCCATGTTATAGAACAGTTTTCATTTAATTCCCCTTAGGTCATGTACTTCTCTTAAGACCCAATATTTTAATCTTATTCAATCGATCATTTTCTCATTGCTCGTTTTCTTGAATTGTTTTTTTCTTTTAGTTTACTTTTAGTGATTTATAATCTGAAAACCAACCAATTTAGTTATGTCTTAGCTACTTTTGACTTTTGGAATCATATTATGTGATTCTCTAGGTTTATAGTGGTTCGGCCTTGCATTTACAACCGTGACACACCAACCGTAAACTTACAGGTTAAAAATAGAGTAAAAATTCACCGATTTCCATATGGAAAGTCACGGGACATCTATTATTTAGCGAGTACTTGGGTGCCTTTCTTTGAGATCTCCTATCAGAAGCTTCATCCGTATAAGTTACCATCTATTTTCAACTTTTTGATTTCGAAAGATGTTGCATTTCTTGGAGTCAATATATCAAGTCATATATCTTTCTTTATCTTAGGATTACCAGATTATGTCCATAACTACCTATAAAGGTGGGTGATTGAGAGAAAACACATGTTCAATGATAAAAAAACCGTTACATCTACTTGGGTTCTTTTGATAATTTGTATCTTGTAACTAATATGGCCCGCCGAATAGGCGATTAGTCTCGGTCATTCTCATTACGGTATAAACCCAGCCAAACCTCTTTTATCGTGTAACCCAACACAAAAGCGTTCTTAGAAAAAAAATTCCGATCTACCCTAAAAAAAATTCGACCAATGAAAAATGTCCTCTGCGGCACGCCTTTGGGCATGAATATGGCCATCATCAGTTCTCTTTGACTCAGACACAGAATCTCCTCCCAATCTAACACCAAATAAGGCCCAAGAGGGAGAGAGCCATCGAGCTTCCTTTGCGGTATTTCAATATAAAACACATCATACTACTAGCACATTTGCAAACATACTACGCTAACTAATTTTGCAAGTCTCACTCTCATATCTTGACAAGCGAAATAAATAAGTGAACCAGGGGGAGGAAGGGGAGGTAAATTGTTAGGTATAAACTTAAGCTATTATAGAATTTGGCGAATCAGTGCGCGGATGCTCTCTCAAAAAATGTAGGGGTTTACCCAATTTATCATGCCCATGTTATACCACTACTTTGGCTTGCTCCACTGATTGGTAATGACCTTATTTGTATTGACATTACAAGTACCTTTTAATGGAAGTAGATTTCGGAGTTTAAAAAAAAAACAAAAAAAAACCTGACATGTGGTATCATGAATTGGAAAGGAAACTCGCATAAGGGGTCTCCCACATCAACATAAGAAGTGGATTCCCTTATCAATCCATTGGAAAAACACACAATCGAATAAGCACATAATATATCAGGCCATTTTGCGTAAACAGCTAACGACAAGAAGCAATAAGCACATTTCATAAAGAGAAAGTATGAAAGAAATCTTTGTGTTAACCTACTCACGTATAATTGGTTAATAAGTTTTGACCAATTTGCGTCAGATATTTTCACCAAATATTGTTTACTAATTCTCAACCAAAATTTTAATTATAGAGAAATAATCATAAATTTCTAACTGTTTATCAACCAAATATATTAGTATAAAAAGTTTGACCAATTTCTGATCATTTCAAATTTTCATCATAATTTTGTCGAAAGTTTCACTGTAAAATTTTTGACCATTTCGTTTGTAAAATAGTTAGGTCGTAATTCGACATATTTTTTTTTGTAGTAGTAGGTACATTGGTGACGTTTAACAAATTTCTAACGCACCTAATTTACCTAACATGTGACTCTTATGGGATGGATATATTTAGACTACCCTTTCCGGAATTTTGATAGTTCGTTCATTGACACATTTTTATTTACTTTTTAATGATCAAATCACAACAATTTTGAAAACTTTCCGCAAGATAAGTAACCCAAAATTTTATACGAACATTACCCTATTTTACATAAATAAAATTTAAATCCACAATTGTTTTATCAACTATTATAGCGTTATTAAATAAAAAATGTAAATAAATTATTTAATTAAATAATTCTTTCATATATTACCATCAAATACTTATTTATTCAAATATATATATATATATATATATATTATTAACATGCAAAACTTGTTTTTCGTTCTTTTAACTTTTAGTAGTAATACATGGTACACATAAAGCTAAACGTTACAGATGGCCAAAAAAGTAAAAAATAAATAAACGTTACTACTCCTATATTAATTCCTTTGTCTCTTTTTTATATGTAACTATCCACATGCAAACCCTGTTTTTCTTCTTTTAACTTCTAGTTATACATGTATACACAAAGATAAAACTTAAAAATGGCAAAAGAGAGAAAAAAGAGAAGGTAAACGTTACTATTTCTATATTAATTACTTTGTTTATTTTTTATATAACTATGAACATACAAAACCTGTTTTCCCTTTATAACTTCTAGTAATACATTGTCTACACACAACAATAACAGTTACAAATGGCAAAGAACAAAAAAAAAAGAGAAAAAAAAAAGAGAAAAAAACAAGATAAACTTTACAATTTGTATATTAATTCATTTTTTCCTTCTTTCTTTTCTTGACAGTTAAATCCTATCCGTAGATTAAAGAATCATTTGTTTATGTCCGTAGATAACACATGTCACCAGTTTCTTACTTGAAAAGGTAAGAGGATGTCACAAAATCAAATTCATATTAATTAGCCGACGTGGTAAACATCGTGCGGTGTGCGTGTCCTTATATAACACATCTATGACTCATGTGGATTATGTACGAAAAGTGTTAACATATCTCTCTCTCTCGCTTCAGCTTTCACACCAATCATGGCAGCTTCTCCAACATCAAAGCTCCTCGTATCTGACATCGCCTCCGTCGTTGATCACGTGCCTTCAAACTACGTACGACCAACCTCTGACCGTCCAAACCTGCCCAACGTTGAAACTTCCGGCGATTCTATCCCTTTAATCGATCTCCAGGACCTTCATGGACCCAATCGAGCCGACGTTATCCACAAGTTTGCTCATGCATGCTCCTCTTATGGCTTCTTCCAGGCAAGTTCTATTCACTTTCAATCTCCTTACCAATTTACTCTGTTGTATCGCAATACACTTCAGTTTTCAACTAGATTTACTCTGTTTTATTGAGTTACACTCATATTTTCTCGAGTTTACACTGTTTTAATTGCAATACACTCTGTTTTCAATCAAATTTACTCTGTTTTTATTGCATGACATCGTGTTTGCTCTGTCTTATTACAAAAGAGACTCTGTTATGTTCAATCAAAATGTTACTATTGCATGTTCCAGATCAAGAACCATGGAGTACCAGAAGAAACAATCAAGAAAATGATGAATGTAGCAAGAGAGTTTTTCCGGCAGTCAGAGAGCGAAAGAGCGAAGCATTACTCAGCAGATACCAAAAAGACAACGAGACTCTCGACAAGTTTCAACATTTGCACAGAGAAAGTCTCTAACTGGAGAGACTTCCTTCGACTCCATTGTTATCCTATCGAAGATTTCATCAACGAATGGCCCTCAACTCCAATCTCTTTCAGAGAAGTAACAGCTGAATATTCCACGAGTGTTAGAGCCTTGGTCTTGACACTTCTTGAGGCAATCTCAGAGAGCTTAGGCCTTTTGAAAGACCGTGTAAGCAATACATTAGGCAAACATGGTCAACACATGGCCATAAACTACTATCCGCCGTGTCCACAACCGGAGCTAACTTACGGACTTCCGGGACATAAAGATGCAAACTTGATCACTGTTCTTCTTCAAGACGAAGTCTCTGGTTTACAGGTGTTTAAAGATGGTAAATGGGTCGCTGTTCATCCTGTTCCCAATACTTTTATAGTCAACCTTGGTGACCAAATGCAGGTAATTAGGACACAAACTGAAAAATTCCTCTGTTTTGTTTCACTCTCTTTTTGCTAAATTAATGTGGTTGTTTCTCCTCTCAGGTGATAAGCAATGACAGATACAAGAGTGTTCTCCACAGAGCCGTTGTGAACAGTGACAAGGAGAGGATATCGATACCGACATTCTACTGTCCTTCTGAAGATGCTGTGGTTGGTCCAGCACAAGAGCTGATCAATAAGGAAGAAGACTCACCTGCTATTTACAGAAACTTTACATATGCTGAGTATTTTGAAAAGTTTTGGGACACAGCATTTGCAACTGAGAGCTGTATTGACTCGTTCAAAGCTTTCACCAACTAACATAGTATACTTTAGAATCAATCAGTCATGACTGAGGCCGTTCCTTGGTTCTTGAACCCATTTGTGTTGCTATTTCAAGATCAGTAATTTTCTTTAATTAACAAGTCTGCTTGGACAATAAAACAAACTGTTCTTGCAACATAGTGAACTCATTGTGTTAAACATTTACACTTACACATTGTAGAAGATATTGATACATAAACCAGGTTTATTCGCCGCAAGCAAGCTATTTCCATGTTATATGCTCACTTGAAACTAAATGAACCCCTTGAATCTCTTAAGATCAGGCTTATTCGCAGCAAGCTATGCCGCATGGTCAGCGGTACCAGGACTCTATTTCAGAGCAATTCCTTTGGCCAAGGAGGTTTTCAGTGAAAGTCGCAGTTAAGCAACAGCTACCACAACATATTAACGGTCCATTTGCGGATTAGTAGATCGGGAGTAAAACCTGGTTGTATTGTATCGTTAGTCAGCCGACAACACGCCATTAATTTGGTGTCGAATATGACATGTTACCGTCTCTATCTCATTTACTATGTTAAACTTCCGGTTACACTTAAACCCATCACAAGTCATCATTAGTATAAAAAGAATTAACAAAATGAATTGATATTCTCTACTATGAAATCATACACGCAAAAGATTTAAGCCATTTAAGTTAGTTAAAATTAGCTATTTTCTGTTACCATACAAAAGTGTCAGATGTCAATCGTCTAGGCTATAACCTATGTTATGTAAGACAACAACACATAAAATCTAAAGATCAAATAGCATGCAGTGGGTTAGTTCCTATGTGATATCCTGACTCATTTCAAAGGTGGTTGGTCTAATTTACGCATTGATCACATGGAGATGCATAAGAACGAAAAGATAAAACAAAGCATTTGTAAATTAGAATAACAAAAGGGTGACTCCGAGCCCACGGAAAATAGGGCATATGCCCGAACTTCAAGGTACATTACCCCTAACCTAACTCGTAAGAAAATAAAAAAGAAAACCATGCAGCTCATTCGCTGTGTCACTTGGTAGCTTCTCATTAACTTTTCGACAGCTCTTAAAAAATTAAGTTTGAGTAGTAGCTTCTCACTCAGTAGTTTCATATTCTTATAAGAAATATTCACAAAATATACAATTTTCATCTTTTGGCAACGTCAAACCTACATTTCACACAATAGCCACCACTTAGTTTTCGGACAAAAATTCCCTTGTTAAAAAACCGTGCTAGTTTGGTTTTCTCTCCACGAAACAACAAGGGCAAAAAAGGTGGTTTTCTTTCCTTTCTTTTCCTTATATATATATATATATATATATATTTTTTTTTTATAAAGAAAATCAGATTTTGGGGAGAGAAGAAACGAAGAGGAACTGATCAAGAACCAAGGGGAGTTGGTCTTCATCTATAAAATCGAAGGGGACTTGTTTTAAATCTGAAATTAATCGTGGGAAGATTATCGTAATTTGAAATTGCAAATCGATTTTCCGCCAAACTTTAAAGTAATTGATGATTTGGTTTAGAAATTTATTTGTGTACGTACGCGATTTGCGGCTGCGTAAACCCTAGTTGTGTACATCGTTTCTTTGAATTTGTTTCGTGGACCAAAAATTTATTCCGTTGGAGTGTACGTATGTTATACTTTGTACATTAGATATGTTTCTGTAGGGCTTTACGAAAGCTCTTGGAATCGTGGAGCATCTTAACAATACATCTCACCAAGAAAGGGTTTAATTGATTCCCCTGTTCTTGTTATTGTTGTCGCCATTGCTCAAGAACCGTAGTTATTGCTGATTTACAGCCCCTTCGATCCGGCTCTGCAGAGTACAGTTCGTCGGAGACAATAGCGTTCTGGTTCTATAGGACCAGAAGAATCTAGACCTGGTACTGTAAACGAGGATTCACTTTAGGTGTTGCTGAAGATTATGCGTCATGCTCATGTTTGATCATGAAACTTAGGGTTTTTGCTTCACTTTTTCAATTTAAATCGATCTAGTTTAATATTAAAATATTTCGATTTATAAAGAGTCAAAAGATTCAAAACTTGAAAAAAAGTATTAGGTTTCTTAGCTAAATAATTGCGATTTTAAATTTGAAAAGATTACGATGTAAATGGGTTTAAAAATTGGTTAAACCAGCTCGGTACCGGTTTTCTCATTTTTATCGAGTATTTGCACCTAGAAGAGTCACAAATCCCCTATATATTATTTGAGAAGTACATTTATAAATAAATATTAAAAAGTATAAATATTTACATCACATTGTCATTACATCAAAGAACAAATTTTAATCTCTCATTAAAGATATTTTAGTCATTAGTTATTATGTGATCATTTAATTAAAATCAAAGATTATTTAAGGAAATTAAATCAAATATATCGAGATTTACCTAAATATCCTTAAATATCGATATTTCCTTAAATATCTCATTACTTATTTACCTAAACCACTTACTTAATATTCTATAATTATTATCAAGATTTTAGAGAAAAAATCACTTCTAATAAATAACAAATTTCAAAATAACATGTAGTGCATAAATTTTGAATATCTTTCTGTTTTTTTAAAAAAATTAATCAAAATCTTTCTAAAAAAAAAAGATATTATAATCGATAATGTCAATAAACATGTAAATATTGTCAAAAAATTTATTTTGCAAAACCTAAAACCTAAAACCTACATTACATATGTTATCTTTTTAAAAAAAAAATAAAAAAAAAACTAAATAAAATTTAAAACACACGATTTTTAAATTTTAACAAGAGAGAGAGGTCTTTGTATATCATTAAATCTGTAAAAATTTCCTCTTATTTTAATTGGACTATTGTGCAACTCAAAGTCGAGCTATAGGCGGAAAAAGTCGTCTAAAATATATTTTACGTTATCGTATCGTATCGCTAGTAGATTCCACGCCAGTGCTTGCTGATGCTATGTAATAAAATTATTGTTTGTCATATTATAACTTTCCAATTCATGTATATGTGTCTCTCAATGTATATATAACACTTCTTTTGGATTTTCTTCTCTTTAAAAATAAATTATTTCCACTACTCGACGAATAAAACACTTACTAATTGTATATATATTGAAAATTTACAATATTTCTCGTACGAATGATACTTTCTGACGTATATATTCCATCTGAGAAAGAAAAGGTCCTAAAAGAATAATATTTCTTTTGTTGAAAACTTCGATGTTACTTGAGATTTAAACCTCAAATTTCATAAATATATTCTACAATATTTTTAGGAATCAGTTCCACAAAAGATAACTACTTAACATAATACAATTATATACGTACGAATATTCAACTAAAATAAAACAAACAATGTAGCATGACTTGTATGTGGCCTAGTGGTAGTTGGATATGGGATGAAACATGAGAATTTGATTTTTCCTGAGATAGATTTCTACTACGAACAAAATCACATGCATGTTAGAAAACAGAGACTTAGACCATTTGTCTTGTCGGTTGATTGTGTTATACGTTCTTTTCAATGCACAATCGAACCTGGTCTCTTTAATCCAGTGTCAAAATATAGTTAATAATCAGACGAAATAAGTCGTTTGTGGTTGGACATGTTTTAATCATAATACCCACTTCGATGCTGATCCACCGGATCACTTGAAAAAAAAAAACGATGTATGGCTGCATGGGTAACAAAAAAAGAAAAACAAGAGAGAGAAAAAAGCATCGTTCAAGAGTTTAAAAGTTCTTACACCAAGTCTGAAATTCGATTATTAGAAAGCGCATTTTTTTTGCAGATTAATGATGCAAGACTAATCGGAAGATCTAAAGTGATGCATGTAGAGCCGTCTGTGTAATCTCGAGTATAAAGGGTAAAAATGTTCATTCTTAATTGGTATGACGCAACAGAAAGTTGCACATTCTAGAATTGTTTGTGGAGTTAGTTCATCATAATTAGAGATTTGATAGATTGATCATTATTTATAATAGGATTAGATCAATGATAACGAAACAAATGAAAAAAAAAAAGAGAGCCAGACAAATATTGATGGACATGTTCAATCGATGTAAATACTTTTCTGGATTTTAATCTATTTTTTTCTATGGTAATAACTATTATATGCAACTAATTTATCGTGTTTTCCACTACGGGTTATTTTAATTTATCAGTTTAGTTGACCAAAAACATACAACTTTTATCGTGGTTTTAATCGTTTGATTTATTCACTTTCAAATTGATTGATCAGAATTTGGATCCTTTATATGTGATTTCAGTCATAGTTGTCCATTTATTAAATGTTTTAAATATCAAGAATATCCATTTTATTATCAAATAAAAAGAATATCCATTTTTAATAGTTTTCAAAGATTTGTATGAGCTTCAATTTGGAAGACCTTAGTTATGAACACATAAAGGAACAAAAAAACTATTTATAAATTAATTTACTAATTTTGTGAATATTTAAAGATGAAAGAAGATGGATCACAAATCCTAGATTTAAAAAAAAAACGAATTTTCTTCATTAAGATTTTTGCTTTGATGTATGTAGTGGGTATCATTTAACAACTCAATTGGCAAGTCAACGAACCAAACCAATCGTGCTTTAAACGTTTTATATTTTTTCAACTTTAGATAAGTCTTCAAATCAATTTTAAAAAAGTAAGAAATCATACAGTCATTGTTTTTTGGGTGGTATACACTCATACAAAGCATTAATTTTTTTTTTGGTTTAGATCTTACGATACTTGCACACCCCTTGATTACAACTAAATAATACAATTATGCAAGTGTTAACTAAACTAATGTTGCTAAGAATCTACGCGAATGACGTCATCTGCCGACGTCATCTGCCGACGTCACACCTTCATGTTCGTAAGATTACACTTGTGTATATTAGATAGAGCATCTTTGTCCCTTTATATTTTATCTCTTGACTTTACCAAATTACCTAATCATGGCAGCTTCTGCAACATCCAAGCTCTTAGTGTCTGATTTCGCCTCTTCCGTTAGTCATATCCCTTCAAACTACGTCCGACCCATCTCCGACCGTCCAAACTTGTCTGACGTCGAGAGTTCCGGCGATTCCATCCCTCTGATCGATCTCCGAGAACTCCATGGACCTAATCGATCCGAGATTGTCCATCAACTTGCTGATGCTTGTTCCACTTATGGTTTTTTCCAGGTAACTCCACGTATAGTATTGCTCTGTTTTAAATTCATTCTGTTTTCATTGCAATACATTATGTTTACTCTGTTTTATTACTTTGTTTAAAATTTACTCTGTTTTCATTTACCGTTTACTGTGTTTCAAAATTTTCATGTTGATAATGTTACAGATCAAGAATCACGGAGTACCGGATACAACCGTCGATAAAATGCTAACGGTCGCTAGAGAGTTTTTCCATCAACCAGAGAGCGAAAGAGTCAAACACTACTCGGCAGATCCAACAAAGACAACGAGAGTCTCCACCAGTTTCAATGTCGGCGCAGACAAAATCTTGAACTGGAGAGACTTTCTTAGACTCCATTGCTTTCCCATCGAAGATTTCATCCAAGAATGGCCTTCTAGTCCCGTCTCCTTCAGAGAAGTCACAGCTGAATACGCCACGAGCGTAAGAGCTTTGATCCTGAGACTTCTTGAGGCCATCTCAGAGAGCTTAGGCCTTGAAAGCGACCATATAAGCAGAACATTAGGCCAACACGCTCAACACATGGCCTTTAACTACTATCCGCCGTGTCCCGAGCCCGAGTTAACATACGGACTTCCTGGACATAAAGACCCAACCGTTATCACTGTCCTTCTTCAAGACCAAGTCTCTGGTTTGCAAGTCTTTAAGGATGATAAGTGGGTCTCTGTTAAACCAATTCCCAACACTTTCATCGTCAACATCGGCGACCAAATGCAGGTTTGGTAATCCAAACAAATCAGACTCCTTTGTTTAATTTTTTAATAATATTTTTTGTGTTAAAATTCCTCTGTTTTCTGGTTGTGTCTCCTCGTTTCAGGTCATAAGCAATGACAAATACAAGAGTGTACTCCACAGAGCCGTAGTAAACACCGAGAAGGAGCGACTATCGGTTCCGACATTCTATTTCCCTTCGACAGATGCAGTGATTGGTCCTGCACATGAGCTGATCAATGAACAAGATTCTCTTGCTGTTTACAGAACCTTCCCATTTGTTGAGTATTGGGATAAGTTTTGGAACAGATCACTCGCTACTGCGAGCTGTCTCGACGCCTTCAAAGCTTCAACGACCTAAAGATTATCTTGAACTGGCTCTTTAGTTATTGTACGGAATCCAAAAAAAACCCTCTCTGTTCGATCTATTTAATAAGGCAGGTTCAAGATCAGTTTGTTTCTTATGAATGTTAGCAAACTTTCTTTAAAAATACAGTAAGAAATTTTTTTCACCACTAGACATGTCTTTTCAACCTATAAATAAACGTGCCAGAGAATCTTAGCTTTAAAAGTTATAAAAGCCTGAGTTCCACAGCTTTTCACAAAGCCTTCTAATTTCTATGCTCAGAAATTGTTTTTACAAAAGTGGCCCGTTTAAGTGTACGGCCTTTGCCTCCACCACAACAACACTATTTATAATTGGGTTGGCCAAAATCTATGAGGGTCCCAAGTCGGAATCAGTGGGATGAAGAGAGATGTGTTGATAGAGTTAAATGAATGCTTAAGATTTGCCAGAGGTCGGTAACGTGAGTTTGGGACCAAAGTGGGGGCAAAGAAGTGGTGTGGAATGTGGATGATTGATTGGTTCGGCTCATATTGGGATGAGTTTGTACTTCGTACTTTGTATTCAGAGTTGCATTACGTGACCTCATAAGCTAATCGCAATTGGTATTGAAGTTAAACTTGATTTTGGATTAAGCTTAACTATGGGTTTATAATCCAATATCCTATATTGCACTAAACCCAAAGCCCAAATTCTACAATTTCTCTAGAAGCATCATAAAAAATTATCACCTCTTCTAAGTGTTATAAATAATTCTATTAATTAAATAAATAGATATTTATGTAGAATAATGTAGAAATTTGTAAGATAAAAATCTATATATTTTAGTAAAATTATAGAGATGATGGTAGAATAATCTATAACCTTTGTAAGCTATTCTTGGAGGATATAAATACCTCTTTACCTCTCATTTGTAATAAAAATGGTCTATTGCTGAGATACTTTTAAAGATCAAACCTATTTCTACAATACTATTATCATTTCCCAATACTCTCAAAAACCCACAAAATACCTTTCCATTCTTCACACATCCCACATGTATTTCTTTCTCTTCTAATTAAATAATAGAATTAAATAAAACACACAAGCAGTGAGACTCACACTCAACCACTTCATCTTTTTTTTCATTAACAACCTCGTACTATTGATATAACTGGTATTACTAAGAAATTATCTAATGTTGAATTTTATTATTTTCAGGGTACAATGAATAAAAAGCAGCAGACTATCATACATTTTGATTATGAGGGATATTATTTAAGGAAGAAAGATGAAGTAGTATGAATTTTAGAGAAGATGTTCATCACACGCTTTTGATGAAAAAATCGAGTGAGGAGGTCACTATACATTATTGGTTGAAAATATATGCTGGAAAATTGGGGTGGATGAAGTTAGGACTGAGATGAAATTTAGTTGCATTCCACTTTCAGAGGATTCTAAAAAACCAGTATATATCTTTGATGATGATGATCTTTTGTTTTTTTGGAGTTGTATGAAGATCCTACGAAAAATGTGTTGCATGTGGAGATTGTCAATAATCAGGGGTGTGATAAACTTCCAAGAAAAGATCTAGTAAGTCAAGTTGGTGCAACTAATGAGGACATGATTTCTAGCGCCAAAGCAAATTGTCGAGTTGATTATGGCAATATGAATCAATCTACAAGTGAACCGTCTAAACATTATGCTGTGGTTGTCCACGATGAAGAACGAGGTGCTAGATGTTGAAGAAAAAAAGGGCAAATTATTATTTCCCGGGAGAAAAGTACAACATATATACCACAAATGCTGTTGAATCTATTAATGGTGTTTTCATGGAAGCAAGTAAATACTCGCTTTTACCAATGATTGATGTGATTGTTGTGAAACTAGTTGAATGGTATAATAAACATCTGAAGAGTTCTCCCGAAGCACTGATGTTGGTGCCTTTTATTGAGACCGAATTGCATCCTTTGTGCTTCGACGCGAAGTTGTTAACGGTGACTGTGTTAAATAGTTTCATCCTTCATTTCAAGCGCTTTGATATTGACATGTATCCATGTGTGCATGCAATAGTTTGTCTAAGGTTAATATGAAACTAAGTATTACTAATACAACTATATATTGAAATACAACTAGGTATTACTGATATAACTATATATTGCAATACAACTAGGTATTACTGATAAAACTATATATTGAAATACAACTGGGTATTACTGATACAACTATTACAAATGTATCTTACACTCATATGATTATTTCTTATATCGAAGTTACTGATATATATATATATATATATATATATATATATATATAAAAAATATCTTAAACATGTATGAGTATTTCTTCAATACTTAGGTCATTATGATGTGAGTCATAGAAAATTTATAATTTCACAAATATTTTTCTATGAAAGTTTACTAACCTTAATTTTATTACTTATTGTAAGGTGTATAACTAAAAGAAGTGATTAAAATCACAATACAACTAGTTAAATCTTAAAACAGTAAATTACAACTATGTGTAAGTGAATACTACTGTAAAACTGAGTAAAACTATAGTGTGTATGCAGTAGTGTAAACAAGTGTGAACGCATGTGTTTAATAATATTTAAATATTTTTTTTAATATTTGTTTTTTTTAGTTTAATAATTTTTTAAAAATCTTTTAGTTTACTAATATTTTAATTTTTTTTTAATTTTTTTTTTCAAAAAGAATTTTAGTTGTACGTAATAATCCTACGGTCATAGTTGTACGTAGTTGTACATGGTAATACAACGTCTGAAAAAAATATGCAAGTACACCCTAAACCCAACGACACAAATAGTTGAAAATGTTACGATAGCAATGTTATATGTCTCAATCTGACGAGATGATCATTGAAAAACAAATTGTAGATGACACGGTAAAAGGAGATTCTTTCCAATAGACACGACTGATGTTATTAGTGCAACATATATTAACATGAGGAATTAAAACGAAACAGTGAGACAACTACTTTTCTTGTACCTTTTTGTCGTACTGTTCTACGAGGAATTACAAGCTGTTTATCAATGCACCCTGCATAAATAGTGTACAAGATAGAAGTGATAAAGAGGACAACATTAGATTAATAAAAGATAAGCTTAATTTAGAAAAACAACATTAATAACTATGAAGAATTGACTTAAAAAAACAAAACTGACTCTTGCTGTAGCATCTGCAGTTTCTCTTTCTCTTCTTCCTCGAACTTATTACGAATATTAACCCTCTACAGACACGGACACAATTAATACCATAATCTAGATAACTATTAAAATTGAAGGATAAAGTCCATGACTCCAATTACCTTCTCCACATATTCCTCTCTTGTAACTAAACCGGCTGATTCTTTTTTGAAAGCAGTTTCAAGAATCCAAAGATAAAAGAAGCAAACATGTTAAACAACCAAGTAGTCACAGCCCAAAATATCACATTAAGAAAACATTGGGATTCTTAAATTGTTCAGACACCAAAGCTGCAATTTCTTAAGTAATGATTATCTAATTTTGTTCTGTAAATCGTCGTGATACTTTAATTAATTTTTTATATAAGTAGGTCATCTCTCATTAGGGTTTTGGATCTAGAAAAGTAGACATCATAACCTAGGTTAAAATTCTCTTTGTAAGATCAAATACTTGAGTGGTGTTCTTGTATTCACTAAATTTCTAGTGCAAGTTGTAGGAGACGATTCCCACCCGAGACGTACCGGTTAGAGGCCGGGAACCGGTGATCAATTCTCTTATGTCAAATTCTAGCAAAAGCAATCATAAGCTTCTGCACGCGAATTTCCTTACAAGTGGTATCAGAGCAATCAGCAAGGAGGTACTGTTCATGGCGTGTACTGTTCACAATGGGTACTATTCACAGCGGATCATGAAAAATTCAGCAAGTATGGAGCCAATACTAGGGAGGTTTGAGCCGGAGAAGATGAGCTCGGCGAAACCTGGGCCAAAGTCTGATTTTTGTTGCGATCCTTTGAATCTGGCTTGAGAGGCCAGGGCAGCTTCAAGGTAACCCCACTGTGGAAAGGGATCTCGCAGTAATAAGAGAAACTGTGTCAGTGAAGGGATAATAATTATCTGATGGAAAGCAATGGGAGGAGATACATTACCTATGGAGCTGAAGAGGAGCTGCGGTGGTTAGCTTCAAGTGGAGTTAAAATGAGATCAGTTGTACATTTAAAACAAGTTGTGATGAGTCAGAGACTGTTTCAAGGAAGTGAAACATGAGTGACTTAGGGATTTGTTCAGTTGTACATTCAAGACAAGTTGTGATGAGTCAAAGACTGTTTCAAGGAAGTGAAACATGAGTGACTTAGGGATTTGTTCAGGTGATTCTGAAGAGGAGCTGCGGTGGTTAGCTTTAGGTGGGGTTAAAGCAAGATCGGTTGTACATGCAAGAAAGTTAAGTACAAAACTTAGACTTGAGCATAAGGGTTCTTAAAACTAATGAGATTAGTGAAAAACACAGGAAGATGGGCCAGAAGGTGCAGCTGGGCATATAATGCAGCCATTTGTAGGGGTTGTGTCGGGGTCAGATTGCGAGCTCGAGAAAGAAAAAAAGAGAAGAGCTGGACTTTGGTGGGCTAGATGAAGAAATTCGGCCCAAAAACCAAGTGGACAACAATATTGGCCCAAGGTGGAGTTTGTGAGATTATGAGCCATATTATTGTCCAGCCCATTAAGAACCTACAAGGGTCAAGGAAGAAGAAAATTAGGAGGTTAATTTTCTATATAAGTAGGTCATCTCTCATTAGGGTTTTGGATCCAGAAAAGTAGACATCAAAAGATAACATAGGTTAAGATTTATTTGTAAGATCTAAGGCTTGAGTGGTGTTCTTGTTGATAGCATCACATTTTACATGCTTTCTTGCATACATTTAGCTTAGTTTTATATGTTTCTAACTTGCATTTAGGATAGTTTTAGTGCATTTGTATTTGTTTATGTTTTTATAGGTATTTGGAGGAAATCATACACTTTCAGAGCATTTTGGGACCCTTAGAAGCTATAGGGACTTTGGAGCTAAGGGGAAGAAACAAAAAGGATATAAGTATTAAGGAAGTGAACCGGATGTTGGAAGCTACCACTTTTAACATTCGCGTCTCATGGAAACCTGTCCTAAGGGAAAGTAAAAAGCTGAAAAGAAAAAGAGATCGATTGACTTAGAAGTGAGAAAAAGAAAGGGAAAGGAATTGCACTAGAAAAATAAAATGATACCCTAGAAAAGTAGGGAAAAATCGATTGACCTTGAAGTGAGAAAAAGAAAGGGAAAAGAATTGCACTAAGACGGTCTTGAGCTTACAGAAATCTAAAAGAGTAAGTGTTCATATCCTTTGATCGATATTCCCAAGTTGAGAACCCATGCTTAGAATAAAAAGAAGAATCAACAATGAGGAGTCTAGGATCAAAGGAGGAGCGGTTCAAACTAAGGTGAATTGCTATGCTTATGGCAAAGTACATAAGTACGGTAAAGATCATTCCACTTCCACAAGGTCGAAAAGCATTAAGCACAACAATGTCACAAGGTACAAGTTCACTCTTTTTATCTTTATTGTTTTTAACATTTCTTCACCATACTTAGCTTTTGTTTGCTTGAGGACAAGCAAAAAGGTAACTGTGGGGGAGTTGATAGCATCGTATTTTACATGCTTTCTTGCATACATTTAGCTTAGTTTTATATGTTTCTAACTTGCATTTAGGATAATTTTAGTGCATTTGCATTTGTTTATGTGTTTATAGGTACTTGGAGGAAATCATATACTTTCAGAGCATTTTGGGACCCTTAGAAGCTATAGGGACTTTGGAGCTACTTGTTGAAGCCAAGAACATCATGAAAAAATATCTCAAAAGCCTCACCAAGGAAACAACAGCCTTAGCATCGACCAGGAGTGGTCGATGCTCTTCCAGAAGAGACCATCGACAGCCAGCATCGACCCAGGGTGGCCGATGCTCTTCCTCGGACCCAAATTTGAAGCTGAAGACGAAGACCATCGACGCAAGCATCGACCAGGAGTGGTCGATGCTCATCTTGGAAAAGCCCATCGACCACAAGCATCGACTTAGGGCCGTCGATGCTGAGTCACTGTGCAGAAAAAGAAACTTCGGTTAATGCGAACTTGCAAGTTATGGAAGCTTAGGATCTCGAGTTATAACCTTGCAAAAGCTTCTAAGGACGCCCTAGACTCCCCCAAGCCACCTAAACTCTATATAAACTCATGTATTCTCATTAGACAAGAGAGAGACTCTCTAGCACTTTTTGTCTCACTTTCAATAAAGAGTTCTTCTTTTAGGTTTGCTTTTTTCTTATGCTTTTGTTTATGTTTATGCTTTGATTTCGATTTCTGTTCTTGTTCTTTAGTTTTTTACTTACTGTTTTATGAACCTATTCCTTGTCTTTGTCGTCACCTTCGGAAAGACAAGAGAATAGATCCTTTAGACCACTAGGGTGGTGGTCGATGATAGGATCAAAGATTTAGGATTCAACATGTCCGATTGTTCTTGACCGATCTAACTACTCTATATGCACTCTTAATGCTAAGTCATGTCCTATGTGAAGTGCTTAAGGTTATAACCAAATCACTAGATGCGGTTATACGAATAGAAGCCCTTAGCACCACGAGAGTGAGTTAAAACTTCAGACTTGCATATTAGGGAGTATTAGTTAGCATCAAGTTTGTTGTTTGATGGAGTATCTTAAAGCTAATCTAATTGTGGCCAAAGTTAGATTATGATCTCAGGAACACATCACCACGAGAGTGGGATTGTACTCTAGAAATAGATATGTTATTCACTCTTTGTCTTAGACACACTCTAATGCAAGCTAAACACTTGGTTAATCGGTTGGTAGTGTGACAACGCCAATCAAAGTATCTCTCACACATAAGAGTAATCGATGATGAGATGCGTTAAATGCATGAAGGTCACCACGAGAGTGGGTCTGACACAGTGTTTAGCATACCACGAGAGTGGACTAGCCTACTTCGAATATCCCTAGATTGACAACATAAACTAAAAAGATAGAACATGAATCCTATAATCTGAAATCCTTGATAAATCGAATATCACCCAATTAACTGTAAATATTTAATTAAGTATTTTAATTGATGTTATTTATATTTTTGTAATTTAATTTATGCAATTTACTTTTCCACAATTTACATTTCTGAAATTTAATTTATGCACTTTTATTTTATGCACTTTTATTTCCGCAATTTAATTTCCACAATTAAATTTATGCAATTTACGTTTTCGCAATTTATATTTCTGCAATTTATTTTTTCGCACTTTAAATTATGCAATTTACTTTATACACTTTATTTTCAGTAATTTATTTTATGTAATTTAATTTATGTTATTTATTTTATGTTATTTAATTTATTTCTTTTACTTTTATGTATTTTAATTGTACCATATGACTTAGGACACAATCCCCCTGTTTTATTATTCCGCCTAGATTAGATTTGGGGAAAACGGCCAAAATCAACCCAGACTATTTACGATACGCTTTTTCATACCTGAACTACGTTAATTTAGCCGATTCATACAAATCCCTTAACGACGTTAATTAGTCGTCTAACGGTGCTGACTCAGCCGCCAACGTAGCAGGGAAAATGCCAAAATCAACCCAAACTATTTGCGATATGCTTTTTCATACCTGAACTATGACACCCGGCTTTTTCATACCTGAACCATCAATTATTTCAAATTTTAATCCTGAACTATGTTAATTTAGCCGATTCATACAAATTACTTAACGACGTTAATTAGTCGTCTAACGGTGCTAACTCAGCCACCAATGTGGTACGACACCGTGAAACGACGTTAATTTGGGCGAGTTCTTTCAATTTTGAATCGAAGAACCCATAATCCAGAATCGAAGAACCCAAAAACGAAAAACCCAAAATCGAAGGTGCTCGCCCAAATTTCTGATTTCTGATTTTTTTTCGATCGAGAGAAATCAGAAAGTTGGGCTAGCTCTTTCGATTTTGGGCGAACTCTTTATATTTTGGGTTCTTGGTTCTTCGATTATGGGTTTTTCGATTCTGGATTCTGGGTTCTTCCATTCAAAATCGAAAGAGCTCGCCCAAATTAATGTTGTTTCACGATGTGAGTAACGTTGGCTGGTCAGCACGTTAGGCAGTAATTAGTTGTTAAGTGAATCATTGCAGTTCAGGATTAAAATTTGAAATAATTGATGGTTTAGTATGGTGTCATTTCAGGTATGAAAAAGTGTATACGGATGATTTGGTATTTTCCATTGTGGTCTGCAGCATTAAAACGTCAGTATTTAAATTAATGTAGTTCAGGTATGAAATTTGAAAAAATTGATAGTTTAGATATGAAAAAGCCGGGTGTCATAGTTCAGGTATGAAAAAACATATCGCAAATAGTCTAGGTTGATTTTGGCCGTTTTCCCATTAGATTTACATTTGCATTCTCTGTGTAGTTATTCTATTCTCTTTGTGGATAGATCCCGTACGTACTACAATTGCATGACTGTGCACTTGCGGTCCTATGGGTTAAACTCTCGAGACTACTCTTTAGTAGCACTCGAGTGAAACTTGCGAAGGAAATAACAATGGCGAACACCATACAATTTCCTGATGACCACTTGTATTCACTAAAAGTTCTAGTGGAAGTTGTGGGAGACGGTTCTCACCCAGACGTACCGATTAGAGGCCGGGAACTCAATGATCAATTGTCTTTTGTCAAATTCTAGCAAAGGTAATCATAAGCTTCCGCACGCGAATTTTTTACAAATCTAAACCCTAAATATTGCATAAGCTCCTAATTCAGAGCCAGAACAAGCTTTTAAATCTAGTTTCAACAACAATCCACCGTTTAAACTCTCGAAACTTAGAAATCAGAAAGAAGTGTATATAGTTAGTGATCAGATGGGATCTTGATTGGTCGAACCTCGCAAGAAATGGTGCCGAATTGGAGAAGACCATATTGGTCTTTGCCGGAGGCAGTCTTGCTCTTGCGTTCGGCTTCTTTGAATCTGAAACCGCTGTATCTTGAGCCTTACCAAGTGCGTCACCGATACCTGACATCTTTCTTCTCCTGCTTCCTTTCGCTCAAAATCGGAATGGAAATCACAAGATTCTTCCGTCGCCATTTTTGAGAGAGAGACAAAGAGCTCCTCTTTCAGTTTCAGATTTGATATCGAGTAACGGAAGCGATGGAGGAAAAAGAAGCTTAGTGGGTCCAAATTTATGGCATGATCCGGTTTAGTGTTTGTTTAACCCAATTTTGTTGGGTTTACCCGATTGGATCTTGGTTGAGTCGTAATTATTTTAAAATGGCTTTTGATATTTATGTCATTTACATGTTTTGCATTTAAAAAAAAAATGCAAAAGAAATTGAAATATAGGTGAGGAACAAACGAGCAATAGATCCGAAATAAAAAACATGTTCAAAGAAAGAGTGTTCTTCATAAGTTTTCTTTTCTAAAGTCTTTTTAGTATTATCTAATTGTTCTTCCATTTTTTTTATCATACTTACAGGGTTTTTAATCTAAGTTCTTTCGAGTTTCTCGGAGTATTACGGTTTGGGCCAGTGCTAAGCACTATTGGGGTTTCCTTATAATTGGAGCATTACCCTTTTTTTTTACTAATTATTATTCTTCCAATTTACTAAACCCTATTTTTCTCAGTTCCTTGGGAACCAAGAAATGGACACATACGTTCTTTTATCCCTTAGCGTGACTTTCATGTTACTTTGACTAGGACTGATGATATATATCTTGAATTTAATTTGATTAGACATGATTAGGTTGGAAAAAAGGCCGATTCTCCCACCAATTATGTTGATTTGGCGTATTCATACATGAACTTATGTGTTAATATTCCGTTAATATATGCCACATGGATGCCACGTGGCGTCCACACAGATGTCACATAGTCTATGATGCCACGAGGAGAATTTTTTTTTTTTAAACTGAGATAAAATATTACTAATCCTACTCGAGCCGGTGAATCCAGAAACAACAGATTTGAGGCTACTTCACAATGATTAAGTTAACAACACAAACTTTCTCATCGTTAAAAAAAATTAACAAATTTCAGTATAAGAAAAAAATACTAGAAGAGAGGGTGAGAGATCTGTGTTCCAAGATTTGGAATTTCTGCGAAGGCCACGACCATTTCCAGTGGGGTAAAATGGATCCAACTCTGTGTAAGTTATTCTTGTAGTAGAAAACTATTCATTCTGTAGAAAACTATTTCTTCCGTATAATGTAGCTATTCGTTTGTTCCTAGAACACTACATAATACAGGTGTGGGCGCTACATTCTACGGAAAGAATAATGTTCTACAAAAAGAATAGTATTCTACAAAAGGAATAGTTTTGTACTGAATGAATAGTGTTCTACAGAAGGAATAGCTTTCACAGAGTTGGATCCATTTTACCCCACTGGAATTGGTCGTGCCCTCCACAGAAATTCTAAATCTTAGAATACATATCTCTCACCCTCTCTTATAGTATTTTTTTCTTATACTGAAATTGGTTAATTATTTATAACGATGAGAAATTTTGTGTTGTTAACTTAGGGGGTGTTATTGGATCTCTATTTAGATAGATTTTTATGACTTTAAAAATTATAAAAAGTAACTATTTTAAAAAATTTTAAAAGATTGCAAAAGAGTATCTCCAAAATACTGCATAACATTTTCAAAGCTTACAAAAAAGTATTTCTAAAGTATCTCAAAGTACCTCAAACTTTTATAGATTATTGCCCCAAGTATAGAGTCATCAAGACATCTTTCTCCAAAGTATCTTTGAAGTATCTCAAATTTTTATGAAAATGTGCTTGTACTTTGGAAGTTTACTTTGATGGTTAAACAAGTGTTTTTGATGGTTAAACGTTTTATTTTGGTATATGTTGAAATGATTAACGTGCTTGTTTAGGTTAAAGCCTACAAGAGTTTGTTTTCTTTTGTTGGATGAGACTAGATATATTAAACTGAAGCGGATTTTCATGATTCCGCTTCTTTTCTTTTGGATAGTGTGTTTTTCTTGCTGGGGTGGAGTTCCATTCTTCTGGGTTTGTTTCCAGTGATCTTGCAAGTTTCCCACAGAGCAATCTCATAGTCTTGACATGTATGTTATTATTCTTAGATTGAATACTTGGAGTTTTGTATGTAGGTTCACCATTTTATAAGAGAGAAACGAGGTGATATAATGCATATATGAGTATATTAATATATTATATTGATAAAATTATGGAGAGATAAAGTTCTATTTAGTCATGATAGTTTTTGGCATGTGTGCAATAATTTCAAGTGTTACCCATTGCAAATCTCTTTTCTTTTGAATCTAGCTGTTCCGTATTTTTTTTCTTGCTTTTAATCTCTTACGAATTGGTCAATTCTCATGGTCACTTACATTAGACATCACTGTATAGTCTGTTTGTTTTTATGGACCAACGAAGGAAAGGTATTAGAAGATGTAAATGGTTGGGGAAGAGGAGAACATGAAAAGCTCGGATTTGGTGACAATGATAAGAGCAGTTAAATGTTTTCACAAAAAATAATAATCCTACGAGAATACTTTGAGAATCCTTTATTAGGTACAATATTTTTTATGATTATATTTTATGAAGCAAAATATGTAGAATCAATAAACCAATAACACAATATTTTAATTCAATGACAAAATGAGTTATTTACATGTTATTTGAATAACACAAGACTTTTATTGACTTTATAAAACCATGAATCCAATACCTCTATATTTATAAAGATTTTAGATTACTTTTTACAAATACATAAACTAATAACACCAAACTTTAATAAAGTTTTGAAAAATCTTAATTGAATAACAATAGAATCTTTATAACATTTAAATCTTTAAAACTCCATCTAAATACACAGACCAATAACACTCCCTTAATCATTGTGAAGTAGCCTCAAATCTGTTGTTTCTGGATTCACCAGCTCGAATAGGATTAGTAATATTTTATCTCAGTTAAAAAAAAAATCTCTATGTGGATGTCACGTGGCATCTGTGTGGACGCCACGTGACATCCATATGACATATATTAACAGAATATTAACATCGTTAATCGATTTGTGGGTTTTAGCCGTTTTTAAATAGTTTGTGTAGTAAATTCAAATTTTATGTAAGTTCATGTAGTTTAAGGCACAACACATAAGTTCATGTATGAATTCGCCAAATCAACATAGTTGGTGGGGGAATCGGCCGTTTTCCCTGAATAGGTTATAGGTACCCATGTACGATGCAACTTCTGCGAGGAAAACCATGTTTGGGATTTTTCCAGTAGCAGCGATTGAGGCGTTAGAGAGATTTGAGGTTGTGGAGGAGGAAGGAGAGCGGATGATTTGTGATGTGTGTTCAGATGCAATGGTTATGGGTGAAATCGGGAAGAAGCTTCGATGTGGACACTTGTTCTCTTTGTAGATTCCAGCTTCAGATTGATGATGCCAAATATGAGAGGAAGAGAGGAAGAAAAGAACCACCTTTGAAGAGAAGGCGATCAATTAGGAAGAGAAAACCAAACAGAAGGTTTAGGGATTAAGTCTTCTTCTTCGGTTCGTCGGTTCATGTTGGGATGAGTCGGGATTCGGAATTGCATTGCATGACCTCATGGGCTGATTGCAATTAGAGCATTTAACATTACCTTTTTTGTGCCTAGTGTATTCATCACATTTACAAAAAAACCTAGTTTTTAGTTGCTTCGGAACCAAGAAATTGACACGTACGCCTTTTTTTAATTATCCATTATATTAGTGTTATTTTCTTGTTTTTAGTTGAGGCTAGGAATGGACATCAGAAACCAAACTAAATGGAACCAAAATTCATCAATTTGAGTTTGCACCTAATCCTATTACAACTCGAACCATATATAAATTATGTTCGAATTATTGGAATCAAACTCGAATGGAAACTAAATTTTGCGCAATCGAACTGAATTAATCAGAAAAAAACTTAATTAAATATATAAAAATACATTTACGTTATTTTCTTTTAAAATTTGCATAATTCGAAGTTGAAGTTAGAATATAGGGATTCAAAGACGATAATACAAAAATCTATAGTATACAAGTTATTTTGTTTTTTATTCTTGAATTATATGTGTTAACTGTTATTTTGTCTCATTGTAAAAAAGTAAGATTACAGCGCGTAGAAATATCACACGTCCAGGCTTAACCGGAACAAGAAAATTAATTACAACTTCTGAAGAAAATCCAAAATGTTGTCAAAAAAATAAATAAATGGAAAAAAGTTGTGGAACTTAGATTGTACAGTTTCCTTATATATATGACACTAATACGGCAAAGTTTGTTCTCTCTATATAAACAAACTTATTTTCTTCTCTCCTTCATTACAAAAATCCACAAAGCTTTTCGAGTTTATACGGATCTCTCTTTTCAAGTCGTCGAGTTTGATTACAGAATCATGAATTGTTTGTTCAGTATGTTTGATTACTTTTGCGCAGAGATTATGAGGAACAAAGTTACATCTAATGCATCCTCTCATGGATCCTCTACTTCTTCCTCCGGTGTTCATTAAGCGGATAAGACACCAAAGAAGCTTTTGGTGGAGAAAGCACAGAGGTTTGTGCCGGAGTTTGACGGGCTTCATTGCTTCGAAACCATAATCACTTCTTGATTATTCAACTACGGTTGTCCACTTTTTTTTTTGGTACGTCTTGTGTTTGATATATTTTGTCATTAAATAGTTATGAATGTTTGCTTAAAATACGAACAAGAGTAATTGATTGACTGGTTGATCACAAGTTTCTTTATTTGCTCCTTAGTCTTCGTTATTTTTTATTTATAATTTCATATTGGTGACGATGTTGTTCGTCCGGATTAATTTACATGCTTTTATGCAAGAATCGATTCACGATAATCATTTAAACGCGAAACTAGTTACTATATTTTACCAAAATTCACAGTGAGTTTTAAAGAGATTAGAAACTTTACTAGGGCTAATAGAAAACCTTATAAATAGAAAGCCAATTCGCAATAGGAAGCATGAAATTCAATAACCGATTTAGTTTCTAACCACTAAACTGAAATTACTGGGCTGACAAAAAAAAAAAACTGAGATTACTGAAATTTTTGGTTACAACATATTAACCAAAATTCGCAAATAGTTTTGAGAGATTAATTAGAAACTTTAGTAGGGCTAATAGAAAACCTATTTTCAAAAGAATTTTGTTTTTTTTTACTAGAGTTGGAAATATAATCCGAACCGAATTAGCCAAACTTCGGTTTGGATTCAGTTTAATGGATGAGCAATAGGAAGTATGAAATTCAATAACCGATTTGGTTTTGAACCACACCAAACCGAAGTTACTAAAATTTTATTTCAATTAAACCAAAATACCGAATTATCGAACTTTTAAGCTAAATTAAACCTAATTTACCAAAATTTATTCCAATATAACCCGAAATTTTTGAAATATACTAATTTAACCAAAATTATTGAAAAAATTGATTTTTTTTATTCTCATAATACGAACTCTATTTTGTTTTCAGTTCTAATTCAACACTAATTTTGACCCTCGACCAAACCAAAATTTGTCCAATGCAAACCGAACCTAACCAAACTTTAATTTCGTTCCAAATAAAAAAACACCGAAATTCTAAAATTTCCAAACCAAATTGGAGAGATTCTTCTGATTTTGCACTAATGATTACGGAACCTAATACAGTGTGTGTCATAAAAAGACCTCTTTTAATTTTATTGTATTCATTTCCTAACTAGAAGTGCAATTAATTGGTTTATGAAAACTTAGATATGTCCCACATCGAAAGAAGCAAAAACAACAGAGCTACGTATATACAGAGAAGAGGCTTAATCTATTCGCCGAGCTTGGTTACGTGGCATGTAATCCAAGTGGAGGCTTTAAGGGTAATGGAACGTTGGTTCGGCCAGTGGTTGGGCTTGGGGTTTGGGTATACACTGACCCGGGCCCGATTCAAGCCAGAAGTTTGAGTCATGTGGTCTAGGCGAAGGCTTGAGCCAAATGATTCCTAGAGTGGGTGTGGGGCAATGCGTGCTAGGCTGGTTTCACAGAACAGCGAACCATTACCTCCCGTTTCTGGCGGTGTAAGGATTACGGGGTTAGATCCTTCCGAGTCCAATGTGTCCTCATGAGCCGATCACAATTGGACCATTACCTTTTCTATTTTCTTTTTCTCATTAGCTTCCTTGGCAAGCAAGTAATCGGATACTACACTTTTTTATTCAATGCCTAAGAGAAAGTCTTTTCTGACCTGAATAGGTTTCATCTAAGCTAAATAAAACTCCGTAACAAAATATACTATAGCAGATATTTTTTGTCTATGCAAAGTAATCATAATATAATCCTTCAATAGCAGATATTTTTTTTCCAGTAATTGAGAAAGTGCGTTAGGCGATTTTTGGATCTTGAATTTTCAGCCTCCGGAGGAAGATGGTCATTGGATCGTCCTCACCGGCGGCAGAGGCTGCAGCTGAAAGGCTATCTAGTCCAAAGCAATCTGTTCATTCAAAGGTTTCTGAAGTTATTGAAGCAAACTTGCAGGGGTGCGAGAGTGCTCTGTTACCAGGTTCAAAGTTTTCTTTGAAGTTTCAAGGAGAAACTCTGTCTCCGGTTGTTGAAAAGAGGGAATCCGGAGATGCTCTGCTGTCGGATTCTAAAGCTATCTCACAGGCTTCTTCGGAGGCTAAGCCCGAGATAACAAAACAGGTACGTGATATAAACTCTTCAGACTTGAAGATTGTGAATTCAACTCTGCTGGAGGAAGGTGAAATCCCGATGAGTCAAGAACAGTCTGTATCCGGTCTCCAGCTTTTGCTGGCGGTACAGAACGCATCTGTAGATCCGATGTCTCCGACTGAGACCACAAACACACCTCAAATTCTTGGACAAACAGCTACTAAAACCGGTGGTGATCAAGTAGCGGCACAGCTTAACTCTGGTTCTTCAGAGGGGAGAGCAAAGGACACATAGTCTCCATTGCCGATTGTGTCTTCAGACTCAGCAAATGGAACAAAGGTGGTTGCAAAGGAAGCTCAAGGCGTACGCTCCTATGCAAAGGTGGTGCGAACAAGCTGCAAAATCACCACCACGATATTGAAATCAAAGTTGTGAATGGTGAAGAAATCGGACAGATTCCGGACAAGCTATTACAAAGCTCCGTTCCACTTTGGGATGACTTGTTAATTGGGCAATTTCCAGCAAATGCAAAGGTTCCGCACATTGGAAGAATCCATATTACTGTAAACAAAATTTGGTCATATGGAGATAAATCTTCTAGAGTCGATGCGTATGTTGTTAATGAAACAACTATCAAATTCCGTATAAGAAACGAGGTAATCCGGGGAAAGGTTCTAAATCGAGCTATGTGGAACATAGACGGAATGCCAATGATGGTATCAAAGTATGGTCCGGCTAAAGACGAACCTCTACCTGAGCTCAAAACCATGCCGTTATGGATTAAGGTTAAAAAAATCCCTCACTCGCTATTCTCTGAGGAAGGAATCAGTTTCTTCGCTAGTAAAGTTGGAGAGCCAAAGAAGATACACCCCGAAACAGAATTATGCAAAGTCTTTGATGAGGCAAAGGTTTATGTGGTTGCAAACCTCACAAAGGACCTACCAAGGCAATACAAATTCGGCTCAACCACGGGAATTGATGTTGTAATCGAATATGAATATCCTTGGTTACCACCAAAATGCAAAAACTGTAAAAGATGGGGGCATTTCAATGATGTTTGTCGTGTTCCACAAGCTTCTATCAAATCACCCTCTGAAAAAGCTCTAAGTTCTTCCTCTGCAGTTGTCGCTGACATTTCCCCTCCTCCATCTACTCTCGCTGTACAAGATAACTCAAATAAGACTCCTCCAGCAGTCATTAGTGATAAAGACATGGTGATAGTAAATGGCTCTCCTCACTGGTAGTTGGTGGCGATGATGTGCTAAACTCTTCACCAAACAAGACACAAAAAACAGATGTGTCCGCCGAATTTGATGTGAACTTGAAGAAACTGGATTCTCCAAAAAGAAGTATCTCGCCTAGTACAACAAACAACTCAAACACCATCCCTGCAAATGTGTACGTCAATGGAGACATTGCTACCACAATCTCGGATGAAAATGAAGTGAAGGATGATGATGCTACAAATGAACAAAAACAAAAGCAAATGAAAGGAACTGAAACGGCAAGCACCCTGTCTAATACGGAAAATGAAAAAACGAAAGTGCAGGAAAAGATTTCAGACAGCTCAAATCAAGAAAAATGGATTCCTGTGTCACCAGCACAAGCAGGGCGTGAACATCATCAAAAACAAACTACCGACGAAGTCATCACGCCATCTCGTTTTGCAATTCTTATGGCTAATGATGAAGATGAAATGGAGTTGCAACAAGATATGATAGAAAAAAGTGACAAGGTTCCTGCTGTGAAGGATCATGTGACAACTCCGGCGTTTGAAGCCAGAAATATTCTCCCTCGAACGGCAAGGTCAACATATAAAGAGAACCCAACAGAAACAGTGCCTCGAAACAAACGTATTCCAGATGGTTCGAGAAAAAGGGGTCCAAAGAAGAAAAACTAATGTCGGGTTTCTTTTGGAATGTAAGGGGTTTTAACAAACCTGAGAAACACATTGTGGTACGTCATTGGATAAATAGGTTTTCCTTTCAATTTGGTTGTCTTCTAGAAACGAAAGTCAAGAAGAGACGAGCATCTTCTATACTATCTTCAGTATTTGCGGGTTGGTCTTCTATAACAAATTACGAGTCACATAGATTGGGCAGGGTTTGGGTTGTCTGGGGCCCCTGTGCTCGCGTGACTCCGGTATTCAAAAGCAGCCAAATGATTACGGTTTCTATCTTGCTGGATGATCATAAAGAAGAGTTTTTCTGCACTTTTGTCTATGCTTTTAATCAAATGGAAGAAAGGAAAGAGCTTTGGGAAGACTTGCGAAGCCATCAAGACTCTCCAATTTTCAGAAATAAAAATTGGATGATATGCGGCGATTTCAACGAAACATTGGAGTTAAAAGATCATGGTCAACACGTCTCAAATACGAGTGGAATGAGAGACTTTCAGGATGTCACAAATTATTGCTCGCTGCTGGATCTTGCCCATCATGGACCACACTTAACTTGGTCCAATCGAAGAGACGATGGTATCATTTGCAAAAAGCTTGACAGAGCTTTGGTGAACAATTCATGGAATAATTGGTTCCCAAATTCATATTGCGTATTTGAAGCAGGACGTTGCTCAGATCATTTGAGATGTCGTTTCCATCTAGAATCCCAAGTTCGAGGAGGTAAACGACCTTTCAAATTTGTTAACGCTTTGACTAACCATCCATCTTTCATGCCTATTGTGAAGAATCATTGGCAAGGAACGGCTGAATTATTTATCTCCACTTCTTGTATGCATCGTTTAGCCACTAAACTGAAGCATATTAAACCTCATCTAAGAGAGCTAGGAAAGGAAACAGTGAGTGCTTTAACAAGACGTGTTAAGGAAGCTTTTGACACTCTATGCTTGAAACAAGAGAAGACACTTTCAAATCCTTCCCCACAAAGAGCTCAGGAGGAGATTTCAGCGTACAGAAAATGGGTCTCACTTTCGGATATTGAAGAAATTTTTTTGAAACAAAGATCAAAAATCCACTGGCTAAAAGTTGGAGATAAAAATAATGCTTTCTTCCATAAGTCCGCTGAAGCAAGGAAGCAACGGAACACAATTAGAGAAATACAAATAGCAAATGGAGATGTTCTCAGTAACACCGAAGATATTAAAGCTGAAGCGGTGAGATACTACAAAAATTTCCTGAACTATAAACCACCGGATATTCAAACTCCAAGTGTTTTGGATCTAAAATCAAAGACCAAATTCCGTTGCTCACTTGCTGAACGAACCGCCTTGGAAGAAACAGTCTCGGAGGAGGACATCAAAAAGACCCTTTTCTCTCTCCCTTCAAATAAAGCTCCTGGCCCGGATGGATTCACAGTTGAGTTCTACAAAGCCTCCTGGGAAATAATTGGAAAAGATTTGGTCATGGCTATCAGGTCCTTTTTTATCACAGGATTTCTCCCCAAAGGTATCAACTCGACTATTTTGGCTTTAATTCCAAAAAAGAAAGATGCAACTGAAATGAAAGATTACCGTCCTATCTCTTGCTGCAATGTTCTGTACAAGATCATATCAAAAATTCTGGCAATCAGGCTCAAATCTCTTCTACCACAGCTAATTGCCCAAAATCAGTCCGCATTCGTAACAGATAGGCTACTGATGGAAAACGTCCTTCTCGCAACTGAGCTGGTTAAGGATTACCATAAACCAAAGATGTCTCCGCGTTGTACAATGAAGATTGACATCAGTAAAGCCTTTGATTCAGTTGAATGGCCTTTTCTAATGAATACTTTGAGAGCTCTTGATTTTCCTGAAAAATTCATACATTGGATCCAACTTTGTACTACCATGGCTTCTTTCTCAGTTCAGGTTAATGGAGAACTAGCTGGATATTTTGGTAGCTGTAGGGGTCTTCGCCAAGGATGCTCACTATCACCATACCTCTTTGTGATCTGTTTGAATGTCCTTTCGACTATGCTTGATGAGGCGGCTCTAAAGGAAAAAATTTCATACCACCCGAAATGCAAAAACATAAATCTCACGCATTTATGCTTTGCAGATGATTTATTAGTTTTTGTGAATGGAACAAAGCGGTCTATTACAGGAGTCATGGACGTTTTTACAGAATACGCCAAGATTTCGGGTCTTCAAATCAGCATCGAAAAATCAACATTGTTTTTGGCAGGTGTCTCAGATCAGATCACTCAAGATATTATCTCACAATTCCCTTTTCCCCAAGGTGAGCTACCTGTGCGTTACTTGGGCCTTCCTCTCCTAAGTAAGCGCTTATCTTCATCGGATTACAACATCCTATTAGGAAAAATACGTGGGAAAATAAGCTCTTGGACAGCGAGATTTTTATCTTTTGCGGGACGACTGCAACTCATCTCTTCGGTTATCTACAGCTTAATCAACTTCTGGATGTCTGCGTTTAGACTATCAAAAGGTTGTATTAACGAGATAAACAAATTGTGTTCCGCTTTTCTCTGGTCCGGACCGGAGTTAAATCACCATAAGGCAAAGATTTCTTGGGAAAATGTATGTAAACCGAAACAAGAAGGAGGCTTGGGAATAAGAAACATCATCGAAGCGAATAGAGTAAGCTGCTTGAAACTGGTTTGGCGACTTGTCTCTAGGCAGCAAACTCTTTGGGTTTCTTGGATTTCGAAAAACATTATTCGTAAAGATTGTTTCTGGTCAGCAAAAAAAAGCTCAAGCTTGGGTTCATGGATGTGGAAAAAGCTATTGAAATACAGAGATAAAGCGAAGATGTTTCATCAAGTGGAAGTTCACAATGGCAAGACAACCACTTTCTGGTTCGACTCTTGGAGCATTCACGGCCGCTTAATTGATTTAACGGGGCCTAGGGGAATAATCGACTTGGGTATACCGCTAAATCAAACCATCAACGAGACATTGCTACATCACCGCCCTAGGAGACACCGTTCAAACATACTCAACCTCATTGAAGCAGCGATAGCGGAGATTAAATCAAAGGACATGAGACTCTCCGAAGACGCGCATCAATGGCGCGCTACACCAACTTCTTTCAAAGACAAATTCGTTACAAAGAACACTTGGAACTTGCTACGACAATCTTCCCCTCTAGTAAGCTGGTACAAAGGTCTTTGGTTTACTAAAGCAACTCCGAAATATGCCTTTCTGTCTTGGTTGGCGATCAACAACAGATTATCAACAACAGATAGAATGAAGAAATGGAATCCGATGACAAACTCGGAATGTGTGTTATGCCATACAGCTGATGAAGACCGAAATCATTTGTTTTTCACTTGCAGTTTCAGCTCCATCTTATGGCGCAAATTGTCAATAGGTCTTCTAGCAGGTGCTTACACTAACGATTGGGAGCAGTTACAAACTCTGATCAATACATCCACTATGCAGAAGATGAAGCTCTTTCTTCTACGGTACCTTATACAAGTCCTCATCTACTACTTATGGAAAGAAAGGAACTCCCGCCGACATGGTGAAAAGCCTGTATCAGTGGCGGTTCTACAAAGAGTAATCGACAAGCAAGTAAGAGCTTTCATCGCTTCACTACAAGATGGTAGCGGCAAGTATGATACAGCCCTAAGACTTTGGTTCTCCTCGCAAAGCCATTGAACTTAGTATCCTTAGCAAGAATCCATTATCCATTACCTTTGCTATGGAATAGAAACTCTGTACCACTTCCTAAATCATGGTCTTTTTTGAATTTTCTTTTATCTTAGATTCAAGTAAAAACTGTTTATTCGAAAAATGTAAGCACTAACGTGCAAAAATGATGTTTTTTTTCTTGAATATAGTTTAACTTTTTATTCAAAAAAAAAAAATAGCAGATATTTTTTGTCTATGCAAAGTAATCATAATATAATCCTTCAATAGCAGATATTATTTGTTTTTCTAATTTCTTTGGAGCTAAGGAATTAGCATGGAACATACTTTGGTTTGCTCTGATGATGTGTTTGTTCCATACATTGCAATAAACGAGATTTTAGTTGACTAAGCACACGATGTTTGATATATTCCTTAGACATTGTGTGTTGGATTAAATTAATACTTTGCGACTGTGACTATGACAAAAGATAAGAAATTCAAACAAGAAAAAAGTTAGAACAATTCCAAGAAATGGAAATATTCTTGGTCAAACTCTCATCTGAAGGCGACATCTATATAAATGCTTAAGCTTCCTCAATATTAGTCCTCAACTATATTACATCTCTCTCTTGGAATGAGGAATCACAGAACATCAATCTTTGTTGTACTAAGTCTGGTAATAATTCTCAATGGGCAGAGCGGTTTCTTGGCGGGAGCCGGTGCTGTGAGCAAGGTATTCCAAATTATATAAGTTCATTCTTTTACCAAACAACATAAACAGAGGCTAATAGATTAACAAAGTTGATTCTGTTGTGATAATCATAGGTTCATATAGTGTATTTAGGTGAGAAGCAGCATGATGATCCCGAGGTTGTCACGGAGTCTCATCATCGGATGTTGTGGTCACTTCTTGGAAGGTATGTAATGGTAGTTTTCTCCATTGTCATAATTTCTTGATTTGTATACTCATGTTTCTTGCCTTTTCTTCATCATTCATGTTGTTACAGTAAAGAGGATGCCCATGATTCAATGGTGCACAGTTTCCGACATGGCTTCTCAGGGTTCGCGGCCAAGCTTACCGAGTCCCAAGCCAAGAAAATAGCGGGTACGCAATCCTAATCTCACATTTTCGTGGCATGCTAGGAACCAGACACATATTTACAAGAACATCTTGATTGTCTCAACACGACAATCTGATTTTGTTTTCATTGCTAATGCTTTTTGGCAACAGATTTACCTGAAGTTGTTCATGTCATACCGGATAGATTCTACAAACCGACAACAACTCGGACTTGGGACTACTTAGGCCTTTCTGCCACCAATCCAAAGAATCTTCTAAATGAAACTAATATGGGTGAACAAATGATCATCGGCATTATCGACACAGGTATGAGTGTATATTTGTACATTTCTTAAGTTTCTTGTTGCTATTGAATTCCTCTATGGCTCCCGTCTTAGCGTCTCAATGACTAAACTGTTTTGTGCCGATGCAGGAGTATGGCCAGAATCTGAAGTGTTTAACGACAATGGGATTGGGCCGGTACCGAGCCACTGGAAAGGAGGGTGTGAATCAGGAGAGAATTTCAACTCCTCTCACTGCAATAAAAAGCTCATAGGAGCCAAGTACTTCATCAATGCTTTTCTTGCGGAGTACGAAAGCTTCAACTCCACCGAATCACTTGACTTCATTTCCCCTAGAGGCTACAATGGTCATGGAACACACGTTGCAACCATTGCGGGTGGTTCATACGTGCCCAATACCAGCTACAAGGGCTTAGCTGGAGGGACTGTAAGAGGTGGGGCACCTCGTGCTCGTATAGCAGTGTACAAGACTTGTTGGTATTTGGATGATTTAGACATAACGACTTGTTCATCCGCTGACATCTTGAAAGCAATGGACGAGGCAATCCATGATGGTGTTGATGTTCTGTCTCTTTCTCTAGGCTATGAACCTCTGTATCCAGAAACCGATGTTCGAGATGGGATAGCTACTGGGGCATTCCATGCAGTCTTAAAGGGTATTACAGTTGTTTGTGCGGCAGGTAACGCGGGTCCAGCGGCTCAGACCGTTACAAACTTGGCTCCTTGGATCATCACAGTGGCTGCAACGACTCTAGACCGGTCCTTTGCTACACCTATGACACTTGGGAACAATAAAGTGATATTGGTAACAACAAGATATATGCCATATATATTAATGATTCTCCACAAAATCAAACGTTTTCAAAACATTTACTCTGCAAATGTTCTTATTGTGAGTTTGGCCATTATATTGCAGGGTCAAGCAATATACACAGGTCCAGAACTTGGGTTCACTAGTTTGGTGTACCCAGAGAATCCAGGGAACAGCAACGAAAGTTTTTCTGGGTAATATCATATCTCTAGTTTCTTATTAGGACCAAATCTTGCAATATGAAAAAGGTCAATTCACTGAATTTACCCTGGTTCTTGTAGTGCAGTACATGTGAGCGTCTTCTCATCAATTCTAATCGTACAATGGTGGGGAAAGTCGTGTTGTGTTTCACAGAATCACCTTATAGTACTTCTATATCGAGGGCTGAGCGTTATGTGAAGAGAGCCGGTGGTCTCGGTGTAATAATCGCAAGACAACCAGGCAACGTTCTCCGACCATGTCTAGATGATTTCCCTTGTGTTGCTGTTGACTACGAGCTTGGGACCGATATACTTTTTTACATACGTTCCAATGGGTATGAAAACATAGACTAACATTTTCACCACTTAGAGAAGTAAGAAAATAAGCAACCTTTTGTTGTTTGGCAGATCACCTGTAGTGAAGATACAACCTTCTAGAACACTCATTGGACAACCAGTGGGTACAAAGATAGCAAGTTTCTCATCAAGAGGGCCTAATCCAATTTCAGCAGCAATCCTCAAAGTATGTCAGAATCCTTACATGTGCTGTTTGTTCAGACTCATCAAATTATCTTACCTCGGATGTTATCAATCATATGAATGCAGCCGGATATAGCAGCACCGGGAGTGAGCATATTGGCGGCTACAACCACCAATACAACTTTCAACGACCGAGGATTCATTTTCTTATCAGGGACATCAATGGCGACTCCTACCATTTCAGGAGTTGTTGCACTTCTCAAAGCTCTACACCCTCATTGGTCTCCTGCTGCCTTTAGATCAGCCATTGTCACTACAGGTTCTTATCTTCTTCATTCAATGTAATTTAGACAAAACAAGAGCATACTGATCTCAGTAATCGTCTTTACTCTGCAGCTTGGAGAACAGATCAATTTGGAGAGCAGATTTTTGCAGAAGGGTCACCTCGGAAGTTAGCTGATCCATTCGACTATGGTGGAGGCCTTGTGAATCCAGAGAAAGCTAGCAAACCAGGTCTTGTATATGAGTTGGGACTCGAAGACTATGTTCTCTACATGTGCTCTGTTGGTTACAACGAGACATCAATCTCTCAGCTTGTCGGTAAAAGAACAGTTTGTTCCAATCCCAAACCTTCTGTTCTTGATTTCAACTTACCTTCCATCACAATCCCAAACCTCAAAGACGAAGTGACTCTCACCAGAACCCTCACTAACGTTGGACCACTCAACTCGGTCTATAAAGTAGCGGTTGAGTTACCGTTGGGCGTTAAAGTGACTGTGACCCCGGAGACGCTAGTGTTCAACTCAACGACCAAAAGGGTCTCTTTTAAAGTCAGAGTCTCGACCTCACACAAAATCAACACAGGTTACTACTTTGGAAGCTTGACTTGGAGTGACTCTGAGCACAATGTCACCATTCCTGTGTCTGTGAGAACGCAAATTCTGCCCAACTACTACGATGAGAATTAAACAAACAAAAAAAAAACTAACCATTTGTATCTTGTGCAGTTTGTACTTAAATTATGAATGTGAATGTAATTTAATTTTACATCAAATTTGTGAGGAAAAAATTCAATAAAAACTGGATCAAGCTATACATTTTCTTTTGGTTCAATATAAAATTTAAAAGTAATATAAAACTTGATGTTCAAGTGAGATGTTGGTAATTATTTTGCACTAATGACTACGGAACCTAATATAAGTGTGTCATAAAAAGACCTCTTTTTATTTTATTGTATTTATTTCCAAATAAAAGTGCAATTAATTGGTTTATGAAAACTTATACATGTCCCACATCAAAAGAAGCAAAAACAACAGAGCTACATATATACAGCGAAGAGGCATGATCTGTCGCCGAGCGTGGTAACGTGAGCTTGTAATCCGAGTGGAGGCTTTAAGGGTAATGGAACGTTGGATCGGTCCAAGGGGTCGGGCTTGAGTTTGGGTATACACTGACCCGCCCGATTCAAGCCAGGAGTTGAGTCATGTGGTCTAGGTGAAGGCTTGAGCCAAATGATTCCTAGAGTGGGGGGCAATGCGTGCTAGGCTGGTTTCACAGAACAGCGAACACCTCCCGTTTCTGGCGGTGTATGGATTACGGGTTAGATCCTTCCGAGTCCAATGTGTCCTCATGAGCCGATCACAATTGGACCATTACCTTTTTTTATTTTTTTTCCTCATTAGCTTCCTTGGCAAGCAAGTAATCGGATATTACCCTTTTCTTATTCATTAGCTGAGTGTCGCTTTCCTCAGTGAGTCACCAGCCGATGTGTCGCTTCCCTTGAGGAGTCATCAGTCGACGTGTCGCTTCTGTGGGCGTTAGGCTTTCCCTTGGCCGAAGTCATGTCCCTTTATAAATATAAGCGGATTTCTCTCATTTTGGAAATAAATATCAAAAAGAGATCTGTTTGGCAGAGAGAGAACCCGAGAAAAAACCGAGAGAAAAACCGAGAGAGATATCGAGAATTAAATCGAGTTGCTTTGCGGGAAAAATCAAATCATCGGAGTTATTTTGCGGAAAATCAGACCATTAGTGCTATCGTCGGGATTCCTTAGAGAACCGTAGACTGTGAGTCAGATTTATTTTATGCAATAACGTTTGAGTTCAAACGGACAGAAGAAAGTCCTGCTATTTGATGCTTGAGTTCGGATTCCTTGAGCATTGATGCATAAGAGTTCAGCTTCTTTGGTTAATGATGCATGTGAATTCGGAATTATTTTTGTTAAGTAAGGATGAGTCGCTTGAGTCGAATTCCATGGGGATTGATGCATATAGGTTCGATTATGAGAAATTATTGTCGTGATTATGCATTTGATCGATGATTGATGCATAAGAGTTCGGATATTTGATTTTTATGTGGTGATTATGCATATTTTCGGTTCAAAAATGCATGTTTGATGTGGCTTGATGAGTTATTTTATTATTGTTCGAGAAACGCACGTGAGACGGATTGGATATTCTTAAACTTAGACATGCGATGGATTCGTTTGCTACCATCATCAGTATGTCGCATGACGATGCGTTATTTGTTCAGATCATTTGTGTCCTTAGTCCGTGTGCTGGGCCGAGTGAGGTAAGATGGGAACATTCGGATCACTTAAGTTCTCAGCCTTTGTGGATGTGGCCGAGTGAGGCAAGATGAGAACAGTTAAGAATATTCCAATGTCGCGAAAGTATAAAACGGAAATGAGAAAGATTGAGAAAGTGTTTATAATGTGTTTTATACTTGTTATTTGGATTGATGCATGATATTGATTGTTTGGGGTTTGGCGGGTTAAATATTTATGTTAGGCACCCGTTCTCACTAAGCAAACTAGTTGCTTACCGAACTCAATCTTGTAGGTAAACGTAAGTAGCGGAGAAGAAAGACGGAACAACTTCTTGCAAGCCTTTAGTATTTTGGCCTTTTGTAAAACGTACGTTTTTATGGCTTAGTTGTTATGTATGTACTTCCGCTATAGTCGTTTTGTACGTTAGTGTGGCCACTTGTAAATCGGTTTTCGTATGTATGAACTTAAGTTTATAAATAAAGGAAGTTTTCTGTAAAAACTTAAGTTCCGATAATGGTATTAGCTTTGTCCGAGCGAACTAATTACAAATTTTTTATTCGGGTTGAAAAGCTTAGAATAAAGATAAGTAGGAAAATGATGTCTAGGATATTTAGTCTAAGGTTTCAAAGACTTCAGGAACCTCGGATTGAATGTCCGACCGCGTCATAAGTAATACTTCCGTTTAGGTATGAACGGGAGTGTTACAAGGTGGTATCAGAGCATTATTACGATGCTCGTAAGGGACTTAATTTTTTGGACTTTATCGAGTAAACGTGTCGCAAAAACGCTGTTAGGAAACTGGCTTGGTTCCTCTTTTTCTTCGTTTAAGTTCTGACCTTGGTTCCTTTGCAGATGCCTCCAAGAAGAGCCTTCATGGGGATTGGACGTCCTCATATTTATCGAAGTGCATAACTCACCCCTGCTATGGAATCGGATTCTAGTTTGTATGAGGCAGATCCGTCTGAGAACTCATCTCCACATGAATCCGTTGGGGAGACATTGAACAATTATCAATGCGAGGAGAAGGAGCCAGTCACATATAACATGGGTGTGAATGAACGTGAAGACGGTGCGATGTCAAGTAGCCAGGAATGGCTACCAGATCAACATAAAACAAAATCTGAGAGAAGAAGAAGGGATCCGTTCAGGAACTTGGTTCAGGGATTAATTGATCAATTAGACCGTCAACAGTATCGAGACAGCTCCAACATTACCGTATCTCCAAACCGGATTTCCTGAAGATAGTGACGATGATGCGGACTTTGGGAATGGAACGCTATGATGGAGGTACTGATCAGTTCGTGGCGGATGCATGGCTGGAAAACTTGGACAGGCTAAAAACCCAACATACCTGCTATGGGTCCTTTAGGAGGACAAGAAGGTTCGGGTTTAGCAGCATCCAACGCATACACTCGCCTTGTTGTTGCTTGCTTCTTTGGCGCTGGTCTTAAAGTAGGATGATTAACCGGTGCCTGAATGGTCAAGGCCAGAAACTGCTCATGAGACATGAAGTCGGAATGCCCTCTTTCATTACAAGTGAAAAATACTATATCCGGATGCTGAACACTCGGCATGGGGCTTCTGTATGTTGCCGCCGTAGGTCCTTGACGGCCACACCGATAAAACGTTGGTAACTGGTTTATTGGCCTCATTGACATTCTAGCATTTTTTCCACGATTCCCAAAATTGGATGTAAACTGTCGTTGATGTCCAGAATCGCGATCCCCACTTGTTCTTGCCGCTTGGGTTCATTCTACGGCAAGTCCATGATCCACATTAACCGCTCTTTTGACCAAGGTCATGCATCGAATCAGTAAAACCTGCTCCAAAGCTGTCACCTGCAAAATTTTTTGACAAACCGTATGCTCGTCATCTGGTACGTTTTGAGAATATTAAAGATAAATGTTCAACAAGTAACCAAATCGTGTTAACTAAAGGTGAGGATCAAACTAAGTGGAGTAAAGAGCTGTTGGAAGTATGTGAACATGTGAGAGAATCGTGTGATGATGTCATGGGGTTGCTAGCTGTCTTATTGGATCAGGAACCGAAGACTACGGACCAAGGCTCGAGAAATGGTTTGGAGCACACCGAACATACCGCTGGGTAAAGTCGGACCGTTGGTCCATACGGGACAGGGACAGCTCGGCTAAAAGAGGTCAAAAGTGGTCCACGTCGAGTTTCCTGATTTGTGTATAGTTTTTAGAGTGTGTCATAGGTTACCTAATTGTGTAAACCTTGTATAGTGTCTATATAAGCACCTTGTAATCAAGTCAAGTCTAATAAGATTGAGATTACACAAAACCTCTACTCTTACACTCTCACTTTCTTCGAACTCTCAATCGTGTGTTCTTCATACTAAACCCAAAATTCTACTTAATCTACTCTAAAATCTTTATGGTATCAAAGCATCCTAAACGATCTTGATATCCTTTTCTTTCTCGTTTTTCTTTCATACTCTCTTAATCATTACTCTCTTACGATTTCGGTTTTCTTGACTCTAAATCCCTCTCTAGATCTTGCTTACTCTAAGGACTCGTGTCTATAAGGTTAAAAGATATAACTTGAGATTTAGTCTCTCATTTCCGAAACTCAAAACCAAAAAAAAAAAAAAATTCTCTTATCTTCGTGAACTTTCTCTCACCTCATGGAGATGCAAAAACAAGTCATGTTACTGGTTGTTCTCAAGGGAAACAACTATCTTTTGTGGTTAAAAACCGCAAAAAGGGCCTTGAGAAGCCGTGGGCTGTGGGGCTATGTGGAAGCTCCGAAGGAGACCAAAAGAGGAACGACGGTCGTGCAAGAAGAAGGAGCTACGGCCGCAGAAGGTGAAGGAGGGGTTGCCGTGAGACAAAGGAAAAGAAGAAGGACCAAGAGGACCAACAAGTCCTAGCGGTTCTTCAAAGTTCTTTGGAACCGTCGATACTAGCGGCTTATTCGTATTGTGAGACGGCTAAGGAACTTTGGGACACACTCAAGGGAGTGTACGGGGATGTCTCTAACATTTCTCGAATATTCGAGGTGAAGAAGACCTTAAATGACCTACAACAAGAGGGCAAGGCGTTTAAGGATTTGTTTGGGGTCTTTAGAGGGTTGTGGGCAGAGCTTGAGATGCTTAGACCATCAACGAGTGACCCTAAGGATTTGAATGAGAGGCATGAGCAAGACTAAGTGTTAGGTTTGCTTCTCACACTTAATGATTCATACAAGAGTCTCATTTAACACATTTTGCGGTTTGACAAACTTCCTACACTAAATGAGGTTTGTCAACAAATCCAAAAGGAGGAAGGATCAAGAAGCTTGTTCCAACCGGCAAGTGAGATGGCTCATACCGTGTATAAGGGGTACTCTTATAGAGACAAGAAGGCCCTAGAGTGTGACCATTTCAAAATGAGAGATCACACAAAGGATAAGTGTTGGACTTTGCACCCACACTTAAAGCCGATGAGGCTTAAGGGAAACGGTCAAGGAGGGGGTCAAGGAAACCGAACCTTTGCGGGAACAACCACGGTTGGGGACCATGACTTGGTGAGAAAATCCGACTTAGAGGCTCTTATCAAGAGTATCTCCAAGCTAACCGAACAAGAAAATGGTCTATTTGTTTCTAAAAGCCAAGATTCGGGGGCGAGTCATCATATGATTAGTAATGGGAGTATGTTGAAAGATTTGAAACCTTATGAAGGGAATGTTAGGGTTGCAAATGCTAAAGAGGTTCCAATAGGAGGTATTGGAAACCTAGAAGTGTTTAGAAAAAACACAAAAGCCTTATATGTCCCGGATTTTACAACCAATTTGCTATCCGTGAATAAGGCAACCAAAGACTTGGATTGCAAGGTCATATTTGAGTCTGATATGGTTGAGTTTCAGGATAATAAGACCATGGAAGTGTTCGGAAAAGGAGGAGTAAGGGACGGTCTTTATATAAGGGAAGCGATTGCGTAATGGAGTCATATGCGGTTAGCAAGGTTGGTTCAAGCTCTTTATGGCACTCACGTCTTGGACATCCAAGCCAAAAGGTGCTCAGCATGATCTTGCCCAACATCACCCAAGATAATAAAGATTGTGAGGCATGTGTCATAGAAACACATTGTAAAAGTCCTTTTCCGGATTCAAAGACTAGTTATGACACGTGTTTTGATTTGGTTCATTCGGATGTATGGTCAGTCCCATGTGTTTCTAAGGATCAATATAATTACTTTGTCTCCTTTATTGATGAGAAGTCCAAATACACTTGGTTAACACTCATGAGCTCCAAAAGTCAAGTCTTCGACTCGTTTGTCAAGTTCTATGGTTATGTGCTAAATCAATTTGGAACAAGAGTTAAAATCTTGAGGAGTGATAATGGTGGAGAATATATGAGTGATCAGTTTAAGAAAATGATGGAGAATAATGGGATTATTCACCAAACAAGTTGTGCCTACACTCCTCAACAAAATGGGGTTTCGGAAAGAAAGAATCGACACTTGTTGGAAGTAACTCGAAATATGTTGTTTAAAAGAGGGATGCCTAAGCATTTTTGGGGAGACACCGTCATGACATCATGTTATGTGATCAATCGTCTACCTACTCCACATCTAAGTAACCGATCTCCCTATGAAGTACTAAATGGGATCAAGCCGAGTATCGACCATATCCGAGTATTCGGATGTAAGTGCTATGTGTTTATACCCGACGCTCAAAGAAACAAGTTGGAACCAAGAAGCACCAAGTGTATGTTTGTTGGATACTCAAGCACTCAAAAGGGTTACAAATGCTATGATCCGGAATCCAATCGCATCTATGTGTTTAGGGATGTGAGATTTGTTGAAGAAGAGGGGTACTTCACGGATAAGAAATGGGAGGATCTTAATGAGATCATGAGTTCATGCTTGGATCGTGAACAAATCCTAAGAAGTCTAGATGAAACTCCGATGATTCCTAACTCGGGAGGAGAAAGAAGTGAGGAGGAGAATCTTGTTGAGGAATCATCGAAGGGTGTATCGTCCATCACCGAATCATCCACGTCCGAGGATAATGGTGAGAAGGAGCCATCCCCATCCGAGAATTATACTAAGGGGGAGACAAGTATTCACGAGGAAAATGATGAAGAAACGAGGCAAGACGAGGTAGTGCCCGGGCCAACACCAAGGAGGAGTCAAATACAAAGGGTTGCACCACAAAGATTTGTCCCGGAAGATTGGAGGAACACTAGGGTGTATTACAATGGTCAAGCCACGGTTCAACATCCGATTCAAGCTCAATGCTCTATTGCTTACTTTCCCGAGGAACATCAAGTTTTCTTGAGTCAAATTGATAAAGAGAAGATTCCTAAGTCTTACGAAGAGGAATGTAGAGAAGAAGTTTGGGTTAAAGCAATGGAGGAAGAGATTAGATCCATGAAAAAGAATCACACATGGGATATAACCGAACTACCAAAGGGAAAGAAGTTGGTAGGATGTAGATGGGTCTACACGATCAAATATAAGAGTAATGGTGAGATAGAAAGGTACAAGGCAAGGTTGGTAGCTAAGGGATATACATAAGTTTTCAGAGACCTTTGCTCCCGTAGCAAAACTTCATTCGGTAAGAGCCTTTCTCTCATTAGCCGTGAATTTATCTTGGGGGCTATGGCAAATGGATGTGAAGAATACCTTCTTACAAGGAGACTTGGAAGAAGAAGTATACATGGCTTTGCCTCAAGGAGTCCTTGATTAAAAGGCGATCTATGGTCCGATTATATGTGAAGTGTGCAAACTTAAGAAGGCGATCTATGGTCTCAAACAATCCCCACGGGCTTGGTACCAAAGATTAAACACTTGTCTCATTGAGAAAGGGTTCTTAAGATCGGAAGCTGATCACACTTTGTTCACCAAAACTGGAAAGGAAACGGTTATTGTGGCGGTTATTGTATATGTTGATGACATTATAATCACTGGGAGCAATGCGGAAGGAATCGAGGATACTGAGAGACTTTTAAAGAAGACATTCGATATAAAAGACTTGGGAGCCTTGAAATATTTTCTAGGGATAGAAATGTCTCGATTCAAGGATGGGATGTTTGTGTCTCAAAGGAAACATGTTCTTGATATTCTAGAAGAAACCGGGAAGATTGGGTCAAAGCCGGCTAAGACACCAATCGAAGAGGGATACCAAGACCATAGTGAGGGGGAGTCTTGGCCGGATATGAAACAATATCAACGTCTCGTAGGTAAGCTCATCTATCTTACCATAACAAGACCGGATATTAGCTTCGCCGCGAATAGGGTGAGCCGACATATGAAAGCTCCATCTACGCACAATTGGCATATGGTTGAACGGATCTTGAGATACTTAAAAGGTTGTCCTGGCAAAGGTATTTAGTTGAGTTGCAATGAAAGTACCGAGGTAAGAGGGTTTTGTGACGCGGATTGGGCTGGAGATAAGAAGGATAAGAGATCCACCACCGGCTATGTACGTTTGTAGGAGGAAATCTTGTGACTTGGAGAAGCAAAAAGCAAAAAGTGGTCTCATTATCTAGTGCCGAGGTAGAATACCGAGCAATGAAGGAGGTGACAAAGGAGTTGTTATGGCTGAGGGCATTACTTGGAGATCTTGGTGTTCATGACACTAAACCTTTTGTTCTTCATTGTGATAACCAAGCAGCTATACACATAGCTTCCAACCCGGTTTTCCATGAGAGAACTAAGCACATTGAAATTGATTGTCACTTCGTTCGGGATAAAATTCAAGAAGGACTCATCGATCCGAGGTTCATTAAAAGTGGAGACCAAGTAGCCGATTTGTTTACTAAAGCCACTAGTACAAATGTATGTGAATATCTACATAGCAAGATCGGCTTGAAGGACCTTCACAAGCCAATCTTGAGGGCGAGTGTTGAGAATATTGAAGAGAAGTGTTCAACAAGTAACCAAATCGTGTTAACTAAAGGTGAGGATCGAACTAAGTGGAGTCAAGAGCCGTTGAAAGTATGTGAACATGTGAGGGAATCGTGTGATGATGTCATGGGGTTGCTAGCTGTCTCATTGGATCAGGAACCGAAGACTACGGACCAAGGCTCGAGAAATGGTTTGGAGCGCACCGAACATACCGCTGGATAAAGTCGGACCGTTAGTCCATACGGGACAGGGACAGCTCGGCTAAGATAGGTCAAAAGTGGTCCACACCGAATTTCCTGATTTGTGTATAGTTTTTGGAGTGTGTCATAGGTTACCTAATTGTGTAAACCTTGTATAGTGTCTATATAAGCACCTTGTAATCAAGTCACGTCTAATAAGATTGAGATTACACAAAACCTCTTCTCTTACACTCTCTCTTTCTTCGAACTCTCAATCGTGTGTTCTTCATACTAAACCCAAAATTCTACTTAATCTACTCTAAAATCTTCAGTACGTAGCGCGTGTATTGTGAAGTCGGGTGAATTCAGCTTCATACTCCCGTACATTCCTTTCACCTTGTTTTAAGCTCAAATACTGAGTTTCTAAATGATCTTGAGCTTCTGGAGGAAAATACTTATTCAAAAACTCGCTTCGAAATTGAGACCACGAATAACCCGTTGAATATCGTCTGAATCGTCTCTCCACTGCGGTCCACCAATTTAACGCGTCCTTGTCCAAATAATAAATAGCAACATCTTTCTTGAACGCATTTGGACACCGCGTCGCACCGAAATTTCTTTCCAAGTTTTTCAGCCATGCGTCTGCCACAAACGGATTTGTACCTCCGTCATAGCGTTCCGTTCCCAATGTCTGCATCATCGTCACTATCTTCAGGAAATCTAGCGCTGGAGATGCGGTAATGTTGGATTTACAAGTGGTCATGCTAACGTACAAAAATGACGACAGTGGAAGTACATACCTAACAACCATAAAGGCTGAGAACCTAAGTGATCCGAACGTTCTCATCTTACCTCACTCGGCCCAGCCACACGGACTAAGGACACGAATGATCCGAACAAATAATGCATCGTCATGTGACATACTAATGATGGTAGCGAACCAATCCATCATATGTTCAAGTTTAAGAATATCCAATCCGTCTCACGTGCGTTTCTCGCACAATAATCCAATAATTCATCAAGCTGCATCAAACATGCATTTTCGAACCGAAAATATGCAGAATCACCATATAAAAATCAAATATCCTAACTCATATGCATCCATCATCGATCAAATGCATAATCACCGCAATAATTTCTCAGAACCGAACCTATATGCATCAATCACCAATCACCATGGAATCCGCCTCAAGCAACTCATCCTTACTTAAAAAAAATAATTCCGAATTCACATGCATCATTAACCAAAGAATCTGAACTCTTATGCATCAATAATCAAGGAATCCGAACTCAAGCATCAACGTTCTTCCATAAAATAAATCTGACTCACAGTCTACGGTTCTCTAAGGAATCCCGACGATAGCACCAACAGTCTGATTTTCCGCAAAATAACTCTGATGATTTGATTTTTCCCACAAAGCAACTTGATTTAATTCTCGATATCTCTCTCTCGGTTCTTTCTCGGTTTCTCTCTCGGTTCTTTCTCGGTTTCACTCTCGGCGAAGAAGCTCTCTTTTTGATCTTTCTTCCTAAAATGAGAGAAATCCGCTTATATTTATAAAGGGACATGACTTCGGCCAAGGGAAAGCCTCCCACGGAAGCGACACGTCTGCTGATGACTCCTCAGGGGAAGCGACACATCGGCTGGTGACTTACTGAGGAAGCGACACTCAGCTGCTTACTTGCTAAGGACGAACATGCAACTCGCCACTTAGCTCCCAACTTGCTTATAGAAACACCTCGCCACCCAGCTGCCTCCCAGCTTGCTTACAGAAGCACCTCGCCACTCACCTGCATCTCAGAAGCACGTCAACACCCAGCTAATTGTCAAAAGCACGTAAACACCAAGATACTTGTCAGAAGCACGTCAACACCCAACTACTTCTCAGAAGCACGTCGACACCCAGCTACTTGCGGACATTTCCGCGTCTAACTTTTCCGACTCAAGGTGAGGGTCATTACAGTGCCGGTGCTGAAACCATGTACCGTGCTGGATAGAACTTGACAGCTTTGTAATTATTTGAGCTTGGTTTCATTAAAGCAGCAGTTATGTCACTTCCATGGATGTGTTCTTTCGACTTAGCCACAAAGAGACAATACCTGAAATCAAGTTTAATATTATTTCAAACATTGAATTTTAAATGTTAAGCAACTTTGAATAGTTATCTATTGACATTAGTGCCATTAGAACTGATCAAATCTGATCTATTGACATTTGATCAGTTCTGATGTCACCAATGTCAATACATAACTATTCGAAGTTGCTTAACATTCAAAATTCAATGTTTGAAATAATATTCAACTTTTTTTTAACTACAGCAAGATTGAAACCTTAAATTCTGAAAAAAAAAAAAAAAGAGAACATAGTACCTTGTCAAGATTAATGGGGTTCTAACTCAAAACCAATTGGCAATGAGTGGATTGGTCCATATCTCTTATATACTGCTCAAGATCCCTTTCATCTTTTCGATGTGGGATATTCTTCACATCCCCCCCTCGAGATAATGACCCGTCTAGCCATTAGTCTCAACAAATCATAGTCTAGGATTATTTCGGGTAAAATCGGTCGAATCAAATCCGGATCGGTTGGATTATGGCTCATATTGATTGGACCACTTTTGGACCCAATCAATTTCGGTTTAGTGGGGCAGTGTGAATTCAGGACTCTGATACCATGTTAAAGTTAATGGGCTTCCAACTCAAGACCAATTGGCAATGAGTGGATTGGTCCATGTCTCTTATATACTGCTCAAGATCCAGTTCGATTAGGCTATTTTCATGCCCAATCAATTTCAGTTCGGTGGGGCAGTGTGAATTCAGGGCTCTAATACCATGTTAAAGTTAATGGGCTTCCAACTCAAGACCAATTAGCAATGAGTGGATTGACCCATGTGTCTTATATACTATTCAAAGTCCCTTCCATCTTTTTGATGTGGGATATTCTTCACATATCCACTAACAGACACGCAACATACCTTATATAAAGCCTTTTGCTTCAGTGATAATCTTCAACATAGAATCATCTATATCTCTTTCTTCTTTCAAGATAGAAAATGGGAAAAACCATAATTCTCATGCCATTAATTCTAATTATAGCTCTAATTGTGTAGAACCGTTTTGTCGTTTCTGAGACCAAGTTACTTGGCATTTATGGGATATTTCTGTTGATAGCCATATCAAATATCAAATACTGTTGTTTCTTTATGATCAATAGGTTTATGTAGTTTAATCATAAAGGTTATGGACCTATACCGAGCTGTTGGAAAGGCGGCTGTGAATCTGGAGAACTCTTCAACGCCTCAATTCATTGCAACAGAAAGTTGATAGGGGCGAAATACTTTGTTGATGGCTTTGTTGCCGACTTTGGAGTCTTGAACACAACTAAGAATCCTGAGTACATTTTCCTGAGAGACTTTAACGGTCATGACACTCACGTCTCCTCTACCATTGGTTGTTCTTTCTGCCCAATGTAAGCTACTTAGGCCTTGGAAGAGGAAGTGTGAGAAGCGGTGCTCCTGGTGTCCATATAGCTATTTATAAGGCGTGTTGACTACAAATAGGAGCATGTTCAGGAGCAGATGTCATAAAAGCAATCGATGAAGTTATTCATGATGGTGTTGATGTTTTGTCACTCTCTTTGGGATCCAAGGTTCCTTTAAATCCAGAAACTGATGTGAGGGAGCTAACCTCTGTGGGAGCATTCCATGCAGTAGCAAAGGGCATTCCTGTTGTAGATGCAGCTGGTAATGATGGCCCTGCAGCTCAGACCATTTTGAATGTCGCTCCTTAGATCTTGACGGTGACTGCAACTACTCTAGACCGTTCCTTTCCTACAGCCATCACACTTGGGAATAATATAACAACACTAGTATATTCATGACTAGAGAACTAAGACAAATCGTTTTCTAAAGATCTAAACCCTTGTGCTGAAGAATTCTTCTATGCTTAATGTAGGGTCAAGCAATCTTTGATGGTCCAGAACTCGGTTTTGTTGGTCTTACTTACCCAGAGAGACCACTTTCCGGGTAACTTTGAATCACCTATTTCATAATGCTGATGAATAATACTATTGTGTGAATTGTGTTGTTAATTCATCCGTAAATAAAATTGTCGTAAACACTCACGAGATTCATCTGAAGTTATTCTGAATGAGGTCACTTCCATGGATGAGATCTTTCAGCTAAACCCTCGAAATCGTCCGCAAGGGTTCTTTTTATTCAATTCTCGCCAAATCTGCGTTCTTACAAATACAGGAATGGTGACATTATGCAGAGTCATCCAAGTCATGCTTTCAAAGTTGTAATCTGTGTGGTCGAAACTCTGACTTTGATGGATAGCAGAAATTACAATTAGCTGGTCAAACATGTCGTCAAAGAAGAAGCGTCACGAGCTTTATTATCCTCTTCTCTTCTTACGGCTTACCTCACAAAAACTAAAAGGAAAATCAAAAGAAAAGGAAAACAAAAACCCTTACTTGTCAAACACGTTAAAGCCCCATACCCTCAAGATTATGTTGCAACAGAGGAAATTCTAGTGACATTTCTTGCCGCCACTTCAGGAGTAGCATTGCCTGCAACACAGTTGTGAAGGAAAACTTGTTCACGAATTTGGAGATTTATTGTTCCTTGTCTACATAGAGTGTTGGCTGTTGATTTTGGTTTTTTCAAGAATAGGGATTGCAAGTTTTCGGTTAGGTGAGAGTACGACTGATTCATTTTGGTTTAGTAATTTCTAGTTGGTTAAATGGATCGGTTTGGTTAACAAAATTTAATTCGTTATCTGGAAGATTAGACTTGATTTTCAAGTGAAATGTTTGATAATTATTTTGCACTAATGACTACGGAACCTAATATAGTGTGTCATAAAAAGACCTTTTTTTTTATTTTACTAGGTATTGGCCCGCACTACGTGTTGTTTGCATATTTTGAATTAGCGTTATAAGTATCTAAATATATAGACTTCAACATTTAGATTATTATTTTAAAATATTTTAAATTGATATTAGTTAAATAAATAGTTGATAATAAAGACTAAAATCAAGAAAATATAAAGACAATGTGAACTCCTAATATATTTTTAAATATATATAGATAAATAAAAATAATTAAAATGTAAGTTTATATTTTAACTCAGCTACATTAATTGTAAGTTTTTTATTATAAAATAATTAGTGATGTGTTTAATTGTGAAAAAGTTGCAGAGTGGATGTAAAAATCTCACCATGGATGTTGTGGTCACTTCTTGGAAGGTATGATTTAGTACCTCTACATAGGAACTTTTGGAAGACATACATATGTCGAAACATTGAAGATAGTATACTTAGTTGATTGTCATGTTTCAGCAAAGAGGCTGTCCACGATTCAATAGTGTACAGTTATCGACACCGCTTCTCAGGCTTTGCAGCCAAGCTCACTGACTCCCAAACCCAGCAAATTTCAGGTACTTCTAGAGTTTATCGCTTCTCTGTTTCTTGACTTTACGTGGACCAAGTATAGTAGTTTTTTGTGTAATAAAAAACCAATGCCCTCTTGAGAACAGAACTGCCTGATGTAGTACAAGTCATACCGAATACATTATACCGACTGACAACTACTAGAACTTGAGATTACTTGGGCCTCTCTCCGGATACTTCAAAGAGTCTTCTACATAAGGCCAACATGGGGAACCAAATCATCGTTGGAGTCATCGATTCAGGTATGTGCATATAGAATATGTCTTTGATTATCTTAAAGATATGCTTATAGATATAAAACATCAAATCACTGGAGTGTGGCCGGAGTCTGAAATGTTTAATGATAAAGGTTATGGACCTATACCGAGCCGTTGGAAAGGCGGCTGTGAATCTGGAGAACTCTTCAACGCCTCAATTCATTGTAACAGAAAGCTGATAGGGGCGAAATACTTTGTTGATGGATTTGTTGCCGAATTTGGAGTCTTGAACACAACTGAGAATCCAGAGTACATTTCCCCGAGAGACTTTAACGGTCATGGCACTCACGTCTCCTCTACCATTGGTGGTTCTTTTGTGCCTAATGTAAGCTACTTAGGCCTCGGAAGAGGAAGTGTAAGAGGCGGTGCTCCTGGTGTTCATATAGCTATTTATAAGGCGTGTTGGCTACAAATAGGAGCATGTTCAGGAGCAGGTGTCTTAAAAGCAATCGATGTAGCTATTTGTGATGGTGTTGATGTTTTGTCACTCTCTTTGGGATACGAGGTTCCTTTATATCCTGAAACTGATGTGAGGGAGCTAACCTCTGTGGGAGCACTCCATGCGGTAGCAAAGGGCATTCCTGTTGTAGCTGCAGCTGGTAATGATGGCCATGCGGTAGCTGCAACCAATCTAGACCGTTCCTTTCCTACAGCCATCACACTTGGGAACAATATAACTATACTGGTAAACATATATATTTTTTTTTTTATCCATGATAAGAAAATTATAAGACAAACATTTTTTCTCTAAAGATCTAAACCCATGTGCTAAAAATTTCTTTTTTGCTTAATGTAGGGTCAAGCAATCTTTGCTGGTCCAGAACTCGGCTTTGTTGGTCAAACTTACCCAGAGAAACCATTTTCCGGGTAACTTTGAATTACATATTTCATGTTTTGATCATTTGATTGTTCAAAACTTTAAACGCGCGAGATTTCATCTTTGGACATGATAGAGCCTTCAACTTGCAGTGACTGCGAGAAGCTCTCTGCTAATCCCAACAATACAATGGAAGGAAAAGTTGTGTTGTGTTTCACAACAAATACACCATCAAATGCAGCTATAAAAGCAGTAAGGAAAGCCGGTGGTCTCGGGGTAATCATTGCAAGAAATCCAACCCACTTACTTAGTCTAACTCGTAACTTTCCATATGTTTCCGTAGACTTCGAGCTCGGGACCGATATTTTGTTCTATATACGCTCCACAAGGTATATTTTCAAAACTATCACTGTCTCTTTAAACAAAACTTCCATGGATGTGAACCCACGCTACTAAACATATTGGGTTTTTTTTTTTCTTCTTCCAGATCTCCCATTGTAAAAATACATGCTTCAAGAACGCTTGTTGCACGACCCGTGGCGACAAAAGTAGCAACTTTCTCATCAAGGGGACCCAATTCAGTTTCTCCGGCGATTCTTAAGGTACATCATACCATTTCATACATTTCTAACCTCTCAGATTCTCTGTTTTGTAACCGCTTATCCGTTATGGCAGCCGGATATAGCAGCACCTGGTGTGAACATACTAGCAGCTATTTCTCCCAATAGTCCTATAAACGACAAAGGATTTGCTATGATGTCAGGGACATCAATGGCTACTCCTATTGTTTCAGGAGTTGTAGTGCTCCTCAAATCATTACACCCTGATTGGTCTCCTGCTGCTATTAAATCAGCTATTGTCACTACAGGTTCTTATATCATAAATGCTTTGTTAGATTGACTAATAAGAGTTTAATAACAACATACTGATTCGTGGGAACATTGTTTACATTGAAGCTTGGAAAACTGATCCATCAGGAGAGCCGATTTTCGCAGACGGGTCAAGCTGCAAGCTAGCAGATCCGTTTGATTACGGAGGAGGCCTCATAAATCCAGAGAAAGCTGTAAGACCAGGTCTCATATACGACATGACCACAGATGACTACATCTTGTACTTGTGCTCTGCTGATTATAGTGACATTTCCATTTCTCGAGTCCTCGGAAAAACAACAGTATGTCCTAATCCCAAACCTTCTGTTCTTGATCTTAACTTGCCATCCATCACAATCCCAAACCTCAGAGACGAAGTCACTCTCACTAGAACCGTCACTAACGTTGGACCCCTCAACTCAGTATATAAGGTTGTAATCGATCCTCCAAAGGGCATTAACGTGGCTGTTACGCCAACGACACTAGTGTTTGATTCTACAACTACAAAACTATCTTTCACTATTCAGGTCTCGACCACACACAAAGTAAACACTGGTTACTACTTTGGAAGCTTGACTTGGACTGATAATTTGCACAATGTAGCCATCCCAGTATCTGTAAGAACCCAGATCCTGCAACGATACTACGATGAAAACTGATTTAAGCCAAAAACCAAGTACTATACTATATTGTTGTGTTGAAGAATATGTAGAGAATACTATTGATGAATAAATAATACCATTGTCTAAGTTGTGTTATTAGTAAATCTGTATTGTGAGCAAATCCGTAAATGGAATCTTTAGAAATATGAGGTGATCAGCAAGATTCTTCTTAGCAAGGCCTGACTTAAACACATCTGGCAGCTTTAAGGTCACTTTTATGGATGAGTTCTTCTAGCTCAACGTAAGAAACAAACCCCTGAAATCTTTCTCAATGGTTAATCGATCAGGAACGATTTCAAATCCTCGCTGATCATTACTGAAATAACAAGGAAGATGGCATGAAAATAAGTTGAAACTAGAAAGTTTCAGAAACATACCTAATGAAAGAATCTGAAAGTGTAAGGCTTGGAGAAAATTTGGGGATAAGAAAAAGGAACACAAATTAGAAACTTCACCATTATTAATCAACGTTACATAAGTGAAATGGTATGAATCATAGAAGTATACTGTATAAGTACAATTTCACGAATGTGTATTATAAATTTAGTTTTCATCGTAGTAGTTCTGCAGAATTTGAGTTCTCACAGACAAAGGAATTGTAACATTATGCAGACAGTCACTCCACGTTAAGCTTCCAAAGTAGTAACCTGTATTGATTTTGTGTGTGGTCGAAACTCTGACTTTAAAGGAGATCTTTTTGGTTGTAGAGTTAAATACTAGCGTCACTGGCGTCACAGTCACTTGGACGCCTAACGGTGGCTCAACCACTACTTTATAGACCGACTCAGGTGGTCCAACGTTAGTGAGGGTTCTGGTCATAATGACTTCGTCTTTGAGGTTTGGGATTGTGATTGAAGGCAAGTTGAAATCAAGAACAGATGGTTTGGGATTGGAACAAACTGTTCCTTTTCCGACAAGCTGAGAGATCGATGACTCGTTGTAACCAGCAGAGCACATGTAGAGAACATAGTCTTCGAGTCCCAAGTCATATACAAGACCTGGTTTTGCAGCTTTCTCTGGATTCACAAGGCCTCCACCATAGTCAAACGGATCAGCTAGCTTCCGAGGTGACCCTTCCGCAAATATCTGCTCTCCAAAGGGATCTGTTCTCCAAGCTGCAGAGTAAAGACGATTAGCAAGATCAATATGTTCTTGTTTTATCTCTAGCTCTCTCTTTCTTTATTTTTCTGGAATTGGATCAAGAATGTAAGAACCTGTAGTGACAATGGCTGATCTAATTGCAGCAGGAGACCAATCACGGTGCCGAGCTTTGAGAAGTGCAACAACTCCTGAAATTACAGGAGCCGCCATTGATGTTCCAGACAACATAATGAACCCTCGGTCATTGAAAGTGGTATTGGTGGTTATAGCCGCTAATATGCTCACTCCTGGTGCTGCTATATCTGGCTGCATTGCGACATTCATATGACTAAAAACAACTTGAGGCAAGATAATTTAACCGGTCTGGAATTCAGAACAAGCAAGAATTCTGACATACTTTGAGGATCGCAGGCTCGATCGAATTAGGTCCTCTTGATGAGAAATCTGCAACCTTTGTACCTACTGGTTGTCCAACAAGTGTTTTAGAAGGTTGTATCTTCACAACAGGCGATCTGCAAATTACAAGTCCATTAAAATATAGCCTTTTGTATATTCACAATGAGAGTTATGTTGAACATCTTTTTCTCACAATTCATATTTTTCATACCCTGTTGAACGTATGTAGAAAAGTATATCTGTCCCTAGCTCGTAGTCAACAGCAACACAAGGGAAATCATCTAGACATGGTGAAAGATTGTCTCCTGGGTTTCTTGCGACAATTAAGCCAAGACCACCGGTTCTCTTCACATAAGACACAGCTCTTGATACAGTGGTGTAACGTGTTGATGTTGTAAAGCACAATACGACTTTCCCCGCCATTGTACGATTGGGATTGAAGAATAGAAGCTCACATGTACTGCAAAAGAGTGTGATATCAGATAATTGATGTAGAAAGATTTGGTGAGCACTGAATAAGAAAAGAAGTTACAATTTTGAACTTACCCAAAAAAACTTTCATTGCTGTTTCCCGGATTCTCTGGGTAAACCAAGCTAGTGAAGTCAAGTTTTGGACCTGTGTACATTGCTTGACCCTGGAAACAGTAAACGAACTCATCAAACGTTATGTTGTGAAAATATCGAATCCGAGTAGAAAGATATATGGTTATCTTGGTTGTTACCAATATTGCTTTATTGTTCCCAAGTATAATAGGTGTTGGAAAGGACCGGTCTAAAGTCGTTGCAGCCACTGTTACAATCCAAGGGGCCGTGTTTCCCACAGTCTGAGCCGCTGGGCCAGAGTTACCACCGGAACAAACAACTGTGATACCCTTTAAAACGGCATGGAATGCCCCAGTAGCTATCTCATCGCGAACATCAGTTTCTTGGTAGAAAGGAAGACGATAACCGATAGACAGGGACAAAACATCAACACCATCATGGATAGCTTCATCCATAGCTTTCAATAGGTCAGCAGATGAACAAGTCGTTATGTCTAAATAATCTAGATACCAACAAGCTTTGTACATTGCTATACGAGCACGAGGTGCCCCACCTCTCACAGTCCCTCCAGCTAGGCCCTTGTAGCTTATGTTGGGCACATACGAACCGCCCGCAATGGTGGAAACATGCGTGCCATGACCATCAAAGTCTCTAGGGGAAATGAAATCAAGTGATTTTGTGGAGTTGAAACTTTCGTTCTCCGCAAGAAAACCTTTGATGAAATACTTGGCTCCTATGAGCTTTTTGTTGCAGTGAGAGTAGTTAAACATCTCTCCTGATTCACAGCCTCCTTTCCAGTGGCTTGGCACCGGTCCAATCCCATTGTCATCAAAGACTTTAGATTCTGGCCAAACTCCTGCAACCTCAGAAAATGATTTATTAGTTGAGCTGCTAAGATAAAAGAAACAAAAGCAACAAGAAAAATATGCACAAATATACAGTCATACCTGTGTCTACAACGCCGATGATAACTTCTTCACCCATATTACTGTCATTCAGAAGATTTTTCGGATTGGCGGCGGAAAGGCCTAAGTAATCCCAAGTCCGGGTTGTTGCCAATTCGTAGAAACTATCCGGCGTGACATGAACAACTTCAGGTAAATCTGTTGCGAAAGAGCATTAGGTTTGGTTCGGTTCCAAATTTGGGTAACCAAAACCGAAGAACCGAACCGAACCGTATCGAAATAAGGGATTCGGTTTGTTTTCGGTTTCGGTTCCTACATAGTAACAGATCGGTTCCAAATTTGATAACCGATCGGTTCTTGGTTCGGTTCGGTTAATATCCGAGAACCGAATGGAACCGAAAAAATCCGGGTATTTTTGGATGTTTTCGGGTATTTTCGGTTCCAAAATCAAGTAACCATACGGAACCATACCGAACCGAATTTTAATCAGTTCCAAATGGTTATTAGTTTTTAAGAACAAACCCGAACCGAATGCCCACGGCTATTAGCAATGGACACGATTCCACATGGGTTTGTTGAGACAAATGAAGATGTCAGGTAAAATATATATGCATTATGTGTCTGTTTCCTAGAACGCTAAGAAAATATAAGATTTAAAAACTATGTACCTGCTAACTTCTTGGCTTGGGACTTGGTAAGCTTGGCTGCAAAACCTGAGAAGCCATGTCTGTAACTGTGCACCAGTGAATTATGGGCATCCTCTTTACTGTTTAACATAGAACAAAAGGCAAGAAATTTGAGTTTTGAGACATTATTATACTTGAGAAAGAGAAAACTACCCTCAAATACCTTCCAAGAAGTGACCTCAACATCCGATGATGAGATGTCGTGACAAACTCAGGATCATCATGCTGCTTCTCACCCAAATACACTATATGAACCTATTGAAACAGAACCAAATTTTTCAGTCTAGTGGCCTCTGTTTATAAAAGATAAAACCTTATATAATTGTCGAGTACCTTTCTCTCAGCACCCGCTTGAGTCACGAAAGTGCTATGCCCATTGATAATTATTACCAGACTTAGTAACACAAAAACTGAGGTTCTGCAATTCTTCATTCCAAGATGAAAATGATTTTCCAATTTTCAATCTCAAGCCACAAAGAGAGAGGGAGATGTAATATACTTGGAGTTAGCTGAAGCATTTATATAGATGTCTACTCTGGAAGAGTTTGACCAAGAATGTTTCCATTACTTGAAATTGTTCTGACTTTGGCTTGTTTGAATGAATCTCCTAAGTTTCATCATAGTCATAATATAAAACCCACACATATAATCTAAAGAATATATCAAGCTGTGCTGCTTAGTCAACTAAAATCTAGTTTATTGCAAATGATGGATCAAACACAAAAATCAACAGGGCAATGAAGGGATTGATGACGACAATTATTGCAAATGTGTTTCTTTTCTTTTGATTTTCCTTTTAGTTTTGGTGAGGTAAGCCCTAAGAAGAGAAGAGGCGTTGAAGAGTTCTCCAGATTCACAGCCGCCTTTCCAACGGCTCGGTACAGGTCCATAACCAGTGGCAGAGCCAGAATTTATGTTTATAGGGATCATATATATTTAATTAATTTTTATGACATTATTATATATTAATATTAATTAATATATTCAAAGTATAAATTGTTGTTTAAATAGTTCGAGAACATTTAAATTTTTTAACCTGAAATAAAACTAAATAATCTATTTTATAAATATATATGACATTATTATATATTAATATTAATTAATATATTCAAAGTATAAATTGTTGTTTAAATAGTTCGAGAACATTTAAATTTTTTAACCTAAAATAAAACTAAATAATCTATTTTATAAATATATATATATACATATATATATATAAATATATTGTTTTTAAAAACATCTAACTTTCTAAATTAAAGATATTTGGAATTCATTTTTTAATGTATCAATGATCAAGTACTTTTTACCATCATCAAAATATTATTATATCAAAATATATAGTATTTTTTTTTTTTGTCAACTAGCCTAATAGCTTTAATAATCTCTTAAACATCGTAGGGAGCAGGATTCGAACCTCGAACCTACAACTTAATGTGATGAGTTTTCAATCAAAATATATAGTATATATTGTTGAGATTCATTAGTTGTTGTATTTATCATGATTCATGAAGAGTATGTAGGAACAAACAGGATATGTCTAAACGAGAAGAAAAAAATTAATATGTAAAAGATATGACATATTTTTCTTTTTGATAAAAATATATTATAGATTTTTAGCCAAACAAAAACAAAAATGGAAAGGACATTAAGGTTAAATGTAAAAATGAATATGCATGGGTCAAAAACAGGAATCGATCGCATGGCATGGGGGTCATCTTAAGAACTTTAAACCAAAACATTTAATAATCTTAAGAGACTTATCCTATAATTAAAAAAATTTATAAATGTTATGGGGGTCAACTGACCCCCTCCTTCTACGTTACCTCCGCCACTCTCCATAACCTTTATCATTAAAATTTCAGACTCCGGCCACACCCCTGTAGCAGTGATTTGATGTTTTATATATGTACGCATATCGTTAAGATAATCAAAGACATATTTTATATGCACATACCTGTGTCGATGACTCCAAAGATAATTTGGTTCCCCATGTTAAGAATACTATAATACTCCTAGTTTTCATTGCTAAATTACTTTAAACATTTAATTTAAAATGTCAACTCTGAATAGTTTACCAACGGAGATCGGAACTAACTAAATCAAGAACACTGGAATCGTACTTTGGCTAAAATCAACTCTGATTTTTTCTCTATCTAGATTAGAACTGATCAGATTAAGAACACTAAAGTAGTCTCTTTGCTTAATTACTTCAAACCTTAAAGATATAATATTAATAAACACTTTATAATTCTCTACTGCGATTAAAAATGATCATATTAAGAACACTAGAATAGCTTATTGGCTAAATTACTTCAAACACTGAGTTTCAAATAGTAAGTAACTCCAAATATTCTCTACTGAGATTAAAACTGATCAGATGAAAGAATAGTAGACTAGTTTCTTGGCTATTCTAATAGAAGTATATACTTTAGAATGACTCCAATCTCGGAGATAATGTAACATATCTCAAACGAATGTTCTATTTTGTTGAATGAATTGTAGTTCAGCTTTGAATTTTGTATGCGAAGAAACAGAGCCGATTACTTGCTTACCAAGGAAGCTAATGAGCAAAAAAATAAAAAAAGGTAATGGTCCACTACCAGAAACGGGAGGTGTTCGCTGTTCTGTGAAACCAGCCTAGCACGCATTACCCCCTACTCTAGTAATCATTTGGCTCAAGCCTTCGCCTAGGCCACATGACTCAGCTTCTGAGTTGAATCCGCGGGCGGGTCAGTGTGTACCCAAACCCCAAGCCCTACGTTCCATTACCCTTAAAGCCTCCACTCGGATTAGAAGCTCACCTTACCAAGCTCGGCGATAGATCAAGCCTCTTCTCTGTATTATATCTAGCTCTGTTGTTTTTGCTTCTTTCGATGTGGGACATGTATAAGTTTTCACAATCTTCTATTTGGAAATAAATACAATAAAATAAAAAGAGGTCTTTTTATGACACAAACACTATATTAGGTTCCGTAATCATTAGTGCAAAATAATTATCAACATTTCACTTGAAAATCAAGTTTTATATTACTTTTAAATTTTATATTGAACCAAATAAAATGTATAGCTTGATCCAGTTTTTATTGAATTTTGTCCGCACAAATTTGATATAAAATTAAATTCCTTTCACATTCACTGTCAATCAATATATAGGTTCCACTATGCTTTCATAACTTTAAGTACAAACTCCACAAGATACAAACGAATAGTTTTTTTTTGTTTGTTTAATTCTCATCGTAGTAATTGGGCAGAATTTGCGTTCGCACAGACACAGGAATGGTAACATTGTGCTCAGAGTCACTCCAAGTCAAGCTTCCAAAGTAGTAACCTGTGTTGATTTTGTGTGTTGTCGAGACTGTGACTTTAAAAGAGACCCTTTTGGTCCTAGAGTTGAACACTAGCGTCTCCGGGGACACAGTCACTTGAACGCCCAACGGTGACTCAACCGCTACTCTATAGACCGATTTGAGTGGTCCAACATTAGTGAGAGTTCTGATGAGAGTCACTTCGTCTTTGAGGTTTGGGATTGTGATGGAAGGCAAGTTGAAATCAAGAACAGAAGGTTTGGGATTCGAACAGACTGTTCTTTTACCAACAAGCTGAGAGATGGATGTCTCATTGTAACCAACAGAGCACATGTAGAGAACATAGTCTTCGAGTCCCAAGTCATATACAAGACCTGGTTGTGTAGCTCTCTCTGGATTCACAAGGCCTCCACCATAGTCGAATGGATCAGCTAACTTCCGAGGTGACCCTTCAGCGAAAATCTGCTCTCCAAATGGATCTGTTCTCCAAGCTACAGAAAATAGATGCCTATCAAGATCAGTATGTTCTTGTGGAGCTAATTTGATTGATTCGATGAAGAAGATAACAACCTGTAGTGACAATGGCTGATCTAATGGCAGCAGGAGACCAATCACGGTGCAGAGCTTTGAGAAGTGCAACAACTCCTGAAATTGCAGGAGTCGCCATTGATGTTCCTGACATCATAATGAACCCTCGGTCATTGAAAGTGGTATTGGTGGTTGTAGCCGCCAATATGCTCACTCCTGGTGCTGCTATATCCGGCTGCATTACAGCATTAGTAGACAATTCAATTGTTTGAAAGAAAAAAAGAGCATGTAATGATTCTAGCATACTTTGAGGATCGCAGCTGCAATCGAATTAGGTCCTCTTGATGAGAAAGTTGCCACCTTTGTACCCACTGGTTGTCCAATGAGTGTTCTAGAAGGTTGTATCTTCACAACAGGCAATCTGCAAACCACAATTCAGATGACACTTAGTCTCAGATACCACCATATGTTTTTGCTTACTTTCTTACAACTCTAAGTGGTGAAGATATATTTTCATACCCACTGGACCGTATGTAGAGAAGTAAACCAGTTCCGAGCTCCCAATCAACAGCAACACAAGGGAAATCATCAAGACATGGTCGGATAGCATAGCCTGGGTGTCTTGCAATGATTACGCCAAGACCACCGGCTCTCTTCACTGAACGTGCAGCACTAGACGCAGAAGCACTGTAAGGTGATGTTGTGAAACACAACACGACTTTACCCGCCATTGTACGATTAGAATTGAAGAGAAGTTCCTCACAAGTACTGTATTACAAGAGCCACGACGATGTCAGAGAATTGTTCTTCTTCATATTGCAAGATTCAGTGAACACTGAGTGAAGATAGGTCCTACTAAGACACTAGGAAGTGTAACATTACCCAGAAAAACTTTCGTTGCTATTCCCTGGGTTCTCAGGGTAAACCAAGCTAGTGAAGCCAACTTCTGGACCTGTATACATTGCTTGACCCTACAATATAGTGGCCCAGCTTACAATAAGACACAGATCTGCAAAAGTTTTGAAAATATATTTTTCGTGGAAAACAATTAATATATGGTGTATAGCTTGTTGGTACCAATATCGCTTTATTATTGCCAAGTGTAATAGGTGTGGCAAAGGACCGGTCTAGAGTAGTTGCAGCCACAGTCACAATCCAAGGAGCTGTGTTTGTCACAGTAAGAGCCTCTGGGCCAGAGTTACCACCGGCACAAACAACAGTGATACCCTTTAAGACTGCATGGAATGCTCCAGTAGTTATCCCATCGCGAATATCAGTTTCGCCATACATAGGAACGTTGGAGCCTAGAGAGATTGACAGAACATGAACACCATCATGGATAGCCTCATCCATAGCTTTCAAGATGTCAGCAGATGAACAAGTCGTTATGTCTTTATCATCCAGATACCAACAAGCCTTGTACATTGCTATACGAGCACGAGGTGCCCCACCTCTCACAGTCCCTCCAGCTAGGCCCTTGTAGCTTATGTTGGGCACATACGAACCGCCCGCAATGGTGGAAACATGCGTGCCATGACCATCAAGGTCTCTAGGGGAAATGAAATCAAGTGATTTTGTGGAGTTGAAACTTTCGTTCTCCGCTAGAAAACCATTGATGAAATACTTGGCTCCTATGAGCTTTTTGTTACAGTGAGAGGAGTTGAAAGCCTCTCCAGTTTCACATCCTCCTTTCCAGTGGCTCGGCACTGGCCCAATCCCACTGTCCTTAAATACTTCAGATTCAGGCCATACTCCTGCAAACCACATAAAAATATTTTTAGTCATATAGACGCTAAGACAGAGGAATCAAATGCAACAGGAGACTTGAGACCAATCTACACTGTAATGAGCAGAGTGAGAAAGACAAGTACAAATTAATACTCATACCTGTGTCAATAATGCCGATGATACTTTGTGCACCCATATTAGTTTCATTTAGAAGATTCTTTGCATTGGCGGCAGAAAGGCCTAGGTAGTCCCAAGTCCGAGTTGTTGTCAGCTTGTAGAAACTATCCAGTATGACATGAACAACTTCAGGTAAACCTGTCGCCAAAGAGAATTGGCAATGAAAAAAACAGATGTTCTTGTCTGATTTTTGAGATTCTAAAAAATGTGAGAGTACCCGCAATTTTCTTGGCTTGGGACTTGGTAAGCTTGGCTGCAAAACCTGAGAAGCCATGTCGGTAACTGTACACCATCGAATCATGGGCATCCTCTTTGCTGTAAAATAGAACAAACGCAAGAAATCTGAGAACCTGTTTGAGACATTATTATACTTGAGAAAGAGAAAACTACAGGTAAATACCTTCCAAGGAGTGACCACAACATCTGATGATGAGTTTCCGTGACAAACTCGGGATCATCATGCTGCTTCTCACCCAAATACACTATATGAACCTATTATTGATTATCAAAAACAAAACCAACCAATTATGTTAGTCTCTCTTTCTGTTGTCTGATAAAAAGCATTACCTTGTATAATTCTCTAGTACCTTTCTCTCAGCACTGGCTTGTGCCACAAAACTTCTCTGCACATTGAGAAATATTACCAAACTCAGTACCACGAATATTGATGTTCTGTAATTCATCATTCCAATCACAAAGTCAGAGAGAGATATGTAATACTAATGAGGGAGAATAAAACATTTATATTGATATCTCCTGAAAACGTGTTTGGCCACGGATGTTTCCATTTCTTGGAATTGTTCCTAAGTTTCATCATAGTTTTTAATTAAAACCCAGCTGCTAACACAAAAAAAAAAAAAAAAATCTAAAGAATATATCAAGCAGTATGTGCTTAGTCAACTAAAGTATAGTTTATTGCAATGTATGAAACAAAAACAAATCAACAGACAAAATGAGATGGATGATTAACCTCAACAAGTAAACCTTCCTAGGGTATGATTCCTTGCTCAATGTAACTTCTTTGGTCTGACCCACGATTAAAGAGATCGCTTCTTTGGATAATTCAGAGCTTTACTTGGTATGTTCCAAGCCAAACTTAGCTTCAAAACTGAGCTTGACTGATTTTTCGGGGGATTACGGCGGTGGCCAATGAATTTCAGCGCCGGAGATAATATATTTCGTAATCGGAACTTCATTTTACAAACAAACGGGAAAGAAGAAACGCAGAGACAGGTGACAAATGTTGTTTAGGGAACGAGAGCTTATTGGGTTTGGGCTTCTTTAATTGATAATGGGCTTTTTATGATCCATTTGTTGACTCACACATCAAAATCTAACAATACACATACCGAATTGATTATTGGTTTCTCTATAATCCACACTTTATTTTTTTTTAACAAACATACTAATTTCATATACTAAAAACAGATATTTTGCTTCTCAAATTTTACACTTCAAAAAATCGGCCTAGGCGCCGGCTAGGCGCTCAAAATATCTAGACCGCCGCGATTTATGTTAATTCGAGAAAATTAACCGGTCTTCCGGTCCAGACGATCCAAATCGGATGTAATCGGTCAACTCGCTCAACTCGCTCAATCGGATTTAATCGGCCAACTCGCTCAGTTCGTCCGGTCCAGGCTGTCCAAATTGGATGTAATCGGTCAATTGAATCTGATAATGATTAGGTGGTGGATGTGGATGTGCTTGGAGAAAAAGTTTAGTAGGAATACGATTTTTCTTAGTTTGTGTTTCTTTAAGATCGTTTAGCTCTTCGCTTTGTCATTTTGTAAGACATTAAACAATTTAAATTTCCAAAATTTAAAATTTATGTTTATTATTAAAGTTTAAAATAATAAAATACTTAAAATTAAATTTAAAAATTATTAACGCCTAGCCCCCGATTAATCTGCCTAGACGCTAGGCCCCGATTAATCTGCCTAGACGCTAGGCCCCGATTAATCCGCCTAGGCGCTAGACCTCTGTCAAACGCTTAACTACTACCTAGCGAATTTTTGAACATTGGTATTAATCAAGGAGTAGTGCAATCTAAAATAGCATAGTACATAGCAAAAGATGAAATTTTAACATATTTTAAGTTGATTTTAAATTTTAACGTTGATCAAATTTTAAACTTGGAAAAACATGTTTTTAAAAATATTATAACAAAATTAACATTCCTTCGATATTTTTTTGAGGTGAGTACTACATATTGAATATAGTTTCACATAGCACAAATAAAGAAATTCTCCTAAATGGTTTTTGACTTTTGTCTTTGACAATCTCTTTTCTAGGTTTTGTACTGATATTTTTTGTTTGTCAATGTAGTGTTGGAATAGTAATAGGGTAAATCAAAAAGGAGTTCATCTAAAAGCTTAGATGGAGTATTATCCTCTATATGAGAAGGTCTTTGAAATCTTTTAACAAAATAACATAAAAAGGACTTTGAAATCTTCAAATTGTTGAGAATTTCAAAGTGAATTATCTTCAAGATTGCTTAAAATTTCATAGTGAATCATCTTTGTTATTTAAAACTTCAAGTTGTCAACAGTTCACCAGAGCAAGCTGCCAAGCTTACAAAATATTCTTTCGCTGTAGTAAAATAATCAAAATGTATGCATTCTACATTTGAAATGCCAGGGAATCAGTATTTAAAGTCGCAAGCTTTCTACCTTTGTGATTTTAAGATTGTTTCAGCAACACATCGACATTGTTATTGTACGACGGATGAATCAAGTTTGAAAGGAAAAATGTGCTCAATCTTGTGTTAAAATCAATGATCTCCTTGGGAAAGATCATACGAACAACAACGAAAAGTACGTATCAGACTATTAATATAATAACGAAAAGATCATATTAATCTAATTTGAAGCAGATTATTAAAATACTGTAATCCTTTCGATTAACATGTTTCCATAAGACTATAGAAAAGAGTATCAGACAATAACATCTACTCAAATAGATAAGATTTTTAAGCTAAAAGCGTACATAAAAAAGCTTCTTTTTTATCTCTTCAACTCAACATGAATGAGTACTTCCGAAGAACAAAAATTATATTTGGTGTTGAACATCACAACAAAGGCTACTTCACAAATCTCTACACTTCTAAAGCTGTTCATCACTTGATTTACTACCCCAAAAATTACCCCTTCACCTAAAAAACCTCCCTAATCAAACAATTTCCGAATCTAAATCCCACCTTACCACAGAGATCTGCCACAATAACATCATAAAACCTGAAGCAGATCCCTCCATCCGTACCACCACCAACTTCAAATCAAGAAAGATTAGAGGTGTCATCACCTGACATGAGAGTGAGGGAGACCAATGCATCTTTGAGAAAAATGCATCAACGTCGTGCTCTGCCCTGTTATGAGAGTTAAGGCTTGACTAATCCATATTGGTCCTTTGTTTGTGTCTCCGTTTCACTTCTCACTCTTCGGTAGAACAAAACATATGCAGCTGAGTTTTTTATTTCAGATTCATTTACAGATGACACATAACTGTCATCGAAATGATACCATTTGTTGTCATCAATCAACTGCAGGAATAGTGACACATATGATCAGATAAAGAACTCATTAGAAGAACTAGTAGCAAGCACAATGGGACAACTGTGAAGTGGATATAAATTCTAATCTATTATAGGATGAATAAAGATTATGATGCATTTATGCATATGCACAAGTGAAAACAAACCAAATAGATAGTGAGACCAATCAAGTCACCAACCTTAGCGTAGGCAGTGTAGTGACCACCACCAAGTCCACCGTAATGATTGCTAACAGCATACAGCTCGTATAAATATGACTGGCCATTCTTGTTTTTCACGTACTTGCTCAAGTCTAGATCGTGAATTGGGAAATTCACAAACGTATCAATCTTGTTCTTGAGATATCTACTATACGTGAACCGTTTTAAATGGAACACAAGAATATCTGGCAACTTCCACAGGTCTAGCTTTTTGTTCGCTTGTCTGTGTTCTTTGCAGCTCGGACAAAACCTGGTTCATAATGGTGAGAAAGATGGTCAAAGCCAAATCTTCAAATGAATATATCAGTTTATGTGATTTTAAGTTCAGGCTACAAGCGATACCACATGTCATCTGGTCCCAGAGGTTCTTCTGCTAAAAAGGCCTCCAAACATGAAAACAGGGATATCGCTTCTTGCCTTGTCTTCTTCGCAGAGAAACTTGTTTTATGAACCTCCGGAAGATCACTCAAGTAGCTGGAATCATATTTTTCATGCTCACCCTCATTCCATTCGACTAAAACTCTTGTAATGGTACCAGGGCTCACAGAAGATTCAGACTGAAGTGGTTTAAAGTTCAAACCACGTTCATCTGTCAAGAATATTCTGAAGGATAACTCTCTATCAGATGCATCGTCTATCCCGGTCTCATCAGAAGTAGCATCAGCAAAGTGGCCATTGTCACTTCCGTTATGAATCTTAGATGGGGCATGGACCCTATGCAGAGGTGACAGAAATCCAGAGATAACTGCATCAATGTCAGTTCCACTTAGTGGTTCTGTGTTGACATAAGTCACAAAAGGAGTTCCAAAAAGATTCACGTCTCTGCCTCTAACACTCTCCAAAACAGCCCTGTGGAATCCAATAATTATGATCCATAAAGCATAACCCAAGAGGAAAAAAGAAGAGTTCTTGAGTAACAAATAAAACCAAGCATGCTTACCTTTCCTGCCCTCCATGAAGAATTTCGAGTTTTGCTTTTCCTGATTTTCCTGATTTTCCTGATCCTTTCGGCATCTGATTCAACCGATACGCCACAATATGCTCATCATCTTTTATCACACTCAGTGACTCCAGGGGATTCTCAAAATATCTAAAGATCTTGTGATCATATACCTGAGAGGACAATGCCACATAATAGTCAGGGATTTCAGAAAATAAAAGGATGAAGGAAAAATATAATACAAGAAAGGTGTGTACCTCTGCAAGTAAAAGGCTCTCATCATCGGCTAAGCAGCAAGCAGTACCTAATGCAGTAATGAGATCTCTACAAGATCCATGTTTAGGCACTGTTACAGTGTATGGCATCGGAGGACGACTTCCATCGCAATAAAACACCGTAATAGTCATTGGTCGCGTAAGTGCTGATGGCAAAGGTAAAGACAAGTACATGAAGGGATCAAAAGTGATTGAGATTTTTCCGCAAACTGGACAAACTAGAGTTGACTTGTATTGTCCCTGAAAGAAATTGAATACATCATAAGAAATGGTCGGGAAAATAAAATACAGAAACTTGTAGTACTTGTATGGAAAACTAGAACCAGATGAACATTCAATGGAAGAAGCGATTAGGAAACGGTAAGAGATACTTACTTGACAGACGTTAACTATTACAGAATCATTTCGGGCCTTATGATAATTCCAAAGCTCTTCAGCAACTTCATCATCCGGACGACTGTCAGAATCTTTAAGTTGGATGTAAGGTTTTCGTTTGACCTTATTCAAATCTTCATGCAGCCCATCCAATAAGAAAGCAAGCAGTTCCTGAGACAACAATTTAACACATCATACACAAAACAAAAACAAAAAAGCGAAATATGTTTTTATTGTCAAAGAGGAAAGCATAGAACAACAACAACTCCAGGAACAAAGAATTTGCTCAATTATGCACCATCATACATATTAGAGGAAATGACTAACTTGAGAATCATGCTGATTGTAACCACTAAACTGTGGAGCAAATCTAGCCAATTTTGTCTTAAAAGAGCGTGGTGCAACTGCGTTCCTTCCTGATGACCATAATTTCTTCAACAAATCACCAAATGCGATAGCAAGCTCACCCTGGATAATTAAGTGTTAGAATTATATTCAGAATGCATGTGAGTACCTTCACAAGAGGAAATAGAAACAGTATTAAGTATCAAGCACTTACACACATTCCCAAAGGATTATCTCTATTTATATCGTCACTGTAATCTTGCAAGAAGTATTCAACAATTGGAGGTGTGTGGGCCAAACACTGAAGAGCGCTATTCATAAAGCAGGTATTTCCCAAATTACTCAATCCTGCTAATCCTCCCTTTTCTCCTTTTCCAAGACTACTCAAAGAATCGCAGCCATCGTCTTCAGAAGTTATTCTCGGAAAGAGACTAAACTTGGACGTAGTAGAATGACCATTTGATAGGGTAGGCCCTCCAGCAATTGTAACACGCGACCTTGAAGGTTCCAGAGGTACCAGAGCTAACTCATTTCCTGCCGAGCTCATAGCATATTGAGAGGAAGACGACCCATCAACTTCAAGAAGAATCTGCATGGGATGCACCAGTCAATGTCAAACAGAAAAACAAACATTGAAATTAAGTGATATAAATGGGATTCAGTTTGAGTCGTGATAAAAGAACTCAAGATGCATGCATTATCCAACAAGTTCCTCTCAACAATATATTTGTCAGCAAAGATTCAAGACAAGGATCAAAAATAAATGTAAGACAAATTGTTGGGCAAGTGACAAAGGTGGTTCATCAAGATTTATAAATATAAGTATCACAGACAGCTCTCTGATACTTACATCTTGGTCCATATGAAGGCTTGACTCTTCTAGGCTCTTGTTAGATGAAGGATCCAAGAGTCCGTTTTTCCTCTTATCGAAGTAATCCCAGATGTGAGCCTGCTTATACATATCATTGTGAAGAAAAGAACACATCTCCATATGAAACAATGCGTATTTCATCAGCCAAACTAGATAGAGATATAAAACACTTGGGACACACACCTTTTCTTGCGCTACCCCTGTCATAGCACAAACCTTCTCATAAAGTTCACTTATAGAGGCCTGAAACACGAACAACCCATGTAAGAAAGAGACCAAAGTGGGGCCTAATAGTTTAAACACAAAGAGTCTTTGGCTATGCATAAGCACCACAAGTAGGTCGAGCAAAACTAAGAGCATTAGTAGTATGATGGGTCACCTATACCTGTTTTCCCAACCGTATTGCAGTTCTACTTTCATCTCGTCCGTCTGTCAACATAAGGCAAAGTGGGTAAACCTCTACACTATAACTCCTACTGTAAAACCCTTGACAGATCAACTTCCTTGGTATTGGAGGACCTCCGCTATACCTGAAAGAGATATAAGACCAGGTTATGCCCTTGAAAGCATATTTCATTAACAGTTGCACGTGAAGAGCAGGTATATAAGCAAAGACAGTAAATGAAACAATCATGCAGCAAAATCGGGACCTTGTCCCTAGCAGAAAGAAGTAGCATAGAACTAAACAAAATTCAATGAAATGATGGAATAATAGAGGAAACGCTCACCATTCAACAAGTCTTTTCCAAACTTCTTGAGGAACTAAAACGTAGTCTTCCCCTTCCACCAGCAATCTACGAAGTTGTGGATCATTATTGTCACTTTCACTTTCGATAATATCATGGTTATCAATTGGTCCAGGCCTTGGAGCTTCCAAGAGCTCTCCACTTAGACATTCATTTGTCGATTGCTCAACATATTTCTGCCAGCTTGTATGCCACCTGCACTAACACAAACATTAACTACGACTTAGAACACACATATTTTAATTCCTCACCAAATCTTAGAATCTACGGAAATCATCAAAATATCAAACAATAGATCAAGATTCACAAGACTATCCTAGACACAGATACAAAAATGAAAATCTACACATAGCTTTGAACAGAGAATCATTACAATAATCAATTTGTGAAGCAATTAGCATAAACATTCATGCATGATACCACTTGGATCATCATCATCAGCTAACAAAACGCTAAAAGGCAGAATCAACTAAAAAAGTCGAAACCTAAATCCTAAGTAACGAGAACCTTTTAGAGATGACAAAATACAAGTTTCCTTCCTTCAAATTATCCTCCGATTCGGTAATCAGCTCCGATACAATACGTTTCTCTTCCTCAGGAGTTGACGGGAAATCACAGACTCCGTTTTGAATCATGAAATCGGGATTAGGGATCGTCATCTTCAAAAAGATGAACCGATCAATGGCAACAAAAGAGGAGGATCCAAGATCCACCAATTTCAAACGAAATCTCAGGAAACAGAGAAAAATATGTGAGGATTTGAGAGAGGAAAAAACAACGGCAAGTCCAGAGAATCGGAGAGGATACAAGAAGAATTCGGAGGAACCCTAAATTGGAGGAGAAGAATAAGAGAGTCAGAGAAAGGTCTTGTTGGATTCACGATCTCATTTTATGGTCTCTGATGTTTCCCATTAACAACGGCCAGTTTCCAACAAGTTCCTATTTATTTTCTTGTAACTTGTTAAAATGTTAAATTTTACTTTTTGGTAATTGTACTCGGACAAAATAACTTTACCCAAAAACACTAAACCAGTTTCGATTTGATATGAAATTCTGTACGGTTATTATTATTAAAAGGGTAATTATATGAAAGATTAGTATTATTCTGGGTAATTTTCTCTTATTAAAAATATTTGGGTTTTAGTTCGGTTGCAAATAGTAAAACTGTTTGTTTATTTTTTTAGATTTCTAAATTTTTTTTGTGATACGTGTTTTGGTTAAGTTTGGTTAGTTTATGATTTTCTGAAATATATATATATATATATATATTAATATCTAATTCATTTATTATTTTTAACCGAAATATTTTTAATAAGAGAAAATTACTCAGAATAATACTAATCTTTCATATAATTACTAGAATAACACCTTCAGAACTGAGTTGACTAGAATAACACAACTCTTTTGTTAAAAAACAGAAACCCCTATTTGAGTTACTTATTTACACAAATGCCATTTTGATTTCTTTTTCTCTAAAAAAAACTGTTTCTGAATTCAAAACAAAAAACTGTTTTGACTTTCTAAAACATTTTCACTTCCTTCCAATTCCCTAGAAAACGTAAAAACTGTCGTTTCTCTTTCTCACCCACACGGTTTTTCGCATCCTCGTCGTCGCCGTCATCGTGTTCGTCCTCCTCCCCATCGTCTTCATCTTCTTCATCGTCGTTGTCATCATCCTCTCGTCGTCGTCATCTTCACCGTTGGCTTCAGTTTCTTTTTTATGTTCTTCATCCTCGCCGTTCTCCTCTCTTCTTCATCGTTCATCCTCGCCGTCATCTTCTTCATCGTTCTTCCTCGCCGTCATCTTCTCTTTCATCGCCGCCGTCGAGAAACCATAAAACCTAGCCGCTTCTCTTTAATCGCGCCGTCATGAAACCCTAAAACCCAGATTCCGGTATTCTTCATCTATTTCTTACTTTCTCTTTTAGTATTTTGATTTTGCCGTCGATTTTGCAGATTTTTTGGTATTGTTGCAGATTTGTTCCTTTTTCGCAGACTTGTTGGTATTGTTGCAGATTTGTTTGTATTGTTGCAGTTTTGTGTGTTGCAGATTTGTTTCTTTCCTCGCAGAGACTTGTTGGTAGTTGTTGTAGATTTGTTATTTTGTTGCAGATTTGTTTGTATTGTTGCAGATTTGTTCCTTTTTCGCAGACTTGTTGGTATTTGTTGGTATTGTTGCAGAGTTGTTTGTATTGTTGCAGTTTTGTGTGTTGCAGATTTGTTCCTTTCTTCGCAGACTTGTTGGTAGTTGTTGCAGATTTAATCTTTTGTTGCAGATTTGTTGGTATTGTTGCAGATTTGTGTGTTGCAAATTTGTTCCTTTTTTCGCAGACTTGTTGGTAGTTGTTGGTAGTTGTTGCAGATTTGTTTTGTATTATTGCAGATTTGTTCCTTTTTCGTAGACTTGTTGGTATTTGTTGGTATTGTTGCAGATTTGTTTGTATTATTGCAGTTTTGTGTGTTGCACATTTGTTCCTTTTTCCCAAACTTGTTGGTATTTGTTGAAGATTTGTTCTTTTGTTGCAGATTTGTTTTATTTGTCGCAGACTGGTATAAATTCTAGTGAGAAAAGAGAATATCCTCTGCGGATGTATGGGTTGTTCCACAGCAAATAAAAGTATGAATCATGGATGTTCTTTGTCAATTTTGAGAAATGTCTATGCTAGTGTTGGCGATGAAGTATGGGAGTACCTAAAGAATTCAGCTCTTGAGGTTCTTATTTTGTTAGCAGAGAGTAAGTTTTGTTGGCATGGGAAGACAGTTCACTACTTCCTCGCACATCAGTTGGAAATTGTTAGCAAAAGTGAGATTTGTGGGTGATCATCCCAATAATCGACATATCATACTCTTTCAAACCATTATTTATTGGGATGATCTCTCTTCTTTCTTCTCCCAAAGAAAATCAACATTCACGTGACTCAAATGTTTTTCCACTGGGACCATTACGTGTTATATTCAAATTTATCACAAAAAATACTAAAATACAAAAGCAAATTGACAGGAGAAAACTTGCTCACATGTTCCAGATCATTCGTTTCGGGTCATAAGTCTTAATTGTTACAACTACAGGCTTTTTCCAATACCATTTAATACATTATTTCAAAACACTGTTATGAACATGGAACCCTATGTCCAACTTTTTTCTTGGACGATGGACATATAATTATATTATATATAAATATAATATTAGTTGTATGTGTCTCACTGTCTCCATATGTATATATCATTCAGTTACAAATCGAAATCATATTTTATAATTTATTGAAAGTATTTAATAAGGTTCCCTTGAGATGGTTACGTTAATGACATCACCCACAGTTACAAATAAAATAAATCTGCAATAAATAAAACAAGTCTGCAACAAATAAAACAAGTCTGCAACAAATAAAATAAGTCTGCAACAAATCAAACAAGTCTGCAACAAATAAAATAAGTCTGCGACAAGGATAAAACAAAACTGCAACTCAACAGATAAGTCTGCGACAACTGAACAAAATAAGTCTGCAACAAAACAAAATAAGTCTGCAATAAACAAAACAAGTCTGCGACACATGATGACTGCAACCATACCTTAATACCATATCGTTTGTTTAGAGCATCTACAACATGACTAGGTAACACTTTTGAACCGATACCACCCACAAAATCTTTGTACATTTGTCCTAAAATCTCGTGTGTAGCTTGGCGACAACGGGCTCCACGATCTCTCACAGAACATGTATGTTCTTTAAAGTATACTTTTATAAAGAAATATGGAGAATCTCCAACTGTAGTAGCTCAGACTCTCCATGTGCATCCTTCTATCCAACATCGAACAATTAATAAGGTTGGCGTTGAATAATCAACGTTAAAATCAAACTTCTGCGCAACAGAAAGAATCTTCAACCTCATCTTCAATGCGTCTTTGTTATCATACTTTTGTCCAACCGATATATCTAACGAAGTCATTTTCATTTTCCGGTAATCTTCATCAACTTTGTTATCATTCCTTTCTGCCCTTTTTTTGTTTGACACTCTTGCTTTCTCTTCCTTCTCTTCCTCCTCACAAAGCTTTCCATATAGACAGTAATCCTCATCACTAGAACTAGTACCATCCGGATCGTCGCAACAATCAAACCTGTATTGGTCCTCATTGTCCTCATCCTCATCACCAGAACTAGCATCCCCTTTTACTTTTGCATTACCATCAAATTCAACTTCTATTTTTGCTCGCTTGAGCGAAGGTCTACCTTGTGCACGATTGTCTTCACCATCTTCACGCTTTTGAGCGTCCTTTAACTCCAATGATACCTCCTTATCTGATACACATAGCCGCAACGTATCTGATTTGAATTGTTCAAAGAAACCTTGCAATTGTCTCGTATTACCAACAAAGACAGGAGGAATGTCTACTGGTAACTTGACCAATATCTTCTTCGGAAACATGTAGCTCAATTCAACTTCGTACTTATTCTTATCAACTCCATAATCCTCGTAAACCATTTGAATGAATTCGTCGAACGAAGTTGCAGCATTGCTTCCAAGAACTCGAGAACCTCTACTACTATCGACAATAAAAATCGATCTACTCTTCTCAAATCTCTAGTTACCCCAAACCAATATAATTTGCAACATTATCGGCGATAGGCGGCGACGATGGAGAACGATATCGGCGGCGACAATAGACAATGGGATCGGGGCGGCGAAGACGACACACAACGGGATCGGCGGAGATAGATAAAGTTTTATATTTGAGAATGGCGGAGATAGATTATCGGTAAGAATGGAGAACGAGATCGGCCGCCGTACATAACCCTAATGGTGCAGTGGCATTTTTCATAAATTTGTTAGTTATTAGGGACATTTCGAAGTTCGAAATAAGTCTGCAACACATAACAAATCTGCGACAAACAAAGTGTTATTCTAGTCAGAAAACAAGTCTGCAACATAGTCTAATAAGTCTGCAGTTTTTAATGGCACGTAAGCAATTTACAAATAAGTCTGCGACGTTGAGCATAAAATCTGCGACATTGTAAATAAATCTGCGACAAGCGATGTTATTTCAGTAAGACCTTTTAGGTGTCGTAGACTTAGTCTTTTTGTCGCAGATTTTCCAAAAGTCTGCAACAAAGCATTTAAGTCTGCAACAAACAGCTGCAGATTTTTTATAAGTCTGCAAATGAACTTAAGTCTGCGACAAAGGGAATAAATCTGCGTAATAAGTCTGCAATCAAAATAAGTCTACACATACTTATTAAGTCTGTGCAGACTTAATAACTCTACAACAAAGCACATTAAGTCTGCGTCGAAAAGTCTGCAACACGCATAACTAGTCTGCAAATGTGCGCAGACTTAATAAGTCTGCAACATTGAAAATAAATCTGCAAATTAAGTGTGCAGATCTGCGCAAATTTATTAAGTCTGCATAACAAGTCTGCGCAGACTTGTCGATTTATTAAATCTACAACAAAGGTCCGCAGACTTATTCTGAAAAACGCGGTGGCAGTTTTGTAAATAAGTCAAACTTTTGCTTATATGGAAATAATTTAATAATGGCAGTTTCGTTATAACATTTTTCCTAACAAAAGCAAATAAGGGTATGATGGTCAAAAAACACATTTTTTACTTTCCAGTAAATATATGTTAGTCTAGTCATTACCACATTTATATGTGTTATTCTAGTTTTTTCCCAATATCAAATCGTATACAAAAGTTGATATATCAACAGAACAATAAAAATATGTAGATTTAAATACATATTAATAATTACATAATTGATCATCTAAGTGAACGATGAAAAAGTAAATTTATACTATGTTTTCGTTACGGAAATCTTATTCGCTAGTGGTTTTATTAAATCAATTATTTTTTTCTTCATAATTAATCTCAATTTGATGAGATCGTCGTTCTAAGGTGTTTAATGTCATTTTTATGCTATTTTTCTTCTCAAGAATCCCGAGGCAATGGCCTTTGATTTAACTCCAACAATATCATTGTTTAATGGCATTAACATAATTATATATGTTTTTTTGCTACCAACCAGATTACTAGTCCTAAGCATTCGGATAAATGGTTAGGTTCAATTTTCTTAGGTTTCATATAGTTTAGTTAGAGGAGTTTAGGATCCATATAGAAACCAAAAAAAATTGATTCGGATCGGTTCGGTTACCTCTCAGCAGGTTGGTACAGACAATATAATTGAGAACCGATATCGAAATAAAATTTCTGGGTTCAGTTCGATTCGAATAATTTTTCACGAAGTACCCAAAAAACACTGAAAAATTGGTTCAGATTTAATGAAATTTGGTTCAATTTTGCAAAAAAACAATGTTTAATTTTGACAAATATAACTAAGGATATTCAAATATTTTAGTTTTTTCGGGTTTAAACATAACTAATATAATCAGGTTTATAATGATAATTTTGACAGTAATTTTAAATATAAATATAACTAATATTTTTGAGTATATAATTGTATTTCGGATACAATAATTATATTTTCGATATTTTGGATGGCTTAGACATGTGATGGGTGCAAAGACGAATGAAAGATGAATGGCCCGATACAAAAGTTGGTTCTCACTTTCTATAACATAAATATTGAAAAACTATATTCTACTTCTAATGTTTAAGAATATAGGGGGTTTAGAAAAAAAACACGCATTTTAAGAAATTTATTTTTACAATTCATTTTTTTATATATAAAACATGATTTATTAGAAGAATATTAATAGTCATTTCAACCTTTAGTCAAAATTATCTCTCTCTCCATCAATATACATTTAGTAATATGATATGTATTTGACTATATATTTAAGAAGTAATTAATAAAATTGTATAGAAAGTTGAGAAAACCTTATATTTTGAAAAAACAAAATCTCTAAAACTCTCTATATTTTGGTTGACATTTTTTTAAAATAATTTTGTGTATATTACTATTTAGAATTGTAACATGAAATAATGAATATTGTATTTGGGGTTTTGTTGTATAGTTTAATCATTTTCTAAAATGAATAAAAAAGAGAGAAAGAAAAAAAGAACAAAGGTACAACTAAAAATATTTATAAGGTTCGAAAAAGATATATTTAATAGAAATAAAAATAAAGTAACTCTAATAAAATTATAAGATGAAAATAGGAAATCAGTCTCTTATGAGAAATAAAATATAACCAAATGGAACATTGCTGATTTTTGAATAATTAAAAATTGTATTCTTTAGTATATAATTAATTTTAATAGTTTATTGATAGTAGTAAATTAATGTTCGTAACATGTTTAATTGGAAATAACCAGACAAATTTTATTTTCAAGCAAAATACATATTCAAATCGAGTATTCTCTGACCATATTTGAGAGATTCGTTCAGACTTCTAGGTTGAGTATTAACCACGCCAGATCGAGTGTTTATCTTGTGGGACGATGGAACTTTCTATATACCCTACATTACATATCTTTCTATATCTTGCCAAAACGTTTAAAATTTCAAGAGATAATCAAACCCACGAAATAAATTTAAAAAAAAACTCTATGAAAATCCTAAGAAAATATTGGGTAACCTCATGGTCATGCCCAGAAACATGTCTAAGCGAACGGGTTGTGAGAGGATGCTGGCATCGTTAGACATGTCGCTGGCTAATGTCTGATGGGCAAGAGAACGTTGGCAGACTGTTCATTGGTCGCTTGCTGGATGACCTGTTGGTTGGGTGAAAAATCACCGTCATATTCTAAGCTTACGATGGCCACATGATGGATGCTCATTGGTTGTTGTCTGGCCACTTCCATTTTGCCTTTTTCATGTCTTTTTTTTTTTACACCCTTGCCTTTTTCATGTCTTTCTTGCCCCAATCAACCATTTTGATCCATACAACTCCCAATGCATTAAATAAACATTAGAATATACCCAAAAGATCCAAACAAAACTTGGGACTTCTACAATGCAATGCAAATGATCGAATACGACCGAAATGCAACAAATCAAACATCTTTCTTTACTTCTAATTTTAACTCATGGTCCTCTAAACTTCTAGTTTAGCATTTTTCGTTTATCACTTAGAAGTTATTAAGTTCCTATTTTCCCCGTTTTCATAACTTTTAAGCTTAGAGCCATTTTTTTGAATATTTTTGTCCCTAGAGTTTCTCTTTAAGTTCCCATGGTTCTCTTTCATTTTCCAATTTCCATCCTTTCTTTTTCCTTTCTCTTTTCATACTCTCAAACCCAATAACATGTAAATCAACATCCAAAACTATAATCACCATCCTAAATGCTAGTTCCTAATCATTAGAGTAGATCCTATAATTATTCCAAAGACAATAAACTTTACTATTAACTTAAATTACAATAGATATAATTGATTTCCCCTTTTCTGTAATTTATTGAAGCCAAGAAATAACGTATATAATGAATAGAACAATATGGAATTCCCAAAAAAAAAAAAAGTATTAGATCATCTCGCTTTAGATAGTTTCTTTTACAGATTTAATATTATTTTTTATTGGTTAATCAGCCTATTTTATTTTGTGCTTGACTAGGGTCATCATCTCTATTTTGTTATTTAGAAACCTATTTCAATTGTTTCCTTCTAAATTACTTATTTTAATATGAAAACCAAATTGCTAATTTTTGATATCTTTGTCCATTTTTAGTATATATATTCTAAATTAGATATGAATTTTATGAAATTATCATTTTTACTTTATTTGAAAAATACTTTGTAAAAAACGAGCGAGTCTAAGGCTTTTAACCTATCAAATGAGCAGAAAGCTAAATCGGAATTCAAGGAGATAGATAGCTTAAGATAGATGTTGGTAATGTGGGATACACCCAACTACTTATATATTACACTTTCTTTTTTCTATTTTTTTGTTTATTTTCAAAACACAATAAATTTTTCAAAAAAAAAAAACACAATATAGTCATTTACATTATCTAAGATGAAAAAAAACTTTCTATTCTCGTTTACCGTTCAAACTCTCTTCGTCCTTTTTGTGATAGGTTCGTAATCATTTTAAATGTAACATATAGTCTTTTTAAGAGAACTATATACAAATACCTTATGTTAAAAAAATAATTCAACTATGTTATATAAAATTTGTTTCAAAATTAAATTTCATTATCTAATTACATATTTACATTATATCTAGTTTAGCTCTTTATTAAAAATTCATACTAGACATTGATTATTGACCTACAATTAATGTTTTATGCTAGACCTAGAAAACCGATACCCAATACGTATATTTGAAATTTGTTCACATATTTTGGTTGATGACTTGATTGTAGGGGTGGGCATAATTCCCGTCCCGTTCCGTTCCGTCCCGTCCTGTACCTGTTCCAAAATGTACGTTCCGTATGGGAATGCATTCTCATATGGGACAATCTTTCAATTTCCAATTCGGAACGGGATGGGACGGGACGGGAACGGGAATTCCCGAAGTTTCGTTTGGGACAAAATAAAAATATTATATATATATATATATTTATATATTTATATATTTTGTACATAATTATATCTACATTAATACATATATTACAATCAAATACACATATATTTAGAATAATATAATTAAATAAAAACAAATTATATTCATTTGCATAGAACTGGATAAACAATCATTTGCAAGTAAGTCCAACTAAAAAGTGAGATACGAAAAAAATTGGTTAATTATTTGTTTTTAAACTTTGTTGTTAGATTTTATTTTAATTTTACTTATTGTGGTTTAAATTATGTTTTTATTTATCTTGTTTGGATCATGGTTCATTATTTTTATGGAACATGATTTAAATTTTAACATATCATATTATTTAAGATTATTTTTTTGGGAATTCCTGTTCCCGTTCCGTTCCGTCCCATCCCGAATTTCAAATGAAACATAAAATGGAATATGTTTTTCTATTCCCAAAATTCATGTACAGTCCCATCTCCACAAATAAAAAAATAAAAAATACCAGCGCACAAACCAATCCCAATTAACTTACGATCACATGACCAATATTAATTGTGGTTCGAACAGTGATCCAAAGGCTTGGTAATAGAAGAATGCCCAAGAAAACATGTGCCTACCAAAGACTCCAAAACAAAGCTCACAAAGTTATACAAAAACAACATAACATAAACATGTGTATACTGTCATGTGCATTTAAGCACTTAAGATTTGGGCTTCTTGCGATTTTTCATGTCAAAACCATTTCAGATGATAAGGCTGGCTGAGGTTAGTTACCATAACTACCTCAAACTCTCATGTACATTAAACGGCATATCTGCATAAGCTTGGCCTTCAGACTCAATGCAATGCAGTAACCTTGGCATTTATTTTATTCTTGTTCCATCAAGTTCAAAATTCTGCAAAGACTCCTATAATTCCGTAACCGGAAGATTATCAGTGTTTAGCAGCCAAAGAGGATTAGCTCTTCAATAGCTCTCGTCTTTCCAAAACAATTTGAAAGTCTCACCAACGCTTTGCAGCCTATCATATTCCTCAGAAGATGTTTTTGGAATACAAGAAGATATCAGGCTCCTTTAGTGCAATGCCTTCCAACGAGAGAGCTTTCTGATCTATTTGAAATCACCCAAAAATTTATCAAGGTAAGGATTTTTGAGGGAATTCAACTTCATCTATGGAAAAGAGGCGAGGCGAGGGCATCCTCCCAACTTCCCATCTCTTGCATCCCTTGTGCAACGTTGTCAAGTCTGTGCAGCCTTAACGTTTTAGTCTTTCAAGATTTCGAGCGCCTACTAACCCTGAGATTTCAAACAGCTCACGAGGTGACTAAGGTTGACTTTATCAGCAAGATAAACAAAGCCTTCTCTTGCTCTTTATTCCTTATTTTACTACACAAACTTTTAAACTAAGAGATCGACAATAGAAAGAACATTTACTTTTTATTGCATATATTTGGATGTTGAGTGTCCTACAACTGTTAGTTGATTGCAAAGATAAATGAAACCATTTATCTTTGTGGTTCTATCTGAATATAAGGTTAAGAATATAAACCAGTGAAAAAGTTGGAAACCTAACCATTGACAAATGATAATTCAAAGAAGCTAAATTTGTCCAATCCGAAAACCAATCCAAAGTATATCTCCTCCTTAGCCACATTGCGTTTATTTTTCTTGTTGAGCCTTGAGGACAGAAGGATCTCTAGCTGCAGAACTATTAAGCACCATTTTGGAAATGTTGGACAACTTTTTCTTCAGGTTTCGCACAATATCATGTGCATGAACCTTATATATTCCTGGAGCATTCAACTGCAATATTACCGGCTGCATCACCACGAATCTTCATAGCAAGACCACTCTATCAATGGGTTCTCCAAAAACAGTTTTCATGTGAATCTTTTTCCTCATGATTCAAAAAATAAACTTAAATTTCTATAAAAATAAGAAATGTTGGTTGTGAGACACATAATGTCTCTTTTACATCCAAATCAAAGCCTTCTTATAGCATTGTAAGGGCAGAAAATTTACAAGTTTTGCTCACCTTCTTACTCTTTGTTTGCAACTTTAACCTTCTTCTTTGCCCGATCTTCAAAAAATCCTGGCAATTCTTTTCTCCTCTTATTTGTACTCAAAGGACAAAGCAAGCTCTTCTCTTTGTCTACATCACTCCGAGAATGTTTCATCTTAATTTCTCTAGAACCCCAATTTATGGCATTGGCACCCTTATCACCAACATCTTTTTCTTTCGACATAGATAACAAACTCCAGCACAAGTATCTTCATCATGCCCAATTTCACATACATTCTCCTTCTCATCCCAACAAGGAAACTCCCTATACTGAAACCTAAACTTCTTAGGCACATAACCAGAACACTTCCACAGCTGACGAGTAAAAACCGATGAAACACGTTCAAACAGAGCCAAATCACCACCTGGAACTCCTTGTACATGAACCCTTTCTTCAATTGGTATCTCTGAACAAGGCTTCAATGGAACAGTCTCACTCTGAATAGATACATTCCCCATTCTCATGGATTTGGTAACCAATAACTTGGACACTTCATTGTCATTGTTTTTGATCTTACACTTATGACAAGCAAACAAATCATCTCCTTTAACATAACGAGAGCACCATGTGTGAACCCAAACACCACATTCATCACAATCAACCATCTCTTTACCATCATCAAAATTCACACCACAAACACAATCTACAGTCCAAGATTCATAAACCCATTCCTCGTGTGGCTTCATATCAAATTTACCCAGAAAAAAAACCCTAAACGCCTAATTTCCCCGATTCTTTCAGAAATTACCCAGAAATCACCCTAAATTTGGAAGCTTTGTAAAACCAATTCATCTCTTCTCAACGAAGGTTGTAGTGTATACGTGAAAGAGCTTAGAGATTCCCAATAGAAAAAACCTATCTTGACGTAAATCTATGGTTATCGACTCCGATTTGTGAACGAAGAAGATAGAGATGGATGATGAATTGTTTTCACAATAACGTTCATCGATCAATTATGGGCTTTGAGCTATGGGCCGGGCTTAGAAGTTAGATATTACAACAAGTGTGAGATGTATACTTTATTAGATTTGTATATGCTTAATAAAAATATTATTTGAGAAGTAAGTTTGTCTCACATTAAAAGTTGGAGCAACGGAACTCTCTGGTTGAAAGTTGGTTTGAAAATTCAAAAATATCTTTAATGAGAAGTCTTTAATTTTGATTTGGATTTTTTAGGAGAGGATAAAACGATAAAATCATATGAATTTGTATTAAAATATGAAAATTTTGTATTTTAAAATTTGTAAAACTTGCAGATAAAATCTAAATAATGTCGTTCATATTTCTATCGAGAAAATTTCTAATAATAATAAATAAAAAAAATCGCAAATATATAAAATTATCGTTTTTCATTTTAACAACAAATATATGCAATGGATATTCTTATTTTGTTAATCTTCCTATTTTCCAAACGAAAAAAAATAATAATAATACTCAGAAACAAAATGAATTTGGTTAGCACTGGATCTTACACTATAAATAATAAGCCTAGGCACCTCCGTTCCTATCATCCTTTAGTTTTCATCGCATTCATGATATTTTGCTTTTGCATAATTTTTTATTTTTTTTTAATATGCTTCGTTTTTGTACCTCTCAGGTTATAATGATTCGAGTATACGTACGAACATCAAAGCGTGTTTCTTCTTCTAATTTAAAGAGATATGACTAATCCTATGATCTAGATTTTATACATTATAATTTTTTTACGTAATCAAATTTGTATATTGATCATCTAAGCCTGTGTTTTTCTACTAATTTCAAAGTAACGATTAATTCTATGATTTTTACGTAATTAAATTTGTGTATTGATCATCCAAGCCTGTATTTTCTACTAATTTCAAGGCACGATTAATCTTATGATCTGGCTTTTAAAACGTTTACTTATCTTATAAAATTGAGATTGTGTATTGATATTTATACATATTCTGTTTGTATTTATAATAATCAGTCAATAGAAGAAGTAAAAAATGTTTGTCAGAGGAACCATATATGAACAATGGAAATGCCTTAGCCAATATCCCGGACATGATTCCCGAGGCAGCTCCTTTAGTTCTGATGCCGGTGAAACCATGGCCTACCGGCATCGGCTAACTTCCAACCCGCTATGCTTTATTCTCAGTCTCTTTATCGCTTTTACTCTTATCTTTTCCATCGGTCTCAACCTTCGTAAGAAGTACGGGATGAACCTTTCAAACATCGATGGTGGTGGTTTTGTTCAGCTCGGACCAGTGACGGATCTAGAAAATTAATTTATATGGGGCACAAATGATATATAATTAATAATAATAAATTTCTATAATAATAAATATTAAAAAAATAAAAAAATTCACTTTTAATATAAATATGAAATCCAAAAAGACACCAAATGTTTTGAAAATACTATTTACTATGGTTTTTAAGTATACTTAATTACATATATTAGATATATTTAAAATAGATATTTAAATTTATTAATTACAAAAATGGTCAGTTACAAATCACAATAAACATGTAATTTATATGTAAAAAGTATTATTTGAATTCACATATCAAAATATATCACACAAATTTAAACTCTAAAATATGAAATAAACTACAAAGGGGATAATAAATGTTTACTAAGTTACTAATTTTACTAACATTTTTTAAATTCAAATGTAATCTTTACTGGTGGAAATGATGATTTAAAATTTGTTAAAAGTTAAAATAGAATTAGAAAGATAAAAATATAACTGAATGAAAACATAGTTTTATTTAAGAAAATAATAAAATGGAATAAGGAAAATGCACTCAATCATAGTAAAGAATAAAAATATATAGGAAAGACACTAAAAAGGACATAAGACGTGGCAACCAAAACAAAAAATAATACAAAAAAGAATAAAGCGAAAGAAAAGGCTGCAAAGTTAGGCACCGAACTTGACACTAGTAATATTATTACATGGGGCACTCCGTTACCAAGTAAGCTAAAATATTTTAATTGGCAATGGTCAGTTAGATAATTGTTTTAAGTTAATATGGGGCACGTGCCTTACCCCATGCCACTGTAGATCCGCCCCTGGCTCGGACAGAAGCCTCCCTCAGATAAGATTACTGCTGAATCTCTACTCTCTTCGAGGTCAGATGCACTCTCGGGTGTAACCCGAAGATCGTTATTTTCGCCTCATTTTTCTACTCATCTCATCAGTTTCCTTCATGGTGGTGTCGTTTTCTCCTTCGCCTCTTTCAATCCTGACGCATTGGGCGATCTCCCTCTCGGTTTCCTTAACCGAAGAAATCCTCGTCTTCGTCAGCTGCCGCCGCGTTTCTTTTGTGTAGATCAATTTTCTGATAATTCCTTTTGCTATTTAGTGCCTTAAGGAAGGCAGCTTTACCCTCGTTAACTCCAATAAATTGTTATTCCAAATATTTACGACCATTAACTTTTTCTACTCTTTTAACTAATTTTGAAATTGTTCTATATTTTTTTTTTATATATTCTTCCATTCAAAGTCATTAATTTTCCTAATTTAGTAAGTACCGTTTATAGCTTTCAATATCATCCATCATAGATAAAGTGTTTTAAACATGCGAAAGAGAAAATACCAAACACATTAGTTTCTCATTATGGCCACAACGATTATCAAACACATAACTTTTCTTTTGTCTTTATTATCATTCGTGCTTATTGCGTTTCCAGTCGTAAATGCGAGGCTTGTTAAAGACGTGCATGCATTTTGCAAAGATACAAATGATGTGAACTTCTGCTTGAAATACATTGGAGCGGACAAACGTATATCAGCCGCACGCGATCTCAACGACGTGCTTTTAATTGCGGTAACGTTAGATAATTAATTTGTAATTATTTTAATTATTATGTATTAAAACCAAAGGTGTATGGTGACAAAACAGTGTTGAGCAAATATTCATAATGTTCATTCTCCATTTAGAACTAAGTAATATTTGAGAAACGAGAATCTGCTTATATTCTCTCACTTATTTCTTGATTTCTGATTGACATTTATTATCAGTTTTCTCAGTGCAAAATCCAAGTGACCAACGCAGCCAAAGAAATCAACAAAGTTCGCCAAAAGTTTAGTGGTCCGATTGGGAAAGAACGGATCAAATTTTGTGAGAGGAACTACGGGTTAGCGTCCGCTTTGTTCCAAGAAGCTTATAAAACAGGACAACAAAAAGTGCTCGCATACAGAGCTCACTTATCCGCACAGGGTGGCTCGGACTATGTGCGCGAGTGCGAAGACGAATGGAAAAAGAATGGTCCAATACAAAAATCTCCTGTCACTTTCTATAACACAAATGTTGTTAAACTATTTTCAATTATTCGTCTTATTATCAACAAGATTAAGACTTAGTTGTACAGGAATTAACCGAAAATTCGATTTACTTAAGCTATGTGGTTAGTTTACTCATTCACTCACATCTTTAACAAACTAGATATTTCTCTGTTTCTAAATTTTGAAATTGATTATCCGTAATATTTATTGGTTCAATGGATAAAACATTCTTGAAGTTTTTGATAAGTTAGTGAGACAAAAGGGTTTTTAGAATTTTTAGAGAACATGTGTGCAAGAGAAAAAGACGCTAGTTATCAATAGCAAGTTGGTGTCTTAGTCATTGTCTCCAAAGAGAAGCATGAGCGATTGACTAGTAATAACTGAACCAAATATGTTGGTATGATGGGTCCATTATGGTGATTACAAACGGTGCGAGCCTAAGGGATAGAGAGACTAGTTTGTTGCGGGTGGAGTCTAGAATGTTCTTGCACACTGCCTCCAGTGACCTGCGAATACCTGAGTGTAACCTCGCATTCCACTCTTTCCAAATTAGTTATATGGATCCTTGAAGAACAAGCTTGAGGAAAAATACGATCTGCACATTTGGTGAGCAATCTTTTATCCAAACGAGGAGATCATCAAAGGGTTGTGGAAGATTCATTTATGCAAGGATGTTGAAATATTTCCAAATAGAATTTTGCTGAATGAGCAAGAGAAGAACATGTGTGATCGTGACTCCATCGATCTCTTGATCACACAACAAACATTTCCGATTAATATGTTTTTAGTTACCAATATGTACCTTCCAAATAGAATTTCCGACGGTCACATGGTTGTCTTCATTGTGGAGGTATGGACACATTGTAACCTTTTGTGTCAAAAGGCAAGAAAGTGTCAAACGAGCATGGCGACTAAACAAATGTTTCATTGAACCAAGAAGATACAATGCAGTATGGATAACAAAACAAGTTCTGTATAAGAGGTTTACTCAAGGTAAAAGTTCCAAAGCCAATGACAGTTCAGGGGGGGTTATTCAATCATGGATATTAATGGATTTGAAAATTCTTATAAGATTTGGAAATCCATGGATTTTCATTGATTTTAAAATCAAAATCCGTGGATTTGAAAGTCAAATAATTTGGATTTAAAAATTATACAAATGAGATTTCAAAATCATACAATTCAGATTTCAAAATCATACAAAAGAGATTTCAAAAATAATCATTATGATTAAATAAAAATATAGTATATAAAAACAATAAATAATGTTTCATGTCTACATTTATGATCTCTCGGTTGAATTTCTCCACATATCTGATGCTATTGTATCTCTCCACTGATTGACATATTCTCTTTGTTGGTCTTGGGTTGTAAGAACTTCATCACTATTGTCGTTAATTTCTTCAAGAACTTCTTCTGCACTTTCGTTTTCTTCTGGAAAATTATCCGTTCGACAAAATTTTCGAAGAAAATTATGTAAACCAACACATGCAAGTACAATCTCTGCTTGTGTTTCACAAGGAAAAGACGGTGCAGACTTAAAAATTAGAAATCGAGATTTAAAAATACCAAATATTCTTTCAACTACGTTCCTTAAGGATGCATGGCGATAGTTAAACAATTCTTTTTCATTCGCTGGTTCTGAATTTTGACCAGAAAACTCTTGTAAATGATATCTGACACCACGATAAGGAGCTAAAAAGTTTCGACGATTTGGAAATCCACAATCTACTACATAAAATTTTCCTGAAATACAATAATATAAGTCATTTATCTTATTGAAGAAAACATATTTACAATAAAAAGACATGTACGTACCTTCTGGAACTGGTAGTCGATTAGTGTTCCTTGTCAAAGCATCATTTAATACTTTTGAGTCATGAGCTGAACCTTCCCATCCACTAAGAGAATACATAAATTCGAGATCAAAATTACAAGCAACCAACACATTTTGCGATATATCACCTTTTCTGTTACGAAAAGAGGGTGCTTTTTTCTGATGTACCATTGCAAGGATATGTGTACCATCAATAGCCCCAACACAATCCTAAATAAACAATAAAAATTATATTCCATGAAAGATAATAAAAAGTAAAGACACAACTATACGAAGGATATACCTTAAAATACGGATAAAACCTCGTACTTTCTTTAATTTTTCCAAGCACTGCGAGGTCAGGCTTAGCCATTAAACTTGGAGCAATTTGATTTAGAGCCCGCAAAACTTTGTGAAAGTTCCTGCTTATTGCAAAGCTTGACCTATTAAAAGTGTCTTTTGTATAACAATATCTCGAATTTTGGCCTACTGTTAGAAGAAAAGTTGCAACCATTTCTTCAACACTAATATATCTTGTATCGCATAAACTTGTCTGCTCTCGGAGGAGCATATATAACTTCAAAAAAATATTTGGATACATCCGATACAACTGTCGAAAATGCAAAGGGTCTTGCTTTAACATATTTTTGATATAGACTTCGCCATCTCTTGTGATCGCACGTCGAATAGAATGTTGAATTCCATGTTGTAGCCTTTTCTTCAAATACAATATTCGAATCAAAATTAAGAGCATCAATAAAATAACATCATCATCCAACTCATCTCGATCCATGTTTGATGATGTACACCTTCGAACATAAAAAACATGATTTGTTAATTTTCTTGCAAGTAAATGACATGATAATTAAAGAAACAAGCAACAAAAAAGTCGAGCACAACAGCAAGAAAAATCAAAAAAATAATTAAAAGTTAAGAAAATGAGTCATGCTCTTTTCGAAGCATCATTCGCTAACAAAATTATACCACATTTAATTACAATACAAGGAGCTGTCCCACGTTGCATTTTACAAAATTATATCACTTTCTAGAGATTGTTAAAGATGGGTAGATCGTAACATAAATAGTCGTCATGAGTGGCTCAAAATCAAACTTTCAAATCAATAGAAGACAAAAAAAAAAACGAATCAGAACCCAATAAAAATAAAAAAAGACACTTACAAATTTATCAATGGTTCTCCTCCGCTTTCTTATTACGTAATGAAAAAATAACAGTTTGTTCTTATAGTTTTGTATCTTTCGTATATGTAACTTTCACATTTGTCTTTTATATAAATTTTTAAAATGTAAAATTTATATTTTACGTTTTACAAAGTCACATATTACTTATATTTTTTTGTGAGTAAAAAATTTGTAAGATTTCTAATTTTTTAATCAAAGATTTTTCAAGTAAAAATATTTATGTCAAAAACACTACTATATTAATGGAAAAGTAACGGTTTGTTCTTATTGTTTTGTATATTTTTTTTTTATATGTAAATTTTACAATTTTCTTTTATGTAAATATTAAAAATGTAAAATGTATATTGTAAAATGTAAAATGTAAAGTTTTTTTTGAAATTGGAAATCTTACAAATATTTTACTCACAAAACACTTTTACAAATCGGTTGTGCCTTTGTTAAAGAACTTTTGATAACTTTAAAATAAAAAGTTTACATAAATCGTTGACATAACTTATGTCAATTACCAATCGTTGACATAAGATTTCCAATTATCATTACTTTTACTTTTTATCAACGAACCATTATATTACCTAGAGAAAAAGAACGAACTTTTTTAAGAACTTTTAATCTAGTTTTTATATAACAAAACTTTTAAAAATAATGGGGATTCACAACAAAAAAAAAACGATGAGCGATTCACAACAAGATCGAGAAAAAAGTCCATACCTTCCATGGAGTCCACAAGAAACCAGAACTTTGATAAATCTACTTTTAGATGGTCTTGCTTCGGGTTGGCGTGATTCAAATGGTGTATTCAGCAAGTTTACAGTGGAAAGAAAAATACTACATATTGTTAATCAACAACATGGGGGTGCCAAAACTCATAAACACTACCTAAACCGAATAAAGACCTTGAAGGGAAAATATTTAAGTGGTGTTGAACTTCTTCGTTGTAGCTCCGGGTTTGGATGGGATCCAAACACAAAACGGTTTACGGCTTCAGATGAGGTGTGGAGTAATTATATAAAGGTAAACTTTACATACATTAGTATTTTTTTAATGTAAAAATAATGTGGGGGCATAAATGTGAAAATTTGTAATTATGCTATAATATTAATTTTTTTTTTGTGGGGATATCAGTGACTCATGGCTTTGTTTAATTTTTATTTTTTGGATTTAGGCGCATCCGAATTACAAAAAATTTCGAGATGAAACGTTTGAAGAATTTGAAGATCTCAAGATGATATTTGAAGACAATGTAGCAAGTGGTGGGAATGCTATTGGATTAGGTGATGGTACTGATGCTCGAACATGTGGAATTACAAGAAAAATAACAAATTCGATTGAAGATGTTTCTATAGATGTCGAGGAAGATCATGAAACACCTTCGTCTGGATTGTGCGGTAGTTCAAGGAACTCTTTAGAAAAACTTCCTCTAAGGAAGAAGTGTAGAAATAATACAAACAATATAGGTGAACCAACCAGTCAAAGTGAAGATGCAGAAGAAGTTCATACTGAGATAAATTCATTGACAATAATTACTCAAAAACTTTTCAATCTAATACAAGAAAGAGAAACAAGAGAACAAAGAGAAGCTGAACAAAGAGAGGCTGAGAAAAGAAAAAACGTATGGGAAGCTATTAAAGAAATCCCTAATTTGGAAGAAAATGTTCGTTACGATGCGGTTAAAGTGATTCACCAATTAGGGATGAAAGAAGTCTTTGTTAGCATGTCTACTGATGAGCGTTATGGTTGGATTAAGCGTAATGTTATAGAATACTAGAAATTATTATTTGTTAGGTCGTATTAATTATTTTTTGTTTTCTAGTATCACATGTTTTCGATTTTTTAAAAATAATATATTTCTTTTTTTGCAAATTTTCTTTGCATCTATCAATAAAAACTTGAAAATTCTCTAGCTGAATACAAACCAAAGTTTGGTTCGTTTTAGTTAGGTTTTAAAAGCCGACACAAATTTCATTAACGAAACACGAAATCAAACACATCTTAATAATTCTTATCTAAGCAAGAAAGATATGTAAACTCAATTATTTAAACAAACACCTATATAAACCACGTAAAAGAAGCTAAAAGCCAAACTTTAGAAAGGAAAAAAAAAAGATGGAGAGAAAAAAACTCAATCAATGTAACGTGAAGAGAAACATTAATAAAACGTGTTCAAAAAAAAATAGATTTAAAACAAAGGAATGGACAAAAGAAGATATATGAGAGGATCAAAAGATTCTGACTTTTGTTTTCTTGAAGTGAGAGATAAGACTTCAGGTTGTAAAGTTTGCAACTTTATTACTGACTTAACCGTCACAAAATATATATGAAGAGAGAGAAGTTAGGGTTCTGGCGAGGATTAAGGAGGGGTTGGTCATATATTTGTTTTTTTCAAAATCTACTCAAATAACATGGTTGGGACTATGGATTTCAACCTCTCTATTTTGAACTAAAATAGATTTTCAAATCCATTCAAATCCAATATGAAATCAAATCCATATTCAAATCTTAAAATTGAATAACGGGTGATTTTAACTAGTATTTGTAAATCATATAACCAATAACACATGATTTTGATAAAGATTTTAAAATCAATGATTGAATAACACATGATTTTGCTAATGATTTTAAAATCAATGATTGAATAACATATGATTTGACAAGGATTTCCAAATCCATTATTGAATAACTCCCCCTCAATTTATCATCAGGTGACACAAGATAAAGTTGTATTAGGCAGTTCTGTTCAACCAGAGAAGAATGCAGAATCACAAAGTACCATGCGATTAAAGTGGATGCGGATCTCTGTGAGTTGCAGGTTCACATGAGTCATTCGTCAAATGACATCAGTCTAGTTGGGATAAGACAAAAACTGGTGGACCAGAACCTGAACACAAGGACAGAAGAAGTTGAGATGAAGCAGAAGCTCACCAATCATGAGGAAAATGTATCCATGGTTGTTGATGCAAGTAGCATCTAGATTTTTACCTAAATGTGCATTCAAGCAGGGGAGAACGTGATGCAAGGATGCAGGGGGAGCGTGTTTTCTTGATGAGCTTGAGTTGACACACTTAGATAAAAAGGGGACAATGAAAGTACAGAGTGTAACATGAAGTAGTTGTGTTACACATGAATGACTGGTATTCAAGCAAGGAATGAAGATGACATGGCACAAATCTATTGGAGCGTGGAGGTTGCCATTTATACATGTGGAGATAGCTTCAAATCAAAGAAAAATTATTTGGAAGTATCATCAAAAAGGAAAGATTCATTAGTTTAAGAAAGGTAGATATTTTACATTAAATTTGTGTAGAACGTGATCTCTAAAATATATAAAGAGAGACGTCACGTTAGGTTCAGTAGAGCCGAAAGGAGAGAAAAACCAGAGAGGTTTGAGAGTTTGCTCTTGAGAGAAAGAGAGTGATTCTTAGATTAGGTGTTGATCTAAGTGTCTAGGGTTTTCTAAGAATTGATTGGTGTCGAACTAAGGGGTGTTTTAGTGTCGAATAATTCTATTTAGGTAAAGTTTGGTGTAAGATTGTCTAAACAATTTCTATTGAATGAAATTGCTTGTGTGCTCATATTTTCGTTTCTATAAAGCGAACCAATCAAGTTCATGTTCATATATACATACAACACCAAATGCAAATTACAATTCTATCGACGTCTTTTTCGTCATAGCCTTCATTGACTTTGTGGCCAAAATCGTGATTTTTTGCGTAAGAAGCAAAAAGAATCATTCTCTACTACTTTGATGATCTCGTGAAAAAAAAAAAAACTCAAAAATAATATTAAAAAACATAATTTCAAGAAGAAGAATCAAACAAATATAATTAAAAAAAAACACTTCTTTTTGTTTACTTTTTTCTGATAAAGTGCAGAAACAAACGAAAATCTAACCCATTGGAATTGCATCAAAACTTTGCTACTATGAAAAATTGATGAGAGACAAAAATCGTATGACAATTGAATTAGACTCTCATAATAAACAAGATACGTCGATTTATGACTAAATCTAATTTTCTAAATTAAAATAAACATTAATGTAAATAATACTTTAACAGAAAAAAATTGTAATTTAAAATAGTGACAAATCTTTGATATATCTATATTGAATTTTGATTATAATTCGTAATCTCAGTCTATCTTGATTTGGTTTTGGTCGATCGCAACGATTTCTTAAATCGTACATACGCTTCGATTATTAAGGGTTACTCTCTGTATGTACTTCGTGCCAAAGACACAAATCAAAGCGAATCAACCCTTAATAACTAAATCGTAATATCAAAAATATTATTATTCTGGCACAGAAGACAAAATCTACTCGTATTTCGGTGATACCAAATGGAGTAACTTTCTAAGGAGAAAAGACAAAACATAAATGAGATTTGGTATTTTGGTGGTTGCTAGGAAACTAAAATGTCTAGTTCGATTCGATTTCCGGAAAATAATACTACAAGACAAGAGTTTGGTAGCTATTGGGTGGGTAGAATAAATAATTGGGCAGCATAATTTCAAATGTAAACTAAAGGAAACAGCTAAAACCACTACTTTCAGCTTTGTTTCCAAAAATACAATAATTCTTATAAGAAGATATACAAAAATACCAAAAGAAAATTAGATATATTTGCAAAATTTATCTCCAATAAATTACCAAACCAAATACTAAACCAAAACACATGCATTATTTCAAAACGTTTTTTATTGGTTTGGAGTATAGCATAAAACTTTAACATAAAATAAAAACAAAGAATAATTTTAAGAAAAAAAAACAATTTTATTAATAAAGGTTGGTTTCTCAAAATTACTAAATCAAATGATCGTGACACATGTCAAAACTATCAATTAGATATCGGCAGTTATAGCATAAAATATAGGGATAATTGGAAAAATAAATAATTCTAAGAGTAAACATAATTTTGAGAATAATGTATATAAAGTCAATAGATATGTCATATTTGTTTCTGCAAACTATATATGTTGCAACTACTATGATCTTATTTAAAATAAAATAAAAAAACTGTATACATCCAATCTTATTTGAATAATTCTCGAATATACCACATTTTATGTTTTTTTCTAAAACTGCCATCAAAATCCAAATTTTTTTAAAAAAATACCATAAATTTAAGGTTTGTGAAGGATTCTCAGATCTACTTATAAAAATATATATATATATATATATATATATATAAATATATATTAAAACTTTTGAATATTTCCAAAATACTGGTATATATATTTTTAAGCTAAAACTTGTTTATTGTTTATTAGGATATTTCTCTATCTAATTTTACACCATATATACATATTTTTGCGAAATTAAACCGTAATCTGGGAAAACGAAACTTCATGTTGATTAGGATGACATAAGAATTAGTCAAATTAGCATCTGTGTTTTATTGTTACAGTGCCGAGACAAAATGAAGGAGCTTTAGCGTATCTTTATAGCTGTAAAGCTGGTGATGGAACTGGTAAGTTGGTAACTACTTCGAGTCTTCGACCACCGTACCAATGTGGTGTCACTCGTTAGGCCGCACGGTAATTTCGAATATTTACTTGCTGTAAGAAAGGTAAATAATAATGAATGAGAGGGTAATTGGATAATTCTGAAACTTGTAATGTCATTGTCATTGCTTGTCGGCAAGTGAAGTTTCATGTTTATCCGTATGGGTCATTCTACTTTTACAATTTCGATTCTTAGTCTTTATTAGAAAAGGAAAAAAAGAATTGATTCTTAGTCCTTGGATTTATGAAAGTAAATAATTACGCACAATTATACAAAGGGTTTATTTGATAATTTTCAAAATAATAAAATATGAAGAATAATTTTGGGGAAGAGATTCATTTAACCAAAACGCTAAAACAAGAAGGATCAAGTGTTGGCCTTTTTCATGAAAGATATAAAATCGGCTAATCATAAATGTGGTGGTAAAATATAAATGTTATAAATAATAGTTTTTTATGAAATACTAGTCATACAAATTTATCATCATATTTTTGTTTCAATTAATCATTTTTCGAAAATTAAACTGTTTGTAAATCCTGACCAATATGACTCGAATGTTACATTGTTATTTTTTTTTTGTAAATGTTAAATCTATATATCATCATCATCCACTGTGGAACCAAGAGTGTTATCCTTTTTAGGAATTATACAAAAGATTAGAAAACTTGAAATAGAAAATCAACACATCCAAAATATAATTTAAGTAGTGAAGGTGAGGAGGGGTCATCCGAGGGGTATGAAATGAGCATGTCACGGATGTTTCTATCGATGGCACGTAGTGTGGACGCCGGTGAAGATCCTTTTGTTCCTTCCGCACCATATCGAGTAAATTGACGCTTGTAACGCGAGCTTGAAGATAGCTTTTAAAGCCGCTTGGTGACCATGAGTTTGGACTCGTGGCTGCTGGATTTGGGCCTACGGAGGTTGAAGTTGTTGTTGTCCCTGCCCTCCATCATGTCCGTGATGTCCCTGTCGAAGCTGTCCCTGCTGCCCCTGCTGGTTCTGGCGACGCTGCTGGACTAGTTGACCTTGCTGGCCGAGATTTTGAAGCCAGGTTGGAATGGCCTGCAGTTGAACTGGAGATGCGGGAAGTATTCTTCGTCCAAAGTGGCTCCAGACGCTACCTGCATATCCACATTCAAAAAACAAGTGAGAATGTGGTTCATTATCCCTAGAGCATAGCACACCACTTGGATGCCCCATCGTGATAGTCTATCCTTTGTAGGAAGTCTCCCCAAATAGGAGAGCCATGCTACGAAAGAAAACCGCAAAATAGATTACTTAAACCAAACAATTCGGGCCCAAGTGACTTGAGGAGTATGTTCGCGTAGCTGCTCCCAAGTTCCCTTTGAGCTGAAATTAGGACTGAAGTTTCCATTTGGTAGCCTCCATAAGTATATGTCTTCTCCACGAGTGGAGTCAGGAGTTGGTGTTCCTGCTAAGGTGATTAGAAGTTGTTCGGCTTACATTGTTGACTCTTCAAATTGGAGGATGCTCGATACCTCTTGTTTGTGATGTAATGGTGTAAAAAGAATGTTATCCGCTGTGTAGATGTTATGTCTATTTTCTATTGAAGAATTAGTGTTGATACACTCACATAAATAGGGTTAAGAATAAAAGAAGACAAATTAAAAAGTGTTTCATAGGTTTCGAGTTTCTAAAAGAAGACATGTGAGCCTTGTTTTTAAAAAAACCCTAAATTTATTCAAAGATTCGTGGGCTTGAAGAGCTTAGAATTTTGCTCATGGTTATAAAATAGGACGACTCACGCGTCTAGAGTTTTATTGTGAGATGCACATGGTTATATATGGCACCTTTCCATCAAACAAGATTACAAAATTTGTCGATAGATATTTTTCGTGAAAACTACAGTTGTCGAAAACAATGATATATTGGTGTTGTCTGGTAATAGTCAAGCATGTTGTGATTGATACTGTTTCCAAAGTCTATGTATAAAAGATTGATAAACATAGTTGTGTTGTATATCATATGAAATTGAATTTGTAATATTTGTTTAGTAGATTTTTGTATAGATTAGGTTCTAGACATATAGGTTGGAAAAATGAACTTCGTGAAAAATATGTGTTTTTTTTTACTTTGTGCACTTACTTACGCCTTCAATCATATAGGTTTATCATAAATCTAAACTTTCACTTTTGTCTTTTTGAATCAGTGTTCAACCTACAAAATCTCTAATATGATTTACGACCAGGACCTCATCCTCATGACATCTGAAGATTGAACCTTTCCTCCTGCCCTTGTGGTTTCTTTGGTCGGAACAATCAATCTTTCTCTCATTCCCTAATATTTTTTAGTTCCAGTTACCTAGACATGTAGTGCACGATTGTCATTAGCTGGTAGTCAACCCGTCCCTACGAGATTTACCCAAAAGGACAGATGAGTTTCTAGGGTGAAAAGGAACGTCTGTATGCATTCTCTTATTCATCCCACCATCAACATTGTCATCCAGCATACCGTCTCCATTGTTGATGTGTTGCAGGCCGTGATGTTCATATTGCACATGCTTTGGAATCTTGAGCTACGCCAATGTGCATTCCACCATTGCTTCCATGAAGCTCACTCATGGTCTTTCTTCATCAATTTGTTACTGATAACATTAAAAGAAGCAGAATATTAATTAAGTAAGACTTGAATGTTCCTAAAATCAAATATAATAACGAAATATAAAAATAAACTTTATGATCATCGATGATGTTAAGTAATTGTTAAAGCGTATTGTTTAAGAAAACATATTATACACAAGAAAACTATGCATTCGTTGTGTGCCATGTGTTCTTTTATTAGTCGATTCGCCATATCGTTACGTTAATCCCAATTCTCAAGTCCCAACTTATAGATTACTTTTTTGTTAAAGAAACTTGTTGATTTATATTATTAATATGCAAATGTAATTAAAATTATCTCTATTCTCTCAATAATCAGTCATAAATATATGTCTTGGTTTATGACCCAAAAAAAAAAACACAAATAAGTGTATGTTTTGGTTTTAGTGACAAAAACATATAAAATGCCAAAAAGTACATATATTTTCTAGAAAATATTTTTTAGGATAAATATTAGAGTTGTAGATTCAGGTTTGCTAATAAGATCTAGCTCTGTCCGGAACTTGCAGAGCGTGATCTTCTCTCTGTAGTACAACCGATTTTTCTACTTTATCCGATCGTTTTAACTTTTTCACCACGGTAAAAAAATATTAAAATCAGATTTGGGCTTTTTAATATAATACCATTTCTCAACGAACCTCGCTAAGCTTTCTTCTCTAGTCAAAATTTAATTACCATTAATCCTCTCGTTAATTACTCTTTTGTCCTTTTCTCTCACTTCTCTCTTCTCTTTTTCTTGGTGGCTCCCTTCTTATAGCCACTGTTCCCTTTTCATCTACTTCCTCAAATCTCTTTACTTGATCGTTGGTTCTCTGAAAAATCGGATTTTTATTTCCGGGTTTATCGAATTTGTGATCATGGCGGTCATTGAGAACGTCGGAGCTAATACGGTGGATGCTGGTGGTTTGATCTCGCCGTCGCCGCCGTCTTCTGTCACCAGTCAAGAATCAGGAGTCTCTTCTAACAACGATCACGGTGGAGATGGAATCCATGGTGAGATCAGATCCCACGTGGCGAGATCCGACGGTGGAGAGAGCTTTAAGCGTGATATGAGAGAGCTTCAAGAGCTATTATCTAAGCTTAACCCCATGGCTGAAGAGTTTGTTCCTCCTTCACTTACTAGGCCAGTGGTTAATGGTTTTAACGGCGTTAATGGTGGTTTCTTCGCCGTTAACAATGGTTTTGGTGCTGCCGGAAAATTCCCCGTTAACGAAGACGGTGGCTTTCGTCGGGTAAGAACATGTCTCTTGTCTCTTCTCTGTGATTTTTGGGATTTGTATTACAATTACTCTTTAGGGTTTTTGATGATTTTTCATTTTCATTCCTTTAAATTTGGTTTCTCTGTCTCTTCTTATGTGTTTATAAGTTGAAAAATCTCACCTTTTTGTGTCTACAACGATATTTTACTGCTCTGCTTTCTGATTTATCTTGTGCAAAATGATTTGATTTGAAACAGAGGAAGTCGTTCGGACAACAAGGAAAAAGGAGAATGAATCCTAGGACAAGTTTGGCTCAGCGTGAAGAGATCATTCGAAGAACTGTCTATGTGTCTGATATTGACCAACAGGTTTGAAAAGCTTTTACCTTTCTTTAATGGTTCTTTCTCTGGCTTCCTGTATTCTCATCTATACTATCTTATTCTTGGGTTTAAGGTCACTGAGGAGCAACTTGCTGGTTTGTTTATCGGCTTTGGACAGGTTTAAGTAACTTCTAAAAGTTCATCTACAGCTTCCTCCATCTTTTTTTGTGGTGTGTTATGGTGTTGACTATATTTTGTTATTTAGGTTGTTGACTGTCGTATATGTGGTGACCCTAACTCAGTACTTCGGTTTGCTTTCATCGAGTTCACTGATGAAGGTATCATTAGTTTCATTATGTAATCTGTTTCTTGGATAATACCTATAAATGGTTGGTTTATGGTTTGTCAATTTGTGACTTGTAGTGGGTGCGAGGGCTGCGCTGAATTTGTCTGGGACGATGTTGGGATTCTATCCTGTGAAGGTTATGCCATCCAAAACAGCTATTGCACCGGTTAACCCAACATTCTTGCCGAGGGTGAGATTTCTTTTGTGTTTCATCACATTCTGAGTGCAAAGTTATGGTTTTTTAGACTCAAGATGTTGATTTGTAGTCTTGTTTTGGTTTTTAGACTGAAGATGAACGTGAGATGTGTGCGAGAACTATCTACTGCACTAACATCGACAAGAAGGTGATTTTTTCTCGATTTGGTTTCCTTTGCTGAGCTATTCTGAAATTTAAAGTAGCTAACTTTGATTAGTTTCACTTTTCAACAGCTCACTCAGTCGGACATCAAACTCTTTTTTGAGGCTGTGTGTGGAGAGGTGTACCGTCTGAGGCTGCTGGGCGATTATCATCATCCAACTCGCATCGGTTTCGTGGAGTTTGTCATGGTAAGGAGATGCTTCTGTTATCTCTTTTCCCAAACTTCCATAGTCAATAAAGGTCTGTGTATTACGTTAGCCTTGATCTTGTTCCAAATCCACTTAACCAGTGACTGATCTTTCTTGTTTTAAAGCACATCTTTCTATGGTTGTATCGATACATTAAGCTTCAAGGTATTGATCTTTACTCTTCCGCAGGCTGAAAGCGCAATAGCTGCTCTCAACTGCAGTGGCGTCCTTCTTGGTTCTTTACCGATAAGGTCCAAGAATCAAACCAACTCTCAGACTTAAACATTCTCTCTAATTGATTATGATGAATCTGAACATTTATCGATTTTGGTGGTTGGATTTTGCAGGGTGAGTCCGTCAAAGACACCTGTTCGTTCCCGTGCTATCCCGCGACATCCCATGCATTAACCGTTAGCTACAGGTTTATATATATTTCTGCTCCTCACAGACATGTAAAGAATGTTTGTCTGAAACTTCTGGTCTTTTGTTTTTCCCGTCTGTAATGCTGGAAGCTTGATGATGCTTCTGTTGCCTTTTGCTTTTGGGATCTTTTGGGTAAATCTCGTAGGGAGAGTTTTTTCGATTTGGGTTCTTTAAGTTTAGAAGTTACACAGAGCAGAAGAGTAAAACACTTAAGAGAGGCTATTGAAGATTGTCTGTCTCTGTTTTAATGGCCGTTTTTAGTTATTTATACTTTTGACCCTGAAGTTATTAGAAACTTGCTTTTGTGCTTAAATGTTTTCTACTTTGTAGAGTTGAACATTTATCTTCTCTTCCTTCTTGTTTATGTCCGATTAAATCGTTTTATTTTTTCGAGAAAAGTGTTAGGTACATAATAGTCTGTGTTCTTACTTCTTAGTTGAACAAGTCAATTTCTATTTTCATTTTAAATTCGGGAACGAGAATCATGTTTGTCACAAGAATAACTAATTTAGAATTATCAGAATCAATTTAAAAAGTTTAACAAAAAAAATGAATAAACATGAGTTTATCACATTGAATGAGTCTACACTTTTAATAATCATTCAATTAGGTGTATAAAAATTTTAACAAAAAAAAAAGATCCTTGAGGATTTTTGTCCTATTTTTTTAGATAGCCGATTTATAATATATGTTGTCATGTTAACGTCGAGAATCAAAAATCGTCCCCAAAATATATACACTAGAATTATCAGAAGCATTTATGAATTTAACAAAAAAAAAAAAAAAGAGGAATCATGTAAATTATTATTTTACCTTAAACTTTTAGATATTTCCCAAATTTTAGATATGTCATATATAGTTTGTGTTCATTGTCAAACACTCGGAACAAATCAAATTTCTGTTTTCAAAAATATTTAAACTAGAATTATCAAAAACATTTTTGAATTTGACCAAAAATAAGGAATCTTAGAAATTTTCAAGTTACCCTGAATATTTGTATCTTTTAAAGTTTTACTTTCTTTTTTGTTCTTCTTTCATCAGTAAACACTTTAATATCAGTCAAATGTTGAATTGATCAATGTAAATTTCTAATTATCAAATAAGTCAACTTGGTCAGAATTGCATTTTCAATCTATAAAAAAACTCCAAAGGAAAATTTGTTTTATCACACGTCAAGCGTATGTGGTGGCTCGTTGCACTTACAACTATACTTGATCCATCTTTGCGGTTTTCGAGAGCGTCTCTATTAGCTTTGAGCTTTTGACACCTTTTGTACTTTCCAAAACACACAAAAAAACAAAAGGTCAAAATTGTTGTGATGGTAATTTTGTAATTATATATACAATATAAAAGATTAACAACTTGAGGAAAATAATATTGAGAGAATAATATAATATTAATTGTGTGGTTCACAAACGAATGCAAGGTTCATTTTTTTAACAATTATATAATATTAATTCTGTGTTTTACAAACGAATGCAAGGTATTTTTTTAATAAAATTTTTGATAATTTTTATTATAATAAACTAAAGTTCCACCCCAATGTATTCAATGCACTTATTATTTATAACACTCTTTTTAGGATATTTTTCTTACAACTGTTTAATAATATGATTTTAAACAAATTTTATATGATATTTTGAAATTGTTGTAGTAGGTAAATATATTTAAACCAAGATATTTAACGGTTTCATATGCAAAAGAGTGAAAGTAAGCTTAAAACAAAACGTTTTGAAAATATGTTCATGAACATATTTTGCATATTTTGTTCAAAAGAAGTGGACTTTATTAAATTCCAATTCCATGGAATCTGAACATATTTTAATGTCAAAGACTATAATCAAGCTAACTACATCCATTAAGTCTTTGCTTAATTATCTGAAGAAATTTTTATCTAGTATATGATTTATGCGTTTTTTAAGATTGAAATAAGCTATGGTTTATAATGGTAGCATTTTTTATGGAAAATTCTTTTTACTTACTCTGTGGTATTCTCTTGATAGGAGTCGGCAATATTAGAGTCTTGATAGGACTCGAAAAGAAGAGAGTGTTGTTAGGACCAGGAGGAGATAAGACCATTGAGATTGACCAAGAAAAGTGGATGGGATTGGTAACCAAAGTCTTATCACATCACCTCTACATGGCATTGAAAAGGCGGTGTGATAAAAGTCGGATCTTTGCTGTTAAAGTCATGAATCTCATGACATCTCTCCATGAATTAAAAAGGAAACTGATGCAGCTATCAACTGGAGAGAAGGAGCGGTCCAAGAGTTACAACTCCGATATGGCATCAAGGGGATTGAGTCGAATTTCTGGTGTAATGGCATCCAAGGTAAGGTTTTATATTTACAGTCTCAACTATAACAAAATTAGCTTTGAGTCTTTGACACCTTTTGTACTTTCCAAAACACACAAAAACAAAAGGTAAAAATTGTTGTGATGGTAATTTTGTAATTATATATACAATATAAAAGATTAACAACGTGAGAAAAATAATATTGAGAGAATTACATAATATTTATTGTGTGTTTTACAAACAAATGCAAGGTTCGTATTTTTATAGAAATTTTGATAATTTTTATTATGTTTAAACTAAAGTTCTATCCCAATTTATTATTCAAGCGCACATATTATTTTATAACACTCTTTTTAGGATATTTTTCTTACAACTATTTAATAATATTATTTTAAACAAATGTTATATGATATTTTGAAATTGTTTTAGTAGGTAAATATATTTAAATCAAGATATTTAACGGTTTCATATGCAAAAGAGTGAAAATAAGCATAAAGCAAAAAGTTTTGAAAACATGGTCATGGAACATATTTTGCATATTTTGTTGAAAGGAAGTGGACTTATATTAAATTCTAATTCCATGGAACCTGAACATATTTTGCAGCAAATGAGATCATGTTATCTCTTATTCTCTATTTTTCCAACTTACTCTTCTCTATTTTATTAGTTATACGAGATACTTCTCCATCATCTGATTGACCCTGAGATTCTTCTGAGAGCAAGAAGTAGATCTGCACTTGGTGGTGAGTATTTCCTATCTTCTTATGGATTTGTGAATACTCTAGTTTGGAGTGCAAATTCCATGAATGAATTTTTGTATGATGGTCCATGGCGCACATTTTTGGATTCGATTAGAAACCAATATTGGCATATTCTTTGCTGGATTTATGTCGCTACTAATTTGTTCAGCACTGAAAGTGTACAGTGTGCATTATGAGAGAATTATATAATATTAATTATGTGTTTTACAAACGAATGCAAGATTCATATCTTTATAAAAAATATCAAGATATATTTTCCTAGAGTCCACCACAATTTATTCAACGCACATATTATTTTATAATATTCTTTTTAGGATATTTTCCTTAAAAATGTTTAATAATATGATTTTAAACAAATTTAATATTATATTTTGAAATTGTTTTAGTAGGTAAATATATTCAAATCAAGATATTTATTGGTTTCATATGCAAAAGAGTGAAAATGAGCTTAAAACAAAACTTTTGGAAACATGTCATAAAACATCGTTTGCAGCAAGGAAGTGGACCAATATTAAATTTCAATTTCATAGGAACCTAAACATATTTTGCAGCAAATAAAATCATGTAATCCCTCGTTCTCTATTTTTTTAACTTATTCTTCAAAGAAGGGCTACTACCAATTATGTTGCCTTTGGGTTCAATTAGATTTTTTTAATCACTTATTATATCATCATTATAAATATTTTATCTAACAATTATGATCTTATTCAACTATGTGCAATACGATTACGATGAACAACTTCCACGAAAAACAATTTTATGACGCATCTCTTATTTAATCTACAAAACGGATAGTTGATTCAACCATGGTTTTTTTTTTTAAACTAGAATGAGATTTTGTAAAATTTTGGCCTCCTTCCACTTTTAAACTAATGCAAAAATTATTGAAAAGGACATCTCTCTATAACTTTTTAAAATTTACCTAAATTAGTTAGGTTGAAATTAATTAAAAACATTTGTTAACTATTGAATCTGGACATAAATTTGAGTTCTTTCTCTTGAATCTAATAAGTGGAATTTTCTGTCTTCTCAATGGAACCAATGCACAATGGAATCTAATGATCAAGATCATCACTAGATCCCAAAATAACATAAATCTAATTGTTTCAATTTTAATGATCAACATAAACAACATAAATGGTCTGCCTTCGAGACGAACTACTCAGAATTAGTAAAAATGATGAATTCTCCGACGGATTGGCCTGCCTTCGAAACATATCTAAATGATCTGAAGACGCTGAAAAAACGTTTCTCCAATTTTTCAGTTTCTCATATTCAACACTTATTAAACGCTAAGACAGATAATTTAGATAGAAATGTGAAATTTTTCTCGCGTTTTGAATGCTATGTAAAATCTGTGGACAAGTTAGTGTATAAGATGAAACTAAGTGCAAAATTAAGTGTAGAGGATCAATTTTAGATTCCAATTTTCTATAGAATCTAAAATATCTTTTATATATGCAATTTATGGATTAAATAAGTACTGGACCCACTTTTTTTTTATTTTGTTGAAGGAAATGAAATAGAGCAAGAAGAAGCCATGACTACGATAGAGAGAAGATTTAAGATCAGAGATCTAATAACAGAGCTTTGTGGATGTATGGACAAACAAAGAGACTTTGTATATATGTTTAGTGACATAGAACGTTAACTCCATTGACTTAGAAGGTTTCTTGTCAGTCTTAGCTGTCTTGTAGGTTCCAACATTCTTGAAATTTAATTGGTTCTTTAATTTTTTTTGTAGAGTTCTTCTCTTCTCATACCCAGTTTACATAGCATTATATTACATTTTATTATAAACTTGTTGACCAAAAAAAAACAACATAAATCGAAAACTCCAAAAAAAAAAACTCAGCTAGAATTTTGATGTATCGATATAAACAACTCGATTTTGATTTCATCGAAACCCTAAATATCAAGAATTTTGGAATCTTTTGCACCTTTGGTTTTCAAAAAATCATTTTTATGGTTTTGTCTGATTTGTGAGATTTTTTTTTTTTAAAGACATGTTTAAGTCGAGTTATTCACAATCGACAAACATTTTTAAGAACTCAACTCAAAAAATAAGAAGATTTTCAATTATTTTCATGTTTCACCAAATTATTTTATAGTTTTAAGATTAAAATAAAATTAAGTTTTGTTTAAAAAAACTCAAATTACAAATGAAAGTGTTGTTGTGTAAAAAAAACTCAAATTCAATATTTTCCCCTACAATTTGTTAAAAAGTTTAGATTTATTAACGTAAACAATAGTATGAGTACTTAATTGCAAAACATGTATACTAGAGGTACTTCTTTGTAATTTCCCAAAACTAAAAACACTCGCCTTCCTCCCATAGAAACAAAAAGAAAGCCCTAAATTTCATTTTCTTACTCGACTCTTCAATCTTCATCGTCGTCGTCTACCAGGGAAATGCTTTCGAAAGCAGCTAGAGATCTTTCATCTTCAAAGCTTAAACCTTTATTCGCTCTCTCCTCCTTCAAATATTCCGTACGAATTGAAAAAAACCCTTCTCCTTCATTTCTCAATCCCCACTACTCAAACACTATATCAAAATCGCCATTTCTCTACTCTTCTCGTTTCTATTCTTCTTCTTCCTCTAATGTCCTTCCGCTAAACAGAGATGGGAATTACAATGATATCACTTCAATCACCATCTCCGTTTGCCCAGGTTGTGGAGTTCATATGCAAAACTCAAATCCAAAACATCCAGGTTTCTTCATCAAACCATCAACAGAGAAACAGAGGAACGATTTGAATCTTCGTCATCTCGTACCCATCTCTCAAGAACCCGAGTTTATCGATTCAATCAAACGAGGGTTTATCATTGAACCAAACAGCTCTGACTTAAACCCTAAAGATGATGAAACAGATCAAGAACCATCAGATTCAAGACCATTGGTCTGCGCAAGGTGTCATTCACTTAGACATTACGGGAAAGTGAAAGATCCAGCTGTGGAGAATCTACTTCCTGATTTTGATTTTGATCATACTGTTGGGAGGAGACTAGGTTCAGCTTCTGGTGCTAGAACTGTTGTGTTGATGGTCGTTGATGCTTCTGATTTTGATGGTTCTTTCCCGAAGCGAGTAGCTAAGCTTGTGTCGAGAACGATTGATGAGAACAATACGGCTTGGAAAGAGGGGAAATCAGGAAATGTACCTAGAGTTGTTGTTGTAGTGACTAAGATTGATTTGTTACCGAGTTCGTTGTCTCCGACTAGGTTTGAACATTGGGTTAGACAAAGAGCTCGTGAAGGTGGGTTAAGTAAGATCACTAAGTTGCATTTCGTTAGTCCTGTTAAGAACTGGGGAATTAAGGATTTGGTCGAAGATGTGGCAGCTATGGCTGGGAAGAGAGGACATGTTTGGGCGGTTGGGTCGCAGAACGCCGGGAAAAGTACGCTGATTAACGCTGTTGGGAAGGTGGTTGGTGGGAAAGTTTGGCACTTGACGGAAGCTCCTGTGCCGGGAACTACATTGGGGATAATAAGGATTGAAGGTGTTTTGCCTTTTGAGGCGAATCTGTTTGATACTCCAGGATTGTTGAATCCGCATCAGATCACGACGAGGCTTACGAGAGAGGAGCAGAGACTTGTTCATATTAGCAAGGAGCTTAAACCAAGGACTTACAGGATCAAGGTTTTGGTCCAATAGATTGAATGTGTTGGCTTTTGGATACATATAATCAAATGTGGGATTGTTAATTGGATTATTGTTTGCAGGAAGGTTATACGGTTCACATTGGTGGGCTAATGAGACTTGACATTGATGAGTCGTCTGTAGATTCTCTATACGTAACAGTTTGGGCGTCTCCTTATGTTCCACTTCACATGGGGAAGAAGGAGAACGCTTACAAAACACTTGAGGACCATTTCGGTTGTCGATTGCAGGTAAAGCTCTGGCTTTTTTCAGTTGTAGATGATAGAAATATGATGAATTTCTGGATTGAACACCATTGAGATTACAATGCTTTGATATGAAAAGAAACATAACTTGAGGACCATTTCGAATTTTCGAACGTAGATAAATATCAAAATGCAACTAACTTGAAGTAGTTAGGATCAAATCTTGATTTGAACAGTGCCCTTGATACAAGTCTTAACCTTTTGTACTTTTGATTCTCGATGAAGCCACCAATTGGGCAGAAGCGAGTTGAAGAGTTGGGGAAATGGGTTAGAAAGGAATTCCGAGTGAGTGGGAGCAGTTGGGACACGAGTTCAGTAGATATTGCTGTTTCGGGTCTCGGTTGGTTTGCGATAGGACTCAAAGGAGAAGCAATTTTAGGTGTATGGACTCACGAGGGGATTGATGTCTTTTGCCGTGACTCATTGCTCCCGCAACGAGCACACACTTTTGAAGACTCTGGTTTCACTGTCTCCAAGATCGTTGCCAAAGCTGATAGAAATTATAATCAAATTCACAAGGAGGAAACACAGAAGAAACGAAAACCAAACAAGTCTTCTTCAGATTCTGTATCTGACAGAGAAAATTGCCGCGAGGTGTCACAGCCTTCAGATATCTTACCAACAATGTGACTCTTATAAGTTAGTTATCTTTTTCTTGGTTAGTTGAAATTACTCGTTCTGTGAATTTCACCAAGATTCATGTTTCTTTTTTCTGCTAAGCTTATTTCATTAATAGAAAGATTCATTACAAATACCAGAACCATGGCTGTATCTGAACAGTAAGTTGAATAATCCTTTGATTGGGATTATTATGTGAAAATGTTGAACCAATGGATCGCATGGTTCAGTGCTTACTCGAGCGGAATGTAATGGATTCAGATAAACTTGAACCTATTGTAATCTCGCATAGCACCAATCTCAGTTGAACAAGTTTGAACAAGTTTGAAGAAGACATTATAGAACATAGAGGATTTGTATTGAATTATACATAATGGATCAAACAAACATAGGTTAGCTCTGTTTCACCCCATAGCTTCAGAGACACAAATCGAAAAAGAGTGAAATCAGAGAGAATTCTAACTCTCTCTCTCAGCTGCAAATGGGACATGGAACAAGACCGTTCTCGTTACACTCAGTACATCTCACAACCACGGCGGCGCTACCCCATCCTTTCATCATTTTACAGCTTCCATTACACCGAAAACACGGCAAGAAAAACAATCCGCCGCATCCATCACAAGCGCCGCTCTCGCATCCTCCGGCTTTCTTTCTCGGAATCCCATTGATCAGTTCCTCGAAAGAACCTTCCTCAACTAGTCTCAATACTTCCTCTGCTCCACCAACATACCTTCCCTTCACAAAAACCCGAGGCGGCAATGCAGCCACTCCATCATCCCTAACTCTCTTAGCCATTAGACTCACAAGCTCTTCTCTGAACCCTCTATCCATCGACACATCTCTCTCACAAACCACAACACCGAAACTCTCCACGGCGCTTCTCACGGCATTACACTCCTCGAACGTCCGACGAACACCGCGCAAAGACGTCGTGTACATCACCACACGATTCTCTCCTCCGGGAGGACAAATCCTCTCAAATTTCTCCGCCAATTTCAGATCTACCGGTTTCAACGATTTTCGAGGGTTTCTCAAATTAGGATCCGAATCCACTCTGTTCTGATCTAGCGGTTTCAAAACCTCGTCGCTCAAGATTTTTCTAGGGTTTCTCCGATTAGGATCTGAATTCTCTTTGTTCTCACCGCCGAAGAATTTATACTTCACCGGAGTCTTCGGGAGAGGCGTGAATCGGAAACTCTCGCCGTCGAGACCAGACATTAGCTCCCAGGAGTTAATAACCTCAGGCTCAGACTTGATTACCCTTGGCTCAGACCACAATGACTTAGATTTCGTAGCAATGTTGAATTTCTCCGGCGGCGTCATAGGAGGAGAAGAGGGAGGAGGATCGAGAGTGAGAAGACCGTAAGTGGTGGAGGTAAGTTTGACGATGTGGTGGCCGAAGGCGGAGCTGCCACCGCCGATTTGAGGAAAGTCTTCGTCGTGATTTAGGAGGTTCGATGAGACGCAACCCATTATCACCGGAGATTTGGATTTTTTTCTCGAATTTAACGCCGGAAAAATCCTTTTTTGTGAGATTCAATAAAATTGAGTTTTTGAAAATTTTGAGAGGAACGGTCGAGTTAGTGAGATTAAGACAAAACTCTAAAAAGTGGGAAAAATGTGACTTTGGCTTTGGCTTTGGCTCTGCCTTTGGCTTTGTTACTCTTTAAACAATTATATAATTTGAAGAAAAATCAAATATTGTTTTTTTTATGTTCTCGTAGTAAAGTAAAGTTAAAGATGGTGATTGATCGAAGCTGTGGAGGGTTTAAAATAGATAGCAAAGTAAACTATTTATTTTACTTTAAATTTTATATTATTTACTTATATAAATCTCACAATACGCTTTTTGAAGTTTGAATTTTTTTTCTTTTCTTTTTTGGGCTAACTGAAATTTGAACTTATAAGATTAAAATAATTTCTTTGAAGTTAGTTTCGGGTTCAATCCCCGATCTTGTAATCAATCCGCGAATGCCATTATAACAGATTCATGTATTACAAACTGGTTGCTTTATTATGTGGAAACCGATCGGTCATTTATAGTTTAATCAATCGAAATAGTTGTGTCTGCGTTTAAAAAAAAATAGCTATAGATTACAATGATTAAAAAAATGTCGTGATAGGTATATAAGTGTTTTCAATTGTTATACAGTTTTATTTATGATCTATGGTCAGCTTCGGCGTTGACCTTTGCCTTTGAAGCAAGTGTTTTAGACATCAAATTTATTTTTAAAATTTTAGGATATCATTATAGGAGGAATCGTGTAGAAAGTAGTGGTTGAAGCAGAGATAATTGCTTCAAGATAGCAAATTCGATTTGTTAAGTCGCATTAATGTGATTTTTTTTGGTTTAATAAATATGTTTGTTAATGGGCTTAATTTTTTGTTTTGCTTAAGGCAACAAAACACTCCGGTTTTGTCTATGGTGATGAAAATACTAAAAGTTTCCTTCAAGAAACAAGTTCAAATCGATTAGAAACATCCATCTCAAGAACGAGAAAATTAGAAAAAGATGCATGTGCTTAGAAGTGAATCGGACATAGCCTTGTATTATATAAAAAAAAAAACATACTTTTTGATCTCTAACCTAATGATTGGAAAGTCTTTGGCTATCTCCAACTTAAATCTATGTTCTACTCACTAATTTTCGATCGTTCCTCTCTTACTAGTTTTTTTTATAGCTTTACCACTTATTTCATATATTTCTTTCTTTTCATATATCATTTTATCCAATAAAAAATAGAGTTCCAATATTTTCAAAAATATTTGAAATGAAAATGGTATGTTTGAAGGAAAAAAATATATTCCAAAAATATCAAACAAAGAGGCTGAATGAAACAAGTCCAAATGGTGAAAAATCACTCATTTTAACAAACTTATGGAACATACAAATGTCATATTTGTATACAGAAACATGATCTCCAACCCAAATGTTTGCAAAACTTTGGCCTATTATTAATTTGCAAACAATACCATTCAATATGTTCTCTTATTATATATTCATTCATCTAAGATCTATGTTCTTCTCATTACTTCTTCAATCATTCTTTCTTCACTTATTTTTTTATGTCTTCATTATATATTTAATCTATTTCTTTCTTTCCTTATGTTTATGTAGGAAAAAAATTTTAATGTTTCCAAACAAATCAAACAAAGAGACTGAAATAAGTTCAGATGGTGAAATAATCACTTTATCCCTTTTGTTTGATATTTTTGGAAACAAGATATCATATATTTCTTTTGCCATCATGACTTGTTGCAACACTTTTGATTGACACTTACTAATCCCTCCTTAAAATGAAAATTTAAAATAATTAAACTAATAACAATGAATTTTATTTAAAATGTCAAAATTCATAGCCCAATAAAAGTGAATTCATTAAAAATTTAGAATTCATAAATTAATAACAGTGAAACTAAACATTCTAGCAATCTTTAAAACTTCATCTACTAATAAACCCCTCCGAGATCAACTAACAAAGTAATAGTTATAGGAAGAATTATTTGCATACACGTTTAAAACTTTGGGATATACAATTTTCGGTAGTGGTGATTAACTAACCAATATTGAGCTGTTTTTATCCGAAATGAGATAGTTTATCCAAAAATAAATAATATTGTATTATGGTTATACATAACTAATAATTAAAACCCTTAATTAATTTTATGAAGTTATATTCGATTAAGTTCCCGTTAAAACCCTTAATTAATTTTAAAATTGAAACTTTAGATTCATACGAGAACCACGATAATTCAATGAAGTCCAAAGTTCACTGAACTAGATATATATATATATATATATATTTGATCAAATCTCAATTACAAACCGAAACCAACATCATATCAAATCATTCATTATATTAGGTTTTACTTTGGATATTATTGTTTATGAACTAAAAATTCTAAAATCCTAAAAATCTAAATCTAAACTGAACCAAAATCTGGATTGAACACTATTACTTTTTAGTTTGCCTTACGTTTTAGACATTTCTAGGTTGGTCAGTGACAACCTTGCATTCCAGTAATTACACACATTCACACAAAGATCTTGCCAACTACACGAACACGATTATGCATTTCAGTAATGTTCTTGATGTTGAGCAGGAGCATTTACATTTTGAACTGTCGGTTGAGCTGAAACAGTTCTCTTAGGTTGGGCTAGTTTCTGATTTTGATTCTCGATTTGCTTGATGCGTCTCATTTGGATATGTATATCCATAGAATCCAACTTGAATTTACGTACTACAAAAAACGACCAAATTTCCAAATGTCCCGGCCCAATAAGCATAGATTAGACACTGTATGTTTTTAGGTTTTATCTCTTGATGAGACAGAACTGTCTTGTCTTCTTAATTTCGATATTTGATTAGGTTTTTCTTATAATCGAGAATCAACCTATTATTTATTAACCTTTTTCATCTTCGTCTAAACCTAGAGAGATAGTGAGGCAAGCAAAGCCTAAACCCAATTAAACCATTTATGGCCCATTAGTGATATGCAAGCCAATAAGTAATTAGTTATACACAGTACTGTTAGTGTCTTAAATTAGAGAGTAAATTATTTTTTGGAAAAAATAGTTATGGAGAAAACAACAACAATTATTGATAGGCGCAGAGAGTAGGACAATGCCCTATTAGCTCAGGCCTTATTAGGTCCCATTATGTGGTCAATAATAATGACTTTATTGCCTGAGATTTTAGGTGTACCCCAATCGTACTAATTAACCAAATGTCAGTAATAATTGAACAATTAATATCAATATAGCTAAAAATATTGATAAACTCAAAATTATTTTTATGTTTATTGTTCACTTTATGAAATTTATAGACCACTAACTCACATGGGGATGGTCTCATCATGCACTCTAGTGTCTATTCTCTCTAAATCTAAATCTAAATCTAAATCCTACCTACTAATTCCTCATAATAATACTGACAAAAAAATATTCTTCTATAAGAGAATATACTTTAAAATGATTGATATTTTCCATATTAATTGTTTTAACTCCAAATAAACTTTAAATCCATAACGATATTCATCTTGATTCTATGTATGGACTTACTCATATATCTCTACAATATACCAAATATGGACTGCATGATTTAGATCATTGTTAGATTTTTCTATTTTAATTACCGTTATATGAGAAAGAACTTTGAGAGGTACATCTTTGATGAAAAAACAAAAATCAAATATTAATGTAAAAGCATGCATAAAAAAGAATTAGAATCTTATCGGTAAATTAAATATTCAATTCTTACATGCTTTATCAAAACTATTACTAAATGTGTATAAACGTTCACTCCCAATAATATTTAGACATGGAGATTTTGACTAGTCCAAGCAAAACTCACTCATGATACCCTTTTCTCGATGCTATATAAAAGTTCAAAAAAAAAATCAAAGAATCTCAGTTTCAAAGTTGTATTTTGGCTAAAACCATTATTTTGTAGTTTTCGAGGTCTTGTCTTTCATTTGCTCGCCTTGTTTTTATTATCGTCGTATTCGTATCTATCATGTATGCATGAGGGTCTTATGTTTGTAGGAGATTTAATTCCGAAAGCAGATTTTGTCCGTCACAAGTTCTATTAAGCATAAATTGTCACTCTTCAATCGCGTTAGCCTTATTCGAAGTTGGTTGGAACTTAGAAAATATTTTTCTGATAGGGATTAGGGTGAATTATAAAGTACCTTAGAGGTTTTTTTCCCTTTTTTTTCTTGAGAAAGTGCAAATTATTTGGTATATAATTCTTGTTGCACTCTTTTTTGTTTTCTCTTCTTTTTTTTTTGTGTTCTAGAAAAGCCCACAAATGTTGGCTAGTTCATGGTGATAATGTGAGTACATATAACATGTGTTGGACCGATCGAGATCAACTAAAACCAACCGAGATAGATCAAAATTGAAATATACACTAAGATTGAGATTCGGCTGTAGAAATTTTGTTAATATGCGTGAAAGTTTTTGAGAAATACTATTTTTATGCTATAAAATACCATTTTTCAAATCCTATAAATATTATAAAACTTCATCAACAATTGAACATGTAACATGCTTTGTAAAAGTGATTTTTTGAAAATAATAAAAGTGATATTTTTGAAAGCTCCCATTTTTGAATATATTATTTAAAATATTATGTTTACTGGTAAATATTATTTTTGCTGAAAATATTAAATATATTATTTACAAGTATTTATTTAAATTTTACAAACTTAGATTTACTTATATCTTTATATAAATGAATAAATTTTCTAATTTTATTCTTATGAGTAAAAAAATATTATTCTGTAATATATATATTTTTTTTGTTTTTTACTCTCATCAAATTTATTAATTTTGTTTAACATATCATAAAAAAAAGAGAGAAACAGTGATCCAATAAAATACTTCGACTGTGATTTCTGATCACTATTATAAGATTTCTTATCCCCAACATAACAGTTCTTGAAGACTACATTCTCTAGCCATCCAAGTTGTATATATCAGAATTTTTAACTAATTTTCTTTTCATTTTGCAATTTAGGAAGAAACGTAGTAACTGGAATCTATATAGTGTAAACACGTGACGCCAATGAAAGAGAGCTAAATTACAATTTGCAAAAGAAGTAAAACAATTTCAAAGAAAACAATAAAAATCATTTGGGAACTTTGGATTCTTGGTACAACGAGGCATTAAAGTCTGTGGCTCTCTCCTTCTTGAAAATATTTACAATGTCATCTTGGACCGTCAAAATCTTCATTTACTATATTACATTAATGGTTCTATTTAATAATCCCATGTACCATCTGTGCAAGTGCACTTGCCTATTATTATATCTGACATACCCAAAAGCTGCAACAATTCTGATGCACCCTTATTTGTTATATAATCATCACAAATATTTTAGTCTATTCTTAATTTAGTTAATTTTGTTTTCTCATAAACATCATTAGTTTAATCAACAGCTGTCGTAATATCTACTTTTGTTCAGTGGAGAAAGTGAAACTGTTGCTTTTTTCTTTTTTGGACGTAAGCAAAACTAGTTTAAATGTACAAAATTCAAGCACGAGAGTTGAAAGAGATATCCCTTAATTACTTGATTAAACTTAAACTAAACTTTTAAGATGATATTTCTAACTTTTTGTTGTTGTTATATTAAATTAAATTACAGAATTTACTCTATATGAAAATAAAAACAATAAAAATAAGAAATTGATATATTTTTTATTTTTTTGCCTAGATATAAACATTTTGGGACAGGAGGTTATTTATGTGAGATAATATAAATCTATGTGAACATCCAATTAACTATACAAATATATATATATATATATATATATATATATATATATTTGTCATATGAGATTGGGGTACATTATTTTAAGACCTTATATTATCACTCGACGTATTAATTATTGTTATATCTATTATTAAAAAAACATAAGATATTTTTGATATGACTAGTTTTTAGTTTTCCAGACAAATTCCGGTCCGAAAATCTCTAATACCCCAATATTTTTTTACAATGTAAAACATTTACAATAGTCAAGAGAAAACAACAACAATTTTTGGAAAATGGTGAATCGTGGTCCTTACCCTTGATCCAGAGTGCGAGTGCAAGTCCTCGATTGAAAAACCAATTGAGCCACACTCTCTTTGTATATGTGCAAATTTTTTTATTCTTTTGTAATTTACTAATATCAGCTTAACATACTATTATTACTTAAATTAATATTTACCAAATAAATAACTTTTATATATATAAAAGCAAAATTACCAAATAAATTCATTTAATTATGATTTCTGTCGTGTATACTATATATTTACATACATTCATGTTAACTTCATGAGTCTCGTGGTGTATAGTTACTTTACTTACATGAGCATCAAACTTCACTTAGCTGAGTAGGTCGATCTTTTTTTTTTTCTCTCTGGTTCGTCGATTTTAGAAAACGTTAACTTAAGATGGCTAAGAAGAACGGAACGTCATGGTTCATGGCCGTGAAAAAGATTCTCTGGTCACCATCAAAAGACTCAGACAAGAAGACTCACAAGAAAGAAACTGATTATAAGGTCTTAATTACAATTCTCTGCTATTAACTACCACTTAATTTCGTCTTCTAAACAGAGTTTTAACCCAAAAGTTTCGATTTTTTTTTTTGTGTGGGCTAATTGCAGAAAAATGAAAAGAAAGGATGGATTTTTCGAAAGACCAAACTCGAAACCACAAATTCTGTAGTACAAGATACTGTGCGTACGGTTCCTACGGTGGAGACAATGGAGGAAGACAAACCGGCGGTGAATGTCTCCGCCGTGGATGAAGCTGTCGCCGAGATCGTTAAACTAAAGGCAACTCCGGCTTTTATTAGACGTCATTGGGCTGCCATTATTATTCAGACAGCTTTCCGAGGCTACCTCGTAAGTTAACAAAAAAAAAAAATCTAATTTTTAGGAAAGTTTATTCATTTACATTTACATATTTTGAAATTCTAAAAATTGTTAAATGGAATTTTTTGTCAAACAATTTGCCAAAAAAATATAAAAAATTGTCAAAAATATCATGTGCTAGTGGATTTCTTTGGTCAAAAATTTATGTTATTTGTCTAAATGAGTTCTAAATTTTTTTAAATGAAAATTTTGGAATTTTTGTTGTCTAATATTTGCATTTATATGGAAAAAAGGCGAGGAGAGCACTACGGGCATTGAAAGGGATAGTGAAGCTACAAGCATTAGTGAGAGGTAACAATGTACGAAACCAAGCGAAACTCACTCTAAGATGCATCAAGGCTTTGGTTCGAGTTCAAGATCAAGTTCTTAATCATCATCAACAACAACATTCAAGAGTCTTATCATCATCACCATCGACTAATTGTAGTAACATAGAAGCAAGACGTAACTCAATGTTTGCTGAATCTAACGGTTTTTGGGACACCAAAATATATCTTCAAGACATCCGTAGCCGTAGATCTCTGGTTAGTGAGTGAAAATTTACAAAAACCACATCTTAATTCGTTCTTTGTGATGCTGACCAATAAATTATCTGTTTTTGTTTTTGTTTTTGTTTTGCAGTCAAGGGACATGAGTAGATGCACCAATAATGAATTTAACTCAGAAGAAACAGAATCTATTTTACAGAAGAAGTTAGAGATTGCTATTAAACGAGAGAAAGCACAAGCACTTGCTCTCTCTAATCAGGTACCTTTGTTTTTTATGGCATCAATATGAAAATTGATAACTAAACCGTATGAATTAGTTAAATTTTTAAAAATTGACTAAAAATGGAAAATTTAATTTTAATAACATTCGAACAAAAAGTAATTCTGGTTGAAATGTTAAATTAATTACTCAACAATAAAGTTAACCTCTAATCATGTACCTATATAACCAATTATTGAATTCTTTAGGGAATACAGTTTTTTTTTTAAATTGAAAATATTTCAAAATTAAAGAAATAGATTAAAATAAATAAAACTGGTCAGCTAGATAATTTTGTTTACGTTCTGGGATCAAAAATTAAGTTTTGGGAATTAGTTATTAAGGTTTATAATTTCTTTTCTTTTTTTTTAAATAAAAAATTAAAATTTAGGGACTAGATCTTACACTATTTTGTTAAAAATTAAAAAAGCTTAATTCAGACTTTTTTAATTATTATTTGAAAATATTTAGTGTAAAATGATACTAATTTACCCGGTTTATGTGAAAGATTCGGAGTCGGTCGTACCGGAATCAATCAGCCGGAGACGATAGGGAGCTTCTAGAGAGAACCAAATGGCTTGATCGGTGGATGGCTACAAAGCGGTGGGACGACACAATTACCAATTCTACGAACGTTCGAGATCAAAACAAGACTCTTGAGTTAACCACTCATCATCATCAGAGATCGTATCCAACGACTCCACCGTCGTGCAGAGCTTCAAGATCCGTTATGGTGAGATCAGCTAGTCCGAGGATACCGTGTTCGCCTTCCTCGCTGCAACCGAACTACATGTCGGCTACTGAGTCGGCGAAGGCTAAGGCAAGGACTCAAAGCACGCCACGGCGGAGACCAACGACGGCGAAGAAGCGGCTGTGTTATGCGGAGGAAGAGAGTTTGAGGAGTCCGAGCTTTAAGAGTGCTTATAATGGTTGTCTTTGGGGAGATCATGAATCGGATTATTCTTGTTGTTACGGTGATGGGCTCGCCGGAAAAATCTCACCTTGTTCTACGACTGATCTCCGGTGGTTAAAGTGAGAAACTATTTTGTTTTTGTAATATTCACGATCACGGGATTTGTTTATTGTTTCCTTGTGCCAAAAGCTTTGATTACATAACAAAGCTACAAAGCTACAATTCTCAGTTAGACAACTTAACATCGATTCTTTAAGCCGTAGATCTTTAATCATTTTCAATCACATAAGCTTATAAAAGCTTGTTTTAAGATTTGGCTACAACAGAAACATGTTCTAAAGTGTAATGTCCAAGTCTACCAGTTCTATATAGATTCAATATCTTAGAAGCAACTCTGAGATCAGCAAACTCGCTTCTTCTGAAACCATAAGAACCGTTCTTAAGGCAGCGAACTGCGTCTCTATAAGAGTCCCCATGCTGATGTCGTCTTCTAAGTTGTTTCCGTCAAATGCTGAAATTGTCTCGTACAGAACTCTTCGAACATCGTAAACTATAAAATCCTGCAAATGGAGAAAAGAGGAAAATTGATACAACTAATGAAAGAAAAATAAGTAGCAGATCATGAATGCTATTGTCATGTTCTGGTACCTGTGTATGATCTGTTGCGTACTGCCTCTTATGTTTGGAATCATCAGACTTGGAGCTTTCGTCGGATAAACTTCCTGTTAAATCCTGAGAATTGCATAGTTTGGCCCATTTATTGTATTCATGGCTCGCATTTAGTATAGTCAGAAAGAACCCTGCTAGTTCATGTGTGTGCCTCTCACAATAGAACCCTACTTGCGTGAGTTTTTCTTTCACCACCTAATTCTATTTATACTCTCCAAGATCAAAACCTTAGTTTACATCCATGAGCCTTCCAAGGCTCATCACTTGTAACCTCCACGTCACTAATTTAGTTAGCTTTGAAGTCCACGTCAGCTACTTTCATTCGCTGACAATTCTTTTCTAGAACAGCTTCCAGTTTGTTCCAGCAACATCGTGCATCTTTCCCATACCAAGTAAAGCCTGCACTCCCAGAACCACATAAGGTCTTCACTGATGTGTCTTTCTTTCTATTCTCTGTTCCACTTCACTGCTCTCTTGATCAACACTCATTCTTCTTGCTACACTTCTTGTACTAGTTTGAACCTAATCCTTTGATCTTGTAACAACATATCTTGTGTCTAGCAACCAGTTACAAATAGACTTACAAAATTGATCATAAAGAACTAAAATTACGGGCAAAGAAGCAACAATCCTTTATGAGATAGGACTTACCTGCAGCACTGATCCTTCCGATTTGATGAAGAAAATTGGCGAGAGCGGACTTTCATACGTTAGGAAGCCCAAGAAGCATCATAGTTGTGGTATCTCCACCGGCCAACCATTCCATAAGACCGTTGAGCTCATGACGTTAAATAAGCAATATACCCTTGTACATACGTTTTTCAATTTTACAGTTTTTCGTATTTTTTCAGTTTTTCGTTTTTTGTGTTTTTCGTTTTTGTGTTTTCCTTTTCATGTGTTTCACACCATTAAAAAAAAAACAAAATCAGGACTTGCAAACGTGAGAGCTGCCAACCCACGAACCAGATAAGAGAATTACGGGTAAGAATTCTCTTGCTTTTTACCCCCTTTACGGTTTTTTTGTCACAACGGGGACGTTGTAAAGTAAGTGTGGGGGGAGTCTTTCGATCAGCTGAGATATTTCTTTTTCATTATCATTTTTTGATGGAAGATTTACCGTTTTTTTGAGAGATTGTTACACTCTTTTCCTCGTTTCATAGGTTCAATAACATATGAAAAGTTTTTAATGAGGTAGCGATAGAACTTGTTAATTGTGTTATTTGTGTTAATGTTTGGATGTTTTATGGCTAGTGTGTGATATTTACTAGGAAACGTGGAAAACCCATGAGTGGATCATCAAACTCCAAAAGGATCATTCTTTCGGAGATCTGGACGAATCGGAGTTGACTTCTCACCTTGATGAACTTTAATCTTCTCGATTTGGGATTGCGATACATCGGACATGATACCTCTATCAGGCCCTGCAAGACTCGTCTAAGTAAGTACGATTCCCCTCTACTTTTCCTTCGACAAGAAAAAAAAAAGAAAAGAAAATAGTTAAGAAAGAAGTGAACCGAGCGTTGGAAGCTACCACTTTTAACGTTCGCGTCTCATGGAAATCAATACTAAGAAAAAGAAAAGAGTTGAAAATAAAAGGGCGATCGATAGAAAAATAAAATGATACCCTATAAAAGTAGAGAAAATTCGATCGACCTTGAAGTGAGAAAAGGGAGAGGAAAGAAATTGTACTAAGACGGTTTTGAGCTTACAGAAATCCGAAAGAGGAAGTGTTCATGTCCCTTGATCTATATTCCCAAGTCGAGAGCCTATATTTAGAATAAAAAGAGGAGTCAACAATGAGGAGTCTATGATCAAAGGAGGAGCGGTTCGAACTAAGGTGAGTTGCTATACTTATGGTGAAGTACATGGAGTACATTAGAGATCATTCCACTTCCACAAAGACGAAAAACACTTAACACAACAACAATGTCACAAGGTTCAATTTCACTCTCCTTATCTTTATTGTTTTGAGCATTTCTTCACCATGCTTAGCTTTTGTTTGCTTGAGGACAAGCAAAGGGTAAGTGTGGGAGAGTTGATAGCATCGTATTTTACATGCATTCATATTGGTTAGTTTTATGTATTCTAACGTCCATTTAGAATAGTTTTTGTGCGTTTGCATGTGTTTATGGTATTATAGGTATTTGGAGATAAAGTGGTGTTTCTAGAGTGTTTAAGAGCCCTAATCAGCCAAACGGATGTTGGAGTTACTTGTTCGGGTCAAGAACATCACGAAAAGCTATCTTAGAAACTTCACAAAGGGAGCATCGACCATAGCATCGACCATACTAGGTTGATGCAACCTCAGGAGCAACCAGCGGCCAAGAGCATCGACCATTGATGAGAGGATTTATTTCTACCTCTTCTCACCAGGTTTCACCCGAGTTTCCTCGAGAGTTTAACCCGATGTGACCGCAAGTGCACAGTCAATGCAATTGTAGTACATACGGGATCGATCCACAGAGATTGAGAATAATACACAGAGAATACAAGTCTAAATCTAATCTAAGCGTAATAATAGATGTATGGGGTTTGGTTCTAAGCTACTAAGATGCATAAAGATATATAACATAAAATAAATAAAACTGTAAATAACATAAATTAAATAAAGCATAATTAAATAGCATAAAATATATAGCGTAAAATAAATTACATAATTTAAAGTGCGTAAAATAAATAACATAAATTAAATGACATAAATTAAATAACATAAATAAATTGCATAAAGTAAATAACATAAATGAAAGTACAGAAATATAAATAGCATAAATAAATAAACTAAAATAAATAACTTAAATACTTAAATAAATATTTATAGTGAATTGGGTGGAAGTAAGGAATTTAGATTATAGGATTCATGTTTTACCATTTTAAGTTTGTGTTTCTCAATCTAGGGATTTTCTATTATAGACTAATCCACTCTCGTGGTATGCTAGTCACTGTGTCCGACTCACTCTCGTGGCGACTTTCACGCATTGCGCATAATCCCATCATCGATTACTCTTATGTGTGAGAGACACATCAATTGGCGTTGTCACACTACCAACTGATTAACCAAGTGTTTAGCTTGCGTTAGAGTGTGTCTAAGACGAAGAGTGAATGACAGATCTATTTCTAGAATATAATCCCACTCTCGTGATGATGTATCTTGAGATCATTATCTAACTTTGGCCACAATTAGACAAGCATTAAGATATTCTATCAAACAACAAACTCGATGCTAGCTAATACTCTCTAATATTCAAATCTGAAGTTTTAACCCACTCTCGTGGTGCTAAGGGCTTCTATTCGCATAACCTTGCCTACTGGCTCGGTTATGATCTTAAACACATCCCATAGGACATAACTTATCATTAAGAATGAATATTAGAGTAGCTAGATCGATTGAAAATAGTCGGACATGTTGAATCCTAAATCATCGATCCCATCATCGACCACCACCCTAGTGGTCTAAAGGATCTACTCTCTTGTCTTTCCGAAGGTGACGGCAAAACAATAAATAATATCATAGAGTATAAAACAATAAACTAAAGACTAGAAGCAGTAAAGGAAATCAAAACATAAACATAAACAAGAACATAAGAAAGGGATAAACCTAAAGAGGAACTTTTTATTTGAAAGTGAGACAAAAGTTGGCTAGAGAGACTCCTTCCTTTTTCTAATGAGATTACATGAGTTTATATAGTAAATATGAGGCTTAGAGGGGTCTAGGGTGTCCACAAGAAGGTTCTGGAAGTCTTTAACTCGCATCCAAAGCTTCCTTATCTTGCAAATTCGCTTGAATCGAAGTTTATTTTTCTGCACAGTGAGTCAGCATCGACGCCCCTGCATCGATGCTCTTTGGTCAGGATGAGCATCGACCACTCCCGATCGATGCTTAGGGTCGATGTTGCTTGGTCAGGTCAAGCATCGACCGGGAGTGGTCGATGCTTGCGTCGATGCGCTTCGTTGTCGGCTTCAAGTTCGGTCCGAGGCAGAGCATCGACCTTGGGTCTGCCTCGGACCGCCCAAGGTCGATGCTGCCTGTCGATGCTGTGCTCTAGGTGGGCATCGACCACTCCTGGTCGATGCTAGGGCCAGTGCTTCCTTTGTGAGGCTCTTGAGATGTCTCTTCATGATATTCTTGGCCCCAGCAAGTAGCTCCAAGGTCCTTATGGCTTGTTAAGATTCCAAAATACTATAAAAGTGTATGATTCCTCCAAGTACCTATAAACACATAAACAAATGCAAATGCACTAGAACTATCCTAAATGCAAGTTAGAAACATATAAAACTAAGCTAAATGTATGCAAGAAAACATGTAAAATACGATGCTATCAACCATCCTATATCGATGCATGTCACGAACGAGCCATCGACCGAGGGCATCGACCAGGCTGATACCGTCGCCCTCGGAGAAATAAGGGAGTATATCTTTTACACCACTAGGGTGGTGGTCGATGATGGGATCGATGAAGGGATCGAAGATTTAGGATTTATTATGTTTGTTTGTTCTTAATCGATCTGGCTACTCTATTATGCAATTAATGCAAAGTTATGTCCTATGGGAGATGCTTAAATGTATAACTGAATCCCATAGGTGTGGTTATACGATTAGAAGCTCTTAACACCACGAGAGTGGGTTAAAACTTCAGATCTGTATATTAGAGAGTATTAGGTATGGTCGAGTTTGTTGTTTGATGAAGTTAATCATCGATCTAACTCCGACCAAGTTAGATTAAGATCTTTGAAATGTTTCACCACGAGAGTGAGTTGTTTTTCAGAAATAGATCTATCAATCACTTCGTGTTACCGAAAACACTAGGCTGTTTGGTACGTGACAGTCCAAACGGAAGTTTAGGAATGCTTAGTATTCGATGATGGGATTGAGTGTAATGCGTTAAGATCGCTACGAGAGTAAGTCTGACATAGTGACTACCATAACACGAGAGTGGACTAGTCTATAATCGATATTCCTAGAATGGCGAACACAAACTTATTAGGTAGAACATAAATCCTAGATCTAGATTTTTTATAAATCGACTATCACCCGTTTCTCTGTAAATAATTATTTATGTTATTTAATTTAATTTATTTAATTTATGTTTTTTAATTTATGTTATTTAATTTCTGTAATTTAATTTATGCAATTTAATTTCTATTATTTAATTTATGCAATTTAATTTAGTAATTTAATTATGTGATTTATTTATGCTTTAGTTTATTTATTTATTTTATTGCTTTAATAGTTTAGTATATTTAATTGCTTTATTTTCTTAAGTTTTTTTTTTTTTGCATATTAGTTTAGGACAAAACCCACATTATATTATTCCGCCTAGGTTAGATCTGCATTTGCATTCTCTGTGCGTTATTCTATTCTCTCTATGGATCGACCCCGTATTACTACAATTGCATCGACTGTGCACTTGCAATCTTATAGGTTTACCTAGTGCTCGGATGAAACCTGAAAGGGACGATGGAACTGAACAAAATAAAATCATCAAACAAAATCTTCCCCCGATCAATAAATGTACGGGTGTGTATGTTAAGTTAAAGGGTGTAGAAGAGTTGTTACTTGTTGGATAAGTTACAAATGTTATCGACGGTTAGCAACGTACTTCGTAAACGACTTCGTAAACATCTATATAAATGTATGTGTGTTTATGTGTTGTAACAAGAGATATTATAATCAAGAAGTTTCAATTTTCATATTTAGTTTCTCTCTCACTCGTCCAAGTCTCTCTGTTTTTTTCAAGTTATTAATATTAACTTAACTAATTCATACTGGTTAGGACCTTTACTTCTTTTCATTTCACTTTTCTTTAACATAAAGAAACCTCATCTTTATGCTTTGAACAAAAGAAGAAACAAATTCCAACAATCTTCCCAATTTCTAAGAATGTACGCGAATGTGGTTGAACTTCTGTTCCGTAAGCCAAACTTTATTTAGCTTTCCACTTAGCCTCCCAATTTGAGAAACAATATCTGGGATTTAAGTATGGTATATAGGTTTTACCCCACCATCATCATATCTTCATGGTTTTCTTGCTTCGTCTGAACCGTCGGAGCAAAATAGTAAGACGTGAAGTTTGAGGTATCTTCTTTAATGCTTTGAGCAACTATTGATCTCTCAACCTTGCTTAAATTCTTCACCTTCTTTTTCAATGAAACGTGAATCTCTCAATTGTATACATTCACCTATATTGGACATGTCCACCCAGCGATGCTTCTTGAGGTAAATGAATAGGCAAGTGTTCCATCACATCAAAAAACGCAGAGGAAAACAATTTTTTCAAATTGCAAATGATGACCGGAATTTTCTGCTCCAGTGTTTGTAACCCTTCATTTGTTAGAGATCTTGAACAAATATCTCTAAAAAAAGCTCCATACACCTGATTTTTTTTTTTTTAAGAATGGAACCTTAATATTGTAATTCAAACTAAATTAAAAATTGAAAGATATATGGTAAGTAGAACATGTTCATATATGCAATTGTTTCCTGTACCACAATTGGTAAATGTTGGGCGAATGCAGAAGAGAGTAAACGCTTCATGAAGACATGACAATCATGACTTTTCATCCCTGCTAATCGTTCACAATGCTCATCAACACTATATGCAAGGTTTGCTGCATACCCATCTGGAAACTTCAAAGAATCGATTATCTACTAGAAGAAGGCAGTCTTCTTGCTTACATCTAATTTCTAAATAGGAATAGGATTAACTCCATCGGCTAAATGATGTAGATCATCACGCACACATATTTCCGGTAAGTCCATTCTTCCTTTAATGTTATCTTTTGTTTTCCCTCGCACATTCATAAGGGTGTTCATGATGTTGTCGAATAAATTCTTCTCAAACATGTATAACATCAAGGTTGTGGAGCAAGAGATGATCTTTCCAGTATGGCAACTCCCAGAATATACTGTTCTTATGCGAGTTATGTTGTTCTCCATATCCATCTATCTGTAGTAAGATCTAAACCAAAATCTCTAAATTGATGTAGAATGTACTCGATGTCAATCGTATGTGGTGGAGAATCTCGAACCAGCATGGTTTCCACCCATTTCTTAATTGAAATGCATCTGTATTATCAGCACCATAAGAACATGACAATCTTTCATGTGTTGTCCAACCTGATAATATTTCATACGCCGAAAAGTCATTAATAGTCCACATCAAAACATCACGCATGTTAAAATTGTGTTGACAAGAGACATCATAAACAACAACTCCTTTGTGTCATAACATTTGTGCTCTCCTATCAGCGACTGTAAGAAAACAACAAGAGATCGTTTTGGGTGTCTGGTCCAGGAACCAATATAATTAAGAAAATGAATTCTCATTTCATGCAGAGATGTGGTGGGAGATTGTATGGGGTGACGATAACATACCATATAGAATATTTCCGACCTGACTTTCCAAATGGATTGAAAACATTCGTGCATAATCCGAGATAGACATTCCTCGATTCTACAGCAAAATCTGGAAATACTGAACTAAAATGCTTCCAAGCTTCAACATATGATGGATGTACAATTTTCCCTGTAAATTCGTGTTATGCGTGCCACCTCATTGCAGCTGATATTCATTCTGATTGAAACAACCTCTTTAGCCTCTCAGCTAATGACAAATACCACATCCGTTGATATGGTATTATGTTCCTACCACTAGACTCTTGAAATCGATCTGCCCCACAAAACCATCATTGTGTGAAATTTCCATATTCCTTTTAAAAAATATACCATTTTTCCGACAAACATTTATCATCTGAAATGGTAGCCAAAGCTCCAAAACTAATTTTTGGACCGCACTATATGAAGCAGGTGCTACGTTATCTTCAGGAAGATAATCTTTGAAAAATAGTGTCCATCCATCGACACAATCTTCACTTAAATTGTAATATGTCTTAAGGTTCATCATCCTTGTTGCAGCTGGTAATGGAAAATGTCTTTTTTTTGTACCCTGCATATATCGGATTCTTTGGAGCATCTAACATGGAAAAAACCTCCTAGCTTTTTTGTTGGGTTCCTCATCCACATTGTTATTTTCTATTGTCTCTCAGAACTCTTCTCTAACCATACGCACAACACTTTTCTCTTCCCTTAGAGTTGTACTACCATCGTCTCCGAAATTCTCATTTTCATGTCTCCTAGTTCTCCCATTCTACCATGACTACTTGGTCCATATCTAAAATCCTCCCCATGAGAAAATCATATATAATACCCCACTGTAAAACCTCCCCAATATAAATAATTAAATACTATATTCTTGTCTAAAAACATTCATTAGAACATTTTATACAAGGACAACACATAAATACCTTTTGTACGCGTCATTTCTTGTTGAGATGCGAATTGCATGAAATCCGATAATCTCTCCTTAAATTCGTGAAGCAATTCTTCGGTAACTTCATCGAAAAGATTATACATCCACTCTCGAACATTGTAAATTGTAGGAACATACATTTGTTAACTGAGGATACAATGATTTCAAAATCGAAAAACGAATACTTTTAGAAAAGATGACGAAAAGAATGGTTAAGAGTTTTGAAAAAGTATGAGCAAAAACTTTGAGAAATGAGGAGAACACATATATAGCAGAAATTTTCCGACAACAATAGTAGTCGAAAATTAGTAGGAAAATATAGCCGTTATAGTTTCCGACAAATTTTTGACTAATTTCGTCGGTAATTCGTTAGATATAAACTAGCCGTTGTGTTTACCAACAAATTTCTGACAACCGTCGGAGTGTGGTCGGTAAACAAAACGGCTAGTTTATTTATGACTAATTACCGATAACCGCCGGAGTGTGGTCAGAATTTCATCGGAACAATAACGACTATAATGTTTCTGTCAAATTTCCGACTACACTCCGATGGTGGTCGGAATTTCGTCAGAATATCCTATCATAGTGCAAAATTAAAATTAAAATTACATTACAAACTTGATTTAAATGCAATAATAACTCATCATCACTTAATGTTTATAAAATTAAATACATAGTAACTCACCAATTTTCATCTGAGTCTGATACGTAACCATCTTCTTCCATTGGTTCAACATTTTCTGGTTTCAAATTATTATCTTTCGTGAAAATTTTGTCAACATTATCTAAAATAATATTCAGTGCACAATTTGTCTGAGAAAGCCTCCTCACTGCAACCTAAAACAAAATTTAGTGATTAATTAATATTAGACTTATAATATGTTTGAAATATATTATTATAAAATAATATGTGTTTAAAAACTATAACAGAACTAACGCGGATGTTTGATGCATAAACTGGTTCAGCCACTATTTTTCTATGAATAATTGCTTCTATTGTTCCACTAGGGTCTTTAAGTGTCACCATTGCATCATCTAATCCGTTCGGTTGCATTGTTTTTACTATCGTGCAACTACTTGCTCAATATATCCCCAATTAGTTGTTCCGTTGGAAATTCAGCTGAGTGCCATCATAATTGACAGTTTGCGGGAATTTTCAGAATCCGAGCTAAACATAAAAATTATTAATTAATATTTATTTAAATGTCCGTAAAAAAAAATAAGAATAGTACATGTTAACATATTTCTATATTACCTTCCTCCCGCACAAAATTAATAGCCGTTAGCCATGGTTCTTTATTAGAATCATCATCTCCACACACTTTTTGTGTTTCAATTTTGTTAATGACATTTGAGTCGGAACTAGTTCACCTTCTTCATCCAACGCAGAAGTATACTTGTTTTTCTTGCATCTAACCACCATTTGTAAAATTCCGGCTGGTCCTAGGATTAAAATTTTTTCACCTTCCTTGCTTTTAGACATGGTTTTTGAAATTGAATTATGTTTTTATTTCTTTGTCAGTATATCTTTATATAAAAGAAACGGTAGTCGAAAATCAGTAGGAACGTCGTCGGAAACGTCATACTTTAAATTTGTAACGGCTACATGATATTCCGACGAATTTCCGACTTCGCTGGTCGGAATTGAAAATTGTGTTGGTCAGCAAATGGTCGAAAATAGTTTCCGACCAATTTCTGACCATTTGTTCCGACGAAGTTCTGATCACATTTTGTAGTCAGAAATTTTAAAAGTTTATGAAAAATTTATTCGAAAAATTCTTTTCGTCGAAATGTTTTCAATATTTTCGACTGAATTCTGACGACCACTATAGTCGTCGGAAATGGGGCGGCAATTAGCCGGAAGGTGGTCTTTATTGTCCGACCACGATTTTCGTCGGAACAGATCGTCGGAATTTGACATGTTTTCTTGTAGCTAGTGTGTGGGTGATTGTAAATCTTTTAGATTCTAGATTATTTTTTTAAAAACATTCAATTCAAATTTAACCAAGAAAATCATTTGACATAAAGCAAAACAAAAAATTGTTGTCAAATTGTTAATATTTGTTTTGTTTCCCCAATTTTATGGGATAAATATTCGCTTATTAATATTCACATAATCCCCAAAAAGTTGTTGTCAAATTGTTAATATTTGTTGTGACAGCTGGATCGTGAATCTATGCTATCGTTGTGAGATGTGTGACTTCAGTGTGGATCTATACTGTGCCAAGTACCCACCACCAGAGGTTATTGATATTTCCGAGACGCATCACCACAAGCTCACCCTTCTCAAAGAAGAGATTGAGTTCCATTGCGACGCTAAATGTGGGGAGAATGGGGAAGGGTTTCTTTACAAATGTCATGAATGTGATGTATCCTTCCATGTGGATTGCGTATGGAATCCGCCGGAGGCAAAACACCCGTCAACCACCCCTTACATCCTCTTAAGCTCCACACAAGTCAACCACCGGAATGATCTGATGGAATATGTCGTCTTTGTGCAAGAAAGATTGATGGAATAGGTCGTTATAGATTGTTTTATCGTTGTTCTGCTTGTTACTTCAGCTTGGATATGCGTTGTGTTTTGAACCCACCACCGCAATCTGTTCTGGATTTGAAAGCTCATGCTCACCAACTCATCTTTCGCCCAAGACTTGATTCTTTTACATGTAATGCTTGCGGTTTGAGTGGAGATCGCAGCCCTTACATATGTATTCAATGTGATTTCATGATACATCAAGAGTGTCTTGCCCTTCCACGCCTCATAAATATCAATCGGCATGATCATTGTGTTTCTCGCACTTCTGTTCTTGGTGTTGTGAATTCTGTATGTGGAGTTTGTCGCCAGAAGGTGGATTGGACTTGGGGCGGGTATTCTTGTCAGAGGTGTCCTCAGTATGTCGTTCATTCGAACTGTGCTACTAGAGAGGATGTGTGGAGCGGGATAGAACTCGAAGGTATACCTGAAGAGACAGAAGATATAGAGCCATATGTGGTAATATGCCATCACGATACAACATTTCAGCCACAAAAAGCATTACCTAAGATTCCACGTTAATGGTCTTCTCTGGAAGGAAAATAAGCGTTGCAGCGCCTGCAACCATCCCATCTGTCTCCAATCTTTCTATGGCTGTATCGATTGTGATTTCATTCTTCACCAAAAGTTACACAATGACCGGCTTACTGTAGTTACAAGCGTTGCCAAACACTTTTGGTGTGCAGCTTGTGATAGAATGTCCAATGGTTTTATGTACGAGTGTGGGCGTATGAAGTCAGATGTTCTGTGCGGTTCATTCTGTGAGCCTTTCTTCATCATAGCCATCCCCATCCCTTGTATTACATTCCACGAGAGAGGCCAGAAGAAAAACAATGTAAAGGTTGCAACAAACAGGCACTTGATGGGCTTACGTGCATTGACAGTGGTTGTGGATTTGTCTTATGCTTCCATTGCGCCACTAAACCACAAGTGGTAAAGCATAGAGTAGACGATCATCCCCTCTCATTATGCTATGGCGAAAAGGCAAGTGGCAAATACTGGTGTGACATTTGTGAGAAAGAAACGAATCCAAAGACATGGTTCTACACGTGTAAAGATCACCGAGCTAGTTTGCATACAAAGTGCGTGCTGGGAGACCTTTCAGGGCTCATGCCAAGAAGCACAATAAATGTTTATGACATATCATGTGAGGTGGTGCTCAATGATAGGATATCTCGTCCATTTTGCAGGGTGTGCAAGTCGCATTGCATATACCCTATCGTCTTGAAGATGCTTGGAACCTCAGATCTATACATTTGCTCTTTTGCCTGCTTATGGAAAAGTCGACGAGCCAAAATTTTCGTTTAGAATTCAGTTATGCTTCAATTAAAAGTTTATTTTCACTAGGAGTGGCTTTCCTTTATGTATTATCCATACATTTGCTCTTTCGCCTGCATATGGCGTTTTACGTTTGTGAAAATAAAATACAGTTTGTGAAGCCAAGATTTTCGTTTAGAATTCAGTTATTTTTCAATTAAAAGTTTATTTTAACTATGAGTTGCTTTCCTTTGTGTATTACTAGAAATTTTAATGACATTATTTTATTCTTCATATGATAAGATGGGCATAATTCTCATCTCGTTCTGTGCGGTTCCATCCTATTTACAGTTTTGAATTCCTGTTACATACGGAAATACATTCTCATATGATACAAGCTTTCAATTTCGGTTTGGAAACGAGACAGACGGGAATGAGAATTCTTGAAATCCCATTTGAAACAAGTTATGGATTAAATATAATATTTTATACATAATTATGTATATACCATATAATAGTAAAACATAAAAAATATAGAATATTATACACAAACATAATATTAAATTTCCTAATTTTTCCAAGATGTTACATATTAAATATATTTCATATTATTTAAAATTCTATTTTTATCTCGTAGAAATTGAAAGTTTTTAAATTATTTTGATTTATTATAACTAGGTTGTTTACATTTAGTGGATTAATATAGTTCGGTGTATCTTTAATTTTAAGTTTATAAATGTTAAATGTCAAAACCCTTTGACCCAGATCATGGAGGATCTGTTTTTCTCCTTCTGCAAGCAAGTACTCTGTATTAACTGGTTAGAGGCGACCTTGATACAATCAGAGCAAACACAATGACCGGCTTACTTTAGTTACAAGCGTGGCCAAATCCTTTCGGTGTGCAGCTTGTGATAGAAAGTCCAATGGTTTCATGTACCAGTGTGGGGGTGTGAAGTTAGATGTTCTGTGCAGTTCAATTTTTGAGCCTTTTGTCCATCCTAGCCATCCCCATCATCCCTTATATTACACTCCACCAAAGGGAACCGAAAGAAAACAATGCAATGATTGCAACACCGGGCCAGATCATGTGCTTACGTGCATTGAAAGTGGTTGTGGATTTGTCTTATGCATTGCGCCACTTTACCAGAAGTGGTAAAGAGGCGAAAAGGCAAGTGGCAAATACTGGTGTGACATTTGTGAGAATGAAACGAATCCAAATACATGGTTCTACATGTGTAAAGATCACCGAGCTAGTTTGCATACAAAGTGCGTGTTGGGAGACCTTTCAGGGCTCATGCCAAGAAGCACAATAAATTTTTGCATACCATATGAGGTGGTGCTCAATAATAGTGTATCTCGTCCATTTTGCAGGGTGTGCGAGTCACATTGTATGTACACTATCGTCTTGAAGATGCTTGGAACCTCATATCTATACATTTGCTCTTTTCGCTGCAAAAGGAAATGTGGATGGACATAATTAAAAGTTATTCTTCAATTAAAAGTTTATTTTCACTTTGAGTTGCTTTCCTTTACGTATTACTAGAAATTTTAATGACATTATTTCAACCTTCATATGTTAAGATGGGCATAATTCTCATCTCATCCTATCCCATTTCCGGTCCTGAATTCCTGTTCCATACATAATTACATTTTCATATTATACAAGCTAGTCCGAGGATACCGTGTTCGCATTCCACGGTGCAACCGAACTACATGTCTGTCTACTGAGTCCGCGAAGGCTAAGGCAAGGACTCAGAGCACCCCACCGCGGAGACCAACTTCGGCGAAGAAGCGGCTGTGTTATGCGGAGGAAGAGAGTTTGAGGAGTCCGAGCTTTAAGAGTGCTCATAATGGTTCTTCGGGGAGACATGAATCGGATTATTCTTGTTGTTACGATGATGGGTTCTACGACTGATCTGCGGTGGTTAAAGTGAGAAACATTTTAGTTTTTGTAATATTCACGATCATGGGATTTGTTTAGTTGTTTCCTTGTGCCAAAAGCTTTGATTACATAACAACGTTACAATTCTCAGTTAAACAACTTAACATCGATTCTTTAAGCCGTAGATCTTTAATCATTACAATCACATAAGCTTATAAAGGCTTGTGTTAAGATTTGGCTACAACAGAAACATGTTCCAAAGTGTAATGTCCAAGTCTACCAGTTCTATATAGATTCAATATCTTAGAAGCAACTCTGAGATCAGCAAACTCACTTGCTTCTTCTGAAACCCTAAGAACCGTTCTTAAGGCAGCGAATTGCGTCTCTATAAGAGTCCCCATGCTGATGTCGTCTTCTAAGTTGTTTCCGTCAAATGCTGAAATTGTCTCGTACAGAACTCTTCGAACATCATAAACTATAAAATCCTGCAAATGGGGAAAAGAGGAAAATTGATACGACTAATGAAAGACAAATAAGTAGCAGATCATGAATGCTATATTGTCTTGTTCGTACCTGTGTATGATCTGTTGCGTACTGCCTCTTACGTTTGGAATCATCAGACTTGGAGCTTCCGTCGGATAAACTTCCTGTTAAATCCTGAGAATTGCACAGTTTTGCCCATTTCTTGTATTCATGGCTCGCATTTAGTATAGTCAGAAAGAACCGTGCTAGTTCGATCTCCCCAACTATATCATCTGGGATAGCTCCTACATAAGGCGAAAAACAAACCCGATAAGTTCTCTGCGCTATCTAGAAATGAGACTAGGGAAAAAGTCTAAAGGGCTAAATATAATCAATCTGTTTTTGTTTAGTGCTGTCAAACCTGTTAATGCCAATTTTGAGCAGATCTCAGCGTCAACCAAATTAGGAGGAAAAATTCCAGGCGTGTCCAGTACATAGACGTTGGGATGGCTACCAATCTGAAACAAATAAAATTCTCTAATAGTTGCAGCACGCAGACCTCAAACAAACAGAAATACAAGTACCCTTAAAAGGATATATAAGCTAACACAGGCACGTGCCAGAAACGTAATAAGCATACAGAGAAACTGAAGTGACATAATCACTCAAGTATTTTGACAAAAGAAGGGAACAACAAACCTTCAAGCTCATAATGTCTTTCGTATCTCCAGGCTGGGGGCTAACTGTTGTATGCTTTAGCTTACCTTTCTCTGTAAACGAACATGTTAAATTGATCATAAAGAACTAAAATTACGGGCAAAGAAGCAACAATCCTTTATGAGATAGGACTTACCTGCAGCACTGATCCTTCCGATTTGATGAAGAGAATTGGCGAGAGCGGACTTTCCTACGTTAGGAATCCCAAGAAGCATCATAGTTGTGGTATGACCAGAATGACCAGCCTTGTGCAATTCCCTAACCTGACTCTGCAAGAAGTTGAGAAACTGAAAAAACAGGAAAAAGAGTCGTCTTTAAGTTTCTTAGCCTTAAAGAAGAAAGTACTGAAGATGAAATCAAGAGAATTAGCGGAAAAAATATTACTTGCTTAACACACTCTTTGTTATGTGAATTTACTGCATACGAAAGATAGTTTCTTTCCTTAAAGTAATCCATACACTTCTTCAACTCCAAAGGTTCCGTGAGTTCCATTTTGTTCAACACAATGACCCGTTTTGACGGAAAAGGCCAAAAATTTCTCAACAACTCATACTCAGAAGACAATGGAATCTACACACAAAAGAGAAGAAACAAAAAAACTTAGCATAGTTCTGTGAGGCAATTAATCGAACACATGGAAGACACAGTGGTGGAGAAGAAGAAAACAAACACGAGCATCTCTGATCTCGAGTACGAAATCGACTAATGGAATACGTTCGGAAACTGCCCGAACCGCTGCGGCCATGTGAGGTCCATACCATCTCCGGTTAGGGTTTCTCGACGCCTTTGTCACGGCGTCTCCGATTTCCCTCGCAATCTTCCAACTTCTAGCCGTTGCCATTTTTCACAATAAAGCAAACGCGCGTTTCAAACCTTAAAGCCCAAAACTACGAACCAAATTTGAGCTTCAAATGGGCCTTTATTCTTCAAACCTAAAGCCCAGATATAACCCATTGAATATACAAAGAATTTAGGGTTCTGAATCTTTATTATCGTCCCTTAACTAGGATTTTTTTTGGTTTTGTCGTGCACTCAAGTTTCTAGTATTGGTTTGCAGATCTCACAGTTCTTGTTTCTGAAACTGATAAGAACCTTGTTCCTATCTGAGTGTTTGTAATGTGTAAAGCTCTCTCTTTTCTCTTGTAATTAAACCTCAGATTGCTTCCCAAATAAAACAGAAACCCTTGTGTTGAGAAATAAAGATCTGATATTGATGGAAAAGAGTATCAATGGAGACTTATTACAGATTTACAAAAGAGTAGAAAACGATATATTTGTGTTTTGTTTCCAAAACAGAAAGTCTCTAGCACAAGTGCTAGCCCAACAATCTCTACCAAAAAACTACTCTTCTCTCATTTCTCCCTTTCCTTTTAAGCGCTGCTGATGCCCTAGCTTCCTGGGGAGACATAGCCGTTTGCAGCCCTTCTAACTTTGTCACCTAGTGCCACCTCATTGCTCTTGCTAGCTGGTCCCTTTGTTGCTGGTTTGTCCTTTATTGCCAGCTCATTCATCTCAAACGCAGGAGGAACATTTGTTGTTACCTAGTGCCACCTCATTGCTAGCTTTCTTTTGTTGCTGGTTTGTCCTTTATTGCCAGCTCATTCATCTCAAACAGGAGGAACATTTGTTGTTACCTAGTGCCACCTCATTGCTCCTGCTAGCTGGTTCCTTTGTTGCTGGTTTGTCCTTTATTGCCAGCTCATTCATCTCAAACGCAGGAGGAACATTTGTTGTTACCTAGTGCCACCTCATTGCTCCTGCTAGCTGGTTCCTTTGTTGCTGGTTTGTCCTTTATTGCCAGCTCATTCATCTCAAACGCTGGAGGAACATTTGTTGTTACCTAGTGCCACCTCATTGCTCCGCTAGCGGTTCTTTGTTGCTTTTGTCTTTATTGCCACATTCATCTCAAACGCAGGAGGAACATTTGTTGTTACCTAGTGCCACCTCATTGCTCCGCTGTTCCTTTGTTGCTGGTTTGTCCATTATTGCCATCATTCATCTCAAACGGGAGGAACATTTGTTGTTACCTAGTGCCACCTCATTGCCTCGCTTTGCCTTTGTTCTGGTTTGTCTATTGCCAGCTCATTCATCTCAAACGCAGGAGGAACATTTGTTGTTACCTAGTGCCACCTCATTGCTCCTGCTAGCTGGTTCTTTTGTTGCTGGTTTGTCCTTTATTGCCAGCTCATTCATCTCAAACGCAGGAGGAACATTTGTTGTTACCTAGTGCCACCTCATTGCTCCTAGCTGGTTCCTTTGTTGCTGGTTTGTCTCTTTTGCCATTCATTCATCTCAAACGCAGAGGAACATGTTGTTACCTAGTGCCACCTCATTGCTCCGCTTGGTTCCTTTGTTGCTGGTTTGTCCTTTATCAGCTCATTCATCTCAAACGCAGGAGGAACATTTGTTGTTACCTAGTGCCACCTCATTGCTCCTGCTAGCTGGTTCCTTTGTTGCTGGTTTGTCCTTTATTGCCAGCTCATTCATCTCAAACGCAGGAGGAACATTTGTTGTTACCTAGTGCCACCTCATTGCTCCTGCTAGCTGGTTCCTTTGTTGCTGGTTTGTCCTTTATTGCCAGCTCATTCATCTCAAACTGGAGGAACATTTGTTGTTACCTAGTGCCACCTCATTGCTCCTGCTAGCTGGTTCCTTTGTTGCTGGTTTGTCCTTTATTGCCAGCTCATTCATCTCAAACGCAGGAGGAACATTTGTTGTTACCTAGTGCCACCTCATTGCTCCTGCTAGCTGGTTCCTTTTTGGTTTGCCTTTATTGCCAGCTCATTCATCTCAAACGCTGGAGGAACATTTGTTGTTACCTAGTGCCACCTCATTGCTCCTGCTAGCTGGTTCCTTTGTTGCTGGTTTGTCCTTTATTGCCAGCTCATTCATCTCAAACGCAGGAGGAACATTTGTTGTTACCTAGTGCCACCTCATTGCTCCGCATGGTTCCTTTGTTGCTGGTTTGTCCATTATTGCCAGCTCATTCATCTCAAACGCAGGAGGAACATTTGTTGTTACCTAGTGCCACCTCATTGCTCCTGCTAGCTGGTTCCTTTGTTGCTGGTTTGTCCTTTATTGCCAGCTCATTCATCTCAAACGCTGGAGGAACACTTGTTGCCACCTTTTTATTTAAAGTTACCTTGCTCTTATCCTTTTTCCTGAAAAAATGAAAGAGGTTATGATAATATAATTGTGGTCTCTCTTTAATAGTAAGTAAAATTATCTGTATCTCAAAAAAATTAGGATGAGACTCAAGACCGGTCCGAAGAATATTGGGAGCATATACGAAACGGCTCAATAGAATAATTATATATTTAATTATTAATTTTATTATATAATTTATATATTAATTTAAGTTATTTTAATTGATAGAATGCATAAAAAATGTAATTTACTTAAAATATTTAATTTGATAAAATCCACATTAAAATTCTATTGTTATTTTTTTCTAACTATATTTGGTTAAATATACCATATCTATTTACATATTAAAGACAAATTCATAAAATGGAAGACCTACCAAAATGGGAGCTCCAAACTATTGTTTCATTTCAATGTCCTTTGTGTCGGCCCTGATGAGACTGGATTTATATCAAATCTAAGGGAGTGTTATTGGATATCTACAATATATAGATTTTTGATAACTTTAAAATTATAAAAAATAATTACTTTCAAAGATTGCAAAAGAGTATCTCCAAAATATTGCATAATATTTTCAAAGATTGCAAAAGAAAATCTCCAAAGTATCTCAAACTTTACAAAGTATTGCCCAATGTATAGAGTCATCAAACATCGTTCTCCAAAGTATATCAAACTTTTATGTAAATACTCCAAAATTATTTTTTTTCATCTCCAAAGTATATCTATGGTCATCAGGAAATTGGGTGAAGTTTTCACCTTCTGTTATTTCTTTCGCATGTTTCAACTGAGTGCTACTAAAGAGTAGTCTCGAGAGTTTAACCCATAGGACCGCAAGTGCACAATCATGCAATTGTAGTACGTACGGGATTGATCCACAGGGAGAACAGAGTAACACACAGAGAATGTAAATGCAAATCTAATCTAGGCGAAATAATAATGCAAGGTGGTGTCGAGTCCTAAACTATATGATGCGAAATAAATAAGACATAAAATTAAATAAAACAATTAAATAAACTAAAACACAAAATAAATAACATAAATTAAATAACTTAAATTAAATTGCATAATAAATTAGTGAAATTAATTTGCATAAATTAAATAACATAAAATAAATTGCGTAGTTAAATTGCATAAAATAAATAACATAAAATAAAGTGCATAAAATTAAAGTACAGAAATTAAATTGCATAAATTAGATTGCGGAAATTAAAGTGCATAAAACAAATTGCAGAAATATAAATAACATAAATAAATAAACATAAATAAAATAACTTAAATAAAATACTTAAATAAATATTTACAGAGAATTGGGTGATAGTCGATTTATCAGGGATTCTAAATCATAGGATTCATGTTCTACCTTTTTAGTTTATGTTGTCAATCTAGGGATATTTGAAGTTAGGCTAGGCCACTCTCGTGGAACTAGTCACTGTGTCAGACCCACTCTCGTGGCGACCTTCATGCATTAAACTCATCCCATCATCGATTACTCTTATTTGTGAGAGACACATCGATTGGCGTTGTCACACTACCAACCGATTAACCAAGTGTTTAGCTTGCGTTAGAGTGTGTCTAAGACGAAGAGTGAATGATAGATCTATTTCTAGAATACAATCTCACTCTCATGGTGATGTATTCCTGAGATCATAATCTAACTTTGGCCACAATTAGATTAGCTTTAAGATACTCTATCAAACAACAAACTTGACCATAGCTAATACTCTCTAATATTCAGATCTGAAGTCTTAACCCACTATCGTGGTGCTAAAAGCTTCTATTCATATAACCTCTCGATTATAACCTTAAACATCTCCCATAGGATATGACTTAGCATTAAGATTGAATATTAGAGTAGCTAGATCGTTCAAAAACAAACGAACATATTGAAAGTCCTATGAAGTAGATACCATCATCGACTCGTGGTCTAAAAGATCTACTCCCTTATCTCTCTGCGAGGTTACAGAAGAGATAGGGCATATGTATAGAAAAACGAAAGATAACAAACTAAATTAAGAACTGAAAGTAAATCAAAGTATAAACATATACAAAAGCATAAGAGAGAAAGAAAAACCTAAAAAGAAGAACTCTTTATTGAAGATGAGACAAAATGTGGCTAGAGAGTCTAAGCTTGTTTCTAGTGAGAATACATGAGTTTATATAGAGTTTAGGAATCTTAGAAGAGTCTAGGGCGTCCTTAAAAGGTTCTGGAAGACATTAACTCGCACAACCAAAGTTTCCATATCTTGCATTTTGTAAAAACGAAAGTTTCCATTTATGCCCAACGAGTCAGCATCGACCAGCCTGGGTCGATGCTCTTGGTCAATGTTGAGGCTCAGGGAGAGCATCGATCACTCACGGTCGATGCTTGCGTCGATAGTCTTCGCTGGCTCAAGTCGCCGCCTGGTCTTGTATGTCGGCTCCTGAGCATCGACCACTCTTAGTTGATGCTAGGGCCGCTGCTTCCTTTGTGAGGCTCTTGAGATATCTCTTCATGATGTTCTTGGCCCGAGCAAGTAACTCCAAAGTTCATATGGCTTCTTAAGGCTCCAAAACACTCTAAAAGTGTATGATTTCCTCAAAGTACCTATAAACACATAAACAAATGCAGATGCACTAAAACTATCCTAAATGTTGGTTAGAACATATAAAACTAAGTTAAATGTATGCAAGAAAATATGTAAAATATGATGCTATCAACTCCCCAACTTGATAATCTATCCCTTGTAGGTAATCTGTTCAAATAAGAAAGCCAAGAAATAAAAGAAAAGCGCGGTATAAAGATTTATAAAGATTTTAGATTACTTGTTACAAATACATAAACTAATAACACCAAACTTTAATAAAGTTTTGAAAAATCTTAATTAAATAACAATAGAATCTTCATAACATTTAAATCTTTAAAAATCTATCTAAATACATAAACCAATAACATCCCTTAAAAATTTATTAGTGGCACGGATTCTTAAAGACATATAGATATGTTAGGAATATACACCATTTAAAAGCAAAAAAACAAATGGTACTCTTAAACATTTAGTACGAAAAGTATATAAAAACGGTTCAAAAACAATAGTCCTCAGTAATCCACTCAGTTGCCCCGAGATGGCAAATGCTGATAGTGGCATGATCCATCGTAACAGTAGTGTTTAACGCTACAAACACACAATTATCTAATGTAGGAGGACAAGAGAATGCAATCTCCAGAAAAGCCAACTCACACTTTGACAAGCTTATGAGCCCCCCAAGAAAGCGGGGTGAAAAAGAACATGTCGTTTGAGCTCCATATGTGCAGAACATCTCTTGTGTAACACTCCGACACCGTGGATTTAGCCAACTCTGGTAGATTAAAAGTGTGTAACTTCCATTGCAATTTCCAACAAAACTGCATTATCGCATGTGACAATCTACGCTCTGTGGCTTGAGCTAAACAATATAACTCACGAGGCTCCTCAACAAAATCTGAAAACCCTATTCCTCAATCTCGACCAAACTGTCCTGAACACAATCACCGCAAACTCAATGAGTCAGCATCGTTAGATGGCTAATTAACGTTGTTAAGGGTTTTGTATGAATCAGTTAAAGTTTACATAGTTCATGATTAAAATTTAAAATATTTGAATGTTCGTGTTGCTAAATGCAGGGTATCATAGTTCAGGTATGAAAAAGCGTATCGCAAATTGTTTGGGTCGATTATGGCCGTTTTTCCGTTTTTGAAGTTGAATTATGTTTTCATTTTTTTGTTTGGGTACATTTTCAAGTTAAAGTAAGTATCTCTTTATATAGAAGAAATGGTCGTCGGAAATCAGTCGGAACGTCGTCGAAAACGTCATATTTTAAAGTTGTAACGGCTACATGATTTTCCGACGAATTTTCAACTACGCTTGTCGGAAATTTGTCCAAATTGAAAAATTGTGTTGGTCAGCATATGATCGGGAATAGTTTCCAACCCGATTTCTGACCATTTGTTTCGATGAAGTTCTGATCACGTTTTCGTAGTAGGAAATTCTAATTAAATTCAATTGGTCGGATTTTTTTTTAATATTTCCTACTGAATTCTGACGACCATTGTAGTCGTCAGAAATCGGACAGCAATTAGTCGGAAGATGGTCGTAATTGTTCCGACCACGATTTTCATTGGAACATGTTGGAATTTTGCATGTTTTTTTGTAGTGTGCGGGTGATTGTAAATCTTTTAGGTTCTAGATTTTTTTTAAAAAAAACATTCAATTTTAAATTTAGAAAATCATTTGACATACAGCAAAACAAAAACTTGTTGTCAAATTGTTAATATTTGTTTTGTTTCCCCAAAATTTTATAAAATAAATATTCACATAATCCCCAAAAAGTTGTTGTCAAATTGTTAATATTTGTTGTCATTAGCTAATGGTATTCAATACAAGGATGTATCTTCATAAAAATTTGCGGGTCATAGTCATAAACGGTGACCTCAAAGCCACTAACATACTCGTTGATGCTTATTAACACAACAAAACTGAGACTTTGATTATGGGACTATATATGTCAATGGAACTTTTTTCCATGTACTATTATTATATATGGGTCCTGTCCTTTGTTTTTATCAACAGCTAAGTGACTTTAAACTTGTTTTTCTTCTGATAGGGACAGTCAATTTATGTCCTTTGTTTAATTATTAATAAACCATAAACAAAAATTAATATAAGTGGTTATTGGATGACCACTAAGTTTTATAAAAGCATCTTTGAGATTAAACGAAGACTTTTTAATAGAGTGAGAAAGAGACTTGAAAGGAGCATAGCTTTTTCTAGAGATCCCAGAGTCAATGGAACATTTTTCCATGTAATATTATTAGAACGGTCCTGTCTCTTTGTTTTTATCAACGACTAAGTGGCTTTAAAACTTTTTTTATAGTCAATTTCTGTCATTTGTTTAGTTATTTAACTAATAAAGCGTAAAAAATCAATTTAATTTTAATTGGATGACCACTAAGTTTTAGAAGAGCATCTTTCAGATTAAACGAAGACTTTTTAGTGGAGAGAGAAATAGACTTGCAAGATCTCCGATTCAGTTTTTTCTTCTTCTTTCTTCTTTCTTCTTTCTTCTTTCTTCTTTCTTCTTGTAGTATACGACCATGGAATCTGAGGGAGTGTCACTACCGTTTATCCACGAGCATCTTATGATGCCTTGGAATGATCTGCGGAAAGGTGATTGTTGTGGACGCTTTGAAGCTATCAGTGATGGCTATTACTGCAAAAGCTGTGACTTCTTTGTTCACAGGAAATGTGGCGAGTCCCCTGAATATATCGAACACCCATCTCACTCTGTTCACTCTCTGAAGCTTCAAAGTAAACCAGACCATTTATGTAATTTATGTGGAAGGGACATCAAGAATTTATTATTCTATCGTTGTCAGATATGTGACTTCGACGTAGATCTATACTGTGCCAAGTACCCACCACCGGAGGTGATTGATATTTCTGAGATGCATCACCACAAGCTCACCCTTCTCAAGGACCACAAGCTCACCTTTATCAAAGAAGAGATTGAGTTCGACTGCAACGCTAAATGTGGGAAGGATGGGGAAGGGTTTCGTTACACATGCCATGAATGTGATGTAGCCTTCCATGTGGATTGCGTATGGAATCCGCCGGAAGCAAAACACCTGTCAGAGGTAAACCACACTTACCACCCCTTACATCCTCTTAAGCTCCACACAGGTCTACCACCGGACTATTCTGATGGAAAATGTCGTCTTTGCGGGACAGAGATTGGTAGATTGTTTTATCATTGTTCTGCTTGTAACTTCAGCTTGGATATGCGTTGTGTTTTGAACCCACCACCGCAATCTGTTATGGATTTGAAAGTTCATGCTCACCAACTCATCTTTCGCCCAAGACTTGATTCTTTTACATGTAATGCTTGCGGGTTGAGTGGAGATCGCAGCCCTTACATATGTGTTCAATGTGATTTCATGATACATCAAGAGTGTCTTGCCCTTCCACGCCTCATAAACATCAATCGGCATGATCACCGTGTTTCTCGCACTTTTGTTCTTAGTGTTGTGAATTCTGTATGTGGAGTTTGTCACCAGAAAGTGGATTGGACTTGGGGCGGTTTTTCTTGTAAGAGGTGTCCTCAGTATGTCGTTCATTCGAAATGTGCTACTAGACAGGATGTGTGGAACGGGAAAGAACTCGAAGGAGTACCTGAAGAGACAGAAGATATAGAGCCATATGTGGTAATAGATGCCAACACAATACAATATTTCAGCCACAAAGAGCATTACCTAAGATTCCACGTTAATGGTTTTCTCTGGGAGGAAAACAAGCGGTGCTGCTCTTGCACCCGCCCCATTTGGTTCCAATCCTTCTATGGCTGTATCGATTGTAATTTCACTCTTCACCAAAATTGCGCTGAATCTCCTAGAAAGAAATGGCATGTGCTACACAATGACCGGCTTACTTTAGTTACAAGCGTGGCTGAATTCTTTTGGTGCGGAGCTTGTAGAAGAATGTCCAATGGTTTCATTTACCAGTGTGGGGGTATGAAGTTAGATGTTTTGTGCGGTTCAATTTCTGAGCCTTTTGTCCATCCTAGCCATCCCCATCATCCGTTATATTACATTCCACAAGAGAATGGAAAACAATGCTATAGTTGCAACCAGTGGGCATCTCATGTGCTTACGTGCATTGAAAGTGGTTGTGGATTTGTCTTATGCTTTAAATGTGCCACTTTACCACAAGTGGTAAAGCATAGAGTAGACGATCATCCCCTCTCATTATGCTATGGCGAAAAGGCAAGTGGCATATACTGGTGTGACATTTGTGAGAAGGAAACGAATCCAAAGTCATGGTTCTACACGTGTAAAGATCACCGAGCTAGTTTGCATACAGAGTGCGTGCTGGGAGACTTTTCAGGGCTCATGACAAGAAGCACAATCAATGTTTTTAACATATCATTTGAGGTGGTGCTCAATAATAGTATATCTCGTCCATTTTGCAGGGTGTGTAAGTCGCATTGCATGTACCCTATCGTCTTGAAGATGCTTGGTACCTCAAAACCATACATTTGCTCTTTCACCTGCATAGAGTATTTTAGGATTATGAAGAAAAAACGAGAGATGTATTTGAAGATAAAATAAAGTTTGTGAAGCCAAGATTTTCGTTTAGAATTCAGCTATTCTTTAATTAAAAGTTTATTTTCACTATGAGTTGCTTTCTTTTTTGTATTACTAGAATTTTTAATGACATTATTTCAACTTTCATATGATCAGGTGGGCATAATTCTCACCTCGTCCTGTCATGTTCCTTCGTATTTCCTATCCTGAATTTCTGTTATATACGGAAATACATTTTCATATGGTACTTCAATTCCCATTTGGAAACAAGATGGGACTGGAGAATTTTCAAAATCTTATCTTGGACAAGTTATAAGTTAAATATGATATTTTACATATAATTATGTATATACCATATAATAGTAAAACATAAAAAATATAGAATATTATACACAAACATAATATTAAATTTCCTAATTTTTCCAAGACGTTACCTAAGTAACATATTAAACATATTTCATATTGTTTTAAATTCTATTTTGTCCTGTAGAAATTGAAAGTTTTTAGTTTATTTTGATATATTATAACTAGGTGGTTTATATTTAGTGGATTAATTTATTCTATATGTCATTAGCTAATGGTATTCAATACATGGATGTTCATGCAGACATTGCAATGAAAAGGTACAACTAGATTGGGCTAATACGGTACAAGGTCATCCAAGTGATTGCTTGAGGGATTATGTATCTTCATAAAATGTCACTTTGATTATGGGACTTTTATATATGTCAATGGAATTTTTTCCATCCTCTTACTAATATTTGGGGAATAATCAATTTAAAATAATATTTAAATTCTAAAAAATTACATATAATACCATTAGTTTTAAGAACTAACAAAAAAAAATCGTTAAGGGTAATACTGTCTAAATACTTAATCAAGTTTTACTATTAAAAATATATATTTAAAAATAAAATCTTCACAAAATATATTTTTAATTTTATTCAGATTACACTTAATTAATTTTTACTACTTTAAAATACATATTTGAAAATAAAATCTTCACAAAATATATTTTCAGTTTTATTCAATTTTTTTAAATTAATCAATTAGTGAAACGAAAATTTAATTTAAAAAGCAGTAAATAAATAAATTAATAATAACTAAGTCATAGATTCTAAAATAAATAAATAAATAAAATTATAAGTGTACGTTATTTTTAATAGATATTTGGTATAAAAAGTTATAAAAATCTTAATCTATAAAAAATAGATTTTTTTACTCATAATTTTTATTATTTAATAATAATACATCTTGAAGTTAGTATAAAAATGATATATACTTAATATTAATATGTTTCTTTAAATGAAATCAAATAGTTGAAGTTAATATCCTTTTATTAATACTTGGAAAGTACAGTTATAAAAATAATATTTAATTTATTGAATAAGAAATAATAACCTAATTCAAAATTACTATTATAATATTAAAATTAGCTCACCCTTGATCGGTCCAGTTTGATTGTGACGCTAAATGTGGGGAGGATGGGGAAGGGTTTCCTTACAAATGCCATGAATGTGATGTAGGCTTCCATGTGGATTGCGTATGGAATCCGTCGGAGGCAAAACACCCGCCAGAGGTAAACCACACATACCACCCCTTACATCCTTTTAAGCTCCACACTGGTCAACCACAGACTATTTTGATGGTAAATGTCGTCTTTGCGCAAGAAAAATTGATGATAGATTGTTTTATCATTATTCTGCTTGTAACTTCAGCTTGGATCTGCGTTGTGTTTTGAACCCACCACCGCAATCTGTTCTGGATTTGAAAGTTCATGCTCACCAACTCATCTTTCGCCCAAGACCTGATTCTTTTACATGTAATGCTTGCGGGTTGAGTGGAGATCGCAACCCTTACATATGTGTTCAATGTGATTTCATGATACATCAAGAGTGTCTCGCCCTTTAACGCCTCATAAACATCAATGGGCATGATCACCGTGTTTTTCGCACTTCTGTTCTTGGTGTTGTGAATTCTGTATGTGGAGTTTGTCACCAGAAGGTGGATTGGACTTGGGGCGGGTATTCTTGTCAGAGGTGTCCTGACTATGTCGTTCATTCGAAATGTGCTACTAGAAAGGATGTGTGGAACGGGATAGAACTGGAAGGAGTAACTGAAGACACAGAAGATATAGCGCCATATGTGGTAATAGATGACAACACAATAAAACATTTCAGCCACACACATAACCTAAGATTCCACGTTAATGGTCTTCTCTTGGAGGAAAACAAGATGTGCAGTGCTTGCACCCACCCCATTTGTCTCCAATCCTTTTATGGCTGTATCGATTGTGATTGTGATTTCATTCTTCATCAAAACTGTGCTGAATCTCCTAAAAAGAAATGGCATATGCTACACAATGACCGGCTTACTTTAGTTACAAGCGTGGTCAGTCACTTTATATGTCGAGCTTGTAATAGAAACTCCAATGGTTTCATGTACCAATGTGGGCGTATTGAGTTAGATGTTCAGTGCGGTTCAATTTCTGAGCCTTTTGTCCATCCTAGTGATAAAGAACAAACTCACAACCCAAATTCACCCAAGTCTCCGATCAATGTTCCATAAAACAAAGAACGAAATGCTAACAAGCAAAGAACCCGAAAAGAAGAAGAGATTCTTAGACTTGAAAACACGAATCCACCATTAAAGGCTTCAAGAAACACTCAGAGAAAAGAAAGAAAACGAAATCTTTATTGATCAAATCGGAATGAATCTTGTTACAAAATCGTTCTCTGCTTTTAAAGAAAAAGAACAATTAATGACTAACAAAACTTTCTTATCGACTCAACCTAAGCTATACACGAGTCCGCGTCTTAACCTTCATTAAATCTTGAACGTCCACGACTCTTCTAATCTGAGCCGTTGATACTTCTTCATCTCTTTGTTCTGTATCACCTAGCCATCCCCATCATCCCTTATATTATATTCCACCAGAGGGACCAGAAAGAAAACAATGCAATGGTTGCAACACGGGCGAGTTCATGTGCTTACGTGCATTGAAAGTGGTTGTGGATTTGTCTTATGATTCCATTGCGCCACTTTACCACAAGTGGTAAAGCATAGAGTAGACACCATCTTCTCTCATTATGCTATGGCGAAAAGGCAAATGGAAGATACTGGTGTGACATTTGTGAGAAAGAAACGAATCCAAAGACATGGTTCTACACGTGTAAAGACCACCGAGCTAGTTTGCATACAAAGTGCGTGCTGGGAGACGTTTCAGGGCTCATGCCAAAAAGCACAATAAATTATCTTGGCAAATCATATGAGGTGGTGCTTAATAATAGTACTATATCTCGTCTATTTTGCAGAGTGTGTGATTCGCATTGCATGTACCCTATCGTCTTCAAAATCCTTGGAACCACAAATCTATACGTTTGCTCTTTCGCCTGCATATGGGGTTGAGGGTTTACACGATGTCGATGAGCAAAATGAAGATAAATTAAAGTTTGTGGAGCTAAGATTTTCGTTTAGAATTCAGTTATTATTCAATTAAAAGTTTATTTTCACTATGAGTTGCTTTGCTTTATGTATTACTAGAAATTTTAATGACATTATTTCAACCTTCATAATTCTCATCTCATCCGGCCCCATTATGTCCTGTTCCGTTCCATTTCCAATCCTGAATTCCTGTTCCATACAAAAATACATTTTTTATATGATACAAACTTTCAATTCCCGTTTGCGAACGAGACACGACGGAAATGAGAATTCCCGAAATTCCATTTGAGAGAAGTTATAGATAAAATATAATATTTTATACATAATTATGTACATACCATATAATAGTAAAATATTAAAAATATAGAATATTATACACAAACATGATATTAAATTTTCTAATTTTTCCAAGATGTTATCGTAGTTACATATTAAATATCTTTCACACAATTATCTGATGTAGGGGGACAAGAGAATGCAATCTCCAGAAAAGCCAGAAGAGAAGGAAAAATCAAGGAAGTTGGCTGAGGAAGAAGAGAAGAAGAAAACAGAGAAGGAAGCGAAAAAGAAGAAGAGAGCAGAGGAAGCAGAGAAGAAGAAGACAGAGGAAGAAGAGAAGAAAGTGAAGGGGGCGGAGGAAAATGGTATCAACTAAAAATATTTCAGCGAAGTTACAACTAAAAATTGTCCAAAAATTATAGTGCAAGGTTATATACTTTGCATGTTGCAACATAAATTTTAAATTAGAATTTTTAAATATAGAAATATTTATATTTATAAAAAATTTCATTTTGTTATTATGATATATATAATTATTTTGTTATAGACGTTAATGATATATATATATATATATATATATATATATATATATATTTGCTTTTGTGTACAATGACACCAATAACAACATTCATTATTTTATTATGAAATTAATTTTATTATTATTTCCATTTAATAAGATCTACATCAAAGATTATTTCCATTAGGGTTTGAAGGAGAACAGAGAATAAGAAGACAAGATTTTTCGGTTAATTTAGACTCGAGATCCTTTGGAACCTATAAGAACTTATCAGAAATCTTGGTAGGAATAATCACGGGTGTTGCATCAGCCAATCTCGCCTGTTCTGTGTAACTCACCCAGTAAGGTGCAGGAATTATAACCTACAAAATATAATTCACTGTTATAAACAAAATCATATCGAAAGGAAACAAAAATGCTCGAAAGAAGAGTTGCTTAAATTACTTCATCGCCGGGAGAACAAACTGCAAGCACTGCTTATAAGATACTTTGTTTAGCTCCATTGCTAACCAATATCTGATCCATCGCATAAGACAATCCATTCTCCTCTGAAAAAACGAATACAAACATCTTGAGTCCATTGCGGCATAAAGGAATTACAAGCAAAAGTGTTTCTTTTACCTTTTAACTTGCGACATATTGCTTCTCTGAGTTTCGTAATACCTGCATTTTGCATATATCTAATGAAAACTTATACGTATCAATTGTAATTTAGAAGTCTAAACAAAAATGAAAAGATAATTGTTTCGTCAGAACAGCAAAATGTCAATAGCAAAACAAATTTCTTCTTTTTGATACACAATTGTTAGTTTAAACAAAAATAAAAATAACAAAAATGTAAAATTGATAATTTTCAGTTTTTAAGTAAAATGTCAAAATAGTAAAAAAGACAACTTTCTGGTAATTATCTATATAAAAATGTAAATTTGCTAGTTTCCAGTTTTAACAAAAATATCAATAACACAAAAGACAATTTTTCGATTATGTTAATTTTCCAATTTAATATTGTAGTAGTTTGGTTATAAATACAATAATTTAAACTCTAATATTGTAGTAGTTTGGTTATAAATACAATAATCTAAACTCTCAACCATTCATCTTCTTGATCATTTTTTAGTTTTGTTTATTCTTCATATTAAATTCAGAAAAATAAATTCAGGAGTTCGTCTTACTCTACATAAGTTAGATAAAAATCATGTTTATAGTCGTACTATAGTACGCGTTCTTAAAAAATGGGAAGCTAAGATAATTAAAGCAAATAATATATTCATGGGAATGAAGTTATTATTAGTTCATGGAAAGATAATATTTTATATTAGTGTTTAATTTACTTGATTTTTGTGGAAAATAATATTTTAAATATTTACTTAATTTCAAATTTATTTTGTTATTCACAAGAAAATACAAATCAAAGTTTTGTGCATCATTTTCTTCTTAAAAAATTTGACTATCAATCTATTTATAAAATATAATTTTATATGAATATACATAAAATGTAATATAATATTATAGTATATAATATTATATTACATTTTATGTATATTCACATTATGTACTATGATATTATGTAATATAAAATGTAATATAATATAATAGTATAATATTGCGTCAACAATCATTCTGGGATGTCAAATGTGCAACAAAGGGTTCCTGGATATGGCGTAAGCTCTTGCAAATTCGTGACATTGCTAAGAACTGTTTGTCATACGAAGTTCGTGACGGTAACACAACAAGATTCTGGTCGGACTCATGGTGCGGCCTGGGATGCTTATTCAATGTTGTAGGTGCTGTTGGGATTCAGATATTGGGACTGGGACGTAATGCTCGTGTTGTGGATGCAACTCATGATGGCGTTTGGCGGATCAGGGACTGTCGTCAACCTGCAATGAATGCGATTATTCAACATATCCGAAGTCTACAACCCCCTTTTCAAGCAGCTGGCTCAGATATTGTTAAATGGAGACACAATGAAAATGATTTCAAGAACACCTTCTCTGCCAAGGCTACATGGTCCCAAGTCCGTCTTCGACATCCTCCAATGTCTTGGGCAAAACTTCTCTGGTTCCCTTATGCGATTCCACGCTACACCTTCATAACATGGCTGGCGCTAAGGGACAGACTCTCAACAGGTAGCAGAACTTCGACTTGGGGTGCTCCTCAAGCATGCCCTTTTTGTGGAGAACGCAACGAAACGCGCGATCATCTCTTCTTTGCTTGTCACTATGTCTTCAACATATGGTCTTCACTTTGCAGCAAGCTATATGGTCGGCTACCTACTCCGGATTGGTCTTACACAATTGCTTCCCTATTAAACAATCGCAAGAACCGCATGGACAACACTCTTTACAGGATGATTTTCCAAACAACAATATATCAAGTATGGAGAGAACGCAACAGCAGGATTCACAATTCGAAAAGCCTCCCATACGCAAGATTGACTATCATCATTGCCAAATCAATCCATGATCGAATTCTCTCACGATATCACCTCAGTCCTGATGACGCTTCTAAGCTTGGGGAGCGTTGGAAAGAACTCTTCCCAACTGGTTTTGACTCTTCTAGGCCACAATCTCTGTGACTATCTCTTATATGTCCCTGTTTTAGCTAGTAATTGTTGCTTAAAAGCTTTTGTTTTATGGCTTATTTTGTTCTAAATTTTTCTCTCGTTTCATTTGTATTTTAAAGTTATGACCCATTTGTAAATAACCACTTTTAAATGAATATTACATTTCATCAAAAAAAAAAAATAGTATAATATTATATATAGCGTTGAAAAATAATATTATATTATATTTGTTTTTTTTTTTGCTATTGATATTTTTGCTCTTATGAACGAGATGTTTGATGAGGCATGACTAAGTAAATAAGAATTGTTTTTCATGATCAAATAATGACTAATTAGTATTGAAAACATATTGCGATTATTATATTATTGTCATTCTTGGATATAACATTGTAGAACTAACGTAATTTTAAAAATACAACTAAACGTCGACAAGGAAAAAAAAAGACGGAAAACAACTAAACATCAAACGATTAACATAAATATTTTAATTTGTGGCAGGAGGAATTGCGCCCGCAAGTCGTGAACATTGGTCTTTCAACATAGGAGGAAAAAATGGATTAAATGGAATTATTGGCATACAATTGGCTTCACCTTCCAAAAATGCTTTGCAGCAAGCGGGACCAATGTTGCCGAGTCGTCCAGTCAATATGGCTTGAGAAATTTCCGTAATACATTCTGGAATATTGACTACTGATGACCAACATTTTGTTATATCGGGTAATCCTGGCATACCGGGATTGGGTTGGAATGGAAAAGGAAACGGAAATTGTGGTAATTGAGCATTTGTAGAGACGGCAAGACAAATGATCACTAGAAGAAGAACAACATTCTTGATGGACATATTGAGAAAACTTAGAATTGAAAAGATAACTCTTTGTGAAGTTTGTTTTTGATTGATGAACAATAACGAGATCATTGCCCGTTTATTTATACCAAAAAAAACATGTTATGGTATTAATTATCAAGATCAAAACGTCTTTGAGCTTTTGTCGAGTCTTTAATTAGCCGTTTTCAAATCAAAACCTCCAAGGATAAAACGACCGACATTAATTAAGTAATATTTAGAAGAAGTGGAATATAACCGATGGCCGATAACTAAACCGGTACATCTCAATGAATTAAAAACGGCATGAAATTATAATGAAATGATATTTTCGTGTCGTGATGGACAGCCGGGACAAAGTGGCCCAAAATTATGATGTTCCCGTGATAATTCCAAGTAAGTATTGCTTCTTATTGATTTTCCTCTAAATGAATTTGGGAAAAAAAAACTCAAAGCGAGTCCATAAAATAATCAACGGTTGACTTTGCCTTTGAATTATTAGTTCTTGCATTTTTAAAAGAAATGGTCCACTAATAACTCAACCGGCCATAGTTCCCGAATATTATAACAACTCTCTCTCACATTTTAAAGAAGGGTAGAAAAATCGTGATTTCCATTCATCTCCATAGTGAACTTTCGGAAGTGATAAATAACCCATTGAGCATCAACGCCAATCTCTATGTTCCCATTCTAAACACATCTCCAAATATACCATGCAATCCTACAGTTTTGTAAAATGATGTGATCATAGACAAATATATATATATATATATATATATACATACTTTCAGAGAATGGGAACTCCCTCCAAAGACCATAATTAATATTGATAACATAAGCGAAAGAAGTAATCATGCTCTAGATGAGCTTAAGTTATTTTTGTTACCGTATGTTTTTCCGTGAGTTTCTATTGATTTTACGAGTGAGATTATTTGTGGAAGGCTATGGATATGACTAAACAACCCACGACAAATTAACAATTATCACAAATCCCAAAAATCCTATTCATGTAAATCTCTCCAATATTTTTGTAATAATCAAATCCATACAATTAAACCTAGATGTGTGGAAACAATAACTCAAGTAAAAGAACTTAAGAGATGTCAAGAGTGTCTTTAACCGAGACTCTATATGTATATCGTAAACAGATATATAGAACCAAACGTCACTACTTAATTTTTGTAGATAAGGCCAATGTTAGAGATGTCAATTACGGCCAAAGTCCGAAGCAGTCCGGCCCGGCCATAAAAGATACCGGATTCAGTTTTAGATATATAAGTCCAAAAAAATGGGCTTTCCAAAGTATAGGGTCTTTTAGGCTGACCCCAACCGGATTCGGACTAGGCTGAAAAACTCGAATTTATCCAATGTGATAGACTTTTGACTAAAAAAATTGTTTAAACAATGTCACATGTATAAAATGTATAAAAACTTGATTTACATTTACAGTTACAACTAGATAAACTGTTATTTATTTGATATTAACGTGTTAAGCTGAACATAATAGTTCAACGAATTGAAAGTGCTAAGACTATTGAAACAATGAGTGACATGTTGGTTCAAACGTGAAATGAATTGGTTAACGTTGACAAGATTCAAAAAATTAATTGAGATAAATATCAAAAATATATTTTCTCGATCTAATAATCATATTCTTTTTATCGTGATTACTAGTTAGTTCATTAAAATCTCCCACTATATATAGGCCGTAGTTCCGACCGGTTGGAACCTAATCGAGATAACCTATCCCAAACCAAATCCCTCATTTTTATCCATGAATCTCAATAAAAAAATTATTGAAAGCTTTCTTCAAATGTTTCATTTATATGTATTGCTCGAGAGAAAAACCCTAAGTTTTATTTTATTATTACAAATTACAAAACATAGCCAATCCACCGTTAAACCTCCGAGATTGAACCGTATATTAATTATTATAACCAAAAATGCAACTGAAGCTTGCGTAAATATTTAAGTTGTTGCTTAGTATATCGGCGTTTGTCCCGAGGATACTTATAGATAATATTCTTATAGGACACAGTGAAGTGTATAATCACAATTTATGAACGAGTCAGGCATGAAGGCATGGTTTCATAGCGGTGTAGACGGACACGGTAAAGTGTATGATCGATCTGAGTTTGATATTTTGGAAGTCATACTTACTCAACTACGTTTTGGTCAAACTTGGATTTTCTGAATAATGTGATGTGTCAGATTTGTCTCTTGGAAAATTTTGATTAAAAAATCTAAAAGATCTACTTTTCCAAAGGATGATATATATATATTCATACAAGAGGAGCCGTTATCTCAATATTCATTTATTTTAGGGGTTTTTTTTCCTAAAATGCCATTTGATCAAAAACTTTCATGAAATACCATAGGGGGCAAATGTTCAAAAAATACCACATTTACTAGAAACAACAAAAAATCTGGAGTTAGCATTGTGAAGACGAAACTCATCCACTCATCATCTTCCTCATACGCCAAAAAAAAAACACAACAAAAAAAACTTCACTTTCTCTTTCGACTCCTCTATCTCTCTCTCTACCATTCTCGCTCTCTCTGAAAATCTCTTTGGAAAAAGAAGAAATGAAGATAGATCTCACAGTTGCCGGCGTCAGATTTTATGATCCTGAGAATTAAGTTTTTGGTGGGATTTCCGCAGAATTGGTAGTAGCGGTTGTTTTGTATCTCATCCAATGATGTATTATTCAAAATTTAGGGCGAACTGTGGGAAATTTTTAAGTTTTTTTTTGTTTCTTCTGGTTCAGAACAAGGGGAATGGAGGAGAAGACGGAAGAAACGGTGGCAGGTGAAATACCAAAAGCCGCGAACAACAGCCAAGGCAGGAGAAAACGGTAAATAACAAACACTTGTGATTTCAAAAAATGTGTGTAAAAGATTGTAGAGATGTATGAAATAGAAGGTGCCGGAATAGTGAAATTGCTGGAGAGACAGACGCAGAATGGTGTGGGAAAAAATACTAAGCAATGGACAAGAATTTATGCAGTGGATATGAGATTCTACGAAATACACATATAATTTATAAGAAAAATATGTCCACAATTTTTTTATGTCTGTTGGTATCGGGTGGACATAGGATTTTTGTAGTGTTATGTCCACGGGAAAAATGTTATGTCCATGAGAAATAGGTTATGTCCACTAGAAATAGGTTATCCTTGGATCCGATATCATGTTTATCGTTGACCTGGATGTGTCATAAGGCCCACTGAACAGAACAAATGGTTGGTCGAGCAATTGTTTAAAAAAATTTCATGTCCACGCGAAACGTATTATGTCCACGAAGAACTGTATTATGTCCACGAGCAAACAATATTATGTTCACGAGGAAAGGAATTATGTCCACGATAAACAATATTATGTCCATGAGTAAACATATTATGTCCACAAATAAAACATAATATGTCCATGATAAACGTGTTAAGTCCACAAGGGACATGTCCGTTGTGGACATAATTTACAGAAGCGTAAGAATAGGCAATCATATTTATGTCCATGATAAACAATATTATGTCTACGAGTAAACATATTATGTCCACAAGAAAACATAAATATGTCCACGAGAAATGCGTTACGTCCACGAGGGACATGTCCGCTGTGGACATAATTTACAGAAGCTTAGGAACAGAGAAGATGATGAGATTGAGAAATTTGAGCTTCAATGACCGCGGCGTGTAGCTATCTCACCTGTCATTTGTCTATTCTACTCCGCCACGACCGCAGCGTCTCCGTCTCTGCCGGTGGCTCCGACCATACCTAGCGCCGCTTCTTGCATATTATTGACCCAAGACTATGACATCGTTAGTATTGGTCATGTACGCGGCTGAGAAAGCGTAAAAAGACAAGTGATTCCTCGGCGCCGGAGATCGGATCAGCGAAAGACGAAGATGGAAAATCGGGAAGAGGACATTGGATGTGTCTTTTGTTGTTGTTTATTTTTATTTATTTATTTTTTTTCCGGTAATTGTCATTTGTAGAAGAAGAAGATGCTTCTTCTGCTGAAAACATGGAGGGTAACATTGTCTTAAGGCGTTTTAGTCATTTGGCTTAGCATACCAGTAACAAATATGGCATTTTTCGAGATTTTGTCTTGTAGTGGTATTTTTAAAATTTTTTATTCGAAAATGACATTTCAGGTAATATTTCCTTTATTTTATGTACATAAGACTTAGTAAAAAATTCATCAAAACATGACTAAAGGTGGTTTGTGAGAATCCAACAATCTCGTACATATAATGATGACAGTCTCCTTTTTTTTTTTTTTTATAAAGTAGAGGATGATCACTTTCAAACCATGCTAAATATTTTTTGGGAACTATGACAAAGTTTTGGGATAAAGAAATAATTTTTTAAGTCAATAGTGATGTTTAGAAAAATATACCTAACTATACAAAGAACAATTGAAAAGAATACCTAAGAGTCCGAACAATTTGAAATATTCAAAAAGAGTCCAGCTTCCCTTAAAAAATCAAAACGACAGCACGTGCTTCCACAAAATTAAGAACCGGGACGTGATCTCGTTGTGTTTGATATTCTTTTGGCTGAATTTGTAATCTCCCCTCTACATAGGATCGTCAAACCACATCTCCCCACACTTACGTTTTCTTCAATTAGCTTACCCAACTACCATGATTTAAACCACACCTCATGTACTTTTTAATTTGTTTATAATTCTCCCTATCGCGAAATTTTGAATCAAAAAATACGGTTCTTATACTCCTTAACCGGATTTTGGTGGTAAACCGGTTTTTTAACCCGGTTATTCTTCTTTGTCTTCTCAAAATTTAGGGCTCTTATGCCTCTGAAACTTATTATTAAAGATGCCTTGTTTCTTCCTTTCTTCATCCCAATCAACCTCATCCAATTCACTATCCGAATCAGATGACTCTTCACGCCTATTTAATTCACCATCATCTTTCAAATTCTGTTTTTAAGCTTCTCGATAAACGGCTCAATACCTAAGTAATCCTCTTCGTCTTCGGCATCAATGTCTTTGTAATCACACTACAAAAAAAATGTACATTGATAGCAGGTCACGATAGCACGATTTCTCTAACTGCTATTGAAGATGAGTTTGTAATTTTGGTTGTAATCGATAGCATTAGAATAACGCTAAGATAGGATTTCATTACGCGGGAACCTAAAATTACTTTTTCCGCCGAACACTTAGCCAAAATTTGCAACTTTTAATAATATCAGGAACCATCGTGACCAAAAAAAAAAACACAATAGCAGGAACCTAAGGGGCGATGAAGAAGACGATTCTGTAAAACCCTAGATCTTAGTTCGCTTCAGCGCCGCCGTGAGAGTTGAGTCAGGTTCCTTCTTCTTGGGTTAGATCTAGGTTCTCACAGCCATTACTCTCTTTTCCCTCTTTCTCGATAAATCATAAGACAGACGAAGCTCTTTTCCCTCTTTCTCGATTACTTTCGCCGCCGTCGTAGTTCAAGCTCGCCGCGACCACTGACCCTTTCGCCGCGATTCGAAGGCAAGTCTTTCTTACTTCAATTTCTCCCTTCTTTTATAGCTGTCGTGAATCTAAGCAACATTACTTGGTGTGTTGTTTTATAAGTTTCGATTTTAGGGTTTACCTGATTCGATTCTTCAAAAGCCTTTGTTCTTCAATTTGGAACAAATTTTTCACATTAAGGTATTTGGTATTTGATTTAGGCGTAGCTGGATAAGTAGAATGAACAATTTTTATTTCAAAGTTCAGATTGTTTGATTTAGGCGATGCATATTTCATATTAGATACATTACTACATATGCATATTATTGACAAATTATGAATGAACATGCATGTTTGGTTTAGAAACTTCATATGCTCTCTCACGATACTTTACGCATCTGTTCTGATTTTTTGAATTATATCTTCATCTTTCTCGATACTTTAGAACATTTCATCAGGTTTGCTCAAACACTACATCTTTTCTGTTCATTTGTTCTAAGTATTTCATCCTGTCTGTTTTGATTCATATGTTCTCTCATTCTAAGTACTGATCTGCTCTAATCAATTACTTAGTTATACTCAATGCATCTTTTCTATTCATTTGATTTTTTGTGTTGTCAAATACATACAATTGGATACATCACAGCCACACACTTACCTTCTCATGGTACTTGCTAGGGTTCAAGGCTCCTGTGGCTCAGCTGGAGCTCGGTCTTCGGATCCAAGAGATCTAGAAGTCGGCGCTCGAGCCTAGGTAAGGTGGCGATTTCAAACACTGCATCTTTTCGTGCATTTATTCTAAGTATTTGCTTACGGTTGATTCATATGTTCTATACTAAGTCTGCATCTGTTCACTATCAATTACTTAGTTATACGCATGCTGCATCTTTTCATTTCATTTGTTCTAAGCATTTCAGAACTTCACGTTGGTGCATCTCCTTACTCTCATTCTGTATTTTTCTTTTGCAAGTGTTTCTGAGTGCAATATTGGGAAGTTGAATCTTTTATTTGGCTCTTATCATACGACAGGTTAGTCCCATCTTTCCATTGTGTGTGTGTCATTGTGGTTTTGTTTTTTGTTTGAAATTGTTAATTGTTGCTTATTAAAGGTATTAATTAACTTAGTACATAATATGGTGGAGAAGGCATGGGTTCATCTCTGCAGGTATTAAACTCAAATCAAAATAAGTTAGGTTCCCGTGGGATTTTGTAAATTTTAAGTTTATATTTTTTTACCCTTAATTTTACCTTGAAGAGCTGATCCTGATTACGAAAAAGGGGCTTCGAATTTTGTACGGTCTGTGGCTGCTGCGTTAGGAGACTGTGATCTGATAATATGTCCTTGCATTGATTGTCGAAATATAGTTCGACAATCAGCTACTGTTGTAGTTGAGCATCTTGTCACAAGGGGAATGGATAAGGCTTATAAGATGTGTAGAGACTGGTATCATCATGGTGAAGTGAACTCAGAAGGTGAAAGCAAAGTAAATCATCATGAACAGAATGATGAGGTGTTTGGATTGTATAGAGCTGCTGAATATTTGGATGAAGACTTAAATGAGATTGCAGAGGGTGAGGATAAGAAGGAAGATGAGTTCATAGCCAAGCTAGCAGATGCTGAACAACCATTGTATCCTGGCTGTGCAAATCATAGCAAGTTGTCAGCTATTGTATCACTCTTCAGACTAAAGACTCAGAATGGCTGGTCTGACAAGAGCTTCAATGATCTGCTAGAGACATTGAAGGACATGTTACCCAATGATAATGTGCTTCACACGTCGCTGTTCGATGTGAAATTTTTTTTAAAATCCTTTGATATGGGCTATCAAAGGATTCATGCGTGTGTAAATGATTGCTGCTTATTCAAAAATAAGTACAAGAAGCTTGACAAGTGTCCCAAATGCAAAGCTCCAAGATGGAAGACTAACATGCAAACTGGTGTAGTAAAGAAAGGTGTGCCACAGAAAGTATTACGATACTTTCCGATAATCCCACGGCTGAAGAGGATGTTCAAATCTGAGGAAATGGCCAAGGATTTACGATGGCATTTTAGTAACAAAAGCAGCGATGGAAAGCTGAGACACCCTGTGGATTCTGTCACATGGTGTCAGATGAACGACAAATACCCTTCCTTTGCAGCTGAAGAAAGGAACATGCGTCTCGGACTTTCCACAGATGGATTCAATCCATTCAACATGAAAAATACCAATTACAGTTGCTGGCCTGTTTTGTTGGTCAACTATAATTTGCCTCCTCATCTATGCATGAAGAAGGAGAATATTATGCTTTCATTGTTGATTCCTGGTCCACAACAACCTGGTAATAGTATTGATGTCTACTTAGAACCTCTAATAGAGGATCTCAACCACCTGTGGAACAAGGGAGAGTTAGTATATGACGCTTTTAGTAAATCTACATTTACTCTCAAGGCAATGCTGCTTTGGACGATTAGTGATTTTCCAGCCTATGGGAATCTTGCAGGTTGCAAAGTGAAGGGCAAAATGGGTTGTCCTTTATGTGGGAAAAATACAGATAGTATGTGGTTGAAGTTTAGCAGAAAACATGTCTTCATGTGCCATAGAAAACGTCTACCACCAGAACATAGTTTTCGGGGAAAGAAGGTGTGGTTTGATGGAAGAGCTGAATATGGGAGAAAGGGTCGAATATTAACTGGTCGCGAAATTTCTAACAACCTGAAAAATTTCAGAAATGACTTTGGAAATTTGAAAAAATCTGCAAGGAAGAGGAAAATGTCTGACTRTACTGGATTAGGCTCTGATAATGATGATGTATCTAGTGAATCAGAGGATGTGGAAGAGGAAGAAGTGAAAGTAGATGAGGAGGAGTTATCTAGATGGAAGAAAAGGTCAATTTTTTTCAGTCTACCTTACTGGGAGGTATATTCTCTTGTCACTGTCATATTTTTTTTCAGATTATATATATCAGTTAAATTATGCTTAAGTTTGGTTTTGTTTACTATGTGTGTTACTTAGGATCTGCCGGTAAGGCATAACCTAGATGTAATGCATGTGGAGAGAAATGTGGCTGCCAGTATTGTAGCTACATTGTTGCATTGTGGGAAGTCAAAAGACGGTCTTGCTGCTCGTAAAGATCTGGAGGAGCTTGGTGTCAGGAAGGATTTACACCCTAAAATCATAGGAAAACGAACATACCTTCCCGCAGCACCTTGGAATTTGTCCAAGACTGAGAAGAAAATTTTCTGTAACCGACTCTATGACTTCAAAGGCCCGGATGGATACTGCTCAAACATATCGAGATGCGTATCATTAGATGACTGTAAGATCGGAAGGCTGAAATCACATGATTATCATGTGCTGATGCAACAACTCCTCCCAATTGCGCTTAGAGGTCTATTACCAAAAGGTCCTAGAGTTGCAATCACACGATTATGCACATTTTTTAACCACTTGTGTCAGCGAGTAATTGATATGGAGCAGATCTTAGTAATGAAAGCTGAGATCGTTGAGACTTTATGTATGTTTGAAAGATATTTCCCTCCAAGCTTCTTTGATATCATGGTTCATTTGACAATACATCTAGGAAGGGAAGCTCGGCTTGGTGGACCAGTCCATTTTAGATGGATGTATCCATTTGAAAGGTATTATATTTATGTTTGTTTTTTTGCTTTCATTGTTTAATAGTTAACTGTTTTGTTGCTAACTTTTACAAAATTTTGCAGGTATATGAAAGTGCTTAAAGACTTTGTGAGAAATCATGCAAAGCCTGAAGGGTGTATTGCTGAGTCATATTTAGCCGAAGAATGCATGAAGTTTTGTGTTGATTTTTTGAAAAAAACAACAAGTGTTGAGGAAAAACAAGATAGAAACACTGAGTTTGAGAACAGCTCAATCCTGGAGGGTCGTCCAATCTCTGCAGGCACTTCAATTACTCTTACTGAAATTGATAAAAAAATTGCCCATCTTGCTGTCATCCAGAATATGGCTGTTGTAGATCCGTTTGTAGAGTAAGTCCTATCATTTTTTTTTTGAATTTGTCATCTATTTTTGTAAAAACATACTGATTCCTTTTTCTCTCTTTTTTTGCTTTTACAAGTGACCACCTACAGTTTCTTCAAGAATCAAATGGAAGATGTAGATGAGATGCATCATTGTTATGGAGTATGCATACTCAGAATTTTGCATCTTGGCTAAAAGAACATGCTAGTTATTTCTTTCTTGTCAATTTGACTTATAAGTTTTTGTCTATAGGTCTCTGACTTTGGTTTTTTTTTTTTTAATTTGGTAGATACCTCTTGATTCAAACCAACATGGAGAAACGCTTAAGTGGTTGGCATATGGTCCACGTAGTACTGCTAGGTCATATACAGGTTATATAGTGAATGGGCAGCGGTTTCAAACAAGCTCAGTTGATAGGAAAAGTCAGAATAGTGGGGTTTTTTATGAGGCAACAACAGTTTGTAGATCTAGTGCGAAAGACAGTAATGAAGTGGTTGATTTGGTATCCTACTATGGCAGAGTAACTGACATTGTATTGTTAGATTACAATGTTTTTTATGTTGCTTTATTCCGGTGTCAATGGGCAGTAATGGGAAATGGAGTGAAGATAGATGATGGTTTCACTCTTGTTAACTTGAATCATAGTCAAGTCACCTTTCTAAAGGACCCATACATATTAGCCTCCCAAGCGAAGCAAATCTTTTACTCTARGGAAGACGAGTCATCAAGTTGGTATGTTGTTATGAGAGGGCTTCAAGAAGATACGATACGAAGATGTTCAAGCGAAATGCAGAAATTGGTCCACTGTCAAATGTTGATATGGATATTGACATAGATGAAGCTGAAAATACTCGGACTGATTGTGAAGGCATATATGTCTGATGTTTGATTGATCATTGTGTGCTTGTTAGTTGACCATGATGTGTTGATCATGTACTTCCTTTTAATCATTCGATGTTAAATCATTTTGTGTAATATGTTCAGGTGAATTAGAATGGGACGTCCAAAGAAAAAGGTAAAGGGAAGAAAAAATCAAAAAAAATGATGAGGAGCCCATTCAGTAGAACCGATCATCAAGAAGACCAAAGAACATCAAACTCAAGTGAACCAGATCATTTGGAAACAGAGAATGTAAGGATATCTACAGGTCAAATGTCGGATAAAAGAGTGAATGATGATGAGGAGCCTGAAGGTGAGGTAGAATTAGATGAAGATAATGATCATGTAGAAGAACCTAAGCGAAGAGAAAGCGAGGACCAACCAGGATGAAAGACATTGCCAAGGATCCAACCACGAGTACGAGTAGACTTTACGGCATGGGAGAACCTTATGGTGAGGGTTCAGTTAAGTTGTCATCATACCTAGGTCCATTGGTACGGAACACCTCGTCACGCTTGAGAGTTGGACAAAAATCAGTGAAGACGTGAAGACACTTCTTTGGAGATCTGTCCAAGTGATAGTTTCTTTACATTTTCACCGCTGATTAACTTAATCCATCAGTTTGGATTTTTAATTAACTGTTTTTTTTGGCAAGTGGCAAGGTTTGAACTAGATGAAAACTACCAAAGGAATGCAGTCCTTACGCAGATGGGATGTTTGTGGAGATCATCAAAATCACGTCTTGTTACCAAGATTAATGAAGCTAAGAATACCCAACAGAGGATGAATCTTAGACTAATAATGTTTCTCCATTTGATGGCGATTTGTGAAGCTAAAAACAAGCCAAGCGCTTAAGGTCTAAATTTTGAATTGTGAAAATTTGTTTATTATATATTAACTTATATATTAACATTCATCTCTTAGGCTGTGAGTGATAGCTACAAGGAGAGAAGGAGGAAGCAGATTCCTCACACTTGTAGTCGCAAAGGAATGGTTAGGCTAGCAGAAGAGATGGTAAGCATACTACAATATATATATATATAGCTTTGTTTAATTATTCTGATTAGCCTAATATGAAAGACTTACACTGTATATTCTTATGATTTTTTTTTCATCATAGAAAACTGCAAGTGCAGAGCCATCTCAAGTATCAAGGCTAAAGGTCTGGGTCAAGTCACGTACCAAAAAGGATGGAACTCCAGTTAATAATGAAGCAGCTGAAAAGATTGTAAGTTTTCAAATTTGATTTTAATGTATTTGGTTTTTCGCTTTTCTCAACTCAAGCATTTGAATTTGTATCTTATGATTTGCAGAAAAAGGCAACTGAGATTCTAAATAGTGATTCTCCATCAAATGCAACAAATGAAAGAGAAGATTCACTTAGCCAACTCTTAGGCCCGATAATCCGTCGAATGAGGGCAATGTAAACATGAGTAAGACCAAATTAGCTTGTTTAGAAGTGAATATGAAGTGTATGACCGACATGCAACAAAAGCAAGTTCAGTTATTACATAAGGTCAATGAGTTAACAAATGAGATTGCAGAATGAAGGACCAGTTAGACACTACTCTATTTATAAATAATAACATGATAATCCATACATAATATCTGAATTTGTTTTATTATGAGAGAATCAAGTTAGTGAAACCTCACCGCAAGAGTAAGTCATTTATTTCAAGTAAGTGTTTTTTTATTTACAGTCCTGACATTTTTTTTTTTACCAAACATTTTGTGAGTGTGAACAAGAAATCACAGCCTAAGTGTCTCTTGACTGATTTGAGGATGATTATACAACAAACGCTGAGGGGCTAATTTCTTCTGATCCAGTGGACTTAGTGAATGACACCCATTAGGCCCTTCCGATGTTAAAGTCTGAAACTGCTATAGTACCGAAGCGATCTTTGGAGACCTCACAACATGTTCACCATTGAGGAAGCTGTTGGAAAGATGGTTGCATGGCCTGTCAAAAATTTGATTAACCTAGAACAAGGGCTCGACCGAAGACAATGCACACCTGTAAAGTTTATTACTCTGTCTCATATTAGTTAGCTTACTAACTTGGTCATGCATTGGTGAGTATAAGTTATATAGAGTGTCCATACTCTGACTGTTATATGACTGTATTTTACAGATCCGACAAATTCGAGAACAAATGCGTACTACTAGATTTATCTTCAGATGATGTAGTTGGTGAAGGGCGTTGGGAGACAAAAGAACCAAAAGCATTGGTTAATGGGATTCCAATCGGACCAAAGGGAGTCAGTACTTTTGGATGTGATACATCAACGACACATTTTATGGAGGCCTACGAAGGAAAAGTCATACTTGGAGGATTGTTTAATGTCTTATGTAGCATGGCTACTCACAAACTCTATGCAAACACATTCAAAGATGCAAAGTGGAACAAATTTTTTATCCGAATTCTTCATCAACGAGCAAAGTAGAGAGATAAATCACCAGGTCATGATCAATCTACTTCAAGAGGTTCTAAATCTCGTGATGCTACATCTCGCAGCAGGTCCAAAAACTCATGTTGAGAAGTCTCCAACAGTGGAAAAATCTCCTGCAAGGAAAACTCAAGTACCTTCACAATCCCTACTGAAGATCTCCGGTAAATGTTTTACTCGGTTATAAAGTTGTTTCTGGTTTTTAATTTTATATGTATTATATGGTTTAAATTGTAAACATGGCAGCGTAAACAAAGCTCAGGTTATCAAGGAAAATCAGAAGTGCATGTTGATGGATATTAGAGGAGGATTGTTGCTGAAGGACGTGTGCATTCAACCGATCCAGAGCAAAGGTCCATTGTGTTCGCTTGGGGCTAATGCAGCTAGAGTTTGGGTTGATATAGTGAAGATAGATGATGCAGCGTCGGAGGCCATCAATGAAATGGAGATAATTAAAGATGCACTTGGTTCATCTATTGCATGGCCAATGGATAAATTGGTCATCTTTTGAGTTTTAAAAACTGAGGTAAGTGTTGTATGTCATCTTCGCCTTGGTATTACATCCATGTTATTAGAAACGATGTAAGGCTTTGTTTGTTCGAGGAATGAAACAACTTTGGTTTAGGTTAGGTAGTTTTAATTAGTTTAAGACTAGGCTAATGAACTATTAACTTGTTGTATTTTGCTTTTAGACTTTGTTATGTATGTTGAATGAATCGTAGACTTGATGTAAGGCTGTTATGTTTGTTGGATTGGTTTCAGACTTATGAATGATATAATTTCTATAAAACATGATTCGTTTTTTATATTATATATGCAAAACAGGGTTTGTATAACATAACAATAGCTTGTTAAAATAAATATAATAGCAAAAAAAAAATGTTATAATCGTATACCATAGCAATTTAAATTAGCCATGAAATTGTGAATGAAAGCATAATTTAACGCTACAGAAAACTAAGTATAGCAATACTAGGGAGTTATTGTAGAAACATATATTATAGCACAGAACATGAGTTGTTATTTTCATATCAAATAGAGTATTAAAGCATATCGTAAAACTATAACAACTTATATTATAGCGATAGAAAGTTGCTAGTGTAGGATGACCTACCATAGCACGAAATATGAATTGTCTTTTTTTTTAATACGAAAAAATGAAGTGCTATAACAAAACAAATAACAACTGTTAAATATTGTTATGATATCAGGACCTATCGTAGCATACAGAACAATGCTATCGTATGACTCACACCTACCATGGCTGCGGATGACATAGCATTTACTAAAACGCTATGTATTACGTATTATAGCTTATTTTCCGTGCTAAGAATGTGGACTTTTTTTGTAGTGTCAAGTCCTTGTCTTTGCCTCTCTTCTCTCTCACGTTGCTTCTCTTTCTCAACCTCCACTCCCTTTGCCATAGTTTATATCCTTTGTGCACTACAAGAAACTGAGCAAATACCGACGGAATTACCGACAAAAAATTAGTCGTCGCAATTTTTCGACAAAAGATTAGTCTTCGCAATTTTTCGACAAAATTTTGACGGAATAACGAGAAAAAGATGTTGTCGGAAAGTGGTCGCTAAACTAGCGACCACTTTCCGACATTCACTTATTTCGACAAAATTTAGACGGAATAGGGAGAAAACAGATGTCGTTGGAAAGTGGTCGCTAAATTAGCGACCACTTTACGACATATGTTAGGATTGTCGCTATGTCATTTGAAATTCGTGACCACTTTTCGACAAAAGTTAGGATCGTCGCTAAATTAGCGACCACTTTCCGACATAGATTAGAGTTTTTATTATTTGCTACCACTTTCCTACGACATCATGTAAATAATTTAAAAACCGCAAATTAGTATATAGATTATAACTTATACGTTGTAGAACCAAATTGTCAAAACCATATTTTTAGATTTTCATTTATTTTTTAATACTGACATGATGCTAGATTTTTTTTAAAATTCTAAACTTGTACTATTATTTTCAAATTCTAAACTTGTACTATCGATTGCTAAACTTGTACTATTAATTTTACATTATATACCAATTCAAATCAAAGATAAGCTCTTAAATATAGTTTATGTAGGTGTTTGTACTATTACTCTGTTTCACAAAGAATGTTATTCAGTCATTTTTCACACATACTAAGAAAAATGTATATATAAATCTCTCTTGTTGACCAAAAAGAACAAAAAAAAAAACAATCTCTCTAATACATTTTATTGCTAAAATTATTTATCTTTAGTTATAAGCTGGAATAGTAGGATTAAATTAAGTTAGAAAAATTTGAAACAAAAATATATATGTAAAATAACATATTTTTTAAGGATTTAAAGTTTGCGACCACTTACCCACGACATCATAAGCATCGTCGCTAAATTGCGACCACTTTTCGACAAAAATTAGGATCGTAGCAAAGTCGTCACTAAATTACGACTACTTTACAACAAAACTTAGGATTTTTATTGTTTGCGACTACTTTCCCATGACATCTGCTGTCGGAATCGTTTTAAAGCCTTACTAGGTATATATTTGTTTTACGGAGAGTTTGCAAAATTTTAATATGGTCTAGTGGTTATTTGATTGATTTAAGAATAATCAATTTAAGAATCGATTTAAGAATCGATCTAAGATTTGAAAGATATCAAACAAATTGAAACCCAGAAAAAAAAAAGAATGGAATCAAACATTAGGGTTTGGGAATTAGGGAATTATGGTTTCTCGTATTTGTGTTCTATTGTTAAAACACTAAATCGGCTTTGCGTTATGAAAAATCACGTTTACGATTAATCTAAACGTGGTTTAGTTTAATTGAACCGTATTCGGTTTAGATAGGGGGAACTAACAAGAAATTAAAAAGTACATTAGGTGTGGTTTAAATCATGGTAGTTGGATAAGCTGTAACTTTGGGGAGATGTGGTTTAACGACCCTATGTAGAGGAGAATTGTAACATCCCCATTTCGCAAAATTTTTAAATTTTTCTTACTATGTGTTACTTTTCGAATACTAATCAGATTTTTATGCAAAGCGGAAGACTTAACCAAATTTCCTAGTTTATTTAGGCGTTTTCTACTCCAATTTAGCTTACAGAATGCACAAATAAAATTCAGCAACAAAATAAAGAAAACTAAAACACAACAATTTAATCCCAAATAAATTCTCAAAATTCATCAATTAAATTCCACAATTGTTCAACAATAATTCCAAATGATTCCCAAATAATTTTCAAAATCCGACTAAACAATTCTAACAAATTCTCAACTTAACAGAGGTCTAAAACCACAACTCGGTACCAACACCGTCCAGGAATCCAACCAATTTCAGCAGAATAGTCCTGATATACTAGCAAAAATTTAATAGCAATCTTATTAGATTCTAAAACCATTCATCCTCTCACGACACCACCATGTCCCACAGGCTCCTCAATCATCATTACCTGCATTCGTAAATCTGAATGCGTAAGCAAAAGAATAGCTTACTGAGGTAGTCATCCCGTCTCGCTAGGCTTAGTACCTAAACGATCAAATACAAAAGTGCGAGATAAATCATGCTTGGTTAATGTAATGCAACGGTTCCTCAAACTCAAACTTGCTTCTCATACCGTTTCTTGAAGTTAGCTTTCATAACTTCCTCGGGTTCCCACGTGATTTCTTTCTCACCATCACCGTCTCAAACAACATGAATCCATGGTACGACCTTTTTTAACCGTCTTGAATTTCGTACTAATGATCCTTACGGGTCTTCCCGCAATACTCATGTTACCTTGTAGATATGTCGGTATTACAGGTAACACTACGTCTCGAGGAGTTATGCACTTCCTTAGCATAGAGACGTGAAACACCTTATGAAAGTCGAACATAGACTGCGGCAAATCCAACTTATAGGATACCGGTCCGACTCTCTCCAGAATCTTATACGGTCCTATATACCTCAGCGGCAACTTAACCTGCATCTTTGCCAGATCTTTTCCCTTATAAGTGATCATCTTAAGATACACTAGATCCCCAACGTCAAACTCTAACTCTTTGCGATGCTTATCAGCATAACTTTTATGTCGATCCTGAGCTTCTCTTATCTTAACTCTCACAACTCTGATCCGATCTGATGTTTCCAAGATAAAATCCCTGGCCAAAATGCTACGCTCCCCCACCTTAGTCCAACTAATGGGTGTACTGATATATTTCGATTTTAATAGTTTTTATCCTTTGTATTAGTAGGTTTTTGTGCATTTTCTCTACGTTTTAGAGTCTTTACAGGTCGGAGCACGTCTTAAAACATGAAGAGGTTAAACGGAGGCAACAAGATCCGTACGGTTTAACCCGATCGATCGATCAAGGCCCTGATCGATCGATCGTATATGGTCCATTTTCGCCGTAAGTTACTTCGATCGACCAGGAAGAAGATAACCGACCGTTCAACGTACATCCGATCGATCGATCATGTCAATGATCGATCGATCGTATATGGTCCGATTTCGCCGTAAGTTACTTCGATCGACCGAAGAAGATAACCGATGCTCAACGATCCGATCGACGATCAATGATCGATCGACGGATATGGTCTGTTGCCGTAGTTACTCGACGATCGAGAAGAAGATAACCGATCGTTCAAGACAACCGATCGATCGATCGTCAATGATCGATCGGTGGTCACCACTTTGTTTTACACTCAGCCATTTCGCCGTAAGTTACTGATCGACGAGAAGAATGGAACGCCCGATAAAGAATAGCGATCGATCGACGGACGCTGATCGATCGATCGCTGCCGCCGACCTGTTTAGATATTTGTTTCTAAGACGCTTTTGTAAGATATTTAACATACTTTTTCGTCACATTTGACCAAGGACAGTTTTCACTCTTCTCTTGTTTTTACACAAAAAGGACTTGTAATTCTCTCTAGTTCATGATCTTGAAAGCTACACCAAGAACACATCCTTGTTCATCATCTATGAGAAGATTTCTTAACTCTTAAATTATCTTGTTTAATGATTATGAATCTATATTTGTATCCTCTTTTTGTTCTCAGTATCTATGGTTGAGTATTCTCTGGGTTAGTTTTAAGGTAATCAAAAGAATGATGGATGCTCAGCTATGATATAGGTTTTATCCTTATTATCTTCACCTTTGTCGTTTAATGCTAGACTAAACTGATCATTTAGTCTATGAACTGAGGTATAATCTATTCTCCAAAAGCTTATAGGCCTTGATAAAACTAAGGTGAGCAATTTGTCTCCAAAAAGAAAGATGCTAAGGCAAAATTGTGAACAAATCAAACTTGTTAGTAAAGCTTGTTTAGAATTCTAGGTTTCAAACGAAAGTTTTAGAACCCTAAATTGCTAGACAAAGTGATTGATGCCACGAAAGTGGATTGATTATACATTTATGTTTGAGTTCTAGATTGATTATATTTGTTCCCTGAATAATTATCTAGTTCGACACATCATATTCCGGCGATAATCCTGAATGCCCAGCGTTTTTAGTTATAAGTTATAATTGTTTTAACCATATGCTTGTTTACATTCAAACCACATCACAATATATTTCTTTAGCTTGATTTCATTCGTATAGAATCATAGTGTAACCATTGCTCCCTGTGGATTCGATCCTTAAGTACTACAACGTACTAGGGTATTTATATAGACCCGAGTGCATCCACACTCTACCAAACTATCAAATTGGCGCCGTTGCCGGGGACAATTGCGTTTACCTACAAATCAAAGATTGAATTCTAGTCTAAGGGTTATTTTTAGTTTACTAATTTTACTTGCTTGTTTGTTTCAGGTGTATGCCTAGAAGGAGTGAAAACTCTGAACAACTCTTGCACCTGACTAACGAAGAACTAGCAAGGACAGAGCGTGCAAATAACAGAGCAAGAAAAGCGAAATCGAGACTAGCCAACATGGGTGATAATCTTGATAATCAAGCTCTAGCTGATGCACAAGCCGTCACAGCTACACAACTTCAGGAAATACAACGTCAGCTGCGCAGATGCCAACAAGCAGCAGAAGGGCGTATTGGGACGTTGACACACACCTTCTACCAAAACCGTGCTGCTATATGTCCGCCGGAGATTCAGAGGCAGGACTATGAGATAAAGTCTCAGCTGATAGCTTTGGTGAAGCAACATCAGTTCCATGGGTTAAGTGCTGAAAACCCAATGGATCACATCGAAAATTTCGAAGAAATTTGCAATACCACGAGATCGAATGGTGTGCGCTGACTCTAAAGTGCTTTTTGCATTCTCCAGCGAGGAAAGGGAAAGTTGGCTTAAGGCACTACCACTAGATCATTGAGGACTTGGAATGAGTGTAGAGCTGCTTTCATAGACCATTTCTACACCAAGTCAAAGACTGCCTCTTTGAAGAACAAGATCACAACATTCGAACAACATCCCGAAGAGTCGTACGTAGAAATCCTCAGCATCTTCTATGATGGAGTAAATTGGGACTGAGAATGCTCTAAATGCTGCTAGTAATGGAGATTTCATGACTAAAACTAAGACTGGAGCATACAAGCTGATTGAGAACTTGGCTGCAAGTTCYAACACGAGGAGTATAGAGTATGACCGTTCCACCAAGGCTAGTAGTGTGGACTCTCTAAAGATTGACGAACTAAATGCCAAGGTTAGCCTGTTGATGAAGGCTAATCAAAGAGGAGTCCAGCTGTGTGAAGATGGTACGGAGGCACTCCATTGTCAAGGTATCACCGAAGAAGAAACAGAGGAACTTGACGAAGTGAACTATGTTAGTGGGCAGGGGTTTGTACAAAACAGAGGTTTCAACCAAGGCTTCAACCAAGGTTATAGAAACCACCCTAACCTATCCTACAGGAACACGAACGTAGAAAATCCTCAGGATCAGGTTTATCCACAGCAAGGAGCAGCTCAAGGACAACAGTTTCAAAAGAAACCGTTCGTGCAAAACACGGGTGTTGGTCCTTCTCAGGGGTTTGCAGGGTATCAAGGAGTGCAAAATCAGGTTTCAGAGTTATCCTCAGAATTACCAAGGCGTGCAAAGACCGCTCGCAAAACCAGACGTAACCAGTTTCAAGGTGGTTTTCAACCAACAAACCATTCACAATTACAAGCGCCGCAAGTTCATCAAATAATTCTGAAGGTGAACTAAAAACTCTAATGCAACAACTCCTCCTTCAGCAGCAAAATCTTCAACTGAGATCAATGTCAAGTACAACATGCATATGATCTCAACAACAAGTACGAGTCTGTMTCCACTCATATGAAGCTACTCGACAACCAAGTTGCTCAAACCGCTGAGGCAGTTCAAAGACAGCAAGGAGTTCTTCCGGCTAAAGGGGAGCAGAATCCTAAGAAGGAGTTTGTTAATGTTATTACATTAAGGAGTGGTAAGGAGCTAGATCCTGTTACACGAGCTGATAAGAACGCGAAGGTTGTCATTGACTTAGAAGAAAAGGACGATTCAGAGAATGAGAAAAATGAAAATCTCACTGAAGATCCTAGTGCACCACCACCCACACGTATATACTCTAGAGTACCTTACCCTACTGTCCTAAGAAGTCTGACAGGTTTGAAGAAGCCAAGTGTAAGGAGATGCTGGATGATCTTCAAGTGAAACTTCCTCTTGTTGATGCAATTCGATGATGCCTTCTCTCAAGAAATACATGAAGAGCTTAAGAACAAAAGGTATCAATGAAGAGGATTTCGTGAAGATTACGAAACAATGTAGTGCCGTTCTACGTAACAAGACACTCAAGAAGCTTGAGACCCGGACGTTTTGTTTTATCTGTGCAGGTGAAGCCATGAACTTTCCATGCTTGTGTGATCTGGGTTCTGTGAATCGATGCCATATTCTGTGGCTAAACGTTGGGACTAACGAACTTCAAACCAACCAAGATCTCTTTGGCTTTGCTGATCGCTCGTGAAGTCCAGTAGGAGTTTTGAAGATCTTCAAGTAAAATTGGCAATGTAGTAGTTCCTCGGATTTTGTGGTTCTCGCACTAGAAGAAGAACCAAAGGATCCTCTCATTTTGGGTAGGCCTTTCTTATGCACTGCAGAGCTATGATAGATGTTCGACATGGACTAATTGATCTCCATCTTGGAGACATTGTCATGAAGTTTGAGATGGATACGCTACTTAAAAACCCATGCTTGATGGGCAAACGTTTTGGTTGATGACTCGGAGATATCCGATGAAGTAAATGAAGAGATTCTCATCGATGATCCTTTAGATTGCTTTAATAAAGACTCGAGTGAGTATAGCTTTCTTAGTGAAGACGCGACTGGATATGCTAAGATGCTGGATTCAAACAAAGCAATTTCGAATATGGTGGCCTACTTGAGTTTTGATGAGAACAAAACATCTCCATCAATAACACCTCCAACCCCTACTAACCCATGGAGCGAGCTGAAAGCTCCGGTAGAGTTGAAAACACTCCCAACTGGGCTGAGGTATGCATTTCTTGGTCCCAAATCAACCTATCCGTGATCATAAATGCTGCACTTAATAATGCTGAAATTGCTTTGCTTCGCGAACTAAGAAAATATCGTAAAGCTTTAGGATATTCTCGATGATATTCCAGAATCTCTCCTGATCTTTGCATGCACAGGATACATCTAGAAGAAGAATCTATGACTTCTATGAACATCGAGGAGGTTAAACCCGAATCTAAGAGATGTGAAAGAAAGAGATAATGAAACTTCTAGATGCTGGGATCATATATGCAATATCGATAGCGTAAGTCCAGTGCATGTAGTCCCTAAAAAGGTGGTGTAACAGTTGTGCAAAATGATAAATGAGTTGATTCCGACTAGAACTGTTACAGCCACGAATGTGCATGACTACAGAAGTTAAATGCGCCACTCGCAAAGATCATTTTCCATTACCATTTATTGATCAAATGCAGAGGCTAACCATCCATACTACTGTTTTCTAGATGGATATTCTGGTTTCTTTCAGATTCCCATTCACCCCGACGATCGAGAAGACTACATTCACTTGTCCTTATGGCACATTTGCATACCGAATGCCATTCGGATTGCAATGCTCCAGCAACCTTTCAGCGTGATGATGTCCATCTTCACTGATTTAATGAAGATGTAATGGAAGTTTTTATGGATGATTTTTCTGTCTATGGCTCATCTTTTTCTGTTTGTCTTTCTAATTTGTGCAAGGTACTTAAACGATGCGAGAAGCATCTCGCTCGAATTGGGAGAAATGTCACTTCATGGTAAGAGATGGGATCGTTTTGGGCCACAAGATTTCGAACAAGGAATCAAGGCAGAGCAAAGATAAGTGAAGAAGCCTACAACCACCGATTCCGCCGAGGTAGAAGTTTTCAGTCATGCCGGTTTCTACAGAGATTCATTCGGCTTCTCAAAGATTGCAGCCATTGACCCAACTATTGTGCAAGGAGATGAAATTTGAGTTCGATAATGCTCTTGAAGCTTTCCATACAATAAAAGGAGCACTTATTACACACACGATACAACCTGATTGGGAGCTACCTTTGAGGTGATGACTGATGCAAGTGACTACGCAGTGGGAGCTGTTTTGGGTCAGAAAAGAACAAAAAGCTTCATGTTATTTACTACGCCAGCAGAACCTCGATGAAGCAGACGAAATTACGCAACCACTGAGAAAGAGCTGCTTGCTATAGTTTTTGCTTTCGAGAAGTTTAAGTCATATCTTGTTGGGTCTAAAGTAATTGTGCATACAGATCATACTGCCTTGAGGTATCTTCTCACAAAGAAAGATGCCAAACCAAGACTGCTACGATGGATACTCTTGCTGCAAGAGTATGATCTTGAGATTAAGAGAGGATTGAGAATGGTGTTGCATCATTTTCTAGCTGCAAATTGAAGAAGAAATTCCTTTAGATGACAGTGTGCCTGAAGAAACCGTTTATGCAATCAGCATTGGTAGTGCCTATGACAACAACACACCTCCTCAAACTACCAAACCTCCTGAGATGCCTTGGTTCGGTGAGATCGCAAATTTCCTTGCTGCGGAGAAAGAACCTGACAACTTTGTTGGGTACAGAAAGAAGAAATTTCTGAGGGACATCAGACACTACATATGGGATGATCCATACCTGTACAAACAATGCTCAGATAGAATATTCAGGCGTTGCGTAACTGAGGAGGAAATTCCAGGTATTCTTTTTCACTGTCATAGTTCTAATTATGCAGGGCATTTTGCTACTTTCAAGACAGTGTCGAAGGTGCTACAAGCAGGATTCTGGTGGCCTACAATGTTTAAAGATGCTAATGCTTTTGTTTCAAAGTGTAATGCATGCCAAAGACAGGGAAATATTAGCAAGCGAAATGAGACAGAATTTCATCCTAGGTGTTTCGTATGGGGATAGATTTCATGGGCCCTTTTCCTTCATCATATGGGAACCAGTACATCCTAGAAGTGGACTATGTTTCTAAGTGGGTTGAGGCAATGGCTTCCCCAACAAATGATGCTAAGGTTGTTCTCAAGATGTTTAAATCTGTGATTTTCCCTAGGTTTGGTGTACCAAGGGTGGTGATCAGCGATGGTGGATCTCATTTCATCAACAAGGTGTTTGAGGGTTTGTTGAGAAAACATGGAGTCAAGCACAAGGTCGCCACTCCTTATCACCCTCAGACGAGTGGACAAGTAGAAATCTCAAACAGAGAAATAAAGAGCATTCTACAAAAGACGGTAAGACAACAAGGAAGGATTGGGCGATGAAACTCGATGATGCTCGGGCATAGACTGCATACAAGACGCCATTAGGAACAACTCCATTTCATCTTGTCTATGGCAAGGCTTGTCACCTCCCAGTTGAGCTAGAATACAAAGCAGCATGGGCAGTGAAGATGTTGAACTTCGACATCAAACCCGCCTACGATATGCAGTTACGCATAATGAGTTAACGAGATTCATATGGCATATGAAAATTCGAGGATTTATAAGGAGAAAACCAAAGCATATCATGACAAGAGAATCCTAAACCGAGAATTTCGTCCAAATGATCAGGTATTACTTTTCAACTCTCGCCTGAAACTCTTTCCAGGAAAGCTGAGATCGCGTTGGTCTGGTCCATTCACCGTCAAGTCGGTAAGACCATATGGAGCTGTAGAGTTGTTGGACCATGAAGGAGAAGAATTTGTGGTTAATGGCCAACGCCTTAAACCGTATCTCGCTGAGACGGAAATCACTGAAGGAGACACCATTCCTCTCAGTGATCTTTCCCGTGCCTAAAACAGCAACCACGTCAAGCTATTGACGTTAAACAAGCGCTTGATGGGAGGCAACCCATTGGTAAGTGTATATATTGAGTTTTATTCTCTTAGTTTTCTAAAATTTCAAGTTTTCATTTATAAAAATCAAGCAGAGTGATCGAACGTTTATAAAGACCCATCAATCGGTGTGTAAAAAGGAAAACAGAGCATCCAAAAGCGGAAAAGATCTCTCGATCGATCGATCGACCGATCAAAGATACGATCGACCGATCGTAATTATAGATCAAACTCGGAGATAGACGATCGATCGATTGACTTTATGATCGATCGATCGTAAAGCAGGTAACGCGCTTTATAAAGCACCACTCGATCGACCGATGAGCACATCATCTTCTCCAACTCGGGTTTCACTCTCTAAACCCTAACTTTTTCAATTCTTCACCGATTTGAGTGATTCAAAAGCCTATTCCACTCGGATTTGTATCCTCTCTCTGATTATATAACCGGTTTTCTCGATCTGCGAAGGTATGAGTCCCAATCTCCATTTTTTCGATTCGGTGTTCTTGAGAAAATTTGCGATTTCGGTTTGATTTTGATTGTTTTTGGATTGTTTATCTATTCCTTGTTGTTATTGGACTAATTTCGGACCTACCCATGCCTTAAACTCTCAATTTCGTGATGATTTTCGATTTGAGAATTTTTGAAAAATCTCCAAAATCGGATTTGATTTGGATGAATTAGATATTTTTAGATTCCTTGTGATGCTATTAATTTCGAACTACCCATCGCATAAACGCTTGATTTTGTGATGAATTTTTTAGCAATTTGGGGTGAAATCACGCCTGCTCGTTAGGTGATCGATCGATCGGTTATCCGATCGATCGATCACTTTAATTTCTGCTGTCGATCTTAAACAGTGATCGACCGATCGTCTAGACGTGATCGATCGATCAGTATATTTACCCACGCCTGATTGTTTAAATTCTTTTATCCTGTAGGGTTATGGCGAGAACAAGGGAAGCTGGKGGAAGAAAGAATCCACCGTGGTAAAGACGAAAAGACAAGGGTATAGCTGGTTCTTCAGCTTCTGGGAATGAGGCAGCTGAGGACACCCCTATGGGTAACACGAGAGCGCCTTGGCCTAGACCAGATGGCCAGGTCATGGGTGGGGATAGAGTACATAAGATTCCGCGCATGACGATATCGGACCTGCAGCGTATTCCGGGTTACAAAAATCGTCCGCAGGGTTATGCATGGGATAGCTGGAACAGCATCTTCTACAACGGTCTACTACGTATTGAGATGGCTCCTACCAAGTTCGTCCATGCTCCTACCTTGCAGAAGATGGGGATCGAGGATGATGTTGCTAATATGCTAACCAGCATGGGTATAAGCCACTTCGCTACCCATACTTACCCGCTTTATCCGGAGTTGGTCAGGCAATTCATAGCCTCAGCCGAGCTGTATTTCAGAGATCCAGAGAGTCCCAGAGCGAGCGAAGGGACACTTACATTCATGTCCAGCGGACTATTTACGAAGCTCGTGAGATATCTCGCAGGATATGGTTTGAGATGATCCCAGGGTGTGGTTTTGCTCCTTGGGAGGACTGTAAGGAGTTGGGGAACCTTTGGTCTTTGATTGGTAGGGCAGGGATGTGGCATTCACGAGAGTTTAAGATATCTCTTATCAGGAACCCTGTGATTCGCGTAGTGGCCAAGATCCTGGGCCATACCTTTTGGGCTAAGGAGGAGACAGGGTCATTGAGATATGATGAGCTGATTATGCTTCACTACGGGCTCCCTGCATTTGTCCGTGACATYTATACAGAGCCTCCTCCAGCCATCTGCGAGGCCAACCTTGGCGCGATCTTCGCCTCTATTCTGGTTCAGAGGAAATTCCGGGCTCTGAACACTGCGAGACAGAAGATAGAGACTATTGGGAGTCTCTTGACTCCAATCTTCATGCATGGATCAACTGCGCAGACTCAGCGGATAGATAGGCGAGACTATATTGACGGGGCCTACCTGAAGAACAGCCAGATCTTCTTTCCGAGCTGTCTTTACAGGTTCACGGATCGCGATGGCAGTCAACGCCTGCAGCTGCCTAATCCCGCCATCATCCGACATCGATGGAGAACATCGAGTTCGCATCAGAGATGAGAACCTGTCTAGGGAGGTACCTACCATAGAGGCAGTTCTTCGCGAGCCGAGACATCACAACAGGAGGATGACCCGATACCAGAGCATAGACGACCATCTTCTTCTGCGGGAGATGGGATGGAGTACATCATCCCTCCTTATGCTGGTCAGTACGCTCTACCTCCCTCACCCCCAGATTCATCTGATTGTCCACACCAGCGCTGGCAGAGACAATCTACGAGGAGATTATACTCTATGCTCGAGACGATGTGGGGTGCATGCGAATATGATGCCCTCCTCCACCATCCTGCTTCAGAGGTTCATGATCACCGCTGATCCCGCCACTGGTCCCACAGGTGATTCTGCTGACCTTGTCATCTATGGCCAAGGACTTCCAGAAACTTCAGAGTACATTGTCGAGGAGCCAGACAGCGACCCCGGAATGCGTCTGGCCAGGAGACGCAAACACGCAGGGGCGAGCCGGAGTGCCTCTTCAGAGAGCGAGCAACACACAKATTAGGGTTATTTTTATAACTTCTGATTTTTCTTTTTCCCTTTTATCTATTTATGTACTCTTTGCTACTATTGTATCTTTCTACATATTTATTTTCACACCGAGACGGTGTGAAGTAAGTCTGGGGGAGGGTACTTGTTGAAACTAATGGTTTGTTTGTTTTGTTTTCTTTCTTTGTGACATTTTGAATGTGATATTATCGAGTCAGTTTTGCTTAATAACTTTGATGTACTCTTTTTCCCTGAAAAGGTTTTTAATGAGACATCAATTGAATCTAATTTATTAATATGCTAACCATTGAAATTGTATGAGATTTAAACAGAAAATTGAAAACCATCGCGGATCAACACAACCGAAAGGAACCACTCATTCGAAATTCGACAATTCGAACTGACTCTTCACCTCGAATGAAACGTAATCTTCTCAAATTGGATTTCAGTTTCATCGAACATGACACCTCCATAGAGAATCTGCAAGACATGTCTATATGGTACAATTCCCCTTTTTCTTCCCTTCAAATAAAAAAGAGATACGATCGTTAGAAAGAAGCGAACCGGCATGATGGTTACACCCTTCACCTCGCCTCGTGGAAATCTGTATAGCTAAGAAAAGAAAAGAGAATAAGAAGAAGAAAATCGATAGAAAAAAAATAAAATGATACCTAGAAAAGTAAAAATCGATTATACATTTGAAGTGAGAAAAGAAAGAGGAAAGGAATTGTACAAAGACTGCCTCGAACTTACGAATTCATGAGGAGTAAGTGCCTCACGCTCTTGATCAATAATCCCAAATTGAGTAAACTGAATGAAGAAGAGTCGTGATGAAGAATTTGAACTTGATGTGATGTGGCTTCAAAGTAAGTTATGTTGTTTTGTTTATGGTTAAGTACATGTAGAGCTTTGAATGGATTCATTTTCGAGGTTGAAATATTGTTAGACATTGAATGGCATTAGTGCAAGTTCATTCTCCCTAAATTTAGGATTTCTTCACTAGCTTAGTTTTGTTTGCTTGGGACAAGAAAGATAAGTCTGGGGAATTGATATTTCGATTTTAATAGTTTTTATCCTTTGTATTAGTAGGTTTTTGTGCATTTTCACGCTTTAAGTCTTTACAGGTCGGAGCACGCCTTAAAATATGAAGAGGTTGAAACGGAGGCAAAGAACAAGATCCGTACGGTTTGCAACTCCGATCGATCGATCGCCCCGATCGACGATCGATGGTCCGCTGCCAAGTTACTTCGATCGACTGAAGAAGATAACCGACCGCTCAACGCATATCCGATCGATCGATCGTCACGATCGAGATCGTATATGGTCCGATTTTGCCGCAGTTACTTCGACGATCAGAAGAAGATAACCAAACGTCACACATCCGATCGATCGATCGTTACCAATCGATCGATCGATATGGTCCGCTTTCGCCGTGTTACTTCGACGACCAGAAGAAGATAACCGACTTCAACGCATAAACCGATCGATCGAGTCAATGATCGGTCACACTTTGTTTTACACTCAGCCATTTCGCCGTAAGTTACTTCGATGACCGAGAAGAATGGAACGCCCGATAAAGAATATATCGATCGACGACGCTGATCGATCGATCGCTGCTGCCGACCTGTTTAGATATTTGTTTCTAAGACGCGCTTGTAAGATATTTAACATACTTTTTCGCCACATTTGACCAAGGACTCCAGTTTTCACTCTTCTCTCTTGTTTTGTAATACACAAAAAGGACTTGTAATTCTCTCTAGTTCATGATCTGAAGCTTACACCAAGAACACATCCTTGTTCATCATCTATGTAGAAGATTTCTTAACTCTTAAATTATCTTGTTTAATGATTATGAATCTATATTTGTATCCTCTTGTTTGTTCTATCTATGGTTGAGTAATTTCTAGTTGGGTTTAAGGTAATCAAAGGAATTGATGGATGTTTGAGCTAGATATAGATAGGGTTTTATCCTTTTATCTTCACTTTGGTTGTGTTTAATGCTTAGACTAAACTGATCATTTAGTCTATGAACGAGGTATAATCTATTCTCCAAAGCTTATAGGTTGCTTGATAGAACTAAGGTGAGCAATTTGTCCTTAGCCAACGAAAGCTGATGCTAAGGCAAACTTGTGAACAAATCAAACTTGTTAGTAAAGCTTGTTTAGAATTCTAGGTTTCAAGCAAAGTTTTAGAACCTAAATTGCTAGAACAAAGTGATTGATGCCACGAAGTGGATTGATTATACATTTATGTTTGAGTTCTAGATTGATTATATTTGTTCCGAATAATTATCTAGTTCGACATCATATTCGGCGATAATCCTTAATGCCCGAGCGTTTTTAGTTATAAGTTATAATCGTTTAACCATATGCTTGTTTACATTCAAACCACATCACAATATATTTCTTTAGCTTGATTTCATTCGTATAGAATCATAGTGTAACCATTGCTCCCTGTGAATTCGATCCTTAAGTACTACAACGTACTAGGGTATTTGTATAGACCCGAGTGCATCCACACTCTACCAAACTATCATGTACGACAAGGCCGTCCGTATAGAGCCTCAAACGGAGACATACCGATACTCGCATGATAATTGTTATTGTACGCGAATTCTGCCAAGCTAAGATGATCTACCCACTGATCACCCTAATCCAGAATGCAAGCTCTCAGCAAATCCTCTAATGTCTCGATTGTCCTCTCAGACTGCCCATTTGTCTGAGGATGATGAGTCGTGCTCATGTGTACCTTCGTACCGAACTTCTTCTGAAGCTCTCTCCAAAACTGACCAGCGAACTTAGAGTCTCTATCAGACACAATACTAGTCAGCACTCCATGCAAGCATTCGATCTCCCTGACGTACAACTCGGCTAATTTCTCTGAATCATCTTTCTTGTTAACCGCAAGAAGGTGACCGGACTTGGTCAGTCGGTCCACGACGACCCAAATAGCATCCTTCTTATCACGGGTCGGCAATCCCGTGATAAAGTCCATAGTGATCATGTCATACTTCCACTCGGGAACAGGTAGACTCCTCAACAAACCACCCGGAACCTGATGCTCGATCTTAACTCTCTGACAAACTGAGCAGCTCGCTATCCACTGAGCAAAATCACGTTTCATACTGTTCCAATGGTAATAACACTTAAGGCCGTGATACATTTTTGTAGACCCTGGATGTATCGAGAACTTAGAGTGATGTGCTTTCTTAAGAATCTCATCCCGTAAGTCCCGATCATTAGGAACACACACATGACCATTAACCAAGATGGTACCGTTATAAGAAGTCTGATACTCCGTCTTATCATTCTGAGCAACACTCCGTAATTTTTGATCTTTTTCCTCGGCAATCCGTACCCGAGTTAACAAATCTACCTGATCCGCAGCACCAAGGCACAACGGCTCTGCCTCGTCTGTCAAGGCACACAACCTCAAAGTACTGACCATGCCGACATGACATTCGATGTCTTTTTCCGTGTCGGAAGCCACTCGCTTCCTGCTTAGTGCATCCGCCACTAAGTTAGCTTTACCCGGGTGGTAAGCTATTTCCAAATCGTAGTCGGCTATGAACTCCATCCATCTCCTCTGACGGAGGATCAACTCTGGCTAAGTGAAGATGTACTTCAAAATTTTATGATCGGTAAAGACTTGCACCGTCTCACCATACATGTTAGATCTCCAAATCTTGAGTGCAAAACCCACAGAAGCCATCTCAAGATCATGGGTAGGATAGTTCCCTTCATGCTTCCTCAACTGTCTCGAAGCGTAAGCTATCACCTTACCCTTTTGCATCAACACACAACCAAGTCCAATCCTAGACGCATCCGTGTACACAAGGTACGGTTCACCCGGCTCGGGTAACGCTAACACCGGAGTACTAGTAAGCACCTCCTTAAGCTTATAGAAGCTCTCCTTACATTTATCAGACCAAACAAATGGGACATTTTTCCCGGTTAACTTGGTCAACGGGTTGGCCATACTCGAAAATTCTTAACAAAACATCGGTAACTGCGGATCTCTGTCGCGTTCCTCGGTCTCGGCCAATCCGCAATAGCCCACTTCTTTTCCGAGTCCATGGACATTCTCTTATCCGAGACTACATGACCCAAGAAACCGATCTCACGCTGCCGGAAGCTACACTTCTTCAACTTGGAAAATAACTTATGCTCACAGAGCTTACTCATCACAGACCTCAAATGACCTTCGTCGTCCTCACGAGTCTTAGAGTACACTAAAATGTCATCAATAAAGATAATCACAAACACGTCCAGAAACTCTCTGAACACATTGTCCATCAAATTCATAAATGCTGCAGGAGCATTCGTCAACCCAAACAGCATAACCACAAACTTAAAATACCCTTAACGAGTCTTGAACGCAGTCTTACGAATGTCCATCTCATCTATCGGGATTTGATGATATCCCGAAACCAAATCAATCTTGGAGAATCAAGTAGCCCCATGAAGCTGATCTAATAACTCATCAAACCTCGGCAAAGGATATCTGTTCTTAACCGTCACTCGGTTCAGACCTCTGTAATCGATATACAACCTGAAGGATCCGTCCTTCTTCTTGACAAACAACACCGGTGCATCCCACGGTGAACTACTAGTTCTTATGAACCCTTTTTCCATGAGTTCCCCTAGCTCCTTTTTCAGCTCAGCCATCTCAGCAAGTGCCATTCTGTAAGGCGCCTTCAAAACCGGGGCCGTACCAAGCTCTAACTCAAAAGTGAACGGATTAGACCTCGATGGTAGTACTCTAGTGAGTTCACGAAACACGTCCTCAAATTATTGTACCACCAAAATGTCCTTAGGATCGTTGTATCACTCTCCTCTACCATGGAGATAGTAGCCAAATAGGTCTCACAGGCTTTCTCCAAAAAACGCTCAACCTGAATAGCCGACACAATCAAACTCCCTAAAGTCGGTCTGACATCCTGATAGACAAGCATTTTCTTGCCCCTCTCAAAGTTCCCACATGCTCTGTGACAGTCTAAATGGGCTCTATACTTTCCGAGCCAATCCATTCCAAGGATTACATCATAAGTCTCAACTAGGCAAATAACTAAGTCGGCTTTCATATCCTCACCACTGATCTAGGTAGACACGTTCAAGACCCTTCCCAAGGTTGTCATAAGCTGTCCACCAGCGGCCTTAACAACTCCCTGATGATTCCTAGGTTTCTTCTAAAATTCACCCTTCCCGATCATCCACGGGTTCACAAAACAGTGTGAGGCTCCCGAGTTGAACAAAACATGGGTCTCTACACCACCCATGCTTAAGGTCCCTACACAATGATTATTATGCTAAAAACCTAAAGCAACAACACACACAACCAAAACTTTTCACATAAACGACAAATTCACAAAAATAAATTTTTCCGAAACTCACCAATAGGACGAGACGTGCTTGGATAGCTCCCATCTCCAGCCATGGAGTAAATTTGAGGCATGTGTGCTGGCCTCTTAGGAGGTGGCAGTGGCAATGCCATGGCTCCTCCCCCAGCTCTCGGTGCCAGCTTTGGGCACTTGTCCTTGAAATGACCCGGTTCCTTACAGTAGTTGCAAACTTTTTCCGTGTCTGGCTTAGCATAGTTAGCGATCCTATGATCCTTGCTGCCACACCTGAAGAACCCTACACCCTGATAATCTGAACCACTCTCCACATTCGGCTTGCCCGGCAAAGTGTCTTCCTATTTCTTTTTCTGTCCCGTAAAAGAGTTCCCAAACTTGTTGCCCGCGGATCCAGTCTAAGTCTTACAGTTTCCACCGGTCTGGGCTTATTTCTTGTTATCCTCAGCAATCATACCATTTTTAATTATAGCCGTTTTCTCCACAAGTTCAGCTATAGACCCATAGTCACGCAACAAACAGCGGTTACGCAGCTCCAACCGCATACCGTGCAGAAAACGACGGATCTGGACCTTCTTGTCATAAAGATCCCTACTACCATACCTCTGGAGGCTAATGAATTCAGCCTCGTACTCACGAACATTCGTCGATCCCTGACACAAATCCAAGAACTGACCCTCCAAACGGTCCACAGCTTCCTGAGGAAAGTACTTAGCATTAAACTCCTCACTGAAAACTCTCCAAGAGTCCACTCTACCACGACGTCTCACCACGCCCTGCCACCACAAATGTGCCTGTCCCTCCAGGAAATGAACACCAATATCCATCATGTACGGATCAGGACACCTCAGGGTAGCAAAATTCCTCTCAACCCGAGATCTCCACTCATCCGCCTCCGCGGGTTTGGTACCTCCTGCGAAACGATCAATACCCAATTTCTGCATATGGTCCAACACCTTCAGGTAAGATGGGACCCGAGGCTCAGGAACTCCTGCCTCAACACGAACCTCATCCTGTTCCACATTCTCAGGCACAAAATTCTTTGCGACCCCAGCGTTTTTGACCGGTGGTGCCACATGGACTCTAGCCAACACCTCGGCCACCTGAGCTAACACAGGTGCCATTGTCGCCTGAATAGCATTAGCAAGCAACTCATTGTGATCCTCAATACCGTTCCCAGCAACATTTTTGGCCATTTTCCCACGGACCGAGTTGTTTTCCGAGCTATCAGCGGCTCTCTCAACAGGACGCGAACTTCTGGTCTTTCTAGCCATATGCAAATTTCCCAAAATTCATGCTAAGTTCACACAAACTTAAAAAAACACCCACGCTAAACGGCTTCATAAACCATACATCATAATTTTTTACGACAAATTTACAGAAACAAATGAGACTTACCGCAAGACTAGGTGTCGGGAGGATGGTTTTATTACACAAATACTCACAAAAATCACACAAATATCTCACGAATCCTAGAATCAAGCATGCTCTAATACCAAACTATAACACACTCATTTCGCAAAAATTTAAAATTTTTCTTACTATGTGTTACTTCTCGAATACTAATCAAATTTTTATGCAAAGCAGAAGACTTAACCAAATTCCCTAGTTTATTTAGGCGATTTCTACTCCAATTTAGTTTACAAAATGCACAAATAAAATTCAGCAACAAAATAAACAAAACTAAAACACAACAATTTAATCCCAAATAAATCCTCAAAATTCATCAATTAAATTCTACAATTGTTCAACAATCATTCCAAATGATTCCCAAATGATTCCCAAATAATTCTCAAAATCCGACTAAACAATTCTAACAAATTCTCAACTTAACGAAGGTCTAAAACCACAACACGGTACCAACACCGTCCAGGAATCCAACCAATTTCAGCAGAATAGTCCTGATATACTAGCAAAAACTTAATAGCAATCTCATTAGATTCTAAAACCATCCATCCTCTGACGACACCACCATGTCCCGGGCTCCTCAATTATCATTACCTGCATTCGTAAGTCTGAATGCGTAAGCAAAAGAATAGCTTACTGAGGTGGTCATCCCGTCTCACTAGGCTTAGTACAGAAACGATCAAATACAAAAGTGCGAGATAAATCATGCTTGGTTAATGTAATGCAACAGTTCCTCAAACTCAAACGTGAATGCAATGACACAAGTCCAAAGCAGTCACAAATCTCAAATTGAACCCAAACTTATCATGACAAAACTCAAACGCATACCCTTAACCAAACAAGATAATCAAGCACAAACATCCAAATCGAAACTAATACATAGCCACGATCACACACTTACCTCAAACGCTTCTGATCTCAACCCAAAAGCACACTAAGTGAGGTTAATAGAAAACGCCAACAACCTAACAACACAAACAAATCGAGTTATACTCGATTCCTCAAAATGACCCTTATCGGATTTACAAACGGACCAAGCAAGGTTCCTTACCAAACGATGATAGAACTGAGGTTACATACTCAGTCCTAACTTCTCACAGCAACCAAACACACTCCTGGACACAAAAAGGACACACAAAAATCGATTAAAAATCGATTCACCAACCAAACATCAAAATGATCTCAAAATGACCACACGGGTCACTTATCCCAAACGATTGCCCAAACGAGTATAAGCCAAGCTCGAACTCACCACAGCAGCTCACACAACACACGCTGAACACCAAAACACCATACAAGAATCGATTACAATCGACTAACCAAAACAACCCCAAAACGACCCAAAAATGGTTCCTTACCACAAACAATGCAAAGACTATAGCCACAACCACCAAACGATCACTCTTAGACACAGCAACACACAGACAAGCTTCTGTCCAGAAGCACCACAAAAATTCAGACATGTCCCATGCATCAAAATCGTACCAAAAACGATTCCAAAAGAGGTTTCTTACCAAGCGATTGAAGAACAACACCACAGCAGCCAAAACGAGCTTCTCTGATCAGAAACAACTCACAACAGGACCTACAACACACGCGCAAGACAGCTTACAAAAATGTGGTAACAAAAATGCAACAAGACACAAAGAGAATCGCTTACGAAATTCACGATTCACAAGGGCCAAACGAGCAAGCAAGCTCAATTCTGGGAGGTCCTTTTCCTACAGCCATGGACGACCAAGAACACTCAGTACCAACTCAGAATCGAACCCAAAACAAACACAAACAAGAGAGAAAACACTTACCAATCGTGTAGTCTCTCTCACGGCACCAAGCTCCTTCACGCCAAAGCTCTCTCTCGATTTCTCTCAGCCAAAAACGAGCTCTCTCTCTCTGTTGCAGCAGTCCAAAATCGCAGCCAAGGGTGAGAAAGAGGAGCTTAAATAGGAGACATTAGGGTTAGGGAAAAAGGCCTAGCCTTATAAGAGAAAATACCCAATTTTTCCTTAAATTTATCCAGCCCATTAAGCCCATTTAGACCAGCCATTTATGATTGTACAACTTGCCAAAAATCAGAAAAATCCATATAAGGAAAGTCCCAAACTTGACCTGATCACACGTCCGTATCGTGTCTGTATCGCGTCCGTATCGTGTCCGTTCTGACGCAGTCCACGTTCGTATCGTCCGTACCGTCCGTTAACCTCTTATCCGGACATGTCCGTCCGTCCCAAAATGCCGACGATAGTGGATCCGTCCGCACGTCCGGCTCGACCAAAGGCCGACGATTTTCGACTATCCGGTCAACTCAAAACACCGACGATAGGCACTCGGTAACCTCGACCGTTCATCGATGACCCGACGATGTCATCGATGAATCCTCGACCATCCAACACTGATTGCTCGGCCAGTCCAAGCATCGGTAAATCCGATCTCACACGTACGTCCAGTACACAAAACACCGATGATTCGAGACCTGTTCAATAAATTGACTGAGTCAACAAAACGACTGGCCGAAAGACGGATCTTACATGAATACAAATTCAGCCCTATTCTTTTTCTCACCAACTTCACGCCGTCTTGGTTTACCGAAAACAAAGCGGCTTTTTAGTTTTTATGATTGTATCCAATATATGACGTGGGAAGATTAAAGAGAAACCATCGCCACGTTCCACCAATAACTGATTGACACGTATCCATCGAGTTTTCTTTTTTTTCTATGGTTACGTAATCGCATACGTCAACCTTCTTTTGGGGTCGAAGTGATAAAAAGGAAAGTCGTAAAACTTAAAAGGCATCGTCACTAGTCTTTCCCACTATTTTAACCCATCAGTGATACTCCTTTCTTCTCCAATAAACTCCATTCCTCTTTCTTCTTTATTCTATCATCTTTTCTCTAATCTCCGCAACTATGGCTCCATCTACGAAGACCGTGAGTGGGGTTTCACGATCACGAGATCATACCTTTTTTTTTTGGTTTAATGTGATATTTATATTAAAAACCAAAGAAACAAATTTAAAAATAAGTTTGAGAGCCCCAAATGGGAAAATTACAACAACTGCACTAACGATCATACTTTCTTCCCTCCTCTAACGATTTTTTTTTTTTTTTGTGATCTTGTAATAATTAATCCGAGTTTTTTGGCGTCTTTTTTTATAGGTTTTGATCCCTATTGCACACGGTACGGAACCTCTAGAAGCGGTGGCGATGATCACCGTGTTGCGGCGAGGTGGTGCTGACGTGACGGTGGCTTCCGTCGAGAATGAAGTTGGCGTTGAAGCTTGTCATGGCATCAAGATGGTCGCTGATACTCTTCTCTCTGATATTACCGACTCTATTTTCGACCTTATTGTTCTCCCCGTAAATCTTTATGCTGGTTTAACACTTTCTTTGCGTGTAATCTGAGAATTAAGGACACCAAATAAGTGGATCGATCAGTTATCAATGAGCTCACTTAACTTAGTTTTGAAAGTGATGTTGATAATTCCTGCAAAGAACGTTGGTTTTAAGATGTATTTATTGCAACTTTTGTTCTCTGAAACGACTTCATAGATTCTTGTTACTAATGGTTTCTGAAAGATTTCAGAATTGTGTTCCTGATACTCATTTTGATTATATGATTCGTAAAAAGGAGGGCTTCCTGGCGGCGAGACTCTTAAAAACTGTAAACCATTAGAGAACATGGTAAAGAAACAAGACTCAGATGGACGACTTAACGCAGCTATCTGTTGTGCTCCTGCGTTGGCTCTTGGTACTTGGGGTCTACTAGAAGGCAAGAAAGTAAGTCAGAAGTGATCAGTATCCAAGCAAGAACGTTTATTTATCTTGTTTTCAGTTCTTGTCTAATGTCTGGATATACATGGGGTTGCTTGCAGGCAACGGGTTACCCTGTTTTTATGGAGAAACTTGCGGCTACTTGTGCCACTGCTGTTGAGTCAAGAGTGCAAATTGATGGACGGATAGTGACCAGTCGTGGACCAGGAACCACCATTGAATTCTCCATCACGCTTATAGAGCAGTTGTATGGGAAAGAGAAAGCTGATGAAGTCTCTAGTATCTTGGTATGTTTTGTCTCTGCCGCTTCGATTTTCGAACCTGGAAACGGACAGAGATCTTAGTGAGTAGCATAGTAATTATGCTATTGTACGTGTTCAAACTTGTTTTGTCACCTCTTCTTAGACTTACCTGTTCTCCTTTTGAAATCAGCTTGTTCGTCCTAATCCTGGAAAAGAGTTTACTTTTACTGAACTTAACCAAACGAACTGGTCATTTGAAGATACACCACAGGTAAATGTTCAATTGCCTCTTCACGTGGTCCGACAACATTTTACCAAGACAGTCTCTGTTTGATCGTGGAATCCTAGGAACATGCTGTGTTGTAAAGCTTTTTTCTTTCTTGATCAATAGTCGTTTATGAGTTAGAAAGATAATGTTTTCCCCTTTCAGATTCTCGTACCCATTGCAGAGGAGTCAGAGGAAATTGAAGCTTTTGCGCTTGTAGATATCCTGAGGCGGGCAAAAGCTAACGTAGTGATTGCTGCAATTGGTAACAGTTTGGAAGTTATAGGATGTCGAAAAGTTAAGCTAGTAGCAGATGTGCTTCTTGATGATGTTGCAGAGAAGTCGTTCGATCTGATTGTGTTGCCTGTGAGTAGTACTAACTGCCAAAATATGAACACTTATAAGTCTCAAAGGAAGTTTTGAGATTCGTTGACAAATAACCAAAAAATAATCCAACTTCTTTGATGAACTACAGGGCAGCACCGGTGCTCAAAGATTCGCGAGCTGCAATAAACTGGTGAATATGTTAAAAGAAACAAGCAGAAGCAAACAAACCATATGGAGGAATCTGCGCATCGCCTGCTTACGTCTTCGAGCCTAATGGTTTACTCAAGGTGCATAAATCAAACCTTGTAGTTTCTTGTTATATCTTTAAGTCATTATACTGAGATATAAGAGACATGTTTTGTATAGGGTAAGAAGGCTACTACTCACCCACTGGTGAGCGACAAACTTTCGGACCAGAGTCACATTGAGCATAGAGTCGTGGTCGATGGAAATGTCATAACGAGCAGAGCTCCAGGGACTGCAATGGAGTTTTCACTTGCGATCGTGGAGAAGTTTTACGGGCGAGAGAAAGCGCTTCAGCTCGCAAAGGCAACACTTGTGTAACTAAAGTGTGTAGGGAATGTCACTTGTAGGCTTCACCATTCTGAATCCTTCCAGGAAGGAGAGAAATCGTTAGCACCAATAATCGTTCCTGAATATCTTAATCAATGAAACAAAATGTGTTTAAAAGCATATTTTGGAAGTAGAAAAAAAATGAAGAAGAAGAGTTTGATTAGGTGTTACCTAATTTCAGAAAAAATTTCACCCTCAAACCGCATCTTAAATCTCGAACCGATATTGAATTAATTGTTTACTGCATCTACAAATTTATCATAGCTGATAACAAATTGGCTTAATCTGATAGCATATCAAGAACCAAAATATATGTATACTTGTTAAAGTAACTAATCTAATGATATTTCAATTGAAGAAAAAATGTAAATTTAAGTAGTGTTTTGAATTACCTTGGTTTATAGACCACAATGAACATACATTGGTTACTAAAAGCATGCATTGCTGAAGCAATTACTCCATGGTGCATAGTTTGCGTTGATATTACTCTTGAAGTGGCCTTTTTGATGTCTCGCTCGTCTGATACCAACTCTTTACTCCCCATTCTCTTCTTTGGAAAAATAAGATTGTTGAAATTTCAAATCTAAGAACCAAAAGAGATGTAAAATGAAGAACGGTATACCTAAGAAAAATAAAAGAGTCACCAGCGACTAATATTTTTGCTAGGGAAAAGGGCTTTTACATACCCCGACAATTGGCCTATATTGAATTTATACCTAATCTATACCCCTGTGCTAAAACATACACAAACTAAATCATAATTACTAAATTATAATTTGAATTTGAATATCAAACTTTGAATTTTGTGCGTCGTCATACATACCGTCTAATACCGTGAAGCCTTAGGTGGACAAAAAACGACGTCGTGGCATCTTATTCTTCGTTTTTTTTCTTCCCCAAATCGCAACATAAATCCAACTCTTCTCCTTCTCCCAATCGAAACCTAGATCCAATTTTACCCAACTCGAAACCCAAATCAAAATCTAAATCATGAATCGCAAACCTAACTAAACTCGTTTCTCCTTCTTCTTCAATTCAATTCGTCCTGTCATAAGGAAGAATTTAAACCTAACATGAAGAAGATTTTGGAACTTGAAAAGCATATTCGAACTCGAAAATGACGTAATTTCTGGATTTGTGCTTAGATTTTATGCATCTGCGTTTGTATTGTTTTGGGTAAGTCCCTCTTTTCATCTTTTGGAAGCTTCGCTCAATTTTGTTGTTATATACTTCGTCGATTGGTATTTTCTTCGGACCAAATAGTTAAATAATAAGCACACCAAGAAAAATGATTCCTTTATCGGTAATAATGTGTTTTTGAGCTAATAGCTCGAAAAATATAAGCCTAGAAACCAGTTATTGTATTCTATATTGAATTTTATATTTGTCCATGTGGTTTTTCTATATTGTATTCTATGTGTCCATGTGAATTTTCTATATTGTATTCTCATAGCTTTATTCTATATTGTAATATATATGTGTGTCCATGTGAATGTTATTGGCATTGTTCTTGAATGTCATGTTTTTTTCAGCTGTGACGATGTTACATTCCATATATACTACAACGGAAAGTTTGTGGTTTTAGAAGGCAATGTTCTTACATATGTTGGAGGCGAAATTAACAGACTTGAGAGCAAACCGGAAGATATTTTTGCAAGCTTGAAGGATTCAGCGGGATTGTCTTCTGAAACCACCAACTTGATAGTCTCAAATGATCAATGTAGAAAAGCCAAGGCAAAAGCATTGGCAATCATTCAAGCTGAGCATGATGAGCAATTTGCTAGGCTAAAGGATTACCGGTTAGCGCTTATGGAGTAAGTTACCTTTCCTTTCTCTCTGTTTGGTTAGTTTGTCTTATAGTTAACTCTAATGTCTCTTCTTATTTTTCCTACGAGTTCGAATCCAGAATCCACTGTGGAGTTGGGGACAATGACTATTGATGGTGTTGAGAAATTTGACAGGTTCTACTTATGCTTTGTATCCCTCCGGAAAACCTGGCTTGCTCACTCTCGACCCATAATTAGAATAGATGGTTGTTTCTTAAAGAACAATGTCAAAGGTCAACTATTGGCAACTATTGGAAGAAATGCCAACAATCAGTTATTTCCTGTTGCATGGGCTATTGTTCCTATTGAAAATACTAAGAGTTGGGTATGGTTTATCAAACTCTTTAAAAATGACTTGAAGCAAACAGATGGATAAGGATTCACCCTCATTTCAGATAGGCAGAAGGTATCATTCTCATCTATAATCTCTGTTAATATCATAAACACATATGATACATAATCCACAATCTTTGACATGATAGGGTTTGCTACTTACTGTTGAACAAGAGCTGCCTAAAGTGGAACACCGTATGTGTGTCCGACACATCTACGAGAACCTAAGGAGAGCTTATCTAGGCAAAGAATTGCCAAAACACTTATTTTGGGCTGTTGCCAAAAGTTTCAACATTGGAAACTATGAAAGGGACATGGAAGATTTGAAGAACTTTCATAAAGGTGTGTATAAAGCTGTGATGCAGAAGAATCCCCATAACTGTAGCCGTGCTTTCTTCACTTGCACATCAGTGTGTGAAGACATCTCTAATAACTTCTCTGAGTCTTACAACAACATTATCAACAACGCGTGAGAGATGCAATTGGTAGCTATATTGGAGACCATCCGACGGTAGTGTATGTTACGTAATGAGATGAGAAGGAAAAAGGCACTGAAGCATCAAGGGAAATACAGTAAGAAAGTGGCCAAGACCATTGCAGCGGAGGAGAAATACCGTAAGTATGGTCAGGTAATCCCTTGTGGCAATGGACAATATGAGGTGGCTGAAAATTATATACACGGGTTTAGGGTTTATATGAATGCAAAAACATGTGCATGTAGAAGGTGGAATATGAATGGTATTCCTTGTCGTCATTTATTGCGTGTCATTCTTTTGAAGAAGCAAAAGCCTGAGGATTTTGTCTCGATTGGTACTTGACATCAACATGGGTTAGTCAATACAGTGAGTCACTCATGGGAGTTAATGGTTTGAAATTATGGAGAAAATCTGGTGAAGAAAGGCTTCAACCACCACCTAGGGAGATATCTAGAGGACCTAAAAAAAACATAAAAGGATCAAAAGCAAGAATGAGTCTCCTCGGAAAAAAAAAAAAAAAAGACAAAAAAAGGAAAGGAATTTTAAGAACCTCCTCAAAAAAAGACGAAACTCACAAGAGAACGAATGACTCTTCATTGTGAAAGGTGCAGTATAATAAGACCCAACACTAGGAAATGTCCTAATGTTGGAGTGCTATCTAAAAGGGCACAAAATAAGCAAAAAGAACAAGGTCCAAGCCAACCAAGTCAATCTTCACAAATTTCACTTTGTGATTGAACAAGGTTTGATGATGGTTTTTGTCTTTTATGATGATCGTTTGTCATGTATGGACGGTATTAAGGTAGCTCAAATGATGGTTTTTGTATTTTGTGGTAATGGTTTGTCTTGTATGGACGGTTTTAGGGTAGTAGGGTTGATGGTTTTTGGCTTGTATTTGCCTCTGATGGGAGATGGTTTTTAGATTGTATTTGCCTCGGATTTAGTGGTTTTAGCTTATATCTTGATGGTTATTAAAAATATCGGCTATAATATTTCTTAAAACATCGGCTTCTATCGTGAATGTTTTTAGCTTATACCTTAATGGTTTGTAATTTCAGGTTTGTAATACCATATCTTTTAGTGAACACAAACTAAACATCAATACCATATATTAAGAGAGAGTATTCAAACAACATAAACGTCAAACTCAACACAAAGTCAACACAAAATAAAACACAACATAAAAGCTTATGGAATCATCAAAACATAAGCCAAATACATGACTAAACAACAAATGATCAAATTTTTGAAAGAACGCAGTGTTTGTATCTCTTTCTCGCAGGAAGCAACCATGGCTTTGAGCTCTCCAATCTCCTTCTCACATCCTTTTGCAAGTGCCAAAATAGCTTGAATCTCATTTCCGTAGCTATTTGTCACGGCCTTGCATGTGCGTGTCTCCATCGCTAGAGTCTCCATCTCAGATTCTACATCATGTAAACCTTTATGTAAGCTTCCCACATCTACTTTTATCTTCTCAACAACATTCTCTACCTCCTCCATCTCTTCAACCATAGCTATATCGGTCCATTTGAATAAATGTCTATTATCCTACAACAAGAACAACCAATATCTTCCATATATCAGCACTACATTCCCAAGAATTAAGCACTACATTCCCAAAAATTACCTCCTTTGAGCTATATGGACAACAATGGAATAACCTCCCAAAAAATTTCAATATCTCAGATGTCTGGATTATAGACCTTGCACCGCATCTACATTTTTTTGGCAATCCTCTACCTCTTTCATCCCCAAGGCGTCTGAAGCCATCACTTACTCCTACACCAATTTCGAAATCAAAATCAATAAACCTAAATTTTCGAAATCGAAATCGTTAATCGAACACAAAGGTTGAGGTTGATAATCAAAATACTTACCATAACTAGCTGATGAAGACATTAGTGCTACTTACAACATCGCTTGTTATAATCAAAAACCCCTAAATCTATCTACTCTTTCGCAGGTTGTGATTTGGGAAAAAATAGAGAAACGAAGAAGAATATGCTACGACATTGATTTTTGTCCACATAAGGATGCTCAAAACGACGTCATTTTGACCACGTGGAATACACGTCATCATCCATTAATAGGTATGGCACGGTGTTAGATGATATGTATGATGACGCACAAAATTCAAAGTTTGATATTCAAATTCAAATTATGATTTAGTTTGTGAATGTTTTAGCATAGGGGTATAGATTAGGTATGAATTCAACATAGGCCAATTGTCAGGGGTATGTAAAAACTATTTTCCCCTTTTTGCTGATACAAACGCACTCCAACCATTTGTGAAAAAATACTTTTTGCAGTGTACGTGTAGGCAAAAAAAAAAGATCAATAGGTACGAATCGCCCTGGGCTAACGGACAAACCCGATCGGCCCAACCCGTTCCGAACTGGGTAAGGAGCAATTCGGCCCATCCGATTAGAAGGCCCATGCCGATTGACATCTAAATTTCTGGCAATCAGAGTTCGGTTTATATCGGTTCGGAACCGGTTTGCTGATTAAACCGTTTAATAACCCTAATTCTAATACCTAAGACTAAGAGTAACCGGACCACTCTTCTTCAAAGTTCAAACCCTAATCTCGATTTCTTTGTTTTTTCTTTAAATCGAGCTCTTATCCACCTATACTATAGTCATCTTACAAGTAAAACCCCTAAATAAATCGATTTCTTCAAAGTTCAGATACTAAGTCGATTTCTAAAAACCCTAATTTCGATTTCTTACTCTTTTCTTAAAATCGATGTCTTATCCATCTTCTATATAGATTTCTTAGATCTAAAAGTGTGAAAGCCCTAAATAAAAATCGATTTTTAAACACCCTAATCGATTTAAAAAAAGTCAGATCTGCTTGCGGTGAAAACGCTGGAGGAGGCAATTGTTCAGGAGGCGGAGGAGGAGGAGGGTTGTCTTCTTCATTGGGCGGCGGTAGCATCTGCCGGAGGAGGCAGAGATGAACCAGCCGGCGGCGGAAGAGATGATTCAGGTGTGGCGGCGGAGATGAATAAACCCTAATCTCGATTGTTTTTTATGTTGTAAACAAGTTTTTTTTTTTGTATGTAAAACAGGTTTTTTTTTTTGGGTATGTAAAACATGTTTTAGTTTAATCGGTAAACCGATTAAACCGATTAATTTTAGGTTCTCGGGTTATATCGGCTAAATTTAAATTAAGTAAAACCGATCCGATCCAAACTGACCGAACTGATAATATTAGTCAGTTTACTTCGGAATCAATTACCAAAAACCGACAACCCGATTACCGAACATGCCGACCCGACCCGAATCGTTTCATTCGAATGGCCAGGGCTAGGTACGAATAACAATTTTCATTATTTTTTGTGAAAAATGGTTTATTACTTTTAAATATATACTGAAATCTCCATTCATGATCATGAATGTCTTTAGCGACTAATTCTTGAGTCGGTATTTGCCGAGACATATTCTAAAATAAATTAATACATAAACTTCATAAGTAAGCTAAATTTCGAGTTCATTTAGTAGAGGAATTAATTAAGAGGATATACTAGCGGAGGAAGACATTCAATGGCATGTCCTTTACGAATAGAGAATCCACCATATATGCTTGTATCATTAGATGTCAAAACCTTTGTGAATGAATGCATGTAGTATTGGCCTTTCTTGATAGCCATTAGGAACATGGATTATAACTTGCTAAACATTTACAAATTCAGGAAATCAGGTAGAGGGAACTAAAGAATAATACAATTAACTACGAAATAAAATCCTGAAAACTCTCACTTACTGTTGAATCTGGCATCAAAGTCATCTCAGCATATACTTCATCGGTATTTTTCGCTGCCTAAAATTAAACATAAAACAACAAAAACATTATTTCGTCCTATAATGAAATAAAACATACAAAAGAAAACGATGTATTCCATAGAAAATCAGTGATACACACCTTAAGCTGAATAGCAATAACACGACATAGAAGCTTCGAAGGAAGATCGAAAAATGGCTTCATTTGATTCCAGTCTTCTCTCGTAGATGCCTCAAACTGAAAACGTCATCAAAATATTTTACAAACCAAAATAAATTGTATATATATATTTATTGAGAGAGAGAGGCTCACGAGTTCCATGTGTCCTTAAGGAAAGTAATAAACTTTTTCTCCAGAGTTTTGGAAGATCACACAAACACCCAGCACATAATTTCCATAGTTGCTTGTACATATAACTCTTGGGCTCACCAACTATCCAACAACGAAAAAAGAACATTATCGTGGAAAAAAAGTTCCAAAACTCAAAAAAATGTCCAAATTTCTTACTTGTGCTAAATAATTGAGGCTTTGCACTCATAAATTCGTTAGTCGCCATCAACACCTATCCGAAGAAAAATCCGTAAAATCAAAACGCAAGATATCCACCAAATTCGGCTTCTACAACCGGTGTAAAGCAACTTATACTCTCCCTTCGCCACAAAAAAAACACAAAACAACTACCGTTACAAACACAAAAGAACAAAAATCTCACTTGCTTAAATTAACAAAAAATCTCTTGGCTCTCTGTGTTTCTTGTCTTACACTTACACCATTATTACTTTAAATTATCATAATTAAATATTAATTAGTAGTTTAATTAAAAACATGTCCAAACATTTTCTACCTTTTATGGAATTATTGGTCGTTACAGAAACTTGACTTATTTATTAATATATTCTCAAAATTACCTTTATGAGGAAATATTAACTGACTAATGATTACCAGACCTCCGGTTAAGAAAGGGATAATCAAACGAGTTGGTTCTGGTGAATCTATTTTAGTATGGAATGATCCATGGATACCTGGACAATTCCCGAGGCCATTAATCTGTAAGGGTTCCACACTTGACCCTTCTCTTATAGTTAATCACCTAATTGACCCAGTGACACGAACATGGAATTTGGAGTTCATCCATACCACAATTGACCATGAGGATATTTCGTTAACTTGGAGTATTCCTATTGGAGCTATTTCTAAACCGGATTCTTTCCTATGGCATTTTTAACAAGACATGAAAGTATACAGTCAAATCAGGTTATCATACGGAACGATTAATCGAACAGAGTGTTCAAAGGAGCCTTTTCTTTGGTTTGGACACTAGTTCTTTGAAAACCTTCTCATAGAAATTAAAGTATCCTCCAAAATTATGTCATTTTATATAGCAATTACAAAACGGTTGGATTTCAGTAGCATCATATCTTAAGAAAAGAGGTATTATATGTGATGTACAGTGTACTAGATGTGGGGCGGATGAAGAGACGCTTAACCATGTCTTCTTTGAGTGTCCATCAGCAGTACAAACTTGGGTATTATTCCAAATTCCATCGGCACCAAGGAATTTCCCAAGTAATTCGCTTTTCGAGAATTTAGATTACCTATTCTGGCTAATACCAAAAGAAGCAGATGCATTGAGTTTTATGTGGATCGTATGCTATATCTGTAAAGCTCGAAATAAAAAAATCTTTTAAAGTATGGAAAAGGATCCACGCGACATTATTCAGATAACAGAAAGTGAATTCCATATATGGACTACGCTCAATTAGAGTTGGTTAGAGAACCTCATCCTATATTTCCGTCCAGGATAGGGGTGAAAACGTTTACATGATATCGGTGTTATATAGATGGTTATGGAAAGAAAAAGACCATTTTTCAGGATTAGGATAGTATTGATCCAAAATTAATGACGAAGCGCAAACAAAGGGGGCCTGCAATCTCCGAAGGAGTATTTCCCCACTACATTCTGAATTAGACGCACTAATGTGGGAGATGAGAAGCCTGATCGCTGAACAAAAGACTGATGTTACTTTCGTTAAAAGACCGAATTGGTGAAGATATGCCAAGAGAGTGGCGACTTTCACGAATTATCTAGAAAAAGTAGAGAAGAGTAAGGAAGCGTTCTCATCTTTTTCTTTATCTTTAGTTTCTCGTAGTGCCAATGTTAAAGCGGGTAAATTAGCACGGAACGTTGTGTTTTCCCGCTTTTTATTTTGTATGTGAACAATGTATCCTGATTTGGCTTCATGAGCCTTTCTAATAATATATAAGCTTTGTAAATTTATGTTGTTTTATTGTTAATATTTAATATTTGTTTTGGACCACGAGTTACTATTGGTTTTGGGATTTTTCTTTTTATTGGCGTTATTTTTTTTATTTCTTTGTTTTACCAAATCCCCAACTAGTTTTTAAAAATTTAGGTGCATTACAATTTTGAAAAAAAAAATCACATACTAAATAACACAAGTATATGTTTATAAATTATAATGTTTGTGTAATTTATAAAACTTGAGCTAACTTTAAATAAACAAGCATAAATTACTTTTTCAAAGTTATTAGTTATAAATAAACAAAACTACGGAATCAAAATTCCGCAGGTATTGGTCTAGTATATGATAAAGCCAAGTCTTGGAGAGAGCAATTTCTGATTTGATTCATTCACAAGATGGTTCAACCACCACCTACCTCTTGTCATTGTCTCTTTAATAACACTAAACAATTTTCTTTGATTCTTTTTTTGTACTCAACTTTATTTTCTCGTTCTTTTCATTTTTTATTTTTTATATTTTTTTGTCAACCTCTCGTTCTTTTTATTTATTTATAAGAACTTTGACGTAGATACGTTTTTTTTGGAGCCTCTCACCAAAAAGCATAATTAATTTTTGGTTTCATACAGTTTATACGTATATGGATTTAGAAGTATATAAGGTCTCTGTTATTTCTACAGCTTATTCTGTTATTTCTACAGCTTATTGTAGGTAAAACGGCCAAAATCAACCTAGACTTACAGATTATTTGCGATACGCTTTTTTATATCTGAATTATGACACCCGGCTTTTTCATACCTGAACTATCAAATATTTTAATTTTAATCATAAACTATGTTAATTTAGCCGATTCATACAAATCACTTAACGACGTTAATTAGTCGTTTAACAGTGATGACTTAACCACCAATGTGGCACGACACCGTGAAACGACATCGTCGAGAAAACGGCCAAAATCAACTCAGACCATTTGTGATACGTTTTTTCATACCTGAACTATGACACCCGACTTTTTTATAGCAGAACCATCAAATATTTCAAATTTTAATCTTGAACTATGTTAATTTAGCCGATTCTTACAAATCACTTAATGACGTTAATTAGTCGTTTTGATGATTTTATTGTTTTGTTGTTGGTTTGGTTTAGTAAACCGACTTCGGTTTACAATTTGGAAAAAATCACAAAATTAGGGTTCATGGATACAAATCACAAAATTCGGTTTACTAAACCAAACCAACAACAAAACAATAAAATCACCAAAACGACTAATTAACGTCGTTAAGTGATTTGTATGAATCGTCTAAATTAATATAGTTCAAGATTAAAATTTGAAATATTTGATGGTTCAGGTATGAAAAAGCTGGGTGTCATAGTTCAGGTACGAAAATGCATATCGTAAATAGTCTGGGTTGATTTTTGCCGTATTTCCAACGACATCGTTTCACGGTATCGTGCCACGTTGGCAGCTGAGTCAACACCGTTAAACGACTAATTAACGTCGTTAAGTGATTTATATGAATCGGCTAAATTAAAATAGTTCATAATTAAAATTTGAAATATGTGATGATTCATGTATGAAAAAGCCGGATGTCATAGTTCAGGTATGAAAAAGTATATCGTAAATATTCTGGGTTGATTTTGGTCGTTTTTCCGCTTATCGTATCAAACTTTGTTTTCATGTATTTTTAGGTAACTGAATTTTGCGGACAGAAAATTTCTTAATTTTGATAATACTGTTATCAATGGAAGTATATTTACTAGTCAAGTGATTAATTGTTAATTTTTACGATTTTCTTCACTGAAATTTGATTCAAGCAAATCGTGTTATCCTGCATGAGAAAACATAGATTATGGATCGGATATTATCGATCCAATAATATAAAAAAAAAAGAAGAAAAAAAATTGTCACCCGACGAAAAAGTTAGATTTATCCAAACGGTAATTGATCAACTATTGATCAACTATCAACCAAAAGTTCACTTAGTAAAATCGTTTACATTGAAAACCACATTTTAATTTTCAATGATCCACTAGATTTTATCATTTTAGTAAAGACTTGACGTAAAACAAAATTCAAACAAAATTTATAAAAAAAAAACATTAGGATCTTAATTAAACATTTTAATTTATTTTAGAAAAAAACAAATAATACTGATATAAAATGGAATTAAAAAAATCTTCTCCAGTTGTCCCAACTCCCACGCATCTTCATTTGCAAGCTTTACGAATTATAATATACTAGTTCTCTTGCACGCTTTCGCAATCGCACCTTCAGAATCTATTCCTATCAAAGCTCACCAATTTTTTTTTTTTTTTTGGGGGTCCATTTCTCCTTCTAAGTTTAATGCACACATCAATTGAAAATGTCACCATCTTCCAATAACATACATAGAATTTCGAAAACCCCATTTCAAATGTCCAAAAATATACACAACCACAAACCACATGTGTTCCCAATTCTGTACCCATTCTCCACCATATAATATCATATATAATATAGACTATGGCGCATATCAAGTAACCCTCGGATTCTAATTCCCCATATTACTCCATATATTCCTCTTCTCAATTCTCAAAAGAGAGAAGAGGAAGAGAGAGGGAGTGTGAGAGAGAGCTAAATATAGCAAATAAGAAAACATATCTCTCTTCGTATATATATATATATACAAGAGAGTTGTGTATATAACCTAACTTGGAGTTGATGCTTGGGTGCGATGAAGACAAGATTAGCATCAGCAGGGAGATGGGTGAACGAGGTCGTGAGTTTCGTTGTGTTTTGTCTCTTAGACATCGTCGATTATTTGCTCTGTCTCCTTTACAAAACTGTCGATTATGTCCACGAGGCAGAGTGGAAACCTTGCTATTGCTTGTCGTCCAACAAACTCATCACCACTACTCGAGGGGACATCCTCGTATCTCATAAGAATACTGAATCAAAGATTCTCACTGTTTCTCAGCAACTTAGGTATTCATTTTTTTCCATTTGTTTTCTTGGCATTTAATTATTTGCCAGAAGAAAAGAAAAACAAAACATGCCATTTTACTTAGAACAAACGTGGCTTGTTTGTGCAACACAACAGTAGAGTCCAAGATTCTCATTAGGTTTTGTTTTTATTTCATTTTTAATTCAACGTACAAAAATAAACTTTTTATAGTTTCTCTAACACGTATTGTCCCTTTTGCTTTTCCAAGAAACCAATACCAGCACTAACTAAGATGTCGCAATCTAGGAGTTTCATTCGGATTATTAACTTAACCGGTCGGTTTTGGTTGTAGCGGACGTTCCAAGATTGAGCTGGAGGATATCTCAGAGACTCTTTATTCTCGTCCTTCTCTATTTTCGAACCTCTCCAAGCTCTCCATTTACGATTTCACCAAACGGTTAGTGAATGTGACCCGATCAAACTCCGAGTATGGCGAGAAGAAGGTGGGTAAGAGAAAAGGGAGAGAGATGATGAAGTCGAGATTGATGGTGAGCTTCACTGTTGTTGAGATGCTTCAAGGCAAGTTAAAGCCGAAGAATTTGAGTCGACAAGTCTCGAGATGGTCGGATTGTGATTGCGGATTTTGCACTTGTTGGACCTCTACTTGTGTCAAAGACCAGTCCCTCTTTGTCAAAACTCAATTCCCAAAAGGTAGTCACATTTTAGAATTAAAAAAACAAAATTAACTATCGCAATTAACATCACCAAAAATCCAAAACACACTAATTTTTCTTTTGACAATGAAAATATATTTGCTTCTATAAGGTTTAAAATATATTGAAATCAAAATATTTTTAAACCGGTCAATTAAGTAAATGATATATATATATATATATATATATATAAGTATGTGAGTAGACAAGTAATAATTTGATAAAAAATTTAAGTAAATTTGCAACAGAAAATGTCATTTTAAATGTTGTTTACGTATTTGATTATATTATATATGTTTTTTTTTTCAATTGAACAATTTCACAGGTGATACCAGGAAAGAGGACGTGTTGTTTATCCACGGATTCATATCTTCGTCGGCGTTTTGGACAGAGACGGTATTTCCAAGCTTGTCGAATTCAAATTATAGACTATTTGCCGTAGATCTTTTAGGGTTTGGGAAGAGCCCTAAACCTGCGGATTCACTCTACACGATGAGAGAGCATGTGGAGATGATCGAGAAGTCAGTAATGCTTAAACACAACGTGAAGTCGTTCCACGTTGTGGCTCACTCTTTGGGTTGCATCTTGGCTCTTGGCTTAGTCGCTAGGCATGGTGGTTCCGTCAAGTCACTAACCCTCCTCGCTCCGGTTTGTTATTACTTAATCTACTACTCCCTCTATTCCAAAATATAGTGGGTTTTAGAAAAAACACGCATATTAAAAAAATTCTTTTTACAATTGTTTTTTAATTATAAAAACATAATTCATTACAAGAATACTAATAGTCACTTCAACTTTTAGTTAAAATTATCTTTCTTCCCATCAAATTTGAAACAAAAGTAAATCTCTAAAATCCCCTATATTTTGGAACATAGGGAGTATATAGTCTATAGTAATCTTAAGAATACATATTCTTGAAACTCTTTGAATTATATAAATATTGTTTTTCTAATCTAAATTTATCTAATTTTTTTTTAATAATATTTTCTCTAATACGGTTTTTGTTTCCTATCTAGTAATTTTTAATTCAATTAAATTATTCTAATTTTAGCTTCCCTTAAACATAATATGGTAATCTTTTATCACATTTGTTTATTCAATATATTTAAGTTTGACTGGTAAGAGACCAAAGAAAGACGACGTGTTGGCCGATTGATAAACAATTGAATTCTACACTTGTTGTGACATTTATATCCATGATTTGCTGAACTTTGATACGTGTGCATGTATGGCGAAGCCGTACCATCCGGTGCCGGCAACGGAGGCGGAGCCAAGGCAATACGTGATGAGGAAGGTGGCGCCGCGGAGGGTTTGGCCGCCAATAGCGTTTGGAGCGTCGATGGCTTGTTGGTATGAACACATTAGCCGTACTATTTGTCTCCTCATCTGCAAGAACCATCGTCTTTGGCAATTTCTTGCCAAACTCATCACCCGTAATAATAGGTATTTCCTCTTTGATTAAAATTGAATTAAGTTACAAATATATTTAATAGATAGACGCGTATAGACATATATATATATATATATAGGTAATAAATGGGGTAAGATTTGATCCACAAGTTACATCAAATAGCTAAATATATAGTGACATAATTAATAGGAAAATAAAAAGACTTAGGCAACCTAACGATGGAAATGTATAAGCTAATAGCTAATACTTTTAAGTTCCAACCTACCAAACCTTTTAGTGTTTGGAGCATTTTGAATGTTACTTTGCATTATGCCATGCCTATCTATATAATGTATTATTAATTATACTCTATCTATGGTTAATAATTAACTCAATTCTGTTATCTATATTATATAATAATCTCTACTCTATTTATGGTACAATTAACTCTATTATAACTATGGTTGGAGATAATTGTATGGGGAATGTTGAAATGATAAATATCAGAACCTTAGCTAAACGAGGTTTAGCATTTGAGAATTCGAGTTAAAAGCTAAGAAACCAAGTAAGGAAGAGAAATTTAGAGTATAAATTGCATTTGGAGCATTTGGAATGTTTCTCTGCAAATGTCATTAGTATAATTAACTATATTCTAATAGTTCCGACTCTCCACTTATAGATTTCTAAATAGAATAGGTGGTTAGAGATAATTGTATTGGAATAACAAATATAATTCGTAACAGATCCCTATAAAGGATCAGATGAACAAAGTTACAAAACTTAAATTATTAAACAGGCGAGTAAGAAATATAAATTTAATTACGACATAAAGACAAACTTTTAGAAGGTGTTTTTTTTTTGCATCCCTCATGTGAAACTAGCAATCTATATAGTTAATGATCGGTTAGTCTGATTAAGACATGAATTTTGTTAGTCATTTCTTCAACTAAATGAGATATTTCTTCTATACAGGACGATAAATTTTCTAATAGAAGGGTTTATGTGTCACACGCATAACGCAGCGTGGCACACTCTACACAACATTATATGTGGAATAGGGAGCAGACTGGATTGGTATCTGGACATGGTACAAGATAAACTCAAGTGTAATGTGGTCATCTTCCATGGGAGAGACGATGAGGTCGTTCCTGTTGAGTGTAGCTACAATGTTCAACGTCGGATTCCTCGGGCACGAGTTAAGGTTGTTGAGAACAAAGATCACATTACTTTAGTGGTCGGAAGACAAGAGGAGTTTGCTAGAGAGCTCCAGGAGATTTGGAAGAGTTCTTTGCTAAATCAAGTTTGTGACTAATTACTATCAATTGATATAAAAAAGAGGGATTGTTACAAAAATTATGCGAAACCTTTTGAAAGATTTTAAGTAATAAAAGAGTAATTATTTGGATTAATTCCATAATGTTTACTAATACTCCCATAAATATATGTTTCGACTTTTATATGATCTCTGGTGAATGCTTTTTTGGCTAAATAATTAAAATTTAAATCTGTAACTTAATAATTTTGTTTTCAAGGATTTGGTCAGAATAAAGAGCAAAATCTAAAAAGATTATAACATCCGACTAATTAATATTAAAATTTTGGCCAGTTAATTCACATTAGTCAATTCTCATCAAGCTAATCTCAAAATGGTATTTTCTGCCAATTTTAATTTTTAAGTCAAAACAATACGCTGTTTTTATTTTTAAAGAACGACTAGAATTAATTTTCTAGGGCATAGAAATAATAATTATCTAAAGCAGTTTTTTATAATACAAAAGACTGATTAAAACCATAACAAAACGCTAGTTTTTGTTTGCCAACAAACAAAAAAACACTAATTTTAACCTGGGAAAATAAATGTCTGGTTTCGTTTCATCTCTAATGAGGACAATGACAAGCAGAATTCGAAACTTTTTATATTTTCACCTGTGCTTGTTGCGTTTTGATGGTGGCATGTTCTTCATGCTGCTACTACCGCCTCCACCGCTAGTTCCAGGTCGCGATTTCCCAAACGCTTTCATCTTCCTTCTCTTCCTCTCTTCCTCACTATCAGACTCAACTCCATGCTCTCTGTCTGCATTAGTAGCTTCTCTCTCCAGTTCATCCCAAGTCTTACCTTTCTCTTCCTCTGACTCTTGCTCTGAGTCCTCTTCTTCTTCATCCTCGGACTCCACCAGTGACTCACTCTCTGAAGCCTCATCCTCTGACTCAGACTCAACCTCTACATCTGACGGTTCATATCCTTTGTCTGACTCCTCAGAACCGCCGGATTCTGAATCGCTTCCGTCCAGATTCAAAAACTCCCATCCTCCATCATCTATAAAGCTCTGCGGATCATCCGTGATCGTCTTCAGGATCTGTCTCCAGTTCAGATTCAGTTTGCTCTCGTAGTACTTTATATCTGTAGTGTCAAGCCACTCCTTTATCCCCTCTAGCGAACTTGTGGGAACTGAGTCAACCCTAAGAACATCTTTTTTGAAGTCCTTGAAGATGATGGCCATGTCAAAGTTCTTCTGCCCAAACCCAACTCTCTCAAGATTCACAATCTCAATCTCGCTCAAACTGACCACGAGGAATGGGTATTCTATGAGCTCAACTAAGCAACTGGAAGTCGGTATAATGAATGCAGATGTCTTGTGCGGAACACCATGGAAACCAAGCTCTCTCAGAGGTTGATCAAACTCGAGGTCCAGACTTGCAAACTGGGGTAGTTGCCACATATCATTGACCCGGTTTGCAAAATGATTGAAATCCATGTTGATCTTGTTTTTCCTATCGCGCTCCCTCTGTTCTTCATCAATCTCATCTGGATCATAGGCTGATCTCCTCCCACCACCTAAAGACTGCACAACATCCATTACCTCCACATAAAATTGGACGTCCTTTGTTTTCTTGGTTCCTACCATGATGTGGTTGTGCAAATGAAAATGAAGGAGGGTGATCATCTCCTTCTCAGCCGGCTGGAAAAACGCATGCTTTATGTTTGCAAACAGGACATCCACGCGCTCGTCAGGCCTGGTGGTCGAATACCTGAAACCATTGGCATGAGCTTCGAGTGTCCCAGGAATCTTCTTGCGGCCACTAAAAGGCGGACGGATCCACAGCTCAGACAACCTGAGGGGTTTGAACTTGTTCCCTGCAAGCTGAAGTTTCTCTTGGGTCACCAATGTCGCCCTCTCAGCTCTCTCTGACTCCCGGGCCATGACTTGCCGTCTGAGGGTCTTAATCGACTGAACTACTTCACTGCTATGCCTTGAATCCTTGGTCCGGAATGAAACCTCCTTGAGGTAGATAGCACCCTGGTTTTTCAAAGAGTTTGAGTCATGAGGGTTGAAGGGTGTACCGGGGACATTGAAAATGATACGGATGTAGCAATTCCTGTTGGTATCTTGATTGCCAGACACTGTTCTTATTGTAGCCACATGGAATGGAACCAAGCTACCATAGATGGGTAACAATACAGCCTCGTTCTTCTGATCAACCTGGATCATCAAATCCCGAGGTTGGGGCATGTCGTTAACATTCTTGTAGGCAACCAAATCAGCTGAAGTCTTTGCAGTAGACCGGCTGTCTCCCGCCCCAGACCTGTCACCAGCAAGCCTTCTGGCAGTTTCTTCATTTTTCTGGCGTGCAAGCTCTGCCTGGTGCTGCTTCCGTAGCTCTTCTTTCGACACCACATGATCATCTGATCTAAGAGCTGTCTTGGTAATGTAGTTCTCAGAACCGCTGGTCTTGGCTTTCTTCCTTGGTTTTTCTTCTTCTTCATCCTCTTTGAAGGAGTAAGCCACATCCTTAACAGATTTAGAGCACTTGGTTAAAAGCTCCGGATTCTGTTCCGTGACGAGAACTGTGTCAGCTAGCAAAAGTGAGAATTTCTTGTTCTTGCTGCGGCTTTCTGACTCACATTCCAAGTTCTGGAAACCAAGAGACACATTAAATGCCATCTTCGGTCTCAACACTTTATCATTCTTTGCATTAATATTTAATCCTGACTCTCGGAATTCAAGACCGATACCAGTCCCAGCAGATTTAGTTAGCTTGTCAACTAACTCAGGGGCATTCTTTTCAACAACCGAAAGGGCAGCTTGATAGACAGTATTGATCTTTCTTCCTGACCTTAAAGCATTAATAGCAGCCTCATGTGCCTTGAGAAGAACCTCATATGCCTTGCTCTGGAGAGAAGTTGCATCTATTAGGTAAGTTCTGGCAACGTTTGAGCAATAACTATTATACCGAGCACCAACGGCACATATTATGATACTCGCTGGATCATAAGTGAGCAGTTCATCATTGCTTGCAGCACTTGGTTTGAGATCAAACTTGCCTCCGCTTTGAAATATAGGAGGGTAGCATATGTCAACATTTTCTGCCTTCAGCTTCACACTGGCTTTAGTCGGCTCAAGTATCGCTTTCTCGGTGAGATCCATCAAGGAAGAGTGGGTGACGTCTTTCTCCTCATCAATGACACTCTCAAGGTTTGGAACAACAACATTTTTCATCACGCTGTAGGCTAGATACGCAGCTTTCTTCACACTCATGACCTCAGTATCGTCTTTAACAGCAAAGAGATCAGACAGCCCCCCAGTTATATCTACAAACTGGAAGTTTGCATTCTTTAGCCTCTCAGTCCATGTCTCCAGAAGCTTACCTTCAGGGGCTTCACGAGCAATGTGTCCTACAATTTGTGAATCATTTCCATCACCCCGGGATAGATCACGGATGGCACGAAATATGGCATCCATCTGCCCTGTTCCATCATCACCCTTAGGCTTAACATGCATAATAACATCAACCTTCAACTCATCATGTGCAGCTTTTTTCACAACTTCAAGTAGAGATGCCTTGCTCCTGCTACACAAGAAGTGGATCTGCTTGGAGGTAAAAACCATTATTGTATCCGGAAACTCATACCCAAGAAGCCAAATATTCAGCGCCGACGATTTCAGGTAGCGCAGATCATCAGAAGCAGGAGGGGTAGCAATGGCAAGAGCATCCGCAGATCCCCATAGGTCTGCACTGTGCTTCTTCCAGTGTTCATACAAGGCTCTTGCACGTGTGATAAAATTTGTAACATCTATGGAGTAGGTATTCCCAGATTTCGGAGGCACTCCACTAGGAGCTCGCGCATTACCATTCCGAGAGTCTGCCATCTAAAGAGTCCCGCAGCAACTTATCTGCGAAGGAAAAGTAATATAATACTCAGAAACAAGAAAGCTTATCATAAACGCGGGAGAGATGCACAAGCCTAAAGCTTTCACTGATCACGAATAAAACAAAGAGTGCTTCTTTTTATAAAGCAGAACACGAACTAAAACGAGTGATCAAAAGAAATTAATTTTGCGAGCTACAATGTAAAGTTCAATAGTTTTTTCAACGTCAATCTCTAAATGCGCAGCACATCATTACACCTAAATCTCTTGGCATGAAAAACGTGAAATTGAGAACATTAGACTCATTCACATAATGCATATGAATCAAATCTAGGGTTTCATAGCTTCAAACGAGGTCTAAATTGCAGTGTATTCCACCAAATTTAACACCAAGGAAGAAAAATTAGGGTAGGAAAAAAAAAAAAAAACCACCTCGAATAGAATCAAAGAAATCTCAAAACAAGCCGCGACGCGAGCGGAAGCACACCGAAACCCTAGAAATGGAAGAACGAAAAAAAAAACAAAGATCAAATACTTGTCGAATACAGCGAAATCAAAACAGATCGAGTTAAGAACACAATTTTAAACGAAGAATCAAATCAAAGAACACTAAAAACGAGATGAAAACAAGTTGAATCGTAGATTAAAAACAGTGAGAAATCGAAAAAGGGGAAGAACAGAAAAAATCAAGCGAAGAGTTTATTTACCCAGAGGGTTAATGACGGAGGATAATAACGTGGTAGCTTCACACGACGGCAGTTTTGGCCGAGAAACAAGAAGAAGAAGAAGAAAAAAAGCTCCGACGAGGCTCTCTTCGAGAGAGTAAACTAAAGGTACGAAAGAATGGCTCTACGAGGCTATTTCTGAGAGTGGAACATACTTTCTATTTTGATTATGGTGGGCCCCGCTTGGTGTAAAACACCGACTTGGGTTTTTGTGTGCAAGATCGTTTGGGCTTTATATATTGAGCCCATAGATTGACTAATAAAGGCCCATTAAATATATCGATTTTGTGTAAGGATGGAAAAATAAACAGGAACCGAAGAAAAATCGAACCACACCAAACCAAAAAAATATTTTAAACCGAAATTAGACTTTTCAACTGGATCGGTTTTAATATTTATACTGTCCAACGCATTGCTGGTATCAACATGATGAATAATCGTGCCGAGAAAAAATGGTCTAAACCAGAGAGTGGTAGTTTTAAAATGTAACATACATGCATCTTGGATTAATTCATCAGCCATGTCATGTGTGGAAGGGCCTGGAGATTGCTCGAGATTCTCAAGGTAAGTGTGCTTTCATGCTCGTGACGTCTTTCTTCCTTCTATGAATCGGATTGCCGTAGAAGTACGTATATACATCGACAGGATTCTTCGTCTTCTATCTCATTTTCAGAGCATTTTCTTTGGACTTGCTCTCCCACAAGTTAAACTCTTTAGCTAGAGTCTAGATATATTGCGAAAAGCGTTACTCGGGATGGTAGAATGAGATCATATTTATCCATAGGTTGACCTTCGTGGCTTCATTCGTAGTTTCATTTTTCCTCTTTTTCTTTTGTTGTGTTTGTTTCAAGTTTGTTAAGTTTTGGTTTCGTGTACTCTGTTTCGATTTCCTTTATTTTCTTAATAAAAAGATACCATTGATGGCCAAAAGTTAAAACTTAAAACAAATGTGGGATCTATCAAAAGTTAGGAAGGAGGGATAATATTTAGAAATTTGAGGTCATTACATGAATTCTGATTGTCAAAATGTGTTGGGTCGGTAGGATTGATTTTCGCTTAAATTAATGGATCAAGTTGTACTTAAAATGTAGTTTCCCTAGAGAAGACTTCTTTTGTAGTCTCTTTCTGAGTTCCTCTATTGTTTGTCATCTATTGGCTTTAGGCAAAATCAAATCAAATCCATTCCATTAAACAAATGATGGGTCAGGTTAAATATCATCAAGTACTTGTTCAACGATGCCATATTTATATAAGTAAATGTAAGTTTTTCTTTCTTGAAAAAAGAGTTGTTTCTTCTTGTTCTTGACATAATGGATCCAAGATTGATCGTAGCCACTCAAATCAGAAGCATCGATGAATTGTATGCTCATATCCATGAGAATCCATATATTCTTGAAATCATTGATGCAGTACCTTTCATCAACACTCCTCTCCATCTAGCTTCTGCTTCTGGGAACCTTGCTTTTGCCATGGAGCTGATGAATCTTAAGGCATCTTTCGCTAGAAAACTTAACACATACGGATTAAGTCCATTGCATCTTGCTATAGAGGAAGGTCAAACACGGTTGGTTCTAAGTTTACTCAAGCTTGATCCTGACCTTGTTCGCCTTCGAGGAAGAGAAGGTATATATTTTTCAATTTTTTATTAATATGACATCAAATATCTACTTTACTAGACCAACCCATTTAATTTATGTTTTGCTTTCTTGAAGTTGTTTGATCTTTTGTTACTATAAAAGGTTGAAATAGTTTGATTTCGAATATAAGGTACGACGCCGTTTCATCAAGTGGTGAGAAGAGGAGAGACTGATCTTATGACAGATTTTCTCTTAGCTTGTCCTGGTTGCATTAGAGATGCAAACGTGAATGGTGAATCCGCTCTACACATCGCAGTTTCGAACAATAGATACGAAGAACTTGAAGTACTCTTGGGATGGGTCCAAAGACTGCGTCAAACAGACGCTGAATCGCTAGAGATGCAATTTTTGAACAAACGTGATCAAGACGGTAACACAGCCTTACACATAGCAGTATATCAGAACAGATTCAAAGCAGTAAAGCTCTTGGTAAAATGTTCAGCGTTTAACCGAAACATCCATAACCGGAGAGGTTTAACTGCACTAGATATCTTACATAACCAGAGAGAGCAGCATCACACGGACAGTAACATCGAAAACATCATCCGAAAATGGGGAGGTAAGAGCGGAGGCTCTCTACCAAAATCCAAGAAAGTGTCGGAAATCTTGAGGTTTCCGATTAATTTTACAGAGCATTTATTCACGCAGACAGCACGGTGTAGGAACCAGACTTCGGAAGGAACACGCAGCGCGCTTCTAGTGATAGCCGCACTGATAATCACAGCTACTTATCAAACAGCTTTGCAGCCACCAGGAGGAGTATACCAAGAAAATGCAACAGAGGAAAGTAAGAAGAGTGTTGGCACTGTGGTGATGAGTCATAAATATTTCTATGCTCTTCGAGAGGTGAATACTATGGCTTTCATTGGAGCGATTTTCATGGCGTTTTGTTTGTTACCAGCTGGTGAAGGCTCTGTATGGTGGTTTCTATGGATAGCAGTGCCATTGTATTTTTCTTACTTGGTTTCGATGTCGGTTATATCCCCAGATCCTACGTGGTACTTCTCGACTAGTGCAGCCTCCATTATAATCGTTGTTTTTGCTTACATGGTTGTGTTTTTCTTGCGGTGGAAGCGGTCAAAGAAGAAGGTACCTGGATCCAGAAGCGAGCTGATTCTTGAAGGCTTAACAACTCTAGATTTAGCTAAAGGATCATAGGTTAAAGTAAGATTGTGTAGCTTTGATGCTATGTTAGATTGTTTTCATGTAATAAATCTCTATAACAAAGGGGCAAACGAATTCTTAGTAAAGAATCTGGTGGGTACAATACAAGTACATCAAATCAAGTTTCATTTACAATCCACACAAAAAAAGGATGAGAGTCTATATTAGTTACTAATAAGACAACGATCTTTAACTAATACTCTATATGTTTTGTTTCCGGCTTCTTCTGTCAGAAACAAATGGCCGATGATGTCTGCTTCTGCACATACAGAACCGAGCCACACTTGTCCATTTTTCTTGTAAACACCGACTTGGATTTTTCGAACAAAAAACGAGTGGATCGTTTGGGCTTAAATTATTGGGCCAAAGAATAACTAAGAAAAGCTATTAAATATAGTTTTCGATTTTGTATAGGGATGAATAAAAACAAAATTGAACCTAACCAAATCGAAACCGAACCAAAGTTCTGTTTATAACTCGATTGGTTTTAATATTTTAAAAAGTGAAACCGACTTTTGTGTAATTAAAACCAAATAAATTAATATTTTTTAAAGTATTATATATATATATGATAAATATTAAAAATATACCTATTAAGTTATATACAATACTGATAATTAAAGTTAATTTTATTTCTTATTGACGAAGTTCATCTTTTCAACATCGTGAGGAAAGTTCATGTGCGGATCTATTAGCTAAAAGGGCAATATTATGTAATCATCAATGGTCTCTATATCATAGCTGTCCAATTTTTTTAACTGCTCTTGTAAAACAAGATAATGATTATGAAAACTAATAAAAGTTTTTAGAATGAAAAAAAAAAAAGATGTTAATTTTGTTGAACTACAACCGAATTTATTACTAATTGAAAACCAAATCATACCAAAGCATAAGTACATCAAACCGAACTACAAATGGCGTTATTTTGTCACAGTTTCCTTCCTAACAAAACCGATGCCATAAACCCGATTATCAAGTACCAACTCATATTCAAAACATATCAAAGTCTATTAATATTCACCTAAAACAAATGTGGGATCTTTAGAGGAATCAAAGCAAGGTGACGTCAATTCCTTAATTTCGGTAGCTTTAGAGGAATCATAGCTATGGCACAAACAATCGTGCTCCACTGTCCAACGCATTGCTGGTATCAAGATGATGAATAATCCTAGGTTAAGAATCGATATAGAAAAACAACACTTCTTTTATTAGATATTTAGAAACTTCACAAAACTAAACATATGATTCTCAATATATCAAAGCACACAAAAGCTTATGATATTTATAGGAAGAAGTCTCAAAACTAAAACTCTATTAGAGATAAGATTTGCTAACACCAAATCTTATGAGAACCTACTTATCTTATACTACACAATAAGAATAAGTCTAATTTCTATTTTATTTGACCATAATCCTAACTCGATTAGAACCTTTTTCTTGACTAATTCAAACGATTAACCCAACATTCTCCCTCTTAATCGTTGAATCCGTGTCGATGTCTTCCACACCAATCAAGCTCCTCATCTCCTTGAACTTGATCCTTGCTAGAGCTTTAGTCAATATGTCCGCCTTCTGCTCGTTGCCAGGAACATGCTCTACTTCGACTTGACCATTCTCAATGCATTCTCAGATGAAGTGATACTTGGAGAGTATGTGTTTGCTTCGTCCGTGAAACACCGGGTTTTCAGTAAGTGCAATAGCTGATTTGTTGTCCACGCGTATTGTCACTTTCTTGCTCTCCACGCCTAACACTTCTCCGAGAGTTTCTTGAAGCCAAATCGCTTGATATGCCGCCGTTGTAGCTGCCATAAACTCAGCTTCACAGGATGACAAAGCCACTGTTGGTAACTTCTGAGAATTCCATGTGATTGGTGTTGAACTATAGTAGAAGATATGACCTCATGTGCTCTTTCCATCGTCAAGGTCTAGTGGCTACTATCGCTATAGCCCACAATTTTGTCTTCTTTCCAACGTCTAAACTTCACTCCAAGACTAGTGGTTCCTTTGACATATCGTAACACTTGCTTTATAGCTTGCCCATGCGACTCCCTCAGATTGTGCATGTAACGACTCAACACTCCCATCGCATATGCTAAGTCAGGCCGCGTATGAAGCAAGTATCTCAAGCACCCGATTGTTCTACGATATCTCATGGTATCTATCTCTGGTTCTTCGATAGCTTTGGTCAGCTTCAAGTTAGCGTCCATCAGAATATGAGTTGGATTACAAGTCTCCATACTTGTATCAATCAAAATCTTTTTGGCATAACTCTCTTGTTTAATAGTCATCCCTTCTTCGTTTTGTTCAACCTCAATTCCAAGGTAGTACGTAAGCTTTCCCAAATCTGTCATCTCGAACGTTGTTGACATGTCTCTTTTAAACTCATGAATAACCTCGAGAGAAGAACCAGTCACGAACAAATCGTCTACATATACCGCTATAATGAGTTGGTGGTTCTCCTTTTCCTTACGGTACACGGCTTGTTCTTTTGCACACTTATGAAATTTCAACCCTTTGAGAACTTGTACTTGTTTATGGTTCCATCCGCATTCCTCTTCAGTTTGTAAACCCAGTTCAGTCCAATTGGCTTGACTTCCTTTAGTTTATCAACTAACTTCCAGGTCTAGTTCTTGTTGATTGAGTCAATTTCGGCATCCATCGCTTCACACCACTCTTTAGTACCTTCAGCTTCTTCATAAACCTCTAGTTCACCATTCATTGTCAACAATAACCGTTCACACTCTTCCATCAAGACATAATTGATAGGAGGATTTTTTTCGATTATCCCGTTCTCAGGTTTCACCCAAGTCTATCCATAGGGTATTCTCGAGAGTTTAACCCATAAGACCGCAAGTGCACAGTTATGCAGTTGTAGCAATTATGGGATCGATCCACAGGGACTGAGAATAACACACAGAGAATACAAGAGTAAATATAATCTAAGCAAAACAGAGTTATGGGGGTTTTCCTAATCTACTAAGCATGAAATTAAATGAAACAATAACAAAACATTAAACGAAATCTAAACTAATATTTACAGAAAATGGGTGATAGTCATAATTCAGGAATTCTAGATCTAGGGTTTATGTTTTACCTACTAAGTTTATGTTTGTTATTCTAGAGATTTTCCATATCTTGCTAGTCCACTCTCGTGGTATGCTAGACTCTATATTCAAACCCACTCTCGTGGTGAATGAATATGCATTTCGAGTAATCCCATCATCGAATACTCTCATGAGTGATAAGCACATCACAAGGGTTGTCACAACTCCATGTGATCCAATATGGTCAATACTGGTAAAAATATGCCTAAAACACAGAGTAAATGATAGATATATTTCTAGAGTCCTTCCCACTCTCATGGCGAATTTCTCCTGAGATCTTAACCTAGTTAGGCCTACGTTAGACTAAGCATAGAGCTACTCTATCAAACAACAAACTCAAAACTAGCCATCACTCCCTAATATACATATCTGAAGCCTTAACCCACTCTCATGGTGCTAAGAACTTCTAAACATGCAACCACACCTATTGGATTCAGTTGCAAACTTAAGCATCTCCCTTAAGAGAATGCTCAGCATTAAGATGTATAATAAGGTGGCTAGAGTGATTAAGAACAATTAAACATTTAACAAACCCTAAAAGTATATCCCATCATTGACCACCACACTAGTGGTCTAAAGATCTACTCTAAAAACAGAAGAGAAAAAGTAAAAGAAGAACGACCAAGATCGACCAATCAGGGTCGATGCTAGGGCCGATATTGAGCTCCTTCCTCTAACGGATTGATTCTTCCTTTCAGAAAATTCTTTGGGCATGATATCGACCCACACAAGTTGATATTGGGGTCGATATTGTCCTCTTCTGACTCTGTGAAATCTTTCTCCGAATGTGTACGATACAAGCAATGTCACCAATCTTCCGGAAGGCTTTAGTATGCTCCAAAAACATCTCAAGAACTCATGTTTAGTTCCAAGTACCTAAAAACATATAACCACATGCAAAAACACTAATACTACACTAAATGTTAGTTATAAAGGCTAAAAATAACTTATTCTAAAGCATAAAAGCATGTAAAATACGATATTATCAACTCTCCCACACTTATCATTTGCTTGTCTTCAAGCAAACAAAAGTCAAGCATGGTGAAGTTATTTTATTAAAAACAAATAAAGATAAAGAGAGTGAACTTGTACCTTGTGACATTGTTGTGTTAAATGTTTTTCGTCTTTGTGGAAGTATAATGGTCTCTAACGTACTCCATGTACTTCACCATAAGCATAGCAACGCACCTTAGTTCGGACCACTCCTCCTTTGAACCTTGACTCTTCATTATCGACTTCTCTTTTTTATTCTAAGTATGAGCTCTCAACTTGGGAGTATTGATCATAAAAAATGAACACTTACTCTTTCAGATTTCTGTAAGCTCAAGACCGTCTTTGTACAAATCCTTTCCTCTCCCTTTTCTCACGTCAAGGTTGATTTATTTTTCCCTACTTTTCTAGGGTATCATTTTATTTTTTTTATCAATCACCTTTTGATTTCGTTACTAGGACAGGTTTTCATGAGACGCGAATGCTAAAAGTGGTAGCTTTCAACACCCAGTTCACTTATTTCTTATCTATATTCTTTTTTTTTCTATTGAAGGGAGGGAAGAGGGGAAATGTACTCACATAGATGTGCCTTGCAGGGTCTCATAGAGGTATCATGTCTCATGCACCGCAAGCCCCAAATCAGAAATTTTAAGGTCCATTATAGTGAGAAGTCAACTCTGATTTGCCAAAGTCTTCGAAGGAAAGATCATTTTAGGGTATGTTGATCCACTCATGGGTTTTCCACGTTTCCTAGTAAAGAGTAAACACTATCCACATAGCATCGAAACATAAACACAATTAACAAGTTCAAATGCTACCTCATTAAAAACTTTTTCTCATGTTATTGAACTTATGAACGAGAAAAAGAGTGTAACAATCTCTCAAAATGCGAAAAACTTGTGGTAAAACTTACATCAAAAGATGTGAAGGAAAATAATTACTTCCATTAATCGCAAGACTCCCCCCATTTATTTTACAACGTCCTCGTTGTGATATAAAACCTGTAAAGAGGAAAAGCAAGAGAAATATTTACCGTAATTCTCTTATCGGGTTGTGGGTTGGCAGCTTCCACGTGTGCAAATCCTGATTTTGTTTTTTTTAATTGTGAAGAACACCTAAAAAGCAAGAAACAAAAACAACAAAAAAAAATAGAAAAACCAAAAACTAAAGGAAAAAAAATGAAAATCCTAAAACAAAATTGTATGTACAAAGGTAAGGTGCTTTTTTAACGTCGTGAGCTCGATGACTTCATAGAGTGGTCAGATGAATGTGGAGACGATGGCCAAGTGGTTGTGCGATGGTTCCTCGAATTGATCACTACGGAGTCGGTATGGTGAATGGATTTCTCCATAGCAGGAGTGTAGTCATTCATTAATGGTCTCTTCACTAAGAGATTCCTTTCTTGATTGTGATCGTGGCGTCAAGGTAGCACTCTCGGTATCTTCAGAACGAGGATCAACCATGATTGGTCGATACATATGCCTAATGCTACGACCATCCATCGTTGAGGGGCGATGGGGAGGTTCAGTGCTCAAGGCAGCAACAGTATCGGTCCAGTTAGACCGATGGAGATGTCCGACTAGTCTAGAATCGACCTGGATACGTCGATGCATCTATTCAGGATTTTGTTCTGGAAGTGAATCGACTTTGACAGGTCGATGTGGTGGACCGATGAGAAAGACATCGACCATGATTGGTCAATCTGTTTGTCCGAAACAGTGCATCGACCTTGACAAATCAATGTGGTGGACCGATGAGAAGGACATCGACCCTGATTGGTTGATGCTCTTGTCTAGAACTTCGTTCTGGAAATTTAGAATCGGTAATATCGACCGTGATATGTCGATTCATAGGTCTGATGCTGTCCGCCGATGGGTTTGTTGATGTAATCTCCTCCAATTTCATCTCCCACTGATTAGCTTTGTCACCCAAAGAGAATGAGAATAGGCGTAGTGTTAGAGTGTCCTCTGAGACTCAGTTAATTTAATGTGCCACAAAGTTTGTCAAACTGATCCAGGTGATCAGTAATGATCGTCAGAGCGACCTTTGGTTGGTGTGCAGCCGCCCGACGTGCATCACCACCTTGAGCAGCATCCCTATTAGGGTGAAGGATGCTCTCAAGCTTAGCAGCAGGTACTTCTTTTCACAGCTGCTCCATTCGATCTATTCTCTTCTTCCCTCTTTTTTTTTTTTTTTATAGTTTTGGTGATCACCTGAAATTCAAAGAAGTAAACAGTTAATAAAAATAAAACAAAAGCTTAGTCTTAGATTCAGACCAAATCTCTATGGCTATTGTTTCAGTCCCCGTCAATGGCGCCAAAAACTTGATAGGGGGATTTTCTTTCGATTATCCCGTTCTCAGGTTTCATCCAAGTCTACCCATAGGGTATTCTCGAGAGTTTAACCAATAAGACCGCAAGTGCACGGTCATGCAGTTATAGCAATTATGGGGTCAATCCAAAGGGACTAAGAATAACACACAGAGAGTACAAGTCTAAATCTAATCTAAGCAAAACAAAATTATGGGGGTTTTCCTAATCTACTAAGCATGAAATTAAATGAAACAATAAGAAAACATTAAACAAAATCTAAACTAATTTTTATAGAAAATGGGTGATAGTCATAATTCAGGAATTCTAGATTCAGGGTTTATTACCTACTAAGTTTATGTTTGTTATTCTAGGGATTTTCCATATCTTGCTAGTCCACTCTCGTGGTATGCTAGACTCTATATTCAAACCCACTCTCATGGCGAATGAATATGCATTTCGAGTAATCCCATCATCGAATACTCTCATGAGTGATAGGCACATCACAAGGGTTGTCACAACTCCATCTGATCCAATATGGTCAGTACTAGTAAAAACATGCCAAAGACACAGATTAAATGATAGATCTATCTCTATAGTCCTTTCCACTCTCATGGCGAATTCCTCCAGAGATCTTAACTTAACTAGGCCTACGTTAGACTAAGCATAGAGCTACTCTATCAAACAACAAACTCAAAACTAGTCATCCCTCCCTAGTATACAGATCTAAAGCCTTAACTCACTCTCATGGTGGTAAGAACTTCTAAACATGCAACCACATCTACTCGATTCAGTTGCAAACTTAAGCATCTCCCTTAAAGAGAATGCTCAGCATTAAGATGTATACTAAGGTGGCTAGAGTGATTAAGAACAATTAAACATTTAACAAACCCTAAAAGTAGATCTCATCATTGACCACCACCCTAGTGGTCTAAAGATCTACTCTAAAAACAGAAGAAAATAAGTAAAAGAAGAATTATTTATTAGGTATGAAAATGGTGGCTACAAGTGGATAAGAGATGAATATGTGAATGAGTCTCTCTTTTCTAGTGAGATTACAAGTGATTATATAATATTAGGGTTTCTTAGATCTCTCCATTTCGTCCTTATCTTGTTCTTTGAAGCCTAAAACTCGAAATGACAAGTTGCATGAATCATATCTTGCCACGTAAGGATTTTTCCATTTTTTTTAAGGCCAGCATCGACCCTGATTGGTCGATGCTAGGGTCAATATTGAGCTCCTTTTTCTGACGGATTGATTCTTCCTTTTAGGAAATTCTTTGGGCATGATATCGACCACATAGGTCAATATTGGGGTCGATATTTTCCTCTTCTGACTCTATGAAATCTTTCTCCGAATGTGTACGATACAAGCAATGTCACCAATCTTCCCGAAGGCTTTAGTAGGCTCCAAAAATATCTCAAGAACTCATGTTTAGCTCCATGTACCTAAAAACATATAACCACATGCAAAAACACTAATACTACACTAAATGTTAGTTATAAAGGCTAAAACTAACTTATTCTAAAGCATAAAAGCATGTAAAATACGATGCTATCAATAATCATCAAGATACTTGGGTCTAGAGACTTGTCTTGATGATTTCCTTCGTTCTTGCTGATGACCAATTTCTGCGTTTTCCTTTTCCAACGCATCTTTTTCTGTTCCACCAACATTGTTTTTATATTCAACTTATTCTTCGTTCTCGTGGACGTTCTTATTAGTGGTATCCTCACCAACACCAGCTATCTTGAACATACTAGAATCTTCACATTCCTCATGTTCACTCCAATTCCAACCTTTGTTCTCAATAAAGATCACATCTCGACTCACCACCACTCTCCTTCCACTTAGATCATATAACCTATATGCCTTTGAACTAGGTTTCATTCCAAGATTCACCAGTGGTCTTGACCTCTCGTCAAGCTTCTTAAGATGAGTTCCTTCAATCTTTACATGAGCCAAGCAACCAAAAACTCGCAAGTGTTCTATATTTGGTTTCTTGCTGGACAAGCATTCGTAAGGTGTTTGATCTTCCAAAGTCTTTGTAAGAACACGATTACTGAGATAAGTTGAATGTCATACTGCCTCTCCCCACAAGTAGTTTGGAAGTCTCATGCCCTTCAACATACTTCTGGTCATCTCCATTAACGTCCTATTATGCCTTTCAACAATTCCGTTTTGTTGTGGTGTGTAAGGTGCGGTTAAGTGACGTGTGATGTCGTTCTCTACAAAATACGTTGAACTCGGTTGATGTAAAGTTACCTCCTCGATCAGTTCTAAAAGTTTTAATTTCCTTCCCGGTTTACGTCTCCACCATAGCTTTAAAACGTTTAAACCTCTCAAATGTTTCGCCTTTCTCCTTCATGAGTATACTCCACATGTATCTCGAATGATCATTGATCAAAACAAATACATATCTGTTTCTTGAGGGTGTCGATGGTGATATAGGCCCACATAAATCCCCATGTACAAGCTCGAGAGCTTGTGTAGCACGAAAACTTATCTTGGTAGGAAACGATGAATGAGTTTGCTTACCCGCCAAGCAAGACGCACACGTTTCAGTTTCTACTTCAATTTTTGGCATACATATCACCATATCCTTTTCTCCCATCATCTTTAGTGACCTGAAATTCACGTGACCAAGCCGTTGATGTCATCTCCAATTTTTATCCACCTTGATTTGTAAGCACAAAGTTCTCCCAATTTTCATGCTTGCCTTGTAAAGCCGATTAGGAGTTCTTGTTACGTGAACTAGGACTCTTCCACACAGATCAAGAAGTGTCAAGTAATCCTCCTTTATGCAGACTTCACAACCGTTCTTAGTAGCTTGTCCAAGACTTAGTATGTTATGTATGAGATCCGGTATATAATAAATGTCCTTCAACGACCGTTGTTCTCCGGACCTACAAACAAACATAATCGTACCTCTTCCAGCTATCTCCACACTCGAGCCGCCAGCAAATCTCACTCTCCCTATGATTTTTTCATTCAATTCCATGAAAAATGATTTGTTCCCGGTCATGTGATTACTTGCGTCGTTGTCCAAGTACCAAACGCTATCATTTCCTCTCACGACTTCAACCTTACTCGGTATGACCTTCTCCTCATTTAATAAAACAATCTCATGCATATACAATGCACCATCCGCCACTTGTGTCTCCACCACATTAGCTTCTTGTTGTTTTTGAGTTCTTTCGGGACAATATTTGGCGAAATATCCCTTCTTATCACACCGATAGCACACAAGTTTAGAGTAATCCTTCTTTTGAGTTTGGTTTTGGTCCGCAACAACTCCGGTTTGTTGTTGTTGTGAGTTGGTCCTTCCACGACCTCTTCCATGACCGCGACCACCTCTTCCTCTCCCTCGAAATCCACCAAAACCTCCACGCGAGCCTTGTGATTCCGAGTTTGCGTACATTAATTTCCCTTGGTCTTCTCCCTGCGTCTCCTCACTAATACGCTCTTCATATGCTTTCAATCAACCAACAATATCCTCAAACCCCGTAGTGTTAAGGTCAAGGACTTGTTCAAGAGATGCAATGATGTGTATGTATTTGTGCCTTGGTAAACTCTTGAGGAACTTTTTCACCAACTTTGATTCTTTAATAGTTTGACCTAGTGATGCACTTCTTGATGATAGTTCTGATAGCTTGCCCGCAAAGTCATCAATGCTATCGGAGTCCTTCATTAAAATTATGTCAACCTCTGCGTTCAACGTTTGCAACCGAGCCTCTCTAACACGATAAGCTCCCATGTGTCGTGTTTTAATCGCATCCCACATACCCTTGGCCGTATCTTGCTCCCCAAGTTGCAAAATCAAGGATTCGGGTATCGATTGAAATAATAGGGTTGTTGCAACATCATTCTTCTCCACATATGTGCCTCCTGGTTTGATGATCTCCCATACCTTATGAACCTTCAATGCCACCTTCATGCGCATCGCCCATACGGTATAGTTTGTGGAGTTCAACATCAGAAATTGAACCAAAGATTGTCCGAGTTCTCTTCCTTGTGAGGGCACCGTCACTTGTCTTTCTTCCATGTCACGCCTTCTATCCTCTTCAACCAACGATCACCTCCATGTGCTTTGGTCTCGATCTCGATCTAAGGCTCTGATACCAATTCTAGGTTAAGAATCGATATAAAAGAACAACACTTCTTTTATTAGATGTTTAGAAACTTCACAAAACTAAACATATGATTCTCAATATATCAAAACACACAAAAGCTTATGATATTTATAGGGAGAAGCCTCAAAACTAAAACTCTATTAGAGATAAGATTTGCTAACACCAAATCTTATGAGAACCTACTTACCTTATCCTACACAATAAGAATAAGTCTAATTTCTATTTTATTTGATCATAATCCTAACTCAATTAGAACCTTTTTCTTGACTAATTCAAACGATTAACCAACATAATTGTGTGCCGAGAAAAAATAGTCTAAACGAGAGAATGGTGTTTTAAAGTGTAACATACATGCGTCTTGGATTAATTCATCAGGCATGTGTGGAGTTTATTCAAATAGTGGAAAATTAATTCGTAGTTTCATTTTTTTTCTTTTTTCTTTTGTTGTGTTGTTTTAAGTTTGTTGAGTATTGGTTTCGTGTACTCTGCTTCTAGAGCTCTGTTTCGATTTTCTTTATTTGCTTAATAAAATGATAACATTGATGACCAAAAAAAAAAATGGGATCAATCAAAAGTTGGGAAGGAGGGATAATATTTAGAAATTTGGGGTCATTACATGAATTCTGATTGTCAAAATGTGTTGGCTCGGTAGGATTGATTTTTTCTTAAATTAATGGATCAAGTTAATACTTAAAATGTAGTTTCCCTAGAGAAGACTTCTTATGTAGTCTCTTTCTGAGTTCCTCTAGTGTTTGTCATCTATTGGCTTTAGGAAAAGTCAAATCAAAATCATTTCATTAAACAAATGATGGGTCAAGTTAGATAACATCAAATATTCTTGTTCAAACGATGCCATATTTATATAAGTAAATGTAAGTTTTACTTGTTCAAACGATGCCATATTTATATAAGTAAATGTAAGTTTTTCTTTCTTGAAAAAAAAGTTGTTTCTTCTTGTTCTTGACATAATGGATATAAGATTGATCGTAGCCACTCAAATCAAAAGCATCGATGAATTGTATGCTCATATCTATGAGAATCCATACATTCTTGAAATCATTGATGCAATACCTTTCATCAACACTCCTCTCCATCTAGCTTCTGCTTATGGGAACCTTGCTTTTGCCATGGAGCTGATGAATCTTAAGCCATCTTTCGCTAGAAAACTTAACACATACGGATTAAGTCCATTGCATCTTGCTATAGAGGAAGGTCAAACACGGTTGGTTCTAAGTTTACTCAAGCTTGATCCTGACCTTGTTCGCGTTCGAGGAAGAGAAGGTATATATTTTCAATTTTTTTATTAATATGACACTTAAGGTGTGTTTTGTTTTCTTGAAGTTCTTTGATCTTTTGTTACTATAAAAGGTTGAAATAGTTTGATTTCGAATATAAGGTACGACGCCGTTTCATCAAGTAGTGAGAAGAGGAGAGACTGATCTTATGACAGAGTTCCTCTTAGCTTGTCCTGGTTGCATTAGAGATGCAAACGTGAACGGTGAAACTTCTCTACACATTGCGGTTTCGAACAATAGATACGAAGAACTTGAAGTACTCTTGGGATGGGTCCAAAGACTGCGTCAAACAGATGCTGAATCGCAAGAGATGCAATTTTTGAACAAACGTGATCAAGACGGTAACACAGCCTTACACATAGCAGTATATCAGAACAGATTCAAAGCAGTAAAGCTCTTGGTAAAATGTTCTGCGGTTAACCGAAACATCCATAACGGGAGAGGTTTAACTGCACTAGATATCTTACATAACCAGAGAGAGCAGCATCAAACGAACAGTAACATCGAAAACATCATCCGAAAATGGGGAGGTAAGAGCGGAGACTCTCTACCAAAATCCAAGAAAGTGTCGGAAATCTTGAGGTCTCCGATTAATTTCACAGAGCATTTATTCACGCAGACAGCACGGTATAGGAACCAGACTTCGGAAGGAACGCGCAGCGCGCTTCTAGTGATAGCCGCACTGATAATCACAGTTACTTATCAAACAGCTTTGCAGCCACCAGGAGGAGTATACCAAGAAAATGCAGCAGAGGAACATAAGAAGAGTGTTGGCACTGTGGTGATGAGTCATAAATATTTCTATGTTCTTCGAGATGTAAATAGTATGGCTTTCATTGGAGCGATTTTCCTGGCGTTTTGTTTGTTACCAGCTGGTGAAGGCTACGTATGGTGGTTTTTATGGATAGCAGTACCATTGTATGTTTCTTACTTGGTTTCAATGTCGGTTATATCCCCAGATACTATGTGGTACTTCGCGACTAGTGCAGGCTCGATTATAATCGTTCTTTTTGCTTACATGGTTGTGTTTTTCTTGCGGTGGAAGCGGTCAAAGAACAAGGTACCTGAAACCAGAAGCGAGATGATTCTTGAAGGCTTAACAACTCTGAATTTAGCTAAAGGATCATAGGTGAAAGTACGATTGTGTAGCTTTGATTCTATGTTAGATTGTTTCCATGTAATATTTCTCTATCGAATATGAATCATATCTTTATAACAAAGGGGCAAACTAGTTCTAAGTAAAGAATCTGGTGGATACAATACAAATACATCAAATCAAGTTTCATTTACAATCCACAAAAAAGGATGAGAGTCTATATTAGTTACTCATAAGACAACTATCTTTAACTCAAACTGTAAGGTTTGAAATTTTAGATTAAATAAACAAATACAATTTTTCCATGGCCAAGAGCTTTCTTCTCTATTTATTCTCTATATGTTTTGTTTCCGGCTTTCTTCTGTCAGAAACAAATGGCCGATGATGTCTGCTTCTGCACATACACAACCGAACCAAACCTGTCCATTTTGCTTTCATGAGAGTTCTCTGGTTTTCTTAGTGTACAAATTATACTTCTCTCTTCTCCTAAAAGCTTCTGTGTAGTAAGCTGTTCCGGTCTCTGATTACAATTGCTCGCGACCGGTGACTGATTTCAATTTCTGCTGCAGCTGTAGATAAACACAAGAGATGTTTGAATGATTATGGTTCAGAAATCAGATTTTACTCGAAGTGGTTTCAGTTTCAACAACTAGCAAATTTGTTTCATGAGATCAAGTGTGTTAACTTACTTGGGTCTGTTTTGATTTTTCTTCTTCAAGTTCTTCCGTCAACTCTTTCATCCTAAAGAAATTGAGTTTATAAAGCAATTAGAAAGGCTATACCACATTGATCTCTACTAAGAAAGGTTTGATTGCTTGAAGAAGAGGAACAACCTAGCTTGAAGATTGGTTATCTTGGTAAGTAGTAACCTCTCTCTCTCAGAAGCTGTAAGTTCAACAACCTGTGATCCCAAGACAAAGGCAAAGAATGTGAAGGACATGATTTTGAGACCGCATAATAGGTCTATGTGAGACAATAACGTTAATTCATAGAACAAGGTTGATAAATCTACTTACGGCTCCATTGCTGTCAGATCCTCGAGGCAAAGGCGGCAACTTTCCATTTTGAGAACCTATAACAAGGATGAGAATTGATCAACTGTCGCCAATACTTTATCGTTATAACAGACGAAGTGAATAGATATGTCTATTTTACCATCTGTTGGTTCAGCAGCTTGTTGTAAGGTATTCAGTAGATTCATAATAAGATCCTGAAGTTAGAGAATTCCGTTAAGACAATACAAAACTTGAGGAACCATACAATCAAGTTAAACACATGTCTCAGTGTGATAATGTTCATATATTTATTTTCTCACCTGCTGTATTGAATTTTGCTGGAACAGATTTTGAAGCTGAGGCATAATGAATGAGGGAGACGCATGATGACTACTTGACTCCTTGATGGGCTGACCTGTTGGCTGTTGCTGGAAAAATAAGATTGTTATGATAAGAAGACATAAATTTTCCTGATTAAAAGAACTCTTCGTGGTAGCAAACCGACCATTTTAGAATCAAGTATCCAATTCCCAACACTGGCAGATTTTCTCAACGGGGATCCCTGTAGATTAAAGAGTATAAATTAATCAGGCCAAACTCAGGCGACAAAAATCATCACTATTCACTCTACATTAAAACGAAGAGACAAACAAACTCGCGAAGATTGACACGGGACTAAACTTAGTGGAATATCCTAGGTTAGGTCGGTCAGGTTAGTAACTTTCAAATAAAGACGAATGTGAATAGCAGAAAAAGATATACCCACCCTTGCAAGATCCAAGTTTTCTGATGTTACTGAAAATCTTCCTTTGATTTGAACCACATTAGCCTTCGACTTGTCATCTATAGAGTCACGGAATCCTATACAAGATGGACAACCACACTAATGTCAACCCGCAGCAGAAGCAACTGAAATTACTAAACAGCATGAAGATCGAAAATGTATTTCCTCACCTCCAGAAGATTTGATAGGAGCTGAAAAACTGTTCGCTGAAGCACGATTTGGAAGATTCAAAGGACCACTAAAGCTGGGTGCCCTTCGGACTGATGATTTCAGCTGCCGTTCACTCTCAGACCTAGCAGATAGCAAATTTCATGTTGGAGCATTTGAAAGTTGCGAAAGAAAAGAGAAGCATATCTGAAGTGTAGAATACTGTAATCCAATGATCTCTCAAATAACAATTAGCTAATGGCGAACCTTTCATAACTATGACCCTTCTCTGAATCTGAATTGATTAACACGATACCGGATGAAAGTGGTCCACTATGAATCTGGCGTCTCACTGGCTTACCCTTGGCCTGTGGAACGTCTTGTTCTGAACTTGGTGCTGCTTCTTCAACAGAAGAAGCAGTTGAACTGAGAGTGGATTTCTTTTCACGGATAGGTTCTACCACCTCAGTATCTGAAACTTTTTCCTTCCCATTCATGTTTTCGGATAGTAGTTGATCACCAGATACTTGCGCTCTGTCATTCACCTGCAATATGTATCCCAATTAAGTTCAAACCACCAGATGCAAGAGAGTGAAGAGTTATAAGATGTTTTCTCTGAATATTTCTTTGCGAATTACTAGCCTTAATATGCAACTGTTCGCCAAAAGATTCATCTTCTTCCCTACTCTCTGCTAGAATGTCATCATCAACTAGCTATTACACACAAAAAAAACAAAAAATGTAAGAACAGATTATTTGACGGAAACCAATGGTTTCTCAAATGGCATCATTTACTATCAAAGCATAGCTTACCAAGGATGCTTGTTCTTTCAAATCTTCGATATTGAAGTTCCAAGCACTTACTCCTCTTTGGTATTCACTCTGACATGAAAAAATAACTTTTTATAAGCATTCTGCAATTCGAGTCTTAAGTAATAATTTCAAACTTGTGTGTTTGTCACCTGTGATATAGCTTCCTGGTCAGCAGAGGCCATTCCTTTCAAAGCAATCTGTGCAGCATCCTTGGCCTGTTATACAACAACTCTATCAATTAAAGTAGAACAGGACGAGTACTGCAAGCTCGACGAAGAGATAAATATGGCAAACCTGAAGAGCTTTTACGCGTGTCCAAAGAGGTGGTAAATCAACAAATAATTTTTTCACACAAATCTCTGGAGGTTTTGCATTCTTGAAAAATGAGTGTTTCAACAATTTTTCAGCAGTTGGCCTTTTTGTTTGATCTTTGACCAGACACAGTGCTACCAATTCTTTAAAGGACTGGGCACAGCTGGACATCTTCTAGTTAGAACAATCCTTGAAATGGAAAGTATTCAATTAAAATAAGAATATATACCTAGGAAGAACACGCGTACCTTTGAAAACTTCTTATCACGGTCATAATCAAGGCCAGGTGGTGCATTTTGAATAGTCATTAAGAGTACCTGTTACCAGGAAAAAGGAATAAGACCTGTTCTCAATACACATAAGGAAAATAATGAATACCTTCATAGGGGGATATTTTGAGAAAGGTGCATGACCGTGAGCCAACTCCAGCGCAGTTATTCCAAAAGACCAGATATCAGCCCTGTAAGGAAGGTACATAAGACCAAACCAACCAATAGCTGTTATTGCGTTTCTTTGAAGCAAACAGTTTCTAAAGATTTTCAATATTATTTGACATAGAAAATACTCAAATGATAGTAACTTTTAAACAGCTGTGGGCCCTAACAATCACAACATTATCTAGATCAACTACAATCAGCGGCACTCGATTTTGAGAAGTTGGATCACACATATAGCAACTTGAACTAACTGCTGTATTTAACAAGGACCATGCAGAGAAGTAGAGTATATTAGCCGGCACTTGATATCAAAGCATAAACTGATAGTAACTTTTAAACAGCTGTGGGGGTGAAACAATCACAACACTATCTAGATCAACTAAAATCAGTGGCACTCGATTTTGAGAAGTTGGATGACACATACCAATTTTGAGAAATTGAAATAATTGCTATATTTAACAAGGACCATGCAAAGAAGTAGAGTATATTAGTTGGCACTTGATATTAAAGCATAAACTCACTTTGAATTGTATCCACTTCCTGGCTGCAAGACTTCTGGTGCCATCCTACAAATAGAAACAAGATATGACACGTCAACCGTCTGAGTAGAGAGAAAATGTGAAGCTTAAGAAGACCGAAAGAAGAAAACTACAATAACCAACCAGCATGGAGTACCAACAAATGTGTTTCTTGCACGTTGCCTATCACCATTGTCAAATAAGCATGCAGAGACACCAAAATCACCTAGCTTAATCTCCCCAGTGTTATCAAGAAGTATGTTTCCAGCCTAATATATAAGATACAAAAGAAAGTTTTGAATACATGTCATGGATCATGGATGGGATATAAAGTTCAAATGTGAAACAAAGAAAAAGCTGACCTTAACATCTCGATGGATATGCCCTTGTCTATGAAGATAATCAAGAGCTTTAAGTGTTTCTTTCAGCATAGAACATATAGCCGCCTCTTCAAATCCATCTGGATACGCTGCCTTCATAAGGTGCAAGCACGAACCCTGAGCCATAAATGGCATGACGACCCAGAGATAATGGTCAACAGAAAACGAACAAAACGCCTTTATAACGTTCGGATGGTCTATCAAAGTCATAGTCTGAGCCTCCCTCCTTATATCATCCTAGAACACCAAAACAATACATTAATTTGCGGAAAGGGAAACACGAGAATAGGAAACAAATATGAAAAGGGAAAGGAGAGATCTAATATAACTCTACCCTTTGATCTAAATGATAAAACCAACCAAACCCAAACGCAAAATGGGAAGATGATCTACAATTAGTACAGGCATATAGCAGAAGGATTAGATTCACTAAGACTTATCAATTGGTCATAACCCCTCAAACAAAATGATAGCTTTCCTGCTACATCGAAACAAAGTTTCAATTTTGATGATGCTAGCACATGATCTCAAAACTTCCCAACTCAATATACACAAAACAAATTACCCTCAAAATCAAATTCGAAGCTAAAGCTATACTCAGAAACAAGAACGAAGATCGATTTAGAACAAACCAGATTGCTATTGCAGCGATCGAGATCCAAACACTTGATAGCAACAACTTCATTAGTCGGAAGATAAATTGCACGATGAACAACAGCACTAGCACCATATCCAACTTCTTCCATAAGTTTATAATCTTTAGGGTTTACAGAGAAACCTCTCTTCTTCGTACCACCACCACCACTACCACTACTAGTACTCGCCATCTTCTTACGTCGTCTCGAACCCAAAACAGCCCTAAAAACCACCAAATCCGTCTTCAGAAAAACAATCACAAAATAAAAGAAGAAAAAAAGAGAGAGACTAGAAGTACTCTAGAACAAGACGAAGCCGAGACACCATTTTTTTTTTGAAAAAACCTAAACTTTTTTTTTGTTCTTCTAAAGTTTTGGTTTTTCTTCTTTCTTTTACATTTTGGCTATGACTTTATTTTCTGATCAAGTTTGACCTCCACCAGAAGAAACGCGATTTGAGAACCGAGAGAGACAATGGGTGACGTGGCAAGTCTATTTAGCATCTAAGATTATGACATGTGGCTATAGTGTAAGAGATTGGCGCACCCTAACTTTTATCTTTGGATAGTTCACGAGTGACATTGACTAATTACTTTGGCTGGCCGTTGAATAAGAGTATTATGAGAATCTATCTAATTTTGTCAACTTATTTAGATTAATATCCCATTGGAGTTATCATTTGTTTTTTTTTTCTCTTTCTATAATATTCTTTCCAGTAAAAATTTACATAACTTGTTAGAGATTTGTTTGTACTAAAAAAGGTTTATTGGTTCATACATTTTAATTGATTTAGAAATACAAAATATAATCATGTGTTATTAGATATTTGATTTTAAAAAATTTTTCGACGTGTTATTCATTTATTAATCGCCAAATCTTAGTTAAAAGTTTGTGTTATTTGTTTAATGATTCATTATTGGATTTCAAACCACATTAGATTTTAAATGGATGTGACAGTGAAAAATAGAAAGATTCAAATGCTCGGGTAAACCATATTATTTTAAAAATTCATATGTTTATTCAAAATTAATAAAAAAATTTCAAATCCTATATGGATTTATAAATCAATGAACCAATAAAGACCCCTAAGATTTTTATTGTGGGAGATTCTATGAATACGATGAAATTTATTTTATATTTACATAAATTATTAGAGATTTAAGTTTTCATAATTTTAGTTATATTCTATTTAATTAGGATAGAAAAAATTGTGTAAATCATTTTTTTATCTCTAACATTTTGAAGAAATATGTTTAATTGAATCTCATTTCTTAGAAAAGACATTTAAGTGAATCCCAGCATTTCGTTTTTAAAGAAAATAGGATCCTAATTATGTATTGCATTTAATAAAAATACATTTTAATTAAAGCGATTTATTAATCTTGTAATATACCATAAATTCTTGGATGAATCTTGTAGTGTCTCATGTATATGAACATTTATAAATTAAGTTTTGTTTTGTTTTTATTAACAATTATGATTTAGTTTGACGAATAAATATGTAGAAAGTCAGGCTCTGCTCTAATTTACAATTTACATACCAAAAATTTGTTGCAGTAACAAGAAGACAATTCAATGCAAAACATTGAATCACATATGCTCGGTGAGAGATAGGATTATATATAGCTCAGTGAGAGAAGAGCATAAGAAGAAAGGATTCTAGGGTTTGGTGAGAGAAAATCACATATGCTCGTTTTGAAATCTTCGACGACACTCAGAGCCTTTTTTTCGTTGGGTTATCCTGCTAGGTCCAAACCATCCAAACTATAAGATAACAATGCATAATGAATGTGTTATCGAGATGCGGATTACAAATCATAAACGCATTGAAAGGGCGTCATTATGTGCAAGACACAAATTCAAGCTAGCAGTAAGAAAATCTGAACCAAATATTTTGAGAAAAGTTGTTTAGACAGTTTAATTTTGTGTATGGCTTAAAGAGTTTAATTGATGGTTTAAACTATCCAACAAGTATGCTTAACCGCATCAGCTACACCAATAGCCATCTGCTTCACATGCTCACATGTCTGGCTTAAGAATCCATCGGTCTTGTCTCAAGATTAATGTCCACTATGAAAAATCAAAGAGTTGAAATGTATAATCTTATTTGAGAAAAGTAGGGTTTCATTGTGTACTCTTACGACCAACAAAATCGCAAAATCAATTGTCTTGAGTGTCATGAAATTTGATTTACGATAGTCTTAAGCTTAACCATTGTGTAATTTTTCGTAAAATATTATTAATATATGAATATCTAATTTATGCAATAGATTTTACTCCTCTATTTGTGTTTTTGTCAATCACATATTAATTTAAAAGTTAAAACTACACCATGACTAATTATCCAATATGGAAGAAATGAGTTTACAAAAAAAAATTCGAAAAAAAAATTCTAGAAGACCATGCTAAATTATCGGCCAATACAATCTAATTCATGCAACATATTTTTTTACATTGAGAGATTTTATGAATATCATAAACTTTATTTATTTATTTATTTATTTGATAAACAAGGAAAAAAGATCTATTGGTAAAGTTGGAGATTATGAATCTAAGGGGAGACTTGATTACTCAATTTCAAACCAAGCTAATAATAGTTTGGAGAACTTTGTTCGATGCCTGCGAGCTAGTAGGAAATCCCGAACAGCTCTGTCGATCTTCTTAAAGAGAATCTGAGAAGGGCTTGAGCCATTGCTGTAAAGCCTTGAATTTCTTTCCATCCATATCATGTAGATCGTAACATGCACGACTACTCTTTTGAGCAGCGTAGGAACCCCAAGAGAGGAAGAGCATAACCAAGCTGTCAAAGCAGACCAATTGTTGAACAAAAACGGTGGATGCATTAATCTCGGGAGGATTAACCTCCACACCTGCTCAGTGAGCTCACAGTGAAGGAAAAGGTGATTTCTAGTCTCTGCATAAGTTTGACAAGTACAACAAATATGAGATATATTCGTGTTCCAAGAATGTAGTCTAGCCTTAACATGCAATCTATCCAAAGTTGTTGTTCACATCAGAAAAGCATACTTTGGGACATGACCCTTGAACCAAACAGCATTGTACCAACTAACAAGGTTTTTACTCGGGCGCAATTGAGACCAATTATATGAAGTTGAGAAGTTGCTTACAGGGAGATGAGTTTCACACCAACTGTCGATATCAGGGCCTCTATCCGCAGCAGGAGACCGTAAAGAACTCAAGGTCTGCCAAAGCACTTGCAACTGCTGATTTCTAATTCTGCTGGATTGATGGTTCCAAGCTCCCATTTGATTAGCCTGCGCCACTGTAGCATGAAGAGAAATTCATGTTCAAAGAGGACCAGAGGGCCCCAGAAAATCAATTACCAGTCCCAATGAAGTCCAATTATCCCACCAGAAATTTGCTGAATCTCCATCTCCCACAGCAACTTTCAGAAATCTCTTAGCCAGATTTCTTAGAGCTAACAGATTCTTCCAAACCCAAGAATCATTCTGCCTCTGCTCTAGACTTTAGAAACTCACCCCTATTAATCTATGAACAGAATTCCAAGCAACCCACAAAGAACTCTTGTCATTGAAGAGTTGCCAGATCAACTTTAGGATTAGAGTCTTATTCCATAGGCTTAGATTACGTAACCCAAGACCTTCCTCACGCTTAGGAAGACAAATGTTTACCCAGGAAACTTTCACTAAAGCTTTCTTTGTTGCATCTCCTCCCCAAAGATATTTGTTACATAACCTTTCTATCTCCTTCAAGCATCCCTTAGGCAGAATAAAAACACTCATCCAGAAGTTTAAAGTGCTATTAATGACTGAAGAGATTAGTTGAAGTTTGCCAGTAAAACTCAACAATTTAAGTAGCCAATGACTGAACCTTTTTTCAGCGCTTCAATGAAGGGAGAATAGTCTTTCTTTTCAACTTTCTGTGCATCAGAGGGAGACCAAGATATCTCGTGGGGAATGCACCTTTAAAAAATCCAAAATCATCAGTTGTTGCTTTCTCAGCAGAAGAAAGACTCGCCGTATAGATAGATGTTTTCTCAGCATTCATCTTAAGACCAGTTATTTTTGCAAAAATATCCAAGGTCTCTTTAATTCCAACCAAGGAAGAATGACTTCCGTCATAGAAGATAAAGAGATCATCAGCGAAAGCCAAGTCAGTTACCTGAGGGTTCTTAGCTTTGGGAGGGTGATTGATCTTTCCTTTATGAAGTTCTTAATGATTAGTTTATCAAAGAACTCCATAGCTAGAACAAAGAGGTTGGGAGAGAGGGCTTCACCTTGGCGCAAACCCCTGCCCCGTTGGAAAAAGCCACATAATTCCCCATTAATCTGAAGGGAGAAGGATGTTGTTGTTAAGCATTCTTTAATCCAACCAACAAAATTTTCAGAAAAATCAACCGCTTTTAGCAATTCGATCATAAACTACCAATTGATAGAGTCAAAAGCTTTCCTAAGATCAACTTTTAGAGCTCTTTGTTTAGATACTTTCTTTCTTTTCATACCTTGGACCAATTCTGTAGCCATCAAAACATTTTCCACCATAAGTCTACCTCTGATGAAGGCAGATTGAGAGTTGGAGATAAGGTTTGGCAACACAGATTGAAGTCTTCTAGCTATCATCTTTGAAATAATCATATAGACTGTATTACACAAAGATATTGGCCTGAAATTTGTGATTCTGTCTGCTCCTGGTCGTTTAGGGAGAAGCGTAATAGTGGTTGCATTCCATTTTTTCAGCATCTTTCCACTTGCAAAAAACTCAAGGACAGCCGCAGTAACTTCTGATCCAATGATATCCCAACTCTTTCTGAAGAACTCAGAAGAGTAACCATATGGCCCTGGAGATTTGGATAGAGGAAGACTATCCACTTCTGTTTTCACATCTGCTGTAGTGAAGGGAGCACCAATGAAAGTTTTATTCTGACTGCTACATTTCAAAACAATAAGATTATGAATCATCTGTTTGATTCCTGCTCTAATTGGCTGTTGGTAGATCCCAAAAGGTTTGTATAAAACTCCACACAATGCCTTTTAATATCTCCATCATCCTCCAACTTGTTATTTTCTGAATCCCATAGGTAGTGCATTTGGTTTGCAGCCTTTCTAGAATCCATCATCTTGTGAAAAAAGAGGTATTCCCATCCCCTTTTTCCAACCATCGAACTCTTGATCTTTGGAAGAAAAATATTTCCTCAGCCTCTATTAGAATCATCCACTTTTTCAGTGCTTGTTTCTCGCTAGCAGCTAGAGTAGGAGTTGGATTAGCCAAAAACTCCTCTTGTTTTTTTGTTAACTCCTCCTCAGCCTCTTTTACTCTCTATTCAATTTGAGAATAAGAACCCTTATTTAACTCCTTAAACACTTTCTTCATACTTTTCAGCTTTTTTGATAACTTATACATTGCACTCCCACATATTGTCAACCCATTCCAATTAGCAGCCAAAATACTTTTGTATTTAGGGTGATTCATCAGAAAGTTAGAGAACATAAACGGCTTCTTGACATGAGCAGGTTCTTGACCCAAATAAACACAACCAGGGCAATGATTTGAAAATAAGGGATTCTCAAACGTTCCAAAAGAGAGAGAGAATTCCTGAATCCACTCACTATTAATCAGACTTCTATCTATCTTCCTTGCAATGGGATTGTTCTCCTGATTCTTCCACCAAGTAAAGTGATTACCTCTGTAAGAAAGATCAAACAAATCAGAACTCTGTAAACAGTCTCTGAAAGCAAGCATCCCCTGAGTTATTTTCCTTATATCCGAAGAAGAGTCCTCTCTTCTAATTATTTGGTTAAAGTCACCTAAAACCAACCAAGGTATTGAACTAACTGCTGGATCCACTGCTAGCTGATTCAAATCCTCCCAAAGTCTCTTTCGTTTTTCAGGACAGTTATGAGCATACACAAAAGTGACTATTATAGTCTTACTTGGCCTTGGAATCTCCACTTTGCAAGTAATCATCTGATCAGATTTGCAGACAACAGACAAGGAGATATCCTTTCTCCACATCACCCAAATTCTACCGGTAGAGGTTTCAACAAGTCAACCACTGTGAACACTCTAGTCACTTCAAGATCAGTCAAGTTTTCTGTGGCTGGGTGAAAGAACTTCGGGTGTCCGACTAGCTCTGCTATATGTTCAAGAGCCTCACGCGAAAAGAACTGAGGGGGAACACCCCTAAACTCTAACCAGACTGGTGCAGATTATAGGACTGGGATTATGGGTTTCAAGCCTGGTTCCCAAGCTGCAACAAACATCGCTTGTCCTTCAATGTGCCAAACTCCTTGAGCCAAAACCATATTCCTTGTCGACTGAGTTGGGATCTTCAACAAGAAGGATATGTCGGAGAGTTTAGAAACAAAAATGTCTCTCATACGTGGGCTCTAGATGCTGTTGGTGATGGCATGAAGAGCACCAGGGGTCGGGGCTTTCCCGTGAAACTGAGCCAAAACAAAGTTCTTCCATCTGGGTTGGTTTCTCGAAATCACTTCATTTGGAATTAGAAAACATAGTTCTCCATTAGGCAGGACGAAACTCTCACCCTTCTTGGACATTTTTTTAGATGCACTCACACGCTCACACCAGGTAGGTTCAACTTCTTCTGGGTTTACACTTTGCTCAGCGGTGTCAGCGACAACTTTCTTCACCAGATCTGAGCCCGTAGGGTTCCGATTATCCTTAGCGGAGTTGGCACTATGCTGAATTTCACCCCCTTCGTTAGAGTTCGAGTTTGCACTTGAGGTCCGATTTGGGCTCTCCGCTACAACAAAGACAGAGGTGGCATTAGAAATTGCAGGAGGAATCGTCTCCTTAGCACCCGAATTCAACACTGGAGAGGCTGAATTTGTCGCGGAATCAGATTTCAGAATTAGCAGAGGCTAACATTAACTAACATTATTCAATGAGTTGGTGTAGACGGGTCCAAGTATTTACGGAAAGCATGCTCAAGAATCTCCGGAAGTCCAGTCTTGTAAAAGGGTTCGAACATATGCTTCTGTCTTGAATAGAGTTGTCAACTGGACTGTTCATGTCCAAGCATAATTCTTTCTTTTTTGGACAAAGATGATTGTGTCCAATTGGGCTTGCGTCAAATGGGCTTGCGTCCAATTGGACTTGCGTTCAATTGGGTCTGTCCATGGACAGCCCACTCAATTTTCCTGTACAATACAATCATAAGATTCATAAGTAGTTTGAAAAGTTAATCAAAACAATCATAATAAGTTCCTCAGCATAAGTAAAAGCCATCCTAATCCTTTTGTACTCTACAAACGAATAAGGGAGATCATGCTCAATTATGGCCATTGCAATTATTCCACGAAACACCATCATATCCAGCTTTCTAGTACTACTTTCAGGGGTATTGCCAGGGGCTTTTCCAGTGCAAACTCTCACTTGACGAAGCAACGTATTTGTTCCATTTCTATGGAGATTCAGACAATAGTGTTTTTACAATGATTGCATCTAACATCATTTCTACTATCCGGTAATTTTTCTCCAAGTATTGTGAAATGTTTCCAACACCTAGAGACTCTACGACTAGAGTGACTTCTATGTGTACCTTTTTTTTGCTCTACACTCTCCAAAAGATCGTCTTCATTCATCACATGATCTATATCTTCATTCATCACATGATCTATATCTTCACTTAAATTCATCACATGATAGGTATCCATATCATCAAAGCCTGCATCAAAACCCACGAGATATAAGAATCAAAACTCTTTCTCATTTGCTGGTAACAAAGAGTGCAGCTTGCAAAAATGGTTCATACAAGAAAGACCAAATGCATGGAAAAACAAAAACCCATGAATCTATTCTATCTCACACTAGAGCTATAATTTATCCATTCTTCTATAACTAATTAATCAAATTTCTCCCTCTACCTCATCTACACTTAAATGTCTCTCCTTTGAATTTTACACCTAAACCCAAATTAACTATATAAACAGACACCTATTTAGCAATTGTGGTAATAGTAATATCGTTGGCATATCAAAAAGCTATTAGTCTTCTCTATATATGGGTTTATCTCCAATGTTAAGAGGATCCGGATGACTGCCTGAAATTAACCTGGAACGCCATGGAAGCTGCTGTGTCTTTCCTAAATTACTCTGTTTTTGTAAAGAAGACAAAAAGCTTTAATGCTGCTCCTAAAGATGTGAAGTTACCTTTGTCTCTCATTAAGTCAAGCATATGACTTTGTCTCTCACAGTGATAAAATGGGACCCTCCATTGATACGTTATGATACATCTCAAGTAACAAAACAGGTCTACTTTGCATCCGGAATTTGGCCTCTCAGCCAAGTGTTTCTGTATGAAGATTTATCACGAAGAAATGACCAGCTCCAATTACTATTTATTTTCACTAAGATAAGCTAAATCGAATAAAGCTAAACCCTAGAACTATCGGGAGAGCGAACCAGATTTGATTTTTAAGAAATCGAAACAAAACGAACACGGAAACCCAGAACTAATTAGATATTATAAGCAGAACCAGTAGAACAATTAAAATTTTTTCGCAAGACTTACCGATGAATCGGCAGCATCGTCGGGCGTGAGATTTTGGTAAAGCTTTCGACGAGACGACGACGGTAGAGAAAGTGAGAAACACAGCAACGATGAATTGATCGTCCAAATGGACAGCTGTTCAACTGGACAAAAGCATTATGGGTCTGAGACCAAATGGGCTATGTCCATGTGGACAAACTCCAAACTTGGACAAAAAATAGACATGTCCAATTGGACATGGACTAGGTCAAGCCCGTGGACAATTGTCCAATTGACACCTCTAGTCTTGAAGAACCAAGGTGGTGTGGGAAGCTCCAATTCAGTTATTTATGATGTAAGAGAGGCCTCTAGGAAGAGGATTGATGCTGTCACTAAAAGAGGCATAAAAAATGCAGCATATGTGGCTTTTTGTAAACTTATTTTCTACAAATTGGGTAACCAATAATAATGTAGTTTTTTAATTAATATGTGGTTGACAAAAACAACAACTAGAGGAGTAGTAATCTATTGCATAAAATTAGATATCCATATATTAATAATATTGTACGAAAAAATTACACAATGGTTAATTTTAAACTACCGTAAATCAAATTTCATGACATTCAAAAAAATTGAAAAAAACATTCATCATAACATATTGAAGAAGAATCATGATGTTATCATCAGAGGCAAACTTGTTCTTCATGAAAGATATGTTGCTACTGTCTATAAAATGCACATATGTTCTCTAAAGATGTAAGATATCACATATGTCTAGTGTAATCCTTCTCAATATGGAAATGAAATACATCCAAAATTGTATATAACATAGTAACATGTGTAATGAATTAGGTTGGGTCTAATATTTGTATATATATGTCCATGTTGATGAGGGGAAGTTAGTTAGTGTTTCTTCAAAAGCTGATGATATTACCTTTTACGTACACTTTAGTGGTGTCAATGATGCCGATGAGTTTATTTATGTACCATTAGCTTTGGGGAATCCGTTTCAGATTGTATATTTTGATCCAAAGGCAAACAGCTTCAGAACAGTGGTGGATGACCAATTTAGGCCACGGAATGTACTCAGGAGACAAACCTCTCCACACCTTATCTACTTATACAAATCACATGGAGAGTTTCATGTCTTTTTAAGATTTTATTATTTTTGTTAATCGTCCATGACTCCATGGATTGAGTTGACATTTTGTCGTTTTTGAAAGAAAAAACAGTATGCAGTTTAAGTTTCTATCTCGGAAACACTAATAAGCCAGTAGCCCAGTACTAACTTCTTTTTGGGTCATACGAAAGCAAACAAGCCTAAAAGGGAAAACCACTTTTACCACTTCTTCGATACTTCCCAAGTTCACCGCCATGGCCACCGCTTCAATCTTCGCCGCCGCCGTCACAGTCACAACAGATGTGACACCTCTGCTTAATCCCTCTTCTTTGATCATCCAAAAATTACTATCTCCTTCAAAATCCACCTCAATCAGATCCTCCGTTTCATTTTCCCGCAAAACCCTAACTCCAATCCGATACTCTTCCTCTCCCGCCGATCACTCTCCAGCCGCCGCCGTGGAAGCGATTACGAATCGATCGAAAGCCTCCTTGAAATCTCGCCTCCGTGGAGGCGAAACTCTCTACGGCCTCTTTCTCCTCTCCTTCTCGCCGACATTAGCCGAGATTGCTGCTCACGCCGGTTACGATTTCGTCGTTGTTGACATGGAACACGGTCCTGGCGGTATACCGGAAGCTCTAGATTGTATTCGAGCCCTTAACGCCGCCGGAACATCCGCCATTCTCCGATTACCGGAAAACTGCCCAACCTGGGCTAAAAAAGCCTTAGATCTAGGTCCACAAGGGATCATGTTCCCAATGATCGAATCTCGCAAAGACGCGACCAAAGCGGTGTCGTATTGCCGGTTTCCTCCCGACGGCATCCGTGGATCGGCGCACACGGTGGTGCGCGCGTCGAACTACGGAATCGACGAAGGGTATTTAAGTAATTACGCAGAGGAGATTCTGATCATGTGTCAGGTGGAATCAGGTGAAGGAGTGAAGAAAGCTGATGAAATCGCAGCCGTTGATGGTGTTGACTGCGTGCAAATGGGACCGTTGGATCTGTCTGCGAGTTTGGGGTATTTGTGGGATCCGGGACATAAGAAAGTGAGAGAGATGATGAGGAAAGCTGAGAAATCTGTGCTGACGTCAGATCCGGCGAAAGGTGGGGCTTATTTGTCGGGTTTCGCGATGCCTCACGACGGACCTGTAGAGATCCGTGGACGTGGTTACCATATGGTCGCCGGAGCTGTTGATGTTGGATTGTTTAGGAACGCAGCTGTTGAAGATGTGAGGAGATTCAAGATGGGTTTGGTCAATGAATCGGACGGTGAGGATTCGTTGGAACATGATAAAGATGTTGACGATGAGAAGTACTGGAGCGAATAAAAATTGCAAATTTCCTTTTCGCAGTTTCGTTAATGTTTGTTGGCTTTAAAAAGCTTCTTCCTTTAATTTTTCATAAAGATTTACAATCAATGCCACTAAATGTTTCAGAAACCAAAACAACAAGAATCAACGGTCAATACTCACTAGCTCACCACCGTATAATGAAACAGAGCTGAGATCTTTGGGTCTGGGTTTTCAATTGAACTAAGCTGTGATTGAGTCAATAGCCATTGGTTCATTGTCTGTTTCCATTGCAGAGGCTCTTGGTGGTGATGGTGGCTGAACATCAATTTCAGGGTATGATGCTTTAAAACGAGCTCGAAGACCTTCGTTTATTAACCGGACACCATTAAGCTGGTTCCCAAGTGATAGCCAGCTAAATAAACAAAAGTAGACCCAAATGATTTATGACAACAAAAGTCATATTTTACTAATCAATATGACGATAAGAAAGTTTTAAGAACTTTACCCGGCATGAGCATTGTGCATACGGGCAAATAACTCGAGCTTTCTTGCTCTTGGCATGATCCTCTCTAACATTGCATACATCTGGTAGTTGACAAATCATTCTCATCACAAGATTCCAGAATCATAATATACAATGAAATGATTTGGTAAAGTGTGGGCCATTGTGGACAAACCTCGTCTGGTTTCCGGCTTGTCTCTCTAACCTCTGCAACAATCACATCTGTGTCGATGTTTCTGTTCACTTCTGGGTTTCCTTTGATTCCAACCAGACAATGCTCTTTGCTATGGTTGAGCCAGTGACCTGTTCTTCCTGTTCGAATAATACGTTGAAGCTGATTCGTCTTTACCCATATGATCTCTTCCACTCGCTTGTATCCCCAAAGCTCCAAACTTCACAAAAACAAAACTCCATTTAATGGGAATCAAATGTTTCCCAAAAATTTGTTGAGATTTTTCAATGTATACCATTCACGGCCTAGCTCCATTGCACGACCAGTGACCCAGAGGAAAATCAAACCGTCTGTCTGCAACGAGGGAACATTGAGAGTGCGCATCTCGTCATCAGCCATTGTTCCGTATGGAAGTTCCATGTGAATGTCCCATGGTGGATCCGCCATAACAACTCCAAAAGTTCCCAAAATGTCCATTCGAAAAGAACGGATGTCGCAGTTAATCCATTGTGCCTCACCAAGTTCAGCTTCGGAACAGTAATCAGCACGTAGAGGCTTCAATGCCTTATCTGGACCAGCCATCATAGTGTCAGCCATGTCGAGCTCGTAATGCACGTATTTGCAAGTCTGTCCCATCCAAAATGGTGGTTGCTCAATTAACATTTATCTACACTAAAATAATCCGAAGTACCATCAGGTAACAATGTAAAGGAGTTACCTTCATGTGACGACAAGTATCGAGAAAAGAACAATCTCCGAGGCTGACGTCGGTATGTGAAGCGATTAGTCGGCGAAAATGTCGCTGAAAGCATATATAAGTCATACAAACTAAGTATATTTCGGCCAAGCAACATAGACACCATAGTGGGAGATCAGTATAAAACTCAAAAACTATGCAAAACTAACAAACTTTGACTTGCAAACCATTCCCAATTTGTTTCTTATGGAATTCTAACAATATAACATTCTGAATTTCCAATCAAATAAGATGTAAAATGTAAACTTGAGTTAGTTCAAACCTTGTTGCAGGCTACGTGCGAGCCAGACTGAAGACGGCAATCCTCTTTAGTTAAATACCTACAGTAATACTTAACCTGTGATCCTCCTTTGCTTTTAAACTGTGAACAACATAACAATATACCAGTCAATGACAAGAACCAAGCTTTTTATTAAAGGATGGAATGAAAACTACCAAAACATAACACCTAGAAGAGTTGAGGCTAGAAACAGTAGCAGGGGTGTAGATCACAAGATACCAAGAGAGAAAGTCACAACAAACACACAAGTTTTGTGCAGAGAAAACTTTTCTTTTGCTACATCGAGATTGAAATTAGAAAGTAGAAACCACACATCGAAAACTTTCAAGCCCACACTGAGAGACAAAACAATGTAGATGTTATGAAGATGAACAGGTAAAAAACATTAACTATCTAGATTCATAAGTTGATTATTTTTGATAGAAAGCTCCTTGCTTTCAGAAAATCTGGCCACATTGGACAGAAGCCATAATTATCAAAAATCAACACCAAAGAGAAACGCATCTCACTAATATAGCTCTTAGCTTTTCACCTTACTGTAAAGACTGTAATTACAACACAGTGCTGAGAACTACGAATCTTGAGAACATTAAACAAAATCTTCTATCAACGAAAACAATAAAACCAGTAAAGCCTAAACCTGTTACTTAAAACACATTTAAATACAAACCATCAAAATGGAGTAGTATTTCCTCCCCTATAATTTTGATAACTTCTTCAAAACTTGTTTAAGAAGTTACATTATCTAGTCCAAATTAAGACAGCTTTGGATCAACACACTTATCTAGTCCGCTATCTAGTCCAAATTAACACACACTTATCTAGTCTGCTAAGACCAATACTATGTTCTTCCTCGATCCCTTTAGAAAGCTTCTAAACACCACATTCACATTTGTATAAAAAGCTTAATTTTAGCTACACGTAAAATTTGTTAACACTAAAGACCATTTAGTTGGGCTCACCTTAGCTGCGGTAGCGGCTTCTTTAGCAGTTGGACGGTGAATCAGATCAAGCAACTCCTCACCTGTCCTAGACTGTTGCTTCTCCTTAAAAGACTTCTTGCTCAGAAGAGCCTCAACATCTTTCAAATCATCTTCTTCACTTCTAAGCTTCTGATTCGATGGCACAGGCAACGGCAAAGGCAAAGGAAACGGTGGTGGTCTACCCATTATCCCCATTGGATGATGCATCCCCATCATTCCCATTCCTCTTGGTGCATTCATCATCGGCCTAAACCCCATATTAGGATCACTTCCCCACATCTCAGGTCTCTGAAAATTACCCGACCCGGAAACCCCAAACCCGCCAGCAGAGACTGTAGAATTCTCAATCGAATTAGGCGTTTCAACGACCCGATTCGATTCGTTATTTCCCTGAAAACTCTCTGGTAACTCTTTAAGCAATCTAGTTCGATCAATAGCCAAAACCATGATTCGAGGCTTCCCACTAACCTCAAACTCTTCCAATTCCACAGAACCATTCTCTTCCGCCATCGATTTAAGCGCGGTTTCCACAGCGAGAATCGGTCCACATTCACCGCCTAAATCCCGTAAAGCCGCCTTCTCCGCCGGTCTCGCGTTTTGGTCATTCTCAAGCTTCCTAAGCACAGTAGACGAATCCGTAGGCGAAAACGGTACTCGTTGAAGCAAACACTCAGCAACCATAGCTCGCACAAGCGCCATAGGACTCCCACTAGACCCATCTGCTTCAGCGCCGGAACCAGAATCTCTCTGATTCGAATCAACAAGCATCGATTTTGAATCATGCCCAAATAATTGTTGCTGTTGGGTTCCTAATTTAACAACTGGATGATGCTTCTTCTCCACTTTGGGTTCGGGTAATGGAGGTGTAGCGACGAAAGGTCGATTCGTGAACGAAGAGATGAGTCGGAGCGAGAGATCGAGCGACGGGACTATGTCGGGGACAACGGATTGGAGTGAAGAAAGGAGATCTAAGTGAGCGTCGTGTTGGGTTCGAATTCGATTCTCTAATCGAGCTCTCATGTCTTTGACGACGGTAATGGTGGCGTCATCGTTACGATCCGATTCAGTTTCCATGGCTTCAAAACAAAAAATTTCAAGTGAGAGACTTCGTGACTTTGTGTCGTTGTGAGCTTAAAAGGCTTAAAAAAGGGTTTTAGCAAGCAAGGGACTAAACGATGTCGTACAACATAAATAGCAGTTTTAGGTCAAAAACTTTAAAGGAACGATCATATTTAAATCCAATATGATAACATAAAACGGTAATAATTTTTTTGGGTACCTAGTAAACAATTGTAGAATATTTAAAACTGTAAGAAAAAAGTTATAAGAAATTTACTAATAATAACAGTCTTTATATATATATATATATATGCTTTTTTTGTCTCAATATTTTTTTTTATTGTTTGGGTCGATAAAACAAAATTCATATCTTAATTTTTATAATGGAGAATAATTTGATTTGCTGGAATGGCACTTCAGTAGAAAAAACTGCAGAAGTAGACAGTAAACAACTTGATTAAAAGCACTTTTCCAAAATTGTGTTTCATTATCATAAATTTTTCTAAATATATTTTATATCTAGAATTTTATAAAGTTTTTAAATGTCAAGTCTACTCATTATAACTCTTCCTTTTATACTTTTTTTTACTTAAGTTTGCTTCTTAATTTTCACCATAATTTTAAAAATTTTGTTCTTGTTTCTTTATCATAATTATTCATTTAAATGATTGTGTAAATGTGTTTATCTAATATTCATGTCTTTTTGCTCAAGTAAACTATATCAAGAAGAAACAAGAACAAAAACCACACATCTATTTTAACTCGTTGGCTTTTCCCTGCCACAAATTCTTTCCATTTTTAGTTTTCTATATATTTTCTTATTTGTTTTTAAAAAAACAATTTTTAGTATGTGTTAAGTATATATATTGAGAAAAAAACTAGTTTCTCGCAAGTAAGATATACAACCTTTTTAAAAAATTGAATCATGAGACATGCTACTTCGTTTATAGTTTTATGTTTTTTTACGTTTCTCGTCATGAACCATGTTAAAGGTAATTTCAATACATTATTAACGAGATATGAAAACATTATTTATTTCTATCAAAAAAGTGGTGTTAAAAAATAAAGCTTTTGATTTTATTTTTTTTGTATTATCAATTGTTTAACTAAAAATTTATATACAATTAATATTTTTATTGATTGAAAATAGGTCAGGTGTGAACTAAGAAATGTCCTCCACTTCTAGTGAAACAACCCGGAAGTTGTGGGGCTAACGGAGCTAAATCGTGTATGAGTGAAATTGAACGTCAGCCGTCTTTATTTCCTCCATTAGTGCGTCAAACTATACCCCGTTGCAGTTGCAGTGACGATAAGGTGAGCAGAAACACTCGTTGGTGCCTCTGTGATAGAATCAAAGGCCCTCCTTGCTCCTAAGTTTTACTTTTAAGCGAAAACCAAAATCTAATTTACTAATAACTAAGAAGAGACAAGTTATAAGATATATTGGTTTTGACAGAGGCTAAGTCATGGTAATTGTGGTAGTATCCCTATATATTAATTGAAAAGCATTTTAACAAAATAATCTTATGTTTATATAGAATATTACAACATTATCATGCTGACGTCGTCGCCAAAATGATTTTCAAAAAATCTCTTATATATTATTTGCGGAGTACATTTATAAATAAACCTTACAAAATGTTAATAATTACATCATATTGTCATTACATCTAAGAACAAATTACAATCTCTTATCAAGGGTATTTTTTTTGAAAAAAGTTAAAAATAGATTTTGTGAAGATTTTATTGATTTAATTAAACACATTAATTAAATTAAATTAAATATTGATTTAATTTTCTAAAAATAAGAGATTTGATATAGATTGCGATTTTTTGGAAAATTTTAAGAAAAAATTTAAACCAATTTAATTTTGTTTTAAGGTGCTAACAAAGATTCGATATTATAAAAATTGATATTATAATTTTCATAAAGTTTTGGAAGAATTACAATTTCTAATATCTTGATTTTATAATTTTTGGATATTTTTTTATAATTGCAATTTGTTCGTGCTATAGCACGGGATATATCCTAGTATATTTTATAGGACATTAATTACTAGACTAGTTACATAACATGTCATTAGATCAATCATATATAATAAACTGTTTTTAAAATAAAATTATAATCTTACCTAAATTAGATTTATTTATTTATGAAAAATCAAGTAAGTAAATATTCCATAAAATTATAGCTGATTTTAATGTTTATAAAATTAAAGATTTCAATTATTTATACAATAATATACTATTAAAATATTTAGAAATATTTCTTTAATTTATTAATTTTCTAAAAATATTGTATCCCGCGTATAACCCGGGAATTACCTAGTTACTATTATTTCAAAACATTTTCGATACTTTTTTGTTTTTATCATGCTTTGGCATATAGATATATTACTAGGTGATGTATTCACCCCTTGCATGAGATTTAAAATGTGTTATTAAATATAAATTTATATATTTTTTAATTATATATACTATAAGATTTTAAATTATTAAATCTATGTATTCTTTTATATTGAAATTTTCCTTCTCAAATTAGTAATAATAATATTTAGTTATACTATATATATATATATATATATAGCCTAAAAATGTGTGATAAATTTCGTAAAAAAAAATTGAGTAACCCAATATGTCAATAATTTATAATAGCATGTAATTTTTCAAATAAACGAAACTTTTTTATATATTTTTTTTTTGAAATTTAATGAGATATTGATACATCAGCATAGTATTGTTATTTTGTTAAAATAAATTCCAATTAATATATAAGAGATATACCTTTTCTTTTGCTTTTAATTAATCCGTTGTAGATATAATCCAATTGGGGTACGCGTAAACTCATTTACAAGATGATAACGAGGGATTGACACCAAACTGAATGATTTTTGTGGCTTTCCGTGGCTATTTAGATGTATAGCCACGAAAAATACTCCTTAGCCACGAAAATTTTCGTAGCTAATACGCAGTTTTTTTAGTAGTGGAAATCTTTTAACCAAAATTGAACCGAACTGGGAAAAAAATAGTTTCAATTGATTATGAATTTTTAAACTCAAGACCGACTTTAAAGAAACTGAAATAATCCGAACTGTTGAATACCCCGCCCTACGTACTAAACCATCTTTACAATTTATACACACAACAATCTCACACTGTATATGAGAATGAAGGGAAAAAAAATGATCTCTACAAACATAAGCACCAAATCCACTGGCCAAACTTTAGCAATGGAAATGCATTCATCATTTCCCAATCGAATTGAGTCGCAAATGAGTTTATGTATAAAGCGGGCAACCTTCAACACTAATACCTGGCGCGGTTGGACAAGAGGCCAAAGGACAACCATCAAGCTCATTTCCCCACCAATCCAGACTCACATTCTCAAGTCCCAAACACATATAAAGTAACACACCCATAAATGCTAATCCAGCATCCAATGCTCCTGACAAAACATAATTATATCTCTGCCATAGATTTGGTCTGTACCTAAACACAACAAATCCGGACAAAAATCCAGCAAGAACCCATGTTGTGTAGTTCACGGCTGTTGCGGGTGGCATCGAGCTTGTCGCACTTATAAGAACCGGCATGTTTATGAGCTTGATCCACTCTTGTCTAGGAAACATCCTTGACGCTAACCACACAAGAATTGGGGCTATAGCACCCACGAGGAAGAACCAATTAACGGATTTGTATAAACCAAGATCTCCAAAGATTCTACGTGGTCCAATAAGTCCCCATATCACAGATGCATCGTAAAAGACTTTATCGGATGGACATGTCCAAACCGAGTTCGAAACCGAATCACATATGTTGGGGATGGTCTCCATTAGCCACCAAGCCGTTGTGAGGTAAACCAAACATGAGATGAGTGTTCCAACAATCTGAAACCGATCAATTATGAGCGAATGTAACTTATAATAACATTAAGTGATTGGTCCAAAGTAGTTGAAAATAGAGTGTAACCTGTGCCATGAACATGGTTCTAGGTGGAATCTTCATGTAATGACCAAGTTTGAAGTCTTGAAGAAAAGTGATGGCTTGTTGCATGCTTATGTATCCATATACTTTAAAGCACATATTTGCCACTGGATATCCTGGATAGATATATCCTATGATATATTCTGTAATAATGTTCAATCCTGGCGCCTACAATATCAAACCAAGCTAACATAATTATAACCAAGATCGTCTTTTAGGACGTGCAAGTGGTGCATTGGCACACAACTCACGGTTTAATATAGATATTGCACAATATCTCCAAATCATTTGAGACAACCTTGATTATATCGTCATTCAATTTAGATATCGTTTTTTACCTGGTTGGTAATGGCGGTGATGATACCGATAGGAAGTGTAAAGATAATGGCGATTGTACATGCCAATAGAACACCCCACCATGGTAATTGAAGTTGGTCATTGTAATACTCACAAGCAAAGATTGTGGCTCCAATGTTGGTAACGAGTATGCACCAAAACCACCACTCTGGAACTTGTTTGTACCTTTTCATTAGCCTCGCGTGTACGTCCAATTTCTTTTCTTTAAAACTCTCCTTACTTTGCTCCCATATCTCCCTGAAAAAAAAATCCATTAAAAGACTTTAACAAAAGCAAGCAAACAAGATTTTTTCATGTCCCAAATCTAAACATTTACATATAGTTTATAAGAAATTGGTTTTGATACATTGTAATGAATGAGTTTGTACCTTCCATGGAAGAGAGCGACATGCATGATGGTAGCGCTTAAAGCGGCAAAACCAACACCGTAACTAATAGCGAAGAAAGTGCAAAGATACAAAGGGCCTCCACGCTCGTAGGCTGGGAGGTCAAGGTGGAAACTAGAGTCTATAATGGATGTGATGTTGTACTTTGAACCCTGGTTTGTAAAAAGTGAGCTCGAAAATATGGGGAAGGTCTTAGCCTTATACACATCTAGCCAATAGCATATTGGTACCAAGACGTATATCACCAGCACAAATCCCATACCCACATTAGCCGTAGCAAACCTGTTACAAACATATAAATCATATTTCTTGTAATACCAATTACCGGACTAAATTAAACCTAAACCAAATCCAAAACTGTTTCCGGTTTTATTCGGTTTGGGTTTCCGGTTTACTCCATATTAAGAATTTATGATCAAATTGGAACTGGTATTTCTGTTTGGTTCAATTTTAAGAAATATAAGTTCAATTTGTTCGACATAAAACTCATTAACTGTTCGGATTATAAACAAAATTTGGTTTATCTCCACCCATACTTGTATGGCTTAGTGTAATAAGTAAACCAGAATGAGTTTAGGACAAACCATGGACTAGCGAGTGGACTACCCAAGTAAGAGGAAATGGTTGACCAGTCGAGTCCTATGGCTCCAACACCTAACCCGTGAAGACCGGACCCGATCTGTTGGGCCATGACTGATGATGGAAAGAACCAACAAACCCACGACAACGACGTCATGATCTGAAATAAGTAGCCCGGAAAGACATAATAAGCGAAACTGCAAACGAATGCTATCACGAAGAACTGTGTACGTGTCAGCCCTCCTTTGGTCCGTTCTTCTTTCTCGTGCAACGCTCTGAAAATTTAGCCAACGACAACATCAATGTGTTAGATAGGAATTATACTGTTTGTCTCTTTTGTTTGTTAAAGAATAGAGACATATATATGTCTCTTGCTTCTTAATGTGGTTATGTTTCTATTTATTGACCAATTTGGTTAGATTCAACAAGTAATAGGTATACGAATGTTGCAATCTTTCTTATTCAAAAACTATTGCACTAGCTGTACAACAAAGTTTTTTGAGTGAATATAACAATTATTCAAATATATATATATATATATATATACGAAAATATTATCCACTAGTATAACTTAAACCACATAAATAAAAAAAATGAATATATTTCTATTAGTTACGTACAAAAATGTCTTTATAAAAGATTATCATGATTCATGACGTTTATTTTCGAAGACATCTGATAAAACTTGGTCCCTCGATATGTTTTTAGTTTTAACATCACATTCTATAAACCTAATAACTTTTTTTTTTTCACTTACTTAACACAAAAACAGTATGCCCATATAAAACCCCTTATGATGAAAATATTTGTTCCATGTTATATTCAAAGTTTCTACAATTCTATTAATCAATTAACTTTTTGTATTATTTATAAATATAAAAACTATTATAAAATAGATGGGAATGTGATATTTTATCCAGTATCTGTTATTGTATGGTAACGGCACATTCAATATTTGTGACATTTGGCAAAAAAAAATACAGTTATTTCCCTCTAATTTTGTTTGTATTGTATATAGAAAATATCGAAAACTAGATCTACAAACGAGAAACACACTAAAGTGATTATAGAGTGTATTATTTACCTAAAAAGTGAGACTTGAACAAGATTCGCCGGCCACCACATCGCCGCCGGTTCAACAAGGTATTTCCTAAATATTCCGGCCCAACCAAATCCTAACACCTAAACATCAATCACACATAATTTGATCATAAACCATAAATTCAATCCCATTCCAAACTTTTATTCAAATTGAAAAGCTTAAAAAATACGAACTTGGGTGGTGACGATAACGATAAAAGAGACAAAGAACGTTATGTTCTTCACGTAAAACGCCTTCACGACGGTAACAACGTGTATTGCGTAAACAGATCCAGCTCCGGCGTTGGCGAAAATAGTGATCAACACATGCTCCTTCACATTAAACGGACCTGAAACCAATCAATCAAAATATTAAAACTTATTTTTTCGTAATTTAACCAGTATCAAGAATGGTTCAAAATCGATTTTCAATGGTCTAATGGTTGAAAGATTCATTATGGAGTCAGATTATTTTCATTACCTGGATTCAACGTGAATTGCCACTTAGAACCTTGGAAGTAGACTCTATCGGAGATTTTAGAGGCCATGAGACGACCAAGAGGTACGACGGCGATTTGGGCGGAGATGGCAGAGATAGTGAGAGGTTCTGTTCTGTACCAAAAGAACTGATTGAGAAAGGACAAGAGGATGCAAGAGAGAGTTCCTAAGACCCACATGCGAAATGTTAGGACAGGTAATGAAGGATCATCTGTTGTCGGAACGGTGAGTGCTACTTGTCGGATTGGTGAGATCTCTTCTTCTTCTTCTTCTTCTTCTTCATCGTTCTCGCCGGAGATTGGTAAAAGAAGATCCTCTGTTTCATCTTTTGGTTCAGAAGATGAAGATGATGAGGCCGAGGATGATGGTTTTGTCAGATATTTGGCTTTTGTTACTGTTCCAAAATGTTTGTTAGTACTTTGTTATTGAATTTAATAATTGAAATTATAAGAAAAAGATTAAAAATTTAAAGATTGTAATTACGTAGAGGAAGAACTTGTTCTGATTCTTCCATGGTTGTCTTCTTCTTCTTCTTTCTCTGTTTTTTTTTCTTCTTCTTCTTGATTTTATTTTATTTTTGTGAGATGTGAATCTGACAAGCTATCTTCTAGTCTTCCTCACGTCTTGAAGAGTTGGCCCATTTCAATAACTATCTCGAGTCAGATTTTGTGAGGGCGAATTTAAGAAGTAGTCAGATATGGTCAAAAAAACATGCTATAAAATTGAAAGTTTTAATTAAAAATTGATTGGTAGAAGAATAAGATGTAGATACAAAATTGTTTAAATATACATGATCTTCATTTTGGTAGAAAAATATTTTTACAAAATAAAAACCATAAAATCCCAAGATTTTAGAATCTGAATAAAAATCTTGATGATAATTTAAATAACTTTGCTCAATTTGATTTTTTTCTTTTTCTTTTATTTTCTTCCGATTTTGTTTTGGTTTAGATAACTAAACAATATGATTTTTATGTTTTGAATGAATCTGTTGTTTAATTATGGGTTCAAATTAAGTTTGTTTCATGTTAATTTGTAATTATTAATGTATATATGCATATCATATTTTAAATTTAGTTATTAATAATATATTAGGTTTTTAATAATTAAGGGTAAATATGTCAGTAATATGTTTAAAGCCTCTGCTCTAAAGTTCAATTAAAGAAGATAACAAAGGAGTTTCATTCTACTTTATGCTCTTAAAAATTTATTGAGCTTTTAATAGATAATTTCACAAAAGCTCTTACCAAAAAAATTATTGATTGGCTTTATGCTCTTGATTTGATACTCGCTTTTTTAATTTGTTGTAATCAGATTTTTTTTAATGACAAGTGGAATATAAATGATTAATCTCCAACAACTGTATATATTTTTTTCTAATTTGATTTTTGACATTTAGTCTTTTTTTCAAAAGATTTTCCTTCAGTAATTTTTACAAAAGATTTCCTCCGTTAAACTTCTTCTGTTACCAAAGTGGTCTATTTGGTAGTACAAGAGGGTGGTTGGTTTCCTCGTGTCTCGGGTTTAATCCATTTTTGGTACTAAGATTATGGGTTAAAAAAAAAAAAACAAAAAACAAAACTTCTTTCATTTTGCTAAGACATTAATTTTTCTTGTCTACATAATTTTTGTAACATCAAACTTTTACGTAAAATTAGTTATATACTCTTTCATGTCTTTTCTATTATGACTAAAAGTAAAAGGACAGACCGATATTTCATATTTTAAAGGGTTGTTAGTCTATGATCTTTAATCTAATAGTTGGTTTGTAGTAAATTCTTATTTGTTGTTGAAACAAATATTAAAGCTATCCATGCACAGTCTTAATTCAATATGTCTTTCCACATATGTATATATTTTTACCAAGTTGGAAGAAATATATAATTTGTTTTTGCTAAGAAATATAGAAGGAAAAATAAGTAGAGAATATATACTAGGGGTTTAAATGGTAACATAAAAAAAGAAATATTCAGCCAAATTCTTAATTATATTACATATGGAAGGAGAATCCCAAAAAAAAAAAAGAATCTTTTTTGGAATTTAGTAAAATAGTATGACCCATTCCCATACTGTCACGTAGGCAGGTCGAATACCTTTCATGTCCTTTTCGTATCGCTTTTAGTTTATCTGTCAAAGACCAAACCAATCTTCTTAAACCGGAAGCCTAAATTAGTTTGTGTATATTATGGAGTGGTGAAGAAAAAAAAATGTGTTTAGCGGAACGATAACCACTTGTTGACTAACATCATTTGGTTACCAACTAAAATCTTATAGATTTTTTTTTTTAATGTTTGTTATCTCTCTATCTTCTTTATCTTTGAGATCCTATAATATGGGATCTGAGATCACATAATAAATGATTCCATTTGCTATTTCTATTATATAGTGAGCCTAGAGTGTGAACCTAGCTAGTACCTACCTACCATGTGAAGAATTTGGGCTCACATGTGAAATTGTGATTTGACAGTTTCAATTATGTTACCATGTCGTAATATTTCGACTTTATACAATTTCATAAGCAGTATATTTTAAACGTGGTGTTTTATAGATGGTTTTTAATACTATTATTTAATATAGTGAAAAATAATATTTACATATTGCCTAATTTTTCATTGTATACGGTTTTTTTCTTTCTATAATTAAAATGTTCCAAAACGCGTGATTTGTTTTTTTGCCGTATCACACTATTTCTTATGTGAATCTCTAATTTATCAAATAGATTTATATTTCCATTACATAACCGTATGATATTATTATTTTGGCGTTTTACATTAGTAGTTAGCGTGTTAGATATTAGTAAATTCATGTCTAAAAATATCAAATAAATAGATTTCTAAAAGTTCATTTAAATAATAATATGCTATATTTTTAACTAATATTTTACCAATTTTTGTTTTTTTGGTTATTTTCTAGTAATAACTAGCAATTGTTATTTACCTAAATAGAAACGTTATTTCTTTTCATTTAACTAATTCACTCTTTATGTAGGAGATGATTTGGACTTTGGGTTCATCCTTCATCGTAGAATGTTCTTTAGAATTTTCGTAAAACAAGGTAAGCACAGTGGACAATGTACTTATATTCTATGGTAAACGATACCTAAAATATGTTTTTGTAATGTTTTAACATAATACAAATACACATCTAATATGTATGAATTGAAGCGGTTAAAAATTTGGAATTCTAACAAATATAACTTCATATTATCAGTTAGCCTATGAGAAGGGAATTCGAAACCTCATAAGAAATAGATATTTCAACATATGACGCAACTTCTGAATATATATGTGTGTGTATATATATATCGTCCAATGTATCATCGAAGTAACAAACTAAATATCTCAATATAGAAAAACCTGAAAATTAACGAGGGGCTAAAGCAGGAAGAAACAGAAGAATCAGCAATTTTAGTTGATCTCGATGAAGAGACTTGCCTGAGGATGCAAACCTGCGTCTTTCAGTGACATTGACTCTTTGTCTCTTCCATACACTGTCCTTGGGAAGTTAGTGATTAAGCTGTACTCTTCTGTGTCTAAGACTCCAAGTGAATCAACATAGTCGTACAATGTCTGGATCTTGGTTTCGCTTTCAAACCTCCTTCCTTTCCTTTCTCCATTCGGGAACCGTACCAATACCTACAATTCAGGGTAAATAAACAGTTCACGAATACAATAAACCAGGCTGAGATATTCTCATAGCCCCAAGTTAAAAGTACGCAAATTTTCAGATGTTTGATCAATGTGAATAAACTATAGAACCTAATCTTTAAAGAGGCACTAAGATTTACATTTCAAGGAAAATAAACGGTTCACAGATACCATGAATCAGACCACTCCCAAATATTCTAATAGCCACAAGTCAAAAGAACGCAAATTTTCAGACGTTCGATCAATGAGAATCAACCATAGTACCTATTCTTTAGAGAGGCACTAAGTTTTAAAACCCTCGCAAAGTTTTAGAATACCAATAAAGGTGAAAGTGTTTGATGTTCTTTGCATAGACTACGTGATGGTCTGAAGTACAGAGAAAATCTACAAGCAAAATTTTCTTATTTTTTCTGCTGTATAAGAGTTCAAAGAATAAGTAATGAGTGGCCGAGGAAGAAAGATAACTTACTTGTGTAACATCAGGGCCTTTCTCAGGTTCATCTCCAAGAGCAAGTGCTTTCTCTTGTCTCATTCTCACTCTAGCAGCTTCTTTCTCTGCAGCTTCACGTTGTGCTCTCTCCCGAGCCTCTTCTTCCTCTTTGAGTTTCCTCTCTGCCTCAGCAGCTTCCCTCTCTAAACGCTCTTCCTCTTCCCTTCTCTGTCGCTCCCTTGCCTTAAAAGCAGAGAGAAGAATGCCACAAATTTAGACAACAAACTAATCATAAAACCTTAAAAAATTCCGAACGGGTCTACAAAAAAAGGGAAACATACTTGATCGGCTTCAAGAGCGGCCTGGTAAGCAGCATCTTGTTCCGCTCTCAGACGCAGATTGGTCGTTCTTTCCTCTGCTTCATCCCTAGCAGTTACCAGAGTAGGTGAACTATCTTCTACAACTCTCTGGAGTATAGCAAGCAATTCTTCTGGAGATTTTGGTCCCTCAACCTGTCGCAAGCAAACAGAACAAAGAACACGATAAACTTAAGAACTACGTCTCCTGCCACACCAAACATTACTGAACTCATAAAATCTGGAGATGAAAGCAGAATCAGACAACTATCTACCCCCTTACTACTAATCACTTCAAAATGATAGTAGAATGGATTCCGTTCCGATGCAATATCCTAAGAGGACTAATAATCGTGTTACCGGATTCAAAACCAAGTCTACTTAAAGTTGATAAATTGCCTCTTCAAATACATTCTATAGATATAAGCTAATCAGTGAAGAGCAATCAAAGAATGACCATACTATGACTGTTTCTTTACCTGCTGAAGAAGAGCAATTCTCTGGTTAGCAGCAGGCATAACCACAGCGCAAAACGGGAACCTTGACGCCTTCAAGCTATTACTCATCTTAAATCCTTCACTAGATCGAATACTACCTCCCCACGAAACAAAATTCACATTAACAAACGCTACAACCGCTTCATTACAAAGCGTCCCATCACAAAACACGGGAGTATCTGGATGATCCGGAGAATGCAAGTAAACAAACAAGAGCTTAAACGAGCTCCTAGATCGCTGAAGCGCATCCATAAATCCTTCCGATACAAAATCGATCTTAAAAGCATTGTTACTCCCATAATCTCTATCAAACAAAGCAACGAATTCCATTGCTTCACCAGCAGCAGAAGAAACCGAAACAAGCCGAGCCGAAGATGAATCAGACGCACCACCTCTCCCTGATCTAAACCCGAACATACCAAGATAATACGATAAAACTCCACCAGCAGCCCAAATCCCTAACCCGATCGCTCCAGAAACTAACCCTAAGCTACCAGAAACAATCGAAATCGGTAAAGTAATAATCCTCCAAGCCACTCCCGGACCTCGATTGCCTCCATCATCACGCATAACAAGTTCTGTATCGTCAACGATCCCGCGAGATGGATAATCAGGAGTCATAGAGTCAGCAAACACGGCGTCGCGATCGTCATCGTGATCGCGATTGTTACCACCATCGACGGCGGAAGACGAAGCGCCATCGTGAGGACCAGAAGATGTGAAGGTAGAGATTGCGAGTTCTAAGTCCCAACCATGAGCTTGAAGGATCTCAGTGCACAAATCAGGATCTTCAAGACCTGTAATCGCTTGGAAGTAACCTAATTTGTCGACAGTATCAACCATTATCACAAAACCCTAATTTGATTTTCCCACGCTTTTGGATCTTCTCTTCTCACTTCCTTCTCTCTCTCTCTTATCTCTCTAGAATCTAGAAAACTGTGTTCTTTAGTAATGGGTTGATCTATTCGATGACAATGACGATGGCCTTCACTTTAAATTACTGAAATACCCTTTTGTTACGTGACGTCGCTTTGGTACAAACCAAATTTGAATCGGTTCAGTTAAACCAGGCTTTGCTAAGATCCAATTTGGGATTGTATTGCCAAAGTTTCAATCTTTCTTCTTCATTTATTCAAAGCAATGTTCTTTATAATCCTCCATTATTGTTTAACTTAAAGGAAGATTTTTTTTTTTGGGAAAAAAGGTGAGTTCTTTGATTTTACCTTAAATCTCTCTTCTTAGGGTTTGATGTGTAGAGCAAGTTAAGAACCTTTATTGAATCATTTACCCGTTAATTGATGAATGCAATTGATGGAAATTAAAGAAAGTTTTGTTACGAATTTGGTAATTGTGTTCTTATTGGATTGTTGGTTCAGTAATTAGAGCTGTTGATTATAGAAAAGTTTAGGCCTTTGAATTCGATTTAGGATTATTGATTATACTCATATCTGTTTCTTGATTCGAATTCGCAGTTAAACATCGAAAAATGCAGGATGCTGCCATTGATGTATCCCTCAATACGAAGAATGTTTTCTCGTCAGCTCTCCGTTTCGCCATGTCCATTGATTCACTGAAGAACTCTCCTGAGCTTGTTCATGAACTCAAAACCTCAGCGCAAGAACAAGTGGAATTCATGCTATCCGAAGACGAAGAGGTACGGTTACTGATTTCTGACGAGGAAGTGAAATCGGTAGTAAGATTAGGCATCTCGAATGTTATATCGACGTTGTTGGATAGATTATCATCCTTGCTTATCTTTCTTCCTGAATGTCCTCCTGAGTTTGGTGTTCTTAAGACACTCTATGATATCGAGTGGCTATGCAAAGTATTGCCGAGGATGGAGTTGATGAAAGATCTTGTCTTTAAGTGGGCTGATGTATCGAGTGAGATTCTTATGATTACTCAGGACTGTAAGTTAGATTCTCGGATATTGGGTGTGAAAGTTAAGCTAGTTGAGGTTACAGGGAAGATTTTAGAAGCTGTAGGTTATGGAATCGTGATTGTTCCTTCTAAAAGCCGGACTTATCTTCTGAAAATATGGTTGCCTTTCATAAGGAGATTAAAGACTCTGGTTGATGCAGAGGGATCTGAGTCTGAATACAGAATGGATGAAGAGTTCTGTGAATTAATAGAAGGATCGATGGTGTCTTTGGTTTTGACATTGCCTTCAAATGACCAAGCAGAGGTATTTGGGGAATGGATGAGAGGGATTGGCTTGGAAGGTGTGAAGTTTCCGGATTTGAGTGAAGCTTTTGAGGTTTGGTGTTATAGAAGTAAGTCTGCAAAGAGAAGGTTGTTGGAAAGATGTAATAGACTTGCAAGTGAAAATCTGGATCTTTGAATGTAGTTTGACAATTTCTATCGGGAAACTGGAAATGCAGAATATGTAACTAATCAGTTCGAATTTCCAAGCTTTTCTTCTTCCTCAAGCTGCTCTGCTTATTTCCAAAGGTGGAATGAAGATGGATAGTAGCTTTGTTCAATTCACAGTTCACTCACAATACCTTGAGACTGGACCCCAAGCGAGATAACCTGACAATTTCAAGCGTATACTGAGAGGAGGGATCCAAGTCACCTGAATCTTCATTTCTTCTCACATTTGTAATCTTGTTTCATCTTCCTTGAATAGCTTGCTGCTTCATTGTAATTCTGGATTGTATTAGAAGTGACAGAAAGCTCCTGATTCTTGTAACTTTGATCCTGATTTATGATATAAATGGTTCAGTCTGTGTTTAAGCTAATATGTAAGGGTGAAGGAAGTGAAGAACGCAACTTTGAAAGGTTGACAAAACCGTTAGTTGATCAATGAGTTTCTTAGTGATTGAGAAAGCGAATAAGTCTGGCCTAAGAAGATTAAGCGTTGTACATTTTCTTCTTGCTTTGATTTGAACCGCAACAAAACATTATTATAAGTTTCAAACAATAAGAGAAAAGTAAATTAACATTGAAATGATATAAACCCAAATCAGGTTAGGAAGGAAAAGAGCATAAGCATGGACCCAATCAAGATTTGTTTGCGGAAGAAAACATGATGTATGCTTTTTCAATAAATAAAATTAAAGGAAACTGAATGAATAATTTGATACTTCTTTTTCAAAAGCGAACACCTCCTTGCACAATGCACATGCTTGTACCCAAAAAGAGAATAACATATCTTTCTTTTTTGTGCACAAAGAGAATAACTTATCAAGCGCCATTTTATCAGGTTTCCTTGGGACAGTCAGCTAAGGTTTGGACACAAGATCAAAGCTAAAGAAGATAAGATTGAGAAAGCTCATTGGTAACTAATATGACAATCATACATAAACACAAAACACTTTCAGAAACTTTTATTTTTGCCAAAACCTATAGATGATCATCATATCCCAAAAATACAGCTTCACTAAAACTTGGCACGTAGAGAGATAAAGAGATAGAAAGAAGAAAACCTAATTTTGGTCCTCAGAGTCATTAATTGTGCTTCAACATAGCAACTTAAATTGCTTTAGCAATTGGAACGATGAGTGTAAAATCTCATAGCAACTCATCATAGGACTACCAAGCAAGACTATACCTATGTGAATCGATCTACGTACCTCCAAAGCAATGCTTGTTTTTACAATAAGAAAGGCTTCTCAAAAACAATGAAATTGGAAAACAAACTGCATTCTTTGTATATAACGTGGACGTTAGATCCAATGTAAGGATTAGGATAGGGTCATATATACTTCAAAAGTAAGCTAAGAAACAAATGTCAATCCTTACAAACAGATGACCTAGAACCAAATACAGAGGAAGATGAAACCAGATTATGTCATATACATCAGAATTTCTTCACCAACAAGAGACCAGTGATTATGAAATTAAAGACACACAAGCAAGGTTATGATTGATCACACATCAGAGATTCCCACAATCAGATCATCAACAAGTTTGAATATTTCTACCTCTTGTTCTTAACAGAATGAGTAGTCTGTGAGCGCAAACAAAGAAAAATTGATTCAAAAATCAAATCCCAAATCAAGCATAAATAAATAAACTTCACAAATCACAACCATATCCGTTCAAACGCAAGGCATAGTCATAACCGTTTACACATAAACATTTGAAGAAGATGTCAAATCAAACACCAAATCTTGCATATACATCAAAAGGTCTGATCTTTTTCATATCATCATACATCGGAGTTACATTCCTACAAGACCCACATCACCGATTAATAGAAACCCAAAAAAAAAAAAGATTACCGGAGGAGTCAAAAGGAGGTTAAACGATGTCGTCTGGGTGAGGAGCGGCGGAGAGAGCAAGGGGACGGTTGTGGGACTCTTCGCTGTCGTCGTCATCGTCAGAGGTAGATAGATTAACGCAGGAGCAACGCTCGAGGGAGGCGAAGAAGGCGGAAATGACGGTGGTGCTGACCCAGCTCGCCGCTTGATCGAGCTTTTCCAAGGAAGTCGTGCTCAGATTGGAGGCGGTGGAATTGATGCTGTTGCTGTTATCCATGGCTTGTCGATTCGACTGGAATCTCAGAAGATCAAGATCGTGTTCGGAGATTTTGCGGAGGGATTTTGAATCGAAAAGAAACGAATTTGGGGATTTTTGACGATGCACAATGTAGAAATATGTATTTACGATTGAAATGTGAGTTACGTATGAATAGATATGAATGGGCCTCTTGAACAGAAAGCGCATCTGGTGTAGTGGTATCATAGTACCCTCCCACGGTACTGACCAGGGTTCGATTCCCTGGATGCGCAGTTTATTTTTTATTTAAAGTCTATTGTTGTTGTTTCCGATTGTCTTATAAAGCCCACAAAACCAAATTTTTCTCTGTCTTTCAAATGAACAAGAATAATGATGACTTTCATACCCTTTTTTTAAACATGTATGTCATGTTCATCACGTTTCAATTTTACGTTAGATGGAATGGGGCGTAGTTTTTTTCACACATATTATCAATAGAGGTTATTGTTGCGAAAGTATAATAACATTATATCTGTGTTTTAAGTTCTAGAACGATTTTTAATTGTATTCTTAATATTTTACTTTTGAGTTTTACAACAATTTTTAATTGTATATAGAGATTGATATAGAGAATAACATTAATGTATAATTGGATTACATTAATTGCGAAAATATAATAACATTGATCTCCTATTCGCTTAAGATGGTCATTCTTAATTGAGTCTAGAGGTGGAAGATTGATATAGAGATTGGATACAGAATCTAGCGTGAGGAACAAGTAACCTGAGTTTGCTAGAACTCGAGTTCCTAAAAAGTCTCTCTTTGTCTTGTAAACCCATCTTCGTCTCGGTTGTACAGCACACAACCATCTTCTGCAAACAGCATCAGCCATGGAGATCCACTTTTCTTGTGAAACGTTTGTTTCGAACACAAATACCAATTTGTACACACGATCTTAACGCTGTGGATATCTACAAAACTCAAACGTTCGAACAGTGATCTTAAGCTATCGAAAGAGAGCTCCGACCAGTGGCCAGAATTAGCAGTTTCCATGGAATCAATGAAGAAATTGAGGAGGAGCAAGCAAGCGTTGTGGTTGCCTCAGTCTCACGTCGAAGAAAGAAAGAGAATGGGCCAAATTAAAAGCGCAAGAGGAAGAAAGGAGAATAGTGGGCCGAAATGTGAACTCACACCCAACAGTTGGGCCTACTGAAAATACAATAAACAATAGTGCTCCTTATGTTTTTTTCAATTGTCGAAAAAAATCCGAAATCTCACTTTGAACTGAACATATAGTTAATTAAATCTTAAGAACATATTGCTCCTAATTTTGGTGACATGGACCGTCAAGCGTATCTTATCTCACATGATTTATGGATTGACACAACACAAACCGAGCTGGTTTTGGTTCTCTTTCTATTATCTCCCTAATTCTTTAATGTTTAAAAAGTGATAAAAGTCTTAATTTATTTGTTGGTCCATCATTACCAAAATACCAAGCTGACATTTTTTTTAAAAGTTATTTCTTTAATAGCTGGCACGAGTCTATCTTCTCTGTCATTTCCAATTGGCAGTATCATAATGGTTGGAACAATTTGTGAGAAACGTCGAACTTTGTTTTTGATTACCTACCACTGCAACTACTAGTGTCTGAGTACAACGAAGGATGATGATGATCATGAAGCATATAATATACAAGTATCGACCAAACTGATATCCAATAGGATAATTATGCTTTATTCTCTTTATCTGTCCTCATTAAGTCATTTCTAATTTTTTTCTACAATATTTATAATTGTGTTCTTTTAGTTCTTATTTTTGTTTATTCTTAATTTTTATAGATAAAAAAAATATTCTTAATTTTCTGATGTTTGTGATCACTGAACTCACGACAATGTTTATAAAAACGCAAAAATATAGAAACCTTATTATATTAATTATTTTTAACAAGTAACAAAATATTGAGTTACCAAAAAGGTGGTGACTAAAACTTTCAAAAACTTTAACTAATTCTTCACCAAACTAAAACTAGAAATGTTGATGTTTCTTTTATAAACTTTGTTCTCTAATTTGGTTTACTAGTTGGAGGACTTAATTTTTATTTGTGAATTCTCAAAAAAAAAAAAACTTATAGATTGAAAACATCAGAACAGTACAAATCTATCTATCACTTGTCTTCACTAAGTACAAAATCTATTTAGTTTTTGTGTAAGAAAAAATATATATTATGTAATATATAGTTTCCAACAACATGACCGTTATCTCCTCCAATCTTAAACTTTATTACAAAATTGCCCTTACCCCTTTCACTGACTGACTCGTCTCCTTCTCCACTTGGATCTCAAATTCGATCCAAAACCAAATCCGCCATTACTCTGTATCTCTCTTTTTCTCTCTCTCTCTCACACAACCAGAGACACATTCATGCCAGCAATGCCAGGTCTCGTATCAGTCAAAACACCAGCCGATGCGCCACCGCTACGTGTGGCCGTGCCGGACACGCAACCTCTCTCAAACCCGCCGCGAACTCCGATGAAGAAGACCCCTTCCTCTACACCATCTCGATCCAAACCATCACCAGGTAGATCCGGCGGAAAAAAAGAATCCCCAACCGTATCCTCCTCCGCCGCAGCCGTAGTCGACGTCGACGATCCATCTCTAGATAATCCAGATCTCGGTCCTTTCCTGCTCAAATTAGCTCGCGACGCCATTGCTTCAGGTGAAGGTCCTAATAAAGCATTAGATTACGCGATCCGCGCTACCAAATCGTTCGAGCGATGTTGCGCCGCCGTTGCTCCACCTATTCCCGGTGGTAGCGATGGTGGACCTGTTCTTGACCTCGCCATGAGTCTTCACGTTCTCGCTGCTATTTACTGTAGTCTTGGTCGATTCGATGAAGCAGTACCGCCGCTTGAGCGAGCTATCCAGGTCCCTGACCCGACTCGTGGCCCTGACCACTCTCTCGCTGCGTTTTCTGGTCATATGCAGCTCGGTGATACTTTGTCGATGCTTGGTCAAATCGATAGATCTATTGCGTGTTATGAGGAAGGTCTTAAGATCCAGATCCAGACTTTGGGCGATACGGATCCACGAGTTGGAGAAACTTGCAGGTTCTTTCACTTCTTTGATTTTTCTCTTAATTAAGCATTTAATGGTTAATTAAACTCTTTAGATTCTTAATACTAACAATCAATTTATTGTCAGTGATAGATTACGTTTGCTGAAAGTTACTATTTTCGTTAGATCTAACTTTATAGCAAGTGAATCTAAGTGAGATTTATTTAGTTTTGTCTCTTCTTTGGTTCCTCTGATATGTATCTTCAAAGTACAAATTAATGAGATTTAGAATTTTAGGGGATTCATTGTTCCAGTTCAGCTTAAGCCAAGCCCTGGTTTAGGACTGGAGAGTAAAAGGGTTTTAGACTTTGATAAACCAAGTGAACAAGGTCCTCTGTCCAGCTTCTGAAGTTTCCTATAATTTCAGGTACTTAGCAGAAGCTTATGTTCAGGCAATGCAGTTCAATAAAGCGGAAGAGTTATGCAAGAAAACTCTAGAAATCCACCGTACGCATAGTGAACCTGCCTCATTGGAGGAGGCAGCTGATAGGAGGCTGATGGCAATCATCTGCGAGGCTAAAGGAGATTATGAAAACGCACTCGAGCACCTTGTCCTTGCCAGTATGGCTATGATTGCGAGTGGGCAAGAATCTGAGGTTGCATCAATCGATGTTAGCATTGGGAACATTTACATGTCACTGTGTCGGTTTGATGAAGCTGTGTTCTCTTATCAGAAGGCTCTCACTGTGTTCAAGTCTTCTAAAGGTGAGACTCATCCGACGGTTGCATCAGTGTTTGTCAGGTTGGCTGAGCTTTACCATAGGACAGGGAAACTCCGAGAGTCCAAGTCCTACTGTGAGAATGCATTGAGGATATACAACAAGCCAGTGCCGGGGACAACTGTGGAGGAGATTGCTGGTGGATTAACCGAGATTTCTGCGATTTATGAGTCTGTGGATGAACCTGAGGAAGCATTGAAGTTACTTCAGAAGTCGATGAAATTGCTCGAGGATAAACCAGGACAGCAGAGCGCCATTGCAGGTAAATTTTTATCAAAACGATGAATGTTCTTTATGCTGGATTGCTATGCAGTATTTTTAAAATTGTGCGATTTTTGTCTCAAATTGAATGTTAGGTACTGATCTTTGTGTTTTCAAGCATGTAAGGGATCTAAATGCTTATCTAAGCTGTTGTATAGGGAAGTAGATTGTGATCAGACGAGAAAAATGAATTTAAATGGGAGTCTTTAGCAATACAAGCATGAGATTTTCATCTTCTCTCCAACCTTCCTTTACATTAGTTTGGCTTTGTATGTAAATTCTTTCAGGGTTAGAGGCACGGATGGGAGTTATGTATTACACGTTGGGGAGGTACGAGGATGCAAGAAACGCGTTTGAGAGCGCTGTGACAAAGCTACGGGCAGCGGGTGAGAAATCTGCCTTCTTTGGAGTTGTATTAAACCAGATGGGACTAGCCTGCGTTCAGCTTTTCAAGATTGATGAGGCGGGTGAGCTATTTGAAGAAGCAAGAGGAATTCTTGAACAAGAACGTGGACCGTGCGATCAGGACACTCTCGGCGTTTACAGCAATCTGGCTGCTACCTATGACGCCATGGGAAGGTAATTTCTTAAAGAAAACTATCTGATATAGCACTGATGATTTGCTGGTTTACCAAACCATAATCATAACTGGTTTGGGTCAAAATGTGTGAACTTACCTAAACTGGAATCAAAACCCGGTCGATACGATATGAAACTAGGAGTGCCCAACTGGTTTTCTGTTTTCGAAATTTTTGGTTTCCGGATTTTGTAGATTTTTGAAATTATGGAGACCTGAGAACAAATAGTTTCGGTTTTAGTTTGGATTTGCTCTTTTAAAAAATATTTGTAGGATTTTCAATGAAATCAGGTTTTCATCAATTGATGTTCATTTCTATTATGGCTATGGTTCTTCTGAATATAAAATAAGAAAACAAAATCTGACTTTATACCTTTGCATTCGATTTGGAACGGATTTTTGGGTATGGTTAAATTAGATTAGCCATCCTTAATGAAAACTACTGGGCAAAAACGTGAAAGACTTTCTTTGTGATGGCTATGTAATTTGCAGGATAGAGGATGCGATTGAGATATTAGAGCAGGTTCTGAAGCTGAGAGAGGAGAAGCTCGGGACTGCGAATCCAGATTTTGAGGACGAGAAGAAGCGTTTGGCCGAGCTTTTGAAGGAAGCTGGGCGGTCACGGAACTACAAAGCCAAGTCGCTCCAGAATCTGATTGATCCAAACGCAAGACCTCCCAAGAAAGAGTCTTCTGCTAAGAAATGGCCCAGCCTCGGTTTCAAGTTCTGAGAAAAGAGTAATAATCATATATAATAAATCAATCCACATATATATATATATATATTCAATATTATATTTTATTATAATTGTTATTTTTTTTAATCTGATCTATTTTCTGTATCATAAATTTGAGGTTGATGAATTAATTTCATGTATAGTGTTATTATTTGAGTTTGGTGAAATACTACTTACTGCCAAGTTGGTGAGCCTGTTTGTTTGAGTTTGAGAATTTCTTTAATTCAATCACTTTTTTCTTCGATAATTATATATATATTTTTTTCATGAATGTTTGTGCTAACTTATGTAAATATATATACTCCTTGCGATTCTTGTAGGAGTATACTTGCAAGTCTTTTTCCCTTTTACTTATACAACAAATTTGATTTTTGATTCACACCAATTGAAACTTAATATGGTATTCGGATTACGACGGTCCACCAAAACCTACATACATCAAAAACGGAGAGGCTTTACTAGATATTTTTATATCCAAAAACCAATTCATGGTAATTTAGTGGTTAAATGATTTTTTTATTCGGTAAATCGAGAAATTATGATTCGAGTTTCCTTAATTTGGTTTGCAACTAAAAATGTTTTAGTGACAAAAATGTACGACTTTTCTACAAACTCCAAAAATTATCCCTCTAGATTAATGTAAAAACTATTGCACATAAATTTTAATCTAAGTATTAAACTTTTAACAAAAATCTAATCTTAAAACAAATCTTGTGTATAAAAAATTAACACCGGGATCATCATGGACGAACATAAACTTTTTATTTTATATAAAAAAAAAACACTCATCATTTTTACAAAATCCTCTTTTCTTTACAACGCATAATCATAGTATCATGTGTGAATCACTTAGTATCATGTGTAAATCACTTAGTAACTCGATTGAAATTATCTGCTTTCAAAGGTTTTTTTAGAGTCGAAACTAATGGGTGTAAGTAGTCATACATCGAATAAGTAGGAAACATACGTTTTCAAGTATTAACAACCTCGAGAAAAGTAAACATAAATATAAAAATACATATATAAGTATCTTTATAAAAAGTAGTTAAGATTTTATCGAAGCACAATAAAATTACATATATTATTATCATTACAAAAAAATACATATAATTAGTTAATAATTACCTTTCTTTTTTGGTCTCCCGTAAATATTATCCACATTACCACCATTTTCCTAGAACTTCGAGGCTTTAGTTTCATACTTGTCTGTAACACAACATGTTCATAACATATGCGGTGGTAATCACCACCCAATGCATAACTAAGTAAGATATACATTGTTCTCACCAATCACTACCCTATGCAATATTGCCGTTCATCAACTTAATACACATAATTTTTTTAAATTGCATATTTAAGATTTGAAACTTTAAACCTAACATAGAAACATTAAATTGTATGGTCACGAAGACCAAAAGAAACTTCCTTTAACTAATTTACTTCTTTGTAAGTAACGTTTCTTTGTTTATTTTTGTTAGTATAATTAGAAATCGTAACAAGACACATATTGTCAATAGCATGATGTCCACAAGAAGATGGCGAACTCTATTATCTGCCTCATATGCTGCCCATTCCTCATATGCTGCCCATTCCTCATCTGTTGGTTTATATTCATCCTACAAAAAATAATAATAATTTAAGGTCCTATTGAGAGCATCGAAAAATAATCAAATTATATTTAAAATTCAGAGATAAAGAATTTACCTTTCCTCCTATATTTTGATTATAGCCACCAAACCACAACATTGCTACTTCGAGAGGTGCAATCAAAACTCTTTGTTCAATTATTTCGTCCCATTTTCCAAACAAGGATTCGTAGTCGTGAAGGACTCTCATATTGCTTATTTTATGTATGACACATCTACAATTGTAGTACTTTCTTTTACATTTAAGGAAAACGTGAGCGGACAATGTTCCTCCGCAACAGTACCAGTAGTAAGAGCCCATGCTGCATATCTTAAGTCCTCAATGTCGCCAACCTCATCTAAAACCTCTTAAGAAGTTTTTCAGAACTAACAAAAATGCGTATCTATCTCAATCATCTCATTAATCTTAAGAACGACTACATATTGACAAATTAGGAAATATGTCCAGTAAAGATTAATTCTTCCGCGTAAAGTGATGGAGCCTAGACTAAGGAAACCGGGGTTCATTAACTTCCACAACTTGACGATAATCAAGAACTACATCTTTCAAATCAAGCGGAAGAGATTTCCAATAGTTTGAATGAGATTTATCTAAATGCGCAATCAAAGCCTCATAGGGAGACCAAATGGTAATGGTGTATACATCCTGCAAAAATAAAAAGCACATTAACAACATGTAACAAGTTCCAAAAATCAAAATAAAAAACGAGACAAATCAGCAACACAACCTATAGTAAACATGACAAAAATGTACATCAAAATCCGCCGCAAGACCTTAAGCTTACATTGTAACAGAGTAAGAAGGAAGGGATAACTAATAAAATCACATGGAAGCTAGGGATTTTTGAATGAAGATGATTAAAAAAGAAATAATCATACTTCCAAATCAAATCCAAGAGTCCTTGCAACTTCGTGCATGATGGATTGAACATATTTTCTCTTGTTGTATTTGGCCTCGCAAATATATTTATCCTCCTCTCTAATATTCATTTTGCTGAGACAGATGAAAACTTTATCTTCATGGACATCAACACTGAGGACAACTACCGGCTCAATCCGGCCAACCACGGTAAGGTCATGGCAAGAGGGGACGTCGATCCTATCCTGGAGGAGAGAGACGGAAGCTCCCTTGTCAAGCGAGATTGAGTGAGTTTTAGGGTTATGAATTGGGGAAAATCTAACTATTAGCACTTATTACTTATTATGTTCCACGCTTTGGGCTTAGGCTGGAGCCTATTATGAGCTAAGATGGCTAAATTAATAACAGAAAATTTGTTAAAAAAGGGAAAAGTAATAAAGAGAGAAAAAGTATGAAGAAGTGAGATTTTATATCTAAAATAAGAAGTGGGATTTTAAAATCAGAATCAGAAGAAATGGAAAATAAACCATTTTCTTTTATCTAAAACAAGAATTAAACTAGGATGCGTGATTTTGAAATAAGAATCAGAAGAATGGTTAAAAGAATTACAAGGAACAAATAAAAGCCCTTTTGTAACTAATACAAATAACGTATTGATTACTTATCAGATTTCTTGCCTAGTAGAAGAGGAGGCCTAATTTGTCAATACGATTGGTTACCACCGGCGGAGACTGGCTACGGTAATCCATCGGAGATTGAAACTGAATGGGAACTGAAGGGATCTAAGATTGATACGTATGAATTTAAAAAGAGAAGTCGAAAATAAGATATATAACAAGAGGACGAATTAGGGCAAATAGTGTGGCTAGAAGGTGTAAAGATTTTAGACCACGTTCTATTTTACTACTCGACCCCTGATCAGGATTCAAACCAAGAGTACCGATAAGGATCCAAGGCTCCCACGTATTAGACTTGTTCAGATTTGAAATCTTTGTTCATGTTAATCTATCTCTTTCGCACGTGTAGGGAACAATTAAGATCGATACAATCCTTGAGAAGCTAGAAAGCAAAAAACGTATGAAGATAAACCCTTTAAATAACAGTTTTCACCCCGGTTTGCTTGCAAGGCAATTGTCACAAACAAAACATAAGTACTCAAGTGACTTGGCCAAAACATATTGTTTCTAACTAAATAAAAAGTTGAAGGATATTTTGCAAGGTTCTCTTTAAAAGGATTTCGGGTTAATTCGAAAAACGGGTTAATTCAAACCTACTCTAATCCTGACTCTAAATAATATGATAGGTTGAAACCTTTGTATTATTGTTTACTAAAACTAGAGTAGAAAACGATATTATGTACTTTCCTTTAGAAATTTCTTTTTTGTTTGATGATGTATATAGATGAATAGATGCCCTGAACGTTTAAATGTGTGTTGGTAGATGTCCTTTTACATCATTCTTAGAGGTCTATTCTATCAAATTTTGTTGCGTATATAAATGTAGATGTCTTGTGTTTTCTTCCAAGGAAATAAACAGAGATCATATACAATTTCATACACATACACACACATGTAGATGGCTTTTTGTTTGTTTGCATGGATATAAACATACATCCATTCACATTTCCTATAAACGTTGGAGTCCACTTAACCCTTATATCCTAATGACCTAGTCTTCTTAAACGTGAGGTTCTTATGTTTTTGTTGATAAAAAATATTTGAACATATTTACTTTAAAAAAAAAAAATGTTTCACCACATTATTCTTGGTAACTCAACCGATTAAGTCAAATTTTATTTTGACACTTAGACTTGTTTTAGGATTAGAAGTAACTGGTGTTTTGGGTTGAATTGGGGCGTTTTCCGAATGAGCCGATATAGCGAGCATATATAGACACCACTGTAACATGCTTCGTTAAATGTAATTCTTATATGCCAAAACCCTTAAATTTACCTTTGAATTGTATACTAGAGGTTCGGTTCGGAGAAAAGTGGGCATGACGAAGAGAACAACATTTAGTTTGCCTCTGAGTGATTTTTCTAAATGAGTGTTTCGTATCAAATGCAAAACTGATGACATGTTCAAACCTAACAAAGCTCGTCTTGTAGTGCTTGGAAATCGGCTATAAATTTACACCTGATTTTTTCTTTTACAATAATAAGATCTAAAAAACAGTTGAATAAAGTCAAAATTTTCTTTAAGATAGGAAGAAGAAAAATCTCACAAAATTAAAGTTCCATTATTTTTTTGACATCTCAAAATTAAAATTATAATTTTGATATTTGCCTAATAAATGCATTGTAATAAGCTCACAAATAAATGCAAAATGAGATAAAGCCAAAGGAAATTTACTAGTATTAAAAAATTTAATGACACGCTAATACTTTTTTTTTTACTTTTTTTGTTTTATAATACTTAATATTCATAACTAGCTTTGAACCTGCTGGTATTTATATATTTAAAAAGTTAACATCAGCCAATCTACTATGGTTGAAATTGTAGTGAGAAAATCTAATTCTCTAGTGTCTAGTCTAAAGTAAATAGCAACTCTTTCACCACTGGTATATTATAAGTTGGTTAGAAAATTATATACTCCCTTTGCACTATATTAACTATTAAGTGATTTTTTTTTAAATGTTTTCTTTTATTTGATATTTTAAATTTTAGATGTGAAATTAATCTTTTTTTTTGTGACCATTTATATTCTACAGTTTGTTTAATTATTAGTTGAATTTTTCTTAGGTAGATAATAAATAATGTTTTAATTAAAAAGCAAAAAAATATATCTTAATCTATATATAAAAAACTTTAAATATTATTTTAACGTGAGACAAATGAATAATTACTAATACATTTGTCATTATATATACAAGTCCATAAATGTGTGTTTTAATTCAATACCCTCCAAAATTAGTTTTAAAAGTTAAAAACGAGAGTCACTGAATTACTTACCTTTTTTTCTTTTCACACGGTGCATGCATTGTATTCACACCTATATGTATCATTTGTATATCGTATCATAGCATTTGTATCTCTATGATCCCTCTCTATATTAAAACACCACCCAATCGACCAACCTTCTTCTCTGATTTATCAGTTAAAATGGTTTCTCAAATCATTTAATCAATTTCTTTTTCTTTTTTTCTTCTTAATCACTACCAATTACACTCAAAATTATGGTGTTTGCACATCTTAACCTTCTTCGGAAGATTGTCGGGATAATAGGCTAGTCCAGATTTTTCACATCTACAAGTTATTTTAAATATCATGTATTTTCTGTTCTTAACTTGGGATGATCTTTTTTTTTTTTTGGCAGGAAACTTCATCGCTTTATGTCTGTTCTTGTCACCAACGTAAGTATTCGCTTTATGATTCAAATAAAATTCAGGAAACAATGAAAGATACATGAAAGGGAGATTCATAAAAAGCCTAATCGAGTTTCTTAAAGAAACCCAAAATTGCTTCATAATTTTTAAGACATGGTTCCTCTTGAAAGATCTGAGATTTTTTTTTCTTTCATCACTGAAGCCTTCAAAATTTTCTGAAAATCACAATTTTTAGGTTGATACTTTTCTCATAGTATAATATTTTCCTATTATATTAATAACAATTAAAAAAGTTTATTTATATACTAGTTTTTCTTCCAAAACAAGAAAAAGTTAAAGTATGTATATTTAATAATGACTAATAGAAGAGGTAATAAATTAAATAATTAACAATTAACTAAAATAAATAATTTCTCATTATATCAGGCCAACATTTGTCCGGATAGTGAAAAAGAAGTCAGTGGAGGAATATTCACCAATACCGTATTTAGCGACTCTCATAAACTGTTTGGTTTGGGTTCTTTACGGGCTCCCTGCGGTGCATCCCAACAGTACATTGGTCGTTACAATCAACGGCACGGGGATCCTGATCGAAATCGTTTTCCTTACTATATTTTTCGTTTATTGTGGCCGCCCAAAACAACGGTTGGTAATAGCCGCTGTTTTAGCGGCCGAAACCGCTTTCATAGCTATTCTTGCGGTATTGGTCTTTACTCTCCAACACACTACAGAATCACGTACGATGAGTGTTGGAATCGTGTGTTGCGTTTTCAACGTTATGATGTACGCTTCTCCATTATCTGTCATGGTACGTTACATTTTTATCTTCTCTACAAATTTAATGACTATTATTGCTTTTGAGAAATAAAAATTGGTTTATTTTTAAAAATTATTTTTTCCTTCCTCTCTAACTTTTTTTTTCCCCCTTATTTTTATTATTTATTTTGGACTAAATTATGGTAGAATCAAAAAATTCAACTAACCTTTTTCTTTTTGGTTGGCAAAATAATTACATGAAGAAAATGGTAATAAAAACAAAAAGTGTGGAATTCATGCCGTTTTGGCTATCGGTAGCTGGGTTTCTCAATGCAGGCGTTTGGACAATCTATGCACTCATGCCTTTCGACCCTTTCATGGCTGTGAGTTTTTTTCTTCCCCTCTTTCATCAAAATTTCATGTTTCAACCATAAAACTAATATTCAATATTTATGTGAAAAAGAAATGTATATACTCGAATAAAGAATTTTCATAAATAAAAATGAAAGAAAACTGTATATGAAATTGTATAAGGCTGTAAATTTTTATTGTTTCGAAAAGAATGTAATTTACTATTGTTTTATCATAATGGGCATATTATTTGCAGATACCAAATGGGATTGGATGTCTATTTGGACTGATGCAATTAATATTATATGGCGCATATTATAAATCCACCAAAAAGATAATGGCGGATAGACAAAAACAACCCGGTTATATTGGTTTATCAACTGCCGTCGCTCATACCGAATCTGAGAAAATCGAAAATTTCAACCAACAACTCAACGGTGTTTGATTTTTTTGTTTTGGTTATTCACCTTCTTATTATGAGACTTTTTTTTTCCATCCAAGACTTTAATATGAATAAGATGAAAAACTTCATTACTTTTTTTTAATTCAAATTTCAATCTTCGTAAAGTAATTTCGATGTCTGTTATTTAATGGGAGCAATAGACTCTTTTTAAAGTATTGGGGTGTAATATTACAACTTTGTAAAATTAAGCGGGTTCAAATATAAATTAATCAATCGTCGTCTTCAGTCATCGTCACTTAGTGACGGAGTCAAAAAGCAACGTCACTACTCACTCCACAGTCAAATTTTTTGAAATCAAACAGCGAAAACGCAATTCTGTTCTCGGAGATGGCGGAGAAGAAGAGATGGATTGCGATGTATACGAAGCACATCAAGCAGAAGCGAAAGGTCTATCACGATGGCTTCCTGGATTTGCATATCACCGGACGAAAGGTTTTTCTTCAGTCTTCGCGTGCGATTCTTCTTATAAATCACTAGATTATCTGGATTTGGTGGAATAAGATTGCTGCTTGTTTGATTTCGTGAAGAAATCTGCGAGCTATCTCGAAATTTTCACGTTCCGAGATGGTTTTGAGGTCGTTTATATGTAGATTTGGCTATTAAATTGTGATGGTTGATTAGTGAAGAAAATGATACACAGCTGCACTTAACGCAAATGATGCTTTGATTTGGTTTCCATGTTTGATTGATTTATCGAATATGAGCTTCTGTGGAGCTTGTACACTTAGATTATGGATTCTGGAAGATTTTCAAGAACAAATTCTGAAAATGAGTTGAGTGATTTAAGCAGATCTGAAGCTTACGTGCTTCTTTACACAGGAACTAATGGCTTGTTTACAGTAACAATTGTATACCAGTAACATTGAACACATTGATATTTGGATTAGACTTCATTTCACAAAGGAACTCTTAAACAATAGCTTTTTTTTTATTTATTGAATCACTACATCAAATTTAGTAGATTTGTTATGTGAATATTGTGCTTTCCAGTTTCATCATAATTAGATTTGGAATTCATTAAGGGGAATATATCTTTTTCTTATGCTCATCTGTTTAGTAGGTCTCAGAGCTAACCTTAGTGTATTGTAAACCAGGTGATGCTTTATGATGAGACCGATAATCTACTTGAAAGCAGGATGCTAAAGGCAGGCGAAGTTGTGGACACAGGTGAAACACTCACATTTCAAGCATACCTTGTGGATATAGGTGATCCTAAGGACGGAAGTAAGGTTTCATCTGAGCCAAAGGTCGAACCAAGTGATCAAGGCTCTGCGCACAAATCATTTGCAGTGCGCAGGCCAAATTTCAAGAAAAGTTCTCTTCATTGTGGTATGATGTTCTGTTATCCCAACTCCTACAATTTTCGCAGGAAAGTTTTTCCTCTTGAAAAGACTGTTCGACTTATTTCCCTTTTTATTCTGGCAGATGAGAAAAAAACTAACCTTGTGAATAAATTTTCTTCAAAAAGTCTCAGCCCATCTCACAATATGATTAGAGGTGAGTTTACTTGCGTTAGTACCTTTGTATTGGAGAACTGTAAATCCCTCTTCTACTCCTAGCAAGAACTTTTAATGCCTATTAATTTGATTTCCGTGGAGAGTGAAAATTTGAGCACTGCAGGCTAGTAATAATGTTTTCCTTCTACAAGTTTAGTATTCAAAAAGAGAGAACTGCATAAGTATGGGGCACTGACTCCAGACACTATGAAGTCAACAACAAAAGGTTTGATGCTTTTTTTTTTCCTTCTTTGAAATGTTTTTGGAAATTATGTATTGGAGAACAGAATGATGAACCATTTCATAGCCAAACTTTGGCATTTCGTTAAATTCAAAAATTGATGCTTCAACCATCTATAGCTGAACTGTATCCATTTAATCTGGAACATTGTAAGGTGGTTGACATATTCAAGTGTTAGTAAATATCAGTATTTTATCAATCACACCGATGGATGATACAGTGAAATTCGTGCTACGAATAAGTGCTGCAGACCTGAACTCTATTTAAATCGTTTTAATAATGTGCCTTCTTGTTGAATAGGATTGACGATTTTCAAGGATCTTCTGGAGGTTGAGACACCTTTTATCTGATAACTCTAACAGGATGGAGAAAAATTAATTCTTCAGAATATGTGCTTTGTCAAAGTTCATGTTAAGATATAATACTCTTTTCATGCGTGTTTTTTTTGCTCTGGCTAGTATTGATAAGTAAACTTTTTGATAAAAACACATCCGTACGTATATACATGTTGATTTTGTTCACGCTATGACTAACAGCAACAAGTATGCAGGCACCGCACCTCTTGGCTCAGCTGATAAAGAAAGCAATAGCCACCCCTTGATCAACTCTCCTTGTGATGGTAAGATTTGGGAAATTTTCCCACCACATCTTTTTTTCCCCCATAATTGTGGTAATTGAAGCGTTTTCTCAGCTAGGTTATAATATTTGCAAACTGTCTTTTTTTTCTTGTCTATGATGTTGAGTTTTTTTTTTTCTTTTTCTTTTTTTTTTTTAAATTCCAAGCAACTGATCACTAGATTAGATTTAATCGTAGAACTCATGTTTGTAAAGCCACATTCCTCAACATTAGAAATATTCCAATCATTCTACTGTTTGATATGGCAATAGTTTAATCTGACATATCCTGTCCTCCTTAAAATGGTACTGTGCGAATGTGCAGGAAGGTCCAGTGCAGATTCAAGGTTAGAGAATGATAACTTAAGCAAGGACATTCCTCCACACAAACCTTTACGTGATGGTGGGTCAAATGTACATTTAAATGTTTGTGTTTTTCTTCAAGTTGTTTCTTTATAATACGAATTCATGAGAACATACATTACCTTTTCCTTGCAGTAAATCAGATACTCTCCATTCTTCAGAGACGGAATGTTGCAGAGACATGTTCTGATAATAACCCGCAAACATCAGTGCTTTTAACAAAAGTACCTCCAGAATCTGACACCAACCAAAGCCACAAGATGGAGTCTGTTTCAACGAAAGGTAACTCTGGAATTTTATATATTTAGACTTGTAAAGCTTAATTGAATCCATGTTTAAATAGTTAGCCATTCTCTGTTCAAACTGTAGTTATATTCATTTTGGTTATATCTAATTTTATTGTTGAAATCTAAAAGAAATCTCATTACTACAAACAATCTTCTTTTGCTTATCTGAGTTGCAGCAGCATCTAGGGAACAAGTAATGGTGCAAGAAACCTCGTCAGCCAGCACAAGAGGTTGCTTAACGAGTGATCCTCCGAGTTTTGACCTTGGAATTTAAACAGCCCCCACAAGATATCATTTTACATAAATAGGTAACTCTTTTTTTTTTTTTTCATTTTACCTCAAGTCCTTCATGAACTATAGTTTTTCCGAAAAAATGGTTAAAATCAAAACTAGTAATTATGTACTATGGAATAAGTATGTAGTTTTAAGCATAAGCGGAAATTAGTAAGGAACTTTTTTTTTGTTTGGGTTAAAATTAGCAAGGAAGATTTTAAAATTTGTTGGCGTTTATAAGTTTAAAACTATAATAGTGAAGTCTTTTGTAATTCACCATTGTAAATAGGCTTCCGTTCAAGCCTGAATGGTTTATGTTCCAATTTGTGTCCAAGTTAACTACTAGAGAATAAAGTAGTAATTACAAATAATTAGTTTCCAGGAAATTCTCTTAATGTACGATGGCAGGAAAGTTGTCTTAAAATAAATTTGGGAATTTCCAAATATCTAAAGACGTTTACATAATTTATTATGAAGCTAAATATAGATAAAGCAAAGGAGCGAGTCTTTAGCATGTCCTACGAGTGCGGTTGACCGTAATAACCACAAATCTCGTCTACAAATATTCCAAATTTTCAACAACACAAACGTAGTAGAAGAAGTTAACTTGCGAGAGATATACGTTACTTTTATAGAAAGACATATATACATAGATAAAGAAGGGAAATGGCGGGACCAGGACAAGCGGCGAAGCAGTCAAGTGAAGTGTTGGGCCAGCGGAGGTCGTTAGGGATATGTCCGGTGAGAGCGGCAGCGGTTGGAGCGGTGATAATCGGTGGACTTGGTTACATTGTTTTGTACAGCAAGAAGAAGCCTGAAGCTTCAGCAGGTGATGTCGCTAAAGTTATGTCAGGCGTCGCTGGGACTACTGAGAGCACTCGTCCTCGTAATTGAGCCTTTTAACTTTAAATTTTTATATATTTTACTTTCAAACCAAGAGATTGTTTATCTTTGTGATGGATATATATATATATATATATATATAGTTGAATTCTCTAAACGTTTTAAACATTTGTTATATTGGAATCTTTAGGTGACTTAATCTTACTCTAGACTTTGATGTAAAACCTTCAAATTGTTATATGATGTTACAAAATCTTTACGGGATGTACAACAGTATAACCGTCTGTACAACAAAGTAGCGACGGATTTCATAAATTTGTTGGTATTCCTTGACGGAAAAATCTGTCGCTACAATCTGTTGCTAATTGATAGTTTCTTGTTGGATCCAAAATATCTCACTCATGCCTAAAAATACAGGCTGTGTATTCATATCTTCGTTACTCAACATCAGCACTTATCCAAACACTGGTTTCGAATTTCCACTTCCGATATGGGTTCATAGCGCAAGGAAACCACTAAATCTTGAATGATTTTTATTTCCATGGTGTCGTAACTCCAGCAATAATAACAAAAAAAAAATCTAGTTGTGTTAATTATGCATAATTAGCTTCTTAATCGTTTTTCATGCATTTGAAAGTATTCTTAACATTAGCATAAAGGTTTATTTGTTGTCTCACAAATCTGATTATTCTGTGTCTCACTCGTATGGCTTGTCAATCAACCATTTATCATGTGTGGAGAGAACGGAACAATAGACAATCGACGCCATAACACCAGACGTCAACACTATAAACAACTGCTTGGAATCATCGACAAAGCAATCAAAGACCGGATTACAAGTCTCAGCTATAAACAAGACAGCAAGTATGGTAAGCTCTTGGGCCGTTGGATTCAGCTCCGAAGCCACACACGCTACTTCTGTGTTCTGCTTACTCTATTTCAGGAGTTCATCTTACTGTAAATCAGTTAGATAGAAATCGTGTTGATAGCCGTACTATAATATGCGTTCTTCAGAAATGAGAATAAAAAAATATTAAAGCAAATAATAATATAATATACTCATAGGAATGAAGTTATTATTAGTTGATGAAAAAGTAATATTTTATATTCTTGATTTTTGTAGAAAATACATGTTTAAAATATTTACCTAATTTCAAATTTATTTGGTTATTCACAGGAAAATACAAATCAAAATTTTGTACAATCATTATCTTCTTCAAAAATTCGGCAAACAATCTATTTTATATACCTTTTAATAAAATATATTTACATATAAATATAGATAAAATATAACATAATATTATCTTTCGGTGCTATAGCACAATGTATAATACTAGCTAGTATTATATAAGATATGTATACATAATTGGACAATCTCTTTTAAAATTATAAGAATGACGTCTTTTGTATATTTCCACACTAAGCATATTGTCTTCTCTATGATGTTTCTCTTTTATTATAAGACTCGACATCGTTTCTTTGATAGAAATTTGAAACCGTATCTCCAAATTGTTTAATGTCATATCCTTGAATTTGGTACATCTTTAACATTTGAATTGTTGTTAGCAATTGTTTTTGTTTTATATTTGGTGATATAATACGAGGAAGGTGAAATAACTTGAAATAAAAGACAATTTCTTGAGAAAAGATCATATAACTGTAGATATGTCTATTGAAAAAATTAAAAGGTATATAAGAAATATATTGTGATATAATTCAAAAGATTGATATTATATATATATATATATATGTATAACATAGAAAATCATATTTTACAATTTTCTTATTGTATATTCTAACCCCAAATTAGAATGATTATTTAGCACACAAGAAAGACAAAAAAAAAAAGGAAAGAAAAAAAAAACTCAGCTTTTTAAATAATTAGTTTTAGAAAGATGAAAAAACACTCTTTATTTATGCCAATCAAATTGTTTTCCTTTCAGTAGTTCATTGTTTCTAGATAAGTATATACCATCATCTCTGGCAATCCATTTGCGAATTTGACCACATCGACGGTTAAAGCGTCCGCCTGCTCTGTATGCTCTCCATAAGATATTAGAATTCGGACCTTGCGTCAAGGTACAAGCCCATACTAATCTCGTGGAAGTCATCTCTTTAAAATGAAAACCGTTTTCCTGATCGAATTTAATATCGCCGAGATCCATCTTTTCGCGATTAAAGTTGGATGTGCAATTCACTTTGAGAATTTTACCAGGATCGAGTTCGTTTTTAAATTCTAAAGTGTTTTGGGGGCAACGCCCTTCATTCAAATCAAAACACATAGCACTAACTAATACAAAAACAATGAGATAATTCATTTTTGGATCTAAAGTATATAATATGAATTTAAAGGCGTTAAAGTGTAGCATTTATAGTTTTCTTTTATACGGTAAAAACCATTAATAATTTTTAAGGCAATAACTAAATTTCAACATAACTATGAACTAATTAGATCTATGGTCGGAGAGCATTTAGTGTCGGAAAGTAAGGTCAATCAACAATATTTGCAAATTACTGTCGACCACTAATACTTACTAAAGTAAATTTTTAAGATCTTATAAGAAGCTTGAAAGTGTTATATTTTAAAAATATATACTAGATATATATCCATGCAATGCGCATGCAGTATCTATAAAGTATTATATCAAAATTGTTTTTAAAAGTACAAGATATCTTAATCTAAAAATACTAATTAAAACTATTATATTTCTTGAAATAAATTAATATTATTAAGCGAAGATTGCGGAACGTAACTTGAGGCGTAAGTTGAAGATAAAAAGAAGGAAAGATCTACGATATCTTTCACAATCAATTTCACGATCATCTCAATTCCCCAATCATCTCATTCAATCACAATTACATATCTCTCTTAATGTCGTATATTCTAGTTTCCTTCTATGTTGTATATGCTCGTGAATATAAGCTTGTACAGACAATGATAATAAACAACACAAGTTTCCACAAGAATTCTTTTGTTCATGGTATCAGAGCCAATATTTTTTAAGAAAAAAATGACAGACTCAAAGAAAAACATGGAAGTGAGTGGAGAAGTGATAGAGAAATCAAAGATGTATCACTTGGCGGCCAACGAAAATCCTGGAGGTGTGATTGATAGGAGGTTTTATTGCCTCTCACAGGTTTCACCCGAAATGTAAGTCTCGAGAGTTTAACCCATACAACCACAAGTGCACGGTTAAATTTGTAGTAATACGGGGTCGATACACAGGGAAATAGAATAACACATAGTGGATACAGATGCAGATATAATCTAGACATGATAAATAAACAAGAGAGGTTTCCTAATCTAACATGCATAAAATAAATAAAGCATAAAACGAATAAAACAATAAATAAAAAACAGTAGATCTAAACTAATAAAACAATAAATAAACTAGACTAAGCATTAAAATAAAAGAGCATGAATTAAATAAACATTAAATAAACCTAAACTAATATTTACAGAATATGGGTGATAGTCATAATTCAGGGAATTCTAGGTCTAGGGTTTATGTTTTACCTAAATAGTTTATGTTTGTTGTTCTAGGAATTTTTCATGTCTCGCTAGTCCACTCTCGTGGTATGCTAGACTCTATATTCAAACCCACTCTCGTGGCAAAAAAATATGCATTTCATACAATCCCATCATCGAATACTCTCATGAGTGATATACATATCACAAGGGTTGTCACACCTCCATGTGATCCAATATGGTCAGTATTGGTGACAACATGCGTAAGACACATAGTAAATGATAGATCTATTTCTAGAGTCCTTCCCACTCTCGTGACGAATTCCTCCTGAGATCTTAACCTAACTAGGCCTTTGTTAGACTAAGCATAGAGCTACTCTATCAAACAACAAACTCGAGACTATCTATTATTCCCTAGTATACAGATCTGAAGCTTTAACCCATTCTCGTGGTGCTAAGAACTTCTAAACATACAACCACACCTACTGGATTCAGTTGTACACTTAAACATCTCCCTTAAGAGAATGTTCAGCATTAAGATGTATACTAAGATAATAGACTGATTAAGAACAATCAAACATTTAACAAACTCTAAAAGTATATCCCTTCATCGATTACCACCCTAGTGGTCTAAAAGATCTACTCCCTTATCTCACTTGATGGTTATAGAAGAGATAAGGTTTTAGGGTTTTGGATTGAAAACAGTAAACAAAAATAGAACTAAACTACTGAAGAACAATAATCAAAATAAAAGCATAAACGTAGAGAAGAAGTAAACCTTAGAAAGAAGAACTTTATTCAATATGGAATTTAGGGTTACAAAGTGTGTAAAAAGTCTCTCCTCTTTCTAAAGTGTTTACATGAGTATTTATAGATCTAGGGTTCTTAGGTCTCAAAATCTAGAGTCTATCTCGTCCTTAAAAGTCTCAAAACCAAAAATAGGAGATCAGCCCACTCTTGGATTGCCACATAAGAAAAATCCCAGATTTTTTAGACGTCAAGAACGACCCTGATGGGTCGATTCTATAATCGATTTTGGTCCCCTTTCTTCGACTGGTCGATACATCCTCCGCGAGTTCTCTCGGGAAATCCTTCGGACTCCATATCGACCCCCACAGGTCGATTTTGGGGTCGATATTGGTGCTCTTTGGTTTCTTGAAATCCTTCTCCGAATGTGTATGATCCAAGTGGTGAAGCCAACTCTCCCATAGGTTCTAGCAGGCTCCAGAAACACTCTAAACATCAAGTTTTAGCTCCACCTAAAATCATATAAACACATGCAAATACACTAGAACTACACTAAATGTTAGTTATAAGACATCAAACTAATTTATTATAATGCATAAAAACATGCAAATATGAGTCCTATCAGTGATCGCACAGGTACAATTCGATGGTGAAAACTATGACGAGTGGGCTCAAGCAGTGAGAACGGGTCTACGAGTCAAGAAGAAATACGGCTTCGTTGATGGAGGAATCATGAAACCGGATGAAGGACATGAAGATTATGAGGATTGGGTTTCGGCAAGCTTAATGGTGACTTTGTGGATCTTAAACACGATTGATCCCAAAGTAAGAAAGACGTTAGCCAACAAGGAGGATCTAAAGGAGCTTTGGAAGGAGATCAAAGGAACGATTCTCAGAAGGGAATGGACCACAAATTAAAGAAATTAAGGTGGAGCTGTCAGCTTTACGACAAGAAGGTTCGAGTGTGATTGATTATTTTGGTAAGCTGGTGAAGCTCTGGCATGATCTGAGCAATTATGAGACAAGCATAACTTGTTGTTGTGGCAGTTGCAAGTGTGATATTGGTGCAAAATTAGAGGTGAAGAAGGAGTCAGACAAGATACACCTGTTCTTGTTGGGACTAGACGAGGAGATATACGGACCGATACGAGCGTCGATTATAAGTAACGATCCTCTTCCCTCAATCAATCATGTGTATTCAAAGATAAATTCGGTTGAAAGAATCAATACCATGATGAGAGGAAGAGAGCAACAAGGAAGTAAGTCGGCGTTTAGTGTGCGGTATGAAGATAAGGGACGCCCTGGAGGTTACGATCGAAGCAAGGTATGCACGGTGTGTAAGAAAACGGGACACAGTGCAGATACTTGCTTCCAGGTGATCGGGTATTCTGAGTGGTGGGAAACCAGACAAGGTGTAGCTGGTGGTGGACGGACCGGAGGACGCCAAAACCACGGAAGAGGTCGAGGGCGTGGTGAATTTAAGGCACATGCGGTGCAAACGGTGAAAGTCGGAGAATCTAGTAAAGAAGCAGAGAATAGTGGTTTTACTGGATTGACGAATGAATAGTGGACAAGTTTTATTAAACTTTTGGAGAATCAAAAGCTCAACACAAACAACACACGCTTGATAGGTATGAGGGATAATATGGAGTGGGTACTTGATACAGGAGCAAGTAACCACATGACAGGTTATGTAGAGAAGATGAAAAATTTAAAGCATATTTTTTCCATGTTCTGTTGGCTTACCTAATGGAAAAAGGGTGGTGACACGTGAGAAAGGAAATGTGTTTTTGGATGAAGAGTTTACTCTTAAGAATGTGTTGTTTGTGCCAAATTTGAAGTGTAACTTAATTTCTGTTTCACAACTAGTTGCAGAAATGGATTTTAAGTTACAAATTGCTAACAAAGGATGTGTGATTCAGGCCCGTACGACGAAGAGCCTGACTGGAGCAGGTGAGCTGCGTGATGGCCTTTATTTCTTTCATATGAGTCCGAATTTTATGGCGTTTCGAATGAATAAGGATGGGGCTGAGGATGTACAACATCGATGGTTTGGACATCCATCTAATGGAGTTTTTGATTTGCTTACTTTGGGTTGTAGTAGAACCGTTGATTTTTCCACTTGCGATGTGTGTCTGCAATCAAAACAGTGTAGACATGTGTTTCCATCAAGTGATAATAAAAGTTCAGAAATTTTTGAGCTAATTCATATTGACGTGTGGGGACCTTACAGAAAACCAAGTATTTGTAACTCATACTATTTTTTGACGATTGTGGATGATTTTTCGAGAGGAGTCTGGGTTTTCTTGTTACGGAATAAATCGCAAGTTAGAAAGATTTTTCGAAATTTTATGGCGATGGTTGAGAGACAGATTAAAAAGAAGATAAAGGTGGTACGAAGTGACAATGGTATTGAGTTTAATTGTCTGAAGATTGATTTTGATGCATAGGGAATTATACATCAAACATCGTGTGTTGGAACTCCACAATATAATGGCCGCGTTGAGAGAAAACATCGACATATTCTCAATGTGGCACGAGCGCTTATGTTTCAGTCTGGTATGGAAATTAAGTTCTGGGGAGAAGCTATTTTGACAGCGGCTCATTTGATAAATAGAACTCCTTCAAGTGTATTGAAAGGGAAGACACCATATGAAATTATTTATGGTAAATCATCAAATTATGATGGTCTCGAGACGTGATGGAGATAAATTTATTTCGAGAAGCAGATGTTCTGTTTTTATTGGTTATCCATATGGGAAGAAGGGTTGGAGCTTGTTTGATCTAGACACTGAAGAAATTTTCATTCCAAGGGACATAATATTTATTAAGGACAATTTTCCTTTGCAGATTTAGAAAACAAAAGAGATGGAGTTAGAGTTGCAGATTTTTACATGGTCGATGATGGACTTGGTGAAGAAATGAAGAAAGTAGAAATGAAGAAAGTCAAGTTACAGATGGCGACGTGTTCAATGATGAACTTGATGAAGAAAATAATATGGATGTTGAAGTACCTCAAACAGAGGCACGTGCAGAGAGTGGCCTCATTGTAGAAAAAGGGAAAGGAGATAATTCACAAATTTTAAATGGAGGAGGTAGCATTGAGACACGTGACAAAGAGGGAGAGACTTTACAAGCAGATGGTGAGAAATTGGGAGTTGGCTTGAGAAGCAAGCAACTTCCGGTGAACCTTAAGGATTACGTGTTACACACAATTCACGAGAATAGTGATGTAGAAGTGGTTTCAGCGTATCTTTTGTCTGATTATTCGACTTGTGAAAAATTTTATGAGTCTTATATGGCATTTCTTGTAGAAATAAGTGAAGAAGTGGAGGCTAAAACTTTCCGAGAAGCAGTGGCTGATGAACGATGGAGGAAAGTAATGCAACTAGAGATAGGTGCATTGGAAGAAAATGAAACATGGGAAATGGAAAAGCTCCCACATGGTAAAACAGCAATTGGGTCACAGTGGGTTTTCAAGATTAAGTTCAAAGCAGATGGAAGCGTTGAACGTTACAAGGCACGTCTAGTGGCACTTGGTAATAAGCAAGTTGCTGGAGTGGATTACTTCGAGACGTTTGCTCCGGTTGTAAAAATGACTACTATTATAACGTTTCTTGGGGTAGCCTCGGTAAAGCAATGGGAGGTACATCAGATGGATGTGCATAATGCATTTTTGCATGGAGACTTGGAAGAAGAGGTGTATATGAAACCACCTCCCGGGTTTCGTACTAATGATCTGAATTTGGTTTGTAGGTTGAAGAAGTCGTTATACGGCTTGAAGCAGTTACCTAGATGTTGGTTTGCCAAGCTCAAATGTGCTCTCCATGAATATGGTTTCATGCAATCATATTCTGACTCTTCGCTTTTCTCAATGACAAGAGGAGGAAGTGAGCTTTATGTGTTGGTATAAGTGGATGATTTGATCATTGGAGGGAATGATTCAGCGTGGATATCAAATTTTAAGGAATATTTGGGTACTTGTTTTCATATGAAAGACTTGGGAAGTCTTAAATATTTTTTAGGAATTGAAGTTGCTAGGAGAAAGGAAGTAATTTTTTTATGTCAAAGAAAGTATGTACTTGACATAATTGGTGAAGTTGGGTTTATGGGATCTAAACCGTGTTCCACTCCTATTGAGCAGAGGCATGATTTAGCTCTGTCTACTAGCTTAAAGATGGAAGAACCAGAGAAGTATACGCGTTTGGTTGGGCGTTTGATTTACTTGGGAGCAACACGACCGGATATTACATATGTCGTGAATATCTTGTCACGTTTTATGAGTGATCCACGAGTTGATCACTGGGAGGCTGCGCTTAGAGTGGTGCGGTACTTGAAGGGTACTCCGGATCAAGGTGTTTTCTTAAGCTCAGAGAGTGACATAAAGCTACACGGATGGTGTGACTCAGATTAGGAAGGGTGCCTGTAACGAGGAAATCAGTAAGTGGTTGGTTCATTACACTTGGTTCCTCACCAATATCTTGGAAGACGAAGAATCAAGACGTTGTTTCGCGTTCATCGGCAGAGGCCGAGTATCGATGTATGTCATTGGCAGTGGATGAACTACGATGGTTGAAGGCTCTACTTGCAGATTTGGGTGTTTCACATAATACGCCGATGAGTCTAGCTTGTGACAATCAATCAGCATTGTATATTGCGGCTAATCCCGTGTTTCATGAGAGAACGAAGAATATTGAAGTTGATTGTCATAACTTGAGGAATGTAGTTCAAGACAAAACAATAGTGACGTGCAAGGTGAAATCGGCGGAGTAGCTGGCTGATATTTTTACAAAGGGATTAGGAAGACGAGAGTTCGAATATATCAGAGCCAACTTGGGCGTTTGCAACCCATACGCTCCAAGTTGTGGGGGGTATTAAGCGAAGATTGTGGAACGTAACTTGAGGCGTAAGTTAAGAAGATAAGAAGAAGGAAAGATCTACGATATCTTTCACAATCAATTTCACGATCATCTCAATTCCCCAATCATCTCATTCAATCACAATTACATCTCTCTCTTAATGTCGAATATTTTAGTTTCCTTTCTATGTTGTATATGCTCGTGAATATAAGATTGTACAGACGATAATAATAAACAACACAAGTTTCCACAAGAATTCTTTTGTTCACATATTTTTCTCTTTGATTTACTTATGGGATCTTTTCCTAAACTAGCCATATAAAAACTTAAATTCGAATATTTTATTTAGCGCTTATTAATTGATTGATTAACTAAGAAGTAATAAAATGAAAATCATGATGAAATTCTTTTAAATAAAAAATGATACGACATTTAATGTTAGACATATTACCCGCCATATTTTTACGATATTTTAATTTTCTTCTTTTCAAATTTAAAGGAATGTATCATTTCAGGCAGAATTAAAAATTTTAAAATTCTTCTGAGAATTACTTTTAGTATAATTTTGAACAATATCTTTTGTTTACACGTTCATACTTTTTGTTCCATAGGCTTTAAGTCTTAAAAAGTTACAAGACAACCTCAAAGAAGCCAAAGAATTAAATGATTTCTTCAAACATTATTCCAAGCTGAGGCTTCGAACATTGTGTTTGACTTGGCATGAATTGAAAGAGGATGAGTATCTAGAGGGATCAGTGAAGCTTAAAGGGCTAGTAGCCTTCTGGGTGATACAGAAATACTAAGGTAAGTCACAGGTGGGAACATGTTATTTATCTTCTAGGGGATCGTAATTCCCATTGGCGATCATGGACCTTGGTGATATATTTGGGACACCAAGCAGATATGGTTGGTGTTGGAACGAGTTTAGTTTATGTGGTTAAACGTGCAGGAGGCCTGTTGTTGTAATATTTGCTAACTTCGAGCTTGGGGACAAGTTCACTCTCAAAGGGGTGGAGTATGGTTAAGCCCCTACATCTCTATTTTAGGCGCAATGACAAAGACAGAGAAGCATTAATGAGAAAGGAGCGAGACAAGGTTTAAAAATTGACAATAATTCTTCATACCGTTAAAGAGGCTGCGCTGGCGGAACAAGACAAATGTATAACCACAACATTGGACCCTCAACAAAAGGACAATGAGCTGGTCTATCAAGAAAAACAGGACTACATGAGGGATCCGACTGAGCAACACAGCTAGGGCATTTCATGCCTTTAAAAGAAGAAAGCACATGAGAGAGGCTGACAGTTTTGGAGTAATGATTTATGGGCTAGCCATTTGTGGTTAGAGGCAATGAGTTTTAGGCATTGATATTTATCTGTTTTTCTTTGCACATTTCAATAACTTTGTGTAATACTCTTGTTTCATTTCAATCTCTATGAATCTGTTGCTTTATTCAGGATATTTGTTTACTAACTAAGAGTTCCGAATAGAGAAACTAAGAGAGGAAACAAAAGAGTGAGAGTACAAATCGTTAAGGGAGGACAGGAACCTTAACAATTGGTCGTTTGTAAGCTCCGACGAATCTAACACGATGGGAATCATTGAAGTTCCAATTTATTTTTACTGGTTTTGAGAATGACTTACAGCCATAGATGGAATGGATGGAGCAATACTTTGCTCGAGACGGTGAGATTTCAAGGAAGATCAGAAACTAGCTATGGCTTGGGGGTGGGGGTTCATCTATGGTGATGCAGAAGCTTGGCTTGTTGACGCAGACCCTTTCGAAACCTGGGAATAGTTGAAGACGGAGATGTTTTCGTTTTTCGGAGACGTCAACGCTCCAACACAACAACCACCACCGGCAAGGACTCTCTCTCTCTCTCTCGTAGAAGTTCCAATCTTCCTCGAAAATAAGCCGGAGGAGCTTCAAAGCAAAAATCTTTGTATCACACCAGAAATCAAGAAAGAGCTTCTTGAATTTTGAAGACGCTAGGCTCAGGAGACAGTGGTTCATATCTGATGCTTGTGGAAAGATCGGAGACACCACAAAATGAAGAACACACAGCTGGTTCAAAATTGTTGAATCTAAAAGTTATTTTCCACCTGTGTGCGAAGACAAGCTATTCAAAGAAGAACACATAGGTGAAGAGACAGGGACATGTGTCAAGAAAACTTTACACACATGCCAAGTACTAGAGAAAATGGCCAAGAGGAGGAAACGAAAGAAGAGACACAGAACGATTTTTGAGTAAATGCAAAAGGGTACAAGCACCCCCCATAAGGTGTTCCAGGAATTGTCTGGCAGAAGGAATAAGTTTATAACAAGGCGAGAGAGAAAAAATACGGCAAATAAAGTACATAAAGAGAAGCCAAAGCTTGAGACGCTAAGGCTGCTTCATTCAACACTATCTTCGGACAGTGTCCGTGCACAGGTTTACCGAGGCCTAAGACTCTATATTGTCATTTTCCATGATATTTCTCTTCTTTTTTTTTTTAGCCTAGTGGCTATAATGATATCCCCTAACAAGATAGAGAACAGGGTTCGAACCCCGAAACTACAATTTAATGTGATTAGTTTTCAGAGGTGACCACTATTGTGCTACTTGACTCCCACATGATGTTTCTCTTTTATTATAGGGCTATCGACCTATTTCCCCCTTCAAACTATCATTTAACACCATTTCCACCAATACTATTGGCCTAGTGATATTCTCCCCCATTGATATAGGTCAATTCCTTACTAGACCAAGTTTTCGTCGTAGTAAGTGTCAATCCATAAGGGTGAAGATATTAACCAAAAAGATGCGATCAAGCAATTCAAGTCAAGCCAAGCAAATAAGAGTGGGGTCAGCAACCTAGACAAAAACTGAGAATGGACACTAAAACAGATACCGATAGGACTAACAAGAACTAGCAGAAACCAAGCAATGAAATAGCATATGGGGTAAAGAGCAGATGGACTAGAGCTAATTCAACAATACAAGAGAAATTCCTAAGGATGGGGGTAATCGACTCGTGTCCTCTTAGCCTATTCAAGTGGTTTAACAAAACTCAATCAAGCTATTCCCTAGACATCAAACATAAAAACAGTTAAGTCCACTCCCGTGGTAAGTAACCTCAAACTAGACCAGTTCCGACCCAATCTAGCGAAATCTACCCTAGCAGCAATAATCAGTTCAATATTGTCGATAAACACCCTGACAACTAATCCCTTAGGCTAGGTATGCAAATCTCTAACATCAGTTCATTCAAGCATTTTATCAAACACCTTCGGTAAAAACACCTAAGCTCTAATTCTAATTGATCGAAAGAAACTAGCATTAAGAACACGATTTAGAAGGGAAATCAAACGATCTACACTTAAACCACCTGAAAGACCAAGATTCTATACCTAATCTATCCCATCCTCAAGAACCCTAATGACTACTCAAAACTCATGAAGAACATCAAGAACACAAACCCGTAAATCATAAAAACTTGCATATGATGTAGAAATAAATGAGATAGATAAAAGAAGGAACAAACTCAAAATAACAAGTAGAAATCAAATTACAAGTTCGAAACTAAGGAGAAGAACACAAGGAAAAACTCGAAATATTAGAGATAAAACGCCTCTTACTCTTCACCCAACATTAGGTATTTATACTAAGTCTAAAAACCCTAAAACGTCAGCAAAATAGTAAAATGTGATAAGGTCCACTCGGCTAAGTCTTGGTCGAGTGCTGTGCTCAAACGATCTAAATCAAGACGCATTTTTCGAGATGAGCTTGAGTAGTCCACTCGATCAGAGCTGGGTTCAAACTTCAAGACGCCACCTTTTGTCTCTTGATCATATACCGAGTACTCGAGCGAGCTACATCTCCCCGCTCGTCATCACGCTCGCATGGGTATCCTCGCACGACGCAGCATGTCAGACAGCTTCTGCTCACGGACTCGATCAGAATGTCCCAGACAGCTTCTCGCCAGACGGACTCGATCACAACTGCTTTGTATGGACTCGATCAGCATGTCCCAGCTTCTCGGTCTAACTTCTCCAAAATCACCCAAAGTACCTATAACAAGCCAAATATGCAGGATGGCGGACCTAATGCAAAACACTCTAAGTATGCAAAACTCGAAATAAATAACAAGAACGGGTGAATAACACGTCAAAACGTATGATTTATGCAAGTTAAAACGATGCAAAATGCAAACATATCAACTCCCCCAAACTTAGTCTTTGCGCCTCAAGCAAACAAAGGAATGAGAATGGAGAAGAGGGTTGAAAGTGGGGACTCAGAACCAAAACTTGCAGATAATAACGAATGACCTCAATGTCCAAGTTACTAATTTAATGCAAAGTTTATGAGCTCTACTTAAAAAGCTAGCCATACTCTTCGCAGCACAAGTTCAATCAAACCTCAACCTAGTCATGCATTCATTTCTATCATTCCTTAACATTCACAGAAACCATGAATCAAGCTAAGCATATTCAATGAACTCATTTGGCTGTGGTAGGTCAAAAGACAAAATGGTCCCTTCAGATGGTATTGACGTTTAAGGTCTCTCAATGAAACGGAATGAGCTTTAGAATGCTAAAGGTAAGAACCAACCTATGCATACAAGAATAGACTCCCATCTACCCAGTCCTACACAAGCGGTCTTATCCCTTACTAAAACCCCACATTCATCCTAATTCTACCCTTCACCCTTAGGCTCTTTTTTTTTCTTTTGATATCCTAGATCAGTTTCATCTTTTCTTTTTGTGATTCTAGGAGGGTTATACACATATACATTACGGGTTCTTTTCTTAACTTAGCAGCTTAGGTTTTTTTTTTTTCAGACTTTCAGCTTTCTGCCTCTTCTTTTTTCTATGCAATCCCCAATCCTTTACTAGATACTCAAACATTCAGATCATTTCCTCCTAAGAACTCTTACCCTTTCTTTTCTTTTTCCAAGTTTTTTCTCATTCTTTTCTATTCACGAACCCACCCCAATATCCAACGATCAAGATCCCACCTAGTCCTATCTGATTCGAAAATTGTAAACYAGAACTACATGAGATTCTATCCTGCTCAAACCTAACACTTTCTACCAAGCTCATTCATAAGACCTCACACACTCACTAAAGTAATAGCATGGCTTGAAAGAAGGCGGTGGCATGGTAAAACTGATCTAACAATGAGAATCGCTACTTGAAGCAAAGAGTGGTATAAACAGATGAAAGAGAATCCAAAGTATGGTATCCACGAGTTCAAATTCTATGCCTAGACATGATAATTATAAGTCAAATTCAGGTTCAAATAGATGGGGAATGACAGAAAGTCACAGCATGCTTCAGCTAAGACTCGATCTAGGCATTCGTAACATGGTTCGGACTTCAAGCTCAACATCAATGCATCAACAACTGTAACGAGGGCATTGAAGTCATTTGAATCAGCAAATTTACAAGGTTTTAAATCATCATCATCCCCTATGCATACTGACAGCCCTATATGAAACATCCTAGACTCGATCCTAAAATGTAAATGCAACTAAATGAACACTCTGTTTTTAAAGATTTTTCGAAATTTTTTTTGATTTTTTTGTTTTTTTTTTTATGCCATAGATGCATGCAGACTCAAGGATGCACAAAATCAAAATAAGAAGAGAAAACACATCAATCAACTTAACCCCTTCCCCAAACTTAAATTACATACAGCCTGTGTAATAAAAATTTGGAAAGAGAGGCTAAGAGATAATGTAAAACAATAAAAACGATGCATCTAATATATACGTAAAGGTGCATACGGGTACCTTGGTGATTATGGTGAGTATGTCGACTGACCTGTAGTGGTCGAGTGCGTGAGATGCCAGTGTCGTCTCGACGTCTGCTCGAGCCGGTGCATGGATGCTCCTCCTTGGCGTCTCTTCCTCGCGTGTTGAAACTGCCTTGGCTACCTTGGCTCGAAGGAGGAGGCTCTTGGTGGTTCCATCTCGGTGCATGATGTCTTGGTTCCTCGCGAACGACCCGCCCCCATGTGAATTCTCCAGTGCAGATGGTTTCTTGGGTGTAGGGATTTGAACTTTAGCGTGAAGTCCTGAGCTGGTCCTTCACGCCCTTCACTTGGTCTTTCGTCCTTCACGGTACCCTTGAGTGCGGCGACGGTCTTCCCTTGAAACTTGTTCCACCTTTGAAGGAGATTAATCCGCGCGCCTCCTTCGTGGCTAGACTATGTGTGGGTTTGAGTTTGTACCTCAAACGAGTACCTTCTGCTGGATTAACCTCCTCCAGAACAGCATCTTGATCGCCTGACCCCATTCTTGTTCCATGATCTCCTCGTCTTGATTGTAGAGTCTCGAGAGGAGGATGGAAATCAATGTTTGGCGTACCTTGGTGAGATCGGTGCAAGGCGGCGCAGCTTGGCTTCCCAACTGTCGGATGCATGAACCGATAGATGTACTGTCTGGAGGCGTTGTATGGTCGAGGAACCTGCACCTCCTCAAGAAGTCGATATCTCATCCATTTGGGTGGATAATACGATCGTAGCTCTACATCATGCAACAGTATTGATGATACCCCCATCTGAGGTCTCTGCGCCATCCATCTTCATCTTGCCCATCTTTATCGCCCATCCTTGTAGTTTAGGAATTGCTCCATCAGAACAAGGCGAGGTTAGCATCTGCTTCATGCGCATCTCTTGCCCTCTGTGCTCGAAGTGGCGTGAGGCATAAGTCCAGCATCCTTAGTTCACTTCATTCACCGTCAGGTCACCTTCCTTGCAAACATAGAGGCTATTGTCTTGTGTAGGTACCTCGGGCAGGGCTTGGATGCTTGAGCTCTTTTCAGAGGAGGAGAAAGGTTTGGTGCTGTCTCTAATTAGACCATAATTGTTGGAGCTCCTCATGATCAAAATCTTGAATCGTTCGTCACCTCCGAGAAAAACCATATAGGTTGCAGATTTGCGCGATGGTAAGGGCATRGCATTGTCCTCTGCACGCGAAGGTGATGAAGCCAGGACCGTCATCGGGTTCAACATCAGGCTCTTCATCGTAGAAATGAACCCTGAGGGACGAGAGGAAGTGGCACGTCTCTTCCTTGTGAGGCCCGTTTGTTCATGAATTGTCTTATACCTCCCGCCTCAAAAGATACTCCATATCTCTAGCAATCGAGTGCTTGCATTGTTTCTTTGTGCGGGTATCTCGTTCTTGCTACGTTCAAGGAGGGCCAGGTACTTGGTTGCGAGAGGGTTTGGTGTTCTTCTTTTCGGGGTTGCCTTATCACTTAGGCTCGTCTTCCTCTGTTTCACCATCTTGATGCATACTCGGCTTGATTGGTGCTTTTCCTTCACTTTTGGCCTGAGTGAGCTTCTTGTCTGATACCGTAGTAGCTTGTCCCGACCCTCCAGCTCGAGCGTGGGTGCTCATCCGCCGAGGCTTCCTTATCAACTGAGGCTCGTCTTCCTCTGTTTCTTCACCAGCAGATGCGGATAGCCTCCATTTGTTCGTCCCTCACGGGGGTTTCGCCTCGTTCACCGGCTCGAGTGTGGGTGCTCAGCTTACCCGGCATCCTTGGGATTGGGCATACRTGGTCGAGTCCGGTGTGAATTCATACTCCATGGGTACTGCAACTTGCTCTTGTTCTTCGGCTTGTTCTTGTTCTTCGGTTGGGGGAATGCTCTCTCTCCACATCTGGAAGTTGCGGGCGAGTGCTTCAGCTGACCTACGACGGGCTTGGCGACGGTCCATACCTAAGACTCGATCAAGGACAAGGAAAGAGAACTCAAAATCGTGAGGATTAGCCTTAAGAGCAGCAAGAAAAATGTTTAGAGAGAATTCTGGGAATGAAAAAGAGAGAAGTGAGTTTTGAGGTGTGAGTAAAGTATGGAGTCGAGTTATATTTATAGCCGAGTGGGGACCGTGTTGCGTTGGATTAGTGTGGGCTCGAGTCGTCACTTMTCTGACACCTTATTGACCGAGTGGACGCTTCTTTGGCACCTTCTGAATCGAGTTTGGCTTGTATAGACAAGTGGGAGGGGACAAAGGACAAGGAGGAGCGTGTGTGGGTCGAGTGTGGGGCGTGTTGAAAGAGTGTGGGTCGAGTCGTCACTGACACGTCCGTGATGCCTCTGACTCGGGTCACATGTCAGAATTTTGAATTTTGAAAATTCCCTCCAAGGTTTATGATCCCTCTCATGCTTTCACAAATCACATCGAGACAAAATAAAACAGCACACTTATTTGACGTTTTTTAAAAACTAAGACAAAGAAATATGTACAGAGATAGACATGGGACTTCCTCCCAAGTGAGCTTGTTTAAAGTCTCTAAGCTTGACTTCCTGTTTTTTCAGGTAGAAGGCTCATCTGAGGAATCGAGTTCATACGGAATGATGGTATCTAGATAGGGTTTGAGCCTCTTCATTTTTGTGGTCGTTTCCTCCCTTTCGAATAAGGTGATGCTCGTAAGGTGAAACTTCCTTGACGGAAGCGGTCGGACCATCTGGACTTGAGCTTTCGGAAGCTTGAGCAGTCGGGAGTGAAAAGGAGGACTTGATCGCGGCCTTGAACTCCTTGTGCAAGATTCTCTTTGGAAGGCTTTGGTTCTTTCTTTGTAATCTTAGAACTCTCATAAGCATCCAGCCTTATCTCTTCTAGCTCATGCAGGTCAATACTCTCTTTTCCAGGACACTTGATATCCAAATTCAAGTTTCGTTGCCCATAGCGCCTTATACTCAACTTCGACAGGTAGGTGACAAGCCTTGCCGTAAAGGAGCTGGAATGGCGTTAAGCCCTATAAGAGTCTTGAATGCTGTCCTGCGCCCAGGGTTTCGTCAGCTTAGCAGACCAATCTCTTCTTGAAACGCCCTTACTCTGCGGGATGGCTTTGATGCTTGTTGGACACCTCTTGACCCTAGTGGGGGTGATATGGTGTAGCCACCTTGTGCTTTACCCCATGCTTCTTCAGAAGATTCTCAAAGAGCTTGTTGATGAAGTGAGACCCCCATCACGATAACAACTCTTGGCACACAATCTGGGAAAAATGATGCTTTGAACATCTTGAGAACTTTGCATCATTGCTAGGGCAAGCTTAACCACCCACTTGAGACATAATCAGCTACCAAGATGTAGCTGTTCCCGAAAATGGTGGGTTGAAAGGACCCATAAAATCAATCCCCAAACGTCAAACACCTCACTTCCAAAATTGGGTTACGTGGCCTCATTCCTTACGCTGATGTTTCCCATTCTCGGCAGGATCACACTTGGTGATGAAGGTTTGAGCATCTCTGAACATTGTAGGCCACCATAGACCGCTTGCGGTACCTTCGAGCAGTCTTGAACGTAGCAAAGTATCCTCCATAAGCAGACCCATGGCAGTGCTCTAGCACACCGAACCTCGTCTTTGTCTTTGCACCTCCTGAGCAGACCATCATGTACCTCTCTTGTATAGGAAAGGTTCGTCCCAGGTAGTAGTGCTTGACATCTCTCGAGAAACTTCTTTTTTACGTAGGCGTCAAGATCATCAGGTAACTCACCACATGCAAGGAAATTAGCTAGATCAGAATACCAGGTATGTCCTTCACTCTATCACAGACACATCTAGGAGTCTCTCGTCGGCATGGTGTCATCAGCAGTCTTTGGGTCATCTATCCTCATCCTTGACAAGTGATCGCCACACCATTCTCTATTCCCTTCTTATCAACAATTTCCATGTCAAACTCTTGAAGAAGGAGTATCCATCGGCGTCTTGGCTTAGTATCCTTCTTAGCATAGATATGTCTTAGTCTTTGCATGATCAGTATAGACTATCACCTTAGAAACCAGATAGCTTCTAAATTTTCAAAGGCAAAGACTACACGGCACTCCTTCTGCGTTGTGGCATATCTCCTTGAGCATCATCAAGCGTCTTGCTTGCATAGTAGATCACGTGTAGCTTTTCTCAATCCTTTGGCCCGTACAGCCCTACGGCATAGTCGATGCATCACATGATCTCAAATGGATGGTCCCGGTTTGGTGCTTGAATTTTCGGAGGCATGACCAAGGCTTCCTTGATGGTGGAAAGCCTTCAAGCGATCATATCAAGCAGAAGCTCTTGCTCCTTGCATAACAGCCTTGTCAGTGGTCTAGCTACCCTTGAGAAGTCCTTGATGAACCTTACATGGAAATCCAGCATGCCCGAAAGCTTCGATATCACGACATTCTTGGGTGGTTCGTGCATCATCACGTCACACCTTGTCTACCTCATACCTTTCTCAGAAATTTTATGCCCAGGCGATCCTTCCTTGACCATGAAGTGGCATTTTCCCAGTTGAACCAGATTAGATCTCTTCACACCTAGTGAGTACCTGAGGTTCAAAGACGGGAGGAGAAAGAAGAGCCATACACGGAAAAGTCATCCATGAATACCTCACAGTCTCTATTAAATCCGAGAATATAGAAGTCATGCATCTGAGAAAGAGTAGCGAGTTGCATTGCAAAGACCGAAAGGCATTCTCTATGCAAATGTTCCATATGGACAAGTGAATGTAGTTTTCTCTTGATCATTAGGATGAATAGAATTTGAAAGAAACCAGCATATCCATCTGAAGCATAATATGGATGATTAGCAAGTCTTCAGCATCGATCAATGAATGGCAATGGAAAATGATCTTTCTAGATGCATTAACTATGTCTACATGGGTGATGTTCTTGGTATCAATTATTCTAACACGTAATGCCTCCTTCAGTACCAATACAGGTGAAATCAAGTCTTATCAGATATGGGGTATATGATTCCAGCCCTAACTCTTAAAATTTCCTTTTAACAACTTCTTTTAAATTAGGATTCAATCTCCTCTGGGGTTCAATACTAGCATATGATTCATTTTCAGATGGATTCTATGAGTGCCAAGCTAGGTGAAATTCCTTTATATCATCAGAGAGTATCTCCTTCTATGCCCTACTCAATCAATAAAAATTCAACTCATCATCATTCAGCATGTCATTTACTATGATTGGGTAGTAGAGTTTGGTCCAAGAGCGTACAGCCGAAGGAAGAGGTTTGAGGTCTATCTTAGGTGCGCCAGGTTCGACGTCGTCTGCTATAGCGGGCTGCTCTTGGAGCTGGATACTCGAGTCTTGCGTCTGGATAGGGTAGCTCGAGTCCTGGTCAGGCTGGTGTCCTCGACAGCATGTTGTGTTATTTTCAATCAGCTCCTTCCCAGGAATCTTGTGTGAGTCTAAAATCATCTCATACCCCAAGGTCTCTTCATGCAAATACCCATCCTTACCACTCTTGGTTAAGGCCGTCGAAGGTGATCATCTTGATTAAGCTCCTCCAGAAGTTCATCAGCAAGCTTGTCCGTTACCTCGACATAGAGACTTGTCATACATTTAGAACTTTCATAGTGTTCTTGACATCAAATGTCATCTTGAAGTCCTCGAGGTTGAGATCGAGTCTGCAGAATCAGAGGATCTCTTGGTTCTTCATCCATTTCAAGAACTATAAAATCTGTAGGTATCTCCCTGTACCAACCATCGGAGGAGATGCGCTGCATACCATGAGGAGTCCTAATTGATGCTGCGAAGCACCGGAGAGATGTTGGACTTATAGTTGCTGAATCTAGCTTCCTTACCGAGAGTGGCATAATGATAGATGCTCCAAGATCACAGAGATTTCTTGAAAACTAGTGGACTAGAGAGCACGGTAAAGTGAAAGAACCGGTCGCTAACTTCTCTTTAGGCTCTCTTAAATGATGGCTGCTCCTCGATAGGACAACCATACCCTGAACCTTCTTGTCTTTCTCAGCTACTGCATCCTTCAAAAACTTCGATAGGCGGGTACCATGGAGAAGGCATCAATGAGAGGAACGATCTCAGCTTCCTTGATATGCTTATCAAGATTTGTTTATGTTTCTCCATTAAGTCCTTAAACCTCTTTGGGAAAGGCAATTTGGGCTTGTAAGGAGGAGGGACATATGGTGCCTTCTTTTCCTCTGAAATCACAGATTTAGGTGCAGGAGGTAGACTGTCTTGACCATTCAGGTCGAGTTGGGGTGCTCCAGCAGGCGTGGGACTCTTGTCTTGGTCGTTTTTGGGAACAAATCCTCCCGTCTTGATCCTCACTGTCGCGTGATTGCGGAGATCCTTCCCTCTCAGGTAACTCTTTCCCACTCCGAAAGTGATGGCATTAATGTGGCGTAGTCCTTAGGGTTCGGACCACTTTACAGGAGTTGGGAAGTGTTAGAGGATGAAGCTGTCTTGCCCTCGATGGAGCGAATCTTGGACTCGAGAAACTTGCTGTTAAGATCATTGTAGGTGTAGTCCATCTGGGTTTTAAGTTCACCAAACTTCTTGGCTGTGTCAAGTGCAGCTGCTTGACCTGTAGGATTCTGCGCAGGCGTTTGTCTGTTGATCTGGGCGATAGAATGGTGAGGCGAGAAAACCGGGTGGTGGACATGGGTTCCCGGTGTTGGTGATGACTCTGAAAGGCGGTTTAGGGGCAAAGTTCTGCTGCGGATTGTAGGGAATGAAAGGCTTGGACTGAGGTTGTTCTGAGGTGGGTAGACTTGATCTTGAGGGTTGACATTGGTACTCGTGGACGATTCGGGTTGTTCTTGTAATTGATAAAACCTTTGTTGTCTGACCACGATTACGCACATATGACCTCCTCTAGACTATCATCCTCCCCATCTTGAACCTGGAAGACTGTATCCTCAGAAGCAAAGTGGACTTGTTTCTTCTGCTGTAGTAGTTGATCTAACTTAGCGATCAGGCCTTGATGGCCAGTTTGATCATCGGACCAATACTTGGCGGACACTCTATCATACTCAGTGTAGTTACCATCAGATTGGGCTAGATTCTCCACAAGTGCCCATCCAGCATCAACATCTTGGTTGAGGAAGTTACGTCTTGGCGGTATCGAAGCATGCGGACCTTGGAGAAACGCCTCGTAGAGAGTCTTGGAGGGACTCACTGAAACCGTGGTGAGGACATTGAGTAGTGTAGCCCTTGAGCGATCCCAGCATTCACTGAAACTTTCGTCCTTCGAGTGAATCCAGAAATTTCATTCCTCAGCGTCTTTGTCTGGCGTTGGAGAAGAATTTGGCCAGGAAGGCTTTCTTACAGTCGTCCCATGAGGTGATGGATCCATGGGGTAGAGTCTTTTCCCAGTGATGGGCTCTGTCACCTAGAGAGAAGGGAAAGAGCCTTAGCTTGAAACCATCTTCACTGACCCCATTGATCTTGGTAAGGCTGCAGCTATCGAACTCATCGGATGATCAGAGGGTCCTCCATAGGTAGTCCATGAAACTTGTTGTTACGCATGGCGATCAGCTGCTCTTGATCTCGAAATTGTTGTTACGGACCGTAGGAGGGACAATGCCTTGTCTGTTGGTATGAGTGTTAGGGGCATCTCGGCTCTATCAAGCGGGGCCTCCTCACGGGAGGGTCTTGAACTGGGTTGGTCTTCCATACCGAGTGGATTCTGATGTTCGTCTTGGATGTTTCTCTGCATTTCTACTTGTGGTAACTGTCAATATTGTCGATGGGGCGGAGGAGGTTCGACTTCCTCTTGATCTGGTTTGCATGCGGTGGATGTGTACCTGAAAATGCAAAGCAGTCAAGTTAATGAAGCGTAAAAGAACTTGATCAGAATATTTTGAAATCTAATTGTAACAAACAACACCCAAATGGCAACGGCGCTTGATATAAGTCGATTCCTTACTAGACCAAGTTTTCGTCGTAGTAGTAAGGTGTCATCCATAAGGGTGAAGATATTAACCAAAAGGATGCGATCAAGCAATTCAAGTCAAAGCAAATAGCGTATTGGTTAGCAGCCTAGACAAAAACTGAGAATGGACACTAAAACAGATCATAGGACTAAGAACTAGCGAAAAGCGATAACGAAATAGCATATGGGGGTAAAAGCGCGTATAGGACTAGCAGCAAATTCAACGTGCAGAGAAGTTCTAAGGATGGGTGTCGACTCGGTGTGTCCTCTTGCTATTCAGTGGTTTAACAAAACTCAATCAAGCTATTCCTAGACATCAAACATCAAAACCAGTTAAGTCCACTCCGTGGTAAGTAACCTCAAACTAGACTAGTTCGGACCCATCCCTTGGCGAAATCTACCTAGCGAGGCAATGAATCAGTTGATATTGTCGATAAACACCTAGACAACTAATCCCTTAGGCTAGGCAAATCTCTAACATCAGTTCATTCGAAGCATTTTATCAAACACTACGGGTGGAAAAACACCTAAGTTCTAATTCGATTGATCGAGAAAGAAACTAGCATTAAGAACACGATTTAGAAGGAAATCAAGCGATACACTTAAACCACGAAAGACCAAGATTACACCTAATCTATCCCATCCTCAAGAACCAATATACTCAAAACTCATGAAGAACATCAAAACAAAACCGAGAAATCATAAAAACTTGCATAGATGATAGAAATAGATAGAGATAATGATAGAGCGAAGGAACAAACTCAAAATAACAAGTAGAAATCAAATTACAAGTTGGAAACTAAGAGCAGAGAAGAACACAAGGAAAAACTTCGAAATATTAGAGATAAAACGTGTCCCTTAGTCTTAACAACTTGGTATTTATACTAAAGTCTTAAAAACACTAAACGTCATGCGCAAAATAGTAAAAATGTGCGGATAAGGTCAGCTTAAGTCTTGGTCGAGTGCTGTGCTCAACAAGCGAAATCAAGACTGCATTTTTCTGAGATGAGCTTGAGTAGTCCACTCGATTGCGGGGCTCGAGCTGGGTTCTGAAACTTCAAGATGCCATTTTTGTCTCTGCTGATCATACGCTCGAGCATGGGTACTCAGTGAGCTTACTACATCTCTGCTTTCGGACTCGATCACGTATGGGTATCTTGCGGACTCGATCAGCATGTCCCGGACAGCCGCTGCTTGACTCGATCTGCTTTGTATGGACTCGAGCGCATGTCCCGCACTTCGGTCTAACTTCTCCAAATCACCGAAAGTACAGCAACAAGCCAAATACGGGATGTATGCGGACTAATGCAAAACACTCTAAGTATGCAAAACTCAGAATAAATAACAAACGGGTGAATAACACGTCAAGCGTATGATTTATGCAATAAAAGCGATCTGAAAATGCAAACATAGAAGCTGCTAAGTTAGAGGTCACTACTACTGAGAAGAAACAAGTCCACTTTGCTTCGAGGATACGTCTTCCAGGTTGAGATGGGGAGGATGATGTCTAGAGGAGGTCAGTATGTTCGAATCGAGGGTCAGTCACAAAGGTTTTATCGTTACAAACAACCGAATCGTCCTACCGGAGTACCAATGTTGCTAACCACCGAGATCAGTCTACCCACGGCAACCTCAGTCAACCTTTCATTCCCAATCCATGCGAACTTTACCCCTAAGCCGCCTTTTAGTCATCACCAACACCGAGGGAACCCCATGTCCACCACCGGTTTTCCGTCTCACCACGCTCGGTCTTACATCCGGATCAGCAGACAGCGCTTCTTTGCGCCTCCCTGCAGGTTGGCAGTGGTGCACTGACACGACCAAAAGTTTGGTGAACTTAAAACCAGAGATGGACTACACTGAATGATCTTAACAGCATGGTATCTAGCGATCAATTAGGACTCCTCGTGGTATCTTTGCATCTCCCTCGATGGTTGAGTACGGTGGAATACCTACAGATTTTATAGTTCTTGAAATGGATGAAGAACCAGAGATCCTCGGTGCAGGCGACCTTTCCTAGCTTCGCCGGTGCGGTCATTGATGTCGAAAAGGGAAGATCGATCTCAATCTTGGGAATGATCTCAAGATGACATTTGATGTCAGGAGACCATGAAAGCCGGAAATAGAAGGACAGTCTTACATGTTGAGGTAATGGACAAGCTTGCTGATGAGCTTACGGAGGAGCTTAATCAAGATGATCACCTTCAGGCGGCCTTAACCAAGAGTGGTAGGATGGGTATTTGCATGAAGAGACCTTGGGGTATGAGATGATTTTAGACTCACAAGATTACGGAAGAGTCGAGAGGTTTGATGAGCTGAGGGGCCAACACAGAAATTCATCTGTCGAGGACACCAAGCTCGACCAGCGGACTCGGCTACCTATCCATGCAGACTTCAGTATCAGCTCGACCAGCAGACCCAGACAGGCAGCTCTGCGCGGACGGCAGTCGAGCTGCGAGCACCAGGTAGACCTCAGCCTCTTCCTTCAGGCTAAGTACGCTTTCCTTGGACCAAACTCTGCTTGAATCATAGTAAATGACATGCTGAATGATGATGAATTGAATTTGCTGTTGATTGAGTTGAGGAAATATAGGAAGCGATAGGATACTCTCTTGATGATATAAAGAATTTCACTGGCTTACATGACTCCATCTGGAAAATGAATCATATGCTAGTATTGAACCCCAGAGGAGATTGAATCTAATTTAAAAGAAGTTGTTAAAAGGAAATTCTTAAGTTGCTAGGTGGAATCATATACCCATATCGATAGTACTTGTTTCACACATGCATTGTGTACTGAAGGGAGGCATTCTGTGGTTAGGAATGATAAGGATGAATTGATACCCACTAGAACTATCAGGCCATAGAATGTGTATCGATTACAGGAAGTTAAATCTGCATCTATGAAAGATCATTTTCCATTGCCATTCATTGATCGGATGCCGGAGAGACTTGCTTCATCCATACTGTTTCTTAGATGGATATAGTGGTTTCTTTCAAATTCCTATTCATCTAATGATCGAGAAAACTACATTCACTTGTCCATATGGAACATTTGCATATAGGAGAATGTCTTTCGGTCTTTGTAATGCACACGCTACTTTTCGAGATGCATGACTTACATATTCTCGGATTTAATAGGGATGTTGAGGTATTCATGGATGACTTTTCCGTGTATGGCTCTTCTTTCCCCTCCTGTCTTTTGAACCTTTGCAGGGTACTCACTAGGTGTGAAGAGGCGAATCTGGTTGAGCTGGGAAAAGTGCCACTTTATGGTCAAGGAAGGGATCGTCTTGGGGCCAAATTTCTGAGAAGGTATAGAGGTGAAGCAAGGCGAGTGGGCGTGATGATGCGCTCTGACCACCCAAGAATGTCAGGGGATATCAGAAGCTTCTTGGGGCATGCTGGGTTTCTGGAAAGGTTCATCAAGGACTTCTCAGGATAGACCAGCCGAGGCTGTTATGCAAGGCAGAGTTTGCTTGATATAGGCTGTTTGAAGGCTTTCCGGCTCATCGAGGAAGCCTTGGTCCTGCTCAGATAGTCCAGCACCAAACTGAGACCATCCATTTAAGATTATGTGTGATGCATCTGACTATGCTGTAGAGGCTGTCTTGGGCCAAAGTTGAGAAAAAGCTACGTGATCTCTATTCAAGCAAGGCTTGATGATGCTCAAAGAGATCTACGACGATAAGGAGTTGTTGGCTGTGGTTTTAAACTTTTGAGAAATTTAGAAGCTATCTGGTTGGGTCTAAGGTGATAGTCTATACTGATCATGCAGCTGACATATCTATGCTAAGAAGGATACTAAGCCAGGCTGCTGGATGGATACTCCTTCTTGAAGTTTGACATGGAAATTGTTGATAAGAAGGGAATAGAGAATGGTGTGGCTGATCACTTGTCAAGGATGAGGATAGATGACCCAGCACCTGTTGATGACACCATGCGACGAGACTCTAGATGCTGTTTCTGTGATAGGAGTGAAGGACATACCTTGGTATTACGATCTGCTAATTTCCTTGCATGTGGTGAGTTGCACGATGATCTTGGCGCCTACGGAAAAAGAAGTTTCGAGATGTCAACACTACTCTTGGGACGAACCTTTCTATACAAGAGAGTACAGATGGTCTGTCGGGAGGTGCATAGCACAAGCGAGGTTCAGGGTGTGCTTGAGCACTGTCATGGGTCTGCTTATGGAGGAACTTTGCTCGTTCAGGCATTCGAGGAAGATGCTGGAGTCTATGGTGGCCTACAATGTTCAGAGATGCTCAAACCTTCATCACCAAGTGTGATCCTTGCCAGAGAATGGGAAACATCAGCAGAAGGAATGAGATGCCACAGAACAATTTTGGAAGTGGAGGTGTTTGGCGTTTGGGGGATTGATTTTATGGGTCCTTTCAACTACCATCTTAAGGAGCTACATCTTGGTAGCTGTTGATTATGTCTCGAAGTGGGTTGAAGCCATAGCTTTCCCTAGCAATGATGAGTAGTTCTGAAGATGTTCAGAGCATCATTTTTCCCAGATTTGGTGTGCGAGAGTTGTTATCGTGATGGGGTCTCACTTCATCAACAAGCTCTTTGAGAATCTTACGAAGAAGCATGGGGTAAAGCACAGGTGGCTACACCATATCACCCCAGACCGGTGGTCAAGTAGAGTGTCAACAAGCGATCAAAGCCATCTGGCTAGAGTAGTGGGCGTTTCAAGAAGAGATTGGTCTGCTAAGCTGGATGAAACCCTCTGGGCGTCAGACAGCATTCAAGACTCTAGAGCGGCATTCATCCTTCTGCAGCGAGGCTTGTCACCTACTGTTGAAGTTGAGTATAAGGCGTTATGGGCAGACTGAAACTTCTAAATTTGGATATCAAGTCTGCCCAGGAAAGAGAGTATTGGACCTGCGTAGTAGAAGAGATCGGGCTGGATGCTTATGAGAGTTCTAAGATCTGAAAAAGAACCAAAACGCCTTCCATGGAAAGTCTTGCCTGAGGAGTTCAAGGCTGGTGATCGAGTCCTCTTTTCAATTCTCGACTCAAGCTGTTTCGGAAGCTCAAGTCCAGATGGTCCGGACCGTTTTCTATCAGGAAGTTTCACCTGCGGGCGATCACCTTATGGAAAGGAGGAAACGAATTCACAAAGTGAATGGACAGAGGCTCCAACCCTATCTAGCTGATACCATCATTCCGTATGAACTTCGATTCCTCCGATGAGCCTTCCATCGCCTCGAACAAAACAGAAGTCAAGCTAGACTTTAAACAAGCTCACTGGGAGGAAGTCCCATGTCTATCTCTGTCCATATTTCTTTGCTTTAGTTTTTAAAACGCCAAATAAGCTTATTTTGATTTTGTCTTGATTGTTGATTTCAGTGAAAGCATGAGAGGGATCATAAACCTTGGAGGGAATTTTCAAAATTCAAAATTTTGACATGTGGACCCGAGTCAGAGGTGTCATGGTCAATACAGAGCTCACATGGTCGAGTGCAGGAAGTGTCAGGGACAGTGCAGTGTCAACTTGGCCGAGTCAGAACTCACATGCTCAAGTGCCGAGGCGTCACGGAAGAGTGTTTGGTCGACCCACACCTTTCAACACGCTTTCCCCACGCCCCACACTCGACCACACACGTCTTCAAGCTCGACCCACACACGCTCCTCCTTGTCCTTTGCCCCCTCCCACTTGTCTATACAAGCCAAACTCGATTCAAAAGGTGTCAGAGAAGTGACGACTCGATCCCACACTCCTTCAACACGCGAGCCCACACGCTAGAATCCAAGGATGTCAGCTCGAGTCTCAGCAGAGGGAGCCAACACGCTTTCAACACGCTCCCCCACTCGGCTATAAATACCGAACTCGACTCCATACTTTACTCACACCTCAAACACTCTCACTTCTCTCTCTTTCATTCCCAGAATTCTCTCTAAATTTTTCTTGCTGCTCTTAAGGCTAATCCTCACGATTTTGAGTTCTCTTTCCTTGTCCTTGATCGAGTCTCTGTATGGACCGCCGCCAAGCCCGTCGTAGGTCACAAGAACTCGCAACTTCCGATGTGGAGAGAGCATTCCCCAACCGAAGAACAAGAACAAGCCGTAGAACAAGAGCAAGTTGCAGAACCCATGGAGTACGAAGTCACGCCAGACTCGACCCAATATGCTCGAGCCCGAGGATCAAGCCAGAAGGGTCGGAAGTCTCGCTTGAGCACCCATACTCGAGCTGAAGAGACGAGACAAACCGCCTGTGTCCATGATATAAGTCAATTCCTCACTAGACCAAGCGCCGAGTAGTAAGGTGTCAATCCATGGGTGAAGAGAATTAAAAAAGGATGCGATCAAGCAATTCAAGTCGCCAAGCAATAAATAGACGGGGTCTAGCAACCTAAACAAAAACTGAGAATGGACACTAAAACAGATACCATATGACTAACAAGAACTAGCAACCAAGCACAACAAATAGCATATGGGGTAAAGAGCAACAGACTACAAATTCAACAAAGGCAAGAGAAGTTCCTAAGGATGGGGGTAATCGACTCAAGTGTCCTCTTAGCCTATTCAAGTGGTTTAATAAAACTCAATCAAGCTATTCCCTAGACATCMAACATCAAAACCAGTTAAGTCCACTCCCGTGGTAAGTAACCTCAAACTAGACTAGTTCCGCACTAATCCTCGCGAAATCTACCCTAGCAGCAATACGAATCGGTCAATATTGTCGATAAACACCCTGACAACTAATCCCTTAGGCTATATGCAAATCTCTAACATCAGTTCATTCAAGCATTTTATCAAACACCCTAAGTTCTAATTCCAATCGATCGAAAGAAACTAGCATTAAGAACACCGATTTAGAAGGAAATCAAACGATCTACACTTAAACCACCTGAAAGACCAAGATTCTATACCTAATCTATCCCATCCTCAAGAACCCTAATGACTACTCAAAACTCATGAAGAACATCAAGAACACAAACCCAAAATCATAAAAACTTGCATGATGATAGAAATAGATGAGATAATGATAACGAAGGAACAAACTCAAAATAACAAGTAGAAATCAAATTACAAGTTCTGAAACTAAGAACAGAGAAGAACACAAGGAAAAACTCGAAATATTAGAGATAAAACGTGTCCCTTAGTCTTAACCCAACATTAGGTATTTATACTAAGTCTTAAAAGCCCTAAAACGTCATGCAAAATAGTAAAAATGTGATAAGGTCCACTGCTAAGTCTTCGTCGAGGCTCAAAGCAAAATCAAGACTGCATTTTTCTCGAGATGAGCAGTAGTCCACTGACAGGGGCTCGAGGGTTCTGAAACTTCAAGACGCCACCTTTTGTCTCTCGCTTGATCATACAGCTGAGCATGGGTGTCGAGCGAGCCTCGCTCATCTCCTCGCCGACTCGATCACGCTCGCATGGGTATCCTGCACGGACTCGATCAGCATGCCCTGCATAGCTTCTCGCTCAGACGGACTGATCGAATGTCCTGACAGCCGTCAGCACGGACTCGATCACAACTGCTCATGGACTCGACAGATGTCCTCAGCTGGTCTAACTTCTCCAAAATCACCCGAAAGTACCTATAACAAGCCAAATATGCAGGATGTATGCGACCTAATGCAAAACACTCTAAGTATGCAAAACTCGAATAAATAACAAGAACGGGTGAATAACACGTCAAAACGCATGATTTATGCAAGCTAAAACGATGCAAAATGCAAACATATCAACTCCCCTTAGTCTTTGCTTGCCCTCAAGCAAACAAAGGAATGAGAATGGAGAAGAGGGTGAAAGTGGGGACTCAGAACCAAAACTTGCGATAATAACGGATGACCTCAATGTCCAAGTTACTAATTCTAATGCAAAGTTTATGAGCTCTACTTAAAAGCGTTAGCCATACTCTTCGCAAAGACAAGTTCAATCAAACCTCAACCTAGTCATGCATTCATTTCTATCATTCCCTTAACATTCATTAACAAAACCATGAATCAAGCTAAGCATATTCAATGAACTCATTTGGCTAAGGGTAAGGTCAAGAGACAAAAATGGTCCCTTCAAGATGGTATTGACGTTTCTAACAAGTCTCTCAATGAAACGGAATGAGCTTTAGAATGCTAAAGGTAAGAACCAACCTATGCATACAAGAATAGACTCCATCTACCCAGTCCTACACAAGCGGTCTTATCCCTTAGTCTAAAACCCGACATTCATCCTAATTCTACCCTTCACCCTTAGGCTTTTTTTTCTTTTGATATCCAGATCAGTTTCATCTTTCTTTTTGTTTTTGGTTCTAGGAGGGGTTATACACACATACATCTAGCGGATTGGGGTTCTTTTCTCTTAGCTTAGGCGTTTTTGTTTTTTTTTCAGACTTTGAGCCTTTCTTTTTTCTTTTGCATGCACATCCCCAATCCTTTATAGATACTCAAACATTCAGATCATTTCCTCCTAAGAACTCTTACCCTTTCTTTTTTTTTTCCAAGTTTTTCTCATTTTTCTATCCACGTAACTAACCTCAATATCCAACGATCAAGATCCCACCTAATCCTATCTCGATTCAAAATCGAAACCGTAACTACATGAGATTCTATCCTGTGCTCAAACCTAACACTTTCTACCAAGCTCATTCGAAATAGCCTCACACACTCACTAAAGTAATAGCATGGCTTGAAAGGAAGGCTAGGTAAGGCATGGTAAACTGATCTAACAATGAGAATCACTACTGATTAGCAAAGAGTGGTATAAAGATGAAAGGAATCCAAGTATGTATATAGTATCCATGAGTTCAAATTCTATGCCTAGACATGATAATTATAAGTCAAATTCAGGTTTAAATAGATGGGGAATGACAGAAAATCGCAGCATGCTTCAGCTAAGACTCGATCTACAGGCATTCAACATGGTTCGGTCTTACTTCAAGCTCAACATGCATCAACAACTAAACGAGGGCATCAAGTCATGCAGTTGAATCAGCAAGTTTACAAGGTTTTAAATCATCATCATCCCCTATGCATATGCAACAGCCCTATATGAAACATCCTAGACTGATCCTAAAATGTAAATGCAACTAAATGAACACTGCTTTTAAAGATTTTTAAAAATTTTGATTTTTTTTTTTTTGGTTTCTATGCCATGATGAAGATTCAAGGATGCACAAAATCAAAATAAGAACAGAGAAAACACATCAATACGACCTTAACCTCTTCCCCAAACTTAAATTACACCCTCGTGTAATAAAAATTGGAAAGAGAGAAAGAAAAGTAAAACAATAAAAACGATGCATCTAATATATACGTAAAGGTCAGACGGGTACCTTGGTGATTATGGTGAGTATGTCGACTGACCTGGTAGTGGTCGAGCTGGGTGCGTGAGCCGATGCCCAAGTGTCTGCCTCGACGCCCTGCTCGACCGGCGTGAGCCGATGCCTCCTCTGGCTGCTCTTCCTCGCTGTTGAAACTGCCTTGGCTGCCTGGCTCGAAGAGGAGGCTCGGTGGTTCCATCTCGGTGCATGATGTCTTGGTTCCTAAACGACCCGCCTCGCGAATTCTCCCAGTACGATGGTTTTCTGGGTGTGATTTAACTTTAGCGTGAAGTCCTTGAGCTGGTCCTTCACGCCCTTCACTTGGTCTTTCAGTCCTTCACGGTACCCTTGAGTGCGGCGACGGTCTTCCTTGAAACTTGTTCCACCTTTGAAGGAGATTAATCCAGGCGCCTCCTTCGTGGACTATGGGCTGAGCTTGACTCCTCAAACGATTTCTGTTGGATTAACCTCCTCCGAACAGCATCTGATCGTCTGACCCCATTCCTTGTTCCATGATCTCCTCGCCTTGATTGTAGAGTCTATCGAGAGGAGGATGGAAATCAATGTTTGCCCGGCGTACCTTGGTGAGATCGGAGTGGCACCCTTCAATGCCGGATGCATGAACTGGATGTACTGCTGAGGCGTTGTATGTCCAGGAACCTGCACCTCCTCAAGAAGTCGATATCTATCCATTTGGGTGGATAGGTACCGATCGTAGCTCTATCATCAAAGCAACAAGTATCGGGTGATGATACCCCAATACAGAGGTCACGCCATCCATCTTCATCTTCGCCCATCTTTATCGCCCAGTCCTTGTAGTTTAGGAATTGCTCCATCGAACAAGGGCGAGGTTAGCATCTGCTCTATCGCCCGCATTTTCCGCCCATCTCTTGTGCTCCCCTGAGTGGCAGATAAGTCCAAAGATCCTAGTTCACCTTCATTCACCGCCCCACACCTTCGCAAACATGAGCTTGCTATTGTCTTGTGTAGTACCTCGACAGGCTTCGGATGCTTGAGCTCTGCTTCTAGAGGAGGAGAAAGGTTTGGTGCTGTCTCCTATGGTCACCATAATTGTTGGAGCTCCTCATGATCAAAATCTTGAATCGCTCACCTCCGTAAAAACCATGTGCCGCAGATGGTAAGGGCAGATTGTCCTCTCGCACGCAAGGTGATGAAGAGGCCGCATCGGGTTCAACATCAGGCCTCATCGAGAAATGAACCCTGAGGGACGAGAGGAAGTGGCACGCCTCTTCCTCAGGCTCCAGTTTGTTCATGAATTGTCTTATACCTCCCGCCTCAAAAGATACTCCATATCTCTAGAATCCCGAGTGCTTGCATTGTTTCTTTGTGCGGTATCTGCCTTCAACTGCTCAAAGAGGGCCTCTAGGTACTTGGTGCAGAGGGTTTGTGTTCTTTCTGCCTTTATCAACTTAGGCTCGCCTTCCTCTGCTTCACCATCTTGATGCATACCGGCTTGAGTGCTTTTCCTTCACTTTGCCTGAGTGAGCTTCTTGTCTGATACCGTAGTATGTCCCGACCCTCCAGCTCGAGTGGTGCTATCCACCGAGGCTTCCTTATCAACCGAGGCTCGCTCTCCTCGTTTCTTCACCATGATGCATAGCTCCATTTGTTCTTTTCCCTCACGCTGACAGGTGGTTCTGCTCGCCTCTTCAGCTCGAGTATGGGTGCTGCCGAGACTTCCGCCCTTCCGCTTGATCCGGGCTTGGGCATACGTGGTCGAGTCCGGCGTGATTCATACTCCATGGGTCTCGCAGTTTGTTCTTCGCTCTTCGGCTGGAGTATGGCTCTTCCTCCACCTCTCGAAGTTTTAGCTTTAGCGACATGCGACTACTGGCGAGGGTCCATACCTGAGACTCGATCAAAGATAAGGACAAAACTCAAGATGGTGAGGATAAGCCTCAAGAGCAAAGAAAACAATTTGAGAGATTTCTGAAATGAAAGAGAGGATTTAGATGTGTTGAGTAAAGTATGGAGTCGGTATTTAATGAAGTCGAGATCGCGGAGCGTGTTGAAAGCGTGTGGGCTCGAAGTGGAGTGTGGGATCGAGCTTCAAGGCGTGTCAAGGAGTGTGGGCTCGAGTCGTCACCTCTACCTGACCGAGTGGACGCTGGCCTCTTCAATCGAGTTTGGCTTGATAAACAAGTGAGGGACAAAGGACAAGGAGAGCGCATGTCGAGCTGTGGCTCCAGCTGGTGAGACTCAGCGACATAATCGGATTCTAGCGTGTGGGTCGACCAAACACTCCTGACTGCTCGTGACGTCAGACACCGACACCTCCGACTCGACCATGTGGACTCTCAGATTGACCATGACACCTCCTGCTCGGGTCCACATGTCAGAATTTTAAATTTTGAAAATTCCTCCTAAGGTTTGAAAATTCCCTCATGCTTTCCGAAATCACACAATCAAGACAAAATAGCTTAGACACTTATTTGACGCTTTAAAAACTAAGGCAAAGAAATATGTACAGATGACATGGGACTTCCTCCCAAGCTTGAGCTTAAAGTCTCTAAGCTTGACTTCCTGTTTTGTTCAGCGGTGGAAGGCTCATCCGAGGAATCAAGTTCCTTCCGAATGATGGTATCAGCGATAGGTTTGAGCCTCTGTCCATTCATCGTGAATTCGCTTCCTCCCTTTCCAAATAAGGTGATGTCCAGGTGAAACTTCCTTGACGAAAACGGTCCGACCATCTGACTTGAGCTTTAAACACGAGTCAGAATTGAAAATGAGGACTGATCACCAGCCTTGAACTCCTCAGGCAAGATTCTCTTATCATGGAAGGCTTTGGTTCTTTTCAGATCTTAGAACTCTCATAGCATCCAGCCTGATCTCTTCTAGCCTGCAGTCCAATACTCTTTTCCGCAGACTTGATATCCAAATTTAGAAGTTTCTGCCCATAACGCCTTATACTCAACTTCAATGTAGTGACAAGCCTTGTAAAGGAGCTGGAATGCTCGCTCATAGAGTCTTGAATGCTGTCCTACGCCCAGAGGGTTTCATCCAGCTTACATCAATCTCTTCAAACGCCCACTACTCTAGCCGATTTTGACCGCTTGTTGGACACTCTACTGACCACTGGTCTGGGGTGATATGGTGTAGCCACCTTGTGCTTTACCCCATGCTTCTTCAAGATTCTCAAAGAGCTTGTTGATGAAGTGAGACCATCACTGATAACAACTCTGGCACACCAAATCTGGGAAAAATGATGCTCTTGAACATCTTCAACTACCTTTGATCATTGCTGTAAGGCTATGGCTTCAACCCACTTCGAGACATAATCAATCTACTAGATGTAGCTGCTTTAAGACGGTGGGTCGAAGGACCCATAAAATCAATCCCCAAACGCCAAACACCTCCACTTCCAAAATTGGGCCCGTGGCATCTCATTCCTTCGCTGATGTTTCCATTTCTCGGCAAGGATCACACTTGGTGATGAAGGTTGAATCTCTGAACATTGTAGCCACCATATACCCGCCAGCATCTTCGAACAGTCTTGAACGTAGCAAAGTGTCCTCCATAAGCAGACCCATGACAGGCTCAAGCACACCTGAACTGCCTTCGCTATGCACTCCCCGAAGACCATCTGTACCTCTCTGTATAGAAAGGTTCGCCCCAGAGTAGTGCTTGACATCTCGAAACTTCTTTTTCTGTACAAGATCATCGTAACTCACCACATGCAAGGAAATTAGCTAGATCGTAATATACAGTATGTCCTTCACTCCTATCACGTAAACAGCATCTAGAGTCTCTCGTGCATGGTGTCATCAACAGTGTGGGTCATCTATCCTCATCCTTGACAAGTGATCAGCACACCATTCTCTATTCCCTTCTTATCAACAATTTCCATGTCAAACTCTAAGGAGTATCCATCCGAGCAGCTTAAGATCCTTCTTAGCATAGATATGTCTTAAGTCGCATGATCAGATAGACTATCACCTTGACCCAACCAGATAGCTTCTAAATTTTCAAAAGAAAACACACCAACAACTCCTTCTCTGTCAGAAGCGTATCTTCCTTGAGCATCATCAAGCGCCTGCTTGCATAGAGATCACGCAGCTTTTCTCAATCCTTTGGCCCAAGATGCCTCTAGCATAGATGATCACACATGATCTCAAATGGATGGTCCCATTGGTGCTTGACTATCTGGAAGTGACAAGGCTTCCTTTGATGAGTCGGAAAGCCTTCAAACATTCTATATCAAGCGTAAACTTGCTCCTGCATAACAGCCTCTGCTGGTCTGCTATCTTGGAAGTCTCGATGAACCTTCTAAAACCCAGCATGCCCCAAGAAGCTGATATCCCCGACATTCTGGGTGGTACTGCATCATCACGCCCACCTTGGCCTTGTCTACCTCTATACCTTTCTCAGAAATTTTGTGCCCCAAGACGATCCCTTCCTTGACCATAAAGTGGCACTTTTCAGTTCAGAACCAGATTGCCTCTTCACACCTAGTGAGTACCCTGCAGCGTTCAAAAGACAGAGGAGAAAGAAGAGCCATACACGGAAAAGTCATCCATGAATACCTCAACAGTCCTCTATTAAATCCGAGAATATAAGTCATGCATCTCTAAAAGAAGTGCATTACAAAGACCAAAGCATTCTCCTATATGCAAATGTTCCATATGGACAAGTGAATGTAGTTTTCTGATCATTAGATGAATAGGAATTTGAAAGAAACCACTATATCCATCTAAGAAACAGAATATGGATGATTAGCAAGTCTCTAAGATCTCGATCAATGAATGGCAATGGAAAATGATCTTTCCTAGATGCAGATTTAACTTCCGTAATCGATACACATTCTATGGCCAGTGATAGTTCTATGGGTATCAATTCATCCTTATCATTCCTAACCACAGAATGCCTCCTTCTTAGGGTACACAATGCATGTGAAATCCAAGTACTATCAGATATGGGTATATGATTCCAGCCTAACAACTTAAGAATTTCCTTTTAACAACTTCTTTAAATTAGGATTCAATCTCCTCTGGGGTTCAATACTAAAGATATGATTCATTTTCCAGATGGATTCTATGAGTGCACAAGCTAGGTGAAATTTTTATATCATCAAGAGAGTATCCTATTGCCTTCCTATACTTCCTCAACTCAATCACAAAAATTCAACTCATCATCATTCAGCATGTCATTTACTATGATTGGTAGAGAGTTTGGTCCAAGGAAAGCGCATCTTAGCCCGAAGGAAGAGGTTTGAGGTCTACCTTAGGTGCCGCAGCTGACCTCGCTCGCCGCAGAGCCCTCGGGTCTGCTGGTCGAGCTGGATACTGAGTCGCTGATCGATAGGAGCTCGACTGGTCGAGCTGGTGTCCTCGAGCATGAATTTCTGTGTTGCCCCTATCAGCCTCTCAAACCCCTCGACTCTTCCGAATCTGTGAGTCTAAAATCATCTCATACCCCAAGGTCTCTTCATGCAAATACCCATCCTACCACTCTTGGTTAAGGCCGTCTCAAGGTGATCATCTTGATTAAGCTCCTCCAGAAGCTCATCAGCAAGCTTGTCCATTACCTCAACATAGAAGACTGTCCTTCTATTTCCGGCTTTCTCATGGTCTCGACATCAAATGTCATCTTGAGATCATTCCCAAGATGAGATCGATCTTCCCTTTTCTGACATCAATCGCACCGGCTGTAGCTAGGAAAGGTCTGCCCAGAATCGAGGATCTCTTTGGTTCTTCATCCATTTCAAGAACTATAAAATCTGTAGGTATCTCCACTGCATCAACCATCGAGGGAGATCTAAAGATACCATGAGGAGTCCTATCTGTCTGGAAGCACCGAGAGATTGAGGACTTATAGCTGAATCCTATTTGCAACCGAGAGTGGCATAAGACTGATAGATGCTCCAAGATCACGAGAGATTTCTTGAAAACTAGTGGACCTAGAGAGCACTCAGAAGTGAAAGAACCCGGTCGTAACTTCTCTTTGACGACTCTCTTCTGAATGATGGCGCCGCACTCCTCGATAGACAACCATACCCTGAACCTTCTTGTTTTCTCAACTACTGCATCCTTCAAAAACTTGATAGGTACCATGGAGAAGGCATCAATGAGGCAACCCGATCTCAGCTTCCTTGATATGCTTATCAAAGATTTGTTTATGTTTCTCCATTAAGTCCTTCTTAAACCTCTTTGGGAAAGGCAATTTGGGCTTTAAGAGGACATATGGTGCCTTCTTTTCCTCTGAAATCACAGTTAGTGCAGGGGACTGTCTTGACCATTCAGGTCGAGTCAGTGCTCCAGCAGGCGACTCTGTCTTGGTCGTTGGGAACCAAATCCTCCCGCCTTGATCCTCACCGTCCGCAGTGATTGCAGGAGATCCTTCCTCTCGTAACTCCTTCCCACTCCGAAAGTGATGGCATTAATGTGAGCGTCCTTAGGTTCTGGACCACTTTACCGAGGAGTTGGGAGATTAAGCTGTCTTGCCCTCGATGGAACGAATCGGACTGCAGAGACTCAAACTTGCTGTTAAGATCATTGGTGTAGTCCATCCGGTTTTAAGTTCACCAAACTTCGTGTCACCAGCCTGACCATGTAGGAGTTGCTGCAGCAAGGCGTTTGTCTGTTGATCCGAGCGATAAGACTGAGCTGCAGAGACGGAAAACCGGGTGGTGGACATAGGGTTCCCTGTGTTGGTGATGACTCGAAAAGGCGGTTTAAAAGTTCTGCTGGATGGGAATGAAAGGCTTGACTGAGGTTGTTGCTGAGGTGGGTAGACTTGATCTTGAGGGTTAGCAACATTGGTACTCCGTAGACAAATTCTGTTCTTGTAATTGATAAAACCTTTGTTGATCACCCCGATTCTCACATAGCTGACCTCCTCTGACTATCATCCTCCCCATCTTGAACCTGGAAGACTGTATCCTCGGCAAAGTGGACTTGTTTCTTCTCACGTAGTGATCTAACTTAGCAGCCAAGGCCTCGATGGCCCGATCATCTGGACCAATACGCCGGACACTCTATCATACTCAGCAGTGTAGTTACCATCGATTGGGCAGATTCTCCACAAGTGCCCATCCAGCATCAACATCTTGGTTAAGTTACCAGCATCGGTATCGAAGCATGCGGACTCGATTCGATCCCAGCATTCACTCAAACTTTCACCGTCCTTCCGAGTGAATCCAGAAATTTCATTCCTCAAGCGTCGCCCGGCTGGAGAAGAATTTGGCCAGGAAGGCTTTCTTACGCCCCACGAGGTGATGGATCCATGGGGTAGTCTTTTCCCAGTGATGGGCTCTCACCTAGAAGGAAAGAGAGCTAAACCATCTTCACGACCCCATCGATCTTGTAAGGCGCAGAGCTATCGAACTCATCCAGATGATCAAGAGGGTCCTCCATAGGTAGTCCATGAAACTTGTTGTTCAGACCATGGCGATCAAGCTGCTCTGATCTCGAAATTGTTGTTCTCCGTAGGAGGGACAATGCCTTGTCTGCTGGTATGAGTGTTGTGGGCATCTCCGCTCCTATCAAACGGGCCTCCTCACAGAGGGTCTTGAACCTCGTGGTTGGTCTTCCATACCGAGTGGATTCTGATGTTCGCCTTGATGTTTTCCGCTGCGCCGCAAGCTGCGGGTAACCGTCAATATTGTCGATGGGGCGAGGAGGTTCTGCTTCCTTCGACGGCTGCAAGAAAATGCAAAGAAGAAAGGTGAAAAGAATTGATCTGAATATTTTGAAATCCTAATTGTAACAAACAACAAAATGGCAACGCCAAATTGATATAGTCAATTCCTTACTAGACCAAGTTTTCGCGTAGTAGTAAGGTGTCAATCATAAGGGTGAAGATATTAACCAAAAAAGGATGCGATCAAGCAATTCAAGTCAAGCAAATAGCGTATGGGTCTAGCAACCTAGATAAAAACGACACTAAAACAGATACCGATAGGACTAACAAGAACTAGCGAAACCAAGCAATAATGTAAATAGCATATGGGGTAAAGAAAATAGATCGGCAGCAAATTCAACAAAAAGAGAAGTTCCTAAGGATGGGGGTAATCGACTCAGTGTGTCCTCTTAGCCTATTCAAGTGGTTTAACAAAACTCAATCAAGCTATTCCCTAGACATCAAACATCAAAACCAGTTAAGTCCACCGTGGTAAGTAACCTCAAACAGACTAGTTCCGACCAATCCCTGCGAAATCTACCCTAGAGCAATGAATCAGTTCAATATTGTCAATAAAYACCCTAGACAACTAATCCCTTAGGCTAGGTATGCAAATCTCTAACATCAGTTCATTCAAGCATTTTATCAAACACCTTCTGGGCGGAAAAACACCTAAGTTCTAATTCCATTGATCGAAAGAAACTAGCATTAAGAACACGATTTAAGGAAATCAAACGATCTACACTTAAACCACCGAAAGACCAAGATTCTACACCTAATCTATCTCATCCTCAAGAACCCTAATGACTACTCAAAACTCATGAAGAACATCAAGAACACAAACCCGAAATCATAAAAACTTGCATGATGATAGAAATAGATAGAGATAATGATAGAACAGAAGAACAAACTCAAAATAACAAGTAGAAATCAAATTACAAGTTCTGGAAACTAAGAACAGAGAAGAACACAAGGAAAAACTCGAAATATTAGAGATAAAAACGTAGTCCCCCTAGTCTTAACCCAACATTAGGTATTTATACTAAGTCTTAAAAACCCTAAAACGTCATGCGCAAAATAGTAAAAATGTGCAGGATAAGGTCCAGCTCGGCTAAGTCTTGGTCGAGTGCTCAAAGCACGAAATCAAGACTGCATTTTTCTGAGATGAGCTTGAGTAGTCCACTCGATTGCAGGGGCTCGAGCTGGGTTCTGAAACTTCAAGACGCCACCTTTTGTCTCTGCTTGATCATACAGCTCGAGCATGGGTGCTCGAGCGGAGCTTCGCTCCATCTCCTCGCCGACACGATGCATGGGTATCCTGCGGACTCGATTAGCATGCCCTGCACAGCTTATGCTCAGCACGGACTCGATCGAATGTCCCAGACAGCTTCTCGCCAGCACGGACTCGATCACAACTGCTCTGTATGGACTCGATCAGCATGTCCCAGACAGCTTCTGGTCTAACTTCTCCAAAATCACCCGAAAGTACCTATAACAAGCCAAATATGCAGGATGTATGCGGACCTAATGCAAAACACTCTAAGTATGCAAAACTCGGAATAAATAACAAGAACGGGGTGAATAACACGTCAAAACGTATGATTTATGCAAGCTAAAACGATGCAAAATTCAAACATATCATTGATTACCCTTGTTTGCTTGCTTATCTCATAAACTCAAAATATATATATATATATATATATATATATATATATCGTAATTGCCTATTTCGCTTGTTTTAGTTTTCATAAATTCATAACAATTGGTAAACATATTTGGTCTCTTGTTTCTAAACCTAGACTCATTATAGGACATACTAAAATTGGTTTCGTAAAATCAGAAAAACATAATATATTTATTTTGATAATTACGCCAAGGATTGTCTTTTTGAGCTAGTCCGAGCACTAAGACCGTTTATTTTTGTGTTTTGCTGTGAGGTTGATGGCTGGCAACGGACAAGATGTGTTGGCACAAGCCATATCTGAGATGAGAGCTGACATTGCTTGGAGATTTGGAATCATCGAAGAAAGGCTCGGACATACCGAGCAACCTCCGAGAAGAGCACCACCGAGAAACGATCTACCAAGAAATGACCCACCGCCGAGATATCAGAATTTGGGTTCAGAAGATGAGACAAATACATCAGAGGTTGATTGGGGAGAAGGAGAAAGCCATCACTCTTGGGGCAGAAGAGACGACCATGACGTTGAAACATGCGATGAAGAAACTGATTCTGAAATCAGTTATGATGCTGAACAAGAACGTGAAGAAGAAAACAATGAAATCAAATCCTGGTGTGATGAGGATGAATCACAATTCAGTCAAGAAGGAGAATGCTATGGATATGAACCTGAACTAGAAGAATCTCAATACAGTCTAGATGCTGGAGGCTATGGAGATGAGTCTAGAGGTGACACACAACAACACAACCATGAAGATTACGAAGAGGAGAACCATGAAGATGAATCATGGTATGAAAAGACTAATTTTCACGCCAGGTAAGAAGATGAATACCACGATGATGAACAAGAACCTGGAGGATTCAATCACGAGGAGGAATCATACACCGAGCAAATATCATGGTGTGAAGAATCCGAAGATAACCATGACAAAGAACTCTATGGAGAAATCGATTCCCAAATCAGTTTAGTAGAATCCGAGCCATGTGATGCTTCAATGTGTGAAGATGAAGGTTACAAACCAGAATACATGGTCAAGGACCAGAAGCGTACTTAATATGGGAAGAGGCCATGGAAGATTTGTTCCAATCCAACCAAGTTCCTGAAGCGGAGAAAACCGCTATTGCCGAAGATACTTTAATCAAAGAAGCAATTGGATATTGGGATCAACTCGACTACTTCAACGAGGGTCCAGACTTTACTTGGGAAGAAATGAAAGGACTCATGTATGATGAGTTTGTGGATGGTGATACAACTAACAGCCAATACTATGCATCAGATCCCGCACCAAGGAGGTTGTTGCTATGGCCGAATCCAAAGACAATGCCAAAAGCTTGTTGTTCCATATCAAAGAACGTGTTAACACACAATCAAAAGGGGCACGTAGTAGAGAGAATTACACCAGAACACCATCAGCAACACGTTCCAAGTCCCGAATATCCACCCCGAACAAACGCACCAATGCATGCACCATTACGGGAGCCACAAGTCTCACAAATGCAAGGTCATGATCACGTCTTGGAGCATAAAGAAACAGAAGTGGACCACAAAAAGAGTGAGCCGGACTCACAAGAACATCCTCAACACGTCACCAAAGCATCACCGTACCGAGGTAAGGCCCTAGACTCCCAAAATCGAATGAAAGCTAACTTGCTTTCTCTTGGTGCAGATTGTACAGTTTCGAGGTCAAAACTTCTTGAAGGGGGAGGGTATGATGCAGACATTAAACCAGCAACCTCAACAACTCATCAAGCAAATCCATTTGGATCCGATGTTTACCGAGAAAGCTCTACTACCTCACCCGAGAAGACCTATCCATCTTGAATATCCCAAAAAGAGTGTGAGTTCTTCTGTCCCAGCCCAACGACCACTTGGAACACATTCTTAGCACAGCTAGAGATCTCCTCGAAGTGGAATCAGCCCATTATCAGATCCCATGAAGAAGTTATGGCCAACACAATCCGGACGGACCTGAAGCTTCCGGATTTGGACCTGCGAGCACTCGGTGGAGGATTCCGGACAGACCAGGAGGAATTAAGCTACGAGGTGACTTGTTCTGGAAACTTGACTCAACAAGGAATCGCTGAGAGTTAGAAGCAGGCCAAGAACTGCTCTGGATCGAAAGTTATGATTTTTACAAATCAAGGGATTCTACACGTGCCTATTTTAGAAGCTAACGGATTCGGGAATCTTCAATCACATGTTTGGCGTCCAGGAGAGTCTCTACCACAGCTAGAGGATAATAACAGCACATTGAGATTCATTCACAACCATTGGATCAAGTGGACTCGATCTTGCACACTCATACACCAAGACTTCCCATATCAGACACCAAGAACATTCACATTAGGCCGCATCCGTATATGGAAATACTTTCTGTCACGACTTGTACAAGCTGGAGCTGCACCTTGGAAATCTTCTTGGAGCTTTAGAGGATTCCCTTACAACCCAGGAAGGCGTCCCCAATTCATCACCGAGGATCCAAGAGCACCGACGGTTGATCTAAGAGCCGAGATAAGCCACGAGACTCCTCAGAATGCTTCTTACTCGCACACAACCGAGTGGCCCCTCATGCGGACAAATAAGGTGACTTCACTCTTTGTCCTCTCGCTAGCATGATCGAGGCATAAAGACATCACTAGGGATTGTACTCTTTCCTACCCTTAGGTTTCCCACGTGGTTTTACTAAGGAAGGTTTTAACGAGGCAACAACCTAGTGGTGCGAAGTGGCCTCAAGGCATTCTTGAGGGCTGAATTGTCTAGAAGCCCATATTATGCTTCTATTCAGTTCAAGCATTCTAAGGAGTCCATTGAAGTCCATGCCGGCCCAAAGAGAAGTCACAAACACCAGACTCGCCACTTATGCCACTTAGGCGATTTACCTTATTTGTTTTAATCAAACTTTTCAACTTTCCAACTTTTCCTTTTCAGTTTCGGAAAATCTTTGGCCATGTGTTTAGGCCACGTTTGCGATGATGCTTGCATCGATGGTCTTCATCAGGCCGGGCGTCGGCAGTGCAGGTCGATGCTGCAGGTCGGTCTTTGCGTCATCAGCGGCTGGAGTCGGGTCTTCTCGGTAAAAGCAGTTTTTCTGCATTTGCATGCGTATCCGTGTTCCTTAGCCATCTCTCGAGTTGTATTGTATTTGATGTTTGTAGTAATGGACCCTCTTGAATTGTTGTGTACTTGACGAGAAATTATTAATATGTGGATGTTTATCGTCAATTTGAGAATGATTAATACATGATGTGGTATTTCATGTATTAGGGATGTCAGTACATGATGTGGTATTTCATGTATCGAGCGGGTTTGACACATGATGTGGTATTCCATATGTTGGAGTTGAGCAGAGTATTATTCCGTCTTGGTTCGGTGATTTATGGGTCTCACGTCATTCTCCCAATGTTGGGAATTGGGATTATGTGGTATTTAATCCTATTGGTCTCATTGGAGTTATGTGATATTAACCTAATGAGGGTCATTAGAGTTATGTGGTATTTAGCTCTAATGATGTTGGTTAGGGTTATGTGGTATTTAATCCTAACCAGGGGGTTTGCCGATTAGGATCATGTGGTATTTGATCCTAATAGAACGGTAGACCGGGGTGGGGTCTCGTGGTATTGGATCTCACATGTTTATGCTATCTGTCAAATGCCTCAATGCACTATCATGCCATTGTAGTATAGAAAGGTATCAATCCAAATGAGTGCGATATTAACCAGAAAGGATGCAATCAAACCGTCTAAGTCAAGCCAAGCAAGCAGTAAATGGTGAAACTATCAACTAAGCAAAAGGAGATCGAAGGCAATTACAGAAACTAAAAACAGAGTGAAAACAGGAGAAAAACAGAGTAAAGCAGAGATCATAAACAGAGAGAAAACATAGCGAAAATAGAACACAGAAAATAGAGATCAATCAAGAACAAGAAGGTCCTAAGGATGGGGTTGGTCAGTCTATCCTCCTAATCTAGCTAGGGGCTTAACAAAATCTATCTAAGCTAATCCCTAGACAATAGATTCAACAGTAGCCAAATCCACTTTCGTGACAGATAACCTCAAGCTAAACTAGTTCCAGACCTAAATCTCTCTAGCGAAATCTAGCTTAGCAAGCACTAAGATTCAATCTATTTAAGCCAATAAACACCCTAGACATCCAATCTCTTAGGCTAGGTATGTAAATCTCTGGAATTAGTTGGTTCAGACATTTCATCAACACCTTCGGGTGTGGAAAAACCTATGATCTAGATTCATTGATCGAGAGAAACTAGCATAAGATCATTAATCCGAAGGGATTTCGTCTAATCTAACCCTAAGCCACCTGAAGACTAAGATTCCAAGCTAAACCTAACCCATCCTTAAGATCCCTAGAAAACTACTCACGAGATCATGATGAACAAATCAAACTCAAAACCCGAAATGAAAATAACTTGCATAATCATTAAGATAAGGAAGAGAATAAAAGGGATAGAAAGATTCAAACACAAATACTCGTAGATTCAGAGTTCATAATCGAAGGAAGAACAGATGAACAGATGATAAGAGCCTAAAAGCGAGAGTCCCCGTCCCTAATCTCATACAGAGTATTTATACTCTTAGTTAAAAACCTAAATCACAAAAGACAAAATAACAAATTAGGAAGCGAAGCTGGATCGAGTGTGGTGGTGAGTCCATCAAAAAACTTCAAGACAGCATTTTTATTTCCGGCTCGAGCAGGGCACTTTCGAGTGGTTTGTAGCTGGGATCAAGACTGCATTTTTAAATCAGCTACAAGGTGGCTCGAGTAGGTTGGGTCGAGCTGGAATCAAGCTGCTCCTTTAGTGCGGACTCGAGTAGGGGCTCGAGTGTGGGGCTCGAGTTCAAGGCAGCGCCTTTAGCATGGACTCGAGTGGATGGCTCGAGTGGCACGTTCGAGCTGGTTCCAAGACAGCTCCTTTGGCTCCGGCTCGAGTGGTTGACTCGAGCTGTGTGGTGGCGACCTTAGCTTTCTCATTTTCCTTCTCTCCATTCGGCCTCAACAGCTTCAATACTTCTTAAGTGCATTTGAAAAGACTCCAAAATACAGAATGTATGCAAACCTAATGCAAAATGCTCTAAGTATGCAAAACTAGACACAAATGCTAAGAACATGCTACTAAACGAGGTTAAAAGGGTGATAAATGCATGATAGAACCATGTAAAATATAGACATATCAACTCCCCCAAACTTATTTTTTGCTTGCCCTCAAGCAAACAGAAGTATAAGCCGGAGGAGAGGTTTGAAAATGTGGATTCGGAACCAAAACATGCTGATATAGTACATGATTTCAATGTCCAAGTTGCTGGTTCTGGAATGCAAAGTATATGAACTCTACTTAAAAACTTTAGCCATATTCTTCACAGCACAATTTCAATTAAATCTCAACCTAGACATGCATTCAAATTTACCATTCTCTTTAACATTCAATCAAGCAGAAACCATGAATCAAGCTATGCACATTCAATGAACTCATTTAGCTAAGGGTAAAGTTAAGAGATAAAGATGGTCCCTACGATTTGATCGTTCGAGCAGAGGATCTCTCAAGAAAAGAATGAGCTTCAGTAGAATGCCTATGCATACAGAATAGACTCTCATCTACCCAACCATACACAGATGACCTTAACCCCTAGTTAAACCCAGAAAGTTGTCCTAATTCTACCTTGACAGGCAATTTTGCCTTGGACTTTCTGGATCGATTCATTTTTTTCTTTTGATCTTGTTAGGAGGTTCTATACAACTCTAGCATTTGAGGTTTTCTTTTGGTAGTTCACTACCAGCTTAGGCTTTTCTTTCTTTTTTTAGGACTTTAAGCTTTTTGCCTTTCTTTTCTTATTCTTTGCACAATCCTTTCTAGATTATTTCAGAACATTCTCTCTAGGAACTCTTAACCTTTTTCTTTCATCCTTTTCCAAGTTTTATTTCTTCCTTTTCACAGAACCAAACCTTATACCCAATGATGAAGATCCCACCTAGTCCTATYTGATTCGAAAATTGCAAACCAGAACTACATGAGAATCTATCCTTGTCGGCTCAAACCTAACACTTTCTACCAAGCTCATTCAGAAATAGGCCTTACACACACAACAAAGTAATATCATGGCTTGAAAGAAAGTTAGGCTAAGGGCATGGTAAAACTGTCCTAATAATGAGAACAACTACTTGGATTAGCAAGAGTGGCAAATAGGTGAAAGAAAATCCAAGTATGTGTATGGTATCCATGAGTTCAGATGCAGTGCATAGACATGATAATTAATAGTCAAGTTCAGGTTCAAATAGATAGAGAATGGTATCAAATCATAGCATGTTTCAATTGAGACCTAATCTAGTTGTGCATTCAAGTATGGTGCAGTCTTACTTCAAGTTCATTATGCATTAAACACCAGAAACGAGGGGCATTGAGACTATATTACCAAATCAGCATGCTTACAAGGTTAATATCATCATGATTCTTATGCATATGCAACAGCTATATGACAGAATCTAGACTCGATCTAAAATGTGAATGTAACTACATGAACACTCTTTTTGTAATCATTTTGAAAAATTTTGTAATTTTTTTGGTTTTCTATGCCTTAGATGCATGCAGACTCGAGCAACATGAAATCAAAATAAGAACACAGAAAACAAAATCAAACACGTCTTAACCCTCCCCCAACTTAAAGTACACAGTCCACGTAGTAAAATTTGGAAAGAAGTTTTAAGAAAACGACAAAGCGAAGGAAATGCAAATGGTATATCAAGAAATGATAGAGCAGGTACCTCAGGGGTTGGAGAGAGGAGGAGATTGAATCCTCCATGCTCTCAGTGGCGGCGGGAGCTTGACTCGACCGGGGATCGAGTGGTTCGGTCGCAGCGTGGGGAGGTGGCTGGCTCGATCAAATGACTTCAGCTGGCCGCTCGAGGCTGGAGTGTCCGCTCACCCGAACTCCTCTTTCTCCTTGTGTACTGCTTGATTTGTTGCCTTGGCTCGAGCGATGAGGCTCTTGGCGGTTCCACAGTGCGAGATCTGCGACAGCGACCATTCCCCATCAGTACACGTTTGGGTAGGACTACCTTCTTGAGGAAGGGGACTGAACTTCTGCTGGAAATCTTTCAGTTGATCTCTTCATCACTTCATTTGGCCTTTTAAATCCTTCACCGTCCCCTTTAAAGCGGCTATGGTTCTGCCTGGAATTTGTTCCATCTGGAGTATTCGCTTGCGTGTGCTTCCTTCGAGGCAGGTAAACATAGGCTGTGGGGGTAATCTCCAAAGCCAGCTTTCGAGCCATTGTCTTCATCACTATCCAGAGATCACATGCACCTTCTTGTCAATCTTTTGTCCCAAACAGCTCCAGCAAAATCTGATGCATCACACATGATTTCGAACGGATAGTCGAGTTTGGTGCTTGGACTATTGGAGCTGAGACCAAAGCTTCAAAATCTGCTGGAATGCCCTCAAACACTCAGAATCAAAGATGAACTCTTGTTCCTTGCATAGCACCTAGTGGGTGAGTCAGGCTATATTTGAGAAATCATGATGAACCGCCAGAAGCTAGCATGACCGAAACCGATATCACGGCGTTCTTAGGCGGTTGCAATTGCATCATCACGTCAACCTTGGCTCTGTCACATCCCATTCTCGAAATTTTGTGCCCCAAGACAATCCTTCTACGATCATAAAGTGGCATTTCTCCGGTTCGGAACCAGATTTGTCTCCTCTACACCTAGTAAGCACCCTGAGGTTCAAAGCAGGAGAAAGAAAAGCCATACACGGAAAAATCATCCATGAATACTCTCCACAGTCTCTATTAAATCCGAGAATATAGAAGTACATCTCTCGAAAGTAGCAGTGCATTACAAAGACCAAAAGGCATTCTCCTATAGGCAAAAGTTCCATATGGACAAGTGAAAGTAGTTTTTCTGATCATTAGGATGAATAGGAATTTGAAAGAAACCACTTACCCATCTAAAAACAGTAATAGGGATGATTTGCAAGCCTTTCTAACATTTGATCAATGAATGGTAATGGGAAATGATCTTTTCTAGATGCAGACATTCAATTTCCTGTAATCATACACATCCTACGACCCGGTGATAGTTCTAGTGGGTATCAGTTCATCCTTATCATTCTAACAACAGTTATACCTCCTTTCTTTGGAACATACAGGAGAAACCCAAATCTATCAGATATAGGGTAGATGATTCGCTTAACAACTTAAAATTTCAACCACTTCCTTCAAATTCGGGTTCAATCTCCTCTGAGGTTCAATGCTAGCATATGATTCATTTTCCAGATGAATTTATGAGTACCAAGCTAGATGAAATTCTTTTAATATCATCCAGAGAATACCTTGCTTTTTAAACTTCCTCATTCAATCAATAGCAAATGCAAGTCATCATCATTCAGCATATCATTTACTATGATTGGGTATGTAGAATTAGGTCCAAGAAAGGCGTACAGCCCAGCGGAAGTGGTTTGAGGTCTACCTTAGGTGCTCGAGTTGACCGTGCACGATGTGAGTCTCGAGCACGGCGAGTGGCGCGTCTGGCGCTGATTGTAGTTTGGCTCGAGTGCACTCGAGTGGGTGTCGCCAGACAGTGTAGTCAGCTCAATGACTCGAGCTGGGCGGTCGCGCCTGTGTGTTACGCAAAACCTCTGTTCGACCCAATCGGATCTTGCGACCCTTCAAAACCTTATGCGAGTCAAAATCATCACATACCCCAAAGTTTCGTCGTGTAAGTACCCATCTTTCCACTCTTTGTCAGAAGCGGTCTGAAGGTGATCTTCCTCATTAAGTTCATCAGAAGTTCATCAGCAAGTTGATCCATTTCCTCAACATAGAAGATGCACTTCATTTTCGGCTTTCTCATTGTGGCTTTGATGTCGAGCGTCATTTTGAAGTCAGCCCCAAGGTTGAGATCGATCTTTCCCTTTAACATCGATAACTGCTACTGTAGCTAAGAAAGGTCTTCTAGAATCAGAGGATCTCTAGGTTCTTCATCCATCTCAGAACTATGAAATCGTGGTACCTCGTTTCCAACCATCGGTAGATCTTCCAGCATGCCATGAGGAGTTCGGCGGATCTGTGCAAGCACCAAAGATGTTGCAGGCTTGTAGTTGCTGAATCCTAACCTCTTGCAACTGAGAGTGGCATGAGGCGATGGATGCTCCAGATCACAAAGGGATTTCTTGAAGACCATTGGACCTAGAGCATGGTAAGAGTGAATGAACAGGATCACTTAGCCTCCTTGATAACCTCTTGAATGATGGCACTCTTTGACAAAACCACCATACCCTGAATCGCCTTGGCTTTCTCATTTACTCCTTCAGAATTTCTGATATACAGGTAACATTGAAAAGGCATCGATGAGTGGCACTAATCTGTACGATGTGTTTGTACTTTCCATTAGATCCTTTTGAATCTTCCTGGGAAAGGCAGTTTGGGCTTGTAAGGAGAATAAAGGGTGCTTTTTTCCTCTTGAACAGGTTTTGCAGCAGGTGGGGTCTTGGCTCGAGTGGGGTGCTCGATGTTCTTCAAATCGCCTCGGGCAGTTTCTTGGTCTTGCTTTCAAATCCTCCCCATCTTCAATCTCACTGTCCTCGGTGACTTTAACTGATCCTTCCCTCTCAGGTAACTCCCGTCCACTCCGTAAAGTGATGGCATTGATGTGTGAAAAATCTTTGGGGTTCTACTTGCCTTTCTGGAAGTGGCGAGGCTTTGTGGAAGAACTTGATGCAGTCTGGTTCTCCAAGTACTTGAATTTGGAGTTCAATGTCTCAAACTTGCTGTTGAGATCATTGTAGGAGTAGTCCATCTGGGATTTGACTTCACCATTCTCTTAGCCACGTCGAATGCAGGCTGCGACCTTGTAGAAGGCTGATTGCGTGGATGCGCTGGGGATCCATAGGTGTAGAAGGTTGAGCTTGGGGATGTAAAACCGGTGGTGGACCCATTACTCCCTGTTGGTTGCTCTGGTAGTGTGGCTTAGGAACAAACCTTGATTTTGGTTGTAGCGGTGAAAGGCTTGGATGGAGGCAGTTGTTGCTGAGACGGGTAGGCCTGATCTTGCGGGTTAGCAACGTTGGTGCTCCTGTAAAACAGATTCGTGTTGTTCTTGTAGTTGAAGCCTTTGTTGTAGCCACCTGATTCTAGTAGCTAACCTCTTCCATCTAGTATCCTCCCATCTTGAATGGAAAATCTCATCTTCACTGAAAATGAGCGTTCTTCGGTGAGAAGGAGTTGATCGTTTGGCATTCAAAGTTTTGATGTCCACTATGCCTTTCTTCCGAATCAACACTGCACACCGTCATAGTCTGCTGAGTAGTTCCCATATGATTGAGCAAGGTTCTCCACTAATTCCCAGCCCCATGACATCCTTGTTGAGGAAATTGCCATTGCTTGCTGTATCGAGAACCATCCTTATCTTTGGTTGAACCCCTCGTAAAGTGCTGAGTAGAGACTCGTTGCTGAAACCGTGAGGACATGAATAGTGTAACCTTTGAATCTTTCCAGGCTTAGAATGTTTCCCCTTTCAGGCAAGCCGGATATCTCATTGGAGTCGAGCCGTGCGGCGTTGGAGAAAGAACAGGCGAGGAAAGCTTTCTTGCAGTCATCCCATGAAGTGATAGAGCCATGGGGTAGATTCTTCTCCATGTGCTTTGTCCCAGAAGAGAAAGGGAAAAGTCTAGTTTGAAGCCATCTTCACTCCATTGATCTTAGTGAGGCTGAGCTGTCAAACTCATCGGTGATCGAGAGGATCCTCCATAGGCAGGCCATGGAACTTGTTGCTCTGTACCATAGCGATCAAGCCACTCTTGATCTCAAAGTTGTTGTTCGGGATGGTAGGAGGAAATCCTTGCATGAGTGTGAGGAGCATCGCTGCTCGATCAGTGGCCTTCTCGAGGAGGTGTTTCCTCGTGCGAACTGGGTTGTTGTCGTCCATTCCCACCTGATCCTGGTGATCGATTCTGATGTGTCTCTCTCCCCACTGTTTTGGTCATTAATGTAGTCAACGGAGGCGGGAGGTTACGGTTTCCTTTGGATCTCGTTTCATGCGCGGAATGCCAAGGTCGGCGTCGTGATGGTCGGCTTCGGTCTGGGCTCGAGTGGCAGTCGAGCTGAATGCCAGGTCGCGTCTTGATGGTCGACTCGGTCTGGCACTTTCGAGTGGCTTGGTGAGTCAGAACAAGGCGTGTCGAGTACCGAAATGCAAAGACAAAGAAGGAAGCAGAAGGTGAGTGGCAGTAGACTTAAAGAACTTGATCTAAAAGCGATTTGAAATCCTAAATGTAACAACACACCCAATGGGCGCCAATTTGAAATAGCAAATTTTTATGTTTATGCTATCATCGAAATGCCTCAATACTATCATGCCATTGTAGTAGAGAAGGTATCAATCAAATGAGTGCGATATTAGCAGAAAGGGATGCAATCAAACCGTCTAAGTGAAAGCCAAGCAAGCATAAATGGTGAAACTATCAACTAAGCAAAAGGAGATCGAAGGCAATTACGAGAAACTAAAGCGAGTGCAGGGAAAAACGAATAAAAGCAGATCATAAGCAGGCGAAACAAAGCGCATAACACGGAAAAGCAGATCGATCAAGAACAAGAAGGTCCACAGGATGGGGTTGGTCAGGTCTTCCTCCCAATCTGCTGGGGCTTAACAAAATCTATCTAAGCTAATCCAGACAATAGATTCAACAGTAGCCAAATCCACTTTACGTGACGGATAACCTCAAGCTAAACTAGTTCCGACTAAATCTCTCTGCGAAATCTGGCATAGCGGCACTAAGATTCAATCTATTTAAGCCGATAAACACCACTGACATCAATCTCTTAATGGTAAATCTACGGAATTAGTTGGTTCGGGCATTTCATCAAACACCTTCTAGGTGTGGAAAAACCTATGATCTATTTAATTGATCAGAGAAACTAGCATTAGCACTAATCCAGAAGGGATTTCGCCTAATCTAACCCTAAGCCACCTAGAGACTAAGATTCCAAACCTAAACCTAACCCATCCTTAAGAACCCTAGAAAACTACTCACGTAACATGATGAACATCAAACTAAAAACCCAAATGAAAATAACTTGCATAATCGAAAGATAAGGAAGAGAATAGAAGGGATAGAAAGATTCAAACACAAATTAGTAGATTCAGAGTTCTATGATCCAAGAAGCAAGAACAGATGAACAGATCATAAAAGCCTCAAAACGATAGTCCCCTCCCTAATCTCCTACAGAGTATTTATACTTTAAAAACCCTAAATCACAAAAAAGACAAAAATAGCAAATTATAAACGGGCTCGAAAGCTGGATCGAGTGTGGTGGTCGAGTCCGTAAAAAACTTCAAGACGGCACTTTATTTCCGATCGGCAGCACTGAGTGGCTGGTCGATCAAGACGCATTTTTAAGGTCTACAAGGTGGCCTGAGTAGTCTCGAATCAAGACTGCCCTTTGGTGCGACTAGTAGGGGCTCGAGTGGGCTCAGCAGTTCCAAGACGGCGCTTTAGCATGGACTCGAGTGGATGGCTCGAGCAATCGAGCTGGTTCCAAACAGCCTTTCGGCTCGAGTTGTTGACTCGAGCTGGTGGCGACCTTGGCTTTCTCCTTCTCTCTCCATTCGGCCTCAACAGCTTCAATAAGTGCTTAAGACTAAATATGCAAACCCATGCTCTAAGTATGCAAAACTAGACACAAATGCTAAGAACATGCTACTAAACGAGGTTAAAAGGGTGATAAATGCATGATAGAACCATGTAAAATATAGATATATCAACTTGGTATATTAAAGTCCTGTGTTATTGGATTCTAATGTACTAGGTCGTTTGACGGACTTAACTCGTTCGAATCTGAGGATAATTGATTTCGACTGCCACCGCAGTACCACATAGATCTTATGATGTCAGACCGGGATGTAATTGAACCGAGTATAGAATAATAATGAGCTTGAGTGATGGCCCTAGGGGCGGTAGGCGGGTTGATTCGATCAAAGGATTGATCGTTGAGATGTAATCCCGAGTGGTTCGGTTTGAGCCGAATTAAGCGAAAATTACGGGGTTTTGACGGGCGTGAAATAAATATTTTGGGACAGAGAGATGTCTCAACTATTTCAGGAAATTATTTGGAGTTACTAAACCGAGCGGGAGAAGTCAATTGAAAGAATTAATCCATGTTTAGTAAGTTGGCGGTTTAATTTTAATTAAACCAACATATACATACACCTATATGTGTTTATAAGAAATATCTCCTTCTCCCTTCTAAACCTTCTACAAGCTTCTCAAAAGAGAGGAGAGTGTTCGTGAGAGAGGAAGAAGAGAGAAAAGGAGAGAAAGAAAAAAAAAAGAAAGAGGAAAAAGGAAGAAGAGAAGAAGAAGGAGAAGGAAGAGAAAGAAAAGAAGCTTAAGAAAACTCTGTTTTTGCTGTCAGTTGTGGGAATCGGTCGGGGCATCAATTGATCACGGTTTGTACTGAAACTTGGTGAGTATGTTCTTTAACCTCTTAACTTGTAATCTACTAAATTTCGTTGAGCAATGTTGAGTTATTTAGGAGATATGATTTTTCTCCCAAAACCGCTCAAAACAGAACAGTTTCGTCGGGGTTGAGTAGAGTGAGTGTTTGGACACTCAAATCTTGTTCGTTTGAGCTGAAATTTGGTAGATAGGTTTTTGCGAGTATTTTGTTGATGATCACCGAAGGAATTTCGGAAATATTTCCTAGATAATAAGTTATGAGCATCTAAAGTTGACCCTGTTTTTGAGAAGAGAAGTCCGAATTGGGGTTTGAAATCCGAGTTTGATTTGTTATCACCCTTGAGAAGTGTTTTGGTGACCTTTGTTAGGTAATTTGGTGATATATTGGTGTTGAGTTGAGTAAGAGCCAAGAAGATGTAAGCTTAAAGCTTGGAAACCGTATTTTGTACAAACCGCTGAGCAAAGGTGAGTGAATGCCGGCTTAGCTGTGTGATCTTTGAGTTTTTGTGATTGATATGTGTTTAGAACTAGTCCATATGGTGTGACTTATGGCTTCAGATGATTGTGTGTGATTGAGCTCTTTCATGGTATGTATTGGCTTGTTCTTTAAGCATATGTCGATCAAGTAAATTATCGATCATATGTGTATAGTGGGGACGGATGATCACTAAGAATTATCAATGCTTACGCATCTTTGGTGCAGGTAAAGAGAAGTCATAAGTCTTGGAGCTCGTGGAACCGATGGAGAAGAGGGTGATCTAGGTGTTCGACGGCTCGCTTCGATCTTATGTTCATATGCTTTGTGCGTTTGCTCAATGTTTGGGACTTGCTATTGTGCTCAAGTTGTTGGTGAGTGTTTTTGAACGCTACAGTTGTTATGACTTGTGTTGGTGTGTTGAGAAAATTGTGTTGTTTGACTTGTTGATCGTTGTCTTGGGGTTGTAGTAGCTTTGATAGCAAGTGATCTTATTAATGTTGTATTAATTCGTTTTGAGAAAAGTTTTTTTTAATTCCGCATTTTATTATTTTCGCGGATTTTCGTCTTTGCGTTTTCGGGGTGGGTCTTTTCAGCATCGACCTGGACTGGTCGAGGGCCTTCGTAACGGCTCAGCATCGACTCCTCACGTCGATGCTATGGTTGATGTCTCCTTTGTGAAGCTTCTCCGGAAGCTTTCCGTGATGTTCTTGGTCTGAATAACTAGCTCCAAAGTCCGTGTGGCTTCTCAAGCTCCCAAACCACTCTAGAAACACCGGTTTTGCTCTAAGTACCTATAAACACTTAAACATATGCAAATGCACTAAAACTATGCAAAATGCATGGTTAGAACATATAAAACTTCACTAAATGAATGCATGAAAGCATGTAAAATACGATGTTATCAGGAATTTTGTTAGCTATGAACCAATCTTCCATGTCTTTCTCCCAACGTAGGTAACCTTGTGGACCATGACTGTGGCCAAAGAAATGGATGTAACGTGGCTCATCACTCCATGAAGTGTCTTCACGGTTGTCTCCCTCGATATCACCTTCGTGATCAGTTTCACCCTCACAATACATCATTTCTCTTTGGTTGAACTCCAAAGACTGAGTTGGTTCTTCTCTTTACCATGCCTCAGCTCTACTAACATCTACATTCTTATGGACAAATTCCTCTTCATTCCTTAGCCCTTCACCAAAGTTTGCTTCAGCTTCTCCACAACAAAAGCCATACTCACGAAAACTGAATTCAGATTATGTTTCTTCATCTTCTTCTTCTTCTAGGATACTTTCTTGATCAATCTCTTGTAAACTGAATTGTGAACCATCCTCATCTTCATACCAGCTCATATTTTTGGTGTTGTCTTGTCTAAATTCATGAGGTTCTAGCGCTGGTTCTACTTCATAATCAACACAAGTGTTGGGTTCTTCATCATGCTCATAACCGATTTCAGAGTTAGTCATTTCATACCATGCTTCAGATTCATATTCAGATTCACTTCCGGATATTCAATCTCCCCAATCGATGTCTGATTTGTTGAAATCACCTTCAGTCTCTTCTTCGTCGTCCATGGTTCTGGTTTCAAGTTAGTACCTCGCCAAAAGAAACATAAGAAGAATCGACTTAGGAACCCAACACTAAAACCAAAAAAATTAAAACTCAAACTGGAACCGATTTAATCCAAGTGTCTTACGATTTTGGTTCAGCAAATAATGACTCAATGATAGCATCATATTTTACTTGCTTTTATGCTTTAGAATAAGTTAGTTTTAGCCTTTATAATTAATATTTAGTGTATATTAGTGTTTTTGCATGTAGTTATATGTTTTTAGGTACTTGGAGTTAAACATGAGTTTTTGAGATGTTTTTGGAGCTTACTAAAGCCTAGGAGAAGATTGGTGACATTGCTTGGATCATGCACATTTGGAGACTAAAGTTTTTTTTGTTTTTTTATTGATTATTTATTTCTTTGAATTTCAGGTGATCACCAAAAATATTAAAAAAAAAAAAAGGGAAGAAGAGAATAGATCGAATGCATGTCGGACGGCTGCACACTAATAAGGATGCCGCTCAAGGTGGTGATGCATGTCGGACGGCTGCACACTAACCAAAGGTCGCTCTGACGATCGTTACTGATCACCTGGATCAGTTTGACAAGCTTAGTGGCACATTAAAAATTAACGGAGTCTCAGAGGACGCTCTGACACTACGCCTATTCCCATTCTCTTTGGGTGACAAAGCTAATTAGTGGGAGATGAGATTGGAGGAGAACACATCAACAAACCCATCGGTGGACAGCATCGGACCAGTGGATCAACCTATCACTGTCGATATTGCGGATTCCAAATTTCCAGATCGTAGTCCCGGATAAAAGCATCGACCAATCAAGGTCGATGCTCTGCTCATCGGTCCACCACATCGACCCATCATGGTCGATGCACTGCCGGAACGGAGCACCGGACAGATGCATCGATGTATCCAAGTCGATTCTAGACCAGTCAGACATCTCCATCGGTCTAACTAGACCGATACTACTGCTGCCTCGAGCACTAGACCTCCCCATCGCCCCTCAACGATGGATGATCATAGCATCAGGTATAAGTATTGACCAATCATGATCGATCCCCATTTTAGGAATACCGAGAGTGCTACCTCGACGCCACGATCATAATAAAGGAAGGAATCTCTTTGTGAAGAGACCATTAACGAATGAATACACTCCTCCTAGGGAGAAATCCATTCACCATACCGACTCCGTAGTGATCGATTCGAGGAACCATCGCGCAACCACTTGGCCATCGTCTCCACATTCATCTGACAACTCTATGAAGTTGTCGAGCTCACGACGTTAAAAAAGCACATTACCTTAGTACATACAATTTTCTTTTAGGATTTTCGTTTTTCTTATTCTCTAGTTTTTCGTTTTCCTGTTTTTTGTTTTTGTTTCTTGCTTTTCAGGTGTTCTTCACCATTAGAAAAAACAAAACAAAATCAGGACTTGCACACGTGGGAGCTACCAACCCACAACCCGATAAGAGAATTACAGTAAGTATTTCTCTTGCTTTTTCCCCTTTACGGTTATATATCACAACGAGGACGTTGTGAAATAAGTGTGGGGGGGAGTCTTGCAATTAATGGAGGTAATTCTTTTCCTTGACATCTTTTAATGTAAGTTTTACCATAAGTTTTTTGTATTTTGAGAGATTGTTACACTCTTTTCCTCGTTCATAAGTTCAATAACATGTGAAAATGTTTTTAATGAGGTAGCATTTGAACTTGTTAATTGTGTTATTTGTGTTTATGTTTGGATAGTGTGTTGGATAGTGTTTGATCTCTACTAGGAAATGTGGAAAACCCATGAGTGGATCAACAAACCCCAAAAGGATCATTCCTTCGAAGACTTTGGCAAATCAGAATTGACTTCTCACCGTAATGAACCTTAAAACTCTCGATTTATGGCTCGAGATGCATGAGACACGATACCTCTATGAGACCCTACATGACATGTCTATGTGAGTACATTGTCCCTCTTCTTTCCCTTCAATAAAAAGAAAAGAGAAGGATATAGGCAAGAAAGAAGTGAACCGGGCATTGGAAGCTACCACTTTTAATGTTCGTGTCTCATGGAAACGTGTCCTAGAATAGAAAAGAAAAGGTGATTGATAGAAAAAATAAAATGATACCCTAGAAAAGTAGGAAAAAATCAATTCGACCTTAAACTGAGAAAAAAGAGAGGAAAAGATTTATACCAAGACAGTCTGGAGCTTAAAGAAATTCAAAAGAGTAAGTGTTCGTGTTTTATGATCAATACTCCCAAGTCGAGAGCTTATACTTAGAATAAAAAGAGAAGTCGATAATGAAGAGTCAAGGTTCGAAAGAGGAGTGGTCTGAACTAAGGTGCGTTGCTATGCTTATGGTGAAGTACATGGAGTACGTTAAAGACCATTCTACCTCCACAAAGACGAAAAGCATTTAACACAACAATGTCACAAGGTACAAGTTCACTCTCTTTATCTTTATTTGTCTTCAATAAAATAACTTCACCATGCTTGACTTTTGTTTGCTTAAGGACAAGCTAAGAATAAGTGTGGGAGAGTTGATAGCATCATATTTTACATGCTTTTATGCTTTAGAATAAGTTAGTTTTAGCCTTTATAACTAACATTTAGTGTAGTATTAGTGTTTTTGCATGTGGTTATATGTTTTTAGGTACTTGGAGCTAAACATGAGTTTTTGAGATGTTTTTGGAGCTTACTGAAGCCTAGGGGAAGATTGGTGACATTGCTTGGATCATGCACATTCGGAGAAGGATTTCAGGAAGCACAAGAAGACCAATATCGACCGCAATATCGACCTGTAGGGGTCGATATTCAGTCGAAGAATTTCCAGAAAATTGTCTCGGAGGAAGAATCGACCTGTCAAAGAAAGAGGAGCAATATCGACCCTTGAACCGGCCTATCAGGGTCGATTCTGGCCTTTGAGAAAGCTAAAAAATTTCCTACGTGGGAAGATATGACTTGAGCAAACTTTTCATCTCGAGTTTTAAGCCTCCAGAAACAAGATAAGGACGAAAAAGAGAGTTCTAAGAAACTCTAGTACTATATAATCACTTGTAATCTCATTAATATTCATCCATGAATTATTCTAAACTTTGTAGCCACCACTTTTAAACCTAATAAAGTGTTCTTCTTTTTACTTCTTTTTATTTTGCTTTTAGAGTAGATCTTTTAGACCACTAGGGTGGTGGTCGATGATGGGATCTATTTTTAGGGTTTATTATATGTTTGTTTGTTCTTAATCGATCTAGCTACTCTAGTATACACTTTAATGCTGAGTATTCTCTCATGGGAGATACTTAAGAGTACAACTGAATCCAGTAGGTGTGGTTGGATGTTTAGATGTGTTTGATGCCACGAGAGTGGGTTAAACCTTCAGATCTGCATACTAGAGAGTCATAGCTAGTGTTGAGTTTGATGTTTGATAGAGTAAATATTGATCTAGCCCTGATCAAGTTAGATTAAGATCTTAGGGATGCTTCGCCACGAGAGTGGGCTGTATTCTGGAAATAGATCTATCATTCACTTTGTGTGTCTTTTCCAAAAGTCTAGGAATACTTAGTATTTGATGATGAGATTGTATGAAATGCATATTCATTAGCCACGAGAGTGAGTTTGAATATAGAGTCTAGCATACCACGAGAGTGGACTAGCGAGACATGAAAAATCCCTAGAATGACAAACATAAACTTGTTAGGTAGAACATGAATTCTAAATCTAGAATACCTGAAATCTTACTGTCACCCGATTCCCTATAAATATTAGTCTAGATTTCGTTTAATTTTTAATTAATTTATGTTCTTTAATTTCAATGCTTAGCTTAGTTCATTTACTATTTTCTGAGTTTAGATGTAATCTTTTCTTATTTACTGTTTAACTTAATTTCATGCTTAGTAGATTAGGAAAACCTCCATAATTCTGTTTTGCTTAGATTAGATTTAGATCTGTAGTCTCTGTGTTTTATTCTCAGTCCCTGTGGATCGACCCCATATGTACTACAACTGCATGACTGTGCACTTGCGGTCTTATGGGTCAAACTCTCGAGAATACCCTATGGGTAGACTTGGGTGAAACCTGAGAACGGGATAATCGAAAGAAAATCCCTGCATCACTCAAGCAACATGTTCTATAATTAGTAGCCAACGTTTATAATTGAAAAACATGGACCACAAAGAAAGAAAAACACAAGCGCTTATAAGCTAGTATGCACGATGGATAAGTAATTGAAGCACGTTTTTTTTATATGGGCATTAACATTCAAACTTCAAATTAAAGGAATGCATGCACAAAGAAGGACCACAATATAGGTGTCACAAAAATCATGCTTGGTCAAACAAAAAGCAAAAGGTGAAAATAAATCAACGTAAAAGCAATTCAGTACAAGGACCGCACAAACACCTTTTGGACTTAATTTTTCCTAGCTAAACTCGATCTAACAGCCTAGAGACTCAAGAATACATTGAAGGCCATGAAGAACAGCAAGAACACAAAACTAAACACAAAACAGGGCAAACGAGATTAAACTGGCTAGCCTAGATGCAGACTGAAATGAAAAGATCAAGACTCTAGATGCAACGAAAAGAACACACCCTAAACACAAATGCTAGAAGCTAAACTAACAACCTAGACATCAAAGACACAAGCTTTAACACAAGAACACAAAGCTAGCAAAGAAATGCAAAACAGAACACAAAATGCAAAATATTATCTTTATGGGTTTTCTTGGATGCAAAATGCAAGAAATGAAAGATGAGATGGAAAGATATAACCTTTAGTAGGAGATTTTAGTTCAGATACCAAATGGTATGAGCAAGCCCTCGAGATGACCAAGATCGAACAGATGAAATGGAGATGGAACTAGCGGACCGGTGAGAAGGTCGAACCTAGACTCCTAGCGGTTGAATGGTGGTGAAATGATGACGTGGTGAGTGAGAAGAACCTTGATCTGAGGCTTGAAGAGTCGTGGCTGTAATGGAGGAAGGTTGGGCGAGAAGCTCAGCTCCAAAACCTTCAAGAGTAACCAGATAGAGATGGAGCTAGACCTTGGAGAAGAACTTCGATCTAAGGTGAAGCTAGAAGATAGAGTGGATGGTGTGGTATGAACGGCGAACCACAAAGGCTATGGAGGGGCCTCTGATACAGACAAGAATCTTTGAGTAAGAGACACAATCGATTATGCTAGGGTTTCCTAATCTAGAACAACCTCAATAGATTAGAGAGACAAAGTTAGAAACTTTAGGTTTTTTTGGCAAATGATTGCTTAATTTGTAAAATGAGGAAGGTCTTGCCTTTATAGGCTACATATTAGGGCACTCATGTTCTAAATGGATCCAAGATAAATTGGGCCTAATTACAACGCAAATAAAAAGATCCTAAAAGTAACAAAGGCTCATAAGTCTCAAAATAAGCAAAATAGACTAAGTAAAGGAAGATACACTTTTGTAATGACTTCTCTTTGGATAAAGATCACTTCTCTTGCTCATCCTCACCTATCGTTGACATTTCCAAGTAGAAGGAGCAATGGGAGCTGAGAAGTGATGCTCTAAGCCTTTCACATCTCGTTAAAACACTTTACAAGTAAAACCCGGTGGAAAACTTAGGAGTAGGGAAAGAGTATGTTACTCACCTAGAGTCTTGGGGTTGTGTCCTCACCTAAGCTTGGTGGTGAAGACATGCCATCCTCCCATGGCTTCTCAGTGCTTAATGACTAGCACCTTACTCTCCCGGATGCCACGCGTACGTTTGAAGCTCTCCGGATCCGTTAGCTTCAATAAGAGGCTAGCGGAGAGTCTGTTGACTTGTAAAATCATATCTTTCAAACTAAAGTAGCTCTTGGCCTGATTCCAATTCTCAGAGCTCCGTGGTTGAGTTAGGTTTCTAGAACTGGTCACCTTATCACTCGATTCCTCCTGGTCTGGCCGGAATCCTCCATTAAGTGCAAGTCAATCCAAAACTGGCAGCTTTTGATCCGTTCGTCTTGTATCAGCCATACCTTCTTCTTGGGAGCTTTTTTGGGCTAATTCCACTTCGAGGTGCTCCCTAGGTGAGCTTTGACTGAATTCCAAGTGTTAGTTGGTGATGCATCAGATCCTAGGATTGCATCAGTGGGTTGTTAGCTGTGCGGCGTGTCTGAGAGTTAAGATTGAACATCAGGTTCTAGGTGGACTGCTGAGTGGAAGTGGAACAGGATCATGATGGATTTCATCACTGGTTTGCCACTGTTTGACAATAAGGACGTGGTTTGGCTCATCGTGGACCGATTGAGCAAATCTGTTCATTTTCTGTCGATGAATAAGACGGATACTACAGAGAAGTTGGCTGAGATGTACGTTAAGGAGATAGTGCGGTTGCATGGAGCACCGGCTAGTATCGTGTTAGACAGATATTCTAAGTTCACTGCTAGCTTGTGGAGAGAGCTACAGAAGAAATATGACACGAAGTTGCATATGAGTACGGCTAATCATCCTCAGACGGATGGACAGTCCGACCAGACCATTCAGACGCCCGAGGATTTGCTGAGAGCCTGTGTGCTGGATTGGAATAATCATTGGGTTGATCATCTGAGTTTGCCTGAGTTTCCCTGAGTTTGCGTATAACAACAGTTATCACGTGAGTATTGACATGTCACCATTTGAGGCGTTGTATGGTAGACCATTTCGTACACCCCTTTGTTGGACACAAGTGGGGGAGCAGAGTCTCTATGGTCGAGACTTTATCCAGGATACAACCGAGAAGATTAAGGTTGTGAGAGCCAAGATGAAAGAGGCTCAGGATAGACAAAAGAGTTATGCTGATAAGCATCGCAGAGATTCAAAATTTGTCGTGGGAGATCTAGTGTACCTGAAGATGGTCACTTATAAGGGAAAAGATCCGGCAAAGATTAAATTTAAGCTATCACCGAGGTATATAGGACTGTACAAGATTCTGGAGAGGATCGGACCGGTAGTCTATAAGCTGGAATTACCGCTTTTTATGGACGCATTCCATAAGGTATTTGATATATCATGGATTTTACCCGTTTTTAGCCATGATATAAGTCGTTTTATCGAGTCTTTCTAGTGCTTTTTCTATCATTTTAGAGTCTTTTCAGGTTTTAGCACGTTTGGGACGAAATTGAAGATTTTGGAGACATTTGGAGCCTTTTTGGAGTAAACCGTAGAAAGTACTCGTTTTGAAGCCTGAGTATCGATCGACACCATCCTGGTATCGATCGATACCGACGAAGTTTTGAAGCATGAGTATCGATCGACACCATCCTGGTATCGATCGATACCGACGCAACTGACGCGGAGATAGATATCCAAGGACGAGAATTCTCGCCAAAAGAAGCCCAATACTTTTCCTTATTTACAAAGAAGCCCAGCTCGTGTTTTTAGACCTATTTAAACAAACTCTTAGTCTTTAGGTTAAGGGGACTTTACTTTTCACGATTATTCTTGAGCCACCATTGAGATTTGAGAACTTTTGGGAGGGAGACGGATCCAAGACTTTGTTCATCATAGAGAAGATCCCGAACCCTTGTTTTTATTCTTTTGTTTAATTTCATGATCTATTCAGTTATGTCTTGTTTTTCATCAATCATGTCTGAGTAGTCTCATTTTAGGTTTAGGGTTTTCTCATATGGATTTCTCTGATTTATGATGATTGATTTGTTAGGGTTCAAAATCTGAATAGTTCTTCACCATAGGTTGTTCTCAAAGCTATTTCTAACCTGATCACTTAGAATATAGAACCTAGATTAATCGATTAGGCACGACAGTGCAATTGAGTAATCTGATAAAACCTAGGGTGAGCAATTGGATTATCTGCAAAGAGATTTGGTTTAATCGAATTGTGAACATATCAAACTTGAATTGATTGCTGGTTTACTGTGTAGGATTTGCAAAGAGATTTGGAATTTTAGACTTTAGACTTAGTTAGTTTTCGCAACGACAGTTGGTTAACTATACTTTCGTGTTTGAGTTCAAGAACGGCGCTTAATTGAATTGAACCTTAATTGATTAATTGTTGTTTATCATTGATTTCCTGAGAGTTACCCTGAGCCTAATCCTTCCCTGAATTGAATTAAAACAATCATATTTCGATCACCATATTTTACTGTTTAACTGTGATTTGCTTAGCTTAATCCTCACTAAGTTATTTATTGCGTGAATTTTCTTGAGTTCTTGTGTTCGACCCCTGATATACTGCAGCAACTGCTTTAGTACTTTTAGGGTATTAATTTGAGCATATCAGTATTCCATGTTTCTATGCTCAGAAAGTGCATAACGCCTCGTGATGTTGTGTTACCTGTGATACCGTCGGACTCACAGGGAAACATTACCATTGCTGGTAAGCTGGTGAAGATCATTAATGTTAAGTGGAAAACGGTTAAGAAAGAAGCCGTGAAAATGATCCAAGTTGTTTGGGATCGTGATGGAGAGGAAAAAATCACGTGGGAGCCTGAAGAAGTTATGAAGGCTGACTTCAGGAAGTGGTATGAGAAGCAGATTGCCTCTAAGGGTAAGTCTTAGATTCGAGGACGAATCCAGTTTGATGGGGAGGAATTGTAACACCCGTGTCTCGTGCAACTAATTTCTCGACTCGGTTAGTTTATCGGGCAGTTCTAAAACACCGATGTTTCGTGTACCGAATGTATGTGGGTTGGGAAAACAACAACGATAGAGTTTAGTCGCACATCGGTCGGATGCAATACGTACGACTATCGCAGTACGTACGGATGGTGTCTGCGGACGGATTGGCAGGATGTCCAGATGGTGTCTGCGGGCGGACGGAAAGAACGTCTGGCTTGTGGTGTCTGGACGTACGCAAGCGTCTTACAACAATGCGGGCTGGCCAGATCCGAACGATGCGGATGGATATACACGGACGATTGGATGCTGCAATCGGATGCTGCAATCGGATGCTGCAATCGGATGCTGCATCCGGATGTGCGAAACGATTGTTGGATACTATCGGATGCTGAGAACGGATGGTACAATAGTCGGATGAGTGTTGCAAATGCGAAAGGACGTCCGGATGCGATCCGGACAGACTGATCGGCTGTATGCGGACGGACAGACAGAATAGACCGGATTGAGAAACTTTTGGACAAAGTCCTTCCAAATTACGAATTTTCAGACAAGGCTGGTCGGATTTGGATATTTTTGGTCGGTCGTACGGACAGCATATGGAACATATGGATTGTACAGACACGATGTACGGACCGTACGGACAAACCCTGATTTTTAGGACAAGGAGTGTCCTAAAATGAGTTTGGTCAGTATTCAGACAAAGAATGTGTGAATGGATAAGGTTTAGCCGATCAAAACCCTATCGGACCTATGGTCGGTCCAGTACGGACCAATTTTGGGATCGATGGGATATTTTTGATTTAAACAGAGTAAACCTGATTTTGGTTGGATGGATAAGCTTGGTTTAGTCATTAAAATGGCGTGGAGACTTAGAATTTTGGCCCGCAGAGACTTAGAATTTTGGGAAAATTTCTAAGTGTTTGGCCCGTTTGTAAACCTAAACCTAGGGTTGAGTTTATAAGGGATTCGCACACGCTTAGCAGCCGCACAACAGTCTTAAAATCTAAGAGAGAAACTCGAACCCTAGAGAGAAACTCGAACCCTAGAGAGAAAGCTGAGATAGTTTGTCGTGAGAGGAGATCGGATTCGTAAATGTGTATGCGAGTTGTAAGCGTTTCTCCCTACTGATTTTGTTGTTTTGATTCGGTCAAAGTGTTGTTTCTGATTGGATTAGTTTGGATCCATGGCAGAGAGAGAAAGATCCATCGAGAATTGAGATCCCTAAGTCGGATCTCATTGAAATTGCTAAAAGTAAGGGCTTTATCGTTTTGTGATTTGCGTTTTGTGTAGGATCCATTTTGTTTAGTGGTTTGCTGTGTTGTTGTTAAGGTTTGCGTGAGCTGTAAGTGATGTTGTGGTGAGATTTGGTTGGTGTTGAGTCCGATCTTGTCATCGTCTGGTAAGGAAATCCTTTCTGGTTTTCTTTTAGCGGTTGGGTCCGTGGAGATCATTGGATCTGATCTCTGATCGTTTATAGTACATGATAGGGTTCACGTGAGTTGTTGTAGTTATTGTAGTAGGTTCGGATTTGTCATCCAAGACCCTAGCTGTTCACCGTTTGGTAAGTGGATCCGTTAAGGACCAGATTTAACGATCCGTGTAGATCGTTTGGAGTTTTGTGTGTTGATGATCAGTTTTTGTGATTTAGGGAGTGATTCTCATGTGTTGGCGAGTGTGATCAGAGTAGATCTAAGCTGTTGAGAAACTCGATCTAAAACTCTAAGGTGAGTGCGTGACCGTGGTTACATGGATAGGATCGTTTAAGTGTATAAGGTTGTTAGTCTTGATTGTTTGAATGGTTTTGATTGATTTTGTGTGCTACTTATCATGTTGTTGTCCTTGTCATGATGCTGATAACGTGATTTGGATCCATTCTATGTTGTTACAATCTTGATTTGTTGTTATATACTTGATCGTTTTATACTGTAGCCGAGTGAGACGAGAGGACCGCATAACTAAGCAATTTCGATTGCTTATGTATCCCAAAATTGGATATAGGTAAAGATAAGGTTGATTGAGGAGCGTGTGGGGCAAGAGTCGCTGGAGTTGATTGGATGGTTTTCGAGGTTTTAATTATTTTTGAACTTGTCGTTGTTGTTGTGGATTGAAATTGATACAATTAGAGCAAGAGATCTTTTTGTATTAGCTGAGTAAGTTGTTTTGCTCACTTTTGTTGAACTCGTTATGCATGAATAAAGATGGTTTGCTGAACAGTTGTGCTGTGTTGTTAAGTTGAAATTGATTAAAATTTGTACTTAGCTGGACAAGTAGAATTTTAGTCAGGTAATGCTCACGTCCGTATAGGAAATTGTGGGTGGGGCTATTGCAAACCCGTCCGTGTCGTTGGGCACCTCGGAGTCGGACCAATTCTAGCCTCAACGTAAGACCTTGTTTTTCATTTATTTTTTGTTTCTTTTATTTTTATTTCTATTTTCTATCGTATGTATTGTTTAAGATATCGTTTCTTTGATTTGTTTCCACCGAGACGGTGAAAAATAAGTCTGGGAGAGGCATCGTAAACCTCTAACTTTCCATGTTTTTCTTTTGTTTTTATTTTGAAATTTTGATGTATTTTCTTCTTATGCTTTTATTTTTCATTTAGGACTTATGAATTATTGTACACGTTTTTCCTTAGCCGTGGTTCAATAACTCATGGCAAGATTTTTAGTTAGGCAACAATTTTGAACTTTACGGATATATTATCTATGCTAATCTTTTTATGCTTTTTGAGAATTAGTAAGTAGGTTTGAGCGGGAAAATTGGAAAACCCATAAGTGGATCAACGAACCCCAAAAGAACCATTTCTTCGGAGACTTGGATGACTCAGAATTGACTACTCACCTTAATGAATGTAAACCTTCTCGGTTTGGAGCCTGAGAGACATCAGATGTGACACCTCTATGAGATCCTGCAAGGTACGTCTAAGTAAGTATGATTCCCCTCTTCCTTCCTTTTAATAAGAAAAAAAAAAAGAAAAAGAAAAGAAAAGAAAGAAAAGAAAAGGATATAAGTAACAAAGAAATGAACCGGGTGTTGGAAGCTACCACTTTTAACATTCGTGTTTCATGGTAACCTTTCCTAAGGAAAGGAAAGAGATGGAACAAAAGGCGATCGATAAAAAAAAATGATACCCTAGAAAAGTAGGGAAAAATCGATCAACCTTGAAGTGAGAAAAGGAAAAGGGAAGGAATTGTACTAAGATGACCTTGAGCTTAAAGAAATCCGAAAGAGTAAGTGCTCATGTTTTTTGATCGATAGTTCCAAGTCGAGATATCATGTTTAAACTGAATAAGGGGAGTCAACAAAGAGGAGTCTAAGCTCGACGATGGATGTGGCTCCGAATTAAGGTAACTTGCTATGCTTATGCTAAAGTACATGTAGTACGTTTAGAGCTATTTCTATCTCATTTAGTTGAAAGTTGTTGGTACGATAAGGTAATGTATGGTAACGATCAATATAGATATGGTAGAATCTCTCCACTAGTTTAGCCTTTGTTTGCTTGAGGACAAGCAAAGAGATAAGTCTGGAGGAGTTGATAACAATCATATTTACATGTTTTTATGCATTCATATAGATTAGTTTTGTACGTTCTAGTTAGTATTTAATATCGTTTTGGTGCATCTACATATGTTTATGTATTTATAGGTACTTGGAAAATAACACAAGTATTTGAGGCATTTTGAGCATACTTAAGAGCCATACAAGATGACGGAGTCACCCACTTCAATCACGAACGATTATAGAAGATTTCCTAAAGAAACATGCCGAGCATCGACCACAACATCGACCGTACAGGGTCGATGCCTTTCCAGAGCAACTTATCGATGCTGAAGACAGAGTACATCGACGTGAGCATCGACCAGGCTTGATCGATGCAATCCTTGGAGCTTTCACATCAACCATGGGCATTGACCATACACAATAGAGAAACACATCAAAACTCCTTGTTCTTAAGTTTTATTCATCATATTACGTTAGTTCTTCATCTTGTTATTGCTTTACTTTATTTACAACTTTTGTTTATTGTTTATCATGTCTTCCTTCTCATATCATGTTGTTACCCTTGGATCGATGATGGGATCTACTAATTAGAGATTGATGTTTTGTGCTCTTAACTGATTGGCTACCTTGTATGTGTTCTTAAGGCTAGATCTACCCCCATGGGAGTGGTCTAAGAGCTTGGTCTAATCCAGTAGGTGTGGCCAAGTGTTTAGGAAATTCTCTATACCACGAGAGTGGATAGAAGTTTCGGATCTACATACTTAGAATTCTAGTTAATCGATAAATCTATTTTTACGAGCTTATCTAAATTAGCCCTGATCTAGTTAGTTTAGCATCTTAGAGTCTTGATGCCACGAGAGTGGATTAAGATTTCGAAATTTAGCATGTCAAAAGCCCGACTACTCTGTAAAATTACAGTAGATAGTTGAGCCGGTTAATAGAGATCGTTCTCAATGCTTGTAGAGCACCACGAAAGTGGGTTTTACAGAGGGATTAACATACCACGAGAGTGGACTAATCTATATACGAAATATCTAGACCGACAGGTATCGACAAAATGGTTAAAGAACATCATTTCTCTTGTTGGAAGATTTTCTGAAATCGTTCTCATTCACCCTTGAGATCGTTTACTAAATAATTGTTTAAGCTTTTATTTAATTACACGTTATTTATCTTTAATTTAATTATTGTTTATTACATCGTCATTTAATTGTTTATTGCTTAATTAATTATCATTTATTTATTTTACGTATTTTAGAACTTAGAAACAAACCCCCCAAAACTTTATAATTCACCTAGATTATAATTATTCTTTTATTCTTTGTGTAGTTATTCTCAGTCTCTATAGATCGATCACGTACATACTACAATTTCATAACTGTGCACTTGTAGTAACAACGGGTTAAACTCTCGAGACTACTCGCTAGTAGCACTCGGGTGAAACCTATGAAGAGGTAAACAATCCTCCCTATCAAATTGCCTAAGAGATTAAGATTCAAGTCGAAAACGGTATAGATGTGGTAGTGGAGTATGAGTATCTTTGGTTGCCTCCACAGTGTAATAACTGTTATAGTTAGGGCCATTTTCGAGAAACTTGTCGGCATTCTCTGTTATTTGCAACTGCGACATCGCAGATCCCCGCTCCGATATGTGAGCTTGCAAATGTAACTCAAATAATAGGAGCTACGGTTGAAGAAGCTTCTGATTTAGTGCATACTACGGTAATTGATGCATATAACTGTAACACCAGTGTTCCGAAATTGATTTTTTTTAAAAATCAAATCGGGTTGATTTGCGATTTTGTAAAGCTTGTGGTTGATTTTTTAAAAATTCAAAAGAGGAGGAATTTGAGTTTAAAAGCAGAAATCTTAGGATGAATTAAGGGCTGTGATTGATTTAATGTAAGGGTTAGAATTAATCAATCCTACTAATCTTTTATCTCAATGCCTATTGGTTGAAACTAAAAAGAAAAACCCTAGCCTATTTGTTTTGAAGGAATCGATCCTTGAGCCTTTTTTTATAAGCTCTCCAGCACCTCCTTCATCATAAAATCAACTTGTGATTTTTGTTCTTGAGCTTTAAAGAATCTGATCAAAAACTGAGCCCTTTCCTTTATCCTTTCATCTTATTCAATCAAGGTGAGTGTGTGACCATGAGATAAATGTTTACATCTCGATTTTCTGAGATGTTTATGCTTATGTAGATCCAAGTTTTGGTGATGATATTGATGTTTTGTGTCTCTTTGGGTGATTGGTATCTCTTGTATAGATTTGTTATGATTTTTTTTCTCTATATGTTTAATCTCGTGAGATGAGAGAATCCACTCACTAAGTATTTTAGATACTTATGTATCGACTCGTTGATGCAGGTAAAGAGTAGTTGAAAGTTGGAGAATCATGGCAAGGAGAGGAGTGGTGGTTCTAGGGATTGATTAAGGTGCATTTTTTCTTTGGGGACCGTTCACTGTTCATTGCGATTACTGTTCATAGGACTGTTCATTGTGTTACTGTTTTGTCGTTTACTGTTAATCGGATTTACTGTTCATCATTGTTAGAATTTAGAATATTCTATTTGATTGGTTTAAATTAAAAGAGAATATAATTTGTTGAAGCGGTTAAGTTAACAAAGATTGATTTTAGGAAAAAGTTGGTTTAAATCAATTGAGTGGGTTTAATTAAGTGGTTAGAGTTTGTTAATTAGGAAATAATAAATAATATTTATGGGAATATTTTTTATTTTTTTTTATAATAATAATAAATTTGGGTGCGGTTCTTTCAATAACTCTAGTAATCCAAATGATCACACTGAAATTTCTCTCAATGATCAAACTGATGGGAGTGGTGGTAATCTTATGGTTATTGTTAACGTTTCTCCTCTCCGGTTGATTCGTCGTGGTGAGGTTATGCCTTCGTCACCTAAACGACAATGTGGTAAAGCTGAAGTTGTTGTGTCTATAATCGACGTTATTGGTGTTTCAAAGTATACTCAACCTTCAGAGGCAAGGTATGATGCAAGCTGGATCTCGCCAGCAAAAATTGGTCGAAAACTCACTCCAGCAAAAACGTTAAATGATGGAGTTGATGTTGCTTCTAGATTTGATGTTTTGGCAGTTGAAGGAGTCCTAAGCGAAGTAGGTATTTGAGGTGGTAAGGATGCTGAATGCAACCTCGATCAAGTGTCAGCACATAATGTACACGACTCAATTCTAAATCTTGGAACTCGGCTTATCACACGCCGTTCAACAAGGTCACAAGTTTCGGCTCAACACAAGGCTCTCCTAAGTGTTGCAAGCAAACGGAATACTAAAAAAAAAATTTAATGGGTGGTTTTTTCTGGAATGTTAGGTGGCTGAACAAGCAGAGTAAACATCATATTATTCGTCGTTGGCTTTCTAAAAGTTCAATTCAGTTTGGTTGTTTCGTGGAAACGCGAGTGAAGGAGTCTCGTGTTTCCTCGATTCTTTCTACTTTATACCCTGATTGGTCTTTTATTACCAACTATGAACATCATCATCTATGTCGTATGTGTGTGGTGTGGAGTAATAATGTGAGAGTTTCTCTAGTGTACAAGAGAAGTCAATTAATCACTTGTTCAATTCTGCTAAATGGTGTTGATCATGAGTTTCTTTGCACTTTTGTCTATGCTTCAAACTTTGTAGAGGATAGGAGAGATCTCTGGGAGGATTTGCGTAATCAATACTCTTCGCCCATGTTTCAGAATAAGCCTTGGCTTATATGTGAAGATTTTAATGAAATTCTAGAGGTTCATGATCATTCAAATTTTCAGAATGGTGTGGTTTCAGGAATGAGAGATTTCAGGATCTGGTCCAATTTTGTTCGTTTTCGGATCTGGGAGCACAAGGACCTCATTTCACTTCGTCGAATAGGAGAGGAGAAGAGCTTGTTTGTAAGAAGTTGGACTAGTTTCTGATCAATGATGCATGGTCAGCGGTTTTTATGGATTCTTATTCAGTTTTTGAATCAGGGGGTTGTTTTGATCACCTGAGAGGAAGATTAAGTTTGAGTTCGAATTCACAGCATGTTCGCGAGCCATTCAAATTTTCTAACGTTCTAGCGACGCTGCCTTAGTTCCGAGAACGAGTTGGAGGTTTTTGGCAATCGACAACACCACTCTTTGTTTCTACTTCATCCATATATCGATTCTCTAGAGGAGTTTGAGAAGGTTTTTAAGTTTGGGAAGGAAAAGGTTAGAAAATCTGTCCCAACGTACGAAAGAACCTAAAAGATTTATCTGCTTGTATATCTACTCCGTTTCTTAATAAATAGTTAATACTCTTTTTTCCAAAATTGGTTTTGTTCTAATTGGGTTATCCAACTTTGAATTTTAATGAGGCTACTATTTGTTATCTATAAAGTGTCGGATTCTTTTTTTTCTTTCAGCTTTAAGATGTATTCATTGTAAAAACGTTTATTTTTTGTTCTGAATATAATTTAACATTCATATAAAAAAACAAAATTATGATATTACTCTGAATAAAATTATGATGTTATTTATAGTTAAATTTATTTTCTTAGTTATTAATTATATACTATCAATATAATCAAAGTAAAACGTTTCATTCGCTATAACTTTTAATCAAAGTTTATAGGCAGCGGATGAAACAATTTACTTTGATTAAAATTTATGGTATAAGATTTATAACCAAGAAAATAAATTTAATTATAAATAACATCATAATTTTAGTCAAAGAATACATAAATACTCACAGCTTCATCCGCTAATATCATTTCAATGGATTTCACCATAGTTGATAGAATATTGCCTACAAACATGAATAATCTTAACTTTGGATACGCCAAATTTTTTGTTTCAGGTCTTTCAAGGGTGCGAAAGGAAGAGGAGCATCTACATCTTCTCTTTCTTAGTGAAGCAACTTTTTTCTCCGAATACAAGGTAATGCCTCACAACTAATAAAAATCTTTATTTATATGCATATAGATAGAGTCGGTTTTCCAAGATTACAATCCAAGTAATATCTTGGAGATCAAGTAAATAATATTTATTACAATTTATTACTTATTAGGAAAATTATTTTCATCCACTTTCCAAAATTAGTTTTCCGTTATCAGATCAATTAGATGTCACTGTTTTGGAATATTTTTTTGTTTGTGCTTAAAAAAAAATTGTGTGTTATGATTTGCTTTTTTTTGTGAAGATTTTTTAATTAGGTTTGAAAGGTTGCAATTTTAATGTCAATAGTTTTGCAAAATTTCAAAAAATTTTAAAAGATCTGTTTCTGTTTTATTCTTTTAAAGATTGTGCATTTAATGCGATAAATATGAGATTGTATTTTATTATTGGAATGTGACTGATATCTTGATGATTTCTTTTTGCTATCTTTAAATATTTGTGATTAATTTTACAGGATCATCACGATCTTAGTCGATGGAATGTACGGTCAAGATTTAATATTAAAAACTGGATCAATTATGTGGGTCATATTACCGTGTGTTTATCCAATTAACCAGGATAATTCAATTAACAATAGTACCCTTATTGAGATATTAGAATTTGTTTTCAGGAAGATTAATTTGTAATGGCATTGTAATGTAATTATTAACAACTTTTAGGTTATATTCTTATTTGTATTTCTGGATTAATATTAGTAGGATAAAGCTTGTAATTCTTAACAGAAAATTAGAAAAAAAACTTTTCAAATTTACAAAGTAAAATACTTGCAAGCGTTGCAGAGGAATGGAAATTAGAAGTTCAACACAAACAATCAACGAAGAAATGGGTTAAAACAAGAAAAGAACAAAAAAGGTTAAATAATCTGAAAACAATACTTTACAAAACATATAACATTTGTCTGAATTTTTGGTGTTTTGATGTTTACGGTTATGAAGAATAAAAGACTTGGACGAGAGAGAAACAAAGTATAAAAAAAAACTGAAACTTCTTATTGACTTTCTTGTGTTACACTCGTCACACCAAAACACTCATTACAAAATCAAGACTCAATCTATACTTATACACGTGAACCATTGTGTTTGAAACAACATGAATGTATAATTAATAAACACAACTGTACGAAAGACATTCGTAACTCTTCATAAATAACTAACTTATACAAATGTGATTTTGTATTATACGAGATATGATTATTTCTTCAACATGAATATCTCTCTTGATAATGTTACAAATCAAGATTCTTCTTAGCAGCTACTAATCCCCAACGCTTCGGATACGTTTCTGCAGATGTTCCAAGCTCTCAACTCTACGCATCGAAGCTGTTCTGTTCATCTTGCACCCGATCAAGGCCTTGCTCTTGTTGCCCGAGCTGATGATCTCTGGTGCGGTCACATGGCTGCTTGTGGTGTCTAGAGAATTTGATGTCTCTGAAGGAAGAGAGACAGTTGAAACAATCTGAGGCATAGTGTGGAACATTGGGTTGAACCCTGTGAGTCTCTTCACTGTCTCCTCAGCCATTTTCACCTAAAAACAAACATGTTTTCAACAGTCTTCTACGCGGAGTTTTGGTAGAGATAACTGATAAGAAAATGGTTATTACCTTTGCTCGTAAGGTCTCGATATTGGCTTTCAAAACCCTGTTTTCTACAGCTGCGGCATTAGATGTCTGAGTTACGTCAGTGAGACCCTTCAGGAGCTTCGAATTCTCTACACGCAACTGTGAAACCTAAACGAGATGGAGATTGTAATAAGTCAGCTAAGGAAGTTAGTGGGAAAGAATAAGAATGCAGCGCGATTAACATACTTGTGTCTCTAGCTCACTCAAGTGTGCTTGCTTTCTTCTTCTGGATCGTCTAGCTGATTCCCTATTAGAGAGCATCCTGTAACAAACAAATGTTCATGTTCAAGTCAAGATTTTGTATATTTAAATCCAAGAAAGGATGTAAATTTATTACCTTTTCACGCGTTTAACATTGGTAGGGTTCATATTTGTTTCACCATCAGCTTCTTCTTCATCACCAGAGTGCTCAGATCCACTTGTTATAGCACTGCTCATCATTGGTGTAGCTGATAAATGAGAAACCATACAGATTGGTTCATTGGCATAAGCCCGGAAATTTGGGATTTGTTAATACGCATTTACAAGAATCTTGAAAACAAACAGAACAACTATCAAAAACATCTTAAAAGGCTCATCATAGAGGTACATGAAAAATATCAACACACGCAGTTGCTTCTAAAAATACATACAAGCACACGACTAATCGAATTCAAAATACATCAGAGCATAGTAAAACCTTTAAAAGAAGCTAGAGAGCCTTGTTCTGATGTACTGGATGTATATGCTCCACCATTGTCAGATCTACCAGAAGTATCAAGAGGTTTGATGAAAGATCCCTATCAAGTTTTCAATATTAACACCACAAAATCAATTAACTAAGCAACTAATGAAAAGTATAATCTTAAGGAAGATAATGTTAAATCAACTTTGGAGAAAAGATTAGGTTCAGAAACTCAAATCATATCCCAAAGATCCATAGATCTTTTTACTCCAAAAAGAACAAAACAAGCTTAGTTCTCTGTTTCCAAAAACTCCATCAACTTAATCCCAACCATGTGGGTCGACTCTACAGATCAAAAGGTTTGATTTTTCAGAATTTACAAATAAAAATGTTTGATTTTTAAGCTCAAGGGACTTCTCTAGATCCTGAAGATACTAAAAGTGAAGCGTGAGCAGAGAGTAATTTATAACTTTGTACCCTTTTCATGGCGACAGCAGCACAAGCTAGATTGAGTTTACTCTTCAGAAACGCTCTGTATTCCTCTGAATCTACCGGAACATTCGGAGGAGAAGAGACGGAAACACCACACGACGTCGTCGCAGAATCTCCGGCATTAGTGTCGTCTACGGCGGCGAAGGATTCTTGTATGAAACGTTGGAATGCCCATTCGGAGGCACTGCGATTCATCGCCTTCGTTTCATCTTTTTCCATATTTTGTAGTAGTTTGTTGTTTCTTTATTTAGTTTTTTTTTATTTTCTCTGGTTTCAACTTCTCCTTACAATTTCTTCTTATCCGATTGGGCAGTCTTTGCATTTAATATGTTCTTTTCAATTCTTTTTTTTTTTAATGTTTTTTTGTAGGATTTTAATTATCAGGTTATTACCCTCAATGGCCCCGACAAGAATACTGTATTCCCATTTACACCAAAAGCTTTTGATTGATTCTATTTAGGTCATATTTTATATTGGTTTGTGATAGGTATGGATAAAATATCCTGAACCAAATAATTAAACCGAAACCGATTGGAGAAAAAAATTAGATTGAACTATCCATGTAACCAGAAAACCAAACTTAAACCAAACCAAAAATCAGATGGATATACGAAATACCCAAAATATTAATTATATTTAGACGTGATATAATCCAATTATCCAAAATTACAATAATAAATCGGAAAATAAAATTAGTTTGAACTTGAAATAGCCAAAATACTCAAAATAACCAATATAAATGTAAACTCGAAAATATATTTGTCAAAATTTAACCAAATTTTATTCAAATTTAACCATTTTTTAGATTTTTTCCGGATATTTCGGATATTCAGAACTGAACCAAACCAAATCCGAACAAAAATTCTAAAGTACTCAAATGGATTGAAACCCTTCTATCTGAAATACCCGAAACCAAACTGTATACCTGAATGTCTAGGCTTAATTTGTGACGTAAATAGGTAGAATTTTTGTAACAGAAAAAGCAATAAAAAACATCAAAATAGTTACAAATAATTTTATTTAAAATGATAATATTGTTTTCAGTATTGTTAGTTTTTACTATTTTTATGATTAATAATTATTAAAACGGTAAACTGCTTCCCACATTAGAAAAAAGTTACCAATTAAACATAATGTAAACTCCAACACTAACTCAAGATAGTTCGATGTAGGTGCAAGATACGTAAATACACATTATATATTTTTTTTTTATTTGAGGGTCCAAATTTATTTAAAATAATAATAATATGATTATGCGACTTAAAAAAAAAAACTGAATCATCGATTATTATAAAAAGTTCATCCACTTTTTTCTAATGAATTTAGTCCAACAGTTTGGAAGGTGAAGGATTTTACTTTATTTCGATTAATTAATATGAAATAATATAAATAAATTTATTAATAACATATTAATAATGACAATTGTATTACAAAGTTACTGAACTGATCGTAACTAACATTATCATCAATACAGTATCTTTATTAAACTTCACTGTCTAATTGTTTACACAAATATATATATATATATATATATATATATTTGTAAAGAGATATGTAGGGGCTTCTATCAAAGAAACAAATATATTGGTATAACTAATGAAAACATGAGACTATGAGGAGCTTAAAGTAATATTGTTGATGCTACCACCAAACTACACGTAATAATATTGTTTATGCCTTATTGGATATAATAATAAATTTGTCCAACGCTCTTTGGGTCAAATCCAAGTCAGACTGACGTGGCAAGGGATGTTTTAGTTAATATGAAATTTATTCTGTGTTGCAAAAATATTTGAATATAATAAATAGTATAGTCGTCTTTGTTTTTGTAACTTGCTTCATTTCGTGGGTCCATTTAAATTCCCATTTGCATTTTACACAGGAGGAAAGATACGAGAGGAACATAATATATAGTTTTTAAAAAAGTGAAGTTAGATTAGAGAAATGTACTAAACATATCATTTTTGGATAAGAATCTAACAAAGTTCAAGTTGAACATTTTCGTGGGTCCTTTTAATTTTGCATATATTAATACACCTGTGCAAAATCTCTTTTCGGAAGAATTCTAGTGGGTGAGGAAAAAATAAACACTTCGTTATAATTAAGTATATATTTATAGTTTATTAAAAATGAAATGTATTGCTCTTTTGATGTTAAGTAAAAAATAAAATAAGTAGTGACAGATAAATAGATTATATCTTCAGTATTTAATTGTTGGTCTTTCATGACTTTATGAATTTTATCGGTTAGGTTGCATTTGGATATTTTGGAATGCAAATACAAGACTAACCCCTATTTTCAAAAGTAATCAAATGATTACTTACTCAATAAAGTTGGAAGGAAAAGAGGAGGAATTTTTTTGTTCATTCGTTTACACATCAAATTTTGCAGATGAGAGGAAGTTCCTTTGAGGGGACATGAAGGATCACCATGATTCTCCTCTTTTCCGAAATAAACCATGAATTATAAGTGGTGGCTTCAATGAGATTCTTCAATTAGATGAACATTCTAACTCTTTAGCTTCGGTGGTAACTTTAGGCACGATGGATTTTCAGGAAATAATAGATAATTGTCGATTGTCGGATCTTGCTTATCATGGCCTGAAGTTCACATGGTGTAATAAAAGAGAAGAAGGTTTGATATGCAAAAAGTTGGATCGAGTATTAATGAATGACGAATGGGGTTGTTCTTATCCAAGCTCTTATAATGTATTTGAGGCTTGAGGGTGTTCGGATCATCTACGAGGAAAGATGGTAGCATTCATATTTACATGTTTTCATGCATTCATTTAGTATAGTTTATGCATTCTAATGATCATTTAAGATAATTTTAGTGCATTTGCATGTGTTTGTGTTATTATAGGTACTTGGAGCTAAACTGGTGCTTCTAGAGTGTTTAAGAGCCATAATCAGCCATACGGACGTTAGAGTTACTTGTTCGGGTCAAGAACATCACGGAAAGCTTCTTTGGAAGCTTCACAGAGGGAGAGCACGGTCGATGCCAAGCTGACGACGAGCCACATCAACGCAAGCATCGACCAGGAGTGGTTGATGCACATCCTGAGCCAGAGCATCGACCATACATGGTCGATCCTGACGTTCTGGGCAGAAAAAGAAACTTCCGTTTCTACATGATTCAAGATATGGAAGCTTGGTAAATGCGAATTAGGATCTTCTAGAAGCTTCAGAGGCTCGTGTTCATTGTTTCCAAGGGCCTTAGTACTATATAAACACATGTAGCCTCACTCATAAACAATCTTTTGTCACTTTGACACATTTTCATATCAATAACAGAGTTCTTCTTCTAGGTTTATTTCTTTCTTATGCTTTTTGTTTATTCTTATGCTTTGATTCGTTTATGTTCTTAGTTTAGTTTAGTTTATTGTTTATTTTTTTCTATTCATATGCCCTGTCTCTTCTGTAACCTCGTAGAGAGATAGGAGAGTAAATCCTTTAAACCACGAAGGTGGTGGTCGATGATGGGATCTACTTACTAGGAGTTTTAATTATGTTTGTTTGTTCTTAATCGATCTAACCACTCTATTATGCAATCTTAATGCTAAGTCATATCCCAATGGGACATGCTTAAGGTTATAACCGAATCTAGTATGTGTGGTTATACGAATAGAAGCTCTTAGAGAGTATTAGCTATGGTCGAGTTTGTTGTTTGATAAAGTAACTTAAAGCTAATCTAATTGTGGCCAAGTTAGGTTGTGATCTCAGGAATACATAGTCACGAGAGTGGGATTGTATTCTAGAAATAGATCTATCATTCACTCTTCGTCTTAGACACACTTTAACGCAGTTAATCGTTGGATGGTGTGACATCCCCCAAACGATGCGTCTCTCACACATAAGAATAATCGATGATGGGATTGCGTGTAATGTGTGAAGGTCACCACGAGAGTGGGTGTAGTGACCCTCACCTTTGATCGAAAAATCGGAATTGTCAGACACGGAAATGTCCGAGAGTGGGTAAGTATTTGAGGTGCTTAAGGGAAGCAGCTGAGTGGCGACGTGCTTGGGTTAAGCTAACAAGCAGGCAGCTGGGTGGCGAGTCGCATGTACCAAGCAAGCAAGCTCGCACCTGAGCTGACCCACCTCCGAAGTAAGCTCCATGAGTCATAGCTTGTGTGTCGTTTCCATGGGCGTTTGAGAAACCCTCGATTGAAGTCACGTCCGTCTATAAATACAAGCGGATCCCTCTCATTTTTCGGAGTTGTTGGAAGTCTGAGAGCTGCTAAAATACCGAGAGAAAATAAGAGAAAATCGAGAGAAAAATCGTGAAAGGATCCAAGTGCCGTGAGTCCAATTGTCGAAGCTAAGCGCCGAGTTGCTGTGAATCAGAACGTGAGATAGATCAGTGGTCCTATCGTCGGAAAAACCATAGACTGTGAGTTCGGTTACATGTTTTTAAGCAAGATCGTTGTTATATGAGTTCGGTTTATTGTTCTGTGTTGCATATGATCGGTTTATATGCTTAGTCGTATGCATGTGAGTTCGGATTTAGTATTTTCGTTTTGCAAGGATGATTTCTTAAGTCGGATTTCGTGATTATTTGATGCATATGTTCGGTTAAATATGCATGATTGATGTGATGTTTGATTTTACATCGGTTATTTATGTTGAAATATGCGTATGACGGATTGGATTTCTTAAGAATACATACGGGCTAATGGTTCGCTACCATGGCCGTATGTCGCATGACGATGCGGATAATTGACTGGTTACCGTGAACAACCCGGCAGTCAATTATAGTTCGGATCATTCGGTCATTTGCTTTAGTAGCTGTGGCCGAGTGAAGTAAGATGGGAACGTTCGGGTCACTCGGGTTCTCAATAGTCTTTGTGGCTGAGGCTGAGTGAAGTAAGAGCTGGAACCTTAAGAATTATCTAATTCCGTAGGAAGAGTACAAAACGAGTTTGAGAAAGATTGAGAACTATTCATGAACTRTTTTATACTTGTGATTTTTGGATTGATGTTTGAGTGTTTGTTTRRGRTTTTGCGGGTAATGATATGCATGTTAGGCACCCGTTCTCACTAAGCAAAATAGTTGCTTACGAACTCATTCTTGCAGGTAAGCGTAAGCAGTATGGAAGGGGAAGGAACAATTTTTGGGTGAAGTCGGTGTATAGAATTTAGCTAGCCTTTTGTAAAATTGTATGTTCTAAACTTTGTTGTTTATGTTAGACTTCCGCTGTAGTGTTTTGTACGATAATATGGCCATGTAAATCGGTTTTGTTTTATGAACTTAAGTTTTATAAATAAAGGAAGTTTTTGATAAAAACTTGAGTTCTCGTTAATAGTATTAGCTTAGTCCGAGCGAACTAACTACGAGTTTTTATTCGGGTTGAAAAGCCTCAAATAAAGATAAATAGAAACAGGGCGCCTCGGATGTTCGATTTAAGGTCTCGGACTGGTTTGGGAACCTTGGATCGGATGTCTGGCCGCGTCATAAGTAACGTTTCCGTTCTAGGCGTGAACGGGGGTGTTACAAGGTGGTATCAGAGCATTATTATGATGCTCGTAAGGGACTTAATTTTTGGATTTTATCGAGTAAACGTGTCGCAAAAGGCTATTAGGAAACATTTTCTTTGTTCCTCCTTTTCCTTGCTTAAGTTCTGACCTTGGTTCCTTTTTAGACTATGCCGCCGAGAAGAGCTTACAGGGGGAGTGGACGTTCGTGGGTTAATCCTAGTGTCCCTGTGCTTGAGTCAGACCCATCTGAGAACCCTTCGCCATGCGAGTCCGTCGGACAGACTTTGGGTAACTATGAGTACGAAGTGGATGAGCCAGATATTCGTGACATGAGTGTAAATCAGCAGGATGATGAGGCATCATCAAGTACTGCGGATGGAATGCCGAATCAAGCTGGAGCAGAACCGTCAACCAGAAGGAGAAGTCTGTTCACGAACCTTGTTAAAGGACTAATTGATTGTCTGGATCGCCGTTAGCATCGAACTAGTTCAAGTCATTCCGCTTTAGAGCCGGACTTTTTGAAGATAGTTAGAATGATGAAGACATTGGGGACGGAGAGATTTGAAGGTAGCACAGACCCCTTTGTAGCTGATGCATGGATAAAGAACTTAGAGAAATTTTTTGATGCTACACGATGTCCAGAAGCCTTTAAGAAGGATGTTGCTAATTATTACTTGGATAAGGATGCGGTAAATTGGTGGAAAGCATTAGAGAGGCGTTTCGGAGGGTACTCCACCAGATACACATGGACTGAATTTCGTAACGAGTTTATGAGGAAGTACTTCCCTCCGGAAGCTCGGGACCGGGTGGAGATTCAGTACTTTGGGCTCACACAGGGTGATCGAAGTGTTCGGGATTATGAGGCAGAATTCACTCGCCTCCGTTAGTACGCGAGTTACACATGGGGTGATGAGCCTTCGACTGCCCGAAAGTTCCTGCATGGGTTACGACCAGAGATTTGGAGTCGTTTACAAGAAGTGGAGTTCACGGATCTGACTACCTTGGTGGAACGAGCCGTCAACGTGGAGGCGGGACTGGCAGCAGAATGAAGGAAAGCTGTGAGAACTAGTGGGACTCGTGATGCGGGGAACCAGAAAAATTTTACTCCCAATGACCGGGGTAAGAACACAAGGATATCAGTGAGGCCCGTTGGTCAGTTGCGGACCTGTTACACATGTGGTCAGCAAGGGCACACGGCCGCATTTTGTATAAACGCTATGCCAAATGGTCAGCGCCTAGACATAGTGTGTTTTACTTGTAATGGAAGGGGACATTACGCGACCTCTTGTCCTCAGAGACAGACGCAACAAACGTACCAGCCCTTGGCTATTTAGCCGCCTATGAACCATCCTGCCCTAGGACCCATGCCTAAGAAGCAGGCAACGCCAGGCCGAGTTTATGCGTTAGGTAGTGCGAAACCTGAACCATCATGTCCTCCTAAGGGACCCATTGCAGGTATGTTGGGTTTTTGACCTTATGATTGAATTGATACATTATGTTTACTTGATGATTGAATGCATATAGAATAAAGAACATATTAAATCGATGGATATTAGGAACTTTGCGTGTTGGTGGTATTCTTGTGCATGTGTTGTTTGATTCGGGTGCGACACATAGTTTTGTGTCACCTGAAGTAGTGAGGAGTTTCCAGGTAACCTTTACGATAGTGAATGTGAGAATGCCAATTAGAACACCCGGAGATCAAATCCTCCATGCCACAAGCAGTGTGTTGGGAGTTCCTATCATCATCGGAGAGATTGAATTCTCAGCAAACCTGTTAGTTACTCCGCTAGCTCACCATGAAGTGATTTTGGGGATGGATTGGTTATCTAGTTATCAAGCACGTTTGGAATGTGGTAAAGGCAGAGTTTTGTTGGAAAAAGATGGGCATCCAGTTGTCTCCTTTGGTGGGTTTTGTTCAAGTCTTGGAATAGCCGTTGTGTCAGCATTAAGAGCTGAGAAAGAGCTACGTTGTGGAGAAGCTTACTTGATTACCTTAACCATGATTGATGACGGTGTAGAAGAAGAGCCAAAGTTAGAAGAAATTCAAGTGGTTCGGGAATTTCAGGATGTATTCCAACCCTTGGAAGGAGTACCTCTGCCTCGCTCTAATCCCTTCACCATTGCTCTTGAGCCAGGCGTGGTACCAATAGCCAAAACACCATATAGAATGGCACCGGCAGAAATGGCAGAACTTAAGAAACAATTGGAAGACCTTACCGAGAAAGGCTTGATCCGACCAAGTTCTTCGCCATGGGGAGCTCCGGTCCTGTTCGTGAAAAAGAAGGATGGGAGTATGCGGTTATGTATTGATTATCAGGGAATCAATAACGTAACGATCAAATATAAGTATCCACTTTCGAGGATATATGAATTGATGGATCAGTTGTAAGGTGCTAAGTTATTCTCCAAGATTGACCTTGCTTCGGGCTACCATTATATTTCAATCGCGGAGGATGATGTTGAGAGGACCGCATTTAGGACAAGGTACGGACATTATGAGTTTGTGGTAATGCCGTTTGGCTTGACAAATGCGTCTGCAGCTTTCATGAGATTAATGAATGAAGTATTCCAGGAGTACTTAGACGAGTTTGTAATCATTTTCATCGATGACATTCTTATCTACTCACGAAGTGCCGAAGAGCATGAAAGGCATTTAAGACTGGTGTTGAATCGGTTAAGAGAACAAAAGTGATTCGCTAAGTTCAGTAAATGCAAGTTCTGGAAAAAGGAAATTGGGTTCTTAGACCATCGAGTATCGGAACATGGCGTATCTGCTGATCCAGAGAAGATTGCTGTCATCAAGGATTGGCCCCAACCAACCAATGTCACGAAAGTACGAAGCTTTTTGGGTTTGGCTGGATACTACCGTAAGTTTGTGAAATTTTTTGCTACTCGGGCCAAGCCGTTAACTCGTTTGACGGGAAAAGGAGTCAAGTTTCAGTGGGATGCCGAGGCAGCAAATGCGTTTGAGTAGTTAAAGAAAGCGTTGATCACTGCTCCTATTTTAGTTCTCCCTGAACCTCACCAGCCTTACACGGTGTATACGGACGCATCTCGAGTAGGATTGGGTTGTGTGTTGATGCAGAACGGGAAGGTCATTGCCTATGCATCGCGTCAGTTAAAAAAGCATGAAGAAAACTACCCCACTCATGACTTGGAGATGGCCGCAGTAGTTTTTGCATTGAAGATATGGAGGTCGTATCTTTATGGAGAAAGTGTTGAAGTACTTACGGATCATCAAAATCTTAAGTACCTGTTCACTCAACCGGAATTGAACTTGAGGCAGCGGAGATGGATGGAGTTCATTGCAGATTACGATTTAAAGATCTTTTACCATCCCGGAAAAGCAAATGTGGTGGCGGATGCTCTAAGTTGTCGACGAGCAACTATGAACATTGAGAAAGATGTGGAAGCCTTAGCCGCTGCATTGAAGATGGTGAGTCTAACGGCACTAGAAGGCGAATCCAGTGAGCCGTTGGGACTTCAAGCTGTGAACCAAGCAGGTTTAATTCAAAGGATCCAAGATGAATAGTACGAAGATACGAACCTAAAGAAGATCATAGAAGAGTTGAAAAATGTCTATGGAAGAAATGAGAGTGGTTACAACTTAGCCGCCAGTGGAATTTTGTTGTTGAATGGAAGGATTACAGTTCCCGCCGGAAAGGAGTTAAGGAAAGAAATTCTGAGAATGGCGCATCACTCATTGCTTAGTATTCATCCAGGAAGTACCAAAATGTATCGGGACATTAGACGGTACTATCACTGGCCGGGAATGAAGAGATCCGTAGCGCAGTGGGTAGCTCAGTGTCAGACTTGTCAGTTAGTTAAGGTGGAACATTAATTACCGGGAGGATTGTTACAAAGCTTACCGATCCCAGAATGGAAATGGGAAGCCGTTGCGATGGATTTTATAACCGGACTACCAATCGCACCAGGAAGAGGAAACGATGCTATTTGGGTAATAGTCGATCGTTTAACTAAGTCTACGCATCTTCTCCCGATAAAAGTGGAAGATAAGTTCGAAACTCTAGCCAAGATGTACATAAAGGAAATTGTTAGACTCCATGGAGTACCAGCAAACATCGTGTCTGATCGAGATCCTGAAACAGATAGGCAGATCCATGGAGTACTGGAAAGTTTTGGCGTGCATTTCAGGATGCCTTAGGAACTGAATTACATATTAGCACAGCCTTCCATCCTGAAACAGATAGGCAGATAGAACGGACCATACGAACCATCGAAGACATGCTCCGGATGTGCATGTTAGATTGGGCCGGAATGTGGGAGCAACACTTACCTTTGGTGGAATTCTCTTATAACAATAATTTTCATTCCAGTATCGGCATGTCACCTTATGAAGCTTTGTATGGACGGTCGTGCCGAACACCAGTGTGTTAGACCGAAGTGGGTGAAAGAAAAATGTTTGGGACCGATATAGTGGATGAGACTACAGAGAAAATCAGAACGGTTCGAAAGAATATGAAGATAGCTCAAGACCGTCAGAAAAAGTATGCTGATCGAGAATCGAAGAGAAGTAGTGTTTGAAGTCGGAGGTGGGTATACTTGAAAGTAGCGACAGAAGGGAAAAACCGATTCGGAAAATCGGAGTGGCTGCCGATTTGTAGGACCTTATAGCTGGGAACTTTAGAACTTGTTTATATGTATGCTACACATCGGGGACCCAGGGACCGGAGATAGAACCTCAAGGATAGAAGAACTTCGTCCAACATGCTTGAAGGACCAATACATACAGGAGAGCAGTCGAGACTAAGAGCCGAAAGATTCATCAAATCCGTCTTTTGGGAAAACAGAATGGAATTGGTGACAGGAAGGCAGAAGATGTTCTTTAATGAATCTTGAAACTTCCAAGAATTGGGAATTCTAATAAGAGGAGAATGTAGTGACCCTCTGCTTGATAAAAATCGGAATTGTCGGACACGGAAATGTGGCTAAGTATTTGAGGTGCTTACGGGGAAGCAGCTGAGTGGTAAGCTAACAAGGCAGCTGGGTGGCGAGTCGCATGTACCAAGCAAGCTCACTGAGCTGACCCACCTCAGAAGCTCTCATAGTCGTATTGGTTTCCATGGGCGTTTGAGAAACCCTCAGGTCAAAATCTGGCGGATCCCTCTCATTTTTGGAGTTGTTGGACGTCTGAGGCTGCCAAATAGAGAGAGAATAAAGAAAATCGAGAGAAAAAAGAAAGTCAAGTGTCAATTATCTATGAGTTCTTATGAATCAGAGCATTAGGGAGTGATCGTGTGCTATCGTCGGAAAACCATAGGTGAGTTCAGTTACATGTTCTTAAGCAAGATTGTTGTTATATGAGTTCGGTTTCTTGTTAGTGTTGCATATGATCGGTTTATGTGCTTAATGTATGCATGTGAGTTCGGATTCGTTTTGAGGATGATTTCTTAAGTCGGATTGTGATTATTTGATGCATATGTTGGTTAAATATGCATGATTGATGTGGTGTTTGATTTTACAGAGTTATTTATGTGAAAATATCGTATGAGTTGGATTTCTTAAGAATACTACGGGCTAATGGTTGCTACCATGCCGTATATCATGACGATGCGGATAATTGACTTTGGTGAAACCCGTGCAGTCAATTATAGTTCGGATCACTCGGTCATTTGCTTAGGCAGAAGTAAGGAGCGTTCGGGTCAGGGTTCTCAATATCCTTTGTGGCTGAGGCCGTGAAGTAAGCTGGAACCTTAAGAATTATCAATTCGCGGAAGAGTACAAAACGAGTTTGAGAAAGATTGAGAACTATTCATGAACTATTTTATACTTGTGATTTTTGGATTGATGTTTGAGTGTTTGTTTGAGATTTTGCGGGTAATGATATGCATGTTAGGCACCCGTTCTCACTAAGCAAAATAGTTGCTTACGAACTCATTCTTGCAGGTAAGCGTAAGCAGTAAGGAAGGGGAAGGAACAATTTTTGGGTGAAGTCGGTGTATAGAATTTAGCTAGCCTTTTGTAAAATTGTATGTTCTGAACTTTGTTGTTTATTTTAGACTTCCGCTGTAGCGTTTGGTACGATAGTATGGCCATGTAAATCGGTTTTATTGTATGAACTTAAGTTTTATAAATAAAAGGAAGTTTTTGTTAAAAACTTGAGTTTCCTTTAATGGTATTAGCTTTTTCCGAGCGAACTAACTACGAGTTTTTATTCGGGTTGAAAAGCCTCGAATAAAGATAAGTAGGAACAGGGCGCCTCGGTTGTTCGGTCTAAGGTCTTGGACTGGTTTGGGAACCTTGGATCGGATGTCTGGCCGCGTCATAAGTAACGTTTCTGTTCTAGGCGTGAACGGGGGTGTTATAGTGGGCCTGACATAGTGACTAACATACCACGAGAGTGGACTAGCCTAACTTTTATATCTCTAGATTGACAAACATAAACTAAAAAGATAGAACATAAATCCTATAATTTAGATTTACTATAAATCGACTATCACCTAATTCTCTGTAAATATTTATTCATGTTATTTATATTTATGTTATTTATTTGATGCAATTTATTTGTTATTATTTACTTATGTAATTTAATTTATGTTATTTATTTTCTGTCATTTAATTTATGCAATTTAATTCAGTAATTTAATTATGCAGTAGTTTAGTATTTTATTTATTGTTTTATTTATTTTATTGCATATTAGTTCTAGACACAACCCCTCTCTTATATTATTTTGCCTAGATTAGATCTGCATTTGCATTCTCTGTACGTTATTATATTCTCTCTGTGGATCGATCCCGTATTAGTACAATTGCATTGACTTGACTTATCTTGAGAAACTACTCTCGTAAATAGAGGCTCGGGTGAAACCTGAGAGAGAGGAAAGCCTAACAACAATCCTCTCTGCCATCAAAGGATAATGTTAGAGGCTAAAGCAAGAGGAGGGAAAACCCGTTTAAATTTGTAAATGTGCTTACTACGCTACCCGGATTTAAATCGGTTGTTGAGGATAATTGGAAGCTGCTCGTAAGAGGACAATTAGTTATCATCCGAAATGCAAAAATATAAATATAGCACATTTGTGTTTTGCTGATGATTTGTTGGTTATTGTTGATGGGAAGAAAAGATTAATTGAAGGGGTGATTGGAGTTTTTGATAAATTTGCAGATATATCGAGGCTACACATTAGTCTTTAATAATCTACTCTATACGTGGCTGGAATGAAAGAGAGTGAACATCAGGATATTTAGAACAGTTTTCCGTTAGCTGAAGGGAAGCTACCAGTACGGTATTTGGGGCTTTGTTTACTTACAAAGCGGATGTGTTCACTGGATTATGCTTCATTGTTGGATAAAATACGATCAAAAATAATATCTTGGACTGGTCGTACTTTCCTATGCAGGCCGGCTACAACTAGTTCAGTCTGTTCTCGCTAGTCTAATGAATTTCAGGATTTTGACATTTAGACTCCCCAAGCAATGTATTGAAGAGGTAAACAATTTCTGCTCCGCTTTTCTCTGATCAGAACCTGATCTTAATCCTAGAAAAGCAAAGATGGCATGGTAAAATGTTTGTAAGCCAAAGTATGAAGGTGGATTGTGAATTAAAAATTTGTTTGAAGCGAAAAAAGTAAGTACTTTGAAACTCATTTAGAGGATTACATCTTTTCAGCCATCTTTGTGGGTCTATGAACCTATCTAATTCGTAAAGACTCATTCTAGGCAATCAAAAAAAAACAACGATGGGTTCATGTATGTGGAAGAAATTATTAAAGTTACGACCAATAGCCAAGACATTTCATCGAGTGGAGACTCATAGTGGTTTATCGGCCTCTTTTTGGTACAATTGCTGGTCAGAAAAAGGGAGGTTAATTGTTCTACTGGAGGACAGAGGAGTAATCGATCTAGGCATCTCTCTAGATGCTACAGTTAATAACGCTGTTCAAAATCTTTGGCTTCAACGACATAGAACTGACTTGCTGAACAGTGTAGTGGCGAAAGTTAGGGACTTATCACATCAACTACAAAATGATTCATAGGACATACAGCTTTCCCGAAGGTTAGCTAACAAGTTCAAGGAGGATTTTAAAACGAAATCAACATGGGAGCTAACTCGTTGTTCTTCCTCTCGTAAGATTTGGAGTGAAGGTATATGCGTACTCAACATCAAAGTATAGTTTCCTCTCTTGGCTAGATGTTCAAGATCGTCTCTCCATAGGAAGCCGAATCGGAGACTATAATACGAGACAGAGAACAAGTTGTATCTTCTGTGATTGTTTAATAGAAACAAGAGCTTTTCTTAATGAAAACACATGGACATATAGGATTGTTTACATATCCCTTTTTAATAAATACTCACTGAGACGATTACACCATATTCGTCCAGATTGTTTTAGCCCATATAATGATCTTTGTAATTTTATCGCATACAACTCCTTGGGTTTAGAACTTAATACTTCTAGCATTTTAAATACATCAGGGATTCTCATATAGATATTCATATCTAATGATCCATATAGATAGACTGTAACAACATCCATGAGATGCATTTCTAAATTTTCATTTACAGGGAGACTCATCAGGAAACTAAAGGTAATTGTGTCCATAACGGGAGAATACCTTTCTTCGTAATCAATTATGTGTCTTTGAGAAAAACCTTGAGCCACAAGATGAGCTTTATATCTCATAATCTCATTTTGCTCATTTTGGTTTCGAAAGAATACCCATTTATATCCGACCAGTCTCAAAACTTTAGGTGTGAGTACGATATGTTCGAATACATTTCGCTTATTGAGCGAATCAAGTTCAACTTGCATAGCACCCTTTCATTTTAGCTAGTCATGACTTTTTGACATTCATGTACAGACTTTGACTATGGATCTTCGCTTTCGTAATCTATTTCCTTTCATAGAAGATATGTGAAAACATCATTAATGTCATCATTCAAACTTCGATTCCATATCTTTCTATTATGAATATAATTTATGGAAATTTTATGATTTTCCTCAGAATCATGGTGTTTAACATTATTATTAGTCTCACATTTTGTTTTTTTTTTTTCTAAAATACGGTGGTTTTTTGGAATCATCATGCTTTTCAGCTTCTTTTTCGTTTTCTAGGATTCTAATACTTATAACCAACATGCATACCACGCTTCAAGCGTGTTTTAGACTCATGTGTATCATCTGATTTTTTTATGTTCACGTGGTATTTCGATTCAAGCATGATTATTTGCAGCTGTTATATTTTATTTGATTACCGTTTTGGTATCGCAAATATATCAGGCAGCTGATTTGCAATACTCTGCAAATACATAATTCGTCGAACTTTAAATTATGAATATTTTGTAGGAGGATCAATGTGTAAAAGAGATGGTACACACCATTTGATATATTTTCGTATTTTTTATTCTCTCCCCTAGAAGCGAAATACTTTCTCATCAAAACGTGTAGTAAAGACACCACCAATATGTGGTTATGATGGAGAATCAAAACCGATATATATTTCAAATCTTCTTTGTGGTCTCATCTTTGTACATTGTGGTGGTACTATAGGCACATATACCGCACAAAAGAAATTGTTAGATGAGAAATATTTAGTTCTCGACCAAACACTAACTTTAATAAAGAATATTTATGATACACACTTGGTCTTATCCGAATAAGTACTTCTGCATGTAATATAGAGTTTTGATCTCATGACCAACGGTCTTGCAATCAATTGCAGAAATTTAATCAGTGATTCTGCCAATCCATTTTGTGTATGGACATGGACTATTGGATGTTCAACATCAATTCTAGTTACCATAAATAATCATTAAAGGTTTTTGATGTTAATTCACCAGCGTTGTCTAGTCTAACTATTTTAATAGGATAATCAAGAAACTGAGGCTGCAGTTTGAGTTAAAAATCTCGCAAATGCTAAATTTTGAGATGATAATAGACAAACATATGACCATGTACTTGATGCATCAATTAATACTATAAAATAGTAGAATGGTCCACATGGTAGATGTATTGGTCCACAAATATCGACTTGAATTTGCTCAAGAAACTTTGGCGATTCTTTATCAATTTTGGTTGGCGATGTCCGTGTGATTAATTTTCCAAGAGAACACGCTACACATGTCATTTTACTCCCATGATATATCTCTTGGGATTTTAGGGAGGAAATCTGAATTTTCTATAATTTTTTGCACCATTGCGGTGCCCGGGTGACCAAAGCGATCATGCCATAATACGATATCTTATGTATTTATTATCATCACAAGATGCGACTCTATCACATCTATATATGTGTGATGCAAACCAAAAGGAAGCCTTAGTAGTACTTTTAAAATAACTATTTCTCCCGATTCATCGGAAAATATACATATATACTTTTTTCCATTCCCAGTCGGAGATCCGACTGAGTATCAAATTTTTGAAGATATGTCTTTCAAGATCAACAAATTCCATTTTGAATTTTGAATACAACGCGTTATTAATGAAAAATTTCATTCCATTAGGCGAAAAATGTTTGATTTACCAATTCCTTCAATCAAGTCTGTAGGACCCGATATTGTATTAAAAAAAAAAGTTCTTGGTTTTAATTAGGAAAAATATATCTTTTGTTTCAGAAAAGTGTGCATCGTTCCATTATCAGGTATACAAATTTTTTTTGTCATTCCTTTTTCATTTATGTCGAGATCTATTTGTGTAACAAACATAAATATTACATCATATATAATTTTAATAAACATAAGTACACAATAATTATACATGATAATAGATTATTTATTAGTCTTATTACAAGCGTCTTAGTTAAGAGCGGTATCGTCGTAATCATTGGCAATGTCTGAAGCATCGAGGTGTGTTGTACCCTCAAAGTGTTCCATAAGATTTACTTCTTTCTCTTTGTCTTTGAGCGACTCTTTGTATAATATAAAAACATGGGCAAAAGTTTGACATACTTTGGAAAAATGTTCTTTCGATCCGCATCTGTAACAAACACTTTCATGTTTCTGCGTGTTTGTGTTCCTCTGGATTTCTTTTCCTATGGGATTTTCTACAAATCTTATCCATTTAAATGACCTCCTTGCTTGTGGGTTACAGAATTTCTCACGCCCATGGTTAAATCAACAGCCACGACCGCAAATTGTTGGATTTCCGGCAGGTCGAGCATTGTAGTTTTTTTATGAGAAGTTCATGATTCTTCTCGGCAAACATGAACGCCATAATAAGCTCCAAAAATCCTGTGTACCCATGATTTTTGTATTGTTCCTACAATACATAATGGTTCTTGTAGAAAGTAAGATAAGTCTTATCGAGCATTTCTGCTTCTGAGACATGCTTACCAAAATAGTCCAGGTTATTCACTATTCTCAACACAGGGAAATTGTAATCTTTCACCTTTTCGAAATCCTAAAACCTCAGGGTGCCACTCACCCATAAATGTGGAAGAGTTATTGCTCTTTGGTTATCAAACCTTTCTTTTAGGACTTTTTAAAATATTATCGGGTCTTTCAACCGTGCATAAAGATGCATTAGGTTTTCATTTAGATGTTTCTTCAAAAAAAAAAAGACTTTGCCTTTTCATAGGAGGCCGAAGTGTTTATCTCATTGATAGTATCATATATTTTTTATGAGTCTAGATTAAGTTCCATATCCATTGTGCACGATATTTCTCCAGTTATTTTGAAAGCCGGAAACTGGAGCTTCTCAATTTAACCATTTAATTTGTCTTAAGCAAAATAATTAAAATAACATTAGATAAATAATTGTATTGATCTGATGACATGCAGGGCGATGAAATAAATAATGCGATTATAGGAAGTACAATTGGATAAAAGAATAAAATAAAATTAGCACATGTTCCTTAGGAGAAAAGTTTTCGATGAGTAAACCATAAAATGAACAAAGTATAAAATCAGTTACAAAGATGAAGAAATGATGAACCATTTTTGGTAAAAACAAAAGTTTTGCTGGAGAAGATTTTAAGAAAAATATGAAATGTGTGTGAAAGAAATAAATGATAGATGAACATATTTACAGATTCAAAAATATTGTTCATTAGTCGTTAAGTAGCCATTAGAAAGTATAAAAGTTTGAGAAAAAAAGAATTTATGACCAATGAAAATTAATGTAAAAAAAACTCAATATGAAAATAAAATATTTTATGGATCAAATTTAATTTATCAATTTAAATGTGCAATGGTAAACAAAATTATGATGATAATGATGTGGTGATTAATCATCTTTATTAAGACCGTAAATAAAATGCAACAAATAAAAGTTACTGAAGTCATCCATTTAGATATTAAGTATTTAATATGGTGCTCCATAAATTAAATAATTGTGGTGTATGAAGCAAACATAAATTAAATTGAACAAGTATGATGCTTAAAACAGCCATATTGTAAAACAATACACTAAATAGTTATGGTGTTTAGACGCAACCATACGACAAAATATTGTAAACTAATAAGAGGCGGTCGAGCCGTGCTCCAATAATAATATCAATAATATTTATGTAAACAAACATTATTAAAACATTAAATGAATTATGGGGCAGCCGAGCCACACTCCAGTAACTATAAATTATGTTAATAGAGTGATCATGCTGATAATAAGTTATAATTAGGTATATAGTTTATATGTTTATAGATTATTAAAGATGAAACGTAATACCCTTTTGATGTTGAGTAAGCAAAAATAAATAGTGAGAAAGAGATGTGAGTAGGTGATGTTAAGAGAGATAATATATTTCTATCAAAGCATATTTTACAAAACGAAAGTGTGCGTTCGTACTTATAGAGCAAAATTTAGACAACTTCTTCTTCAACATTTATGATGATTGTGTTCCATTACTATTCCCGTACACAATTACCTTTGACTTTTGTGACACATTTGCAATGTTAACTCTGATTTAATTCTGGTCTCGTTTAGTGGTTTAATTTTTTAAATCAATTTGATGAGGTGGAGGCTAGTGATTACCTTGTCTATTTCGAAATTAAGAAGGAAGTTGGAAGATTTTGATTGGTGGATGATTTCTTAATTACTAAAGTCGATTGGTTCAGAGTTGTGTTGTAATTTAAAAAGGGAAGAAATAAATTAATCCATCCTAAGTGGCCTAAATCTCTCTTCCTATTGGTTGAAAATTAAAAGAGAATCACCAATCCCTAACTAAAGGAAGAAAATCGACCAACCTCTTTCTCCTTAGTGGGTGTGGCGACGTTGAGTAAGGGTGTAAAATCCATGTCCGAAGTTTTCTTGTTATATAAGTTGTTGTTGTTTCTTGCGGTACAAGTTATCGTTTATTGTTGTGTAAGCTATTGTATGGTTGTACTTGTACCCGCAAGTTACAGAAGATGTTGTATTTTGATGAACATTCAATAATAAGTTGTCTATTATTGAATTGATTTGGTGTGGTTTGATACATGATGCGGATTTCATGTATTGGTGTGTAAATGAATACATGATGCGGATTTTATGTATTGGAGGCGGTTTGACACGTGATAACACCGTATTTTACATGTTTTCATGCATTCATTTAGTTTAGTTTTATATGTTCTAACATGCATTTAGGATAGTTTTAGTGCATTTTCATGTGTTTATGTGTTTATAGGTACTTGGAGTAAAATCTACACTTTTGGAGTGTTTTGGAGCCTTAAGAAGCCATGGAGACTTCGGAGCTACTTGTTCGGGCCATGAACATCACGGAAAGCTTCCCGAGAAGCTTCACAAAGGAGGCATCGACTAGAACATCGACCGAGCACGATCGGTGCAGTTTCTGATAATCACATCGACCTCGTGCATCGACCGTGCATGCCCAATGCTGAGCCATGACGAAGAGCATCGACGCAAGCATTGACCAGAAGTGATTGATGCTCTTCCTGAGCATTCACATCGACCGTGCACGGTCGGTGCAGTTTCTGAAAATCTCATCGATCCCGTGCATGCCCAATGCTGAGCCATGACGAAGAGCATTGACGCAAGCACCGACCAGAACTGATTGATGCTCTTCTTGAGCATTAACATCGACCGTACACAGTCGATGTTGCCTGTCCTTACAGAAAAGGAAAGTTCGTTTAATGCATGATTCAACTTATGGAAGCTTGAGATTGCGAATTAGAACCTGTTAGAAGCTTATGGGGCACGATCTAAGCTCCTCCAAATCTCCTAAACTCTATATAAACACATGTAGCCTCCCTCGTAAGAGGATGCACATCTCTTAGACTTTTGTAGCCACCACTTTCATATCTAATAAGAGTTCTTCTTTATTTCTTCTCTCTAGTTTATGTTTATGATTTTATTTATGCTTTGATTCATTTATGTTCTTAGTTTAGTTTAGTTATTGTTTATTGTTTTATGATCCTATTCCTTATCTCTACCGTCACCCTTGGAGAGATAAGAGAGTAGATTCTTTAGACCACTAGGGTGGTGGTCGAAGATGGGATCGAAGATTTAGGATTCAATATGTCCGATTGTTCTTGACTGATCTAGCTACTCTAATATTCAATCTTAATGCTAAGTCATATCATATGGGAGATGCTTAAGGTTATAATCGAGAGGTTATACGAATAGAAGCTCTTAGCACCACAAGAGTGGGTTAAAACTTCAGATCTGAATATTAGAGAGTATTAGCTATGGTCGAGTTTGTTGTTTGATAGAGAAACTCAATGCTAGTCTAGCTAGGGCCCGAGTTAGATTAAGATCTCAGGAATACATCATTATGAGAGTGAGATTGTTTTCTAGAAATAGATCTGTCATTCACTCTTCGTCTTAGACACACTCTAATGCAAGCTAAACACTTGGTTAATCGGTTGGTAGTGTGACAATGCCAACCTATGTGTCTCTCACACATAAGAGTAATCGATGATGGAATGCGTTTAATGCGTGAAGGTCCCCACAAGAGTGGGTTTGACACAGTGTCTAGTTTATCACGAGAGTGATCACTAGCCTAATTCGAATATCCCTAGATTGGCAAAGACAAACTTAAAAGATAGAACATGAATCCTATAATCTAAATTTCCTGATAAATCGACTACCACCCAATTCACTGTAAATATTTATTTAAGTTATTTATTTTAGTTTATTTATTTATGCTATTTATATTTCTGCATTTTAATTTACGATATTTACTTTATGCAATTTATTTTTGTTATTGATTTTATGTCATTTAATTTATGTTATTTATTTTACGCACTTTTAATTATGTAATTTAATTTACACTATTTATTTTTTGCTATTTAATTATGCTTTATTTAATTTATGTTATTTACCATTTTATTGAGTCTATGCATTTTAGTAGCATTAGGAACCAAACCCCATATCTCTATTTCGCTTAGATTAGATTTAGACTTGTATTCTCTGTGTGTTATTCTCAATCTCTGTGGATCGTTCCAGTATGTACTACAATTGCATTGACTGTGCACTTGCGGTCACATCAGATTAAATTCTTGAGGAAACTCGGGTGAAACCTAGTGAGAGTTAAGAAATAACCTCCCCATCAACTCGTGATAAGGAGGTCATGTGTTGTTGTGGTTATGAGCGATGTGTCGTTCCTCTACTTGGTTCGGTGAATTAGGATCTTGTGGCATTAGATCCGAAGATGTGGTTTGCCTAATTAGGATTATGTGGATTTAATCATAAGCCGAGTAGGATTATGTGGATTTAATCATAAGCCGAGTAGGATTATGTGGATTTAATCCTACGCTAACAAAGATTATGTGGATTTAATCCTAGAATGATTGGGATTATGTGAATTTAATCCTAATGAAGTTAGTTTGGGATTATGTGGATTTAATCCTAAACTGATAAGGATTAAATCCAAGCACCGACCAGAAGTGATTGATGCTCTTCCTGAGCATTCACATCGACCGTACACGGTCGATGTTGCCTATCCTTACAGAAAAGGAAAGTTCGTTTAATGCATGATTCAACTTATGAAAGCTTGAGATTGCGAATTAGAACCTGTTAGAAGCTTATGGATTTAATCCTAAACTGATAAGGATTAACACTACAAGAAAACTGACGATATGCGATGGCAATTTGCGATGGCAACAGGCTGTCGCAAAGTGCGACGACATAGCGATGAACTAGCAATGACACTGCGACGGAACTAAATCCATCGCAAAATTGCGAGGGAAAACTAACGTCGCAAATTTGCGACGGATCTGCGATAAACTTTGCGATGAATCTGCGATGACATCGGCGTACGTCGCAAAATTGCGATGTCGTTGCGACTTCCAGATGACATCGCAAATTTGCGACATATTAGCGATGCATCTGCGACGAATTAGCGATGACACCATATTCCTTCGCAAATCCATCGCAAAAGTGCGATGAGATTGCGATGGTATAGCGATTTTAGAAGTAGGTGGGCACGTTTTAAATGACAAGTACCTAACAATTTGCGAGAAAGTAGCTTTCCATCACAAATATCTCGCAAATCCGTAGCATTGTTGTAGCATATCCGCCGCAAAAATTTGTCCGTAGCAATTTCATCGCAGTTTTCCGTAGCAATTCCCTCGCAAAATTTTTAAATCTCTATAAATAGCCAGACGGGTTTTGTGAGTTTTACAACAATTCAAACACATATTCTACATTCGAGAGAGAAAAAAAAAATAGAATCTGAGTGTGTGAGTAACAATATGTCGTGTCAGCACGAAGTTTATGCATTACGAAAGTGGATGTATAATAGAAAAGATTCGGAGACGAGGGAAGTGACGAAAGAGTATCGTGTCGGGTTGCGAGCATTCATCCACCAGGCCACTAACAACCCATATGCGAAGCGTGACGGTAACATATTGATATGCTCAAATTAATACCCTAAAAGTACTAAAGCAGTTGCTGCAGTAAAGTTAGGGGTCGAACACAAGAACTCAAGAAAACTCACGCAATAGATGAAAGATGCAGGTGTCTTTAAGCAGCAATAATGAGAAAACAGATGATCGAATTAAACTTAGGTTGATTCGTATAGAAGGAAACTAGGCTCAGGGAAAACTCTCAGGAAATCAATGATAAATAACAATTAATCAATTAAGGTTCAATTCAATTAAGCGCCGTTCTTGAACTCAAACAAAGTATAGTTAACTTGTGTCGTTGCGAAAACTAACTAAGTTTAAAGTCTAAAATTCCAAATCTCTTTGCAAATCCTACACAGTAAACCAGCAATCAATTCAAGTTTGATATGTTCACAATTCGATTAAACCAAATCTCTTTGCAGATAATCAATTGCTCACCTAGGTTTTCAGTTACTCGAATTGCGTGGTACTGTCGATTAATCTAGGTTCATATTCTAAGTGATCGGTTAGAAATAGCTTTGAGAACAACCTATGGCGAAGAACTATTCAGATTTTGAACCTAACAAATCAATTATCATAAATCGAGAAATCCATATGAGGAATCCCTAAACCTAAAAGGAGACTACTCAGACATGATAGATGAAACAAATAACATCACTGAATAAATCATGAAATTAAACAAAAGAATAAAAACAAGGGTTCGGGATCTTCTCTATGATGAACAGAGTCTTGGATCCGTCTCCCTCACAAAAGTTCTCAAATCTCAATGGTGGCTCCAGAATAATAGTGAAAAGTCAAGTCCCTTAACTAAAGACTAAGAGTTTGCTTAAATAGTCAAAACACGAGCTGGGCCTCTTTGTAAATAAGGGAAAGTATTGGGCTTCTTTTGGCGAAATTCGTCCTTGGATATCTATCTCGCGTCGATTGCGTCGGTATCGATCGATACCGCGATGGTGTCGATCGATACTCAGGCTTGAAAACGAGTATGTCGGTATCGATCGATACTGGGATGGTGTCGATCGATACTCAGGCTTGAAAACGGGTACTTTCTTCGGTTTGCTCCAAAAAGGCTCCAAATGTCTCCAAAATCTCCAATTTCGTCCCAAACGTGCTAAAACCTGAAAAGACTCTAAAATGATAGAAAAAGCACTAGAAAGACTCGATAAAACGACTTATATCATGGCTAAAAACGGGTAAAATCCATGATATATCAACTCCCCCAGACTTAGCCTTTTGCTTGCCCTCAAGCAAAACAAAATAAGTGAGAGAAAGAGTTTGAAAAACCTTAGAGATCTGATCTGGTACCGAAATCGCTGTAAATCCCTTTTCCCAAGCGCCCATGTTGCGATCGAGCTTGATCTAACTCCATGTACTTCTCCATCAATTGCTTCCACAGACTTCACTCATGACCCGCTAAGTGTTCATCCAAGCTTATCATCGCCGTTTCATCGCTAAAATCAATATCCACGAACTTTCTAGATTCTTGGTCATCATACCATAGCTAAGGAACAATTCATTCACTTTTCTTGATATTTAACTCCCCAGACTTATTTCACAACCAGTTCTTATTGATTTTTTTTTTTAACTGCATATACAAATCAAGGTTCGAGGGCAGTATTGATAGTGTTAGCTACCGAATTCGGTTCTTACCCTCAATGTATCCAGTTCTTATTGATTCTTTTTTTCTGCATATCAAATCAAGGTTCGAGGCAGTATTGATAGTGTTCTACCGAATTCCGGTTCTTACCCTCTCGATGTATTCGTACTTATCACGGGGAGATCTACCATTTCTTTTATACTGCATAGTTCCTTAGCTAGGTAATGAATGATGAATCAAGCTCTTTGGACATTTACCTTATTGATGAAGTGCAAATTTGGCTAAAACTTGTGATGAAAACTTGTTGGAGCAATCCATGAATTCTGGCTTGGTTTACCTCTGGATTTTCATTAGTCGAACTGGATATTGACCTGTAACAACGGTCACTCAAAAGCAAAACCAAACAACAAACCAAGCTCAGAAAACTCTAAGTTGTTTTGAATTAAATTTTTTTTTTTTTTTTTTTTTAAAAAAAAAAAAAGAACCTGTCGATACTACCTCCCAGGACTTAAACAACACTGTCCCGGTGTTTATCAAGCCAGAGAAGGTGAAAGAAATCAAAGGACAAAAGCGAAATAGGTCGAAAAGAGGTGTTACCATAGGCGGTGGTGTCGATCGATACCAAGGTGGTGTCGTCGATACAGGTGGTGTCGATCGATACCAGGAGGTGATCGTCACGAACAAAACGACCATCCTTCTTCACGATTCGAAGACACAACAAAACACAAAAAAAAAACTCATATTTATAGACTTACCGTGGGTTGCCTCACCAGCGCTTGTTTAATGTCACGAGCTTGACTTTGGCTAAGATATCAGTCAGGACAAGGTGGAGRACTCACTCCGAAATAAGCTCCACAACCAGACATCTCCAGCTTCAAAGTTTTGCTCATCATATCCTCTTCTTTCTCTTTCATCTCCGTAGGAATGAGAACTCTAACCTTAGAGAAAGGCTTGAGGTGCTTGCTTCACTTATATTCGATCGAATCTCCATCACACTTCGAGGAATCAAGGTGAAATTAGCAGCAGTTGAACTTCTTCTCGTCTTCCTCTTTGTTGCCTTGGTCTTCTCCACAACTTTCTTGTGGGTGTTGGGGGTTCATTTGAAACATCTGCGACTTTTGGTTCATCATAAACTCATCGGCAGATCGATCATCGAGTCTCGCCGAGGCAATGGTGATGCGAGAGACATGTGCTCCTCAGGAAGGAATGGCATCGTAGAACGTCTCCGTCAATGCAGAGAAAGAGATTCTCTTATTAGGCGTGTCCATGATCGCGCAGTAATATAAATGGTCTTCCCAAAATCAAGGGCACCCTGGATCCTTGGCTCATCTCCACTGAAAATCAGTAGGAATCGAAAATCTCCTATTTTAACAGGTAAATCAAGAATTGTAGCGTAAGGGAGTGAGCTAGAAGAATCGCGTATGTGAGAAGCGTGTTAGGAGATCTCATATCGCTTTCAATCTTTCTGATAGCCGACATGGCGTTGACACTAGACCACGAGTCACGAGAGACTCCTTGAAGTTTACTCAGAGATGGAGCATGGAACTGAGAATTTCCTGGTCTTCCCTCTTTGTCAACTGTCTCGGCGGTGGCGTTATATCGGCAGAGGAGGTCCTGCAATCATTTTTTTGACAAAACTTGCTTAGCAGCCTCCCACTCCTCTCTTGTCAGCTTGGGAATAATAGGATAGGGCAACTTCGCATGACCCTTTCTTCAACCATCTGTCCTTTTCTTGTTTGATTCAGCTGCGAAGGGTATCGACCGATACCGATGAGTGTCGTCGATACTGGAGTTTTATCGTCTGCGAGGTTGGTGTCGATCGACACTGGTAGGGTGTCGATCGATACTCGTGGAATGTCAGAGTTCTTATCTTCATCTTCAGCAACCTTGAATCTACAGCAGGTCTTGGGTATCGATCGATGCAGTGTATCGGTCGATACTAGTAATCTGAATCTGGACATAGTCATCTCGGCTCAAAATCCTCTTCTGCGCTGTGATTGCATTGACATGTCCATGCTGTGGTTGAACTATCTTTCCTTGACGCTTTGCTCGAGCTATTTGATTTTCCAGCATCTTCGATGGATTTCGAGGCGTTGATTTTCCCATTCAGATCAGTGTATAAATTATCCAGCTTTCATTAAAATCTCGTCATCTTTTCTTGTCCACGATAATTTGTTCCAGAGGATCTCGTCTTACTCTCTGTAGACCTCGGAGAATGCGGTTGGTAAGCTGAATTTCCGTATTGGCGAGTAAAATCACCGCTTGAAGTGGTTTTGGCGGTGAGTGGCACCAAAACCAGATTGGTTACCTCCGACTTGTAACCACCTTGCTGATTGTTGTTGAAGCTTCGGTTGTTGTGTAACCAAATTGCTGACCACGAAAACCAGAACCACCAATGTAGTTAACATCCTGCCTCATCTTCAATGTTCCCTATTTCCTCAGCAAAATGTACAGCCTTCGTCTTTCCCACTAAGAGGTTGTGCATCGTGTCCAACTCTGAACCTCAGAATCTGCGAACCGTCAGCAACACTAGCCTTTTCAAATCAGCATTCTTGGTGCTATTGCTAGACGCCAAGTTCTCAATCAGCTTCACAGCATCGGTTGGAATCCTAGTGTTGAAGTTCCCATTGCTTACGAGAATCCAGTGCCATCGATACCGCCAATCAATCCCTCGTAAAAGATCGAGCAGCTGAACTTGACTGAAACCGTGATGCGGACAGTCTCTCTGGTAGGATCTGAATCGCACCCAAGCAGCCTTGAGTGCTTCTGTTGGACCTTGAGAAAATTGAGAGATCTTGTTCCTGAGGTCCTCTGATCTCGCATCGTCATAGAAATTGTTCAGGAATGCGTTCTTGGTCTCGTTCCAAGTGGTGAGAGATCCGGGAGGTAGCTGCTTCAGCCAGTAAGCTGCCTCTCCACCAAGAGAGTATGGAAAGAGCTTACAAAAGAGGTATTCCTGTGGTACTCCATTGTACTTCATACCGGTGACCAAGTCCTCGAATTTCTCGATGTGATCCATAGGGTGCTCATGAGAGAGACCGGTGAAAGGGTGCTGTCCAACAAGAGTGAAGTAAGCGGTTTCAGCTCAAAGTCATTCCTGGAAAGTTGGAATACGGATCGCACGATTGGCATAGAATTGATCCGTCGGTTGTAATCGCCAGTCCGTTCAGCACAACTTGGGGTTGTTGTGGAGGAGGTATTTGTTCACCTTCTTCATCATGCACCAAACCTTGTGGAAGATCCATCTCAACTGTAGTCTCTTCGTTGCGATGCGTTCAAGCTCTGCTACTGTGAGGGAGATTGATCGTGGTGTGTCCTTCTTTCTCCTGGTGTGCAGCTGATGCATACACTGAAAATCAAAACGAGAAAATAAGTAACCAAAATTCAAAACAGGCGTTCAGTGTCGATCGATACCAATGGAGTATCGATCGATACTAACGGCTGAACAAAATAAACGACTAAAATTCTAAAGGTGAATTTTTAGAGTCCCCGACAACGGCGCCAAATTTGATATGCTCAAATTAATACCCTAAAAACTAAAGCAGTTGCTGCGATAAGTTAGAATTGAACAAGAACTCAAGAAAACTCACTGATAGATGAAAGATGCAGGTGTCTTAAGCATAATTGACGAGAAAATAGATGATCGAATTAAACTTAGGTTGATTGTATAGAAGGAAACTAGGCTCAGGGAAAACTCTCAGGAAATCAATGATAAATAACAATTCAATTAAGGTTCAATTGATTAGCGTTCTTGAACTCAAACAGTATAGTTAACACTGTCGTTGCGAAAACTAAGCTAAGTTAAAGTCTAAAATTCCAAATCTCTTTGCAAATCCTACACAGTAAACCAGCAATCAATTCAAGTTTGATATGTTCATTCGATTAAACCAAATCTCTTTGCAGATAATCCAATTGCTCACTAGGTTTTATCAGATTACTATTACTGCGTACTGTCGATTAATCTAGGTTCTATATTCTAAGTGATCGGTTAGAAATAGCTTTGAGAACAACTATGGTGAAGAACTATTCAGATTTTGAACCCTAACAAATCAATTATCATAAATCAGAGAAATCCATATGAGAAACCTAAACTAAAAGGAACTACTCGACATGATAGATGAAACAAATAACATCTGAATAAATCATGAAATTAAACAAAAGAATAAAAACAAGGGTTCGGGATCTTCATGATGAACAGTCTTGGATCCGTCTCCCTCACAAAGTTCTCAAATCTCAATGGTGGCTCAGAATAATAGTGAAAAGTCAAGTCCTCTAAAGACTAAGAGTTTGCTTAAATAGGTCTAAAACACTGGGCTCTTTGTAAATAAGGGAAAGTATTGGGCTTCTTTTGAGAATTCTCGTCCTTGATTCTATCTCGCGTCGATTGCGTCGGTATCGTCGATACGCGATGGTGTCGTCGATACTCAGGCTTGAAAGCGAGTATGTCGGTATCGATCGATCTGGGATGGTGTCGTCGATACTCAGGCTTGAAAGCGGGTACTTTCTTCGGTTTGCTCCAAAAGGCTCCAAATGTCTCCAAAATCTCCAATTTCGTCCCAAACGTGCTAAAACCTGAAAAGACTCTAAAATGATAGAAAAAGCACTAGAAAGACTCGATAAAAGCGACTTATATCATGGCTAAAAGCGGGTAAAATCCATGATATATCACATATTCGTCCTTGTAGAGCGTGCGAACAATCAATATTTGGAAATTGATATTGTGAAGGCATCGTATAATAGAGGATTTATGCGCGCTATTATGTCTGGTTTTCACATGGAGAGGTTTTAGTCTTGGTGCAGGAAGTAGTTGAAACGCCCATCCCAAGTACAAAAAATGAAAAGCGAATTCATAAAACCCGGATTTTTAAAAACTTTTCTCTGGCGCTTAATAATTGAAACTTACTTGCTACCCAAGCTAAAGACTCCACATCTAATACAAGACCAACGCTCTCAATAGGGATCGATCGATCTCACCTAGGATCGATCCTCAAAAACAGCACGCTTCTGACTTAAAACGTCCCTGGAACGATCGATCCTCTCGAGGAGTCGATCTTGACTCTTGAGATCGATCGATCTTGCCAGGATCGATCGAACTCTTCCTCCCAAGTTTTCCGAGTCTCGGACAAAATCGACCCCAGGATCGTCGATCTTACCAGGATCGATCGATCCCGAATAAAATGACTTACAGGCACGGGCCAAAGCGACTCGGATCGTGATCCTACCTGGATCGGTCGATCCCCACCCTGCACGAGAACAACACCAAGCAAGCCACAACACAAGTTAAACTCAACCAAACAACACCATCACTTAACCCATGCATAAGCATCCCATTATACAGAGCCAAAAACATCTACAAGGGTCCAAAACATTAGCATTCACATGTATGAACAATCAAAACACAAGTTACAGAACCCGTTAAACCGCTAGATCATTTTCTTCCTTGACCTTGGTTCCACGAGCTCCGCTTCCTAAGACTCCTCTTTACCTGCACCAAAGAGGTGCGTAAGCATTGATAATGCTTAGTGAGGCGGTCCTCCGTCCCACGGTTATACACGCACTCAAAGACACTTGAATTGAAAGCAGCAGCAACAAGCAAACAAGGAATGATAGGCTCCATCAAACACACAACACACACACTTGGACAAGCCATAAATCACACCCATATGGTCAAGTCCTAACACACAAAACAATCACGATAATTCTATGATCATGTGGTACCCACGGTCACGCTCTTTGCCTTGTGAATGAAGAATACACTTCTCCCTTTTTGATAGCTTCAAGCCTTAAGCTTGATTCTCTTTGGCTTCTACTCAACCAAACACCAAGGTATCACCAAATCACCTAGCATGAAGTCACCAAACGCTTCTCAAAGGTGACAACAAGTAATCAAACTCATTACTCAAAACCCCCCGAGCAGTTCCATCTTTTCAAAAACAGAGCCTTAGTAAATCAACCATATCTCTTGCCCTAGATCATATCTCGTAAATTACTTCGGTGGAATTCAAGATAAGCCTTTCAACAACCTATCTACCAAATTTCAGCCAAAACTAACAAGATTTGAGTGCCCACTCACTCTCTCAAACTCAGTCCGTCGCGGGTTGCTCTGCTTTGAGCGGTTTTGGAAGAAAATTCATAAATCCCGAACCACTCAACATAATCCCATGAAATTTGGTAGATTACTAGGAAAGAGATTGAAGAACTTACCTACAAAAATTCAGCTTAATCCGTGCTCGTTTACCCAGTCGAACGAGCCTCTCAATTCATGCCCCAAACTCTGTTTTCCCAAGTTCTTCACTCTCTTCTCCTTCTCCTTCTTCTTTCTCCAAGTTTTCTTCTCCTTTCCTCCCTCTCTCTTTCTCTCTTCCTTGGCTCCAAAAATATCTCTCAAAGTGATGAGGAAGAAGAAGTATGTAGAAGGTTTGAGAAGGAGGAGGATATGTATATATAGATATACATATCTTTGGTTTAATTAAATTAAACCAAACCACAATTAATTCATTAAACCGGTTTTAATCAAACCAATTCCCGTAATCCGTCAATTCTTTCCTTCGGTTTAGTGATTCCACTAGAGTCCTTGGAATATTTGAGACATTTCTCCGCCCCAAAATATTTTTTTCACTCCTCTAAACCCCGGAATTACCGCATAATTCCGCTAAAACCGAACCGCTCGGGATTACTTTTCATCGATCAATCCTTTGCTCGATTCAACCCAAACACCGTCCATTTGGCCGTTAATCGAGTTCGATATTATCCATATCACATTTCCGTCAAAACACTATTCATTCCGCAAAAAATACTATTCCGAACCAATTCACCCCGAATTGGTTCTGAAACGATTAGTCTTCCGATTAATCAAACCAATATCGACCCTGTGGATTATAAATAGAGCTCCCCATTATTCCTATTCTCTCAGGACACAACACGGTACAAGACTTTTACGACATCCAAATACTAGCTTGTATCGCAAGAAATGTAATAACTTTTATTACAAGGAACGACTTGGGATACGGATGTTACAATTCTCCCCCACTTAATTAGATTCGTCCTCGAATCTTAAGGTTTAACCCGCCTTACAACCCAACTGGGAGAATTGCATTTCCGTCCTTCCTCAAGTTCCCTAGTTTTCTCGTCAACCCCAACATGATCCCACCTGACCTTAATCTCAGGAGTTTCCTTTCTCCTTTTTAACCCAGATTCTACGATCTAGGATCTTTACGGGCTTCGTCTCGACCCTCAAACTCAGCGACAACTTAGGTGGAACCTCTGGTAATACCTGATCATTCCTCTGCAAGCATTTTTCAGCGTAGACACATGGAAGACTCCAGTCTATAAGCAACAGGTTCAACTCGTTCCACCACTCGGAACAGTACCAAATACCCCGGACTCAGTTACTCCCGGAAATATAACTGTTAGGACCCTTAAGTATCGCCATCTTGAGATAAACCATATCTCCTACGGCGAACTCCAACTCCTTCCCGCAGTTATCCGCATAGCCCATATGCACCAAACTCTCGCCAAACATGCTTCGCTCCCCCACTTGAGTTCAGCATAATGGCGTCCTGCAAGGCCTACCGTATCGTGCCTCGTATGGTGCCATCCCAGTACTTGCCTGATAGCTGATTTATACGTGAACTCTACCAAGCTCAAGTAGTCGACCCAATGACCACCCCAAATCCAACACACATATCCTCAGCAAGTCTTCGAGAATCTGAAAGGTTCTCTCGGACTACCCATCCGTCTGAGGATGATATGCTATACTCATGTGTACTTTGGTATCCACCTCCTTCTGGATCTCTCGCCAGAATATCGATGAAAACTTACTGTCACAATATGATACAACGCTCATAGGTACACAATGTAATCTTACAATCTCGCCGATGTACCTTCTAGCCCAAACTCGAGCCCCATCTGGTTTCCTTATGGCTAGGAGGTGAGCGGACTTCGTCAGGCGATCGACAATCACCTATATAGCATATCTGCCCCGAGAATCCGGTAACCCCACTACGAAATCCATCGTAATCATGTCCCATTTCCACTCAGGAATGGGTAACTCTATAATAAGCCGCTCGGGACTTAATGCTCAGTTTCTACTAACTGACAAGTTTCACCCCTATCCACCCACTTGGCTACATCTCTATTCATCCCAACCCAATGACAATACCGCGTCAAGACTCGGTACATCTTTGTCGCCTCGGGATGAATCGAGAACCGACTCTGATGTGCTTCTCGAAGAATATCTCTCCCCAACTTCTCATCGATAAGCACACAAACTCGACCATTCACAATAATGGTTCCATTATTCAAAACCCAATACTGATATGCTTGCATTTTGCATGGTTTTAGCTTGCATAATTCATACATCTAGACGTGTTATTCACCCTGTTCTTGTGCACCAATAGGATATTCTCTGGATGACATTAAGGGAATTTCACCTAGCTTGTGCACTCACAGAATTCACTTGGAAAACGAATCATATGCTAGCATTGAACCCCAGAGAAGACTGAACCCAAACTTAAAAGAAGTTGTTAAAAAGGAAATTCTTAAGTTGCTAGGGGCTGGAATCATATATCCTATATCAGATAGTACTTGGATTTCTCCTGTGCATTGTGTACCTAAGAAGGGTGGTATGACTGTGATTAAAAATGATAAGGATGAATTAATACCTACTAGGACTGTAACAGGGCATAGGATGTGTATTGACTATAGGAAATTGAATGCTGCTTCTAGGAAAGATCATTTTCCTTTGCCATTCATTGACCAAATGCTAGAGAGGTTAGCTAACCATCCTTACTACTGTTTTCTAGATGGGTACAGTGGGTTCTTTCAGATTCCAATTCACCCTAATGATCAGGAAAAGACCACTTTTACTTGCCCTTATGGAACATTTGCATATAGGAGAATGCCTTTTGGTCTTTGTAATGCTTTTGCAACATTTCGAGATGCATGACTTATATTCGGATTTAATAGAGAGACTGTGGAAGTATTCATGGATGACTTTTCCGTGTATGGCTCCTTTCTCCTCCTGTCTTTTGAACCTTTGCAGGGTACTTACTTGGTGTGAAGAGACAAATCTGGTGCTCAATTGGGAGAAATGCCACTTCATGGTTAGAGAAGGGATTGTCTTGGGTCACAGAATTTCTGAAAAGGGCATAGAGGTAGACAAGGCCAAAGTTGATGTGATGATGCAGCTGCAGCCACCAAAAAACGTCAAGGACATCAGGAGTTTCCTTGGGCATGCTGGGTTTTATAGAAGGTTCATCAAGGACTTCTCAGGATAGCGACCAGCCAGGCTGTTGTGCAAGGAGCAAGAGTTTTACTTTGATCTGAGAATGTTTGAAGGCTTTCGCTCATTAAGGAAGCCTTAGTCACTGCTCAATAGTCCAAGCACCAAACTGGGACTATCCATTTGAGATCATGTGTGATGCATCGGACTATGCTGTAGGGCTACTGGGGCAAAGTTGAGAAGTACATGTGATCTACATGCAAGCAGGACGCTTGATGATGCTCAGGAGATATCTTCAACATAGAAGGAGTTGTTGGTATGTCTTTGCTTTTGAGAAATTCAGAAGCTATTTGGTTGGGTCTAAGGTAGTAGTCTATACTGATCATGCAGCACTAAGACATATCTATGCTAAGAAGGATACTAAGCCAAGACTGCTCAGATGGATACTCCTTCTTCAAGAGTTTGACATGGAGATTGTTGATAAGAAGGGTATAGAGAATGGTGTGGCTGATCACTTGTCAAGGATGAGGATAGATGATGCTGCACTGTTGATGACACCATGCCTGATGAGAGACTCTAGATCTGTTTTGTGATAGGAGTGAAGGGCATACCTTGTATTACGATCTGGCCATTTCTAGCATGTGGTGAGTTACACGATGATCTTGATGCCTACAGAAAAGAAGTTTTGAGGGATGTCAACCACTACTCTGGGGCAGCCTTTCCTGTACAAGAGGCAGATGGTCTGTTCGGGAGGTGTATAGCCTGAAACAAGTTCAGGGTGTCTGAACTGTGTCATGGTTCTTCATGCGGGACACTTTGCTACGTTCAAGGCTGTTCGAAAGGTGCTAGCAGGTCTATGGTGGCTTCATGTTCAGAGATGCTCAAGCCTTCATCACTAAGTGTGATCCTTGAGAATGGGCAACATCAGCAGGAATGAGATGCCACAAAATCCGATTTTGGAAGTGGAGGTGTTTGATGTTTGGGAGATCGATTTTATGGGTCCTTTCAATCCACCCTCCTCTGGGAACAACTACATCTTAGTGGCCGTTGATTATGTCTCGAAGTGGGTTGAAGCTATAGCTTGTCCGCAATGATGCAAAGGTAGTTCGAAGATGTTCAGAGCATTATTTTCCCAATTTGGTGTACGAAGTTGTTATCGGTGATGGGGATCTCATTTCATCAACAAGCTCTTTGAAAATCTTCGAAAAAGCATGGGGTCAAGCACAAGGTGGCTACACCATATCACCCCCAGACCAGTGGTCAAGTGGAGGTGTCTAGCAAGCAGATCAAAGCCATCTTGGCTAGAGTAGTGGGCGTTTGAGAGATGGTCTCTAAGCTGGATGAGACCCTGCAGGCGTCAGGTGCATTGAGACTCTATGGAAGAACACCATTCTAGCTCCTCTATGGCAGGCTTGTCACCTACATTGAGGTTGAGTACAAGCGTTATGACAAAGCTTCGAACTTAGATATCAAGCCTGCCCAGGGAAAAGAGTATTGGACTGCGGAGGAGATCAGGCTGGATGCTTATGAGAGTTCTAAGGTCATAAAGAGAGACCAAGGCCTTCCATGACAAGAGGATCTTGCCTGAAGTTGAACTGGTGATCAGTCCTCCTTTTAATTCTAGACTCAAGCTGTTTCAGGAAAGCTCAGTCAGATGGTCGGACCGTTCTCCGTCAAAGAAGTTTTACCTGCAGCAGTCACCTTATTTGGAAAGGCGGAGCGAATTCACTGTGAGCAGGGCAGAGACTCAAGCCTATCTAGCTGACAACATTCCAGGAAGGAACTTGATTCCTCTGTATGAGCCTTCCTTTGCTGATCAGAAAGTCAAGCTTGTATATAAACAAGCTCACTTGGGAGGAAGTCCCATGTCATCCTATACATATTTCTTTGTTCTAGTTTTTAAAATCAAATAAATGTGCTAAGCTGTTGATTTTTAATCGATTGTGTGATTTCAGGAAAGTATGAGAGGTGAATCATGAAAAGGGGCAAAAACGCCTGAATGGCTTGACTCGAGCCGTGTGATCGGCTCATAATCGAGCTCTGCGATCGAGCCAATAACCGAGCCTTAGGAAATTCAAATTTCAAATTTTGACAAGCGGACCCAGTTCGGCCACTTAGAGTCACGTACTCAAGCGAAGGTGTCAGAAAGGCGTCGGCTCGACTCAGTGGTCACTGCTCAAGCAGAAGGTGTCGAGAAAGGCGTCACTGACCTCCTGGTCGAGTCATGCTCACAGAAGGTGTCGAAGGGCGTCAGCTCGACCCCACCTTCGAGTGCTCAGCTCGAGCAACCTCCTTTGGCGCTTGTTCAATTTTGAATTAAACCGACATATGACGCTCTACCTTGTCTCTTTGTCCCCTCCCACTTGGTATATAAGCTCCTTCGATCAAGACCTTCCTCACACCACCAAGATCTCACTTTTCTCTCTTTCATTTTCCAGCACTCTCTATTAGTTCTTGCTGTTTTAGTGTTATACTACTTCTTCGTTTATTGTTCTTGTCTTGAGGTTATTCTCACACTCTTGAATCTTTCTTCTTTGCTTGAGTGATTCTCGGACATGAATTCACGCCAAGCTTCGCAGATCAGCTGAAGCACTGCCGAAACTTCAGATGTGGAGAAAACCGTCCATGCGAAGAATCCATGGAGGTTGCAGCGCGCTTGACTCGAGCACTCATGCTCGAGCAGAGGATCGAGTCGAAGGGCGGCAGGTCGATCTCGAGCACCTGCAGCAGTCGAGTCCAGGAGGTGATGCTGCGGACAGAAAGCTCTCGGGCTAAGCGTGAAGGAAAGAAACCAATAGAAGCATGTATCATGACGGTGGCGCAGAGAAGAAGATGAACATAAGGCGACAAAGCCTCAAAGGAAGAGCAAACCATCTACAGCAAGGTTCACGAGGCCCTTCTTGCTCGAGGTTTTGAAGGGCAAGGTACCCATAAAGCGATGAAGAAACTCGGCATTGCTAGAGATGTGGAGTTCCTCATGAGGCAGGAGGCTTATGTGAGTTCATGAAGATCAGCTGGAAGCTACAAAGAGGAGACATGCCATTTCCTCTCATCTCTCGCTATTCACTTCTATGATGAGGCGACCATGAATCGGCGGTCCTGGCTTCATAACCTTCATGTGCGAGAGGTCGAGCCTATCTCTCACCATCAGGAGATCGGTACATACGGTTTTTCGGAGGAGAATCCATCAAGATATTGACCACGAGGAGCTTCAGCAACTATGGTCAACCATTGAAACAAACCTTTCTCCTCTTCCAGAAGCAAGTTCTAACATCGAAGATCGTTGAGATATCTCCACAAGACCTTAGCAAGCTTACAAGTGAAAGGCGGGGCAGTGAATGAAGGAGAATGAAGATGATGGACTTGTGTGTATTACCACTTTGGCGGGCTGAAGATGAAGGGTGATAGGGCGAATGCAAACCTCACATTTGTTCTGCTGGAACAATTCCTGTACTACAGGGAATGGGCAATGAGGATGCATAGGATGGAATCTGGGGGTGAGCTCTGCATTGGGGGTATAGTTACTCCCATTCTTGTTGCCTGTAATGTGGAGTTGATCTCAGAGCCTTATCCACCAAAGTGGATAGATGTAGATTTCTTGAGAAGGTGCAGATTCCTAGACCATACACCACCTCTAGATGAGCACATATACAAGTTCATGCATCCAACCGTTGGGGAAGCCAAGCTGCGTCTTCCCTGCACGGATTTGACTAAGGTACGAACGGGCCAGAACATAGATTTCGATCCTCCTCTTGATAGACTCTACCATACAGATGAAGAGATCATGCAGCAAGACATAAGATCCGACGATCATTTGTCTGAGGAGGAGGATGATGAAAGCAAGGGTTATTCATTTGAAGAGTACGCCTTAAGCCTCACATAGCCCGCCATAAAAGAACGAGAGATTGGTCTCTACAGAGTGGAACAAGTTCAGGGAAGACTATTGCTGCACTTAAGGGTACTGTGAAGGATCTGAAGGATCAGATAAAGGAAGTCGAGAACCAGCTCAGGGGACTTTACCTGGCAGCTCACTGGCCACATCCAGAAAACCGTCTTGCGAGGCGAATTAGTAGGAAGCGGTTCGTTTCGGGAGGAATCAAGGCCTCCACACTGCCACGGAACCACGAGCCTCTTCTTACGAGGCAGACAGTTTGACACTACGTAAGGCGACCGAAGAGGCGTTCACAAGCGGCGTCGGCTCGAGCAGTCAGCTCGATCACGGAGGAGCGGCGGCCTGGTCGACTCGAGCCATCAGCTAGGCACCAGCCGAGCCTGCGTGAGCGTGGAGGACTCGATCTCCTCCTTCTTCACCAAGCCTTGAGGTACTGTTCCGTCCATTCTTGTATATATTAGTTGCATAATTTTCATGCTTTACATTATTTCTTAATCTTTCTTTCCAAATTTTTATTACACAGGACTGTGTAATTTAAGTTTGGGGGAAGGAGATTTGTTTTGATATGTTTTCTCTGTTCTTATTTTGATTTTGTGCATTCTTGAGTCTGCATGCATCTATGGCATAGAAAAACCAAAAAATTTTGAAAAATTTCGTAAAACTTGAAAAAACAGAGTGTTCATGTAGTTGCATTTACATTTTAGGATTGAGTCTAGATTGTCTTCATATAGGGCTGTTGCATATGCATAGGGGATTATGATGATTATGACCTTGCAAGCTTGCTGATTTAATATGATAGTCTCAGTGCCCTCGTTTCTAGTTGTCCAATACATTGTTAATGAAATTGAAGTAAGGCTGCACCATACTCTGAATGCATAACTAGATTAGTTCTCAATTGAAGCAGGCTGTGATTTGATATCATTCCCTATCTATCTGAACCTGAATTTTGACTAATAATTATCGTATACATGCCTTGCATTTGAACTCATGGATACCATATACATACTTGGATTTTCTTTCATCTGTTTATACCACTCTTTGTTGATCCAATTAGCTGTCCTCATCATTAGAACAGTTTTACCATGCCTTTAGCCTAGCCTTCTTTCAAGCCTTGATATTATTTTCTTGAGTGTGTGAGGCCTATTTCTGAATGAGCTTGGTAGAAAGTGTTAGGTTTGAGCCGACAAGGATAGATTCTCATGTAGTTCTGGTTTGCAATTTTCGAATCAGATAGGTACTAGGTGGGATCTTGATCATTGGGTATTGGGGTTGGTTCTGTGGATAGAAAAGAAAAAGGATAAAAGTTCTTAGGAGGGGAATGATCTGAATGTCTAAGTATCTAGTAAAGGATTAGGGGTGCTGAGTATAAGAAAAGAAAGGGCAAAAAGCTTAAAATCTGAAAAATATGAAAAATGTCCAAGCTGGTCATGAAAAAAAAAAACCATGAGAAAAACCCAATCCATTATATTATAACCTCTCCTAGAACAAAAACATGAAGAAAAGATGAAACTGGTCCAAGAAATCAGAAGGGAAAAGCCTAACAGTCAAGGGTAGAATTAGGATGACTTTCTGGGTATAGACTCGAAGGATAAGAACACTTGTGTAGGACTGGGTAGATGGGAGTCTATTCTTGTATGCATAGGTTGGTTCTTACCTTTAGCATTCTACTAAAGCTCATTCCTTTTCATTGAGAGATCCTTGTTCTGAAATGACAAAACCATACTGAAGGGACCATCTTTGTCTCTTGACCTTACCCTGAGCCAAATGAGTTCATTGTGTATGCATAGCTTGATTCATGGTTTCTGTTTAAATGAATGTTAAGGGGAATGATAGATTTGAATGCATGTCTAGGTTGAGATTTGATTGAACTTGTGCTGCGAAGAGTATGGCTAACGTTTTTAAGTAAAGTTCATATACTTTGCATTCTAGAACTAGCAACTTGGACATTGAGACAATCTATTATATCAGCATGCTTTGGTTCTGAGTCCCCACTTTCAACCCTCTTCTCCATTCTTATTCTTTTGTTTGCTTGAGGGCAAGCAAGGACTAAGTTTGGGGGAGTTGATATGCATTTTGCATGGTTTTAGCTTTAATTCATCTAGGCGTGTTATTCACCCTGTTCTTGTCATTTATTCCTAGTTTTGCATACTTAGAGTGTTTTGCATGAGGTTTGCATACATCCTGCATATTTGGCTTGTTACAGGGTACTTTCGAGTGATTTTGGAGAAGTTAGGTTCGAAGCTGTCTAGGACATCAGACTCGACCTGGATGCAGACATGTGATCGAGCGAGTCGAACGATCTTGAATTTCTGGCGAGCTCGAGCACCCATGCTCGAGCTGTATGATCGAGCTGAGTCAAGCAGTCTTGAAGATTTCGGCCGAGCTCGAGGCATCTCGAGCTCCATGATCGAGCCATCATAAAGAGGAGTCTTGGAATTTTTCTGTCAGCTCGAGCCCATACAATCGAGTCACCTGCTCGAGCTCAACACATAAAAATGCAATCTTGATTTCATCCAGCTCGAGCACACCACTCGACCAGAATGGTCGAGCTGGACCTTATCCTGCACGTTTTTACCATTTTGTCCATGACGTTTTAGGGTTTTTAAGATTTAGTATAAATACCTAATGGGGGATTAAGACTAAAGGGAGTTGGTTTTTAGCCCTAACTTTCTAGTTCTCTTTTTGTTCTTCATCTTTTCTTGCTTCCTGGATGCTGTATCTTTGATTCTACTGAGTATTTGTGTTTGAACCTTTCTATTACACCTCTTATTTCCTTATCTCCTTACTTATGCAAGTTATTTTGATTTTTGGGTTTGTGATTATGTTGTCCTTCATGTGTTTTGAGTAGTCATTAGGGTTCTTGAGGATGGGATAGATTAGGTGTGAAATCTTAGTCTCTTAGGTGGTTCAAGTGTTTATTGTTTGATTTCCCTTCTAAATCGTGTTCTTAATGCTAATTTCTCTCGATCGATTGAGATTAGAACTTAGGTGTTTTCCACCCAAAGGTGTTTGATAAAATGCTTGATGAACTGATGTTAGAGATTTGCATACCTAGCTAAGGGATTAGTTGTCTAGGGTGTTTATTGACAATATTGAACTGAATCTTAATGCTGCTAGGGTTAAGGGATTGGTGGAACTGGCTAGCTTGAGGTTACTTATCACGGGGTGGACTTAACTGGTTGTGATGTTTGATGTCTAGGGAATAGCTTGATTGAGTTTTGTTAGACCACACTGTAGGCTAAGAGGACACGAGTCGATTATCCCATCCTTAGGAACTTCTCTTGCATTGATTGAATTTTCTGTTAGTCTGCGATTACGATATTTCTCATTTTCTGTTAGTTCCTGCTAGTCTAGACAGTATCTCTTTTAACTCTTATTTCAGTTTACTGTCTAGGTCACTAGTCCCATTCACTTTTGCTTGGCTTGAATGACTTGATCTCATCCTTTTGGTTAATATCTTCACCCTTGGATTGACACCTTACTATACTTCACGAAACTTTGGTCTAGTAAGAAATTGACTATGCAAATACTCAGGCTTCTCGCCCTTGGACAAATGGGATCGTCGATTTCACTAGGTTCGATCGATCACGACCCAGGGATTTCCTACGAGGAATCGGTCGATCTAACCGGCTTAAAACTTCTGACCAAAATGAATGCCCCAGATCGATCGATCTTGCTAGGAACGTCGATCTCATTTTCTTCCTTGAGCCTTCGTACTCTACTCAAGATATCGGCTCGATTAGCGCCTCAACCCAGGCTCGACTCATCAAAAGTAACACGTAGCTGCGAAACTAATGTACTCTCGACTCCTCGACATCTCTCTCCGTACTTGCAGCTACTCGCTTTCGGCTTAAAACATCAACAACGAGATTAGCTTTCCCAGTGATAAGGCTGTCTCAAGATCATAGTCTTATGACCTCCATCCATCCTCGACTCAAGTTAGATGAGTGAACACATACTTGGATTCTTATGACTCGTAAACACTCGTACCTTACCCATGAAGATATGATCTCCATATCTTGAGCAAACGCCACTAGATATCTAAATCATGAGTAGGTAATTAGGCTTCATGCTTCCTCAAGCGTCTCGAAGCATAAGCAATAACTACCCATGCTGAATCGTAACACAACCCAATCCTAGCCTCGAGGCATGCATAAATCACATATGGCTCATTAAAGTCGGTTAAGCCAGACAGGGCAGTCGACATTCCACCGAGTCTCGAGAAGCTCTCGTCGCTTACGAGACCCGTGCTTAAAATCTGATCCTAAGTGCACCTGCTGCCCTCAACGCACATCTGACCTCAGCAAAACTCAAGGTTGGATCGTCCGCTTAGATCAGTTCCCAGAATGCACTCTTGCCCTTGGCGGCAAGCGTAGCACACGGCTACTCTTACTGCGATGCGTGGTACCACAGCTATAACGCAAACCGGTCACACTCAGCCATAACTCATCACTAAGTATATCGGTACTCGTTATGACTCACTCTAGCCATAACCGTACTTACGATAGCCAGGCGGTATTGCGTCACACCATATGATAGCTTTCGACTACCGTCACTTTTGCGCGAAGGCGGTATTCACTCTCGTCATGCCTTGAACCCATCAATCACACTGGTATTGTTCCATACTCGGTTTCTTGCACGGTTTGTCATCACAAGATCTACGTGGTCACTGACGGTAACCGTCGAAATCAATCACCGGATTGAGCGAGTTAAGTCGTCAAATGACTAGTACATTAGAATCAATCACCGGGATCTAATATACTAAGTCCGTGAGGTCATATCATAGGACCCCACGACTCTCGATCTAGGATGCCGCATATCTAATCAGATTACCCATTCGAGATCACGAGATCTCTGAGTTACCGATCAGGAATACCACATAATATCTGTCGGTAAAGCCCCCACGAGATCCAATATGTAGGACCTCACCTGCTACCGATCTAAGTGCTACATATACAATCAGTAAAACCCCCACGAGGATCCAATATCGCATTGGGACCTCTGCACCAGGCTGCAGTCAGGGTGCGAATCAGTAAAACCCACGAGATCATAAGATCTCACCACATTTAGGATTGTCGGATAATCAAACCAGCGTCATTAGAGCCACATGTCATATAACTCTAATGACCCCTCATTGGGGTTAAGTATTACCTGACCCCATGACGTCATAGGATCAATTATCATACATCTACTCGGCCACGTAGTAAGATCGGCGGCATAACTAAAATCCCAGCCAAGATGGAGCAAACACCGATCCCAGCTCCCGACACATGACATACCACATCATGTGTCGAGCCGTCGATACATGAAACATTATACCATGTACTCGACATCCCGATACATGCATCTAACGCATCATCCACAGCATTACCGTTTAACGCTTATCCCGTAAGTGCATTGACCACAGGAATGAGATTCAGACTCATTATTATCCACGAGATGCATCGATGCTCAACTGTCACCCCTCTATGGCAATCTCCACCATACTCGGCTAGATGAGCGATCTGCGTCAACCCATATAACCAAGGTTCCACTGGCGATTACCTCGACCTTCGCCAGCATACTACTCAAAAATCCACTTTCAGATATCGGATCGATCGATCCCGTCCCCTGATCGATCGATCTCAATTATCGAAAAACAAACCGTAACACCACATCCTTCCGGATCGATCGATCTTCCCATGGATCGATCGATCTTCCCGATTTGATCGATCTTTCTCATCCATATCGATCCTAAACTCCTCGATATACCCCCTCGATTGGTCTCCTCTCAAGATCAGTCGATCCCCTTCTCAAAACGCCTCTGATCACATAACCGACATGGTGGATCGATCGCTCTGCCCCATGGATCAATCGATCCTCCTCTGTTCTGAAAACAGAGTTCACCGTAACTCGAGTAATTCTTAAACCCAATTACTCAATAACTTAGCTTGACGCTTTTTATCACGATACCTAAATCTCATTTAACCCATGCAACCATACACGCAATAACACTTGGCCACTCAGCATAATTGTAAACACGTCAATATAATTTAACCAGATGAGAATTCTAACCAGAGGTCGGTTTGGAGTTACTCGGCACTCCCGACTCGATATTCGAAGAATAAGGCTGAAGTCGCCGCGGCCAGCTAGGTAGTGGTGCTTTTGATCCTCTTCCACCTTCTGACTTAGGACACGAAGCTTAATGTGTCCCACTTCCTTACAAAGTGATAGCAAGTCCTCATCTCTTTGTTAGGACAATTAGCAATCCGATGATCCATGCTTCTACACTTAAAACATATGGATTGCACACTCCAAACGCTCAAGCTCTCCCACTTCCTTTCTCGACCCTCTTACATTCCGCCACTCTTTCTCCGAACTAATGCTAAGAGACTTCTTGGCTTGAGTCTCTGAGGTAGCCACCCTAACCTCGGGATTTACCGCTCTCGGCGGCCCACTCACTTCGGATGGCGCTTCGGGAGCTGGTGTGGCTACTGGCCTTGGTAGTCTATCGAGAATCTGAGCCAACAAGCCCAACACCTGCTCCATTTGATTCGGGCCCTCTTGTTGCTGACCTTGTACTCGCGGCTCTCCTTCAGCCGCTTGAGCCGCATCCTTTGCAGCTCCACCATCCCCTGCCTCAGCAACATCCTCGACCAACACTTGGTCTTCACTCCGGTGGTCCGCTTGTTCTATTGGCTCAGCCGGCTCCCGCGCCACTCCTTCTTTATCACCACCACTTCTTGACATCTTCACAAGCAATAAGCATTCAATAACCCAAAACTTAACAAAACGGAACAAGAAAGAAGTCTTACCGTGGAACCTTTTACGTGGCCGAAGAAGATGATCTCTAACCCAACCCCAAAGCAATCATATCACACATATCAACAATCACATATACAATCAATCAATCAAACAACACAGAGCAAGCAACACTCACAGCATCCTAGAACCGCTACGGCTCTGATACCAAATTGAAACGCCCTATCCCAAGTACAAAAAATGAAAAACGCGCGGAATTCATAAAACCCGGGATTTTTAAAAACTTTTCTTAAAACGGTCTTAAGCGGCGAATAATTGAAACTTACTTGCTACCCAAGCTAAAGACTCCACATCTAATACAAGACCAACGCTCAATACAATAGGGATCGATCGATCTCACCTAGGATCGATCGATCCTAACCCCATAAAACAGACCTGAAGCTTCTGACTTAAAAACGTCCCCTAGGAACGATCGATCCTCTCAGGAACGGTCGATCTTGACTCTTGAGATCGATCGATCTTGCCAGGATCGATCGAACTCGTTTTCCTCCCAAGTTTTTCCGAGTCTCTGGACAAAATCGACCCCCCAGGATCGATCGATCTTACCAGGATCGATCGATCCCGAATCCTAAAATGACTTACAGGCTTTCTGGGCCAAAACGACTCCAWAGGATCGATCGATCCTACCTGGATCGGTCGATCCCCACCCTTGCCCTGCAACCCGAGAACAACACCAAGCAAGCCACAACACAAGTTAAACTCAACCAAACAACACCATAACTTAACCCATGCATAAGCATCCTATTATACAGAGCCAAAAACATCTACAAGGGTCCAAAACATTAGCATTCACATGTATGAGCAATCAAAACACAAGTTACAAGAACCCGTTAAACCGCCTAGATCATTTTCTTCCTTCGGCCTTGGTTCCACGAGCTCCGCTTCCTAAGACTCCTCTTTACCTGCACCAAAAGAGGTGCGTAAGCATTGATAATGCTTAGTGAGRCGGTCCTCCCGTCCCACGGTTATACACGCACACAATCAAAGACTTACCGAATTGAAAGCAACGCAAGCAACAAGCAAACAAGGAATGATAGAGCTCCATCAAACACACAACACACACAACTTGGACAAGCCATAAATCACACCCATATGGTCAAGTCCTAACACACAAAACAATCACGATAATTCTATGATCATGTGGTACAACCACGGTCACGCACTCACCTTTGCCTTGACGAATGAAGAATACACTTCTCCCTTTTTGATAGCTTCAAGCCTTAAGCTTGATTCTCTTTGGCTTCTACTCAACCAAACACCAAGGTATCACCAAATCACCTAGCATGAAGTCACCAAACGCTTCTCAAAGGGTGACAACAAGTAATCAAACTCGGATTACTCAAAACCCCCAAACCGGATTCCATCTTTTCAAAAACAGAGCCTTAGTAAATCAACCATATCTCTTGCCCTAGATCATATCTCGTAAATTACTTCGGTGGAATTCAAGATAAGCCTTTCAACAACCTATCTACCAAATTTCAGCCAAAAATAACAAGATTTGTGTGCCCACTCACTCTCTCAAACTCAGTCCGTCGCGGGTTGCTCTGCTTTGAGCGGTTTTGGAAGAAAATTCATAAATCCCGAACCACTCAACATAATCCCATGAAATTTGGTAGATTACTAGGCAAGAGATTGAAGAACTTACCTACAAAAAGTCAGCTTAATACGTGCTCGTTTACCCAGTCAAACGAGCCTCTCAATTCACGCCCCAAACTCTGTTTTCCCAAGTTCTTCACTCTCTTCTCCTTCTCCTTCTTCTTTCTCCAAGTTTTCTTCTCCTTTCCTCCCTCTCTCTTTCTCTCTTCCTTGGCTCCAAAAATATCTCTCAAAGTGATGAGGAAGAAGAAGTATGTAGAAGGTTTGAGAAGGAGGAGGATATGTATATATATACATATCTTTGGTTTAATTAAATTAAACCAAACCACAATTAATTCACTAAACCGGTTTTAATCAAACCAATTCCCGTAATCCGTCAATTCTTTCCTTCGGTTTAGTGATTCCACTAGAGTCCTTGGAATATTTGAGACATTTCTCCGTCCCAAAATATTTCTTTCACTCCGCTAAACCCCGGAATTACCGCATAATTCCGCTTAAAACCGAACGCTGATTACTTCTCATCGATCAATCCTTTGATCGATTCAACAAAACACCGCCCATTTGGCCGTTAATCGAGTTCGATATTATCCATATCACATTTCCGTCAAAACACTATTCATTCCGCAAAAATACTATTCGAACCACCCCGAATTGGTTCTGAAACGATTAGTCTTCCGATTAATCAAACCAATATCGACCCTGTGGATTATAAATGAGCTCCCCATTATTCCTATTCTCTCAGGACACAACACGGTACAAGACTTTACGACATCCAAATACTAGCTTGTACCGCAAGAAATGTAATAACTTTTATGAACTATACAGATGTTACAGAGTAGAGATGGTGATGGTGTGATCAACCAGGTTATACTGCTAATTATAACTACGGCCAAAACATGTTTGAAAATGATGAAGAGTCTCATCCAGAAAATAGGTATCATGATATGGTCACAGATGCATTTCATGAATTCCTGCATTTGTGATGAAAAAGGAAGAACCTAACTTTGAAGCACAACAGTTTTATGATATGTTAGACTCTGCAAATCAACCAATCTTTGAGGGGTGTAGAGAGGGATTATCTAAACTGTCACTGGCATCTAGGATGATGACAATTAAAAGTGATAATAACCTAACTGAGAATTGCATGGATGAATGGGCTGAATTATTTAAAGAGTATTTGCCAGAAGATAATATTTCCGCTGAGAGTTACTACTAAATAGAAATTAGTCATGGTCTTCGTTACCATCAGAAATGATTGATGATAATTGTATGATTTTTGAAAGACGACGATAAGCTGCAGGAATGTCGATTTTGTGGGAAACCGAGATATCAACCAACTACTAGAAGGACCGTGTCCCATACCGTATGTGGTACTTGCCAATCACGGATAGATTGAAACGGTTATACCAATCAGAAAGGACATCGGCGGCAATGAGATGGCATGCACAACATACAACAGAGGATGGGGAGGTTAGGCATCCGTCAGATGCAAAGGCGTGGAAACACTTTCAGCACATTCTGACTTTGCTAACGAGTGTAGGAATGTCTATCTTGGCTTATGCACGATGGTTTTAGCCCATTTGGTTTGTCTGGGAGCATAATATTCTCTATGGCTGTCATTTTGACGCCATACAATCTTCCACGGAAATGTGCATGCAAAGAGAAGTCTTGTTTATGAGTATTCTGCCGGTCCGAAGCATCCAAAGCGATCTCTTGATGTATTTCTGCAACCTTTGATTGACGAGTTGAAACAGTTGTGGTTTACAGGGGTACGGACTTTCGATTATTCAGGACAACGAAATTTCAAAATGCGGGCAGTATTAATGTGGACAATTAGTGACTTTCCGCGCACGGAATGTTATCGGCTGACCACATGAAAGGTTATCTTGTCCATATTGTATGGACAAATCAGATGCTTTTCAACTAAAGCATGGAAGGAAACCATGCTGGTTTGATTGTCATCCGCTTCTTCCTGCATCATTCTTACCGAAAGAACAAAAACTATTCAAGAAGAACAAAGTTGTGCGTGTTCCCCCCCCAGTGTATATGTCCGGAAAAGATTTGTTGGAGATGATTGATTATTATGGTGCGCAGGAAACATGTACACGTGGGGGCAATTGGCACACTCCGRCAAACATGCCTGACGGATATGGGAGTTGTCAYAATTGGCACAAAAAGAGTATCTTCTGGGAGCTTCCATACTGGAAAGATCACCTATTACATCTTGATGTGATGCACATCGAGAAAATTTTTTCGATAACATCATGAATACGATTTGAATGTGCAGGGAACGGGCAAGAGTAAAGACAATTTCAAATCAAGGTTGACCTGGCCGAAATATGGAAGAAGCGAGTTGCATATTACAAGGGATGGAAAATTACCTATTCGATCTTTCTTGTCTCGGGAATGCAAAACAAACTTTGTTTGACTGGGTTGCTTCAGAAGTAAAATTTCCTAATGGGTATATGTCTAAATTCTCAAGATGTATAGAGCAAGGAAAAAATCGGTATGAAGAGCCACGATTGTCATGTATTCATGCAGCGACTATTACCGCTTGCATTATTTGAGCTCTTACCGACACCTGCCCACCGAAGAAATTAAGTAGTAAAATAGCAGTGAAGTTTTAATTAGTGATCTTGTCCCCTTAATTAATTATATATGTGTTTAATACTAATAAACCATACATCGATTTTCAGTATTGGAGCATTTTTCAGAGATCTATGCACACGAACACTCACGAGGAGCAAGATATTACACAATAATATCCCAGTGTTATTGGTAACTTAAAAATATTTCCACCATCGTTGATGTGATGGAACATCTTCCGATCCACCTACCACATGAAGCAGCTCTTGAGGTCCCTGCAATTTCGATGGATGTACCCTGCTCGAGCGATTTATGGGATATCTAAAAAGAAAGGCAAAAAATCTTGCAAAAGTGGAAGGATCGATCTGCAGGAAGTTTGATGAGGAAACCACTCACTTCACGTCATACTACTTTAGCCCAACAAATAACAAAAACCTATATTACGATATGACGATGGAGGGGTTGCACCAACATATAACGCTGAGGTCCCGTATATCTTCGCCCAAATAGGCAGGAAGTTGAAAGAAGTGGGAAGACCACAATATTTCGTATGCTCACAATTATATATGCGAAATTGTGAGGGAGCAGTACTGTTGAGAGATATAATTTCATTTATTTCATATTTTAATATTAATCTAATAAGAGATATATGATTTGGTTACAAAAAAAATTTCTATAGTGAATTCGCAAATGCAAGAAGCCTTCCCCGATTTAGAAGAAAAAGAGTATGAGACGTACAAAGAACGTGATTTTGCAGGATGGTTAAAATACTATGTAAGTTTTGAACTACAAACTAAATATATTTAGTTTTTTTCAAACTTAAATAACATAATTTCTTAATCATCGTGATAGTAATGAATGGATTAAAACCATCCCTTGCCTCTCTGGTTACACGAAATTGTTCAAGAACCATTGCAAAGATCATTACTGCCCCAATTTACTTCACTCAGGTTACTTTTCACACATACGAGCATGGCTCCAAGAGGTCAACAAATTATGGAATTCACGTGCCAGGTGAAAATGACTTATACGGTATTTTGCACAAAATTATGGAAGTATCATATCCAGGAATTATCGGGTTGAAAAGCATTTTGTTCAAATGTCATTGGTATGATCCAATGGTCGGTCGAGGCATTCGGACAAACTCGTTAGGGATAACTGATGTCAATGCCAGCAAAAAATTTTCTAAATTTGAGCCGTTCATCTTAGCATGTCAAGCAGAACAAGTGTGTTTCATTCCATATCCCCGGATAAGGGAAAGACGAGACGTGGTTATTCTGTGATAAAAGTCAATCCGAGAGGCCTAATAGTCGGAGAAGTTGATGATGTGGCTTTCAACAAGAAAGATCGGGTCCCGAATCATCGAATCAATAAGATATCTTACATATTGATCCATGAAACAGAGAAGTAGAAGAGTTGATCATGGATGAGACGGGTAACGATCCGGAATGTGATGAGTTCGAGGACACAGATGACGGAGAAGAAACCGATGGCGATAGTGAAAACTCCTATGTATCTGAAAATGAATCTGATTAAATATTTGTATGTTGTAGGTCTTTCATGTGTAATATGTAGATTACGATGTTTTTTTTCTAAAGATTTTTGACGAATTCGAGGAGCCCCTGCATCCTCGCAGTCGTAAAAATATTTTTAAATGATTTTTGAGGGAATCGCGACGATCCTCGCAGTTCCTCAAAGTCGTAAAAAAATATTTTGTTATCGTTGTTTTTTTTTTGTTTTATAAAGCATTATGGAACTGCAGGGATCCGTAGCAGTTCCCTCGCAAAATCATTTAAAAAATATTTTTTTTACGACTTTGCGAGGGATCTGCTACGGATCCCTCGCAGTTCCCTCGCAAAATTGTTTTTAAAAAATATTTTTTACGATTTTTCGAGGGAACTGCTACGGATCCCTCGCAGTTCCCTCGCAAATTTATAATTGTTTGGTTTCGCGGTTACAAAATTTTTAATTGTTTGGAAAGAATATAGCGAGGGAATTGCGAGGGATCCCTCGCAATTCCCTCGCAAAATGGGAACCCGAAACCCTATTACCGTGATGAATTCGCGATGGACTTGCGAGGGAAGGGTATTTTAATTACCCTTGTTCTTCCTCAGTCGAAACAGCAAAATCAAATCAGAAAAAATCAAAACGTTCGCCGTTTTCCACGCCGCCTCTCCTCTTCCAATCCTGCTCTCCTCCCCAGCCGCCTCTCCTCGCCCCAGCCGCCGTCTCTCCTCGCCCCAGCCGCCGTGTCTCCTCGGTCCAGCCGCCGTCTCTCCTCGCCCCAGCCGCCATGTCTCCTCGGTCCAGCCGCCGTCTCTCCTCGCCCCAGCCACCGTGTCTCCTCGGTCCAGCCGCCGTCACTCCTCTTCCTAAGGTTAGACTTTTCTGAATCCTTCAATGATCTTCAATGATGGATTTCAATTTCAATTAGTGATGGATTTCAATTAGTGATGGATTTCGTTAGTGATGGATTTTGTTAGATTAGTTGTTTCGTTTGTGATGGATTTCAATTTTACATTAATCAAATTGTTAGCTTAGGTTGAATTTTATTGTTAGATTAGGTTGAATTTTATATAAATTTGTTAGATTTTTAGATTAGGTTTTATAATTTGTTAAATTATATTTGATGAATTTGTTATAATTTTAGATTTATTTCTTAAATTAAGTGTTATTGATTGGAATTAATTTGTTAAATTAAGTGTTAAATTTGATTAGGTTTTGGATTTGTTATATTATTAAATTTTTGATTGGAGTTTTAATTTGTTAAATTATGTTTTATTGATTAGATTTAATTTGAAAATTTTAGATTTTAGATTTAGATTTGAAATGATTTTTTTCATGAATTTGAGAATTATTAATATTTATTCATGAGTTTCAGGATTTAGATTTTAGGATTTTAATATAACTTTTCATGATTTTAAAAATTTTAGAATTTGAGAATTTTAATTTTTAAAAATAGTTTTTAGGTTTTTTGATTTAGGTAATTTTATGTTTGTTAAAACCTTTTTTAATAAATATTATTAAAACTATATATAACAAATGTTTATATAATTTTGTAAGAATGAAAAAACGTTTTTGTATATTTTTTAGATTTTACAATTTCAAAATTATTTATTTCCATGGATTTGAATTTAGGATTTCAATTTACTAATAATTTATGATCAATAGTTTTTATGTCAGATTTCAATTATGATATTATGTGCATTAATTTGAGAATTATTATAATTGATTCATGAGTTTTAGGATTTTAGGTTTTATTATTTTAATAGCATTTTTTCATGAATTTAAAAATTTTACAATTTTCGTTTTTTAAATTTTAAAATAGATTTTAGGATTTGAAAATGTAATTAATAACAAGTTTCGTTTTTTTTTTGCAGATGTCTGGATTTTCGAACGATTATACTCGCTATCTTTCGAGAGGCGGATCAGCGCCGTCTACTCCTGGGGCGAGTTTTACTTCTCAGATGGGCGTGTCACATATTCCCGACTCTCATCATCATTCACCGCCTCCCGCCGTAATTTCTCCAGCCCCACCGACAGCACAACCGACACCATCTCCATCTATACAACCCACAATGACTGACGCTGAGCATGATCGGGTCATAGCGGCGTTTCTTGATCAGCCCGGTCATGATTGTCTACCACACCTTCATCCAGACCGTCCTCAAGGGACTTTATGGTAATTTCTTTTAATTTTTTAAATTTTTTAATTTAAGGTTGTTTAAAAGTATATTTATTTTTAATTCTTTTTTTTAAAAATATTTCAGGTTTAAAGATGACGGATGTGTAGCTGCTAAGGTGAGATCGATCTTTGAAAGAGATTTCAAAGAACCTCATGCTAATTGGACACAGACTCCAAAATATGTGTCTCACCGGTGGTTTGAGACATTTGCGGTAAGTTTTAAAATTTTATTTATTTTAAAATCTATATTATTATTTTTTATCATCGTAACTCTTTTTTTTTTTTGTAGCAGTCTTATCACTGGGATTCAGTGATAACATCTTTGGTTCGCAAAGAATTTGAGGACAAGCTGAAGGCTCGCATGTGTGACCAGGTGGGACGATGGAAGAGGAAGTGGAAAAAAGAGGGTGACAATGCGATGCCTAGGTGGCTGGATCCTGAGGTCTGGAAAGGTCTCGTGGTGTATTGGTCTGATCCGGCGAGTGAGACTAAGAGCGGGAATGCTCGAGCGGCCCGGTTCTCTGATCCTGATGGAGACGGGTATCATAAGCATCGCTCTGGACAACTTTCGTTTAAAGCCCGAGCACGGAAGATTATATATACTTAGGCTGAGACCAGTGGAGGCGATGCGATTCGGATTTGCTCAGGTTCTGGAAGAGACGAAGGAGAATGGATCGTTTCGACGGGGAAATCGGGCTCCCATGACTTCACTTCCAGGATGCAGGCTGACGGCTTCGATGGTGATGATCCCGAGCAGCATCCGTCTCTCCGGCCATGAAGAACAAATTTCTTACTGAGGTATGTCTTTAAAATTGTTGTAAATGTTTGTAATTATGTTTATTATAAATTACAATCAAATATATTTTTTCTTTTTTCAGGTCGCTCCCGTAAAAGGTTTATGGTGTCGGTTCTGCAATCGAAGATTGACTCTTGCACTATACGCTTCGCCTCATCTCAATCCCGACAGATTCGAAGCTCTTGAGTATTATCACAGGCTAACATCAGGCTCAGACTCAGCAAATGTCCAAGTTTGGTAAGATTTTTAACTACTTGGGCACAAAGGATCTTGAGTTGCACGACTTCTTCGGGGCAATCGGAGATGACCCGGTTCTTATAAGCGGAACCGAGCGGAACGGACCATCACAATCTTTTAGTTATTTTTTTTTTTGTTGTAAAACTAATATTGTAGTTTATATTAATTTTAATATTATGAATTTTAATTTTATTTAGATTTTAATTTTAAATTTATTTTAATTATATTTTAATTTCACTTTTTTTTAATTAAAGTAATTCTATATTATTAATTACTCATCCGTCTTTAGAGTCCATCGTACTTTGCGAGGATTTGCCGATAGTTTTAACGTTGCAATTCCGTCGCAACTACGGCAGACGATGATATATCCGCCCATCCAATTCTGCTAATTTTGCGATATTCCATTTCCGAGTGTTCTTCATGCAACTGTCGAGCGACAGATTTGCGATATAATTTTGCGATTGGAAAGGTTACACACTAATTCGTCGCTATTTTGCTGATTTCAGGTGCCACGGATTAGCTACGTTTATGTTCCATCGCAAAAGTTGCGACGATATCTTTGATTGCGACCAGCTATTAGCGACGATTTGTTGTGCCTCGCAAAGATGTCGCAAATGTGATATTGCGAGGGATTTGCGATGCATTTTGCCATCACAAATCCTTTGTTTTCTTGTAGTGTAAGTGGATTTAATCATTATCTGAGGAATATGTTGATTTAATCCTTATTTGACGATTATGTGGATTTAATCATCGGTTGGTTAGGATTATGTGGATTTAATCCTAACGGAGTTGGTTTACCGATTAGGATTATGTGGATTTAATCCTAATAGATTGGTAAACCAAGTGAGATCTTGTGGATTAGATCTCGATGGACTTTGTCGTTTTATGAGTACGTTGGATCTTACGGTATTAGATCATGAGATTGTTAATGAACCAAGTAGGAACGATGTGGAGCTCAAATTAATAACCTTACGGGTTATGGAAGGTTGAATTAATCTAAAGATTAATTATCGGTTCAGAAGGAGATTAATCGATGAAATTTGGGTCTCGACGAGAGATAAGTGTAATTGGGACAAGGAGTGTCACAAATAATTGAGAAGTTGTTGGGAAAATGCTAAACCAAGAGGAAGAATTCAATTAAAATCATAATAGCTGGTTTAATTGAATTTTGGTTTAGTAATTATGGTTTGGTATAATTTAATTAAACCAAAAGCAAAAAATATCTCCTCTTTCAATAAGCTTCTTCTTCTTCTTCTTTATCTCATTTGGGATATTTGTGCCTGAGTTAGAGAGAGAAAAGTGAGAGAGAAAGTGAGAGAAAGATAAGAGATCTTGAGTGTTGAAGAAAAAAAGAAGAAGGTGAAAGAAGCTTACAAAAACAGAGTTTCGCTGTCAGATTTAAAGGGCCGATTGGTGGATCAAATGGATCCAGATTGAGTTGAACCTTTTTGTGATTATAGTAGATATCTTGGTGGTTGTGTGCATGTCAAGAGGAATCAAGCTTGAGATTCAAAAGAATTGTGATTGTTTCGTTGTTCTCAGAAGTTTATCGAGGTAAAGAGAAGTCTTAGAGTTTGGAATTTGTGGAACCAAGGCTGAAGGGAAAGGATGATTTAGGCGGGTTCCTGCATCTTTTTGATTTCGTATGCTTGTTATGCTTTTGTTGTTAATATTCTGGACTTTTTTGTGCAGTAGACTTGTTTGTTTAGTAGACTTGTTTGTTCAGTAGATTTGTGCAGTAGACTTGTTGTTCTGTAGACTTGTTTGTTCAGTAGACTTGTTTGTGCAGTAGACTTGTTTGTTCGGTAGACTTGTTTGCTCAATAGACTTGTTTGCTCACTAGACTTGTTTACTCAAGACTTATGCATGTTTAGTTTCAGGTTAAAGGAATTAAACTAAAAATTTTAAAAATCCGATATTTTAATATTCCCGCCATGCGTAGATATCATTTAGTGTAGTTTTATATTTCTAACATGCATTTAGGATAATTTTAGTGCATTTGCATGTGTTTATGTGTTTATAGGAACTTGGAATAAAATCTACACATTTGGAGTGTTTTGGAGGCTTAAGAAGCCATGAGGACTTTGGAGCTACTTGTTCGGGCCATGAACATCACGGAAAGCTTCCCGAGAAGCTTCACAAAGGAGGCATCGACCAGAACATCGACCGTGCATGACCGGTGCAGTTTCTGATAGTTACATCGACCCCGAGCATCGACCGTGCATGCCCGATGCTGAGCCTTGACGAAGAGCATTGACGCAAGCATCGAACAGGAGTGGTTGATGCTCCTCCTGAGCATTCACATCGACCAGAGTGTCGACCATGCACGGTCGGTGCAGTTCTGAAAATCCCATCGACCTTGTGCATCTACCGTACATAGTCGATGCTGCCTATCTGTACAGAAAAGGAAAGTTCGTTTAATGCACGATGCAACTTATGGAAGCTTGAGATTTCGAATTGAACCTTCTAGAAGGTTCTGGGTCATGACCTAGAGTCCTCCAAGTCTCCTAAACTCTATATAAACACATGTCGCCTCCCTCATAAGAAGAGACACAATCTCTTAGACTTTTGTAGCCAACATTTTCATATCTAATAAGAGTTCTTGTTTATGTTTATGCTTTTATTTGTGCTTTTGTTTATTCTTCGATTCATTTCTGTTCTTTGTTTAGTTTAGATTATTGTTTATTGTTTTATGATCCTATTCCTTATCTCTACCATTACCCTCAAAGAGATATAGAGTAGATCCTTTAGACCACTAGAGTGGTGGTCGATGATGGGATCGAAGATTTAGGATTCAATATGTCTGATTGTTCTTGACCGATCTAGTTACTCTAATATTCAATCTTAATGCTAAGTCATATCTTATGTGATATAAGACTCGGAAGGTGAGTCTTTGAATTCGGATATGAGACTGGACAAGAGCTAGCTCGCAGCTCCTTCTCTTGGACAACTCGCGGCCGAAGGGTATTGGCGGCTAGACAGTTAGCTCAAAGCTCCTCCTGTTAAACCGGTTGAATGACGTGATGGTGTATTGTTGTGCAAACCACAAAGAGTATGAGAGGCTCCTTGATACAGCAAATGAACTTGGCTATGCGAATCTGACACAAAGACAAGAACAAAGGTTTAAGCTTTTACGAAAACCTAAGAAAATACGTTCTTTATTAATTCAAGGGTAAACGAAATGATACACGGCCAAGGGACTTTATTCGGCTACAACCCTAGGGTTGCGACTCAAAACAACAGGACTTGCAAAATTAAAACACTCAAATGACACACTTTCGATGAGAACAACAAGTTGTTCCTTTATAAGGAAAGTGTCCAAAAAGACATAAAAATAAAAGAAACAAAAATGACTCTACTAGGACTCGAACTAAACTCGTAGAACACTAGCTAGAACCATTAGGCCGAAGTTATTTCACCTGTAAGGAAACAAAAATAATTAAACACAAAACTTACCTCAGTTGGCCGAGAGTCTTGTCTCGGATCCGTGTCCGCGAAACCTTCGGTCTCTTCGAGAAGGGCTTGTATTGCGACATTGAATTCTTCCCTTAGTGTCTTGGTTCTGGCTCTTGTGATAGACCTTTGACCTCCGCGACCTTGATTTGTCTTTGGTTGTCCAGTTCGTGTCCTTCTCCGGGACTCTCGCTTGGTCCGATGTCCGATTGGTCTAGTCCGAAGCTTAATCTTCGTGTTCTGGCTCTTGTCATGGGACCTTCTTGTGTCCGAGGTCGCATTATCGTCTCGTCCGGATGCTCTTCGTTTGGTTCCTTGTTCGGCGGCTCAGTGAAAGTGTCGATGACCGCATCATTTCCACCCCCTTGAGAAGGTTTTGTCCTCAATACTGGTTCCTCTAAAACAAAAGGCGAAAGGTCAGTAACATTGAAAGTATGTGAGATGTTAAACTCACCTGGAAGCTCCAGCTTGTATGCATTGTTGTTGATTCGTTCTAGGACACGGAATGGACCATCGCCTCGCGGTGCCAGCTTTGAACTTCTCTTTTGCGGAAATCTCTCCGTGCGCATGTGGATCGAAACCCAGTCTCCGGGCTCGAAGATGAGTTGCTTTTGGCCCTTGTCTACACGCACTTTGATCTTCTCAGTCTTCTTGATAATTGTGGCTCGTGCTTGCTCATGTATCTTCTTTACGAACTAGCTTCGGTTCCGGCCATCTAGGTTGACTTGTTCAGTTGGCGGGATCGGGGACAAGTCCATTGAAATAGTCATTTTCTTACTGAACTATCATGTCATTGTAGTACAGAAAAGTATCAATCCAAGTGGGTGCGATATTAACCAAGAAGGATGCAATCAAACAGTTTAACTCAAGCCAAGCAAGCAATAAGATGTGAAACTATCAACCTAAACAGAAACTAAAAACAGAGACTAGCAGCAACTAGCGAAACGAAAACAGAGCAATAACAGAACGATAGCTACTAACAGGAACTAGCAAAGGCAATGAAACAAAAATCAATCAAGCAAGAGAAGCTCCTAAGGATGGGGTAATTGACTTGGTGTATCCTCTTAATCTACCTAGATGGTTTAACAAACTCAATCAAGTTATTCCCTAGACATTAAACTCATAAACAGTCAAGTTCATTCCCATGATAAATAACCTCAGGCTAATCTAGTTCCAGACCTAATCCCTTAGCGAAATCTAGCTTAGCAGGCATTAAGAATCAGTTTAATAAAGCCAATAAATACCCTAGACAACTAATCCCTTAGGCTAGGAATGTAAATCTCTGGAATTAGTTCAGTCAGGCATTTCATAAAACACCTTCCGGGCATGGAAATACCTAGGTTCTAATTCCAATTGATCAGAGAGTAATTAGCATTAAGAACACTAATCCAGAAGGGAAATCAAACAATAAACACTTAAACCACCTAGGAGACTAAGATTCCACACCTAATCTATCCCATCCTTAAGAACCTTAATGACTACTCAGAACACATGAAGAACATCAAAATCATTAACCCAGAAATGAATAAAACTTGCATAATCAGAAAGATAAAGAAGAGAATAGATAGATTATAAAGATTCAAACAAAAATACTTAGTAAATTCAAAGCAATCAGATCACAAAAACAAGAACAGTCTCAGAAAGCTTAAAAACGAGTTCTCCTTGTTTTAGGTTAATACAGGGTATTTATAGTCTTAGGTGAAACCCTAAATCACAAAAAAAAATCAAAATAGACTAAATTTGGGGTGCACTCGACTAAGGAGGTCGAGTGCTTAGGTCGAGCTGGGCTTAAAACTTCAAGATTGCACTTTTATTCTGCAGCTCGATCAATGAGCTCGACCATGGGTGGTCGAGCTAGACTCCAGAAATCCAAGATTCCATTTTTTCGGAGGACTCGATCAACGGGCTCGAGCTGGGGAGGTCAAGCTAGCCTTCAGATTTCAAGATGGCATTTTTCTGGATGAGCTCGACCTAGGGGCTCGAGTCCTTTGGTCGAGTCATCTTCCAAAATGTCTGATTTGTGCTCCACTCGACTTACCTGCTAGAGCTGGGCTAAAAGTGCAGTTTTTGGTGCAGAATGCACTGGCTCGACCTGCTGGCTCGAGCTGGGTGCTAGAGTCAGACTCAAAGTGCAGTTTTTTGGTGTAGAATGCACTGGCTCGACCTGCTGGCTTGAGCTGCTTGCTAGAGTCAGTCTCCTTTCGAGTTTCTGGTCGAGTTAAGCTCTCTTTTTTCTCCATTTGACTTCAACATCTCCAATATCCCTTGAATGCACCTGAAACAAGTCCAAAATGCAAAATGCATGCAGTCCTAATGCAAAACACTCTAAGTATGCAAAAATAGAGATAAATGCTAAGAAGAAGCTATTAAACAAGGCTAAATGAATGAATAATGCATGCTAAAACAATATAAAATACAGACATATCATCCATCGGTGCTAAGGGCCTGAAACCATACACAATATCAAAAGGAGAGAGGTTAGTAGTAGAGTGCCTCGCATGATTATAAGAGAACTCAACAAAAGGTAAACAATCGAGCCAAGTTTTTAAATTTCTGCCAAGCGTGGCCCGAAGTAAAGTAGAAAGAGTACGTATGATTGTTCGTGACCGATCTAACTACTCTAATATGCATTCTTAATGCTAAGTCATGTCTTATGGGATGTGCTTAAGGTTATGACCAAATCAGTAGATGAGGTTATACGAATAGAAGCCCTTAGCACCATGAGAATGGGTTACAACTTCAGACTTGCATATTAGGGAGTATTAGTTAGCATCGAGTTTGTTGTTTGATAGAGTATCTTAATGCTTTTCTAATTGTGGCCAAAGTTAGATAATGATCTCAGGAATACATCATCACGAGAGTGAGATTGTATTCTAGAAATAGATCTGTCATTCACTCTTCGTCTTAGACATACTTCTAACGCAAGCTAAACACTTGGTTAATCGGTTGGTAATGTGACAACGCCAATCGATGTGTCTCTCACACATAAGAGTAATCGAAGATGGGATGCGTTTAATGCGTGAAGGTCGACACGAGAGTGGGTCTGACACAGTGTCTAGCATACCACGAGAGTGGACTAGCCGGCGTCGAATATCCCTAGATTGACAACATAAACTAAAAACGTAGAACATGAATCCTGTAATCTGAAATTTCTGAAATCGACTATCACCCAAATAACTGTAAATAATTAATTTAGTATTTTATTTATGTTTACTTATTTATGTTATTTATATTTCTGCAATATAATTTATGCCATTTAATTTATGCAATTTACTTTTCAGCAATTAACATTTCCGCAATTTATATTTATGTACTTTAATTTCCGTAATTCAATTTCCGTAATTTATATTTTTGCAATTTACTTTTCTGCATTTTAAATTATGCAATTTATTTTATGCACTTTAATTTCAGTAACTTAATTTGTGCAATTTAATTTCAGTACTTTATTTTTATGCAATTTAATTTATGTTGTTTTATTATATTGCACCATATAGTTTAGGACACAACCCCTATTTTATTATTCTGCCTAGATTAGATTTGCATTTGCATTCTCTGTGTAGTTATTCTATTTTTTTCTGTGGATCGATCCCGTATGTACTATAATTGCATGACTGTGCAATTGCGGTCCTATAAATTAAACTCTCGAGACTACTCTTTAGTAGCGCTCGGGTGAAACCTGAGACGAGGTAGAACCCTCGCCATCAGGACTTAGAATTAAAACCCCAAAACTTTAATTTAATTTATGCACTTTAATTTATGCAATTTAATTTATGTTATTTAATTTACGCAATTTATTTTATGTAATTTATGTTAAGTACTTTAATTTCTATTATTTAATTTATGCTTTAGTTTATTTTATTTTATTTAAATCGTCACTATTTATTTAATTAACGTTATTTATTTTACGCATCTTAGGGCTTAGAAACAAACTCCCAAAACATTTATATTTTGCCTAGATTAGATTCACTCCTGCAATCTCTGTGTAGTTATTCTCAGTCTTTGTGAATCGATCCCGTACGTACTACAACTGCATTACTGTGCACTTGCGGTATAATCGGGTTAAATTCTCGAGACTACTTCCTAGTAGCGCTCAGGTGAAACCTGTGAAAGAAGGTGTAACAAACATTCTTTATCAGAGAGCATCGACAAAAAACATTGACCATGAGCGGTCGATGGTGCAGGCATCAGACATAAGCATCGACCGTACACGGTCGATGATGGGCTAACAACTATACACATCGAGCAGAAGCATCGACCAGGAGCGGTCGGTGGTCTCCCAGGAGCATCCGCCATGACAAGGTCTTAGGAGACACCGAACGTGATTGCGAGACTAAGGGGAACTGTAGCATCGTCATAAGCCATAGGAGACCAATCTTCATTGATCCTAAAAATAAAAAGAGATTCAATGTGTTAGTTCAATGCATCCCAGAGACTACATCTTTTAAGGATGCATGGAAGGGATTCCCGTTGAGGAATTACTTCGAAGGACACTTACTGAAGATGTCACATTTGAGAAAACAGTCATCACAAGCTGTTGGGAATCAACGACGTTGCCAATTCAAATATAAGAATCGGGCTTGCTAATGTCGAGTTCATGGACTCACACGGTATAGCGGAAGATGTCATGGTATGGATTGGAACTTGTCGAGTCTCTACCAACTTTTACGTGATCGACATGAAGAAGGATGAGCATACATCACTCATCCTCGGAGGACCGTTCTTAGCAACAGTTGGAGTGGTTATTGATTGGCTGAATCAAAGAGTCTCATTCACATATGTGGATAGAGACGTGTTCTACAATGCAACACCGATCGAGAATACTCCGCCACGCTATGCGAAAAGGAGACCTTATGGTGATGATATTATCATCGATGACGACACTCCTGCTGGGGAGCGACTTGATCACCATCTTCTCTCCTATGTGGTCGATCAAAGGTCTAACTGAATTGCCTTCCGACGAACAGCCCAAATGAGCACCGATCCTGAGCGTTATAACGGGCAAGTCTTCGCCCTAAGGTGTACATGCCCACCGTCTCTACCATCTCCACTGGCCAACCATTCCGTAAGCATGTCGAGCTCACGACGTTAAATAAGCATTTTATCTTTGTAAATACATCTTTTAATTTGCAATTTTTTTATTTTCCAAATTTTCAATTTTTCTGTATTTTTTGTTTTTTTTTTGTTTTTTGCTTTTTTTTTTAATTTTCAGGTGTCTTTCACCATTAAAAAAACAAAACAAGGACTTGCAAACGTGGAAGCTGCCAACCCACGAACCCGATAAGAGAATTACGGTATGAATTCTCTTGTTTTTTACCCCTTTACGGTTTCATGTCACAATTGCGGACGTTGTGATTTAAGTGTGGGGGTGATATAAGACTCGGTTTTGTGAGTCTTGGTTTGGATTTGAGAATTGGCAAGAGCTAGCTAGAAGCTCCTTCTCTTGAACAACTCGCGGCCGAAAGGTGTGGGCGGCTAGACAAGCAGCTCGAAGCTCCTCTTGTGAAACCGGATTGGTGTTATGTTGATGGATTGATGAGCAAACCACAAAGAGTATGAAGGGCTCTTTGATACAGCAAGAGATCTCGTGGCCTTGTGAATCGCACATAGGAGCAAGAGAGCGGCTAAGTTAAGTAAACTTAAGAAAATACGTTCTTTATTAATTCAAGGGTGAAAAATGAGATACATGGGCATGGAACCTTATAATGGTTCGTCAGCTACAACACTAGGGTTGCGACTATAAGACAACAAGACTTGTAAAAATAAAAGACTCAAATGACACACACTATCAATGAGAACAACAAGTAGTCTTCTTATATGGAAAGTGTCTAAAAAGACATAAAAATAAAGGAAACAAAAATGACACTACTAGGACTCGAAATAGACTCATGGGATGCTTGCTAGAACCACTAGGCCGAAGCCATTTCACCTGCAAGGAGATAAAAAAAATTAAATGCAATTCTTACCTTATTTGGCCGAGAGTCTTGGTCCGGGCCAGTGTCTATGTCCGTGAAGCCTTCGATCTCTTCGAGAAGGGCCTGTGTTGCTACATTGAATTCTTCCCTTAGTGTCTTGGCTTTAGCTCTTGTTATGGGCCCGTTGACCTCTGGAATCTTGACTTGTCCTTGGTCCGCCTCATGATCTTGCCCGATTTTCTCTCGCGATCTGATACTCGGTCTGATGTCCTCGCTGTCCGGCCCATGTGCTTTGCTTGGGCTAAAACTTAATCTTCTTGCTTTGGCTCGTGTCATGGGACCTTCTCTTATGCTTGTTCATGTCATTGTCTCGTCCATGGGCTCTTTTTCCTTGATACAAGCGTCGGACAAGGTGTTTTGGATGGACCGTGTGGCGCGATTCGATGGGGAACAGTGGAAACATGGGTTTTGGCGTGGGCCAATGGAGTGATAAGCGACCACACGAGTTATGGAAGGGCTCATGATACAGATTGGGCGTCCTATTCTTGCTAGGATTCTCACAAACAAGAAGAAAGAACAAAGGGAGCTAAGCGGCGACGGCTTAAACAAAAAGGTTTCATTTTTGTTATTCAAGTCTACCCTCTTAGAGCTGCGAGTTTCTCCTTATATATGGCTCGAATTTAGGCTACAAAATGTGTCAAAGACAACCCTAGACGTGGCCTAACACATGGCCAAAAGATTTTCCAAAACGAAAAGGAAAAAGTTCGAAAAAAGAAAAGTTCTACTTAAAATAAATAAGGAAAATCGCCTAAGTGGCATAGGTGACGACTCTAGTGGCTTTTGTGGCTTCTCCTTGGGCCAAAATTAACTTCAATGGGTTTCTTTAGAATGCTTGAATTGAATAAAAGCATAGTATGGGCTTCTAGACAATTCGGCCCTCAAGAATGCCTTGAGGCCACTTTGCACCACAAGGTTATTGCCTTGTTAAAACCTTCCTTAGTAAAACCACGTGGGAAATCTAAAGGTAGGAAAGAGTACCATCCCTAGTGATGTCTTTATGCCCCGATCATGCTAACGTGAGGACAAAGAGGGAAGTCACCGTCTTTGTCCGCATGAGGGGCCACTCGGTTGTGTGCAAGCATAAAGCATTATGAGGAGTCTCGTGGCTTGTCTTGGCTCCAACATCACTCATCGATGGTTCTCGATCATTGGTGGTGAACGGAAATGCCATTGGGTCGGCATTTTCCTTGGTTATGTCTGCATGGGCTCGGTCCGTGTCCAAATTGTCCTTGTCGAGGAAAATGTCCACGACCTTGGTGATTCCTTTGAGGCTCTTGGTTCTTGATCGTGTCATCGGTGCTCCTCTAAGTGGTGGTATCTCCACTGATTGAGCCGGTTCCATTTGGATGTCCGCATAATTCTCCCCTTTTTGAGAAAGTCCTTTCGTCATGTCTGAGTCACCTACATCAAAAGGAGACAAGTCAGTAACGTTGAATGTGGGATTAACATGGAACTCACCGGGCAATTCGAGACAGTAAGCATTATCATTGATCTTCTTGACAATCTTGAATGGTCCGTCTCCTCTTGGCACTAGCTTGGAGCTCTGCTTGTTCGGGAACTGCTCGGGTCGCATGTGGAGCCAAACCCATTCTCCCGGGGCAAATTCCATTTTCTTGCGTCCTTTGTCTCTTTGGTGCTTGATTTACTCGTTCCTTCGGTTGAGGTTTTCCTTAACCTTCTCGTGGATCTTCTTGACTTGCTCGGCCTTAACAACTCCATCGAGACTAACTTGGTCCGTCATTGGTAATGGAATAAAATCCATGGGGGTCCTAGGGTTAAAACCATACACAATCTCGAAAGGAGAAAACTTAGAAGAAGAGTGGTTAGCATGATTATAAGCAAATTCAACTAAAGATAAACACTCAACCCAATTCTTTAAGTTTTTACCGATGTTAGCTCTAAGTAAGGTAGACAAGGTCCGATTTACCACTTCCGTTTGACCATCGGTTTGAAGATGACATGTGGTGGAGAAAAGAAGCTTGGTGCCGAGCTTCTTCCATAAGGTTCTCCTGAAATAGCTCAGAAATTTCATGTCTCGGTCTGACACAATGGTTCTCGACAGGTCGTGCATGCGTACTACTTCTTTAAAGAATAAGTTTGCGGTTTGAGATGCGTCATTGGTTTTGTTGCATGGAATGAAGTGAGCCATCTTCGAGAACCGGTCTACAACAACGAAGATCGAGTCCTTGTGTTATATATTCGGCAAACCTAACACAAAATCCATAGAAATATCCTCCCAAGGGGCATTAGGCATGTAAAGACCGTGAGGATGTAACCTGGATTTTGCCTTAAGGAAAACGATGCACTTGGCGCAATGGCGCTCAATGTCTCGCTTGATATGGGGCTAGTAGAAGTGCTCCTTGAGGCTGATGAAAGTCTTTTCTACTCCGAAGTGTCCCATGAGACCTCCACCGTGAGCTTCTCGGACAAAAAGATCCCGCATCGAACCTTGTGGAATGCAAAGTCGCTTGTCCCAGATTTTGCAAGTAGTAGGACCCGGTTCCTCCCTTTAGGCATTGAGGATAAGTCTCTCCAAGGTCTGGATCTTCAGCATATTGATCCTTAATGTGCTCAAAACCGAACACTTTAGCCTCCATTGTTGATATAAGGGCATGACGTCTCGATAAGGCGTCTGCGACCACATTGTCTTTGCCGTTCTTGTATTTGATGATGCATGGGAACGTCTCCACAAACTCTAACCATCTTGCATGTCTCTTCTTCAACGTTGTCAACCCTCGAAGATGCTTGAGAGTCTCGTGATTAGTATGGATGACAAACTCCTTCGGCAAAAGGTAATGTTGCCACGTTTCTAGCGATCGGACCAACGCGTACAATTCTTTGTCGTAAGTGGGATAATTGAGAGTCGGTCCACCGAGCTTTTCACTAAAGTATGCTACTGGTCTCCCTCCTTGAGTTAAGATAACAAGGATAGATACAACCTGGTGGTTGTGGATGGATCTTCAGCTCTGGTACAAAAATGATACAAGCGTCAGACGAGGTGTTGTCTCCAAATGGACCGTGCGGCGCGATTCGATGGGCAACAGTGGAAACGTGGGTTTTGGCATGGGCCAATGGAGTGATAAGCGATCACATCAGTTATGGAAGGGCTCGTGATACAGCTTGGGTGTCCTATTCTTGCTGGGATTCACACAAACAAGAAGAAAGAACAAAGGGAGCTAAGCGGTGACGGCTTAAGCAAAAAGGTTTCGTTTTTGTTATTCAAGTCTACCCTCTTAGGGCTGCGAGTTTCTGATACATGCCCAGACCTTCAAGGGAGGAACCAAATCCCAGCTCAAAGAAAAACTCAAGCAAACGGACCCAAAACTGAGAAGATGGCTGAAATGATGAACGATAGTGAGGTGGGGGTGATGAACAGCGGGCTGAAAGAGGATGTGAGGGCAGTGATGCAGAGATGATGAGGAGCTTTGAGTCACAACACACAAGCAAGGACAACAGCGAGCAGGTGGAGTGAAGGCGGAGCTAAATCTAGGATAGGGTTCAACCGGATGAAGCGACGGTGGTGGGCGGTGGAGTGACACCTTCAATCTGAGGACAAACCACAAACCTCTTAGGGTTTTCTAACCTAGACTTAGGTTATAGAGAAAAGTTGACAACTTTAAGATTTTTGTAAATGATTGCTTAATTATGAAATGAGAAAGAGTTGCCTTTTATAGGCTTACAACTAGGGTTAATTAGGTCTAAATTGGGCCTAAGACCATAGTAACAAGTTGGATACTTAGGCCAAAAAATATTCCCAAAAACAAATAAGCCACAAAACAACATTAAAGGCATAAGTCTCAAAAGCAATATAAAGAAGGGGAAAACATATGTGGAGGTTTTACCTAAGGATAGGATCACATCTCATAGAGGTATCATGTCTCATGTATCTCAAACCCCAAATCGAGAAGGTAAGAGTTCATTATGGTGAGAAGTCGACTTCGATTTGCCAAAGTCTTTGAAGGAACGATCCTTTTGGGGTTTGTTGATCCACTCATGGGTTTTCCACATTTCCTAGTAAAAATCAAACATTCTCTAACAAAGCATCCAAACGTCAACACAAATAACACAATTAACAAGTTCTATCGCTGCCTCATTAAAAACCTTTTCATACATTATTGAACTTATGAACGAGGAAAATAGTGTAACAATCTCTCAAAATGCAAAAAACGTATGGTAAAACTTACATCAAAAGATGTCAAAAAAAAGAATTACCTCCATTGATCGCAAGACTCCCCCCTCCACAATTATTTCACAAGTCCTCGTTGTGATGTAAGATGGAAAGGGAAAAAGCAAGAGAAAAACTTATAGTGATTCTCTTATCGAGTTGTGGGTTAGCAGCTCCCACATGACAAGTCCTTGTTTTTTTTTATGGTGAATCACATGAAAAAAGAAAACACAAAAAACGAAAAACTAAAAAATATTAAAAATCGAAAAACTGAAAAAGAAATGAAGAAAGTATGTACAAGGATAGAATGCTTATTTAACGTCGTGAGCTTAACGACTTCTCGGAGTGATCCAAGGATGATGAAGATGAAAGATGAGGGCTGGATGGTTGTACAAAGATTCGACCATGGTAGCGCTCGGGATTAGTGTTTATCCTAGATGTTCGTCTCAGGATCCATCATTGAGATCTCCAGCAGATAGGATCTGATGTGGGACGGTGAGTCCATCTCTCCCCAGCAGGAGCGTAATCAGTGTGAGGGTCATCATCAAAAAGTCGTCTTCTCAGGCATGATGGAGGAGTTGCATTGGCCGGTGTTGCATAGAAGAACACATCTTTGTTCACATAAGTGAACGACACTCTTTTGTTCGGCCAATCTATAACTACTCCAACTGTTGCAAGAAAAGATCCTCCAAGAATGATTGGAGTGTCATCGTCCTCCCTCATATCAATCACATGAAAATCAGTAGGGACTCCACGGTCTCCATCCATACAGTAACATTCTCAGCTACACCTTCAGAGCGTGTGATATCGGTATTAGCAAGTCCGATTCTCACATTCGAGCGGGTGAGGTTGTTGAGTCCCAATATCAAGGCTCTCTTCTTCGACACTACATTGATGTTAGCACCTGAATCACAGAAGCATCATCAAAATCAATACCAAGAATTGAACAAGGTACTTTGTAATATCCGAGATCTTCTCTTTTGAGCATCTTCTTATCTGGTGTTAGGATCCCGATGTACATTTCTTTGATTTTGTTCAAGGTCTCTTTGCTGTCGCTGAAGTGGTATAAGTCAATTTCTCACTGGATCAGGATTTCGTTGTAGTATAGTAAGGTGTCAATCCATAAGGGTGAAGATATTAACCAAAAAGGATGAGATCAAAACCATTCAAGCCAAACAAGAAGCTGCATGGGGTCTAACGACCAGACAGAAAACAGAAATAAGCTAAGGCTAATCAATTCAAGACTAACGAAGCAAGGCAATACGTAAACAGTATGGCTAGACGAGAAATCAATCAATGCAAGAGAAGTTCCTAAGGATGGGAATTCATTCTGCCTCCTCTTAGCTGCTACCCGTGGTCTAACAAAACTCAATCGTATTCCCTAGACATCAAACATCACAACCAGTTAAGTCCACTCCCGTGATAAGTAACCTCAAGCTAGACCAGCCAGACCCAATCCCTTGGCGAAATCCACCCTAGCAGGCACAAGACCCAGCTCAATACTGTCAATAAACACCCTGACATCTAATCCCTTTAGGCTAGGAATGCAAATCTCTAACATCAATTCATTCAAGCATTTTATCAAACACCTTCTGGGTGGAAAAACACCTAAGATCTAACTGATCAGAGAGAAATTAGCATTAACACTGATGATTTAAGGGAATTAAAACAATCAACTCTTAAACCACCTAGAGACTAAGATTCCACACCTAATCTATCCCATCCTCAAGAACTCTAATGACTACTCAGAAATCATGAAGAACATCAAAATCACAAACCCAGAAATCATGTAAACTTGCATAGAAAAGAGAAGAGATAGAGATATGATAGAAATGAAGAAATCAACTAAAATAACAAGCAGAAATCAAACTACAAAGTCTGGAAATGAAGAAGAACAAGAAAGAACAATGAAGAAGAAGGAAAACGAAAATTAGGCATAAAAACAAAACTTAGAAGTCTTAATCCCACATTAGGTATTTATACTAAGTCTTAAAAACCCTAAAACGTCATGGGTAAAATGGTAAAAGCGCAGATAGGTCTAGCTCGACCTGTCTGAGTGGTGTGCTCGAGCGGTGAAATCAAGATTGCATTTTTACGTGCTTGAGCTCGAGCCTCCTACTCGACCCTATGGGCTCGAGTCTGAAACTCCAAGACTCTTTTTTGAGCTCGATCATGGAGCTCGAGCATGGGGCCAGCCAAAACCTCCAAGACGCCACCTCAGGCCTGACTCGATCCCTTAGCTCGACCGTAGGGGCTCGAGCGCTTCTGCATCATCTCGCCTTAGCTCGATCCTTCGCTCTGAGCATGTCACCGAGTCGTGTCCTAGACAGCTTTGAGCATGTCACTCGAGTCCGTGTCCTAGCTCGTTTGAGCATGTCAGCTCGAGTCGTGTCCTAGACAGCTTCGCCTAACTTCTCCAAAATCTCCTGAAAGTACCTGAAGCCAAATATGCAAGATGTATGCAAACCTAATGCAAAACACCCTAAGTATACAAAACTAGAATAAATGACAAGAAAAAGTTAAATAACATGTCTAAAGGTATGAATTAACCAAGCTAAAATGATGCAAAATGCAACATATCAACTCCCCAAACTTAGTCGCTTGCCTCAAGCAAAAGAACAAGATGGAGAAGAGGTTTGAGAGTTGGGATTCAGAACCAAAACTTGCAGATTGTAACAGATGATCTCAATGTCTAAGTTACCAATTCTAGAATGCAAAGTTTATGAACTCTACTTAAAAACATTAGCCATACTCTTCACAGCACAAGTTCAATCAAATCTCAACCTAGACATGCCTTCAAATCTATCATTCCCTTAACATTCATTTAAACAGAAACCATGAATCAAGCTATGCACATTCAATGAACTCATTTGGCTAAGTGGTGGCAAGAGACAAAGATGGTCCCTTCAGTATGGTTTTATCATTTCAGAACAAGGATCTCTCAATGAAAAGGAATGAGCTTTAGTAGAATGCTAAAGGTAAGAACCAACCTATGCATACAAGAATAGACTCCCATCTACCCAGTCCTACACAAGTGTTCTTATCATTCAGTCTACCCAGAAAGTCATCCTAATTCTACCCTATACGAGCTTTTCCTTCTGATTTCTTGGACCAGTTTCATCTTTTCTTCATGTTTTTGTTCTAGGAGAGGTTATACAAATACTTCTAGCGGATTGGGGTTTTTTCTCAAGGTTTTTTTGTTTTCATGACCAGCTTGGACATTTTTCATATTTTTCAGATTTTAATCTTTTTGCCCTTTCTTTTCTTATACTCAGCACCCCTAATCCTTTACTAGATACTTAGACATTCAGATCATTCCCCTCCTAAGAACTTTTATCCTTTTCTTTCCATCTTTTCCAAGTTTTTCATTCTTTCTTTTCACATAACCAAACCCAATACCCAATGATCAAGATCCCACCTAGTCCTATCTGATTCGAAAATTGCAAACCAGAACTACATGAGATTCTATCCTTGTCGGCTCAAACCTAACACTTTCTACCAAGCTCATTCAGAAATAGGCCTCACACACACAACAGAGTAATATCATGGTTTGAAAGAAGGCTAGGCTAAGGGCAAGGTAAAACTGCTCTAATGATGAGAACAGCTACTTGGATTAGCAAGAGTGGTAAACAGGTGAAAGAAAATCCAAGTATGTATATGGTGTCCATGAGTTCAAATTCAATGCATAGACATGATAATTAAAAGTCAAATTCAGGTTCAAATAGATGGGGAATGACAGAAAATCACAGCATGCTTCAACTAAGACTCGATCTAGTTGTGCATTCAGAACATGGTTCAGTCTTACTTCAAGCTCAATATCAAGGCATTAAACAACTAGAAACGAGGGCATTGAAGTCATACAGTTGAATTAGCAAGTTTACAAGGTTTTAAATCATCTTCATCCCCTATGCATATGCAACAGCCCTATATGAATCAATCTAGACTCAATCCTAATATGCATATGCAATACTACATGAACACTCTGTTTTTAAAGATTTTTCAAAATTTTTTGATTTTTTTGTTTTTTTTTTTTATGCCATAGATGAAGACTCAAGGATGAACAAAATCAAAATAAGAACAAAGAAAAACACATCAAATAAATCTTAACCTTTCCCCCCAAACTTAAATCACACAGTCCCTTGTGTGATAAAAATTTGTGAAGAAAGAGTAAGAAGCAACAGAAAACAAGAAAACAAATGCAGCTAATATATACAAGAAAGGATGGAAYAGGTACCTCAAGGCTTGGAGAAGAAGGAGGAGATCGAGTCCTCGTCTTGAGCATAGGTGCTCGAGCTGGTGGCTCGAGTCGTGCAGCAGTGTCCTGCTCGACTGGCTCGAGCTCGAGGCTCGAGTCAGCCCATTCCTGTGCGTGTTTGCCTCCTTTTCATGATTCACTTCTCATACTTTTCTGAAATCACACCCTCAAGACAAAATCAAACAGCTTAGCACACTTATTTGACGTTTTAAAAACTAAAACAAAGAAATATGTACAGAGATAGACATGGGACTTCCTCCCAAGTGAGCTTGTTTAAAGTCTCTAAGCTTGACTTCCTTTTTCTTAGGTCTATGGTGGGTCATTGAGGGGAACTGAGGTCTCCTCTGTAATGGTCTGACCATGTAAGAATGGCTTGACCCCTTGCTCATTCATTGTACTCTCAGCTCTATCCTTTCGCTCCAGACTTCTTCTCTTGTCATAGATTGGGGTGGACCTTCATCAACCTTCTCGACTCGTGCCAATGTACTGCACTTTCATCACGGTAGCCATCATCTTTGATAGTCATGTGCCACATAGCTCATTAGAGAACCTTTTAGGGTAATAGGCCTTGTTATCCACATTCATAAGAACTACCCTTTGGTTCTTGAAGTCTATGTTTGCACCAGAAGTGTTGAGGAAGGGAGTGCCAAGGAGCAGTGGGAGCTTGTTGGCCTTCTTCATTTCCATAATGATGAAGTCTGTTGGGACTATACAATCYCCAACTTTAAGTGGGTAATCTTCCAGAAGACCAACTGGCTTTCGTGAATGAGCGTCTCCAAAAGTTATGGGTGATGGGTGATAAGTTAGGTGTCTTATGCCAGACTGTCTAACATCTCCCGACATGACATTCACACTTGAACCAGAGTCACAGAGCATCCTCAATTTTCAGATCACCAAGACAGTTATGGAGAACATACCAGGATTGCCAAGCTTGGGAGAGACTTGGCGCAATCCTTATCATGCTTGGTGAATCAATGCAATCAACACTACCCTTGTATTCAACCACAGCGCCCTTATCCTTCTTGAATCTTCTTGGGAAAGGCAGTTTAGGGTCAGGAGGAGGACAAAGGGTGCTGTCTTTTTCTCGAAACGCTGGTTTTGGTGCGTGGAGGGGCTCGACCCTTCCGTCGAGCTGTGGGCTCGAGGACGCCTTGGGGTCTCAGCTCAGGTGGGTCGAGTGGGTGCTCCAGCAGGCGTAAAACTCTTGTCTTGGTCGCTTTTGGAAACCAAATCCTCCCCATCTTGATCCTCACGTCCGCAGTGATCGGAACCGATCCTTCCCGCAGTAACTTTCTTCCACCTCAAAGCGATTGTAGTGGTGTTCGATCGAACCATAAAGAAAAGCCTCAATTTCTCTAACATCCGCTTCATGATCAGCAATAGGACTTGATTCCATTGAAAAGATGGCATTGCAATACCTCGGGGTTCTGAATGCTTTTCCGGAAGTTGTCCAATATGGAGGAAGTAGATGTAGTGTTGCCCTCCAAATACTTAATCGGAGTTCATTGTCTCGATCTTGCTATTGAGAGCGTAGGTAGTCCAACTGGGTTTTGAGTTCACCAAATTTGGCTGTTTCAAGTGCTCCACTGTTGACCCAGAGGAGTCTGCAGCAAGGTGTTTGTCTGCTGATCCGAGCGGTAAAACTGAGCGTGGTGAGACTGAAAACCTGGTGGTGGACACGGCTCCTTGTTGTTGGTGATGACTGAATGCAGTCTAGGTGCAAAGTTCGCTGCTGATCAGGAACAAAGGGCTTGGACGGAGGTGTTGCCGAGGTGGGTAGACTGGTCCTGGGGTTAGCAACATTGGTACTCCTGTAGGATAAATTTGGGTTGTTCGTGTAATTGATGAATCCTTTGTTGTATGGACCCTGATTCTGCATATAGCTGACCTCCTCAAGACCATCATCCTCCCCATCTTGAACCTGAAAACTGTATTAAGCAAAGTGAACCTGTTTCTTCTCGTAGCAATTGATCCAACTTAGCCAAGGCCTGATGGCCCTAGTCGATCATCAGAGCATTTGGCCGGACACTCCTATCATACTCAGCAGAGTAGTTACCATCAGATTGTGCTAGGTTCTCCACAAGTGCCCAGCCAGCATCAACGTCTTGGTTGAGGAAGTTACCATTGCTGGCGGTATCTAGAAGCATGCGGACCTTCGGGAGAACTCCTGTAGAGAGTGCAAGGAGGGACTCATTACTGAAACCGTGGTGAGGGCACCTGAGTAGTGTAGCCCTTGAAGCGATCCCAGCATTCACGAAACTTTCACCGCCCTTCCGAGTAAACCGAGATTTCATTCCTCAAGCCTGTCCTGGCATTGAGAAGAACTTGGCAAGGAAGGCTTTCGCATCCCATGAAGTGATGGATCCATGGGGTAGAGTCTTTTCCAGTGATGGGCTCGTCACCCGAGAGAAGGAAAGAGCCAGCTTGAAACCATCTTCACTGACCCCATTGATCTTGTAAGGCGCAGAGCCTATCAAACTCATCCGATGATCAAGAGGGTCTTCCATAGGTAGTCCATGAAACTTGTTGTTTCAGCATGGCGATCAAGCTGCTCTTGATCTCGAAATTGTTGTTCTGGACCGTAGGAGGGACAATCCCTTGTCTGTTGGTATGAGTATTTGGAGCGTCCCCGGCTCCTATCAAACGGGGTCTCCGTGGAGGAAACATATGCTCAGGATGCGTGGTGGGTTATCATCAGCCATATTTATTTCGTCTTGGAGATCTGTTGAGAAGTTCACTCCTCTCAACGTGTGGTAGCTTGTGAATATTGTCTGATGAGTTCGACGCCTTTGATCTCGCTTGCATGGGTACAGGACTCGATGGTAGACTCGAGCGACGTGAGATAGGCAGACTGAGCTGCAAGGGCTAGGTACACTCGAGTGCATGCAGGCGACTCGAGCTGCAAGGGTCGAGCGACGGTGCAAGACAGTGCACTCGATCTGCTAGGCTCGAGCTAGGTGCTCGAGGCAAGAAAGGTCCTGCAACCAAAGACAAAAAGAAAATCAAAGAGAAAGTAGAGTATATAGAAAAGAACTGATCTAGAACGATTTGAAATCCTAATGTAACAAACAACACCCAAAGCGACGGCGCCAAATTGGTATAAGTCAATTTCTCACGGATCGATTTCGTGAAGATAGTAAGGTGTCAATCCATAAGGGTGAAGATATTAACCAAAAAGGATGAGATCAAAACCATTCAAGTCAAGCCAAACAAGAGCGATGGGGTCTAACGACCTAGACAGAAAAAGAAATGCTAAGGCGAATCAATTCAAGACTAACGTACAAGGCAATATAAACACGATGTATAGACAGAAATCAATCAATGCAAGAGAAGTTCCTAAGGATGGGGTAATCGATTCAGTGCCTCCTCTTAGCCTACCCAGGTGGTCTAACAAAACTCAATCAAGCTATTCCCTAGACATCAAACATCACAACCAGTTAAGTCCACTCCCGTGATAAGTAACCTCAAGCTGACCAGTTCCGACCCAATCCTCGCGAAATCCACCTACAGCAAAGACATCAATACTGTCAATAAACACCCTAGACATCTAATCCCTTAGGCTAGGAATGCAAATCTCTAACATCAATTCATTCAAGCATTTTATCAAACACCTTCTGGGTGGAAAAACACCTAAGATCTAATCTCAATTGATCAGAGAGAAATTAGCATTAAGAACACTGATTTAAGGGAATTAAAACAATCAACTCTTAAACCACCTAGAGACTAAGATTCCACACCTAATCTATCCCATCCTCAAGAACTCTAATGACTACCGAAATCATGAAGAACATCAAAATCACAAACCCGTAAATCATGTAAACTTGCATATATAAAGAGAAGAGATAGAGATATGATAAATAAGAAATCAACTAAAATAACAAGCAGAAATCAAACTACAAAGTCTGAAATGAAGAACAAGAAAGAACAAGAAAGAACAATGAAGAAATGAAGGAAAACGAAAATTGGCATAAAAACAAAACTTAGAAATCTTAATCCCACATTAGGTATTTATACTAAGTCTTAAAACCCTAAAACGTCATGGGTAAAATGGTAAAAGCGCAGGATAGGTCTAGCTCGACTGTCTGCAGTGGTGTGCTCGAGCCGGTGAAATCAAGATGCATTTTTACGTGCTTGAGCTCGAGCCTCCTACTCGACCCTATGGGCCTCGAGCCGGGTTCAGAAACCCAAGACTCTTCTTGAGCTCGATCATGGAGCTCGAGGGGCTCGAGCTTGGCCAAAACCTCCAAGACGCCACCTCAGCGACTGATCCCTTAGCTCGACGTAGGGCTCGAGCTGCTTCGATCATCTCTTTGCCTTAGCTCGATCCTTCGCTCAGCATGTCAGCTCGAGTCTGGTGTCCTAGACAGCTTCGTCTTGAGCATGTCAGCTCGAGTCTGGTGTCCTAGACAGCTTCGCCTTGAGCATGCTCGAGTCCGTGTCCTAGACAGCTTCGTCTAACTTCTCCAAAATCTCCTGAAAGTACCTGTAACAAGCCAAATATGCAAGATGTATGCAAACCTAATGCAAAACACCCTAAGTATACAAAACTAGGAATAAATGACAAGAACAGGTTAAATAACATGTCTAAAGGTATGAATTAACCAAGCTAAAATGATGCAAAATGCAAACATATCATGAAGTAGGAGTCAAGATTGTACTCAAATAGAGCTTACTCGAATGGAATATCTCTTGGATTTTTGCTCACAATTCCAAAAACTTCGCTGAGTTGTTGTGTACTTATTTCTCTGAAGAAGCAAGTAACATCATATCTGTAAAGTTGTGGATGACTAAGATGAGAGTTCCTTGAGATGCGCGCTTCTCTGAAATTTTTTTTGATATCATGAATCGTCTCATCTGTTCTTTTGCAGTATTCCTTCAACGAGTACCCCTTCCATGCATCCTTAAAAGATAATGACTTAAGGATGCTTTGGATCAACCTTTCGAATCTTATCTTGTTACTTGGATTGATAAACACTTGCTGCTTTTGACTCGTGAGGAGGTTGCAGCTCTGTTCTGGTCCTTGCATAGACACTCCAGAAGGGTCTTCATCTTCGTTAGGGTGTTCTTCTTCGTCAAAGGAAGAATCAATGACGACTGGCCGAATTTTGTCTCCAAGCCTGCTGATATCGACCCTGAATGGTCGATTTTGGCTTCTGAATGCTGCTTTTGGAGTTGCATCGGTCTGGATTGGCCGATGTTGGGGTCGATGTGAGTTCAGAAATACACTAGAATCTGTTGGTGATATGTCAATTTCTTATCAGCTATCATTGTAAGTACAACAAGGTATCGATCCAAATGGGTGCATATTGTAAAGGATGCAATCAAACAGTTTTCAAGCCGCAAGCAGGAGGTTGTGAAACTATCGAACTAAGAAAGCAATAATCAAAAGCAATGACAGAGATTAAAAACAGAGACTATGGAAAGCAGTAAAACAGAAATCAATAAAGCAAGAGAAGCTCCTAAGGATGGGGTTATTGACTCAGTGTATCCTCTCAATCTACCTAGGTGGTTTAACAAAACTCAAGCAGAGCTAATCCCTAGACAATAAACTCATAAGCAGTTAAGTTCATTCCCATGATAAATAACCTCAAGATAATCTAGTTCCAGACCTAAATCCCTTTAGCGAAATCTAGCTTAGCAGGCATTAAGATTCAGCTTATTAAAGTCAATAAACACCCTAGACAACTAATCCCTTAGGCTAGGAATGTAAATCTCCGAAATTAGTTTAGTCAGGCATTTCATCAAACACCTTCTGGGTGTGGAAATACCTAGGTTCTAATTCCAATTGATCAGAGAATAATTAGCATTAAAAACACTAATCCAGAAGGGAAATCAAGCAATCTACACTTAAACCACCTAGGAGACTAAGATGCCACACCTAATCTATCCCATCCTTAAGAACCCTAATGACTACTCAGAACACATGAAGAACATCAAAATCATAAAGCCAGAAATCAATAAAAATTGCATAATCAGAAAGATAAAGAAGAGAAAAGATAGAATAGAAAGATTCAAGCAAAAATAACAAGTAGATTCAAGGTTATAGGATCCAGGAAGCAAGAAGAGATGAAAAAAGCTTAAAAACGAGTTATTCCTCCAATCTTAGATTAATACAGGGTATTTATAGTCTTAGGTGAAACCCTAAATCACAAAAAGACAAAATAGGTAAATAGGTAAATAGGTAAGACCATGCAGTCTTGGTCGAAAGCCCGCTCTTTTCAAGATAACATTTTTCCTGGAGAGCTCGACGTGTTAGCTGACCTTTTGGTCGAGCTGGTCCAAACTTCAAGACGCTCTTTATCTTGGGCTCGAGTGGTAGTCAATTCGTGGGTGGTCGAGCTGCAGAAAACTTCAAGATGGCGTTTTTACAGGGACTCCGATCGGGCCTCGACCTGCCTACTAAAGCCGGGCTCAGTTTTTGGTGCGAATGCACTGCTCGACTGCTGACTCGACCTGCTTGCTGTAGAGTCAGTCTCCATTCGAAGTTTCTGGTCGAAGTTCCTTTTTTCTCCATTTGACTTCAACATCTCCATCCCTGAATGCACCTAAAATACCAAAATACAATACGCAATCGTAATGCGAAACACTCTATGTATGCAAAACTGGAAACAAATGTCAAGAATACGCTATTAGACAAGGCTAAATGGATGATAAATGCATGCTCAAACCATGTAAAATATAGACATATCATTTGGTCGATTTAGGGGTCGAGTAGCCGTCCAGATAGGTGCATTGGGCCAGTTAATCCGGTATGGCGGGTTGATTGTAGGAGAATCGACCCTGACTAGGCGATATAGGGTCTCAGATCGGCTCTCGGCTGTACTCATTGATGTGCTTTGCCTCAATCTCTTCCCGCTTCTCACTGTTACGACTTTGACTGTAGCCTTACGGCTCATATCCACAAAAGATGATCTAGTCTTTTGCTTATCCATCTTATCTCGTCCTTTCCTTCCTTTGTGTTAGTTGTTCTCTCAAACTTACTGGTACACCGGAAATTAGAAAGAAGAATGTGTCAGTAAAATATGATTGTCTAGTCTCAGATCTACATCAAAACTCTATGGCTATTGCAAAATTTCCCCGACAATGGCGCCAAAAACTTGATGGGAGATTTTTATGCCTCTTCACATGTTTCAACCGAGATGTATGTCTCGAGATTTTAACCCATACGATCGTAAGTGCACGGTAAATGCAATTGTAGTAATACGGAGTCGATCTACAGGGAAATGGAATAACACATAGCGGATACAGATGCAGATCTAATCTAGACATGATAATAAACAGGAGGGGTTTCCTAATCTAATATGCATAAAATAAATACAGCATAAAACGAATAAAGCAATAAATAGAAAGCACTAGATCTAAACTAATAAAGCAATAAATAAACTAGACTAAGCATAAAAATAAGGAGCATGAATTAAGTGAACCTAAATTAATATTTACAGAATATGGGTGATAATCGATTTGTCAGGAAATCTAGATTTAGAGTTTATGTTTTACCTAATAAGTTTATGTTCATTGTTCTAGGGATTTTCTATGTCTTGCTAGTCCACTCTCGTGCTATTCTAGACTCTATATTCAAATCCAGTATCGTGGCGAAGGAATATGTATTTCATACAATCCCATCATTGAATACTCTCATGAGTGATAGAAACATCACAAGGGTTGTCATACCTCCATGTGATCCAATACGGTCAGTATTGGTGAAATCATGACTAAGACATAGAGGAAATGATAGATCTATTTCTAGAGTCCTTCCCACTCTCGTGGTGAATTCCTCTTGAGATCTTAACCTACCTAGGTCTTCGTTAGACTAAGCATAGACATACTCTATCAAACAACAAACTCGAGACTAGCTATTATTCCCTAGTATACAGATCTGACGCTTTAACCCACTCTCGTGGTGCTAAGAACTTTTAAACATACAACTACACCTACTGGATTTAATTGTACACTTAAACATCTCTCTTAAGAGAATGTTCACCATTAAGATGTATACTAAGGTAACTAGACTGATTAAGAACAATCAAGCATTTAACAAACCCTAAACGTATATCCCATCATTGACCACCACCCTCGTGGTCTAAAAGATCTACTCCCTTATCTCACTTGATGGTTATAGAAGAGATAGGGTTTAAAGGTTTCAGATTGGTTACAGTAAACAAAAATAGAACTAAACTACTGAAGAACAATAATCAAAATAAAAGCATAAGCATAAAGAAGAAGTAAACCTTAGAAAAAAAAGCTTTATTTGATATGGAACTTAGGATTACAAAGTGTGTAGAAGGTCTCTCCTCTTTTCTAGAATGTTTACATGAGTATTTATAGATCTAGGGTTCTTAGGTCTCAAAATCTAGAGTTTAACTCATCTTTAAAAGTCTCAAAACCAAAAATAGGAGATCAGCCCACTCTTGGATTGCCATATAAGAAAAACCCTAGGTTTTTTGGGCTCCATTCTCGGACTAGTCGATGCATCCTCCGAGAGTTTTCTCGGGAAATTCTTTGGACTCCATATTGACCATGACTGGTCAATTCTAGCCTCGATATTTGTCTCCTTTGGTTTCCTGAAATCCGTCTTCGAACGTGTATGATCCAAGTGGTGAAACCAACTCTCCCATAGGTCTAGCAGGCTCCAGAAGCACTCTAAACATCAAGTTTTAGCTTCTAATACCTAGAATCATATAAACACATGCAAACACACAAGAACCACACTAAATGTTAGTTATAAGACATCAAACTAACTTATTATAATGCATAAAAATATGTAAAATACGGTTTTATCAAGATCCACAATGTCAGGGAGCTTAGCCATGAGCCCTTGTTCACCTTTAGGAACTTGGGATCTAATACCAGATGATACACGCCCAGACCTTCAAGGAAGGAACCAAATCCCAGCTCAAAGACAAAATCAAGCAAACGAACCCAAAACCGAGAAGATGGCGGAAATGATAAACGATGGTGAGGTGGGTGTGATGAACGGTGGGATGAAGGAGGATGAGAGGGAAGTGATGAAGAGATGATGAGGAGCTTTGAGTCACAACACACGAGTAAGGACAGCAGCGAACGGGTGGAGTGAAGGCGGAGCTAAATCCGGGATAGGGTTTGATATAGGTCAATTCCTTACTTAGACAAGTTTTAAATAGTAATGTCATACCATAAAGGGTGAAGATATTAACCAAAAGGATGCGATCAAGCAATTCAAGTCAAGCAGCAAATAGCGTATTGGATTACAGCAACCTAGACAAATGAGAATGGACACTAAAAGCAGGTACCGCATAGGACTATGAGAACTGAAACCAAGCTTGAGAAATAGCATATGGGGTAAAAGAGCGTATAGGGTAGCATAATTCATACGAGAGAAATTCCTAAGGATGGGGAATGACTCGGTGTCCTCTTAGCTTCAAGTGGTTTAACAAACTCAATCAAGTATTCACTGACATCAAACATCAAACCAGTTAAGTCCACTCAGTAGTAAAGTAACCTCAAACTAGACCAGTTCAGGACCAATCCCAAGCGAAATCTACTACAATACGATTCAGTTCAATTGTCGATAAACACCTGACAACTAATCCCTTAGGCTAGGTATGCAAATCTCTAACATCAGTTCATTCGAAGCATTTTATCAGCTTAGGAAAAACACAAGTTCTAATTCGATTGATCGAAAAGAAACTAGCATTAAGAACACTGATTTAGAAGGGAAATCAAGCGATCTACTTAAACCACCTGAAAGACCAAGATTACACTAATCATCCCATCTCAAGAACCAATTTTCAAACTCATGAAACATCGAAGACATGAGCCAATCATAAAAACTTTAGATGATAGAAATAGATAGAGATAATGATAGAACAGAAGGAATAAACTAAATATAGTAGAAATCAAATTACAAGTTCTGGAAACTAAGAGCAGAGAAGAACACAAGGAAAAACTTCGAAATATTAGAGATAAACGTTCCCAGTATTAATCCCTTTAGATATTTATACTAAGTCTTAAAAATCCCTAAGCGTCATGCTAAAATAGTAAAAATGTGCGGGATAAGGTCCAGCTAACAAGTCTTGAGTAGTCTTAATTAGCTCAACAGACGAAATCAAGGCGCATTTTTCGAGATGAGCTTAGTAGTCCACTCGATTAGGGGCTCGGGTGGGTTACGAAACTTGAGCGCCACCTTTTGTCTCGGCTTGATCATACGCTCGAGCATGGGTGCGGTGAGCTCTGCTCCATCTCACCTTTGGACTTCGATCACGTCTGCATGGGTATCCTGCGGACTCGATCAGACATTCTTCGCACGGACTCGATCGAGGAATGTCACAGACTTCGGTCTAACCTAAAATCACCGAGAGTACACATATGAAGCCAAATATGCAGGATGTATGCGGACTATGCAAAACACTCTAAGTATGCAAACTGGAATAAATAACAAGAGCGGGGTGAATAACACGTCAAAGCATTATGATTTATGCAAGCTAAAACGATGCAAAATGCAAACATATCAACTCCCAAACTTAGTCTTTGCTTGCCTCAAGCAAAGGAATGAGAATGGAGAAGAGGGTTGAAAGTGGAACTCAGAACCAAAACTTGCGAGATAATAACGGATGACCTCAATGTATTCTTAATTAGAATCTGAAGTTTATGAGCTACTGCTTAAGCGTTAGCCCATACTCTTCAGCACAAGTTCATCAAACCTCACTAGTCATGCATTCATTTCTATCATTCCCCTTAACATTCATTAGAGCGAAACCATGAATCGAAGCTAAGCATATTGATGAAGCTCATTTGGTAAGGTCGAAGACAAAATGGTCCCTTGATGCAGTATTGGCGTTTTGAACGAAGTGCCATAAACGGAATGAGCTTTAGTAGAATCTAAAGAGTAGAACCAACCTATCTCTGAATAGGCCATCACACTGATCCTAGTAACTTGATGCAAAACAGGACATTCATCTATTCTACACCGCCGCTTAGGCTTTTTTTCTTTTGATATCTAGATCAGTTTCATCTTTCTTTTTGTTTTTGGTTCTGGAGGGTTATACACTCATCTTGCGGATTGAGGTTCTTTTCTTAACTTAGCTTAGGCGTTTTTATGTTTTTCAGACTTTTGAGCTTTACGCCTTTTTTTTTCTTTTCTTCTTCCCTAATCCTTTACTAGATACTCAAACATTCAGATCATTCCCCTCCTAAGAACTCTTACCCTTTTCTTTTCTTTTCCAAGTTTTCTCATTCTTTTTATTCACGGAGACCCACTGATATCGATGATCAGATCCCACACAGTCTATCTGATTCGAAAATTGTAAACCAGAACTACATGAGATTCTATCCTTGTCGGCTCAAACCTAACACTTTCTACCAAGCTCATTCAGAAATAGACCTCACACACTCACTAAAGTAATAGCATGGCTTGAAAGAAGGCTAGGGTAAGGGCATGGTAAAACTGATCTAACAATGAGAATCAGCTACTTGGATTAGCAAAGAGTGGTATAAACAGATGAAAGAGAATCCAAGTATGTATATGGTATCCATGAGTTCAAATTCTATGCCTAGACATGATAATTATAAGTCAAATTCAGGTTTAAATAGATGGGGAATGACAGAAAATCGCAGCATGCTTCAGCTAAGACTCGATCTAGTTGTGCATTCAGAACATGGTTCGGTCTTACTTCAAGCTCAACATCAATGCATTGAACAACTAGAAACGAGGGCATTGAAGTCATGCAGTTGAATCAGCAAATTTACAAGGTTTTAAATCATCATCATCCCCTATGCATATGCAACAGCCCTATATGAAACATCCTAGACTCGATCCTAAAATGTAAATGCAACTAAATGAACACTCTGTTTTTAAAGATTTTTCGAAAATTTTTTGATTTTTTTTTTTTTTTTTTCTATGCCATAGATGCATGCAGACTCAAGGATGCACAAAATCAAAATAAGAACAGAGAAAACACATCAATACAGAACTTAACCCTTCCCCCAAACTTAAATTACACAGTCCCTTGTGTAATAAAAATTTGGAAAGAGAATAAGAGATAGAGAAAACAATAAAAACGATGCATCTAATATATACAGAAAGGGTCAGTACGGGTACCTTGGTGATTATGGTGAGTATGTCGACTCGACCTGGTAGTGGTCGAGCTGGGTGCGTGAGCTAGATGCTCCGAAGTGTCTGTCTCGACGTCCTTGCTCGAGCCGGGTGCGTGAGCCAGATGCTCCTCCTGCTTGGCGTCTCTTCCTCGCGTGTTGAAACTGCCTTGGCTGCCTTGGCTCGAAGGAGGAGGCTCGTGGTGGTTCCATCTCGGGTGCATGATGCCTTGGTTCCTCGCGAAACGACCCGCTCCCCGTCAGAATTCTCCCAGGTACGATGGTTTTCTTGGGTGTAGGGGATTTKAACTTTAGCGTGAAGTCCTTGAGCTGGTCCTTCACGTCCTTCACTTGGTCTTTCAGGTCCTTCACGGTACCCTTGAGTGCGGCGACGGTCTTCCCTTGAAACTTGTTCCACCTTTGAAGGAGATTAATCCTTGCTCCTTCAGGCTGGACTATGTGTGGGTTTGAGCTTGTACTCCTCGAGCTACCTTTACGTTGGATTAACCTCCCCCATTCCTTGTTCCATGATCTCCTCGTCTTGATTGTAGAGTCTATCGAGAGGAGGATGGAAATCAATGTTTCGGCCCTGGCGTACCTTGGTGAGATCGGTGCAAGGCAGGCGCAGCTTGGCTTCCCCAACTGTCGGATGCATGAACTGATAGATGTACTCGTCTGGAGGCGTTGTATGGTCCAGGAACCTGCACCTCCTCAAGAAGTCGATATCTATCCATTTGGGTGGATAGGGTACTGATCGTAGCTCTACATCACAAGCAACAAGTATTGGGGTGATGATACCCCAAGAGAGGTCACTGCCATCCATCTTCATCTTGCCCATCTTTATCGCCCAGTCCTTGTAGTTTAGGAATTGCTCCATCAGAACAAGGGCGAGGTTAGCATCTGCTCTATCGCCCCGCATCTTCCGCCCATCTCTTGTGCTCCCCAGAAGTGGCAGTAGGCATAAGTCCAGCATCCTTAGTTCACCTTCATTCACCGTCCCGGTCACCTTCCTTGCAAACATAGAGCTTGCTATTGTCTTGTGTAGGTACCTCGGACGGGCTTGGAGCTCTTGCTTAGAGGAGGAGAAAGGTTTGGTGCTGTCTCCTATGGTCGACCATAATTGTTGGAGCTCCTCATGATCAAAATCTTGAATCAGTTCGTCACCTCCAGAAAAACCATATAGGTTGCAGATTTGCGCGATGGTAAGGGCATAGCATYGTCCTCTGCACGCGAAGGTGATGAAGCCAGGGCCGTCATTGGGTTCAACATCAGGCTCCTCATCGTAGAAATGAACCCTGAGGGACGAGAGGAAGTGGCACGTCTCTTCCTTGTAGGCYTCCAGCGGTTTGTTCATGAATTGTCTTATACCTCCCTCAAAGATACTCCATATCTCTAGCAATCCCGAGTGCTTGCATTGTTTCTTTGTGCGGGTATCTCGTTCCTTCAAAGCTACGTTCAARGAGGGCCTCTAGGTACTTGGTTGCAGAGGGTTTGGTGTTCTTCTTTCGGGGTTGCCTTATCAACTTAGGCTCGTCTTCCTCTGTTTCACCACCTTGATGCATACTCGGCTTGATTGGTGCTTTTCCTTCACTTTTGGCTGAGTGAGCTTCTTGCGATACGTAGTAGCTTGTCCCGACCCTCCTCGGCGTGGGTGCTCATCCGCCGAGGCTTCCTTATCAACTKAGGCTCGTCTTCCTCTGTTTCTTCACCACGTAGATGCGGGATAGCCTCCATTTGTTCTTGTCCCTCACGCGTGACCCGGGTGACTCGCCTCGTTTCACCGGCTCAGTGTGGTGCTCAGAGACTTGGCCCTTCGGCTTGATCCTTGGGATTGGGCATACGTGGTCGAGTCGGTGAATTCATACTCCATGGACTGACTTGCTCTTGTTCTTCCTTGTTCTTGTTCTTGGGGGAATGCTCTCTCTCACGGGAAGTTCGGGCGAGTGCTTTAGCTGACCTGACGAGGCTTGCGGGGTCCATACCTAGACTCGATCAAGGACAAGGAAAGAACTCAAATCGTGAGGATTAGCCTCAAGAGCAGCAAAAAAATTTGAGAGATTCTGGAATGAAAAAGAGAGAARTGAGAGTGTTTGAGGTGTGAGTAAAGTATGGAGTCGAGTTCGGTATTTATAGCCGAGTGGGGGACCGTGTTGAAAGCGCGTTGGATTAGTGTGGGCTCGAGTCGTCACTTCTCTGACACCTTATTGACCGAGTGGACGCTTCTTTGGCACCTTCTGAATCGAGTTTGGCTTGTATAGACAAGTGGGAGGGGACAAAGGACAAGGAGGAGCGTGTGTGGGTCGAGTGTGGGGCGTGTTGAAAGAGTGTGGGTCGAGTCGTCACTGACACGTCCGTGATGCCTCTGACTCGGCCAAGTTGACACTGCACTGTCMCTGACACTTCCTGCACTCGATCATGTGAGCTCTGTATTGACCATGACACCTCCGACTCGACCATGTGGACTCTGTATTGACCATGACACCTCTGACTTGGGTCCACATGTCAGAATTTTGAATTTTGAAAATTCCCTCCTAAGGTTTATGATCCACCTCTCATGCTTTCCTGAAATCACACAATCAAGACAAAATAGCTTAGCACACTTATTTGACGTTTTTTAAAAACTAAGACAAAGAAATATGTACAGAGATAGACATGGGACTTCCTCCCAAGTGAGCTTGTTTAAAGTCTCTAAGCTTGACTTCCTGTTTTGTTCAGGCGGTAGAAGGCTCATCCAGAGRAATCGAAGTTYCTTCTGGAATGATGGTATCAGCTAGATAGGGTTTAAGCCTCTGTCCATTCACTGTGAATTCGTTTCCTCCCTTTCCAAATAAGGTGATTGCTCCGTAGGGTGAAACTTCCTTGAGAGAAAACGGTCCGGACCATCTGGACTTGAGCTTTCCCGGAAACAGCTTGAGTCGAGAATTGAAAAGGAGGACTTGATCACCAGCCTTGAACTCTTGTCATGGAAGGCTTTGGTTCTTTCTTTGTAGATCTTAGAACTCTCATAAGCATCCAGCCTGAGAGTTTTGTTGCCCATACTCTCTTTTCCTGGGCAGACTTGATATCCAAATTCAGAAGTTTTGTTGCCCATAACGCCTTATACTCAACTTCAACAGGTAGGTGACAAGCCTTGCCGTAAAGGAGCTGGAATGGCGTTCGCCCTATAGGAGTCTTGAATGCTGTCCTGTACGCCCAGAGGGTTTCATCCAGCTTAGCAGACCAATCTCTTCTTGAAACGCCCACTACTCTAGCCAGGATGGCTTTGATCTGCTTGTTGGACACCTCTACTTGACCACTAGTCTGGGGGTGATATGGTGTAGCCACCTTGTGCTTTACCCCATGCTTCTTCAGAAGATTCTCAAAGAGCTTGTTGATGAAGTGAGACCCCCCATCACTGATAACAACTCTTGGCACACCAAATCTGGGAAAAATGATGCTCTTGAACATCTTCAGAACTACCTTTGCATCATTGCTAGGGCAGCTATGGCTTGACCCACTTCGAGACATAATCGCTACCAAGATGTAGCTGTTCCCAGAAGATGGTGGGTTGAAAGGACCCATAAAATCAATCCCCCAAACGTCAAACACCTCCACTTCCAAAATTGGGTTTTGTGGCATCTCATTCCTTCTGCTGATGTTTCCCATTCTCTGGCAAGGATCACACTTGGTGATGAAGGTTTGAGCATCTCTGAACATTGTAGGCCACCATAGACCGCTTGCGTACCTTCGAACAGTCTTGAGCGTAGCAAAGTGTCCTCCATAAGCAGACCCATGACGTGCTCCACTGAACCTCGTCTTGTGCTATGCACCTCCTGAACAGACCATCTGTACCTCTCTTGTATAGGAAAGGTTCGTCCCAGTAGTAGTGCTTGACATCTCTCAGAAACTTCTTTTTTCTGTAGGCGTCAAGATCATCAGGTAACTCACCACATGCAAGGAAATTAGCTAGATCAGAATACCAAGGTATGTCCTTCACTCCTATCACAGAAACAGCATCTAGGAGTCTCTCGTCAGGCATGGTGTCATCAACAGGTGCTGGGTCATCTATCCTCATCCTTGACAAGTGATCAGCCACACCATTCTCTATTCCCTTCTTATCAACAATTTCCATGTCAAACTCTTGAAGAAGGAGTATCCATCAGCATCTTGGCTTAGTATCCTTCTTAGCATAGATATGTCTTAGTGCTGCATGATCAGTATAGACTATCACCTTAGACCCAACCAGATAGCTTCTAAATTTTTCAAAGGCAAAGACTACAGCCAACAACTCCTTCTCTGTCGTAGCGTATCTTCYTTGAGCATCATCAAGCGTCTTGCTTGCATAGTAGATCACGTGTAGCTTTTTCTCAATCCTTTGGCGACAGCCCTACAGCATAGTCGATGCATCACACATGATCTCAAATGGATGGTCCCAGTTTGGTGCTTGGACTATCGGAGCGTGACAAGGCTTCCTTATGAGCTGGAAAGCCTTCAAGCATCTATCAAGCAGAACTCTTGCTCCTTGCATAACAGCCTTGTCGTGGTGGCTATCCTTGAGAAGTCCTTGATGAACTTAAAAACCCAGCATGCCCGAAGCTTCTGATATCCATTCTTGGGTGGTTGCAGCTGCATCATCACGTCCACCTTGGCCTTGTCTACCTCTATACCTTTCTCAGAAATTTTGTGCCCCAAGACGATCCCTTCCTTGACCATAAAGTGGCACTTTTCTCAGTTCAGAACCAGATTCGTCTCTTCACACCTAGTGAGTACCCTGCAAAGGTTCAAAAGACAGGAGGAGAAAGAAGAGCCATACACGGAAAAGTCATCCATGAATACCTCAACAGTCTCTTCTATTAAATCCGAGAATATAGAAGTCATGCATCTCTGAAAAGTAGCAGGTGCATTACAAAGACCGAAAGTTATTCTCCTATATGCAAATGTTCCATATGGACAAGTGAATGTAGTTTTCTCTTGATCATTAGGATGAATAGGAATTTGAAAGAAACCACTATATCCATCTAAGAAACAGTAATATGGATGATTAGCAAGTCTCTCTAGCATCTGATCAATGAATGGCAATGGAAAATGATCTTTCTAGATGCACATTTAACTTCACGTAATCGATACACATTCTATGGCCAGTGATAGTTCTAGTGGGTATCAATTCATCCTTATCATTCTAACAGTAATGCCTCCCTTCTTAGGTACACAATGCACAGGTGAAATCCAAGTACTATCAGATATGGGGTATATGATTCCAGCACCTAGCAACTTAAGAATTTCCTTTTTAACAACTTCTTTTAAATTAGGRTTCAATCTCCTCTGGGGTTCAATACTAGCATATGATTCATTTTCCAGATGGATTCTATGAGTGCACAAGCTAGGTGAAATTCCCTTTATATCATCAAGAGAGTATCCTATTGCCTTCCTATACTTCCTCAACTCAATCAACAACAAATTCAACTCATCATCATTCAGCATGTCATTTACTATGATTGGGTAAGTAGAGTTTGGTCCAAGGAAAGCGTACCTTAGCCCAGAAGGAAGAGGTTTGAGGTCATACCTTAGGTGCTCAGTTCGACCAGTCGTCTGCTGCAGAGGCTGTCTCTTGGGTCTTGGTCGAGCTGGATACTCGAGTCTGGCTACTGGATAGGGTAGCTCGAGTCGCTGTCGAGCTTGGTGTCCTCGACAGCATGAATTTCTGTGTTATATCAGTCCCAGCCGTCGACTCTTCCAGAATCTTGTGTGAGTCTAAAATCATCTCATACCCCAAGGTCTCTTCATGCAAATACCCATCCTTACCACTCTTGGTTAAGGCCGTCTGAAGGTGATCATCTTGATTAAGCTCCTCAGGCTCATCGCAAGCTTGTCCATTACCTCACATAGAAGACTTGTCCTTATTTCGGCTTTCTCATGGTCTCCTTGACATCAAATGTCATCTTGAGATCATTCCCAAGATTGAGATCGATCTTCCCTTTTCGGACATCAATGCGCACGCAGCTAGGAAAGGTGCCTTGAATCGAGGATCTCTTGGTTCTTCATCCATTTCGAACTATAAAATCTGTAGGTATCTCCACCAACCATCGGAGGAGATCGCTGGCATACCATGAGGAGTCTAATTGATGATGCTGCAAGCACCGGAGAGATGTTGCAGGACTTATAGTTGCTGAATCTAGCTTCCTTGCAAGTGGCATAAGACGATAGATGCTCCAAGATCACAGAGATTTCTTGAAAACTAGTGGACTGAGAGCACGGTAAAGTGAAAGAACCGGGTCCTAACTTCTCTTTGGCGACTCTCTTCGAATGATGGCTGCACTCCTCGATAGGACAACCATACCCTGAACCTTCTTGTCTTTCTCAACTACTGCATCCTTCAAAACTTCGATAGGCAGGTACCATGGAGAAGGCATCAATGAGAAGCACGATCTCAGCTTCCTTGATATGCTTATCAAAGATTTGTTTATGTTTCTCCATTAAGTCCTTCTTAAACCTCTTTGGGAAAGGCAATTTGGGCTTGTAAGGAGGAGGGACATATGGTGCCTTCTTTTCCTCTGAAATCACAGATTTAGGTGCGGAGGTAGGCTGTCTTGACCATTCGGTCGAGTTGGGGTGCTCCGGCGTGGGACTCTTGTCTTGGTCGTTTTGGGAACCAAATCCTCCCGTCTTGATCCTCACTGTCAGTGATTGCGGAGATCCTTCCCTCTCGGTAACTCCTTCCCACTCCATGAAGTGATGGCATTAATGTGAGCGTAGTCCTTAGGGTTGGACCACTTTACAGGAGTTGGGAAGTGTTAGAGGATGAAGCTGTCTTGCCCTCGATGGAACGAATCTTGGACTCGAGAGACTCAAACTTGCTGTTAAGATCATTGTAGGTGTAGTCCATCTGGGTTTTAAGTTCACCAAACTTCTTGGCTGTGAAGTGCACTGCTTGACACTGTAGGAGTTCTGAGCAAGGCGTTTGTCTTGATCTGGAGCGATAGAAGGCGGCGTGGTGAGGCGGAAAACCGGGTGGTGGACATGGGGTTCCCTGTGTTGGTGATGACTCGAAAAGGCGGTTTAGGGGCAAAGTTCTGCTGCGGATTGTAGGGAATGAAAGGCTTGGACTGAGGTTGTTGCTGAGGTGGGTAGACTTGATCTTGAGGGTTAACGTTGGTACTCGTAGGACAGATTCGGGTTGTTCTTGTAATTGATAAAACCTTTGTTGTACTGACCCTGATTCTGCACATAGCTGACCTCCTCTAGACTATCATCCTCCCCATCTTGAACCTGGAAGACTGTATCCTCAGAAGCAAAGTGGACTTGTTTCTTCTGCTGTAGTAGTTGATCTAACTTAGCAGTCAAGGCCTTGATGGCCCGAGTTTGATCATCTGGACCAATACTTGGCCGGACACTCCTATCATACTCAGCAGTGTAGTTACCATCAGATTGGGCTAGATTCTCCACAAGTGCCCATCCAGCATCAACATCTTGGTTGAGGAAGTTACGATCTTGGCGGTATCGAGAAGCATCGGACCTTCGGAGAACGCCTCTGAGAGTGCTAGGAGGGACTCCTTACTGAAACCGTGGTGAGGACATTGAGTAGTGTAGCCCTTGAGCGATCCCAGCATTCACTGAAACTTTCACCGTCCGAGTGAATCCAGAAATTTCATTCCTCAAGCGTGCTGTCCTGGCGTTGGAGAAGAATTTGGCCAGGAAGGCTTTCTTACAGTCGTCCCATGAGGTGATGGATCCATGGGGTAGAGTCTTTTCCCAGTGATGGGCTCTGTCACCTAGAGAGAAGGGAAAGAGCCTTAGCTTGAAACCATCTTCACTGACCCCATTGATCTTGGTAAGGCTGCGAGCCTATCGAACTCATCCGGATGATCGAGGGTCCTCCATAGGTAGTCCATGAAACTTGTTGTTACGCCCATGGCGATCAAGCTGCTCTTGATCTCGAAATTGTTGTTACGGACCGTAGGAGGGACAATGCCTTGTCTGTTGGTATGAGTGTTAGGGGCATCTCCGGCTCATCAAGCGGGGCCTCCTCAGGGGAGGTCTTGAACGGGTTGGTCTTCCATGCCGAGTGGATTCGATGTTCGTCTTGGATGTTTTCTCTGCTTCGCACTGTTGTGGTAACCTGTCAATATTGTCGATGGGGCGGAGGAGGTTCTGACTTCCTCTTGATCTGGTTTGCATGCAGGTGGATGTGTACCTGAAAATGCAAAGACAGTCAAGTTAGTAAGCGAAGAACTGTAAAAGAACTTGATCTAGAATATTTTGAAATCCTAATTGTAACAAACAACACCCAAATGGCAACGGCGCCAAATTGATATAGGTCAATTCCTTACTAGACCAAGTTTTCGTCGTAGTAGTAAGGTGTCAATCCATAAGGGTGAAGATATTAACCAAAAAGGATGCGATCAAGCAATTCAAGTCAAGCCAAGCAAATAGCGTATTGGGGTCTAGCAACCTAGACAAAAACTGAGAATGGACACTAAAACAGATACCGTATAGGACTAACAAGAACTAGCAGAAACCAAGCAATAACAGAAATAGCATATGGGGGTAAAGAGCGTATAGGACTAGCAAATTCAACGTCAAGAGAAGTTCTAAGGATGGGGAATGACTCAGTGTGTCCTCTTGCTATTCAAGTGGTTTAACAAAACTCAATCAAGCTATTCCTAGACATCAAACATCAAAACCAGTTAAGTCCACTCCCGTGGTAAGTAACCTCAAACTAGACTAGTTCGGACCCGATCCCTTGAAATCTACAGCAGGCAATACGAATCAGTTTATTGTCGATAAACACCTGAACTAATCCCTTAGGCTAGGTATGCAAATCTCTAACATCAGTTCATTCAAGCATTTTATCAAACACCTTACGGGTGGAAAAACACCTAAGTTCTAATTCAATTGATCGAGAAAGAAACTAGCATTAAGAACACTGATTTAGAAGGAAATCAAGCGATACACTTAAACCACGAAAGACCAAGATTACACACCTAATCTATCCCATCCTCAAGAACCTAATGACTACTCAAAACTCATGAAGAACATCAAGAACACAAACCGAAATCATAAAACTTGCATAGATGATAGAAATAGATAGAGATAATGATAGAGCGAAGGAACAAACTCAAAATAACAAGTAGAAATCAAATTACAAGTTCTGGAAACTAAGAGCAGAGAAGAACACAAGGAAAAACTTCGAAATATTAGAGATAAAACGTTCCTTAGTCTTAACCTTAGGTATTTATACTAAGTCTTAAAAACCTAAAGCGTCATGCGCAAAATAGTAAAAATGTGCAGGATAAGGTCAGCTCGGCTAAGTCTTGGTCGAGTGCTGTGCTCAACGAGAAATCAAGACTGCATTTTTGAGATGAGCTTGAGTAGTCCACTCGATTGGGGGCTCGAGCTGGGTTCTGAAACTTCAAGGCATACCTTTTGTCTCGCTTGATCATACAGCTCGAGCATGGGTGCTCGAGCTGAGCTGCTCATCTCCTGCTCGGACTCGATCACGTCTGCATGGGTATCCTGACGGACTCGATCAGCATGCCCAGACAGCTTCGCTCAGCACGGACTCGATCGAGTCCCCGGACAGCTTCTGATACTTCTCCAAAATCACCCGAAAGTACCTATAACAAGCCAAATATGCAGGATGTATGCGGACCTAATGCAAAACACTCTAAGTATGCAAAACTCGGAATAAATAACAAGAACGGGGTGAATAACACGTCAAAACGTATGATTTATGCAAGCTAAAACGATGCAAAATGCAAACATATCAGGGTTCAACCGGATGAAGCGACGGTGGTGGGCAGTGGAGTGAAGCAACCGGTGGAAGTGTTTGGTACCACATGGGAGGTGAGAATCCCTTGACACAGCCACCTTCAAGCTGAGGAAAACCCTCAAAGCTCTTAGGATTTTCTAACCTAGACTTAGGTTAGAGAGAAAAGTTGACAACTTTAAGATTTTTGTAAATGATTGCTTAATTATGAAATGAGAAAGAGTTGCCTTTTATAGGCTTATAACTAGGGTTACTTAGGTCTAAATTGGGCCTAAGCCAATAGTAACAAGTTGGATACTTAGGCCACAAAATAATCTCAAAAACAAATAAGCCACAAAACAACATTAAAGGCATAAGTCTCAAAAGCAATTAAAGAAGCGGAAAACATATGTTGAGGTTTTCCCTAAGGATAGGATCACATCTCTTGTGTATAACAACCCTAGACGTGTCAAAAACAACCCTAGACGTGTCCTAACACATGGCCAAAATATTTCCCAAAATGAAAAGGAAAAAGTTCGAAAAAGGAAAGTTCAACTTAAAACAAATAAGGAAAATCGCCTAAGTGGCATAAATGACGAGTCTAGTGGCTTTTGTGACTTCTCCTTGGGCCGAAATGGACTTTAATGGGCTCCCTTAGAATGCTTGAATTGAATAAAAGCATAGTATGGGCTTCTAGACAATTCGGCCCTCAAGAATGCCTTGAGGCCACTTTGCACCACTAGGTTGTTGCATTGTTAAAACCTTCCTTAGTAAAATCACGTGGGAAACCTAAGGGTAGGAAAGTGTACAATCCCTAGTGATGTCTTTATGCCCCGATCATGCTAACGTGAGGAAAAAGAGGGAAGTCACCATCTTTGTCCGCATGAGGGGCCACTCGGTTGTGTGCGAGTATAAAGCATTCTGAGGAGTCTCGTGGCTTGTCTCGGCTCCAACATCACTCGTCGATGCTTCTCGATCATTGGTGGTGAACAGAAATGCCATTGGTTTGGCATTGGCCTTGGTTATGTCCGCATGGGCTCGGTCCTTGTCGAGGAAAAGGTCCACGGCCTTGGCGAATCCTTTGAGGCTCTTGGTTCTTGATCGTGTCATCGGCGCTCCTCTAAGTAGTGGGATCTCCATTGATTGAGCCAGTTCAATTTGGATTTCCGCATCAATCCTGATCTTGGCTCGGCAGCTCAGTTGAGGTGTCGATGACCGCATCATTCCCGCCTTCTTGAGAAACTGGTTCCTCTGAAACATAAGGTGAAAGATTAGTAACATTAAAAGTATGTGAGATGTTAAACTCACCTGGAACCTCCAGCTTGTATGCATTGTCATTGATCCGCTCTAAGACCCGAAATGGTCCGTCGCCTCACGGTGCTAGCTTCGAACTTCTCTTTTGCAAAAATCTCTCTGTGCGCATGTGGATCCAAACCCAATCTCCAGGCTAGAATATGAGTTGTTTTCGGACCTTTTCTACACGCTCCTTGATCTTCTTAGTCTTCTTGAGAATTTTGACTCGAGGTTGCTCATGTATCTTCTTTACGAATTCGCCTCGGTTTCGGCCATCTATGTTGACTTGTTCGGTTTGTGGGATCGGGGACAAGTCCATCGGTGCTAGGGGCCTGAAACCATATACAATCTCAAAAGGCGAGAGTGCCTATCATGATTATAAGCAAACTCAACAAATGGTAAACAATCGAGCAAAGTTTTTAAATTGCTACCAAATGTGGCCCGACGTAAAGTGGAAAGAGTATGGTTTACCACTTCCGTTTGACCATCCGTTTGTGGATGACAAATAGTTGAAAATAGAAGCTTTATCCCAAGCTTCTTCCATAGAATCCTCCAAAAGTGCTCTAGAAACTTATAATCATGGTCAGAGACTACAGTTCTAGGAATACCATGTAACTTTACCACTTCTTTGAAGAATAAGTCTGTGATTTGAGACGCGTCGTTCATCTTCTTGCATGGTAAGAAATGCGCCATTTGTGAGAACCTATCTACCACCACAATGATTAAATCCTTATGCTTAACCTGTGGTAAACCTACAAAAAAGTCCATGGAAATATCTTCACATGGGACGTTTGGGATAGGTAATGGTAAGTATAAATCGTGAGGGTGGGACCTGGATTTTGCCTTGTGGCATATCACATATCACGCACAAGTCTTCTCCACATCTTTCTTGAGGTGGGGCCAGTAGAAATGGTCCGCTACCACGGCTAGAGTCGAAATGGCCTATAAGGCCACCTTCGTGAGCTTTCTTGAGCAGCAATTCATGCATCGATCCTTGAGGTATACACAACCTCTTGTTTCCTAAAAGAAACCCATCATGAATATAGAAGGAATGAAATTCACCCTTAACAGAGGATGATTCTAACCCAACCCCACAAATAAAGTCACAACATGCATCACACAATCCTAGAACCGCTTCTGCTTTGATACCAAAAATGCAACACCCCATCCAGAGTATGAAACGGAAACGCGCGGAAGACGATAAAAAATGGGATTTTTAAAAAGTTTCGTTTAATATTTTAAAATCACCGAACCCTAATTAATAAAAACTTTACTTGAATGACAATTAACAACAGCCAATCAAACAACTCATAAACTAAGAACTTAACATTAGAAACTAGGATCGATTGATCCAGATGTTGGATCGATCGATCTTAATTCGGACCGGTCGATCCTACTCAACTCGAGTCGATCATAAAAATGTACGCTGATCTGGACCGATCGATCCAGATATTGGATCAATCGATCTTGATCCTGACCGATCGATCTACACTGCTCATAATCAATCTTGAAACATTACGCAAAACTGGATCGATCGATCCTGCCTTGTCCTGAAACCAAAAGCCAACAACACTCATGCAATTTCCTTTACCCTGAACTAGACATGCATGACCAAAGTTTCCTCAACAAATTCATGCATCTAAAGTCTCCTAAACATGCCGCATTATTGATAAAATGCTCTTGCAGAAACTTCATTTACAAAACATTAAACCTCAAAACAATTTCATTTAGATTAGTCATACAAATCTAACCACTTAAGCCTTTCCAAAACAACTAAGCATTTCTAACCAAGGCATACCAACAAGTTCCATATCAACAACAAAAGCATAACATCATACGAACAAAAAGTTATATAACCCGTATGAACCATCCTTTCCTTTCCGCCTTGGTTCCACGAGCTCCAACCTTAAGACTTCTCTTTACCTGCACTAAAAGAGGCACGTAAGCATTGATAATGCTTAGTGAGACGGTCCTCCCATCCCATAGCGATATATACATACAATCAAAGACTTACCGAGACTAATATGCAATGCAACAATCAAGCTATATTATGATAGAGCTCCATCACAACACAACACACAACTTGGACAAGCCATAAATCACACTCATATGGACAAGTTCTACATCACAACATGAATCACGAAAAGTCTAATGAATATATGTTCGCTACGGTCACCCACACACCACGATTAAGCTTCTTAACGGTGAAACAACCTCGAGACTTTAGAACCTCATGCTTGATTCTTCTTGGCACACACAACCACCAAGGCAACTACTAAAAGTCTGCCAAGATAGAGCACAAACATCCCTAAGAGGTTCATTAAAAGAGCCTGAAGCTCAATAACTCAAACTAAAATTTCGGATTCCTTTTTCCCAAAAACAGGGCTTCACTAGTCCGGTCATAACTCTTATTCTAGCGAATAGTTTATCAATTACTTTGTGAGATTCAGGATAAGACCCTCAAGAATCTACCTACCAAATTTTAACTCATTCCATTAAGATTTGAGTACCCAAATACCCTCTCAGTCCTAACCCGTCGCGATTTGTCCTATTTTGAGTGGTTTTGGAAGACAATTCATATCTCCTAAAATACTCAAGGAAACGCGATCAAATTTGGTAGATATATAGACAAGATATTGAAGAACTTATATGTCAAATTTCAGCTAAAAATGAGCCTGTTTGCTACCCCGATCGTCCCCTTGAATCAGGCTGGAAAACTCTGTTTTTATCAATCCAAAACTCTGTTCAGCTCAAATCGATTAATTTCTTTAGAACCAATTAAACCAAATTAAACCGAAACGATTAATCCTCGATTAATCCTTCCAAACCACAACCCATAGAGCTAATAACCGAGCTCTACATCATTCTCACTTGGTTTAAAACACCCTTAGGATCCAATACCGCAAGATCCTCTTGTGGTCAAAAACGATTAACTCGTCGAAATCCAATACCACAAGATTCGAATGAGTTAAGTCCGTCACAACGACCTAGCACATTAGAATCCAATACTGCAGGATCCCAATAAGTTAAGATCCGTGAGATCCAATACCACAAGATCTCACTCGGTTTACCTTTGGTCGACCTCAGAATCTAATACCACAAGATTCATTCGGTTACCACTCTATTAGGATTAAATACCACATAATCCTAACCAACCTCATTAGGATTAAATACCACATAATCTTAATGAGCCCAACCACGTAATTAGGATCTAATGACACAAGATCCATAATTCAACGGAACCAAGTACGGAACAACTCACGGCTCAATTCTTAATAACACATGAACTACCTCATCATGTGTTAAACCCTGTTAGTACATGAAATACCACATATGTATTTAGTCTCCGATCTAGATACTCGATCTAGAAATCACACCAAGTCAATTCAATAACATACATCTCATTATTGAATTTTTTCCCGTCAAAATACAATATCACAGTAACTTGCGGTACAATTACATCACCTACAACAACTTATACCACAAGAAAACACAACAACTTATATTACAAGGAAAGACTCGGAACACGAATGTTACAATTCTCCCTCACTAATTAGATTCGTCCTCGAATCTCAAATCTCAGCTTGTTTATCAAACCACTTGGAGAATTTCGCTTTTATCCTCTTTTCCGGTTCCCAAGTCTCATCTTCAATCCCGTCACAATCCCACAAGACCTTAATCTCGGGAGTTTTCTTCCTCCCGTCAACCTTGATTCTGCGCTCTAGAATCCTCACAGTTCTTCCGTCAACCATCAAACTCGGTGACAAATCAAGTGGAATCTCTGGTAACAGCTGAACATCCCTATGCAAGCATTTTTACAACATCGAAACATGAAAAACATCGTGAATTGCTTTCACATCCGCAGGTAACTCCAGCCTATACGCAACAGGTCCAACTCGTTCTATCATCTGAAACGTTCCCAAATACCTCGGATTTAATTTACTTTTAGAATGGACCTATTGGAACCCTTAAGCATCGCCATCTTGAGATAAACCATATCTCCCACGGCGAACTCTAATTCTTTCCTGCGATTATCCGCATAACTCTTTTGCTGATTTTGAGCCTCTTTCATATTTAACTTCAGGACTCAGATCTTCTCCATAATCTCCTGCACAATACTCTCGCCAAACATGTTTCGCTCCCCCACTTGAGTCCAGCTTAATGGCCTCCTACATGGCCTACCATAAAGATCTTCATATGGAGTCATCCCGATAAGTGAACTCCACCAATTTCAAGTAGTCCACCCAATGGCCACTCTAATCCAACATACACATCCTCAGTAAATCCTCGAGAGTTTGAATCGTTCTCTCTGATTGCCCGTCAGTCTGAGGATGATATCCGGTACTCAAGTGTACCTTACTACCCATCTCCTTCTGAAATTCTTGCTAAAACTCCAAAGTGAATTTACTATCACGATTGGACAAGATACTCACAGGTACACCATGTAACTGCACGATCTCATTAATGTACCTCCTCGCCAATACCCTAGCTCCATCTGTCTTCCTTATGGCTAGGAAGTGAGCCGACTTAGTTAGGCTATCAATAATAACCCAAATAGCATCCTTGTTCCTGGAGAGTGGTAACCCAACAACGAAATCCATCATCACCATATCCCATTTCCATTCAGGAATGGGTAAACTCTATACTAAGTCACTCGTAACTTGATGTTTGGCCTTCACCAATTGGCAAGTTTCACAACTAGCCACCCACTTGGCTACATGCTTCTTCATCCCAACCCAATGATAATACCGCTTTAAGTCTCGATACATCGTAGTTGCCACATGATGAATAGAAAATTGACTTTGATGTGCCTCTTGAAGAATGTCTCTCCTCAACTCATCATCCTTAGACACACAGACTCGACTATTCACTAAAATGGTTCCATTATTAGAGACTTGATATTCAGACTTCTCATCTCTAGAAGCATTAATCAATACCTCATCTCTTTCTTAAGCAGCCCGCACTCTACTCAAAATATCCGCTTGGTTAACGACTTCTAACCCTAGCGGCTCGGTCTCATCCGAAATAACACATAAGTTCAAGGTGCTGATCATACTCACTAAGCTTTCCGCATCTTTCTTTTAATTCGAAGCCACACGGTTCTGGCTCAAGGCATCCGCAACAAGATTAGCTTTACTAGGGTGGTAAGCTATCTCTAAATCATAATCCGCCATGAGCTCCATCCACCTCCTTTGTCTCAAATTCAACTCAGGTTAATTGAAGACATACTTGAGACTCTTATGGTCCGTAAACACTTGGATCTTACCACCATATAGATATGATTTCCATATCTTAAGAGCAAATACCACTGCAACCATCTCAAGATCATGAGTAGGATAATTGCCTTCATGCTTTCTCAACTGTCTCGAAGCATAAGTAATCACTGACACACCCCATCCCGAGTACAAAAACAGAAAACGCAGAAAATCATAAAACCCGAGACTTTTTTTAAAACTTTTCTTAAAACGGTTGAAACCATTCGAGTAAAACCCTTTTTCTTGCGATCCAAGTCAAATACTAACATCTCAATTAAAATAAAACAATTAGGATTAAAACATGGATCGATCGATCTGACCCGAGATCGATCGATCTCAGATACTAAAACAAAGCACTTTAAAACAGAAAAACACAGATCGATCGATCACCTTTACGATCGATCGATCTGACCCTCTGACCGATCGTTCTAAACCGCTCAGCTCGATCGTCAACCCATACGGCGAATTTTCGTCTTAATGATCGATCGATCGCCCCAACTGATCGATCGATCAAGTCCCTTAGAAAATTCTAGACGCCTTAACCGACCTACTGGATCGATCGATCGATCCCCCTTCCCTGCGACCATAACATCAACAACGAACAACAAGCCAACAACTTTCATAACCCATCAAAACAACAATTCATTCACACCTTTTAACATTATAAAACATAACTTAGGAGTCCCAAAACAACAATCACCAAGGCATGAGAACAACCATCCAATACCCAAAAAGAAACTCGACAAGGAACTCCTAATCATCCTCTTCTCCTCGGCCTTGGTTCCACGAGCTCCACAACCTATGACTTCTCTTTACCTGCACCAAAAGAGGCGCGTAAGCATTGATAATGCTTAGTGAGGCGGTCATTCCGTCCCACGGCCATATCACATACGATTCATGAATTCACGCAATTGAAATGTAACCTAAAGAAATAAACCACACATACCGTGAAAGAGCTCAATCACACACACATCACACAATATGGCCAACCACAAGTCACACCCATATTGTTTAATCCCTAAGCACACATCTATCATGAAAATTCAAGAATCACATAGTTAGACCGACGGTTACGCACTCACCTCGGTTACGGTTGCAAATGATAATACTCTTGATCTTAAATTCCTCAACCTTGCTTCTCTTTGGTTCTTACTCAACCAACACCAACGTATCACCAATTCCCTAACAAAAACATCACCAATTACAATCTCAAGACAATTCACAAGTTCACATTTGAATTGCTTAATCCATCATTCTCGGATTTCGACTCTCAAGAACAGAGTTTACTAGGTCGACCATAACTCTTGTTCTAGATCATAGTTTAGAAATTCCTCTGGTGAGCTTCAAGTTCATACCCTCAACAAGCTATCTATCAAGGTTCAGCCCAAAAGAGCATGATTTAAGTGTCCAAACCATCACTCAAAGTCAGCCCATCGCTAAAGCTCAAAAACAGAGCAATCTTGGGAGCAAAATTCATATCTCCTAAACTACTCAACCTATCTCGACGAAATTTTGTAGACACTTAGTTAAGAGGTTTAAGAACTGACCCACAAAATCTCAGCTCAATCCGAGCCCCCTTGATACCACGATCGAAGCTCACAACTCAACTCAAAAACTCTGTTTTTCCAAGCTCTTTCTCTTTCTCTTCTCCTCCTCCTTCTTCTCCTTCTTTCTCTCCTTCTCTTGCTTCTCCTCTCTCTTTCTCTAGCTCTCTCTAGAACTCTCTCTCAAATGCTCAAGGATGAGTATATATAGAGGGAGAAGAAGACTCTAGAATTGTGGAGAAGAAGATGATACATATGCATATATGTATCTTGTTTTAATTAAATTAAACCAAACCACAATTAATTCACTAAGCCGGCTTTTAATCAACCAATTCCCTTAATCCCATCAATTAATTCTCTCGGTTTAGTGATTCCGTTAAACCTCCCGAAATATTTGAGACACCTCCCCATCTCAAAATATTACCGCTTAATCCCGATTAAACCGAACCACCCGGGATTACTTCTCGGCGATCATCCTTTGATCGATTCAACCCAAACACCGCCCATTTGGCCGTTAATCGAGCTCGATATTATCCATATCACATTTCATCCCACATTTCCGTCAAAACACTGTTCATTCCGCAAAACACTATTCTAAACCAATTCAACCCGAATTGGTTCCGAAACGATTAATCTTCCGATTAATCAAACCAATAGCAACCCCGTAAATTATAAATCGAGCTCCCCATTATTTCTATCCTCTCAAGAATGCAACACGGTACAAGACTTTTACGACATCCAATAGCAGCTTGTACCGCAAGAAATGTAATAACTTTTATTACAAGGAAACGACTTGGGATACGGATGTTACAATCACCTTCCCATGCTACATCAATACACATCCCAATCCCAACCTCGAAGCATCCGTATAAATCACATATGGCTCCTTAGGATCGTAAAAAACGCCAACACCGGTGCAGTAGTCAATAACTCCTAGAGTCTCAAGAAACTCTCCTCACATCTTTGAGACCACACAAATGGAACATCTTTCCCCGTCAATTTTGTCATGGGTTAAGCGATACTCGCAAAACCCTTGACAAACCTCCTGTAATACCCAGCTAACCCAAGGAAACTCCTTATCTCCTTAGCATTCTCGGGTTTAGGCCATTCTCTTATAGCCTTGATCTTTTCCGGGTCAACCGAAAATCCACTGTCTGAGACCACATGACCCAAAAATCCAATCTCTCGCTGCCAAAAGCTACACTTACTCAATTTGGTAAATAACTTCTCCTCCCTTAGTTTCTCTAACCCATCTCAAATGAGTCCCATGCTCTTCAGAACTTTTCCAATACACCAATATATCATCGATGAAGATAATGACAAACTCATCCAAATATTCCTGAAACACATCATTCATTGACACGGCTTACCCCAACAACGATCGAAAACCAAGGCGCAAAAACGAGAAAAATACGGAATTTTTAAAATTTTTCTCAAAATGACTTAATACAATATTAACAAGAGTCTTACTTGTTACCCAAACTACTACACAATAATCAATTACAATACAAACACCTGGACTTTGAAAACAGGGATCGATCGATCCTATCCTTGGATCGATCGATCTTCACTAGCAAAACAGAGCAAAATGAAACAGAGTACGTTCGATCGATCGATCCATATGTTGGATCAATCGATCCTATCTACTGATCGATCGATCTGTACCCTTCTAGTCGATCTACAAACCTTACTGCGAAAATGCGACTTAATGATCGATCGATCAGCCCATGCGATCGATCGATCCAAATCCCTGACCGCTCGATCCTAACTGCCCCCAGTCGATCCTATAATGATGCGGTAAATTCGACAGATCGATCGACTTTAAAGATGGATCGTTCCGTCCCGTGACCGATCGATCTCAACCGCTCCAACTCGATCTTCAAACTATACGGCGGATTGTTCCGATCGATCCACTCTTAGGATCGATCGATCCTTTCCCCTAAAAATATCTCGGCACTAACTGTGATGCCCCATCCCGAGGACATAACGGAAAACGATAAAAGTCGGGATTTTTAAAACTTTCGTTTAGTCATTAATAAACTCACCAAACTCTAATTAGTAAAACTCTACTTGAATGACAAGTAACAACTCATTAACGCAACAACTCATAACATGAAACCTAGCATTAGGACTAGGATCGATCGATCCATATGTTGGATTGATCGATCTGGATTTGACACGATCGATCCTACATCTCCCAGTCGATCCAACAAAAATACGCTGAACTCGATCGATCGATCCACCCATGCGATCGATCGATCGGAACCTTGACCGATCGATCTTCTCTCCTCGAGTCGATCCTAAAACAATACGCTACTAATGATCGACCGATCCATTTGTTGGATCGATTGATCAGACCTGGATCGATCGATCTTAGTGCTTCGAGTCGATCTTAGAATCTTACGACGAAATGGATGGATCGATCATCCCTTGATCGATCGATCTCCCTATCTTGTACCCAAAACAACAACAACCAACAACAAGCCATAATAACCAATTTTTAAACCAAACATAACCACTCTTAACTTATGCATATTCCCTTATCAAACATCGCTACAAGCATATTTACCAGTCCAAAACATCACCAAGGCATCAAAACATAACATCAAAAGATTCAAAAAGAAAAACCCGAATTAATATTAGATCATCCCTTCTCTCCGGCCTTGGTTCCACGAGCTCCACATCCTATGACTTCTTTTTACCTGCACCAAAAGAGGCGCGTAAGCATTGATAATACTTAGTGACGCGGTCCTCCCGTCCCCACGGTTATACGCACATGTAATTCAATGACTTACCGAAATCAATATGCATTCACATACAAACAATCAAACAAGAATGATAGAGCTCCATCACACACAAGCAACAACTTGGACAAGCCATAAATCACACCCATATGGTCTAGTCCTAACACACATATCAAGCAAGGCAAATCATTGATTACATAGATCAACCACGGTCACGCATTCAGCTCGGTTAATCAAGAAGAATACACTTTCTTCGCGATAGCTTAACGTCTTAAGCTTACTCTCTCCTTGGCTCTTACTCAACCAACACCAAGGTATCACCAAATCCCTAACAAAAGATCATCACAACACTACTCAAGAGATGATAACAAGCTCTCAAACTCGGATTACCCAAACCCCAAATCTGATTCTTCTTCTCTAAAACAGGGCCTTAGTAACTCAACCATATCTCTCGCCCTAGACCAAATTTGGCAAATTCCTTTGGTGAAACTCAAAATCAACATCTCAAAAACCTATCTACCAAATTTCAGCCAAGAACATGAAGATTTGAGTGCTCAATCACTCTCTCAAACTAAACCCGTCGAGTTTACCCTGTTTTGAGCGGTTTTGGGAGAAAAACCATAACTCTCAAACCACCCAACATAATCCCAGAAAATTTGGTAGATAATTAGGCAAGAGATTGAAGAACTTACTCACACAATTTCAGCTCAAACCTTGCTCGTTTGATACCCCGATCAAAGCTCACAAGTCACCTCAAAAATCTGTTTCTCAAGCTCTTCTCTTCTCTCTCTCTTCTCTCCCTTCTTCTTCTCCTTCTTCTTCTTCTTTCTTTCTCTCTCTTTTCTCTCTTCTTCTCTCTCCATTTCAGCCAAAATATATTCCCCCCCAAATGAAAAGAAGAAGACTGTAGAACCTTTTAGAAGAGAGAGGGAAATATATACATCTTTGTGTATATAATCATTGGTTTAATCACAATTAAACAAAACTAAACCAAATTCATTAAACCGCAATAATTAATTCTTCCACTTAACCTTTCCGCTCGGTTTAGTCATTCCGTCTAATTACCCGAAATATTTGAGACATCACTCCGTCTCAAAAATATTTCTCTCACTCCCGTCAAACCCCGGAATTACCGCTTAATTCCGCCTAAACCGAACCACTCGGGATTACATCTCAACGATCAATCTTTTGATCGAATTAAGCCACCTACCACCCCTAGGGCCATCACTCGAGCTCGGTATTATTCCATACTCGGTTCAATAACACTCCCGGGTCTAACATCACAGCATCCTACGTGGTCACCCAATGGCTAACCCGTCGAATCCAATTATCCCTGGATTCGAACGAGTTAAGTCCGTCAAACGACCTAGTACATTAGAATCCAATAGCGCAGGACCCTAATATACTAAGTCCCCGTGAGATCCAATACCACAGGGCCCCACCCCGGTCTACCGATCTATTAGGATCAAATACCACATGATCCTAATCGGTAAACCCCCTGGTTAGGATTAAATACCACATAATCCTAACCAACATCATTAGAACTAAGTACCACATAACTCTAATGACCCATCATTGGGGTTAAATATCACATAACCCCAATGACCCATCAATAGGATTAAATATCGCATAACCCTATCGACCCCAACCACGTATTAGGATCTAGTGACGTAAACCCAAAAATCCCCGAACCATGACGGAATAAAACACCGCTCTCAACTCCGCAACACATGAAATACCACATCATGTGTCAAACCCGTCGATACGTGAAATACCACATCATGTACTCGACATCCCTAATACATGAAATACCACATCATGTATTAATCATCCTCGACAATTTCGATAAGCACCCGTATATTAATAATTTCTCGTCAATAGAACAATCCCGAGGGTCCATTACAATAACATCAATTACAATACAACTCGAAAGGGTGACTAAGGAACACGGATGTTACACTAACCGACCTACTGGATCGATCGATTTACCCTTGGATCGATCGATCCACTCCCCTGTCTTGAAACTTAAGCATGACAACAACAAGCAAACACAAGTCTAAATCACATTAAACTTACTCCACACTTAACCCATGCATAAACCCTTTTTATAATATCACTAGCAACACAATCATAAGTCCAAAACAACATCCACCAAGGCAAGTCATATACACAAAACAAAAGATACAAAAAGAACCTGTTACGCTTAGATCATCCTTTCCCCTCGGACTTGGTTCCACGAGCTCCACGACCTAAGTCTTCTCCTTACCTACACCAAAAGAGGCGCGTAAGCATTGATAATGCTTAGTGAGGCGGTCATCCCGTCCCCACGGTTACACACACACGTGATCAAAGACTTACCGAATCAAAGGCAACACAACAAGCAATCAAACAAAGAATGATAGAGCTCCATCAAACACACAACACAACAACTTGGACAAGCCATAAATCACACCCATATGGTCAAGTCCTAACACACAATTCAAACACGGTAATTCAATGATCACATGGTACAAACCACGGTCACGCACTCACCTCGATTACGGTTGAAACGAAGAACACTCTTTTGACGGTTTCCAAGCCTTAAGCTTACTCCTTCTCTTGACACACAACACAATCACCAAGATATCACAACCTCTTGTCGAGAGATCATCAAACACACTCTCAAAACACTGATTACAAGCTCCCAAACTTAATAGCCTAACTCAACAATTTTGGATTCCTTTCCTCAAAAACAGAGCTTTAGTAAGTTTATCATATCTCTTTTCCTAGATCAAATTTGAGAATTTCCTTCGATGAACTTCACGATCAAGGTCTTAACAACCTATCTACCAAATATCAGCCCAAAAGAACAAGAATTGAGTGCCCAATCACTCCATCAAACTCGGCCCGTCGCGGATTGACTCTACTTGAGCTGTTTTAGGAGAAAAACTACATCTTTCAAACCACTTAACATAATCCCACGAAATTTGGTAGATAACTAGGCAGGAGATTGAAGAACGTACCCACAAAATTTTGAGCTCAATCCGAGCTCTTTTGATCCACCGATCGGGCTCTCTTCTAGGCTCCAAAAACTCTGTTTTTCAAGCTCTTCCTCTCTTCTTTTTCCTTCCTTTCTCTTCTCCTTCTTCTTCTCCTTCCTTCTCTCTATTTTCTCTCCTCTTTTCTCTCTCTCTAGTTCTAGATATTTCTTCTCCCAATGAGAAGAATGAAGAAAAAGGAAGGTTATAGAAGAATGGAGGAGAAGAGATGTATACATGTATGTATACATTTGGTTTAATCAAATTAAACAAAACCAACCAGAAATCACTAAACCGCAACACTTAACTCTTCCAATTAATTTTCTTCCGCTCGGTTTAATAACTCCGTCTAATTTCCCGAAATATTTGAGACATCTTCCCGTCCCAAAATATTTTTTTCCCTTTGCTAAAACCCCGGAATTACCGCTTAATTCCGTATAAACCAAACCAGTCGGGATTACTTCTCGATAATAGATCTATTGATCGATTTAACTCAACTACCGTCCCTAGGGCCATCACTCGAGCTCGGTATTATTCCACACTCGGTCCAATAACATCCCCGGATCTAACATCACAAGATCCTATGTGGTCACCCAACGGCTAACCCGTCGAAATCCAATATCCCTAGATTCGAACGAGTTAAGTCCGTCAAACGACCTAGTACATTAGAATCCAATAACACAGGACCCTAATATACTAAGTCCCCGTGAGATCCAATACCACAGGACCCCACCCTGGTCTACCGATCTATTAGGATCAAATATCACATGATCCTAATCGGTAAACCCCCTGGTTAGGATTAAATACTACATAATCCTAACCAACATCATTAGAGCTAAGCACCACATAACTCTAATGACCCATCATTAGGGTTAAATATCACATAACCCCAATGACCCGTCAATAGGATTAAATACCACATAATTGATATGCTCAAATTAATACCCTAAAAGTACTAAAGCAGTTGCTGCAGTATATCAGGGGTCGAACACAAGAACTCAAGAAAATTCACACAATAAATAATTTAGTGAGGATTAAGCTAAGCAAATCACTGCTAGAGAAACAAATACTATCGGGTTGATTTAATCAAGGGAAGGATTAGCTGTGGTAACTCTCGGAAATCAATGATAAACAACAATTAATCAATTAAGGTTCAATTCAATTTGCTCAACTCAAACACGAAAGTATAGTTAACCAACCGTCCGAAACTAACTAAGTCTAAAGTCTAAAATTCCAAATCTCTTTGCAAATCCTACACAGTAAACCATCAATCAATTCAAGTTTGATATGTTCACAATTCGATTAAACCAAATCTCTTTGCAGATAATCCAATTGCTCACCCTAGGTTTTATCAGATTACTCAATTGCACTGTCGTGCCTAATCGATTAATCTAGGTTCTATATTCTAAGTGATCAGGTTAGAAATAGCTTTGAGAACAACCTATGGGGAAGAACTATTCAGATTTTGAACCCTAACAAATCAATTATCATAAATCAGAGAAATCCATATGAGAAATCCCTAAACCTAAAATGAGACTACTCAGACATGATAGATGAAACGAATAACATAACTGAATAAATCATGAAATTAAACATAACAAAAGAATAAAAACAAGGGTTCGGGATCTTTTCTATGATGAACAAAGTCTTGGATCCGTCTCCCTCACAAAAGCTCTCCAAAGTAAAGTCTCAATGGTGGCTCAAGAATAATAGTGAAAAGTAAAGTCCTTTAACCTAAAGACTAAGTGTTTGCTTAAATTTGATATGCTCAAATTAATACCCTATGATGATACTAAAGCAGTTGCTGCAGTAAAGTTAGGGGTCGAACACAAGAACTCAAGAAAATTCACGCAATAGATGAAAGATGCAGATGTACAAACAAATGAGTGAGAAAACAAATGATCGAATTGAACTTAGGTTGAATTTGTATAGAAGGAAACTAGGCTCAGGGAAATTCTCAGGAAATCAATGATAAACAACAATTAATCAATTAAGGTTCAATTCAATTAAGGGCCATTCTTGAACTCAAACACGAAAGTATAGTTAACCAACCGTCGCTAAAACTAACTAAGTCTAAAGTCTAAAATTCCAAATCTCTTTGCAAATCCTACACAGTAAACCAGCAATCAATTCAAGTTTGATATGTTCACAATTCGATTAAACCAAATCTCTTTGCAGATAATCCAATGCTCACCCTAGGTTTTATCAGATTATTCACCTGACTGTCGTGCCTAATCGATTAATCTAGGTTCTATATTCTAAGTGATCAGGTTAGAAATAGCTTTGAGAACAACCTATGGTGAAGAACTATTCAGATTTTGAACCCTAACAAATCAATTATCATAAATCGAGAAATCCATATGAGAAAACCCGAACCTAAAATGAGACTACTCGATACGATTGATGAAAACAAGACATAACGAATAGATCATGAAATTAAATATATCAAAAGAATAAAAACAAGGGTTCGATCTTCTATGATGAACAAAGTCTTGATCCGTCTCCTCACAAAAGCTCTCCAAAGTAAAGTCTGCTTAACCTAAAGACTAAGAGTTTGCTTAAATAGTCTAAAACACAGCTGGGCTTTTGTAAATAAAGGATGATTGGGTTTATGGGCTTCCTTGAAAATCTCTTCTGTGCGTTGATTACGTCGGTATCGATCGATACCATGATGGTGTCGATCGATGCTAAAGCTTCAAAATGGGTACTTTCTTCGGTTTGCTCCAAAAAGGCTCCAAATGTCTCCAAAATCTCCAATTTCGTCCCAAACGTGCTAAAACCTGAAAAGACTCTAAAATGATAGAAAAAGCACTAGAAAGACTCGATAAAACGACTTATATCATGGCTAAAAATGGGTAAAATCCATGATATATCAATAATCCTATTGACCCCAACCACGTATTAGGATCTAATGACGTAGACCCATAAATCACCGAATCAAGACGGAACGATACTCCGCTCTCACTCTGCAACACATGAACTAACACATCATGTGTCAAACCCGTCGATATATGAAATACCACATCATGTACTAGACATTCCTAATATATGCAATACCACATCATGTATTAAATATTCCCAAAACATGTTAAAGAACATCTGTCATTTTATTAATTCCCGCCAAAATACAACATCCCGAGGGTCCATTACAACAAAAGTCAAATACAATTACAACTCAGGAGGATGACTATGGAACACGGATGTTACATTCATTAATCTCATCAACGCCGCTGGTGCATTCGTCAAACCGAATGGCATTACCACAAACTCATAATGCTCGTACCTTGTTCTGAAAGCTGTCTTCTGAATCTTCGATTCCTTGATGGGAATTTGATGATACCCAGAAGCTAAATCAATCTTTAAGAACCAAGTAGCACCTATCAATTGATCCAACAACTCATCAATCCTCGGAAGAGGGTACTTGTTCTTAATCGTCACTCGATGTAGACCTCGATAGTCTATGCATACCCGGAAACTTCTGTCTTTCTTTTTCACAAACAAGACGGGTGCTCGCCATGGTGAGCTACTTGATCTTATGAACTCCTTCTCCAATAGCTCCTCTAATTGTTTCTTAAGCTCTGCCATCTCCGCTGGTGCCATGTGATACGGAGCCTTGGAAATAAGAGTTGTTCCCGATTCCAACTCAATCGAGAAAGGATCGAATCTCGCCGGTGGTAATCCCTTTAAGGGTTGAAACACATCCTCGAACTCCCTTACCACTGGAATATCTTAAAGCGTCAATTCTCCAACTTCTTTGGGTATCAAAATAGTTGCAAGATATGCTTCACATCCCTTCTTGATCATCTTCCAGCATAAATAGCGTAGATCGCCAAACATCCCGTGGTAGGTCTCACACCTTGATACACCACCTTCCCATGATCCATCTCAAACTCTACCCGTCCTCTATGACAATCCAAATGGGCCTTATACCTCCCAAGCCAATCCATGCCCAAAATGACATCATAGAGTTCCACCGGCCGCACGATTAAATCTGCCAGTTTAACTTCTCCGGCTATATGAATGTCCACATCCTCCACCAAACTACGGGCTTTGGAAACTTGTCCACCCGACACTTTCACCATTCTTAAATGTTCACTAGGCTCCTCCTGGAACCCTCTTTCTTTCACTAACTCCGGCGTAGTAAAACAATGTGATGCACCGGAGTCAAACAACACGTGAGATTTAACCCCTCCCACGTTCAAGGTCCCTATACATAATCTATATGTTAAGAACTCCAAAAAACAACCACACAACAAAAATTCACAAATACATTAGATAATTCAATAAGGTGAGAATTCTAACCAGTGATCGGCTTGGAGTTGCTCCCTTCTCCGGACTCAATGCTCAAAGTGTAGGCTCAGGGAGTCACCGCCGTCCGCTTAGATGGTGGAGTTGCTGACTTCTCTCCACCTTGTTGTACCTTGGGACATGAAGTTTTGATGTGTCCCACCTCCTTGTAATGGTAACAAGTCTTCATATCTTTATTAGGGCAATTAGCAACCCGATGATCCATGCCTCCACACTTAAAGCATCCGGATTGCACACTTGTAGCACTCTTAGAAGTGCTTTCCCACTTCCTCTTTTGCCCTTTCCCGAACTTGTTACCTTTTCCCGAACCCGAACTAAAGGACTTCTTAGCTTGGGCCTCCGAGCTAGCTACCTTGGCTTCCTCCCTTAAGACATCTTCAATCATGGCCGCTCTCTCGACTAATTTGGCCACCGATGCATAAGTTCTCACAATGCATCTATTCTTCAACTCCAAGCCCATACCACGTAGAAATCTCCTCACTTGAGCTTACTCATCCTCAAGACCCTTTCCCACAAATCTTTTGAGTCGGTTGAACTCCGTCTCATATTCTTGAATCGACTTAGTTCCTTGTGACAAGTCTAGGAATTCTCCTTCAAGTCTATCCATCGCCTCTTGCGGGAAATACTTGAGGTTGAACTCTTCACAAAATCCTCCCAAAGTATCCACACCATTGACCCTTCTAGCCAACCCACTTCTCCACCACATGTGTGCATCTCCTTCTAAGTAATGCACTGCAAGATCAAGCTTATACTCCTCCGGACATCTCATTGAAAGAAAATTTCTTTACAATCTCGATCTCTACTCATCAGCTTCCACCAGCTTTACACCCCAAGTAAAGAACTTAGTGTCAAGCCTCTGCATATGATCCATCACGGTGAGATAAGATGGAATCATGGGTTCTACATCCACAACCTCTTCCCTAACCTCAGGATTGACCACTCTTGGTGGCTCATCTACTCGGGTTGGCACTATAGGAGTTGGAGCTGGTACCTCCCTTGGTAACCTCTCCAAAAGCTGAGTCAATAAACCCAACATCTGCCCCCTCTGGTCCGGACCCGCCTGTTGCTGAACCTTGACTTGCGGCTCAACACCAACAGCTTGAGCCGCCTCACCCGCAGCTCCTTCATTCCCACCACCGGCAACATTACCAACCCAAGCTTGATCCTCACCAATAAGGTTCACATTCTCCACACTCTCAATTGACTCGCTCCTAGCCACCATTCCTCTACCTCTACCACTTCTTGTGCTTCTCGCCATCTACATAAACAACAAATTATTCAACTTCACACAACTTTTACAAAACAAACGAAAAAAGTCTTACCGTGTAACCTTTCACTTGGCAGAAGAGAATGATTCTAACCCAATCCTACAAATCAAGTTACAACATGCATCACACAATCCTAGAACCGCTTCTGCTCTGATACCAAAAATGCAACACCCCATCCCGAGTATGAAAACAAAAACGCACGGAAAACGATAAAAACTGGGATTTTTAAAAATTTTCGTTTAATTATTTTAAAATCACCGAACACTAATTACTAAAAACTTTACTTGAATGACAATTAACAACAGCCAATCAAAAAACTCATAAACTAAGAACTTTAACATTAGAAATTAGGATCGATCGATCCAGATATTGGATCGATCGATCTTATTTCGGACCGGTTGATCCTACTCAACTCAAGTCGATCATAAAAATGTACGCTGATCTAGACCGATCGATCCAGATATTGGATCGATCGATCTTGATCCTGACCGATCGACCTACACTGCTCATAATCGATCCTGAAACATTACGCAAAACTGGATCGATCGATCCTGCCTTGTCCTAAAACCAAAAGCCAACATCACTCATGCAATTTCCTTTACCTTGAACTAGACATGCATGACCAAAGTTTCCTCAACAAATTCATGCAGCTAAAGTCTCCTAAACATGCCTCAACATTGATAAAATACTCTTGCATAAACTTCCTTTACAAAACATTAAACCTCAAAACAATTTCATTAGATTAGTCATACAAATATAACCACTTAAGCCTTTCCAAAACAACTAAGCATTTCTAACCAAGGCATACCAACAAGTTCCATATCAACAACAAAAGCATAACATCATACGAACAAAAAGTTATATGACTCGTATGAATCATCCTTTCCTTTCCGCCTTGGTTCCACGAGCTCCAACCTTAAGACTTCTCTTTACCTGCACCAAAAGAGGCGCGTAAGCATTGATAATTCTTAGTGAGGCAGTCCTCCCGTCCCACAGTGATATATGCATACAATCAAAAACTTACCGAGACTACTATGCAGTGCAACAATCAAGCCATATTATGATAGAGCTCCATCACAACAAAACACACACAACTTGGACAAGCCATAAATCACACTCATATGGACAAGTTCTACATCACACATCAATCACAAAAAGTCTAATGATTATATGTTCGCTACGGTCACGCACTCACCTCGATTCAGCTTTTTAACGGTGAAACAACCTCGAGACTTTAGAACCTCAAGCTTGATTCTTCTTGGCACACACAACCACAAAGGAAACTACTAAATGCCTGCCAAGATAGAGAACAAACATCCCCAAGAGGTTCATTACAAGAGTCTCAAGCTCAATAACTCAAACTGAAATTTTGGATTCCTTTTTCCGAAAAACAGGGCTTCACTAGTCCGGTCATAACACTTATTCTATCCAATATTTTCACAATTCCTTTGGTGAGTTTGAAGACAAGAACATCAAAAATCTACCTACCAAATTTCAACTCATTCCATTAACATTTGAGTGCCCAAACACCCTCTCAGTCCTGTTTTTAGCGGTTTTGGGAGAAAGTTCATATCTCCTAAACTGCTCAAGGAAACGCGATCAAATTTGGTATATAGATAGAAAGAGATTTAAGAACTTTTACACCAAATTTCAGCTCAAACCGAGCCCGTTTGCTACCCCGATCGTCCCCTTGAATCAGGCTCCAAAACTCTGTTTTTATGAGCTCTTTTACACCTTCTTCTTCTTCCTTTGAAATCCAAGCTCACACTCTCTCTCTTTTCTCCTTCTCCTTTATCTCTCTATCTCACAAATATCTCTTCTCTCCAAATGAGCAAGAAGAAAATTATGGAAGCTTATAGAAGCTGAAGGAGATAAAAATATTTTTTATTGTTGGTTTAATCCAATTAAACCAAACGAATCAAAATTACTAAACCGCAATTAATTGATTTCAATTAACCCTTTTCCTCGGTTTAGTAATTCCACTTAACTCCCCGAATTATTTGAGACACTCCCCTGTCTCGTTTTGTTTCCGCAATTCCTGTTAATATCCCAAAAAAACACTGATTAATTTCTTTAGAACCAATTAAACCGAAATTGGTCCCGAAACAATTAATCCTCGATTAATCCTCCCAAATCACAACCCGTAGGGCTATTAACCGAGCTCTACATCATTCCCACTTGGTTTAATAATACTCTTAGGATCCAATACCACAAGATCCTCATGTGGTCATAAATGACTAACTCGTCGAAATCCAATACCACAGGATTCGAATGAGTTAAGTCCGTCACAATGACCCAGCACATTAGAATCCAATACCGCAGGATCCCAATAAGCTAAGCCCCGTGAGATCTAATACCACAAGATCTCACTCAGTTTACCTTTGGTCAACCTCATAATCTAATACCACAAGATTTATTCGGTTACCACTCTATTAGGATTAAGTACCACATAATCCTAATCGGTAAACCAATTATGTTAGCATTAAATACATCATAATCCTAAGCAACCTCATTAGGATTAAATACCACATGGTTCTAATGAGCTGAACCATGTAATTAGGATCTAATGACACAAGATCCATAATTCAACAGAACCAAGTACGGAACAATTCACGGCTCAATTCTTAACAAGACATGAACTACCTCATCATGTGTCAAACTCCATCAATACATGAAATACCACATCATGTATTTAGTCCCCGATTTAGATACTTGATCTAGAAATCACACCAAGTTGATTCAATAACATACATCTCATTATTGAATTTTTTCCCGTCAAAATACTATATCACAATAACTTGCGGTACAATTACATCCCCTGCAACAACTTATACTGCAAGAAAACACAACAACTTATATTACAAGGAAAGACTCGGAACACGGATGTTACAGGGTCCGTAGCATAGTGGCCTTTGAGGTGCTCGAAGCCCATGATCTTGGTTTCTAAGATGGTGTAGCATCTTGACAAACCATCTACTACAATGTTGTTCGTGCTCTTCTTATATTTTATGACGTATGGAAACATTTCTAAGAACGTGAGCTACTTTGCATGTCTTCTCTTGAGTGATGTTTGGCCTCGCAAATGCTTGAAAGTCTCATGTTTAGTATAATTGATGAACTCCTTGGACAGCAAGTAGTGTTGCCACGTTTGTAAGGCGCGTACCAAGGCAAAGAGCTCCTTGTCGTAGGTCGGATAGTTGAGGGTGGTTCCGCTGAGCTTTTCATTGAACAATGCCACGGGTTTCTTCCTTTGGTGTAGAATGGCTCCAATTCTTAAACCTGAGGCATCACAATAAATTTTAAGAATCTCATCCAAGTTAGGTAAAGCAAGAACCGGTGCTTGTGTAAGCTTCTCCTTTAAGGCGTTGAAGGCTTGATCTTGTGCGGCTCCCCATGAGAATGGTTGGTTCTTCTTAATCATGGCGGTTAGAGGTACAACGAGGGTGCTAAAGTCCTTCACAAATCTTCTGTAAAAGCTGCCTAGGTCGTGGAAGCTCCGGACGTGACCGATGCTTGTCGGCGTGGGCCACTCTCGGATAGCTTTGATCTTCTCCTCATCCACCTGTAAACCTTGCTCACTAATAACAAAGCCTAAAAAGATAAGCCTTTTTGTACAAAAGACACACTTCTTTAGGTTAGCGAATAAGCCTTCCTTCCAAAGTGAATTAAACACAAGTTCTAAGTGTTCTAAGTGGTCATGCAAGCTCTTATTATAGACTAGTATGTCATCAAAATAAACAACCACAAATTTACCAATGTAAGAACGAAGAACCTGGTACATTAGGCGCATGAATGTATTAGGCGCATTGGTGAGGCCGAACGACATGACTAGCCACTCGTAAAGGCCTTGCTTAATTTTAAAGGCAGTCTTCCACTCGTCTCCTTCACGCATTCTTACCTGGTGGTATCCGCTCTTAAGATCGACTTTTGAGAAGATGGTTGAGCCACTTAGTTCATCGAGCATGTCGTCGAGGTGTGGTATAGGGTGCCGACACTTGAAGGTCATGTTGTTGATGGTGCGGCAGTCCACAGACATTCTCTATGTGCCTTCTTTCTTTTGTACAAGCAAGACTGGTACGACACAAGGGCTAAGGATTTCTCAGATGTAGCCTCGGTCTAGAAAGTTTCGGACTTATCTCTCGAGTTCTTTGCTCTCGTCTGGGTTCATACGATAAGTTAGTTTGTTCAGAAAGGCGGATCCGAGGACTAGGTCTATTTGATGTTCGATATCGCGAAGCAGAGGTAGGCCCAGTGGTAGATCTTCAGGGAACACATCTTCATAGTCTCGAAGTAGATGCTGGATTTCCTCAGGAAGGTCTTTTGTACCTGTGTTTACACTCAACCAATCTTTGTAGACCATTAGTAGAATGGTGCCCTTGGCACTAAAGGTCTTAAAAATCAAACTAGAAGTGACATAGAGGCTAGACTTACTTACCTCTCCCTCCTTAGCCATTTTTACCTGAAGTGCATGCACCTGTGACAGACTAAGAGGCGCGAGAGTGTACTTATGGCCGTTGTGAATGACCGAATAGCGGTTTGTGCGGCCATCATGTTGAGATTCTCGGTTACCAATACTAAATGGAACCGTTATCTGCTCGGTGATCTTCATCTTGACTTTGTCATTGAACCATCGGAGCTTGTATGGTCACGGATGCTTGGCTCGAACAAGACCTAATTTTTCATTTGCTAGCCACGTTAGTACAAAAACCACCATTTATAATGAGATTTCAAACCTTGTTGTTGATAGTACATCGAGTATGAAAGAGATTTTCCCTTTGTTTGGTTTCCTCAGGTCCAGCTACTCAATGTCGTCGCTTGGCTCCTTTGAATCATCGTCGGCTTCGTTTTGTGACTCTTACTCTCCCATGTTGGTGAGGATCATCACTCACCGGTTAGGACACTCTCGAGCCATATTTCCTCGTCCCTGACATTTAAAACATGTTATGTCACGAGCACGGTTTACGGGATTAGAAGACTTACCTTGGGCTTCACGGATGCTCTTTTGTGGCTCGGCGATTTTGAATTTGAACCTTGAATCAATCTCCACGGACTTGCCTTTGTCTTGAGCTTTCGTTAGATCATTTCTCCAAGTCGATGGATTATTTCTCTAACAGTTCATGGTGAGGCTAGTCTTTCTCTTGATTTGTTGTTCAGTTTGGACCGCCAAATGTAGAATCTCGTGCAAGCTGCCGTATTTTGTCCGTTACACCTTTCGTTGGATTTGTTCTTGTAAACCATCTATGAATTGGGCCATCATAGCTTCGTCGGACTCTTCTAATTCTAGAAATTTCATCAGCTTCCCGAATTCTTCGAAATAATCCTCTACGTTCCTTTTTCCTTGCGTTAACTTATGAAAACATTTTTGTAAGTCCCTATGGAAATGCTCGGGGACGTACCTCAACCTCATGAGGTATTTCATATCGGACCAAGTGGTCACGGGTTCGAAACTAAGTCTCCTTTTCTCAGCTAGGGCACTGATATGTCTGTATTTTACAGGAATTGAGCATGCATTTATCACCCATTTGGCCATGTCTCATAGCATATTCTTACCCTTTTATGTCATTTGTTTCCAGTTTTGCATATTTAGAGTGTTTTGCATTAGGATTGCATGCATATTGCATTTTGGAGCTGTATCAGGTACTTTCAGGGATTATTGAAGATGTTGAGGTCAAATGGAGAGAAGGGAAGAAGGGAGAGCTTAACTCAACCATGTACTCAACCAAGAGATTCGAGTGGAGCACAAAACAGAGACCTTTGAACCGAACTCAAACAAGAACTCAAAGAAGGGAGTCAAGTGGAACCAAAGAGAGGACTTGGAGACTGACTCTAGCAAACAGGTCGAGTCAGTGATCGAGTCAGCACCGAAGACTGCAATTTGAAGCCAACTCGAGCTAGACGCTCGACTCCTTGCTCGAGCCCACCATAAAAATGAAGTCTTGAAGCCAACTCAAGCTAGATGCTCGAGTTCTTGCTCGAGTCCACCATAAAAATGCAGTCTTGAAGATATTTCGCCGGACTCGACCAAAGCACTCGACCCCCATGATCGAGTGCTCCTCCGAACTTTGTTATTTTGTCTTTTTGTGATTTAGGGTTTTGTCTAATCCTATAAATACTTGGTGTTATCCGTTAGGTAAAGGGAGAGTCCGCTGGGTTTTTCTCTCTACCTCTGTTCTTGCTTTGAAATCTGTTTTCTTTGAATCTACTTTGTATTTGTGTTTAATTCTTAGTAGTCTTTCTATTTTCATCTTAATCTTTCCTTTTATGCAAGTTTTAATGATTTCTGGGTTTGTGTTCTTGATGTTCTTCATGGCTTCTGAGTAGTCTTTAGGGTTCTTAAGGATGGATTAGATTAAGTGTGGAATCTTAGTCTCCTAGGTGGTTTAAGCTTAGATTACTTGATTTCCCTTCTGGATTAGTGTGATTAATGCTAGTTTCTCTCTGATCAATTGGAATTAGAACTTAGGCATTTCCACACCCACCAAGTGTTCGATGAAATGCCTGAACCAACTAATTTTGGAGATTTACATTCCTAGCCTAAGAGATTGGTTGTCTAGGGTGTTTATTGGCTTTAATAGACTGAATCTTAATGCCTGCTAGGTTAGATTTCGGTAAAGAGATTTAGGTCTGGAACTGGCTTAGCTTGAGGTTATCTATCATGAGAGTGGATTTAACTGCTGATGAGTTTATTGTCTAGGGATTAGCTCTGCTTGAGTTTGTTAAACACCTAGGTAGATTAAGAGGATACACTAATCAATAACCCCATCCTTAGGAGCTTCTGTTTAGTTGATTGAATTCTATCTGCATTGCTTATGTTAGTTTCAGTCTTTAGTCTCTATTTTTAGTTTCTATATTGCTTTCAATTATAGTTCTATTAGATTGTTAATCTCATGATCTATTTCTTGGCTTGACTTAATTGATTTGATTGCATCCTTTCTGGTTAATAGCTCACCCATTTGGATTAACACCTTTCTGTGCTACAATGACAGTGCATTAGAGAATTGACCCATTACCAATTTGAGCCATATCAAATTAGCATATATCAATTTGGCGCCGTTGCCATTTGGGTGTTGTTTGTTACATTTAGGATTTCAAATCGTTTCAGGTCATGTTTTTTTCAGTCTCCTTTGTTACTTACTTCGTTTTTCCTTCTTTGTCTTTGCATTTCAAGTATATCTTAGACTCGACCACGCCAGCTCGACCTCCCTAGCTCGAGTCAGCCCATCGAGTCCTCCTCAACCTGCATGCAAACGAGATCAAAAGGAAGTCAGAACCTCATCCGTTACCTCGACAATATTAACAAGCTACGACAACAGTTGAGAGAGCAGAGAGAACATCTTAGAGTAGATCAACAGGATCCACTAGAAATGGCTGATGATAATCCACCACCACAGCCTGAACATGTGCCTCATCCGAGGAGGCAACGTCTGATTGGTGCGGGAGATGCTCCCAACACACACACTAACAAGCAAGGGATTGTACCTCCTACAGCACATAACAACAACTTTGAGATCAAGAGTGGTTTAATCGCTATGGTACAAAGCAACAAATTTTATGGGCTGCCTATGGAAGATCCATTTGATCACTTAGACGAATTCGATTGGCTCTGCAGCCTCACCAAGATCAATGGAGTCAGTGAAGATGATTTCAAGCTGAGACTCTTTACATTCTCTCTTGGTGACAACGCCCATCTATGGGAGAAGAATCTACCCCATGGCTAAATCACTTCATGGGATGACTGCAAGAAAGCTTTCCTTGCCAAGCTCTTCTCTAATGCTAGAACTGCTCGCCTCCGGAATGAGATATCCGGCTTTTCTCAGAAAGATGGGGAGACCTTCTGCGATTCCTGGAAAAGATTCAAGAGCTACACTACTCAATGCCCTCACCATGGCTTCAGTAATGAGTCCCTCCTTAGCACACTTTACAGAGGAGTTCTCCCAAAGGTCCGAATACAGCCAGCAATGGTAATTTCCTCAACAAAGATGTTGATGAAGGATGGGAACTTGTGGAGAACCTTGCTCAGTCAGATGGTAACTACACTGCGGAGTATGATAGAAGTGTGAGGGGCAGTGTTGATTTAGAGGAGAGGCATAGAAAGGAGATGAAAGCTATGAATGCCAAGTTAGATCAGATACTACACCAGCAGAAGCATGTCCACTTTGCCAATGAAGATACGGTCTTTCAGATTCAAGATGGGGAGGATACTGGTATGGAAGAGGTCAGCTATGTTCAGAATCAGGGTGGCTACAACAACGGTTTCATCAACTATAAGACCAACCCCAATCTCTCATATAGGAGCACCAACGTTGCTAACCCTCAGGATCAAGTCTACCCGCCTCAGCAACAGCCGAATCAGTCCAAGCTTTTGCTGCTTACAATCAACATCAGAGTTTTGTACCTAAGCAGCACTACCAGAGCAGCTATCCACCACCTGGTTTTACACCTCACCAAGCTCCACCTCCTACAGCTCCGGATCAACAAATGACGAACATGCTGCAACAACTTCTTCAGGGACAGGCAGCTGGTGCAATGGAAGCGGCTAAGAAATTTGGTGAACTCAACACTAAGCTGGATTACAACTACAATGTTCTCAACAGCAAGATTGAGACATTGAACTCCAGGATTCAGTACTTGGAGGGCAAAACTGCATCTACTTCCTCACAGCACTTATTAGACAATTTCCTGGCAAATCAATCCAGACCCCAAAGGAGTATTGCAATGCCATATTTTCAATGGAATCAAGTCCCATTGCTGATCCTGAAGCTGCAGTTAGAGAAATTGAGTTTTTGTTTTATGGTTCAGATGCTCCCACCAATGCAATCGGAAAAGCGCTCCCAGCAAGAGTAGGCACTACTCCAGTCACTGTGGACATTGAAGTTGAAGATGGGGAGGATTTGAATTGTAAAGAAGACCAAGACACTCGACTGAAGGCTGACTCTACCAAGCAGGTCAAGCCAGTAGGTCGAGCCAGCACTCCACCTGCTAAAAAAACAGTTGTTCCAGAGGAAAAGAAATAACCCTTTGTCCCTCTTCCTTACAAACCTAAACTGCCTTTCCCAGGAAGATTCAAAAAGGACTTAATGGAGAAGTATAGAGCAATTTTTGACAAGCACATGAGGGAAGCAGAGATTAGGATGCCTCTCATCGATGTCTTCTCAATGTTACCTGCATATCAGAAATTCTTGAAAGATGCAGTGAATGAGAAAGCCAAGGAGATTCAAGGTATGGTGGTCTTGACAGAAGAATGCAGTGAAGTCGGAGATGGGGAGGAATTTGAATTGCAAAGAAAACCAAGAAACTCGATTGGAGACTGACTCTACCAAGCAGGTCGAGTCAGTAGGTCGAGCTAGCACACTACCTGCTGAAAAATCAGTTTCTTCTAAGGAAAGAAAATAACCCTTTGCTCTACCTCCATACAAGCCCAAACTCCTATTCCCAGGAAGATTCAAGAAAGATAAGGACGTAACCATTGTTGAATACAAGGGTAGTGTTGATTGCATTGATTCACCAAGCATGACAAGGATTGAGCCTCAGTCTCTCCCCAAGCTTGGGAATCCTGGTATGTTCTCCATAACCTGCTTTCTTGGTGATTTGAAAATTGAGGATGCTCTATGTGACTCCGGTTCAAGTGTGAATGTCATGTCTCGTGCGATGTTAAAGAGTCTAAAGATAAGAAGCATCACTCATCACCCATCACCCCTCACTTTTGGAGACGCTCATTCACGAAAGCCACTTAAAGTTGGGGATTGTATAGTCCCAACAGACTTCGTTGTTAAAAACAAAATCAGGACTTGCACACGTGGGAGCTGCCAACCCACAACCGATAAGAGAATCACTGTAAGTTTTTCTCTTGCTTTTTCCCTTTCCATCTTACATCACAACGAGGACGTTGTGAAATAAGTGTGGGGGGAGGGGAGTCTTGTGGTCAATGGAGGTAATTCTTTTCCTTGACATCTTCAGATGTAAGTTTTACCATAAGTTTTTCGCATTTTGAGAGATTGTTACACTCTTTTCCTCGTTCATAAGTTCAATAACATATGAAAAGGTTTTTAATGAGGTAGCGATAGAATATTGTGCTTTGTGTTAATAGTGCTTTGCTTGGATGCTTCTTGGATTGTTCATGAAAGCAATAATAGGAACCGAGGAAACCCCATGAGTGGATCAATAGATCTCAAAAGAATCAATCTCCGGAGACTTATTCAAATCAAAGTTGGCTTCTCACCATAATGAACTTTAAATCTCTCGATTTGGGGCTTGAGATACATCGAATGTGACACCTCTATGAAACCTGCAAGATACATCTATGTAAGTATAAGTCCCCTCTCCCTTCCCTTCGAGAAGAAAAGAAAAAGATAAATAAAGGAAATAGGTAAGAAAGAAGTGAACTGGGTGTTGGAATCTACCACTTTTAATGTTCGTGTCTCATGGAAACCTGTCCCGGAAAAGAAAAGAAAAAAAAGGCGATTGATAAAAAACAATAAAATGATACACTAGAAAAGTAGGGAAAAATCAATCGACCTTGAAGTGAGAAAAGGGAGAGGAAAGGAAAAATGTTAAGACGGTATTGAGCTTACAATAATCCGCAAGAGTAAGCGTTTATGTCCTTTGATCGATATTAACAAATTGAGAACTCACCTTTAAAACAAAAGGGAATTCAACAGCGAGGAGATCAAGTTCAAAGGAGAGCGGTTCAGATTGAGGTATGTTGCTATGCTTATGGTAAAGTACATGAAGTACATTAGAGATTACTTGACTGCCACTAAGACAAAAAGTACTACCACAACAATGGCACAAGGCACATATTCACTCTCCTTATCTTTACTGTTTTCAATAAAATAACTTCACCATGCTTGAATTTTGTTTGCTTGAGTAGAAGCAAAATCTAAGTGTGGGGGAGTTGATAGCACCATATTTTACATGTTTTTATACATTATAATAAGTTAGTTTTAGCCTTTATAACTAACATTTAGTATATGATTAGTGTTTTTGCGTGTGGTTATATGTTTCTAGGTATTTGGAGCTAAAACTTGATGTTTAGAGTGTTTCTGGAGTGCTAGAACCTGTGGGAGAGTTGGCACCGCCACTTGGATCATGCACATATGGAGAAATATTTCACAAAGTCCGAAGAAGGCAGAATCGACCCCAGAATCGACCTGTAGGGGTCGATATGGAGTCCGAACGATTTCCAGAGAATACTCTCAGAGGATGCATCAACCAGTCAAGCCCAAGAGATTCACATCGACCCAAAAATCGAACAATCAAGGTCGATTCTGACGTCCGAGAAAGCTGAGAAATTTTCTACATGGCAAGACATGATTCGGGCAACTTGTCATCTCTAGTTTTAAGCTTACAGAAACAAGACAAGGACAAAATGGAATATTCTAAGAATCCCTAGGACTATATAATCACTTGTAATCTCACTAGAAAACACAAATTGGAATAGAGAATTTTTGTAGCCACCACTTCTAAAACACTTAATAAAGAGTTCTTTCTTTTTTTAGTTCTTTTCTTCTCGTTTAGAGTAGATCTTTTAGACCACTAGGGTGGTGGTCGATGATGAGATCTATTTTTAGGGTTTAATATATGTTTGATTGTTCTTAATCGATCTAGCTACCTTTCTATAATGCTAAGTATTCTCTTATGGGAGATGCTTAAGTGTACAACTGAATCCAGTAGGTGTGGTTGTACCATTTAAGATTCCTTGTCCCACAAGAGTGGGTAGAGATCTCAGATCTGCATAGTTGGGAGTATTAGCTATGGTCAAGTTTGTTATTGATGGAGTAGTTCTATGCTTATCTAGCCCTGATCAAGTTTGGTAAAGATCTCAGGAGGTCTTCATCACGAGAGTTGGATGGACTCTAGAAATAGATCTATCATTTGCTTTGTGTCTTAGGCACGTTTTCACCAATACTGACCCTATTGGATCGCTTGGAGGTGTGACAACCCTTGAGATGTGTCTATCACTCATGAAAGTATTCGATGATGGGATTGTATGAAATGCATATTCATTCGCCACGAGAGTGGGCTTGAATATAGAGTCTAGCATACCACGAGAGTGGACTAGCAAGACATGGAAAATCCCTAAAATGACAAACATAAACTTGTTTGGTAGAACATGAACCCTAGATCTAGAATTCCTGAAATCTGACTATCACCCCATTTTCTGTAAATATTAGTTCAGGTTTCATTTAATGTTTTATACATTTATGTCTTTCATTTTATGCTTAGTTTAGTTTATTTAATCAAGCTATTTAATTTATGCTTAGTTAGTTTAATTTATTGCTTTATTTATTTTATGCATGTTAGATTAGGAACCACACCCCAACTTCTATGATTACGCTTAGATTAGATTTAGGCTTGTATTTTCTGTGTGTTATTCTAAGTTCCTGTGGATCGACCCCGTATGTACTACAATTGCATTTACTGTGCACTTGCGGTCACATCGGGTTAAACTCTCGAGACTACCATATGGGTGGATTTGGGTGAAACCTGAGAACGGGATAATCGAAAGAAAATCCCTGCATCAATAAGCAAACTAAAGAGAAGGAAAGACGCAACCTTTGGTATCTTCAGCTCTGATACCAGATGATACACGCCTAAGAACCCAAGAGAAGAACCAATCCAAGCTCACTCAAGTCAGAGGACCAACCTCAATGACAAGAGAAACCCTAGCCTAGAGAGAATTTCTAGGTTTAGAGAAAAGAGACAACTTTCAGATTAATGATTGCTTACCAATAATGAGAAATGAGTATTGCCTTTATAGGGCTACAAATTAGGGCACTTGTGTGCTAATGGACCCAAGACAAATTGGGCCTAAATTATATCATAAGAAAAGGACCCTAAAACACAACCTAAACGGCTAAAAGTCAAAATTAAGCAAAATAAACTATGGAAAGAGAGAGACATATTTGTAATGGTTTCTCTTGGATAGGATTGCCTCTCTTGGATGCTTATACTTGTCATAAGAGTATTTCCAAGCAAAACACCCAATGGAGCCAAGAGGCAATGCCTTAGATTTTTCTTGCCTAATTAAAACCCTTTTCTAGATACCCGATGTGGTAAAACTAGAATTAGGGAAAGAGTACAATACTTCATCTAAAGGCTTGAAGGGTGTCCTCACTAATGATGAGTAAGGCACATGTAGCTTTGCTCCCAAAGCTAAGTGCCCATGGATCTTCGGTCTTGGTCTTGGTCTGAATGTGACTCGTCTTGTCCGGTCTGGTCTTGTCTCGATCGTGGAATGGCTCGGTGTTGATTAATGGCTCTCTTGGATCTTCCCACATGCTCCATTCCATCATCTCAGCATCTCCAAGTAGCTTAAGTGTCCCCATTCCAAGACTTGGTCCTTCTTGCTCCAAAGTGGTGATGGAATTCGATGTGAGGATCACATCAGATTCAAATGGAGAAATTATTTCTTTTCCATGGAAGATCTCATGATTTCTGAGTTCAATAACATAAAAGAAGAAATTACGAAGTTCTCATGTGTAGATTCACACAGTGAAGTTTTTTCAGATATGCAAAATTCCTCTATGGCTAAATCTAGCGTTCTTCCTGTCACTCCCTTTTAAAGAAAATATAACAACCACACCAACAAAAGCAAGGAATGCAGGAATGCCCCCAACTTTATTACAACAAGCAAATGAAGAATGTGACCAGCTCATCCGGCAAGGAATAATTTCAGCAACAAATTCACCATGGGCCTGTAAAGCATTCTATGTCAACAAAAGAGCAGAACAAGCACGAGGAAGATTAAGGCTAGTAATTGATTACAAGCCTTTGAATCAATTCCTCCAAGACATCAAGTTCCCGCTCCCTACAAGAAAAGCATTATTGCAACATCTCTCAAGAGCAACAATCTTCTCAAAGTTTGATTTAAAATCAGGATTTGGCAACTTGGAGTCCAACAAGAAGAAAGACACACCTAACCGTCACCTGGAATGGAAAGTCCTACTTTTTGGATTAAAAACAGCTTCATCACTGTTCCAGCAAGCAATGTTAAAGATATCCAAGCCATTGGTTCATACAACACTAATCTACATAGATGACATCCTCCTATTCTCCACCAATGAAGATGAACATATCGAGACTCTGAAACAATTTCATGACATAGTCAAGAATCATGGAATCATGCTCGTAGCCAAGAAGATGATTATAGCATAATCAGAAATTGAGTTCCTTGGAGTTAAGATCACTGAAGGAAGATTCACACCACCGGCTCACCTAGCTACAAAATTGTTATCCTTCCCTGAAGAAAACCTGACAAGACGGAAAATTCAGCAATTCCTTGGAGTAATCAATTATGTTAGTGACTTTATTCTAAAGCAATAACAGCTATCAAAACCTCTAACAAAGATGCTTCAAAAGAATTCCCCACAGCTGACTACACGATAGACTGAAGCGGTCAAAAAGCTAAAGCAAAAAATTTAAAAACTGCATCCTTTAAAGATTCCGTCGACATGAAAAAAATCGTTCAAACCAACGCAAGCGATAAGTATTGGGGAGAAATAGTGTTCGAAGAGATTGATGGGAAAAGACAAGTATGTGGCTACAAGAGCGGTCGTTTCAAAGAGTCAATAATGCACTACCACTCCACGTTTAAAGATATCATAGCCGTCAAAAGTGTCATTGAAAGATTCGAATTCTACTTGATAGGACATAAATTCAAGATAGAGATAGACATGTCATTCTTTCCAAAGATGTTACAATTCAACTAAAAGGTGGTGTCACATCAGCAATTACTTCGCTGAAGTGAATGGTTTTCGAAGTATGACTTCGAATCTGCCTATTTAAAGGGCACAAAGAACATCTTAGCAGACATGCTCAGTCGCAACCCACTAAAGATAGTTTACACAATCACAACCATTGTAGGCCCCAATTCTTCATAAAAAAGAAGTCTTTATGACTTCAACAGAAATATACCTAAAGATGCAAAAGACCTCATCAAGACCGGAGAATTCCATAACCAACTCAAACAAAAGATTTTCCGGTATCAGTCCATCATCTTGTGTAAACATGGAGCCAACAACAACTTCATCACACCACTAGGAATCCATCCTGACTACCCGTTTGCTCATCTTTATAAAATCCAAAATACTAACCTATCAGAACAAGTCATATGTTTCCTCTTGTACCTTTGTGCGGTATACACTATTGGAATCATCTTTGATATTCCATGGTTAGACCAACATATCAATTCCCCAAGGTGCTTCGCCAATTGTTCGGAGCATTGAACACTTGGAGTAGTAAACTCTGCAGCTCAGCTAAAGCACTCAACCACCCTTTCAAGAAATTAAGAAGCTCAAATACTTACAATCTACTTCTTCCGTAGGCCAATCAACATCAATCTGAAATCCCAGAAGATTTATGCAATGCCTACCCTGATTCACCACAAAGATTTCAACAAAGGAATACATCCAGATTTCAACATAGCAGACAATGAAGTTTTTGAAGCCTTTTAGACTCATGCATTCCGCCTTAATAGCACAAGCCAGAAGTTTACCATCCTTTATAAGGCAAACTGGTCGTTTTATGAGATCGACTACCAAATAAGTCTCGACGAATACCTCCAATTCTTCATGTCAAAAGAAGAACAAGAAGTAGAGAAGAAAGAGATTCAAATGAAGATAACTATTGAAGAAGACAGTCAGCCCAAATCACCTCCAGTATATTGGCAAGACTCTCAAGAACCAGAAGGCCCTAACCTAAACTTAAACCTTGACGAAATAGCCAACGAATTCAACCTTCACGTAACTATGAAATCAATTGATGATTTTGAAGAACCAGAATTTGAAGGAGATCACAATTACTACGGATGCTGCGACAAATGTTAGAATTCGAGATGGATAACTAGAGAACCAAGTAAAGAATTATATAAAATAAATAATGTAAAATATATGAATTATCTAGAATAATTAATGTCAGCTCTATGTAAGCATGATGTCAGTGTGTGTAGAAATATATAGAGTGTGTATGAGGTAAGCGCTTACGCAAGCGACCTTATCCTCCCCTATAAATATGTGTGTATCCCCTCATGTAAAACATAAGTTTCATTTTATAAAATATTCTCTATCTAAGTTTTCTCTCATGAGTTTCTAAGTTCTCTCTAGGTTTTCTAGATCTCAACATCTTCATAAGGTTTGTTTCTCTCTTTCACACATTAGTTAGCGATCAAAGTATTTTTGGTTTAGATAAGTATTGTAGTTCCTACGATCTAGACAACACGACGGTCAATACGACTTTCGTGAGGGATATCTCTAACAGTGTTTGAGCCATGTCCGGAAAGTTAGCGCCTACGTATGCTCCCTTTACCTCAGATACCATATAATTGTCAGCATGGCTTTGTCAATATGTCTAGGTTTGGGATTTCTCCTTTGTTTATCTATAATCATTGGTATATGTTAGAGGATTTAAGAATCTAAGAAAAGATTGTAATAAAAATTAGTCTCGTCCATCGAGCCTGGACCGACATTAACTAAGGATGGGTGTTCGTGTATTCGGCTCTGTTTCGGTTCGGTTCCAGTTCTTTTGATTCTGGAATGTAGGATCCATATAGGTACTGAAAAAAATTTCGGTTCAGATCCGGTTCTTTAGGTTATGGAGTTAAGGATCCATTCGAGTATTTTTAAGTATTTTCGGATATTTTGTGTATTTTTCGTTATTTGTTTTGGATATGTTCAAGTATTTTTACATTTTCTCATGTATTTTTGGTAGTTCATATATTTTTATTTATTTGGTCTAAAATAACTAATATTTTTGGGTATATAATTATATTTCGGGTATCCAAAATAATTTGGTTCGGTTTTATTTCTTTGGTTTTGGAGTTTAAGATCCATTCAGGTATTTTAAAATTTTGGTTCGGTTTCGCTTCGATTCTTCCTTATTCTGTTCCGATTTGGTAATTTCAGTTCAGTTAATTTTTCCAGGATTAGATATCATAAATGTTGGTTATGGAAAATACTTTGCCTTACCAAGATAATTTTGCTAGAAATAAAAGAAAACAAATACTCTAATTTGTATATTAACCATGAGACATGAAAAAAAATTAACACACAATATAATAAATATATATTTCCAGCGGGATGAAAATTTATACCAAAATTAGTGATCTTTTAGCTATGCTTACCTTTTTTTTTTTTTGGTCCACTAGCTATGCTTATCTATATGTATTCTATAATAAAAAATTTATGATAAATTAATAGTATTTTATCGGCTTTTTAATGGGAATCTACGGATGAAAAAAAAAACAAGAAAAACACAGATCCAAGAAACACTATAAAATTGGCAATGAGTGAGGCGTTGGCCTGTGTTGAAGCTCAAACAGAGAACCAGGCTCAGGAGAATGTGGTTTATCCAACGTTATAAGACAACTTGGGGACGCAAGATACAATTTGTTATGTAGCTGGTTTCTGGAAGGAAACAAATGCTTTTGTAGGGATAGGCTGGTTTGTAAAAGAAGACGGTGGTGGAGGGATATTCATGGGCTCAATGAGTACGCACAAGAACGTATCCCCACTACACTCGGAATTGGAATCTCTCACCTGGGCCATGCACTGTATGCTATTGTAACAGAGAACATCCATAGTTTTCCTCACATACAACATTGAACTGGTGAAGATGGTAACAACACCAGAAGATTGGCCTGCGTTTGCGTTATCCATAAAAGAGATGGAGAAGACCAAGGAGCGTTATGAGTTTTTTTTCTATATCTCTTATTTCCCGTTCTTTAAACTATAAATCAAACAACCTAGCTCATAGTTCTCGGTTATACGCTCAGACTGTTAGCTATGTAAACTATGTTCCTCCGGTTTAGATTTCCAATCCTCTTTAATTTATAAATTGCCGACAAAAAAAAAATGAATTAGAGGGAAAAAATGGCATACTAAAAATAATGTGGTTTGGGTTTCAGGATTTACATAACTTCAATCTTGCATATTCAGGGAAACAAACTTGGAGAACTACGAACAATCCTTCAGTTTATTCTCACATATTATAAATAGCGATCTTCATCCTAGCGAAGGTTGGGGTTATTTGTTTTGGGTATGTTTGGATATTTTAGATTTTCCCAGGTATTTTTTGGTAGTTCAGATATTTTTTATTTTTTCTGTCTCAAAATAACTAATATTTTTGGGTATATAATTGAATTTAGGGTATTTTTAGATTGCAAAATAATCGGTTCAAATACTATCTTTTCTTTTAGAGTTTAAAATCCTTTCGAGTATTTTAAAATTTTAGTTCGGTTTCAGTTCGGTTTTGTTCTGGTTTGGTACTTTTCGTTCAGTCAATTTGCCCAGGACTGGATATCAAAAATGTTGGTTGTGGCAAATACTTTGCCTTACCAAGATAGTATGTTGGAAAAAAATAGAAAATACTCCAATTTTATATTAGCCAAAAGATATAAATTTTTTTAACATACTATATAAGAAATATATGTTTTTGATAGTATAATAAATATATGTTTCCAACGGTAAAATAAATATATGTCGCGGTGTACACCCACTTGCCCCAAATTGATCATAATCGGTCCAATGTTGAGCATATGCTAATGTCCGCATGGTCATGGTACATTTTGCTAATGGAGATATACTTTTTTTACTGGTTGACTCAATTTTTTGGATTTATAAAGTAGTTGTCGCTACTTGATAGGTTCTCAATGATCCGAAGAAAAAAATATTTTTGCATCCGGAATTGCCGAAGAAACATTGCATCGTCATATGTAGGTTGATTGGCGAAGTAATCACCAAACAAACATTTTACTGACATATTTAGTAGATAAGGATTGGATTCTCCCATTAAAAGTCGAAAGTCATGGATTTCTAACAAAGAAACATTATTAAAGCAGAAAATGACAAATAAACATTATTCAAGCAGAACGTGAAAAACAGACATTTTAAAGCAGAACGTGACAAATAAACAATATTAATGTAGAAAGTGACAGAATACAAAACAGACACTTGACAACAATTAATTTCCAAATAGATCGTGGTCCAACTTCTCCAACAGCTCTTTGCTCTGGTCATCGAGATGCTCTTTTTCAATTAATTTCATAAACATCTTCATCTTCGTAGCTTGAGTCCTTTCTTTCATCAATTGGTTTGTCTCCGCTTGCCTCATGGTTATTTTGTCCAATCATTCAAAGTCTTGCTCCTTGAATTATTTGAATCCATTCCACTCTCCGTTGATCACTTCCATGGATGCGCCTTTGCCTTTCTTTTTACCTTTTTTTTAGCTGCATCCCTCTCCATTGGACGAGCAGTAGATCCTATAGAGCTGGAGTCACTTGTATCACTCTCACGGCATCTCTTAGATCCACTACTTCCAGAGCCTGTATATCCTCTTACCTGACTACCATAACGTGGTTGATCGCGAACAACACTTGAATAGAATTTATGCGCTTTTACCAATACATCTTTTTCCGACCATCCGTTTTGATGCATACACTTAGCGTTATCATAAGCGCCAATCCATTTGCCTAGTTTTTGGTTCATATAGTTATAATGATTCTGCAGGAAGTTTCATCCCGTGTAGGATGAAATGAGCAATGCTCATTACAATAATCAACACTTTTACCCCAATATGCTTTACGTTTTTAGTTTCTCCCAACAATGCTACCAGTTCCATATTTAATCCACCCACTCAATAGCACCAAGTTTTGGTCAGTGGTCCATTTGGTGCTTTTTTACGAGTAGGAGTTGAATCCTCTGTATTTGGAGTGACTTAATTAACACCGCTCATACCACCAAGAGTCATTTATGTAAAAAATTTGGAAAATTCAATTGCTCCAACATTCGAAATAATTTTATTACCCATTGGAGTAAAAGAATTAGGAGGTTCTTGAGATGGAATCTGGTATCATCGATCCATAATATATACGATAGTTTGGAATAGCTGACCCTATGAAAAAGTTTGGTGGAAAACCATAAATGAAATTGGTAATTGTTTGGACTTGAGTAGTTAAAGGGTAATTAGTAAAAATTTGGATGTTAAAAGGATTATTGGGATCTATGTCACAAAAATACGATTTTTTATGAAGTGTCTAAATCAAATGAAACAAGTCACTATTTATAGAGTATGAAAATGATGAATTTTGATATATATATATATATATATATATATATTTTAAAAATAAATAATTTATTATGAAATAATTGACCTCAAATAACTAGGATGAGATAAAAATCTAAAATTATGTAGCAACAAATAAACAAAGACATGTGGCCAACATCAGTTTCTTTCCTCTTTGAGGATGCTGGGAATGTGTGTGTGCCACACTCGCACTCCTGATTGGTTCACGTGGCGCCGTGTCCCCTCCACTCTCATTTTTCAACATCAATTAATCAACCTTATTTCAACATCTAAAATCAACACCCTCATTACACCAATTCAATTTTTAAATTTTCAATTCAAGACCTCTATTTTAAATGGTCTTATATGCACGAAGTTAGATTGAAGACTGCGCGATGGAGAAATTTTTTCATATAGAGTAATCCATGGAATCCAAAATTTGACAAATCATAGGCCTAGCCAACAAATCTGAATTTGAAGGCCGAACTCGAATCCGAACCCGAACCAAAAAAACCCAATCCCAAACCGAACCCGTTTTTTCAAAATACCCGAATGGCTTTTATGTCTCTGATAATTCGGGTTCGGGTTCGTATATATCCTACACCCGAAGTACATAATATATATAAGAGTAAGAGGTAACCCTAAATCTTTCTCCGTCTAATCTCCATTTGTTTTTATTGTTCTCCGTTCACTTATATCTTTTGTTTTATCATCTTCTTATTTGTCCCCAATTAAGGATCTCAATTCACTCTTACTAAACTGATTTTTCATCGTACTTGGATCAATTTTGGGGGAAAAGGATGAAACTTTGTACTTTGAGAGAATTGAGTTTCTGAATTGCTTTTATTTCCTTTCTTCGATCTTCATTATTCCATCAATTTCATTTCTGGGTAATTTCTACTTCTTACTGTTGAAGCTGAATAACACATGAATCTCTTAGTTTTGAAAATCTTTTGTATCAGATTTTTAATATGTTTGTTACTTTTATAGTTTTATTCTTTCTTGTTGATATTCTTGTTATGGTCTTTCTTTGGTTATTCGGGTTTCAGCCATAATTGGATGAAATTTTAGATGTTATTATTCTTGTAACGTGATGCAGGAATTTTCTTTCGATTATCCCATTCTCAGGTTCCACCCAAGTCTACCCATAGGGTATTCTTGAGAGTTTAACCCAAAAGACTGCAAGTGCACAGTCATACAGTTGTAGTAATTATGGGATCGATCCATAGGGACTAAAAATAACACACAGAGAGTACAAGTCTAAATCTAATCTAAGCAAAACAGAGTTATGGGGATTGGTTCCTAATCTAACACGCATAAAATAAATAAACTAAAACATTAAATAAAACCTAAACTAATATTTACAAAGGATTGGGTGAGAATTAGATTTCTGGGATTCTAGATCTAGGATTCATGTTCTACCTAACAAGTTTATGTTCGTCATTCTAGGGATTATCCATGTCTGCTAGTGCACTCTCGTGGTATGCTAGTCTCTATATTCAAACCCACTCTCGTGGTGAATGAACATGCATTTCATACAATCCCATCATCGAATACTTTCATGAATGATAGACACATCGCAAGGATTGTCACACCTCCAGGCGATCCAATAGGGTCAGTATTGGTGAAAACATGCCTAAGACACAAAGCAAATGAATAATCATCCACTCCTGGAAGTTCTCTGATCAGAGCTAGATAAGCATAGAGCTACTCTATCAAATAACAAACTCGACCATAACTAATACTCCCAACTATGCAGTTCTGAGATCTCTACCCACTGTCGTGGAGCAGGGAATCTCTAATAGTACAACCACACCCACTGAATTCAGTTGTACACTTAAGCATCTCCCATAAGAGAGTACTTAGCATTAAGATGCATAGAAAGGTAACTAGATCGATTAAGAACTATCAAACATATATTAAACCCTAAAAATAGATCCCATCATCGACCACCACCCTAGTGGTCTAAAAGATCTACTCTAAAACAGAAGAAAAGAAGTAAAAGAAAGAAAGAACTCTTTATTAGGATTTTTAGAAGTGGTGGTTACAAAAGTTTTCTATTCTCAAGTTGTATATTTCAAGTTGTGTTTTCTAGTGAGATTACAAGTGATTATATAGTCCTAGGGATTCTTAAAATATTTCACTTCGTCCTTATCTTGTTTCTGGAAGCTTAAAACTCGAGATGACAAGTTGCCCGAATCATGTCTTGCCACGTAGGAAATTTCCCATCTTTTTCGGACGTCATAATCGACCTTTATTGGTCGATGTGAATCTCTTGGGCTTGACTGGTCGATGCATCCTCCGAGAGTATTCTCTGGAAATCCTTCGGACTCCATATCGACCCCTACAGGTCGATTCTAGGGTCGATATTGATGCTCTTCGGTTTCCTGAAATCCTTCTCCGAATGTGCATGATTCAATTGGCGGTGTCAACTCTCCCATTGGTTCTAGGAAGCTCCAGAAACACTCTGAACATCCAGTTTTAGCTCCAAGTACCTAGAAACACATAACCACATGCAAAAACACTAATACTACACTAAATGTTAGTTATAAAGGCTAAAAATAACTTATTCTAAAGCATAAAAGCATGTAAAATACGATGCTATCAACTCCCCCACACTTATCTTTTGTTTGTCCTCAAGCAAACAAAAGTCAAGCATGGTGAAGTTATTTTTATTGAAAACAAATAAAGATAAAGAGAGTGAAGTTGTACCTTGTGACATTGTTGTGTTAAATGTTTTTTGTCTTTGTGGAAGTAGAATGGTCTCTACCATACTCCATGTACTTCACCATAAGCATAGCAATGCACCTTAGTTCAGACCACTCCTCCTTCGAACTTTGACTCCTCATCATCAACCTCTCTTTTCATTCTAAGTGTGAGCTCTCAACTTGGGAGTATTGATCATAAAACACGAACACTTACTCTTTCGGATTTCTGTAAGTTCAAGACCGTCTTGGTACAAATCCTTTCCTCTCCCTTTTCACACTGCAAAGTCGAATTGATTTTTCCCTATTTTTCTAAGGTATCATTTTATTTTTTCTATCAATCGCCTTTTCTTTTTTATTTTTGGACAGGTTTCCATGAGACGCGAACATTAAAAGTGGTAGCTTCCAATGCCTGGTTCACTTCTTTCTTACCTATATCCTTTTATTTTCTTTTTACTGAAGAGAAGGAAGAGGGGAAATGTAGTCACATAGATGTGTCCTGCAGGGTCTCATAGAGGTATCATGTCTCATGCATCTCAAGCCCCAAATCGAGAGTTTTAAGGTTTATTATGGTGAGAAGTCAATTCTGATTTGCCAAAGTATTCGAAAGAATGATCCTTTTGGGGTTTGTTGATCCACTCATGGGTTTTCCACGTTTCCTAGTAAAAATCAAACACTATCCACACATCATCCAAACATAAACACAAATAACAAAATTAACAAGTTCAAATGCTACCTCATTAAAAACCTTTTCACATGTTATTGAACTTATGAACTAAGAAAAGAGTGTAACAATCTCTCAAAATGCGAAAAATTTATGGTAAAACTTACATCAAAAGATGTCAAAGAAAAGAATTACCTCCATTAATCGCAAGACTCCCCCCACACTTATTTTAGAACGTCCTCGTTGTGATATATAACCGTAAAGAGGAAAACCAAGAGACATACTTACTGTAATTCTCTTATCGGGTTGGGGGTTGGCAGCTCCCACGTATGCAAGTCCTGATTTTTTTTTTTTATGGTGAAGAACACCTGAAAAGCAAGGAACAAAAATGAAAAATAGAAAAACCAAAAACTAGAGAATAGAAATAAAAATCCTAAAAGAAGAATGTATGCACAAAGGTAAGGTGCTTATTTAATGTCGTGAGCTCGACAACCTCATGGAATTGTTAGATGATTGTGGAGATGATGGCCGAGTGGTTGCATGATGGTTCCTCGAATTGATCACTTTGGAGTCGGTATGGTGAATGGATTTCTCCCCAGCAGGAGTGTAGTCATCGTTAATAGTCTCTTCACCGAAAGATTCCTTCCTTGAGTGTGATCGTGGCATCAAGGTAGCATTCTCGGTATCTCCAGAATAGGGATCCACCATGATTGGACGATATATATGCCTGATACTTCGACCTTCCATCGTCATGGGTCGATGGGAAGGTCTAGTGCCCGAGGCAGCAGCAGTATCGGTCTAATTAGACCGATGGAGACGTCTGAATGGTCTGGAATCGACCCGGATACGTCGATGCATCTGTCCAGGATTTTGTTCTGGAAGTGAATCGACCTTGATAGATCGATGTGGTGGACCGATGGGCAGGGCATCGACTCTGATTGGTCGATGCTCTCGTCCGGGACTTCGTTCTGGAAATTTGGAATCCACAATATCGACCATGATCGGTCGATTCATAGGTCCGATGTTGTCCACCGATGAGTTTGTTGATGTGTTCTCCTCCAATTTCATCTCCTATTAATTAGCTTTCTCACCAAAAGAGAATGGGTATAAGCATAGTGTCAGACCGTCCTATGAGACACCGTTGATTTTAATGTGCCACAAAGCTTGTCAAACTGATGTAGGTGATTAGTAATGATCGTCAGAGCTACCTTTGGTTAGTGTGCAGCCGCTCGACGTGCATCACCACCTTGAGCAGCATCCCTATTAGGGTGAAGGATGCTCTCAAGCTCAGCAGCAGGTACTTCTTTTCATAGCTGCTCCATTCGATCTATTCTCTTCTTCCCTCTTTTTTTTTGTTTTTTTTATATTTTTGGTGATTACCTGAAATTCAAAGAAGTAAACACTTAATAAAAATAAAACAAAACAAAAACTTAGTCTCAGATCTATACTAAATCTCTATGGCTATTGCTTCAATCCCCGGCAACGGCGCCTAAAAGTTGATGTAGAGATTTTCTTTCGATTATCCTATTTTCAGGTCTCACCCAAGTCTATCCATAGGATATTCTCGAGAGTTTAACCCATAAGACTGCAAGTGCACAGTCATGCAGATGTAGTAATTATGGGGTCGATCGACATGGACTGATAATAACACAGAGAGAGTACAAGTCTAAATCTAATCTAAGCAAAACAGAGTTATGGGGGTTGGTTCCTAATCTAACATGCATAAAATAAATAAACTAAAACATTAAATAAAACGTAAACTAATATTTACAGAGGATTGGGTGACAGTTAGATTTCAGAGATTCTAGATCTAGGGTTCATGTTCTACCTAACAAGTTTAGCTTCGTCATTCTAGGGATTTTCCATGTCTGCTAGTCCACTCTTTAATTTTATTACCCATCGGAGTAGAATAATTAAGAGGTGTTTGAGATGAATATGGCAGCATCGATCCATTATATGGATGATAGTTTGGAATAGCTGACCGCATGAAGAAATTTGTTGGAAACCCATAATTTGATATATTTTGGAGTTAGTTGGAAGATTGATATGGAATTGGTAATTGTTGGGATTTGAGTAGTTAAAAGGGCATAATTTTGGGTATTAAAAAAGTTATCATTGCGATCCATTTCACAAAAATACGGGGTTTTTCTATGTCCAAATCAAATGAAACGAGTCTCTATTTATATAGAGTATGAAAATGATGAATTTTGCTATAATTGTTTTTTAAAATAAATAATTTATTATGAAATAATCGACCTCAAATAAATAGGATGAGATAATAATCTGAAATTATGTAGTAGCGAATAAAAAAAGACATCTGGCAACATCAGTCCCTCTCCTCTATACAGAAGTTGGGAAGGTGTGTGTGCCACACTAGCACTCCTGATTGGTTCACGTGACGTCGTGTCCCTTCCGCTCTCATTTTTCAACATGTTGAATTAGTCGAACATGATGAATTAATTCAACATCAATTAATCCACCTCAATTCGACATCCGAAATCAACACCTCACACTACAAGAAAACACACCAAATTTTGACTACCAGTTCCGACGAAGGCGATGGTTAGAACATATTCGATCAGATATCGACTAAATATCGACTAGATTTAGACAAAAGGAGAATTTGTCGAAGTGTAGTCGTAAACTTTTAAAAAATTCCGACTAACTTATTTTCGTCAGAACAATGTCGTACAAAGTCGTCGCAAACTACACATATTTCTGACCCCGAAAGCTAATCGGGAATGAGTCAGAAAAACTAGTCGAAAAGAGTCGTAAACGTATTCCGACCATTATCCGATCAACAAGTTTAAAATTTCTGACTATTTTCTGACTAATATTGGATGGAAATTAATATGTATTTGAAGTAGCATTTAAAAAAAATTAAAATCAAAGTTTCGGACTAAATTTCGTCAAAATTCCGACTACTGTTATTCCTGTATAATCAATGAGATAGTAACATATATTTGGAAGAAAAACATACCTCAAACAAAAATTTTAATTTCCAATACTATGTCTAGATCGGAGGAAGGTGAAAGTTCTGAGGATGGAAGTCCTTCAATCTCGGGACCTGCTGGGATTATACAAATAGCGATTAGGAGGAAGAAAAACAAACCTTATTCTGCTTTGGACGATGAAGGTGAACTTATTCTGACACAAATTATCATTAACAAAATAGATACGGAGAAAGGGCGTGGAGATGATGATTTTAATAGGGAACCATGATTAACGGCCATTAATTTTGTGCAAGTAGATAGATGTTTAACAAAGATGTATTGTGTTCACAAACTTTTAATTAATGACTAAATCAAATTTTTTCCTATTTAGCTGGGTTCATGCAAAATTCCCGCAAACTGTCAATTTATGACTGCGATAAGCAGCATTCCTAATGGCACAACTAATTGGGAACGTATTGAGAAGGTGGCTGCCATAGTTAAAACATTTCAACTGAATGGATTAGGTAATGCAATGGTTACACTAAACGACTCAAGTGGAACAATAGAAGCAAGTATTCACAGAAAAGCGTTGGAAGATCCTGTTAATGTAGCAAACATACATGTCTGTTCTGTAAATTTCCTAATTATATGAATATGTAAATCATTTTATAAGCCTAATATTAATAATTCTTTTAAATGTGTCTTAGGTTGCAGTAATGAGGGTATCGCGAACAAAGTGCTACTTGAACATTGTATTGAAAAATGTAGATGAAGTATTCACGAAAGATAATTATTTGCAACCGGAGAATGTAGAAGCAATGGAAGAAGATAGTTACGTCTCGGATTTAGATGAAAATTAATAGGTTAATATTGTATTATATTTTTACAGTATTAAGTGGATTATGATTTAGAAATGAATTTAAAGTTAGTTTGTAATGTAATTTGAATTTCAAATGATTTTAAGTATGATATTCTGACCACTTGCCGACCATTGCCGGTTTGTAGTCTGGATTGTGTCGGAAATATAAAACGTTACAATTTCCGATCTAATTCCGACTAAAATCCAGGTAGTCGGCAATTCTTCAAACTATGCAGCCGTTGATATTTTCGACCACATCCCGACAACATTTCAGAGAGTAGTCAGAATGTAGTCGAAAATATATGTTATATATTTCTCCTCTTCATTTCTCAAAGTTTTTATCTCCATACATACTTTTTAAATTACATATCAATTCCAAATGTCGAAACTACCGTGGTTAGAAGAAGTTGACACTCTGATATGTCTATATTTTACATATTTTTAGCATGCATTTATCACCCATTTGGCCATGTCTCATAGCATATTCTTACCCTTTTATGTCATTTGTTTCCAGTTTTGCATACTTAGAGTGTTTTGCATTAGGATTGCATGCATATTGCATTTTGGAGCTGTATGAGGTACTTTCAGGGATTATTGAAGATGTTGAGGTCAAATGGAGAGAAGGGAAGAAGGGAGAGTCTGCTGGGTTTTTCTCTCTACCTCTGTTCTTGCTTTGAAATCTGTTTTCTTTGAATCTACTTTGTATTTGTGTTTAATTCTTAGTAGTCTTTCTACTCTCATCCTAATCTTTCTATTTATGCAAGTTTTAATAATTTATGGGTTTGTGTTCGTGATGTTCTTCATGGGCTGTGAGTAGTCTTTAGGGTTCTTAAGGATGGGTTAAATTAAGTGTGGAATCTTAGTCTCCTAGGTGGTTTAAGTTTAGATTACTTGATTTCCCTTCTGGATTAGTGTTATAAATGCTAGTTTCTCTCTGATCAATTGGAATTAGAACTTAGGCATTTCCACACCCACCAAGTGTTTGATGAAATGTCTGAACCAACTAATTCTGGAGATTTACATTCCTAGCCTAAGAGATTGGTTGTCTAGGGTGTTTATTGGCTTTAATAGACTGAATCTTAATGTCTGCTAGGTTAGATTTCGCTAAAGAGATTTAGGTTTCGCTATTTATCTGTCATGAGAGTGGATTTAACTGCTGATGAGTTTATTGTCTAGGGATTAGCTCTGCTTGAGTTTGTTAAACACCTAGGTAGATTAGGAGGAAACACTAATCAATAACCCCATCCTTAAGAGCTTCTGTTTAGTTGATTGATTTCTCTGTATGCATCGTTTCTGTTTGCTTATGTTAGTTTCTGTTAGTAACTATCAGTTCTGTTAGCTTATGTTATTAGTTTCTGTAATGCTTTTAATTATGGTTCTGTTAGATTGTTAATCTCATGATCTACTGCTTGGCTTGACTTAAATTGGTTTGATTGCATCCTTTCTGGTTAATAGCTCACCCATTTGGATTGACACCTTTATGTGGTACAATGACAGTGCATTAGGGAATTGACCCATTATCAATTTGAGCTACATCACATTGACCTATTTCAATTTGGCGCCGTTGCCAATTGGGTGTTTGTGTGTTACATTTAGGATTTCAGACCTCTTAAGATCAAGTTCGTTTAATTTCTACTTTGGTTATTCACTTTCTGGATTTCCTGTGTTTTAGGGCACAACTCGATCAATCAACTCGGTCTACAGCTCGAGTCATACCTCTGGTTCATCCCTATGCACCTATGGAGCCCCCACAACCACCTTGTGCACATGGACAACATGAATAACCCCATGCTGCACAAAAGCGCTGATTTTGATGAAATGATGAGCAAGGAAATACAGGCTATGCATGAGAAGCTCGATGAGTTAATTCTTACTCAGCAGAAGCAACAACTCCAGACCAAGCCTTTTCCTCCCTACAATCAGAATCAAAGGTTTATTCCTCAACAGCAATATCAACGAGGAAACCTGCAGCAGCAATATGACCAGAGCACGTCTTTTATTCCCTACAATCAGAATCACGGGTTTGTTCATCAACAGCAATTTCATGGCGGTTATCAGCAGCAGCCAGTAATCAATGCTTCTGATCTCGATATTAAGACTATGCTCCAGTAACTTCTACACGGCCAAGCAACCTACAATGATATCATCTTAGGGAGTCTCAGCGAGATCACTACACGAAAAGAGCAACCCACAATCACTGAGGTCAGTGAAGTTCAGGTTGGGGAGGTTTTCTGTGAAAAATTAACACAGGAAGACAGACTCGATGTGCTAACTCAACCTGGTGATAGAGTCAAGCCAACTTCTGCTGAAAAACCATTTATTTCCAAGAAGAATGAAACGCTCTATGCTCCTCCTCCATACAAGCCACCACTTCCATTCCCAGGAAGAATCAAGAAGGAGTTCATGGAGAGGTATAAGGAAATCTCTGTAAAACAACTGATGCAAATTGAGGTCCATATGCCTCTGATAGATGAGTTCAAGCTTATACCTCCACATCTTAAGTTCCTGAAGGAAGCAGTAATAGAGAAGAATGCTCAAGCCAATGATGAACTCCTCCTAGAAGCTGAAGAGTGTATAAAAGAGTTTGAATTTCTTCTTGGATGCACAGTTGATGAGAATTGTGTGATAAGATACGAAGAACAAGTCAAACTAGTGGCAATCATGATTAGTTCAACCAAGAGCAATGGGGAAGTAGTAGGTGTGGTTGGAACAACATATGAAGATCCTTGTGAAGGTGTTATGGTTGTAGAATGCATAGTTGACGAGCACCTTGGTATAACCTTCACCTATGAAGTAAGCATTTATGAACCGAGGAAGATACCCTTTGAGGAGATAAGGATGAGAGAGTTTAGGGGATGTTTCTACGATGAGTATGATCTGGGTGATACATGGACTCATCTCATTAGAAGCAAGCAAGAAGTCGAGCTTAGTGACTATAAACAAGCTCACTTGGGAGGAAGTCCCATGTCTATCTTTGTACATAATGCTTTAGATTTTTAAAATTTTATTCTACTAATTAGTGTTTTTGGTTTGCAGGAACAATTACAGGAGAAAACAAGAGCGCGTGACTGACTCGACCCTCGTGATCGAGTGGTTTGATCGAGTCAAGGGAGCCAAAATTTTAAATTCAAAATCCGACCAATGACGCTCCTCCCTTTGTCCTCTAGATCCTCCCCACGTCTTTATAAGCCAGTTTCGAGTTCAAGGAGCTCCCAAACAAGTTCAGTGGACCTTCCTCTAAAAAGGTGGTCTTGCGAAAGAGAGTATTTCTAAGAAGTGGATCACTTCGAGCAGAACCGAGGTCTAGTGCAGCCATGGAACCACCCAGAGCATCATCATACGAACCAAGGCAACAGTTAAGGCAGTACTCAAGAAAGCAGAAATGCAGACAGACTGACTCGACCAACGACTTGACCCCCATGATCGAGTCAGTGATCGAGTCAGCACACAGACCAGCTTACACCAGGGAGAGCATGGAGGAATCAGTGACCTCCTTCTTCTCCAACCCTTGAGGTACCAGCTCCATCTATTCCTGTACATATCATTTGCATTTTTAGTCTTTGTTTTTGTTACTTCTTAAACCACCCTTCAGATTTTTATTACACAAGGGACTGTGTAATTTAAGTTTGGGGGGAAGGCTTAAGATGTGTTTGATTTGTTTCCTGTGTTCTTATTTTTAATTTTGTGCATACTTGAATCTGCATGCATCTATGGCATAGAAAAACCAAAAAATTTTTAAAATTTTTGAAAAACAAAAACAAAAATAGAGTGTTCATGTAGTTGCATTTCAGGATTGAGTCTAGATTCTTTTCATATAGGGCTGTTGCATATGCATAGGGGATTATGATTATAACCTTGCAAGCTTGCTGATTTAATATGATAATCTCAAGGCCCTCGTTTCTAGTTGTCTAATGCATTGTGAATGAACTTGAAGTAAGAGTGCACCATACTTTGAATGCACAACTAGATTGTTGTCTCAATTGAAGCATGCTGTGATTTGACACCATTCCCTATCTATTTGAACCTGAACTTGATTTTTAATTATCTTGACTATGCATTGCATTTGAACTCATGGATACCATATACATACTTGGATTTTCTTTCACCTGTTTACCACTCTTGCTAATCCAAGTAGCTGTTCTCATTCTTAGAACAGTTTCCCTTACCCTTAACCTAGCCTTCTTTCAAATGAGCTTGGCAGAAAATGTTAGGTTTGAGCCGACAAGGATAGAATCTCATGTAGTTCTGATTTGCAATTTTCGAATCAGATAGGACTAGGTGGGATCTTGATTATTGGGTATAGGGTTTGGTTCTGTAAAAAGAAAGAAAAAAAAAAACTTGGAGAAAGATAAAAGAAAAAAAAAAAAAAAGGTTAAAAATTCTTAGGAGAGGTAAAGCTGAAAGTGAATTAATCTAGTAAACGATTTGGGGGTGTGCTAAGAAAAAGAAAAAAAGGCAAAAAGCCTAATGTCTAAAAAAATATAGAAAGCCTAAGCTGGTAGTGAAAAACCAAGTGAAAAACCCCAATCTGCTAGAAGTCTAAAGAACCTCTCCTTAGAATAAGAACAAGAAGAAAAAAAATGAGTTTGACCCAAGAAAAAGTTCAAGGCAGAAGAATGATTGCCTAAGTGTTAAGGGTAGAAATAGGACATTTTTCTGGGTTTAGAACTAGGAGGGTTAAGATCACTTGTGTATCATTGGGTAGATGAGAATCGATCCTTGTATGCATAGGTTGGTTCTTACCTTTAGCATTCTGCTGAATCTCATTCCTTTTCTTGAGAGATCCCTATTTTGAAATGATTAAACCACATGAAAGGGACCATCTCTGTCTCATGACCTTACCTTTAGCCAAATGAGTTCATTGAATGTGCATAGCTTGATTCATGGTTTCTGCTTAATTGAATGTTAAAGGGAATGGTAGATTTGAATGCATGTCTAGATTGAGACTAATCGAAATTGTGTTGTGAAGAGTTCATACATCTTGCATTTTAGAACTAGCAACTTGGACATTGATATCATCTATCATATCAGCATGGTTTGGTTTTGAATCCCCATCTTCAAACCTCTCCTCCATCTTATACTTGTCTATTTGCTTGAGGGCAAGCAAAGACTAAGTTTGGGGGAGTTGATATGGCTATATTTTACATGTTTTTAGCATGCATTTATCACCCATTTGGCCATGTCTCATAGCATATTCTTACCCTTTTATGTCATTTGTTTCCAGTTTTGCATACTTAGAGTGTTTTGCATTAGGATTGCATGCATATTGCATTTTGGAGCTGTATGAGGTACTTTCAGGGATTATTGAAGATGTTGAGGTCAAATGGAGAGAAGGGAAGAAGGGAGAGTCTGCTGGGTTTTTCTCTCTACCTCTGTTCTTGCTTTGAAATCTGTTTTCTTTGAATCTGCTTTGTATTTGTGTTTAATTCTTAGTAGTCTTTCTACTCTCATCCTAATCTTTCTATTTATGCAAGTTTTAATAATTTATGGGTTTGTGTTCGTGATGTTCTTCATGGGCTGTGAGTAGTCTTTAGGGTTCTTAAGGATGGGTTAAATTAAGTGTGGAATCTTAGTCTCCTAGGTGGTTTAAGTTTAGATTACTTGATTTCCCTTCTCGATTATTGTTATTAATGCTAGTTTCTCTCTGATCAATTGGAATTAGAACTTAGGCATTTCCACACCCACCAAGTGTTTGATGAAATGCCTAAACCAACTAATTCTGGAGATTTACATTCCTAGCCTAAGAGATTGGTTGTCTAGGGTGTTTATTGGCTTTAATAGACTGAATCTTAATGACTGCTAGGTTAGATTTCGCTAAAGAGATTTAGGTCTGGAACTGGCTTAGCTTGAGGTTATCTGTCATGAGAGTGGATTTAACTGCTGATGAGTTTATTGTCTAGGGATTAGCTCTGGTTGAGTTTGTTAACACCTAGGTAGATTAGGAGGAAACACTAATCAATAACCCCATCCTTAGGAGTTTCTGTTTAGTTGATTGATTTCTCTGTCTGCATCGTTTCTGTTTGCTTTTGTTAGTTTCTGTTAGTAACTATCAGTTCTGTTAGCTTCTGTTATTACTTTCTGTAATGCTTTTAATTATGGTTCTGTTAGATTGTTAATCTCATGATCTACTGCTTGGCTTGACTTAAATTGGTTTGATTGCATCCTTTCTGGTTAATAGCTCACCTATTTGGATTGACACATTTATGTGCTACAATGACAGTGCATTAGGGAATTGACCCATTATCAATTTGAGCTACATCAAATTGACCTACATCACACTCCGATAATTCCAGACATGGATTTAACTTGGACCGAATTCTAAAATGTTATAGCGGTTTGGAAAGCTGAAGAAGAAACATTTTCGGAGCCGTGGACCAACGTAGAAGAAAAATTACCCGGTGTAGGATTAGGGAGTTGTAGAAGCACTTTAATTATAGGACAGGCTCAGAAGATACGCATACTTGATGGAGAGGTCGGTGGAGGAACCATTGTTAACCATCAGTGATGTACGTGAAGAATTAAAAATTAATTAAATGATATGATTGTAGATTGTATTTGATAATAAAAATTTGACTTAAAGATCTATTTTTTAAAACATCACGATGTCAAATGTAGACAATGATTACACGAACGAATTTAACATCCAACCGGAAAGCGAGTTTCCTATGGATCATGGGTTCTAAAAATAGATTCGGAGAGATGGATCAATAGAAAATATGGTAATCGTGTTTGGAAAAACGATATTCATGCAGAAGATTAAGTCTCCCATTAAACCAATGTTTAGTTTTAAAAAAAATATATATATATTTGTAATTTTAGCATTAATGTTTATTTTCTTTGGATCTGCCATTGTTGAATATTAATATTAATATTAATTCAAAAGAAATTGAAGCCGTTGGTTATTCCGATTAAAATCCGACTACTCTCTGGAGCGTAGTCAAAACGTGGTCGGAAAACCTAACAGCTAGATTTTGTGACGAATTTCCGACTAATTTGGTCAACTTTTGGTCGGGAACTGCAATGGCTATAATTTTTCAACTACTTTCCGACTAACGGTTTTGTCAGAAATTTTGCTATAGAGCCGACCTCTTCATTTCTCAAATTTTTTCACACTCAACTCATCAATAATCGAAGCCATTTATTAATACTCAATTATAAAATCTTTGTTTTTTGTTTCTCAATTCTATTTTTCTCCCTTCTATCAAATGGTTGTTTCTACCATTTACAATGTGCGAGAGTGGATGTATAAGCGTTTGGACGAAGTTACCTGAGAATTGCATCGCAAATTCAAAGAGGGATTACCGGAGTTCATGCAATTTGTATCTCAGCAAGAAATGACTCGTAATCAAGGTATTATGTGTTGCCCTTGTATAAAATGTTCAAACGAAAAGTTTTTGGACAAGCAAATCGTATTTAGTTATTTATATTGGGGAGGTTTTACACCGGGGTATTATATATGGTTTTCTCATGAGAAATATTTTAGATCTGGACCAAGTAGTCATGCTAGGATGGGAGATCCTAGGAGTCATGAAACTGAGAACTTCGGAGACGATTATAGCACAGTTGTAAGGGAAGAGTCTAGTGTTGTGTGTATGGTTAGAGATGAGTTCCGAGAGACAATAGAAAATAACAATGTTGCTGAGGAACCGAGCGAAGATACTAGAAGGTTTTTTTCAATGTTAGATGCTGCAAAGAATCTGATATATGCAGGATGCAAAGAAGGACATTCTCCGTTATCAGCTGCGACACAGATGATGAATCTCAAGACAGACTATAATTTAAGTGAAGATTGTGTCGACGGTGGTGTTAACCCAATATACCATACTTACGTCCCAGATATTTTTTCTCAAACTGGGAGGCTAAGTGGAAAGCAAAAACAAATTTAGCTTACGGACTAGGAGTTCGACCACATTCACTCATACCTTCTTAGAAATTGTGACGATGTTATACCATTTGAGAAGTAAGCATAAACAATACTACTTATATATTATTACTTATTTATTGAGAATAACAATTGAATAATATCATAATTTTTATATTTGTCTAGGATATTTGGTAAACAAGTTGCAGTAGCGTATCGTAATATAACATCGCTAGAGTTTGAAGAAATGAAGATACACCATTTTGCTAAATGGTTAAAATACTATGTAAGTATTTACAAGTTGAGTTAAATTTAAGTAAATATGAGTATTAAACGTTATATATCTTTATTGCTTGATTTTGTTAATGCATATCAACGCTGGGGGCAGTGGGAATGAACGCTTTCCTACATGGTTTGAAGAGCTGGTAGGCGAACCATCATCACGAGCATTGTCATCATCGATGTATTGTACACGAGGTTTTTTTTTAGAAAGCGTCCTAGAATGCCATCACGAAAAACAGTGAACTACAGTGTACTAGTGCGTACAGACAAGATTGCTTACTATGGAGCGATTACATATATTTTAGAGATTGTGTATCCTGGAATCATAATTTTGAAGTTTATACTCTTCAAGTGTGAATGGTACGATCCTACATTCGGGAGAGGTGTAAGAGTTACAAAGTTTGGTTTTAGTGAAGTGAACGTTGCAAGGAGGTTACGTAAGTATGATCCTTTCATATTGGCATCCCAAGCATCTCAAGTTTGCTACATACCATATCCAAAGGTTATAACTAGAACTGATCCTTGGATAACGGCCCAACAAATCAATCCACGAGGTAGAGCTGACGGTTTTACGGATAATGTGAACAAACTGGGATATTATTGAGTACTGAATTTGATACTTCTGATTTAGCCACTCCGCTTATTTAAGCTGAAAACTTGGAGGTGGATGAAGTGTTTGAAAATGATGGCGCTGAAGATAATAGCGACGAATTTGAAGATTCTGCTAGTTCCGAATATTCTTCCGATTTTAATTGAATATTATATGTTTATTTGGTTGAATAAGAACTGTTATTCATTTTTGTTTAAAAAATACTTTAATCCTATCTAAAAAGGAGAGATTAGACATGTATACCTCTTACTTGTGGAATGGTGGTCCTGTCGTAAAAATATAACGTCGTTATCATTACCTACAGATGAAACAACGCTAGTAGCTAGTTTCATGGTTAATTTTTTCTGGGATGGTGATATTGTGGTTCTATTCACAAACATACCGAGCGCTCTAGAAATGACAAAATTTCACAAATTAAAAACAGAAATTTTGGAAGCTCTCGGTACTTCTGTGAAAAGAATCACAAATCCTAGTCTTAGAAGAAATTAGCCTTGGAACTAGCAACAAACAGTAGTGTTTCATCTAAAGCTAATGATTATTGGGTTATATTTTTAAACAACATTATGGTCTATTGTGGTGAAGGAGATACTGTGAAGAGCAAGGATCAGAACTGATTATTCAGAAGGTAAGCGAAAACATTATCACCATACATTCTGCATAATCAGTTAACTTTTTTTTTCTATGTTGTTTTGTTTTTGTGTTGTTGTCCTGATTGTGGGAAAGATCAGTAGGTATATTGAAAATTATGTGCGACGGATTTCCTACTACCTTTCGACCACGGCTGTCGGAATTTTATCGAAAACTCAGGGCATTTACTATCGAGCAACCGTTTGTCCGATGCATTTTTCTCGAGTCTCTTTTTTCAGACTATATTAGCCGGAAACTAGTAGATATGTTGTTGGAACCAACGGTACATGCATATCTTCGATTACGATTTTATTTCCAAGCACACTATCTGCTACTTTTTGACCACGGTGGTCGGAACTTTATTGGAAACGCAAGGGAGATGAGATGTGATGCTTTAGGTCTTTCGAGCCTCGTTAAAACCCTTTCCTAATAAAACCCATAAGTGGGAAACCTAGGAGTAGGGAAAGAGTGTCTTACTCACCTAGAGTCTTTAGAGGGTGTCCTCACTAATGATGAGTGAGGAAACATGAAGCTTTACTCCCAAAGCTAAGTGTCCGTGACTGTCCGTGCGGTCTTGTCTCAATCTCGAGCTTTGGAACTTGGCACGAAGGCATTGGATGGCTCTCTTGGAATTCCCTTCGTGCTCCATTCCTTCTCCTCAGCCCCCTTAGATGGCACGTGCATCTCTAATCCAAGATCCGGTCCGTCGGTAATATCAGGGTCTGATGTGAGGATCACATCATTCCCTCCCCTCCAAACAGAAATGATTCCTACACCACAAGGATCCAGATCAGTCATCAAGAAGGTGTAAAAAGAATTAGACTTACCTTGGAACTTGGGTGTGTTGGCGCGGTAGTGAAGTGTTCAGGTCCGTTTGAGTCCGTCTTTCTGCAGGATGAATTTGTGTCTCTTCTTACACCAACACTCAGACGTTTTAGGTAACCAAACCCAACCTCTAAGATGTGAAGAAACTCCCTTTTTTCTAGAGTTAGATCGCTCATCAACGTGCCCCATCATCCCTCGACGGTTACCCTAAATCTTCTCAACAAACTCCATTATGAGCTCAGCCTTAGAGACCCCTTCTAAATCATCATTCTTAGCTCGAGGTAATGGTGTGAAGCTCACCGTAGGGTGGGAGTTGAGATTATTGACCACCTCAGAGTGGTAGCCGGTGGCTTTATCTCATGGTATATAGCCCCATTCAGAGTGCACGAGCACCAAAAATTTCGGTTTCATCCCTTTGGCGGCTCCTAGTGATATGGCATCATTAAATTTGGAGCAAGACATGACATGGATCAGCTTGAAGATTCTATTCAATACAGCAATAAATAAGTCCTTAAGCTTGGACTTGGGTAGCTCTAAGATAAACTTCGTGGACAAGCTAGCTAATCCATGGCGTTGCGAAAGTGGTCAAAGTTTGGTCAAGACCGTGATTGCGTGACTTCGGCTCGACCTTCTCGACCTCCTGGAGGTGTGGCATCTTGGAGAACCAATCCATCATAGCAAGAATGGGTTCCTTAAGTCGGACTCTTGGCGGCTCTAAGATAAGATTCTCGGTCACATCACTCCGCATTGTCGTGAAAAAACAAGTCAAGAGACGGTGAAACCCGTGAGATTGCACCCTTGTTCCATCTTTGTTGAGTGCAAAGCCCGCATCATAGTGATCTTCAACTTTACTCATCAGCTTAGGCCATCGGAGAGGGTCTCTCAATACACTCATTCTCTTCTCAAAACCGATAGGTCCCGATGAGCCTCTTGCTGGAAGAATCAATACCATGCTTATCATCACTTTCTCCACTATGCGGTCCCTTAGAGGATGCAAAACCGGATACACTACTCTCCATGGGGATGGTGAATGTGTCTCTCTTAGATTAAATTTCAGCAGCTATGTTGTCCCTTCCGTCATCATTATTGTCTACATATAGAAAGGCCACATGGTCTCTAAGTAATGGTAGGCTAGCTGGTGGTTTGTCCATGTTCATAATCTCAAACCGGCTTAGTTCTCGCTTGCCCTCCTCGGACAGTTCCTTAGCAATTGGACCCTTACTTAGATAACTCTTATCCAGATACTCGGCATTATTCTCCATGATTTCAGCCCCTTCTGGATGCTTATCCACATCTTGAGACTCATCAAGAGCAAATTTAACCATAGGCTCAATCGTGAGAACCTTCTCGTTACAATCGGACATTAAGTCTTGATATATCATGGATTTTACCCGTTTTTAGCCATGATATAAGTCGTTTTATCGAGTCTTTCTAGTGCTTTTTCTATCATTTTAGAGTCTTTTCAGGTTTTAGCGTTTGGGGTTGGAGATTTGGAGACATTTGGAGCCTTTTGGAGCAAACCGAAGAAAGTACCCGTTTGAAGCCTGAGTATCGATCGACACCATCCCAGTATCGATCGACTGAAGCATGAGTATCGATCGACACCATCCCGGTATCGTCGATACGAGCAATTTTGAAGCATGGTATCGATCGACACCATCCGGTATCGATCGATACCGGCTTAACTTAGAGCAGAAGAGATTTTCAAGGAAGCCCATAAGAAGCCTAATCTTTCCCTTATTTACAAAGAAGCCCAGCTCGTGTTTTTAGACCTATTTAAGCAAACTCTTAGTCTTTAGGTTAAGGGGGACTTACTTTCACTATTATTCTTGAGCCACCATTGACTTTTGAGAGCTTTTGTGAGAGACGGATCCAAGACTCTGTCATCATAGAAGATCCGAACCCTTGTTTTTATTCTTTTGTTTAATTTCATGAATTATTCAGTTATGTTATTTGTTTATCATCGTATGAGTAGTCTCATTTAGGTTCAGGTTTTCTCATATGGATTTCTCTGATTTATGATGATTGATTTGTTAGGGGTTCAAAATCTGAATAGTTCTTCACCATAGGTTGTTCTCAAAGCTATTTCTAACCTGATCACTTAGAATATAGAACCTAGATTGTCGATTAGGCACGGCGATTGTAATTGAGTAATCGATAAAACTCTAGGGTGAGCAATTGGATTATCTCAAAGAGATTTGGTTTAATCGAATTGTGAACATATCAAACTTGAATTGATTGCTGGTTTACTGTGTAAGTTTGCAAAGAGATTTGGAATTTTAGACTTTAGACTTAGTTAGTTTTACGCGCAGTTGGTTGACTATACTTCGTGTTTGAGTTGAGCAGCGCTTAATTGAATTGAACCTTAATTGATTAATTGTTGTTTATCATTGATTTCACGAGAGTTACCCTGAGCCTAGCTTCCATCCATATTCGACTAATCTTATCTCAATCATTTGTTTTCTCATTGTTTATTGTTTAGCTTGCGTCAATCTTTATCTATTGCGTGAGTTTTCTTGAGTTCTTGTGTTCGACCCACGATATACTGCAACTGCTTTAGTACTTTTAGGGTATTAATTTGAGCATATCAAATTTGGCGCCGTTGGGGACTCTAAAAATTCACTTTAGAATTTTAGTTGTCGATTTTCTAAGTTAAAATCGTCGATCGATACTCCGTTGGTATCGTCGATACGACAACTCTTTTAATTTTGCTACTTATCTTCTCATCTTTTGATTTTCAGGTGTATCAGCGTACTGGAGAAAGAAAGACACCACGATCAATCTCCCCGCGAGTAGCGAGCTTGACGCACGAATCGCATGGAAAAGAACTACAGTTGAGATGGATTTTCCACAAGGTTTGGTGCATGATGAGGAAGGTGAACAAATACCTCCTCCACAACAACCCCAAGCTGTTGCTGAACGGACGCTTGGCGATTACAACCACGGATCAATTCTATGCCAATCGTGCGGCGATCCGTATTCCAACTTTCCGAGGAATGACTTGAGCGAAACCTCGCTTACTTCACTTCTTGTTGACAGCACCCCTTCACCGGTCTCTCTCTCTCATGAGCACCCTATGGTTCACATCGAAATTCGAGGACTTGGTCACCGGTATGAAGTACAATGGAGTACCACAGGAATACCTCTTCTCTTAAGCTCTTTCCATACTCTTCTTGGTGGAGCGCCATCTGGGCAGGCTTTCTCCGGATCTCTCACTACTGAACGAGACCAAGAACGCATTCTGAACAATTTCTATGACGATGCGAGATCAGAGGACCTCGGGAACAAGATCTCTCTCAATTTTCTCAAGGTCCAATGAAGCACTCAAGGCGCTTAGGTGAGATTCAGATCCTACCAGAGGACATCCGCACTCACGCTTTCACCAAGTTCAGCCTGCTCGGGATCTTTTTACGAGGGATTGATTGGCGGTATCAGATATACTGGAACTTCAACACTAGGGTTCCAACCCGATGCTTGAAGCTGGGATTGAGAACTTGGCGTCTAGCAATAGCACCAAGAATGCTGATTTCGAGCTTAAAATGGCTCGCTAGTTTGCTGATGGTTACGAGATTGTTTTGAGGTTCTGTGCGAATGACACGATGCACAACCTCTTAGTGGGAAAGACGAAGAAGCCTGTACATTTTGCTGAGAGTAAGGAACATTGAAGATGAGGCAGGGATGTTAACTACATTGGTAGTTGGTTTTTTGGTCTGATTTGGTTACAACAAGCCCAAGCTTCAACAACAATCAACAGTGGTTATAAGTGCAGTAGTAGAGGGCATCCTCTTGGAACAAATTTGTGGACAAGAAAGATGATGGAGATTTTAATAGAAAGCTGGATAATTTATACAACCGATCGAATGGGAGAATCGACGCCTCAAATTCCGGAAGATGCTGGAAAATCAAATTCGACATCGCACTGTCAAGGGAAAGATAGTTCAACCACAGCATGGACATGACCGATGACTATGTCGTATCGGTAATACTAGTATCGACCGATACCCACCGGTATCGATCGATACTTCCCACCTCGTAGATTCGAGGCTGAAGATGGAGATAAGAATTCTGAGATTCCACGAGTATCGATCGACACTTACCGGTGTCGATCGACACCAACGCGTGATCGATACCAAACTCCAGATCGATCGACACTCATCTCGTATCGGTCGATACCCTTCCAGGCTGAAGCAATAACTGAAAGGACAGAGATGGTTGAAGAAAGTGTCTACAAGCCGAAGTTGCCTTATCTATTATTCCCAAGCTAACAAAGAGAGTGGGAGGTCGCTAGAAGCAAGTTTTTGTCAAAAAAATGGTTGCAGGACCTCCGTTGTCGCTGCCACCACCACCGCTGAGACAGTTAAGAGGAAGACCAGGGAAATTCAGTTCCATGCTCCATTTCTAGAGTAAACTTCAAATGAGTTCTGACTGTGGTCTAGTGTCAACGTCATGAAGGCGATCGGGCAGAGATTGAAACATATGAGATCTCCTAACACGCTTCTCACATCGCGATTCTTCTAGCTCACTCCCTTACGCTATTCTTGATTTACTTAAAATAGGAGATTGTCGATTCTACTGATTTTCAGGTTGTGGAGACAGCCAAGGATCCGGGTGCCTGATTTTGGGACCATTTACGAACTCTTGTTGGGCGATCATGGACACGCTAATAAGAGAATCTTTCTCTTGCATTGACGGAGACGTCTTCACGATGCCATTCCTTCGGAGGAGCACCAAACATGTCTCGCGCATCACCATTGCCTGGCAGATCCTGATGATCGACGGCTGCGAGTCTATGATGAACCAAAAGTCGCAGATGTTTCAAATGAAACCCCCAACACCCCAAGAAAGTGTGGAAGACCAAGGCAACAAAGAGGAAGGCGAAGCAAGAAGATCAACGGTGTTGCTAATTTCACTTTGATTCCTCGAAGTGTAGATTCGATATCATAAGGTGAAGTGCAAGGCACCCTCAGACCTTTCTCTAAGGTTAGAGTTCTCATTCCTACTGAGATGAAAGAGAAAGAAGAGGATATGATGAGCAAAACTTTGAAGGCTGGAGATGTGCAGTTGTGGAGCTTATCTCGAGTGAGTCACCTTGTCACGCGATGATCTTAGAGTCAGCTTGACATTAAACAATGTGAGCTGTGGTAGCATGGTATAAATATGAGTTTTGTTTTTGTGTTTTGTTGTGTCTTGCGAATCAGGTCGGAAGGCGGATGATCGTTGTTCGTATCGTCGCGCCACCTTGGTATCGTCGACACCATCTTGTGTCGATCGACACCACCTATCGATGACACCACCTGGTATCGTCGACACCATCTATTACACCTCTTGTTCTTGACATTTGTCCTTTGATTTCTTTCACCTTCTCAGGCTTGATAAACACAGGGGCAGTGTTGTTTAAATACGGGGAGGTAATTCTTGACTTGTGTGTCATTTTTGTTTTAAAAAAAAAAAAAAAAATTTTAACTGAGTCGAAACAACTTAGAGTTTTAGTTGTGCTTGGTTTTGTTGTTCTGGTTTTTGCTTTTGGTGACCGTGCTACGGATTAGTTTCGTTCGGTAATGAAAATCAAGGATAACCAGCAGCTAGAAATCACTCATGTCTCCAACAACGTTCTTGACTTTAGCCAAATTTTGCTTTCATCTAGCGGTTAGTGTTCTTAGGAAAGCTTAATTCGTCATTCATATCTGGCTAAGACCCATCATGCTTGAAATTGTGGTATATCTCTCCCGTGAAAATTGTTGGATACATATTTGCATTAAAAGATGAAATGATTTCCGAGTAGAGGTAAGAAATTTCCTATGACCCCATTGGATAAGGAATGATCACCGAAGGCTGAAGTGAGGGGAGAAAATTTCCTATGACCCCATTATTCACTAAGACTTTTGATACATTGAGAGGTAGAGCAGGGGATTCGGTATGAAACACTATCAATACTCGCGTTCGGACCTTGATTTGTGTATGCTGTTAGATAAACTGCTTGTTGAAATCTAATGAGGCGATTATGAAATAAGTGCAGGGGAGATAAAGGATACGAAAGCAATAAATGTTGTTGAATAAAGGGTTCTTTAGCTATGATATTGTATGTGCGAAATCTAGAAAGTTCTTGAACACGATTGCAGCTGAAACTGGCGATGAGAGCTTGGGTGAATATTGGTGTGAGATAATAAGTGAAGTCTTGGGAAGTTGGGGTTCCTACGGAGAAATACATGGTGGTTAGATCTGGAGCTGATCAGGCGAAGTGGGCTTGGGAAAAGAGTCATTACAGCGATTTCGGTGATTCAGATCTAGGTTTTCAAACCTCTTTCTCTTAGTTTTTCTGTTTTGCTTGAGGGCAGCAAAAGGCTAAGTCTGGGGAGTTGATATATCATGGATTTTACCGTTTTTAGCCATGATATGAAGTCGTTTTATCGATGCTTTCTAGAGCTTTTCATCATTTGAAGTCTTTTCGGGTTTTAGCGTTTGGGACGAAATTGGAGATTTTGGAGACATTTGGAGCCTTTTGGAGCAAGCCGAAGAAAGTACCGTTTGAAGCACAGTGATCGATCGACACCATCCGGTATCGTCGATACCGGTAGTTGAAGCGATGATATCGACACCATCCGGTATCGTCGATCGAAGGTTGAAGCATGAGTATCGATCGACACCATCCGGTATCGTCGTACGGCGCTGAGCCTTGAAGATTTTCAGGAAGCCCATAAGAAGCCTAATCTTTCCTTATTTACAAAGCCCGCTCGTGTTTTTAGACTATTTAAGCAATCTTTAGTCTTTAGGTTAAGGGGGACTTACTTTCCACTATTGATAGCCACGGTGACTTTTGAGAGCTTTTTGTGGAGGCGGATCCAAGACTCTTCATCATAGAAGATCGATCGAACCCTTGTTTTTATTCTTTTGTTTAATTTCATGAATTATTCAGTTATGTTATTTATTTCATATCGTATGCGAGTAGTCTCATTTTGGTTCAGGGTTTTCTCATATGGATTTCTCTGATTTATGATGATTGATTTGTTAGGGTTCAAAATCTGAATAGTTCTTCTACCATAGGTTGTTCTCAAAGCTATTTCTAACCTGATCACTTAGAATATAGAACCAGAATTAATCGATTAGGCACGCGTGCAATTGAGTAATCTGATAAAACCTAGGGTGAGCAATTGGATTATCTGCAAAGAGATTTGGTTTATCGAATTGTGAACATATCAAACTTGAATTGATTGCTGGTTTACTGTGTAGGATTTGCAAAGAGATTTGGAATTTTAGACTTTAGACTTAGTTAGTTTCGCACAGTTGTTGGTTACTAGTGTTTGAGTTCAAAACGGCTTAATTGAATTGAACCTTAATTGATTAATTGTTGTTTATCATTGATTTCTGAGAGTTACCCTGAGCCTAGCTTCCATCCATAAATCGACCTAATCTTATCTCAATCATTTGTTTTCTCATTGTTTTGTTTCTTGCTTAGCACATCTTTATCTATTGTGAGTTTTCTTGAGTTCTTGTGTTCGACCCCTGATATACTGCAGCAACTGCTTTAGTACTTTTAGGGTATTAATTTGAGCATATCAAGTCTTCATTGTAGTTTAGACCAAGACCGTGTGTACTCCTTAGTATAGTGGATCGGTTGTAGCTAAGGATCTTCCTCTTCCTTTGAGTCTCATCAATACTCTCATTTTGAAGCTCTCGGCGATGAATAGGAAGAACAAAGCGCTTCCTCATCATATACTTCATCACATCTCACGTAGGAACCAGGTCACCTCTATTTCTTCTCCTCATGGCCATCTCTCGATTCCACCAAACTAGGGCACGGACGGTGAGAAAGGTCACAGCATAGGAGACCTTCTCAAGCTCTTCATATTCATAGTACTTGAAGACACAGTCCATTCTTTGCTCCCAAGCAAGATAAGCTTCGAGATCACCTTTTCCCGTGAATATAGGGATATTAGGCTTTAGGCTTGAAACTTGGGTTCTAAGGTGATCTCGATCATCTCTATTCTCAGCATATCCTCTATGTCTCAGCCTCACTTGTCTTGGAGAGGATAACTGGATCCCATCTTCATCAAACACATCGTCTCTAGCGGACGTTTGAACCGGCGGAAGCTCTCGGTGTTGTCTAGGTGATTCTACCTGGTGAAGTCTATCCCCAAGTTGCTGGAGCTGAGCTTAGATGTTTTTTAGAAGCTCAACTATGTCAAGAGGCTTTGCCATAGTACCAAACCTCACAGCAAAACAGCAAGAAAACAAGAGATGGTTAAAGATGCAAACTGGCAAAAGTTATTTTTTTTTTTTAATCAATCCGATGCAAATGTTGGTTCAGTTCTTAAATAGATTTCTAATGATGCACAATGTTCAGATTTTCTCAAATTAACACACGAAATGCTGGCATTAATTTAAACAGTGGGCCATGCAAAGCAAAGTAAAGCGTTAAACACGTTTACTAAACAATGGGCACACGATTGAATTAGCTAAATAAAAAAGCATCTAAAGACACATGCTAATATTATTCAGGCACTTTTTAATAACAGCTTCCAATGTTACGAATTTCAAAATTTGAGCACAAATGAGCTGGCACATAAAGCAAACAAGGACCACACAAATAAACCAAAAGCAAAGGGAATAAAGCACATGTACAACAAAAAGATTTTCCCAAATTAGCAATTTAGCCCACTTCAACCTAGGATTAAATCTAGGATGATGCAAGCTTTCTACTGAACTATAATGGTGACTAAATATGCAAGAAAAAACAACAAACTCATGCAATCTACAACACAAAACAAAACAGACTTAATCCGGGACACAAAGAGCACAAAAATGCAATAAGACTCAAACTTTCTACAACTTGGACCTATCCTAAGACCAACGACCTAAGAAAGGCTAGAGCGACTCAACAAGATTGTGTCAATTCCCGAGATTCGAGAGACTCAAGATCGAGACAAGTTTGGTTTGGACCCGACAAGTGCACTTGGAACCAAGAGCTCGTGGAGACTTAGCTTTGAGAGCAAAGCTTCATGTGTCCTTGCTCATCATTAGTGAGGACACCCTCCAAGACTTTAGGTGAAGTAAGACACTCTTTCTCTATCCCTAGTTTTCCCGCTTTTGGGTTTTTATAGGGAAAGGTTTTAACGAGGTCCCAAAAGTCTAAAGCATCATATCTCTTCTCCCTTGTGTGTTCAACTTGGAAACACTCTACAAATGTTTTCCTTTTCTTTACTTTGCTTAAGATTTGCCTTTTTCCTTCTTTGGTTTATTTTTGGGTTTAATTTATGTTAATGGGCCTAAGTATCAAGCCTTGTCCAATATTGGCTTAGGTCCAAATTCTCATTTAGTAACCCTAATTGTAAGCCTAGAAAAGGCAAGTTACTCCTTTCATTAATGCAAGCAATCATTAACCTAAAAACTAAAGTTGTAAGCTTTGTCTGTCATCTCTAAGCGTTAGAGTGAGAAAACCCTAGAAGGTTGGAGGTTTGTCCTCAGCTTTTAGGAGGTTGTATCAAGGGTCTCTCTGATGTGGACATCGCTTCAACATCTACACGCACCGCGGAACCGAAGCCGAGTCACGAAGCGAACCAGACCGTGCCCTAAATACCGAATGAGATCATGACTAGGAGTAAAGCACAAAAGCTCAAGGACCAAATTCAGACCTATATCCATCGGCTAAGGGAGCAAGGAGATCGAGAAGAGCTAGAGGACCAAAGCGGGATGAATAGCGGACAAGAGACATAATGAGGAACGAGACAAGCTTCCAACGAAACGTCTTGGATCCGAGGAACCTTAGCTCACGGACATGCAGCCTTGGGGACAAGGTCTTGTGTTTCCTTACTATCCATCAGTGAGGACACCCCTCAAGACCTTAGACAAAGTAAGGCACTCTTTTCCTACCTCTAGTTTTACCACGACGGGTTTCTAGAGAAAGGTTTTAATGAGGTTTGAAACGTCTAGGGCATCACATCTCTTATCCCATATATGTTTAGCTTGGAACCTTTTGATGACAAGCTTACACATATATAGATGTGATTCTATCCTAAGAGAGTTTTTACATAAGCTCCCTTTATTTATACTTAGTCTTTACCTTGTTTTAGGACTTGTGTGTTTATGAGGATCTTCTTTGTTAATGGGTTTTCTTTGTTAATGGGCTTAAGTTGCTAATAGCTTATGACCCATTAAAATCCTAGTTACCCTAATTATGTAGTCTATATAAGGCAAATTATTTCTCATTAATCAAACAAGCAATCATTGACAATTAAATCATAAAGTTCTCAACTTTATCCTCTCTAGCCTATTAAGCTCACTCTAGGTTAGTCATCCTTAAGAGATTGAGTGTGTCTGTCTCTCAAGGTGTTATTGGCTGTATCAAGGATCCTCCCACCATCCTTGTGAGTTGCCTTCAATCCATCACACCACCACACTGGTATAAGTCAATTCCTTACTAGACCAAGTTTTCGTCGTAGTAGTAAGGTGTCAATCCATAAGGGTGAAGATATTAACCAAAAAGGATGCGATCAAGCAATTCAAGTCAAGCAACGAAATAGCGTATTGGGGTCTAGCAACCTAAACAAAACTGAGAATGGACACTTAAAAACAGATCAGTATATCTAACAAGCGCGAAACCAAGCGATACGAAAATAGCATATGGGGTAAGAAGCGTGTTATAGGACTAGCAGCAAATTCAACGGGAAAGTTCCAGGATGGGTCGACTCAGTGTGTCCTCTTAGCCTATTCAAGTGGTTTAATAAAACTCAATCAAGCTATTCCCTAGACATCAAACATCAAAACCAGTTAAGTCCACTCCCGTGGTAAGTAACCTCAAACTAGACTAGTTCCAGACCCAATCCCTTGGCGAAATCTACTAGCGAATAATAATCAGTTCAATTTCGATAAACACCTTAGACAACTAATCCCTTAGGCTAGGTATGCAAATCTCTAACATCAGTTCATTCAAGCATTTTATCAAACACCTTCTGGGTGGAAAAACACCTAAGTTCTAATTCCAATTGATCAGAAAGAAACTAGCATTAAGAACACTGATTTAGAAGGGAAATCAAACGATCTACACTTAAACCACCTGAAAGACCAAGATTCTATACCTAATCTATCCCATCCTCAAGAACCCTAATGACTACTCAAAACTCATGAAGAACATCAAGAACACAAACCCAGAAATCATAAAAACTTGCATAGATGATAGAAATAGATAGAGATAATGATAGAACAGAAGGAACAAACTCAAAATAACAAGTAGAAATCAAATTACAAGTTCTGGAAACTAAGAACAGAGAAGAACACAAGGAAAAACTCGAAATATTAGAGATAAAACGTAGTACCCTTAGTCTTAACCCAACATTAGGTATTTATACTAAGTCTTAAAAGCCCTAAAACGTCATGCGCAAAATAGTAAAAATGTGCAGGATAAGGTCCAGCTCGGCTAAGTCTTGGTCGAGTGCTACAGACGAAATCAAGACTGCATTTTTCTGAGATGAGCTTGAGTAGTCCACTCGATTGCAGGGGCTCGAGCTGGGTTCTGAAACTTCAAGACGCCACCTTTTGTCTCTGCTTGATCATACAGCTCGAGCATGGGTACTCGAGCTGAGCTTCTCCATCTCCTGCTCAGACTCGATCACGTYTGCATRGGTATCCTGCATGGACTCGATCAGCATGTCCGACAGCCCTCTGCACTCGATCATAACTGCTCTGTATGGACTCGATCACAACTGCTCTGTATGGACTCGATCACAACTGCTCTGTATGGACTCGAGCAGCATGTCCCAGACAGCTTCTGGTCTAACTTCTCCAAAATCACCCGAAAGTACCTGTAACAAGCCAAATATGCAGGATGTATGCGGACCTAATGCAAAACACTCTAAGTATGCAAAACTCGGAATAAATAACAAGAACGGGGTGAATAACACGTCAAAACGTATGATTTATGCAAGCTAAAACGATGCAAAATGCAAACATATCAACTCCCCCAAACTTAGTCTTTGCTTGCCCTCAAGCAAACAAAGGAATGAGAATGGAGAAGAGGGTTGAAAGTGGGGACTCAGAACCAAAACTTGCAGATAATGACGGATGACCTCAATGTCCAAGTTACTAATTCTAGAATGCAAAGTTTATGAGCTCTACTTAAAAACGTTAGCCATATTCTTCGCAGCACAAGTTCAATCAAACCTCAACCTAGTCATGCATTCATTTCTATCATTCCCCTTAACATTCATTAGAACAGAAACCATGAATCAAGCTAAGCATATTCAATGAACTCATTTGGCTAAGGGTAAGGTCAAGAGACAAAAATGGTCCCTTCAGTATGGTATTGACGTTTCAGAACAAGGGTCTCTCAATGAAACGGAATGAGCTTTAGTAGAATGCTAAAGGTAAGAACCAACCTATGCATACAAGAATAGACTCCCATCTACCCAGTCCTACACAAGCGGTCTTATCCCTTAGTCTAAAACCCAGACAGTCATCCTAATTCTACCCTTCACCCTTAGGCTTTTTTTTTTTTTTCTTTTGATATCCTGGATCAGTTTCATCTTTTCTTTTTGTTTTTGGTGCTAGGAGGGGTTATACACATATACATCTAGCGGATTGGGGTTCTTTTCTTAACTTAGCTTAGGCGTTTTTGTGTTTTTTCAGACTTTTGAGCTTTCTGCCTTTTCTTTTTCTTTTGCTATGCACATCCCCCAATCCTTTGCTAGATACTCAAACATTCAGATCATTTCCCTCCTAAGAACTCTTACCCTTTTCTTTTCTTTTTCCAAGTTTTTCTCATTCTTTTCTATCCACAGAACTAACCTCAATACCCAACGATCAAGATCCCACCTAATCCTATCTGATTTGAAAATTGCAAACCAGAACTTACATGAGATTCTATCCTTGTCGGCTCAAACCTAACACTTTCTACCAAGCTCATTCGGAAATAGGCCTCACACACTCACTAAAGTAATAGCGTGGCTTGAAAGGAGGCTAGGGTAAGGGCATGGTAAAACTGATMTAACAATGAGAATCAGCTACTTGATTTGGCAAAGAGTGGTATAAACAGATGAATCCAAGTATGTATACAGTATCCATGAGTTCAAATTCTATGCCTAGACATGATAATTATAAGTCAAATTTAGGTTTAAATAGATGGGGAATGACAGACATGCTTCAGCTAAGACTGATCTAGTGTGCATTGAGAACATTGTTCGTCTTACTTCAAGCTCAACATCAAGGCATTGAACAACTCGAGGGCATTGAAGTCATGCGTTGAATCAGTTTACAAGGTTTTAAATCATCATCATCCCCTATGCATATGCAACATATGTGAAACAATCTGACTCGATCCTAAAATGTAAATGCAACTAAATGAACACTTTTTGTGAAATCATTTTCGAAAATTTTCAAAATTTTTTTTTTATGCCATATATGCATCTCAAGAATGCACAAAATCAAAATAAGAACAGAAAACACATCAATAGACCTTAACCCTTCCCCCAAACTTAAATTACCACGGTTCGTAATAAAAAATTGGAAAGAAAGCGTTAAAAGTGCAATGTAAAAACAATAAAAACGATGCATCTAATATATACACGAAAGGGTCAAGACGGTACCTTGGTGATTATGGTGAGTATGCCGACTGACCTGGTAGTGGTCGAGCTGGCGCGTGAGCGATGCCCGTGTCTGCCTCGACGCCCTTGCCGAGCGCCGCGTGAGCGATGCCTCCCGCTCGCCTCTTCCTCGCTGTTGAAACCGCCTTGGCTGCCTTGGTTCAAGGAGGAGGCCGTGGTGGTTCCATCTCGGTGCATGATGTTCGTTCCTCGCGAACGACTCCGCCTCCCCGCCGAATTCTCCTGTACGAGTTTTGTGTGTGGGATTAACTTTGGCCAATGGAAGTCCTCGAGCTGGTCCTTCACGCCCTTCACTTGGTCTTTCAGGTCCTTCACTGCATTCTGAGCGGCGACTGCCTTCCCTTGAAACTTGTTCCACCTCAAGGAGATTAATCCGGCCTCCTTCGGTCGACTATGCGTGGGTTCGAGTCAGACTCTCAAACGAGTACCTTCTGTTGGATCAACCTCCGTAACAGCATCTTGATCGCCCGACCATTCCTTGTTCCCCGATCTCCTCTGCCTGATTGTAGAGTCTATCGAGTGAGGATGGAAATCAATGTTTCGCCTCGGGCGCATTCTGGCGAGATCGGCGGTGCAAGGCAAAGTGGCTTCCCCAACGTCGGATGCATTTGAACTGGATGATGTACTGCCTGGAGGCGTTGTATGGTCCAGAACCCGCACCTCCTCAAGAAGTCGATATCTATCCATTCGGTGGATAGGTACCGATCGTAGCTCTCTACATCACAAAGAATGTTGCGGTGACATACCCCCATACAGTAGGTCACCGCTGATCCATCTTCTTACCTCGCCTATCTTTATCGCCCAGTCTCAGAAGCTTTGTGAATTGCTCCATCGTAAGGGCGGTGTTAAGACGCTTCTATCGCCCGCATCTTCCGCCCATCTCCCCTCAAGGGCAGTGAGCATAAGTCCAAAGATCCTAGCTTCACTCTTCATTCACCGCCCGGCCACCTTCCTCAGAAACAGCTTGCCATTGTTCTGTAGGTACCTCGCATGGCTTTGATGCTTGAGCTTCTTGCTTCTGAGGAGGAGAAGCGCTCGCCTCCCGTGGTCGATCATAATTGCTGAGCCCTCAAAATTCAACCGTCACCTCCGTAAAAACCATATAGTCGCAGATTCAACATGGTAAGGGCATAGCATCGCCCTTCGGCCAAAGTGAAGCCAGACCGCCATCGGTTCAATATCAGTCGCCGTAGAAATGAACCCCGAGGGACGAGAAGTGGCACGCCTCTTCCTCAGGCTTCCAGCGTTTGTTCATGAATTGCCTTATACCTCCCGCCTCAAAAAGATACTCCATATCTCTAGCAATCCCAGTGCTCAGATTGCTTTTTCAGCGGTACCTGCTCCTTTAAAACTATGTTCAAGGAGGCCTCAGTACTTGGTGCGAGGGTTTCGTGTTCTTCTTTCTGGTTGCCTAATCAACTTAGCTCGCCTCTGCTCTTCACCACCTGATACATACTCCTGCTTGTGCTTTTCCTTCGCTTTGACCTGAGTGAGCTTCTTGTCTCGATACCATAGTAGCTTGTCCCGACCTCCAGCTGAAAGGTGCTCATCCGTCGAGGCTTCCTTATCAATCGAGGCTCGCTCTTCCTCTGCTTCTTCACCACCTGATGCATACTCTGCTCCATTTGTCCTTTCCCTCACGACACATGTGGCCTGTCTGCCTCTTCACGAGCCTCCGAGACTTCCGACCCTTCTCGGCTTGATCCTGCCTCGAGCATATTGACTGCATTCATGGGTACTGCAACTGCTCTTGTTCTACGGTTGGGGAATGCCTCTCTCCACATCCTGAAGTCATGGGCGCAGTGCTTCACCTGACCTACGCTTCCGCGAATCCATACCGAGACTGATCAAGGACAAGGAAAGAGAACTCAAAATCGTGAGGATTAGCCTCAAGAGCAGCAAGAAAAATTTAGAGAGAATTCTGGGAATGAAAGAGAGAGAAGTGTTGTCGGGTGAGTAAAGTATGAGCCGAGTTCGTATTTATACGAGCTGAGCTGGCCGAAAGCGCTGGCTCCTCGTGAGACTCGAGCTTGAAAACCTGCTGAAGGAGTATTGAAAGCACGCTGAATTAGTGGCTCGAGTCGTCACTTCTCGACACCTGACCGAGTGGACGCTTTCGCACCTTCTCGAATCGAAGTTCGCTATTATGCATGTAGGGACAAAGGACAAGGAGGAGCAGCGTGTCGAGCGTGGGCGTTAAAGAGTGGCTCGAGTCGTCACTTCTCCGACATCCGATGCCTCTCGCGACTGACCATGTGAGCACCGACGACCATGACACCTCCGACTGTCCACATGTCAAAATTTTGAATTTTGAAAATTCCTCCTAAGGTTTATGATCCACCTCTCATGCTTTCCTGAAATCACACAATCAAGACAAAATCAAAATAGAAGCATACTTATTTCGACGCTTTAAAACTAAGGCAAAGAAATAATGCAGAGATGACATGGGACTTCCTCCGAGCTTGCTTAAAGTCTCTAAGTCACTGCTTGCTCAAAGGCTCATCCGCAGGAATCAAGTCCTTCCGGAATGATGGTATCGCTAGATAGGCTGAGCCTCGTCCATTCACTGTGAATGCTTCCTCCCTTTCCAAATAAGGTGATCGCCCGTAGGTGAAACTTCCTTCACAGAAAACGGCCTCCACCATCTCGATTGAATTCCTGAACAAATTGATGAAAGTGAGGACTTGATCACCAGCCTCAACTCCTCGCAAAGATTCTCTGTCATGGAAGGCTTTGTTCTTTCTTTTCAGATCTTAGAACTCATAGCATCCAGCCTGATCTTCAATACCAAGTCCAATACTCTCTTTTCCTCGCAGACTTGATATCCAAATTCAGAAGCTCTGCCCATAACGCCTTATACTCAACTTCAACAGTAGGTGACAAGCCTGCCGCAAAGGAGCTGATGGCGTCGCCTCTATGAGTCTTGAATGCTGTCCCAGACGCCAGAGGGTTTCATCCAGCCAACTCTTCAAACGCCCACTACTTCTAGCCAGATGGCCTTGATCCGCTTATCGACACCTCTACTTTCACCGTCCTGGGGTGATATGTCGTAGCCACCTTGTGCTTTTACCCCATGCTTCTTCGTAAGATTCTCAAAGAGCTTGTTGATGAAGTGAGACCCCCATCACTGATAACAACTCTGGCACACCAAATCTGGGAAAAATGATGCTCGAACATCTTCGAACTACTCAGATCATCGCAGTAAGCTATGACTTCAACCCACTTCGGCATAATCAACAGCTACCAAGATGTAGCCGTTCCGTAAGATGCGGTCAAAGGACCCATAAAATCAATCCCCCAAACGCCAAACACCTTCACTTCTAAAATTGCCCTGTGGCATCTCATTCCTTCTCGCTGATGTTTTCCATTCTTCGGCAAGGATCACACTTCGTGATGAAGGCTGAGCATCTCCGAACATCAGCCACCATAGACCCGCTAGCATCTTCTCGAAAGTGTCAACGAAGAAAGTGTCCTCCATAAGCATACCATGACAGTCGCACACCCTGAACCTCGCCTCGTTGCGCACCTCCCGAATGCACCATCTGCATTCTCTCAGATAGAAAGGTTCTGCCCCAGTAGGTCTGACATCTCTCTAAACTTCTTTTCTCTGTAGGCCACATCATCGTGCAACTCACCACATGCAAGGAAATTACTAGATCGAATCAAGGTATGTCCTTCACTCCTATCACAAAACAGCATCTAGAGTCTCTCGTAGACATGGTGCATCAATGCCGGGTCATCTATCCTCATCTCTGACAAGTGATCAGCCACACCATTCTCTATTCCTCTTATCAACAATTTCCATGTCAAACTTCAAGAAGCGAGTATCCATCCTGAGCAGCCTGCTTAAGATCCTTATGATATGTCTTAAGGTCGCATGATCAGTATAGACTATCACCTGACCCAACCAGTATAGCTTCTAAATTTCTCAAAAGCTTAAAACCACACCAACAACTCTCTCTGTCAGACAGATCTTCCTCGAGCATCATCGTGTCTCACAGATAAGAGATCACGTAGTTTTTTCTCAATCCTTGGCCCAGTACAGCCCTCTACAAAGATAGTCGACGCATCACACATGATCTCAAATGGATGGTCCTAGTTTGGCGTGACTATCTGAAAGAGCTGGACCAAGGTTTCTTGATGAACCGGAAAGCTTCAAACGCCTATATCAAGCAGAAACTTGCCTGCATAACAGCCTNNTTGTCTTTCTCTCTCTCACGCTGTTTCTTGTTCGGCACTCAACGTCTTTTGTTCTTTGTTTGATGAAAACACACACTTTATTATTATCATTTACAACGTATATATTACAACGAATAGACACTAAAGAAGAGGGACATCTCTTCTATTAGACACAACTTTACACACATAACTGTTTAACGGTTATGTCACAAACTTACGATAACCGTTTATGACAAACATATCAAACGTGTCATACACTTATGTTATATAATAATTAATATAATCTACCATGTAGTTTATGACTCTTATATTTATAGGACTCTCCTAAGCTAATAAAATAAGATGAAGACTTGATCACTTCCAACAGAACTAGCCTTTATGGGCTGAGCTCGGGCTCAATACTTATAGCATGATGGACCTCAGGTCGTGCCGAATACTAGTTTATAAGATACAATTAGGGAATTGGGCCAAGCTTCTGTGCTCAATTTCAACGAATTCGGTCGTATTCTTGATAAGAGCTTGACCTGCAATCCTGAACAAAGTCCAACACCAACAGTTCGCCACTAAGTTCTTTAAGTACATTGATATGCTAAGAGAATACTCTAGGTCCAGATTACGATCTTATAGGGTTTAATAAGTAATGTATGTATCTAGCATTCCAGATAATATGTAACGTTTTCAAAGAGTAGAAGAAAGAAACAAAAGGTTACTGAAAATAACAAAAATTAAACAAGGTAAAAATGGAAAAAAAATGCAAAAAAAGAAGAAGAAAAAAAACAAATCCGCAAGATCAACTTCGAATCATGAAAACCACAAATTAAGCATATCTGGTAAGCAAATCTTATCTGGTAGATAGTTCGAGAAATCTTACCTAGTCGCAATCCAACTTATACCGATGTGAAAAATCTCAAGACACGTACATACATTTCTCTAAACAATCCAAATAAAACCATAACACGGTATGTACATTTCTCCTCCACAACTAATTTGTGTGGTGGAAGTAACCTTTTTGCGATATCGGAACTCTCTACACCAAACATAAGAAGCCAAAACCAAAGGAAATGTGGCTACTCATCATACATATATATACCTCACCCTTTTTGTGTGTATAAAAATATGTCTAACTAACGCCATATTTGTTAGACATATGTTTCTACACACGTGAAAGGTGAGTTTAATATAGATATTTGTTGAGGTTATTTTTGTAATTAGCCAACATGGGTTTCTCATTTTTTCTCCTATAAATATTTGTAGATCACTAACCTAACAAATCATTCAAACTTCAAACCTATAAGATATTTGTCAAAGAAGGGTAAGCTCGATATCCTGCTGTATTCTGATCCGGTAATTTTCTCTCTTCTCAACTCTAACTCATTTTGAGTATTATTAGATTTTGCTCCTATATATATATATATTTCTGATGATAAAATCAATTTTAACCAATTTTTTATACATGGAACTGTATAGATATTTTTATTACTAATTTATTATTTTCTGAGTTGTACATATTTTCTATTTATTATCATAATTTTCTTTTTCTTCATGATTTTTTACAAGTAACTATACTTTTTTCCTCTGTACTTAATATTATATAAGTGACTAATAAAAAAAATGTTTTGGAAATTAAGAAATCTAAATTAATTTTTGTATCGAGAATGATGTATGTATTAAAACTAAACATATAAATATTTCTACAATATTATATTTAAAATAATTATTTCTACAAAATCAAGCAATATAATTTCAATAGATCCAATTATTTTTAAAATCGGGGCTTATTGAAATTGTTAATATATTAACATTAATTAATAAAAATGCATTAAAACAAAAACTAAAAAAGTCAATTTTTATAGAACAAGAAAAAACTATATAACTAATTTTTTTTTTGTAAACTATATAACTTCTCTAATTTGGGAAGCTCGGTGTATGCAAAACTCTATCCTAAATCTGTCTAACCTTTTCTTGATTTTTTTCCTTTCAGTAATATCGATGGCATTATCGGAAGATACGATGTCGAAATGCTCAGAACACCTGAGTGCTTACAAATCCGCTTGTGAAGTCCACCCAGACCTCAAATCCTTTGATTCTTCGCTTCAGCAGCAAACCAACAAAGTGATAGACTCGCTCACCGCTGAAGCCGAGAAGCGAACCAACATAGTGATAGACTTGCTCACCGCTAAAGCCGAGAAGCGAACCAACAAAGTGATAAACTCGCTTACCGCTGAAGCCGAGACTGAGTTGTTGTTGTCCCAACACAAAGTATACATGGAGGTCTCCAAGCACCTACAAGAAGTTTTCCAAGGTGTGGCAGACTTCATTGTTAAAAGCGATGAGTCGGAGAACAAAGCTCTAAGATCTTTGGTCGAGGCCTATCTTGCCAGTACCAACAAGACAATTAATATATTGGGTAAGGTAGAGAATTACGTGGAAAATGCAGTTGACGGAGAACATTTCATTCAACAGGCCGTGGCACACTTTGACGAAGAGTTGGCAGATAATGATGTTGCTGGGAAAAAGAAGAAGTATGAAAAAACCTTGGAGAAGCTGGAGAGGTTTAAAGCCAGGGATAATCCAATTCCATTTGATTGCCGCGAGCTCAAGAAACAGCTCGAGTTGGTCAAAAAGCAGCAGGAATCCCTTCTGGGGGAAGTGAGTGAGGCGAGAAAAAAGCTTCAAGAAGAATATGATTATTTACATCAAGTGAGTAAAATTTCGAATGGGGTTTTCGCCGGTGTGTTTGCCGTTGCTACCGTCGCATCGATAGCTTTGATCGCAACAGGCGTGGGTACGTTTCTCGGTGCGGGTATTGCATTGGGATTGCAATTTAGTGCGATAGGATGGGCAGCCCTCCACACTTACTTGGAGAAACGGATGGATGATCTGAAGAGACAAGATGAAGCTCTGAAGGAACTGGGAAAGAAAGTAGATTACTTGGAGACACCTATTAAAGTCAACGAAAATGCGATGAATAGCGTATTTGAACAAGTCAACAAGCTAGAAGACAGGATCTCGAATATTTTAAAACTTGTGGGTGATGTAGAGAAGGATGAAGAGGAGACGGACATTAGAGATGACCTGAACTATCTCAGTGGGAAAGTAAAGAAATTAACAGAGATAATCAGGAAGGTTGGTGATGCAGTGTCTAATTCTAGTAATGATATCTATCATGCGTATAATGGCGTTATGAAAAAGATCGCGGGTTCTTAGGGTTTTAATCATTGGTTATTAGGGTTTACAGCCCCTTGTACCTTTTTTATTTTGTAACGTTGACCATCCGAGAGGATTGGTTGTAAACAGTATAAATAGATGTGTTTTGTATTTGGTATGCTTTTGGTTTAGTGTGTCTCCGAGTCGTTATGACTCTGGTTGTAAACAGTATAAATAGATGTGTGTGGTTTGTCTTTGGTATGTTTTTGGTTTAGTGTGTCTCTGGGTCGTTATGAGACTTTGGTGGTGCGTTATGAGCATCAGTGTAACCTCTTTCTATACTAAATCAATAAAGGCGTAGTTTGTTACATAGAAGAAGAGAGTTGCAGAGAGTGATCGGAGAGAAGAAAGGAGAGATTACATCTAAGGTCATAGCATTGAGCTGTACTTCTACTCCCTATATATTATTTTTTGGCAAATAAAGTTGGGAAAAACCTTGTTTTATATTTTTTTTTCACATTCTTTTTGTTTTTTGTCAACAACTTAAATATCCTTATTTAAGTTTTAATGACCAATGGCCTATAGAGACAGAAACTGAAATTAAAACATTTCATGAAGGATATGGGCTCGCAGGCCTTGAAGTAGACAAAGTCCATAATGCAGATAGAGTGGATCGGGCCACAAAGGCCTATCCAAATTACAGTTCTGATTAATGAAGTTGGCCCAAGGCGCATGTCGTAAAACGCAGTTTGCCCTAGCATCCATCCTTTGATAGCAGCGAAAAGTTCACGGCAGCGACTACGCGCAATCTTTGTCGGAGTGTCGTGGCGGGGCGGCGAAGGATCAAAGGCAAGCAGCAGATTGGAAAGACTTAGCCATTTAGTGGTTGTGGGATGTCGATCGTTGATTTCTACATCAGAGAGCCAGATCTGAGATCTCTGCATTACCGGTGGTGGCGATGAGACCCAACTTTCAGCCAGACGAAACAAAGGAGTCCGAGATATGATAAAACGGTGAGATCGCCCTAGGCTTGCCGCTGCGGATGCACGCGGTGTCCTCTGACGGCGGAGGAGCAGCGACGGAGCAAAGGGAAACTCATGGAAGATCTCGGATCCGGATCCGGATCCGTTAGGAAGCACTGGACTGATTTCAAAAGGTTTAGCGGTGTAGATCCGCGATGTTCTCCGGCTAAAACGACCGGGATTGTTCGAAGGATTCTCTGAAACAGAGGAAATTAAGCTCAGTTTTATTAAGCTCGTGGAAAACGCTATTACCTGTGATCTAGTCGGCTCGGAATGGTTGGATCGACGGTCATCGACCGGGATCTTGAACTACAAAGCAAAATGACGGATGGGTTTTACACAGGAGAGGTTGCCGGAGCGACTGCTCACAGCCACGAGTAGAGGTGAGAGTGAAGAACAAAAACTCCAAGCTGCGGTTTCGAAATAGTCCGAGCGGCGGCGAGAAGAGGGGTATTGGTGAAAAAGAGTTCTTCCACCGGAATAGAAAAAGGAGCCCGACCGAGGCTTTCCGGCGGCGAATGGTCTAAGGGAGAAAACGAGCAAGATCGACACTAGGAAACGGCAGAGGAAACGCCTAGGGCGGCGATGGCAGTGACCGCCACCACCCAAGGCCGGCGGCCAGAGTGAAGAGACCAGTCTTGATGGCTGACGCTAGAGAGAAAAGGAATTAGGGCGAACTCTAACAAGCCCCCTGTCATTTTTTTCACATTCATCTTCAAAAATCAAATGACCAAAAGTATTGGATTATTTAGAACAGATTTAGTAGATTGGAAGAAGAAGAAGAAGAACTAGCCAGAACTAGAGAGAATTCTAACTATGTTTAAGCTTCTCTTAATCTTATTATGCTTCAATGGTTACATCAGTATATATAAATAAGATATACAAAGCTAATCCAAAAGATAAAACACATAATAACCGGTCATAGCTTTAGTCCGTCACGCTTAGGCAGATGATTATCTCTAATCTGCTTTTTGCTTTAAAACAGTAAACTATGCAACTGGTTCCTTCAACCAGATCACTTAGTCTAGCTTTCTTTTCATTACTTTCTCCTTTCTGTTACTCTCTTTTTCCTTGTCTGAACACTCCTTTGCAACTGAACACACACCTTGTTTCCAATGACTCGTGCTAACTCTTTCCCTGTACTATTGGCTGAACCTTTGTGAGTAATATCGACACTACAAGAAAACAGCACGTATTTTGACGGTAATATCCATGTGAAAGACGTCGGAAACAGGGATTTCCGACGGGTTTCCCACGCAGGAAAATCCGTCGGTTTGAAGTCGTCGGAAATCAACTTCCATCGGAAAGCAGTAGCAAATTCATATCGATTTCCGATGAAAACGTTCCGAGGAGGACAGATGAAAAACACCGTTGGATATAATATTTCAACGGCGTTCCGAGGGAATAAACGGTCAAAGAAGGTTCCAAATTCCAACAACAATATGTGTCAAAAACGTGTCAGAAATTATATTACCGACGGCCAACCGACGAATGTATATTCTGACGGTTAACCGACGGATGTATATTCCGATGGCCAACCGACGGATGTATATTCCGAAAGAGGACCGACGGATGTATATTCCGACGGAGGACCGACGGATATATATTCCGACGGAAAACCGACGGATGTATATTCCGGCGGTCAACCGACGGATGTATATTCCGACGGTCAACCAATGGCCTCCTGACCGTATTACTAAATTAAAAATAAAAACAAATATTATTTAATTAAACATTAAAATTAAAAATGCAAGATAAAAAAAAACTCTAAATTTAATTATACATTAAATAAAAGTTTTACATTGGTTCGAAAACGTTATTATAAAAAACTTAAAAATAATACTACTTGCCTGGAGGGCGGAAATCCAGAAAATGTTGGCTCATAAACGTCGAGAAGTAATCCTGAGAGAAACGCAACTCGTTAATTATTGCATTATTTTCCGCTAATTCCGTCTTCAGCTTCTCAATCTCTTCAACGAGCACAGGATATGTTTGTGTAAACGAAGACGTTGCAGTGTCTGCTTCTACAAGGCGTCCTAATCCAAAACAAAAACATGTCCTTGGCTTACATGAGTTTCCTAAGAAATTATAAACAAGTTTTAAAATACTGAAAATTAATAAAAATATACAACTTACAGAAATTTATTTACCTCTAGCACCAGTTGGTTCATGACTTTCCGCGGCAATGAATTAGAACCCGAAGCTGATCCTCCTTCTTGAGATAGCTGGGAAAGCTTGTTCTGCTTCTTCTTCTCGATGTTGTTCATGACTTTGCACGCCAACTTGTTTTATACCTCCCCATTTTTTTATTGGTGTGCGTGTTGACAAAAATATCATACAAATTTGGTTGCACCCCACTGGCTTTAGCAGTCTAGTTAAACAAATAAATTGTTAGTAAATAAAAAAAGTTAAGAAAATTAATAATTAGTAAAAGATTATATTCATACCAGCTCGTCACACGACTCTCGAATCATTGCATTATGTGTGTGATTCCCAGTCCATCCGGTCGCTCATGCGGTTCGCCTTGTTTGGGTTGAGATCTTATTAGTCTCTTCTGTACTCCGATATCGAATGTACTCGCCAAACATCGAGGTCGAGATCCCTTGACTTGCCTTTTCCCTTCTTCCACTTTTGCTTCTGTAGACATGCTCGCTGAATTGCAAACTAGCTTGCTTATCGAAAGCTTTCGAACAAGGAGTGTATGTGTGGAGTCCCAATTGAATTCTTGTTACAAAAATAAAATAAATATAAATTAGGTACACCACAATTAAACGTTAAAAAACCATAATAAAGTAATAAAATTTTTATACCACGAAAGAATTTGGGAAGCTCGGTGTATGGAAAACTCTATCCTAAATCTCTCTAACCTTTTCTTGATTTTCTTCCTTTCAGTAATATCGATGGCATTATCGGAAGATATGATGTCGAAATGCTCAGAACACCTGAGTGCTTACAAATCCGCTTGTAAAGACCACCCAGACCTCAAATCCTTTGATTCTTCGCTTCAGCAGTGAACCAACAAAGTGATAAACTCAATCACCGCTGAAGCCGAGCGAACCAACATAGTGATAGACTTGCTCACCGCTAAAGCCGAAGCGAACCAACAAAGTGATAAACTCACTTACCGCTGAAGCCGAGACTGAGTTGTTGTTGTCCCAACACAAAGTACACATGGAGGTCTCGCACCTACAAGTTTCCAAGGTGTGGCAGACTTCATTGTTAAAAGCGAAGACGATGTGTGGGAGAACAAAGCTCTAAGATCTTTGGTCAAGGCCTATCTCGCCGATCTTTTGGCATATCTCCGTAGGTGGGATACATCTAAGGGAGTTGGTTATAGAGCATATTCAAAATCGCCTTGTTGAGCCCGTTTTTATAGCAAAACCTACAATGAAAATAAAAAACACAATTAAATATTTAGTGTTAAAGATATTATAAAATACTAAAATTTTATATCAAGTGGCTCCATTCGGCAGTGGGTAAAGCATCAAACATTCTCGTCTCGGTTGAGCAATAAGCTCCTCAATGTGCGGGCTTTGAAATTCTGGGAAGGTGGAACATTAGAAGGAGTGGCAGAACTACTCCTCGGTTCGTAGCGATCGAGCTTCGAGTCATACGGAAGAAATCCTCATAACTCCTAAAACGAGAAAATGATTAGTAAGAAATAACATAATTGGAATCCTAACATAATTCATAATTACTAAATTACTCACAAAATTACTAAATTTTTATAAAAAAATACTAAATTACTTAAATGATTAGTAAGAAATAACATAACATAATTCATAATTACTAAATTTCTACTAAATTATTTACAAATTCACATTTTTACTAAATTAGTAAATCACTAAATTTTTATTAATTCATAATTATTAAATTATTCAAAAATTCACATATTTCACTAAATTACTAAATTACTAAATTTTGACTAATTCATAATTACTAAATTATTCACAAAATCACATATTTTACTAAATTACTAAATTATTACTAATTCATATTTACTAAATTATTCACAAATTCACATATTTTTACTAAATTATAAACAACTAAATTTTTACTAATTCATAATTACTAAAATATTCACAAAATTAGTAAATTTTTATCCTAAATTTATAATACTCTTTTGTAACCTAAATCACAAAATCATAATGTCAAAATCCTAATTCCAAAATCAAAATTCTAAATCTTCAATCCTAAATCACAAATTCTAACTCCTAAAGCCTAAATCACAAAACCAGAAATTCCTAAATTCTAAATCAAAATCGAAATCCAATTCCTAAATCACAAAATCCTAAATCTCAAAATCCAAATTCCTAAATCCTAAATCACAATAGAAATCCAATTCCTAAATCACAAAATCATAAATCTCAAAATCCAAATTTCTAAATCCTAAACCACAAAAATCCTAAATCTCAAAATCCAAATTCCTAAATCTTTAATCATGATCAAATCAATTCAAAATCACAAATCCTAAATCWCAAAATCCAAATTCCTAAATCTTTTTTTTTTGGTCGGAAATTATTCATAATTAAGGCCAATGGCTGAGGATAGAAAGGCTCAAAAGCCTACAACAATTGAAATGCGCAGCAAATAGGAGAAACAAGTACTTGGGCCCACAGTTAGACAGTTTTCCAGAATTTTGAGAAACAATGGACAAGGCCGGTCCATTTGCAGATTTTAGATTTGCTGGCCCATAGTCTGAGTGACATAGAGTTCACCTGCGCACGGGCGAGTCCTCGGCCGCGGCGATCGACACAGGTTTGACTGGAAGATCTCGGCTGGTTCGACTTGCATAAAAGCTTTGGTTGGGACATATGCCCGGGATCTCCATCACCACGGAAGTATTTAGCCTTGATGGCTATGCTTTCGGTGAAAGCGAAGATGGCCTTAGAAATACGCCTGATACTGATTTAGTGATATCTTTGCATTTTGGTGTGGTGGAAGTCATGGATGTCGGATAATGAGGAATGGAATTACGTTTGATACTGATTTATTGATATCTTCGCATTTTGGTGTGGTGGATGTCGTGGATGTCTGGATAACGAGGAATTGGAAATATGCGGATAGTGATTTATTGATATCTTCGCATTTTGGTGTGGTGGATGTCGTGGATGTCCTGGATAACGAGGAATTGGAAATACTGATATATCTCGGTTTTCACGGTTTTTAACCATCATTTTCGTAAAGTTTTCTACGTTTTTCCAGTGTTTTGGAGTCTTTTCAGGTAGGAATGCGTCTAAGTGCGGAGAGAAGCGGATCCGGAGCAGAACTTCAAAAATCAGCATTTCTGAAGGTCTGATCGATCGATCAACACCTGATCGATCGATCGTATTTACTGCGAGATTTCAAGATCGATTTTGGAGCTGAAGATCGACTGTTCCATTGTCCGATCGATCGATCGTAACATCGATCGATCGATCCAACGTGAAGTTTCAAAATCGATTTCGAAGTTGAAGATCGACCGATCCACTTTACGATCGATCGATCAACCTCTGATCGATCGATCCCTTCTTAACCGGGCCAGACGGACGAAAACCGATTTTTTTAGTCATTACGCGTTTTTGAACAATATATTAGGGTTTTTCTAGCCACTTTTGGATTATCTTTTATTCTGTAACTTTTTCTGAGCAACGGGAGATTTCTGTAAACCCTGAGAGAAGATTTCTTACTCTTTTTCTTAATTCAATTGTTATGGAGTTTTATTCATTCATTGTTTGTTCATCTCTTGTCATGTCTGAGTAGTCTCCTAGTTAGGTTTTAGGGTTTCAAAGGATTTCATGAATCACTGAATTAGACATAGATAGGGATTTATCATTGTTAATCTTCTCCTATTGTTGTTCTCATAGCTTAGGCTAAATTGATCACTTATTCTCTGATTTAGGGTTTAACCTATTCTCCAAAAGCTTGTAGGTTGCTTGATAGAACATTAGGAGAGCGAATTGTCCTTAACCAACGAAAGCTGATGTTAAGGCAATTCGTGAACAGATTGAACCTGCCTGTTGAATGCTTGTTTGTAATTCTGAGTTCAAACGACAGTTTAGAATCTTAGGTTGCTAGACAAAGTAATTGGTGCCACGACAGTGGATTGATTATACAATTCTGTTTGAGTTCGAGATTGGTGTTTAATTCATTCCCTGAATAATTGTCTGATTCTTGATTTGTGATTTCCTGCGAATTTCCATGAAGCCTAGCACTTTTTAATTCATTGTTTACAACCTGTTAGTCTTGTTTCTTGTTCACCTTATAACAACCCTCTTTATTTTGTCTTAGCTTCTCAATCAATCTCTGTAATCTGTAGTGCAACATTTGATCCTCGTGGATTTGATCCCTAAGTACTGCAACGTACTAGGGTTATTTGCATAGACCCAAGTGAAAACTCCAATTATCAAATACGCATGAATACTGATTTACTAATATCTCCGCATTTTGGTGTGGTGGATGTCGTGGATAACGAGGAATGGAAATACGCATGGATACTAATTTACTGATATATTCGTATTTTGGTGTGGTGGATGGCTTGGATAACGAGGAATTGAAAATAAGCCAGGATATTGATTCACTGACATCTTCTCATTCCGGTTTGGTGGAGGAGGAAATGGCTCGGTTGAAAAATTATGGGCAACGCCAGATGCAGGTAGAAGCAGAATAACCACCATTGTTATTGCAGAGAGTTTCACAATCATCTTCATATTTTTGTTTGTGATTAAAAGTGTTTACCTTAGCTTCTTTGTTTATAGTGTTGTGATATAAATAATAGGACGCAATATAATTATTTTTTGGCTGACTGGAATTATGTGCTGACCAAAAACGTAAGGTAATATGATAGATTTTTGACTTTCTTGTATGTTATAAATATAGTAATATAGTTATATTAGTTGAATATACGTTATGATCTCTTTGGAAAAATATAAATTAGTTCTTATGTCTTAAGCTGTTTGTGTGTAACGAATGTTAGAGAGAGAGAGAGAGTTACTTTTAGAGATACAAGATAGATTTGTTGGACTATCTATCCATTGGGAGATTAAGAAAATTTTCTAATATAGAAATTATTCCAAATATATAAATCAAACTAAGCATGTCAATAATTTGAAAATGTGATGATCCGTACCTTACCTTCATCCAATTGCTCCCTGTATATATGATTGACACATCCGGAGGGTAGATTTTATGAAGATGATAAGCAAGCTCTTCCATTCATCTTTGTTTTGATTGCTCGAGAAGCATTGTCGGGAAACTCTTCGCACTAGAATCCGATGCAGCCATCGTGAGATAACGCACGAGGAATATAGTGATCGTTCGATGTCGTGTTCCACAACTCTTTGGCATTCAACGGAACTCAGAGTGCAACCGTCTCTGTTGAGCACAAACTTTCTATATATTGCGTAAGTTAATAGATAGCAACCTTTTGTCCTTGCTCCAAAAGTATAATGTTTGAACATCAAAAGGATTTATTCCTAACGGAAATTACTCAGTATCAATAAAAGCAGGGGTGATTTCAGATAATAGTTGCCATTCCCCGCTCTTTAGACTTCCATCAACTTTGGTTACAGAGACTATGTTCATATACATGAGAAATCCTTGACAAGTTGTACATGCTCTTCTGAATTTAGGATGTTTTTTTGAATCAGGGAAAGGCGTAACACGGGCATTGAATAGAGCATGTGGCGTAATAAATCAATGGATACAACAACTTCTTCATCGTCACTTTTTGCAGGAGAGCCAATAAATATTTTCGTGCAAGCTTTGGGACGAATGTGAAAAAAGAAAAGGTTATGGACAGTTTTAAACCTCCACAAGCCTGTCTCAGATGAAAATATCAACAAACTAGAGTTCTTGTGAAACACCCCGACCCAAATTCTTGAGTCTAGGTCCACCACCAACTGACAACGTCTGATATATTACAGTTTTGATGGATTTTAACCATCATTTTAGTAGGTTTTGTGTGTTTTCTCTTGTTTTTAGTATCTTTACAGGTTGGAAAACATCTAAGTTCGCAAAGAGCAATAGATAAGGACAAAAGATCAAAACTGGACGTTTTCAAGATGCAGGATTATGCAAAAGAGTCAAAAGTTTGCCATTCGTTGATTGTCTTCCCTATACCACATTTCAATGATATTTGGATACAAGATACCTCTTTGAGTTAGCTTTCATTTGGGACTGGTTTCATGTCATTATCATCAGTGGTTCAAGAGTTATGCCCGTTTTACTGAAGACAGGTCAATCTGGCCAACATCGGATGGAGAAATAAGCGTCTGGAAACAAGAACGATCGATCCTCAAAGGAACGATCGATCCTGACCTACCAAAACATCCCAGAAACTTTGAGAGAAACAAGAACGATCGATCCTCCAAGGAACGATCGATCCTGACCTGCCGACCTGTTTTAGATATTTGTTTTAGATGCGTTTTTGAAGATATTTAATGATAGATTTTCGACCTTTGGTCATATTCTCTCATTCTGTAACTCATTCTCTCTCATTTGAGAGTGAACAACTTGTAAAAACTCTCTCATTTATATAATCTTGTAAGCTTGGAAGAAGAACACATCTTGATTCATCATCCAAGGAGAAGATTTCTTATCCCTTAAGCAATCTTTATCTTGATGCTTTTAAATCTCTGTTTGTCTCTTCTTGTTTGCTCTGTAACTATGTGTGAGTAGATTTTAGGTTGATTATAGCTAGGTAGATGGCTTAGATTGATGGTTAGGATTTGTGTTTTAGGGTTTGATCTTTGTAGATCCTTCACTCTTAGTTGTTCTCTATGCTAGACTAGGCTTGGAAGAGTAGAATCTAGATTTAGTGAATTTCATGTCCAGAAGGTGTTGATGAAATTCCCAAACCAAGCTAATTGTGAGCTTTGTGCACCTAACCTATGGAAGTAGTTGTTTAGGAAGCTTAGTGGTAATTTGAGATGATTTTGACTGCTCATTAAGTTCTGAAATTGCAAATGGGAGTTTGTTCAATTTTGTTCTTATTGTAGGGATTTACAGCATGGAAATGTGTAAGTCTAATTGTGATCTCAAGGCCTAGGAATAAATTTGCATAAGTCCCCTAGACACATTGATTAAGCTAGAGTTTAAGCCATCAATTGCATAGTCATGGACAATCGTTTTTAGCATAAGAATTCTTATCAATCTTTCTTCGTTTTTATTTACCGCATTTGTTTAGTTTACAACTGTTATTAATACAAATTCTTTTATTTTTGGCTTAGCTTCTTAATCATTCTCTATAATTCGTAAGTAGCGACTTGATCCATATTCGATCCAAGTACTCCAACGTCTGGGTTATTTGAGTAGACCCGCCGCCGAATCTACCAACGTCCAACAATTACTTCTCACGATTACTTGCAAGAGAAAGAGAGGAGTGAGTAATCTAGGATTACTCTGCAAGAGTAAGCCTTAGGGCTCACGAATTCTCCATACACAAACACATTTAGAAAGTCACAAAGTCTAAACCTAAGACAAGCGACAATCACGTGTCAACGACACACCCATCAAGCAAATAGAGCGAGTATGTTCCATAACAGACGCAGCGATACAACGTGTCGCGCGCTATCTCTCATACATATCGGGTTCCTCGTCCCGCGCACTTCTCCCATACACCTTTCACTCATGCCTACGGATCCCTCGTGCCGCGCACTTCTTCCCAGCATAGTGGAAACTCGTCGGCTCGTCAGCCGTCCTGACCTATCCGCAATCCCGCGTCCATAGGCCATCACACAACTGAATTTCTCCTTGCAGATTTTTGCGGCTTAACTACTCACACAATTGTTTTACCACAAAATAACATGCATTTCACACACAACACATTAAGATATTCAATTTAATTTATTTCTCTAAAATACTAGTTCTTTTTCTTATATTTTAAAATATATTTATATATTTATATATACTAATACACACAACAATCAAATACGGTTATTTATATAATATGTAACTCGTAGGTATGCTTGGCTTAACCTTAAACTAATCTAACTAAATATATCGGTATCTGAAGAAGACATAAACTTGTCCTCACCTTTGCTACGGTTGCTGAAGACCTTTCTATAACTGGAAAGGCAACTAAAGAACTGCTATTTTGGAACTTTCCGAAATGGAAACCTTCCTAAAATGGGAAGTCAGGTCAAAGGAGACGGTTTCGTGCTTAGGTAGAAGATCAGATCCAACGGTCACCAAAATATTTTCCGCGAACCTTCCAGCAGAGATTCCGGGCGCGTTCTGCGGCGTATTGGAGTCGGCTTCTTCTCGGCGATATCTTTCTAACAAGCCAGCGTGTCACAATCGGAGGTCGGACGGTGGAGATATGATGACTTTTCACGGCGCATGGTGATTCCGGCGATGGTGGCGGTCTGTAACGGCTTCAGCGGCGGAGTGACTCTCTTGTTTGACATGGCTTCGCCAAAGCTTTTAGGTGTGGGAGAATATGGAGGCTTACCTCTCCTTTTATAGGTAATTAGAGGAAAACCTTAAGATTTTTGAGAGAATGAACCTTTGTGGGTTTGGGCCCTTGGGTTTGGGATGTTACATCTTATTTGTTTCTGTTGCGCCAAGCGAAGACGAGTAGAACGACTTTGTAACCCAAAAGGACGCCATTCTCATTTCGTGGCTTATTACTCTTCAAGATTTTTTTTGGTTTTTGTGGGCAATCAGTCATAAATTTGTTTGACGCTTGGAAATTTCTGAATCCTTCTCCTCAGACCCCAGAACATAGATTTGTTTGGTACTATTTTAAGATTGAAACTTCTGGTTCAATTACTGTAATTACGTTGGGTTTAACGACACATAGAGTTTGGTACTAATAATATGGCTTTTGGTGACGATCGAGATGCTTGTATTGTAAGTTTCATTTTAGTGGTGCTAAGCAAAAAGCCGCCGTACGTTCACCGATTTTTAGAAAAATGCTTTTAAATAAGACAAGAATAAGAAAGTATGGATTAAACTAATAAGATAATAACAAGAAAGTATGGACTAAATGCTTTTATTTATTTTTAAGGATTCAAAGAAAATAGGCCCAAAATGGGCCTAGAAACATCTAAAACCGTGTTTCGTCTAAAACAATTATTTTTCCACTCCAAATAAAAGAAAAGGAAAAATCCAAATAAAGAAAACTCAAAATTGTCAACCAGAGTAAGAATCCAACTTGGACGCTGGCTTTGTCTCCAAGTCAGCCCAACCTCTCTCTATATATACATAATCAATTAAGAAGAAGAACAACAACAACTTCAAGAACACATCAGGAACATACAAAGAAGAAGAAGAAGAAGAAAGGCTATGGCAGGAGGAGGAACAGAAGCGTTTCCTGATCTTGGAGAGCATTGCCAAAACCCTGATTGCAAATTACTCGATTTTCTCCCTTTTACTTGCGACGGCTGCAAATTGGTAAACATTTTTCTCAGAAACTTTCAATCTTTTCTGCAATTGAATCACAATTGAATGTTTCTTGATTTAAAATATTCTGTGTGAAGGTGTTTTGTTTGGACCATAGATCATACAAGTCTCATAATTGTCCCAAATCTGATCACGGGAGCAGAACGGTTTCCATCTGCCAAACATGTTCTATAGCGATCGAAACAACTGGTTTTGATGATGAAGGAATCAAATCTTTACTTGAGAAACACGAAAGATCCGGAGATTGTGATCCAGACAAGAAAAAGAAACCAATGTGTCCTGTAAAACGTTGCAAAGAGATTCTTACTTTTGCGAACAATCTTACTTGCAAGGATTGTGGAGTCAAGTTCTGTTTAAAACTGTTGAGTCTTTGTTTTCGCACGTGTCTAGACCTAAGAGACTTGTTCTCATTAGTTTGAATTGGTCAGTTTTAGTTAGCTAGTTTATAGCTATGTAGTTGGGTTAGTGGAGTTCATGTGTTCCGACATTTTAGTTTAGGAGTCAGTTATTTGCTTCAGTAATGTATTGCTATAAAAAGCATTGGAAGGTGATGAATAAATCAGATCGTTTTAATGCAAATTGTGTTTCTCTGAGACTTGCAATTACATTTGGTATCAGAGCAAATACATAAAGAGCGATTGCAAAAGAGAGTGAAGAAAGAAAACATGAGCGAAGACAAGACCCTTACCAAAATTCCTCACTTTGATGGTCACTACGATCATTGGAGTGAATTGATGGAGAATCTCTTGCGAGCAAAGGGATTGTGGAGCTTGGTGGCCGAGGGTTACACAGAGCCGACTGTAGGAATTGCGATGAGTCCAGCGCAGCAGAAGACGTATGATGAGGCCAAGATGAAGGATCATCAAGTGAAACATTACCTGTTCCAAGCGATTGATCGGGTTGTGTTTGAGCAAATCTTGGATCGCAGGACCTCCAAGATTGTGTGGGAATCAATGAAAAGGAAGTTTGGTGGCAACGAAAGAGTAAAGAGATCTCTCCTACAAACTCTAAGAAGAGATTTCGAATTGCTTTCGATGAAAGGTGAAGAAAACATTGATGACTACTTTGGGAGAGTAATGGCGATATCAAACAAGATGAGGAGCAATGGTGAGGAAATGCCAGATTCAAAGATTGTTGAGAAGGTCCTTCGTACTCTAACCGACAAGTTCACTTATGTGGTGATCTCTATTGAAGAATCCAATGACACGAGCAGCATGACCATTGATGAATTGCAAAGTTCATTGTCTACACATGAGAAGAAGTTTAAGAAACAGAGTTATGAAGAGGAAGATCAAGCTCTCAATGTCAGAGGAAGAGGCAGGGGATCCTATCGAGGACGAGGCCGAGGCAGAGGGCGCTCATTCAACAAGGCAGTTGTTGAGTGTTATCGGTGTCATAATTTGGGGCATTTCCAATATGAGTGTCCAAATGGAGGCAATGGAGCTCACTATGCAGAATTAGAAGAAAAGGAGGAAGTTCTACTTATGGCGTATGTTGAGCTTCAAGGAACAAAGAGAGGTGATGCGTGGTTTGTGGACTCTGGATGTTCAAACCACATGTGTGGAGATTGCAGCATGTTCTCCAGCCTTAACGTTGCATTCACTCACAATGTTAAGCTAGGAAACAATCACAAAATGGAGGTCAATGGAAAAGGAGCAGTAAAGATCATTCTCAATGGAGTAAGCTATGTCTTGAATGATGTGTACTACGTTCCCGAGTTGAAGAACAATCTGCTAAGCGTGGGGCAACTACAAGAAAAGGGGTTGGATGTGCTGTTCAAAGGAGGAAACCAGAAGATTTGCAACATCTATCATCCCACCAGAGGAAAGATTGCAGAATCGGTCATGAGCTCAAATCGGATGTTCATCTTGCTCGGTGAGACAAGCAAAAAGATAGAGGAAGAAAGGTGTCTTCAAGTTGATGGCTTTGACAAAGCAGAGTTATGGCATCATAAATACGGACATCTTAGCCACAAGGGTCTCTCCACTCTTCGAAAGAAGGAGATGGTCATCGGGTTACCTGATTTTGAGCTCGTAGATATCACTTGTGAAGCTTGTGTCAAAGGGAAACAACATCGAGTACCATTCCCGAAACAAAGCAAGTGGAGATCAACCGAGAAACTGCAACTCATTCACTCTGACCTCTGTGGTCCAATCACGCCACCATCCAACAACCAGAAAAGGTATTTGATAAGCTTCATAGATGATTTCTCACGAAAGACTTGGATTTATTTTGTGCTAGAGAAGTCAGAAGCCTTTCACCAATTCAAGTTATTCAAAGCATTTGTGGAAAAGCAAACCGGATGCTCTATCAAATGTTTGAGAACCGACAGAGGAGGAGAGTACAACTCTACGGAGTTCAACGAGTACTGCAAGGAACATGGAATCAAGAGACAGCTAACCACCACGTACACCCCGCAGCAGAACGGCGTTGCTGAACGCAAAAACCGCACCAACATGAATTTGGTGAGAGCGGTTCTGACAGAGAAGGAGATACCAAAGAGCTTCTGGGCTGATGCAGTATAGTGGGTGAATCATGTTCTTAATCGATCTCCCACAATGATCGTAAAAGACATGACCCCGGAAGAAGCATGGAGCGGCAGCAAGCCATCTGTTGATCACTTTAGAATCTTCGGCTGCATCGGACATGTTCATATCCCTGACGTCAAAAGAACCAAGCTCGACGACAAGAGTGTGAAGTGTGTCTTGATTGGTTATAGCAGCGAGTCAAAAGCCTACAGAATGTATAATCCGATAACAAAGAAGATCTATACTAGTCGGGATGTGATATTTGAAGAAGAAAAGAAATGGGATTGGGGTGATAGTCTCTCAGCGGAACAGAACATGGATTTGGAATATGAAGATGAGTATGCGGTTATTGAAAATGAAAACGAAGAGGAAGAAGTGGAAACAGAGGAAGTGGAAACGACGGTGGAAGAAGATGACGGTGGAGGTGAAAATCAAACTAGGGCAGAGGCTCCAAGTAGGTTGAGAAGACCACCAATTTGGGCTGCGGATTACACCGATGGGGCAGAGCTCTCTGATGTAGAAGAAGAGGTAAACATGGCAAGAGTTGAGTTTGAAAATCTGAGCTTTATGGTCATCTCCGATTCGACATCTTTTGCAGAAGCTGCAAGACACACACAGTGGAGAGAAGCGATGGATATGGAGATAAAATCAATAGAGAAAAACCAAACTTGGTCTTTGGTGGAGCTTCCCGATGGAGCCAAAGCGATTGGTGTGAAGTGGATCTACAAAACCAAGATCAACGAGTTAGGAGAAGTTGACAAACTCAAAGCTAGACTTGTAGTGAAGGGGTATGCTCAAGAATATGGGATAGACTATACGGAAGTCTTTGCACCTGTGGCTAGAATGGATACCATGAGGATGATAATCGCTTTAGCGGCTCAAAGAGGTTGGGAAATTTCCCAATTGGATGTGAAATCTGCGTTTCTACATGGAGAGTTAAAAGAAGATGTTTTTGTGGAGCAACCTCAAGGTTATCAAGCTGCAGGAAAGGAACACTTGGTCTATAAGTTGCACAAAGCTCTCTACGGGCTTAAACAAGCACCAAGAGCTTGGTTTAGCCGTATTGAAGCCTATTTCCGAAGGGAGGGTTTTGAGAGCAGCTTGAATGAGCAAACCTTGTTCATCAAATGCAGGGGAGGTAAAATTCTAATCGTTAGCATTTATGTTGATGATTTATTGTTCACTGGTGATGATGATGAGATGCTGAATGAGTTCAAAGAATCTATGAAGAAGGAGTTTGACATGACTGATTTGGGTAGGATGAGATACTTTCTTGGTATAGAAGTGATGCAGGGGAACGATGGAATCTTCATTTGTCAAAAGAAATATGTAGCCGAAGTGATTAAGAGATTTGAGATGGAGAATTTCAATCCGGTATGCAATCCGATGGTTCCAGGTCAGAAGATTGGTCGAGATGAAGATGGTGAGAAGGTTGATTCAACATTGTATAAGCAGATGGTGGGTAGCTTAATGTATCTCACAGCAACACGTCCGGATTTAATGTTCGTTGTGAGTCTCATTAGTCGCTTCATGGCTAATCCCACTCATCTGCACTTTGGCGTAGTGAAGAGAATCATGCGATATCTGAGGGGAACTATGGAGTATGGGATTTGGTACAAGAGAGGAGGCAAAACAGAGCTGGTTGGGTACACCGACAGTGATTACGCCGGAGACATCAATGATTGCAGGAGCACCTCAGGTTATGTCTTTATGATGAGTGGAGGAGCTGTCGCTTGGTCTTCGCGCAAGCAGCCTATTGTGACTTTATCAACCACTGAAGCGGAATATGTTGCAGCGGCAACGTGTGCTTGTCAAGCCATTTGGATGTGTAGAGTTCTGAAGGAGATTGGGCATGAACAAGATGGTGAGATGGTGTTGTTATGTGATAACACTTCTACTATTAAATTGTCCAAAAATGCAGTGATGCACGGGAGGTCCAAGCACATTGGAGTTCGTTATCATTTTCTCAGAGAGTTAACTAACGAGGGAGTGATCAAGCTTGATTATTGCCGTACGGAGGAACAGCTCGCTGATATCATGACAAAGGCTTTAAAGATGGTGACTTTCCAGAGGATTCGAGAAGCACTTGGAATGAGTATTGTGAACTGAAGGCATGAGGAAGTTCAGTTCAAGGGAGGGTTTGTTGAGTCTTTGTTTTTGCACGTGTCTAGACCTAAAAGACTTGTTCTCATTAGTTTGAATTGGTCAGTTTTAGTTAGCTAGTTTATAGCTATGTAGTTGGGTTAGTGGAGTTCATGTGTTCCGACATTTTAGTTTAGGAGTCAGTTATTTGCTTCAGTAATGTATTGCTATAAAAAGCATTGGAAGGTGATGAATAAATCAGATCGTTTTAATGCAAATTGTGTTTCTCTGAGACTTGCAATTACAAAAACACCGGTTTCCGACAGATCACGTTTGTAACAAGAAGACCATAACTAATGCAGGAACAAGCTCGAGGTGGAATGAGAGGTTTATGGAAGCTTTGAGTTTGAGAAATGAGAAAGGATGTGGACGAGGAAGTTCTGTTTCATCAAAATCTCCACCATCAGTTAGATCCTTTTAGATTCTTCTCTTGTAACAGTTTGCATCAACCAAATCCTTCTTTATGTTCTCATGTATTTTCCATTGTTTGCAAGAAGAAGATCATAAAACTCATTGTGTTTAGTATATAAACAAGATATGTTATGAGGTTTTTACCTGATATTTTCCCGCGAAATCGTTTTCAGCAGTTAAAATAAGAACAAGAACATTATTTACTTATGTAGCAACGAAGGTTAAAAAAGGATTAAACTATTTTTAGAACAAGAGAATTGCAAATGCTGAATCTGAATTTCACCTACAAGGGAAAAGTTGTGCACTATACAAAACCAATTTGAATAATTCATCTACTTATAAGTTAAAACTCAATTTCATCTACAAGACTCATAATAATTATATTAATTCAACATTTTCAAAAGAGTTTTTGGTCAAATTAATAACTTTAATCACAACAGAAGTAACTCCTTTATAAACACAGAAGTAAGTTCCAGACTTACGAGCGTATTGCTCCGAGAATTTTTTCATGATCGATATTTTTGTTAATTATTTCATTTGTCACTCGTTGGTTAACTTGAAGCGTCAGCCCAGAAACGAACGCTAGCGACTAACTTCTTAAACCTCTGAGTTGGGAGACTCTCACTGACTTTCTTGGGCTTTTGTGAACTCAACCGTTTAGTTCGACAGGCTTATTAATGATGTTCGATCGTTGGGCCGAATACGGTCCTTTGCAACTGAGGCTGATAATGATGGGCTTTGCTTGCATCGGATTAAAGTGTGGGATCCGGCACCAACGTTAATCTTTGTTAACTTCGGCTTTTAGAGTTAAATTGAAACCAAACATCTTTATCTACGGGCCCTATAAGACCATAGATAGCTGATGTTGTGTCAAATGACTACAATTCTATTGGAACATAACCCGATTGATGCTGAGTTAGGTGATTTCTTATAATAATTTTCATTATCTTATTCTTTTAGCCTCCTAACCGAAGTATACCGGATTATATCAAAATAGAACGAAATGCTCCTAAAGTCGATAACCAAACCGAGTATTTATTCGGATAGTTTTAGTAGGATATTTCAAAAACCGAAAGCCGATTACCCGATTTAACCGAACCGTTTGACCCGATTTAACCGAAGTAAAGGCAAGGGTTCACGTAGGTGGTTTCGGTCAGATTACTAAAGAATGGGGTCTTCATATATTCGTTATATGAGCACAATACGAATCAGAGTAGTTATGATGCAAAAGTATTTTTCTACTTAATAATAATAGTGGGTACAAACAAGTGGAACATAAGAGCTAGAGAGGTTGGAGAATAGAATGTGCTTATCGAGTTTAAGGTGTCTTCTTTTTTATAGCAGAGGATAGTTCCATTGAGCTCCACAGTTCTCGGAAGCACATGCTGTCGTTTCTGAGCTCTTCATTGAATCATCATTTCTACTAGTAAAATGTACGCTAGAGGACTTGGGCAGGAGGGATAATGATTCCGAGATATTCGGCTTGGGGAACTTGAGTTCAGCTAACTCGAACTAGCCTTTATGGGCTCAGCTAGGGCTCAATACTTATAGCATTAATGGACCTCATGTCGTGCCGGATACTAGTTTATAAGATACAATTAGAAAATTGGGTCAAGCTTTTAGCCCAATTTCAACGGATTCGGGGGTATTCTTGATAAGAGTTTGACCTGCAATCTTGAACAAAGTCCAACACCAACAGATTGACCTGCAATCTCGCCACTAAGTTCTGTAAGTACATTGATATTCTAAGAGAATACTCTAGGTTGAAATTGCGATCTTATAGGGTTCATAGGTAGTGTATGTATCTAGCATTCTAGATAATATGTAACGTTTCAAAGAGTAGAAGAAAGAAACAAAAGGTTACTGAAAATAACAAAAACAAGGTAAAAATGGAAACAAAATGCAAAAAAGAAAAAGAAAAAAAAACAAATCCCCAAGATCAACTTCGAATAATGAAAACCACAAATTAAGCAAATCTTATCTGCTAAGCAAATCTTATACCCATGTGAAAAAGCATCTCAAGACACGTACATACATAACTTTTCCAAGAAAATCCAAACAAAGCCATATCATGGTATGTACATTTCTCCTCCACAACTAATTTGTTTGGTGGAAGTAACTTTTTGCGATATCGAAACTCTTTACACCAAACATCAGAAGCCAAAAACCAAAAGAAATGTGGCCACTCATCAATACATATATACCTAACTCACCTTTTTTGTGTGTATAAAAATATGTCTAACTAACGCCAGTACTTATACCAATCTTTTGATTATAAATAACTACCGTCACACTGACCAAGTCACTTAATTAAACATGTTTGAAAAGGGGTTGATAAAAAAAGAAGAAAATATGTTTCAAGAAAAGAAGAGAAAGACAAACTATGGAGCAGTTTTCTTGGTTTGCTTCTTTTGTTGTTTCTTTGCATTCCAATTCATGAAACTTGTAATAACACAACCTTCAACAACAACGTCATCCATGTCCGTTATCGATAGCCCAGTCTCCTCTGATAAGCTCTCTGACAGGAGAGAATTATGGAGAGTTAGTCCACCGTCTACGTATTGTCTCAAAATCGAATCTTTCATAAAACTCGCCACTTCTCCAAACGCCGAGAAGTACGAATCCTGTCCTTTTCAATCCGGTGGATACAACTGGTAAGTATTCTTTGCTTTTATGGGTTTGCAAATTTGATTGCATCACAAGTTACAAAGACACATTGACTGTAAGACCACATTCATTTGCAAACAGGACACTTATTGTCTATCCTAAAGGAAGAAACATAAAGGATGGAGCTCCAGCTAATTGGGTTTCAATGTACGTCCAAATAGACAATTCAACACTCCTTAACTCTCCTAAAGAAGTTTACGCAGAAGTCAAATTCTTCATTTATAACCGGAAAGAGGATAAGTACTTCACATATCAAGGTACATCCGTACGCCCTTTTCGTACCTTATTTAGATCTCGATTTAATTTCCTTTTTTTCTCATATAACATTTGCTTTCTTATAATCTATAGTCTACTAGTCAAAATTTCATTGCATGTTGTAGAAAAAAACACAAACGGCCATTTTACAATTGCCTAAAATATTTAACCATAAAATGAATATATGTTTTTTAAAAAAACTTTTAACGTTTAAAATTAAAACAATGGAGACACTGATGGTTTTACATAATTTCAAATGCCAAAATTTGCATTTAAAACACACAATCTCAAACGCTTGTCCGGTAAACAGAGACGGATGCAAAGCGCTTTTTTTCTGTTCAAACCATATTGAGGATATGGTAACGTTAGAACCTACGCCGACGTGACCAATCCCGGTGCTGGTTGGCTTTTCGACGGTGAAAGTGTTTTATTCGGTGTTGACGTATTTGTCACTGAAGTTTTTAACAAATGGGAAGTGTTCTCATTCACTAAGAGTTTGCATAACCGCCTTTACAAATGGACGCTACTCAACTTCTCCTCACTAGATAAACAGTACTATGTATCTGACAAGTTCGTGATCGGAGGGAGAAGCTGGTGAGTTCCTCATAAGTCATAACTGGTCTAAGTAACAATATGATTCAACAAAAATTAACTATTTACAATTTTCCTATATTCAACTCTTAGGGCTTTGAAAGTGTATCCAAGTGGCGATGGTGAAGGACAGGGTAACTCATTGTCGTTATATGTTGTTGCGGTTGATGTCAAGCCGTACGACAAGATTTACCTAAAAGCTAAGCTACGAATTATAAATCAGAGAGATTCAAAACATGTGGAGAAGAAAGGTAAATTATATTATATCGAAACATAATTAGGTGACTAAAGTTACTTACTCTGATAAAATTATTCTTCAGAATTTAACCACACCCTTTGTTGTGATAATCTTTTTGACAGTCGAAAGCTGGTCGGATCAAGCAAACAGTTGGGGATTCCAGAAGTTTGTACCATTTTCTGATCTTAAGGATACTTCTAAAGGTCTTCTCGTGAATGATACATTGAAGATAGAGATCGAATTTGAAGATTTCTCTAATACAAAATACTTTCCAAGTTAAGCTTTGCCTTATGCGATCAATCAGCCAAACCGGAGAGGTTCGAACCAGACCAGAAAACCATACCGAAGATACATGGATTAGTCAACCAAAGTCACATTCTTTGCGTATCGTGTTTTTGTGTTAATGATTGGAGGACTGGTCTTCCTAAGGTAGGAGCCTATCTCCCAATGTTGGTCTTCCACGCTCTTTGTGTACTTGTTTCCTATTTAAATAGAATGAAAGCAGTCTTTATCTACCATTGAAAAACTCTTGTTCATTGTAGCTGCGACTAAGATCCAACATTGACCGTAAAACAAAATTGCTAAAATCAACTTCAAATAAGTTTGCGTATGATATAGTACTTTGAAATAATATAAAGTTTCTCACCAAAATAAACATCATGTTCTTAGGTATCATGAGTTCTTCTTTGTTATTTGCTCTCTTCTCCTCTGTTTTTCACTCTATTATTTCTCTGTATGATAAATAGAGATCTACCAAGCTAGTTGTACAGTATATGTAAATTAAGTTAAGTAACCAATCCATCCTCTTCTTTCATTGTATCGTTAAAGCAAATCAAAATTACCAATATCTAACACAACTCGTTCATCTCAGGAAACTCCTCCCAGCTTGCTCATGATGGTGAGGAAGGGATCCGATGCAGCCAACACGGGATAAAGTATCGGTTATAGAAGTCTTTGAAATGGGTTATGATCTCCAGCTAAGCTTAAAATGTTACCATCGCTGCTATGTTCCAACTTGTTAGTGAATCCCAAACTTGCCTTTGTTGAAGTTAGCAGATACAAAACATTTATGCATCTTTGCTCCAGAAGGTAAAGATTAAACTTCGCATCATAAATAACGAATATCTCTCGAAACCAAAAACTCATATTTTGCATAATCACAAAAATCGATCTTCCCAATCATCTTTGCCTGCAATAACTTACCCATCGTATCTTCTCCTTGCCTAGAAACTACCCAAATTTGAATCTTCCTAGCAGAGATCGTGATCTCCACCACCTCCCGACATTCAAAAATGAGATTCTCATAAAGAATCGACCATGATTCGATTCTGGGTCTCTTCAAACCAGCCTTCGAATCGCAGTTGACAAAAACCCATATCCAATCACATAAACATCCTCCATCAAACAATCAAATCGAACTCCTCGAATCAATAGCAAGAGATCTGTTTATCTCGATCCCCATCTCAAACCCTAATCACTTGCGGCGTCGTTTTTCTCATTTCCTCCCACGAACATCTTATGTTTTTCTTTTATTTCTTTTGGGTTTTCTAAAACCCCGCGAATTGCTTATTTTTGCTATTTTATCTTCTATCTTCACAAAATGTATATCAATAGTACCAAATCAAAAAATTATATAAAATATAACCATTATACATATCTTCTAAATATTTTCAAGCTCGCATACATTAAATTTTAAAAATTCTAAAAGTAGATTTAGATTAGTTTCGAAGAATAGTAAATATATCATACATTTAATTAGAAATTTCCGTAGTAAAATAAATTTCCACATCAAAATGTAAATGGTACTGTAAAAAACACGTGTTATACAACTGTTAAAAATAAGAGGAAATCCGTCTAAAACCTCCATTTAATAGATTTTATATATATGAAAAAATCATTAACATTTTTTGGAAAAAAATGTGTTCTACAAAAGTTAGATGACATAAATAAAATTGTCTGTAACGTTTGCTAAACCTAATTTGTTCAATGGACACAAAACCTGTCTGCCAATTTCTTAACGATGGTCTATGGGTACGTTATTTGGCATAGAACGCCTATAAGCTTATATTTATTCGCAACTCATGACTCATGAGGCAAAGAATGATGTACAAGCCGAACAAAAGCAGACCTTGGTCAAAATTATTTGGTAATTCGATATAGATCAATATTTTGAACAAAATCCTCGAAGTATTTCAGTTTTATGTACATAATCAAAAAAAGGAAAGAAAGAATAGAATCCATGTAATGAGTAGACAAAATTTACCATACCAAAAAAAGAAAAAGAAAAGAATAAATCAAAGAATTTCTAACTCTTGATTGTATTGAAGATACTGTCTCTGTGACTTGTGAAGATCATAAGGAGCCCATAGATAATCAATTGGGCAAGGCTTACCATCATCAAGCCTAACCCATGGCTTCCCTTTCCCACTCCAATGTATCAAACTAACCGGACCAGGATGCAACGATCTACAACTACTGACAATATTGTCTCCACCGAGACCGTGCTGGTTCCATTGATGATCAATAGCTTCAATCTCACCACCAAACACAAGAAGAAACGGTGGCAAAGAACCCAATTCGTAGATTCTTTTATCTTCTTTCTGAATCTGCATCCAATTTTCGATCTTTCTCGTGTAATCTCCTCCTCTCCATCTATCTAAATCGATAACCATCACTCCTGTGTTGAAATAACAAGGCGTTTTCGAATCGAAGATGCTCGAGAGTTTTCGATCGGACCAGAACTGATCTGTGAAGTATTTTGTGAAATTGGCGTGGCAATACTCTGGTGCACCTATTGTTCTTGACCCGGATAATGAAATCTTCCATAGTTTCTGAATATCGTCGACTACAATCACATCTGAGTCGAGATAGATCACTCTGCTAACACACGACGAAAGGATCTCGGATAAGTAGCTTCTTGCGTAATTCAAAGGACTATCAAGAGCTTGTCTTATAGACGAAGAGATTAGATTCTTGACCATGGTTTCATCAAATGTGTAGACTTTGAAACTCAAAGAAGGAAAAACAGAGGAGAGAGTCTTTGCGAGCGAACCGTGACTTGAACCCGAAGCAATGAAGTGGAAGAAGATGTTTTGAGGGCAAGAAGTGTGTTTGAGAATGGAATGGACTGCAGATACCGTGCCACGCAAGTAAGCTGGATCAAGAGTCATAGCTATTTGAACAGCTGATGGATCACAAGCTAACAAGAGTCTGTTTTTGGCTAAAACAGAGCATTCGAGACCGTTTTCGTATGCTGGAGCTTCCATGAAATCTGAAGATGCATCGTCGAATGAATCTGGGATTAATCGAATCGATTCAACGGTGAACAAAGCTATGGAGATTATAATGAAGATTAATAGTCTAGAGACTAATACAGAACTAGACATCATCAGAGAGACAAGAATGCCTAAGATCTCTAAAAGCAGAGCGCTTTACAAGGTTTGGCTTAGAAAAAAGTTTCTGAAAATATTTGAAGAAAGAGAGAAAGAGAGAAAGGTCGAGGAAGAAGACGAAGACAAGAACTGAAACGCGGTTTTGTAAAGAAGATGGTCAAAATACGCTCTTTTAAAACTCGTTTTCTTTTATGTCACCATCATTGTTTTTTCTTAGATATTTTTTATTTCTAGAACCCCCTAAAAATTACTATTTTTATTCTATCTCAGTCAATTCAAAACAATAAATTCGAGTTTTATATTTATTCAGAACATTTAATTTGAAACACCGGCAAAAAAAATGTATTGGTGAATACTATTGTTCATTGTATATGGTTGCAATGATTCAGGATACATTTATGAGTTATGACCAGTTACATATGTACTAGTACAATATCTATTTAATAATATTGACTGTTATATTAAATATGTAATTTTTTTATTTGCATGATCTAGTTCAATATTTCTCATATATCTCTTATAATTATTCAAATGTTTTTGGGAATTTCGAGTTGTTCATATTTAACTTTAAGACAATTACATGCTAAGCCGAGACAAAGATACTAAATAAACGATATATAAGTTTAACCTATTTTTGTTTACAGAAATAAATGTTAGGTTTAACGAACTCATCATATTCAATATTGACATAAAGTCTTATCAAATATGAAAGGTTAACTAATATAATAAATTAATTAAAGGAATACGCATGTAAACGTAGACATTACACGCATAGACATAAATGTTACATATAAAGAAAGGCATGTTAGGTTGTAGGAATCCAGCAATTTAGAATATGGGTTGATAATGGTTCAATGACACATGGCTCCATGTGCTTTTCTACTTATTTCGATATATATATAACCTTTTCAACATATTATAACTATTGACTAACATCCAAAAGACAATAATATTATTTAAGTGGTCAGCTCAGATTCATTGGATACAATGCTCTTTTATTAAAAAATGCTTCTATTTTACTAGTATAAGCATGTGAGTTCCTCGTTTAGATGGATTTTATTTGCAGGTTTTCACCCTTTTCTATGACTAGAATTTGTTGTTTCCATAAGTAGAGTTTATTAAGTGCTCTTGTACTAAACAATGATAAACTAATTGTTGTATCATGCCAATCAAATCTAACAGTTACAATATTTTACAAGACCGAATATTTTATGTATAATAGAGTTGTAATATTCACTTTTAAAAAATTAACACATTAATCTCTATGGATAAGCAAATTATCTGAACTACTTACTATTTATAGCATATGTGAATTCCACATAAACAACTGTTCGCGGTTATTAAAAGTATACATCATCATTTTTAGTAGATATCTTTTTGATCTGATTTTTTCTAAACGATACATTTGAAAGAAATAACCCATGTCGAAAAGTTATGCAAAATATGAATTAAACAAAATTAAATTATGATTATTTTTGTGGATAGTACAAATGTGCTCGATTTAGTTAATTTTCTATATGAATATATTAAATAGAATTAAAAATCTATACAAGTTAGAGAGAACTTTACAATTCATCGTTTCATTCATTTGAACTTTGAAGACTCGCATTAAAAAGTAAAAAAATATAAATAAATTTCTAATAGCAAATAGAAGACATTTTAGAAGAGTTGTTCCAACATCTTAGTACAAAAAAATCTATGCAATTATTTTGTGTTTACAGAAAAGCAGCCATTATCCTTTCGCCTGTTTTTATCATTGGTTTTATGGTTAATCATGCAAAACTTCTTTCTTAGAAAATTGATTTTTTTTTTCTTTCTAAAAAGTTCACATTTTTTAGCAACTGTTCATTAAAATTAAATTCACAAATACGAAACAAAAATATAGTGTAATGTTTGAATCCAGCTGTATGTGCGGCTATGGGCTGGCAATATCATTATTCTTTGTAATGAGTATAGAACTACTTTGGAATTATGTTTACCTCATTACAAAAGTTCCTAACATTACCAGTTCTAGCAACTTCTTATTTAGAAGCAACTTAATAAAATAATCTTTTTGGAACGAGTTGCTTTCAATAGTATCAAAGCTGGTGAAATTTTGATTATAAATTATCTCGGTATAATACTTTTTATTTGTTTGTTTTGTGATTTCGAACATACATACTCATAGTATCAAATTTTATTATAAATGGAGAAATCCTTATTTGGAGAGTCCACTTATAAATAAACATTAAAAAATATTAATATTTACATCACATTGTCATTAATTCAAAGAACAAAATTTTACTCTCTCATTAAGGATATTTTAGTCATTAGTTATTATGTGATCATTTATTAATTAATTAATTATAATTTTTGTTTTAATTATTTTATTTTATTTTATTTTTTTGAAAAGTAGTTAAAAATAAAATTTATGAAGATTTTGTTGATTTTGTTTAAACACATTAATTAAATTAAATTACATATTTATTTAATTTTTTAAAAATAAGAGATTCTATGTAGATTGCGATTTTTTTTAGAAAAATTTAAGTAAGAGTTTATGTAAATTGTCGATTTTTGTTTTTAATTCATTATAGATTATAATTTTTGTTTTAATTAATTAATTAATTTTTTTTTGAAAAGTAGTTAAAAATAGATTTTGTGAATATTTTATTAATTTAATTAAACACACTAATTAAACTAAATTAAATGTTGATTTAATTTTCTAAAAATAAGAGATTTGATGTAGATTACAATTTTTTTTTGGAATGTTAATGCTAATGTTAGTTCCTCTTTATAATTTTGAATTTATTAATAGATTTTTATTATATTTAAAAATGTTAATTCATATCTCATTTAGTTTAATATGGTGGAAAAATTATTTTAAATTTTTTGAAATATAGTTAAAAATATATTTTATGAAGATTTTGTTGATTTAATTAAACACACTAATTAAATTAAATTAAATTAAATATAGATTTAATTTTCCAAAAATAAAAGATTTTATGTATATTGCGATTTTTTTGAAAACATTTAAGTAAGAATTTATGTAGATTGTCTATTTTTTTACTTCTTTATACATAATAATTTTCATTTTAATTAATTAATTAATTTTAAATTTTTTGAAAAGTAGTTAAAAATAGATTTTGTGAAAACTTTTATTGATTTAATTAAACACACTAATTAAATAAAATTAAATGTTGATTTAATTTTTCGAAAATAAGATTTGATGTAGATTGCGATTTTTTTTTGGAATATTAATATAATTGTTAATTCCTCTTTATAATATCGAATCTATTAATAGATTTTTAGTAGATTTCAAAATGTTAGTTCATATATGACTTAGTTTAACATGGTGTACAATTTAACATAACATTTGTAACATTGTAATTTAATTTTTTTAAATTGTAAAATTTGGTAATTAAAAAAAGAACAAAATATAATTAGCATCCAAATAAAAAATATCTGAAAATTTTCTGCTGGGAACAATATATCGCAATATCCAATATCGCTAATAGATATACTATCTTTCAACAGAAAAATATATTCTACGAAATCAATCTTAAAATATCATGGGTTAATATTTTCCAAAAAATCTTAATTAATATCTTAGAATGTCGCAATCTTCCAAAACTTTACTTCTTTCTTCGGTTAAATCAAAGAAAATATCCTGATTTTATATATAATTTTCCTAACATAAAATTTTAAATTTCGTCGAATATGAAAGATTGATTTTATATTTCTGGTTACAAAATGTTTACGCGGATATTACAAAGATTCGATATTATAAAAACTGATATTATAATTTTCGTAAAGTTTTGAAAGAATTACAATTTTCTAATATTCTGATTTTATAATTTTCGGATTTTTTTCTATAATTGCAATTTGTCCGTGCTATAGCACAAAATATATCCTAGTTAAGCTTAATTTGGCGAAAATAAAAGAAGATTATCAATTATAGAATTTAAATATTAATTTCTTGGAAGGGAATTATATTTATTCTAATACAAATTAATTACTTCACCATGAAATTTTCAATAATACAAATTAATTTTCAATTGATTCCAATAATATCGAAATGAATCTTACTTAGGTCATGCGCTGCAACCTAAAACTAAAGTTATTTTTCTTTCCTTGAGCTTAGAAGATTTATACATTGGTGCATGAATCTATTAATTAATAATAACAATGTTAAATTATGTTTTGCAAAGTTGCGTTATCAAAAAAAAAATTATTTTGAATATTTTATAGTAGAAGTGTTTCTGAATAATCTTAAAAGATGCCCAATATATTATTTAGAAAATACATTTATAAATAAACATTAAAAAGCGTTAATATTTATATCACATTGTCATTGTTTCAAAGAACAAATTTTAATCTCTCATTTTAGTTTTTAGTTATTATGTGATCATTTAATTAATTAATTAATTATAATTTTTTTTTTAATTAATTAATTTATTTTAAATTTTTTGAAAAGTAGTTAAAAATAAATTTTACGAAGATTTTGTTGATTTAATTAAACACACTAATTAAATTAAATAATGATTTAATTTTTAAAAAAATAAGAGATTTTATGTATATTGCGATTTTGTTTTGGAAAATTTTAAATAATAATTTATGTAGATTATCAATTTTTTTTTACTTTTTTATAAATTATAATTTTTGTTTTGATTAATTAATTTATTTTAATTTTTTTGAAAATTAGTTAAATATAGATTTTGTGAAGATTTTGTTGATTTAATTAAACACACGAATTAAATTAAATTAAGTGTTGATTGAATTTTCCAAAAATAAAAGATTTGATGTAGATTGCGATTTTTTTTGGGAATGTTAATGTTAATGTTAGTTTCTCTTTATGATATCGAATTTATTAATAGATTTTTAGTAGATTTAAAAATGTTAGGTCATATCTGATTTAGTTTAACATGGTTTACAATTTAACATAACAATATAACATTGTAATTTAATTTTCAAATCTATTTAAATTGTAAAATTTGGTAATGAAAAGAGAACAGTATATAATTAAAATTCAAATAAAAAATATCCGAAACAAATATTCGCAATATCCTATTGTAATAGACATCTTATCTTTCAACAGAAAAATATATTCTAAATCTTCTTAAAATATCATGGGTTAATATTTTCCAAAAAATCTTAATTAATATCTTAGAATGTCTTTTCTTCTGCTTAAATCAAAAAAATATCCTGATTTTATATATAATTTTTCCAACAGAAAATTTTAAATTTCGTCGAATATGAAAGATTGATTTTATATTTCTGATTACAAAATGTTTACGCGGATATTACAAAGATTCGATATTATAAAAACTGATATTATAATTTTCGTAAAGTTTTGAAAGAATTACAATTTTCTAATATTCTGATTTTATAAATTTTGAATATTTTTCTATAATTGTAATTTGTCCGTGCTATAACACGGGATATATCCTAGTATTTTTGAAAATCGGTCTTTTCATCGTATCTCTCTGTTATGTATTTTTCATTAATAACTATAATAATTCTCGAAAATATTTATAAAATGTAATCCACGTGTTATAGTTAGAATGACAGAAAAATTACTTCAACAATTAATACTCACATATACAGCCTCTAGCCAAAATATAAGCCTTTAGCTCAATATATGTTTTTGACCAACGTGGGGTTGGTTTTGGTGGGGTTGGTTCTCACTGAGAAGGATAATTTATCAGACGATGATTCTGGCTGTGGGAGATGTGTGTGATTTGGCTCAGAAATTCTAAATTAACAAAAAAAAGTACCCTTTTAGGTAAAACAAAATGAAAATTCCAAATATTTGGACCTATTTTTAAAGGTTTTTCAAAAAAACTATTTTTTTAAATTAAAAATTTTGGGCCTATTTTTTGAAACTGGTTAAGCTTGGCAAATAAATCTAAAAACTTGAAATTGTGGTCCTATTTTAAGTAAAGAAAAAAAATTTAAATGGGTCTTTTTGAAGGAAAAAAAAATTTAAAAGGAAAAAAAAAAAGACAAAACAAGTGAGTTTTAGAAAAAAAGTTGTAACTTTGGGTAATGTATATTGAGAGTAATAATTAAAAAGGACCTTAATAGCTCTCAAGTCGTGGCCTTTTAAGAAATGTTAATATAAATATTATGATTTAACCATTTTTGGCCCAAAACCGGCTGATTAGAACCATTTTCTTTTGATAACCATTAACAAGCATATCAAATTTCATATTAATCATGAAAGTTTGCCATATCTTAGAATTAACAGCATATCACTTGAATAAAAGTGAAACTTCGGAGTAAAATTGAAGTGGGTTTATGTTATGTTCCAATGTTTTTTCTTTGTCTAGACTGTTTCTTTCTTATTTCGCATTATGATTCCAAATGTTGAAGATGTACAATTAGTTGTTCTGCTGCAGGTATGAGGACAAGCCAGCACGGAACCAAACCACGAGTACCAAAACCATCAAAGTTCATGACCAAAATATGAGTGCACACTCGGATACTTTTTTCTCCGAATGAGTTCTAGATAAAAAGAGCAATCACTAACCTTTGAGATTAAATTTGTGAAAACGTTTACTTTATTTCAATTGAATGAACAAGCTTTGTTTTATTTTTACATTCGTTTGCTCTAGTGTTGAAATCATATCCTGCTTTAAACATAAGACTTTTGGACATTTATTTGGTTACAAATAATATAATGTTGTGGTCAGTTTCTTTAGAAATGAACGACATGGTTTAAGTTAATGAGAAGTTGTCTGAAGACTGACCAATGAGAAGTAAACACCTGTAGGACCTTTTGCCAACAAGGAAGAGTGAGTCCCACGTTCCACGAGTTTCCCTTTGTCTAAAACTGCGATTGCGTCACAGTTCTGAATTGTGCTCAGCCTATGTGCGATCACTACGCTCGTCCTCCCAACCATCACCCGCTCGAGCGCATCTTGCACAACCCGCTCTGACTGACTATCCAAAGCGCTTGTTGCTTCGTCTAAAAGCAACACCGACGGGTTTTTCAGAACCGCTCGAGCGATTGCGATCCTCTGTTTTTGACCACCGGATAATTGTACTCCTCTGTCTCCACAGTTTGTGTCGTAGCCATCGGTTAACGAAGTGATGAAATCATGAGCGTTCGCTGCTTTCGCTGCCTCGATAATCTCCGACTCGTCGATCTTGTCAGATGCTCCTCCGTATATGATATTCTCTCGGATAGTCCCAGCAAACAACGTCGGTTCTTGGCTAACCAAAGCTATGTGTTGACGAAGCGATCTCAGATGATACGACCTTATATCACGACTATCGATTTTCACTATACCCTTTAACGGGTCATAGAACCGCTCGATCAAACCAATAATTGTTGATTTACCTGACCCGCTTGGACCAACGATCGCTGTGGACTTCCCCTCGTCTATCTCAATGGAGAAGTTCTTGAATATAGTCACATCCGGTCTAGTCGGGTACGAGAAATCCACATTGAGAAATTCGACTCGACCTGTTATTCTTTCTGGCTCATATCCATCTGGATCCTCTGGATCAATAGATGTGTACCGATCCAACACAGCGAATACCGACCCGATCGCGTCTGAACCTTTGGCTAGATCTGTGGTCATGCTTCCAGCATCAGCAATGACACGACCAGTACTCACCAAGATCATAAACGTTTCGAACAAAGCTTTAGCCGTGATGTACCCATCTTCTATCAATCTACCACCGTACCAGAAGTCCAAAGCCCAAGTGCACGACGTGAGGCTCTGCGACATCGCAAGCCCGAACCCTGCAAACCACGATTGACGGATGCTTTCTCTCCGCGGACTTTCTTGGGCCTTTTCTAGCATTTTCATGATACGTTCTTGTGATGAAAACGCTGTGACGGTTCGGACGTTGGAAACAGCCTCTGCAGCTAGTTTGCTACTCTCGTCTTGAGCCTTGATTGCTTTTTTTGACATGCTCTTGAGTAATACACGGCGAGTGTAAAAGCAAACAATAATCACTGGTTGCACCGCGATCATCACAAGTGCTAACCTCCAAGCAATGACCAAACCCATCGTGAAAGCTATGGTTACAGCCGATACGGTTTGTACCAATAATGCCATCCGATCACCTACCAACGATCTCACCTATCATAAAAGAAAAACATAAGAAAGATCAAGAAACGCTATAACATTGTTCGTTAAGAAGATTCATGTACTTACCACATTAGCATCTTTTGCGAGTCTAGAGCAAATGGGGCCGCTTGAGTTCTCATCTCTATCAAACCAACCGACCTCAAACGTTAACACCTTAGAGAGCATCCGTTCACGGATACGTTTAGTCAAATATTCACCCATGTATGCGAAGTTGTAGTGTTGACTTATATTGATCAAGAAAGAAAGGACGGCTAGGCCGACAAAAGATAATGCATAGATCCTTGTTTTCTCCTTGATCTCATCGTGGCTGGTCAGAAAATAAACAGACACCATCGACCCCAAAGAATATGCGTACGCTGGCTGTATGGCTCCAAACAAGGTTGCGCTTATGCAACCATACAACGCCTGTTTCCATTCCGGCAAATTCATTGCCAATAGTCTCTTAAACGACGGTAATTGCGGCTTGTTATCTTCGGAAAGATTCTTCACAATGCTTGGACCTGTAAACGAGTTAGCAGAGCTTGAACGGCTAAGAGTTGAGACTGTAGAACTACTTCTCAAATCTTTGTTAGGAGCCGATATTGGACCCATTTGTACATTGACGCTGATGTTTATATCTGAGTCTTGCTTTTCGATCTGTTGTAAGCGGACTAGTGAAGCGTATTGGCCATCTAAGTTTTCCATTAGCTCATCGTGTGATCCAGTCTCCACAACGTGGCCGTTTTGTACCACCGAGATAACATCAGCATTACGAATAGTCGAGAGACGGTGGGCAATAAGAATAGTTGTACGGCCAATCGAGGCATTTTCTAAGGCTTCTTGGACTACTCTTTCGGATTCAGAGTCCAATGCGCTTGTTGCCTCGTCTAGAAGAAGAATTATCGGTGATTTGATAATGGCGCGTGCGATTGCAATCCTCTGCTTTTGTCCTCCTGACATTTGCACTCCTCTTTCCCCAACCTATTTGTTTACACAAAAGCTAAAGTCAAACCTCCGATAAAAGATTACATAATCGATAAGTGTTTCAAAACTGGAATCTAACCTGAGTTTCATAGCCATGAGGTAACTGAGAAATGAAATTATGAGCATTAGAAGCTTTGGCAGCTTCCAAAACATCATCCATGGATGCATCTTCTTTACCAAACAATATGTTCTCCTTTATCGTTGTGGCGAAAAGTGCAGGCTCTTGGCTAACTAGACCCATTTGCAATCTCAACCACTTCACCTGTAGCTTATCAATGGATACACCATCTATTAGAATCTCTCCAGCAAGCGGGTCGTAAAACCTTTGCAAAAGCGAAATCACGGTTGATTTTCCCGAACCGCTTCCTCCCACCAAAGCCACGGTTTTCCCGGAAGGAACTCTCAAACAAAAATCATCAAATATCGATGTTTCAAGTCTCGATGGATACACAAACTTTACGTTCTTAAACTCGACTTCTCCTCTAATGTTCTCCAACTTGTGGCCACCAGGATTGTCCGAATCAATCTTGGGAACTCTGTTTATCACTTCCATGATTCGCTCCCCAGCTGAAGACGCCTCAAAGAAGTACTTGAGATTAGACAAACCACCACCAAGTGATCTGCAGCAATAACAAAGATACCAAAGATCAAGATCATGATACGGTGTGATACTTAAGATCAACAGTTTCATTTATTTTTCTTTTGTTACAAGAAATATCTAATGTATTTTCTGTTTACCTAACTACTATACAAAAAAAACACCAAGCACTAGTCATATAGACATGTTAGGTTAAACTAAATTACCATAACATCCAAAAGTGCATATGGAAAAGAAAAAAAATTTATAACTTTATACACATATTATAAATTCCGACAATGTACATAGTATAAATTAATAGTATAAATATGTTTGCAAAAAAAAACTCAAAATATTCAATATGTTTCACTGTACATGTTTTAACTAGCAAAAATATCTGTTTTTTCATTTGCTCCGGGATTTGATTTTTTTCCTACTACCATAGATACATTTATATTAATTGGTTTCCTAATAGAACCAAAATATTGATTGAAAATGTTTCTATAATTTTGTGAAAAAAGTATATTTATAATATTTTGTATATGATACTAATATATTAATTGTTTAATTTTTCATAAAAGATTTTCTATATATTTTAATTGTTGAAACCATTTTGCATATCTCACTGTAAAATAAGATAGTATTTAATTATTTTCGCACGGTCATCTTTTAGTATAGATACTTACACGCCACCGATAGCAATAGCAGCAGCAACTGCAAAGACGGTACCACCCTGAGCACCATGGTACATGACCATCCGGCTTCCATACCAAGACATGAATCCCCACATGGCGAAAGTGATTCCATTGCTTCCAATGGTAATTCCCTTAGCAAGTCCTTGTCTAATCCCTAGCTTCACCGACCCTTGAAGCGCGGTTGAGAACTTGGATATGGTCTTCCTCTCCCCAGAAAACGCATAGACGGTTCGCACCGAAGAGATGGCCTGCTCAGCTACAAAACCAGCCTCATTGTACTCTTCGCGTATCTTCGTCGAAATGCTTATGAGGGCTCGTCCGTACATAAGGCCGGGAATCACTAAGAGGACAATGAAAGGTAAGCCAACTATGGCGAGTCTCCATAGCAAGACAAAGCCGACTATGTAGCTTCCAACGAACATTGATGCGCTCATCAGAAAATTCGGTAACTGCACCAAATCAAAACCCGGTTTAGAAACACAAGAGAAATTCATGATAAGAATTATGAAAGATAATTAATATAAGTGAGAGCGACCTTTTCACTAAGGACGTCTTGGATGAGGAAGCTGTCACTAGAGACACTGGTGATAACATCAGAAGTGCTTGTGACATGAAGATCAAAGTAACCCACATCTTGTCTTAACACCGCTCTTAAGTACTTTTCTCTCATTCTTGCTGTTTGTCTCTCCCCTGTTCTTGTCCAACAATATCCTTCTGTTTGTTTTTTATTAAAAAAAAAAATTAATCCCATCCACAAATTTAATTAAAAATTCATTAATTTTAAATTGGTGTTAGTCAACAATTTACAAAAGGAAGGTCACTCATTATTTTTTTTTTGGTATGACACATATTATTATTAGAAAGGCTTACCAAGGAAACACACAACCCAAGATCCACAAGCCACATAAAGCAAAGCTACAGAATTCTGTCGATTACACAAAAGAATAAACATCAGTCCTCTTTCCACTTCCTCATGAATATATAAAAGTGCATGTGTCATAGATTAAAGTCTAATAAAAAATGACTTGGAGGAGTCAATCTCGTTATTATATGTTTGTAATTTTGTTGATTTTCTGACAAAATGTCAACGGATTCTAGACATTTGATCAACTTGACCAACTTGTGATCATAATTAAGATAAAATTAGCAAACTAAGTAATTAATAATATAGCAGAGAAAAGAGAGAGTGAGATGACCTTGGAGATGCTTTGCATGAAGGTTTCCGTGTTAAAAGAGGAACCACCAAGGTTGTTCATGAGCTTGCTTGTGATGAGAAGAACAAGTGGAGTTGTGAAGCCATCACCGACGGCTCCGATCAACCCTAATCCCATCAGCACCCAATCTACACCGTCCGCGTGCATGAATATCGATCTTACGCTTCTTAAACCCTTCATCTTCTTCTTCCCACTCTCTTTCTCTTCTTCTTTACCCATATTTCTATTGTTCCAAAAGAGATAGAAAGAGAGACTAAAACGACACCTTGACCTTAACTAAACGACAAGAGTTTGTTTCTCTGTCTCTCTGTTTCTTTGAGAGGTTCTCTTGTCGTGCAGTATATTAAAAGTGGAAATCTTTTTTTTTCTTTTTTTTTTTTGGTTATGTGATGTTTTTGTTCACATCTCGTCCATCGAATGTGGTAGCCGACGGCTATTTATAGAAACCGAGAGAGACAGAGAATCCAGTTGGCTTCTCGGATCTTCGGCTGCTTAATTTATATAGAAGTGAAAATATAATTAAATGTATTGGTCAATTTTAAATCTACTCTATAAAAATATAACTTTTGAAGAAAAATGAGATACAATGATCTTTCAAATTGATTGTTGATCTTTTGTATTTTCTTTCTATTTTTATCTTATTTCGTTTTGGAATTAGGGTCTGCCAAAGATTTTTTTATCATTTGATTCATTAATTTTGTTTATAATTTTTCTTGACAACTTTTTTTTTTAATTTTAATTTTTGTTTCTTTAATTTTTTATTTAATACATGACTTATAAATTTCATGAATTTTATTCTCATAAAATAATATATGAATTATCTAATAATTACATATTAAAATATACTTAGGTGATAAATTACATTTAAAAGTTCTGGATGTTTAAAATATACTTGTTTACATTGTTTACGGGGGAACTTGTTTACATTTTTTTATCATATTAAAATATATTTGGTGATAAATTACATGTTTAGTTGTTTACGGGTGAACCTAGGTTTGCAGCATCGTGGTGTGGGCCTCTTTTATCGTAAACATGCATAACATGATATACATATTTGGAACGGAAGGACTTGGAAACATGGTTATCCGCCTTCGATAAAAAAGGTAAATATGATTTTTAGAGTCCCGGAAGTTAAAAAATTATTGCAAAAAGTTCGGATTGACGGAATATCTCGTGTGGCATTACTATGGGAAGGTTTAAGCCAAAGGCTTCTCATAAGGTTTAATTGGGAGATCTAAAGAGAAGTTTACTAGCAAACGATGCTCCGTCAATTAAATGATTGTGCATATATATTAATTAAATGATTTTTAAATAGATAATAAATGATGTTTTAATTTAGAAAAAAGTATATAAATGATTTTTTAAATTTATGTACACTAATCTTGAACATCAATTAAAATGAAACAGAAGAAACATCAATTAGATATTTTTGTTTTTTTTTTTGATAAAATAAAAAAGTATCTAATACTATGTTATATATGGAATTGATCTCTTAATTAAATGCACAACTTCTTAAGTATCAATTAAAATGAAGTCGGGATAATTCTACTAGCTAGTTAATACTATCTAGTATATACTCCTAGTAAGCACATGCATGGAATTGAATTCGTCTTCTTGCAACATTAAAACCTGCGAGCAATTCCCTATGCTAGTCATGTGCAATGTGCATTACATGCAGCCTCTCACAACAGAACTCTGTATTTTTATTTATTACTAGTACACTATTTTGACATCATTTATCTATTTATATGTCGTTTTGTTCCATATTTCGAGATACGGTTATAGTTTGATAATATGAGTAGTATTTATTAAAGTATCGTTATATATAAGAGTATCTTAAAAATAATTGCAATGGATTAAATTTTGTATAGTGATGATGTAAACTGTATTTTTGTACAGACGATGTATTCAATTGCATGATTACAAACAAAAAGTATAACAATAAATAATATTCGACTGGGATAACGTAGTTGTTTATGTTAGTGTAGTCACTACATCAACACTCGAGTTCAAATCTGTATATTGTTGACAAACCAAACATTTAGAACATAAACAACATGTGTGATATAGTTAAGAGAAAATATTTTTAGAAATAACCAATTACCTTAAAGTTTAGTTAAATATTCAGCTACCTCAAATTTATGATTGTCGGATAAAGAGCTTTAGGAATATATAGGCATGGGGGCACATTCAGTTTCGGTGCTCCTTGCAGGCGTTTTTAGCTCATTCTTTATCAGGTTTCATCATTTTCCAGTTCTATCACGTTAGCTGCATCCCTAAAACTTTTGTAAGACTATTTCTAACTCTTTCCCACTTCTAAGGGTGATGGCATGGACATATTCCTTCTTATTAGCCAAATCAATCCTTTCTTGCGTAGGGCTCCCAGTAGATGCTTAGTTGCTTATGAAGTATAAATCATATGTTTTTCAAGCTGTCTAACATGAGTCGAAAGCATTTTCAATTTTCCATTCAAGTCGATGTACATGCTATCCATCCTGATGCTAAGATTACTGGTTCCCTTCTATTTGTTCTCAAAGATGGCTTCTACCATAAGCTGAAGCTTAGTGGCTTGTGGTGCACACGCGACGTTGGCTGAGCTTGGAATGGAACTCACGGTTGAAAACCCGTATTGGAAAATTAGTACAAAAACCAGCTCTTTTGTTCTGAAGTCCTTAATCCCTTGGTTCTTTCCTGGAACGAATGGTTGAGTTAAATTCCATCTTTGCGCGATCGCTTGTTCACAATTTTGTTTTGGATTTTCCAAAAACAAAATTTAAGAACTCGCGGGTCATATGGTAGGGCAGTTTAAAGGTTGACGTCAGTACGACTACGATCTTTTGCGGGATGGTCTACAAACGCACAAAAAAATCGTAATTCGATATAAGGCGGGTTTAGTGGGATGTGGTAATCCATTTTTGGACACTTTTAAATATAAAACAAAATAATCGTAGGTCTGATTACGAAACTCTATAATCTGTCCGCATATGTGCAATTGAATGACAACACAAGTTCAATTATAACCATTATTTACAATTGCATAATCATCTTAATCCACATATTTGCAATTAACTCACAAAACAATAACAGATCCGAATAAGAAAAAATTTAGCCATTACACATTTTGTTATTTAAACATATTACGTAACTACTTTATATATAAAAAAATATTACGTAACTAAAACTATATTAATTTTTTAAAAAAAATATAGCCTTGAACATGGCGCAGATGATTAATCATCTGGTTCTGATAATTTTTCAAACATGTTATATGTGTGATATTTTAGCAATTAACATAATAGTTATTTTTTTTGTGCCATAATAGTTATTCTCCCTATATATAATGTTATCATCAAATAATTAATATGCCGATTTAACAAGCGAGTTAATGTTATATATAATGTTATATAATGTTATCATCAAATAATTAATATGACGAATAATGTATAATTTAATACATTAAACTCTCATTATGTTGGCAAATGATACCTTCCTAGGGTCGATTTCCAGGGTTTGTAGTTACGTATGCGGTGACGTTTTTTTCCTGATCGCCTAAACGCTGACTTCTGTTAATTTTATATCTGGAATTTATACAACATGTCTCTTTCTTACTATATACGTAGATGAGCTACGATAGATTCAATGATTATTTCTCTTTTTTTTTTTGTTTTGTTAAAAACAGATAACTTTGAAAAACAGATATCATTAAAAAAGAGAAAGAAAAAAACATTGTGGAAAACATAATCTGTAGGTTATATATCTACGAGATTGCTGTAAATTACAATTTAGGGCCTTGAATGGTAGTAAATTCTAAAATGTTTTATAGTTTTTGATTTTTTTTTAAAACCATTTAATTGTCCAATCAAGATTATGGAAAAAATAGGTTTTCTAAAAAGTAGGAAATCTAGTTTTTGAGGAGTTTTGCAAATTTTTAAACAAAGGCCTTGAATGTTTACTAGTTTTTGTAATGGTTTTTGGTTTTTGTTTTTCAAATCTCATTTTTTACCCATTCAAGATTTTTAAAAAGTGGGTTTTCCTAAAAAATAGAGAATCTAGTTTCTGGAAGATTTTAACAATTTTCAATGATAATCTGAAAACCATCTTATTTGAGTTTTTCACCTTTTCTAAAGAAATTCTTAGCGTGACATTTTTTCCCCATTTATTTATTTCTTATTTCTTTCATTTTTTTCAAAATCCAAAAACCAAAAACTATAATCTAAAAACTATTTAAAAACCCACAACCATTCATGGTCTCAAAATCCATTTAAAAAAGTTTCTGAGAATGTGTCACGACTTTTTTTTTATATTCTTTTTGTGCTACTTCTACTCCTAGGATTTTCATGTTTTCATATTTTTCATTTTCCTTTTGCAAAATTAAACACTAAAAACTAAAATCTAAAATCTAAAAATCTAAAAACCACTTTAAAACTCTCAAATTCACATAAAAGTATCTTTAAATAGCTTTTAGTGGGGTATAATCTCTCACTAAAGGAAATATTATATATATATATATATATTACTTTTATTCATTTTTCTAAGTTCGGTACATTTTTTATATTGTTTTAGATATACTGTACTGTATTGGGTTTTAATATCACTTTTAAATTTGTATGTGTCATGTATTTTTTTTAAGAAAAGAAATATATTCTGAACATAAAAATGAACTTAAAAGGACTTACAGTGAGAAAATATATAAAGAAATATTAAAGAGAAAAACAAACTAGAGTGCTAAACAAACATGCAAGTGCAAACCTATATTAAAAATGAAAGAGATGGAGACGCAAAAACAAGAGAAATTAGGGAAAATAACAGTAAAATAATTATAATATGATCAAGTAATTCATATGCATATGGTATAATATATATTTTTATACCGAAATAAGGTGCCCTTAATTCCTTATTAACACACCCACAAACCCACATATTTGATGTGAGTCTTTTAATGTTGTCTCCCTTTTACATATCCCTTTCTTGATAATTTTGTGTTCGTTTTTCAAAACTCAAACTATAAAATATGCAAAAAAAAGTTATTATTTTTAGTAGTATGACTTATGAGATTAACTCAATTTTCATAATGAAAGAAGGCACACAAATTTTCATATTGAACATGAAAGAAAAAGAGAGGTTGAAAATCATAGAAAGGTATCTTTGTTTAATTTGTGACTAGATTGATAACCCAGGTGCAATATTTTTTTAAATTATTATTATCATTATCCTCTATATATTATTTGGAGAGTACACTTAAATAAACCTTATAAAATGTTAATAATTACATCACATTGTCATTATATCTAAAAAAAATTAAAATCTCTCATTAAGGTATTTTAGTCAATTAATTATTATGTGATCATTTAATTAAATATTAAATTATTTATTTATAATTTTCGTTTTAAATAATTTATTTATTTTAATTTTTTTTTAAAAGTTAAAAATATATTTTGTGAAAATTTTTTTGATTTAATCAAACACACTAATTAAATTAAATTAAATGTTGATTTAATTTCCAAAAATAAGAGATTTAATGTAGATTACGATTTTTTGGAAGATTTTAAGAAATAATTTAAACCGATTTAATTCTGTTTTAGGTACTAACAAAGATTCGATATTATAAAAATTGATATTATAATTTTCATAAAGTTTTGGAAGATTTACAATTTTCTAATATCCTGATTTTATAATTTTTGGATATTTTCGATAATTGCAATTTGTCTGTGCTATAGCACGGGATATATCCTAGTATGAATTAATTAAATTATAACTATTTTGTGGTGTTAGACTGTTAGAGTATAGTGCATGTGAATTGTTAGTAGAGTGATTGAGTTAATTAATGTATATTAATTTTTAATATTAAAGATTATATAGGTGTTTTAAATCTTCATTACGTGTTTAGGAATGAAAATAACATTAAACGGTAAAAACAATAAAAACGGAGTAAATTTACCATAAAATTCAAAACTTTAATTATTAATTTTGTCAATATATATATATATATATCATTTTGAAGTTGTTATAATGAGAATTCATTAAGGTTATGATAATATATCTAAAGGTTTAATAGTGAAAGTGGAATGTATTTATTTGTGGATATATAAAATTTGGAATAATTATATTATAATGAAAAAATCTTTAATATAATTATATAATGTTTATGAACAATTAAATAAAGAATTATTATTGTAATTTAATAGTATAGATTACGAAGTCCAAAATAAATATGCTAATTTTATTTGAACTTTACTATATGTTTTTTTTATCCATTTACACATTGCTTGTATGTTATTTATAAGATATGTAATCATTTTTATTTTATTGTTTTAATAATGAAAAAAAGAAGTAAAAACAAATGACGTAAAAAAAAAATATGACAAAAAAGAAAAGAAAAAAGGGAGATGTCTGAAATTGCTACCTTCCATCTTCCTCAATCGAAATGATCGAATATCACCATGAAATCTTATTTCAAAGTTCGCTACTTTTCACATAAAATTCGTATTGAGCATTTGCCAATAATCTCTGATATCTAAAATCCGTATTCGTTTTTCACAGTAACATAGACATCGGAAGATCTAATCGATTCTTGTACAACAACCGATTTCTTCACAATATCTGAAGGTACTCAATCTACTTCATTCAAATATTTATTTTGAATCAAAGTTTAGATTGAATTTAATATGCTAATTAGTGAGCATCATATTAAATAACTTATATCATTAGGACACAAACCGAAGCCACTATTTCAGGCAGAGGCCGGAGGGACTTCCCTCAGTGAAGTTGGTACAAGTTCATATAACCTATAAGGCTATAATGTCCGATGTGAAGGTAATATCCATCACGCTCCATAATCTTTACACTTGCGTCCATGTATACGGTCCCAAAACAATATATCCTCTCATTAAGCCACTAAGTTTTTCTTGCAGCAAAATTAAAAGGGTTGACATTAAATATTCAGTTAACCAAAAGAAATATTGTTGCAGTTTCTTGAAGTGATTTTGTTTTTTTTCATTTACGTGAACCTTACTAGTTACTAGTACAATGTATTAATGTGTTCGTCTAGTGGCTCCTGCTTGAAGTGTGCAGTATTTATGTGGGTCGAGGTCAGAGATCAGTTCCTTCAAGCGTATTAGGAAAAATCTTGCATCTCGCAGTTTAGTTACCCGTAAACGTTTTTAGTGGCAAGAATACCCGGATTCCTATGAATCCCAGAGATTAGTCTGGATTTTGGTCTGAGATTCTTCTAGTTGACAAAAAAAAAAAAACAATGAATTAATGTTAAATCTGATCATATGCACACTTCCGATGTTTTCTTAAAGAAAAAGAGGGAGACAAAATATGTGGAACCCATTAATGTAATTAGAGGCTGTACTTTAGTGATCACATTACAACTATCAAAAGCAACCACATTATCTATGTCTTGTTCCCTGATAGCTCAGCTAGTATGCCTGTAAAGCATTTTAAGAACTTGCTTATTTGATTGTGCGGTTTTAGATTTAATACTTACCTTGATTCCAATATTTCACGCATTTACTTAGATAAGATAACATAAATAAATATAAACAACCAAATAATCGCTCTACAAAATTTAATCTACATATTTTGTCTCAATTCATATATATATTTTTAACTTCTTAAAAACCCAGATCCCAAACGATTGCTGAAACAGAGTGCTCAAACTCCGACTAAAGGCGCAATGATCTCAATAGAGAAGTTTCAGTTAGGTATTAAAAGTAGAAAATCTCTATCTTAATTTTATTGTTTTTTTTTTTGTTAAAGAATTTTATTCGTATATCAACATATAAGAACCAACATTATATGTGCACTAACTGACCATTTGGATTTCTACTACCAATAACATGTTTAGGGATGTGTATTCTTCCACCTAGGATTCAATAATAGAATAACTAATGACGTGAAAGAAAAAAGAGTTTCATGAATTTCGCCAAAGTGTGTAATGATTTGTATTTTGCATACAAAATTTAGTGGCACACCAAGAATATAAACCGGTGGGGGCCACATTGTTTTTATGTTCATCACCATCTTTATGTTTCACCTTTTATTTTTATTTTTCGTAATACACATTTTATTAAAAATGTCACTTATTGATTTAACATTTTTACCAAAAAAAAAATGTCACTTCTTTTGACATTGTTAGATGTTCTCGATAGCATAATTGGACACGGAGTGGATATCAAAATTTGCTAGATCCGAAGAACAACTAAGTGACTAACCATATACATATTTGTCAAAAAAAAGGTATGATTCAAAATAATAATATAATGTTTTTAAAAGTTATTATTATATCACAAAACAAAATAAAATAAAATACCATATTAAAAACATTAAATTTATTTTCACAAACATTTGAGAATATATTTATTAATCATATAGACTTTGATTCTTTTTTTTTTCTTTTTGGTGAAGTTTGAGTCATTTTCTATTTATTATATAATAAACATAAATATTATACCTATATGTTTTAAAATATATATATTAAAGCGGATCAAGACCAGATCCAAATTCCTGATTTTTAAATCAAAATATCTAGATCTTAAATTGGTCAACAATCATTGTTTTTTACTCAATCAAGTATATATTATGATTTTTTTTATATCTAATTGATTAGTTATTGTTTAGGACCATATAATGGGACTCTCTTTTTTTTTGGTCAAATAATGGGACTCTCTAGAATTGCCTAGTCCTATGGCGGAGAGCTTAACAAATACTCTCATTTCTTGTTGATTTCGTAATATATTCGTTTGATTTTTTTTCTCTGTATCTAATCTATGACTTTTCAATTAAATATCCGATCTGCTTCTTAAAATTTTAGAATTTGGATAGAAAGTTTATATATATATATATATATATATATATATATAATGGTATTATATTTACATATGTAATACTTGAACGTCTATCCATCTTTCAAGTTTTAGTAATGATATCCGTTCTTAACGACCATTTATATTTAATATTTGTTTTTCTTAGTAAATTTATGGTTGGTTATATTTTGTCATATCAAATCGAAGCGGTTATTAGAACATATTGAATAAACTAGATATTTTTCTCAATGATAACTAATTCTCATGTTTAAATTAAATTACTGAAGTTTTTGAAAATTTAATTTATATTATCTTTATTTTATAATAAGTGTTGTTGTAGAGTGATATTTTTTGTTTCACAAAAAGTGTCAATTTTATATATTTGATACTAAAATTTAAATAAGTTTTCAATTTTATCCAGACTCTTTTAGCTAATTAATTGGAGAATTTTTTTTTACAAATGTATTCATGTGAGGTATAGTAAAAAAACATTTATGTGTTAAAATTTCTAAAACGATAATTAAAACGAAAGAGTACTGCATTTTAGAATATTGCTTTTTTCCTTTAAAGATTTCAAGTTGGCCACCCAAGAAAATAGTAAAAGTGACACAGTAGTGAACCAATCAACAAAGAAAGATAAATTATGAAATGACATATTTATAATCAATGCTTCATCTCTGCTGCCATGTTTATAACCCATGCTTTCTAATTTCCACTGTCAAGTGTGATTTCTACTATGACATGGTTCGAGTTTTATAATTAATCAAAAAAGGTACAATATGTATATTCAATAACTCTTATAAAATTGTAAACACATGTGATACATGTAACTTAGTAAATTAAACTGCAATAAGATTAGATTCTCCCCTTTTTTTATTTTGTTTGGTTGCGTTACATTTATAATTAATGTAAATACATATAAGTTTAAATTTACATGTGCAATTACAATTACAATTAAATTTAACAACACACATGAATCAATACAGTTGCTCAACTTAGTCAGGCTGATTAAACAAACTAAATTTTGTAGAGGGTGATTATATTTTGGAGAAATATATTTAACGGTTAACCCAAGAAAATAATGTACGAAACCCATTTACACATTACTCGAACTATATACATTCATCAAGACAACTCGAGCAAAACATGTCATCAAATCATAGCAGATGCAGCCTGCAGGTTTATAAGTGGCAAAAGGCTCATCAGTCATATCATATCATATCACCAATTGCTTTTCAACTTGGCCAACTAGTGATTATAAGTCCTTCACAACCACCAACCCTCACATCATCCTTCACATCATGATCATTACCTCTCAACGTAGACATATAGTGTTTACATTTTCTTCTTGTTAATTTGAGTAATATATGATTAATTGATATTTTCCATATATAAGCCTATCTATTAGAGGATGATTATTAGTTTCGAGTAAGGGATTAAACAGATAAATACAACACGATTATTAATGGATCTTTACCCTATATAGGCATACCTATAAGGGCAACTCCAACTACACGGCATAACACCATATTTGGTGTGAGATCAACTCTAACGACACGGTATTTTGGACGGTAAAATCTGTTTTTTGGTGTTTTATGAACAGTGAATATGGTGTGACACTATTCACAACACCAAACATTAAATTTTTTTTTTTTTGTTTTTTATTAAATAATTATGATTAGTTTGTTGTTTATTTATTGATTAAATTTGTAACCAAAATGAACTCCCCTTGGAATGATGGAGATGATATAACATTAAGACCTTCTTCTTGAAATGCAGCGGTTCTATTAGCGTGGGTATTTGAAAATTTCTCAATACCTTTAAGGATAGGCCATACATGATCGAATTTGAATCCTTTCTTGTATTTGACATCTTGTGTTAATAACATCTTCGCCTAGTTTAACTGATAGGAGTAAAAATGTAAATAAATTAGCTAGAACAAAAAAATAATAAAGATATAGCAAGTATAAATAATCGAAGTATATATATATATATATACTTACAATGTCTTGCTCGGAAGCACCGCTAGGATTCTTATTTTCAATCTGGTTAACGCATCCCTTCAGCTTGGAGACTGCAGATGCAGAAAGAATTGTCGTCATTCGAGTTTGTAAAACTTCAACGGCTTAGATTGATTTGTATTTTTCTAAGATTGTGATAATTGATATATGACATGAAGTGACTACTCAATGCAACAGTTAGATTTTGCCAAAGAAATTCAACCACTTAGATCGATTTGCTTACACTATAAAATAGGTACCATGTTTGGCAAATAAGATGAATATCGCCATAATCTTCTATTTCTTCTGATACGAGATGAATTTCAACTACGGTAGTTCATCTTATATACCTCTTTCTTCTTCTTCTTCTTCTTCACCCTCAGATAATGATTATTACGATGATATAGAAAAGCAAGCAATATATCAAATTACCGCAAACAACAATTTTTTTATCACTCAAAACCTATTTAACTCAGAGGATTCCCATGGTGGATCTACTCCGGATCATATAGTAATCAACCGTGTCCGGAAAAATGATTCTCGCAATCTCTTCAATGATTACTTTGCTGATAATCCTTTGTTTCATGAAACGATGTTCCGATGAAGATTCCGGATGAATCGTCCTTTGTTTCTGTGTATTTATGATGCCATACAAAGACATGACAATTACTTTGTCCAACGAAGAGATGGTGCCGGTAAACTTGGGTTGTCTAGTTTGCAAAAAATAACTGCTGTATTTCGAATGTTGGCGTATGGTTTGCCGACGGATTCCACCGATGAGTATATCAAAATAGGGGAGTCTATAGCTATAGAAAGTTTGAAACGATTTTGTCGTGCTGTTGTCGAGGTGTTTACCAGCCGCTATCTTCGATCACCTGACGCTAAGGATGTTGCACGGCTACTCCACATTGGTGAACGTCGAGGATTTCCAAGTATGTTGGGTAGTTTAGATTGTATGCATTGGAAATGGAAAAACTGCCCAACATCTTGGGTAGGACAATATGATGGTCGTAGTGGATCGCCTACTATTATTCTAGAGGCCGTAGCCGATTATGATCTTTGGATTTAGCATGCATATTTTGGTCTACCAGGGTCTAACAATGACATAAATGTGCTAGAGGCGTCTCATCTTTTTGCTAATCTAGCTGAAGGAACTCCTCCACCCGCTAATTATGTTATTAATGGGAAAAATTATAATATGGGTTATTATCTAGCTGATGGTATATATCCAAAATGGTCAACTCTTGTTCAAACAATTCACGATCCACGTGGTCCCAAAAAGAAATTATTTGCAAAGAAGCAAGAAGCATGTAGAAAAGACGTGGAACATGCATTTGGAGTATTGCAGTCAAGATTTGCAATTGTGGCTGGACCAACACGCTTTTGGAGTAAGAAAGTATTACATGATATAATGACAACTTGTATCATAATGCATAATATGATCATAGAGGATGAACGTGATATTGATGCAACAATTGAARAAAGAACCGAAGTCTCAGTCGTAGAAGTTGAGTTGGCGGGTGACGATGATGCTCGATTTTATGAATTCTTGGCTCGACAAAAAAAAATCAAGGACTGGAAAGCTYATWTTGAAYTTCGAAATGCATTAATTGAACACTTATGGTCAGAATATACTAATTCTGAGAATTAGTACGATGTGATTTATTTTTAATTATTTTTAGTTTTATCGATTGTAATTGTATATTTAACTTATAATTAATCAGTTATAAGAATGATTAGTATTTATCAAAACTATTAAAACATAAAAAGAATCTTAATTTAATAATATGATAATAAATAATATTCTTTTTAGTGTGAGATTTGGTGTTGTGGTTGGAGAAGTGGAACACCAAATTTGATGTTATTTCAACACCAAATTTGGTGTGATCCTTGAAGTTGCTCTAAGAGCGTACAAGTGTTATTTTGAGTAAGGGATTAATACGATATGGGGCCTAATTGGTTGTAACTGTAGATTTAGAATTTTTGCTGTAGAATTTGATCTGTAGATTTTTTTGGGTAGCTTTAGAATTTAGACTGTAGAATCAACTTTCCATAATAAATAGTTTGCAGAACCAACCTTCCATAATTTTTCAAAGACCAAAATTTATAGCTTTAGGTTTTTAGCTTTCTACAGCAAACAAAACTAAAAAAAGGAAACAAAAATAAAAGTAGTTTTAGTTTTGAAAAAAAAATATGTAAAGCGTGATTGCTTTGAATTTAGAGATTTATATCCAAATATGGCTGTAGGAAGGTTTCAAAGCAACAACCAATCACCCCCATGATCAATGGATCATTAACGTATCCGTGTTATAATTATGAAATTTAATAGAATTGAAATTCAATATCAGTTCGCTGTTATTTAGTCAATGACTCTAAATCATGTCTTAAATTTTTGTATTATTGGATCTTATATTTGTAAATTATGTTTAATATATTTTAAATTTTGGTATTATTCAATTAGAATTTCAAATATCTCATTAAAATTCAGTACTATTCAAAACTAAATAACTTAATTTTTTGTATATTGAATCATTTGAATAATATTCTGGAATTTCATGAGTAAATGATTAGAAACAAAATCCAAAATATATTGCACGGATTTTAGAATTCAGACACATGAATTTTAAGAATAATATTATATTTTAATTTTTAAAGATTGTAAAACCTATAGAATTAACTTTAAATCTATGATTGAATAACACTCCAATAATAATGTTTTTGAATTAATGAATATTGACTATTATATTATACATTGTCATACTTCAACACTTTAGTTATTAACCTTCATATCAGAATAAATCGGATGATATATATATATATATATATATATATATATATTTAAAAACAAAAAGTGTTATTGGTTACTGTTTTAAAAGATGAGTTATGGGGATAATATCTAGTTCTGTCAAGCGGACTGACCTGCGATTCGCAACCTGCCAATCCGCAGGTTTTGACAATATTTTACTAATCCAAATCCGTCTCGCATAAGTATCCGATTTTTTTCAACAAACCCGCATCCGTCCCACATTATCCCGCGGATCCCATGGGTTACCCACCAAAACCAAAAATGGCCCGCGGAGTCCGTGGGATTCAACCCGCTAATCCGTAAAAATTTTTAATTCGTCCTGCAAAATCTGCAAGAAAGTGGTTTCATTTTGGTGATCCCAAACCCGTTCTGCAGCACATCAAAATCCGTGGAATCCGTGGATACGAATCAAAATTGACAGGCCTAATAGAATCCCAGAAAAAAAAGCAAAATTTACAAAACTCCAAAATTTCTAGTTTAAATATCTTAAATAATATATTTTATTTACTCTTACCGCATATAAGTGAAGGTTAGAGCGTCCTATTATTGTTCAACATAACCTTTAACAAACATGACATTGGTTTTTAAAATTTTTAAAATCGAACTAGTACATTTAAAATAAAATTGTTATATTACGTGCAACTGAATTAACTAATCTAATGAATTACAGAACTATACGAACTAGATATTCTCTTAAACATAGTCACCTAGGTTTGTACTCACATTGTAATTAGCGCGAATTTTTAAAACAAGTTTTGATATTTTAGTTAAATAAAACAATTGTTGTGTGTAATTTTAGTCAATATTAAATAATATCTAAAAACATTTATCTAGTTAAAATATTTTATCGTATTTTTAATTTTTAAGTCAATTAAGATATCTATGATATAATAAATTTAAAATACTCTTACTTTCTTCTTAAATTTAAATTTGTTCATATCTTAATTTTTGATTAAGTTAAATATTATAAATATTTTGATTGTTTATCAAGTTTAAATATATAAAATATTAGTTGGTATAAATATGCGGTTCAACCACAAAAATAAATTAAACAAAATAAAAACTTTTAAATTTTTAGACGTTTGTTAAGTCAGATTTCATACTTATAAAATTTTTCATCATTTTGGTCTTTTTTATAAGATGTTTCTCAACGACCAATTATCTCATAGCCAATATGGAACTTTTAACACACGCTCATTTCTTAAATACATTGAGTAATTTATTTAAAATTTGAATCATAAAAAATTAAATACTAAAAAACTACTTTTTAATATATGGATGATGTGATTATTATTATTTTTTTAAAAATTTTAAAATAGGATCACCCAAAGATATGAGAAAAAAACATACTGATTAAAAATAATTAATAGGTATATAACTTGATATCAAATGTTTCTTGTTCAATTTGATTGGCTATAGAAAATTTTCTAAAATTTTTTATTATATAAAAATATATATATTTTTTGGAATATTAAAAAAAATAATCATTAGATTTATGTTTAATCATTAAATTAGACATTTTCCCCTTAATAAATCTTCTTTTTTTGTTCTTTTAATACAATTTTTTCAATAACATTTTATGTATATGGTAACAATTCCTAGCTAGTCATTTATGCACATTCTCTTAAACCATAGTCTTAGTTTTGTTGCTTTTTATGCACATTCTCTTAAAATAGTAAACAATCTAGTACTACCCAGCCGTTTATAAAGACAATATCAAAAATTATTAATAGTTTAATATCAATATCCCCTATATATTAATTGAGAATCATTTTAATAAAATAACCTTAATGATTACAATACTGTCATGATGACGTGTCGTCGCCATAATGATTTTCAAAGAATATATTTTATAGGACATTAAATACTAGACTAATTACATAATATGTCATTAGATCAATCATATATAAACTGTCTTTATTTAAAAGATTATAATCTTACCTAAATTAGTTTTGTTTATTTATGGAAAATCGAATAAGTAAATATTCCATAAAATTTTAACTGATTTTATTGTTTCCTAAATTTTATTTTAAAAAAGATATTGTTTTAACTAAATAATTAATTAGTAACATAAATATATAAAAACTTTAATTTTAGATTTCAATTATTTATACAATAATATACTATTAAAATATTTAGAAATTTTTATTTTTTTAATAATTTTTTAAAAATTATTATTAATATCTTATCCTGTGTTATACGCGGGAATCATCTAGTCTTTTTTTTTTATTCTTGCTGCTATTTATGCACACTCTTTGTTTGGAGTGAAGTATATGAAACAAGAAAGAAAAAAGAAAAAAAAAACATTTTTCGCTGAGCAATAACTGTGTCCAACGAAATTTTGTTGAGGAGAAGTTAAATCACTTCAACGTGTTTTCCATTATAGTTTACAATAGTCAATTTAGTAATTAAGTCTTAGTATAGAAAAAAACAACATTCAGATGGTGGATTTAACGTGGCTCCTATGAAGTATGAACATTTATTTGGTCACGGATTCTCCAACAACAGTGCCATGAACTATTCTGTTTAGCCTTTTTCTTATTGTTGTATAGACACATTTTAGTAAGAGAATATATTCAGTGCCGGTCCCGTAATATTTGGGACCTTATACAAAAGAAAAACTGAGGCTCTTCAAAATAAATAATAAACTGGTATTTTTATTCTAATTGTAGAGCCTTCAGGTTTTTTTTCACCCACAGTAAAACAAATTGCTATTTTTTATTTTATAAAATGAACTCAAATCTTTTCATCCATGTCAAAAATATCTATTAAAATAAGCTTTAAAATTTTATTTATTAGATTTTTTTCTACAAAATGAGCCTAGAAAATTAGAGGTCCGATACCTATATTTCTTAGGTATCTATTCAGGGTCGGACCTGAATCTATTGAAGGAGTGGAACACATACCTGAATATATGATGGGATTTTGCATGGCATAGCTCACTTCAAAATCTTTTTGTTTTTATAATCCAATATCATATTTCGATTTTTATGTAGTAAAATAACAATTTTTTGTTGTTTGCTCATCACTCTTTAATCATTCTTAAAATCTCATAGGCGACATAACTACTTATTAAATTTATTTCGAATTGACAAAAATTTAATTGATTTTAAAAACAAATTTGACTTAGTATGGATGTCTACCGATATGTGTGGGACATTCACGTCTACTGATATAAGATTTTTTAGGTCGTTAACAATCAGATTTTAGGTATTTGAGACTCCGGTCTCCCGGATACAATTAAGTATCATTGGTACAACTGGATAAGACTAATACCAATTGTATCAGTTGGTACAACCTGAGATATATTTTTGGGGTTTTAATTAAAGTGAGGGGCAAATCCTATAAACGCGTATGCTTTGACTTTCAGTTCCTAAGATACTGAATATCATTAAATATTTGGGCTTAGTAATTTGGGCTAGGCCTTTATACTATATGGGCCGGTGTTGCTAATTATTGCACCTCTCACAAAGACGCGAGCAGTTTCAGAACAAAAGGAACTGAGATATTTTTTTCAGTAGAGAGAGCTTTTGAACACACGGAGAAACCATGGCGGGAATCGATACGCAGAAGCAGCTTCTCTCTCTGATCCGCGATTTCACCTCTGAACGATCTCGTGGAGGTTAGATCTTCATACATTTTTGTACATTTCGTTTTCAGGAGATGAAGAAGAAGAAGAAATCGGAAGGTGTTTAGTAGAAATTGAACCAAATCGAACAGATTCTGGAGAAGATGATATGCGTTTTTGGTTATTTGGAGTTTTAGGCGTTAATTTTATGCGATTTCGATCTACATAGTCACTGTAATCGGAGAAATATTGTTCTGATTGTTTGGTGATTTTTCTCGTTAAGAACAAAGAGTTGTTGGATTGAAGAAACGGATCGAGATTCTACAATCGGAAGTTGAAGCAGCGAATTCAGAAGTTGAGAATGCGAAACGTATCAAAGAAGTTGCGGAAGAGGAGCTTAATGGTTACGAAGTTGAATTGTCTTTGAACGATGCTATGATTCAGTCTCTGGAGGTTTCGATTTTGTTTAGATTTACGTGGTTTGTGGGATGGTTGAGAAGTTTTTGGTGTCTAATGAGATCGAAACTGTATTTTTTTATATATCAGGCAAGGATTGGTCTTCTTCAGGATGAAGTTTCTACTGTTGGCAGTGAAGTGGAGTCTCTTAAGGTTTTCCTTACTGTTTGTTTAAGTTTTTTAAGTGCTTATGGTTGGTTGGTTAATTTCTCCGTTTGGTATTCTGGAATTTTTGTGGATGACTTGATGGTTGTCAAAATAAAGAACAAGGAAGGATTACTCAGGTGATTTTGATCTTTCTAACGTCTTAATTAGTTCTACTTCTTGATATAAACATAGGTTATCTTTTGTAATTGCTTAATCTCTTTGTGATATACAGAGATCAGTTTATAAGCCAAATGGAAGAACTGAACAAGAATTTAAGGTTAACTTTGATTCTATGTCTTTTTAATCTTTCTGCTGATGCAACACATCTAAGTTGCTTGGTTGGTAATAGGGAGTTCCATAAAACAGTAGATTCGAGTTTGAGCAATGATTATAGTACTGGCATAACAGCAAGTGAGTATCTAAAGTTTGCAGTTTACTCTTGTTGTCTGATTTTTCACTGTTTATTAAGAGATTATGGCTTCCGGATATGTTTCATAATAGCAGATGTCAAAGCTTTTGAGGATGATTACGGAGCTAATTCAGAAGCTATTAAGAATATGCTATCTGATGTAAATTCTCAATTAGCAAAAGAGCAAGAAGGATACCTGGCTGAGCAGAAGATACAAGAACAGGTAATGGACCAGGACCAAGATGCTTGAATGTTATTACTTTGCTGCTCCAAATACCTTTTCTAGTTTATCCAGTCCCTGTTTTTCAGATTCTGTTTATCCATTCTATGAAGAGAACAAATGGGATTGATATCGGTTTTTGTATATGTAGCTGCAGAAGGAGCTTGATGAGTATGAGAAGAAAATGTCACTCATGGAGGCCATAACAGACAAAACAAATTCAGTTCAAGTTCTTGCTAGATATCCCTAATTCCGCTAGCTAGTGAAGCATGATTTATAAACTGATAATTACGGCCGCAGTAATCATTTATCACATTTACACCAACTAATTCTGTTCTTTTTGAGACGGCCTGTACTCTGTAGCCAGCCATTCTTTAGCTAGGATATAAAAGCAAGCCAGTGCTTGTACTTTTCATTTTGACTTGCCATAAAAGAATAGTTTCCTTGACACAAAACAAGCAGACTTCTGAGGTTGAACAGATATTGGCTTCACTCGGGGAGGAGCTGCAAAAGAGATGCCGATGCCAACAGTGCCAAGCAGAAAATTTGGAAGTCTTGAGCTCACTTCTTCAGGGAGATCAAGTATGTTGACCCTTACAAACTATTTTTCTCATTTCTATATAACCTTTTCGAAATGCCCTGGAACCAAATGCATTAATATTTGTATGTTATGGGCTTATATGGAATGCTGACATACAATCTGATGTATCCGTGTTCAGATATCACTCTAGTTGTACTAACACTTATTTGCTATCAACCATATTACAGAAACCAATAAACCTTAACCAAAAATCTCAATAGTGAGAAAAATAGAAAGCATCAATCACATATAGACCTACCTGATTTCTGCTAGACAGGTTTTGAAGCAGCTAGTCTCTAGTTCAGGCTCATAAATAGACTTTTGTAGCCTTATTGACTTGTGTAGCTACCCAAACACATGTCTACATACTTTCAGGATGAGAATTCCAGCTAAAACGAAGCAGAACCTATATCTGTATAGGAGTAACTTTTGAATTTTTGGCACTTCGACTTGTACATTTTTATATATTAATGAAGCGACTGATGATGATCAGAGAACCGGCTCTCACTTGGCTTTAAAAGCGAAAAATCTGTCAGCATGACTAGATTGCATTGTCAAATTTCTCGTTACAGTAAATTGAGCTCGTAGTTTCTCATATATTTTTTTCTATATGTTTTGATGTGTTCAATATTGTTTTTATTTTGCAGGATATGGAAGTGTTGTAGTTAAAGCCAATCTCGTTTGTAGTTAAAGATGGTAAAAGACATTTACTTTCCCTCTGTAAGGATCTAAGAAACCACTTGTCTAGAAATTTTACTAAATGCGCAATGATGAAGCAAACAATACTAGTCCCTAGCTAGTGTCTTCAACACTGATCATGTTCTTTGGTTTTAAAAGGTATAGACCCAATGAACTACAAGATTCTTATTAGGTTATTTGAAGACAAAAGAAGGAACATACAATTATAGAACATATTTGGTGTGATTCATCAATGGCAACAAATGATTGATAGAATGGAGTTTTTCTATTCACCACGAGAAACAAACCAGAATGGTTACTTACTTTTAACATCCTCGAAGCATCAAGAATTTGGTATTTAACTGTTAAATACTTTCAATTCAAGACCAAGATGAATGAAAGTTAGACGTTAAAAATATAAGAATCTTTTTCAAGATTTTTAAAAATTAGTTTATATTTCGTGTCATGCACGGGATAACCTTTTTTAAATCAATGTTGAGAAATTTGATTATCAAAAATAATCGGTTGTGAAAGTGACACGATGTCAATAGGAGTATGAGTTACTCACGTATAAGAATCAGAGTTATTCACATATTCATAATTCTATATCAAAGTACTCATACGATCAAGTTTTAACCCAATAAACTTAAATCGTAAGTGCACTGTAAAGTGCGCGGTAGTATATACGACATCGAATCTATAAGGATCAAGGTTAAATTAAAATTTTGCGAGAGTAGTTTCAAGCTAAAATTATCAAATTGGTTTTTTTATTTTTTTATTTTTTAAGTTATTATAAAAGACTGAAAAAGAAAGACAAACAATTAAAAAGGTATAATAAAAAACATTGGGTCATGGCTATTGATTAAGCATCGTTCTTGAACATGAAACAAAAAACCAAAACCATACATAATTTCAGATGAGTTCCTGCTCTAAACATCTTTTTTACCCCTTGTGAACGTTTTCGATCCTTTTTGCTCCAAACTTTATTTTTGCCATTGTAGCACTAGAAATGACACAAAACCAACTTGAAGAACTCTAGAAACATCTAAGATGCCTAAACTCAACAAAAGATTAAAAATATAACGAAAAACAAAGAATCAAAAGCGCTAAAAACGTAACACATCAAGTATGCAGACTTATAAAATTTGGTTATTACGTAACCGAAATATATATAAAATATTGTGGTTTATAATGTATCAAATAATTTTTTTAATAAAATTATAGCAGTCAAAATATAGTAATCTATTTGATGTGTTTTATATTTACGACTATTATAAATAATATTAAATATTTACAAAATAATGTTAAAATATATATGAAAATTTTATATACATATATAATATAATTCCATTAAAAATATTTAAATGGTAAAACATTTCTAATGGGATTGTATTAAATATATGACATATTTTAATATTATTCATTTGTAAATTTAATTTTATTTGTAATTCTAATATTATTTTTGATAACAATTAACATATTTTAGATGAAATTATATTTCAAAAATAAAATTATTAAGCATGTATTTGGAGATTTTTTAAAAATTGATTTTATTGTTGTTAATTTTATCTATTTTTGAAAAGTTTTAGTCAAGATATGTTTTTGCATTGATAGAAGATAAACAAGTGTAAGTAAAGATAAGATTAGAATACTTAAACAATTTTACTCCAATGACTTCTTAATTATTTATTTAATTATTTATTGGATGGTTAGCTAAAATAACCTATATTTTTAAATTTTATTATTAAAACGACCTTAATATTTAGATATTATTGAAACAACCTAATTCTGTTTTGAATGGCCGTTTTACCCTCAATTCGTTTAATGACTGAAAAAGTAATAACGAAAATGCCATTAATGAATTTCTGCCACGTCAGCGCGCGAAAACTTAAATTTATCAGAGCTATGACGGTAGACTTAAGAGCTCGGACGGCAAACTGTACCAGAGAATGACAGTAGACTTCTGTTTTATATGAAGTGGTAGACTTACTTGGAAAAGTCTACCAGTTTTGACGGTAGACTTATATTAAACGAAACAGTAGATTTTAGTTAAAATGTAACGGTAGCCTTTGACTTTGTCAGTTATGGTAGATTTATGCGGATAAGTCTACCATAGTTACGGTAGAGTTTAATTGGAAGACATAGTAGACTTACGTTTTCATGTTACAGTAGATATTATTTTCTATGTAACGGTAGACTTATATATTGTTTAACGGTAGATTTTTTAACCAATGTTGAATTGTTGACTTTTTTTGGTAGACTTAAGTGACTTCGATGGTAGATTTTGTAACCCGTGGTAGATTTATCTTGTTATTTATGGTAGACTTTCTGGTCAGTTGGTTATTGTAGACTTTTGCCTCACACGGTAGTTTTATTCTGTTTTGGTAGGCTTTGTTCACATAGTGGAAGACTTAATTTGGTAGATTTCCAGAATTTTGGTAGACTTTATATTCCCGATGGAGTAGAATTTAATTTGTATTACGATAGATTTGTATACCTCCCCATGGTGGTAGACTTTGTTACCTCCCATGGTGGTAGACTTTTTAACCTCCCATGGTGGTAGACTTTTTACTTCCCATGATGGTAAACTTTTTGTACCTTTAGTACTTTTCAGCTTTGAATCCAAAATTTGGATTCCTTACAACTCATGAATCTTCCAAGCCTTTCCTCAACAAACTTGTTTGTGTGTTTTACAATCATGTTATGCATCAGTCTTATCCGATTACTTAATAGAAGTCAATCAGTTTCATCTGTGTGTTTACTATCATTGTGTTTACTTGAACTTTTTGTACCTTTAGTACTATTATACTTAGAACTTTTACATTCACCATCTAAGAGTCATTAATGTTCTTTACATCTAAAGAGTTTAGGGTCTAGGGTTTATAAGCCATTGTAGTCTCGTCAGTCATCAAAAGACTAACATAAGTAAGTTTTACTGGAATTGTCTTCGGTAGACTTAGATGTTAGGTGTTTATTTGAACTTTTTGTACTTTAATACTTAGAACTTTTTCATCCAACAACTAAAGAGTCATTAAGATTACATAGAAATACCAAATAATCATTGCAATACATAACATATTTATTTACTTAAACAAACAAATATACATCACCCACTATGAACCCATCATTCTCATACTCATCCCCAACTACAAAACAAATATACGGATCACATATCATGGACCAAAAATAGCCTGAATCTAAGTGCAAAAGTCTAGAAAAATATCGCACTGATTCAAACCCAAAGTGAGAGTGTGGAACTCAAAGCTTAATATACAGAGACCATGAAGTCTAAAGGAACATAACAAGGAAATATTGCCACGTATAAATCAAGGATCTACATGAGACAACAAAGATATAAACAAGAAATGGTAGAAGTCTACCATGATTCAAGTCTACCGAGTCGTTATTAAAACTCTACCGTTTCTTTATTAAACTCTGCCGTTTCTTTATTAAACTTTATCATAACATACAGTTAAGTCTACCATAACTGATTTTTATTAAACTCTACCATAACATACAGTAAAGTCTACCACTAGTTTTAATCTTATTTTCCGTGCTTAGCGCACAGCGCAATTTCCCCCATCATCCAGTCCATGTCTCTTCCACCATTGTCAGATCTACCAGAAGTATCCTGAGGTTTGATGAAAGATCCCTACCAAGTTTTGAATTTTAACACCAGAAATCAATTAACTAAGCAACCAATAAAAAGTGTAATCTTAAGGAAGATAATAAGATCCCTAGATCTTTTTACTCAAAAAAGAAAAAAAAAAAGCTTAGTTCTCAGTTTCGGAAAAACTCATCAAAAAGACAAACATGTAAGTCTACCATAACATATAGTAAAGTTTACCGTAACCACTACAAGAAAACTGACGATTTGCGATGGTAATTTGCGATGGCAACAAGCTGTCGCAAAAGTGCATAATGAAACTAGTAATGACATTGGCGACTAACTAAAACCATCGTAAATTTGCAAGGGAAAATTGCCGTCGCAAATTTGCGAGGGATCTGCAATACAATTTGCGATGAATCAGCGATGACGAACATACGTCGCAAAAGCATGCTTATTGACATCATACACACGCAAATTTGCGACATCTTCAGCGATGCATTTCGAGGAATAAGCGATGACAATATACCCTCGCAAATCCATAGCTTTGCGATGAGATTGCGATGGAATGTTTTGCAAGTAGTCTACGTGCTTAAATAACAAATACCTAATAATTGCGAGAAACTAGTTTCCGCCGCAAATATTTCGCAAATTCGCACACCTTGTAGCAAATCCGCCGAAATATTTTCTCTATTCATCATCGGTTTGAAGAGTTTTACAACAATTCAAAAACATATTCTACAAGAGAAAAAAAAATCTGAGTGTGTTAGTAAAAAATATGTCGCCTCAGCACGAAGTTTATGAAAGTGGATGTATAATAGAAAAGATCCGGAGACGAGGGAAGTGACGAAGGAGTATCGTGTCGGGTTGCGAGCATTCATCCACCAGGCCACTAACAATCCATATGCGACGTGACTAACATATTCTTCCCCGTAACGTCAAGAACAATCAATATTTGGAAATTGATATTGTGAAGATGCATCTGCATAATGAGGATTTATGCCGAACTATTATGTCTGGTTTTCACATGGAGAGGGTTTTAGTCTTGGTGCAGGAAGTAGTGACGGGTGATGGTGTAGATCAACCTAGTTATACGCTAATTATAACTACGACCAAAACATGTTTGAAAATTATGAAGAGTCTCATCCAGAAAAATAGGTATCATGATATGGTTGCGATGCATTTCATGAATCTATTCTGCATTTGTTGATGAAAATAGGAAGAACCTAACGTTGACAACAGTTTTATGATATGTTAGACTCGCAAATCAACCTATCTATGAGGGGTGTGAGAGGATTATCTAAACGTCACCTGGCATCTAGGATGATGACAATTAAAAGTGATAATAACCTAACTGAGAATTGCATGGATGAATGGGCTGAATTATTTAAAGAGTATTTGCCAAAAGATAATATTTCTCCGAGAGTTACTACGAAATACATAAATTGGTCATGGTCTGGGTTACCATCAGAAATGATTGACGTGGCATTGATAATTGTATGCTTTTTGAAAGACGATGATAAGCTGCGGAATGTCAATTTTGTGGGAAGCCGAGATATCAACCAACTACTAGAAGCGACCCGTGTCCCATACCAACGGTACTTGTCAATCACTGATGGGACAAACGGTTATACCAATCGAAAGGACATCGGCGGCAACGAGATGGCATGCACAACATACAACGTAGGATGGGGAGGTTAGGCATCGCCGATGCAAAGGCGTGGAAACACTTTCGACGTTAACTCGAGTTTGCTAACGAGTGTAAATGTCTATCTTCGCTTACGCATCGATGGTTTTATTCCATTTGGTTTGTCTGGGAGACAATATTCTATGGCTCTGTCATATTGACGCCATACACCTTCTCCATGAAATGTGCATGCAAAGAGAATTCTTGTTTATGAGTATTCTGCTGTCAGTCCAAGCATCCAAAGCTATCTCGATGTATTTCAACCTTTGATTCACGAGTAAACATTGTGTATACTTGTGTACTGACTTTGATTATTCACAACAAAGAAATTTCAAAATGCAGTAGTATTATGGACCATTAGTGACTTTCCCACGCATGTTATCTGACCGACCAGCTATCTTGTCCATATTGTAGATATCAAGCTTTTCAATTCAAAACATGGAAGGAAACCATGCTGGTTTGATCATCGCCGTGCTTTCCCTTGCATCATTCTATGAAAGAACAAAAAACTATTCAAGAAGAACAAAGTTGTGCGTTGTTCCCCCGCTGTATATGTCGAAAATATTGTTGAGATGATTGATTACATGCGCAGAAACATGTACACGTAAGCAATTGGCACACTCGCAAACATGCCTGACGGATATGGGAGTTGTCACAATTCAAAAAGAGTATCTTCCGGGAGCTTCCATATGAAAGATCACCTATTACGACAACCTGTGATGCACATCGAGAAAAACTTTTTGATAACATCATGAATACGATTTTGAATGTGCAGGAATGGGCAAGAGTAAAGACAATTTCAAATCAAGGTTGACTTGGCTGAAATATGGAAGAAGCGAAGTCGCATATTACAAGGAAAAATTACCTATTCCGATCTTTGTCCGAATGCAAAACAAACGCTGTTGACGGGCTGCTTCAAGTAAAATTTCCTGATGGGTATGTGTCCAAATTCTCAAGATGTATGAGAATGGGAAAAAATTACTGGTATGAAGAGCCACGATTGTCATGTATTCATGCAATGCTATTACCGGCATTACTAACTTTTTTGACACCGCCCACGAAGCAATCAGGGTAAAATAGTAGTAAAATTTTAATTAGTCTTGTCCCATTAATTAATTATATATGAGTTTAATACTAATAAACCATACATCAATTTTCAGGCATTGGAGCATTTTTAGATCTATGCACACGAACACTTACGAGGAGGACATAATGTAATTACACAATAATATCCCAGTTTATTGTGTAACTTAAAAAATATTTCCACCATCATTTTTGACGTGATGGAACATCTTCCGATCCACCTACCACGAAGCAGCTCTTGGAGGTCCCTGCAATTTCGATGGATGTACCCGCTCGAGCGATTTATTGGACATCTAAAAAGAAAGGTAAAAATCTGGCAAAGTGGAAGGATCGATCGTTGCAGGAAGACCGAGGAAACCACTCACTTCACGTCATACTTATTTCAACCGTCAGAACAAAAACCCGTATTAGACGATATGACGATGGAGGGGTGCACCAACATATAACGTTGAGGTCCCAGATATCTTCGCCCAAATGGAGACTTGGTGGGAAGTTGAAAGAAGTGGTGGGAAGACCACAAATATTTCAGCTGCTCACAATTTTATATCAGAAATTGTGAGGAGACAGCAGCTGAGAGGTATAATTTCATTAATTTTATATTTTAATATAAATCTTACAAGAGATATATGGTTTTGGTTACAAATTTTTTTTTCTATAGTGAATTCGACAGGCAAATGCGAGAAGCCTTCCCCGATTTAGAAGAAAAAGAGTAATGAGACATAAAGAACGTGATTGGTGATGGTTAAAATACTATGTAAGTTTTGAACAACAACTATATATATTAAGTTTTTTAAAAAAAATTAAGTAACATAATTTCTTAAATATCAGATAGGTTATGAATGGACAGCAAACCATCCCTTGCCTCTCTCCTTTACACGAGATTGTTCAAGAACCAACAAGATCACTACGCCTCCAATGTACTTCCCTCGAGGTTACACTTTTCACACGCACGAGCATGGCTCCAAGAGGTCAACCGAAATTGGAATTCACGCGAAAATGACTTCTACGGTATTTGCACAAATTACGGAAGATCATATCCAGGAATTATCGGGTTGAAATGCATTTTGTTCAAATGTCATCGGTATGATCCAATGGTCGGTCGAGGTCTTCGCACAAACTCGTTAGTAACCTGATGTCAATGCCAGCAAAATTTTTTCAAATTTGAACTGCTCATCCTAGATGTCAAGCGTAACAAGTGTTTCATTCCATATCCTGATAAGGGAAAGACGAGAGACGGGTTATCTGTGGTAAAAGTGAATCCGAGAGGTCTAATACTCTGAGAAGCGATGATGTGGCTTTGCAACAAGAAAGATCAGCGTAAGTCTCCGTGGTAATCGAATCAACGTAAGATATATTACATGTCGATCCACAAAAAGTAGAAGAAGAGATGATCATGGATGAGACGTAAAGATCCGAATGTGACGCTGCTCGAGGAGACTGACGACTTAATGAGAAGAAACTGATTGCGATAAGTGAAAACTCCCATGTATCTGAAATGAATCTGATTAAATGTATGTAGATGCTGATGTATAATTTGCAGATTACAATTTTTTTTTTGTTTTTTCCCTGACTTTGCGAGGCCGCAAGCCGCGCAATGTCTAATTTTTTTATTGGTTTCGTTACTGACTCTTTTAATTATTTGGAAATAACTTTGAGGAATTGCATGGATCCATCGCAAATCCTCGCAAAGTTTGCATGAATTTCGAGGGCTCCTCGCAAGCCGTCGCAATATCTATTTTTTTGCTCGCTTACTAAACTTTTAATTATTTGGAAATAACTTCATGAGGTCGATGGATCCATCGCAAATCCTCGCAAAGTCTATTAAAATATTTCATGAGGGATTTGCGAGGCTCCTCGCTATGCCGCAATGTCTAATTTTTTTATTCGTTTCAGTTACTAAACTTTTAATTATTTGGAAATAACATCATGGGCATGGATCCATCTCACCCTCGCAGTGGAAACCAAAACCCTAGTTATGCCATGGAATCAAGGATGGATTACGTAGGTAATTTTATTACCCTTCTTCCCCAGATCGTGAAACTTAGACACAAAAAAAAACGAAAATCCTCCTCCGCGACTAAAGCCTTCCTCCGGCGAAGCCTCCTCCGCCGCCGCCGTTCACTGAGGTAACTTCTTCGGGTTAGATTGTTAGATTAGGTTGTGTTAGATTAGGTTTTGTTAATTGTTAGATTAGGTTTTGTTAATTGTAAGATTAGGTTTTGTTAATTGTTAGATTATGTTGATTTAATTGTTAGATTAGCTTAAATTTTAGGTTATTTGTTAGATTTTTAGAATAATTTGTTGAATAATTTGTTAGATTTTTAGATTAGGTTTTATAATGTGTTAAATTATAGATGGTTAATTTGTTATAATTTTAGATTAATCTGATAAATTAAGTGTTATAATTTTTGATTAATTTGATAAATTAAGTGTTATAATTTTAGATTAATTTTAAATTATAGTTGGTTAATTTGTTACAATTTCCAAATTATTTTTTACCATGGATTTGAATATGATTTTTTCATGAATTTAAAAAAGTTTAGAATTTTTGATTTTGATAATTTTTAAATTTGAAAATAGTTTTAAATTAAGTATATCAATTAGTATTATGTATTTAGGATTTCAATTTACTAATACTTTATGATCAATCGTTTTTATGTGGGATTTCAATTATGATATTATGTGCATTAATTTGAGAATTATTATAATTGATTTTAGATTTTAGGATTTTAATAGGATTTTTTCATGAATTTAAAAATTTTACAATTTTTGTTTTTTTTTAAATTTGAAAATAGATTTTATGCTTTGAAAATGTAATTAATAACAAGTTTTATTAATTAAAAAGTTTAGATTTGTAATTTTATTTTATTAATGTTTTCCAATTTTTTTTTTGCATTTTTCTAACGACACACTCGTATATCTTGAAGTCACGCCTACCTTTACTTACCACGGGCCACATATTCCATAGAGTCATCATCATTCACCGCTCCAGCTATGTTTAAAGACAATATCACAACATATCGCCTCCATCTACACAAGACACGATGATCGACGCGAGCATGATCGGGTCATACGGCGCTTCGATCAGCCCGATCGCTACCACATCTTCATCCGCCTCGTGACTTTATGGTAATTTCTTTTAATTTTTTAATTTTTTAATTTTATGTTTTTTAAAAGTATTTTCATTGTTAAATTTTTTTTTTTAATATTTCAGTTTAAAGACGATGATGTATGTAAGTGTATAGATTTTGAAAGAGATTTCAAAGAACCTCATGCTAATTGGATAGCATCAAAATATGTGTGTCAGTTCTGAGACATTTTCCGTAAGTTTTAAAATTTTATTTATTTTAAAGTCTTAATTTTATTTTTTATCATCATAACATTTTTTTTTGAGCAATCTTATCACTGATTCAGTGATTACATCGCGGTTCGCAAAGAATTTGAGGACAAGCTCGCGACGCAGTGATGGATAAGAGGAAGGAAAAAGAGGTGACAATGCGATGCCTGTGGTGGATCCCGAGATCCTGAAAGGCCCGCGCCCGATCCCAGTGAGACTAAGAGCGGGAATGCTCGAGCTTTCTCCGATCCGATGGAGACGGTATCATAAGTATCGCCCTGACAACTTTCGCTTAAAGCCCGAGACAAAGATTGTAAGTTTTTTAAAAGTTATTAAATTTTTAATTAAATATGATAGTAATTATTTATATACTTAAGCTGAGATCCTGGAGGCATGCGATTCGATTTTGCTAGCTCGGAAGAGACGAAACGAGACCTGGATCATTTGTCGAATCGGAAATCGAGAAGCCTACAATGACGCACTTCCAGATGTGAGCGACTCGGCTTCGATGGTGATGATCCCGAAAGCCGCATCCGCTTCTCCGCCATGAAGAACAAAATTTTACCGAGGTATGTCTTTAAAATTTTTGTAAATGTTTTTAATTATGTTTATTATAAATTACAATCAAATGATATATATATATTTTCAGGTCGCCCCGTAAAAAGGAGAATTTATGGTGTCTCGCAATCGAAGATGACTTCTGCTTCTTCGCCTTCATCTCAATCCCTGTGATTAAGCTCTTCGATCATCATCCACACAAACATTATCCAAAGTCAAATGTCCAAGTTTGGTAAGATTTTTAACTACTGGGCACAAAGGATGAATTGGCACTTCTTCGATCTAATTCGAGATGACCTCTCCTTGTGCTGGGACCGAGACGGACCGAGGCGAGACGACCATCACAATCTTTTAGATGTATTAAAAACAGATATTGTTGTTTATTTTTTAAATATTATGAATTTAGATTTTTTTAATATTAAATTTATTTTAATTAGATTTTAATTTTAATTATATTTTATTAAATTATTAAATTATATTAAATTATTAATGCGATGGATTTGCATGATAACAATGTCATCGATGTTCTCGCAAAATTTGCAGGGCCTCGGATGAATCTTCTGTCGCAAGTCCATCGAAAAATGCTACGGCTCAGAGGTTCACTTTGCGAGTGCAGTTCTTTCACGCTGCCATGACTGACTCATTGATAGATTTTGGCCGGATTAGCTACATCTTTTTCCGTCGCAATATCAGCGACGCTCGATGATTTTCGATTTGCGACCAGCTTTTGGTGCATTCCCTCGCAATGACGCCGCAATTTGGTATTATGATGGATTTGCGATGCATATATCCATCGCAAATCCTTTGTTTTCTAGTGAACATACATGTAAAGCTACCATAACATATGTCTACCATAACATATAGTAGTCTACCATATTTGTGACTAATCTACCAACGAAATTCATATCTAGAAATCGAAAAAGAGAAAGACAGATGAACGAGAATATCAACTTCACTGAATTTGTTCTGATATAAAAAAGACACCCTTATCATCAACTTTCCTTTCAAATCAGCAATTTCAAGATTCGAGCCGATTTGTGTTAAGGCACCAAATCTTCCTAGTTTCTCATACCCTTTTATCTCAAAAACTTCCTTTAAGCTCCACTAAGATCCGACCGATCGCTCGATGGATAAGAATTCATGTATGAAACTGAGAATTCGATTCATAAGTGCTTATATGACGAAAATTAAATAATCTACTGACATGAGAATTAAGAAGATGAATTAATAGTAAAATCTAATGAAATCAGTTACAGTATCTACGCATCAAATTGTTGTTTCGTATCTTAATCCAACAAACAATAAACAGAAGCTAAAAGCTAGAAGTAGCAGAGAAACCTCAAACAATGTATCCATACAATGAAACTAAGGGGATAATGGCTTCATATATCAAAGACTTGATGAAGTTTAAAACATCAACAAATATCAGAAAAGCAAAAATGCTTATTTGTAAATCTAGTGGTTTAAATTAGAATAAACATTAAAAATTATTCAGCAATTCAATGTCGATAATTTAAATCGACAAAAGACACAAAAAAACTTCACATCGAATCGAAAAATAAATGGAACAGATTGAGATCTCGAAACACTTAATAAAAAAAACTCATTTTAGAATCCAGATTTACAATTTCCGAACCCCTAAAAACTGTGAAAACGTAGTTCAACATAAACATACCAAAACCACACCTTTTCCAAAAAAAACTACAATTTGGACCAATCTAACATCAACCCATCAATCTTTTCCATGTAACAAATAATGGGTAATCAACAAAATCAACATATAAAGCACGATTCACAAATCCAAAAAAAAAAACTTACCTTTTTATCACTCTCGCTCTCTCCTCCACCGCGTAAACCACCACCACCATCTCCTCTTCCTCCTCCTCCTTCTCCTCCTAAACTAGAATCACCCATCTCATCATCATCATCTCCGGTAAACGAATTTGATAACCGAACAGGATTCTGATCTTGATTCTCGGTTAAAACTCCGGTATAGCTAGAAGAAGAAGAATCAACAACACCAAGCTGAGGTAAAGGAATCGTCTTCCCAAACAGCTTAATCACCGGATCAGCCATGAATGATTTTTTTTCTTAGGGTTTTTGGTGTGTTATCGGCGATTTATGTTCTTAAAAAAAACAAAAATCATGGCATTTCTGTAATAAAAAATCAAAGTATTGGTTTTAATGTCTTTTTACCAACTCTTTAAAAGAAGAGGTTGGTTTAGTAATATCAAATATGATGGAGGTTGTTTTATGCAATTGTCTCTTATTTACTACTAAAGTAAATAATGTAATAACTTATATTTGGAAATTCATTGTACTTTCATTTGTTTTGTAGGATATCAAATTATGATTTTTTGTAGATAAGATAAGAGCCTCTTTAAAAATATGTTTATATGGACATATAGGGCCCGAGATAAAGAATGGCTGACCCAATAATAAAAAAGGCCCATAAGATAAAAGCAGAGAGATGTAGGGATGTAGAGCCAAACAGATACAATTCAGGATTAGGGTTACTCTCTCTCCCAAACTCCGCCCAATCTCATCTCTCTCTCCCTCTCTCCGCCGCGCGCAACTGTAACCGTTACCTATATATACACACTCATCGTCTTCGTTGTGTTTTCACTTAGAGGAGAGCTAAGATGAGTGGTCAAATCACTTGCAATGATCGAACGAGAACGTATTGGACTCCAACAATGGAACGATTCTTCATAGATCTTATGTTAGAGCATTTACACAGAGGAAACAGAACAGGTCACACTTTCAACAAGCAAGCTTGGAACGAGATGCTTAGTGTTTTCAATTCCAAATTCGGGTCTCATTACGATAAAGACGTGTTGAAAAGCCGGTATACGAATTTGTGGAAGCAGTATAATGATGTGAAGAGTCTTCTTGATCATGGTGGTTTTGTTTGGGATCAGTCTCATCAAATGGTGATTGGTGATGAGAGTTTATGGAGTTTGTATCTTAAGGTCTTAAAAAAAAAAAACAGATTTTTCTACGGTTTTGTTTGGACATTTGGTTATATGATTTTGACTTGTGTTTTCTGGTGGTTTGTGATTTTCACAGGCTCATCCTGAGGCGCGTGTTTATAAGACGAAACCAGTGTTGAATTTTAATGATCTGTGTTTGATTTATGGGTATACAGTTGCAGATGGGAGATATAGTAGGTCAAGTCATGATTTTGAATCTGAAGATGAGATTAATGGAGTCAACAATGGTGTGTCTTTGTTCTTACCAAAACTCTTGTTTTATGCATACTTAGTTCTTGGATATTGGTAGGTTACAATGTGGGTTTTTTGTAGGTGAAAGTAGTGGCAGTGTGGTTCCCTCGAGTAAAGAAAGCTCGAAAACTGAGTGGACTCCGGTTATGGACCAATACTTCATTGAGATTATGCTTGATCAAATCGGTAGAGGTAACAAGACTGGCAATGCTTTCAGTAAACAAGCATGGACAGATATGCTTGTTTTGTTCAATGCTAGATTTTGTGGTCAATATGGGAAAAGGGTTTTAAGGCACCGGTACAACAAGTTGTTGAAATACTACAAGGATATGGAAGCTATTTTGAAAGAAGATGGGTTTTCGTGGGATGAAACTCGGCTCATGATAGCTGCGGATGATGCCGTTTGGGATTCTTACATCAAGGTTTTAATTCTTAGGCTAATATATCTCTTCTTCATTAGGCTTTGATCTTCACTCCATTAGTTTGAATCTAGATATGATGAGGCAGGAGCACCCACTTGCGAGAACGTATAGGATGAAATCTTTACCGAGCTACAACGATTTGGACACAATATTTGCCTGTCCAGCTGAGCAGGGGATTATACCCCATCCAGTCCAAGGCAAAGAGCACAGAGATGATGGTTCGGCTGCACAAACAAGTGAGTTTAATCTTATCCAGTACTAAAGTTTTGGATTAATCCAATTGTGATAGATGCCTAAAATAATTAAATCTTCCTTCTGCAGGTAAGACTAAGGCCAGCCAAGTGCAGAATTCTGACCGCACAAGGACATTTTGGACTCCGCCAATGGACTACTATCTAATTGACTTATTAGTGGACCAAGTGAACAATGGGAACAGAGTTGGGCAGACTTTCATAACGAGTGCTTGGAATGAAATGGTTACAGCTTTCAATGCCAAATTCGGGTCTCAACACAACAAAGACGTTCTGAAGAATCGGTACAAACACTTGAGGAGGTTGTACAACGACATAAAGTTTCTTCTCGAGCAAAATGGGTTCTCATGGGATACAAGGAGAGATATGGTGATTGCAGATGATGGCATTTGGAATACCTATATACAGGCATGTCATATTCTTTTTCTTTTAAGATATCAGTTATATTGTTATGCTTACAAATGAAGCATGTGCAGGCACATCCAGAAGCTAGATCATATCGAGTTAAAACTATTCCAAGCTATCCAAATCTTTGCTTCATTTTTGGGAAGGAAACGTCGGATGGGAGATACACACGGTTGGCTCAAGCTTTTGATCCCAGTCCGGCAGAAAATGTGCGGATGATCGGTAAGCTTCTCTTTCGCATTGTCTTTGAGATTCGATAAAAGGTAAAGCTAATCTGATTACATTGGCTTTATCTAAGTTTTATAACTGTAACTTTTTGCTCTCTATCTCCTTTTGATTCATTAAGCTGTGTATGTTAGACTAGTGATGTAGACGCGATTTGACAAATGATCCTTTTGTATGTAACCCTATTTGTATGAATCCTTCTCAGAAAGTGGAAGCAAAGATGGATTTAAAAGTACTCTGGGAGAAACTCATAGTTTCCAGATGGTTGTTCATGCCAGCGTCGAGAAAAATGATTACCTGTGTAGCAATATCGGTCCTCCTTGTATAGAATGGACACAGGTCATGGACCGCTGTCTTATTGATCTTATGCTAGAGCAGGTGAATATAGGAAATAAGATTGGTGAGACATTCACAGAGCAAGCTTGGGCTGACATGGCAGAATCCTTCAATGCAAAGTTCGGATTGCAGACTGACTTGTTCATGCTGGAGAATCGTTACATATTGATGATGAAAGAGCGTGACGACATCAACAATATCCTCAATCTTGATGGCTTTACTTGGAATGAGGAGAAGCAAACCATTGTTGCAGAAGATAAATATTGGGAAGCATATATTAAGGTAAAGGCTAATTATTGAGATTCTGTCTGCTTTCTTAATCGTTTAAACTTTTATCTGGTTAAGAGATATATGTTAAGCAGATCACTATAAGGATGTTTTCTTATAAGGTGTGATTCTAAGCGATAAGTGTCTAATTTTGCAGGATCATCCAGATGCAATCATATATAAAGGTAAAACCTTGCATAGTTACGGCAATTTGTGCAAGCTATATGAATATCTCTCCCAGGAAAGTTTCAATTGTGAGAATCTTATGATCGAGTTGGAAAACTATGGCCATGAGATGGAAATAGTTGATGACTTTAGTTTGCCCCACAAGCAGCAGAATAAGCGACCCAACCCAATAACTCCGCCTTTGGGGCTAATTGTACATAAGGCTCAGAAGACTGGACTAGAGACGAGGAAGCCTCTGTGTGAGGCAGAAGGTGATGATGATGGTTGCACGAAGCCCATTCCTCGGAACGAAATTTACTCAAGAATAGGAAATGCCATTGATGCATTGCAAGCTTTGCCCGACATGGACGATGAGCTTCTGCTGGATGCTTGTGATCTTTTGGAAGACGAGAGGAAAGCAAAGACATTCTTGGCTTTGGACGTCTCGTTACGTAGGAAATGGCTGGTGAGAAAGCTTCGTCCTTCATCTAACTTTTAAGCCAATGGGTCTCTCTTTGGAGCCAAACAAGTAACCAAGATATAATCCAAGTTTTGAGCACAATAGAAGAATAGTTTCTGTTGGTATTGTAAAAATATGTAATGATCTTAGATACAAAATCTAAAGCACAATTTCGATTATATGCAGAGGTTCGTCAGAACATAACCACAAACAAGAACATCCTCAACTGGTAGCATCTTTCTTATTGATGTCTTCTTTATCTGCCTCCTCTGTCTCTCCCACAGTATCAGAAACAAGAAGCAGCATTTATGAATAAAACACATTGTACAACAGCAGAAGTGCTTGACCAGCTAGAATTGCAGTGCATAACACACAGTTTCTTTATAACCATACATGCACAAATGTTAATGTTTCCATGATCTAACTTGTTCTCGATCTAACTTGCATGTCCACTCGTCGATAATCTGTTGAAAAACAAGAAATGAAAACCAAAGGGATGACTATGGAAAGTCTAAGAAGCCTCTTCACATCAGGATGCTCATGTAAATTTTGACTTTGATGTACAAAATACAGAGAAGCTGAGTATTAGATATCAAATTTGATTGGGAAGGTTAAAACTTTACACAAGCAATTTATTAGCATGGGTAATGATGTTCTTGCCATTTTCTCAATGATTAGCATTGGGGAATTGCACAACCCCAAGTTGAGCAAGATGACAAACATTGTAGCCAAATAGAAACTCCATTGCATTACCAATGAAGAAAAGAGCACGAACCTGATTAAAATCAGCCAATGCATCATCCGCATCAGCATTTGTTGATTCTCCCAAGGATGCATTCATTTTCTGAATAAGGTTACAGTTTCCAACAAGTGTTGTCTGTGCCTTGTCAATCAAATCCTGTTATAACAAATTAACAATCACTTCTATATCAGTCAAGCTCTGTTTAAATGTCTAGCTTTCAAATTAGATGTTGCAGAAGCCTTAGTTGATCTGACCATTGACAGCGATAGAAAGTCCATACAACAAAATTTACCATTTCTCATTACAGTCAATAAAAACTCATCCTTTGGTTCAAATTACAGAGATATTCTCATCCTTTGGTTCAAATTACAAAGAACTAAACCTTGATTGCACAAGAAACTGTCTACAAGAAAATCTACCCTTTCTTCATTGGAATCAATAAAAGCTCATCTTCTGTTTCAAATTACAGAGATATATATATATATTACTTAAGTAGTTCCCGGGATTTAACAACTTGGAATCACTAAGATTGAATCGTTCATCGATCTAAAACCGAAGCTTATTTCCACATATTCTACTGCTAATTTCCTGTCTCCTAATTAAATCAGCCGTTACGAGACACAAACCTGTTTAGCAGACAATAGCTCTACGCATTGGTCTTTAAGAACAGTCACATCTTCCTGCAACTTCTTGATTCTCTGAATCAGCTTCATAGGATTCGCCTACGACCCAAAAGATAGTTACTTGAATCCAAAAATCGCAGATATAGAAATCAAATCCAGAACACAAGTAGAAATCAATAAGATTACATCGAGCTTGGATTCAAAAGTATTGAACTTTCAGAATTCGAGAACTACAGATTCTAGATTCGAATATTGCTTACATTATCGGGATAAATCTGCTGGAACTCCTTGTCGAGCTTTGAATGGACAACAGTAAGATCATGAGAAGCTCTCGCGAAAACATTTATCAAATTATCCACAGCTTGGTGATGATGATGATGACTCATCTCCTTCCTCTCTCTCTCTCTCGTTCTCTCAATTCTCCTTCTTGGTCTCTCTCTTAGGGTTTATCTATTTTTCCCGCCTCTTTCTACCCAAAGAAGCGAACGCCGTAAACAGCACGGAGTTCTTGTGTAAACTCTAAGAACAACATGACGTGTGCGAGTGAAAACCGAACCGAACCGAATTCATTAAAAATTAATATTTGGTTATTAATTAACAACTATATAAATTTTGTCAAAACTATATTAAATATTTGTGAAAAAATAATAATTACTTTTTATTTTTTACTATAATTTTTATATGATTTGAAACTAAAACTGAATTGAACCAAACTAAAAGTCTTCAGATTTAAACAAAACCAAACCAAAATTAAAAATTAATTCGGATCCAAATCTATAACTAAAATATCTGAAAACCAAGAAACCTATACATCGAATTGAACCAATAAAAACAAATGTCCCAGGTTAGTTAAGTGAAAATCACAAAGCCAATCCAAAATCGAACCGATCCAGTGAACCGAAAAACCTAAATGTCCACTAAATCGGTTTAGACTGCGTGAAGGATAAATAAAAGGGTTTCGACTCACACGTCGCCGGTAATTCGTAATTCGCCGCTTCTCTTAAAAACAACGATGGAGGAAGTAGTGGTATCAACAGAGCCGCCACCGACGATTCCTCCGGTTGTGGAATACGAAGAAGAGGTTGAAGAAGATGATGACGATGATCTCTCGCTTTCGTCAGATTCCGATATCGCTGAAGCTCTTGATTGGCTAGACGGTAAAGACGATGACGATCTAATCGGTGGTGGCTTCTCTCTCCATGCTCGTCGTCCTAATGCTCATGGTGGACATGGTTCACGCCCTAACTCTAGTGCTCTTCAACCTATATCAAATAAGGCACAGAAGCTTACTGGTCATGTCCGTGCTTCTCCTATGGAGGTGATGTTTCTTACCTTGGCTAGTGTTTACACGTTGTTCCAATTAGTGTGGTTCTTATTCTTTAATTTCATCGGCTAATTTGATATTCCGCCTTCTCCTGTGCCGTCGTTGTCACTGGATTTTGTTGATTTGATATTGGGAGTTTATTATTTTTAATATGTATGTTGGACATTTGCAGTTTGGAAAGCTTTGCCAAACATTAGAATTTGAAAAAGCTTCTGGGTTGCTCATAGTCTCTGCTCAAATGAAAATTAATATTATAGGGTTTATGTTTATTGGCTTTTGTACTTGTGAGGTGGAGTACGGATTTATGAGGTATTTTACATGAAAATTTGATGTGTTAAATGTGGATGCAGGGATGGGATGGAAGAGATAAAATTGGAATGTCGAATTCTGTGACAACTGCGATTCGTGGAAGTCTTAGAGAGACAGAAATTGGGAGAAGCAGGAATACTGATAAAGCTGATCGGGCAACAGCTGAACAGGTAAATAACATGTGAATGACAGTCAAAATATTGAATCTGATAATAAATCAAGTGTATTCTGCAATGGTCTGATGTTGTTTGTTCTTTGTACCAGGTTCTTGATCCAAGGACCCGTATGGTGTTGTTTAGAATGCTTAATCGGGGTGTTTTCAGTGATATTAATGGCTGTATTTCAACAGGCAAAGAAGTATGCTACTTTTATTACTCTCATATTCGATGGTTTAGCTATATGTTAATCTTGTAGCACCCATTTAATCATCAGTAAAGAAGACGATGTGTTTGGATTCCTTTGTTAACAGCGCTTTCTTTTATTATCTTTCAGGCTAATGTATATCATGCTACAAAATCTGACGGTTCGGAACTTGCAATAAAAGTGTACAAGACATCCATTCTGGTTTTCAAGTGAGCTAATATACGAATAAATGTTCATCTTTTCTTCGAAAAGTTTCAACTTGCTGATTTTTGTTTTGGACCCTTATACTCCATTTTCAACTTTGATGATTTCAGGGATCGAGATCGATATGTACAAGGAGATTATCGTTTTAGATATGGGTATTGTCGCCACAATCCTCGGAAGATGGTGAAGACGTGGGCTGAAAAAGAACAGAGAAATCTTAAGAGGTAATACCTACAATTTGTTGTGGGTGGGTGCTGGATAATAGTAAATTAGAATAAGGAATCTTGGCAGTCATCTCTGCTTTACTAATACATATGAAATCTAGTTAATGTTTGTTGACATATCTTGCTTTTCAAATAGAAGCTGGAGATGTACTCACTTTTTCTATTTATATGTTACAAATAATTTTGTAACTCCTTGGTTGGTTTATATACATGTTTCATTGGCAGGCTTCAGGCAGCAGGAATTAGGTGCCCAGCTGTTGTACTTCTACGCCTTCATGTTCTTGTCATGGAGTTTATAGGTTCGCTCTAATTCATTATATTTCTTTTTGCTCACTGATTCCAGGCATCTGTTCTCTGTTTTCTCTGATTCATTAGCATATTTCATTGAAACAGAGAAATGATGAAGTAAAGATTTTTCAGCTACCTAGTCAAATAGACTAAGATTATTTATTTATATTTGCAGGGAGGGATGGTTGGGCTGCACCGCGTCTCAAGGATGCTGCATTATCACTAGACAAGTTACGCGAGTGTTATCTAGAGGTATGTCTGATTTTCTCATTTAGAAGGTCCTGAGTGTCTTATTGTAGTACATTACTTAGACCTGTTGTTGAAACATATCAGGTGGCATTACAGCCATAATTAATCTCTTATGATTTCATCGCCATTATATTGGGAATTCACTGATATCTTTTTGTTTGCATTTCAGTTGATAATTCAAATGCGAGTATTATATCAGAAGTGCAAATTGGTGCATGGGGATCTCAGTGAGTATAATATACTTTATTTTGAGGTGAGTTTTGAGTTATTTTGTTAATAAAGGATCTTTGGGTTTGCATGCTCACTTATTTGACAATTCCTGGCAACAAAAGGAAACAAAAGAGAGAAGCCAAATATATTTATATTATCTTGACTTTGTCAGGGGCACCTTTATATAATTGATGTTTCTCAATCTGTGGATCTGGACCATCCTCTTGCCCTCAATTTTCTACGGGAAGATTGTGACCATGTCTCAGTAAGTGCGAATCGTAGCCTGATTTAACAGTGCTGACTTGGACTGGAAAAAGGTGTCTGATGTGTGGATTATTTCAACACTCACGCGCAGGATTTTTTCAAGAAACATGGTGTGGCTGTTATGACAATACGGGAGCTATTTGACTTCATAGTGGACCCAACAATTTCAGACGAAAATGTTGATAGCTATTTAGAAGAGGTAATGCATAACTTTTTATTATTTGTAATTTTTCCTTTGAATCAGTGGGCAGCTTCAGGTTTAAAGCTCTAACGTTTGTATTGGTAAAGTTTAATTAATGAAGTAAGTAACAATGGGCAGGTCCAACGAAAAGTTATAGAACGAGGAGAGATATCCGTAGAGGATGAAATCGCGGATTCAGTATTCATGAAGGTTAGTGAAGTGTATCCAGTCGTTAGAACTGACGTGTGAAACTGTCTGTAGAATCATCTTATCTTATTGGTTTGTTATGATGATTGCAGTCATACATACCGAAATCTCTGGATGCTGTGAACAATCCGGAGGCTGATGTGGCAAAAATCATGAGCGGGCAGGACACAGGAGACATGCTTTACCAAACGATAACGGGGCTTAAGGATGCTCTTCCTAAAGTAGAAGAGCAGCAAATAGAGGTGAATGCTGAAGCAGAGGAAGAGGAAGAAGAAGGAAGCGAAGAGAGTGAAGAAGAATTGGGTCCTGAAGACAAGAAAGCTGCAAGGAAAGAGCACAAGAAGAAAGTGAAAGAGGAGAAACGAGAGTCTAGGAAGACGAAAACACCCAAATCTGTCAAGAAGCGAAAGAAGAAAGTGTCTAAACCCCACAAGACTCGTTAAGTGGAACGGGTTATCATGTTTTGACACCCCTAGGAGTTGTATTTTTTATTTATAATTACATATTAAAATTTTGTGTCAAATTTTGGGAAATTGATTATGGACCCAAAGGCTCTATATTTGGTCTCCTTTAATCCAAAAACAGTAAGTTCTTGTAATTTTCATAATACGATTGTGAAAGATCTAGCCCGAAATAGGCTTATTTCGGGTAAAGGACTAATATACTTTTGTTACTAGAAGAGATAGTGAGAATATAATTTTTTTTGTGTGAATAAGGTTAATATTAATGAAGGAATTACCAATTAGATATAAGATATTATCGAAATTTATCTGGTGGCCAACTCTTATTAATTTGAGTTCATAATGTTAGAGATACTCTCTTGATCTTGAGATAATATTCTAAAGAGTATTATCAATAAAGTAATTGCTTATTTTTTTACATTGACAATAATAAAATCATATGACCTCTAATCTTATTTATTTAAATAAGAAAACTATCCATTTATGTAATGCAATTAAACCACAAATTTTGTTCCTGCTATAAATTTTTAAAAATTGAAATCCCAATATAGATGAATTTTATTTAACAATTTTTTTTTCTTAAAATCAAAATTGTTAAATCTTCTATATTATATATATATATATATATATGAAATCAAGTCATATCAAAAAAGGAATTATACCTCCCAATGTTATATATATAACAGTTTGAAGTATCATTTTCATATGCTATTTCTTACATATATTTTTACTATATATCTGAATATAATATCCTAAATTTCCTTCAAAAAATGACAATGGCTGCAAACGCTTATAGAACACAAATAGGAAATGAAGATAAAACCGTAGCTGAGCTCCTTATAGCCGGATTTTCCGGACAATTAAAAGGATGGTGGGATAACTATCTTACTAATCAGCAACGAAGAGAAATTCTTGATGCTGTAAAAATAGATGAAGAAGGCATGCTAATTCTAGATAACTTTGGTAATCCCCAACAAAATGCCGTAGCAATTCTAGTCTTAGCTATAATTCTTCATTTCATAGGAGATCCTTCAGTCTTTAGTGATAAAAACGCATAACTTCTTTCAAATCTTAAATGTAAAAAACTAAGTGATTTCCAATGGTATAAAAACACTTTCCTTACTAGAGTCTTACTCCGACAAGATTCAAACCAACCTTTTTGGAAAGAAAAATTTCTTGCAGGACTCCCTACACTTTTAGGAGAAAAAGTTAGAACAAAAATAAGAGAGTCTAGCGGTATCCAAATAATAGATTATGATGATTTCACTTATGGAGAATTAGTCAGTCTTGTCCAACAAGAAGATCTTAAAATCTGTCAAGATTTAAAACTCCAAAAACATCTTAAATGGGAACTTAGAAGAACAAAAGTAGAGCTGGGTTCTTTCTCCAAACAATTCGAAATAGATCCTAGTAATAAAAAATCTTGTGTAGGTGATTGCAAATCATCTTACTATTCCAAAAAACCAAAGTTTACAAAAAACGTTAAAGAATATAGGCCACGAGAAAATTCTTGGAAAAAACCTAAAAATAAGTTTAAACCAAGAGAACATAAAAAAAACTTTTTTACAAAAACTTAACATGCTATAAATGCCACAAAAAAGACCACACTTCAAAAAAATTTCGTTTAAACAAGAAAATCCAAGAGCTCGATCTTGGAGAAGAAATCTCAACTAAAATCTTAAATCTTTTCCTAGATTACTCTTCCTCATCTAGTAATTATGATTCCGGATCTTCCTCAGAAGAAGCCTTGCAAGTTGATGAACTAAATAACTCGTCATCTAGCTCGGACTCAGATGATAAGAAAATCCAAGTCCTCACAAAAGATCAAGAATTCCAACTGGAAATCTTGAATTCAATCTCAGATCCCCAACTAAAACAAAAATTTCTTGAAACAATCCTTTCAACCTTAAATGAAAATCAAAAAATAGAAAACCCTCCTACAAATAAAGATCCATCAACTTCAAAATCCTCCTATAACCTAACCACTATCCTTAACCAAGGAAGAAAAATTAATTCAAAAACTACTTTACAATCCCTTCAAAGTGAAATTAAAGAAGTAAAAAATGAGCTCAAACATTTAAAAGAAAAACAAAAAACAGACTCCGAGTATTTTCACTCCATATTGTCTAAAAACCACGATGATTCGAGTTCAGAAGAACAAGAAAACACGTGTTTAGAAAATATGGAAGATAATCTCGGTTTTCAAGAACAAATACAATCCTTAAACACTATGCCAAATGATTTTCTTTTTGTACTAAGAGAAATCACTTCTAGAAACTATAAAATTAAAATCACAGTTGTTTTTTCTGACAATTATAAAATAGATATAATTGCCCTTTTTTATACGGGTGCCGACTTAAATTGCATAAAATCAGGATTAGTACCAAGATGTTTTCATCACCAAACAAATGAAAAACTTTCTGCAGCAAATAACTCAAAACTTCGCACAACTTCAAAAACAGAAGCTTCTATAATAAAAGACAATATTCTTTTTAAAACTGCTTTTGTTCTCACAGATGATATATACCAAAATATCATCCTAGGAACACCATTTATAAATCTAGTAACACCATACAAAGTCAAAGATGATATAATCTCTTTCAAAACTCAAGATAAAAAATTATCTTTTGATACCCAAAAAAGAGGAGTTTAAATTTAATCAAAGCATGCTCAATACAAGAAAATTCTATAAATTCTTTAATCAATAGCAAAAAATTTCATTTAGAAAACCTACAAACAGAATTTCTTGTTGAAAAAACAAAAGAATCATTAGAAACATTAATTACAAAAGAGAAAATCACAAAATTAAACAAATTGTTTGAAGAACAACTTTGTTCAGATTTACCAATTGCCTTCTGGGATAGAAAACAACACATTGTTGATTTACCTTATGAAGAGAAATTTGATGAAAGAGAAATTCCTACAAAAGCTCGACCAATTCAGATGAACTTTGAATTAGAAAGTCATTGTAAGAAAGAAATCTTAGAACTTCTAAACAAAAAATTAATTTCAAAATCAAGGTCTCCATGGTCTTGTGCAGCTTTTTATTCCGAAATAGAAAGAGGAACTCCAAGACTTGTAATAAATTACAAGCCTTTAAATTCAGCATTAAAATGGATTAGATATCCAATACCAAATAAAAAAGATCTTCTTCAAAAATTATATTCTGCACATATATTTTCAAAGTTCGATTTAAAATCAGGATTTTGGCAAATCCAAATATCTGAAAATGACCGATACAAAACAGTATTCACTGTTCCTTTTGGGCAATACTAATGGAATGTAATGCCTTTTGGTCTGAAAAATGCACCTTCAGAGTTTCAAAGAATCATGAATGACATATTCTCAGAATATTCAAAATGTTGTATAGTTTATATTGATGACATACTTATCTTTTCAAACTCTATTGATGAACATTTCAAACATCTAAAAACGTTTTACTATGTCCCGAGAAAAAATGGTCTTGTTATTTCCAAAACAAAAATGTCCCTGTTCCAAACTAAAATTAGATTTCTTGGTCATTATATATCCAAAGGTATGATAAACCCAATAGAAAGGTCATTAGAGTTTGCCAATAAATTTCTTGACAAACTTCTAGACAAAACCCAATTGCAAAGGTTCTTAGGAAGTCTTAATTACGTCCTAGATTTTTGTCCAAATATCAATAGAATAGCTAGATCTTTACATGATCGGTTAAAGAAAAACCCAACCCCTTGGACGGATGAGCATACCGCTCTAGTCCAACAAATTAAAAAACAGGTTCTATAAATTCCGTGTCTGCATATAGCAGACCCAAATCTAGCAAAAAATTGTAGAAGCAGACGCCTCTGATCTCGGATACGGAGGTATTCTGAAACAAAAAGAATTAACTGGTCGTGAAAATATAATACAATTTACTTCTGCTCACTGGAATGAAACACAAAAAGAGATATTAAGTATAGTTTTATATATACAAAAATTTTAAAGTGATCTTTTAAACCAAAAGTTTTTATTAAGAATTGATTGTAAAAGTGCTAAAGATGTTTTACAAAAGGATGTTAAAAATCTTGCTTCAAAACAAATTTTTGCCCGTTGACAAGCATTACTAAGTATTTTTGATTTTAATATAGAATATATTAAAGGAGAAACAAATTTTATTCCGGATTTCTTGACTCGAGAATTTTTCCAAAACAGGTACGATGCCTCCAAAGATGATTGATAAAGGCAAAGGCCTTTCCACAGATCAAAACCAGGAAAAATTTCAAACTCCAAACACTTCCAAACTCAAAACAGAACCCGAAACACAACCCTGGATTACGGTTACCAAAAAAAAACCAGAAAAAGAAGAGAATACAGCTCAAACACCTAAAGAAATTTTGGATCAAATGCGGGCTTTACAAAAAGCTTTTGAAAATATTTTTTCAAAACAAGAGAAAGGTAATTCCTCAAAAATATCCTCTTCTCTTAAAATTTCAAAAATTCCTGAAGCCTCCTTAAAAATGATTTCAAAACCAAATCAAGCTTCAAAACTAATTTCAAAACCTTTGAACAATTCACAAATTGTTCTAAAAGAATTTTCACAAAATCCTCCTTCCGAATATCTTGAAAAATCGATTTATCAAAATATCATTACAGTTGAAAAAGACTTTTTTTTTTGTGGAAAATGATCCATTTTTAACCATAGAAAAGTTTTTTGGCAAAAATCAGTTTTGCAAACCTTTCAATATGGACAAAACAATGTTATTTTACCAAACAATTCTTGAGATCACTGGATCCGTAACTTTCAAACACAATTTTTTAGACGAAAGTCACACAACTCCCGCTTACTCTACTTTCAAAATTCATGATATCATTTCACCAAAAGACTGGGATTTTGATCTTAATGATAATATAAGATTCCCAGAAAACTGTTCAAATCTTCCTTGTTTCGATATTCCATTCAATTACTGGGATTACTGCCAAGCTTGGTATAATTCCTTTTTGATCCAATCTCCTAAACACAAACACACGTGGTTAATCTTTTTCGATACCACCTGTAGCCTCTCTAAATCACCCTTTTGGTTCAATAGCTGGTGGAACAATTTCGGTTCGGTCATAAATATTTTTAAACCTCAAATAAACAAATCTTTCCAAATCTTCAAAACCTCTTTTATACCATCTGATGATGAAAAAAGATTCTCCGCCCTAACCCTTTTTCATTCCAAATTTCATTTACCTTGAGTTTTCTCATGGACTCTTGAATTTTCAAATGATTCGATACCAATTATCAGGCGAAAGTTCAAAGTCAAATGGTGGGATAAATATAGAATCACTTCGAATCTATATCCTTCAAATATTCCTGAATGGATTCAAACACAAAATTCAAAATCTCTAAAACAACCACCTCCACAAAATCTTATCCAAACACCCGAAATGACCCAATTTTTAGCCCAAAAATCCAAAATGTTGTCTATGCTGGCACCAGCAAAATCGGAGGAAGAAATTAAATCAATCTCGATGCGATTCTTACCAACAACATCAACCCAGAACTCTCAAGTTTCAGGAAGTGAGGCTGAGATAGATGAAGACGACATTTTCGGAAATAGCGGAATATAAAAAAAAAAAAGTGTTTTCGCGTATCATTTTGATATGAAAATACATATAGTTGAAAAGAAATAACATATATATATATAACATTGGGAGGTATTTTCGCGTACATTTTTGCCACGAAAATTGTTTTAGTAATTTTAATCACAAAAATACTATAATGAAATGCACTAAAAACAAAACAAAAATCTTTAAAATTAAACTTTACTTAACTAAAAACCGTAAAATATTCAATCTTCTATATTTCGTGATTTACAAGTAAAATTAAGATTTCACTTTAAAAAAAAAAAATTATCCCACATTGGTCATATAAGATAAGAAACTTCACAAATTCTCTTATACATTATACATTTTTACGTGGAATAAGTTAAACCAACATACATTACAAAAAACTTTAGGCTTAAGAGTATGCAACATTTCATTTTTTTTTTATCATGTAATAACATAACCTTTTCACTTATGAATAAAATTTTAAATTAATTAATACACATATCATTATCTAGTTATATAACAAAATCTAATCCTGCGACTTGAGGTGTGCCTATGTTAATAGAGGCGGAAAGCGACTAATACATGACTGTCTTGTCAATTGTCTTGTGTTGTTGTCCAATTCAGGGAATGCGCACGGCAAACATAAACATGGACATGGTAAGGGAAAAACTGTCAAAAACAAAAAAAACCGCTCAGATTTTCCAATGCAAAGCTTGCAAGAAGGTGTTTACGTCGCATCAGACATTGGGTGAACACAGGGCAAGCCACAAAGTGTTTATATATATATATATATATATATATATATATTTTTTTTTTCAAAAAATTTACGATAATGTACAAGATAAAATTATGAAACATTGACATTTAAATCATATTTGTTATATAAAATATTATTTTGTTTATATAAAGTAAAAGAAAGTAATATAAGTATATAGTTATTGGACTCTCTCTATAAACAAACATAATAACTAATAGATTTTTGACTAAAATATTACTAAAAAGGTCCCTTAATTATTTCTTAAAAATTTGGCCGCAGGCCATAATTGTTTCAATTTTGACAAGGGAGGCACGGCCCTGCCTGCAACTATATAGCTTCTTTCCAACAATTTTTTTTTTTTAAATGAGATTTTTAACACCTTTTAATTAGTTTCTTCCTAACTTAATGAACATAAAAAAAGGAATCGAAATAGCTGACATAATTGATGCAACGTAATGTAGGACTAAATAAACATTAAAAAAAAGAAATAAAATATTTGAAAAATAGTCAATGGGTCAAGTCAAGAGATATTTTCCTTAGTTTTAAATCAACGAAATTCAGAATAAGATAAAAACAGATAGGACCTTCGACATGTGACAGCAGCCGATATTGTTGATTTCCGACCGATCTTTTAATTGTTTTCTCCGATGATAACAAAGATATAACAATTCGACTACGATTTAACACCTAACCTTTTAAAAAATATTTTATCTACAATTCAATTCGAAGATACAACTCTTTTTTTTGTTGTCAATACGTATTTGGTAAAGAGTTTTCCTGCCATTTCTATTTACGCATTTCATTTTTATTTATTTACAATCTCTTTGTTTCTATGTTCAACCATTATCACAAACACAGTGGAACATGATAAATTTGGTTACATCATATACTTTTTGTTTATATCAATTATGATTAACCAATATAAAAATATATTTGTTGAACAAAATTGATTTGGATTACAAATTTATATCTTAAATGGTACCACGAGTTGTATAGTAAACTTGTATTAAAAACTTTTTTTGTTAAAATTTCAAGATTTATTTTTGAGATTCTTTAAGGTTGTAAAGACTTTCTCCGTTCTAAGACAGAGGGATTATGTTTGAACCAATCAAATGAAAAAAATGTGTCTTGTGTGAAATAAGCAAATTATGCGGAACAAAATTAAATGATTATTGTTGTGGATAAAGTAGTTAACAAAATTTGACAATTTTTTAAAAAATAATTCGAATTTGTTTTGTTTTGGAATAGAATTGTATCAGTCTATTAGATTAACTCGTATGGTTTTTTTTTTTTAACTCAACTTCTTATTCAGTAGGAAAAAAAAACTTACAAGGACAAAATCTATGTGTGGTCGATCGGTTTCTACTAGGTGGAGTAACCAATAAGAAATATAATTGTCAAAAACATGAAACATAGTTTAATAGCCATAGCTCTTTTAACAAAATAATTGTACCAACGAATTCATTTGATGCTCTTTTAGGGAACCTAAAGAAGTGATCTCGACTTTGTTGATGCATATAAGGGCTTCAGCTGTGATTTGTAAAAGGCAGTGTCAATCCTCATATTGCTTGTATCATTAATAACTTACCACACAAATCGTCAAGCTACACTCCATACACTTACTACTACTATAAAACCAAAATAGACCAAATCTTCCAGCAAGATGAATTTGGTCTTCGCTATAATCTTTAGTTTCTTTCTCACGTAACATTAATTAGTCTCGTGTACCAAAATTTATGGACTATGATCTCAACACCAACCCATTCGACCTTCATTTCTCCGGTAAACTTCCGGTGAGTTTCAATTTCGTCGAAAATTTCCTTCTTTTTACTCTTCAATCGGGGTTGTGGCCATCAATCTTGGGGGTTCATGGGTATTTTTTTTTTTTGTGTATCAGAAAAGGGAAGTCTCGGATTCGGGTTCTGCAGATGTTAAGAGAAAATGGTTAGTAAAAGACGAGGTTAGTTCTTTTCATCGAACACTTGGTGTGCACCTTAAGCATTAGATGTTTGTTTACTCACTCAGTATGATTATGGTTGAAAAGATTAGGTTGAACAAGTTCTCAGATCTGATTTAGACATTACATAGTTTGATTAGATCGGTGATGCTCAAAGTTGAACAAATCAAAGCTTTGTCTTTTTGGGATTTAGTTTGGTAATGGTGCTTTTCATTTTATGGTTTCTGAATTTTGGAACAGAAGACATATATGTGACAAGAAGAGTTAAACCAGGTTAATTCGGAGAACAAGAAGCTAACCGAAATTCTAGCCAGAGTCTGTGAGAAGTACTATGCTCTACATAATCTTTTGGAGGAGTTGCAGAGTCGAAAGAGTCCTGAAAATGTGATATTTCGGAACGAACAGCTAACGAGGAAACGAGAACAAGACCTGGATGAGTTTGTAAGCTCCCCAATTGGACTCAGTTGCGGAATAATCGAGAATATCTCCAGTGATAAAGCAATGGTTTCAACCGTTTACTTCCATGCGGATAAGTCTGACACAAGCTTGGTAAGCGTTTGTCTGCATGCTCTTTATTGAGTTTTATCTGAATATCGTAGTTTACGAGATCTCTACAAAAAAAACTCCACAGTACTTATGGTTCTTGATAGTAATCGTTGATTCAAGATGATGGAGGATTTTGTTCATATTTTTTCGTAGTCTTGATCTTTATAATCGCCTGTGTGTATCGAAATGTTTTGTGGAATACTTACTTGCAGACTGTGAAAGATGGATATCAATGGAGGAAATACGGGCAAAAGATTACGAGAGATAATCCATCTCCTCGAGCTTACTTCAGATGTTCTTTTTCACCATCTTGTATGGTCAAGAAGAAGGTGGTTTACAATGAAATCTAGTTTAAACTTTGTTAAAGAGTTCTTCGATATCTTCTTGCTGCCTGAATAAAAATCCCTAGTGGTGTGTATGTATTGGTTGTACAGGTGCAACGAAGTGCAGAAGATCCATCTTTCGTGGTAGCCACTTACGAAGGGACGCATAACCATCCAGGCCCGCATGCAAATGGGTCCAGGACAGTAAAGCTTGATCTAGTCCAAGGTGGTCTTGAACCAGTTGAGGAAAAGGAAGAGAGAGGAAAGATTCAAGAGGTTTTGGTGCAACAAATGGCCTCTTCTTTGACCAAAGATCCTAAGTTCACTGCAGCTCTAGCTGCTGCTATTTCCGGGAGATTGATAGAGCATTCAAGAACATGAAATTTCTCTAGAATATGTATATTTTTGTTTTGTTGCTCATCCCTAGTAAAAGAAAGGGATTTTGGGTTGATCTTGATTGGAGGCATAGATGTCAACATTAGTGTGTGTATATAACTTCATCAAATCAAAGTATCTAAAAAGTTTCACCGCGATTTTTTCTTATGTCAAGAGTTTTGTTAGAACCCGCTTAAGAATGGTAGATTGACGCTTCTTCGACAGTTTATCTTTCAATGGTTGTGTTTGTTGTTGTTGTTAACTTCCACTAAAGAAGAATATGATGCTATTAAAGACATAAGAAACAGAAGATGAAAGAGATAATCTTCAACCTCGAGCTTCATCTAAGACATGATTGTAGAGCCACGCCAGCCTTCCAAGTGCCATATATTACTGAAACCGCTAATCACACTCTTTGCGATCCAACAAGCAATTGACAAAAGTTGGGAAATTTATTTGGATGATTCACCAAATAGGAAAATTAACAAAAAAAAAAAAAAAAATTATTTACATATAGTAATTTAATTATGTATATTTAATAAAATAAAATTTTATTTTCCTTTACCAAAAAAAAACTATTTTGTAGGTGTATTCAATTAAATCATGTCTTTATTGTAGGTGTATCATTTGGCATGTAGTTATGGTTCTAAAGTTTGGGTTTTAGATTTTCAATAGCATGGATCTTTTTCTCTTTTCCCCAGTTACACCACCCAATTCAAGTTCTGGTGTTGCATTTCTTCCTAGATTAGAAATAACAAAGGAAGAAGAAGGCAACGCCTCAAATAGATAGACCGGCACTTGAACGGGATTGCAAAGAAAGCTATAAAATATCTAGCTTTAGTCTTTTCTTTTGCAATCCCATTCAATTTCCGTTATGTCCATATGTGTTGTCTTCTTATTCTTTTGTGATCTCTAATCCATTAAAAAAATGCACCACCCAAACTTGAGTGGGAGGGGGGAGGGGGTGGAACTACGATTATTGAATACTATTATGCGGCTATAAATAAGTTGATTAATTATGTTAGGAAAAACAAATAGTTTATTTTGGAACATATTAACTATTTTTTATAATTATACTTCCAGATTTATCATCAGAATATTTTGCGTTTAAGAAAAACTAAAAAAAATTATCAAAAAAACTGGATGAATTACAAAACATGATTCTAGTTCGTGCTAAAATAAATAAAAATGTCATTGATGGCTAGCATCTGTTCGTTTCTCTTAGTAATCTTCTTCGGATGTTTTAAAAGTACGTAAATCTAGACATATACTAACCTGAATTTTCATTTTATAGTAAAGACATGAAAAATTCTAACTTATACAATAGTTACTAACCTGAATTTTAAATTGGTACGGTTAAAAGATTTGTGGTAAACACAAGCTATAAAGTAGAAATAAGAGAAAAACACAAAGCACAAATTAGGTAATCAAAAACATCAAATGAGTTGTTTCTATATCAAACACTCATTTATATTTCCGAATTAATTCCAATAACATTTCAGAATCTGAAAAACCAATAATATCTTTAAAAAATGCCGGATAATCATAAAAATGTTCTTATAAATATCAATGCTAATTGATTTTATTTTTTATAAATGTTAAAATCTAATCGATCAATTGACACACATAAATTAGTATATATATATTGTTAGTTTTTCTTTTTGATTGAGAAAAGAAAGTTAAACAAATTAGATATACATATGTAAAGAATTTTTTTTTCTTTTTTAAATTAGTTTTCTTGTTGGGTTAAGCAAAAACAGAAGTATTTTTTTAGACGTGTCGACATCTAATCGATTGATTAACACATATCGTAATCCTGTTATTTACATTTTTGACATGTGTTAAACTATCGTGAGAAGAACTAAGCTTTATATAATACCAAATTAGGACCCGTCCGATGTGTAGGTTTTTAATTTTTATGACAAAATTTAATTTAACAAAATGTTTTAAAAAACATTTGGTGGTTAAATGTTATTTAGAAATATTTTTAGGACAAAATTAAAAAATATTCTTGTTAAAAAAGAGTTATTTACATACACTTTTTTATGTCAAGTAAATTAATTTGTATGGCTATATTTGAAATTTCTTAGTAACACTGAAAACAACAATCTAGGAATCTTAAATTGCTAATCACCAAATTTTTTACTAATTGTCAATATTAATTATTGTCAAATCTAAAAAACGTGATTATTTAATTCTCTTTTAAAAAATGATTTCACAATTTTTCTTAAAATATATATCACGCGATCTCTCACTAACAACTCAATTTTATAAATTTTTGTAATTATTTAACGGAAAATTATAAATAGATCTATGGGTTGAGCCAATCCATTTAAATTATAGATTCATAGGTTAATTCAACCGATTTAATTATTTAAATTTCTGGCAATTAATTATTTATTACTTATACGATGATAGAATTATTACTAATTAATCTATATGTTCATGATGGGTTGAACTATTTAACCATTTGATTCATAAAACTAAATAGATCCATGGGTTGAGCCGATCCATTTAAATTATAAATTCATGGGTTAATCCAAATAATTTAATTCATGATTCATTTAACAGTCAACCAATTATGATAATGGATTGGAATGAGTTACACTCAATAAATTCTGTTTCTGTCAAATAATTAGAAACATATGACAATTTTTATTGGAAACTAAATAATAATATTTAAAAGATAATAAAAATAGAAATTAAATACAAAACAGAAATGTGAAAACATTGATTATAATTAAAAAATTATTGTAATTTTTTTTCTTTTAGAATTGGTAATTTATTTAATAATTTTCGTTAGACAATCCTATGTTTATTTTAGAATTAGTAAATGATTGTATAATTTTTAATAGAAATTTATCATTTTAAAAATAGTAATAATAATTTTTGTCTTTTAGCCTTAGTAGAGAATTAAAAAAAATTAGTAAACTTTTCCTTTCTTAGTAAAGGTGGTATTCTTGACAACAATCTTATTATATTATTTTGTTTTAGAATTAGTAATTAATTGTATAATTTTTAATAGAAATATATCATTTTAGAATATAGTAATAATAATCATTTTCACATTTAGTTGAGAATAAGCACCCAAAAAAAATTGAAGTAAAATTTTTCTTTTTTTTATTGGGTTTATGAATTTGACGAAATTTGTGCTCGATAGAATTGACACGGGATCATGTGAGTTAGCAACTTTGATAAACCAATACCTCACATGTAATAAGATATGTGATTTTACAATTTTAACTTATATCCTTACAATTAAACAACATCTCACAAAGTTTTTCTACTATCCAAAAAAAAAAACATTTCACATAAAAAAAAATAGTTTGTATTCCAACAAAATAAATTAAATTATTTTAGAGCATAACCTCTCCATACATTATTTATTCCTGTATGTTACATACAAAAACTAATATTTATCAATTTTTGTTTTTTGAAGTAAAAATTTAAGTTCCATGAAAATTCTACAAATATCAAGAAACAGCTATGGTACCATTACAATCACTTGAAACATGAAAAATACGAAACATGATTTCATGTAATCTGATGTTTTTGTTGTTGTTTTAATTTTTTTTTTTTTTTGGGGTCAACTTTTGTTGTTTTAGTTTTGTATCAGTTTATGCTAGTCTTCTATTTAGATGTAAATTAACTGAAAATTGGATTATTATATCTAAACGATTACTTGACCATGATCTGGTCTATAGGCTCGTATGTGTGTAGCCAGGTTACTAAGGAAATATGTCCTTGACATGTGCAGTATATTTTTAAGAAGAGGTTGCGAGACGAATGAGAAAATGTATTTATACACATCTGACCTTCAATCTAGAGTTCTTTGGAGACTGACCAATGAGAGATAAGCTCCCATGGGACTCATGGCCAACAAAGAAGAGTGTGTCCCACATTCGACAACTTCCCCTTTATCTAAAACAGTGATCGTGTCGCAGTTCTGGATCGTGCTAAGCCTATGTGCGATCACAACACTTGTCCTCCCAACCATCAAACGCTCAAGTGCGTCTTGCACCATACGTTCCGATTGGCTGTCCAAAGCGCTCGTAGCTTCGTCGAGGAGCAACACCGATGGATTCTTTAGAACCGCTCGAGCGATCGCGATTCTCTGTTTTTGACCACCAGACAATTGCACTCCCCTGTCCCCGCAGTACGTGTCATAGCCTTCAGATAGCGATGTGATAAAATCATGAGCGTTGGCTGCCTTTGCCGCCTCGATAATCTCGGATTCGTTGATCTTGTTAGATGCTCTTCCGTACATGATGTTCTCTCGGATTGTCCCAGCAAATAATGTTGGCTCTTGGCTAACCAAAGCTATGTGTTGACGAAGTGATCTCAAATGATACGACCTTATATCACGACCATCTATTTTAACAATACCCTTAGACGGGTCATAGAACCGCTCGATCAAGCTGATTATTGTGGATTTACCTGACCCGCTTGCACCCATGATCGCTGTCGACTTACCCTCATCAATTTCAATGGAGAAGTTCTTGAATATAATCACATCAGGCCGTGTTGGGTAAGCGAAGTCCACATTGAGAAATCTTATTTGTCCCTTTATTTTTTTTGGGACGTATCCATCTGGGTTCTCCGGCTCAATGGATGTGCAGCAATCTAATACTGCAAACACTGACGCAACCGCATCTGATCCCTTGGCTAGATCTTTGGTCATTGTCCCAGCTTCGGCAATAACCCGACCCGTACTCGCAAAAATCAAATATATCTCAAAGAATGCTTTTGACACCATCTTCCTATCAGCAATTAGTCTACCACCATACCAGAAATTCAAAGCTGAGGCACACGTTATAAGGCTTTGTGAAGTCCCCAACATAATCCCTGCTAACCACGATTGGCAGGCGCTTTCTCTCCGTGGACCTTCTTGGACCCTTTTAAATAATTTAATGATTCGTTCTTGTGAAGAGAAAGTTGTGATTGTACGAATATTGGAGACAGCCTCTGCAGCTAGTTTAGTGCTTTCATCTTGGGCGTTGATGGCATTTCTCGACATGCTCTTGAGCAGAACGCGTTGAGTGTAGAAGCACACAACAATCAGTGGCTGCACCGAAATCATCACGATGGTGAATCGCCAAGAGATGACCAAACCAATCGCACATGTGATACTCACTGCCGATATAGTTTGTACCAACAGTGACATCCGATCACCAACTAGCGATCTCACCTGTCATAACAAACCCATTCCAAAATCAAGAAATAGATATAAAAAAAATATTGTTCATTGAAGTACAAATTAGTAAGGTAGAAGAAATACCACATTAGCATCGTTTGCTAGTCTAGTGCAAACCGCACCACTCGAGTTCTCATCTTTGTCAAACCAATTGACTTCAAACGTTAGTATCTTCCTGAACATATGTTCTCGGATACGTTTTGTTAGGTATTCGCCCATGTATGCAAAACTATAATGTTGACTGATATTAGTCAAGAAAGTGAACAAAGCTAGACCGACAAATAATAACACATAGATCCTTGTTTTCTCCTTCATCTCCTCATGGCTCGTTAGGAAAAACACTGATATCATTGATCCTGCAGAATATGCGTAAATTGGTTGTACAGCCCCAAATAGGGCTGCACCTAAGCAACCATATAATGCATGTTTCCACTCCGATCTATTCATTGCCACCAATCTCTTAAATGATGGCACAAGTGACTTATTATCCTTAGGAATCAAATCAGGAAAATCTGTAACAATGCTTGAACTCGTGTTATGAATAAATTCTTTTGGACTGTACTTCAAATCTTTGCTCAAACTCGATACTGGGCCCTCTTTCACACTTACATTGATGTTAAGATCTGATTCTTTATTCTCCATTTGTTGTAAACGGATTAGAGAAGTGTATTGACCATCTAATTTCTCCAAGAGCTCGTCGTGTGATCCAGTTTCTATAATGCGACCATTATGGACTACACAGATAATATCAGCATTACGAATGGTAGAGAGGCGGTGGGCAATAACAATAGTTGTACGGCCAACAGAGGCGTTGTCTAAGGCTTCTTGGACTACTCTTTCGGATTCTGAGTCCAATGCGCTTGTTGCCTCGTCTAGAAGGAGAATTATTGGTGATTTAATTATTGCTCGTGCAATTGCGATCCTCTGCTTCTGGCCTCCAGATAACTGTACTCCTCTTTCCCCAACCTTTTTTTAACACAAAGACCAAATATACGTACGTCTTCACCGTCAAACAAAAAAAAATATATATATATATATATATATAATTTTTTTTTATATAAAGAAAATCGGAATATAACCTGAGTTTTGTAACTATTGGGGAACTGAGATATGAAATTATGAGCATTTGAAGCCTTGGCAGCTTCCACTACCTCATCCATGGATGCGTCCTCTTTACCAAATAATATGTTCTCCTTTATCGATGTGGCGAAAAGCACTGGCTCTTGGCTAACCAGACCCATTTGTGATCTCAACCAATTCACTTGCAACATATGAATGGGCACACCATCAATGAGAATCTCTCCAGCGATCGGGTCATAGAACCTTTGTAAAAGTGATATCACAGTTGATTTGCCCGATCCGCTTCCGCCTACCAGAGCGACAGTTTTCCCGGATGGAATTCTCAGACAAAAGTCATCAAAGATTGGGGTTTGGGGTCTAGACGGGTAGGTGAACTTCACGTGGTTGAATTCGACTTCTCCTTTAGTTGTCTCCAAAATCTGACCTTCCAAGTTGTCCGAGTCTATATCAGGAACTCTTTTTATCACTTTGATCATTCGGTCCCCTGCTACAAACGCCTCCGAGAAATATTTGAGATTCGACAAACTATGACCAAGTGCTCTGAAAAATGTAAGATGCCAAATATCAAGACTACAAGATGGTTTGTTTTGTGTCAGCAAAACCCAAGAACATTTAAACATAGTTACTTACGTGCCGCCGAAAGTGATGCAAATAATGACTGCGGAGACAGTACCGCCTTTGGAACCATGGTTCATAACCAGTCGACTTCCGTACCAAGTCATGAACCCCCAAATAGCATAAGTGATACCATTGCTCCCAATGGCGATTCCTTTAGCTAGCCCTTGTCTCAACCCTAGCTTCACCGACCCTTGAAGTGCATTTGAGAACTTTGCTATCATCTTCTTTTCACTACCAAATGCGTAGACAGTTCGAACCGACGAGATGGCCTGCTCAGCTATAGAACCAGCCACATTGTACTCTTCACGTATCTTCCTCGAGATGTCTATGAGGGCTCGTCCATACATTAGTCCAGGGATCAAGAGGAGGACGATAAATGGGAAGCCTACGATTGCGAGTCTCCACAGTAAGATGAAACCCACTACGTAGCTTGCGACAAACGCAGATGCATTCATCAAAAAGTTTGGTAACTGCTTGAAATCAAAAATCATCAAAAACTGGTTTAAAACAAATAACATGGTTAATATGATAGATAAAGAAGATAGATAGTTAAGACCTTTTCACTGATGAAGTCTTGAATGACGAAGCTGTCACTAGAGACACTAGTGACAACATCAGAAGTGCTTGTGACATGAAGATCAAAGTAACCCACATCTTGTCTTAACACTGCTCTTAAGTACTTCTCTCTCATTTTTGCCGCTTGTCTCTCCCCTGTTCTTGTCCAGCAATATCCTTCTGTTTATAAATATTAAAACCCACAATGATTAGTTACATTGAGACGCATAAAATTAAATTTTTTTTCCTCGATTAAAAAGGGATAGAAACATCGTCTATAAAGACTTACCAAGGAAACATATCACCCAAGATGCACAAGCCACATAAAGCAAAGCTACAGCATTCTGTTCTCAACGGAAGATACATAAGTAGTCTTTCCCTTATATTCTCAACGGTCGTGGCATGCAATTAGCGAAATGGAATAGCTAATATCTCTTTATGTATGGTCATAAGATAAGTATCATACCTTGTTTGGCATACTTTTTCTTATCTCTTTATCTACTTTTTCTGTTTCTCTTTTGTTAATTTGGCATGTCTAGTTAAAGACCAAAAACAGAAAACAAAGAGCAAATTAATTGAAGAGAGAGAAAATACCTTGGAGATGGTTTGCATGAAGGTTTCATCATTGAGAGAGGAGCCACCGAAGTCGTTCAGTAGTATGCTGGCGATGAAAAATACAATAGGAGTAATGAAGCCATCACCAACGGCTCCGATTGAGCCTAATGCCATCAACATCCAATCTACACCGTCCGCGTGCATAAATATCGATCTTATGCTTCCCCAACTCTTCATCTTCACCTTCTTCGTCCACCTCTCCTCTTCGTTTCTGGTTCAGAGAAAAGACCAAAACGACTCCTTCACCTTAGGGAAACGACAGCTTGCAGTCTTCTCTCCTTTTATTCAAGAGCAAAAGATTCTCTCCTCTTGCGGTTATATTAAAGACGAAACATATCCTCTGTTTTTTTTTTGTCGATTTTCTCGTGTTATGTTATATTTGTTCACGTCTTCCTAACTGTTTTATATAGCAACACAAAGATAGACCGTTGGTCTTTTAATATGTATGAAACATTAATTATTATGAGATGTGATTTATACCATCAAATACTCTATTCTAATTTGTGTCTTCACTTTACTTTTAGGGTATTTGCACATTATGACAATGAAAAACGTCATATTTAAGAAAATGACAAGTCCATATATTGATTTTTGTCGGCAACATGTTATAATTTTAGATAGAGATTGTTGTAAGATGCATTGTTTTTTTTTCATAATAAACTATTTTTTAATATAGATATCTAATTTATCAAATGGGTTTAACACTATAGGAAAAACGTGTATTAATAGCACTTAAGGATAACGGTTTATGTGTTTTTGCTATGATTGACTTATGTCTGATTTTTTCATAGCGTTTCTAAAATCATTAACGCTATGATATATTAGACGGCAAAAAATAATGTACTCGTGCTTAATTTTTGGTTCTCCAGTTATTCTGTAATAGCAAATACGAATTGTAAAACGACATCGTGGATTAACCGCAAATTAAAAAATTTCATTTCCCGCCCAAATTATTAAAAAAATGTACCAAATTAATTTTACAAAAAACATTTAACCTAAACACTTTCATGTTTCCCTGTTTCTTTTCTTTTATATACAATCTCTTGAAATATGTTTTTATATTATCACTAAAATTATTTTGTCTAACAGTATCACTAAATGATTTCTGCTGAAACATCTCTCATGTTTTAGTGTCTCCCATCTCGTACTTGTGACTAAATTTTGAGAAACCTCAGTTGAATGCCATGGAATTTAATCTATATTATTTTTTTTGTGGAAAAAAATCTATATTTTATTTATGGAAAACGTTTTAGAATAATAAAAGACCATTATTAAGTCACTAGTCATACAATTAATAAAAAGATTAATTTAAGTATTTTAAAAATATAGTATATCTTAACCAGACATGTCATCAATTTATCATTGACTTTAGCTGTCTTTACATAACATACTATAAATTAATTATAAAAAATCAATATAGATTTGATACTGACCACTACAACTACAATAATAGATTACATATGCAGTGCTTATATCATATATATATATATATATATATATATATATAACGAAAACCTAGCTAGTTTATATTATGACAGTTCTTTAGCATACTGAAAGAACGTTTCTACGTCCATCATAAAATTCTAGACAATAGTATAGGTTCATGGAAGAGGAATAATTCTTTTAAATAAAATTTTCCTTTATTTTTTTCTCGCATATAATCCTTACTAGTATTTGTTAAATAATTATTCAGTTAAAATAAGTTCAAAATATATTATAAAGTTTCAAATAATAAAGTGTGTGCTTGTCCTTAGTTTACTTATTTAATTATAATGGTTTGAATTATATCCTGTTAAAATCTTTGAAATTTTATGTTCAATTACTATATATCCACTTCCAGTCATTCATTTATAAAGATTCTTAGACACGCACATGCATGGATGTTATTTGATCTTTCTTTTTTGGTTTGGGTCTTTTTTAATCTTTTTTTTTGGTCTTGTTGCGACATTAAATAAACACTTCTAGCAATTCCCTATGCTAGTTATGTTCGTGGGCTTGCACAACTCTTAATTTTATACAATGGTTTATTTTCTTTCTAGTGATCACAAATTATTCAACAAATACTTTCCATAGATGCAAGAACCACAACTGCAATTCTGCAACACTCAATCCGTTTCTTTCTTCAAAATATAATTACATAAATCACCATATTAATTTGATTAAAATTTTTGCTAAATAAGGGAACATAAATGATACATTTTTATTTTTCTTCATAATTTAGCAAACCAAAATAAATTTTAAGGCTTCGGTTTATAAATGCTGTTGTAAGTTTGGGTATTATAATTGTTATTTTCAATTTGAATATGAACCGTGAAAGCGTGATCATATGTTTTTATAAAATTCAGATTTCATTTTTTGAAATGCTTTGATCTTAAAATAACTAAAATCAAATTACTAAATAAGAAAAATCAGTTTTAAAATATTACCGGGTCAAAGGGTTTCAAGATGTCTCTTTCATTAATAACTTTTGAAAGTAAGGTGGTTGGTGTTGGTCACATTTGTCTCATGGACATAGTGATTTCTGAAATGTGTTGGTATTGGGCTTCATAAGTCTATCTCCTTCTGATCTCGCCTTTTAAACAAATGGCTTGATTACAGGAGTTCGATCCACTGAAACTGAAACTGCCGACGATTTGTCTCATGGACATGGTTTTAAACAAATGGCCGCCAGGTGCCAGAAGGTTCATAATTGATGGTGAAGTCACTGAAACTGCCGACGATTCAAGAATCACGGAGAACTGTCCAGAGATTAAAGATTTACGTGCCGATGAGGATGTCGTGATCGATATGAGCCGAATGTCTAATAAAAGCAGAAGGGGTCCTATGAAGAAGGGTTTACTCGAGATATGACTAGCTCATTTTACTTGTATTCATTTTTGATAAAATATGTGATGAAAGATCTACTAATTCTCTAAAGATGGAACAAGATTCAGTAAATATGGGAACAAAGCAACCATCAATATGGGAACAAATCAAGTGGGTAAGACTTTAGTGTAAAGGTGTAAAGACTTTAGTGAGACATTGGAAATGCTTAAGCTAGTAAGACTTTAGTGTTTTAGCATATATGTGTATACTTGTATGTATTCATTAGCTTTAGTTTATATATGTGTGTAAATCATTCCAAGAAAGAGATATACACGAGAATTATTCAGAAACTCTAAACTTGTTCTTCACTTGATTTCTCTTTATACTTGTTTATCAATCTCTCTAAAATTTATTCTAAAACTTTCATGGTATCAGAGCAAGTTAGGATCTAACTCTGAATACTCTCTAAGTGTTTCGTTCTCTACTTATGCTTCTTGTTTAAAACGATGGGAGGATCAAAGCAAATTACGTTACCGGTTGTACTAAATGGGAATAACTTTCTCCTTTGGTCAAGAACAGCAAAGACAGCCTTGAGAAGCCAAGGCTTATGGGAACATATTGTCTCCGAAGGGAAGGAGAAGACGGGTGAAAAGATCCTTCTTAAGAAGAAGAAGCTACTCACTCCTAAAAAGAAGACCGGAGAGAAATCCGGTGAAGAAGATGAGTCCGACGATGATGATGATGATGAAGAATCACGTTGGGAACAAGCTGATCAGTTGGTGTTGGCGGTCCTACAGAGCTCTTTGGAACCATCCATTCTCTTAGCCTATTCCTACTCCGAAACAGCTAAGGAGTTGTGGGATACTCTTCAAGGAGTTTATGGGAATCTTAGCAACATTAGCCGGATCTTTGAGGTCAAGAGGGCCTTGAATACTCTCCAACAAGAAGGAAGGTCTTTCAAGGACGTGTTTGGTGAGTTCAAAGGGTTGTGGTTTGAGATGGAAATGCTTAGACCATCCACCACGGATCGAAGGGAGCTAGATGAGCGCCGGGAGCAAGATCAAGTCTTCGGTCTCCTATTGACCTTGAATGATTCTTTTAAAGATATCATTAAGCATATCTTGAGATATGAGAAGCTACCTTCTCTGAATGAGATTTGTATGGCCATTCAGAAGGAAGAAGGCTCAAGAGAACTCTTTCAAGGAGTTAGTGAGTCAGCTCTGTGGCCCTTATACCTTCAGTGACAAGAAAAGAATGGTGTGTGACCATTGTAAAATGAAGGGTCATTCGAAGGATAGATGTTGGACCCTATATCCACACCTTAGACCAGATTGAGAAGCGTGGGTCAAACCTCTAAGGAAGCTGATGGAGTAGAGCAGATGATATGGTGAGGAGATCTGAGTTTGAGGCTCTCATAAAGAGCATCTCAAAACTCAGGAACCGGTAAGTGTTTTATGGCCGGTACATCTCAAATCCTTAAACGTTGGTTGTTGATTCCGAGCCACTAACAACATGATATGTGACTCTAGACTCTTATCCAATATTAGACCATATTCTGGAAGTGTGAATGTGGCTAATGGTGAGAGTGTGATGATTGAAGGAGTTGGAGATTTGAGCTTACTAGATCGAAAAACTAAGGCTCTCTTCTTGCCTAACTTCACCAACAATCTGTTATCCGTTTCTAAAACCACAAAGGATTTGGATTGTCTTGTTATGTTTGGAGCTAATGGTGTGTTATTTCAGGATAATAAATCTAAGGCCTTGATCGGTGAAGGAAAAGTTAGTAACGGGCTGTACACGTTAGGAGAGGAGGCGTTGGGTCTTCTAGTGAAAGCCAAGGTTTCTCAAACCAAGTGGCATGAACGTTTTGGGCATCCTCAACTCAAGATGTTGAAGCTTGTGGCACCGGACATAAGTGGAGAACAAGAGGAGTGTGAGGCTTGCATTTTGGGGAAACATTGTAGAAGCATGTTTTCGGATTCATCTAAGTGTTATGATGAATGTTTTGATTTAGTTCACACTGATGTATGGACAGCCCCCTATCCTTCACGAGATCAATACAAGTATTTTGTGTCTTTTATTGATGAAAAGAGCAAATATACATGGGTTACTCTAATGACATCAAAGAGTCAAGCATACGAAGCATTCTCTCGGTTTCATAGTTATGTTACCACACAATTTGGAGCAAAAATAAAGATGTTAAGAAGTGATAATGGTGGGGAGTATGTGAATAGATGYTTTAAAGAATTCTTGGAAAAGAATGGCATTGTTCACCAAACTTGCTCTTACACTCCACAGCAAAATGGAGTGGCCGAAAGGAAGAATCGGCATTTGTTGGAAACGGCAAGAGCTATGATGTTTGCTAGAGGAGTGCCAACATCTTTTTGGGGTGATGCGGTAATGACTGCAGCGTATTTGATCAACCGACTCCCCTCCAAGAATCTGGATAATCAATCTCCATATGAGGTACTCACAAAGTCAAAACCGAGCATCAATCATCTAAGGGTGTTCGGGAGTGTGTGCTTTGTTTTTGTACCGGAAGCAAATCGCAACAAGTTGGAAGCAAAGAGCATAAGGTGTATGTTTATAGGGTATTCTTCAACTCAAAAGGGGTATAAATGCTATCATCCAGAACACAAAAGGATCTATGTCTCTCGTGATGTGAAGTTTCATGAGGAGATAGGATACTACAACAAGAAAGAATGGAACGATAGTACTACTCTCATTACTCCTCAAAGCTCACAGGTCACTAAAACTCAATTTATCTTAAATGGATTACAGGAGTTGTTAGTCAAAGGAAGTAGGCCAAATAAACCGGTGGAGTCAAACATTGGTAATAATCAAGAGGGGGAATTTTCTGATGAACCAAGCGAGCAACATGTCGATGAGAATAAAGAAATCGACCAGTTGGAGAGTGAGGGGGAACATGATCAACCAAAAGTAAACCAAGAAGTGGAAGTGGAGGAAGAGATCGCAGCGCCACCTCCAAGGAGAAGCACAAGGGTAAGATATAAAAACAAAAGGTACTCCAACAACATGGCTATCGAGGGAAGTGAGTCTTCGACCATGATTGGAGAGTGTTCTGGGTGTATGGCAGGTCCTATAGGCAACAACATTCTTCCATCACCAAGTAGAGGCCTTGATCTTCCTCAACACCAAAAACATATCTATCAGATCAGGTATTCCTTTGTGAACTTGACAAGGAGAAGCTACCAAGCTCATATGAGGAAGCTCAAAGTGACCAGAAGTGGGTCAAAGCTATCAATGAAGAGTTATACTCAATGAGAAAGAATGGAACTTGGGAGATAGTGGAGCTGCAGAACAAGAAAATGGGATGCAGATGGGTCTTCACCATAAAGTACACTAGCACTGGAGCCATTGAGAGGTACAAGGCTCAGTTAGTAGCCAAGGGCTACACTCAAGTGTATGGAGAAGACTACACAGAAATTTTTGCACCAGTTGCAAAACTACACTCGGTAAGAGTTCTTTTATCCGTGGCCATTAATAAATCATGGAGTTTATGGCAGATGGATGTCAAAAACGCCTTCCTTCAAGGTGATCTAGAAGAAGAGGTGTTCATGGAAATACCAGAAGGTGTCTTGGCTAAAGAAGGTAACAATCTGGTATGCAAGATCTACAAAGCTATCTGATCAAAACAATCTTCTAGGGCGTGGTATCAACRGTTGAGTAGTTGCTTGATACAAGATGGATTTACAAGATCTGAGGCTGATCATTCATTATTTGTGGTTCACGGTGAAAAAGGATCCATCGTAGTGTTGATATATGTGGATGATATTATCATCACGAGAGATGATGTTGAAGGGATCAACAAGACCAAAGGGATGCTTAAAGAAGCATTCGACATAAAGGACTTGGGAGGACTCAAATACTTCTTGGGCATAGAGATGGTTCGGTCTAATGAAGGTATGTTTATTTCACAACGTAAATATACTTTGGATCTCTTGAGTGAAACGGGAAAGCTTGGGTCTAGACCGGCCAAGACACCACTTGATGAGAATTACAAGGAGGAGATTGAAAACGAGCCTTGGCCGGAGGTAAAGCAATATCAAAGGCTAGTAGGAAGATTGATCTACTTGACAATCACTAGGCCGGATATATGTTTTGCGGTAAACCAAGTAAGTAAGCATATGCAAGCTCCTACTTATCATCATTGGAACATGATCGAGAGGATCTTAAGATATCTAAAGTCTAATCCGGGAAAGGGCATTTGGTTAAAAAACAACAACACCACTTTAGTAGGCTACTGTGATGCGGATTGGGCCGGTGATAGAACTGATCGTAAGTCCACAACTGGGTATTGCACATTGATTGGTGGAAACTTAGTTACTTGGAAAAGCAAGAAACAAAAAGTTGTATCATTATCAAGTGCGGAAGCCGAGTATAGGGCTATGAAGGAGGTCACAAAAGAACTTGTTTGGCTGAAGAGATTACTCATGGAGTTGGGAGTAGAGTGTGAAGAACCAATCACACTATTTTGTGATAACAAGGCAGCCTTACATATTGCTTCTAATCCGGTGTTCCACGAGAGAACTAAACACATCGAGGTTGATTGTCATTTTGTGAGAGTGAAGATCCAAGATGGCACAATCAACACTTCGTTTGTAAGAAGTGAAGATCAGTATGCTGATATTTTCACCAAGGCAGCCACAAATCAAGTATGTGACTTCATCCATGGCAAGATAGGTTTAATCGATCCTCACCAACCTATCTTGAGGGGGAATGATAAAATATGTGATGAAAGATCTACTAATTCTCTAAGGATGGAACAAGATTCAGTAAATATGGGAACAAAGCAACCGTAAATATGGGAACAAATCAAGTGGGTAAGACTTTAGTGTAAAGGTGTAAAGACTTTAGTGAGACATTGGAAATGCTTAAGCTAGTAAGACTTTAGTGTTTTAGCATATATGTGTATATTTGTATGTATTCATTAGCTTTAGTTTATATATGTGTGTAAATCATTCCAAGAAAGAGATATACACGAGAATTATTCAGAAACTCTAAACTTGTTCTTCACTTGATTTCTCTTTATACTTGTTTATCAATCTCTCTAAAATTTATTCTAAAACTTTCAATTTTCATCTTCAATTCAACATTTTGTACAATTTTTTTTTTTTTTGTTGGAATGTGATATTTGATTAAAAAAGAAAAGGGTTTTATTTACAAACATTTAGACGGGGAAGAAGAAAGAAAAGAAAAAGAGAAGAGCAAACAACAATATAAAACATAGGGCAGAATAAAGATCGATTAGAACAAAGCTGGTCATGATGCTGGGAATAGTGCTCGCCATCGGTCATAAATCTCCAATGCTGCATCTGAATTACAATCTCTTCTAGATCGAATTCGGTCGCTTATTGTCTTTTTGATTTGCTGGGAAGCTCTTTTGTTGTTATGATTTCTGTTGTTTCGTTCCCGCCATATAAGGTACACCGTTGTTTGGAATAACATACGGTAAAGCATGTTGTCCACTCTTGATTTTCTGTTCTTTAAAAGTGATTCGATCGTGTAGTGCCAATCAGGCGAAGGTATTCTTCCCAGAAGCTTACCGCACAAGGAGGACCAAATTGTGAAAACAAACGGACATGCAAAAAATAGGTGATCTCTTGTTTCATTTCGTTCACCACACATCGGACAAGGTAAGGGATTGGTCCATTTCGAAAGATGATTTCCAGTTTATAACTTGTCATGAATGGCAAAGCAAGAGATGAAGGAAAATCTCGGAATGGAGAAGGGGAACCAAACGATATTTCACCAAGTGGATACCTGATGTTTTCTTCTGATTTGTTTCCAAGTTTCCTTAGATGAAAAATCTTGCTTGTAAACTGACCTTGTCTTCTCCATGTTGCCAGATCGTCCCCCCTCAGCTGGTTCGGAGGCGTTAACGTCCTTAGCTGCTGTATCACTGATCGTTGAAGAGAGTCCCTACAACGGCGAAAATTCCAACCACTCGAGTCACTAGCGTCCGCTACCTTGGATTTCCAAGGAATTCCCAGGCTGCGGCTTCCGTTTTCACCAAGAACGTCTTGGAGACAACCTAACTCGGACCAAGGGTCATACCAAAAGTCTGTAGACAATCCATCACGGATTTCAATCCGTACAAAAGACTTTGCAACATCACGTACCTTAAGTAGTTTCCTCCAGACCCAAGAGCCTTTGTTGATATGCTTAACCTCCCAAAGCGAATTATTTTTCAGAAGATTCTTATAAACGCAAGCCACCCAAAGCGATCCTGATTGCCTTATTAAGCGCCATATAAGATGAAGGGAGAAAACTAACGAAGTATCCTTTAGCTTTCGAATACCCAATCCACCTTCATGTTTAGGTGTAGTAACAACATCCCAAGAAACCTTTGCCTTTGAGGAATTATTAGGAGATCCAGACCACCAGAAAGCGGTACACATGCTTTTTATTTGCTTGAGACACCGTTGAGGAAGCTTGAATGCAGAGCACCAGAAATACGCCGTGCTGGCAATGACCGATTTTATTAATTGAAGTCTGCCTGCATAAGAAAGAGTTAGAATTTTCCAAGACAACATGAGAGATCGTATTCGGTCCAGCAGTGGCTCATAGTCAGTCCTAATCATGCGTTTAGTAGTGAGAGGCAATCCCAGGTAGCGGATTGGTAGTTGATCGATCTTGAACTCGAAGATGTTTGACTGCCTGGTAAGAGATTGTAGCGTTTTACCCCCCTTGTACATGGCCGATTTTGACATGTTTATTACCAAACCTGAAGCTGATGCATAAACTCTTAGGACGTTCATAATCTCTTTCAACGAGTTTGTTGTTCCATCAAAGAAAACCAAGATATCGTCAGCAAAGCTCAGATGTGTGATTTTTACCTCTTTGCAATTAGGATGAAAACCAATCTTCCCCACATCCGCTGACTTGTTCAGAAGTAGAGCAAGAACATTGTTAACAATATCGTAGAGGTAAGGTGACATAGCACATCCCTGTCTGATCCCTCTTGAGCTTTGGAAAAAGCCTTGAAGCTCACCATTAATGCACAAAGAGAAAGACGCTGTAGAGATACAACCATAAACCCACTGAATAAAATCTTCTGGAATTTTCATCGCTCGAAGTGTCATAACAATAAAATCCCAGCGGATTGTATCGAAGGCCTTAGAGATGTCTAGCTTGAGGCAAGCTCTAGGAGAGATACTTGTTTTGTGATAATCTTTCACTAATTCATTTAAAGTGAAATATTACGTTATTCATTTAAAGTGATCCTTGTTCATTGCGACAAAGAGCTGGGTTTCATTTCTTATCATTATTCATAAGTGTGAATCTCAAGATCCGCAGCACATTAATTTTATCTTCACTCGTTTATGTCATTGTTTGACTTACATAGAGGAAGATTTAAATATTTCATTTTTTTGTTCTTATGTAGATGTTTTGAATATAGTCTTGTGTTCTTTTGACATTACATTAAAAAAAAAAAAGGGATGCGATATTTTGAGCTATTTTGCTCAAACCCACAAAAGAAACGAAGCCAAAGAACGAACAAAACCGAACGAATCTTAAGAGAAAAAAGATTGCAGAGAAACTCTTAAACCGAACAAGTGACTTCCCGACCTAAAAAGCTAATTTCAGAGTCTTTTGATCTCATTTTCTGGTCAGTTTTTCTGACTCTACCTCTTCGCGCATCAAGCACCAAATGTTGTCTAAACGTCGTGATGAACGCCTCTACTCTCTCGTTCAACTCCTCATTCGATAACCTCCCTGGCTCGATATCATCTTCCTCTCCATTAAAGTCTACTTCTTTCTTGTGAAACAAGCAATCTTTCATAGTTTCCTCGATTTCAGGACGAACCCTTTTCGTCTCCTCCACTAAAACACACTTTTTTATCACTTCTTTTGGCTCAACGACTAAGAAATCTTGGTAGGAAAAAGTCGGTTCCTCCACCATCATTGTCTTTTTCTTCTTAATCTTATCCTTCTTCCCTCGCATCATTCTCAATCTACCTTCTCGACGAGTCTTGAAATCATGAGTCTCGCCGGAGCTAGGATGAGTCGAGGTGAAGTAAACGGCTAAGAGAACGACGTTGAGTAGAAGAAAGACCAAAGAACGCCATTGCTCGATCAAATACGGTACAGAAGAGAAATGTTTCAGACAAGCCATTGAGAGAACAACAACTGCAGTCAACAACGAAGTACACATGTTGTCTTCCTCCTCCTTCTTCTCCACTCTAATGTCTCTCTTCATCTCCATTTTTCTCTGTCTATGTCTCTGCTTTGCTCTGTTTCTTTTCTTCTTCCTCCGATCGATTCTTATACGAAATTTCAAGATTCCTAACACAAGAATTTGGTGGGTCCGATTGTGGAAGACCAAATGGCGAACAGAAAGAACAAAATGAAAATGAAAAGACAGGAGAAGGAGAAGAAGAAGAAGGTGGAGGAGACAAAGAATAAGCATGCCCTTCAAATCTGCTCTTATTCCAGACATATTATTATTACTTTTTTCTCAGGCTTTTCTGATTTCCTCTGTTTTCTTATGTTTTTCTGCTTTTCTTGTTTCCCTTTTTTTTTTATCCCGGGGACCATTTTTCCTTAAACCATTCATTTTCAACTTCCACTATATGCAATTTTAATTTCGATTTTTTTTAAAAAAAAATCTTTAGTTTTCAAGATAAAAATAAATCTAATTCTAATAATTTTAATAAGTTGTAGTTTTAAAACTATGCAGGTTAGTTCACCTCAGTTTCTGGGCTACTTTTTATATTTTTCTTACAATTATAATAATTATTAAATTAAATCACGAAGATCATTATTTTCACCACATTGTTAATACATGCACTTGAAATTAGACTTGTCAATTGGGTAGATTGTCCGGGGACTTGTCTAACAGTCACCAAAAATAAGAACCGTGTTAACGCACAAAAATCTATAGACTTAAGCTTCCATTGATAACATTGTATAATCTTGGAATGAGTGAAATAAAATTAAGCTGCATAATGATATAATTTTGTAGATTAAAAAATCGCACAAGAAAATAAGCTACTGAATAAACAAATTATTTGTATAATGGATTTTTTACTTCTCTTTGTTTTCTGTTGTTTTGTTTAGCATTATGAAACTTTTTTCTATTGGTAAAATATAGGGCTGGGCAAAAAAACGAACCCAAAATCAGAACCGGAGCCCGACAAAAAAAAAATCAGATCCCGATCTAAACTTGTTATAGAAAAATATCCGAATGGGTTTTAGAGATTAGATGTTTCGAGTTTTGGATAATATCCTATCTGAATGATATCGATTGGGTTATTTTTTCTTTAGTTGAAAACAGAAATCAGAGAAGTGTTAGCTACTCAAAGTTAAGTTGAATAAGAATTTTAATGTAAACAAAGCTATTTTTTTTAATTGAAAAATTGAAGAAGAATTTTAACTATAAAAATAATAATCAAAACACATTACACGCCTGCTGCTCTCTGTCTTGTTAATTCTCTCATGGCATTGTGGCCCCATGTTTGTTCTTCTTTCCCAAACACATGCGTTTTCTGTTTTGCAAATGTTCTAATCCCAAAAAACATTATGTACTTATATATTGATATATAATTCGGATTGCATTGCATAACCTTATTCAAAATTATTTAACATATATTTACTGACAACTTTTTAAATATAGAATAACTATTCAAAAAATTTTAATTGTTATAATTTAATACTAGTGTGTACTAAACTCAAGATTTTGCATACATATCGATCAACAAAAAGTTATTAAAATTTGTAATTCGGAACTTTTTAGTAAATAAATTGAAATAGATTTTTAAACAGTGGATTTGCATGTTAACTTGGAGAAATAGTGGAATAGTTCACTAATAGAATAGCGGAAATAAACTGAACAGATGTTTCGCAACACACTCATTAAATGCAAAAAAAAAGAAAGAAAATAACTCATGTAGTAAATTAGTGAAGAACATTGGGCTGTCACAATAAGGTGAAACTAACATATGATCCGTAAAGTGTTATCAAGATAGATAAAAATGCATACTTCTCAGCTTAATGTCACGGCCCATTCACTTAGACACACCTCTGAAACGAATCATTACGGTTAATTTATCCAGTACTTAGTATTTTAATGTCTTTTTCTTTATTTTTGTGGGTTGGGTATCTTCTAGAAGGTTCTAGATGATTTAGCCCATTGATGGAAAAACTTGTAGGATATTTCTCAAAACTCTGTCCCCAAGAAATATCCCTATAAATCCGTCCACATTTATTATCAACTTTGTAATTAAGGCCTAGATCACTTTAGTCTCCACCGTCGATTAAGGAGTTGTTTTGTATAAATAGGTGAGATCCCTCATTTGTAATCATCAAGCATTTTATCAATACCAGAGCAATTCAGTATTCTCTTGCTTGACCCGAGGTTTTCATTCTTTCCGAGTTTTTTCTCATAAATTGGTCGAATTTCTTGGAGAGTTAGGCTGCCTAGTATATTTGCTCGAGGCAAAGAGAGGCTAGGGCCACACAGTTTGATCCCAAAAGATTAAGTCTGTGACACTTTCAGTGAGGAATCACGACAAGAGTATGGTTCGAGATGAGCTCGGATCCTTGTGATAAGTTGTTGTTAATTTATGTTAATGTCCGTTTGTTTAGGAATTTGTTAGTTGCTTCAGTTATTTGTTTCAGACAATTGCGGTCACGTTCGACCACGATCGTCACTTCTCTGTTTTTCTTGTAAGGCTATATAAGCCATTGCTTTTATTCAATGAAGTAGTTTTTCATTTAATCGTTCCTGAGTCTAACATCTGGTATCAGAGCGAGTAAATTAAGAGAGGAAAACAGAGAGAGAGAAGAAAAGAGAGAGAGGAAATGGCATCAGAAGGAAATGGTGGTTTCTCCCAACCTGCAATTCCTAGATTCGACGGAGACTATGACCATTAGAGCCTGCTCATGGAAAATCTCCTTCGATCCAAAGAATATTAGACGGTTGTGGAATCCGGATTCTCACAACCAGGTGCTGATGAAGTTCTGACTCCACAACAAAAGAAGGCGTTGGAGGAGATGCAGTTGAAGGATCTCAAAGCCAAGAATTATCTGTTCCAATCCTTGGACAAAACAATTCTGAAGATGATAACCTAGAAAGGAGACCTCGAAGCAGCTCTGGGATTCGATGAAAATGAAGTGTCAAGGAAACGCTCGAGTACAGAGAGCGCAGCTAAATCGCCTAAGGAGAGAGTTCGAGATCTTAGTGATGAAGCAAGGTGAATCAATCAAAGATTACTTTGGTCGGGTAATGGTGATTGCAAACGAAATGAGGAATTTTGGAGAAGATATGGCTGATGTCAAGATCGTGGAGAAAATTTTGAGGACTCTCACTGAGAAATGAAATTATATTGTTGTTCCATTGAAGAAGCAAAAGACATTGATTCAATTTCTGTTGATGCCCTGCAAAGTTCGCTTCTTGTGCACGAACAAAAATTCAAAAAAGAAGGAGATGAAGAACAAGCGCTTGCAGTGTCAACAGATGTAAGCTATGGAGGTAGAGGAAGATGACGATATGGAGGAAGAGGAAGAGGCAGAGGAAGAAGTCGTCAATCCTATAACAAAGCAACCGTCGAATGCTACAAATGTCATCAATTGGGACATTTTCAATATGAGTGTCCAAGATCAGCAAATCAAGTGAATTATGCAGAAGAAGAGAAAATAGAAGATATGTTGCTTATGGCGTATATTGAAAATCCAGAAGATGAGAAAGAAGATATATGATTTCTAGACTCAGGTTGCAGCAATCACATGTGTGGTGACTCAAGCTTGTTCAGTGAAATAGAAGAAAGTTTCAAGAGGACAGTTATGGAAATCATACAGATGGAAATGGCAGGAAATCATACAAGATGGAAAATGCGGGAAATCATACAGATAAATGGCGGAAAGGAAGCGTGATTTGTTCTTTCAAGGAATCAGTCATCTGGTACAAGATGTCTTCTATGTGCCTGAACTGAAAAACAATATTCTCAGTATTGGACAACTTCAAGAGAGGGGTTTGGAGGTTCTAATAAAATCAAATCACTGCAACATCTATCATCCTACAAAATGTCTCATCATTAGAAGCAAGATGACATCGAATAGGATGTTTATACTGCTTTCAAGCAAACAATCAAGCAAGCGAGAGATGTGTCTAAAAACGGATGTCCAAGATCAGTCTCAGCTTTGGCATAGAAAATACGGACATCTCAGCTACACGGGATTAAGGACCTTGAAAAACAAAGAAATGGTGAGAGGACTGCCGAGATTTCCTGAAACGGAGACTATTTGCACATACTACATGAAAGGAAAACAACAGAGAGAGGTTATCCCAAAGAAAGCTTCATGGAGAGCCTCAGAGAAACTAGAGTTAGTGCACTCGGATATCTATGAACCAATTTCTCTAATTTCGAGTGGTGGAAGAAGGTATCTTATCTGCATCATTGATGATTTTAGTAGAAAGGCATGGGTACACTTTTTGGTTTACAAAACTGATGCTTTTACTGCCTTCAAGTAATTTAAAAGTGGTGTAGAAAAGGAATCTGGCTTGTCTATTAAGTGTTTGAGAACAGATCGTGGAGGAGAATTTACATCAAGCGAGTTTAACGAATTTTGTAAAGAGAACGGGATTAAGAGACAACTTACTACAGCTTACACGCCACAACAAAATGGCGTAGCATAAAGGAATAATGAAACTGTGATGAACATGGTGAGGAGCTTGTTGGTTGAGAAAAATGTTCCAAATAACTTTTGGTCAGAAGCTGTGAGCTGGACATTTTATCTTCTTAATAGGTCTCCAACAAGCTCAGTAGAAAACATGAGTACAAAATCAAAAGGATACAGACTTTACGATCTAGTGAGCAAGAGAGTCACGGTCAGCAGAGACGTTTTTGAAGAAGATAAGAAGTGGGATTGGGACGAAAGCTATGAGGAGCAAATCAATCTGGATTTGGAGTAGAGAGCTGATAAAAATCAATGTGAACTAGAAGAAGAGGATTTTACCAATGATGAAGCAGAGTTTCCTGGTACGGTTTCTCCTATCGCAGTTGCTGCTCCTGCCGCTGTTGATGTCTCTGAAAGTTCAGCTGAGCCGACTCGAGAAAGAAGACCACCAGCATGGCTGAGTGATTACGTAACTAGAAGTGAAGATGGAGAAGAAGAATCTGCGTTGTTTGCTCTATTTGCGGGTTCAGACTTACTCGTTCTATTTGCTGGTTTAGATATTTTGAGTTATGATGAGGCAGCAAAAAGTGAAAATTGGAGAAAAGGTATAGATGATGAAATAAATTCAATTGAAAAGAATGACACATGGGTGCTAACATATTTGCCACATGGAGCTAAGAACATTGAAGTCAAATGGGTTTATAAAACTAAGCTGAATCAACATGGAGAAGTTGAGAAATTTAAAGCTCGTCTAGTTACAAAAGGTTATGCTCAAAAGCATGGGATTGATTATGAAGAGGTTTATGCCCCTGTTGCTCGCATGGATATGGTGAGGATGATTCTAGATTTAGCAGCACAAAGAGGTTGGAGTATATATCAACTAGACGTAAAGTCTGCATTTTTGCAAGGAGAGCTAACAGAAGAAGTTTACGTCGAACAACTGAGAGGATATGAGGTGAAGAATGCTGAAGGAAAAGTTTACAGCTTGTACAAAGCCTTATATGGACTCAAGCAGGCGCCAAGAGCTTGGTTTAGTAGAATAGACTCATACATTCGAGAAATGGGCTTTGAGAAAGACGTGAGTGAGCAGACACTGTTCACAAAAATCAACAAACAAGGTAAATGTCTCATCATTAGCTTGTATGTCGATGACTTAATCTACACTAGAAATGATGAGACAATGATGAGAGAGTTTAAGGAGTCTATGATGAGAGAGTTTGATATGTCTGACTTGGGAAGGATGAAATATTTTCTTGGTCTGGAAGTGATGCAGCTTGAAGATGGGATATTCATTAGTCAGAAGAAATATGTGAAAAAGGTTTTGAAGAAGTTTGGAATGGAGGGCAACAACTCTGTTTTTAATCCAATTACTCAGGGATTTAAAATTCATAAGGACGAGGATGGAGTTCAAGTGGATGGCATGCGATACAAGCAACTAGTGGGGAGTGTAATGTATTTGACAACAACAAGGCCAAATGTAATGTATGCGGTGAGCCTCATTAGTAGATACATGTTTAAACCAACTGAGCTCCATCTTGCTGCAGCTAAAAGGATCCTAAAGTATTTACAAGGAACTACTAACTTTCAAATTTTCTATAAAAAACAGGAAGCAGAGAGCTTGTAGGTTTTACCGATAGTGATTATGCTGGTTGTGTGGAGGATAGAAAGAGCACATCCGGTTATGCATTCATCTTAAGTGATGCAGCAGTAGCTTGGTCCTCTAGGAAGCAACTTGTGGTCACTCTAAGCACAACAGAGGCAAAGTTTATAGTTGTTGCAGCGTATACATGTCAAATGGTATGGATGAAGAGAATATTGCAGAAAATTGGATATGAAGGTAGTTCAAGTCGAGTCATATTTTGTGATAACAGCTCGGCTATCAAACTATCAAAGAATCCTGTGATGCATGGTAAAAGTAAACACATTGATGTGCGTTTTCACTTTCTGCGAGATTTGGTAAATGAAGGAGCAGTTCAACTCAAGTTCTGTGGCACACATCAACAAGTAGCTGACATATTCACCAAGCCGCTGAAGTTGGACACATTTCAGGAGCTTAGGAAGAAACTGGGAATCTGCGATGAACCTAAGTTAAACTAGCACATTGTCTAGTTTAGGAGAAGGAATGATAAGTTGTTGTTAATTTATGTTAATGTCCGTTTGTTTAGGAATTTGTTATTTGCTTCAGTTATTTGTTTCAGACAATTGCGGTCACGTTCGACCACGATCTCACTTCTCTGTTTTTTCTGTAAGGCTATATAAGTCATTGCTTTTATTCAATGAAGTAGTTTTTCATTTAATCGTTCCTGAGTCTAACACCTTGGGTGTTGTGGTGAGTGACATGGGCGAGAGGCTCGGGCGTGTTGAGCAGTCGACAACTGAACTCGAGAACACAGTATGCACCAAGATCGGTGGAGTTAAGGAGAACTTGGGTGGAATTGAGGCGTAATTCGTCTAACTAGAGGAAAAGGTGATGGGGGCGGTCCAAGCATTGCGGGTGAGCATCGAGTCGATGTAAGAAAAGCTTACATTGTGCAAGAAGGCAGTTGCCAATGGGGGGACTAGGGCTGGGCAAGAAAACATAACCCAAAATCCGATCCGAATCCGACCGAAAAATCCAATCCTGATCCAAACTAGTTATAGAAAAAAATCCGAATGAGTTTTGGAATTAGGTATTTCGAGTATCGGGTAAATACCCGATCCGAACCGAACTCGAACTAGCTCTATGAATATAACAAAAGTTACTGATTTATAAAACTACATAGAACTCTTATAAAAATTAAGAAAAACTAAATATGTTACATCTTCGTAAAGTTGATTATGACAAATTCGACCAGCTTAGAATTTAAAACCCATTTAAGAGATTTTTTTTTTCATTTTTTTCATGAGAAACTATATTCAACATGTAGTATTCACCTCATAAAAATATTGAAGGAATGTTCGACTTTTTCTAAATTCTTTTAAAAGTTTTATCAAGTAGTCTTATAATTGAACAGCCAATTCTAAGTCTATCACGCTCTCTTACCACTATCTTTTATTGCTTCTAGTTCTAAATGTCTGTCATCTCTTAAAGTTATTCTTTATCGCTGAACCTTTTTTTACTGTTTTCTCACTAATCGGGTCAAATCATTGTTTTCATGCGTTACAATTTCAAGAAAGGAAAGAATTATACATTTGAATATAAATTTATCAAAAATAACAAAGGCTACCATTAAATTTGGTTTAAAAGTGAGTGTCAATAATTGGTTAAGCTTATTAAGAGCTTGGTACGATTCTTCCGTAGATAACAACATCTGTTTTTGGATGCAAAAACTACATGAATGGCTAGGATCATGAAATGCTTGAAACTACAAACTGTATTTTAACGAAACTTGATTGTGTTCATATTTTCTTATAACGAGGTTCATTCAGGTTTTGGTTATGGTTCAAAATCGATTTTGGTTTTTGCATATGTCTAAAAAGTATTAACTATTTTTTATCAAATTAAAAATAGAAATACTGGAATTCGAGGTTAATGGGCTTTTGAACACCCTACCTTAGTACAGTAAAACCTCTATATATTAATAATATTAAGACTCTAATATTTTATTAATTTATTGATAAATAATATTTATTAATTTAAAAAGAGAATTTTTGTAAACTCGTAATATAAATATTCAACATAAAATTTTAGATATATACAATTTTAGACAGTTTAAATCACGTAATAGTAATTTATCAATCTTGCAATTTCGTTTCGAACAATAATTCTACTGAAGAGACGATAACAAAATGAATTTGACACTACAAATTTCGTTTTTGTGATGTATGTTAAAATTTTAATGTATTCAAGAGGTATTTTGTTTGAAGAATTGAACAAAAGAAACTTGTGAAAATAACATTCATCAACTCGAGATAATATTAGTGATCTTAATAATCATAAGAAAATGGATTTAGACTATCTAAATGAAAATGATAAATGTTCAAAGATTAGAAAAAATGTACATGATTATAATTTATAACACTAGATTATGAAGATTATGAAGTTAAAGACAAATGTATAGTATATTTGGAACTGATAATGCTTATAAAAGTAATTATAGCGTATAATTTATAATTTTCTTAAGCAGTTTAACACAACACCAAAAAATGTATGATACAATAGAAAAAATCGACGAAAATTAAAATATAATAAAGACAAACATCACTAAAATTATATATTATTAAAATATATTAGCTAGATAATTTTATATGATTATATAATTTATTATATTATTGGCACCGTATATTTATATAGGTTTTACTGTAATAATAACACTTTCAAAACTCATATTGGTTATGATTCTCTCTCGTGTCACTAGAATCTCAAAATCCACATGAATTACTACAGTTAAAGAGCTAATAACAACTTGTGTTCTCCAAGTTCCATGACTCAAGAACACTGGCTTGTCACAATAAGTTGTCAAGATAGATAAATACATAATTCTAAGCTGTAAGACTTTAGTAGATATACAAGATGTTCTCAAGAGTTACCTTGCACAAAGTTTTGCCACTGTACCATCAGTTTTCAGACAAGGAAATAAACTGCACATGACCAAAGGAGCAGCATTAACTGAATAAATGCTGTGAGTACTAACAGTTGAAAGCAATGTCATATCAGATATTGTGTCTCTAGTAGCAAGACTGTGAAACGAATAGATATTTACTCACCTAATTGTGAGGTTACTCTTAGATGATTCAATTTGATCTTGTGCATTGTCTTCTTTCTCTTCCATGGAGAATAATTATTGTCATTGTTTTTGCTTAAAGATCCCTTTTTCGTTTCCTTTGGAATGTATACTTCACAAGGCGATCTCCGTCAGCTCTCGGAGACTCACTGATTTGATCTGATACCACTGCAGGAGTTTTCAAGTCAGAACATGGACTGACCAACTCAGAGCCCATTTTGGTAGTTGGAACCACACTATCTTCTTCACCTTCACATTTTACCAACACGTCTTCTTTTCTTGATTTCAAGTCTTTATCTGTTGATCGATTTGTTGCATTCACACTGACGACAGTAGCATTTGTGGATCCTGAAGTTGGATCCACATTGCTTTTAATTGAAGTTAACCTGGGTTCCAATCGAGGAAGCGGCTTTATTTTAGTCTCATTTTCAGGTATATCTGCCTTATTTTCACCATCCTCAACATTTATAGAGACTAAACTAGATTCTTGATAGACCTCCACCAAATGATCCGTAGGATTTACAGGGGAAGATAAACCACCCAAATGTTCCACATTGTTGCTTCTTTTCCCTTTACAGATGATACTGATACAATCAGTGTTATGCTGTTCTTCCAATCCTTTACACGAATTAAGGGTATCAACCTCCTCATTCTCTACTGACAGATGCGTCTCGATTGAGTCTTCGCCATCTGAATTTTCCACGGATGTCTTGGAACAGGGAATATCAGACTGAGATTGGCAAGGTTTTATAAGCTGACTTGGAAACCTAACTAGTGTAGCTTTTCGTTTGCTCCACCTTGTCTTTCTCCTTCCTCGTAATTTGCGAGACTTCTTGATTCCTAGTGATTTTGACGGCTTTATTGGTATCTCCTCTGCATTCCTGGCTCTAAGAGCAAGAACAAGACATCTTGTGTTCCCCGTGGTGCCAGTTTCATGTCCTGAGCTTAAGTTTTTTTCACTATCCTTGTCAGCTGTGCATCGTTCGTCTTCATTTGCAGAAGAAGATGTTTTCATCTCTAAAGCATGGATCCTCTGTGTACACCCATTTCGAGACAGCTCAAGCTTTTTGTTCATGATGTTGGCGTCCAATTTAGACTGACAAGCCTTTGAAGCTTTAATAGTCAACCCGTCAAACTGCTTTTCGTCATTTTCACCACATTCCTCATTAGGAAATGACCTCTGATTCGGAAGAGAGTGACTCATGTCTTGATTATGATGCAAACTTGTAATAAAAACCTCTGGATAAGCAGAAATGGTTTCTTGTTCCTTGTTAACTACATTCTGTGCCTGCCTAGCTTTCTCCAAATTGTCTCTGACCCATCTCAACTCTGACCTCAAATCAGTAATAATATCTTCAGCCTCTTGTAACTGAGCTTCAAGCACATCAATCTGTTGTTGCTGGTTTGATGATGTAATCTCTGCTTCAATTGTCTGTTCAATCGATGAATAACAACAACAATCAAAAAGTTCCCAAATATCTAAAACCATTCTCGTTTAAAAGCAACAATATCACAAGAGCGAGACAACAAAGTAAAAAAGCTAACAACTTTATCTAAACTCCTAATTTTTATCAGAAGATTACTTTACCTTAGCATCAATCATCTGTTTCAATCGGACAAGTAAACGAAGAGCCTCGTCTTTAGTTCCGCAAAGATCGTGGTGAAACCGAGCTGTTTTTCTGTCGGAAACCATAACCCTAGCCGCTGATTCCTTCGCCGTGTTTAGAATCATCTCCGCGTAAGCTTTCTTCAAAGCCGTCGCTTTCTGCTAACCAAAAAAACAAAAAGAAAGCTCACAATCAACAAAAAATGACAAACCCAGATCGTTAAAGTAATCAAAAACACAAAGACAATCTTTTACATCTGACTCTTCCATAGTTGCAATTTCTCCCGCCGAAGAGAAAAATAAAGCTCTCGTCTTCTCACCGGTGGTGGTCGGTTAAGAACTGACAGGCTTCTTTGTCAACTTACCATTTCACCCTTGGAATTTTTACGACCAAAAATGAAAAAAAACGACATCGTTGTATTTTTACATCGAAGGCATGAAACGACGTCGATTACTGTGTTAATTGCTTAATGTCTCGTTTACACTTACTTTGCTTAGTTTATGCTTATTGCTTAGTGTGTGAAAATCCATGAATAACGGATCCAACAAAGTTTTAGATTATCTTTGATGCACAAGGATTGGTTTGATTCCGTAGTTACTACTGGAACATTTCACCATACACTTATGGCATATTAGTTACCGTCTTATCACGAATCACATTACGACATTTTCTAGCAAAACTAGGTCTCAAACGCCCCGAGGGTTTGGTGCCTGGTTATATAACGCATGGGTATGATGAAGAACACATCAGCTGAATAAAGTTTTTTCTTTTGGTGAAATGAGAATGTCCATATGTTGCAACGTACAATATCTTGATACATAGCATGGTCGTTAGAGTATATGTCGATGAAGCAAATGGTATTTTATACAATGATGTTACATTAAGACCACTATTACAATAATAATAATAATAATAATAATAAACAAAAACAAACAAACAAAAAATGAAGAGAGGAGCTACAGAGCTGCTGTATAAAATGGACACGAAACTTGTGCAACGAGGCACCTGAAAACTGGGTACGTTGAAAGAATCATGGAAGCTTCTCCTAAGATTGCATCTAAATTGCATGGCGTTTCATATATTCAAGAAGGGGAAGATCAATACCAAACTTTTGAATGAGATCTCAACCCGACGATGAAAAAGTTGATGAAGACAAGGCATCAGAAGGGTGTGATGTTTCATTCATCTTCTTGCTGGTTTCTTTCTAGGTCAAATAAGGGCCTTAACCTTCTTTCTACCTCGCTGCATTGTAGATCGATCTCACCTGCAACCATTGAGTAAGCAGAGTGACAAGATTCATCGTCCCTGAATGCTAATATCCATCTCCCGTCTACTAGACCTTTGGACTTGAGCTTCTCATAGACTCCTCGCTTTGTTGGATCCAACAACGGTAACATAGATGGTCGGATTCGCAAGTGTAGCCATTTTGGGTGCTTTTCGTCTATTCGGGGCTGAAAAACAAACAAAAGATGACAGATCATTTACTATGATTATCTTCTGTCCTTGCTGTGGGATCTTCACAAGCATTTTCGTTAAAGAAGAAGACTGTGAAGGTGAATACGTACTTTGCAGCCGGCTAAAGGTGCAGTAACACGGACAATTCCGTTATCTGGATCAGCAAGGACAATCCACCCAGACACACCAGATGATAATGCTAGAAACGAGAAATCCCGTTCCTTGCCTCTTTCAAAGGCAATCCTACAGGGTACAGCACCAACTGCACCAGGAAATTTCAAAGATAAGATTAACTACGAATACCGAGAAAAATCAATCAAACTGGAGTTCCAATAAATACATGAGAATTGATCAGGACATCGTGTAACTAGGACAAGCATAAAAGCGTCATGTGCAAACCTAGCTTCAGTTCGGTGCCAGGTTTGGGGACTGAAACATCCAAACCAGCAATTGTGGCACGAGACGTTTCACATCGGTCGGCTGGAGGATGAATAGGAGGCTGCTCCGGTAAGGGCCTACCGAGCGAGAAGATTTGGAGTTGATGAAGAAGCACGAAAACCTAAGGAGTTGATTATCAAATATCAGTATCATATACATTATCGACAAGCGCTTATAAAAATAAAGAGAAAACAATTGACATACCTTTACCACCTCGCACATTCTTTCACCTGCTGTGAATGATGATTCGCTAACAGCGTTATCTATAAAAGATCTTCTTTGTTAATGGTTTGTATAAAGAGGGTTTTAACAAGGGAATGTCCATATCATTCACATTTGTAATCAGCTAATTACGCAAAATGTGTAACAAAAATTTTACCATTAGAAGAGTATCTATCCAGCTGGAGAAGAACGGATTTAGGCTCTTTTTGAGGGGATGGAGCTTCGATCACTGTCAGAAGAGATGTGGTATCAGATTCATTGAATATAGTCTTACAATCAAAATCCAACATATCCAACATTTGCTTCTGTACTTGCCTCTTTTGCACTTTTTCCACTCATCAAGCAGTACTGTGATGAGTAGATCAGGCCAGATACCTTTAATCTCCCGAGTAAGTGCACTTTTGCATTTCTCATAAGAAACCTTCCATAGCAGGAAATTGGTAAATAATGAAGAGAGGGAGAAGGGAAGGAGAAACAGTGTCAAACAAAAAAGAAACATACATTCAACATATTGAGATGTTTGCGATTAAATTCTGCCTCGCTGTAAGGAAGCAATTGGCGTAAAAGCCATCCTCCATCCCATAATGTTTCGGCAGATATGTTTTCTCGGCAGAGAAGACTGACCAATGCATCCACCACCTACACCACATTTGTTATTAAATCAAGACAAAAACTTTTGCACTGTTATGAAAAAGAACCTAGCTTTAGCAGTTGGAATTTCGGAAGAAGCTAGACTAATAACTTAGGTTTACAGATATTCATAATTTACCTGATGTCTATGTACACGGGGACACCTTGCATCCCCAGGCAATGAACAGCATACTCCAAAATGCTCCTGTTTAAGGTACTTGAACGAATAAGTCACTTACAGTATAACTCAACACCAAAGAGATGGAGTTTAAGAGATTCAGTGATGTACCTTCAACCTCTGTAGATACCAATCAAGTTCGCTACTTAAGCCATCTCTCATAGAACCATTTTGCGGTGAAAAAAGTTGTTCTTCACCAAAGTCCTCCCCAACCAAAGATTGCTGTCAGAGATAACTACCAATTAAGTTTTGAATAAGAAAAAAAGGCTGTCCAAGAAGTAAAGCATATTTTTGGTCCATGCTATAGTAGATGGTTCAGTAAAAAGTATTCGTAACAAGATCCATGCAGATGCGATTTGCCCTGGCAAGTCTGCTATAAAAGATATTAAGCCCAAGATAAAGGATAATGACAGAAACTCACCAGCAAAAGTTTTTTGTGCTGCTTACGCTGAGGAAGAATACCAAAAGCATCTAGCATTGACTCTTCAAGTTCTACCAAAAATTGAATGTAAGACGTCAAAACCAGAAAAGGTGAGAAGAATCTACACAATGCCACTGTCAATACCTTTCGTCTGCAACAAAGTAGCTAGCACAAACAAGGAGCCCTGAGCTTGCACATCATCTCCCTCAGAAATATACCGAAGTAAAGTCTCCCTAGTAACCAAAAAAAAAAAACATTAGCTTAATAGTATAAATGGACATTATTAAGACAGCATCATACGTAACTTAAGGAGTGTAAAAAGCAACTATCTTTTCGTTCAAGTCTTATTTGCTAACATGTTACCTAAACGTAACATGTGAATTGTTGAAGATATTTTTGTTAGCATCTTCACTGCAAACGTGGGAATTTTTATCCTCACTCGTGACTCCAGTGCTTGAACACTGTTGATCTGCCTCCTCAGCAACACCATTGTCTGGAAGCCCATTTCCATTTGTAAGGCGTTCAGGAGCCAAGCTGCCACTAGGCTTCACTAGGGAACTTGAAATGAATGCTTTTACAGGGCAGAAAAGAGTAGCAGCAGTCATATTTGCCAAATCTTTGATTTTAACTATCCGCAGGATGCAAGAAAGCAAATAGAGAGAAGTGACAGGATCAACTGATATATCCTGAAATAAAAACAAAACCAATATTTTACTGAAATAAGAAATGGTACTCTGGCAAATAGTCAAACCTAACAAGGCTAACAAAATATCACGAAGGACCAAATAAATCAACTCTGAAAAGGATATTAAGAGGAAAAAGGTGATATTTTGTACATTTACAGCCTCGGAGCATAAAGACGGGAGAAGAAGTGGGAGAGTTAGATGCTGCAGAATGTGATCTGTTATCAGCCTCCCGATATCAGGTATGCCAGCAGAGATAACATCACTAAAGTAGTACAAGGTGTCCTCGATCCCATCAACGGCAGAAAACAATTTTCCACCAGAATCTGGGGATGGGCTCCTTTACCAAGGATAAAATGAAAATCTTTCAGAAGAATATAATTTATCCAGATCATACATGAACAAAATAAATTGATAGATGAAAGGGGTTGTGATAAGTAATGATCAATTTACAAGCTATTGCCCTGGGAAATGAAAATGCACTGTATCTTACTTTAGAGTGTTCAACACCATTGCACTTAGATCCATGCATTGCTTTTGGAAAAATGAAACTAACTTTGAAAAGTACTCGGTGTGTGGTGAACTAACTACATAATCATTTACAGATTCATCGCCAACTGCAAAAACAAACTGAAGGCATTAGAAACATTGCTAAAAATTCTGATTATCTTTACCTTACAAATGACAAATCGAAAGAACTATTGTAAGTGACTGACCGTGATATACATTAAGAGTAAGGGCACGAACTGCAGTGCGTATCATGTTCTCTTCATGAAATGCAAATTTTATGCCTTCGACATAAAGGGGAAAAGAAACTACTACATCCTAGACGCAGAAACGCAGAATTAAAATATGCTAGAAAATATCCATAAAGGAATATAAAAGTTAAAAGAATTTGCAACTTAAAGAATACTCACGTTCTCGGTCTTCAAAAGCAATGATATTGTATGCTTGTTTAGCTTCCCACTAACAGCTCTACATAAAGCAAACAAAAGAACAGTTATCAAATACAGTCAGTAAGTACTTCCTAAAGCCTAGATAACAGCAGGAAAAAGTACCTTAAGAAGGATATGTAGTAAGATAGAAGCTCTTCATGTTGGAAGTCAAATTTATATGTTATCAAATAATTTACATATTCGTTACTGAACAAGTAGTCTGCAAGGAGTTTCAAAAGAAAGTCAGTAATAGACTATTATCATGAGGAATTCTCATAGAAATTATACTGCACCTAATGAACTCACAGATTGCTTGTTCACTTTTTAGGTTTTGGATCATTATACTCATGGTTTGCAACAACTGGACAGAGACTGTCACTGTCTTGCTAACCCTCAAGATACGTACAAACTCTCCCATTACTTGTTTCTCCATAAAAAATCTGCAACAAACGCCAAATATTAACATATATGCCAATAGGAAGGGCGCTGAGTGATAATTGGCAAAAAGACTCACTCAAAGAATGAGGGGTCATGCTGATCACCATAAGTTAATATCTCTGCAATCGATCTCAATGCCTCAACAACGAGATCCTTCAAAATGGCACCCAGTAAACAAAGATCAAAACATAACAAAAAAAAAAGGAGACAAAAAGGCCAAGACAGTTGCTAAAATGAAAAGACTTACGCCACTAACCTTATTAGCCTCGTTCACAATCTGAATTTTTCTCAGCTGGTCAGTCAGATATCTAAGAAAAAAAATAAAGTTTCAACACTTATGTTTCATCATCATCTGATATAATAACAAACAACTAATGTTGCAACACTAAGATCTCAACAAACTTTTGAGATAAAATCATTCTGCTACGGTCAAATATAATCCCTTTAACCCACCCAAATGGCTGCAATTTTCTATAAAATTGACCCATGACTGAAACTGAGGAAGAGGAACATATATAGTACCCTTCATTGGCACCATTCAAACCATCAAATTGCAAACTGCTAATTCTAATACCAAAGAGAGTACGACCAAACAAAACAAAAACAAAAAACTCTCCACCACACCCTTAAAAGACAGATTTTTAGGCCAGAATTGACAAAATCGGTCAAGAACTCACAACCAACAATGATCTCAGTCACAATTGAAATTAAACGAAACAGAAATTAATCGCAATTGAAACATGTTGCAGGATTGAAGATAAGTAGAATAAACCCAGGACAAATCAAAGCCGATCAAACAAAAATTAAAACCTGAGTTCGGCTAAGGAGAATCGATCTCTAGGTCTTAAGAAAGAAAGCCACATGATTGTTCAGATCAATCCTTTGAAAGTTCCAGTCTTCTCTGGATCATCCTTCACTCCCGAGAAAACCCCAATTCCATAATTTCTCCTCGATTAAAGGAAACTCTGATGAAATCGGATCCAGTTCCGGGTTCGAAAAACTTCACCGGGATCAAAATCATACAAAAAATCAAATCGTATATCGAACGAAATAAATATCGAAATTTTCGAATGATTTTTATTAGATGTTTCTCCGGTAAACAACAGAATTTGTTGACGGAGATGTGGATTGAGGCACCGAAGTGGGTTGAGAGCTGGCGTTGGGTCAAGTACTTTAGATTCGGATCCGGGTCGGGTTTAATATCCAATTTAAAGAAAGAATCTTCAATTGAAGATCCCGTCTTCGGCAATTTAATTCACGTTGGACCCTCTCTGACTGATGAAGAGGCTTCTCGATAAACAATCATAGAGGTTCACAGTCTACCGCCACGTCATAGACATTTTTTTACGAGACCAATTAAAAATCTTTTTTTTTTGTTGTCATTAAAAATATAATATTGATGGTAAAAAATGATTGAAATCGCAGTGGTATTATCCCTGCAATTAATATTATTGGAAATAAGTTTATTTATTTTATCTGTCAAGAAGGCAAAATGAAATTTCAATTTGATGTATTATATTGGTCTGATTGCATATATGGGTTACTATTCACATGTTAGTTTAAAACTATTACTAAAAAACATTGTCACCTGAACTTTTTTTGAATATTATTTATAAACTGTTTTAAAAAAAATTTCTTCTCTCTTACTTGTCAAATCTTACTATATGAAGTTCAACTCATAACATGGGTAAAACTGAAATTACATGTCAATAAAATTCCATTAATCAGATGGTTCAACAATGCTTTTATGAAACAAGGGCTGCGACGCACAACACAAATATTATACTAAAATCATGAAAGAAAAAATAAATAAACTCAAACACCTATATCACAACATAGTATTGGGGACAAATATTGTCTCTTAGTTTAGACGAATCTTTTAGCAGTGCATGTTAGTAGTTTAGACGAATCTCATAGTGTCACTATTTAATTTAACATGATATTTTGGACTGAGGTATTTACTTTTAAATCTACAATAGTCCAAATAACTCGATGAGTAAAATCACTTGCATTCAGATTTTTATTACTTGGTGGTTTTTAACCACGTCATCCGCTATGAGTAGGATTAAAAATTGAATGGTTGGGCAAATCTATAACGCTTTCAAAATGCAGTATGATCTGTATTAGGATTCGGGTCAAATAAGTTTATATAGACCCGGGTTTAGTAAGTTTATCATCACTTTGTGAAAATCTTTGAATAACCAAACTGTCTTTATATAAGAATTTTAACAAAATCTTTCAAATATAATAACTGAAAATAAATAATATAGTATAATTAGATATCAAATCTTCGTTTTTCAATTTTGATTGGTTAACAATTTTTTTAAAAACAATTTTCAATTTTCGTCCATAATTATTGAGAGAGAGACAGTGAGTTTAAGTTTATAGAAAATATGTATTTTTAATAATAAAATTAGATTAAGTGTTTAGACATTTTTATCCTTAATGATTTTTTGGTTAGTTTTTAAAATTAATGGCATTGTATGTAATTTTTTAGAATTTAAATGTTATTTTCAAATGGATATTCCCTAAATATTAGTAAGGGGATAATATAGTTTATGTAAGATATTGAGTTTTAGATAGGAATTTTAAATTATCTAAATACCAATCGAAATAACTCAAATCTAAACTGGTATATATTACTAAATTGAAATGTATTTTAGTAAAAACATGTATCCAAACTAATTTGGGTTATTAGGTTAGATTGTATTACGTTGAGCCACCTAACCCAAATTGGCCAACCCTACTGGTACTGTTTATGCCAAACCATACCAGCCAAAGAGAATGAAGGACAATAGGTCTTACGCTATTCTATACTTAATTTGAGATAAACGAGAGTATATCGTTGCGACGTTGCATGCACAATGTCATAAATGGTTGTCCAAAGATGGTGATAGATGCAGTGTTGTAATGAAAGCCTGGAGAAGGAGCATTTTGTTGAAACGACCGGAGGCAGAGCCCATCTTGTGGGTGTCGAGAGGTCAACCAACTTTGTGAACGTAGGCAAACCAGTGAATGTTGGACCTTGAGATCCAAAATAATCCATGAGTTATCAAAGGGAGCGAAGGATATCCAACCAATATTGATATTCTTATAATTTCGTATACGAATCCATGAATTATTTTATTAAGATAATATTTGTGTGCGTCTATAAAAACACTTGAGTAATAGCCACAATCATTTCGTTGGAGGCCATTAGGGTAAAGAGACAATTAAATTATATGGATGGTCCTATCATTTAAAAACAACTATTTAAAATGATATCATGAAAATTCCTACTTGTTTAATTCAAAAGTGCGTATTTGACCATACCAAACCCATTCATATCTAAACTTACTCTCACCGAAAGGTCTACAGTATAACACACGCACGCATGTGCAATACTAGTATCAATTAAAAAAAAATTACATATGCATATATGCATTTCTCATAGATAAATTTCATATAAATGAGGTTGAGGTTTTAAATCCAAGCAAAGATAAGTATTAAAACTTGCATGTTTAATTTGGTAAAATTACTAATGATGGAGAGCGGAAGCTTAATTTAACAAACACAAGTTTGAGATTCCAGGAGAAGACGAAATCACGTTTGGATCTTACTTGAACGGCGTTTCTTGTCGTTAAAGTAATAGGTTTTTGAGAATCTTCCTCTCATGGCTTAAAGCTCTTTATTAAGACTCAAATTAAAATCAAGGTGTCTACAACAATTGTTAAAACCGAATGATAATAGGATTTATAATTATCCCAACACCAACATAAATCAAAAAGGAAAATAAAACCAAAACCAAAACCACTAAGAATGAAATCGAATATGTGAAAGTGAAACCCATGAAGACGTATTTGGGAAAATCCAAAATCTAAGTAGGATGCGCTGCATCAACTAAATATGTCACACGCCAAAAGTTATTGAAATCCTTTAGATATCAAAATTACTTAACCAATGAATAGCTACTATGTCATACGTAAACTTTTTTTGTTGACACAATAGCATATTCTACCAAACCAAAAGTCATTTTAATATTTTATTTTCACTTTCCGAAAGATTATTATTTACATATGAATAATTTTTATTTTCTTTTCGTTTCACCAAAGACATTGTTTTATATTCCGAATTTATAAGTCAAGAATTGCAATTGGATTTATAGTGATCAAATTTATAAATTTAACAAACATATCGCACTTATGTAAAATGATCAAATCTATGAGACAAGTCAACTTAAGATAAAAACATATAATTTATCAATCCTTTAAAAATATCGACAATAATGGAATTTTCCTTTTTAATTGCTTTCAAAACATTAATATTACTATATTTTCCAGTCTTAAGGAATGAACAAAGAATAATAATATATAAAAAGACAACAAAGTTGACGACTACTCTATAATCCGTGAGACGACCGTTCAACACGTCTGACTTACAGGCTTGTTGTCTCTCTGCAACTTTTCATTGGCTGATACACAAAAAAAGTACAAGTCTTTAATTCTTAATCCCAACCCAGAAGAAACCTCTGAAACCACTTCATCATCCATGGAAGAGATCGACTCAAAACCAAGAAAGCTGCTTCCTTTATTATTCATCTTCGTCCTCTGTTTTTGTTATCCTTCGATGGCTGCAGATGAAGACGATATAAGATGCTTACAAGGAGTCAAAAGCTCTCTCACAGATCCTCAAGGAGCGTTGAAATCATGGAACTTTGCAAACACTACTGTTGGGTTTCTCTGTAGTTTCGTTGGTGTGACTTGTTGGAACAATCAAGAGAATAGGGTTATCAATCTTGAGCTTAGAGACATGGGTTTATCTGGTGAAATCCCAGAATCTCTTCAATATTGTGTGAGTTTACAAAAATTGGATCTTTCTAGTAATCGATTATCTGGTAATATCCCTACAGAGTTGTGTAAATGGTTACCTTTTTTGGTATCTCTTGATTTGTCAAACAATGAATTGCATGGTGAGATTCCTCCTTATTTAGCTAAGTGTAGCTTTGTGAACTCTTTGGTTTTGTCTGATAACCGGCTTTCGGGTCAAATCCCGCTTCAGCTATCGGCTTTGACGAGGTTAAGGAGGTTCTCTGTAGCTAACAATGATCTATCAGGACGTCTTCCTGTCTTCTTTAGTTCACCGAGTTATTCATCTGATGATTTTAAAGGGAATAAAGGTCTTTGTGGTCCTCCTTTATCTTCGAGTTGTGGTGGATTAAGTAAGAAGAATCTTGCGATTATAATTGCAGCTGGTGTGTTTGGTGCTGCTGCATCAATGTTGTTGGCTTTTGGGATTTGGTGGTATTATCATTTGAAGTGGACAAGAAGACGGAGAAGCGGTTTAACCGAAGGAGGAGTTAGTAGTTTGGCGCAGAGACTTCGTAGTCATAAGCTTGCTCAGGTTTCTTTGTTTCAGAAGCCTTTGGTTAAGGTTAAACTTGGGGATTTGATGGCTGCAACTAATAATTTCAGCTCAGAGAACATTATTGTTTCCACTAGGACTGGGACTACGTATAAGGCACTTCTTCCGGATGGCTCAGCGCTTGCGGTCAAGCATTTGAGCACGTGTAAGCTCGCAGAGAGGGAGTTTCGTTATGAGATGAATCAGTTATGGGAGCTTCGTCACCCTAACTTAGCACCACTTCTTGGATTCTGCATTGTGGAAGAAGAGAAGCTTCTTGTTTACAAGTACATGTCTAACGGGACGCTTCACTCGTTGCTGGATTCAAATGGGGTTGAATTAGATTGGTCGACTCGGTTTAGGATTGGTTTAGGTGCTGCAAGGGGTTTGGCTTGGCTTCATCATGGATGTCGACCTCCGATACTTCACCAAAATATCTGTTCAAGTGTGATTCTCATTGACGAGGATTTCGATGCAAGGATTATAGATTCCGGGCTTGCAAGGCTTATGGTTCCCACGGACAACAACGAAAACAGTTTCATGACTGGTGATTTAGGAGAGTTTGGGTATATAGCTCCTGAGTATTCTACCACAATGTTAGCCTCACTAAAAGGCGATGTATATGGACTCGGCGTTGTCCTCTTGGAGTTGGCGACAGGGTTAAAAGCTCTAGGAGGCGAAGGTTTCAAAGGGAGTTTGGTGGATTGGGTGAAACAGCTCGAAAGCTCAGGAAGAATCACTGATGCATTCGATGAAAACATTCGAGGGAAAGGACATGACAAAGAAATCTTGAAATTTGTTGAGATTGCTTGTAACTGTGTGAGTTCAAGACCTAAAGAGAGATGGTCAATGTTTCAGGCGTACCAATCTTTGAAAGCTATTGCTGAGAAACAAGGTTATTCGTTCTCAGAACAAGACGACGACTTCCCTTTGATTTTTGACACGCAAGAGAATGAGACCATGGTGAAATGAACCTTTATGATGGGGAGGGAATAAAAATAGAAAACTACAGTGAGGATGTTTCAGGAGTATAATTATTTGTTGTCTATGTATCACCTCCTTGTACTACTTGTAGAGACACTATATGTTATTGTAAAAACAGAAGTGTATATGTTATGTGTTTTATCTTTTGTCAAAGTCTTAACTCTTAAGACATGTTATGGGATGCTTTGGTGTTTATTGATTATTACTAGTTTGTAACTGATCAAAACCAAGATTTTGAAGAGAAGTGTTACAAGAGACAAAACGTGGGTTTTTTCTTGGCCATAGTCTTGGAAGAGTGACAAAACAATTTTCACTTGTGTTTTCTTTTAAGAACAAAAAGAAAGTGCAGAACAGGATAAAGAAGATTTCTCTGCAGAATCTTACTTTAGGGTCTGCTTCTCGATACAGTCAAAATCAATCCCAGAAAAGATGCTAAAGAAGGCAAGAAAGAGAGAGAGGTTTTGCATTTATGCTCACTCACTTCTTTTGTATTTCACTTTGTAAGATGCTATCAAATAAACGGAGAATATAAGATTCCCAAAGTTCAGAAGAACCCAAAAATGAATACATATGTGATTCTAAAGTTGTGCAAGGACAAGCATCTATTAAGAAGCAAATAACATTGGAGTGGGGAGATATATAGAATAACAATCAGTAATTTAAGGAGAATTGAATTTTGAAAACAGAGCAACTTTAGTTAATGGTTTGCTTTAGCAGAGGAAACATTAAAAAAGCAAACTTTAAAGTTAACAGATTCAAAAAAGAAAAGGCAAATAAAGAAAGATGAGGAGAGTTAGATAGAGACATAAGCCTATAATAATTAATACAAATGTTATTACAGAACCCTACAAAGTCTTTAATATCTGCATCAATCTTCTGAAAGATTTCAATCTTCAGATACAGTGTTCCAAAAAGAAAGAGAGAGAGCAAAGACTTCACCTTCCCAAATGCTACAGAGCAAGAATAGACCTTTCAAAACAGAGCAAGAGTTCACAAAGCTATGAGTTCATAGCATATCTCTGAATCTGAAGTTATGGATTGGCCCGGAAAAAAGTAGCTTCTTGACGTGGAAATGCAATTGAGAGTCGCGTAATTCACAATGTGTCTGGAAACGGTAGAAAGACCTAAAAGTTTGCATACCATACACGTCCGAGTTATATCATACTCGTGGTGGCCGTCTCGAAGTTTCTGCTTTCCTGAACAAATAATTTTGAAACAAGAAAGCTCAGTAAAGTTGAGTTCTTTCTGCAGTAGTAGAACTTTAACTAAAGTGGTCAAAGTTCTTCACAAGTGCCTTTAATTCTCTTAAGGCATAGAAATTAGAGAAAGAAGAAGCTTTTACTAAAACATGATAACATTATCTGCTTTCAAAAGACGAGTTCTATAATGGACACAAAATGTGCAGTGACACTGAAAAGAAGGAAAGAACAAGAATTCTGCATGCTAATGATCTTTTTAGAAACAAGTGATTATCGGTATCTGTGTAAAGTGACAACCAAAAATCTAGAATTGAGGAAACACTAATATTGGATGATTAGTTTTTGTATAAACGTATTTAAAACCAGCTTCAAGACAAAAAATTTAAAAGGCTTGATCTCTCTCTGATAGCAAACTCAAAGAAGCAAAAGTAAAGAACGAAAATTCGTGAGAGAAGATTAAGAACCTGTTGTGGATAGGATCAGGTCCATTTGGAACTTTTCGCTTGCTCACATGAAACAGATTCACATCCTTACCACTAAACCGCAAAGTCTTGACATTTTCTGTTGATGGAACACTTGATGCAGAGTTTACTAAGATCCCGACAAGAAGAAACACAATCATACCCAGATACACAACAGCTCCAACCAAAGCTCTAATGCCATTTCCACCCATACTGCAACCTATGTCCCTACAGCTTCCTATTTAACATGAACAACTGACCAACCAAAACCAAGAATAGACTGAGCAGAACATCCATGATGTTGGTGAAGTGACTGTCACATAAATAGAGAGAGATCTTTGGACAGGAGAGGCTAAAAAAAGGGGAAAGCGAAATGGGAAGCAAAAAACAAGCATTTAGGTTGTTTTTATATACCTTGGAAGACAAATCCGTGATTGGCCCTATTTTAAAGATGAAGCACACAAAGCAACAATATACATACGTAGTTGTCCACGTAGAGAGATAGAGGAGGCAAGAGGAAGTGAAAGTTAAGAAAAACATATCTTTATGTAACATATGGGCCCGTTAAGTACCTTTTTCTTTGCTTTGATTTGTGAATTTTCATGCACCAAACCATTGGGGACCTCACAAGTTCCCCTAACTACATATATTTTAAGCCATTTAAAAGCATAGGACAGTGTACCTTTTGTGACTGAGTGTTAGCAAGCCTACTACTTTCCTTACCACTATCTTAAATCAGTTGGATGTTTCCTTTAAACAATAAGAAAATCAATTAAGAATGTAACAATGCATAAGTAAATAACGAAACTGTGAAAAGGAGCTAGAGCTACAATTTTCTTCCTTGTTAAGTATTCCCTCCCTACCAAAAGCCAATTAGCAGCAAACATATAGAGATGTGTATAAACTCTAAACTATAATCTCTTAAAAAATATATTTAGAAACATATCCAAATCGTAAAGACAAGAATCCGTATCTAATTGACAGCTAGGGAAGATTGAGCCAGATTGTTTCCATGACCCAAGCAAACTTCCTTTTGGCCTTGGTGGGAAAGAGAAGTTTGCCTTCTACATAGTAAAGCCAAAATTTAAACAGAACTGGCCCCACAATTTCATTACTATATATCATTTAGGGATCTTACACATGGTCAGGATAGTGTCCTTATAGTATTGATTCTCACAGTGATTGTGTGAGCAAAGGCATGCCAATATTTCCCTCTAGAGATTTCAAGTTACATGCTCTATTGAAGAATTTACCAAAATAGATTAAATTAGAAGATGGGAAAGAATGATTCGACACATATCTCAGTTACGTCACTGTTGTAAAGGTTTTGTTTAAATTAGAAGAAATGCTTAAGATGGTTATTGATGTATATGATACATATATATAGAAATCATGTCAACCAAGTTGATCTCTAACTGACTTTATATCTCCAACTGCATACAACTATATCTCTGCGTAACAAACACACATGGCAACATACACCATTACCGATTTTAGAATTATCATAAGTCTGCAACTTGTTTCCATCTTAGGACTTGGCAACAAAAAAAAAATGGCGACTGACCGACAGAATCACCTGCAAACATTCAAACTGAGACACTAAGAATATGTGACAGGAAGAAACGGAAATGAAAACGAAATGATCTTGTATCACATGACAGAAGCAGATGCTGCTAGTCAAAAGTATTTGATATGTAAAAGAGCAAGAGCAGTAGTAACATTTGAAACAACTTACTCTAAGTATTAAAAGGTGGAACGAACTAGCTCTTCATTGCTTTTAACCAAAATAAAATGGCCAGATGTAACCGTTGAGGTTTGCTGTGGTTTTAAGATTTTCTTGGCTTCTGAGCCCATTTTGGTCCATATATGGCCAGATGTGTCCGGCCAAACCTTCTATCAGTCATCTGTATGAAAAGTTTTCTATCAACATTCATCCAACCCCATGCATTATACAAGTAATAAAAGGGAAATAATTACCTTTTCCAGGCATCCACATGAATCAAGCATTGTGGTTCGTGAAGGGTACTCGACCACCTAGACCAGATTTTTTCCAGAAGAGCATAAGAAATACCCAAAATCCTTATAAGATGGTTTAAGAAGGGAAATACATAGCTACTTACAATAAATGTATTTTCCCCAATTGCTGGCGACTTCGCAATCTGATCCATCAGAACCTCATAATCAACCTCCATGTAAGGTGGTGTAACGCTGATATAATCAAATGCTCCATCCTTACCTGTTAGTAAAGGATAATCTTAAAATAGATACTAATTAAAGCTGAAGTTCGCAAGTATAATGAGCAATGAAATTGACAACTGTTTAACATCTTCAAGACTAGACATGCCTACTAATTTATCTGCACGTTCCAAGAAGTTTTCGACTCGAGCAGTGTGGATAACCGCAGCATCAACAAACCCAGTGTGTTCCAAGTTTGGTTGTAGAACATTTGAAACAACCCAAGGATCCATCTCAACAAAGTGTGCCTGCGGGGAATTAGTCAAGTCCAAAACCATACAAAACAATTCCTGCCATTAAGACTTAATTCTTTATATCTTTGCTACCTCGGAACATCCTCGACTGATTGCTTCGATTCCTACAGATCCTGTACCACTGTACAAATCCAACCACCTACCAGGACGCAGAGACGTTGGACAACCACCAGCAGCCTATAGAATGAGGAGAAGAATCAGTCTTGGAATATTAATCTCACAGAGCAATTAAATAACAGAACAATAACTCTTACCTGGAGAATCCCAAAAGCTGCTCCTTTAACAACTTCCATCATAGGTCTCACATCCATTCCCTTAAGAGAAAGCAATTTCTTTCGTTTGGCCGTTCCTGCAAGAACCTAAACACACAACACATTGGAGAAATCGAACAACAGAAACCCCCCAGAAAAACACCATGAACGAGCAATTCACACCTGAAGTAACCTATGAGTTGTTCTTGGCTGTACAACAACAACTTCTTCTACTTGGCTGTTCCTTCCACTCATTTTCTCTTCTTTCCTTCTCGCCTTCTACAATATGTTTTCACCAGTGGTAAGAACTTAAGTTTCAGCTCTGTGCAGCTTATCAGAAACCAAATCGAAACAATTATGAAAAAACAAACCTTAGATTGAGACGCAAAGTCATCATTGGCATCATAACCATATCGTTCCAGCAACAATTTCTTATCCTCGCTTGCTAGACCAGTTCCTGAATCTGAAAAGCCACCAGACATGAACTGAGAAAAGACGGAACTTTTGGTAACACGAAATCTGTATGTATGATTTTGGGGATGAAAGAAACAAAATTTCACACTTTTACGGCTCGAGACGACGGATTTTCGAATACGCAGTGGAGTAGAAACTCTGCAGAGGTGAATTTGGGAGAAAGAAGAATACGAGACACACAGATTCTTATTCATGTCGATGTTGATTCCTAGTGGAGACACTATGGGAGATGATAACAAAACCGCCATAGCTCAAAAGGCTTCGACTTTTTTGGAACCAGAGGATGTGTTCCTTTATCATCCAATGGTGACTAATTTGAGCTGTGTACTGTATGTATTAATGTAACTTATGAAACATTATTGTATCCCAAGAAACTTTTTACTAATAAGAGAAGAGATATAACTTATTGAAAAATCATAGTTACTTGAAAATCATAAACCAGTTACAAGAGAAGTAACAACAACAACAACAACTTAAAGGGCCTAATAATCGAAATCATTCAAGAGTTGAGGAAACTGTGACAGCATCTCTTGGTCCTTATCCAATATTTCATCCACAAAGGAACTTGCGGAATGACATGTTCCCGAGGCGTTTGAATCGATCTTCTGAGAGCTGCATTCGGCTTGGCTGTTGAAATGATGCTCGTTCTGCGCAAAAGTGAGGTTGCTAGTAGCTGAAGATCCCACTACTTGTGTCTGAGAATTCTGAGGTAAGACCGGATCCGAGAGAAGAAAATCATTCCAGCAGAAGTTAGGAACCGGTGCTTGAGCCCCTTGGTTTGGCTGAGTGATACTAGCAGAAGATGATGAGGAAGAGCATGAAGATGTGGTTCCATTGAGCAAATGATTTGAGTGGTTAGAGAAATGGAATGGAGTAGTTTGGAATTCAGATGAAGCGCAATTCGTAAAGATCATAGGAGAGTTGTTGTAATAAGTCTCATGGCTCATTGTTGTGTTCCTCATCATTTCCGAGGCTGAGTTGGATTGTGTGAGTATAGAGTTGTTAGATGGTTCTGTTTTGAAGAATGCATTTCCATGGCCACTAATGTTTCTGAATTCTAGAAGGACCTGAGACACCGGTTTATGAGTCACCGGATCTATCCCCATTTTCATCAGCTTCTTCTTCAGCTTCGTGTTCCAATGGTTCTTCACATCGTTATCCGTTCTTCCCGGAAGCTTTCGCGCAATCGAAGACCACCTGAAAAGTCAGAGGTTATTATTACCAATGTGAAAACAAGTTTGATAGATTCTTGTCTCATTGTTAAAAAGTTAGTTAGCAATTAGGTTTCTTCATTACCTGCTGCCAATGATTCTGTGACACTGAATAATAAGCTCTTCTTCTTGGGGAGAGAAACTATCATGTTTAAGGTCAGGTCTTAAGTAATTAGTCCATCTCAGTCTACAGCTCTTCCCACATCGATTCAGGCCTGCATCGAGGAAAGAAAAATTCAGAAATCAAATAAGAAGATGAGTCTCTTGAAACAAAGGAGAGATTGTTCTGGAAATGACCTGCTTTTTTGGGGATCAAACTCCAGTTTCCTACACCATGGATTGCAACATAAGCGAGGATCTTAGCATCTTCTTCCTCGGTCCAGAGACCTTTCTTGACGTTGGATTTGTCACAGCATGGTGGCCTTCCCATTTTTGATGTATTCAGACACAAGAGAGAAGAAGAAGAAGAAGAAGCTGAGAAATGTATGAAAGTACTACAACAAAGGCTTTATGGAAATAGAGTGATGCAATGTAAAAGCTCTGAGACATGTCTAGGGAGAGAGAGAACGGGAGAAGGTGAGGATCTCATGCTTGAAGGCTCCTAATTAACGGTAATTGCATGATTGTTACACTTCATTAGAAATATAGAGTCTCGAAGTGCATGACGTAGTTTAGACAACTATCATCTCATGTACACTACTGATTGTATATTAATACATAATTCAGTTATCATGTATTGCTTGCTTGAGGTTGATGATAAGATAAACTGCCTTTTATTAAGTTCTGGTCTAATTATGAACCATAAGGAACATAACTGGAACATGAACTCAGTAACATAAGATCAGAATTATTTTTTTAGTATATTGTTCTAAATTTTTCATTCTATTGACGAAACGTTTCTCTACCCGAATGGCGAAAACCCGGTTTTTCGCTATACAAAAATTTTGATCATTTAATAAGAGCTTTGATTTACTTGTTGCTCTTAAGATGAGCAAGCTTTGCAGCTCTTTCTGCAATATCCATGGTCTTTTCCTGAACCAACCATGTATGTTGGATTCTTCTGGCATTCCCCTGCCTTCGCCCATTTTTCGCAGCTCTCATTCTCGTCCACACACCCAGATTGCTTCTTAAACGCTCTATCAAATGACCTAACATGAATCCATCTGGTTGCTGACCATTTCTCTCCCTCAACCACTGGACAGCTTCCATGTAAGCTAGTTGGATCTGTGGTTGCATTTGGGTGTAGATTGAAGAATAGCAAAGCGTCCCCTTTCCTCGGTTTCACTGCAAATAAAGATATTCAGATAGTGCAATATACCATTTCGAGAGATAGTTGTACCCTTCATTATCACAGAATCATACTACTACAATCCCCATTTGTGTTGAGCTTGTAAATTTATCAATCTTTTCACAATTCAACCAAACGCATGTTCAAGAATACATAAATTACCGTATTCTACGTGTGCAAATATCAAACTATATACAGTGATTTTACCTGCATAACCTTGTTTTGCACATTCGGTCCAGCTATCGTCTTTCAGCTGAGTTGTTTTACCCTACAAGTGTGTGTGATCAAATTGAAAAGAGGCTACTAAGGAAATGATATCAAAATATTAGATGAAACTTTATGGAACCAGAAGTAATATACGTCTTTACCTTCCACATGGGAAACACTGTTTCTCCGCCCTTTTTAACATTGGACAAGTACATCAATACAGTGGCGATCCGATGACCACCGAGCTCTAGATTGGCTTGGTCGTGAAAGTAGTCAAAATGCGGTTCATATTTTTGACCATTCTCATAATGCAATATTTGCATGGATTCCCCATTTTCTGATCCGCAACAAAGAAAAAAAAAAGAAATGAGAAGTTGTAAGCTACTAAAGGCTAAAGAAAGAACAGAATTAGTAAAAAGTATGTACATATGGTCAGAAATACCTTCGGGAAGAAAGGTCCACGCAGCAAGTTTTGCCTCGACATTAGATACTATATCATCCTGCACAGCACAAAACCTTACACAACCTCTAGAATAGCCAGATTTGCATTCAGTCTACTACATTGTCTAAGCAAAGAAGCAGAATTCTACGGTGTTGCAGGAAATATATGAGTAACAGCGAACGAGTCTGTCTAATTGGTGGAGTAAACTAGCCGAATACAGTGCTTACAAAAGCCACATCAGACCTCATAATAACAATCATTCTCAGAAAAATACATCATAAATTCAAATGATTGTACATGAAAACCAAACATACAAATCAATCAAGATATGACCAACAAGTCATTCGAAAACTTTACGATATCCAACATATGTTCTATGGATTCAAACATCTTGTGAATTTTAACTCACCTGTCTTTTGGAGAGAAACATTCCAGAACTTGTCCGGACTTCACTCTCTACACTCTCACCAGAATCGTTATCAGCCACCATTGACTTCTCAAGCTTTCCTTTCGCCTAAAACCAATATCAAATCCAAAACTTGATCATCACTAGTTCTAAAAATATCGACACAAAAACTTAAGAAGATGTTTCGATTCTATACCAATTTGATAAAATGGTCACATTCCTGATCAGAAAGAAACCCCTTATATAAAAATGCTCTGCAGAAACCACAAAATGCACATACTTGAACACAAATTCATATTAACAGAACGGGAAAGATCAAAGATGAGATAACACAAAGCAACAAACCTAGGAGTCCAAGAGAGTTGAGTAACACGAGTTGGATCAAAACCAAAAGAAGAAGCACTTGTTTTCATCTTAATCACAGACCCATCTCTGCAAAACAAGATAAAAAACCTCTCAGTCAAACCAATTCGAAGAACACAATCGAATCAATCTCGATCCATTCATCATAATCTAACCTATTGTTACTCGATCGAGTGAGGAAGCGGATAGGTGCAGATGAAATATTAGGGAAAATCAAGAGAAAACAGAGAGAAAATGCGAGAAAATTCCGAGAATGCATCCGGAAAATTTTCGTGAGAAAGACTTGTTGGCGACGAAGACCAAGATGATGAATTGTGAATTGTATTTATTCTTCTTCTCAGTCTCGACCCAAGAATCTTTCTTCTTCTTAATTTGTTTCCCATAGTTTTGAGGTTTAACAATTATGTCCCCTTGGTTTGGGATATTTATGACGCCCACTGTATTTTTTCAGCCTTCGGTTTTTTAATTCCCGTTGACTAGTAGTTTTACTTTTGGAGGTTGCTTTCCGGTGTAATCCAGCTTTGGTTTCCAGGGTAATCCGACTCCTATTACGGGTTGTTCCGGAGTGACTCCAGGGCCGACCCTGCCACATTCGTAGGAAAAAAATTTAAGCCAAAATAAGGTCACATTTTTAGATCATGTTAAAAAATTAGAGCCACATTTTATAAAATGTTTTAGGTCTCTTGGTCCTGGTTCCGGTGTTGTCCTTTTGTTTTCCTTTCGTGGTTTTAGTGTTTGTGTAGTGGTTTTGGACGGGTTTTTTTTTGTCCGTCTAGATAATGTTTCTTTTCCGGCTAATTTTGTTGGATCTGCCAATTTTTTTTTATGTTAAAAGATAGACAATATCAGAGTTGGTTTCGACTAAGATTGATGGAAACAAAATTTGTTCCTAAACAAAATTTGGTCTTTTATTTTTTCTGGAGAAAAAAAGTGTATGATTGTTACACTGCATTGAAAATATAGAACTAGGCTCCTAATTAACGGTAATTGCATGAGTGTTACACTTCATTAGAAATATAGAGAGTTTCGAAGTGCATGACGTAGTAGTTTTAGACAACTACCATCATTTCCAAGTGCATGAAGTAAATGGTATATTAATTAATACATAATTCAGTTATCATGTATTGCTTGCTTGAGGTTGATATAATAAACTGATTTTTTATAAGTTTTGGTCTAATTAAGGAACATAACTGAACATTAAACCCGTAACATAGGATCAGATTTTTTTTTTTTAGTATTCTTCTAAATTTTTCCTTCTATCGACGAATGGTTTTTCTACCCCAAATGGCGAAAAATTGGTTCGCTACAAAAAAAATTAATCCTTAAAATAAGACCTTTGATTTACTTCTTGTTGTTGTTCTTAAGATGAGCAAGCTTTGCAGCTCTTTCTGCAATATCCATGGTCAGTTTCTGAACCCACCATGTAAGTTGGATTCTTCTGGCATTCCCCTGCCTTGGTCCAGCTCTCATTCGTCAGCTTCTCAATTCATGAATCCATCTGGTTGCTGACCATTTCTCTCCCTCAATCACCGGACAACTTCCATGTAAGCTGGTTGGATCCGTGGTTGCATTTGGATAAAGATTGAAGAACAACAATGCGTCCCCTTTCCTCGGTTTCACTACAAAGATACATATTCAGAAAAATGTAATATACCATTTGGAGAAATAGTCCTACCTTTCTTTAAATATAGAATCATGCTAGATGCGTGTATATATCAAAACTATATAGTATATACAATGTTTTTACCTGTATAACCTTGTTTTGCACATTCCGTCCAGCTATCGTCTTTCAGCTGAGGTGTTTTACCCTATAAGAATATGTGATCAAACTGAAATCCAAATCCTAGGTGAGAATTTATGGAACTGGAAGTGATATAAATGTCTTTTACCTTCCACATGGGAAACACTGTCTCTCCGCCCTTTGTGACATTAGACAAGTACATCAGTACGGTGGCGATCCGATGACCACCGTTCTGTAGTGTTGTCTGGTCGTAATAGAAGTCGAAATGCGGTTCATATTTTTGACCATTCTCATAGTGCAATATTTGTATGGATTCACCATTTTCTGATCCACAACACATAAAAAAGAGATGAGAGTAAGAAACGGAATTAGAAAAATATAAATATAGATAGCCTCCGAAATACCCTCGGGAAGAAAGGTCCATGCAGCAAGTCTAGCCTCGACATTAGCTACTATATCATCCTGAATGTTCAACAAATGAATTACACAAAACCAATTATAACTAGAGAACTAGTCTGTCTAATTTGTGAATTAAGCTAGTCGAATACAATGCATAGACCGCAGAACGATTTAAACTAGCCCACATTGTGAATTTTTGAAAAGATAAAAAAATATAGAATTAACAGAATCGAAACTCTCACTTGTCTTTTGGACAGAAACATTCCAGAACTTGTGCGTTCTTCACTTTCTACACTCTCACCTGTATCATCATCAGTCACCACCATTGACTTCTCAAGTTTTCCTTTTGCCTAAAACCAATGTCAAGTCCAAAACAAAGTTTCTGGATTTAGTAACAACTCACAACCTTCCTAGATCATCACAAAATCTATATCATTTTACGAAGACACGAAACAAAAGAAGATGTTTGATTCTATACCAACTTAATCAAATGATCACATTCCTCATCTGAGAGAAATCTCTTGTATAAAAAAACCCTGGAGAAACCACAAAATTCACATTCTTTAACACAAATCATATTAAAGAACAAAGATCAAGATTACTAAAAAAAATATTATATAAAAAAAAAGATTACTAAAAAAATTCAAAATCAAATTTTAGATACACAAAACACAAACCTAGGAGTCCAAGAGAGTTGAGTGACACGAGTTGGATCAAAACCAAAAGAAGAAGCACTTATTTTAAGCTTAATCACAGAGGAAGATGAAATTTGAGAGAAAATCAAGAGAAGACTGAAGGATAATGCGAGAGAATTATGAGAATCCATTAGGAAAATTTTTGTGAGAAAGACTTTTAAGATTTACACAATTTCGTTTCTTATTTGTATAATGAAACACACTGTATTTTTTTGCCAATGTTTTTAATTCACGTTGACTAGTAGTTTTACTTTTGGTAGGTTCTTTAATTCTTTTTACCAGAAAATAATTTTTTTTTTTTGACAAATAATAAAGTTTTGTGTTTTCAGATAATGGTAATAGTATACCAACCACTCAACCATGTTCCAATATAAACATCGGTTATCAAGATTACACTCCTTCATTCATAACCACATTATGAATATCTGGATTCTGAAATCCGATCCGGTTTAATCCAACAAATAAAAATATTTAAATTTTTTGATTACAGAATAGCGTATATTGACTTTCAAATCATAATATTCTTTTTGATCAAGAATTGTTTTTATCTATAAAAAATGTATGCATAATAAATATAATTTTCTAAGAAATTTAAGTATCTTTAGAAAAAAAAAAATTGTGGTATCCTTTAGAATTATTTTGATAGATTAGTTTGAAATTTCTTTCGAAAAAGAAATTAAAAAAAAAAAATTTGTATATGATATTTTAACTAGTTTTTATATGATAACAAGTTTTTATAAATCCAGATTCTGGTAACTGTCATTTTTGGTCCGACATATCGAAATCTACATCCGGTTATCTTGAAATATTTTATAAAAATCAATTTATAAACTTAAATACAATTTTTTTTTTTAAAAAAGTTTATATTATTGATTTAATATTCGAAAACCCATGGACTAAATCCAAATTCAGGAAATTGTTATCGAAGTCCAGATCCGGTTATCTTGAAATTTCAGGTTATCTAGTACATATCTAGTCATAACTAAGTTATAACATATCCTCATTAATTACAAGATTTTAGAAATATGTAAAAAAAAAAAATATATAATCAGAAAATGAGTTAAAAATCTCCCTTACATTTAAGGCCCACTAAAGACCCGTAATATTAAAGGCCTATTAAAATGTGTGGCTCTGTTTCGTGTACAGTACGTACGGAACAAAACCCTAAAATCTCCTCTCATTATGGGGAGAAAGGACCCTTTAAATACACGAACTATAGAACCAGTCCCTTGCACAAACCATAGCAGCCGAAAGAAGAAGAAATCGAAATTCGAAAACGATGAAGGTGATCGCTGCTTTTCTCCTCGCCAAGCTCGGAGGAAACGAGAATCCAACCCCAAATGATTTGAAGAAGATCTTGGAATCCGTTGGTGCTGAAATCGACGAATCGAGGATAGATCTGTTGTTTTCTCTGATTAAGGATCATGATGTGACGGAGCTTATTGCTGCTGGGAGAGAGAAGATGGCTGCTTTGTCTTCTGGTGGTCCAGCTGTTGCTATGGTGGCTGGAGATGGTGCTACTTCTGCGGCTGAGCCAGAGGCTGAATCTAAGAAGAAGGTTGAAGAAGTTAAAGAGGAATCTTCTGATGGTGAAGGCATGATGGGTCTCTTTGATTGATTTGGTTAGTATCGTTATGAATCTGTTGCTAAGTATCGTTTTAAGACTTATGTTTCTGATGTTGGTTTAATCATCTTTGTTGCTTAGGATTCTATGGTTTTGTGAGTTTCTGATGTTGGTTTAATCATCTTTGTTGCTTAGGATTCTATGGTTTTGTGATGTATCGTTTTAAGACTTATGTTTCTGATGTTGGTTTAATAATTTTTGTTGCTTATGATTCTATGGTTTTTGTACTTGTGATTGGAGAATTGTGCTTGATCTAGGATGTGAGATTCAGAGATTGGTGGTGCATTTGTGATTTTGAATGAATTTTATCATGAATATTTTGATGCTTAAGCTTTTATCGCCAGACTCAGAAACTGTGAAAGTTATCTTGAGAGACTCTCAGTGAGAGCCCAACATCTTAGGAGCTGCTCTTTTTTGTGCCATTACTGAATGACTGGTACCTGCTTATGTATTTGGGCTTTGGACTTTGCTCTTACTGGGTCTTTCGAAGCCCAAGCTCATAATATTGCGTGAGATGAGAAACTTACTTTTCGATTCGGACTTCTCGTTTTGTCATAATACTATTTGGCAATGAATAATTAAATGACCTCTCAATTGACATCAACATCCCCGACCAAGAAAATTTTTATATACCCAAAGATAGTGGGTCCGATTGTTAGGACCAGTCGTGGACTTTCGGTTAGTCGTGGACTTTAAAGTTACGATCAATCAAGCTCAATGTCTAGATTTTTTTTTTTAGGATGAAATCTTTAGATTTTTTTGGTTAATTCGGTTCTGATATTTTTTGCCGAATTGAACCGACCTGATAACCGAATGAAATAATAAAATTTACCGATCGATTTATACCTTAAACCTATTTCGGAACTGATAACTGAGAAACTCTGTTCTCTCGGTTCTGTTATCTCGGTTCCCGCAGTAAGCCCAGGGCGACTTTAGGTGAGCTAGTTAATTTAGATCTAAGATTACAATCATATATAATAATTTAATTGACGTCATCCCAAACGTATAAAAGAAATAATTCAAATAACGTCATCCCAAAGAAGAAAGCATCGCTAAGCATGCTTCTCTAAGCACATACGCACGAACTAACAAATTTAATGACATTAATAAGTAGACAATTTTTGTTGACAAAAAAAAAAAAGTAGACAATTTCATATTTGTTTGTGCAATTAACATTTTTTTAATAAAGAACATGTTTACTATGGTGTTATATGTAATTTTTGTAATTCCGATAAGATCAAACTCATCATCTAGCATTCGATTTAAAGAAAATATTGGCTTGAAAACGTAAGAATAACCTGCCATCATATCGTTATATAACTTTTTTCAAAAGATATTTTTTTCGTGAGAAAATAAGTTTCAACGTTCAAAGACTTGACAATTAAGAAACGAAAATACCTTTCGTAATCACTTATGAACAAACAAAAAAGTTCACCTTGTAACCTAAGCTTACGACAGTTGACTATACTTATAAAATTATGAGGAACAAAATAAAATTACTTTGTTAAAGGAAAAAAAAAGATATATGGCTCATACTTTACATAATTTATTCTTAAAATTATATAAGTGGCTCCTCGCATGACTCCAAGAGCAAGCCTATATCGACAAGTTTCTAAGCACTTCACCTAATGCTAGAGACTAAGATAGTAAAGGACAAAGGCTAGTGACATATCTATTGTAATATACCTTAAAAGTAAATTTAAAACTAACTATGAAACAAAATAATGGTAAAAAGTCCACATCATATTAATATATGCTCAGTTTCCTGAAAATTTATCAGAGGTTTCGTGGCATCTTCCTCAGAAACTCGAGAATATGATAAATAGAGAGTAAGTGGCTTTGTAAAAATGAAACCAAATCAGAGCACACTTTTTAAATCCCAAGAGAAACACACACAAATAATTTCGTGAAACACTAGCAAATAGTTCGTGAGACAGAAGCAACACAAGAAGATGCTTGAGACCGGAGCGATATGGGGACTAACCGGCACAACAGTGACGAGCTTTATGTTCTTCTGGGCGATGTACAAACAATACGTCCCTCACCATATCCGAGTCCACGCGGAGAGATACTTTCACAAGATGATTGGATGGATCTCTTATTACGTTCACATCAAATTCACTGAGTACACAGATGAAGGTCTCAAGAGAAGTCAAGCCTACGACTCCATACGCAACTACTTAGCCTCGAAATCAACGGCTCTTGCAAAGAGACTAAAGGCCAATGAATCGAAAAACAGCAAATCGTTGGTGTTTAGTATGGACGATCACCAGGAAATTGAAGATGAGTTCGAAGGTGTGAAGGTGAAGTGGCATTCAAATGTGAATGTGATTCAGACTCAGTCTAACTATGGTCGAAGCAGCTCGGACGAGAGAAGGTACTTTACGCTTACTTTCCATAGGCGACACAGAGGGATGGTCATTGAGACTTACCTTGATCATGTTTTGAGAGAAGGGAAAGAGATCGGGTTGAAGAACAGAGAGAGGAAGCTTTACACTAATAACTCGAGTCAAGAATGGTATCCTTGGAGATCAGGAAAGTGGAGCAATGTTCCTTTTCATCACCCGGCTACGTTTGAAACTTTGGCTATGGATCCTGTAAAGAAAGAAGGGATTAAGAAGGACTTAATAAAGTTTAGCAAAGGGAAAGATTATTACAACAAGGTTGGGAAGCCATGGAAGCGAGGTTATCTCTTGTTTGGCCCTCCCGGGACAGGGAAATCGACTATGATAGCTGCAATAGCGAATTTCTTGGACTATGATGTGTATGATCTTGAGCTAACGACCGTGAAGGATAACTCAGATCTGAAGAAGTTGTTGCTGGATACAAAAAGTAAGTCTATCATTGTGATTGAAGACATCGATTGCTCGCTTGATCTTACCGGGCAGCGAAAGAAGAAAAAAGAGGAAGATGAAGAAGAGGATGGAGAGGATAAGAAGAAGGAAGAGAAGAAGCCAAATGTGGAAGAGAAGCAGAGCAAGGTTACTTTGTCAGGGTTATTAAACTCCATTGATGGGTTATGGTCAGCTTGTAGTGGTGAGAAGATCATAGTGTTCACAACGAATTTTGTGGATAAGCTTGATCCGGCATTAATACGTAGAGGAAGAATGGACAACCACATTGAGATGTCTTATTGCAAGTTTGAAGCATTTAAGGTTTTGGCTAAGAACTACTTAGAGATTGAAACTCACGAATTGTATGGAGAAATCGAGAGAAAGCTAGAAGAAACCAATATGTCTCCAGCGGATGTTGCTGAGACTTTGATGCCGAAATCTGACGAAGAAGATGTAGATATTTGCATCAAGCGCTTGGTCAAGACTCTAGAGGAAGAGAAGGAAAAAGCAAGGAAGTTGGCTGAGGAAGAAGAGAAGAAAAAAACAGAGAAGGAAGCGAAAAAGAAGAAGAAAGAAGAGGAAGCAGAGAAGAAGAAGACAGAGGAAGAAGACAAGAAGAAGAAAGTAGAGGAAGATGAGAAGAAAGCAGAGAAAGAAGCAGATGAGAAGAAGAAGACAGAGGAAGAAGAGAAGAAGGAGAAAGTGAAGGGCAAGGAGAAAAACGGCGACGTTTCTAAGCAAAATGGTTGCAACTAAAATGATATGAACAAAAGAAGTGACGCCTGATGAATTTTAGTTTATTGTGTAAGGTTATACTTTGGCATGGTGTTTCTAAATAAATTTTAAATGCAAAAGTAAGTTACGTATATATAATTGTCTTTACGAATAATACCAAAAAATACCATATTTTAATTTTTGCGAAAAGATACTTACTATCGTATTAATGAATTAGTACTAAACTCATAAAACAATTGCCAAAAGTATTTTGCTGTTATTATCGCATTCAATCTCTATCATTACGTGTCTATCGATCTTCATCTTATGTTGCAGTGTAGATGATTTTTGGGTTTTGATCATAAATGCCTAAAACTATTTCAACGATGAGAGGACCGACGGGTCCAACAATTTGGACTGGTCGGTGTGGCCATTCTATGAATTTGTGCAAAGATAACCCGTTAGGTCAATAATGCCTTATACCCAATCGTTTCAGTTTTTATTCATCGAGTTTTGTAGAATTTTAATGGAAGTAATGGAGTTTTATATAGGCTATTATATAAATAAGTTTTTTGGACTGAGACACCATTTTTCAATTGCGCCTGAGATACTCTTTTCTCTTCTTTAATTGGATTGAAAGAATTTAGAAAATAATAATAATAATAATAATGTGAGGCACGTGCGTGCCTCCCCGAATTATACGCTCTATCCGCCACTGCTTTTAGCCACTCACCGACTAATCAAAACAAAAAAAACAAGGTCTTCCGTCAGAAAACAAATTCAACTATCCAAATAATACAAATTTTTGAGTTGAAATAGTTTGACACTAAAAGAAGGATCACCGACATATCAAAACTTTTACATCTCCACTTGATGTTTTATTGCACACTTTATTGTTTGCTCCATAATTGCTAAAATCTCAGAATGTGTTCACACCTAGCTTCAAGCTCATAGTATCCTCATGATTACGCAAATAAACCAAAATCTCTATACGAACCCCAATTTCATAATAATAACACAAGTTCTTTTATCAAAAAAACAATACAATTTCGAGGCATTTCCTGAGAGTCTGAGACACTTGAAAGTTGTAACAAGAGTAGGATAGATAGAGAGTGAGCGGTTACAAAATTATTATCGCTCTATGTTTCAATGCTATTTTGAGAATGAGCTGTGTCAACCTTATCTAACAAGATTCTCTCTACCATTTTTTTGTGAATTTATATTTATATTCCGGATTTTTTTTAACAAGAATTTAAGTGGCTCTCACAAGTCACACGTTAGCAACTTAGCATATGAGCAAGCCTACGTAAGATATACTTTTCTACACCTAACCACTAAAGACAAAAAAATCCCTAAAGAATCAAAAGTCATGGGTATATTTAACTAGTATTATAAAAATTAAAATGTCAATTTTACATTTTCTGCTTTTTTATTTTTATTTAATCTGTGTCTACTGAAAGAAAAAAAATAACTTAGACTGACAAAACTATTATAATATTAAATTAGAAAATTAAAAAATATAAAAAATTGTCTTTTGTGTTATTGATATTTTTGTTAAAAATGAAAATTATTTATTTTATATTTTATATAGAAAATTAACAAAAAATTTTATTTTCTACTATTTTGATATTTTTGTTAAAACTGAAAATTATCAATTTTACATTTTGTTTTTGTATAAAGTGCAAATTGTCTATTAAAATAAAGTTATCTTTTCCGAAATTTTTGTTTAAACTTACAAAAATCTTAATTAATTTTTTATTAATTAAATGTCACTTTTACATTTTTCTACTTTTTTATTTTATTTAATCTGATAATTTTCTATTGAAAGAAAAAAATTATTTTTTCTGCTATTGGCGTACAAAACTACTACAATATTAAATTAGAAAATTAACATACATTTTTCTGTTTATTTTATATTTTTATATTTTATATTTTATATAAAAAATAACAAAAAAATATCTTTTCTTCTATTTTGATATTTTTGTTAAAATTGTTACATTTTTCTGTTTTTTTTTAAAATTTTTGTTTAAAGTGGAAATTATCTATTGAAAAAAAGTTATATTTTCTGATATTTTTTGTTTAAACTGAAAAAAATCTTAATTAATTATCTATTTTACATTTATAAAACAATTATCTTTCTATTTTTTTTTTAATTTCTAAATTACAATTGACACATATCACAATCTAAATTAGCAATGACGTGTTAAAATCTAATGAGTTATCTTTTTGACACGTGTCACAGTGAAAAATCACATCTTATAAAATTAGTGAGAAAGCATATCTCAAAGTCTCAAAGTCTCCGAAAGAATTAGACAAACACAAAAAGATGCTTGATGCCGGATCAATATGGGGTTTCACCGGCACAACGATGGCGAGTCTTATGTTCTTCTGGTCAATGTACAGACAGTTTGTGCCATACCCACTCAGAGACTACTTGGAGAAATGTTTTTACAAGATGATCGGTTTGGTCTCAAATTCTGTTCACATCAGATTCACTGAATACACAGAAGATAAAGGTCTCAAGAAAAGCCAAGCCTACGACTCCATACGCAACTACTTATCCTCAAAATCGACGGCTCGTGCCCAAAGGTTAAAGGCCAACGAATCAAAAAACAGCAAATCTTTGGTGCTTAGTTTGGACGATCACGAAGCAGTTGAAGACGTGTTTCAAGGTGTGAAGATGGTGTGGTCTTTGAGCGTGTGGAGGAAGAGTGATAATCAAGCTGATTCCATCGAGAGAAGGTACTTGACTCTGAGTTTCCATAATCGGTATAGGGAGATGATCACAACGACTTATCTTGATCATGTTTTGAAAGAAGGGATAGAGATTGGGTTAAAGAACAGAGAGAGGAAGCTTTACACTAATAATTCAAGTCAAGATTATTCGTCTTGGAGAGAAGGAAGATGGAGCAATGTTCCTTTTGATCATCCTGCAACGTTCGAGACTTTGGCTATGGATCTTGAGAAGAAAGATGGGATTAAGAAGGATTTGATTAAGTTTACTAAAGGGAAAGATTACTATAGGAAGGTTGGGAAGCCATGGAAGCGAGGTTATCTCTTGTTTGGACCGCCCGGTACAGGGAAATCGACGATGATATCGGCAATGGCGAATTTCTTGGAGTATGATGTATATGATCTTGAATTGACGACGGTGAAGGATAACTCGGAGTTGAAGAAGTTAATGTTGGACACAAAAGGGAAGTCTATTGTTGTGATTGAAGATATTGATTGTTCGCTTGATCTTACTGGACAGAGAAGGAAGAAGAAGGAGGAAGATGAGGAAGAAGAGGATGAAGAAAAGAAGAAGGAAGCTGAGAAGTTATTGAAGAGAGAAAGAGGTGAGAGAGAGAGTAAGGTTACTTTGTCAGGGTTATTAAACGCCATTGATGGGTTGTGGTCAGCTTGTAGTGGAGAGAAGATTATTGTGTTTACAACGAATTTTTTGGATAAGCTTGATCCTGCGTTGATACGCAGAGGAAGAATGGACAACCACATTGAGATGTCTTATTGCAGATTTGAAGCATTCAAGGTTTTGGCTAAGAACTACTTGGAGATTGAGTCACATGACATGTATGGAGAAATCGAGAGATTGGTGGAGGAAACAAACATGTCTCCGGCTGATGTTGCTGAGAATTTGATGCCAAAATCTGATGAAGAAGATGCAGAGATTTGTCTGAAGCGTTTAATTAAGTCTTTGGAGGAAGAGAAAGAGAAAGCAAGGAAGTTGGCTGAGGAAGAAAAGGTGAAGAAAGCAGAGAGAGAAGCAAGGAGGAAGAAGAAGAAAGCAGAGGAAGAACAGAAGAAGAATAAGAAGGAAACAGAGTAAAATGGCGACGTTTCTCAGGATAATGGTAACCATATTTGAGCAAAGATCTTTATCAAAAAAAAAAAAATCGGAGCCTAGAGATGAATTAATATTTTAGTGTATTGTCTTTAGGTTGTGTTTTGGTATGGTGTTGTCAAATAAGTTTTAAATGCAATAAAATAAGTTTACTAGGTCCTATGGGTAATTCCCTGTATATTAATTGAAAATCATTTTAACAAAATAATCTTATGTTTATATAGAATATTACAATCATGTCAACGTCTCATTAACATTCAGAAAAATATATAAAAAGGTTTCGTTTACTATAAAAATTACGTTGTACTGCCATTATACAATATTCGACATACTTGATTACTCAATTTTTTTGGAAACTTTATTACACTTTTTTAGGTAACGTATATATATATGTTATAACTATATATTATTATTACTAATTTTATAAGGAAAGTTTACAATATAAAAATATTTAAATATTTAATTTGATATTTATTTAAAAATATAAAAACGTTTATATTATACTAATTTAAAAATATAAATTTAAAAATATAAAAATATAAATTAGAAATATCTAAAAATATATATATATATAATAACAGTTTTTTAAAACTATTTATTTAAAATATTAAAACGTTTAAATTCAGTTATTTAAAATATAAAAATGTTTAAATCATGCTAATTTAAAAATGATATTTAAATATTTATTAGTTAAATATTTGTGTAATATTTATTTAACCCCACGATTTTGAAAACAATTCATAAACGAAAATTGCAAACGATTTTGGAAACAATTCATAAACGAAAATTGCAAAATATATACAAATTTTACTATGATAAATAACATATATAAAGGTAAAAATGGAAGATTTATTTAATATTTATTCTTCCCCATGATTTTGAAAACAATTCATAAACGAAAATTACAAAAATTTTAACATATTTTAAACATATAAAAAGGTAAAAATGGAAGATTTCATCCAAATTATACTATGATAAATAATATATAGAAAGGTAAAAATGGAAGATTTCTTTAGTATTTATTCTTTCCCACGATTTTGGAAACAATTCATAAACGAAAATTGCAACATTTTTAACATATAGAAAGGTAAAAATGGAAGATTTCTTTTAAACATATATATTAACATAAATGTGCAATATTTTTTGAAAATATTCTATTTTCGTAAAGTATTCTATTCCATAACATTGATATGACACATCTATATAAATAATAGTTACTTTTTCTATTTTTTCATCTTATTCAATACATTTAAAATAATTTTTAATGTTTTATTACTTATTTAAAATATAATTAATTATATATATATATATATATATATATATACCAAAAGATAACCTTGAATTGGTTGTCACAAATTCACCTTCATTGTTACCAATTAGTGGAGTTGGTGATAGAGAAGATTTTTTGGTAAAAACAAAAAGAAAAACCATCTAAGGAGATTCTGAAATCATCATAGGTAACTTTATTAATTACAATAATAAGATTACGTTCTTTTAATTTTAAAGTTCTTTTAATTTTATGCTTAAACTACGAAAGAGTTTTTTTTTCTATTTAAACAAGGGTCGTAATTTTTTAAATATAAGTCAAAAATTGTATTACCATGGGCACAATCATAAGAATTGATTTACATATAGGATGGTATTATTTGAGTTGTAAAAAAAATTAAAAAAAGTATTACCTGTTCCCGACGATGATTTTGACTCGGATGTCATTGTAAAAGACAAACAAAGTTATTATTGTGAAAAATGCAATAATGAAGATCCTGATTTAATACCAAGGTAAACTATTTGTAAAGATACATAGTCCACCAGCCAATTATTTTATTTCTAATGTTTTGTTTAATAATTTTTATTTTGTTTTATTCTTAATAGGTATAAATTGTATATAAGTTGTTTTATCTGCAACTTAGTAATATTTTCTCAATTTAAATAAGGTAAATACAAAATTGCGTTCTCATTTTTTTTTTTTTTTGGGTTAAATTCTACATGCGACATCGGCTAGTTGTTCTTAAACAACAAAGGAAAGTTAAAACAATTATCATAACTCCTTACCACCTCACTGAATGGTTACCCATAAGGTGTTATATGTTGTACCCTGCCAATCACACCCATGATTGTTAGTTTTTGTGGATATTGAGGCATTGACAAGAATATTCAAGATCTAAACATAATTTTTTGTCAAATAAAACAAATTTGTACATCTCGCAATATTTTGAGTTATAAGAGTTATTGAGTTCACAAGCAATCATAACCTATATTCATTCATGCAAACATGCTTTTAGACATGTGATTCGAGGGACGAAAGACAATAGTTTAGGTAAATTGCGGTTAGGATATGACATGTGAATATGTGATTTAGAACTATTTTGTATGTCGACTTGCGAGGGTAGGTGGGTTAACGTCCAATGTTCTTATAAAACTAAGATTTATTACAACCCCTAATTATGGGCTTTTTGTTAAACTTGTCTTTTTTCCTCGGAATGTAGAGATATTAAACTATCAAATATTGATTTGAACTTGTGTGTACATTAGGAGGAATTGACCAAAATGATCTAACCATATCAATTCATATTTGCCAAAACCAAACCAGCTCGTCGTATGTTATAACTTGGTAATATTCTAGTGATCTAGACTCTACGTACTATAAGGATATCTATTAGCTATAGTGCACTTGCGACGTATATAATTTTTTAGAATTTTAAAATTCGATAACCTAACCGTATCATTTGCTAACATGTTTGTGAGATTTGAGCTTCTTGCATGAAAATGAAGTTAATCGTGATGGACGACAAAAAGATTTGGGATCAAAAATATTTAGGCTTACTTAAATTATAAGCAAGCAATATTTATCTTTTTGTAATATGAAATTTGATTAGGAAATCAAATTGAATTATAAATTCTTGCAAATTACTACATTTTTTTTAACAAATTTCATTATTTATTTGGGTTAAAATATCTGGTTTTATATTCATCATAAAGGGACTAATACATAAGATAAAAGAAAAGAGGTTGCATAAACAACATCGACTCACTGGGTTATACATTCCCTGGGGCAAAACACAGCAAATTTAAAGATTTGGAGTTCCTTGGAACCATAAACCCAAACGCAGGATTTGACGTCGCGTAACAAGTGTTTCGCAAATTTCATATGTATGTATAAACAAATATTTAAGCCTGTGGCCTTTCTTAAATAGATACACCAAGAGAAAGAAAAAATTAAAGATCTTCGTGCGATTATAGATTCGACATTGTGGTTGATTGTGGTTTCATTCTTGTTCGCATGATCACTGGAGCTTGACTAGGGTGTACCGCAAGTGCAGGTGTTGTGAGAAATGTAGGCTTGGGGAATAAACTTATCGTTACTTAACTTTTATCTTCAAGAGTTTATGTAATACAAAAGAAGTGTAGATTACACCTTTGGGAATGCGTCTAATAGCTTTTCGTTTGAGTGTCTTTTTATCACTCTATACCAGATTTAGGTGATTAGGTCAATCAGTAGATAGGAAAACAAAACATCCTTGAGTTAAATACTTGTGGATCTTGGACGTTAAAAACATAATAAAATTAAAATAATCCATGCAATTTTGGTATGTAATCCATATACAAGACCCATGTTAAAGGATTACATAGTTATCCAAAGCTACAAGTTCAAAAATACGCACTACATAATTCAAATTTGCAAAGGACTTCATATAGATTGCAAGCAACCTTTACACAAATAAAAGAAAAAACATGAAACCATGTGAAGGTTTGTAGCAAAATATTTAAATCAGTACCAAGAAATTAATTGGATAAGAGTAGCATCAAGAACAACAGAAAAGATGAGATGAAATAAAACTCGATAGCTTATTTAAGAATCGCATTTACTGTTTCAAGTAATACGAAGGTGGGGTTGAAATTTAGTACACAGTTTTTGGAGAAGGTGAGTACGATGGTGGAGGTGGGGAACTGTAAACATATGGTGGTGGAGGAGACTTGTAGTCTACCTTAGGGGATGGAGAGTAGTATGGTGGTGGTGGAGAGTTGTAGACATACAGTGGAGGAGGAGACTTGTATACAACCTTAGGGGATGGAGAGTAGTATGGTGGTGGTGGGGAACTGTAGACATACGGTGGTGGAGGAGACTTGTATACAACCTTAGGGGATGGAGAGTAGTATGGTGGTGGTGGGGAACTGTAAACATATGGTGGTGGAGGAGACTTGTAGTCTACCTTAGGGGATGGAGAGTAATATGGTGGTGGTGGAGAGCTATAGACATACGGTGGAGGAGGAGACTTGTAGTATACCTTAGGAGAAGGAGAGTAATATGGTGGTGGTGGAGAACTGTAGACATAAGGTGGTGGGGGAGATTTGTATACAACCTTTGGAGATGGAGAATAACATGGAGGAGGTGGTGGACAGACACATACATGAGAGTGTGGTGGAGATTTGTAGTATACTTTAGGAGAAGGTGAGTAGTATGGTGGTGGTGGAGAACTGTAAACATATGGTGGTGGAGGAGACTTGTAGTATATCTTTGGAGAAGGTGAATAGTATGGTGATGGTGGAGAACTGTAGACATACGGGGGAGGAGGAGACTTGTATACAACCTTAGGAGATGGAGAGTAATACGGTGGTGGTGGTGAACTGTAAACATATGGTGGTGGAGGAGACTTGTAGTATACCTTAGGGGATGGAGAGTAGTATGGTGGTGGTGGAGAGCTGTATACATACGGTGGTGGAGGAAACTTGTATACAACCTTAGGGGATGGAGAGTAGTATGGTGGTGGTGGAGAGCTGTAGACATACGGTGGTGGAGGAGACTTGTATACAACCTTAGGGGATGGAGAATAGTATGGTGGTGGTGGAGAACTGTAGACATACGGTGATGGAGGAGACTTGTATACAACCTTAGGGGATGGAGAGTAGTATGGTGGTGGTGGGGAACTGTAAACATATGGTGGTGGAGGAGACTTGTAGTCTACCTTAGGGGATGGAGAGTAATATGGTGGTGGTGGAGAGCTGTAGACATACGGTGGTGGAGGAGACTTGTATACAACCTTAGGGGATGGAGAGTAGTATGGTGGTGGAGGGGAACTGTAGACATACGGTGGTGGAGGAGACTTGTATACAACCTTAGGAGATGGAGAGTAGTATGGTGGTGGTGGAGAACTGTAAACATATGGTGGTGGAGGAGACTTGTAGTCTACCTTAGGAGATGGAGAGTAATATGGTGGTGGTGGAGAGCTGTAGACATACGGTGGTGGAGGAGACTTGTATACAACCTTAGGGGATGGAGAATAGTATGGTGGTGGGGGGGAACTGTAGACATACGGTGGTGGAGGAGACTTGTATACAACCTTAGGGGATGGAGAGTAGTATGGTGGTGGTGGAGAACTGGTGGTGGAGGAGACTTGTAGGAGATGGAGAGTAATATGGTGGTGGTGGAGAGCTGTAGACATACGGTGGTGGAGGAGACTTGTATACAACCTTAGGGGATGGAGAATAGTATGGTGGTGGGGGGGAACTGTAGACATACGGTGGTGGAGGAGATTTGTAATCCACCTTAGGGGATGGAGAGTAGTATGGTGGTGGTGGGGAATTATAAACATACGGTGGTGGAGGAGACTTGTAGTCTATCTTAGGGGATGGAGAATAATATGGTGGTGGTGGGGAACTATAAACATAAGGTGGTGGAGGAGACTTGTAGTCTACCTTAGGAGATGGAGAGTAGTATGGTGGTGGTGGAGAGCTGTAAACATACGGTGGTGGTGGAGATTTGTAATCCACCTTAGGTGATGGTGAGTAGTATGGTGGTGGTGGGGAATTATAAACATACGGTGGTGGAGGAGACTTGTATACAACCTTAGGGGATGGTGAGTAGTATGGTGGTGGTGGAGAGTTGTAGGCATACGGTGGTGGAGGAGACTTGTAGTCTACTTTTGGTGATGGGGAGTAGTATGGGGGTGGTGGTGGAGAACTGTAGACATATGGTGGTGGAGGAGATTTGTACTCAACTTTAGGGGATGGTGAATAGTATGGTGGTGGTGGTGGGGAATTGTAAACATATGGTGGTGGAGGAGACTTGTACTCAACTTTAGGGGATGGGGAGTAATATGGCGGTGGTGGTGGAGAACTGTAAACATATGGTGGTGGAGGAGACTTATAGTCAACCTTAGGCGATGGAGAGTAATATGGTGGTGGTGGTGGAGAACTGTAGACATATGGTAGTGGAGGAGATTTGTATTCTACCTTAGGAGATGGTGAAGAATAAGGCGGTGGTGGAGAGCTATATGTGTATGGCTCATATGCAGCAACCATTGTTGCCATGATGATAACTCCTAGAGCGTAAATGAGATGGGCTGAAGGCCCCATCCTAGAAGAAGATCTCATTGTGATTTAGCTTTTATCTACCAACGCCTAACCACGTTGGTAAGTTTTTCTTGTTTTGGTTTGTATTGTAGAGAAGGGGTGCCTGGGTTTATATAGCAAAGCTTTTCTCTAAATCCAGCTATACTTTCCCTGGTGTTTTGGACTCCATCCAACTAAATCGTGGAAGCATGTCTACTAGTGTGAGACGTGCAAGAACGTTTAGCGAACGTTATCGAGCCACTTTCCATTTTATATTTAGCGAACATCAACGTTGATGTGTCATGATGTATCATTTTGGTCAACGGGATAGTTTTATTTCGTTTTTAGCTTTTTAGGGTCACCTCGTATCAAATTTTAGATGTTTTAATGCATTTGCGCATAAATAAATTTATTTTTCATAATCAATAATTTTGAAATTAATATAATGTATAATTTAAATAAATGCTTAAATGTATTTATATCTATATCTTTTGTAAAGATATTATTTGACCTTTTCATAAATATTTTATATTTAATATATGTTTTTGATTGTGTCGATGATGTTTTTTTTAAAGTTATTATTATTATTATTTTTTTTTTTTGCTTTTTTCATTAGAATTAAAACACTTTTGTCTCGTATGTACTTTTGTATTTGAGTGTTAGTCTTTTTAAAATGAGTATGTAATTTTTCGGGTGAGAATACGGATCCTCTCGTACGATTAAGTTTGTTCGTCGATGGAGAACTTCATGTACTGGGAATAGCCGGAGAGCGTAGGGTGTGAGACTCGTCCACTGGAAGCAAGCCTTTACTCCATATGTTTGGATTCTTTGCATGTTGTCGTGGGGTAGTGTCCAAGCCTCCGAGCTTTATAAATGTGTCATTAGCATGGTCTAAGGGGACCTCCAAAAGATAAAATAGGGTGTGTCTTCCCGAGTACTCCTCGACGCTCAAGCCAATAGGAACAACGTGATTGGACGAAACGCCAGTGTTTAGGGGACTAGTGATGGTTAAGTTCTGGGTCTTCCTCGAAAACGGTTCAAGACTCAATCTGATATTTGGTGAAAGGTTTTAAAAGAAATAAGTCCTTCCGATGGAAAATGATTGGAACTATCCGTCGGCTGGTGTGGACTATTAAAAATCCAGATTAAAATGAGGTTGTCACTTGCCAAACGTGTGTGCCACTCTCTTTAAGAATGGGTAATAACCAGTCCGGTTAGGTCTTGTCACATCATCGATGTCGTATGTCAGGGAGAAGTGAGCCATACCACTAGCATCGGTAGTTGGCGTAGTTGGTAATGGTGTGCTACGGTTAATCTTTGAGTGCTTAAGAGCACTCAATTGTTATAAGATCAATTGTCAGGCAGAGTTGGTGAAGGGTATCCTCTGGATGACTCTCATGGGATGCGTAAGGAAACAACAGTGAGAGTTTTCCTCGGAGAGTCTAGGAAACTCGTTTATAACGTCATCTGCGCTGACTTATCTCTCTATCCACGTGACAAATAATTATTGGTGACTGAAAAATTCATTCCAATAATAGCTTAGCCACCATTCAAAAATATTATAATTGCAAATACATGTTTTTAAAATTAAACATGATAGGAATGATAAAAGTCAACTTTGATGTACATTCCATAATCTTTACGAAAAGATGTATTTGTTTTTTAGATTTCAAAACTCAATACAAAAAAAATAACTAACTCGATTACAAAAATAAATAATGCGCCGAAATAACTTATTAACAGAAAATAAATAACGTGTCAAAGCAACTTATTAGCAAAAATGAATAACACGCAAAAAAATATAAATTGACTAAGTAAAAAAATCTGTTGACATCGAATTTATAAATTTTTAATTTATTACTTAAAAACAGAGGATTAGTTTTCCTTTTTTTAACCTTGAAATTTTGATATTATTTTGTTATTTAATTAATTTTGTATATTTTGGATATAAATACATTAAATCCAAAATTATTGTAACAATGAATGTTAATACTTTTTTCCTCTCATCTACATGAGACTCGTGTCTTCTTCTTTCTTTTTTAGTTCTTACATAACAAAAAGTGAATTCAAAAGTGTGTGTAAATGTTCGATGTAAAACAATTTCAAGAGAGACACCATATTTGGATATTCCATTGTAATCTTTAATTGACTTTATTGTTAAAGTTGAGGTAGCCTTACTGCATTAACTCAAAGTTTCAAGTTTTTTTTTTTCTCTCTCTTTCTTTATAATCAAGTGAGTACACTCACTTCTTTTTAGGAATTTGATTTTCCACTGAAAAATGCGATTGTGTTTTATGATCTTAATAATCGTTTGTATTGCAAAGATTTTTGTATGTTAATTCTCCGAGCATTGTAAATTTTTAACCATCTGTTGATTTTTATATCAATTTTATAAACAAACATTTCATTAATTAAACTGTATATTAATAGACATGTTGCTTTGTTTCACTAAATACATTGTTTTTTCTTTGATGAAATGTTAATTTTATTAATCATCAAAATAATATTTACAAAAAGTTTGTGTAAAAATTTTAAATAAAGACAAAACAGCTAGGGTGATTAAAAAAACAGAGAAACTCATTCTCCCAATACAAGGATGCAAGCGTCGGTTTAAAAGCTTTCTCGTGGTTACTGGTAGCCCTGGGCACAAGTAACCATTACCCGCTCTACCCGCCCAACCCGCCCTGTATCCATTCCGCAAAAGCAAGTACCCGTCTTGAACAAGCCGGGTAACAAGGCGGGTGGAAGAATTACTTGCGGATACAAGTATAAGTACAAGGCGAAATTTGGCTACCCGCTGCTTTAACCTTAACGTTACCCGCAATGCATTACCCGTAAAAATACCTAATATTTTTTACCCACAAAACAATACATGTTATCCGCCAAAAAATATCCCTTACCCGTTACCCTCCTCCCCCCAAAAAACTACCCGTTACCCGCAAAAAATATCTGTTACCAGCAAAAGAACAAAAAACTGTTATCCACAAAAAAAAGGATAACAAGTATCAAGACAAATAACCCGCAAGTATCTGAATTTTGGGCGGATACCCGTTAAAGCAGGTACAAATAAAAGGCGGCCAAGTATATTATCCAGCCGGGGCGGGTCAAGTACCAAAGCGGCAAAAAACGGCAGATACCCGCCCAGTGCCCATGCTTAGTTACTGGTTACATAAAATTAATGGTAAGAAAAATTACCAAAAATTATTAAGGACGCATGCGTACATTATTTTCATGGCGGTGACGCATGCTTACATACAATTAAAATGGAAAATGTCTATATATCAATATACAAAACTTACCATAAACAAACAATAAGGACGCAAGGAAAAATATACGAATAATAATAACTTTCCCAATAGAAAGAGAGTAAATCTCGTCTTGGTCTAAGCTCCAGAGAAGCAAAGCATACGATTCGACACGCCATTACCTATCTGCAAACTTAATGGCTCGAGCTCAGAAATTAAAAGTCAACGAGTCTTGAAACACGAGATCGTTGGTGCTTAGTATGGACGATCACGAGGAAGTTCAAGATGTGTTTGAAGGTGTGAAAGTGAAGTGGTATTAAAGAAGTCTGAACATCGGAATACTGCAAAATATTTATGTAGTTTGTGTATTGTTCAATGTTCAATGTTCAATGTTCATGACTCTAAATAAATTTCATAAATTTCAAATTACTTTCTCAGTAACGAATAGAAACAAGAGTAATACGAATTACTCGATTATATATGGTAGATATCTAAAATTCCGGTGAATTAGACTTTTTAGGTCCGACGACTTATCCCATACTACTAGAGTACTACTGTACTAGTCTTGCTATATATTTGAACTTTTCTTGTCCTGATATTATGAAATTATACCAATTAATAAACCAATATTGTTTAGTATCAGGTCTTGGTCGTATGTTATATGACCTCAAATGGAATCACCAAAAGATTCTCTGTGGCGAATTTGCAGATATAAAGATGGTAGCTTGCTCCCCAAGAAACCATGTGTATAGTCTGACAACAAAGTGCTTCTTATTTACTGTTTTGAAAAAGACTTTTAAGCTTATGTTAACCATGATCACAAGTAGATAAATATTTTTATGTTAAGTAGATAACCATGTGTTAAGTTTAGTTGATGTTTTTAATTTTTCAAGAATAAATTTCTTTCTTTTAATAAATATTTTTTCATTCGAGTACCTCAAACTAATATTGTTATAATTTCAACTTTCCATTGGATAATAATATTAAGGTTTATAGACATTTAAATTTATCTTTTTACCAACATTATTGATGAATTTGTTTCTTCTCCGTTTGAATTATTGAGATAAGGTTGTAAGTGAAAATGAAAAAAGACGATCTCCGCAATAATAAAAACAAGAAGGAATAATAACGTACAAGACCAGAATGCAAACATGTTATGGATAGACATTCCTTTTTATCATTGCTAAAAACATATTTTTTTATATAAATTATGTATAATTAAAAGATAGATGATATTACTATTAATATAGATAAATTGATATTTTAAATAGCATATATAACTTATATTGATAAAATGTTACCAAACAGCCGTTTTGACACAATGATAATATATTTTTATTACAAACTCACCATCTAAATTTACAGTTTGCCACTTTTTCGGGTTTAAGGATAAGCATTGAGAAATCAACACTATTCCTTGCTGGAGTTTCAGAACAAGATCGAATGGGTATTATTTCAGATTTTCCGTTCAATGAGGGACAACTTCCAGTACGTTACTTGGGGCTACTACTGCTTACGAAACGATTAACACAATCGGATTATAACGTGCTACTGGAAAAGATTCGAGGGAAAATGAACTCTTGGACAGCGCGATTCTTGCCCTATGTAGGAAGGCTTTAACTCATTAACTCGGTCATGATCAGTTTAACCAATTTCTGGTTATCTGCTTTTCGTTTACCGAAGAACTGTATAAGGGAAATTGATAAACTATGTGCAGCGTTTCTATGGTCAGGACCGGAGCTGAATCCGAGAAAAGCAAACGTTGATTGGGATGCTGTTTATAGGCCAAAGCGAGAAGGAGGATTGAGAATCAAAAAAATTTTTGAATCAAACAAAGTGAGTTATTTGAAGTTGATTTGGAGGATAGTTTCTAGACAACCTTCACTATGGGTTTCTTGGATTTGGCTCAATATAATCAGGAAAAAAAACTTCTGGTCTATGAAGGAGAATACAAGCATGGACTCATGGATGTGGAAAAAGCTTCTCAAATATCGGCATCTTGCAAAATCTTTTCATAAGATTGAGGAAAAAAAACTGGAGCGACAACTTCATTTTGGTTTGATTTATGGTGTAATCATGGACGCTTATTTGATATAACGGGGCCAAGAGGAGTAATTGATCTAGTTGTTCCCCTTGAAGCTACGCTTGACAATGTTTTGTTGAATCGTCGTTCACGACAACATAGATCAGAGGTGTATACACTGATTGAAACAACAATGTCTTCGATAACGCTCTCGGATATGGAAGACAACCATGTTTGGAAACAGTCTGCTGACCCCTACAAGCCGAAATTCATAACAAAGAATACTTGGAATTTGATCAGACAATCCCATCCGCCAGTGAGCTGGTACAAGACTATTTGGTTCCCAAATGCTAGGCCGAAGTTAGCTTTCCTCTCGTGGTTGGTCATTCAAAATAATTGCTATCAACAGTCTGATCAGCAGCGAAGCAAAACCATTTGTTCTTTGAATGCAGGTATCCATCGGACATATGGTTGAAACTGACACAAGGAATTCTTGAAACGTCTTCTACTTCCACTAGGAACCAACTACAAATTATTTTACAACATTCTTCACTACCAAGGCTGAAGCTATATCTTCTATGATATGTTTTCCAATCAACGATTTATCATACTTGGAAATAAAGGAATTCAAGAAGACATGGGCAAACACCAATGTCATCGGAAATTCTCAGAAAACAAGTTGATAAGCAAGTTCGGTATTTCCTAACAGCCATCCGCGAACAAGGGCATATCAAGTATACCGGTTCAATTGTATAGTAAAGGTTTATGTGGTTCAATTGTATAGTTAGTTATTGGTTTAGTTGGTTTACTAAACTTGTACATAAACTCATTTTTGTATCTTCTTCTCGAAGAGAGAAGTAATAAGGAGAGAAAAGAGTTTAGTAACAAACGATGGAATTAGATTTTCTCATATGATATCAGAGCATATGTTCTCATTCGGCAAAGAGATGTAATTGTGATCAAGTGAAAGAATTGATGGTTGATGCAGAAACAAGCAGAATTATTCAGTTCTTGATGGGGTTGAATGATGGCTTTGCAAATATAAGGGGTCGATATCAATATGCGACCTAGACTGATTATCTGAAATTTACAACATGTTGGATCAAGATGAGAGTCAACGCATATTGGTTTGAACAAGAACAACTCTCGCTCCATCAAGTTCAAGAATCAAACATGACTGATTCATCTCACATAATACTGGCTCATGAAAATTTCAAGAAACCGAAATGTTCACACTGCAATAAGGTTGGACACACTATTGATAGATGTTACAAACTCCATGGTTTTCCTCCTGGTCATCCTAGAGCAAAACCAGTGAACAATGTAGGAACTACAAATATGACAACTCTCAATGGTGTTCCGACTTATCAACAAGAACAGAAGATGGATATTTTGACAGATCAATTCCAAGCCAATGTTGACAACATGTCTAAAGATCAAATCCAGAGATATTTTTTACCGCCAAGCTTCACACCCTGTTACACTTCCACCTACAAATTCTAGTGCTTCGACTTCAAATTACACCTGTTATCTCATCAGATCGTACATTTCTCAATCTTTTCAAACACAATCTTGATTACTACATGCTAGTTTCCTCTATATCTACAGAACGGATGTGTCTCTTAGAGCTTGGGTAATAGATTCAGGGCAACTCATCATGTTACACATAGTGATCTATATCTCGACTATAAACCCTGAGAAAACTTATGTTACCCTTCCCAAAATGGTTACACAGTTAAGATAGAGGGCATAGGATTCATTCAATTGACTGATGCTATCTCTCTTTATCATGTGCTGTATATTCCTGAATTCAAATTCAATCTATTGAGTGTTAGTGTTCTAACTAAAACATTGCATTCTAAAGTAAGTTTCACTGCTGATGCATGTTTTATTCAGGAAATTACTCTGGAATTGATGATTGGTCAAGGTAGTCAAGTGGAGAATTTATACGTCTTGGATTTCAATGAAATAAATAAAACTATGTCTTTGTTTGAGGTTTCAGGTATTGCTACTTCTTGTAATATTTTCTTGTTGATTCCATAACTTGGCATAAGAGATAGGGTCATCCATCTCAGTCCAAGATATATATACTTTCTGATGTATTGAGTTTAAAAACGGTTAAGAATAATGCAAAGACTTCATCGATTGTCATGTTTGTCACTGGCCAAAACAAACATCTCCCATTTAAATTCAAACAACATGTGTACTACCATTTGCATTAGTTCACATAGTATACATGGGGTCTTTTTTCTGTTCCTACGTTGATGGTTATAAGTATTTTCTCACAATCAGGATGATTATAAGGAGAACATGGCTATATTTGCTTCATAATAAATCGGATGTCTTACATGTCTTTCCTACATTCATTAATATGGTTGAAAGTCAATATAATATGAAGGTTAAATCTGTTAGGTCTGACAATGCACATGAATTAAAATTCAATGAACTTTATGCATCTAAAGGCATTGTTGCATATCACTATTGTCCGGAAACTCCTGAACAGAATTCTGTGGTAGAGAGAAAGCATCAGCATCTTTTGAATGTTGCTAGAGCCATTTTATTTCAGTTTAAAATACCTTTAGAATTCTAGGGGGGATTGTGTTCTTACAGCCGCATTCCTTATCAATAGATTGCCATCTCTAGTTTTAGATAATAAGTCCCCTTATGAGAAACTTACAAATAAGATACCTGAATATGATAACTCGAAGAGTTTTGGGTGCTTATGTTATAGTTCGACTTCACCAAAAGGGAGAACTAAGTTTGAACCTAGGGCCAGGGCATGTGTTTTCTTAGGATACCCATCGGGTTACAAGGGATATAAGCTACTAGATATAGAGACACATTCTGTTTCTGTTTCATGAGGATATTTTCCCTTTTGTATCATCTAACATCACATATGTTACTAAGGATTTCTTTCTTTTATTTCAGTCTCCTGCTTCTCTAGATGGTCATTTGCCTCTTGTGCAACCATCTTCTGATGCACATCATCATTCCGATGTGACATCTTCTGAAACTTTGCTTCTTTCTGAACCTAAGTCTCGCAGAAAAATCAATCCTCCTAAACACTTGCAGGATTTTCATTGTTATAATAATAGTCTTACTAAAATAACAACTCCTTATCCCATCACAAATTATATCTCTTATTCATATATCTCTAAGCCTTTCTGTGCTTTTCTTAATATCCTCACAAATACACCAATACCAGAAAAATTTTCAGAAGCTAAAGATTTTAAGGTTTGGTGTGATGCTATGGGTGTGGAAATGGGTTCTATGGAAAGGACGAATACTTAGTCGATTTGTGAATTACCTCCAGGGAAGGTTGCTATTGGCTGTAAGTGGGTTTATACAGTGAAATACAATGCAGATGGAAGTATAGAGAGATATAAAGCTCGTCTAGTTGCCAAAGGTTTTACTCAGCAAGAAGGGATCTATTTTTTGGATACATTCTCACCGGTAGCCAAATTAGCAACTGTCAAATTACTTCTTGCTCTTGCACCAAAGCTGAAGTGGTCTCTTACTCAGTTAGATGTATCTAATGCCTTCTTGAATGGTGACTTGGATGAGGAAATTTATATGAAGCTTCCACCTGGTTATGCTGAGCTTAAGGGGGAATCTATTGCAGAAAATTCTGTTTGTCGACTTTGGAAATCGATCTATGGTCTCAAACAGGCATCTAGACAATGGTTTATCAAATTCTCAACAACTTTGATTGGTTTTGGTTTTGAGAAATATTTTAGTGATCATACATTGTTTATCAAACAGTAGGATGGTAAATTTCTTGCAGTTCTAGTATATGTCGATGACATAATGATTGCAAGCACGGATGATGAAGCAGTCGTGGTATTGAAAGCTCAGTTGGAAGCTCAGTTCAAGTTAAGAGATCTTGGTTCTCCAAAATATTTTCTTGGCTTGGAAATTGCAAGATCTCAAGAAGGCATTTCTGTGAGCCAACAAAAATATGTTTTGGACTTGTTAGAATCTAGTGGTTTTTTTGGTTGTAAACCATCATCGATTCCCATGGATCCAAGCTTGAAGCTTTCCCAAACTGATGGTTTAGTCATACCTGATGCTAAACAATACAGAAGATTGATTGGCAAATTGCAGTATCTGACGATTACAAGACCAGATATTAGCTTTGTTATATCTAAGCTGGCCCAGATTAAAAGATCTGAGAACCACATTTGTGAGCGTACAAAGTTTTGCGGTATCTCGGGAAGTATTGGTCAAGGTCTCTTTTATGCTGCAGATTTGATCTTCGTGGATACTGTGATTCAGATTTCATGGGTGCCCGACTCAAGACAATCGTGACGGTTATGCTATGTTTCGGGGACTCCTTATTACTTGAAATCAAACAGACACGGTCTCTATGAGTTCACAGAGTATCGTGCCATGTCTATGCTACTAAAGAAATGGTGTGGTTATCTCGCTTACTGAAGAAGTTCGTGTACCTTTCTCTCCTCCAGATACCTATACTGTGATAATACTGGCGCGACATTGCAGTAACTCGGTTTTTCACGAGCGAACAAAGCATATTGACGTGATTGTCAAGGTTAGAGAATACATTGATAAAGGTTTGATAAAACCATGTATGTGAGGACCGATCAGTTGCAGATGTTCTCACTAAACCTCTATACCCTGCTCCATTCCGGGAAAACATACGCAAGATGGGTGTTCATAACATCTTCACACCTTCATCTTGAGGGGGAATATCAAGTATACCGGTTCAATTGTATAGTAAAAGTTTATGTGGTTCAATTGTATAGTTAGTTATTGGTTTAGTTGGTTTACTAAACTTGTACATAAACTCTTTTTTGTATCTTCTTCTTGAAGAGAGAAGTAATAAGAGTTTAAGAACAACGATAATTAGATTTTCTCATAGACAGAGAGATAGGCCTCCAAGTATGGTTCTTTATTCAAGGAGGATAATACTTGTTCTATTTTTGTAATCCATCTTTTGAATTAATTTCTCAGCTTTTATTACAAAATTAACATTTATTCAAAAAAAAATTTACAGTTACCACATATATTTTTTACAACAAGGTACATCAAATACTGCTCAGGTATAATACTACATGTAACCAACAATGGTTCGTGTGAACAAAAAAAAATGAAAATCAAGTGACTATGTAACATGTAAAAAGCTTCGGTAACCCCTACAAAACTAATAACTTTATTAAAGTTTTATAGATGGTAATTGTCATGTGGGACACCCCATTTCTAAAGCTTCAAAGGCTCTTAGACCATTTTTAACTGGGGTTCTTAAAGGAGGGGTTCTTAAAATTTTATAATGACAAATAATGATAAATATTATAGGGGTTCTTAGCATGAGGAGAGAGGAAATTAAAAGTTCTTATCTAATAACCATTTTAGGAGTTCTTAGCATAAGGTTCTTAAAATTTAGAATTAAAATATTAGTAAGAACCCCATGAGGGGTTCTACCGCTCTTACCTCTTCCACACAAAAAAAAAACATAAGTTTAATTCCATAACCAATGTATAAATTTACAAGTTAATACCTTGATGGAACAGATCTCTGTGTAAAAAATTAAATGAACCCTCAGTACCAAAAATTTTACATCACCACTTTATTGCTTCCTCCAAAATTGTGGTCAGAACTCAAAATCAGTTTGGTCCCCACACCTAGCTTCAAGCTCATAGCATCTTCATGATATAAGCAAATACCCCAAAATCTTTGAATACTTTTTAGTCAAATTCGTACTCAAGAACATGAAAAATATGTATACGAACCCCAAATTTCATTATAATATAAATATTTATTTTACCAAAATAACAATAAATTTCGTGGCATTTCCTTGAGACATTCGGAAGTTGTAACAGGAGTAGGATAAATAGAGAGTGAGTGGTTAAGGAGCGATGAGACCAAAAACAGAGCAAAACTTGACAAGTCTCATAAGAAACAGAAAGCAAAGAGAGTTTCGTGGGAAACAAGCAAACACAAAGATGCTTGAGACTCGAGCGAGTTGGGGATTCACAGGCTCAACCATGACAAGCCTTATGTTCTTCTGGGCGATTTACAAACAAATCTTCCCTTACCATCTCCAAGTCTACATTGAGATATACGTTTACAAGTTGATGGGATGGGTTTCGAATTCTGTTCATATCAAGTTCAACGAGTATTCTGGAGAAGGTCTCGAGAAAAGCGAAGCATACGAATCCATTCGCAACTACTTGTCCACGAAATCAACAGCTCTTGCAAAGAGATTAAAGGCCAACGAATCGAAAAACAGCAAATCTTTGGTGCTTAGCTTGGACGATGACGAGACAGTTGAAGATGTGTTCGAAGATGTGAAGGTGAAGTGGTCTTCAAGCGTGAGAGAGAAGGAGAATCGGTCTAGTATGAACCGTGATAAGGGTTTTGTGGAGAGAAGGTACTTGACTTTGAGTTTCCATAGTCAGCATAGAGAGATGATCACAAAGACTTATCTTGATCACGTTTTGAGAGAAGGGAAAGAGATTGGGCTGAAGAAGAGAGAGAGGAAGCTTTACACTAATAACTCGAATGAAGATTGGTACTCTTGGAGATTAGGAAAGTGGAGCAACGTTTCATTTGATCATCCTGCAACGTTCGAGACTTTGGCTATGGATCCTGAGAAGAAAGAAGAGATTAAGAAGGATTTGATAAAGTTTAGTCAAGGGAAAGATTATTACAGGAAGGTTGGGAAGCCATGGAAGCGTGGTTATCTCTTGTTTGGACCGCCCGGGACAGGGAAATCGACAATGATATCTGCAATGGCTAATTTCTTGGGGTATGATGTGTATGATCTTGAGTTGACGACAGTGAAAAGTAACTCGGAGTTGAAGAAGCTAATGTTGGACACAAAAGGGAAGTCTATTGTTGTGATTGAAGATATTGATTGCTCGCTTGATCTTACGGGACAGAGAAAGAAAAAGAAGGAGGAAGATGAGGATGAAGAGGATGAAGAGGAGAAGAAGGAAGCTGAGAAGACGAAGCAGAGCAAGGTTACTTTGTCAGGGTTATTAAACGCCATTGATGGGTTATGGTCAGCTTGTAGTGGAGAGAAGATCATAGTGTTCACAACGAACTTTGTGGATAATCTTGATCCGGCATTGATACGTAGAGGAAGAATGGACAACCATATTGAGATGTCTTATTGTAGGTTTGAAGCGTTTAAGGTTTTGGCTAAGAACTACTTGGAGATTGAGTCGCATGACTTGTATGGAGAAATAAAACAATTGGTGGAGGAAGTGGACATGTCTCCGGCTGATGTTGCTGAGAATTTGATGCCAAAATCTGATGAAGAAGATGCAGAGATTTGTCTGAGGCGCTTAATTAAGTCTTTGGAGGAAGAGCAGGAGAAAGCGAGGAAGATGGCTGAAGAAGAAGAGAAGAAGAAAGCAGAGAAGGAAGCGAGGAAGAGGAAGAAGAAAGCAGAGGAAGCAGAGGAAGACATTGAAACCCTAATCGGTGGCGTTTGATTATTTTCTTCAACAACAAGAAAACTAAGAAGGATCGGAATTTGCTTGATGCTAGATCATCACTCAAGGATCGGAATATTTCTTAATGTTTTTAGTTTATTTGCTGATTGAGTATTTGAAGTTTAATCTTAGAACATGTTTTAAATGCTTTTTCTTGGTTACAAATATATAATGTCTTTAATTTTCCTTAACAACATATAGCTGCAATCTTAAAGAAGTTTGAACATCGGAATACCGCAAAATATTTCTGTAGTTTGTGTATTGTTCAATGTTCAATGTTTATGACTCTATTAAAAAAATTGATGTATAAAAGATTATTCACTTCAAATTACTTTCTCAGTAAAGATAATACAAACTTTTTAGGTCCGACGACTTATCCCATACTACTAGAGTACTACTGTACTAGTCTTGCTATATAATTGAACTTTTCTTGTCCTGATATTATGAAAAAATAATACCAATTAATAAAACATATATTGTTTAGTATCAGCCTATCAGGTCTTGGTCTTTGGTTATATGAACTCAAATGGAATCACCAAAAGATTCTCTGTGGCGAATCTGCAAATATGAAAAGAGGGTAGCTTGCTCCCCAAGAAACCATGTGTATGGTCTGAAAACAAAGTGCTTCTTATTTACTGTTTCGAAAAAGACTTTTAAGCTTATGTTAACCATGATCACAGGTAGATATTATCTATATTTTGTGCAAGTGTGTTCATATGAAAAGTTGAAAAATCCTACAAATTATGTGTGATTTATTTAGGTTATATAGGAATATTTGTGTGTGATGGATATAACTTGATCTAGGATTAAAAAAAATATATATATATATATATATTATTTGAAATCTTGGCACAATGTACAATGCCACTTAAGCTTTAGCCAGAAATTGGTCAGTGCAGTTTGGTCCCCATACCTATGACGTAACTTCAGGCCAGGCGCATAGTATCTCTATTATTAAAGCAAATATACAAAAAAATCTTTGAATTATTTTCAGTCAAATTCGTACCCAAGAACGTGAAAACTACATGTGGGAAAAACATGAAATTTACACCGGGTTAAAAATTTAGAAAACTTGGTAACCAAGGAAAATAGAAAATAATATAAATTTAGCTATATAGAAGAATAAATAAAATAAAATAAAAAACAGAAATTTTCATTAAATAAAAAGGAAAGTTTATAGTAATTAAGCAAATCTTCTTTCTAAATTACGGATTTCGTTAATAATTACCCAAAGATGATTTTAGAAACCTTATTAGTAGGAGGATATTATATGTCCTATTTCTAATAAGAATATGGAAAATACAAATTAATTAGAGAACCATGAATTAGAAAGCGATAAGAAACTTCCACCTCTTCACTGTGTTAGACGATACGTCGTTATATAAGGAAGAGAGAGAGGCACAACACAACACAACACAATTAGAGATTATGAGCCAAACCCAAACGAGAGAAGATCAGAACCTTCATATTCATAAAACAAGAAACCAGTTATTGAAATCTTGATGGGATCAATCGTGAAGCCGATGTTTGGAGATAACCTAACAACAATTGGATCAAACATGGCGGGTCTGTTCTTCGTCTGGTCAACTCTCAAGAGATACTTCCCTCGACAGATCCAGCTGCTTCTCTTGAATGCAATCCAACGAATACCCATTTTCAAGAAACTTTCGGACAAGATCCTCGACTTGTTCTCGCCTTACGCTCATATCAGGTTCAGTGAAATCGACGAGTATAGATACAACTATGCCTACGCAGCTGTTAAGACTTACCTTGGTGCAAAAGTTAACTCTGATGTGAAGAATCTCAAGGGGAATCAGGTTAAAGAGAACACGTCTTTGGATATGAAACGGGACGATGATAAAATCGAAGAGGAGTATGAAGGTGTGAAGATGTGGTGGGAGTTGTTTAGATCTGTGAAAGGGAAAAAAATCTGTAGGCTTACGTTCCATAAAAGTAATTGGGATGTTGTGACTGGTTCTTACTTGAGCTACGTTGTGGAAGAAGGGAAATCGATTGAGGCGAGGAAGATGAAGATGAAGGTGTTTATGAATAATCCATGTTTGCATTGGAAAGCTAATATGAAAGGTCTCTGGAGTTGCATTGATTTCGAGCATCCTGCAACTTTTGAGACATTGGCGATGGATCTTGACAAGAAATATGAGATTTTGAGTGACCTTTTGGCTTTTAGAGATGGCAAAGAGTATTATGACAAGATTGGGAAAGCTTGGAAGAGGGGTTACTTGTTGTATGGTAATCCAGGGACAGGTAAGTCTACGATGATCGCGGCTATGGCGAATCTTATGAAGTATAATATCTATGATCTTGAGTTAACTTCGATAGGGAACAACTGGGAGTTGAAGAAGCTATTGATAGCGACGACTAGTAAATCCATCATTGTGATTGAGGATATAGATTGTTCCCTGGACCTCACGGGAGAGAGGAACGTTAAAGACGTGAAAGGCGATAAAGAAGGGAAGAAGAATGCAGTTACACTCTCAGGCTTATTGAACTTTATAGATGGGATTTGGTCGGCTTGTGGGCAAGAGAGGATTATTGTGTTTACAACGAATCACTTGGGGAAACTTGACCAAGCTTTGATCAGAAGAGGTCGTATGGATATGCATATTGAGCTATCTTATTGTACATTCGGTGCATTCAAGATTCTTGCGAAGAACTATCTGAATCTTGATTCGCATCTCTTGTTTGGAAAGATCGAGTCTTTGCTGAAAGAAACGAAGATAACACCGGCTGATGTTGCAGAGAATTTGATGGTGAAAGATCGTCAAACCGAAGTTGATGGTTCACTCAAGGGTTTGATCCGAGCTTTGGAGAAGATCAAGTGGAGCCAAAAGGTTAAGGCCGATGAACAACACAACAAGGAGATTATCCATGATTAAGTATTTAACCAATGAGATTCTAGTATTTATCTAGTTTGATAACGCAACTTCATTAGCTGCTTTGAATTTAATATTTTAGACTTTTAGTTCTAGCTTGTAAGATCGAACTTGTTGAATTTAATAGTTACCTGAATATTAATGTAAAAGTTCACATCTTACACTTTGTGTTTAATACGGATTATCTTTGAGATGAGTCAAGACAAAACTGAATTACACAAATCACCAACAAAGAATCAAAGACATAACAGGAAATTTTGAGGTCTCTACTACTTGTGCCTCTTGGAGATCTCAGCCAACAAGGATTTTAACACTTCTTGGATTGGTTTACTTTGGTGAGCCTCAATCACTCCATTAAGCTTCTCGTAGGTTTTGCTCTCATACTCCATGAACACTCCCTACAATGTTCAGATCAAACCAAACCCAATTAGAATAAGTTAATTGTGTATTAGACCATATCCCTGATGTTTTCACTAGTTTCAAACCTCAAGATCAAGCTCTTTGTAGAGATCCTTCACATTAGCAGCGTTTGATGGGTCGGGTTTACCATAGTTCTCCTAGGATATCAGAACAAAACCTGTTTCAGATTCTAAACAAGACACAAATTTTTTGAAAATATATAAGATTCTTACAAAAACACTAATCAGAGGATAATACGTTGAAGGCTTCACGGTTGTGGAAAGAGTGTAGTAGATTTGATCTTTAAAAAGAAGATTACCTCCTTAGACAAATCAACGAGGTCAACATAGTAAAGCTTTCCCCGGAAGTACTTTTTGAGAATCTTGTGGATATGATTGAGAAGTAGAATCCCGTCGTTGACGGCAACCATACCAACCTGTAACATTGTGTTTGAGTAGTAAGTACTCTAGTGGTCCTAAAACTTTCAGGAACTCTGAACCAGCAAGGTTGGCCATGGCGGGTGACAGAGTTATCCATAATGTCATCAAGCACAAGGAAACAAGCTTGAAGGTGCAAAGATGATGAATAGAATGAGAGAGAGAGAGACAGAGGAGAGTATCTATCTACCTAGAGGTTCAAATGAATGTTCTTCTTATACATACCTATTCGGTGCACCAACTGAGAACACAAGAGAGGAACATGTTCTAACGCTAGAACCAGATCCAAAACACAACTATCCTCTCAAGTCTGAACCTTTCTGTTTCCTGAAATGTTCTAACGCTAGAACCAGATCTCTAAATATTTCAGGAAAAAAGCACGAGACGTTATTGTGCTTATATGTTAAGTGAGATGGGCTTTGGCCTCCGGGGTTGCTTATCCTTCTTCTTTAAACCCTCTGTGTGTGAAAAGAGTCTTTTGTAGACTTGGTCTTCTCATTTGTGCACAACTCGAAGACAACCAACTCCCACATAAGGACAAACTCAATATGGTGCAACCATGATCAACAAAAGAGGCAAAACTCATTATTTTAGATCTACCAAAAGTTTTAATAGGTTTAGCTCGGGCCCAGCCCAGCCCATGATCAGGCCTGACTAGTTTTGTTTTATATATTTTCAATAATGAGTCTGAAATCAGAGAGGAAACGTCCAATCAGAGACGTTCTCTATCTCGAGTCAGTGGACCTAAAACAACTCTTCAATTGGTCCCAATCCGGGGCTGTATAAATTGGACTCGTCCTAAGTTAAAAAGGACAGGCGTCTTCCTGGAAACTCATACATAATTACATACTCTGACACAAACCACGAGAACTCCACAATTTTGTTTTCTCCAAATAACCATTTAAAAATAATATTTAAATTTCCAAAAAAATTACATTCAATATCATTAGTATCAAAAACTAACCAAAAAAATCATTAAATTTAAAACTATCTAAACACTTAATCTATTTTTACTATTAAAAATACATATTTTAAAATAAAATCTTCACAAAATCTATTTAAAAATTTTATTCAAATCACACTTAATTAATTTTTACTATTAAAAATACATATTGAAAATAAAATCTTCACAAAATCTATTTTCAATTTTCTTCAAATTTTCTTATATAAATCAATTAGTAAAACGAAAATTTTCATTAAAAAATAATAAATATTTAAGTTAATAATAACTAATTTATAGATTCCAAAATAAATAAAAAAATAAAATTATAAACAATTTATCAAATTTTCACTACAATATTACTACTTCAAATTAATTTAAAAAATCATATAATACATATCTAATACTATTAATTGGGAATTACACATTATAAATAAATATTTAAATTGTAACAATTATATATACTATTATTAATCTTAAAAGCAAACAAGAAAAAATCATCAAGGATAAAGATGTGTTCGTATTAAAATCAAATAGTTGAAATTAATATCTTCTTACTAATATTTCGAGAATACAGTTATAGAAATAACATTTAATTTGTTGAATGACAAATAATAACCTAACTCAAAATTATTATTTAAATATTAAAATTATTGCAGTACTATACCCAAAACTTTTGAATAAAATTTAAATAAAAAATATCAATTCGCGCTACAGCGCGGAATATAATCTACTTAGATAACATTTCAGTATCATTTTAATGGACCAAGATTCTTAATAGTTTCTAATGGATAAATATATTTTTTTCTTGCACGAAAATGAATTATCTTTAAGAATTAAAAAGAAAAAAAAAAGTTAAAACTTAGATAGATGCGTTTTAAAAATTCAAATGCTTAGAAAAATTATTATGAGTTATTTCTGATACTTTTGTGTATTATAAGTTTTGAGTTATTGATGTATTGAGTGCTAAGATCTATTTCGAGTCGGCGATATACTTGAGAAAATAAGATATTTTCCACGCTTTATCTTGTTCTTTAAGAAAGTTAGATATCAAAATGCTTTTAGTCAACCACTACAAGTTAATATATGAAATAAAACAATGAAGTACACGTAAGATTCTTTTTGGCCTCTACTTGTGAAACAATGAACTACCAACTCGCTTAGCTTTACTCTCAATTAATCTTAATGAATCTCTGTTTCTCTTTCAGAAGTGGGGTTGTCTATTTGTTCAAGGATCCTTAATGTTATAAAGAATTGATGGTAGAAAAAGCACAGTTGAGTTTTTAATCCGAGCATTTTCCTTCTCTTTTCGACTTTTCCATATAAGTTTTGTCATTAGGTAGTTTCCATGTGATGTCACATGTACATGCGGAGACATAAAACTTAATAATATAATGTTGACAGAGACTTCTCATAGATATTTATTAACAATTTAATATAGAGTATATAACTATCATTTAGCTCTTGTGTACTAGAACAACCATCTTCTTCCCCAATATTCACCCTTCCTCTCTCATCAAAATCTCAACTCAAACCTTCCTAACAAGTTCAAGAATCTCTTCCAAAGCCCTAAAACAAAAGCTTCAAAAAGAAAATATGGCGACGATGGGTCAGTTATGGACTAACACAGGCTCTGCTCTAGCAACACTTATGTTTATATACACAATCTTCAAACAATTCTTCCCTCACTTCGGAGACCACTTGGAACCGTTCCTTCATAAACTCTTCGGTCGATTCTACCCTTACATCCAAATAACGTTCCATGAATACAGTGGAGAGCATTTCAAGCGAAGCGAGGCTTACTTGGGGATCCAAAGCTATCTCAGCAAGGACTCCTCTGCTCGAGCCAAGAAACTCAAAGCCAACACAACTAAAGGAAGCAAATCTCTTGTTCTTAGCATGGATGATAAGGAAGAGATCACCGACGATTTCGAGGGCGTTAGGGTTTGGTGGCAGTCGAAGAAAGAGGGAGCTAGGAGGCAATCGTTCTCGTTTTACCCTGAAGCTGATGAGAAGAGATATTACATGTTGAGGTTCCATAGACGTGACCGAGAAGTAATCATAGGGAGGTATCTTGAGCATGTTATGAGAGAAGGGAAGACAATAGAGCTAAAGAACAGAGAGAGGAAGCTTTATTCGAATACTCCGGGGCAGAGCCATGGAAATAACACTAAGTGGAGTCATGTAACGTTTGAGCATCCAGCTACGTTTGATACTCTAGCTATGGAGGAGAAGAAGAAGGAAGAGATCAAGAGCGACTTGGTTAAGTTTAGTAAGAGTAAAGATTATTACAAGAAGATCGGAAAGGCGTGGAAGAGAGGGTATCTTTTGTTTGGACTACCTGGGACTGGGAAATCGACCATGATCGCTGCGATGGCTAATTTCTTGGAGTATGATGTTTATGATCTTGAATTGACAACGGTAAAGGATAATACACATCTGAGGAGGTTGTTAATTGAGACTTCAGCGAAATCGATTATTGTGATTGAAGATATTGATTGTTCGCTTAATCTCACGGGGCAAAGAAAGAAAAAGGAGGAGGAAGAGGAAGATGGAGACGATAAGGACACCATTGAGAAGAAGATGATGAAAAATGAAGGTGAGAATAAAGAGAGTAAAGTTACTTTATCAGGGTTACTTAATTTCATTGATGGGTTATGGTCGGCTTGTGGTGGAGAGAGGATCATAGTGTTCACTACAAACTTTGTGGACAAGCTAGATCCGGCTTTGATTCGGAAAGGAAGAATGGATAAGCATATAGAGATGTCATATTGTTGTTTCGAAGCGTTCAAGGTATTGGCCAAGAACTATTTGGATGTTGAGGAGAGTGAGCTGTTTGAGGAGATAAAGAGGTTGCTTGAGGTTGAAGAAATCAAGATGACACCGGCGGATGTTGGGGAGAATCTGTTGCCGAAATCAGATAGGGAAGGAGCTGAGACTTGTTTGAAGCGATTGATAGAAGCATTGAAGGAAGAGAAGGAGGAAGCGAAGAGGAAGGTCGAGGAAGAGGCGAAACAGAAGAAGGAAGAAGAGGAAGAGAAGCAGAGGAAAAAGGAAAAGAAAGCAGAGAGAAAGGCAGAGGCAGAGAAGGAGAAGAAGAAAAAGACTGAAGAAGAGCATCGAATTTGAAGGAATCTACTTGTTAAGAATTGTAGTCTTGTCCATCTTACGAATGTTTTGTGTTTCATTTAGCTAATCAGAAGATTCAGAATGTTGTTTAGCCATGTAACGTGAAGAAAATTTACGTATACCCCAAGAAATAGGTCTGACATGTACATAAAAAGACTAGCACTAAAAACCCTAGTAGCTCTCTGAATCTTCTTTTCTTCTTAAGAATTGTCGTCGCAGGCCTTATACCCCTTTAGGCTTTAGCCGAATAAGCTCGGCCTGTTTAATCAGTCACTAGATAGTCAATCCTTTCCGGATTTATTTGAAGAAACGTCATAATAAATATACACAACTTTTTAAAATATAAAACTATAAACAAATTTTTAACTAAACATATTTTATGACAAATTATAATAAAGAGATGCAACCTTAAAAACTATTGAGATTGTTACAAAACTATCTAGACAAATAGTTGTGATGAAAAAAAGTGGCTGAAAATAAAAATCATCTTGAAAAAACACAAGTCGCAATCGTAAATGAAAATGTACCGAGTTATAATAAATAGACGCAATTTTATAAAAATAAAATTATTTTAAAATCTATAATTAAAAAATATATTTTATAAAAAGTTAATAAATAGATGCAACCAAAGAAGGTATATTTCCAGATCCCTATATATTAATTGATAATCATTTTAACATAATAACCTTATGTTTACGTGGAATATTACAACATTGTTATGCTGACGTGTCGTCACTAGAATGATTCTGAGAGAATATATTTTATAGGATATTAATTACCAAACTAATTACATAATATGACATTAGATCAATCATATATAAACTGTCTTTAGTTTAAAGATTATAATCTTACCTAAATTAGTTTTATTTATTATAAAAAATCGAGTAAATAAATATTCTATAAAATTATTGCTGGCTTTATTGTTTCCTAAATTTTATTTTTAAAATTTTATTTTAAAAGATATTGTTTTAACTAAATAATTAATTAGTAACTTAAATATATAAAAACCTTAACTTTACGTTTTAATTATTTATACAATAATCTACTATTGAAATATTTAGAAATGTTTATTTAAGTTATTAATTTTCTACAAAATATTATAAATATCTTATACCACGTATAACGCGGAAATTACTTAGTTGTTATTATTATATAAATTATAGACAAAGAAAACAGCAACTAGAAATCCATGATAATCAAAGGCAATCCATAAAAATATTTGATAAGAATCCTCTAAACATTTTAAATTTATAAATTTCTTAAATTATTTCAACTCAATAACCTCTACACAAATTTATCTACCAATAACGAATCGGAAGAAAAAATATTTATTAACCCTATGGCATGTCTTTATTAATTGAACCAACTAAAGCTTATTAAATTATATTATAACCAATCAAGGAAACAATCAATACACCAGCATGGAAATCTTCTGAAAAAGGTATATATGAGTCAAATTATGGCAACCCATAAAAATATTAGTACAAAACTTGGGGCCCAAGGTTTTCCAAAGTCGAAACATATACATATATCTTCTTTCTTTTTTTTTTTTGGAATAAACACATTACCTTTACAATTAATACAAACTATATATACTCATAGCCAAAGAAAACCAACTCCTAATAACAAAAAAAAAAAAAACGAAAAAAGATTTTGATCTAAAAAATGATGATGATGGGAAATACATTTGGTTCAAGCTTGGCGAGTTTATTCTTCTTGTGGGCAACTATCCAACAAGTCTTCCCAAACCACCTCATGATCGCCATTAAAGAGTTTCTTCTCTCCACAATCCAACAACTCTCTTTTTCCAGAGATTTTCCGACAGATTCATCAACTTTTTTTCCCCTTATGTCGAAATCAACTTCTCTCAATACGAAGATTATCAATTCAATCACGCTTCTGCAGCCATCGAGACCTTGGGGCAAAAGCAACTGATAAAGCCAAGCATCTAAGAGCAAGCCAGGTTAAAGAGAGTAAAGGCTTGGTTTTGAGACGAGACGAGACTAAAGTCCGAGATGTGTATGAAGGGATTACTGTCTGGTGGGAGATTGAGACTGATTCCGAAGGAGATAAAACATTCAAGCTCACTTTCCATAGACGCTCAAGAGATATTGTAACCGATTCTTACATACAATATGTTGTTGAAGAAGGCAAATTGATTGGAGCCAAGAACAAGAAGATGAAGTTCTTCACAAACAAGCCGAGTTCTCATTGGGGTTCTAGCAAGACAAGTTTATGGAGATATATTGACTTTGAGCATCCTGCGAGTTTTCAGACGCTAGCTATGGATCCAAAGAAGAAAGAGGAGATCTTGAATGATCTTACTGCGTTTAGCAATGGTAAAGAGTATTACAAGAAGATTGGGAAAGCTTGGAAGAGGGGTTACTTGCTATATGGACCACCGGGGACCGGTAAATCGACAATGATTGCTGCAATGGCGAATCTTTTGAACTATAGTATATACGATCTTGAACTCACGGTTATACAGAACAACTCGGAGTTGAAGAAACTACTCACTGCTACTTCTAGTAAGTCGATTATCGTGATTGAAGACATTGATTGCTCGTTGGATCTTACGGGCAAAAGAAAGAAGAAAGAGAGCTACTTGACGAGCAGGAGAAAAGCGGAGAACAAGGCAAAGAAGAAGACAAGAGTTTCGTAACACTCTCGGGGCTTTTGAACTTCATTGATGGGATCTGGTCTGCTTGTGGACAAGAGAGGATTGTTGTCTTCACGACGAATCACTTGGCGAAACTTGACCCAGCTTTGATCAGGAGAGGGAGAATGGACATGCATATTGAGTTGTCTTACTGTACTTTCGAGGCGTTTAAGATTCTCGCCAAGAACTATCTGGATCTTGATTCCCATCCTCTGTTCAAAAAGATCAAGTCTTTATTGAAGGAAACGAAGATCGCCCCAGCTGATGTCGCTGAGAACTTGATAAAGAAGAATCGTGAAATAGATGCTGATGGATCTCTTAAAGATCTGATTCAAGCTTTGGATAGGAGGAAGAAGGTTCAGAATCAGAGATCTCAACTAGATGAACACAGGGACAAATATAGTGACAAGATATTTAAAGCATTTCGCATGTTATTTTAAGCCTAGTTCATGGTTAACGTTTTAGAATCTAACCTTTATGGTGTTATTGAACTTTTTAGCAAATTTCAGAGACAGTGTAAAATGCTGCGATAGCGCCATCTAAGCCATGGCCATCTCAAGTATCTATAAAATAAAGGCTGCTCTCATATTCAAAAGTCACTAAGCAATATACCAAAAATTTTAGTATCATTCATAGGTATTCTCTTAGCAAAGGTTCTAAAATTGATGAAAACTCTTCCTCACCTCATAAACATCCAATCAACAAAATCATCATGTTTCTCGCACTTCTCTTCTCAGTGCAGTGAATTCTGCATGTGGAGTTTTCCGTCAAAAGGTGGATTGGTCTTGTGGGGGTTATTCTAGTCAGAAGTGTCCTGGACATGTCGTTCATTTGAAATGTGCTACCAGATATGATGTCTGGAACGGGAAAGAACTCAAAGGAGAACCGGGTGAAATAGAAGATATAGAGCGACGATACGTGATAATAGATGAGAACGCGATACATCATTTCAGCCATGAAAAACAATACCTAAGACTCTTTGAATTGATTCTCTTTATGTATTATCAATCGCGATCAGAATCKATATGGATAGAATTTATAACGGGGTCTYGAAAAACAAGTAATTTCTGCTCTCTGGCTGTTCCTAACGTTTCCAGCCTTAAAAAATCAAGAACACAACACTAATAATCTTGTCTGTTCAAACTTCAAAGAATTCATGTATATATAAAACAAGAAAATTAGAACGAAAACTTTTCTGGATCAGTTAAGCTTCGACTAACTGGATTAATCAAACAGTATTTATTTCACTTTGATAAATTCTTAATGTAAATAAAGGTCGAATGTTGTCCTCGTGAAATCGACTAATATTAGATGAAATGACATCCCATACAAATACAAGTACGTACCTATTTCCTAATACGCCCTTAATAATCTCTAATACATATTAACACCACAAATAAGAAAACAAAGAAACCTCTTTTTTCTCTAATCCAAATCAAAGAAACTAAAAAAGGGTTCCATGTTACCTGAAACTTTTTCCGCATGAATGATCTTCAATCCAATACTCGAACACAAAATCGCAGCCCTGGCCATCGACAGATCCCTCTTTCAGGTATAACCAAAGCTAACATTGATATCATTTTCGAATTCAAACATGAATCTTTTAATGATAATTTGCTGGAAAGATTGTAAGCATTCAGATTTTGATACAACAGAACAATAATGGAGATTTTCAAAAAGGCTGAAACCGTGCGTTTACGCAGCTACCACGACAAGTACCTTCTAGCAGAGGAGGACGAAGATTCCGTGAGCCAGGACAGAGACGGGCGGTCTATGAACGCAAGATGGTCGGTGGAGGTTGTAGAAGAGGCGAACGTGATTCGTCTCAAGAGCTGCTTTGACAAGTACCTAACCGCTTCAAACATCCCAATGTTCCTTGGCATGACCGGCAAGAAGGTAACGCAAACACTACCACGGAGGCTAGACTCATCAACTGAATGGGAACCCGTTAGAGAAGGTGTTCAGGTTAGGCTCAAGACGAGGTATGTGTCTACTTTGATCTCTCTCTAACAGTTATCTTCTTGGGAGACCATCTCTCCCCTCTATAGTCTTCTTGAATATGAATGGTGTGAGAGAATTTGAATTCAATAGGTATGGACAGTATCTCCGAGCTAATGGGGGTTTACCGCCGTGGAGGAACTCGATTACACATGATATTCCTCATAGGACAACCACACAGGACTGGGTTTTATGGGATGTCGATATTTTGGAAAGCAGAAAGAAGAAAGCACCCCCACTGGCTGAACCGGCTTATACGCCTCTCCCGCCTCCTCCGCCACCACCAGAGCTGCTGAGGGTAAGAAAAGATGATCATCAAGAGCCCAATTCACCCAAAGGATTCTCTCACAGATCCCCAAGATTTTCCAAATCTGAGGTTTGATCAGTTCTACACTATTATACTCATCACTACATAAAGAAGTAGTTGTAGCATCTTATCAAAGAGACAAGATTCTTCTGGGCATGATTGCATCAAAGATCACTGACCTATACCTTTTGTTTCATTACATTTTATTATCAGTCTGATGACAGTGTATGCTCACCGGTCAAGGCAGAAGGCAGACTAATTTATTATAGAATTGGGAACGAAGATGGGAATGTGGATGAAACAGCAAAGGAAGAGCTTTTCTGCTTCACAGGAATAGGACTAGAAGAACTAAAAGAGAAGCTTAAAGAAGAGACAGGTCTGAGTGATATGTCAATCTGTTCCAAAAACCCTTTAAGCGGAAAATTATATCCCCTTCGGCTGCATCTCCCTCCTAACAACAGAAATATGCATGTCGTCCTGATCCCTTCGTCTTCAAAAGGTTAGTTTTCTTTTCATCGATCCATACTTTCCAACTTACCAAAACCATGAACTATGACGAACAAGGACATAAATAGACACTGCGGTCAACATAACAGTTTCAGTTTGTGGGTTCTGGTTCAGTCATGGAAACGTGTGACATGCATGGTGTTTTTTTTAGTTAGTTGGTTATATTCTTCGGTTATATGTCAACTATGGTTTCCCTGAATCAAACATAATTGAAGAGATTGTGGTTGAAATTTTACAGGGGATGCTGCAAGCACTTCTTGAAGAATGATTCAAAATTACAGAGAGTTTGTTGTCCAAGACCACAAACTTTTGTTTTCTGTTATTATGTATTTCGGTAACACGCTGTATATCAACAAAACCTTTTTACATGAGTACACCACACTTGATGCTAAAAGATTCTAGCATCAGGCTGTCTGTGAAATGCCTACCTAAGCAACCAAAACCCAATACTACGCCAAACATTGAAGAAGACATTGTGTTGAGATTTTGGTAAGGTTTCCCAACAAGTACTTATCAAGAAAAGTTTCTAGGGAGAACAACATAATGCAAGACAGCAACTGTTAAGAAAGACAAGAGGGTACCTGAGTGAAACCATTGTTCCTGAGCGAAGACAAGACACACACCCTCATCAGTCACCGGTTACCTGCAGTAACAGATTTGATTACCTAGTATATAGAAATAAGAAAATAGAAAAATATCTTACGAACTTTTATGTCTTACGCTGTTTATTCAGCTTTCCACTGTCAAAAGTCTCATTTCACTCTACTCTCTATATATTGGGGGGTTCAAATGTTGCCATTATATATATAGGATATAGAACTGCATAATGTTTAGAAGCTCCTCTTGGTCCTTCATAAGTACTCCATGTCTCCATTCGCAGATAGCCTTTGGTCAACCCTCCAGTGTATATTGGCGGGTTAGAGCTAATCAACAGAAAATCTGTAGAAACATGAGAATTCAAGAGTGTCTTCTGATAAGCTTTGCAGCTTCAAGATTGAGTGCTACAGAATCTGCAAGGCATCGACCGATAGGAGATGAATCACTGTGTGAATTTGTAGCAGATTTGGGTGCGACAAATCTCCCGAAACAAATTTAGTAACATTTCCATCCACCTCTAACACACTGCATCCTGGTGCCTTTCTTATTCCCCTCTTATCTATCATCCCACGAATTTTAGATGCCTCGGGACTTCTTTGAACACTAAAGTAAATATTAGATAGTTGAACTAGAGCTGCTTCCTCTTCATCAGCATTTCCTTTCTCTAACTCAAGAAGATTTTTAACAGCTAGTTCTCCGAGTTCAACATTCTTATGCGTTCGACAACCATTCAGTAAAGCACCCCAAACAGACGCAAGCGGTTTCATGGGCATTTTTTCGATAAGATCAAGTGCATCATCTAATCTTCCGGCTCTGCACATCAAATCTACTACACAGCTGTAATGCTCATGCTTTGGAGTAATTCCATATTGAGCTTCCATATTATCTAACATTGTTCTGCCTTCTTGAAGAAATCCTCCATGAGCACATGCCGCTAAGACACCAAGAAGAATTACACTATCAGGCTTACTAGCATCTTCTCGCTCCATCCGATCCAAGCACATAATAGCTTTCCTTGCATAACCATAAGACGCATATCCTCCAATTAAGGCTGCCCATGAGAAGACATTCCTCCTACTCAACTTTTCGAAAACTTCCACAGCCCTCTCTATGCAACCACACTTAGCATACATATCAACAAGTGCCGTTCCTACAAAAACATCAGACTCAAGCCATTTCTTCTTCTTCACAAACTCATGAATCCACTTCCCCTGAGCAAGAGCCCCAACTTGTGCACAAGCCGTTAATGCCGTCGTAACCGAAAATTCATCAGGCTCAATTCCTCTAACCAACATCTCCCTAAATACCTCTAAACCCTCAGATCCTAAACCACATCTAACATACCCATTCATCAAAACATCCCATTTCACAACATCTGGCTGCGGAATTTCATCGAACACTTTGCGGGCATCCACCAACACTTTATCTTCCACATAAATCCGCAAAACTCCAGTCTGTACATGACCATCCGATAAAAAGACACCATTTTTAATCACCCAACAATGGATTTCCTTACCCACAGATAGTAAAAAAGCTTTCAAACAAGCAACAATCAAGAAATGAAACGTAAGATAACTTGGAGCTATATCTTCTTCTTCTTCGTCTTCCCTCACCATTAATCGAAAATATCGTAAACCCAAGTGAGGCAGAGAGCTTCTGGAGCATATTCTTATCATAGTATCATAAACGAATGAATTACGAATCTCAATCGAATCGAATATAGTGGAAGCGTAGTGAAAGTGTTTGTTCAGATTGGGAAGATTGAGAAACGCTGTGAGAAGTTTGCTAATCGCGTAAGTGTTTCGATCGAGGCCATGTATGATAAATAGAGCATGTGTTGATTTGATTTGCTGCACTGTGTTGCAACGTTGGCTCGCGAGAATCAAAGTCTTCCATGATTGATGGAAGCTTGAGAGAGCACTCATCGTCGTGTTGACGTCAATGTTGTGGTCAAAGGCAAAGGGTAAGCTAACGGCTTATTTAAAAAACGGTACGATGTTTGGTAATAAAAGACAGCAAGATGTGCACATGTGCTCACATAAGACAGGAAGATGTGCATATATATGAACAAAAATATATATATATTCATGTCTTAGGGATGGGAACTAATAGTTCGGGAAACTAGAAATAATACTATCTAAAATATTTCCATAAAACTAAGGGACAGATAATACGGATATGACGTTCGGTTCAGAAATTCTAAACACAAAACTGTACTAAATCGGATAAAGATAGGTTCTAGTTTGGATAATTCGAGTATTAAGTAATGATTTCAAATCCGATCCGGACTGCGAACCAAACTATCTTTCGGATTAGGTTAGCCTGTCGATCCGAGCTAACTGAAAGCATAATTAATAAACAAATTATTAAAATTTGAGTATAATTTTATTTACAGATACTAAGTTCAATTAGTAGCATTGTAAGAAACAATTTACGTAAATTATAAAAAAAAACTAGAAAAAAAAAAACTATTTAGTTTGAGTATAATTTTATTTTTATTTTGTTAGAATAATATATATATATATATATATATTAGTTTTTATATAAATGACGTATTATATATATTTGGGTAGATTTTATGTTAAACCGTTACCGTAATTAACAACACATTACTACATTAGTGAGAGAGACATTCAAGGTTCAACAAAACCGGACCTTCATCTTCTTCCCTTATACTAAATTAATCTCACCCAAAAATTACTCAAAATCTAGAAAGGGGCGATCTTTCGGAAAGAGGTAACCTTCTCTATTTCCCCTTTTCAATCTGTTCCGCGTTAGGGGGATTCAATTCCATTTCTGGGTTTTTGAATTTCGACTTGGATTTATGTGATTTCGATGAAAATTTTCCATCTTTCGGTTTCGGTGATTCTGGGATTTCGAAAAGATATCATTATTGGTTGTTGCAGAGATATCTTCACTCGTTAACAATGGTGAAAGCAGTGGTTGGAGAAGATTCTAGACTTACTTCTGTTGAAGATCGTCTCTCTCACTCAGCTATTCCTGCTGAGGTAAATGATTAGTTTCATGTTATTGTAAATGCATGTTGTCTCTGCCTTGTGATTAAGATGTGATTTTTTTTCATTTATTTGAGCATAGGTGGGTCTTGTGATAGGGAAACTTAGCTCTGTTCTGGATCGTGGATTTGTATTTAATTTGATTCCCACACCGAGCAACGATGATGGAGAACCAGCATGCTCGGTTTTGGAGACCAAAGATGATAAAAGGAGGCCATCCAAGTCAAAATCTCAGTCATCTGACTCATCTTCTCTATCAATTGATTCCGATTGGGTAGCAGAACATGCCCGACAGGTTTGTTGATACTATTGTTCTGCAGTTTGTGATTCCCATTTTTGTTGTTAGATGAATGTTTATGGTTCATGATGATTGGCATTGTAATGGATCAGGTATCGAGAATGCTGTTGGGTGGAATGAAGGTTGTTGGTATCTATGTGTGGGCTAGTGACACTGCTTTTAAGAATTCCACTATGATCCTTTGCCAGGTAACTTTGTGGGAGATAAGTTTTGCTCCTGTAATTTCAGTTGACATCCATTCTAATAGGTGCTGCTATGTTTTTCTTGGAAAAGAAGAGATTTCTTTTGATTGTCTTTGCGCTTTTTTATTTGCTAAATATGAGATTTTAGGGGGTTTGGATGCTATTGAAATACTCATGTTGATGGATTTAAGTTATGGGAACCTTTATCAGGCTATCAAGGCAGTTTCGGATGCAGTACGACATTTGGATCCTAGCTTGGATGAAGCTCTTCTTATTCACATATGTTACAGTCCGAGGAGGTATTCCGTTTTTTAAGGGATTCAGTTCTTAGAAATCTGGCGAATTATTGGATTTTAAACTAAGGATGACGAATGTTTGTAGATGGAATTGTCGAACTTGTTTGTTGAGCTCAAGTATTACATCAAGTAGTCTTCGACCTTGTGACATTAAGCTGGGAAGGGTGTTAAGCTCTCTACAGAGGTTTAGGTGCAGCTACAGCTTTAATTTCAGGTATGTCATCGCACTGAAATTTGGATTTTAGAGTTCTTCATTCCATCTCTTTTGTTGATGAATGTTATGTTAGTTCACAGGAAAAAAAAGTTAATTATGTTGAAAGTTATTTTAATAAGCACTCAGGTGCATTCATATGATTTTTCTGAATGCAGTATCTATGAATATACTATATATATATATACACTAGAACTCTTTTCTTTTTGTATTTATTCTTGCCCTCTTTCTGTTGATTTTCTCTTCGCTTTTTCGCTAGTAGATTGCCTATTTACTGTGAGGGTGAGTTAACTGACCAAACACTTACCGAGATTCTCCGTCGAGAACTTGCAATTCATGCAAAAGAGCTGAAGAGTGCAAATGCAATGATTGATGGGGACTTGGTGAGGAGACAGTAAACCCTATGCTTATGATGTTTCTCTGTTGATTGTTGGATGTTGAGTTCTTGAATCGTTATAGCTTCTCAAAGCTTGACGTTTCTAGTGAGTTAATCGAAACTATCATGCAGTTAAGTTATTCTTTTGAATGGCGTCTGTCTGAAACATAGCTGCTTTTCATGCATTACTCATTGCTATAGTCTATCCGAATATAGTTTCTTCGTATGCATAAAAAATTGCTGGGTTGTTTAAATTATGTAGACTACATATATCTTGGCTGGTAATTAACCGTCCTGGTATGTAATTTCTTCTTAAATTTTGTTGGACTGAAGGTGCATAAAGACGAGCCTTGCAACACAGATAGCGAACATGAAATTGAACTGTTATTTCCATTCATGAAAGATGGTTGTGCTGAGGGTATGTTTTTTCTCACTCTAATATAGCCACACTGAATTGGTTTGCTAATGGACATGTCTTCGGATGATTGTATCTAATATCACGGTGTAATGTTCTAAAGCATTAACTGCAAAGAAAATTACTGGAATTCTACTCTTCGGTGGTTCTATATTCTCTTACGCCTACTTGAACGCGAAAGAACCAGTTTCACAAGCTATTGCTGATATTAAGGTACTGCAACTACTTCTCTTCATTTTATAAGCTTGTGCCAGTTCTATTGGACTTATTGAAGTTTAAAAAAATTGTTGATAGCGCTATCTTATTTTTTCAGGCTGACATTATTAGGAGTCTGCAAAGTAGATTGGACATTATCTGTGATGAGGCCGAGCAGGATCTCAATCCAACTGATGTTGGAGTCAATGAAGACACAGATGAGATGTCGAAAATTCCCATTGCCAAATTCATCCTCAATTCATCTACGTGAGTCAGCTGATAAACATAACGGTTGCTGAATGTCTGTATATCCTTTATTTTTACTCATAAACATGGAAAAACTTGACGTCTCAATGTTTGTAAACAGAAAAGCATGCCATCTCTGTCTTCCCAGGAGAGTTCTAGTTCCGTGGCTGGCGGGTATTTACATCTGCGATTATCTGCAGCCATTTGAGTCACTCGAGGTATTATGCAACCTGCAATGACTCAAATTCATTACGCTTTGTAAACTCTTCGTCCAATTGTTAATGCATGTTTTTTTCCTTGTTGGATGATTTCTGAAAAGGTGGTAAAAGAACGATGTATTGAGCTAATGTCAATGGAACATTCTTCTCTTGACGCATCAAAGATTTCAGAAGTAGAAACTGAAACATCCTTATTGATCGCGGAATCAATGTGGGACGTGATATCTCCTGCATCTTCGGCTTCCAGCTTTTGCTTAGGAGGGAATGTGGAAAAGACAAGGGGTGAAGACGAGAGCAAGAGAACGGGCAAAGATGCTGGTAATGCATCCAATGTCCCGATTTTGGTAGGGATTTTCGTGCTTTTACTTTCGATTGTATTAGGATTCATGCTTTACCAGAGCGACTAGAAAATATCCCAACTCTCTGTTTTCACCAAACCACAAACGAATTGATTTTGTTTCCCGCATTAGAGTTATAGAGAGAGATAGAGATGGAGAGAGAGATCTTTCTTCTTAGTGGAGAAACTATACAAAACCTTTTCATTACCTCTTTTTCGACCTTGAATCAATTTTGTACGATTTTTTGGAAATCAATCGAACACACTCCTTACTGCGCTCAATCTCAAGGACATCTCCTATAATATCGTTGACATGCTCAGATAAAATTTAGGTTTAGGTAATTTCCAATGCAACATTAGCAACAATGAGGATGTAGCTCAGATGGTAGAGCGCTCGCTTAGCATGCGAGAGGTACGGGGATCGATACCCCGCATCTCCATTCGAGTATTTTAGAATTTTGGTTCGGTTTCGGTTCGGTTCTTTCTTAGTTTCGGTTTTTTCAGATATTTGAAAGGATAACCGAAATAGAACCAAAATTTCTTGGGTTCGATTCGGATCAGGTATTTTTACCCGAACTACCCAAAATATCCAAACTATCCGAAATACGCATAAAAAACTATAAAAGTGTTTCAATTTTGAAAAACAAATTGTTTAATTTTGAGAAATATAATTAACAACGTTTTAGATATGTTGGTTATTTATAGTATTTTGATTATTTTGGAGTCCAGACGTAACTAATATTTTTGGGTTTATAATTATAATTTTGGGTATAATGTTATTATTTTTTGGTATTTCGGGTATCCATTCGGTTTTCGGATATTTCGGATATCCATTCGGTTAGATTTCGGGTAATTTGGTTCGGTTCCGAATAATTCGGTTAGAAGATTCTAGGATCCATTCGGATATTTTATTATATCGGTTCGGTATTTTAGCTTCGGTTATTTTGGCCAGTAGCTAAAAAAAAGAGTAGAAGTTAATACACTATCCACTTCGTTTGATATTAATATTTTCTTACGCAAATTAATAGAAACTAGAAAGTTTGTAAATCAAATGAAATTTATAAACATTAATTAAAATCAAATGTTTCTCTTTTTGCCACATTTGACTCCACTTACAGATTAGTTTATGTGATAGTATTCCTAGTAGGTTAAGACATAACACCCATAATTATACTAGTCGGGTGGATGGTTCTTGGTCTGCGAGAGGAATGTGTTGGGCGTGACACTTTTTATATGGCATGATATGATTGACCTATTGGGACTTTTGATTCGTTATCTAGAGTGTTTATTCTAATTTGGCGACTGAATTTTATTAATTAAGAGATTCATACTTAAGATTCCAACATGGAATGACATATATCTAGAGCTAAGAGTCTAATATAGACAATAAAATGTATAATAGAGATTAACCGATGTTGCTACCTCTTTTATTACAAACCCAAAATGAGCTAGTTAAAATGGTCTCTTCGCTGAAGATTGATCGATATACGTGACATAGTTGTTTAAGCCCAATTTTTTTATGGAACAATTTTCGAACTTGAGCCGCTTTTTGGGAGTTGTAACAATAGTTTTTAGAACTTATGTTCTTGCCCGTAAAACTTGAAATATAAAATATGTGTTCTTGTAACATATTAGTTAGTTAACATTTATGATTAACCAATTCATAACTAACCTAACATCTTATTTAAAATAAGATATGGTCTTTTAGTTAGTCATTTCCACTAAAAAAAAATTTAAAAAAAAAAAATTCTTCTAAATGAATGTAAAATTATATTCAACCAAAAAAAACGTTTTTACAATGGAGATGTGAGCAATAACAAAAACTTTTGAAAGAGAAACAAAGAGTCATTGAGATTAATTGAGGGTGGAGCTAAGCGAGTTGGTAGTTCGGGTGGAGAACCATGTGATGAGGCCTTTCTGGAATCGGTGGTTGCCTGAATCACGGGGTAAGCTGAGCCGGTTACGAATGTTCTTGTCAATTAACCGAGTGATACGATGTGTAGTAATGGGATTTGTCCATGTCTTCTTGCATTCCTCTCTCTCCAAATGTGGTGCATAGTTGACTGAAAAACATACCGAATAAGAAAAGCGTGCATTCCACTAGAGATATTTATATCATCATTCCTAGATTCGAACCCAAACATTCGACAGCACAAATTTTACATGTTAGATTTTTGTCTTATATTAAAACCATAAACAAAATACCTTATACATGTTACCATCGGTCCTTGTGTTTTCGCCGCATATCTCCTGACTTCTCTCCGCCGTCCACCCGGTGACTCTACGTTCGTTCCAAAACTCTATTTTGTTTTTATCTTTATTAAGATTAAAGAAAACAAAACAAAAGAGAGGATTAGATTCATTGGTTCTGAGTCAAGAGTCAAGAACACCAACACCTGTAATTCCAACAAGTTAGTTGCCTACCGTTTATCATTATCTGAAACACCTAAAATGTTTCAACGTGTCATCATCTCACGAGAATGTCACAAAAGCTTATATTCTTCTAGATGTAACGTTAGCATAGCTATATATCTTCTCCCCTACCCAAAAAGTCTACCCTTTCGTCTTGTTTATTTTAACCTCAATTATTACTTTTTTAAGGGACTAAATATGAACTGATTAATACTATTTTAGAATCTGGAAATGAGTAAATAAAGTTAAAAGTTATCAACTTACTCATACTTGATTAAACTATGATATCCTAACATTTCTAAGATCTAAAGAATAATTGGTGAGAGAGAACATCAAAATTTGTTATCAAATTTTTCTTAGATTACATTCAAACCAAAATTTCAATCTTTTTTTTTTTAACATGTCAATTATAAAAACAACATTAAGACTTGTATATTTTTGTTTTTTATATAAAAAAAACTTATGTACTAAGTTCGTAATTTCTTTTACACTGAAAACGAAAACTATATTGAATGACTATATCATTTTTTAAATGGTCAGAATTTTACTGGTTAAGCCATCTCATTTAGATATAATTTGTAATTTTTAAATGTTCATGATAATTATATATTATGTTAACTATATGTTTTATTTGTGAAAACGAACTATTATAGAAGATAAATAGTCGTTTCTTTTAAATATTATCATATTTATCTAAATTTGAAACTAATTAGCTAAACATAAAATTAAACAAATATTTTCTTAAACAGCTTATTAATAATAACTTTTGTATTTTTGAAGTGTTACAAATTTATTTGCTATGAATTATAAATATATGGTAAAAAGAATCTTACAAAAATAAATTTGGGAAATATTAAAGAACTTTTACTAATTTTCTAAAGATTATATTTGACCAAATCAATCAAAATAAAGTTTCTATTCTTGTACGCGTAATTTTTAAAAATATTAAAAGATTAGTGTAGACATTATACAACATTATAAGTTTCATAAAAATATAATTAGATAAACACTTAAATTGGTTTTTGTAGGCGTACTTTATTAGCTGCCCAAGCTGACCAATTTGCCTATTCTCTTACTCAAGCTGCCCGATCTGCCCGTTGCTGACCACTTTCACTGTCTATCTCTGAAGATGCCCTTTCGTATAGCTCTCTATCTCTCTCTCTAGCTCTCGCGCACGCAAAAAATCTCCCTTTTGACTAAAACTTTCTCCGGCTAATCTTTCATTTGTTATCTAGTTCCTTAACTTATATCTCTTCTTTGTCCCCAATTAAGGAGCTCAAATTCAGTTCTACTGAACTGGGTTTTATCGTTTGCCTAAGTGTTGCTTTGGATCTTTTGTTTATGTTCGATTTTGGGGAAAAAGGATCAAACTTTATACTGCTAGAGAATTGGGTTTCTTCGATCTTTCATCTTTCTATTGATTTCATTTTCTGGGTCTGATCAAGTTTTTTTTTTCTACTCACATATGTGATCAGAGAGAGAGAGAGAGAGAGAGAGAGAGAGAGAGAGAGAGAGAGAGTGATCTATTCTAGGGCTGATTGAAGTGGGGCTTCCCTTGACTTTTTTGTTTTTAATCCTATGGTGATTTGATTTGGAATTAGAGTTAAATAATGATGGCTACAAAGCCAGACTCTGTTAAGGTGATGGAGAAATTGGGTGTTGAGAAAGCTGAGAAAGGGAAGATGTTGGGTAAAAAGAAGAATGTTAAGAAAGATGGAGATGAGAGTGAAAGTGGGTTTTGGTTTAGATTCAGTTTCTTCTTTAGTTGCATCTCTTCTAGATCAAAAGTTGATAGTTCCATGAATGCTACTAGAGTTATTGGTAAAATCTCCTTTCCCCTTCTTCTATACAGATTATAAAGTTAGAGTTTGTTTGTATGTATGTATTTGTGTAGATGACAAGGTTTTTCCTAAATACAGATTATAAAGTTAGAGTTTGCTTTCAGATTCTGGTTGAGCTTTTTTATCTTGTGCTGACACTTGAGCTTGAAAGACAACTTAGTTTTCTCTCTAATTGGAAGCTCATCATTTGTACGATTGAAATTATATGGATAATTACGTTTTATATGGTAGAAGTTTTGTGTGTGTGAATTTTTAGATAGAGCCTTTGTGACCTTCAACCAAAAATTGCTTTGAGACATTTGAGCAAATATCCATGTTTTAAAAGGCGATTTTTATCGGGTCTTTCTTTCTTTGTTGGAGCAATTGCCTTATTTTTGCTATAATAAAAAACCAGAGAGATTTCATGGTAGGATTCTATAACAAGCCTTTACTTCCAGTGTGTAGTATTTTACAATCTGCCCTGTGTTTCTGTCTATCTGCTTGACCTTACTGTTTGAGTGTGAGACTTGGTTTCGTCCATACTTCAATTCTGTATTACTCACTTTCGTTTTTGATTTTCTGTAATATATATAATTCAGCAGAACCTAAGCAAGTTCATGTGAAGAATAAAAGTCATCCAGCTCCGACTAAAGACATTGGCTGTGTGGAGAGTGGTTCCTCAACACCTCTAATCAGTGGGGAATTGAAGTATTCTTCTATGCTACGGATTTTCATGTTTAACGACCTTAAGTTAGCAACTAGGAATTTCAGACCAGAGTCTCTTCTCGGTGAGGGTGGGTTTGGATGTGTTTTTAAAGGATGGATAGAGGAGAATGGAACTGCACCAGTTAAGCCTGGTACCGGTCTAACTGTAGCTGTCAAAACACTGAACCCAGATGGCCTTCAAGGTCACAAGGAGTGGCTGGTAATGACCAATCTTTTTACCTTGATATCCGTTATGGTCTCGTGCTTCGGTTTCTATGGACAATGTTGATGTATTTTGCTGTTTATGTGCAGGCTGAGATTAACTTCCTTGGAAACCTTGTTCACCCCAGTCTGGTTAAATTGGTTGGCTATTGCATGGAAGAAGACCAAAGGCTGCTCGTTTACGAGTTTATGCCACGAGGGAGTTTGGAGAACCATCTTTTCAGAAGTATGTCAACCACAAACCACTGCACATCTTGTTCTTTCTTAGGACTTTGGGGATTCAAATCTAACCACCGTATTTTTCTTTTTCATTTTGGTTCAGGGACCTTACCTCTCCCATGGTCTGTTAGAATGAAAATTGCACTTGGTGCAGCTAAAGGTCTTGCCTTTCTTCACGAAGAAGCTGAGAAGCCAGTCATATATCGAGATTTTAAAACATCTAATATTTTACTGGATGCGGTATGTCTGAAAGCCAATTAACCCAATAAAAGCCTCAGATTCTTCCTTTTCTCTCTATTTTTATATATTTTAGAAAATTCTTCCTATTTCAGGAATATAATGCAAAGCTCTCTGATTTTGGGCTTGCGAAAGATGCTCCAGACGAGAAAAAATCCCATGTATCAACCCGAGTCATGGGAACTTATGGTTATGCTGCCCCCGAATATGTAATGACTGGTAAGTCAGCTATCCTGGCTTTGTCTTTTGGCTATCGCATTATAAATTGAACTTCTGGACTTAAAAATTTCAATATGAACATCAGGACATCTTACAACGAAGAGCGATGTATACAGCTTTGGAGTAGTTTTACTTGAAATATTAACAGGACGAAGATCCGTGGATAAAAATCGGCCGAACGGGGAACAAAACTTGGTCGAATGGGTGAGACCTCATCTCTTAGACAAGAAAAGGTTGTGCAGGCTATTAGATCCTCGGTTAGAAGGTCACTACTCGATCAAGGGTGCTCAGAAAGCCACACAAGTAGCGGCGCAATGTCTTAACCGAGACTCCAAAGCTAGACCGAAGATGAGTGAAGTTGTGGAAGCCTTAAAGCCGTTACCAAATCTTAAAGACTTTGCTAGCTCTTCTTCTTCTTTCCAAACGATGCAGCCTGTTGCTAAGAACGGAGTCAGAACACAAGGAGGGTTTGTGTCGAGAAATGGACCGCCTATGAGGAGTTTGTCTAGCTTAAACCTGCCTCAAGCATCCCCTTATCGTTATGCCCGTCAATCACCAAAGCCTAAAGGAAAAGAGCCATGACTCAGATAGATATTAATTAGTTCTTCATGTCTAACCGATGTTTTGCTGATTGGGGTCGGATGTTCAGCTTCCTGTTGATTCTTTCCGATTCAAGAGCGGGTTGCAGGCTTTTATCCAGATCAAAGAGTTGGTCTGTGGTAACTGAAGCTTGGCAAGTTTGGAATGTTTCGGATCCTGGTTTGTGTTCTTTGAGTTGATAAAACTCAGAAAAATATCTTTGGTCCTGAAGGTCTAAAGATTTTGATCTTATGATTTTAATGTGTAGAAATGTAAAGTTTGAGATTGTAAAGTTCTATAAAGGATAAAAAACCTGTTGTCTGTAAAAACTTATGTAAACCCTGTAATATATGTTCTGATATGCATTAATTTTTATCTTTAACTTGGTTAAAGTATATAAACAAATATCAAGGGGGATAACTCCTTTAATGGATACAATATGGTTTCAAAGATATGTATCATAATCTACATGCATTCAGATGTAGGCTACTAAAAATTTATTTGATCATAGATGGATTGTGTTCATGATCATAGACCATTATTTGTATAAAATAGATTTATTTCATATAAGAGAGATATATAGGACAGCTTGGTTTATGATACCAAACATTAAAAATGGTGCTACCTTTGTATGTACGAAAAATTAAAATATGTCGTTCTGTTCTGATATTGTTCCAATATGTGTAACAAAAGATTGGGGTCTTTTCTAAAGTAAATACAAAGTTAGAGATGCCTTTTCGTAAATAGTAATAAGAAGGTAAAAAATAGATAAAACGCGACGGAAGCAAAATTTGGAGATGCGGGGTATCGATCCCCGTACCTCTCGCATGCTAAGCGAGCGCTCTACCATCTGAGCTACATCCCCATTGTTGATAAATCTATATTTTAAATTTAATAAAAGTAAAACAAACCCCTTCTTTACCCTCCCAAGCTCCGACATGTCTCGTTGGACGGTCGGAGTTTGCAGATTTTGAAATCGCAAAGATGCTGAGAAAATTACTGACGCAAACATCTTCTCGTCGTCTTCTCTCTTCCGTTGCTCCTTCTCTCTTCTCCAAATCCACTATTTCACCGTTGTCCTCAATATCCTCTTCGCCGGAGCCACCGTCCTCAGAGAGTAGCACCGTTGAACAGCCCGGAACAACAATCTCCATCGACCGTTCTTCTCTCTATACCCCTCCTGGTACGTGTTTCACTCCCTCACTCTATATGTTTTTAATTTGACAGATATGATTCTGATTTGTTGGAAATTTTAGATCACTCTCATGAATCCACATCTGATTCTGAGCTCGTTAAGCATCTCAAGAGTATTATCAAGGTGACTTCGATTTCATTTTTAATCTTCATAGTAGTAAAATTCAAAGAATCTTAAGTTTGATGAATTTAGTTATGTATCATAGTTTCGAGGTGGTCCAATCTCAGTAGCAGAGTACATGGAGGAGGTTTTGACTAATCCTAAAGCAGGATTCTATATGAATCGTGATGTGTTTGGAGCTCAAGGTGATTTCATTACTTCTCCAGAAGTTAGCCAAATGTTTGGTGAGGTAATTACTTAGCTTTTGTTTGAGTTGAGGGTTATGCATTTGTGTTTGGTTTTATGTTTGAGCTTGAGATTGGGATTTTGTTACTTGGTGTTGTGATGTCAGATGATTGGTGTTTGGACTGTGTGTCTTTGGGAGCAAATGGGAAGGCCTGAGAAAGTCAATCTTGTTGAGCTAGGTCCAGGTCGAGGAACACTCATGGCCGATCTCCTTCGCGTATGCATTTATGCTCTTGTATTGTATCCTTGAGATTTCTTGTTATCATATTGCTGACTACTGAAACCTTTGACTTGTAGGGTACATCAAAGTTTAGGAATTTCACGGAATCATTGCATATACATTTGGTGGAATGTAGTCCTGCATTGCAGAAGCTTCAGCACAAGAACCTGAAATGTACAGATGAGAGTAGTTCAGAGAAGAAAGCTATAAGTTCACTAGCTGGGACACCTGTGCACTGGCATGCTACTCTTGAAGAGGTACCATCAGGAGGTATGCATCTTTTGTTAAATTTCATTGTATTTTTTTTATTTTTTGGGCATCAATTTCATTGGAATTTAAGACTTGCTAATTGTGATGATCAATGAGGTTGTGGTCTTAATATATACAAAGTCGACATACAATATATGTCTTAAGCATTCAAAACAATGATGTTTTTCATCTTTTCTCATGGTGTCTCTTTTGCTTCTGTGGCAGTACCAACAATAATCATTGCTCATGAGTTTTATGATGCTCTTCCAGTTCATCAGTTTCAGGTTAGTTTGGAGATCATGGTTCATAGTTCATCTTTATATGTTGAACCAAACGTGCAATGTAGTCTTTTTCTCCTTTTAGTTTAGTATGTGCATCTTATGTAGACTCAATATCTGCAGAAATCTTCCCGTGGCTGGTGTGAGAAAATGGTTGATGTAGGAGAAGGTTCACAGTAAGTATTAGGGAATTCAAAGAAAAAGGATATATTTTATTCGTTGGATTTGCAAAATTATGTATAATTAATAGATGCGTTGTTGGTTTAGGTTCCACTTTGTTCTATCCCCACAGCCTACACCGGCAGCCTTGTATCTCATGAAACGTTGCACATGGGCTACACCTGAGGAAAGGGAGAAACTGGAGCATGTGGAGATCAGCCCAAAATCAATGGATTTGGCACAAGAAATGGCCAAGAGAATAGGTTCTGATGGAGGTGGAGCACTTATAATCGATTATGGGACGAATGGAATCATTTCTGACAGTCTTCAGGTTTGTGGTTAGATCATGTTTATTAAGTCTTAGTATCTGAATCTATAGATAGGATTTAACCATCATTTTTTACTTTCTTATGGCAAAATGTCTTTAGGCTATTAGAAAACATAAGTTTGTCAACATACTGGATGATCCTGGGTCTGCAGATCTAAGTGCTTATGTCGATTTTCCTTCAGTAAAACACTCCGCGGAGGAAGCTTCAGGTTCATTCCCTATCTCGGTACTAGTCAGTTTGATGTAGAGGGTTAACTTACTAACCAAATCCAAATGTGTGTGTTGTGCAGAAAATGTCTCAGTCCATGGACCTATGACTCAGTCTCAGTTCTTGGGTTCACTTGGAATAAACTTCAGAGTTGATGCATTGCTACAGAACTGTGACGATGAGCAAGCTGAGTCCTTGAGGGCAGGATACTGGCAGCTTGTTGGCGATGGTGAAGCACCTTTCTGGGAAGGACCCGATGAAAAGACACCGATTGGAATGGGGACGAGGTATCTTGCAATGGCTATTGTCAACAAAAACCAAGGCACTCCGGCTCCGTTCGAGTAAGAAATGAAATTTTCAGAGAAGGAAAACCAATCCTCTTTATAACTTGGTTTTATCTCTCAGTAAAAGTAAAAATAAAAGCTTTTGTTGCTATTAGGATGTTCCAATCACCCACCATCTTTTAGCATTTTTTCTGACAAGTATTATCCTTTCAATGACTGTTTGAAAGATAGAACGATTATTTGATTGGAAATTTTCTATGTTAACATACATACATATGTTTAGCCTTTGGGCGTTCGTGTATTTGGTTCGATTTCGGTTCGTATCCATTTGGTTCCGGTTCTTTTGGTTTTCAACTTTAGGATCCATATAGGAATTGAAGGGAAATCGGCTCGGTTCTGGTTCGGGTACCATTAGGTTCGGGTAGGTTCGGATAGTTGAATCAAGAACCGATTATGAACCAAAATATTTGGGGTATTTTTAGATTCCGGTTCTAAAATACCCGAATAACCGAAAAATTTTGGGTATTTTTTCGAGTATTTCTGGTATTTCGGATATTTTTGGGTATTTTTTTGCTTATTTCGGTTCGGGTCCATTTGGTTCCAATTCGGTTATTCGGGTATTTTTCGAATATTGAGATATTTTTCGGTTATTCGGCCTAAAAATAACTAATATTTTTGATATGTAATAGTATTTCGAGTATTTTGGGTACCTGAAATATTTTGGTTCGGGTTAGATTAGGTTCGATTCCAATTCTTGAGTTTAGCATCCTCTCGGATATTTACTCGGTTTTTGTTCGGTCTGGTTCCGGTTCGGTACTTTCGGTTTGAGTATTTTGACAGGCTTGAGTTTATACTCTAAAGGTTTTAAAGCTACGGGAAACAGGCTTGAGTTTTGACAGGTGCTACGTGAGCCTATCGACCAATTATAAACGAACGTTTGCTGGGCTACATAGGCGTTCAAACTCTTAACAGGCGGTGAATCTGTTTGATCCCTAATGAACCCTTTTCAGTTTTGATGTTTCTGAATCATATTGTAGCAAGACTTGCAGTTTTGGTGGTTTACCCGTTTTGACAACACTACAAGTTACATTGCTGCTCTTTATGCAGCTCAGCAGATTTGTTCCTGTTGATTTTTATTATAATTAAGTGGTTTTCATGCTTGGACTTAGCCTAACATACCATATTCATAGTGCAGAAGAGGTTAAATCATTGTACAATTTGGAAAGTCATTCTCTCAAAACAAAACTTTTTTTTTTTTTTATGAGAGATCTCTATAAAAATATTAAAAACTTTGGCCTTTTGGACCTAAACAGACGGATGAGAAAAAGATCAAAGATGCAGATGCTTCGGTAGTGAGGACACGGGCACTTTGCTTCCTGATGGCATTCACAGACACATAAGACTCGAGCCCATGGATCGTCACATTTATGCTCTACCCTCTTTGGTCGGGCCTGCTCGTAAATCATCATCATTATATGTAAGAGAGTGCATTCGATGAGTTCAGAGTTCATGCCCTTGGTTTCACGTAGCCGTAATATGATTTTCTTGAGCTCTAGTTTCAGAATTTGGAGCTCCAACTTTCATAGTTGTATTCAAGACTCAAACCACCATAGCCAAAGCCTTGATTGATGGCCGTCCTCAGATTGTGTAAGAAATGAGAAATTTCTGAGTTTACAACTTTTGTCGTGTTTTTACAGGAGTTTAACCATCCTAACACCCTATAGAAGTATGGAACAACTTGTTAACATATATTGTACCAACTTGTGAACAAAAGCCTAATGAAACCCTCTTATTATTATTATTATTAGATACCAACTTGGCAAGTTCAGACTTTCAAGCACACCATTAAATTATGCAATCAAATTCTTTTCTTTTCATTTTTGGATTAAATTAATAAGTAGCAAATGGCCTATCCAGCTTTTGGTAGAAACTAGCCAAATATGCAATCTCTTCCTCAAAGTTGAGAATTATACATTTCCCAATAGCCAAAACAACATAGTAAAAGTTCAAGAGATTAAATAGAATCGAACACAAGGTGACATGAATTTGAAGCCCTGCCCACACTAGCCAACTCGTTGAGCATCTCACGTCTTTTTTCGAGCTTTTCCCTGTCGATGGGTATTGTGGAGAAAGTTGCTTTCTTCAACTGTCTTGCGTTTTCTATGATGTATGTGGCCGCTTCTTTCTCATCTCCTCGTTGCCATTCGTATCCTATCCACACGAATGTCTCAAGATGGAACAACAAACATTCCGGTACACATTTTGGTGGATCCCAATTTCGTTCGTCCGGATTTGTTTTGTCACCACGCAAATATAGCTGAGAACAATGCAGTTTATTTCATCTAGATCAACAAAGTACCTGAAAGTGGAGCTGTGGAAACAACACAAAAAAAATAGTTGACTGGTGAAATTGCTTACATCCGTGAGCTTGAGGATTTGTAGTTTAGGAGAACTATCGAGCATGATCGAAAGCAGATTCCGCCACTCTCTGTCATGTGTACGTAGCTCTAGACAGACTAGCTGATCGAAGATTTTACCAGTAGGAACTGTAATCTGTACATAAGGCAACATTTAATACAAAAAAACAGTGTTAGCCCAATTGCAGAGAAAATAACCAGGCGAAAATGTTCAATATTAAACTTACCTCAAGGGGTGATAAGTGTAAGAAAAGACGTTTGGCTGAAGTTAGAGATTCCAGAATGTTCTCATTGGTTATATTTGAAATATCACTGATTTTTGCCTCCACCAGCTCTGGCGCTTTCTCAATCAGACAAGACTCAAGAAGACTGAAACCTTTGATGTCCAAATATTTCAAAGCAGGGGCATTTATCACATAGCCTCCATTTCCATAACCTTCGTCTTGAAGTTCTTCTATGGTTAATCTCTGTAATGATGGCACCGCAATAGTGAAAGTCGCCACATCGGCATTGCTATATCTATGCACGACCAAATCTTCAAGACTAGGGCAGCCACATAAAAGGTTGCAAACAGATTCTTCATCTTTGAAGTGTACTTCGTAAAGGTACAGCTTTCTAAGGGACTTCAAACAAACCCGAGAAGGAAAATCCAAATCAATAGCACACTTGAGTTTCAAGATATCAAGTGTATCATTATAGCTAAACAAAACACTCGGAAGTACGACAATCTGCTCCTCTTCATAGAAACTAACCAATACCAATTTACGCACACGACGAGCGAATGCAGTTGCAATCCATATTCCAACATCCAAACAATCTGTCTTACCTTCAAAATTCAAATGCAAACTCTCTAGAACCGGAGCTTTATGCAAAGTCAAAGACTTGTAAACATTCTCTGAAAATATATGGGGATCTGTATTATCAAATATAGAAAGCTTGCATTCAAACTTGAGTTTTGGCACCATCTTCCAAAGAGATCTCCAACGTTTAGACAAAACACTTGTGGCTATGGCATTTTCTGTCGGAAGTGAAGACAATATCTGCAGAAGCAAAGCATCAGGCAACTCACTGATTCTGTCCTCATTCATAGCATTTCGATTACTCAATCCTAAACCATCGGTTTTGCTGTCAAAAATCAAAGGAAAAAAAAAAAAAAATTAAGGTTTCAAAGAATTAAGGTTGGATCTTTAAAAACAGCTAAGAAAAACATAAATGAAACAAAGATACATACAATTGCTGTTCCATTGTAGTTAATAGAGGTAACAATTTGGATTTTGCATTACGAACAGCTGCTCCAAACGCAAACGCAGCCTAACACAAGAATCCGGCTAAAGCTAAGAAATTATGACGATTCAGCTTCAAAATGATTCAATTGTGTCATAACCCAAATTGGAACCCTAAAAGAGTTTCAAAACTAATGCATTAGCAACACTTAGAGATCCCACTCGAGCACATGATCCGCAGAAGAAAGAGAACGAAAAGTGAAGACAAAATGAGACCGATGGTTACAAATCGAATCCAATCCCAACATATTATTCACAAGCAAAAGAAGTCGTTCTTTAAATGGGCTTATTAACTTAAGTAAGGCCCAATCACGAGTTCCCTCTCGAACCCATGTGTGAAGACAAAATGGAGAGAAAATGAGCCACCTAACCATCACGAAACCCTGAAGGTGGATCTATATACATACAAAGTAAGATATTTCAAAACAATTAAGTGAAACTCTGTTATTCTTTGTCGTGCCCAATGGTAAAAAATCATGATGTGGTATATTTGTTTCTGCTCACAATTCTCAATAACCACGTGTGAGGTTTTGCCCAAAGTGTCTAAGAGTCTCTACATGAAAGAAAAGGTTTCAACAAAAGGAGAGTTATTTAACACTTCAAGGTCACGTGTTTCTCTTTAAGTAGACAAGGGATAGAAAGTGATTAACTTCTACTTGAGTCTTGACTTTGTTTGTCTTTTTCCTACGTAAGGGAGACAGAGCATGCGACGGTGAAGAAACAGAGGAGAACTCTGTTTATAGAAGAGAGAATAAGCTGAAACCTGAAAAAGTAATCAAGCAAGATGTAGAAGAGAGCAAGATGAGTGTTTAGGAGAGGTGGCTGGGAGTTTCCAGTTCGCCTCAAGGGTTTGTTGTAACCAAAAACACCAAGCTTTCTAGTGGATTTCCGAGAACAGTCTCGGCGAGATGTAGCGTTTCCGGTTTGGAAACGTGAACAAATGGTGATCTTTCTATTTCTTCTCTAATCGTTTTCTTAAGTTAACACACGAGAGATCAATGTTCCGTGAGTGATAGTGAGAGATTCCGCAAGAAACAAGTTAAAGTTCAAACTTTCTTCACACCACGTAAATAAGATAGATTATGTTACATGATTTACATTTCTAAAATGTTTTCACCACTTTCGTTCACTTTTATTATGGACGACATGAAACTCCTGCTAAATTCAGATTTGAGAAAACCAATTGGAGATGTATTATTAATAGTTGGGGCACTTCAACCCCTGTTGTGTGTGTTGCTAAATTGCTTCCTGAACTCCTGCTAAAATCATTGACTAAATTTGTAAAAGTTAACCATAGAGAAAACTGAAATTGGCTTTTCCACTCATCATCTCTTCTAAACAGTTTTCTAAATCTACAAAACAGAAATCCTAATTGAAAAGGAATAATATCCTAATAATCAGAAGAGTACGTTTTATACGTATACGTATCAGCTTTAAACACGAGGTGACATGAATTTGAAGCCCTAACCACACTAGCCAACTCTTTGAGCATCTCACGTCTCTTTTCCAACTTCTCGAGCTCTTTAGATTCGATGGGTTTTGTGGAGAGAGTTGCTTTCTTCAAGCGTCTTGCGTTCTTAAGGATGTATGTGGCAACTTCATTCACATCTTCTCGTTGCCATTCGTATCTTGTCCACACAAATGTCTCAAGATATAACAACAAACATTCTGGCACACGTTTCGGTTGATTCCATTTCAGGTCGATCAGACAATCTTCGTAAGAAAAGCATCGCTGAGGACAAAGCAATCAATGTAATACTTAGATCATCAAAACATCTGAAAGTCTCCCGAAAAAATTAATGAAATATGCTACGTCGATGAGCTTGAGGATTTGCAATTTAGGAGAACTATCGAGTATGAGCGAAAGTTTATTCCAGCATCTATTATCTATATGTAGCTCCAAATTTACCAGCTGATAGAAGACAATACCAGTAGGATACTTGATCTGTGCATGAGGCAACATTAGTACACAAAACAGTGTTAGCCCAACTGCAAAGAAACCCCACAGAAATCTTAAACCTTAAATTTACCTCCTTTAAGAGTGAGAACTCTAAGGAAAGACGTCTGACTGAAGTTAGAGAAAGCAGAAAGTTCTCATTGGTTATATCATATACTTCACTGATTTTTGCCTCCACCAGCTCTGACGCATTCTCAATCAGACAAAATTCAAGCCCACGGTACCCTTTGATGTTCAAGTATTTCAAAGAAGGAGCATTTATCATATAGCCTCCATCACCATCTCCATAGTAATCATCTTCTAACGTTAGTCTCTGTAATGATGGCACCGCAATAGTGAAACTCTCCACATTGAAATTGTTTTCTCGTTTCACAACCAAATCTTCAAGACAAGGGCAGCCACGTAAAAGGTTGGAAACAGATTCTTCGTCTTTGAAGTTAACATAGCAAAGGTGCAACTCTCTAAGGGAATTAAAACAAACCGGAGAAGGAAGGTTTAAAAGAATGGCACCGAAGAGTTTCAAGAACTCGAGTGTATTATTACATCTACACAAAACACCCGGAAATTTGACTGGGCCTTCTTCCTCAAAATATAACATGAGTGTCACTTTACGCACATGGCGTGCAAAAGCAATTCCAATCCATAATCCCATCTCCAAAGCATCACATTGATATCCAACTTCCAAATGCAAACTCTCTAGAACCGGAGCTTTATGTAGAATCAAAGTTCTGGAAACATTCTCTGAAAACGTATGGTGACAGTCAGAATTGAACTTGAGATTTGGCATCATCTTCCAAAGAGATTTCCAACGTTTAGACAAAACACTAGTGGCTATGACAGTTTCTGTTGGAAGTGAAGACAATATATGCAGAAGCAAAGCTTCAGGCAACTCACTGATCCTGTCCTCATTTACAACATCTCGATTTCTCAAACCTTCACCACCGATTTTGCTGTAAAAAAAGAAAAATTTTAAAATAACAAAAGATAAAGATTTTCAGGGTTCACAGAAATTAAGGTTGGAGCGTACAACTAAGAGAGAAAAACAATAGAAATGGATTCCTAGCAAAACATAAACGAAACAAAGAAACATACCGTTGTCGTTGTTCCATTTTCGTTTAAAAGAGACAACAATTTGGTACAAATCTTTCAGATTAGGAACGCTCCAAACGCAAATGCAAAAGCAGCCTACTACACGAATCCGGCTAATGCTTAGATATGATAATGGTGACACGATTCAGCTTCAAAATTATATTAACTTCTGTCTGATTAGTAAAAGGATCACCTAGTTTTAAAACCCTAACAGAATAACAACAGTGATCAAATGCATAGAAGACGACGGAATCAACAGGTGTGACGACTGACGACAATTTGAGACTCTTCGTTTTCTTTTCTCTATTGAGTTTTTTAATATCACACCAAATCCAATACATCCGTGACCAAAAAAAAAAAAGATATATATATATATATATATATATATCACATCTATGTAATAAATTCATCTACAAACAAAGATAAAATATATATTTTTTTTTAACTATGATATTTGTGGTCTTGTTCAATATCATATCCTTCCTTCTATAGGTACCACTAGAATGTGGCAGCTTACAAGAATCTGAAATGCCAAGTTCTTTTATATGTGATGATGAAATTAGAGGTGGCGTCCAAATTTAATTTGGAACAATTTTGAAAGATTTGTTGTTAAGCTTATGTTTTCTCATCTCAAAAAAAAAAACCAAAAGAATAGTTTTTTTTTTTTTTTGCACAACGAACCTCAGTTGCATTGAGAATTTCTCTTTGGGAGATCAGTAGTAATCTGAGAACTTTTGAAGGTCCGACATTTTTTCACAACTTTGCTAGTTTCCTCTCCCCTATATATGTTCATTTCAAGGAAATAGAGACCTTTCTCTGATTTATAAATTAAGATTTCTAATAGTTTAGGTATACCACATGATGCAACTCGGGAAAAAATATGCTGTGGCCGCGAAAGTAATTCGTAAGCATCATAAATAATTTGATAATACAAGACCGTATGGGCAGACAATAGAGAACCAAGCAAGAATATGGCCGACAACAAACAAACAAATAGGAGAGAATCTTATTCGTGAATACTCAATACATGCACTCTGGTAAATGCAGAGCGACAGAAACAAGGAATGCAAAACCAACGATTGTACATGAGATTTCTCTGGCAACGAGGAGCGATGAAGAAACCCAACAACCATAAAGGGTTTTTTCTTATTCTCCAAATTTTCAGACAGATTTCACATTTGTATGTGTTTTTGACTTCTTACAAGACTCAGAACATGTAGACGACACTGTCGTGGATCCTGGACTTCTGGTTCTGTGCAACACATTCGGATATCCACATCAGGTTCCTGATCTCCTGCTCTCTCAACCTCATATACGCAAAGAATACGGCGTAATGGAACTGCAAAACTCAGGTTTGAAACAACCATTGTTAGTATAGTACATGAATTGAGAGATGCATAACACAATCAGACTCTCCAAAGTATTAGACCAGAAGTTTTGGAATATAAATAGAAAACAACTAAAACTGAAGGTTATCATTGAAGCCTAGATTTTATGGACTTCGGAAAGTTCTTTGTGGTTCATTTGCGGAGAGGGAAACAAACCTGCTGCTCAAAGGCTAAGCAAAGCCTTCGGACTTCTTCTTCATAAAATGCCTTGTCGAGCATCTGGCTCTCTCCATAAGACATCTTGGAGAATATAGCTTGATACGGAGGGTATTTCTCCATAACACCACGAACCTAACAGTGAATGATAACGGAATTCAATGAGCCATATTCGTAAACTAATTATAGTTAATATGCTAGCTTGCAGATTTACCTGATCTATATCCTCGCATATAGCAAGCTCTTCGTGACCATAAGGATAGCTGCAGAAGCAAAAATCCAAACCATGGTGAGAAATATAACCATCGATTGGAATATAGAATTTGACTGTGGAATGCTTCTTACAGGAGACCAAAGTTAGAGTACAGTTTCTTCCTGTCTTCTCTTGTGAGCTCAGTGCCAATGCTGCATAGCAAAGAAAACCAGTTTCAGAAAAAAAAAAAAAAAAAGGCAACACAACGATGGTAACATCAGCTTGTTTATAGTGATATTCACTGCTCTTCTTGTTTCATGCATGAAGCAGTAAGTAATTACCTGTTGATAGTGATATTCACTGCTCTTCTGTCGGCCTCAAAGGCCAAAAGGTCAGACATAATCTCTGCTGTTGCGCCACCAAGATTCTATTACAGAGTCAGAACAAAAATGGATTAGCTAATACAAGTAGATTCTGAATTTTCAAAAAGTGGATCTAGAAGTCGATTAAGCACCTGACAGAACTTGTAAAAATCCTCAAGGTATGCTTTGTAGAGGGTATTCCTCATAATCTCTATGTTCATGTCATCCAGATCCTAAAAAAAAGAAGCATCATACAATGTGCATGTGATACTACAATCATAACAGAAACTAGACAACAAACTGCACAAGAATGATTAAAAGCAAAAACTAGAATAATAAATCCTTTAGCTTTGTACCTCTGATGTTAAGCATTCAGAAAAGTATGGAGCCAGAGGAGTGTCCACAAGCACCAACCGGTAGAGTTCCCGCATGTTCTGAGCAACTGCTAGTGTAGCAATACTGGAAAAAGAGAGAGCACGATAAAACATAAAAGTGAAAGAAAAAGAAAAGGGTCTAAAGCAGCTAAAGAATCATGCGGCTACCTGTCAAACATGCCTAAAGGGTGACATTTCTCAAGCAACTCTTGAACATCTCTCTCGTGCAGGGTTCCAGTAACAATGAGCACGACATTGTCAATCATGTGGCCATACCTGCATTATAATATCAAAAGAGCAAACCCAATGTCTCAAAGGCCAGCATCTTGTATTTGATAGATCGTATATCTAAGCCAGCATTAATAGTAAAACGGAATGATCATAATATTTCTTTTCAACATTGTGAAACGAATAGTTGCTCTGTCGTTTCGGTGATTAAAGGTGGAACTTGAGGAACGCAACAAATTTTAAGCAATGATGTACATTGAGTAAGATTTTGGCAGAGCTAAATAGCAACCTTAATTCTGGAAACTAAAAACAAGGGCTACAAAGAACAAAACTGTAACATCATTCCCCATTGATCTAGAATCATGATTTTAGTAATGGGGAGCAAGAACTAAATATGTCACACATTACCTGATGTACTCTAAAAAGGTAGACATTGGCTCAGTAGCTTGGCAAAGCATATGCTTGTAATCATCAACAAGCTTGAGAGTACACTTCTCCACAATTGTAGTGGTATGCAGAGGTGACGGTTCTGCATTAGAAAACAAAAATTCAGATACTGAGACTTAAACAATCAATGCCTCGTCTAAACATCAGATTCCAGATTAATTTTAGATCAAATTATCGGAAATTTCATCAATTCGCAGATCAATTTGGCGATTTGTGAGCGTTTCAAATGCCTAAACCCCAAAAATCCAAACGCAATGAAACAAAACTCAAAGTAAAATCATCAAAATCCGTTTTACAACTAACTGAGTCAAAATTTGAGACAATCAGGGATTCAGGGATCATCATAACGCACCGTTTTGGAGGTAAGAGCCGTATTTGGTAGCAGAGAGATGCATCTTTATATCGTCTAAGTTTTCACACTGACATAGATTATTGTAATCGGCGGTGGTGAGAAGCCCAGCACGGTGGCCCCTGACGATCGCCTCCAAGTATCCGCCATGGATGTTGAAGGTAAGCGCCTCGAATCCGTACATATTTCTCTCCTGATTGTAAAATATTCAGATCTCAATGATTGTCGCGAGAGATCTGAAGAAGAAGAAAAAATCGATACAGAGATCGACGCGAAGAAGAAGAAGAAGAAGATAGCTTTGAATTGATTGGATTTGTTTGCAAACTCGTCCTTGGCACGTTTAATTACGATTGTATCCTTTAAACCGGTCTGCTAAATCGAATACTAAACCGGAAAATTTAACTCTCACTTCAGACATTACGGATCTATTTGTTGTTCATCGGAATTTAATTAATTTAGAAATCTAAAACAAAATTAAGTGTTATTGCCAATAATTTATTGGATCCTTCATTTTAATTTTTTTGTGTGGAAATTACGTGTTATTCATTCATTGATTTATATTAGTTAAAATCTTGTGTTATTCATTTAGTGATTTGATGTTGGATTTTCAAATCAGCATTAAATTTTAAATTGTTTTGGAAATAAGAAATAGAAAAATTTAAATATGTGGGTAAAACATGTTATTTCAAAATCCATATGTTAAGATCAATGATAATTTCAAATCTTATATAATTAATAAATCAATAAATAATAAAACCAAAAAATGAATGTACCAATAAATTCTAAATATCATATAGATTTAAAAATTCAAATGCCTTATTTCAAAAATTACGTTTCCACGTAATATCGATGCGCCGTTCAATTTCTAGTAATCTCCGATTTTTCGGTTTAATAACTGCGTGTGAAACTGTGAATATTCAATTTAGCAGACCGGTTTAAAGGATAGAACCGTAATTTAAAACGTGCCAAGGACGAGTTTGCAAACTAATCCAAGCAATTCGAAACTATCTTCTTCTTCTTCGCTTCGATTTTTTCTTCAGATCAGATCACCCGCGACAATCATTGAGATCTGAATATCTTACAATCAGGAGAGAAATATGTACGGATTCGAGGCGCTTACCTTCAACATCCATGGCGGATACTTGGAGGCGATCGTCAGGGGCCACCGTGCTGGGCTTCTCACCACCGCCGATTACAATAATCTATGTCAGTGTGAAAACTTAGACGATATCAAGATGCATCTCTCTGCTACCAAATACGGCTCTTATCTCCAAAACGGTGCGTCATGATGATCCCTCATTGTCTCAAATTTTTGACATTTGAAATCTGATGTTTAGACTAGACATTGGTTCCTTGAGTCTCTGTATCTGGATTTTTCTATAAAGACTACTGTTTTTGTGCTTGAAATCTGCACAATCGCTAGTTTTTTTTTTTGTATCTGAATTGTTGTTTTCTAATGCAGAACCGTCACCTCTGCATACCACCACAATTGTGGAGAAGTGTACTCTCAAGCTTGTTGACGACTACAAGCATATGCTTTGCCAAGCTACTGAGCCAATGTCTACCTTTTTAGAGTACATCAGGTATAGTGTGACATACTTATTTAGCTCTGCCAAAATTGTTCTCATTGTGTAAGGTTTGTTACTTTCCTCAAGTTCCACCTCTAATTACCGAGATTACAGAGCAACTATTCGTTTCTCACTGTATTGGAGTTCTTGATCATTCTGAAATGCGAGCTTAGACCATTACCTTGTTTATTCCCTGGATTTAGTTTAGTATAATACAACCTATCAAATATAAGACGCTTGCCTTTGAAATATTGGGTTTGTTCTTTTTATATTGTAATGCAGATATGGCCACATGATTGACAATGTCGTGCTCATTGTTACTGGAACCCTGCACGAGAGAGATGTTCAAGAGTTGCTCGAGAAATGTCACCCTTTAGGCATGTTTGACAGGTAGCCCGCATTGACTTTTTGCATCTTCTTTTGTACCTCCTCATCCCTTACCAGCTGCTTCAGACCCCTTTTTGTCGTTTTTTCACTTTTATGTTTTTCTCATGCTCTCTCTCTCTCTCTCTCTTTTTCCAGTATTGCTACACTAGCAGTTGCTCAGAACATGCGGGAACTCTATAGGCTAGTGCTTGTGGACACTCCTCTGGCTCCATACTTTTCTGAATGCTTAACATCAGAGGTACAAAGCTCAATAATTTGTAATTCTAGTTTTTGTTTTCAATCAATCTTGTGCAATTTGTTTTCTAGTTTCTGTTATGAATGTAGTATCACATGCATATCGTATTATCTGTAGGATCTCGATGACATGAACATAGAGATTATGAGGAATACCCTCTACAAAGCATACCTTGAGGACTTTTACAAGTTCTGTCAGGTGCTACTAGTCCACTCCAAAATCCTTTTTTTTGAAATTTCAGATCTACTTATACCATTACCAGCTAACCCCTTCTTCTTTTATTTGTGTATATGAGACAGAAACTTGGTGGTGCAACAGCAGAGATAATGTCTGACCTTTTGGCCTTTGAAGCCGACAGAAGAGCAGTGAATATCACCATCAACAGGTAAATAATTAACTACTGCTTCGTGCATGAAACCACAAGCAGGTGTTACCATCGTTGTGTTGCTTTGTTTCTGAAACTTGCTTTCTTTTCTATGCAGCATCGGCACTGAGCTCACAAGAGAAGACAGGAAGAAACTGTACTCTAACTTTGGTCTCCTGTAAGAAGCATTCTACAGTCAAATGAATGATCTGGTTGCAGAACCCTAAATTAGTATTCCTCACTATGGTTTGCTTTTTTTTTTTTGCTTATGTAGCTATCCTTATGGTCATGAGGAGCTTGCTATCTGCGAAGACATAGATCAGGTAAATCCACAACCTAATATATTTGTAATTATATGACGTTTACGAATTTGGCTCAGTGAATCACATTATCTTTCACTGTTAGGTTCGTGGTGTTATGGAGAAATACCCTCCGTATCAAGCTATATTCTCCAAGATGTCTTATGGAGAGAGCCAGATGCTCGACAAGGCATTTTATGAAGAAGAAGTCAGAAGGCTTTGCTTAGCCTTTGAGCAACAGGTTTGTTTCCCTCTCCGCAAAGGAACCAAAGAACTTTCCCTAGTCCATAAAATCTCGGCTTCAGTTTTTGTTGTTTTCCATTTGAAGTCCAAAAAAGATTCTGGTCTTAATACATTAGGGACCATAGAGTCCAGTTGCATTATGCGATATATTATAGCTGTGTTTCAATTTATGTCTAATACTAACAATGGTTCTTTAAATCTGAGTTTGCAGTTCCATTACGCGGTATTCTTTGCGTATATGAGGTTGAGGGAGCAGGAGATCAGGAACCTGATGTGGATATCCGAATGTGTTGCACAAAACCAGAAGTCCAGGATCCATGACAGTGTGGTCTACATGTTCTGAGCCTGGTAAGAAGTGTAAAATCTGTCTTTAAAAAATTGGAGAATAAGAGGAACCCATATGGTTGTTGTTGGCTTTCTTCATTGCTCCATCTTCACCAGAGAATCTTCTGTACAATCTTGCGGTCTACATACACTGTTTATGTCGCTCTGCGTGAGTGCGTGTATTAAAAACTCCCTAATAAGAATCTGTCCTATTTGTTTGTTTGTTTGTTTTTGGCCATATGCTTGCTTGGTTCTTTATTTGGCTGCAGTAAACTCTTGTTATACCAATAATTTGAATAACTTTGGCGGCCGTAACATTTTCTTCGGCCTGAATTTGTCTACCGAGGGTTTTGTAACCCTTTTTAACGTTACATCCCTAGTTGTTGCTTTTGAATATGAGAAATCTAGAACACATACCTGAGATGTCCATAGCTGGGAATGGTTGAGAGAAAAAGGTTAAAGTCGTTTGATTTCACGTATGTTCCAAATTATCAAAATAATGAATACATGTGAATTCTGGGACCCATTTCCATGCCACCATAATTCGAAGGTGTATGAAAGATTTGAATCAATCTCATTGTGACGTTGTTGTTTCAACAAGACATCTTTTAAAAAATCTTTTTCATCATTGTGCTCGCGATTCACGTATGCCACCACAGGATCGTGAATGTTGCTGAATTTCTAATCCTGTTGAGCCTCGACAATAGCTGGTACCCAAAATTCACTAGCGGAGTTTAGCATCTCTACCTTCTTCACTAGAGTTATCGTGAGAAGGGTTTTTTTTCTGTCGACTTTATTATCTTCAACTTTGTGTATTTTCTTTTCTTAATATAAGAAACCATTTTTTGTAACTCTAGTTCCTTAGATTTTTGTAACTAATTTACCTTTACTATCACGCGATTGCCTTTAAATTTCTTTAATGATCTTATTACAAAAAAAAAAAAAACATTGTACGAAAAACGTCGGCGGTGGGACTAGGTTTCTAGTGAATTGAAAATCACTTTTCCTCTCTGAAAAATACGAGAGAGAAGAGAAGGTTACATAACATATAAACTACTTTTATATATGAATAAATGTAATCTGCGTATTATTGGCCACTCCGACATTTCGGTTCTGGAAACGGAAGATGCGGCAATGGTCTGGGCAGTCTCCTATGTTCAAAATTTGGGTTACTCGAATGTTTGCTTTGAAATAGACTGTGAGACTCTTTGCAGGCTATACATGTCCCAGAAATATGGCTACGGCTAGGTAGTTTCACGGGAGACATTCACGCTGCCTTGTTCACGCATCGCGAAGGGAACAAGCAGTGGATGTAATTGCACATCAAACATCGATTTGTCTCCTTTATTTTGGTCTAATATATGTTATAGCCCCAATATGGCTTCTGCCTATCGTGGGAAGACGATAAACATGTTATTGCTTCAAGTATTTCAAATTAATCGAAGTAGTTTTTAAGTGAAAAAAAAAAAAAAATACATTAATGGTTTAGTCCTTTCAGTCCACAAAAGCCAAAATAAAAATGCAATTTTGGAGTGAAATCCCTAACTCTACCCCCAATTTGACATTTTAGCCCTGCAAAGACAAACATATCGAGTCTTCGTCTTCGTCTTCGTCTTCCCCTTCCTCCTCTGAGCTCCACTTTCGCATGACGCACCACCGCATCATCACCACCACCACCACCACCACCTACTCCAATGGCGGATCCTCCTTCATCTTCCTCATCTTCCTCCTCCTACTCACCACCACCACTTCCTCTTCTCCCCCAATTCCAGGATTAGACACCTTCTTAACAAACCAATATCGTCTCGACCCAAAAGCATCAAACGATTCATTCACATCTCTCTCATCCTCTCTCAAACGTTCCCTTTCTTCTTCTTCACTCCACTTCTCATCTCTCTCCCAATCTCTACTCACTCTCTCAATCTCAATCCCACTCAACGTCCGTTTCATCGGAGACTCCTTCCCTTCCTCCGCCGCTTCAACTTTCTCCGAATTCATCTCCGCCGTCGTCACTGACGACAACTTCCATGTTATCTCTCCATCTCCAGATTCATCAACCAATCACAAACTCGCTGTCTCTCACTCGCTTCACCTCGACGCTTCACTCTCTTCTCAATCTCTCTCGTCACGCCTTGATACAACCTTGAAATCCCTAATTTCAAGCACGACCTCATCTCTCCGATCTAATCTCCTCTCAATCCCGTACAACCAAATCGATGAGATCATAAAGCAAGAGTATGAGAAAGAGAAGCATGGAGATGGAGAAGTTTACATTTACTTGTTCTCGTTAGGCTCTCAAGCCAAACCCTATGCTTATAGCTACTCTCATGGTGATTCATCAGCTGGGTTTACGAAATGTTTGGGTAGTGTTTGGACTGGTAAAGAACGTTATCTATGGATTGATCTCTCAGCTGGACCTGTTGATTATGGTCCTGCGTTATCTGGTGATGGTGTTTTACCAAGAGGTGAGTTTCATCCACTTGCAGCTTTTCATGGCCGTCCTAAATCACAAAAAGCTTTACTTGCGGATTTAGCTTCATTGGTGTATAATGCTTATCAGGTATTGATTGTTCCTTCTTTGAGAATCCCTGTGTACTTTGAGGATACGTTGGTAGTTCAGTTTATTCATATATATGGGTCGGAGCAGAAAGATCCGAGTGGGTTAGATTGGGAGTTTGTGAAGAAAACGTTTATGGATGAAGCTGAGAATGGTGGGTTGTTGTTAGGAGAACAGAAGTTGAGTTTTAAGAGTTACAGTGTGAATTATAGAGAATGTCCGATTTGTTCGTTTGCGGTATCTCGTGGGATGAATTCGTATACGTCTAGGTTTCTGTTTGATAACTATACTTTGATTGTGAGTGAGTATTTGGATTCCAAGCATATGCATCGGACGTTGACTGATTCAGCTGAGGAGTTGAGGAGAGTTGCAGGGATCGTTGAAGAAGAAGGAGATGGGTTTGCTAGGGTTTTACCTGTTTATGTGTTTGATTTAGATATCAATACGCCTTTGTTGCTTGATAGGTATCATCAGTCTGTTGCTTTTAGAGACATGGTTATTGCTGTTAGAACTAGAGGAACTCAAACCGTGAGTGATTATACCTGCAATGGGCGTCATGTGTTTGTCCATACAAGAGACTTAGAACGGCCTCTCGTTGGTTCCATACTTCAGAGCATGTGGGGTGTATCTTCTACTCATTTGACATGGAGCCCGAGACATAACTCAACTCTAGTTGATTACACATGGAGCATTGGGCAAACACCGTTTGGACCTTTCTCTTATATATCGTCTCTATCGTTTGTTCAGAAAGACGCTGCTAAGAGAAACGTTCTCTTGACAACGTTGAACACAACTATCACAAGCGCAATCGATGTGATTGATTCCGCCGTCGCTTATGGAGGAGACGTGAACCTTCGGAAACAGAATCACCACTCTGAGTTCATGCAAAGGTGGAATCTTTTGAAGTACAAACTTGAGAAAACAGTTTCTGCTCTATCGCACAATGATTTCGAGATGGCTTTGTTCTACCTGAGATCAGCTTCGCACGACTTGTACTCGGTGCATTCAGTGGTGTACCTCGCGTCACAACAGGTGGAAGCGAGTCTCAACTGTTTCAAAGATCCTCCGTTCCCATGGGGAACTGTTTCAGTGTCGGGATTCGGGTTAATGGCTTTGGGTTACGTGTACTCAAAAAGAGATAGACTCTTCAGGAGCAAAAGAAAACAGTTCTGAAGACAACGGAGGGTGATTTATAGCCATTACACTGGATAAAAGACTTAATAGTTTGGTTTTTGAGGTTAATACAACATGTACTATTATGAGCTTGTTTCCATTTGGAAATGTTGAACAATAGAGAAAATGTCGGATCCTCTTTTTGGTTGTCAATTTATTTTGAAAGTTAAGAGTTAAAAAAATGAATGTTTAGACTTTAGCCCCTAAACTTGAAATTCGTTTTCTTAGGGCATCTCCAACGCCACTCTATTTTTTTTTTCTTCTAAACTCTATTATATAGTCAAATTCTCTCTAATCCCACTTTATCTCTCACTCTAAAATAGAGTAAAAGATAAAATTATTCTATGTTAGAGTAACTCTATTTTTTACACTATTTTTTCTAGAGTAAAAGATAGGGTGATATATTAGAGAGAAACTCTACTCTATTTTGGAGTAAAAAATAGAAGAATACAATGGAGATGGTTTTAAGGGTGAAAATAAGAATCGAACAACCGAAATTCATCAATCTGAACACGAATTTACAATAACCCAAACGGTATTGGATTTTTATATATTGAATTGTGCAACTAAATCAAACCAAAATTTATGAATAAATCATTTTTATTAAATAAATAGAAAATATTTATATTCTAAAAGTCTATAATATTTCATCAAAATATTTTTTTTATAATCTTTTTATATCAAAATATAACTCATACCAAACTCGGATCTCAATCGAACCAGATTTTTTTAACCGATTTGATATAAAATTCGGTTTTATAAGGGGTTTCTTTTCTTAATCTAAAAATCTTAAACTCAAAATTCAATTAAAACCGAAAATTTGATAAACCAAAAAACCAAAAATCTTTTAACCGATTTGATATAAAATTCGGTTTTTTAAGAGGCTTCTTTTCCTAATATGAAAATCCACGACTCAGAATTCATTGAAACCGGAAAACCAATTTTTTTTAACCGATTTGATATAAAATTCGGTTTTATAAGAGGCTTTTATTCCAGATCTGAAAAATCTGAAACTCAAAATTCAATTAAACCGAAAAACCGAATCAAGAATAGATTTTCTTGCGAAGCCTTTTTTTTTTTTTAAATTTTAGAAAACGCAGTGCACCACCGCCTAAGAATGTTTATATATCATTCGATCATTGTGTAAAAACACTCTTTCTCTTTCGCTGTCTCTCTCTCTCGTCTCTTCGTCGGAAGCCATGGCGGAAGGCCATTCCTTCAATAACATCTCTCTCAGCGGTCGCGGCGGAACGGTACATTCCTCTCTCTATCTCTCTTATTACGCCGCTTCGTTTAAGATCTTTCACTTCCCTTTACATCTTCCTTCCAGAACCCTAATTTCTTATCCCTGTATCCGTTTTTGTTTCTGTTCGTTTGATTCGAAAAGAGACGAACATGCGATTCTTGGGTGAAAGGAAAGAGTGTTGCTTTCAATTTTGTTTTCTTCTTTTCAATTGTTTTTGCAATCCCTAGTTTCATAAAGGGTTACATAATGATGTGCGGTAGTTATTTAGGTTTTTTTTCGAGATTGTGTTGTGGTAATTTAGGTTTCGATTTTGTTACTTTTAGAACCCTGGCCTTCTTAAAATCAACTCTGGAGGTATTCAATGGAAGAAGCAAGGTGGTGGGAAAGCTGTGGAAGTCGATAAATCTGATATTGTGGGTGTAAGTTGGATGAAAGTTCCAAAGACTAATAATCAGTTGGGAGTCAAAACCAAAGATGGGCTATACTATAAGTTCATTGGATTTCGAGATCAGGTTTTGTGCATATATCTTCTTGCCTCTGTTTCAAGTTATTTGTTGTGTCTGCGCTTATGTTCATACTTTTGTTTTGTTTGGTGAAATAGGATGTTGCAAGTCTGACCAGCTTTTTCCAAAGTAGTTTTGGGAAAACACCTCAAGAGAAACAATTATCGGTTAGTGGTCGAAATTGGGGAGGGGTTGATTTGAATGGTCAGTTCTCTATCTACTTATGGTGTGCTTTCTTCCTCCTATGTGACTGTTTTAAGTTTTAGAAGGCTTTTAAGTTAACTTAAGCTTCCCTAGTCCATTTGTGGTTCTAAAGTGAAAACTTTCTTGCTGTTCTCCGTTTCTTTGTGCAGGGAATACACTAACCTTTTCGGTTGGTGCAAAGCAAGCTTTTGAAGTATCGTTAGCTGATGTTTCACAGACTCAGCTTCAAGGAAAAAATGATGTCATATTGGAGTTCCATGTTGATGATACTGCTGGTGCCAATGAGGTACTCATTTCTACTACAACCTGGTTTCTTTAGAAGTGTAATCTCTAGGCTAATATGCGTGTAAGGGTACATATACGGTAGCTGATTTCCTGATTATATTTTATGCGCATTTGCAGAAAGACTCTCTGATGGAGATAGGTTTTCATATTCCTAATTCCAACACCCAGTTTGTTGGTGATGAAAACCGTCCGCCTGCTCAAGTAAGATGCCGAACCTTTTTAATTATATGCATGCGTGTCACATATTTTCCTGTGGTTGACAAGAGCATGTCTCAGGTTTTTAATGAAGCAATCAAGGTAATGGCTGATGTTGGTGCTGGAGTTGAGGAGGCGGTTGTCACATTCGAGAGTATTGCAATCCTCACACCCAGGTAAAGATTTTTTCTTCATCTTTCCTTGAGTACGAGATTTTGAGTTTCGCGTGTTGATCACTTTATCACTTGTTGCACTATTGTATGGCTGCATCTTCTCATGACTACCTGATTCGTTTTTTTTTTCACAGGGGTCGGTACAGTGTGGAACTTCATCTTTCTTTCTTACGTTTGCTAGGACAAGCTAATGACTTTAAAATCCAATACAGTAGTGTTGTCCGCTTGTTCTTGCTTCCTAAGGTAATTCATTTTAAGCATATCTCAGGTCATTTACTTATGTTATCAGTCATCAGATTAGAGGGATTATCATGTTATGATCACTGAATCTTGTAACTATATTAATTGAATTCGTATTATCTGTTTAATGCCTGAGCAGTCAAACCAACCACACACGTTTGTTGTTATCTCTCTAGACCCACCAATCCGGAAAGGTCAGACAATGTACCCCCACATTGTGATGCAGGTAAACATTACTTATATTTTCCCTTCTATTTCAATTTTCTTTTTATAATTGTCTTTTTTTTTTAAAAATCTTTTTTTACGCTGATTTTACATCTGTTTCTCCCACTTTCTCTAGTTTGAGACCGATGCCGTCGTTGAAAGTGAATTGTCAATTAGTAATGATCTTATGAATACCAAGTTCAAGGACAAGCTGGAGCGATCATATAAGGTTTTTGTCTGGTCTGCGCTTATGTTATCATTCCTTAATTAAAAATTTCTACACCGATTGCTAAGGATTCGGCTATGAATTTTCAGGGTCTTATTCATGAAGTATTCACCACTGTGTTGCGTTGGCTGTCTGGTGCAAAGATCACTAAACCAGGGAAGTTCCGCAGTGCCCAAGATGGGTTTGCAGTGAAATCATCTCTTAAGGCAGAAGATGGGGTTCTTTATCCACTTGAGAAGGGCTTTTTCTTTTTACCTAAACCTCCAACGCTTATACTTCATGATGAGGTATTTTGTGGTTATTAAGGATTGGAGATTTTTGATAGGCTTTGAGATGGAGTTGGGTTGTTTTAACCGTTTGTTTTTCGTTTTTAGATTGACTATGTGGAGTTTGAAAGGCATGCTGCTGGTGGTGCTAACATGCATTACTTCGATCTTCTCATAAAACTGAAAACTGATCATGAACATCTGTTCCGAAATATTCAAAGGAATGAGTATCACAATCTCTATTCCTTCATAAGGTTAGCACAGATTATTTCAGTATCACCGTCTGAAGTTACTGAGAGTGCATTTAAATATTTGTGGTGGATAAACATTATCTTTTCTTGCTGCAGCTCCAAAGGTTTGAAGATTATGAACCTTGGAGGTGCGGGAAGCACAGACGGTGTTGCTGCTGTTCTTGGGGATAATGATGATGATGATGCTGTTGACCCTCATCTTGAGCGTATCAGAAACCAAGCTGCTGATGAGAGTGATGAGGAGGCAAGTACTTTATGTTACTTCATGTTCTAATGATCACGTTTTTGACAATCAATACTTTTAATTTATGAAGGACGAAGACTTTGTTATGAGTGGGGACGACGGTGGTTCACCATCTGATGATTCTGGCGAGGACGACTCTGATGCTAGTGAAGGCGGCGGAGGAGAGAAAGAGGTAAACTGTTTTCACATACTACATTCAAACTTTTTCAGCATCAGAACTGTTTGTTTCACATATCTGACTGTCATTGACTTGTTTCAGAAATCTATCAAAAAGGAACCCAAGAGAGAAGCTTCATCATCTTTGAAAGGAATGCCTCCTAAGAAGAAAATGTTAGCCACAGAAGAAGGCAGTAGTAGTAAGAAGAAGAAGCAGAAAAAGAAGAAAGATCCCAACGCACCAAAAAGAGCAATGTCTGGTTTCATGTACTTCTCCCAAATGGAAAGAGATGTGAGTTCTTCTTTCCTTTGTTTTACTTTTAGCTCTATGATCTACACTAAGTTGCGGAATGGAGTATCCTTGGTCTTTTGCATACACGAGAGCTACAATTTACAGATCCTATTATTGACCGACAAACTTAGCATTCCTGACTAAAAAAAAAATTGAGAGATTAGATATAACGATATAAAATCGGAAGGATAGATAGACATCTAAAGAAAGGGATGTCTATTCTATTCCTCTTTTTTTATATATATAATGTCATTTTTCATTTGTGAATTGAACAGAACGTAAAGAAGGAACACCCAGGAATAGCATTTGGAGAGGTGGGAAAGGTGCTTGGAGACAAGTGGCGTCAAATGTCTGGTAAAACCTTAAATTTTCGTCAAAGAAACTACATTTCTTGGTTTTATCTTAGCATGTGGATGTGATTAATTCCCCAATCCGTGTGTGTATGTTTGATGTAACTATAGCCGAGGAAAAAGAGCCGTATGAAGCCAAAGCACAAGTCGACAAGCAACGATACAAGGATGAGATTAGTGATTACAAGAACCCTCAACCGATGAACGTGGACTCAGGAAACGAGTCCGACAGTCGCTAAACTTTGATACCCCAAGATTCTCTAGTACTAGTATTTTGAGATTTTATGCGTCATCTTTTATCTTGTGTGTTTCAAATGTAGCGATTTACTTTAAGATTATGATATGGCATGTAACATCTTATCTTTAGCTGCCTGGAGTTAACTAAAATACTTCTGATGACAATGATCTTTTGTTCCTTCCTACACAAGAGCCTCTCTTTGATTATGGTTATAGATTTATGATTTTTGCTGTAAAATTTGATGTGGATTTTTTTGTTGTAGTTTTAGAATTTTAGACTGTATAACCAACTTTTCATTATAAATAGGTTCTATAGCCAACTTTGCATTAAAAAAAAAAACAAAAAAAAAAGTGTTTTTATTTTTGAAAAATATATGTAAAGCTTTACATCCAAATAAGTCACAACCAATCAAACCCTAATAAGCAACAAAGTAGATCATGCTTTTATTTAACAAAGTTCACCAATATTATACCATGAGGTTCTGTATGATGAAATTTATGGATAAGAAGCATCTAAAATCTTATGGACAATGGGACGAGCTTTACACATAGCTTGCAACGCCTTAGCTGTAATCATTGTAATTCTATTTTCACTTTCTCTCATGTCTACATATTCTTCTCCGACATTCTCCCACTGAAAACATTGGATCAACGATCCAAGAGCCAAGGCCACGACTCGTTGAGCTAGCCCTGATCCAGGACAAGCTCGTCGTCCCATCCCAAACCCCATCAACTTTTTATCCTCCCCTTCTTTCTCAAACCTCTCCGGCTTAAACTTTTCCGACTCTTCCCACAACTTAGGATCTCTATGAATCGCCCATACATTCATCAATATGATTGTGCCACGTGGGACATCATAGCCGGCAAGCGCGCAATCTTCTGATGCCAAGTGGGGAACAAGCATTGGAGCCACCGGATATAGTCGTAAAGTCTCTGACACAATGTTCTGAAGATAAGGAAGTTTCACAATGTCTTGCTGCTCTATTAACCGGTCTACACCGATTTGGTCTTCGATTTCGGTTTTTGCCTTCTGTAAAACTTCTGTATGGTTCAACAAATTCGATATCGCCCATTCTAACGTTCCAGCTGATGTCTCAGTCCCGGCAAGTATCATAACCTATCCAAATTAAAATCAGTTAAACTACAACAATAAAACCTTAACCAATGTTACTATCTTGATCTCTCATTTACTTACATGTATGATTCCTTTGATGATAATATCAGTGTAGTAATCAGGCTGAGTTTCTTGTAGAGAAAGCAAATGATCGATCATTGTGTTACCCTTAACTTTCTCCGCACGTTTCTCGTTCACAAGACTTTGCAAAAACTCGTCAACCCGACCGCTATATTCTTAACCCGTTTCTCATAATTTGTTACCCAACGAAGGATTGGGAAATAGTCAGCTGCGTTACCTGCACCGCCGCTAACAACCACCTCCGCGATCAACTGTCTCACCTGTTTTGCCTCATCTTCGTTCTCTGTTCCATCGCCGTAGTATCGCTTTCCGGCAACCATCCTAATGATGTTGTTGATAGTTAAGCTCATAAACAATTGTCTCATCTCCACTTTCACAAACTCCTGAAATTACAATTATTAAACCAAATGTTTAAATTTAAAAGTTCTCATCTTTTTATTGGTATCTAAAATCTAGCGTACTCGGTTCTTGTAACGAGTGATGTGGAAATTAACTCATTTGCTACAAAAATATTTTATGAAAGAATAAAAATCTCGAGGCCATAAATAATTGTTACAAAAATTTTACTTTTTAAAGGTGTAACAATCGAAACCGTTATAAAGAAGTCAATTATATTTTTCAAAAATATATTATGAAATAAAATGAAAATTTGAATTTTTTTCTTATAAGACGTAACAATCGAGACAGTGATTAAATATGTTATACTTTGCAGTAAGTATTTTATTAAAAAAACGATTTTTCAAAAAATGGTGTAAGAATCCAGACAATAAGTATATATATATATATATATATATATATATATTTTTTTTTTTTATGACCAGAGGTTCGGAATCCGCACGCAGGACCGTAACGTACTTGTTTAGAGTTTTTCGATAGAGATAATATGAGCCGTCGGATCTTATCTTTACGGATTGATAAGAAGCTATTAAGCCTAGCAGACGAGAAGATCTCAGTGGTGCCAATACGTCGTAGATTCCTCCAACTATCACCATACGCCGCACCAACCATGGTGGTTGAGTTGTATCCGATGTATTTCTGGACGATAAACTGCGGCCGGTTAGCTAAAACGACGTCGTTCTTGGTGAAACATTACTCCGCTACGGCGTGAGAAGAAATAACGTAAACGAGACGTGTTCCGAGGCGGAGTGAGAAGATCTTGGCGTTGTTTAAAGATTTGAAGAGAGAGAGGAATCTACGGTGGAGTGGTAGCTTTAGGAGGTGGAGATGTCCGATGACCGGAAATCGCCGTGTAGGACTCGGCGGTAGGTTTCGTTTGCGCTGCCGTGTTCCGAAAAGGAACTTGAGAGACAGGAAGAGCAAGAAGAAGAAAGAGAGAATTGGGTACATAGTTTCCATTATTGAGTTGTTAATTTTGTGAGATTTTAAACTCTATAGTCTGATCAAGTTCTTTGATCATTTGCAGATTTGATCGATTGTGTAAAACGTAAAAGAGACAATTGCACTTTGTTTATCCAGTTCCCTTACGGTACATCTGGGGAGAAGACTCAGCTTCTCAATCCACTATTACCTTGAGTTTTCAATACAGCCACAAACAAGCTAAACAAAGAGATATGAGAAAGCAATACTCAGATAGCTTCTCTCGCACAAAACTGCTTCTTTTTCAACCTTCAGCTTCTGTGTCTCTCTCTAAGATCTGTGAGTTTTCCTGTATTATCTCTCTAACTCTGTGATTCTCTTTTTCTAAGATCTGCGATCTTTTTCTGCAAGTTATATAGTGGATGACTCAGCATAACCACCTCACCGTTGCAACAACTTCACCAACGGCTTAACCTCCTTCTCCAATGGCCATAACAGATCTGTTTCTAACAGATTCTAAATGAACCCAATATTAACAAGGCCCAGAACGTGAAATGACTTGTCCAGCAAAACAATTGCTGAGGCCTGCTTCATTCTGCCCGGCCCACATAAGCCCATTGTGAGCTGAAGCCTTTTTACAAATTTCATTTGGAACATATGAGTTAAAGCTGGTTTTATAGTGACAGTTGAAGCGTGAAAATATAATAAGTTATAAGTGAGATGAGATTGGTCGTGTTACGTATAGGATAATTATCGTTTTAGACGAAGAAAAAGAAGAGGATAAGAGTTTTAATGATGTCACGGCCTACTTATAACATAGAACGATGAGAGAAAGAGAAATGAAACTGAATAAAGCCTTCATGAGATGAGATCATAGCATATCCATGTGACACGTGCTATCCATCTTGTGATGTATATAGCGTATGGAATGTACATAACGTCATTGCATCCGTCATTGAATGCGATACAATATCCACTATATATCAGTTTGTTTCTTTTGAAGGTCTACACGGACCCATTAACCCTACTTAAGGGAATGGAGTTAGAACATGAGATGGTGTCAACTTTCGGTTACACTTCCACACACACCGTTTCCTAGTGACAGAAAACTGTAAAAACTTTTATCAAGACGATAAACTATATCAAGATAGTTAAAAAAATAAATAATAATAATATATTTAAAAACGGATAACTTTTTTGGAAATATCGTTTTTGATATCACTATTTATATCTGATTTTGTGATTGATAACTAATAAAGCAATAAGAGGCTATATATCGTTTTTGATATCACTACTTATATCTGATTTTGTGATTTATAACTAATAAAGCAATAAGAGGCTATATATCAATCTAAACCACAATCTATTCTAAACTCGATTTTTTTTTTTTTTGGGAGACGTTCGGGCCAAGGTCCTAATCTCCCCGCACGGCCCGAAACCAGTTTTTGTTAAATACCTTATGATATGGCGTAAAGCATCCTTCTTACCGGGATTATCTCGAATTTTTACTAGCAAATGATATCACTACTTCTTGTTATATTGGAATACAATATAAACGATGACTATCTATAATCTGTATCGAAAGATGCCAATTTAGATATTTGTAAGTGCTTTTGTACTTCATTCACAGAATTATCACTAGTACTCATGTATATTTTAATTTAACTTATGTTAGAGCGATTCAGTTTGACCAGTCGAACAACACTTTGTGCTAGTGTTTTGTTTTGTTCTAATAAATATACTAACGACAGTAGTAATCAAGAAAACATGCGATATTATATATATTAATGAGTTACAAATATAGATTTGTTTTTTTTTTAAATGGTTTCAAATAGAGATTAATATCGCATGGCGTTTTCCCTCCTTCATAATAATATTAAAAATAAAAATAAGAGATGAACTCATGGCTGCTCCATCTGTTGTTTAAACTTGCGCCTTTTGTTCAATCTAAGTGTTTCTTGTGTGGGTTGCTCAATGTCCTGAATCCGCTTCCTCCTCCGACATTCGCCTTACCCGCGGCATCGAACTGAGCTTTTCCTCCGAACCCCAATAATCCTCCAAACAATCCTCCGATGTTACCTCCAACTTTAGCTTCACCTTGAGCTCCAACATTGGTTTTGGCTCCAGCATGAACTTCGACTTTAGCTCCGGCTTCAACTTGGCCGTGAGCGCCGAATCCTATCAATTTATCGGCATATCCGATACCGTTTTTAGCGACAGTTCCGATGAAACCGGTGGGATTAGTGGGGAATTCGATGTTCTTCCCAACAGAGAATTTCTTGCTGCACTGAGAGATCACCTTCACGTAAACCCTAATGGAACCCTTCAACTTAATCACAGCTTTTTCGATCTCAGCCCTCTCACGTAGGCTAATCTTAGCATTAGCATTGAACTTATACTCTGCCGAGATCGCAGCAATCCTGTCCACAAGGCGAATATACCTTTCGGCCATCACGGCGTAACTCTTGCTCAACTTACCCCCGAGTTCTCCTTCAACACCAACGTGTGCTTGTGCTGCAACCAACGTCCTGGTCATCAAGTTGAATTTGGCGTGAATCGAGTGAAACACAGCTTCTTTAGAGGCAGAAAATGTGAATGCCCCAAGAAAGTCGGTGTAGTCCTTGCAGGTGGCGAACAAAATCTTGAATTGAATGTTGTCTGGTGCGGATTGAGCCTGCTTCTCGACGAACTTAGAGATTTCATTGTAGGGGAAAGATTGGAGTTTGGACAAAGTAGGTGGACACAAGGTCTTTTGTGGTTTCTTGTGGGTAGGTGGGTGAGCTAAGACAGACCCGATGGCTAGAACTAACGCTAAAGAGAACAACAGAGAGATCCTTGCCATGGTTGTATTGATGGCAAGGTTAAAAAAAAAAAAAGACTTGAAATATAAAACTAGAAAGGAAAATGAAGGAAGTGCGTCTTTGGATTGAGGACTTTGAAAGATATATATACGTTTTCATACAGCCTAATAATAGTTACAAAAAAGGTTACAAGAACAGACAAAACCAACTCAATACAGAGAGATTCACGGCTGTTCACTTGAATTTTTCTTTCTGGTCAAGCTATTTTGTTGAATAATAAAAAATGTGGAGACAAGTCATTACTGGTTAATCTAGCTAGTCTTATTAATAGATTATAAATGATTATTTTTTTTAATATCATTTACATTGATATGTTTTTGGTTTCTCAGTTCTAGAAATGAAAATGTAATAGTACCCTAATGGTTCGTAATATTATGTCATTATATCACTACCAAAATAATCAAGAACATTTTATTTGATATGTCTCAATGTTACCCGAAAGTGTTTGATCAATTCTCGACAATGAATTCCTGAATCTCTATACCAGTATGGCGTGCGCCGCCCTGTAATCTGATCAAAATTTGATCCCCGAGTTTCAGCGAGGTCACGGGAACAGCGGTTTTTCCAGATGCGTTTGCTGCAACAAGAAAATAGATTCATTAGGAACCATTTGATGTAAACTAGTAGCAAACTGTAATGAGGATGAGACTCAAAATAAAGAACCTTCATGAGGAGTGACTAATGCAACTGTTTCCGCGTTCTGCAAAATGATGCTAAAAACCGTTTCCTCCTCCTTTGCGTTAAGCTGCAAGAGATGAAGCGGCTACTTTTAAATCGAACCAAACACCAAGAATCCTAATTAAAAATTTATTAGAGTGTAGTAAAAGAATGTGATTTATGAACCTTAGCCTCCACAAGGATAAGTGGACGCTTCTCGATTTTCACTCGCCCAACGACTGCTGTCCGTTGTTTCCCTTTCTGATCAACAACAATTACCTCTCTTCCCGTCCTTAACTCTGAAAGGTAACAAGTCTTTCCACCTGGAACAGCGACATAAGCATGCACCGGCCCCTGTAAATTGAGATTTTTAGTGAGTGATATTTGTAAATGGAATTAATTTAGAAATTGAAACTAAACAAACGCACAGCGTTAACTCTAAATGGTCTGCTTTCGATGTAATTAGACTCCAAGCATTCTGAGTGAACCAAGAAGAGTCCTCTCGCAAAAGATCCAACCTTGTAAAAAGAATACGCATTCATGTATCAATTCGTATAAGAATAGTTAAAATTGATAATTTATGTTGGAGAAAGAGTATATACAGGTAAACATACAAGAAGACCTTCACCGGGTCTCATGAGGCTGCAAAGATCAACACAGACTCGGTCTCCCATACCAACCATTTGAACCCGAGTTATAGTAGCTTCCGTCAAGCTTAATGCATCACTTTCTTCGTTTCTCTTGTCAAAGTATTCCTAATAGTTTTTAAAGCAGCAATTATGAGAAACCATGTTTTTAACAGCAAGAAAGGAGCTATGCTTATGATGGAGATACTAACCTTTAGATCAAGAACAGCTTTAACATCCTCGGATTTAAGAATGATCCCGCCAAGGCCGTGCTCTAAAGCCTAGAGCCAAGCATAACATGAGAGTAAAATTCTTTTGAAAGCAAGTGAAAACGTAAAATTCAACATCAGAAACTAAAACCAACCTCAAGGAATAGTTTTGCCTCCGAGGGAGTATTTGAAATGGCAAACACTGTTTTTGCACTTCCTTGAAGAGCCGCCACTAGATTTTCCGCCGGGATTGACTGCGAAATGAAACTTCCAGTGTTACTAAACAGGTCATTCGTATGAGTTCAATCTGAGAAAGTTATACCTTCCAGTCTAAGAAATCAAGAACAATATTTTTTGTCTGCTCATTTTCGATCTTAAGCTTCTGTAGCTCCTCAGGGGTTGAAACCTCAAAGACCGAAGCTACAACATTTCCCGTACCATCAGTAACTTGCTTCTCTTCAATAAACAATGTATCCATCAATGCAACCGCTGCAAACCCGTTGAGCATACCGCAAAACTCAGAACACAGCTCTAAAACCAAATATGCGTATAGAAAAACCTCAAAAAGAAGGCTTTTGTAGTTCTGCATTGTTACATGACCACTCATCGGATAGTTCTCGATTGTCTGATGAGAATAAAAATGTGTTCCACCCTCGTTCCACCGCAACCGTCATGACCTCTTTGCACTCAGTCCATATCCAAACCTTCTTTGCTCGGCCAAGATTCAAAGGCAAAGTGGATGCAGACATTTTTACAGAAAATCTCTGAGAAAACGTTCTTTTACTAAGTCTAATCAATCTATAATTCTTCTGATGAGAGCTCCATGTTTGCAATCTATCAAGTTCTAATTTTTCTGCATCATCAACATAGCTCAAGTAAGAACAAAGCACAATGAAGAAACTTGAAAGCTAATCACTAAAAATTACTCATTTTTTATGCATTATCTACAAAACCCAGATGAAATTAAACCATTGATTACTAAATTCAAATCAAGAATTTATCATCTTAAGCTTTAAAAAACCCAGATTTCAAAGGCAAACACATGAACTCCAATGTCATTGTGAATTGGGCAAGCTAGTTTTACTTCCATGGTGAGAAACATCAAAGAGATAAAGACTAACCTTTTCTTAGAGAGAAACAATGGAACTGGTTTGAGGATTGTATATAAGAAACAGAGGAGACCAAAGACAAAGCCATAATCTCTGGTCGGTTCCGATCTTTTAACTTGAATCTTCTCTTCAGAACTGTGAGCTATGTTGGATCCTTCGGGGTTGGCCCAAAAACCGGTCGGGTCTATCGGTTTACTTAAAATTGAGACAAAAGCGCCTGAACCGGATCCGGTTCGGTTCAATTTAAAAGCTATTACCGAGTTAATTAGGAAAATATGGAAATCACGAAAGTAATAATGTCATTGAATAGTTTTTTTAAAAATCTTTTTTTTCAATTTTTTTTACTTAACTGGGCTGGGACTGGTATCAAGTAATTTTTTTTGTAATATGTTATTTTTTTTTTAGATGAATTTCTAATTTATCAAAGATAAACCACGAACCTGAAATCTTGTATTTAACCTCCATTTAATACATTCGTTCGCATAAAAAACAAACATATATGTTACATAAAAATATAACATGTTAGTGGAAAATATTCAACCTGTTACAGTAAAATGAATGGCAAAAATAATAATAACAAAATCATCCAAAACAAATTTAAACCACATCATTGCAATCTATTTTTTTATATATTTTTTTTCACATCTGCCATTGTTAGTTTTGCAAATTAGTCTTTTATTCTCGAGTTCTCCAAATCCACATGATTATTCAGAAAATTAAAAACCACTAATAAGCTTTGGTTGGCTATTTTTATTCAAAGATGAGTCCATCAAAGTCTCTAAGCCATTGATTCCATAAATCCAAACTTAGTGTTGTCACAGATTTACTTTCATTATATATACACTAACGGATCAAGAAGATAAACTTCCCATAATCATCATCATCAATTATGAGAAAAGTTTCTTTGTTGTTCTTTTGTTGCATTGCTGCAACAAGTTTAAGTCTCAATGTAGTTTTAGCACACGAGATGGTCGTGAATCCTCCAAACACGATTAAAGATATAGAGCCGTACATCTCGAATAGAGCCCTTGGGTTTGTGTTGAAATTGGAGAACAGTTGTCCTATAAGAGAACAGCTAAGATCATTCTTTCAGCAGCTAAAGGATCTCTTGAAGTTGGAGTCTTCTGTTACGCCGCTGATCGAGAACAATGAACCCAAAACATTCAACTTTGATCTGAAATCAAAATCCGAAAATCTCCTGCAAACGATGTTTACGCTTGGGAGAGGACTGGTGAGTTATAGCGAACTAAAATACTCATCCTTTTGAATGACTCAAATTGATGTTTGCTTGATTGATTTTTCTGCTTTTAAGTTGTTTGTGTGTTTATCTCCAATCGAAAGTAAAACATGATATTCTGTTTTTGCATTTAATTAGTTTACAATTTACAAAAGATGTTTGACAAAAAAAAAATATATTGTATTTTCAAAACTATGAACATAAATTCTAACGTAAACACAAACAAATTTTTTATGCATTTGGACAATGAAGCTAGTGAAAAAGTTATGGCTTAAGAACATATGGAACTAATCTATGTTTTTCTTTTGTGAATATGATAGTTGAGTTCAAGTGTAAGAAAGGAGATGTTAGAAGTGATGAAATCGCTCACTGAATTACATGTTTCGATCGGTAGAGTTATTATAGAGAAACATATAAAAGGTGATGAATCAATGTCACTTTCGTTGGAACAAAAGAATGCGGTAGAAAACTCGATAACTGAATGGGAAGGAACGATTACCCGAATCGTGAAGATTGTTGTAGAGGTTAAATCAAAAGGTTCAAATGAGGCTGCGTTGGAAGAAAGCAGTACTACTGGACACAACAATGTTTCTATGGATAGTAACATGGTGGACACCAGTGGAGAAAATTCAGAATCCACGCAAGAAAATGCAGATGTCGTTAAAGGAAGCAATGGAGAAGATGTATCAATGGAGACTCAAGAAGGCAATAAGGGGGAAGATGTGAGAGAAGGTAATATTGTTTCTGAGACCGGCGAAAGAAAAGAGATTAAAGGTGAAAGTGTAGACTCTAATAACAAGAAGGAAGTAGAGGGTCTAGGAGAAGTGAAGTCCGAGGTAGAGGCTAAAAATGATGGAAACTCCATGACGGGGAAGTTGGAAGAAGCTCAAAAAGACAATAGAGTTTCAACAATGGATATGAATTTGGAGAACAAAGGAAGTGACGAAGAGGCTAAAAATGATAAAATGGTAAATGCTACAACAGATGATGAAGATCACATGAAGGAAAAGAGGGAAGAGACTCAAGAAAACAATGGAGATTCAGTGAAGGATGAAAACTTGGAAAATAAAGAATTGATGGGCAATGGATCGGTAGAGACCAAGACAAATAATGAAATGTCTATGGAAGAAAAGCGAGAAGCGACTCAAGGAAGTAATGAAGTTTATATGAACAAAGAAACAACCAAAGGTGAAAATGCAGATTTTAATAAAGATAAGGAAACAAAGTTTCAAGGAGAAAGTACTGGAGACTCGACAAAGGATACAACTTTGAAGAATAAAGAAGATGTTAATTCGGAGGTAAATTCTAATGAAAGTGATGGAAGTACCACGAAGGAGAGGCATCAAGAGGCTCAAGCAAACGATGGAGTTTTAACAAAAGATAAGAACTTGGAGAACATAGGAGCTGATGAGGAGAAAAATTATGATCAATCGGTAGAGGATACGAAAGAAAAGGGGGGAGAAACTCAAGGAAACAATGGAGAATCAATTAAGAACGAGAACTTAGAAAACAAAGAAGATAAAAAAGAATTGAAGGACGATGGATCAGTAGAGGCAAAGACAAATAATGAAATTTCCATGGAAGAAAAGGGAGAACAGACTCAAGGGGGTCATGATATTTCCATGAATAGTAAGACAATGGAGAATAAAGGTGGAAATGCATATTCTAACAAGGAGAAGGAAGTACATGTTGGAGACTCAACTAATGATAATAATATGGAGAGTGGCGCTAAGTCGGAGGTTGGGGTCAAGAAAAATGATGGAAGTTCCAAGAAGGAGAAGGGAGAAGAGGGACAAGGGACCAACGGAGGTTCAATGGAAAATAAGAACTTGGAAAACAAAGAAAGTCAAACTGATTTGAAGGATGATAAGTCTTTTGAGGATAAGAAAAATGTGAGAAGTTCTATAAAAGAAAAGCAAGAAGAAGCTCAAAGAAATGGGGGAAATAAGAAAGAGACTAAAGATGATAAGTCGGTAGAAGCTAAGGAAAACAAAAAAGAGTCTAAGGAGAGTAAGTGGACGAAGACTAATAAAAATAAGGTAAAGAGTAAAGAATATTATGTTCAAGGAAACAACAAAGAATCCAAGAAGGTAAAAAAAGGAGAGAGGAAAGAGTCTAAAGACGCAAAATTAGTGGAAGCTAAGGAAAATAAAAAAAAATTCATGAAAGAAAACCGAGAAGAGAGTCAAGGAAGTAGTAGTGGAGGCCTTAGTAAAGTAGATAACAAAGAAGAAAAGAAAGAGTCTAAAGACTATCAGTCAGCCGATACTAAGGAAAATAATGAGAGTTCCATGAAAGAAAAACAACAAAAGGCTCAAAAAAACGGTGGAGTGTACACAAAGGTAGGTAATAAAGAAGATAGTAAAGATTTAAAGGGTGATAAAACAGTGGAGGCTAAAGCAAATAAAGAAAGTTTCATGAAGAAAAAGCGAGAAGAAGCTCAAAGAAACGAAATAGCTTCAACGAAGGTAAAGAAAAACAATTCTAAAGATGCAAAAAAGAGTACAGAAGAAGATAAAGGTTCAGCTGATAACATGGATATAGATGTTCAAAAAAGAAGAGGAGGTTCAATGCAGTACAAGAAAGAAGAAAAGAAAGATACAATCGATGCTAACTCAAAGAAAAAGGGAAAAGATAAAAAAGAGAAGAAAGAGTCTAGAAATAGTAATTTGAAGAAAAAACAAGAAGATAAAAAAGAGAAGAAAGAGTCTGGAGATAGTAAATCAAAAAAGAAAGAGAGAAAAGAATCTGAGGCTAATAAATTGAAGATAAAAGACGACAGTAAAACAGAGAAGACAAATTCAAAAGACTACAAATTGAAGAGAAAAGAAGAAGAGAAAAACAATAAGAAAGAGTATGAAGGCAATAAATCGAAGAAAAAGCAAGAAGATAAAAAAGAGAAGAACGAGAATGAAAGCAATAAATTGAAGAAAAAAAACGAAGATAATAAAGAGAAGAAAGAGTCTGGTGATAGTAAATCAAAGAATAAAGAGAAGAAAGAATATGAGGACAATAAATCGAAGATAAAAGAAGACAATAAAAATGAGAAGACAGATTCAAAGGATTACAAATCGAAGAGAAAAGAGGAAGATAAAAACGAGAAGAAAAAATCCGAAGACAATAAAAAAGAGAAGAAAGACTTTGAAGACCGTAAATCTGAGAAAAAGAAAGAAGAAAAACAAGAGAAGAAAGAATCAGAAAACCATAAATCGAAGAAAAAAGAAAAATACAAAAATGAATCTGATGACACCAGAAAAGAGAAAAACGAAGAAAAGAAAAAAAAACATGAAGACAATAACTTGATGAAGAAGGAAGAAGATAAAAAAGAAAAGACAAAATATGAAGACAATAAATCGAAGATAAAAGAAGAGGATAAGAAAATGGAAAAATCTGAAGACACTAAGTCAAAGAAAAAAAAAGAATTTGAAAAAGGGAAGAAAGAGCATGAAGATCATAAATCGAAGAAAAAGGAAGAAGAGAAAAAAGAAAAGAAAGAGCACGAAGAAAAAAAACCAAAGAAAAAGAAAGAAAAAAAAAATGAGAAGAGAAAGTCTCAAGACAATAAATCGAAGATAAAAGAAACTGAAGAAGAAGAAAAAGAACAGAAGAAGAAGAAGAAAGAGTCTGAAAAAGATAAATCAAAAAACACTAAAAAACAAAGTGGAATCTCAAAGCAAGTAGGGTTTCAATCAAAAACAGAAAATTCTATGAAACGAAAAGAAGACAAGAAAGAATCTAAGGATTCCAAGTCAAAAGAAGCAGAAAAACAACAGAAAAATCAGGAGCAAGAGAAGAAAGTAGGGGTTCAAGTTAATACTGAAGATTCTAGAACAGATAAAAAGAAGACTAAAGAAGATGTCAAAGTTTCTAAACATGGTAATGAGAAAGAAATGCCAGTAACAACTCAAGCAGATAGTGGAGAATCTAAAAACGAAATGCAAGCTGATGCTCAAGGAAAGATTGAAGAATCCTTAAAAGATAAGAAAGGAGAGAGTAATAAAGATAATGAAGACGAAGTACATGAAGAGAACGATGAAGATGATAGAAAGGAAACTGGAAATATCATAAAAGATAAGAAGGCATCAGACAAAATGATAGAGGAAATAAAGTCAAAAAGAAAGCAAGAAGATAATAAAGATTCCTCGAGGAAAAAGCATGAAGAGGTTCAAGAAGCCAACGTGAACTCAAGTATAAACGAGAAGAAAGATCAAAATGAGTCTATCGATGATACATCTAAAGATGGTAAGATAGTTGAAATAAGTAGAGGAACAAATTCAACAGAGGAAAGTTCCAGAGATGGTAATACAATGGAAACCAGTGGAGGTAAATTAGATTCCATGGAAGAAAGTTCCAAGGATAGTAACATAGCTGAAACAAATGGAGGTAAAGAAGATTCCATAAAAGAAGGTTCTGAAGACGGTAAGGAAATTGAAACCAATGGAGGTAAAGAAGTTTCAACGGAAGAAAATTCAAAAGATGGTAAGATAGAAGAAATGAATGAAGGTCAAGAAGACTCTACAGAGAAAGGTTCCGAAGATGGTAAGACAAATGAAATTCATGGAGGTAAAGTAGTAACCATGGAAGAAGATTCTAAAGATGATAAAACAATTGAAATAAATGGAGGTAAAGAAGATTCAATGGAAGACAACTCTAAGGATGGTAAGACAGCAGATTTAAATGGAGATACATATTCTACGGAAAAAAGTTCTGAAGATAGTAAGACAGTTGAAATCAATGGAGTTGAAGAAGATTCCAAAAATGGTAACATAAATGAAATAAGAAAAGGCAAAGAAGACTCCATGAAGGATAGTGTGATGGAGAATCAAGGAAATGATAATACTTCCGCAAGCAATACATCAATGGAGCCCAAAGGAGATAACTTAGATATCAATGAAGATTCTATGAAAAATAAGACAATGGAAACTCAAGAAGGTAGTAATGGAGATTCAACGAATGGCGAAACAGAGGAGACTAAAGAAAGCAATGAGTTTATGAACAACCAAAACGTGCAGGATGGAGGAAGCAATGCAAATATTATGAATAATGAAACAACAGGAGATGGCGGAAATTCCACAACAAAAACAAAAATAACGACAGATATCGAGAGCAACACTTCGAAAGAAGTTACAAATTTCATATCAAACCTTGAGAAGAAATCTCTAGGCACACAAGAGTTCCAAAGCTTCTTTCAGAAACTTAGAGATTACATGAATTACGTGTTTCCGGTCTCTTCAACATTTGAGGCAAAAGACTCAAGATCTTACATGTCTGAGATGATAAATATGGCCACAAAACTCTCGGATGCTATGGCTGTCTTGCAAGCCAAGAAAACTGGGTCAGGACAGGTGAGTTAATTAAACACAATCCTTCTCGAAAAAAGTATTAAAAAGTACAAGGTCAAAACTGAAACTTTAATTTAATTTCTTTAACAGATGAAAACAACACTAGAAGGATATCAACAAGAAGTGATGAAGACTCTAAATATCTTGCAATCAGTTATGGGCAAAGCCATATCTGAACAACAAAGCAATAATGGTGGTTCCTTCACGCTTACGTTATCACAACAACAAGCAATCAAGGAAATAGTGTTGAAATGGGAACAAGTGATGTCTCAATTTGTGAAAATCGCTACGGAGAGTGAGAAACAATTTTCAGTCGAGTTTTCAACTGAAAATGGCTATCACATGAAGAAGAGTTCTAACTCTAGCTCGAGTTCGAGTTCAAGTTCAAGTTCAAATTTGGATTTAAAGCTCGACGGTGAAACTTTGAAGGGACTGGATATGAATGGTTAGATAGTACGTATACAAATACTAAACTCTACATAATATTATTTATGATTGATTAGAAAATATTTTCAACTGTAAATTAAACCCAAGTCGTCTTGAGGTTTAGATTTTTAATGCAAAATGTGAATGTGCATGCAAATCATGCATTTTATTTTTTCTCTCGTGGATATGTAAATACAAGGACATGCACATACGTATATATTTAGGACTTAGATTATCGTGCATGTTTTTGATCTTACCAAATCATATAAATCAAGTCCAATGATTTTATTTGATTCTGAATTTCTTAAATGCTAATGTTAATTTTCAAATATTTAAGACAACATAAAAATTCAAAAAATCGATTTAAGACAACATTTTCATCTCTTCTCATGCACAAAGATGGCGACAAATTGTAAGGTGTTACAATTACTGGCCACAATGAATATTGTCTACCATGTTTCCCAAAAGGGTTGAAACCATCAGTACATAATCCAAAGTATACGTTCCTCACCTCATACGCAAAACTAGGATACATTGATTGAAAATGTTTCCATGCTCTTGCGTCTGAGGGATGAGCAATTTCTCCATCCGTTGTATGCTCTGCATGCCATCTCGTTTCCGCTTAATGTATAACCTCTTCAATCTATCTGTTAACGGCAAATACCACATCCGTTTATATGACATTGACACTCTTCCACCTGTTTCCTTATACCGAGGTTTGCAACAAAAACGACATGTCGAACGGCATGCGTCCTCTCTCCAGTATATCATACAGTTGTCGATGCATACATCTATCATCTGATACGGTAATCCTAGCCCAGCAACAAGTTTCTGTATCTCATAGTATGATGCCGGTGCAAGATTATCTTCTGGCAAAATGTCTTTCACAAAATCAGCGATTGCATCCACGCACTCCTCACTCAAATTAAAATCCGTCTTTATACCCATCATCCTAGTTGCAGCTGATAAAGAGGAATGTCCACCTCTACAACCATCATATAAAGGATTTTTAGCAGCGTCTAACATATCAAAGAATTTTTGAGCTTCTGCGTAAGGTTCTTCTCCTCTATCTCCATACTCAGCAACTGATGGTATACTTCCACGGAATGCATCGTTCACCATTTGAACATGACCTACAGTACTTTCTACTTCCATTGCAGGTTCTACTAAGCTAGCGCTATCCCAATATACTTTTCACTAGTACTAGCATAATTATCAACCATTGTATCATTTTCTCCATGATTATACCAAATCTTGTAACCCGGCACAAACTCATGACAATAAAGATGTGACCATACTTCATCTATCACTATTAATCTACGATTCCGACATTTCGTACAAGGACAATAGATTTTACCCATTTTTTTCGCTTTCTTACCTTAATATACCATGAATTCGCAGACCTGCTGATTCTTCCGTAATATTGTCCGAATTTGATGAGGCTTGTCCATCCATGATCGAAAATAATTATAAGGATCTGAAGAAGACATTTTTGTAAGGAATTGTAGATGTGATATATTACGATTTTATTAGTTGATAGTCATCATATTAGTAGGTTTTTGTGTGTTTTCTGTGTGTTTTAGAGTCTTTACAGGTTGGAACACGTCCAAATACGAGAAGAGTATCAAACCGAACAATGATCGATACAGTTCATTAAACTGGTTTAGAAGGCAGGATCGACGATCCACACTAAGAACGATCGATCTCGAAGCGAAGAAAGACAAACCTGAAAGAACGTCGCTCCAAACAAAACGTCGATCCTCCAAAACGATCGTTCCTCAAATGATGAAAACTCTCCGGTTTTGGAGGGTAAGATCGATCGATCCAGAAAAACGATCGATCTTTACCTAGCAAAATCGGAGAGGTATCAACTTCTCGGTCCAATTAAAACGATCGATACCCCTTGGAAGAACGATCGTTCCTCGCTCTGTGACTCGACAGAACACGTGTTTTCTATAGAGGATCGATCGTTCCCTATATGGATCGATCGATCCTCCATCCTACCTGCTTTAGATATTTGTTTTTAGATCGCTTTTTGAGTGTATTTAATCTTATTTTTAGCCAAAGTTTTCAACATTCAGACTTTGTAACTCATTTTCTTTTGTTTTTAGACTATAAGAACTATTTTTCTCTCTCAAAATAATGGATCTTGAATCCTTATTTTTATGAAGAACACCTCTTGATTCTACATCTATTTGGAGAAGATTTCTTATCTCTTAAGCAATATTTATCTTATGTCTATGGAATCATATTTGTCTATTCTTGTTTGTTCTGTCTATGGCTGAGTAGTTTTCTAGTTGGGTTTTAGGTAATCAAAGGAATTGATGGATGTTTGAGCTAGACATAGATAGGTGTTATCTTTGTTATCTTCACCTTTGGTTGATTTTAATGCTTAGACTAAACGATCATTTAGTCTATGAACGAGTTTAATCTATATTCCAAAAGCTTATAGGTTACTTGATAGAACATAGGTGAGCAATTTGTCCTTAACGAAAGCTGATGCTAAGGCAAAGTTGTGAACATATCGAACTAGTTAATGTCTTTAGATTTCAAGCGAAGTTTAGAACCCTAAATTGCTGACAAAGTGATTGATGCCACGAAAGTGGATTGGTTATACATTTATGTTTGAGTTCTAGATTGATTATACTTGTTCCCTGAATAATTGTCTAGTTCGACATATCATATTTCCAGCGATATTCAATGCCGCGTTTTAGTTTATAAGTTATAACCGTTTTAATCACATGCTTGTTTACATTCAAACCACATCACAATATATTTCTTTAGCTTGATTTCATTCAGATAGAAGAAGTTGTGTAACCATTGGTTCGATTCGATCCCTAAGTATTACAACGTCTTAGGTATTTGTATGAAGTCATCTCTACCAAACTATCAAATTGGCGTTGATGAATAGTTCGATTGCCATCGAGTTAGGATTTGGGCTAAGCTAGAGTTTTCTTCTTTCATCTTTTTATTTTTCTTTTGTTGTTATTCTTTTCCCTTTTTTTGTGATCTTGCACTTTTGGGCGTCGTTACTTGGAGTGAAAGAAACAATCAAGGAGAGTAAGATTCAGAAGACACAACCGTCAAGCTAGTGACGTTAAACACGCCATTGGGGACCTCCCCAATCCTATCCCTCGTCAATGCTAGAGACAAAAAACAAGCGAGCCTATCCTTTAGTTCTGTTTTTATTATTTCAATAAATCATTCTTCCGGTGTTTTCCTGTTTGCTTGAGGACAAGCAAGCAAGTATGGGGATTGATAACGCATGTTTTACACGTTTTAGAGTGTTTATTTATATTAGTTTTATTTTATTTTGAGTGTTTTAGTGTGTTTTAGTGTTTTAAGTTTAATAATCTTTTWATATTTTAGAAGTGCTGGAGAGTTTTTGTAATATTTTGTTTCATTTTATGTATTTGGGAATTGCTTGGATCAAAGCAAAAGAAGAAACGTCAGAAGTTCGGAGATCGATGACAGACTTTCCACCGTTGGATGAAGCTAATATTTGGAGACAAGCTAGAGCAATGGCTTAGCTTTAATTGAGAAGTTGTTTGAGGCCAATCCAACGGTGCGATCGAAAGTTATGCCTGGTTTCGTGAAGTCTGTCCGAGCTTATCAGAACACTGTTCATTCGGCCAACCAACTTTGCAACTTGTAGTTTTGTATATTTTCTTTGATTGCAACCTTTGCAAGTTGTTTCTTTTCCTTGTTTTTAGGCTTAATTGCTGTGATATGTTTACTCTACCATAGTTAGTTATTAGCCATAGTTAAGTTAGTATTTGTGGTTAAATATGTAACATGAACAATTTGTAAAAGATATCATATATTTTTGGAAAAAAACAAACTTCAAAAGAGTTTGGCTCTAGCTTAGTCCGTGTCTCGCATCTCCGGTGTGTAGTCCGTGTCTCGCATCTCCGGTGCGTAGCCTCTATTCCCTGTGGATCGATACCTTGAAGTGCTACAAACGACTTGCCGTCATGATTGCGGTGTTGTGCACGTTGAGGATAATTGACGTGCCGAGCGGTGAAAAACTCGCTTAATCAAGATGAGAGGTTTTTTGTTGTGATTGTAAATGAGAGGGTGGATACGTTTTTATAAGGAAAAAGTGCGCGTTTTCCGATGGATTTCCGACAGATTTTCGACGGATGTAACAGCTATATTCAAACGGTCTTGTAACGTATATATTATTTCTAACGGCTACAATCCGTCGGCAGTCCGTCGGATTGAGTCCGTCGGAAAACCGTCGGAATGTGTCCGACGGATTGAGGCCGTCGGAAATCTGTCGGTCAATGTTCGACGAAACACTGTCGTCGGAAATCCGTCGGAAACATACCGACGGATATTACTCTCGTCCAATTACCATCGGAAATCTGTCGGAAATTTTCGACGGAATTTTGGCCGTCGGAACTTCCGTCGGAAAAGACCCTGCTTTCTTGTAGTGATTGCATCATAAATTTCATTTTCCTATTGTTGGATAAGCTTAAATTTGGCTAAAAGAAATAATTTTCCATTTTGAATTGGTTTAACATAAACGAATTACCATACAAAAGAAAATTGTGACCCATAACACCAGGTCAACGAGCTTCTTATCCCAAGAATAGAAGTTGGTATGTTTTAATTAATGATTTTAATTTAATTTTTAGTTTAATTTTGAAGTTGATAAAACTAACTAACATAAATAATTAAATATCAAGGCATTAGATATAAAAGAAATCTTTATATTGAATATTGAATGTGTTTGGTGATTGTAGTTAGACTAATTGAAATATATAGTAATAAGAAATAAGAGCGTTTGACAATAAATATAGAGTAATTAAAAAAAATTGAGAATAATTGTGGGGTTTTTACATCAACGACAATACTTCTCTTTTAATATATAGTGGATAGCATATTAATTAGTGTTGATTTTTTCTCTAAAACTTGAATATAAGAAATCATATTTGTTTAGAGATATCTTTGTACGTAGGTGCATCCACCAGGGAGAAAAATCTCATGCGAACACAATAAACACGTCAGAGCTTGGAAAATACGATGGGTGTTTTCCAGTGGTTCTCTGAGAAAAGAGAAGAAAACCCACATGTAATTAAGCCTGGGCACGGGGCGGGTACCCGCCATTTTTGCCCGCCTTGATACTTGACCCGCCCCGTACGAGTAATACCCTTAYCCGCCTTGGTACTTGACCCGCCAAAATTAGTCTCACCTTGATACTTGACCCGTCCCAAAAATTAGTACCTGCCTTGATACTTGACCCGCCCCGTTTGAGTAATAACGAGTATTTTTTTACGGATAACGGATATTTTTTTGCGGATAAAATGTATATTTTGCGGGTAATGGATAAATTTTTGCTGGTAATGAGTATTATTTGTGGGTAACGGATATTTTTTATGGGTAAAGAGTAATTTTTTATGGATAATAGATATTTTTTTACGGGTAGCGGATAACGAGTAGCGGATAACGGGTACGGGACGGGTAACGGGGCGGGTAACGGAAAAAAAATTCCGGCTTGTACTTGCCCCGTTACTTGCAAGTAATTGAAAATCGAGACTTGTTACTTGACTTGCACGAGGCGGGTACCCGCTTTTACAGGGCGGATACGGGGCGGGTCGAGCGAGTCGGGCGGGTAACGGGTATCCATGTCCAGGCTTACATGTAATAGTTGTGGAGTGAATGAAAAAGGGTCAGAAAACGGGTAAATAGAAGGTTTCTTCACGCCAGGCCGAAAGGGATGGTCCACAGTGTATATGTCAGTTTAGAGAGAGCTATTTGGAGTGGAAAACAGAGAAAAAAGTGTTTAAGGTGATAATAACCGAAAATAGTTGGAAGATGTGATCGGAAATGGACGGATATATGACTGGAGTGTATAGTCGATAGAGTCTAGAGAGCGAAAAGAGGAATAACGAGTTTTATTTTCTCTAGAGTTGCATGAAAAATCGAATCCCTTCTTTGTTAAGAAAAAATGGTTGTATTTATTGAATTTTATCTCTCGGGACTAGGATACCGGGTTACACGTTTGGATCCGGATCGAATTTGGATTCATCGTTTTTGACATGCACTGCACACTCGAGTGCTTTTACCTGCCACCATTATCTTTATTTGCCAGCGAGTCAACAAGTTAATCCAGAAATTTAAGATGACTTTACCGCCATATTGGCTGTAACATAAGATGCGGCGGGTCAGATGCCGACTGGCTTTTCAAAACCCTTCTATGTAGCTTTAGTCATTCTTTGGAACAGAGATTAATTGTTTTACCTATTAAATATAATTTGTATGTGTTTAGACTCAATAAATAACAAGAACTACTTTTTTATTAATATTTAGGAACTCACTCAAAACCTAAACCCTTTTCTCTAAGTCTTATGAAACAACTCTCTAAATAGAGTCGTCTCTTAGTCTTATGGAATATTTTTCCCAAGACTCTATTTATACATATTAGCTCACCCTAATCTTATTGTGTTTAGGACTTATAATCTTATCATCTAAGATCTAACTACCTTTAGAACTTATCATAATCTTATTGTAATCCTATCATATCCTAAATCTTAGGAATTATCTAACATTAAATGCGTAAACAGTTTTAACCATTTGACTGAGTTGAATATATTTAAATATTTGAACTTGTGCATAAAAGAAATTCACTCCCCCCGAGTTTCTGATGCAGAAACCTGGGCTATGCGCTCTGCTCCCTGTGGGTTGTTTTCTTTACGTCTGACCATTCAATATTTTACTCATTTTTACTCTTAATGGTGAGATCTCACCATTAACCAACAAAAGAAAAGACAGGTGGTCTTACCCATCAAGTTGCTTACAGTGTCGTCTGGCCCAAGCACTTTAATAATTGTTCCAAGAGACTAGCTAATGACACTAAGAAATAGAAAGAATTTAGGGCTGACTTTGTATTCCCCTCTACATAGGCCCGTCAAACCAGATCTCCCCTAACTTACGTACTCTTCAATTCGCTTACCTAATTACTATAATTTTTATCACATCTCATGTACTTTTTAATTTCTTTCTAATTCTCCCTATCGCGAAATTTTGAATCAAAAACACAGTTTTTATACTCTTTAACCGAATTTTCGTTGTAAACCGGTTTTATTACCCGATTTCACCTGTATTTTAACCTAAGATTCCAACTCTTCTTCTTCTTCTTGTCAAAATTTAGGGTTCTTTTTAACAGAGCTTGTGTTGAAGATGGCTAGGCAAAACTTTGGTTTTGGAGAGATTCACGAATCTCAGACCATACCATGATAGATTATGGGCTTTGATTCAGAACTAAAAACCTAGAAAATTTATCGCTGAGATAAACGAGAGAGAACGAAAATTCAGCATAAATTCATCAAATTGACTCTTCAAAATACGCAAACCTAGATAAATAAGCGACAAGGTCGAACAAGAGCTTCAATTATTCACAAAACTCAACAAGTTCTGCTGATTATCAATGCTCTTCGGCAAAAATTTCCAAATTCAACAAGTTTCAAAAATTTCCAAATTCAACAATTATTCACAAGAGCTTCAATTATTCACAAAAACCCAACAAGTTTCAAAGACCCATCTCTCTCGTTTCCAAGTTCAACACCCAGAACAAAACTCGACATGGGTTTCGTCGACTCGTGTCGCCATTTATGAGTCGATGATGATTCAGTGGAGACTTCGGGAGAAGGGAAACGAGCAGCGGCGGAGTTGGAATGTCTCGGAGACGTGGAAGAGAGGTGGACGAGATGGTGAAGAATTCCGTTTTAAAACGCTAACTCGGGTTAGCGTTCTACAAAATCACGTTTACGACCAAACTAAATGTGGTTTAGTGTAATTAAACCGTATTCGGTTCAGATTTGGGGAATTAGAAAGAAATTAAAAAATATATGAGGTGTGGTAAAAAATTATAGTAATTGGGTAAGCGATTAAAGAAGATGTAAGTTGGGGGAGATCTGGTTTGACGGACCTATGTAGAGGGGTAAATACAAATTCAGCCGAAGAATTTATCCCAAACAATATTTATATTTTGTGATATATAAAAGTCAAATTAGATTTTTAATACTTTTAAAAGAACCAAACAATAGAAATTAAAATTTGAAGGGTCCACAAACCGATCCGTAAGGCTGAGTAGGTTAGTGTAATAAGCTTACAATAACAGAGTAGGTTAGTATTTGATGTTTTTAGGACTGCCATAATAAACATGACGAGTTATGGTTAGTGCTTTTAGGATTAGTCCTTGGCGGATAGGCCTGTCAAAGTCCGTAACTATCTTAATTTTCTACGGGTTATTTCGTTTTGACATCTCTACCGGTAAGACATGTATTGCTTCTGTTTTTACTAATCACAAAAAACGATAAGATAACATAGTATAGAATATACACAAATTTTTTTCTGCTTTCTCTTGCCTCTTCTATTTATGCACACATTACTCACTATATATCACCAATAAGAATTTTAACAAGGGGAAACTAGAAGAGAAGAAAACATAAAGACAAAGGACCAAAATTTTGATTTAATGTATCATTTATATACAAAACCTCTTACATTCATGTTTTACAAATTTTTTACTCAAAGTATCATGTAGATATCCAAAATTTCTTGTATTTACAAAAAGAAAAAAGAGAGTTAATTTTATATCCAGGCAGTATACGCATGTTTGTAATTCTCTAGTATTGATTGTATGTAATTAATAGATTTATAGCAAAACATTCTACAGCTCAATGCACTAAGCAGAGCCATCTCTTTATTGAAATAATAGTTTAATAAGTTTTTGACTTCTACTGGTCCGAATCTACGAGTCAGCATTGGCACTACCCGAACTTTTTTCCTCTGAGGAATGGCTGAAGGAGCTTTTGCCTGAGGATTTTGAGTGCCTCTTTTCATACTTGGCAGTTTTATAGCTAACAGTGTCGGCTTTTCCTTCCATAGATTGGCCCCCTGAAGCTCCACCTTCACCAGAACTTTCTTCGGCCGCACCTCCTCCAGCAGCGGAAGCACTTTGCTGCGACGTGGAACTTGCTTCATCTGCACTGCCTCCGGCAACACCTTCCATCGAGCTTTCAGTTGTACTTCCACTCGGGCCACCCGCAGAGGGGCTGCCGGCTGGACTTCCACCTGTAGAATCTGTGTAGGTACCTCCACCAGCCATTGAACTTGCTTGGTTCTTAGAGCTTTCACTAGCAGTTTCACTCGCGCCACCGGCTGCAGCGCTTCCACCACTAGGGCTTTCACTACTTCCAGTACTTTCAGTTGCGCCACCGGCAGCAGCGCTTCCACCACTAGAGCTTCCACCACTTCCAGTACTTTGAGTTGCGCCACCGGCAGCAGTGCTTCCACCACTTCCAGTACTTTGAGTTGCACCACCAGCAGCAGTGCTTTCATCACTAGAGCTTTCACCATTTTCGGTACTTTGACTTGCACCACCAGTGGCTGAAGAGGTTTGGCTACCTGAGCTTTCACCACCCATTGAACTTGCTCCACCACCAGCATCACTCGAGTCACCGGCAGCACTTCCACCACCCATTGAACTCGTTTCAGTGGCTGTTCCACCACCGGCTTCAGTCGAGCCACCGGCAGCAGTTCCACCACTGGCGCTTTCACCATCAGCTTCAGTCGAGCCACCAGCAGCACCTCCACCACTAGTGCTTTCACCACCGGCTTCAGTTGAGCCACCGGCAGCAGTTCCACCACTGGTGCTTTCACCACCGGCTTCAGTCGAGCCACCAGCAGCACCTCCACCACTAGTGCTTTCACCACCGGCTTCGGTCGAGCCACCGCCAGCAGTTCCACCACTGGTGCTTTCGCCACTGGCTTCAGTCGAGCCTCCAGCAGTACCTCCACCACTGGCGCTTTCACCACCGGTTTCAGTAGAGCCACCGGAAACATCTCCACCACCGGTGCTTTCACCACCGGTATCAGTAGAGCCACCGGAAACACCTCCACCACTTGTGCTTTCACCACTGGTTTCAGTCGAGCCACCGGAAACACCTCCACCACTGGCGCTTTCACCACCGGTATTAGTAGAGCCACCGGAAACACCTCCACCACTGGTGCTTTCACCACCGGTTTCAGTAGAGACACCGGAAACACCTCCACCACTTGCGCTTTCACCACCGGTTTCAGTCGAGCCACCAGCAGCACCTCCACCACTAGCGCTTTCACCACCAATTTCAATCGAACCACCGGAAACACCTCCACCACTTGCGCTTTCACCACCGGTATCAGTCGAGCCACCGGAAACACCTCCACTACTTGCGCTTCCACCACCGGTTTCAGTCGAGCCACCGGCAGCACTCCCACCACTTGCGCTTCCACTATCGGCATCAGTTGCACTTTCAGTCTCACCAGCTGCTCCACCTCCAGCACCCATTGAACTTTCTCCTCCGCTGGAACTATCCGTTGTACTTCCACTCGGACCACCTGCAGGGCTTCCGCTGCCCGCATCACCCATTCTTCCATATCCTGTATAGGAGGGGCTACTTGCTGGGCTTCCACTGCCACCAGTGCTATCACTATAGCTTCCACTATAGCTTGGACTTCCACTGTCACCAGTAGAGGAGGGGCTACCACCAGTGCTTCCAAAGCCAGAGCTTCCACCTCCAATAAGAGATGAAAGATCAATATTTGCGCCGTCACCACTAACGTTTTTCACAAATTGACCAATCACTTGTGCCCATTTTGCCATAGCTGTGACCAGCTCTCTTCTTTGTTCACTTGTCATCGTTGTTGCACCACTCCTCTTAAATTCAACAAAAGTTTTTCCCATTGACATTAAACTCTCGATCAGTTTGCTCGTATCCGCCTATCACAAAACCAAGAAAAATAAAACATACAAATATCGCTCTAAAACAATATTGAACATGCTCTAACACTCATCATGTGTACAAAAATAAAATACAAACTCTTACCGATGATACTCCTTTGACACCCAATGCAGAGATAGCATTGGAGAGACCCTCAGATTGTGATTTCATCTGAGACTGGAATTCTGAGGACGACCCTTTTGCCGTGTTTATGAAGGCCATGAAAGACTTCAGCTTTGAGAAGAAGTCCTTGTACTCCCCTTTTGCTGGACTCATACTCTGAAGGTTGTCCACAAAACTAGTCATACCCTTGTAAGCGAAAGGCTTAACCTCTTGGGACATTTTAGGAAATTTCCTCATGTAATGCCTTAATAAGAACCCCCCTTGCGCTTCATATATGGTACTTGATGCTACTACTATTAACATTAGACATATCCCTAAAGGAAATCTAGCCATTTTCTTGTCAGATGGGTACAAAATTTTAGAAAGATTTCTATATATATATTTTTTAATTTATCTATAATTTTTTTGGGTTTTTTGAATGATTTTATTTTCTAAGAGAGAGAACTCGACTTATATAGATGCTTAAAAATTCTAAATTTGAGTAAGAGAAATTGGTGGATTCATTTACGGTCGCGAGAAAATAGCCAAAGAGACTAATGGTTCTCAAGTTCCATAACCGATTTGGACGGCAAATTGAGTTGCAAATTGTGGCAATAGTTTATATCATTCTATATTTAGAGAATAAATGACCCCACATATAACTTATATCATTAAAGTACTATCCACGCAATTTATGTTTTGTAGAAATGTTAGAATCTTTTGAATGCTTATTACATTCGGGCACGTAAGGATAGTCATTACTAGATTAAATTGTAAATTTAAATTAAATAATGATATATCGTAATCTCATAACTATTTTCATGTGTCGTGATCAAAAATATTTGAGATATACCTTTGTAACAAGTATATGTAAGATATATATATATATATATATATATATATATATATATATTTTAAGTTATGTTTTTGGTTAAGAAATAGAAATTTAGAAAGTTTTCAGATATACACGTAAATTATGTTCCATGCTGCTACAACTTTACTATTATAATCTTTACTTATCAAGGCCTTAAGTCCAATACTCTTCAAGGGAGTTTTTTCAAAGCAAGAAGCCTTAAAAATATTAAATAAAGAGAAGTCTCTGGAATTTCTGAATTCTCTCAGATTGCAAAGAGCAGCAGACTATCCTTTTCTAGCTCTAGTTATCAAGCTTTACTTCCTGAAACTATGAAAAAAAGAAAAACAAAGAGAAAATAATAGGAAAAAATGTTTAAAACCGAACATATTAGATTGTTACAAGATATATCAGAAACTGTATTAAACAAATAGTATTTAAAAATAGTCACATATTAATGAAAGTAGTTTTGCCTCTTAATAGAGATAACTATTATGACAGGCTAGTCGTTCATACCACTTTTGGAAATAGAATAAAAATATTAAATAACTATATTCAAAATGTAGACACTTGTATGAAAAAAGAAAAGAAAAAAAAAGCATCATAATGTAGTCATTGTAATCTACATTGAAAAACAGAGTGAAAACTTTATCTAATTCGTCATACATCACTGGACATTGATTTGTTGGCATCTCCGTTAGTGGCAATGGCGACGTCAAAACAAAAATTGTAGGCCAGGATTTGTGATTTTGACAACTCTTTCGTAAGCAGGACGCCGGTTAAGTAAACATCCATGAATATTAAGGGTTTGAGCATATTGATGACGGAAATGGTAGAGTTGGAGAGCCAAACGCTTGATGGGAATGAAAAATGTGAGGTAAAGTTAGTTTTATCTAATGTATTTTGTATTACGCTGTATCTTTTACTATTGGTTGAAATGTTTTCAGTTACATATATATTGAATGATGTTTTTATGTAAAAAGACAAAAACAAGAAAGAAAGAAGTTATTTCTGTATTTTAAACTAAAACATCTTATAAATCAAAACCAAGGAAAGGGAGTAGATGATAGTTTTTATTTTTTTGACGATAATCTGACTGTGAGTGCAACGTCTTTTCTACTTGACTTAACTTTGAAGGAGAAGAAAATTATTCCAAATCCCTTTAATGGGTCTTACTCACTTCTGTATGTTAACATACAGAGCGCTTATAATCTATCTTTATTTTTTACAGAGTGTTTTTTACTTGCATACGTCGGTTTATAGGTAGCCATTGCTGGCCTATACCGATCTTAGTTTTATTTAAAACCAAAAACAAAATATCTAGTAAGCTACTAAATATAATATTTGGCGGTACTAATTTGTCTTTCTTGTTGATTTATGGCTCATTGATGCTGGCTAGGCTTTCAACTCAATTGTTTTGGGCCATCCTTGCACTACCCTGCTGTTGAGATGAAGAAGAAGATGAAGATGAAGATGAACTTGAAGAAGCAGCAGTCTCAACGAATTGGGTTGTGACTTGTTCCCACTTGGTGATTGTCTGCTTAAGCTCTGTCTGTTGTGTTGATGACACTTTCTTGCCACTTACGATTTGACTGTTGATGTCTTGTAGTTCCTTGAGAGTCTTCATCACTTGTTCTTGGGAATTTTCCATGCTGTTCTTGGTCTATCATTCCAAAAAAGAAAACGAAGATGACTTTATTTTAATCAAAGGAATCATAATATAAGAGTTTGAAAGATGGTTTCATTTTACGCACCTCTTCGGATTTGCTAAACCTTGAACGCACGAACATCATGGCCTCTGATAGTTTCGTAGCAGCAGATTTCATCCCAGAGACGAAGTCTTGTTTATTTGAGGAAGAAAGCTTTGAGGAAGCAGTCATGGAAGTCTTTAGTTTGTCGAAGAAGACTTTGAGTTCTGCATTTCCTGTATACTTCTTCTCAAGATTCAAAATGAAAGACTTGACTTCCGAGGAAATTTGGCTCTCAACCTCTTTCACTGATGTGCTGGATGAGCTACTTCTTGAACTTTTGCTGCTGGATTCTTTCTTTTGAGAAGAAGCACTTCCGCTATCACTTTCACTTCCGCTATCACTTTCACTTCCGCTTTCACTTGCGCTTCCTCTTGCACTTGCGCTTTCTTGAGCAGAGGTTTCACCACCAGTAGAAGTTGAACCAGAAGGGCTGCCAGTGGGACTTCTTCTCGGACTGCCCGAAGTTGTACCGGTAGTGTCTTTGTAAGTGTTACCAGAACTTCCACTGCTGGATTCTTTTGTCTTGGAAGAAACACTTCCGCTAGTAGCACTTCCACTCTGATATTCTCTTCTCATTGAAGCACTTCCGTTAGAACTCGCGCTTCCTTTTTCAGAGGTTTTGTCATCAGCAGAAGTTGAAGAAGAACGGCTGGTCGTGGGACTTCCACTCGGACTGTCTGAAGTTGAACCAGTAGTATCTTTGTAAGTGTTACCAGAACTTTCATCTCTGGATTCTTTTGTCTTGGAAGAATCACTTCCACTACGGCCAAAAGATCCTGTTTTAGTTGAGGATCCAGTTTCGGTGCTTCCAGCCTCAGTATTTGATGCACTTCCGGATTTGCTGGACCAGCCTTGTGATCTGGTGTTTGAGGAACTATCACTATCGGATGAAGAGGAACCACCACTTTCGCTTCTACTTCCAATGCTCTTATTAACATCGACATCAAGACCGTAAGATGATTCATCAATCGACTTTCCTCTCTTCTCGGCGACACTCTTAATGGTTGTAACAACAACTCGAGTCCATTTCACCATAGAAATAACCAACTCTTTCCTTTGCTTCATTGTCATTATCTTTGAACCTTGCCTCTTCTGATCAACCAAAGTCTTTCCCATTGACAGCATGGTATTTTTTAATTCGGACTGTCGCAAAAGCAAGGAACAATTTGTATAAGAAAAACGCACAATTTTTTTTTTTTTTTTTCATATATATCACATGAATGTTGTGGTATAAGACTTACTGATTGTTCGCTTTTACTACCACTCAATGCAGACATAGCCTTGGCAAGTAATTCACATCTCCCATTCATCTCCGATTCAACGTTTCTCGATGAGGACGATGCCGAGCTGATAAAGCTCACGTAAGATCTGAACCTTGTAAAGAATTCCTTGAACTCTCTAGTTGCGGGACATCCACCTTCAAGGTTTCTCACGAGCATCAACATACCTTTGGCAGCAAAAGGCGCAAAGGCCATACAACGTCTGGGAAACCTCCTCATCAAGTAAAGCTTTAATAAGAAAGTCCCCTGCACTTCATAGACCACACTTGATGCAACCATAAACACCAGACATATTGCTAGTAAATTTTTCGCCATTTTCTTATTTTAAAAAAAAAAGTTAAAATAGAGCAAGACAACTATTTCTTTTTTTTTTTCTTTTTTTTTTAATAAATATTTTTTTCTTTTTTTTAGGGGGGATTTTGGGATGATTTTTGTTCCTAGGAGAAACTTGGTTTATATAGATGCTTAAAAGTCTATTTTTAAGTGAGTTCGAGTAAATAGTGGATTGATTTAAGGTCGCGAGAGAATAGCATAAGACGTTCACATGTTTTACTTTCTATTTTGACGGCAATTTATGTTGTTGTGCGCATTTCTCTTCAATCTATATTTAGAAGGATAAATTTATTGACACTGATTAATCCAATTGTGTGCAAGAATAGATTCTAACTTTTGGACATGCTAGTTCGAACCCTTGCCTAATTCATCACACTAAACATGATCTAGTCATCTGTGTACATGCTCTACGAGCAAGTAGCTTGAATTGGAACAACATGTAAATATGTTCAAACCTGACCCATATTCAAACCGATTGTTGATCTAAAAATTATTTTTCATTAAGGGTAAACAATTGAAATATTAAAGAAAACACTAAAGATATATTAAATTTATAATAACACCTTACTGTTCCTCAGGTTCATTCGTAGTTTGAAGTATTCAGATTCTTGTTTCATTACTAACATGTTCAAAAAACATTTTCAATAAAACAAAACTTGACCATCAGTATTCACTTAGAATTGGTTTCCAACTCGGTTGCACACAATTGTGTTCAATGAGGCTATAAAACATCTTAGACATTTGCAATAAAACCCATAAACCATAAACAGTAAGTAAACTATTAAAACTAAACTCAGAAACCCATAAACCATAGTATGTGGAAAATATGTTTTGTGTTTCCCAAGTCTCTCATTAATTACAAACTATTATAGTAAGTGGAAGAGTACCTGTGCTATGTGATGACTATTCATATATACTCTAACAACACTTTTTGTTACTTTGTATTTTATATTCGTTTTTCATATTATATTAAATAAAATGTAGATCTACATAACAGATTGAAACACCCTATCCCGAAAATATACCGAAAATATACGGAAAAAAACGGGATTTTTTTTTTTTTTTTAAACGAGATCGATCGTTCCCCATACGATCGATCGATCTGACCCCCCTAAAATCGTCCAGAGAGCTTTTCACCAAAACAGATCGATCGATCCCCTCAGGACCGGTCGATCCTGATTACCTCCCACCATTGATCCGACTCTCTGGCCAAAAACGACACCTCAAGATCGATCGAATCTCCTTAGAACGAACGATCTTGCGACTAAGGATCGATCGATCCGTTATGGATCGGTCGATCTCGAAACTCTGATTTTTACCCCTAAGCTCTCTGGCCAAAAATGACCCCCAGGATCGATCGATCTTGCCAGGATCGATCGATCCCAAATCCTAAGAACAACTCATAGCCTCTCTGGACCAGAACGACCCCATAGGATCGATCGATCCTATCTCGGATCGGTCGATCCTTACCTTCCTGCAACCCACAACGCAATTCAATTACAACACAAAAACACAACCATTTCTTGCATTCAAAGAGGTCTTACATAAACCACTTTTGCACACTATCAAGCTTCCAACAACCCAAATCCAACATAAACGCAAGAACACAAGAAATCAAAACCAAAACCTTGACCCGAGATCATCCCTTCTCCTGGCCTTGGTTCCACGCGCTCCACATCTAAGTCTTATCTTTGTCTTTACCCACACCAAAAGAGGCGCATTGATAATGCTTAGTGAGGCGGTCATCCGTCCCCACGCGACACGAACATCATACCAAACTTACCAGATCAACATGCAATGCAACAAGCAAACCATAACATGATAGAGCTCTATCGTCACACACACAATACACAACATGGACTAGCCATAAATCACACCCATATGGTCAAGCCCTACATCACACATTAATCACGAAAAGTCTAATAATTGTATGACTACGCTACGGTCACGCACTCACCTCGTTGACGATTCGAACTTGACGATTCCAAACTTTAAGCTTGCTTCCCTTGAACCTTTTAGCTCCTACTCACCAAAATATCACCTCTTGCCTAGCAAGAGATCAACAAACATTTTACTTGAATGAACACAAGCTCCAAAAATCCAATTACACCCCCTTGAACTCGGATTTCCCAAACCCCTAAATTGGATTCCTTCCTCCAAAAACAGAGCCTTATTTAACCGGTCATAACTCTTACCCTAGATCGAATTTCAGAAATTCCTTCGGTGAGATTCAAGTTCATACCCTCAACAACCTATCTACCAAGTTTCGGCCCAAAAGAGCATGATTTGAGTGTCCAAACCTTCACTCAAAGTCAGCCCGCCGCTACAGCTCAAAAACAGAGCAATCTTGGGAGAAAATTCATATCTCCTAAACTACTCAACCTCTCTCGACGAAATTTGGTAGACACTTAGTTAGGAGATTGAAGAACTTACCCACAAAATTTCAGCTCGATCCGTGTCGGTTTGCTACCCCGACCGGACCCTTGATTCAGCTCACAAAACTCTGTTTTCAAGCTCTTTTTCCCCTCTTCTTCTTCTTCCTTTCTCTTCTCCTTCTTTGTCTCTCTTTTTCTCTCTTCTTCCCCCTCTCTCTCTCTCTCTAGATATTTCTCCCCTTAGCAAAAAAATGAGAAGAAGAGTGTAGAAGGATGTAGAAGAAGGGAGAGAAGGATACATATATATATATATATATGTATTTGTCGGTTTAATCCAATTAAACCAAACCAATCCAAAAATTATTAACCCGCAACTATTAATTATCTCGCTCGGTTTAGTTTAGTAATTCCGTCCAACTCTCCGAAATATTTGAGACATTTCTCCGTCCCGAAATATTTATCCGTTCCCGCTAATTCCCCGGAATTACCGATTAATTCTGTTTTAAACCGAACGACACGAATTAATTCCGAATAATTAATTCTTCGATTAATTCACCCGTTCCCCGCCCATTTGGCTGTGAATCGATGTTCTCCACGTCACATTACATCTCATTTCCATCAAACACTATTCATTCTGTAAAATACTATTCCGAACCAAAGCAACCCGAATTGGTTGCGAAACGATTAATCTTCCGACTAATCAACCCAATCTCAACCCCGTGATCTATTGGCCGATCTTAACATTGTTCCAATTTCTCTCAGGAAAAATACAACACGGTACAAGACTTTTACAACAAGTAACAATTTCTTGTTCGGTAAGGAATAACTTAGGATACGGATGTTACAATTCTCCCCCACTTAATTAGATTCGTCCTCGAATCTTAAGGCTTAACCAGCCTTACGACCCGCTTGGGAGAATTGCACTTTCATCCTTCCTCAGGTTCCCAAGTTTCCTCGTTAACCCAACACCATCCCACATGACCTTAACCTCAAGAGTTTCCTTTCTCCCGTCAACCCCGATTCTACGATCTAGAATCTTCACGGGTTTCGCTTCGTCCCTCAAACTCGGTGATAACTCAGGTGGAATCTCCTGTAACACCTAATCATCCCTATGCAAACACTTTTTCAACTTAGAATCATGGAAGTCATCGACACTGGCAACTTCAGCCTATGAGCAACAGGTCCAACTTAATCCAATGCTCGAAATGGTACCAAATACTCCGGATTTAGTTTACTCTCGGAATTAGAGCTGCTAGAACCCTTAAGCATCGCCATCTTGAGATAAACCATATCTCCTACGGCGAACTCCAACTCCTTCCTGCGGTTATCCACACAGCTCTTCTGCACCAAACTCTCACCAAACATGCTTCGCTCCCCCACTTGAGTCTAGCATAATGGCGTCCTGTAAGGCCTACCATAAGGAGCCTCATATGGTGCCATTCGATATTCGCCTGGTAGTTGTTATTATAAGTAAACTCCACCAGGCTCAGTGATATGTTTGCATTTTACATCGTTTTAACTCACATAATTCATACTTCTAGGCTTGTTATTTAACCTGTTCTTGTCATTTATTTCTAGTTTCACATACTTAGAGTGTTTTGCATTAGGGTTGCATACATCTTGCACATTTGGTCCGTTACAGGTACTTTCAGGCGATTCCGGAGAAGTTAGACTCGAAGACCATCTAGGACATGCGACTCGAGCTCATAAGGTCAAGACGAGGGATCGAGCTAGGCAGGAGATGATGCAGGCAAGCTCGAGCCCCTGCTCAGCTAAGAGGTCGTGCAGACAAAGAGGAGCCTTGGAGAATCTTGCACGACGAGCTCGAGCCCCTGAGATCGAGCCCCTGGTCGAGTGCAACAGAAAAAGAGGAGTCTTGGAGAATCTTGATCGAGCTCGAGCCCCATGCTCGAGCATGGTCTGTAAAAACACAGTCTTGATCTCGCGCTGCACACTCGACCCAGCGTGGTCGAGCTGACCATCCCGAGCTTATTACCACTTTACCCATGACGTTTTAGGGTTTTTAAGACTTAGTATAAATACCTTGTGGGATTAAGACTTAAGTTTTGTTTTTATGCCTAATTTTCGCTTTTTCCTTCTTTTGTTCTTTCTTGTTCTTCATTTCCAGACTTTGTAATTTGTTTTCTACTTGTTATATCAGTTTATTTCTTCTGTTCTATCAATACCCTATCTATCTCTTCTATTTATGCAGTATCCTATGATTTCTGGGTTTGTGATTGTGCTTTCTTCATGGTTTCAGTAGATTAGAGTTCTTGAGGATGGGTTGATTAGTGTAGATTCTTAGTCTCTAGGTGATTTAAGTGTTGATTGTTTAAATTCCTTCTAAATCAGTGTTCTTAATGCTAATTTCTCTCGATCAATTGAGATTAGATCTTAGGTGTTTTTCCACCCAGAAGGTGTTTGATAAAATGCTTGAATGAATTGATGTTAGAGATTCTAGCTAAGGGATTAGATGTCAGGTGTTTATTGACAGTATTGAACTGGGTCTTATTGCTGCTAGGGTAGATTTCGCAAGGATTGGGTCTGGAACTCAGCTTGAGGTTACTTATCACGGGAGTGGAATTAACTGGTTGTGATGTTTGATGTCTAGGGAATAGCGTGATTGAGTTTTGACCACCTTAGGTAAGAGGAGGCAGATCGATTACCCCATCCTTAGGAACTTCTCTTGCATTGATTGAATTCTCGATGCTATACACTGTTTCTGTATTGCCTTGCTCTTGTTAGTCCTATACAGTATCTGTTTTAGATTCCATTTTCAGTTTCTGTCTAGGGTGTTAGAGTCCTATACGCTCTTACTTGGCTTGACTTGAATGGTTTTGATCTCATCCTTTTTGGTTAATATCTTCACCCTTATGGATTGACACCTTACTATACTACAACGAAATCTTGGTCTAGTAAGGAAATGATTATTTCAATCTTGATGCTTACAGAAAAAAGAAGTTTCTGAGATATGTCAACCACTACTATTGGGACGAGCCCTTCCTTTACAAGAGGGGCTCGATGTGTTCGGGAGATGTATAGACAAGACGAGGTTCGGGTGTCTGAGCAACGATCGTTCTGCTTATGGAGGACATTTTGCTACATTCAAGGCTGTTCGAAGGTTCTGGCGGGTTTATGGTGGCTACAATGTTCGAGAGATGCTCTTCATCACTAAGTGTGACCCTTGCCGAATGGGCAACATCGCGAGAAGGAATGAGATGCCTAAAATCCGATTTTGGAAGTGGAAGTGTTTGATGTTTGGGGATCGATTTTATGGGTCCTTTCACCCACCTTCCTCGAGGCTACATCTTAGTAGCTGTTGATTATGTCTCGAAGTGGGTTGAAGCCATAGCTTGCCCTAGCAATGATGCAAGGGTGGTCCTGAAGATGTTCAAGAGCATCATTTTTCCCAGATTTGGTGTGCCAAGTTGTTATCAGTGATGGGGGATCTCATTTCATCAACAAGCTCTTTGAGAATCTTAAAAACACAAGATGCATAAGGTAGCTACACCATATCACCCCCAGACTAGTGGTCAAGTGGAGGTGTCTAACAAGCAAATCAAAGCCATTTTGGCTAGAGTAGTAGGCGCTTCAAAAAGAGACTGGTCTGCTAAACTTGATGAGACTCTCGGGCTTCGAGCTGCGTTGAGACCCACATGGGAGAACACCATTCCAGCTCCTCTATGGCAAGGCTTGTCATCTACCTGTTGAGGTTGAGTATAAGGCACTATGGGCAACAAAGCTTCTGAATTTAGATATCAAGCCTGCCCAGGAAAAGAGAGTATTGGACCTGCATGAGCTGGAAGAGATCAGGCTGGATGCTTATGAAAGTTCTAAGATCTACAAAGAGAGGACCAAGGCATTCCATGACAAGAGGATCTTGCACAAAGAATTCAAGGCTGGTGATCAAGTCCTCCTTTTCAATTCCAGGCTCAAGCTGTTTCCGGGAAAGCTCAAGTCTAGATGGTCCGGGCCGTTCTCCATCAAAGAAGTCTCGCCTGGGCAGTCACCTTCTCGAAAAGGCGAAATGAATYCACTGTGAACGGGCAGAGGCTCAAGCCCTATCTAGCCAATGCCATCATTCCAGAAGGAACTTCGATTCCTCTGGATGAACCTTCCACCGCCTAAGCAAACCTGAAGTCAAGCTTAGAGACTTTAAACAAGCTCACTTGGGAGGAAGTCCCATGTCTATCTCTGTACATATTTCTTTCTTTCAGTTTTTAAAACGTCAATTAGGTGTGCTAAGTTGTTCGATTTTGTCTTGATAGTGTGATTTCGGTAAGTATGAGAAGTGGGACATAAAGAGGAGGCAAAAGCACAGGAAGGATCCGAGAGCCCCAGATCGAGCCCTAGGATCGAGCCATAGGAGAAAAATTTCAAAATTTGAATTTCGGATGGATGACTCGACCACCAGTCGAGGAGGCTCGAGTCAAATGTGTGGCCAAGTCGGGGCGTGTGGGGCAGTGCTGACCCTGCCAGGTCGAGTCGGACCTCGAGTCCAGCATGTTAGGCCGTGTCGGAGTCATCGAGCCACGTGATCGAGTGGTGGGTCAGTCACACCTTTGGCGCCCAAATTCAAATTTAATTTGAATCCCACACTGCGCTCCTCCTTGTCCTTTGGTCCCTCCCACTCGTATAGAACCACTCGCAGCAAGACACTCCTCACATCACAACCTCTCTCTCTCTCTCTCTTTCGTTTGAACTCGATCTATATGATTCTGCTTTGTTTTGAGTATTATCCTTTGTTCTTCATATATCGTTGCTGTTCTTGAAGCTATTCTCACATTCTTGAACTTTTCTTCTTCTGATGATCCTCAGGTATGCAGTCGCTCGAGCTCGCCGCAGTCCGATGAAAGCACTGCCCGCAGCTTCAGAAGTGGAGAGAGATCGTTCCTCCAACGAAGAAGAACCCATGAGTTGAAAGTCTGGGACTCAGTATGCTCGAGCCATGGAGTCGAGTCGGAAGGGAGGAAGTCGAGCTCGAGCTCCCAAGCTCGGCAGGTAGCTTCAGTCAGACATTGGCGCTTTTGAGAAAAACCCCCATGCCAAACGAGAAGGAAAAAAGCCGATGGAGCCCCACCTTCCTCAGTGGTGCTTCGAGAGGCGATGAACCTAAGGCGGTAAAGAAGCATCAAAGGAAGAACAGACCTTCGCGCAAGTATCGGAGGTCCTCCTTGCTCGTGGTTTCGAAGGAACACGTTACCCGCACAGAGAGACAATGAAACAACTCGGCATTGCTAGAGATGTGGAGTACCTGTATGAGATGGGGGGTTTAAGTAGATTCATGAGTATCCAGATGGAAGGTTATAAGGTGGAGACCTGCCATTTCCTCGTCTCTAGCTGTTCATTTCTACGATGAGAGCGACTATATGAACCAGGGCGCGGTCCTGGCTTCATAACCTTCACATGCTGAAGTCGATCATGCCTCTCCATGAAAGAGATGAGTACTACATATGGTTTTCGATGGCAATGAACCCGCTCAAGACATAGACCCGAACTTCACAACTATGGTTCACCATTGGGGACACTAAACCTTTCTCTTCTTCGAGGAGTAAAAGTTCCAGCATCGGGAGCCACTGCGAGGTACTCCACCGATAGCAAACACCATGTTTTGCAGAAAGGTGGCTGGAACACTAAATGAAGGAGAAATGAAGATGCTGGACCATGTGCTTACTACAGCAGAGTATACAAGAGATGGGTCGAAAATGAGAGGTGATAGGCGGATGCGAGTCTCACTTTTGTTCTGCTGGAACAACTACTTTCCTGAGGAGTGGGCGATGCGGATCAAGATGGAATCAGGGGTGACCTTTGCATTAGGTGTCATTACTCAATTCTTGTTGCTTGAATGTGGAGCTTCTTTTCGAGCCTGTCACCCAAATGGATAGATGTGGAAGCCTTGAGAAGATGCAGCTTCCTAGACCACACACCTCGAGATAAGCATCTATACTGAAGTTCCTGCATCGACGTTGGAGAGACCAAGGCTGCGTCTTCCCAAGATTTAACTAGGTGCGAGCAGAATATCGATTTCGACCCTCCTCTTGATAGACTTTACAATCCAGATGAGGAGTTCATGGATCAAGACATCAGTCCAGACGACCATTGCTGTTGAGGAGGAGGATGATGCAGCGGAGAGATATGCCTTTGAGAATCGCCTTAAACCTCACATGCCAGGTATAAAGGAAGCACACAAAGGATTGGTCTCTACAGAGTGGAACAAGTTCAGGGCAAGACCATTCTGCACTTAAGGGCAGTGAAGGATCTTAAGGACCAAATGAAGGACGTTAAAGACCAGCTCAAGGACTTGAGCAAAAATTCATTGCTCCCTTTAAGAAAGTGCGTCTTGCCTAAGATTACGGCGGAAGGCGCTTCGTTTCGGAACAACCAGGCCTCCTGCAATGGAACCTCAAGAGCCTCCTCTTTGGGCGAGGCAGTTTCAGCATTACGAAAGGAAGAAGAAGACGTCCACAAGAACGGCGTCCCGGCTCGGCTCGAGCACGGAGGCTCGAGCCGAACTGCGCCTATCGCCTTACTAGAGCCACCAGCTCGGCCCACCCCTGAGTCCGCCTATGCAGCGTGAGTATGGAGGAATCGATCTCCTCTTTCTTCGAGCCTTGAGGTACATTTCCATCCTTTTACGTATATATTCGCTGCATTATTTTTCTTGTTTTACATGCGCTTAGTCTCTCTTCACAAATTTTTATCACCTGAGGTGTGATTTAAGTTTGGGGAAGGTTAAGATGTGTTTGATGTGTTTTCCTCTGTTCTTATTTTGATTTTGTCATCCTTGAGTCTTAAATACATGGCATAGAAAAACGAAAAATTAAAAAAAATTTTTGAAAAATCTTTAAAAGCAGTGTTCATGTAGTATTGCATATGCATTTAGATTGAGTCTAGATTGTCTTCATATAGGGTTGCATATGCATAGGGATTATGATGATTATGACCTTGCAAGCTTGCTGATTTAATATGATAGTCTCGGTGCCCTCGTTTCTAGTTGTCCAATGCATTGTTAATGAAATTGAAGTAAAGGCGCATATACTCGAATGCATAACTAGATTAGTTCTCTTGAAGCAGGCTGTGACTTGATATCATTCCTCATCTATCTCACCTGAATTTTGACTAATAATTATCATGTCTATGCTGCATTTGAACTCATGGATACCATATACATACTTGGATTTTCTTTCATCTGCTTTATACCACTCTTTCTGATCAAGTAAGCCTCATCATTAGAACAGTTTTACCATGCCTTTAGCCTAGCACTTCTTTCAAGCCTTGATATTATTTTCTTGAGTGTGTGAAGCATTTCTGAATGAGCTTGGTGAAAGTGTTAGGTTTGAGCCGACAAGGATAGATTCTCATGTAGTTCGGTTTGCAATTTTCGAGATGTGAGTAGACTAGGTGGGATCTTGATCATTGGTATTGGGTTGGTTACGTGGATAGAAAAGAAAAAGATAAAAGTTCTTGGAGGGAATGATCTGAATGTCTAAGTATCTAGAAAAGGATTAGAGGGTCTAGTATAAGAAAGAAAGGGCAAAAGCTTAAAATCTGAAAAATATGAAAAATGTCCAAGCTGGTCATRAAAACAAAAAACCTTGAGAAAAACCCCAATCCGCTAGAAGTATTTGTATAACCTCTCCTAGAACAAAAACAAAAGAGAAAAATGAATCTGTTCCAAGAACAACAAGGCAAAAATGCCTAATGGTTAAGGGGGAGTAGGATGACTTTCGGTTTAGACTTGAAGGTTAAGAACACTTGTGTAGGACTGGGTAGATGGGGTCTATTCTTGTATGCATAAGTTGGTTCTTACCTTTAGCATTCTACTAAGCTCATTCCTTTTCATTGAGAGATCCTTGTTCGAAATGATAATACCATACTTGAAGGGACCATCTTTGTTTCTGCCACCCAGCCAAATGAGTTCATTGAATGTGCATAGCGATTCATGGTTTTAGTTTAAATGAATGTTAAGGGGAATGATAGATTTGAATGCATGTCTAGTGAGATTTGATCAACTTGTGCGTGATAAGTATGGCTAATGTTTTTAAGTAGAGTTCATAAACTTGCATTCTAGAATTAAGAACGACATTGAAGTCATCTGTTACAATCAGCAAGTTTTGGTTCTGAATCCCCACTTTCAAACCTCTTCTCCATCTTTCTTTTGTTGCTTGAGGGCAAGAAAGACTAAGTTTGGGGAGTTGATATGTTTGCATTTTACATCGCTTTTCACATAATTCATACTTCTAGCTCAGTATTTAACCTCGTTTCTCATTTATTTCTCGCATACTTAGAGTGTTTTGCATTGCATACATCTTACATTTGGTCCTACATGTACTTTCAAAGATTCCGAGAAGTTAGACTCAAGACCATCTAGACATGCGACTCGAGCTCATAAGGTCAAGACGAGGATCGAGCTAAGGTGAGATGATGCGTAAGCAAGCTCGAGCCCCTCGCTCGAGCTAAGAGGTCAGCGAGGACAAAAAAGAGGAGCCTGAGAATTCGACGAAGCCGAGCCCCGAGCTCGAGCCCCGAGATCGAGCCCCCGGTGTAAATGAAAAAGAGGAGTCTGAGAATCTGATCGAGCTCGAGCCCCATGCTCGAGCTCCATGGTAGCTCGGCACATAAAAACACAGCTTGATCTCAGCAGCTCGAAGACACCACGACCTGACGTGGTCGAGCTAGACCATCCCGAGCTTATTACCACTTTACCCATGACGTTTAGTGGTTTTTAAGACTTAAGTATAAATACCTAATGGGATTAAGACTCTAAGTTTTGTTTTTATGCCTAATTTTCGTTTTCCCTTCTGTTCTTCATTGTTCTTTCTTGTTCTTCATTTCCAGACTTTGTAATTTGTTTTCTACTTGTTATATCAGTTTATTTCTTCTGTTCTATCAATACCCTATCTATCTCTTCTATTTATGCAGATCCTATGATTTCTCTGGATTGTGCTTTCTTCATGGTTTCTGAGTAATAGAGTTCTTGAGGATGGGTTAGATTAGTGTGATTCTTACCTCCTAGGTGATTTAAGTGATTGTTTAAATTCCCTTCTAAATCGTGTTCTTAATGCTAATTTCTCTCTCGATCAATCGAGATTAGATCTTAGGTGTTTTTCCACCCAAGGTGTTTGATAAAATGCTTGAATGAATTGATGTTAGAGATTTGCATTCCTAGCCTAAGGGATTAGATGTCTAGGTGTTTATTGACAGTATTGAACTGGTCTTATTGCTGCTAGGTAGATTTCGCCAAGGGATTGGGTCTGAACTGGTCACTTGAGGTTACTTATCACGGGAGTGGACTTAACTGGTGTGATGTTTGATGTCTAGGGAATAGCTTGATTGAGTTTTGTTAGACCACCGGTAGGCTAAGAGGAGGCACTGAATCGACATTCCCATCCTTAGAACTTCTCTTCATTGATTGAATTCTCGCTCACCCATACACTGCTTCAGATTGCCTCGTTTGTTAGTCATACGATCTGTTTTAGATTCCATTTTCAGTTTCGTCTAGGTGTTAGAGTCCTATACGCCTTATTTGGCTTGACTTGAATGGTTTTGATCTCATCCTTTTGGTTAATATCTTCACCCTTATGGATTGACACCTTACTATACTACAACGAAATCTTGGTCTAGTAAGGAAATGATTATTTCACTCAGGTAGTCTACCCAATGGCCACCCCAATCCAACACACACATCCTCAGTAGATCCTCGAGAGTCTGAATGGTTCTCTCTAACTGCCCGTCAGTCTGAGGATGGTATGCCGCACTCATGTGTACCTTAGTACCCATCTCCTTCTGGAACTCTCGCCAGAAGATTGACGTGAATTTACTATCACGACCTGATACAATGCTCGCAAGTACACCATGTAACCTCACAATCTCATTGATGTACCTTCTCGCCAAAACCCGAGCTCCATCTGTCTTCCTTATGGCGAGGAAATGAGCAGACTTAGTCAAGCGATCGACTATAACCCAAATCGCATCTCCGCCCCGAGAATTCGGTAACCCCACTACAAAATCTATCGTCACCATATTCCATTTCTACTCAGGAATGGGTAACTCTATAATAACCCACTCGGGACTTGATGCTCAGCTTTTACTAACTGACAAGTTTCACAACTAGCCACCCACTTGGCTATATCTCTATTCATCCCAACCCAATGACAATACCGCATCATGTATCGGTACATCTTTGTCGTTCCGGGATGAATAGAGAACCGACTCTAATGTGCCTCTCAAATAATATCTCCTCCCAACTCCTCATAGATAGGCACACAAACTTGGCCATTCACAAGAATGGTTTCATTATTCAAAACCCAATACTCAGTCTCGCCCTTGGACAAATGGGATCGATCGGTCTCACTTAGGATCGATCGATCCTGACCCTTATAAACAGGCCAAAAACTTCTGGCTAAAATGGACTCCCCAGGATCGATCGATATTGCCAGGAACGATCGATCTCAATTTCTTCCCTTGAGCCGCTCGTACTTTACTCAAGATATCGGCTTGATTAGCCGCCTCTAACCCCAACGGCTCTGACTCGTCAGAAGTAACACATAGCTGCAAGGCACTAATCGTACTCAACATCTCTCTCCGTATCTTCAGAGTAATCACCATTGCAGCCATCTCTAAGTCACGAGTAGGGTAATTAGCTTCATGCTTCCTCAACTGTCTCGAAGCATAAGCAATAACCTTCCCATACCGCATCAGAACACAGCCCAATCCTAGCCTCGAGGCACTTGTCTAAATCACATATGGCTCCTTAAATTCCGGTTAAGGCAATACCGGAGCCGGTCAACATCCCCTTAAGTCTCAAGAAGTTCCCGTCACACTTCTGAGACCACGTGCCCCAAAATCCGATTCTAAGTGCACCTGCTACCCTCAACACACATACAACCTCACCAAAACTCAAGGTTCGAGTTGTCCACTTAGATCCGTCCCCAAGTGCACTTACTACCTCGACTTGGTCAGAAGACGACAGCCTACTCCCAACATGTGGTACCACAATTTATCACCAAACCGGTCACAACACAACAACCAAAACTCATCACCAAAAATATCAGTACTCCTGCCATGACTCACTCTAACCATAACCGCATTTTACAATAACCAGCAGGATCATACACCCATATGATACCAACTACCCATATGACTTCCCTTTTTCAACACAGAGCAGTGTTCTACTCTCGTCAATGCCCTTAAAGCCATCAATCACACTCGGTATTGTTCCATACTCGGTTTCATAACACCCCCGGTTTGTCATCACAAGATCCTACGTGGTCACCCAGCGGCTAACTCGTCGAAATCCAATATCCCCGGATTCAAACGAGTCAAAATCCAGTATCCCCGGATTCGAACAAGTCGAAATCCAATACCCCTGGATTCGAACAAGTTAAGTCCGCCAAACGACCTAGTACATTAGAATCCAATAACATCGGACTTTAATATACTAAGTCCCCGTGAGGTCCAATATCATAGGACCCCACCCCGGGCTACCGATCTAGGATGCCGCATATCCTAATCAGTAAACCCATTCTGAGATCATGAGATCTTCACTGGTTACCGATCTAGATACCGCATAATATCCTAATCAGAAAGCCCCCCGAGATCCAATATCGTAGACTCCGGCTACCGATCTAGATGCCGCATATCCTAATCAGAAACCCATCCTCGAGATCATGAGATTCACTCCTGTTACCGATCTAGATACCGCATATTATCCTAATCAAGAAAGCCCCCGAGATCCAATATCGTAGACTCACCCTGTAGATTATCGATAATCCTAACCAGCATCATTAGAGCCACATGTCATATAACTCTATGACCCTCATCAAGTAATTACACACAACCCCAATGACTCCAATAGGATCGATTATCATACAATCCTATCGACCCCAACCACTTAGTAGATCTCGACGACATAACCCAAAAAATCCCGAACCAAGATGGAACAAACACCGCCATCCCAACACATGACATACCACATCATGTTCAAACCCCCGATACATGAAACATTATACCATGTACTCGACATCCTGATACATGCAATGCTACAACATGTATCATCCACAACACCAGCTACCCGTTTTAACAACACGCTTATCCCATGAATTCTGTCAACCACAGAATGAGATTCACCGACTCATTATTATCCCCTGAGATCGTGTCGATACTCAATTATCATACCCCCCTCACTCTCTATGGCAATCTCCACCATACTCAACCTAGATCAGACGATTTAGCAATCATAATCATTTCCCCAATTTACCCAATCAGCAATCACCTCGTCATCCCCCTGTTTACTACTCAGGCATCAACTTTCAGAGCTCGGATCGATCGATCCAGTCCCATGATCGATCGATCTTGGCTACTAAAACAAACCAAAACAGAGCATCTCACAGGATCGATCGGTCCTTTCCAAGGATCGGTCGATCTTTCACAACACGATCGATCTTACTTTTTCTTGATCGATCTCAAACTATCTAACACACCCGATCGATCGATCTCCTCTTGAGATCGGTCGATCCTCTTCTCAAAATTCGTCTGGCCACATAACTAACAAGTTGGATCGATCGATCCTCATCTGTTCCAAAAACAGAGTTCCTCGAAATTTGTGTAATTCTCAACCCCAAATCACTAAATAACATAACCAGCCTTATCATCAAACAATGATTCCCCAGTACCACTTAACCCATGTCTTAGACATTTGAAGGAAGGCATTTAGGCATTAAACATGCTTCTTACCTCTAAAATTATCCATTAAATACACCATCTAAGCCCACTATGCTTAATAAACCATGCATCTATTTCTAACACCAAGTGTATGCCGCACATAAACCTTTTCACTTGGGTCTACTCATCCTCGAGACCCCTTTTTGCATATCTCTCACGTCTGTCAAAGTCCGTCTCATACTCTCGAACACACTTAGTTCCATGAGACAAACCCAAAAACTCTCTTTGAGTTAATCCCACCTCATAAGGAGAGTACTTGAGGTCCTCTGAAAATTCTTCCCAGGTGTGGCCACCCTTGGCTTTCGTAGCCAACACACTCCTCCACCACATATGTGTATCTCTCTCTAGGTAATGCACCGCAAAGTCAATCTATACTTCTCTGGACATTTTACAGAGTGGAAGTTTCTTTTTGACCTCGACTCCCACTCATCAACTTAAACATCCCTTGCGCCTCCTGAAAAGAGAATGGCGTCAACCCTCTACATATGATCCACATTGTTGAGCCTCAGCTTGCGGTTCGACCTCAACCGCTTGAGCTGCATTACCCGCGGCTCCACTATCCTCCTTCCCAACAACATTCCCTCCCATGGGTTTCACACTCCCTTCTGGCCCAACCGACTCCCTCGCCACCCTTCCTCTTCCTCTACCTCTACCTCTACCTCTTCTAGCACCTCTCACTAAACTCGATAATCAACAAGGCATTTAATACTCACAATTTAAACAACACAAAACAAAAGAGAAGTCTTACCGTGGAACCTTTTACTTGGCTGAAGAGGATGATCTCTAACCCCAGCCCATACTCCAACACACAATCAAACACCCAAATCAAACACCAACAACATCAAGTAGCATATAACAAGCAATACATAACCCAACCCACAATCACACAACCACATATCAACAATCACAGAGCAAGCGGATCACCCCACAAATCCTAGAACCGCTTCCGCTCTGATACCAAATTGAAACACCCTATCCCGAAAATATACGGAAAAAAACGGGATTTTTTTTTTTAAACGAGATCGATCGTTCCCCATACGATCGATCGATCTGACCCCCCTAAAATCGTCCAGAGAGCTTTTCACCAAAACAGATCGATCGATCCCCTCAGGACCGGTCGATCCTGATTACCTCCCACCATTGATCCGACTCTCTGGCCAAAAACGACACCTCAAGATCGATCGAATCTCCTTAGAACGAACGATCTTGCGACTAAGGATCGATCGATCCGTTATGGATCGGTCGATCTCGAAACTCTGATTTTTACCCCTAAGCTCTCTGGCCAAAAATGACCCCCAGGATCGATCGATCTTGCCAGGATCGATCGATCCCAAATCCTAAGAACGACTCACAGCCTCTCTGGACCAGAACGACCCCATAGGATCGATCGATCCTATCTGGATCGGTCGATCCTTACCCTTGTCCTGCAACCCACAACAACACCAAGCAATTCAATTACAACACAAAAACACAACCATTTCTTGCATTCAAAGAGGTCTTACATAAACCACTTTTGCACACTATCAAGCTTCCAACAACCCAAATCCAACATAAACGCAAGAACACAAGAAATCAAAAACCAAAAACCTTCAACCCCGAGATCATCCCTTCTCCTCGGCCTTGGTTCCACGCGCTCCACATCTAAGTCTTATCTTTGTCTTTACCCACACCAAAAGAGGCGCGTAAGCATTGATAATGCTTAGTGAGGCGGTCATCCCGTCCCCACCGCGACACGAACATACAACTACCAAACTTACCGCAATCAACATGCAATGCAACAAGCAAACCATAACATGATAGAGCTCTATCGTCACACACACAATACACAACATGGACTAGCCATAAATCACACCCATATGGTCAAGCCCTACATCACACATTAATCACGAAAAGTCTAATAAATGTATGACTACGCTACGGTCACGCACTCACCTCGTTGACGATTCGAACTTGACGATTCCAAACTTTAAGCTTGCTTCCCTTGAACCTTTTAGCTCCTACTCACCAAAATATCACCTCTTGCCTAGCAAGAGATCAACAAACATTTTACTTGAATGAACACAAGCTCCAAAAATCCAATTACACCCCCTTGAACTCGGATTTCCCAAACCCCTAAATTGGATTCCTTCCTCCAAAAACAGAGCCTTATTTAACCGGTCATAACTCTTACCCTAGATCGAATTTCAGAAATTCCTTCGGTTAGTTTCAAGTTCATACCCTCAACAACCTATCTACCAAGTTTCGGCCCAAAAGAGCATGATTTGAGTGTCCAAACCTTCACTCAAAGTCAGCCCGCTACAGCTCAAAAACAGAGCAATCTTGGGAGAAAATTCATATCTCCTAAACTACTCAACCTCTCTCGACGAAATTTGGTAGACACTTATTTAGGAGATTGAAGAACTTACCCACAAAATTTCAGCTCGATCCGTGTCGGTTTGCTACCCCGACCGGACCCTTGATTCAGCTCACAAAACTCTGTTTTCAAGCTCTTTTCCTCTTCTTCTCTCTCTCCTTCCTCTTCTCCTTCCTCTTCTCCTTCTCTCTTCTTCTTTCTCTCTTCTTCCTCTCTCTCTCTCTCTAGATATTTCTCCCCTTAGCAAAAAAATGAGAAGAAGAGTGTAGAAGGATGTAGAAGAAGGGAGAGAAGGATACATATATATATATATATATATATGTATTTGTCGGTTTAATCCAATTAAACCAAACCAATCCAAAAATTATTAACCCGCAACTATTAATTATCTCGCTCGGTTTAGTTTAGTAATTCCGTCCAACTCTCCGAAATATTTGAGACATTTCTCCGTCCCGAAATATTTATCCGTTCCCGCTAATTCCCCGGAATTACCGATTAATTCTGTTTTAAACCGAACGACACGAATTAATTCCGAATAATTAATTCTTCGATTAATTCACCCGTTCCCCGCCCATTTGGCTGTGAATCGATGTTCTCCACGTCACATTACATCTCATTTCCATCAAACACTATTCATTCTGTAAAATACTATTCCGAACCAAAGCAACCCGAATTGGTTGCGAAACGATTAATCTTCCGACTAATCAACCCAATCTCAACCCCGTGATCTATTGGCCGATCTTAACATTGTTCCAATTTCTCTCAGGAAAAATACAACACGGTACAAGACTTTTACAACAAGTAACAATTTCTTGTTCGGTAAGGAATAACTTGGGATACGGATGTTACACAGATTAGTAGTAATGAATAGTAAATCAAATATAAAAAGCTGGATATATTGTTTATCCGAAAAGTATCAACAAAATTTTTTATAAATAGACCAAAAGTTGACTATTGATTTGGAAATTTATATATACTATACTTAAATTCGTCTCTATTCCTTCGCAAATTCCGATTTACGTTAAAATAGCAACGAGTTACACATTATCATTAAAAACGTTGGAAATCAAAGTTTGTAATAAATTCATGGAAAATATTGCAACAAAATAACTCGGTGGGTGATTCAATTCTAAATAAACATCACAAAATTGTCGTAACATTAACGATGAATTTGCCAATAAATGGTTTAATGCTACAATGTTGACGCAAATTCATCGTTATGCGACCTTCGATTATGTGAGGCTCGTTTAGATCTACTGCTATATGCCCAACATTAGGACGCTGTAACAATATGTTACCGACAAAATTTTGGTAGCGAATTTGTCGTAAAACTGGCAATGAATTAGCGTCGAATCGGAAAGAAGAGTTGTCGTCAATTCGTTGCAGCCTTTTCGACAAATAATGATGTTTTCAATAAGATATTAATTTTTATCAACTTTAAAATTATATATAATAAAGTTTCTTAAAATAATTATAAATATGAAGGATAATTAAATATAGATATAATTCAAACTTTAAAATTAAATTTTTAAAAAGTAAAAAAAAAGAAAGCTTAAAATACAATTACAAAAACAAAACAAAAAAAAAACTAATGACCGTCATCTTCTAGGTTTATATCGGGTAGTACCGTCGATGCAGCTTCTGCCGTTGCTCTGTCCGCCTATTGAAGTCCTCCTGCTGGTTCTCCCGGTTGTTCTGATTTCTAGCTCGCAAACATTCTACTAGGTTTGGGTTATTATTCTTTAAATGGAAACATATTTCAAGTTATGATTACCTTTTCTTTCAATTTTTGAACCCATAACCAAAATATTTGATTTTTACATTTACATGAACTAAAGATTACAAACATAAATAGCATAAACTAAAAAAACATATATTTGTCGTGGATAAATTATTTTATTCTCGGCAAATTCGATAGCGAATCTGATCATCTCCTCTATCGAAACCATATTCGAAGCCCTTGCTGAAACTTCCATTATCATCACCAGAACATACCTTCAACAATCTCATCATGTTCCCTCTGTTGACAATTTCATTCCCAAATTTTCTCTTCTTTTTCCTGAGGACAATAGACGATAGTCCTTATTCATGACTTACATTTTATCCACGATATCGGAACTATACAATTGTAAAAAAAAAAAATTACTTAAGAAAAATAAATGAGAATCATTACTGGATAATAATTATTCGTGAACAAAATCAAACTCTATTGTGGACAAAAATATTTATTTGTGGACAAAAATTTCACAAAAATTGCATATCTTACGGTTCACGTTGTACCAATTTCTTTGATTTCTGGTCTATGCACTAGTTACATCTCTGACTATGTATATGGTCTTGCTCTAGACTCTAGTATGTTAGTGCTCCTACCAGATTCAAGTGTCGCTCTATCATGTGAGCTAACTCGTATTCATATACATGATACTTGATCTTATCACCGCATTCGATTAGGATGGGATGTAATTTATTTTCAATGAGGTAAAAGTATTTAAATTTAAACAACATATAGAAATTTATAATGCATGCATGCTAAAAATAAAAATAACACCTTACAAATGTATTCCTATGTTCATTCATAGTGTGGTCTTTCTTTTCATTTCTAACGTGTCCACAATTATGTATTTTTCAAAAATGCAAATAAGACAACGACCTCAAAACTGATCATTAATTTAGCTGTGTACATATGTTTTCACTAACTTCAATGAAAAGCCATCTTTCGAGACTTGTGATATAACTAACAACAGGTAAAGCTAAAATTAATTTTTAAGACATGTCAAGGAAATTGATGTGTAGCATATTTCCACAACCATAAAGTAAGATCTCCACGATTATGGTAAATTCCACCCTATTGTAGAATTATTTGTAAAGTCTTCAAAACGAAGGTATATCAATTTTTCAATCCGTAAAATTAATAAAATCTTAGTATTCACTTCTTAAGGTTTAATTATTTTAGTCAGATGAGGCAAACTTGGCTTAAGCTTCAGCTGAGCTGAAACGACGTCCAGAATATAACTATGAAACGTAAGAACCATGAAACTCTTTGCTATTATTTAGACCTTATTCCACCAATTTCTCAATGGTCAGTGGATCAATGATTCTAAACATAGAACACTAAATATAACTATAAAAGCATACAAAGAATTCCATTTCAAATCATTCATTCTTCAACTTTTATTTTTCTTAATTACAAGATATAGAATAATGGCAAGAGTTCAACTATTTTTATGCTTCACCATTCTTTTTGCATCGGTGACTCTTCTGGACGTCGTTTCAGCTCAGCTGAAGCTTAAGCCAAGTTTGCCTCAGATTGAAGATCCAAAGACGGTGAAGGATGTGGAAGCTTACACCGTTAAAGTAGTGATGGTATTCGTATCAGACCTCGAGAAGGAATGTCCCAAGACAAGTAAATTTAAGGCCTTCTTTGAGAAACTCAGGGCATACGCCAAGTATGTATTGCCAATAAAAAGGAAAGACCAAGTAGATTACGATCGAGACATGAAGGCCAAAGCCGGGGGACTCTTCCAAACCATATCTTCTTTTGCTATTGGAAAGGTAAGTTTTTCTTCAAGGTGAAGATTGATTTATGGTTAATATATGAACCATTTAATTTACTTCATTATTATGCATATATAACAGATAAAAGGGAAAATTCAAGAAGAGAAAATGGAAGCCGTTAATAACTTTAGGTCTATGAGATCTATTGCGGCTAAGATTTTGGGAGGCCGCAAAAAAGAGGAGAATGAAGCTAACAGCAGAACAACAAAAAGAAATCAAAGAAGGGATCTTACAATGGGAAACGATTATTACTCGAATAATAAACACAATGGTAATGAGCACAACAAATTCTTCTTCTTCTTCTAGTGAAACTTCAACAACTGAAACTTCAAGCGGCAACAGCAAAAGCTCTGGCAGTGGAAGCTCTACGTTCAACAGTAAAGGCTCTTTTAAAGACACTACAGGTTCAAACTCTTACTCGGGCAGTCCTAGTGGAAGTCCATCCAGCAGCCCGTCTGGTTCAAGCTCTTCTGCGGCAAGTGGAAGTGGAACTTCCTCTATGAATACTACCAGTGGAAGCTCCGTTAGTGGAAATGTCGCATCTAGTCAGAGCAGCAGTGTAACTGTGCAACAAGTCGAGGCTGAGACTTCCAAAGAAATCTCGACATTCATAATGAACCTCGAAAAGAAGTGTCCGCCAAAGGAAGAATTCAAAGCCTTCTTCGTGCAACTAAAGGGTACAATGATTGCTCCCCCCAGACAAAGAAAACGCTTATTTTCTAGGATTAAATCTGCTGCTGGGAAACTATCTGGTGCCATGGCCTTTATACGCTCAAGAATTGGAAACAAATCAGCAGAGGTACGTACGGAACAAGACATTTATTTTCCTTATCAAATGGATTCACAACAGCATAATCCATTTACGTAAAATATTTCTTTTTCTTTTGCTATGTTGACAGGTGAAGAAGTCCATGGAAACTTACCAAGAACAAGTGATGAAGACTCTCCAAGAGTTACAAACCATCCACAGTCAAATTGTGAGTCAGAATAAAGGCAAGAAAGGAGGGTCTTTGACATGCACACCAGCACAACAAACACAGATTAAGCTGACAATCACTAAGTGGGAACAAGTCACAACCCAATTCGTCGAGACTGCTATTCAGAGCGAGACACAGTCTTCATCAACTACTTCATCTTCTCTCAAAAAGATGATGCCAAACTGAACTCAAAAGGCATATCTACATTAATTCTCAGCAAATCACCAAAAAAAATACCTTATGTTATAATCACTAGCTAATAAATTTAGATTTTCATTTTTTGTATATATATAAAATCAAGATCAGTATAGGCCAAACATAGATCTATTGATCGACCTATGCAAGGAATAACAATGTAAGAACAAATATAGATTGTAACAAATACTCTGAAGTGAGTGACCTCACATTATTAAATTTTTGATATTTCTCGTCTCCTGCCAAATGATATTTAACAAATATATTCTTTGCTTATATATATATATATATATATATATATATATATTATTATTTTTTTGTCAACGATATATATATTAAAAGACTTATAATCTTTTACTATATCTAATCTTTATGGTCGCTACATCAAAACAAATATGGCCATTCTTGAATTTACCATGAATCTACAATACTAAGGCCATGTCTGAGCAGATCACGTAGTGCTGCAATTGCATCTCATCTCCCCTCTGCAATTTCTGGCAAGCCTAGCAGATCCAAAGTACATGAAGCTGCAAGCTCCTTTAGTGTGACTCCTCAATTGAATTTTTCAAAATAAACATTTTTTGTTATGTTCACGTTTATATATGTACCAAAAAAAAACTAAAAAAACTAAAAAATCGAAAGAGCAAATTCAAATATTATTTCCAAAATAAAGAAACTTTATATGCTTTCCATAATTCATGCTTTCAAATCATTTCATTATTCGTTATTATTTTAAGTCCGAATTAATTAAATTAATCTGACTAAAATAATTAAACCTTAAGAAGTGAATACTAAGATTTTATTAATTTTACGGATTGAAAAATTGATATACCTTCGTTTTGAAGACTTTACAAATAATTCTACAATAGGGTGGAATTTACCATAATCGTGGAGATCTTATTTTATGGTTGTGGAAATATGCTACACATCAATTTCCTTGACATGTCTTAAAAATTAATTTTAGCTTACCTGTTGTTATATCACAAGTCTCGAAAGATGGCTTTTCATTGAAGTTAGTGAAAACATATGTACACAGCTAAATTAATGATCAGTTTTGAGGTCGTTGTCTTATTTGCATTTTTGAAAAATACATAATTGTGGACATGTTAGAAATGAAAAGAAAGACCACACTATGAATGAACATAGGAATACATTTGTAAGGTGTTATTTTTATTTTTAGCATGCATGCATTATAAATTTCTATATGTTGTTTAAATTTAAATACTTTTACCTCATTGAAAATAAATTACATCCCATCCTAATCGAATGCGGTGATAAGATCAAGTATCATATATATGAATACGAGTTAGCTCACATGATAGAGCGACACTTGAATCTGGTAGGAGCACTAACATACTAGAGTCTAGAGCAAGACCATATACATAGTCAGAGATGTAACTAGTGCATAGACCAGAAATCAAAGAAATTGGTTATATTGTCAATTACATAATTAGATGGATGATCATAAAGATCGAAAGAAGTAGTGGTCTTAAAAGATTGTTTCACAAATTTGATATATGTCAATTACATTATAATTTGATCCATCTAAATATAGATTGAAGAGAAATGCGGATCACAGCAATAGAAATTGTGGTCAAAATAGAGAGTGAACATGAGAACCTCTTTTGCTATTCTATTGCAACCTTAAATCAATCCACCATTTTCTCTTATTCACTTAAAAAATAGATTATCTAAGCATCTATATAAACCCAGTTCTCCTAGAAACTAAAATCATCCAAAAAGGAGAAGAAAAAAATAAAATAAACTTAAAAACAATATATAAAATAGTTCCCTCTTAAAAAAATATGGCAAGAATTTCATTAGGGATATGTCTGATGTTAGTAGTAGCATCAAGTGTGATCTATGAAGCGCAAGGAACATTCTTATTAAATCATTATTTGAAGAAAATCCCAAAAAAATGCAACGAGTTTACGCCTTTCGCTAACAAGGGTATGTTGACGTTCGTGACCAACCTGGAAGGTAGCACTCCCGCAACTACAGAGTTCAAGAATTTTTTTACACAGTTCAAATCTTACATGTCCTTCATCGAAACTGCATCGGCCTCATCGAAAAACGTTGACGCCGAGATGACAGCCAAATGTGACGAGCTCTTCAAGGCTATGTCTGCAATGAGCAGTGGTAAAGGCGTAAAATCAGTAAGTTCTATTCCATTCTATTCATACAGTATTACAAACAATTTGTGTGTTTTTTTAATAATTGTTGTTTGTTATGGACAGGTGGATGCTGGAGGTTTGAAAGCTACCATGTTGTCAATGGGAAAAACTTTGGTTGAGCAGAAGAAGAATACAAATATAATGACATCAACGCAAAAGAAAGAGTTGGTCACTGATATGGTGAAATGGACTAAAACGGTCGGTACATTCGTGAAGTCGGCCTCCGAAAAGAAAGGAAAGTCCATCGATATAGCATCTTATGGTCTTGATGTCGATGTTAACGACAGTTCTATTGTTGGCGGAACTGCAAGTTCTTCAGAAGGTAGTTCATCCTCAACTAAAACTGGAAGTGTTTCTTCCAAGACAAAAGAAATGAGCCGTGGAAGTTCTTCTAGCGGAAGTGTTTCTTCCAAGACAAAAGAAATGAGGGGTGGAAGTTCTGCTAGCGGAAGTGCTTCTTCCAAGACAAAAGAATCGAGCGGTGGCAGTTCTGGTGGAGCTTACAAAGACACTACAGGTAAAACTTCAGGCGGTCCGAGTGGAAGTCCCAAGGCTAACCCTTCTGGTTCAGCACCTGCTGGTGGTAAAGCCACTTTGAAAGGAAGCGCAAGTGCTACAGGAGGCGCAAGTGCTGCAGGAAGCGTAAGTGGCGGAAAGACTTTTTCGACTAATACAGCAACAAAGTCATCAAGCGAAAGGCAAAGGAAATCATCGAGCCAAAGTTCATCCAGCACATCAGTGAAACAAGTTGAAAGTGAGACTTCAAAAGAAGTAATGTCATTCATAATGGAACTCGAGAAGAAGTATTCATCAAAGGCGGATCTCAAGATTTTCTTCGAGGAATTGAAGGCTTCTATGCAAGCTTCCTCAAGCATTGCTTCCAAATCCTCAAAAGACTATGTTTCTTCGACAGCAGCAACCACTGGTAAACTAAATGAAGCCATGGCTGTAGTGGGTGCAAGGAATGTCAAATCAGCAAAGGTTTGTAAATTCGAACTTTAAATTTATGATTCCGTAGATTAAGATCAACAGAAGTCATAACTATTTCTTTGTGGTATGATAGATGAAGAGCAACATGGACACCAGCAAAGATGAATTGATTAAGTCTCTCAAACAACTACAAGATATCAACAGTAAAATCGTGAGTGGCAAGAAAGTGTCATCAACACAAGAGTCAGAGCTTAAGCAGACAATCAATAAGTGGGAAAAAGTCACAAGCCAATTTGTGGAGACTGCTGCTTCTTCAAGTTCTTCTTCATCCTCATCTTCTTCTGCATCTAACCAGCAGGGCAGTGCAAGGATGGTCAAGAACAATTGAGTTCAAAGGCGAAGTTGCATTAATGCGCCAAAGATCACCAAAAAAAAGACAAACCAGTAATGCCAAATATTATAATAAGTAGCTAACTATTAGATCATTTATTTTTAATGTAAATAAAACTAAGATCGGTATAGGTCAGCGATGCATGCCTATAAACCGATGTATGCAAGTAATAACTCTGTAAAAAAATTAAAAAACAGATATACTGTAACCGCTTTGTATGATAACATACAAAAGTGAGTGATATACCTATATGAACTTTATTTTTCTCTCTCTTCACTATTTACGTGTTTTTAAAAAAAAATATTTTCTTACTAGTTAAATTTTTTTAAAACTATTATCAAAAGTCTTTAAGTCAAATAAAAAAATAATTTTCATAAAACTCTACTGTTTGATTAAATTAATTTCAGTTTTTAAAATTTAAAAATTCAGATTTGTAGTTATCTTTATTAAAGTAGAAATTATCAACCCATATATTAAAGTTGAAAACCTTTAAGTAAATTATTAACTTTCAAAACTGATTAAAAACTAACTGTTTCACTATAGACGTGCTATATTACTAATCACAGTTCAATTTGACAAGCTATTTACACATAAAAAATACATCCAAAATAATATTCTAAAATTGAATTTAGTATCTTTCCAATATGTTTTAAGAATTCTTGCATCTTTGATATTTTTCCAACCAATTTCGATATAACAACTACTATATTGTTTAATGTTTACCCAATAATATTTGCCATTGTCCTGAATTTCCACTTGAATATCATTTTGGGGTAATGTAAATGAGATGAGTTTTAAAAAGGTGGATTTAACCATTTTAACATCCCTACTAAGGATTATGAGAATTACGTTTTGGGGTAATGTAATTCTCATAATCCTTAGTAGGGATGTTAAAATGGTTAAATCCACCTTTTTAAAACTCATCTCATTTACACCCACCCCATAACTATAAACTCATTTATACCTATTTAAATCTGAAACTCATTTAATCCAGCCCACTTAAACATACTTTGATCCATGTAAATCCATTTAAACCCATTTAGACCCATTTAAGCAATATATGAGTTTTAATAAATTATTAATTATTTTGTTATTTTATATTAATAAATCATAATTGTTATTTTGTTAAATTAATTATAGATTTTTATTATGCTAAATTGTTTTTACACAAATATTTTTTTTAAGTCCATTTTATATAAAATGTTTCTCCCAAATATAAGCTAAATCGTCTACAGTTTAAGAAAAGTAAATTTGGGAAAATGTTTTTCCACCAAAATTTGACTTCACTAAATCGTGTTATTCCGCATAATAGGAATTGAGTTATGTATCGTACCTTGTTGATTCAAAATTGTCAAAGAAGAAGAATACGTAAACTCTATTAATATTATAAAAGAAAATTTCCAAACACTCTATTAGGAGCATTTGTCACCTTATACTTTTGACATGTATATTTCATTAGTTTTTTACAATAACTCCGACTGTTTCAAACATTATTGTAATTAATTTTAAAATCACTATTAATAACAAGAAATTAGTAGTTAATACATGATGTGATTTTTCTACAAGCATTTATATATACACTACTAATATTATTTGCATACAATAACCAATACTACAACATTTTAAATATTTATTGTTGAAAAAATTTCTTATTAATTATTTAAATCAATTTTTAATTAATTAAGTATTTACTATGATTATTTATATAGTATATAATTAAGTATTTATTATTTAATTAAGTATTTAATATTTAATTTTTTTTTCTTTAATTGATGGAAGAATACAAATATAAATGTCATCATTATAAATATAAAAAATTTATTTCACATTTCATTTTAAGGATTTTAGTTACTGTATTAAATGTACTTCTTAACTAAAAGTATACGGATACTATACTTTGTATTTGTTATCATTGTTAAATGGCATTTATAATTTTTTAGTTTCATTACTAAAATAAATTTGAAATTTAATGTTATATATAACATACAATTAAATAGCAACTCATTATGTTATTATTTTTGCGGAGAACACTACTTAATTGGATAAATCATGCATATATCTTAACATTTACAGTTATATTATTAAAATTTTACTCCGTACAATACGTGTGTTAGAACCTAGTAGTTCGTGTTCTCACAAGGACAAGTATTCTTTCCAGAAAAAAAAGAATGACAAAGATTAAAACTCGGAGATCAACGATTGCCGACCAGATAAAAAAATTGAAAACAAAAATTTTAAATTTTGCTAGTCTCTTGCGACCTTAAATCGATACGCAGTTTTCTCTTATATCTACCTAAATTTAGACCATTTAAGCATCTTTATAAACCGATTCTCCCAGGAACTTAAACTCATTCTAAAAACAAAAACAAAAAAAAACAAAAGAAACATAAACATAAAAACAAAAGAAAAAAAAAATCTAAAAATGGCAAGAATTTCATTAGCATTAGGTCTATTGTTACTGATAGCATTAAGTTCGGTATACGAAGTGCAAGGGACGTTCTTATTGAGGCATTACTTGAGGAAAATTCCCAGAAGGTCCAGAGACTTTCAGCCATTCGCTTGCAAAGGTATGTTGAATTTCGTGGACGTTTTACAGAATAAGAGTCCAATGACGCCACAGTACAAGAGCTTCTTCGGAAACCTAAAATCATACATGAACTTCATAAACTCGGCGTCCGGGTCGAAAAACTATAATTCCGAGCTGAAAGGGAAAGCCCAGGGCCTCCACTCAGCTATTACTTCAATAAGTGGCAAAAGCGGATCATCGGTAAAGTTTATATAAATCTTAAAAATGTATATAACTAAAGATCGATCATGCTCGTGGTTCGATAATGTTTGTTTTTATTTGATAACCAGGCTGATTCCAACAAGGTTATGGAAACATTAATGTCAATGGGACAGACTTTAGGCCAGCAGAAGCAGAGCGGTTCAACGGTAATGTCGTTTGGACAAAGGAAAGAGATGATCACGTCTATGGCGAAATGGGCACAAACTATTGGTCAATTCGTTGCGAGTTCTGCGGCAAAGAACGGAAAAATAATTGATGTATCATCTTTAGGAGTTGATGGCATTGATGCGAGTGCTGCCGCCGGATCTGGAGATTCTACTGCCACTGGCGGAACCTCTAGCACCGTATCTGGAGGCTCTAGTTCTACCTCTTCTGGCTCTGGTACCGCAACTGGAAGCTCTAACTCTTATGGCTCTGGCACCGCAACTGGAGGCTCTACCGCCACTAGCTCTGACACCGCATCTGGAGGTAGTACCGCCACTGGCTCTGGCACCGCAACTGGAGGCTCTACCGTCACTGGCTCTGGCACCGCAACTGGAGGCTCTTCCGAGACTGGCTCTGTAAGTGGAAGTTATGGCAGTGGAGGAGGAAGCACCCAGTCATCTACCAATGGTGGAAGTCAAACTAGCAGTTGCACCACAAGTAAGTGTTCTAATGGTGGTGGAAGCTCCTTTAAAGGCTCTATGAACTTTAAAGGCCAGGCATCATCCCAGTCTCAACACAAATCATCCCAATCCCAACAAGGATCATCCCAACAAAGCGCATCCTTTGATGGCTCCAGCTAGAAAAGGGCCGACCTAGCATATATATATATAAACGTATTAATATTTTACTTAAATAAGACGACGGCCCTGCTTACATATTAAAGCAGCGAGCTGTAGAATGCTTGGCTCTATATATAAGCCTGTTTTTGATAATATGATAAGTGTTTTTTATTAACAATATATTTCTGTAGTTTCCCCATGCATTCAACAGACAACAATTAACCTTCTCCCTGCTCTTTGATTTGATCAAATGTGCTTTTTATTGACTGTTCGATTGTGATGTTTACCTCTCTGTGTGTTATTTATCTCTGAGTTTCTTCGGATTCCATTAAAAATTTACAGTGACAAGAATGAAAGTTGCGTAAACACATATCTTATAGGAGTATAAAGACAAACGTGTCTACATTCAATCTTCGCTCCTAAAAGAAAATGTGTTTATCAGTGGTATACGCTCTTATGGTATTTCCCCATTCGTCAAAGCTACTAAATAACTTTACTCTACTAATTGACCAAAATGATTTAGTCCTAAACCGGTGGTTCTTGGAGAATATGGTTTCTTTTTGGTGAATCATTATAAACCGCCAATAAAAACTAAAATAGGCTCTAAAAGTTATAGCTTTTACAAAAAACATTTCTAGCCAAATAATAAAAGTATTCAAAAGCCCAAGACGCACATGCAGATCTTACTCAAAAAAAGAAGCTCACAACTCTGAAAACAGGACACGTAAATTAAGTTCGGGACACGTGTTCAACCCCTACGAGCTGCTGATCGATTCTCATCTTGAAATTGTAATAAATTTAGAGATTTTGGGTTCAATATTTTGTGGCCTCAAACGATCACGGAAAGAATATACAGTATATATATTTTTCTTTCACAGAATTATTCTTTACATTAACATAAGTGGTTACCAAAATAAAAATATTTTCTCCTCAGCAAAACTTAATAATCTTCGATCAATTATAATTATCAATTCCCTATAAAATATTGATATATATATATATATATATATATATATATATATGTTAGTTAAAATTTAACATGATCACATGATCGATCTTGGGTGTTGAATGTTATAATTGCATGCAGTTCTCGATTTGGGGTTAATGTTGACGTTTTCTTCCTTTTAGTACTAAAAGACCCGGATTGGATTTTTGGGATCCAACAAATAGTTGAGTTGTGGTGGTGGTGTTAGTGGAAAAACATCGTTTTTGCAAGAATTGTGTGAACATCAAGGAAGCAATTCAACCATTGAGGACTAACAAAACATAACCCTCTGATGACATAGATTCAGTGCTTCTGAATAATTTAGTCTAGAGGAGAGAAGTGCGGAAGACATCTCTTTTCGGCAAATAGACGACACGATTCCTGAATCATCAACATTCTCACGACTACGTCTAAGATGAAAAATAGGAGTTGTCCTTTGGAAGGCTTTATTACGCTCAATGCAAAAAAAGAAAGAGAAATATAAGAATAGACCATGTGACTAGCCAAATACGGGAGAAGGAAAATAAGGTCAAGTTCTAGGCTTAGGTCCAAAGGCCAATATGCCTGATGACGAGCCCAAAATAGGATTTAAGATGTAAAAATGATTCTTTCGGATGTGTTAAATATCTCCAAAGGTGAATGCGGCCGAAAGAAACTAATACTCGAACGAGAATTTTGACAAAAGAATGAAAGAAATAGATGTCTTTGTGAATCCTTGTGAGTGTTTGTTTATGTGTGTGAGTATGTGTTCAAACAAGACTTTTATCTCTCTCGTTATTTATGCTCCTTCACTAGATGTAGTGAAATAGTATTTATAGGAACTATTTACATAGTTAGGGCATCTCCAACCCCACTCCAAATCCTACACCAAACTTCATTTTGGAGTAAAATCTCCTCCAACCCCACTCCATTTTTAACACCAAAATGGTGTAATCCCATTTTTTACACCAAATATGGAGTAATCTCATTTTTCACTCCATTTTGGAGTGGAACTTTTTAATTTATAAAGTAGTCCTTCAAGTTTTAAATGATTTAATTTAAAGAGTTATAATAATTTTTTTGACAAACAAAATTTAAAAATCTTATAATATTTTTTTTAATAGAAAATATAATGACATAAACTCATAATATTTTTAAAAATACATGAAAAGACTGAAATTAAAAATAACATAGCATAAATTTAACACAACAACGATTTGTGACTTAATAAGTTAATAATCCGGTAAATCACTTCCGGATCCACCAAAATCACTAAAATATTGTCCAAATGAAGGATTGAGGCGGATCTTGTTGACATTGTTGTCTGTTCGGCCCTTTTGGTAAATTCTTTGTTCACTCCCAACATATATAAGTTTTGGATTCGATTCATCAGCAAGTCTTGGAAAAAAATTTGTTTTCTTCCTTAAATTCTTTCAAGGCGTAGTTCTTACTTTGAATCTCCAAATGGTGTTGTCTTTGTGCATTTGACTTCTTTAACTGCTCCAAAAGTAGCTTATTTCCTTCTTCCAAACTGTTGATAACAATGATGTTCCATCATCAATTTTTCTTTTCATTTTAGATTTTTATCCCACTTGGTCTGAGAGGATATCCGCCAATAATCTCATCATCATCTATATTCGAGAAAATGAAGACAAACCTGGAGATGTTTGTACCGAATCATGGTTAGAATTTTCCGTCTCTAAAGATGTGTATCCGAAACCACAGATTTGATACATGTTTGTAGAGGTGACACCATCTTGAAACTTTTCAAAATCCTTTATAGTATTCCAAACATGATCGAATTTCCAGCCCTTTTAAAATTTGATCTTCTGCTAACATTATTTTGGCATTGAGTCATACCAATAAAATAAATAAATATTTAAACGAATAAAAATAAATAAATTTACAAATTATATGATAAAACCTCACAATATCATCATTCAAGCACCACTTGACGCCTATTTTCATTGTCTAATGCATGCATAGCTTCGCTTTCTTTGAATTCGAGATTATCTTTTAGAACGCCAATGTCGATTTTTCCCATGGTAAGCTTCCACACGAGCCCGTAACTGATCGGATGACTGATAAGCACCTTTGATTGATCCTGAGAAATATCCATATAAGTTTGACATAAAAATCATCTTCTTCTTGAGTATATCCGTAAGAACGAATAATATTTTTGCTAATTTAAGATAAAGCTAATGAAATGTTTTGTTGTGAATAAGAAAACATATAGTATTTATGAGCTCTATAATTTTTACATTTAATCTTGAAGACACCTAGAAAGACCACTTAAATTTTTTATTAATTTTACCATGCAAAGACTAATGAATTTGACCATTCAAAACCAATGGATTTGAGCAATCACTATCCTCCATGTAATAATAAATTAAAGTGTTGGGAAATAACCCCGATTTCGTGGACCAGACTAATCGGAAGAAATTAGGGAATAAAGCGAATCGAAAATTGATAACAGTTCAAAATGCCTATGCCTCCTGAGCAACTGCAAGACTCGTTTTATTATTATAGAGATTATTACAACGTGTTTATAACATCCGATCCCAAATATTAAACCCCAAAAAAAATATTTTTTCTCTCACAAATATTTTTCTCACTCTCTCTCTCTCACCTCTTCTTTCTCTCACGTTACTCTTCTTTGTTTTCAATTGGGACAAAATTACAGATCAAGCTTGGGTATTTATGATGAGAGTTAGGTTGGTGGTGCCTCCAAAAGATTGAGGATGGGGCCTGTGCCTCCATTCTTCAAGTTTCACCGTCTTTTCCTCCCTTTTTGATAACCAAACTTCTCATCTAGAAGCTTTGACAATCTCCCATTAAGACTGATTTAACTGCTCTTCACACCTGATCTATGCAATGACTCTTTCTCCTCCTTTCGCTATTGGAGGCCAACCGAAGTTGAACAACCGCTTGTCAATCATCACCGACTTCAAGTAGCATCCGCCTGATTGAGCTACCGATCTTCTCAAGTTTCAAAACCATCTTCTAGATGACGGATAAAATGATATCGCTAAGCCAGATATGCTTCGCCTAGAATGGAAAGATGGATTTTTTGCGATGGATAGCATCTTTTGCAATACAAGACATTGTCTTCTGTTTCTTGCCTAATTCCTCCAAAAACTTTGTAGCCACACCATTTCTTTGCTGGCTTACGTAACTGCGACATATTCGGCTTCCGTGGTGGAGAGAACTATCTTCTGCTGAGAAACCCAGCTCACTTACCTCCCAGTGAAAACATACTGTAACTCTTTCTTGTATCAATATTTCCGGCTAAGTCAGCATCCACATAGCCTGTTAATATCGAGTCTCCATCTTTAAAACATAGTGCCTTCTTTGTGGTACCCCGCAAATATCTGAGGATCCATTTGACTGCTTCCCAGTGTTCCTTGGATCATTCATGTACCTCAAACTCCCTTTGTGCAATGTCGTCGGTACAAACCATGGCATACATCAGACTTCCAAYTGCTGAGGCGTACGGAACCTTCTTCATGTTTGTACGYTCCTCCTCCGTCTTTGGTGACTGTTCTTTCGAGAGTCTGAAATGAACACCCAARGGTGTACTCACTRGTTTAGCATCTTGCATGTTGAATCTCGAGAGTACTTTATTGATGTACTCTTCCTGCGATAACATCAAGGTTCTTGACTTTGTATYTCTGCTGATCCTCATTCCAAGAATTTGCTTTGCAGTGCCCAGATCTTTCATTGCAAATTCCTTCGACAGCTTCTGCTTCAAATTATTAATCTCTTGCATGTCTAAACCAGCAACAAGCATGTCGTCCACATACAATAACAGAATAATGAAGCTGCTCTCGAACCTTTTGATGTAGCAACAATGATCTGCTTGACATCTTGTGAAACCGCTGCTACTCATGAAGTTATCAAACTTCTTGTACCACTGCCTGGGAGCTTGTTTTAACCCATACAAGCTCTTCTTCAATTTGCATACCAGGTCTTTCTTTCCTTCATCTATGAAGCCTTCTGGTTGCCTCATATAGATTTCTTCCTCCAAATCACCATGAAGGAATGCTGTCTTTACATCTAACTGCTCAAGATGTAAATTCTCCGCCGCCACAATTTTTAACACTAGCCTGATTGTCGTTAGTTTCACGACTGGAGAAAAAATTTCATTGTAGTCAATACCTTCTTTTTGCTGAAACCCTTTAACAACCAATCTTGCCTTGTAACGTTTATTCCCATCATGTTCTTCTTTGATTCTGTAAACCCACTTGTTATGTAGAGTTTTCTTGTCTGGTGGTAATTCGCATAAGTCCCATGTCTTGTTTGACATAAGCGAGTCCATCTCATCTTCCATGGCAGACTCCCACTTGATTGAATCTTCCACCTCCATAGCTTCATCATAACATTCTGGTTCTCCGTTGTCAGTTAACAACAAATAATGCAAAGAAGGCGAATAACGTTGTGTTGGTTTAGAAGGTCTGGAAGAGCGCCTGAGTTATGGTGTGGATGGCTCTTCATGAGCTGCTTCAGAACTGCTCTCAATAACTTTACGAGAATTTTCCTCGAACTCAACAAATTCCTTCTTTTCAGCTTCGGTATTGCGGCTGTCCGATTCTGCACTTGATCTATCTTTGTACATCACATTCTCGTTGAATATGACGTCTCTGCTTCTGATGATTTTCCGGTTTTCCCAAAACCGGTAGCCGAATTCATCACCACCATATCCAACAAAGGCACATTTGTTGGACTTAGCATCAAGTTTACTTCTTTTCGCAGAATCAATGTGTACGTATGAGATACATCCAAATACTTTCAAGTATGATAGGTTTACCTCTTTTCCGCTCCACACCTCCTCGGGTATTCCACCATCCAAGGGAACTGAGGGCCCACGATTGATCAAGTAAGCTGCAGTGTTAACTGCTTCGGCCCATAACATCTTAGGTAAACCGGCATGTATCCTCATACTTCTGGCACGTTCATTCAGAGTTCTGTTCATGCGCTCTGCTACGCCATTCTGTTGCGGCGTCATGGGAACTGTTTTCTCCATCTTGATCCCGTTACTTGCGCAAAATTCTCTGAATCTTTTGTCCGTATACTCTCCTCCATTGTCAGACCTTAAACGCTTCACTTTCAAACCCGTTTCGTTTTCCACCATGGTCTTCCATTTTCTGAAAGTATCAAAGACTTCTGATTTCTTCTTCAGAAAATAAACCCACACCTTCCTTGTACAATCATCAATGAAGGTGACATAGTACAATGAGCCTACGAGAGATGGAACTGGAGATGGTCCCCACACATCAGTATGAACCAATTCCAACTTTTCTTCCTGGGGTGTCTTGCCGATCTTTGTAAAACTGACCTTCTTTTGTTTTCCAAAGATGCAATCTTCACATAAGTCGACATCTACTTCTTTTAGATCCGGCAACTTTCCCTTTGACATAAGGGTCTTCATCCCTTTCTCGCTCATATGGCCAAGCCTTTGGTGCCACAGGTTTGATTTTTCATCAGCGTCTCCCACTGCAATAGTGTTCTCCTGGTTTGAGGTCATATAGAGAGTACCATTCTTCTTACCACGAGCGATGACGAGTGCTCCTTTGGTAATCCGCCATTTTGTTCGAGAAGGTTGTACGTAACCTTCACTATCAAGTCCTACTGAGATCAAATTCCTTTTAAGGCCAATATGTCTCACCCTTTGCAGCTTCCATGTAGTTTGGTTTGGCAACTTCAATCGGATGTCTCCTTGCCCCGATCTTTAAGGTTTCATCATCTGCTAGATGAACCTTCCCGAAATCACCACTAACGTAGTTCTCCATGATTTTTCTGCATGGGGTGGCATGAAAGGAGGCTCCGAATCCAAGATCCAAGATTCATTGGGCTGTTGGCAGAATCATAGCGTCGCTATATTTTCTGTCACATTCTGATTCAGTGAGCTGACATTTTTTTGGTGCTCGAGTCTTTTTAAAGTGACCCTTCTTGCCGCAATTGTAACAGGTGAAATCTTTCTTCCCAGATCTTGATTTTCCCTTTCTTGACACCGATCTGCTACGACTCGAACTTCTTTCTGAAGTTCTCCCTCTAGACTCTGTCTGCAAAGCTGAGGAGCTTGGCGCTTCTCCTGATTCTCTCCGTCGTATTTCCTCATTCAATATGAGGTCCTGAACATCATTGAACTTTAGCTTTGTAGTTCCCGATGAACTACTGAGTGCTGTAACCGTAGCATTCCAGCTGTCCGGCAATGATGATAAGAGAATCAACGCTCGAACTTCATCTTGATTAGTCAACTGAGCTCAACTGGGTTGTGATTGTGTTGAGCTCGTTCAGATGTTGCGCYACCAAAGCTCCTTCTCCCATCCGTAAGTTAAACAACCGTCTCATCAAATGGACTTTGTTTGAGGCTGATGGTTTCTCATACATATTCGAGAGAGTCTTCATAAGATCCGCCGTAGTCTTTTCTTTTGCAATGTTAAATGCAACATTTCGGGACAACGTCAACCGAATGACTCCGAGGGCTTGCCGGTCGAGGAGAGTCCATTCGTCATCCTTCATGCCCTCGGGTTTCTTTCCTAAGAGAGGTAGATAYAGGTTTTTCTGGTACAGACAATCTTCAATCTGCATCTTCCAGAAACCGAAGTCCGCACCATCGAACTTCTCAATTTTCACCTTTCCGTCTTCTGCAGCCATCACTTCGTCTGGTCTTCTACGGATCGTTTATAACTATTTCACGAACTTCCGCGTATTATAACGYCTTTATCGACAAACCGAAGCTGCCGACAAAATTTTCACTATTCACATGAATAGTACTTTCCGGTATGAATAGTACTTTCTGATATGAATAGTAACCACCGTGAACAGTACCCACCGTGAGCAATACCACCGTGGACTAACCGCTGTGAATAGTACCCATCATGAATAGTAACCACCGTCGGAATAGTAATCCAAGCTCTGATACCAGTTGTTGGGAAATAACCCCGGTATTTCCCGCAGACCAGACTAATCGGAAGCGAAATTAGAAGCGGAATAAAGCGACACCGAAAATTGATAACGGAGTTCGGCAAAATGCCTACGTCTCTGGAGCCGCTGCAAGACTCGTTTTTATTAAAGAGAGAATATTACAACGTGTTTATAACACCCGTATTTATAACATCCGATCCCAAATAATTAAACCCCAAAAAAATATTTTTTCTCTCACAAATATTTTTTCTCACTTCTCTCTCTCACCTCTCTTCTTTCTCTCTCTCACGTTAGTCTTCTTTGTTTTCAATTTGGGATGCAAAATTATGAGATCAAGCTTGGGTATTTATATGATGAGAGTTGGGTTGGTGGTGCCCTCCAAAATTGACGAGGATGGGGTTGGTGGTGCCTCCAATTTCTTCAAGTTTGGCACCGTCCTTCCTCCCTTTTTTGACAACTGAAACTTCTCATCTAGAAGCTTTGACTAACATAAAGTTGATAACCAGTTCAACATCATAATTCGATTTGTATGATCTCATATTTCAATCAAAATTATTTAAATGTGAAAACAATGGCTTTGACCATGCAAAGACGTCTTGAAATTTGATTTGACCATGCAAAGATGTCTTGAAATTTGACCATGCAAAGACGACCAATGAAAATGACCATGCAAAAAACAATGAATAACCATGCAAAGACTACTGAAATTTGACAAGTTGCTTTGGTAATGGAAGTTGAGTCTAATTAAATTAAAAAAAATGTAAAATAAAGTACACTTCAATGTCCTCACATCTAATCACATTTCTATAAATACCATTTCGATCGAGCGTTAGTCACCACAATCCAAAAAATCTATTACTTTAGTCATCTTTCATTTTCTCTATCAAAATGAATTTTAATTTCAAAAGTCTTTTACTTTCTCATTCTTCATCATCCTCTTCAGATCATGATGAAAATGCTGAAATGATCGATAATTTGGATCATGAAGAAGAAGCGATAAATCTTGCTATCGCTAATAACACTACCATGCAATATCTTCTCAATCAACAAAACAATCAAGTGATTTATGGTGGCTCAATTCCTRGACGTTCTTTCATCCATCGAGATCGAGAAAGCGCACATTGCAGATTATTCAACGATTACTTCTCAGAGACTCCTGTCTACAGTGATGTTATGTTTCGGAGAAGGTATCGAATGTCCCGTTCCCTATTCCTTCGTATTATTGATGCAGTTGTAAGTCATGACAACTATTTCACGCAACGAAGGGATATAATGGGTCGACTTGGATTATCGCCCCTTCAGAAAGTGACGGCTGTGTTTCGGATGCTAGCATATGGTCTTCCAGCAGATGCTACAGACGAGTACGTAAAGATAGGCGAATCAACGGCAATCGAAAGCATGAAAAGATTTTGTCGAGCCATAGTGAATATATTTTCAGAGCAATACCTACGGTCACCAACATCTAATGACATTTCCAGACTTCTTTACATTGGTGAAAAACGAGGTTTTCCAGGAATGTTGGGTAGCTTAGATTGCATGCATTGGAAGTGGAAAAATTGTCCTACCGCTTGGGCTGGACAATATGCAGGCCGTAGTGGATCACCAACGATAATTCTTGAAGCTGTGGCAGATTATGATCTTTGGATATGGCATGCTTATTTTGGAATGCCAGGCACTAATAATGATATCAATGTGTTAGAATCTTCCCCTCTATTCTCCAATCTTGCTCAAGGTATTGCTCCTCCTGTTCATTATACCATTCAAGGAAAAGAATATAATATGGGTTATTATTTGGCTGATGGTATATATCCAAAATGGTCCACCATAGTGCAAACTATTCACGAGCCATTGGGTGCGAAGAAAAAATATTTTGCTGCACGACAAGAAGCATGTAGGAAAGATGTAGAACGTGCATTCGGAGTTCTCCAATCGCGTTTTGCTATTGTGAAAGGACCGGTTCGTTTTTGGAAAAAAAATGTGTTACATGACATAATGACTACATGTGTGATTTTACATAACATGATAATTGAGGATGAGCGCGATCTCGATGCACCAATTGAAGTCGGAAGAGAAGCTCCACCTCCAGAGGTCGAAATAGTTGAGGACAATAATAGTCGGTTCCAAGATTTTCTTGCTCGATTTAGGGAAATTAAAAATAAAGACGCTCATCTCTCACTTCGAAATGCGTTAATTGATCATCTTTGGGAAAAATATACAAATGGTGATGAATAAATTAAAATCTACTTTGTTTTGTTATTTTATGTGATGTAATGTGGTTTTTCTTATATTATAATGGTTAATTTAAATTAATATCATAATTTATGGAGGTATTAAAAAGAAAAAAAATTGGTGGGTCTATTTGTAAATTTTATAAGTAAAGTGTATTTTTAGCAATTAAAAATAAAGTAGAAAATAAGAATATACTTAAAATATTCTTTTTGGAGTAGAAAATGGAGTTATAGATTGGAGAGAAATCCAACTCCATTATGGAGTTAATCTATTTTGGAGTAAAAAATAGAGTATCACATTGGAGATGCTCTTAGGTGGTAAATGACTGACTCTTGTGTGATTTAGGAGGATAGGAATTAGGACATGACGCTGCTAGCCCTGCTGCAGCCAGATAGCTTATGTGGTGTGTCATATCTGCCGTAAAAGTATGCCTAGCATTATTGAAGTGAGCCCGTCTCTTCTTCTTTTTTTGTTTGGTAATATGAGCCCGTCTCTTCTTATATGAGTGTATTTAATGATGGGATGGCTTTGTGTGGAGCATCATGTACCTTATGAGCATTAAGAGTTCCAAAGGCTATGGCTGCCGGGACTGGGTTGGAAGAGGTAATACATATCTATTGAGGCCTCCCTGAGAAATGAGCTAGCATTGTTACTTTTGTAGCTTTTTCCACGAATTTGGGTACATGGGTCTCTCTAACCAGTGGGAGAAGTTAAAAAAAAAAATGTAAAATTAATTTATCAACAGAAAAAAATTACGAAGTTTGTTCTTGAATTTGAGCAATGAGACTTGGAAAAACTGAAAAAGATAGAGAGATAAAACGATCTAAAAATCAACTAGTTGTAGTCCGAAGGTAATGCAATCGATCTAAGAGGGATCCATATTTGATGTTGCTATGGTAGTTCAGCTCTGGAATGCGATCACGAATTGTGTAAGTACATGTTTTCCCACCTCAACTCTTTAATTATGAAAATATTTCAATATTCATTTTCTATTATTAGATTTTTTTTTTCATAAGCCAATCAATTAGTTTATCTGGTGAAAGTGAATTAGTTTATTTTAAATTAAAAATATGAGTTAACTAGGGAAATTTAGCTAAACCTTATACTTACATATAGATATTAAAATTTATTGAATAAAAAATAAACCATATATTTCAAACAAAAAACTAGAATATAATCTAAATATGCCAATATTATAAATCTTTACGGGTGTGACTCGTAATTTTTTGAGGAATAACTTGGAGTATAAAAGAGTAATCTAGAGGAAAGAGAAAAATTTGACTAGAGACGAAAAAGTAATATTTTATAAAGTAATAAATTTTGTGAAAAATTAGATAACTTTTAAATCGCTTAAATATGTTCTTTATGTGTGAAGTTGACACAATATTCTAGTTAAAAACTTATTTTTTGAAATGTAAAATTTATTTATCAACAAAAGAAAAATTACAAAGTTTGGTCGTGGATTTGAGCAATGAGACTTGAAAAAGATTAAAAAGAAGAGAGATAAAGCGAGCTAAAGATCAACTAGTTGCAGACTTGCAGTTTAGAGGTAATGTCATCAGTGTAAGAGGGATCCATATTTCAATCAATTAGTTTATTTGGTGAAAGTGAATTACTTTATTTTAAATTAAAAATATGAGTTTAAAGGGAAATTTAGCTAAAACTTATATATACATATAGATATCAAAATTTATAGAATAAAAAATATAAACCATATAATTCTAAAACAAATCTAGAATATAATCTAAATACACCAATATTATAAATCTTTACGGGTGTGACTAATATTCTTTTAAGTAATATATTTAGAGAATAAGAGAGTAATCTAGAAAAAAAAGAGAAAAATTATAATAAAAGAAAGTTTACTCTAAATTTTTTAAATGGGAAAGTTTTCACATTTTTCACTAAAAGTAGAGGAAACGGATAACCAAATAGTTTCTTCAACTGAAAATAACTGTTCTTGACTGAAATAAATAATAGAGTAAACCAGAGTATTTTTTTTTCACTCTATTTTTCTCTCTCTCTAACAATGCTTTCCAATAAGACCTTACACGAAATTTGACTCATATATGACATTTAGGATTTTTAGTTCTAGTGGACAAAGGTTCATAGAAAAATATATTTTTCTCTGCTTTCTGAAAACAGAAATATATTTTATTTTATTTTGTTAAACTACGGAGAAATAATATTAGGTGGCTATGTTTTTAATTGAGTTAATTCATGGATTATTGTTACACTAAAGTTGGGTTTAGAATTCTAACGGAAACCAAATTATCGAGTATTTGGGCTTTTCTTGTGGCATGTACTAGGACTTTTTCTTTTCTCATGTACTTGGACTTTCTTTGCTTCATGTAGTTAAATTAATTTTGTATTGTGTCAAGAGTTATTTTATGCCGAGGTCCTTATAATAAATCATCAATACATATAACAAATTTTAAAAAATTATAGGGGTGTCGGCTGACAACCCTCCTCATACGATGTGTCTCCGCCCCCAAATATAACGATGTCCTAGTTGCATATCAGAAAATTACGAATACAAATATAATCAAATAAAGTTATTGTAAACCCATTTGAGATTTGAAAATTATTTATCATTTATCGAATTGACCAAGGGTAATTACTAAGTGAATAGAATATAACGATATTTTTCAGAATATTAAATTAAGGTTAATCTTATAAAATATATTAGCAGATTAAGATTCAATTTTAATGGATAAATAATTGATAAAATATTCGTGGGAGTGACACAAGAAAAGAAAAAGATAAAAAAAAATTCCCAATTAATATATAGTATATGAATAAACCCAGCGATGTATCATGTAATGTTGTATCTAGTACACTCGGAAAGATTAGTACGTTCCGGAATTTTATGTTACATATATTAGTATTTATATGAAGGTGATTTCTGATTAGCCATCATGATTCATGAGTAATGACGACGGCATGGAAATTGGAAAGTATCTGAATTAAATTTAACAGCTAAAACTATATAATAATCTAATAAATAAACTTCACTTCTAACCTTTTTTGTCAAACTCTACTGCTATATCTAAAATAATATCAAACCATTTCATTTAAAAAGAGATAGCTAACAACCATTAAACAATACTAGAAAATTCAGGTTATTAAAATGGCTAAATGATCCTAAGTGGATTAAGATAAGTTTCATAAAAAAAGGTTTAGTGGAGGCCATCTAATTCTTGTCTCGAAACGGCAACACAAAACAAGACAGGAGACCAACATTACCATCCATGAAGCCACTTAGTAACCCACTCCTCTCTTTTTTCTTCCCTCCAGATTCCCCATTTTAGGTAATATTTGCGACTACATATTATTATTTTTTGTCTCCATTCATATCTTACACTTAATTTGATGTATAAGGCTTACCATTAACTATATATTTGTTGGCCCTGAAAGTATTGTTCTCTAATAATTGATCAAATAATAATGTCTTTTTTTTTGGTAAAGAAATAATAATAATGTCTTTACATGTCCGAAGTTTGTGGCGTAATTATTTATATTACCGTTGTAATTTTGTTATAAGCCGGATTAATATCCAAAATTATACTTATATGAATTTTACACAGAAAAAAAATATATTTATATAAAAAATATATGAAGTTAATGTGTCAGTCCTATGTAATATATATTGGAAGGTAACATATATAACTCTGAAAAAAAGCAAAAAAAATGCTCTGAACAGTATTTGTTAACCATTTTATTTCTAGTTTCTATTTTAGCTATAGGTTAACAACTTGTATTTAAGCATTAAAAATTTATATACAACTTCTTATCAGAAATGATTTATACAACTTTATTGGCATTAAGAATAAGATCACATTGAATAGTCGACTTTGTGCTGAGTCAAACTACACATTTTCTATATCAGAGGCCAAAATTGAGGGGGAGGAATTTATATATTTATAATTTGTTGTCGTTTTCGTATATCTGCATACATATATTTGGAGAGTACTACACATATATGCATTAATCCTGAAATTGAGGCTAAGATTTGGACTTACATCTATGTTTGATAGCAATTTGAAACATTCGACAAAATTAGTGGAAATTGATTTTGCTTTTAAAAGTTTTATCTCATGTTTACTTTTTTTCGTAAACGTCTATTTCTCTTTGTTACTTAGTCCGTGGCTTTGTGATCTATAGTTTATTTCTCTTTAAATATCAATATATGAAATTAACAGCGGACATGTGTGTGACTGAATGAAGGATCCCTTCTACATAACGAATCTGTGTACATCTAAACAGTATATGGTCATAGAATATGATTATTTTTTAGAAAATTCATGTTTACCAACTTTTTTTTATTTATCAAATACTAATATGTATAAAATCTTTCAAACATTATTTAAGAAATAAGTTTGTACCGGAGTTCGACAGGGTCCCCACTGATTTGGCCAGACAACGGAATTCTCTGCTTGAAAATTAACGTGAAAAACTGAAAATTCGAAAATATTTTTAATGAGAAATCTACGAATTTTGATTTCGATTTTTTAATAAGGATATAATGATAAAATCATGTTGATTTGATATAGAATACGGATTTTTTGCTTTTTTATATTTTAAAATTTGCAGATAAAGTCTAAATTTTTCAGCGAATATTTACATCTGAAGAAATTCTAATTTAAAAAATTGAAAACTTCGGAAGATAATTATGACGGTTTGCCCTAGACATTAAGGTATAAATATTGAACCTCGACCCTACCATTATGATTCAGATTCGTTAGGCCATATAACCGCTAAATAAATAATTTCAAGTTGTTGGTTTTTGTATTGTTTTGGTTCCTCTGAATCGAATTTTTTATCAGTTGTTATATATTTTTTTTCTGTCGAGATGATATTGATTTCATGATTTATTTTTTCGTGAGTTCTTATTTTAGTGTCAATATCAATATTGTTTTGTTGATTTTAAATCGTTTGATTTGTGTTTTAGGTTTACCGAACGTGGGAGTTTCGATCCAAAATCATGGTTGTTCCTGTTGTGTCTGAGAAAGAATCAATGGAGAGAATTAGAGAAATCGAGATTGAACGAACGAGTGAATAAAGTAAAAAAAACGAGGTATTATTAGTAGTCATGCTTTTTTAATATGTGATCTTTATGTTTTTATCTTATTTTATTTGGACTCAAAGTTGGGGCTCGCCGAGTGGAGTTTTGATTTAAACCAGTTTAGATTGGGGTCGTTGCTGGCTTGGAGTTGTTCCTTGGTCTGTTTAAGTTGCAGTTTAGTTTTCATATTCAACTAAATCTTTTTTTGGTTTTGCTTTTAATATGAGTATTTTACACTCCCATTTGGAGTTTGTTGGTACTTCTCTATCTTACTAAATTTCCGGACTTTTATACACTGTGATGCAAAATAACACAATTAATCTCAGCGCTAATGATTAGTACAATTATATTGTAATGATATTTGCATGATCTAAAATTCAGTGAACATGCAAACTATAGACGTTTACAAACATTCATATCTTACACTTAGTTTGATGTATAAGGCTTACCATTAACTTTATATTTGTTGGCCCTGAAAGTATTGTTCTCTAATAATTGATCAAATAATAATGTCTTTTTTTTTTGGTAAAGAAATAATAATAATGTCTTTACATGTCCGAAGTTTGTGGCGTAATTATTTATTTTACCGTTGTAATTTTGTTATAAGCCGGATTAATATCCAAAAGTTTAAGATATGAATGTTATTAACTCATCTAAGGGGATGGTAGTTTGTTATATTATCTAGAAAAGTTAATTTTATTAACTAGGAAATTAATTATATCCAAACAGAACACTTTTGACATTACGGACCTCCTTCCACTACAAGAAAATTCGCGTTTTGCGACTGACATATTAGTAGGGATATAGTCGCACATTTGATATGAACGATTTTCATGCGACTAATGACGGAAGTCGCTTATCGCGCGTCGCAAAGTGGCGGAAGTCGCAAAGTGGCAGAAGTCGCAAAGAGGTCCCATTTAGCGACCTTACCTGCGACCAACAAACAGAGTCGCAAAAAAAGGACTTTGTTGCGACTACCATGTAACTAATATGAAACAAAAAATATAAGTCTCAAGTGGCATAGTAACTGCCACTTATTAAATCAAACCTAAGTATCATTTTTCTAATTTTTAATCATTCAAACCATATATTACTTATAAATATCATGTTCTCCGTCATGTTTGAATTGTACGTCGAGTTGCAAGTTTGGAATTTTACTTTATTGTTTTTGTTTATCTATAGTGGGAAGATCAAGAAAACACTGTTTTGTTATTAGTTAGCTTTCGTTCAAAATAACCTACCTAAAAACTATCTTATAAGGCATTTAGGTTATGCCAATAGTCAACCACAAGAATCTACTTGAACTACACAAGACATTAATATGTTTATGCTGAATCCCTGAATCTATCTATACAAATAATTTCAAATGCGTGTGTCCATTGTTTCACTTATGGATCTTTATAATTGCCATGTATTTTTTTAAAGCAGTAACCAGAGTATAGTTCTCATACCTTGGATTTTAGATAAAATAAGGATTCTGACAAAATCTAAAATAAAATCAATGGGTCAGATTGGTAATACAAAGCAGTACAAATTTTTTAGTGGATAAAAGAAATGGTAAAAACTACAAATATACTTCATTTGTTTCACAATTTAAGATGTTTTAGCAAAAAAAAAATGTTTCAAAATATAAGAGTTTCACATTTATTAATACATTAATTGTCATATTATGTCTATTTTACCTTTGGTCAAAAAATACTTAAATCCATTAGTTTATGTTTTTATTTTAACGAAGAGACATAATTAAGGTTAAAATAGATATTTCATTTGATTATTTAAATATTGTGCAAAAAAATTAAAACTTTTATATTGTGAAACAGAGAGATTTGTTAAAAATGGTAAAAAATAGAAGTACATTAAAACGGTACCAAAAAACTAAAAGTATTGCTTTTAATATCGTTTTTAATAAAGCTTTTAAATATTGCTTTTAATATCACTTTCAATAAAGCTTTTATGATTAGTTATTAGAAATGTACTAGTAATATACCACGTACGTACATGATTATCAATTAAATCCAATAATAGCAACTTCAGTAAGGAATGATAATAGACATTTCCGGCTTAATGCGATCCCAAGTCAACAAAGCTAATTGTATATTTTTCTAAGCTTGTAACAATATAAATTTCAAACTTTCATCAATTTTTAACAAATCCAATTTCATTTAACAATAAAAATGAAAAATTGAGCATATCTAAATCCAAATAAAAAAGAAGCAAAAGTAAAAAATCACATTAAAAAAATAATAGAATACTCCAAGTCTACATAATGTACTCAATAGATGGAGCTGCATTAGCGTCTTTAGAATCACTATCACCAACAATGTCTAAATTTTATAAACTATATCATAAATTACAATAAACTATATATAACATTATCACCAACAACGTATAAATTTGATAAACTATATAATAATTACTATGATATATATATATAGAAGGATTTTAAGAAATTAATATGATGTAAATGTTATTGTTATATGGATTAAAATCATTTTAAAATTTTGGCTAGACATAAGTGGCACTTGTAATGCGTTCCATCTAATCCAGACTGGTCAGAAACTCTTCTTTGTATGATGCAGTCACCTTCATCTTTCTCTGGCTATCATTTTAAAAAACGATACGATATGTGTGAGGAAGATATCAGCATATTCGTCTCCAACCAACCATCTAATATGTGTGATCGCAAAGGCGATTGGAAAAAAGGTAAGCGTTTTGCGATGCAAAGATGCTCATAGGCTGAGGATCCTACTTCAACGTTTGTTTCAACCTCGTAGGAAGATATAGATCACTATCTGTTTTATCAAAATTCTTTTCATTCTTTCATTTGAAGCTTGTAAATAGAAGTTCTTTAATTTTTTATCAATAAATTTCACATTTCATAAAAAAGAAAAATAGGTCGGATTCTGACCGAATATCCAGATCAAGGACTGAATTGTGGGTGAACTGTGAACATAGTTTAGGTCAATGAGTCAATCAAGTCGAACATGGATGGACCGTCGGATGATTAAACTGAATCAATTGTAAGGATGAGGGCCAAAATCGATCATTTCCGTCAGCTTTGCGGCGGCGAACGGTTGTGGATAATTAAAAATATTATTCTTTTTTATTTACAATAATAACAAAAATTTAAACAAAAATCTCTTTTATCAACTATTATCATTTCAAATTCTTAAATAATTTATATATACATATATTCATATAAACTAAACAAAATATATTTTTATAAATATTAAAAGTATTTCTTGTATATAAGAAAATTTTCAAACCTCTCAAATATATATTTTTACTTAGTTATTCTATTATATATTTTAAAAAATAATTTTATTATAATAATACAGATTTTGGTTTGTTCATATAAATTATATATATCACACTTATTTTTGGTAGGATTTTATGTAAAACCGCCACTACAAGATTACAAGGGTATTTTGACGGACTATTCCGTCGGAATTCCGTCGGAAAAGGCGTGTTTCGGCGAATTCCGAGCGAATATTATCGTTACGAGTCCTTGTGATCGAAAATCGAGCAGTTCCAGCGGATAGCGATGCCAGAAGCGTGTCTGAAAACTCCGGCGAACTTCCGAAGCGGTCGTTCGGCATTTCGACGAAGCTGTTCCGGCATTTCGACAGAACTGTCGGCGTTTCCGACAGAAGCTGTTCACGGGTTTCAAAGAACTGTTCGGCAGTTTCGGCTTAAGAAGCAGTTCAAGCTGTGACGTTTCCGACAGCTGTTCGGCCATTTCAGAAGCTGTTCCAATTTCGCGGAATGTTTATGTACTTTTGTTTTTTTTAATTTTTATTAAATGAATAATTATTATTATTATAATAATAATAATTAAATAAATAAATAAAATTATTTAAAATAAAATTATAAATTTTCATAATTAAATTTATTAAAAATTAAAAAATAATCCATAACACAAAATATTTTAATGTTTAAAAAAAAAAAACTTTAAACGTTATCGAATCGTCGGATGGAAAGAGATGAGGAAAGGCGGCCTTCATGATCTCTTCAAGAGCTGAGGCTGGGTTGAGGTGAGGCGGTCAGGTGGGCGTGTATGCGGACTTAAGGTGTTCGACTTCCGCATCACGTTCTTTCACCCGTTGGGTGAGCCTGGATCTCGTCTGCTGAGGAATGGAAGAAGGCGATTCTGGGTGAAGTCCGCTTTAACCCGAGATCGCCCTTTGACTTTCGAGTTTCTATGAAAATAAAACATCAACATAAAGTTAGTAATAAAATTTTGAAAAATAATAATTGAAAATAATTAGACACTTACATTGAGGACAATTTCGTTGATCTCGGGCTTTCGTTCGGCGGGCGACCATCGAGTGAGCTGAGGAGTCCTTCATTCGTCCACCCTTCTTCTTCACGTCTCAGCGACCCACGCGTCGTTATCCTGGATCACACCAATTTTTTTGTTGGTGTGCCTGCCTTCCGATCACGAGGTAGTCGAGATGCACTTCTCTTTGTGCACTGCAAATATTGTTAAGTAAATAATAATAAACCAAAATAACTAATTATAAAAATTCTTAATTAAACTAACCATTTCCATTGCTTCTGTTGAGCGGTCTTCGACCGCCGTTGTGAATGTACATCCCCTTCCCTCCTCGGTCTCGGTTCTTCGTGTTTGTCTCGGAGGCTTTTTCGTGTTTGGGTTGCTCAGTGTTAGCCACGCGGATTTCGTCGAGGTCATAGGCAGCATCTCCTTGCCGAGCAGCCAGTTCTGCTTCCACTCGTACATGTGGTTCGGTATGAGCATACAACATGCTTCGTTGCGAGTCTTGATTAAATGGGAAGGGTCCCACGTGAAGTCTTCTACATTATAAAAAATAATAATGTTAGTATTTGGAATTAAAATTGACAAAATAAACTAAAAAAAACAAATAAAATAATTTGTTACCGCCAAAACTCATTGCCGCAGCGTCCTTCTCGACTCGCATGTCCTTGACCTCAGTGCGGTTTCTCCAACATGTTGTGGAGCATCCAAGATCGCCTTTGTGATCTCAGGCGACAACTTAAACCTGAAAAAAAAATAAATAAATAAATCCGTTTGATTCGAATAAAAATCTTTAAAAATTGAGATAACAATGAAATTCACTCAGTCTTCATAGCGGATCGAGACGGATCAATGACGGTTGTGGACTAGTTCCTCGATACTAATGCGGCTCAGCTGGATTGCTCGGACTCAGGATTTGAGTTTCGAGCTCGTTCCGGCGTGGAGGCAGTACTCAGAGCGGCCTTGAGCCACCGCCCAACTGTAGCACGTCCTCGTAACTCCTGCGGGAAAAGCAATAAAATAGTTAGTACGAACGAAATTTTGTAAATTTGGAAAATTTCAAAATTTTCTAAAATCCCGAAAATATAAATTATTAAATTTCTAATAAACTTATAATAATATAAAAAATGAAAAAACTTCCACAACTCAAAAAACGTTTTAACAAACCTATAAATAACTAAATCCAAAATTATAAATTACAAAAATGTTTTTAATTAGTAATAAATTCAAAAAAATTCTATTATAATTTTCTAAAACCCAAAAATATATAAAAAAGTTTTTTCACTTCTAAAAATTTACAAAAAATGTGTTTTCCAATTCTAAAAATATATAAAAACGCTTTTTATAAAGTTTTAATAATATTATAATTCTATTGCTATAATAACTAAATCTAAAATTGGAAATTACTAAAACATTTAAATTTTATTATAATATTTTTAAAAAACGTTTTAATTAGTACTTAAATTAATAAAAAAATCAATTATAATTTATAAACGTTTTAATTAGTAGTTATAATTTTTCATATATCAATTATAATATTGAAAATTATAAATTACAAAAAATTATTTAATTAATAATAAATTATGAAAAAATCTATTATAATTATCAAAATTCCCTACAATATACAAAAATGTTTTTCTAATTCTCCGAAAATTATTAAAATGTTTTTAATTAATTATACAAAACAATTTTTCATAAACCTTTTTTTTATAGTTTTAATAATATTTTTTTTAAAAGTAAAAAAAACCTAAATCACAAAAAATTTCAAAAATATAAAATACTAAATTATAAAACCTAAATCACAAGATTTCTAAATTAAATCCACAATTATATCACAAATACAAAATCTAAATCACAAATTCTAAATCCTAAAACAAAATAATAAACCCTAAATCCTAATTCCAAATTCCAAATACCTAATTCTAAAATCGTAAACCTAAATCCTACACCTAAATCCAAATTACAACATCCTAATTCTAAAATCAATTCCAAAATCAATTCCAAAATCACAAAAACAAAATCAAAAAACAAAATCAAAATCAAAATCAAAATACAAAATCAAAATCTTACATATTGGAGGAGGAGAGGAGACGCCGGCCGTGGAGGAGAGGAGGAGAGGTTCGCCGCCAGAGGAGGAGAGGTTCGCCGCCGGAGGAGGAGAGGAGGAGACGCCGCGGTTCGCCGGAGGAAAGAAGAGAGGAGTCGGCGGAGGAGGAGGATGAGAGGAGACGCCGAGGGAGGAGGAGAGGAGAAGRAGGAGAGGGTCGCCGCGCCGGAGGAAGAGGAGAGGAGGGTTCGCCGGAAAAGAGGAGAGAGAGAGATAAGAGAGAAATGAGAAAGGAAGGTCGTGGTGGCCGATATATCGGGATTTCCGACGGACATATCCGTCGGAAATCCGTCGGAAATCGATAATTTTGGCGGCACATTTTACCGTGTCTCCGAAACCCTAAAAATTTTAGACTCCGTCAGAAATCCGTGGGAAAATTCCGACGGAAATGGATTCTCTGCATGCGTTGTCATTGGTCAGTAAAAAAATGTTATCCGTCGGAAATCCGTCGGAATTTTCCCACGGATTTCCGACGGAGTCTAAAATTTTTAGGGTTTCGGAGACGCGGTAAAATGTTCCGACGGATTTAGGGTATAATTAGGGTTTAGGGTTTAGGGTTTAAGTTAAACGATTTACTAAACCCTAATGTTCTTGTTTGATTAAAAAAAAAAGAAATACACTATCGGTAAAAGCTTAAAATGAGCGTATATATTATAAAACATCAAATGCTAAACATATAACATAAATCAACTATACCTTATACTATAAGTTATATAAACACTTCCATCAAATTTTTTAAATTCTATATAACACATTAATTTTGAAATATTACAAGTTCAAACTACTGTATATACATCATACATATGTTTGTAACCTTTTTCTTTTAAAAAAAAATGTATACCCTAAACCCTAAACCACATTTATAAACGTCGTCGAATACGTTTAACATTTCCACGATTTATGAATGGAAAATAAATATTTTTTAAAAACGCTGTGCGTACCCGTCGAAAATCCGTAGGAAAAGCTCCGACGGATTTCCGACGGATTTGGAAATAAATATTTTTTAAAATCGCTGTGCGTATCCGTCGGAAATCCGTAGGAACTTTCCTACGGATTTCCGACGGATGCGCCCTTAGAATTTAGAAAAATGTTTAAAATTACACAAAAATGTGTTTTCCAATTCTAAAGATTTTATATAGTTTTAATAATATTTATAAAAAAACGTTTTAACAAACCTATAAATAACAAAATCTAAAATTGTAAATGACTAAAACGTTTTATTTTTATTATAATATTTATAAATTTTGAAAAAATCAATTATAATTATCAAAATGTTTATTTCACGATCATTTTGTACCAATAGCAATAGAATATGGTCTTGTTTATAATTGTCATTTATTTTACTCTTAATTTGAACCCCATAACAAATATCTATTACAAGTACAAGTACATATTTTTCAATTCAAAGTTTTTAAAACTACTCTGAATCATCCGATGATAAGTAATCTGATTCTCCTGAATCGAAGTTTCCTCAATTCATCCAACTACCTCTGAATCCTCAAATACCCTATCGTCCGTGTGTACGGTGAAATCAACAACAAGGTCCACCTCAAGGAATGTTCGATTGAACCCAAACCTACAAAGCTTTGTTGAGGGGTTCATGTTCGAGATCCTATCACCCTACCTCTCTGGGTTTATCGATGTCACTGAACCACTGGTCTTGCTTGTTTGTCACCCGAGGATAGGAATATAACAAACCTATACAGTGTAATAAAGTAATATAAATTTTTACCCCAGGAATGCAGAAATACTAAATTAAAAATTAACGTAAAAGAAAAACTCAGTCTACTTGTGAAGCAAGTACGAATGGATCGTGAGTCGAGCCTTCCTCATGTCATGTAACACCAAATTGATCGTGTCGCACACCACTTCCTACTAATGGGTCGTCAGTCGCATAAAATGCTACGCATCTCAAACCGAGCATTCGGTATGAACATCAAAATCTCACTGCACACCATAGATATAAGATCACCTGACCGAGAAGATACACCGTAATGAAGTTGTCACACTCCTATCTTCCCGAAGAATCTTAAACGCATAGCCACGTGCTATACATCACATGTGATCAGAGCAAGTGGAAAACGCACAATTTCTTCTAACCACGTGGGAAATCTTTGTCCGTTAGCCATCTCAGCCGTGACTGCATTTAATAAAATATAAACTTAGTAAAATAAATCATTCATTATATGTGATAGCTACATACAAGGCACTTAAAACACTTACATAATCTTAACCAACGTCCGAACTCTCCTGTTTGAGTTCCAATAGCTCATCCTCTGCTTTATCCGGATATGCAAAACGTTGATATGCCATATAAACCCTATGATATTAAAGCGATCATCACGTTAACATATATATAATCAAAGACCCATAAGGAAAATAAATCGCTCAATATTATACCTCTCATATTCTTCAATGCCGCAGTTTGAAGAATATACATGTGCAAATGATTTCGCCTCGTGCTGAAAGTCTCCGCTTACCTTTTCCACTAAGTCGCCCAATCTCTAAGAATATATGAGGAACATCAACCGGATAATGTGGTAAGACGCTCCGTCATCATGTCGAGCTTCTACTCTTCGCTTTCACTTGTGATGGAAAGTAGAACTCCGCAAAATGTGACGCTTCTTCGATGCTCAGGCGTAGAACCCTCCACTTTGCTCAAATTTTTACCTTCTTCTTTAGATGAAACATATACCGCTCAAAAGGATACATCCAACGGTATCTGAACCGGCCCCCAAGCTCGCTCGAGGAGATGAATTGTTAGATGTTCCATAACATCAAAGAAAAGGCGGAAATATCTTCTCCAAATTGCAAAGGACGACGGGTATATTATTCGCTAGGTTCATGATACCGTCAAGAGACCAAGAAATATCTCAAAAAGGCACAATACCGCATAATATGCATAAGAAATTAATAAATTAATTATTACTTTAGTATTGTATAAAGTATTTACAAATAAATTTAATGATGTATACCCGCAATGCTTCGTGGACATTACGTGGTGAAGACATGCAAAGGCAAAAGGAAAGGCGTTGATCACCACATGACAATCGTGACTCTTCATCCCAGTAAACTTTCCTTCTCCATGATCAACGCAGTTCCGGGTTAGATGTATCCGTCCGAAATCTAACACTTTCAGAATCCAATCAAAAAATGCGGCCTTCAAGGTTCATCCAAACGAAAAAGCCGGGACCGGAGGCTTCCCTGCCTGTCACATGAAGTGCTCTACGAGAACAAATGTCCGCAAGTCCAATCTAGACTTCAGATTGTCCTTCGCCTTCGACATCGAGAACGGTGTTCATAATGTTGTCGAAAAATTCTTCTCAATGTGCATGACATCCCAGATTATGCCTCAAAGGTCCTTCCAATAAGGCAAATCCCAGAAAATACTTTCGTGCCAATTATGTAAGTGTTGCCACAACCATCAACAGGATGATGGCCGTTACCACCACAATCAACGGTCCTATCTGCACCAAAATCTCTGAACCGATCCAACAAATATTGTCCATCTAACTCCGGAGGTGGACCATCAATAACTATCATGTTCTTCCTAAACAATGCTACGATATAGGATGATCTCTTGGTAGAATCGCCTATGACAATCAAACCAAGACGCTAACCGCATTTCAATTGGAACGCACTGTGTTATTCGACAAGACGGGCACGATAACCTTCCGTGAGTTGTCCATCCCGAGAAGATGCCATATGCTGGAAAATCGCTAATGGTCCACATAAGCGCCCGCATGACAAAAATTCTGCCGACAAGAAACATCAAACGCCTCAATTCCATGCTCCCTAACATTTTCAGAACTCATAAATCAATGGTTGCAAAAACACATCTAGTGCTCTTCTCATGATCGTCCAGAACGGAATGCTAAGGAACAAGAACTCCGTCGACGCACAAAGATGGCGGCAAATCAGAAGGTGTTAATCGCCACAATGAATATTGTCTACCGTGCTCCCAAAAGGGTTGAAACCATCAGTACATAAGCCGGTATACGCTCAACTCATACGCAAAACTAGGATACAGTGATTGAAAATTTTCCATGCTTTAAGGCCTCGAGGGACGAGCAATTTCTCCATCCATTGATGCTCCTGCATGCCATCTCATTGCTCCCGCTGTCCGCCTCGATTGATATAACCTCTTCAATCTATCTGTTAATGGTAAATACCACATCCGCTTATATGGCACCGACACTCTTCCACCTGCTTCCTTATACCGAGGTTCGCGACAAAACGACATGTCGAACGGCCTCGCCTCTCTCCAGATCAATACTGTCGATGCATACATCTATCATTTGATACGGTAATCCTTCAGCAACAAGTTTCAGATCTCATAGATGATGCCTACGCAAGATTATCTTCTAGCAAAATGTCTTTCACGAAATCAGCGATCAGATCCACGCACTCCTCACTCAAATTGAAACTGCCTTTATACCCATCATCCTACAGCTGATGTAGGGAATGTCCACCTCTACACCCATCATATAAAGGATTTTAGCAGCCTAACATATCAAAGAATTTTCGAAGCTTCGCATTAGTTCTTCCTCTATCTCCATACTCAAGAACCGATGGCATACTTTCACTAATGCATCGCTCACCATCCGAACATGACCTACATTACTTTCTACTTCCATCAGAATTCTACTAAAGCGCTTATCTCCAATATATGTTTACTAAGACTAGACAATTATCAACCATCAGATCATTTTCTCCATGATTATACCAAATTTAACCTCAGCACAAACCTGTGACAATAAAGTGCTGAATATACTATATCACGAATCACGATTCTACATTTACTACAAGGACGAGATTTTACCGGTTTTTTTCGCTTTCAAGCTTTAGCCGTGCTGAATTCTACTGAGACCTTCTTAATTCTTAACTAGGCCGTGTCAGGAATTTGATGAGGCTTGTCCATCCATGGCGAAAATAATTATAAGGATCTGAAGAAGACATTTTTGTAAGGAATTGTAGATTTTTTTTGTGATTGTAAATGAGGGGTGGATATGTTTTTATAAAAATGTGAGCATTTTCGGCTTTCGGATTTCGGAAGCAGTCAAATATTCGTATAACGTATATATTCAAGCGGTAATATTCAAGCGGTCATGTTTATGGCAGCCGTCGGTATTAGTCGGGAAAACCGTCGGAAGAATTCGACGGAATGCTGCGTCGAAATCCTTGGTAACTTTCAAGCGGGTATTTTTATCGAATCAGTCGGAAATAGTCAGTTTGGCGGTTTGATATTTAGGCGTTCAGATTTCTCCGTCTCTTTTCAGGAATCGTCGGAAAATTAGGCCAGTTTGAAGCGTCGGAGTGCTCGAATCCCTCTATTTTTGTAGTCTTCGCAGCAGCTGTTAGTCAGTAATAAATTTCCCGCAAACATACCCGTTCTTGTAGACTAGTCGTATAAATAATTTAGTAACACTTGAAATCGCAATTATTCGCTTTCGCAAACTTTTGCATCCGCTTGTTTAAACCAATCAAACCCTAAATATAAAGTAGTTTATGCGAGTGCCCTAAATGTGCTAGTTAAATTTGTGATAAATCAAACTTTTCTTTAGGTTTATTATAAGTAATTCATGTTTGTGATAAGTCAAATTTATCTTGGCAAAAATAAAAATATCCACCTATACAAAAAGAATTACGAATACCGAAGTCTCAAATATTTGGGAAAAAGAAATTTAATTATGTGTATTAAATATGCTAGACTAGTCATATAAATCATTAATTATTTAAAACCCCAATTATCCACTTCTGCATCTACTTCGTTTAAATCAGTCAAACCCTAAATTTAAAGTATTTTAATTTGTGATAAGTCAAATTAGTAGTTTATGCTAGTTGTGCTATTTGGATTTGTGTTTAGTCAAAATGTTTTTTACGTTTTTGATAAGTAATTTATGTTGTGATAAGTCAAATTTATTTTGTTGGCAAAAAAATAAAAAAGAATATCCACGTATATACAAAAACGAATTGCGAATACCGGAATCTCAATATTTGGTAAAAAGAAATTTAATTATGGGTATCAAATATGGTAGACTAATCATATAAATTACTTAACGTTTAAAACCACAATTGTCTACTTCTGCAAACTTCTATATCCGCTTTCATTTAAACCAGTCAAACCCTAAATCTAAAGCATTTAGTTTGTGATAAGTCAAATTAGTAGTTGATGCCAGTGTCGTAATTGTGCTATTTGGAGTTGTGATAAGTCAAAAAAAAAATATATACGTTCTTGATAAGTAATTTATGTTTGTGATAAGTCAAATTTATCTTGTTGGCAAAAAAAAAAAAATCCACCGTACATACAAAGAGATATTTCTATATTGATTAATTAGAATTATCAGTACTATATGATGATGATGTTAAAATGAAAATAATTGATTAATTAGAATTATCAGTACTATATATATAAAGATATATTTCTATATATAAGCAAACCATTATTAGAAATTATTTTTAATAGTTCTATATATTAGTTAAATTTTTCTTTTTCTCTATGTTTTATATTTCAATATAAATTTTTAACCTTTTGCAATATTATTTTTGATTAATTTCTATCTTACATTTATATCCATTTACATATCTATATATATATATGATTAATTGAAAAAAAATTGGTGATTTTTAAAACTTATCAACAATTTTATGAATTTTTGAAATAGCATAATAAAATTCAAACATTAGTAAATAAATAAAAACTCCTAGAAAATCAAATGCATCATTAATCAAATTAAAAATTCAAACAAAAAAAACCAAAATAATCCCGCAATTCTAGAATTTAGTGTATATTACATACAATATACAATTTCTTTCTTTCCAGAAATGAACATTACAAAAACTGGTAGATATCATTCCTAATTTAAGCAATCCAAAAACGTTTTTATCTGACCAAAAAAAAAAGGAGCGTGCATCACGCGCCCTCACGTACCCTCAAATTCGACTAGAAGGAGTCAAATGCAGACAATTACCAAATAGTGACCTTCAAAAAACAGAGAGAGACTTCTTTATAAATAAAAATCCAATATCTGAGAAAATTCTTCAACTTTTCTCAAATTTTGACATTCTTCTTCCTTTTTCTTCTCCTTCTTCGACCTTTTTAAAAAGAGAGACTTTGTAACCAGACGATGATCATGATGATAATGATGAACATGTCCTTGTGTTCTCTTTGTTAAATCATTTGGTTTGATTGAATAAAATTTAACATTCATTCAAAAAAAAAAAAAAAATCAGTTGGTTTGCTCCAATCTCTTTCTCGTTTTAATTTTTTTTTTTCTCTTAGAATCCCATCACAATCCTCTGTTTGGTCTCTGTTTTTAGAGATTGATCTCAAATCCAGAGAAGAGAAAAGATTTGATTTTTATTTCTGAATTGTTCATTTCAGATTTATCTCGAAATCTTTTTTCTTTTTCCAGCTATTATTTTCGCAAATCTCGACATAACTCATCTCGATTTCACCAAATCCTTGTCTACAAATCCAACTTTTATTCCCCAAAAAAATAAACAATAATCCCTTTTGTGCTTCTGCTTGAGATCAGTTATGGGTTGTGCGAGTTCGAAGCATCGTAAGCGTTGTCTCCATTGCCGGCGAGGATATTCTCCGGCGGACGTGCCGAGAAGCCACTCTGTGCATCACCAACCGCAAAACTCTGAAGATAGCTGTCACATGGTGGCTCTAAGTTCCTCTAGCCTCGGATCTCTCAAGCTATGTGATTCTTCTTTTGAACATAATCACAAACACTTGGCAGACTTCAGCGAGAAGCTTGTTTCCGACGAATCTGCGAAAACGGGAAATGGGTTTGGTCCAAATGTGGTCAGAGAGAAGTCAAACAAGGAGAAATCGAATTTGGAAATGCAGGCTAAGCTTATGGAAGCAAAGGTATGGTCAAGTATGATGAATGAGAAAATTCCAAAGATTGTACCGAAAACTCCGGTTGTGACTCCTCCGGGAGAGCCTGAAACGATTAATACATGGGAAATGATGGATGGGCTTGAAGATGTTTTAAGTCCTTTACGATCACCAAATCATGTGAGGAGCTTTTCGTTTGATATTGGCCGTAATGGCGATTGCGAACGAGCTAAGTCGAATGGTAATGTTAAGCCGGTTTGGCTTCAAATGGAGGAAGAAGAAGGGTTTGAAGATTTTGATCCTGAGATCATTTCTTCGTTTAGGAAATCGCTTCAAGAACTTCCTTCTGATCATCCGTTTCACATTTCGGTTTATGATTTGAAATTGAATCCAAACTTCAATTTTTCCGATGAGGAAAAGGAGGAAACTTTGGGTGAAACAAGACAAAGTGTTGGTAAAGAGAAAGTGATACTTTACTTTACAAGCCTTAGAGGTATAAGGAAGACATATGAAGAAAGCTGCGATGTCCGGATTATACTGAAAAGCCTTGGAATTAGAGTGGATGAGCGTGATGTATCGATGCATTCGGGTTTCAAAGACGAGTTGAAGGAGCTGCTAGGGGATACATTCAACAATGGCGTTGGGATTACTTTACCTAGAGTTTTCTTGGGGAGGAAGTATCTCGGTGGAGCAGAGGAGATTCGAAAGTTGAATGAAGACGGGAAGCTGGAGAAGCTTCTTGAAGGCTGCGAGAGGGTGGAAGAAAACCAAAATGGTAATGGACAAGAATGCGAGGCTTGTGGAGATGTAAGGTTTGTGCCGTGTGAGACATGTTCAGGGAGCTGCAAAGTGTACTATGAATATGAAGACGAAGACGAGGAAGAAGAAGAAGATGATGAAAGTGTTAAGGAAGAAAGAGAGTATGGGTTTCAAACATGTCCTGATTGTAATGAGAATGGTCTCATTAGATGTCCTGTTTGTTGTGATTAGTTGTTTGAACACACACATAGAGACACAAAAATGGAACCTTAACTTCTTTTTTGTTTGTTTTACAAAATTTGAGTTTTGAGTGCTTGAGAGTTATTTCTTGCCTCTAAAGATTTTGTTGTACATAAAGAGGTTTTTGATTGTGAAAGTGTAAAATTAAAATTAGGATGTGTTGTTGTCTATTCTTTGAAGTTCTATTCATGCTTTACATTTTGTTTGACTCATACATTTAAAAGCAGAGTGTATTGAGGGAAGAAGTCAGCTAACAAAATATGACCGGAGAAAAAGGAGAATTTGTCAAAACTCTAAAGCTTTTCTTTTTGTCGATACGTCAAACTCTTATTTTGTGTTCCCTTTGAATAATAGTCATAAAGTTGGAGCCTTGGAACAAAAAGTGTATTTGTTCAGGGTAAACGGCAATGGGAAAGATTAAATTAAGTAAATGGTATTGATATATTTCACCTTGGAATGAAATTAAATGTACTATTTTATAGTGTATATATATATATATATATGGTATTCGCGTGAATAGATATAATAATATTTAACGTGTCAAGTATTAATATAAAATTTGACTGCTTTTTCTTTTATTAATATGCAAAAGTCTTATGTTCTATTTGAATACTTATTTTAGGTAAATATATTAATACTTAACGTGTTAAGTGTTAATTTCAAACTTATTTCTTATATCAATATGCCAAATATTTGTATTAACGTAAAAGTTCACTGCTTTTTCTTTTATAAATAGTCATAAATACATAGTTGGAACAAAAGAAAGAGATATAATTTTTTTAAGGTAGATGGGAATTAGAAAGCTTGAAATTAAGTATATGATATATCAATTATATAAAATTTCCGACTGTGCCTTCAAATAAAATCTAATGCGTTATTTGATTAATTGTACTTTTAAGATAAATACATTTAATAGTGTTAGGATGAATAAATAGACTAAAATTCAACCCGTCAATTCATAATAGACTAATAAATCACATATTTTTATATGTCGGAAAATATCAAAATAATATACTCGATATATTTTATTTAAAACTTTGATGCAATTGCCAAATAAATACATAGAACAATGTTTGGAGCCATTGGTTAAGCAGCTTATATAGGCGATTTTCTTTATCATTTCTATAATTTTAATTACCTATTAGCCACTAAACCATTTTATCTTTGTTTATTTTGCCACTAAACGAAGGCATAAAGCTAATAAATATACTAATTTTAAAATTTCTCCAACACTTAGAGCACCGTGGTTGGTGAAAGAATTAGCCAATTAGGTTCTCAAAAGAGAGTTAAAGTATTTTGGCCAAAAGTTGTTAGGGATCATTTAACCTTTTTCGTGGACAAAACTAGCGAGTAATCGTATTTTGGGTTTGTAAATTTAAAAAAAAAATAAAATCAAAATAATCAAACATTAAAATTAAAATAATAAATTTTATACAAATCACTAAAGAAAAAAATAACAATTGAGTAGTGAGGAAAGTAAATTTGTTTTTTTTCATCATTTTTTTTATTTGCTATGTTTTTATTTATAAAAAGAAAACTAAGTATAAAATAACTAAAAAATGTGTGCCGTCAAATAGAATTCTGGTTTGTCAGCGTTTGGTACATGAACACTCGAATGTACATGAATTCATTAAACAATATTCTAAATGTAAATTCAATGTTTATTTGGTATTAAAAGTTAGAAAGTATAGAATTTTTTTTGGTCAAAAAATATATTAATATTTTTGGTATCGTGTAATTTCGAAGATACGCTTCCATTTAAAGTTCAAAAAAAATCCAAAGTAGAGATAGCAAATGGCACAATTATAATCTTCGCCTCATAAATCTCGCTTATATAAAGAGACGTGAAATTCGTCAAATAAAAACTATAACAAGACGTATAACAAAGATAATAAATGGTGAAGCAAGTAATTCCAGACAACAGCGACAAAAGCTTCTGTTGGTTTTGATAATAGTTGTCCTGCTTATGGTTGGCTTCGCTTTGGATGGATCGTTGAGGCGCGTCTTATTCAGATCTTCAACCGATTCTATCGGGTATTTTTTTTTCTTTTGATATATCTTATGTGATTAAAAATTTAACATCTTTATCGTAAATCATCCCTAAGTTGATAAGATGTTAAATATTTCATCACATAAGATTTATCAAAAGAAAAAAAAAATCACCTAGTAGAGTCGGAATGAGACGCTCATCAGCGATCCAGCTAGAGGAAAGCCAATTGTAAATAGGACAAGTATTATCTTAAAATAGCAGAAGAAGTGTCAGGGATTGTGTTCAATGGTCTTTTACCTTCTGGATTCACAGTCATCGGTGTCTCTTCCCCTGTTTTTGACAAAAAAAATTATGTTGCTCTCATAACTTATCGACTCCAAAGCAATGCTCTCCTCTGCCGCGAGCGTTTTTGAGCTGTCTAAGATTATAATTGTGTCATTTGTTGTCTCCACTTTAATTTTTTTTGAAGCTTAAATAGAAACATATTTTGGAAATTACACGGTATCCACAAAATATTTTAATGTATTTACTGACGAAACAAAATTATATATTTAGTACTGTTCATTCCAAATAAATAATGAATACACATTAAGAAAATTGTTTAATGAATATTTATGATTCGAGAATTCATGTACCAAACGTATCAAAGAATAGTTCTTCCATTAAAAATCAAGGATTAATTAGCTTTTTCATGGAGACTAGAACACAATTTTCTTCCATAATGTTGTAAAAAGCAAAGCTTCTCAAAATGCCACTAGGGGGTGGCTAACTACAGCCTCGGGTGATACCCTAACTGACCTTAATCATTAAACGTGAAGCGGTAAAATTACTTTCAAACATTTCCCCAACAAGAACCACATGATATTGAGCTAACTACAGTTGACTACCTTGCTAGTTTCATTGATTACGATGTCTAAGACCAGTTTGCAACTGATTTGGTTAGTCATATTACTTATGTTGAAATCAAAGTTTCCTTTTCTCTGTACGGTTGAATAAATCGCCTAGTCTAGATGGTTACCCGCCGGAGTTTTATTAAGTTTTTTTGCTTGTTATCGAAAATTATTTTACAATGGCAAATCAACTTTCTTCGCCCATCGATTCATTTCACTTGGAGTCAACACAATAATTATGCATCTAATCTCTAAAAGTGATGACCCTAAGATGATGAAGTACTATAGACCGATTGTTTGTTGCAATATGCTTTACAAAGTAGCTTCAAAAATCTTACCTATTGGCTTAAAAAGCACAGCTTCCATATCTTATTGAGTCTAACCAAAGCGCATTTACTAAAGGGCATTTGTTAATGTGGAATGTATCGTCGGCAACAAAATTGGTAAAGAATTATCATAAATTGACGGTTTCAACTCGTTGTGCTCTGAAAAGTGATATCTCCAAAGCGTTTAACATAATACAATGTAATTTCATTACTGCGACATTGCAAGCAATTGAGCTTCTATATTTGTTATCCGCTTGATTTACATTTCTTTATCCATTGCCTCCTTTTTGGTTTTAATCAATGGGGATCTAGAGGGATTATTTTCGAGTTTGATGGATCTTCGCCAAAGTTGTTCCACATCACCCTACGTTTTTTCATTGTAAAAAACATCTTGTCACGACCAAAACAGTTTCAAAACTGGATTATGAACCCTTAAATAACAAAATCAGATCTTGCATGCTATCTTGGTCAAGTCAAAGCTTATCCTTTACAGGAAAACTTCAATTGATAAACTCGGCACAAGTTTTGGCGTCGTGGAAGCAAAAAAAGATACTAGGGTTTAAGCAATTGTGGTGTTTTGTAGAGTCGATAAATTATTTTTTAAAGCCGTCGGACAAAAGTGGAACCCACGGGCTGAAAGAAAGCGTAGGGGCCTATAGACAGTCACGGTCGAGGTGTTACAATAAATATCTTTTAAAGCATCTCCAGGAGGCAAAATCTGTAAGCTTGGTGTGAGTCATTGGTTGCAGTTAGAAGCTATCGATGGTTTTGTATCAAATACGGGTTTTTATCTCGAGTGGTATGTGGTTTTTTGAATTAAATTCAATTTTGTGTGTATTTTTTCATGGCGTTTTATCTCTGGAGAAATATCGTTCCGCCGGGTTTTTTTTTAGAATAAAATGTTAAATTATATTCAAGAAAAAATATCATTTTTTACAAGCTAATGCAACTTTTTAAAATTTTAAAGCTGTAATTAAACTGACAAATGTTTTGTTTCTAATAAGACCGAGTAGATAACCATAATTGCAATCCTTCAAGTAGTCGTTTTCTCCCATTTCCCTTAGAGAGCTTAGTTTGTTTCGAACATCTTTGTCAATGATCTTGGTGAGTAAGGAAGCTGACTTGCCAATCTTTCCATGTCGTCGAGAATTCCGCTCTCTCCATACATTATAAAGATTTCTGCCGGTTTTAGATTTGCAAATATTAATTTTTTTCTGTTGTCTTTGTATTTTTTAAAGGTTTTAATATAATTTTAAATAACAAAACAAATATATTTTCACACCCAAGTTAACATCCTTACCCAAGACCAAAAAAGTTATTGAATTTCTTTAATCGGATATTATCCAATATCCCCTTTGCTCCTTTTTTTTCTCCTACTTTCTTTTGTTATTCAGCCAAAATTATTTTCCTAATTTGAAGCCCCTTGGGCCAGCCCGGCCCATAAATCGTTTTTTCGCCCCAATAACTTTTTTTCACCCCTTCCTGTTTTTTTGTCCATGTTTTACCTCTCGACTGATCGTCCATCCGTCCTAAGAGTATACTCCAATTATACAAATTCAATATCAGTGTGTGCTAAAACGTGTTACATGTTCGCGAAGTGACAGACAAACACATAGCGTTTAATAGTTACGCGGACACCTAAATAAAGTCTTAAACAAATGTATCTTTTAGTTTTGAAAAAGAAAGAAAAAAAATTATTGTCTCAAAATTATTTATATACTCTTCGCAAAATAAATACGTACTTTTAAAATATGTAAATGAACTCAATCAATATAAAAAAAAAACAAACAAACAAACATAATCTTGATGGCAAAAGCAAAAATGTAAACGTAACCTCACAAAAATGTAAAGATAGATAAATTACATAATGCTTAAACTTATTTTTCAAAATCAATAAAATTTACTAAGTTTGAAGATAAAAAAATAAATGTGATTTAAAACAAAAATTTAACTTACATGATGATACATAATTACATTAACATACGTCTAAACTGTATCATTATCCGTCTAAAGGTTATTAGGCGTCCAAAGTGTTTTTTTAATCGTACAAATAACTGTATAGAATTAAATTGAAATGCGCCACATTATATAGCGCCTAGTTGACGCCTACACCCCGCTAAAGCGATCGCTTAAAATATTTTAGTATAATTAACTTCTCAGATGCATTTTCTTAATTAAAGAAGCTATTTATCAAAAGTAATATTATTGAATAAAAACTGCGGTCATTTAATTCCCTGTAAAATATTTTTAGAAAACTATGAATCTCTCGTCAAAGTAAAAGGTCTTCATGGGACATTTCTAACATATTAACGTAGTTACTTGGCAGCTCATACACCAAAAGTTTTCCAAAAAGATTTGGCGGACATTCATATGCACACTCATGCTAATTAACTTTCATACATTTAAATATCATCGTTAAATGTAGATATCTCTCATTACTTCGTCACCGTCATAGTCATTTATAGAAATGCAATAAATATGTGCCGGTGCTTACCCAACAAATAATAATTTTAAAAATATTTCAATAAGAAATGGATTAAGTATATAACTATTATATATCATTAATAATAGATGGATAGATAATATATTTATAATTTATCCATTGGTAACAAAAATACTAGTTAAATGGATTACTTATTATTTATTTCATCCTGCATTTTTTTCGATCTTTAACTGACACAATCAAGTTTAGACATCACAATGTTCATTATTTATTACTTAAATATCACATATTTCGGAAACTACTGACTATGAATTAATGTAACTGCTGGAACAAAATTCGGAAGTTCATAAAAGCTAAAACACGTCGCTCGATAATATATATTAAGGACGATAAAGATTACATAGATAAATTAATAAATATATATTAAGAAGTTATAATCATAAATATAGTGGAAGGTTACATGAGTAAGCTTCTAATCACGGCAGCTTCAGGGCTATCTTCATCAACAGAGTCGAGAAGGTGCGACAAACGGTCACTGAGATTGTCAACTTCTCTATGCAATTTTCTTATGTAGTTGCATGTCTCTTGAAGTACCTTCGATGCTGACACCTATTTTGAGCAAATAATAATGTTAGGATTGCACATTTTCAACAAACATCATCAAGCCATGTATATAAAATACATGTACGGACATCACACAACATGACTTTATAGACGTTTTTATTTGGTCAAAATGGAAACCAAAAATGTTGTCAGGAGTCAAAAGTTTCGACTTTTTGGTGTCTTTTGTTTGATTTATATGTCTTCCCCATTTTCTTTTAACGAAAAGGGAATTTCTTTCTTTTTTTTTTTCAACATATGAAGAGGTCAAATGAAAATTTTGAAATGAATGTATATATAGTATTATACCTTATCATGAGAACGACGCCGTTCGCGAATCTCCGGCAAAAACTGACGGAGCTTACTAACGAGGTCGATCATCTGGTCATCGGAGATCCTCGAAGCACTCGAAGATTGTCTTGATCTTCTGTTAGACATTTTCTTGTTTTTATTTTTTTGAATAGTTAACACTACAATGCCGCAAGAAAATGACCTTTAAGTTGTGTGCTTTCTTTCTAGTTCTAAATTGGATAATAGAGAAGAGATGGAAAGACAAGGGTTGTATTAAGAAGAGAGTTAAAAATGAAAAAGTGAGAGAAGCTATATAGAGGTTTATGTTAATTCCCCAATAGTTGTATATTGTGTTGAACAGGTGTGAAAGAAGAAAAAGAAGAGCAACGAAAAGAGAAGACAAGAGAAATTGTAAAGTGATTCGGGTTATAGAGACACTTAGAGATATTAAGAAAATGAGAAAGTGATAAGAGAGATTTAAAGAGGTCAAGGACCACAGGGGAGAGAGAGAGAAGAGAGCAAATAAACCTAGACAATGATGTAATGGGAGAGAAAGAGATTTGAATCTTTGATAACCTCTACAACCAAAATCGTTTAAATAAAATTATATTTTTTTCATTTATCTCATTTACATAAAATCACCTAGATGTGAAATGAATATATATATATATATATATGTATGTATTAATATTCTAAGTGGTTTTGTTCTATTAATTAAGATAAGTAATCAACTTGTTTTACTAAAGGCACGTTTGGCCATTGCAAAATGCATATTTTAAAACCAAGTGTAGATTTAAACTATAATAATTTATGCAACACAATCATATAATTTTTTAACATGTTTGATTTTATTTATAGCAAAACATGCTGCTAACGAAAAACCTAACTAATTTAAGGAAAAAATTATTGAAAGCTGTATCAATTTTTTAATTATCATTTTATAAACATAGAAAATATATATGTATTGATATTAGATCGTTTTAATGAAACAATTGTTGCTCTAACAAAATCATTTTTTAGAAAACTAGTAAAATATTGATAATTGAAACTATTGTATATAATATAGTTATGTTGAATAATAAACGAGGATTTTGGATTTTTTAATGGAGAAATAGATGAAAAAAGCTGAATGTTCCCAAAGCTGGTGTTGAAGTTGAAGTGGGATTTAAGAGAAGTGTTTCATGTTGAGCTAACAATGTGGCCCTTTATGTGCATGTCACTAAAAGGCAATACCATGTGATGACATTGACTTTCTATTTTCATTTCATTACTATTTACAATATTATCCCACCTTCGATTAATAGAAAAGATCTAGTTGATCCAAGAAATTTGTATTTACGTTGATCGATCATCTTAAGAAAAAAAGTGAACCTATCTTCCATTCAAGATTATAAACCTAACTTCATGTCATTATATGTCAACATAACGTATATATGTGTGTATAGTAGTCATGATCCATTTAGATGAGTTGGTCTAGTTGAATCAGTGTGTTCACATGCCTTCAAACTTACCACACATTACTACAGATAGCAAGAGAATGTTTGATTAATGTGTTGATATGTCTTCAATCTATATGGACCGCAGTTTGAGTTTAGGTTTCCTATTTGGATTTAGGTTAGCAGGTCGAGTCAGTTTAAAACTCTAATAATTATTTATTTTCCTTTCACTGTGACTGTAGCCAACACAACATTGGTCATTAACCACATCAATCTTGTTTCTTCTCTGTGTTTATTTAATTTTTCGCATCAACGTTTTTCTAAATAGAAATTTAGATAAGTAATGAGTAAAAACGATGTTATTTTGATTATCATTTAAAAATCGGTTGAGTTATCAGTTGATGTGTGTAAAAAAATATTTATAGTATTTTCGAAATTAAGATTATTAAAAACAAATTGATAAAATAAAATAAATTTAGAAAGCGACGCTAACAAATTGTGAACACTGGGTTTGGGTTAAAAAAAAAAAAAAAAACAGCGTGGACTTGTTTCTGCTTTGCAATCGATTACCCAAAAAAAGTACTCATGATATGTTCGTCTGCTTCCTAATTTAACTCCTATGTTTCGGAAGCTTGAGATTTAGTATACTTGATATTAAACGTCATACATGTCCCATGTGGTTGCTTAAGATCTCAGATTATGCCTCCTTAGATTCTAAATCATGATTACCGCGGGGACACACTCACACAAGGTACTTAATTACGTCCTTTATTTGTGTACATTGTTTGCATAACATACAAAAGTGTCAATAAATTAGGAAAAGTCTACTAATTAATTAGTATTAAATTTATTCAACTCATGAAAAATAACTAACTGAATCATGTCTTCTCCTCCAACTTCCAAGCTGATAGGAAAATATCTACTAGAATTACTAATTACAAAGTTTAACTTAAGGAAAAGTTTCATAATTAGTAGATAATACTTCTTTCACAAATACTGTTATTTTCAAACTCTATTTTTGTTTCATAAAACTCTATTATTTTGTATTTTCAACGGAGAGATTTTCAGTCAAATATCAGTTTTATCCCTATTATTTCAGCTTATTAATTAAAAGGAGAAACTGATTCAATGTATTAATAAATGGTATAACTGAAATTTATATTTTTAAAAAACTTTATGTGAAAGTAGTAGAATTACACTATTTCTGAAATAGAGGGAGTAGTGCAATAAGTTAAAGCTTTTTTTTCTTTTTATGATTTAGAAAATTAAAACAAAACACTAATAAATGTAAAATTAATTATTTAAAGCAATGGAGGGAGGGAAATATATTAATCGCTTATTTTATACAATTCACATATAATCGGATTTGAATCCAAGTTGGGATCAGAGAAAAACATATCAATCAAAGTGTTCATACTAATTATTTTATTTTATTTATTTCTTGTCCTTTATGGGGACAACCAAGTATGTTATTGTTAAAGCATTGTTTGCTAAGCTTCACATCACATTGATTATTTTTGTAATAGCATGGTTGTTTTATCCTCTATTTGCATGAAATGCTTTTAAGTATGAAACACATTTTAATTAACCAAAGATAACTATAGTTATAGTCTAATTGTAGTGTACTCTCTCTTATCCTAATTAATCCAAGTTTTAAGTTTTTCACACATATTGGTAAAAAAAAAGTTAAAAATTTGATTATAAATGCATCATTTTTTGTGATTAATAATTTTTTATAACTCTAAACCAATAGTATTCAATTATTTTTCTTGAAGTTTACAATTCATCATCATTAACTAATTAAAAATACATAGAAAACTTATAAAAAAAACTATCTTTTTGAAACAAATTTTTTTTTCTAAAACTTGTATTAATTAGGAAAATATGGAGTATTATTGATCATTGAACCCGGAAAATTAATTTTCTACATTGTTGACTAGAATATTGAAATACTTGGAAGATAATGTTAGTCTATGGATCTAAATATGATAGCAGATTTGAACGAAAAGAATACATAATGAATAAAATAAATATAGTTATAACGAAATATGCTAAACAAGAAGTGCAAAATGAACATAGTAAAACCATAATCAATAAGATTAGATATAATTAGCAGGAAAGTGTCAAACATTTTGAGTGACCGGAACGTAAATGAAGACAAATAAGACGCCTGGAAGAAAAGAGGACAAGAACCGCACAGGCCTTACCGCTTAATTGAATGTGTATAGCTAGGTTGAGAAAAGTACTCAAGGCATATAATTTTCCATTAAACGTTAACTACATATTAATATATATTGTTTATCCATTTGTATCAACGGTAATACAACAAAGAGAATAGAAAATTATTGATATTGACTTATTGTCCTTGTTTCAGGTGAATTATAAACTTGACTATAATTTTTCTGTTTCTGAAATAATTTTTGATAATTTAGTCTATTTGCAATGTGAGTTTAAACTCATAATTTTTACAAACAAAAAGATATATTTCAACCAATTGAGTCATTATTGTAATATTGTGGGTGCAATAAATTTTGGGTGTTTATCCAAGAGAAAAGTCACGTCGACTTACGATCTATTCACGGATTTAAAATTTTAAGATTAGCTCCGAATAATTAGTCTGAATACAACGGAGCAAACATTGCATACCAAAAATGATAACGTATTTTTTGAACTAGTTTTTCATAAAAAGATTCGGTGCACGCATTTCTAACCATATTGACCAAAAATATGAACTAGTGACCATAAAAATACACCTTAGATATAAAAATCAAGATCACTTGTCTGAGGAGGTTCGTTCTTATATCCGAAAAGAAGCTAATCACTATGCATGTATTGACTCTGCTTTTACCTTCATACTTGGATTTGCTTGGACAGACTTTTGGGTTTGGTTGACGCAGTCAAACTTGTATTGACTCCACCTTTTCTTCTTAATAAGAATTTGCATTTTCAGTGGAAAAAAAAAGAAAAGAAAAATCAAGTATCTAACAAAACTTCCTCTATTCTTTTGAAAAACAATGCAGGTAAATGTAGACATTATTCGTATATGTGTGTTTGTATTATATATAAAAATATATTCTAAATTAATAGCTAAGGGAGATGCAACATGTTAGTCCATGTGGGTTTCACGTACTAAATGTTAGGCCTCTTAGGCTCCACGATGTTTTTATGTCCAACGATCCCTTTTGATTTTTCCTATCAATTTTGGTCCATTCAAACATAATGTAACAAAATAGGATTATTCAAATTTAGGTTTATTTATAAATAATGAGAAAAGCAGCCTTATGCAATAATTGAATCTTCCAGTGAAACTATTTATATATTTTTCATTTGATTAATAAATATTTCGTAGTTAGGTTTATGCTGCGGAATCAACGTAGTTTAAGCTTTACGATTTTACTAATATGCGTAATAATATACTAAACAGCATGCTATAATAGTGATTTCAACGGGTCATCTATACATCTCGATTTTTTATAAGTAGAATACTGTATAATATATATATGCGATAACTAAAAAAGTTTGTTTTCTTAGAAATGAAATTATGTCCCGACAAAATACTTAATGATGTTTATGCACACTTAACCTACCTTTGCTTTACTCACAACAAAATACTGATTAGTCAATTTACCAATTAATAATTGTTATAACTCCTACACCGGCTGCCTTTCACCAACGCCGAATGTAAAAAAATATTATGATATAAATTGGCAATCGCTAAACTAATCAAGATTTAGGGTTTGACTAGTTTAAACGCAGCATATGTAAGTGTGGGTATGTGTGTGAGAGTTTAATTTGTGACAGAGAACGGTTGTGTTTTTAAACGTTATTAAACGATTTATATGACTGGCTTAGCAGTTGGAACATATAGGTTTGCAATAAATTTATGATTGGTTGCCGGCGATTACGGTAACAATTTAATATAAAATCAACTAAAAATACATACAATATATAAAAAAAACTAAAGACTGTAATATTATTAAAAACAATAAATTGAAATACAAGAAATAGTTGTATAGTTGTTATAAATATATTTAGTTTAGTTAATATATATAAAGTATTTAAAATATTGATATGACAATATTCGATAAAAGAGAATAAAACTTTTTCTTTGATTTCCTTTTATGATTTTGTTTTGTAAATTTTTGTTGCTATTGTAAATAAAATAAAAAAATTTAACCACATGCAACTGCCTACCGCTGTTAATGCTGGCAGAAATGAGCTTTTGAAATCTAAGAATTTCAAACAGTTTGAAGCGGTACAAACCAATTTCTATGATTATTGTCAAATGTTAGCAACTGCAACCGCCTGCAAACATTACGTTTTGCGGATGGTTTGGAAAAACCAATCAAACCCTTTATACCATTAATTAGGATTATTACTATCTCGCAAATTCACGGTGATATGTCGCAGTAATAATATGAGTGTCAAATCCACAAAAGACTGTATTGTTATACATTAGAAATCAGTGTTGAAGAAACCGGGTTGGGCAGCCACATAAACTCAATAACAGAATATGATCCACCTCCAACTCATACTTCTAACATGCCACAAACAAAGTCTCATGATGCAAAACAGGTAAGACATGGCGCAGATGGGCCATGTGATCTTGCAAAAAAGACAAGTTAAAAGCAAATATATCTTCAAAGTAAACGATGAGAAATTTGCCACTGTAAAAACGAAAAGCATGGTTCATCACTCTCATAAATGTGGTTGGTATGTTAAATAATCCGAAAGGCATCTTAAAATTTGGACAGGTCCAACTGGAAATCTCTCATCTAGCCGAATCCGGTTGAGTTAAAAACCGGTGACCCGGGTCAATATCAAAACCCGTGACAACCCGGTTCACAAAATGTAAGTCAGGATTTTAGTAAATGAAGATTTATGTGTCAAAGTTTTAATTACAATTCAAAGTTTATTGTCTTTTACTTTTACAACTTTTTATTTTCTAATTCTAATAGAGAAAATCCATTTATTTATTTTTAATATGAATTGACAAAAAATTGTATACCTATTTCATTGTGTTTTTCTCTTTGGTAATTACTATCTGATGAACATATATAACGATTCCAAAAACTATTTTTCCATGTTACATGTTAGAGAGAAAGTCCTATTTAGTATTTTATCATTTGTTTAGATTCGAATTACCCAATATATGTTTTTGTTATTACTTTTAATTTTTACGACATACAATGATATTAAAAAATTTTGTTTAGTAATTTTAAATGTGTATGGCAATATACATGTATTTATTGTATATTTTAAAAAAGTATATAGACATGTTATTTTATTAAAATATTATAAATTTTGAAAATCCAGCCTAACCGGTCGAACTAGCCACCCAATAACAATATTGAATCGCTGTTCGATCCGGTTTTTAAAACATTGATAACTAGGGTCCCTGTAAGACCCGCTTGTCGGGCAACTGATTTCTCGGGACGGGCAGTATATCGGACAGTTCTGAAACGCCGATATTTCGCAAATCAGTACGATAGCAGGTTTGGATTTGTCGATGTTTAGGATGGTCGAGGAGCCATCGAGGATGATCGATAAGCTATCGAGAGTGATCGAGAGATCATCGATGAACTCTTGGTATGGACTGTACAGACGTCGTACGGACTGTACGGAAATCTTATGGAGAAAAGTTGATTTTCGGAAACAGAATGTCCTAAAATCATGTCTGGTCGTGATTCAGACCATTCTGGTCAGTTTGGATAAGTTTTGGCCGAGCAAAATTCAATGGGACCCAAAATCGGTCCGGTACGGGGACTTTTGAGGAACCGATGAGATTTTTTTTATTTGGACCGAGCAAATTGGATTTTGATTGGATGGTTAGGCTTATTTTGATGGTTAAGGTCGTCCAAAGGCTGAAAATAAAGGTCTTGTTCGAATTTGGAAGTTTGGCCCGCAGAGACTTGAGTTTTAGGAATTTTTCTCTAAGTATTAGGCCCGTTTGGACCCTTAACCCTAAGGACGAGTTTATAAGGGCTTCTTAATGTCTCAGCAGCCTCATAAACTCATAAGAATCACAGAGAAACTCGTGCCCTTGAGAGCTTGAGAGATCGTCCCTTTGAGAGCCTTGAATCTTGAGTTTTAGGGTAGTGAGCATAGATCCGCGAATTGGTAAGCGTTTCTTCTTGTTGTGTTGTTGTTTTGTGTTGATCAAAGGTTGAATCTAATGTTGTTTGGTCGTTCTTCAGCAGTGAGAAAAGGATCCATCGAGAATTGAGTTAGATCCATCGTTAGATCTTGTTAGAAATGCAAAAGGGTAAGCGTTTATGGTTAGATCCGTTTGGGATCATGGGATCGTTTTGTGATGCTTGTTTATTTGTGGACAGAGAACCTCAGCGATTGTAAGAGAGATTAGATCAAGAGTTTTAGAGAAAACTTTGATCAAATCTATTAAGGAAAAACCGATTGGTAAGGTTTTATTCTTTGGATCCGTTTGAGTTTTTGAGATCAGTTTTTGATCGATTTTTGTGATGTGTTTTTAGGACCAGTGTGTCTTGTTGCTGCTGTGGTGAGTTAGATCTAGCTGTTGTGGCCTTGGATCTATCATCGTTTGGTAAGGGAACCTTTTTAAGGTCCATTTGAGTATAGATTCGTAAGGATATTTAGAATCGAGTTTAACTCGAGATTGTTTTTGTGTCTAGGCTTTTTGGGCGTGTATTGTTGGCTTGTTATTGAGTGCTTTTGAGTTGAAATCAGTAACATACAGGTGAGTGTGTGATCGTGATTAAGTATTTGAGATAGTTTGATGTTTGTGGCTTGATTGTCTTGTTTGGTTAAGGGTATGCGTTTGATGTCTTGACTGTTTGGGTTCCGTTTGTTGTTTGTGTGTACTTTGAGTGTTGTCTCATTGCATATACATTTGGGAACCGTTGCATTATATTAACTAATCATGATATATCTTGCCGTTTGTGTTGGATTATTTCTATACTAATGTCTGGTGAGACGAGATGACCACATCACTAAGCAATTTTGCTGCTTATGTATTCGAACTTATGGATGCAGGTAATGATGATTGAGGAGCTCGCGAGACATGGTGGTGTTGGGAAGGAATGGGTGGTTTACATTGTTGCTTTTAGACTTGTTCTATTTTGAGTTTTGATTTAAGTAATTTGAGAATTTGTTTAAGACATGCTTAGGCGAGTATTTGTGGTTTATTTTTGAGAATTCTTGTGTTGAATTTTGTTTGGGAATTTTGTTGGTTTAATTTAGGATAAAGACTTGTTTGCATGAATTAAAAATTAGTTAAGTATTTCGTTGTGCATATAAATTGAATTAAATTCGAAAATGTCACACTTAGTATAAATTTTTTAAAATTTTTGCAAATAGGGGTGTTACAGTCCAACTTGTCAATAACTCGGTCAGATTGGGAATATGAGATGACCGAGCCAAAATTACAGACTTCAAGATTTGGTTCAATCACTTGGCTTGGTTGAGCATAACTAGAACAATGGCCAAGCACAAATTTTATAATAACATGTAATTCACAAAAAAATCTGCATATCTAAGAGCAGCTCCATCGGAGGGTTTTAGCAGGGGTTCTTAGGATTAAATTGATTAAAATTAAATCAATATGTGTTAAAATCATTAGAATCGGTTCTAAGCGAAGAGACTTAATAAATTTGAAGAACCCCAAGTGTCGCTTGGTTGGGTCCGTTTGCGAAATTTCTTCATTTTCTCACAAACCGTCTCTCTCTTCCTCTCGACTCTCTTGCTTCTTCTATCCTCTCTCTCGCTAGATCGATCTCTGGGATTTGAAGAACCTTTTGTTTGATTTGGGATTTGAGATCGTCTTCCCTCTTTTAATGTTGAATCGTTCGTTTCTTGGATCACGATGATCCTCGATTTTCTCAACCAAACTTGAACCAAAACTTTTCCATTTTTTCGCTCTAGCTTAATTTCTTGTCGCCATGTTCGAAGCTCATGTAAGCCTTCTTCTCACTGTTGTTAATTTTGGGGATTGCGACGAGTTCTTTACGGTTATTTCAGTTTTTAGAAGTTATATGTTTGGTTTAGTTCCATGTTGCGATGCTGGGTGATTGATTAGCTGGTCTCTTCGTATGGGAATATGTTGGAATACTCTATGGATTATGAAAATATCGACAACAAAATGGGGTTTTAAGCATCTGTAAGAGCAGCAATGGTAGCTGTGACTGGAGAACTAATTAGTTGAATCGTGCATTGACAATTAGTATAGAAATGAGGAACATAACAATTCAGCTTGGTTTCTTTTATGGACTTTCTAAGTTAGTGACTTGGACGTTTTCAAATAACAATTTCTCCAGTTGTAGTGATATGTTCTGCAAGAAATTTCTCCACCTGTCCACTACAAATTCAATCCCGTCAAGACTATCATATCCTTTTCAATCTCGTATATGTGCTTCTCTATTTCAATTTGGTTCGTTGTTCAATTTTAATTGTCGTTTCTCGTGTTTGTTCCTTGACTTGATTGATACAAGAGCGAATGTGGTTGGAACACTGAACATGCTTGGTTTGGCTAAGCAGTCGGTGCTAGATTTCTCAAGTACAAGTGAGTTTATGGTAGTTGAATAAAACTATATGAATCATCTGTCTTATTTTACTCTTGCTTGCATCTTCTTTTCTTTTGCAGCTTTTGTCCCAAGGGTCCAAAATTCCTTATGTGCTACTTGTGTATGAGGCTGAAGAATTCTGTAACCTTGTTGCTAATGAAAAATTCTAGAAAACATCTCACGAGTTCAGGATCGATACCCATCTTATACGGTGTTTGCTACGATAAGTTAATGTCTATGTAAAGAAAAGGTGTGTTAAATAAGGTAAATTGGTGTTATATTAATGTTTCCATCATGACGCTGAATAAACTAATCTTCTAGGGAAAAGGAAGATTACATTCCACTATATCAAAGTACATTCCAGACATGTGTAGATGAGTGAGGTGGCTGTTGTTGTTAAAGCATCGGCCTCTTGCCAGTTCAGGTACTAAAACTCTACTATTTCACAATCTCTTACAAAGACTTAATCTCAATATGATGCTCGATGGAAGTTTTGATTATAGGTTGTGTTTAGTCTCTCTTAATCTGTTTAATAAGTAAAGTTTCAGAAATACATTGTGGTTAGTGGATACACACACTTATTGAGTGCTTAAGTGTTTATGATGTATGTTATCAATGCTTGGTTGTTTAGGTTAGGTAAACACTTTAGTTTCACATTGAATGCTAACAAGAGAAACCACAACTTGCTCGTCTAACCCTAACATTATATGAAAGCTAAATTTGTAACACACCACAAACTTCATCATCTTAACACAACCATAAACATTTCTCTTTTTTTCTATACAGTAGTAGGATATGGATTCTACAATCCATTTAGTCACTCTTCTGGCTTCATGGACTTATTAAATAGTCGACCGACCCACAGCCATGAAGCTCATCCTTATGAGAGCCTTTCACCAAGTATTGAACTTGGTGAATCGGTTCATGTCTTTAGCAGCCAACGGTGAAGCTCCAAGTGAAGGTGAAACAGTAGATCAAGAAGATTATGGAGTCCCACGAAGATGTTGTGTTGATTAGTGCATGGCTTAACACAAGCAAGGATCCAATAGTTGAAATGAACAAAAGCTGAAGCTTTTGGAAAAGGATTGCAGTGTATGTTTCCAAGTCCTAAGCTTGCCGGTATGAAAGTGAGAGGGCCAGTGTAAGCAAAGGTGGGGAAGATCAATGATGTGTCGCAGTTTGTCGGCTGCTATAAGGCTGCATCATCTCGAAATCGGCCAAAAATGAGAATGATGATGAAGTGGCAAACCAGATTTTCTTGAATGATCACAAGACAGAGTTCATCCTAGCACATGCTTGGAGAGAGCGACATGATCAAAAATGGTGTCAAAAGATGAAACTGGAATGCCAAAAGAAGAAAGTTTGAGGATCTACAGCTTCAAGCTCACATTTCAACAAGAGGATGAAGCAATGGCTCGGCCTCCGGTGTAAAGGCATCAAAGTAAAGGTAAAAGAATGTGGAAGTAGATGGGAAGGATTTGTTGGAGTTTGAGCATGTGGGAGATAAAGTTTTGCTTTGAAAGAGAAGCATAGTAAGCATAAGTTGTTGGAGTCTACTTGGAAAAGCCGAGCCTCTTAGTGAAAATGAAACTTTAAAGAACAAGCTAATCAATGACATGTTGTCAAGTGCTTGAATGTTTAAGTTCAGTTTTTTTGTATGTTTAAAATGTCTTAAGTTCACTTAGGCATGTGAGAGACATATAGATCAATGTTTCAGTAGTTCACTTTTTGGTTCTTGTAACTTTCTCCCACTATTTTATTTTTATATGTTTTCCTTTCTAGAGATGGTTTTCTTGTGTTGTGTATTTAATTAGAGCAGACACCTATCTAATCCTTTAAGCAAATACTATGTTCCAGCTGGTGATGTTCCACCATACTTAGTAAAATCACATATGAATAGTTAATGAACACGATAATGCGACTTCTCTTTTTGCAGGTGGATTAGATTGGGTCTGAAATGGAATATAAGGACAAATTAGCTGAGGGAAATGAATATATTAGCTGATGAACCAAGGTGAGCTATACTGTATAATTAGAGTTTTTCTTTCTCTCATAAGATCTTATGTAATTTTCGTTTCTTGATTCAACTACGATCTTTGTGCATTTGATATGCATTTCAATGTGAACCATCAAAATTTATTCTTCAATGTGAACCATCAATGTAAATTTATTCTTCAAAATTTATTAATGTGAACCATCAATGTAAATTTATTCTTGATTGAACCATCAAAATTTATTCTTCAATGTGAACCAATGTAAATTTATTCTTTTGTTTTATAAATTGTTTATGCAACGAAGTCACAATTGTATCATCATCTCTTCATCTCTTTTTATTATCAAAGGTAACAAAATATTGTATTTCACAAAATACAAACTCAAAAAATATGACATCTTCTTCAAAAATTCTTTCTTTTTTTGAGGAAATTTTTATCAAGCCTTCGATCAAATAAAAATGTTGGACGGCGTTGGTGATCGTCGGGCCGAAAAGCAAAAGAAAAAAGCGTATATTGAAAGAGCGGAAATAGGACACGGCAGCTATGGAGCGATTATTTCGAGAAAATGCAACATACTTTCCTAATATTTTTCGACGCCGTTTTAGAATGAACAAGCCATTGTTCATGCATATTGTTAATCGACTCTCCAATGAAGTTCCATACTTTCAACAAAAAAGAGATGCTACCGGAAGGTTCGGTCTCTCTTCACTACAAAAGTGTACAGCAGCAATTCGTATGATGGCATATGGTTGTCTGTGGCGATTGAATATCGGTGAGTGAATTTGCTTGAAAATTTCGTAGAAGGAATAATATATTTTTCGGAGATGAGTACCTAAAAGACCCACACGAAGATCTTCAACTATATAGGAGATACGATTTCAGGGATGATAAAGCATCGATTATGCATTGGGAGTGGAAGAATTGCCTGCTTGAAAGGCCTAGGCTCAACAATCGTTTTAGAGGCTGTAGCTTCCCATGATCTTTGGATATGGCATGCATTTTTGGCCCTTTCTAAATCGATGTTAACGTCATTCATGATTTTTGATGATATATTAGGAGCTCCAAAGTGAATTACTCGTCAATGGACATGAGTATCATTTGGCTTACTATCTCACGATGGTATTTATCCTAAATCTTTCATCCAATCTATTCCAATTCCAAGGTCGAAAGCATCCTTTTGCTTCATATCAAGCTTCAAAAGATGTTGAGCGTCTTTAGTCTGACCACGATTTGCCATTGTAAAAAATCTAGCTCTTTGGGATAAAGTAAAAATTGGAAAGATTATAAGAACGTATACTTCATATGATAGTAGAAGACAAAAGAGTACAATCAGTTTGATGTATCTGAATTCGCAGCGGCAAACGAACTTCACGCGTGGATTTCACGTATTACGGATATGCCTTCAAATATTTGATGCATTGAAATCAAGTTCGTGATCGAGCATGAACATTGAAAATTTGTTGTATATATGCAAATTTGCAAATCAAGATTACAACTAATCGTTTTTCGGTTTATGATTTTCATATGCTTTTATGTCATGTATTTTTAAAATTTTATGAAATGCAATAATTATAATGAACATATACATTAAAAAAAAATTTATTTTTATTTTTTTTAAACCCATAAAGTTCTACCATTGACCTAACATTTTTTATGAGTCTCTTAAGATCAAAATAAGCAAAATTTATATTAAATTTAATGGGTAGAACCCCATAAGGGGTTCTACCAATGGAGATGGTCTAATACGTTGGTACTATTAATCCAAAGAAGAAACGTCTTTCTTGTGAAATGATTTTTTTGCGATTTCTGCATGGTACTACATCTTTAGTCGCTTGTTTGCATTCAAATAATTCATTTTACAATTATAACTTGTAAAACCATGAAGGAAACTAAAATGTACTAAAATACACTTCTAATACAAGTATACCTCGTGTAAATGCATGAACGTGAAGATTTTATGTGCCTATAGGTTTAGATGTTCAGTCATCATTTTTCTTAAAAGCTAATAGTTGAACACAATTTTAATTATATTTTTCTCATCACTTATCTAGAATGCAAGTACATATTTCTGTTTTTTCCCCAAAAAGATGACGAATAATATATATATATATATATATATGTGGTAATATTTTTTTATAAAAAATATCATATTGATGTTTTATTTTTCAATATAACCACGTAATCAAAATTTTTTAAAATATTACAATATTTACATTTAGGAAGGATCAGTGTCGGTCCATAGGATAGACGGACTAAACCCAAACTTAGAATCACCAACTGTTTGGCGTTTTTTAGGAACCACATATTTTGTCAAACCTAATGGATTTTAGGCCACAATATTCGAAACCAAAGGTTTCTTTTAAAATAATGTTTTTTCAATTAAAAAAGTGGTTTGTATTATCTCTATGTTGAGCCAAATATTTCTAATTTTCATTCTTTTTTTGTATCTCATGTTCTTTTTGTCATTTTTTTTTAATTAACTGGAATTGTAATCCTAAACAACAACCAAAAAAAAAGAATAGAAATACATTACTACCACAAACTATAAAAGGCACCAAAGGTTTCTTTTAGAATAATGTTTTTTAATTAAAAAAGTGGTTTGTATTACGACACAATAATGCGGTTTCCGTTCTCCATTGTCCCACTCTAAACGAGAGACGAGAAAGAAGAAACCATAGTTGTGTGATTTGGAGAAAATTTTAAGCAAACCACCAAATTGTAATACCTGTTGAGCATCAAAAGTGAAGCAATTGAATCAAATTAACGACACATTCACTTGAATCAACATAATTCCAGTAACCAAACAGTACCCAATTGCAGATTCTTTTAGTTGATACAATACTAGGGATTTTATGATATGGTAAAAAGCACATAAACATGAGACGAAAGGAAACATTTTAATTTGTGGCAGAGAGAGAGGAATCAAAATCATATTAGCGACTCACCTCGTTGTCAACCGTGGATAGTAAGACCTTTTTCCCGAGAAAATTACAACCGATGAAGAGAAATCAACTCGAACCCAGCAAGAGATTAATTAAGCGCTATGACTGAGAAACTGGGAACCATATTTGAAACGACATATGATTGGAAACGAGGGTAAAACTAAAATCTTCCCAATTGGTGGTGGAGATTTCGTAAAAATGCAAAATGAGTAAATTACAACTAACGCACAACACAAGGTAAATTAGTTAATTAGGTGATATAATAAAGAAAAAGTTCTCATTTATTTTTATTTTTAAAATGACATGGCAGGTGACATAACAGATGATGAAGTGATCTATTTCGAAATCGAGCATATGTTCATCGAAGCATTCATAGTAGTCGTCTGAACATTTGTATGCCGGCATAATTCATGATATATACAGTCAATGTAAATTTTAACCAAAACTCACAAGTTGGTGTATGAATTTTAACATTTGTATGCCGGCATAATTCATAATTGTCTTAGTACGTTTATGAATCTGCACAACATGATGATATGTGTACTAGATACTATCCCGCACTACAGCCCAAGATAATATTTTTTTTAAAGTAATTTTTTAAACAAAAATTATAATCTAAAAAGAAATAAAAAAAACTATTTTTAACTACTTTTAAAAAAATTTAAAATAAATTTTACAAACTAACATTAACATTAACATTCAAAAAAAAAATTTCAGTCTACATAAAATCTCGTATTTTTGGAAAACTAAATCAACATTTAATTTAATTTAATTAGTGTATTTAATTAAATTAACAAAATCTTAACAAAATCTATTCTTTACTACTTTTCAAAAATTTTAAAATAAATTAATTAATTAAAACAAAAATTATAATCTATAAATAAGTAAAAAAAATATCGACAATATAAATAATTTTTTCCTTAAAATTTTTAAAACAAGATCACAATATACATAAAATCTTTTATTTTCAAAAAATTAAATCAACATTTAATTTAATTTAATTATTGTGTTTGATAATCAACAAAATCTTCATAAAATCTATTTTAACTACTTTTCAAAAAATTTAAATAAATAAATTAATTAAAACGAAAATTATAATTTAGAAAGAAGTTAAAAAAATCTATTTTAACTACTATTCAAATAATTTAAAATAGATTAATTAATTAAAACAAAAAATTATAATATAGAAAGAAATAAATAAATCTATTTTTAACTATTTTCAAAAAATATAAAATGAATTAATTAATTAAAATAAAAATATATAAAGAAGTAAAAAAAAAATCGTCATTATATTCTACATAAATTCTTCCTTAAAAGCTTTCAAATAAAATCAGAATCTATATAAAATCTCTTATTTTTGGTAAATTAAATCAACATTTAATTTAATTTAATTAGTGTGTTTAATTAGATCAACAAAATCTTCATATTTTAACTACTTTTCAAAAAATTTAAAATAAATTAATTAATTAAAATAAAAATTATAATCAAGAAAGAAGTAAAAAATGATTACATAATAACTAATGACTAAAATACCTTAATGAGATATTAAAATTTGTTTTGATATAATGACAATGTGATGTAAATATTAATATTTTTTAATGTTTACTTATAAATGTACTCCCGGGGATAATAAACCGGGACATAATATTTTAGATTTTCCAGAAAGCAAAAGCCCAAAGTGAGGTCCATTATAAAGACCTTATTGAAACATAGTTGGGCTCATAATTGTCGGTCCATGTCAGTTTCCTTGACGGTACGTAGAATAAGTCCATATGCCTACAAATCCTAATTATTTGCATGGGTTCGTAAGTCCATATGTCTACTTAGCTAGTATTTATTATATATATAGTTTTTTAAAGTATATTTATTACTAGTATTATATAGTGTTATGGCACCAGAAGATAATATTAATATTTTATCTATATTTATATGAATATATATATATATATATATTATCAAAAATATATATTTTATAAATAGATTGATGGTCAAATTTTTGAAGAAGATAATGGTGCACAAAATCTTGATTTGTATTTTTTCTGTGAATAACCATATAAATTTAAAATTAATTAAATATTTTTAAATAATATTTTTCAAAAAAATCAAGTAAATTAAACACTAAACACTAATAAAAAGACTCTTAACAAACCATATTAAAATAATACTTTAATAAAATACATTAAACACTAATAGAAAAAAACTTCTAAAAATATAATAAGATTTGATAAAACAAATTATTACCTTTTCATCAACTAATAATAACCCTCTTCCCATGATTATTCCCATGAGTATATTATTTGCTTTGATATTTTTTGCTTCCCATTTTCGAACCAAACGTATTATAGTACGACGATAACATATTATAGTACGACGATAAACGTATTATATTACGACGATAAACCAAACGTATTTGTCTAATTGATCTAGGGTAAGATGAACTCCTCAATTCATTTTTTTGATTTAATATTATGAATAACAAAAGTTAAAAGATGAATGAGAAGATGATTTGTTAAGAATCTATACTTTGGTATTTATAATCAAACTACTACAATAATAATTTGGAAAATTAACATAATTATTGTGTAAAATATTAAATATTAAACATTTTGCTAAAACTGACAATTATCTTTTCTGAGTATACATTAACAGTAAATTATCTTTTCTAATTTTTTTTTAATTCTGCTATTTACATTTTTACTTAAATTGATAAAAATCTTAATTGATTATCTATTTTACATTTTTATATAGAAATTTATCATTACCAAAAAGTTGAAAATTACCATACTTTCTGCTATTGACATTTTTGCTTAAACTAAATTTTTTAGTTAATTATTTATTATAAATTTCATATAGAAAATTATCATTACCAGACACGTGTCACAGTCTAAATTAGCGATGACATGTGTCAAAATCTAGTAAGTTATCACTTTGACACGTGTCATGCTCACGTTAAACGCGTTCAGTTTTATATAATAAGATATTATACTATTTATAGAATAAGTGCATGTAATTACTTTTAAAACTATTGTAATCTTGTGCATTGTCTTTTTATGCAAGGAAAGTCTTTGTATATCTACCTTAAGACCTACAATTTATTTTTCTGTACATCTAACCTGATGTTTTATTCTTTTCTATACGGTGATAATATGAAATAATATAACTTTTAGTTATTTTATAAGGTTTCGGCTCTATGGGGTTTTGTAATTTACCGAGTATGAACAGGACGTAACTTGACTATTTTTCTACACCAAGAGGACCCATATCAAAGTGGAAAACGTATAGAAGAAAACAAGTTGTGATAGGTCGATTTCAATTTGCAAATTAAAACATTTACTTAAGAAACAAGGATGAGCAAATATAATAAAGTTGTGAAAGATATAAGGCTGGAAGAGTTGAGGTACACTGTCAGATAAGGGACCCTCTGTTTGAAACAGAGACAATGCAATAGTAAACATCTTATCATTATCAAACCAATGCACACATTACAAATTACTCAAAACCTTCCACATATCATAATATCATATACAAATATGCGTGTGATAAGGGACCCTCTGTTTTGTGTGTGTGCATTAATTTTGTGTGAATCTTATGTGTTTATGTAATTATTTTTTGATATGAAGATGAGTTTGTTGCGAGATTTATAACTGCCAGAGTGCCCAGATGATCAATATCAGTATATCACCCTAAAATGTTATATATAAAACGGTCAAGTAGTTAAACCCCTAGTTTAATAGCCATATCAATCAGGTCTTGATATTTTATTAGTTGTTGATCTATTACATCAATGATCAATCATAGGTCTCCTCTTGGTCTTTTTGTTAATTGGTCGCTTGCGTACTGTCCCGGAGTTGATGACTTGAGATAATAGTAGCTCGAATTATGTAAAAGGAATTACTTTCAATAATACTAACGTGAAGATATATGTTATTCAAAGTTACTTAAACATTCAAGTGTACTGTTTTAAGAGCTTTACTCGAATGAAAATATGTCTAAGTAAGGTGCGCGACAATGGTTTGCCCCCGCGGTACCGTATATTAATTACTGCGGGGGTGGAGTATATATAAATGTGTCTAAAGGTTTGTAAATTATTAGACATATGAGTTTAGAGACAAGAGGATATTGGCTTCAAAAGTATTTATTTTTTGTTGGTTAAGTTTTCTACAATTTGTCTAAATTTTGTTCGAATTCACAACAATATATGTCTTAAAGTATGTTTGGTAGATTGTTTGGGGTAAGAAAACATAACCATCAATATGACATCTTAATGTATGAAAATCCCTTCCTTGTGTCTTTTTAATTGAATTTTTTTAGGGTCTGATTGGTTGTGCATGTAGATTTAAAAATTTTGCTGTAAAATTTGATCTGTGAATTTTTTTTCTATAGCTTTACAATTTAGGCTGTAGAATCAACTTTCTATAATAAATAGTTTGCAGAGCCAACATTCCATAATTTTCCCAAGACCAAAATTTATGGTTTTGAGTTTTTAGATTTCTACAGCAAAATAAAACAAAAAAAAACAAAAAAAAATGGTTTTAGCTTTGAAAAATATATGTACAGCGTGATTGCTTTGAGTTTAGAAATTTAGATTCAAATATAGCTGTAGAAAGATTTCATAACTACAACTAATCACACCACCCTAAGGACGTTTTTTTTTTGCAATTGAGTCTTTTTAGTTTTGGAATAAACATAACAAAAACATAACTAGCAAAATAATCCTTTTAAAAATACAATTTAAAAAACATCCACAAATGAGAAATGTTTGCAAAGTAACAATTTTATCCATTATATCCACAACAAAATGACAATTACTTTGTTAAGAAAAAATGAAAATTAGAAGAATGTCATGATTGTAATTAATCAAATAAAAAATTAATATTATATTAATAAATAAGGAAAATTCCATAAAAGTTACACCAAGTATTTTTCGATTTTCATAAAAATACAATACTATTTTATGCACCCAAAAAAATACACGAACTATTTTTTTTTATCCATTTCAATACTCAAAACCTAAACCGTGCATCCATTTTAAGATATTTCATAATCGGATTTTAACGATGATATTTACGTTGTTTAATACTATTTGTTATTTTGTTTAATAAATATAGGAAATGATATTATAAACATAGAACTCTGGCCTAATTTGGACGATTGGTGTGGGTTCAAATGTGATTAAAAAGATGACTCCAAAAATATATATATATATATATATTGCACTTTAAATACATCACATATAAACTATATATATATATATATATATATATATATATTCGTTATAATTCGTAATTGTCTCACACATCTTTATTCAAAACATAAACATCTATTTTTTTTGTGAATGGTAACAAAATGTAGAACATGCAATTCAACTGCATCACACATCACGTGTTCTGCGCACCCTATTCAAAGCCTGTAGGCGTAACTCGTACATCAATAAACGTATGTAGCAATGTCCAAAAACTGATGGCTATGATGTTCTGAAATGATTGATAGATATAGATAAGAGATTGTACACATATAAACAGTTTGCTAAAATATGAATAATACAACGAATGACATTGTTGAAAATGGGAGAAAGTGAAGCACATGTCTGCATTTTTGCCTTCGTATCATACAATTAAAAAGGAAAGATATTTTTTTTTGTAAAAACCAAAAATAGTCTTCACACTTTTTCCGTACTCATCCGAATTATAACTCAAAAACCTCAAACTGCATAAATTATTTTGGCCATCTTAAATTTGATACAAAAAGCATATTTTCACACACAAAAAAAAACACATTGTTTAAAAATATACTGTGTATATATCGAGATTAACATTTTGTTTTTGAAATACGATTTTTGTATATATTTTTCATTTATTAAACTTACAACTCAAACAAAAAACATCAACAATTAATACTAAAATTTTAGCATCAGTACTGCGATTATGGGTATGATTTGTACATTCGATTAAAAAATTTAAACATGCATGGATGAAAATAATATTTGGATGAGTGTGGTAATGTTATTATGGGATAAAAACTTGATGATCCGCATAGTATTGTAACTAAGCAAAACCTTTCTTTTGTTGTTTAATCGTTCCAATATTTCACACACAAACCAATCAATAGTAGTTTGGTGGTAAAAGACTCGGGGATGTGGTATCAATTTGCTCATTTATTGAGTTTGATTTCCATTCGAATTTTTTTCGCTTCCATTTTTACAGGTTAAAATAGTATCAAAACTTAAATTTATCAGATAACTTGGTGAATATACTATTAGACGGCTACATTTATCCAAAAAATTAGTAGGCATTTGGTCCAGATTACCTTGCTACAAAAAAGACTATAAAAAGTGATAATAGTAATATTTTACACAATCAAAATTATGCCTAAGTTCAATGATTAATTTTCCTCATGATTCTCTACACTATCTGTTAGTATAATATAATACAAAATACGCAGATAAACATACCAGTATACTACTGTAAAGTGAAACCCAACTCACTGGACACTTGAGGTGTGTCAGTGAGAGTGGGGACATGCGAGTCCTTCCCAATGCTGCTTCATGTTCAATCTATTTCTTTAGTTAAAAGTTTGCTAACATTCACAATTATTTTTAAAGTTGTAATGATAACAACACTAACACAGTAACACTTTCCATAAAATTCTTAACTTGATTCCGCTTTTCCTGAGGTTTTAATTTACTTTCGCGTGAGATGCTTTTAGTTTTATATGATGTTGGTAAAAAGTATATTTTCCTTTCTCTTATTGATACTTGTTCACTAAGATATGCAATGATCATTATCTTTTTCTTTTTTCTTTTTAATGTTTATATTAAGTCTTATTTATTCCATTCTGCATCAAACTCAGTTTCTCTTTAAGTGTTGGTATCTTGAAAATATAATTCCTTACATGTATTTTAAAAAAAATTCTTTTTAATTAAAAAAAAAATTATAATTCTATTTAAAATATATGTAGTCATATATATATATATTTGATGAGTTGATTGGGAAAAAGAATTACAAACAGCAAAAACCACAAACCACATGCAAAGCAACTAAAGGCAAAGAGATCCAACAGATAGAATAAGATTAAAGAGCTTCACAGTTGGTTTCTTTAGTTTTAATTTCTTTCCATATATATTATTGGAACTTTATGTCCCCCACACAAAAGAAAAGAAAAAAATAGTGACAACGAACTAAATAATTGAAGTACACCTTAATAGATGGTCATATACCGAGAGATATATACATGCTACAATATTGCTGCATAATTCTAGAAGTTTACAATTGTAGAAAATAATATTTACCAGTGTCACATGTGAACAAATTATAAAGATGATCTCGTAATATATATTCCTCCTTAAACTGGCTTGTGAAGACCACAAACGTCTAATTTGCGAAAACCAAAATGTTTGAACTCCTTTTGATTGGAAAACGTATAGTTGTGTGGAAACATGACTAGTGGTGAAGCTACCGTTGAGGATAGAGGAAGTGACAATCGATTTTAGTTTGTTTGATAAGCTGCTTGGTGGAACATTCCCAAGTGAATAACAACCAAGTTGTCACAAAAGATAGGAATGGATTTTTCATGAAAATCTCCGAGACATTGAACGAAAGAAGCTCGAAGACATTGTGCTTTAAGCAGTTGATTAAGAGTCTTCTAGACAATTTGAGAGTGGCCAACTGAATTAACCAAGCAGTACGTAAACGCCGGATGCAAGGGTTAAGATCCACCAAGAAACAACAAAAAGATCCAATGTAGAACTAGATTACCCTTTACGTATCAAACAACACATAGAACAGTATTCCTATAAACATGTTTAGGAACCTTCATAAATTGTGGTATGTAGTAGAACAAGACCGAAATACAACAAGTCGAGACGAAAAAACCAAGATAAATAAGTAACGACTCAAATACTGCATAATCTTAGTATGTAATTTGGGATGTTATAGAAAATTAAGTAAACTGTTCAAGCTCGATCTAAATTTGAAAGCCGGTCTAAACTGATAGACTCGCTGTAAGATCACATGACCAGATCAGATCATGCCAGATCAACTTCCTAACATGTCCGATTAATTCTACTCATGAACCACAAGTTTTTGCAAAATTTTGATGAACCAAAAGATTAGTGTAAAATTTTTTGTGTTGAGGCATAAGTTAAAAACATAACGAAAACATAGTTTAGTCTCATGTTCCAAAACGGGCACATAAGCCAATGCGAAAAAAAAAGAAAACCCCCTTAAAGAACCTTCGTAAACACTCCAAAAGCTTCATTATCTACACCTATTCATAATATCATTATGGTCCATAGTAACCTTCCAAATTAAAGTTTTGATAAAAAAAAAAAAAATTACACAAACTGAAAATTTGTTTTTAATCCATCAAGCTTCAAATCCTATGCGTTTGAAGCTGTAACAGTCTTGAATAAGCTCCCTCTGGTCGGCTTACGAGCTCAGAATGGCTACCTTGCTCCACAATCCGACCATCTTGAATCACACCGATGCAATCAACGCCTCTTATGGTGGACAAGCGATGAGCAACTACCACGGTGGTCCGACCTCTCATGAGTCTCTCTAAAGCTTCTTGCAGCACGCATTCCGATTCCGCGTCTAATGCGCTAGTTGCTTCGTCTAGAAGCAACACTGTAGGGTTCTTGAGGACAGCTCGTGCTATCGCAATCCTCTGTTTCTGTCCACCTGATAACTGCACTCCTCTTTCACCCACGGGAGTTTTGTAACCTTCGGGCAAACCGCTGATGAAACCATGAGCGTTTGCGGCTCGAGCCGCCTCGATTACCTCGGATTCAGTCGCACCATCTTTCCCATATGCAATGTTGTCGAAGATGGTTGCTGCAAACAGAGCTGGTTCTTGTTGAACAAGACCAATTTTGAGCCTCAGAGATTTCAAGTTTAGCCGGCGAATGTCTTTTCCATCAATCATGACTTTTCCAGCAAGCGGGTCGTAAAACCGCTCGATCATCGCGATAACAGAACTTTTACCCGACCCACTCGCGCCCACAAGAGCTTGGCTATGTCCAGCTCGGATTCTGAGGTTAAAGTCTCTGAAAACCATGACGTCGGGTCTCGAAGGATAAGCAAAATCCACATGCCTAAACTCAATGTCTCCACGGATTGTCTCAACTGGATCAGCATCAGCATCATCCGGGTCAATCCGGGTTTGCCTATCCAAGACGGAGAAAACCGAACCAACCGCTTCACCTCCCCGGATAATTTCAGGAGCAAGACTGACAGTTTCAGCAACAGAGTTTGCAGTAATGACCAGAACCACAAACACTTTGATCACTTTGGAGAAGGTTGACTCGCCTTTACTCACAAGGTGGGCGCCGTACCAGAGAATTAAAGCCTCAGAACCGTAGAGAGCAAGCTGCGAGAGGCCAAATAGGAAACCCGATGTTTGACTTCGGTATAAACTTCTTTTCTGAGGTACACGTAGCTCGTGACAGAACAAAGATAGAATTTTGCTCTGCGCATTGAAGGCTGCTACAGTTCTAATGTTGCTTACTCCTTCACCAGCAATCATTGAAGTCTTTGCATGAGCCTTGGCTGTGTCTCCGGCAAAACCCTTTAGAGACAGTTGCTGCAATGTAGCCACATAAATTCATACTTATGCATCAGAACAATTATGGATGGTTAATAACATTTAACTTTTCAAATTTACAAATCAAAAGCCTAATCTTAAAAAGTCTTGCATTTTTCACTTTCTCTGTAAAACCATTCACTTTGATCACATATACAAAACTTAAACCTCATCAATATTATTGCAAGTACAATGTATCTATGTCCTTGTGTGTGAAATCTATTGATAGATTTTCAACTAAGTAGATCACGGGTGAAAATATGTTGGTATCTAAGCAAAGTTCTGAAGCTTGCAGTTAGTAAAAAACAAAAAAGCTCATCACAACCTAATGTACCAAACAAAGAAACACAAGCAAACATTGACTAGTGGATTGTGTAAAACACTGACACACACACTGTGACAAGTAAATAATACACTGAGACAACAACTTTGACCAATGAAGAATTTCAAATAAAATATTGATTCTTGGATGGAAAAAAAAAAAGTTGCAGGTTTTTTGGATTTTGTGTGAGGTTTTATGGGCAAAGGAATTAAATAATGAGAGAGTGGGATCACAGTTCAGAGTTCAGAGTTCAGAGAGAGAAGTAAATATGAAAGCTTAAAGTAGGATAGATTTAGCAGAAACAAAGCAAGAAGATAGATAGAGGAATCTTAGCTATTTTCGTGAACACTGTTATCTATGGGCCATACTACCAATAGAAACTATATAATAAATATTCTTGACAGATGCCCAGAGATTAAATTAAAGTCTACTGTTTTTTTCACATTTATTGATGTGAGGGCTCCATGATCTTGACCCTTGCACTATTTCCAAAAAGTAGAAAAAAAGAGCCTCCTAATAATTTTTTTATGATTATTATTGTAAAAATAAATGCAACTTAGAGAAAGAAGAAGATGAAGCACGTGCAGAGGTAGTGGATGTGTTGCCATGTTCTATAAAGTTTTGAACTTTTGAAAAGCAATAATAAATAAAATAAAAATCTGGCCTTTTGTCGTTTTTTTTTGGAATCATAATGGTGAATGCAAGATTCTCATAGATTATATAACCCTTAATATTTTAATGATTTGGATGAATATAGCTGCAAATAAAGAAGTGAAATTGAAAATTTTTGAGTAAAAAGATTAGATTTTTACCTGGGCAAAGTTAGCGAGGACTAGAAGTGGGAATGTGCCTAAGATGAGAAGAGAGACTCTCCATTCTACTATGAAGGCAACTATGAAGGATGTGAGAAGTGAAGTCATGTTCTGTAGAATCACTGAGATTCTCTCGGCTATAGCGGATTTAACATCCGCTGCATCAGTAGCTAACCGTGCAGCAATCAGGCTCGAGTTGTGTTCATCCTCATCAAACCAACCAACCTCGTTCCTCAAGATAGCTAATCAAGAAACCAAAATAATAATCAGAAATGGAAAGATATTTACAGCATATTTATACGAGAATAGCTCAGAGTCGGGACAAATACCTGAGAGCATCATTCTTCTTACTCTTGTTGTGAGGTTTTCTCCCATGATGCTAAAGAAGTAATGTTGGATCAAATAAGCACCCACAGCGTAGAGACCAGCACCGATGTAGATGAAAACATACTCTTTTGTTTTTCTCTCCATTGAATCATAGTCTGTGTAGTAGAAGACTTCGATCATATTACTCATCACAATCGCAAATGTAGGACCGATGAAACCGGAAAGAATTGAGCCAACTGCTCCCATGATTGAGTAAGGCCATTCTGGTGAATTAAGCTTGAGAAGCCTGTAGAAGTAATTTTCAGGAGCACGAGTCTTTCGATCAGTCTCTGCGTTTGAAATCATCTCTATCCGACCATCAGCTCCAGTGCTGTACGAATAGCTCAGATTCCTCAAACTTCCTGATCTTAAACTGAGTGATTTCGTTGACAGAGAATGGCTCAAACGGGTTGAACGAGTGCGACGAGTTGATGGGTTTGAGAAATCCCGAGTACCTACCATCTCTTGAAACCTGATGAGAGATGCATAAGCACCAGATTTGGCAATGAGTTCTTCATGTGTTCCGGTTTCAACAACTTGGCCTTGCTGTATCACGGCAATGGAATCAACATTTCTGATGGTGCAGAGACGATGAGCAACAACCACGGTAGTCCTCCCTACCATAACTCTGTCTAAAGCTTCCTGAACAATGCTCTCAGAGCTAGCATCAAGAGCGCTTGTAGCTTCATCTAGTAACAGAATCTTTGGGTCTTTTAACATCGCCCTAGCAATTGCGATTCTCTGTTTCTGTCCACCTGATAGCTGAACACCACGTTCTCCAACCTTATTGTATTGAAATTCAGCAAAAAGAAACACAAGAAATTAAGCAAAAGACCATGACATTTTCTAAGACATATCATCAACCAATAGTAATACCTGTGTATCGTAACCTTTAGGAAGCAACGTAATGAAGCTATGCGCGTTTGCAGCGGAAGCAGCAGCTTCTACTTCAACCATTGTTGCATCAGGCTTTCCGTAGAGTATGTTCTCAAGTATAGTAGTAGCAAAGAGGGCAGGCTCTTGATTCACAAGCCCGATTTGTTCACGCAAAAACTTCAATTGAAGCGTCTTTATTTCGACACCATCCAACAGAATTTGCCCTGCTCACCAAGAAAAAAGAACACAAAGTTATGATGCACTCACTAGTCAAAGACTCTGATAGAAGCAAAGAAAAGTTTTCAATCAAAATTACCGTTGCTTGGATCGTAAAATCTCTCAATGAGGGAAACAACAGTACTCTTTCCAGAGCCACTCCCACCAACCACTGCCACAGTTTTCCCAGAAGGGAAGAAAATATTGAAGTTTCTGAAGATCATAACATCAGGCCGTGAAGGATAGCTAAAAGTCACATCTTTAAACTCAATGTTTCCATGAACTTGGTCCAAGCATTTCCCGTCCAACGGGTCTTGAATTATCGTCGGTCTCTGGTTAATTATCTCCATCAACTTGTAACCAGCCGCTTTACCTTTGCTAAACGCCCCAAGATTGGAGAAAGATTGTCCCAAACTCCTAAAACAACACACACAAAAATGTCACATCCAAGTATATAACAAAAACACCTTTAAAAATATTACTATGTTTTGTCTCTTACATTCCACCAACAATGGCAGAGAATATAGCAGTAAATGCCTTTCCTCCATCGGTTTGTCCATTCCGAATAAAAACTCCGGCGTACCAGAAAACCAGAGCCCATGACATACAAGCTATTCCATAAGTACATCCTAAACCCAATCCTTTAGCCATCCCAGCTTTATAACCGAGCTTAAGCGTATACTGAATCGCATCCGAATACGAACTAAGTGCCTTGCTCTCTCCAACATAAGAGTAAACAGTTCGAACTTGAGCAATTGCCTGCAAAAAAAAAAACATCATTCTCAATAAAGTTAAAACCAAAAATAAAAGGTAATGATTAACTCAAGATTTGACCAAAGAAAAGGTTAATCAATGAAAACACTGTTCAAGTCTGTAAATTGAATAAGAAGGAATAATAAAAAACAAAAAAAAAAAACATAATCATTTGAGAGATCAAGTACAAAGAAGCAAGCCTCAGAACAGGAGAAAGCATTACGTCGAATAGTTGATGGGCAATTAAATAAATCAAAAAAGAAATGATTTTTATTTACCTGCTCGGCGATAACACCGGCGTTAGCATAAGATTCACGGCTCTTTGAAGTGATTCCGGTGAGTGTATAAGCGTATAAACCGCCGGCGAAAGCGATTCCGGGAATCACAGCAACACTTAACAAAGCTAATTTCCATGCTGATACAAACCCAACCACTAGTCCAGCCAAGAATGTTGAGAGGTAATGTATAAAGTTTCCAACCTGAGATTTTTTTTAAAAAATATTCAATTTTTTCAACTACTCTGTCAATTTTTTCAACTTCATCAACAAAAACCCAGAAACTCAAAAAGAGTGATGACAATAATAATGAAACTAGGAGACCCCACTGCACGTTAGCTCGTACTTGCTAACGTGCACCACAGAGACAGGAGAAAAATATAAACAAAACAAAATAATTACATAACAAAAAAAAAATTTTAGATAAAAAGGTACTATTAACATTTGAAGGTACTTAGACACTTTTGTAATAATATTATTGTTTGAGTTTTTTTTTTCTTATTTCTGAAAAAAAAACTTATTTGCATAGTAAATTCTAAAATTGCTATTCTTATATTAAAAATTATATAAAATAATTTAAAAATCCCTATTTTCTATAGTCAATTTTTAAAAATGTATAATTTTCACTATACTCTTGCAAAAAAGTATATATATTTTTTTTTATAAAAAAAAAATCAATCTTCCAACTTCTTCCCTACCACCTGAGGCGCACGATAAACGACGGTTGCTAACATAAACGTACCAAAGCTCTGATAAAGAATGATCAGAGAAACAATGGGACCCTCGGTAAAAAAACTCCAAATACTAGATTTTGTTGGTAAAAAACATTATTCAGAAAGGGAAAAAAAACCAATAAAAGCAAATTTGTTTTTTACCTTCTCACTAATGGCATCTTGAACAAGAAGAGTATCAGTAGAAACACTAAAGACAATGTCACCAGTTCTTGCATCAGTATCAAAGAATCCAACGTCTTGTTTTAAAACAGCTTCAAGATACTTCTTCCTTAATGCAGCTACTTGTCTTTCTCCAGAATACATCCAACATGCAATCTCTGTATATTAATAATATAAAAATTTATATATTAATAATATAAAAATTTATGGTTATAAAAGAATTTTTATGAAGTTGTAATAAATGTGAGAGAGATGCCCATTTTTTGATCGATACAGACAAAGTAGAAGTCCATGAATCACGTGGACTTGGCTTATCCTTTAACATATTATAATTATCTACGCTTTTTATTATAATTTGATTCTCTCTAGATTGTGATTTCTGTTTCTTGGTTTTTAATTGAGGTTTGGTTGTGATTATAATTACAAACAAAAAAACAAGTTGGGTTTTAAATTTTGTTGAGTAAATTAAAGTAAAGCTTACTTTTACAGTAAATTTTGTAAGAATCTAATAAAACCTCAAAAATTGATCCTTTTTCATTTCTTGATCTTGTCTATAATGTGATTTAATTTATGCTTCTGGGTTTTCTTGATAGAAGCTTTAAAAAAAAAAAAGATTGGATTTTTATGGAACAAACCTGCGTATGAAGAGAAGCAAACGACCAAACCCAAGTAGACAAAATACAGAGAATACTGCAAATTTTCCAACAAGACAGATCAGATCTTGGATCTAATTTGATAAAAACAAGAAAAAAAGTAACGATTTTTTAATTTTTACTTACTCTGGAGACTTCATGAACCATTTGATGTAAATCCATTTGGTTTTTACCAAATCCATTAACCATTTGACCAAAGAGTAAAAAGAAGACGGGCATGGAAGAGCCATGAACAATGGCACCAAGAGAGCCAACGAACATCAAGAGATAATCAAATTTATCAGCGAAAGAGAAGAGTTTAAAGAATGGTAAACTCTGTTCTTTCTTCTTCTCTGCTTCAGCAGGAACAGTCTTTGCATCCGCCGTGTTAGCTTCCGACATGTTTTTAGATCCGAGTTACTGATACAAGGAAGAAACGAGTTGGCTCAGTGAGAAAACGAGATCATTGAGTTGAATAATGTTTTTATTAAAAAGTTTCTTGAAAATCGGACAATTTGTTTTTGTGAGTTCAAGAACTCTTTTACGAGTGTCTTGTTTAGAAGTGATGAGAGAGAGAATGAGAGAGTGTGGATGGAGAAGGATGTGATTTGGTATATATAGGAGGAGAGAGAGTGAAGAAGACTAGTGGTCAAAGACTTACTAGTGGTCAAAGACTTATAAGCACATTGAAAAATGAGAGAGATTGAGAGATTCGTATTGCTAAGCTGAGTGAGACGGTAGTTTTGATGTAATTAATGTGAAATCTTTGTAAACTTAAAAATAAGAATATTGCTAGAGAAAATAAGGTTACTTTGATTTGTTGGGTTGTGTGTGTATTCACTACCTATTTGTGTTGATTTTGATATATAAATTAGTAGTTTTTTTTATAAAGATCATTTCTTCAAAGTTATGTTGTGTTCATTTAATATTTTTGAATACAAATCACAATCTGGTGTAATTCTAGTAATAGTAAAATAGAGATTTTAACAAATATGCAAGTTTTTTTCTCTGGTCTAAAATAAAAAGATAGAAATGTTGTTGAACGTGTCATTTTAAAAATATTCATGTTAAATATATATATATATATATATATATTATATTATTTTAAAGTTATAATTCAATAAAATGTATTACCAATATGAAGAACTTTAAGTTTTTGTCTAACAAGTTTTAAACAACAAAAGATATTTTGCATCATCACATTTAGACAACTTGTCTAAATTTATTGAGAATAGATACTAAATAGTAAAACTCTAATTTTTTTATTTGCAAACATTATGGAGGGGAAAATCATAAATAAATAGGTATATTTTATCACTTTTTCTTTGAAATAACATGGATTTCGAGCTAGTTTTTTTAAACTAATATCATCTAAAAATAAGCTATATTTGGGGTTATAATAATTTTGATGTGTTGGACTGTGTATTTACTTGCTTTGGTTGATTTCAAATATGAACAATAATTTCTTAAATTTATGGTGTATTCAAATAATTATTTTATATAAAATTCATTTTTAATGATATTATCGACAAAGGAAACATTATTTTATACAACACTTTGAAACATATACAACTAGTCCAAAAAACAATTATACATGTACCACAAGAATCCTCGTCATACGCTTTTACCTTACAATGGACAGATTTACACTTAACATACATAAATTTTCTGATAAGTTTATCTCCATCAATATACATAATTTGCATTCTCAAGTAATCAAACTTTAGACATGTTGTGAAACATTAAATCATTTTTTGGTACAATACTAGATTAAATAAGTTTGGTGAGTTCAATTAATGATTTTGAAATAATAGAGATTTTAAAAATATTTAAGTGTTTCTCTGGTCAAAATATTTAAAAAATTAAAATATTAATTAGAGTTTCATTTCCAAAAAAATTATGTTAAAATTTTGAATTGTATAAATCCAATAAAGTCTTCATCACAATGATGACGAACTTTGGTTTTGTCTAATAATTATTTGAACAACATCATGTATTTTGTATCGCTACATTAAGACAACATCATATATTTTCTAATAATTTCTAAAATTCAAGTTAAAATTTTAATCTATATATATAATATTTTTTACAATTTATGAATCGAATAAACTCTTTATCACAATGATGATGAAATTAATTATTCTCTAATAATTTATAAATAATAAAATATACATTGTATCATCACATTTAAACAATTAATATAAACTTATCTGATTCAAATTAAAGAGTAAGCTAATCCGTTACTTTAACACAATTTTCTTAATGTTGAAATTTGTGTCCTTTCGATGTTTAGAAAGTGGAAGTTGTAGTACAGCTTGTTTATTGGAGTGATAGATCAATTTAAAGGAACATCAACCATTGGCCAAAGGAAGAACACTAATTAACTAGAATTAGAATTATGAAGTCAAGAAAAAATGACATAAATGTTTACAAATGATTGATTGATTGCTCAAATTGTAATTAATCTAGGGCACTATCATTACAAGTTCATGATGTGCTGCGGTAATACTTTAAGGTGTAGCATATAAGGACTTATCACGGAAAAGATCTAGGATTTTAAGCAAGCCAAACCAAAGCATGTAATATTTTAAAGTTGTTAATTAGAAAATAAAATGTAAGCAAAAAGACAAGAAACGCATGAACACACTTAAAAATCAATGGAATAGCTACAATAGTTCATATAATTTTATGTTTGCTTTATAATTACTACATATTATTATGATCATGCAATCTATGAACGCAAAAGACTACATATATCTAAGCATTGCCATGCATTTTAATAGATATGATATTCTTTATAACGACGCATTTAACATCTTGATATGTTAAATAATAATCAAAGTTAACACATTTCAGTTATAGATTATGTTAAACATATAATTAGATCATGATTTTAATATTATTTCATAACTTGTCAAACAAATGCAATTTTAAAACAAATGTGTATATACAAAAACACATTAATATAATAATATCTGATTTGATCCACAATAATTATGACATAAAAAACTATAGTTTAAGAAAAATATTAAATATAAAAAGTAATGAATGGATTCTTAAAATATGATATAATATATTATAATTGTGTTAAAAACGAATTGGTTAGCAATCACATGATCATAAGTAGACCTGGCCACGGAGCGGGTACCCGCCATTTTCGCCAGCCTTGATACTTGATCCTCTCCGTGCGAGTAATACGATATTCGGACTTGGACTTGGACTCGCCCAAAATGGGTACCCGCCCAAACGGGTACCCGTCCCAAAATCCATTACTTGCGAGGTATTTGCCTTGTTACTTGGATCCGCGGGTAACGGATAATTTTGCGGATAACGAGTATTTTTTGCGGATAACGAATATTTTTGTGGCGGGTAACGAATATTTTTGTTGCGGGTAACGAGTATATTTTACGGGTAACGGATATTTTTGTTGCGGACAACAAGTAACGGGGCGGGTAATGAGTTTCAAGGCGGGTAACGGGGCAAGTAGTGAGAAAAAATTTCCGACTTGGACTCGGACTTGGACTTGGACTTGCAAGTATTTTTAAAACATATCTTATATTTGGCTTGATACGAGGCAGGTACCCGCTTTTACGAGACGGATCCGGGGCGAGTCCAGCGAGTCCGGCGGGTAATGAGTCCTGATGTCCAGGCTTAATCATGAGTAGGTGAGTGTGATAAGTTATGGGCTATGCATCAAGATGGTTCAAGCCATGAGTTTGAAGTTTGTGATGATTAAAATGTGTTGAACCATGAGGTTGAGGGTCGTGATGAATAGATAAGGGAGATCATTTATGCATGATGTTTGAGGGTTAGATGATTATGAAAGTGCAATAATTCTAAACTATAGGTATTGAGGATCGTGTGACCGAAAGTTGCACAGCTAGATGTTTGAGGATTGTGTGGCTGTGAAAAATGGTGCATTAGAGAACATGTGCATGGAATCAAAAGTATGTATGTGATCATGTAAATGAGATTATATAATTGGTTATGTGTGTATGAGTTTAAGACTATGTGATCTAATCGTATTAACGAGATTGTTCGTTACTCATCATATGTGTTACTTATCATATGTGCTTGTGGTTGTGGACATAATTAATGATTATCTTCATTGAATGTTTAGTGCTTTCGAAACTAGTGAGATCAACATGTTGGATATTTGGAATTAAGTTTATGATTTTGAGATCCTATTGTAATCTTTGAACATTTTTTAAACTATTGGTTGCATGTTTTAAAAGTTAGTAATTTTAATTTTATGTTATAGCTTAACTCTTTAAAAGTTTAATATATCTTAGTAATATCGAAGTTAAAATCTTGTATTGTTTATATCAAGTTATCTAGTTTCAAAATTTCTGTTTTCTTATTTTTTTTTCTTAAAAAAAGTAACTCTTTGACTAAACAGTAATAATTAAATAAAATATTTTATCTAAAGAAAAATTTGGCCATCTCAACAGTTATAAACCGTTCGGTATTGCGAAGTGCTCGTATAGTATAGCGACTTTTTCGAAACTTTCGGAAAAGGAAATTAAATTAGAAGTTTAAACTCTTAAAACAGTTTCCAAAACTCGCCTACGCCAGAGATGGATTTTACGGTTGGTAGAGAGGCCAAAGATGAGATCACCGATACTGTATGATCTCTGAAGAGAATCCGCAACAATTCTATGCATTTTCACTAAGTTTGGAGTGAAATTAACTATTTATGTACCGAGAAAGTCAATGTTTAGAGGCAAACACACGACGTTCAACTTTATGGAAATGCTTGAGCAACTCCCTCAAAGGGATCACATCTCGTTGTCATGTCGGGATTTGTTCGTCATGTTGTCTTCCTTTGAAATTAAAGAGGGTTAATTTCATCATTACGTTGCGAAAATATATGTGATTGTTTTCCCTGTTTCTTTTTTTTCAAGACTTGTTCAAATTATAGGTTTTCCAAAAATATTTAATTTTTATTCTAACACTAAAATTTTATATTTCATCTTTTTGAAGTGTAATTATTATATTAAAAAATAGGTTTTAGTATCCATAGAACTAGATACGTTTTCTTAAAAACTATTTCTCAAAAAGCGCTTTTATTTTACAAAAATCTAAAGAGTGAAAAGAAGAACTAGTTCTATTGTAATGTCCTACCTTTCCTTTCTTCTTTGAGCTTCTACGTATCCAGTTCCATTTGTCTTGATTTTATTTATTTATTTATATACATATATATATATATATATTTTATGTTCAATTCTTGTATATTTAAAAAGTTATTCACTGATCCTATATATACAAAGGTTTAAAAAAAAAAAAAAAATCTTCATACACGTTTAAACAAATCCTTCTTAAATCTGTCAACTTTTTAAGCCTTTTCACATATAGTACTGAGTAATATTACATTTCCACTGATTATTAATTTAGGAATTAAAATATATCTATTATTAAACAAAAATCTAAAAAGGTAAAAAAAAGTGGTGCTGGAATAGTAATTACGAATTTACAACCAACTAAAAGTGACTTAAGATTCAGTTATGAATGTAAGAGCAAACCATGTGAAGTGGTTGTCTTTTTGTGTTGCTTTGGTGTAGACCAATGCCACTTCACGGCTTCAACGATGTTTCGTTTATCCCATTATAATTATCTATTTTTATATACAGGAAAATCTAGGGATATACACTGCAACAAACTCAAAAAAAGAAAAAAAATATATGCATATGAATATAAGATAGAACGGTCTTGTAATAATAGTGTACGACGATGTGATTTAATAATCGTCAGAAATGTGGTATCGATCGTAGGGTTTTAAGTATGTATTTATTAAGATGTTGGACATTAAAGATAGGGATTGTTTGAATTATTTTTTCTCCGATGATATGAAACATAAGTTATAAAATTTAATGTCCTGTCCATAGCGATCTATCTATTGTTTATAACAAAAATCACAAATGGATTTTCAAATGAAATATGAAATTTTGATCTATAGACATATTGAAATGTCTGGGATTTGAATTTAATTACTTATACTATGGAAACTCTTAGTAATTTGCCAACCATTAGAAATATAAAAAATTAGGCGATTAGCATGATTTTACTATGATGAAATTTTGATACGAATTTTATTGTTTAGATACAATTAATTTTCGTAATTTATATCCGTTTAAATATACAAATTTAGCATTTATGAAAATCACATATAAATATATGTTATATAGTGAAAAATAATTGTCCACGCATGTGCTACAATATTGTACGATATTCAATTCTTGCATGATGAGGGTATATATGTTTATGGAATCATAGCTTAGCATGTAAGGTGATAATTGTTACTAAATCTGCCATGTTAGTGGTTGGTGTGGATGCACAATCAAATTTTGATTTAACTTGTTTTGTTTTTCTCTTGATATTATATACGTTTGCTTTGTCGTGTTTTGTTTTTTTCTCTTGAAATTATAGACGTTACATATATGACCAAAATATTAGAATAAAATTATATATATATATACACATATATATATACACGGTTTGTGTGTTCAAATAATACATAAAATTAGATAATGTGAAAATGAGTTGATAAACTTCATAATCATCAGTCACTTTCTCCGATGGTCTGTTCGTTATTTGCCCACTTTGGTAAGAACTTCAAATTTAAAATATTTATGGACGTAATGAATAGGAGTTTATTTGGTGAGGCTAAAATTTTAATTTACATGGATGTAAGTAGGTGTATGAAAATAAAGGTGCGATCGCTGAGGGAAAGGAAAAAAAAAACGAAATTTTTTCATGCAAGGCGAATATGAGTTCTAAAATAATTGGGCTTAACTGAAAGCCCACTTCAATGGTCCAGAATATAAACAAATAAGATATATAAATATATATAATTAGGCTTAATCCAACTCCAGCTCTAGCTGGAATGCTGAATTACCACCTTTTACCGCAAAAGCTCCACCTCCTTCTGTTTCTCTTGGCAAAGAGAAAGATACCTTTTTGCCATTCTTCTTTGAATCATCCTTCTCAACATCAGACATTTTCTCAATGTCTTTTTACATGACCTTCACAAAATGTAACATCTCGGCTTATGATACATTTCTTATTTTCACTACTCCAAATCTCCCTAAGAATACCCAATAAAGATAACATTTCTTTATCTTTATGAAACCAAAATTTTAGAAAAACAGATTGTTAAGGAAAGTATTATATTTTCTATTATAAAATCTAGATTTCGGTTCGTAATCTCGAACGAGTTTGATTGGGTTTTTGGTCAGTTGTGTCGATCTCTTAACAATTTTTCTTTAGTTATTCGTTATCTATTATAAACAAGTAGTCAAGACTACTGAATAGTGAAATATTGACAGGCCAAGTAGCCAAGACACGATACATAAAAATATTCCTATAATTATTGTTTAACAGAAGATTCAAGATTGAGTTGTGGCCAAAATCGGGGCATGTGATGTGCTGAAAAAGTTGTGGTCTACTGTTTACTCCTATTGTAATCATTCTTGTTATTTAATTTCTAATTTGATCCATTGATACTTGATAGAATGTTTTTTGAAATATTTTATAAAACTTTGTTCCAAACATAATGTTGCTATCGTAGTATATATTATACGAATGCCTTTTATTCTTTTTTAGGAAGCATCGCTGTTTGGTAAGGGACACAATATACAATAACAACAAACAACCCTCAAACAAGTTTTACTAATTATAAAAGTTGATTGTCAGTTTGTCACTAGATATTTACAATATTAGTAATATGTTTTGGAAAAAAAAAACTATTTGAATAAAACTACTTTCTATAAGAATCGGTTAGTATGATTATTATTATTATTATTAGTAGTATTGTTTTTGAAAAAGGGCTTGCAAAAACAGAGATTGATAAATAGATGGGGTTAGTATGATTATTGAAATTATAATGTTAACAAAATTAATTTTGATTATGTTTTGTCAAATTGATTTATGCTTATGAAGAATTAAAACTCTGGAGAAAAAGTTAGAAAAATTCACATTGACTCATGGACCTATTTTTAATTACGAAAAAGTTAAATCATAACGAAATTTTATGCATGTTTTTTATTTGTTTATTCTACCTAATTTAAGTTATTAGGCTGATAATTTAGTATGCAGTAAAAAAATTTAGTATGTAAGGAAGTCTTATATTTTCAGTTTTGGTTTTCAAACTGTTTTAATTAATTATGATCAGTTAAAAAAAAGTTGATATAACCTGCTGTTTTCTTTTCGCCGAACCTAATGAAATTTTTAATAATAAAAACTTTGAAGGCATCGCCTAGTTTGATGACTTTTGTGAGATTTCTCTTCATCGTAGACACAACTTTATTAGTTGTTAAAGGTACTTAAAACTCAGCAAAAGTAACTTTTGACGATACGTTTCTTATATATATACACCTAATTAGAGACTGATAATTATCACATTTCACAAGTAAAACTAATTATAATGGAAGTGAGTACATGAATTATATAAGTTTATTCAACCAACTCATAAAACATGTTTGCAAATGATCATTGTTTGCCTTTAAATGGGTGTTGTAGGGTCCAAGATTAATCACTTTTGCTTTGAAACAATTATTGTTAATTAGTTTGTCTTGGTGCCGTTGTCACCTTTGAATGACACTCTTTATAATATCCAAAAATTTTAAAACTTTAATCCAACATTTCTTCATTATGCAGAAAAATATCTCTTATCTTATGCTCTAGTTTATTCTACACTTTCCGTAATATTAGGACCGAAGACCATAATTTTTTTTTCTCTAAGTAAACAAATGTACTTCAAATTATATTTAATATGTGAGATAACAGATACATCATAGATCGTGATAATAATTTATTAAGTTAATTATATATGATCTTCGTTTAATCATGGTAATGTGCTAATTTTATTTTCTACTAGACAAAGTAGAACACTAAGTTATTAACAACAAAAAGGGTTTATTATTTTTAATATAAAACTTACTCTTACTTTAATTTTAATTGAGGACAATACATGGTTACTTTTTGGAAAATTTGTGAAATGGTTAAAAGTAAAGATTTTATTTAGGTAAATGACATCTTGTTAAGAAGCAGGACCGGCCAAAAAGCATAAGCAACAAAAGTCAAGAATTATGGCATAAAATTTTATGGGCCATTGAAAATGAGAAATTTTGGTGTTTGTAGTTTTGATTTGTTTTTTACCTAAAATGTTATTAAAATGATGAGATTTTGACCTAAATTTTTATTTATTTGGTTTTGGTAATTAATATTTTTCTTTGTCGTTACTATTGAACTTCTCCTATTTCTTTCTTTTATGAATTTATAATATTCACAAACACAATAACCAAAAAATTAATTTTGACCGGTCCCTCTTAAGAAACGATTATCAAATAAAATTTTATTAAATTGTTATTATCAAATGAAAAAAATGCACAAAAAAAATTTTGGGTATAAAATTATAGCACAATTTGATTGATCGTAATTTAAAAATATTTTATGTAATATAAATCACACGTTTATATGGTGAAATTTGAAATCCATTTGATAACTTATATGTTCATATGAAAACAAAACATATTACAAAAAGATGACATCATTCATGCTTAAGGTTACAAAGCTCAATCCGTCCTTATTGTATTTCAACTTATTTTTCTTAATATGATAAAATGTAGCCTGGCCATTTTCTTAACATACCAACCGTTGCCATCTACTTCAATTAATTCTTCTTTTTTTGTTTTTTGGCGTCGGACAATTAGAGGTCTATCTTGAGACTTGATTAATGATAATTAATACCAAATTGAAGTTTCTGTCGTCGTTGTCATGCAGCATTGAAATGTTATAAACAAAAAAAAAATTCTTACACCATGTAAATGCGTTAACTGGATATTTCGAACCATAAAAAAGATTATTTACAGAATTGATTATTCTGCATCCAATGATAAATAGTCTCAAAATTCAATTATATAATCAATGCAACAAAACTATACAAATACAATGTGCAAATTGGATGTAAGTTTCTCTTTTCTTTTGGCTACAGATTCATTAATTAGATGACATTTGAATCTCTAATGGTTTGATCACGTAAGTCTCATATTCGTCTGATGGCGAGGTAACCATTTTGGAAAGTTTGCAAGGTATGTCGATTGTTCCTGTCAATCACTATATACATTTTTTTCTATCTTTACTCGCACGTAATAAAAATTATATTCCATTAGATAACTCATATACGGTATTAAAACGCATTTGTAAATCAGTAAACAATTACAAAATAATCTTTATACCACGTTTCTAGCTACAAAGTTTCTCTTATAAAATGTTTACTAAAAAACAAATGCATCTTGAGTGATATAACTATATAAGTAATCATATATTTTTAAAATAAATCTTTACACATGTACCACCGTATTTTACTTATCTAATGAAGCGCCATAGGATGTTTTTATTTTTCAACTTTCGCTGTATAAACACATTACATGTACGTAAACCATAGATAAAAGACCGTCATAAACTATTTGTAGGTCCTGTTCAACAATATTATATTTAAAGTATATTTGATGAGCTAAAATAGTTAAACAAAATTATAGGCCTATCTATATGTATGTTTAAATTTTCTTAAATTATGACCCCAATTTATATGTATTTTCTAAATGTTAAAATTATGGTTCTCAATTTATATATACATTTTAAAAAAATTAATAGAAATTATATTCGACCGCTCCACTTGCACATGGTAAAAGACATACATAGATATATTCGTTTTAATTGCAGGAAAAAGGTCATTTAAAATAGGATAAAATGAAAATGATGATATACACAAATTAAAGATATAATGATACAAATTGTATCATACAATGCACAAGAAATAGAGAAGACATTTTAGAACATGCATTCACTTTAATTTGCTATTATCGCTAATGCCATAAAGTTACACACACCCATTTCTCTTTCCTCAATAAATAAATAAAAAAGAGTAATTTAAATATTCTTTTGTCAAAAAATAAGGTACGAGCAAAATGTTGACCAATGTGCCGATGGCTTTGTCGCAAGAACACTTATGTTCGGCACTACAAAGTTATTGGCTCAAATGGTCACCGATAAGATTTTAGCTGTTTATTTACAACTACTTCCTTTTCAAATATATTCTTAACAAGCAATGCAATTACGATTGATAAAAGGAAAGAAAATTTGGGCTTAAGGCTTAGTCCACATTGTTACGACTTCTAAAACTCTTTTTAATCCGGGTCAATTTGAAACGCACCGATCTAAATTGATTCGACCCGACTAATTTAAAAAAAAATTAATCCTAAACTACCCTTACTGACACGCTTAATTAAAAATATTTCCTAATTGTTGTGAATTTATATAATAAAAATATTTTATTTTTGTTTTAAGTATTAGAAATTTGGAATATTTAATATTAAAAGGAATGAAGGGAGTAGTGAAGGAGGGAGAGAAATATTTCTTTTATTGATGTTTTTTTCTCCGTGTTATGCATCATGTATCTCATGACATATATATGAGAGCTGATGGAGAATCCATTCTTTATGTCGGTTTAGTGTAAATATCGACATAAATATATTAAATAATTATACTTACAGAAGGTTAAATTTCTAACACTAATTATTTAATATGTACTGCGCGTTAAAAACATGTGGAAAAACAATGGGATAAAAACCATGATAAGGAAAAATCTGATAACATTCGGAAAATATTTTTCTTCATAAATCTCGTAGATAACGCCCATCTATGAACATGCTTTTTGAACATCGTGGTGGGTAGCGCCTTTGTAAGGAGATCTGCTGAATTGTCGCAGGAGCGAACGTATTCAATATTGACTTCACCATTCTTCTCGAGTTCTTGAGTATAAGAAAAATCTTGGTGGAATATGCTTCGTTAATACTGTCGCTCTTGATATAACCTTCCTTAACTTGTGTAACACATGCAGAATTATCTTCGAATATGGTTGTGGGCTCTTTATTTACGGTTATACCACTTGCTTCTTGAATATGCTTGATCATAGATCGACACACATTCTGAGCTTGGAGGCGATAATCTGCATAATTGGATAAGTAGCGTAGTGTTTGCATGAGCGCCCGAAATAGCGTCCCTCCATAGTAAATATATATCCAGTTTGGGATCTTGCTTTATGTAGATCAGATAGATAACTAACGTCTGCAAAACCAGTAGACACGATTTTGAATTTCTAGGATAATATAATCCTAAATCTATACCTTGAAGATAACGGAAAATATGTTTTATTAGTTCGATGTCAGCGTTGGGAAGAATTATATCTTCTGGCAGATTAGTAGTATATAGTGGGTATGCGGTTTGCAGAGATACATGAGTCCGCGATAAGCGGCTCGGACATATTTCCGTTATCCTCACGTGGTCAAATGGATCTTTTCGACACGTTGAGGATCATTAACCATTGGAGTACTCAATGGAGTTGCTATCCATATTAAAGCGTTTGAGGAGTTTTCTTGTATAATTTGATTGATGCGAATATATCTCTTGGAGGTGCTTCGGAGCCCAAGACAAAACTTTGTCTTTCAGATCTTTCATTTCAAATTCGATTTCATATCATTTCGTGCTTCTTCAATCTCCTTTTGAGTTCAATTATATTGAGTCGTCGAACATAAACAGCGATGATCACAAATCCGTTCAAGGATTTCTTTATAAAAACGCATGGACATATTGTATTATTCACATACCTTTCTTTAAAGATATTCTAGCGATTATACCACATGCGTCGGATTGTTTTAATCAGTAAAGTGATCGCTGTAATTTGACCGAACATATATCCGTAGACTTTGAACTCAATCTTGAGGCATTTTATCCCTCTGGATTTTCATATATATTTCATTATCAAGCGATCCTATAGATACGCTCACTACATCCATAAGATACATTTCCAAATTTTGGGATCTTTGTCAAACTCATTAAATATCTGAATGTAATTGCATCCATTACCGGAGAATATGTTTCTTCATAATCAATTCGGTCTTTGAGAAAAACCGGCAAGTCGGGCTTTTATATCTTGTGACTTCATTATTTTCATTTCGTTTTCTCACGAATACCCACTTAACTGGTTTCACATTCTTAGGTGTAGTGACCAGGTCCAAAACATTTCTCTTATTAAGGAGATTAATTCATTTTGCATGGCCATCTTCCATTTCTCCCAGGTCTTTTCGGCATTGATATTGGCTTGGATCATCATTTTCATTTCATTTCTTTGGATACAGAAAATGAGAAAATTCCATCATCATCATCTATTTCATTTCTTTTCCATACTTTTCATTTTGGGCATAATTTATGGACATCTCATATTTTTTATCGTGTCCCTCTTGGGATATTTTCTTTGGTAGTTCTCCTGGCTATTTCATTTAAATCTTACGGACTTTCCTCATTTGGGTTTCTTGAGGAACCTCTTTGTAATTTGATTCTCCCTAGCCTTTTTCTTCCGAGGGTTTTGTCTTTAGAACCCATAGGTCTTCCCTCTTTAGCTGAACTTTAGGCTCATTTATTTTATTAGCATCGATCTGTTCTGAACTTCAATTCTTGATGGAACATTTGCAGCCGGTATATAAGATTTTGTCACCTTTTTCGTATCCACAGCCGTGCGTAACTTCGTTTGCCATATTTTGTAAGTGCACAATTTTTACCTTGAGTTCCACGTTGTTTCGTAGGAGGATCGAGAGATATCAACGATGGTGAATACCATGTGATATCTTTTGAATTTCACGAATTCACTCCCACAACGATGGAAACTCATTTTCATTAAAATGGATCCAAAGCATAAACATATCACGGTTTGTGGTTCGAAGATAGCAATTATACTTGGTGACGTAAAACCAAAATACCCATCTCGTTGGGGTCCCATTTTTAATGCGTTGAGGAAGTGCGATAACGCATATCCAACGTCGAAACACGGAATGCGATATATTTGGTGCTGGCGAATCTTGTGTAATGGGGAATATTTATTATATGCCTTGGTGAATTTGAATCAGCGCTGCGCATGCAAGATAGCATGTCCCCATACAGAAATTGGGAGTTTGTTACCATTATTAGCGATTAGCATGATTAATACAGCCGTTTAATCAATTTGGCCAGTTTTGTGTATGAGCATGGGGTGCTTGGATGTTCACATCGATCCCCGATGGCATCTGATAATCATTAAAGGCTTGCGAAGTAAATTCTAGCATTATCAAGTCTTACTTTCTTGATAGTATAATCGGAAATTGTCTTTCTTAACATTATTTGGGAAATAAATCATGAAATGCCTATTTCGTGTCGTCAAAAACACATGGGAGATACTACTGATCGATCAATACCATAAAATATTGAAATGGTCCGCATGATGGGTGGATCGTCCCATATATCACCATGTATTAACTTCAAAATTTTGGTGATTATTTCCCGATTTTAGTGATGGCGAATTATAAGTTTTTAGCGAGAGTAAATCATAAAAATTCATTTGATTGAAAGATCTTACAGTCTTTCGATGGATGGCCTAGAATTTTACGATTTTTTCTCATGATTGAACAGGATGACCCGTCTTTCATGCCATACTTTAAATATATCGGTGAAACTTCGGTTTCTGAGTGACATATGATTCATCATATTAATTTTTGTGGAATACGATCCAGGAAGAAAAGGTGGCGTTAACTATATATTTTCTCTCCGAAATTATTTTGTGATGCAAGATATTGAATGCCATTTTATCCTTGGTTTCCACATGATATCCATTTTTCGGATATCTTTGAAACTTAACAAATTTGTAAGCTGGGGAATATAATGCTTCATTTATTTCAAACTTTGTTCCCATTGGCATTGAGAATTGAAACTTCCCATAATAATTTTGCATTTCGATATAGTATTTATTCCACTTTTTCTTAATCTCGGATCGGAGAAATATTTTTTATCTTTTAATATCGTTGATGTTTGCCTTATCTGCGAATATATCTCCATCTCCGTTCACAAATTTTGACATCTTCTGGGTCAAAATAAATAGGAGATACATTAAAACATGTTTAAAATATTAAAACAATATTTATCATATTTATCCAATAAAAATTTGAAAAATATTTATCCAAAACTTTTAAAATTCAACTGATCATATAAAATTTCAGATCGAATTTTAATACAACACTAACGGTCGGATTTATGCCCAACGGTCATGATGAATTTATTTTTATTAATTTTTCAAAAAATCTTACACTTTTCCAACGGTTAGAAAATAATTTCAATCTATAAATACATTCATTCATTCATTCATTTATTCACACAAAAATCTCATCCTTTCTCATTCAATTAGTTTTTAGTTTTTAAGATGTTTAGATTTTGTTTAATGCTTTGTTTAGTTTTAATTATTGTTTGTATTTATGATTATCGTTGGGGAGTATACCCGGAGGTTTATTGTTAATGTCGTTTATTATTTTATGTAATGGTGTTCTTTGTAATCGCTTGTATTATTAATAAAATGGTTCATTTTAAATAATATTAAACATTATATTACAATATAAAATATATTATACATTAAACCTTTTATTTTATAGTCTTCTTGAGAAGACATTATTTTATCGACTTGACAATATATTACATTATATTACATTGTCTTACTCATCTTATTACTCGTTAACATCACTTTCGGTTCAGCGAGAAAATCCATGAATATCAAGATGAGTGTTATCAAAAGAAGGTCCRGATTCATCAGAGACAAAATTTGTTTCGCCATTTTTCTCTTTCGCCTTTTGGGATTCTTGGTACAAATCGGCAAGATGTTTAGGCGTACGACAGGTACGTGCCCAATGGCCTTTCATTCCGCATCTGTAACATATATTTTCCTTTTGGATAGTTACCGCGCTTGTATTATCGTTTTTCTTGTTATTTTTTGTTGGTCTTTCGCGTTATGCTTTATTGTTGAATCCTTCCTTGTCCACCTCGCCTCCGTCGCGACCACGACCCGACCACGGCCTCTGCCGTCGCTTGTCCTTGCCGTTATCATGTTTTGATGAGGATGCGACATTATTGAGGGAATGTTCGTCCGACAGGGGCAGGTCTTATAATTTAACATCACGAGTTCATTATTTTGCTCGGCAACTAGGAGTGTATTCATTAACTCCGAATACCGAGTATAACCTTTTGTCCGGTATTGTTGTTGTAGTGATACATTCACAGGATGAAATGTTTGGAGAGTTTTCTCGATCATATCATTATCAGTTATTTTCTCTCCACACAACATCATCCTGGAAGTAATTCCGAACAACGCGGAATTATAATCACCTACACTTTTATAATCCATAAACCGGAGGTTTAACCACTCATGTCTAGCCTTTGGTAAGATCACATATTTTTGGTGATCATCTTTAAGTGATTGCGAAAGATCGGATCTTCTTTCGTGATGTATTCATTTTAAATTGTCGTGGAGGTGGTGGCGTAAAAATATCGTTTGCTTTTTTATCTTCGGGACCGTTTTGTTAGGTCGATGGCATAGAGCGTTCGACTTTTTAGATGCATCTTTGCATCTAATGCCCATGTCATATAATTATTTCCGGATATATCAAGGGCAGCGATATCGAGCTTTGCCAAATTTGACATGATATCTACAAATATATAATAATATAAATATTGGTAAATTATAACGAAATAATATAAATTATGACAAAATAATTTAAACTAATTTAGGAGGCATAGCCTTCCATATAAGTGAGGAGGCAGAGCCTTCCATATATAACAATATATAAATTTAAATTGATTCAATAAATTAAATCATACCTTAGGTCGTTACCTTAAATTAGAGAGAAATCGACTTAGATGGATAATGAGCGGTTCGTGCTGATAACGTGTTGTGAATTTATATAATAAAAATACTTTATTTTTGTTTTAAGTATTAGAAATTTGGAATATTTAATATTAAAAGGAATGAAGGGAGTAGTGAAGGAGGGAGGGAAATATTTTTTTTATTGATGTTTTTTCTCTTCTCGTGTTGTACATCATGGCTCATCTCCATAGACATATATATAGGCGAGCATGGAGGGGAATCACCGACTCTTTATGTCGGTTTAGTGTAAATATCTGACATAAATATATTAAATAATTATACTTCTAGAAGGTTAAATTTCTAACACTAATGATCATCAACTCATTTGTACTTTTTTTTTTTAATAGGATAGAGACATTCATCCATCGTTTGAGGAACAACTACTTTATTATTAGCCTATTCGTTGTCGGTTTAATGTAAACCGGCTTGGTTTTATGAGTTTTGGGCTTTCGGGAAAAGCCTAAATTGAATTAAAAAGCCCAATGTCTCTCTTACATTCATGGCTCCAGGTTTTTCTTCTCCTTTTATCATTTTCTTTACTTCGATTCCGATTTTGCTGTATCGTTAACATTCGCGTCTTTTGTTAAATCATTATTTTTTGTAATTATTGTATATGATATGAATTGTATCATGGTTATGAATAATGTTTATGTAAACTCAAGTTGATACCAATATATTAAGTTAAACCTTAAAAATAATAATAAAAGGTTTTCATTTGATTTTATGTTTCTTCCTTTCTTTTCATCGGATTTTTCGATTTGCTATGTAATATAGATTATTTTTCAACAAATAAGAGTCAACATATAAAATAATTATATTTTTAGCTTTCAAACATTTTTTTTTTGTTATAAAGTATTTGCATACTTTGAATCATTGAATCATATATCGCCTTTATTAATATGTGGGGTTTCAAGGTTAAGAATCGATTAAAGAACAACACTTCTTTATTAGATGTTTAGAAAGGTATAACAAAACTAAACATATGATTCTCGACATATCATTAGCACACAAAGTCATTGATATTTATAGGGAGAAGCCTCAACACCAAAACTCTATATTGATAAGATTTGCTAACACCAAATCTTATAAGAATCCTACTTACCTTATCCTACACAATAAGAATAAATCTAATTTTCATTTTATTGATCATAATCCTAACACGACTAGAACCTAATTCAAATGATTAACCCAACATTCTCCCGCTTAATCGTTGAATCCAGGTCAATGTCTTCCACACCAATCAAACTCCTCATCTCCTTGAACTTGATCCTTGCTAGAGCTTTAGTCAATATGTCTGCCTTCTGCTCGGTACCGGGGACATGCTCAACTTCGACTTGGTCATTCTCGATGCATTCTCGGATGAAGTGATACTTGGAGAGTATGTGTTTGCTTCGTCATTGAAACACCGGGTTTTTAGTAAGTGCAATAGCTAATTTGTTGTCCACGCGTATTGTCACTTTCTTGCTGTCCACGCCTAACACTTCTCCGAGAGTTTCTTGAAGCCAAATCGCTTGACATGCCGCTGTTGTAGCTGCCATAAACTCAGCTTCGCAAGATGACAAAGCCACTGTTGGTAACTTCTGAGAATTCCATGTGATTGGCGCTGAACCATAGTAGAAGATGTGACCTCCTGTGCTCTTTCCATCGTCAAGATCTATATTGTGGCTACTATCGCTATAGCCCACAATTCTGTCTTTTTCCCACGTCTGAACTTCACTCCAAGACTTGTGGTTCCTTGGACATATCGTAGAACTTGCTTTATAGCTTGCCCATGCGACTCCTTCGGATTGTGCATGTAACGACTCAACACTCCTACAGCGTATGCTAAGTCTGGCCGCGTATGAAGCAAGTATCTCAAGCACCCGATTGTTCTTCGATATCTTGTGACATCTATCTCGGTTCTTGACAGCTTTTGAGTCGACTTCAGTTAGCATCCATCGGAATGAGATGGATTACAAGTCTTCATCATATCAATCAAAATTTTTTGCATAACTCTCTTATTTAATAGTCGTCCCTTTTAGTTTTGTTCAACCTCATTCAAGGTAATGCGTAGAAGCTTTCCCAAATCTGTCATCTCGAACGTTGTTGACATGTCTCTTTTAAATTCATGAATAACCTCGAGAGAAGAACCAGTCATGAACAAATCGTCTACATATACCGCCACAATGAGTTGGTGATTCTCCTCTTCCTTGTGATACACGGCTTGTTCTTTTGCACACTTCTGAAATTTCAAGCCTTTGAGAACTTGATCAAGCTTGTTGTACCAGGCTCTAGGAGCTTGTCGCAGACCGTACAAAGACTTAAACAATCGATAAACTTTTATTTCTTCTCCTTCTTTACAAAAACCTTCGGGTTGAGTCACATACTCAACTTCCTTCAATTCACCATGCAAGAATGCGGTTTTCACGTCCAAGTGATGTACTTCTCATCCTCTCATCGTAGCTAGCAATGAGTAATCTGATAGTTTCGATACGTGCTATGAGAGCAAATACTTCATCGAAATCAATCCCCACCTTTTGAACATTACCCTTAGCCACCAATCTTGCCTTGTGCTTGTTTATGGTTCCATTCGTATTTTTCTTCAGTTTGTAAACCCACTTCAGTCCAATTGGCTTGACTTCCTTTGGTTTATCGACTAATTTCCAGGTCTGGTTCTTGTTGATTGAGTCAATTTCGGCCTCCATCGCTTCAATCCACTCTTTAGTACCTTCGGCTTTTTCATAAACCTCTGGTTCACCATTCACTGTCAACAATAACCGTTCACATTCTTCCATCAAGACATAATCATCAAGATACTTGGGTCTAGAGACTTGTCTTGAAGATTTCCTTCGTTCTTGCTGAGAACCAATTTCTGCGTTTTCCTGTTCCAACACATCTTTTTCTGTTCCAGCAACATCGTTTTTATATTCAGCTTCTCCTTTGTTCTCGTGGACGTTCTCATTAGTGGTATCCTCACCAACACCAGCTATCTTGAACATACCAGAATCTTCACATTCCTCATGTTCACTCCAATTTCAACCCTTGTTCTCAATAAAGATCACATCTCGACTCACCACCACTCTCCTTCCACTTGGATCATATAATCTATACGCCTTCGAACTAGTTTTCGTTCCAAGATTCACCAATGGTCTTGACCTCTCGTCAAGTTTCTTAAGATGAGTTCCTTCAATCTTTACATGAGCCAAGCAACCAAAAACTCGCAAGTGTTCTATATTTGGTTTCTTGCCGAACAAGCATTCGTAAGGTGTTTGATCTTCCAGCTTTTGTGGGAACACGATTAATGAGATATGTCGAATGTCATACTGCCTCTCCCCACAAGTAATTTGGAAGTCTCATGCCCTTCAACATACTTCTGGTCATCTCCATCAACGTCCTATTACGCCTTTCAATAATTCCGTTTTGTTTTGGTGTGTAAGGTGCGGTTAAGTGACGTGTGATGTCATTCTCTTCACAGAATATGTTGAACTCGGTCGATGTGAATTTTCTTCTTCGATCAGTTCTAACCGTTTTAATTCTCTTCCCAGTTTGAGTCTCCACCATAGCTTTAAAACGTTTAAAACTCTCGAATTCTTCGCCTTTCTCCTTCATGAGTATACTCCACATGTATCTCGAAAGATCATCGATCAAGACGAATACATATCTGTTTCTTGAAGGTGTCGATGGTGATATAGGCCCACACAAATCTCCATGTATAAGCTCGAGAGCTTGTGTAGCACGAAAACTTGTCTTGGTAGAAAACAATAAATGAGTTTGCTTATCCGCCAAGCAAGACGCACACGCTTCAGTTTCTACTTCAATTTTTGGCATACCTATCACCATGTCCTTGTCTCCCATTAACTTTAGTGACCTAAAATTCATGTGACCGAGCCGTTGATGCCATCTCCAATTTTTATCCTCCTTGATTTGTAAGCACAAAGTTGTCCCAATTTTTCATTCTTGCCTTGTAAAGCCGATTAGGAGTTCTTGTTACGTGAACTAGAACTCTTCCACATGGATCGAGAAGTGTCAAGTAATCCTCCTTCATGCACACTTCACAGCCGTTCTCAGTAGCTTGTCCAAGACTTAGTATGTTATATTTGAGATCCGGTATATAATAAATGTCCTTCAACGACCGTTGTTCTCCGGATCTATAAACAAACATAATCGTACCTCTTCCAGCTATCTCCACACTCGAGTTGTCACCAAATCTCACTCTCCCTATGATTCTTTCATTCAACTCCATGAAAAATGATTTGTTCTCGGTCATGTGATTACTTGCGCCGTTGTCCAAGTACCAAACGCTATCATCTCCTTTCACGATTTCAAGCTTACTCGGTATCACCTTCTCCCCATTTAACAAACAATCTCATGCATATACAATGCACCATCCGCCACTTGTGTCTCCATCACATTAGCTTCATGTTGTTTTTTAGTTCTTTCGGGACAATGTTTGGCAAAATGTCCCTTCTTATCACAACGATAACACACAAGTTTAGAGTAATCCTTCTTTTGAGTTTGGTTTTGGTCTGCAACAACTCCGGTTTGTTGCTGTTGTAAGTTGGTCCTTCCACGACCTCTTCCACGACCGCAACCACATCTTCCTCTCCCTCAAAATCCAACAAAACCTCCACGCGAGCCTTGTGATTCCGAGTTTGCGTACATCAATTTCCCTTGCTCTTCTCCTTGCGTGTCCTCATCGATACACTCTTCATATGCTTTCAATCGACAAACAATGTCCTCAAACCTGGTAGTGTTAAGGTCAAGGACTTGTTCGAGAGATGCAATGATGAGTATGTATTTGTGCCTTGGTAAACTCTTGAGAAATTTCTTCACCAACTTTGATTCCTCAATAGTTTGACCTAGTGATGCACTTCTTGATGATAGTTCCGATAGCTTGCCCACAAAGTTATCGATGCTATCCGAGTCCTTCATCAAAATTCTGTCAAATTCCGTGTTCAACGTTTGCAAACGAGCCTCTCTAACATGATCAGCTCCCATGTGTCGTGTTTTAATCGCATCCCATATACCCTTCGCCGTATCTTGCTCCCCAAATTGCAAGATCAAAGATTCGGGTATCGATTACAATAATAGGGTTGTTGCAACATCGTTTTTCTCCGCATCTATAGCTCCTGGATCGATGATCTCCCAAACCTTATGAACCTTCAACGCCACCTTCATGCGCATCGCCCATACAATATAGTTTGTGGAGTTTAACATCGAAAACTGAACAGAAGATTGTCCGGTTTTTTTCCTCGTGAGGCCACCGTTACTTGTCTTTCTTCCATGTCACGTCTTCAATCCTCTTCAACCAACGATTAATAGCATCGTATTTTACATGTTTTCTTGCATACATTAGCTTAGTTTTATACGTTTCTAACTTGTATTTAGGATAGTTTTAATGCATTTGCATTTGTTTATGTGTTTATAGGTACTTGGAGGTAATCGTACATTTTCATAGCATTTTGGGACCTTAAAAAACTATAGGGACCTTGGAGCTACTTGTCGGGGCCAAGAACATTATGAAGAAACATCTCAAGAGCCTCATAAAGGAAGCTGCAGCCCTAGCATCGACTGTGGCCGGTCGACGCCTATCCCTGGGCAAGCCATCGACAGTCAGCATCGACCGTGGTCTGTCGATGCTCTGCCTCGGACCTGAACATGAAGACGAAGACCATCGACGCAAGAATCGACCTAGGCTTGTCGACGCCCGGCCTGACAAAAAAAATCGACGCAAGCATCGACTGTGGCCTGTCGATGCCCATCCTGGGGAATCCCATCGACCACAAGGATCGACCGTGGCTCATCGATGCTGAATCATTGTGCAGGAATGGAAACTTCGATTGATGCGAAATACAACTTAAGAAAAGTTTTGGATCGAGTTTAAGAGCTTCAGAGCGTTCTAAGGACGCCCTAAACCCCTCCAAGCCTCCAAAACTCTATATAAACTCATGTAATCTCACTAGAAAGACATCATCCCTTCTTTGACATATTTTTTTACATTCTGTAACTTTTTCTCTGAAATTTCTGGATCTCTGTAAGCTTAGGGAGAAGAATCTCTGACTCTACATCTTGAGAAGATTTCTGAACCCTTTTTGATTTCTTATTCTATGATTATGAGTTCTTATTCATCTCTCTGTGTTTTCTCTGTATCATGTCTGAGTAGATCCATAGTTAGGTTTTAGGGTTTTCAAAGGAATTTCATGAATCACTGAATTAGACATAGATAGGGATTTATCAATTGACATCTTCGCCTATTGTTGTGTTCATTGCTTAGACTAAATTGACAACTTAGTCTCTGAATTTAGGTTTAACCTATTCTCCAAAAGCTTATAGGTTGCTTGATAGAACATTATGTGAGCGAATTGTCCTTAACCAACGAAAGATGATGTTAAGGCAATTCGTGAACATATTGAACCTGCATGTTGAATGCTTGTCTGTAAGTATGAGTTCAAACAACAGTTTAGAATCTTAGGTTGTTAGATAAAGTAATTGGTGTCACGACAGTGGATCGATTATACAATTCTGTTTGAGTTCGAGATTGATGTTTAATTCATTTCCTGAATAATTGTCTGATTCATGATTTCTTGCAAATATCTCTAAAGTCTGACGCTTTTTAATTCATTGTTTACAACTGTTAGTTTTATTTTCTTGTTCATCTATTTGCATTTATTTCATTGTTCACTTTAATCCAACTCTCTTATTTTGTCTTAGCTTCTTAATCATTCTCTGTAATTCGTAGTGCAACACTTGATCCTCGTGGATTCGATTCCTAAGTACTACAACGTGCTAGGGTTATTTGCATAGATCCGAGTGAAAGCTCTAACTATCAACGATCACCTCCACGTGCTTTGGTTTCGATCTTGATCTAAGGCTCTGATACCAATTCAAGGTTAAGAATCGATTAAATAACAACACTTCTTTATTAGATGTTTAGAAAGCTACACTAAAACTAAACATATGATTCTCGACATATCATTAGCACACAAAGCCATTAATATTTATAGGGAGAAGCCTAACACCAAAACCCTTTATTGATAAGATTTGCTAACACCAAATCTTATAAGAATCCTACGTATCTTATTCTAGAATAAATTTAATTTCCATTTTAACACGACTAAAACCTTCTATTTGACTAATTCAAACGATTAACCCAACAAAGTTTACAATGTGTTTTGCATATTATAATATGTATGAATCAGAGTCCATATCTAAAGAAACACTTGAAACCAACAAGAGTGTGTTTCTCCATCAAACCATCATCATCATCATCATCATCATCATCATCATCATCATCATCATCATCATCATCATCATCATCATCATCATCATCATCATCATCATCATCATCATCATCATCATCATCATCATCATCATCATCATCATCATCATCATCATCATCATCATCATCATCATCATCATCATCATCATCATCAAACCATCCATATCTTTGCTCATGACCGGAGTCAAAAAAGTCTGTGCTTACTGTGAGAGCATGTACAGACGAAAACTCGATGAGCCCAGTAGCAGAAAACAGATTGCAAAACAAGTTGTTAATTGTTTATTGCTGCTTAGGGTTCATGTGGATGGTTAAGAAATAACATTTGCCTAATTACTATTGGTTTCACATGATTATGGGATTGCTTCTGGATGCAATTGAATACTTCCCATGGATTAACATCAATGGAAGGTTAAGGAAGTATTAATATATAGGGGATGTCCTCTCACTGGCAAGAGAGTCTAAGGAGTAAACTTTTTCTAAATTGAACCTTATTTTTCTATTCAATTTCATTTTTATATGTTTTTTAAGTTTGTGACTTTTTCAAAAGTTCCATACATTTTTGCCATTGATCTAAAGAAACCAGGTTTATATGGTGACTCGTCTTAGTAGATTATATGACTTGATATCCATTATAACCATTTCTTATATTTTACTTGATAAGATAAACATCATTGGGATTTTTCTGTTTTTTTTTTTTCTCTTGTGTTTGTCGAAGACTAATACTTGGTATATAATGAATTGTTAGTTACTTGGATCTGTCCCTGGTTCTAATAGAATAATCAAGGGTCGGGATCTCGAAATGTACCATATATACTTTAAATGTTGTTAAGCAGAGCTTTCATCTCCATCATCATTTGTATTCACAAATTTAGTAAAATCCACTTTATTACTACATACGAAGTTGTTGGGTAAGTTCCTTTCTCTATATCTCACGATGTATCATCTTGTTCATGGAACTGCATCAAGGTAATGCAAAAAAAAGAGTAAAACAAACAAAAGGTTAGAAGAAGTTTTTAATTAAACAAATGTAGTTAGTGAATAAGAAGAGAAGGTTGAAAACATTATTACTTCCTTATGCTGAGGAATTGAAGGAATGAAGTGGCTAATTCGGCGTTGTTAGGGAGACTACTTAAAAGCCTATGGTGATCGGATTCAAACGGTGGAGACAAGACGAAATGTTCCACTTTTGTATCACAGACCACACACCTATGATGGTCCTCCTCAAGGTTCTTCTCTCCTGAAGTAGATTGAGTAACCTGTTGTTTACAAGAGCTGCACCAAACTTTGTGTCGGCATGGGAAGTTTGCCCATAGAAGCATGTTCTTGTTACACCAGAAACACATCCCTTCCTTTAAACATGTCTCATAGCTCTGCCAAATATATATGGCTTACCAAGTGAGAAACAAATATTGTAAAACACCAAAGAGCAGAGAGTGGGATTTGATTGCTTACTTGATAAAAGTCGAACTCACGAAGAAAGAATATGGAAGTGCTGTTTCTGATCCTTGTAAGTTTCTCCAGAACCGGATGTTTTAGTTGAGGATGGTTGTTGTAAGATGCAACCAAGGGAGGAGGTTGAGGTTTCGGTTCTGGTGCTGCTTTGAAGGTTTTAGAGTCATGTGCTTCTTGTATGAATTTAAAACCTGGAGGAACTGATAAGGCTTTTGGTTTGTTGGGAGAAGCAACAGAGTCACTCTTATTGATAATGAGTGGCTCGTGAGGTCTTCCTTTGAGCTGAGAACACTTGGACTTGGCAGGTAACATGACCCAGTGTGTTGCAGCTCCAAGTTTACCTATGGGGACGACTTTCATTTGACAGACTTTTGGAAATGATTTGATGAAGTCAATGAGCTTGGGGAAACCAAGAGAGCTGTGATCGATTTCCATGCCAAAAACAGCGCGGAAATCGGCTTTGAGTGATGAGAGCGGATATCCATTTCCTCTCCAGCTCTCTGATGTATCTCGGAGGTAACCAGGAAGCCAGTTTACAAACTTTTTGAGCCATGGTGGCACCGATTTGCCGAGGAATCTAAGAGTTTCTTCGTCATCTGCTTTTGTTGGAATTGCACTCTGTAACTGTGCAAGTTCCGTTCCTTTGCTAACTGCACATTTTACGGTTGTTTATGTAAGAAGAAAAGCACAACAATGCTGAATGTTTTTGGCCACATAGAAGAACAAATACTTACAGCAACTGATATTTGTTGGGTTAAGGAGGAAACGTATATCTTGTGACTGTGTAAGCTCTATTGGTCTCTGCTTTCTGCACAAGATGAATGAAACATCAGATTCAGGTGATCACAAAGGGATTCATTAGCAATGAGTTTGGTAAAAGAAATGGTTCGAGTATTGTGTCACCGTAGATTATGAATCTCTGTACTTGCTCCAAATTGAAGAAGCAACTCAACACAGTCAAGATGGTTATTCTTCACTGCGAAGAATAGTGGCGTCTCTTTGATTACTGTCTTGATGTGAACCAACTCAGGGTTGGCCGATAATAGAATCTGTAGTCTCAAATTCATCGCAAGTCTCATAATCTTGTTTCAGCTTAGGATGAGAAAAACAAACACGAAAGACAAGAAAATTTATACCTCAAGTGCAGATAAATTTCCATTTGCAGCAGCGAAGTGTACTGCAGATAAACCCAACTTGTTCTTTTGGCTAACTCGGGCACCGTGTGCAATAAGTAGCTGCATGATTCTGGATACGCAGATGTTACTATTCTCAAAGTTGGGAAGTAATCATCATGCGACCATATAATTAGGGTAATTCGGAGTAGTCATACCTGGTTTGCTGCTTATGTGGCACAGACGATCCCTTCAGACTGCATTGAATAACAGTATTCCCTTCTGCATCTATTTCGTTAACATCGATGTGGGTGTTTAAAAGCAGTTCAAGAACAGCTTCATCCCCTGCCTACAGAATTACATTACAACCCTCAATAATTCGCATGTGTAGTTCACATAATAATGCTAATGAAGTAAACCAAGTCTCACCTGTACAATGGAGATAAGCGGTGAGGTTTGCTTATCCACAAAAAATGCAGCACCAAAGAGCTGAAGAAGCTCCATCTCTCGAAGCAAAACAATTCTTTTCTGGCTGCATACACTTTGCATCGGGCTATTACTGCGCAACGCTTCTTGAATAACAGCCTCATAAATCGTTTTCGTTTTCCGCTTTGGCACAGAATCATCATCATCCTGTAATGCTACAGCCGCCTCTCTGATCTTATCAGGTACTACTATCAGCAATGCAGTCAAAGAAACTATTGCACCAGCCTTGGCATATGCATAAGCCACAGTATCCACTTCCTTTGTCTTCTCAGCAAGTAGTTTCACAACCGTCAAGTCCTATATACATAAGAAATGACTCAAATTTACATAACAAAGGTTTGCAAAGTATCTTACATTCCATTAATCAACATTGTTTCTTCAAGCAAGTAGTTTCACTACCTTCAAGTCCTATATATACATAAAAAGCTCAAATTTACATGACAAGCTTTGCAAAATCTCTTGATTTCTTTCTATAGCTATCTAAATAGTTCCCTTACATTTCATAATCAACATATTTTCTCCAAACAACCAAACTATGCGTGAAAGGAGTTAGTGTTTAACCTTGTCACCAAGGAAAAGGATCAAGTCTCCAATCGAGTCACTACTTGGATTCCAGGTCAAATCCAAGCTACAAAATTGATATAAAAGACAAAAGAATCAGAAGAGGTAAAAGACTAGATACAGTCTCATTTTCAAGATTTTCCAAATATGGTAGAATTACACATGTTCAAGCTTTATGATTCAAAGAGACGGTTAAAGCTTTATTCCCTAATTTATCAACCTGAGTCAAAAAAAAACGTCAATTCTAATTCTCAATTTTACCTGCCATTGCAAAGAGATAATTCCAGAGGAATCAAAGCACGTTCGTCTTTGCTTCTCATATCAGTACGAGCACGTCGTTTCAGAAGCATCTCAACACACCGTGGCGCGTGAGACTCAGCCGCCGTGTGAAGAGGCGAGAGTCCTGTATCAGCACTCACATCGTTGATGTACGGAACCGATCCAACATATCCATTGATGATTGAAGAAGCACAGTTAATCGAATCGTAACTACAACAAGCGCTAAGAAGCTTTAACGCTTCGATTCTCTCGGATTCTGCGTCTTCTCCGACTAAGAGACGTTTTGCGTGTGAAATAAACTCAGATTTGTCGTCTTTTAAAACGGAATCCAAAAACGCGTAGTTATCTCTGATCTCTTCGCCGTCGATCTCGGTGACGTAAGAACCAACCGTAGATACTTTTCCGGTGGGATAATGAGAGTATGAGTCAAAAATATCAGTGAAATCGAAACTCATAGATTCCTGTAAAACGAGAGAAATCGAAGATGAAGACAAAATTAGAAAATTTCTAACGCTATGACGAATAAAAATGCTTCAATCATGAATCAAAATTTTCACTTAAATGTCAACTCAAATCATCTTCGTTTCAAGCAAAAGAGAAGAAGATAAACATAAAAAATTTGAGATTCTTCGCACTAGTTCCATCTTCGAAACCCTAAATTTCAGCTCTCTTCTTCAATCTGCAAACGGAAAACGCCAAAATTCCTCAAGAAATCGAGAAAATGGAGTACAAAATCAAGTGAAATCTTCCGAGAAAACTTTTCAAGAGATTCCGATCAGAGCAAACGAAAACGAGAGCATTTTTCCGACGAACTGATTCTGGTTTTTCTGATGATGACAGAGAAGAAGAAGAAAAAGGAAGAGGGAAAAATGCTGCGTTTGTTATTCCCATTTATAGCAGTGACGTGGATGTAGCAGTAGTAGAGTAGTATAACAAATTATACTTTTACCCTCCGTTTTGTACACAATGGACCAATTGGTGACTAAGAAACAAAGGGTAAATCTGGTAATACAAGTTTTCTACCTTTTCGTACTATTTCGTCTAGCATCATCATTGTGGCATAACCTCGTAAATAACAATTACTGTTAATTACCAAAAAAGAAGAAGTAGAAGCATACTATATAATAAATCCGTTAATTATCAAACGCAAAACAAAGCGTTTGCAAGTTTCCAAAATTTGGTTACAGCAAAACTTCATTAACTGTCCTCTTATCTGATCAAAAGTTTTGATTCAAAACCTTCCCAAATCTCTCCATCATGTTATACACCAGAGGGTTCCTCAAAAATGGTTTCAACGCTTTTCCAGAGTTTAACCATATTAGAAATCAGAGTTTTCTTGTCATTTTTATCACTTATGAATCTAAAAAGGCACTAGGAGAAGACGTAGAGACCGAGAAGTGGCAAAAACGCATCTTTGTGATTCCCGACACCGCCTACCTATCTCTTTGTTTCCCGATATGATCTTTGGCAAAAGAAAGCAACTGATTAAGAAATTTACTCCTCAAGTCGAATAGCTGTGTCTGGGACAAGTCTTTGTTTTGTAGCTTCTGTAGATGGTAACAGCATAACTGCAAGAACAGAAGCTTTTCCCCATGGTGGTTATCGATTTTTTTGTCGAAAACTGGTCTCACTAGATCACTACTACCTCTATGTGGCCAGTGGCGAATCCAGGATTTATTTTTAGTGAGAACATACATATTAAAATATAAAATAAAATCAATGTTTTGCAAATGTTATTAAAAACACCTTACAAATATATTCTATGTTCCGTCAAACTATATTTATAATCGATACCTGAATTATTTACCTTAACGAAAGATCGGAAGAAAACAATTTATTAACTCAAAAAGTTTCTCTTTTACTGTTGACTTCTAAATAATACAGGCGTCGTCTTCTCCTTTGATAACATATGAGTGATCTTTCAATTTTTTTGTTTTTTAGTTATTGTTTAGGTTAAAATTTAGAAGTGGGGCTTAATAATATTTGGGTTTAGTTTTTAAAGTTGGAGAAAAAAATGAGTTGGGGGCCTAACAAAATAATGCACGGGGCATAAAAATATTGTCTTAATAATTAGTACCATTTCATAAAAAGTCATTGGGGTCATTAGCCCCCCACTATGCCGTACGTCCGCCACTGCCTGTGGCGGGGGTGTGTAATCTGGGGTTATCGATGTCATTCATTTTCAACCTATCAAAATCGGGACATTAAGGTTTGAAGACGTGCTTCTTTTACGCGATCAGCTCCCAAGTGGCGTGCTTTAATAAACTCCCATATATCCTTTGATTTTGTCTTGTTTTCCGATTTGTAGAATAAGATTATCGGGTGTTGATTGAAACAAATAAAGCTAATGGCCATGTCGTTCTTCTCGACAACGGATGATCCAGGTTCTATAGTGTCCTATACCTTGTGTACCCTTTGGGTTACTTTCATCCTCATAATGGCCATACGGTGTAATTCGTCGCATTCCACATCGGGCATTGAATTGATGAAGGCCTGACTTCCTTCGACCTAGTTGGTGGGCTTGCGTCTTCCATGGCTCGGTGACGTTCGCCTCACGAGTGACACGTCCACGTCCCTTTGCTCGGCTTTGACTTTGTGGGAGATGTTGTGCGATGGGGTGCGGCTGCACTTCGTTCATGTGATGTTTCTTTCGCAACAAGAAACCCTCGCTCCTTCTTTGATTGTTCGACCTATTGATTTGATTGGATCTAAGACAAAGCTCTGATACCAAATCTAATCAAAGTATAAAACAAAGAACACAATCTAAAATATAACTCACTTTATTAATGTTTAGAAACTCTCTTCAAAACTAAATACTCTCTCTTAACCTTTTGTCACAACTCAACAAAGGTTCTCTCTTAATCGATGTCACAACTCAACATTGATATTTATTGGGGTAGCACAACATTGCTATTCCTAATCCTAATAGAACTTGATAACTCCAAATCCTAATAGAGATTACTAAAGCCTATCTTATCCTAACACAACTTGTTAGATCAAATTTAACAAAGTTCTTGATGGTAGGCAGCGGCCTTGCTTTCGAAAGCTTGACCGTACGAATGCTTCGTAGTGTTCGTTAAAATGGTGTAACCGCCAGAGCTGAAAGCTGCAGATCCCTCCAAGATAATTTTGCCGTTGGAGTTGTAGATAGACCAAGAGAGAGTAAAGAACAGAACAAGAACTATTTGCAAGACTTTGAGTTCACAAGACATGTTCCGATATTTTTTTTACTTTTTTCTTTGCTTATGGCAAGAAACTGATCTTACTATGATATCTATCCTCAGAAGGTCGAACTAGTGGGAACGAACGTTCATCCTAACTCGTAAGTATAAACCAATGACTTTGTGGGCATATGATAAATTGTGGGTCAAAAATGGCAAAAGACAGAACTTCTCTATGATCTAAAATAATACAATCTGTGTGAAAACTGAAAAAGCAATATGTACCTGACAAAGTAAGTTTCATAACCCAAAGTTTGTACTAAAAATAAGTTTTTTGACATGTTTTTAATTGTTAGATTCGTTTCAAATCTTCTATGGACTACACGGAATAACTGAAGTTATGTCACTAATTTGTCATGGTTTGACCATATAGTATAACATATCCATCTTTTTTGGGGCTAAATCATTACTTGAAGAAGTAATATTTTTCTTAAATTATAGAAATATATCATAGCGAATTGTATCAACAAACAAATGAACAAAAACCGAGACAATTCGAGAAAGAAAAACCTGAATTGAGTAAAACTGAACCCAAAAATTATTAAAATCAAATATCGCTTTTTTTCGTACACAAAAAAAAAACTCAAGTCTATCGATCCCTACAAGATAAGTTACTCTTCGTTACTCTTTTGATGTATTGTAGAACTCCACTAAAGATTTCATCTAACTCTTTGGTGCAGTCTTCTCCTTTGCCTTTTGAAGCTTCAAAACCTTCTTCACAATCTTTTGCTCTTCCGCCAAGAAGGCCCTGACGATCCTGCAACAGAGAAAAGTGCAAGATTAGTTGCTATACTCTAAGAAACCAATTTTCAAGAAATCTTTACAATACACTTACCTCTCCCTCACAGCTACTCCGGATAGAACACCACCATACGCACGATTCACTGTCCTCTCGCTCCTAGACAACTTCAACCTTTTGTACTCAGCAGGTCTCAGATGAGGAATCTGCAAAAAACAAACAATGAAAGTAAATTATAAGAAACCATGCTAATAATGCAAAAAGGAAGCTGAATTTGATATTCCATTGAGATTATCAAGTTAGATTAAGCATATGTGTAACCCTTGATTATACTATTAGAACCAGGGGCAGATATAAGTAACTACCAACTAATTATATACCAGGTACTAGTCTTCAACAAACAAAAGAGAGAAACAGAGAAAGCCAAATGTTGTTTAACTTAATTTCAGGCTATCAAGTTAATGTAAGAATTGGCTGAAAGGAATACTAAGTCTAAATCTACTAAGACGAGTAACCATGTAAACTTTGTTTCTATATAAATGGCATGAAAGTATGAAGCTTTACACTATTTTACCAAGCTTAGACAAACCAGTAACCAACAAATTCTTGAATTCAACCACTAAAAGTGCCCACGTTTTGATTTACAAACTTTACAAACCCTAACACCCAAATTTACAAACTTTTCCCCAAATTAGTTGAGATGAGAAAGCAGCTAACACACACAACAAGGGACATGAACACACACAAGAAGCAGATAACTCCTTCAGCCAACACATTCTTAAATTTTACCCCTACATTCTGATCTGAGTTCCAGTTTTTGTCTCAATGCCAAAAAAATCAGACCAAAAGCATTGAGACAAAAACTGAGACACATTGTTCACAAAACATAAACACGAACCCTTATACCAAACTAGTTGAGATGAGAGAGCAGCAAACACAAAACAACAAGGGACAAGAACCAAATTTGAAACAGATAAGAAATGAAATTGAATAGAAAAGTAAGATTCAAAGCTTACTCCTTGGATTCTCTTGCCAGTAACAGGACACTTAGGTCCACTAGCTCTCTTGTTCGTCGTCTGGTAAGTCAATTTCCCACCTTTAAGCAAAACCCACAAATTCAACAAAACCTTAGATCGACCCAAGTTCAATCATCTTTCAAGAATCACTACTAAGAGACATTAGAGAACTTGGTACGTTACCAGGAGTTTTGACGATGCGATGTTGGTTAGACTTGGTGGCGTAAGAGTGACGCGACCGGTAAACAAGCCGTTGAACCATTTTCGCAGAGCTCTGAGTCAGTAAGAGAGACGGCCAAAGGAGATAAACTGTTTTGATACGAGTTTATATATGGGGATGATCTATTGAGCCCTGAATCCAATGGATGTGGTGAGCTTTAAGATTCGACGGCTCGGATTGATCGTTTTTAATTTTGTTTTCCTATTGTTTTCTTTTGTGTATCAATTAGTTTCTAGATTTGAACCTTTTGAGTTTGGCAAAACTTTGTTTCGTGTTTGTGATTATTTTGTGTTATTTTAAACTAGGCTTTTGGAAACTTTGGATCGGAAATTTTGGAATCTCGGCTTCTTGGTTGCAAACAAATTAAAATCGGAAAACTTCAATGATGTTCGGCGTGGAAGTGGTAAAATTTGGTTTGGCTTTTAGTAATATTATTGGTTTCCAATTGTACCAAATTTTTGGTTTTTTTTGTGTGTGATAAATATTGATTTTTAAGAATTTTTGGTATGTTAACCAAAAAAAAAAAAAAATTGGTATATTTTGATTAAATTTGGTTCATTCGATAAATTTCAGTAAATTTGGTTGATTGCATGAGTTTGAAATTTCGAATTGTGGTTCTATAGGAAAAAATTTGGTACATTTAAAAAAATATATATTTTGGATATTTTTTACTAAATCTGAACGGTTTAGAGGGTCTTAACCTAACTGAACCAAACAGTTACAAAACTAAATCCAAATTATCCAAACTTTGGTATGGAAAACAATATAGATTTCTATTTCAGACGAGTCCATAATTTTAACAGTTAAATAAAATATTTTTATCAACTAAAAGTTTATAAGTAAAAACATTTTAAAAAAATATTGAACAAAAATCTATAGTTTGTGGCTGCAAAACTAACATCTATACTATATTTGAACTTGAAAAGAGATTTTGATATAGATTAAAATTGCGTTAATTTATGCATAAATTTCATCGATTAACTTTGGTTTAGAGTCAATTCGAGTGATCTATAAAGAGACTAGAACATAGTTGTTCTTGCGGTAACAAATATTTTTCATCTTTTTCCTTCGAATTTTTGAGTTCTTCTTTGACCTATAAAGAGCTTGTGTGTTTGTAATCATTTAATATTGGATTGTTAGTTCAAATATAGTAGAGGCGTATATATAGTTTCAACATGAACTCGTAATTGCGTGTGTTCTTAAGGTTTCTTTCGATTCAATAATAAAGTCACGAAAATTTTCAAAATCGTTATTTAAACAACATTGCTAGACAGTTTTATATTTACAATTCTGTAACATTAAACTAGAATTGAAACAACGCTGAATAATCCAAACGTAAATCAACCATCAAAATATATAGGAATTTAAAGATTGTGTCAAACATATAACAAAAGTTTAATGTGTATGGACAAGCCCATCAACGATGAAATTCAAGATAAATTGAGAAGTAAAATGGACATAAGTCTCATTGAGTTATTCACTTATTCGGGAGGCGAAGACGATCCGGTGGCACTATGTCTTCTCTGTCGCTGGTTCTTTTAAAATTTTACAATTTAGGATTACATCATTTTTTTATCTTGTCTTTTTTCCATTAAGGATTTTGTATTTTGATTACAGTTTTATTTTCATTTATAATTAAATTGCAGAGGCTCAGTGTTGAGTTTATTAAAATTGCGATTGGTAACCTCGTACCGCTATGGTACAGGGTATACCGCTTTCATTGTAAACAATCACAAAAGCGCTACAAAAAAAAACTACTCTTAGTTTTTTGTACCGTTTTTTATCCGTTATTTTGTACCTTTTTAACTGTTGACAAAAAAAAACTATTTATGTACCGCTGATCATTCTCTTTACCCGCTAAAAAAAATATATTATTTTGTCATTTTATGTTATCAATTGGATCCTAAGAATATGTACCTCTAAACCATTAATCGATCGACTAAAACAGCAATCAAACCATATAAATCACTGTTAGTTCCTCTTTAAGTTTTTCAGTTTAGTGCCACTTTCTCAAGTAAAACTTAAGAAATTATTATACTACTATGAAAATTCTCACATTGTGTTTTTATGACGTACCATTTCAACTAATTAACCGACACGATAAAATTAGATGACAAACGAAAAGTTAGCTTTCAATTTATTTTGCCAACGGCTAGACTTAATACCACCAAACAATACTCCATGGCCAAACAAAGCAAATATCTGAGGACTTGACCTCAAAAAGTTACTTAATGGGGCCCATTTCATATTGCGAGGCCCATTATTCAATCATGAGGCCCAACAATTCAATAGTCATAATAGTATCTAACAACCTTATAACCAAACCAAACCAAACAAACCGGTTAAGAAATTTATACCGATCGCATGCGCTGTCCTGATAATAAATACAGACTGAAACTTCTGCATTTTTTCTTACGTATCAACTGCATGTGCGCTTGCAGTGCTTTTATTTCACTTCATTGACAAAATTAAATATTTTATTTTTTGAAAAAAAAATAAAAATAATAAATAGTACCTAATAAGTATTTTAATGCTTATGTTTTCTCACTTTTTTAATTTATTTATTAAATCTACTAATTTAAAATAGGTATTTTTACGCTGGAAAATGTGTTTGTCCCGTCCCTACATCACAAGCACCATCCATACATCACACATGCATTCCATGTTATTAAGAAGTTGTCATTTAATAGAAATCACAATCGCAAATCACATATATATATATATATATATGTTTTTTTTCAAGAATATTATGCCTCTTTATATTCCACCTCCATACTTATTACGATGATTCATATTTCTCTACACTTGAATGCGTTATGTGATATATTATATAGTAAAAGAAAATACCAACCAAATCTATAATTATAAGGTATTGATCTCTCATTTTTGTGGCCGTCGAATTTTCGTATTACATTAAAACGATTTCGGATTCGCAACTTGTACTAAAATATTATGGCATGGAGTGATAATTCAATGAAATGATGAAATTGTAGAAAAAGATAACATTTTTGGAATGTAATATAAAATTTTTGGAATGATATTTAATTATTTTCTTACATTCCCAAAAAAATATAAAATCTGACTGGTAATACAATTCAATATAAATTTTTTAATATATAGTACAAAATAGTGCTAGGAAATAACAATATAGTTAAAACGATAAAATCTAATGATACGAAATAGCAGTATGATTGAAAAAATACGTATTGTTGTGGTACAACATTACTAATCAAAACCATATTGTTATAGTTTTGTTTTCGAGTTTTATGTTAAATAAAAACCTTTTTCAATTTCAGTCCAAATGATTGATAGACAGCCTGTTACCTCAAATTTATTATCTAACGTAAATCCTAATCTTTCCACAAAGTGAAAATTTCACACTTGTACAAATTATCATTCAAAATTCCTACCTATATACATAAATAGATATAGCACAACATTGACAAGAGAGAAGAAATTAAAGTAGTCCCGTGTCTCTTCTTCTTCCTTTTCTTCCGGCCTCGTGATAACCAAATTAATTTCATCTTTTTATTTGTTGACATATACATACATACGCATGTTCACAGAAATAGATATGGTTGTATAACTTGTGTCTATCACCAAATTCTCATTCAAATATCTCTTAATCTCTTTTCACCACCGAAGATAATGACATATATAATGTACAATTAATTTCATCTACAACTCTTAGTGTGGTTGTATGACTTGTGTCTATCAAATCCAAAAATCTTCATTATCGATCTTATATACCAAATTCTCATACATATATATCTAAATCTTCTTTTCACCACCTACGATAACGACATATGTAACGTACAATTAATTTCATCTACAACTCTTAATGTGGTTGTATGACTTGTGTCTATCAAATCAAAAAAATCTTCATTGTCTTATATACCAAATTCTCATACAAATATATCTAAATCTTCTTTTCACCACCTACGATAACGACATATGTAACGTACAATTAATTTCATCTAAAACTATGTTTACCAAAAACTCCAGATGTGGTCCATCAACACTAATCGCGAACCTTACCCTAATAAAACATTCAACATCATGTATTCATATATGTTTATGTATACATCTAGACGCATATACATATATATGTATAGAGAAGTCGTTAACATCATGAATGACGTAGACCATCATGTAGTTTGACAATGGCCAAAGACCCACTGGTTCAATCCTAAACAGCAAATCATGACGCAGAGAAAATCTCGTTCGTCAAAAGACCCTTTCATCAATTTCTATTATTAACAAAGCCTATGCATTACACATAAATGCAATAGCCACTATTCAATTCTTAAAATTATCGTAGCAATAAATCAAAAGTGAGAGAGGGAGATATCATATCATATATCATTATCATGTTAACATGCATGTCCCCATTATTCTTTAATTTTTAGTAACATAAAACAATAAATTATTAAACCTAATAATATGTTTTTCTCATACTAGGGGTTTTGAAAGGAGCAAGCCCACATTGAATGCCACGCGGTTTTGTATGGAGGGGTAGAGACTTTTCCTTTTGCTACGCAGCTGACTTTGGAGGCTTTACCTCCACTTTTGTAATTAATGCTTTACATTGTATATTTTATTTTATTATTTTTATTTATTAAATATACAATTTCAGAGACCCAAGAGTCCAAGACCAAGAGGGGTCAGCAAATTTCTCTCTCTTTTTATATATATATATATAGAAGAAGAAGTGGACATAGACCTTTGTCGCCAAGCTTAACCATTAGATCCATCCAAAGCTAAGCGTACTAATTAGTGAACTAAGCGTAGTTTAACTCATTACCAACTAAAGTTGTTTAATTTTCTTATATTTTTCTTGGCAAAGAGTTTATAGTGGGAAATTAAGAGAGGCAAAAGGGAGTGTGAATAAACAATTAATTAGTTAATTAAGGGAGATCAAGATCATAATGGTGAGGCCTCCTTGTTGTGACAAAGGAGGAGTGAAGAAAGGGCCATGGACTCCTGAAGAAGATATCATTTTAGTTACTTACATCCAAGAACATGGTCCTGGTAACTGGAGAGCTGTTCCCACTAATACTGGTATGTATAATCTTCATTTATCATCTCTCTCTCTCTCTCTCATCTCGCAAAATTTGTATGTAGATCTTATTTGCGTTATCTATGAGAGTGAGAGATAGACAAGTAATCAGAATATTATGGATTGATTTTAGTTGATATATACGGTGTTCTCCACATCGGTTTTGAATTTCATATGTTTCTTCTTTTAGGTCTTTAAGATTGTGCAATTAGCTCAATGAAAACCATATTTTGAAATTAGGGTTTTGTTTATATATTGAACTTAAAATTAAGATCTAATACATGAGATCTTGTTATTATTTATATATATTAAGCATAGATATTTTCTCATCGGTTTTCAGTTTTTGTTTCTTCTTGTAAACTTTCAGGGTTGCTTAGATGCAGCAAGAGTTGTAGACTTAGATGGACAAACTATTTAAGGCCCGGGATCAAAAGAGGCAACTTCACAGAACATGAAGAAAAGATGATTGTACATCTCCAAGCCCTTTTAGGAAATAGGTAAAAACTAATTAATTACCCCTTAAAATAACCCTTAATTTCTCTAATTTTATCTTTCACAATTTTTTGAAAATTATAAGAATTATTTTCTAATAAAGGGCATTTAATATTTGGTGTAGATGGGCTGCAATTGCATCATATCTTCCACAAAGGACAGACAATGACATTAAGAACTATTGGAACACTCATTTGAAGAAGAAACTCAAAGAACTCAATGAAGATTCTCATCAAGAACTTGACCGTTCCTCGCTCTCTTCTTCACCATCGTCTTCTTCTGCTAATTCCAACTCAAACATCTCAAGAGGCCAATGGGAAAGGCGACTTCAAACCGATATTCACTTGGCGAAAAAGGCTCTCTCTGAGGCTTTATCTCCTGCCGTAGCACCGATCATCACTTCTACAGTGACAACAACATCTTCTGCTGAATCAAGACGCTCTATTTCCTCAGCTTCCGGGTTTCTTAGGACGCAAGAAACATCTACAACTTATGCCTCGAGCACCGAAAATATCGCGAAATTGCTCAAAGGGTGGGTGAAAAACTCGCCGAAGACTCAGAACTCCGCGGATCAAATCACTTCTACAGACTCTGAGGTAAAGGAAGTGATCAAGAATGATGATGGGAAGAACTGCACATGTGCAGGGGACTTTCAGTCATTTTCTGAGTTTGATCACTCATATCAACAGGCTGGAGTTTCACCTGATCATGAGACCAAACCAGACATAACTGGATGCAGTAACCAAAGTCAATGGTCTTTGTTTGAGAAGTGGTTGTTTGAGGATTCTGGTGGACAGATTGGTGATATTCTGTTGGATGAAAACACTAATTTCTTCTGAAGAGTTTGCTTAATCAGATGGTTCTAATTTTAGGATCTTCATCTCTATTTTTTTTTTTTTTGGGTTGTCCGAATTAACTCGCTTAGATTATCGTGAGATAAATCATTAATAATTTTACAAATGGCCAGTGAATTCTGAAGGGGCCTGAAGTACGTCCACCCAATGATTTTAGTATTGGTGTAAAATACTATATCTATTTTTTATTTATTAAAATGTTATTATTGTAAGTATGTTATTTGTTAACAAAAAATAATGTGTCTGTTACAAATTAAACTTAGACTTAAACACTGGAAAAAAGACTTATATGGGAATGGCCAATAAATAGAACTTAGCCACTTGTTAGTTACTTTAAATGGTCGCTAATAATATTGGGATTAATTAGTCTAAATATTGTTGTAAATATAAGTTGATGTATAGTGGGTTATAGAAAAATAATCGATACACTAAAACCAATATAAATTAATACTCGATAAATTATTATAAATTATTAAATTCTTCCGAGCTGGTAAATCATTATATAAATTTACTAATATATATATATATATATATATAAGTCTAAGAAACTTTAGTGAATGGAGTATAATTTTGATATTATATTTTCGAATTGCATCAAAAGATTATGAATAATTCTAAACATGATAATTGATTTCTTACGTATAATTGGTTGTAGAAGAATACTGATTATAACTAAAATTTTTTTTATTTCTAAACTGTTTTTAGGAAATAATTAAATTAAGCAAATTTCTATATAAATTAACAATTATTAATTTATCGATAAATTAGTATTTTTTTTAATAATTAAAATATTTTAGTTCCAATATTATTATTTTATAGAAGTCTTACAACTTGCCCTTATTTTCAATTTATTTTCCTTATATTAACCGTTAACTCACTACGAAAACACTACATTTATTTTAGAGTTTCAAATGGCGCCGCTCAATAAAAGAAATCTTAGATTTAAAGATAGCCTTACTATTGGTGAATTTGAAAGACCTACTAATAAAGATAATACTACTAGTAAAGAAAACTAAACGAAATATTTATTGCATGAAATAAATAGGGCCGACAAAGTTTAAAGAAACTAATTGTAAGAAAGATGAAAATAATTTAAAAAACGAGATGGCACTATAAATATTGAAAGTGATGAGAATTAAAGTTTAAAGTTTGACTTTCTTTCTTGTGACCCTGTGACTTGTAGGTGACATACATCACATAGTTACCAAGTATGAAAAAGTCAATGTCACCATTAATTTAGCTTCACCTTTGGTTTTAAGATGATGCCAGTTGTTATTCGATGGTTAATTTTTTTTTTTCTTCCTCCCAATTAGATGTTTATATTTTTTTATGACCATTTGAATAAAGCAGCTTTTTTATTTTTAAAATTTTTTTAAATAAATGTTAAATAATAGATTTTATGTAAAAATAACAAAACATTTATGGTTTTTTAAATTTTGTGCTTTTAGGTAAAAAACACTTATAAAATGGGATAGAGATAATAGTAATAATAAATAATACTAGTAGAACTCTGTTAAAACTGAACCGGAGATTATAATGAACAAAACTATATATGCTTGTGTCATTATTATTGGAATGTGGTTCAATTGGCCTAACCGATTGAACTGGATTTGTATGTACTTTTAATAATTAAAAGGAAAAAATATTTAAATATAAAAATGGATTTAGTCGATCGATAAATTTTGCTATGTGTTAAATATCTAAATTTTATTAGGTTTTATAAGATAAAAATAGAATATCCTCATACTTTGACTAAAAAAGAAAAGCGAATATCCTCATACATATTTTCTATATATATTTTTAATTGTATTGAGTTTTTATGCTTCGTAATTGTATCGGGGTTTAGAACATCTATAATGACGTCTTAGAGTTTGAATCACTTATTTACGAAAAGAAAACCTACACATAAAGAGATATTCATCTTATTTTTTGGCGTATTACGTATTAAAATTTCATTATTTCTTATAAGAATATTGTATCTTCATATTTCTTATTCCTAGCTATATTAGATCTTAGAGCTTTATAAATGTATCGAGTTTTGGAGCTTTCGAACTGTATCAGGTTTTGAAATGTTCTAACTGTATTGATTTTGGAGGTTCCTAAATATATGGAAACATTAATTTCTATGTTAACGCACCTCAGACAGAAAGACTGAAATTAATAATTAATATGATCACAATATGCGTTAGTCAATCAATCATATTTTTATTAGAAAAAAAAATTCAAATATATGAAAATAGTTGTAATTCAAATAAGAATATGATAATAAATTGGTCAAAATATTAGAAAAATAGATAAATAAAATAAGAAAAATAAACCTCATTCAAATAGGAATAAGAAAACATAAATATTTGGAAATATATGAGAAAAATTAATTGGAAACCAAATAATAGACAAATAAGAAAATAAAAATAGTTAATTTCTATTTTATTTTTAACAAGTCATCTAATTTTCTTTTCTATTTTTTCGTTTATGGTTTCTTTTACACTAGTTATATATTTTTAAATTATAACACCGCATATATGCGAGTCCTAATCTAGTATTTTTATAAAAATTTGTTCCGCACTTATAAACACTTCGCTCCCGTGTACTCACTTCTAATTATGTGCACCCTAGATACAAAAAAACACTTTAAAAAAATGTGACGACGTGATGGTCAAGAGAGAAAAGACCGCCGAGTTTGCCATTTCCGCCAACTAATCTCCTCAAGTAATCATCATTTTACCACATTTGGAAAACAAGATAAAAAAGCCTGCAAAACCAACAATACCGACAAAGTTCTTGTAAAGGTTAATGGTGTCGTAACTTGTTTCCATGAAAGGTTAATAACATTGGTGTCTCCTATAAAGGAATGCACTTCTACATGCAATATATGTAAAATACATAATTAAATTTGCTTAACATAGTTTAATCTGAGTTATCTAAAAAAGAAGAAGAGAATATATCTCTGTTTTTTACATCTGTCATTGCTAGTATGTTAATGCGGTCCTTAGTTTAGTTTTTGTATTCTGCCTCCTAGTATACTGAAAGCAGTTCTGGTTATATTAAACCCCAAAAGAGAAAAGACGAGGTGAGAGGGGAAAAGAAGGAAGTGATAAGTTAGTGTTCTCACCAAGTTTGACTCCTCTCCAGCGCTAAAATATTTAGAATGTAAATTGGCTTTGTCGTGGGCACTCATTTCTTGTATCAATTGCTCCATTGATGTTTTGATTAGATCCTCAAGATTTGTCAATCTGCAATAACATCTGTTTTTACTAAAACAGTGTTCTGAAAAAAATAAACAAAAAACTATGTCTTATTAGACTGAAATTAATAATTAATGTGATCACAATATGTGTTAGTCAATCGATTATATTTTCTGATTAGAAAAAAAATCAAATATATGAAAAATAGTTGTAATTCAAAGAAAAATATGATAATAAATTGGTCAAAATATTAGAAAAAATAGATTAATAAAATAAAATAAAAAACTTCATTCAAATAGGAATAAGAAAACATTAATATTTAGAAATATGTGAGAAAAATTAATTGGAAACCAAATAATAGACAAATAAGAAAATAAAATAATTAATTTTTATTTTATTTTTATCAAGTCCTCTAATTTTATTTTCTATTTTTTCTTTTATGGTTTCTTTTTTACACTAGTTATAAATTTTTAAATTATAAACCCGCATATATGCGGATCCTTATTTAGTATATTTATAAAAATTCATCCGCGCTTATAAACACTTTGCTTTTGTGTACTCTCTTCTGATTATGTGCAACGTAGGTACAAAAACCACTTTAAAAAAGACGTGATGGTCAAGAGAAAAAAGACTAAAAAGACTGCCGAGTTTGCAATTTCCACCAACTAATCTCCTGGGGTAATCATCATTTACCCCTGTTTCACACTCTTTCTCTCCACAACAAAACTTGATGCTAAATTGTTAGACGTTGTTTACAGAATTATTTTATTGCCGTTCTTTTTATAGTATATCTTCACAAATTTAATCGAGCTTGTTGATGAACATGAATCTGATATCTTCACAAAGTTACTTGAGCTTCATGATGAAGAGTAATCTGGCGACACATGTATGATTCCTATCCTACCTAGAAGATGGATGAGGCATGTGACGCACGTAGATGTTATAAAATTAATAATTGGCTGAAGTGAATAATGTGTTTCTAGCTTAGTTGGTACTAGATGTCCCATTCAAATACTAAATAATCTCAAGTTCAATTTTAGAAAATAATATCAAAAACTTTAAAATATTAGATAAATACAAAATATTTTATAATGATAGAAATTATCTCATCAAAACTTGAAAAAATGACAGCGTTCGAATAGTAAAATTGAAAAAGATGAAATTCATTTTATCTTAACAAAGCATATATTATTTCAGTTAGTCTCCAAAAAACGAAGAAGAAGATCATTCTTCTTGATACCCTACAAAAGAAAAGAATCTAACCCGAAAACTGAATAACTGTGACAACTTAAGTAATTTACTCAAAAGCTTATCGATCCAGTCCAACGATCATGAATCTATTTTGATCCGTTTGTCAATCTAAATCAAGGATTTGGTCCACCTGATCCATATGAATAATCGCATATTTGACCGAACTTATAACCTTATATATATATGGATAAGTTCAACCGCTCTTCTACATATCGACCATCTTGTAACCATTAGGTCTGTCAACCGACCATCCATTTCACCCGCATATTAGTTTACCAACCAACTCTTTAATTCCTTCAATCTAACCTCTTGAGTCATCGATCAGATCTTACATTTATGCAACCAATATGTGTTGATATGAAAAGAGATTTACGTTAGATTTTCCTAACTGCATCACGTTCATGATATGGACAATTTTACTCTTAACAGACATTACCACAACAAACAGCTTGGCTTGTACCATGTTAGAGCTATCTGGTGAACTTACCCTCCACTAGCCAGGAGTGATATACTCTGAAAATCGAACCCAAATATATATAATTACTTATGACCATAGTATCTAACAAAAAGTTTATGGAATGATATTAATATGTGTTATTATATACACTCTAATGACAGAAATGTAAATAATTCACCATTTTTTTCCCAGATAGTACACCATTTTAATTTTAGTATTTAAATTCCATTTTTAAAGAACAAAAAGGTATTCTAATAGCTCGTTAATGATACATTAGCCATATATATTTATTTGTTCATGGGTTTTTGATTCTCTCTCTGATTCCTCAAGAAAAGAAAAAAGCATATATAGGTGATTTTATATGAAAATTTTCTTCTAAATCTATAGACGAGTTTAAGACAAAAATTTAAATAATTAGCAACCAATTTTGACATTTGTTGAGAAAATTTTTGTCTGTGAAACATGCTTTCTATGTAGTGGGAGGCAAACTGCTATATATATATATTTTTTTTTTTTACTTTAAATTTTTTTTCATTAGAAACCCTGATAATAAAACTAGGCATGAAGGTTACATGAAGCAACAAGGAACACAAAACATAAAGCTAGAATTTACACACTAGGAATTGCGACAGCGTGAGGCAAATTTTGGGGTGAAATATCAGAAGTATTTCTTGAACCTTCTTGATTTTCTCTGTTTTGAAACAGAGCAAACCAAGTAGTTAAGAATGAGACGGTGGAAGGGAGGCTTGTTGAGCTCGGGACAGAGGATCAAGATGGAAACAGTTGGTTTGTTGAGCGATGATGATAGACGCCAGCGGTGAAGAGAAAGAGTGAATTCTTAGATTTTTGTTATTTCCAAAGCGAGTAAATTGAAGCTTGATAAATGAGTTTCATGATGAGAGAAATATTGTTGTTCTTTGAGGGAGTAACATTAAGGAGGCAAAACATTAGCTTTTAGAGGTGAAAAAGGTTTCTTAGCTGAATTCACAATCGACAAATAAATAATTAATGGTGATTTTCATCGTGAAGGTTGTACATGATACAAGCGGACGGGAGACTCCAACTTCTTAGTCTATCTCTTGTATGGAGCCGATGCCAAGCCATTACCCAACAAATGAATGTGTGTTTTGGAATTCTGTCCTGAAAAATGTGTTATTGCATCCGCTACAAAGGTGTTAAGAAACAGTCCTGAAAAATGTTATGTTGAGTTACATCGTGATCTGGCATTTATTGCTTCAATAGATGTTTCGATATGAAAAACTTTGTTATTGCCATAATATATGGATGTAGATATAAGAAAAATATAGAATTAAATTTGGTTATGAAACTTTTTTTTTTCTTTCATCATGAAATATTGATAAATTTTAATGTAATATCTTAAAGAGTGTAATTGGGCGAAATTAGTAGTTCTATATTTAGAAGGCAATGGTGAGGCTTATGGAAGGGTTATTCTAAAAGCCCAGTGAGTCCATATACTCTGATTTTTGTTTATCCAAAATATTCGACTCAAATATTAATTTCTTATATACAGATGCTACGATCTAAAATCCAAAATTTTAATAACATATTAAATTTTACATATAATCTATATAGATATATACCCAAAAAAATTATTTTTTCCATTTTATTAGAAGCGTTGTTTTAAGAATTTTACGAAAATACTGAAATTTTTCTCTCTGATTAATAAACTATAGTAATACTAATAGAGATAATATTGTAACTTTCTTTAAAATGCTATATTGTGTACACAAAACGATATTTTTATGGCACAAAAATTAAGTCATTATACAATATTTAACATGAAATGGAATATATAGTAACGAATATTACATGAGTTGTGAAACCTAAGATTCCTTATCTTAATTAAACAATGAAGAACGACCGTTGAGTAGCCAAATATTACACATCACTAATGGAAGCTGGCGAATGAGAGTTGGGTTGTTGAGGAACACAATGTCTCTTTGCTTTTCTATTAAATCTCTTATCTTATCTTAAATCATAACCATCATTACTCCACTAACCACTTTGGTCTTTGTCATTAACAAACTTGTAATTTTATTTTATATGTACTATACCTTAAACCTTTAAATCATTTTGATTAGTTGTGTATATATTTAAGAATATTATTTTTTTGTCGAAGATATTTCAGATTTAATCCGCTCGGTGTTATATATAATTTTTTCTAACTAAGATAATTTGTCCAGAAATTTTAAAATTGAAATGTCCATGTTTTGATTTGGTTTGATTATATTAGTTTTGGCTCATTTTCTTCTAGCTATAGACTATACATTAGATATAAATAAATTCAAAACTAAATTTTTCTTAGTGAATACTATAATATTTATCCAATACAGTAATATATTTTTAAATAATAATTTTTGTTAAAAGAACAACTAAATAAAGACCTTTATTTTATAATTATGTTTTTGTTTGAGTAATTTGGCGTCGGTTTTGTTATGGACTTTGGTTAATTTGCTGATTTGCTCCATTAATGTCCACTCTTATTGATATATTCTTTATGTTTCAAATAAACTGATGTTTACAGTTTTTAAACACATATTAAGAAATTACATAAATTATGTTTTTTTGTCTCTTATATATTAAAACATCACTTATTCTCTAAAATATTTTTTCAACTAATAAAAAAAACTTCTGCAGAATACAAAAATTCATAAGAAAATTAAGAAATTAAAAGTTTTCATAGAATACTGAGAATTACTTAACTTAAAACAAAAATTTCTTTTTAAAACATCACTTAATTTGAAACATGGGGAGTAGGAAATTTTAAGACCATGTATAAGATTTTAGAGATCCTAATCAAAAAAAAAGAAAAAGAAAAATATCTTCTTTTAATTTAAAATAAAAGAATAGTCTTTCAATCAACTACAAAAATGAAAAAAAAAAATATATATATATATATATATTAAATCCTGAATTGTATACAAATTTATGTTTTTATACGAGGCAATTTAATTTAAAAAAAAAAAAAACTGAAAGCAAATTTGAAAGTCGTTCGGATATTAGGTCACCGAGTCAACTTCGTCCAACCGTGGTTCAATGAGATTTATTAAAATTCAAAATCCAATATATTTGAATTCCTAATTCAAAGGTATTTTAGTTCCAAAATTCAAATTAAAATTCTAAAAATAATCTCAAACAGTATGATAAGTGATAACACACTGATTTTTTTTTTTAAAACAATTGATAGAGGTATAATAAGTTATATATTCGAATTATAAATTTGTTTTAGGTAACAATTTTAACTTCTTCTTTTCTTTTTTTTTCACTTTAATGACCCTAACTTAAAACTAAATTTGAGTATGCATTGAACGAAAAAAACGAGTATGCAAATATAACTAAATAGAATTAATAAATCTTAAGTCAAACAGAGAACAAAAAGAGAGATCTATCAATAAATCACTTTTTATTAAATTCCAAATATTATAACCAAAATTAGGATTTATTATTTAAATTATGAACCAGTCGATCGGATCGTAGGCTTTGTGGGATCATTGGTTTTTACCTGATTTTCTAGATTCAAACGGATAAAAAAGGCATTGACAAAAAAAAAAAAATCATTTTTAAGAAATGTAAACGGACCGGAATATTGTCCGGATTACAGGTTTCCGGTCCGACTGGCCAGATCTGTCCAGGTTGTGACATACTAATTAGACCTTAACTATTACGGATTCATTGTATAAATACGCTCTAATATCCCATGTAATTAGCTTATTTCCTTTTCTTTCGGTAATAATAGTGTTTAGGCACTAAATATATATAATCTTGTGAGTTAATGAGAAATACAAAGGCGTATTTCCTAGTTAGAAAATATCAAAAATAATTAAGAACGTAAAATGGAGAATGAAACTTGGAAAGTATCAAACGACTATGTATGTTCTTTGTGCTCAAAAACGACTCAACCCAAATGATACGTTCGTCATTTTTGTGTGGTAAATATGATACTTGGCCATACACCACGAACGATATAAACGTAACTCATACATGGGTATACGCACGATATGCCATAGAAATTAAATCATAATTCATGCAACATGACACGCCGAAAAAGTAAAACTTTTGAATAAATAGGTTTTAGCTATTTGCTCTTAATGACCTGTATGGCTATATTGAGGTTATAAATGTGGAAATGCTTTTTTAATTGATTATTAATTTATGATCTCTTTTATCCGAGTGAGGTGGTCCGACTATAAGTATATTTGTAAATTGATTAAAACGCCAGAAATGGTAAAAAGGAATGATACATTTGCCATGAATTTTTAATTATTTATGTATAAAGCATTAAAAAAAATACCAAAAAGGTTATGTTTGGCCTATAATTTCATTTCTAACTTATGGCGCGGATATGTGTCGTACGACTCCTAATTATCGTTAGACAGAAACAATCTTATCAAATCAAAAGAATAATGGGTTTGTACATTGTCTGTTCTTTATACATTTGTTTTACACATGCATGCATATCTTACGTCTTAAAATCCAATTTAATCTACAAAAATTCCACTGAATAAGATTATTTTTTCTTAATCGTGTCTCCTAAGTGTAGGTCGATCTCATAACTTGCAGATGTGAAGTGAGATATGTATTGAATGCGTCTAGGTACTAGAATCCGATGAACCAACCACTACAAGAAAACATTACGATTTCCGACGGGCAAAATTCTGTTGGACATTTCCGATAGTTTTTCGATAAAAAAGTTTCTCCATTTTGGTTCTCAGAACGCCGTCAGAAAATTCCGACGGATTTTTGATGGTTAATCATAAATCGACGATTTTTCGACCGTTTTATACTGTCGGAAAAACAGACATTATTACGATGGCTTACCGACGGTTGTTCAACACATTTCCGATGTAGTTACGACGGATTTCTGATGGACACGATTTTCGTAGGTATTCCGTCGGATATAGATTTTTCTTTAATGTCACGCTAACGTATAATATTTGATATAAAATGAGAATAAAAATTAAATTAAAAATTGCAACTTAAAATTCTAAAAATATATTAGGGAAAAATATAGCATATAACAACTAAAAATATAATTAAAACCAAATGAAAATAAAAATATTACAAGAGTGAAATAAAATACATTTCAACTAATTATCATCCGATGTACTATCCGAATACTCTGATGGTGATGAATCTGATTGTGAATCAAATTCTCCAAGTTTCTCCTCAGAATAATCAAAAATATCGTTATCACCTTCCTCAGTAAAATCAACAACAATATCAACTTATTGTGATTGTGCGATCGGACCTATAAAACCTGCAGTGATGCGTTGTTGCATAGTCTCGTTATCTGAAATACCATCCACCCTACCTCTTGGTGTAATCAATAAAACAGTGATCCAAAGATCATGCTTGTTCGTCACACGAGGGTAGGAAATGTAACAAACTTGGTTTACTTGTTATGCAAGGATGAATGGATCATACTTTTGCAGCTGTTTTCCGGAATGTATGGATATAACCCTAAATTCATTTTGGCGAACACCTGTTCCTAAGAACGGATCATATCAATCGCAATAAAAAAACAACGCATCGCAAGTCGAGCAAACCAGAGTAATGCACTTCTAGTATTTCTCTTAGAATACCATAGTAGACAATGTCACCCGATTCCGAAGAAATACCATAATCACTTGTTGGCCGGATCCTTCCTTCGCGTAAAATCTTAAAAGCATATCCACGTGTATAATACATAGGATAGGCGTGGACAACAAACAATGGACCGTTGATCAACTCTTCTAACCAAGTTGGAAAAGACTGACCTCTACTTGCACCTGTCTTTACCTGAATTAATTAAAAAAATGTATATTCATAAATTAAAAATGATATATGTAATAATATTAAAAAACATAAGTAAATCAAATAAACTTACATAAAATGTGAGCCATTGTGAGAACTCGCTTTCTTTTAGCGCATTAAGTGTTTCCTCCGTGTAAGTTGGGTAATGAAAGCGTATTTGAGCCATATAAATCCTGTAAATACAAATATGATTACATTTATTAAATTATATATTATTATAAATATTTAGATTTTTTTAAAAAGAAATACATTTCATACTCAAGAAGATCTTCGTAATTTGTGAGAATATACATATGCAAATGATTTTGCTCCTCCTCAGTTAATCTTCGTTTTTTGCTTTTTCCACTTAGTCGTCCAACCTATTTAAATAGATTTATATTGTAATTAATAATATTATTGAATTTATAAATTTTTAATAAAAATTCAAATGCGTCTTACATGTTGGAAGACACTAGGAACATAGATTGGATAAAATGCTTTTTCACCTCCGTCATCATGCCGAGCGGGTCTATGACTCTTTGTTTGCACTTGTTTTGGAAAATAATATTCTGAGAAATGTGCTTCCTCCTCATTAACGCATTGAGCAACAATAGATCCCTCTACTTTACTCAAATTTTTAACATTTTTTTTTAGATGATACATATACCTCTCGAACGAGTAAATCCACCGATATTGAACAGGGCCACCTAATGCTGCTTCGCGAGGAAGATGAATTGAAAGATGCTTCATAACATCAAAAAATGAAGGGGAAAAAATCTTCTCAAAATTACAGAGGATAATTGGTATCTGAGTCTCCAAATTACGAATATCGTCAACTGTCAGAGATCTCGTACATAAATCCCGGAAAAAAGCAGCTATACATGAGAAAAAACATAAACCAATTAAAATAGTACTTGATCTAGTATTAATATGTAATATTTATGCAGATAAAATGACCTGCAATTGACTTGTGAACGTTTAATGGAAGAAGGTAAGCAAAAGCAAACGGAAGAAGGCGCTGCATTATGACATGACAATCGTGATTTTTTAATCCATAAAACTTCTCTTCATCATAATCAAAGCAGTTACGTAGGTTCGACACATATCCATCCGGGAATCTAACATTGTTGGCAATCCACTCAAAAAACTCATGTTTTGCAGCTCAAGGTAAACGTAATTGGGGTATAGGACATTTGTTGTTATTCTCCACAACATGAAGATCTTTACGAGAGCATATATCTGGCAAATCCAATCTAGACTTTAGATTATCTTTCGTTTTCCCTTGGACATTAAGAAAAGTATTAATCAAGATTCAAAACAAATCTTCTCAATGTGTATGACATATAGATTATGCCTCAATAGGTGACCATTCCAGTATGGCAGATCCCAAAAAATACTCTTCTTATGCCAGTTATGGTATACGCCAACTCCATCTACATGACTATGTCCGTTTCTGCCACAAACAACCGTTTCCTCCATCCCAAAATCTCGTAATTGTGATAAAATGTTATAACCATCTAATTCAGGAGGTGGACCATCAAAAACCTTTTTGTTTTTCCTAAACAATGTGGTGCTTCGACGATATGGATGGTCATTTCTCAAAAAACGTATATGACAATCAAACCAAGATGTTTTCCGACCGTTTTTTAATTGGAATGCATCTGTATTGTCTTGACAATATGGACACGATAATCTCCCATGTGTCGTCCATCCAGACAACATACCATATGCTGGAAAATCACTTATGGTCCACATAAGCACAGCCCGCATCACAAAAGTTTTCTGCAATGAAACGTCTAATGCCTAAACTACATGTTCCCATAACATATGCAACTCATAAATCAATGGCTGTAAGAAAATATCAAGTGATCTCTTTGGATGCTCAGGTCCCAGGAACGAGAATTGTGAGGAAAAGGAACTCTCTCTTCATGCATAAGAATGGTGGCAGATTGTATGGTGTCACGATTACTGGCCATAATGAATATTGTCTTCCATGCTTTCCGAAAGGATTAAAACCATCGGTGCATAAACCAAGGTACACATTCCGGCTCTCAGCTGCAAAATCAGGATAAACAGTCTGAAAGTGTCTCCATGCTTCAGCGTCGGACGGATGTGATATATCTCCGTCCCGTGTATGATCTGAATGCTATCTCATAGATTTCGTCGTCCTCTATGATTGATATAATCTTTTCAACATCTCCGTTAATGGCAAATACCACATCCGTTTGAATGGAACATTGACTCTTCCACCTGTTTCTTGATACCGAGGATTGCGATAAAACCGACAGACTAACCGATCTGAATCTTCTCTCCAATAAATCATACAATTGTTGCTGCACAGATCTATCACCTGATATGACAAATCCAGCTCAGCAACCAATTTCTGTATCTCATAGTATGTTAATGGATAATTACTATCTGCCGGCAAATACCTTTTCATATAATCAGCAAACGCATCAACACAAGTCTCAGATAAATTGTAATCCGTCTTGATTGTCATCAATTTAGTTGCAGCCGATAACGGTGATAGCTCCTCTGGATAATCTCTATACAACGGCTGCTTTGCTGCATCTAACATATCAAAGAATCTTCGTGCTTCTAAATTAGGTTCCTCTACTCTATCACCTCTAGAATCAACAAAACCCGGAGCATTTCAAATGATACACATGTGCCATCTGAACAGAACCGACATTATCCTCTACTTCCGGTGTAGATTCTCCTATTTTATCCGATGTAAAAGATCCACGTGTACTAGCAAAATCTACCATAGAATCATTTTCTCCATGCGAATACCAAATCTTGTAACCCGAACTTACTTCTAAAATATCGAGAAATCTACGATTCTTACATTTAAGACAAGGACAATAGATTTTACCCGTTTGCAAAGCAAGTTCCTGATTTGTTGCGAAACTCATGAACTGTCTTACACCTTCGACAAACTCTTCTGTAAGTTGTTCTGTATCGGGATCGCGCATTGGTCTGTCCATCCACGCTCGAAAATAATTATATTGATTTGATGATGACATATTTGTAATAGACAATGTATAGATAATATGAAAAAATATAGTTAGAGAAATATTATGAGAGTGAAATGTTTTTGTGAGAAAATGGAGGTTTTATAAACGTTGTAACCGACGGAATTCCGACAACAATGGCTATAAACGCAGCTGTCCGTTCAACGGCTTTAAACGGCTAATTATTAAACGGTTATATTTTAAACTTTTCGGTGAAAAACTGACGGAGATACCGATAGAAAACCGACGTCCGTAACTTTCCGACAGAGTTTCTACGATAACGGCTATAAATGCAGCTATCCGGTAAATAGCTAATTTTTAAACAGTTATAATTTAAACGTTCCGATAGAAAATCGACGGAGTCTGTAGAACCCGTCGGATATACCGATGGAAAAGCGATGACATGTAACTATCCGTCACTTTTTTGTTGGTTTGACTTACTTATTTCCTATGAAAATCCATGATTTTGGGGTTTAAGATATTTATAAATATACTGAAAATGGATAATACAACCAAATCGTCTGAAATATTATTATAAGAATTCAACTGGTTTTAAAATATACATCATATTTATATATTGTAAAAATTCATATTTAAAATATACATCATATTACTCTTCATAACTAACAAGCAAAACTTATAAAAAACACATGTCAGGTATTACAATATACTTCATATAGTTTTAAAATATACATCATATTTCTATTTTGCCTATGGTTTTCAAATTTTTTATTTATTTATCCGTTTTCTGTATGTTTTAAAAATTTTAAAACCCTAAATTCTTGGATTTTCATAGGAAATGCGTCAGTAAAACCGACGGAAAACCGAGGGATATGTTTAGTCTGTCGGTTTTTCTGACGTATTTCCTACGAAAATCCAAGAATTTAGGGTTTTAGATATTTATAACTATTGAAAATTGAAGAGGCTGGTGAAACTCAACTAATAAAAACTCAGGACAAAAAATAATTTTTTTTTAAAGAAAGTTAAGGTTGAGAAATAAGGGAAAAACGATTTAACTCTCAACTGTTGGATGTCTATTCACATTCACATGATCAAAAACATTTTTTAAATTTAAAAGTTTGATTTGTAGGTATTTTTTTTTGTTTTAATCAAACGTTTTCTAAATTTTCAATAAATGCTTTGTAGGTTCTTTCTATGTTTTGTGTCATATTTTTTTATCTCTTTTTATTTTCTATTTTACCTATTATGCAACTAATTTTGCGTAATCAAACTTTTAAATTTAAACTAATCAATATTTTTGTGATTAAGTCTTTTAATAATAAAAAAAAAAGAAACAAAAATATGATAAACCTAAAACCATATTTTGCCTAAGATTTTATATTTATTTAAAAGTATAAACCGTCGGTTTTCCATCGGTAATACCGATGGATTTCCGATGGGAGCGAAATAAATCTATCGAACAAGCATAAGAATTACACGTACGTCGGTTTTCTATCGGTAATACCGATGGATTTCCGACGGACATATAATAGCCAATAGAAAGACATGCACAAAAATAAATTGTAATCCTTCGGTTTTCCATCGATAATACCGATAGAATTACGATAGAAATACCGAGCGTAAACCGACGCGAATTTATTGTGGCGCCAGAAAATTCTATGAGCGGGAATAAAAATTCATTTCCGATGGAAAACCGATGGATATATCCGTCGGTCACCAAACACTTATACCCGATGAACTTCTTTTTTTCCCCATTTCTTCTCTTCTCCGAATCTTCCTCCGATCTCAGTCTCTTCTCTTCCCCGGCGCCCGGCGAATCTTCCGCGAGCCTCCTCTTCTCCGGCGTTCCTCTTTTCTCCGGCAAACCTCCTCTTCTCTTCCCTGGAGGCGAGCTTCTCCAACATTCTTCTTTTCTCCGGCGTTTCTCTTTCCTCCGGCGAACATCATCTGTTCCGGCGACGTCCTCTTCCTCCGGCGATCTCCTCTTCATCGTCAATATGTAAGATTTTTTGAGTTTGTGATTTTGTGATTTATGAATTTTGATTTTTGATTTATGATTTTTGTGGTTTTGTGATTTTGGAATTTTGATTTTGGAATTAGGATTTTGTGATATAGATTAGAAATTAGTATTATGAATTTATGATATCAATTTAGTAATTTTGTGATTTAGGTTTTATGATTTAGAATTTGTGATTAATAATTAGTGATTTAGGTTTTATGATTTTGATATTGTGATTTATGTTAGAAATTAGTATTATGAATTTAGGATATCAATTTACTAACTTTGTGATTTAGGTTTTATGATTTAGAATTTGTGATTAATAATTAGTGATTTAGGTTTTATGATTTTGATTTTGTGATTTATATTAGAAATTAGTAATATGAATTTATTAATTTGTGATTAATAATTAGTGATTTATGTTTTATAATTTTGATTTTGTGATTTAGGTTAAAAATTTGGATTACTAATTTAGGATCTTATTTTAGTAATTTAGGAATAAGATTTTGTGGTTTTGTGATTTAGGATTTTTTAGGATTTTGTAGGATTTCGATATAATAATTTATAAATAATATTTTTTGATATAGGATTCCAATTATGTTATTTCTTACTAATCATTTTCTCGTTTTAGGAGTTATGAGGATTTTCGTATGACTCAGAGAGCTCTGATCCCTCCTACGCACTAGAGGAGTAGCTCCGTCACTCCTTCTAATATTCCAGGTTCCGAACATTCCGAAGCCCGTACTAGAATCACCATTGATGAGCTTCTGCTTCAACCGGGACGAAAATGTTTACAGATGCTTCACCCACAGCGTCTGAATGGAGCCACTTGGTACGAAATTTTAGTATTTTATAATGTTTTTAACACTAATTATTTTTATTTCGCTATAAAGACGGGATCAACAAGGCGATTTTGAATATGCTCCATAACCAACTCCCAGACATGTATCCCACCTACGGAGATATGCCAAAAGACCGGCGAGATACCTGGTTCAATTCTTTCGCGGTATGAAATTTTATTACTTTATTATGGTTTTTTGAACATTTAATTGTGGTGTAACTAATTCTATATTTATTTTATTTTTTGTAGCAAGAATTCAATTCAGCGAGCATGTCTACAGTTGGAAGCAAAAGTGGAAGAAGGAAAAAGACAAGCCAAGGGATCTCAACCCTGATGTTTGGCAAGCGTACATTCAATACTGGAGTTCTGAAGAGGCCAACAATATCTCCACACAAAACAAGGCGAACCGCATGAGCCCACGGGATGGACTGGGAATCGCGACACATAATGCGGGTACAATGACGTTCGAAAGTCGTGCTGATGAGCTGGTATGAATATAATCTTTTACTAATTATTAATTTCCTTAACTTTTTTATTTAGTAACAATTTATTTGTTTAACTAGACTGCCAAGGCCGGTGGTGTGCGACCAGATTTGTTTGACATTTTTGTTGACACGCATACCAATAAAAAAAACGGTGTGATACAAGACAAGAAAGCGTTCAGAATCATGAACAACATCGAGAAGAAGAAGCAGGAGAAGTTTACCCAGCTATCTCAAGAAAGAGGATCAGCTTCGGGTTCTAATGAATTGCTGCGAGAAGTCATGAACCAATTGGTCCTAGAGGTAAATAAATTTATATAAGTTGTATTATTTTTATTAATATTCAGTATTTTAATATTTGTTTATAATTTCTTAGGAAACTCCTGTAAGCCGAGGACATGTTTTTGGATTAGGATGCCTTCCGTGCACGCAACGCCTTCGCTTTACAAACAGATCATGCGCTCGTTGAAGAGATTGAGAAGCTGAAGACAGAATTGGTGGAAAAGAATGCAACAATTAACGAGTTGCATTCCTCTCAGGATTACTTCTGGAGTTTTATGAGCCAGCATTTCTCGGATTTCCACCCTCCAGGCCATTAGTATTTTTAGGTTTTTTATAATCGTATTCGAACAATGTCAAACTTTTATTTAATGTATAATTAAATTAAGAGTTTTTTAATTTATCCATTTTTAATTTAATTTTTCTTTATAATTAAATTTTTGAATTACAAAAAATTCAATAATATTGGTCTTTTTTTTTAGTTTAGTAATACGGTCGGAATTCCGTCTGTTGGTCGTCGTCGGAATATACATCCGTCGGTTGGCCGTCGAAATATACATCCGTAGGTTGGCCGTCGGAATATCAAACCCGTCGGTTGGCCGTCGGTCATATCATTTCCGACACGTTTCTGACACGTATTGTTGTCGGAAATTTGCAACGTTTTTGACCATCGGAATGGTGTATCCGACGGCGTGTTTTATCGGTAGTCCGTCGAAAAATTTTCATTGGAAAGCCGTAGGTTTTTGCTACGGGTTTCCGACTGAAGTCGATTTTCAACGACTTCAAACCGACGACTTCGCTTGCGTGGGAAACCCGTCGGAAATCCTTGTTTCCGACGAGTTATCCACGGATATATCCGTCGGAATACATGCTGTTTTCTTGTAGTTAACGGGACTATAATCAATTTCCTCAGCGGTGCGGAACAACAATTGCTTGATTATGAAACTTTATCTTTTATAATATCGCATGATATATGTCAAATGCAATAGTTAATATTTTTATATCTAGTCCTGAAGGAGAAAATATCAAAGTATTTCTCATATAGATATCAAGGGATTGATAGAACACATGAATAAGAAACTTTGATGTCTAACCGAAAAACGAATGAATGTATGCACGTGTAATTCCAGGGGAAAAAAAATCAATACGTAATTGCAAAGGAGCAAAAGATCGTGAAGGATTGCGTTGTCCTCATGATGTACAAAATTGGTTTGGTAGCCCAACTTATCAGTCCCATGTTGTTAGGTCCAAATGTATATACATTTATACACACTTCTATTTTTGTTCATGCATATTCATCATACAATCTAAATATATTGATTTTGGTGTTTAGATTACAACAAAAATTGAATTATCGATTTTAAATCCGTACATTATCTCGGGTATATACATCACATAGCCGACACAAACAGGTTTTGGTCTATGCATATATTCGATTTCGATACCAAGTCCGATTCTTTATGATACTTATAAATAATTTTCGAAACCACATGTTTAATTATAAAATAAAATGAAAGAAGGAAATAAAAAAGAGGATTAAAGGGGATGAAGGTTAAGGGGCCACCACAGTACATATTAGGTCTTAAAAAGACAAGCTTAGCTGTTTCCTTCCTTTTAAAACCAATCACTTTGTTTGGTCTTAAAGAAAAGTTTTCTCATCATTTTAGGGTTTTCTCGCAAAAAAAACGAACAAAAGTTGCGTCCACAAACTTCCACACGTAATTTAATTTTGTCGTAATAGATTTACTGTTGCAAGTCGTAATTATGCCTCCACTTAATTTTATTCCATTGCTTATGGTTATGATTACTAGTTAGCTCGCAGTATATATTTGTTGAAATCTAAGAGTATATATTTTGAGAAAGTTGAATATAGCAGAAGTTTGGAGATCCAAATACAATGTATAAGGGTGATATTATCAACTGAAGACGGGTGCCTAACTCACACAGTGGTGGCTACATGTCTCGTGAATGTTTTTTTTTTTGTATCTCTGGAGTTATGGACATTTTGGTCCGTCCATTCGGATCAAAAATCAGAACGATGACAAATAAAATCTCGTTCTTAAGTCAGAGTAGATTCCAAACTTACTCAATTTCTTTTAACCGGTTGAGACAACTTGTTTGCATTATAGCAAAATGAAAAGTGTCGTATTATTCCAAAAAAAAAAAAATTACAATACTAAAAATAATCTGAATTTTATATAAGATGAGCCAAAAATAAAAAGAAACTTCCACCATATTTAGGTTAAACAAGAAAACAAAACATGTAGTTATAATTGAATGCATATATACGAATGCTTAATTGTGGACGTCAAAGAAATTTAAATTACAAAAGTTCGGATATACATACATATATATGATATACCCATCAAAAGTTGTTTTTTTCCCTGGTAGATTAGCTTGGTAGGTTTGATTGGTTGTGATGATACATCAATATTTACCATGGTCCATGGACATGTACATCTACACACATATATATACACATACATATGCAGTTGCAAAAAAAATTATTAAGGTTGGTTGTCGATTGCTATCAGAAATGCTATAAATATCTCATCTAGGGTTAGGGTTAACAACTGAGGTCCTCTTGTAACTGGGTCGATCTTTCACTCCCTAACTATTTCCAACCGTAGAAATTAAAGGAAAAGAAACAAAAACTTATTTATATATTTTCCTCTTCTTCTTTAATATATATATACATTATTACAACTTTAAATTTCATTAAAAAGTCAAGAAGAAGAAGGAGCGTTGAGAGGAGAGTTGAAGGGACAAAGCATGAGGAAGCGTCAGGTGGTATTGAGGAGAGCCTCGCCGGAAGAACCTTCTAATAGCTCGTCTACGGCTTCGTCTCTGACGGTGAGAACTGTAAGATACGGCGAGTGTCAGAAGAACCATGCCGCGGCGGTGGGAGGTTATGCCGTCGACGGCTGCCGTGAGTTCATGGGAAGCCAGGGTGAGGAAGGTACCTTGGCAGCGCTAACGTGCGCGGCCTGTGGCTGCCACCGCAGTTTCCATCGAAGAGAAATCGAAACGGAGGTTGTTTGCGACTGTAATTCACCTCCTTCTACTGGAAATTAGACCAGAAAAATCTAGAGCTAGCTATGAGTTTGTTTGTGTCTTTGTGAGTTATATATACAGATGAAACTGAAAATATTATATTTGCTTTTTTTTTCTCCTTCTTTAATATTAACAGCTTGTGTTTCTTTGTGAATTTAAGAAGAAACTATAAGAGATTTATAGGTTGGAGGAGGTGCCGCAGTGCAAGATTTATAATAATTGGATGCTTTTGGGGTTTGAGAATGTTTAGGAAAAGTTTAGGGTTCTGATGTAAAATAATAAGATTATTGTTGTTTTTCATGTATTATATTGTTTAACTTGTTATCTATGTGGGTCATATTATTGTATTTTGATAATGTTTTCGAAGCTGACGAAGCATATATCGTTTCAATTCAATGTCGTCCACTTTAGACAGTGTATTGTGGAAGGAATTTGTAACAAATTCAATATGTGTATTTACTGATGAATGAATGAATGAGATTGATTGTTCCTTAACATATATGGAAGGTTCTTCTCTTGTGATAAGGTAGCTGAATATAGTAACACAATTATTGGTTATCTCAATAACTAAATTATTGATTATTAAAAAAGAAGCTAAATTATAGAGAAATATCAGTATAATATAAATCACTAACGATATAAATCTTCGGGAGGGAATGGAAAAAGGTTTAAATTGATTCTTTTGAGACCACTCAGCTTTATTTTTTAAATGGAAATGGTGGAGTTAGGTCTCACACTATTTACCATGATTATCTTAAAGCGATATTTCATATATTAATGTATTTACTTTTTTTATGAAGTGCATGTTAACTCGAGACCGATTAGATTTTTTAAGCTCAAAATTTCTTTGATTGTGCTATGATAAGAACCAATTTCTTCAGGGATATGTCTTCCCAGCTTTTAATGTAAAAAAAACATATATTTAAATATTCTAACCTTATAGCTTTAAAAGATAGATTTTCAAATTTATATAACATGAGAAAAAGATAGGCAAATAAATTTGAATATAATTGGGAGGCAGAGGCCCACAAATCTAATCCTTGTTGGTTGCTAACTTGTTATGATGGAGTAAATTTAGTTTTTAATTGATTTATTATAAAAACTGTTAGAACTAATGATCATAGATGATAATGGCTTGTGATAAATGATAATGGCTTGTGATTTTCTGATGAAGTCTTTTAGAAAATCAGAAATAACTGAAGGAATGACAAACAAAAAAATGAGCGAAATTTTTACTTCCAAAACAGATTTGTGTTATTGTTACTGTTGAAAAGACAGCATTCTTTATCAAGTTTAGTTTGTTAATAAAAAATGAAAAATAAATGAGGAAGTTAGATATCTTCATACGAAAAAAGTTAGATACTTTGGCTAGTTTATAAATTTGAAACGACATGTGAAATGTATCATCATGAACGTACATTGTTAGGTATTTGAGTATGGAGAGAAACAATTCCTTCTGCATATGTTAGTAACATTGTACCGAACTTGGTCAGGCCAATGTCGATTTTTATTTCCACAATTTATTTTTATTTATCGACAAAATTAAATAATAAATAATGGATTTGTATATATACATATATAATATATCTTTTATATATTAAAGAATTATCACTAAATAACAACATTCTACCCTCATTCGTAAAATAAGCTACGGATAGCAAAATCGTAAATAAGTTTGTTTGTTTATTTATCGCATGTGATTTAAAAAATATATATATTTTGTATGGTTTAATAAATATTATGTTATTTTATCTACTAACATGCTATGTTACATGATACTACATTATTTGTATAAATCACACACGGAAAAAAAACCATCACCTGTCTATGGTTTTATAACTGCATTGTTTTGCCAATTTTGAGCAAAATTTCGGTTATCAGACAAATAAACCATATATGCTAATTGAGAAACACTTTATAGAAATGATAATTTGTAAGAATTTATACTGCATGCCATGATGACCTATCACATTAAGAGGTAATAGTAGGTAAAAAATATTAAAGCCTTGATTGTTCGTAAATCTAACATAGTTTTTGGTTTTGATTCTAAAGAAAACAATTTATTACCCATTCAACATTTTGTAGAAATAGTTTACTAAAAATTAGGAAATCTAATTTTTCATACTTTCTACCAATTATTGAACAAAAGCCAAAACCAACAATTTATGGGTCTTTTTGGAAAAAGATGGCGGTAAGTTTAATTTTAGTTTTTCATATTATTATTTTTCATTGTAAGTACTTAAAACCAAAAACTAAAAATCTACATCAAATTTCAATTTTAGTTTTTCAAAATTACTACAATACACACCAAAATCAAAAACTCAAAAATTAAAAACCTAAAACAATTTTAAAACCTACAAACATTCATGACCTACACGTTAGCTAGCTATGATGATTTTCATACAATTCTTATTTATTTATACAATTTAAATATGAATTGACATATGATATCTTACTTACTGAAAAATTGTGTTGGGGTGGAGATGCTTTAAAAGAATTAATTTGATTATTTGTAGTATTAAACTGGACTTCTCTTTTTCGTAACTCATACGCATATAACTATACAATTAAATGCGTTTGAGTTAGAGAGATTTAAAGATTAATGACACGTTGCGAAATGATTTCAGTATTATATGAGTGAGCACGAAACACAAGTAAACTATCTCGTAGTGATCTGCAAGGCCAATCAACAAGTCTTATGAGTTTTGCGAAATAGCTAACCGACCGTAGGATGAAGGTGGAAGACACATGCTATAAGCGGGTACAGCGCTACTACCATCGATTTGGAGACTACATGAAAAGTCGTAAAGCAAGAATTTATGACTATACGACTACAACACTTGAGTCGCAAATTAGTAACTCGTTTGCAACCAATTTGCGACTACCTTTGTAGTCATGAAACATCGACGACAATTGCGATTAACGCAGTAATAACATTAGTGACAAAATCGTCCTTCTACTTTTGAAAGGAGTCACAAATTAGTCATATAATTTTGTGACTAATTCGTAACTTTATTAATATTTGGAGTCACAAATTAATTACAGGATTTAGTGAGTAATGAGTGACTGCATATTTTATTTGAGTCGTAAATATGAGTGACGAGTTAGCGTCGCCTTAGATTATATAAGGTCACAATGCAGGTGCAAAACTTAGTGACTACTATCACTACTAGAAAAAACTCATATACCCACTAAAGAAACGTGGATATTTAGGTGAAAGATACATGGTATTTCGTGGAAAATGCCACGATGTGCCACGCAAAAAAATTTATGGGTATAACATCGTGGATAAAACTTTTCGTGGCAATTCGTGATAAATATACCCACGAATAGGAATCGTCAGAAAAATGCCACGATTAGCCACGAAAACCTTCGTGGAAAGTATCCACGTTATATTCCGTGACAGATTGCGGCAAAATCCCACGCTTATATTCGTGATATTTCGTAGTTACCATGGGAAAATATCCACGAATAATATTGTGGCATTTCATGGTACGTTAAAGTGATTCGTAGTACCCCGAATATTGTGCGTTACTCATTATCAAATCAGTACAAACGGTCGAGCTATTAATTTGGTATAAATTTTCTTCTAACTTTTCTCTGTATTGATCATGAATATATGTCGTCATGTGATGTTTTCTGTTGCATTTACCTATCCCTTCATGTCATCTATAACCTCTGGTGTTCAACTTTGTTTAGGCTCTGGTTTAAAGTTGTCTTGTTATTTAGATTTGATTTTCTATTTTTTTCATTATAATTATTACATATAAACATGACGTTGTTTTCAAGGAAAACGTCTACTTGATGTTCGGGATGAAAAAGAAAAAGGAGAAATTCTTACCCCTACTTCTTTCTGAAATTTCGGATGTGAAGGAAAAGGGATGATCCCGAACATCACACAGTTGTGCTGATGCTTTAGCGAAATCTATTGGTGGTGCCTCGGTATATTATGCATTTTTAGATGTAATACCACCAAATTGGCTAATAGCACTTGTGGAACATGATAGACTTTGTATTAAATATTAAATATTTTTTTTAATGGAAGTATCGTTTATGGTGAAAAAAGGAAAACGTCTACAAACGCTTGTAATATATGTCGTTCACGTTTCAAATATTTATGAAATTAAAATTATTACTACTATTATCTTTTATACCAATTTTGCGTTAAAATTATTACAAATAAACATGACACTATTTTCAAGGAGAAAATATACCAGTGGATCAAATGCTTCAAATATTTCAGTCACATTTCAAATATTAAAAAACATTAAAATTAAAACCAATAAAATAATAAATATTAAAAAAAACATGTAGATTTTGTTTTTAATTTGTTGTATTACTACTGTCTTTTGATTTTTTTATACCAATTTTGCATTAATTTTTTTACATAGAAACATAAGTTAAAGAAATTTCCATTTTTATTGAATATTTTAACATATCTATCATCTATTCAATTCTTTTATATTATGTTTGAAATGGTTTGAATATATTTCCATATAAAAATAAATTCAGTCAGCATGTCTTGAATTGAATATAAAAGCTCATATAAAAATACCTAATATTGGAGAGCGGACTAAATTTACTTGTTTTGATACCCATTTCAAAACAATTATTGGTTAAAAGCCCACTTTGGTGATTCGGAAGGAAAAAGCCCAATCTCAACCTTTTTTTTATTATTATTTCATGTAATCTAGATATTGCACTTGTACGACCACACTTCTAACAAATCCATTAATATATTTTTTGTTTCACCTTTGAGACCATTCTTCTATCAATTTAAGACACAAAAATAAATGCAATACATTACCAATCGTAGCTCAGTAGCTCACCTTGTCGACCAGCAAATAGAAGCATTACAAGTACAATCGTAGCTCAATAACGGAAGGGTCCACTAACTGAAGACCTTTACCTCGGAGAGTTACTCTCCAATGAGTTCCGATGATCAAAACGTGTATAGATTAACTTGTATAGCTCTATACCTCTCAAGATCACGATCATATATATTAAGATGTATTGAGAGCAAAATCAGGGTAAAAGTTTCTAATATTTTTACAAGTTCCTTGTTGGTCAACGGCCAGTTAACATTGTCGACTATTCTATGGTGATCTACGACTAATTCTGACCTCCTAAGCATGACTTTAGTGTAGATTAATATTATGATTATTTCAATGTAGATTAAAGGTTCAGTTTCTTAAAGAAATGTATCACATTGGAGATTCAAATCTTGACAAGACAAAAATAAGGTATAAGTGGTTAAGAAACAGGACCACATAAAAGTGAAATCATCTTTATTCCCAAAGGCATCTCGAAAAAAGTCTTCAAATTATGTAATATTCTTTTATTTAGTACTCATGATCAATAATTTAATTTCTGTTACATGGAAAAATTCTATATAATATGATAAATGAACAGTATGTTTCAAAAATAAAGTTGATTATATATAGAATTTGACAAATAAAACTCATTGTTTTTATTACTTAAATACAAATTTATTAACGTTTTAATTAATACCACAAGTTCCACAACCTGAATTTTTGGTTACATCAATAATTTATGAGTTTTGTTATTATTTTAAATTTAATTTAGTTTATTTACCAGAGAAATATTAAAGAACAATTTAAATAACTTTTACTATGTATATTATTTTATTTTTATAATTATGTGGTCCTCTAATTTATTTTCAACTAGAGGATATCATCAAGATAATGCTCATAGGTTCTTTTTGTATTTTTGTTTTTTTATACAACAATCATTTTATTTAGGATACAAAAGGAGTGGGAAAAAGATACGCACAATTTGGTCTTTTGATTCTCCAAATCTCAACTTTCTTAGAATAAGCATTTTCCAGTTTATGCTATATCCCACTCACTTCATGCATAACTTTGTTTTGCGTTTTTCTTTTTCTACATCTAAAGTGTTGCAAGACTTACTTACCAATAGCATTTTTGTAGCATTTTATTGTTATATATATTATCTCGGTGGTGCTATATATATATATATATATAAATAAATAAATAAATAAATAAAAAAATTAAAAAATTAAAAAAACTGGGTGGTGCTATAAACAAAGTCGACCAAATCTTTCCATTTATTTTTATATTTACCACCACCCTAAATTTTTTTAAAACATCGTTACACCTATGACTAATAACATTGTAAATTAACATTATAAACTATGTAGAGAATAAAATAAAAGTGATTATAAGTGAGAATTTAATTAAAATCTCGTGAAATAACTTTTTGGATTAATGTTCATCACTAATCTTACAAGATAAGAGAAATCGATGAAAGTAAATCGTTTTCTATCAATAATTAATTTGTGATTGATAAGCATCAGAAATTGATTTCAATATTTTGGACCTTACCAATCGACGTCTATATCCCACTAAAATTAAAATTAGTAAGAAATTAGGTCGACATATGTTATTTTATACCCTATTTAATAATATTAAAAATCAGATAACAAACTTTTCCAAAAAAGAAAAAAGAAAAAAGTTAGTACAATAAAATAAAATGTACGATTTTGTTAGCATTACTCAAAAAAAAGGAAAAAAAAAAATCAAATTAGTAAGTGGTGAACTGTGCACATGGTATATGGCAGTTAGGGCCATAACCTCAGCTTGTGTTAAAGTTTGTCCCCACCACGGAAAAGAGATTTGTGACTTCACGAAATTGCAAAATAATAGCAAATAGTTTTATCTGTTTATTAGTATTAAATTTAACAAAACCCGTTTAGTGATAATTCAAAGTTATTATTTTATATCGTCTATTACATTATCATTAAACATATAGTTTGAAAAAGAGATTTGTGACTTCGCGAAATTGTAAAACAATAACAAATAATGTTAATCTTATTATTAGTATTAAATTTAACAAATCCCATTTGGTGATAACTCAAAGTTATTATTTTATTTTTGTCTATTACAGTATCATTAAACAAATAGTTTGATTTTTATTCAGTTACAAGGATAATATAAGTCATAAATCTAATTCTATACAATACATGAAACTACATCCAATAGTTTTATAAACGACTAGGAACGACTCCACAAGAAATAGTTTTATTACAATATAAAGATTAACGGTGTATAATTCTACCGACATTAAATTTATTATTAACAATTGTACATTCAACATACAAAACCACGATGAACAGATTCTAACTACATTATATTGTAGTCTCTATATCCTTAGATAGTTTTTATTCATAAATTTGCAATGGAACGTATTCTCTAAGAATTGAATCCTAGATAGTATCTAGATAAAATTTGTGCTAATCAAAGTACAGTTTTATTTATATTTAATGTTTGGTAAGCCGACATTTGTTAATCACGACTAGTATCTAATTGTCTTAAGCTGCATCTATACGTTTCGCAATTAGAAAGTTATTTAAAAAATTATTCGTAAAGTTAATGATAAGTTCCACGTCCTAAACCCTATATAGCACTTTAATAATAATAGTTAGATCCCAATTATATAATATATACTTGTTTGTTGTGTGTACTTTAAGAATAATGAACACTTGAGCATATATACCAAAAACGGATAGTGGGAATGTAAGAATGAGAAAGAAATGGATTAATGAGGAAATTAAAATGAATTATCCAATGAATCTTGGGTTAATCAGACACCAATAAACAAAAGATAACTAATCATTGGAAAATATAATATTAGAATAATTAATATATAAAATAAAAAACCTGTCTCTTTTGTCAAAGAATAAAGAGAGATTTACGAAAAGGACACCTAGATCTTAGTTTGATCGCATATTAAATTAAGCGACAAAGTACTCTTCAAGATAAGAAGCCAAAAAGTATTATTAAAAAATAAATTAAATTGCACTAGTTTCTATATTTTTGGGAAAATTCGCATTTTAGGGTTCATTACTAAATCTTGACCTATAGTGACTAATTCGGGTGATTATTTCATATAAACTTTCCATTAGTGGAAAAATATTATGAAACCTTTCGGAACGTTACATTATATTAAGCGACAAAGTACCTTTACGATAAAAAGCCAAAAACATATTATTAAATATTGCATTAAGTAATATTAATTTTTACTCATTAGGGGTTCATTTAATTTAGCAAAATTGACTTATTAAAACATAATCGAATGAATCTAGTATAGTGACTACTTCGAGTAATTAGTTGATATAAACTTCCCAATAATGGAAAAATTGAATGAAAAAACATTTCGGAACGTAATATTATTGGTAATGAAATTATAATAAAAATGAAAATAAGAGGAGCTAAAAGAGTTTAATTAATACTAATAAAACGTATTAACGATAATAATAGAAGTGCTTAGTGCTTACTCTCTATGATCTAAAGCTAAAACGAAGCTTAAGCTTCCCTTATTAATCTTTCCCTGCAAAAACGACAAGATGTTTCCTTCTTCACGACGAAGACGACGAGGCGTTTACGTTTCCGCCACCGTCCGCTCCGCCACTGTCACTCTCAAATCTCCCACCACCACCACCGTCATCGTTAGCTAAACCGCTTCCACCGCGAACGCCATCATCCTCGCCGTCGTTGTTATTGTTCTCGCCGCCGATACCGTTATCGTTCCTCTGCACAACGGTGGTGGCTCCGCCGGAGAATTTGAAGGTGTTTTTGTTATTATGCATCCAAACTTTGAGAACACCTTTATCAACTCCGATCTCACGGCAAAATTCACGAACATCGTCCTCGTCGCGTTTCTGAATCTTCCAACCGATTCGATCGGCGAATTCATGCATCTTCTCTTTCTGATTTGAGCTAAACTTCGTCCTGAATCGTTTCCTCGAGCCAGGCGTGGTGGAGAGGTTATTGTTAGCGGCGGCGAAGTTTAGATCTGAGAACGGTACGGTTTTATTGTTACCGGAGAGAGCTAAAAGCATGTAAGAGGAGGAGATAGGCGGCGGAGAAGATGAATTAGGACTACGAGGTAACGGAGGAGCTAGCGGAGGTGGCGGATGATGACGGTGATGAGGCTGATACTCAATTGCGGCGGTTGTAGTTGAAGATAGAGGAAGATACGGTGGCGGTACGGCGGAGGAATCGTCAGGATCACGGCGGTGGAAGTTACGGTGACAACCACAAGCTGCACACTTTAGAGAAGTTGGATCCGAAGGTGTTGATGAAGGAGACGGCATGAATTCGCCGCAACCGTCAAGCGCGTGACCTCCAATCGCCGCCGCGTGGTTCTTGAGACATTCTTTGTAAGTGACGGTTACGTGGTGGTGGTGGTTGTTGTGGTGGCGTTTCATGATTCCGTTACTAAAGGAGATTGGTTTAGCTGGTTGGATCCGGGTCGGAGTTTCGGATTCAGGTTCTGGTGATTTAGGAGTCATATCCATTGCTCTAACTTCAAGCATCTCTATGACTTATGTCTTTTCTTTAAAAAAAAGAATCAAGAAAATATTAGGGTTTATGTTAAGCTGCCCAGAAAAAAAAAAATTTTGATATTGAGAAACGAAGAAGGATAATAAAAAGATATTAATCAACTTTTGGAGATGATATTTTTTTAATAAGTTTTAACTTTTTTGGAAGAGGAAGAAGAAGATGTGTTATAAGAGATGATAGTGAATATGGTTGATGAATGTTGCTAAGAGAGAATAATGATAATTTAATAGGGAGAGATATATAAATATTAATAAATGTGAATAATAAATATATTTAAAAATAAAAAGGACATGGCTTGAGGATGTTTAACAGAGAGGGGTAGGGTTTGATGATTTAACTATGGTTAGATGTATGGTTAAAAGTGGAGCCTACAATAGGGAGTGGGGAAAATATATATAGAGTAATAAATGTCTTAAACATAAAGACAGTCTAATTATAATTAATATTCGTGACACTTCTTGTTTTAAGCTTTGTCTTTTTTTTTTTTTCTCTTTTTCTTAATATTTGTTCCTTCTGTTAAGAAAAACAATGTTCCAAAACTTTAATTCAATTTAAGGTTTTGTAAATTAAAATAGATTAGTAGAATAATAAAGTTTCTAATCTTATAACTGAAAATAAAAAATTTAAAGAAACTATTGAATTACAAAGCTTTTTGTATGTGAAAATACAAAGTTTTTTTGTGCATATCTACCTCGCGCTACATAATTTAAAGTTAGCTTAGTTTTAATTAGATTTTTCTTTTTTGAAAATTAGAAAAATAGTTATAAAATAGTGCTAATTAATTATTATTTAAAATTAAATGTAGTGAATATGATGTTAGAATCTAGGGTGTACTAAGTTTCTTTTTCTTTTTTTCCGAAAGGATGTATTAAGTTTTTTCAAAGTCAAATAGTGTTCAAAAATTTAAATTTTCTTACATCAGATATGCGGTTTGATTCTCAAAAAGTGTATTTTTTTGTAAATTAATAGTATAATGCTAATCAAAAGTTTTAGAAAATTGCAGACAGAACAGTATGTCGTGGTTTCGAGTCTAAGGGTAAAACTGTCTATTATAGTATGACACATGTAAGAATCGTCGTCTGCACCTCGTGAAATTGTTCGTAGAAACGTTCATCATAATTACATATATTGCACGTAGTTAAACATCATAGATTGATTATCATTTTATTTGTAATAGAATTAGATCAAGATATTTATGATGATAACATAGTGGACAAAAAAAAAATTCTCAAGTAATTTGGAAGAGTTTCTCTATTTGAATGCGCGTTTCAGCTTTTTCATTAGTATATGTTCCACGTCATTGTAAATCTAAGGCTGATTGTTTGATTCATATCGCTAAATCTTATTTTATGATGTTGCTTTTATAAAAAATGCTTCTCCGACTTGGTTGACAAAACCTCTTGTATATATTATCTCACGTTGATAGAAAAAACAAATTACTTATTTAAACCGAGATTACAATTATAACTGCAGAATTTTTAGTAGTTTATACAAGTCATTAAGAGAATTTTTTTCTAAGAAAATTTGATAATCGATCATTCTCACTTACAACAAAGTGGATAAAAGATGCATAAACATAAATTAAGATAACTAACAAGATAAAATCGCGAACAGACTCCATCGAGGAGGCTTCGGACTTGGTCGGATGGATGATGGTTTTCAAAAATTCTTCAGCCAATGAAGGCAAATTAACAATAATTAGTTTTTCAGCCAATGACGTCATCGAGGCCTAGATTTTAACAACACGTTCCATGAAGGAGAAACTTAGGGATATGGTTCTCTCCCAAAAAAAAGAGATAGATGAAAAAAACCCCTCTATTTTTCAGGCTAAAATCTAAATTACTTTATCTCGTGCTACATAATTTGTATTTTATTACCATTTTTGTTGTGAATTAAAGTTATATTCAATTAAAACAATTTCAAGTATATAGTTTTAGATTAAGCATTAAAATGTATACGAGTTTTGCCAAAAATGTCCATCTAATTTTGGAGACAATGTTCATTTACAAGAAATTTTCTACAAATCCACCATAGATATATATAGCTTAAGCGACCAAAGTGACCGTCAACTATCATTAAAATCACAGTAAAAAAAATTAACCACAGTGCATTGATTAAATATCAACACATTTCTATAATTAAATGTCATTTCGAAAGTGTTTGAGTTAGTAGAAAAATCTAATGTATGCATGTTCAGGTTGGATTATGAAATGGCAAATTATTTCCAACGAATGATTGCATCATTGGATTGAGAAATCCAACCTATCGGTAATCATTTACCAAAAATATAATCCTTCTTAGATTTTTTTTTATATATTACATCTCAATCCGGTTCGCACACCGTCCATCAAACTTCAGTTAAGTGGTACGTGAGATATTAAACCATATATCACATCCGATAATAACAATCTTTCTCATTTTTTGTCACAAATAAATTAAACGAATATGTATGCATTTATGTGCATATGAATTCTGTACTTCAAATATTGCATATGAATTCTGTACTTCAAATATTTCGGTACATGGTAGATATACGTATTCGGTGCATAAAATATGTTTATTATTGACATGGTGCCCGCACGAGAATGAGATGAATGTCATTGTTGGGATCTTGGGACTACGAATTCTTTATTGTTTTTTTTTGTCCAAAATATTATGGCACCACATAAAAAATCGCATTCTTTTCTAATAGGACTCGAATCCGGAATGTGATGATCATGTTCTCCTCGTCCCCAAAAACTCTCCAAGGTTGATCAAGAGAACTATGAAAATCAATTATTATTTTCTACATATTTCAAGCGTAAAATAATAAATGGCAAATATAAAAGTATTTCCAACCCTACTCTAAACTATATTCCAAACATTATTTGAAAGGAAACATTTTCCCAATAATTTTAATTTCCAACTCCAAAATGGAGTTATAAATAGTATTATTTCAAATCACTTTATTTTAGGGTTTTTAAAATGTTTTATTTACAAATTAATCTCTCAAAATTTATATGTTTTTATTTTAGTAATATTTGTAGAAATATATTATTGTACAAAGTAAAAATACAAAGGAAAATGTTAACAATATTTTTGTTATAAAAAGTTTTGGACTTTTGGTCCATAATTTATGTAAACACTTAAATCATGCTTCTCTATTATAAATTTGAACTCGGGAGCAGAAACTCAATTTTTCCCCAAAATAATATTTGCTAAACAAGTGAGTTATCGATGTGACGATGGTGGGATAAAAAAATAGTTGAAGTGGTTTTGATTATTGGTTAATCTTAACATTTTTTTTTTTTGATAACTTTGGATGATCCGGTTCAGCATTAAATTATGGGTCTAAGATTAAAACATGGCATAACCACAGCCGACTTAAAAAAATCAACAGTCCGATAGAAAAAGTTTGGTCCACCGGATTATCGACTGGACCCTGTCACCGAACTAAAAATAACTGATTTGATTTGCTTTGCAAGGACCAAACAACACCACCACCCAGCAACACAAACAGTCTCAGCCTCTATTTTCTAACCTACATGTGATTTTATTTTTTTCTAATGGAAATTGAATTTAGAGAAACTAATTTATTGCTCCATGTCCCTAAAATACAAAAAAAAAACTGGTGATAACAAACAAAACTTATGGATCCCTGTTTAATATATACATAATTGTGTAGACTCTCTGCGCAATTTGGGAGAATTTGATAATGCATGTCGTGAGTTTAGTCGTTAATAAATAAAATATTATCGTGTATATTTTTTTTAGTTAAAGATTTTATCTTTTCGTGTATGTTGATTATCTAAATCATCATGTTTTTGATTAGAAGTATGATGCGGGTTATGTAGATATACAGTATAGATCTGATGGTTTATAGCCGTGGCTAGCTATTAACTTAGACGCGTGAGAGATTAAGGAAACCGAGTTGACCCGGAACAAATTAATCATATAAGATTTTGACAAATTGTACTGGCGCAAAGGACCGCATTCACGTTACTAGCTATTTTAACCCATCTCAAGGGCACATATACCATTTGTGTACACAAGGACCACCTTTCGTTATTCTTTCCTCTTTTTCATCGTCCACCCTCACAAAATGTCTCCACATAGAGTGCTCAAGAATTATTTTTAAATATAATAATATAACAAAGAGAAACAATAGATAACATAAATATTACGTAGAATCCAATTGTTCGTGGCCGTAAATTTATGATTTTCGTCGTGGCCGTAAATTTATGATTTTCGTCGTGGCCGTAAATTTATGATTTTCGTTGTAGAATTTGATTTGTGGATTTTTTTGCATGTAGTTTTAGAATTTATGTTGTAGAACCAATTTTTCATAATAAATAGGTTGTAGAACCAACCTTTCATAATAAATAGGTTGTAGAGCCAACTTTTCATAAATTTTCAAAAACAAAAATTTATGGCTTTATGTTTTTTTTTGTCAAATGTTTTTATCTTTTTACAATTAAAAAAATAAAAATAAAAGTAGTTTTAACTTAAAAAATATGTATAAAACGTGATTATTTTAGACTTTAAAATCCAAATATAGTTGTATAAAGATTTCAAATCAATAACTAATCAAATCTAATAGTCCGAACATTTGCTTTACTTAACGACACCGGTTCAGTTCGTAACGACGCAAGTCTCTGAAACCGTACTTTGACTTCCTCGATGTTTCTTATTATTTGACTAATATACCCTCACGAGTTAGCAATATTTTACAATCAACTCCATGAGCCGTGTTGTTTTGACTTTAACCTTCTCTGGGCTTCTTGTCACTAATCCACCAGACACGACCAAATGTTCTAAAATAAATAATAATAATTGAAATGGTGATTATACTTGTCAACAAAACTACGTAATCATAATTAACACGCTAAGATTTAAAAAAAGTGACACGTATTTGAAAACTTCACGTGTCACTCCACGACATCACCAGTATAGTTTAGGAGCTCGCCACGTAAATAAACGTTCTTGGGAGGATCATTATTCGAAAAGTCAAAACCCAAAATTTTCTTCTAATTTTTCTAACATTTTCAGGTTAATAAATTTGCAATAATGGTTATAATCTTTCTTTTTTCGGAAAAATATAAATCAAACCTGGTTGATAAGCAAACAGTTAATGCTATTAGTCTATTACAGCTCACAAGTTGACCAAAAGATGTTTAGTTTAAATTTTGAATAGATGATAAAGACGGAACATAAAAACGAGGATCCTCTTTTATTTTCTTGGGCATAGAGAATCATGAATTGCATGGTTGGTTCATAATAAAGATAAAAGTTTTGTTGGCTTTTATTTTGCTTGCAAGCATAAGCATGTGGTCCTAAAAACTAATAATAATCAATGGGATTAAAAAATGACGAGGAAAACCCTAACTAGCTTACAACATTTTTACTTTTGTTTGTATCCTATCCTTCATGTTAATTAATGTTATTTGTGCGTTTCGTTCTTATCTAAACATATATCTAATAAAATCATGGATAATATTGTGTTTGTGTTCATTAAGAACAACTCAATTTATGACAGTGAGCAAATGACACCAAACAAAACCCTTTTCTATGGTTCTTCAGTACAGCGCGAAAGTAACCGAACATATACAATTACAACAAACACATTTAAGCTTTGAGTGATGATTGTTTCTCTATAGCATCGGTTTTTGGTTTTTGGTTTTTGATTTTTGATTTTTCCAAAATCATTGAATTGTCTAATCATGATTCAAAAAATGAAATTTAGATTTCGACAGATTTTAAAAGATTTTGTTGCAAATCCAAAAAACCCACTTTTATGACTTTTTTCAAAGTGTTAAGAGACTTCTTTTTTTTTTTTGGTCTTCCATTTGTTTTTCTCTTTCATTTTTTTTTCTTTGTAATGTACAATCCAAAAATCCAAAACAAAAATCTATAATTTAAAAATCACTTTAAAACCCCAAATATTCATGGCCTTAATATGTAGCATAATGTAACATTTAAAATATGAATAGAACTCTTGCGACCCGATCGTTTCCATACCCGTGCCTCTCATAGTTCTCACGTGCACATTCGAAAGAGGGTAAGTACAAAATACTTAAAAAGATGGTCATTCCCGTCTTAACTGAATCAAATTTATCATTAACTCTTAACCGCTCATCAAGATAACTAATTATCATAAGATAATCTATAACACTTATTCATAAGATTCTCCATAAGGTACTCTTTTGGCCAAACTTTCATCATCGAAATCCAAATGGACACTTGACTTTAAACAAAAGAAAACAATCCTATAACAACAATTAATCTGTACCGGAGAGAAAACTATATTCAGATTCGAGAAATTATTGACATATATGTGAGATCAGTAGAACGTTTAGTGGGATCATATGAGGCCCCTTTTAAAGAACAAGTATCAATGACCCTACCACCCAAGAATTGGACTACAAAATCTTCAGTGGGTCCAATAATTGTTTATCACCACAATTTCATATACCTAGTGGCTAGTGTTACTGCTTATATCATATAGCTTGGAGGCATAACTTACACACTATTCTTTTAGTTTATTTGAGAAATGTGTTTACAAATGCATATAGAATATAGATATTAAGGATATAATTTTCTACAATTCTGGAGAAAACTCACCAAAGGTCAGTTTTTTTTTTCTCTTCGTAAATATCACACAAAATTTCAGAATATAACACACCAAGGTATCGTACTATATAAAACCTTCATTCTTTCGAATGAGCTTTATGTGAAAACATGAGGTGAATTTTCAAATAGGTAAAAGGAAAGAAAGAAACGGAATCTGTAAGAGAACCCGTAGTCTCGTGTCATGAACATATATTTAGGGGTGTGATTTAATAATTTTGATTTGAAATTGGGCAGATCTGGAAATATAGTCAAGTTAAGGGGTGGGATCTGATGAGTTGTTGGGAAGAACACATGTATGAGTTGTTTGGGCTTTAAAATCACTTCAAATAATTGCCTGTTTTGTAGGGCACAATGTGTCCTACGTAAGGTGTAATCAAATTCTTTAATTATTGCAAATATTCATACCATTATAAAACCATTCATATTATAGACACATTTAAAAAAAAAAAATCATGTTACGAAAAAGCTAGATGAAATTTTATTTAGTTTATTTTTTTTAAGATCGAAATCGAATATAAAATCATATATATTAGAGATTCTTTTTATCCAAAATCTTGCAGTTTAAAAATAATAGCTATGTCTATGTAGAAGATTGTGAATTCAGATGTGAAGAAGTTTGAGTGTGAATATAGCGCACAAGAATAATTCAATATGTCATTCATTTTTAGGTAAGAGTTTAAGCACTTAGAATCTTAATGGGTCCAAAATATTTCAGAGAGTAGATCTTGCAAATCAATAAGTCAGATTGTGATTTGTCTACAAATATTAGAGATCTCACTCTATGTGAAGGCTGATGTTAGTTTACTCATGACGTTCGTAAATCAGCTCTTAATTTTTAATAGATATCGATTCAAAATATAAACTAAATGTTGATATCTTCTATAAAATCTGACTTATCCAAAATTCTATGATTGAATATGAGTTTTCTTGGAAGCGGCATATTCTTTGCGGAGGTCTTTCTCAAATCCTAAGGTCGAATCATCTACATTCTCAAATTCTTTGCGATCTCATGTGTTCTCCCATTCTTATTTCTCTTTTAACATTAATACAAAACACTAAACTACAAATTATCTCCAATAAATTATTTTCTCCATTAATGGCATATTTTTTCGTTCACTAACAAAAATTACCTCCCTATAACGACAGTGATTCCAATTCAATTTAATATTAAAGAATACGTTTTGATAATGAAGCCACATGAGATGGAAGGGAAGAAACCTGAATGCACAAGGAGATGCCGTGAATCTTTTTAGCCAGCCAATGCTTTGTCCAAGCATACCACGCAAATCTAGTGAACAATATGAAAATTGGACAGGCTCTTTGTGAACAATATATGGGTTACCATGCATCCAAACAGTCTAGAATTCTCAGATCATAGCCCTTGTATCTTAGATCTAACATACCATCTCCCTAAAGCTTCACTATATCCTCGAGTTTTGTGTTTTCCTGAGGAGTCCAGTACTACATAAAACATGAAATAAACTATCAATTCAAAAGTCTTTCTTTTTAATAATCTAATAGCAAGCTTTTACGGGAAAAGATGGTTAATTCTTTTGTTATTTTCTACACACGAAATCATGAATCAATTTGGGAAAATATGATTATTATTTTTTGCTTTTCTACACACACAAAATCATGAATCATGTTTCAACAAAGGCTACAACCTTAAAAAGTCAGTCTATTCAACATTTCACCCCTAACAACAAAAAGTCTAACATGACTAATCGGTACCTCTGATTCTATCATTATATAGAATTAGCGTTTGATTTCTCCTTCTGATCGCCGTTTGGAAAAGATGGAGGCAGAGATTCGTTTCCAGTCAGCACCGTATTTCTTGTAGTCACTACGTAGCAAAGCTCTATCACTTGGACCCCAAGTTTGTTTCATGATTTTTTTCAAATAAGTTAGTGTATATATAGAGAGAAAAAAAATGTGAAGATTGTTAGAACAAAATGGTAAAAAAAGGTTCCAACAAAAAGGAATTTAGATTAAAAAAAACAAAATCTAAAAACACATATTTTATATGGGCCGAACTGATTCATTTAACAAGCCCAATAATTTTAATCGGCCGAAACAATTCATTATACGAGGTCTTTCTCAAATCCAAATGTTGAATCATCTACATTCTACATTTCTTTGCCTTCTCATTTTGTTCGATTTCTAAGTTCATTATCAATAACCTAAACATGAGCAAAGAAATGCCTTTAAAACAATTAAGGCATGAAACTAATAGATAAATATTAAAAATATAAGCCCACTGACATCGGAAGCAATGTCAGAAAGACCTTTAATATATATTATAGATAGAGCAATTATGTCGATGGATTTAGGCATCAAACAATTGAATACATAACACAAATATATATGTTTCGGTTAACGCTTACACATGAATATTTACTCAAGATTTGGAGTATTATTTTATAAATTCATCTTTATATTTCCCAATTATCTTTATCTAGATGTAAATAGCTCTTCATAAGAATATGTAAATGACTAAATAGTTATCGGTTTAACGCTTTCCGCATAAATATTTTTATAGAAAAATTGTTTCAACTCAATTATCTATCCTTATATTTTCCAATCATTTTTACCTAAATGTGAATATCTTTTCGAAATTAAGTTATATATATTTCGGTTTAACACTTCCACATAAATATTTTACCCAAGACTTATGTACTACTTAATATAGGCCTTCTGGGCCCATTTACTACTTTTGCCTTTTGATTCGAATTATTTGGTTTCCCGCTAAATTCGTATACGCTCTCTAAATCCCTAAATCGAAAACAACAAAAAAAGAATTAAAAATACAAAACAAAATCAAATATTCAATTCATTTTTTTTTTTTTGAAAAGCCAATTTCTTCGTCTGCCTCCGGCGAATAAAGCGAGTCACCGGAAACTAACCGACGAGAAGAAGTGAAAAGCGGGAGGGAAATTCGCAGTCTGAAACTCAAGTCAACACCGAGTTGACCGGAGAGTAGTGGTGGTGATGGAGGAAGATGAGCCAATGGGTGAGTTTCGCGGCGGCGAGTCTGAGACTGACCAGAGGAAATCTGGAACTCCGAGGCTTTACATTAAGGAGCTTGTGATGAGAAACTTCAAATCTTATGCTGGTGAACAACGCGTCGGACCTTTCCACAAGGTTAGGGTTTTACATTTTCTCTGTTCATTTTCGCTAATTGGAGAAATTGGAAGCTGATCAGGTTTGGGTTTTATCGCGTTTTCTTGAATTTGAGCATAGTTTTCGAAATTCTGATTTTGGGTACTTTTTAATTTGAATTTATGTGTCGTGATTTTTCAACCTTCAAGATGAATTGGATCATTAGATTTACTGAATTTGATTATCTGGGTTGTTGAAATTCAGAGTTTTTCTGCGGTGGTTGGACCTAATGGGAGTGGAAAGAGCAATGTGATAGATGCAATGCTGTTTGTATTTGGGAAACGAGCTAAACAGGTACTTTACTGTTTCGTTTTCATTTAGTGCTTGCTTTCACTGAGCTCTGTTTGAGTGAATCTTATGTTTCTTTGATAACAGATGCGGCTTAACAAAGTGTCAGAGCTAATTCACAACTCAACTAATCACCAGAACTTGGATAGTGCTGGAGTTTCTGTACAGTTTGAAGAGATTATCGATATGGTAAAGTTGTTGTCTGCTTACCTTTTATTGGAGACCTTACTATACTGGTTGTCAAAACTTTTACTTAAGGCTGAACAATGAGGATTTTTTGGTTTCTTAAAAGGCAAACTATTAACCCAGAACATTGGTGAATATCTTGCATTTCTGTTTGATGTAGCTCTTTGGGAAAGTTTCTGAATTTTTTGACTTTTCCTGTCTCTGTAGTTTTCATTGACTTTGGAAAAGATTTTTAGTAATGTGAATTGTTATTTTGAACTAATACAGGAAGATGGATCGTATGAGACTGTTCCTGGAAGTGATTTCATGATTACTCGGGTTGCATTCCGAGATAATTCGTCCAAGTATTATATTAATGAAAGGTCGAGCAATTTCACTGAAGTTACCAAAAAATTGAAGGGGAAAGGAGTAGATCTTGACAACAACCGTTTCTTGATTCTTCAGGTTCTCACTTTAGAGAAACGGCTTACATATTGTCGAATTTACGTGTTTCCCCCACTAATCTTGTTTCTTGAACGTTGACAGGGGGAGGTAGAACAGATATCACTCATGAAGCCGAAAGCACAAGGTCCCCATGATGAAGGTTTTCTTGAATACCTCGAGGATATCATTGGAACAAGTAAATATGTGGAGAAGATAGATGAATTAAATAAGCAGTGAGTGATCTATGCATTCTACAGTTTCTTTTAAACGGCCGATGCCCAAGAACTGTATTTGAGGCGCATTGCTTGAATAGAAAATGCCATATCACCTGCTTTCTTCTTAATGCATATACATATTTGCTATTTTGTGAATGGGTTCATTATTCACTAGGCAGATTTAGATGTAAGTGGTTCCTGATTTGTTGGATGCTATTAATATAATTGCAACTGCCTCTGAAATTTAAGGCTTGAAATCCTCAATGAAAAGCGGTCTGGAGTTGTACAAATGGTGAAATTAGCAGAGAAAGAAAGAGACAACTTAGAGGTTTGTTGACGTTTTCCCTTCTTGTATGTGACCTGGTTTTGTTGTATATGTTGCTAATGTACTTTTGGAACAGGGTGTGAAGGATGAGGCAGAGACTTACATGCTGAAAGAGCTATCACATCTTAAATGGCAAGAAAAGGCTACAAAAATGGCATATGAAGATACTGTAGCTAAAATTACTGAACAGAAAGAAAGCTTACAGAGTCTGGAAAATAATCTAAAAGATGAGCGGTAAGCGCTACTAAATTTTCTTTGAAATATCGAAGAGATTATATGAACTCATTTGTAACAAACATCGTAACATTTTTTTTTAGATTGAAAATGGATGAGAGTAATAAGGAGTTAAAGGAACTTGAGTCTGTGCATGAAAAACATAAGAAGAGACAAGAGGTATGTCTGAAATCCAGATGTGTTCTGCTCTCATGCTTGTTGCTGACGAGGCTAAATTCAATTTTTTTTTCTCGTAAGTTTCAGCAAATGGCTAATCACCTTATCTTCCTTTGCAATGATTAGGTTCTTGATAATGAACTTAGAGTCTGTAAGGAGAAGTTCAAAGAGTTTGAAAGGCAGGACGTAAAGCATAGGGAGGACTTGAAGCATGTGAAGCAAAAAATCAAGAAACTTGAGGATAAACTTGAGAAGGTTAATAGTTATAGAAGGATGGTTGAACGTTTTTATGCATGCATGTACTTTACCTGTGTTGTTATGCAGGATTCATCCAAAATCGGTGATATGACAAAGGAGTCTGAGGACTCGAGGAATCTAATACCTAAACTTCAGGAAAATATACCAAAGCTTCAGAAGGTCTTGCTAGATGAGGAGAAGGCATTGGAGGAAATCAAAGAGATAGCTAAAGGTGTGTTATGCTTTAGGATCTTATGCCCCAAATAATGATGTCCTTGTTACCCTGGCAGCTTCTTTAACAACATTGCAGTAAAAAAGGACTTGGAATTGGCAAATTGTTAAACATGCTAGACTTGCTAGTACCCATCTATAACAATTAGCTTCTTGCTCAAGAGTAAGCTTGTAGTTAATTATTATGTCAATTTTGTTACAGTTGAAACTGAAGGTTACCGGTCTGAGCTTACAAAAATTCGTTCTGAATTAGAACCTTGGGAAAAAGATCTAATTGTGCACAGGGGAAAGCTTGATGTTGCATCATCCGAAAGCGAACTCTTGACCAAGAAGGTACATCTCATATTAGTTATAACGATTTGCTTTGAGTCAAGAACTTTTGCTTGTCAAAATAACTTGGCTCATCTTCAAAAGAATTTCTAGAGAGGTTTCTATTAGTTATTCCAACTGCTTCTTTAAAGAATTCATTTGCCATAGTCAAATCTTTATATGTTTCCTGGAGCTGCTTTCTCGCTGAATAATTCAAAATACTGTTGGATGACTAATTTTTTGTATCTGTTTGAACATTACCACTTTGTTATCCTAGCATGAAGCTGCTCTGAAAGCCTTAACAGATGCTCAGAAACAGCTTTCTGATATATCAACGAGAAAAGAAGAAAAAGCTGCAGAAACTACCTCTAGGAAAACTGATATAGAGAAGAAGAAACATGAAGCAATCGAAGCTCGGAAAGTGGAAGAGGTACTTTTATCAGGATATGACTGTAATTTGTTTAACTTAGATGGTGAAACTAAGAGTACGCATCTTAACATCTGCAGGAATCACTTAAAGAACAAGAAACACTTATTCCACAAGAGCAGGCAGCCAGAGAAAAAGTTGCTGAGCTCAAATCAGCAATGAATTCTGAGAAGAGTCAAAATGATGTTTTGAAGGCAGTTTTACGAGCGAAGGAGAACAATCAAATTGAAGGAATATATGGAAGGATGGGGGACTTAGGTGCCATTGATGGTGAGTATATTGGTCTATCATCTAGTATAAACATTGCTCTGACCTTTAATATTGCAGACTGTTATTTTCTCCTTGTAGTATGAGGTGTGACATTTTACATGTAAATCCACAGTTGGTCGTCTAAATGATTTTAAAAGAAATACAGCAAAGCTAACAATCACTGACATGGCTGTCCTTTGCAGCAAAATACGATGTCGCCATATCAACTGCGTGCGCTGGCCTTGATTACATTGTTGTGGAAACAACTTCTGCAGCACAAGCATGTGTTGAGCTGCTGCGGAAGGGCAATCTTGGCGTTGCAACATTTATGATATTGGTATTGCATACCACTTTCTGTTTATATGCTTTGAATTACTAGCCTGGCCATTTTATTAAAAATGCCAACTTAAACAGAACAATCGTTATACAGGGATCCTTAGATCTGTGATACTGAGTTGGTCTTAGTAAACTATTATATCGAATTAGGAAGTTAGGAGCGTGTTATGGTGGATTTTGAATCAGCAAATGAAACGCAATAGGCAGCGTTCTTAGTAAATCTTCAAGGGGACTGACTCTGAAGCTTTATATTCTTTTGCCAAGTAGGTTCTAATTATTGCTCGTGCAAATAAAGAGTGAATAATCCTTCTACAATATTCGTTTTCGCAGGAAAAACAAACAGATCATATACATAAACTGAAGGAGAAAGTGAAAACACCGGAGGATGTACCACGCCTCTTTGATCTGATCAGAGTTAAGGATGAAAGGATGAAACTTGCATTCTATGCAGCCTTGGGAAACACTGTTGTGGCAAAGGATCTTGATCAGGTATATTATGTTTGCTCATCAAGACTGACTCAGTTACAGAATTTATTTACTGACAATCGTAAATTATGAATTCAGCTAAGCTCAGCTAATCTAGTGCCTCTTAAAATACAAAGTTTCTTTGGACACGAAGCTGAGCTAATAAATACAATTTTTCTTGCTTATTAGGCAACACGTATTGCATATGGTGGGAACAGAGAATTTCGAAGAGTCGTGACTCTTGATGGCGCTCTCTTTGAAAAATCTGGTACCATGAGTGGAGGGGGAGGCAAGCCACGTGGGGGAAGAATGGGAACCTCTATTCGAGCCACTGGTGTGTCTGGTGAAGCTGTTACTAATGCAGAAAATGAGCTCTCCAAAATTGTTGACATGTTAAGCAACATCCGTGAAAAGATTGGCAGTGCTGTGAGACAATATCGAGCGGCAGAAAATGAAGTCTCTCGCCTGGAGATGGAACTGGCGAAAAGCCAAAGAGAGGTACTGTCTTGTGTAAATTTATTAGTATAACCCTCCCTATTGAGATGAGATATGTGATCAAGTTGCTTTAAATGTAATCAATTGTTTCTTTCTTCCATCTTTAGATTGAAAGTCTCAATTCAGAGCATAATTATCTCGAAAAACAACTAGCTTCCCTGGAAGCTGCATCTCAGCCAAAGACAGATGAGATCGACAGGCTTAAAGAGCTCAAGAAAATCATCTCCAAAGAAGAAAAAGAGATTGAAAACCTCGAGAAGGGTTCTAAACAGCTGAAGGATAAAGTGCGTAGCATCAGTAATTCTTTTTATGTTTTGAAATGTGGCACATCCCCCTTCTTCCAATATGTTTTTGGTCTAACCAGCCATGTTTATAAAAATTTTGACTGCTTTTTCCCTGGGAGCTTAGATCAGTAAATGCAAAATCTATGGAGTTGTTCCTTTTTTTTTGGTCACCTGTAATATAGAACTACTGCATTTAAACTGACGAGGTTTCTTATTTTAGGCTTTGGAGCTGCAAACCAACATAGAGAACACTGGTGGTGAAAAATTAAAAGGACAAAAGGCAAAGGTTGAGAAGATTCAGACTGTAAGTTTGCTTTTGCTCTTAGCATGCTGTTAGTGAACTCACAGTTAAGTGTATCCTAATTTATGTTGCTCATGTTTAGGATATCGACAAAAATAATACAGAGATCAATCGGTGTAATGTTCAAATAGAAACAAACCAGAAACTGATAAAGAAGTTGACAAAGGGAATTGAAGAGGCGACTCGAGAAAAAGAGAGGCTAGAGGGTGAGAAGGAAAAGTTGCATGTGACTTTCAAAACTATAGAACAGAAAGCATTCGCTATCCAAGAGACATATAAAGAAACACAGCAGGTTTTAACAGTTCTTATCTCTGTTATCTAGATACTATTTGGATAAAAGGCACATATCAGTCCTTTCTTTTTGTTAGTTGATTGATGAGCATAAAGACGTGCTGACTGGAGCAAAGTCCAATTATGAGAATCTGAAAAAGTCTGTGGATGAGTTGAAGGCATCTAGGGTAACAAACTACTAAATCTTTTTCTTTCTTGCTGGTTGCTGTATTTCTTTGCGTTGCTTTCATCATCTAAACTTTAGTCGAATACAGGTAGATGCAGAATTCAAAGTCCAAGATATGAAAAAGAAATACAATGAATTAGAAATGAGAGAGAAGGGCTACAAGAAGAAGCTCAACGACTTGCAGATTGCACTCACAAAGCATATGGAACAGTACGTATGGGAAACCCTTCATTATATGATTACCTCATTTACATCTAAAATTCGTCATTCTCCATTGCAGAATTCAGAAAGATCTTGTTGATCCGGATAAGCTTCAAGCAACATTGATGGATAGTAATTTGAACGAAGCTTGTGATCTGAAAAGGGCTCTTGAAATGGTTGCCTTACTGGAGGCTCAGCTAAAAGAGTTGAATCCAAATCTTGACTCGATCGCCGAGTAAGAATTTAATTGTTGTTTCTTCCTTCAATTGACACATGTTTCTCTAGCTTTCTTGATTGTTTGCTGTAATTACATAAAGGTACCGGAGCAAAGTGGAACTTTACAATGGACGGGTAGACGAACTTAACTCTGTGACCCAAGAACGTGATGACACAAGGAAGCAGTATGATAATTTGAGAAAGAGAAGGTATTCTACAGCTCTAGTTTTCTCCGTATATATATGTGTTTCCCTTTTGTTCTCGGTCTCATGAAGCTAATCTGAACTTGGATGACTACGAATTCATTTCAGGTTGGATGAGTTTATGGCAGGATTTAACACAATATCCTTAAAGCTCAAAGAAATGTATCAGGTTAGTTTACCTTTTGAATTGCTTACAACTGCTTACAACTCCAATAGGTTGGCGAATAACAATAGGGTGTATAATGAAGATATCCAGAAATGATAAGAAAACTTATGAATGCTGCTTTTCAAATCTTACAACTAGAACATAATCCTTTTTTCTTTGCCTATCTTATACATTTTATCTTTGGCCCTGATAAATTATACAAACATGATTCTGCAGATGATCACTCTCGGAGGTGATGCAGAGCTGGAGCTGGTAGATTCGCTGGACCCTTTCTCTGAAGGTGTGGTTTTCAGTGTAAGACCTCCCAAGAAGAGCTGGAAGAACATTGCAAACTTGTCGGGTGGTGAAAAGGTCATTCACAAAAACAAACATCTTAACACACTTTATATCACCAGTTTGTCTCTGAACTCTCTTAAAAACTTCTCAATCTCTTTTACTTACAGACACTTAGCTCACTCGCACTAGTCTTTGCACTCCATCACTACAAGCCTACTCCACTTTACGTCATGGACGAAATCGACGCTGCTCTCGGTAACTCTTCTCATTCCCCCACTGTCATATTTATCTGCCAAAAACTCATTTAATCCCTGAAACGTTTTCACTCATTTTACACCAGACTTCAAAAATGTATCAATCGTTGGACATTACGTAAAGGACCGGACCAAAGATGCTCAGTTCATTATCATCAGGTCAGTTCAATCTGATATTTTTTCCAACAGACCGAATCAGTACTTGACTATTTAAGTAGATGTTTTGAGGTCTGATATATGAAAATATGGTGAAATGGTGCAGTCTGAGGAACAACATGTTTGAGCTAGCAGATCGATTGGTGGGAATCTACAAAACAGACAACTGTACAAAGAGCATTACAATCAACCCTGGAAGCTTTGCAGTTTGCCAGAAAACTCCTGCTTAGTCTACCAAAATTAATCTCTAAATTAACCACTTCGTGTATTGTGTTGTAATGGTTTGCTTTTCTTTATGTTGGGATTAACATTAACCATGTTATAAGTTAATAACCTAGAGAATGTTTATAAGTATTGGTTAAGTGAGTGAGTCTACTTTTTGACCAATATCTCTATTGGTCAAAGTCAAACAATTTGCTTTTTTTTTTTTTTGTATTCAAAGTAATTTGACTATTTTTGGATTCAAAGCACTTGGTTAAACCACTCGTCTAGATTGGGGGGTCCAGCCAAATCTCTTGAAGATTCACTCAACCAAAAGACTCGAAGACGATCCATAATACTTCACAAATTCCAAAAATTAACTACTGAAAAAAGCAAGAAAATAAATATATAATATTACCCCAGAGTGTCTTCTAAGTCCATTGACAGCACCCAAACCAGAAACATCGAATCCTTTTAACGTAAGAGTTAAGTAAAAAGAATATTAATACTAATAATGCAAAACACCAAAAAGAAAAAACAAAGGTTAAGAAAGAACAATTAAAATACATTGTCCTTGCGTGACAAGTTTAGTCTTCTTAATCTTATGGGCTGACTTTGTATTTTCCCCTCTACATAGACCCGTCAAACCAGATCTTCTCTAACTTACGTCTTCTTCAATTCGCTTACCCAATTACTATAATTTTTACCAAATCTCATGTACTTTTTAATTTCTTTCTAATTCTCCTTATCGCAAAATATTGAATCAAAAACGCGGTTCTTATACTCTCTAACCGAATTTTCATTGTAAACCGGTTTTATTACCCGATTTCACCTGTATTTTAACCTAAGATTTCAACTCTTCTTCTTCTTGTTCTCAAAATTTAGGATTCTTTTTAACAGAGTTTGTGTTGAAGATGGCTAGGCAAAACTTTGGTTTTGGAGAGATTCACGAATCTCAGACCATGCTTGAATAATTGACCTCGCGGATGGAGCAGAATTTTGCTTCACCAAGTCACCAGAGACACTACTTCCACTCACAGTCCTTAACCATTCTTCGAGAAAAAAATTGTTATTAGCTTTTCTCGCCATCTCTTACTACGACTAATTCAGTAGATTCTCATCAAGTATAAGCCCTATACCACGATAGATTATGGGGTTTGATTCAGAGCTGAAAACCCAAAAAATTTCTCGCTGAGATAAACGGGAAAGAACGAAAATTCAGCATAAATTCATCAAATTGACTCTTCAAAATACGCAAACCCAGATAAATAAGCGACGAGGTCGAACAAGAGCTTCAATTATTCACAAAACCTAACAAGTTATGCTGATTATCAATGCTCTTCGGCAAAAATTTCCAAATTCAACAAGTTTCAAAATTTTCCAAATTCAACAATTATTCACAAGAGCTTCAATTATTCACAAAAACCCAACAAGTTTCAAAGACCCATCTCTCTCGTTTCCAAATTCAACACCCAGAACAAAACTCGACATGGGTTTCATCGACTCGTGTCGCCATTTATGAGTCGATGATGATTCAGTGGAGACTTCGGGAGAAGATAAACGAGCAGCGGCGGAGTTAGAATGTCTCGGAGGCGTGGAAGAGAGGTGGACGAGATGGTGAAGAATCCCGTTTTAAAACGCTAACTCAGGTTAGCGTTCTACAAAATCACGTTTACGACCAAACTAAACGTGGTTTAGTTTAATTAAACCGTATTCGGTTCAGATTTGGGGAATTAGAAAGAAATTAAAAAGTATATGAGGTGTGGTAAAAATTATAGTAATTGGATAAGCGAATTGAAGAGGACGTCAGTTAAGGAAGATCTGGTTTGACGGAACTATGTGGAGGAAAGAATACAAAACCAGCTCTAATCTTATTCAACAGAGACACGTAAGGTCCTGAGCCCGGATCCAATAATATGTGATGTTTTTGATATGATTTTGAAACGTCCACCAACGATCGTCCACATATTTTCACGAGCTTAGTTTTTTTGTCTTCTTTTACCGCCTAGAACTACAGAAAATATTATATAAACTATTAAACCAAAAGTTGCAAAGCACTTAAAACTTTTTGGCTAACCATCAAATCGATATCTATCCAAAGGTCTTTTTTTTTTTTTAATAATCTAATAGCAAGCTTTTACGGGAAAAGATGATAAATTCTTTGGTTTTTTACACACGCGATCATGAATCAATCGGTTTACCGGAAAAGATGACAAATTATTTTGCTTCCTACACACAATTATGAATCTTGTTTTAACAAAGGCTATAACAAAGGCTAAACCCTAAAATAGGTTAGAAAGTCATTTTCCAAAAGATATTGGTTAGTCTAGTTATACCTCTGTACAATAGGTTAGTCTAGTTATTTCACATAAAATGTGAGTCACTCTGAACAATTTTCACCTTTTGTAATAATCTCCGTTGGTGGAAAAAAAACTCAGAGTAACAAAAAGTTGGGAATGGAAAAAAAAAAAAAGGTTTCAATTAAAATCTAATTAATCAGACTTGTTAACTAATGAAACTCAAAACCAGTTCAATTAAACTCTGGTTTTAACTCAACCCGGACACAGCAGCAAAGCCGGCTCCCAATCGGACCGGCTGCTCAGTTGGAAGTTTTGATTCAGACCAGATTTGTCTGATAGACGAAGCTCTTAATTGGTACACCTAGTTTTCTCAAGCAATATGACTTCTTTTGGATTAAGACCAGATTTGTCTGATTGACAACACCCCTAAAATTAAGACAATAAATTGCACCAATTACAAAATGCTTTTATCTCAAACACTACACAACACTTTCATACAACTGAATGTTCACAAACGATATAGATACAACATCTTCTTTGTGTTCCCAACTCACAAAGCCTCTTATTGTCTTTCAAGTGAGACCCTTTTATTTGCAGTACAAGAGAGTGATTTCAACAAAATCTAGATGGGAAGCAATACATATAAGCTATAGATAAAGGCGCACAAATTATTCAAGCCACTGGAGGATCTGCGTGTACAAACTTCTCAAACTCTTCCCTACTTCTCCCATCCGGATTCTTCTTCCATTCCATGAACTTCTTCGACGCCTCTATGAATTTCTCCATATGAAGCCGCTTCCACTCCTACCAAATCCACACAAGTGTTTCACCAAAACCATTAAATAACGTAACTTTAAAAAGTCATTAATCTTCGATGAATCAAGAAATTCGGTTTCAACCTCGAAATCCCATTCTCCATACATATCAGGATCATCCTTGTTTGCCCATACATATATTTTCACATTCATCTTCTCTGAAGTGTCCTAAATCAAATCAAGATTAAAAAAGCTTCAATCATTAAGCAATCTCAGGATCATCAAAAGTTATCATAGTGACACAATTAGAAGGAGGATTAAGTAGAAACTTACAGTCAATACAACTTCAGCAGTTTTCCTTTCATAATCAGCTCCTTGAATCTTCTCTAAATTCTCTAACTGAGCATCTGTTAATCCAGTTAGTATCTGCACCAAAACATCAACCCATTTCTTCAGGTTTTGTAATCCAAAACAACCCCAAATTTAGAAGCTTTCATTCATTCAAATCCCCTATATATTAATTAAGAATCATTTTAGCAAAATAACTTAATGTTTACATGGAATATTACAACACTCTCAAGCTGACGTGTCAACATCTCATTAAGTTTCAAAAAAATATATAAAAATGTTTCGTTTACTAGAAAAATTATATTGTATTGCTATTATAGATTATTTGACTTGATTATTCAATTTTTTAAGAAAATTTAGTACACATTTTTAGACAATATATATATATAGATATGGTATACCTAAATATTATTATTACTAATTTGAAAAGAAAAGTTTACAATATAAAAATATAGATAATTTTTAAATTTTATAATATATATAATTAAAGAAATATAGATATATACTTAATAGCACATTTTAAATACAAAGGATGGCGCCTACTCTACGTTATACGGTCAAACAAAACAAGAGTGTATTAAGCAGGAAAATCCCGTATGTTCTTTGGCGTATTAAATACGTGAGCTTATATTAGTGCGCTTAAGCTACATGAACTTACAAAATTTGAATTAAGCTACATGTATTAAAAGCTTCACGATGCCATATTATTATGATGCCACGTGGCATCCACGTGGATAATTAAAAAAAAAAATTTAACTGAGATAAAATATTACTAATATTACTCGAGCCGGTGAATCCAGAAACAACAGATGTGAGGCTACTTCACAATGATTAAGTTAACAACACAAACTTTCTCTGTGTTCCAAGATTTAGAATTTCTGCGGAGGGCACGAGCATTTCCAGTAGGATAAAATGGATCCAACTCTATGAAATATATTCTTTCACTAGAAAACTATTCATTCTATAGAATACTATTCTTTCTGTAGAATACTATTCCTTCCGAATAATGTAGTTATTTGTTTGGTCATAGAACACTACATTCTACAGGTGTGGGCGCTACATTCTACGGAAAGAATAGTGTTTTACAGAAGAAATAGTGTTCTACAGAAAGAATAATATTCGACAGAAAGAATAGTTTTTTTACTGAAGGAATAATGTTTTACAGAATGAATAGCTTTCACAGAGTTAGATCTATTTTACCTCACTGGAAATGGTCATGGCCTCATGGCAAATCTGAACACATCTCTCTCTCTCTTCAGTAATACTTTATCTCGGTTAAAAAAAAAACTCGTGGATGCCGTGGCATCATCTATGTGGCATCGTGGGCGTCACGTGGCTCATTGGGCAGCCATGTGGCTCATGTGGTTTTAGTTTTGAATAGTTGTATAGTAAATTGAGTAAAGTATAGTTTAAGCCATTACGTTAAATATGCCGTATTTGGATGATACATGGACATTAACCGGAAACAATGTTTATAGCTTCAGAAATTGAAATGACTAAAACAGAAAAAAAAGAAAAAAAAAAAAGGAGATGAAATCAAAACCTTGCCGTTGATTACTCCATTTTCAGAAGGAGATGTACATGGATGTAAACGACCCTTGAGTCTGTACAGGTGACTACAAAAAACCCAGAAATCAGATTTTATCAATCTCGAGGAAATCTAAGTAAACAAAGGAAGATAAGATCGGAGAAGTGAATAGAGAGACGACGTACTAGCCGTGGAGTTGAGCGGAGACCATGACCGGAGTACATTCGAGGATTAAACTCACGACGGCTGGTTCCTGGAAACTGCCGGAGACGAAGACGTTGTGCGACAGAGATTGATCGGAGCTAGTCATCTTTTCTGATTTCTCTTTGAGATTGATCGATGAGTTACGTAGTGATGTATTTTATATTCTCGTAAATTGATTTGATTTAATTTGGCCTACGTTATTTGACTTTTTTTTTCCGGATATTTATGCAAACAAACCTTCCAAATTACTTTTTTTTTTCTTTTTTAATTTTACCATACATATTTAAAAAATACAGATCAATCTTACAAAATTAAATATAATAAACAACATATATTTTACATAAATTTTTAAAAAGTTTTAACGATCCACGTATATTAGATTTTTAAAATTTTAAAAGTAATTTTGAATTTTTTGTTTAGAACGTTTCGATTTGATATATTATTTGTCGAATGTACAAATTTAACGAGACTCAATTGCAGTGTGCTTTATTTTTAAGAAGAAAGAATATTCAACTCAATTGTATATTACGTACCAGTTGAATATTATTTGTTAAACTATATAATTATTTATTTCAAAATAATTGAATATTTACTAATAATTAAATATTTAGTAGGTGTCATGCGTTGAATTCAAACACGAATTTCCTATATTCAAAAACTATTAAAACTATTTGGTTGAACGAATGATTTTTTGTATGTATAATCGAGTCAAACATGCTTTTAGAGACTTTTCGTTCTTTATCGAAACATTTCAAGTTCTAAGTTGAAGGTGATTTAAAATTAAGACAAACATGAACTAAAAACACTCTAAAGTGAAACAGAGTTTGGAACAGAGCACTCGGTTAAACCCATTATTAGATGGGTTTGGAATAGAGCACTCCAGCCAAATCTATTGAAGATTCACTAGACCAAAACACTTGAAGACGATCCATAATACTTCACAAATTCCAACTCATGATCGATTTGATTTGATTTAATGTAGCCTACCTTATTTGACTCTTTTTCTTCGGATATTTATGCAAACAAACCCTCTTTGCAATTTTAAGGATCAATTTTACGAAATTAAATATAATACACAATATATATATATATATTTTAAAAAAATTACAGTAACATATATTACATTTTCAAAATTGTAAAAATAGACTTGAATTTTTAGTTATGAACGTTTCAATTTGATATACTGTTTATCAATATTATATAAATCTAATGGTGATAAAGATAGATTATATTACTTGATTTTGTAGAATTGATCGATATTTTTTTTAAAAAATTTAGATAAAATTGAGATGTTCTTTTAGAAAATTCTTTTCTTCATGTATATTTTTTATTTATTTAATAAGAAATAATGGTGTGTCAACATGTTTATTTTATATCAGTCAAAAATAGATTCTTCTGTGTTTAACAAATAATGGAGACTCAATTGCGGTGTGCTATATTTTAAAGAATGAAGACTATTCAACCGATTATTATGGATCTCATTATCAACATACGTACCGGTGCGGGGTGTATATTAGGTGCATCGCCCCAACATGATCGCTACCTTCCGGTCTGAGAATCCAAAATCGGCAAGTGATATCATGCAATACCACCATGGTTCTCTCTCGGATGATCTCTTTCGATACCATCATCGTTTCATCTTCTTCTGTGAATGGGCTAATTCATTTACGCATGGGCTTCTCTTTCATTGTGGGTTCAATGATATTTTGTAATGGGGTTTATCACTAGTATTGTGCATGTAAAAACAATAACCTTCTTCCCACGTCCACCATCCCTTATATATTAATTAAGAATTATTTTAACAAAATAACATTATGTTTACATAAAATATTACACCAGTATCATGCTTACGTGTCGTCGCTAGAGTGATTCTCAGAAAATATATTTTATAGGACATTAATTACTAAACTAATTACATAATATGACATTAGATCAATCATATATAAACTGTCTTTATTTTAAAGATTATAAGCTTACCTAAATTAGCTTTATTTATGGAAAATCGAATAAGTTAATATTTCATAAAATTATAGCTGATTTATTGTTTCATAAATTTGATTAAATCGAGTAATAAATATTCCATAAAATTATAGCTGATTTTATTGTTTCCTAAATTTGTTTTTTTTTTAAATTTTATTTTAAAAATATATTGTTTTAACTAAATAATTAATTAGTAATATATAAATATGTAAAAACTTTAATTTTAAATTTCAATTATTTATACAATAATATACTATTAAAATATTTAAAAATATTTATTTAATTTATTATTAAAAAAAAATATTATAAACATCTTATTCCGCGTATAACGCGGGAATTATCTAGTTTTAAATTAATGCAACCAATTAAAAAAAAACTAACACACACACACACATATATATATATATATATATATATAATTTAAAGAAACTAATCATTTTTGTACTGTTTGGTAAACCTTATAGTTTTTTATACCTCATCTCATCATTTTTCAATTAAACACTGGTTTTAACTCAACCCGGACACAGCAGCAAAGCCGGCTCCCAATCGGACCGGCTGCTCCAGTTGGAAGTTTTGATTCAGACCAGATTTTCCAGATAGACGAAGCTCCGAATTGGTACACCTAGTTTTCTCATATTTTCTAAAGCAATATGACTTCTTTTGGATTAAGACCAGATTTGTCTGATTGACAACACCCCTAAAATTAAGACAATAAATTGCACCAATTACAAAATGCTTTTATCTCAAAGACGTTTAGAAAATGATATGACAACACAACACTTTCGTACAACTGAATGTTCACAAACGATATAGGTACAACATCTTCTTTGTGTTCCCAACTCACAAAGCCTCTTATTGTCTTTCAAGTGAGACCCTTTTATTTGCAGTACAAGAGAGTGATTTCAACAAAATCTAGATGGGAAACAATACATATAAGCTATAGATAAAGGCACACAAATGATTCAAGCCACGGAAGGATCAGCGTGTACAAACTTCTCAAACTCTTCCCTACTTCTCCCATCCGGATTCTTCTTCCATTCCATGAATTTCTTCGACGCCTCTATGAATTTTTCCATATGAAGCCGCTTCCATTCCTACCAAATCCAAACAAGTATTTCACCAAAACCATTAAATAACATAACTTAAAACGGTCATTAATCTTCGATGAATCAAGAAATTAGGTTTCAACCTCGAAATCCCATTTTCCATACATATTAGGATCATCCTTGTTTGCCCATACATAGAAGTGTCCTGAATCAAATCAAGATTAAAAAAGCTTCAATCTTTAAGCAATCTCAGGATCATCAAAAGTTATCATAGTAACACAATCAGAAGGAGGATTAAGCAGAAACTTACAGTCAATACAACTTCAACAGTCTTCCTTTCATAATCAGCTCCTTCAATCATATCTAAATTCTCTAACTGAGCATCTGTTAATCCAGTTAGTATCTGCACCAAAACATCAACCCATTTCTTCAGGTTTTGTGATCCAAAGCAAACCCAAATTTAAAAGCTTTCATTCATTTAAATCTACATTATTCAGTCAACCAAAACAAGAGTGTATTAAACCGGACATTAACCGGAAACAATGTTTACAGCTTCAGATATTGAAATGACTAAAAAAAAAAAAAAACCCCCCAATTTTGATTCAAAACCCTAATTTTACCAATTCTTGTAAAAGAAGGAGATGAAATCAAAACCTTGCCGTTGATTACTCCATTTTCAGAAGGAGATATACATGGATGCAAACGACCCTTGAGTCTGTACAGGTGACTGCAAAAAACCCAGAAATCAGATTTTATCAATCTCGAGGAAATCTAAGTAAACAACGGATGATAAGATCGGAGAAGTGAATAGAGAGACGACGTACTAGCCGTGGAGTTGAGCGGAGACCATGACCGGAGTACATTCGAGGATTAAACTCACGATGGCTGGTTCCTGGAAACTGCCGTAGACGAAGACGTTGTGCGACAGAGATTGATCGGAGCTAGTCATCTTTTCTGATTTCACCGTGTGTGAGATTGAGTTTGTCTGAAACAGTGGAAGATGATTGATCGATGAGTTATATAGTGATGTATTTTATATTCTCGTTAAATTGATTTGATTTAATTTGGCCTACCTTTTTTGACTTCTTTTTCTTCTTATATTTATGCAAACAAATCCTCCAAATTATTATTTTTTTTCGTTTAATGCAATTTTACTGTACATCTTAAAAAAATTGCAGATCGATTTTACAAAATTAAATATAATACACAATATAATATATATATTTTTAAATAGTTTTTTCGTTCACGGATATTAGATTTTCAAAATTTTAAAAATAAATTTAAACCTTTTTTATAAATGTTTCGATTTAATATATTATTTGTCAAATTTATATAAATTTGAAGATGATAACGACAGATTATTCTACTCATTATTTTTAATTTTATAGAATTATTCGGTATCTTTTGGGATATAGAAGATAAAATTAAGATTTTTTTCTAAAAGATCAATTTTCTTCATATATAGTTTATTTATTTATTTAGTAAGGGATCATGATGTGTCTACATGTTTATTTTATATCAGTCAAAAATAGATTTTTCTTGTTTATCAAATAATGGAGACTCAATTGCGGTGTGCTATATTTTAAAGAATGAAGACTATTCAACCAATTATTATGGATGTCATTATTAACATACGTGCCGGTGCCGGTTGTATATTACGTACCGGTTGAATAATATAAATTAGATGCATCGCCCCAACATGATCTCTACCTTCCGGTCTGAGAATCCAAAATCGGCAAGTGATATCATATCATGCAATGCAACTATGGCTCTCTCTCGGATGGTCTCTTTCGATACCATCATCATTTCATCTTCTTCTGTGAATGGGCTAATTTATTTACTCATGGGCTTCTCTTTTATTGTGGGTTCAATTATATTTTGTAATGGGTTTTATCACTAGTATGTGCATGTAAAGACAATGACCTTTTTACCACCATTTTAAATTAATGCAACCAATTAACCAAAAAAACTAACATATATGTAATATTGAAAGAAACTAACCATTTTTGTACTGTTTGGTAAACCTTATAGACCAAATTAGCCTTCTTTTCCTCTCCAACTTGGTTTTCTTTTTCCTATACAGAGGAAAAAACTTTTTTTTTTATACCCCATCTCATCATTTTTTTTTTTTTATTTCAATGACATTATTAAATTCTCGACGGATATCAAATCCAAAGTGTTGTAGACGGGGTTACATCCAAAATAGCAAAATAAATCGGGCAATAGGTAATGTCTTAGATTGATGTTTACAGATTACTAAGCGAAAAGAAAACTTGCACTCTTCACTCTTAAAGCTGTCGATCTCTGATGTAAAGGACTGAAGACAAGGCCACTCCCTGGGATGCAAAATGGCTTTGATTAAATCCTGATAATCAGATTCAAAATGAACCTCCTTGTATCCTTGAGTTGACAAACAGGAAACTGCCCAGACTAATGTTGTTGCTTCCGTTTGAAGAGGGGATAATAAGCCTGGAAAACATTTAGCACCAAAATGCTTAATTTGTCCCCAGTGGTCTCTAAGATCCATGCGATACCACTCTTATTTGAACCATTCGAGCCATCGATATTACATTTTAGATGATTTATATCCGGAGGTTTCCACTTCCTATCTCTACTAGCCGATAGAGGAGGAGAAGGAGATCTTACCAGGTTAGAAGTAGCAGAAAGCCAGTCCTCTGCAGCCTCCAGAGCTTGGGTGAGGACCTCATCAGGAGGGCAGTCCATCCCCGAGAAGGTATAATCATTTCTTCTTTTCGAATATGCTATCCATGGCCGTTTTTGAATCATGCTTTTCTCTCCGAACTCCTTCTTGAATCTTGTGGTAACAAAGACATCCCAAGTTTTCGAGAATAGAGGGGCTTGCAGGGAGAAAAGATGTCCCGATGGTGAAAGTGCCCTCTGACCCTTGCAAAGGGCATTGAAGCAGAAGGTGATTAAGCTGTCTCGCACTCAGGATCTTCATTCTTTGTTAACCTTTTCCTCTTCATGTTGATACCTACAGCCAGACAATTAGACAAATGTTTGATCTTTGGTGGAGCTTTGATCTTCCATATTTCTTCCAGCAAAGGTTGTATATTCGGGTTAAGGACCTGCTCATTCTCTTTACATCTTTGAGCTGTTCTCCAATCCGTGCTGATTTAGCTGTATAAGCTCGACTTATTGTGAATCGAGTAATTTGCTGAAGAAGTAATTCCCCTGGTTTGATTTTTAACATAAGCTCTGCCTCTCTTTTGAAAAACCTTCCAAGATCCTTGAGAGATTCCATTGATACGGTAGGGGTCTTTAAAGTATTGAAGGTTGTAGGGAGGATCAACAGTCTTGGGTTTGGGGGCCTTGGGGGTGTGTGGGTAGCCAATGATCCAAAGATGCAAATGATCCATTCCCCAATTTTTTCTCATGCTTCTTATTAAATCTTGTGAGCTGTGAATACTTCGCCATCCATAAGATGACCTTGTACCTAGAGATGCTTCCAGAGGTGAGCAAAGGGGATAGTATTTACCCTTGAGCACTCGGGCTAAGAAGAACTTTCATTTGTCGACAATCTCCATAGCTGCTTACGGAGAGCAAGTTGAAACCTTGATATCTACAAAACCACCATCATTTTTTTCCCCATTTATCCCATGCTTTCTGAATCCTTTCCCTGTCTTTGTGTCTTTACCAGAGTGAGAGAGCTTACTTGAAATCTTTGAGCAGATCTTCTTTGGGAGTTTAAAGCAAGACATTGTATATGTGGGCAAAGCTAATGCAACCGCCTTTATCAGGGTCTCTTTCCCTCCCTGGGATAGATATTTAGTCTTCCAACTGTCCAATATTTTCTCTACTTTGTCTTCCAGAAAGTTAAAAGTCTTTGTCTTTGATCCTATAAAAACTTCAGGCAACCCAAGTAGAATCCATTCCCACCTTCTTTTGTTATCCCTGACCAATTCTTGATGAGGATCTTTGTTTCTGGAAGAACTTTGTTGCCAAAAAACAAACTTGATTTGTCAAAACTCACTCTCTGACATGAAATTCTTGAGTACTCTTCTAAAATAGACTTTATCAAGAATTTCTTGTTCATCTTCTTCAAAAAGAAGAGCAATGTCAGAATAGGAGATGAGATATGGCTGGAGAAGATTCAACGACCTTTATTCCTTGAAGTTGGTTTCTTTCTTCAGCTTTTTAAAGACTAATGCTCAATACTTCTGTTACCAGGATGAATAGGAAAGGGGATAGAGGATCCCCTTACTTGAGACCCCTTGAGGGACCAATACTTCCATACTGAACTCCATTAATAAGAATACTAAAGGAAGGAGATGTGATGCAAGCCATTTTAGAAAGTAAAGCTTCCATGAAAGGCCACTCGACCTTGTCAAATGCTTTTACCATATCTGTCTTGATGGAAACACACCTGCAGTCTCTTGTTCTTAACCCATATCGTCACCTCTCCACAAATGCAGCCTGGTTCTCGGATATGAGCTCAGGCAGGAGCCTCTTGAGTCTTGAAGATAAAACCTTGAAGATTATCTTGTACAAGTAATTGCAGAGACTTATGGGTCTGTACTCTGAGATTTTCTTGGATTTGTTCTTCTTTGGGATTAGACAGATATTTGTAGAGTTTATCCTACTGTCTAGCTGCCCTGTACTCCAGAAATCATTTACCACTTGAAAGACATCCATACCTACGGTAGACCAGTGGTTTTGATAGAAAGCACCTGATAATCCATCGGTCTGGGCACGAGATCCCATAGCAAAGGTAGCCTCCTTGACTTATTACATAATCTCTTGAGAGTTGAAGATTCTGTGCCTCTGTGACTCTGGGAGAAATATCTTGTATCATGAAAGAATCCATTATACAAGTATCTTCTTGTAACTCTGAGGTGAACAAATTGGTAAAATGTCTCACTGCCTCTGCTCCTTTGTCTTTCTCTGAGTAGAATTCTTGTCCCGTGGACTCACTGATAAGCAAGTGGATCTGTGCGGAGCAGCCTTTGTTTCCGAGACTCATGAAAGTATCTTGTATTTCCCCCTTAGCAACTAGCTTAGCTGCTTCCAAAAGATCTCCTCCTCTTGATAGGCATCATAGAGAGCTTTCTTTAAATCTCTGAATTCATTGATATCAATTGAATCTTGATGAGAGAGCGATCGATGTTCTTTGAGCTTTATAATGATCATAGAGTTTGGTTTATTCTTTCTTTCAGGCAGCCATCGTTGTGATAGTTTTGGATTTTGCTGAGTGATGGTTTCATCTATGAAGCCATCATCTTGTTTCCATCTGTATCACGAGAATCCTTGCTTGGCGCAGCGTCTGCAAATCTGAAACCTCCACATTTTTAAGATCGATTCCATTGAGAGGGCCATGATTGGGCTGTGGTTTGACAACTCTTGGGAGATAGTAGACTTCAGCAGCTAGGAAGAGAATAAAACAATCTATATGATCAATACTCTCATTTATGTATTTGTCTCCCATGTCGTACCGTGCGAAAGCTGGTTCCATGCAGGAGGTTGAAATAAACCACAGAGCATATTGCGAGAAGGGTTGAAATGATCTATCGCTCAGGGTGTCCTCCTCTCTCACTACTTTTGTAATCTCATTAAAATCACCTAGTAGCCAAGGTCCATTTCTGGTCCCGATCTATACTGCCCGAATAAACCTGTTTCTACTGACTGGGTTCCCATAGATACCTGAGATGAAGATATTGTTCCCCTTCCATACAACTGCCGCATCAATCGATCTGATACTTGAAGATAAGATGTCTACCTCGATTCCCTCCTCCCAATTGAGCCACCACCTATACTGGTTCCACTTCTGTTAGATGGAAAAACCCCGATCTCACATATTCCTTCCATAAATGGTCTTGTTTGTCTCCGAGAGAAAAATACGTAGATAGCTAACTAATCCCAAGTGCCTTGAAGTAGTACCACTTCGCCCTTGACAGTTCCATGCTAGAGCTTTCATACTGATTTGTAAGCTTTTTGACTTCCCACCACTTTTGTATTGGGAGTAGAAACCGGAGTCAATCTTTGAAATGGAGAAATGAGTTGTGCTGATGCCTCTGGATTCCTCTGACCACCTTGACCAGCTTCAATAGAGATTAAAACTGGTTCCTCTGTATCGGGTTGAGAAGAAATGGCGATCGCACTTCTCAGTTTTGCTTTTTTACGAGCTTGTATCCTTTCTGCACTTGATCTTCTCTTTCTCTTAGAACCCGAGTCTTCTTGAGTTGCAAAGAATTGGAAGTGTGTTTCTGGTTTTTTGAAAACTTTGCCTGAAGAGAGAGCAGTATCACCTTCTGAGAGTTTATGAATTTGTTTTCCGGAGGACAAAGCCGGAGGAGTCTGCTTAATGCCTTGCTTTTCCTTCGAAGGGTCCCACCAGACAGGTGTTCTGCTGTGATCTTCCTTAACTCTCCACTCCGAGTCTGTTACTTTCTGTTTATCCTTATAAACTCCTTTCCTGTGGCTGACCTACATGAAGAGATCTTTGAGGCTGTACCACTCGTTGAATCTTCACCTGACTTGTTCTTTGTTCCGCAAGAATGAGAAGAGGATTTTACTGGTTGCACTGATAACTTTCCTTTTCCTTTTAAATTCTTGTTTGCTGGAGGAGGGACTTCAGAAGAAGATTGGAAGGAGACTTTTTGAGAGCTTTGGTTGAAAGATGAGTCTTGGATTGAAGAAAGATGACAATGATTCTGATCGTGTGTCAACCGCTTGCACTTGTAGCAGATTTTAGCTAGCTTCTCGTATTCTAGCTCCACGGTGACCAGTTCACCTGTGTGTAACCTTATTGCCTTTTTGAAGGATAAGGGATTGGGGATCGGAATCCAAATGCGGGCCCGTACGTACTCTAGAGAGTCCGATTTCTTCGCATGTAATTCACCTCCTCGCTTGATCGTGTCTCTAATTCTTTGACAACCTCCTTTGTTAGATAGTGAAGGGGTACCTTTTAGTGACCCAAAAGCGGAATGTTTTCTAGAAAACCGGCGGATTTGGGTTCCAAAGTTCTCCTAACAGCTTCCAGAACCAAGGCGACTTGAGGACCTCATATCTTGGTTATGCTCGAAGAGGAATTGAACTCTGTTCTTCCCAATACTATGGCCCTTTACTCTATCTTCTAGTTCCCAAATATTTGGTAAGGCAAAAGCTAGATTACCAGGCTTGATCGCATTTGGGTTTAAAATTCGGACGATGATGCTGTTTGAATGATGGCTGATAAGCTTGGAGTTATCGAAGTCGGGGATTTCTATAGCGTCTTCCGGCTTGACCACTTCCCTTTCTTTCAACTTTCTCAGCAATTCTTCGTCCTTGTCTTTCTGATACCGATACATACCACTCCAATATATCAACAGTCAAGATCTCTTAAGAGAGAGATACGTGACTACTAATCTATATATCACCAATGCCGCTATACTCTTAAGGGGAGGATACTGTCGCCAAAGCAAAAGTAACTCTCCTTAAAGTCAGATTCCAACTTCGTTGCTCAAGGTTTATCCCATACGATACTACCCAGGCGGTGTGGACCAGCGCAAAGCATGAACCGCACCAGCACAAGATGATATCTTACCTTCGGCGTGTATAGGATATACCAAGCAAGAAGGGCCAAAAATACAGATCCAGAACTTTGAAGACTCGTCGAGGACCGCTAGGAAGATAGAAAATCCAGATCTGTATCCGAGAGAGAACTAGGGTTCCGAGAAATCCATAAGCACAGAAGAAATCCATCTCATCATTTTCAATTCATTTTTTTTGCATATGTCATACTTAAGTTTTTTTATAAACGGACAATTTTTAAAAAAATAATAAAAAATGATTTTACGTGTTGTTCTATTTAGGAAAAAATATATTTCATTTTATATAGAAGAACATGTTTAAACTTAGTATCATTTATCCATTTTAAAAATATTAGTGTTACTTTTTAAAATTCAAACCACTTAATATGAAATGAATATATATTGTTAATAGGATCGTGAAATTGAATCAGAAACCAAAAGAAAATGAGAGAAGATGAATTCTAAGTAAAAATGAGTCATTTTATATTAAACAGAATAGTATTTTGTTTTATATAGAATGACGTGTTTAATTTACAGTCACTTATCTGTTTTTTTTTAGAATTTTACATTTGTTTTAAAAATTTCAAATTGCGACATATACAAAACAAAATTTCATTAGTATTACACATTTAAAATATAGTTTACATAAAGAAATCAAATTGTAAATAGTTGGGATATGTAGTCTTTTTGGAAAGTACCTGAAAGAGAAGAAGAAAAATAAAGAAAGAGAATGGGGTTTTGTTGGAAGGCCAAAAATATGTAGGATTCTAACAATTTTTTAATGTATAGTTTTGCTAATTTCACATAATTTAATTAACGATATAATTATTTATTTCAAAATAATTGAATATTTAGTTATAATTAAATATTTAGTAGGTGTCACTAGAGTATGGCATAACAAAGAAACTAATGTATAACTCTAACAATAAACTCTTAACTGTTATAAACGCAAGAATATTAAATATAGTGTCCCATCGCCACATAAGAACTCATTTTGCTTTTCCTATAAATAGCTGCTTAATGAAAAATCATTCCAATACAATTCAATACATTACAATCTCTCTGATAAAATCTCTTTCTCTTTTATATTTCGGTAATATAACTATATATAAATACCGTTTTTATAACACGTTATCAGCATGATCACTCTGATCGTTATATTACCGATACCGCTTAGTTACTATTCACAACTGGTTACTGCCGACGCCGAATTCATCGTCACTTAATTTAATTTACTATTCACATCAAAACTCACCGTTACCACCGTAAGACGCTATTCACAAACCGGAGCACTGTTCACGTCGGAGGTACTGTTCATTACCGAAAATTACTATTCATTATCAGAATTACTGTTCATTATCGATTTCATCAAATCAAACGGTAAGATATACTGCTAATACCGTGGGTAAGTTACTTTGTTCAATAAAAATATATATTATAAAGTAACTGCGCCCTTAAATATAATACTGACTGCTTCGCTTAACGCACTAACTATTTATTCGAACGACGTCAAGACGCCACGCTCTATTTAATATTACCGACGGCTGCCGCCATAAAATTTATTTAATGTTATTCGGTCAGCCGCCTTATATTATTTACCTACATTTTATTCAATATATCGACTACGAGCCGCCAAATAATTTATTCTTATGTTTCAGTTGTTACTAATTAATATCATGATGGCTGACACCTATGTTTTTGCATAATTAATTTAATCATGTTATCCGATATTATTAATATTTTTATGTTGCTTATCGAATCCGTAAATTAATGATCGCATGATGATATTCGATCGATTTTTCAAAAATCTCCAACGGTCATATGCTTTCCAACTGTGAACAGTATTTTTTCAATCTATAAAATACACTCACTCATTCACTCATTCATTCACACCAATTCATTCATATAAGAAATTGCTTGATTTCATTTCAGAAATGATTCGCATATTTCTAGTTTTGCTTGGGCTTTTATTATCGCTCGTATTTATGCAGATGCTTGTTTTGGGAATTTACCTCCGAGGAATTTGTCTTTAGTTTTGCTTTAATTTTTTAGACATTTGTCGTTGTAATCGCATGATTAACATGTAATCGCTTAATAAATTATTCTAATAAAATTATATTTGGCCTTTTTAGATAAAATAATGGAATATTGGTAGCTTCGCCTCGCCTCAAAATAATCAGCAATTACATCCCTGACCACCGATAGGAGTTATATTCGATCTAAAACTATCCGATACCATTAATGCAAAACACTTCCTCCCGATGAGAAAGCGGGCGTCAGAATGCCTCGGGAAACATTTAGATGAAAATCTAATTCATGACTATGCACAAGTAAAAACCCCGCAGAGTTATGGAAAGCTCTTAAAGAAAGGCTCGATAATCGAGCGATAACACACGCCTGACGAAGCAAACTCGAGATTTCGTGATTATGAAAAGTGTGAGACGCTTTATCCTCTATATGTTGAGAATAAAGAGCACAATTGGAATATGGTAAACTCCGTCTCGAAGAGACGCTCGAAGACATATCTCACTTTCATAAAAGTCATTATATCCTCAAGTAAAGCAACAATACGAAACGCGGTATAAAAGTCTCCGAGTCGTCATGTTTCCATGATACAGTTAATAATGAACTTCATCAAGAACCACAACGCCGCCACTGAATCAAAACATTCCTCGGTGAATGCAATGGAAACAAAATATCAGCAGCAGCGATATCAAACAAACGTCGTCGTCGTCGTGACGGTGGATTCACACCTCCACAAGAAAGAAGTCCTTTAAATGGATCCGACCTGAACAATCTTCCCAAGAGAAAGAATTCAAGAAAATACCACCCCGAAGCCTCAAGGCATCTACGCATACGATCAAAGGACATTCTCGAAAAGTACACCTCCACATCTTGAAATTATACAAAGAATCACCAAGTGCAAAAGAAAAAGAAGTAAATCTCGCTGAAAATTTTGAGGGAACAACGCACTCGATTCTTCTCGACTTTGCCAATGAGCTGACTGTACCATGAATATGTAAACGGATGTAGTGAAACTGCCGAACGCTTCGAATGCCATAAATAATTATGCTTTCTTTTATTTAACAATAATGTTAGCTTCAACATAATGTATAATTATTGGTGTTTTACTAATAATTATTATTTGTTTTTAATAATAATGTTTATTACGTAAATGGATCACAATACGTAGGAAACAACATCCAAAGAAACAAGAAGAAAATGTATACCGATAGGAACAACGCGACACTATTCTGAAAAACAAGAGATATTTCTCCGATTTAAAATTGAATATCATTGTCAATACAATATCGCGTCCCGTAGACGCGATGTAAGGAACTCGATAAAGCAGATTTTTGCCGCCAAATAACGAAATTTTCCATCGATAACGCCATGTATGCTCCAAATTCAAAAAGGAATTTGTTAGTTTAAAGATATCTACCTTCAAGTATGATACCCAGCCTGGGACGAGGATGAAAAGAAGGTTATGTATATAACTTCCGAAAAAAATGGCAAAAAGGGTTATCTTGGAAAAATTACCAAAACTTCCTTCCTAAGCCAGATCAAACATATATATGCACAATCACATTCATAAGTAAAAAGAAATCCTCAAGATTTCATATTACATACGACGCCAGTCACCCAGCACCACACGATGATGAAGAATATGAGAACTCATGGTCATTCCCTAAAAATCCGTGAGATGATATAAGAAATAAAACATACTGTCATGCTTCTGAAAATCGATTATAAGCCATCACCACTAAAGGCCGATAAAGAATCACAAAATTTTCGAAGGATTCAAGGTGATATTTGTGGACCCATACATCCACCACCATGTGGACCATTCTATTATTTTATGGTCCGATTGACGATCAAGTAGATGGTCACATGTTGTCATTATCATTCGCAATATAAGATTTCATGAGATTTCTAACTCGTATAATCAAACTGAGGGCAGCCTCGATTATCCCATTAAAAGAGTTAGACTGTGACAATGTGAATTCACTTCCCAAGATTTAATTATATTTATGGTATGAATCAAGTTGAACATCCCTGTAGCCTCATGTTCACACGCAAAATGGGTCGGGTCGAGTCATTGATTAAACGGCCGCAATTAATCGGCAGCACTATCGATAATGGATCAAAACCCACATCTGATGGGGACATGCTATTTTGCATGCAAGCACATTCGATAAGCACTAAGTGCATACCATAAATATTCCCCACATGCTAACATTGGTCGGTAACCAAATATTTCTCATCTAAGAATTTTGCCATATATGTCAGAAGACCTACCACAACGCATAAAGATGGGACCACAAAGAAGGTGAATATATATGGCGCGATTCTCCATCAATTATATGATACCTGAACTACGCATTATATTTACTAAGACGTTTTGCCGATCATTTTCGACGAAAGTAAACATTCCCTGCTCAGGAAAAAAATAAACAAGTGGTAAGGATATAAAATGGTGTGTACCATCACTGTTACACCTTGATCCACTTACTAAACAATTTAACCGGAAGTTCGACGTGAATTTACGTATATTGCAAATTCTACCCGACGCATTTCAGATACCAAATGGTAACTAAATTACACATACTACCGCAAATGTTCCTCGCCAATTAAAATACCACATGAAGATGGAAGAGCAGATGATACACGTGAGTTCAAAGTACGCAAGTGCGCAGTAATCATCGTTCTAAGGATAAAAATCCTAGAAAAAGAAAAGAGCGAAAAGATAATGATCCCGTATAAAAGAAAATATTTCGAAGAACCCAACATGAGACTAACGATAACATGGTCATAATCAAGATAATCATAAGATTTCCATCAACTATGCCATTAATGGGAAAACATGGAATCGATAGTCGATAAGATTGATGACGCCATATACCTTATCGCAGGAAATATGTGATGAAAACGATGATATGAAGCCAAAGTCAGACAATGTCGAAAAAGACATGATTGCCAAAATGGAAGGATGCTATGCAAGTCTAACTTCGATTGAATAAGCGAAAAGTATTCGACCAATTGTACTCACACTAAGACGTGAAACCGGTCGGATATAAATGGGTATTCGCTCAAAACAAAATGAGAAAAACGGTTATAAGATATGCTCGCCTCATGCTCAAGGATTTTCTCAAAGACTTAAGATAGATTACGAGGAGACATATTCTCCCCATGGACGCAATAACGCTGATTCGATGAATCAGCTAAAGAAAATTTAAATGCGCCTCATGGATTGCACAGCTTATCTGTATGGATCTGTAGATACCAATATCTATATGAAAATTTCTCGATGGGTTCAAAATACGTAAGCATTAAATTCAAAACCCAAAGAAGCTATGTGCAATAAATCAGTAAAGATCATTATTGGACTAAACAAAGCTGCAGACGCTGTGAACACTTCGATAAAGAAAAGGATATGTAAACAATCCTATATGTCCATGTTTTTTCATCAAGAAAACAACATCCGGATTGTATTAATCGCAGATATGTCGATGATCTAAATACGATCTAACTCAAAAAGAAATACATGAAGCATCAAATTACTGAAAGGAGAATTTGAGATGAAAGATCTCAAGGCACAAAAGTATTGTCTTGGCCTACAAATGAGAGATCTCTCAAGGGTATTTCAGATCAAACCACATATACCAAAAAGTGGTATTAAAATGATTTAACATGGATAAGCTACCCTTCCTGTGAAGAACGCTGAATGTCGATAATGATCCATTCGACCATCGAGGAAATGAAGAAATACTGTCCGTAAGTTATATCTAAGCGCGATTGTTCTTACGTATTCCGCTTAATCACATCAGATATATCATTTGCCATTATCAAGAAGATATAGCCATCCCCTACCAAATATTATCGAATGGGATTAAACATGTCTTCGATATCTTCGTCGATCGATAGATTATTTTACCCACAATTCAAAATGGTCAAATGATCGGTTTCAGACGCAGATATTTATGATCTCACAAAGCCCGATCACAAACAGATACATTTACGACGGAGCATGCTATATCATGGCGCGCAAACAAACGCCAGGCTACTTCTTCGAATCATGCCGAGATCATCGCCTCCATAAAGTAATGTGTACGTGCAAGACGAGCAAGACATAACACATTCAATCAAGCAATGGAATCCATGTAAACACGAGCCAACTATCTTATACGAAGAACGTCACGCTGCTGTCGCTCAAACGTAGTTAAGGATACATCAAAAGGATTGACCAAACATATCCCTCCTAAGTTATTCTCATACACCCAAGACTGGTAGAATAAAAGAAATCAAGAAGATATGTCGATCATGCGACAACGCCGCATCTCTTCACAAAGTCACTACCCACCTCGATGTTCAAGCTAAACATGTTCACAACATCGAACGCATCATCAACACATACGACGACGAAGGTAGTGCTGTTGCATTCTTTTTACCTTATCGTGCTTTATTCCACCTGCCATATGATTTTTAACGAGCAACAAAGGCTAATAAACGCAACGCGACATACATAGTATAAACGCGATGCTAATATTAAATATAAGAATTAATGTCACTACGCATACATAAGTAACTCATTTTGCTTTTCCTATAAATGGTGCTCCGCTTAATGTAAAAATCATTCCAATACAATTCAATACATTACAATCTCTCTGATAAAATCTCTTTCTCTTTTATATTTCGGTAATATAACTATATATAAATACCGTTTTTATAACATTAACTACAATAAATTGACTAACTAGTAGAATTCAAGATTCTCAATTGAAGATTTCAGAAGTCAGAAAGTGTCAACAAGATATATCCATAATAACACAAAACAAAATAGACTTAGTTTCAAATTCCAATAACACACAAACACATTACTCAAAACACTCGTTACTTATTCACTCTTCTTCTGCAAAGAAAAGCCCAGGGAAATCACAAATGATGTCTGCTCATCAAACAATCAATCCTCAGACAATACCAATGGTTCTACAGCTTCATCTATACTCTTCCCATTTGGATTCTTGTTCCATTCCAACACTTTCTTAAACGTCTCCACAAATTTCTCCGCGTGAACCACTCTCCATTCCTACACACACACATACACAATCCCAACATCAACTACCTACAAACAAATTCAAAAAAAACAAAGTCGAAAAGACCATAATTCGAGTCCTCCCACTACAATTATGGTTAGACACTACAGATGTTAAAAACAAACCTCGTAATCCCATTCTCCGTACAATCTAGGATCATCTTTATTAACCCAAACATAAGTTTCAACCTTCATCTTCTCACCATTATCCTGCAATCAAAAATCACAATCAAATATTCCCAAAATTGCATCTCACATTGTAATTAAAAAAAAAAAGATCTGATTTCAAAACACACTTACCATCCTTACAACTTCAACTGTAACTCTCTCATAATCAACACCTTCAATCACATCGAAATTCTTTAGCTCAGCATCAGATACTCCAGTTATCACCTTCACCCAAAAAAAAAAAAAAAAACCCAATTCGATTAAAAACAAAACCCAAATCCATAGAACAACATCATAAACAAAAAGATCGGAAAAATCAAACCTTTCCGTTAACTTTTCCTGATTCAGATGGTACAATACATGGATATGGAAGACCTTTGAGTTTATACCTGTGACTGTTAAAAAAGAACCCAGAAATTGTTTGTTAATCTGTGATTGAAAACAATCATAAAGAGAGATAGAGAGAGCGTACTAGCCATGGAGAACGGCGGGGACTGTAACGGCGGTGCGATCAAGGATCACGGCGGCGACGGCGGGTTCTAGAATGCTACCGTAGACGAAGACGTTGTGAGATGGAGGATTAAAGCTACTCATCTTCTTCCTCTGATTTTGATTTGATTTGATGAATTGGAAAATAATAAAGTGATTTGAGATTTGTGAATTTTTTATGAGCACCTGAGAAATTGGATTCCTCTTTTTAAACTTTAATCAATGAATCACTCTTTATTTTCGGTTCATAATTTTATTCTTTTTAATAAACTAGATAATAATAGGATAGCCAATGTAATTATGCGAGTGTCTGAAATAAATATTAATTTTTATCAATGATAATTGAATGGTAAGTAGTAACCATACACTGTTTGTATAGATTTAGTCTGATAATTTTTGTTTTAAACCAGATGTTAATCTTACACAATCTATTTAACTATTTATTTCATCATAATAAACCAGACTTTAATCCTACGCACTCTATTTTAATGAATAAAAGTTAAAAAAATTTATATCAAAAATAATATATGCATCATATCAAATCTATATCTTACTTAATATTAATAAATAATTAAAAAATTAACTAAATATAATTAGTAATAAAAGAAAGAAAAAATCCACAAAAGATATTGGAAAACTAATATTGTTTTAGATATATTTTTCTATATGCTGTAATCTCATAAACAATAATTTTACTTAAAGTCAGCCTAATTTTAAATGATTAAATTTATAAAATAAAATATAAATTAAGATATACTAACATTAATCGAATATTTATTCCTATAAGCTCCTCTGTTTTTTTTTATAAGTTTTTTGTATTTGCACTTACGATTACATGTGTTAAAATTTATAAAATAAAACATAAGTAAAACTATACTAATATTATCATAAAGTAATAAAAATTCATTGTTATAAACTTATTACATTTTTCAAAATTTTATGTTTTCACTTATGGACAAAAAAACACTATATTGCAACGATAATTTAACATTTATCCAATTAAAAGAAAGATAGCTTGCTACTATTAAATAACTTATATTTCTATTTTGAACTTCAACATTTATTTTTTATTGGTTAATATTCATGCTAAATGAATTAATTTTTTTTTGATACATTTCAAAATCTAACTGACCAATAACACACGTAAAATTAGCATATATATTATAAGAAAATTTAGTTTGTTAGTTTTCTTTTTTGGTTAAATAAAAGAAAAATTAAAATCTTTTTAGATATAGACAGTATATGTAAATATGTTTGTTTTCAAGGAAAAAAGTTAAATTTTTTTGACATGTGTCAACATCTAATTGATAGACTTGACACGTGTCGCGATTATGTTAATGACTAACTTTAAAACCAAACTTTATATAATAAGATGGTCACTTAGTTTAAACTACCCCTTTTGATATATAAAATAAAATTTTAAACAATTTTAAGAGGAAAAAAACAGAAAACACGTTGATAGATAAGTATAAAGAATATTTAATGAAAATATTTTGTGAATTTGTCGAGAATAAGATTATATAGTACTTCTTATAAAATTTACTATTTCTTATACATATTTATTAATATTAATCATTTTAAAATTAAAAATTAAAAATTAAAAATATAAATCTACACCATACAACTAATTTTTACCAATCTTTTATTTAAAAAAATCACAACCAAAATCTTACAGCCACAACAAAGAGATCCCAAGTTTAAAATTTACAGACAAAAATCTAAAGTTACAGCCGTAACCAATCAGATTTAAAGCCATGACTATGTATGGATTACGAATTAGCAGAATCCTTGGAACTTTCTTCGTAAGAAGGTTTCAAAGCTGCAGCTAGTTCTGCCATAAGAGGAACACCACTTTATTGACACTAAATTCTATCTCTTATTATCATATAACATAGTCTTCCGTTTCATTAAGTGTCCATGTTATTTTCATCGTGGACATTACCTAATTTTTATTTGTCTTGGTGAAACATGGAATACCAATTATTATTATTATTTTTAATTTTTAATGATATTACGGGATATTTTAGGTACTTTTCTATGTTTATAAATTAGCCAAAAAATATTTAACCGTATTTTATTTTTTTAACCGGATTTATTTTTATAATGAGTGAAAATACATATTCTTTAATTATTAATAATTTGACATATAAATTACAAAATTAATGGGAAAATACCTGTAATCCAGTGGTTAATTAAAGATCTACCTCTGGAATCTTCTCCTTCGGGGTTTCCGGTAAATCTCATTATCCACGTAGTTATCGACCCAAATCATGTAAAAGAATTGCAAAATTAACATTCAAATATTAATTTGTATTGGATTTTTGTTATGTTTTAATCTTCTAAAAACATTATAATGTAAGGTTACCCAACATTCTTTTCTTCAATATATTTTCTCTTATTTCAATATTTTTAGTTGAGCCAAAAATAAAATGATTTAAATTCAATTATCTGGTTTCGAGAGTTTCTTAAAAATCAACACATGTACGATACAAATTCTATGTTACAAGTTGGAAAATAAAAATTCCATCAAGATTTATTCAGGTTTCTCACTATGCTAAAGTTATGCCAGCTAAACCAAATAGATTGATCCGGACTTTTTTTGTTTCCTCATAGTTCTGAAATTTCCATTACTAGCCAGTAGCCACAACTTTACGCCTTGTTCTTGAGAATATCATTAAAAATGAGAGAATGTTACCAGTGCCGTGTATATAGGTTTACCGAAGCATAAGACGAAAAAAATATGTTGTAACAATTTGTTTATATTCATTTTGTTTTTCTCTTGTTTATATTCTTTTGGCTGGTTAAGCAAATTTTGTAACCTTGTTACAATCTCTTCATTTCTAATGATATTCAATTCATATCAAACAAAAAAGGTAGTAAGTAGTTAGAATAAGTTACGTAGAAGAAGAAATTTTTATGAAATTAACTGAACTCAAAATCTCAGAGAGAACACAAGAAAATATACCCCAACATATGAATTGTTATTGTGACAAATTCATTCGTGACAACACAACCCTCTTATTTCTCAAAACTTTTATACACTATCAATTAGTTCTCGGATTGCAATGAAAGTACCTAAAACTCCAACAAAAACACTCATCACTACCATTCCAAACAACATTATAGTCTCACACCCAATTTTCTTGTAATTTCCATAGATCTTCAAGTAACATAAACAAGGCAGAAGTATGGAAACCGTAACGCTTAGTAATGCTCCAACCAGCGACATCATATAACCGAAAAAGGGAAGTGTCTCGGCGATGAAGACACTACTTATTATGAAAAATGTGCTTATCAAGAGATGCAAGTATGTCTTTTTGGCGTAACGTGAAGGAAACCAATCTTTTATGGTGTTCACGGTTGGTGTGATCATCAATGCGTATTTGGCAATGGGGTTTACGAGGGTTGTGTATATTGCCACCTTTGAACTCGTCTTATGAATTGGCAGATTCAATGTTATTTGCGATAACGTATGTGATCCATACATTGAGTAGCCCAAAACCGCCATGGAGGTGTATCCTATGGTGCATAATATAAAACTTATAAGTAGGACCTGCAGACAAAAAAATGGTGAAATTTCATTATTTGTTTCTCAGTCTTTAAATATAAAACTTAGGCGAAAAAAAGGAACCAAACCAAACATAACTGAAATTCATCATTCCGATTTCCGAATCCAAACCGAATTTAATTATTACCTAAATAATGTAAAAATTTCTATGGCAAATTATCCAAACCAAACACAAATTTTGTGCAACCAAACCAGATTAGCCAAATCAATGGAAGTCATTAAAAATTAATATTTCAATTAAATATATTAAGGTATTAGTGATTTCAATTAAATATAGAAAATACATTTAAATATACTAAAATATTTAATTATTTTTTATTTTATTTTATTATAACTTTTTATCCAAACCGAATCAAACCTGAATCCAAACCAAAAATTTTTCAAATCAAACCGAAACAATCTAGACGGGGAAAAACAAATGCCTACGCCTATATGAACCATAGCATAAAGTAGATTATGCAAGCGGTCATGGTATTGTTGGTTAATGATAGTGATTGGTTTATGTAGAAATGACTTACATTGTTGAACTGATGTTTGCTTTTCATAGAAGAATACAAAGTGGGCAAAACTGGATGCGCACCATAGCAAAAAGCATATAAGCTCAAAGCTGTAGGGATCCCACTCCAATTGATCAACTTTCCCTTTTGATGAAACCCAATTCCATCAAATGCTCCAACCCAAGATATTGATCCAAGAGTCACAGTCGTAGCTAAAACGCCACTCATAGAAACATAAGACAAGACGCTTAGATTATCCCACCATAGAGTTGGCATGATGACGAGTGCAACGGTTGCCATGAACGCTTGTTTGCCATTCAATTTCAATCCGATCATTTCGATGTTAAAACCCGGGAAAAGATTGTGAAGATTGTCCCCCTCGAGGATCAAGAAACCCGTGGTGACTAGATAGAGTTCTAGGTGCATGAAGAGTGACACAATGATTCTCCCTGGTCTACCGAATGCGCGTTCTCCAATGTCGGGATATGTTTTGATGTTGCGGTCCGCATTCATACATTTTGTAATGAGTAAGGATGTGTAGAAGGCGGTTGCGGCGAGGAGTAACAGAAGTGAAAGACTCAACCATCCTCCACGAGCAAGTGAATATGGTACCGATAATATTCCAATTCCTAATGCAATCCATACCACCATAATTAGCGACATTAACTAATTAGTATGTTACAAGGACAACAAAACAAAATAAGTGAATCGAACCAAATATGAGAAATTAACCTGAAAGAGCATTGAGTGCGTTGAAACATGTCTTAAAGAAAGAGGAAGATCCGACATTATCACGTTGTCTGTCGTGGTTATCTTCTTCCATTGCTAATGACGTCTAATAAGAAAAATGGAGAGCTGTGATCATCAATGTACATATATTTTTGTTTCTAACTTCTTAAGAGAAAAAGTATTGGAAATAATAATATACATCTTTATGGAAAAAAAAGGTAGATTTTGCGGGAAAGAAGAAAAGAAAGAAATCAATATGGTTGAGTAATTTAAAGCGAAAGCAAGAAAAGCGTGGCTATTGATGATTTTGATTGTGACTAATACACAACAATAATATTGATAACTTTGCTTCTCAAAGAAAATGGAAGCAAACTCTAAATTCAATCACACTCTAGACACCCAATTAACTTGATAAACATTTAATTTTATCCTTCTTTCTATAGATCAAAGGAAATAAAATTTTGGTTATACATGAATATATGATTATAGACTAGGGGTGGACAAAAAATCTGAACCAGAAACCCGAACTCGAACTCGAACCGAAAAATCTGATTCCGATCCGAACTCGTTATTGAGAAAATACCCTAGTGGATCTAGAGGCCTAAACCCAAAAATTCGAAAACCCAAAAAAATTATACTAAAAATATACTAAATCCGAACCCGAATCCGAAATAACCCGAACCCGACCCCAATAGAGGCTTAAACCCGAGAACCCAAAAATCTGAACCGAACCCGAACGAGACCTCAAACGGCCAGGCCTAATAGACTCAAAAATTCAAAGGTTTTCTTACACATAGAAAAGACATGAAATATTTTTGACATCTCTAAGTAAGCTCTAGATATCGGGTACAGAAATGAGAGATCACATAAAATATTCAAAAAAACTAAAATGTACCTGGAAAATAGTTAGAGTTAATAACCAATTTCAAAACCCAAAACCTTTATTAAGATAGTAGAAAACAAAACAGAGCAAAATCCCTCAAAGATAATCTCTTCTCTTCACTCGGAAAAACCGATAACCCTCCAAACTCTTAAATGAAGTTCACAAACAAGCTTCAATCCTATTTATAAGAAAAAATAACACAAAACCAAAAAGAAAAAATAAATATCCAAAGGAAAAAATAACAAAAAATGAAAACTCGAATTGGACTAGGAATGAGTGGAATCATGAAATAGGAATGAGTGGAATCACACACATATGCAAGTAAGAGGAAACTTTTTCGGTGTTTAGTTTTTAAAGTGATGATGAAATAATGTCCTATACGATAGGGATTCAATGCCAACTAATTAATTTTAGCTTTTTCCATCTTTTGTAAAAAATAAAGATTTTTGATAATAGTCTGAATTTTAGATAAAAATCAGGAAAGTATTCTATAATTTAAACCATCAACGCTCAATTAAAATCTAAATTATAAACCTTAAACCTAAATTATAGACCCTAACCTAAACTTTAACCCTAAAACATACAGTTTATTCCCTGGATTTGAAAAGATTCAGCCTATCATAGGCTGCCTATGTTCATATATTTAGATCTTTTCTTTAAGACCTTTTTTTCCCTAATCATCCCAATAAAAATGCTACCGCAAAAATTATGAGAGTTAAGATTTTTTTAAAAAAATGTCGAATTTAGACGAAACTCCAGTTAGCTCTTGGAGGAGAATGTTTGTTTTAGTTGTTCGAGTACAGAACTATGCTTATAAATATTATTACTCAAGGAAATGCATGGACAAAAACTTCAAAGCTCTGTGGTTTAACAAAGAAAATTGAAAATAAAAGAGATCGAACCGGAAAATATGGAGATCCGACGAGCTTGATGAACCGGAGAAATCACACGAACTCGCACTAATTTGTGTAGTTGATTATGTCACAAATCAGTCATCACTCATCAAACGAAATTGGTGATTGAAGAGTGTTTTTGTTTTTGTGACAAAGACCTAGAATATTGGTAAATATTTAAGAGTTTGTTATTGGATATGCACGATACTTGGGATTCTGTTAGAACTGTTTTTACATAAAAATATTACTCTATATTAATTTATATAAATGAAAGTGTTTTTTTAGAAGTTTGACCAAAAAAGTGAAAAAAGGATTTTTAGAATATGTCAAGCAATTAAATAGCATGAAAAAGAGCACTAGACGAAGTGCTAGCCTTGTCAATATATCTAAATAAATAAATAAAATAAAATAAAATAAAAAATATACAATTTATTTAGTAGTATTATAATTCAACTTTATAGCATAACTAATGCACTTGACGATAAATAAAATCAATGAAAGAAAACGAAACAAATGCTTAAATGTTTATGGCATTTTTTTTTTGACATTAAATGAATGCATAACTAATTGGGGTTTGGTGTTGTGTTAACTCTTCTGTTTGTCAATGCTGCTTTGTAACTTGTTAACTCAAATAGTCAAATTTTCTCTAGAAACTTGAACGTTATTTAAAAGTATATTATTATACTATAAGTCAAGTGAGTTTTTCATTTAAAAGTATAATTTGTTCCTCGATCCATTCATAATTTGATCTATTTCCATTTAACTCACTTTTTCGTTGGAGTTTCAAATTATGAATGGATTGAGGAACAAATTATTATACTCTCTGTTCCTAACTAATCCAAATTTTTAGGTTTTTCACATATATTAAGAAAGTATATTAAAAATTGATTATAAATACATCATTTTTTATGATTTATAATTTTCTATAATTTTTAAGCAATAATATGCAATTTTTTTTTTTGAACTTAACAATTCATCATCAATAAAAATGCATAGAAAACTTAAAAAATCTATTTTTTTTTGAAACAATTTTTTTCTAAAACTTGGATTAATTAGGAACTCAACAAAAAAGAACTCAACTGTCATTTAAAGAAGTGAGGTTTTTAGGTTTGAAAAATGAGACAGCAGCTTGAGACCTCTTTTGCTTTGTATAATCTATATTTATGTGCGACGCTGTTTTAGTGTTTCATGGCTTATCTCCAGTCGATAAAAGACTCGCAAAACCTTGTGAGAGACTTCGCTCGATTGCACAAGGGGACTTGGACGAACATCTTGGACTGTTGTTGGCTTTGATTCGTTTCAAGTTTGGCCAAGAAGAAGAGTTTTGGGTTCCTGATACTTCTTCATCTTCTTCTTCTTCGTCGTCGTCGTTGTTAGATGTTTTTCTCTTTAAACCTGGAATGTTTCTTAAACCCATGTGGGGTCGACGATAATCTTTATGATGCTCATCTAACACCAAAAGAAGAAGAAGATAATAAGACTATGTCAGGAAATTTCAAAATCTCAAGATTATAAAAACCCCACACACCTTCTTCATAGAGGCATGATTCAGATTCTGCGTCACCACAATTGCAGAACAAGCTAGTGTCCTTATTTGGTCCTAAAATACTGCGAATCAACAACAACAGGATTAACTCACATTGTTTAATGTGTAGAGTAAAAGGTGTTGAGGACAAAAAGCTTTTTGTTCAAACCTATACATATGCTCGACAAAGTCATCTATTAGGACAGGCCATGCACCTGAGTGAAACAAATACCATAAGATGAATCAAACACAAACAAATATATACACACCTGTTGTGAGAATTCTAACAATTTGTACCTTCAGAGTCATATCCTTCTAGATTCTCATGTACACAACGACTAAACGCCAAGACTTGTTGCCAAGTATCTTCTGAAATATTGTGCCGTTGATTTTTCTACAAGTTACAATCATCATCTTGTTAGATATACAAACACAAAGAGCCATGTGGTGAAAACGCTTATAGTTACGAATAACATTAAGAAAGTACCTCGATAAAGTCACACCAGCGTCTAAGTAACCTAAATCTTCCAGCCAAAACCAGTTTCCATGCGGTGATAGCTCTACTTATAGCTGGAATGACATTCAAACAAGTTTAAGTATCATCTCCGTTGGCTATTGCACCCAAAGCAATTATTGAAACGGACTAAAGCTCTTACTTATATTCTTTTGTCCGTTCTCGCGGCACATAAAGAAAACAAAATCATAGAAGCAGGTAAACTCGGAAAAGTCCACCTACAAAGAGTACATATCAAAGGTCAGATCGCAATCCAGCTTGTCAAGAAACGAATTAAGCCGAAATTTAAGGAACCGAGAGACAAAACAACTTGCCAATAAGTCTAGCCGTGACATCAACTTGAACAATTCATCAAAAATGGAGTTTCTGCCGAAGAATGCAACGGTAAACAAGCGAACGAATTAGCTCAAAAGCACTAATCTTTGCTTCAAAAGATAACCCTGAAGATATTGAATTGGATACTCAAGCCCATACCTTGCTTGAAACTTATTCTCTACTAGATATAAGAGCTGAGTTAATGCTTCTCTAGAAGAATTAGTTCTTGGTGATTCCTCGCCATCGTCGGGTTTACTATAATCACACAATTGTTGACCTGATCGAATGTCTGATCAAATACCAACAGAATAAACCCAATTAGTCACTCCTCATCAACTTACAATATCCAAAAGCAAAAACTCTATCTTGATAAAACCCTAGTTAAGTAACAAACCATACAACTCAAAATGATTCAACTTTTTTACACAGCAATGTTAGATAACTTAAACAATACTATGTGGGTAATTACAAAATCAATCCTTTATACACAAGAACATCTGATAATCATATATATGATGAATCAAGAGAAGCTAACAAAACCCAAATTCATAGATAAGAATTAACAGAGCGAAGAAGAAGAACAATAAAGTTTTAAGATTTTACCACAAAATCTGTGATAAATCTCGAATATATCGAATCGACCCGAAACTTGCGAAGAATCCATGAATTTGTCTCAAGCTCGAAGCTTTCGATCGAAGCTCGAGCGGAATCGAACGCACAAATTGGATCAGGAAACGTACAAACAAATCCAAACCAAGAAATCGAAGCTGGCAAATCTCAAAAGGAAAGAGTTCACAAAATTTATTGAAAAATGGAAATCTTTTGTTTATTTCACTTGAGTTTATGGCAAAATTAGAATAGAGAGGCTCTCCCTGAACAAACACTTCTGACTGAATCAGAGACCCAAACTCAAGGCCCATTACAACTCAAATCCATGTAAATATTAATTAATGAACGAGATATTCTTTTTAATCGAAGATAGATACCATTTTTGTACAAGTCCACGAAGCCTGAGCATTCGTTTTTTCTTCCATAAAATACCACTAATTTGCTAATTTTTACAACTTTATTTTTTATTTCAAAGAAATGCTGATTAATTCTGCAAAATCAAAAATAGTAGACAATTTTATTCGTTTAATTATATTAAATTGTCCAAACATGTAATTATTTCAACGAGAACATTAATAGATCATATTACGTAAATATTATTACGTAATCAAACTTAAACTTTTATAAAAAAAACAAATAATATGAATTAATTAGAACGTTTGATGGACCTTTTAGTATGGTTAAATTTTTGTTATATTAAATAATTTGTAGTAAGAAATATATCATTTTATCAACTTCTTTCGCATCCATAATATTCCATTTAAATAGAAAATATTCAATTCTTCAAATTTTATATTACACAATATATTGACATCATGAAATATAATTCATGTATCCATCTCACTCTCGAAGTGTTATATTATACGTTAGAATAAATTAAAATATACAAAATTTGTAATTGTTTAAACAGAACACATGAATATAATAAAAATTTGTAACCACGGGTCGGAAGGGAAAACTCCGTTCCAAAGTGAATCACATTAATATACAAAATAATTACAAATTATTATAAAAAAAATTCAACCATCCATTATAGATTGTGATTTTTTGTTTAGACAACTTTATTCATAAACCAAAAATTTTAAAAAAAAAACTAATAACTCAAGCAAGAACTTGATTGAATACTGATTTATAATATTAGAAATGTTTAGAAAATATACCATTAACACTACTTAACTTTTATAACAAATCCCCTATATATTATTTGGGGAGTACATTTATAAATAAACATTAAAAAGTATAAATATTTACATCACATTGCCATTACATCAGAGAACAAATTTTAATTTCTCATTAAGGGTATTTTAATCATTAGTTATTATGTGATAATTTAATTAAATCATGGCCATCGATTTTTTTTCCACTAATCATGGTCATCGGATGTGTTAATATTCCAAAAAGTATTTTATATTATTCCAAAAAAATCGGATAAAAATATTTTTATCATGGCCATCGAACGATTTTTTATTTTATTTTTTAGTTTTGTAATATTCACTACACAATCAAAACAAATTTATTGGAGATAAAAATAAAAATACAACATAAATCAGATGCCATAAATTTAAAAGATTCAACGTATTTAAAATTTCAAATCTAAGCAATAATATTTATGTTGGTATAAAGATATTCCGAGATCTTCTCATTTACCTAACTTAACAAATTAAATACATTGCCAAAAACATATATAATATACATTCAATCCGAGATTTTTTTCTTTTTTCCATCCTAATATTTTCTAAATCTGAGATTTTATTTCCTTTAATATTTTGGTAAGCATGAAATTAAGAGTAACTGTACTAAATAATAATAATAATATATAATAATTCTTTTAAATAAAAATTAAAGATTGCGGATTAGTAAAACTATAAATATTATAAATTCGTTGGCATTAATCACGATTTACTGAAATAAATCTTTAATAAAAAATAAACAATACATATATATATATAGATATAATACAAAAAATAATCTCATAAATATCTCATTGATATATAATAGATTTGATTTTGCTTGATCTCCAATATTTTTATCTTTTTTTTTTTTAAATATGTTTTAGATTTTTTTTCGTTTTAAAGATTATACAATAGCCGACCAAAAAATAAAGCCGCACAAAAAAAATATACAGTAAATTTCCAAAAAATGAATATATCCTTAATTAGATTTGCACAACCATAATTTCGTTCATGCATATGGGTATCATTTATTTGTTTAGATTTTATTTGGTCAAACTTAAACTTCTCGAGTACTCTTCATTTATTTATATTAAACTAATTAAATAATAAATGCAAAAAATTCGGTAACCATAATCCTTATGGGATACAACATTTTGGAAGTTAAAAGATATGATATTAATAACTATCCATTTTTTTTGTTATTATTCTAAAAACTATTTCTTAATATTCCAAAGGTTTGGAATTCTCTTATTTTAATTAAATAATAATTGTAAAAAATTCGGTAACCATAAACCTTATGTGATACGAGATTTTGGAAGTTAGAAGATATGATATTGATAAGTATCCAAATTTTTTTTCATTATTCCAAAAACTATTTCTTATTATTCCAAAAATTGGAATTCCTTTATTTTAATTAAATAATAAGGGAAAAAAATTCGGTAACCATAATCCTTATGGGATATGAGATTTTGGAAGTTAGAAGATATGATATTGATAACTATCCAAAAAATTCGGTGATATTTTGTTTATTTAATCCTATATATATATTACTTTTCTTTATATCTCACCTCATCAAACTAAAAACCTTTTTTCCACTTCATATCGCAACCCAAAAAATAATGTCCATCTCGGAACAGGAGCATCTTTGGAAATGGTTTTATCTGATGATTCTGTAAGTTTTGATATAAGTTTTAATTTATTTAATATAATGTAACATTTATAATATTATGTTTCAGGGTAACAAAATTCAAGCAGGGATAAAAAAAAAAGCATATCACAAAATTTCAGAAATTTGTGAAAAAATGAGACTGGATGATTATCGAGGGATTTAATGTTACTAAGGTGAGTGAAATGTTTAGATCAACAAATCATCAGTACAGAATAAATTTTCTGTACACAACTACATGTCTCCCTCACCATCTATTTCAGATGAGATTTGGCTTGATTTGGTTGATTTTAAACAAATCAAGAATGGTGAATTAGATCAAAAAAAAATTGGTTGGTGAGTCCTGTAAGATTTATTTTATTCTATTACTTTAAACGAATTTTATATATATATATTATGGTATTGATTTTAATTTTTTTTTGTTACACAGATGTGTTTGGTCAACTGGTGAATGTTGGAGAAATCAATACCATAGATGTTCAAAGCAAGGCTACGAAGAAAATTGATTTTGAGCTTCGAGATTCTGAGTAAGTGTTTATTAGTTTTAATAAAAGGTAAACATTTTTATATTAATTTTTTATAAAAAAATCTTAAATGATTTATTTTATATTATATTTTATGATTCCATAAATAATTAAGTTTTTTAATTAGTTATTAAACATGTTTGTTTACGATGATTCTGTTTCTACTAAACGGGTTGATGTAAATAATTAAGTTTAATCTTTTAGTCATTATTCCATTGTCTTCAGAACAGACAAAGGGAGATCCGACAAACCTTTGCTAACAGTTTTGAAAGTGATCCTGTGGGGTTGGAGCAGAGTGTTGAAGAATTGGTTGGTCATTTGGTGGAGAATGATAGCTTTCAAGTGGTTTCTATATCTGGGATGGGCGGTATTGGTAAAACCACTTTGGCCCGACAAGTCTTTCAACATGACTCTGTCCGACGTCGTTTTGATGGATTTGCATGGGTCTGTGTGTCGCAGCAGTTTACACAGAAGCATGTTTGGAAAACGATCTTGCAAGAACTTCTGCCAAAAGATGGTGAGATTAAAGAGATGGACGATTCTACACTCCAGGGTAAACTCTTTCAATTGTTGGAGACCGCTAGATATTTGGTTGTCCTTGATGATTTATGGAAAGAAGAAGATTGGGATCGAATAAATGCGGTGTTTCCGCGGAAAAGTGGTGAGTTCTTATGGTACATACATGAAGCACTTTTCTTTTTTAATTTCACAAGTGATTGTTAAAAGAGATATAGTAAGACTCACATATTGGTCATAAATTCCTTTTCTTCACTAACATGAAAACATAAATATTATGCAGGTTGTAAGTTGTTACTTACTTCTCGGAATGAAGGTGTTGGGTTACATGCAGATCCAACGTGTTTTGCCTTTAGAGCAAGAACCTTTACTCCCGAAGAAAGTTGGAAGTTATGTGAGAGGATATCATTCCCCAGGAGAGAAGAAATTGGTACACTTTCAGATATAGAATGAAGACCAAGAATCTTGTGAATTTTATTTTGAAACGCATTACTTTGTGATGTTGTGCAGAATTAAAGGTTTATGAAGAAATGGAAGCCATGGGAAAGGAAATGGTCACGTATTGTGGAGGACTACCGTTAGCTGTTAAAGTGCTGGGAGGCTTGTTAGCTAAGAAACGTACAGTTCTCGAGTGGAAAAGAGTATATGAAAATATTGGACCTCAGATCGTAGGAAAATCTGGCGTACATGACAACAATCTCAATTCGGTCGACCGAATATTGTCTCTTAGCTATGAAGATTTGCCAATGCATTTAAAGCATTGCTTCCTCTACCTAGCCCATTACCCCGAAGATTGCAAGATATGGAAGGAGGAATTGTTCACTTACTGGGCTGCAGAAGGAATAATAACATCATTTTACAATGGATCAACCATCCGAGATAGTGGAGAAGACTACCTACAAGAGCTAATAATGAGAAATATGGTTATATCAGAAAAAGGCTATTCGAATTGGAGATTTGAATCTTGTCAAATGCATGACATGATGAGAGAAGTATGTTTATCAAAAGCCAAAGAAGAGAACTTCCTACAAATTATCAAAGTTCCTTCTTCCACCTCTACCATCAATACTCAATCTCCTAGAGGATCTCGCAGACTCGCCGTACATAGTGGTAATGCACTTCATACGCTGGTACATAGAAACAATCAAAAACTGAGATCTCTTAGGGTTTTGGGACTCGAGGAAGACTTTTGGATACAATCAGCTCGAGGCTTCCGAAGTTTACCATTGCTCAGGGTGTTAAATCTTTCTTGGGTAAAGTTTGAAGGAGGGAAGTTACCTTCCAGCATTGGAGAGCTCATCCACTTGAGATTCTTGAGCTTAGAAGATGCTGGGGTATCTCATCTACCTTCTTCTATGCGGAATTTAAAGCTTCTGCTCTATTTGAACTTACGTGTTAAAGGTCAAGTTCATGTTCCAAATGTTTTGAAAGAGATGCTAGAGTTGAGGTACCTTTACCTACCTTTTTTGCATTATAAATCAAAGTTGGAATTGGGTGATCTAGTGAACTTGGAGCACTTGTGGTTTTTCTCAACATATCACAGTAGTGTGACGGACCTCCGCCGTATGACAAAGCTCAGGTTTCTCTCTGTATTTTTGAGTGAACCGTGTACTTTTGAAACTCTATCGTCAACTCTCAGTGAATTGAGAAACCTCACGACGATTGATGTTTTTGATACTAGCACAGTAAGTGTGGCTGATTTTGTTCTGGATTGTATTCATCTAAAGGATTTAACGTTGTCGGTGCTTATGCCAAGGTTTCCTGATCAACATCGATTCCCTCCCCACCTTGCTTTCATATGTCTATTTGAATGCGGCATGGAGGAAGATCCAATGCCGTTTCTAGAAAAGTTGCGTCATTTGAAGTCGGTTGAATTATATGATGCTTTCGTTGGGAGGATAATGGTGTGCTCAAAAGGCGGATTTCCTCAATTATGTGATCTAGATATATCCAAAGAAAGGGAGTTGGAAGAATGGATAGTAGAAGAAGGGTCGATGCCATGTCTTCGTATTTTGACTATACATGATTGCAAAAAGCTGAAAGCACTTCCTGATGGACTCAAGTACATAACATCCTTAAAGAAACTAAAGATAGCAGGAATGAAGAGGGAATGGAAGGAGAAATTGGTACCAGGTGGAGTAGATTACTACAAAGTCCAACACATTCCCAATGTTCAATTTATCAAATGTGACGAAGAATAAGGAGAATAACCAACCAGTCGCAGGTAAAAACAAATTGGTATAATGTCGGTTTTGCATCCTATTTGGATTCGTGTGAAAGTCATGTGGACAGTCTCAACTATTATACATTGTTCTAACATCGATCATCTCTGAAATAGAATGCAGGAAATAACAAGAAGCTAGCCAAATTCTCAAGGTGAGTAGCCATTCGGCTCTCGCAAATAGGCCTAAGAAGAAAAGATGCTATCAGAAAGGGCTCTTTCCAAGAAGTTATGCTCTTTAGGATTTGTCTACTGTCTTCCACAAGAAGTTCTGCTTTTGTACAGTTTGTATTGGGAGAGATAGAGGCTGCTTCATATTCATCTGCTGATCAAGTTTTAAGTTTTTGCGAAGAATCTTTGGAATTGGTAATGAAGAATAAGATTTTGAAATAATACCATTCTTGCTTTTATTTCCGCTTGGATAAGTTTTGGAGCTCTCGCTTTGAATGCATTGTTTTTTTTCCGATGTGGATTAATGGAATATGATTTGGGAACTTTTTCGCAAAATGGAGAGAGGAGGAACCATGGTTTAATCATTGTATAATTTGAATATGTTTTGTCCAAAAATGCATGACACCATTATTTACTTAAATGTTAGAAAGATTGTGTTTTGTTTTTCATTTGTGATTTAACACAGTTAGCTTTTGAAATTGGATTTTTTTCGTTAATGCCCCAAATACTGTCAACTTTTCTTAAACAATTAGAAGGCTGAGTTTTGTTTGTGGCAGTTTCGCCACCTTTTTCTAAGTGTATGTACAATGAGAGTAATAATCTCATCTTAGAAACTTCTGGCAAAACATATTTCTCTCAGGGGAACAAAAACACAGACAAGTTGAATAAGATCCCGTTCAAACTTTATGGGTTTGTAACAAGTTTATTGAAGGCAGCATGAACTCTCTCTCTTCTGTAAACATTCTGTGGTTTTCGTAGAAATCTAATATATCCATTGCAATATTCTTCATCTGCCAATGTTTCAACATACCAATGAATGAGTAAACAATACCTGATATCGAAAATATGACCAAAATGCGCAGATGAGAGCATTCCGCGTTCTTGTAACAAGAGAGCTCTTATTACAATGTAAGCGAAATTTAAGCGAAATTTAGAAGAACGAGAACAATGTAAGCGAAATTTGCGATGACGAAACTTACTATGTTCACGTCGACAGAAAGCTCTTCAAACCATGTCCTTATGTCTTTCTCTTTGTGTACAGACGCAATGTAAATTGCAAGCAAGTGTGATGAGAAAAAGCGGATGTATAAGGATGAGATCCATTCTGAAAGTGTCGTTGACAAGACCCCTATAGTTTCCACATAAAACTTAAGCATCAAGAGAACATTTACTTTTTGCTTGCAAATCAAAACCTATTTAACTCTGTTCCAATTTAAGATTAGTCAGATGCTGGTAACTGTTCTACAATTGACTTCTTGATTACAACACTTCATCCCCAAGCTTAATAACGGTCAAAAGTTTTGGAACAACAAGATAGAAGTTCAATGCTTCCAAGATCTTCATCTCCATTTCCAGAATATCTTTAATCTCGTAGCTAAACTTTTCATCAGCATCTACAGCGAGTGAATCATCCAATTTCATCAGAAATCAGACAAACGTTGAGCAAATTTCCAATCAAGAAAGTTTTGAAGCAGGAAAACAAATAAACAATTACACAATTTTTTTTAATGTAGAAGACAAGAATTTTGGCATGCACCACACTCTCTTCTGCTTTACAAGCCAAATACAAGCAGGTAGGAGCAACAAGCCGAGGCTCGTATTCTGTCAAACACAGTACCCATAAAAATCAATAACGGAGCCTCGGTGCAATCAATCATCAGAAATTAAGAGCAACCATACCTTGTGTAAACGCAACGCATATAGGTTACCGCAGTTGCAACAACTCTGAATCATAAGCACTAAATCAGTCAGCATTCATTGTTCAAAGGGTGGTTACACATTTCATATATTTTAAGGCTAACATTGGTTATAACATCGAAAAACTTTTTCTTTGTCTAATCTTAATGTGTTGTGCCAGTTTCGATATATCTGAAAACAAACAAGAAAGGACCCAATGAATGTGAACTGATAATCCATAAAGCAAAACTGAAACTAATGAAAAACTAGCCAAAGAATGAAGACTGATCAATACTAGATTATTGTTCCATTTATTTGAGAATGCAATTAAAAACAAGCTTAATTCCAATTAAAACCTCAAAATCTGAACAAAAATTAATAGAATATGTGGAAATTAACAAGACAATAAAGGGTAAAATAATACATACAATTAGGCATATGAAGCTTAATTAGTCTGAAATCTTCAACAGAGATTCCTCTCTGTGCATCAAGAGGATGAATAACATTAACCTCTTCAGGGTCCTTAAGCTCTTTGCTGTGCGAAGAAACCCAGAAAAAAAAACACAAGGAATCAGGAACAGCAGAAATTGAATTAGATGATCAGAAGATTTGTGAGAATTGATTTGGAAACTTGACTTAAACTTACTAGTGCGTCGAAGTCCAGAAATTTGAAGCCATAGTTTCTTTGATCCTTCTTTTCTTTTTTGGTCGGCAAATCCTTCAAACTTCAAATTACCAAAGATGTCTTTCCTTTTTGTTCCCGTCTGTTTATCTTATGCTCGAAAATGAGCACAAGTCTACGGTAAAACCAAGCATTACAAAATATAAATTTTATTTTAAACCTAAATAATTTTATCTGACCCAAAACAAAAAATTTAACTCAATTTTCTTAAACTATTTATTTACTGATAGATACCAAAACATTAAAAAGTTATAAAAATTTCTTATAAAAATCCCAAGGCTTTCTCATCTTCATCAATTTGACCATTATTTTCACATTTTTGAATCAAAGAAAGGTTTTGGTTTAAATTAGAAATTAATAATAAAAAATATGTGAAACAGACCTATACTTTGGCTTGTAAAAAGATGGAAACTGATTATTCATATATCAATAAAAGATTTATGTTTGGTAAAATTAACAACAAAGTTACATGTCTGCCACAATAGCTAAGATGGGCAAATTGAGAATATCTCTAATCTTTTTCTTCTGCGAGATAAATCTTGGTGATTGAGGCGATTCACAGCTCCTATGGCTTCAAAGCCAATTTGCTGAATGCAGAATTCACTCTTTCCTCAGTGATTGTTTTGTAATTCTCATAGAAGTCCATAATCTCCATGGCAATGTTCTTTACCTGCAACCCATTGTCCCATGTTTAACAGTAGAGCTTTCAACAGTCACTAAAGAATACCGAAAACCATGCAAAAGATCATAGCTTTTCGCTTAACTTATACATGAATAAATTGAAAAGTTGGATCATGTTTGTAGGGAAGAATGACTGACCACGTTCATGTCCTCATGAAGATCTTCAAACCATGCAGTGATATCTTTCTCTCTAGGGACACTTGCTATGTATATCCACGCTAGCGCTATGCGATAGGGAGGGAGTGATATAAGATTGGAATCACACCAACTTAAGATCACCCAATGATCAAGAGATTCCAAGCTTATGACACGCGAAAGTGGAACGAATGTAGTGATGAAGGTGGAGGTGATTGACTCGCTCAATCTATGGACGAATGAAGGATGTTGAATCACTCAACAAGCTTGATCCGCAGGCCTCAATAGGACTTAATGAATCACTCAATAAGAACGAGAGAGATGAACAACACAAAGTATACTCAAACTTTGTAAAGAAAATTATTTGTATTAACTTGATGATTGAGGGTGTTTACTAATGAGGACGAGCTGAGCTTATATAGGCTCGTGAATAAGGCTGTCCTAACGTTCTAAAAGCTGAAGCAAAGGAAACAAATCGCAAAAATAAAAGAAAATAGAGCTGTTGCACTTAATTGGCGAAATCTGTCCAAATGAGACAAGTTGTGAGGTGTCTTGAGTCTTGACAGCTTGGGTGTGAAGGGGTGGTGCCTAGGGACGTCCAGGTGCATTGAATCAGCCTTAAAAGCGTGCCTAGACAGTTGGGAAAAGATCCCTTGTGAATTGAATTCACATGGTTCCGAATAAGACAACTCGGGTCTCGCACAAGACAACTCGTGTCTCGCACAAAGTAACTCGGGACTTGAGATGTTCCAAGTGATACTCTACGTTTTGGCTGAGGTAGGGGTGTGTTGGAGAGTCTCTGGTTGGTGTAGAGTGTCTTCAGGTCGCCAGGCATGTGATTGAAGACTCCCAATTCCGCAAGAGTCCATATAAGGCAAGTCTAGAGTGTTCCAGTTTAGAAATTGAATAACATTTTCATCTGATCTCGGTTTAGTGTGAATCCAGTTTCCTGAGCTTCTATGATGAATCAAGAATACATACCAAGTCGTTTTGTAACTTAATTCCTTCGGGTTCGATCGCAATTCTTCAAATAGTGCACGTAGGTCCAAACATGATAAATTTGGGTTCACCTGACTTGTACACTTAATATCTCCTTCATGCGATCTGATAATTGGTTGATTCCACTTCGAGGCGAGTTCTAGCTGAGCTAAGAATGTATTCCAAGTGGTGGTTGATCTGGAACAGTTAGCCTTGGTCTCTTGTGCACCAACAAGTTGCTGCCTCGTTAAAATCTTACCGGGAAAACCCATTGGGATAAAACCACAGTGAAAGAAAAAGAGTACAGTCCTTGAAGATGTCTTTATCCACCTCATCATGGCCTGAAGAACTCCAATATTGGTTCTTGGTTCGAGCTCCTTCTTTAGTTGAGATTGGTTTGATATTTTTAGTGTTGGTTTGCTCTCCTCGGCCTCCTCGGCTTGTCTTTGCTCCATGTGATCTCTCCCATGGTTGGTGCTAGGCTTGATGACCGCATCATGGTGTACAAGAATGAGGTCCATCTTATCAGTATAGTCAACAATTCCCCTGAAACACGAAAAAAGCTCGGTTCTTTAAGTTACTTTTACAAAGGTCAAGGAGAGATCTTATATTGAAGTGTTGGAACTAGGAATTAATTTCTAAGCAAAGTTTCTCAGATAGAAGGACTTTACCATGTAATATGGTTCATCTTTACGTCGTTTATTGCAGCGTCTTGCACAAACCTGAGAAATAAAAAAAAATGAGTTCTTGAAATGAGTGTTGATTTTCTATATACAATGACTTCAATTCCAAGATGGGCAATATAAAAGTTGTCCAAAAATTTCACTGAACATAATGAAAGAAACCAAGAACAATACATATTAAATGGGAATACTGCAAGTTTTTACATGTATTGATATCCTTTACACTTCAGTCATTTCCTTCATGTTTTAGTTTTCTATTTCAAGTTGGTTTTGGTAGAACTTTAAAGCTATATAGAAAGGCTAACACCCCCTTGTCATTCTTGAATTTAATAAACTTTCTAATCAAACTTTTGCTTGTTTGATAATTTGTGGAGTGTCTCCAAATTACCAAAGCCTTATCTGTATCACGGACCCCCTCATAATTATATGGTGCTAATCGACCCACCCTTCGCCCCCTTGACCGAAGAGTCTAGCCCTCCACCCCTAGTCGGGTTATTCTCTTCCCACGCTTGGCCTAATTGTCCTTTGATCCTTAACCCCAAGGATCATATTAAATACACTCTCAAGTTATCTTTTTTTTTGTTGTTGTAATTTATTGTAGGTACTCTCCTTTGTAACCCAAAATTCAATACAGTGAATGAAATACTCTTATATTCAAAGGAAGATTGTTTATAGAGGGTCATTTCTATCTACAAAAGAAAAACTCAAGAAAGAAAACCAATGAGCTTCTTCGCAAAAACTCATTGCCTTTAACCATCAATGGCTAGCCCACTCTCTCCACAAAATCCTTGTCTTTCTCTCTCATGTACTCCCTTCATTTAAAGGCAGGACATGCCCTAAGGTGAGGCCGGGGCGAGCCTCCCACGTTGTACCCACTTTTGTCTCTTGTGTCCACATCACTGTCCTTTCCTTGAGGCTCATTCTCTGCAACTTTCTGTTCCAAACCCAACGCCTTTTGCATTAATGAGACCTTGTTTATTTTTCCTTACTTTTGAAATAAACCTTAAAGCCTTAACATTATCGACTTCAAGTTCACTCGTTTGGAGATGGAACCTATCAATACTCCCCCCTTTATGAAGAGTTTGCTTCTAAGCTCCATCGTAAGAAGCTTGTTTCCAATAGAATTTGTTGACCATCGTCTTAATCTTAAGAAGTATCATGAAGTGGAATAATACTACGGGAGTGGATTAGTCCAAAATCGTTGTTCTAGGTTAATGGATACAAACATTGAGGATAATTAGAGATTCCCCAACACCCTTTGGTTCGTTTGTATAATCATTGTTTACCGCTTTATTTTATTACTTGCTTTTGTTTGCTTTCGTTTATGCATTGCTTAGTTATTAGGATCATTCAAAACAACCAATTCTTATTTCGCTTAGATTAGGTTTGAACTCATAGATCTCTGGGTAAGGTTCTAGTTTCATGTGGATCGATCCCAAACTAACTACAAGCGACTCCATCATGCACTTGCGGTTATTATCGGGTAAACTCTCGAGAGTACACTCTATTACTTCTCGGGTGAAACTCAAGGGACAGAAAAACACCCCATCAAGTTTCTAGCGCCGTTGCCGGGAAACTAAGCAACAACAATAGAGATTTGTTTCAACCTTAGATTAAGTTTTTTAAAATTTTTGTTTACTAACTTTCTTACTTGTTTTTCTCTTCTGATTTTTCAGTTGTATGAACTTGCGAAGTCGAGGCAAAGAGCATTTGATCGAACAAGTTCAAGACATCCGTCGAATAGAGAAGCAGAATACACAAGCGGAGAAACAAAGACAAAGGCGTAAGAAGATGGAACAACTCAGAAATCATGAAGAAAGAGGAAACCCATAACTTGGTGACGCTCTGGTGAACCCAAGAAACGTTGGACAAGAAGCTGGAAGGCAACCTGTATCCTTGCATCCACAATAAGCTAACCGAGTAATCGGTACTTTCGATTAACTAAACATTCATGGACATTGAACCGGTATTCGCCCACCACCTGTAGCGAATAACAACTTTGAGATCAAGGCGAGTCTCATTTATATGGTGCAAAGCAGTCGGTTTAATGGTCTACCAATTGAAGACCCTCTTGATCACCTGAATCAATTCGACATCCTATGCAGGACAGTCAAGATCAAAAGAATATGTGAATATGCCCTGAAGTTTCGTCTTTTCCCATTCTCACTTGGGGATAAGGCGCACCAATGGGAGAGGAATCTTTCGTCAAAATCTATTACATCATGGGCCAGTGCAAGAAAATGTTCTTAGAAAAGTTCTTCTGAACATCCAGGACAACTCGTTTGAGGAACGAGATCTCGAGTTTTGTGCAGAAAGGAAATGAAAGTTTCAGCGAGACGTGGGAAAGGTTTAAAAGATACACCTCGCAACCCACACCATAGATTCAACGATGAGTCTTTGCTAAGCACTCTCTATCATGGTGTACTTCCTAAATATTGAATGCTTCTTGATACCGCAAACAACGGTAATTTGATTGGACAAAATGCAACTCATGGAATGACTCTAGTGGAGAATCTCGCTCAAAGTGATGGTAATTACAGAGATGAGTATGATATAACAAATAGGCATGGTGATGATCGTCATGATGAAACCAAGCGTGAGATCAAGGCTCTTAATGAGAAGTTATACAAGGTGTTGCAGTCCACTCAAAGATTGGTGAACTTTGGTGGAGAGTTTGACAACCGACATGGATATCAAGACATGGGTGATGGTGTTTGTGATGAAGATCAACTCGAAGTGAATTACGTCGGAGGACAAGAAGGTTATAAGCAAGGAGCCTTCAACCCAAATTTCAACGATCCAAACTTATCCTACAAAATCACAAATATCGAGAACCCTCATGACCAAACTTATCTCCCACCAAAACTTCAAGGTTTAGGGCCACATCTAGGTATTTACAGACCTCCACATCAGTACACGCAAGGAAACTTCCTCTGAGAGATCTTTATATCAACAACCGACCCTTCTACAACAACCAAGGTACATATCAACCTCAAGGAATGAGAGAATATTCTGCTCAACCCCAGAAAGAAGACGAAACAATAGGCCTACTTTGTCAGATTTTAGAAGTGCAAGGAAAGAACATCGTTGAGTTTAACAATAGGGTGAAGGAGATCCACACTAAAGTAGATGGAATGTATAATGATTTGAATGCCAAGTTTGAGAGCCTTACCTTACTGGTTCGCGGGTTGGATAATCAAGTCGTCCAAGAAGCTTCTTCTTCTCAACGTCCTCATGTGTACTTCCAGGCAAACCTGAGCCGAATCCAAAGGATTATGTGCATTCTATCACACTCCGAAGAATAAGAAGAAAAATAAACAAATGTTGAGTTTTAAAAGAAACATCAATCCGTGCAGTAGTACGGGACATATTCTAGTTTCAATTGAAAGAAGAAGAAACAAATTAAAAAGCATTGCATGGATCTCACTCACTTACGATCTAATTTCAATTGAAGGAGAAGAAACAAAATTAAAAACCATTGCATGGATCTCACTCACTTGCAATCTAAATTTACTTTAGTGGAGTTATTAGTTGCATAGGTAGGTAGATAGATCTATTTCAAGCCATACCGACCGATATTGTTTTTACATATAACCAACCAAAAGAAAATCTCTAATTATCAGCTATTGAATATAAATATATAATATGTAGCCGTTGGGCCTTTTTTTTCTTTTTTAAAATTGAAAAAGAGTATAGGATGATATTGTTAATCTTGGGGATTTCATTTTGTACTGAAAATATATTGAGAGGAAAGTTAAGAAATATTCTTATAGTCGTGTTAATCCTAGGATAAAAAATAACTGTAATTGTGTTTAAAGAAATACAATGAACAAAGTTTGAGGATATATATACGATGTTAAACCTCGTTTAAAGTTGTTATGTCGTGTGTCTTTTATGCACTGAAAAGCATGTGGTAGAAAAAGCCGAAAAATATCAAAAAATACTTTTAATGATCTCATTCACTTATGCATGTTTATTAACATACATAGGAGCTTTCAGTCTAAATTAAATTTTACAAAATTATTCCTTGCATAGGCCGGTCGATATATCTATGGCTAGCCTATACATATCTTGGTTTTATTTACCAAAAAAAAAAAAATCTATAATTATTAGCTAGTTGTTATAATATATGGCGTTTGATTGCTGATTTCCAGTAAGTTCTTAATTGTAGATATGCCTTTTGAGTTCAGTTTGGCATCATCTTTTTGAGAGAAGATGTAGTAGTTGATGAAGACTGTGTCTCGCTCTGAATAGCAATCTCGACGAATTGGGTTGTGACTTGTTCCCACTTAGTGATTGTCTGCTTAATCTGTGTGTGTTGTGCTGGTGTGCATGTCAAAGACCCTCCTTTCTTGCCTTTATTCTGACTCACAATTTGACTGTGGATGGTTTGTAACTCTTGGAGAGTCTTCATCACTTGTTCTTGGTAATTTTCCATGGACTTCTTCACCTGTCAACATAGCACAAGAAAAAGAAATATTTTACGTACATGGATTATGCTGTTGTGAATCCATTTGATAAGGACAATGTCTTGTTCCGTACCTCTGCTGATTTGTTTCCAATTCTTGACCGTATAAAGGCCATGGCACCAGATAGTTTCCCAGCAGCAGATTTAATCCTAGAAAATAAGCCTTTTCTTTGTCTGGGGGGAGCAATCATTGTACCCTTTAGTTGCACGAAGAAGGCCTTGAATTCTTCCTTTGGAGGACACTGCTTTTCGAGGTTCATTATGAATGTCGAGATTTCTTTGGAAGTCTCGGCCTCGACTTGTTGCACAGTTACACTGCTGCTCTGACTAGCTGCGACATTTCCACTAACGGAGCTTCCACCGGTAGTATCCATAGAGGAAGTTCCACTTCCACTTGCCGCAGAAGAGCTTGAACCAGATGGGCTGCTGGATGGACTTCCACTAGGACTGCCCAAGTAAGAGCTTGAACCTGTAGTGTCTTTAAAAGAGCCTTTACTGTTTAAGCTAGAGCTTCCACTGCCAGAGCTTTTGCTGTTGCCGCTTGAAGTTTCAGTTGTTGAAGCTTCACTAGAAGAAGAAGAAGAATTTGTTGTGCTCATTACCATTGTGTTTGTTATTCGAGTAATAATCGTTTCCCATTGTAAGATCCCTTCTTTGATTTCTTTTTATTGTTCTGCTGTTAGCTTCATTGTTTCTTCGCTCTCCTCTTTTTTGCGGCCTCCCAAAATCTTAGCCGCAACAGATCTCATAGACCTAAAGTTATTAACGGCTTCCATTTTTTCTTCTTGAATTTTCCCTTTTATCTGTTATACATATATATGCATAATAATGAAGTAAATTAAATGGTTCATATATTAACCATAAATCAATCTTCACCTTGAAGAAAAACTTACCTTTCCAATAGCAAAAGAAGATATGGTTTGGAAGAGGCCCCCGGCTTTGGCCTTCATGTCTCGATCGTAATCTACTTGGTCTTTCCTTTTTATTGGCAATACATACTTGGCGTATGCCCTGAGTTTCTCAAAGAAGGTCTTAAATTTACTTGTCTTGGGACATTCCTCCTCGAGGTCTGATACGAATACCATCACTACTTTAACGGTGTAAGCTTCCACATCCTTCACCGTCTTTGGATCTTCAATCTGAGGCAAACTTGGCTTAAGCTTCAGCTGAGCTGAAACGACGTCCAGAAGAGTCACCAATGCTAAAAGAATGGTGAAGCATAAAAATAGTTGAACTCTTGCCATTATTCTATATCTTGTAACTAAGAAAAATAAAAGTTTTAGAATGAATGATTTGAAATGGAATTCTTTGTATGCTTTTATAGTTATATTTAGTGTTCTATGTTTAGAATCATTGATACACTGACCATTGAGAAATTGGTGGAATAAGGTCTAAATAATAGCAAAGAGTTTCATGGTTCTTACGTTTCACAAAAATCATTGACGATGAGCTCTTTTAGTTTTCCATTGAAGTTATTGTTGCCTTTTCAAAAATTATTCGTTATATACAATATAAGATGGAAGTGGGTTTCCTATATTAGCATAATTGGAGAAGATTTTGGCGACGGTTATGAAAAAGAGACAGTTTCAGAGTTGATGTTTTGAGAGTGAATTTCCAACCATATCTGAGCAACTGAGACCATATCAATGATGGATATGGATAGAACTCATATCATAGAAGTCATAGGATACATCGTCGTTGTTATCGGAGTTAAGCCCTAGCCACGGTAAAAACAAATGAAAATATATCATACATAAAGTCATTATGAGTAGATGCGATTTTTCCAAATATAGGTTTATTTTTAAAAAAAATTGAAAACATATCATACGAATTTTTTTTGATAAAAAGACAAAACAGCATAAAACATTTATTGAAATAATTATTATTATATAAATTAGATTCCCACTCAAATTAGGATTGAAATAAATTACATTCAAAGTCTTGGTCTCTCGAGTTACTTATCATTTAATAAATATGATCATATTTGAATTCTAAATATACGAAAAGTCTAAATAATTTAACACAATTATAAATCCAGCCAATAAAAACATACAAATATATCTTAGTTAATAATAATTAATACGTAAACAAGTCAAAGCGACCAAACTTTCCCCTAAATAAGACCAAAAATATCCTTACAATTCCAACAATGTTAAGAAGAAACTAACGAAACTTCCTATTTCCTTTTTCTTTTCAAACACGGACTTTGTCTTTGTCTCTACTTGCCCTACCACTTTCCTTGCACCAACACTTTAAAACTCAATCTTGTGTATATATATATCTTAACATGTACACACAGATTCTATATCTGCCCTAAGATCCAAGCTTTTCTTACTTCTTTGTGATTCCTTTCATTCATTCATTCATTGATACCTAAGTAAACTATGGTGTCGAAGAGTTTCTTGTCGGAATACAAACAGTCTTCATCTTCTTCTCTTCCTCTGTTTGCTCTGTTCAACTTATTCCTCATAAGTTTTTGCAGATGGGTTTCTTCTACACGCATCTCTTTATCCAGATTCTTCCCTCTGCTTCAGCATCATCAACGTGTTTTCGACAAAAAGAACAACAAAGACCAACAAGAGAGTTTGATCAAACAAGAAGATGATGATGGTGATTTATGTAGTAAAGATGCAGAGATGGTTATGAGAAGTTTAGGGCTTTTTGCCGATGGTGATGATGAGCTTCAAGAACGGTACAGTGCCAAGGAAGTTTCGAGTTTGTTTGAAGAGAAAGAAGCGAGTTTGGAAGAAGTGAAGCTAGCTTTTGATGTGTTTGATGAAAACAGAGATGGTCTCATCGATGCTACAGAGTTGCAAAGAGTTTTGACAATATTAGGTTTCAAAGAAGGGTTTTACTTAGACAATTGCTTGGTAATGATTAGGTCATTAGATGGAAACAAAGACGGAAGAATCGATTTTAACGAGTTTGTGAAATTCATGGAGAATAGCTTCTGTTAATTCATGATTCTTTTAATGACATTTATTCTTTATTCTTCTTCTTCTTCTTGAGATTTGTATGTTAAACCTGTTTTGTTGAAAATATTAATCAGACTTTTTTCAGTGCTACGAACTTCAAAAACCACATCTCTTCGCGCCATTTAATCGAACACCTTTCGGGCACATAATGTTTTTCTCATATCATTGATTCTCTAGCCATAGATGCTTAATTCCTAAACTGGGCATGGATCTGTTCATAAAATCCAGAACGTAGATTCGCAATTATTGAATTAAAAAAATAGAAACTACATCTCTTTGCGGCATTATATCGAACACATTGCGTGCACAATGTTTATTTTTGGGGTTGAGATATAAAGAGGCATAATTAACTTGTCAAAGCTTTATAGTCAAAGCTTGAGATCGTTGACGAACGACCCTCGTCGGAATCCGATTTTAGGTAAGCTTCCCTTCTTATTGGAATCAAGATTTGATAACCCTTAATCGGAATCAGCTTCCTTAAAATCAAATCCAACCAAATATTCGAGATTTGTCTGTTTTTAGTGACCTGGGTCTCTTTGTGGGTTTTTGAAGAACTTCTCTATACTTCGTGATACAGATTTTGTTTGGCCTCTAAGGCAAGAGATTAAAAATTCTCTGTTTTGATTATGGCTCTTGTATCATAGAGAAGCTTCTCAGGTAAAGATGAGTGTAAATAGAGTCAAGGATTTGGGGCTTCCATTGATGAATCTGGTTAGACTTAAAGGTACACCAATTTTGGAGCAACTTCATTTGGAAGAAAGGCTTCTTAGAACATCTTCTGATAATTGGTGCATTGTTAATGATGGAACCAATGTCCCTACCATTGTCATGGGAATGTCTGGGTAAACACTTGATGATTCCATCTTTCCTCATTTCTATCCGAAATCATTGTGAAAAATGTTAACTTTTGAGCATGTTTCGTTACAGGAAGCCTTGTCAACTTGTTGAGCTTGGACCTGTTATAAACGATCGTATACCGGTGATTAAAAGATTTACAGGAGGAGGAACTGTGATTGTGGACGAGAGTACTTTCTTTGTGAGTTTGATTTGCAACAGGGATGATGTTCCAAGTGTCCAGCCTTATCCTCGTTCTATCATGGCGTGGAGCGGTTTGTTGTATGGTGAAGTGTTTGAGGGTATTAATGGTTTCCAACTACGTGAGAACGGTGTGTGAATAAAACTCTTTTAGATGTCTAGTTAGTTACTATGGCTTCTTCTTCATTCACAATGAAAAGGGTTTTTATGTTTGCTCTTTCTTGTATTTCGGATTTTCAGATTATGTTTTTGGTGATCGAAAATTTGGTGGAAATGCTCAATCAATAATTAGGAATAGATGGATACATCATACGTCATTTCTATGGGATTACAATGTGAGAAACATGGCTTACCTTAAGCTGCCTTCGAGAGTGCCACAGTACCGGTTGGTATGATCCTTATTTCATCTTGATCTAAATGTCCTCAATTTGATTACTTGATCCAAAACTCTTTGATTCATGGAAGTTAGTTATGTATTCCAACGGTTTGGTACATTGCAGGAAAGAGATCACACAGATTTCGTGTGTAGAATGAAGGATTACATCGAAAGATCTGATTTTGTTGAGAGGACAGTAAAGGCTGTAAGGAACCAATTCACATTGAAGCAAGTGAACCTTGAGGATATTGATTCCTATGCAAAAGGAGAACATTTAAAGACCACGAGGCTTCTAACAGTGGAGGAACTCGAAGAAGCTATGGCTGGCACTACTCAGAATGTATGAAATTATTGCTCATGCTTAGTTAAGTTTTACTCATATGGAATGCAAAACTGCTATAGTTTACTTGCTCCTTGATTCTTTACATCGGGTTAGAGCCACTTGAATTTTGTTCATGGTCTAACTCAGAATTCTTAAGATAAATTTGTGCTGGTGTTTGATTTTGTAATACTGTTTTGAAATTTTGAATCAGAAATTCGATAAATAATAGCACATGGAGAAAGAAAAAAAGAAGACACTTGATTTCTTAGCTTGTCATGTTAATGGCTAACAAAAGACAGTGACTGATAATAATGACAGGAGTAATCAATTTCTTGATTAGTTCCCACTCTAGATGTTGGAGCTTCAGTGGCCTACTCCAAGAAAATCTATAAAAGCTGGACGTTTAATGGTCTCAAAATATCTGGTCACCATTGTATGTTCTGCAGTTGATGATGATGATGATGATGGTTCCTGGATGGAGACATCCAGTGTCAGTGCCAAGGAATCTACAGGGAAGGCTGAGTAGTGATGATGTGGACCCTGCATCGGCATGCGCGAAGAACAATATTCTTCTTGGAGATACTGAGCTTTCAGGTTAGTAGTCCCCTCTTTTAGCATTTTCCAGTTGCACTTTTTCAGATCCATATCTTCATCATCTACATAATCTGCAAGACACACAGAACCATGAAACTTAAAGACTCACCAACGTCAATAGAATCTCCCTAAAACTTGCAATCTGATTAATTTTGAGCCCAATTGACATGTTGCCATAAGTTAATTGCTCCTGAGTGATAAATATCAAAAGTATTGCATTACGATAGGAATAGCTAGAGATTAAGTATAATGACTTGACTCCAATAACAGAGTAAACCCAATGTATATGTATGAAGAACTAGATAGGGTAAGAAGACACAAACCAGGAGAAAGATTGAAGATTTTGTGATCTGTGTTCGGTTTATGAGTAGACCCATTGAATCTTTGGACGTAAGAACTTGATTGCTGCCTTAACTTTCTTGCCATGAGGACATGCCAGTGATTCTTTAAAGCATTGTCTGTTCTTCCATTGAAAAGCTTAGCAATCATAGCCCATTTGTTACCAAATGCTCTGTGAGCTGCAAGTAGTCTCTCTTCTTCCTCATCACTGAAAGCTCTCTTGTTAATCCTCGGATCTAACTGGTTAAACCACCTCAATCTGCAACTCTTTCCTTTGAACAAACCCAAAGAAGCAAGTAAACACACATTGTGAGTTTCACATTTTCCTGAATTAGCAGAGGAAAGATTAAAGATTTCAACTTTTGTTACCTGTTCTTCCTTGCATATTCTCTGCAATGTGGTTCCAGTTTTGAGGACCGTAAACTGCAACAAGCTCCATAAGCTGAGAATCCTCAGAAATCCTCCAATGTCCTCTACTACAAACCCTAGAACCGCTCTGTTTCTTCTTCTTCTTCTTCTTCTTCAAATCATCACTCTTCTTCTGCATCCTTTTTTTATTACAGAACTCTTCCACAGTTTCAGACACTGCATTGTTTTCTCCAAACCCATTAAATGTTCCTCTGCACTGGAGACCAAAAGGGTATTCTTGGAAACATGAAAAATCCATCTTCATGTTGGTCTCTCCTACAACCAATGCCTCATATATACACACAATAGAGACACATACATATAGAGAGGTATGTGATGTTTGGATTCGGTGATGGCTATGTTATCGTATGTAATCTTTTTCATTACCAAAAATGGAAACCTGAAGACAGAGAAGAACAAGTATGAGGAGAGAGAGAGAGTATAACTGAAAATAGAAAGAAACCCCACGCATACATCTTTCATGGTTGCTCTGTTAAGAAACAGTTTCAGTTCTCTGACATCATATTTTTTCTTTAACTTAGTTTGAATATTTGTCACCTTATATTCTTCTCCCCACGCTTTACCCATCCTCTCCAAAATATACCATTTCCTTGTATATGTATAAATGTAGGTATATAAGACCAAAAATATGTATACCCATTTCTAGATGCATTTCTTATATAAGATTAAATAAATATGCCTATGCAAACTAAGTTCTAAGCACAAAACTAAGACTTAAGCTCATAGTGGCATAAGCAACATTATTCAAGATGAAGAAAGCATAACGTTTCAAGTTTTTTTGGCCCAATGGTTTTAGACCCATTTTTTAGGTCTTTTAAATATTTATATATAACAAAGTCAATGATGGATTATATAAGACTAACCAGTTTGGATCCGGTCGGATCCATCAAAAATACCAATTAATTTTTTTAGTTGGCGGTTTATTGTAGACTGGTTCGCTGGACCGCAAGGACAAGAAGAGACAGACCATACATGGACCTATTTTGATTAAACAATTAGAGATCTTGCTAGGGTCGAGCCAAGCTGGATCTGTCAAACATATAATCTTTTTCTTTGAATCAGTGGTTTCAATTGTAGACTGAGAAATAGGTCCTTTAGTGATCTTGATAGGGTCCAGTTTCAATAAGCGGTTCATAACACAAATTAATTAAAGCAAATGCATAAACATCACTTTCATTTTCTTATATAATAAAACGAGAATTATATCTCTCTCTTTCTCGTTCCCACACATATTCGCTACATATCACTATCAATCCCAATCTCAATTGGTTACTAAAAAAGAGTCCCCAACTTGGAACCGGAAAAAAAAAACATTACATAACCGAACCAAACAGGATCGGTTATGTGTAATTAATACCGAAACTGCCCTCCGGTGTAGGTCTGGCCAAAGGACCAACTGGGAGGTGCAACATTGTACGAGACGACACTTCGACGATCACTTGTAGTGACAACAAACGACAGACTTTGACCATTGAGATAAGAGTTGCTTTGCCAATTCTGGCCCCAATTTCTTGACATTAATTGCCATTTTGTCCTCGACCCTTTCATTGAGACCGAGTGTACGTCCCCGGCTCCACCCACGTTTGTGACCAGTACCAAGTTAAAGTATGAATGGCCGTTGATCGTGAACCTTATCCCGCCACTTCTCTTGCACCGAACCCTATTAATATTCATCAAAGATTCATAAGTTAAATTTATACTATTGTGAAAGTTAAAATATGTAAATTTGGTTCACGGGAAAGCTCTCACCACTAGGAGTCTAGGAAGCTCGGTATGTCACTATTATTAAGTTTTGGGTCTATTTAATACCGTATATATTTCTACCACATGTGTCAACTGGTCCAAAAGAATTAAATGTGTATTTATAGGACCAAACGCTGATTATAAATGGTTCAATATACGCGTCTATTTTTTTTTTTCGACTCATATGTTCTATGAAAAGTCAGAAACAATAATTAAGTAAGGTAAGAAGAAATCTTACTTTGCCTTCATTAGTCTATAAAAGTACTACAAAAAATGTTCAAAAATAAAAGATAGAATAACTTTTTACTAGAAAGAAAAAACACAAGAGATAACCAGTTAAGAGTTAAGACAAAAGCCATACGTATAGAGAAGTCCATATGTTTCTAAATAAGTACAACTTTAATTTTAGTCTTACCTTATTATTTGCTTTTACGATTAGTTCATTCAAATATTCGTCTACTAAATTTGACTATATATCTCTAAGTCAAAAAAGGAGATCTACTTAATAGTGTTAGAAATTTCAAAGATACGAGTTATATTTCTAAATAAATGTTTCTTTTTCTTTAAATAACGGTTCTAAGCAAGTGTTCAATGTGCTATATTCATAAACTACACGTATAGTTCAGTTCAGTTCTGTGAGGGTCTAAACGGGGTTAATAGATATTAGTACCTTCTGTACATAACAGGAATGATACCGGACTTGTACAGAGCAATTCGCTCGTAGATCGGCTGAGAAAGATCGAAATGGTGGTTGGGAGGGTCGCATGCACCACCAGGAGGACAGAAGTTAGTGGCAGTGACCACAATGGATCGACCTTTTATGCACCATTGAGGATCGTTGACACACATCAGCTCGAAACACGCTCCACAGCTAAGTCCCTGATCGAATAACGCCGTGCTCAACGCCGCCGTCTCCAGTCCGTAACCTTGGCTGTACAGATTCCCGTACCCGCATGCTCCACCTAATGTAGTTCATTAGGCAAAATTAATGTTTATAATCATCAACAAAAACTAGTATTCGACTCTTAATTTATATTTAGTGTCTTCGAATGTTTGTTTGCGTTTTTCTTGTGTTTTTCAAAAAGAAGAGTTTGACGTTTGCGTTTAGATTCTGTATAAATTACGCTATGGGAAAATATTTTATGTGAAAGACGAAAAAATGTTTTATATCACAAAAATCTGATATTTTTAAAAATTATATATATATATATATATCTAAAGGCAAACATAAAAATGGACGTTTGAACCAATTGAGACTTTAAAACATATGACAAAATTAAATGTTGTAAGCATACAACGTTAGATTCAAAATCGAGTTCTGTTTATATAATACTAATATAGTATCTTGTAAATATTTTCATGACTAGCCTTTAAAATTGTTTGCATGTTACGAGGAGGATAGCTCAGAAAACTTGAAGTGAAATGACTAAACTATCCTTTTGTGAGTTAAACTATTGTGATCTTGTTGTCCAAAAAAAACAAAGAAAAAAACTATTGTTATCGAAGTGAAAATGGAAAGGAATTTTAATGGAGATATCGATCGATAAGGTACCCATAGTGCCGGAAGCATCACCGCCGCCGTAAAAAGTGGCATGAGCATTGGTCCAAGGTCCCATGTGGCCGCCGGGATGGTGGCCACCGCCACGACGGTAGCCGCCTTGAACGCAAACGGAGAACACTAGGAGCTGAACCACAAGAACCGAGATTACTAAAACGCCCATGTTGTGAAGCAAAGCAATCACAACATGCAAAGGAGAGAGAAAGCTAAGAGAAGCAAAAGGGTGTTTTCGTCAAAATACAGAATGTGGAGATGTGAGAAGTTTGGTGTGATGAAACTGGAGAAGAAGAAGAGAGTGGTATAAATAGGAAGGAGGATTCAGACAAAGTTTTAGCGGTAATGAATCAATCAGGGTCCATGCAACCGCTTATTGGTCTTCACTGTACTCTTTTAATTTAAATTTTTAAGGGTTTTAACTTTTTTAAAGAAGATATTAGAAGAACCGACGATAATGAAAAAAAAGAGAGGTGAATGCTAAATATAGAGTTGGATCAAAGAAAAATTGTCAAAATGAGTAGGAATCTATCGTAAAGGTCACTCAAGAAATTGAAATAAATGCGTATCAGATATTAATAGATGTGATAGTGATACTGTAACATTATAGATTTTTTTAATATTTTTTTAATATTTTTTTATATGAGAAAGTATTTATTATTTTAAAGGTCAGAAAGTAATCATACGGAGACACGATTTGCAATAGCATTTACATTCATAAATTATGAGGGTTTGGGTGTTTGAGACAGACAATATAGAGCTCAATAAATAATATTATCAGGATAATAAAGTGAGAATCTAAATGCAATATTTTTTGGTCCAAGTTTTACTGCAAACAATTTATTTTATAAAAATATATTTATTGTATGTCTGGGTTTTAGTACTTTTTGTTTTGTTAATTTGTTATAAATTGGTGCTACTATTCGTAGCAGAACCGATGAAGAACGGTTGGGACTTTTCATAAAACTGTAGATATGTCATTGGACAAAATGGGTACAGCTGTTTGGAGAAAATTTATATATATATATATATATATATATATATAAATAAGGTGACAAATTGTATATAAGCATTTAGAAACTCACAATAAGGTAAGCACACAGAAACTCCATCATGTTTTTTATAATTGCATTTAAACACAAAATGCGAATTTATTTTCATAGGAGGATTTGAATTTTTTTTTTCTTGTTTCATAACAAGTAACGTAAATATATATACTTACAAAATTGTTTGTATCTTACAACATTTTGAAGACTTATCCAATTTCAACTGTTGCACTTCGATTCTTCTCTTACCATTAAGTCAATACATAAACATATGGTTATTTAGAGATTAAAACATGTTATGTTATTAAATAGGATTAAATATTTTGAAAATTTTGGAATCTTACAAAGATAGTACGATCGTAATACAGTGGTGCATGACATCGTTATTCAGCGGTGTGTGACATCAGTCTTTCGATCTCAAACTGCTTAAGGCGAGAGATTTGTCCATGCATGCATGTTATCAGTGGATCTGTACTCTAAAAAACATAACCAGTTTCGCAACTGACAAATTATTACAGAAACAAAACAAAATTGTAATAAATACTGATTTTCATACAACCAGTAAAAACGACAGATATTTAAATACACTTGGAATGATAGATGCATTTGAAGTAGTACAGTTGTACAAATGGTAGGACACAAAAAAAAAAAAAAAAAAAAAGAAGAAGAAAAAGATATAACTTGAGTTGTATAAAAAATGTCTTCTAAGTCTTTAATGTTTACTAGGTTTTAAGTGGTGTTTGGTTTCTTTGAAAATATATATCTTTTCAACTTCCAAGTCCGTTTGGATATCTGCAATCTTACACTTCAACAGTTCGTCAAGGAGTTTCAGGATATGTATTAAAATGAGGCTAAGTATCAAGTTTTGTATTTAACCGCCATCTCTTCTTTCGTAGTTCAGACTACCTTTTTCATTTCTCCATCCCGAAGTTGAATGAAAATTTGATACTTAGCGTCGTTTTGCATGAATTGACATAATATCAATCAATCCTTAAATTTAAGGTATTCGATGATATTTCTAGTCTTTTCAAATTTGATAGTCATATCTTTTAAATTTTCTAAGTTTGATTTCGTTCTGTTTTTTTTTTTGGTTAAAAAAACCAAAAGTAATTCTCACAATTGACTACAGAGAATTGATCGAAAATTGAAAGCTAAAATCATGGTTTAGTGAAGTGCCTCATTTATGTGGCGACTGACTTCAAATCCTCGGTCATCGAATAATTCAAAGAAAGTTTAACATGTAAACTTAGCATATGGTTACAGGAAGTTTCCACTTAGGGTGGCGACTGAATTTTTTGTTTTTTTTTTCCACTTCATACCTCATTCACCTTGTCACTTTGTATCTGATTAACCTGTAACTTAGCATATGGCTCAGGAAGTTTCCTCTTCATATCATCGACTAACAGAGCTGGGATGCTGATTCGGCCATGCATCGCCCAAACCAAACCGCACCGCCCGCAAATTATCCGTGGCCACGACCCACAAACCAAACTGCGATCGTAAACCCGCAAAACCACCAAAAAACCCGCATAACCCGCCAAAAATATATGGGGTAAATTGTGCAAATATAAAAGTTTTGGGAAAAAATTAAAATTGTTTTAAAATATAGGGTAAAAAATGTAAATTTTATAAAATATTAGAAAAAAACAAAAAAAAATTGGCGGATACTATCGCATTATCTAAATCTTCAACCGCATAAGATCGCCGCAAAAACCAAAAACCAGGCTCATACGCAGCATGACTAATTCAGCCAGCATCATCGTTTACCATGGTAGTAGTTGAAGCGAGATTTGGAGCAGCGAGAGATTATCACATACAAAATCTAAGAAAGTGATCAAAAAATTGAGAAATTTTTTTGAAATGGAAACAGAAAATGAAGAAGTTGAATCTAGATTCATGATGATTTCTGCTCTGATATCATATTCTGGCTTAAGAACTTAAGAACACGAAATAAATTAAAAAATATTTTCTATTATTATCTCACTGAAATTAGGTATAATCTGAATAATATATATATATATATATTGTGTATATAATTAAACCCAATATCCTAGGAGCATAGAATTAACTTAATGGTAACAGAAATCTTTTAAACAATGAATGGTGATTGATAAAATTGTATCTTTTTCAATTATTTTTTAAATAAAATTTATAATATTTATCTCCCAAAATGGGCTTTGGTAATGGGCCACAATAGACGGGTTACAAAACCGGAGATTTAACTCCCGGCGAAGGATGAACGGAAAAAGCTGAAACCGAACGATCACAGATACAAGATCCAAGCGATTAAAAGAATGTCACTTTGTGGCAACGTGTACTAAATCGAACCCTCAGACTGGAGTATCAGATCCAGCCCTCCGATTCGGCGATAACAATTACCTTAATCCTGCGACGAATGGTTTCTGGACTACTATTTTTTTGAGTAGGCCACACTCAACTAAAATCACAATAAATCGAAAAGAAAAAGAGAAAAGGAGAAAAAGGAGACAGACGCGTAAAAAATTGTAATAAATTGGTGATAACATTTTGTCTAGACAATTTTAAGCCCACGTATTGAAGTCATCAACATGGCACGCCAATTTTGTTTTTCTAAATTGGGTTATTAATTGTCCCATATACCAACTTTTTGAATTACATATATAACTTTCAAATTTGCTTGCGTGGTCACAGAACTTTATGCGCACATGCAGAATTCTTCATTGTTCATCTTGATCGGATATTATGCAGTGTTTCGCACTTGCTATATTCAAATCGGAATAATGTTTTTTTCATAAAACCAAGTCAGTGTGTTCTGTTGGTTGAAGATTTTCTTGGTTAGTCAGTCTACCATGTAATTTTAGTATGATTTATATTATTATTGATCATTTTTTAAAGATTTAAATAAAATTTGTTTCTTATGTTTTCACAGAATCCAAAGATATATTTGACGTTCGTTTGCAAAATTTCTGGTTATTAAAAAACGTATTTCGTTAAACAGTAGAACAAGTTTTTAAAACAATTATCTTTCTTTCAAAAAGGCACAATTGTTTTTTCATTATTGTAAGAAAAATTCGCAATCTTTGTTCACGTATTCAAATATAGTTTAAGAAAAATTCATTTTGCAAAGACCGAAGAAATTCTAGATTTAACTTAAAGATAATAAAATGTTTTAAATGGTCGGTGAAGCAATTAATTCCAATTATGGATAGTCAAATATAGCCTTGCGATTTTCGGTTGTCGCAGCTCAACCTATCGGCATATTTTTAATTTGGGTTCGGTTATCCGAAAATTTTGGTAGAACCGATTGGTTTCTCAGGTAATTGTTTTTTTTAAACCAGATTATACCAAAATTAGACCAATCTATACCAAAATTAGATAGGTTTTCACCAATATACGAATTTACTCGAACCGAATTTTCTGAATTTAACCAAAAATTCTCAAATTTAATAGATTTAAAATGAATAAAATAAAAATAAACAAAAGTTTGGTTATTTCAGTTTTGAAATTCAACCGAAATTAATCTAGAAGTGAACCAAACGAAACCAAAATTTTTTGGTTAATTTTGGTGTTCCTTTAGAAATACATTGGTTAACCAATAACCAAACAATTGGCTCGGTTCGGTATGATTAACTGAAGTCACAGGCCTAGAACTCGAATATGTTGAGCTAATATTAATTGGCACTGACTCTTCTTACAGAAAGAATATTAAATAATATAAAGTACTTGATAACGTAAATAGAAATTATACAAGCCAATAATAGTGATTTCCATCTAAATAAAGATTCAATTCGGGCAAATACGTTTTATTATCAAACATGTGCATATCGAGGAAATATTAAATATAAAGCGGATGAAAATTACACTTTTGGTATATTTGCTTAAGGTTTTATTTTTTGAATTATTCTGCGTTTGGACCCCCCTTGGGGGAAACTCATAACTCTTTCTCTAATATGGTGAGACCATATCAAAGATAATATAAACATTTTTAGTATATATAGTGTTAAAGATATCAAATGGTCAATTAATGGACCCATTTAATTAAGAAGATGTGGTTTCGAGCATCTCGTTTGGTTGAGTATTAATTTACATGCTTGGAAGAAGTTGAATCTCTGATCTGGGTTTAAGAATTATTTAATTACAAAATTCAAATTCTGCTAACTGTTCGAAAACTCTTTAATAAAAAAAAGTAACTGTGCGAAAACCTATAATATATTAAATCTATAACTCTTTCAATTAGAAAAGTGTAATAAAATATGGATATCATAGTCCATGAAAATATATTTGACAAAAACAAATCTTGAAAATATATTGGCGCTTTTCTAAGGAACTTTGCATAATTTCAAGTATTTTTAAGAAATCACATAAAACATATCTTCTATATAGATAATATATATCTTGAAGTTTTCTCCTTCGTTATTGTATTCATAATTTATATGAATCGCTTTAATAACTGTAAAAATCGGTTGTTAATTAAATCAAAGATGCAGCAAGTTAAAACTCATGAGACCCGAAAATGAATTAGCGAACAAGTTGTTGTTTTGCTTATTTTCATGCAATAGACCGAATGAACTTTGCTTTAGTAAGAAATATTGATATTATTTTTATAAACATATTGACAATGATAGGAGCTGATGAGGAGAGACATTGTGACAGTTTATGAAAATTATGGTGTAAGAAATAAACAGATAGACGTATCGAATGAATACGAAACACATGTAACAAAAAACATCAAAATAAATTTGTAATATTTATTTAAAAGTTCTAAGTTTTTTCTTTTTGATAAAGAAAAAGTTATAAGTTTCTCGTATGAAAATCTGAAAGTTTGTTTTACGTATAAGAAAAATCATATGCTATTTGTGATAAGAGTTGCGATGAACCGAAAACATACTAAAAGATATAAATCTATTGATACACTAATTTATTTACTGTTACAGAATTGATGTAAACAGTAGCATGTAATATGCGACATGCAAATATTTTTACACGTTTTACCATTATGCGAATGAAGTCTTAATCTATACTCAAATTTGTTGGAACACTAGTACCCATTCTCACATGCATGAAGCATAGTGGTTGGAAAATATTGACTTTGACATGACGCTATTTCAGCTAGTTATGTCGGTGACAAAAGAATATTGTTCGATATCACCAAAGCTTAGCTAGATTCAACTTCTAATAAAAATTATGTATATAATAGATCGTACGCCGAAACCTAAAGCAATCTTGGAATCATATAAAGTTGCACGATAAAAATTGTTACGAACCAAAACAATACACACAAATTATACGTATTTTCACTTTTCCTATTATCTTCATCTTAATCTTCAAGCTCCCTTCTTTACTTTAGGCTTTGTTCTTTTTTTTTGTTGTTGTTGTGCATAACTTTAGCTTTGTTCTTCATCCAGTAAATGTACAATACTTTTCCTCAATTTGAAAGTCAATAATGTTTTCAAGTTCAAACACAGCTTATGAACATGATGTTTCCAAATTAAGTCCTTATGCTATGAGACTATATGATGGCATATATACATGAGGAAATTTGTATATTTACAAAGACAAGTGTGTGATGGCAATTTAAAAACAATATGTGTTCATATAAATACAATAAATTCATAATTAAGCGGCCCAATAACAAATCTAACGCAAAATGATCTACGGCCCGGACATTTCTTTACAAGTTGTTGTGTTGTCGTGTTTCATTTCGATAATGTATATTTTGGTAATATGTGAATATATTTTAGATATATATTGGTTCATTTGTCCCAATATCCAAATTTATTTTTGTCAAGTGTTTTAAATCTAATTTTTTTTTTTCTTTTTTAAAGAAAAAGAATTGTTTCTTTTCCTTAACTTATAATTTTATAGCTAAGAGCCCGTACCAAGTCAAAGTCAATTCTTTAGCCCAACATGTCGAAAATTATCGTTCCGTTCATATTGCTTGTGTGTAGACAGACATATATATCATCAAGGATTAAAATTAATTTGTTTGCTGCATTTTCTTCTCAAATCTGTCCTCAAAGATCAAATCATCAAAACATATTCTTACAAGACAAAAAAAAAAAAAACTAATCCGTAAAAACAACATAGAGTTGGTCACATTAAATCAAAAGTCCAAGATCCCACCAATTGAAATAAGATTTTTTTTTAAAAAACGAGATGCTCATAGATATGTGTATTTGTAACATACATAAAAAAAAGGGTTTGATTTGCTTATATAGAAACATGCTTTTTAAAGAGAGATGAAACCTTCACTGACAAGCAAGCCAAAGAAGAGGACAAAGAGGCCGGCGCCAATAGATTTGCCCGGATCAACATACGTCTGAGAATAAGCACCAAGAGTCAACGCACCTCCAATGAGTCCGATCACCAAAGATTGCATGTTTCTTCTGCTCACGCTTCTTTGCCTCGGCTTCACCTTCTCTTCTTGATCTACAACTTCTTGTTCTCGCTTCTCTTCTACTTTCTCTGTCTTTCTTCTTTCTCTCACCATTTTTAGGATTCTCTGATGAATGAGAGATTCTGATTATGATTCTATGATGTTGGTTTGGTTGTGTGTTGTGATTTGTAATTAATAGTTAACGATGGAGACAAAATGTGGTCTTTTGGGGATTGCTTTGAGGCCTTTTGATAGACAGAAAAGTCAACTCTTTATAGAAGAGCAAGTGGTGGGTATAGATCCAAGATTATTCTTTTGTTTACTCTTTTGATATAAAAAACCAAGTGGTCAGAGTTGAAGTTAGGCTATAATGTATGTTTACAATAATATAATGTTACTTTAAAATTAAAATAAAATTAAAAATGGTTGTCATTATGTAAAATGTAAATTGTGTTCATTCTTTTTAAATTTTCGACCCGTCAATAATTTAAATATTACAAAGGAATAAGAGATATAGTAAATGTTATCTGAATCATAACAATATGTGGAAATAAATTAGTTTTTTAAATATATGGACAATGTGATTATTAATTTTTAAAATAAAAAACGATCAAACAAAAATGAAAGGGAGAACATAATAATGATTAAAAAAATTAATATGATTTAGTTGGATATAAATCTTCTTTATTCAATTTGTTTGGCAGTAGAAGATTTTCAAAAACTTTGTTTTGGTACTTAGAGTATTTTATTTTTATTTTTGGAATAATTTTAAAAAGATATAATCATCAAGTTTTTTTAAAAAATTGTATAGATAGTAGGAAAAAAGTGAAATATTTTTGCCTTTAAAAAAAATTATATTCAATTTTTTCAATATCATATAATTAGTATCAATCAATTTTGAAATTATTTACTCAAGACTGCTCCTAAATTAATAGTATTAGATACACAAAAAGCTATAATATTAAGGATGCGTAAAGACAGGATATCATAAAAATCTAAGATAGGTGATCCACTTTTTTATTTTTTTTAACGGCTGATCCACCTTATAAATAATGAATATCATATAGAAGAATCATTCAGAAATCTGGAAAGTTTTTAAATATTGTCTATGCTCTGTTTTAGAATACAATTGAAAATTACAAGCTTTTAAAATTTGAATTTATTTAATACGCAGAATAACAAGTGAAAGTAAAAAAGTGAAAAATTAAGATGATGGAAAAAATAATAATGATTTTATTTTAAAATTATAATAATAACTAAAAATCAATTCACTTAAAATTCTAATATTAATTTAATAATTTTGTATTAATTAAAAAAAATATATTTTTACTAAAGACTCTTGAAAATATGGGAAAAAGCTAAATCTACAATTACCTATATGCTAGCAACACGTGTATAAGCTAATGTAAGAGATATTTCAAGAAAAGGTATGGCTAACGGAGTAACACCAATATAAATATTCGATCTTTCTCAGTGAATACAAGGAGATAGGGAAAAGATCCCTCTTAAAGAAACTAAGCATCTAGGAGAGAACAAGTCCACCTTATTACAAAAGAGAGAGCTAGTCCCCACTCCCTACAATCCATATCATTCTAATTTGAAGAAGGGAAACGGTCCAACCCACCGCATCCCATCTTCCTTTCTAGACTGTCTTTTGTCATCATTTCCTTCCAGGGACTTGAACGTCGAAAATTGATTATTCGTCCAATGACTTTATCTCATTCAGACTTAATCATCAAAAAAAATTTCGAGATAACAAACCCACTTTTGTTCTCATTGAGACCTTCATGACCATTTTATGTGACAAATGTCACACGACTAGCGAAAAATTGTTGAAGAAACAAAGCCTTCACGAGGCATCGACATAATCATATTTTGGTTAGCTCTCTATAAATCGAATCATTTATCCTAAGGTTGTCGATTATTCTCGAACAATCTACATTCCTTTTCAAAGAACAAATTCAATTCTGAGAATGATGAAATTTTATTCAAATATTAACTGTTATTAGAGACATATATTTGTGTATTCTTTTAAAAAAAAACTATTTTTATATATTTCAATGCTATTTAAAATGAAAAGAATTTTAATCAAACTGAAGCATTGGTTAAATTTAAAACTTTTTTTTCTCTCAGGCACGAGATACGAGGATCCGCCGCCACCGCCCTAGAATTCTTCACAAATTCCTTTTCATTTTTCTGCTCAGCTTTCCGACAAGTCTTGTTACAACCATCTCCCGGCCAATGGCCGAGGAAGAACCGCTGGTGACGTAAAGGGACATATGAACTCGACCGTGACTCTCGGGAGCCTTTTCCCGTCAGCTTTTATCACCGGTTTCCCGTTAAATCTTCTGTTCGTCGGAACCGCCAACTTCTCGGGAGCCTCATCCGAAAACCTTCACAGGACTCACTCCTCTATGCGCCGCCATTGGCGGTTGTTTTGTCTCGGAAAAAGGTAAATCCCGTATGCTTTTCAGATAACCCTCTCGGTGGCTTTCACCGGAGAACCATGCCGGTAAAGTCGGTCTTTCTCATTGTGCTACGACCGGTAACAACCCTCTCGGACATTAGCCATGAAGAACCCACGGCCAGTGAGCCACGACAGCTCTATCGCCGAATCAATCAGCCTCCACCGACTGGACCTACAGCCATCAAAAGGCTAAAAGAAACCGGTGCGACAACGGCGACCGTCTCGGATAATTTTCCCAAAGAACTTTACCGGAAACCTCATTTCTGCCCTGGTGTGTTTACAATCGACGAATCTTTTGAAGAGGAACAGCCAAGAACAAGCTGCCGGCGTCGGTTAGCATCTACAGTCGCCAGGGAAGGCAAAACTTTATAGCGAATTCCCCTATTCACTATAGGTTTGAGGCCCAAAAAGTTTAAAAATCTAGTTGATGGGCCTGCGTTTCTGCCCTAACGTATTAAGCAAATGGACTTTTGTATTGCTGGACTTTGTGACCCATGTATGCAAAATGTTTCCAAATTTACGTATCTATATTTTCTCATGTGTGTAATTTGGAGCCTAAAAACTCTCACTTAATAGAATGATAACTACGGCTGTTGACCAAATAAAAAAAAGAATATGAATCAAAGTGGCTATTCGAACTTTCGAATTTGATACTTGTGGTATCTTCCGTATTTTAGAACCAAAAATATCTAAAAATATCTGAAAACTAGTTTTATACCCTGGTGCTATAGCACCAGAAGATAATATTATATTATATTTTATCTATATTTATATGAAAATATATATTTTTAAATAGATTTATCGTCAAACGTTTTAAGAAGAGAATGATGCACAAAACCTTAATTTGTATTTTCTGTGAATAACCATATAAATTTGAAATTAAATAAATATTTTAAAATAATATTTTTCACAAAAATCAAGTAAATTAAACACTAAACACTAATATAAAGACTCTTAACAAACCATATTAAAATAATATTTTAATAAAATATATTAAACACTAATATAAAACATCTTCTAAAAATATAATAAGATTTGTTAAAACAAATTATTATCTTTTCATCAACCAATAATAACTCTATTCCCAGGAGTATATTAGCTTTCCATTTTCGAAGCAAGCGTACTATAATACGATGATAAACACGATTTTTGGCTAATTGATCTAGGATAAAAAGAACTCCTGAATTTATTTTTCTGATTTAATATGAAGAATAACAAAAGCTAAAAGATGAATGAGAATATGATTTGTAAAAATATATACTTTGTTATTTATAACCAAAGTACTACAATATTAATTTAGAAAATTAACATAATTTTGATGTAAAATATTAAATATTTTACTAAAAATGACAATTGTCTTTTTTGATGATATATTAACAGTAAATTATTTTTTCTATTATTTTTATTTTACTGCTATTTACATTTTTTCTGATGATACTAAAATTTTTTCTATTGACTTGACAAAAATCTTAATTAATTATTTATTATATATTTTTATATAGAAAATTACCATTACCAGAAAGAAAGAGACACGTGTCACAATCTAAATTAGCGATGACACGTGTCAGAATCTAATGAGTTATCACTTTGACATGTGTCATGCTCACGTCAAATACGTTCAACTTTATATAATAAGATATCTAAAATACCTAAAGATACTCAAAAATATCCAAAATACCAGGATTTTTTTTTATTAAATTTGTTTTTTTTCATTTCTCGTATTAACCAAATCAAACAGAGAACCGATCGGTTATCAAATTTAGAACCGATCGGTTACTATGCAGGAACCAAAACTGAACCGAATCTCTTATTTCGGATCGGTTCGATTCTTAGATTCTGGTTTATTTGTTCACCCCTAACTTCTACGTGTAATATTTTCTTAATATATGGGTCAGACTGGTTTAGTTTTAGAGAAAGTGGGATGAATTGAAAAGAAACAAAAAAAATATATGAAAAGTTACTGTTAGAGTAACGAGTAGAGAATTTTTTCCACTACTAATTTTGAGTTGAATAATTCTTCTACTTTTTGAGGAATACAGAGGAATTACTTTTTACTCCACTTTTTTTTTTGACTGGTTAGTTTATAACAAACCTGAGAAGAATTTGTTTTCTACCATTTTCTTTTCTACTGGTTAGTTTATATACGTCAACCAGAATATCCTATAAGGCTCAGTAATTGTTCCAAGCTCGAGCTTTTACCCGATATAGAACTAAAAATGTTTTCAACGGATAGTCTCATTTAAACAAACATTGCTATTTTTTCATTTTAAATTAATAATTAGTTCAAAGAATGGACAAAAACGTCATCAGTGATGTGATAAGATTGTTCTTATCGCATCAACAGAATGGATGGGGAGCCTCAGGTGAAATGTTTCTGGTCATATTGAAGCTTGGAGATATTAAAGTTTCTGAAACAGATAGATTTAATTATTTTGTAATAAGAAAAATATCTTCAAAATAACATCTTAAGTTGCCTATTGAACTACGCATCTTGGTAATAGAAACTAAATATAGCATTAAACCAAATTCAGTTTTATATTATAGTTTTGGAAAGATGTTATGTTATGGTTGGCTCGGGTCTACATCAATTTGTATATGTATATGATTAATTATATAAGTGAGATATTATTAAATAACTTTATTTCTCTCTACTGTGTATATTTTTTCATTCGGATAATAGGAAAAGAATAATTTGATACCAAAACAGTGACCAATTATTGGTGAATAAAACTATAATAATATTTGTTCTTCATCTGATACGAACTCAATTTTTTCTTTGTATGTAACATCAAAAACTCTTTTTGTATCTTCTCTCTTCATCTTCACAACCATTAAACAAAAATTTGGCCAGAAGTTGATAATATCTGAGCTGAAATGAATTACGAGGTATCAAGTCTTGGGGAGATATCAGAAGGAGTAGAAGATTCAGAGCAGATTGATTTGCCACCTGGTTTCAGATTTCACCCAACTGATGAAGAACTCATAACTCACTATCTAAGACCGAAGGTTCTGAACTCTTTCTTCTCTGTTTTAGCCATTGGTGAAGTCGATCTCAACAAGGTCGAGCCTTGGGACTTGCCATGTAAGTTATAGGTCATTTCTTTTCTTGGTTTCTAAAAATCTCTCTGGTTTTTTTTTTCTTTTACTTCTAATCACTCTGTTTTTTTAGGGAAGGCAAAGATTGGGGAGAAAGAGTGGTACTTCTTCAGCGTAAGAGACCGAAAATACCCGACCGGTTTAAGGACCAACCGGGCTACTAAAGCTGGTTATTGGAAAGCTACTGGCAAAGATAAAGAGATCTTCAGAGGGAAATCTCTCGTGGGTATGAAGAAAACTTTGGTTTTCTACAAAGGAAGAGCTCCTAAAGGAGTAAAAACCAATTGGGTCATGCATGAATATCGATTAGAAGGCGAATATGCCATCGATAATCTCCCTAAAACCGCTAAGGTAATATACATATATAACTATATAAATCATAGTTGTGTGTGTAAGAGTTCATTGTTTTTGATGTGAGCTAGGTAGTATATATACTTTGATTCATAAGTTTTTGTGTTGTTTGTGAATACAGAACGAATGTGTTATTAGTCGTGTTTTTCAGAAACGGGCAGATGGTACGAAGGTGCATATATCCGGTTTAATGATGTTCGGTTCAGGGGTTAACAAATTTGAACCGGTAGCTTTACCTCCGCTGATGGATTCTTCTCCATCTCTCAAGAGCAGAGGACGAGACTCCTTGGCCGGAACAGCCGTTGGTTGTTTGTTTTCTCACGTGACCTGCTTATCTGACCAAACATACGACGACAAGAGTCTTGTGGCCGAGTCTAAAGACTATTTGAACAGTACCATGTTCGGTTCTACATCGACTAACGTGATACCAAACATTGGTTATCTACTAGACTCCGATCCACTGTCTCTGCAAGACAATTCTTCCATACTGAAGATGTTGCTTGATAGTGAAGAAACCAAATTTAAGAAGAATCTTCAGAATTCTGGTTCATCAGAAAGCGAATTAACCGCGAGTTCTTGGCACGGTCACAATCCTTCTGGTTCAACTGGTCTGGTGAATCTTGATTGCGTTTGGAATTTCTAAATTTGGAAATTGGAACATCGAAAATTGGGGTATGGGAAAAAAAATTAGGGTTATATAGGGTTTAACAGTATATGTGTTATGTGTTTGCTTTAGATTCTAGTGTCTAAAGACTAAGATATACAAATGTGATATTGAAAGATTCTTGTAACTTTTTGTAAAAAAGACCATTGTAGTGAAAATCTACTCCCTTACCATTTGGAATCCATTGCTTGTGTCTTAAAAATAGTTTAGTTTTTAGAGGATAAAGTAGTGTTCTGATCTCTTTTCAATTTAGAAGTATGGTTGACAAAAAAAGTAGTGATATGATCTGACCAGCGATTCAATCTCGTTATGAAAATTAGTTTGAAACAGTTCTGTATGAATACAGTTTCAGTTAAAACTTCTTCTGTCACAAAATATATTTATTTTTCAAATTCTTATAACAAAGATTAGTTTTCCATTTCTTTTTTCCTTATTCCATTTTCGTCGGTTTTAATTTTGATTTCTAACTTTTTTTATATGAAAATATTCAGTCAATTGACCTATTCAAATTAGTTTTTTTTGTATCATTTCTTTCCTTATTTTTTTTGGATAGAATAGTTCAGATTACCATTTTAGACACTTTAAACCAAACAATGATCTATTGGCAACAAAAAATATTGTTTAAAGATTATATTAGTTAAAAACCAAAAATTTGTTCAATGTTTCTCTCAATGGGCTAAGTTTTGATGCCATTCCATGTGTGATAATGTCTTAGGCCATCAACCAAAAAAATAATATTGTGTAGGGCATATATCTACCAAGTGTGAAAGGTTTCTCACTTTGTTATGTCAAATGTTACAATGTCTAGTTGATAACATTTTATCTATTTGATTTCTGCTATTTTCAAGATTCTACACACGATATTGAAGAAAACTAAGTGATCATCACCATCACTTTCTGATTACTTGAGAGATTAAAATTTGACAGAAGAAACCAGAGAGATCTCATGTCATCTCTTCCATGCGAGAAAGGTTGGGTGGTGAGTAATATGTATGAGTTCCAAGGAACTTGGCACACACACCAGCTTTGTAACAAGGAATCTTAAACTGCCAAAAACACTCTCAAGCCAAAGATTCCTACATATTTCACCTCACAATTCCAAAATGAGGTACCGCTTGGTTGAAAGCTCTTGTCTTTGCTCTCCTAAACCTACATAAATTTCCAGTTTTTTCTGGTAATCATCTTATTCGTCTTTGCAATCCGCATCTTTTCATGCACTTCTTGGAGGGATTTTACTGCGAAAAGGAAGATTTTCCTGAGGACGTACATGCCTTCTCCAAGACTCCAAGAGTACGTACATCTCACATGTCTCACTGCCTGAGTAGGTTAAGAGCTATTCTTGTAAGAGTTTGTATTGTTGCAGGAACCCTAAGGATATGTTTGTTTCCTTTTGGCATTTTGGGAAGAAACTTGCACCTCAAGAAACAGCAGAGTATCCCATTGAATACTTGGTTGAAGCTTTTTGTGAAGGGAGGAAGTTTATGGGTGGACCATTTTGGGAGCATGTGTTAAGATATTGGAATTGAAACAAAGACAACCCTGAGAACACTGAAGAAGCAAACTAGAGTTGAATTGATGTAAATCGCTGAGATCTTGGGATGTTGTTTCACCAAAGAGAAGCGAGAGAAAATGTTGTAGAAGAGATCATGAAGTTGTGTAGTTTTGAAAGTCTTGTGTAATTCGGAAGTTAATAGAAAAGAGACATTGCCTGAAGGAGTTGAACCTAGTGCTTTGTTTAGAAAAGGAGAGATCGGAGGATGGAGAGATACTTTGACTGAGTCATTAGCAGAGGATATTGATTGAACCATTGAAGACAAGTTTCAAGGTTCTGGTCTTACATTTTCATGCTGGAGTTGGAAACTTAATTATTCTTCAATAATGATGTTCACATCAATCTCCTAAGTGTTTCTTAATGCTTTCGTATGAAAAGATTGGAAATGTGTTTTGCACATGTTCTCATTGTTTCCCAGTTTGTAATTAATGATTGTAACATGTCTAATAGAAAATATTACTCTAAAAATATGACTTTTTAATACAAATTTTTACATTTTGGCCCCTTAATCGACTTTTACTGGTAAAATCCGTCCTTAATCCCCTGTTAATCACTGATAAAAGTCCTTGCAAAGTATTAAATAGGAAACAAATTAATTTCACCATCTTTAAAATGTCTGTAGAATCCATATATAACTTTCTACGTGATTTTTTATCGATGCTATGAAAAATTATTTTAGCATAAGAAACAGTCTTAGAATTGTAAAAAATATCATCAAACCAACTTATAAAACATATTAAGAAAATAATTTTTTTACATATTTTTCTAGTCAAAAAATGCAAAAACATGATTCTTGGTCTAAGAAATAAAATTTTAGATTAAAGAAGATTTGATTTATAGCTAAAAAAGAAACACGAAGACATAATAAGGCATCAGGGACAAAAGCAAATTTCAGGAGATTACTGGCAGCAGAGACGAAAACGCCCAAATTGAATCAGGTCAGGTCATAAGCTGCAAAGCGGATCCCTAATTTTGATATATGCACATAAAATTATTAGACAGATTCCCCAATTTTTTTTATATTTAAGGGGATGTCCCAGTACTTGTGCAATCATACATAGCCTTTTGATACTCAAAATGAAAATGAAATAATCAGACCGAAAAATCAGAAACGGAGAAGACAGAAACGGCGGAAGAAAGTGAGAGAAGTCAAAGTGTTTGTTGTCCTTTAGAAAGCTGCGATACAGAAGTTTATATATAAAACTCACAAGTAAACCCTATTTATGTTTGTAGATTTTTTGGGCTTGACCTAAATTTATGGGCTTTTTATTATGTTTTGTTTGGGCTTTTTACAAGTTTCAGTTACACCAAAAGAACGTAGCATATGTGTCTGGCTCATTAGGTTTTTTATATTATTAATGTGTCGGTTACACTTACCTTTTTTTTTTTTTTTGTCAATAAGGTTACACTTCCCTTATACGAAACATTGGGCTTTCGGCCTACAGCGCCATCAACTTTGGTCCAAATGATTATTAATACACGAACTTTTTGACCATGCATAAAACATCACAAACTATTAAATCATGCTAAAACCATCAAATCGAAGCCACTGTGGATTCATCTACAAAATTGGTGACAGCGTGGACGACGACGTGGCATTGCTTAGTTAAAATTAATTGAGACGACGTCGTTTTTAACTTATTCTTAACAAAATTAAATCGGTTTGCCTTTCCTAAAATTAAACCCAAACCCAAATATTAAACCCAAAATTAAACCATATTTGCCTTAAAATAAACCAAATCGTCTTTCCAAAATTAAGACCCAAAATCACACCACCGATACCCTTCTTCTCCATCATCTCTTCTTCACCATAGTCTTCTTTTTGAAACAGTGGTGTTTAATCAATTTATTATGTAATAACGTTTAGATGTGGTGTTTAATCAGTTTCTTTTGTAATAAATCAGTTTTTCATACAAATCAGTTTCGATATAATATAAAAATGCATAAAAATGAAACGCATATAATCTGAATATTCCCACAAAGCGTATATACTGAAAATGAAAATGCCTGAAAATTCAAGAAACATCCTTAAAACTGATACCAAAAATATACATCATCCACAATCCAAAATCTATATCATCCATGATCCAAACACATAGAACAACCACAAATCTGAACATCTATATCATCCATAATCCAAAAACCTGCAACATACACAATACCAAAAGATAGTAGATATCTTAAGCATTAATGACTTGACTTTGTGGTTCTGACTTGTCCATCCACATTGTTGCACTTTCTTTTGTTATGTCCACCTCCACAGTTCCCACAATGCATGATCCGTTTATCTCTTGATACCTTCTTTTGACACTCTTCTCTATTCTCTTTCTTTTCTCGGAGACTCATGTCTCTCTTTTATCCTTTTGTATTCTTTGTTCGAACATTTGTAACAAGTGGTGGTAAAATTCCTGGTTCATCTATCTTAGTCCAAAATTTCATACCGAACTGGTAATATTGGTGAGCTATACTCCTACACCTAGAAGTTAAATAGCGTCAGCCATAAAATCCTCAGGATTCAATTTCTTATCTGAGATGACCTTTAATGCATGACGACAAGGAAGTCCAGACAAATCCCACTTCCGACAAGTACATGAATGTTTATCCATTTCAACCTTGACTGATGTCTTCTTCATTTTGACCTCAAAAACACCAACACCTGCAGGAAATGCCTTACAATGCTTGATCTTTTGCTGCTCTAATGCTACCTTCTTCATTGAGTTAGGTGTAAATTTGCCTTTGTGCTTTTCTGCTTTATTCTTCCTCACATCAATTCGGATCATTGCTCTTCTCCTAATGATCTCTAACATAGTAACCACAGGCATACCTCTTGCAGGTTCAATGGCATGGTTAAATGACTCTGAGATGTTGTTGCTACGCAACACATGAAGACATTGAGTAAAGAAAGCAAGACTGCAGTTTTAGGATTCTTTAACATCATAGCTTCAAATACGTTGATATCATATTGCCTCACTGCCTCTAACCTTTTGTTGTACTCAGTCATGTTATAACTCTTAGCAACCTTCCAAAATAAGCCTTTCATGTCAGCTGAAAGTTCTTCTTCAAGTTTGCATATATGTGCCTTGCACATCCTATGCTCAACATTAGGCAAGATTGCTGCTACTGCATTTAATAAACCCTGAAAATATATGTAAACATTTATATTCATACTCACATTCAATAAACCAAATGTAACATCACATTAATGGATTAAAACTAACCTTTTATCTCGAAATAACGTAAAACCATCACCATCTCCCAGATTTAGATCTGTTTGCAGCTTCTCAATGAACCATTTCCAATTATCTTCATTCTCCACATCAACAACAGCCCATGCTAAAGGGAGCATCTGGTCATTTGCATCTCGTCCCACTGCTGCCAACAATTGGCCTCTTGTTGAACACTTCAGGAAGCATCCATCTAGACCAAAAATAGGTCTAGCATATGAACACCATGTTCTCCGAAGTGCCTCAAAACAGACATAAAATCTAAAAAATATGTCACTTCCTTCCCCTCCTATGACTGTCTCAAGTACCACAGTTGAATCTTTATTTGACCTAGGCAATATCATAACAGACACGTTAAGTGAATTCCAATAGCACAAGAATTTAAAAATCTCAAGAATTAAAATAGAAAATGACTTACTCTAATAATTCAATTCGGTAGTCTCTCAGTCTAGAGAATTGTTCATCATACTCTTCTTGTATCATCTCTAAGGTTCTTGCCTTTGCCTTTCTACACTTATCTATCGATGCAATCAAATCCCATTTGCTATGAATTTGTTCTTGGATTCCCTTCGGCATGAGCAATGGATTATCCCTTATGTCATGCATAAATAGTCGAGCAATTACCTCTTGAGTCAGAATCTTGGAATAACCACTCTTTATGCAACTATGCTCATTCTCGTATACTTTTATCATCCATTTTTGCAGTGGTTTTTCATAGGAACAATATATCTTCCACATGCATTTCTCCTCTCCCTCACTTGCACATTTCAGCTCTGATTTATCCTTCTCCCATCTAACATATTTAACATTCCACCCTTCCTTTAACACATAATCTACCACAGCTTTTTTAAACTCCTCTAAACTATCAAATGCTTGTCTTAACCGAAGCTCACCACTACCCTTCTTGTATTTGAAATAACCATATCTCATACAGTCATCTTCTTCATCATCGACCCCATGCCTGTCATACTCATTGAATTCTTCATCCACAAAATTATCCACATGTCTCTCTCTTCTTCATCAGCCTCTTCTTCATCGGGATCTAGGTAAATATCTATCGTCTTTGTCCACATAGCAGCAGCACACATCTTCACAAATTGTGGATCACCATTCTGTAAAAACTTCCTATCCTCTACTCCTTCGAATGGTAACTTATACCAAACCCTCTGGCCATATAGACGAACCGGTAAGTCATTTGTTAAGGCTCCAAACAACTGTTCTGCAACTGATTCAATCAATTTGTATTCACCTCCAACATAATACTCCAAATCATCAAGTCGATCAAATGTTCCACCGAAGTAACAATTGAAGCTTGTCAAAGTCTCTCCTTCATCACTTCAATAATAATCAAACAAATTCATACAATAAATCAATAAACAATATCTTGATTTCTTCAATGACGTGAGTTTTCATTTATCTTTGAGTTATATATAAATCATGAATACCATGCCAGATAAATAGGTTAACTATTGTGTAATAACTCACCTTTTGGGTAGTATATTTAGACATTTACTCGAACACTTGGTGGGCATAATTTTAGAATCATCTCTTAACTCAAATTTTTTAATATAATCGAAAATATCTACTCAAAAATTATAACCTATGCTAGATTACAATACAAAAAAACTAAATGTACCTCATTTTGTCACATACAATTGGMGAAATATCGAGCTTTAAACCCGGATGAAGCTACACGCAAAATTCAAAGCAAGGTTCGAAATTGAACTCAGATTCGAAGCTACACGCGCAAGAGGTTCGAAATTGGAGAAATAATCAAACCCAKATGTGAAAGAGAGAACAAAAGGGAATGTGGTGAAGAGAGCGGCATGAGTTTCTTTGAAAGAGAAGAGAAGGGCATCGATGGTGAGATTTTGGGTCTTAATTTTGGGAAGAGTTGGTTTATTTTAGGGCAAACTGGTTTAATTTTGGGTTTAATATTTGGGTTTGGGTTTAATTTTAGGAAAGGCAAACCGATTTAATTTTGTTAAGAATAAGTTAAAAACGACGTCATCTCAATTAATTTTAACTAAGCAATGCCACGTCGTCGTCCACGCTGTCACCAATTTTGCAGATGAATCCACAGTGGTTTCGATTTGATGGTTTTAGCATGATTTTAATAGTCTGTGATGTTTTATGCATAGTCGAAAAGTTCGTGTATTAATAATCATTTGGACCAAAGTTGATGGCGCTGTAGGCCGAAAGCCCTACGAAACATTCTTCACCAAGTTTTGTGGCTTATACGCTTGTCCAAGTATCAGTTTTTTTCCTAAGTGGACTTGCGGTTCCAACCTTCTTTAAATTTATTGGTCCAAAACAGTTCACTAAAACCACTTTGACGGGCCAGGCCACTGACCCCGATCATAGAACTTGGCCCGTTTAACATTTTAAACATTTTTTTTTTTTTACTTTTTAGTCAAAATTCAACTTCTTTTATTCATTCATTAATAAAACGATTACAAAAGCTATTGGCTTTTATTGGTTCATTAATTTATAAATCCATATAGAATTTGAAAATCTTTATTGATTTCGAAATCAAGACATATGGATTTTAAAATAACATGATTTATCCACGGATTTTAATCCTTCTATTTTTCACATTTAAATCCATTTAAAATCTAATGTGGATTTTGAAATCCAACATTAAATCATTAAACGAAAAACACATGATTTTAACTAGTATTTAGAAATCACTGAATGAATAACACATAATTTTAACAAGATTTTTAAAATCAATAAACTAATAACACATGATTTTGCTTTGAATTTCTAAATCAGTTAAAATCCATAAACCAATAAACCCCTCTTAGAATAACATTCTCCCCTATAATGCAAATTCCACTCTTGGCGGTTTGAGAGCTTCTAACAACTTATTTTAGGTTGCTGGTGCTTACACCCTATCCCACAACCGGCTACCACAAGACTCCACAAGTAATATCCATCTTTATTTAACTCAAGAGTTTTAAGAGGCAAAGATAATCTACCCAAATAAACAAGTTTTACCTGGAATCTCAGATCATCGTCCCCATCCATATACACTAGTGATATGCCTCTTAAAATACTTACTCTATATGTCTTCTATCCAAGAAGCAAGCATATATGATGCAGCAAAATATTTGGATAACTTTCAAATATCTTCTAAATCTAATTTATTATTTATTTTACAATTTAGATAATTTTTTTTTTATTGTTTTAGGGTTTTATTAGGGTTTTTGGATATATTATAAATAAGCTGTTTAGCTAAAGTTGTATTCGGTTGTTGATTTGATTAATAAGATTGAGCTTTTTTTCGGTTGATCTTGAGAGATCACAACCAATTTAAGAAGACGTAAGATTTGGTATTCGCGGAGAATCAACGAATTCTTCACGTTCTCTTGTTTCTGGTATTTCGAGGAATCAACAGATCTGAGAAATTCTAGTTTTCTGAGGAATCAATGGATCTCTAGTTTTATCCATTAAAGCTTCCGCTACATCAGTTGGTATCAGATCTAAATGGCATGATGCAATGAAAAACGAAATGAATTCTTTGATGAGAACCACAAGTTTGAGTTGGTAAAGTTTTCCAAGAGTAAAAAAGTGTTGCTTAACAAGAATTAAGCATGAAGAGCACATTTTGCATTCTCGGTACAAGACTAGGTTGGTTGTGAAAGTCTTCAACCAAAATAAAGGAGTTGTTTTTGATGAAATATTTGCTCCTATTGTGAAAATGTCATCCATTCGGATTGTATTGGGATTGACACCAAATCTTGATCTAGAGTTTGAGCAAATGAATGTAAATATGGCGATCCTTCATGGTGATTTGGGGGAACATATTTAAATGGTAGAATCAGAAGCCCTTTTTTAAGAAGGGTAAATAGGATTTAGTTTGTCTTTTGAAAAAGAATATTTATGGTTTGAAACAGACATCAATGCAGCGGTAGCAGTGGTATAAGTAGTTTGAGTCAGTTATAAGGAAGCATGGTTATAAGATGATTATTGATTATTATGATCATTATATGTTTGTGCAGATGTTTGGTAAGGATAAATTTGATTACAAACCAAAGCCAAACCGAAACTAACCTGAATTGTTTTTATACACTAATCGGTTTCATTAGTTGGGAATCAAAAACCCGTGAACCCAAACTGACTTTTGTATATCCAAACATCATCAAACCAAATTAACCAAATTGTTTTAAATTTTAAATATATATATATATATACACTTTATTGTTAGTTGAAAAGTACATTTAAGTAAATAACTTCAAAATTTTAAATATTACATAAATTGTTATTACAAAAATTTATTCAAATTTCAATTTAATAAACTCATTAAGCGTAAAAAAGTCAAATACAAATTTATGCAATTTAACAATTTCCAAAAATAAAATACTTTAAACTTCAAAAACAATTTTAGTAGCATATCAAATTATAAAAAATACTTGATATCCAAATATAGTATATTTATTAGTCTTTAATCATTATCTTTCATCTCTCATTTTTGTTTGATTATATTTTTGTAAATAAAACAAATCATACTAGAAATTGTCCCGTGCTACAGCACGGGTTAATGAATCTAAACAAATCTGAACTTTTTAATAATAATAAAATAATAATAGAATATCCGATTTTTTTGTGCAAATCATGTAAATAAAATTAAATCATATTTTAACAAATCCGATTTTTTGGAATATTAACAAATCCTTTTTGGAATATTAACAAATCTTATAAAAATATCTGATTATCAACAAATCCGATTTTTTTGGAATATTAACAAATCCGATTTTTTTGGTAACCACAATAATCGATTATAAACAAATCTGATTAACAAATCCAATTTTTTGGAAATAGTCAAAAATCCTTTTAGAATATTAACAAATCGGATTTTTTTGTTAACCATAAATTAAATGATTTCATTAAATGATCACATAATAACTAATGACTAAAATACCCTTAATGAGAGATTAAAATTTGTTCTTTGAAGTAATGGCAATGTGATGTAAATATTAACATTTTTTAATGTTTATTTATATATGTACTCCCCAAATAATATATAGGGGATATCAGATCATATCCATATACTACAATTTTTTTTTTGCATATGCTATAATTCGAATATTTAAAGAACCTAAATTACTCAACTTATGAAGATAAAAAATAGTTTCTTAAAAATCATACATCGGATATGTGGATAAGTGTTAGTCCAAAAAAAATTATAAAAATAACTAAAATGATTAATATGCATTTAAATTTGAAAGTTAAAATGTATTTTTAATTTAGTTCATTAATTTAACTTGACCAAAATTTTACTAAAAAATTATAGATTATCTAATTTGATAAAAAATAATTTAACTTGACAAAAAGTTAAAAATATTGTGAATATTTTAACTTTATCAAAAAAAACAAATAATAATAATGATAACTTAAGAGTTCAAGAGTCATATCGGGGGACGATTCTCCTTTAATCGAAACTGTTACGTTATCAATGGCGATCAAAACCTTCAAACTTTTGCAAATCGTGTGATCAAGACGAGACGCAAATGCAAGAAAGAAACAGAGTACCAAAACAGAGCACACAACACAATTGTTTACCCAGTTCACTAGATCGGTGTGATCTAGCTACGCCTGGGGTCAGATTAGATCCAGCAATTCACTATAAAGATTCAATCTCAAGCTCAAGAACACTGAGCACGAGATCGGTACAAGATTCAGAGTTTGTTACAAAAAGAATATGAAAAAGAAAAATATAAGGAAAAGAAGAACACGAGGGTATTTATAAGCATATCGAACCCTCTAACTAAGCCAGTGTCTTCGAACTTAGCCTTTGAATCCAAACCCGCTTCACCCAATAGAGTCTTCAACCTTTCTGAAACTTTCTCACTAAACAACCTATTTAATCTCTAAACCAATCAATCCAAATTTCAAAATTTAGCTCAACCAAGTCGACATCAAGCTGAACCAAAACTCATAATTTGAATCATACCATAACAATCTCCACCTTGATTCAAATCTTCTACTATGAACTGCTACCTGTGGACTTTACCATCCGACATTGCACTAATGCAAACTATTCCTCAAGTCTAATCAGCTTCAGTAGTCCCAAAGCTAGATCAAACTTGTTAATTGGAATGCATTTAGTCAAAATGCCAGCAGGGTTCTTTGAAGTGTGAATTTTTAACACTTCTACCTCTCCATTATCTGTGATATCCTGAAGGAATGACCTCTTGACTGCTATATGCTTTGTTCTTTCATGATAAACGCTATTCTTGGACAAGCATATTGCGGATTGCCAGTCACATAGCACCTGAACTTTTTCCTGCTGCAAACCAAGGTCCTTTAAGAGATCTTTGATCCATATAGCTTCCTTGACAACCTTAGTAAGAGCTATATACTCTGCTTCTATGGTTGATAGAGCCACAACTTGTTGTAAAGATGATTTCCAACTCACTGTATTTCGACCAACTGGGAATGCATACCCACTGATAGATCTCCTTCTATCCAAGTCTGCTGCAAAATCTGAGTCACAGTATCCAACAATACTGAAATCTTTACTTTTAGTATAAACCATTTTAGGTTTTGAGAACTTTTGATGTATCTCAGAAGCCATTTCACCGCTTCCCAGTGAACTTCACCTGGTTTACTCAGTAGGATCCACCTTTTACCTATCATAGAGTACATTACACTCCCAACAACACTGGAGTAGGGTGTTTTTTCTGTATCTATACACTCACTGATGTCTTTTATAGAGGACATTTTGAAGTGTGAGCCTATAGGAGTAGATGCAGCCTTAACACTACTCATATTGAACCGTTCTAGCACCTATCTCAAGTATCCAGACTGTGATAAACTAAGAATCCCTTCTGTTCTGTTTCTAGAAATCTCAATTCCCAAAATCTTGCTTGCAGCTCCCATATTTTTCATCTCAAACTCTTCACTAAGTCTAGTTTTGAGTTTGATAATTTCAGTCATACTCTTAGATGCTATAAGTATATCATCAACATATAAAAGCAGATAGATGCAACTGACTTCATCAATCTTTTTTACATAGACACACTGATCATGCTCACTTCTCACAATTTTTTCATCTGACATAAACCTATCAAATCGTTTGTTCCACTGTCTAGGAGCTTGCTTTAAACCGTAAAGAAATTTCTTGAGAAGACATACCTTGTCTTTGTTCCCTTTTGATATAAATCCCTCTGGTTGCTCCATGTACAGTTCTTCATCAATCTCACCATGCAGAAATGCAGTTTTCACATCCATTTGCTGCAATTCCATATCAAATCACTACTGCAGACAACAGAATCCTGATTGATGTGTGCTTCACCACTGGTGCAAATATCTCTTGGTAATCAATGCCTTCCTTTTGTGTGAAACCTATAGCAACGAGCCTTGCTTTATGTCTTTGAGGTTCCACCCCAGGGATACCAGGTTTAAGCTTATACAACCATCTGCATCCATTGATTTTCTTCCTGCTGGCTTGTCAACCAAATTCTAGGTTCTATTTTTGATTAATGAATCCATTTCTTCATTCATAGCATTACTCCACTTAGACTAGTCTTTATCCTTCAATGCATCATGGTAACATTGAGGTTCCTCTTCCATGTTCATGATTTCACATGTAATGAGAGCAAAAGCAAATTGAGAATAGTCTTGAAATCTGATTGGAGCAGTTATTTGACGCTTTTCTCTGTCTCTTGCTAGTTGATAGTCAGACAAATTTCCTTCTGAATCCTGGGTAGTCATATTCTGAGAATTTTCACTGCTATCATCATCACTCAGAACTGTAATAGCTCCACCTTGATCATAACTTTCTGCTTCACTAGTCTTTTCTTTATAATTTCCTGTAATGGATGATATCACTACACCTGATGTGTCAGTCTGATTTCTAACCACAACTTCTGTATTACCCTGCAAGTTCTTATAAACTGTCTCTTCCTGAAAAATAACATTTCTGCTCACTGCACATTTCTGATCATCAAAAAGCCAAACTTTATATCCTTTTGTGCCAGTAGGATATCCCAGAAAAATTCCTTTCAAAGCCCTAGGCTTGAGTTTACCTTGATCAAAGTGAATGTAGACCACATAACCAAATCTTCTCATGTGTTTATACCCGGGTTTCCTGTTCAGCCATAACTCTTCAGGAATGTTGTGATCTATGGCTGCAGAAGGTGACCTATTTATGATATAAGCTGCTGTTGATGCTGCTTCTGTCCAAAATTTCTCTTCCAAACCAGATTCATTAAGCATGCACCTTACCTTTTCCATTATGGTCCTATTCATCCTTTCAGCAACACCATTTTGCTGTGGTGTGTAGGCACAAGTTCTATGCCTTTCTATTCCATGCATTTTGCAGTAATTTTCAAACTTAGAGTTGCAGAACTCTAAACCGTTGTCTGTTTTTAGACATTTGACTCTCTTGTTCACCTGATTCTCAACTAGTTCTTTCCATTCACAGAATCTTGCAAATGTTTCATCTTTGGTCTTCAAGAAGAATAACCATATTTTTCTTGTCAAATCATCTATCACTGATAGAAAATATTGTTTATCTGACAATGATGGAGTAGTATTAGGAGACCCCAATAGATCAGCATGAATGTAGCTCAAAGCATCCTCTGCATCATGCTTTCCAACATTGAAGGTAAACCTTTTTGTTTTTCCCATTATGCAGTGTTCACAGAAGTCAAGCTCCTTGATCTCTTTCTCATTTAACAGTCCTTTCTCTGCTAAAATCTTTAGTCCATTGACACTCAAGTGTCCCACCTTCTATGCCAAAGTTCTGTGTCCTTGTTAATCTTCTCTGTATTACAGACTTCTGAGATTACTGTCTCACCATCAAGGATATACAACCCATTCACAAGATTTCCACATAAAGCAGTAGCATTATCTTTGAAATACCCAACACATCTTGAACTGAAAGTGTCTTGTTACCGTATTTGAGAGTATGCTTCAGTCGTGCATAGCTCAGAGGTAGAGAGTTCAAAACCAAGATAGCTTGAACCTCATCAGTAACATCTATCTCAAGACTCCCTAACTCATAGACAATCTTTAGGAAATCATCAACATTTTCATTAATAGTCTTGCTGTCAACCATCTTGTACGAGTAGAACTTCAACTGCAGATAGATCCTATTTGGTAATGAGGTTTCCATATAGAGTATATTCAGTGTAGACCACATCTCAGCTGCATTCTCACAGTAATTGATCTTCCTCAACACTGTATCTCCAATGTGTAATATGATCAGGTTCTTGGCGTGATCAGATTTATCGATCTTTGCTTGATCCGGAACGATCTTTGTTGGAAGATCTTTAAGACCTTCGTCTCCTGTAGGTTGTTTACCTTCAGCTTTTGTCATCGGAACTTCCTTAGTCAGATCGAAGTCAGTTATCACTTCTTTTAAACCAAGAACACCAAGGTGAGCCATCATTCATATCTTTCATAGCGAGAAATCTGAAGTCCCGTTAAAGACTTGGATTTCCACACGATGATTCGGCATGATCCGAGAGAGAACCTCGCTCTAATACCACTTGTTACGTTATCAATGGCGATCAAAACCTTCAAACTTCTGCAAATCGTGTGATCAAGACGAGACGCAAATGCAAGAAAGAAACAGAGTACGAAAACAGAGCACACAACCCAATTGTTTACCCAGTTCACTAGATCGGTGTGATCTAGCTACGTCTGGGGCCAGATTAGATCCAGCAATTCACTATGAAGATTCAATCTCAAGCTCAAGAACACTGAGCACGAGATCGTTACAAGATTCAGAGTTTGTTACAAAAAGAATATGAAAAAGAAAGATACAAGGAAGAAGAAGAACACGTGGATATTTATAAGCATATCGAACCCTCTGACTAAGCTAGTGTCTTCAAACTTAGCCTTTGAATCCAAACCCGCTTCACCCAACAGAGTCTTCAACCTTTCTGAAACTTTCTCACTAAACAACTTGTTTAATCTCTAAACCAATCAATCCAAACTTCAAAATTTAGCTCAAAGTCGACATCAAGCTGAACCAAAACTCATAATTTGAATCATACCATAACAGAAACCATTAACATCAAAAAATGAACACAAATGAAATATTATATTAGAAATGCCAAACTAAAAACAAAAAGTAAAGATAAAATCAAGGAATGAGTATCATATTGATACTAGCTTAACTTCACAAACGTTTCTTGAATAAAATCTAAAAAAAAAAGAAAAGAAAAAAACATGGTTTCTTGAGAAAGTTGATCTATATCATCGAATTCTTCTTCTCTTGTCTCCTCTTGCAAACAGGCACACATGTCTCTTTGTCATTTTCCATTTCAAACTTCGCCTTTCCTTCATCATTAGTTGAAACATTGTTCTGAACTCATTCGAAAAAAGAATACGTGCTTCTCTGACAGATCTTATGTCTTGCTCATTTAAAAGAAGCAAAAAATCCTACATCTATGTTTCATTGTGTACGAGAGTTTTGTTACAAACGGAGATGTACGAGAGTTATCAAAACTTCACTCTGCTCACCCTATGAATGACCAAAACGACAACACATCATCATCAAAGGAGCTGGGCCAAAATGAGAAAAGGCCCATTGGAAAGAAGAAGCCTGAGAAGCCTAAGCCTGCAAATGTTGAAACCAAAACTGTGTCGTCTCCAATTCCACTGCATCAGCCTGCGTCTGCAACAAAAGACAAAATCAACGGACGTTCAAAGCTGTCAACAAGCCATACGGACGCAAAATAGGTTTGATACATTACAGCTCAAAGACGCGTCATAAAGCAAGTCGGCCTTATCCTCTCTTTACCGTTATGAAAAAGTTTTTAACATTCACAATGTAGCCTATATAAAGGCAGAGTGCTGTAAGGTTTATGTATGAAGAGAAAATGCAATAAAGAAAATAATTTTTCATCATCTTCTTCAAGAGTTACGTTCTTTGAATTTCATGGAGAGCAAGTTAATCAAAGCAAGGCTCTTTGATTGATCAAAGAAATAAGTCTACCAAAGGTAAACATTATTGCAAGTTATAGGTTGGTGTGACTCGAGCTGAACATTCTAACAATAGATGTGACGACAAAGACACACCACACCAAAATAAACTTCTTTATCCTTATATAGCTCATTGGCGTAATCGAAACCCGTTGCAAGACAACATTTGATTTACGGGTTTTGATTACGCCATTAACCTTCATAAGGATGAGGAAGATGATTTAGTGTGGTGTGTTTGTGTGATCACATCTTCCGTTGGAATTGCCAGCTCGAGTCACACCGACCTGTGACTTGTAACAATGCTTCCCTTTAATGGACTTACTTCTTGGATCAATTAAAGAGCCTTGCTTTGATCGATCCTTTGTTCCGCTCAATGAAATATCCGAGGACGTTATTCTCATACAGCTACGTTTATAACGTCATACATAATGCAACGCAGGTGTCATATACAATGTAACAAAGATGTCGCATTTTCACTTTTATTTGTAATGACAAAGACATAAGGACTGAAAAAGCATGGATTCTTCTTTGAATGAGTTCACTGATATCTTTTTATGTCTTTTAGTTTAGATCTTGCAAGACAAAGAGATTGATCAAAAAGTGGAAAGTGGGAAAGCTTTTGCCCCAATAGTTTGTCTTTCATTCAAAGATATTCACATCTTCAAAACAACTTTATCCAGAAATCTCGATGCATATAACAATTCCAATTCTACGAAAAACATGTGGTGGAAATCTACAATATATTATGTAGGGAATACACTTATAAATAAACATTAAAAGTGTAAATATTTACATCACATTGCCATTACATGAAAAAACAAATTTTAATCTCTAATTAAGGGTATTTTAGCCATTAGTTATTATGTGATTATTTAATTAAAATCAAAGATTATTTAAGAAAATTAAATCAAATATATCGAGATTTACCTAAATATCCTTAAATATCGTTATTTCTCTAAATATCTCATTACTTATTTACTGAATCTTCTATAATTATTATTGAGATTTTAGGAAAAAAATCACTTCTACTAAATAACAAATTTCAAAATAACATGTACTGCATAAATTTTTAAATATATTTACATTTTTTGTTTTTAAAATTAATCAAAATGTTTCTACAAAAATAAAATATTATAATCGATAATGTCAATAAATATGTAAATATTGTCAAAGATTTTATTCTGCAAAACCTAAAACTACATTACATTTTATCTTCTTTTTAAAAATAAAATAAAACTAAAATAAAACTAAAATAAAACCTAAAACACACAATTTTAAATTTTAACCACTAATAAAAAAAACTATATTTCGATTTTGTTCATTTATTGATTTATAGATCATGATTATAAACTTTATATGTTATCAATATTCTTTATACTCTAGATTACGAATTACGATACTTAATCTTAACAAAAGAATATATTCTCTCATTATAATAAAATCTTAACGAACACTCATCTTAGCGTGTATAAGATTTCAGAATAAATATAAATATAAATTTATAATTCTGAATTTTAAATGATATATTAACCCGTGCTGTAGCACGAGACTAATTCTAGTATATATTTAAATAGATGGTTTGCGCGCCAAAGTTAGTTAAATATTAAGTTTGAAATTTAAAATGGAAAGATATTGTTCCTCTAAATAATATATGTTTTAGGCCTTAAGATCTTATAAGAAATAAATATTCTTGGACAAAAAACTCATGTCAAATCTAGAAAACTGCAATAATACGGTAATGGTGAAAAAGTTTGGTACAAAATTAAATTAGAGTAAAATTTACGCGCGAAAGTTCGTTGCATAATTAAATCAATATAGATTTTACGCGCAAAAACTTGTTGCATAATTATATCAAATTTAAGGTTTTACTATTCGTAAAAACCTTTACCATCAATAAAACATGGCTAACCTATTTTCTTCTCCCTGAAATTTGCTTCACACTACTGATCAACCAAACATCAATGAAATCACCAAACAAAACAAAATTTTCTTACATCTGATATCCCAACAAAATCCAGACTAAAAACCCACTAAATCACTCAAACCCATTTATCAAATCAGATTTCTGTAATCAAAGAAAACGTATGAGAAAAGTATATAATAAGGGGGAAAAATCAAAATCAAAGTACTAGTTCTGGGCGTTCGGTTTAATCGGGTTATTCGGTTTTTTGGGTTATTCGGTTTTGAAATTTCAGCCGAATTAAACCGAATAAAAATTTGGTTCGGTTCGGTTCGGTAATCAGTTTATTTGGTTCGATTATAAGCTTTAAAATCAATTCAGAATTAAACCGATTTAATTTTTTGCGGTTAATTCGGTTTATTATTCGGTTAATTTGGTTTAGTACATATATAATACAATTGTTGCTTTGGGCCTTGATGCTTACAAATCCTAAAAGCATACAAAATGGACCTGGGCCTTATGCTTACAATTGTTGAAGAAAGAGTTTATATGTGTAACAAAACAAAAAATAACACGACTCTATCTGAACCATCCATTTAACGACTCATCTTCTAATCTCAGCCATCCATCTTTATTAAAACCATCTTCTAATCTAGCCTTAAACCATAATATATGGTAAAACTATCATATTTTTTTGAAAATTATGTTATTTCCTATATTCTCACAAATGTATTCAACCAAACTCTTATTCTTCAATTTTAAATTACTGTCATACTCAGAATCTTAAATTGGAGTTATAAATAACGAATCATTTCTTACTTCTACGGTTTATTTCTATGTATGTTTCATAAAAATAATCTTTGAATAATTTATTTTGGTTATTTTTAAATGTGGAACATTTAAAATAATGAGTGTTGACCCTTGTAAAATAAATAAATACTAGGATATATCCCTATAGCACGATCAAATTGCAATTATAAAAAAATCTCAAAATTATAAAATTAGGATATTAGAAAATTGTAATTCTTCCAAAATTTTATGAAAATTATAATATCAATTTTTATAATATCGAATATTTGTTAGCACCTAAAAACAGAATTAAATTGGTTTAAAATATTTCTTAAAATCTTCCAAAAAATCACAATCTATATCAAATCACTTATTTTTGAAAAATTAAATCAATATTTAATTTAATTTAATCAGTGTTTTTAATTAAATCAATAAAATCTTCACAAAATCTGTTTTTAACTTTTTTTTCGAAAACTTTAAAATAAATAAATTATTTAAAACAAAAATTATAAATAAGTAAATTAATATTTAATTAAATGATCACATAATAATTAATTGTCTAAAATACTCTTAATGAAAGATTTTAATTTGTTCATAAATGTAATGATAATGTGATGTAATTATTAATATTTTATAAGGTTTATTTATAAATGTACTTCTCAAATAATATATAGGAGAATTTTTTTTCTACTTTTTCTAAAATGTAATTTATTTTTTACATATATATATTTTATGGGCTCTTTCTATCTATATTATAAGTAAAACCATTTTTTTCTTTTTGACTCTCCTTCCTACTTTGTCGTTAGGATTAATAATTATTTAAAGAAAAAGTTTAAGATGTTTCACACTTGTTCTCAACGACGATTTTTTTTGTTATATAGTTTTCATTAATAAAATGGAAATTACAACTTTTTTTTTTTTTTCTAATACGAAAATCTAAAACAACTCTAAGAAGGAGAACGAACGAGAAGACGCTCGCCAGAGGTGGGAGAAACAAAAGGCCGGAGGTTGCTTTGGCCGATGAGACATAGAGCAGATCGGAAATGGACTTGTTCGCACTGAAACACTCCAACCCAAATTTCCAAGTTTAGATTATCGTTTCCTCGTAGTCATGATTGCACTAGCTCACACTTTTTCTTTACCTGCATCAAGAATGAGATGCATAAGTATTTAACAAATACTTAGGCTATCCTCCCATCTACAGGCTATACACACACATGAATATGAAAATACAAAATTGAAACATGAATACCGACCCAACCAATCAACCATATCATGATATACTCGATCTAGAACTCCACTTGGCTCATCACACAAACTTATCGGTCTACAAACATGAAACAAAATGTTATCAATCATATTCACACAACTAAGCCTATGGTCCTGCACTCACTTTAACTAATTTGCTAAACATTAGCTTCTCTTATCTGGAACACCTTCTAAGATCAGCCTCTGAATCAACCAAAAACACAATCAAAATCACATTCTATCTAAACTGACAAAATCTGGAATTCTGACAGAAACTATCAGTCTCAAAGATGCAATGACAGATCAGAATCTAACCATCCATTTCCAATCTCCACAGTTGAAACTCGACTCTTTGATATCCTGAAGCTACCCACAAAGTTTCAGATCGATCCGATAAACGATAAACCTCTGATCACCATTTGAATGTCCACTGGTCCAGATTCGCGACAGATTCCAACGACCTCACGAGAACATGAATAACTATTAGAATATTAATCCAAATCAAGATCTGTAACTTGGAGAATCTAAATACATGTCTTAGCTATAACTCCATAAATTTTCGTTACCTTTGAGAACAATTTCCCAGGACGTATCTCTTTTCTCCCAGGACGTATCAAGTCTGTCTCAGTTTTTCTCTCACTCAAAGCTTCTCTCCTTTCACAGCCCCAAAAACTCGACCAAAATGAAAAGAATGGAGGCTAGGGTTGATTTTTCTCAGCTTATAAAGGATAGGGTTTGGTTCAGTTGAATTTCACTTAAAATAAACCGATTCTTAATTAATTTAAGGATTAAACCAACTAAACTACTAAACCATCCCATAATTAAATCATAATGTCCTCTAATAATTTTTCGTGGCTCGGTTTACTCTCTAAAACCGACAAAATAGCTATTCCGTAGCTTAATTCTCACTTTTTAATTTAAGTGATTTGATTAAAAAATCAATTCCGGAACACGGATGTTACACGCACAAACCAACATCAATTGCAGTCCGTCTCACCGGTTGACTACAACCACCGCTAATCAACCTTGAGTCTTGATCTGGCGAAAAGGTGGAAGGAGCGACATGACCACCCAATGAAAGCCGCAGGAGAAGGAGAAGAAAGAGACACATGACTAGCATTAAGGGAAGCCACGGCTCTGCGATGACCACAAGGAACCTGAGCATTCGAAGGGAGAATGCTTAATTTTTCGTGTTTGACATTTGTCTACCTCTCTACAACAATTTTCAGGAGTAAGACTATGTAATATGATTATCTATTTTACGCGCGGTTTTTCTTTCATATACATTTTCGCTGGGTCTTTGTATTGATTTCCTAAAATGTTTCTTTGTACTTTTTCAGAAATATTGTTATAGGAAAACTTTCTTCTGGTATAGTTTCAAATTTCTCTAAATAGTAACCAATAGAAAACTAATAAAATTAGAGTTCATTACATTTGAAATAGTACAAAAATTATCGTAGATGATTTTCATTAGCTAGCGCTACATTTACATTTGCTAGATGTGCATCGATTAGCGTTGACAAGTTTCATAAGACCTGAAATACTGTAACAAAGAAACAAACAATGATTGTTTGATAAATACTAAGCTACATGTTCACATAAAGACAGTAAACGATACCCGATACTACTGATACTGTCGATACTCACTTATTGAGTTATATTATTCATTATAGCAAAAGGCCACCCTATATGTAAACACAACAAATTATTAATTAGTTAACAATTGTAATAATTTGACAAATCGGTTGATACCCCAATCCATATATGGTATAAGATTACCCTGGCCAGTGGCTTGCAAGTATGGAGAATGTGGTATGTGTTCCCGCATTGGCCGCATTTGCGAACGCCAACACTCTTTTTCTATCATGTAATAAGTAAAAAGTGTAAATGTTCCTGTTAATATAAAAATATGAATAACAATATTATATATTGACATACTTGATATTCACCGATCGATCTAATTCTTTTTTTGAAAGGCCTTCTAGGAGGCTTACGGGTAAATAAAGGTTTTAATTTGAGATCAAATTCAGGATACAACAAGTTATACTCTGTTTGGAATACCAGGAGCTGGCCTGATGCTTCATCGCAGACATATGTTACCATGTTTCGAAACTAAACATGTGATCAACCAAACTACTGCTCCTAACACCTACGCGTGATACTTGTTGAAATATGAACAGAAGGTTGTATAGGAACACGTTTCAGACGTTGAGGTCCGATATGACTTACTGTAAGAAGCAGTGGGACGTTTTGGAACGCATATCTGACGACAAGGTCTGATATGACTTAAACATTTAATGCTGCTGTTTCTCTCTCCTACATGCAGCAAGGGACGAAATTTAAATGATTATCTCTCCTTCATGCATTGGAACCTCATCAATAAATTCCCAATAGCTAGTTTATCTTGTTTTCTCTATTTATATGCTGTTTGAACATTGTAATCACTTAAGCTCTAAGAAGAGAGCCTAAGGGCTCCAATAAAGAGTATTCTTCTTCTAAATTAATCTTATACTCAATTCTCTCTTATTCTCTCATATTCATACTCTTAAAACCACGTTTATACTCTCTACATAATCATTTCTGCTGTCAATCTCTTTGTCTAGAGGGTTTACACCAAATCTGGTGTAGTCACAAATTTTAACATGGTATCAGAGCAGTAACGATTCTGCAAGTCTACTCTCCATTCTCTATTCGCGAATACTCTCATTCTTCATTTTCTATTCTCAGTTGACTGTTCGCATTCTTTGTTCTTCATTCTTAAAAGTTTGGTTCTGTGGTTTTCTAAGGAAAACATGAAAAACTCAAAACAGATCCTTGTTTTTGTAATTCTCAGAGGAGATAACTACTTGTTGTGGTTTAGGATCATGAATATTGTTCTTTGCAGTCGTGGGTTGTGGGATCATGTTGTTGCATCCCAAGATGTGTTTATTGATGAGCGAGATCCTCATTTCTGACCACGAGATCTGATATGCATTCCTAAATGGCTCCCTGAAATACGAAATGATGAAGAGTCTGGATGTAGAAAGGTGTTTTGGAACACATCTCGAAGGAGGAGGTTCGATATAAGCAAGTAATGATCAAGCTAACTTGAAATGTCTTGAAGAGGACTGATGCTCACGGAGCCATGTCTTGAGGGAGCAAGTTTGCTATATTGCCTTGTCAAGATGACAAGAGAATGGGTTGCGAATGAGAAGGAATTTCTCATGATCCGTAACAGATCTGGTGGTGGAGTAATGTCCTGAACATCCTTTGCAAGATTGGCTTTCCTACATACTCAAGCCAACCTTGAGGGGGGATGTTGAAGTTCAGTTCATAATAATCAGAATATGCCAAGAGTTGAGAACTAGAATGATTCTACTCTTGAGAAAAGTAATGGTTCGTGTGAACCAATTGACTAAGGCTAGATGTGGCCACAGTGGAACATGCAAGATTTCAAGTTGGTGGGGAGTTCTCATAAGAACCTTGAAGGTGGCATGACTAGTGACCAAGGCAAGAATGGCCATATATGTTGGCCAAGGAATTGCCAAAAGGAGCTTAAGAGTGTGGGAAAGGCTGACCAAGAGGAAGACCGAGGTGGTAGTCTAATGGTTTGTTCAACAAATCCTTCTCAAGCTAAGAAGAAAACGTTAACTTTATAAATGAAGCTCGGATCAGAGAAAATATTCATCAATCACATCAGGTTTTATCTATCCTTTCTCATTATACTATGAGTTCCATTAGAATCATTTGGTTATGTCTTGTTTTGCCATTCTCTCTTTTGTTTAAATCTACTTATTCATATTTTTCGTAACGTGTTAGAATACATTGATACTTTGTTTTCTTTTATCTTGCAAGGAATGATATTGTAATGCCCAGACCGCCACCGTCCATGGGCCTAACCCGTGGGCCCCACCCTCGGTTGAGGGTCGGTGCATTACTTCTGAAGGTTTTAAAGACTTGTTTACCGACCCTACAAAGCACCACGTGATCTTTCCCCGTGTTTTGTCCTCACTCACACTGCAGACCTGAAATCACTTGAAGCATGCTTGCTTTCAGAGTTCTCTTTGGATGGTTAACCGAAAAGATAAGTGCACTTTGGTGACATAGGTGGCCAAATCAATTCTTTTAAGCTCTCCTCATGCACCACCATATTCCCAACCTGGGGTGTTACAATCACTCCCACTAACAGACCGCAACGTCCTTGTTTCATAGCCAGACCGTCACCCCTAACGGTGTGAGACCACCCACTTGTCTTCACACTCATCTGGGTTCGTCTCTGATACCAATTGTAACACCCCGACCGCCACCGTCCATGGGCCCAACCTGTGGGCCCAACCCTCAGTGATGGTCGGTGCGTTACTTCTGGAGGCTTTAAAGACTTGTTTACTGACCCTACAAATAACCATGTGATCTTTCCCCATGTTTTGTCTTCACTCACACGGTACCGGAAATCACTTTTCGGTAGGTCACCCATCCTGAAACTGCTCCTATTCAAGCACACTTAACTCTAGAGTTGTCTTGGGATGGTTAATCGAAAAGATAAGTGCACTTTGGTGACATAGGTGGCCAAATCAATTCTTTTAAACTCTCCTCATGCACCACCATATTCCTAACTTAGGGTGTTACAGATATGCATAAAGTTCTTCATGGCAAGATCGCCTTTCGTCATACTGCAGCCAATCTTGCGGGGGGATAAAGGGATTCTGACCATGGCTAACTGAAACACCCCGACCCAGATTTTTTTATTTTAAACATCCAATAAATATTAATCCCATAATAAATATTATTTAAGCAACAAAATTATTAAATCTAAAAATAAATTTAATACTCATGAACTACCAAGTCTAGATCATCCTCTCCTCATAGCCATGATTCCACTAGTTTCACACTTTTCTTTACCTGCATCAAGAATGAGATGCGTAAGTATTTAATAAATACTTAGTCAGGCTATCTTCCCATCTACAGGCTATACACACATATGAATATAAAAATAACAAAACTGAAACTTGACTACCAACTCAACCAATCAACCATATCATGATAGACTCGATCTAGAACCCCACTTGACTCATCACACAACTTATCGGTCTACAAACATGAAACAAAATGTTATCAATCATATTCACACAGCTAAGCCTATGGTCCTGCACTCACCTTGGCTACTTGGCTAAACATTAGCTTCTCTTATTTGGAAAACCTTCTAAGATCAGCCTCTGAATCAACCAAAAACACAATCAAAACACATTCTATCTAAACTGACAAAATCTGGAATTCTGACAGAAACTATCAGTCTCAAAGATGCAATCATAGATCGAAATATAGCCGTCCATTTCCAATATCAACCGTTGAAACTTGACTCTTTGATGTCCTGAAGCTATCCACAAAGTTTCAGATCGATCCGATAAACGATAAACCTCCGATCACCATTTGAACGCCCACTAGTCCATATTCGCGACATATTCCAACGACCTCACGAGAACATGAATAACTCTTAGAATATTAACCCAAATCAAGATCTGTAACTTGGTGAATCTAGATAAAGGTCTTAGCTATAACTCCAAAAAATTTCGTTACCTTTGAAAACAACATGCTAGGTCGAAACTCTTTTCTCCCACGATATATCGAGTCTGTCTCGAACTCCTTCACATGGAAGCTTGTTTTTCTCTTTCAACTCAAAGTTTCTCTCCTTCTCCCTTACTCAACGTCCCACACACACAAAGGAGAAGAGGCTGGTCGATTTCTCCTTTAATTAGGGATTAGGGCTTCTCAAACTCACTTATATATGGCTAAGATTTGGTTTAAATTAGTTCTACTTAAAATAAACCGATTCCTAATTGATTTAAGAATTAAACCAACTAAACCACTAAACCAGTCCATAATTAAATCATAATATTCTCTAATGATTTTTTGTGGCTCGGTTTACTCTCTAAAACCGTCAAAATAGCTATTCTGTAGCTTAATTTTCACTTTTTAATTTACGCGATTTGATTCAAAAATCAATTCCGGAACACGGTTGTTAAAATTCTCCCCCACTAGAAATAGATTGTCCTTGAATCTTTAGCTCAGTCACTCTGCTTAGACCATTTAGCTAATGTCTTCCACCCGTCTCCATTTTTCTGAATATCCACAGTCATATGCACCTTCTCTTTTGTTAAGAAAATGTCAAGTCAAATCTCTTTGACCATAGTCAACCCATACCCAGACCATACTTAGCTCTAGACTCATGCCTGTATACTCGATGCTTCAGACTCACGCCTATATACTCAATGCTCCTAACTCATACTTAGACTGTCCTCCCGGTCCGAGGAGAATGTACTCATCCTCAAGGGTCATCAGAGAATCCACTGATCCTCTTAGGTCATCAGAGAACCACTCTTGTTCTCTCAGGACAATAGAGAAACCACTTATCTCAAGGAACCACACTTGTCCCAATAGCCCTCACACATAAAACAACCGCGGACTACTCCGCTTTCTGCGATTCTTATCCTCAAAATCCCATCCAAGTCTTAAAACTCCCAATAAGACACCTCCTAGACAATTTTAGAACACCACTTGTTCAATTTATATCTAGCATCCATGACATCTCAAGTCAAAATTAATAAAAATATTCCACTTAATTTTTATTAATCACCAAGTAACATCTCAGTCTCATTCTTAGACTTGATCTTACTCAACCTTTCAAATTCAAATACTTCTGAGAAATCTCCTAATCATCAACAAGTATTTGGTGAGAAGTCTCATCCCCCAATCACTTGTTATACCTGATCAAGTTTGATCTCCCGCACTGGCTATTCCCTAAGTCCATTGCAATTTAATCATCATGAAAACTTGCCATTAGTTTTGAACAATCTAATTCTCGTTCCTTTGAGAATTCCTGGAGTCCACATTCTCTAATCAAGTTAGATCATCATCTAAACATCTTGCAAACAATCCGTCAACGTTCACCCCGTGATTTATCAACAATTCTTACACCATCCGAGCATCCGTTCTCGGCAACATTCCATCAGGCATATCCAATACCGCTGGGTACAGTAGCACCTTCTATAGTATCTCCAACTCTTGTTGCGACAGCACCTTATGTAGCAACAATATTCTTTGAATTCTCATCAGCCATTGCCGCTTACCCTTTTACGATACAACTTAGCCATCAGCCAAAAACTTAATCAAAACACTAAGTTCACACGAACTTAGCCAACCACCACGCGAAACGGCTTCCTAAACCATACATCACAAAAATTTCAGAGAATTTTCAGAAATCTCAAGACTTACCGTGGAATCTCTTTAAAAGCTCGAAGAGGATGATTCTAAGACCCCAAGCAAACATTTAAATAACTCTTAAACGATTACTACTCACATAATCACACTCACTCAACATGCTTAACCGATTAAACTCAACATTCTTAGACTTGATCTTACTCAACCTTTCAAATTCAAATACTTCTGAGAAATCTCCTAATCATCAACAAGTATTTGGTGAGAAGTCTCATCCCCCAATCACTTGTTATACCTGATCAAGTTTGATCTCTCGCACTGGCTATTCCCTAAGTCCATTGCAATTTAATCATCATGAAAACTTGCCATTAGTTTTCAACAATCTAATTCTCGTTCCTTTGAGAATTCCTGGAGTCCACATTCTCTAATCAAGTTAGATCATCATCTAAACATCTTGCAAACAATCCGTCAACGTTCACCCCTTGATCTATCAACAATTCTTACACCATCCGAGCATCCGTTATCGGCAACATTCCATCAGGCATATCCAATACCGCTGGTTATAGTAGCACCTTCTATAGTATCTCCAACTCTTGTTGCGACAGCACCTTATGTAGCAACAATGTTCTTTGAATTCTTATCAGCCATTGCCGCTTACCCTTTCACGATACAACTTAGCCATCAGCCAAAAACTTAATCAAAACACTAAGTTCACACGAACTTAGCCAACCACCACGCCAAACGGCTTCATAAACCATACATCACAAAACTTTCAGAGAATTTTCAGAAATCTCAAGACTTACCGTGGAATCTCTTTAAAAGCTCGAAGAGGATGATTCTAAGACCCCAAGCAAACATTTAAATAACTCTTAAACGATTACTACTCACATAATCACACTCACTCAACATGCTTAACCGGTTAAATTACCCCTAACCGAAAAACAAACAACCTAAACACATAGTTCCATACATTAAGAAAGCTTTTGGCCCGTACACAATCCTAACGGCCCGAGACATGCATTAGACCCTACACAGTCCAACCAATTACTTTTAAATTATACATCATCCTAGAGCCGTAATTGCTCTCACACCAATTTGAAACACCCCGACCCAGATTTTTTTTATTTTAAACATTCAATAAATATTAATCCCATAATTAACATTATTTAAGCAACAAAATTATTAAATCTAAAAATAAATTTAATACTCATGAAATACCAAGTATAGATCATCCTCTCCTCATAGCCATGATTCCACTAGCTTCACACTTTTCTTTACCTGCATCAAGAATAAGATTCGTAAGTATTTAATAAATACTTAGTGAGACTATCCTCCCATCTACATGCTATACACACACATAAATATGAAAATAACAAAATTGAAACATGAATACCGACTCAACCAATCAACCATATCATGATATACTCGATCTAGAATCCCACTTGGGTCATCACACAACATATCGATCTACAAACATGAAACAAAATGTTATCAATCATATTCACACATCTAAGCCTATGGTCTTGCACTCACCTTGGCTACTTTTCTAAACATTAGCTTCCCTTATTCGGAACACCTTCTAAGATCAGCCTCTGAATCAACCAAAACCACAATCAAAACCACATTTGATGTCCTGATCTGGAATTCTGACAGAAACTATCAGTCTCAAAGATGCAATCACAGATCAAAATATAACCGTCCATTTCCAATATCCACCGTTGAAACTCGACTCTTTGATATCCCGAAGCTACCCACAAAGTTTCAGATCGATCCTAAAAGATAAATCTCTGATCACCATTTGAACGTCCACTGGTCCAGATTCGCGACAGATTCCAACGACCTCACGAGAACATGAATAACTCTTAGAATATTCACTCAAATCAATATCTGTAACTTGAAGAATCTAGATACAGGTCTTAGCTATAACTCCAAAAAGTTTCGTTTCCTTTGAAAACAATCTGCTAGGTTGAAACTTTTTTCTCCCACGATATATCGAGTCTGTCTCGAACACCTTCACATGGAAGCTTGTTTTTCTCTTTCAACTCAAAGCTTCTCTCCTTCTCCCGTACTCAACGTCCCACACACACAAAGGAGAAGAGGCTGGTCGATTTTTCCTTTAATTAGGGATTAGGGCTTCTCAAACTCACTTATATATGGATAAGATTTGGTTTAAATTAGGTCTACTTAAAATAAACCGATTCCTAATTGATTTAAGAATTAAACCAACTAAACCACTAAACCAACCCATAATTAAATCATAATGTCCTCTAATGATTTTTCGTGGCTCGGTTTACTCTTTAAAACCGTCAAAATAGCTATTCCATAACTTAATTCTCACTTTTTAATTTACGCGATTTGATTCAAAAATCAATTCCAGAACATGGGTGTTAAAATTCTCCCCCACTAGAAATAGATCGTCCTCGAATCTTTAGCTCAATCACTCGGATTAGACCATTTAGCTAATGTCTTCCACCCGTCTCCATTTTTCTGAATATCCACAGTCATATCCACCTCCTCTTTGACTATAGTCAACCCATACCCGTACCACACTTAGCTCTAGACTCACGCCTATATACTCGATGCTTCAGACTCATGCCTATATACTCAATGCTCCCAACTCATACTTAGACTCTTAAGATCTTTCAGGATAAACCATCCTTAGGACCTCACAGAACACACACTGTCCTTAGAGCCATGTAGAACACACACTGTCCTTATAGTACTTCGAAACACACACTATCCCTAGAGCATACATAGATCTCACACTGTCCTCTTTCGGCGTATAGAAAACACACACTGTCCTCTTGAGTCCTAGAGAACACACACTATCCTCAAAGAGCATTGGGAACCCACTGTCTTCCTAGAGTTTTGGAAAACCCACTGTCCTCCCGGTCCGAGGAGAATGTACTCATCCTCAAGGGTCATCAGAGAATCCACTGATCCTCTCAGGTCATCAGAGAACCACTCTTGTTCTCTCAGGACAATAGAGAAACCACTTATCTCACAGAACCACACTTGTACCAATAGCCCTCACACATAAAACAATCGCGGACTACTCCGCTTTCTCCTATTCTTATCCTCAGAATTCTATCTAAGTCTTAAAATTCCCAATAAGACTCCTCCTAGACAATTTTAGAACACCACTTGTTCAATTTATGTCTAGCATCCATGACATCTCAAGTCAAAATTAATAAAAATATTCCACTTAATTTTTATTAATCACCAAGTAACATCGCAGTCTCATTCTTAGACTCGATCTTACTCAAACTTTCAAATTCAAATACTTTTGAGAAATCTCCTAATCATCAACAAGTATTTGTTGAGAAGTCTCATCCCCCAATCACTTGTTATACCTGATCAAGTTTGATCTCCTGCACTGACTATTCCCTAAGTCCATTGCAATTTAATCATCATGAAAACTTGCCATTAGTTTTCAACAATCTAATTCTCGTCCCTTTGAGAATTCCTGGAGTCCACATTCTCTGATCAAGTTAGATCATCATCTAAACATCTTGCAAACAATCCGTCAACGTTCACCCCGTGATCTATCAACAATTCTTACACCATCCGAGCATTCGTTCTCGGCAACATTCCATCAGGCATATCCTATGCCGCTGGTTACAGTAGCACCTTCTATAGTATCTCCAACTCTTGTTGCGACAGCACCTTCTGTAGCAACAATGTTCTTTGAATTCTCATCAGTCATTGCTACTTACCCTTTCACGACACAACTTAGCCATCTGCCAAAAACTTAATCAAAACACTAAGTTCACATGAACTTAGCCAACCACCATGCCAAACGACTTCATAAACCATACATCACAAAAATTTCAGAGAATTTTCAGAAATCTCAAAACTTACCGTGGAATCTCTTTAAAAACTCGAAGAGGATGATTCTAAGACCTCAAGCAAACATTTAAATAACTCTTAAACGATTACTACTCACATAATCACACTCACTCAACATGCTTAACCGGTTAAATTATCCCTAACCGAAAAGCAAACAACCTAAACACACAGTTCCATACATCAAGAAAGCTTTTGGTCCGTACACAATCCTAACGGCTAGAGACATGCATCAGACCCTACATAGTCTAGCCAATTACTTTTAAATTCTAGCTCATCCTAGAGCCGTAATTGCTCTCATACCAATTTGAAATACCCCGACCCAGATTTTTTTATTTTAAACATCCAATAAATATTAATCCCATAATTAATATTATTTAAGCAACAAAATTATTAAATCTAAAACTAAATTTAGTACTCATGAACTACCAAGTCTAGATCATCCTCTCCTCGTAGCCAGGATTCCACTAGCTTCACACTTTTCTTTACCTGCATCAAGAATGAGATGCGTAAGTATTTAATAAATACTTAGTGAGACTATCCTCCCATCTACAGGCTATACACATACATGAATATGAAAATAACAAAATTGAAACATGAATACCGACTCAACCAATCAACCATATCATGATATACTCGATCTAGAACCCCACTTGGCTCATCACACAACTTATCGGTCTACAAACATGAAACAAAATGTTATCAATCATATTCACACAGCTAAGCCTATTGTCTTGCACTCACTTTGGCTACTTTGCTAAATATTAGCTTCTCTTATTTGGAACACCTTCTAAGATCAGCTTCTGAATCAACCAAAAAGACAATCAAAACCACATTCTTTCTAAACAACAAAATCTGGAATTCTGACAGAAACTATCAGTCTCAAAGATGCAATCACAGATCAAAATATAACCGTCCATTTCCAATCTCCACCGTTGAAACTCGACTCTTTGATGTCCTGAAGCTACCCACAAAGTTTCAGATCGATCCGATAAACGATAAACCTCCGAGCACCATTTGAACGTCTACTAGTCCAGATTCGCGACAGATTCTCCTTTGTGCTGAATGGATGGACACAATATATAATATTTTTAGGTGAAGAATTGTATAAATTTTAGGCGGTACAATTTATTGTTTAAATTAAAATCCTATAATATAAATTAAAAGATATTCTATCATTTTACTCAACAATATATATTAAATAAAATCGATTCCATATCTGGAAATGTTTTCCATTTAGTACTTTTATATTTAAAATTCTTTTTAATTAATATGATGAAATAAATACAACAATACATGATATTTTAACATTAATAATTTGATAATATATATAATTTACCTTGATCAAAAATTTAAAATATTATAAATATTCTAACTTGATAAAAAAATTAAAATAATCTAAATATTTTAACTAGATTAAAAGAAAATTAACTTTGGAGTCGTATGGTGAGACGGATTATGGTTGATATTTATACGATTAGGATTTTTTGCAGGTGGTCCACAAAAACAAGTAAAATATCTTAATTCGAAGTAAAACGGGTTAATTGGAGCATGTTACCCGGCTAAAACAGTAAATTTGTAATTGCATTCATATAAAATAGTAGTTGCAAATTTGATTGTGAAACTTTATTTGTTATAATTTGGGACATGTTACCCCACTTTTCCTGTTTTTTTTTCTTAACTATATTAAGCAAGTTTCTCATCTTAGTTTATGTTAAAAATATTATATCTTAAATGGTTGAAACACTATTGTGCGAAGCCGGAGGGTCAAAGGTGAACAAGAATGTATTTGAAGGGTTGTAGCTCTATTGGGCGAAGCCGGAGATAAAAACAATGTCAATGTCAACGACAAACTCCAAGAACTGGAACGACAAGCGGGAAATGGATTGCTACGCACAACGCAGTTTTTGCCGCAACACTCAGATCCACAATAAACGGTTCAACATTTATGGTATCAATACGATGGACAATCTTTACACAACACACGAGAGCACGACGAACGGTTTTGCATGCAGTACTCTGGACGTCCGATATACTTTGAACCATTAATCTATAAAAAGTTGTATATCTTGGAACTCAAACCTCAGACATGATGTAAAATTTTTTTAAATCCTTGATCACTTAAGCAAGAGACCAGCTGTGAACTTTATTATATGAAGTTGACATTTTAAAAATTCTGGTCAATCAAAATACATATTCTCTGAATTAAAATAATATAATATATTTCATCCTATATATTATTTGGGAGTATACTTATACAATTAACCTTACAAGAAGTTAATATTTACATCACATTGCCATTACATAAAAGAACAAATTATAATTTTTCATTAAAGGTAGTTTAGTCATTAATTATTCTCTTATCACCAATTAATATTATATTAATTATATATGATTTATATTAAATGCTTAAATTGTTTTTCTTATTATTTGAAAAATCGGATTTGTTAATATTCCCTTATTCCAAATATAACGAATTTGTTAATATTTCAAATCTAGATTATCATTCAATTTTAAATTTATTATTCTAGCCAATGATAATAAAATATAAAAAATTTTCTTATTTCAAACCAATCATAAATGCTTAAAAATTCCCTTATTTTAATTTAAATTTAAATATATATATATATATATATATATCCAAATTTTAATATATATAATGGAAACTAACAAATCGGAAATTCATGAGTTAATTTTATTTTAAACTTACTTATAATTTAACGATATTGTTTTTGGAATATTGATTTAAAATATTTCCCTTATTTTAGAAAATTTTCATTAGTTTAAACCAGTCATGGCATGTTTGGTTTTAATGATTTAATTTTAATTCCAAACAAAAATTTGAATTTAAACAATTTGTTAAGAGTTCACATATTTTACTTTAAAGTTAATTATATTTTAACGATACTGTTTTAGGATCATAATCTAATTTATCCTTATATATATATATATATATCACCAATTAAAATTATATTAATTATATTAATTATAAACGATATTTACATCACATTGCCATTACTAGAAAGAACAAATTATAATCTCTCATTAAGAGTAGTTTAGTCATTAATTATTTTGTTAATTGATTTTTTCCTTCTTTCTAGATTATAATTTTTGTTTTAATTAATTAATTTATTTTATTTTTTTTGAAAAGTAGTTAAAAATAGATTTTGTGAAGATTTTATTGATTTAACTAAACACACTAATTAAATTAAATTAAATTAAATATTGACTTAATTTTGTAAAAATAAGAAATTTATGTAGATTGCGATTTTTTCAAAATTTTTAAGTAAGATTTTATATCGATTTATTTCTGTTTTTAGGTGCTAATTAAATTTATAATTATAACCTTAGTGAAAAATTAGCAAATGGTCTTAATTTTTTTAAAAATAAATTATGATGTTTAATATATGTATATCAATTTTATTTTATAGTAAAACATGATAATGTACTTTCGATGAAATGATTTTTAGTATGTAAATTAAAAATAGTTTTTTATTTTCTTATTTTAAAATTATAATTTCGTTAATAATAGTTAACATCTTTATTTCTTTTTTGATTATAATTTTTGTTTTCATTAATTAATTTATTTTAATATTTTTGAAAAGAAGTTTTAAAAATTGATTTTGTGAAGAATTTGTTGATTTCATTAAACATATTAATTAAATTAAATTAAATTAAATATTGATTTAATTTTTGAAAAATAAGAGATTTGATGTAGATTGCGATTTATTTTTTGAAGATTTTAAGAAAGAATTTAAACCGATTTAATTCTATTTTTAGGTACTAACTAAATTTACAATTATAACCTTAATAAGAAATTAGCAAATGGTCTTAATACCAATGACATAAGAAAATAAATATTAACATATGTTAATGTTATTTCCTAATTTGTACTCTCCAAATAATAGTATCTATATTTAATCTATTAATTCGATTTACAATGTTATATTACAATGTTAATGTTAGTTCCTCTTTATAATATCGAATCTATTAATAGATTTTTTGTAGATTTAAAAATGTTTGTTCATATCTGATTTAGCTAAACATGGTGTACAATTTAACATAACATTGTAACATTGTAATTTAAATTTTAAATCTGTTTAAATTGTAAAATTTTTTAATTAAAATAGAACAAAATATAAATAAAATTCAAATAAAAAATATCCGAAAATTTTATGTTGGAAATAATATATCGCAATATCCAATATCGCTAATGGACATACTATCTTTCAGTAGAAAAATATATTCTACGAAAACAATCTTCGAATATCCTGGATAAATATTTTTCAAAAAAATCTTAATTAATATCATAGAATTTCACAAATTTCCAAAAGTTTACTTTTTTCTTCGTTTAAATCAAAAAAAATATCCTGATTTTATATATAATTTTTCTAACAGAAAATTTCTAATATCGTCGAGTATGAAAGATTAGTTTTATATTTTTGATTACAAAATGTTTATGCGGATATTACTAATATTCGATATTATAAAAATTGATATTATTATTTTCGTAAATTTTTTAAACAATTACAATTTTCAAAAATATGATATAACACGTGATATGTCCTAGTAATCATTCAAAATGGAAAGAGAATTGAAAATAATTCCTTACGTTAGGTGTCACATGGCTGATAAAATTTATTTGTTTACTAAATAATAATGTAAAATATTTCTTTGTGCATTAACGTGGAGAATTTTAAGTGATGATATATAATTCGATTCTCGATTATCTCGTTGATATTGTTTCTATATTATCATTATAAAAAATACATTTGAAATATAAAATTTATTAAACTTATTAATTTTTTTTATTTCAGTGATGAAGTTTCTTGTTATATACCTTTTCTTGTTGACTAAATAATAATAACTAGGATATATCTCGTGCTATAGCATGGACAAATTGTAATTATAGAAAAATATCCGAAATTATAAAATCAAGATATTAAAAAATTGTAATTCTTCCAAAACTTTATGAAAATTATAATATCAGTTTTTGTAATATCGAATCTTTGTAATATCCACATAAACATTTTGTAATCAGAAATATAAAACTAATCTTTCATACTCGAGATCAAATTAAATATATGATTATTTTCTTTTTTTAAAACCTTTTTTTGTCAGTTTTATTTATTATTTAATTTTCAATCATTTTACTTAATTTTGTTTCAGTTTTTGTTTTTTATCAACTGGAAGTTTTATTAATTATATGTATTATTGAATATTTGTAGATATAGTTAACTGAGAGTTTAAAATAAATTATAGGTATTAATGAATATTTGGTTTTTATTAATTTGAAGTTTTATTAATTTTACACCATGTTAAACTAAGTTAGATATGAATTAATATTTTTAAATCTACTAAAAAACTATTTATATATTTGATATTATAAAGAGGAACTAACAATAATATTAACATTCAAAAAACAAAATTGCAATCTACATCAAATCTCTTATTTTTAGAAAATTAAATCAATATTTAATTTAATTTAATTAGTGTGTTTAATTAAATCAACAGAATATTCATAAAATCTATTTGTAACTACTTTTCAAAAAATTATAATTGTAATTGTAATTCTTTTTAAATTTTACGAATATTATAATATCAGCTTTTATAATATCGAATCTTTGTAATATTCGCGTAAACATTTTGTATTCAGAAATATAAAATCAATCTTTCATACTCGAAATTAAATTAAATATATGATTATTGTCTTTTTAAAACCTTTTTGTCAATTTTATTTACTATTTTAATTTTCAATCATTTTACTTAATTTTGTTTCTGGTTTTGTTTTTTATCAACTAGAAGTTTTATTAATTATATGTATTAATGGATATTTGTAGATATAGTTAACTGGACGCTTATAATAAATTCTAGGTATTAGTGAATATTTGTTTTTATCAACTGGAAATTTTATAAAATTTACACCATGTTTGAACTAAGTCAGGTTTGAAATAAAAATTTTAATCTACTAAAATCTATTAATAGATTCGATATTATAAAGAAGAATTAACATTAACATTAACATTTAAAAAAATAAAAATTATAATCTGCATCAAATCTCTTAATTTTAAAAAATTAAATAAACATTTAATCTAATTTAATTTAATTAGTGTGTTTAATTAAATCAACAATATCTTCACAAAATCTATTTTTAACTACTTTTCAAGATATAGTAAGTTTGTCGTCAGTATTCCTTAGGTGGATCGTTATAGTAACGGCACGGAGGAACTCTTGCATTCTGGTGATTACCCTAGTAGCAGGCTGGGATGAACACTACGCAGGAGCGGAGTGCGCTATGGTGTGTCCTGGGCCTCCGGATTGATTGTGTATGCTGGGTGAGGCCATTTGTCATGCTATGGTGTGCCCTGGATGAAGACGTGCTGGACGATTGTCACGCTATGGTGTGCCCTGGGTGGAGTCGTGCCCCCATGCTTGTCTGTGTAACCATTGAGTGGTTACTTGCTTGGGTGTAATAGACACCGTGTTTGTCTGCATGTTTTAGGCTTAGACTTGCTTTAGGAATTTGTTATAGATCGTTCAAAATGGATTCATAAGCCCTTAGGCTTATTCTTACTGGGTAATCCAAATTACTCATCTCCTCCTTTTTTTCTTATTCAGGTGAGCCTGATGTCGTGCTTGACGAGCCTTGAAGTTGATGTTGCTGCTGTTTTGGGATACTTGTTGGAATTTTTGGATTATTTTTAATTAATGATTTTTTGTTGAACATTCGTTTAGTCATTTTGGTTTATTTTGGATTATTTGGTTTAATAATGCATTTATGAGATTTATTTAGATTTAATAAAGTATTATGGACAAATTGAGATGGTTTTACATTAAATGGACGGATGGGGTGTTACAGTAACTCATGTCCGCTAAAGAGCAATATCTCACAGTCCCTTGAAAGTTCCGTATTCCCTGAGAAATAGAAGGTGAATCTTTAAAATTTGAATGTTCTTCACCATCTAAAATCTCATTAAAATCACCAAATATTTGCCAAGCCTTGTTATGAAGCATTAGAGTATCGTGATGATTTTTGATGTCTTCCCATAACTCTTTTCTATCCTCAGGAAAGTTAGAAGCATAGACAAAAGAAACAAAAAACTCCTCCGCACTTTCCTCCACCAAAACTGAACATGTAATCATTTGTCCACTCTTAAAGACATGAGTAATTCTTAAATTGTTCTTCCAAACCACCCAAGTTCTTCCCAGTCTGTTGAATTAATAATTTGACATAGAAGACCAATCTCGAAACACTGAAGATAAGAATCGATTTGCTCTGTTTCCCTGAACTCTCGTCTCCAACAAACATCCAAACAAGGCACATTCCAGAAGAATCCTGTCATTAATGGTATTTTTTTAGTAAAGTCTCCGTAAGAACGTTATGCGTACTTTTTGATGATCGAGAAAGTGGAGCTCTCAACAGACCCGTCTTTTCGATATCTATCTTACAATCTTCTTACTTTCCACGTCTTCTTCATGTTCTTCTGATTTTTCATCCTTCCCCTCCTGATCGTCTTCTATTTGTTTTCCATTTTCCCTTCCTTCTCATTTCCCACTTTTTCTTCACTACCATTCAAAACAGAGTAGCGAGGTGAAGAGAGAATTGTAACTTGTCCAAAAGCCAGAGGGCTTTGCTTTTTCACATTATTTCTGCATCTTTTCCAAGAGGACCAACCTTCCTTTTCATCCTCAGAACCTGCAGGTTTTTCCTTTGTTACTGACCTATCAACATTCTACTGAGACATCTCCGATCAGTCTTGACCTATCTGTTCTCATTTCTGATTCTTTTGGAACAGTAGTACTTTGCGTCTGATACACTTCACAAGCAAAAACCACCTCACCCTCTTCGAATTTGATTGATTTTTTCCAAGTGTCCATATCTTGTTCACAAAAACATGGACTTAACGACCCACTAAGAAATCCTCCCATAACCTTTGATAACATCAAACTTCAAACTTATGCTTCTTTAGCGAATGGCGATTGTTCACCGCCGCAACCCAGATCTGCTGCTTGACTTGCTCCTGAGAACTAAATTCCTCCCCAAGTTATATATTAACGTTTTGTTAGATAAAACAAAATAAGTTAATACGTCTGAGTGGCTAAATGAACGAATTTTGAGTTTTGCCTGGTCTTGTCAATTAATTTCAATTTTCTTCGACCAAAACAATGTTGTTTCGTTTTACTTAGCCCAGACGGTTTAGTATCATAATTCAAGTATAAAAAAAACAAAAAGGTCGATTATGGCCGTTTCCCATGTTGGTTTGTATTGGGCTAGACCCTTATATTTGGGTTACAGCTGAAAAACAGAACACTAAAGCGGGGTCTAGGCTTTTGTATTTTGTATATTTTTTTTTCTCATGGATTTAGTAGAAAATTCTTTATTAAAAATAAAAACAAACTTTTCACATACAACAAACATAATGAAGATAACAAATGAAGTTGAACGTCTTTGAAGAAGATGAACACCTCATAGGAAAGCGAAGACTGATCTTGCGGATAACAGATCATGAACTCGGACTCTGCAGATTAAAAGTTAAAGGGTCGATTCGAACAACAGGAGTGCACTTAAACGGATGAGCCATGGCCAGATTCATTCCTGCAGTAGTTTCTTCCATGTTAACCTTGTCTTCTTTGATTTTCCAGTCAAAACACTGCACCATCACTCCGATCGCGATTCCTACAAAGAGATAAGCTAGATTTGATGCAGGGCAGCCTCTCCTTCCAGCTCCAAAAGGAAGGTACTTCATGGCTTGCTCTTTCTCGTCTTCTTGTCTTGATCTTGAAGAAGATAAGAACCTCTCTGGCTTAAACTCATCAGGATCTTCCCAAGAATCAGGATCTCTCATCAAAGCATAAACATTAATAACAAGCATTGTCTTTGCCGGCATGTAAAAACCTTTCACCTCACAACCTTCTTGGAATGATCTAACCAAGAAGGGCGATGGAGGGTGCATTCGTAGCCCTTCCTTAACGACCACTTGCAAATAAGGGAGGTTTGGTAGATCCGTTTCTTTAATCATTCTTGTTTTCCCTACAACGAAATCAATTTCTTCTCTGATTCTCTCAAGAATGTTAGGCTTGTTAATGATTTCAGCCATTATCCACTGTATTGTTTGCGCCGAGGTGTCAGTGCCTGCAAGGAAAATCTCCTGCAGAAGTAACATATACCTTGACATGGATTCTCAATTAATAGACCTAATGTGATGTGAAAGAAGATTAGATTACCACGAACAAAGACTTGATCTGCTTCCTAGTGATCTTATACTCTGCCTTTTCGTCCCGGTAAGCTTCCAACAACAAATCCATCATGTCCCTATCTTGATGCTCCTCAAGTTTCTCTTCATGTTCCACAAGAAGCCTCTCCAGAAACTCGTCGAATTCACGAGAAACTCCCATTATCTCCTTTTCAAACAGTTGGATTCCAAGTTTCTCTAGTGGCCTAAACATTTTTGCAAAGAAAATCTTCTTTGTCAAGGCAAACGACTTGATAACCAATTCCCTGACTCTCTCTGCCTCACCGTTCTCCTCTGAACAACTCCTCCCCATGCTCATCCTGCAGATGATGTTGTTAGCTAGATTCATCGCTTCCTTACGAATCTCAACGCTCTCCTTCTTCATCGCCTTATCGAACAGGTTTGCATAAAACCGCTGTAGCTCCTCTGCACGCCCGCCTAGTGACTGCTCAATTGCCTGCGGTCGAAAAAGCTTTGTGGCAATGATCTTCTTCATGAACTTCCAGTAATCTCCATAAGGAGCTGCGAAGAAACCAGACGATCCAAACAAGAGAGAGTCGCCGAGGGCAGTAACATCGCGAGATGAGACGTTCACGTCGTGCGTCTTGTAGATCTCGGAAGCCACTGATGCAGAAGATACGAGGACTATGGGAAAATTGATGATGCGGAGATAGAGAAGAGGTCCATACGTGGAGGATACTTTATGAAGAGACTTGTGCGTAAGAGTAGAGAGGAGAAGGTGAAGATGACCGATGATTGGAAGAGAAGGAGGGCTCGGAGGGAGAAAACAGCCAGCTCGTGAGCCCTCTGGTTTCTTGAATAAGAGAGAGTAACAGAGAAGTGAGAGCAGACATAAGAGGATGAAGATGAAGCAGTTTTGAAAGTCAACGGTCATCATTTCTGCCATTGTTGCTCAAACTGCAGAGGCAAATGAAACAGAGTATTCTTTCACCTAAATATAAATTATATAATATGTTTTCTTTATAATAATAAATAATCAAATCAGAAGTTATTTGCGACACATGATCAAACTAATTAATAACTTAGTAAAGTGTGACCAATGCGACGACTAAAATACTTGTGTCAACAATACTTAATTACTAGGTGATGTACCCACAGCATGAAATTTAAAATGTTTTATTAAATACAAAACATTAAAATATTTTGATAAATAATTTAATTGTAATATCTAAAATATTTATAAATATTTTTGACTTTTAAAACGTATATTATATTAATTTATCTAGATATTCAATAAACAAACGTAGTTTGTTCGGATGATAATTATATAATTAACATTTTTAAAATTTTGTTAACCGTATATATAATAGTTTTGTTACATTTGATCTAATATAATATGTTAACATGGATGTTATCATTCGGATGATAATTTTATTTATTTATACTAATTTGATGCTAATTTATTTAATTTGGACATAAAATGTAGAAACAAACATTTTAGTCGATTAAAACTACTTCTAGAGATTCTCCAACACCAGAGGTGAATTGTTTCCAGAGACAATCAATTTAACTTTTATCTTTCACAAATTCTTGTATAGCTTGACAACAGAAAAAGACATAACATTGTATAAAATGAATTTTACTTGACAATAGTATTTTTGGGTATGATTTGAATAGGATGAAAAATAGAAAAGATTATACTATTACTTATATAGGTGTACAATATCAACCTTATGAAATAGAACATTTTATGAAAATAGAATATTTCATAAAAATGCTGCTATAGAATATTTTGAAATGGAATGATGCAATATATATTAACTATATATCTTTTTTTTAATGATGTAATATCATGCTAAAAGTGTAATTAGAAATTTTTCATTTTACATTTATGTTAATATATAAGTTTAAAGGATATATGTTTAATAGACCAATTATATTGAAAATCTTTCAGTATAATACAAAGATGCATTTGGTGTATATTTATAATATCAAATACATATTCATTAATTTAACTACTAAATAAAAACAGAAATTGGAAAAATTGACCAGAATCACATTGCTTTAGAAACTCATCTCATGAGCTATTCATCACCTAGACGTCCAACTCAAAATCTTTTCCTTGAATTACGTGGAATTGAAATATTAATGAACAAAATAGAGTTGAGAGGTCAAATATCCATGCAAAATCAAGAGGCATGAGAGGGATATTGATGTGTGTAAATCAACGACGGTGATAACCCTAATTTCCATCAATATTACTTCTCAATATTGATGTGTGTAAATCACTTTAGTTTCTATCTAAAACAATGACAATCTATACTAATAAAAAGAAGATTTAGAGGCTCAAGAGAGCATCCACATCAGCAAAAGTGACATCTTCTAAGAATGATACATCAACAACTAATTAAAATAAATAAATAAATTAAATAATCACAAATCAAAACAATAAAATTCATCAGAAATCAAATTAATAAAATAATTAATCATAATATATATTCATATCTCATTATTAGGCTTTACTTATAATCAAGACCCTGTTCAACTTCCTACGAAAGAAATAAAACAATGTTTGCCAAGAAAATAATGTATGCTTCAATAATCTATCTATACTAATAAAATGAAAGTTTAGAGGCTCAAGAGAGCATCCACATCAACAAAAGTGAGGGCTTCTAAGAATGACACATAAACAACTAATTAAAATAAATAAATAAATTAAATAATCACAAATAAAAAAAAGAAAATTCATCATAAATCAAATTAATAAAATAATTAATAAAATAATTAATTATAATATATATTCATATCTCATTATTAGGCTTTAGTTATAATCAAGGCTCTCTTCATCTTCCTACCGAAGAAATAAAACAATGTTTGCCAAGAAAATAATGTATGCTTCAATAATTATAAGTTCAAATAAATTAATAAATTATCTTTGAAAAAATATCAGAAAAAATCCCAATAATCTTTTTTTTGGTCTGATACAAAATCTCATTAATCAGTGCTAATTAATTATATAATACAGAATAATATGGTCGAAATCATTTTATTTGTCATTCTTTATGAAACTAATTTCTAAAGATGGAGAAAAAATGAAACTAAAATTCTACCAAGACATATATATAGGAATTTTTAGATATTTTATTATATTGAAATTCTATACTAATAAAAGGAAGGTTTAGAGGCTCAAGAGAGCATCCACATCAGCAAAAGTGAGATAAATGGGATGAATTATATTTACTCACCATTATTGGTGTAATTATTGTCTATTATTTAATTTATTTTAATTTTATGCTTTCATATTAAATCTTTTGGTGGAGGTTGTAAATGAAACGTTAGAATTTTTATTGATCAAGGTTTGTATTTAAGTCCAACAACTAATGGTTTATGTTAATGATGGTGAGTAAATGGTCTATTCAATATAGTGTTTCCTTTTGGTAAGTTTTTTTATTTATTTGAATGAATAATAGGAATTTGTCATTCTTTATGAAACTAATAAATGTGTTATATATCTATATATAGTTTCATGAAAAGTTAAATAAGTCATTTTTTTGGTATGCAAAACTCTATATTTAATTTTACAATTTCAATATGATAAAACATCTAAAAATTCCTATGTATATGTCTTGGTAGAATTTTAGTTTCATTTTTTCTTCATCGGTAGAAGTTAGGTTCATAAAGAATGACAAATAAAATGATTTCGACCATATTTTTTTGTATTACATTATTAAATAGTATTGATTATTGGAATTCTATATCAGACCAAAAAAAAAGAAATTATAGGAATTTTTTCTTACATTTTTTCAAAGATAATTTATTAATTTATTTGAACCTATAATTATTGAAGCATACATTATTTTTTTGGCAAACATTGTTTTATTTCTTCCGTATGAATGTGAAGAGAGCTTTGATTATAAGTAAAGCCTAATAATGAGATTTGAATATATAAATATATAAATATATATGATTAATTATTTTATTAATTTTATTTATGATGAATTTTATTATTTTGATTTGTGACTATTTATTTTAATTAGTTGTTGATGTGTCATTCTTAAAAACCTTCATTTTTGCTGATGTGGATGATCTCTTGAGCCTCTAAACCTTCTTTTTATTAGTATAGATTAGTTACTCATATGTCATTATTAGAAGTCCTCACTTTTGCATACCAAAAAATGACTTATTTAACTTTTCATGAAACTATATATAGATATATAGATATATAACACATTTATTAGTTTCATAAAGGATGACAAATTCCTATCATTCATTCAAATAAATTAAACAACGTACCAAAAGGAAACACTATAATGAATACACCATTTAAACACAATCATTACCATAAACCATTAGTTGTTGGACTTAAATACAAACCTTCATTAATAAAAATTCTAACGTTTCATTTACAACGTCCACCAAAAGATTTAATATGAAAGCATAAAATTAAAATAAATTAAATAATAGACAATGATTACACCAATAATTGACCTTCTATATTGCTATATATATATATAATAAGCATTCTCATATTCCTACAAAACAAGCATTCACATCTCATTATTAAGCTTTACTTATAATCAAAGCTCTCTTCACCTTTCTACGGAAGAAATAAATCTATACTAATAAAAGGAAGGTTTAGAGGCTCAAGAGAGCATCCACATCAGCAAAAATGAGCGCTTCTAAGAATGACACGTCAGCAACTAATTAAAATAAATAATCACAAATCAAAATAATAAAATTCATCATAAATAAAATTAATAAAATAATTAATCATATATATATATATATATATATATATATTCAAATGTTTCATTTACAACCTCCACCAAAAAATTTAATATGAAAGCATAAAATTAAAATAAATTAAATAATAGACAATAATTACACCAATAATTGACCTTCTATATTACCACATATATATATAACAAGCATTCTTATATTCCTACAAAACTAGCATTCACATCTCATTATTAGGCTTTACTTATAATCAAGGCTAACTTCACCTTTCTACAGAAGAAATAAATCTATACTAATGAAAGGAAGGTTTAGAGGCTCAAGAGAGCATCCACATCAGCAAAAGTGAGGGCTTTTAAGAATGACACATCAGCAACTAATCTGTACTAATAAAAAGAAGGTTTAGAGACTTAAGAGATCATCCACATCAGCAAAAATGAGGGACTCTAAGAATGAAGAAATAAAACAATGTTTGTCAAGAAAATAATATATTCTTCAATAATCTATACTAATAAAAGGAAGGTTTAGAGGCTCAAGAGAGCATCCACATCAGCAAAAGTGAGGGCTTCTAAGAATGACACATCAGCAACTAATTAAAATAAATAAATTAATTAAATTATCACAAATCAAAATAATAAAATTCATCATAAATCAAATTAATAAAATAATTAATCATAATATATATTCATATCTCATTATTAGGCTTTACTTATAATGAAGGCTCTCTTCACCTTCCTACAGAAGAAATAAAACAATGTTTGCCAAGAAAATAATGTATGTTTCAATAATTATATGTTCAAATAAATTAATAAATTATCTTTGAAAAAATGTCAGAAAAAATCTCAATAATCTTTTTTTTTTTTGGTCAGATACAAAATCCCATTAATCAGTACTATTTAATTATGTAATACAGAATAATATGGACGAAATCATTTTATTTGTCATTCTATATGAAACTAATTTCTAATGATGGAGAAAAAATGAAACTAAAATTCTACCAAGACATATATATAGGAATTTTTAGATATTTTATTATATTGAAATTGTAAAATTAAATATAGAGTTTTGCATACCAAAAATGACTTATTTAAGTTTTGATGAAACTATATATAGATATATAGAAATATAACACATTTTTTAGTTACATAAAGAATGACAAATAAATGATGTCGACCATATTTTTTCTCTATTACATAATTAAATAGACTGATTATTGGGATTCTATATCAGACAAACAAATGTTATATATATATATATAGTTTCATCAAAACTTAAATAAGTCATTTTTTTTATACAAAACTCTATATTTAATTTTCACGTTAAAATCCTAAACTAATTTTAATAATTAGTTGGACCTGAAAGTGAAACATAAGAATTGTATTGTAGTTTTTCACATATTTAAGGTTTTTTTTTGTTTAAGTAGATAAAATCAATTTTTGGTAAATCTATACTAATCAAAATGGTTAAGTTTCATCATGATTTATGTGAAATCTAAATATGTATATCTTGCTTAACTAAATAAAAGTTATTTTAGTAAAAACAGTTACAGACTTATATTTTCTGAGAACGTTGACCATCTTCTCCTCCATTGCCAGTTTTTTTTAAATAAATCATTATTTAAACATTCCAAAAAGAAAACGTAACAACAACAAATTCCTATTATTCATTCAAATAAATTAAAAAGCATACCAAAAAGAAACACTATCATGAATAGGCCATTTACTCACTATCATTACCATGAACCATTGTTGGACTTAAATACAAACCTTCATCAATAATCCTAACGTTTCATTTGCAACCTCCACCAAAAAATTAATATGAAAGCATAAAATTAAAATAAATTAAATAATAGACCATAATTACACCAATAATTGACCTTCTCTATTGCCATATATATATAACAAACATTCACATATTCCTACAAAATAAGCATTCATATCTCATTATTAAGTTTTACTTATAATCAAGACTCTCTTCAACTTCCTACGAAAGAAATAAAACAATGTACAATGAAACATGATGAAATATAGAATCACGTAATAAGTCATTTTTTGGTATGCAATTAATTTTACAATTTTAATATAATAAACATCTAAAAAGTCCTATATATTTGTCTCGTAGAAGTTTAGTTTCTTTTGGTCTAATACATAATCCCAATAATCAGTACTATTTAACTTTGTATTACAGAAAATATGGTCCAAATCATTTTATTTGTCATTCTTTATGAAACTAATTTCTATCGATGGAGAAAAAAATGAAACTAAAATTCTACCAAAACATATATATATATATATTATCTTGAATTGTTATTGATTTAAGACTAACTGGATTCCTCTTTTGTAGTTGATCTGAAGAAGAAGAGTTCCTACGTGGTACAACTACCCAATATCACCCATCATTATGTTGTATTTAAGGTCTCAAACATGTTTTTCTCAAACTTATTCTCTTTCTTTCTATTTCAGGATATCAAACATCTAGAGAATAAACTCTTTTATGGATAGTAAACCTAAATTATGTGTGGTATTGGTTTATGCCAAGCTAAAACCACATCACCAAAGAAGTATTGTGTTCGTCTAAATGTTGGCGTTCACAACTAGCATGGTATGCGTTCCAACACTTTTTGAGTTTTTCAATCCTGAAATTCAGTTATTTGGTCTGTCAAGTATATTTGTAGACTCATTTCTTCTTGGCAGTTTTCCAAAGCGAAAGGCAAACACGTAGAGAAAAACAAAGTCAAAGCTACTCTCGTGTCGCTCTCTGACTTATCTGAACTATCTCTAATCAATGGGCCACCAAAGCACGAAGAATAATTTTGAGATTTCATCCTCAAGAGTCGTTTATATAGTCAATCGGAGGATCGCTCCTTAGTTTTGGTTTTATCCTATTAGATTTTTACATCCACTCTACAATTTTTTCACAATTAAACACATCACTAATTATTTTATAATAAAAAACTTACAACTAATACAGCTGAATTAAAATATAAACTTAATTACATTTTAATTATTTTTATTTATCTATATATATATATATATATATATATATTAGGAGTTTACATTGTCTTTATATTTTCTTGATTTCAGTCTTTATTATCAACTATTTATTTAACTAATATCTGTTTAAAATATTTTAAAGTAATAATCTAAATGTTGAAGTCTATATATTTAGATACTTATAACGCTAATTCAAAATATGCAAAATACTACATAAAATCCGTATGTAGTGTGGATCGGCGTCTAATTTTCTAAAATAACAATATTGGAAACTGTTACGTCATTTAACCCAAAAATACCATAAGATCACATGATGCCAGATTGAGAAGTAATATAATAATTATTGAGAAGTAATTGAGAGGTGTGGACAGCTGTAGTAAGTACATGATGCCAGATGTTGTCATGTTACGCAAAGTTAAAAAACTCTACTCATATTATATAAATTATCAAATAGAAACGAAAAGAAAAAATCTCACAAAAAAGTTTTCTAGATGGTATCCAATTTTAATTTGCATTTTTATTATAAAATTTCAAACTAAAAATTCTTTTACACTAAATCTTTAAAGTGACTTTTAAGTTCGTGCCACCACTAAACTTAACAGAATAGTTAACTCCGTTGATATTACTCTTCATTTTCAATTGAAAATTAACCGACCGATTGGTCACCTTTCAAAATGCATTTTGAAGAGGTTGATAAAATCAAAAGAGTCTTTTATGTTTTCTCTCTGTGCTTTATCCCCGAAAGTTTCGAATCAAGCGGATACTTTAGCATGAAATGCTCGAAATGACTTTTTATTTCTTCGCTTTACAGTATTCAGTTAGCCCATTGTGTAACACGAAATCATGCTATTTAGTCAAACATAGTAACCGAGTATCAAGACTATCAAGAGGCAATTCATTTTTTTTTTTATAAAACCAAGAGGCAATTCATGTTGAGCTAATTCCATGAGAAAAATACACTATTCTAATGTAACGTTTTAGGTATAAATGTTTTCTAAAAGGTAAAAAAAGAAAAGAAAAGGTACTTACTACATATGCTTCGTAGAGCATTCTCCAGGTGGAGTGATTAGAGAATGACTTAAAACAATATATATATATAGTCTCTGATCTGAGGTTACTAAAACTCTTCGGTATGTCCATAATCTTCAGAATTTTCTACCAAATTACGAACTTACAGCTAGTTTAACTCTCTAGAAAGATTATTCTCTAAGGAGGTATATGTTGGCCAAATTTACCTACAAGGAAGGGCTAGAAGAGTAACGAAGTGGTAGTAGTCTAGTGATTCTTACTTGATGAAGAGTTTCCCTGTAGGTATATGTCAGAGATCGATTTATCTCAAGCGCATAATTTAATAAATCACTCTCATGTGGCCAGTTGAAATGGTGTCATGCTTTACGCCCATTTGATAACTATGTGAATGGAGTACTCGACGCCTACACTCACCCTAGAGAAAAGTCGGATGGTAAAAACCTGGATCACCCCTGGGTATCATATAAAGAAAAAAAAGGAAGTGCTAGAGGAGATTATTTTCCTAGGGGTTGACGATATATTCCCAACCACAAACTATCATAGAACAAGCGATACACCCCAACAATTACCCCCAACCTAAATCCACACAGATCTGAACTTATCATCTATTCCCACACAGATCCAATGTTAAATACTAAAACCCACCCAAATCAGAGTTCGAAATATATTTCCACACGCTTCGGGTTTAACCTTAACCACACACTTCAGATTGATATACTTAACCAATTTAAACCGCATTAATACCCGATTATAATCCGATTAATGTCGAAACCCATCCTAAACCAATATGAACATCAATTAAACCAATTACACCATAACCATAACCATAACCATAACCTTCCAATTGATTTAGATGGTTTCAATAATTTTTTTTAAAAAATAAATAAATGGAAATCAGAATTTTGTTTTTCTCCCTTCTCCTCTCCTCTTCGTCTTCTTCTTCCAAATCAGATTTTAATTTGCAAAACCCAGAAATTTCAGATTCTTTAAGAAGGATAAGTTAACAAAAATGTCAGACTTTTAATCTCATTGTTCAATGTAAACTACAAAATCATAACCCAGAAATTGAAAAGTACAAAATTAAAACCCAGTAATTGAAAACTCCACCATTAGCTCTTCCTTGGTGAATTGAAAACTCCACCACAACTTCGCTGCCGCCGCAATGGTTACGGCATCCAGTGGTTAACCATCGCCGATGTAATCGATCTGCCTTACTCTCTGGTTTTGGTTTGCTGCTCGTTAGCCAGATTCTACAAATCTGGGTTTGCAATTTCAGTAATTTTGGATTTTATATCACAAAACCCATCAAAACTCGATGAAATTGGATCGCGACCTGCAATCCCAGGAAAAACCCGATTTGTTCTTATATTAGATGGTTTAAGCCAATAAATCTCGTAGAGTGGACAATGGAAACTGGAGTGGTGATGGGTTTGTGAGGCTGAGGCGGATGAAATTGCCTGACTTTGCAAGAAGATCCGATGACTTTGCAAGAAGATCCGAAGCCAGAGAACCATAATGCTTAAGGACTTGCTTGCAGACAAGTATGATTTTGCAGACATGTATAATTTGCAAAAGACTAAGAAGAGAAAGAGGAAACAAATATGATTTCTATATATATATTTTTTTATTATTGAAACCTTCTAAATCAATAAGAAGGTATTGGTTATGGTTCTAAGTAGAAGAACGGCGATGTGTGTCGGGTTATAAGAAAATCCACTCGGATCAGGTTGCGCGGGTCGAGACGGGTTACAAATATCGGTTAATTGTTTGTTTGGTTTGGTTTATTGTCGATTCGAAGAGTATACCAACAAAATCAACCGGTGGGTGTGAATACATTCGAACTATGGATCTGGATGGGTTTTAGTATTTAACTTCAGATCTGTGTGGGTTTAGGTTGGAGGTAGTAGTTGAAGTATATCCGTTGTTATATGATAGTTTGGGGGTGGGAATAGATCGTCAACCTTTTTCCTAGGTAATCGCAAACCATAACCGTGTTAGTTTCTAAACAAGGTAAAACCCAACACCCCCGGTTTTTTTTTTGGATATACAAATTCCTTTCCATGTCATTTAAGCAATGTTAGTTGCACAGAGATTGTTGATTACACGAAGACTAAATTTAACACAGAGTACAGACCACAAAAAGTGATACTCAAAAAACGTTTTCTGTTTGCATTTTGAACGATTATAACTACTGAAAACAAACCTCCCATAAAAAAGAGAAACTCATATGACCAAGATTGCATTCAGTTTTTGATTTTATCGATAAGAGGCGCAACAACCGTAATTGGGTAAATAATACTCTTTCCGTTTCACAAAAAATATCTTTTGATACATTGAAATTATGGAAATTATTTATAAAGTTTGTATTTAAAATAAAAAACGATATTCTTTTAAAACAAAAATAAACTCCAAAACGGTACTCTTTGTGAAACGGATGGAATACTATTTTGAGTAAGTTAATAAAAAGTATAATTTTAAAATAGTTTTTGTTCAATAATTTCAGTATTTTATTAAATAAAATCTTCTATTTTGTAAATCTCTAAAGATTATGTAATTTACCAAACGCATCAATAAAATACAAAAATCAACTACCCAATCTATTGTTAATGGCGATGGCTTGGACGTTATAGATTGCAAATCTTAATTCATACGTATACGCTGATCCTCCAACTATTATTGATGATTCGTTGACTAACAGATATCTATTATTTGCGAGGCATAAACGAACACACGAGGTTCGAGGTAGATAGAATATACAATATATTAAAAGAGAAGGATATATATAATAAATTTAACATTAAATTTATTATATATTATAAAGTCTTGAGAAGGACGTAAGACAGCTGACCCTATTACTAAATATAATTTAAAAATCTCACCCTATTATTCATGTAATCAAACATACGGTTAGCTAGGGGTGGACAAATTATCCAAAATTCGAACCCGAATCCAAATCGAAAAACCAGAATTCGAGCCGAAAAATCTGAACACGAACCGAATTCGTTATTGAGAAATACCCGAACGAATCTTGTACCAATAGTATTTCAAACCTGACGAACAAGAACCAAACATACCCGAATATATATACACATTACACACATATATATATATATATATATATATATATATAAGTGTATGTTTATTTCAAAGTTCAATGTTTAAGTGAGTGTACTTCAGATTTTTTTATATAATAATGGTTAATTTGGGTGAAAAAAACTTGAAAATCCCCAAAAAAATAAAAAAATCTGAATTTGAACCGAGCCAAACGATATACTAAACCTGAACTCAAACCCGAAGTAATACGAACCAAACTTGACCCGAATACATATGTAAAATACTCGAACGGGATCTAGAGTCCTAAATCCGAAAATCTGATTACACGAAAAATCCGAACCGAATCCGAACAAGTTCCTGAACGTCCACCCTGGTTAGCTGTCTATAACAATCCTTCTCAAGACAGGAACATTAAGGGAAGTTTATTATTATCCATGTTATCGTTACTTTTTCAACAATATTTATTATATAAATATAAACTGTGGTGATCATGCAATGATGGAAATATCAAAAATTATTAGATTATATGTCATGATCATATATATATATATATATATTTAATCGAAGTTGAATTATTAGTTATCCGATTATATAATATAAGTTCATCTTTTATATATATTAAATTTTTATAACCTTTTAATAAGATATTCACACGTCAAGTGTTGTAATATTTCACATAAACATAAGTTTATTTTGCTGCCAAAATGATTCTGATTAATATATAAGAGATTAAGTGGGACCTTTTAAACCTTAGAAAACTGAACAGATGTACGTTCTATATAAGAAATAGTTCACGTCGTCCAAAGAAGTGAGAACTGAGAACCAAAGCAAAAGAAAAAGAAGTGAAAGAAAAAAATTAATCGATGGACACAGTGAAGGTTGAAACCATTGGTAAAGAGATCATAAAGCCATCAACGACAACTCCGAAAGATCTCCGAATTCTTCAACTCTCTATTATGGATCTACTAGCGTCTCCGGTTTACACCGTTGCATTTCTTTTCTACACCAAAGATGATTTGATCTCGCAAGAACAAACTTCCCAAACTCTCAAAACTTCCCTGTCCGAGACCTTGACAAAATTCCACCCTTTCGCTGGAAGAGTCAATGGAGTCACCATCGACAGTAACGATGAAGGAGCCGTCTTTGTGGACGCACGCGTCGATAACTGCCTTCTCTCTGATTTTCTGAGATCCCCAGATACCGAATTCCTCAAACAGTTGCTTCCTGTAGACGACAAGCCCACACCTACATGGCCATTGCTGCTTGTGAAGGCGACCTACTTCCAATGCGGTGGCATGGCCATCGGAATATGCATCTCGCATATGCTCGCCGATGCAACCTCTCTCTCGACTTTCATCCAGGCTTGGGCTGCCACAGCTCGAGGAGAGAGAGACTCGGTGGCGAGTCCTGACTTTGCTTCCACAAAGCTTTACCCACCAGCAAATGAGGCCATTAAAGTTCCATGGGAGGATCAGGCAGGTAAGAGAACAAGTGTCACGAAGAGATTTGTGTTTGTAGCATCTAAAATCGAAGAGCTCAGGAACAAAGTCGCTAGTGATGCCGTGCCTCGACCCACGCGGGTCCAGAGTGTAACTTCACTTATATGGAAATGTGTTGTGACTGCATCGACAGACACAATTCGTGAGAAAGTTCTGATCCAACCGGTTAACTTGCGCTCCAAGATACCCTCCCTTTTGTCGGAAAACCAAATCGGTAACCTCTTGTTCTCCACCATGATCTTGAATGGAAAAGGCGAGGTGGAGATTGTAGAAACTGTTAAGGAACTACAAAAAAGGGCCGAGGAGTTATCCCGTTTGATTCAACATGAAGAAGGGTCATCGATGACGATAGGTTCGAAATTGGTTGGTAAAATGATTGATTCCAAGTTTAGCTACGAGGCTTATGGCATGCACGCTGTAACTAGCTGGTGCAAGATTCCTCTGTATAAGGCTTGCTTCGGGTGGGGATCTCCGGTTTGGGTCACTGGAAATGTTTCTCCGATTTTTGACAATGTGACCGTGTTGATCGACTCTAACGACGGACAAGGAGTCGAAGCATGGGTGACACTGCCTCAAGAGGACATGTTATTGTTCGAGCAGAGCACAGAACTGCTTGCCTTTGCGTCCCCAAATCCAAGTGTATTAATCTAAATCTTTGAGTCATAATAACGAAATATGTCAATTTCTTATATTATTGTTACTGATTGGATTTGAGATGTAACTTTCTTTTAAATGTTTTCCATAAGATGTAACGTACTTTTTAATGTTTTTATAGTAAATGAAAAAATCCAATAGCTTGTATCTCACTCAGATTGCTACCATGTTCGTCTGTCCGCGATTGCGACCACCGATAGTGTTACTTTTGGAGTTGCTGGCCACTGGTCGTTGTGTTGTTTGTTTGACTGTCGTTGCGATCGGTCGCTATATTTTTTTTGTTCAAAAAATATCAATTTATGAGAATTTATATTTTCAAATAAAAATATAAATTATATATACTATACATCATTAAGAAAACTAATTATTTTAAAAAATAATTAATTTAATATATTGATTATTTTAATATATTTTATTTTATTTATTTTAAATTCAATTTAATCAAACTTTGATAATATGTAATTTAATTTTGGTTAAGTTTATTTATTTAATAATATCTATTTTAGTTTAATTTAATTTAGTTTGGATTATATTTAATTTAATTTATTTTTGTTTTGACTAACTTTATTTTATTTTAATTTTAATTTTTCTTTATCGTTATGTTGTTCGTTTTGCAGTTGCTTGATTCATCGACCAATCGTAGCGACTGATAACTAGAAATCGCTGAAAAAATCTAGCAACTGAAAATTTCGATTGTTGGTCGCTGCGGTTGGTCACTGATACAGCGGCTGCTAAACGAACAGGGCCGGCCGGCGCCTGCATCACCGGATATAACTAAATGCTTGAAGTATAATTTTGATTTTAAATGCTTGCTTGATTCTACACCTTGTTCATCTTCTCTAAGATCTACGTGTGTCTAATATGCATCTAATTTAGCTAAAAGCAATATTGGGAACATAACTAAGAATTTAATATGTGGATGAAAGATTTGCGTTTGTGAATCGAGTTGAAAAAGCTGGATTTAGCTGGAATCAAAAGCTGGATCGGAGTTAGATCAAATAATAAACAAGTGTGCATTTTATTGATGATTTTGTATGAATAATTATTGAAGATGACAAATTTGAATACTAAGTCAACGACCGTATAATAAAGTTCACAGCTGTAATGGAATAATTCAATTCTGCCCATTTCATCAATTCTGCCCATTTCAATCTTCTTGAAAAATCAGAATAGCTCACAATAGAAGTTGGGATCTTAGAACTTTCAGAATGAAAATTAAAATTATTGGGACATCATCTAGTAAATTTAGTTTACAAATGAATTTTCAGCTTTTTTAAAACTTAAAATTTGCAGATAAAGTCTAATATTGGGCTAAATTTTATTAACATGGAATCAAAAGCTGGATCTAGCTGGAATCAAAAGCTGGATCGGAGTTAGATCAAATAATAAACAAGTGTGCATTTTATTGATGATTTTGTATGAATAATTATTGAAGATGACAAATTTGAATACTAAGTCAACGACCGTATAATAAAGTTCACAGCTGTAATGGAATAATTCAATTCTGCCCATTTCATCAATTCTGCCCATTTCAATCTTCTTGAAAAATCAGAATAGCTCACAATAGAAGTTGGGATCTTAGAACTTTCAGAATGAAAATTAAAATTATTGGGACATCATCTAGTAAATTTAGTTTACAAATGAATTTTCAGCTTTTTTAAAACTTAAAATTTGCAGATAAAGTCTAATCTATGTAATGAATATTCTTATTTTAAGTAATTACAATAAAACAAATTCAAAAAATAATTATACGGTTTACGTGATTAGTCTCAACTACCATCCATCTTCAAACGGCGATAACCGTTAAAATAAATAGTTTATGTAGTTTTTATATCATTTTTGTATTGTTTAACTTTATTTTATTTTGTGTAAGTTTATTTTCTTTTATTATATTATATTTAATTTAGTTTTATTTAATTTATTTTGGATTATATTTAATTAATTTTAGCTTTGTTTAGTTTAATTTAATTTAATTTTATTAATTATTATTTTATCGCTATGTTGTTCGTTGTGCAGTCGCTGGATTCATCGACCAATCGCAGTGATTGATCGCTAGAAATCACTGAAAAATCTAGCGACTAAAATTTTTGATCAATGGTCGCTGCGATTGGTCGCTGGTCGCTGATACAACAACTGTTAAATGAACAACATTTGGTCGTCTGTCGCTAGTACTGCTAGACGACCATGACATGCATCACCAGTTATAACTAAATGCTGATTTTAAATTCTTGTTTGATTCTACACCTTGTTCATCTTCTCTAAAGCTTTTTGACTTCAACTTAAGATCTACATGTGTCTAATATGCATCACCTAATTTAGCTAAAAAAGCAATATTGGGAACATGACTAAGAATTTTGTATGTGGATAAAAGATTTGCGTTTGTGAATCGAGTTGAAAAATATGTTAGTGCGGGGCTAAATTTTAATAACATGGAATCAAAAGCTGGATCTAGCTGGAATCAAAAGCTGGATCGGAGCTAAATAAAATAATCAAAAATGAAACAAGTGTGTATTTTGTTGATGATTTTGTATGAATAAATATTGAAGATGACAAATTTGAATATTAAGTCAACGACCGTATTAAAAAGTCACAGCTATAATGGAATAGTTGTTTCAGGTGTACCGAGAAGTGGGAACTTTGATCCAAAATCATAGCTGTTCATGTTTGATGAAAGAGCTCTGGATTTGATCAATACACAGTTACATACTCTTGGTATCGACCGATACAAGCCATAGGACCAGTTACATACTCTTGTTATCGACTGATACAAGCCATAGGTCCAAACTCAATGATTGACAACTGTATCGATTGATAAACATCCTAGTATCGACCGATATCCTTCACATGAGGAAATACGAAAATCTGGAGACAATATCAATTGATACCTCCTTTTTGCATAAGATATCCCCTATATATTAATTATGAATCATTTTAACAAAATAACCTTATGTTTACGTGGAATATTACAACACTGTCATGCTGACGTGTCGTCGCAAAGTGATTCTTAGAGAATATATTTTATTTTATAGGAAAAAAATTACTAGACTAATTACATAATATACCATTAGATCAATCATATATAATCTGTCTTTATTTTAAAGATTATAATCTTTCCTAAATTAGCTTTATTTATTTATGGAAAGTCGGGTAAGTAAATATTCCATAAAACTATAGCTGATTTTATTGTTTCCTAAATTCTATTTATAAATTTTTATTTTAAAAAGATATTATTTTAACTAAATAATTAATTAATATCATAAATATGTAAATACTTTAATTTTAGTTTTCAATTATTTATATAATAATATAATATTAAAATATTTAGAAATGTTTAATGAATTTATTAATTTTCAAAAAAAATATTATAAATATCTTATCCAGCGCATAACACGGAGATCACCTAGTTTTAACTAATTTCTGATTTTCTTTTTCATTATTATGGCAAAATCTATTGGTTTTCCTTTTGTATTAGGGTTTTGTTTATGGTTTTGTTTGACTATTTAAACACTTTTATTTGTAACATAAAAGTTAATCTCATTATTCTTATCAATAAAAGTTGAAAGATTTTTATTTTATTTTACATTTTTTCTATATTTTTATTTGTGAATGTAAAATTATATTCATCAATAAAACTATTTTACAATATATGCAAGATAGAGAGTAGAAAGTTTTGAAATCGAGATCAGACTTTTTAATGTGGACATCCAGAAGGAGTCGGTCCAATCAGTAGAGATCCCACCACTTCGAGGAGCTCCCATGACACGATCAAGAACATGGAGTCTCAAAGGGCTCACCAAGGCCGTGGGCCTTTTCCTCGACACGGGTCATACGAACACGGACAAGGACCAAGCGGATTTGGACGAGACAAATGCCGAACCAATGGGTTCTTAATTCTCCACCGACGAGTCAAGAATACCTACGGTTGATTTTGGAGCCGAGATAAGCCATGCCAACTCTCAGAATGCTTCATGCTCGCACACAACCGAGTTGCCCCTCATGCGGACAAAGAAGGTGACTTCACTTTTTGTCCTCTCGTTAGCATGATCAGGGCATAAAGACATCACTAGGGATTGTACTATTTCCTACCCTTAGGTTTCCCACGTGGTTTTACTAAGGAAGGTTTTAACGAGGCAACAACCTAGTGGTGCAAAGTGGCCTCAAAGACATCCTTCTGAGGGCCGAATTGTCTAGAAGCCCATATTATGTTTCTAGTTCAATTCAAGCATTCTAAGGGAGTATTTGAAGTCCATCTCGGCCCACGACGATGTCGCACAAGTCACCAAGACACGTCACTTATGTTTTTAGGCGTTTTTGCCTTGTCATTTTAATGAACTTTCCTTTTTCGAACTTTTCCTTTTCGTTTGGGGAAACCTTTTGGCCATGTTGTAAGGCCACGTTTTCTTTATGTTTTTCATGGATTGTAAACCTAAGACGAGCCCTATATAAGGAGAAACTCGCAGCCCTAAGAGAGGTAGACTTTGAGTAATAAACGAAAACCCTTTTGCTTAGCATTCGCCTAAGCTCTTTGTTCTTTCTCTTGCTTTGTGCGATTCAAACCAAGGAGAGATCATTCAAGCTGTATCACGAGCCCTATCATATCTCATGTGGTTGCTTATCAATCCACTTGTCCGAGTACATCGATCGTTCTCGCCATCTTGCCCATTCCTTCGCGCCGCACGGTCCATCGGAGAGCATACCACGTCTGAAGCATGTATCATTTTGGTATCAGAGCTGAAGATGCACCAAGCACCTTCATGCGACTTATGAACCAGGTTTTGCGTTCCTATATTAGTAAATTTGTCGTAGTATACTTTGATGATATTCTCATTTATAGTAGGAGCTTGGCTGAGCATGTTAAACACTTAGAATTAGTGTTACAAACGCTTCGAAAGGAAGGCCTTTACGCCAACCTAGCGAAGTGCATCTTTTGTACTGATAAGTTGGTTTTCTTAGGCTTTGCAGTGAGCTCACAAGGACTAAAAGTTAACCAAGAAAAGATCAAAGCCATTGAGGAATGGCCGACACCAACTAGCATCGGACACGTTCGGAGTTTTCACGGTCTCGCGAGTTTTTAACCGGCGTTTTGTTCAAGATTTTAGCACCATAGCTGCTCAACTAACGGCTGTGATCAAGAAGGACGTGCCATTTCAGTGGGGAGACGCACAAGAAGCTGTCTTTAAAAAACTCAAAGACTGACTAACTCATGCACCGGTTTTAGTTTTGCCTAACTTTGACCAAACTTTTGAGATTGAGTGTGATGCTTCAGGTTTAGGTATTGGAGCTGTCTTGACTCAAGGAGGGAGACCCGTAGCCTACTTTAGTGAGAAACTCAGTGGCCCAACCCTCAACTATCCCACATATGACAAAGAGTTGTACGCTTTAGTCCGATTACTAGAAACATGGCAACATTACCTTTTGGCGAAAGAGTTCGTTATTCACACCGGTCACGAGACCCTCAAGCACCTTAGAGGTCAGACCACATTGAAGAAGAGACATGCAAGATGGATAGAGTTCATGGAAACCTTCCCCTATGTCATCAAATACAAGAAAGGCAAAGAAAATGTGGTCGCAGATGCACTATCGAGACGTCATGCGCTTATATCGACTATGAAGGCTAAGGTGTTCGGATTTGAGCACATCAAGGATTAATATGCTGAAGATCCAGACCTTGGGGAGACTTATGCTCAGTGTCTAAAGGGAGGAACCGGGTCCTATTATCTACAAAACAGGTTCCTTTTCCGGGATAAGCGCCTTTGTATCCCGCAAGGTTCGATGAGAGAACTTTTGGTCCGAGAGGCTAATGGTGGAGGTCTCATGGGACATTTTGGAGTAGACAAGACTCTCATCACGCTCAAGGAGCATTTCTACTGGCCACATATCAAAAGAGATGTTGAGCGTCATTGCGCCAAATGCATCGTTTTCCTCAAAGAAAAATCCAGGTTACATCCTCACGGTCTTTACATGCCTTTACCAATACCTTACGTCCCTTGGGAGGATATTTCTATGGATTTTGTGGTAGGTTTACCGAACGTACAACACAAGGATTCTATCTTCGTCGTTGTGGACCGGTTCTCTAAGATGGCCCATTTCATTCCGTGTAATAAGACGAATGACACATCTCAAACCGCTAACTTGTTTTTCAAGGAGGTCGTCCGTTTGCATGGGCTACCGAGAACCATTATGTCAGACTGAGACACAAAATTCCTGAGCCACTTCTGGAGAACCTTATGGAAGAAGCTCGACAACAAGCTTCTCTTCTCTACGACGTGTCATCCTCAAACCGATGGTCAAACGGAAGTGGTAAACTGGACCTTATCTAGCTTACTTAGAGCTAGCATTGGTAAAAAACTTAAAGAATTGGGTTGAGTGTTTGTCTCTGGTTGAATTTGCTTATTATCATGCTACTCACTCTTCTTCTAAGTTTTCTCCTTTCGAGGTTGTCTATGGTTTTAACCCTAGGACCCCATTGGAGTTTAATCTGTTACCGTTACCAAAGGCGGATCAAGTTAGCATCGATGGAATAGCCAAAGCCGAGCAAGTCAAGAAGAATCAAGAGAAGTTCAAGGAGAACCTCGAAAAAAGGAACGAGCAAATCAAGCGCCAACGAGACAAAGGACGCAAGAAGATGGAGTTTGCACCCGGTGAGTGGGTTTGGCTTCACATGCGGCCCGAGAGGTTTCCGAACAAGCGGAGTTCCAAACTAGTACCAAGAGGAGATGGCCCGTTCAAGATCGTTGAGAAGATTAATGACATTGCTTACCGCCTCGAGTTACCAGGTGAGTTCCAAGTTTCCCCAACGTTCAACGTTTTGGACTTGTCTCCTTTTGATGTAGGTAAAACAGACATGACACAAGAGCTTTTTCAAGAAGGAGAGAATGATGTGGATATCCAGAAGGAGCCGGTCCAATCAGTAGAGATCCCACCACTTCGAGGAGCTCCCATCACATGGGCATTCAGTTCTTCGGTTCGGTTTGGTTTTTTTGGTTTTCGGTTCTTGAAAACTAGAACCATTTGGAACCGAATGGAAATTCAAACTAAATGGTTCCAAATGGTTACTTTGTAACCAAAAATATTTAAACTACCCGATTTAACTAAAAAATAACTAAGAATTTTCGATATTTTGGTTATTTTAAGTATTTTGGTTATTTTGGTATAAAATTAACTGAAATTTTTAGTTTATAACTGTAATTATGAGTAATTGAGTTATATCAAATCTAAATATAATTAATATTTTGGGTATATAATTATATTTTGGGTACCCATTCGGTTTTCGGTTCGGTTCAGATTCAGTTCTGGTTCTTTCGGTTCTAAAATTTAAGATCCATTCGATTCTTTTATCGGTTTTGGTTTGGTTCCGGTTCTCATTTTTTGGTTCGGTTTGGTTTGGTTCTTCGGTTCCGGTTTTATGCCCAAGGCTACATGACACGATCAAGAACCAAGAGTCTCAATAGGCTCACCAAGGCCGTGGGCCTTTTCCTCGACACGGGTCATACGGACGCGGACAAGGACCAAGCGGATCCGGATAAGACAAATGCCAAACCAATGGCTTCTCCATTCTCCACCGACGAGTCAAGAATACCTACGGTTGATCTTGGAGCCGAGATAAGCCATGCCAACTCTCAGAATGCTTCATGCTCGAACACAACCGAGTGGCCCCTCATGCGGACAAAGAAGGTGATGTCACTCTTTGCCTCTCGTTAGCATGATCGGGGCATAAAGACATCACTAGGGATTGTACTCTTTCCTACCCTTAGGTTTCCCACGTGGTTTTACTAAGGAAGGTTTTAACGAGGCAACAACCTAGTGGTGCAAAGTGGCCTCAAAGACATCCTTCTGAGGGCCGAATTGTCTAGAAGCCCATATTATGTTTCTAGTTCAATTCAAGCATTCTAAGGGAGTATTTGAAGTCCATCTCGGCCCACGACGATGTCGCACAAGTCACCAAGACACGTCACTTATGTTTTTAGGCGTTTTTGCCTTGTCATTTTAATGAACTTTCCTTTTTCGAACTTTTCCTTTTCGTTTGGGGAAACCTTTTGGCCATGTTGTAAGGCCACGTTTTCTTTATGTTTTTCATGGATTGTAAACCTAAGACGAGCCCTATATAAGGAGAAACTCGCAGCCCTAAGAGAGGTAGACTTTGAGTAATAAACGAAAACCCTTTTGCTTAGCATTCGCCTAAGCTCTTTGTTCTTTCTCTTGCTTTGTGCGATTCAAACCAAGGAGAGATCATTCAAGCTGTATCACGAGCCCTATCATATCTCATGTGGTTGCTTATCAATCCACTTGTCCGAGTACATCGATCGTTCTCGCCATCTTGCCCATTCCTTCGCGCCGCACGGTCCATCGGAGAGCATACCACGTCTGAAGCATGTATCATTTTGGTATCAGAGCTGAAGATGCACCAAGCACCTTCATGCGACTTATGAACCAGGTTTTGCGTTCCTATATTAGTAAATTTGTCGTAGTATACTTTGATGATATTCTCATTTATAGTAGGAGCTTGGCTGAGCATGTTAAACACTTAGAATTAGTGTTACAAACGCTTCGAAAGGAAGGCCTTTACGCCAACCTAGCGAAGTGCATCTTTTGTACTGATAAGTTGGTTTTCTTAGGCTTTGCAGTGAGCTCACAAGGACTAAAAGTTAACCAAGAAAAGATCAAAGCCATTGAGGAATGGCCGACACCAACTAGCATCGGACACGTTCGGAGTTTTCACGGTCTCGCGAGTTTTTTACCGGCGTTTTGTTCAAGATTTTAGCACCATAGCTGCTCAACTAACGGCTGTGATCAAGAAGGACGTGCCATTTCAGTGGGGAGACGCACAAGAAGCTGTCTTTAAAAAACTCAAAGACTGACTAACTCATGCACCGGTTTTAGTTTTGCCTAACTTTGACCAAACTTTTGAGATTGAGTGTGATGCTTCAGGTTTAGGTATTGGAGCTGTCTTGACTCAAGGAGGGAGACCCGTAGCCTACTTTAGTGAGAAACTCAGTGGCCCAACCCTCAACTATCCCACATATGACAAAGAGTTGTACGCTTTAGTCCGATTACTAGAAACATGGCAACATTACCTTTTGGCGAAAGAGTTCGTTATTCACACCGGTCACGAGACCCTCAAGCACCTTAGAGGTCAGACCACATTGAAGAAGAGACATGCAAGATGGATAGAGTTCATGGAAACCTTCCCCTATGTCATCAAATACAAGAAAGGCAAAGAAAATGTGGTCGCAGATGCACTATCGAGACGTCATGCGCTTATATCGACTATGAAGGCTAAGGTGTTCGGATTTGAGCACATCAAGGATTAATATGCTGAAGATCCAGACCTTGGGGAGACTTATGCTCAGTGTCTAAAGGGAGGAACCGGGTCCTATTATCTACAAAACAGGTTCCTTTTCCGGGATAAGCGCCTTTGTATCCCGCAAGGTTCGATGAGAGAACTTTTGGTCCGAGAGGCTAATGGTGGAGGTCTCATGGGACATTTTGGAGTAGACAAGACTCTCATCACGCTCAAGGAGCATTTCTACTGGCCACATATCAAAAGAGATGTTGAGCGTCATTGCGCCAAATGCATCGTTTTCCTCAAAGAAAAATCCAGGTTACATCCTCACGGTCTTTACATGCCTTTACCAATACCTTACGTCCCTTGGGAGGATATTTCTATGGATTTTGTGGTAGGTTTACCGAACGTACAACACAAGGATTCTATCTTCGTCGTTGTGGACCGGTTCTCTAAGATGGCCCATTTCATTCCGTGTAATAAGACGAATGACACATCTCAAACCGCTAACTTGTTTTTCAAGGAGGTCGTCCGTTTGCATGGGCTACCGAGAACCATTATGTCAGACTGAGACACAAAATTCCTGAGCCACTTCTGGAGAACCTTATGGAAGAAGCTCGACAACAAGCTTCTCTTCTCTACGACGTGTCATCCTCAAACCGATGGTCAAACGGAAGTGGTAAACTGGACCTTATCTAGCTTACTTAGAGCTAGCATTGGTAAAAACTTAAAGAATTGGGTTGAGTGTTTGTCTCTGGTTGAATTTGCTTATTATCATGCTACTCACTCTTCTTCTAAGTTTTCTCCTTTCGAGGTTGTCTATGGTTTTAACCCTAGGACCCCATTGGAGTTTAATCTGTTACCGTTACCAAAGGCGGATCAAGTTAGCATCGATGGAATAGCCAAAGCCGAGCAAGTCAAGAAGAATCAAGAGAAGTTCAAGGAGAACCTCGAAAAAAGGAACGAGCAAATCAAGCGCCAACGAGACAAAGGACGCAAGAAGATGGAGTTTGCACCCGGTGAGTGGGTTTGGCTTCACATGCGGCCCGAGAGGTTTCCGAACAAGCGGAGTTCCAAACTAGTACCAAGAGGAGATGGCCCGTTCAAGATCGTTGAGAAGATTAATGACATTGCTTACCGCCTCGAGTTACCAGGTGAGTTCCAAGTTTCCCCAACGTTCAACGTTTTGGACTTGTCTCCTTTTGATGTAGGTAAAACAGACATGACACAAGAGCTTTTTCAAGAAGGAGAGAATGATGTGGATATCCAGAAGGAGCCGGTCCAATCAGTAGAGATCCCACCACTTCGAGGAGCTCCCATCACATGGGCATTCAGTTCTTCGGTTCGGTTTGGTTTTGGTTTTTTTGGTTTTCGGTTCTTGAAAACTAGAACCATTTGGAACCGAATGGAAATTCAAACTAAATGGTTCCAAATGGTTACTTTGTAACCAAAAATATTTAAACTACCCGATTTAACTAAAAAATAACTAAGAATTTKCGATATTTTGGTTATTTTAAGTATTTTGGTTATTTTGGTATAAAATTAACTGAAATTTTTAGTTTATAACTGTAATTATGAGTAATTGAGTTATATCAAATCTAAATATAATTAATATTTTGGGTATATAATTATATTTTGGGTACCCATTCGGTTTTCGGTTCGGTTCAGATTCAGTTCTGGTTCTTTCGGTTCTAAAATTTAAGATCCATTCGATTCTTTTATCGGTTTTGGTTTGGTTCCGGTTCTCATTTTTTGGTTCGGTTTGGTTTGGTTCTTCGGTTCCGGTTTTATGCCCAAGGCTACATGACACGATCAAGAACCAAGAGTCTCAATAGGCTCACCAAGGCCGTGGGCCTTTTCCTCGACACGGGTCATACGGACGCGGACAAGGACCAAGCGGATCCGGATAAGACAAATGCCAAACCAATGGCTTCTCCATTCTCCACCGACGAGTCAAGAATACCTACGGTTGATCTTGGAGCCGAGATAAGCCATGCCAACTCTCAGAATGCTTCATGCTCGAACACAACCGAGTGGCCCCTCATGCGGACAAAGAAGGTGATGTCACTCTTTGCCTCTCGTTAGCATGATCGGGGCATAAAGACATCACTAGGGATTGTACTCTTTCCTACCCTTAGGTTTCCCACGTGGTTTTACTAAGGAAGGTTTTAACGAGGCAACAACCTAGTGGTGCAAAGTGGCCTCAAAGACATCCTTTTGAGGGCCGAATTGTCTAGAAGTCCATATTATGTTTATAGTTCAATTCAAGCATTTTAAGGGAGTATTTGAAGTCCATCTCGGCCTACGAAGATGTCGCACAAGTCACCAAGACACGTCACTTATGTTTTTAGGCGTATTTGCCTTGTCATTTTAATGAACTTTCCTTTTTCGAACTTTCTCCTTTTGGTTTGGGGGAACCTTTTGGCCATGTTGTAAGGCCACGTTTTCTTTGTGTTTTTCATAGATTGTAAACCTAAGACAAGCCTTATATAAGGAGAAACTCGCAGCCCTGAGAGCGGTAGACTTTGAGTAATATACGAAAACCCTTTTGATTAGCCGTCGCCTAAGCTCTTTGTTCTTTCTCTTTGTAACATCCGTATCCCGAGTCGTTTTCTTGTAGTATAAGTTACTACATTTCTTACGGTATAAGTTGTTATTTTGATGTTGCCTCGTACCGTGTTGTATTTGTTCTTGAGAGAAATAGAAACAATCGTAAGATCGATTAATAAATATCGGGGTTGAGATTGGTTTGATTAATCAGAAGATTAATCGTTTCGGAACCAATTCGGGTCGATTTGGTTCGGAATAGTGTTTTGACGGAAATGAGATGGAAAGTGTTGTGGATAATACCGAGCTTGAGTGATGGCTCTAGGGACGGCAAACGGGTTGATTCGATCAATGGATTGATCGTTGAGATGTAATTTCGAATAGTTCGGTTTAGCGGAGTTTAACGGTAATTCCGGGGTTAGACGGAAATGAAAGAAATATTTTGAGACGGAGGAATGTCTCAAATATTTCGGAAATTTTGATGGAATTACTAAACCGAGCGAGAGAAATTAATTGAGGAAATTAATCGTTGCGGTTTAGTGACTTCGGTTTGGTTTAATTGGATTAACATATACATATATATATGTATATGAAAAATATCTCCTTCTCCCACATATATATATGGGTTCTTGAAGCTTCTTCTCCCTTCATTGGGCAAAAGAAAAATTTGGAGAAGGGGAGAGAGAGGAAGAAGGAAGGAGAAGAAGGAGAAGAGAAAGGAAGAAGAAGGAGAGGAAAGAGTTTGAGAAAACAGAATCTTAGTGGTGATTGTGAGGTCCGATCGACCTAGCATAAGATCACGGATTGAGCTAAAATTTTGTGGGTAAGTTCTTCAATCTCTTGCCTAGTTATCTACCAAATTTTGTGGGATTATGTTGAGTATTTTGGGAGTTACGATTTTTCTCCCAAGACTGCTCTGTTTTCGGGTTAATAGAGATGGGTCGAGTTTGAGAGATTGATTGAACACTTGAATCTTGTTGGTTTGGTCTGGAAATTTTAGGGTTAGTTCTTGAACCTCTTGAATAGTTATCTACAAAACTTCATCACGTTTAGTTGAGTAGTTTGGGAGTTTGGAATTTTCTTTCAAAATCACTCAAAAACAGAGCAATCTCGAAAGGGCTGAGTAGAGAGAGCGATTGGGCGCTCGAATCTCGTTTGTTTGGGCTGAAATTTGGTAGATAGATTATTGCAAGGCTTATATTCAGATTGACCGAAGGAATTGTTAAAATTTTGACTAGAGTAAGAGTTATGATCGGATTAGTGAGACTCTGTTTTTGGGAAGGAGGAATCCGAGTTTGAGGTTTAAGCTTTTGAGCTTAAGGCTAGTGAGACTAATCTCTTGAGGTAATATTGTGTTCTATCTTGGCAGGCTTGTAGTGGATATCTTAGTGTGTGATTGTACCAAGAGGAATCAAGCTTGAGGTTCTAAAGTTTTCGTGTAGTCTCAACCGTCAAAGCAGAGGTGAGTGCGTGACCGTAGCGTAGTCATACAATTATTAGACTTTTCGTGATTAATGTGTGATGTAGGGCTTGACTATATGGGTGTGATTTATGGCTAGTCCAAGTGTGTGTTGTGTGTGTGACGATAGAGCTCTATCATGATATTGCTTAATTGATTGTATTACATGTGATTGCGGTAAGTTTGGTAATTGTATGTCACCTCGCATGGGGACGGGATGACCGCCTCACTAAGCATTATCAATGCTTACGCACCTCTTTTAGTGCAGGTAAAGAGAAGACTTAGGTGATGGAGCTCGTGGAACCAAGGCCGAGGAGAAGAGGATGATTAGGAGTTCTTGTCGGATTTTCTTTTGTGTATCTTATGTTCTTATGTTTCTAATGCCTTGGTGAATGTTGTTTTAGGGTTTCGAGGGAGCTTATTAGCAATCTCATTAAGTGGATTAAGCATGAGATAAGTGTTGCATTTGTTGAAATTGTTAAAGGGTTTTACTTGCTTGTGGTGTGTTTCTCGCAGACAGGAGAGGATCGACCGATCCAACTAGGATTGATCGATCCTGGGTAGTCGTGTTTGGGCAGAAGCTTTCTGCTTAGTTTTTGGGGGGTCGGGATCGATCGATCCGGGGAAGATCGACCGATCCTGTAGGTGCATTTYGAGGTAGAAGCCTCAGGCCATTTTTCAAGATCGACGGTCGAGGTGAGATCGACGATCTACATCGCCTGTTTGCAGTGCTCGGTTTTGCAGTGAGATCGACGATGGGTGGAGGATCGACGATCCTTAAGTTCGATTTTTGCCGAAGGTTTTATGATCGATCCATGTTTTTAAACCTAATTGTTTTATTTTAAGCTAGATGTTTAGATTCGACTTCGATCAAGAAAGCTTACTGATGATTTTCAACCGCTTTAAGAAAGTTTTAAAATCGGTTTTATGATTTACTCGCGTATGATCCGCTTGCACTGGACGGGTGTGTCAATTTGCATCGTATCAGCCGTTCTAGACTTGTGGAGTCATGCTTGCTGATTATATGACTTGATTCCAGGATTGAGTGATGTTATTCATAATTGCATGTATGATTGTTGATTTGTGATTATGTGATTATGGGTGGGGGTTAGAGATCATCCTCTTCGGCCAAGTAAAAGGTTCCACGGTAAGACTTCTCTCTTGTTTTGTGTTGTTTAAATTGTGAGTATTGAATGCCTTGTGGATTATCGAGTTTAATGAGTGCTAAAAGAGGTAGAGATAGAGGTGTAGAGGAAAAGGAAGTGGCGGGGTTGGAGCCGAAGAGAGTGTGAACCCTGGGAATGTCATTGAGCCTCACTTACAGTTGCTGCAGTAGTCAAGCGGTCGAGGTCGAACCGTAAGCTGAGGCTCAACAATATGCGGGTCCAAAACCAGATGGGGCAGACGTTGGATTTACTGACTCAGCTTTTGGAGTGGTTACCAAAGACGGCATTCTGCCTCGTGCCACCCAGAGTTGATTAGCGACCGTGAGTGGTGAATCGGGACGTTAGGGAAGAGGCTGTAGTTGCAGAACCTATAATTCCGTCGTACCTTACGGTGATGAATCATATGTAGAGGGTTGACACCATTCTCTTTTCGGGAAGCACAAGGTGTAAGGTGTCGAGGTCGAAAAGAAACTTCCACTATGTAAGGTGTCCGGAGAAGTATAAGATTGACTTGGCGTGCATTACCTAAGGAGATGCACACATGTGTGGAGAGCGTGTTAAGGAGAGCCAACGGTGTTGGCTGGGAGGATTTTGTGAGGAGTTTAATTTGAAGTACTTCCCAGAGGCCATGGATAGATTGAGACGGAGTTTTAGATTTTCCAGTGAACAAGTGACGGAATATGAAATGGAGTTTAACCGACTAAGGAGGTTTGCGGGAAGGGGCCTTGAGGATGAGTAGGCCTAAGTGAAAAAGGTTGATATGCTCAAATTAATACCCTATGATGATACTAAAGCAGTTGCTGCAGAAAGTTAGGGGTCGAACACGAGAACTCAAGAAAACTCACGCGATGATAGATAAAAGATTGCGGCTAAGAAACAATAATTGATTGGAAAACAAATGATTGAATTAAACTTAGTCATTGATATGGAAGGAAACTAGGCTCAGTGGAAATTCTCGGAAATCAATGATAAACAACAATTGATCAATTAAGGTTCAATTCAATTAAGCGCTCAACTCAAACACGAAAGTATAGTTAACCAACCTGTCGCGAAAACTAACTAAGTCTAAAGTCTAAAATTCCAAATCTTTAAATCCTACAGTAACCAGCAATCAATTCAAGTTTGATATGTTCACAATTCGATTAAACCAAATCTCTTTGCAGATAATCCAATTGCTCACCTAGTTTTATCGATTACTCAATTGCACGTCGGCCTAATCGATTAATCTAGGTTCTATATTCTAAGTGATCAGGTTAGAAATAGCTTTGAGAACAACCTATGGTGAAGAACTATTCAGATTTTGAACCCTAACAAATCAATTATCATAAATCAGAGAAATCCATATGAGAAATCCCTAAACCTAAAATGAGACTACAGACATGATGATGAAACAACATAACTGAATAAATCATGAAATTAAACAAAAGAATAAAAAYAAGGGTTCGGGATCTTCTCTATGATGAACAGAGTCTTGGATCCGTCTCCCTCACAAAAGCTCTCAAATCTCAATGGTGGTTCAAGAATCAAAGTTCAAAGTAAAGTCTGCCTAACCTAAAGACTAAGAGTTTGCTTAAATAGGTCTAAAAACACGAGCTGGGCTTTGTAAATAAGGAAAGTATCGCTTCTTTTGGTGAGAATTCTCGTCCTGGACATCTATCTCCGCTGCGTTACGCCGGTATCGACGATACCGGATGTGTCGATCGATACTGGCTTGAAAACGAGTATGTCGATCGATCGATACCGGATGGTGTCGATCGATACTGGCTGAAAACGGATACTTTCTTCGGTTTGCTCCAAAGGCTCCAAATGGTTCCAAAATCTCCAATTTCCCCAAATGTGCTAAGACCGAAAAGACTTAACGATACAAAAACACTAGAAAGACTCGATAAAACAACTTATATCATGGCTAAAGACGGGTAAAAACCATGATATATCAAAGGTCGGGTAAGTTGTGGAGTGATTTGAGGATAAGAATTACTCAAGTTCGGTGAACTCTGTTTTCAGAACAGAGGAGGATCGATCGATCCATGGGACAGATCGATCGATCCATGGGACAGATCGATCGATCCATTATGTCGGTTATGTGATCAGAGGTATTGAAGAAGAGGATCGACCGATCTCGAGAGGAGATCGATCGAGCAGGTGTATCAGGGAGTTTAGGATCGATAGTATAAGAAAGATCGATCAAATCGGGGAAGATCGATCGATCCTTGGCAAGATCGATCGATCTGGCAAGGTGTAGTGTTACGGTTTGTTTTCAGTAGACGAGATCGATCGATCAGGGGACAGGATTGATCGATCCGATCTCTCGAGGTGGATTTTTGAGTAGTATGGAGACGAAGATCGAGGTAATTGCCAGTGGAACTTTTGATAGATGGGTTTGGACTGCTAGATCGTATAATCTAGGTTGATTATTAATGAGATGATCATATGAAGAGAGGACATATGATGGTTAAGTATTGTTACGATCTAAGGCTATATTAGATCGTAGAATGTGATGGGTCTGGCATATGGCACGAGGGCATACCACGACCAAATGCCGTTAAGATTTAAGGATATATTAGATTGTGAGACATAATGGGATGGGTAGCTGGTTTCCATTATGTTGATGACCGGATTTTCTGTGATGGGTGTTATTGTTAGAACGAGTATCTAGTGATGTGAATGATACATGATGTGGATTTCATGTATCAGTAATAATTTAATGCATGAGGCAGATGTCTTGTAGCATGGTGATGATTGGTACATGATGAGGATTTCATGTACATGGATAGTAGATACATGATGTGGATTTCATGTTGCTGTGATACATGAATTTCATCGGGAGATGATCACATGATGAGGTGTGTGTTGTTAGGGCATCAATACTACGTGGTATTTCATGTATTCAGAGGGATGATACACGACGAGGTAGTTCATGGGTCGTTTACGCATGGTGCAGCGACGCTGTATCTACTGTTCGTGTATTGGGATTAGTATCATCAGATCCGAGACGTGGTTGACGGTAGGATTATACGAATTTAATCCTACGCCAACTACGATTATGTGGATTTAATCCTAGGATGATTAGGATTATGTGGATTTAATCCTAATGAGACATGTCTAGGATAATGTGGATTTAATCCTAGACAGATAGGGGTTATGTGGATTTAGCCCTTATCAGAGGATTATGTGGATTTAATCCTGACGGGTGGGTTTATCGATTAGGACTATGTGGATTAAGTTCTAATTCATCGATAAACCGAGTGAGGACTATGTGGATTTAGTTCTCGATTGGACTTCGCCTATTAATCCAGGTATAGGATTTGATAGGCTTAGTCGTTTTGAGGGGCTTAGCTCATTCGGACCGGTGATATTGTATTCCGATGAGTTGGTCATTTTGTAGCCACGTTGGATCTGGAGGTATTGGATTCCAGAGGTTGTTGGTGAACCAAGTATGAACAATGCGTGATGTAATGAGAAAAGCGAAGTCTCGCACTGAAGCTGTAGTGGGTGATGCACATCACGGTCAGAAGTAGTAAGTATGACAGAGTCATAACAAGTATTGATATATGGCAATTTGGTGATGAGTTAGGTGCCAGTCGCACAGATTTGGGTCATAATTATGACGTTATGACGCTGATCGGCTAACGGTGCGGACCGGTGTTGTATTTTTGACAGAGATTAATAATATGGATGTTTATCGAAATTATTGTGATGGGTTAATACATGAAGTGGTATTTCATGATTAGGAATGTCGAGTACTACGTGATATTTCATGTATCGACGGTTTGACACATGATGTGGTATTTCATGTGTCGGAGTCGGGAAAGGTATTGTTCTGTCTTGTTCAGAGTTGGATCTATGTCATTGATCCTAATACGTGGGGTCATAGGATTATGCGGCATTTAACTTATCGACGGTCAAGCATGGGTATTTAACCCAATGAGGGGTCATTGAGTTATGTGGTATTTATTTAATGATGTCGTTAGATTACGTATTTAATCCAACTGGAGGTTTACCGACAGATCATGTGGCATTTGATCCTAATGATCGGCAGTAATCGGGTGGGGTCCTATGATATCGATTTCACGGACTTAGTATATTGTGTCCCGTGTTATTGATTCTAATGTACTAGGTCGCTTGACGACTTAACTCGCTCAATGGGATGTTGGATTTCACTGCTCAATACGGGATATTGATTTCATCAGTTCAATCCTATGGATTTCTATAGTGGCCGTTGGTGACCACGCAGATCTTGTGATCAGATCCGGGATGTTATTGAACCAAGTATGGAACAATACCGAGCTTGATGATCTAGGGGTGGTGATATAGGGTACCACCGCCGCTGGGTGTAGCTGTTGTGTTACAAGTGTTGTTGAGGAAAGCAGGTGCACTTAGAGATGGGTCTGAGAGGACGATCCAAATCCTTGAGTTTTGCTGGGGACTTAGTGAGATGATCTGCATGTGTTGTTTGATTAGCATGTTAGCTAAAAACGGCCGACTGATCGATATTTTGAGTAAAGTGTGAGCTGCATAGGAAAAAGATAAAGCGTTTACTAAGGTTTCTAAGGATGACAAATCTGAGTACCAAGTTTCGAATGATGGGAACATTCTAGTTAATGGTCGAGTTTGTGTGCCTAATAACGAGGAGTTGAGGAGAGACATTCTTCGAGAGGCACACCATAGTCGATTTTGATTCATCCCGGGGTTACCATAATGTACCGAGACTTGAAATGGTATTGTCATGGGGTTGGGATGAAGAGAGGCGTAGCTCAGTAGCCAAGCATCGTTCTCTACATAGAGTTTATCCATTCCTGAGTGGAAATGGGATATGATCACGATGGGTTTCATGGTTGGATTACCGAGTCCTCGGGGTAAGGATGCTATTGAGTTTTGGCGTGGAGGTACATTAATGAGATAGGGAGATTACATGGTGTACCGTGAGCTGATCGATCGATCGTGATCAAGTTCACATCGATTTTCTGGCGAAAGTTCCAGGAGGAGATGGGTACTAAGGTACACATGAGTACGGCGTATCATCCTCAGACGGATGGGCAGTCAGAGAAAACCATTCAGACTCTCGAGGACTTGCTGAGGATGTGTGTTTTGGATTAGGGTGGCCATTGGGCCGACTATCTGAGCTTGGTAGAGTTCACTTATAATAATAGTTACGAGGCGAGTATCGGGAGGATACCATATGAGGTTTGATATGGTAAGCCAAGCATGACATCATTATGCTGAACTCAAGTGGGGGAGTGAAGCATATTGACGAGGATGTTGTGCAGGAGACTCCGGAGGAAAACGGAGTTTTACACGTCAAAAAAAAAAGAAGGAGAAGGAAAACTCCTGAGATTAAGGTTTTTGTGGGATCATGTTGAAGTTGACGAGGATATATGGGAACTTGGGGTGAGGATGAAGGTGTAATTCTCCCAAATGGGTTGTAAGGCGGGTTAAACCTTAAGATTCGAGGACGAATCTAATTAAGTGGGGGAGAATTGTAACATCCGTATCCCGAGTCGTTTTCTTGTAGTATAAGTTACTACATTTCTTACGGTATAAATTGTTATTTTGATGTTGCCTCGTACCGTGTTGTATTTGTTCTTGAGAGAAATAGAAACAATGGTAAGATCGATTAATAAATATCGGGGTTGAGATTGGTTTGATTAATCAGAAGATTATCGCTTTCGAACCAATTGGCCGATTTGGTTCGAATAGACGGAAATGAGATGGAAAGTGTTGTGGATAATACCGAGCTTGAGTGATGGCTCTAGGGACAAATGGTTGATTCGATCAATGGATTGATCGTTGAGATGTAATTTCAATGGGCTAATTCGGTTGGACGGAACTGAAAGAAATATTTTGAGACGGAGGAATGTCTCAAATATTTCGGAAATTTTGAAGGAATTACTAACCGAGCGAGAGAAATTAATTGAGGAAATTAATCGTTGCGGTTTAGTGACTTCGGTTTGGTTTAATTGGATTAAATCAACATATACATATACATATATATGTATATGAAAAATATCTCCTTCTCCCACATATATATATATGGGTTCTTGAAGCTTCTTCTCCCTTCATTGGGCAAAAGAAAAATCTGGAGAAGGGGAGAGAGAGGAAGAAGGAAGGAGAAGAAGGAGAAGAGAAAGGAAGAAGAAGGAGAGGAAAGAGTTTGAGAAAACAGAATCTTAGTGGTGATTGTGAGGTCCGATCGACCTAGCATAAGATCACGGATTGAGCTAAACTTTTGTGGGTAAGTTCTTCAATCTCTTGTCTTGTTATCTACCAAATTTCGTGGGATTATGTTGAGTATTTTGGGAGTTACGATTTTTCTCCCAAGACTGCTCTGTTTTCGGGTTAATAGAGATGGGCGAGTTTGAGAGATTGATTGAACACTTGAATCTTGTTGGTTTGGTCTGGAAATTTTAGGGTTAGTTCTTGAACCTCTTGAATAGTTATCTACAAAACTTCATCACGTTTAGTTGAGTAGTTTGGGAGTTTGGAATTTTCTTTCAAAATCACTCAAAAACAGAGCAATCTCGACAGGGCTGAGTAGAGAGAGCGATTGGGCGCTCAAATCTCGTTTGTTTGGGCTGAATTTTGGTAGATAGATTCTTGCAAGGCTTATCTTGAGATTGACCGAAGGAATTGTTAAAATTTTGACTAGAGTAAGAGTTATGATCGGATTAGTGAGACTCTTGTTTTGGGAAGGAGGAATCCGAGTTTGAGGTTTAAGCTTTTGAGCTTAAGGCTAGTGAGACTAATCTCTTGAGGGAATATTGTGTTCTATCTTGGCAGGATTGTAGTGGATATCTTAGTGTGTGATTGAGGTTCTAAAGTAAAGTCAACCGCAGCAGAAGTCATACAATTATTAGACTTTTCGTGATTGATGTGTGATGTGGGCTCGACTATATGGGTGTGATTTATGGCTAGTCCAAGTGTGTGTGTTGTTTGACAGAGCTCTATCATGATATTGCTTGATTGATGATTACATGATTGCGGTAAGTTTGGTAATTGTATGTCACTCGCATGGGGACGGATGACGCCTCACTAAGCATTATCAATGCTTATGCACCTCTTTGGTGCAGGTAAAGAGAAGACTTAGGTGATGGAGCTCGTGGAACCAAGGCCGAGGAGAAGAGGATGATTAGGAGTTCGACGGATTTTCTTTTGTGTATCTTATGTTCTTATGTTTCTAATGCCTGGTGAATGTTGTTTTAGGTTTCGGGAGCTTATTAGCAATCTCATTAAGTGGATTAAGCATGAGATAAGTGTTGCATTTGTTGAAATTGTTAAAGGGTTTTACTTGCTTGTGGTGTTGTTCTGGGTGCAGGAGAGGATCGATCGATCCAACTAGGATCGATCGATCCGGTACGTGTTTGGGCGAAGCTTTCGCTTAGTTTTGTCGGATCGATCGATCCGGGAAGATCGACCGATCCTAGTGCATTTCGCAGAAGCCTCAGGCCATTTTGGGGGTCAAGATCGGCTGAGGTGAGATCGATCGACCGCATTGCTCTGCTTTTGCTCGGTTTTGCTAGGTGAGATCGATCGATCGGGTGGAGGATCGATCGATCCTTAAGTTCGATTTTTGCCGTAAGGTTTTATGATCGATCCATGTTTTTAAAACCTAATTGTTTTATTTTAAGTTAGATGTTTAGTATTTGACTTGGATTGCAAGAAAGCGTTTACTTGATGATTTTTAACCGTTTTAAGAAAAGTTTTAAAAATCCCGGGTTTTATGATTTACTTCCGCGTATGATCCGTTTGTACTCGGGATGGGGTGTGTCACTCTTGCTTTCTGCGATTCAAACCAAGGAGAGATCATTCAAGCTGTATCACGAGCCCTCTCATATCTCGTGTGGTTGCTTATCAATCCACTTGTCCGAGTACATCGATCGTACTTGCCATCTTGCCCATCCGTTCGCGTCGCACGGTCCATCGGAGAGCATACCACGTCCGAAGCTTTTATCACTTTTACATCAAAATGTTAGTCCTCCTTCATAATCTGTTGGTACCTTCATATGAATGGTGCTGAAACGATTTCGGACACATTTGTCAATAATTACAGTGAGTCGAGAAGCCGGGATGGATGTGTCGCCATGGTGTTGTCCATTACACTCCCTCCATAAACTATTAATTGAGAGCTGAAACACATACCTCAGTGTGAAACTTTGTACATGTGACTTAGTCAAGTCAAGGAGTAATGGGATGATTGAACTCCAGCTTGTTGTGTATCGGTGTTGGAGGATGCCTCGAGTAAGAGATGACCAAATGTGAGAAGAATAAGGACATGACAAAAAGAGATGATCCCTTGTCTCTATTGCTTCTCCGCCGAACACACAAGTGACACTAGCTCCCACATTCCATTTCATCAATCTGTCTCCAGTTGCTAGTCTGTTATGGAAAGCAATCCAAATTATGAAAGAGTACTTAGGTGTAGAGAAAGGAAACCAAACACCTTTGTACCAATCAAAACGCTGATTAGTCTCTCTTATTAACTGCCATGTTCCTTGTGATGCAAAATTACTCTTAAAGCTGTCATTATTACATCTCCAAAGGGATCAATCTTCTTCCTGATGTTGGACTTGATGTCGAAAAAATATCGATCTGGTCCAGGAAGCAAGAAGACAATAAAGTGTGCATGGGTGCTAGGAATATTCAAAGCAGCCTATCTCCACTCCATTCCGAATTTGAAGCATTTCTTTGGGCTATGCACTACATTTTATCTTGTAACCGGACGTCAGTGAGTTTCCAGACGGACTGCCTAAAATTGGTGAACATGGTATCAGCCCCTGAAGAATGGCCAGCCTTCTCAGTTTACATGGAAGATTTTGATGAAGATCATAAGTTCATTCGTTTATTCTTCATTATCTTTTATTCCTTGTTCTCTAAATTATAAAGCTGATTTGCTAGCTCGTAGCATCAGACTTCAGCCAGTTGTAGTAAATTTTGTAAATTCCGTTCTCCCAGATTGGCTTTCTAAGTCCTTATAGTCTGAATATTATAAGTTGTTGACAAAACAAAAACATTGCGTTTTTAATCATTCACCTAGTCTACTTCTTCTTTTACGTTAACATTAACTCGCCCACTACAAGGAAATATGTCGAATTCTGACCACCGTTTCCGACGAAATAGTGGTCCAAATTTTTCCGGCGACATTCCAACCAATTCACTTTCGTTGAAACTTTATCAGAAAAATCGTCGTAAATAGGCAAATTATTTCAATGAAATTCGTAAGTCGGAATATCGTCAGAAAAGTGGTCAAAAAATAGTTGAAAACATAAGTTAGTCCGAAATTCGTCGGATTTCTTTTTTACGGTGGTCGGAACGTTTTTAAATTTTTTTAAGGTGGTCGGAAATTAGTTGGATTTTGTTTTTGATTTTCTGAAAACATTTTTTTCCGGCAAATTAGTCATTTTCCATAAATTACAAATCACAAACGTCTTTACTAATCCTCTCCTTCTTTAGCTTTTCATAAAACTTAGTAATTTTTTAGCTTTTCAATAACGATTACAATTTTTATTATTGACATTTGTAATATTTAATTGAAATTATTTTTAAAGGTTTTTAACATTTTTCATAAGGTGTAAATTTTTTTATTAATAATTTGGTCGGAAATTAGTCTGATTTTTTAAAATAATTTAATAATTTTCGAAGAATTTCTGATCATATAAATTAATTAAAAAGAAAATTAAAAAAAAAAGTCGTCCGAAATTCACCTAATTTCCTACGAGAATTTTGGTCGGGATTTTTTCGATGAATTTTCGATCAAATTCTATTTTTGACCACAGTATTTAGACCAATCTATTTCCGTCCGAATTTCGTCGAAAACACTCTTTTCCTACGAAATTCTGACTATATCGTCGGTCGGAATTCAACATGTTTTCTTGTGGTGGCTAAGATTCGCTGGAAAATAGCACACAAGTATTTTAGAGATTCGAAGTTTATTGATTCAAGTGCACAATTGATTTACTTAGAAGAAGTCCAAGTGTGACACCCCAAGCCCGAAACTTTTCTAAAAAAGAAACTCTAAACCAAAAAGTCCATCAAACTTGAATCTAATTTATTATATTATATATATTAATCAACAAAATAACATTTCCCGAATCATTTTTTTACTGCAAATATTTCTGCAAATGAGAAACAAAATTTTAAGAAATGCAAACTAGTGGAAAAAATAGAGATTTGAGAAACATAGCATTATTGTGGTCTTGCATGACACAAATTGATGCCCACTTGTTGCAAAAGATTTTTTGGATGGAAGAGATCATGCGGCTTTGGGTTGTCAGAGGGTTCCCATGATGAAACTTGATACAGGAGATTTATTTCGATTTCTCCGTTCTTAGGTTTCACCCAAGTCTACTTATATGGTAGCCTCGAGAGTATAACCCATAAGACTGCAAGTGCATAATCATGCAATTATAGTAATATGGGGTCGATCCAGAGGAAAATAGAATAACGCACAGAGGATGCAAATACAGATCTAATCAAGGCGGAATAATAAAGCGGGGGTTTTGAGTACTAAACTAAATGATGCAGAAAATAAATAAAGCATAAAATAAATTAAACAATAAATCTAAACTACGAAAACTGTAAAACTAGATTAATCTAAGCTAAGCAGCAAATTAAAAGACATAAATAAATTAAATCATTAAATAAACTAAAGCATTATTAAATAGCAATAAAATAAATAGCATAAACTAAATTAATAATAAATATTTACAAGAAATGGGTGATAGTCAATTTCTGAAAATCTAACTAAGAATTCATGTTTTATCTAAATAGTTTGTGTTTGTCATTTTAGAGATTTTCCATGTCTCGTTAGTCCACTCTCGTGATATGCTAGTCTCTATATTCAGACCCACTCTCGTAACGAACTGAACACGCATTTCATATAATTCCATCATTGAATACTAATCATCCCTAGACTTCTGGTAGAGGAACACAAAGTGAATAATAAATTTGTTTCCAGAATAGAGCCCACTCTCATGGCGAAGTATCCCCAAGATCTTATTCTAACTTGGCCAAAGCCAGATCAATAATTAACTCTATCAAACAACAAACTCGACACTAACTAGTACTCCCTAGTATACGGACCTGAAGCTTTAACCCACTCTCATGGCGCTAAGAACTCCTAAACATATAACCACACCTACTGGATTCAGTTATACTTTTAAGCATCTCCCATAAGAGAATACTTAGCATTAAAGTATATACTAAAGTAGTTAGATCGATAAAGTACAATCAAACTGATATCATCATATTTTACATGCTTTTATGCTTTAGAATAAGTTAGTTTTAGCCTTTATAACTAACATTTAGTGTAGTATTAGTGTTTTTGCATGTGGTTATATGTTTTTAGGTACTTGGAGCTAAACATGAGTTTTTGAGATGTTTTTGGAGCTTACTGAAGCCTAGGGGAAGATTGGTGACATTGCTTGGATCATGCACATTCGGAGAAGGATTTCAGGAAGCACAAGAAGACTAATATCAACCCCAATATCGACCGGTATGGATCGATATTCAGTTTGAAGAATTTCCAGAAAATTATCTCGGAGGAAGAATCGACCTGTCAAAGAAAGACGAGCAATATTTCCCCTTTACGGTTATATATCACAATGAGGAAGTTGTGAAATAAGTGTGGGGGGGGGGAGTCTTGCGATTAATGGAGGTAATTCTTTTCCTTGACATCTTTTGGTGTAAGTTTTACCATAAGTTTTTTCGCATTTTGAGAGATTGTTACACTATTTTCGTCGTTCATAAGTTCAATAACATGTGAAAAGGTTTTCAATGAGGTGGCATTTGAACTTGTTAATTGTGTTATTTGTGTTTATGTTTGGATACTGTGTTGGATAGTGTTTGATCTCTACTAGGAAACGTGGAAAACCCATGAGTGGATCAACAAACCCCAAAAGGATCGTTCTTTCGAAGACTTTAGCAAATCAGAATTGACTTCTCACCGTAATGAACCTTAAAACTCTCGATTTGGTGCTCGAGATGCATGAGACACGATAATGAGACCCTGCAAGACACGTCTATGTGAGTACATTTCCCCTCTTCCTTCCCTTCAATAAAAAGAAAAGAAAAGGATATAGGTAAGAAAGAAGTGAACCGGGCATTGGCAGCTACCACTTTTAATGTTCGCGTCTCATGGAAACATGTCCTAGAATAGAAAAGAAAAGGTGATTGATAGAAAAAATAAAATGATACCCTAGAAAAGTAGGGAAAATCAATTCGACCTTGAAGTGAGAAAAGAGAGAGGAAAGGATTTATACCAAGACGGTCTTGAGCTTACAGAAATCCGAAAGAGTAAGTGTTCGTGTTTTATGATCAATATTCCCAAGTCGAGAGCTTATACTTAGAATAAAAAAAGAAGTCAATAATGAAGAGTCAAGGTTCGAAAGAGGAGTGGTCTGAACTAAGGTGCGTTGTTATGCTTATAGTGAAGTACATGTGATATGTTTGCATTTTGCATCGTTTTAGCTTGCATAAATCATACGTTTTGACGTGTTATTCACCCCGTTCTTGTTATTTATTCCGAGTTTTGCATACTTAGAGTGTTTTGCATTAGGTCCGCATACATCCTACATATTTGGCTTGTTACAGGTACTTTCAGGTGATTTTGGAGAAGTTATACCGAAGCATGCAGGACATGCTGAGTCCATCTGAGCAGTTGTGATCGAGTCCGTGCGAGCGAAGCTGTGCAGGGACATGCTGATCGAGTCCGTGCAAGATACCCATGCAGAGCGTGATCGAGTCGAGCAGGAGATGTAGCAGAAGCTCAGCTCGAGTACCCATGCTCGAGTATGATCAACGAGACAAAGGTGGCATCTTGAAGTTTGAGAACCCAGCTCGAGCCTCTGTCAGTGGACTACTCAAGCTCATCTCAGAAAAATGCAGTCTTGATTTCGTCTGTTTGAGCACAGCACTCGAAAGACTTGACTGGACCTTATCCTGCACATTTTTACTATTTTGCGCATGACGTTTTAGGGCTTTTAAGACTTAGTATAAATACCTAATATTGGGTTAAGACTAAGGGGACCACGTTTTATCTCTAATATTTCGAGTTTTTCCTTGTGTTCTTCTCTGTTCTTAGTTTCCAGAACTTGTAATTTGATTTCTACTTGTTATTTTGAGTTTGTTCCTTACTTACATCATTATCTCTATTCATTTCTATCATCATGCAAGTTTTTATGATTTCGGGTTTGTGTTCTTGATGTTCTTCATGAGTTTTGAGTAGTCATTAGGGTTCATGAGGATGGGATAGATTAGGTATAGAATCTTGGTCTTTCAGGTGGTTTAAGTGTAGATCGTTTGATTTCCCTTCTAAATCAGTGTTCTTAATGCTAGTTTCTTTACGATCGGAATTAGAGCTTAGGTGTTTTTCCACCCAGAAGGTGTTTGATAAAATGCTTGAATGAACTGATGTTAGAGATTTGCATACCTAGCCTAAGGGATTAGTTGTCTAGGGTGTTTATCGACAATATTGAACTGATTCGTATTGCCTGCTAGGGTAGATTTCGCCAGGGATTAGTGCGGAACTAGTCTAGTTTGAGGTTACTTACCACGGGAGTGGACTTAACTGGTTTTGATGTTTGATGTCTAGGGAATAGCTTGATTGAGTTTTATTAAACCACTTGAATAGGCTAAGAGGACACACTGAGTCGATTACCCCCATCCTTAGGAACTTCTCTTTCACTGTTGAATTTGCTGCTCTAGTCTATCTTTTCTTTACCCCCATATGCTATTTACATTTGCTTGGTTTCTGCTAGTTCTTGTTAGTCATATACGGTATCTGTTTTAGTGTCCATTCTCAGTTTTTATTTAGGTTGCTAGACCCCTCTATTTATTTGCGGCTTGACTTGAATTGCTTGATCGCATCCTTTTTGGTTAATATCTTCTCCCTTATGGATTGACACCTTACTACTACGACGAAAACTTGGTCTAGTAAGGAATTGACCTATATCAACATGGAGTACGTTAGAGACCATTTTACCTCCACAAAGACGAAAAGCATTTAACACAACAATGTCACAAGATACAAGTTCACTCTCTTTATCTTTATTTGTTTTCAATAAAATAACTTCACCATGCTTGACTTTTGTTTGCTTGAGGACAAGCAAAGGATAAGTGTGGGGGAGTTGATAGTATCATATTTTACATGTTTTTGTGCTTTAGAATAAGTTAGTTTTAGCCTTTATAACTAACATTTAGTGTAGTATTAGTGTTTTTGCATGAGGTTATATGTTTTTAGGTACTTGGAGCTAAACATGAGTTTTTGAGATGTTTTTGGAGCTTACTGAAGCCTAGGGGAAGCTTGGTGACATTGCTTGGATCATGCACATTCGGAGAAGGATTTCAGGAAGCACAAGAAGACCAATATCAACCCCAATATTGACCTGTAGGGTTCGATATTCAGTCTGAAGAATTTCCAGAAAATTGTCTCGGAGGAAGAATCGATTTGTCAAAGAAAGAGGAGCAATATCGACCCTAGAATCGACCTATCAGGGTTAATTCTGGCTTCCGAGAAAGCTGGAAATTTCCTACGTGGCAAGATATGACTTGAGCAAACTTGTCATCTCGAGTTTTAAGCCTCCAGAAACAAGATAAGGACGAAAAGGAGAGTTCTAAGAAACCCTAGTACTATATAATCACTTGTAATCTCATTAATATATAAAATCGAATCATTCTAGACTTTGTAGCCACCACTGTTAAACCTAATAAAGAGTTCTTCTTTTTACTTCCTCTCTTTTGTTTTTAGAGTAGATATTTTACACCACTAGGGTGATGGTCAATGATGGGATCTATTTTTAAAGATTGCTAAATGTTTAATTATTCTTAATTACTCTAACCACCTTAGTATACATCTTAATGCCGAGCATTCTCTTAAGGGAGATGCTTAAGTTTGCAACTGAATCCAGTAGGTGTGGTTGCATGTTTAGAATTTCTTAGCACCATGAGAGTGGGCTAAGGCTTCAGATCTGTATACTAGGGAGTGATGGCTAGTTTTGAGTTTGTTATTTGATAGAGTAGCTCTATGCTTAATATAACATAGGCCTAGTTAGGTTAAGATCTCAGGAGGAATTCGCCACGAGAGTGGGAAGGACTCCAGAAACAGATCTATCATTTACTCTATGTCTTAGGCATGTTTTTACCAATGCTGACCATATTGGATCACATGGAGGTGTGACAACTCTTGTGATGTGCCTATCACTCATGAGAGTCTTCGATGATGGGATTACTCGAAATGAATATTCATTCGCCACAAAAGTGGGTTTGAATATAGAGTCTAGCATACCACGAGAGTGGACTAGCAAGATATGGAAAATCCCTAGAATAACAAACAAAAACTTATTAGGTAAAACGAAAACCCTAGATCTAGAATTCCTGAATTATGACTATCACCCATTTTCTGTAAATATTAGTTTAGATTTCGTTTAATGTTTAATTAGTTTATGTTCTTTAATTTCAATGCTTAGCTTAGTTAATTTATTGTTTCCTTAGTTTAGATTTAATGTTTTCTTATTTGTTGTTTCATTTAATTTCTATTAGGAAAACCCTCATAAATCTGTTTTGCTTAGATTAGATTTAGATTTGTACTCTCTGTGTGTTATTCTCAGTCCCTGTGGATCGATCCCATAATTACGACAACTGCATGACTCTCGAGAATACTCTATGGGTAGACTTGGGTGCAACCTGAGAACGGGATAATCGAAAGAAAATCCTTGCATCAAGTTTTTGACGCCGTTGCTGGGGATTGAAGCAATAGCCATAGAGATTTAGTCTAGATCTGAGACTAAGTTTTTTATTTTTATTGATTATTTATTTCTTTGAATTTCAGGTGATCACCTAAAATAAAAAAAAAGGGAAGAAGATAATAGATTGAATGGAGCAGCTATGAAAAGAAGTACCTGCTCCTGAGCTTGAGAGCATCCTTCACCCTAATACGGATGTCGCTTGAAGCAGGGATTTTCTTTCGATTATCCCGTTCTCAGGTTTCACCCAAGTCTACCCATAGGGTATTCTCGAAAGTTTAATCCGATGTAACCGCAAGTGCACAGTCAATGCAATTGTAGTATATACGGGGTCGATCCACATGGACTGAGAGTAACACACAGAGACTACAAGTCTAAATCTAATCTAATCAAAAAAGAATTATGAGGGTTTTCCTAATCTACCAAGCATAAAACTAAGTGAAACAATAAATAAGAAAACATTAAATCTAAACTAAGAAAACAGTAAATGAACTAAACTAAGCATTAAAATTAAAGAACATAAACTAATTAAACATTAAACGAAATCTAAACTAATATTTACAGGGAATCAGGTGACAGTCAGATTTCATGGATTCTAGATCTAGGGTTCATGTTCTACCTAACAAGTTTATGTTTGTCATTCTACGGATTTTCCATGTCTTGCTAGTCCACTCTCGTGGTACGTAGGAAATTTTCCAGCTTTCTCGGAGGCCAGAATCGACCTTGATAGGTCAATTCTAGGGTCGATTATGTGCCTGCTCCTTTGACAGGTCGATGCATCCTTCAAGATTTCTCTATGAAAATTCTTCAGACTCAGTATCGACCCCTATAGGTCGATATTGAGGTCGATTCTGCCTCTTCGGACTCTGTGAAATCCTTCTCCGAATGTGCACGATCTAGGCAATGTCACCAGTCTTCCTATAGGCTTCAGTAAGCTCCAAAAACATCTCAAAAACTCATGCTTAGCTCCAAGTACCTAAAAATACATAACTACATGCAAAAACACTAATACTACACAAAATGTTAGTTATAAAAGCTAAAACTAACTTATTCAAATGCATAAAAACATGTAAACTATGATGCTATCAATTCCCCCACACTTATCCTTTGCCTGTCCTCAAGCAAACAAAAGTCAAGCATGGTGAAGTTATTTTATTGAAAGCGGTAAAGATAAAGAGAGTGAATATGTACCTTGTATCATTGTTGTGCTAGTGCTTTTCGTCTTTAGTGGAAGTGGAGCAATCTCTAATGTACTTTGGGTACTTTGCCATAAGCATAGCAACGCACCTCAATCTGAATCGCTCTCCTTTGAACTTAGACTCCTCGTTGTTAAATCCGCTTTTGTTCTAATTGTGACTTCTCAATTTGGGAATATTGATCAAAGGACATAAGCACTTACTCTTTCGGATTTCTATAAGCTCATGACCGTCTTGGTATATTTCCTTTCCTCTCCCTTTTCTCACTTCAAGATCGATTGATTTTTCCCAACTTTTCTAGGGTATCATTTTATTTCTTCCTATCAATCGCTTTTTCTTTTCTTTTTCTAGAACAGGTTTCCATGAGACGCGAATGCAAAAAGTGATAGCTTCCAACATCCGGTTCACTTCATTTTACCTATATCCTTCTTTTTTTTTTTTTTAAATGAAGGGAAGGAAGAGGGAAAATACACTCACATAGACGTATCTTGCAAGGTCTCATAGAAGTGTCACGTCCGATGTATCTCAAGCCCCAAATCAAGAGATTTAAGGTTCATTAATGTGAGAAGTCAACTCCGATTTGTATAAGCCTCCGGAGATTGATTCTTTCGAGGTTTGTTGATCCACTCATGGGGTTTCCTCGGTTCCTATTATTGATCACATGCCCAATCCAAAAAGTATCCAAGCAAAGCACAATTAACACTGCCTGATATTCATTGCTACCTCATTAAAAACTTTTTCATATGTTATTGAATTTATGAGCGAGGAAAAGAGTGTAACAATCTAAAATCGAAAAAACTTATGGTAAAACTTACATCTAAAGATGTCAAGGAAAAATTACCTCCATTGATCATGAAACTCCCCCCMCACTTATTTCACAACATCCTCATTGTGATGTAAGATGGAAAGGAAAAAAAAAAAAAAGAGAAAAACATACAGTGATTCTCTTATCGGTTGTGGGTTGGCAGGTCCTACGTGTGCAAGTCCTGATTTGGTTTTTTTTTTATGGTGAAGAACATCTGAAAAGCAAGAAACAAAAACGAAAAATAGAAAAACCAAAAACTAGAGAATAAGAAAAACGAAAATTCTAAAAGAAAATTGTATGTACAAAGGTAAGGTGCTTTTTTTTTTAACGTCGTGAGCTCAACGACTCATAGAGTGGTCAGATGAATGTGGAGACGATGGTCAAGTGGTTGCGCGATGGTTCCTCGAATTGATCACTACAGAGTTGGTATGGTGAATGGATTTCTCCCCAGCAGGAGTGTAGTTATTCGTTAATGGTCCCTTCACCAAGAAATTCCTTCCTTGATTGTGATCGTGGCATCGAGGTAGCACTCTCGGTATCTCCAAAACGGGGATCAACCATGACTGGTCGATACTTATGCCTGATTCTTGGACCATCCATCATTGAGGGGCGATGGGGAGGTCCAGTGCTCGAGGCAGCAGCAGTATCGGTCCAGTTAGACAGATGGAGACTCCCAACAGATCTGGAATCGACCTGGATAGGTCGATGTACTTCTCCAGGAGTTCGTACTGGAAGTACATCGATCTTGTTTGGTCGATGTAGTGGACCGATGGGCAGGGCATCGACACTGATTGGTCGATGCTCTTGTCCGGGACTTCGTTCTGGAAATTTAGAATCCGCAATATCGACCGTGATAGGTCGATTCATTGGTCTTATGCTCTCCACCAATGGGTTTGCTGATGTGTTCTCCTCCAATCTCATCTCCCACTGATTAGCTTTGTCACCCAAAGAGAATGGGAATAGGCGTAGGGTCAGAGCGTCCTCTGAGACTTCGTTGATTTAATGTGCCACAAAGCTTGTCATATTGATCGAGGTAATTAGTACCGATCGTTAGAAACCTTTGGTTGGTACAACCATGCATCTATCTAAGGGTGAAGGATGCTCTCAAGCTCAGCAGCATGTACTTCTTTTCATAGCTGCTCCCTCTTCTTCCAACCTTTTTTTTTAATATTTTTGGTGATCAACTGAAATTCAAAGAAATAAATAATCAATATAAATAAAACAAAAAACTTAGTTTCAGATCTAGACTAAATCTCTATGGCTATTGCTTCAATCCCCGGCAACGGCGCCGAAAACATGATGCAGCGATTTTCTTTCGATTATCTCGTTCTCAGGTTTCACCCAAGTCTACCCATACGGTATTCTCGAGAGTTTAACCCGATGTAACCGCAAGTGCACAGTCAATGCAATTGTAGTACATACGGGATCGATCCACAGGGACTGAGAATAACACACAGAGACTACAAATCTAAATTTAATCTAAGCAACGATATTATAGGGGTTTTCCTAATCTACCAAGCATAAAATTAAGTGAAACAACAAATAAGAAAACATCAAATCTAAACTAAGAAAATAGTAAATGAACTAAGCTAAGCATTGAAATTAAAGAACATAAACTAATTAAACATTAAACGAAATCTAAACTAATATTTACAGGGAATCGGGTGATAGTCAGATTTCAGGGATTCTAGATCTAGGATTTATGTTCTACCTAACAAGTTTATGTTTGTCATTCTAGGGATTTTCCATGTCTTGCTAGTCCACTCTTGTGGTATGCTAGACTCTATATTCAAACCCACTCTCATGGCGAATGAATATGCATTTCATACAATCTCATCATTGAATACTAAGTATTCCTAGACTTTTGGAAAAGGCACACAAAGTGAATGATAGATCTATTTCCAGAATACAGCCTACTCTCGTGGCGAAGCATCCCTAAGATCTTAATCTAACTTGATCAGAGCTAGATCAATATTTACTCTATCAAATAACAAACTCAACACTTGCTATGATTCTCTAGTATGCAGATCTGAAGGTTTAACCCACTCTCGTGGTATCAAACACTTCTAAACGTACAACCACACCTACTGGATTCAGTTGTACTCTTAAGTATTTTCCATGAGAGAATATTCAGCATTAAAGTGCATACTAGAGTAGCTAGATCGATTAAGAACAAACAAACATATAATAAACCCTAAAAATAGATCCCATCATCGACCACCACCCTAGTGGTCTAAAAGATCTACTCTAAAAGTAAAAGAAGAAGAAGTAAAAAGAATAACTCTTTATTAGGCTTAAAAGTGGTGGCTACCAAGTCTAGAATAATTCATGGATGAATATTAATGAGATTACATGTGATTATATAGTACTAAGGTTTCTTAGAACTCTCCATTTCGTCCTTATCTTGTTTCAGGAGGCTTAAAACTCGAGATGACAAGGTTGCTCAAGTCATTTCTTGCCACGTAGGAAATTTTCCAGCTTTCTCGGAGGCCAGAATCGACCTTGATCTGTCGATTCTAGGATCGATTTTGTGCCTGCTTCTTTGACTTGACGATGCATCCTTCAAGATTTCTCTCTGAAAATTCTTCAGACTCAATATTGACCCCCACATGTCGATATTGGGGTCGATTCTGCCTCTTTGGATTCTGTGAAATCCTTCTCTGAATGTGCACGATCTAAGCAATGTCACCAGTCTTCCTGCAGGCTTCAATAAAATCTAAAAACATCTCAAAAACCCATGCTTAGCTCCAAGTACCTAAAATACATAACCACATGCAAAAACATTAATACTACACTAAATGTTAGTTATAAAAGCTAAAACTAACTTATTCAAATGCATACAAATATGTAAAATATGATGCTATCATCGCTCAAGGTGGTGATGCACGTCGGGCGGCTGCACACCACCCAAAGGTCGTTCCGACGATCGTTACTGATCACCTAGATCAGTTTGACAAGCTTTGTGGCACATTAAAAATCAACGGAGTCTCAGAGGACGCTCTGACACTATGTCTATTCCCGTCTCTTTAGGTGACAAAGCTAATCAGTGGGAGATGAGATTGGAGGAGATTACATCAACAAACCCATCAGTGGATAGCATCGGACCTATGAATCGACTTTTTACGGTCGATATTACGGATTCTAAATTTTCGGAACGAAGTCCCAGACAAGAGCATCGACCAATCAGGGTCGATGCCCTGCCCGTCGGTCCACTACATCGATCTGTCAAGGTCGATGCACTGTCCTGGGCAAATACATCGACCAATCAAGGTTGATGCCCTTCTCATTGGTCCACCACATCGACTTGTCAAGGTCGATTCACTTCTTGAACAATATTCTGGACAAATGCATCGACGTATTCAGGTCGATTCGAGACCAGTCGGACATCTCCATCGGTCTAACTGGACCGATACTGCTGCTACCTTGAGCACTGGACCTCCCCATCGCCCCTCAACGATGGATGGTCGTAGCATCAGGCATATGTATCAACCAATCATGGTTGATCCCCATTTTGGAGATACCGAGAGTGCTACGTCGACGCCACGATTACAATCAAAGAAGGAATCTCTTGGTGAAGAGACCATTAACGAATGGCTACACTCCTGCTGGGGAGAAATCCATTCACCATACCGACTCTGTAGTGATCGATTTGAGGAACCATCGCTAACCAATTGGCCATCATCTCCACATTCATCTGACCACTCTATGAAATCGTCGAGCTCACGACGTTAAAAAGGCACCATACCTTTGTAGATACAATTTTCTTTTAGGATTTTCGTTTTTCTTATTCTCTAATTTTTGGTTTTTCTATTTTTTGTTTTTGTTTCTTGCTTTTTCAGAGCTAAGGCTTCAGATCTATATACTAGGGAGTGATGGCTAGTTTTGATTTTGTTGCTTCATAAAGTAGCTCTATGATTAGTCTAATGTAGGCTTAGTTAGGTTAAGATCTCAGGAGGAATTCGCCACGAGAGTGAGAAGGACTCCAGAAATAGATCTATCATTTACTCTGTGTCTTAGGCATGTTTTCACCAGTACTGACCATATTGGATCACATGGAGGTGTGACAACCCTTGTGATGTGCCTATCACTCATGAGAGTATTCGATGATGAGATTACTCGAAATGCATATTCATTCGCCACGAGAGTGGGTTTGAATAGGGAGTTTAACATACCGTGAGAGTGGACTAGCAAGATATGGAAAATCCCTAGAATAACAAACATAAACTTATTAGGTAAAACAAAAACCCTAGATCTAGAATTCCTGAATTATGACTATCACCCATTTTCTGTAAATATTAGTTTAGATTTTGTTTAATTTTTATTTGTTTATGTTCTTTAATTTCAATGCTTAGCTTAGTTCATTTACTGTTTTCTTAGTTTAGATTTAATGTTTTTTTATTTATTGTTTCATTTAATTTCATGTTTAGTAGATTAGGAAAACCCCCATAAATCTGTTTTGCTTAGATTAGATTTAGACTTGTACTCTCTGTGTTTTATTCTCAGTCCCTGTGGATCGATTCCATAATTACTACACCTGCATAACTGTGCACTTGCGTCTTATGGGTTAAACTCTCGAGAATACTCTATGGGTAGACTTGGGTGAAACTTGAAAACGGGATAATCGAAAGAAAATCCTTGCATCACAAACATTATTGAATCCTATAACTTAGATCCCATCATCGACCACCACCCTCGTGGTCTAAAAGATCTACTCCTTTGTCTCTCTGTGGGTTACAGCAGAGACAGGGTTTTGGTTCATAAAGCAATAAACAGTAAAATAAACTACACTAGAACAATAATTAAAGCATAAACAAAAGCATGAGTAAAGAGATTAACCTAAAGATGAAGAACTCTTATTAGATATGAAAGTGATGGCTATAAAAGTCTAGGGCTATTCCCTTTTCTCTCTGTCTCTCAGTGTGTCTTTATGAATGACATTACAAGTGTTTATATAATCCTAGGGTTTTTAGAACTAATAAAATCGTGGCTATCTCGTTTCTGGAAGCTTAAAACTCGAGATGACAAGTAGCTCTAATCATGGTTCGCCACGTCATCAAAGTTTCATTTTTTCTCGGATTGCATCAACCCCATTTGGTCGATGCTGGTGGTCGGTATCAGCCTTCGTCTGCAAGCATCGACCATGATTGGTCGATGCACTCGTCTGGTGGATGGTTCGGGAACACCATCAACCCCAGCAGGTCGATGCACTCGTCCGATGGATAGCTCAGGAACACCATCGACCACAGCAGGTCGATATCCTCGTCAATGCTCAGCTACTTTTAACTTCTGAAATCTTTCCGCGAACGCAAACGATCTAAGTAATGACACCAATCTTCCCATAGGCTTTAGTAAGCTCCAGAAACACTCCAAACAGATGTGTTTAGCTCCAAATACCTCAAAACACATAAACATATGCAAACACCTTAAAACTATACTAAATGTTAGTTATAAAGCCTAAAACTAACTTATTATAATGCATGAAAACATGTAAAATACGATGCTATCAAAACTCATCATTTCGCTCTGGCCAAATATAGTAATGAGTACTTTGTATGACAAATGGTAACACGATAGTGGATCCAGTGGGAAATTCCCAGTGTGGAGTTAGTGTTGAAGGGTGTCTCAATCACAAGTAAAAGTAGTGTTAAGGTGACCAATGTTCAGCCATATTGTTCTTTCAAAGGTACAAGAAAAGAAAACGTGTTTTCTTGGATCCCGAGGGCATCCACAAAAGATATATAATGTAGTTGCATTCCATCTCTAAATAGCCATTCGAGCGCTAGTAGAAAAATGTTTTTCTCGGTTAATAAAGTGTGCAAACTTAATAGAGGTCGATACCTTGACTGGAAAGATATTATGGATAAATTAAAAAATTTACATGATCAAGTGGCAGTTGGTACGTGTAAATTGTTAAAGGTTGTTCTGGGGAATAGGGGATTTGGCCTCGGTCTAGAACTATCTAGTTAACAAAAAAAAATTATGCAAACTTCAAAGTTGCGAATTGAAACTCGACAGTTCTATACCACTCGACCACAATGTCTAACGGATTAACCTCCTCCCAAATAATGATAGCAGAAACCTATATGGTCCACGATGTCATGGGAAAATTTCAGGACTCTTAACTAGGTGATATCGAGGAGTCTGATGGATTTCAAGTAGATATGAGCATGTCGAGTACACTGACAAGGGATTAGGATACCAAGAGTTTGAGCACCATTTTCACCCAAGAGGTTGATAAGTATTCCTACAAAAAGCATTATCGCATTAGAATGCATTATGGTCCCTTTTCTTAAAAAATTTCATTGCTACGTCCATAATCTTCAGAATTTTCTACCAAATTACGAACTTAATGCTAGTTTAACTCTCTAGAAAGATTCTTCTCTAAGGAGATATATGTTGGTCAAAGTTACCTACAAGGAAGAGCTAGAGGAGTAACCAAATGGTAGTAGTCTAGTGATTCTCACTTAAAGAAGAATTGTTTTGTAGGTATAGGCCAGAGATCGATTCCTATCAAACACAGAATTTAATAAATCACGCTCATTTGGCCAGTAGAAATAATGTAATGCTTTAGGCCTATTTGATAACCCGGTGAATGGGCTACTCGATGCCTATATTATCCGTAAAGGATTAGTCGGGTGGTAAAAATCCGGATCACCCGTGAGTATTATATTAAAAAAAAAAGAGTTAGATGAGATTATGTTCCTAGGTAATCGCAAACCATAACCATGTTAGATTCTAAACAAGGTAAAACCCAACACCCCAATTATTTTTTTGGATAGCAAACTTCTTTTCATCATTTAAGCAATGTTGATACAGAGAGTGGGTTCCGACCAAAGAAATGTTGCGCCGAGCTTGTTGATTTCACGGAGGCTAAATTTAACACAGACCACAAAAAGTGATACTCGAAAAACGTTTTATGTTTGCATTGAACGATTACAACAATTGAAGACAAACCTCAAAAAAAAGAAGAGAGAAACTCATATGACCAGGATTGCATTCGGTTTTTGATTTTATCGATAAGAGGCGAAATAACCGTTATGGGCTTAATAATACTTTTTCTGTTTCATAAGAAAATATCGTTTTGACAAATTGAAATTATGGAAATTAGTTATAAAGTTTGTAATTAAAATATAAAACAATATTTTTGTGAAACAAAAAAATAAACTCTAAAACCACATTCTTTGTGAAACTAAGGGAATATACTATTTTGAGTAAGTTAATAAAAAGTATAATTTTAATATCATTTTTGATAAATATTAAAGTATTTTATTAAATAAAAGCTTCAATTTTGTAAATCTATAAAGGTTAAGTAATTTATCAAAGGCATCAATAAAATACAAAAATCAACCACCCAATCTGTTGTTGATGGCGATGGCTTGGACGTTATAGATTGCAAATCTTAATTCATACGTATACGATGATCCTCCAACTATTATTGATGATTCGTTGACCAACAGATATCTATTATTTGAGAGGCATAAATAAATACACGAGCTTCGAGGTATATTAAAAGAGAAGATATTTAATACATTAACATTAAATTTATATAATATTATAAAGTCTATATTTAATAAATTAACATTAAATTATTTTAATATTATAAAGTCTTGAGAAAGACTGTAAGACACCTAACCCTACTACTAAATATAATTTAAAAATCTCATGCTATTATTCATGTAATCAAACATCTGGTTAGCTGTCTTACAGTACTTCTCAAGAGAGGAATCTCATAACTAATAAGAGAAGTTTATTATTAAGGAAAATTTAGCTAAAAAGGATAAATATACCATTTATATGTGGATCTAAACATTTTTGTAGTTTGTTTGGTAAAATAAACTTCATATTAATTAAAAACTAACAATACCCTCACAATTATAATGCGAGAGTCAAGTGGCACAATAGTGGCTATCTCTGAAAACTCATCACATTAAATTGCAGGTTATTTCTTATGGTGTTAAGGGATTATTATAATCATTAGGCTAGTTGACAAAAAAAATATATAATTAAGAGAGTGTATTAGTTACTTGATTATTTTTCTTTCCTATAATAGTTATTTGATTTAGATTTTAGTTTTTAGTTTTTTAGTTCTTGGTTAAACCCTCTAAAAGATGTAGAGGATTTAAAAATATAAAGGGGAAAATTGCCAAATCCCTAAATCTTCAACATCTTCCTCGTTGATATCGTCGACCTCTCTTCCTCATCGACCTCGTCTCCCTCGTCGAGCTTGTCTCCCTCTCTTCCTCATCGACCTCGTCTCCCTATCTTCTTCGTCGACCTCGCCTCACTCTCTGCCTCATCGACCTCGTCGACAAGGTAACAAATCATGCGAAACAGTTTAAGAGTAAGAACAAACTCAACAATTAATCTAAGACCGTGTCCCTTTTTTTTGTAACACACGACTTTCATTCATTAAATTAAAACAGTTGGAACATTTCATCCTCTTCAGCTAAGAGGGAACGAGAAAAAAAATTAGACAGAGCAGTTTTTTGATAGAGAATCAGCCACAAGATTGGCCGATCTGGGAATAAAAGTGAAATCTAAGACTTCAAATTCCAATTTCAGACACTCAATGTCTGAGAGAATCCCATTGATGCTTTGGATTTCTATGTTGGTGACGATAGCGGCGATGAGAGATTTTGAATCGGAGCACAAACTTAGCTTCTTTAGTCCCAAATCAATTGCTTTTCGTAAACCTGTGAGAACAGCCAGCGCTTCCGCCATTAAAGGTGAGTTAACAAAGCTAATTGTGTCAGTCCCTTTGTTGATTAGTCTTTTATCTGGTCCGGTGATAATCCATCCAACACCCACTGAATTATTACCATATTTCCACGCAGCGTTAGTACAGATCACGGCGGAGCTTGGATTGGAAGATGATATGGATGTTACGGGTGTTGCTTTGGCTAGCTTGATCGGATTTGATTGTGCTGTTTCCCAATCCACCGCAGCTTGAATTGCTTTGGTGATTCCATCTTCCATCGAGAAGTTTCTGTTCTCGAAATTGTTTTGATTTCGCGAGGTTTAAATGGACCAGCACAGCCATGGAAACAGGGGGTTGTCTTGACACCTGAAGGAGGAAGGTTTTGACACTTTAAGGCTCTGATGAAATTACCATTGAAAATGTCATCCTCTATAAATCCAGGCGAGTTGAGGATCGAGCTGCTTTCCAGATGTCTTTTACAACCCTGCAATGGAGGAACAAATGTTTCACAGTTTCCATCTTGCCACAATGGATGCAATTTTGTGAGTGTTATAAGCCTCTAGTCTGTAGATTAGCTCCTAGTGGTAAAGAGTTCTGAAGAAGTTTCCAGGTAAACATCTTGATTTTTGGTGAAATATTGGTTGCCGAGAGATCCTTTGTCGAGCTTAGATTCTTTGGATTTGGCATGGTAATGGATAGTTGTTCTCTTGCTTTTGCTCGTAAATAATAACCAGATTTAGCAGAGTAAATCCCTGATTGATTCATCAACCAATGGTAAGAGTCTGGTGCTTTTGAAGAGCTTGGTTTGATACAGAGGATTGAAGATGCCAATTCAGGGAAGACTCTCTTTACCAGAACTTTATTCTAGTCTCTTTAAACAGGGTCTAGTAGATCAGCAAGAATGGCTTGTGACAGAGCTTCCGGTGACGGTCCGTATGGAGTTTTACACGTATCTAGTGGAATCCATGGACCTTGCCAAATATTAGTGGATGTGCCACTGCCAATTGCTTTGGTCAGATGTGGTAGTAGGAGATCCCTTCCGATCAAAATACTTCTCCAACTGTGTGATGCATTACTAGAGGGTTTGACTATCAGAAATATGGAATGATCACAATACTTACTAATGAGCACGCGGCTGAGCAGAGACTGAGGGTTGTTTGCTATACGTGATATATGTCAATTTCTTAATGCACTATCATTATGTCATTGTAGCACAGAAAGGTGTCAATCCAATTGGGTGAGCTATTAACCAGAAAGGATGTAGTCAAACCAATTTAAGTCAAGCCAAGCAGTGGATTATAAGATTAACAATCTAACAGAACAATAATTAAAAGCATTACCGAAACTAATAACAGAAGCTAACAGAAGCAATGCAAATAGAATTCAATCAACTAAACAGAAGCTCCTAAGGATGGGGTTATTGATTAGTGTTTCCTCTTAATCTACTTAGGTGTTTAACATACTCAAACAGAGCTAATCCCTAGACAATAAACTCATCAGCAGTTAAATCCACTCTCATGACAGATAACCTCAAGCTAAACCAGTTCCAGACCTAAATCTCTTTAGCGAAATCTAACCTAGCAGGCATTAAGATTCAGTCTATTAAAGCTAATAAACACCTTAGACAACTAATCTCTTAGGTTAGGAATGTAAATCTCTAGAATTAGTTGGTTCAGCCATTTCATTGAACACTTGGTGGGTGTGTAAATGCCTAAGTTCTAATTCCAATTGATCAGAAAGAAACTAGCATTAATAACACTAATCCAGAAGGGAAATCAAGTAATCTAAACTTAAACCACCTAAGAGACTAAGATTCCACACTTAATCTATCCCATCCTTAAGAACCCTAGAGACTACTCAGAGCTCATGAAGAACATCAAGAACACAAACCCAGAAATCATTAAAACTTGCATAAATGGAAAGATTAAGATGAAAATAGAGAGACTACTGAGAATCAAACACAAATACTAAATAGATTAAAAGAAATCTGATTAGAAAGCAAGAACAAGTTTTGGAGGCAGAGAAAAAAGCTTCAGACTCTCCCTTTGTCCAGTGGTCAATACATGGTATTTATAGATTTTGACAAAACCCTAGCTCACAAACAGACAAAATAGCTAAGTCCGGAGGTGCACTTGAGCTGGTGGTCGAGTCCGGCAGAAATCTTCAAGATGGCAACTTTGTGGCGGACTCGAGGTAGTGACTGGAGTGGGTGGCTCGAGTTGGCTTCAAGGTAGCAACTTTGTGGTGGACTCGAGGTAGTGACTCGAGTGGGTGGCTCGAGTTGGCTTCCAAGTCCTTGTCTTTGGTTCCACTCGACTCCCTTCTCGAGTTCTTGTTCGAGTCCGGTTCCAAGGTCTCTATTTTGTGCTCCACTCGAGTCTCCTGGTCGAGTGCATGGTCGAGTTAAGCTCTCCCTTCCTTCCTTCTCTCCATTTGACCTAAACATCTTCAATATTCCTTGAATGTACCTGATACAGATCCAAAATGCAATATGCATGCAATCCTAATGCAAAACAGTCTAAGTATGCAGAACTGGAAACAAATGTCATGAAATGGTAAGAATATGCTATGAGACAAGGCTAAATGGATGATAAATGCATGCTCAAAGCATATAAAATATAGACATATCAATACGCCAGCTTAAATTACCTAGCAAGGCATCATTGAAGTCCTCGATTTCTCTAAAACCCAGCCCTCCAAAACTTTTTGGTTTAGCTAAAACTTTCCATGCTACCCAGCACATCTTGCGTTTCCTGGTGTTGGAATCCCTCCAGAATCTCGTTAGAGTAGATTGGATGTGTTTACATAAGTTCTGGGGTAGCTTGAAGCATGACATTGTGTATGAAGGAATCAGCGTTAAGACAGACTTCAGCAAGGTGAATTTACCAGCTTTTGAAAGATATTTAGATGACCATGCAATTGCTCTCAGCTTGATTTTATCTACGATTGAAGCAAACAAGTCTCTCTTCTTCCTACCAAATAGCTCAGGTAAGCATAGGTAATTCCCAGTTCATTCTGAACCCTTGATTCCAGATCAGCAGGAGCCTTCGCTGCAAAAGTAATGGTTGATTTCTCAGTGTTTATTTTCTAGCTTGAGGCTTCCTCATAAGTTAGAAGGATATTCTTCAGTGCAAGGCAGCTAGCTTGAGATGTTTTACAGAAAAACGTCGTGTCATCATCAAAAAGTAAGTGGTTAACTCTTGGTCCCTCTTTTGCCATTTTGATTCCACCTAGAGATCCATCTTCTTGTGCTTTTTTCCATAATCTCGAGAGGACTTCGCTGCACAGAATGAAGAGAAAAGGGGACATAGGATCTCCTTCCCTGAGACCTCTCTTTGGTTTGACTAATCCTTGGACTGATTCATTTATGAGGAACGAGTAGCTGACAGTTGAGACACATTGGTAGACCCAATTGATCCAAATAGGGTGGAAACCAAGGGTTTTAAGCACGGTGGAGAGAAAGCTCCATTATATCATGTCGTAGGCCTTGCTCATGTCAGTTTTGACAGCCATTGAGCAGTGGACTTTCGCTTTTGAATTTTTCAGCTTGTTGAGAACTTCATGAGTGATCATGACATTATCTGATATTGCACGTCCGGGAACAAATGCAGATTGATTCTCCACAATCAGGGAGTTGACGAGTGGTTGCAGCCTGTGGGTAAGAATATGTGTTATTATTTTATAGCGTACATTGCATAATGCAATTGGTCTACAGTCTGAGACAAGTGTCGGCCTTGGTTTCTTAGGAATTAGTCTCACATGAGTGTGATTGAGTTGGCTTTGCATTTCCCCTGAGATGAAGAAGGATTGGATCTCTTTGGTGATTGCTTCATTTGTGATGTCCCAGTGAGCATGGAAAAAGCTGGGGGAAACCATCCGGTCTCAGAGCTTTGGCTCCATGGATGTCAAACAGGACAGATTTGACCTCAGCTGTTGTCGGGATCTTAATCATGTCAGCATTCATTTCCTCCGTGATCTTCAGGTTTATTGCTTTGCGGACTGTTTTTCTATGTTGTTGACCTCAGATCCATAAGATGAAAACAGAGTAATGTAGAAGTCAGTAATTGTTTTGTCAATGTCTTTTTCTTCGTGCAACACTTGTCCTGTTTCTGTTTTTATAACAGAGAACTTATTAACTGTCTTTTTTCTCTTGGTTATGGCATGAAAATATGACATCTTTTTGTCACCCAAGGTGAGCCACAGCTGACTACTCTGTTGCATCCAAAAAGACTCCACATCTCTGTAGGCTTCTTGAAGTTTTTCTTATCAGTTTTGGATCGCAATGGTATCTGTAAATGGTTAGGATAGTGCTGTATCCAGTTGATGTTTGAGTCTCTATGTTTTTATTTATTGTTGAAATGTTGTTCTTTGCTCCATTGTGATATTTCTTTCCTGCAGGTGGATAACTTTGAATCAACAGAACTTTTTGGCTTACTCATCCAAGCTTTCTCAATTATGGTGCAGACATCAGGATTTTGTTCCAGATTTCTATCAAAGCGAAACATTTTCTTCCCAAGATGGCGAGTTTGATCAAAAATTGAGATGATAAGTCTATGATCCAAGCCTTCAAACCGAAGATATTCACATCTTCTTGCCGGGTAAGCCTCCGCCCAATCATTATTGCTCTCCAAGACAAAGGGTTTCCGGAATGACTAAGATCATAGAGGTCATTTTGTGAAAGAAAACATCGCAAGTTACTGAAAGAACTTTCGGGTCTTGGAGGTCCTCCCAATTTCTTAGAATTGTCGATGAAGTCGTTGGAGTCACCTGTGAGAAACCAAGGACCACTTCTGTCCTGGGTGTGGGCGGACAAGAGATTCAACACTTTTTGTCTCTTTCGCTGATTATGTTCCCCATAAACAAATGTGGCATAACATTTCTTTCGTTTATGATAAATAATAGTATCAATTAAATTATCGTAGGAGTGACCAACGTCAGGCAAGAGATCGTTTTTCCAGAGAATTATAAGACCACCAACACAAACACCATGTGGAGAGACGATAAAGTGATTATACAGTTCCATGAACTTCAAAGTTTTTTAGAACAACCTGATCTGAATTTTTGGTCTCCATGAGGAACATAACATCAGGAAAGAATTTTTTTGTCAACTCCTTGATTCTAGGAACTGTTGCAGGGTTCCCCAAACCGCAATAATTCTAGCTCAAAATCTTTAAGGAAGAGGATTTGGCGGATTGTGAAAATCCGTTTTCTTCCTTGAAATTTGGTGGAATTAGAGTTATTGGAGGATTCTGGTTTGACAGGGCCCCTTGATCTCCATTTGGTATGTTTCTAGGGATCTTAGAACTTGATGCTTTTGCTTTATTTCCCACAGATTGCTGAGGAACTGATTTTGTCTTTGTAGGTGATCTACGCAGAGAGCGAGCTATCTGCTGAATCTTTCTTTTAGTTCTGCCAGATTCTTTTGAAGATGGTGGTAGCCTAGAGGAATTCTTTTTGATTAGCGGGGCTGATAAAGCTCATATTTACATGTTTTTTACATATTCATATAGACTAATATTATGCATTCTAGTTAGGATTATTTTAGTATATTTGCATATGTTTATGTGTTTATAGATACTTGGAGCAAAACCGGTGTTTCTAGAGTGTTTTGGTAGCTTAAGAAGCCACACGGACTTTGGAGCTAGTTGTTCGGGCCAAGAACATCACGGAAAAGTTCCCGAGAAGCTTCACAAAGGAGGCATCGACCAGGGCATTGATATAGGTCAATTCCTTACTAGACCAAAGTTTCGTTGTAGTATAGTAAGGTGTCAATCCATAAAAGTGAAGATATTAACCAAAAAGGATGAGATCAAGCAATTCAAGACAAGCCAGACAAATGGTGAATGGGACTAGTGACCTAGACAGAAACTGGAAATAAGAGTTAAAAAAGATACTGTCTAGGACTAGCAGGAACTAACAGAAAATGAGAAGTATCAGAACGGCGTATAGGACTAACAGAAAATTCAATCAATGCAAGAGAAGTTCCTAAGGATGGGATAATCGACTCAGTGTGTCCTCTGAGCCTACACAGGTGGTCTAACAAAACTCAATCAAGCTATTCCCTAGACATCAAACATCACAACCAGTTAAGTTCACTCCCGTGATAAGTAACCTCAAGCTAGACCAGTTCCAGACCCAATCCCTTGGCGAAATCTACCCTAGCAGGCATTAAGATTCAGTTCAATATTGTCAATAAACACCCTAGACAACTAATCCCTTAGGCTAGGTATGCAAATCTCTAACATCAGTTCAGTTAAGCAATTTATCAAACACCTTTTGGGTGGAAAAACACCTAAGTTCTAATCTCAATTGATCAGAGAGAAATTAGCATTAAGAACACTGATTTAGAAGGGAAATCAAACAATAAACACTTGAACCACCTAAGAGACTAAGATTTCACACCTAATCTATCCCATCCTCAAGAACCCTAATGACTACTCAAAACACATGAAGAACAACATAATCACAAACCCAAAAATCAAAATAACTTCCATAAGTAAGGAGAAAAGGAAGGGAAGAGGTAGAATAGAAAGGTTCAAACACAAATACTCAGTAGAATCAAAGATACAACATCCAGGAAGCAAGAACAGATGAAGAACAAAAAGAGAACTAGAAAGTTAGGGCTAAAAAAAAACAACTCCCCTTAGTCTTAATCCCCCATTAGGTATTTATACTAAATCTTAAAAACCCTAAAACGTCATGGACAAAATGGTAAAAACGTGCAGGATAAGGTCCAACTCGACCATTCTGGTCGAGTGGTGTGCTCGAGCTGGATGAAATCAAGATTGCATTTTTATGTGTTGAGCTCGAGCAGGTGACTCGATTGTATGGGCTCGAGCTTGACAGAAAAATTCCAAGACTCCTCTTTTATGGTGGGCTCGATCATGGAGCTCGAGCATGGGTGCTCGAGCTCAGCCAGAAATCTTCAAGACTGTCTTTGTCCTCAGCTCGATCATACAGCTCGAGCATGGGTGCTCGAGCTGAGCTTCTGCTCGATCACGTCTGCTAGAGCATCCAGGTCGAGTCTGATGTCCTAGACAGCTTCGAACCTAACTTCTCCAAAATCGCTCGAAAGTACCCTGTAACAAGCCAAATATGCAGGATGTATGCAAACCTCATGCAAAACACTCTAAGTATGCAAAACTAGGAATAAATGACAAGAACAGGGTGAATAACACATCTAGATGTATGAATTATGCAAGCTAAAACCATGCAAAATGCAAGCATATCAGGCATCGACTGTGAGGGGTCGATGCTGAGCCATGATGAAGACCGTTACAACGAGATATCAAACTTCTCGAACTCTAGACAGCTCGTTGGGGAAACGAGATATCAAACTTCACACAACAAAACACTGAGAGTTTCGGGAAAGCATGGGAAAGGATTGAAAGATACACCAAGCAATGTCCTCATCATGGATTCAGTGATGAGTCTTTACTGACCATATTCTACAGAGGAGTTACTCCTAAATATCGTACTTTACTCGATATAGGCAGCCACAAAACTTTCTTGGGGCAAGACGTGCAACACGGAATGACGTTGGTAAAGAACTTAGCCGAGAGCGACGCGAGCTATGGAGAGGACTATGACCGAATGAACAGACATGTCGACATCCATGAAGACGAGGAGAAGCTGACCATAAAATTGCTACACGAAATGTTAGACAAAATTCTGAAGTCAACGCAACATTTCGTCCCGTCAAAACATCATGAAGAATAACACCATCGACCATAGGAGGTCGATGGTCTTCCCAGCAGCACCATCAAGCAGCAACATCGAGCGTCCACCATCGATGCAAGGCCAAGAGAAGACATCGATCAAGCATATCGAACGACGCGGTCGATGCTATACGTGGGAAAAACGAAAAAGCCAAATTCTTGACGAGAAAGATGGAAAATTTTGAAGGGATGACTCAGAATATCTTAGAGAAGCAGACAAACATTGTTACAACTGCTAGAGAAGAGTTTAAAGAGGTCAATCAACGGTGTAACGAGCTAGATGAGAAGTTCGAAGATTTGGTTTCAAAAATCTAGATTCTAGAAACCCAAAATAAAAAGAGGAACCGAAGATCAATGCAATAACCTTAAAGAGTATAAAGGAGCTCAGACCGATCCCACCTAAGCAACCGATCAAAAAGAAGAATGAAGAGACTATCATCGAGAAAGAAGATCCAATCATAGAGAAAGGAGATCCAATCATTGAGAAAGAAGATCCTATTGTAATCAAAGAAGAACCCGAGATTAAAGAAGTCGTTAAGGAGAAACCGGATAAGGATAGAGAGCCTGCCACTCGTGTAAGGAGCCCAATGACATTCGACATGCACAATTATCAACCAAAATTTTTTTTTCCCGGGAGGATCAAAGGGAGAATAGAGGAGAGAATGAGGAACGCATTTGCATTTGAACACAAATGAAGGGTGTGTTCATCACTATGCCGATACTAGAAGCTTTGACGATGATTCCCAATGCAAGTAAATTCCTCAAAGATCTCGTGACTAAGAAGAAGAAGGAGCTCACCGAGGTAGCATTCCTAACACGAGTGCAGCGCCGTCATTCTCGACAAAAAGGTTTCGAAGAAATTAGACTATCCGGGTAGCTTCACTCTCTCTTGTATTCAAGGTCCGATAACATTTGGGAGATCTTTATGCGATCTTAGAGCTAGTGTGAACCTCATGCCTCAATCCATTGCATAAAATTTAGGGCTTTCTCAATTCAAAGAATGTAGTATCTCGCTCATTCTAGCCGATCGCTCGGTAAAAACACCGGTGGAATTATTAGAAGATATTCCGGTGATGATTGGTGAGTACCAAATTCCGACTGATTTCGTGGTACTCAAGATGGATCACGAGCCCAAAGATCCACTTATCCTTGGAAGAAAATTCCTAGTAACTACGGGAGCCGTCATCGATGTTAAAAACTGAAAAATCGATCTTCATCTAAACAATGAAGTTATGCAGTTTAGTATCGATGAAGTGATGAAGAGACCTGAAGAGCGAGATTGTATCTTCTACCTAGATGATCTTGACTTGCTAGCTGATGGTGTATTGGACGAAGTTGAGCTCAAAGGCGAGGAGCTAAGCAAAGAATTTCAAACGCTACAAAATGGAGAAGTAGCGGATATGATTCCTCGTGAGATGGCTTATGCGAGTTTAACTGAAAATGACGGTAAAGAAGAAGCTGCGGAGGACGCAAGCGATAGTAAGACTTGCGATGAAGGCGATTGGGGCAAACTCAAGGCACCAAAGTTGATCTGAAACCACTTACGACAGGCTAAGGTACACGTTTCTTAGTCCTAATTCAACATATCCTATCATAGTAAGTGATGAACTTAATGATGATAAAGTTTCTCTTTTACTTTTTGAATTGAGAAAGTATAGAAAAGCTATAGGATATTCTCTAGATGACATCAAGGGTATATCTTCATATACATGCATAGAATATATTTAGAAGATGAATCTAAAAATTCTATTGAACCCCAAAGACATTTAAATCCAAATTTGCGTGATGTCGTAAAAAAACAAATTTAAACTTCTAGATGCTGAAATTATTTATCCTATATCCTATAGTACTTGGGTGTCACATGTTCATGTAGTTCCTAAAAAGGGTGGCAGCACTGTGATAAAAACGAAAAACGATGAATTAATTCCTACTAGAACAACCACGGGACATAGGATGTGTATTGATTTTAGAAAATTAAATGCTGCCACTAGAAAAGATCATTTTCCTCTTCCATTTATTGATCAAATGTTAGAACGATTAGCTAATCATTCTAACTATTTCTTTTTAGATGGGTATTCGAGATTCTTTCAAATCTCGATACACCCTCAAGATCAAGAAAAAACGATAGTTTCATGTCCTTACGGTACCTTTGCTTATCGAAGAATGCCGTTTGGACTAAGTAATGTACCTGCAACTTTCCAACGGTGCATGATGTCGATATTTTTGGATTTAATTGAATCAGTGGTTGAGGTGTTTATGGATGATTTCTTTGTGTATGGTTTTTCGTTTGGTGGTTGATTGTCTAATTTGTGCAAGATGCTTAAACGTTACGAAGAGACGAATGATATGCTCAAATTAATACCCTAAAAGTACTAAAGCAGTTGCTGCAGTATATCAGGGGTCGAACACAGGAACTCAAGAAAACTCACGCAATAGACGAAAGATGCAGATTATGCTAAGCAAACAAATAATTTATGAGAAAACAGATGATTGAATTAAACTTAGGTTGATTGATATGGAAGGAAACTAGGCTCAGGGAAACTCTCAGGAAATCAATGATAAATAACAATTAATCAATTAAGGTTCAATTCAATTAAGCGCCGTTCTTGAACTCAAACACGAAAGTATAGTTAACCAACTGTCGTTGCGAAAACTAACTAAGTTTAAAGTCTAAAATTCCAAATCTCTTTGCAAATCCTACACAGTAAACCAGCAATCAATTCAAGTTTGATATGTTCACAATTCGATTAAACCAAATCTCTTTGCAGATAATCCAATTGCTCACCCTAGGTTTTATCAGATTACTCAATTGCACTGTCGTGCCTAATCGATTAATCTAGGTTCTATATTCTAAGTGATCAGGTTAGAAATAGCTTTGAGAACAACCTATGGTGAAGAACTATTCAGATTTTGAACCCTAACAAATCAATCATCATAAATCAGAGAAATCCATATGAGAAAACCCTAAACCTAAGATGAGACTACTCAGACATGATTGATGAGAAACAAAGCATAACCGAATAGATCATGAAGTATAACAAAAGAATAAAAACAAGGGTTCGGGATCTTCTCTATGATGAACAGAGTCTTGGATCCGTCTCCCTCACAAAAGTTCTCAAAAGTAAAGTCTGGCTCAAGAATAATAGTGAAAAGTCAAGTCTTTTCACCTCAAGACTAAGAGTTTGCTTAAATAGGTTTAAAAACACGAGCTGGGCTTCTTTGTAAATAAGGGAAAGTATTGGGCTTCTTATAGGCTTCCTTGAAAATCTCTTCTGCGCGTTGATTACGTCGGTATCGATCGATACCGGGATGGTGTCGATCGATACTCAAGCTAGTCGTCGGTATCGATCGATACTCAGGCTTCAAAACGGTTACTTTCTTCGGTTTGCTCCAAAAAGGCTCCAAATGTCTCCAAAATCTCCAATTTCGTCCCAAACGTGCTAAAACCTGAAAAGATTCTAAAATGATAGAAAAAGCACTAGAAAGACTCGATAAAACGACTTATATCATGGCTAAAAATGGGTAAAATCCATGATATATCAACGAACCTTGTACTGAATTGGGAGAAGTGTCATTTCATGGTGAAAGAAGGAATCGTTCTTGGACACAAAATTTAAGAAAGAGGAATCGAAGTTGACAAAGCTTAAATCGATGTCATGACAAGCTTAGGACCTCCAAACACGGTGAAGGACATACGGAGCTTTCTAGGCCATGCTAGGTTCTATCGGAGATTCATTAAGGATTTTTCTAAGATAGCTCGGCCACTCACCAGCCTACTATGCAAGGATGTTGAGTTCAACTTCAATGGCGCATTTTTTGAGGCATTCCGATCAATCAAGAAGGAGCTAGTGAGTGCACCGATAATATAACCACCGGATTGGGAGTTGCCGTTCGAGATAATATGTGATGCTAGTGACTATGTTGTAGGAGCTGTGCTTGGAAAAAGCAAGGATAAGAAGCTGAATGTAATATATTACGCGAGTAGAACGCTAGACGAGGCACAAATGAATTATACTACCACAGAGAAGGAGCTTCTTGCGATCGTATTTGCTTTTGAGAAGTTTTGGCAATACTTAGTCGGTTCTCAAGTCATCGTGCACACAGATCATGCGGCTCTACAGTATTTGCTCGCTAAGAAGGATGCGAAACCAAGGCTACTCCGCTGGATACTACTCCTTCAAGAGTTCGATTTGAAGATAAAGGATAAAAAAGGAATAGAGAACGCAGTAGCTGCTTACCTTTCTCGAATGAGAATCACTAACGAGATCCCTATTGATGATTCTCTACCAGAGGAACAAGTCTATGCTATTAGAGTACTTGTCAACGAGCACTACCTTAGCACTACCTCAACAAAGAGCTGAAGAGCATCAACGCTATCAAGGATAAGTCACCCTGGTATGCCGATATCGTCAAGTACCTCGCTTGTGGAGAAAAGCCATCCGATCTCATTGGATATCATAAGAAGAAATTTTTCAAGGAGATCAACTGGTACTATTGGGACAATCCGAACCTCTACACGTTATGTAAAGATAAAATCTATAGGAGGTGCATTCCCGAAAATGAAGTACACGGGATTTTCACGGGATGCCATGGGTCTATATATGGAGGACATTTCGCTATATTTAAGACGGTAGCTAAGGTTTTACAAGCTGGATTTTGGTGGCCGACCTTATTCAGAGACGCTCACCACTTCATCCTAGCTTGTGATGCATGTCAAAGAAAGGGAAACATAAGCTGGAGGAACGAGATGCTTCAAAATCCGATAATGGAGGTGGAAGTCTTTGACGTGTGGGGCATCGATTTAATGGGACCTTTCCCAAAGTCTCATGGTAACAACTACATCTTGGTGGCGGTTGATTATGTATCTAAATGGGTGATATGTCTGCATTTTACATGGTTTTAGCATGCATAATTCATACATTTAGCCTTGATTATTAGCATGTTTTTAGCACTTATCTCTAGTTTTGCATACTTAGAGTGTTTTGCATTAGGTTTACATGCATTTTGTATTTTAGAGCTGTTTCAGGTGCATTTAAGGGATTTTGGAGATGTTGAGCAGAAGCAGCGAGCCGATGATCGAGCCAGTGCATTCTCGCCAAAACTGCACTTTCACCCAGCCGACAGGAGCTCGAGTTGGGAGGTCGAGCCTCAGATAAAATCAAGTCTTGAAGTTTTGGACCCAGCTCGACCACCCATGGTCGAGCTGGACGATCGAGCCAAGGATAAAAGAGGAGTCTGGAAGTTTTTTGGAGCTAGCTCGACCACATATGCTCGAGCCAGGGATTGAGCTAGAGGAATAAAAATGCAATCTTGATTTTGGCCTAGCTCGAACACACAGCTCGATCACCCTTGATCGAGCTCTACTACGCATTAGTTTATTTCGCTTTTGTGATTTAGTGGTTTCTATCTCTAAGATAAATACCCTATAATCGCTTAACACTAAAAACTCGCTTTTAAGCTTTGTTCATCTGTTTGCTTTCTGGATCCTATAACCTTGAATCTACTTGTTATTTTGTTGAATCTTTCCATTCTATCTATTCTTCTTCCTTATCTTTCTATGCAAGTTATTTTGATTTTGGCTGTGATTATGCTTTCTTCATGTGTTCTGAGTAAATCATTGTGGTTCTTAAGGATGGATAGATTAGTGTGAATCTTAGTCTCCTAGGTGGTTTAAGTGTAGAATTGTTTAATTTCCCTTCTGGATTAGTGTTCTTAATGCTAATTACTCTCTGATCAATTGGAATTAGAACCTAGGTATTTCCATGCCCGAAATGTTTTTGATGAAATGCCTGACTGAACTAATTCCAGAGATTTACATTCCTAACCTAAGGGATTAGTTGTCTAGGGTGTTTATTGGCCATATTAAACTGATTCTTAATGCCTGCTAAGCTAGATTTCGCTAAGGGATTAGGTCTGGAACTAGATTAGCCTCAGGTTATTTATCATGGGAATGAACTTGACTGCTTATGAGTTTAATGTCTAGGGAATAGCTTGATTGAGTTTGTTAAACCATCTAGGTAGATTAAGAGGATACACCAAGTCAATTACCCCATCCTTAGGAGCTTCTCTTACTTGATTGATTTTTGTTTCATTGCCTTTACTAGTCCTTGTTAGTAGCTATCGTTCTGTTATTGCTCTGTTTTCGTTCTGTTAGTTGCTGCTAGACTCTATTCTTAGTTTCTGTTTAGGTTGATAGATTCACATCTTACTGTTTGCTTGGCTTGACTTAAACTGTTTGATTGCATCCTTCTTGGTTAATATCGCACCCATTTGGATTGATACCTTTCTGTACTACAATGACATGATAGTTCAGTAAGAAATTGATTATTTCAATGGGTAGAAGTTGTGGCGTGTCTAACAAATGACGCGAAGGTAGTTCTGAAACTCTTTAAGTGCATCATTTTCCCGCGTTTCGGAGTTCCACGAGTGGTGATTAGCGATGGAGGAATACACTTCATTAATAGAACTTTCAATAAACTTCTACGAAAGCATGGTGTTAGAAACAAGCGGACAAGTGGAGGTTTCGAACCGGGAAATCAAATCAATCTTGGAGAAGACGGTGAATATCTCACGAAAAATAGGTCGCTTAAGCTAAATGATGCTTTGTGGGCTTATCGAACAGCTTTCAAGACTCCCATTGGTACAACTCCTTTCAACTTTCTTTATGGGAAGTCTTGCCATTTGCCAGTTGAGCTCGAATGTGGGCTGTCAAGATGCTGAACTAGAACATCAAAACTGCAGCGGAGAAGCGTCTAATGCAACTGAACGAGCTAGATGAGATTCGCTTAGATGCTTATGAGAATGCCCGGATATACAAGGAGAAAACTAAAGCATTCCATGACAAGAGGATACTTCGACACAAGTTTAAGGAGAATGACCAAGTTCTGCTATTCAATTCCCGCTTGAAGCTCTTCCCGGGTAAACTTCAATCGCGTTGGTCCGGACATTTCAAGATAAATTCTGTGACACCTTATGGAGTTACAGAGCTATAGGGCAACCGTGGAGAGAGCTTCAAGGTGAACGGACAGCGACTAAAGCCGTATATGAGTTTTGAAATCATTGGCGGACGGGAGATCATAGAGTTGTAATATCCACCCGACCTTCTAGAAGAGTCTCAAGATCACTGAAACGGTAACATCGTCGAGCTCACGACGTTAAATAAGCACTCTATCCCTTGTAAATACATTTTTCAATTTTCAGTTTTTATTTTCATTTTTTCAAATTTTTGGCTATTTTTCGTTTTTCCTTTTGTTTTTCTTTTTTCTGTTTTAGTTTTCAGGTTATTTTCAACATAAATATATATATATATATATATATATATATATAAATCAAGGACTTGAAAACGTGGAATCTGCCAACCCACAAATCCGATAAGAGAATTACGGTATGAATTCTCATGCTTTTTACCCTCTTTACGGTTTTATGTCACAATGCGGACATTGTAATTTAAGTGTGGGGGGAGTCTTGCGATCTATGGAGGTAATTCTTTTTCCTTAACATCTTTTGATGGAAGTTTTACCATAAGTGTTTTGCATTTTTGAATGATTGTTACACTCTTTTCCTCGTTCATAAGTTCAATAACATGTGAAAAGGTTTTTAATGAGGTAGCGATAGAACTTGTTAATTGTGTTATTTGTCTTAATGTTTGGATGCTTTGTTGGATAGTGTTTGATCTTCACTAGGAAATTTGAAAAATCCATGAGTGGATCGACAAACCCCAAAAGGATCAATCTTCCGGAGACTTAAACGAATCGGAGTTGACTTCTCACCTCACTGAATTTAATTTCTCTCGATTTGGGGCTTGAGATACATTGGATATGATACCTCTATGAGACCGTACAAGGCTCGTCTAAGTAAGTAAGATTCTCCTCTTCCTTCCCTTCGATAAGAAAAGAAAAAGAAAAGAAAGAGAAGAGAAAAAAAGAGATATAAAAGCGAACCAGGCATTGGAAGCAACCACTTTCAATATTCAAGTCTCAAGAAAACTTGTCCTAGAAAAAGAAAAGAGTTTGAGAGAAAAGGCGATCGATAGAAAAAATAAAATGATACCCTAAAAATTTGGGAAAAATCGATCGACCTTGAAGTGAGAAAAGGAAGAGAAAAAGAATTGTACTAAGACGGTCTTGAGCTTACAGAAATCCGAAAGAGTAAGTGTGTCCTTTGATCGATATTGCCTAGTTGAGAACCCATGCTCAGATTAAAAAGAGGAGTCAACAATGAGGAGTCTAGGATCGAAGGAGGAGCGTTTCGAACTAAAGTGAGTTGTTATGCTTATGGCGAAGTACATGAGTACGGTAGAGATCATTCCACTATACTTAGATTTTTTTGCTTGAGAACAAGCAAAGGAACAAGCTTCCCGAGAAGCTTCAAAAGGAGGCATCAACCAGGGCATCGACTGTGAGGGGTCGATGCTGAGCCATGACGAAGACCATCAACCAGGCCATTGACCAGGCATGGTCAATATGCTTCCCCAAGATGAGCATCGACCATACGTGGTCAACAGCTGTTTGGAGACTTACGGTTGAACGAGAATGAATTAAGCTACAAACTGATTCAAAATGGAAGCTCTGAGATTTGGAATTAGGTCAACAGCTGCTCAGAATCAGAGGATATGAGTTTTACAAGTCATGTGACTCTGAACTCACCCGATTTGGACCTATGCGCACGGTTTGGAACATTATGATTGAATCAGAAGGAATTAGGCTGCAAACGGACCTGGTATGGAATCTTGACTCATTAGAGAAACTCCACGAATTGGAATCATACCAATCCAAGATGAGACCAGAAAGTTATTAAACTTCTAAACCGTAAGAGCCTAAACTTGCCTTATTTGGCACCTGATGGGGAGATATTTCTACCTCTCACCAGGTTTCACCCGAGTTTCCTCGAGAGTTTAACCCGATGTGACCGCAAGTACACAGTCAATGCAATTATAGTACATACAAGATCGATCCACAGAGATTGAGAATAACACACAGGGAGTACAACTCTAAATCTAATCTAAGCAAAATATAGATACGGGGGTTTGGTCTTAAGCTACTAAGAAGCATAAAGATAAATAACATAAAATAAATAAAACTGTAAATAACATAAATTAAATAAAGCATAATTTCAATTGCATAAAATAAATAACATAAATAAAATGCATAATTTAAGGTGCATAAAATAAATAACATAAATTAAATGACATAAAATGAATAACGTAAATTAAAGTGCAGAAATATAAATAGCATAATTAAATAAAGTAAATAACATAATTAAAATGCATAAATAAAATAATAGAAATAACGTAAATAAATAACATAATTAAATATATGCAAATAATAGGTGATAGTCGATTTATAGGAAATTTAGATTATAGGATTCATGTTCTACCTAATGAGTTTATGTTGTCAATCTAGGGATATTCGATTATAGACTAGTCCACTCTCGTGGTATGCTAGTCACTATGTCCGACCCACTCTCGTGGCGACTTTCACACATTAAACACATCCCATCATCGATTACTATTATGTGTGAGAGACACATCAATTGGTGTTATAACACTACCAACCAATTAACCAAGTGTTTAGCATGCGTTAGAGTGTGTCTAAGACGAAGACTAAATGATAGATCTACTTCTAGACTAACATCCCACTCTCATGGTGATGTATTCCTTAGATCTTAATCTAACTCGGGTTCTAGCTAGACTAGCATTGAGTTTCTCTATCAAACAACAGACTCGACCATAACTAATACTCTCTAATATTCAGATCTAAAGTTTTTACCCACTCTCGTGGTGGTAAGAGCTTCTATTCGTATAACCTCTCGATTATAACCTTAAGCATCTCCCATAGGATATGACTTAGCATTAAGATTGAATATTACAGTAGTTAGATCGGTCAAGAACAATCGGACATATTGAATCCTAAATCTTTGATCCCATCATCGACCACCACCCTAGTGGTCTAAAGGATCTAATCTATTGTCTCTCCGAGGGTGACGGTAGAGACAAGGATTAGGAACATAAAATAATAAACAATAAAGTAAACTAAACTAAGAACATAAATGAATCAAAGCATAAGAATAAATAAAAGCATAAGAGAGAAATAAAGAAAAACTTTTTTGATAGATATGAAAGTGGTGGCTACAAAAGTCTAAGAGAATGGAGGATGCTCTCTAATGAGGAGTCTAGGTCGTGCCTCTAAGCTTTTAAAAGGTTTTGGACGAAAATAACAAGCTACCACTCATTAATTGCGAAATCATCAACTTTCCTTTTTCATTTCGGAGAGACAGCATCGGCCACCCTGGGTCGATGCTCTGGGTCTATGGGATTCTTTCTGGAACAGCATCAGGCACCCTAGGTTGATGCTCTAGGGCGATGCTACAGCATCTGGCACCCTGGGTCGATGCTCGGATCGGCTACAGAAACGCATTTGCACGACTAGACGGTCGATGGTCTTCAGATGGCTCAGCATCGACCTCTCACGGTCGATGCTATGGTCAATGCCTCCTTTGTGAAGCTTTTCGGGAAGCTTTCCGTGATGTTCTTGGCCCGAACAATTAGCTCCAAAGTCTATGTGGCTTCTCAAGCCGGTTTTGCTCCAAGTACCTATAAACACATGAACATATGCAAATGCACTAAAATAGTCCTAAATGATAGTTCTGATGCATGATATTAGTCTGTATTAATATGTAAAACCATGTAAATATGAGCTCTATCAGCACCCTGCGAGTTTAATTCACAAGGGATCTTTCCCGAACCTTCTTAGGCAAGACCTAGGCTCTTCCTAAAGCCCTAATACTATATAAACACATGTAATGCTCATTAGAAGGGGTTCCCAATTTTTGTACAACTTTTGAGAGCCACCACTTAGAGAAAAAAATCTCAAAACTCTTTGTTATTAAGTTTTATTTATGATATTGCTTTAGTTCTTCATCTTCTTATTGCTTTACATTACTTTACTGCTTTTGATTATTGTTTATCATTGCTTCTTCCTCATATACTGTCGTCACCATCGGAGTTATGAGTGAGTGGATCCTTTAGATCTCTATGGTGGAGATCGATGATGGGATCTACTGACTAGAGATTGACGTTTTGTGATCTTAACCATACCAGACATGTGCTCTAAGGCTAGATTTACTTCCTCTAAGAGCGAGTCTGGTCAGCGTGACAAGTGTTTCGCGAATTTTCTAAGCCATGAGCGTGGGTAGAGGTTTCGGATCTACATACTCGGAATAATAGTTAATCGATAAATCTATTTTTGACTTGTGAGCTTATCTAAATTAGCTTTGATCAAGTTAGTTTAGCATCTTAGGGTCTTGATGCCACGAGAGTGGATTAAGATCTCGGAACTAAACACGTTGAAAGATTGACTACTTTGTAGAGTTGCATTTGCTAGTCAATCCGGTCGATGACGAGATCGTTCTCAATGCTTGTAGAGCCCCACGAGAGTAAGCTTTTACAGAGAGATTAGCATACCACGAGAATGGACTAATCTATATACGAAATCTCTAGACCGATGGAAACTAACGAAAGGTTAAAGAACATCAATTCTCATATTAGAAGATTTCCGAATTCGTTTCCATTCGCCCTTGGGATCGTTTTCTTTATTATTGTTTAATCGCTATTTAATTTAATTTATTTTATTTATGAAATTTAATTTACGCAATTTACTTTCTGCAATTTAATTTACGCACTTTATTTTCTGCAATTTATTTTACGCACTTTATTTTCTGCAATTTAATTTACGCACTTTATTTTCTGCAATTTAATTTACGCACTTTATTTTCTACAATTTAATTTACGCACTTTATTTTATGCAATTTAATTTATACACTTTATTTTACGCCATTAATTTATGTTATTTAAATTACGTAATTTATTTTATGCAATTTATTTTACGTACTTTAATTTATGTTATTTAATATATGCTTTAGTTTATTTATTTTATTTAAATCGTTTCTATTTATTTTCTTATCATTATTTTTTTTACGCATCTTAGGACTTAGAAACAACCCCCAAAACTTTATAATTAACCTAGATTAGATTCATTCATGCATTCTCTGTGTAGTTATTCTCAGTCTCTGTGGATCGATTCTGTACGTATTACAACTGCATTACTGTGCACTTGCGGTATAATCAGGTTAAACTCTCGAGGCTAGCCTATAGGTAGCACTCGGGTGAAATATGAGAAGAAGTAGGTAAATCCTATTCCTACCAGCTGGGATTAAGCTTTCATCCACTAGGATGTTTTGATTAGTTGGGGCTGCTAAACCAGGACTTGTTTCTTGAGCAGTAACAGTATCCAGGTGATAAGAGGATTTGTTTCACCTTGTCTCAGGTTTCATCCGAGCACTACTACAAAGTAGTCTCAAGAGTTTAACCTGATCTTATCGCAAGTGCACGGTTAAATACAATCGTAGTATGTTCGGGATCGATCCGCAGGGACTGAGAACAACTACACAGAGAGTACAAATGTGAATCTAATCTAGGAAAATTATAATTGTTTGAGTTTTTAGTTTTAATTATCTAAATTGCATAAAAATAAATAAGCAATACTTAAATAAACAATAACTAAATTACTGAATTAAATTGCATAAAATAAATAGCTGAAAATAAAATACATAAAATAAAAGTGCATAAATTAAAGTGCGGAAATTAAATTACAGAAAATAAATTGCGGAAATATAAATAGCAGAAAATAAAGTGCGTAAAATAAATTACGTAATTTAAATAGCGTAAATTAAATTGCATAAAATAAAAGTACTTAAATTAAATTGCAGAAAGTAAATTGCATAAATTAAATTGCGTAAAATAAATTGCATAAAATAAAATAACTTAAATTAAATAACGATTAAACAATAATAAAGAAAACGATCCCAAGAGTGAATGGGAACGAATCCGGAAATCTTCTAATATGAGAATTGATGTTCTTTAACCCTTCGTTAGTATCTATTGGTCTAGAGATTTCGTATATAGATTAGTCCACTTTCGTGGTATGTTAAACTGTTTGTAAAAACCCACTCTTGTGGTGCTCTAACAAGCACTAAGAACGATCTCGTCATCGACCGGACTGACCAGCAATTGCAATTATACAAAGTACCCAATCCCCTAACATGCTTAGTTCCGAGACATTAATCCACTTTCGTGGCATCAAGACTCTAAGATGTTAAACTAACTTGCTCAAAGCTAATTTAGATAAGCTCACAAGTAAGAATAGATTTATCGATCGACTAGGATTCCGAGTATGTAGATCCGAAATTCTTCTATCCACTTTCGTGGTATAGAGAATTCCCGAAACACTTGGTCACGCCCAACGGATTAGACCAAGCTCTTAGGCAACTCTCCAGGGAGTAAATCTAGCTTTAGGAACACATACAAGGTAGTCAATCAGTTAATAACAGAAAACATCAATCTCTAATCAGTAGATCCCATCATCGATCTCCACCCCTAAGATCTAGAAGATCTACTCGCTCATAACTCCGAGGGTGAGGGAAGTATATGAGATAGAAGACATAATAAACTATAAATAAAGACAGTAAAAGAAAACAAAGAGACAAAAGAAGAAGAACTAATGCATAAACATAAATGAAACTTAAGAACAAGAGTGTTTGAGAATTTCTCTCTTTAGGTGGTGGCTACAAAATGGTGCCAAAAGTGGGCACCCTTATGAGGAAGGCTACATGTGTTTATATAGAGTTTTAGGAGACTTGGAGGAGTCTAGGACCCTAGGTTGTGCCCCAAAAGCTTCTAGAAGGTTCCAATTCGACCCAAAGCTTTCCATACTTTGAAATTCGCATTAACCGAACTTTTCTTTTCTGCCCGGTGAGTCATCGTCGATGGGCCACGCTCGATGCTTGCGTTAACGGTCTTCTTTGTCAGCTTTTGAGCTTGGGCTCCCCTTTGGTGTCGAATGTCCCAAATTGATGCTTGGATTAATGGGATGCTCAGAGACAGCATCGACCACCCACGGTCGATGCTATTTGTCGATGGATTGCCCAGGACGAGCATTGATATATCATGGATTTTACCCGTTTTTAGCCATGATATAAGTCGTTTTATCGAGTCTTTCTAGTGCTTTTTCTATCATTTTAGAATCTTTTCAGGTTTTAGCACGTTTGGGACGAAATTGGAGATTTTGGAGACATTTGGAGCCTTTTTAGATCAAGTAGAGTACCCGTTTGAAGCCGGTATCGATCGACACCATCCGGTATCGATCGATACCGAAGTTTTGAAGCATGAGTATCGATCGACACCATCCCGGTATCGTCGATACCGACACACGGCAGGAATAGATATCGAGGACGAAATTGCCAAAAGCCCAATACTTTCCCATTATTTACAAAGAAGCCCAGCTCGTGTTTTTAGACCTATTTTAAGCAAACTCTTAGTCTTTAGGTTAGGAGGACTTTACTTTTCACTTTTATTCTTGAGCCACCATTGAGATTTGAGAGCTTTTGTGAGGGAGACGGATCCAAGACTTTGTTCATCATAGAGAAGATCCCGAACCCTTGTTTTTATTCTTTTGTTATACTTCATGATCTATTCGGTTATGCTTTGTTTCTCATCAATCATGTCTGAGTAGTCTCATCTTAGGTTTAGGGTTTTCTCATATGGATTTCTCTGATTTATGATGATTGATTTGTTAGGGTTCAAAATCTGAATAGTTCTTCACCATAGGTTGTTCTCAAAGCTATTTCTAACCTGATCACTTAGAATATAGAACCTAGATTAATCGATTAGGCACGACAGTGCAATTGAGTAATCTGATAAAACCTAGGGTGAGCAATTGGATTATCTGCAAAGAGATTTGGTTTAATCGAATTGTGAACATATCAAACTTGAATTGATTGCTGGTTTACTGTGTAGGATTTGCAAAGAGATTTGGAATTTTAGACTTTAGACTTAGTTAGTTTTCTTGACGAGTTGGTTAACTCTTTCGTGTTTGAGTTCGAAAACGATTGAATTGAACCTTAATTTATTAATTGTTGTTTATCATTGATTTCCTGAGAGTTACCCTGAGCCTAATCCTTCCCTTGATTAAATCAACCCAATCGTATTTCGTTCTCCTATTTTACTGTTTAACCGTAATTTGCTTAGCTTAATCCTCACTAAATTATTTATTGTGTGAATTTTCTTGAGTTCTTGTGTTCGACCCCTGATATACTGCAGCAACTGCCTTAGTATCATCATAGGGTATTAATTTGAGCATATCAAATTTGGCGCCGTTGCCGGGGACTCTAAAAATTCACCTTTAGAATTTTAGTTGTCGATTTTGTCTAAGTTAAATCGTCGTATCGTCGATACCATCTGGGTATCGATCGACACTAACGCATCTGTTTTAAATTTCTTATCTTCGTCTTTTGATTTTCAGGTGTATTCAGTACCACCAGGAAAACGAAACACACCACGATCAATCTCTCCAGCGAGCTAGCAGAGCTTGGCTTATCGGACAAAGAAAAGGACTCACGTTGAGATGGATCTTCCACAAGGTTTTGTGCATGATGAAGAAGGTGAACAAATACCTCTCCACAACAACCCCAAGCTGTGCTGAACGGACACTTGGCGATTACAACCGACCGGATCAATTTATGCCAATCGCATGATCCGTATTCCAACTTTCCGTAGGAATGACTTTGAGCGAAGCCTGCTTACTTCACTCTTGTTGACAGCACCCTTTCACCGGTCTCTCTCATGAGCACCCTATGGATCACATCGAGAAATTGAGGACTTGGTCACCGTATGAAGTACAATGGAGTACCACATGAATACCTCTTTTGTAAGCTCTTTCCATACTCGAGGTGAGAGGCAGTGAAATACCTCCCGGATCTCTCACTCATTGGAACGAGACCAAGAACGCATTCCTCGAACAATTTCTATGACGATGCGAGATCGGAGGAGCTCAGAACAAGCTCTCTCAATTTTCTCAAGGTCCAAAGTAACACTCTGGCTGCTTGGGTGCGATTCAGATCCTACCAGAGACTGTCCGCATCACGTTTCAGCCAAGTTCTGCTGATCTTTTGCAGGGATGATTCGTATCGTATGGCACTGGATTCTGCAAGCAACGGAACTTCAACACTAGGATTCCAACCGATGCTGTGAAGCTGATTGAGAACTTGGCGCCAGCAATAGCACCAAGAATGCTGATGTTCAGGCGAAGCTGGACACGATGCCAACCTCCTCTTAGTGGGAAAGGCGAAGAAGGCTGTACATTTTGCTGAGGAAGTAGAGAACATTGAAGATGAGGCGAGGATGTTAACTACATTGGTGGTTCTGGTTTTCAGGGTCAGCGATTTGGTTCACAACGACCAGAAGCTTCAATACAATCGCAAGGTGGTTACAAGTCGGAGGTAACCAATCTGGTTTTGGTGCCCTGTCGCCCAAAACCACTTCAAGGTGATGATTTTACTGCTTGATACGGAATTCAGCTTACCAACCGCATTCTCAGGTCGAGTAAGGCGGAGATCCTCTTGGAACAAATTCTGCGGGGACAAGAAAAGATGAGTATTTTAGAAAGCTGGATAATTTATACACGATCTGAATGGGAGAATCGGCTCTCGAAATCCATCGAGAAGATCTGGAAAATCAAATAGCTCGGACATCGGTCAGGGAAAGATAGTTCAACCACGGCATGGACATGTCGTCAATCACCTCGGCTAGAGAAGAGGATTTGAGCCTGAGATGACTCGTTCGTATTCAGTAATACTAGTATCGACCGATACCTGCGTATCGTCGATGCCTTCTGTAGATTCGAAGGTTCTGAAGATGAAGATAAAATTCTGACATTCCACAGTATCGATCGACACCATACGATGCGAGCGATACAAAACTCGGTATCGATCGACACTCATCGGTATCGGTCGATACCATGCTGAATCATAACTGAGAAAGGGCAGAGATGGTTGAGAGCGGGTATACAAACCAAAGCTCGAGGCATTAAATGCATCGCAGAAGAATCTCGAGACTCAAATTGCTCAGACGGCTCTTTGGAGACAAGAGGGGTTTCTTCAGGGAAGGCTGAGCTCATCAACGCCATAAGTCTAAGAGTGGAAAAGTGGTAAATTCAGGAGTTAAGCGACTCAATAGCTGAAAATCCGTCGATCTTGCTGGAGATGAGGTGGGATGCTGAAAATCCCAGGGTATCGATCGACACCATCCGGTATCGATCGATCCGGGAACAATGGAGGATGTTGAACTGTCAAAGAAAGGTCTGGCCGAAGTTGCCCTATCCTATTATTCCCAAACAAGAGAGGTGGGGGCTGATGAAACAAGTTTTTCAAAAAAATGGTTGCAGGACCTCCGTTGATACCTGAGACAGTTGACAAGAGGAAGACCAAATTCTCGTTCCATGCTCCATCTCTAGAAAACTTCAAAGGAGTCTCTCGTTGACTCAGGGTCTAGTGTCAACGTCATGTCGAGGCGATTGCGAGAGATTGAAAGCTGATATGAGATCTCTAACACGCTTCACATACGCGGATTCTTCCTCACTCCCACTTACAATTATTGATTTACCTTTAAAATAGGAGATTGATTCCTACTGATTTTCAGGTTGTGGAGATGAGCCAGGATCAAGGTGCCTTGATTTTGGGAAGACCATTTATGCTCTTGTTGGCGCGATCATGGACACCGCCTAATAAGAGAATCTCTTTCTCTTGCATTGGCGGAGGCGTCTTCGATGCCATTCCTTACGGAGGAGCACTGAACATGTCTCGCGCATCACCATTGCCTCGGCGGACTCGATGATCGATCGCTCGATGAGTCTTATGATGAACCAAAAGTCACAGATGTTTCAAATGAGACCCCCACACCGAAAGTTGTGGAGAAGACCAAGGCAAAGAGGAAGGCGGCAGCAAGAAGTTCCGTCCTAATTTCACTTTGATTTCAGAAGTGTGATGGAGATTCGATCGAATATAAGGTGAAGTGCAAGGGAACCTCGAAACTTTCTCTAAGGTTAGAGTTCTCATTCTACGGAGATGAAAGAGAAAGAAGAGGATATGATGAGCAAAACTTTGAAATTTGGAGATGTGCGTTGTGGAGCTTATCTCGGGTGAGTCCTCCACCTTGTCTGATTGATATCTTAGTCAAAGTCAATCGTGACATTAAACAAGCTTAGTGGGAGGCAAGCCACTGGTAAGTCTATAAATATGAGTTTTCTTTTTGTGTTTTTGTTGTGTCTTGAATCAGGTCGGAAGAAGGATGGTCGTTTTGTTCGTCGACGACCACCTTGGTATCGATCGACACCACTGGTATCGATCGACACCACCTCGGTATCGATCGACACCACCAGAATTCATGGATTGTCTCCAACAAGTTTTCATCACAAGTTTTAGTCAAATTTTGCACTTCATCAATAAGGTAAATGTCCAAAGAGCTTGATTCATCATTCATTACCTAGCTAAGGAACTATTAGTATGAAAGAAATGGTAGATCTCCCCGTGATAAGTCTGGATACATTGAGAGGGTAAGGCAGGAATCGGTAGCTAACACTTATACTCGCGTCTCGAACCTTGATTTGTATGTGCGTTAAAAAAAAAAAGAATCATAAGGCTGGATACATTGAGAGGGTAAGAGCAGGGAATAACTATCAATACTCGCGTCTCGAACCTTGATTGTATATGCAGTTAAAAAAAAAAAAATCAATAAGAACTGGTTGTGAAATAAGTGCAGGGGAGTTAAATACCAAGAAAAAGTTGAATGAATTGTTCCTTAGCTATGGTATTGTATGACCAAAGAATCTAGAAAGTGGACATTGATTTTAGCGATGAAACTGGCGATGATAAGCTTGGATGAACACTTAGCGGGGTCATGAGTGAAGTCTGTGGAAGCTGGGAATTCCGATGGAGAAACATGGAGGTTAGATCTGATCGAGCGCGTGGGCGCTTGGGAAGAGGATCATTCAGCGATTTCGGTACGGACGAGGTCTCTAAGGTTTTTCAAACCTCTTTCTCTAACTTAGTTTTCTTTTGCTTGAGGGCAAGCAAAGGCTAAGTCTGGGGAGTTGATATATCATGGATTTTACCGTTTTTAGCCATGATATAAGTCGTTTATCGAGTCTTTCTAGTCTTTTTATCATTTTAGAGTCTTTTCGGTTTTAGCGTTTGGGACGAAATTGGAGATTTTGGAGACATTTGGAGCCTTTTGGAGTAAACGAAGAAAGTACCGTTTGAAGCACGAGTATCGATCACCATCGGTATCGTCGATACCGATCAGCATGAGTATCGATCGACACCATCGGTATCGTCGATCAGCTAGCAGCGGAGATAGATATCAGGGCAGAATTCTGCAAAAGAAGCCCAATACTTTCCTTATTTAAAGCCCAGCTCGTGTTTTTAGACTATTTAAGCAAACTCTTGTCTTTAGGTTAGGAGGACTTTACTTTTCACTTTTATTCGAGCCACTTGAGATTTGAGAGCTTTTGTGAGGGACGGATCCAAGACTTTGTTCATCATAGAAGATCCCGAACCCTTGTTTTTATTCTTTTGTTTAATTTATGATCAGTTATGTTATTTGTTTCTCATCATCGTATGAGTAGTCTCATTTTAGGTTTAGGGTTTTCTCATATGGATTTCTCGATTTATGATGATTGATTTGTTAGGGTTCAAAATCTGAATAGTTCTTCACCATAGGTTGTTCTCAAAGCTATTTCTAACGATCACTTAGAATATAGAACTGATTCGATTAGGCACGACGTGCTTGAGTATCGATAAAACTAGGGTGGTTGGATTATCTGAAAGAGATTTGGTTTAATCGAATTGTGAACATATCAAACTTGAATTGATTGCTGGTTTACTGTGTAGGATTTGCAAAGAGATTTGGAATTTTAGACTTTAGACTTAGTTAGTTTTGACAGGTTGGTTAACTATACTTTCGTGTTTGAGTTGAAGCAGACTTAATTGAATTGAACAATTTATTAATTGTTGTTTATCATTGATTTCTGAGAGTTACCACAGCCTAATCCTTCCTTGATTAAATCAACAATCGTATTTAGTTCTCTATTTCTTGTTTCACTATTTGCTTAGCTTAATCCTCACTAAATTATTTATTGTGTGAATTTTCTTGAGTTCTTGTGTTCGACCCCTGATATACTGCAGCAACTGCTTTAGTATCATCATAGGGTATTAATTTGAGCATATCAAGCATCGACCAGGAGTGGTCGATGCTAAGGTCAGTGCTTTCTTCTTCAGCCTCTTGAGATGTCTCTTCATGATGTTCTTGGCACCAACAAGTAGCTGCAAGGTTCCTATGGTTTCTTAGGACTCAAAAACACTCCAAGTTCATAGATTTTACTCCAAGTACCTATAAACACATAAACACATGCAAATGCAATAAAACTATCCTAAATGAATGCTAGAATGCATAAAACTATACTAAATAAATGCATGAAAACATGTAAATATGAGCTCTGTCAACTCCCCCACACTTATCTTTTCCTTGTCCTCAAGCAAACAAAAGCTAAGCATAGTGAAGTTATTTTATTTAAAACGATAAAGATAAGGAGAGTAAACTTTGTACCTTGTGACATTGTTTTGTTTAGTGCTTTACGTCTTTGTTGAATCGGAATGATCTCTAATGTACTCATGTACTTCACCATAAACATAGCAACGCACATTAATCCAAACCGCTCCTCCCTTGACTATAGACTCCTCATTGTTGACTACTCTTTTTATTTTAAGCATGGGTTCTCAACTTGGGAATATCGATCAAAGGACACGAACACTTACTCTTTCGGATTTCTGTAAGCTCAAAACCATGTTAGTACAATTCCTTTCCTCTTCCTTTTCTCACTTCAAGGTCGATCGATTTCTCCCTACTTTTCTAAGGTATCATTTTTTTTTTATCGATCGCCTTTTCTCTTAAGCTCTTTTCTAGGACAAATTTTCTTGAGACGCGAACATTGAAAGTGGTTGCTTCCAATGCCTGTTTCGCTTCTATATCCTTTTTCATTCTTTTCTCTTCTCTTTCTTTTCTTTTCTTTTCTTTTCTTATCTAATCAAAGGGAAGGAAGAGGGGAATCATACTTACTTAGACGAGTCTTGCAGGGTCTCATAAAGGTATCATGTCCAATGTATCTCAAGCCCCAAATCGAGAAAAGTTAAATTCAATGAGGTGAGAAGTCAACTCCGATTTGTCTAAGTCTCCGGAAGAATGATCCTATTGGGGTTTGTTGATCCACTCATGGATTTTCTAAATTTCCTAGTAAAGATCACACACTATCCAACAAAGCATCCAAACATAAACACAAATAACACAATTGACAATTTCTATCGCTACCTCATTAAAAACATTTTCACATGTTATTGAACTTATGAACAAGAAAAAGAGTGTAACAATCTCTCAAAATGTGAAAAGCTTATGGTAAAACTTCCATCAAAAGATGTCAAAGAAAAACAATTACCTCCATAGATCGCAAGACTTCCCCCCACACTTAAATCACAACGTCCGCGTTGTGACATAAAACCGTAAAGGGGTAAAAAGCAAGAGAATTCATACCGTAATCCTCTTATCGGGTTCGTGGGTATGATCAGTTCCGACGTTTTCAAGTCCTTGATATATATATATATATATATATATTATTTTTTTTGGAAATAACCTGAAAATTAAAACACAGAAAAAAAAGAAAAATGAAATAACAATTTTTTAAAAATTATATATATATATATTTTTTTATTTTAAATAAAGACGTTTAAATCTTAATATTAAAACTAAAAATGCAGAAATACGAAAAATTTAAGATTAAAAATGATTTTTTTTATTCGTGTAAATATCCTAAAAATTAAAAAAGAAAAAAAAAACAGAAAACAAAGGAAAAACGAAAATAGCGAAAAATTGAAAAATAAGTATTAAAAAAAAATAGAATGGTTTTTTAACGTCGTGAGCTCGACGATCTTACAGAAAGGGCCGGTGGAGGTTGTGGTGGAGGTCTATCAGTCGGGATCACATTATAGAACACCACTTTGTTCACCGATGTGAACGAGACTCGTCGTTTAGGCCAATCGATCACCGTTCCAATCGTTGCAAGAAATGGGCCTCCAAGGATGATATGAGTACCATCATCCGCCTTCATGTCAAGTATGTGGAAGTCCGTAGGGACACTACAATTCATGATCCAAACCATGACATCCTTAGCTACTCCAATTGAACTCGTTACATCGGCGTTGGCGAGTCCAATTTGAACCTTCAATGGTTGAAGATTTGTGATTCCCATCAGCTTAGCTCTCTCCATGGACATGATATTGATGCTTGCTCCGGAGTCACATATAGTGTCATCGAACTCAAAACCTTGGATAGAACACGGGACTTTGTATTGTCCGGGATCTTCCCTCTTTAAAAGTGTTCTAACCGGTTCCTTTTCTTGGAATGATCTTCTCTCTGGGATGCATTGTACTGACGTCTGAGGCCTTTCCTGCTTGATTGGTTCGATGAATTCGAGCATTCTTCTTTGATTGTGTTGAACATTCCCACCGAAGAACTTCGGTCTCGAGGGATTTCTTTCTTCTTTGATGAACGGGAGAGGGGTTACCATGTGATTGTCCTTGTTGGTGATGATGTTGTAGCTTCGGTTCGGCTCATAATCATGTCCTATGCTTTCAAGGAGGTTGTCATGTGGATATTTCAGAGATGTGTGAGCGGTCTCGAGAGTCCTCAGAGGTGCATCAATCGCTTTTGCACGATGTGAATGTCTGGTGGTCGCTTCTGGAAGGGCATCAACCTCGCCTGGTCGATGTGGATGCTCCTGGATTAGCATCGACCGCTCTTGGTAGATGGTTGCGTCGATTTCTTCCGTTGTCAGCTTGGCATCGACCCCTGCTGCTCGATGTGTATACTCGATGGGGATGTCCGATGGGTAGATCTGCTCGATGGGCTCCGTAAAAAATGTTGCTGAAACATTTTCCTCCAACTGCTTGCTACTCCTCAGTGTCATGACATGCACATACTCATCAGGATTCATTTCAGGTTCACCGAGAAGTACACTTTGAGTACCTTGTGATGAGGTTGCAACTTTATTCCTCGGAATCTTTTTGTCAAGAATAACCACACTAGACTCGGGTTTTCGGAATGCCACCTCGGTAAGCTCCTTCTTCTTCTTAGTCACGAGATCTTTGAGAAATTTGCTAGCGTTGGGAATCATCGTCAAAGCTTCTAGTATCAGCATAGTGATGATCACACCTTTCATTTGCTCCTCAAATGTGTTCCTCATCCTCTCTGCTATCCTTCCCTTAATTCTTCCCGAAAAAGGAATCTTGGGTTGATATTTGGTTCGATCGGGAATTGCTTGGCTCCTCTCTCGAGTATTAGGCTTCCTTGTACAAGAGTTGGGCTCCTTATCCTCGTCCAGTTTCTCCATAATGAATTCTTCAATCTCAGGTTCTTTCTCTAGTATAATGGGATCTTCCTTCTCGATGATTGGATCTTCTTTCTCGATGTTAGCCTCTACACTCTTTTTGTTGATTGGTTTCTTTGGTGGAATTGGTCTGAGCTCCTTGCCACTCTTCAGGGTTATCGCTTTGATCGTCGGTGTTACCTCCAATGTCTTGGTTTCTAGTTTGTGGACCTTAGAAACCAAGTCTTCGAACTTCTCATCTAACTCATAACACCGTTGGTTAACCTCCTTGAAGTCTTCACTACCCCTTGTAACCATGGTTGTTTGTTGTCCCAGAACATTCTGAACTATCTCCTCGAGCTCGCCCGTTTTAACCATCGAGAAACTCGTCTCCTCACTATTTTTTAGACTGAGCATCAACCATGTACGGTCGATGTTCATGTCCATTTTTAGTTGCGTCGATGGCGCACAATCGATGCTCCTGGTCGACGTTCTTCCTTGGAAAGCCATCGACCCCTCCTGGTCGACGATGTTGTCCACATGTTGTTTTGACGGGATGAAATGTTGTGTCGATCGCGTCGATTTCAGAACCTTGTCTAATTTTTTGTATAGCACCTCTATGGTGAGCTTCTCCTCATCTTCATGGATGTCGGCGTGTTTGTCTATTCGATCGTAGTCTTCCCCATAGTTCACGTCACTCTCGGGTAGATTCTCCACTAACTCTCTTCCACATTGTGCGTCTTCTCCCAAGAAAGTTCCACAGCTACCCACATCGAGTAACGTACGATACTCGTGAGTCACTCCTCTGTAAAATATGCTCAGCAAGGACTCGTCGCCAAATCCATGATGAGGGCATTGTCTGATGTACTCCTCGAATCTCTCCCAAGCCTCTCCAAAGCTCTCGGTGCTTTGTTGTGTGAAGTTTGATATCTCGTTTCTCCAACATTGTTAGGAACGCTTTATGGCAATGACTCCACATTTTAATGGTCTCCGATGGAAGATGTTTTTCCCATTGATGTGCTTTACCCCCAAGTGAGAATGGGAATAAATGAAGCTTTAGTGCATCTTTAGAGACACCTTTTATTTTCACCAATGCGCACAGCTTATCGAATTGATACAGATGATCAATAGGGTTCTCCACTTATCTCTTTTGATCATGTTAATCATGCCGGTCCCGATTTCGAAATTGACATCTTCTAGAGGTGGTGGTCGGATGCCCGTGCGGTGGATGTGGCTTGTTGGCTCGTCGGCCATGCCAATCGTTCGTACTACCAAGTCCAGCAACAAAAATGACAAAAATAAATATAAATCAAAATAAGAAAATCAAAAGAAACCTAGTCTGAGATTCAGACCAAATCTCTATGGCTATTGCTACAGTCCCCGGCAACAGCGCCAAAAACTTGATAAGAGGATTTGTTTCACCTCGTCTCAGGTTTTACCGGAGCACTACTAGAAAGTAGTGTCGAGAATTTAACCCGATCTTACCGCAAGTGCACGGTTAAATGCAATCGTAGTATGTTCGAAATCGATCCGCAGGGATTGAGAACAACTACACAGAGAGTACATATGTGAATATAATCTAGGCAAATTATAATTGTTTGAGTTTTTAGTTTTAATTATCTAAAGTGCATAAAAATAAATAAGCAATAATTAAATAAACAATAACTAAATTACTGAATTAAATTGCATTAAATAAATTGCTGAAAATAAAGTGCATAAAATAAAAGTGCATAAATTAAAGTACAGAAATTAAATTATGGAGAATAAATTACGGAAATATAAATAGCAGAAAATAAAGTGCGTAAAATAAATTGAGCAATTTAAACAGCGTAAATTAAATTGCATAAAATAAAAGTACTTAAATTAAATTGCAGAAAGTAAATTGCATAAATTAAATTTCGTAAAAGAAATTACATAACATAAAATAACTTAAATTAAATAACGATTAAACAATAATAAAGAACACGATCTCAAGAGTCAATGGGAACGAATCCGGAAATCTTCTAATATCAGAATTGATGTTCTTTAACCCTTCGTTAGTATCTATTGGTCTAGAGATTTCATATATAGATTAGTCAACTTTTGTGGTATGCTAAACTCTCTGTAAAAACCCTCTCTCGTGGTGCTCTTATAAGCATTGAGAACGATCTCGTCATCGACCGGACTGACCAGCAATTGCAATTATACAAAGTAGCCAATCCCCTAATATGTTTTGTTCTGAGACCTTAATCCACTTTCGTGGCATCAAGACTCTAAGATGCTAGCTAACTTGATCAAAGCTAGTTTAGATAAGCTTACAAGTAAGAATATATTTATCGATCGACTAGGATTTCGAGTATGTAGATCCGAAATTCTTCTATCCACTTTCGTGGTATAGAGAATTCCCGAAACACTTGGTCACGCCCAACGGATTAGACCAAGCTCTAAGCCAACTCCCCAGGGAGTAAATCTAGCCTTATGAACACATACAAGGTAGTTAATCGGTTAAGAAAAGAAAACATCAATCTCTAATCAGTAGATCGCATCATCGATCTCCACCCCCGAGATATAAAGGATCTACTCGCTCATAACTCCGAGGGTGACGAAAGTATATGAGATAGAAGACATAATAAACTATAAATAAAAACAGTAAAAGCAAACAAAGAGACAGAAGAAGAAGAACTAATGCATAAACATAAATGAAACTTAAGAACAAGAGTGTTTGAGAATTTCTCTCTTTAGGTGGTGGCTACAAAATGGTGCAAAAAGTGGGCACCCTTATGAGGGAGGCTACATGTGTTTATATAGAGTATTAAGAGACTTGGAGGAGTCTAGGTCAAACGTCCCAGATTGATGCTTGGATTGATGGGATGCTCAGAGAGAGCATCGACCACCCACGGTCAATGCTGTCTGTCGATGGATTGCCCAGGACGAGCATCGACCACTCCTGGTCGATGCTAAGGTCGGTGCTTTCTTCTTGAGGCTCTTGAGATGTCTCTTCATGATGTTCTTGGCCCCAACAAGTATCTTCAAGGTTCCTATGGCTTCTTAGGACTCAAAAACACTCCAAATTCATAGATTTTACTCCAAGTACCTATAAACACATAAACACATGGAAATGCACCAAAACTATCCTAAATGAATGTTAGAATGCATAAAACTATACTAAATGATAGCATGAAAACATGTAAATATGACCAGAGCCTTTGAGCTTTAGGATTTGTAAGTCTTCCGATGAGGGTAAGAGCATTCTCTCGGATGAGTGTAGAGGTATCCAGGTTATGGGCTTGGATACGAAGCCTTGGCACAACTCTTGAAGAAGAAACTATCTGTTTTCCTTTTTCTGCAGCTGAGAATCTTCTAGCCATGTTTTTGTAGCTGTTAGAAAAGTTTGCAGGGCAGCTAGGTCTCAGAAAGGAGATGCAAAAGAATATGAGTAGACTGTTCTTCTGAGGCACGAGTAGCAAACTAAGTTGAGTCGAAATAAGCAGTGTTCTTCCTCACAAGTTTCAGGGGAAACTAGGAGGAAAGTTTTTGGACAGACAGTTCTCGCTAAGAGTGGAAGTTTTGGGGAAGAAATATACCTTACAAGCAGCTCCGGCTAGAAGCAGAGAGCAGGGGAGCTGAGCGGCTTCGCTTGGAGAGTGATTCTGACTTGAAACTCGCTGGAGAAGCCATTGGATACAGTTCAGGGTCTTCTAATACCCAACGCAGAACGTGTCCCTTTACTTTCAATAGTTTGTGAATTGTTCGTGAGACACAACAATTTGATCGGATGGAAGTAAAACTGCAAAATTTAACAAAACTAAAAACCTTAAATCTTCTTCCCTCAGAGTAAAATTTCAACTTGTTATCATTCAAAGTTATAATAATAAAGAGAATTAAAAAACTTACAATAGAATAGTAGCGATTTTTGTTAAAGAACGATTGAATGAGAAGAAATTGTTTAAGTAAGAACGATTTCGTAAAGTGGAAACATTGAGTTTTTTTTACGTAATCTTTAAGCAATCTTAACTAAATTAAAATATAATTTACTTAGATTTAAAATAGATTTATTAGGTTATTTCATAATTAATAAAACCTAATGACCAAAAGATATAAATCCACAAAGATACGGTATATTTATCCCTTTTAGTTAATTTTTCCTAATTATTATCCATGTGATCGTTATTTTTTCAACAATATTCATAATATAAATATAAACTGTGGTGATCATGCAATAATGGAAGTATCAAAAATTATTATGTCATGATCATAATATATATATATATATATATATATATATATATATATATATTTATTCGAGGTTGAATTATTAATTATCCGATTATATAAGTTCATCTTTTATATGTATTTAAATTTTTATAATCCTTTGTTAGAAATCTCTTTTTAATTCTTAAAACTCGTTGTTACGAGTTCAAGATAACAATCGATCACAATGAACCTTAAACTCACTTGATTTGTATCGTCTCTCTCTCTCTTCGTAACAAATACTTACACGATTGAATGATCAAGAACACAAACGATTTGTACGTGAAAAGAGTAAGAACAGAGAAATGAGACTTTGATTACCCAGTTCACCAAGATCTAGATGATCAAGGCTACGTCTGGGGCCAAATTCAACTTCGGCAATTGATATATCATGGATTTTACCCGTTTTTAGCCATGATATAAGTCGTTTTATCGAGTCTTTCTAGTGCTTTTTCTATCATTTTAGAGTCTTTTCAGGTTTTAGCACGTTTGGGACGAAATTGGAGATTTTGGAGACATTTGGAGCCTTTTGGAGCAAACCAAGAAAGTTCGCTTTAGCATCGATCGACACCATCATGGTATCGATCGATAACGACGTAATCAACGCGCAGAAGAGATTTTCAAGGAAGCCCATAAGAAGTCCAATCATCCCCTTTATTTACAAAAGAAGCCCAGCTCGTGTTTTTAGACCTATTTAAGCAAACTTTACTTTGAACTATTATTCTTGAGCCACCATTGAGATTTGAGAGCTTTTGTGAGGGAGACGGATCCAAGACTCTGTTCATCATAGAGAAGATCCCGAACCCTTGTTTTTATTCTTTTGTTTAATTTCATGATTTATTCAGTTATGTTATTTGTTTCATCTATCATGTCTGAGTAGTCTCATTTTAGGTTTAGGGATTTCTCATATGGATTTCTCTGATTTATGATAATTGATTTGTTAGGGTTCAAAATCTGAATAGTTCTTCACCATAGGTTGTTCTCAAAGCTATTTCTAACCTGATCACTTAGAATATAGAACCTAGATTAATCGATTAGGCACGACAGTGCAATTGAGTAATCTGATAAAACCTAGGGTGAGCAATTGGATTATCTGCAAAGAGATTTGGTTTAATCGAATTGTGAACATATCAAACTTGAATTGATTGCTGGTTTACTGTTTAGGATTTGCAAAGAGATTTGGAATTTTAGACTTTAGACTTAGTTAGTTTTCAACAAAGTTGGTTAACTATACTTTCGTGTTTGAGTTCAAGAACGGCGCTTAATTGAATTGAACCTTAATTTATTAATTGTTGTTTATCATTGATTTCCTGAGAATTTCCCTGAGCCTAGTTTCCTTCTATACAAATTCAACCTAAGGTTAATTCGATCATTTGTTTTCTCATCAATCATTTGTTTCCTTCTTGTGTTCGACCCCTAACTTTACTGCAATCTGTATCATCATAGGTATTAATTGAGCATATCAAATTTACCGTGGGGACTCTAAAAATTCACCTTTAGAATTTTAGTTTTTTTTTGTTAGTATCGATCGATACTCCATTGGTATCGATCGACACTGAACGTCTGTTTTTAAATTTTGGTTACTTATCTTCTCGTTTTCTTTTGATTTTCAGGTGTATGCATCAGCGTACCACCAGGAGAACGAAGAACACACCACTGATCAATCTCTCCAACTCAGAGCTAGCAGAGCTTGAACGCACGAGTCGAACAAGGAAAAGAACTACAGTTGAGATGGATCTTCCACAAGGTTTGGTGCATGATGAGGAAGGTGGACAACTACCTCCTCCACAACAACCCCAAGTTGCGCTGAACGGACGCTGAGTACAACCGACCGGATCAATTCTATGCAAATCGCACGATTCGTATTCGACTTTAGGAATGACTTTGAGCTGAAACCTGCTTACTTCACTCTTGTTGGACAGCACCCCTTCACCGGTCTCTCTCATGAGCACCCTATGGATCACATCGAGAAATTCGAGGACTTGGTCACCAGTATTAAGTACAATGGAGTACCACATGAATACCTCTTTTGTAAGCTTTTTCCATACTTCTCGTGGGCAGCTTACCTGAAGCAGCTACCTCCCGGATCTCCACGGAACAGACCAAGAACGCATTCCTGAACAATTTCTATGACGATGCGAGATTGGAGGAGCTCAGGAACAAGATCTCTCTCTCTGGTCCAACGAAGCACTCAAGGCTTTGGGTGAGATTCAGATCCTACCAGAGACTGCCCGCATCACGGTTTCAAGTTCAGCTGCTCGATCTTTTACGAGGGATTGATTGGCTGTATCGATGGCACGATTCGCAAGCAACGGAACTTCAACACTGTGGTTCCAACCGATGTGGAAGCTGATTGAGAACTTGGCGCTCAGCAATACACCATGAATGCTGATTTTGAAAAAGGCGAGCGTTGCTGGACGGTTCGCAGGATTGCTGAGGTTCAGGCGAAGCTGGACACGATGCACAACCTCTTAGTGGGAAAGACGAAGAAGGCTGTACATTTTGCTGAGGAAATAGGGAACATTGAAGATGAGGATGTTAACTACATTGGTGGTTCGTTTCGGGTCAGCGATTTGGCTACAACAACAACCGAAGCTTCAACAACAATCAGCAAGGTGGTTACAAGTCTGGAGGTAACCAATCTGGTTTTGTGCCACACCAAAACCACTTCAGAGCAATGACTTTACTCGCCAATACTCATCTTACCAACCGCATTCTCCGAGGTCTACAGAGAGAAGACGTAGATCTTTTGGAACAGATTCTGCAGGACAACAAAGGATGACTGGAGAGTTTAATGGGAAGCTGGATAACTTGTATATCGACCTGAATGGCAAGATTGGAGCTGAATCGTCAAGAAGCTCGAAACTCAGATTGCTCGACAGCTGCGTGAAAAGACAAGAGGGGTTTCTACCAGAAAGACTGAAGATCCAAGAGCCCACATCAATGCCATAAGTCCGAGAAGTGGTAAAGTTGTAGAATCAGGAGTGAGCAAGCTAATAGCTGAAAATTCCGATCTTGCTGGAAACGACGAGTGGGATGCGAAAACCTGCAGTATCGATCGACACTCCCAAGATCGATCGATACCGAGACGACACCCAAGGAAAACGCTGAACCTGTCAAGGAAATTTATGTCAAGTGCCCTATCCTATCACTCCTAAGCACCAAAAGAAATGGGAAAATGCTAGATGCAATGTTAGACAAGCTGGTAGTTGAGCTTCCTTTGTTGATGCTATCAAGACTTCTCCCGCATTCGAAGGTATGAAGCGGATGGTATCCAGCAACTTTAGTCCTTGAAGGTGTCGCATGCTTTCAGCGAGCAGTGATTTCACCAACACGATCCCTAAGAAACTTCCATCCTGGTAGTGGGATGACCGTTTCAGAGCCCTCTTTGTGATATTGGATCAAGTGTGAATCTTATGCCGCACTGCTGCTAAGAGAATGGGAATGAGTGATTACCAGCCTACATGGATTTCATTGGTCCTTGCTGATCGCTCAAGACGCTCACGAGGGCTTCTCAAGATGTACTGCTAAGATTGGAAATTGCTTGATTCCGATGATTTCATCGTGTTGGAGTCGATGCCGAGCCAAGGATCCTTCATCCTAGGCACCATTCCTGCTACTGCTGGTGCTCGATAGACCGCAAGAATCGACATCTGGTGATTTGTAATGTCCTTCAGCATGGAGAAAATCATGAAACGACCAACCATCGACGGGCAAACCTTCGGTCGACATTCAGTGACATTGCAGAAGAGTATTCTCTGGGAAACATCCAGGATCCACTAGAGCGAGCACTGGTTCATACCTGAAGGGTCGAGTTGGGTTTCGATGATGCTGGTTGTTAGAATCCTCGCAGCAGAGCCAGATCATCGATACCACATGAGGTATCGATCGACACCACGTGTGCAGTGGAAAGTTTAGCGAAATTCTAAACAAGTCGTTTCTGGGATTGGAGAGGAAAAGGCACCAAAGATTGAGCTCAAACCACTTCCAGCCGAGCTAAGGATGCCATTGGCCCTAATTCGACATATCCTGTTATTGTCAATTCTTCAACAATGCGGAGGTCACTTTATCGCTGAGCAAGCGCGAAAGCTCTCGGCTATTCTCTTGATGATATTGCAGGTATCTCTCCGACCTATGCATGCACGGATCTACCTGGAAGATGAGTCAAAGTCATCGACAATGTCGAGACGAACCCGAACTGAAAGAAGTTGTCAGAGAGAGTGATGAAACCGCTGAAGCGGGATCATTTATGCAATTATAGTTCTTGGGTCAGTCCAGTTCATGTTGTGCCTAAGAAAGGCGGTATCACAGCGTGAAGAATGAAAAGAACGAGTTGATCCCGACACGGACTATCACCGTCATAGGATGTATTGATTACGAAAGTTGAATGCCTACACGAAAGGATCATTTTCCTTTGCCTTTTATTGATGTTCTTCTAATCACCCTACTACTGTTTTCTTGATGGGTATTCAGGTTTTTCCAGATCCCCATTCACCAGAGGATCAAGGGAAGACAACTTTACATGCCCTTATGGCACTTTGCGTACCGCATGCCGCTTGGACTATGTAACGCCTCCGCCACTTTCTGAGATGCATGATTTCGATCTTCACTGATATGATCGAGGAGTTTATGGAGGTATTCATGGATGATTTCTCTGTTTATGGGTCTTCATTTAAGGATTGTCTGGATAACTTATGCAAGGTCCTTCATGTGAAGAGAAGCATCTGTTCTAACGGAAAAGTGTCACTTCATGGTGCAAGCTGGGATTGTTTGGGACATAAGGTTTCGTAGAGGGATTGAAGTTGATCAAGCCAAGGTTCAGGTGATCTCGAGTTTGCAACCCCACGGTCAGTCAGATCCGAAGTTTCGGGTCATGCTGGTTTCAGAGATTTATGAAGGATTTCTCAAAATTGCTCGACCTCTTACTCTGTGTAAAGAGTGCAATTTGACTTCACCCCTGCTTGTCATGGTGCTTTCAAGGCCATCAAAGCGGCGCTAGTGAGTACGCTGTTCAACCTCCGGATTGAAATTGCCTTTGAGGTCATGCGCGAAAGCAATGCTGTAGGTGCTGTGCTGGGTCAGGAAAGAAAAGAAGTTGCATGTCATTTAGCCGAACATTGGATGATGCCCAACGCAACTACAGTACAGAAAGAGCTCTAGCAGTGTTCGCTTTTGAGAAATTTAGATCTTATTTGGTTGGAAGCAAAGTAGTCGTTCACATGATCATGCTTTTAGATACCTGTTTAAGAACAAAGATCTCAAGCCTCGCTCGCCGTTGGGTACTTTTGCTTCAAGGCGACATCGAGGTTTAAGGAAAGGGATAGAGAATGGAGCAGATCACTTGTCGCGAATGAAGATAGATGGGGACGTGCCTATTGATGATTACCTACCGAGGAGCGCATCTACTTCATTTCTACAGAGGCGGGCTGATTTTGGGAAAACTTCGACTTCTCTCGACGATCGAGACAGCATCGATCGATACCACCTGGTATCGACGACACCCTTCGACGGATCACACCATTTTGTCATGCATGGCATCGCTTCTTATGCCGCTATTCAGCTGCTGTGACAACTTCAGGCCTTGGCATGTCATTATCGCCAACTTTTAGCGATGAAACGCCGATCACACAACACCTTATGAGAGGAAAAGGTTTCTGAGAGGTACGGCTTCTTCTGGGATGAACTTATCTGACAAGCATTGCTCGATGGTTCTCAGGAGGTGCCTTGCTGAATCTGAARTACCAGACGTTCTTTTTCATTGCCATGGTTCTGAATATGCTGGACACTTCGCTACTTTCAAAACAGTTTCTAAGGTTCTTCAAGCCGGGTTTTGGTGGCCAACTATGTTCAGAGATGCTAATGCTTTTGTTTCTCAGTAAGCAACATGAGATGCCACAAAACTTCATCCTTGAGGTCGAAGTGTTTGATTGCTGGGGTATTGACTTCATGGGTCCTTTTCCATCCTCGCACTAGAACAGGTACATCTTGGTTGCCGTTGACTATGTCTCCAAGTGGGTGGAAGCGATTGCAAGTCCGACCAATGATCATACGGTGGTTCTTAAGCTGTTTAAGACCATCATCTTTCCACGATTTGGAGTCCCGCGAATCGTCATCAGTGATGGCGGCAGTCACTTCATCAACAAGGTCTTCGAGCGATTGTTGAARAAGTACGGGGTTAATCATCGTGTCGCTACTCCATATCATCCTCAGACTAGTGGACAGGTTGAGATTTCCAACAGGCAGATCAAAGAGATCCTAGAGAAGACTGTAGGTGCTTCGCGGAAGGACTGGTCTACTAAGCTGAACGATGCACTCTGGGCGTATAGAACTGCTTTCAAGACACCGCTGGGGACTACACCGTTTCACTTACTGTACGGGAAAGCATGTCACCTTCCAGTTGAGCTCGAACACAAAGGAATCTGGGCAACTAAGCTACTCAACTATGACATCAAACGTGCGCGAAGATTGATTCAGTGAATGAGCTACGAGATCAGTATCACTACGAAACTCAAGTTATACAAAGAACGAGTTAAGGCTTATCATGATAAGAAGATCCTTTCCCGTCATTTCGAACCGAACGACCAGAATTTGGATATCAGTATCGATCGATACCAGTCGGCCAGAGAAAGAGGTTTTTCATCTCGAGCACTGTATCGATCGATACCAACCTGCTGATCGATACCACCCTCGTGGTAACACCTCTGTTCTTCATCATTGCCATTTTCCTTTGATTTCTCTGCTTGATAAACGATGTTGCTTAAGTCTGGGGGAGGTAGTCACTGACATTGACTTTTTGTTTTCTTATTTATATGTTTTTATTGAGTCAAAACCACTTGAAGATCTGTCTTTTGCTTGAATTTGTTGTTCTGATTTTGCTTTTGAGTGACCACTGTTACAAGATTAGTTTCAGTTCGACTAATGAAAAATCCAAGGGATAACCAGCCAGCCAGAATTCATGGATTGTCTCCAACAAGTTTTCATCACAAGTTTTAGCCAAATTCTGCACTTCATCAATAAGGTAAATGTCCAAAGAGCTTGATTCATCATTCATTACCTAGCTAAGGAACTATTGCGTATGAAAGAAATGGTAGATCTCCCCCGTGATAAGTACTGGATATGAATTTGGTGATAATCAGGATCAAAAATGCATGAAAGATGAGATGATTTCCGCCAAGTGGAGGGGTAGGAAAATTTCCTATGACCCCATTATTCTACTTGGATAAGGGATGATCACACAAGTGCCTAAAGTGAGGGGTAGGAAAATTTCCTATGACCCCATTATTCACCTAAGATACTTGATACATTGAGAGGGTAAGAACCGGGAATTCGGTAGCTAACACTATCAATACTCGCGTCTCGAACCTTGATTTGTATATGCAAAAAAAAAAAAAAAAAATCAATAAGAACTGAAATAAGTCTGGGGGAGTTAAATACCAAGAAAAAGTTGAATGAATTGTTCCTTGGCTATGGTATTGTATGACCAAAGAATCTAGAAAGTTCGTGGACATTGATTTTAGCRATGAAACTGGCGATGATAAGCTTGGATGAACACTTAGCGGGTCATGAGCAAGTGAAGCGGGAATTCGGAGAAGTACATGGAGGTTAGATCTGGCCGATCAGCAACAGCGCTTGGGAAGAGGGATCATTACAACGATTTCGTACCAGATCAGGATCTCTAAGGTTTTCAAACCTCTTTCTCTCACTTAGTCTGTTTTCGCTTGCAAGCAAAGGCTAAGTCTGGGAGTTGATATATCATGGATTTTACCCGCTTTTTAGTATATGATATAAGTCGCTTTATCGAGTCTTTCTAGAGTTTTTCTATCATTTTAGAGTCTTTTCAGGTTTTAGCACGTTTACGAAATTGAGATTTTGGAGACATTTGGAGCCTTTTGGAGCAAACCGAAAAAGTACCCATTTTGAAGCTTTAGCATCGATCGACACCATCATGGTATCGATTACCGACGTAATCAACGCAGAGATTTTCAAGGAAGCCCATAAGAAGCCCAATCATCCCCTTTATTTACAAAAGAAGCCCAACTCGTGTTTTTTAGACCTATTTAAGCAAACTTTTAGTCATTAGGTTAGAGGAGGAGACTTTACTTTGAACTATTATTCTTGAGCCACCATTGAGATTTTAGAGCTTTTGTGAGGGAGACGGATCCAAGACTCTGTTCATCATAGAGAAGATCCCGAACCCTTGTTTTTATTCTTTTGTTTAATTTCATGATTTATTCAGTTATGTTATTTGTTTCATCTATCATGTCTGAGTAGTCTCATTTTAGGTTTAGGGATTTCTCATATGGATTTCTCTGATTTATGATAATTGATTTGTTAGGTTAAAATCTGAATAGTTCTTCACCATAGGTTGTTCTCAAAGCTATTTCTAACCTGATCATAGAATATAGAACCTAGATTAATCGATTAGGCACGACAGCAATTGAGTAATCTGATAAAACTAGTGAGCAATTGGATTATCGCAAAGAGATTTGGTTTAATAATTGTGAACATATCAAACTTGAATTGATTGCTGGTTTACTGTTTAGGATTTGCAAAGAGATTTGGAATTTAGACTTTAGACTTAGGTTTTCAACTACGCTGGTTAACTATACTTTCGTGTTTGAGTTCAAGAACATGCAATTGAATTAACCTTAATTTATTAATTGTTGTTTATCATTGATTTCCGAGAATTTCCCTGAGCCTAGTTTCCTTCTATACAAATTCAACCTAAGGTTAATTGATCATTTGTTTTCTCATCAATCATTTGTTTGCTTAGACACCGCATCTTTCATCTATTGCGTGAGTTTTCTTGAGTTCTTGTGTTCGACCCCTAACTTTACTGCAGCAACTGCTTTAGTATCATCATAGGGTATTAATTTGAGCATATCAAATTTGGCAATTCACTAAAGCACCAAAGAAGAATACACAGAGCTCAAGCTCACTTATACTCAATATGAATCCGATTTTCTCCAATCATCTATCGCGAATTGATGACTTAAGAACCGGTTTTCTCTTTTTCAATCTTGTTACTAAACCATAACCAATCTGAAGCTTAACCAAAGTTAAACGCTTCTGAACCTGACTTAGAACTTGAATCATACTTAATCAACACTCCACCTTGATTCAAAGTTCTTCTCTCTTCATAGCAAATTGCACTACTTGAGTTTAACCTTCGGCAATGATAAAATTTTACCTCACCTGAGCAGTTTGATGCAGTCCAAGGCTGCTTCAAACTTTTGTACTGGAATGGATTTAATCAACATATCAGCTGGATTCTGAGAGGTATGAATCTTTTTAACCTCTACATCTCCGACTTCAATCACATTCCGAATGAAATAAAATTTCACAGCTATGTGTTTGGTCCTTTCATGGAAAATGTTGTTCTTAGAGAGACAAATCGCTGACTGAGAGTCACACCACACTAAAGCTGCTTCACTTTCAATCTTCATATCTCTGAGTAACCCACTAATCCAAAGATCTTCCTTAACTGCTTCTGTAAGAGCAATGTACTCAACCTCTTTTGTAGACAGGGCTAATATATGCTGCAAGTTTGATTATCAGCTCACTGCATTACCTCCCATAGTAAACACATAACCACTGATTGATCTCCTTCTGTCAAGGCCAGCTGCAAAATCTGAGTCACAATAGCCTTGTACTCTAAGATCTTCACCTTTAGTATACATCAAACTCAAATCTACTGACCCTTTAAGATATCTCAACAACCACTTAACTGCTTCCTAATGAATGCTTCCTGGATTACTCATGAATCTGCTTACCAAGCCAATTGCATAAGCCAAATATGGTCTGGAACCAATCATTGCACACAGATGCAAGGATTTTCTTTCTATTATCCCGTTCTCAAGTTTCACCCAAGTCTACACATAGAGTATTCTTGAGAGTTTAACCCATAAGACCGCAAGTGCACAGTCATGCAGTTGTAGTAATTATGGGATCGATCCACAGGGACTGAGAATAACACACAGAGAGTACAAGTCTAAATCTAATCTAAGCAAAACAAATTTATGTGGGTTTTCCTAATCTACTAAACATGAAATTAAATAAAACAATAAATAAGAAAACATTAAATCTAAACTAAGAAAACAGTAAATGAACTAAGCTAAGCATTGAAATTAAAGAACATAAACTAATTAAACATTAAACAAAATATAAACTAATATTTACAGAAAATGGGTGATAGTCACAATTCAGGAATTCTAGATCTAGGGTTTTTGTTTAACCTAATAAGTTTATGTTTGTTATTCTAGTGATTTTTCATATCTTGCTAGTCCATTCTCGTAGTATGCTACCACTTTTAATGTTCGCGTCTCATGGGAAACCTGTCCAAGAATAGAAAAGAAAAGGCGATTTATAAAAAAAAAATGATACCCTAGAAAACTAGAGAAAAATCAAATCGACCTTGAAGTGAGAAAAGGGAGAGGAAAGGATTTGTACCAAGACGGTCTTGAGCTTACAAAAATCCAAAAGAGTAAGTGTTCATGTTTTATGATCAATACTTCCATGTCGAGAGCTCATACTTAGAATGAAAGGAGAAGTCGATAATGAAGAGTCAAGGTTCAAAGGAGGAGTGGTATGAACCAAGGTGTGTTGTTGTGCTTATGGTGAAGTACATGAAGTACGTTAGAAACAATTCTACTTCCACAAAGACGAAAAATACTTAACACAACAATGTCACAAGGTACAAGTTTACTCTCTTTATCTTTATTTGCTTTCAATAAAATAGCTTCACCATATTTAGCCTTTGTTTGCTTGAGGACAAGCAAATGATAAGTGTGCGGGAGTTGATAGGACTCATATTTGCATGGTTTTATGTATTATAATAAGTTAGTTTTAGGCTTTATAACTAACATTTAGTATAATTTTAGTGTGTTTACATGTGTTTATGTGTTTCTAGGTACTTGGAGCTAAAACTCGATGTTTAGAGTGTTTCTATAGCTTGCTAGGACCTATGGGAGAGTTGGCATCGCCACCTGGATCATGCACATTCGGAGAAGGATTTTAGGGAACCGAATAAGACCAATATCAACCCAAAAATCGACCTGTGGGGGTCGATATTGAGTCTGAAGAATTTCCAGAGACAAATCCTGGAGGTAGAATCGACTATTCAAGAGAAGGGGCACATAATCGACCTTAGAATCGACCTTAGAATCGACCTATCAGGGTCGATTCTGCCCTCCGAAAAAAGTGGAAGATTTCTTACATGGCGATCCAAGAGTGGGCTGATCTCCTATTTTTGGTTTTGAGACTTTTAAGGATTGGATAAACTCAATTTTTTGAGATCTAACAACTCTAGAACTATAAATACACATGTAATCTCATTCATATGAACATAGAGACACACACACAATTCCCTACACTTTGAGATCTAATAAATTTTCTAAGTTTTACTTCTTCTCTAATTTATGTTTATGCTTTTACTTTGTTTCTTATTTTAGATTAGTTTACTTTTTAGTCTTGTTTATTATTTTATAAATCAGATCTCGTCTATGTTAACCCTTAGAAGACAAGAGTCTAGATCCTTTAGACCACATAGGGTGGTGGTCAATGATGGGATCTATGTTTTAGAATTCATTAATGTACATAACCGATCTAGCTACTTTAGTATGCACTTTAATGCTGAGTATTCTCTCATGGGAGATACTTAAGAATACAACTGAATCCAGTAGGTATGGTTGTCTATTTAAAAGTTTTTGATGCCACAAGAGTGGATTAAACCTTCAGATCTGCATACTAGAGAGTCATAACTAGTGTCGAATTTGTTGTTTGATAGAATTAATTATAGATCTAGCTTTGGCCAAGTTAGATTGAATATCTTAGAAGTATTTCGCCACGAGAGTGGGTTGTACTTTAGAAACAGATCTGTCACTCACTTGGTATTCTTGAAACGAGAGTCTATGGATACTTAGTATTAGATGATAGGATTAATGGAAATGCATATCCAGTTTATCACAAGAGTGGATCTGGATATAGAGTCTAGCATACCACGAGAGTGGACTAGCAAGATATAGAAAATCCCTAGAATGACAAATACAAATTATTTTAGATAAAACATGAATTCTATACTTAGGTTTCCTGATTTATACTATCACCCAATTATCTGTAAATATTAGTTTAGGTTTATTTTATGTTTATTTAGATCATGTCTTTTAATTATGCCTTTTATTTTAAATGCTTAGTTTAGTCTATTTACTGTTTTCTTAGTATAGATTTATTGTTTTCTCTATGTAGTTAATGCTTAGTAGATTAGGAAACCCTGACCCTTTTACTTATCATGCCTAGATTAGATCTGCATTTGCATTCTCTATGTAGTTATTCTATTTCCCTGTCCACCGATGGGTTTGTTGATGTAACCTCTTCCAATCTCATCTCCCACTGATTAGTTTTATCACCCAAAGAGAACTGGAATAGGCGTAGTGTCAGAGCGTCCTCTGAGACTCCGTTGATTTTTAATGTGCCACAAACCTTGTCAAACTGGTCTAGATGATCAGTAACGATCGTCGGAACGACATTTGGTTGGTGTGCAGCCGCCCGACGTGCATCACCACCTTGAGCGACATCCCTATTAGGGTGAAGGATGCTCACAAGCTCAGCAGGAGGTACTTCTTTTCATAGCTGCTCCATTCGATCTATTCTCTTCTTCCCTTTTATTTATTTATTTTGTTTTAGGTGATCACCTGAAATAAAAAAAAAGTAAATAATCAATAAAAATAAAAAACTTAGTCTCAGAGACTAAATATCTATGGCTATTGCTTCAATCCCCGGCAACGGCGCCAAAAACATGATGCAAGGATTTTTTTTCGATTATCCCGTTCTCAGATTTCACCCAAGTCTACCCATAGAGTATTCTCGAGAGTTTAACCCGTAAGACCGCAAGTGCACAGCCATGTAGTTGTAGTAATTATAGGATCGATCCACCGAGACTAAGAATAACACACAGAGAGTACAAGTCTAAATCTAATCTATGCAAAACAGATTTATGGGGGTTTCCCTAATCTACTAAACATGAAATTAAATGAAACAATAAATAAGAAAACATTAAATCTGGAAAACAGTAAATGAACTAAGCTAAGCATTGAAATTAAAGAACATAAACTAATTAAACATTAAACGAAATCTAAACTAATATTTACAGAAAATGGGTGATAGTCATAATTCAGGAATTCTAAATTTATGGTTTTTGTTTTACCTAATAAGTTTATGTTTGTTATTCTAGGGATTTTCCATATCTTGCTAGTCCACTCTCGTGGTATGCTAGACTCTATATTCAAACCCACTCTCGTGGCGAATGAATATGCATTTCGAGTAATCCCATCATCGAATACTCTCATGAGTGATAGGCACATCACAAGGGTTGTCACACCTCCATGTGATCCAATATGGTCAGTATTGGTGAAAACATGACTAAGACACAGAATAAATGATAGATCTATTTCTGGAGTCCTTCCCACTCTCGTGGCGAATTCCTCCTGAGATCTTAACCTAACTAGGCCTACGTTAGACTAAGCATACAACTACTCTATCAAACAACAAGCTCAAAACTAGCCATCACTCCCTAGTACACAAATCTGAAGCCTTAACCCACTCTCATGGTGCTAAGAACTTCTGAACATGCAACCACACCTACTAGATTCAATTGCAAACTAAAGCATCTCCCTTAAGAGAATGCTCAACATTAAGATGTATACTAAGGTGGCTAGAATGATTAAGAATAATTAAACATTTAGCAATCCCTAAAAATAGATCCCATCATAGACCACCACACTAGTGGTCTAAAAGATCTACTCTAAAAACAAAAGAGAAGAAGTAAAAAGAAGAACTCTTTATTAGGTTTAAAAGTTATGGCTACAAAGTCTAGAATGATTCCTTGATGAATATTAATGAGATTAAAAGTTATTATATAGTACTAGGGTTTCTTAGAACTCTCCTTTTCGTTCTTATCTTGTTTCTGGAGACTTAAAACTCGAGATGACAAGTTTGCTCAAGTCATATCTTGCCACGTAGGAAATTTTTCAGCTTTCTCGGAGGCTAGAATTGACCTTGATAGGTCGATTCTAGGGTCGATATTGCTCTTCTTTCCTTTACAGGTCGATTCTTCCTCCGAGACAGTTTTCTGGAAATTCTTCAGACTGAATATCAACCTCTACAGGTCGATATTGGGGTCGATATTGGTCTTCTTGTGTTTCCTAAAATCCTTCTCCGAATGTGCATGATCCAAGCAATGTCACCAATCTTCCCCTAGGCTTCAGTAAGCTCCAAAAACATCTCAAAAACTCATATTTAGCTCCAAGTACCTAAAAACATATAATCACATAACTCACATTTAATTGCTTTATTTATTTTATGCTTTTATTTATTTTATGCATGTTAGATTAGGAACCAATCCCCATAACTCTGTTTTGCTTAGATTAGATTTAGACTTGTACTCTCTATGTGTTATTCTCAGTCCTTGTGGATCGACCCCATAATTACTACAACTGCATGATTGTGCATTTGCGGTTTTATGGGTTAAACTCTCGAGAAAACCCTATGGGTAGAATTGGCTGAAACCTGAGAACGGGATAATCGAAATAAAATCTTTGCATCAATACCCACCCATGAGATCACCCGCCCAGTCATTCCAGCAAGGAGGTTTCCGGCAAACATCTCAGTTTCGACAACCGTTCTACTCTCAACAACAAAATCAAGGCCAAGGAGGACAAAGTTCCAACAAAAGGAGGAGAAGTACGAAGGAATGCTTCAACGAATTCTCGAGGGGCAAGCTAAGGCTTCACTGGAGATATCTGAAGGTTTCAAGAATGTCCATAGAAGGTGCAATGAGCTGAACAGCAAGTTCGATGACTATTTCGTGCATTAACAAAGCTCAAGTCGCATCTGACCCCAAGGAATGCCCAGGAAGCCTGAGATGAACCCTGTATGTCATCACAATAAGGAGCAGCAAGACGGAGGGAAGAAATGGTTCCAACCGAGCCACCACGGAGAGCATCGACCGGTACCATCAACCGTGTGTGGTCGATGGTCTCAGACGCAGACAACAGCATCGACCGGCCAAGGTCGATGCTCGTCTGGAATGGAGTCCCGTCGTGCAACCACATCAACCATACTCCATCAATGCCAACTCAATGCACAGACCAGTCGGACAGCACCATCGACCAGGAGAGGTCGATGGCTTCTCAGAAGCAACCGCCGACCCACATCGACCACAGGCTGTCGACGGTCTCCGAGAAGTTCACACCGACCCTAAGCAGCGACCCCACTAGGTCGATTCCATGCCTCTAACTAGTGATGACATTGTAGGAGATTGCAATCAACCAACAGACCACATGAAGAAACGATTCATAGACCCTGTCAACAAAAGAAGATTCCAAGTACTAATCAACTCCATCCCGGAGAACATTACTTTCAAGGATGCATGGAAATGATATCCTTTGAGAGACTCATTCAAGGGCACCGATGAGACGATTCAAGACATAGAACAACGTTTCCGAGGAACTCGTTTCTCAAGAAATTCTCAGTTAGGCCGACCATACCAACCAACGAAGGCATATGACATGACTTGGTTCTTTAGACGAGTAAACAATGAGAAGTTAGGCCAATTCATACGACTTGTCAAATCACTTCCAGTAAACATCACCTTCGAGCAAGCTCTTCTCAAGTACAACCTCGATCTCTACTTCACGGACACCAAAGAAACCATAGAAGACATATGCGACCTTTACATGAGACACGACTTAAAGGAGCAGTCATCACTCTCCCTAAGCACAAAGATTCCGGACTTTACAAGGTATGTTTCTCTATACTAGGTCGTGAATTTGGTGATGCTCTATGTGATTCCAATGCCACCATAAGCGTGATGTCCATGGAGAGAGCGAAGGCATTAGGACTCAACGATCTAAAGAAGTCAAACGTTTGCATCGGCTTAGCAAATGTCGAGGTAATGAAATCATACGGAGTAGCCGAAGACGTGATAGTGTGGATTGGGAACTATCGTATCCCTGCCGATTTCCATGTGATCGACATGAGGGAAGATGATAACACTCCACTTATCCTTGGTGGACCATTTCTTACAACAGTTGGAGCGGTCATCGATTGGACGAAAAAGAGAATCTTGTTAACAACGTATTCTACAAAACCATACCGGCTGATCAAATGCCACCGCCATCTCCATCTATCGCCCATTCCGTAAGCCCGTCGAAAAAACGACGTTAAATAACATTTTATCTTTGTACATACATTTTTCAATTTTAATTATAATTTTCATTTTTTTTAATGTTCTAATTTTCATATGTTTAAAAATATAAAAAATAAAAAAATAAATGTTTTAAGTATTTATTTTAAATTTACAATTTTATTTTCAATATTTATTTTATAATTTTTAGTATTTACTATTCTTCAGTATTATTTTTTGTATTTTTTTGTTTTTGTGCTTTCTTTTTTGTATTTTTAACTTTTCAGCTGATTATCTGATATATCATGGATTTTACCCGTTTTTAGCCATGATATAAGTCGTTTTATCGAGTCTTTCTAGTGCTTTTTCTATCATTTTAGAGTCTTTTCAGGTTTTAGCGTTTGGGGACCGAAATTGAAGATTTTGGAGACATTTGGAGCCTTTTGGAGTAAACCGTAGAAAGTACCGTTTTGAGTATCGATCGACACCATCCTGGTATCGACGATACGAAGTTTAAGAGAGTATCGACGACACCATCCTGGTATCGATCGACACCGACAACTGACGCGGAGATAGATATCCGGACGAATTCTCAAGAAGCCCAATTTTCCCTTTTTTACAAGAAGCCCAGCTCGTGTTTTTAGACCTATTTAAGCAAACTCTTAATCTTTGTTAGGGACTTACTTTTGACTATTATTCTGAGCCACCAAAGAGACTTGACTTTGGAGAGCTTTTGTGAGGGAGACGGATCCAAGACTTTGTCATCATAGAGAAGATCCGAACCCTTGTTTTATTCTTCATTATAATTAATTTCATGATCTATTCAGTTATGTTATTTGTTTCATCTACCATGTCCAGTAGTCTCATTTTAGGTTCGGGTTTTCATATGATTTCTCGATTTATGATAATTGATTTGTTAGGGTTCAAAATCTGAATAGTTCTTCACCATAGGTTGTTCTCAAAGCTATTTCTAACTGATCACTTAGAATATAGAACCTAAATTAATCGATTAGGACATGGCAATTGAAGTAATCTGATAAAACCTAGGGTGAGCAATTGGATTATCTGCAAAGAGATTTGGTTTAATCATTGTGAACATATCAAACTTGAATTGATTGCTGGTTTATGTAGGATTTGCAAAGAGATTTGGAATTTTAGACTTTAGACTTAGTTAGTTTCACTTAGTTAACTATACTTTCGTGTTTGAGTTCAAGAACGTGCTTAATTGAATTGAACCTTAATTGATTAATTGTTGTTTATCATTGATTTCGAGTTACCCTGAGCTAGCTTCCATCCATATTAATCGACCTAATCTTATTTCAATCATTTGCTTTCTCATTGTTTATGTTTGCTGCAATCTGCATCTTTCATCTATTGGTGAGTTTTCTTGAGTTCTGTGTTCGACCCCTAACTTTACTAGAACTACTTTAGTATCATTATAGGGAATTTATATCAAATTTGGCGCGGGACTCTAAAAATTCACCTTTAGAATTTTAGTTGTCGATTTTGTTTGTTCAAGTCGATCGACGACTCCATTGGTATCGATCACCTGAACGCCTGTTTTTGAATTTTGCTACTTATTTCTCGCTTTGATTTTCAGTGTATGCATCAGCGTGCTACCAGGAGAAAGAAGGACACACCACGACTCTCTCCCTCACGCAGCAGCAACGCACAAATCAAAGAAAAGAACTACTTGAGATGGATCTTCCACAAGGTTTGGTGCATGATGAGGAAGGTGAACAAATACCTCCTCCACAACAACCCCAAGCTGTTGCTGAACGGACGCTGGCGACATTACAACCGATCGGATCAATTCTATGCCAATCGCGGCGATCCGTATTCCGACTTCCGCAGGAATGACTTTGAGCCTCTTACTTCACTCTTGTTGACAGCACCCTTCACCGGTCTCTCTCATGAGCACCCTATGGATCACATCGAAATTCAGGACTTGGTCACCAATGAAGTACAATGGAGTACCACGAATACCTCTTTGTAAGCTCTTTCCATACTCTCTTGGTGGAGAGAGCATCGGGCAAGCAGCTACCTCCCGATCTCTCACTACTTGAACGGACCAAGAACGCATTCCTGAACAATTTCTATGACGATGCGATCGAGGACCTCACAAGATCTCTCTCTCGTGGTCCAACAGTAAGCACTCAAGGTTGGTGAGATTCAGATCCTACAGAGAGACGTCCGCATCACGGTTTCTGAAGTTCATTGCTCGGGATCTTTTACGAGGGATTGATTGGCGGTATCGATGGCACGATTCTGCAAGCAATGGGAACTTCAACACTAGATTCCAACCGATGTGAAGCTGATTGAGAACTTAGCTCAGCAATAGCATCAAGAATGCTGATTTAGCGGAAAAGGCTCGCAGCTGACGGTTCGCAGATTCGAGGTTCAGCTAAGCTGACACGATGCACAACCTCTTAGTGGGAAAGACGAAGAAGGCTGTACATTTTGCTGAGGAAGTAGTGAACATTGAAGATGAGGCAGAGGATGTTAACTACATTGGTGGTTCTGGTTTTCGTGGTCAGCATTTGGTTACAACAACAACCGAAGCTTCAACAACAATCAGCAAGTGGTTACAAGTCGAGGTAACAATCTGGTTTTGGTGCCACACCCGCCCAAAACCACTTCAGAGCAATGACTTTACTCCAACACGGTAATTCATCTTACCAACCGCATTCTCCGAGGTCTACGAAAGACAGATCCTTTTAAACAGATTCTAGGGACAACAAAGGATGACTGAGAGTTTAATGGGAAGCTGGATAACTTGTATATCGATCTAAATGGCAAGATTGAGGCGCTGAATTGCAGAAGAAGGAAACTCAGATTGCCTGCACGCAGCTGTGAAAAGACAAGAGGGGTTTCTACCAGGAAAGACTGAAGATCCAAGAGCCCACATCAATGCCATAAGTCTGAGAAGTGGTAAAGTGGTAGAATCAGGAGTTGAGCAAGCTCCAATAGCTGAAAATTCCGTCGATCTTGCTGGAGATGACGAGTGGAATGCTGAAAATCCCAGAGTATCGATCGATACTACCCCAGTATCGATCGATACCGAGACGACACCCAAGGAAAACGCTGAACCTGTCAAGGAAAGGGTTTACAAGCCGAAGTTGCCCTATCCTATCACTCCTAAGCTGACCAAAAAGGAATGGGAAAATGCTAGATGCAAGGTTATGTTAGACAAGCTGGTAGTTGAGCTTCCTTTTGTTGATGCTATCAAGACTTCTCCCGCATTCAGAAGGTACGTGAAGCGGATGGTATCCAGCAACTTCAGTCTCAGTGAAGGTGTCGCTATGCTTTCAGCCGAGTGCAGTGCTATTCTCACCAACACGATCCCTAAGAAACTTCCAGATCCAGGTAGTTTTGTGTTGGATTGCACTGTTTCACGTGCGCTGCCTCTTTGTGATATTGGATCAAGTGTGAATCTATGCCGCATTCCGTTGCTAAGAGAATGGGAATGAGTGATTACCAGCCTACACGGATTTCATTGGTCCTTGCTGATCGTTCAGTACGTCTACCAGAGGGGCTTCTCGAAGATGTGCCTGTCAAGATTGGAAATTGCTTGATTCCAACTGATTTCGTCGTGTTGGAATACGATGCCGAGCCTAAGGATCCTCTTATCCTAGGCAGACCATTCCTTGCTACTGCTGGTGCTCTGATAGACTGCAAGAATGGACAGATTACTCTGAACGTTGGTGATTTGGTAATGTCCTTCAGCATGGAGAAAATCATGAAACGACCAACCATCGACGGGCAAACCTTCTGTGTCGATACATTCAGTGACATTGCAGAAGAGTATTTCCTGGAGAAACATCCTGAGGATCCACTAGAGCGAGCACTGGTTCATACTGAAGGGTCGATGGGTTTGATGATGATGCTCGGTTATGTTAGAATCCTCGACAGTAGTTAAGATCGATCGATACCAGTGAGGTATCGATCGACACCATGTGTGCATGGAAAGTTTAGGAAATTCCTAAACAAGTCAGATTTCTGGGATTGAGTGAGGAAAAGGCACCAAAGATTGAGCTCAAACCACTTCCAGCCGAGCTAAGGCACGCTTTCATTGGCCCTAATTCGACATATCCCGTTATCAATTCTTTCAACAATGCGGAGGTCACTTTATCGCTGAGCAAGTGCTAGTATCGCAAAGCTCGGCTATTCTTGATGATATTGCAGGTATCTCTCCGACCTATGCATGCACAGTGATCTACCTGGAAGATGAGTCAAAGTCATCGATTGAATGTCGAGACGGTTGAACCCGAACCTGAAAGAAGTTGTCAGAAAAAGTGATGAACTGCTGAAGCCGATCATTTATGCAATCTCATAGTTCTTGGGTCAGTCCAGTTCATGTTGTGCCTAAGAAAGGCGGTATCACAGTGGTGAAAAATGAAAAGAACAGTTGATCCCGACACGGACTATCACCGGTCATGTGATGTATTGACATGAAAGTGAATCGCTGCTACCAAAGGATCATTTTCGCTTTTATTGACCAGATGTTGGAGCGCTTGGCAATCACCCATACTACTGTTTTCTTGATGGGTATTCAGGTTTTTCCATCCCCATTCACCCAAGATCAAGGGAAGACAACTTTTACATGTCCATGGCACTTTCGCATACCGCACGCTGACTATGTAACGCCCTGCCACTTTCCGAGATGCATGATTTCGATCTTCACCTGCGAGGAGTTTATGGAGGTATTCATGGATGATTTCTCTGTTTATGGGTCTTCATTTAAGGATTGTCTGATAACTTATGCAAGGTCCTTCATGATGTGAAGAGAAGCATCGTTCTTAATCGGGAAAAGTGTCACTTCATGGTGCAAGCTGGGATTGTTTTGGGACATAAGGTTTCAGAGAAAGGATTGAAGTTGATCAAGCCAAGGTTCAGTGATCTCGAGTTTGCAACCCCACGGCCGCGAGATCCGGTTTCGGTCATGCTTTGCAGAGATATGAAGGATTTCTCAAAATTGCTCGACCTCTTACTGCCCTGTGTAAAGAGGTACTTGACTTCACCGCTTGTCATGCTGCTTTCAAGGCCATCAAAGCGGCGAGTGAGCGCTCTGTTCAAACCTCGGATTGAACTTACCTGAGGTCAGCGCGATGCAAGATTTTGCAGTGCCAGGTCGGGTCGAGGAAAAGAAGTCGCATGTCATTTACTATGCCAGCCGAACATTGATGATGCCCAACAACTTACCGAGAAAGAGCTCCTAGCAGCTTGTGTTCGCAGAAATTTAGATCTTATTTGCAGAAGCAAATGCTCACACCGATCATGCCGCTTTGATACCTGCTTAAGAACAAAGATCTCAAGCCTGCCTCTGCTGCTGGTACTTTTGCTTCAAGGCTTACATCGAGGTTAAGGACAAGAAAGGGATAGAGAATGGAGCATCACTTGTCGCGAATGAAGATAGATGGGGACGCTCATTGATGATTACCTACCGTAGGAGCGCATCTACTTCATTTCTACAGAGGAGCGGGCTGATTTTGGGAAAATTTCGACTTTCTACGATCTGGCATCAGCATCGATCAATAACCTGGTATCGACGACACCCTTCGACGGATCACACCATTTTTGTCATGATGGCACGCTTCCGCCTATTCACCTGCGACAACTGTGTGCCTTGGTATGCCGACATCGCCAACTTTTTAGCACGGAAACTGAGCATCACACAACACCTTATGAGAGAAAGTTTCAAGTAGAGGTACTTCTTTCCTGATGAACCTTATCATGCTACAAGCCCATGGTCACAAGATGTCATCAGGCCGAGGTTCTCTTCCACCGCCATGGTTCTGAATATGACACAACTTTCAAGACAGTTTCTAAGGTTCGCAAGTCAGCTCGCAACTATGTTCGAGATGCTAATGCTTTTGTTGCTCAAGTGATACTCAATGAGAGGGAAGATCAGAAATGACATGAGATGCCACAAAACTTCATCCTTGAGGTTGAAGTTTTGATGGGGCATTGACTTCATGGGCCCTTTTTCCATCGCCGCACAAGAATGTATACATTTTGGTTGCTGATTATGTTCTGCAGGTGGAAGCAATTGTCCAACCAATGATCATAGGTTGGATAAGGAATGATCCCATTATTACTGGACCCCATTATTCTAAGACTTTTGATGCATTGAGAGGGTAAGAACTGGGGATTCGGTGCAAACATCAATACTCGCGTTTGGACCTTGATTTGTATATCTGTTCAGAAAAACCTGCGTGTTGAAATCTAATGAGCGATTTTGAAATAAGTAGGGGAGATAAAGCAATACCTAAGAGCAACAAATGTTGTTGAATAAATGTTCCTTAGCTATATGATATTGTGGGCAGAATGCAGAAGGTTCTTGAACATTCTGACGATGAAGCTGGCGATGAGAGCTTGGATGAATATTGGTGTGAGATAATGAGTGAAGTCTTGGGAAGTTGGGGTTCTGCGGAGAAGTACATAGTGGTTAGAATGGAGCTGATCGAGGGCAGCAGTGGGCGCTTTGGAAAAGATCATCCGCAGCGATTTCGGTAACAGGTCGGATCTCAGGTTTTTGAGCCTCTTTCCCACTCCTTAGTTTCTGTTTTGTGAGGGCAAGCCAGGCTAGAGTCTGGGGAGTTGATATATCACTTCACTTGCCATGGTTCTGAATATGCTGGACACTGCTACTTTCAAGACAGTTTCTAGGTTACGCAAGCCGGTTTTGGTGGCCAACTATGTTCGGAGATGCTAATGCTTTTTTGCTCAGTGTGATACTTGTCAGCGGAGAGGGAAGATCGATGCGACATGAGATGCCACAAAACTTCATCCTTGAGGTTGAAGTTTTGATTGCTAGGGCATTGACTTCATGGGTCCTTTTCCATCGTCGCTTGAAACAGATACATTTTGGTTGCTGTTGATTATGTCTCCAAGTGGGTGGAAGCAATTGCTAGTCGACCAATGATCATACGGTGGTTCTTAAGCTGTTTAAGACCATCATCTTCCCGATTTGGGATCCAGCGAATCGTCATCGATGATGGTGGCCACTTCATCAACAAAGTTTTCGGCGGTTGTTGAAGCAGGGTTAATCATCGTGTCGCTACCGTATCATCCTCGACAGTGGACAAGTTGAGGTTTCCAACAGGCATCAAGGAATTCTTGAAAAGGCGTAGGTGCTTCGGAAGGGCTGGTCTACTAAGCTGAATGATGCCTTATGGGCATCTGAGAACTGCTTTTTAAAACACCGGGGGGACTCGCCATTTCACTTGCTGTATGGGAAAGCATGTCATCTCTCCTGTTGAACTTGAGCATAAAGGAATCAGGCGACAAGCTACTTCGACATCAAACTGCTGAGAGGAGATTGATTGATTGAATGAGCTCGATGAGATCGAGATATCACGCTATGAGAACTTCGAAGATATCTGAAACAGCATCATGATAAGAAGATCCTTTCACGACAATTCGAACCAAGCGACCAGGTTCTTCTTTATAACTCGTTTGCACTTGTTTCTGGTAAACTTCTCTCGTTGGTCAGGTCCTTTCCTATCGAGGAGATGCGACCACATGGTGCTATCGTGCTGATTAATTCGTCGAGGAGGCAATTTCACGTGAATGGGCAAGGGTTAAACACTTTGGGCGGCAGAGATTCCAGCGGGACAAATCATGCCTCGGCTAATCCACCCGTTGCCTAATCATTAAAGTCAGGCTCGTGACATTAAGCAATGCGCTTAGTGGGAGGCGACCCATGGAATCATGCATCTAATTTTGTTTTGTGTGTTTTCTTTTGTGAATCGAATTTGTTACATCGTATCGTCGATACCACATGGGTATCGATCGATACCGTCTACCAGGTAAGTGTTATATAAACCCCTAGGGCTGAAATCGCCTGCAACTGCTTTGCCATCGCTAAAACACAAATCACCTCTTTTTCATTTTCACGGTTTTGAGTGATTCTTTCGCCTTTCCACTCGATTTTTTGCATTAACAATATCTGTCAATTTGTCGATTACACAAGGTAACATCTCGATTTTGCAATTTTTCAATCCATGGAATCAATTTTTGGGTTTGAGATTTTGGCCTCTTAAACTTGTTTTAGGGTTGAATATTGGATACTCGGGTTGATCTAGGCTGTCGAACCTTGCCTTGCATGTATTTGTCATTAGTTACAACTTGTGTATCGATCGATTCGGATTGTTCTTGAAAACAGTCGATGGTATCGATCGATACCAGTATCGTCGATCGCCGTCTTGATATGTTGGTGTCGATCGATACCACCTGAGTAKCGATCGACACYCGTACTTAACCTTGGCGAATTTTGGTGATTTTTGACTCTCTATTTATGTTTTTGTGTTGTTGGTACAGATGCCTCCCAGAAAGAATCACGAAATGACGAAGGGCGAGTTCTCTTCACAATTGAGGAATGGGCGTCGTTGAGATCTTGACGGATATGACTGGCGTAGGGAAGTGACAGCCATCTTAAAGCCAGAGTTATCGGTGGCGTATGATGAGTCTCTGAGAGATTCTGCGTCACGAGACCGGGTTAGAGCAGCTACAGGCGCCGACTTCATCTGCTCGTGCGCCACCGCTTGACCGGCCGGCCTCGCGCCATCTTCGTCTCAACCACCTCGTGCACCATCGTCATCCCGCCCCTCCTCCTCTTCCAGACCTTCCACCACCACATCTAGGCCACCTTGGCCTAAAAGAGACGAGAGAGCCAAGATTCGCGGGCGTTCGAGGAAGTCTGAGGCAATTCGAGGCTGCGCAGCGGCGTCACACTTGGGGCGACTACGACTCCATCTTCTACAATGCATGGCTGGGCGTTGAGATCAAGCCGACCAGATTTGCAGATCCACTTACCATGAGGCATCGGGTTTTGATGGGGAGTTACAGACTCTGGAGAAAGATTGTGCAGATGCCTACGGTGGTATCCGCTTTACCCGATCTCGTCCGCCGGTTCCTTGCCTCCGTGCGTGTCTACTACACGGAGAGGCCCTGTTACTGCGCGGCAGTGCTTACTTTCATGATTCGCGGAGTGAGATACCGTCTTCCTTTCGAGGATCTGCGGCATCTGGTTTCGTAGAGATTACTCTGCTGCCCACCAAGTTCGGGCGTCCAAAACTTAGCGGCATTTCGGACACGGGCAATATCACAGCAAGGCGGCGCCAGATGGATATCCGCCACGATGCTCTGATGCTGCGGATTACGGCGCGCGATGTGCGAAGATGGAGCCAACGAAGATGCGGGTATCAGCTGATTGTGATGTCATGGCCATTGGAGACATTATTGATGATGAGGAGTATGAATGGCCTGAGCTGGATCTTGCATTAACTTGGGTGCAGTATTCATCACTGGAGTCATGAAGGTGAAACCTTTCACCTCGCGAATGGCGAAGCTTGGGCGGTGATCGGATCGTGGGTAACCTTCTCACTCCCATTTTCTTCATTTTGGGATTGATGTTTCGAGCTGTTCGATTGTCTCTACTCGATGTGATGGATGAGTCGCATTTAGAGCATCTGCTGTTAAGCTGGGCGGCGTTAGGTATTCAGCACTCTCGGGGGGACTTCCTTGTCATTGCCCAACCGTCAGCGGACATAGGAGATGCATCAAGCTGCTTTCCTCCGCTCGACGGACATGACTCGAGCACCAGCCACTCGACGCCGTGGTGTACCCTCCGGAGACCGTCCTCACTTGCTGGCGAGGGCCGCCGACTTAGACTCCCTGCACTGCTTCTTTACTTTTCCTCTGCTGACCATGGACTGGACCGTTTCAGATAGTCGTTCGTCTTCAGGCGTCTGGAGCACCATTTCTCGATGCGCATGACTGCCGCCTCCTCGCTCGCCGTCACCGCTGCTGGACCATCACGGCTGGAGCTGCTGCTGCCTATGACTCGATTCGGCTCTGAGAGGATTAGTCATCTCTACGATTCACTTTTTTCTTTTTCCTTTTTCCTTTGGTTTTGTTATGAACTGATGTCAGTTTCTCTTTTGTTGTGACCTAAGTGGTTTAATGGTTATGATCTTTTTGTTGTCTCTAACTTCGTGTTTGAATGGTATCTCAGTTTCTAACTTGGATCATCTAACACGGTCGCTCGATCGATTAGAGAAGAGGTTTTCATCTCGATTTTACTTTGGTATCGTCGATACCAACGGTGTCGTCGATACCACCGTCTAATGTAACACCTCTGTTCTTCATCTTACCATTTTTCTCCATTTATTTTTCTTTCACCTTCTCTAAGCTTGATATACACTGGGGACGGTGTTGTTTAGAATCTGGGAGGTAATTCTTGACTTGTGTTCATTTTGAAAAAAAAAAAAAAAAATGATTTTTTAAAACAACTTAGAGATTCGTATGCTCGGTTTTGATGTGCTGGTTTTGCTTTTGAGTGTCTATTATTAGGGTCAATATCAGTTATAATGAAAAATCAGAGGTAAACCGACCGCCAAATTCATGGATTGTCTCAAGTTTTCATCACAAGTTTTAAATTTTGCACTTCATCATAAGGTAAATGTCGAAAGAGCTTGATTCATCATTCATTACCTAGCTAAGGAACTATTGCGTATGAAAGAAATGGTAGATCTCCCCGTGATAAGTCTGGATACATTGAGAGGGTAAACAGGGAATTCGGTATATATATCGATACTCGTCTCGAACCTTGATTTGTATATGCGGTTAAAAAAGAATCAATAAGCTGGATACATTGAGAGGGTAAGAAGGGAATCGGTAGCTAACACTATCAATACTCGTCTCGAACCTTGATTTGTATATGCGTTAAAAAAAAAAAAAAAAAAAAAAAAAAAACTGGTTGTGAAATAAGTGCAGGGGAGTTAAATACCAAGAAAAAGTTGAATGAATTGTTCATTGGCTATGGTGTATTGACCAAAAGAAAGTTCGTGGACATTGATTTTAGCGATGGCTGCGATGATAAGCTTGGATGAACACTTAGCGGGGTTGAGTGAAGTCTGTGGAATTCCGATGGAGAAGTACATGGAGGTTAGATCTGATCAGGCGCAGTGGGCGCTTGGGAAGAGGATCATTCAGCGATTTCGGTACCAGATCAGGATCTAAGGTTTTAACCTCTTTCTCTCACTTAGTTTTCTGTTTTCTTGAGGCGGCAAAGGCTAAGTCTGGGGAGTTGATATATCATGGATTTTACCGTTTTTAGCCATGATATAAGTCGTTTTATCGAGTCTTTCTAGTCTTTTCTATCATTTTAGAGTCTTTTCAGGTTTTATGCGTTTGGGACGAAATTGGAGATTTTGGAGACATTTGGAGCCTTTTGGAGCAAGCAGAGAAAGTACCCGTTTTGAAGCTGATGTCGATCGACACCATCGGTATCGATCGATACCGGCAGAACAGCGAGTATCGATCGACACCATCCGGTATCGATCGTCACGATGCAGCGAGATAGATATCGGGGCAGAATTCTGCAGAAAAGATACTTTCCATTCTGAAACTCGTGTTTTTAGACTATTTAAGCAAACTCTTAGTCTTTAGGTTAGAGGGACTTCTTTTATTATTCTTGAGAGAGATTTTTGAGAGCTTTTGTGAGGGAGACGGATCAAGACTTTGTTCATCATAGAAGATCCGAACCACTTGTTTTTATTCTTTTTTTAATTTCATGATATTCAGTTATGTTATTTGTTTCATCATCATATGAGTAGTCTTTTAGTTCGGGTTTTCTCTATGGATTTCTCGATTTATGATAATTGATTTGTTAGGGTTCAAATCTGAATAGTTCTTCACCATAGGTTGTTCTCAAAGCTATTAACCTGATCACTTAGAATATAGAACCTAGATTAATCGATTAGGCACGGCTTGATGTAATGTCGATAAAACCTAGGGTGAGCAATTGGATTATCTGAAAGAGATTTGGTTTAATCGAATTGTGAACATATCAAACTTGAATTGATTGCTGGTTTACTGTGTAGGATTTGCAAAGAGATTTGGAATTTTAGACTTTAGACTTAGTTAGTTTTACGGCAGCGTTGGTTATATACTTTCGTGTTTGAGTTGAAGCAGGCTTGAATTGAACCTTAATTGATTAATTGTTGTTTATCATTGATTTCTGAGAGTTACCTGAGCCCCATCCATATTAATCGACTTTAATCTTATTTCAATCATTTGTTTTCTCATTGTTTATTGTTTCTTCTGATATCTTTCATCTATTGCGTGAGTTTTCTTGAGTTCACATTGTTCGACCCTGCTTTCTTTGCAGCTGCTTTAGTATCATTATAGGGTAATATCATTATCAAAAAAAATAATAAGCCAAGGACTTGAACCGTAGAGCTGCCAACCCGACCACGCCAGATAAGTGAATTGAGGTAAAATTTTCTTACTTTTACCCCTTGTAAAGTTTCGTCACAGGACGTTGTAGATTTAAGGGTGGGGGAGTCTTCGATCTATGGAGGTAATTCTTTTTCCTGACATCTTTTGATGGAAGTTTTACCATAAGCCTCAATGCCCTCACCACGGTTTCAGCGATGAGTCCTCAGCCTAGCACTCTACGAGGAGTTCTTCCCAAGGTCCGAATGCTTCTAGATACAGCCAGCAGTGGTAACTTCCTCAACCAAGACRTTGATGCTGGCTGGGCACTTGTGGAGAACCTAGCACAATCTGATGGTAACTACTCTGCTGAGTATGATAGGAGTGTCCGCCAAGTGTTGCTCACAGATGATCTAGCCATTAAGGCCTTGATTGCTAAGTTGGATCAATCGCTACGGCGAGAGAAACAGGTTCACTTTGCTTCTGAGGATACAGTTTTTAGTTCAAGATGGGAGGATGATGGTCTAGAGGAGATCAGCTATGTGCAGAATCAGGGTCAGTACAACAAAGGTTTCATCAACTACAAGAATAACCCGAATCTGTCCTACAGGAGTACCAACGTTGCTAACCCTCAGGATCAGGTCTACCCACCTCAGCAACAAACTCAGTCCCAAGCCTTTGTTCCCTACAATCAGCAACAGAACATTGCTCCTAGGCAGCTATCACATCATCCATGACAAAGGCCCTGTGTCCACCACCGGGTTTTCAGTCTCACCACGCTCAGTCTTCTACCGCTCCAGATCAATAGACAAATAACTTGCTGCAGCAACTCCTACAAGGTTAAGCAGCTGGTGCACTTGAGGCAGCCAAGAAGTTTGGTGAAATTAAAACTCAGATGGACTACACTTACAATGATCTTAACAGCAAGATTGAGTCTCTACAGTCCAAGATTCATTCCATAGAGGGCAAAACCGCTTCTTCCTCTAACTCTTCCCAACTCCCAGGAAAAGTAGTACAAAACCTTAAGGACTATGCTCACATCAATGCCATCACTTTGAGGAATGGAAAGGAGTTACCTGAAAGGGAATGACCTCCTACAATCACTGAGGACAGTGAAGATCGAGATGGGGAGGATTTGGTTTCCAAACACGACCAAAACAAGAGTTTTACGCCTGCTGGAGCGCCTCAACTCGACCAGTATACTCGAGCTGAGACCCCTGCACGTCCAGCTCGAGACCACAGCTCGACCAGAGTGGTCAAGACAATCTACCTCCTGCACCTAAAACTGTGATTTCAGAGGAAAAGAAGGCACCTTATGTCCCTCCTCCTTACAAGCCCAAATTGCCTTTCCCAAAGAGGTTTAAGAAGGACTTAATGGAGAAACATAAGCAAATCTTTGATAAGCATATAAAGGAAGCTGAGATCAGGTTGCCTCTCATTGATGCCTTCTCCATGGTACCTGCTTATCAGAAGTTTTTGAAGGATGCAGTAGCTGAGAAAGACAAGACGGTTCAGGGTATGGTTGTCCTATCAGAGGAGTGCAGCGCCATCATTCAGAAGAGAGTCATCAAGGAGAAGTTAGGCGACCCAGGTTCTTTCACTCTACCGTGCTCTCTAGGTCCATTGGTTTTCAAGAAGTCTCTCTGTGATCTTGGAGCATCTGTCAGTCTTATGCCACTCTCAGTTGCAAGAAAGTTAGGGTTCAGCAACTATAAGTCCTGCAACATCTCTCTGGTGCTTGCAGACAGATCTATTAGGACTCCTCATGGTATGCTACAAGATCTTCCTCTAAGGGTTGGTTCGGTGGAGATACCTACAGACTTCATAGTTCTTGAGATGGATGAGGAACCAAGAGATCCTCTGATTCTGGGAAGACCTTTCCTTGCTACAGCTGGTGCAGTCATTGATGTCAGAAAAGGAAAGATCGATCTCAACCTTGGGAGTGATTTCAAGATGACATTTGATGTCAAGGACACTATGAGGAAGCCAGAAATAGAAGGACAAGTCTTCTATGTTGAGGTAATGGATAAGCTTGTGAACTGAACGGAGGAACTTAATCGAAGGATCACCAGACTGCCTTAACCAAGAGTGGTGAAGATGGGTATCTACATGCTGAGACTTTGGGGTATGAGATGATTTTGGACTCAGGTTCTGGAAGAAGTCACAGGTTTGAGGAGGAGTAGGGATCAACAAATTCATGCTGTCGAGGACAGGCTCGACCACGGGCTCGACCTGTCAGGACGGACTCGTATCTAGCTCGATCGAGTCTCTCGAGCCAGGTCGCCTGTTCGCGACCCGGTCCTCGAGCCACCTCGAGCCCTACGTCCAACTCGGCCAGTCTCAAGCCGTCTTGAGTCGACCTCTGCCAGACAGGCGGTCAACTCAGCACTAAGGTAGATCTCAAACCTCTTCCTTCTGGGCTAAGGTACGCCTTTCTTGGACCAAATTCTACATATCCAATCATAGTAAATGACATGCTTAGTGAAGATGAGTTGCATTTACTGTTGACTGAGCTGAGAAAATTTAGAAAGGCAATAGGATATTCTCTGGATGACATTAAAGGAATTTCACCTAGCTTGTGCACTCACAGAATTCACTTGGAAAATGAATCATATGCTAGCATTGAACCTCAGAGAAGATTGAACCCAAACTTAAAAGAAGTTGTTAAAAAGGAAATTCTTAAGTTGCTAGGGGCTGGAATCATATATCTTATATCAGATAGTACTTGGATTTCTCCTGTGCATTGTGTACCTAAGAAGGGGGATATGACTGTGATTAGAAATGATAAGGATGAATTGATACATACTAGGACTGTAACAGGACATAGGATGTGTATTGACTATAGGAAATTGAATCTTTAGGAAAGATCACTTCCTTCATTCATTGATGCTAGAGATTAGCTAACCATCCTTACTACTGTTTTCTAGATKGGTACAGTGGGTTCTTTCAGATTCCAATTCACCCTAATGATCAGGAAAAGACCACCTTTACTTGCCCTTATGGAACTTTTGCATATAGGAGAATGCCTTTTGGCCTTTGCAATGCACCTGCTACTTTCCAAAGATGCATGACTTCTATATTCTCAGATCTAATTGAGGAGACTGTGGAGGTATTCATGGATGATTTTTCCGTGTATGGCTCCTCTTTCTCCTCCTGCCTTTTGAACCTTTGCAGGGTACTTACTAGGTGTGAGGAGACAAATCTGGTGCTCAATTGGGAGAAATGCCACTTCATGGTCAGAGAAGGGATTGTCTTGGGTCACAGAATTTCTGAGAAGGGTATAGAGGTAGACAAGGCCAAGGTTGATGTGATGATGCAGCTGCAGCCACCAAAAAACGTCAAGGACATCAGGAGTTTCCTTGGGCATGCTGGGTTTTACAGAAGGTTCATCAAGGATTTCTCAGATAGCGACCACTAACAAGTTGCGAGGCGAAGTTCTGTTTGATACAGAATGTTTGAAGGCTTTCCAGCTTATTAAGGAAGCCTTAATCACTGCTCTAATAGTCCAAGCACCAAACTGGGACTATCCGTTTGAGATCATGTGTGATGCCTCGGACTATGCTGTAGGAGCTGTACTGGGCCTAAGGATTGAGAAGAAGCTACATGTGATCTACTATGTAAGCAGGATGCTTGATGATGCTCAAGGGAGATATGCAACAACAGAGAAGGAGTTGCTAGCTGTAGTCTTTGCTTTTGAGAAATTCAGAAGCTATCTGGTTGGGTCTAAGGTGATAGTCTATACTGATCATGCAGCACTAAGGCATATCTATGCTAAGAAGGATACTAAGCCAAGACTGCTCAGATGGATACTCCTTCTCCAAGAGTTTGACATGGAGATTGTTGATAAGAAGGGTATAGAGAATGGTGTGGCTGATCACTTGTCAAGGATGAGGATAGATGATGCAGTTGATGACACCATGCCGATGAGAGACTCTAGATGCTTTCGTGATAGGGTGAAGGACATACCTTATTCAGATCTGGCCAATTTCCTTGCATGTGGTGAATTACGATGATCTTGATGCTGAAGAAAGAAGTTTATGAGATGTCAACCACTACTTGGGCGAGCCTTTCCTGTACAAGAGGGGTTCGATGATCTGTTCAAGATGTATAGCACGACGAGGTTCGGGGTGCTAGAAACTGTCATGGTTCTGCTATGGAGGACACTTTCTATATTCGACTTCGAGGTAATGCAAGCAGGTTTATGGTGGCCTACAATGTTCAGGGATGCTCAAGCCTTCATCACTAGGTGTGATCCTTGCCAGAGAATGGGCAACATCAGCAGGAGGAATGAGATGCCACAGAATCCGATTTTGGAAGTGGAGGTGTTTGATGTTTGGGGGATTGATTTCATGGGTCCTTTCAACCCACCMTCTTCTGGGAACAGCTACATCTTAGTGGCTGTTGATTATGTCTCRAAGTGGGTTGAAGCCATAGCCTGTCCTAGCAACGATGCAAAGGTAGTTCTGAAGATGTTCAAGAGCATCATTTTCCCCAGATTTGGTGTGCCAAGAGTTGTTATCAGTGATGGGGGATCTCACTTCATCAACAAGCTCTTTGAAAATCTTCTGAAGAAACATGGGGTCAAGCACAAGGTGGCTACACCATATCACCCCCAGACWAGTGGTCAAGTGGAGGTGTCTAACAAGCAGATCAAAGCCATTTTGGCTAGAGTAGTGGGCGTTTCAAGGAGAGACTGGTCTGCTAAGCTTGATGAGACTCTCTGGGCTTACAGGACTGCATTCAAGACCCCTATTGGGAGAACGCCATTCCAGCTCCTCTATGGCAAGGCTTGTCATCTACCTGTTGAGATTGAGTACAAGGCGTTATGGGCAACAAGGCTTCTGAACTTGGATATCAAGACTGCCCAGGAAAAGAGAGTATTGGACCTGCATGAGCTGGAAGAGATCAGGCTGGATGCTTATGAGAGTTCTAAGGTCTACAAAGAKAGGACCAAAGCCTTCCATGACAAGAGGATCTTGCACAAAGAGTTCAAGGCGGTGATCAAGTCCTCCTTTTCAATTCTAGACTCAAGCTGTTTCCGGGAAAGCTCAAGTCTAGATGGTCCGGACCGTTCTCCGTCAAAGAAGCTTCACCCTACGGAGCAGTCACCTTATTTGGAAAGGGCGGAAACGAATTCACTGTGAACGGACAGAGGCTCAAGCCCTATCTAGCTGATACCATCAGTCTAGAAGGAACTTCGATTCCTCTGGATGAGCCTTCCACTGCCTGAGCAAAACAGGAAGTCAAATAAGTGTGCTAAGCTGTTTGGTTTTGTCCTGATTGTGTGATTTCAGGAAAGTATGAGAGGTGAATCACGAAAAGAAGGCAAAAACGCACAGGAATGGCTTGACTCGAGCACCAAACTCGAGCCCTATGATCGAGCCAACAAACCGAGCCATAGGAGGGAAATTCAAATTTCAAAATTGACGTGGACGTACTCGACCCCACTTGAGTGATCGTGATCAGTCGGAATGTGTCAGCTCAGTGAGTGTGGATGCCTACCCCACCTGGTCGAGTCAGAGGATTGAGTCAACCTCTTTTGGCGCCCGAGTTCAAATTTTCAATTCAAAACCAAACAAATAGCKCTCCCCCTTGTCCTCTTTGTCCCCTCCCACTTGGCTATATAAACACAACTCGACCCAAGGCTCCCCTCACACCAAAAACTCTCACTTCTCTCCCTTTTATTGTCYAGAACTCTCTTTTATTGTTCTTGCTATTTTTAAAGTGTTCTTCATCTGTTCTTCATTTGTTCTTGCTATTCTTGAGGTTATTCTCACRTTCTTGAGTTTCTCTTCTTTCTTTGAGTGATTCTCAGGCATGGATTCACGCCAAATGAGATCAGCGAAGCCCTGCCGAAACTTCCAGATGTGGAGAGCGTTCCTCCAAGCCCATGGAGGTTGAAGTAACCTCTCGAAGCACACTCGAGCCAGAGGATCGAGTCAGAAGGGGGGAAAGTCTAGCTCGAGCTCTCATGCTCGAGCCGGCGGGTCGAGTCAAGGCGGTGATGCTGCGGACAGAAAGCTCGCTCATGCTAAACGAGAAGGAAAGAAACCAATGGAGCCGAGCATGCATCATGACAGTGGTGCAACAGAAGAAGATGAACCTAAGGTGACAAAGAAGCCTCAAAAGAAGAGTAAACCTTCTGCAGCAAAGTTCCTGGAGGTCTTTCTTGCTCGTGGTTTCGAAGGGACAAGGTACCCGCACAGAGAAACAATGAAGAAACTCGGCATTGCTAGGGATGTGGAGTACCTCTTTGAGACAGGAGACTTAAGTACGTTCATGAGGATCATGAAGCCTACAAAGGAGACATGCCATTTCCTCTCATCTCTCGCTGTTCACTTCTATGATGAGGAGCCTGACTATGAATCTGATGGCGGTCCTGGCTTCATAACCTTCACGTGCAGAGGTCGATCCTATGCTCTCACCATCAAGGAGATTGGTACTCTATATGGTTTTTCTGGAGGAGATGAACCCGTTCAAGATATTGACCATGAGGAGCTTCAGCAACTATGGTCAACCATTGGAGACAACGCTAAACCTTTCTCCTCTTCCAGAAACAAGAGTTCTAGCATCAGAAGCCCTATTCTGAGATATCTCCACAAGACCATAGCAAGCACTATGTTTGCCAGAAAGGTGACTGGGACAGTGAATGAAGGAGAATTGAAGATGCTGGACTTGTGCTTACTACCACTTGGCTATACAAGGTGGGCTGCAGATGAGGGTGATAGGGCGATGCAAACCTCACTTTTGTTCTTGGAACAATTCCTCACTACAAGGAATGGGCGTGAGGATGCATAAGATGGAATCTGAGGGTGATCTGCTTGGAGGAATCATTACTCGATTCTTGTTGCTTGTGGTGTGGAGTTACTTTCAGAGCCTTATCCACCAAAATGGATAGATGTGGATTTCTTGAGATGGTGCAGATTCTTAGACCATACAACACCTTCAGATGAGTACATTTACAAGTTCATGCATCCAACCGTTGGAGAAACCAAGCTGCGCTTGCACGGATTTGACTGGTAATGCGAATAGGCGAACATCGATTTCAATCCTCCTCTTGATGACTCACATCCAGATGAAGAGATCATGAAGCAAGACATGGAGTTCGACGATCATGTTGCTTGTTGAGGAGGGGATGATGCAATGAAAGGTATTCATTTGAGATGAGTAAGCCTTGCATGCTGCTAAAGGAAGCACACCAGAGGATTGGTCTCTTACAGAAGTGGAACAAGTTCCAGGGCAAGACTATTGTTGCACTTAAAGGTACTGTGAAGGATCTGAAAGACCAAATGAAGGAAGTCAAAGACCAGCTCAAGGACTTCAAACAAAAGTTCACTGCCCCTACATCTAAGAAGGTCATGTTGCCAAGAGAGTTCTGGTGGGAAGCGGCTGCGTTCGGGAGGCACCAAGGCCTCATGCACTAATGGAACCACCGAGCCTCCTCCCGAGCCAAGGCAGCTTCACAATGCAAGGCAGAAGAGAGCATTCGCAGGCGGAGCGTGCTCAGCAGTCGGCTCGACCACGGAGGTCGAGCCAGACCCTTGCACTCGCTTGACTCGAGTCAACCTATACGCGTGAGAGCATGGAGGACTCGATCTCCTCCTTCTTCTCCAAGCCTTGAGGTACCTGTTCCATCCATTCTTGTATATATTAGTTGCATCATTTTCATGTTTTCTGTTGTTTCTTAATCTTTCTTTCCAAATTTTTATTACATAAAGGACTGTATAATTTAAGTTTGGGGGGAAGGGTTAAGATTTGTTTAATGTGTTTTCTCTGTTCTTATTTTGATTTTGTGCATTCTTGAGTCTGCATCTATGGCATAGAAAAACCAAAAAAAAATTGAAAATTTTTGAAAAATCTTTTAAAACAGAGTGTTCATGTAGTATTGCATCTGCATATTAGGATTGAGTCTAGATTGTTTCATATAGGGCTGTTGCATATGCACAGGGGATTATGATGATTTAAACCTTGTAAACTTGCTGATTCAACTATATGATTTCAATGCCCTCGTTTCTAATTGTTTAATGCTTTGTTATTGAGCTTGAAGTAAGACTGAACCATGCTTTGAATGCACAACTAGATTAAGTCTTAACTGAAGCATGCTGTGATTTTCTGTTATTCCCTATCTATTTGAACCTGAATTTGACTTATAATTATCATGTCTATGCATTGAATCTGAACTCATGGATACCATATACATACTTGGATTCTCTTTCATCTGTTTATACCACTCTTTGCTAATCCAAGTAGCTGATTCTCATTGTTAGAACAGTTTTACCATACCTTTAACCTAGCCTTCTTTCAAGCCCTTACATCGATTTGCTGAGTGTGTGAGGCCTTTTTCTGGAATAGCTTGGTGGCGTGTTAGGTTTGAGCCGAGATAGATTCTCATGTAGTTCGGTTTGCGATTTTGAATCAAATAGGTAGGTGGAATCGTGTCATGGGGAAAAGGTTGGTTCTGTGGATAAAAGAATGAAAAACTTGGAAAAGGTTAAAAGAAAAGGATAAGAGTTCTTAGGAGGAATGATCTGAATGTTTAAGTATCTAGTAAAGGATTGGGATTGCATAATATAAGAAAGAAAAGAGGCAGAAAGTTTAAAAGTCTGAAAAATATAAAAATGCCTAAGCTAGTTAAGAAAAACCCCCAATCCGCTAGATGTATATGTGTATAACCCCTCCTAGAACCAAAAACAAAAAGAAAAGATGAAACTGATCCAAGATATCAAAAGGGAAGCCTAAGGGTCAAGGGTAGAATTAGGATGACTTTCTGGGTTTAGACTTGAAGGTTAAGAACACTTTGTAGGACTGTATGGGAGTCTATTCTTGTATGCATAGGTTGGTTCTTACCTTTAGCATTCTACTAAAGCTCATTCCTTTTCATTGAGAGATCCTTGTTCTGAAATGACAAAACAATACTGAAGGGACCATCTTTGTCTCTTGACCTTACCCTTAGCCAAATGAGTTCATTGAATGTGCATAACTTGATTCATGGTTTCTGTTTAAATGAATGTTAAGGGGAATGATAGATTTGAATGCATGTCTAGGTTGAGATTTGATTGAACTTGTGCTGTGAAGAGTATGGCTAACGTTTTTAAGTAGAATTCATAAACTTTGCATTCTAGAATTGGTAACTTGGACATTGAGGTCATCTGTTACAATCTGCAAGTTTTGGTTCTGAGTCCCCACTTTCAAACCTCTTCTCCATTCTTATTCTTTTGTTTGCTTGAGGGCAGGCAAAGACTAAGTTTGGGGGAGTTGATATGTCTGCATTTTGCATCGTTTTAGCTTACATAATTCATACATTTAGACATGTTATTTAACATGTTCTTGTCATTTATTTCTAGTTTTGCATACTTAGGGTGTTTGGCTTCTTATACTAAGTTTGGGGGTGTTTTGCATTCTTATACTGATACGGTGTTTTGCATTAGGTTTGCACGCATCTTGCATATTTGGCTTGTTACAGGTACTTTCAGGCGATTCTGGAGAAGTTAGACTCGAAGCTGTTCAGGACACCAAGCTCGAAGCACCTATGCCAGCCGAGAGTCGAGCTAAGCAGGGAGATGTAAGAAGCCAAGCTCGAGCACCCATGCTCGTCGGGGGATTGAGCTAAGATAAAAGGTGGCATCTTGGAGATTTTTGGCGAGCTCGAGACCCATCCGATCTCCATGATCGAGCCCAACATAAAAGAGAGTCGAATTTTGAGTCCATCGAGCCCATACAATCGAGCCACCTGCCGAGCTCAACACAAAATGCAATCTTGACTTCATCCAGCTGAGCACACCACTCGACTCAAGACATGACTTTCTGACCTTATCCCATTTTACCATTTGCCCATACGCTTTAGGGTTTTAAGACAAGATAAATACCTTATGTTGGGATTAAGACTAAGAGTTCGCTTTTAAGACCATTTTCGAGTTTTCTATCTGTTCTTCATTGTTCTTCCTTGTTCTTGATTTCCAGACTTTGTAATTTGATTTCTACTTGCTATTTTTAGTTGATTTCTCTGTTTATCATTTTCTCTATCTCTTTCTTTATCATGCAAGTTTTATGATTTCTTGCTCAGGTTCTTCATGTTACATCATGAGTTTTGAGTAATATTAGGTTCTTGAGGATGGGATAGATTAGGTGTGGAATCTTAGTCTCCTAGGTGGTTTAAGAGTAGATTGTTTAATTTCCTTCTAAATCAATTGAGATTAGAACTTAGGTGTTTTTCCACCTGAAGGTGTTTGATAAAATGCTTGATCGAACTGATGTTAGAGATTTGCTTACCTATAAGGGATTAGTTGTCTAGGGTGTTTATTGATAATATTGAACTGAATCTTATTGCTGTTGTGATAGATTTCGCCAAGGGATTGGGTCTGGAACTGGTCTTATTTCTGAGGTTACTTATCACGAGTGGACTTAACTGGTTGTGATGTTTGATGTCTAGGAATAGCTTGAATGAGTTTTGTTAACCACCTGGGTAGATTAAGAGGACACACTGAGTCGATTACCCCATCCTTAGGAACTTCTCTCGCATTGATTGAATTCTCTGTTACTATACACTCTGTTATTGCTCGTCATAGTCCTTGCATTGATTCGTTTTAGCTTTTATTTTTAGTTTCTGTCTAGGTTGCTAGAGTCCTATACACTCTTTGCTTGGCTTGGCTTGAACTGCTTGATCGCATCCTTTTTGGTTAATATCTCACCCTTATGGATTGACACCTTACTATACTACAACGAAACTTTGGTCTAGTAAGAAATTGACTTATACCAAGGTCGAGTGGTGTTTGAAAGCGATCATGGGAAAGTGGTGTACCAAGGTGTAAGACCTATGCCGGGAAGTTTGGTGATATCGACTATTCAAGCCGAGAAGATGTTAGAGAAAGGATGTGAAGCATACCTCGCGATTATCTCGATACCCGAGGAGGTTGGAGATTCAATGCTTCAAAATATTCCCATGGTGAGAGAATTCGAGGATGTGTTTCAACCGTTGAAAGGATTACCGCCGCCGAGGTCGGATCCTTTCACGATTGAGTTAGAACTGGGAACGGCTCCTATTTCTAAAGCTCCATACCGTATGGCACCGGCAGAGATGGCGAAGCTTAAGAAACAGTTGGAGGAGCTATTAGATAAGGGTTTCATAAGACCGAGTAGTTCGCCATGGGGAGCACCCGTCTTGTTTGTGAAGAAGAAAGACGGAAGTTTTCAATTGTGTATCGACTACCGAGGTTTGAATCGAGTGACGATTAAGAACAAGTACCCTCTTCCGAGAATTGATGAGTTATTGGATCAGTTGAGAGGTGTTTCTTGGTTTTCGAAGATTGAATTGGCTTCTGGATACCATCAGATTCCTATTAAGGAGTAAGACATTTACAAGACGACATTCAGAACGAGATATGAGCATTATGAGTTTGTAGTAATGCCTTTTGGGTTGACGAATGCACCAGCGGCATTCATGAGATTGATGAATGATGTGTTCCGGGAATATTTGGATGAATTTGTAATCATCTTCATCGATGACATATTGGTGTATTCGAAGAGTTCTGACGAGCATGGTAATCACCTGAGGAAGGCGTTGGAAAAGCTAAGAGAGGAGAAGCTTTTTGCTAAGCTAAGTAAGTGTAGCTTCTGGCAAAGAGAGATTGGGTTTTTGGGTCACGTGGTTTTTGAGAGTGGAGTTTCCGTCGACCCAGAGAAGATTAAGGCCATCAGGGAATGGCCGAGACCCAAGAATGCTACGGAGATAAGAAGTTTTCTCGGTCTAGCTGGTTATTACCGGAGATTCGTCCGGGGTTTTGCGAGCATTGCTCAGCCTATGATGAAGTTGACAGGGAAGGATGTTCCCTTTGTTTGGTCTCTTAAGTGTGAGGAGAGCTTCTTGAGATTTAAGGAGATGTTGACTACCGCTCTAGTGTTGGCTTTACCGGATCCTAAGGAGCCATATGTGGTTTATACGGATGCCTCGAGGCTAAGATTGGGTTGTGTTTTGATGCGACATAGGAAGGTTATAGCTTATGCTTCGAGATAGTTGAGGAAGCATGAGGCCAATTACCCTACTCATGATCTAGAGTTGGCTGCGGTGGTGTTTGCGTTGAAGATATGGAGATCATATCTGTATGGTGGTAAGGTGCAGGTGTTCACGGATCATAAGAGTCTCAAGTATGTATTCACTCAGCCTGAGTTAAACTTGAGACAGAGGAGATGGATGGAGCTTATGACGGATTATGATCTCGAGATAGCTTATCACGGGAAGGCTAATCTCGTTGCCGATGCGCAAGCGGCAGTAGGCTGCAAATCGAGAGGAATGCTGAGGAGTTGGAGTATGATTAGTACTTTGCAGCTATGTGTTGTTTGGAGTCGAGCCGGTGGGGCTAGAGGCAGCTAACCAGCCGATATTTTTGAGTAAGTCTGGGCGGCTCGAGAGGATGGGACTTTGGTTAAGGCTTACAGAGATGAGAAGTCCAGTACCAGTCTCGAATAATAGAACCATTTTGGTTCATGGGCAGTATTATATATTTTTAACGATGAAGAAGTTGAGGAGATATTCTTGAGGAAATGGAACCAAGTGGGTGGCTAGTGGGGGCTTGTCGGTGGTGAAGGCCGACATCGGGTTCAGTTTTGTTGAGTTTACCCGTTCTTGAGTGGAAGTGGGATATGGTGACTATGGACTTTGTGGTTGGGTTACCAAATTCTCGGGTAGAATGCTATTTGGGTTATTGTTGATCGATTGACTAAGTGCGCTCGCTTCAGCCATACGAAGGAGATAGAGCTCGGAGTTTTGGCGAGTACATCGATGAGTATTGTATCGGACCGTGATAGTAAGTTCACATGCGATATTGGCGAGAGTTCGAGAAGGAGATGGGTACTAAGGTACACACAGAGCTTACCATCCTCAAACAGATGAAGCGATCGAGAGAAAACCATCGACTCTCGAGGATTTGGAGGATGTGTGTTTTTAGATTGGGGTGGTCAGGGAGGCTACGTGCTTGGTAGAGTTCACTTATAATAACAGCTATCAGGCGAGTATTGGGATGGCACCATATGAGGCATTATATGGTAGGCCTTGCGGGGCATTATCTGGACTTCAGTGGGGAGAAGCGAAGCATGTTTAGCGAGTATTGTGCGAAATCTGAGGAGAGAGATCAGTCTTCTTGAAGCTTAATGATGAAGAAGATGAGGATCGTCGGAAAGGCTATCGGATAACCTTGAGAAAAGAGTTGGAGTTCGCCATTAGAGATATGGTTTATCTCAAGATGGCGATGTTTAAGGGTTCTAACAGGTCTTTTTCCGAGAGTAAGCTGAGTCCGAGGTATTTGGGACCTTTCGAGTGGTGGAACGAGTTGGGCCTGTTGCTTATAGGCTGGAGTTGCCAGCGTCTATGCAGGCATTTCACGATGTTTTCCACGTTTCGAAGATGAAGAAATGCTCGCATAGGGACGATCAGGTGTTATAGGAGCTTCCACCTGAATTGTCACCGAGTTTGAGGGTTGAGGCGAGACCCGTGAGGATTCTAGATCGCAGAATCAGGGTTGATGGGAGGAGGAGAACTCCCGAGGTTAGGATTTTATGGGATTGTGACGGGATTGAAGAGGAGACTTGGGAACCGGAAAGAAGGATAAAGGCAAAATTCTCCAAGTCGTTCAGTGAACAAGCCAAGGCTTGAGATTCGAGGACAAATCTAATTAGTGGGGAAGAATTGTAACATCCGTGTTCCTTAACCATCCTCTCGAGTTGTATTGTATTTGATGTTTGTAGTAATGGACCCTCGGGAATTGTTGTACTTGACGAGAAATTATTAATATGTGGATGTTTATCGAATTTGTCGAGAATGATTAACACATGATGTGGTATTTCATATATTAGGGATGTCGAGTACATGATGTGGTATTTCATGTATCGACGGGTTTGACACATGATGTGGTGTTCCATATGTTGCGGAGTTGAGAGCGAAGTATTATTCCGTCTTGGTTCGGTGATTTATGGGTCTACGTCATTATCTGCGTGGTTGGTTGATAATGGGATTATGTGGTATTTAATCCTGGTCTCATTGGGGTTATGTGATATTTAATAATGAGGGTTCATTAGAGTTATGTGGTATTTAGCTCTGATGTTGGTTAGGGTTATGTGGTATTTAATCCTCGGGGTTTTCGATTAGGATCATGTGGTATTTGATCTAATAGAGCATGACCGAGGTGGGTCTTGTGGTATTGGATCTCACGGGGACTTGGTATATTAGAGTCTGTGTTATTGGATTAATGTCTTGGAGTCGTTTGACGGACTTCGTTGAATCAGGGGATAATTGGATTTCGGCCGTTGGGTGACCACGTAGGGATCTTATGATGTCAGACCGGGGATGTTATTGAACCAAGTATAGAATAATATCGAGCTTGAGGATGAAAGGCGGTAGGCGGGTTGATTCGATCAAATGATTGATCGTTGAGATGTAATCGATTGGTTCGGTTTGAGGCGTTAGGCGAAAGGGTTTTGGCCAGGCGTGAAAGAAATATTTTGGGACAGAGAGATGTCTCAATTATTTCCGGGAAATATTTGGAGTTACTAAACCGGGCGGGAGAAGTCAATTGAAAGAATTAATCGTTGCAGTTTAGTAATTCCCGGGTTGGTTCGGTTTAATTCTTAATTAAACCAATAGATACATACACCTATATATGTGTATAAGAAATATCTCCTTCTCCCTTCTAAAACCTTCTACAACTTCTCTTGGGTTAAAAGAGAGAGGAGAGTGTTCGTGAGAGAGGATGAAGAGAGAAAAGGAGAGAAAGAAAAAAAAAAAGAGGAGAAAGGAAGAAGAGAAGAAGAAGGAGAAGGAAGAGATAGAGAAGAAGCTTAAGAAAGCTCTGTTTTTGCTGTCAGTTGTGGGAATCGTTCGGGGCATCAATTGATCACGGTTTGAGCTGAAACTTGTAATCTACCAAATTTCGTTGAGAAATGTTGAGTAATTTAGGAGATATGATGTTTCTCCCAAAATCGCTCAAAACAGAACAGTTTCGTCGGGGTTGAGTAGAGTGAGTGTTTGGACACTCAAATCTTGTTCGTTTGAGCTGAAATTTGGTAGATAGGTTTTTGGAAGTATGATGTTGATGATCACCGAAGGAATTTCAGAAATATTTCCTAGGGAATAATTTATGAGCATCTAAAGTTGACCCTGTTTTTGAGAAGAGAAGTCCGAATTGGGGGTTTGAGTAATCCGAGTTTGATTACTTGTTATCACCCTTTGAGAAGTGTTTTGGTGACCTTTTGTTAGGTAATTTGGTGATATATTGGTGTTGAGTTGAGTAAGAGCCAAGAAGAAGTAAGCTTAAAGCTTGGAAACCGTCAAAGTATTCTTGTACAAACCGTTGAGCAAAGGTGAGTGCGTAACCGTCGGCTTAGCAGTGTGATCTTTGAGTTTTCGTGATTGATATGTGTTTAGGGACTAGTCCATATGGGTGTGACTTATGGCTTAGCCATAATGTGTGATGATTGTGTGTGATTGAGCTCTTCCATGGTATGTATTGGCTTGTTCTTTAAGCATATGTTGATTGCGTTAAATTCATTGATCATATATGTGTATAGCCGTGGGGACGGGATGACCGCCTCACTAAGCATTATCAATGCTTACGCACCTCTTTTGGTGCAGGTAAAGAGAAGTCATAAGTCTTGGAGCTCGTGGAACCGAGGGCCAGAGAAGAGGGATGATCTAGGTGTTTGACGGGTTTCGTTCTTGTGTATCTTATGTTCATATACTTTTGTGCTTAGGTTTGAATGTTTGGGACTTGCTATTGTGCTCAAGTTGTTGGTGTATTAATTCGTTTTGAGAAAAGTTTTTTTTAATTCCGCATTTTATTATTTTCACGGATCTTCGTCTTTGCGTTTTCAGGGTGGGTCTTTTCAGTTTTGCATTAGGATTGCATGCATATTGCATTTTGAAGTTGTATCAGGTACATTCAAGGAATATTGGAGATGTTGACGTCAAATTGAGAGAAGGAAACAAGGGAGAACCAGACTCGACCAACAAACTCGAGTGGAGCACAAAGCAGCGACCTTGGAGCCAGACTCGAGTCGGAGCTCGAGTAGGAAGTCGAGACACACCAAAGGTGAAGACTTGGAGACACCACTCGACCGAACCAATCGAGTGCCACCTCGAGTCAGCCACAAAAACGCCACCTTGAGGACAGACTCGACCCAACCCACTCGAGTGCTACCGCGAGTCTGAACAAAAATGCAATCTTGGGAGCCAACTCGACCGCGACACTCGAGTGCTGACTCGAGCCTACAATAAAGGTGCCGTCTTGAAGACTTTCACCGGACTCGACCGAGCTACTCGACCACAGGCTCGAGTCCGCCTCCGAACTTAGCTATTTTGTCTTTTTGAACTAGGGTTTTGTCCTATCCTATAAATACCTTCTATTACCCACTGTGCAAAAGGGGGGGCTGTTGGGTTTGTTTCTTTTTTCCTAGACTTGTTCTTGATTTGTTTAGTATTTTGAGTTTAATCTTCAGTAGTCTTTCTATTTCCATCTTGATCTTTCCATTCATGCAAGTTTTAATGATTTATGGGTTTGTGTTCTTGATGTTCTTCATGAGTTCTGAGTAGTCTTTAGGGTTCTTAAGGATGGGATAGATTAAGTGTGGAATCTTAGTCTCTTAGGTGGTTTTAGTTTAGATTACTTGATTTCCCTTCTGGATTAGTGTTATTAATGCTAGTTCCTCTCTGATCAATTGGAAGTAGAACTTAGGCATTTCCACGCCCACCAAGTGTTTGATGAAATGCCTGAACCAACTAATTCCAGAGATTTACATTCCTAGCCTAAGAGATTAGTTGTCTAGGGTGTTTATTGGCTTTAATAGACTGAATCTTAATGCCTGCTAGGTTAGATTTTGCTAAAGAGATTTAGGTCTAGAACTAGCTTAGCTTGAGGTTATTTGTCATGAGAATGGATTTAACTGTTGATGAGTTTATTGTTTAGGGATTAGCTCTACTTGAGTATGTTAAACACCTAGGTAGATTAAGAGGAAACACTAATCAATAACCCCATCCTTAGGAGCTTCTGTTTAGTTGATTGAATTCTGTTTACATTGCTTTCTTCTGTTAGTAACTGCTAGTTCTGTTATCTCCTGTTATTAGTTTTTGTAATGCTTTTAATTATTGTTCTGTGAGATTGTTAATCTCATGATCTACTGCTTGGCTTGACTTAATTTGGTTTGATTGCATCCTTCCTGGTTAATAGTTCACCCATTTGGATTGACACCTTTCTGTGCCACAATGACAGTGCATTAGGGAATTGACCCATTATCAATTTGAGCCATATCAAATTGATTATTTCAATTTGGCACCGTTGCCGTTTGGGTGTTGTTTGTTACAATTAGGATTTCAAATTGTTTCAGATCAAGTTCTTTTACGTCTATTTGGTACCTACCTTGTGTTTTCTTCATTGTCTTTGCATTTCAGGTACCCTTGTTCTGACTCGACCAGCTAACTCGACCGACCCACTCGAGTCAGTCCATCGAGTCTGCCTTCACCTGTATGCAAACGAGATCCAAAGGAAACCAGGAACCTCCTGCGCTACCTCGACAACATTAATCAGCTACTAAGACAGTTGAGAGAGCAGAGAGATCAACACATCAGAGTAGATCACCAAGATAAAGTGGGAATGGAAGAAAACCCACACGCACAAAATAAACAAGGACCTCCGAGGAGGAGGCCGATTAGGGCAGGAGATGCTCCTAATGCTCACTCTTAGAGGTAAGGGATTGTACCTCCTACAATCCAGAACAACAACTTTGAGATCAATAGCGGTTTGATAGCTATGGTCCAAGGCAACAAATTCCATGGGTTGCCTGTGGAGGATCCTCTTGATCACTTGGACGAGTTTGATAGGCTCTGCAGCCTAACCAAGATCAATGCAGTCAGTGAAGACGGTTTTAAACTCCGCCTTTTCCCCTTTTCTCTTGGTGACAAAGCCCATCTGTGGGAGAAGAATCTACCCCATGGCTCTATCACTTCATGGGATGACTGCAAGAAATCTTTTCTTGCCAAGTTCTTCTCAAATGCTCGAACAGCTCGCCTCCGGAATGAGATATCTGGATTTGCCCAGATGATGGGGAGACCTTCTGCGAATCATGGGAACGATTCAAAGGCTACACTACTCAATGTCCTCACCATGGTTTCACCAATGAGTCCCTACTCAGCACCCTTTAGAGAGGAGTTCTCCCAAAGGTCAGAATGCTTCTTGATACAGCAAGCAATGGTAACTTCCTCTACAAAGATGTCGATGAAGGCTGGGAACTTGTGGAGAACCTTGCTCAGTCCGATGGAAACTACACTGCAGAATATGATCGAACTGTGAGAGGAAGTGTTGATTCTGATGAGAAGACTTGGAAGGAAATCAAATCTTTGAATGCCAAGTTAGATCAACTCCTTCTCACCCAACAGAAGCACGTTCACTTTGTAAGTGAAGACACCATCTTTCAGATTCAAGACGGGGAGGGTACTGGTATGGAAGATGTCAGCTATGTTCAGAATCAGGGGGGGTACAACAAAGGCTTCATCAACTATAAGAACAACCCCAACTTATCATATCGGAGCACCAACGTTGCCAACCCACAGGATCAAGTCTACCCGCCTCAACAACAACCGACTCAAAACAAGCCATTTGTTCCATATAATCAACATCAGAGTTTTGCCCCTAAGCAGCAGTACCAAGCCAACTATCCGCAACAGGGAGTCACTGGTCCACCGCCTGGTTTTACACCTCACCAAGCTCAGCCTTCTAACGCTCCGGATCACCAGATGACAAACATGCTGCAACAAATTCTACAGGGTCAAGCAGCTGGTGTGATGGAATCAGCTAAGAAATTTGGTGAAGTCAAGACCCAGATGGATTACACCTACAATGATCTCAACAGCAAGATTGAGCCGCTGAACTCCAAAATTAAATACATGGAGGGCAAAACTGCATCCACTTCTTCCACAACGCCTATTGGACAGCTTCCAGGCAAAGCAATCTAAAACCCGAAAGACTTTTCTCACATCAATGCCATCACCTTAAGGAGTGGAAGAGAGTTACCTGCTCGAGACGGATCAATTCAAGTCACTGTGGACAGTGAAGACGAAGACGGGGAGGATGTGAATCGCAGAGAAGACCAGCCTGAGAAACCAGACTCGACCAACCATCTCGAGTCCCAGATCGAGTCAGTCAATCGAGTCTACCAGCTGCTGAAAAACCAGTTGCTTCAGAGGAAAAGAAAAAGCCCTTTGTGCCTCCTCCATACAAACCTAAACTTCTCTTCCCAGGAAGATTCAAGAAGGAGAAATTGGAGAAGTATAGAGTACTTTTTGATAAGCATATGAGAGAAATCGAAGTCAAGATGCCTCTGTTGGATGCCTTTGCACTTGTAACTCCATATCAGAAGTTCTTGAAAGATGCATTAAATGAGAGAATCAAGGAGATTCAGGGATGGTGGTCTTAACTGAAGAATGCAGTGTCATTATACATAAGAGGGTTATCAAGGAAAAGCTAAGCGACCCCGGTTCGTTCACTCTACCATGCTCTTTGGGTCCACTGACTTTTAAGAATTGCCTTTGTGATCTTGGAGCATCTATCAGCCTCATGCCACTCTCAGTAGCTACGAGGTTAGGGTTCAGTAACTACAAAGCTTGTAACATCTCTTTGATCCTAGCCGATAGGTCTGTTAGAACCCCTCATGGCATGGTAGAAGACCTACCTCTAAAGATTGGAACTGCTGAGATACCCACGGATTTCGTAGTATTGGAAATGGATGAAGAGCCAAGAGACCCTCTGATTCTAGGAAGACCTTTCTTGGCTACAGCTGGGGCAGTTATTGATGTTCAAAAAGGAAAGATTGATCTTAATATGGGAAAAGACTTCAAGATGACATTCGACATCAAAGACACAATGAGAAAGCCTGCAATAGACGGACAGATCTTTTGGATCGAGGAAATGGATCAACTCGCTGATGAACTTCTATAGGAGCTTAATGAAGAAGATCACCTTCAAACTGCTTTGATAAAGAGTGGCAAGGATAGGTACCTCCACGATGAGACTTTGGGTTATGAGATGATAAACTCACATAAGGTTGTAGAAGGGTCAGAAGTCTTTGAAGATCTGATTGGGGTTGAAGGAGAGGTTTTAGCTGCAAATGGTACAATACTAACAACAAACTCGAGCCCCAGGTTGAGTCTGGACATCCAGAGCACAAAATGCGCTAACTCGACCAGCTCACTCGACCAAACTACTCGAGTCAGTACATCACCCACATCACACTCGACTGACACACTCGACCCATCAATCCAGTCAGGCTTCCCTGCATCAGACGACTGGTCAGAACTCAGAGCACCAAAGGTGGACCTCAAACCACTTCCTGTAGGGCTAAGGTACGTTTTTCTAGGACCTAACTCCACATATCCAATCATAGTAAATGATAAACTTGATGATGATGAGTTGCATTTGCTATTGACTGAATTGAGGAAATTTAGAAGAGCCATTGGGTATTCTCTGGATGACATTAAAGGAATTTCACCTAGCTTATGTACTCATAAAATTCACCTTGAAAATGAATTATATGCTAGCATTGAACCTCAGAGAAGATTAAACCCAAATTTGAAAGAAGTGGTTAAGAAAGAAATCTTTAAGTTGCTAGAAGCTGGCATAATCTATCCTATATCTGATAGTACTTGGGTCTCTCCTAGCCTTGGGCATTCGGTTCTTCGGTTCGGTCTGGTTCGGTTCTTTTGGTTTTCGGTTCTTAAAAATTAGAACCATTTGGAACCGAACGGAAATTCGGTTCGGTTCGGTTCGGTACCTCTTCAGTTCCGTTCGATATGGTTACTTCAAATTGAAACCGAAAAGAACCGAAATAGTTCGGGTCCCTTTGGGTTCGGTTCCAAATGGTTACTTTGTAACCAAAAATAATCAAACTACCCGATGTAACAAAAAAATCAATGATAACCAAATAAACCGAAAATATGAAAGAAAATCCAAAACATGGTAAAAACACTTCAAACAAGTAACTCTTGTTGTTAATACACACTTGGCCATAACCGTAACCATAATCCATAATCCATAACCATACTCCATTGTCCATAACCATTGTCCATACTCCATACTCCACAACATAAACATCTAAAAGTAGAACTATAGACTAGAAAAACAAAGATAAAGAGATGGAGAATTGGAGACAAAGCAAAACCTCATGAAGATCTTCCAAACCAAGTTGTGAAGTGTCGACATCACTAGACATCACCAAGATTTCCAAATAGCTGAGTAACAAAAGTATCTTGAACCTGAAGTGTGACACATGTAAGAAAATTGTAATAACCTCATCAAAAGTGTATATACTCATCTCTGATGGACACACAAAATACAAACAAAAGAATGACAGCCAAGAGTTTTGAATTCAGCTTAAACAAATTGGAATTGATTAACCACAGTTCAACAAACTAAAGAAACAGAACACATTGATTTTAAAATTAAGCATCCAATACCTAAGCTGAGCTTCCAAATCCAAGAGTATGAAGTTGTTTTGCTTAGTTGTTTTGAAAAGAACTATTAAACTCTACAAATGACCAAAAAAAAACAGAAAGTGAAAGATTAAAACAGAAACTTAAAGCTTAAAATTGATAACTTAAAACATAAAACAAAAATTGGAACTTAAAGGGTATGATTTACCTTTTTCAAGTTGATCTTGTAGTACAATTTGTGAAAGGATTTCTTGAGTAGTGATTTCTGTTCCTTTTTCTTCTAAATGAATAGAACTTTTCATCCATTGTTGAGTACAAATCAGGACTTCAAGAGTATAATGATTAAGACAACTTCTGGAAGAATCTAGCACACGACCACTTGTACTAAAAGCTGATTCTGATGCAACAGAAGATACTTGCATAGCAAATACATCTTTAGCTATCTCAGAGAAAATAGGATACTTCAGAGCATTGAGCCTCCACCATGACAAGACATCAAATGATGTTCCAAGTATCATTGAGCCTTCAAGTAAAGCCCCAGCTCATTACTTGATTCTGGAAGTCCTTTCTCCTTAACCAACTTCTTGTAGACAAACTGTATTCTTTCATACCCAACAACATTATCATCGAAATTAACACTATCTACTCCAACATGATCTTCTCCACCACTTCGAGAGGATGTTCCTGTGGTCTGAGTTTGAGATAAACCACTACTCCATGTCCTTGATTTGCTAAAAACAGAATTGTATTCTTTAAAAAGACACTTCATAACTTGATTGACTGAATGATCAAGCTCATTGCACTCTCGACTACCCTTTCCATAAAGATCCTCAAAGCATAGAGTAGCAAAGCACATCTTATTTGTTGGGTTTAAAACACTAGCAACTATCAAAAGCGGGTTGATCTCTTTCAACCCTGCCCAGTACTTGTTAAACTTCTCTCTCATAGTTGAAGCCTTATCTCGCATGGCCTTATCAGGATCATGGGAAAGTGCTATGAGATTTCTCGCTATAGTGACAATCTCAGCATAACAATTGTAAGAATTAACAGATTCAGAAGCTGAAACCACCAACGTTGAATGGTAAAAGATCCTTAAAATTTTTACCAAATTATCAATTGATTCCCAATTATCCTTTGTTGGTGGTCCTAATCTTCTCGCCCCATCCACTCTTTCATCAAACCAATCGTTATAAACCTTGTCTTCTGCTTTCATCTTATCAAAAGCTAACCTGAAGTTCAGAGAACTCGTTAGCATTAGAAAAGTAGAATTCCAACGCGTTTTAACATCTAAAGGTAAACTATCTCTGCTCATCTTACTATTGTCAACCCGTAATTCAAAAGACTTCAGCCTTTCTGTGGATGATCTTACATAAGTGATTCCATTTCGAATGGCTGAAACACTTGAATCAACCTCTTTTAACCCATCCTTAATGACTAAGTTGATGATGTGAGCAGCACATCTCATGTGCAAATACTCACCACCTAAAACAAAAGCATCATTACCTACAGCTGTGAACTCTTCCTTAAACCTCCTAATTGCTAAAGTGTTGGCTGTAGCATTGTCTACTGTGATAGTGAAGACCTTTTTTATTCTCCAATCAGCTAGACACTCAATAAGAACTGAGGCTATGGTTTCCCTTTTATGATCTGAGACATTCTTAAACCCAATTACGAGCTTCCTTAGTCGCCAATTAGCATCAATCCAGTGTGCTGTAATTACCATGTAGCTCACACCAGTTGGTTGAGCTGTCCATATATCCGTCATAAGTGAAACCCTTTGCTTACCAATCAGATTCCTCATCTCTTCTTTCTTTTGTGCATACATTTGCACAATATCTCTAGTTACAGTTCTTCAAGATTATGGCTTGTAAAGCTTCACTCTACTGTAGAAATTTCTCCACGCCAAGCTCTCAATGAAAGACAGTGGAAGCTCACCCAATACAAGTAGCTCAGTAGACGCTTCCTTGAATAAAACTGCAGATATTCTTCCGTATTTAACACCACCATCACATTCACGATTTATTGGATTAGAACCTCCAGCCTGAAGATGTGTCTGATACTTCTTGCATATCTTCAGATGCTTCTTTAGGTTTGAGGTACCAGAAGTTCTATGACATGACATTTCTCTCCCACAGAAGTGACATTTGCATTTATTTGGGTTATCCTTCAACCTTGTGTAATTCTCCCAAACATCTGACCTTTCTTGGATTTGCTTCTTAGGTTTAGATTCTCCTTCACCTCCTGCTGGAGATTCTTTCCTTTTGTTTTGGTTTGTAGTGCCAGTCTCACTTTCACTGTTGTAGCCTTCTTGTATATTTTGTTCACTTTCACTCATGTTATCAATATCATCATCTTCAGGATATTTGGAAAAATCCATCTGCAAGATTCAAAAAAAAAAAAAAGAGAATTGCTAAACTAATGTACATATATTACATTAAATAAATGAGATTGCTACACCCTCGGAGATACCAAATCAACACAACACCAAAGAGGGGACACATGTATGGTTGTAATTCAACTTATTAAAACCTTATAAACATAAAACTCTCACGTCATGACAAAAAAACCAAAAAAAAGGGGAAAAGATGAATTTGATTAATTTACAGAAATACCCTCATCTCCTACCTCAAAGATGTACTAGTAATATAAATGTAACAAATCGATACAGAGCTTGGCTTATCTCTTATCTAAATCTCAATTTGTCTCTCTCTTTGTAGCTTTTGTATTATCCCCCTGTAAAGACCTAACAAATCCCCAAATGTAAATTGAGCTTACTAATTTATTTACCAAACAAAACACAAGTGACAAGACCAAACTCGGAGATACAAGCGGAAGCCCATATGATTTTGAAACTCAAAGATACAAGTCCACAGATATACAAACTCAAAATCGGGTTTACCGAATTTGGCGAGAACTTCAGAATCAATGAGACTCAAAGACCCAATGTTAAACGCACCAGACAAGAAATTAAATCGATACCTGAGAATGAAACTGATTTGTCGAAGCCAGTGAAGGAGGCGATGAACACGAAGGTAGGGTTTCATTTTCCAGTTTGCGATTTTAAGATATAAAGGGAGGAAGTCGAGAGTCGAGAGTCGAGACCAGAGAGAGAAGATGATGAGAGAAAGTCAAATCTTAGTAAGCAAAACTCGAATTATGAGGAATTGTGGTTATTGTGTTGTATTACATAATTTAGATTCATAAGATATAAGTTATACATAAGGTATAGTTTGTAGTTAGTACTTAGTACAATACTCCACATTAAATACATAATAGTCAAACTGGCTAAACCATATTGCAGAATTTCCTGGGCCAATACATGCCTACTTAAGCCCAACATGTTAGATCAAATAAGTTTCGGCTTGTTTTGGTTACTTTTCGGTTCTCGGTTATTAACCGAACCGAACCGAAAATGAATCGGTTCTCGAAATTAGAACCGAACGGTTACTTGGCAAGAACCAGAACCGAACCGAATCCCTTATTCGGTTTGGTTCGGTTCGTTTTTGGTTCCAGTTAATATGCCCAGGGTTAGTCTCTCCTGTGCATTGTGTTCCTAAGAAAGGGGGTATAACTGTTATAAGGAATGGTAAAGATGAGCTCATACCCATTAGGACTATCACTGGTCATAGAATGTGCTTAGACTACAGAAAGTTAAATGCTGCATCTAGGAAGGATCATTTTCCATTGCCATTCATTGATCAGATGTTAGAAAGACTTGCAAATCATCCTTATTACTGTTTTTTAGATGGATATAGTGGTTTCTTTCAAATCCCTATACATCCTAATGATCAAGAGAAGACTACTTTCACCTGTCCATATGGAACTTTTGCATATAGGAGAATGCCTTTTGGCCTTTGTAATGCACCTGCTACTTTTCAGAGGTGTATGACCTCTATCGTTTTGGATTTAATCGAGGAGACAGTGGAGGTATTCATGGATGACTTCTCCGCGTATGGCTCCTCTTTCTCCTCCTGTTTGTTAAATCTGTGCAGGGTGCTTACTAGGTGTGAAGAGACAAATCTGGTTCTGAATTGGGAGAAATGCCATTTTATGGTCAGAGAAGGGATTGTCTTGGGGGCACAAGATTTCTGAGAACGAGATAGAGGTAGACAAAGCCAAGGTTGATGTGATGATGCAGTTGCAACCACCTAAGTACGTCAAGGATATCAGGAGTTTCCTTGGACACGCTGGGTTCTACAGGCGGTTCATCAAAGACTTCTCAAAAATAGCCCGACCGCTCACTAGACTGCTGTGCAAGGAGCAAGAGTTCAACTTTGATTCTGAGTGCTTGAAGGCTTTCCAGCTGATTAAGGAAGCCTTGATCACAGCCCCAATAGTCCAAGCTCCAAATTGGGACTATTCGTTCAAAATCATGTATGATGCCTCAGATTATGCTGTAAGAGCTGTTTTAGGACAGAGGATAGAGAAGAAGCTGCATGTGATATATTATGCAAGCAGAACACAAGATGAAGCGCAAGGGAGGTATGCAACAACAGAGAAGGAGTTGCTCGCTGTTGTATTCGCTTTCGAGAAGTTCAGAAGCTATTTAGTGGGTTTCAAGGTGATAGTCTACACTGATCGTGCAGCACTTAGGCATATTTATGCAAAGAAGGAGACTAAGCCAAGACTGCTCAGATGGATCCTCTTACTTCAGGAGTTTGACATGGAGATTGTTGAGAAGAAGGACATAGAGAATGGGGTAGTTGGTCACTTGTCAAGGATGAGGATAGAAGATGCGTTGCCAATTGATGACTCTCTGGCTGAAGAACAGCTCATGGTAGTCAAAACTGCCATAAAAGGCTATCATGATGCTGTTAAGATCAATGAAGCCAAGGTGCTAGAAGAAGAGAAACTGCCTTGGTATACAGATTTTCCCAATTACTTTGTAAGCGGCAAAATCCCTGAGAGTTTAGATGCTTACATGAGAAAGAAGTTTCTCAGAGATGAGAACTATTATTTCTGGGATGAGCCATATTTATACAAGAGAGGTTCAAATGGTCTTTTTAGAAGATGCATAGCTGAAGAAGAAGCACGGGGAGTTTTGGAGCATTGTCATGGTTCAGCTTATGGAGGTCACTTTGCTACCTTCAAGACTGTCCAGAAGATACTCCAAGCAGGTTTATGGTGGCCATCGATGTTTAAGGATGCTCAAGCTTTCATTACCAAGTGTGATCCTTGCCAGCGAATGGGGAACATCAGTAGAAGAAACAAGATGCCTCAAAATCCGATTCTGGAAGTTGAAGTGTTTGATGTGTGGGGCATTGACTTCATGGGGCCTTTCAACCCACCGTCTTATGGGAATAGCTACATCTTGGTGGCTGTTGACTATGTCTCAAAATGGGTTGAAGCTATTTTCTGCCCTACTAATGATGCAAAGATTGTTTTGAGGATGTTTAAGAGTATCATTTTCCCCAGATTTGTTTAAGAGTTCCAAGGGTAGTGATCAGCGATGGAGGTTCACACTTCATCAACAAACTTTTCGAGAATATGATGAAGAAACATGGGGTAAGCACAAGGTAGCCACACCCTACCATCCTCAGACCAGTGGGCAAGTAGAAGTGTCCAATAAGCAAATCAAGGCTATTTTGGCAAGGGTAGTGGGAGTTTCAAGGAAAGATTGGTCTTCTAAGCTTGATGAGACTCTTTGGGCATATCGAACTGCTTTCAAAACGCCGATTGGGAGAACACCGTTCCAGTTGAGATCGAGTACAAGGCACTCTGGACAACAAAACTTCTGAACCTAGACATTAAGACTGCTCAGGAGAAGCGAGCAATGGATTTACATGAATTAGAGGAGATCAGACTGGAAGCTTATGAGAGATCTAAGGTGTACAAGGAAAGAACTAAAGCTTTCCATGACAAGAAGATTCTGCACAAAGAGTTCAAGATCGGTGATCCGGTGCTTCTGTTCAACTCTAGGCTCAATGGAGCGATTACTCTAATCGGAAAAGAGGGATCCGAGTTCACAGTGAACGGGCAAAGGCTCAAACCGTACATGGCTGATTGCATCATCTCAGAGGGAACCTCAGTTCCTCTTGATTAACCCCTCCAGGCTTGAGAAAAAGGGAAGTCAAGCTTAGAGACTTTAAACAAGCTCACTTGGGAGGAAGTCCCACGTCTATCTTTGTACATAATGCTTTAGATTTCTGGTGTTGAATGTGTTTTGTTTAGTGTTTTTGGTTTTCAGGAATTAGAGGAGAGAGTTTGAGAGCTAATGATGAAGAAAAATAGGAAATCCGACAAAAAGTGACAGACTCGATCAGAGCACTCGATCAACAGGTCGAGTCTGCAGGCGCTAAGTTCAAATTTGAATTCCAACCAGCCGACAGACTCGATGGCCCACTCGAGTCCACCGGTCGAGTCAAGGCGCCTAATTTCAAAATTTAAATTCCGACAATGGACGCTCCACCTCTTGCCCTATAGCCTCTCCACTCTCCTATTTAAGTGATTTCCAAGCTCAAACAAGTTCATTTCGCCCAACTCTTCAGATTTTGAAAAAATGATCAATCAATTCCTCTTCACCAAGCCCTGAAGACCTCAGGCAGCAGAACCAGGTTGTCGTCCGTCTGCTAAGGCCGTGCTAAGGCAGATTCAGAGGCTGAGAGGATCCGTCTCTCCACAACGTCAACCGATGGAGGCTGATGAAGACAGACTCGAGCGCCCCGCTCGAGTCAGTGGATCGAGTCAAGGAGATGAAGCTGCGGCAAGAGAATTCTTGCATGCCAAAAGTGATATTGCTCGAGGAAAACGACCGGTGGAGCCAAGCAAGCTGAATGCTGGCAGCGAAAGTGAGAAAGAAGAGATCAAAGAGGCAAAGAAATAACCGAGGAAGTCTAAGCAGGAACTCTGCAAGGACGAATACCTCACCATCCTCCTTGCTAAAGGCTTTACGGGAACAAGCTATCTGCACCAGGAGACCTGTAAGAAGCTCGACATAACAAGGGATGTGGAGTACTTGTACGAGATGAGCGGCCTCAGTACATTCATGAAGTACCAACATGAAGCTTACCAAGAGGAGACGTGCCACTTTCTCTCTTCACTCGAAGTCCACTTCTACCAGGATGAGCCGGAATACGAATTTGATGGAGGCCCGAGCTTCATTATCTTCACGTGCAGGGGTCTGCTCTACTCTCTCACTATAAGGGAGTTGGACACCTTGTATGGCTTTACAAGTGGAACGGTAACGATGCAAGCCATTGATGGTGAGGAGCTTCAAGTGCTATGGTCTACCATTGGCGATGACAAACTCTATTCATTAGCCCGAACCAAGAGCTCCCAAATCCGAAGTCTAGTAGTAAGGTACCTTCAGAAATCTATTGCTAGTACTTTGTTCGTAAGGAAGATGCATCGGCAACATTCAGTTTTGAAGAGTATAACGCGCAAAGACAAAGCCCGGCTCTGAAGGAAGCTCATAGGCGTATTGGGTTGCTTCAGAAATGGAACAAGCTTCAGAGAAGAGCCATTGTTGCTTTGAAGGATACGGTTAAGGAGTTGAAGGAACTGATGAGAGATATACGGCATCAGTTCAACAAATTCCAGACCAAATTCAGCGGTTCTTCCTCGAAAAGGGTAGTCTTTCTAAAGAGAGTCTTGTTAAGAAGTGGATCACTTTGTGAAGAACCGAGGACTAGCGCAGCCATGGAACCACAGAGAGCATCATCGTTCGAGCCCCGGTAGCCTTTCAAACAATACACAAGGTAGAAGAAGAGGAGAAATGAAGGCTCGAGCCCCCGGTCGAGTCAGTCGTCCAGCCAGCACACCAGACTGCATACAATCGGCAGAGCATGGAGGAATCAATAACCTCCTTCTTCTCCAACCCCTGAGGTACCAACTCCATCTATCTTTGTACATATCATTTGTATTTTTCTTTATTTTTGTTGTTTCTTAAACCATCCTTCAGATTTTTATTACACAAGAGACAGTGTAATTTAAGTTTGGGGGAGGGCTAAAGATGTGTTTGACATGTTTATTATGTTCTTATTTTCTATTTGAGTCTGCATACATCTAAGGAATAGAAAAACCAAACAAATTTGAAAAATTTTCGAAAAGCAAAAACACAAAAAGAGAGTGTTCATGTATGATTGCATTTTAGGATGAGTCTGATTCTCTTCATATAGGACTTTTGCATAGATTAGGGATTAGGATGATTATAACCTTGTAAGCATGCTGATTAATAAGATAATCTCAATGCCCTCGCTTTCAGTTTCTAATGCATTGTGAATGAACTTGAAGTAAGACTCCATCTATACTTGAATGCACAACTGTATTCTTGTCTCAATTGAAGATGATGTGATTTGACACCATTCTATCTAATTGAACGAATTTGACTTGTAATTATCTCGCTGCACTGCATTTGAACTCATGGATACCAGATACATACTTCTGGATTTTCTTTCACCTGTTTACCACTCTTGCTAACCCAAGTAGTTCTCATTCTTAACAGTTTCTACCCTTAACCTAGCCCTCTTTCAAGCCATGTTTACTTTACGAGCGTGTGAGGCCTATTTTGAATGAGCTTGGCAGAAAGTGTTAGGTTTGAGCCGATGCAAGATAGAGTCTCATGTAGTTGGTTTGCAATTTTCAATCAGATAGACTAGGTGGGAGCTTGACTATTGGGTATAGGGTTTGGTCAAGCAGAAAAAAATCTCGAGAAAGATGAAAGAAAAGAAAAGTTAAAAGTTTTAGGAGAGAAAAGATGAAAGTAAATTAATCTAGAAAGGCTGTGCTAAGAAGAGAAAAGGAAAAGGCAAAAGCCTAATGTCTTAAGAAAGAAAGCCTAAGCTAAAAGTGAAAAATCTCTAATCCGCTAGAAGTCTTAAGAGCCTCTCCTTAGAATAAGAACAATAAGAAGAGAATGAGTTTGATCCAAGAAAAAGTTTAAGGCAGAAAAATAATTGCAAGTGTCAAGGGTAGAAATAGGATATGTTTTTCTGGGTTTAGAACTATGAGGGTTAAGATCACTTGTGTATATCATTGGATAGATGAGAATCGATCCTTGTATGCATAGGTTGTTTCTTACCTTTAGCTTTATGTGTGTCTCTTAACATTACCCTTAGCCAAATGAGTTCATTGAATGTGCATAGCTTGATTCATGGTTTCTGCTTAATTGAATGTTAAAGGGAATGGTGAATTTGAATACATGTTTAGATTGAGACCAATCGAAATTGTGATGTGAAGAGTATGGCTAAAGATTTTAAGTAGAGTTCATGCATCTTGCATTCTAGAACTAGCAACTTGGACATCGATATCATCTATTATATCAGCATGTTTTGGTTCTGAATCCCCATTTTCAAACCTCCTCTCCTTCTTATACTTATCTGTTTCTTGAGGCGAAAGACTATGTTTGGAGTTGAATGCTGCATTTTTACCTTTAAGCATACATTTATCATCCATTTAGCTTTGTCTCATAGCATATTCCTACCATTTCATGACATTTGTTTCCAGTTTTGCATTCTAGAGTGTTTGCAAGATTGCATGTATATTGCATTTTGGAGTTGATGAGGTACATTCAGGAATATTGAGATGTTGAGGTCAAATGGAGAGTAAGGAAACAGAACCACTCGACCAACGACTGAGTGGAGCACAAAGCGACCTGGGAGCTAGACTCGAGTCCGAGCTCGAGTAGAAGTCGAGACACACCAAAGGTGAAGACTTGAGACACCACTTGACCGAACCAATCGAGTGCCACCTCGAGTTAGCTACAAAAACGCCACCATGAGGACTGACTCGACCCAACCCACTCGAGTGCTACCGCAAGTCCGAACAAAAATGCAATCTTGGGAGCCAACTCGACCGCGACACTCGAGTGCTGACTCGAGTCTGCAACAAAGGTGCCGCTCTTGAAGATTTTCACCGGATCGATCGAGCTACTCGATACTGTGCTCGAGTCCACCTCCGAACTAGCTTATTTTGTCTTTTGAACTAGGTTTTGTCTTTATCTTATAAATACTTCTATTACCCACCGTGCGTGGGGGGCTCGGTTTTTCTCTTTTTTCCTAGACTTGTTCTTGATTTGTAATCAGATCTCTTTAATTTTGTTTAGTATTTTGAGTTTAATCTTCAGTAGTCTTTCTATTTTCATCTTGATCTTTCCATTCATGCAAGTTTTAATAATTTATGGGTTTGTGTTCTTGATGTTCTTCATGAGTTCCTGAGTAGTTTTGGATCTGTTAAAGATGGATGATTAAGTGAGGAATCTTACTCCTAGGTGGTTTTAGTTTAGATTTTGATTTCCTTCTGGATTAGTTATTAATGCTACATGTCTGATCAATTGAATAGAACTTGCATTTCCACGCCCACCAAGTTTTTGATGAAATGCCCGAACAACTAATTCCGAGATTTACATTCCTAGCCAAGAGATTAGTTGTCAGTGTTTATTGCTTTATAGACTGAATCTTAATGCCTGCTAGGTTAGATTTTTAAAGAGATTTAGGTCTGGAACTTTAGCTTGAGGTTTTTTGTCATGAGAATGGATCTAACTATTGATGAGTGTATTGTCAGTGGGATTAGCTTGAGTATGTCAAACACCAGGTAGATTAAGAGAAAGATTAGCTCCTTGAGTATGTTAAACACCTAGGTAGATTAAGAGGAACACTAATCAATAACCCTATCCTGGGAGCTTTTGTTTAGGATTGAATTTGCTTACATTGCTTCAGTCTTTCTGTTAGAATCGCTAGTTCAGTTATCTCCTATTATTAGTTTCTGTAATGTTTTTAATTATTGTTCTGTTAGATTGTTAATCTCTCATGATCTACGCTGCTTGACTTAATTTGGTGATTGCATCCTTCCTGGTTAATAGCTCACGATATAGGTAACTAGACCAAGTTTTCGCCGTAGAAGAAGGTGTCAATCCATGTGAAGATATTAACCAAAAAGGATGCGATCAAGCAATTCAAGTCAAGCCAGCAACAATGTAGATTGGGTCTAGCAACCAAACAAAAACTGAGAATGACACCAAAACAGATACCGTGACATATACTAACAAGAACTAGGTAAACCAAGCAACAGAAATAGCATATGGGGGTAAAGAGCAATAGATAGACTAGAGCAAATTCAACAAGGCAAGAGAAGTTCCTAAGGATGGGGGTAATCGACTCAGTGTGTCCTCTTAGCCTATTCAAGTGGTTTATAAACTCAATCAAGCTATTCCTCAGACATTATACATCAAACCAGTTAAGTCCAATCCGTAAGTAACCTCAAACTAGACTAGTTCCCACTCCAACTCTCAAGAAATCTACCCTAGCAGGCAATACGAATCAGTTCAATATGTCGATAAACACCCTAGACAACAATCCCTTAGGCTAGGTATGCAATCTCTAACATCAGTTCATTCAAGCATTTTATCAAACACCTTCGGGTGGAAAAACACCTAAGTTCTAATTCCACCGATGTTAAACAGCATCAAGGTGGTGGCTTAAACCACTGAAAGATCGATTCTATACCTATCTATCCCATCCTCAATAACCCACGACTACTCAAAACTCATGAACACAAACCCAAAAATCATAAAAACTTGCATAGATGATGAAATAGATGAGATAATGATGTAAGCAGGAAACGAACTCAAAATAACAAGAAATCAAATTACAAGTTCGAAACTAAGAACAGAGAAGAACACAAGGAAAAACTCGAAATATTGAGATAAAACGAGTACCCTTATTCTTAACCCAACATTAGGTATTTATACTAAGTCTTAAAAGCCCTAAACGTCATGCAAAATACTAAAAATGTGAGGATAAGGTCCACTGGCTAAGTCTGTCGAGTTAGCTCAAAATGCACGAAATCAAGACTGATTTTTTCTCGAGGTACTTGAGTACCCACCGACATAGGGGTCGAGCTGGCCTGAAACTTCAAGACGCCACCTTTGTCTCTGCTGATCATACAGCCTCGAGCATGGGTACTCGAGCTGAGCTCGCTACATCTCCTGCCTCACTCGATCACGCCTGCATTGGGCATCTCGCACTGACTCGATCAGCATGTCCCACAGCCTCGCTCTCGCACGGACTCGATCACAACTGCTCTGTATGGACTCGATCACAACTGCTCTGTATGGACTCGAGCAGCATGTCCCACATCTTCCTGGTCTAACTTCTCGAAAATCACCGAAAGTACCAGAATAGCAAATACGCAGGATGACGCGACCTAATAAAAACACTCTAAGTATGCAAAACTCAGAAATAACAAGAACGTGAATAACACGTCAAAACGCATGATTTATGCAAGCTAAAACGATGCAAAATGCAAACATATCAACTCCCCAAACTTTGTCTTTTGCCCTCAAACAAAGGAATGACAATGGAGAAGAGGGTTGAAAGTGGGGACTCAGAACCAAAACTCATAGATAACTGACCACGACCTCAATGTCCAAGTTACTAATTCTAATGTAAAGTTTATGAGCTCTACTTAAAAACGTTAGTCATATTCTTCGCAGCACAAGTTAATCAAACCTCAACCTAGTCATGCATTCATTTCTATCATTCCCCTTAACATTCATTAGAACAGAAACCATGAACTGCTAAGCATTCAATGAACTCATTTGGCTATGGTGTCAAGAGACAAAAATGGTCCCTTCAAGATGGTATTGACGTTTCAGAACAAAGGTCTCTCAATGAAACGGAATGGATTTTAGTAGAATTAAGGTAAGAACCAACCTATGCATACAAGAATGACTCCCATCTACCCAGTCTACACAAGCGGTCTTATCCCTTAGTCTAAAACCTGATACCATCCTAATTCTACCCTTCACCCTTAGGGCTTCCTTTTTTTTTTTTCTTTGATATCCTGGATCAGTTTCATCTTTTCCTTTTGTTTTGGTGCTAGGAGGGGTTATATACATCTAGCTTAGATTGGGGTTCTTTTCTTAACTTGTATGCTGTGTTTTTTTCAGACTTTGAGCTTTCTGCCTTTTCTTTTCTTTTGCTACGCATACTCCCCAATCCTTTGCTAGATACTCAAACATTCAGATCATTTCCTCCTAAGAACTCTTACCCTTTTCTTTTCTTTTTCCAAGTTTTTTCTCATTCTTTCTATCCACGTAACTAAAACTCAATACAACATCAAGATCCCACCTAATCCTATATGATTTGAAAATTGCAAACCAGAACTTACATGAGATTCTATCCTTGTCGGCTCAAACCTAACACTTTCTACCAAGCTCATTCGGAAATAGGCCTCACACACTCACTAAAGTAATAGCGTGGCTTGAAAGGAGGCTAGGGKAAAGGCATGGTAAAACTGATCTAACAATGAGAATCAGCTACTTGATCGGGCAAAAGAGGCATAGATGAAAGGGAATCCAAGTATGTATACAGTATCCATGAGTTCAAATTCTATGCCTAGACATGATAATTATAAGTCAAATTCAGGTTTAAATAGATGGGAAATGACAGAAAATCGCAGCATGCTTCAGCTAAGACTCGATCTAGTTGTGCATTCGAACATGGTTCGGTCTTACTTCAAGCTCAACATCAAGGCATCGAACAACTAGAAACGAGGGCATTGAAGTCATGCAGTTGAATCAGCAAGTTTACAAGGTTTTAAATCATCATCATCCCCTATGCATATGCAACAGCCTGCTCATGACTCGATCCTAAAATGTAAATGAAATGAACACTCTGTTTTTGTGAAATCATTTTCGAAAATTTTTAAAAAATGTTTTTTGTTTTGTTTTTCTATGCCATATGCATGCGCACTCAAGAATGCACAAAATCAAAATAAGAACAGAGAAAACATCAATACATCTTAACCCTTCCCCAAACTTAAATTACACAGTCCTGTAAAAACATTTGGAAAGAAAGGCTAAAAGGTAACGTAAAAACAATAAAAACGATGCATCTAATATATACGTAAAGTCAAGACGTGGCACCTTGGTGATTATGGTGAGTATGTCGACTGACCTGGTAGTGTCGAGCTGGGTGGAGCCGATGCTCCAAGTGTCTGTCTCGACGCCCTTGCCGGTGGAGCGATGCTCCTCCGCTTGGCGCCTCTCCTCGCGTGTGAAACTGCCCTGCCTTGGTTCGAAGGAGGAGGCTGTGGTGGTTCCATCTCGGTGCATGATGTCTTGTTCCTCGCAAACGACGCCCCCCGTCAGAATTCTCCTAGGTACGATGGTTTTCTGGGTGTAGATTTGAACTTTAGCGGAAGTCCTTGAGCTGGTCCTTCACGCCCTTCACTTGGTCTTTCAGTCCTTCACGGTACCCTTGAGTGCGGCGACGGTCTTCCCTTGAAACTTGTTCCAATTCCTCGGCTGGACTAGGAGTACTTAAATCATGCCCGCATTCCTGTCTCTGATCTCCTCGTCTTGATTGTGAGCCTATCAGAGAGGATGGAAATCAATGTTTCAAGCCCCATGCGCCTTGCAGTTCGGTGCAAGTGCAGCTTGGCTTCCCCAACGTCGGATGCATGAACTGATAGATGTACTGCCTGAGGCGTTGTATGGTCCAGAACCTGCACCTCCTCAAGAAGTCGATATCATCCATTTGGGTGGATAGGGTACGATCGTAGCTCTACATCACAAGCAAAAGTTCGGTGATGATACCCCAATACAGGTCACCTGTGCCATCCATCTTCATCTTGCCCATCTTTATCGCCCTCAGCCCTTGTAGTTTAGAATTGCTCCATCAGAACAAGGGAGGTTAGATCGCTCTATCGCCCGCATCTTCGCCCATCTCGTGCTCCCAGAAGTGGCAGTAGGCATAAGTCCAGATCCTTAGTTCACCTTCATTCACCGTCCCTGTCATCTTCCTCGAAACATAGAGCTTGCTATTATCTTGGTAGGTACCTCAGACAGGGCTTCGATGCTTCGAGCTCTTGCTTCTAGAGGAGAGAAAGGTTGCTGTCTCCTATTAATATATTGTTGGAGCTCCTCATGATCAAAATCTTGAATCGTCATTCCAAAACCATATAAGGTAGATTTGCGCGATGGTAAGGGCATAAAGCATCGCCCTCTGCACGCCGGGTGATGAAGCCAGGACCGTCATCGGGTTTCAACATCAGGCTCCTCATCGTAGAAATGAACCCGAGGGACGAGGAAGTGGCACGCCTCTCTTCCTCAGAGGCTTCCAGCGGTTTGTTCATGAATTGTCTTATACCTCCCGCCTCAAAAAGATACTCCATATCTCTAGCAATCCCGAGTGCTTGCATTGTTTCTTTGTGGGCCTCTTCCTTCAAAACTACGCTCAAGGAGGGTCTCAGTACTTGCTGCAGTAGGGTTTGGTGTTCTTTCTTTCTGGTCGCTTAATCAACTTAGGCTCGTTTTCCTTGTTTCTTCACCACCTTGATACATACGGCTTGATTGGTGCTTTTCCTTCGCTTTTGACCGAGTGAGCTTCTTGTCTGATACCGTAGTAAGCTTGTCCCGACCTCCAAATTTGAGCATGGGTGCTCATCCGTCGAGGCCTTTATCAATCGAGGCTCGCTCTCTGTTTCTTCACCACCTGATGCATACTCTGCTCCATTTGTCCTTTCCTCACGCTGGACACAGGTGGCTCTGCCTCGCCTCTTCAGCTCGAGTATGGGTGCTCAAGCGAGACTTCCGACCCTTCTGGCTTGATCCTCGGGCTCGAGCATATTGGGTCGAGTCCGSCGTGACTTCGTACTCCATGGGTACTGCAACTTGCTCTTGTTCTACGGCTTGTTCTTGTTCTTCGGTTGGGGAATGCTCTCTCTCCACATCTGGAAGTCAAGGCGAGTGCTTCAGCTGACCACGACTTGGCTTCAGGGTCCATACCTGAGACTCGATCAAGGACAAGGAAAGAACTCAAAATCGTGAGGATTAGCCTCAAGAGCAGCAAGAAAAATTTAGAGAGAATTCTGGGAATGAAAKAGAGAGAAGTGAGAGTGTTTGAGGTGTGAGTAAAGTATGGAGTTGAGTTCGGTATTTATAGCCGAGTGGGGGAGCGCGTTGAATTAGTGTGGGCTCGAGTCGTCACTTCTCTGACACCTTTTTGACCGAGTGGACGCTTCTTTGGCACCTTCTGAATCGAGTTTGGCTTGTATAGACAAGTGGGAGGGGACAAAGGACAAGGAGCGTGCGGGTCAGTGTGGGGCGAGTGGGCTCGAAGCACCGCGATGCCTCCACTGTGAGCACTGACTCGACCATGACACCTCTGACTCGGGTCCACATGTCAAAATTTTGAATTTTGAAAATTCCCTCCTAAGGTTTATGATCCRCCTCTCATGCTTTCCTGAAATCACACAATCAAGACAAAATCAAAATAGCTTAGCATACTTATTTGACGCTTAAAAACTAAGGCAAAAAATACAGCATAGATATACGGGACTTCCTCCCAAGTGAGCTTGTTTAAAGTCTCTAAGTCTTGACTTCCTGTTTTGTTCAGCGGTGGAAGGCTCATCCAGAGGAATCGGTTCCTTCGAATGATGGTATCAGCTAGATAGGGTTTGAGCCTCTATCCATTCACACTGGAATTCGCTTCCTCCCTTTCCAAATAAGGTGATCGCTCCAGGGTGAAACTTCCTTGACAGAAAATGGTCCGACCATCTGACTTGAGAAACAGCTTGAGTCGMGAATTGAAAAGGAGGACTTGATCACCAGCCTTGAACTCCTTGTGCAAGATTCTCTTGTCATGGAAGGCTTTGGTTCTTTCTTTGTAGATCTTAGAACTCTCATAGCATCAGCCTGATCTCTTCTAGCTCATGCAGTCCAATACTCTCTTTTCCGGCAGACTTGATATCCAATTAGAAGTTTCGCTTGCCCATAACGCCTTATACTCAACTTCAACAGTAGGTGACAAGCCTTGCCGAAAGGAGCTGGAATGGCGTCGCCCATAGAGTCTTGAATGCTGCCCCACGCCTGAGGGTTTCATCCAGCTTAGCAGACCAATCTCTCTTCTTGAAACGCCCACTACTTCAGCCAGATGGCCTGATCTTGTTGGACACCTCTACTTGACACGGTCTGGGGTGATATGGTGCAGCCACCTGTGCTTTACCCCATGCTTCTTTAAGATTCTCAAAGAGCTTGTTGATGAAGTGAGACCCCATCACTGATAACAACTTCTTGGCACACCAAATCTGGGAAAAATGATGCTCTTGAACATCTTCAAACTACCTTTGCATCATCAATGGCAAGCTATGGCTTCAACCCACTTCGAGACATAATCAACAGCTACCAAGATGTAGCGTTCCCTAAGATGGTGGGTTGAAAGGACCCATAAAATCAATCCCCCAAACGCCAAACACCTCCACTTCCAAAATTGGGTTCTGTGGCATCTCATTCCTTCCGATGTTTCCCATTCTCGGCAAGGATCACACTTGTGATGAAGGTTGAGCATCTCTGAACATTGTAGGCCACCAGACTTGCATAGCATTCTCGAACAGTCTTGAACGTAGAAAGTGTCCTCCATAAGAAGACCCATGACAGCTGCTCAAGCACCCTCAACTGCCTTTGTGCTATGCACCTCCGAATGCACTATCTGCATTCCTCTCTTGTATAGAAAGGTTCGCCCTAGTAGTAGTGCTTGACATCTCTCGTAAAACTTTTTCTGTAGCGCCAAGATCATGTAACTCACCACATGCAAGGAAATTAGCTAGATCGAATACCAAGGTATGTCCTTCACTCCTATCACAAAAAGATCTAGGAGTCTCTCGTGCATGGTGTCATCAACAGGTGGTCATCTATCCTCATCCTTGACAAGTGATCAGCCACACCATTCTCTATTCCTTCTTATCAACAATTTCCATGTCAAACTCTCAAGAAGGAGTATCCATCCGAATTTGGCTTAGTATCCTTCTTAGCATAGATATGTCTTAGTGCTGCATGATCAGTATAGACTATCACCTTAGACCAACCAGATAGCTTCTAAATTTCAAAAGCGAAAACCACAGCCAACAACTTTCTCTGTCGTAGCGATCTTCCTTGAGCATCATCAAGTGCCTTGCTTGCATAGTAGATCACGTGTAGCTTTTTCTCAATCCTTTGGCCCAAGCAGCTACAAGATAGTCAGATGCATCACACATGATCTCAAATGGATGGTCCCAGTTTGGTGCTTGACAACGAAGCAGTGACAAGGCTTCCTTGATGAGCTGGAAAGCCTTCAAACAGTCTATATCAAGCAGAAMCTCTTGCTCCTTGCATAACAGCCTGCTGGTCCGCTATCCTTGAGAAGTCCTTGATGAACCTTCTGTAAAACCCAGCATGCCCCAAGAAGCTTCTGATATCCCTGACATTCTTGGGTGGTTGCAGCTGCATCATCACGTCCACCTTGGCCTTGTCTACCTCTATACCTTTCTCAGAAATTTTGTGCCCCAAGACGATCCCTTCCTTGACCATAAAGTGGCACTTTTCCCGTTCAGAACCAGATTCCTCTCTTCACACCTAGTGAGTACCGCAGGTTCAAAAGACAGGAGGAGAAAGAAGAGCCATACACGGAAAAGTCATCCATGAATACCTCAACAGTCTCCTCTATTAAATCCGAGAATATAGAAGTCATGCATCTCTGAAAAGTAGCAGGTGCATTACAAAGACCGAAARGCATTCTCCTATATGCAAATGTTCCATATGGACAAGTGAATGTAGTTTTCTCTTGATCATTAGGATGAATAGGAATTTGAAAGAAACCACTATATCCATCTAAGAAACAGTAATATGGATGATTAGCAAGTCTCTCTAGCATCTGATCAATGAATGGCAATGGAAAATGATCTTTCCTAGATGCAGCATTTAACTTCCTGTAATCGATACACATTCTATGATAGTTCTAGTGGGTATCAATTCATCCTTATCATTCCTAACCACAGTAATGCCTCCCTTCTTAGGTACACAATGCACAGGTGAAATCCAAGTACTATCAGATATGGGGTATATGATTCCTGCACCTAGCAACTTAAGAATTTCCTTTTTAACAACTTCTTTAAATTAGATTCAATCTCCTCTGGGGTTCAATACTAAGCATATGATTCATTTTCCGATGGATTCTATGAGTGCACAAGCTAGTGAAATTCTCTTTATATCATCAAGAGAGTATCCTATTGCCTTCCTATACTTCCTCAACTCAATCAACAAAATTCAACTCATCATCATTCAGCATGTCATTTACTATGATTGGGTAGAGTTTGGTCCAAGGAGCGTATCTTAGCCGAAGGAAGAGGTTTGAGGCCTTAGGTGCTCGTGAGTTCACCGTCGCTGCGAGAGCTGTCTTGGTGGCAGTTGGTCGAGCTGGATACTGAGTCTGGCGTCTGGATAGGTAGCTCGAGTCGCTGGTCGAGCTTGGTCCGACAGCATGAATTTCTGTGTTGCTATCAGCCTCCTCAAACCCGTCCTGACTCTTCCGAATCTTGTGAGCTAAAATCATCTCATACCCTGTCTCTTTCATGCAAATACTCCATCCTTCACTCTTGGTTAAGGCCGTCTGAAGGTGATCATCTTGATTAAGCTCCTCCAGTCTCATCGCAAGCTTGTCCATTACCTCAACATAAGACCCGTCTTCTATTTCCGGCTTTCTCATGTCCTCGACATCAAATGTCATCTGAGATCATTCCCAAGATTGAGATCGATCTTCCCTTTCGACATCAATGATCATGCTGTAGCTAGGAAAAGGTCTGCCTGAATCGAGGATCTCTTGGTTCTTCATCCACCTCAAGAACTATATCTCAGTATCTCCATCCACTCAAACCATCGAGGAGATCTGATACCTGAGGAGTCCTAATCTGTCTGCAGCAGAGAGATGTTGCAGGACATAGTTGCTGAATCCTAGCTTCCTTGCAACGAGAGTGGCATAAGACTGATAGACGCTCCAAGATCACGTAGAGAGATTTCTTTGAAACCTAGAGAGAGCACGGAAAGTGAAAGAACCCGGTCGCCTAACTTTCGACGACTCTCTTCTGAATGATGGCGCCGCACTGATAGACAACCATACCCCTGAACCTTCTTGTCTTTCTCAACTGCATCCTTCAAAACTTCTGATAGGCATACCATGGAGAAGGCATCAATGAGAGGCAACCGATCTCAGCTTCCTTGATATGCTTATCAAAGATTTGTTTATGTTTCTCCATTAAGTCCTTCTTAAACCTCTTTGGGAAAGGCAATTTGGGCTTGTAAGGAGGAGGACATATGGTGCCTTCTTTTCCTCGAAATCACGATTTAGTGCAGGAGGTAGACTGCCTTGACCATTCAGTCGAGTGGGTGCTCCAGCAGGGACTCTTGTCTGGTCGCTTGGGAACCAAATCCTCGATCTCACTGTCCGCAGTGACAGGAGATCCTCCTCGTAACTCCTTCCCACTCCGCAGTGATGGCATTAATGTGAGCGTAGTCCAGGGTTCGACCACTTTACCGGGAGTAGTGTTAGAGGATGAAGCGTCTGCCTCGATGGAACGAATCTTGGACTGAGACTCAAACTTGCTGTTAAGATCATTGTAGGTGTAGTCCATCTGTTTTAAGTTCACCAAACTTCTTGGCTGTGTCAGTGCACCAGCTGCTTGACCTGTAGGAGTTGTCAGCAGCGTTGTCTCGATCTGATGAGACATCGAACAGTGGACGGAAAACCGGTGGTGGACAGGGTTCCTCGTGTTGGTGATGACTCGAAAAGGCGGTTTAGGGGCAAAGTTCTGCTGGATTGTAGGGAATGAAAGGCTTGGACGAGGTTGTTGCGAGGTGGGTAGACTTGATCGAGGGAAGAACATTGGTACTCTGTAGACAGATTCGGTCGTTTGAATTGATAAAACCTTTGTCACTCTGATTCTCGCACATAGCTGACCTCCTCTAGACTATCATCCTCCCCATCTTGAACCTGGAAGACTGTATCCTCAGAAGCAAAGTGGACTTGTTTCTTCTCCTGTAGTAGTTGATCTAACTTAGAAGTCAAGGCCTTGATGGCCCGAGTTTGATCATCTGGACCAATACTTGGCCTGACACTATCATACTCAGCAGTGTAGTTACCATCAGATTGGGCTAGATTCTCCACAAGTGCCCATCCAGCATCAACATCTTGGTTGAGGAAGTTACCAGTACTGGCGGTATCGAGAAGCATGCGGACCTTCGGGAGAACGCCTCAGAGAGTGCGAGGGACCTTACTGAACCCGTGGTGAGGACATAGTGTAGCCCTTGAAGCGATCCCAGCATTCACAAACTTTCACCGCCCTTCTGAGTGAATCCAGAAATTTCATTCCTCAAGCCGTCTCCGGCGCTGGAGAAGAATTTCCAGAAGCTTTTTACGTCGTCCCATGAGGTGATGGATCCATGGGTAAGTCTTTCCTCAGTGATGGGCTCACCTAGAGAGAAGGGAAAGAGCCTTAGCTTGAAACCATCTTCACTGACCCCATTGATCTTGGTAAGGCTGCAAGCCTATCGAACTCATCCAGATGATCAAGAGGGTCCTCCATGTAGTCCATGAAACTTGTTGTTCGCATGGCGATCAAGCTGCTCTTGATCTCGAAATTGTTGTTCTGGACCGTAGGAGGGACAATGCCTGTCTGTTGGTATGAGTGTTAGGGCATCTCCGGCCTCATCAAACGGGCCTCCTCACAGAGGGTCTTGAACCCGTGGTCGGTCTTCCATACCGAGTGGATTCGATGTTCGCCTTGATGTTTTCCGCGCCGCAACGTTGTGGTAACTGTCAATATTGTCGATGGGGCGGAGGAGGTTCTGACTTCCTTGATCTGGTTTGCATGCAGTGGATGTGTACCTGAAAATGCAAAGACCAAGTTAGTAAGCTAAGAACTGAAAAGAACTTGATCTAGAATATTTTGAAATCCTAATTGTAACAAACAACACCCAAATGGCAACGCCAAATTGATATAGTCAACCTTACTAGACCAAGTTTTCGTCGTAGTAGTAAGGTGTCAATCCATAAGGGTGAAGATATTAACCAAAAGGATGCGATCAAGCAATTCAAGTCAAGCTGCAACAGAGGGTCTAGCAACCTAACAAAACTGAGAATGGACACTAAAACAGATACCGATAGACTAACAAGAACTAGCAGAAACCAAGCAATAACAGAAATAGCATATGGGGGTAAAGAGCAGATGGACTAGCAGCAAATTCAACAAAGGCAAGAGAAGTTCTAAGGATGGGGGTAATCGACTCAGGTGTCCTCTTAGCCTATTCAAGTGGTTTAATAAAACTCAATCAAGCTATTCCCTAGACATCAAACATCAAAACCAGTTAAGTCCACTCCCGTGGTAAGTAACCTCAAACTAGACAGTTCCACTCCAATCCCTGGCGAAATCTACCCTAGCAGCAATACGAATCAGTTCAATATTGTCGATAAACACCCTAGACAACTAATCCCTTAGGCTAGGTATGCAAATCTCTAACATCAGTTCATTCAAGCATTTTATCAAACACCTTCGGGTGGAAAACACCTAAGTTCTAATTCCAATTGATCGAAAGAAACTAGCATTAAGAACACTGATTTAGAAGGAAATCAAACGATCTACACTTAAACCACGAAAGACCAAGATTCTATACCTAATCTATCCCATCCTCAAGAACCCTAATGACTACTCAAAACTCATGAAGAACATCAAGAACACAAACCCAGAAATCATAAAAACTTGCATAGATGATAGAAATAGATGAGATAATGATAGAATGTATGAACAAACTCAAAATAACAAGTAGAAATCAAATTACAAGTTCGAAACTAAGAACACAGAAGAACACAAGGAAAAACTCGAAATATTAGAGATAAAACGTAGTCCCTTAGTCTTAACCCAACATTAGGTATTTATACTAAGTCTTAAAAGCCCTAAAACGCGCAAAATAGTAAAATGCAGGATAAGGTCCAGCTCGGCTAAGTCGTCGAGTGCTGTGCTCAAACGACGAAATCAAGACTGCATTTTTCTGAGATGAGCTTGAGTAGTCCACTGATCAGCAGGGCTCGAGCTGGGTTCTGAAACTTCAAGACGCCACCTTTGTCTCTGCTTGATCATACAGTAGCATGGGTACGATCGAGCTACATCTCCCGCTCGACTGATCACGCCTGCATGGGTATCCCTGACGACTCGATCAGCATGTCCTGCATGCTTCTACTCTGCACGGACTCGATCACAACGCTGTATGGACTCGATCACAACCGCTCAGTGGACTCGAGCAGCATGTCCTGACATCTTCTGGTCTAACTTCTCCAAAATCACCCGAAAGTACCATAAGCCAAATATGTGTGGTATGCGCGACCTAATGCAAAACACTCTAAGTATGCAAAACTCGAAATAAATAACAAGAACGGGGTGAATAACACATCAAAACGTATGATTTATGCAAGTTAAAACGATGCAAAATGCAAACATATCACTCACCCATTTCGATGACACCTTTACGTACACAAAGACAGTGCATTAGAGAATTGACTCCATTATCAATTTGAGCCATATCAAAAAACCTTCTAATTGGTTTAGAAGGTTTCAATTAAAAAAATGAAAATCAGTTTTTTTTTCTTTTCTCTTCTCCTCTAATTTTTTTTTTTTTGTAAAATGTTATTTTTGATTTTTGACAGAAGTTACAGAGATTACAAAGAAACGAAAATACAGAAAAAAAAAACTAAACAAACAAGGTATCACAAGCTAAATGAAAGCGAAAAGCAATAGAAAAATGCACGAATATCCCGAGCCACTCAAGATCGACCGACGTAAAACCCCGATCAAAGGATATGATCTTAAAGACCTGAAGGTTGCCTCGAGCACTGACACGAACCAAGAGCCTCCTCAAGCTGCAAGAACCGTCAAAACTTAAAGTTTCCTGAGATCCTGCTAAACATATGCCCAAAGAACTTAGTAAACCAGAAGCTAGAGCCACTAAACCTCTGGCAAGCCGAACTGATGGAGGTTTTTATGCCTCTTCACAGGTTTCACCCGAGAATTAAATCTCGAGTTTAACCCACAAAACCGCAAGTGTACAGTTAAATGAAATTGTAGTAATACGGGGTCGATCCACAGGAAAATAGAACAATTACATAGAGAATGCAAATGCAGATCTAATCTAGACATCAAAATAAAAGTGGGGGTTTCCTAATCTACTAAGCGTTAAATTAAATAAAGCAATAAATAGAAAGCAATAAATCTATACTAAGAAAACAGTAAATAAACTAAACTAAACATTAAATAATCTTAAACTAATATTTACACTTAACTGAGTGATTGTCATAATTTAGGAAACCTAAATGTAGAACTCATGTTTTATCTAAATAATTTGTATTTGTCATTCTAGGGATTTTTCATATCTCGCTAGTCCACTCTCGTGGTATGCTAGATTCTATATCCAGATTCACTCTAGTGATAAACTGGATATGCATTTCATAATATCCCATCATCGAATACTAAGTATCCTTAGACTCTCGCCTCAAGAATACAAAGTGAAAGATAGATTTGTTTCTAAAATACAACCCACTCTCGTGGTGAAATACTCCTAAGATATTCAATCTAACTTGGTCAAAGCCACATCTATAATTAATTCTATCAAACAACAAATTCGACACTAGCTATTACTCTCTAGTATGCAGATCTGAAGGTTTAATCCACTCTCGTGGCATCAAACACTTCTAAATAGACAACCACACCTACTGGATTCAGTTGTACTCTTAAGTATCTCTCATGAGAGAATACTCAGCATTAAAATGCATAATAAAGTAGCTAGATCGGTTAAGTAGAGTAATGAACTTTAAAACATAGATCCCATCATTGACCACCACCCTATGTGGTTTAAAGGATTTAGACTCTTGTCTCATAAGGGTTACAGAGACAAGATCTGATTTACAAAATAATAAACAAGACTGAAAAGTAAACTAATCTAAAACAATAAACAAAGTAAAAGCATAAACATAAATTAGAGAAGAAGTAAAACCTAGAAACTTTATTAGATCTTAAAGTGTAGGGAATTGTGTGTGTGTATTATGTGTTCATATGAATGAGATTACATGTGTATTTATAGTTCTAGGGTTGTTAGATCTCAAAAACTCGAGTTTATCCTATCCCTAAAAGTCTCAAAACCGAAAATAGGAGATCAGCCCACTCTTGGATCGTCATGTAAGAAATCTTCCACTTTTTCGGAAGGCAGAATCGACCCTGATAGGTCGATTCTAGGGTCGATTATGTGCCCCTTCCCTTGACTGGTCGATCCTACCTCCAGGATTTCTCTCTGGAAATTCTTCAGACTCAATATCGATCCCCAATGGTCGATTCTGGGATCGATATTGGTCTTATTCGGTTCCCTGAAATTCTTCTCCGAATGTGCATGATCCAGGTGACGATGCCAACTCTCCCATAGGTCCTAGAGAGCTCCAGAAACACTCTAAACATCGAGTTTTAGCTCCAAATAGCTATAAACACATAAACACATGCAAACACACTAAAATTATACTAAATGTTAGTTATAAAGCCTAAAACTAACTTATTATAATACATAAAACCATGCAAATATGAGTCCTATCACGAATCTTTCGAGAAAACCGGCACATCTGTCTGAGAACTTACGGAAGTCACCGAGGAGAAAACCAAAGGCTGAAAGACATCCGAAAAACCCAGCAAAGCCAAGCCGAATAATCATAACCTTGGACCCGGAACTCCTGGCCCATCAAGGGCCCAGCCAAAATCAAACCTAATCCTCAGATTCACTAATGCTAAGCAGAGAAACAGCCGACGCAAACCTAACACCGGTCGTCACCGCCACCTAGGGAAAGCCGACCATCACCGGAGAACCCTACTACAATCCTAAAGAACCGGCCGTCAACGACTAAGAGGAGAGAGCAGCTTACCGGAGCCACCGAGCGAAGGAAAGAAAAGCTAGCAGAGACTAAGGGAACCACCATCTTCAGATTGAGGACATCGTCAGCAGTTTCTGCCGTTAGCCCAAAAACCAGAGAAGACCAAGATACCGAAGAGCTCGACAAAGCACCATCGACAAGTTGAAGTTGAACCCGACTAGCCTCACCCGACAAACACCGTCGGCCTCCCACGGTACAGTCTTAGAGCTCGCCGAACCACCAACAAACACCGCCGCGGAGCCACCAGAGCACCAGCGTCGCCGTGCATCTCCAACTCACCAGGAAGCACCGCCGAAGATGCATCTTCTCCGAAGCCAGAGCCGAGAGAAAAGGAACCGCGCTTCACCCTCCGTTCGTGGTAGCCGCCGAAGGAAGAAAGCATAAGGGAAATGGGGCCTCTCTCGGCGCCATAGAGGCCGCCGGAGAGGCGTGAAAAACGACGGCGGCTGTAACCAGAGGCACGTAGGGTTTTCGTGGAAGAAGAAGCTCTTTCGGGGTTTGGGCCTGAGAGAGAAAGTCCCTAAACATTTTTGATTCACGATAATGAATTTGTCACAAGTATTTTCTCCTCTATTCTTCGTGTTCCTCCTCCAAAAATTTCAGATTTTAAATTTGCAAAACCCAGAAATTTCAGATTTGTTAAGAAGTGTAAGTTAACAAAAAGTTCATATTTTTAATCTCATTGTTCAATATAACCTACAAAATCAAAATCCACAAATTGAAAACTACAAAACCCATAAATTTGAGGAATCAGAGACATCTTCTTTGTCTTCTCTGATTCAACGCGACGGAGATGAGAGATGCGGATGCGGCGAGGAGTCTGGAGCGGCTGAAGCTTAATATGGTTAGCTTGAAATGGTTCGTCGCGGAAGATGACTCCTATTTACAGTAACAACTCCGTCGAATCATTATCCAGCTAACCGTGAGAAATCCGTCGGCGGGAAGGTCTCAATCGACGTCAAGGCTAATGTGGGGATGCGGAGCAGTGCCGGCTTATGTATAGGGGGGCAAGCAGGGCGCATAAAAAAAACTTTTAGTAGACGTTTAGTCATAAACAAAATTTTACATACAGGAGCCCATAAAAAGTTTTACATATACACATTTAGTCATTTTAGTAGACATTTAGTCAGAAAATTTTTACATAAGGGGCCCATAAATTGTTTTTTTTTTTTTTTATGTATTAGAGAGCCTGTTTTTGAATTTTGCCCAGGAGCCCCGTCAAATGTTGAGCCGGCGCTGATGCGGAGGGTGTTATCAGAGAGTGGTTTGATTAGATTTGAGAGAATGTTAAAGAGTGTTGGATCTAAGCCTTCGCCGGCGACAATCCCGGAGGATGATGAGGCGGAGGAGGAAATTAGGTTTTCCGATGGTTTGGGATCTTTCATCTGGAACGAGAGTGGTATCTTCCTTGAGGAGTAACAGTTTTAGGAGAAGCCACTTCACTGTGTATTTCATGATTTGGAGGAAGAAGACATTTCATGATTTGGAGGAAGAAGACGAAGAGAAGGAAAAGAAAAAAAAATCTGATTTCTTTTTTTTTTTTTTAAATTGAAACTTTCTAAATCAAAGAAAAAGTTCTTGATATGGTGTTATCGGTTTAATTCACTGTTTGGTTCGTTTTTAATGGTTAAACCTTAATTGGTATAAGTAAACCAATAATAACCGGATTTTGTGTGGAAATACGTCTTCAACTTTGAATTGAGGGTAAATAAGTTTTAAACTTACGATTTATGTACAATTAGGTCTGAATCTTTGTGTTAGGGAGAAATAACATTATACCAATAATTTGAGTGAAATTAGTGTTATATAATAGTTCTGAGGGGGAAAATAGGTCGATAGCTCTTTATTATAAGACTCGACATCGTTTCTTTGATAGAAATTTGAAACCGTATCTCCAAATTGTTTAATGTCATATCCTTTAATTGGGTACCTCTTTAACATTTGAATTGTTGTTAGCAATTGTTTTTGTTTTATATTTGATGATATAATATGAGGAAGGTGAAATGACTTGAAATAAAAGTCAATTTCTTGAGAAAAGATCATATAACTGTAGATATGTCTATTGAAAAAGGTATATAAGAAATATATTGTGATATAATTCAAAAGATTGATATTATATATATATATATATATATATGTATAACATAGAAAATCATATTTTACAATTTTCTTATTGTATATTCTAACCCCAAATTAGAATGATTATTTAGCATACAAGAAAGACAAAAAAGAAAAAAGAAAGAAACAAAACTCAGCATTTTAAATAATTAGTTTTAGAAAGATGAAAAAACACACATTATTTATGCCAATCAAATTGTTTCCCTCTCGATTCATAGTTTCTAGCTAAGTATATACCATCGTCTCTGGCAATTCATTTGCGATTTTGACCACGTCGAGGTTTATGGGCTCCTCTGTATGCTCTCCATAAGATATGAAAATTCGGACCATGCCTCAAGGTACAAGCCCATACTATTCTGGAATCCATCTCTTTAAAATTAAAACTGTATTGCTGATCGAATTTCACATCCTGGAGACCCTTATTTTCGCGTTTGTTGGATGTGCAGTTCACTTTGAGAATTTTACCAGGGCCGAGTTGGTTTGAGAATTCTAAAGTGTTTAGGAGGCAACCTTCGTTAAAATCAAAACACATAGTACTAACTAATACAAAAACAATGAGATAATTCATTTTTGGATCTAAAATATATAATATTGTTATAATATTCAACATTTCTAAAATGTTGAATTAAGAAAGTAATTATTTATTATTATGGTAGTAGATAAAGTCAAAATTTACTACTTTTATCTTGACTAATTTACACTCTTCATCCCTATAAATATAGGATTGATTCATTTGTAAAAACACACTCATACATACAAAATACATTCATTATACAAAACACATTGTTCTAAATTTCTCTCAATATTTTCAGTGTTTTCTAGTTCTAAAATCATTCATTTATAATACGTTATCAGCACGATCGCTCCGATCGAAGTCACTAAGTCATTGTTCACTGCCATAATCACTGTTCACCGCCGGAAAATTATTTTTTCATCCGATTTCATCAAATCAAACGGTAAGATGTCCAGTTAACACTGGTGGTAAGTTACTTTATTCAATAGAATAAATATATTGTAGGCGAACTGGTGCCTCTAAAAAATAATACTGATAAGTGACTGTTTAACGCACCACTATTTATTCCAAAGGACGTCCAAGCCGCCTTACACTTTATTTAATGTTATTGGTCGGCCATGCCGTCTTATATTATTTATCTTACACTTTATTCAATGTTATCGGGACGGCCAAGCCGCCAAATAATTTATTTTTATGTTTTGGTTTTACTAATTAATATTACTGGATGGCTTAGCCACCTTATAATCCGCATATTAATTTAATCATGCCATCATAATATTATTGTTAATATTATTATGATAATAATAAAGCGCTTATTTGAATCTGGTAAATTGATTGATCGCATGTTAAAGAATTTCTGATTGATTTTTCAAAATCACAACAGTCATATAGCTTTTCCAACGGTCCGGAACAATGTTTTTTAATCTATAAATACACTCTCTCATTCACTCATTTATTCACATCTCATCTCATTCCTATAAGAAATTTGCTTAGATTTCATTTGTAAAATGATTCGCATATTTCTAATGCTTTGTTTAGTTTTAATTATTGTTTGTATTTATGGTATCTTCGTTGGGGAATTTACCCCCGAAGAATTTGTTTTAGTTTTGACTTAATTTTTATGGGATATTTTTCCTTGTAATCGCTTTGTTTATTAATACGTAATCGATTTAAAAATCGTTCTAATAAAAAATTATATTTGGTTTTGTTTTTAGATAAATGGCAAACATTAAGAAGCTTAACAAATTACATAATATGGACCACCGATATGGAACTCCATCTAGAATCGAAAAATTTGTCCGATACAATAAAAGAAGGAAATAAAACTTCTGCCCAAGAAAAGGCGAAGTCAATTATATTCCTACGAAAACATCTAGATGAGAATGTAACGCATAATTATACGCACATAAAAGACCAAGCAGAGTTGTGGTCATCTAAAGGCAAGGTTTGATAACCAAAAAGAGATTACTCTACCTCATGCCTTAGAGGAATGGAAAAACCTGAGGTTTCAAGATTTTGAAAAGGTTGAGCAATACAATTTGGCTATATTGCGGATTATATCTCAATTAGCGATAAGCCAGTTTCCGAGTCAGAAATGCTCGAGAAAACATACCTGACATTTCATAAGGAACATAGTGTTTTCCCTGAAATGTACAGAAGTCGGGGATACAAGAGCTTCTCCGAATTAATTGTGGCATTAATTCTGGCTGAGAAGAATAATGAACTTTTCATTAAAAACCACAATTCCCGACTTACGGGAACGAGAACAGGCCAGACCAATCGGGGTCGTGGTCGTCGAAATAATCGTGGAAGAGGAAGAAATTATAATCCTCAAGGGAGGAGATCGTTCAAATGGGTACGAAATGAACGATCTCAAAAAGGAAAAGAGATCAAAATGGATCACTCCTAGAAACGTAAAGATATATGTTTCAGATGTGGAACGAAAGGGCATTTTGCYAATGATTGTCGTACCCCTCCACATCTGTGTAGACTATATCAAGAGTCCACGAAAGGCAAAGGGAAGGAAGTGAACCTAACGGAACACTCCGAGGGAACAACGTACCTCGATTCTTCCGATTTTGAGAACGATTTCGACGAGACCAATTACTGAAAATGCTTGCAATGAGACAAAAAGAATAAGTCTCTAGTTGTGCATGAAAATGCTTGTAATGAAACAAAAAAAATAAGCATCGTGTTGTGCCATGTAAAATTATTATGTATTTTCAATTATTTTTCCGATAAAATGTTTTTAAAAAACCATTATGAAATCATTATATGTTTTATTTATGAAATTCACTAACGATTATTGATGTTGATTATAGAAATGAATATAGCAAGTGGATCAAAATCCAAAAAAAAAGAAAAAGAAAAAGAAATATGTATACGAGATAGTGGAACAACGCACACTATTCTGAAGAATGAGATATATTTCTCAAATATAAAGAGGACAAAAATTATTGTCAATACAATATCAGRCCCTGCGGACCTGATTGAAAGAACTGGTAAAGCCAGATTTTCGTTGTCAAATGGAACGAAATTTTCCATCGATAACGCCTTATATGCTCCAAATTCAAAAAGGAATTTGTTGAGTTTTAAAGATATCTACCTTCAAGGATATGATACTCAGTCAACGACTGAGAATGAAAAGAAGGTTATGTATATAACTTCTGAAAAAATAGAAAAAGGGTTATCTTGGAAAAATTACCAAGGCTTCCTTCTGGATTGCACCATACATATATATGGGCAATAGAATCAAATCTCGTGGTTAAAAGAAATCAASATGATTTCATATTATGGCATGAAAGACTCGGTCATCCGGGCACCACGATGATGCAGAGAATCATTGAAACTTCACATGGTCATGGACTAAAAATCCAAGAGATTGATCAGGAAAATAAAGTGACATGTGAAGCATGTTCTCTGCGAAAAATGGTAATAAGGCCATCACCAACCAAAGTTGATAAAGAATCACCAAAATTCCTTGAAACGTATTCAAGGTGATATTTGTGGACCAATTCATCCACCATGTGGACCATTCCACTATTTTATGGTGTTGATAGATGTTTCTAGCAGATGGTCACATGTTTGTCTATTATCATCTCGAAATATGGTATTTGCGAGATTTCTAACTCAGATAATCAAACTGAGGGTACAATTTGCTGATTATCCTATTAAAAGAGTTAGATTAGACAATGCTGGTGAATTCACTTTCCGATCATTTAATGATTATTGTATGGTATCGGGAATTGAGGTTGAACATCTTGTGGCTCATGTTCATACTCAAAATGGGTTGGCTGAATCATTAATTAAACGTCTGCAATTAATTGCAAGAGCGTTGATCATGAGATCAAAACTCCCAACATCTGTATGGGGGCATGCCATATTGCATGCAGAAGCACTGATTCGGATAAGGCCGAGTGTGTATGAAAAATATTTCCCATTACAGTTAACATTTGGTCGAGAACCAAATGTTTTCTATTTAAGAATTTTTGGTTGTGCAGTGTATGTGCCGATAGGACCCCCCACAATGTACAAAAATGGGACCTCAGAGGAGGTTGGGAATTTATGTTGGATGTGATTCTCCATCAATTATAAGATACCTAGAACCAAAGTCTGGTGATGTCTTTACGGCAAAGTTTGCCGATAGTCATTTTGACGAAAAAGTATTCCCGGTTCTAGGAGGAGAAAATAAGCAAGTAGAAAAGGATATCAAGTGGTTTGTACYAACGTTGTTACACCTTGATCCTCCTACTAAGCAGTCAGAACTAGAAGTTCGACGCATTATGCATTTGCAAAGTATTGCAAATCAGCTACCTGATGCATTTGCAGATACCAAAACGGTAACAAAATCTCATATACCAGCTGCAAATGTTCCTGCTAGAATCGAGATTCCACAAAAATGTGGACTAGCAGATGATACACGGGAATCTAGAACCTCCTTGAAACGTGGTAGACCCGTTGGTTCTAAGGATAAGAATGCTAGAAAAAAAAAAGTAGCTGAAAGACATAATTCTCCCAAAATGGTTAAAAATACTTTGGAAAATGAGAATCATGAGAATAATGATGATATAGATCATCATGAGAATAAGGATGATGCAGAGCATCATGAGCCCTGATGAAAATCATGAGATATCTATCAACTATATCCATAATGGAAAGATATGGAATATAAATGAGATAGTTGATATTGATAATGTTTTCTCATACCTCGTATCAGAAGAAATAAATGAGGAAAACGAGGATCCAGAGCTAAAATCTGTATATGAGTGTCAAAAGAGACATGACTGGCTAAAATGGAAAGAGGCAATAAAAGTCGAGCTTGATTCGCTTAATAAGCGAAAAGTATTCGGACCCATTGTACTCACACCAGTGGGTGTAAGACTGGTTGGATACAAATGGGTATTCGTTCGAAAACGAAATGAAAAAAATGAAATTATGAGATATAAAGCTCGCTTTGTTGCACAAGATTTCTCCCAAAGACTTGGAATTGATTATGAGGAAACATATTCTCCCGTGATGGATGGCATCACGTTTAGATTCCTGATGAGCCTAACGGCTAATGAGAATCTAGAAATGCGTCTGATGGATGTCGTTATGGCATATTTATATGGCTCTTTAGATACAGATATCTATATGAGAATACCCAATGAGTTTAAAATGTCAGACGCATTGAGTTCCAAACCCAAAGAGTTGTGTGTAATGAAATTGCAAAGATCATTATATGGGTTAAAGCAATCTGGACGAATGTGGTATATTCGCCTCAGTGATCACTTGATAAAAGAAGGATATGTGAATGATCCTATTTGCCCATGTGTTTTTATCAAGAAAACAATATCCGGATTTGTGATAATCGCGGTATATGTTGATGATCTGAATATAATCGGAACTCAAAAAGAGATGCAAGAAGCATCAGATTATTTAAAAGGAGAATTTGAGATGAAAGATCTCGGGCAGACAAAGTATTGTCTTGGTCTCCAAATTGAGTTATGTCAAAAGGGTATATTTATGCATCAATCCACATATACCAAAAGAGTGTTAAAAATATTTAATATGGATAAGGGTACTCCTCTCAGCATCCCTATGGTCGTGAGAACGTTGAATGTTGATAATGATCCATTCCGACCATCTGAGGAAAATGAAGAGATATTTGGCCCAGAACTGCCATATCTAAGTGCGATTGTACTAGACCAGATATATCATTTGCCATTAATCTTTTAGCAAGATATAGTTCATCACCTACTCGAAGACATTGGAATGAAATTAAATATTTTAAAATTTTAAACTTTTTTATTCTGCCTGAAATGATACATTCCTTTAAATTTTAAAAGAAGAAATTAAAGTATCTTAAAAACGTGTAAGTGATAATGAGAAGCATATGTTTGATAGATTGGCTCGGGGTGCTAGAACTCGTGGGATTAATAATTAATTTAAATTGATTCACATATTAATTATACCCATTGTATTAACATATCGAATTATGAAAGGAATTTAAAAGTCAATTCTCATATTCTAAATCATATAACTGAAAATTATATCAATAAAATATATTAAATTATAAGTTAAAAGGTTTGATTGTAGCAATATATTCCACACTTTATGAATGTTTAATTGATTTCAGTTATGTCACAAATATAATTTTAAAACTCTAAGATATCAATTAAGTTTTAATAATTTAATTAATTAATTAATTTAATTTAGAACTAGATTCAAAAATTTAAATGGAATTTGTGTAGTTTTATATCTAGCAAAGAGAAATATAAATAATATTAAAATAGATGAAAATTAAGATGAAAAAATTATTTTCTATGATAAAAAAAAATAAATGATAAACGAGACGAAGATTAGAAAGAAATGTAACAAATGAAAAATGAAAAATTTTCATATACTTTATTTTAGAAATCCTAATCGTTTTTTTTTTATAACATGATTTATCCGGTTTTCAAATCTGACCGTTTTAATGTTTAAAACAATTCTTACTTTCAAATCTGATTGTTTTAATGCGCAAACTTTCGCGAGGACGAAATGAAACCCAAAATAATATTGTTTTCTGAATTAACATCAAAATTATCACAATTAAGTCGATTTAAACACATCAAACATCAAATTCTGACAAACAGAAGGTTAGTTTTGATATTATTTGACAAATTCTGATTATTTGACAAATTCTTATTATCATTTTGATTTGCAAGAGTTATTTAAAGCTGTCCACAATATCTTTTTTAGAAAATGGTGTGCCTAAATCGATCTAATTTTGATAAGTTTGCGCATTAAAACGGTTAGATTTGAAAGTAAGAGATTTTTTAGACAATTTTCTGGTTTTCAAATACAATTAGATATATGAAGTTTCAAACAAACTTGTTTACTTTCAAATAGTAACCATCGATATTAAAGTTTCAGTCTTTCAGATAAGATATTAGATTCTATATATACAACTAGATAAATCAAAGTTCCCATAAATAAATTTAACTATTAACAAAATTTGTAAAAAAAAAACAAATACCTTAACCGTTATCAAATATATTGCAGAATAATATTTTTTATTTTTTAAATGTTGATAACCATAAAGTCACTAAATGTATATTTAGTTAACTAAAATTGGTGATATACTTTCCGTGTCGTATTTTATATGATATAAAAAAATGTGAGTATACTGCCTTAGACAATAGAAAAAAAAAAAATTTAGCCTTCTTATACTGATTAACTTGGACGTTTACAAAACTTAGATGTATAATCTATGTAAACCAAATGATTTGACATTGATAGTAATTGTTTATATAAACTTTACTTGACCGGAAAACTTGCTAAAACGTCTTCTCATTGATGTAAATTTTAAATTTGAGCACATGCAAGTGTCAACGTTCATATATTAATTTCACGCTTTATATTGTCTCCATATGAATCATCTACGCCATTTATCTTCAAAGATGTTCTACATCGGATATGGATCCCGGCAGTGGCGGAGGTAGTGTACTGAGAGGGGGGGGGTCAATTGACCATACTATTTTTAAAAAAATAACTTAATTTTTATTAAATGTTTTATAGTGACCCTAGTCCAAAGATATTATTGACCCCTACAAAATATTATTACCCTAGTAAATATAATGATATCTATTAGTTAATTAGTGGGATAATAAATGACTAGTTGGTTAAAACCAAAAAACTCGGCATTTTGTTAATTAATGATTATCAATAAGAAACCAAGAGATTGCCTAAAACAAATAATGTCAAATTTCCTAATTACTTCTTTTATTTGTTTCCCCCAAGCAATCGATCACCCAAACCAAATTCTTTCTAAGAACAATATTTTCTGCAGTTAAGGTAGTAGTTTGATTTTTTTCTTCAATCATCGATTATCAATTTATCACAAAAGTATTGTTTGATCTGATTGTGTTCTGATTAGGCTCCAAAGGTTATACTTTTAACCTGGGTATTTGATTTTCTATAATATGAACAAATATAAAAAAAGAATATGAAGTATATTAATTTCCACACGAACTGTTTAGACCTAGTGAAGATGGTACATGCCCCAATGGAATGACCATCGTTCGAGATGTTTTAGACGACTACAAGAAGTTCAAGAAAGGTTTTGTAACCTTTTCGCTGTCTTATATACCACGGCGTTGCAATGTCCAAGCAGATAACTTAGCGGTAAGTGCAAGAGTATTATCGCATGAGGTGAACTATGTATACTCTTATCCCCAGTCTGGATTTTCAAACCGTTTTAATTTTTTTTGTAATTTGTTGACAAAAAAAAAAAATGAAGTATGTTTTATTATTCTGATATGTAATTTTGTTATATTTTTGTAGGTGATATCAAAAACAATGGAACGTTTTTTGAAGAGAAAATCTCCACCATATGATATCAATTTGGATGATTTACCATGTGATCCAGCAAAACGAAAAAGCATTCAAGATTATCATCCTAATCAAAGAGATGAGGTACGACACAAATATTTGATTAGAGGACCTTGTCAACCTCGTGGTCATACTTTCAAACAAAAATCAATACGAGGTATATTACGACACTTTAATCCAAAATGGTTTGATCAATATCCTGATTGGTTAGAGTATTAGAGTATAGTGTAGAAAAAGAAAAGGCGTTTTGCTTGTTTTGTTATTTGTTCAGAATTCAAGTTTCAAAACAAGGTGGGAGTGATGCTTTTGTATCAACTGGTTTTTCTTGTTGGAATAAACCTGATAGCTTGAGCAAGCATGTCAGTGATCATAACAGGTATCATAGCAATGCTAAAAAAAACGTGAAGATTTGATGAGATAAGGTCAGTCTATCATACATGCTTTACATAAACAAACTAATGTTGTGAAAAATGAGTATTGAATCCGCTTGAGTGCTTCCATTGATGTTTCAAGACACTTGTTACACCAAGGCTTATCTTTTCGTGCTCATGATGAGAAAAAAGAGTCATCTAACAAAGGTAATTTCTTAGAGCTTCTGAAATATACAGCTGGTCAGAATGAGGATGTAAGCAAGGTTGTGTTAAACAATGCTCCTATAAATAATCAGATGACATCTCCTCCAATTCAAAAAGACATTGTGCATTGCTTTGCAGAAGAAGTAACTAAATCCGTTATCCTAGAAATTGATAATGACGTCTTTGGATTATTGGTAGATGAATCTGCTCATGTTTCAGATAAAGAACAAATGGTTGTGGTTTTTCGCTTAGTTTATAAATTTGGGATGGTAAAGGAAAGATTTGTTGGCATTAGTCATGTGAAAAAGACATCTTCTTTATCTCTGAAGTATTCCATCTTCTTCGTTTAGTCGACCCGATTTCGATTTATTAACCACTAAACACGACCCAAACTATCTAATTAATTAAACCCAATTGAGAAGATAAAATCCCCAAATCAAACCAAAATATATTCCTTGTTGTGTTGACATTGTAAGAATCCCTAAATCGAACCAAAATCTCAAATCGATTCAAGATTCTTCAAACACAAACCAAAAACGAGATTTCTCCAATGCTTCCACAAGATTTCAAATTCAATTTCTTTAACTTTCTGCAACTTTTCCATAACCAGCTAACTCCATTATCATCAGACTGGATTCCGGATGAAGAAATCGATTCCAAACCCAATTCTACAACTTCCGGGTTAGGTTTAAACCCGGAAGCTGAAACATTCGTTGAGCAAACATGGATTGGTAATTCTTTAAGAGATGAGAAGAAGATGAAGAAATCGGATTGATCAAGAAACTGAGATTTCTGAGATTGAAGCAGCAATAAGATATGATTGAGATGAGCTCATCGTTGAAAATCGAAGATGAGGAAGAAGATGATGGCAATCTCGTAAATAGTTTGGGGATTTTATTTTCCCAATCGGGTTTAATTAATTAGATAGCTTCAGTCGAGTTTACTGGTTAATAAACCGAAATCGGGTCGACTAAACGCAATTTACAAATGTAATCTGTACAAATTGACCGCAATTTTGCTTAATTTTGATATTGGATGGAATTGGCCAGAGATTGAAAAGTGGGGTGGAATTGGGCAGAGGAAACAAGTTGGGGGGTTTGAGCGTTGGTTGGTATTATAGGGGGTGGTTTTAGTAGGCAACCTAATCTTCAATTGTGAAAAGTTACTTACATAGGTATGATTATGTGTTCTTTAGAAATTTATGTAGCGTGTTCTTATGAAAATTTCAAAATTTTCATAATAATATTACAACTAGATTCTATCCCGCGCTATAAGCACGTATTGAATTTTTTAGATTTAAATTTTATTCAAAAATTTTGATTAAAATATTACAATGATTTTAATATTTAAATAATAATTTTGAGTTATGTTATTATTTGTCATTCAACAAAATAAATGTTATTTCTATAAATTTATTCTCCAAAAGATATTACGAATTTTTAGATATTTTTTAGTCGAAATATTGATATCCTGAAATATCACGATTTAATTCTGTTTTTAAGGTGCTAATTAAATTTACAATGATAATCCTGAAAGATCATGATTTAATTAGTCGTTGAGTTTTTTTGTTTGATATGGTGAGCAACAGATGTATGTACACAAACTTGAGTGTTATTTCTCCATTGGAGTTTTAGTATATATATATATTGCATCATTGTTAAGACCAATTAAGGTTTTGGAAAGATATACGATTGACAATGATTTAATCATGCACGTTGGAAGTAACTGTAGTCGATGTTAAAAAGTAGCTCAAAGGTTGTAACTCCGACTTCTCTTTATATATATAGCTTATGTTTGTTTCTGCAGTTTAGAGTCAATATACTGAAAAAAACATAAACTGAGTATGGATGAGAAGAAGAAATATAGCAGTTGAAAATGTGTTGTTCATGAGTATGTGACTTTAATAGAAGTGTGTTGTTACTGCTCCTTTCTATCTTCTTACAAATGTTGATAAGCCCTTCAATTAAACCTTACCAAGTTGCAATTTTTGCGGTGAAGAGTTACTTTCTAACCGGTAAGTATTTAACATGAATTTATCACAATTTAATATGATTAAGCAGTTACAATTAACATATTTTGTAGTCTGCAGACTGCAGTTACACAACCTGTTTTCAGACCAATACATTATACAAAGGAAAAAGCAAAGAAGAAAAATGGAGTAAAAAACCACAAATTAAGATCATTATTCAACCAAAATTAGAGTGGGTTCATCGTTACTAATATCCTCGGTTCTGTAGTTCTCTCTCAATCCTCTTATACACTCTATAGTGGTTGATAGAAGTGTTGACATAACTCAAACTGTTTCGTTTTGTCCAAATGTGGTAAATCCTTGATTGTAAGTGGAACCTAATGAGAAGACTAAGCTCGCGGGACTAAGTCTTGCTAAATTTGCGTGAATTTCAGTACAACGTGAAGAGAAGTTGGACCCAAGGAAAGAAGGTTGCTCCAGGTCTCCTGGTCACTAATAAAAGAAGTGAAATAGAGGTTAGACTTAAGTGTAAGAATTTTTTTAATTAATGTTACAAAACCTTATTGTCCTCAGGGATTAAGGAGGAATTCGAACCTTAAATTTGGAGTAGACGTTGTTTTTTTTTCGATGATCAGAGTAATGAGTTTTATTAAATTAATTTTTTTGATGATCAAAGTTATCGATGACATAAAGTAGAGTACATAATTTATTTATTTTTTGTCATTTAACTGATTAAGTTTTAATAAAACAAATATGTAGGAACACCAAATTTTCAATCAAATGATAAAACTTCAAGTTTAATTTTTATAATTATTACTAAACTAAAACAGATTGCATACACATTATGCAAGAGTAAATGATTAGTGAAAATGATAATTGGTGTTTATCTGTGTTAATGATATGCGTATTAAATTAAATAAGGTCACGGGATCTCGTTTCTGATATTCCATCCCTAGTCCCTACCAACCCAAATAGTCCTAAAATAAAATTATCCTTAAGTTGAAAAAAACAATATAAGAATGATGTTTCTAATGTAATAGCTTAGATATTTGCATAGTGCAACTCCAAAATTAATAAATGGGAATCAAGCACATTATTGATTCAACCCACGGGTCGTATTAACTATTTGTCCTTATGTATACATATACTTCTTGTATTATGATAATATTTTGTACATATTATAGTTTGTATATATATAAGTATTATTAAAGAAATTACTTAGTCTATTCCGAAGATATCTTGTTCAAATTATTTGCTACATACACATGCATTATATTATGTAACTATATTAATTGCTGGCATTTGTAGGATTATCCAGAAAAGAAAAATAACACGAAAGCAAGAGAAAAAAAAAAGACAAATTAAAGAAAATGGAGTTTCAAAGGGTGAGGATAAGTGTAATAATAATATTATACACAGCGCGGAGTATCACATGCAGTGATTAAGATACAACGAAGAGACTGTTTGATCAATTCTTGTCTCAGAGTTACTATCTATTTAGTATTTATAAACCTATCTTGAACCAAAAACAGTCAAATCAAACTCAAAATCTAATTTCAAACTCTCTGATTCTTTCTTTTTTTTTCTTCAGTTTTAGTTTCTGTAAAGATGGGGAATTGCTCTCAAAGAGCAGTATCCGATGGTGGTGGTTCAGTCAACGTAATTGAGATAGATTCCAGAAGAAATATAATGGAAGAATATTACAGAAGCCGGAGATGCACCTCGTTGCCAATAACCAGGGAGAAATCCCTAGGGTACCTTGTTAGACAAGGTACAACAAGCCCTAGAGGAGTAGGACCGAAGATTCAAGTGTCGCCGCAAAGAAGGAACGGAGTTTGGAAAGCGAAAGTTGTGATCGGAAGTAAGCAGCTTGAAGAGATTTTGGCAGTTGAAGGCAATACACACGCTTTGATTGATCAGCTCCAGTTTGCTGCAGCAGAAGCTTTATCTTCTTCAACCTCTGCCTCGGACATGGTCAGAGTTAAAAGTCTATCTTCCCAGTCCCGAAACAATGAGAACTACTTCTGTTAGGTTCGATGATGGCAGATTTTGTGCCGGGTTTCTCATTTGTAATCCTTGTAAGCAAAAAGTGTATAATGTACAAAAGGTAAACTTGTTTCGGAAAGGAAAAACATAAAGAGGGTATTCTTTCTGTTTGGATTAATCTCTACTTCAGTTCAGTTTCGTTTGGTTATGGTCACGGTTTGTCCAGATGCAAAGGTGAAACCGAATCAGATTATTTTCTACTTCGGTTTCAGTTTTCGTTTGGTACAGTTTCAGTTTTGTTGGAATCAGATCATAAACCGAAATGGTTACTCCTACTCAGGATAATAGCTCGTTTGCTGGGGTCCTCGAGAGGGAAACATATTACGACCAATTCGGGAAAGAAACAAAAAAACGCAGTTACATGAGACAATTAACACTGGAACCATTAATTAAGCAGACACATATGATTAGAGAGGAGTACCACATGTTCTTCAGACACGCGATTCCATTTTCTTGACAGTTTTTTCGATGGCTGAAATGTTTTTCTTGAAGGTTGACCATTGTTCATCTGTTAAGCTTATTCCTGGATAACATTATAATATATCAGAGACAGGAGATGGATCAAAAATATTGTCTCACTAAATGTTGATTTTCTCTTTTTCAAAATGGTACTTAACTAACTATTATTCACATCCAAATTACAATTCTCATATAGATAAAACCGAATCTATATCATCACTTACTCAAAATATCAGGACTTGCACAAATTCAAATACTTGAAAAATACGAATATCGTATGAAAAATAAAAAACTCTAAAATATGTAATCCAAAACAAGCTTAAAACCTGTGAGGTTAGACTAAAAACTACGATAAAAAATCAACTAAAGAATCATTCAAGTCAACTTCCCCAAAAACTTTTCAGCCAAAATGGTTTCTAATCACCAAGCCTTTTAGTCTATACTAAAATGAAACTTAACACACCCAAAACAATAGCAACTCTCATAATCCCCATTGACTTAAAAATTTGGATATTGTGAACATGAAGCACTTTGATGCAACTCAAAAGTGGTAACTTGAAAGAAACATTTTTACATAAACACACAATATGCTCAATAGAAGATGCATTTGGACACAAGTCGAGATACAATTTCTGTGGTGTTTTGGTAACAAATTGTTTTAGAAAATAAAGAGAGCTTCAAGTACCTTTAGAAGTGGGAAGTTCTTTGCCATCTTTCTTGTAATACTCTCTAATGGAAACCAAACTCTTTCCTTTAAATTCCTGAACCGTCACTCTTCTCTTATCCGAAAGCTAACACAAACCCCACAACAAATCATAACTCAGTCACAATTCAAAACACAACACATTTCAACTAATTCACAACCTCTGCTTCAGAAAAAAAAACCATCGAATTCGAGAAAGAGCAATGAAATCGAACCCGGCAAATGATGAGATCGCCGTCATCATCCAACTCTTTGCTTCTTCCTTTACCTCCTCCATCTTCTTCTTCTTTTTCTTCTTCCACATTCACCTCCGTTTCCTCAGGATCTTTCGATCTCTCTTCGTCGAGGAACGAGTTCACAACTTGTCGTACATATGCTTTGTGAGATATCTCAGAGAGATCGATTCCAAGTCTCTCTGAAGCGAGTTGACGAACCTTGAACTCTGTCATCTCACTGATATCCGATTCCTTGAGTATCTCTCTCACAGTTCTCTTGATCTTCTCCTTCATCTCTTTCTCCATTTAGGGTTTTTTTTGGTGTCGGGATTTTGAAATCGGTGAATGAGTTTAACTAAATCGGGTTATCGGAGATTTAATACGGTGCCGTTTTAACATTTCGGTTATCGTACGTGGCATCTAAATAGTTAGGCCACTCTCTGAAAAGTTTGCTTCCGTTAAACCAACATCTAAACCGGAAGTGAGCTTTTTCGTTTGATGACAATCTATTCGGTACGGTACGGAGGTGAATTGCGTAACCAAAATCTTTAACCGAAAAAGTAGACTTCTCTTATATATGCGGATGCCGGCAGGGCTCGACCCGCTAACCCACCAAATTTTCCAATCCGCCCCGCGAGATCCGCAAATTAGTGGTCTTATTTTGGTGAGCTCGAACCGGTCCTGCAGCGGATCAAAACCCGCGGAGCCCGCGAGTGTGGGTCAAAGTAGATTTCCCTTTATATGTGGGTTGGCCTGCAAGTCCAGCGGTTTTTGCAGATGCGGATCAGATTTTAAAATCCGCAAATTATGCGGAGCGGATACGGCTCGTAATATTTAATGCAGGTTTGGCGGATTGGCGGATCGACCCGCTTGATAGGTCTACTCACATCCAAATTATTGGTTTTTTTTTTTCTTAATATGTTCTTCAGTTTCGGGGGTAAAGTTACAATTACTTCTTTCAATTTAGTTCGAAGAATATATATAACATATTCTTAAAGTTTACATAAGATTCAATTATTACTTTTTTGCGTACATCATGCCCATGGTGAAACTATCTCATTTTTTGTTCAATCAGATAATAACACAAAAAAATCGATAATATTAGAAAGTGATTGATATTTGGATTATTTTTCACAGAGATCAATTTCTCGGTAATGTCTTTATGATCCTATGAAAAAAAAAGAAAAAAAAACATACCCAGACTTTATTTCTTCTCTATATTATCCTACAAAAGAAGGTAAAGAATCTTTGTCTTTTCTTCTGAAATTATTGCTCACATATTTCTTTGATTTTTATCCTATTATGTTTGGGATGTTTCACGTTGCACGCGTTGCATGACAATTTTAAAACCTCTATTTAATTTACTTGAGTTATCTTTTGCTTTATTTGCAATTAGATATTGGACCGTGTGATGCACGGATTTTTTCCATCGTCAACAATTACTTCAATTTTAAATCTGAAAAAAATAATATATTGTTAGTATCCACAATTTTAAAAATTGTAAATATAAAATTTTAAATTTTTGACCCAAAAGAGAAAATGAAATTTTACCTTAAAACTTTAACAGCATGTGTTTTGTCTCATTTTTTGCATAAAAGTGAGGTTTTTATCATTATTATTTTATTGAAACAAACTGAACATGATATGTAGTTCCACCCATTACGCAAACAATATCGGTGATAGTTGCTTTATACATAATTTTTTTTCTACCATTATATTAATCGAAACAATGTTAGAAATAATATAACAATATAAAAATAAAAACAATTTTGTCTATTACCTCACGATTATCCAATAAAATATAGTCCCAAATAACATTAATGGATAGTTGATCTTTTTTAATTTTATCTTGTTGAATCGTTTTTCCAAAATTAACTGAGTAACCACCATTATATTCCAAACTGATATAAAAGATTAAAAATTAGTATAGTTTTTATTTGATTGTAATTCTAACGATATATATATATATATATATATATATTAATACCATTTTCTAAATCGAGTAATAAACTCTAATTCATGATTCAAATAAAACTTAGTGGAAAAAGATGCTAATAAAAAACAATTTCTCGATACATCTTAACTAAAACACCTATCATAATAAGAACAATGCTATTATTTTTCACCACACAATATTTGTCTTTAAATAATGCAGTTTGTTTCGTCCATATTGTAACATGTATTTCAACTTGACTGTAAAAATGAGAACAACATGTTATCTTTAATTAATTTGAAAGACATGATGTGGCTGAAAACCTTATTTCTCTATTAATTTGAGAGATATGATGTAATTGAAAAAATTCACCTATCTATTATGAGAGTCAAGTCCACTTTTCTAATTGTGAGATTGGTTTGACTACGCACATTATTTTTTTCGACTTTAATGATGTACCCAGTTACATCTATAAAAAATATATATTAGCTTTACATTAACACATATTTAATATTAAATTTTCGAGATCTTATCGTATAATTTATCTGTAACATTTAGCAATTTGATAAGTTCTTGATAATTTTGAAGCCATATTTTTTTTTGTATAATCTGACAAAATTCTTGACCAACGCCTGCAATACTTATTCCTTCCGTCAATTTTACAAAAATTTGATGGTTAGAAACTTTATATTTTCTGTTGTTATCAGACTGCACATTAAAATTGCAAAAGTAAAATAAATTAAACACTAATAAAATAAATATAACAAAGATGTTATACTTAAATCTAATGAGACAATAATCGTCATGAAAAATATTAAATTGTCAGAACTTGACATTTTGCTAAAACTAACAATTGTCTTTTGTGATGAGTCAATTATATTTCCATATTTATTTTCTATATTTTTATATAGAAAATTTTGATAAACCTGACAATTGTCTGATGAGTCAATTATATTTCCATATTTTTTTTTACATTTTTATATAGAAAATTAACAATAACTTGTCTTTTCTATTATTTTGATATTTTTATTAAAACTGTAAATTATCCATTTCACATTTTTCGGATTTTCTTGTTTTAACTGACAATTGTTTTTTGCTGTTAACAATTTTGCTGAAACTCACAAAATCTTAGTTAATTATCTATTATACATTTTTATATAGAAAATTACCATTAAGATGTATTTTCTATTATTGTGATCTTTTTATTAAAACGGGAAATTGTCTATTTTAATTATCTATTCTACATTTTTTATATATAAATTTACCATTATTGGAAAGTTGACAAGTGTCGAATTCTTATAAGTTATTTCTTTGACACATGTCACAAACTAAGATGAGCAATGACACGTGTCAAAATCTAATGAGTTATTCCTTTGACACGTGTCACACTCACGTTAAACGTGTTCAAGTTTATATAATAAGATTTTTATATAAAAAATTACCATTAAGTTGTATTTTCTATTATAGTGATCTTTTTATTAAAACGGAAAATTGTCTATTTTAAATGTCTATTCTACATTTTTATATAGAAAATTACCATTATTGGAAAGTTGACACATATCAAATTCTTATAAGTTATTTCTTTGACACATGTCACAATATAATATGAGCAATGACACGTGTCAAAATATAATGAGTTATCCCTTTGACACGTGTCATACTCACGTTAAACGCGTTCAAGTTTATATAATAAAATGTCTTTCAGAAACAAAAGTATACCAAAAATCAAAAGTTTTGAAACCTCCTATCATGTAGAAGGGTTGGTTTAATTAGAAAAATCAGGTTTTTCGGTAATGTCTTCACAATTATTCAATTTACTTTTAAGAAGTTATATATCATATTCTTAAAGTTTACACAAGATTCTTTTTTCACTACAAGAAAACTGTCGAGTTGCGATGGAAATTTGCGATGGCTAAGGACCGTCGCAAATTGCGACGAATACGCGATGAATTCGCGATGACTTTGAGACGGAAATAAATACAGTCGCAAAATTGCGACGACATTGTCCGTCGCAAATTTGCGACGGATTTGCGAGACATCTTGCGACGAATCTGCGATGATCAGGTTAGTCCCTCGCAATTCCATAGCAAATTTGCGATGAGATTGCGATGATATATATTAGTAGCTAATTTGCGACGCATTTGCGAGGTTTGTCGAGTTGATAAAAAGTAGGTGGAGCACGTTTTAAATGACAAGTACCTAACAATTTGCGAGAAACCTTTCCGTCGCAAATATGTCGCAATTGCGTAGCATTGTTGTAGCAAATCCGTMGCAAATATGTTTCYGTAGCAATTCCATCGGAGTWTTCCATAGCAATTCCCTYGCAAATTTTTCCAATCTCTATAAATAGCCAGACGGGTTTTGTGAGTTTCACAACAATTCAAACACTTATTCAACATTTGAGAGAGAAAAAAAAATACAGAATCTGAGTGTGTAGTAAAAAAATGGCGTCTGAGCATGAAGTATATGCATTACGAAAGTGGATGTATAATCGAAAAGATCCGGAGACGAGGGAAGTGACAAAGGAGTATCGTATCGGGTTGCGAGCATTCATCCACCAGGCCACTAACAACCCATTTGARAAGCGTGACGGTAACATATTCTGTCCTTGTAGAACGTGCAAGAACACTCAATATTTGGAAATTGATATTGTGAAGACGCATCTGTATAATAGAGGATTCATGCCGAACTATTATGTCTGGTTTTCACATGGAAAGGGTTTTAGTCTTGGTGCAGGAAGTAGTAGTAGGGGTGATGGTGTTGATCAACCAAGTTATAATGTTAATTATAACTACGGCGAAAACATGTTTGAAAATTATGAAGAGTATCAACAAGAAAATAGGTATCATGATATGGTTACATATGCATTTCATGAATCTATTCCTGCATTTGTTGATGATACTAGGGAAGAACGTAACGTTGAAGCACAACAGTTTTATGATATGTTAGAATCTGCAAATCAACCTATCTATGAGGGGTGTAGAGAGGGGTTATCTAAACTGTCACTGCCATCTAGGATGATGACAATTAAAAGTGATAATAACCTAACTGAGAATTGCATGGATGAATGGACTGAATTATTTAAAGAGTATTTTCCAGAAGATAATCTTTCCGCTGAGAGTTACTACGAAATACAGAAATTAGTTGCGGGTCTTGGGTTACCATCAGAAATAATTGACGTGTGCATTGATAATTGTATGATTTTTTGGAAAGACGATGATAAGTTGCAGGAATGTCGATTTTGTGGGAAGTCGAGATATCAACCAACTACTAGAATGACTCGTGTCCCATACCAACGTATGTGGTACTTGCCAATCACTGATAGATTGAAACGGTTATACCAATCAGAAAGGACATCGGCGGTAATGAGATGGCATGCACAACATACAACAGAGGATGGGGAGGTTAAGCATCCGTCAGATGCAAAGGCGTGGAAACACTTTCAGATGGTACATTCTGACTTTGCTAATGAGTGTAGGAATGACTATCTTGGCTTATGCACTGATGGTTTTAGTCCATTTGGGTTGTCTGGGAGACAATATTCTCTATGGCCTGTCATATTGACGCCATACAATCTTCCACCGGAAATGTGCATGCAAAGAGAATTCTTGTTTATGAGTATTCTAGTGTCAGGTCCGAAGCATCCAAAGCGATCTCTTGATGTATTTCTGCAACCTTTGATTCACGAGTTGAAACAGTTGTGGTATACAGGTGTACGGACTTTCGATTATTCACAACAACGAAATTTCAAAATGCGGACAGTGTTATTGTGGACCATTAGTGACTTTCCGGCGTACGGAATGTTATCGGGATGGACTACACATGGAAGGTTATCTTGTCCATATTGCATGGATCGATCAGATGCTTTTCAACTAAAGCGTGGAAGGAAACCATGCTGGTTTGATTGTCATCGTCTCTTTCTTCCCTTGCATCATTTCTTACCGAAAGAACAAAAAACTATTCAAGAAGAACAAAGTTGTGCGTGTTCCCCCCCCCAGTGTATATGTCAGGAAACGATTTGTTAGAGAAGATTGATTATTATGGTGTGCAGGAAACATGTACACGTGGGGGCAATTGGCACACTTCGGCAAACATGTCTGACGGATATGGGAGTTGTCATAATTGGCACAAAAAGAGTATCTTCTGGGAGCTTCCATACTAGAAAGATCACCTATTTCGGTACAACCTTGATGTGATGCACATCGAGAAATTTTTTTTTGATAACGTCATGAATACGATTTTGAATGTGCAGGGAACAGGCAAAAGTAAAGCTAATTTCAAATCAAGGTTGGACTTGGCCGAAATATGCGGAAGAAGCGAGTTGCATATTACAAGGGATGGAAAATTACCTGTTCCTATCTTTCGCTTGTCCGTGAATGCAAAACAAACGTTGTTTGACTGGGTTGCTTCGAAGTAAAATTTCCTGATGGGTATGTGTCCAAATTCTCAAGATGTATAGAGCAAGGAAAAAAATTGTTGGTATGAAGAGCCACGATTGTCATGTATTCATGCAGCGACTATTACCGTTTGCATTACTTGAGCTCTTACCGACACCTGTCCACGAAGCAAATGCGGGTAAAATAGTAGTGAAGTTTTAATTAGTCTTGTCCCATTAATTAATTATATATGTGTTTAATACTAATAAACCATACATCAATTTTCAGGCATTGGAGCATTTTTCAGAGATCTATGCACACGAACACTTACAAAGGAGGGCATAATGCAATTACACAATAATATCCCAGTGTTATTGTGTAACTTAGAAAAAATATTTCCACCATCGTTTTTTGACGTGATGGAACATCTTCCGATTCACCTACCACATGAAGCAGCTCTTGGAGGTCCCGTGTAATTTCGATGGATGTACCCGTTCGAGCGATTTATGGGACATCTAAAAAGAAAGGCAAAAAATCTTGCAAAGTGGAAGGATCGATCGTTGCAGGAAGTTTGACCGAGGAAACCTATCACTTCACTTCATACTACTTTAGCCCAACCGTCAGAACGAAAAAAACCCGTCTTAGACGATATGACGATGGAGGGGTTGCACCAACATATAACGTTGAGGTCCCAGATATCTTCGCCCAAATAGGGAGACTTGGTGGGAAGTTGAAAGAAGTTTGGTGGGAAGACCACAAATATTCTCGTGCGGCTCACAACTATATATTGCGAAATTGTGAGGGAGTACAGCCGTTTGAGAGGTACAGTTTCATTTATTTCATATTTTCATATAAATCTAACAAGAGATATGTTTTTTGTTACAAAAAAAAAAATTTATAGTAAATTCGACAGGCAAATGCGAGAAGCCTTCCCCGATTTACAAGAAAAAGAGAACAGAAGTACAAAGAACGTGATTTTGCTGGATGGTTAAAATACTATGTAAGTTTTGAACTACAAATATATATATTAATTTATTTCAAAATTAAATAACATAGTTTCTTAAATATCATATAGGTAATGAATGGATGTGCAAACCAGCCATTGCCTCTCTGGTTACACGAGATTGTTCAAGAACCAATTGCGAAGATCACTACTGGCCCAATGTACTTCACTCGTGGTTACACTTTTCACACGTATGAGCATGGCTCCAAGAGGTCAACCGCAAATTATGGAATTCACGTGCCAGGTGAAAATGACTTCTACGGTATTTTGCACGAAATTATGGAAGTATCATATCCAGGAATTATCGGGTTGAAATACGTTTTGTTCAAATGTCATCGGTATGATCCAACGGTCAGTCGAGGCGTCCACTCAAACTCGTTAGGGGTAACTGATGTTAATGCCAGCAAAAAATTTTCCAAATTTGAACTGTTCATCCTAGCATGTCAAGCAGAACAAGTGTGTTTCATTCCATATCCTCGGATAAGGGAAAGATGAGAGACGTGGTTATTTGTGATAAAAGTGAATCGGAGAGGTCGAATAGTCGGAGAAGTTGATGATGTGGCTTTGCAACAAGAAAGATCAGCAGAAGTCTCCGTAACAATCGAATCAACAGAAGATATCTTACATATTGATCCACAAAATAGAGAAGTAGAAGAGATGATCATGAATGAGACAGGTAAAGATCCGGAATGTGACGAGTTCGAGGAGACAGATGACTGAGAAGAAACTGATGGCGATAGTGAAAACTCCTATGTATCTGAAAATGAATCTGATTAAATGTTTGTATGTTTATAGGTGTTTCATGTGTTATATGTAGATTTCGATGTTTTTTTTTTGTTTTTTACAATTATTTGTGACGGAATTGCGACTGTTCTGTCGCAAATCCTTAGAAAGATCATAACTTTGCTACGAAATTGCGACGGATCTATAGCAGTTCCCTCGCAAAATGATTACTAAAAATATATTGAAATTTTATTAATAAATATATTTGAATAGAAAAATGATTACTAAATATCTATTGATCATGTCAACTCATTTGAATAGACTTATCTTAATTCATTATCATAGAAAAATATAGACTTATCTCATTTATACATATTGTTTTGTTAATAGACAAGTCTTAGAAAGAAATACATGATTCAATGATGAAAAACAAAATATATAGAAAAATTTCAGGAAGATTGAGTACTTCAACCACACACTTTTATGAATCAGAAAATAATAAATTTACAATCAGATTTGATGTTTACAACCTCATATTTTGATGTTTAATTTCATTCTAGTTTCAAATATTTGGAATTGCGAGGTTCCTCGAAAATTTTAGGGAGTTGCGAGGGAACCCTCGCAATTCCCTAGCAATCCCTAAAGATTTTACGATGGATTTGCGAGAATATGAAATAATTGGATTAATTGCGAGGGATTTGCGAGAATATGAAATAATTGGATCCATCGCAACTCCGTCGCAATATACGATTTTTTGGTTTCGTGATTACAGAATTTTTAATTATTTGGAAAGAGTATTGCGACGGAGTTGCGATGGATCCGTCGCAATGTCATCGCAAAATGGGGACCGAAAACCCTAGTTTCGCGACGGATTCGCTATGGAGTTGCGAGGGTTGGATATTTTAATTATCCTTCTTCTTCCCCAGTCGTATCTCGAAACTTAAACTTAAAACACAAAAACCTCTCTCGTCGCCGTTCAGCCGTATCTCGTCCGCCGTTCATCTCACACTCTCCGCCGTTCTTCCGCCATCTCTGCCGCCGATCTGTTCCTCTCGCCGATTCTCTCCTGCCCGCCATTCCGTTTTTCACTCCTCTACGGAGAAACTTAGGTGAATTTGATTGTTAAATTAGGTTGAATTTTATATGAATTTGTTAGATTTTTAGATTATGTGTTATAATTTGTTAAATTATAGTTGATGAATTTGTTATAATTTTAGATTTATTTGTTAAATTGAGTGTTATTGATTGGAATTAATTTGTTAAATTAAGTGTTATATTTGATTAGGTTTTGGATTTGTTATATTATTAAATTTTTGATTGGAGTTTTAATTTGTTAAATTAGGTGTTATTGATTAGGATTTAATTCGAAAATTTTAGGGTTGTAGATTTTAGGATTTGAAAATGATTTTTTTCATGAATTTGAGAATTATTATAATTTATTAATGAGTTTTAGGATTTTACATTTTAGGATTTGAATATGATTTTTTCATGAATTTAAAAATTTTAGAATTTGAGAATTTTAAAATTTTAAAATATTTTTTAGGATTTGGAAATGATTAATTAATTACAAGTTTTATTAATTAAAAAGTTGTAATTTTATCTTTATTACTTGTTTTCCATTTTTTTTGCAGATGTCCGAATATTTTAACGATTATACTCGCTATCTTTCGAGAGGTGGCGGATCAATGCCGTCTACTCCTTGGGCGAGTTTTACTTCTCAGATGGGCGGGACACATATTCCCGACACTCATCATCAGTCACCGCCTCCAACCACATTCCCTCCAGACCCACCGAAAGCACAACCGACACCACTTCCATCTACACAACGCACAATGACTGACTCTGAGCATGATCGGGTCATAGCGGCGCTTCTTGATCAGCCCGGTCATGACCGCCTACCACACCTTGATCCAACCCGTCCTCAAGGGACTTTATGGTCATTTGTTATATTTTTTTAACTTTTTAATTTTATGTTGTTTAAAACTATATTCATTTTAATTCTCTTTTTCAAAATATTTCAGGTTTAAAGATGATGGATGTGTACCTGCTAAGGTGCGATCGATCTTCGAAAGAGACTTCAAAGAACCTCATGCTAATTGGACACAAACTCCGAAAATTGTGTGTCACCGGTGGTTTGAGACATTTGCCGTAAGTTTTAAAATTTTATTTATTTCAAAGTCTTTATTGTTATATTTTTATCAACATAACACTTCTTTTTTTTTGTAGCAAGCTTATCACTGGGATACTGCGACTACATCGCTGGTTCGCAAAGAGTTTGAGGACAAGTTGAAGGGTCGCATGTGTGACCAGGTGGGACGATGGAAGAGCAAGTGGAAAAAAGAGGGCGACAATGCGATGCCTAAGTGGTTGGATCCTGAGGTCTAGAAAAGCCTCGTGGCGTATTGGTTAGATCCGGCGAGTGAGACTAAGAGCGGTAATGCTCGAGCGTCCCGGCTCTCTAATCTTGATGGAGACGGGTATCATAAGCATCGTTCTGGACAGCTTTCGTTTAAAGCCCAAGCACGAAAGATAGTAAGTTTTTTAAAAAGTTCATCGTAAATTATCGCAAGTCAGAGTCAGCAAATGTCTAAGTATGATAAGCTTTTTAGCTACTTGGACACAAAGGATCCGGAATTGGCAAGGCTCGTTCGGGAAGAGTTAGGAGATGACGCCGGTTCTGGTAGCGGAACCGGACCATCAGAAACCTTTTAGTTATTTTTTTTATGTATTAAAAACAAATATTGTAGTTCATTTTCTTTTGAATATTAAGATTTTTAATTTTATTTGGATTTTAATATTTATTTTAATTTAATTAGATTTTAATATTTATTTTATTTTCAAATAAAAATGATTTTAAATTTAATTATTTTAAATAATTCATCGTAAATCCCTCGCAAATTTGCGACGGACTTGCGACAACAGGAAAACGTATTGTCGCAAATCCCTCGCAAATTTGCGATGAATATTGTTTATGCCGTCGCAATTCCCTCGGAAAAATCGAGGATTTTCCGGCCAAATAACTTCGTCGATTTCACGCAACCACCTCGCAAATTTTGCTACAATTTTGCGACAATCATTTTGCGAGTGAAATTATTACACGCTAATTTGTCGCTTAATTGCGACGCATTTGCAAGGTGTTTTTTGCGACGGATTAACTATTGTTTATGTCCGTCGCAAATATTGCGACGACATTGCGACGATTTTAGATTTGCGACCAGCGAATAGCGAAGAATAGATATGCGTCGCAAATACGTCGCTATACCTGTTTTGCAATGTATTTGCGATGAATATTTCCATCGCAAATCTTTTGTTTTCTTGTAGTGTTTTTTTGGACAACCCCTTAATTATATTAAGGTAAAATGAAAAGGCACAAAGGCTACAAACTGGTTCCAGACACGACGGCTCTGTAGAGTTACACAACTTGTGGATAAAATTATGAAATGATAGTCTTAGGTTCGCAGGCCCGTAAAGCATCCCAGAAGCTGCATCGACGGAAGAGTAACGACGGCGAAGGCGTGACATCTTGATCCGGACAGCGGGGTGAGCAGCAGCGATAAGCAGATCTGAGAGACTAAGCTGTTTGATGACTTGGATATGTCGCTCAGAGGAGACTGCATCGGTGAAAGAAGACTGATAGATTCGAACCTTCTCGGAATATTGACCTAATTCTCGCACGGCATCTAGGTACAGGGTCCTCATCCTGCGACAGAACAAAGGCAAGACAGAAGGAAAAAACGCGTGAAAGTTCCCGGGATCTAACTGGGATAAGATGGCTGAAACGGATCCAGCAACAGAAGCGGTGGTTAACCGCAGGGTTCTCCGGCGTTCGACACCGGGACATATAAAGGGATGCTCTGTAAAAGCGAGATGATGAAACGATTTGGAGGAGCGGAATAGAGTTCTTCCACCAGAAAAGGAGACTGAGCCCGACCAAGGCCTTCCTGTGATGAGTGGTCTAACCGAGTAGCAGAACAAGAGTGAGACTAGAAAGCAGAGCAGGAAACGCCTGGGGCGACGCCGGCGACTTTAGAAAGCAATTGATATTATCTTTTGGTACACATAAGTGCATGGTTAAACCATCTCATTTTCGTCCAATTAAATAACAGCATAAGGATTGATGATGTTAGAAAGCGATTGATATTTGGATTTTTTTTCCCCACTTGTTTTGTTAGATACACATTAGAACTATATTGGAGTTGGGCTAATGTGAAATTTAATTAAATTCGATAAAATAATAAAAATAATAATATATTTAGAAATTCCTATGTAAATATATAGAAAAAAAGACTTTGTCATACTCCAATAACTTAACTATATTGAATTCATACCTAATGTTTACCTTTGTGCTAAAACAAAATGGAAAATTTAAATTTCACTATCAAACTTAACATTTTGTGCGCAATTCTACAAAATGTTTTATACGGTTAATGCCTCGTTAAGTCATATTGATGTGGTTTCCACGTAGCCAAAACGATGTCGTTTTGGTTAGAACTGAGAATATAACTTATAGCCAAAACGACGTCGTTTTTTGAGCACCCAAATTGCCTAAACAACTTCCTTGTAGTCACTATGCATCAAATTTTTTTTTAAAAAAAAAGAATTTAAAATCATCACAGCTAAAGCTTTCAAATGAAACAGAGTTGGAACTCTACGTACGCACCTGAATCGTACTTTCTCCAAGCTGCGTCTGTGTTATCAAAAGGCAACAAGGTAGTGCAATCCAACCCTAAAATCGACGCCACATCAATAATTTGCCTGTAAGCCCTAAGATTATCCACCATAACCGTCGACGAAGTCGGATTCGTAGAATTCGATGTAGACGAAGTCGCTTCTAGGGTTTGTTCGAGTTCCGCGAGGGGAGAAAGAGAGTGAAGACCGAGCGAAGATTACTTTCGTTGTTTTTTGAAGGAGAGAAGAAGGAGAGCCAGACGACATCGTTTTAGCTATAAGTTATACTCTCAGTTCAAACCAAAACGACGTTTTTTGGCCACGTAGAATCCACATCAGCAGGACTTAAACGGGACATTAATAGTGTTAAATGGTTTGTATAATTGCGCACAAAATGTTAAATTTGATAGTGTAATTCAAAAATTTTATTAGTTTATGTATGTTTTAGCACAAGGGTAAACATTAGGTATGAATTCAACATACTTAAATTATCAAGGTATGAAAAAACACTTTTTCCTAAATATATATAGTCTCTATAGTCTTTATCATAAATTAATAATTATATAAAATTATGCAAATAATTACATAAACTTGTGCATACAAACTAAGATAGTGTATTAAAATACGATTCTAATGTTGGTTTTTTTTGTATGAATGTAAAATTATATTTAAAAAAAAACCTTTTCCTTTTTACAACATGTGTTTTTATTATGAAACTTATTTTCCTAATAATTAATTTAGGTGAAATCAAGGATGTGCTCTCGCTGCGAACCACATCATTAAGTTGTCCCCATAACATTGAACTCCCAAACTCCGGATTGATGATAACCGATTCCGGACGCACTTGTCGATTAGCTTGATTAGGCGTTGTCTAGAAATCTTGTTTTTTTTTTTTTTTAAAACTTAAAGTTGAAAAAAATATTACCTAATGTTGTTTTTTTAACTTAAAGTTGAAATCTTATTAAAACTAATCTTTAATTTTACTCATCGTCTCTTTGATCGGAAGCTCTCCACAGATTGTTCTCAAATTTTAGTCTCGCTCCGCTCACCTCAGTTTTGGATGCAAGACAGAACCCTTATTCGATTGGTCTTCGTAGCTTCCATTTACCTCTTATGGAAAGAGAGTAATGGTCGTATTCACAATCAAGGGATTCACCCGACTGGTTTGTGGTTAGAGCTGTGGATAAGGTGATTCGTGAGTGAATAATTTCAGTTAACCATCATGTAGAGTCTGAGCACAGTGACCTGTTTATCCGCTGAATGGAACTTCTGCAAAGATGAAGGAACTAGAGGGTATGTTTTTGTTTTCATTGTCTTCGTTTTGGGCATGTATCATGCTTATGTTTTTAGTTCTCATTCATCTCTCCCTTATAGCTTTGTATAACTATCTTAGTTTCTCAATAAATTTCGCATTTAACCAAACACAAAAAAAATATTTACTCACTACAATTAAAATTCTAAGTAGTGTATTCTTGATTTGCGTCCAAAATTTGAAGAGTTTTAGACGTGGTAATTAATTATATACGCGTAAATATTTTGAAAAATATCGTATTCAACTTCATCATCAATATTAGAGATAATACATTATGCTAACTTTTGAACTTAGGAACATGTACCATTTTCACTAGGATAGTAGTGAAATTTTTTATTAACATTCGATTATTAATTATAATTTTAAGATTCTTGACGTCATTTTCACAAGTTGATTCATTTCATTTGTAAACAATTTTTTTGAATATTATCGACCAAAAGGAGTATCTCTTTATAACTTATTGCTTTTCATAGAGATATCACAATTATTGCTTTCAATTTACTATCAAGAATTTCTGTCATATTCGATAAGCTTACAGGAAATTCAACTAGTTTTTCTTGTAAATATCATAACATATATTTTCAATAAAAATTTAGAACTTAGATATTCAAAAGATTACTTTTTATTTTCTGTATATATTAAAAACTATATTTTGAATAGCTACTACGGTGTAGATTCAATAGTAAGATGCAGCACTAATGTACTGAGCTGAGTCTTGTACAAACACTGCAAAATAATTTTGCAATACTTTTGATCCAATTTCTCATTCTCGCCAATAGTCACCATTGATTAAATCCCAAAAACCAAATAGAAAATTAGACCAACCATTCAACTGAAAAAAAAAAAAAAAACATTCGGTACATGTAGTTAAAACTAAAAAATAACGCTATAAACCTAATAAGCCAATTTCCAATATGTTGTTTCTTCCTTCTTCTTTATTTTGTGTCCCCTTGAAAATAAAAGAAGAGAAGGAAACCAAAACTAAAGATATATCATCAATGAACAACTTGTTGATCATCGATGAGCATCACTGAGCTGTGATGATGAACCATGTGCCACCTTCCATTGTGGAACTCGAACACATTGGTGATGAGGAATGGACCACCGTCCACGTTCAGGTATGCTTTCATGGTGACCCAAGCCATGTCCGTTAGTATCCGAGTGCGAACAGTGTGGACCTGAAAGTCAAACCCTTGTTCCCAGTTGAAACAAAGTTGCCAGCTTTGCATCACTTCATTGTACCTGCAATTGGACCGGGCAAAACATAGATGGTTCATACCGATTTGTCTCTCTTCTTTCAAACAAATCCACAAAGATGTATTTATCCCATTTGCGGATGACCAAATCCGGAACACAGATGCATAAGAATGTAATTGTGTGGAGTAGACTCAAACTATAGAATCACATTTCCCGTTTCTATTCAGGATATGGAATATGCTGAAAGAATCCAAATTCTATTAGAGCTACTGTGGATATACCAGTGTTAACTATGTTATCCTATTGCTGTAAATCTTTTGCTTCAGCGTTTTTACTAAATCAAACAATACACTAAACATCTTGTATCAGTAGCAACTGCACAAGAGCACTGTTCCGCTAGTATACTCAAACTTAGATAACATCTAAAGGGATGACAGAACCGGAAACAAAAAGATAATATTAAAGACATTCCTCATAAGCAAAAGCAAGGGGGTGAAAAGTGTAGTTGTTACCCAGAGAAGAGTTCGCCTGAGGCATGGATACACTTAACATAGTCCGAGTTCAGCCATAATCGAGCCATCGCTTGCAGAGCTCTGTCTCTAATGATGCTGAAGAATTCGGTATTCACACTAATGATTGCTCTAGTAGTTGCATAGTACGCTTTCCACCCATTGACTGGGGTTATACCATCTTGTTCAAGCGTAAAATCCTAGTCATAATGAGGAAAAGTAAGACAAAGATCAGCAAACGTGTCTTACGGGAAGCATTGACCAAAATATTGAAGACAAAGTACCATACATTGAAACACACATGAATCCAGAAAATGCAAAAAAAAAAAACATCTTTGAACCTAGAATCAGAGATACTTAAAGAAAGTTTCTGAATTCCAATGCAACAAGCTAATACAAATGAGTGAAATAGTGGGTCAAATAACCTTGTGATAAAGAGCTTTCCAAGCATTATCATCATTAGCAGCTCTCCTCATCAATGAATTAGTCATAGACAAGCGACAAAGACTGGGATAATCCAAATAACTAAGCGCGTGGGTTGTAATTTCCGGAACCAACTGCTCCATCATCGACACTCCAGGCTTATCATCCACCGTGGAAGCCGTAACATCCGTTCTCTCTCCACCACCAAGAGCCGTACCACCGTTCGCCAGCGGCGTCGACGGCATAGGTTTGTCTAGCTTTCTGACAGATCGGGACGCGAAGAGAAGTGGGAAAACGATTGCGATTAATACTGCGACTATGAAGAACAATAAAGACTCATTATGCGGCGAAAGGGAGAAGAAGTTGGAAGGGATAATTTCCATTGATAAGACATGAAAACTTGGTAAACAAACACAGATAAAACCTAGAGAAGAAGCTTGAAAGGTGACGCACTTAGGGTTCAATGGTGGTTTCCTTCTTCTGCCGAAACCCTAGACTTGAATCGGAAAATAAATTCGGTGAGACGAGGATGAGAGATTTGCAAAGTTTTTTTTTTTTTTTGGTCTCCAACTCCGTAACTGACCATCGCAAATGTTTATCAAAATGTGTCACTATGGAAATTAGCCTTAAGTTTCAAGGGTACTATGGTCATTTCCATTTAAGTTTATCCAAGTGGGTCACTATAGGAAATAGCCTTAAGTTTCAAGGGCATTATGGTAGTTTGCATTACTATGTTGTCGTTTTAAGACAATCAAACAAATGAGTCAGGGTTAGGCCCAACAAGCCTTTTCAGGATCTTCGATGCTTGACCCAAACTCTATATTTCTTGTGAACCACGTTATCATTTCTTCACAATATCATCTTTTTCTTTTCATCGATTTTCCTAGTTCAATTTAATCACAGTGACCAAAAAGTATCTCTTCATGTAATAAATATATCTTTTCATCTCTAAATATTTTTCAAAAACCTGTCGGTGACCAAGTAAATCTCAGTTTCAGACACATTTAGGTCTGTCGGGACGGCTAAGACAAGAAATGCTTTTCGTGGAGCAGACAAAAGAGAGATGCTAATTTAAATCTATTTACGTTTTTGTACTGAACTACTTGTTACTTCATCTTCTTATTTACGCATCTGAGTTTGTCACTTGCACTTGTCCTTGTGGTGAGCTCCAGAGGAAGCGGTTTCAACGTATTGCTCGGCCAGTTTCTTGATCTTGTCGCCTTCTTTGATCAAAAAGTTAGCACTCTTGGCTTTGCTATGATACTTCATCACTTTTTCCGTGGTTTTCGTCACTGCCCATCTGTATTGTTCCACGTTTATCACTCCGCTCTTGCACAGTGGTCTGATATGTTCTTTGATGTATGCTTCCACCTTAGGAAAACAATAAAACCGGTTCAAGAAAAGGAAATGTAAATTTTGACATGAGACTGAGAGCTTTACAAATTTTACCTTCTTGGTGACAGAGTTACTAAACGCATCAGCTTTGCTTTTCTCTTCTTTAGACGGCTTCTCGCTTGGATTGCACTTCTGAATGCTTTTGGGAACTTTTTTCTCTTGAATGGAAGTGTTCTCAAAGTTTGAAGCGATGAACTCACTGTGTGTGTTGCTCTCACACTCTGAATCAGGTACTTTAGCTTGAACACCATTCTCAGCAGATCCTTCAATGAGAGCTTTCTCAACTAGTTTCTCTGTACCAGGTCCGTATAGTTCTTCACATTCAGCAACAGAAAGGATCTCACTTCCTCCTCCTCCTCCTCCTCCTCCTTCTCCTTCCCCTTCTCCCTCACCCTCACCCTCACCCTCACCCTCACCCTCACCCTCACCCTCACCCTCACCCTCACCCTCGGCTTCAACCTTGGGTAGAGGCTCCATAGGATCAAAGCTCTTCCCATCTTCTTCGCTATTTGTGGTCCCCTTCAAGTTTGCAGTTGTTTCTTCATTTCCCAAGACTACAGATTGATTCAAACACTTTTCAGGTTGAACAGTGGAGAAAACTACCTTCACCTTAGTCAAACTTTCATCTGGCTGCGTTACGGAAGCTTTTGTAGCCATGGTAGCACCGATATAGTCTTCTTCATCCAATTCATACTCAAAATCCCCAAAGATGTCTGTATCAGGAACGGAATCCATGTCAAGTACATTATATGGGCCTGCCTCCCTGGTCTTGTCCAAGGAACTGTCTCCTTTCTCTGGAGGAACTTCCGTTGAACAGGTCGGGCAGTTTGGTGGTGAATCAGCAAGACCTGCTGCTCTGAGCGCTTGAAGGATGGCTGGATCATCTGAATCTTTACCATTAATACGTTCTGACTCATTAACAGCCATTGATGATGACGAATTTGGTTCTACAGCATTATCCATCGCTTTGCTCTCTGAATGATGCAGTATTTCTTGTGAGCATAGATTCAGATACACAACTTTGCTACTTGATTTGTCAACGATCGCTTTCTCGATATTTATAGCATCAGCAACGGCTAGTTCTGTTGCTGCACTTCTTCGAACAGACAGAAGGTTTTCTTTCTTTAAGAAATGTTCTGTCAGGCGATATAATTGTGTCTGCAGCAACAGCGATTTGCTTAGAAACAAAAACCAGCACATGTGCAAATAATAAAGCTAGCTATTCCACAAGTTGTGATGTTAATAATGTTTTTGCAGGAAAATCAATAACAGGTTAGCCCCAATTTTCCGTATTGTCAGTTTAACGTATGTAACCGTAATAAACAAGTATGAAAGTTTATTGTTTTCCAAAAATAATTTTGATCCTCCAATTAGGACCAACGAGAAAATATTATATAATCACAATCTTATCAAACAGTAGAGAAGATCTCACAGATTTCCCAAACACATGAAATGACTACCTAATGTTTGTAAGAAAGACCCCCTCTCATAGTTTGACAAAAAAAGACCCCCCTCTCATATGTGTGCATCTTTACTAACCGAAATGTGTACGATTGCTCAGCTTATTCTACCAAAAACCTGGAACTAATAAGAATATCAAAACAGTGACCTCTTTTATTCAATATATGGAACCCAAGTAACTCATTATGAACCTAACACTAATCAATGCCACGGGAACTGGAAATTAAAGTAAAGAGCTATCCACATACCTGCCTAACTGCAACAGGAACTTTATTATGGCGACTGGTTGCAAGGCTTGGTCTCATATCAGCTGGAAGTTGAGCCTGATAGCAATGATAGAAACAAACGAGCAACAATCTCAAAACACCGGATTTTTTAAAAGCAACAAAGTAAGTGACGAGAATTACACACCAACAATGGATAATTCCCTTTGAGATCGGAAGAGCCTTCTTTGTCTTGGGTTGAGATGTTGCCAGCTAAAGCTTTCTTTCTTGCAAGAACCTGCAATGCCCATTTCCTTTTGTCTTTCTTGAGATCGTCAGGATTTTCAAACATTTCCTTAGAGTTACTCGATGTAAGATTAGGTTGCCCATCCGACAGTTTGTTTCCTGAGTTCAGTTTTGATCCAGCAGCTTTTAAACTGCTCCCCTTGGCATCACTAATCTTTGGTAAGGTCTTGCTGGCTTCTGTAGGTTTTGCATTGTTTTGTGAGTTTTCCGTTTCTTTTGGTGCCCAAAGAGGCTTGAGATTATCATTTCTCGGGAACACGGAGGTATCTGCCAAATACAATCTGGAGAGGATAGGATTTGAGGCCTGTGGGGTTTCAGATGAAAAGTTTGTTTTGGCGTCAACTGGTTTCTTCTTCAAGAGGCTAAGAACAGACTTCAGAGTTTCAATTTTTTCAGGCTTTCTTGTTTGTATGCACCGATGCTTCCAAAACTCAACTTCACAGTCCCGGTGCCATGCACTTTTCCGCTTCCCATTTGAATCTGCATAAATTTTCTTCGTGAGATTCTCTCTGACTTTTCCTTTCTGCAGCATCAACTTCTTTGCCTTCACTGCCAGAGCCGGAATTTTTCTAGGTGCTTCATCAGTTTTAGGTCCTGCCACAGCAGCTCTAAAGGCGGCCAAAAGTTTTGGGTCGAATTGGTTTTTTCTGATGTCCTCCATCGATTTGTTACGAACGGCTTCTCTTATTTCTTTCCTAAGTTTCTCAACCAGAACCATTGACTCTTTTTCGTCCTCCGGTGTCCTCTTGATCTTCTTTACCCTCAAACCAGCAGCATTCTCTCCATCTGAAGACTTATCAGTAGGATTTGAACGCATGAGATTTTTTATACGCCCAGTTCCTTTGACAATGCTAAAAATATCAACAGTTGTATTGTTTGAAGGTGGTCTGCTCTCTTGGTGAATGGTAGCCAAGTCTTCCTCTTCCTCGAGATTTGGTTTATGGAGAGATTCAGAAATCTCAGGTTTAGTTTCTGAATTGCCATCATCTCCACTGGTAAAGAAATGCCACGATGAAACAACACACTCAAAAATTCCACACAAATCAGACAAAAGAGGGAAAGATCTCATCTGTGAAACTGACCTGAAATCTGAATGCTTTCTCTTTAAGCTGATAACACTATCAACATCTGAATTGCAAATGGCTGGAGTGGAAAGATCTGGTAAACGCATTACAGTATATAAGGAGGCCCTTTTTAACTATGCAGATGCAGATAATGATCAAATTACATCTAACCATAAAGAGGAAGAAATGAAGGAAGCAAAAGATAAACAGGCGAACAAAGGGCAGTATGTTACTTACTTTTTTGATCATTCATCGACAGACAATCCTTCTCTACAACAGGGTCTACAGTTGTATAAAAAGTTTAAATTATTACTTAGCAGACATAAAGGACAAAGCATATTGAGAATCTATACGTGTTAAGAAGTTACAACTAAGACTCAGAGAAAATTGTATTACCACCAAATTAACTCTTGGTAAATCAATATACCTGCTCTATTCTCCATGTGTGCAGCAAAACATGGTTGATCTGAATCAGAAAATAGTCTTGATGATATATCATGTCGTAAGGACTGCTTGAGCTCCGATTTTACTGGGACCTGCTCTGTATTTTTCTCCCTACACAGGATTTTCAGATGCGAGCTATCTGGGTCTCCATCCATTTTAGCTTGAACTGACGATGGGTCGGTATCACTTGGTTCCATATGACACTCGTCTCCTTTGACAATTGATACAACAAGAGCTGTCTCGCCTTCATCAGCGACTGTAACTGAAAAATTTCCAGAGTAAACAGCCTCGGCTGAGCATCCGCTATTTGTCCTCTCAGAAAAATCCAGGGACTTTGCTATCTCCGTTGGTGAGGTATCAGGTTGTGTCTCCATTGGTGAGGTATCAGGTTGTGTCTCCGTTGGCGAGGCATCAGGTTCAAGTGGTTTTTCATTAGAGAGACATCTGTGGACACAAAGCAAAGGAGGGTAAACTATGATAAGATGGCTGAGAGAACATAGAGAAAAGAAGAATAATATGGATAAGTATTAGATTTCACTCAGATTTGGTACGGAGTGTAATTACGAGTTAAACATAGGACTGGCACTTGGAAATGATTAAAATAATTAAATGGAAACTCTACTATAAAAAAATGTTTACCTAATAGACTGCTAATTAAAGAAACAATATAATGAAACAACGCTGCTGAAAATTATCAAACCATGGATTAAGCAACCATATGTAGTCAATACGCCAACTAAACTTACCTCGGACATACCCATGTATCCTCTGATGCAATTTCCAGGTCAAAACCCACGCAAACAGCATGATACCTGTTATCACAGATGAAAGCAACAATCAGAAGCTAATTTGTATGTTCAAAAAAATAGGACCATATAAGAATGTTGTAAAGATGAACAGTCTAAAACAATACGAAGTATAGAAAGGCAAGATCATGCACATATAAGATTGAAAAGGCTAGTATCTTTGTCATTACATGTCATATTATAAACTTCCTTCATATGATAGTGATAGCATTTAGAAAGTGGTAGCACAACTAAGCTATAAACACAATATTCTTCATCTAAAAGCATGGTAGACACAAACATTATGGCAATGTAACAACTAAGCAAGCACCAGAAGTTCACCAGTCAATGAAGTAGAGTGATCGAAAAAAAGAGGTAAAACAACAATCAGGACAATGTACACATAATAAACAACCCATGGATAAAATTCAACAGGTAATACCATATGTCACAAGAATCACAAGCAATTGATGTATCAAGGTTGGAATCCCCTCCAATGTAACTGAAGGTGTTACGGATCTTGCAAAGATCGCCATCTAAACAGATAACTGCCTACAAAATGATTAGGAAAGCTTAATGTACTTTTTCGTGACTAGGAAACCCCATATATGATATACTTACATTTTCGTCAATATAGTGTGTTTCGTCAATATAGTGTGACGGAGAAGAGACGGCATCAGTCTCCTCCTCAATGCAGTAATCTTCATCTCTGCATGTATTTGATAACTTAGCTTAACGTCAGCAGATCACAACAGTTTTTAGCACATACAGAAACCTATGGTACACATGATTTTTAGCACCTTTTCAATCACTTGATCATGCTATGCCATTTAGTATAAATTTATCATTATAGGCCACACATAATTGAAGACAAAGACACCACTCAGATAGTTCAGGCAAGCAAAGTTTATCACAACAACAGACATGAGGAAAAAAATAGTACCCTGATAACGAAACCTCATCGACCTTGCTGCTTTCACCTGAATCATACACCTTCACAATCAAACGAAAAACTCATTACCTTACCCAAGAGCTCCACTTACAAAAATATGAGAACTGTTCAGATTAAAAACAGATATGAGAGTTCTTACAGGGACACATGTAATCAACTGAAACTCTCTCTGACAGAGAGGGCACAGGTTCATAATCGTAGACCAATTATCAATGCATTCAAAGCAGAACCTGAAATTTAATCAGACATAGACACCAAATATCAGTCTGCTTCTTGACAAACAGTCCACAATACACATTGTCAGTGATAAATATTGCACTAACTGATCATCAATGAATTGAGATAACTCAAAGGACTATACAGATAAGAAAAGATAATGCAATTACCAGTGCTGACAGCAATCAAGAACGCCTCTATCAATAATTATATCCATGCAAATCCCACATCTTTCGCCTTCAAGTCCAGCCATATCCTGTTCAAAGAATTTAAAATCACAGCTTGTAAAAAAGACACAAAGGTTCCTAGAAAACGTGACACGAAGTAACTGAAATGCTTTATGCAGCATCTTCTGTTCATGATTCTAACAATGAAGGTACATTTACAACCATTTCCAACGAAAATTACAAGTTTAAGCTCCAGGGTTCATGAAGAAAAAGGTTAATCCATGATTAGTTCAACAAAAAGCGACGAAAATAGCCCAGAAAGTGCAAGTTTAACACTAACATTATGTCCAACTTCAGCAGCTTCATCTTCAACCAAGTTGCTAGCGTCAAAATCGAGCTCCATTTTCTGAAAAAATATCCGAGTAAAAAAAAAAAAAAAGACAAAGTGATCAAAGACGAAATCGATTTCTCTGACGAGAACAAAGCGTGAGAAAAATCAAGGTCAAATTTCTATAAACCCAGTACCTACCTAACTCGGATCAAAGCCTACGAAACTGAGAGAAAATCTCAGAACCCTGGATGAAATTGAAAAAGGCAAAGCAGCTTCCGAGGGCAAAACAGGAAAATGGAGATGACGTCACCTCTTTAGCCCCAAGATTTTTATTAGAAAATTTGAGCGTTTGATGAGGAAAGAATTGAAATTATGTCTTCGTCTCTCTGGAGATGACATTTTCCGTTTATAAACCGAAAGATGGACCACACGTGCTTTTTTTATGAACCTTTATGGGTCGAATCTTACAACTTTCTGTTTCATGTAGGCCATTTACGCAGATTTAACAATGCATTGAGCCCAACTTTGTAATAACTACATCAGAAAATTTATCCTTCTTTACCCCGTACTTTCCTTTTTAAGTCAAAAAGACCCCATAGTTTTTCTTTACCTTCTAATACTATGGGCCAAAATCAAAATTGCAAAGCTCATCTACACCTTACACTTTACAGTGTGTTTTTTATGTACATTTTATTTTCTAAGCATGAAGCATAGTTTCTAGATTAGTAGGGTAACACATGTCCACGTGGCGACCATTCCATACATTTTCGGCGAGGATGGCGTTAACGGCGTCTGTAGGATGAAACTGGTCCCACCAGAGGTGACCGGAGGCGTTGGGGCAAGCCATCTCCGGCGATATACATGGAAGCCATCCCTTGTACCTCCCTAGCCCACAACACGCATCTGTCGTCTCATTAAAACCTGTCACCACAGAACACATGCACAACTAAGATTCAACAAGACTCTCACAAGTCTCTTTCACCCTTGAAGATGATCAGAAAACTCTTAGAAGTCTCCGTACGAGAATTCCAAGAGAATGTTATCAGTAGTGTTATGTTGTTACCAGTCACGGTCTTTTTGTAAATTGAGAATTGAGATGGAAGTTGTGCTTACCGTAGAGTTGGTGATTCCTGAGGATGTCCATAGCGCTTTGGAACACGTCGCAGTAGATAATGGATGCGTCAGGGAGCTCACGGTTGAGCTTATCTACAGTGTATCTCATGACAAAGTTGGATTCCATGATCATGCTGTTCACTTCTTCTGCACATTCTCCGTTCTGGCTCCTGTATTTCCACAGGTAGTATGGTGCACAGCCAATCGGTGGCAAACCCATTACCACCATCCTCCTCACCTTGACATTGTACAAAGTCTGTGAAACAAACACAATACTTCTCTTATTGGTGACATCAATAGGATCCCTTGAAGAGGAAAGTACTTATAAATCAATCATCTTTAGGCTATCAATATGCAGCTTTCAGATACCATTCAGGGTTCTACAACTGAATAAACCAGAGATCCAAAAGAGAACAAGGGTTGTGATTTGATCTTTATATAGGTAACGCTTAGTGTACTAATCAGTTTAAGAGGTTTCATTTTTTCTGGTTTTTTGGATAGTAAACAGATGTAAAACTATACTAACTCAGAATCATACTTGTTTGTCCTTATAGACTCTCCACCAACAGCAGACATATAAAGATTGATTAGAAGTCTAACCTTGAGCTCCTGTCTCATATTGGAAGCCAAGAACTGATTAAAATTCCAAGGAGTATAGAGATTCTGCACATTGGAGATGTTTCTGATGTAGAAATGTATGTAATCATTCACTCCAATCGATATGTAGAAAACGGAGTTTGAGACCAAACGCTCCGAAGCTTTCTCCCCAATACTCAGTATCATCTGCTGGAATGTATCAACAAACTGCTCAACCTGCATCGCAAATGAAACCCGCTGGCCCTGCAACAACAAAATTCCCCCACAGGATTAGATGGTATCTATAAAACGAACACAAAAGACTCTGAAAAATTGAGTACCAGTTCCGATCCACTTGATAAGATAATTCCAGCACCAGCTGATGCATAGTTTACACCTTGAAACATGTCTTCAACAGTCCCAGTTTGTCCAAGATAGCTAGGAACGAATGGTAAGCCTAGACGATCAGCTGTTCGCAAGATTTGCAGTGGACAAACAAAAACCAATGATTCAATCTCTTAATCTTTCTTTAACTGTCAAGAACAACATCAAAGAATTTGAGAATTTATAAAGAATCTTACACAAGAAGTCGACAATTTGGCTTAATTTCACTTCGAAGAATCAAGTAAGAGTAGATGATTCTTGATATTAACATGGAATTCGAAAACTGGAATCAAAAACCTAGAAAATTTGGGGAAGAATTTTAACCTAGAAAATCAACTGGGATCCTTCCATTGCAAAACCTCCCAGTTGGTTGATGCGTATCAAAATCTCTACCGTACGGAAGCCGATCTGCTCTCGCCAAGGTCCCAAGAAAGTTATTGGTTCCACAATCCACTGAAGAATCGCCGAACACGAACAAAGCCGGTACAAAAGGCAAAGACGGTTTCACCACCGGAGATTGGGCTCTGAGCGACGGCGATGGAGGTAGAAACGGCGGAATCGAAGGATAAAACGGAGAGATCCTTGTATTTAAGTGATGATCGGCGATCAATTTGGGTAAAGTGAATAATATCAGAAGAGAGAAAACAAGAACGAGGAGCTTGATCGACATCGAGAAAGAGCGCGGGAAAAATGTGCAGTGGCTCTACGAGGTTTTACAGAGATGAATAAAACGTCGTCGTCTTTAATCAGCTTACAAGATTGAAACGTCTTATAGATCAAGAGAGACTTTATTTATAAGCTACACAACACATTGAACCGGCTAAATTAGAAAATAAAAGACTAATTCCGGTTTGTTTATACCGGTTTACTCGATTTAAAACTAATACGAATCAGCTTACAAGAACCAACGTCGTCATCTTATAGATTAAGAGAGACTTTATTTATAAGCTACACAACACATTGAACCGGCTAAATTAGAAAATAGAAAACAAAAGCCTATTTCCGGTTTACATATACCGGTTAACTTGATTTAAAATTAATACGAATCATTTATACTGGTATACTTTGGTCTCAAACTTCTGATCCTCTCTCCACCACTGATGAATCCCATGAGCTTGTTTAAAATCTCTTGACGAACTTAGGTTCACTGTTAAAACGGAAGATGGAATCAGATGTACCGGCTCTTGTCCTCCTAACAACATACCGCCCAACGAGTGCTGTGTTGCTACCCGCTCTACAAACCCGATCCCGATTTCTTCCATCTTGTTTCGGTGTTCGAAGTAACCGATATACTCAGAGCACAAGTGGTCTCCGGGGTTGACATACAGCCGCGGAAACCAGTCGGATAAGGCGGCAAATGGGTCGGGTGGTGTGGGTAATGCACGGTGGTTTTGGCTGTATTGTTGGGTGGCTTTTTTGGCTAGAGCAAGTCCAGCTGTGATCACACTGCCTGTATTTTAGATAGCAGCTAGGATCAGTCGAGTTTCTACACGATCACATTTCAGTTTGGTTCAGTTTGTGTGTCTATCCATGGTTATATACACTTAAAAGCCTAATCTGATCAGTAGTATCTTAGAGAATGACACTGAATGGGTTGGTTTGGAAAAGTTTAAGTAATTTACCTGCGATGCGTATCCCGTGTTTGATCCTCTTATCCTTGATTCTTTCGATAGGAGCAGATAAAAACGGTGGATTGAAGGCGAAACACTCAGGAAAAACTCCAGTTCTAGCGATTGTTTTCCCGGTAAGCAATGCCATGGATGCACCAAGAGAATGACCAGCAAGCCACACATTCGAACCACCACCAACCGAAGCAACTATGTTTCTCACTGCTTGGATAGCTATCTCAAACCTTGTTGTCGTGTGAAGCCCGTTTCTGATAACGTGAATGTCTAACTCGATGTCACGGGAAATAGAGTCCGCTTTTGTAACTGTTCCTCTGAATGCAATTACAAAACGCGGACTCAGTTCCATGGATTTTATGTTATGAGAGGGTGATTGTGACGGTTTATACTCATAGATTCCTCCAAATATGGAGTTATCAGCATCATCCACAAGCTTACGAATGAGGCGGAAATGGAAAAACTCAGACCATATTGGAGATAGAGCTAATTCGGGACCTTCCCTTTGTAGTTGACGGTCACGCTCAGCTACATAGATTCCTTGAACCAAAGAAGCAGCTACGGATCGCCGATGATGTTCATTAGCCCTGCAAATTCAAGAATACAAGTAAGACAGACAATTTCTTACACAGGTAAATGAAGCATTTTAACCATGAAGGAACAATTTTTCAGGTTTTTAAACACAAAAGGCACAATTAAGCAGGCTTAGCTCTAAACCACAATTGTGCCAAAACATTAGCTAACTCAACAGCAATTTATGAACACAAAAATTCAGTTTCGACAAAACAAAAACCCGAAAGATGCAGAGAAGAGAGAAGATGCAAACCAATCTATAGCTGTTAGGTGTAATGGCCCAGTGAGACTGAAGTCATCTCTCTCACAAATCATCATTCCTTCCTCTTCTTCTGTACCACACTAAACATATTAAAAATGTTAATCAGATGTTCAAATGTAGTAATATTAACTCAAAATTAGAGATAACAAATCAAATGTAAAATCTAACTCCAAAGCTTTAATTTAAATTGCGTGAGAACCCGAACCGTAAAAATTAATCCAAAAAATTGTTTTTTTTTTTTGTAAACAATCCCAACACACAAGCTCAATATAAGGTAAGGATATTTGTCGAATTAATAATGAAATCAATCAATAGACGAAAGATTCAGATTGTGCATAAACTATTGAAATACAGAATGAAGCTAGACGAACCTTGTGAGGTTGATTCAGATCTGAAGTTTGGTTACTGTCAGTTTGATGTTTTATAAAGAAGTGGTAATGGAGGAAGAGTTTGTGGGGCTCGTGTACTCAAAAGCTTCAGAAAGGAACGTTGCAACTATGATATTGAGTTTGAAAACGACATCGTCTCGGTCTCAACCCCTTTTTGCCGTATTAAACTAAACATTTGCTTCGTTTCTTTGATGACAAATCTTTTTTTATTATTTTTTTGTTACAATGTTTTTGGATCAGAACACAGGAATTTTTTTTTTTTTTTACACATACTGAATATTGATAATAATAATAATACACAATGTCCCTATTTCACTAAAATCTGACTCTTTATTGTTTTTTTCTTTCCTGTGGATATTATAATAATTTACTGTGGACAAATATGTTTTAGCAAAAGAAGAAAAAAAAATACAATAAAAGTTAATGAGAGGAGTCTTCAGAGGAATCATATCCGTAAGGATTATTACTGGCCCAGTTCCACAAATCTCTACACATCTCCTCGATTCCATATTTGGCCCTGCATTTTTACAAACCCAAATTATGACTATCTCATTTATGCATTGCCAACATCTTAGTGTTCACAACCCAGTTACCAAAGTTATAGACTTCTTTATGTAATGATGACTAATGAAATGAACTTACTTCCAATTCAATTCACTTTCTGCTCTTTCCGTGGAGGCGTAAACAACTTCAGCATCTCCTGCACGACGTCCAGCGATCACAAGAGGGATTTTCTGACTCACAAAAGAGTTTTAAGAAGTTTAATGAAACATGACTAAGAATCCAAGAACCTAAAAGAGCAATCAGATTCGAAAGAAAGTTTTTTTTACCTTTCCGGACGCTTTTTCAAAAGCGTCAACCATTTCAAGAACAGATGTTCCATTTCCTGTTCCGAGATTGTACACTTCACAACCTGAATATAACAACGCTCAGACAAAGCTAAATGATTTAAGGATGATTCTAGTAGAGAAACAGATGGAATCATATATATACCGATCTTGCAATCTTCTAGCTTACGCAGAGCCGCTATGTGTCCATCAGCTAAATCAATAACATGAATGTAATCTCGAACCTGAAACAAACAAACAAAAATGAGATCAAAATGTAGAAAACTCTTCTTGTTTATGAAAGACATGAAGACATGTACATCACATACCCCTGTTCCATCTTTTGTATTGTAATCATTTCCAAAGACAGTGAGATGAGGTCTCCTGCCAACAGCTACTTGTTGGACAAAAGGCATGAGATTGTTTGGAATCCCGCGAGGATCTTCACCAATGTCACCACTTGGATGTGCACCAACAGGATTGAAATACCTAAGCAATATGATCTTCCATTCCGGGTCAGAACCGTATACATCACGGCAGATTTCCTCAATGAATAGCTACAAAAAGATCCATAAATCAGATTCATATTTCATTAACCACAAAACTCAAGTGGGTTTCGTTAAAAAAAAAAAACCACCTTTGTTCGTCCATATGGGTTCAATGCAGAAATTGGAGACTCCTCTGTACAAGGAACTTCCTTTGGAGCGCCATAAACAGTGGCTGATGATGAAAACACAAGCTGGAAACAGAGTAGTAAAAGTGGCTAACCATGAGTATCAAACAAAAAGAATAATAGAAAAATGAATTCGAACTTATTGTGGTAGCAAATTATATATACATTTTTGCAGCCATGTTGAGCCATAACTTCCAAAAGAGTAATAGTCCCAACAAGATTATTATTATAATATAGCAAAGGCTTCTCAACACTCTCACCAACAGCTTTAAGGCCAGCAAAGTGTATCACTGCATCAAACCTGTAAATAATAATTCCACGTTCATCAAACCCAATTATATCACATCAGTGTTTGTGATAAAGTGAAAAAGTAAAGAATGTTTCTTTATTCTCTATTTCATACTTTGTTTCTGAGAATATCTTCTCAAGGGCAGGTCTATCCCGAAGATCCACCTGCAATTAAGACAAAACAATCAACTAAACAAAAAAAAATCTAAATTCAGAAGAACAAGATTAATTTTTCCCAGTTTCAGACTGATTAAAAAACTTGTGAATCACAAAAAAAAAAAAGAGAAAATGGGATAATATTAATTTAGTCTTTCACATGGTACTGATTAGGCCTAGTACTGATATTTAATACAGATATTGTTATTTTTCGAATATAAAACTAGTGATATGAAAAACGAAAAATATGGTAATAATTACTAAAAAAAATAAAAACAAGAACTCTGGAATCAAACAACCTTTTCGAAAAAATTTATATTTTATTCCCGAGAATTTAGGAACCAGTAATCACAAAAAGAGCCCACACAGTCAAATCATAATCCAAATATCGTTGAAATAATGAATTATTCAAACTCAGCGACAACAAAATCTTTCGATCACACGTTTCCTAGACCTAGGAAGCAAAATTAACCGAACCTGGTGGAAGGAGAGGCGTTCGCCGTGTTCGGCGGCGAGTTTCTTCACGCGTTGAAGAGAGACGACGGAGGAATTGTCGAGATTATCAACAACAACGACGGAGTAACCACCGAGAAGCAGTTGAAGCACCGTGTGACTACCGATGTAACCAGCACCACCGGTTACTAAAACGTTCTTAGCCATCATAGAGCGAAGGATTCAAAAAAAAAAAAAAAAAATTGTTTGTAAAGGGTTAAGAATTAGATCAATAGAAATGTTTGTTTGTTTGTTTGTGATCTCTCCAGCGAAAGAGTGTTTGGAGGGGTTTTAATTTATAGAAACGCTGATGGTTACGTGATTTTTATTTAACTTTCGCTTTAATTTAAAAATGCATTAATATTAATTACGTTTCCAATTAAGGGAACGGATTAATGAAAATGCTACGTGGCGGAATATGTGTTGTTGGGAATTATCCGAGTTGAGTTTTTCAGTTATCGAAACAACCCTTTTCTTAATGAAGCTTAAGGAAAAAATGGTAATTACGTAAAATTACGTTACAAAACACACAAACTCGTTAGTACTTACCAACCCAAATCTTAATAAATAAATAATATTTTTTTTTTGTCAATCAATTTTCTTTTTTAAATTATTGTTGATTTGGCCGAATTAGATCCAACTCCATTACGAAATAATAGGTTGAATATGGGTTAATATGATAGTTGAAAAAAAAAATCGTTACAATTTTCGTAATTTGGAGTTTTTCTTTTTCTCTTTTTTTTTTTATCAGTAATATAATACCAAACTTTGATGTTTGTTTTAAAACTCCAACTATTTATATTGATGCCAAACAGAAAATTGTCCACTATATTGTTATCCATTAAACTCAGTGTTTTATTATTATTGATATCCATAGTATTTTTTTTTTTTTTGCACTGCAGAAAACATTATCCCTCAAAATTGGGGAGTCACGAGATTTGAGAATATCTCTGCATATATACTTTCAAGGATGTTATTATTGTAGTATCAAATTCTTATATTTATCATATATTTCTTATATATCTTTAATCGATAACTAATGCAATATTTTAGTTGATAAGTCTTAAAGCATGACATGGATTTTTTAAACAAACATAAAAATTTGGAGTAGTTGATAAGTCTTATATATCTTTAATCGATAACTAATGCAATATTCCCAATTTGTTTGTCGTTAAGGAATAATCAGCAAATATAGGATAGATGGGGGTTTACAGATGTCGTGTCCCTAATTATAGTGTCGAACCACGAGTGTATGGTCAACCGGTCTATTTGAGTAGATAGATGATGACTCATCTTGTGGATTAAGTTCATGAATCAAGTTTTACCATCTATAAAAATTGTTGTGTGGTTTTTTTATCCACTATAAACGTTTTAAATAACAAAAATCTCCTAACTTTTATATTCCTCCAAATCCTTAATGTTGAATCCAAGACTCCAAGGTGTGGGTAGACCTAAGCAAAATACTCAAATCTAAAAATTTGAACTGAACCCAATCTAAATGCTAAAAAATATCCGAACTTATCATATTCTCAAATATTTCGGCCATTGGTTTGGATCGGGTAATATCCGAGAATCGAACTTGTATTTCAGATATCCGAGTATTTTTGGATATTTTCCGATTATTTAGATAGATTTAGGTACAAAGTAACCAATCCGAACTGTATCACTCTCCATTCTACCTTTTCATTCGATTAATTTTAGGTATTTCGGATTTTATGGTTAGTTTAGATAGATCCATATAAAAAGTTTTGAGTTTTTTGGATTTTACGAGTATTTTCGGATAGTTTGAGTAGGTTCGAATAAGTAGTACTCGAATTAAACCGTATCCAAAAAAATATTGGGTATTTTCCTGTTCTGCATTCAATTATCCGAACTGATCTGAACTTAAAATTATTGAACCGAATCAAACCAAAATTTGAAAAATGTGCAGAATGAAACTTTAATTCAAAAATCAAATAATCTGAAACCCGAAAAGCCAGGCCTCCGTGTGTGATAGTGTGGGTCACTTTCCACTTGTCGAAGAAAGTGAGGTCTCAAATTAAATAAATGTATTGAATTTATATTTAATTCTGATTATACTAAAAAATTATAAGTAAAGAACAAAGGAGTCAATGTCAATGCCGACCATGCGAGAGAATACGACTTGAATGACGCTGAACCTTGGATTACGTAAGATTGAGTTGGTTCAACGGTTAAAATGACGGGTTTTGGTCTTTCTTACGCCCAACGATATTAACATAATGTATTTTATTTATCCCAATAAGTCCATTTAGTTTATAAAATAAAAACAAATCAAAGCATGGTTAATCTAAGGATGATCTGGTCTTTACTCTTTATTACTAAATTATTGATTAGCTAATTATAAAACTTCTCCTAAGACTAGTCAACCTACAAAAACCACAACTATATTGTTGACATGACATGAAAAGAAGATAACTCACACAAGTCATAACAAATACTTACACGTGTTGAAGTAAATACCGAAAGATATGAAACATTTAGAAAATGAGCTGATCCTAAATCCTGCAATTTTTTAGTTCATTCACCTAAAACATTAATGTTCCATACTATTGACTCGTTTTGTATCGTTTAGCTAGTTATCATTATCATCAAAGCTTTTTTCAACTTTAGGCACTTCAAGATTAATTAAGAGTGGGCTTAATAATAAATTATGGGTTGTAAAGGAAAAAAAGTGTCTCAATACCTTGCGCCTCAATGTATTGAAAAAGCCTACAAATACTACAAAGAAATGGATTTAAATCCCAAGTTGCTCTTGCTTTTTTAACACCAATTCAATTGACTTTAATTATAATGATCTCAAGTCCTCACATTTTTGTGCTAAGCATTGATTGATATTTTTTAATAAAGAGAGGAAAGGGCAAAATGGTCAATTTCCCAATCCCTCCCTGACCAAGAACACACTAAGGACAGCCAAGAAGATTCAAGATTTTTTTTTTTTTGCTAGTTTCAAGAAAGAGATTCACAAATGAATGTTCTACACTTAAAACACTAAATCCAAACCAAACTGCATTAGTAGCAAATAAATTCACCCGACCCTAGAAACGCCATTGTTCCGATGATCATATGAATCAGTTGGGGAATCTTGTGGCTCTTCTCGCCCACGGGACCATCGAACGCTGCTGCTGCAATCCAGCGCCATTGTTGCCTGCATTGCTTCTATTGTCTATAAACCTACTCCTCCTCATTCTCTCTTCCTTCATGTTTGCAAACCGAGAGTCCAACGTCTGAGGCCATTGCCTCTGTCCATTAGCTTGCTTCTGCTTTATCTTCTCCCTTTGCTGCTGCTGATGTTGCTGCATTGTATTTGCAGATTAAGATGCTTAATAAACCCATCAATCAATCACTTACAAATCTCTTTGGTTATTGATGTCAAGAAGTAATAAAGGCTTTCATTATAATGCTCATACAACACACCAGATACACATATAAGATCAGTTTCCAAGCACAACTGGGTATGTTCATTACTCAGGATAGGTCTTGAATTAGGAATTAAGATCAGAAGTCAATATAATTGGACCACATTACTCAAATTTTCACTCCACTAGCATTGTTTCTTTCTAAATTACAGTTTCTTCAAGTTCGTTCCTGTGGACACTTGCTAACCAAACCAATCTCAACAAAAAAAACCTTAGATAACCTGCACCCTCTAAGGCAGTTTATGGATGCAGTTAAAAAGGCAGAAGTTGTTCCCTAATCACTTTGGGTCACAAAACCGGATCAAAGGTTTAAAAAGCTAATCTAATGCAACCTCAGACAGATGGATATGTATACTTTACCTTTGCGACAAACCCTCTCTGTACAGATCTATACTGAACTGGCGGATTAATAAACCTGCACAAAAGAAAGGAGTTAATTAAACTGGCAAAATGTTTGCAGGGACAAGCCACCTAAGGAACATCAGAATAAAGTATATCAGCTGAGAACTCGCACCAATAGATCAACGTCCTGATACCGTATTCTGGATAATAAACTATAACCTTCTTACCACCATAGAAGGATCTAAGAAGAAAACCATGTAATGAATAGATAAAGAAAGAGCCTTTTATAATAGACAAGGCAACACTTCATAATCCTAGAGCCTTCAGCGCACTCAAAGAATTTAGCCGGTCATGCCGGAAAGAATGAACCGATGAATACTAAAGGTTATAACTCCACTTTCCCAATAGCTAAACAAAAAAGCGTAGTTCTTGAAATTTCCAATCAGATTTAATCTTGAATTCATCAAGGGCGCTTCTGGGCCCGACAAAGTAGCTTCTTTAAGACTTTATCAGGAATTAAGAGCAGACGGCTTGAAAGACGATCCAATAACAAGTAACCGTGCATCTGAGCATTTGAGTCCTCTATGCTGTCCCCGTAAGGCAGTAACCGTGCATCTACCATTTCAATGTCACAACAATCGACCAACAGAACCAAGCAATATTCTTCAGGATGCAGCAAAGAGACATAATTCAACATATAGGAGATATGAATGCAACTGAGATTCACGAATTGAGTGCAATTAACATTACAGACAATGTACGGTATCATATTGCACCAGCTTGCTAAATCTGACAATTAAACACTGACTTTGAGAAAAAACAGAGAAAGTATTGAGAAAACTCCAAAGCCAGTGATCAGCAAAGTCTCTACTCAATATTAATCAGCTTGAACTCCTTCCTTTATCTCAAGTATGACAATTATCTACTCCTCCAACTACCCCCCTTAAACTCAACTACATGATTTGAATGACTTTTTTGAACCGGATTTATACAGTCATCAATCTGATGACCATCCACCATCCAGGAAGGGATTAAAGAAACATGAACATACAAACCCGTGTTGCTTTCCACAGAAACACTGTATAGTAAGGAGCTAAGAAGCTTCACGCATCAGAAACAATGGAAGATCATAGAAGTGCCCATGTCAATAAACAAATCAGAGAGTTATCATGCAGTCTAGACCTTGATTGATTCGTATTAGTCATCCTTCCAGCATTATAAGGTCTACCACGCGGAGTAGCAGAAGCAGCTTTACGAGCAATGGTTGTTGTTACAGGAAATTGGTTTCCTTGGAAATTAGATCTTCTTTTAGCAAAAGCACCCTGAAATTATGATATAAGTCACCACAAGAACACAAAAGAAAATATCTAAGTGATATGACAAGAAAGTTAATTGCTAAGACAACAAATTGACCGAGAATACAACACGACTTACCTGTCTAACATCAGACCGTGAGTCCATATAACGCTGCGCTTTTACCGCACTATTCTTCGCAGCGCCATTAATTTTCTCCTTTTTATTCTGCTCAAACACAATAATCACATGCCAAATGTTCAATAAAGAATCAAAGAGACATCAAATGTAAGCTTTAAGAAACTAAGTTACTTACCGATGCTCTCTGTTTCTTGCCCTTATTCACATTGGTATTGCTCTTTTCCATCTTGATAATTTCATCTATGCCCAGACAAAAGATATGAATGATCATGATTCGTGAGCTATAAATAAAAACAGATACATCTTTGTATGAATAAATAAAAAAACAACATAAACACACCTAAAGACATGTCCATTTTCTTTTCGGTGAGAGCAACAGTTTCCGTAGTAATAGGTTTTTCGGTCGCCATCTACACAAAATCAGAAGTTCAGAACATAGATTAAACCAAAACCCAAGTCAATAATCGAACATGGCATGTAAAAATAATTAAGAAACCAAGCAAAATGCGATACAAATGGAAACATATAACTTCTTGAATCAAGCAGGTTCAAGGATTTTTTACTTTACTGAACTTATGAGAAGCAAACCCTACTTTTTTACGATTAAATTGACTGATTCAAGAATCAATCAAAACAAAACCCTAAAGTAATTTTTGACTGGTGAAGTATGGAGGAGAAGCTAAAGAGATGAAATCATTTACCGATTTCGGAAGACGACTGTCTCACTCGTAAGACCAAAAAGGAAAGGCTTTTATTTTTGTTTTTTGGATCCGACAACAAGTGAAACCAGAGTGAGTCAACTCGGTAAGTACTTAAAAGCAGAAGAAGCAGCAGATTTATCTTATCCGTCGAGTGGTCGGCGGATCCCAACTAGCAATTATTGGGAATGCAATTTCAGCTTTTACCAAAAGGCTTTGGTCTATGTATACGTGGCGCTTTTTCATTGGGAAGAGATGACTGGATGTTTGCAAGTCAAAAAAAAAATTTATAAGCCAAATTTTTTAAAAAAAAATGGAACACAAGATTTGTATTTTTCTGTGAATAACCATATAAATTTAAAATTAATTAAATATTTTTAAATAATATTTTTCACAAAAATCAAGTAAATTAAACACTAAACACTAATAAAAAGACTCTTAATAAACCATATTAAATAATATTTTAATAAAATACATTAAACATTAATAAAAAAAATCTTCTAAAAATATAATAAGAATTGCTAAAACAAATTATTATTTTTTTATCAACTAATAATAACCCTCTTCCCATGAGTATATTATTTGTTTTGATATTTCTTGCTTCCCATTTTCGAACCAAACATACTATAGTACGACGATAAACACGATTTTTGTCTAATTGTAGGGTAAGATGAACTCTTGAATTCATTTTCTGATTTAATATTATGAATAACAAAAATTAAAAAATGAATGTGAAGATGATTTGTTAAGAATGTATACTTTGGTATTTATAACCAAACTATTACAATAATAATTTAGAAAATTAACATAATTGTTATGTAAAATATTAAATATTAAACATTAAATATTTTGATAAAACTGACAATAGTTTTTTCTGGGTATACATTAACAGTTGTTGTCTTTTCTATTATTTTCTTTCATTCTGCTATTTACATTTTTTACTTAAACTGACAAAAATCTTAATTGATTATCTATTTTACATTTTTATATAGAAAATTATCATTACCAGAAAGTTGAAAATTACCAAACTTTCTGCTATTGACATTTTTGCTTAAACGAACAAAATTTTAATTAATTATTTATTATACATTTTATATAGAAAATTACCATTACCAGAAATAGACACGTGGCACAATCTAAATTAGCGATGACATGTATCAAAATCTAGTGAGTTATCACTTTGACACGTGTCATGCTCACGTTAAACGCGTTCAGCTTTATATAATAAGATAGCATTAACACATAATAAGTTTAAATAATATGGTGGAATCAGCAGAAAATGATCTTACCAAGTTGATAGCTAAAAAATAAAAAATTAACCTCCCAATAATAAGAAAAATATGTTAAAGTGTCTAGCTAGATCACTTTGATAAAGTGTCTTTTTCTGAGACGCCACTACACATTGCAGCTGAAAAAAAGGGCAAACTCATTTTGCCATGGAACTAATGACTCTTAAGCCGTCGCTTGCTTTGAAGCTAAACGTGTCAGGTTTCAGCCCAATGCATTTAGCCCTACAAAACAACCACATTCGAACGGTGAGAGGGTTAGTGGAAGTCGACAGCAGCTTAGTTAGCATCAAGGGAAGAGAAAGGATTACTCCTTTGCATCATTTGGCTCGAATAGGTGAAGCAGAATTGTTGAGTAAGTTCTTGTTTGCTTGTCCTTCTTCTGTAAAGGATTTGACGAGTAAGTGTGAGACAGCTGTGCACATTCCTATGAAGAACCAGCAATTTATGACGTTTAAGGTTCTATTGGGATGGATTAAGAGAGTAAATAGAAAGGAAATCTTGGACTGGAGGGATGAAGATGGTAACACAGTCTTCCATATTGCTGCATCGACTGAGGTAGATATGTTATCTTATCATTTAGTTTCTTTGAAATTTTTGTTCAGACATATCTGTTTGGTCCATGAAAATGGATAAATATGCTCTCATGTCATCATTGCTGTGAACTGGCAATTGTTTTTTTCCTAAGTGCTAAAGAAAGACTACTTTGTGGTTCCACAACGACTCTTGCGGGGTACTTGAGCAAAAAAACTATCGTTTATTGAGAAACGGAACACTCTCTTGGGGCTGAGCAATTTGAGCATGACTAAAGACATCTCTCTAAACTCTAGTGATCCCCGCAATGCAATACTTGTGGTGGCTATACTGATAGTAACAGCTACATACCAGGCTGGTCTCAGTCCTCCCACCGGATTGCTGCAGGATTATTTCTCAAATCCTCAAGATTACATTGATACGCTGGATCCTAAGTCTTTATTCAGTGCCCTCAGTTTTAATTTCCTCAACGGATATGCCTTCTTACAATCTCTATATGTGATCATAGTCCTCATAATTGGACTCCCTATGTGGAAGGTAATCTATGGTTCAACCGCAGCTTTAAGTATTGCTATTCTAGCATCATACAGCACCGCTATATTAGCATCGTACCTACCTTTATTCGGGAGACCGAATAGCCGATACGGGTTTGTCCCACTGTACATCATCGTCTATGCATACCCATTGATTATAGTAACCATGATGTTTGTTACTTTCTTTGCATACATTGTTGATAAACGTGGCCGGCTCCGAGTGGACTTCCCGGCGAACTGCTTCAGCTCAAAAAATGAGCCGTGAAGCTTTCGAAAAGTGTTAATTGTCTGGGATTAGTTCTACTTCCATGGAATTTGGTGTCTATTTGATAATGGATAAGGATAGAAACAAACAAGTATTTCAAAAACTAATCATCCCATACTTATTGCTTATGCTCTGATTACTGAGTTCACCGGGGAAAATCAAAACCCGGAATGTGTTTGCATCCGTAACAACTGTTTCTTGTTTATTGTATGGGTAAGTAAAGAAAAAAAAATCAATGTTCTTTGATTGCAAAGACAAGAGATAGTGGGATTTAGTTGTCGCCATAGAGCCACTTCTCAGCGTTATTGGTGTAAGAAACAAGTTCTTCAGGCTTAAACCACAGACTGATCTCATCCTTTGCAGTCTCTGGTCCATCACTTCCATGGATTATGTTCCTGCAATTTCACATTTCAATTACCAACTCTTTTAAAATGTCCTAATCCGAGATAAGAAAACATAAATACAGAACATACCTGCCAACAGTAACTGCAAGATCTCCTCGGATTGTTCCAGGCTCAGATTTCTGAGGATCGGTGGCTCCAATCAGTTTACGTCCGTATCTGATCACTCCTTCTCCTTCCCAGACCTAAAACGAGTCATCTTAGTCAAGTTTTTTTGAGTTTGTTCTTAAATTGCAAAAGTTAAATGAAGAGTTTCTCTTACCATGGCAATAACAGGACCAGAGCTAAGGAAGTCACACAAGCCATTGAAGAAAGGTCTTTCCTTAAGATCATGGTAATGCTTTTGTGCGAAATCTTTGGAAGGAACAATGACTTTAATACCAACAAGCTTGAAGCCCTTGCGTTCGAAGCGAGAAATGATCTCTGATATCTGAGATAGTATTTGGATATATGATCAAGAAACTTTAACAACTGAGACCAATCAAGACTAAGCAAAAACCGAGCTTTTTGTTTTCTATTACCAGTCCTCGTTGCACTCCATCAGGCTTGATAGCAATGAAGCTACGTTCCATCTGGATTAAACAGAAAATTTCATCAATAAAGAACATAAAGACGATAAACCAAAATCAGGGATACATAGGAGAGAGATACAAAAAAAAAAGGATGATTATAATTACCTCAGCAGCAAGAACCTCTTGATCTTGAAGCATATAGGCTATGACAGAAACAATAAAACAAAGCATGGGATCAATACTTCACCACAATCACGATTTTGAACTAATAGAGTCTGAAAGATTCCAAATTTATCCTATTTCAATCACATTAATTTACAGTAACCATGTGATTAAAGTAATGATTAGGTTGCACTTTCGAGGCCATACCTGCAGCAGGAAGAGCTAAGAGTCCGGTGATCCAACTCTTTGAGGCAACACCAGAACCTGATGATCTTACAAAGTTAGATGCATACAGAGGGATCTTTCCCGATGCGGAAACCGCTGCTGCAGCACCAATGGCTCGTCCTTCTGAATATTAAAAGATCAAGTTAATCCCCAAATCACCACTAAGAAACATTAAATCTTAAAGCTATTACGATTAGCAACTTAGGTATAAAAGATCCCAAATTCAGATTGATATTCCAAGAACAACACGCAAGAGATGAATCCATCAGATCATATAATCACTGAATCGATCTCACCAGATTAAATCAACATGTCAATAAATCTAAGTCCCATACGAATTGAATACAGTTTCTCAAATCCATGAATGAACGAATCGATAATCAAATTAAACGGTTGATAAAATCCTGATTTAATCAGCCAATCGATCGAGGAATCTAAGAACAAGGTGTATTTGATTACAAACACATGATTCACGAAGTTATCTCAAAATTTACCAGAAAAGAGTCAAACAGAGAGAAAATTGTGAACATACCAGAGAAGAAACGAGCATTCTTAGCTGAAGAAAGAAGAGACCGAGCTGCTTTGGAAGCAGATCTGCAGATTTGGGAGCTCATTTTTTTCAGAGACAAGTGAGAGTGATGGAAGTGAAACTGAAGCCTTGGAAAATGTGGACATGATGAGGTTAGTTGGGTCGGGTTTTTATAGCCCACGTTGTTCGGGTCGGGTTAGAAACCCTACCCAAGTAAGTAGGCACAAATAATCAATTTATCACGTGTTCGTGAAACGTGTGTGCAGGGGCATGTCTACGAGAGAAAAAAAGTTAAAAAGGTATTAAGCAAATTTTGGAGTCTGCATTCTAAATTATTATTTAATATATTGGGTAATTATAATTTATTTTTGTCTAGGCAACCAAAACTCTAGTCATGGCCCTGCAAATGTTTATGTGGCCCTTAGTCATAGATTCACATCTTAATTGAATAACATTTTTGTTTTGTTTTCTTTTTGTTTCTAGAGACACGATACAAAAGATTACAACGAAACAAAAATGTGAATTTTAAAAGTTTATAAAAATAGATTAAAAAAACGTGATGGGCACACGCAAATACAATTTAGAGATAAAAGATAATATGCTCAAGAATTAACGAGGTTGGACAAAGTACTTACGTCTTCAAACTTTGAAAATACTTCTTGAACACAATTACACTTAATGTTCAATCTAGATATACAGGATCCTAAAAACTAATCTTAGCTCGCTCCCTATCTATTTCCAACCCAATTAGAATCACACGATACTAAGTTTTTCCTTAGCTCGACATCAACCTGCTTGTAGCAAGTCACATAGCTTACCTACAAAAACCACCAAAACAATACACACAAGTGTTTTTCTCTATTTTCGGCTAACCCTACCTGCACACACCTCCTTTGTAGATATACTCATAAACCTATGAGATGTCACTTTATATTTAACCTAGTTACAAAAAGAAAAATACTCTTTTCTAAATAAATATAATAAATCTTCAATAATATCTTCGAGATGAGATACAAGCTCGAATTGTTGCACCTTCTCACGTCTCTACTACAGAACAACTCGCAGACATCTTCGCAAAGGCGTTGAGACGACGAGATTTTCATTATCTTTTGTCCAAGTTGAACATTCTGAGATCTCCTTGGAGGAGTATTTGGCCATGGACCATATTGTATTATATATGGGTAGATTAGTCTTTTGTTAATATAATATATCAATTAGGGTGTATCAATTAGGGTTAAGAGGTTATATAAATATCAGCCGTTCTCGGCAAAGTGAAATAACATAGAAAAAATATTTCACACATTGTTGACCAATAACAATAACCAAACTAATTCTTTAGCAAGTGATATTGCCAAAAGTATAACTTGGAATGGGTGCTTCATATTTAGCCATTGGAGGACAGGCTTGGCTTCACTCCCGTATCGAAGAGAAAAAGACTTATTTACCTTTTTCATCTTTATTTTTGTAGATTTTGGATTGCTAAGTTTATACTCTGTTTTTGAGCTTTCATGCTCTGTTTTAAACTCTTTTGATGTAATAAATGATGAAAAAATAACAATCTACACATATTCTAGACCATACTAACATATTTTAACGTTCTTTGTCTGTTTTAGAGATTTTAAAATCTTCAAATACGGAAGAATAGATGGAAGATTAAGAGCAAATCATAACAATCTTATAACATATTAAAATTTTTTTTTTTTTTATCACATATCATATTTGGGAAAAGCAATAATACATAGAAAAAAATTAAGAAAGAAATAATTCAGCTTTTATTTTTGACCACAGAAAATAAAAGGAAGATAAATCAGCTTTGGTACTTGAGACCAAAAGTGAGCTCAAGGGACAAATTCTCATCATTGTTGTCAATGTCCTCTTCATCTTCGCCAGATTCATTCGGTTTAATCTGCCATAAACAAACATCTAACATCAAATTTTTTCCCATGTTTGTACCTTTTTATTCTTTTTGGTAAACCGTAAAGTTCAGATAAATATCCCTCCTTTAAGATGAATAGGACATTGACAACAATGATGAGAATTTAACCTTCTTATAAATCTACACCTATTCTAGACAATACTAACATATTTTAACCTTCTTTTTATGTTTTGAATATTTTAAAATCGTCAAATACGAAAGAACAGATGGAAGATTAAGAGTAAATCATAACAATTTTATAACATATTGTTTAAAGTTATTTTTCTTATCCATGATGCATATTTGAAAAAGCATTAATACATAGAAAAGAAATTAAGAAAGAGATAATTCAGCTTTTATTTTTGACCACATAAAATAAAAGAAAGATAAATTAGCTTTGGTATTTGAAACCAAGAGAGGGCTCAAGGGACAAATTCTCATCATTGTTGTCGATCGATCATCTTCGCCAGATTCATTCATTCCAATTTGCCATAAACAAACATGTAACATCAATTATTTCCCCATGTTTGTATATATATATTTTTTAGTAAACCGTAAAATTCAGATAAATATCCCTTTTTTAAGAAGGGTCTCTTATAATTATCCTTCCTTTAAGATGATGAGGACATTGACAACAATGATGAGAATTTAACCGGAAGAATAGAGGGAAAAGTAAGAGCAAATCATAACAATCTTATAACATATTGTTTAAAATTATTTTTCTGATCCCATATACATATTTGGGAAAAGCATTAATACATAGAAAAGAAATTAAGAAAGAGATAATTCAGATTTGGTATTTGAGACCAAGAGTGAGCTAAATTTCATATAAATATCCCTCCTTTAAGAAGGGTCTCTTTCCAAGTGGGGAATCGAACTAGGGATCTGAGTTCAACATCTACTTTGAAAGGACTTGGATTGGCCACTAGACCAAACCCCATTTGGTATGTTTGAACTTCTTAATATAACTATATAACATATGATTCTCTACGATTGGTAGAAAAATAAGTTTCAAAGACATGCTTGAGCTCTTTAGGTGTCACACTATTAGATGAACGAGTTGTATATAAATCCTTTATGCTAAAAACTTTAATGGCAATCTTCTATATGAAATATATAAACCCATTTATGCATCAAGTCTAGATATTAGTAGTCATGTATCATGATTATAACGTAAAAATTGCATAAGGAAAAGTATTCTTACTCTTGAAAATTGATAGAGAGACTTGCAAGAAACTTCTTGAGTACCCTTACTTGATTCTCCCACTTCGACTCTGCTTTTATGCATCTCCTCTTCTTGCCTACAAGAAATCATCAAAACTAAATTCAAAAGCATATATTTAAAAGAAAAAATAAAAGTTCGTAAACCAATATTTAATTAATTTATACGAACCTTTGTGGATTTCGGATAGAGTTGACAATTTTTTGAAGACGTTCATATTGACGAAGATGTAACTGAGTTTGCCTCCTAATCACTTGCCTGGTCAGGCTATCCCTCAAATTGGCTTGCCTCTTTTCTGCCATAGGATTACATATATGTGTATATTATAATATATATGTAATAGGTTATGTTGCACTTCAATATATATGGTCCAAGCACATAGACAATTTACAAAACATGCATATTTATATGGGATAACTAAAATAGTGCATATTATATTTATATACCTTGTATTCTCTCTTTCTTTGTTGATTCTATACATCTTTTCAAGGCAAAGAGGTTAAAATTGGTTCAATACACAAGCCAAAAATATGACAATATATATATGCATATATAGTGATATAGACATGTTTTAATTGTTGTGTATATGAAAATATAAATTCATGTATCTTTATATGTTAAAACCTGGAGATGACTCTTCACATGTGATACTGTGAGTCTGCTCCCATTGACGTGCTCTAAAATTCTCTTTGGAGTTGCAACTGCAATTTTAAGATAGTTAATACCATTTTTTATTTACTTCAACCTAAAATAAATATATTATTTCATATTGGCATTCCAACCGAGAATTATCTTTTAATTAAGAGTTTGGTTGACAAAAAAATAAAATCAAAGAACTTAAGAGAAGTATTAATATATAAAATTTATCATCGGAAATTAAAAGAGATTGGCATCGCGATGAATAAATAGAGATAGAATTGTTGATTCCGATGGGATCTTTACGATTTATTTTGAAAATTTATACGGAATAAGAAAAATATATGCCTATTCTTTTCTCCACCAAGTTCTTCAACCGCATAAACAAAGTGGTGGTGCAGATCGGCGGTCCATCGGCGTTGTAACATTTCCGACTTATTATAAGATCTAACAATCTGGTTTTCTTTAGATTTTTTTCCAGAAATTCACAGCTTTATATTTATAAACGATTACTTTTTGCTCGATTTATAATGGTCAAAAGAAGCATCGAAGATATAAAATATTGATTTAAAAATTATAGAAATACCATAAGGGATAATTAAATGCTAGGCAATAGTTTAACTATAGCCTGTCATTTGGTGCTGGATTTCATTTAATTTTCCAGATATTCTTCAAAAATTAAAACAAATTTCCTTTATTTGAGCAAAACTATATTTTAGACTTCCAAATTTGGTTTTAAAATAATATTATACTAATATTTTAAAATATCAATATAAATTTACCAAGTTTATCCTTTACTTCTAAAGAAATTACTATAAGAGCTTATATTATGTTTTGATATTTTCTTGAGCAAATAGACCAAAATTAACAAAAATGAATTGTATGTCTTATGACCTAAAAAATTACGGGTGCCCATTTAGATATTAGGACAAAAAAGGGATAAAAATCAGTAATGCAAGTATTCAAAATTGTTACCAATAAAATACGAGATAGAAAATTCGTGTAACACGGCTCTTTGGACATTTGGGTAGAAAAATTCACTATCCAAATTCTCATTAGTTAGGGTAAGAGTCACCTTTGAAACATGGTATTTCGGTAAATTATAGAAAATATAGGGCACTCTGGATATTTTTTAGAAATTTATTAATAACTTAGAATTTTAAATACCTAAACACGATCTGTTTCCATATTCACTAAAATAAATTTAAAAGTACTTAAGAGTAATTATTTGAATGAAAACATATGTCAGACATTAATTTTGGCAAATGTATTATTGGTCGGAACGACGGTCAACATGACAAATCAAATGATATTCCAACACTCTAAAAAATACCATTATTATCTTGTAAAAACTTTTCAACTATTTAAAATCTTAACACCTAGTCAACCAAAATTTTGAAAAGGTTCTTCAATGTGAAACCGTATATAACGATGTAAGACTGTTTATAAATTTTAAGATTTTGTTGGTAATGAAAAACAATTTTAGAGTTCAAAAAATATATAAATGGAACAAGCTTATACAAAATTATCTTACTCTTCGCTCATTCGTTTTGCATCCGAGAAAGTGTCTGCGTACAACACTGCATTTATGATCATTCATCTAATTTTCCTCGTAAAGTCTTGCACTCTTTCTATTTGACTTGCCCTCGAGTATGGGATTGTCGGTCATCGTGCGTTCTTTCTTCTGGAGATTGGTTGAAGCACTATCAATAATCGATATTCTTGTGACCCCCTACATCTTTTTGGGAGGCTTTTCGTCAGGTATCGCCAGGCTGTTCGTGTTTTCCCAAGTCGCGTCGTAACTCACCGTTTGTGGCCTGGGTCGGCTTTCCATCGCTTTTGTCTTAGTTTGTGGAGTTTGATCATTGATTTTAACGCTCCCCTCTTTCCGTCCCGAATTGTTTGGGTGAGAATTTGGTCTGTTGGACCGTTGAATTTGTTTATCGGTGGAGAAAATTTTGTATGCTGAAAATAGTCAGAGAGCTGAGCATATGAGTTTTATCCATTAGGGAGCGAAACTATACTCCGTCTGTAAGGATCCTCTATAGGTCGTCTTAAGGATATCATCTAAGCTTACGGGCTTTGTACCTGCATCATTAGCATGATCAGGAGGTTTTTGGGAAGGCAAAATCAGGTGTTTTTTTCTCGAAGATTCTCTTATGTTCGAGTTAATACACTACAAGAAAAAAGCATAAATTGCAATGGCATGAAAGGATGGAATGTCGATGAAAAAGGCTATATCCGAGGAAATTGCGACGACAATCGGTGGTCGCGTACATGTCGATGGAAACGAAGATTTGGATGGAATTGATATATCATGGATTTTACCCGTTTTTAGCCATGATATAAGTCGTTTTATCGAGTCTTTCTAGTGTTTTTTCTATCATTTTAGAGTTTTTTCAGGTTTTAGCACGTTTGGGACGAAATTGGAGATTTTGGAGACATTTGGAGTCTTTTGAGAAACCAAGTACCCGCTTGAAGCCGAGTATCGACACCATCCCGTATCGATCGATACCAAGTTTAAGCAAGTATCGACGACACCATCCCGATCGATCGATACCGACGCAACGACGCGAGATAGATATCAAGATCAGAATTCGCCAAAAGAAGCCCAATACTTTCCCTTATTTACAAAGAAGCCCATGCGTTTTTAGACCTATTTAAGCAAACTTAGTCTTAGGTTAAGGGGACTTGACTTTTTGAGAGCTTTTGTGAGGAGACGGATCCAAGACTTTGTTCATCATAGAGAAGATCCCGAACCCTTGTTTCTATTCTTTTGTTATATTTAATTTCATGATCTATTCAGTTATGTTATTTGTTTCATCTATCATGTCTGAGTAGTCTCATTTTAGGTTTAGGATTTTCTCATATGGATTTCTCTCGATTTATGATGATTGATTTGTTGTGGTTCAAAATCTGAATAGTTCTTCACCATAGGTTGTTCTCAAAGCTATTTCTAACCTGATCACTTAATATGTAACCTAGATTAATCGACAGTACCCATGCAATTGAGTAACGATAAAACCTAGTGAGCAATTGGATTATCTGCAAAGAGATTTGGTTTAATCGAATTGTGAACATATCAAACTTGAATTGATTGCTGGTTTATGTAGGATTTGCAAAGAGATTTGGAATTTTAGACTTTAGACTTAGAGCGAATACGCTGGTTAACTATACTTTCGTGTTTGAGTTCAAGAACCGCTTAATTGAATTGAACCTTAATTGATTAATTGTTATTTATCATTGATTTCCTGAGAGTTACCCGAGCCTAATCCTTCCCTGAATCAATTAAAACAATCATATTTCGATCACCTATTTTACTGTTTAACCGTGATTTGCTTTTAATCTTCACTAAGTTATTTATTGTATGAATTTTCTTGAGTTCTTGTGTTCGACCCGATATACTGCAGAATGCTTTAGTACTTTTAGGTATTAATTGAGCATATCAAATTTGGCGCCGGACTCTAAAAATTCACCTTTAGAATTTTAGTTTATTTTGTCAGCCTGTTGCCAGATCGACGATACTCCATTGGTATCGATCGACACCGAACGCCTGTTTTTAAATTTTGGTTACTTATCTTCGCTTTTGATTTTCAGGTGTATGCATCAGCGTCACCGTGAGAACGAAGAACACACCACCGATCAATCTCTCCAATTTAAGGCTAACTCAACGCACGAGTCGAACAAGGAAAAGAACTACATTGAGATGGATCTTCCACAAGGTTTGGTGCATGATGAAGGTGGACAACTACCTCCACAACAACCCCAAGCTGTTGCTGAACGACATGGCGATTACAACCGATCGGATCAATTCTATGCCAATCGCGCAAATGATCCGTATTCCAACTTTCGAGGAATGACTTTGAGCTGAAGCCTGCTTACTTCGCTCTTGTTGACAGCACCCTTCACCGGCTCTCTCATGAGCACCCTATGGATCACATCGAGAAATTCGAGGACTTGGTCACCGTATGAAGTACAATAGAGTACCACAGAATATTTAAGCTCTTTCCATACTTCTTGGTGGAGAGGCAGCATCGGCGAAGCAGCTACCTCCCGGATCTCTCACTACTGAACGAGACCAAGAACGCATTCCTGAACAATTTCTATGACGACGAGATCGAGGACCTCAGAACAAGATCTCAATTCTCTCTGGTCCAATGTAAGCACTCAAGGCTGCTGCGATTAGATCCTACTGAGACTGTCCGCATCACTGTTTCACAAGTTCATGCTCGATCTTTACGAGGGATGATTCGGTATCAAATGGCACTAGATTCTAGCAATGGGAACTTCAACACTGGTTCCAACCGATGCCGTGGAAGCTAATTGAGAACTTGGCGTCAGCGCACGAATGCTGATTTTGAGCGAAAAGGCTCGCTAGTGTTGCGATTCGCGCAGATTGCGAGGTTCAGCGAAGTTGGACACGATGCACAACCTCTTGGTGGGAAAGACGAAGAAGGCGTACATTTTTGGGAAGTAGAGAACATTGAAGATGAGGCAGAATGTTAACTACATTGGTGGTTCTGGTTTTCGTGGTCAGCAATTTGTTACAACAACAACCAAGCTTCAACAACAATCAGCAAGGTGGTTACTGAGGTAACCAATCTGGTTTGGTGCCACTCACTCGCCCAAAACCACTTCAAAGCGGTGATTTTACTCGTCAATACGGAAATTCAGCTTACCAACCACATTCTCCGAGGTCTACAGAGTAAGACGAGATCCTCTTGGAACAAATTTGCAGGACAAGAAAAGATGACGTGGATTTCAATGAAAGCTGGATAATTTATACACGATCTGAATGGGAGAATCGAAATCCATCGAAGATGCGGAAAACCAAATACTCGACATCGCATGTCAAGGGAAAGATAGTTCAACCACAAAGCATGGACATGTCAATGCAATCACCTCGAGCACTGAGAAGAGGATTTTGAGCCCGAGATGACTATGTCCGATTCCAGATATTAGTATCGACCGATACCCACCGTATCGACGATACTACTACCCACCTGCTATAGTTCAAGGTTGCTCAAGATGAAGATAAGAACTCTGATATTCCACGCCAGACGATTGACACCCTACCTGTGTCGATCGACACCAACCTCGCAGATGATACAAAACTCCAGATCGATCGACACTCATCCGGTATGGTCGATACCCTTCGCAGCTGAATCAATAACGTAGAAAAGGACAGATGGAAGAAAGGGCCATGCCGAAGTGCCTATCCTATTATTCCCAAGCTGACAGAGGAGGGGAGGCGCTAAGCAAGTTTTTATCAAAAAATGGTCAGGACCTCCCGCTGCGATACCACCACCGCCGAGACAGCTTGACAAAGAGGGAAGACCAGAGAAATTTTCGCCCATGCTCCATCTCTAGAGTAAACTTCAGTGAGTCCTCGTGACTCGGTCTAGTGTCAACGCCATGTCGAGGGCGATGCAGAGGATTGAAAGCTGATATGAGATCTCCTAACACGCTCTCACATATGGATTCTTCTAGCTCACTCTTACGCTACAATTTTGATTTACCGTTAAAATAGAGATTGTCTCGATTCCTACCGATTTTCAAAGTGTGGAGATGAGCCAAGGATCCGTGGTGCCCTTGATTTTGGGAAGACCATTTATGGCTACTGTCGCGATCATGGACACGCCTAATAAGAGAATCTCTTTCGCATTGACGGAGACGCCTTCTACGATGCCATTCCTTCCTGAGGAGCACTAAACATGTTCGCGATCACCACTCCGGGCGAGACTCTGATGATCGATCGCTCGATGAGTCTTATGATGAACCAAAAGTCGCAGATGTTTCAAATGAACACCCCAACACCCCAAAAAGTTGTGGAGAAGACCAAGGCAACAAAGAGGAAGGCGACGAGCAAGAAGATCAACGGTCGCTAATTTCACTTTGATTCCTCAAGTGTGATGAGATTCGATCGAATATAAGGTGAAGCAAGTGAACCTCAAACCTTCTCTAAGGTTGAGTTCTCATTCCTAGAGATGAAAGAGAAAGAAGAGGATATGATGAAACTTTGAAGCGGAGATGTCTCGTTGTGGAGCTTATCTCGAGTGAGTCCTCCACCTGTCTCCGATCGATATCTTACCAAAGTCAAGCTCGTGACATTAAACAAGCGCTATGGGAGGCAACCCACGGTAAGTCTATAAATATGAGTTTTGTTTTTGTGTTTGTTGTGTCGCGAATCGTGTCGGAAGAAGGATGGTCGTTTTTTCGTGATCGATCGACACCACCTTAGTATCGATCGACACCACCGCCTATGGTAACACCTCTTGTTCTCGACCTATTTCGCTTTTGTCCTTTGATTTCTTTCACCTTCTCTGGCTTGATAAACACTGGGGAAGTGTTGTTTAAGTCTGGGGAGGTATACCATATCATGTTCATTTTGTTTCTAAAAAAAAAAAAAAAATTTTTTGTTTTAATTCGAGTCAAAACAACTTAGAGTTTTCCGAGTGTGCTTGACTTTGTTGTTCTGATTTTGCTTTGAGTGACCACTGTTACAGATTAGTTTCAGTTCGACTAATGAAAATCCAAGGATAACCACAGAATTCATGGATTGTCTCCAACAAGTTTTCATCACAAGTTTTAGCCAAATTTGCACTTCATCAATAAGGTAAATGTCCAAAGAGCTTGATTCATCATTCATTACCTAGCTAAGGAACTATTCGTATGAAAGAAATGGTAGATCTCCCCGTGATAAGTACGGATACATGAGGGGTAAGAACCGAATTGGTAGCTAACACTATCAATACTGCCTCGAACCTGATTTGTATATGCAGCATAAAAAAAAAAAAAAAAATCAATAAGAACTGGTTGTGAAATAAGTCTGAGTTAAATACCAAGAAAAAGTTGAATGAATTGTTGGCTATTGTATGACCAAAGAATCTAGAAAGTTCGTGGACATTGATTTTCGATGAAACCGGCGATGATAAGCTTGGATGAACACTTAGGGTCATGAGGAAGTCTGAATTCGATGGAAGTACATGGAGAGTTAGATCTGAAGCTGATCAGCAAAGTGGGCTGGGAAGAGGGATCATTACAGATTTTCGGTACGCATCAGATCTCTAAGGTTTTTCAAACCTCTTTCTCTCACTTATCTGCTTTGCTGGCAAGCAAAGGCTAAGTCTGGAGAGTTGATATATCATGGATTTTACCCGCTTTTAGCCATGATATAAGTCGTTTTATCGAGTCTTTCTGTTTTTTCTATCATTTTGAGTCTTTTCGTTTTAGCACGGACTAAATTGAGATTTTGGAGACATTTGGAGCCTTTTGGAGAAACCGTAGAAAGTACCTGAAGCCGAGTATCGACGACACCATCCCGTATCGATCGACGAGTTTCAAGCATTAGTATCGATCGACACCATCCCGTATCGATCGATACCGACGCAATCGACGAGATAGATATCGACGAGAATTCTCGCCAAAAGAAGCCCAATACTTTTCCTTATTTACAAAGAAGCCCATGTTTTTAACCTATTTAAGCAAACTCTACTTTAGTTAAGGGACTCGATTTGAGAGCTTTGTGAGGAGACGGATCCAAGACTTTGTTCATCATGAGAAGATCCCGAACCCTTGTTTCTATTCTTTTGTTATATTTAATTTCATGATCTATTCTTATGTTATTTGTTTCATCATCATATCGAGTAGCCTCATTTAGGTTTGGTTTTCTCATATGGATTTCTCTGATTTATGATGATTGATTTGTTAGGTTCAAAATCTGAATAGTTCTTCACCATAGGTTGTTCTCAAAGCTATTTCTAACCCGATCACTTAGAATATAGAACCAGATTAATCGATTAGCACGACAGCAATGAGTAACGATAAAACCTAGTGAGCAATTGGATTATCTGCAAAGAGATTTGGTTTAATCGAATTGTGAACATATCAAACTTGAATTGATCTGTGTAGTGATTTAAAGAGATTTGGAATTTTAGACTTAGACTTAGTTAGTTCGCAACATAGTTAACTATACTTTGTTCGAAGTTCAAGAACGGCGCTTAATTGAATTGAACCTTAATTGATTAATTGCTATTTATCATTGATTTCCGAGAGTTACCCGAGCCTAATCCTTCCCTGAATTGAATTAAAACAATCATATTTCGATCACCTATTTTACTGCTTAACCGTGATTTGCTTATTAATCTTCACTAAGTTATTTATCGGTAAATTTTCGAAGTTCTTGGCGACCGATATATCAAGAATCGCTTTAGTACTTTTAGGGTATTAATTTGAGCATATCAGGAATTTAGATGGAAATTTCCGTCCAGATAGCGAGAACAGAAACTGATACCAAATAAGGAGGCTTAACCGATGAAATAGTTTTCCATCCCCATTTAAACGAAAACAATTTCGTCCAGATATCGATACAATATACTGAAACGAAAAAACGAGCATTTACATACGAAAGTAATTTCCATCCATATTGCAATGAAACAAATTCCATCTAGATATCGACCAAAGATATTGAAACGAAATAGCGAAAGTTATTTCCATCCACTTTACAACGAAAGTTATTTCCATCCACTTTACAACGAAAGTAATTCCAACATAACGACAACTATCTGAGGAACAAGGAGGACAGCAAACCCGTCCAAAAAAGGATGAATATAATCGATGAAAGTCCGAGGACAACTTCAAGAATGCTTATGTCCAAAAAACGACGAGAGACGAAATTTTAATTAAAAAATTAATTGGGCTGTAAATGAAGAACAAAAAAGGAAAATAAACATTTTAAAAACTACAAAATATTAAAAGTGACAATGTACAAGAAAAAAAAACTAAAATTAAAATAGTTATGTTATAACAACCGACAAAATTTTAAAAACGGGTAATATCCCCTTTTTTAGTTATAAAGTAAGAGAAAAATATCTCTTTTAAATAGGATAATCAGGGAATTGCGTCTTCATAAACTCCATGAATTTTGCGTTTTGACGCTTCAACTCCTCGATCTCTTTCTCACTCTCCTCGAGGCGTGCCCACGCATTGGTTCCGCTGTTTGATGATGAACATTGGGTCAAATTACCCAACCCAAGGTAGTGTCCAAGAGAAACGGGAGTTTCCTGCAAATAAGATGTTATATAAATATTCAAATATTTGGTAGAAATAAAATATGTTAAATATAAATTATGAATACCGTTAACTGTACCTCTAAAACCAAGCGGTTCATCTCATCACGTCTGAAATTTATAGACGCCTCAGATCCATCCTGACTCAATTCGGCAATTTTTTCTTCTTTCTTCTTCTTCACAACCTGAACGATGCATGAAATTACACCATCTTGATTCAGGAGACTAGTAATGGTTAGGTTTTGGGTATTCGTCAAAAACTGTTTAAGGTCAAGCTGATATCTAGTGGAATGGTTTAAGGAGGGAAGTCCTTCCGGTAGAGGGGGTTAGAGTTACCCATCGGCTGGTGTATCCAGTTTAGGTGGAGGACAATACTTTCTAGATATGGATGTAACTCAAAGTCATAACTATTCCAATTAGTTAGAGATCCACGTGGAGACTTCACTTATAGGAAAAGGTTTTCACTGCAAGAAAAACAGTTATAACCGACGGCTATTTCGACGGCCTTGAATCTGTCGGAGATTTTCGACAAAATTTCGACAAAATTTCGACACTTCTTCACTTAGACAAAATTTGTCGATGACTTTTCGTCCGTTTATGAAATCATGAAAAAGTCATCGAAAAGTTTCGACGATTTTCCGACCGTTGCTGAAAATCATAGCAAAATCCGGCGTAACATTCATAACCGTTCCAAAAATTCTGACAATTTATTGACGATATTTTTACCATTGAGATTTGTCGACGATTTACCAACGACATCTTAATATAGTCGTTGATAACCCGTTGGCAAATATAGTCATTTTAAATCACCATTATATAGCTGTTTGCAATTTAATAATGGTCTGTATGACGTTGAATAACCGTCGCTTTATGCTTTCGGTTTTCCTCCTTAAATACTCCACCCCTCTCATTTCAAAATTTTTAAAAAAGCATTCTCACTATTAAAAAAATTATCAAAGAGCAAAACACTATGACAAAATGTCTAAGAAACCATGATATGGTGCATTTGAAACTGTGGAAATTCCAGATATGAATTTAACTTGGTCGGAATTCCAAAATATTGCAGCGGAATGAGATGCTGATTGGAAATCACCTTCACCGCTTTGTATTGAATTAATTTTTAAAATTTATAATAATTTTCGTTGGTAAGAGTCTATGTTTTGCACAAAAGAGTTTTATGCTATTTAATTTTAATGAATTTTATATATATTAGAATATATAACTTTGATAAATTTTAATATGTTTGAAAACTATAAAGTTGTTGTGTTTGGTTTTATTATAAAAATTTATAGTTTTGTGAATTTGGATGACCAGATTATTGACAATATCGTTTTCGTGGTTTTGTGTTTAATTAATAGAAGATTAATAAATTTGTTTTGTATCGATTTTTTTTTTGTAGGAAAATATAATTTTGTTTCAAAATAATAATTTTAATTTTCGGAATGTTATTTTTGTGGTTTAAATGTACTGAATTGTTGTTCAGATTTTTGTTCACATTTAATGGTATTTAATTTTTGATGTAATTATTTTTGGTGAGTTATTTTCAAATGTATAAAATAATAATCGAAATATGTATTATTTGGAAATGAGTATAATAGAATAGAATATTTTTTTTTTAAAAAAAAACTGAACAAAATTGTGAATTTGTCATGTCATCTCTAATGTTTCTCTTATAATATATAGATATATAGAAGATTCTAGATATCTTTTTTTTTTTTAATGACAAAATTTGATATCCGGAAAAAATGGAACATATCACAAATACTGGTTTTTTCAGGATATCTTCAACGTCCTGTCCAACTTTAGTTACATTTTCATAATTGTCATGTAGCTTTTAATCATGAGGTGCAAATACTCTTTTCTCAAAACACTATCGAACTGAAATTAAACAATATATATATGCATTTGGCTCTAAATATGTATTTTATACATGTTTTCCAATTAAAACTAACCCAATATGTGTATCGCTCTATTATTGTGGAGACAAGATTTTCCAATTAAAAGTAACCTAACCAACCTATCATGTGTTAAAATCTGGTCAGCTGACAAATCTTTAGTTGGTCTGCCACATGTCAAGTAGACACACTCTTACTATGAAAATGACTAGAGATAAATAAAAGAGGAATTCTAGAAAAATACCCTCAATTATTATTGATTTTTGAAAAATACAATCTTTTAAATTTTTTAGTAGCAGACAGAATCGGAGCCTGCAGAATCTTAGCAAGAAGGCCAGGGAATTGGCTGCGACTGTGTAGTCTTAAATGCCAAGCAGTTTTAGTGGCAGCCTCAGAAACTGTCGAGGTCCGATGAATGCCCAATATTCAAGTACCTCTTCCCTTGTAAGGTCCATAAACCCTGTAATAGCAACCAATCATCAAAAACCAAAACAAAAGGTTTCTTGCATCCCTCTCAACAAACCGAAGAAAACCAGAAATTTGTCTTGTAGCTTTAGGAGTTTTCTCCAAACCCATGAACCACGATGATATAGATCCAACAAGACTTTACAACTTGACAATTATAACAATTTGGGGGTGTGTTTTATTTTTTTAACAAGAGGACAATTATCAAGGATATGATAGTGTAGTGGTTAGCACTTAAGTTGATTCTATTGTTCCCTAGTTCATCCCCTTTAGGAAAAGGGGTATTTCCAAAAGGAATAGATTACGTACCGACCTTGGTCCACAGAAATAGGCATGACCAAAATTAAACCGTAACCATATTTCGGACTGTAACAAGATCATTTTCAAACTGTAATCGTATAAACGATTTAAAACCGTAACCATTATCCATAAAAAAAAAGTTACGGTTAATTAACTGTAATCGTATCAAACCATCAGTTAACCGCAAAGTTACAACCTTAAATTTTAAACCTAATCCTTTTTAAGATAAAATAAAAATATTAATAATTTACTATGTATAAGTATAACTAATATGACATAGAAAAATAATGTATAATCAATTATTACTAATCCAAAAATATTTAGAACTAATAAAATTATATTAATTAAAAGTGAACATGCTAAAAATAATGATTTAAATCGTTTAATGTTCCCACAATTCCATTAGATCTACTCCATCCACGACCACCATGCACTACTTTTTTTTTATTAATCAAATAATTCTTAGTTTGCATAATGTAATAGAATTTATGGTTATTTATCTAATTCACTACATAAAATTTTGAATCATATATTCACATTAATTTCATATTACAATTTTAGCTTTATATATTGGTTGATGTCATCGTTTAAATGTTGGTCGATATACGTCTAAAGTTTTTTATGCAAATTAAAAAGTAGTTGATATATCATCGTTTGAAACTTTTTTTGACAGAATTAAATAAGTATATGGATATATTACTGATATTAACTGTATCATAATTATCAGATAACTATAATCATATTTAACCTTAACCGTAATAACCATAACCACATTAACCATAACTGTTTTAACAAGTTAAAAGGACTAGTGGTTATGAAACTATAATCGTAATAATCCTAACCATTATCATGCTTACACGAAAACTACCGTTTAGGTCCGAACTTCGATATTACAAAAAAATATAATAATAATTTGTGTGTTTCGTTTAACATTTTCGTAAAGGCCAAAAAATAGATACACAGGAAGGACATAAACATATTAATTACTTACACACAAAAGGAAGACAAACTTAAAAGCGAATGTTTAACTCGAAACAATGAATTTTATTTATGATGAGACGTATAAAATTACAACGGACAACAAAAAATAGATATTTTTTGGATATTATTTTGGTAATACACGATTGCTCCATTTCAAACACCCAAGATCTCAGATGCAAAAAAACAATCTCGGAAAAAGGTCGTAAAAAAAAAAAAAACAGGCAATAGCATAGTTCCAAAAAGAAAATCCTTTTTTTTTTTGTAGAAAAATAAGAAATTTTAAAACCTTGAATAATAATAAAATAAAATAAATAAAGAGAACTATACTTCTTCAGGCCATTCAATGACACTCTTCAACGATGGTTTCCACCTCCGATATAATCTCCGGCGAGAATTCTCTTCTTCTGCAGCCACAGCCGCAGCTTCTCCGACCAATCTTTCTGCCTCAAGTTCTCTGAGAAAATCTCCAAAAGAAGCCAATGTGGCATCTCCTCCTTTGTTTGCACCGTCTGCGTTAAGTTGGAAAACTATGAGTTTCTCTAACTCATCTCTCGTTAGAACAATCTTCACCTTTCGATCTTTTGTTTTGTAATCTTTCTTCATCACTTCTTCAGCAACATTTTCATTGTTTCTTCCGACTAAACAGTTTCCCATTAGGATCAGTTATAATGGAGTTTTAATACCCACAAAAACAAAAAAGAAGGAAAGAAAAAAGGAAACTTGGGATATATATGCCCAAGAAAAAAAAAATCTTTCCTCTTGTTCTTCTTCTTCTTTTATCTTCTGTGTAGTATGATTTGAATCTTGGAGTATCATGGAGCCATTTAGGTATTATATGTAATATGTGTGTACAAAGAGAAGAGGAGAGAGAAAGAACGTTGACTCCTATAGTAAGGCTGCTAAATTGGTTGGTTTGAAATGGTGAAGTCCGTTAAACCTGTTGCAAGTTACAACAGTTAAACCATGCATAGTACAATTTATGCTGTCGTTGCGGTATAAATGTGGTACGAGCGATTACAAAAGTACGTAGGTACAGCCTTACAGTGATTGTGGTGCGATCAAAACAATCTTTTATCTCCTTTTTACATCATCTATTTTATTTTACCATATTAGATTTAATCATCTGCCGTCTAGATTGAAAAACTATAACTACCTAGAAACTGTAGCATATATATATATATATATTAACGATTAGCGGTGCTACCTTACCACGCTTACAATAGATAACTTTACGTGTATTATATAGAACATTTTTTTACATACGACTCTACATGTAGTATGTTAGACTTTCCGATAATTTGCATATATAAATTATGTAAAAAGTCTTTTTCTATATACCAAACCCCATATATGGTGTTGAAACCATTAATCTAGTACTAATTGTGCAATCAAATTAAATCTATAATAGTGAATTGAAATGGTAGAATAGATAAATCATCTAATTTACACTACTTTTTCTTTCAATTAAAGTGGTCAAGATTATTTGTCTTAAAGTGTTATTTTTTTAAGGATATCAATTATATATGACTAAAATCCCTGAAATGTCCTAAAGTAGCCCATATGGCTTGACGGACCGAAACCGCTTGAACTGCAGGACGGAAATACAAAATTGAAATACTGTATTTTGTGTAGTTTTATTTATTTTATAGAAATTGTTCCATTTTTGTTTTACTATATATATTGGGATGAAACAACGTTATTTCATCTTTGATAACTTTTGTAAAATTATGTGTATTTTAGTTTAGACGAATTATTTAATTTAAGCTTTGGTCTCATGGGTCGATTCTCACAGTATTTGAGTATGATCTAAAAAAACTTTGACAATTTAATGGTTAATGCTACTTTTAATTTAGGTACTTGACATTTGATTGTGTAATCACACTACCTGGTACAGGAAACGATCGCAAATGAATGATGTTAATAAGGCTAGAAGACACATGACTCTGTCAAATCAATTGTCAGATTCCAAGCCAATACGATGTTTCTAAGAAGTAAGAAGATGAAATTTTTACGCTTTAGAAATTCACATGTGCTCATGTGTAAACCCCTCTGTATTGGGAATTAGTTTTATCTCTTTCACAGGTGACATGAAAGAATAATATCGACCTAGTTAACTCGCATATGTGCGAAATTTTGACAGAAAATGCCTGAAATAAATTAAAGCAAATATATATAACCTAAACGTTATAGATTTCAAATTATATGGTACAAAAACCACAGTTTCAAACTTACTAAATCTTTTAATAATTTTCTTATCACGCACTGTGTGGATTAACCATCTAAAATTTTACTAATTTTCTTGATTATACAATAACAATGTATACAATTATAGAAAATGTCACTAAAAGTTTAGTCGTAATCATAACAAAACCTGAAATATTCTTTTTCAATAATAATAAAAAAGCCTGAAATATTCAGTTATTCTAATGAGATTTAGTATGAATTGTATTTGCTATCATAGAATAAATTAAACTTTTAATCAACAAACCGAACGTCCAATATTTCGCATAGGAATCTTTACCAATTCTGATCCTTTTGTTTTGGTGTATTGAAATTTCTATAGCTCCGATTGATGACCATAAAAATAACAATAAAAATAGAAAATAAAATGAATGAAAAGAACAATAAAAGTGAAAATGATTAAAATGAAAAACAAAAAAGAACAAATGTATAAAGAATTGAACAAACGGTTGTAGTAAAGAGAAACCAAAAAGTTTAATAAATATTTTTAAAAATATTTAACAGAAAGATTGATATAAAAAATAAGCATTTAGTTAATTTAGTTTATAAATTCATTTAAAATTTAAGATTTTGTATAAATTTTGAATTAAAAATATAGTATAAATTTGAATATTTTATCAAAATAATATATATTTCACTTGCTTAAAGCATTTTTAATTTTTATTTAAGTATCAATTCTAATTTATAATAAAGTCATAACACTCATTAAAGTGAATTTATATATGTATATATATAATAAAAATACGAAAAGTATATATAGAAATGTAAATACTATCATTAAAGCTATTTTAAAGTTATTTAATTATAAAAAACTAAATTTGATTTTTGTTCTTCATCTTTTCTTTACAATTCTAGAGAGGAAATTTGTTCTATCATTTTTTTTATGAAGAATGAAAAAGAAAAATATGGGATCTACATGTTTGAAAATTAAAAAAATAAAATTACTTGTAAATGGTAGAAAAAATTTAGAAACAAAGAGAAACAAGACATTCCTATTCATGTTTTTCTCAAAAATTGTAATTAATTATAACTTATTAGTTTTTAGCACTATTTACCTAGATTTCGAATATTTAATATAAAAACAACTAACAAAATATTATTGTAGAAGAAGACTGGACGTAAGCACATGTTCTGTCTGATTAGCTGGGTCTTTGAACCAAACCAAAACCGTGTTAAAAATCCTGGCAAATTTCATTGATAATTGTACCAACTACCAACCTATTTTTTTTTTTAATAATCCATCATTAGATTCTATAATAACCTAATATTTCAGTTTGAAAGAACCCAATTATTATTATTATTTTTTAATAATCCTCATCATTCTTGATATTTATATTACAATTGGAAGTAGTTTTACGTAGTCTTAGATATAATTTCAAATCTATAAATGATTAGCCGTATTTCAAATTAAAGTATAATGTCAAACATTTTATATGTGATATATTCAACGGAAAACAAATAAAACTGCAACCGCGCGTATTCCAATGTGATACTCCAATCATTGAATTTTTTCTTAGCATAATTCATAACATAATAGCTATTTATTTTTCTGATAATTGGATTTAAAAGATAAAAACATAACTGGATAATGATATAATTATGGGATTATTAGTATATCGGCTTGTAAATATAATTAAACCTTTCTCATCTCGAAGAGACGTTTACATACATAAACCCTTACGCGTTGTATAATTGATTCATTGCACCAATTCTTATAATGGAAACTTCGTAGAAAGTGATTAACCTCAAAAGCACTTTGTTGAAAATTGCAAAGAACAAGAAAATCACATTTCTTGTTGATGAATTTCTTTTGTTATCTCGTATCTTCTTATTTTATTTAGAATTATGAGAAATTTACAAAGATAACCTTTACAAATTTAATAATCATGTAACTAAGAATAAAAAGGTTGTGTTATACCTTGTATAATATGTAATAATAATTTTTTTACCTGTACTCACACTAGACACATTATAGAGAATGTTTTATCATTTTCCTTATTCTCTTTTTGCTTTTCTCTTTTTATAAGAATGTTAGCTTTCATTTCTATGTCCGATTTAGTGAATACAAGTCATTATGGCGAGCAGTTAAAGGAGTTGCAGAGTTTGGGATATGAAAGCAAAGGATCTATGGGTCCATCAAAAGGATCGATCGATCCCTTTCTTAAGATGCTGTGTTTTAAAATCCTATACTCGACTTCTTACAGAAATCATTCATATTTTTATGTTCTAAACGTTATTCTTTGGCAAACACTATCACCAAAAATACAACTTAAATATTTTTATTTGTCTATTATTCTAAAATAACGATTTTAATAGATTAAAATTTTGTGGCTAAGTTGTTCATGGTTTATACGTTTGGTCTATAAAATTTTTTAGAGCAATTATATCAAAATAAAAAGTCATATGAATATAGGAATAGTAAAAGCTCATGTAAGAATAGGATCTCAACAAAGCAAAGGGTACCTGATTTGAGGAAAAAATTGCTATGGGCTTTCTAACTTCAGCTCTTTTTTAGGGAGTAAGGAAATTTCGACACTTTGAAATAACAACTTGGCATTTTCTCTCGAGCTTTGCCTAACTAACTATTCCACCCAACATAACTCTCCATCGGATCTACGAGATGCCACCATTCTAAATATTATTCTTCAGAGACTCAATTCATCTCTATATTTGTCAAGTCTTAAGTCTTGAGAAAGGGCAACACATACCTCTCTTCCAAGGGAAAAAAAGAGTCATCCCCCACTCTTACTTTGACTCAGATGTTTGATATACTTTTTGATCATGTGTTGCTTGTCGTCAATTTCTATATCGAAACAACTTTTTTTTTTATAGTTAAAATATCCAAACAAGTTGTTTATTTATGTTATATTATATTTTTCAAAAAAAAAAAATTAGTCGTGAAGTTAGATTAACGTAGGAATCACATGTAAGGTGAAATATTTTATACATGTTTCTCTTTTTTTTTGGTTAAAAAACAAAATATAACACAAATGTGAAACTCGAACCCTTTACGTCTAGGTATGTTGTAACGATACATTAACAACTCAGCTAACATTATTATTCATACAACTCAGTTAAAATTTGATACATGTTTATTTTACTTCCAAAGTACCATTCATCTTAAAGTTTTCGTTCACTGGCTAGATTATTATACGACAAATAGATAAAATAAGAGAAACAAAAGAGTTTCAAGATCAGTATCTGTGAAAGTTTTAATGTCAAGTGGTTTGGTTTATGAGGAAATTAAACTTTGTTCACTGATCGTAAAATAGAGTGGGAGGTAAGAAAAATAATTAATGCCTAACGACTATTGACGAGATGCAGTCTATTTTGATACCTTTGAGTCGTTTTTTCTTTGGAACAAATCTCTTATCTTAATTAGGATGATGTGTTACCAAGTTATTACTAAACAAATGTCAACAAAAAGGAGTGTCTGTAAAAATTATAAACAGAAGAGAGAATAAAGAAACTAAGAAGAATAGAGAACATACAAAATTTGTATATTTTTCTTCATAAAAAATGGACAAGGAGATATAAATATATAGAAGGTAAAAAGATAAGATAGTTGTTAAAAATACATAAATGAGAAGACGTGCATGAAGGAGAGATAATGAGCCTTATTTTAGTCCATCAGGCATGGAGGAAAAAGAAATTGTTTCAATAAATACTTGAAGAGTTATTATAATAAAAGTAGAACCGCGAAGGAACGAGTAGGTCAATGGTGCTCAACCTCTGTTGCCATTCCATCAAAATCCAGGTTCGAACCAGGTGTTCTCCCTGATGTGAGAGTTATATGGCCAGTAGGTCAATTTTCCTTCATGTGGGGTGTTGAGCTATAGAGCCCGTTGTGTTCTAGTTTTACTGACAAAAAAAAAAATTGAAGTAAACTGCACAAGCCTTAGACATTTTCGGTTATATATTTTTCAACAGTATAAACAAAAGTCCATGCGTGGTACTTGTACTAAACATTTGGATTTAGACTGTTTGATTTAGACCGATTAAATTTTTTAACACAAAAGTTTGTGTTGTGTAATTTGTGTAGATCTAAATTATTTTCTGAGTGTATCTAAAGAGAAATTGTTAGTTTGTGTAGATAAATACATTTTTTTTTTTTTGCATAATTGAACCGAAATGGCCATGAGCTAGAGTGGACCGTAGTACTTGGCTTAAAGGGCCGGTAACAAAGAGATGAAAGCAATTGAAGTTGGAAATGATGCTATCTTAGACCATCTTCAATTTTTTTTTTTTTGTCAACAGACCATCTTCAATTTATTCTTCTTTTTCTTCACTCTAAAAATAGAGTAACTATGAAATAGAATGGAATTTTTTTTCTCCAATTCAGTACTTTATTTACTACTTTAAAAATATTCTAATTATATTATATTTTGTTTTATTATCAATTTTTAACCAAAAAAAAAATTCCAAATTTACAAATTTCACCCATTTATTGATAGTTCAATATATCTATGAATTTACGAATTTATATTACTTCCATAAAACGATATTACGATATCATTTTGTTTAATTTTATCAACATGAAAAGTTTTAACAATGTTTTAATAAAATTACTTAAAAACATTTGTTTATTTTCTTATCAATAGTTAAACATTTCTAACATTGCTGTAAAATTTTGGTAACTAGATAACTAACTTTTTGATATAAGTTTGTGCAAGTAAAAAATTAAAGCATATAATTTTTTACGTATAAAATAAAAACATATAAAATTTGAAAAATCACTTTGTAAATAAAAAGTTTCACGCTTAAAATAGCGTAATGAATTGTGTTACTCCAAATTTATAGTAACACTATTTACTAGTCTATTTTTGGAGTGAAAGTTGGAGATGATGCTCTGAAACTACCGAGTTTTAAGCCGCGAACTCACTCAATCACTTTAGCTTTGATTCAAATATAGCAATCGGTCATAAAAAACTCTGCTTCTACGATCGAGAGAGCAAGAGGGGAAAATGGCATCGCAGAAGAGATTCATCTTTGAGGTGGAGGCGGCTAAGGAAGCCACCGATGGAAGTCCCTCTGTTGGTCCTGTGTATCGTAGTACTTTTGCCAAGAACGGATTCCCAAATCCGATCGACGGAATCCATAGCTGTTGGGATATTTTCCGGTCAGAATCTCGTTTCCTTTTTTTATGTTTTCCCGATAAATAATGTGTTCATGCGATTAGTGTTTCTGCGAATCCTTTTCTTGCTGCATTGTTATTTTGAACGACGTTTTTTTTTTTGTTTTATAAGTTTTGATCCCCAAAAAAAATGTTTTGATCCATGTTTGTTGTATTATCATTTTGAAACATGTGATTGTGATAAACGTGTATCGATTATGGATCTTAATTGGGAATTATTTTTTATTTTCATGTTTAGAAAGAATCATTATTTAGTTATTTCTTTTGGCTCGAAATGGATGACTGTTGGACTTTTAGTGAGAATCCTTAATTATAAGATCCATTTTTCAAATACATTTGCTTTTTCTTTTGCTCATATGTGATATTTTTGTTTGTCATGCTGTTGCATCATTGCAGTGTCTAACTAAATCTTAAATCATTGCATTGTCTTAAATAAATTTAGGGTGGGCTTCTATATTATTGCAATTGGTCGATTAGAGATTTTAATCTTATGATATATCGTTCTTTCATTAACAAGTTTTAACTTCGTTTATCTTTCAACTTATAAGTCATTTCTGAATTTTTTAAGCATAAATTTTTATTTTTTTTAATCGTGTGTTTCTGCTTGCAGCACGGCTGTTGAGAAATATCCAAACAATCGAATGCTTGGTCGCCGTGAGATTGTGAACGGGAAGGTGTTTTTTTTTTTTTTTTTAAATTTGGAATTTAGTTTGAGATATTGTGTTTTTGAGTTGATAGTTTTATCTGTATGTCATTTTTTATTCTTCTTAGGCAGGGAAGTACGTGTGGAAAACATACAAAGAAGTATACGATATCGTCATAAAACTTGGAAATTCTCTACGTAGTTGTGGGATTCAGGAGGTTAAAATTCATATTTACGTGTTTTTTTATATATCTTTCAAATGTGACTATTGTGCCTTAAGTTTGTCTCTTATGTTTTGATATATGGAAATGTAGGGAGAAAAATGTGGTATCTATGGTATAAATTGTTCTGAGTGGATAATTAGCATGGAGGTACGTGCATGGAACGTCTAATCTTTGCTAATACCTTTGATTGTTCTTACTTTGACTTGATTAATGGTGCACTTGTAATCCAGGCATGTAACGCGCATGGCATTTATTGTGTCCCTTTATACGATACATTAGGTATGCACAACCCATTATCATGTGTTTTAATGATTATACTCTTTTGAGTCTTTTAGTGTATTAACAGTTCAGTTTTATATGAACACAGGCGCTGGTGCCGTGGAATTCATTATTTCACATGCAGAGGTTTCAATTGCTTTTGTGGAGGAGAAGAATATCCCTGAGGTATATTTCACTTTTTTTATTGTAACTTTGTTTCTAACTCTTGAGATAGACCAGTGTTTTTGACATTTATTCCAAGGATTTTAACTTTGTTTCCCGTTTGACTGTCAGCTTTTTAAGACTTGTCCAAACTCAACAAAATATATGAAGAGTGAGTAATACTGATTGAATCTTTCCCTTTTTATTTATATACGTCTGATGCTAATAATCAGTTGTGCTTAATTACAAATGAAGCTGTTGTTAGCTTTGGCGGTGTCAAACCGGGACAAAAAGAAGAAGCAGAAAAATTGGGATTGGTTATACATTCTTGGGATGAGTTTTTGAAGCTGGTAGGAGACTTTCCTTTGCGATTATTCTGAATTCCTGACAATGATCATTCACATATAATCTGATATAAAATATACTTGTATTTGGGTTATCTATGATAGGGTGAAGGTAAGCAATATGATCTCCCCATTAAAAAGCAAAGTGACATATGCACGATTATGTATACCAGCGGAACCACTGGTGATCCGAAGGGAGTTCTGATTTCGAATGAAAGCATTGTTACTATAACTACTGGAGTGATGCATTTCCTTGAGAATGTTAACGCAACCGTGAGTTACTTTTCCATTTATCATGATTCACATTGAAGCTGCAATTTTTGAAGTTTAAGTTATATTGAATTTTGCAAAACAAAACAGATATCAGAGAAGGATGTGTATATTTCGTATCTTCCTCTTGCGCACGTCTTTGACCGGGCTATCGAAGAATGTGTTATTCAAGTAGGTGGTTCAATTGGTTTCTGGCGAGGGGTGAGTGAGTATAACTCAAATCTAATCTTCCAATTAAATGAATATTTTTGGTATATAAGAGTATAATATTTCTATCTCATGTCCTCAGGATGTCAAATTGTTGATTGAAGACCTTGGTGAGCTAAAACCAAGTATCTTTTGCGCCGTTCCTCGTGTCCTAGATCGAGTATACACAGGTATTCATTACTGAGCTCTCGTAAAAATATTTTCATTCAGTTAAGAGCATAATATACTTGGTTTCATCTTTTCAACCACTTATATGCATGTAATTTATTTATTCCAACAGGACTCCAGCAGAAACTATCTGTTGGTGGTTTCTTCAAAAAGAAGGTGTTTGATGTTGCTTTTTCCTAGTAAGTCCTTTGTTTGTCACTTAAACCTGACCTTAAATGCATGTAGATATCTAACACACTCAATCGTCTTCAGTAAATTTGGAAATATGAAGAAAGGACAGTCTCATGTGGCGGCCGCTCCATTTTGTGACAAACTTGTATTCAACAAGGTAAGTAATCTCCAAAAATATCTGAAACTCTTTTGAGACTTCAACTCTTTTTATGTAATCTCTCTCAAGGTTAAACAAGGACTTGGAGGCAATGTGAGGATTATTCTATCTGGAGCGGCTCCTCTTGCTAGTCACGTAGAATCATTTCTAAGAGTTGTGGCATGTTGTCATGTTTTACAAGGATATGGTAACCCTTTATACCCAAAAGAGATTCAATTAGATAACAATCTCTTATATTATGATTGTTTCTTGTCTGTAGGTCTAACCGAGAGCTGTGCTGGAACTTTTGCAACGTTCCCAGACGAACTAGACATGCTTGGAACAGTTGGTCCACCCGTGCCAAACGTGGATATACGCCTTGAATCTGTCCCGGAAATGAATTATGATGCTCTTGGAAGTACTCCGCGTGGCGAAATCTGCATCCGTGGAAAAACTTTGTTTTCTGGGTACTACAACCGTGAAGACCTCACAAAAGAGGTTCTTATTGATGGATGGTTGCACACAGGTTACTAAAAACTGCAATCTTTGATCATTTTGCTTTGCTATCATTGTCAATGTAAGTTCTTCTTTACCTTATTTTACTATGTATATCTCACCAGGTGATGTTGGTGAGTGGCAACCAAATGGAAGCATGAAGATAATTGACCGGAAAAAGAATATATTCAAACTCGCGCAAGGAGAGTACGTCGCAGTTGAGAATTTAGAAAATATCTACAGTCAAGTAGAAGCTATTGATTCAGTAAGTTATATTGTAGCCTAGTCTTTATAATGTTTCACGAGTTTCCAACTCAAAACCAATTGGCAGTAAGTATAGTCCATGTCACATATATATTATTCTACGTCTCATCTCACTTTGTTATGGGATTCCTAACATTAATTTCCTGACATCTTCATCAGCATAAAGTTTCATCAATATGTTTTTTTAATAGGTATGGGTGTATGGAAACAGCTTTGAGTCCTTCCTTGTCGCAGTCGCTAACCCGTCCCAGCAAACTTTCGAACGATGGGCCGTTGAGAACGGAGTGAATGGAGACTTCAACTCCATCTGCCAAAACGCAAAGGGAAAAGCATTCATACTTGGCGAACTCGTTAAAACAGCCAAAGAGAAAAAGGTTTTCTTCTTTTTCTCTTTCTCCTCTTTATTTGGAACTTTCTTTGGTATTTACTCTCTGCATTTGTAGTTAAAGGGTTTTGAGATCATTAAAGCTGTTCATCTAGAACCAGTAGCTTTCGACATGGAAAGAGACCTTCTTACTCCAACATACAAAAAGAAGAGGCCTCAATTGCTCAAATACTATCAGGTAATAATAGTAAAACATTATGCTTTACAAGCTTTAAAAATTTCGGTTTTAATTTCTCTTTCTATTGGTGTTATTGAACAGAATGTGATAGATGAAATGTACAAGACAACAAAGGAAGGTCAAACTTCCGGACAGTAGTTTTCTTCTACTTATCTAATTCATTCTTTCTTTTGCATAAGACATTAAGGTTCCCTAATAAGTTTGTGTTGATATCTTGAGATGCTACATAGCAACTCGACATGCTACAACATGTCTTAATTTTTACTTCCTTGAAAAGTTCCACATATGGTTCCAAACTTGAACATGGAATCTCGCAATCAATGGAGAATATAGTCTGAATCGGGTTATTAAGGGCATTTTATTAGAAATGTCACTAATGGATTTGAATGTAATTGGTACGTAAATTTTCACTCAAAACGGATTAAATATTTATCAGACAAATATGAGTCATTTCCAAGACGTTGAATTATTTTTGTAATTCGTTATTAGTTACATCAAATTAAATTTCGATTTGACATGTTGCCTAAAAGTTCACATTTACAGTTTCTAATAACATGTTATTCTAGCATATATTAAGAATTATGCAACTGAATCATATAACATTTTTCTTAAAAAAAATTAATAAATTACATGTCGAATAAATTACATGTCGTTAGATCACCGCTCCGACTCATCATTTTCATCATTCTATTTTGTCAAATAAAATTTCGTAAAGCATTAGACAAAATTTCGTTTAGTTTGACTGAAAATTACAATTTTATAAATCAATAAAGTTTCATTATAATCTACTTTCAAAAATTATTTTCAAATTTGTTCTATTATTTAAGATATATTTTTAGTATCACCAGGGAGAGAGGAGGTTGTTCGTCGAGAAACAGTGTAGCTGCTAGATTATGAGCGAACGTGGTAGACGATTCAGCCCGTGAAAGCAAACTTAACTTGGTGCTCTGATTTTCCAACACTCAAATCAAAAGAAACAATGTGACTAATCGGAGATCCGAATTTACGAAAAGATAAGGTGTACACTACAAGAATATGCACGATTTGCGAGAATAGAAGTCCTCGCAAATCTGTCGAAATAAGGACATAGCGAGGCTTTAGCGACGAGTTTCAAGTTGTCGCTATGAGTCGTCGTTACTGTTCATTTTGTCGCTAAACCATCGATAATTGCGATGATTTAGCGACAACAGTGTTGCGAGGAGTTTGCGAGAAATTAGCTTCGGCTTCTTTGCGAGGTCAAATAGACGGTGGTTCGACGGAACATTGCGACGTAATAGCGAGGAATATGTTAGCGAAGAAATAGCGAGGAAACACTTTGGGAGGAAATAGCGAGGAAATTTTAGCGACGTATTAGAGAGGAAAATTATTTTGCGACTACATTGCGAAGAGATTAGAAAAATAAAATATTAACAAGTTTCCTCGCTAAGTCATCGCAAATAATCATTTTAATATTTTAATAAATTATTTTTTAATCGATTAATTTTGTTTTAAATTAGGTTTTGATTAAATTTGAAACTTCAATTAATAGTACTGAATATATAAACGAAAATAAAAATTTAAATTACAATCAAGTTTCAACGAAAATGAAAAATTTACCGAAAAAACAATCAGATCAGTGGTTTGCAGGAGGAGGGGGGAAATGCTGGCTGACAATACCACTCAGGTACTCCACTGTTGACCTGAGTTGTGCCATCTCTTCATCCTTTTGGGYCAATCTCTCGTTCACGAGTCGTTCAACCAGCTCGGGAACCTCATCGACATAGGAAGAGCTTCCAGCGGAGTACTGCGATTCAAGAACTCTGCCTAAACCRAAAACACGTCCCTTTTTGGTAACCGGAATTTCCTGCATGCAGAGAAAATCATGTTAGATTGGCATAAAATATATGACAGAAGATTTGCTAATCTATAAAAGTCTAACTAACCTCAAGGACGAGACGGTTGATCTCATGTGGCGGCAGCTCATTAGAACATGAACCTGCGACACTCTCACCCTCAGAAAGTTGGCTCAGCAGCTCAGACTTCTTCTTCTCGACATTGTCAACGAACTCAGAAATTCTTTTGTCTTGAATTTGGCCGGTTTTCTTATTGGTGTGTGTAACACGCATAAGCGTCAAGTGGTCTGGAGGTACACCACCGGCCTCATCCGTCTACCAAAAAAAAAACAAAAAAAACCATTACGTAGTAACTTAGAAGACAAGATACCAAAATAACATATAAATATTATAYTTACCAACTGCGCAGCACGAGCATCAAAAGTCTGTGAACCGTTGTTATGAACAGCTACTCCGTATCCACYACGCTCACTCAAACGGTTCTTTGAGTTTGTGCTGGAGACCTTAGTAACGGCTGYTGAGCTCCAGTACTCCTTGAATCCAATCCATACATCGTCATTTAGATCCTCCGGCTTTTCTTCTCCTCTTTTCCAACATTTCTTCCATTTATGCATATGGTTTTTGAACTGATTCTTGCCTTGGTCATCGAACTCCGTTCTGACCATCTGCGTATGTGATGGATGCCAGTTGTACGCTTGCTAAAAAAAAAAATGGTCATTGATTAGATAAAATTATAAACATCATTTTCAAAGATAAAGACTTACCGCAAAAGATCTAAACCATGACTCCTTCTCTGCATTAGACATTTTCCTGTAAGTCGGATATGGATTCGTCAGTTGTGTACGGAGCATGTTGTAGATTGTTCTTTTGATGGTCTTACTATGCCGAAACCTTGTAAGATAGACATGTTAGTTTGATGTCAGTAGAAAAAATTGTAATCTTTATAAACATAATTTATTAAAAAATGAAATGTACCACAGTGTCCCAGGAGGTCTTCTTGGATGCAGGATCGGAAGGACTTCTCGTCCTGGCTGGCTGAGAAGCTCCTGTATGCTGATGTTCATACGAGCTTCGGAGTTCTGCGACTCCGGAATGACAGAAGACGTAGACGTACTCCCACCTCGTTGTGACCTAAAATTGTTGTACGAATACCTACACAAATGGAATAAATGTTAAACTCTTATATTTCTAAAACTCATTTTTGTTGAACATAATATAAACATAATAAACCTTAAGTCAAAATTTAAGTAAAAATCAATTAAAATCAATACATCAATATTTGTAAACCAAAAGAATTATCAAAAATCCATTTTATTCCAAATCCAAATCAAATCAAATTTGTTAAATTTATCTTTATCTTAGCATAAGCAAAATCAAAATACCTAAACTAACATAAGTTAACTAGTAATCTCATCGAAAATCACAAAAAACAAAAAAAAACCTAAACTTACATTGCTTACGCGGAGAGGCTGAGGGACGGAGAGGCGGCGAGGCGGAGACGGATAGGCGGAGAGGCGAGCTAGAGAGCCGAGACGGAGAGGAGAGAGGCACAGCGGCTATAGGCGGAGAGGCTGAGGGTTTAGAGGCGGCGAGGCGAAGACGGATAGGCGGAGAGGCGAGCTGGAGAGCCGAGACGGACAGGCGAGGAGAGACGGAGAGGAGAGAGGCACAACGGCGAGAGGCGGAGAGAAGAAGTGGGACGATCGGCGAGAAAGAGAGCCGGCGATCGAGAGGCGGATAGAAGATTTAATTAGGTTTAGTTTTTTTGGTAAAGAGGCAGAACGAAATATCAAAGGAGTAGCGATTAGGTTTTATAACTGGTAGCGACGACATGTTTCCTCGCAAATCTCTCGGAAACTATGTTTTCCTCTGAAAGTAGTTACTACATTTTTAATTATTATTTAGAAGTCCTCGCAAAACTCTCGGAAACTAGGTTTCCTCGGTAAATCGTCGCTACATAAGGAGTAAAATAAAATTTCATATAATATAAAAAAAAATTTGAACTCATAATTTCCCAAAATAATTAGACATATTTATGAAAAATTTAAACAAATTAACAAAATTTGGAAAATAAATTTATAAACTCATATTTTTAAAAAATAAACACATATTTTTAAAAGATGTACAACATTTTAATTTTTTTTTTTCAAGAAATACCAAAATTAGTGAAAATTTAAAATTAAACACATATTGTTAGTTAAATAAAAAATGATCTTTAATTAATAAATAAAAAAAACATAACTTTATAAAGTTATTAAATGTTTGAAAAAACTAATACAACAAATTATTAAATGTTCGAAAAAACTAATACATAAATATTACAAATATGACTCCCACTAATCTTCTTCTAATGAATATGATTCATCTGATGGCATTGCATCAGAATCTTCATCGAATTCGCCATGCTCCTGTTCAGAATCATCATAAATTTCATTTTCCCCGTCTTCCGTTACGACCATTTCTTCATCGTCTACTACATCAGGTATATCAACGACTGGAATTTCGGCTTGTTGCATAGGCTCCTGATCTGAAAGCCTTGACACCCTGTTTCTAGGAGTGATAGATGTTACAGTAATCCAAGGATCATTTCGGTTGGTCAAACGCGGATACCGAATATAGCAAACTTGGTCGGCCTGTGATGCGAGGATGAATGGATCATATTGTTGCAATCTTTTCCTTGAATGTATGATGGTAACTCCAAATTCATCATGACGAACACCCGTTCTGATTGTTGGGTCATACCAATCCGCTAAAAACAGAACACATCGTAGGTCGAGCATCCCAGAGTAATGAATTTCCAAAATTTCACGAAGAATGCCGAAGTATATGATATCACCGGATTTTGAACATATACCGTAATCGCATGTTGCTCTTGTCTTCCTTTGGCAAAGAATTTTGTAAGCATATCCACGTGTACAGAACATCGGATATGCCTTCGCAACAAAAATAGGCTTCAATGTAATCTCTTCTAACCAAGTTGGCATTTGGTGTCCCAATGAAGCCTCATTTTTAACCTATACCATACATATAAATTTTTCTTATTAATAATTAGACACATAATTTAAAATTTTGGAGTATATGAAAAGCAATTATTCATCCACTTACGAAATATGCGAGCCAATCTGAAAACTCTGTCTCTTTTAGGTCATTTAGTTCATGCTCCGTGTAATTCGGATACGCCATACGTATTTCGTTCATATATATCCTGTGAAAATTGATTTGGTCTCATTAGTAGGTACGTATAAAAAATTGATATAAATATACGCCAAAATTTTTAAACTCATTACAATACTTCCAAAAAAAGTAGCTTACCTTTCAAAGGGACTTCGCAATTTGTGAGGATATACATATGGAGGTGTTTATGTTCATCAAGTGTTAATCTCCTGCTAATACTTTTACCGGATAGTCTCCCAACCTACAGTACGATGGGGAAAAAAAAACAATGTTAGTGAAAATATTTGTTTCCTTGTAAGCGACAGTTAATTGATGCTTTGCTTAATGATGTGTATTTAAGTTACCTGGGTAAACAAGTTGGGGACAAAAACGGGGTAACTTCCTTTTTCCCCTCGATCATCATGACGTGGAGGCCTTCGACTTCTTGTCTGAACTTGTGGGGCAAAATAATATTCAGAAAAATGCGACACCTCTTCATTGATGCTTTGTGCCACAATAGACCCTTCAACTCTACTCAAGTTTTTGACCTTCTTCTTCAGGTGCAACATATATCGCTCAAATGGATACATCCAACGGTATTGAACTGGACCTCCAAGTAATGCTTCTTTCGGAAGGTGCACAGGAAGATGCTCCATAACATCAAAAAAGGATGGTGGAAAAATCTTCTCCAGATTGCAGATAATTACAGGGATTTGCATCTCTAAATGATGAAGACTGTCTCGTGTGAACGATCTTGTACACAAATCTCGGAAAAATGCACCAATAGCTACACAGAAAACTATACATTATTTGACAGATCTTAATAAATTAAATCACCAAATTTTAAATTCAAAAATTAAGCAATACCTGCAAGGGATTTGTGGACGTTTTGTGGCAGTAGGTTAGCGAAAGCAAAAGGTAAGAGACGCTGCATTATAACATGGCAGTCATGACTTTTAAGTCCATAAAATTTCCCTTCCCCATAGTCAATACAGTGTCGGAGATTTGATGCGTAACCGTCAGGAAATTTGACACTTTCACCAATCCATCTGAAGAATTCTTCTTTTCCTCGGGTAGATAATCTAAAATTGGGAGTAGGACCCTTGTTATTTTGACCAACAATATGAAGATGAGACCTTTCACAAATCTCTGGCAAATCAAGTCGGGATTTCAGATTATCCTTCGTTCTACCTTGCACATTCAGAATTGTATGTATTATGTTTTCGAAGAAATTCTTCTCAATGTGCATAACATCAAGGTTATGTCTTAACAGATGGTCCTTCCAATACGGGAGTTCCCAAAATATACTCTTCTTATGCCAGTTATGGTTAACACAACATCCATATATAGGCTCATGCCCGTTACCTCCACAAGTAACCGTCTTCTCTGCTCCAAATTCACTCAGCTGGACCAACAAACGGTTTCCATCAATTTCAGAAGGAGGGCCATCAAAAATTTTCTTTTTTCTCTGTGTGTGCTAAGGATGGTCAATAGGTAAAAACATCCTATGACAATCAAACCAACACGACTTTCGCCCATGTTTCAATTGAAATGCATCTGTGTTGTCTTGACAATGCGGACACGCTAACCGACTGTGCGTAGACCAACCAGACAACATACCTTAGGCAGGAAAATCACTAATCGTGCATATAAGCACTACTCTCATAACAAAGTTTTGCTTACAAGATATGTCGAACGCTTGAACTCCATGTTCCCATAACATTTGCAGCTCATATATCAACGGTTGTAAGTATACATCAAGTGATCTCTTCGGATGGTCAGGCCTAGGCACCAGAATCGCCAAGAACAAGAACTCCCGTTTCATGCATAGAGATGGCGGTAGATTGTAAGGTGTCACTATCACCGGCCACAAAGAATATTCCTCCCGTGTTTCTCAAAAGGACTAAATCCATCTGTTGACAACCCTAAATAAACGTTTCTACTTTCCATAGCAAAATCCGGGTATAATTCTTGAAAATGTTTCCAAGCTCCTGCATGGATGGATGTATTTCTCCGTCACAATATATCGCATGCCGCATGCATTCAGCCGTCCGTCTGGTGATATAACCTCTTGATCTCGGTTATTGGCAGATACCACATTCTTTTCAATGGTATTTTACCACCACCTGTTGTAGCTTCGTAACGTGGTTTCCGATAGAATCGACATGACAATCGATTTGAATCCTCTCTCCAAAATAACATACAATTGTCGATGCACACATCTATGACTTCATACGGCAAACCCAGCCCAGCCACCAACTTCTGCGTCTCATAGTATGTGGATGCTGCAACATTATCTTCAGGCAAATACTCTTTAAAAATATCAGCAATCGCATCGACACAATTCTCAGATAAATTGTAATCTGTTTTAATTGACATCAATCTTGTTGCAGCTGATAAAGGTGAATGCCCCTATCTACATCCTGTATACAGCGGACGCTTAGCTGCATCTAACATATCAAAGAACTTTCGTGTCTCTAAGTTAGGCTCTTCTATGGGATTTCCGGCATGAACGGCACTACTTGGGATGGTTTCACGATAAGCATCATTTACCATCTGAAATGTCCCTACATCCATTTCTACTTCCGGTATTAATTCACCTATTCTATTACCGGTAGATGTTCCACTAGTACTACCAAAATCTAGCATCGACTCATTTTTCCCATGAGCGTACCATACTTTGTAGCCAGCCATAAATCCGTTACAAAGTAAATGTTTTCTAACTTCTGAAATAACTCTAAATCTATTATTCTTGCATTTTGAACATGGACAATAGAGTTTACCAGATTGCATTGCGAGTTCCTGGTTTGTTGCAAATTCCATGAATTGCCTTAGTCTATCCAGAAATTCATTCCGAATATTGCCATATTGTTGATCATATCGTGGCATATCCATCCATGATCGAAAATATACGTCCCGTTGATTATCACTCATTTCTATTAGTGTTTATGTTTTTGTATTGATGGATAAAATCAAGAAATTGTGATAGTGTGTGCTACTCCCGATTCATGTATTTATAGAAAAAGAAAACGAATTTTCGTTGCAAATTCATCGCTAAATTTTGTCGCTATTTCCTCGCAAAAGAAAACTTAGCGAGGAATTTGCGAGGATTGAAACGGCTATATGTCGTTGTCCTGACTTGTCAGTACCGAATAATATGTAGCCGTTGTAATGTGGTTTCCTCGCATATTGGTAGCTAAATATTGTCGCCAAGTCGTCGATAAATTGAAATTAGCGACGACATTGCGAGGAAAACAACGGCTATATGCCTTCGCCTAAGATTTTATTGCGTTTAAACATTCGGACCGTTGTGTTGCATATTCTCGCAAAATGGTCGCTAAGGGTTCTCGTAAAGTCCTCGGTATTAGAATATTATCGACGACTTTGCGAGGAAATTAGTCTTCCCTCGCAAAGTTGTCGCAAATGCTAGTTTTTTAAAATTTTTTAACTTATATAATTTTGAGATTTATGAGATATTTTGCTTAGAAATAAAACTACAAACTATTTTTATAGTTGAAAAAAGGGTTTAATTTTATTCATTACTTAAAAATTTGATTACATAAATATGAAATAAAAAGTTCATTTATTACAACAACATTAAAAACACACTTAATAATAGTACTCGAGATTACAATTTCCAAAATAAACATTGAATCAATTATCGATTTCGTCTTCAGAATCGGGAATGATGCAATTTTCCATTGGGGTTTCATCAGAATCTGTATCCGGTTGGATATAATTTTCCTTCGTGTACACCTTGTCAACATTTGCAACCGTGATGTTTGCGATACATCCTTTTCTCGTAAACCTACAAACACTTACCTGCATTCACAGAGGAAATTAATGTTCACACTAAATAAATTTCAAATATTGTTTTACTAAATTTAAACAAATTAAAACCATTTTATTATGTTACCTTCTGTAATACCAACACAGCTCCAACTTTTATGTCATTTCCATATATGGGGAAAACTTTGTGATGTATGCTTGCGTCAATAGTTCCAGTTGGATCCTTCAATGTGGCCATCATGTCCCCTAACCCATTAGGTTGTAATGATTTTATCATTCCAACAATCTACAAAAAATGTTTAAAATTTTCCCATAAATTGTGATACAACAAAATATTGTTAATAAAATTATGAATTATTTTTTACCTTATGAATCTTGCCCCAATTTTTGGTTCCATCAAATATTTCCTTTATCGGGGTCCAAATGGGAAAGTCTTTCGGAATTTGTTGTAACCTCGCTACAAGGAAAAAATTATATTTAGTAATAATATTTAAACATATATTAAAATTTCAAAAACATTTTTTTTCTTTCTAACCTTCGTGACGAACATCTTTTATTGCTATTAACCATGGTTCCATCTCAAAATCATTGTCCCCTACATTGTCCTCAGCCGCAATGACTTTCATCACTTCCTGTGTAGGGATTGACTCTCCGAGGTTGTTAATTGTTGAAGGGTGTTTGTTCTTCTTCCTTCTGTGCGCCACTTGAATCTTTTGAGCCGGACCCGGAATTAATGGGCTTTCCCCAGAATCTTCTCCGGGATATGTTGGTGGTATAGGCGACATCAGTTTCGAAAATTGTTCTTCCGCCGCAGCCCAACCCGCTACAACAGTCTGGAGTTCAGACATCGTTAACTCCACGTCTGGTATTTGCTCGGTATCCAATTCTTCGGACCAAGGTAATTTCGACATTTTCGATAGAATTAACAGAAAATTTAGGAAGAAAAATTGTTGGGGAATTGGATATGATTATATCCTTTCTCATACTCAAGAGTGTTGTATTTATAGGAAAACATATGTTTTTTTACGACCACTTAGTGACGGAATATCATGAACATAGCGGCAATTTTATAACGGTCATATTGTGAGATATTTTTTCCTCGCAAATTCGTCGCTACTCTCGAAAAGTCGTCGCTATATCTTCGAAAAATATCGACCAATATTTTTTGTCTTAAAGTTGTCGCAAACAACGCAACGGTTACAAACTTATCGACGTTTTTCCGAGGAAACTAACTTTTCCTCGCTATTTGCTCGCAAATTTAAATTGTTGGCGACAATTTAGCGAGGAAACTTATGTCCTCGCAATACTGATTATATTTCCTCGCAAATTGGCGAGGACATATGTTTCCTCGCAAAAGTCCTCGCAATCTGGCCTTTTTCTTGTAGTGGTAAGTCGAGTTCTGGACCCGGTCAATAGGTGATAAGGATTCAATATGGTGTTTAGTTTTGTAAAAGATGAACAGAAGAGAGCTAATTTCTGTTTAGCTTGAGGCGCATGATTGTGAATGGCTTTGATATGTATCGATCATTGATCCATCGATATCTCGGATCTCTTTATCCAAAGGATATTTAATACTTGAGCCATGTTATATTGATAAGTATGCTTCGAGATTGATTTACAAACCGTCATTCACATAATTCAACGAAAGATCCAGGATTTCAGAATGGTGTAACCTATAATCAGATATAATCTTACTTCTGAAGAACGTTTTGCTGGATTAAGTCACAAACACTAAGCCTGGGCACGGAGCGGGTACCCGCAATTTTCGTCCGTCTTAGTACTTGATCCGCCCCGTACTAGTAATATCCTTATCCGCCTTGGTACTTGATCTACCAAAATTAGTCCCGCCTTGATACTTGACCCGCCCCAAAAATTAGTATCCGCCTTGATACTTGATCCACTCCGTTTGAGTAATAACGAGTATTTTTTTGCGGATAACATGTATTTTTTTGGCAGGTAACATGTATATTTTGCAGGTAATGGATACATTTTTGCGGATAACGAGTATTATTAGTGGGTAACGGGTGTTTTTTTACGGATAACGGATAATTTTTGCGGATAACAGATATTTTTTTGCGGGTAGCGGATAACGAGTAGCGGGTAACGAAAAAAAAATTCTGGCTTAGATTTGGCCGTTACTTGCAAGTAATTGAAAACCGAGACTTGTTATTTGACTTGCACGAGACAGATATCCGTTTTTACAGAATGGATACGGGAAAGATTGAGCGAGTGAGAAAGGTAACGTGTATCCATGCCTAGGTTTAACAAACACATCCTTCGCCAATGTAACGAAGCGGCGGATAAGTCTAGCTTGAAGCGGTTCTCAAGATGTATACACTATTTAATTCTTCTTGTTTATTCATTCTCATTTAGTTAATCTGTTCATCGTGACAATGTCTTATCTTTCAATCATCAATAAATAAATAAAAGCATATTTTCTTAGTAAAGAAACAAAAAAAAAAGACTCACGGTGTAAGAAAACCCCTTTGGAGAGGAAATGTGACGTGGTATTGTCATAATGAACAATGAACGGTTTATGACTTTATGTGACCTTTACTACAACACAAACGTCATGTGATCTTTTTTATCTGATCGAAACTTTGGTGTTACAACGAACCAGACGGGGTGGAACTAATAAACCAACCTATAGAGACACGTGAAGAAACCATTAAACAAACAAACCAACCCTATAAAGACACGTGAATAAACCATTAGCAGATATACTGAAAACTCCAATATTAGATTTTTTTTTTTTTGTTTAACGGGTTAATAACATTAAACACAAAAAAAAATTATAATACAAATGAAAGAATGATTTAAGAAAGAAGTGAAAGAAAAAGAGAAAGTGGATAAAGATTATACTATTTGATCTTTTAGTAAAACTGAACTCCGATATATTAGAACTTTTACTTATTTTACGACTTACTAGAGAGTGCTAACGACCGGTTTTGCTCATTTGTGAATTCTAACGATCCCATATCTAATCAGAAAAACCGCTCAGGTACCCTATTGTTATTTTTTTTCTCTACTTAATAGGTTTACACGATGGACAGTAATATTATGTTTTCCTAAACTAACTTTTGTTTATTAATATATTTCGATAATTAAGTTCGAGAGAAAAAAAAACTGTAGTTGTGCTTTAAATTATTAAAACATTTAATGTAGTTGTCTTTTTATCAGAAAAAAACAACTTTTTGTTAAAAGTTTTACTTCTTTATATTTTTTTTATCTGCTATATTATCACCAAATATATTGTCATCTAATTCTGTTATAAATGATGATCAATCTGTCAGATCTACCTATATATAACACATACAATTATGATGAACGATTCCATAAACAATTCCACGACGTACAGCTCTCTCCGCAATACTCGGATCTTTAATTGATAATTTTTATTTGAGTCATACTAATAATAGACAGTCTTACTTCTAATTTTCAAAAACACTAAATATGGCTATACCTGCAATACTCTAAAATTTTTGAATAATTTTGCACTATTAATTTTTAATAAATGTATTCTTTTGGAAATCAAACCACATACCCTAAGCTTGTAATCCTTTTCACACTTTTTAACATAAATAAAATATATTTTTTTATTTAACAGAAAAATGTAATAAATATTCTGAAAAAACGGTTTTTAAATTTATCTTTTGGAGCTCTTTCCTGATATTTTAAAGTTTATTTCTTTAACTGGTGCATATATATATAATAGTCGCATAAAGTTGACCAACGAAACCATGGAAACTCATTTTGGATTGTTTGGTTGATCATTGTCCTTGCTCATATATTTCAATTAACAGTCCTTAAAAGAGAAAATTCCAAGAAAAGTTTAAAATCTTGTACCTATCCATTTCATAAAAGTAAGCATTGTTGTCGGCATCTTCCTTTTTTCATTAAATTTGAGCTTTTTGAAACATATGCAAGATGACGAACAAATATGCATGCAAGTTATGAAACAGACGTGTGTCGTTTTACTCGTAATATGTGTCCGTTAGGGACGGACCTCCATTCGCAGGCAAATGATGTTTTTTTCTCATTTGAACTATTATTATAAATGCTTGACGCATTTGAACTATTCTACGTATCTATATTAGTGAATCGATGGAAAAGAAGATATTTTCTCAATCAAGTTTGGATATTTTGTGAACTATTCGACGTATCTATATTAATGAATCGATGGAGAAAAAGAGATATTTTCTCAATCAAGTTTGGATATTTTGTAGATTTTTAGATAGTTTGTTTACAAGAATAAAGTTTTTTGGTAGAATTTATTCTAGTCGACGTATTTAATTGGATTTAATAATAAGTTGATGGAGTCTTACAGCATTTATTTTGTAATATCCATGTAGATATATATATATATATATATATATATTAGAAAATATTTTTATTTAATATTATCTAATATCTTTTATTTCGTTACTAAGTTATTTATTCTGAAATTCTTGCGTCTCTAAGTTTCTCTACATATATATAAGCATGAAGAAAATCGATAAACAGTTACATCTCTACAACTTTATTTAAAACTCAGTTTATAACATAAAATTCTCAGTTTACAATCGTTATCGGCCGAAGCTATCTAATCCAAGAACAAATCAATCTTTATCCGATCTAAGATACGTTTTAAGATATCATGTCTAATCTGGCAAAGCTCGATATCGTTGCCCCTGATGTATCTGGAAATAATTATATGACTTGGGCATTAGATGCGAGATTACATCTAAGCGAGCAGGGCTACGGATGTTGATCGAAAAATTTGGCCCAAAGAGAAAAAGGCAAAGGCCATGATATTTTTAGCTCCGATAATTTAAAAATGAATATATCACGAAAGAAGATCCTGGGGATCTTTGGCAATCATTCAAAGATAGGTTTGATCACCAAAGGTTTGTGATCTTACCAAAGACTAAACATGAGTGGTTGAACCTCCGGTTTTTGGATTATAAGAGTGTAAGTGATTATAATTCCGCGTTGTTCGGAATTACTTCCAGGATGATATTATGTGGAGAAAAAGTAAGTGATTATGATATGATTGAGAAAACTCTCCAGACATTTCATCCTGGAAATGTATCACTACAACAACAATACCGGACGAAAGGTTATACTCGGTATTCGGACTTAATGAATATACTCCTAGTTGCCGAGCATAATAATGAACTCGTGATGATGAATTATCAAACTCTGGGATCAGCACATTCCCAGCGAATGTTGCATCTTCATCTGGACATAATAGCAGCAGGCGACGAGGTAGAGGCCGTGGTGCGGTCGTGGGCGTGGAGCAGAGGTGGACAAGGAAGGAGACTGATAATAATAGCACAACGGAAAGCGAATAAAAGTTTCAAGAGGCATGATAGTGCGAGCGTAGTAACTACTCAGAGGAAAAACATATGTTACAGATGCGGTATGGAAGGTCATTGGGCGTACACGTAAATGCACATCTCGCCGATCAGTTCAAATCTCAAAAGCGAGAAAAAGAATGAAACCAATTTTATCTCTGATGAGCCCGAACCTTCCTTTGATAATACTCATCTTGATATCGCAAACTTTCTCGTTGAACCCATGGATATTAACGAGTCAATGTAATATAATGTCTTCATGAAGAAGACAAGAAATAAAAGGTTTAATATATAATATGTTTTTTGTTGTAATATAATATATTGTTGTTTTAATGTATATTTCTAATGAATATTTTGATTTGTTTTAATGTATTTCCTTTTATGAATATTTTGATTCAGAAAAATGTTAAAATTTATAAATGATGATGAAGATATATGTCTGGCAGATAGTGCGACAACGCACACAATATTAAAAGATAAAAAGTATTTCTCCGATCTTAGAATAAAAGAAACTGGTGTGATTACCATATCAGAAAATGCAAAGATTATTATGGGCTCCGGAAAAGTTCAGTTTTCAATGCCAAGGGGGACAAAGTTTGAAATTAATGATGCATTATATTCCCCCAAATCTAATAGAAACTTGTTAAGTTTTAGAGATCTCCGCAGAAATGGATATCATGTGGAGACTAAGAATAAGAGTGACATTGAATATCTTTGCATCACATCAGTGACTTCAGAGAGAAAATATATATTAGAAGAACTACCAGCTTTTTCTTCTGGACTATATTCCACAAAGATTAATATGATTGAATCATATGCCACGGCAAACCCGAAGTTTACCAATATATTTAAAGTATGACACGAAAGACTGGGTCATCCTGGTTCAATCATGATGAGAAAAATTGTAAAAAATTCTAATGGCCATCCATTGAAAGACCAGAAGATATTTCAATCAAATGAGTTTTTATGTGATGCATGTTCTCGAGGAAAACTCATAACTCGGCCATCACCAGCTAAGATTGGAAATGAATCACCAGAATTCTTAGAAAGAATACATGGTAATATATGTGATCCACTATGGATTAATATTTATATTATGGTATTATGATGCATCAAGTAGATGGTCCCATGTGTGTCTTTTGACGACACAAAATATGGCATTTGCGAGATTCATTTCCCAAATAATCAGGTTAAGAGTGCAATTTCCTGATTATATTATCAAGAAAGTGAGGCTTGATAATCTGGTGAATTTACTTCAGCCTTTAATGATTGTATGTCAGGGGATCGATGTAGAACATCCTGACGCTTCATACACAAAATGGCTTGGCGAATCTTTGATTAAATGGTTGCAACTTATTGCTAGACCGTTATCTGAGAACAAAACTCCCAATTTCGATATGGGGACATCTTTATGCAGCAGCATTGGTCAGATTAAAGAAGTGCGTATCATAAGTATTTCCCATTACATTAGCATATGGTCAGCAGCCAGATATATCGTATCTCGTGTTTTTGGATGTGCGTATATGTGCCTATTGCACCTCTAGCGTATGAAAATGGGGCCCCACGGAGATGGGTATTTATATATTGGTTATCGTCCCAAGTATAATTCGTTATGTTGAACCACAACGGTGATATGTTTACTCGTTTGCTTGATTGCCATATTAATGAGAATGAGTTCCCATCATTAGGGGGAGGAATTCGTGAAATTCCAAGGGATATTGCATGGAATACACCATCGTTGATATCTCTGGATCTTCCTACAAAACAACGTGAAATCGAAGTGCGAAAATTGTGCCTACGAGAATATAAACGAGAGTTACCGACGGGTTCGTAAAAAAATGGTGACAAAATCATATATACCGGCTGCAAATGTTCCATCAAGAGTTGGAATTCCACAGGAACAAATTAGTGCTAATCAAATTAATGAGCCTAAAGTTCAGTTAAAGAGGGGGAGACCCATGAGTTCTAAAGACAAAACTCCCCGAAAAAAAAGGGCAATGAGAGAATTAAATTCACATAAAATGGTTCCAGAAGAAACCCAAAATGAGGAAAATCCAGAAAACTTAAACGAAGTAGTTGCTGAAGAACTACATAATGAAAAAGGAGTAGTTCCAGAAGAGCTACCGAAAGAAAATATCCCTGAGGAGGGACATGATACAAAAAAATATGAGATTTCCATAAATTATGCCCAAAATGGAAAAATATGGGTAAGAAATGATATAGATGATGATCATGGAATTTTTTCATTCTCTGTATCCAAAGAAATTGATAATGAGAATGATGACCCAGAACCAAAGTCCATATTAGAATGTCAGAAAAGATCTGACTGGGAAAAATGGAGGATGGCCATGCAAAATGAATTAATCTCCCTTAATAAGAGAAATGTTTTTGGATCTATGGTCACTACACCTAAAGATATGAAACCGGTTGAGTGCAAGTGGGTATTTGTGAGAAAACGAAATGAGAATAATGAGGTCACAAGATATAAAGCCCGACTTGTTGCCCAGGTTTCTCTGACGGGAATTGATGAAGAAACATATTCTCGAATGGATGCATTACGTTCGGTATTTAATGAGTTTATCCCAAAAATTTAGAAATGAATCTTATGGATGTAGTGACAGCGTATCTATATGGATCGATAATGAGATATATATGAAAATCCCAGAAGTGATGAAAATAGGCATTGAGCTCAAAGTCTGGTATATGTTATCAAATTACGATCACTTTATGGATTGAAATAATCCGGACGCATGTGGTATAATCGCTTAAGCGAATACCTTTTAAAGAAGAGCTATGTAAATGATACAATATGCCCTTGCGTTTTTATAAGGAAATCTTTGAATGGATTTGTGATTATCATTGTATATATTGTTGAATATAATTGGAACTCAGGAGATAGAGCCGAAATCATATGAAGACAGAGTTTGAAATGAAAGATCTTGGAAAGGCGAAGTTTTGTCTTGGGCTCGAGATAGAGCACCTCCAAGATGGAATATTAGTGCATCAATCTAATTATACTAAAAAGATCCTCAAACGCTTTAATATGAATAAAGCGACTCTTTTGAGTACTTCAATGGTTAATAGACATCTCAATGTTGAAAAAGATCCATTTAGACCATGTGAAGATAATGAAGAATTATTGGATCCTGAAATACCATATATGAGCGCTATTGGTGGACTTATGTATCTTAATGCACGACCAGGATATAGCTTTTCTTCTACTAATCTGCAAGATATAGCTGTCCAGACATTAGACGGAATAAAACACATTTTCCGTTATCTTGAGAGTCTGATTGACTTAGGATTGTATTATCGAAATTCGAAATTTTGTCTAGTTGGTTTTGCAGATGCAGGTTATTTATCAGATCCACATAAGGCAAGATCTCAAACTGGATATATATTCACTATAGGAGGGACTGCAATCTCATGGTATTTTCAAAAGCAAACACTAGTTGCTTTCCTAATTATCTGAGAGATCATAGCCACATGTAGGGAATGCGTGTAGCTCGGATCTATAATCCAACATATTGAAATCAGTGGCATAACCACAGTAAAGAGCCTGACCATACGAAGATAATGTTATGTGCGTATCGCCAAATTAAAGAAGGTTATATCGAAGCGATAGAGCGCATATTCCACCAAAGTTTTTCTTACGAGCTCGAGAAAAATCAATCGATTATAATCATCAGCGATAATTCAGCAATCTTCTTACAGGCTACCCACCACAATGTTCAAAAAGCATATTCATAGTATTGGGATGCGTCATTTACGAGATATATGAAGAAGAAGTGTTTTTCAGGGGGAGAATATGTTACTGTACTCTTTTCCCCTTATCATGGTTTTTATTCTATTGGATTTTTACATGACAAGGTTTTTAACGAGGTAGTACAAATAAATAAGGGAGAGTGTTAGAAAATATATTTATTTAATGTTATCTAATATCTTTCTTACGTTCTTAAGTTCTTATTCGAGTTCTTGCGTCTAAGTTTTCCTACATATATGTAAGCATAAAAGAAGAAAATCAATAAGAACAGAAGTTTTATCTCTCTAAACTTTATCTCTGTAAAACTCTCTCTAGTTTATAACATAAAATTCTCTAGTTTACAACAATATATATATTTTTTTTGTCACTCATCTAAATGTATATTTAACTACTTTAGCGTTCTGGTTGTCATGAAATATAAATAATAAACTTAGTATTTCGAGTTACATAATTTTAAACTTACTTTTTTTCTCTCTCAAAGTTGGTATAATTTTAGGTCTGAATTCGGATCGCTGATACGCATCACCTCGAACTATAAAACATTTAACAAAAATTTCACCATATTTTAAAACTTTAAACGTTATGGTTTTCCATAGAGAACGATGCTTGTCTTATTATATATTTGTATAGGAACGGTTGAAATTCTCCTTTAATTTCGATTATGTCACAAATTCCATCAAAAAGCCTTTGGTTAGAAGAAAATTAGAACAAAAGAGGAATCGAAATTGATACCCGAAGGTATTGATAATAGATATTTATAATAGTTGACGAGAGTTTATTAGCCTGATGGCTAAATCTTCAATGTTATCCCACCAACTCTTTGATGGATTCGATCTCCCAGGCTTGAGTTAAAGAAGTGTATAGTCTCAGACTTAGACCACTTGACTAGTAGACAAACAAATAAAAAACAAAGATATTTAAATAGCCACATAATAATTACAAACAATGTGGTCTACCATGGTGTCTAGATTACGGTTCCCATTTAAGTCCCTTTCTTGTTCCATGAAAAAAACGTATCTCGAATATAAAAGTGGCTATCTCTAGACCGCATTTCATTTGTTTCATTTTTCACTTTTCATTTGTTTCATTATAATAACGGGTGTGTTAGTCTTAGAGGAGTCAACATCATGGAAACGGACATTACTCTACCCATACTCGCCGAAGATGGCGACTGCGGCGAGAATAAGCGGGTAAGAGTTGCTGATCTGGGATTTACCGTCGGCGGCGAGGACAGACCTGTGAAATTACCAAAAATCGAAGATAACGGTACGTGGATTTACTAGATATGAAAGTCAGTAATTTTGCTTCTTTTCGAATTTTCAAGAGTGTTTGAATCTAATTTAGCACAAAACTGTCGCTTTTTTATCGATTATCTTGACTAAGAATTAAAATGTAATTTTAAAAAGGAAAAAATAAGATATATTATTAAAGAATATTTTTATTGAACCTAAGACTAATTTTTGTTCTTGGTTAATAACTTAAGAGCAAATTTTAAAACTAGCAATCTAGTATTATCAAACCCGAAATAATCAACCTAGAAACATTTTGGGTGAATAAGTATTCTATATTGTACGTTTTAGTTTCCATAGTTAAGATCGACAGAAAATTTTAAATATCGTTCATTCAATTCTTTAAAACATTTTATGCTTGAAAAAACCATACTTACTTCTAATTAATTTAGTGTAAACATAAATAAAAGTAAACATAAATTTAGTGTAATTTTATCAAAACAAAATAGATAGCAAAAAATTCGGTACGACAATGTTTTTTTACCATCGATCGAGGACAAATAAATTATCTTCTACATATTTAGGAGATGTTGGGACATCAGAAGGAGCACACGTTTTTGTCGATGCACTTATGGCTGACGTGGCAATCAACGATAAAGACGGAAAAACAAACGCCGCCCACGGAGTAGTCTCAGTCATGGGACGGCAGAGAGCTATGACAACCGCCGTTTCCACCGTCGTCGACGAGATACCGTCTTATGACATTTTCGGAATCTTTGATGGTCTTAGGCTCGCTAAATTCTTCGAGGACAGGCTGCGTCGGCTCGTGAAGGAGGAGGTAAGAGCATGCCAAGGCCGTGGGGTGGCGGCGGACTGGAATAAAGTTATGAGATCGTGTTTTTCGGAGACGGTGGGGACATTGGATATCACCACGGCAGAAGCGGTGGTTACGATCGTCGGAAAAGAGAATGTGATTGTGTTGTGCCGTGGGGGCGCAAGGGTGGTTCTATACTCTCACGGCGGAGTAGCTTTACCCCTATGCCATATCCATCATCACAAGGTAACTTTTTGTTGCAATTAAACTCATGAAATTGGATCATTTAATTTCTTTTTGGCATTAATGTGTGTGTGTGTGTGTGAATTTCTATGTATATAATACTAAAAATCCCTAAGGGAAAATATATCCATATTGTGTAATTTAAAAACTATATTATAATTTCATAGAACATTATTTTAGATTGTTTATAAGTCTATCGTAACTCAAAATTTTTTTAGTATGTCTAAATAAATATATTTTTTGTCATCTTTTCAGGATGGTGTAAAGCAAATCCTGAAGATCCATAAACGAAAAAAGATAGACGATTTCATAGTACTTGCATGCGAGGGCCTATGGGACGTTGTCTCCGACAGTGACACATATCACCTTGTCAAACGTTGTCTTTACGGCAAATTACCAGACGGGTTAAATCCTTACTAGATTAATTTTGCTTTTTTTTTCCTAATATAGTTAGGGACTTTTGTGATTTTCAAGATTTCACTTTTCTCCATCTTTTTGTGTAATTGTAGATTAAGAAAATTACTATAAGACTAATGAATTGAATCTGATACTTGGCTTTTTTTTATCTAATCTATATGGCAGATGTAAAAGTGAATCAAGCACGACAAAGGCTGCAGTGTTACTGGCAGAGCTTGCAATTGCTAGAGGAAGCAAAGAAAATATAAATATCATCGTTATTGATCTCAAAAGCTCCAACGTTTCTTAGTTTTCCTTAATTTATATTTATGGTTCTTAATTAGTACTAGTTTTTTTCTCAATTATAAGTTTCTATTTTACATCTTTCTTTTTAGATATGCCAGTTTTTTTTTTTTTGGTCACCGTTCGATTAGTTTATTTTTGGTTTTTTCTCTAATTTTCAGTTTGTTTTTAAAAATATATTTTTATATAATTTGCTTGGAATTTGTTGTAAACACACGCCCCTGCTTTGTCATTCTCCTGTGTGACAAGTTACTATTTAAATGTATTTTATGTTATGCAAGATAACTTTTTGAATAAAAAGTACTGCATACAGCAAATTGAATCTTATTGTAGCTGAGAAATGTTATGTGAACAATGCAAATAACGGTTGTCTTTTTTTTTGGGTACAATTGTATAGTTGATGCAATCGATATTTGAATAATTCTACAAAAAATGAAAGCCAAATATATAATAACGCTATACAGAGTGTAGAAGAAACATAGTAATTTTAGTAACAACAACAAAGGCATTCCAGCAGTGTGGAGACGAGCTGAAGCTCCACACAACTTTCAGACTGAAAAAGCTAAGTGGGACGAGATGAAGAAGTATCGGAGTTTAAATGTCAAAATTCCACATATAAAATAAAACAAAATATAATTACAGTAATATATGGATCCAGTGATTAAATTCCAATTGGTTTTGATCTAAAAATCCATGAAATTCAACATGTCATCAGTCTTGTTTAACCAATATGCATGCTTCATGATATGGGTATAATGGGTATATTGCCGATCTAATGGGTGAGTTCGGTTCAAGATGATCAGATAAATCATTATCTGAAAAGAACGTGTTAATAATCTTATGTTTAAAATAATATACTGGGGAATCGATCAATTCACTCACCGTCAATCAATTTTCTTTTGTAAAGTGTGGATCTGACTGCATGGTTAGCGGACCAAGTTACAAACAAAGTCTATAAGAAACCATGACTACTTGTTAGATTGATTGATCCGGGCCTACCATAACCGAGTCCATCGGAGCATGCTATATGCATCCAGCATCCTTATTAACGTACAAAACATTGACCCATGAGAACGTTTGGACCGATATGGATCTACCATTACCGAGGCAGACTGAATCTATTTATAACGTATAAACTATTGATTTAAATAAATCGAAATATATTAACTAAAAAGGAGAAAAAGCTTTCTTGGATTACAAGAAACAGATTAATCCTAGTTTTATAGTCTCAAATCTCTCTCTATGTGTACAAACTAGAGAATTCGTCTTTCTTATCCTCCCAAAAATCTAACCACTCGGCATAACTAAATCGAAAATATTTTCAAAAGCAGGTGAACAAGTTTACAAGCTAGTAAACCGGTTTCACACACCGAAAACACTTCTTTCTACTCACACCAAAGAATAGTTAGAAACCAAGACAATTGCCGGAGAAGCTGAGTGGATATAGACAAATTCCATGCTTTTGCCTACCAGTAACGATTGGATCCATGAGGGAAAACCAAATGAATTTCCGGTTTTCGTCACACCCCATATTGGACCATAGAGTTTGGTGATTGATATCTTCAAATTTTTCAACGTTTTCGTAGATCTATTGGTTAATCTTGTTGAGTATCGATAGTAAACTTTTCCCTCGTTCTTCCATGAGAGCGTCATCTTCTGCGATATGGTAATGGGACTAGGAGAAGAAGCTGCTAAACAAAACAAAAATTAAGCAAATTGGTTAAGTTCTTATACCGAATCGAATTGATTTTTCACGATGAGTTAGCATAAGAAATGTAATGATGACAAACCAGGAGGTGTTGTGGGTTTCCTTTTTGGTACCGGTGCTGGTTTTATGATAACCGGACTTGGAGTTGGACTAACACCTGAAATCAGAAACCCGGTTAGTAATGACTCGTTCATCAAATTGACTAAAAATTGGAAAGTCTAGTGATTTTTATTAGTTAACTGTAGTACAAGGATTAGTAAGCCTAAAGATTATGAGGAACTAAACCACAATCTATCCAATTTCAAATGTTGCTCCCGGTTAAGGAGACATGAGAGCAGCAACAGTAACTAACTGTTATTTCATGTGTTACTATAATACAGTATTTATTAAAGCAAAAAAATTTTAGTTAGACAATGTAATAATCCATTAACTTACCGGGGAGTAGCTGGTCAAAACCGGTCGTACCGGAAATTAATCGGGCTAGTACACCAAGAAGAGGTGCGTTGTTGTAAGTTGCTGGTTCGGTTTGCTCGTAATTGTCCCGTTGGTCAGCGAAGTTATCGTAGGCATCGGGTCCACCCACTAGAGCTCCCGTCAAAACATTCGGATCGCTTCCTTTTCGGCTATACCAAGTGGCATAACCACCACGACAAGTCACAAACTTTTGATCGACATTGAAAGAGACAATCGACGAACCACGGTGATGAACTTTTCGTGGATAGTTCTCTCCGTATCCGACCATGTAACTCGTCGCTCTTGGGTTATCTCCGAGAATGTAATCCACCTGATTAATTTCTATTAATTGATCAATTATCCAATTTACATAGATCTATCCATTTCAAAACGATATATTTTAATTTATTTTAACCGATATTACAACAAGTAGTGTATAGAGCGAATATCCATATTAACCATTCGGATTAATTTAAGAAAATTACTAAAAATATCCAAAAATACCCGAAATATTCAATTTCCGATTTGACTCCAAACCCAATTACCCGAATTTCATATCCAGTATATTGTTGGTATATTTTGGGTAGTATTTTTTTATACCCGAATTCATCTTCCCGCTATTATCTAGTCCCAATACTCGATATGGACACTCTAGACTCACAGATAGTCTTGTATTTCAGTTTCAAGTTCAATTATAGTGTTGTTTTGGTTCCAGATTTTGGGGTGAATAAGAAAATCAAGAAAGTTTTTAAGGAAAACCTGTGATTTAGAGAAATCTAGGAGTTGGGATGGAGAAATGTTTCCTTGAGAACAACTAAGATCTCTTTTGGAGGACGAGAGATAGTCGGAGTAAACGGCGGCTAAGAAAGAGGCACTCGTGACAAATTGCATATTGTTCCAGCTTTGCCGAAAAATCAAACCGCCGGGAGTTTTCTTTATGTTCTTCGTGCTTTTACCTAACATCGAACACATATACTGTTCTGCTTTCTGTTGGTACCTCTCGAACACGGCAGTGTGTTCTCCGGCTTTCCCTTGCATCAAAACCTATAAACCAAACAAATTCTCGGTTTAGTAAAATCAAATTAAGAAACCAAATCAATCCGAAAAACCTCGGTTAAATGGAAGTGAATTACCTTAGCGACAAGGGTTTGAACGCCAGCATACTTAACGTCCCAACCAAATTCCGTCATCGACCAGCCCGTACCGCCCATTGAGTCGCCGTTCTTGCCGAGGTAATCTAGATAAAATTTATCATTGGTTGCTTGGTATAACCACGCAGCAGCCCAGAGTAACTCATCCTGGTCATACAAAATTGCGGTTATAATGAGAATTCATGGAATTTATTTTTAACGACTTATAAGAGTGTTTGCATTTAGACTATAAAGCAGTGTTTAGTACATTGTAACCGCTGACTGATCGGTAGTATTTTTGTGCCACGGTAATGCTGCTATCGTACTTGCCTCTGTATTTGTCCGCAAATTCAAATAGCTGCCAACATCAGAATTGCGCAAGGATCAGTGGCAAAAATCGTAAATATTATGAATTGAGAAGGTTATTTCTACTATCTACGTTTTTGCACCTTTAATTCAGGTTCTGACTAAAAGTAATTTCAAAATTTTATTTATAGTTCCTTCTATTGCAATCAAGCATCACGGAAGGAGTTGAAAATTGTATAAACAAATTCAAACAATGTGCTTAACGAAACTCGATTTCACTAAACCGGAATTTATACTCGGGTTTTCTTAGTTAATTCCGTTTTGGTTGGGATTTAAGAACCTGATGGGCGTGACGGAGTAGCTCGGCTGAGTATGATGGATCAGAGCGGCGAAAAACGATGGAAGCGGCAGCCATTGCGGCAGCGGTTTCTCCGGCAAGATCAGAACCGGGATTGTTCTGATCAATCTTGTAAGCCTTACGATCAGTGGTCATTTCCTCTGGCCTTTGCCAACAATAATGGTCCGACTTACCATCTCCCACCTACACAGTTACAAAATATTCAAATTAGTCTAATTTAATGAAGAAAGTGATTAGTGTGTGTTAAAGTGTAATTATTGTTACCTCTCCGTAGAGGACATTAGGTTCAGGGTGGGCTTTAATGAAATAATCAGTTCCCCACTTAACAGCGTCAATGGCATGGCCAAGTTCGCCGTTAGATTCCAGCTGGCTACCGTATTCTATGATGCTCCAACACATTGTCGTCACCGTGAAAGCCATCGGGAGCCCGAATTTCACATTGTCTCCGGCGTCATAATATCCTCCCACTAGATCCACCTGCTCAATATTTTAAATGTGATTAAAAACTAACCATAGCGTAATCTGTAGTAAAATAAGTGTTCGAACAATCAGCTGCTTAGGTTGCCAAAACCATCCAAACACTTAGATTTTGATCATATTGGACTATTGGTTAAAATAATGGGTCAACGGAAAGTCAACATTTAATGGATCTATAATGATTTTCAAAGTTTTATAAAAATGGAAAATATGTAGTTAAATAAATTATTATTGTACATATAACATCATATTATATTGATTAAATAAAAATTAAAATATTATGGAAACAAATCTGATTAACTGAGAGTTTTGAATAATATTTGGAATTAGCTAGTTAGCATTATACGAATCTCTATTTAATTATAAAGAATAAGATAAAAGGAGCTTACGCCGCTTGCTTTGCCGTCGTAAAGACCGGAATGAGATCGCCATGAAACTCTCTGGTTGGGAGGAAGGTGTCCTGACCTCTGAGCTTCAAAGAAGAGAATGCTTTTGCTCAGAGCTTGTTTATAGTCATGCCCTGAAACTGCAAGCTGAACCAACCCAAGAAGAAGAAGAAGAATCGAAATGGTGGTAGTAGAACCCATTACTTCTATATGTCTTTTGGTGAAAATTATGAAAAAAAAGTTGGATCCTTGTCAATCAAATTGACTCAAAAGATTTGTGGGTCCTTCATCAAAAGTTTGATCCTTCCTAAATAGAGAGAGGGAGATAGAGAGATGGTTTGGTGAAGGAAGTTGAGAAAAAAAAGTGAGGTTTATATGGAAGAAAGTGAAGGAAGGTACCAGGAGGAGAGAAAACGGCAGAGTCAATTCAATGATCTTTTTATTACGTTTTGAAATTTTATTCGATTTTTTTAATGATTATATAGTTTTAGTCTTTTATGAATGTAGCAATGTGTCGGCAGGCAATTTTCATTTCTAATTTTGGGTGATACAATAGCTTAAAAAAACGGATTATTATTGTTCTCACAATCTAATACTAGTCAACTAAGAGAGGAGTCCATTTCTATATCAATCTTGGTAAATTAACATCAAGAAAATTTAAACACAAACTAAAATTCAAACATGTTCTTGAAGTTCAAAACTTTGTAAGTGCAATGATCTTTCTACTAGTTACTTTGTCTTTTAGTATTAGACAAAAATTTGAACTATTTTAAAAAAAAAGGAAATAATAGTTGTCCTACCGCCCGTTACGGAAGCTCAGAATCTTCCATGCATTAAACAAATGACTTAGAATATCATTTTTGCTTTTATACAAATAAAAAAACTGAATAATTTTGCTTTTTCTAAGATCTTAATTCTGAACCCACTCTCGAGAATTCTATTACCTTGTTCAATCAAAATAAAAGTGTGTTCACTTATCATGAATAGTGTTGTTAATTTTTCTTCTTAAAGATATGTTATTATTATTGATAATTTGACATGTAAATTAGTTTTCTATATACAAAAGACATGCTATTATTTTAAATCTGGTATGTGCTTTGAATTAGAAATAAAGTTTTCCATCAATTGAAACAAGAAATCTTGTGAAAACTTCATGTAATCAAAACTTCAATTTTTTTTTTATTGACAGTGGTAGAAATATAAAACTGATAGAAAAAGAAGAAAAATTTGAAAACGATACGACCGATTTAAGAGAGATTAATATAAAAATAATTATGGTAAAGTAGATGGATTCACAACTAAACTATATGATTATAAGAATATAAATTATAAAAAGGAATTTGATCGACCTTACAAAATAAATGCCTAACAGTGGGACTGGGGACACAAGACAAACAATACACGCTCCGAATTTAATTCTCCATCCAGAGAAAAACAATATAAAAATTACAGTGCCGTCAAATAAATCATAGATAGACTATGTTTACAGAAAATTTTTGATTATAAAAAAAAAAGCGAAAAGTCATAAGTGCATATTTTTATTTGAGTTGGATGTTCCCAACCGCAATCAATTGTCAACCGAAAAAATAAGTTGTATCATTTTGTTATTCCATTTTTTTTAATAATATGCATTATGCATGCTTAAATTCGAATGATGGGAATGGTATAATATCCATACTAACACAAACTACTTACGTTAAATGCATTTATAATTAATCTTAAAATGGAGTATATTGCGGTTAATCAGAATTTGAAACAAAATGTGAAAATAAACAATATTTATTCTCAATTTATCAGAACAAGGTAATATAGATTCTCGATTTGGTTTATGTTAGTAGATAGCTACATGCCTACATAAAACCGGTCAAAAAAATATGTAAGCATGTTGGCAAATGGCCCGTAAGTTGGTGAGAATTGGGTATGTATGCACCGTAAGAGAAGCATGCTTATGAGAAGCATGATGGCACTATGACCCGTAATTTATTGAAATAGCGGTCCTTTTGATTAAATATTTTTTTGTGACAGTTGGATGATTTAAGTAAAGCAAATAGTGGTATTTTAACAAAAAAAAATGAAAAGCATATTATAATTAAGTAAATAAAAACTCTAAAAAGTTTACCACATTAAATTGTAACTTACGGGCCAATTTAACGATTTTTATTATTGACCAATTTATCGATTTTGTTTTATGTTTTAGATGGAAAAAGACCTAGAAAATAGAAAATTTGACATTGCTTATAAATTTTGTTTTGTAGAATTTTCCCTAAAAGTCAAAACTTTTTTTTTTTATCATTTCTTACTTATCATCGAAGTCTGTATAAAACTCAGTAACTTGCGAAAAATTAAATTTGTCCTAGATCTATACGTTTGTATGTTAAGAGAATATAACAAATTGGTACGTGCGTAAAGTAACGAGAAGACACAGAGATTTGTTAACGGGGTTCGATTAACTTACATCCCCAGGATCTAGTCCAGAAACAATTCACTAGCATAAGAACGCAAAATACAATTACCAATGATACCCAGCACACATCCGTGCCTATCATTCTTATCTAGATGAATTAAGGAGACTACCATTCATTGTCTTTTCGGACGAGTGTAGCTCCACCACAACCACCAATAGAACGCATCTTGTCTGGTGGAACGACACCACCCACACACATGTGTGTCTCTCACAATAGATACCTAGGTGCGTGAGTTTTTCTGTCATCACATAGTTCTATTTATACTCTCCAAGATCAAAACCCTAGTTTAGATCCACGAGCCTTCCAAGGCCCATCAGTTATAACCTCCACGTCACTAATTTAGTTAGCTCTAGAGTCCACGTCAGCTACTATCATTCGCTGATAATTTTTCCGACTAGAACAACTTCCAGCCTGTTCTAGCAGCATCGTGCATCTTTCTCATACCAAGTAAAGTCTACGTTCCCAGAACCACATAAGTTTTTCACTGATGTGTCTTGGTCTTTTTTCTCAGTTCTACTTCATTGCTCTCAGCACAGTTCTTGATCAACATCAACATCAGCTCATAATATGTGCTCTTACAACTTGTATGTTGAACTTTCGAGAAATGTTCAAAACACGGGCTTTGTCACTAAATGTACCTCTTATATATAGGTTTCTTGTCTACCCCTTGCATTGAATTATTCTTGCTACTCTTCAAACTTAATTACACTAAATAAGTGATCAAACTATCTTAAACAATAACACATTTCATTACAATAAGTGGTCTATAGTGTTGATAATGTTACAATATTACTATCCGATAAACCCACCCACAACATATTACATGCGTTGTTGAAAAAAAAAAACCATTTTAGACAACTAAAAAGTTTTGGACTTTATGTTATAGTATATTTTACCCAAATATCAGAACATGGTAAAATAGTCTCTTGTCATCGATGGTTTTGAATTTTTAACGGTTTGAAATTTGTTGTAGCCTTCATAATTAACACGCAAGGATACAATGGCCGGATCCATATTATCATAACAAATAGTCAACATTTTAATTTAACATTTGTTCATGAAATTTTACAAAATATTTTAGTTAAGAGATACTCCTCCGTTTCAGTTTAAATGTCATTTTAAGATTTAAAATTTGATTCAGAATAAGTATCATTTTAAGTTTTCAATGCAAATATTTGATAAAAATTCCAGTTTTATCTCTATTTTTTTAATGCATTGACCAATGATAAAATTATAAATGTATTAATAAGAAAATTTAGTCATTTTCTTAATTTGTGTGAAAAAAATCTTAAACGAAACTTATAATATGAAACAGAGTATTATTTTTTAAAGTGAAAAGTTAAAATAAAAGATTAGACCTAATATATTCCTTTCAAAAAAGTTGTAATAGAAATATGTGCTTCCGGCATCAACAAGTTTGATTAGTAGTAATACCTAGTCGTCTATAGTCATTAAAGTAAGCTAAAGGACAAATCATATAATCATTTGATCATTACAGGCCACTTTTATGAAAGTCTTATTTCCGTGAAAAATAAGAAAATTATATCTTATAACAATTCGTCAATATATGAACTATGAAGCATAAGTTTCTATAAACTTACCGTAGCAACATTAACTTTAATATGAGCTAATTTTGGCACGTGATATATTAAGGCTCTCGAACAGATGCCAACCACATGCAAATTTTTAATTGCTACACTAAACTACTAAAGTACTGTTCTCTTTCCCACCAATATCGGTACTCATTACGTAAAGCCTAATTTTTGGCTAGTTTTATTGACAGAAGATTTGATCAAGAATTTGGATTTGAATTCTACGGTATTATTTTGCGTAATTCAAATTCATTTTATATTATACTCTATAGACTGATTTAAATCTTTCTTAATGTTACTTAAGTGTGAGTTGCACATTTGATACAAGAATCTTGTTCCAGCTATTATAAACTAACAGAATCGGCGAGAGGAGAAAGAAGCTTAGTTTTGGTAAAACTTTGATTTCGATTTATCGATTACAAAAAATACATGAGTGTTTTTATATTAAAACTAAACCGGCGTAATATACTTAAACCAAACCGACATAATAGAATATAACTTGAACCAATCAGCAAATTGGTATAAACCAATTTCTCCGCATCAATATCTATGCATCAATTTCTCTGCATCAAGTTCTCTGCATCTGCGTATTACCTCCCCTCAAGCTAGAGCATGAATGTCTGGAATGCCCAGATTGTGAAGAAAGTATTGTAATTCCTTATATCCAAGTGCCTTTGTTAACAGATCAGCGAGCTGCTTGGTAGTGGAAACGTGAGCAGGAGAAATAACACCCTCAAGAACTACATCTCTAATAAAATGACAATCTGTTTCTATATGCTTAGTTCGTTCATGATGATCTGGATTTTGGCTTAATTGCAGAGCTGATTTGCTGTCTGTGTAAACCTTCATAGGTTGATCATGTGTAATACCAAAATCCCTAAATAGCTGCTTTATCCATTTTAACTCTTTTATTAATAATTGCAGCGCCCTGTATTCAGCCTCCGTGGATGATAGACTAACTGTCTTTTGCTTCTTTGTCTTCCATGAAACAGGAGCTTGACCAAATGTGACAAGAAATCCAGTAACTGATCGTTGTGTTAAGGGATAACTAGCCCAATCTGAATCACACCAACCATAGATTTGGAGATCAGAGTTAGAAGGGAGAAGAATACCTTGTCCCAGTGAAGATTTCAGGTAGCAGACCACTCGGATTGCTGCGTCCCAGTGGTGTGTGCGCGACGCCTGCATAAACTGAGCAAGGAGATGGACCACAAAAGAAAGTTCTGGTCTCGTGACTGCTAGATAGATAAGACGCCCTACCAAATGCCTATATGCTGCAGGATCATCAACTATCGGTGATTCCAACTTAGCCAATTGTTGATTTTGTTCCACTGGAAATCGAATAGGCTTAGCTCCCAACAAACATGTTTCTCAGATGATATGTAGTGCATATTTGCGTTGAGATAAGTAAATGCCATCTTCATTTCGGGATACCTCAACACCCAAGAAATATTTTAAGAAACCTAAATCTTTCATATGGAAACAAGTGCTTAAGTAACCTTTAAACATGTCTATCGACTTACTGCAACTTCCTGTAATGATAAGATCATCAACATAAACCAAGACATACATCTGAACACCATCCTTATTGTAGCAAAATAGAGAGTAATCCGAGACAGATTGATCAAAACCGTAAGTTCGAAGAGAGGTGGAAAGCTTTTCAAACCAACACCGGGGAGCTTGTTTTAAACCATATAACAATTTTTATAAACGACATACCTTATTGTGATCCGAACTCTGAATTCCATGTGGAAGTTTCATGTAAACTTCCTCGGATAAATCACCATGAAGAAACGCATTATAAACATCCATCTGTGAAACTTTCCATTGTTTTGTAGAAGCAATACTAAGGAACAAATGGATAGTGCTCATTTTTGCATCAGGAGCAAAAGTCTTATCGTAATCACTTCCTTCAACTTGGTTGTTATCGAGAACCACCAAACGCGCTTTATATCGTTCTAAAAAAACATCAAATTTCAGCTTAATCTTGTAGACCCATTTATTTTCCAAAGCTTTCTTTCCCGGTGGAAGGTCTACTAAAGACCAAGTACCATTGATTTCATGAGCTGCAAGTTCTGCTTGCATAGCATCTCGCCAAACTTTCTCTTTCACAGCTTGTTTGTAGAAACGGGGTTCGATATTAGTTGAGATAGCAACCATATATGCCCGATGCGATGTTGAGAGTCAATGACAGCTTACCATAATCCTCGATTGGATAAAGAGCATTGGAGCTAGTGTGAGAATCATATTGGGTTGCAACAGTATTTGTGATGTATTCCTTTAAGCGAACTAAAGGAATTTTGGGCCGACATCCTTTACCCATTGATTTATTTTTAGTTTGTGAATCAGAGCCAGTGTCCGATGCATGGATAGAGGAAGAAGAAGATGATTGTTCACGGGGCTGGATTTCTTCACGTGATGGTGGTGTAGCATGATCAACTGCTGGTAAAGAATCCAAAGTCAGCTCAGCATCGTTTTTAGATGTCTTAGAGGAAGGTATGACGAATGGTTGTGGCAAATCATCTAAGTTTCTTTGAGCTGGTGGTGCAACAGATAACTCAGTATTTTCCATAGAAGCAGAAGGTGCAGAAGACTGAAATGGAAAGACATTCTCGTTGAAGACAGCGTCCCTGGATACAAAGAAAGTTTATGTTTCAAGGTCATAAAGTTTCCAGCCTTTCTGACCTCTTGGATACCCAACAAACACACAACGCCTGGATCAAGACTCAAATTTATCACCCTTATGATGTTGGTTATGTGCATAACACAATGAACCAAATACTTTTATGTGATTATACTCGGGTTTCTCATGGTAAAGTTGTTCAAATGGTGTTTTGCCATGAAGAACAATAGATGGCGTCGGATTTATCAAATGAGCTGCTGTCAAGACACACTCTCCCCAATATTCAAGTGGTAAATGAGATTGAAATCGTAAAGCTCGTCCAACGTTAAGGATATGTCAATGTTTTCTCTCCACGCGTCCGTTTTGTTGAGGTGTTCCGACGCAAGAAGTTTTGTTGATGATGCCTTGTTTGAGAAAGAAATCTCTCATGCATAAAAATTCAGTTCCGTTATCCGAACGAATTGTCTTTACTTGTGCATGAAACTGGCGGTCCACATAAGCTAAAAAATGTTGAATATGATCTTTCGTTTCACTCTTTTCTTTCATTAAGAAAACCCAAACAACCCTTGAACAATCATCAGCAACAGTTAAAAAATAATGAACACCAGAGTGGGTTGCCGTTCTATAAGGGCCCCAAACATCACAATGAATTAGCTCAAAACAAGTCAATCATTTACTCATACTCAAAGGAAAAGGTGTCCTTGTTTGCTTCACACGGAAGCGAATATCACATGAACTATTGTGATTATTACAAGCAGATATTCCCAACTTTGAAATAAAACTAACTACTTTAGCTGAAAGATGTTCCAATCGTTGATGCCACAAATCGTATGTTTTCTTTACCATGACTAACCTAACTGATTCAACATTCAGGAAGTAGAAGGAACCGCCAAATCGTTTACCAACTCCAATCACTGTCCTCATATTGCGCTCCTGAATTACAAGGAAGCTATCAGCCATATGAACCACACAATTGTTTTCATCCATTTACTGTCCAACTGATATCAGATTTGACTGTAATTCAGGCACAAGAAAAACAGATTGCAAAGTAAGTTTTGAACCAAATCTAATCGTTCTTTCTTTTCGGGCAAGACGCTCTCTTCCATCACCTAATAGAACTATCATTGGATCTATACTACGAATATCTTCCAGCAAATCAAATTGACCAGTCATGTGATGCGTGGCTCCAGAATCTAAAATCCAAGAAATAGGAGAAGGCATACCTGACAGTGATGTGGAAGATGAGTTATTACGATCATGAGGAACACGAGCTGCATTCAAAATAATAAGCACTCCCTTCCATTGTGCTTCTGTTAAACCACTAATTGCATCTCTGTCCTTATTGGTGATCACGCGATGTACCTACTGATCAATTCCAAAACTAGTGTTCACAACATTGACATTAGCTGAACGTGAGCCAATAGAGTTTCCTCGACCTCCACGAAAGCTTTCTCAACCACCACAGTTTCTACCACAAGTTCCAAACCTCTGTCCTCTTCCTTTGTCTTCCCACCAGTCAGGATAACCAACTATCTCAAAACAACGTTCAGATATGTGACCTATCCGGCCACAATGCTTACACGGTACAATCTTCTCTGCATCACTATTATGAAATTTGGGCTTTGTTTGAACAGACAATGCAATGGTGCAGAAGTTTCTTCACGCATCCTATTCTGAGATAGCATATCTTCTTCCTGTGAGACAATATTATAAGCCTCTTGTAGACTTGGTAAAAGGTCTTTTGCACATAGAGTAGAGCGAACAGTATGATAGGATTTCTCGTCAAGACCAAAAAGAAATTGTTGAACCATATCATCTTCTCGATCTTTCTCTTGTTTCTGTCCAAGACTGCACACACACAATCCACAGTCACAAACACGTACCGGCCTGTAATTGTTGATGTTTTCCTAAATCTTGGTTAATCTTCCATAATACTCTTCTACGGTTGAGTTGTTCTGTTTACAAGCAGCCAATTCCCCCTTAATCTTCTGCTTCTTTGGTCCATTAGTAATGGAGAAGCGTTTTCGTAAATGTTCCCATAAATCCCGAGCATTATCGCGATGTGAAATATTGGATTTGAGTGAAGGATCGATGGACATCTTGATCCATGAGACAAGTAATGCATTAACCGATTGCCAATCATCATAATCCGGAGAATCTTTTGGTGGTTTCGGTATCGTTCCATCAAAAAATCCAAATTTCTTTTTTTAGAGTAAAGTTGTTTCCATCGAGCATGACCATTCATCATAATTGTGAGTTTTCAACAAGGGATGAGCAATAATGGGACCTGGATTATCAGCGGAGGTGAGATCATATGGAGAGATTGTTCTTCTCACCTCTGTTTTTGATCTTTCTGTCGTTGATTTTGTTTCTTGTTCTTTCTCGATGTCTGTTTCGGAGCTTCCTGAATCGCTCGCCATTGAAGATCTTGAAGCTTAATCGAAATTTTTTTGAGGATCCTAAACCTGCTCTTATACCATAACAGAATCGGCGAGAGGAGAAAGAAGCTTAGGGTTTGGTAAAACTTTGATGTCGATTTACCGATTACAAAGAATACATGAATGTTTTTATATTGAAACTAAACCGGCGTAATATATTTAAACCAAACCGATATAATAGAATAGAACTTGAACCAATCAGCAAATTGGTATAAACCAATTTTTCTGCATCAAATTTTCTGCATCTGCTTGTTATAAACAAAATAGCTAATATAATATTTTTAATTGGTTTCTCGATTACAGTTTCATTAGTAATATTAACACGCTACTTTAGTAAAACTATCGTGTTAATTTATAACAAAAGAAGAAAATTTGGTTTAAAATTTCATTTTAACGTTGCAATTTTTTGTTTAAAAAATATTAACATGCTACTTTAGGTCTATTTTGGTGCGGTGAAAAAAAAAGGGATCTATATTGGGGTCATGGTCACATGAACGCATGTGACTACCGACACTGTTAAATTGACCCCTTCGTGCGTGAGAGCCCAACCGCTGTTTCTAAGAAGCGGCCCATTCCATCACGTGGCCTCACGTGATGCTTCACTCAACCTTGAGTTTATTTTATTTTTTGACAGCTCTCAATCTTTGAATTAAGAGACAAAAAAATCCAAACATAAGTCAGAAATTTTTGAAGAGACACTATGGAACTTTCTTTCATACATTCGTAAGTTTATTATCGCACGTTCAACAATGGTTTTGGGAATCTTAAGATTCTTAGCTGATTTACATCACAAAACAAAACAAATATACTTTTAAAAGTATGGAATTGTTTTCTCTTTCATCATTTAAATGAAAAAATAATATCATACATCTGTACAAAATAAACGAATCTAACTATATATATACTAGAGTGTAAGTGGTTGCATAATATGGAACGAAAGACGGACCATACCGTTTTAAGAAGACGTTCAAATTCTTTTTTTTTTTTTAAATAAAGTTCACAATTTTACTCTTGGTTACACTTATGTTTTCTATGTGGCTTCTATTTGCAAAAGGGTGAGCTGGATCTCAAGAGACTTTGCTCATAATGCTGAACATATCTGGTGGTATGGGTGGTGTGATGGGAAATTTGATTATATGATTGATCAGATTTAAAAATTACGTCACTGAAACGCTTTTTTTAGCTGGCAGTTCTTGATGATCACCCATGTCTTAGGTTTACTTGATGATGGCGATAACTTGTTCCTCCCATGCTTTCTTTTCTGCATATGAAGCTTTCCTTAATTTGTCCTCTCTTTATAGCAATTGAAGTACCAAACAAAACATGTACATGGGATGAAGTTTCCCCACATATACCAATGATTTTATCTGCCCTATAAGCATCCATCTCTATAATCCCTTTAATTTCGAAAGGATAAATCTAAACTATGTTCGAAAATCTATATTTAAAATAAAAATTAACATACTCGCTATTGTATATAAGTGGGTATTATTGGATTTAATTTTTACATAACCAAATTCTTTCAGAGAAGTGTTTAGATGCATAAAAATATGCAAAATTATCCTATTTAATTTTTTTTTTTTGGTCAACAATTATCCTATTTAATTAAAATTCATTTCTTTTTATCATTCATATATTTGTCATGTCCACTCCAAACCAAAAACATGAATAGTAATTACGGACCAAAAAAGCACTATTCATTTGCTTTCACCGAAGCTCTAAAAATGATGCGTACCAACAAGTAAAAGTAGACCAATATGTGCTTTTTACTCTCTTATGTGTCAACAATTTATAAATATTTACACACACAAGTCCATTTCTCAAAAAAAAAAAAAAAAACCACATTTCTTCAAGAAAAATTCATTTTCAATAAAAAGACACGAACAATGTCCTCACGTCTAAGCTATTACTGAATATTTTTATCACTTTGATTCCATCAGTAAAATATTTCATATTTCTAAAAAAATTGTGAATCTAAAAGTTTTTATTTCACTAGTTTCTTGCTTGCTTAGCTTTAGTTATGATGAAACTTGCTTAGCTTTGATTTTGACAAATCATGTATAAATTATCTAGCTTAATTTTTAAAGACTTAATGGAATTAGATTCGTTATTAGTTTTGAGTGATATCTAAAGCTCAAAGTATTTCTTATTTTTTTAACATGAACAATATATTCTCTCTCTTTTTTACTTGAAAATAAGAATATGATCTTAAGCTTCCCTTTAGGTCATACAAGATTGTTAGATAATACAAGATTATAATAAAGAAGAGAGTTCGATATGCGCCTGAGGTGGAGAAATACAAGATTGAAGAGATAGAACTGCATAGCTTGGAGGATTACAAAGAGGTAGATGATGAGAAAGGTAGGAGAGAACACTTTGAGTTTATGCTAGTAACTCAAAGGCTCCCCTCTTGCGCTACAAGTCATATTGACTGATAGTTACTGTGACATTGTTGGGGAGGAGATTTATAATCCACCAGAGAGTGAACCTGAAAAAAGCAGACATATGTTGTTGACAGGTGGGAGGCTTGATGATGGTCAATACTACTGGGAGTGTCGGGACTCCTATGGTGATAATTGGGAAAAAAATGGTTACATTAGGGTTGCTTATTTTGATGGTTTTGATTCCGATAGCCGGTGTTCCAATGATTCTCCGCATCAACATTCTATGTGACAAAAAGAAAGGAATTATTGAACTAAAATATTGAGAATGCAAAAGATACAATGCAGATGATGAACATGGTGGTAACGTAGGGTGTTATGATCTAACTCGTAAACTTCTTCTTTATTGATTATATGAACCGATTACAATGATGCTAAATAGTATTGCGATCTCATGGCGATCACCATTGAAGGTCTCATAACGACCTTTCAAACAACATACAACATTCAGCATAAGAAACTCTGAAACTCTCTTGACTCTTACTTATTCTTCTCAAAGCTTCCAACTGCAAACCCTTTAATTGTATCAGAGACTTTCCTTCTTAGCCAACTCATTGTCCACGTTATCAGCTCACTAGGTAGAGCATATTATAGGGCCACTTGTAAGATGCATGAAATTTAACAGGACGATGAAATGTATTGTGTGGAAACCTATGATGGAGGCAAATCACACATAAGGTCTCACAAGCACTCGGATTTAGAGGGAGGCAAAATTTTCGAGAAACGCTCCATATTATTCTGTCATAAGCGAGTCACATCAAGAGAACGGGTCACGAGGAACGAGTTAGTAAGTAACATAAAATTAATGTTAGTGTGGAGAAGAGTATCGCTATGTTAAATTCAAACTTGAATTGCAAATTATGTATTGGAGCATATATGACAGAACAAGCTTCAATGGACATGTTAAAATTGGTTTCGTCTACTTTTCACCATTCAAAGCCAAGTCCACTCTATTTCATCCGACTTCGTTCACTCGCGTTCAAAAATCTTGGTCCACTTGGTCTGGTTCACTCTTTACTAAGCAACCATTTAATAAAACCTAAGAGCATCCTCAATGCTAGAACCCCTAATGGGGTTCTTAACCATTTATTTAATATTAACGTAGGTTAAGAAACTTAGTTAAGAAACTCTTATTTTTTGGTATGTCCAATGGTAGAATTTTCTATGGGGTTCTTAAATATAAAAAAAAACATTTAATAATTTTGTTTTATTTTAAATAGAGTTTATTATTTTTATTTAAACATAGTTGACATAAAAACATAATATTTTAAACATAGAATTTGAAAAAAAAAACAAAAGAAAACTCAATTATTATCTTGATCACATCCAAATTTTTGCCATATATGCTCAACCAAATCAGATTTCAGTTGTTGATGCAGTTGTCTATCACGAATTCTAGTTCGAACACCCAACATATTGGCGAGATTTGTAGGCATATCTATAGAATAAGTGAGATCCACATGTGCACTTTCGTTTCCTTCTCCTTGTTGGAATTCTGAAACATCAAATAGAGTGTATTCATCTCGTTCGTCTTCTACAATCATATTATGGAGTATGATACATGCTCTCATGATATTTCCTATTTTTGCTTTGTCCCAAAAAAGAGCTGGGTTTTTAACAATGGCAAATCGAGCTTGCAAGACTCTAAAAGCACGCTCGACATCTTTTCGAGTAGCTTCTTGACGTTGAGCAAATAAAGATGCTTTTGCGCCTTGTGGAATTGGAATAGATTGGATAAAAGTTGCCCATTTCGGATAAATTCCATCTGTGAGATAGTAAGCCAAATGATACTCTCTTCCGTTGACGAAGAAATTCACTTGCGGAGCTTGACCTTTTATTATATCATCAAAAATGGGTGAGCGATCAAGAACATTGATATCGTTTAAGGTACCTGGAGGTCCAAAAAATGCGTGCCATATCCAGAGATCATATGAAGCTACGGCCTCCAAAACGATTGTGGGTTTTCCAGAACCACGTGAATATTGGCCTTTCCAAGCGGTGGGGCAATTCTTCCAYTCCCAATGCATACAATCGATGCTTCCTATCATCCCRGAAAATCCGCGTTGCTCTCCAATATTAAGTAGTCGTTGAAGATCCTCCGGTGTGGGTCTTCTTAAGTACTCATCGCCGAACAACTTTATTATTCCTTCGACGAAATTTATCAAACATGAACGGGCAGTAGTTTCACCGAGCCGGAGGTATTCGTCAATCGCATCAGCCGAAGTACCATAAGCCAAGAGACGAATTGCTGCTGTACACTTTTGAAGAGGAGAGAGACCAGGCCTTCCAAGAGCATCTTTCTTCTGTCGAAAGAATCGAACTTCATTGGAGAGTCGATCAACAATACGCAAGAACAATGACTTGTTCATTCTAAAACGTCGTCGGAATAAATTCGCAGGGTATGTTGGAGCTTCACTGAAATAATCGTTCCATAAACGTATGTGGCCTTCTTCGCGATATCTTTCGATAAAACTTTTTATTTTTATTTCGTTGCCTCCTCATGATCACCATAATCAATGAATAGATTATCAAACATTTGATCGAATATTTGATCAAAATGTTGATCGAAATTTTCATCAAGTGATCCGACAAATGGGATGAAGATGCCATAATTGATTTAGATTTTGATGAAAGAATTAGATTTGATCAAAAATAAAAGAAGGAGAATGAGAGAAGAAAGAAGTAATAAGAAGAGTTGATAAAAAATGTAAAGAAGAAGAATGTAAACTATATAAAGAGACTATACTTGGTTTTCATCTTGTGACGATACTTGATTTTTTTTGTGTCTTGTGGTGTCAATAATGCATCTTGTGACTACTCTTTTTTGTGTCTTTGTCTTGTGGTGTCAATAATGCAAAAAAGGTCAGTAATGCATCTTGTGACTAATTCACGGGCTGGCCTAAAAGTAAAAAAGTTTTTCAACGCCAGAGTGATCACAAAGGAAGATCAATTGGACTTGTTAAGGGTGAAAAAAAAGATCATCACTCGATCATGAATATTTTTATTCAGAATAACAAAAAACAAACATAAACAAATAGAGAATTTTCAATAGAAAAATCAAAAATCCTTGTAGTACCATCAAATATAATAATTAGATGCCTAAAACAGAGAATGACAAGACGACGACGACGATCATACCTAAAACAAAGGAGTGAACTTAAAAAAAAAAATACAGATGCAATAATTCTCTTCTTTAGATCATTCCTTTGTTCTTCTCCACCCACTTGTTCAAGAATGCAATAATTCTCTTCACCATCAGTTATGATATGGAGCATTGCCTGCACATACATGAAACAAAAATCATAAAGTTTATACTTTGTAAGTCGAAATTGAAAGATTTTCCTCACATATTCTCACCTGAAGATTTTCCTCACTAATTAGCCAACATATCTGTAATGAGCTTCTTCTTTAGAGCTTCTTCATAGTCAGATAATGATTCTTTTTTGGCAATGAGACTGTCAAGTATACCCATTTTCGACAGTTTTTTCTTCATAGTCAAGTCCTTCTCTTTAATCACCCACATTGTCTGAAACTCAGCCAGAGCCCCCTTTCCCTCTACGGTACTACTCTTACCTTCGCCTTTTGCTGCCTTACCACCAAGAGGTCTTTGTTTTTCTGCAATGGAGCTAGATGATTGTGAACCATCCTCACACCTTCTTCTTTCAGAGCTTCCATCAGTTTTAGTTGCTGAAAAGTCACACCATTTCTGGTCATTGCGGAGCTCCTTCCAAGCATGTTCAAGTGTGAACTTCTTCTTATGATCGTTGTAGAAGATTTCATGCGCCTGTTTCAGAATATCATTCTCATTCTGACCACTGGCTTTCTCTCTTGTTGCAGCCTCATATGATCCGCAAAACTTGCAGACAAGGTCGTTAATCTTCTGCCATCGTTGCTTACACTGCATTGCCTCTAGGTTTTCACGTCCTGCAGCCTTGGAACTTGCCGCACAATACGCTGCAATGCGTTTCCAGAAAGTACCACATTTTTGCTCATTGCCAACAACTGGGTCCTTGCTCGTGTTTAACCAGGAGCTGATGAGCAAAACATCATCCGTGGGAGTCCATTTCTTCCTTTCTCTTCGCTGTGCAGGTGTKTCTTCACCGAGGGTTGAAGCATCTGCAGGCGTGTCTTCATAGAGGCTTGAAGCATACGAGCAGAACACACCATCTTGTTGGCTGTTCAACAGTTCAACAAAGTTAKAGTCCATATAGTTCAAATAAGAGAGAAAGAGAAKATCAAAAGTGAGAGAAGAAGGTCCGATTAAGAAGCACAAACAAAGAGAAGAAGCAGAAAGAAAGAGAAGAGAAATGTGTTTAGAAAGAGAAGAGGAAGAAACACATACACTTATCTATGAAAAGAAAGAGAAGAAGCATTGGCTTTAATAGGTGAAAAAGGAACATTGAAGAAAATCTAAAATTTTTTGCAGCATTCATCCCATTATAACCAAATTGAGTTGACATATATCTAACACTAACTAAACATTCATTCATCCACCAATCCATTTATTACCTAACCAAACCATTATCTAACACTAACTATGCATTTATTACCTAACCAAACCATTATCTAACACTAGTGATTTGTTTTCTAATGCTATAGTCTGCAAAGAAACAAGTGTACTTAAAAATGTAAAAACAATGACCCCATTAAAACTAGGCAGAGAGAGAAGGCATCTTCTTTAATTTAAAAATGTAAAAACAATGACGCTCACGATGATCACTTAAACCGAAAGACAATGTAAAAACAATGACCCCACTAACTAAGCATTTAATGGCTACACTTGCTTAAGAGGAGATTATCAAAATATTATTCTATTAAAGCTTTGTCTGAATGCAAGAGGAGAGACTTTTCATAGTTTTTATCTGAGATTTAACTCTGAAGAATCGTCGAACCTAATAACTATGCTAAACCCCCTGGGTGGATATCACACACATACATATATATATACATACATTCATTACAATGCCACCCAATTAACATTAACAGCTCAAATGAACCAAGATGTATGTAACAGGCTTGATTGTAATCAAAGACTGGAAATTATAAACTGTGATGTCATTTAGGTGTGGGGGTGGGGATAAAGTGCATCCTGCCTAGCAATATAATCTAACATTGAAGCCGATAAACAAGGCATTGATTTTCTCCACGCTAATCAATGAAAGAAGGAAAAAAAAAACCAAAGGCCATTATTTCACCAGGAGATGATGAAGTGAACTAATGTGCAAAGGGGAAGCTCAGAGTGACAAAAAGAACAAACATTCAAATTAAAAAACTTAACATTCAACCACAGAATACGACCATAAGAAAAATTAGAAGAGGGTAAAGGTAAAGGGATGAGAACTCATATCTGTTGTGTTCCAAAAAAGTGAACCAACACTTTCTTCCAATCAGTTGAATATCCCCACTTTTCCGGCTAACTAACCTGAAATTGCATTCAACAATAATAAGCAGGTGGACCAGCAATCGACAAATAAAACCTAAGAACAGCAGAGCCCTAATTGCTGCTGTAAGGTTTGCTATCTAATTGATCATTTCACAAAAGAAAGAAAAAGAGAAGAAATCCAGAAAACAACTTATTTGTTTCCTCAACAATCTCAATAACAAAATAGTTTCCGAACCCTAAAAACCCTACACTTTCAGTCGAATCGATTGAAAGAGTAAAAAAAAATCGAATCTTTTAGATGGCTTCAAGGAGCAAAGAAGAAATCCATACCTGACTTACTCTCGCTGTCACGAGCTCGAAGGTCACGTCTCTGAAGACCGATGAGAGACACATCGAGAGCTATACGTCTGTGAGAAAAAATGGAAGGAGAGAGCTCGAATTTGACAAAAATGGAAGAATAGATCTCGATGGAAGAAGAGATTTCGGAGAGGACGGAGAAAACAAAGAAACACACGGGGAAGAAAGAAAGAAGAAAGAAAATAATGTGACACGTGGGATTAAGAAACGGTTCTTAAAAATCCCATATAAGAAACGGTTCTAAAGATAATTATCATTTTTTTTTTAATTAAAAAAAACAACTAAGAAACTCATTAAGATCGGCGTTAATTATGCTCTAATAAAACAACCTTTTTTTTTTGGATAAAATAATAATAAAACAACTTCAACATACGAAACCACGGTTAAAACCTGGTGTCTTTCTAATTTAAGCTTGTGCGTATATATATTCATCGATGTATAACTTACTTCAAAAAATCGAAACCCAAGTCTTTTTAGCTCACTTCGTCTCATTTTTTGTGGGCTATAAGGCCCAATTCGTAATGTGAGCAGTTTTTCTTCTTCTTTGTTCTTCCTCTGTTCTGCCATATAAACATCCACTGAAGAACCGTAGATCTGGTAAACCGGAAGATTCAGTAAAACTAAACTAATGCACGGCATGACTTACTTAATTTTGACCAAAAATTACATAAATGCCCCTAATATCCATAAAAAGGAAGTCAGTGCTCACAAAGTCACAATGGACAGAACAAAAAAAAACTGTTTTGTTGATTTTACTCAGAAAAACGTTGATTTAGTTCTCCTCCGGCCACCGGAATATTCTTACTCCGACTAAATCAATCCTTCTTCTGCCAAATGTGGAACAAAGATTAAACACAGAAGCAAATATCTCTTTTTTATTTGGGAATATTAGCTGAATGAAAAATGATATAACTTACTTAGTTCATCGAAAGAGATTTTGCTAATGCTTTCACCATATTTGATCAGCCGAATCTTCCCTGCAAAAACCAAAAAGAATCGTAACTCAGCAACAAACTGATGGTCCGGATCAACAATATGAACATACATACCATCACGACGGATGCAAATCTCAGGGATACTCTTCACTTCACTGCTGATGCTATCATTATACACTCTAGTCTCAATATCACCTTCCACATAAACCGATGAGCTGTAACAAAGCACAACCAAAAGTAGTTCAGATAAAAACTGACACCTTTTACCTCCAATTTATTAAACTGATGCCATCATAGATCGAGCAAATAAAGAAGAAACAGAGTAATTGAAGACAGAATGTAGAATATGTTATTCAACTTAGAGTTTCTGTGAACACTTTTACACATATGAGCTAATTATATCTTAACCAACCTTCTAACTAACTAACGGACTCATCACTTAGTCAATCTGCAATTAAAACTGTTAAACTATTGTTGATGAAACTCCTTGTTTAAGATAGTTAACAATGCAGAAACGCTTACTTTTTCGAGAGTTTTTGGACAGCGTAAGAGCCAAGCACTTCGTTGTGCACTGCGATTCTATGCCACTGAGCTGGTTTTGGCTGATTGGTAGCTCCTACAAGCCTCTGATCAAACATGCCACCAGTTCCAACTGTGAAGATTGTTACTGTCCGCCCATTCCTTAAGATCTTCTGTAACGGTGCCTGACCTACTTTTCCACAAATTATTGCCTGAGTGAATAAGAGAAAATCAACAATGATATATAACGGAAAGAATGCAATAACCCAATTGAAAGAAGATAAGTAGATGAAATGATATTGCAACAAGATAACTCAAGTCATGAATCAAGATTCGATCATCGACATCTACTACAAACCTGATAATAAAAAACGTTCCTTTTCTAAGATTAAGCCTAATTTGATTAAAATATTCTTCAGCTACTAATGCTTAACCATAAGTGTTCAAGATGAATATTTTACCCTATGGACACCGCGAAATCCCCAACCTTTACGGGGATCAACCCCATGAGGTTGAAGCTCAGGTCTCTCTGAAATGTTTTCTTCAAAATCTTCTTCTAAACCTTCATCAATCGGACCAGTCGAGAACCAGGACTTAGAGCCTCTCTCAGCACTTATTGCTACACTCAAAAGCAACACAAGAAGAAACAGATGAAAATCAAACACATTTCTGAGCAAAATTAAGGGAGAAGAAGTGAGATTACCTAGAGGAGATATCGAAGAGGATCTGAGAACCTTGGAGACTCTGATGGCGAGTGAATTCATTCTTCAAGCAGGGACAATTCTGAGGAAGCAAAATGCGCGAATTGCAATGATCCCTTAAAAATTAGGGTTTAAGACGTCACAGCAGATGGAACAATTTTGAACCAGACCAATTACGATTAAATCACGACTAAGCTGAGAAATGCGAAAGCAGGATTTGGTGTGAGAGGAAAATAGCTTACCAGTGAGTTTGAGAAAGAGAAATGACGCAACACAGAGAGCAAGAAGAAGAAGAAGAAGAAGAAGAGATCTGATTCGTTAAACCCTGCGTTGAAGCTTTTTAGGGTTTGGGGGCAAAACAAAAACGCTGTGAACGGTCAACATTTCGGAGGTAGAGGACGACGGAAACCTTAGGTTGTCTTTATGTGAATTTACTAAATTACCCTTTGTTTGTTAATGAATAAAATGAGAAGAAATGGGCTTTTTAGGGATCGTCGGCGTTATTACAAATGTTTGAGACTTTTTGGTTTTGGGGGTTTAGTTGACATGATGGTTTGGGGTCATTCTTTTGCGTTCGTTTATCTCGGGGAAGTGCTGGTAAAGTCGTATTGCTTGGTTTAGGATAGTTTTCGATTATGCTCCTCCTCCATGAACAACGATCCCACGATGCAACTCTTCCCGTAACACTCGGATTCACGATAAATGGTACGACATACTCCACGATGGACAAGCTTTCCCCGAAATACACAACAGGATAGACGGCTCTACCTGCAGTATTTGAGAACATTCGATAAGTTTTACACCATTAACTTGCAAGAAACTGCATTCCTTGGTAATTGAACCCCTAACTTTGGTATGAAAATATTAAAAACCTGTGGTCTAAGCAAGAGGAAAAAACAAGAAGATTTGTAAAAATAAAGACTTGAGCTTCATGCTCTCATGATCAAAACCAAAAGAATTATTTAGATGTTAGAAGTTAAAAGGTCAACTTCAAATACTCTTAAAGATTATCCATGGCGAAAAGATTGAAACTTGACGGATCCATTTACTTTACCAAACCCTAAAAGCTGGTCAAAGAAGAAGACAAGGCATAGAGACCCCACTAATGACAATGATCAAAGTTGTTATCTCCACCAATAATATGAACCCATACACTCTAAATCACATCAAGAACAAACAAAAAGTGATGGTTCAAGAAAATTAAGCAAGTAGATTGTGTAATGGTACGAAGATTCCTTGTTATGTTTCTTTATTGTAGCACTAGATTTGCAGAAAATCAAACAAAAAAAACAGAGGAAAATGCTGTTGGAAACAGATAACGTTAAGAGAATTGAATCGTTAATGAAGTCAACAGAAGAAATTTGGAGTCAATATAGCTACAATGGAGTCAACAAACAGACTTTAAAAATCCAAAAATTTACATGAGAATTATACAAAACCTATACATCGAAAATCCAAATTAGATTCTCAAAAAAAAAAAAAGTATAACGAAACAGAGCAAGTCAGCAAACCGTAATTTTGGTCAACAAAACAAGGCCTTTTTGTAACATCCCAGGTTGGAAATATGGTTGTGAATGAAGAAAGCTTAAAAGAATTGATTTGACCACCTGTGTCAACAAAGTGCACTTATCTTTTCGGTAAAACACCCTGAGAGAACTCCAGAGTTAAGCGTGCTTGAGCTGGAACAATTTCAGGATGAGTGACCTACCGGGAAGTGATTTCCGGTACTATGTGAGTGAGGACAAAACACGGAGAAATATCACATGGTGATTTGTAGGGTCGGTAAACAAGTCTTTAAATCTCCAGAAGTAATGAACCAACCGTCGGCCGAGGGTGGGGCCCATGGGCTGAACCCATGGACGGTGGCGATCGGGGCGTTATAGTTGGTATTAGAGCCGAACCTAGACGAGTGTGGAGACAAGTGGGTGGTCTCATACCGTTAGGGGGTGATGGTCTGGCTGCGCAACGAGGACGTTGCGGTCTGTTAGTGGGGGTGATTGTAACACCCCAGGTTGGAAATATGGTGAGTGCACTTATCTTTTCGGTAAAACACCCTAAGAGAACTCCAGAGTTAAACGTGCTTGAGCTGGAGCAATTTTAGGATGGGTGACCTACCGGAAAGTGATTTCCGATACTGTGTGAGTGAGGACAAAATACGGGGAAAGATCACATGATGATTTGTAGGGTTGGTAAACAAGTCATTAAAGTCTCCAGAAGTAATGAATCAACCGTCGGCCGAGGGTGAGGCCCATGGGCTGGACCCATGGACGGTGGCGGTCGGGGCGTTACACTTTTACTTATGGTCAATAATTTTATTGGTCCAAAAAATAAATAGAAAGAGGCATTTTATAAACGATCCCATTTAAGTTGTGAACGATATCGAAAATCCCACGTTGCTTAGCATGGCCACTCCTCAAGGATGGCGCATTGTCATCGTCTTCCGGGACATACGATAAAGTTGGAACAATACAGAGAAGATTAGCATGGCCACTCCTCAAGGATGACATACATAAATCGAGAAATGGTTCAAATTGTTTTTAGCAAATTTTCCATATATATCCGTCAAATCCTAGATTTCCAATTTTTTTTTGTTATTGCAGCTATGATGTTCATTGTCCAATGGAGTTTGTAATTCTGCAGCAAAATCTCTATTGGGTCCACTTCTTTTTTGGGTTCTGGAGATTCAAGGTTTCTTAATTCTCTCAACCCTTGAATTGGTTTTGGTAATTCTCTTAGAAATGTCGTGTTTACGTGTACAAAAGATTAAGACTTTTGATGTTGGTTAGGTATTGAAGAAACACCAATTACCTGTTTTGAGTAACATTTCCGGATATGAAGTAACTGTCATCTTTAACGAGGAACTGACAAAGATTTATTTTTTATTTTTGAATAAAATGTTAAACTATATTCAAGAAAAAAGGTTCGTTTTGTACAACTAGTGTAGACGATGTTGATTTTTAATCAAAAACATAAACTTCAAACGGAATAGAAAGGAAGAAGACAATAGTTCAGATTATCCGCCTTGTGTGGAGAACCACGTTTGTAGCGCATTATCGTCTTGTTTGTCGTCTTGTTCACGAATTGATGTCACGAAGTTTCGAACCTGTTTATCGATTTGCTGAATTATGATTGCCGGTGTAAGCGGTGGGTGGCCATGGCTACGGGAGTTTCTTTCCCTCCAGAGAAAGTAGATAGTGGTTTGGAAAACATATCTGAATAAAAAAAGCTTCAACTTGGTTAGAGAAGAAGAACCTTGGAGGATCAGCTGAAGGGGATTCCATTCCGTCATTGTAGCTAGCTGAAGTAGACCCTGAGTGTGCTTCAGCCAGATTTTGGAAGAGTATGGGCATTCAAAAAACAAATGGTTACGAGTTTCAGCCGCTGAATTATAGAGAATACAGGCGGAATTGTTTATGATGAAAGATTTATTGTTTCTGATGAAAGATTCAAAATGTGTTTCTTGTTGTAGAATGTCTGTATATATTTAATATTTGATCAAATGTCTAATAAAGAAGAGAAGTGACAAGAACAAGAGAAGATGTTGATGCTACTTCCATAGATTCATCAACAAGGATCTAGATATAAATCGTTACATCATTGATAGAACCGGGAATAGACCTGTTTGTGGATTGGCTGGCAAAATCATGAATTCTTGAGAGGCAAACCCCGGGTGCTCGAGGCTCAAGTAAACTGGCTATACCACTAGTGAGCATCATGATGCCGGCTGGCAACATTTGACGATCTTCAGGATTTTCTTAAACACATAAAAGCACGATGTGGATGCATCTAGTAACTTCATTCCTCTTGTAAGTCTCTCCTATGGTAGGATCCACGATTCTAACGGTGACCCATTTCTCCAAAGCCTCCAAGCCTAACACAAGTGACTAATTAAATCAATATACATTGGCTTAATCATACACACATGTGACTTGAAAGATCATATACTCACATGTGTGACCAAATTGCCACCAGAATCATCCATGTGGTAGAAACTACTATTCTTTTTGCCACTTATAATTTCCAGAATCAATTCCAAAGCTATAGACATCACATTTCATGGAGAAATGGTCGTGCATTGCATATTCTCGAGACATGTAACCACTATGAAATAAAGAAAACATTTTAGCCTACAAGCAACCACCACACAAAGCTTTTAGTCAACTAAGGAAATAAAGTTTACTTGTTCCGACGATTCTTCTTGTGTTGACTTGACTTTGATCAACTCCGAAAATCCTCGCCATGCCAAAAATCTTCGAATTTGGGGTTCATATGGGCATCTAAGAGAATGTTACTTGCTTTGAGATCACGGAGTATGATTGTAAGTGTTAAAATATAAATTTAGGAAGCAGTTTTGGAATGCGTTTCAGACGTCTGTGGTCCAATATGGCATACTGGCTTTCTGAGTGAAAAACAGGAAACTGTTTTGGAACGCATTTCGGACCAGTTTGGTCCGAAATGACTAACCGTTTGATCATTTAATGTTCTATCCGTTAGACTGTGTTTTCTCTCTCATTCATGCAGCTCCTTCTCTCTCCTTCATGCAGATCATTGTATTCTCTTTATATATGTCTTTGTAAGTGATGAACAAAATAATAAGAACTCTTATTCTTCTCAATCTATAATTCTCTCTATTCTCTATTCTCCCTATTTCTATTCTCCATTTTCTACATGGTAGCAGAGCATTGATCCTCATTCTCTAATTCTTCTATTTTTCTCAAATCTCTTCCGCTTCTATTCTCTGTTCTAATGGAAAACAAATCATCCTCTGTTCAAATCTCACTTCCAGTTACTCTCAAAGGAGAGAACTATCTATTATGGTCTAGGACCACAAAAACCGCCCTGTGTAGCAGAGGCTTATGGAGTCATATTGAAAAAGGTCAAGCCCCATCTGTTCAAGGAACTGAAGAATCAAATTCCAAAGAGGACAAGTGGCTCCAAAAGGATCAGATGGTCCTTGCTATTCTTCAAACATCTCTTGAGGGGTCTATCCTTGCAGCTTATTCCTTTTGTGAGACTGCTAAGGATCTATGGGACACTCTTAAAAACGTGTATGGAAATATCACCAACCTGAGCCGTATTTTCGAAGTAAAAAAGGCTCTCAATTCGCTCCAGCAAGATGAGAAGACTTTTACCAAACATTTCGGAGAATACAGGGCCTTGTGGGCGGAACTTGAAGCCTTGAGACCCTCTACTGTTGATCCATCCATCCTGAATGAGAGAAAGGAGTAAGACCAAGTCTTTGGACTTTTGCTCACCCTTCACCCTTCATTCAATGGTCTCATAAGACACATTCTAAGATTAGATAAGCTTCCATCCTTGAATGATGTGTGTATGCAGATTCAAAAGGAGGAAGGTGATCTGGTTGTGGCAAACAAAGGAGTCTACAAAAGGGAGGAAAATAAGAGTGTTTCGTGTGAACACTGTAAGAGAAAGGCACATATCAAAGATAAGTGCTGGGTGCTTCATCCTCATCTGAGACCATCATCAAATGGGCGTGATGGAAAAAGAGTCATGTTTGCATCACAAGAAGAGGAAATGAAGAAAGCCATGTCATCAACTACCTCCATGGATGATATGGTAAGGAAATCTGATCTGGAGTCCCTCATCAAATCCATTGCTGCCTTGAAAGATTCAGGTAAAGCCCTTAAATCCCAAGACTGTTCAAAACCTCTAATCATTGATTCGGGTGCTTCTCATCATATGATTAGTGACTTGAATTTAATTTAGTGATTCAAAGGAATAAACTTGAACCCAAGAGTGTGAAATGCATGTTTATTGGATATTCATCTACACAAAAAGTGTTATAATCCAGAATCCAGGAGAACCTATGTATCTAGAGATGTCAAATTTATTGAAGATAAGGGGTTCTATGGAGAAAAAGATTGGGAAAAGCTAAAGGATCTGTCAAGCTCTCAAACGGACAAAGCTTATACTTTACGATTTCTTCTTGATAGTCTGAATTCGAAGCAAGATCAAGTGGAAGAGCTTGTATCTGATTCTAATACAGATGTTGGTGTGGAGAACAATCTAGAGTCCATGAGTAGTCAAAGCTTAAACTCTCATGAGGAATCTGAAGACGAGCATGGAAGTGAACAAATCAATGAAACAGATGAAATCGATGAATCTGTTGACAGTGAAGAAGACGTTTCATTGAACACTAGTGAAGCCATCCATGAGGAAGACTCTCCTCTACCTCTCAGGAAAAGTACAAGGAGTAAAAAAGATCCGACTAATTAGAGAATGTGTTACAACAATAAAGCTGTTGCTCACCCAATTCAAGAGGTTTGTTCTCTCGCATATCTTCCTGCTAACCACCAAGCTTTTCTTAGCAAAATTGATCAGGAACCTATTCCACAAACATATGATGAGGCCAAAGATAAAAAGGTGTGGATAGATGCCATCAATGATGAGATTGGAGCAATGAATAAAAATCACACATGGGATGTCACTGATCTTCCAAAAGGCAAGAAAACTGTGGGCTCAAGATGGGTGTTCACCATAAAATATCTTAGCAGTGGCGAAGTTGAGAGATACAAGGCAAGACTGGTGGCAAAAAGCTTCACTCAAACCTATGGGGAGGATAAATCTAGAGGTATTGGATTCATGATTTTATAAAGTCAATAAAAGTCTTGTGTTATTCAAATAACATGAAAGTAGTTCATTTTGTCATTGAATTAAAATATTGTGTTATTGGTTTATTGATTCTACACATTTTGCTTCACAAAATCAAATCATCAAAAGTATTGTACCTAGTAAGAGATTCTCAAAGTATTCTCCTAGGATTATTTTTTTTTGTGGAAGCATTTTACTGCTCTTGTCATTGTCACCAAATCCGAGCCTTTCATGTTCTTCTCTTCTCCAATATGAAGCCATCGTTTAAATGATAATCCTAAGAAGCCGTCACTTAAACATAAGAAGCCATCGTTTACAATATGAATGCTTAAACCATCGTTTCATTATTCTCTCTCTCACACTCATCAAAGACAGCAAATCAATTAATAAAAAGTTATTTTGGGACAATAATGAAAGAAACATCATACGAGAACTATTTCCCTAAGCAAAAGATGATTAAAAAAAGCACTAATGGAAATTTTTTGCTAAAAAGCTTGTGATCTTCAGAATTGACGTAGTAATTGAACAATTTTATAGAAAACTAAAAAAATAACTTTAGAGTATTTCCATAAAAGTTTGAGATACTTTGGAGATACTTTAGAAAAAGATGTCTTGATAACTCTATACTTTGGGAAATAATCTATAAAAGTTTGAGATACTTTGAGATACTCTTTTGTAATCTTTGAAAATATTATGCAGTATTTTAGAGATATTTTTTTGTAATCTTTTAAAAATTTTTAAAGTAGTTACTTTTCATAATTTTTAAAGTTATCAAAACTCCATTTAAATACACAAACCAATAACACCCCCTAAATTTCTGATGTACTGAGCAGCTGACCAGGCGACCGTTGATAAAGCAATCATAGAATTCGTGAGCCTTTGGCTTCATATTCAAAATTAGTTCCAACTTCATATTTTTTTATTGTTATATACGTTTCATTGGTTGAAAAAAAAATGGTATAAGTTAGATCCATAATCAGATATATTTCCTGATAAATAGTTAATAGTGACTAGTTCAGGCTGCCTTGATATATTAGGTTACCTAAAAAAGCTTTTTTTTTTGTCAACATAAAAAAACTAATATTCATGTTATTTGATATCTTCTATATATTATTTGGGAAATACATTTAAAAAACTAATCCTACAAATTGTTAATAATTACATCACATTGCTCTTCTTCTTCGTCGGTTAATTTTAGCATGTTCTGCTTGGTGATTCATCTGGGTTGAATCTAGTTTTCCGTTTCGGATTAACTTAAAGGGTAGTTTTGTTTGGAATTGAGGTTTAACTGGCTTCAAGCAGAGTCCATAAGTTTTAGTTTAAAAGAGTAAGATACAAAATTCCAAAGAGGAAAAGAGTTAAGATACAAAATTCCAAAGAGGATTAAGAAAGTATTAGACCATTATCAATTTCTGATATGTGACTTCCATTTCTATATATTAACTATAATTGGATGGTCTAAAGATAAGCCTTTCTTTGCCTTTTAGAAAGGTTCGGCCCTGAACATCATAGTGGATTGTGAAGGAAAGGCTTCGTAAAGACGAAAATTGTAAAGACGAAAGCACAACACAATGGTGAATTGGTGATTCCGAAAATTATCCACGGCTCGATTAGAACTGAGGACAAATTTAGCAATTACGCTTTTGAGGACGTGTCAAGTGAAGTTCATACTCTTTTTGGTAACAAATAATGTTGGTACTACTCGTAGTAGTCATTTTTAATCATCATAGATTCATAACCTTATACACACACATGATTGATACATTACTTGTTGGATAACTACCAAGATTGACTTGTAGCCCAAGATATATCTAACAAAGATGTGTTAGGATAATATAGGCTTATTAATTCCTATTAGGATTTGGAGATATCAAACTCTATTAGGACTAGGATTAGCAAGTTGTGGTATCCCTATAAATATCAGTTGTGACATTGATTAATAGAGAACCATTATTGAGTTATAACAATTGGTTAAGAGAGGAGTGATTAAAATTGTGTTTAGTTTTTAAGTGGGTTTTCTAACCATAAATAAAGTGAAATTTTTCTAAAAGTTTGTGTGTGATTAAATCGATTATGGACTTAAATTGGTACACATACATGATCGATACATTACTTATGATTATATCTATAGTCATTTTGTATTTTATTCTTCTCTATGAAATGTTTAAATTCCTTCTTCTTTAAAAGACCCTTTTTATTTAAAAAAAATATGGTGCGCAAAGATATTGCGTAAGCACACTAATGTGATGAAAGATATTGCGAAAGCACACTGTTTTACAACTGTATTCTCTTATAACTGTATTAATTCATAAAAGTTTTATGAATTTAATTTATAAGAGCGAACTTAAAATACATCAGTCGACAAATGGAGAATTGTTATTTAAATAATCTGTTTGACAACCAGAATTGGAGAATCTTATAATAAATGTTGTTTTCTTTCCAGTTTCCACACAGTTTTGATCATGTAATTCATATATTGGGTACATTCTAGTTTTAGAGTATTATAAAGAAGTTGATTTATGAACATACTTCTTCTTAATGAAACCCCATTTTAGCCTAGATAAATGATATATATATTATCTTAAGATAAAAATTGGTTTCTATATTTTAGGTTTTCTCCTGTTAAAAGGAGAAATATTCTTCGTCTCCGAGAAATTAAATTATTTAGTAGCATCATCTATGAACTAGAAACTAGATGACATGTGTAAGAAAATTTAAAAAACAAATGATTTTTAAGAGACGGCAAAATACAAAAATTAAGATTTTGAGAGAGTACTTGGTTCTTACTTCTTGAAATAAATAAATTTGGTCAATGATCAAGACATGTAATTCGTGGGGAAGTGGTAATAAAGATTCAACGAGAATGTGGATTATAACAACAGAACATAAGCCTATACGAATCACTAAACACACAACAGAACATAATCATTCTCTCAATCAATCAGAACCATTCTCACGTTATTCCAAATCAAAATTCCAAATCAGAACCATTCTCACGATATTCCAAATCAAAAAAAAAAACGGAGATTTTAAGCTCACGTTATTTTTTATTTTTATAGAATAATTTTATTATTTTTTAATATAAACGGAGATTCAAAAGCAACACTCCTTTTATATAAATAAAATCTAAGTTTTTACAAATTTACACCCTAAAACCTAGATAATTATTCTACCATCCGGCCACAACCATTAGAAATATAATTTTTAGTACTTTTCTACCGAAATAACTCAAATCTAAAGTCACTCAAGTACAAAAGTGAAGGTACCACTAGATGAGAAGAGACAACTATATATATTACTGCGAGAAGAGAACGCCACAAACTTCTAGTTGCATAAGAAACCAATTCGTTGAAAAAATGATATACATCAAACAAAGTTAATTAAAGCCAATATATGTAACAATCTTTCCATTTTATATTTTCAAATACTAAGCAAGGTAGTTTTACCAACATAATCGAGTCCTAGAATCAAGATCTTAGTCTCTTTCTTCTGCCGTAACCATAACCATAACCATAACAAAGCGAGTAGTACATTACTCAAACAAAAAAGAAAAACAGAAATAAAAAACCAAGATATTCCCATAATCCACATATATGGATCCCCAAAAGAAAATTTTATTTCTTGAACTAAGAAGGCCATCTGACTGGGCTTATTGGATCCTCTCTAATTGGGCTTGTTTTTCTACGTATAAGATACAGACGACATCGTTGTAGATCCGTTTGTGATTTCGGAATCCGCACTGCTTGCCGTTTTCCTGTTTTACTTTACCTTTTAATCCACACTATGGCAGGGAAACGCCTCTTCTCGTCTTTACTCGTCTTCCAACTCTAAAAAAAAAAACCTAAAGCCTAATACTCGGATCAAAGGCTATTTTGCCCTCATTGGTGGAATCAAAACCTGCCTTACCCCATTTTAATCTCTACACCCCCTTTCTTTATGACTTTACAAAAATCCTCCCTTTACCCTTTAATATTATATTATTATTCTAATTTAGCATTAAAATAATTATTTTAAACAAAACATACTACCTGCGACCAAAAATAATAATAATAATAATATCAAACAAAAAAAACAAAACACATTCGCTTGTTCTTGATTCTTCTTTACTTTTCTTCTTGCAAATCACCATTAGCCATATTTAAATCGAGGTAATTTCTTGTTCTGTTACTCTTATAAATTAGGTTAAATTTGACAACATTATCAATAGATTATGATGTACAGGACGTATTTGTTGTTGTGGTTCTCAATTTGTAGCATTTTGATTTGGAGACATTAAAGATTTAAAATTTTGTTCGATTTGTATGCGCGTTGGTTATTAAACATGTTTTTTAGTCGATTATTGTCTTGCATTAGTAATTTATATACGATAAACGTTGAATCATGAATGGAATAGATTTTTAAAAATTGAAAAAAGTTGCAGATCTAGTACAACTAGGTACAACTATGTTTATGGAAAAATGATTAAACTCCGAAAATTGAACAACTGGTACAACTATGTTTCTGGAAAATGATTAGAACTGAAAATGGTACAACTGGTACAACTATTTTTCTGGAAAGATGATTAAACTGAAACTGGTACAACTTTTATGAGAAAACTGAGATTTGAGTTTTTTTTTCCAGGGGACAATGAATAATAGTAGTATGATAATCATACGCTTTGAATACGAAGGAAAATATTCAAAGAAAGGAGGAGAATTAAAATGGATTCCAAGAGTACGTAAAATGTATATTCTTCTTATGAATATGTCGGTTGAAGATGTTACATATTCTGGGTTAGCTGATAATATATGCAGAAAGATGAAAGTAGATGAAGCTACGACAAGGTTGACAATTAGTTACATGTTACCGTTATGTAAGAATCCAACATACATCATGGATGATGAAGATGTGTTGTGTTATTTGATGGAGGCGAATAAAGATCAATCTAGAAATTTTTTGAATGTGCAGCCTATAAACGTTGTAGATCAACTATGTATAAACTGTTCTGTTCAATTTAGGTACAACCAAGGACTACTGGTACAACTACTTATAAACTGTTATGTTCTTTTTAGGGACAACCAAGGACAACTGGTACAACTATGCATAAACCGATCTATTCAATTTAGGTACAACCAAGGACTATTGGTACAACTATTTATAAACTGATATGTTCTTTTTAGGGACAACCAAGGACAACTGGTACAACTATGTATAAATTGATCTGTTCAATTTAGGTACAACCAAGGACTACTGGTACAACTATGTATATGAACCACCCTTAAAATAAAGAAAACGATAAAAGATGATTAAGCGAATACAAATAAATATATATATATATATATATATATATATGTGCATATCATAGTAATAATCGAAAATGTTACATACAAATACATGATATTTAACTAAACCAAATACAAATCATAGAAATCCAAATTATTACATCAACAACCTTATGTTTCTATGGTTACTTTGTTTATCCTTTATGAGGTTTATTCTATAAAAGTACTTCTCAAATAATATATAGGGGATGTACCCAGTATATGAATTACATGATCAAAACTGTGTGGAAACTGGAAAGAAAACAACATTTATTATATAAGATTCTCCAGTTCTGGTTGTCAAACAGATTATTTAAATAACAATTCTCCATTTGTCGACTGATGTATTTTAAATTCGCTCTTGTAAATTCAAGTTCAATTGGGATGTTTTAAGGTAAACGAATTCAAAATATGGAATCGCAAAGCTCAATGCTTAACCTCTCTCAAATTTGTCTCAGAAAAATTCAAATCAAAATGTATAATCGTAAGCCAATGGAGGAGAAAAAGAAAGGCGTGACTTCTATTAATCAAGACCTGAGCTTTAGGAAGATTATGAAAGAAGTTGAACTCTTTGGTAACCACTCTGTTCTCTTTCAATTTGATCGCTATGTATTGTGATTATGCAAGTTTATGTACACTTCAGCTGAGCTTGTTGGTGTATTAAGGTTCTTCGAATAAGACATGGAATGATAAGAAAGCATTGGAGAACAAGAAAATGACTGCACTTGGTGGAAAGGTAAGATTTTTACATAATATGAAACTATTGCAGTAATCGATTTGTTGTTTTGAGGTTACAATTTTATGCGGGTTAGTCCTTGAGATTTTCTTTGATGTTATTGCAGCCTCAAAAGAATCACAGGTTACCTTTGAGTGTAGCACGAGTACAGATGAAGAAACAAAAAGAAAGAGAAGAGAAGATGGTTGAACAAGTGATTTTTACATCATGAACTGCTCTGTTCCTTTGATCCATTACTACATCTAGTTTCTCACCTGTTATTGGGTGTTTTGCAGAAAATGATTCTCGGGAGATTTGAAGGACAATTTGGTGGTGGAAGTACTAGGAAACCCGCCAAAAGAGGAAGCGTACGCCAGAAGAGAGTCTTGCAATCAACAGTAGGGAATTTCAGGGGCGGTGTTCTTTATGTTAGGCATTTGCTACATTCTGGTTAGGCATGGGCATTCGGGTTCGGATCAGGTTTTTCGGGTTTCGGGTTTTTCGGTTCTTGAGTTAAAGTCCCATTCGGGTATTTTTCAAACTTCGGTTCGGGTTCGGGTTAATATTTTTGGGTTCGGGTATTTAAATGAAGAACCGATAAATACCCGAATTTTTTCGGTTCCATTTCGATTCTAGTACTTTATATCCAAAAAGTACTAAAAATACTAAAAACCCAAATCATCCACACACACAAAATCTGAAACTCTAATTCTCAAAATACTAAAAATACTGAAAACCAAAACAAAGAAACTACACTTGTTCACGGCCCTTCTCCATTCTTCCTTCCTTGATCTCATCAACAAAATCTCTAACGTGTCTGATCATGCAAAGACATATCAATTTTAAAAAAATCCTAAATTCTTGAAAACTAGAACACATATCTTCTTTGTTGAACAATCACGCTAAGAAGATGTTACAATCAATTACAATAAAAAGAAGATAAAAGACTTAGACATACCTGGGATCGAGTTCTTGATGCTTCTGAAGCCAGATTGAAAGAAAAAAGAACAATATAATCGAAGAAATATAAGTAAGAGATAAACTGGGAAAGAGAAGCTGAACTGGTATATTTAGAGTAGTAAAGGTAGTTCGGGTATAATTAGTACTAGTTCGGGTATCGGGTATACCCGAACCCGAACCCAAAGTATTTTATGACAAGATCCGTTCGGATATTTTTCAATAATGAGTTCGGGTTCGGTTCGGGAGTTTCAGATCGGGTTCGGTTCGGCTTTTCGGATTCGGATATTTTGTCCAGACCTAATTCTGGTACATCAAGTACTAATGACAGAGATTTCAAGATAAAGAAACACGGTAAGAGCGAGAACATGGGAGGAGGTGAAGGAGGCGGCATAAAGTCTAAGGGAGAGAATAAAAGAGGCAAAAAGAAGAATAAAGGAAAGAAGAAAGGAGGCGGCAAGAAGAAAGGAGGCGGTAAGAAGAAAGGCAAGCCATCGAGGTAGTTTTGCAACAAGTTTTATAGCAAAGGTTTAGCAGCATTTCAAGCATGTGTTTTTTTTAGTACAGAATTACAATGTCCATATATGAATTTATAACCCGCAGATAATGGGAATTGGTCCGTTTTCTGAAAACACATGATAGTTTTGTAGTCTGGATCGGACCAATGTCTACCTTAGTATCACAACTCATAACTAAAACTTGCGTGCAAAATAATTATAACAATCTAAGAATCGTTCTTCTACAAAATTCGAAGATGGAACACAATCAAAACCAAGTTCAATAGCTGTAACTGCACTCATTCTAAGAGATTATACTGTTGGAAAGATCATTTCATGTTTGTGACAAGATTCATAGATCTTTCAGTGTAATGCCATTATCAAGATTAATCCTTGTGAGTATGTGGCCATGCTGCTTGAAACGCTGCTAAACCTTTGCTATAAAACTTGTTACAAAACTACCTCGATGGCTTGCCTTTCTTCTTACCGCCTCCTCTCTTCTTTCCCTTAGACTTTATGCCGCCTCCTTCACCTCCTCCTCCCATGTTCTCGCGCTTACCGTGCCTCTTTATCTTGAAATCTCTGTCATTAGTACTTGATGAACCAGAATGTAGCAAATGCCTAACATAAAGAACACCGCCCCTGAAATTCCCTACTGTTGATTTCAAGACTCTCTTTTGGCATACGCTTCCTCTCTGCGGGTTTCCTAGTACTTCCACTACCAAATTGTCCTTCAAATCTCCCGAGAATCATTTTGTGCAAAACACCCAATAACAGGTGAGAAACTAGATGTCGTAATGGATAAAAGGAACAGAGCAGTTCATGATGTAAAAATCACCTGTTCCAACAACTTCTCCTCTTTCTTTTTGTTTCTTCATCTGTACACGTGCTACACTCAAAGGTAACCTGTGATTCTTTTGAGGCTGCAATAACATCAACGAAAATCTCAAGCACCAACCCGCATAAATTTGTAACCTCAAAACAACAAATCGATTACTGCAATAGCGTCATTTTATGTAAAAATCTTACCTTTCCACCAAGTGCAGTCACTTTCTTGTTCTCCAATGCTTTCTTATCATTCCATGTCATATTCGAAGAACCTTAATACAGCAACAAGCTCAGCTAAAGTGTACAGAAAACTTGCATAATCACAATACATAGCGATCAAATTGAGAGAGAAGAGAGTGGTTACCAAAGAATTCAACATCTTTCATAATCTTCCTAAAGCTCAGGTCTTGATTAATAGAAGTCACGCCTTTCTTTTTCTCCTCCATTGGCTTACGATTATACATTTTGATTTGAATTTTTCTAAGACAAATTTGAGAGAGGTTAAGCATTGAGCTTTGCGATTCCATATTTTGAATTCGTTTACCTTAAAACATCCCAATTGAACTTGAATTTACAAGAGCGAATTTAAAATACATCAGTCGACAAATGGAGAATTGTTATTTAAATAATCTGTTTGACAACCAGAATTGGAGAATCTTATAATAAATGTTGTTTTCTTTCCAGTTTCCACACAGTTTTGATCATGTAATTCATATATTGGGTACATTCTAGTTTTAGAGTATTATAAAGAAGTTGATTTATGAACATACTTCTTCTTAATGAAACCCCATTTTAGCCTAGATAAATGATATATATATTATCTTAAGATAAAAATTGGTTTCTATATTTTAGGTTTTCTCCTGTTAAAAGGAGAAGTATTCTTCGTCTCCGAGAGAAATTAAATTACTTAGTAGCATCATCTATGAACTAGAAACTAGATGACATGTGTGTAAAGAAATTAAAAAAAAAAAATGATTTTTAAGAGACGGCAAAATACAAAAATTAAGATGTTGAGAGAGTACTTGGTTCTTACTTCTTGAAATAAATAAATTTGGTCAATGATCAAGACATGTAATTCGTGGGGAAGTGGAAATAAAGATTCAACGAGAATGTGGATTATAACAACAGAACATAAGCCTATACGAATCACTAAACACACAACATAACATAATCATTCTCTCAATCAATCAGAACCACTACTGTGAGTTTAAGTTGCTGGTAAGACAACCCCATGAAACTGCAAGCTTTAAAGAAAATTTGTACCTTGTTATTATAAGATAGCACCCTAATAAGGTTGGTAGAAACCTTTACAATTGCAGGCTGCCCCAGCTGAATTCTGCAAACCATAAGCAAACGCATTAATGAATCTTCAGATGTATAAGATAACATAAGTATCAAGTTATGTAGTTTCGTCAAATCAAGGCAAGAATGAAATACTCACGATGCTGTTGAAAGAAATAGCGAGCATAGGCAGAGACAACTTGAGAATCAGTAGCCTGCAAAAGGAACAAGAAGAGAGTTATTGTAATCGGTAAAATACATCTATAATAACCCATTTTAACCCATTTGCAAGTTAATCATGAACAACAAACATCCAAGTAAGAAACCCAGCAAGTAAAAGAGTTCCAACAAGAAGTCTAGCGAGCAAAATAGTCACCACAGAATTGGTCAAACAAAAACAAAAACGAAATCCCTAAGATAGATCCAACAAGCGAGAGATTATTACCAATCCAGAGTGGCAGACGTAATCAGATAGACAATTAAATGAGCCATCAACTAAAAGCCTAAACAAAGCATAATCGAATTAAGCAATGAACGCATTAGCAAATGAATCATATAAACAACCGTAAAATAAAAACCCCTAAATTTTCTACTCAAAAAAACCCTAACCCTAACACACAATCAATCGGTTACTGAGTTACACAATCCTACAAATTAAAAAAATGACTTTAAAGTGAAAGATATCGAAGTGAGTTACACAGACGAGAGGGGAGGCGTCACAGAGTAGAGGCGAAGCAGAACCAGTGATGAAGATGCGATGAGTCGAAGAAGAAGACGCATACGAAGAAAAACAAGAGAATGAGATATCGAAGAAGAAGAACAAGAAAATGAAGAGATCGAAGAAGCAGGAAGAAGGTGAGAGGCGATGAAGTTTATAGATCTAGGGCTTGCGCGAGAGATGCAAGATTGTGAGAGACAGAGAGAGTGTTACGGTTTTAGGTGTCTTAGGCTTAGGGTTTTTTCGAGTAACTGGGCCTTTTGCCGATTGGCCTTAATGTTAAAGGCACTCTGTAGCAGTACCATCACCGTTTTTGTTTGCTCCAATCAGAGGAGAAGGAGGGATATCTTATGCGATTGGACAATCAAGTCAAAAGAAAAAATCTTTTAGTGAAGTACAATCTGATCACTACGGCCTTCACAATAAAACTCATCTAAAACCAAAACTCTCTAACCTTTAAGCCCTTGAAACACTAAGACATAAAGTTCAAAACAAGTATAAGCCTACTTAGTGGAACGGTGCTACGCATACAACCAGCATACGTCTTGGGAAAACGAAAATAAACAACTAAACAATAATTCTTTAAAGATTCTTACCTCTGAGAGGAGAAACAAACATATGATACTGAACTGCACACTCCTAAGTTGTAGCATCTTCTGGATTTTCTGAATCTTCTGGCTGCATCGTTGTTGTTCTTATTTATGTTGATGATATTATTATTTCGGGAAATGATACGGAAGGTATTCAACATACTAAATCTATTCTCAAACATACTTTTGATATCAAAGACTTAGGAGAGCTCAAGTATTTTCTTGGAATTGAAGTTTGTCGTACTAACGAAGGTTTTTTCTTATCTCAAAGGAAATATACTCTTGATATTTTAAGAGAAACAGGAAAGTTAGGATCCAAATCAGCTAGAACTCCTATTGAAGAAAACTATAAGAATACAAGAAAGGGGGAACCTGAAGAAGAAGCCTATGACAACATTAGACAATATCAACGAATGGTTGGTAAGCTCATCTATTTAACTATCACTAGACCTGATATTAGTTTTGCTGTGAATCAGGTTAGTCAACATATGCAAGCTCCCACCTTGCACAACTAGCACATGGTGGAAAGGATTCTAAAGTACTTAAAGGGAACACTAGGCAAAGGCATTTGGATGGGCAAGAACAACCATACTGAGATCATTGGCTACTGTGATGTTGATTGGGCTGGAGACAAAATTGATAGGAAGTCAACAACTAGTTATTGCACATTTGTGGGAGGAAACTTGGTTACTTGGAAAAGTAAGAAGCAAAAGGTAGTATCAAGATCAAGTTGTGAAGCTGAATATCGATCCATGACTAACACCACTGATGAGCTCATATGGCTAAAAGCACTTCTAAAGGATCTGGGTATTGAGTCATCTCAACCGATTACGTTGCATTGTGACATCCAAGCTCCTATTCACATTGCCTCTAACTCCGTTTTTCACGACAGAACCAAACATATTGAAGTGGATTGTCATCATATAAGAGAAAAAGTAGAGCTTGGGATAATCCTTCCTACCTATACAAAGAGCTCGGATCAACTTGCAGACATCTTCACCAAAGCTACAAACTCGAGAATTTGCAATTTCATTCATGGCAAGCTTATTATGGATCATCACTAGGGGGAATGATCTCATATTGCCATGGGTAATGTTATACTCTTTTCCTTCACCATGGTTTTGTCTCAATGGGTTTTACTTGGTAAGATTTTTAATGAGGTAACATTACTCATGATACATTCTCCATCGACCAAGCTTGAGGGGGAATGTTAAAATATAAATTTAGGAAGTAGTTTTGGAATGCGTTTCAGATGTCTGTGGTCCAATATGGCATACTGACTTTCTGGGTGAAAAACAGGAAACTGTTTTGGAACGCATTTCGGACCAGTTTGGTCCGAAATGACTATCCGTTTGATCATTTAATGTTCTATCCGTTGGACTGTGTTTTCTCTCTCATTCATGCAGTTCTTTCTCTCTCCTTCATGCAGATCATTGTATTCTCTTTATATATGTCTTTGTAAGTGATGAACAAAATAATAGGAACTCTTATTCTTCTCAATCTATAATTCTCTCTATTCTCTATTCTCCCTATTTCTATTCTCCATTTTCTACAGTAAGCCGTGAATCTTGATGAAGATATTGAATTCCTCAAGCAATCCCAATGATGATATTGCACCGTTGTGTCCAGTCTAGTTCACCTTGCTTTACAGGGTCTATACATTGCATAAATATAAATCATTAGCTAAAATTAGGACTCCTCGAGACTTATAAGTATTAATTAAGCTCATATCATACCGAACAAGAAATAGTCGAGGCTTTTGTTGGGTACAAAGTCATAGACTACTATTTTTTCTTCTCCTTCCAAACAAAATCCAAGAAGTCTTAATTATATTTGTATGCTGAAGCTTTGTCACAAGAACAACCTCGTTCTTGCACTCTTGCGAGCCTTGTCCTGATGTTTTCGACAATCTCTTCACCGCTACCTCATTTCCAGTCGAAAGAGTTCCCTACAAAAAAAATACCATCAATCAAACACCATATCCGCTTACTAAAACATTCATATAAGTAGCCAACCAAACTGATAAAAGAAGGGCTTGTACTCTGTAAACTTCACCAAATCCACCTCGCCCAATCATGTTATTGTCCGAAAACTTATCAGTTGCAGCTTTGATCGTCTTAAAATCGAATTGCACCAAGTGTATCGTTTTGATCTCATCACCAACTGTGCAAAGAAAGTGAAAATCATCTTCCTCAACATCCAAATTTTTTCCAGCATTTGTATATGATTTACTTCTGGTAGAAACAACCGACCTTGAACTTCAACTGTTTGGTATAATTTCCTTCTCCTGCTTGTTAGAATATAATTGAGTTTCATATGTTATATTATAATAGTTATGTATAAGTTATATCAATAGGCATGTGTATAAGCGTATAGGCATAAAGTTGTCAATGAATAGATGTGAAGGAGCATTTATGTCTCATGTCGAAAACGTGTAACCGTTTAATGTGCCTATTTGTAATTATATATACTATGTCGTGCTTTGTTGTTAAAATTAAATGTTAACTTATCATATTATATATGAAAATAATGTATCTATGAAAACTTTTTTGAAGGGACAAAGATTTTAATAGGAAATTCAGGAATGAATAATTCTTAATAATTGAAGTATGAATAATTTTTTTTTTTTAACTCTTCATTCAATATGGCATTAACTATATAATATAGTGTAAACTTTTAGTTAAAAGTTTATGTCAAGTAACGCTTTTACTGATATAGTTATCATTTTATCAATTTAATTACTGAAAAAGATTAAGATATTGTTTCAAAATAAGAGAAGGATTGTTTTAAAATATCATTGTATAAGATATTCACTTTTTCAAATCTACAAACAAACAATCTATACTAATAAAAAGAAGGTGACTCAAGAGAGCATCCACATCAGCAAAAATGAGGGCTTCTAAGAATGACACATCAGCAACTAATTAAAATAAATAAATTAAATAATCATAAATCAAAATAATAAAATTTATCATAAATCAAATAAATAAAATAATTAATCATATATATATATAAATATATATATACACATATCTCATTATTAGGCTTTACTTATAATCAAGGCTCTCTTCACCTTCTTACGGAAGAAATAAAACAATGTTTGCCAAAAAAATAATGTATGCTTCAATAATTATATGTTCAAATAAATTATCTTTGAAAACATATCAGAAAAAAATCCCAATAATCTTTTTTTTGGTCTAATACAGAATCTCAATAATTAATACTATTTAATTATGTAATACAGAAAAATATGGTCGAAATAATTTTATTTGTCATTCTTTATGAAACAAACTTCTACCGATGGAGAAAAAATGAAACTAAAATTTTACGAAGACATATATGTAGGAATTTTTAGATGTTTTACTATATTGAAATTGTAAAATTAAATATAAAGTTTTGCATATCAAAAAATGACTTATTTAAGTTTTGGTGAAACTATATATAAATATATATGTGAACTCTAAATATGTATATCTAGCTTAACTAAATATAAGTTATTTTAGTCAAAACAGTTACAGACTTACATTTTCTGAGAACGTTGACCATCTTCTCCTCCATTGTCAGCTTTTTTAAAATAAATCATTATTTAAACATTCCAAAATAAAAACGTAACAACAACAAATTCCTATGATTCATTCAAATAAATTAAAAAACGTACCAAAAGGAAACTCCTCCATAGGCCATTTACTCATCATCGTTACCATAAACCATTAGTTGTTGGACTTAAATACAAACCTTCATCAATACAAATATTTCATTTGTAATCTCCACAAAAAGATCTAATATGAAAGCAAAAAATAAAAATAAAAATAAATAATAGACAATAATTACACCAATAATTGACCTTCTATATTGCCATATATATATATATATAATAAGCATTCTCATATTCCTACAAAACAAACATCACTCTATCTCAAACCAATACTTCACATAAACATGACAATGCATGTTACAAAGACATCTTCTCAATCAAACGTTTGCCAAATTTTTGACAGTTTTGAAGGAAATTTCTACAATGATGAAGTCCTGGTAAGACTAATTCATTTCTGGAAAGCTCGGAACTTTTAAAATGGTCATATACTCATGGGAATGGAGCTGATTTTCATGGACACCAAGGTATGCATTGAGTTTACTAAATAAAAATATGCATATTATGATCTATAATTGATATCTAAACAATTCTTTGTAGTCAACAACGATGCATGAATTTATATCGGCCAACCGATTATTCCGATATAAAGATATTCTGAAACCAAACTCGATATACAAGTTAAAAAAGTTTATGCTCAACCCTGCCAAAACAATGTTCAAAGTCGCAGCTCACAAATTGGACATTTTATTCACTGACTAGACATTTTTGATAGAGACAAATGAAAGCTTCCACAAAATAGACACCCAACAATTTAGGCTACGCACCGTGCAAGATTTGGCACCAATAGTTGACCGGAATTTCGAGTGTTTTGGTAAACATCTCTTAAAATCGAATAAAACACATACACAAAACTTATATATATATATATTGTATTGTAGATATCATCGGTCACATATACCTCATAAAAATAGACAACCTACAAGATTCCACACCAAACGCTACACCTCCAATGACCACTCTTAGTAGATTAAAGGACATGGTGTTTTTACATGTGAAGATGGAAGAGTAATATTTATTTATTTTTTATATACCTCACTAATATCTACAATTAAAAAAAACTTAACAAACTCTTACCAAACAGCGGCGAAAAAGTTCGTGTGTATTTGTGGGACAAAATTGCTGCAAATTTCAGAATTAGGTGGAATGAAATTTCACAGAAACCGAATGTCATGCTGCTTACTACGATAAATCTTAAAACAGTTGGAGGTATGCATTCTCAACCGCTTCTTTATATTTTTTTGATTTCAGTTTTTATTATCAACTATTTATTTAACTAATATCTATTTAAAATATTTTAAAGTAATAATCTAAATGTTGAAGTGTATATATTTAGATACCTATAACGCTAATTTAAAATATGCAAATAACCCACATGTAGTGCAGGCCAGCACCTAGTAAAAGAGAAGAGAAGGATTAGAAGATTGACATGATTTCATCAGAAAGGATTAGAATTTGTATAGCACCGGTTTAGTAAATAACCGGTTTGGTTAAACGCAATCAGTATTGTAGGAAGTTGAACTTCCATCTTCTATTTCTATATTAATCAAAAAGCCAAAAAGAAAAGGCAGAGAAATTTGCCTGAAAAAGTATTGTGTTCTTGTTTAAGTTTGATCAACATTGATAAACCATAATCTGGGACTTATCATCGCCAAGCTGAAAGATTTCTCTTACTGCGTCTCAATTCCAAAAGAGAAACATTTGTTCAGGTTGACAGAAAACGGATGTCTTTGTTCATGGACCTTAATTACATGACGAGTGGCGTAGTGTCGGAGAAAACGGATGTCTTTGCCTTTGGAATTTTTTTTGCAAACTCTTCTAATGGGACAAGATAGAATTTTATTGCAAACGCTTCTAATTGACTCTGCAACCATCCCGGAGTTGAATTTTCAACTTAGGCTGTTCAAATTCATGGAAGAGCGAAGAATAGATGAGATTGCAGATCCAAAGATGCTAGAAATGATGGGTGAATTTTCAGAAGAAGAGCTTTGTCAAATGAATGCTTTCCGAATGCTCTCACTGAGATGCGTCGGTCGTAGAGAGGAAGTTCCAACAATGGTGGAAGTGGCCAAAGAATTAAAGAAGATACAAAAATCTCTTAGAATTGACTCTTCTTCTCCTTCAGGTGAAACCCAAGACATTTCTTCCTTGGTCGACGTCCTCCCAAACCAGACTTAAACATAGTATTACAATATTCTCAAGTTTCATTTTTGTTTACTTCTACTTTCGATTTTTTTTTACTTTTGATTTTATCGTCAGATCTCACCTACTGCCTTGTGTCTCTGTGTTTGGGTTTGATCGATCCGTCTGTTTTCCTTAATGTTATCAAGAGATATTATGGTAAACTAGCTGGTGTAAAAAATAAAAGTAAAATTTTTATATCATAAAGTTTATATCTTAGTTAGTATTAAAAAATAATTAACAATTAACAAAACATAATTTATTATAAAAAAAAAAAGCCACAAATGGAAAACCAACATTGTTTTATATATAATTTTTCTATATGCTGTAGTCTCATAGTAATAATTTTAGCTCATCTCAAACTAATTTTAAATGATTTAAAAATTATAAAATAATTTTACTCTATATTAATGTAGATCTTAGACAATGTTTTACAAAACCGTATTTTCATATGTTGAAACATTTTCATTACCAGTGTAACTATTTCGAAAGACATTTATTATGAAGTAGGAGATACTCTAAACTGAACATTGGTACTAATTATATTTATTAGATATTTTGAGACATAATACATAACTTTTGTCTTTTTCAGGTAAAGTTAATTTTTGTGCCATACTACCATTCAGTTCGCATATAACCATTTTTACGTCTAATTTCGAAGTATTATTAGTGAATAGGAGTATAATCATGAATGCAAGTTTTCATTTCTGACATTGAAATTCATTTATTTTGTAGAGTGAATTATATAAAGAAAGAATGTTATGTATGAACTGAATTAGGTTTTTATGTTAAACAGTTCTTTTTTTAATTGATAGAGTTAAGTTGAGTAAAGCTTATTATGACCACAACACTGAGAATTTGGTTATTTAAAAAAAAAAATCTGTAAAACATCAAGTGGCTTTAACATCATGGATCCTACATATCATATAAATATATTAAAAAATTCATATAAAAACCTTCTTCTTTATTTTCTTACTTATAATAGCTTAAAAGATTCATAAATCTATTATCAAATAAAGAATATTAACCATTTTGCAAATGATTTTCAGAATAACGAGATTAAAAATATAGTAAATCTATACTAAACTAACCCTTTGAGTTATCTACACTTTGGAATGTATGTTGTTTTCTCACTAACAATCTCCGTATTTCAATAATCATGTTTATAAAGAAAACCTAAAAAAATGTAATATTTCTCATTCAATGAAGACGATTTTTCTTTGACTTATCTTCTTAACACAGTTAACAGTCATCGTCACGTCGAGAGAGAAAGAGACTGTTATGTTTTTCTTCTTGTTGTTTTTAAAGTTGAGTAGATACTACTGTTGATCTTTAGAAGGATCTTGAAGCGTGAGAAGTTAATCTAACCATGTCTTCTTGTTGTTGTTAAGATGCTTTCTTCTATCTCTTTCTTTTTTCGTTTCTCACAAGCTTCATTCATGGCTTCAACTCAAAACCTTACTTGCTTAATTATATCATGGCTGTTCCAATACGACAACGGTTGACAGTAACACCACTTCTCCTCCATCTCCAACTTCTTCTCCTCGGGGACCTGGTTAAACCTCTTTCTTACTTTTTCCTTTGGACCCAATTTGAAATCTTTTGCCTTTTAAGATATTTTGGTATTTGTATGACATTATCTGATCTTTAAAACACACGAAAAGTTGGAAATTAAACAGCCATAATCATCGGCATTGGTGTACCAATTGGAGTTGTTGTTATGCTTTTTGTTATTGGTTTCACTGCAATGAGGACAAGGAAGAACTCTGGTATAACACGTGCACTTGATGGTAAAAGATTATAGTGAGGACCAAAACATAATTGGGTTTTAGAAATGTCAAATTACTTGAAACTTTTGATTTGTAACAGAAAATTATATTACAAGGACTCGCTGCAAGTCGATATTTTAGGACAATTCAAGTTGGTTAAGTTTACAAGGTAATGAGTGTTATTTTCATTGAGTGTGTTGAGGTTTAGTTTCTCTAGAGATTTTGTGCCAGATTCAGATAACGAGAATATCATGTTAATGCACTTTGTTGTATTTGCAGGGTACACTTTTTAGTGGAGTTGATATTGCAGTGAAGAGGTTGGCAAAATCATCAGGATTAATTAATCCTGATTAACTTATAAGTGAAGTAGAGTTTAAGAACGAGGTTACTCGTCTTGCAAAGCTTCAGCATAGAAATCTAGTTTGGCTTCTCGGGTATTATCTAGAAGGTGAAGAGCGGATACTTGTCTACGAGTACTACTGCAATATCTTCTGACATCTATAGCTTCGGAGTACTACTGCTTGAGATTATACGTGGTACGAAGAATAACAGCTTCTACCAGATAGACAACAAGGCACATGACATGATCACTTAAATGAGCTAAAAGCAATCAATTTTCAGAGTGACCTCTGATAACTGATTAAGGCTGTAACTATTAGCGTATTGATTGATCATCATTCTAGGCTTGGAGGATTTGGAGAAATGGCTTCAAGAGTCCACATGTTAATCTGCAGAACCTATTAAGGAGATATCAATCAATTCTTGATTGATATAATTATGGAGAAATATTGTTTGTGTTGGAACTCAAATTTTGACATATGGTTCCGGCTAATTTTCCGGCGACTTTTCCGGTGAACTCCATCACCGGAATGACCATATTATGGATTCTTTGGATTCCTTGTAATGAGCACTATGAGTTAGTGTATTTACATGTCAAAATCAGAGTCAATTTGAATTTGAAATGTTAGGTCAAAGTAAGTAACTTGGAAGGCTAAAAAGTCAACTATGTTACAAAGTCCTACATTGGAAGGATTGGAAAATTCAGCTCCTCTCCGCTCTATATAAATAGAGCCTTCCCCTCTTTCTTTTTACTTGCACCAACTCTTCTCCCTCTCCTCTCTCAAAGCTCTTACATTCCTAGATTAACACTGGTTTTTTTAAATTGTTTGTAAGTTTAAAAGCTTCTGAGATTTTGCCCAAAGTAAGTCCGAGAGTATTAGTAGTTCTACTGTTCGGTAGATTCCTTAACCGGGTGATGCGGTTCTTGTCTAGTCATGGTTGTATCCTGGGATTCAAGAATCTTATTAAACCGGCACACTGCGGGAGATTTATTGAGTTAAGAAAAGAGATAATATCTCGCCTCCATGTCGGTTCGGTTTTGTATTACGCGGTTTTCATGTCCGATTTCGCAGGTCCTACAGTCTTAACTCAATAAATTCGTGTCCGCTTATATATTTCGATGGTTTCTCGGTGAAATCCAAAATATTTTTGTGAGTCGACACTCCAATTTGGGAGAGGTCAGCCACATGTGCCTCTATAGACAATATTATTTGATCGAATATTGTTTAGCTCATAACTTTCCGATCAATTATCAGAATTGAGCGATTTTGGTGTCTATGCGTAGATATCGAAATTATCTATCTAGTGATATATTATTTGCAAATTTTGAGTAAATACACAGAGAGATATTGAGTTCGTAATGAAACTTCCGAAAAGTTTGTTTTTGAAAACGGATTATAACGTTTAAAGTTTATGCTGACGCTTTATAAGTTATATTGCGAAACTATTTAAATGGTGTAAAACACAACAATAACGGTTTCCGCGGATGCTTGAAAAGCGAGTTTGCGAAACGTGTTTGTATTTGATTACACATAGATTTATAAAGGTCTTATAAAAGATTTTATAAGGGCTTATAAATTATGAATTCCACGAACGCTCTTACAAGTGAGTTTGTGAATCAGTGTAAAAGCTATGCATTAGCGATTGTTGGATAAATTAGTGATTTTTTCCAGAACGCTCGAAAATGCTGGCGATTGCATTTGAAAAACTTAATGGAGTGATAATATGAGTTTGTACAAACCAATCATATTTGCTCTAAGTGATTGAGGATGATAATATTTTTATAAAATTATCTCTACTCACTAGTTTTTCATAGAGTTATAGAACGAAAATTCAAAACTCTTTAGAAAGTATGTATACATTTTTGTTGAAAAAACTGAGTATTCTCAGAAAATGTGGGGGAAGCATTGCTTACCAAAAATAAGTAATTTCAACAAGATACCACATAAATTTATTGGCAAAACACCATATAAATTGTGGACAGATCAAGTAATTTGGTACAAATACTTGAAAGTGTGGGAGTATCTTGCGAAATTCGTAGAGCAACCTACTAAAAGTGGTCATAATCAGACCATGAATTATATTTTCATAGGATATACACACCTTGAGAGTGGTGGTCGGTCTCTGTTTCTTAAAGCAAACATATCGAAAATCCGTGTAAATTTAATCATGGAATCAATGAAGGTGTCGTTCTTTGAACATGTGTTACAATATCCAAAGTAAACATGTAAACATAGGGACACAAGCACCTCAACAAATGAGGATAGCTTTCTAACACTTCAGTAAGTGAAAAAGAAGATGAACCTTAACGTAGCATGATAGCTCGTAAGGACAATTCTTATGGTACTCATTCCATGATAGCTATTTGCAAAATTAGCTAAAGAATTCACAATTTTTCATGTCTACACTAGATAAACCCTTTTTTGGAAGGAAGTGGTTAATGGTGATACGCCTCCATTATGAGAAATCATACATGAGAGATAATTAACATGAATGTGAAATATATCTAGTCGATATATGGAAAAGGGTTATGTAGTCCCTAGAAAAAATCAATATGAATTTGACGTATGAGCTTAAACAAGCTTCAATACGATGACATAAAATGGTGTCACCATTAATAAATGAGATTAATGAGTCAATATCACAATACATATAGCATATATGTTGCTATGTATGTGTGTAGACATATACTCTGTATTTGATACAAGAGAGATGTAAAATCAAAAGATGACGTTCTACAGATTAAATTCTGAACGAATCATCATATCTCATTATGTTGTAAAGTTACTTGAGAGTTTCAACAACTACTCAAGTGGACTACAAAAACTCTCATAAACAAGTCTTTACTTGAAAAAGAAATTCAAAGTAAAGCGGTGTTTTGATTAGAATATGAAAGTGTAATCAAAAGTCTGAGGTACTTAACAAGTAGTACTAGACTCAATATGATGTTTCACTTAGTTGATGTACTAAGTTGCAACACGAAAATTCTAAATCATATACACTACAAAGTCATAAATTGAACTAATGGTACTGCACTACTTAGTTATACCAAAAGTTATGGAATGGTAAAACTTATCTTATAAGTAGATAAAGTAAAATCATTAAACAATTGATCTCAAATGATGTAAACTGATTATATCAATTTGGCTGACAACCTATGGATCCAAATAATAAAGGTTGGTCACGAGATCATATTGTAAAATCATCAAAAGGAATGGGATTAAAGCCTATGACTAAAGAGGATGATTGGTGGTAGCCCAACCTACATGACTAGAGATCCCAAGAAATAGGTTCAAAGGAAAAACTAAATCAATCAAAAATCTGCTAAAAGCACTGAGAGACACTAGTCTCTTCCCAATTCCTAATATGATGAACAATGCTTACTGTGTGACAAAAGGATAAGTGTTAGCTTTTAATGATTACATAGCTTTTGTTATGACAATAAAGTATTACTGTATACTTATTGAAAAACTTATGACAAATCACCTAGTGAGTGTGACATGCGGCTGTTTCTAGGAGAATGAAGGACAAGCTATATTCTCTAAGTTCACTCATGATTACCAGGCAAGTTCAAGGCCAAAATGAACACAATAGAGAACTTAGTTCTACTAGAAGATAAAACTGGGTTTTATCTGTTGTCTCGATTTACATAAAAATCCGGAGGGTTCAAGACATCATGTTCACCTTCTGGCCAAATAAACCCAACAGATATTAACAATGAGTGGTTCAAGATTGAAAAATACTACCATCTCATACACAGTTATTCTTCGAAAATACTCTCGGAAGTCTGTCAGTCTGTCTAGTTAGAAGAGTCTATTTAGTTAGTATAGTCTATCGAGTCATTTAAGTCTATCTAGTCATTAGAGTCTAGTTAGTAGAGTCTTACTATGTTTAGATTCATTTCTATTCATGTAGGGGATTGTTGGAACTCAAATTTTGACATATGGCTCCGACCAATTTTCCGGTGACTTTCCGGTGAACTCCATCACCGGAATGACCGGATTATGGATTCTTTGGATTCCTTGTAATGAGCACTATGAGTTAGTGTATTTACATGTCAAAATCAGAGTCAATTTGAATGAGAAATATTGGGTCAAAGTAAGTAACTTGGAAGGTTAAAAAGTCAACTATGTTTACAAAGTCCCACATTGGAAGGATTGGAAAATTCAGCTCCTCTCCGCTCTATATAAATAGAGCCTTCCCCTCTTTCTTTTTACTTGCACCAACTCCTCTCCCTCTCCTCTCTCAAAGCTCTTACATTCCTAGATTAACACTGGTTTTTCTAAATTTGTTCTGAGATTATGCCCAAAGTAAGTCCGAGAGTATTAGTAGTTTTACTGTTCGGTAGATTCCTTAACCGGGTGATGGGGTTCTTGTCTAGTCATGGTTGTATCCTGAGATTCAAGAATCTTATTAAACCGCCACACTGCGGAAGATTTATTGAGTTAAGGAAAGAGATAATATTTCGCCTCCATGTCGGTTTAGTTTTGTATTACGCGGTTTTCATGTCCGATTTCGCAGGTCCTACAGTTTGACCATTACACTAATTAGGATCCCTATGATCACTCTTATTGTATATATTTTAGGCAAACTCTTTTGTATAAATATGTGTAAAGCAAGACAATAAGAATCATCCATTCACAAATCATTTACATGGTATCAGAGTCTAGATCCATATTTTTATTTTTTTTTCACTGAAGGTGTCTCACCACATCTTCCAGTAACGGCGAATATTGCTCACACAAAAGGAACCAACTCCAATCAGTCTCGCCACTACAACAACAACAACAACAAGTTCAACAATCGCAACAACAAAAGTTACCAACAGAGCACTAACCAGCAATAGCAATACATTCCTTGCCCTTACAACGGGAAATGCCAACTATGTGGAGTCTTTGGCCATAACGCAAGGTGCTGCTCTCAGCTACAAGGGACATCTTTCCTTCACCAACAACCTGCCAATACTCCATGGCAGCCCCGGGCAAATGCAGCAACCACTAACGTGACCCCATCAAACACGTGGTTGCTGGATAGTGGTGCTAGTCACTATATCACCATCGGTCTTAACAACTTGGCAATCCACCAACCATATAATGGAGGCGAGGAAGTCACTATTGCTGATGGTACTACCATACCCATCAATCGCACTGGTTCTAGCATCCTTCCCACTCCTACTCGACCTCTCAACTTACATGATATACTTTATGTTCTTGAAAGTCACAAAAATCTATTATTAGTATATCGATTATGCAACAACAATGATGTCTCAGTTGAGTTCTTTCCATCTCATTTTCAGGTGAAGGATCTCAGTTCGGGGATCCCATTAATCCAAGAGAGAACTAGACAAGAGCTGTACGAGCGGCCTGACAATTCAAAAGTTGTGACATCTCTCTATGCGACACCTACACCAAAAACAGATATGGGTTCATGGCACTCTCGACTCAGGCATCCAAATTGCCATCACCATCGCCGTTTCATCCTCAAGAGAGCATCCATGTCCCACCGCTTGTACTCAGCTCGCCATCGGACCCCCCGACTGACCTTCACTAGCCGGACGCTGCCGCTGCCGCTCCCCGCCACCTGTTCCAGCTTTCGCTGTCTCGGCTCGCGCTCCTGATATGTCACAAAATAATACCAACCATTTGGGCTTACACAATACAAGCTCAATATCACAACACTCAAATACCCAAGCCCTTTTGCAATTCTCTTCCAATCTCGATCCACAACAAAACCTTTCTCCCACAAATCAAACTAACAATACACAAAATCAAGCCACTGCCTCCACCGAAACAAACCTCAATCCTCCCACAAACACTCACCCGATGACCACAAGAGCAAAAAATCAAATCAGAAAACCCATAAAAAAACTTACCCTCACCGTTACAAAAACCCAAAAACCAACAATTCCAAGAACAGTAACCGAAGCTCTCAAAGACCCAGAATGGCGTAAGACAATGTGTTCTGATATTGATGTCATTGTCTGGAACAATACCTATGAACTCATGCCTTCGGCTCAAGGCCAGAATATAATTGGAGGTAAATGGATTTTTACTCCGAAGTATAATTCTAATGGTTCTCTTAACAGGCACAAAGCCAGATTTATTGTTAAGGGGTTCCATCAGCAACAAGGGATCGATTATGCAGAGATTTTCAGCCCGGTAATAAAATCCACAACTATCAGACTGGTTCTCGACATTGCTGTCCGAAGATCATGGTCCATCAAATAGTTGGATATAAACAACGCTTTCTACAGGGCACAATGACGGACGATGTCTATGTAGCGCAACCACAGGGTTTTATAGACAAAGATCGACCTCACCATGTTTGTCGCCTAAAGAGAGCATTGTATGGGCTGAAACAAACACCAAGAGAATGGTACACGGAGCTCAAATCTTACCTACTCAACCTCGGTTATACAAGTTTTGCAGCTGATACATCCTGTTCATTTTAAAGACAAGAAGCGAATTGGTGTATGTCTTGGTCTATGTTGATGACATCTTAGTAATCGGCAGTAGCATCGCTCTCATAAACAAGACTATCACTCGCCTAGCATATCGGTTCTCACTCAAAGACCCAACCGACTTACACTATTTTCTGGGTATATAGGCAACAAGAACGACGACTGGCATTCATTTAACACAACGGAAATATATACATGATCTATTACTGAAGACCAATATGCTCGATGCCAAGACCGTCTCAACTCCTATGACATCAACGCCAAAATTGTCTTTGAAAATTGGCACAACACTAGATGATCCAACAGAGTATCGGCGTGTCATTGGCTGCTTGCAGTATCTTGGTTTTACAAGACCAGACATTGCGTTCATCACTAACAGATTATCTCAATTCATGCACCAATCAACATATGCACACTGGCAAGCAGCTAAACGTGTGCTCCGATATCTAGCCGGAACTTCGTCTAAAGGTGTGTTTATTGGTTCTAAAACAAGTCCTACTCTACATGCTTTCTCTGATGCAGACTTGGCTGGAAATTGTGATGATTTTGTTTCAACAAACGCTTACATCATTTACATTGGCGGTAATCCAGTATCCTAGTCAGCAAAGAAACAACGCGGAGTAGCACGATCTTCTACCGAAGCTAAGTACAGAGTAGTTGCAAATGCGGCATCAGAGGTTCGATGGATCAGTTCCTTAATGTCCGAACTCGGGATCGTTGTCCCAACAACACTGGTGATATATTGTGACAATATGGGTGCAACATACCTTTCAGCCAATCCGGTTTTCCACTCATGCATGAAACACTTGGCACTGGACTATCACTTCATAAGAGATAATGTCCAATCAGGAGCTCTATGAGTCTCACACGTTTCCACAAAAGATCAACTTGCTGATGCCTTAACAAAAGCTCTTCCGCGACCTCGCTTCACAGATTTACTATCCAAGATTGGAGTCATTGACATACCTCCATCTTGAGGGACGTATTAAGGAGATATCAATCAATTCTTGAGTGATATAATTATGGAGAAGATTGTTTGAACATTACACTAATTAGGATCCCTATGATCACTCTTATTATATATATTTAGGCAAGCTCTTTTGTATAAATATATGTGTAAAGCAAGACAATAAGAATCATCCATTTACAGAACCTACAATCATATAGTGGAATGAGTAATGGTTGAAGATTTTACGACTGTTATCCTTTTTAGATTAGTTTGATTGGTCAGAGTAATTTTAGCATTAGTGATTCACAATAGACGCAAACATGAGCGAAAAATTTCAACATTAGTAATTTAAAATTGGTCATTTAGCATTAGTAATTTAAAACGATTGTGTCAATCATAGATATTTATTTTCAAATTAGTAATAAACTTATGTGATTCATTCTTGGCCTCATTTTCATCTTTGGCTTTATTTACACGTACCGCTTTGATGAGCATTAAAACGGATCTTAATTGGTTATAGAAAACATGTAAAAGAAATGATTTTCTTGTGCTTTGGTCGTTATTCTGTATAAAATCAAAACAAGCCTTAAAATCTGATTTCTTGAAAATGATGGTACAAAAGATCTGTTGCAGAATATAGAGTTACTTTGATGGTTGTGGTTTGGACAACGTTATCTTTTAGTATGCCATCGAAACTGTTCCGAAAACTCTTTAGTCTTATTCCGTGGGATTATGATTCTTTATCACATTAGATTGTCATTAGGGCTACAACAGAACCACACTACATTTAAGTCTCTATGGACTACATTTTTGCGGTGTTTATACTCGCGGGATATTTCTACTTCTACGACCACAGCGTTGCCTCGCATCTCACACAACAGAAACAAAACGAAAATTTGAATTGTGATATTAAAGCGGTGAAAATCAAATGACGATAATGAAGTGTACGTAATCACATTTCCTTAAATAAGCCTTCATCGCTTGGGATGTCAATAAAAAGCACACAAATTGCTCACACGGTCGCTAGAGAAGTAATGATCAAGAAAGAATTCCAGAACATATTCTTTGCAAATTATATGCTTTACATACATGTTCTTATTGAAACCACACCAAAAGAGCATGCTGCAAGATCAATGCTTGAGCATTGCACACATTTTAGCTTCCTTTAAGAAACAAAAAATGTGATCAAAGTGATGAGAATTCTATAGTTATTCGTGAAGGAAGGACCAGCTTTATCTTTTATTTTTCTTATTTGGAGCATTTTATCTGCAAATATTCAATCTCCAGGTCTTATAGTTTTTAATGTCGTATTAAACGGTATCGTTTCTTAGTTGATGCCACGAGGTAGAACAGATTACTTTAGGTTTGGGATACCTATTAATTCTGACGAGATTAATATGTGTTCGATGAAGTCGGATTATAATTTTGAAGAATTGGTCAGAATAATTTATCTTATAGTGTGGAATGAGGTGTCTATGATGAATAAACAATACTTCGTGATATTATATGGTGCAATGATATAAGCCTTTTAGACGTAAAGTAGTCGTTTTTAGAAGAGACTTCATACAGATTATACATGTGATAAATGGATATAGTAGAGAACAAACAGATTTGGCGACACTTAATTTGTCGTATGTTTGGGAAAACTGCAAGGTTCTGAAACGTCCGGCTTATATTGTATACTATCATATATTTATCACCAAGCCTTGTAAAAGCCGGATGTTTCAGAGTTACTTAAGGTCGTCTGGTTCGACGACAAAAAACAAAAAAAAAAAGAAAAAAAACGTCGGTTTCTCGATTAAACTGTGTTTTCTATTTTCTAATTTGATTAATATTCTTAAGTACGTTTTGTATATTTTATATTTTTAAAATACCAATAAAAATAACCATTTTATGAACATTCATTCAGACACCTTTGTAAACTATTCTGAAACTTTTAAAACTTTTATATAATTAATTGCGCAAGCTTTCAAAATGTTTATCTAAACGAAATTATAGTAGTTTTACCGTGCATTTTTATGTGGAATCATATATTTGTGTTTCAACATGCTGTAAAAATTTAATTTCGTTCTTTTTGAATACTTAAAAATCATCATTTGCAACATGATAAAATCTTGAAATTATAGATAACTAAAATAATATTTATAAACAGTTGTAACTGTATTTAAATCACTATAGTCAATATATAGTTTTGAAAAGTAAGAAAATGAATCTATATAACCAATTGAACAACTCTTTTAACGCTAAAAGGATGTAGTTCGAAATTCAGTTCACATCTAGTTTGAAATAATCATTCCACATTTAGAAAAAAGGAAATGTTAGATATTTAATGGAAAATAATACTCAGATTAAAAATAAAATTATATAATTAAATTTGAAATCTTTTTCGAGTAATATTATATTTGAATAAATCAGATAAAAGAATTTAAATTTATTTATGACCAAAAAGTAAATCATACATTCCAGTAACTTTGGTACATTTATCTTTATCTAATATTTAGTAATTCAATTTTTTTTTCACATTTACCTTTAATCATGTGGAGGCATGAAAATTTTCAAAAAAGAAATTTTATCAATGATTCTGTAGTAATATGGACAGAGAAAAATAGATGATGTTAAATCCTGGGATTCGCCAAATTATAATCTTTAAACCAAGAATGTGAAATAAATACATATAATTAAAAGTTGAAAATCTAATCAAATATGTGTCAAATAACATGAAAATAGCCAAAATCGATCCGTAAAATTTGTTTTTTGTTTTTCATACCTGAATTATGATACCATACATTTAGAAACTTGAACCATCAAAAAATTCAAATTATAAACGTGAACTATATGTCCTTTAGGTGATTTATACAATTATTTATATGGTGTTAGTAAACCGTCTAACGACGCTGAGTCAGATGACATCATGGTGCACACATGGCATATGGACTAACTAAAACAATGTCGTTTTGGTTTAACAAAATTGAAATAAATTGACAAAAGGAAGGATCGAACCCGCGTGGGCAAAAGCAAGTTAGACGAAAACGACAAACGAACACATATATATTAAAGTTTTGTTCGTTAAAACACAATAAGTTAATATGTCGTAATGGTTAAATTGTTGGATTTCGCAAAAGCGCAAGCCCGTAGCCTAGTTCATATTTAAAACATAAGTTGACGTCATAAGACAAGTGAAGCGAATAAGTAAAACAAAACAAAAAAAAAAATGAAAAGGGCAGATCCACGCGGAATGAGGTTTTGAAAAGTCTTCGGTCAAATCCCTTGACTCATATTTTCTTATTTATTGGCCTTCAAAAATATGCATAGGTTCAAATCAATCATTGAACAAAAGATTTTAAATTATTATATTACTTTTCTTATTGTTGATGACATCTGCATTACACTATATCACGTATACGCTCACAATAACAACAAACATGGAAACACCTCAAGTGATTATATTATATAGTTTAAACCATATTTTTCAGCTTTGTTATTGAGCTGTTTATGTGATTTTGACTGCCCATCTCATCGTATTATATATTGACGTGAAATGTTCCATATATTAACAATTTGGTAGGAATAGGTTCACATTTAAAAGAAATTAATCTAGAACCGAATTGTTTACTCGGGGAAACAACAATCTCCATACTCTAGTTTCGTGGATATATATCAACACCACGCCCCGCTCTTGCCTAAGGCAAGTAAAGCATGTGCTTAGGCCACATATTATAAGTAAACTTTGAGGGCCACATTACAAAAAAACTCAGAAGTCTAGTGGTTTTCTTTCATTTTTCAAGGACAATATAATAAATGTTCTGTTCTGTACTATTGTAAGAGTTCTTTTACAACTCCAAATTTTTTCGCTTTCCCACATCTCACTTTCCACATTTTTTTTGTTTTAACACTTTCAATATTTTGTTAGTTTCTTTTATTAATATGATTATATGTGTTTGTTGCAAATTTTACTGTTATAAAATTAGTTCTTTAAGTTTTGTTTACCCTTATACTATTTACTTCATTACAAAATAATAAACTTTTTTTAGATATAGTTTTGTTTTCTTTAAATATTTGTTTTTCTAATAAATTTTCTTATATTGTAATTTTACATAACATAAAAGTAATAGGAAAATAATTTAATACTAATGTAAGAATTTATATAGCTTTAGTTTTCAAAATTAGGAAAAGAAAAATGAGGTCACAAAATGTTTTTGAGCCGAACATAAGGACCAGCCTCGATCAACACGGATATTATAACAACTACGAATGAAAATAATTACCTACCAATTAAATCCGTTAGAGAGTAAACAAACATACACCATTGATAAACGGTCACAATTGTATGGGAAAATCAGTTTTTGAGATGTATTTTTTTTTGGTACAAATCTGTAGATGTAACAATGTAATATTTTGGTCACTAATAACAATGATATCTCTATACTATTACAGAATAGTTAGACATAGTTTTAGCTAGCCATATATAAGTAGACTTTGACCCTAAATATTAATTTATAATTTAAGTTTACACTTACGCATCACCATGTCACAATGTATTAAACTTTACACAACACGTACGATGGACTTATTTATGGAAATGAATATTTTCAATAACAAATAATCTTCCAAATCCGTTAAAATAAAATAAAAATTAATTAATGGCAATAACATATCAATCATGAGATATGGAATTTAAGATGAAACTTCTTTTAATATGAGATACTTTGACGATGGACTTGGTCAGCAGAAACCTTATTTTACGATATTGTATAAAAATTATAAATATATGAGTCGTCTCACTTTTATAAGGATGTACTAGTTTATGGTTCATAAATTTAAAATATACTAAGATATATCCCGTGCTATAACACATGCAAATTGCAATTATAAAAAATCCAAAATTTATAAAATCAGAATATTAGAAAATTATAATTCTTCCAAAACTTTACGAAAATTATAATATCAGTTTTTATAATATCGGATCTTTGTAATATACGCGTAAACATTTTGTTATCAGAAATATAAAATCAATATTTCATATTCGACGATCTTGAAAATTTTCTGTTGGAAAAATTATATATAAAATTAGGATATTTTCTTTGATTTAACCGAAGAAAAAAATAAAGTTTTGGAAGATTGCGGTATTTTAAGATATTAGTTAAATTTTTTTGGAAAATATTAACCCAGAATATTTTAAAATTGATTTCGTAGAATATAATTTTCTGTTGAAAGATAGTATATATAATAGCGATATTGGATATTGAAATATATTGTTCCCAGCAGAAAATTTTCGGATATTTTTTATTTGAATTTTAATTATATCTTGTTCTGTTTTAATTACCAAATTTTACAATTTAAATAGATTTGAAATTAAATTACAATGTTACATTTTTATGTTAAACTAGAAATGTCCCGTGCTACTGCACTGGTTGATTTTTGTTTTCAAGATTCGATATTATAAATTTTTATTTAGATTATTAATTAATAAGATAAATATTAAATATAGATAAATATATATAGATATTATCATATATTAGCAAATATTTGATGGAACTTTTTTCATAAATATAAAATATTTTATAGAATATCTCTTATAAATATGAGTTTTTTTGTATCCACAAATATAGGATTTGAATTAGTTAACATAAATATAGAATTTTAATTAGTTACCATAAATATTTGATTTTAATTAGTTATCATATATATTTGATTTTAATTATATGATCATATAATAACTAATGACTAAAATATTCTTAATGAGATATTAAAATTTGTTCTTTAATGTAATGGCAATGTGATGTAAATATTTATATTTTTTAATGTTTATTTATAAGTGTACTCCCCAAATAATATATAGGGGATTGTATACCATGGTAAACTAAATCAGATATGAACTAACATTTTTAAATCTACTAAAAATCTATTAATAGATTCAATATTATAAAGAAAAACTAACATTAACATTAACATTCCAAAAACTCGTTATCTACATCAAATCTTTTATTTTTGGACAATGAAATCAACACTTAATTTAATTTAATTCAAAAAAATCTTCACAAAATTTATTTTTGACTAATTTTCAAAAAAATTAAAATTAATTAATTAATTAAAACAAAATTATAATCTATAAAGAAGTGAAAAAAATTGACAATCTACATAAATTCTTATTTAAATTTTTTTAAAAAGAAATCGCAATCTACATAAAATCTCTTATTTTTAGAAAATTAAATCAACATTTAATTTAATTTAATTTAATTAGTGTGTTTAATTAAATCAACAAAATCTTCGTAAAATATATTTTTAACTACTTTTCAAAAAATTTAAAATAAATTAATTAATTAAAACGAAAATTATAATTAATTAATTAAATGATCACATAATAACTAATGACTAAAATACCCTTAATGAGAGATTAAAATTTGTTCTTTGAAGTAATGGCAATATGATGTAAATATTAACACTTTTTAATATTTATTTATAAATGTACTCCCCAAATATTATATAGGGGATTATCGAATTCGTCTACATCCCTTAATTGTTAGAAACTAGAGTGTCAAATACAGTTGAACTTATTATTTAGCTCATCCTGACTTTAAAATAGTGAATCAGCTTTGTTAAAATACACGAAAAAGGAATAAGATAACTGTGATATACTGTATAACTGAGATTTGGCATATAATAGTTTGTGCTATAATTCATATTTAAATCGGTACAATATATGAAGAAATTGCACACAAACAATATGATTACAAAAAACTGTTGTTGTCAAAAAGAATACCAAACAAGTTCTACAAGAAATACTTTTTGCAAATAAATATTGAAAAGAACCTTAACTACAACCACAAAACTATAGTCTGAAAGGTACAGTTATTTAAATCCTAATTATATAATTATTAAGTAAACCACTGGGTTTAAATAACTAATAAACATGGTTAAACTAAAATAAATCCAAATTTGAATTGGTCAGCATTTGACCTTGAGTAAACACCACCACTTATATACTCTGGAACTATATTCTTAATGAAGACCAAAGACTTTCTCAACTTTGAATCTTCTTTCCTCTTTATATGATAGTTGATCACTTGGGTCATATTTTCAAACACATCTTCACTCGTATCAAACCTTTAAATTCCAAAAGAACACATTTGGTTTAAACACATTCTCATCATTCAAATACCAAACATCTCACATCTTTTCTCCTAAGCCTCAATCATATGTTCTTAATCTAAACCATACCTTAAAAGGTTAGTAAGCTATCTCTTTTTATAAACATCACATTGCTTCCCCCTTCATACCAAGAAATTCATAACTATCTCTTCCGGTCACCGTGAAACCGGAGGTTTAACCTGCTTTCGAGTTCACCCGAGGCACTAAAAGTGACGAAATTATCCTTTTGGTGAGGGAACTAACATGGAAATGATGAATTGGGAACAGAGGAATTTGCTAAACGAGCTGATTAATGGACTAAGAGCTGCAAAGCAACTCCAGGCTTCGCCGTCGCCATCATCGTCATCTTCTTCTTCATGTGTGACGATGGAGATGAAGGAGTCTCTCTTACAGCAGATAGTTTCTTCCTTCGAAAAAGCTATTCTGATGCTAAACGGATCACACAATTCCGGTAAGGTTCCGGAATCTCCAGCGTCGATTACCGAAAGTCCGAGAAGCGAAGAGTTTCTTGATGTGGGATCCAAAGATTACAGCTTATGTTCTAAAAAGAGGTAAAAACATGTTGAACTTGAATTGGAGTTTTAAACTAAGGAGGAGACAAATTTATCAGAATTTAAAAATATATTAAAATACCAGAATTCAAAAAAAAATTTATTTTTTTAAATGAAAAAATAAATCAGAACTTGTTGTAAGAAAATATTGCCAGAGTTTTTAATTAGGGATCTGGAAAAATAATGAAAATTTGCAGGAAGACGTTGCCAAAGTGGACAGAGCAAGTGAGAATTAGCCCAGAGAGAGGCTTAGAAGGACCTCATGATGATGTCTATAGCTGGAGAAAATATGGCCAAAAAGACATTTTGGGCGCCAAATATCCAAGGTAATCAATTAATCATCATACTATCATTGGATAATTTAAAAATAATTTTTCAAATTTTACTTATTAAAATGGAAAAATTCAGTAACCTTATCCAAAAAATTGGGTTATGCAAAGGCTTATTTATGTCTGTGAAATGAATCGACGAATGTGTTGTGTTTTTGATGCAGGAGTTATTACAGATGCACATTTCGTAACTCACAGTGCTGCTGGGCTACGAAACAAGTCCAAAGATCGGACGGTGATCCGACGATCTTCGAGGTAACATACAGAGGCACACATACTTGCTCACAGGGGATCCCACCTCCTGAAAAACGAGAAACTAAACCAAACCCCACAGTAGCAGTAGATTACCAGAATAACCCCCTCGACAATCTCAGGACTAATCTTACCTTACGTACCGACGGACTTGAAGGCGACGGTTTCTCATTCCCCGTTACGCCGCCGTTTTACTCTTACGACTCCACCCACGGTGGTGGAACGTTTTGCCACGTGGGAAGCTCTGGTCCGTCGGATTTTACCGGATTGATCTCCACTAATACCTCCACAGGAAGTTCTCCAATCTTCGACGTTGATTTTCATTTTGATCCAACGGCTGAGATTGACACAGGCTTCCCCACGTTTTTACACGATTCGATTTAATTATTTTATTACTTTATTAGGGATTGAGTATTCTTGAGATTAATTATTTATATAGTGAGTAGTTAAACCAAAGAAAAATAAAAGATCTTAATTAGATAAAACTAGTTAAAAACTACTAACCGTAATCGGCAGAAACAAACCTTAATTGAAATCCTAAAAAATTTAAAAGCAGTCATTTTTGCATAATGAGAGAGATGTTCAATAATATGAGCAAACTTGAACATTCTCATTTTTTTTTTCCTACTGCACAGTTAGTTCTTCCTTTACGACACAGTCTTGGTCTTATTGTACTCTTCCACTTCTTTCTTGTAAGCTTCCATTAACTCAGCTGCTTTTTGATTATAAACTTGTTTCTCTTCTTCACCAAGTTCCTACGACAAGATATTCATATTCCCAATCAATTTCACAATTAATGATTATTATATAAAATCATACTCAAATTCGGATTTTATAAATTGTAATACCTTCCATTTCAATGAAATGTGGGCCGTAAGAGTTGAGTTGTTGATCCCAGGATGCTCTTCTGTCACACTCTTCCTTGCGTCTTTGCTGTAAAAACAATGTTTACAAAACAGTTAAAAAAGATTTGAGATTGGATCTGACTGTTTTGTGGATTCAGGGTTTTAATTATACCAAAAGAGAAAGTATGAAGAAGTAGGCTTTTTTGGTTTGTTAGGATCAACATTCTCGTTCTTCTTCTTGTTCTTGGTCGTTTCTTTCGTCTTCTGCAAGAAATATGTTTACTGTTAATGACCGGTTTAGCTCAAAATAGCTAAATGCATTGTGATTAAGCTAAGTAACCTTTATGATATTGTCGGTTTTCTCCTTCTTCTTGAGAAGTTGGAGAGCTTCTTGTTTCTGGAGCTTCATGAGTTCCTCTTCTTCTTTCTTCTGGCTCATGGCTTCTTCTTCCTTTGTCCTTTTATATCCTTCCATTTCTTGCAGGTAAAGCTCCTTGTTCTTCTTTGCCATCTGTTACAAAAGTTCCAGAATATGCACACATACGTTAGAACATCCCTTTATTAGCTTCACTTTCTTGACACAGCAATGTCTATGATGAGTATGATGAACTAGACCTGATCGTAGGGAGCCTTTTGTTCTTCCGACAAGTTATTCCACTCTTCTCCAGTCATCTTAGCCACCTATAATCATCATTCATCCACACAACTTAGCTTCAACAGTTGCAAATGACAATTGAGAAAAGACAACTCCTAATTCTTTACTTACCTCCACAACGCTTTTGTTTTCTCCTTTTAAAGCAGCTCTCCTCTCGTTTGCATAGATCAGGTAAGCAGATATGGGTTGTTTTGGCTTCAGAGGATCCTTTATCTTCCTGCAAAACGAGATACGCAGTCAGTTTTCGTACTTATAATTCATATCAAATCAGTTCTTGAGGGAAATAGTGGGAGCAGTATCATTACTTGGCCTTTTTCTTGTTGTCCTGTTCAGCTTCCTGAACAAAGTGGAGATATTGGTCAAGCAGTTCCATTGCAGTTTTCTGCTTTTGCTCATCATCAAGAAGCTTCATGGCTTCCCTCTCGCGCTTCTCCTTTGTGATAACCTGGAGATAAGCTTCCTTATCCGCCTGATACTTATCCTCGTAAGGCTTCTTCTCTTCTGCACTCAGAGTCTTCCACTTAGCACCCAGAATGTTCGAAGTTTCCTTGAAGTCAGCATCCGGCTTTTGCTTCTTGACTTCGTTCCAATTCTCCTTACACCACAAGATGTATGGTGTCAATGGTCTCTTTGTTTCAGCACAATCCTTCTTCTTCTTTCCCTTCTTTTCCTCTTCAGTTTGTGCCAAAGATTGACTGAATGCAAATGTCTGTGGAAGCACAACAAAAACATTCCCAAATCAATCACCAAATAACCAGTATCACGTCATTGAACATTCAACTTCAACCAAAGTTAATTTATCTCAGCTATTTTGCACCAAATTAACATCTATATCTTAAACACAAGAGTAGAAATGAATCAAATCTCAATCTCGTACATGTTCATCAAACCATAGAGCTGTATTGGAGGATTCAAAGAACAAATCATGCAATCTAACATCAGTGGGGAAAACTAACCAGAAATCTAAACTGAAACTTCCATCAAGCAATCTGTACCAAGCGTCTCAACCATCAACTAGCTCCATAACACATACGATTAACCAAAATTTCTGAATTTATCACAAAAGATCATTGAACCAGAGCTAGATCTAGAAATCGTACCATGTTAGGCTTGAATTCCTTTATCTTCTGCAACTTCTTCAGCTCCACCTTAAGTTTCTCCTGTTCCACGTCCCTCGTCTCAATTTCCAATTCCTTCTTCCTCAGTATCTCGTCCTTCTCCTTCAGCAAATCCTCAGTTTTCTCCTTCTCGATCTTCATCTTTTCCAACATCGCTTGCATCTCCATCAGATCTTTCTCAAATGATTTCGCTTCTTTCCCTTTGGCTGCTGAGACTGGTGACAACAGCGGTGACTCGGCGATCTCATTCTTCTGCTTCAACGCTTTTCTGCTGTTTCTCGATTTCTTCGCCGGAGCAGGATCTGAAACTGTCGCCATAGTAAAGAAATGGAGATTTTGGAATTTAGGGTTTGAGATTTATTGGAGCCTCTGGGTTTATATAGAACGAAGGCTGAACGGTCGAAATTTTGAAATTCAAAACTGTTCCTCTTGTGGATTCATTTAATAGTTATCACTTTATCCTGATTTTGTTTACTTGAATTTTTCTCTTTTGACCGTTTCTAATTGCTCACCAAACCGACTTACTAAACCGGTTTAGATCACCATTTTATTTTGAAGATTATACTGTTTAATCGTTTACTTTTTTTGAATTTTGACCATTAGAATTTCCCACTAAACAAAGCAAAACCAACTTAGTCAACCAGTTTAGAACACAATATTATTCGAAGATTATAATTTTACTCGCAAACCTTCGATTCTCCACATAACAGAAAAACACGAATATGTAAATCTCCAACTGCTTTACATTTATTGATCCGTAAGAATTGCTTTTGTGAACCGAACCGGTTTTCAATTCATCAAAGGGGATCTACCTATCCGGTTCATTGGAAACTTTTTAGCTGTGAACCAAATCTCTTCAACTTTACCAATTTACATGACCTATACCAACCGTGTGTTTTCAATTCGGCCATTGACTAAGATACAATCAAATCGGTTATTTCCCGGTTCGACCATTCACTATGATTTCCAATATAACATCGTTCAAGTGATCAATCGGACCAGGCAAGCACCAATGCAGACAATCGTTCTGTACCTTGGCGTTCTTATCTTTATCAAACGGCCTGAACTCTCGGTACGGACCCGGATGGCCGTCGGGTCGGGTCAGCAACATTCCAGCAAAATCCAGAAGCTTTAGATTCCCACTCTCCTGACCCATCTCCGTAACCACTCTCTCGAATTGATTAATCTCAACATCTCTCAAGATCTTGTTCACGACCTTCATCTCGACCCCCTCCTCGCTCACTGGTTCTGTTTTCTTACAGGTCCCTCCGTTATGCCATTCCCCATCTTCAAAGTGATCGGGTATCGAAGTGCGGAAAAAGATCATGCCTTCAGTGTTAGATTTTGCTATGAAGTCCATAACATGGCGCAACGATGTATTGTAAGCATAGTCAAATCCTAAATCCGTCATGTTTGAACTTTCCGGGCAGCCATGGCATCCGACGGGATTTGCATTCTCGTGGTAGACTGCGGTTTTCAGGAACCACTCCCCGGAAGAGATGATTGCATAGTCAAGGCTCGGAAATAGATCAGTCCATGTATTGTCGAGTTTATCAAGGTGAAGCTGGACTGCAGCTGATGAGACACCGTTTGAGTCTTCAAAAATAGCAGCTTGCACAAGAAAAGGTGACCAAATGTTGGATATTGTGAAGTTGTATGACGAGAAATGCCAACGCTTTGATCTATAGTTCTCATCGTGATACACTTCAGCCGGTTTTTCAACCTGAAACATGGAAAAGAACAATAACATTCTTCATTTACAAATTTTACTTTTTGAAGTCTGCAAATAGACAGCAAGCAACAGTTAAAACCATACTGTAGATAGCATGCAAAGCAAAGACTCGACATGATTACGGGCAATGGAGTCACCGATTATAGCCCAAGATTTATTCCTCATAAGTTGCAGAAATCTCTGAGGATCGAAACGAGGCAAAGAGCAGTCATTAGGCTTCCATTTCCAGTAGAGAAAACCAGAGTCAGGTCGACCATTGGTGATGCAATTCTGGTGACCGTCTACAATGATACCACATGACCCGTTTGTGTAGATTGGTCCCAAAGGATCTTTGATCCATTTCCCAGTGAATAGATCACACTTCTCCACCTCAATATCTGATACAACAAAACAGATTCTTAACACCACCTTACTATTTCACTAAGAAAACACAACTACTCTGATAAGTTATTAACACCTATTACCAAAAAAAAAAAAGTTATTAACACCAATAACAAAAACCCATATGAGAATCATAAACTATACACAAAGTTCGGATAAGATAGTTGCAGAAACAATCATAATACATCACCTGAGAAATAAAATTGAGGGGTATACATTCAAACAAACGAATCAAAACCATTACCAACAATTTTACTAAGATGAATAAGCTTTCACAGAAGCTCTAGTAGAAACTTCAAATGATAACTAGCATGAATCAGACACTACACATTACAGAAGTTCATATTCCCAAAACTATAAAGTTAACAAAATACAATTTAAAGTTCTTCCAAAGTAGTAAACTTTCTTTAAAATCCCTAGATCTCAGAACTTTCCGCAAAAACAAGATTAGCAAAATCACAGCGAAATCGAAATGTTTATTTTTGCTACAATCTAATATTACCCCCAGGAATTTGATCCTCGTTATCAGATAAGATAACCGACGGCGGAGAAATCTGGGAATCGGAGCTTCCGTTCACCGACATTTGAACTGGGTAAAATTGGCCGAAGCGGAAGACGAAGAAACGAAAAGCGAGACAAGTGATGAGAGTAGCAGAGACGAGCTTTATGAGAAATGCATTTTGCTGAACATTAGAGATTGATTCCCATTTAAGCATCATCTTCTTCTCGCTGGGATTTGAAGAAGTAGAGAGATTTATGGTTTTTTAATTTTATTTTGTTTTTTTTCTCCCAACCAAGGAATTTGGAATGTTGACTCCGTGGCTTAAAAAAGCGATAAACGAATAAATAATAAAATCCAAAAATGATTAATGAGAATTTAAAACTACTTAATGATTGTGGCGTTGATGGTTGATGCTACTATTAGTGTACAATTAGAAAGCTTGTTGAATTGAGATTGTTAAACAATAAATTGAAATTGAAATTGAAATTGGTAAAATTATTTTTGCCGAAAAAAACGTAAAAGTAGATGTAAAATAATAATTTCATTGAAATTTTAATAAAAACGATTTCGTGTAGGAAAAGTGAAAAAATCATAAACACATGAAGGAATATACCGACAACCGTTTTTCGGATGATCGTTAGAGCAGTCTACTAAGACAAAGCATATCCAAATTGAATATTGGTAATGGTGAAAAAATTTGAAAATTATGGCTACTATCTTCTGTTACTAATTGATCCTAATTAAGTTAATTAAAGATCATCTTTATAAAAAAAAAACTCTGCGCAGAAGATAATCACGCTTCCTTGATCTACCATCCAGCTAACATATGTAAATGTGGAATTTGTCATTGCTTTACATAGTCGGACAAGCTTATCATTTTCAAGATTGAGGTAAAGAAGCAATCCCGCCTTGGATTAAGTGAAGCACAAAAAATTTAAAAATATTTAAATTGTAAAATATTACCTGAAATGTCATTGATATTTTCGAAATTTAAGAGTAATAATTTTTTTTGTAAAATGGTAACATCGTCAAAACGCAACTTTGAAAGAACGTGAATCTTGGATTAACCCGACTTGGATCATATCCGATTTGGATAGTACTCATAAAATCTTCAAGTAATATTTTTCCTACAAACAAACGACAAACAATTGATGATATATCCATAACTATCTTTTATACTAATTATTATAGGATTAATAGGAGTATATTCCATAATTTAATGAAAAAACCATCAACATTGGCCAGATCCATTTTTAAACTCTTATTTTTAGTAAAAAACCCTGAACTAAAAATCGTTAGTGAACTTAACCCTACGTCTACATAACCGAACTAAACTCACTATCTGTTTTGCCGAACACTAAGCTCACTCTCTGTTTCGACAATTGAAGAACATGAACCCTAATTTCGATTCCCCCCTCCAATTATAAAACGACGTCGTTTTACTTAGTCCATATGTCACATGTTTATCACGGTCGGTGTCGTCTGACTTAGCACCGTTAAATGACTAATTAACGCCGTATAGATCACTGTAGAAATTGGCTAACGAACATATGGTTCAAGTGTTTAATTTAAATTTTTGTTGGTTCAGATTCATAAATGCATGGTACCATATTTTGGATATAAAAAAGCAAAAAACAAATTATATGAGTCAATTTTGGCTGTTCTCTCCATAATAGCAAATCTAGAGCGGATAAAACATGTTACAGAATGACTTATATAGTACAAATGAGTGAGAGGGATAGGAATAAAGACCAAATTTATCTTGAAATCAACAAAATTCTGATAGGAAATTTGGAGAAATCATGCCACGCAACAAAAATATGTGATATTTTCACCAGGTTGGAGCAATCTTTCTAAAAATCAATATAACATTGCTCAAAAATGAAATTTGACATGACCCAAATACTTTTTTTTTTTTTTTGTCACGCGACCCAAATACTTCTTATTCTATCTATACATGCAGGGGTGATAGATTGCTTTTTTGACACTTAGCTCCAACCATTACCGATTTGTCATACGGCTGAGGGTAATTCATCCCAAACCTAAGGATGGATTTATCATTTTCCAACATCCATTAACTTGACACTTCACGCCAGCCCTGGGAACTTTCGATGACACCTCGACTTGAGGATTGGACTGAGTTAACTGGGCATCATCTAATATCTGAACTTAAATCTAACATTAAAACATATTTTGCTGTATTCTTGAAGTCACAATCGTATATGTTTTGAAATCATATAACAGCTCCTTCGAGTTTAAACTAGCTCCAAGAGAATAAGCAAGGGATCATGAAAAGGCTAGTGGTGTAACCTCATCATCGGGTGAGTTAAGACCACAACAAGAACCAAAACTATGTTATTGTGAGTTGTACATGAAATGAAAAAAAGTAACAAAAAGCTCGAGAGTGAGGTAAAAGCTTTAGCTGCGCAATTAAAACTACTAAAATAATGACGACGCTGTAAACTGATTGTAACATCAAAGAGGCAATTGAATTAGAAACACAAATGCTAACAAGAAGTGCAAGTGACGTTTGGGTCAAAAATCTCTTGAGAATTTCAGCAATGTCTGAGAAGATGATCAAATACAAACTAAACAACAACATATAGATTTCAAAAGATGACAACAAAACTGGAATTCATATGGTACCAGCTTACTCGAATAGACTGAAACCCATGTCCTGCAAATTAACACAAAAACACACAAGTGAGCAATCATATTTCAAGAATGTTTTAAGAACAAGACTTTCGACTATAAACTTACATCATCGGATTCTTCCTTCTCTTCCTTCTTCTCTTCTTTCTTGGACTCAGCCGCAGGAGCACCACCGCCTCCTCCACCAGCGGATGGAGCAGAAGCCATCGCAACACCACCACCACCTGACGGCACTGAAGCCAACTTCTCCCTTCCGGCAGCAATTAGCTCAGCCAAGTCTTTCCCTTTCACTTCCTTCAACAAAAGCTCAATCTGAGAATCTTCTGTTTCAGCACCAACTGCAAAATCAAACATAACAACAATTGCCACAGTCCATAAAGTGTTCCTCTCCAATTACAATAATGCCAAACTAATTACATAACTCATTAAATCCACATATTCACACAATAAATGCTTTATTATTGGATCCTACTGTTCACTAGATTCATAATTTAAAGTTTACTCTAACATAACTTAAAGAGTCTCCAGCAAACACTTGACTATCATAAGTGAGGAAACTATGAAAACGGATCATTTCAGCTTAAACAAGTTCTCAACAATATAATTAAGCTTCAATACAATATACACAATAAAACCTATCTCCAAATCGAATTCTCTATTCACTCTTGCAGCGAATCTAGTAAAAATGATTGAGATTCTTCGGAATTTGTCTAAGGAAGAAACGAACCTGATCCGAGGATAGTCTTAACATCGGCACTGGTTGGTGAATCTTTGCCACTCAAAACGGCGAGCAAGAACGCGGCGACAACCTTCATTTTCTGTAAAAATGAAATTAGACAGATAAGCAAGAGGAGACTCGATCGGAGAAGAAGACGGAGAAATCGAAATGGATAAGAGTCGTTTACAGCTGAAATGGATGGATCTCGTTGGGATTGAGATTAGGGTTTTTGCAGACGGCGATGAAGAAGTGAAGGAATAAGGAAAGATTTGAATTATATACTGTTACTGTTAGGGTTTTCCTTTTGTTTGTGGTGTTCTCAACCGGTTTTAAAACTATTACCGGTTAAATTTAATGGGCTTTGGACCGGTTCTTTGTCAGGCCCAAAAGGTGAAAATAGTCATGGCAGATTTGTTTAGTCCTTAGGCTACCTTAGCAACAAACTTTGTTGGTATGTTTGTTCTTTTACTTGGTTCTACGTCTTCTGTTCCTAGTAAAATACTCATCTTCAAAGTCTCTTTTCTTCTCTTTTTGTCCTGGTGTTGTTTTCCTTTGGCATTTTTAAGCTATCATTAGTCCTTAATAGAAAGAAAGCACATATGCTTTTGACATTATCTCCAGTTGCAATGAGTCTTGAGGAGCTAATACCATCAAGCCATGTCAAGTCAAGTTTCTATGCAATCGCCACTAGAACCACATTGGCCTTCTCTGCCTAGCTCGTTGGTCTTGAGATTCGGTGAGGAATTGAGGATACTTGAAAAATCTAAAATTGTGATCACTTTTTTAGCAATTTTTTAATATATATTATCATGTCATTGTTCTTGACACTCAGAATTCTTGCCACCTCGTCATGTCATTGATTGGATCATTCTTGACAATGTTCATATTCTTTCTGGTCATGCAACCCGCAAGCAAATTAATATTTTGAATTTTCTTATGAATTTTGTGTTTGTGGAAATAGACGTTGATACTATCGCCGGCGGCTTTGTTTCTTGAGCATTTAAGGACACATGTATGCCTTGCTCACTTCTGATAACCGAACCAAATCGAAAAACTCACAGTGATATTGAAGAAAAAATGGAGCCAAACTAGAAAAAAAGAAAAAAAAAGAAAAAAACGGTTCTAATTTGGTGTACATCTCTCTAAACCAGAAAAACTGAAAAAACCAATGTCCACCCTTAATCTTTGACGTCTATTACTATTAGTATCCTCTCTTGACAACCTTTGTGGTGTGTTTGTAGGTGACGATCTGTATCTTAATTATCACAGTATGAGCAGTATGTGTTAAGCTATTAAAACTCTTAAAATGACCCTCTGAGACAGCAATCGAATTCAAACAGAACACCCTTAGTGGCTGTCAACATTGGGATCCATATTGTGGAATTTTAAAGATGTCACTATAGAGTTCACATTGAATGGATTGAAATACACCTTGCAGGGGGTTACTAAGACAGGGTGATAAAGGGGAATGAATAGTCTCAAAGACCTCAGAGATTACTATGCTACTATCACGGAGGTAGTAGAAGATATCAACTCTCCCTCTCTTGCTCCAATAGTAACGTTCTCTCATATTTCAACAAGTGTAACTGAAGATTCACATGAGATAGCCTTGCAACCACTACTTGACTCTTTTGTTTACCTGTTTGTGGAACCAACCAAATTTCTCCAAAAGTAACGTTCTCTCATATTTCAGAAAGTGGAACTGAAGATTCAAATGAGATAGCCTTGCAACCACTCTTTTGTTGACCTGTTTATGGAAGCAATCGAATTACCACCATTCAGAGAAGGATTTAATCATTGCATGCCAGGTGCTAATCCGGTGAACCAGAGACCATACAGGTATTCATCACTGCAAAAGGATGTTATTGACAAGATATTCAAAGAAATGTTATCTTAGGGTATAACACAATACAATTCTAGTTCTTATGTGTCCCCAGTTGTGCTTGTCAAGAAGAAAGATGGTTCCTGGAGATTGTATGTAGACTATAGAGGCCTCAACAAGCAGACTGTTAAGGATAAGTGTCTCATTCTCCTACTTGTTGGATAAGTTAGGTGGTTTAAGATACTTTTTTTAAACTAGATCTTAGGACAGAATGTTTGATTTCGTTTCTGTATTATGAATATCTGAAATTAGGGTTTGGGATTTCGAATTTTTCAGACTTGGTGAGATCGATTTGTGAAATTACTTAGGTATCGAGCAATTAAAGTTCCTACATTTTCGATCTTCTTGTTGATTAGTGTAAAGAACAGTGAACGTTTCATTCAATTAGTCACAATTATTTTGTATTAGTATTAGTTTCTTTGATTATGGACTAAATCGTGTACGTCTCAGAATTGCAAAATATGGGTCTCGATACAAAGAGCTGTTAGGGTTTATACAGTTTGCGATGAATCAAGGTCTGACTGGAATTTTACTCAATCAATTTGTTCTTCTTGCTTTCTGACTCAATTCATTGAAAATTTTGAACCTTTTGTTGGTTTCAGATACTTGATAGTAGTACGTACTGTCCCAGCTTTTGGTTGTGGTGACGATCTCATGAGATTATTGGAGAGGTTGAAGAGTGAGTAGTGCTGTTGCCCTCTTTTTGTTTATGGCTTTCTTCTTATTGATAATGATATTTGTTTATTTGGTTAATTTCGATTCTGAGTAGATGTAGTAAACCTATGGATGGGGAAGACTGTGAGGAGTTTACGGATGTCTACTAGATTAAATTCCGTCTCATCACTAACGCCAGCTTTTGTTTCTTCTTTCTTTTTGATGATCAACTTGGAATTTTATTGATTTAAAAACTCAATCAATCATCAAGTAATGTATGGTGAAACTCATCACTGTTTGGTCTTAGTGACCGTAGGATTTATCTTTTTCTTCCCTTTTATGTGAGAGTTGTTAGTATATCCGAGGGCATTTCCGTCTTTTTCTTCTCACTCCGAAGGTGAAAGCGAAAGTTATCTGAAAGAGTGGACTAGTTTTTATTGGCATTTTTCGTAAAAAATTCGAAGCACAAAAGTTTGAATAAATTAGCTTAAGAATAAATAAACAATTAATTAATTTGTGTTATAAATTTTATATCATACCATGTTATAATTATGGTATCTTACCTTATGAGTAATTGAATGAAACTTTGATAAGAGAATTTATTGTACAAAAAGAGATATTTAGAGAGAGAATGTGAAGTTTTATTATCTTTATAGTATCAGCATTCTGAGTGAAGATGAGCAATATTTATAGAAAAAATTTGAAAATCATTATAGATGATATTGGGATAAATTACTTAGAGAGTCTTCAATTAACATTTTGAGTCTTTCTATTATCTTCTTAAGTCTTTCGAATTAATTTTGTTGAGTCTTTCAATTAATTTTAAATTCAGAATACTCCCTCGAGCATCAACGTCACTATCATGCTCTCGTATTTTCTGCTCATTAAAAAAATCTTTCTGTGAAAACCCAATTAAAAAACCATGATAGAGTAAATAACTACGCAAACTCGAACGTAACAAAACCATGCTTCATGTTCACGCCAATGTCGGGACATGCTTTCTCAAAACCGAGGGCAGGACTTTGTAAAAAGATCCGCAACATTATTCTCCGATCATATTTTATTTCTTTAAAGTTAACTAAGAATATGTTTTGCTCGATCACTTTAATGTATCCTCTTCATTCATTCAAGAACACACGCCGCATTATCTCATATATAGCTGTTCCATCGTTAACTCAATTCCGCTTACTGACGGATGTCGTGTGGTTAATGATCAAGCATACACATTCTCTACTGCTTCACAAGAATAAATAATTTCACACAAAATTGATTGGTGAGCCAAGATATGCTGCCGATCGTGAAGATATATCCTGCCTCGGATCGGCTTTATGTGGATCGATAAATATCCAAAGATCCGCAAAACCAACCAATCGACTAATAATGTTAATAAACAATCCTAAATCGATCTCGAGATAACGAAAGATATGCGATTCCTTTTCAATGTCTTTGTGTAGAGACAATTCGCTAAGACAAAAACAAAGAATGATATCCGGTCTAAGCATAACCGCAAGGTACATAAGAGTCTAATGGCACTAAGATATGGTACTTCAGATCTTTTCATTTTCCTTATATGGTCCGAATGGATCATTTTCAACACTAAGTGATCTTACGACCATAGAGAGAGTAGAGTTGCTTTATCCATGTTAAATCGCTTTAATACTTCTCTATATGATTGATCGAACAAATATACCCTTCCTGATCTCTCAATTGTATTCAAGACAAAACTTTCTCGCCTCGAGATCCTTCATCTCAAATTCTCCTTTTAAATAATTCGACGCTTCCCGATTCCTCAGACCGATTATATTCAGATCATCGACATATACCGCGATTATCACAAATCCGTATATTGGATAAAAATACATGGGCATATGATCATTCACATATCCTTCTTTTATCAAGTGCTCACCGGGCAATTATACCACATTCGCCTGCATCGCTTTAATCCATATAATGATCTTTGCAACTTAATGTACATAACCCTTTGGGTTTGTAACTCAATGCGCCTAGCATTTTAAATCCATCTGTATTCTCATATAGATATCTCAGATCTAAAGAGCCATATAAATATGTCAGAACAACATCCATCGACGCATTTCTGATTCTCATTACTGTTAGCTCATCAGAATCTAAACGTGATGCCATCCATCACTGGGAATATGTTTCCTCATAATCAATCCTGTGTCTGGGAGAAACCTGGCAACAAGCGAACTTTATATCTCATAATTTCATTTTTCTCATTTCGTTTCGAACGCATTTATATCCAATCGGTCTTACACCCTCAAAGCGAGACAATGGGTCCGAATACTTTTCGCTTATTGCTAATGCTCGACTTTTATCTCTTTCCCACTTTGGCCAGTCATGTCTCCTTTGACATTCATATACGACTTTAGCTCCTGATCCTCGCTTATTTATTTCTCAGATACGAGGTATGAAAAACATCATCAATATCAACTATTTTATTTCTATTCCATATATTTCCATTATGGATATATGATGATATCTCATGATTTTCTTCAAAGCTCATGATGTTCTACATCATCCACATTCTCATGAGGATTAGTATCATCATGATGATGTGTATCATCATTTTTCTCATGATTCTCCTTTTCCAATATATTTTCAACCACTTGGGAGAATTACGCCTTTCACCTTTTTTTCTAGATTCTTATCCTTAGAACCAATGGGTCTACCACGCTTTAAGCGGGTTCTAGACCCCGTATCATCCGCTACCCACCTTCGTGGAATCTCAATTCTACAGAACATTCAGTCGGTATATGAGATTTTGTTATCGCTTTAAGATTCCTCAACGCATGAAGCTGATTTCGCAATACTTTGCAAATGCATAATACGCCGAATTTCTAGTCTCGATCGCTAACAACGCTTACACTCCACTTGATATCCTTTACTACTGCTTATTTTCTCCCCTAACCGAAATTCTTTCTCGTCAAAATGACAATCGGAACGGCAAGAAAGACATCACCGCCTGTTCTGTATCTTATAATCGATGGAGAATCACATCCAATATAAATTCCCAACCTCCTCGAGGTCCCATTTTCAGCAGGGTGCTATCGCACATACACAAAGACAACCAAAAATTCTAAAATGGGAAATATTCGTTCTCACCAAATGCTAACTGTAATGGGGAGATTTTACGCACTCGGCCTTATCCGATCGTGCTTCGCATGCAATATGGTCCCCCATACATATGTGGGAGTTTTGATCTTCGATCAACGGTCTTGCAATTAATTACGCATTTAATTAATGATTCACCTAAACCATTTCAGTGAACATGGTCAGACGCCCAACCTCAATTCCCGATACCATACAATAATCATTAAATGATCGTGTCAATTCACCAAAGATTTCTAATCTAATTTTTAATAGATAATCAAAGAACCGTGCCCTTAGTTTGATTATCTCAGTTAAATCTCGAAATGCCATATTTCGATTAATACAAACATGTACATCCGCTAAGCAATCAATCAACACCATAAAATAGTGGAATGGTCCATCAGCCCACATATATCGCTCTGAATACGCTCAAGGAACTTTGGTGATTCTTTATCAATTTTGGTCAAGGATGGCCTTATTACTAATTTTACTGACACGTGGATTTTCCCGATAAATCTCGATGTTCAGTCCATGACCATGTGAAGTCTCAATGATTCTCCGCATCATCGTGGCGTCTGGATGACCTAGGCACATGCCATAATATGAAATCTTTTGATTTCTTTCACCACAAGACGTGATTCTATCGCATCTATATATGTTCTGCAAACAAGGAGTTTCGAAATCTTTCCTTAATAATCTTTTTACCCGATTCATCTAAAATATATACATATATTTCTTTCCATTTTCAAGAGTGATCGAGTGTCAAATCCTGAAGATATATGTCTTAAGCTCAACAAATTTTTTTCGAATTGGAGAATATAGGCATTATTAATGAAAATTTTGTTCCATTGTAAAACAAAGTTTGCTTTTACCAATCCCTTCAATCAAGTCCGTAGGACTCCGATATTGTATTTACAACCATTTTCGTTGGTTTTAATTCGAAAAGTATTTCATGTTTCGTATAGGCGTTGCTCCACATATCGTATACAAATTTCCTTTTGTCATTTTTTTTCATTTACGCTGAGATCCATCGTAATAAACATAAATATTAATAAACTTTATTTATTAATTAAAGTACACAATATTATACATCAAATATAACATTATTAAACATGATATATAATAATTATACATGATAATATTATACATTATTCATTAGTTTTATTACAAGCATCTTAGTTAAGAAAGATCGCAAAGTCGAAGTATCAAGGTCGAAATCGCGACAGTATCGCCAGAAGTCAAGCATTAAGGTCCGTCACTCATAATGTTCTAAAATTCACTCTTTCGCCTTTAAGCCGACTCTTCATAATGTACAAAGACAGAATTGACACATTAGGTTGTCCTCGAACCGCATCTCAAGCAAATACTTTCATGTTTCGTTTTCGTTCCCCTCGATTTCCTTCCCTTTGAAATTTTCTACGTGTCTTATCCATTTCCGATCGTGGGTTAAACGACCTCGCCACGCATCGCGTCTGCATACATTTTCTCGCCTCGATTTTTTACATCCGCAGATTCACTTCGGAAATGCTTTGTTCCAAAGCAGTCGAAAGCATGGTTTTTTATAGCTCATGATTTTCTATACTAGCCACAATAAGCTCCGAAAATCTGTAGTTATGGTTTCTCAGATTCTCGCAATACATAGTGGTTCTGGAAAGTAAGATAAGTCTTATCAAGATTTCCTCGGCAGTTTTCCACAATATTCGTTATTTACAATCCTCAACATAATCAGAATCTTTCACCTTTTCAAAATCTTGAAACCGCAGTGCTCACTCATCCAGACGTGGAAGTGTTATTGTTTTTGGTTATCAAACCTCTTTTTGAAAGCTTTCCACAATGCGATCTTTCAATCCGATACCTTTCAAGCATAGATATTTATTTTTTCTCGAATCTAGAAAGCTCCATATCTGTCCACGATTCCATATTTTCAGTTCGAACCTGAGCTTCTCAATTTTGCCATTTCGATTTATCTTCAGAATAAAATAATTAAACAATTAGAAAATAAATTTCATTAATTGATATGCGGTGGTGAAAACTAATGCGATTACAAGAAATACAATTGTAAAAGAACAAAATAAAATAAACTTCCTGAGAACGAGAAATTTAACAAAGTATAAAACTAATTACAAAAACAAGAAAAGGATTTAACCATTTTTTTTCTTTTCGCAAAAATAAAGTTTTCTAGAAGTTTTAAGAGAATTTAAGAGACGAAATAAATGAATGAAATATATGTATTTAGATTTAAAATACTATTCATTACGCTTATATATACCGCTATATGTTATATAACCGTTAAAATATAAAATTTTTGAAAAATATATATATAATTTATATAAATATTATTTATGAAAAAAAAAGGAATTTAAATATTTTATATCAAATTTAATTTATCAATTCAAGTGTACAATGATTAACAATATTATGATGATAATTAAATTATCTATATTATCAGAATAAAATGCAACAAATTATGGTGATTTAGTCATCCATATGATATTAGATAATTAAAAATGGTATGAAATAAACATAATATAGATATATTAAATAATTATGCATAAAGCAACCATAAAAATACTGAATTTAATAATTATGGTGTATAAAACATCCATAACATAACGATATTAAATTAAGCAAATACGATGCTTTTAAACAACCATATCAGAAGATAATAAAATAAATAATTATACAAGATAACTTAACCATATCGTAAAATATAAAATTAATTTAGTCAAGACCGATAATAATAACGATAATTTTAAAAGAGCTGAGCAATAACGATAAATTTTATATCATACCACGTTATAATTATTGAGACCTTAAAGAATCGAATTTAACTGATAATTTATCAGAAAAAAGAGTATTTAGAGAGTAGACGCAAGCTTTATTATCTTATAAGATCAACATTAAAGTCAGCATTTAATCATATTTATAAAAATTGGTAAATCCCACTCAAGATAATTGGCGATATGGGATCCATTAAATTACTACGAGCTCCATTAACATTTTCAGCGCATTTATTATCTTCTTAAGGCCATTTTTAATTTTAGCATTAATTTTGCACTAAATATTTGTAACAATTTGAATAATATTAGTTAAATACAAAAACATTATTATCTTCAATTACAGAATCAACGTTTAGGGCTTTTCTTCTTCTTTCTTCCCTCTTTAGATTCTTCAAGTTTGGGTAAGATTTTCTCGAGAAAATTCCCTTTCTATCTGTTTTCATTCTGTATATACATTCTTGTATGCTTGAAAGAATCTGGGTTTTTTAACCACAGTCTCTTCGTTTTTACTCAGCATTTCATCTCTGAATCCTCCGAGACCCATTTCGGTTTCCACATTCTGAGCTCAAAGCTGGTTTGAGAGCTTTGTCTGTTAAATCTCTCGTCTTCATATTCTTTTGTTGATCGATAAAAATTGAATTTTTAGCCAAACAGAAATTTGGGGTTTTTAGTTTTTTTTTTTTGTTGTTGAATTTTTGATTAAGTTTTGAGTTCGGATTGATTTTTTATGTTGTTTTCTTTGTGTTGTTTCAGGTTAGAGTTAAGAGTGTTTGAAGAGTTCAACGATCCATCTTGGTTTGGACTATTCAGAGAAGAACAAAAACATGTTTGGTCTAGAGAGAACAATGACAGTGGAGCATGAGATCTTGAAGGAGAATCATGAGACTCTGATGAAAGATTATGAATGTCTTCAAGTAAGGATTAAGCACGCTGAGGATACTTATGAGGTCATTAAGTCGCATCTTCAGAACAGAGCTAAGGAGCTTGAAGTGAGTAACAAACGCTTGCTTGAAGAATGTGTGAGAGAGAGAAGTGAGAAGGAGAAGGTTAAGAAGACGTTTGAGGAGATGAAGAAGACAATGGAGAGTGAGAGAGATGCTATAGTTGATGAATTGATGACGAAAAATCAGGAGCTTTTGTTGGCGAAAAGGAAAGAGGAAGAAGAGTGGGTGAAAATGGAGAATAAGTATGTGGAACTAGCTGAGAAGTTTCTTGTTGTTGAAGCGGAATGTGCACACTTGAACTCGCTCTATGATGCGGAAGTGGTAGCTTCGGTTACTCAAAGTGCTGTAATGTCAGGGATTGGAGAGACTGATAATCTCGTCGGTCAAGGCGAGAACGAGGTGAATCATAATGCAAACAACGCTGGAACAGGTATACATAGGCATTTATGTGCCCAAGTGTTTTTTAGCTTAAGCTTTGTAAAATATGGATCTTAAAGTGACTTTTTGTTTATATCTCTCTTTGTGTGCAGATGTAATAATAAGTGACAAAAGCGATGCTGAACATGATAATCGTCGGTCTGTTCATAGAAACCAAGAAGAACAATGCAGGAACAGAGAAAACTCATCCAAAGAGAACCGAGCTTTGGGAGAAATCTTCACCCCGAGATCTATTAATAATCCACCACCTATTTCTCCTTCATCATCGTCATCATCATCATCATCATCTTCTGACAGCTATGAAGTTGTGGTTAAGCTGCCGCATAATTGGCCCGAGTGGGCAATCCCTAAAGGTCCCGGGAGCGGTTCCAACAAGTCTTAGAACATTTCAGATGCACAGAAGTGACACTAAGAGCCAGAAGAAGTTAATTTGAAGCTGCACTCTTAAGTTAAGCTAGCTATGGCAACATATGTACACACATCTTATTGCTTTTTGTTTTGTCTAGGAGTTTATATCAAATCTCTTTTGAGGAACAAGAACAAACAAGTCTAACTACTATCAAATCCCTTCCAAATCAATTTATCTTTCGAGAGTAATAGATAACACTTTCTATCTTACAACAGTTTTACCATACCTCAAATTGCATTGGCATTTGAATCCTTAAGATGCCATTAGCATTGGATAAGTATCTTGTTTACATATTGTTTAGTTTTGCTACAGAATTCATGAAGGCCATTGTAAACTCAAGATCATACAAATGCATTTTGTTCTCCGCTGTAAGATACGTCTTGAGTAATAAGGACATTCAGGCTCAATTTGAATTTTGACTCATCCGCATAATCATCCATTTATGAGGTTGAGTTCCAGGAACTGCTGGCATTAAGGTTCTGGAAGATGTGCATTGGTGAGTTTGGTTCTCTAACTGATCTCTTGTTTCTTCTTCTTCTGCTTCGATTTATTCGGCATGCCTTGGATATGTGCACCAGTTCTCCTCTACGCCGTGTTCATCACCGGCTTCAAACCAATCTTCTGCAGCTCCTTCTCCACATCAAGCATGTCGCTTGGGATGTCTATGTCGCGGAATAGAGGTTTAAAGTCTGTCATCAACCTGAAGCTGACTCTTGAAATCATTTGGGTATGCAATGTCCTCTTGTGAATCAGCATTTGACAAGAACCAGATGTGTCCTGACTCTTTTAGAGCCTGCAAAATGAAATACAATCCTGAAAAATTGGAGAATCATATGACTACAACGTCTATTGACACCATTTCAGATATATTTCTGAGTCAAACTCAACATAGAAGTAAATATCCTCTTTGCCATGTTTGATGCAACTCCACAAAAAGTTATGAATCTTGGGTATTGTTTTTAGTTTCTACACTGCTTGGTAAAAAATTTAGGTTTGGTTCATTCATCTCCATTTTTGCTAAGCCATCCTTGATCTTATGAGCTTAAAACCCAGTAACATGATTTCAAGTGTAGGCTCCATTATTGTTATATGAGTATCATTCTTCAGCATTAAAACCTCAGCTCCAAGCCTAATTTGCATATATCTTCATCGTACACCTCTCTCAAAGTGGCTATTATCCACTCAGCTGAATAAAGTTTCTTTATTTGTGTTTTTTTTTTTAATTATGTAACGGCATATAATAAGAGAGACAATCAAACTACATATACAATATCCTTTTCACTAAGTATTATCTCCTATATATTAATTAAAAATCATTTTAACAAAATAACCTTATGTTTATGTGAAATATTACCACACTGTCATGCTGACGTGTCATTGCCAAAATGATTCTAAAAAAATATATTTTATAAGACATTAATTATTAGACTAATTGCATAATATGTCATTAGATCAATCATATATAAACTGTTTTTATTTTCAAGATTATAATTTTACCTAAATTAGATTTATTTATTTATGGAAAATCAAATAAGTAAATATTCCATAAAATTATAGCTGATTCTATTGTTTCCTAAATTATAGATTTCAATTATTTATACAATAATATACTATTAAAATATTTAGAAATATTTATTTAATTTATTAATTTTCTTAAAAATATTATAAATATCTTATTCCGCGTATAATGCGGGGATTACCTAGTTTAAATTAAATTGTAATGTTTTTAAACAAGACTATGTATGTTCCTAGCGAGTAGGTTATTTTTTAAACGAATTTTCGTATGAGTATGTTATATATAAAAAAATATTTGTTAAAGATAAAGGATAAAATTAGATTCGAAATTTACATAAATGTGGCAATAAATATGATCAGAATATAATTGGTTATGAAGTTAATACATCTTAAATAGAATTAAGCGTTTAAAAACAAAATCACATGTGAAATTTATTTATGCCCACGTTTTTATTTGTGTAAAAATCAATCTCATTGAGTTAAATAAGCAAAATAATTTGCATCTAGCTCTAAGAACATTCAAATAATTTGAAATGTAAATAGTAATTTCTTATAAGATACAGATACCACCGGTTTAAATCTCAAAGTATTGGTACATTTATGTAAACAATGAAAAACTAAAAGGACCAATTTGGATAACAAATTACATACAGTAGTTTCAATTTTTTTTCTTTGGGTTTATCATCTCTATCTATCGTGTTCGAATACTGTGTCGCTTACTTAAAAATAGTTAATTCATTTTTCTGCCTTAAAACTCAAATTCTCGTCGTTTTGTTTTTTTTCTCTTTTCTTTTTTTCTATCAGATTTCTTCTGCTCGCTTCTTCTGCAAACGCACCGCCTTGTTACTTATCTTCTTCTGCCTCCTTCGATTGATTTACGTCGGTGGATCTTTGTTCTCTGTGTTGTTTTCATTGCTAGATTTCGTCAATGATTGGCTTCCCGCGATTCGATTTTTGCGGCTCGTGTTCTTAGTTTTCTCTTGAGGTAGACGATAAACTCATGTCTGGTAAACATTGTTTGATGACGAATTTAGAAAGTTCTCACACTTGTTTGCCTAATTTTGGGTGATGAAGTTCCTGGAATTGATGGAAGCAATAAGCGTCGCCAAAATTTCAATTTCTGGGAATTGTCTTACGAATTTGTTTTTATTAGAAATAGGATTGTGTGAATGTTAGTATTGTTTATGTTTCCGGATTAAGACCTAGACGATTCTGAATTATAGCTATGGGTTAGTGATTTGAATCAAGGTTTTATTTACTGAGGATCTATTTTTGTTCCGGTTAATTTGCTTTATTGGCTTTGTTTAGAGCTAGTTTGAAGGTTTAGTGTTATGTTATTTGTCAATTCAATGATTGGCTTTCTAGTATTGTGGTGTAGTGTGGATGATTTTAGTGGTTGCTTGTTTGATGCTATGAACTTTTTGTGTTTTTTTTTTTTTTTGTCTTTCTTATGTAACGTGGTGTAATATTGATGAAACAGGGAATGATGGATGAAGGCTCAGTAGGGGATGTGAGTAGGATTGATGAATCTGATGCTGCTCACCTCCAATTCAAGAATGTTGAGCAATCTTTTAAACCAGAGAACTGTGAGATCCGGGAAATCAAAGAGGTGCAGGTTCAAAGAGATGCCGGTTCTCCTGATTGCACGTATGGTGTAATAGCAGAATTTTTAGATGCTAAGCCTGTGGACCATATAGAAAATGCACCATGTTCTAGCCGGCTGAATACAAATGATGTGGGCGACGTTGTTGAGGAGTTGACTGTTAAAACTTGTGAGGGATTGAGCATGGCCATAGTTGATAGACCAAGTAGTAGAGCTAGATTAGAGATGAATCGCAGTCAGTTTCTGCAACGCTTTCCTCTAGATGGCGATTTACCTGGTAGCAGTTCTATGAGTAAGAAGGAAATTGACAGGGGAACACCAAGTATCTGGAGAAATGCAGGCAAAATGTCTTTGCCTGAGACTTCGACTGGACAACTGGCCATTACTGTTAATGGTGAAGCTAATGAACATTTGACAAATGTTGAACGAAATCCTGTACTCGTAGAGGCATTGTCGCACGAAGGCATCAAGACAAGGATTTTGTCGCAGTCTGGGTTTTCTCAATTTTTCGTTAGAAAAACATTGAAAGGCAAGGGAGTCACATTCAGAGGCCCGCCACGCAATAAGTCTAAATCTAGTAATATGGATCGGCAAACTCTAGCTAGTTCTGGTGGCCCTTTAGTAATATCAAATACTTCAGCAAAGGTTTCTAGCAGCATCCCTTTGGCGGCTTATGATGGTTTTCTGTGCTTGCCTTCCAAAGCCAGTAAACCATCATCTTGTGCTAACCCTTCAGATATACATAGAGGTTGTGGAGGTGAAGGTTTAAGTCTGAGAGAATGGTTGAAATCGGAGCGGCAGGAAGTTAATAAAGCAGAATGTATGTATATCTTTAGGCAGATCGTGGATCATGTGGATTGTTTTCATTCTCAAGGAGTTGTTTTATGTGACCTAAGGCCATCCTCATTCAAAATTTTCAAGGAAAATGCAGTCAAGTATGTGGGTTCAGGTTTTCAACAAGAGTCGTTTGACAGCAACATGAGCAAAGATACTTTAAGTCAACTCAAAAACCCTCTGGTTAGAAGGCGGTCAGGAGATACTTCTATTCCCTGTACCCCTGCAAAGAAGCAGAAATCAAGTAGACCAAGCTCTAGACAGTGGCCTATGTTCCAACGAGCCGGTGGCGTGAATATCCAAACTGAAAATGGTGATGGCGCAATACAGGAGTTTCATTTCAGATCTAGTCAACCTCATTGTAGTACAGCTACCCGTCCTTTTACTTCAATGAGTGAGCAGTTGGAAGGGAAATGGTATGCGAGTCCTGAGGAGCTCAGTGGTGACACTCGCTCAGCCTCTTCAAACATCTATAGTTTGGGTATTCTTCTTTATGAGGTATGGAGTAACTTTTATTAATTGCACTTGTGGTATGACATTTTTGTTGTAGCTTTTTGCCTGCAATTGTAAATATGTATATCCTTGAGTTGAAATATGAAACCGCATAGCCCTTACCGCGAACATACAACTATATGTTTTCCTGTGGGATAATGTGTTTAACTAATGTAGCTTTGTAAACTGGGCCATAGCATGTGTGGGTCATGTTTGGCTTCTCTGGTCTTACACTAGCTGACTAGCATATCAATTCGTAAAATTTTGGAATAAGTGTCATGGCTCCAGTTTGCATTTGACTTATGTTGATAGGCAATGTGGTCTGAATAACAAGTGCACAACTAGGCTTCATTGTATAGATTTAAATAGTGTAGCATGTTCATTATTGTTATGCTAACAATGAAGTTTCTTATTGACAGTGCTGTTGTGTTGTCTGCATGGCTCTTAGGTTAATGTATTTTGTGATTCGACTGGTCCTTGGTGAAAACATAATATTCTCATTGATATTCTAATCTTGGGGTTTTCCATCAGTTGCTTAGTCAATTTCAATGTGAAAGAGCTCGTGAGGCTGCAATGTCTGACATCCGAGACCGAATTCTTCCTCCCAAATTTCTGACGGAGAATCCAAAGGAAGCTGGGTTTTGTCTTTGGTTACTTCATCCAGAATCTTCATGCCGACCATCAACCAGGCAATGCAAACGCTTTAGCTACAATAAACTTCAAATGATAGAAAGCACGTTATCAAACTTTTGTATGCTTGTTTCTGTTGACGGTTTAGGCTATAAATCCCTAGTGGGGCTATTGGAAGATAATCTTGTTATATATCACACATGAAATGTACATATGCGCCAAATGTGGAGGTTTTGTTCTCCTAGATGTAAACTAGGGAAGATTGTCTCGCTAACCGTTTCAGATAGGATAGTTAGGTTCTACTCTGAAAAATATAGTCTTTGTAGTAACCGAGCTCCCCTTATGTTTTGATTGTCTCCTTCCTGTCATGATTTATTCGTCGAGATTGTGAGTTGGCTTTATCCCTCAATAAGTTTGATGTTGTTCTGTATCAGGGACATCTTACAATCTGAAGTGGTCAATGAAATCCCGAATTTGTATGCTGAAGGCTTATCTTTATCCATTGAGCAAGAGGACACGGAGTCTGAACTGTTGCAGCATTTCCTTTTTTTATCCCAAGAGAAAAGGCAGAAGCATGCTGGGAAGTTAATGGAAGAAATAGGGTCCTTAGAAGCAGATATTGAAGAAATTGTCAAGAGACGTTGTGCCATAAGGCCTCTGTCTCTGGAAGAAGTCTCTAGCTCATCTCCTGCTTCTAGTGTACCTGAAATGAGACTAATCAGGAACATGAATCAGCTTGAAAGCGCTTATTTCGCAGCAAGGATAGATGCCCATCTCCCTGAAGCACGTTATAGGTTACGCCCGGATAGAGATCTGTTAAGAAATTGTGATAATACTGTAGCAGAAGTAGAAAACAGCGAGACTTGGAGCTCAGATGATCGTATTGGAGCGTTCTTTGATGGATTATGCAAATATGCTCGATATAGTAAGTTTGAAACTCGGGCTGTGCTGAGGACCAGCGAGTTGAACAGCACTTCGAATGTGATTTGTTCTCTGGGTTTCGATCGGGACGAGGATTATTTTGCTACCGCTGGTGTGTCTAAGAAAATTAAGATATTTGAATTCAATTCCCTATTCAACGAATCTGTCGACATTCATTATCCAGCCGTAGAAATGCCAAATAGATCAAAGCTTAGCGGCGTTTGCTGGAACAACTACATCAGGAACTACCTAGCTGCGTCTGATTATGATGGTATTGTCAAGGTATATGAACCTTTGAAGATATATATAGATTGGTTATTCACTTAATTGCCCCTTTATTTCCTTCGCTCTAATGAATACAAATGTATTATGATGCATCCAGTTATGGGATGTGACAACTGGACAGGCCATTTCACATTTCATAGAGCACGAGAAGAGGGCTTGGTCTGTTGACTTCTCTGACGCTTGTCCGACAAAATTAGCCAGTGGAAGCGATGATTGTTCTGTGAAGCTATGGAACATCAATGAGGCATGCTTTTCTATATCTTTACATGCATAGGCACATTATGCTGGATTCTGTCGTCTAATAGCTACTCCTACTGAGATATCTGGCATATATACACATGAATTATTAGCACTTTGGATAATACTGTTATGTTGTTACGCTTGTATTTCAGCTTTGTTGCTAATAGACAATCTTCTTGCATGGCTGTGCAGAGGAACTGTTTAGGAACAATCAGGAACATTGCAAACGTGTGTTGTGTGCAATTTTCTCCGCAGTCCTCTCATTTGCTAGCCTTTGGATCATCAGATTTCAGAACATACTGCTACGATCTGCGAAATTTAAGAACTCCTTGGTGCATACTGTCAGGACACAACAAAGCAGTTAGCTACGCAAAATTCTTGGATAATGAAACCCTTGTCACAGCATCAACTGATAACACGTTAAAGCTTTGGGATCTTAAGAAAACCACTCACGGTGGCCTCTCCACAAATGCTTGCAGCTTAACTTTTGGTGGCCATACAAATGAGAAGGTAGCTAATGCTGAAACTCAATTTTAAGTCAACCCTTGTAATGTTTCGCTTTCTTCGTCGTGGTTGATTTGTCTTTTCCTGCCTTTTTCAGAACTTTGTTGGTTTGTCTACTTCCGATGGATATATAGCTTGTGGCTCTGAGACAAATGAGGTATGCTCCTACAGACTTGGGAATACGTTGATATTCCTATAGAACTTTGTGTTCCGAATCTCCCTTAACAAGCATTGCCACTGATTGAAAGTTTGATTCTCAACTTAATTAGTAGCTCCCGAGTTACTTTTTGTCGATGAAAAAATTTACAGTTCCATAATTCTGTCTATTTCTACGTAACGGAGGAACTAATCCGTTGCTACTAAAAATAGTAATATAACTAGCAGGTCATAAGGACAGATGATAGAAAAACCTAGGTGAATGAAATAATTTCGTATTTTGTTCTGTAGTGATCTCTCTGATTGAGAAAAATGGTGTTCCTTTTTTTGCTCAGGTTTATGCCTATCATCGGTCTCTTCCTATGCCCATTACCTCGTACAAGTTTGGTTCTATTGATCCTATATCAGGCAAGGAGATTGAGGAGGACAACAACCTATTTGTTTCAAGTGTTTGCTGGAGAAAAAGGTCGAATATGGTTGTTTCAGCTAGCTCAAATGGGTCTATCAAAGTTCTACAGTTAGTCTGAATCATATATACATACAGAAGAAGCTGAGGTATTAACCCAAGTTCCTATAACGGTATTGCGGAATAAGGTTGAGTATGAACAAGCTTCAACACCCAAGAGATATGATCAAGACTTCAATCTAACGTACAGTGTTGGATTATTATAAGATAGTTATCTATTTTCTGCTGGAGTTTGACCCCAAAAAAAGGGTATGGGAATGAGAAAGAAGAGCTATACATACTTACGTTGATCAATAGTTGTGGGTTGATCAGCGGTTAGGGTAATACCGCTGATGGGTATACGTAGTAAGGTAAAAGACCTACTTTTGGTGGTGTTCTAAGGTTTTATTTTTTATTTTTTGGCTCCTAAAATAAGATCCCACTTTGTGATGTAAATTTGCTCGCCTATAGTTCTAAGGTAAAAGACCATATCCTGATGTATGTATAGTTTATATGAGCTTTAGTCCTACAGATGAATCTCCTCCAAGAAAAGGTTTTTTTTTTTTTTTTGTGAAATATTTTTGTTTGGATTTTGTAATTGTCTAAATTTTTTGGTTCCACAAAATTTTACTCGAGTTCAGTTCAACAAGAAACCTCCGAAACATTTAAATGAGGTATATTTATATGAGCGAACTCAATTGAGTTGTGAATTCTTCAATTACACGGGTTGTTATTGACAAAACTAATCTTTAAATGCTTTAAAGTTGCACATAGTATATGATTGATCGAGCATGATAAACAAATAATCAGACATTCTCTACAAAAAAGAGGACGACATTACTAAGTCTTAATGGGCCATTAAGGGGCCCATACTCATTACAAACCCATCGCCGTCGTAATCTCAGTAACCAAACAACTCTTTATCGCCGGGTAAGCTTCCATTTTCTAAGCTATTCGATCTCGTTTCATGTCGATCTATTTCTAGTCAAGCTATTCTATTCGTCAGGGTTTTTGGGTCGAGGAGAATAAGTTAAGACATGCGTTTGATTCTCTAAAGTTCTGAATTTGTTTTTTTTGCTTCTTAATGATCTAAAGGAAGGATTTTTATACGTATCAAATTGAGGGTTTTTGTTTTGGATGCAGAGAAGTGATTGACATAAAAATGGCGTTTGCTAGGGCAGTGAGAAGACCAATTGGAGTCTTTTATTATAGTGCTAGTGGTAGGTTTAGTTCTGGAAATGAGTATTCTACTGTGGCTAGCAAATTGGAAAATTTGGCTCAGAACAAGAGCTCTGTATTGTCGGGATACGCAAGCCCTGTTCGTGGTTTTGGGAAGTTCTTGCGAAGTTTTAGTTCAGAGGCTCCTGTTGTAACTGACCAAATGAGCCTAATTAAGAAACTGAGGGAAAGAACTAGTGCTCCCATTAAAGATGTTAAGGCTTCTTTAGTTCAATGTAATTGGGACCTTGGTAAGAATTGGGTTGAGGTGTTTTTGCTGCAGGTGCTCTCTGTTTTATTGTGTTCTAAACATGGGTTTTTTTCGGATTTGACACAGAGGCTGCTCAGAAGGATTTGAGAAAGAGAGGGAAAGTATTGGCTTCGAAGAAGTCGTCACGGACAGCTGCGGAGGGAATGCTTGCGGTTGCTCAAAATGAGGGAAATGTTGCTGTTATTGAACTTAACTGTGAGACAGACTTTGTTGCTAGAAACGAGATTTTCCAGTACTTGGTTAGTGCTTTTATAATTTCATATGGGTTGCTTTATTGTTGCTGAATGATGAGGTTTTCGTTTATTTTGTACTGTTTATTTCTTCTAAAATCGACATGTCTTGCAGGCTTTAGCTATGGCTAAACATGCTTTGCTGGTTGAAAGCGGTTCTCAGCAAGTTTCTGGTGTCTTCCCCTTTGGGCCTGAGCTTTTTGAGGTGAGGTGTTTCATGTACTAACTGGTTTCCTTTTGTGTCCTTAAACATTGTGGATCTATGTTGTTTTCTGTTTGCACCATCTGAGATGTTGATATCTAATTTTCATTTCTAATCACTTTAATGGATGCTGTTCAGGAGTTTAAGCTCAGTCTCGATCATCCAAAAGTGAACGGTGAAACAACGGTTTCAAACGCCGTTACAGAAGTAGCTGCGATAATGGGAGAGAATGTAAAATTTAGGAGAGGTTTCTTGCTTTCAAAATCTTCAACAGGTGTCCTTTCTGCATATCTCCACACAAGTCCTCAACCAGGTACAAATTGTTCAATGAAGTTCCCGTTGTCTCTTATATCTTTTTATGATATATTCTGTGCATCTCTAACTTTTTTTTAAATATGAAAATAGGCTTGGGTCGTATAGCTGGGATTGTATCTCTTGAAGTAGAAGGTGAAAACACTCAACTAGAGGCTCTTCAGCGTGTAGGCTCAGAACTGGCTATGCATGTTGTAGCAACAAAGCCTTTATTTTTAAACAAAGACCTTGTTTCTTCAGAAGCAATAGCAAATGAACGCGAGATTCTTAAGTCTCAGGTTATTGTCACTTCAATGTTATGAAACTGAGCTGTTGTTGGAAAAGTTTGCTTATCAAATGTGGTATATGACAGGCAGAAAGTACAGGCAAGTCTCAGATGGCTATAGAGAAGATTGTGGAAGGGCGTCTCCGTAAATATTTTGAAGAAGTTGCTCTAATGGAGCAAAAGTTTATTGTGAACGATGCTATAAACATTAAGGTATGTGGATTTAGCTTATAACACCTAGTTTACCGTATGATTATCTCTGCATTGCTTGTCATCGCTTGTTTAATGAAACTTTTGAGTTCCTATTCCACAGACACTGGTGGATAATTTGTCCAAGGAGGTGGGTTCACCTGTAAAGGTTTCCAATTTTCTGAGAGTCGAGGTTGGAGAAGGAATCGAAAGGTAAATATAACAATGACCCGTATATGTCCAGTACGACTAATCATTGTTGTAAGATTAGTAGCTTATGAATGTGTATATGTTGTTTTTTGAAGGCTTGAAGCATCTGATGAACCTGTTGCTCAAACTGCTTGAAGATAATGAATCAAGGACATGGTGTTAGATTTACAGACCACTTTCTTTCTTTGGGTCCTTTAGAATTCATGGCTTCAGTGCCCTCTTGAGATTACAGAATCTTTCCCATAATTTTGTTGTTATAAAAACGTCAGTTTGCCACACAATATGGCAATAAGATCAATCTTGTGATTGTACCTTAGGAAGCTATGGCAATAACCCTGTTCGTGTTCTCCTACTAAGATCATTATACAAAAAAACCTTCACTTCTCTGTCCACTTACCTTGTGGATTCTGCTTGTTTCCTTTTCTTGAGAGTTGGATTTAAGGTACTCAAATATTGAAGAAGCAGAAAGTGAGGGCTTGGCTCCGTGTGATTGTGGTGAATGATGCAAAGGACAGATTAGAAATAGTGAAACTGGTTCGGTCTTGAAACCATTCTTATGCTTAATAACAATCAGAAGATGTTTTAATTTCAATTATATGAACAAATTTATCGCTCACCATACATATCAATTATGAAAGTATTTCAATTTTAAGTTATAGACTAGATCGGTTCTTCCATAATGCCCAAAGATAGATCCTCCGGTTACCAACGGTCGACATTGACGGTTTACATAATTCAAAGACGAAACCGGTCAACTTTACCGACTATCCACAATAAACGGTTAGGATCAATGTATCTTTAATCGTACGGTTCATATCATGAAGCTGTACTGAATTACAGTACACCAGAAAACACAATAAAATACGAACCCCGTTCTCTTCTTCTACCTTTTTGATTTTCGAAAAAAGCAAAACTTTCGAAAAAGCAAAACTTTCTGATTCTCTCGAGATCATCATCACTCTTCTTCACTCGTCTCTCTCTCTCTCTGTGTTCTCTTGCTCTTGGGTCAACCATGGTGTCAGAGACGACGACGAACCGACCAACAGTTAAAATCTCCAATGTTCCTCAAACCATAGTCGCCGACGAACTCCTCCGCTTCCTAGAGCTTACCCTCGGCGAAGACACAATATTCGCTCTCGAAATCCCAACAACTCGCGACAATTGGAAGCCACGAGACTTCGCGCGAGTGCAATTCACTAACCTCGAAGTCAAATCTCGTGCCCAGTTTCTCTCTTCTCAGAACAAGCTTCTTTTCAAAATCCATAACCTAAGACTCTCCGAAGCTTACGACGACATCATCCCTCGACCTGTAGATCCACGGAGAAGACTAGAAGACGTCGTTTTGACTGTTGGGTTTCCTGAGTCTGATGAAAGGAGGTTTTGTGCCCTAGAAAGATGGGAAGGAGTTAGGTGTTGGATTATGGAAGACAGGAGGAGAGTTGAGTTTTGGGTTTGGGAATGTGGTGAATGTTATAAGATTGAAGTTAGGTTTGAGGATATTGTTGAAACTCTCCGTTGCTGTGTTAATGGTGACGCTTCTGAGATTAATGCTTTACTTCTGAGGGTAAAAAAAACGTTACTTTCCCCTAAGTTTCTTATTCATAATGTGTTTTTGTGATAATGTGAGTCTATGTTGAATTTATTTTGGAGTTCAGGTTCTGTGAAAATGATTCAAGATCGAATTTTGGGATAGATTTGGAAAATCTGGTTACTCATCTGCGTTATGGAGGATGTTGATTGAAGTTTCAGCTTAGATTTGAGGCTAGTTTTCGCACACAGATGTTAGATTACTTACAAGATTGATGCTTGATTGTTTCTTTGAATCTTCTGTGACAGCTTTATGGTTTGATCAACCTGCATGAGATTGGATTGATTTTTCTACGCTTGTGTCTTATCTTGGTCTCTTCTGATTTCTTTTGTTTACCTGTTTTTCAGTTGAAATATGGACCGAAGGTATTTAAAAGAGTAACAGGACCTCACATAGCCACAAAGTTTAAATCTGATCGATACCGTTTCTGCAAGGAGGATTTTGATTTCATGTGGATTCGCACAACTGATTTCTCTGGTTCAAAGTCAATCGGTACATCAACTTGCTTTTGTTTGGAAGTCCACAACGGCTCAACGATGTTAGACATTTTCTCGTGCTTCCCTTACTACAGAGAAGACACGTTGAGTGTAACTACTGTGGATGGGAATGCGTTTGCATCTGCATCTCAAATTGTTCCCCTCTTGGATGCTGCCAATCTGGGTTTTGAGTTTCCATATGAGATCCTTTTCCAACTCAATTCTCTAGTTCACGCGCAGAAAATTAGTCTATTTGCTACGTCAAATATTGAACTGATCAACATCCTTCGTGGTTTGAGCTTGGAAACCGCATTGGTGATCCTCAAGAAACTTCACCAGCAAAGCTCTATATGTTATGATCCTGTCTCCTTTGTCAAGACTCAGATGCAATCCGTGGTTAAGAAGGTGAAGCATTCCCCTGCATCAGCTTATAAAAGATTGACCGAGCAGAACATCATGAGTTGTCAGAGAGCCTACGTTACACCCTCAAAGATTTATCTGTTGGGTCCAGAGCTTGAGACTGCCAATTATGTTGTGAAGAACTTTGCAGAGCATGTCTCAGATTTCATGAGAGTTACTTTTGTGGAAGAAGATTGGAGCAAGCTTCCAGCAAATGCTCTTTCTGTGAACTCCAAGGAAGGCTATTTTGTGAAGCCCTTTAGAACCAACATTTATAACAGGGTGTTGTCAATCCTTGGAGAAGGGATCACCGTTGGGCCTAAGAGGTTTGAGTTCTTGGCTTTTTCAGCTAGCCAACTGCGAGGAAATTCAGTCTGGATGTTTGCTTCTAACGAGAAAATAAAAGCGGAAGATATTAGAGAATGGATGGGCTGTTTCCGAAAAATCCGAAGCATTTCCAAATGTGCTGCTAGGATGGGTCAGTTGTTCAGTGCTGCGCGGCAGACACTTAGTGTCCGTGCACAAGATGTGGAGCATATTCCTGACATTGAAGTGACTACTGATGGTGCTGATTACTGCTTCTCGGATGGCATCGGGAAAATTTCATTGGCATTTGCTAAGCAAGTTGCTCAGAAGTGTGGACTGAGTCATGTCCCTTCTGCATTTCAAATTCGATACGGTGGCTACAAAGGTGTGATTGCCGTTGACCGCAGTTCCTTCAGAAAGATGTCTCTGCGTGATAGTATGCTAAAGTTTGACTCGAACAACAGGATGCTTAACGTAACCAGATGGACAGAGTCGATGCCTTGCTTCTTAAACCGGGAGATCATTTGCCTTTTGTCGACTCTCGGAATAGAAGATGCAGTGTTTGAGGCGATGCAAGCGATGCATTTATCTATGCTGGGAAATATGCTTGAAGACCGCGATGCAGCAGTTAATGTTCTGCAGAAATTGAGTGGAGAAAATTCCAAGAATCTGCTAGTTAAGATGCTGGTACAAGGATACGCACCGAGTTCAGAACCGTACCTCTCAATGATGCTTCGTGTACACCACGAGAGTCAACTTTCCGAACTAAAGAGTAGGTGCAGGATACTTGTACCGAAAGGACGGATCTTGATCGGTTGCATGGATGAAATGGGTATCCTGGAGTATGGCCAAGTGTATATTCGTGTAACCCTGACTAAAGCGGAACTGAAATCTCGCGAACAGAGCTACTTTCACAAGATTGATGAGGAAACATCTGTGGTGATTGGGAAAGTGGTCGTGACGAAAAACCCATGTCTTCACCCTGGAGACATCAGAGTTCTTGACGCAATATATGAGGTCAATTTTGAAGAAAAGGGATTTCTCGACTGCGTCGTCTTTCCTCAGAAGGGAGAAAGGTATGATAAATCAATCCTTTAAAGCTATGCACCGAAACAGAAACCATATGCTTCTGATTCTTAGTCTTGGCTTAGTTGATAATTTATTTCTCCTTGGTTTTTGTTGACCCTACAGGCCACATCCAAATGAATGTTCTGGTGGTGATCTCGACGGAGACCAGTTTTTTGTTAGTTGGGATGAGAAGCTTATACCGAGCCAAATGGACCCTCCAATGGACTACGCTGGAAGCAGACCTCGTCTAATGGATCATGACGTCACCTTAGAGGTTAGTTTCTTGAAAAGGCCTTGATGATGTGAAAGTTTCCTAATCTTTGGAGCAAAGCTGATTCTCTTTCTTTAACTCTGCTTTGTAGGAAATCCACAAATTTTTTTTGGATTATATGATAAGCGACACGCTTGGGGTGATCTCAACTGCACATTTGATTCATGCTGACCGTGACCCAGAAAAAGCCCGGAGCCAGAAGTGTTTAGAGTTAGCAAATCTTCACTCTAGGGCTGTTGATTTTGCGAAAACTGGAGCTCCGGCTGAGATGCCTTATGCCTTAAAGCCTAGAGAGTTCCCTGATTTCCTGGAACGGTTCGAGAAACCAACATACATCTCTGAGTCTGTGTTTGGGAAACTATACCGTGCTGTGAAAAGCTTGTTAGCACAGAGAAAGCCAGAAGCTGAGAGTGAGGACACGATGGCTTATGATGCAACACTTGAAGAAGCTGGCTTTGAGAGCTTTGTAGAGACAGCGAAAGCCCATAGAGACATGTATGCTGAGAAACTGACCTCGTTGATGACATACTACGGAGCTGTTAATGAAGAAGAGATTCTCACAGGCATTTTGAAAACCAAGGAGATGTATCTGGCGAGAGATAACCGGAGGTATGGTGATATGAAGGATAGAATCACGTTGTCTGTGAAGGATTTGCAGAGAGAGGCCATGGGTTGGTTCGAGAAAAGCTGCGAGGAGGAACAACAAAGGAAGAAGCTAGCTTCGGCTTGGTACTACGTAATATACAACCCGAGCCAGCTAGGTGAAAAGTTGAAATTCTTGAGTTTTCCATGGATCGTAGGTGACATTTTGCTTGGGATTAAGGCTGAAAATACACAGAGGCAGAGCGTTGAAGAGCAAACAAGTGGACTTGTATCCATTTGATTACCCTATCCCTATCCCTATCTATCACTTGTTGGTGTTGTTTAATTACTAGTTAAAGACAATTGAGACCAGCAATAGAACGTCGCTTGTATATGCGTCACAATTATCTTGATTAGCAAGACTTATGACTTATTATATTATGTGTCATTTTGCAATTTTAAATGTGAAATTACCAAAATGGGAGATTAAATTGGTACATTGCCATGATTTATTGGTGCCGTTGACAAAAATATTATTGATGCAAAATTTACAAACAATTTAAGTTCTTTCAAGGTAAAATAAGATAAAGTCTTGTAGATGTAATCTATAACTATGGCACAAGTAACAGTACAAATCTCCCACTCTCTTTCATCTGGCATATATAATAAGACAGAAGCTGCTTTGTTAAATAGAACAGGTTAACTACAAAACAAACACTCTTAAGAATCAAACCAAATCGCATTAAAATTTATCAAAGCCCTGTTCGTTTATGTATCTAGATACTGCATGTACCTACTAAATCTAGATATCACATCTAGATATTGCATCCAGATGTCGTTCGTTTCTGTTTTTCATTTCTGCATCTAAATATTGCATATCGATGCAGTTACATTTGTTTGTGTATTTTGAATTAACAGTTGGATGCACTTAAATCAAATGACCAAAAAAGACATATCTTTATGCTAAGATTTAAAAACAAATTTGAACCTATTTTTTGCTGATTTTTTCATCTCTTGTGTGATGACATCTATTTTTTGCTGATTCTAATAACAGTTTTTTCCGAAAATTTTACGCTTTTTCGGAAAATTTACGGTTTTTCTTAAATTTTGCGGTTTTTCAGAAATTTTGCGGTTTTTTGAAAATTTTACGGTTTCTAGGAGATTTTACGATTTTCAGAATTTTTACAGTTTTTTGGAAAATTTACGGTTTTTCGGAAAATTTACGATTTTTCGGAAATTTTACGGTTTTTCGGAAATTTTACGGTTTTTCGGAAATTTTACGGTTTTTCATAAATTTTACGGTTTTTCGGCAAATTTAAGGTTTTTCGGAAAATTTACGAATTTTCAGATATTTTACGATTTTTCGGAAATTTAAGGTTTTTTGGAAATTTAATTGTTTTTGGAAATTTTACGATTTTTCAGAAATTTTACGGGTTTTCTGAAATTTTGCGGTTTTTCAGAAATTTTACGGTTTTCGAAATTACGATTTTTCAGAAATTTTATGGTTTTCCGAAATTTTACGGGTTTCTGAAAATTTTACAATTTTTTGGAAATTTTACAGTTTTTGGGAAATTTTACGGTTTTCCAGAATAACATCTTGAATCTGCATCTAGATACTGCACCTAGATGCATATTCAAGATGTTGTTCGTTTAGTTCAAATTATAAGCAGCATCTAGATGCATTTATAAAAGGGAAAAATGTTAAAAAATACCCAGTTTTGTGCGTGAACTTTTACGACCACATTTAGCACACTAACATCCTATTGACTACGAAACAAAATCTCAACTTACTTTGACTTTGCCGATCTAGACACCCCGTTAAGTGAGTTAACAGAGCAAATTACCGACGTTACTAAGGCGTTAATGTGCAGTTAAATCTAAACGATGCGTTTAGCAAACACACTTTGTTCACATAAATCCCAAATCGTGAAGAACACAACACACTCGACTCTAACCCTAACCCGAAAATCAAAACTTCCAATCTCCAATTTCATCATCTCAGACACAATCCGAAGCAATGTCTGATGTTGAATGTCGAGGGATTCCTTCTAAATGTCATTGTGGAATGGATGTAACCATTTTCACTTCAAAAACTCAAGACAATCTTGGGCGCCCATTCTTCAGATATATTAGTAAACGAGAGATGAACTCATAGGCGAATAAAAGAGATGTAAGTGTCGATTTGATTATGTGTATTCGATTTCTTCTTTTAAATTAATTTGGTTTTTTTTTCTAATTGGAATCGCGAAATAGAATAACTTATTTGAGTGGGTTGAAGATGCTTTCTTTGAGGAGCTTAGTGCTGGAAAACACGAGTATGAGGAGATGAAGAAGATGATCCATGTGCTTAATCAAGATGTTCAAGAGAGCAAAAGACAAATTTGGATGTTGAAATTGATGGGTTTAGTCGGTTTGGGTGTATTTGTTTTTGTGAAATCAAATGCAAAGTAGTCTGTTTGGTTTGTTGTATTTGTGTGTTTGTGAGACTAGTGTAATGAAATCACTCAATGTTCTTATGAGACTAGTGTAATGAAATCAATCAATGTTTTAGGCCATTTATGTTATTTATTAAGCTGGATAGTGAGACTATACAAAACCTGCAAAAAAAGCAAATACACCCAAACCTAAACCTGCAAAACCAAAACAGACACATATCATGGAACACAAGTGATTTTAAAACCTGCAATTGATCATAAATACATCCAACACAAGTCTTACAAAGGTTTTGAATGTCAAAGCAGAAACCATGAGAGACTAAACAGAAAATAAAAACACGAATGTTTTGTTTAAAACTAAGAAACACAAAACAAAAAAGATCATGACACACACAAAACAAAAACAACACATCTAGATGCCAAACCATGATGCCCAACCGTGTGTTTGAGAAGCTTGTGATTGTTGAGCTTGGCCTTGAAAAGCTTGTGACTGTTGAACTTGGCCTTGAGAAGCTTGTGGACCTTGTGCTTGAGAAGCTTGTGGACCTTGTGCTTGAGAAGCTTGTGACTGTTGAGCTTGGCCTCGAGAAGCTTGTGGACCTTGTGCTTGAGAAGCTTGTGAAGCCAATCCTTGAGACGCTTGTGAACCTAATCCTTGTGAAGATTGGCCTTGTCCAAATAAAGAAACTCTTGGTGCCTGATATAAAATAGACAATTAGCAAGTAAACAAATAACATAACTCCAATGGCAAACAACAAACAAAGTACACTTACTGGTTCTTTCCTTGGACGGCCTGGTCTTCTTGGTGGTTGACTCTCAACCCTCGGCCTCTTACAACTGGCCTTGTTATGACCTTCTTCTCTACAGTTTGAGCAAGTCATGATTCTATCAACCCGTGACAATTTGGTCTGTGAAGAGGTTGTCTCATTTCTTCCTTTTCTCCTTGCATGATTGCATGGTCTCCCACGATTACCCTTTCTCCATGGTGGTGGTAAGACCCCTAATCTATTCATTCTTGGCCACAACAATTCACCTTGAACTGGCGCAATTTCGTCCTCATAAGTCAATCTCCACGTCTCAGTTGTGTACCAATGAACTACATAATCTTCAACTTTCTGTTTTTTTTTCCTATGATCACACACGCTGCATGTATACATGGTATACCAGTCATTTGCCATTTCCTCCAACCACATGTCACTGCATTCATATCAATCCGATAGGTGACCCCTTCATGGTTTAACTCATGCAGATTGTGTCTCGACACGTGCCTCCTGCAAAACTGTGAGCCCTTTATCATTTTTTCAATCTCAGCATGTGCTCTCGTAGTGAACCTTGTCTTCAATCTCCCAACTAACACATACCTCTTCTCAGTCTTGACCATACACTGCCTCCTAATCTCTTCTAACATTTGCAGCAATGGTTTTCTTCTTGCCTGTCTTATTGTTCTATTGAATGATTCACAAAGATTGTTGAAGATATCATTGCAACAGGTTCCTATCCTAAAGAAAGCTCTAGACCAAGTTGCAGGGTTAGTCAACTGCAGTGTTGCATAAGAATGAGGATTATACCTCCTTAACTCCTGCATATTCTTCTCAAATTCTCCTTCGGTGTAACTTCTTGCAATCTTCCAAAACAGACGTTGTAGCTCCATATCATGACTATCACGCTTCCAATTATCCATAATATGCCTTGCACATTGTCGATGCTCAGCATGCGGAAGTATGTTATAGATAGCCTTAACTAATCCCTGTAAAAAATATTTGTGAAAAATATTAAACCATATAATGAAAAAATAACACTAAAATGAACAAATTAACTATCACTTACACTCTGTTTGTCTGATATGATAGCCACCTCCCTTCCGTCATCAAGACCCAAATTTCTACTTAGAAGTCTAACAAACCAATCACAATTGTCATCATTCTCTATTTCAACCACTGCCCATGCAATAAGAACTATCTTATTATCACAATCCCTTTTAACTACAGCTAATAGATGTCCCTTAATGTCCCACTTTAAAAACGCACCATTAATCCCTATGATAGGCCTACATGTCAGCTTCCATGATTATCTTTGCGGTTTAAAACAAATGTAGCAATGGAAAAACCTTTGCTTGCTCCCAATTGATGGCCCTGGTATAGTCTCAATCTCAAAGGTGGAGTCCGGATTGGATTGCAACACCCTAGCTTGGTAATCCCACACTTGTGAAAAATGGTCCTCATGAGATTGTTTCCTTTCTTTGGCTAGTTGTGTCTTTGCCTTCTAACATATTTCATCACTAATGACTAGATTGTACTCTCTCTTGATCTAAGCAGCGATCTCCTGCTTGTTTATCTTCGGATTCAGCCTCAGTCTTTCCTGAAACAACCAAGCAATCGTACCTTGCTTCAGCATCCTGATGTATCCTGATCTGACACACGTATGCACACTGACAAAGATCTTTATTTGCATCTTGTGCTTCTTCTTCTCATATGATGCATAGTATTTCCATGGGCAGTGAGAGTCAGTGTCTGTACATTTTGCACCAATCTTGCTTAACTCAGACCTATAAAGCTTTACATCATACCGTGTTTTTAGTGAGTACCTTAACACGGCAAGCTTGAACTCTTCTGCCGTATTGAAACACTTCCCAAGTTTCAGAATTACTTTTGGATCTTCAGGCTCTACATCACTAGCATCGTCGTGACGTCCTTCTTCTTCATCGTCACTACTGGATAGAGGTTCTGGAATATTCTCCTCATCCCAGTTTATATCATCCTCACTATCAACATCACTCACTTCTTCATTGTCTTTTTCATCGACTCCAAATTGTTACCTAATATCATTGCAATTCTCCTCCTCTATGTCTAAATCAGAATCGGATTGTACCTGGCAGTCGTCTTCACCGATAGGGTCACGCTCGCGATCTGAATTGTAGTCACCACCTTCTTCAACCCGTATCTCTTCTCCAACCCGTGTCTCTTCGCCAACCCGTGATTCTTTGCCAACCCGTGATTCTTCTCCAACACGTGACTCTTCTCCAACATGTGACTCTTCTCCAACCTATGACTCTTCCCCAATTGCAACATCTTCAACCAGAGTCTCTTCTCCATTGGTAGCCTCTTGAACCGGTGGCGCCTCAAGTAACAAATTGGGTGGGTCGAGCATGTTCAACGGCTCGTCAAAGATGGGTTGACCGTTAGCATGAAAAGCTGGAATGGGATTCGCCGAAGCCTTTCTCGGTGATTTACGCTTTTGTTGATTGCTCTTCCTCTTTCCCATGGCTTCGCGTTTGATGATGACTCGATTTGGGGGTTAGGTTTTACACTGAGAATCGATTTGGGAGATGAAATCGTCGATCTGGGAGATGAAATCGAATTGGAATTTTTTTTAGGATTAAGGAGATGAGAACGACTTTTGGTTGTTTTGTGTTTTAGATTTAACTGCACATTAACGCTTTAGTAACATCGGCAATTTGCTCTGTTAACTCACTTAACGGAGTGTCTAGATAGACAAAGTCAAAGTAAGTTGAGATTTTGTTTCGAAGTCAACAGAAGTTCATGTGGTAAAATGAGGTCGCGAAAGTTCGCGCACAAAAATGGGTATTTTTGAAAGTTGGGTGATTTTTTAACATTTTTTCCATTTATAAAGTGTATCTCCAGAAATTTCAAATACCTTTAAAAGAGGTATCCAGATACACCTAAATGCATCCAGAAATGAAAAAAGTCTAAAATATCCTTGATTTTCTTTTCTCCTTCTCCACAAAAAGTCTAAAATACACCTAAAGAAATCGTAAAATTTCCGGAAAACCGTAATATTTCCAGAAAACAGTAAAATTTTTGGAAAACAATAAATTTCCAGAAACCCGTAAAATTAACGGCAAACCACAAAATTTCTGGAAAATCGTACAATTTCTGAGAAACCGTAAAATTTCTGAAAAACCGTAAAATTCCCGAAAAACTGCAAAATTTCCAAAAAATTGTAAAATTTCCGGAAACCCGTAAAATTTCGGAGAACTATAAAATTTCTGAAAAATCATAATTTCGAAAAACCGTAAAATTTCCAAAAAGTCGTAAAATTTCTGAGAAACCGCAAAATTTTCGAAAACCCGTAAAACTTCCAAAAAATCGTATAATCTCCAAAAAACCGTGAAATTTCTGAAAGCATATTTTAGGAAAAGTAAATTAGGAGGAATGTGTTGTTACTCTTTATTCTTCAAATCTTTTGCCAAGAGTAACTTTTTTCCACACAATTTCTTTACATTCCTCATTAAATGAGGAAAAATAGAATAAAAATGTTTTCCCCAGAATTGATCAAGAACAAAGACTAAAATTTATTTTATATTAAATGTTTTAAAAACATATTATTTATTGATAAAATTTGTATATATATATATATATATAATAGTCGTACATATACAATATATTTCTAAATTAAAATAATTTCATGTTAAATTGTGTGATTTTATTTAAATCATGTGATTTTATTTAAAGTTATATTGATAGTGAAATAAATTTAAGAGATTTTTTCAAAAGAAAATTATATTGAATAAATTAATAGTGTATTATAAATTGTTACAAAAACTTTATTTTAGTTTAATATTAATAATTAAATATTTAACCAATTTATAAATTTCATTCATAAATTTAATTTTCAAATTATATGTAAAATTGGTTTTATTAGATTTTTCAATGAAATTTAATTTATTAATTATTTCATATTTTTCATAAAGATATCGTCATCGTTTAGTATATTTTAAGTAATTAAAACCTAATAGAAAATTAATATTAGAAAATTTCAAATAATTCACTGATGGCAAAAAGAAGGGTGAAACTTGCTTGGATCGGTAACCGGCGATCATTTATAAGCGTTTGGATGATGTTACCGGCGAAATGCGAGCAGAATTCAAGGAGGGGTTATCGCATTTCATGCAATTCGTTTCAAATCAAGAAATGACACGTACAGAAGGTATCATGGCTTGCCCTTGTCTTAATTGTTGTAATGATCGTTTTTTAGACAAGCAAATTGTTTGGAATCATTTATATTGGGGAGGTTTTACACCGGGATATTATATTTTGTTTTCGCATGGAGAGGATTTTAGATCTGGTCCGAGTATTCATGGTGGAAGGGATGAAAATAGAATAGTGAAGAATGAGTGTATTGGAGATGGTGTTAGCACAAATCGTAGGGAAGAACCAAATGTAGTGCATATGGTTAGAGATGAGTTTCGCAAGACAGTAGAAAATAACAATGTTGCAGAGGAACCTAACCAAGAAGCGTGGCGATTTTTTGAAATGTTAGATGATGCAAAAACTCCAATTTTCCAAGGTTGCAAAGACGATCATTCACCTTTATCAGCTGCAACACGGATGATGACCTTAAAAACAGATTACAATTTAAGCGAGGATTGTGTCGATGGGTGGGCTGAATTTTTCAAAGATTATCCACCGGAAGATAATCTAGCACCGGTGTCATATAGTGCAATTCAAAAATTGGTATCCGATCTTGGGTTACCTTTTCAAATGATCGATGTTTGTCATGAGAATTGTATGATTTTCTGGAGGGAAACAGAAAATTTGTTACAATGTCGTTTATATGGTCGTGATAGATTTCAGATGACAAGTGGGAGAAACAGAATACCATTTCAGCGTAAGTGGTATCTGCCTTTATCTTATAGGTTGAAAAGGTTGTACCAGTCACAGAGAACAGCAGCAGCTATGAGATGGCACGCCGAACATGAGTTGACAGGAAAAATTGCACATCCTTCTGATGCAGGGGCCTAGAAGCATTTCACTTCATCATATCTAGAATTTGCATCACAGTCAAGGAATGTATATCTTAGATTATGCACAGATGGGTTCAATCCGTTTGGGAAGTCTGGTTGAAGGTATTTTCTTTGGCCTGTTATTGTCACGCCCTACAACCTTCCACCAGCACTTTGCATGAAGAGGGAATTTCTTTTTTTAACATTCTTGTTCCAGGTCCGAAACACCCACGACGATCTCTTGATGTTTTCCTACAACCCCTGATTGCAGAGCTTCAAATGTTATGGCACGAAAAAGTTAATGTTTATGATGTCTCCACTAAAAATAATTTCAAGATGCGTGTTGTCTTGTTGTGGACTATAAGTGACTTCCCGGTTTATGGAATGTTGTCAGGTTGGAAAACGCATGGGAAGTTGTCATGTTCTTACTGTGCAGACAATACAGATGCATTCCAATTGAAGCATGGCCGAAAAACTTGTTGGTTCGACTGTCACTGTCGATTCTTGAGACAGAATCATCCATATCGACGGAGTAAAACATTGTTCCGAAAGAATAAGATCGTACGAGATTCTCCACCGCCTGCGCTTGAGGCTGATGATATTCTTCATTGGAGAATATATGGATATGGAGAGCATCATAATTGGCATAAAAAGAGTATATTCTGGGACTTACCTTATTGGAAAGACCATATACTCCGCCACAATCTTGATGTAATGCACATTGAGAAAAATTTCTTCAAGAACATCATGAACACCATACTGAATGTGTCAGGGAAGATGAAAGATAATGTTAAAGCACGACAGGATTTGCCAGACATTTGTGCTCGTGAGGATCTACATCTTCTAGCTGATGGTGTTGGTCATATTCCTATATGGAGATTAGATGCAACTAAGAAGACTGCATTCTTCGAGTGGATAATCGATTCAGTTAAGTTTCATGATGGATATGCGGCAAATCTAGCTTATTGTGTTGATGATCATAGTGGACGTTTAGCAGGCATGAAAAGTCATGACTCTCATGTCTTCATGCAGTGTTTACTACCTTTCGCATTCGCTCATCTTTTACCACCTATATTATAATATAATATAATAAAGTTGAACATTGATTTTTGATTATGTTTTCGGTTTAATGTTTGTCAGCTAAAAATGTCGTGCAGGTGTAGGATCTTTTTTAGGGATATATGTTCAAGATCTTTGACATACGAAGGACTACATACACTAGAACAAAATATGCCGATCATTATTTGCAATTTGGAAAAATTGTTTCCACCCTCGTTTTTTGATGTTATGGAGCACTTGCCCATTTATTTACCGCCTGAAGCCGCACTTGGTGGACCAGTACAATATAGGTGAATGTATCCATTCGAGCGATTCATGTTCCATTTGAAGAAAAAGGTGAAGAATTTAAGCAAGGTTGAGGGATCTATAGTTGCGCAGAGCATTAACGAAGAAACTTCAAACTTTTCCTCCTACTATTTTGCACCAACAATTCAGACAAAAGCAAGAGGTAGATATGATGATGGAGGAGAAAAGCATGTTTACCATACCTACGTTCCAGATATATTTTCTCAAATTGGAAGGCTAAGTGGTAAGCAAAAACAAGTTTGGCTTTCAGACCAGGAGTTCAATCATATCCATACTTACATCCTCATAAATTGTGAAGTTGTCTTGCCGTTTGAGAAGTAAGCAAAAATATTAACATTTACAAAATTTTACTTTATTATGTGATCTAATATAATGCATTTGTTTTCAGTATTTTTGTTGACCAAGTTACAGGAACATATCCAAATATGACGGATGCAGAAGTTGAGAATATGAAACAAACTCATTTCGCGAATTGGCCAAAATACTATGTAAGTTTAATAATAATTTTCAACTTTAAGTATTTTAATATATAATATATCATGACTAATTTATTATATTACATATATATATATATATATGTAGATCTAATGTCGCAGAGGTAGTGGAAACGAAATTTATCCAACATGGTTAGAAGAATTGGTTGGAGGTCCATTATCGAGAGCAATGTCCTCGCCGATGTATTGTACTCGCGTTTATGTTTTCAAAAAACATCCCGAAATGGCAAACCGAAAGACAGTAAACTACGGTGTCCTCGTTCGTGTAGAACCGTTGGAGTATTTTGGGAAAATTACTGATATTTTAGAAATTGAGTACCCTGGCATCATTAATCTGAAGTGTATACTCTTCAAGTGCGATTGGTACGACCCAACTGTTGGAAGAGGGGTTAGAGTTACCAAGTTTGGTGTGACTGAAGTAAACGCTTCACGGAGGTTAAGAAAGTATGATCCTTTCATTTTGGCATCACAAGCGTTGCAAGTATGCTACATACCATATCCAAGGATTACAACTCGACTTGAACCATGGATTACGGCTTATCAGATTAATCCACGTGGTAGGGTTGATGGGGTTATTGATTCTGTAATTGATCCGCTTCAACAAACAGAAATACTCGTAAGTACTCAAATTGAACAATCAGCTTCAGCCGTTCCTCTTATTGATGTTGAAAACATGGAAGAAGACGAAGTTTTAGAAAATGCCGGTGATGAAGACGGCGAAGATGAATTTGAAGAATCAAGTGATTCTGCAAGTTCTGATTATTCGTCAAATTCGGATTAAACCATGTTATGTGTATTATTCTATCAATTGCAATAATATAAGTTTGTTATCATCATTTGAGTTAAAGTATTAACTACTCAGCGCGAATTTAACTTTAATTTTTCATACATTCGAAAAACAAATAAACACAGTAGGACAGAAAACATGACTTCTCTGAAAACGAAACAAACATAAGCAAATGAACGAGCAAAAAAATAATTATTTCATAAAACATATAATTTAATTTTTTTTTTATTTTCTAAATCCTGTATCTTTTTTTCCATTTCTTCAATTTCTTCTTCGCACTTTTTCATCTTAGCATCTGTCTCCGTCATCTTTGATTCAATGATATTTAACGTTTCTTTAGTATCTGCGAATATAGCTTCGACTCCCTCGATTAATTCATTTGATGTCTGGGGACGAGAGCCAAAAGATATAGATCCCGAACTTTCTTCTACAACCTTCAATTTTTTTTTTTAAAAAGAAATACAACATTATTATATGCATAAATTATTTTTGAAAATACAAATAAATATTTAACTTTTTTAAAAAACTTACACTTTTGGCAGAGTTAGGTCCACATCCAGGTGGTCAATCTCTAACTACTCCAACCTTTATGGGTTTGTTACTTAACATAATTTTTTTGACATTTTCCACAAAAGATATTTTTTTTTACAGATATTTGATTTTTTTTTTTTGGTACTCTTTTCGTTTGTGAATTGTGAGGAAAGGGCTGGTGGTTTTATAGAAAAACGAGCCGTCAGAATTTTTTCAAAACATGAACGGAATATTTTATTCTAACAATCCGACTAATTTTCGACCATTGTAGTCGGAAATTAGTCGGAACTATATTTGCCCGGTATTTCGCTAGAAAAGCCACCTGATTGAATTTCGGTTTTCAGTTTTAAAAAGGCTTAAACTAATGGCCATGCTTTTTCTTTTTTATTTGGTTATCCCCTCGGCTCGGTTCTGGTTCATGATAACAGTCGGTTAAGTAATAAATATATATTCTAAAACCCTAGCAGCATTGCACATTTTTTATGTCTTCTTCGCCTTTTTCTACCCCCAAATTGAAACACCACTATGTCAACAATCATGTATTAAGGCTCGTTACTCTCCATCAATTCGTGTTAGTTATTCAAGGTGACTCATCTATCATATATCTTTATTCCATTCTTTGTTTGGGAGGGAAAAAAAAAAGAAAGACCAAGGCCGATTCCGACGAAACGCCGACCGGGGTTGTCGGATATTAGTCGGGAATTTACCTTAACGTTAATAGGAATTCAGATCGGCAAGTCGAGATATATTTCCAACTAAATCCGACCGCCATGGTCGGATATTAGTCGGGTACGGCTTCCCATCAGCTTTCTCATCATTCAAATCGACCCATAGTTTCGACTGAATTCCGACCAGGACGGTCGAAATTCAGTCGGGTGTGGCTTCCATCATTCCAAACGATTTCCCATCAGTCAAAATCTAATATTTCCGACTAAAATCCGACTGCCATGGTCGAAAAACAGTTTCCGTTTTCCAACTAATTTTCGACCATGACGGTCGGATTTTAGTCGAAAATATTCCTATATATACAAGACCTTAAAATCTTCTCAAAATTCACCATCAAAGAAGAAGATCAAAAAAAAAAATTCTCTGCTCGCCGGATAAAAAAAAAACTAAACAATAATTTTTTAAAAATTTCAGTGTTTTTTGTATATTGGTATATTTTAATATAATTTTATTTCACTGTAACAGGTTATGGATGCATCATGGAGCGGTTATATGGCCCGTACTGGAAATATCCAAGTTGGTCAGAGTTCGTAGTCAGAAACACAGCCGCCGAGCCAATTTTCATCAGGTACTGAAATTCCGGATACATTTATGCCGGAACCTGATTCTCCGCCCCTACCCCTACAAAGAATGTCGCTTGATGATCTACTACATGCTCCGGGTCGGCAACACCTAAAGAAGTTGGATCCTTCTCGAATGGAAGAAGGATCCATTTAGTAAAAAACTTTAAAAATTTTAATTTATAATATTAACAATACTTAAAAATAAATTTGTATATTTGTTGATAAAGTTACAAAGTCACAGGTGGTATCACAAAGTCTGTAAAGAATATAATGCGGGCTGATTTTTGTGAACATGCTCTTAATTGGTTGTCGCTCTCGGGATATATAAAGGAACACTGGTTTAAAGCTTTTGTGGTAATTTCTAAAATTATGAGTTTATAGTTATATAATGAATTACAAATTTCTGAATAATTATTAAACTAATAATTTAAATTTCAGCAAAAATGCAATTGGGACGACGGTTTAACCCAAGAAGTCAGAGATAGATTTGACAAGATTTGCCAAACACGTTTGAAGGATGATGCGTACGAGTGGAAGAAGATGTCGGCTAAGGGAAAAGATAAACCAAAATGGATGCGGGGACGAGTTTGGAGTGGCCTTATAGCTTACTGGGAAGAAGAGGCACACAAAACCCGTAGCGAAATCAACTCCAAAAACCGAAAGAGTGAACGCAGAGGTTACGGTATGGCAAAACATACATGTGGGGCTACGCCGTATGTTCGTAAACGCGAGGCAATGGTAATAAAATAAGTATATGTTTATTTATAGTACAAATGATAATATTTTTATATTAACTATTTAATCTTATTAGCGTGATCACAAAATGGGAAAGTATCCCAATATGGTGAAGTTTATGGAGGAAACTCATAAGCGGAAAGATGGGACATTTGTCGACAAAAAAGCGGAGGTGATTGCTCGTAGATGCCGGGATATGGAGCAAGAACGATTGACTGAAGTGAGTCAAAGGGAAGACACTCCTGCTGACTACCAGCTTACACAAGCGGAGAAAGACGAAATATTCCTCTCGGTAAATAATGTCTAAAATTAATTATTATTTCATAAATTTAATGAATGATTTAATTTGAGTAAATAACACAATTATTTATTCTTAATAATTTCAGCAAGTAGAAGTCACGAAAGGGCGCAAATTTGGAGTCGGATCAATCCCGTTTGACGATGTATGTGGCCAAGGATCTTCATCTAAAAAATTTCATGAGGTGCAGACAACATTGCGGGACACGCAAGACAATTTACGGAAAACGCAAGAGAAACTTACCTCGGCAACACAAGAGATTGAGAATCTGAAAGCGCAATGTAGCGATGCTGCCTTCTGGAGCCAAATGATGGCGAGTCTTCATCCAACTATCATACCACCCAAACGCGAGCAGCTGGTGAGCTTTCACATATATCACTTCCGAAGATATCGGTTTCGATTTGTAGTTTTTATTTGTAATACAATCTGAACTATGATATTTTCAGTTTGTTTTAATATTATATTTTATGTTTTAATCCAAAAATATTAAATGGATTTTTAAAATATATATGCTTTTTTAATTAATTTTTAAAATATATTTGCTTTTCAAATTATTACAATATTACGACTAAATTCTTACCACATCGGTGTTTGTGGTCGGAAATTATACGGAAACTTTTTCCGTCCAATTTCCGACCACATGCACCGATGTAGTCGGAATATTCCGACGCCATTCCGACTATGTTTCCCGACGGATTTCCGATCTCCAAGCCGGATAAGTCGCCGGAGTTTTGAATTTTTCGAATTTCGACATGTGTGAATCGGTCGATCGACTATATTTCTCGAAAAATCATCAGGCTTTGGTCGGACATATTTCGAGAAAATTCTGACCATTTGTTTCCGAATATATTTTCCGACCAACACATTCGATAAGTATTTCCACCTGATGTATTAGTCGGAAATATTCCGACTAATTTCCGATTAAGCCCAATTTCCGACCAAGCTTTCCCGACTAAATCGTATTAGTCGGAATTCGATCGGAAAACGTCAACTCCGATCAGATTCCGACTAATACCGTGGTCGGAATTGGAGCTGTTTTTGGTATGAATCTCGTCTTTTGGTCGCATATGACAACTTATTATTCTATAAAACTAGTCGGATGCAGTGTGAAACGATTATGAATATCTTCCTTAATCATATGGAGATGCATCATGCCAAAATTAATAATGATCCAATTTAATACAATATATAATATCCATAAAACGATGGAAAACGAAATTTAAAATAAATGTTGGAAATATCAAGTGATCCACTAGTGTGAAAGTGAAACTTGTTTTTATAGATATAATTTTCAATGCTATAATAAGTTAATTATAATATGTTCTACATTATTTAATCTAAATTTTATATAACATGGAGTTAATACAGTAATTGATTAGAATACGAATATCAAAAACTAGACTCAATTTTATATTTGGTCTTTCTCAACTATAAACTAGACTAAACGGTCCTAGCTGGTCCACATCACTACCACAAACATGGCAACACAATCCCATAAAAACGAATGTCGTGCTCTCATATGGGCCTTACCATTTGTGTTGGTTCTGCTGCTCTCAAATCATGCTTGAAAGAGACGCTCAACTTCAACTAGAACCCTTTTTCTCCCTTTTTGAAAATAACACTGACAATGATCGAAATCCCAATAACTTTGATCCAATATCTATATGAAAAATCACAATGATACGATGAGATTTTTTTGGTTGCGGCACGATTCTACTGGAAAATAATAGTTGATTAATGTTGCAAAGTTACTAAAAGTCTAACACTATGTAAGGATAAATAATATAAAAGAGAAGCACTTTAACATTCATACCAAAAAAAACAAGAATATATATATAAGAGAAGTGAAGACAAAAAACACAATTGAAGTGCATGGGAATGACACAAGAAGTGTACGTGAAGAGTGAAAACGTTCAATAAATTTGTGAGTGGGATATATATAAATATAAGATTCTATCTATCTAGTAGTGTATTTATTAAACACTGCAACATTTCATGAGACCTATATTATCCTAGTCATCCTCTACACAGTACACATCTCTTGGTTACCATTTTAACATTTATGATTTCTACCTCATCATTAGTAATTTATCAGACTATTGCCTCATCATTAGTATTTTATCAGACTATTGTGGTGGTTAAAAAGTCCACGGACTTGAACGCTTCGATCTTGATTTGGCCTACTTTGTTTATATGACATTTCACATGTATATAGACTAAAACGGAAATAAATAAAGTTACGTAGAGTTAAAAAAGAAGGAAGCTTTATTTTATTTTAAAAAGTTTTTCCACACATGTAGAACTTAGTATATTATATGGCTTTCTTAAAGTTCAAGAACATAAGAGTCGTAATAATCAAAGTCTTTTTTTTTTTTTTGTATAGACACTTGCCAAGATTCGATTCTCCCCACGTGTAATTCTATATCCCCATATGTTGAACAATATTATTCGTTCCTATTTGCCAAATTAACACAAATAATTATGTAACGTTAAGTAACAAAAATTAACCAAAGCTTTTCATTGATTCCTCGTCACGTGAGACAACACGTGCTTCGTCAAAAGACAAAAAGAAGAAAGAAAAGTAATAAAGCGTGAGATTTGCTCAGGGAAAACTCATGCGTGCGTGCCTCCACGCCGTTAACTCACAGACGTTTACTATTTAACGCCAAAATTTTCACCATTAATTAAGTTAAAAATTTGAATATATATAACAAATTCTCATTTAAAAAAGCCGATATTTTTATATCTCCGCCGGTAACAAAACTTCACGTAACGCCGTTTAACAGCCGGTGTATTTTTTTTAACAGCTGTATATTATTATTGTTTTTAAACAGTTAAGAGAGGATCCGACCCGAATAAATCCCCAATATCTTGAAAATGGTCCTCCACGTGCCAGCTAGAGAATCCAGTCCCAGACCCGGACCCGGATCCAAACCCGAATCCAAAACTCATATCCGCAAAAAGATCTTCTCCGAATAAATCTCCGCCGTAACAATCAGTCATCGACGTCGGAAAACCAAAAACGTCGTCGTCTGAGAACAACGGCGCCAAAAAATCCGTAAACGTATCCGATACAGTACTCAACGGCTCTTCTTTCATCTCAACCTTCGCCGATACACTGGAAAAAACCTCCTTAACTGCCGTAGACTCACCGGAGAATGGAGATTGTAAAACAGAAACCGGAGAAGCAAGACATTCTCCGCCGCCATTGATAAAATCCGAGGTTTCTTCCATCACCGTCAAAGCTTCTTCACCATTCTCCGTCACCGGAGGAGGAGAAGGAGGAGAGAAGTTAAGGAGCGCGTGAGGACCACGTAGCTGAATAGCTGCGTTATCGTAAACAATGGCAGCTTCCTCCGCTGTGTCGTAAGTACCTAACCAGACCCGTACACGTCTACTCGGATCTCTAATCTCCGCCGCCCATTTTCCCCACGGTCTTTGTCTCACTCCACGAAACTTTCTCGCCGCCGTCGTGACAACCACCGGAGCAGTAGCAACAGTCTTCTTTCTCTTCTTCGTCATCGGCTTGTCTTTATCAGAAACCGATTGAAGAACCACTTCGTTCACGTACTTCTTGACACGACGTCGTTTTTTGGATATTGCTTCAAAATCTTGTTCGTCTTCGTCGCTTGATGAATCTGTAGCGTAAGGATCAGTTACAGAGATTCGTAAGATTCTTGGTTGTGTTATTGTTGTTGTTACGATGTTCTTGATTTTTTGCGTTTTTGGGAGAGAAATTTTCTTCTCTGTCTCCATTTTTTTAATCTCTCACTCTCTTTAAAACTGTATAATATTTAACTTATGTGTGTCTTTGTTCGTGTGTTTATATATATATTAGAGAGTTTAGGAAAAGTAAAGAGAAAAAGGAATAAAGAAAGAAAGGAACAAAAGAAAAAAAAAAAACAAAGAGATTGATGCTTTGTAAACAAGAGAAAAAAAACACAAGAAGATTTTCCCGGGAAAGTTGAAAAAGAAGAGAGCTTTTTTTGATATATGCTTATGGAATCAGAGTTTGGTGATTTAAGCAAAGGAGGGGGAAAAAAAGAGAGAGATGCTTTTTTCTTGTTTTGGGATGAATTTTTTTTAAAGAAATATTCTTGGGAAAATGTTTTTGCAGAGAAAAGAAGAAAAAAAAAGAGTGACAAAAGATGAAGAAGAAGATAGAGAAAAAGAGAGAGAAGCAGAGCAACATGTAAGTGAAGGAGAGAGACTCTGAAAATAACAGAGTCTTTTATAGGATCTTGAAACGGCGGTTGCGGCGTTTTACAATCCTGTTTTCTTCTTGTGTAATTAAGGAAACAAAAAAAAAAGTTTTGAAATTTATATTTTAATAACAAATTTAATAGCCTTACCTTGACGACACTGGAAAGACGGTTTTAGTCTTCACCTTTGACCTTAAAAACTTTAATATCAGCACTAATTAAGGGTGGTTAATTGCTGTAATTAAATTCTTAAAACCGAATCACATGGGTGTTATGGTCAATTGTTAACCAAGTAAACAAAATTAGACCGTTGCGGTGTGCATTTTTTTCCCTTTACTTTTTACCTTTTTAGCACTCTCAAGTCTTTTTCTACAGCAGGTTTCTGACGTGGCAGCCAGAGATGACAACATAGGATGTTACGTTAAAACAAATCTCCCTTTCGACTTAGTGTGTCTTTATCCTTTTTTTTTTTTTGGTTTTTGTTTCATGGTATTAATTAATTTTCTCTTGTTTTTGACATGGACATTAATTAAAATTTAATTTATTAAAGTTTATATTTGTCCTTTTTAACTCTCTTTATAGAAAAACTCTCTTTTCCACTGCATATTTTCACGTGAGTGTTAAACCCAGAGAAAACAAAGTGCCTTTAATTTTTTTGGTTCTTTTAACGTGGACCGTGTTTGGCTTTTTTCAAGAAAAATAAATAAATACTCTAGTTACATTTTTTAATACAAACAAAATAAAATACTGAAACACAGAACTTCAGAAATATATATATATATATATATATATATATATAATGAAATGGTGAAATCTTCAAGCCACTATTATAGTTTCAGAATCAAAATTACTAAACCAAAAAAGAAAAATCAATTCCTGCAAAATAATTTAATTGGGAAATATATCAGCAAACATTCCGTGATTTTATAATCTCTAATCAAATCAAAAACTGTAATTAAATAAATTAATGGAGTAAAAAATCTTTATTTTATTGATTATATACTAATTTATCTCGTTTTTATTCGAGGATTGCTTGCTTTGGGTGGGATTTATAAAATGTGTTATGATTTATTTAAGAGGTATGAATGTAGCTCATAGTTAACTCAAAAAAATGTTACTAATCAGAACTTTTTAAAAAAATATTGTGTTGTGTTGAGTTATGGTTGGTTTACAAATATGAGTGATTCCTTTTATAAATTGTTAAATCAATGAAAATTTATCTTACTATATATTACAAGAAAGCTCATCTTCTGTATATATTGGATGATACACTTATTCATGCCATTTGTTGACAGTTGATCCCAAAAAAAAAACTTATTTATTTGTTCTATGTCTCAAGTTCAATCCATTGCTGATTAATTTTACTTTTTTTTTTTAATTTTGTCTTTTTTCTTAATATAGCTACTTCTTTATTTTGTCAAAACACCGGGAAAAATAATTTAAACATAATATAAATTATTACAGCTATGTTGAGCGGCAAAGCTAAAATCTTTGTTATCCTCCACCTTCACGGGTACACACAAATCTGCTAATTCACGAAAAACCTTGAATCACCGATATCCACATGTATTTCTTATGTTTTAATTTTAACATGTGGGTTTTGGTTTTTCTAAATATTGGTTAGTATCTCGACTAGATGAAGTATTTTTCTATGCGAATTTTGAATTTGGTTGGTAAGTAGTGTGATGCAATGAGAATATTAGTTACATATTCAGATCACATGTTTAGCATACGAGTTTATAATCAATATAAAAAACAAAACAAAACAACTCGAATTTACATATTATCATTTTCTGGTCCCTCTTACATCCTATATAAGAAATACCATTTAAATATTGCTTTGGTTCTAAACTTGTAATGATATGATCTAATGTCTTTCAGGAAGTATTTTGACTAAATGCTCACATCACTTCGTTATAGTTGTTAACTTAAGGTTATACATATAACATATTAATAATATTGTGCAATCTTATATATTTTGGCCCCATTATCATGGACTGATTCCCCGTAAATCCAATACATACAATTTTTAAAAATAATTTTTTTTTTCGCCTTATAGTTGTTAAGTTTATCATTTGGAAAATGTTTGGATGATTACAAAATGCAAGATTTTGGCCTATATATATATGCAAAATCATCTATTAAATAGATGGTGAGGATTAATCCGATTTAAAAGCGGAAATTGATCTGATGGATCTTTTACACATTTCTACAATCTCTGCAAACATTTTAAACCCATTTAAAGTTTTTCAGAAATTTTCTAAATTTTTAGAATGTTTCTTTGGTTTTAGACTTTTATTGGTGACCACTAAAATGAATAATATGAACAAAGAGGAAAATTTAAAAAATAAATTTTTTTTAAAAAAAAAGAACAGAAAATTTTGTAGGAAAGGAATGAAAACATTTTGAGGAACGGAAAAGAAAAAATACAGATAGGAATGAAATAAATTATTATTGTGAATGGTAACATACAATGACTGTATTTTTTTAAAAAATTAACTAGAAATATAATAAATTAAAGGTAAATCATAAATTTATTTTGTGAAGTGAATATAAACTTTTCTTAAAATATTTAATTATTAATATTAATTTAAATAATATTTTAATGTTAATTTATTTTTAAAAATTAGTATGAAATTCACTTGAATTTTTTAAAAATTTTTAGCTATTTTTATCAATTAAAAAGAATGTAATGTTAGTTTATTATGAAATTTTGTACCAAAAAAAATTTTACCTTGAAATATATTATAAAATACTGATTTTTTCCTATGACTAAATGTAAATTTCATCATAAAAACCAATTTTAAATATTTAACAATTAAAAAAAAAGATTTAATTTTTTTTTTCCTTTTTGTTCTTCTTCAAACTTGATGGGGAACAATTTTGTATTAGGGTTCATCATAAAAAGATGAATATTAAGGAATGTTTAGAAATTATGTGGGGCTTACTTTGAATAAACTTTATTTTTAAATGGTAAACCTTTTGAGTAACAAAAGTAAACATTACTTTTAAATGGTAAACATTTTGAATAACAAATAGAAAACTAAATTTTCTTTTTATTCTGTTTCTAAAAAATGGTCACAATAGAAGCCAAAGAGTTCCCTGAATGGCTATGTACATGAGTTGATATGCATAGCTCTCAAATAATCAACCCATTAAATAATTTGGCCATATGGCAAAATCAGGCCATGACACCACACCATTGTGTCGAAGTGACCACTATCTTACTGGAGTTGAATCGCCTTCACGAAACCCACAGATGCGTGATTTCTATTTTAGTAATGATTCTTCTGTTTAGGCAAAAAGTGAGTGAAATAATGATTTTCTTAAAAAAAAAATTTATATGTCGACCATGTTAGTAAAATAAAAAATCGGATAGGAAATCCAAACACTTAGTTGAAATTGTTAAGATTTAGTAAATAGTATGATGTAATTACAAGACTATTAAAGCATTAAAACATATAATAAAAAAAAATACTGTGCAAGACAAGTTGAGCCACGCAATCATTTATGAATCCAATAAATATAGTACCAATAGAAAATAGTTTTTCAAACAAATCAAACTTCGTTAATGAGAATATTATATATGAAATATTGAGTGTAAATGATGAGCCCTTGGTCCATGTAATATAATCATCACACACAAAAAAAAATGAACCTTTTCAATCATTTATGAATCCAAAAAAATTAGTACCAATAGAAAATATTTTTAAACAAATCAAACTTCGTTTATAAGAATATTATTAGTATATGAAATATTGAAAGCAATGATGAGCCCTTGGACCTGTAATATCATCATCACACAAAAAAAAAAAAACTTATGAGCCTTTTCAACCATTTATGAATCCAAAAAAATTAGTACCAAAAGAAAATAGTTTTTCAAACAAATCAAAATTCGTATATATTTTTTTTGGTTAATTTGTATATTAGAATATAAAATCGATTACAATCAAAATTCGTATATAAGAATATTTATTAGTATATGAAATATTGAAAGTAATGATGAGCCCTTGGTCCATGTAATATCATCATCACACAATCATAGAGTAAGTTTTTCTAGTAACAGTAAATTCGCATACGTATACTTTCACATAATTAATTTCCAAATCCAGTTTTCTGAACCAAATAGACACACATTGGGACTTGGGAGACGTAGTTGGTGTTTAGTGAAAGTTTGATTAAATTATGAACATAAGAAAATAAAGAGACCGTACGGATAAATGTCGAAGAAAATAAGGACAATAGTTGGACGGTAGCAAGTAGGAAGCGGAGCCCACTCACCGCTCTCACCGTTTAGTCCCGCAAACGGCGCCGTTCTCTTGTTTCGAGCCATCCCACACCCACTTGGTTGTTTTCATGTGACTTCGTCGTCTCGAGGCACTCTTGACTCTTCTCTTTCGCTTGTTACCCATTTGTCTGCCACATCACTTTTTGGCAATATCTTCATGTAACTCCAAACAAATGTTTTTTTTCTTTTTTTGATTGACCACAGAGTTCCAGATCAGTTTTCATGGGTCTTTCGTTTGCGTTAGGCTTTTATGTCACTTTGCAAAAAATCAGTTGTACGAAACTAAGCTGTCTTTATAGTATGTACAAACGTGAAAAATATGATATATATATTGACATAAATACATAAATTATGTTTGAAACAACAGTTGTGATGAAACTGATAAAACTTAACCCTTTTCAAATATGATATGAAAATTTTGAAATATCAATAAGAGTTGGTCCTTGGAAAGTGACCTCTTCATTAGTTACTAGACATTGTGATTCAGGTGCTTAGGAAAATGAAAAACATAATAAAATTAAAGGTGGTGTTTATTTCTTTAAGGCGGTCGATGACGTTGCAGAAAGTATTTTCTCGTATAAGCCGATTATACATGTTTTTTTTTTCCATTGATTACCGCAAAGAAGAAACAAACACTAATCAAGTATTTAAAAATTCAAATTCACAAAACTTATTCATCATATATGTTCAACCTTATCGTTACTTTTTATAACAAAAATATAAGGAATTTTATCACTCACCGGTTTGGAGTTATATTAATTTATCTAGCAATATAATTATATAATTTTTTATATATCCATGATCATGAAATTGAAACGCAATAACTTGTTTTTTTACATGTGCACTTGCTACCGTGTGAATTTTTTATTTATTTATTAGAAGAACATAACGGAGCTTTTGTTTTCTTTTCAACAAAGTGAACGAAAGTATATAAAAAAAATATTGGTAGAACAAAGCGAACCAGTAAAAGTTCCAATAATGAACCAATTAGGCCAATTATAATCTACTAATGGTGTACTTGAAAAGTGCTTCAACCACGCTGAAAATATGGGCATGGTCAAGGAACTTATGTTATGGTACCTTTTTTTTCTTGGTCTGCCAAAATGGTTTTTTATAGGCATGGCTAAGTTAAGTGAATAAGGTCCCCGTCAACAATTTAAAATGGCAAACCGTATACATATTTATTTCTATTTCATATGTGTTTCTGCTTTTTTGGGAACATGCAACCGACGTAATATAGGGTCTATTGAAAATGAGTTTATTGTTAAACAGAGTGTGTATGATTTAGATAGAGGAAAAAGATCGTAAGAAAGAATGTTAATTAATAAAAACTGATGATTATTAAATCATTGATTTCAACTTAAAAGGTTGAAATCAAGATATGATTATTAAAAACTGATGATTATAATTTGAATTTTAACTTAAAAGGTTTTAATCATATCTATGTGGCGACCCGACATGGGCCACACCAAAGAACGAACCTACATATATGGTGATCGTACACTCACGAGTTATACTTTTGCTACTAAATATTATTTTACGACATGACCCTTAAAATATGACAGTATATGTTATGTGTAAACATAAAACATATATTACAATAGGAATATATATATCTAATATATCTGATGACCAGAGTCTAGACTAATAAGCGAATTTATTATACTTTCATGTCAAAAGAGAAAAAGGAAAATATATAGTTAGATGTTGAATATTGCGATCATGAAGAGTGTATTTTCCATTGTAAACAAATTTATGACGTTAATGCATACAACAAAACTATCAAACTACATCTTCTCGTTAAGCACCGGAGATATAACAAAATTCAGGGTCCTTTATAGTATTATAGAGAGTAAAAATTGGATAACAGTTATGATATATATTTCATTTGGTTTATAATTTTTAAAGTGGGGTGGACGTGTGGGATGGTGAGCCAGCAGGTGATTGTCACTCGTTGTCTTGTAGTGGATCTAGACAAATCTCATTAAGTACCCATTTTTATAGATTTTCAAATATAATTAGGGGATGCTTAATTTTAGGGTCCTTTCCAACACTTTCTCACGACCTTATTGCCGGTCGATTGCTTATTGATTGAATAATACACACCACTTTTGGTTTACACGTGCATTATACTGTATAAAGTTGGGGAATTTTGTCTATTCTACCACTTTTGTATGGGTTCCATTTTTTTCTTTCTTTCTAATCTAACACTTTGTTGTGATATTATATTTGTGAACAGACGATTTTGCCTCGGACATAATAAAAGGGAGGTAAAGGGTTAGAGACTTGATGGAGTTAAGTGGGATATGACATCAGACATGTTCAATGACTCTCTCCCTCTTTTCGATCACTCTTGCTAGCTCGATAGCAAGACTAAGTGTATGCTTAATCTTTTTCTACATTAATAAACTTGATATCCAAGTAAATAACTGTATGATTCAAAAAGATCGTAGCTTGTACTTGTTATTATGTTTTAAATTCAAAACCTTTTATCGAAAGAAAAAAAAAAAGGCCAAAGAGCTTACCCATGGATATCTTTATTACAACCAAAATCGATCCAATATAAGCGTATAGCAGTAGCAGTTTGATGACCAAATGTTTCCAATCATCTCCTTCAACGTGATAGATAGAAGACTAGTTCATATATAAGTCACAACCAACAAGTTGATGTCTACATTTTGCTTTTGCTCTTTAATTATTCTTACTAAAAGAAATTTTGTGTATTCAAGTTTATGGTTGGTAAATAAATAAAGTACTGAACGACGTCTTTTGTAGATCATGTTGATAACGGTTTCATGGTTTATCCATAAACCACCACAAGTTCCATGATCCTATTATATTGGAACTATCAAGGGTTTGAGAAACCCTCTTAACGATTCAAAAATTACGGAAAATAAGTTAACAAGAGATCTCTCTCAATTTCCCATATATACATACGATTATCCTGACAAGATTTCTTAGAATCAAATGTGGAAAAGGATACATGATAAGTTACCATTGCAAAATGAATTATATATTTATATATGTATATATATATATATATATTTTTTGTGAAATCTTGATGATTTATAAAAACAAGGAAATCCATGACAATTAATAAAAATACATTACAATGAAATACGGAAAAAAAAAAAGGCACCTACATTGCAGTGAGTTCATCAAAATCCACTAAAACACTTCCAGACTTAAACACATTAAAAATTTAAAACTACTTTCAAAACAAGTTAATATGTTTGTTCCAAATGTTAATGCGTCTTAGGCCCATGAATTGGCCCAGAAACAAACTCGTTGTTATTTAGACGTCTTGTCGTTTTCTCTTATCCTCTAAAAAACTGTATCCCGTTTTTTTCCTTATACTCTAGAAACAGACAACTTCAAATTACTCATCACCACGTTGCCAAAATCCGATCCACGTCTCTCTCTCTCTCCAATCTCTCTACGCCACAGAATCCTCGATTTACGAAAATCACTGAAACCTCCGATCGTTAACGGCGACCGCCGATTTTTCCGGTAAAGATGAACGACGGAGATGTATCGAGGCAGATCCAGCAGATGGTGAGATTTATCCGCCAAGAAGCGGAGGAGAAGGCAAACGAGATCTCGGTTTCTGCTGAAGAAGTATGACCTTTAGTGTTTCTGTTTCCATTTTCTCAGATCTTCTAATTTTATACGTTTTTGTTTCTCGATTCAATCGTAAGCGGTTTTTGACATTATCATCGATCTGGTGTATTTGAATATTTGTAGGAATTCAACATTGAGAAACTGCAGCTAGTTGAGGCGGAGAAGAAGAAGATCAGGCAAGATTATGAGAAGAAGGAGAAGCAAGCTGACGTGCGTAAGAAGATGTGAGTTTAACTTGATTAATTAACCGATCGTTTTAGTTTCTGGTTTTCATGATCTTGATTTGATTTAAGTTGGATCGCCTTTTGTTCTGGATTACGATATCTCTGACCTTTGGAATGTAGAATTCGAAGATTTTACTTGATTTCACTTGTGTGATTGATGAACAAAGATTTAGTCTGATAGACGCAATTGAAGAGAGTTAATTTCACATCTCAATCTTCGCAATTAGTCTAATTTTAGATTATGCTTGATCTAGTTTTATAATATAACGAACTGGAAGAGACTGAGATTTCTAATTCTCTAATTTTGTGAGTTCTCTGTGAAAATTGTCGTCTTGTTCATTTATAATGACAATATGAAAAACTCATTACTGTGTTAGTGTGTATTACTTCGGCAGAAAATAACTATGTCATACATGTTTTTTCAGTGATTACTCTATGCAGCTAAATGCCTCAAGGATCAAAGTTCTTCAAGCGCAGGATGATATTGTCAATGCCATGAAAGACCAAGCAGCGAAGGATCTTCTGAACGTGAGTCGCGATGAATATGCCTACAAACAGCTTCTGAAGGATCTGATTGTCCAGGTTGGTACTTTAAAACAAAACAGAGACTCCCTCATAAAGTCATACGTGATACATTCAAATAATATTTGATATTGGAACTTTAAATTTGTATATCTTAGTGGCTTATTTTAAGCATCTGATGTTATTGCTTTCTTTTGTCGGATGGCAATCTATTCTTTTGTGGTCTGACCCCTTCTGCTTATCTGTGCTGAGCCATTTTTCATTTCTTATACCTTTTGGTCTGTTAAAGGTTCTCTCTTGTATTGTTGCAGTGTTTGCTTCGGTTGAAAGAACCTTCTGTGTTGTTGCGTTGTCGTGAAGAGGACTTGAGTTTAATTGAAGCTGTGCTTGATGATGCAAAGGAGGAATATGCTGGTAAAGCAAAGGTTCATACCCCAGAGGTTGCTGTGGACACAAAAATATTCCTTCCCCCTCCTCCTAAATCTAATGACCCTCATGGTCTGCACTGGTAAAATTCATGTTTCTCATCATTACTTTACATTGCAATCCTGTAGTAATTATTTTAGTTTTGTAGAAAAGGACATTTTGGTATTTAGATCTGGCTTTGATATATAGCTATATGTATTTGGAACTTGTTATAGCTCTGGAGGTGTTGTGCTAGCTTCTCGTGATGGGAAAATCGTGTGCGAGAACACTCTCGATGCGCGTCTTGATGTGGCATTCCGCATGAAACTCCCAGTGGTATGAAAACAAATTCTTTACCCGCATAGATTGCTTTCTGTGATCCATCAGTCACTGTCTTGTTTTACTTTGGTTCTCTGATTCACTTATTTTTTTCGCAGATCCGTAAGTCGTTGTTCGGCCAAGTTACGGCCTAATGAAAGAAAGGGAGATTGAGAGAGATTGATACAAACCGGTTTGTGTTTGGTTATTACCCATTTTGGGAGAGATTTATCTTTGTTGTGATTCTTTGTATTTTACAAACATTAACGTTGATGCCAAACCCATCGAACTCTTCGTTTTTGCATTTCTTTTTTTCCTCCTCGGGTGTGTTATCATGGCTATAAAGATAAATAAAAAAAAAGACATTTTCTTTCGGTCTCTCACTTCCCATTGAGAATCATTTTAGCAATATGTTTACATGGAATATTATACCCATCTCGTGTTTAAGTGTCAACGTCTTATTAACATTCAAAAAAATATATAAAAATGTTTCGTTTACTAGAACAATTACGTTGTACTGCCATTATACATTATCGGATTTTGATTATTCAACTTTTTTAGAAAATTTATTACACCTTTTTTAAATAACATATATATAGTAATAACTATACATTATTAGTACTAATTTTATAAGGAAGGTTTACAATATAAAATATTTAAATATGTTATTCAATATTTATTTAAAAATATAAAAACGTTTAATTTATATATTTAACTAAAACTATAAAAACGTTTATACTAATTTTAAAATATAAATTAGAAACATCTAAAATTATATATATAATAACAGTTTTTTAAATATTTATTTAAAAATATAAAAATGTTTATATTGTACTAATTTTAAAATATAAATTAGACACATCTAAAAATATATATATATAATAACAGTTTTAAATATTTAAGAATATAAAAACGTTTATTTAAATATTTATCTAAAAATATAAAAACGTTTAAATTATACTAATTTAAAATAATATTTAAATATTTATTAGTTAAATAGTAATTTATTCAACCCCAAGATTTTGGAAACAATTCATAAACAAAAATTGTAAACGATTTTAGAAACAATTCATAAACGAAAATTGCAAAATATATACAAATTTTACTATGATAAATAACATATAGAAAGGTAAAAATGGAAGATTTCTTTAATATTTATTCTTTCCCACAATTTTGGAAACAATTCATAAACGAAAATTACAAAATATATACAAATTTTAATATGATAAATAACATATAGAAAGTTAAAAATGGAAGATTTCTTTAAAACCTATATATTAACATATATGTGCAACATTTTTTGGAAATATTCTACTTTCGTAGAGTATTCTATTCCATTACTCTAACTTTTTCTATTTTTCATCCTATTCAAATAATACCCAAAAATTCATTCTAGACAATATAATGTCTTCTTTTCTGATATTTTTGATGTCAAAACATACAAGAATTTGTGGAAGATCAAAATTAAAATTGTTCGTCTTTTACATACAAGCTAGTGTAAAAAAAGCATTGCTACATCAGTTCGAAACCTTGCTTTATAAAGGTCATACATATATTATCTACAATTTTATTGTTAACAATCATGTAGGTACCTATCAGACAACCAAAAATGCATACAAAATAGTATTTATGTCTACAACAAAGGTTAAAAAATGTGACCACTTCCTTTTTTATTTTATTTTTTTCAATGAAAACCAACTTCATTAATCAAGAAATTTCCATACAAATAGATGGCTTAAGCCAGTTTGGAACTGTTGAGTCCAACAAAACAGAATAGATAGGGCGTACCCTAGCATACTTTGCTACCACATCTGCAGAGAGGTTTTCCGTTCTCCGAATCAAACTGATGGAGAATGAAGGAATCCGATGGAAAGACGCAGCAACATCTTCTATGAAAGAAGATAAACGAGGATAAGAAACTGGATTCTTGTGAGAACTATAGAGAACAGAGCAATCAGTCTCAAAGCAAACATTACCAATGCCTAACCTTTCAACACAAGTGATAGCCCACACAAGAGTTGTAGTTTCGGCCTCCAAAGAGGAGAACAGCTGTGGAAAAGTTTTATACCCGAATTGAACCACTTCACCTCTGAAATCTCTGAGCAGCCATCCTACACCACAAGTAAGAGATTCCTTAATCCAAGAGGCATCCACAAAACATTTGAGATAGTACAGAGGAGGTTTGGACCATTTTTTGTTGCGAGCAGAAATCATGGTTCTCGAGATGCTTACTGGTGGTGGAGGAGGCTCTGTGATGGGAGAGGTAAGACAAGTAGACCATTCCAATGACTTGGACGCTGCCTTGAAGGCAATGATATCCGGTTGAGGATCAACATTTTCAAAACAAAAATCATTCCTAACCTTCCATATTCTCCAAAGAAGCCAAGGCCAGTGACTATGGCGAAGTCTCAGCTCTTCATCAAGATACGTACTATCAAATAATAATAGAGAAGCAATATTGGAGTAAACTGAGGATGACAGAGGATATTGTAGGAGAATACCTGTCCTAGAAAGAGTCCAGATGAGTCTTGCATAAGGGTAAGTGAATAATATGTGGTTGGTGTCTTCTCTTTCTTCACCACACCTTGGACAACCCGAGAAGGAGGTAAGGTGTTTTTTGGACATGGCAGAGGCAGTTGGAAGGCTATTGGTAAGACACTTCCAAAGAAAATGGATGATCTTAGGTAAAGTTTGAAGAGACCACACCTTTGAGAACAGAAGAGACAGAGAAGGTTCAATTCTGCTAACAACAGTATCTCCTGATAAACCACATGTTTAGAATTGTGTTGAATGGGAGATAAGAAGAGTCTAGTCTCAATTTGCCACCTCTTTTATCTTCAACACAAGTGACCATTCCTTTTCGATAAAGAATGTGAGCACTTCCCTTCTTATTTAAGTGGAATTGTATTATGATAAATAAGAATGTCCATTTACATATAAGTTGCAACAATCAAGGAGATTTAAATATTTATTAGTTAATATAGTTCAACAATCAAAGAGATTTATTTTAGTAATATCAGCAACTTAGTAATATTTTTCCAATCTAAATGAGGTAAATACAAAATTGCATTTTTATTTTATTTTTGTTAAATGATTACTAACATTCCGCGCAAGACGCGGACAATCAGCTAGTTTTCTATTAAACGCCTATGCTTATATTTGTCGTTTTTGCGTCCTAAAAGTTGAAAACATATCCTAAACCCATTTATCCTTTTCTTTCTGTTCCAAATTAAACAAGCGATCACTAAGGATTTAAACACACATAGCCTAAAAACGTCAAAGAGAAGTAGATCTATCCTGTCATAAGTGATAATCAGAAATTATAAACCTTAACAAGCACAGTAGGAATGTTGTCACAGGTGTGAGGCTGAACGGATCGATCATGTAAAATCAAAGCTGTGGTCCGTCAAAAATGTTATAAAATAAACGGGTTGGCCCGTTTAGGCATGCAAGTGCAAAGAGTTTTACTGCAGATATACGATCCATGATATTTTTGGGCTTTTAAGGAGCTGGGATTTTCGGTGAGCGGATTTTTGGTTGGACGCGTCAGGGTTTTCTTTTTAGGCCTTGAATGGTTGGCATGTATGCTGCGGATCGGATAGTGCCTACCAGCATTTTTGTAAGCACATGTTCAGACTGTAGTATGCATCAGACGAGGTACACACTTCACCATACAACAATATGCAGTACGGTACGCAGTTGTGAATGGTAAAAATTGGACAAGTATGGAGCGATACATACCAAACTAAAACCAAAATATAAATAAAAATACAAATACAAAACGATACATACTAAACTAAAACCAAAATGTAAAAAGTGATCTATTAAAGATGTATGATTTGAAGAGATTTGAAGAGAGAAAGAGATAGAAGTGAAAAATGTACGAAGAGAAAAAGAGATAGAAGTGAAAAGAGATTCTTAAATGGATGGTGCAAATGATATCACATAAAATCCAATGAGAATCAAGTAAAGAAGCATAATTTTATCCAATTATTGTAACTCAAGTACAAATTTTATCCAATCATAAGCAACTAGTAGGATTGAAGTTAAAAAAAAAAAATTCGGTCCGAATGGTATGGAGGTTAAAAAGTATAGACCGAAAAACTCGGACGAATAGTGTAAATAACACGGTATGGAGTGCTGCATTCAAAGTCGGACTGGTACGAAGTGTTTTTGTCCGAAGTATTGTGGACTACTCCGATTTTGTGAATGGTGAAATAAGTGCAGACTAGTCCGACTTTGGTCCAATTCGCAGCTTACATGCCAACCATTCAAGGCCTTAATCTGTTTTCGCATCCTTAGCTATAATAATTCCATTACTATCTTCATCTGGAAGAAAGACAAATTCAAAGATCAACCCATTGAGTTAAAACACTCAGATCCGTCAAAGAAAATTGATGATGTAAATTCTCACATGTTCATCTTGCATATTCTTCAAGCAAGATTCATCCTCTTGAGTAGAGAGTCTTAAATTTTTATTGGAAGCTTCACAGTTTTAATAGTCTTTTGTGAGCTTCTTGTTAGGGAGAAACCTGAGAAACCCATATTATCTTGGATTTTAGGATCGGTTAGATTAAACCAAATTATAACATACTAGGATATATCCTATGCTATACCACGAACAAATTGCAATTATAAAAACATATCTAAAAATTATAAAATCAGGATATTAGAAAATTGTAATTTTGATTATGAAAATTATAATATCAATTTTTATAATATAAAAAAAAATCTCTTATTTTTGGAAATTCTTACTTAAATTTTCAAAAAAATCGCAATCTACATAAAATATTTTTTTGAAAAATTAAATCAACATTTAATTTAATTTAATTTTATTAGTGTATTTAATTAAATCAAAAAAATCTTCATAAAATCTATTTTTAACTATTTTCAAAAAAATTAAAATAAATAAATTAATTAATTAATTAAATGATCACATAATAACTAATGACTAAAATACCCTTATTGAGATTTTAAAATTAATTATTTGAAATAATGGTAATGTGATGTAAATATCAATATTTTTTAATGTTTATTTATAAGCGTATTCTTCAAATAATATATAGAAATGCAAATAGCAAATTAACTAGAAAAAGTTTTTTTTTTGTTTGGGCTAACAAACTATGGACTTGGGTTTTAGCCCAAATACATTCTAGGTATCAAACAAAAAAAAAAACATAGAAGTAAAAAAATGAGGTTTTTGCGCTTTTGATCTTCATCCTTCTCTCTACAAGTTTTTTTCTTCAGACTAATCTCCCACGATTGTCTGAAGAAAAGAGTTCACAAGATCGGAGATTTACCGTTCGATAATACCTTCCATACCTTTCAAGGTTAGATGTCCTTGCGCTTAATCTGATTTGTGTTCTTTTGTGAATTTTGTATGCGCACAAGGTGTTTGTTCATTTGCCTAGACGAAGTTGCTGCCTATTTTTGTAAATTTGATTTAGTTATTCTTATCATTCATCTACTCTAGTTTTTGTACTTGAGCCAATCATTGTTCATCTCTGGTACAATCCGACTCCGACCCATGGGATCTTTTTTATCTCCTTGTTCAAATTTGTGAGAATGTGTGGAAAAGACGCAGAATCCAATGTGCCATAACTAGAAGCTTCTCTTTAGGGTTGTGGGTCGATAAGAATCAATTAGGACATACGTTTTTTCTCTCAAGTTTTGAATTTTTTTTTGTTTCTTAATGAACTCAAGGGAAGTTTGATGCTTATCAAATTGAGGGTTTTTGTTTGGATGCAGTGACTGATTGACATATGAATGGCGTCGAGGCACTTAGGCAAGAAGGTACTTTTTTGGTACACTTTGCCTTCCTTTTTAGTGAATTTCATCGAACTTTCCTATTGTTCCGGAGGAAATTGAGCGAAAGGCTTGTAGCTTTAGATTCCATTTCATACTATTTCCTGGTATTTTCCCAATATTTGCATAGTTTTAGTGGAAATTCTTGTTTCTCCCCGGTAAATGTTGTAGTTATGTTTGCTGGTTTGGTTAGAAGTTATATGGATAATTATTGAATGTTGGATTCTTGGTTCTCATGCTGTTTATCTCTATAGATTGCGTTTAGGCCTTAGCTTGGATTTCTAAGTTTATCTGACATTTTTCTAAGTGAAGCAAATCTGCATATATGAATGTGACTAGACGTACGAGCATGTGTTTATCCATGGATAAACTTGAAGTTATCAGCTCATTGTCAAGTTATTTATATTTCAAATTGTTGATTATAAATGAAGTGAAATATTATTGAGCATTCGTTTCAGCATATTTAAGGCTGCAATTTTGTCCAGTTTGTTTGGTTTGGTGAGTAGTTGCACATTTTTTGAATTGGTTTGCGTACGTATCAGCATTGCGGCCGTCTTTCGAATTATTGATTGGAAATGTAGTGAATTATTATGAAGCGTTTGTTTTATATAGCATAATTAAGTCTTCATTTTTGTCGAGTTTGTTTGGTTTGGTGAGTAGTTAACTAGTTACACAAATTTCGAATTTCTTTGCATATGTATCAGCATTTCAGTCTCATTTTTATTAGCATTTCACATATGTTTATGGATGTCTCAAGTAACTTTACGTATTTGCAGGGCATTCAAGCCTCTTTTAAAATAGGTTTGGTTCTTCCACGAGTAGTAGCATCTACAGAGAGGCAGATTTCCTCTACGGTTTTAAAAAGAGCTTCTGAAAGTGTCTCTTTTTCATTCGCTCGGTACATAAATGGTAAGTGTTAAAAGAGTGTTCACTCACAGGCGATCACAATTTTTCTTCTACCTTGTTGTTAGAAAATGAATTAGAATAACGAGTATCTCACCGTTTTATTCATGTTTAGGGTTTGGTTTTAGTTCACTAACAAATTGGTCTCGTAGTCATGAATCTTTCCCTACTGAAACATCCATAAGGTAAACCATTCGCCTAGACTTTTCTGTCATTTCTCTCTTACATTTCCTCAGAGTATCTATTTGAATGTTCGCTGGCTTGGGTTGGGTTATTTTTTGAACAGGTATTTTCATGCGAGCCGAGAAACATTGGCGAGAAGAAAAGAGGATGCTGATCGACTGCTGAGTCATCGTGAACGCAAGAAACAGACTGTGAAAACGAAAGGAAAGTTCTCAAAACGGGAGAAAAAACCGGATAAGCCACCTGTTGAAGCTGCTTATGTGCCTCCTAGGCTGAAAAGATTGGCAAAGGGATTGCCTGAGAAGACGGTCGACATATTCGAAGGGATGACACTACTTGAACTCTCCAGGCGTACTGGTGAGACAGTGGCGGTTTTGCAGAGCATTCTCATCAATGTTGGGGAAACTGTTACTTCAGAATTCGACACAATCAGTGTTGATGTCGCCGAGCTTCTTGCAATGGTAAGGTGATTCTACCTCTAGTTCCAAGATAATGGATTTCACAGGTCAATTAACTTGTTTTTCAATTGGATATATCTTTAATTTCAAAGGAGTTTAAGGTTTGGTTTCAGTTTATCAGATACCAAAAGAGCATAACCATTTTGACCAAATTGAAATTTTTTGGTTTCTGGATTGTTTTCTTGTAGTTCAGATCAGTTTATCCGGATTGAATACCAGAAAAGATGTCATTAGTTTTAACCATAGTAGAGTTTGGTTTGGTTTTAGAATTTGTTATCTCGGTTTTGAATCGTATCAGATTGGTCCTCCGGATATTAATATAATTCTGTTTGTGTTTTCTCATCCTTCACAGGAAATCGGGATCAACGTAAGGAGGCAACATTCTACAGAAGGATCTGAAATTCTTCCACGGCCTCCAGTTGTAACTGTAATGGGCCATGTCGATCATGGAAAAACCTCGTTGTTGGATGCTTTAAGAAACACTTCTGTTGCGGCAAGAGAAGCTGGTGGAATCACTCAACACGTGGGTGCTTTTGTGGTGGGCATGCCGGATTCTGGCACTTCAATCACATTCCTCGACACACCTGGCCATGCTGCTTTCAGCGAGATGCGAGCTCGGGGAGCCGCTGTGACTGATATAGTCGTCTTGGTGGTTGCTGCTGATGATGGGGTAATGCCGCAGACACTCGAGGCTATTGCGCACGCTAGATCAGCGAATGTTCCAATTGTGGTTGCTATCAATAAATGCGATAAACCAGGAGCTAATCCGGAAAAAGTTAAGAACCAGCTCGCGGCTGAGGGGATAGAGCTTGAGGATATTGGAGGAAATGTTCAGGTGAGACTTGAGAGTTTTACTCTGGAATTTGTATTCTCTGAGCCTTTTTACTTTATCGCCATCCTTCAGAAATTGATACGGTTTGGTTGGGTTTAATATGGTTTTTATTTCAATTTGGACTTGGTTTGTTAAAATTCTTTTTGAAGGAAGAAACTGCGGTCTTTGTCAGTTTATTCTTTTTTTTTTTGTTCGGTTTTGTTTATCATGTGTGGTTATAAAAGAAACTGAATCTGTTTATCCGCTTATTGGTTTGGTTTTTGGTCAGTGACGCAACCTGGTTTCAACTTTTTTTGTTTTGTTTTGAGTTTTGACTTTTTTATCCACGATGGTTACTTTAACCATGGCGATTTGACTTGTTGTTTCAGGCTGTTGAGGTATCTGCAATGAAGAGTACAGGGCTAGACAAATTAGAAGAAGCTCTGCTTCTCCAAGCCGTGGATATGGACCTTAAAGCACGTGTGGATGGACCAGCGCAAGCATATGTGGTGGAGGCTCGGCTCGACAAAGGCCGTGGACCGTTAGCCACCATTATTGTAAAAGCCGGAACCTTGGTGAGCGGTCAGCACGTAGTCATCGGGTCTCAGTGGGGAAGACTCAGGGCTATTCGGGACATGATCGGTAAGACAACGGACCGAGCAACACCAGCGATGCCCGTCGAGATTGAAGGGCTTAAAGGTCTTCCAATGGCTGGGGACGATGTCATTGTGGTGGAATCTGAGGAACGCGCGAGGATGCTGAGCGAAGGGCGAAAAAGGAAATATGAAAAAGATCGGTTGTTGAAAGCAGAAGTAGCGAGAACAGAGGAAGCAGCGACAACCGAAACAGAGTCTGGGGAAGGGTTTGTTCGGGTTGAATTACCGATAGTAGTGAAATCAGACGTGCAAGGAACCGCACAGGCTGTTGCTGATGCGTTAAGAACATTAAATAGCCCACAGGTGTGTAAAACCGAAATGTTGTTGTAAGGTGATCCGTGATCGTGCTTTGTTGGCTTTCTTTTTGTGAATTTGCCTATTGTTTATATTGGATAGGTATTTGTGAACATTGTTCATAGTGGAGTGGGAGCAATTTCTCACTCTGATTTGGACTTGGCACAAGCTTGCGGTGCGTGTATCGTTGGGTTTAACGTTAAGGGTGGAAGTTCTGTTAATCTTTCTGCGGCTCAAGCCAGCGTCAAGGTACCTCGTTCTGTTCTAAAGAATAGTTTCATATATAGCTTCGATAATTTCCAATGCCAACTTCTACGTTTGCTTTCACATTCATATCTTGGAGATAGCTTTTAACTTTGTAACCAATGGTAATCTCTTAGGTATTCCATCACCGTGTGATATACCATTTGCTCGAAGACATCGGGAACTTGATCGTAGAAAAAGCCCCAGGAGTTTCAGAGCTGGAGGTGGCTGGTGAAGCCGAAGTACTTAGCATTTTCAAGATCTTAGGAAAGAGAAGAACCGAAGAAGATGGAGTGAGCATTGCGGGTTGCAAAGTGATGGATGGTCGGGTATGTAGAAGCGGACTCATGAGGCTGTTGCGGAGCGGAGAAGTGGTGTTTGAAGGCGCGTGCGCATCGCTGAAACGGGAGAAACAAGACGTGGAACAGGTCGGGAAAGGGAACGAGTGTGGGCTTGTGATGGGAGAATGGAATGATTTTAGAGTTGGAGATGTGATTCAGTGCATGGAGCCAGTCATTAGAAAACCAAAATTCATTTCCTCTGAGAGTGGAGCTGTGAGAATTGAATGCTGAGATCTACTAAACTCCTAAATCAATTGAATTGATTGTTTAGGATATTGATTTTTGGTATTACCCTGAGGATTATTTCTTTTGTTACAGAAAGTGTCTTATTATAAACAAAAAAAGCCATAGGTAATAAAGTTTTGTAACTTTGTTTACACATTTAATATCAGGGACCCTTAATAGTATAATCAATTTCTTTCTTTGTTTCAAGATCAACAAGTTCAAGCTGACGCAAACCCAAGGTATAATTTTCCCATATGGTGCTCCTTGGCTTATTGGCTATGTCTCTAAATCACAAATGATAAAATTATAAAAAACGGGTTTCTTAGGAAGTAAATTAAGGCCAAAGAATAGAGAGTTTGGGCCTTATGTAATTGCATTTGTTGCACATTCATAGAACCACATCTCTTACACAAAGTTACACACCAAACTACACATATCAATGACATGTGCTGCCACCATTAAACGCAGCGTATCACATCCGAGTTACGCCCATTTTCGACCCAAGGCTTTCAACAAAGCTGTGGTCGTTTTTTAAAGAGGATAGATAAAAGCAAAAGCTTAGGGATTTGAAGAAGATCACCGAGCTAGTTTCTCAATTTCGCTCAATTCGATTCTTCCCTTCATTACCTTCATCTCGTAACACACAAAAAAAAACTTCATCTTTTCGAATTAGTTTTGTGATGAACATCACTGTTTGTTTATAAGATTCGAGTTAGGTGCTTCGATTACGGTTGCTTAGGTTTCAAAAATCCCCAAAAGTGTTTGCTAATATGGGTTATAAATAAAAATCGATTCTTTTGGTTCTTTTGATTGGTTTGATGATTGCTTAGGATCTTTATGCCAACATTTCAAAGTCGAAATCTTTTGGAAATCAAAACATTGATTAGTTTGGATATAAAACTATTGACAAAAAAAAAAAATTTTTATTCCAACTGTTCTTTCTATATAACTTATCATATAAATGTTGAAATAATGTCATTAAAATTTGTAGTAATACATAAAGGAAAGCAACTCATAGTGAAAATAAACTTTTAATTGAAGAATAAACTTAAAGTAAATTCATAGTGAAACGCCATCTGCAGTTTAAAGAGCAAATGTATAGATCTGAGGTACCAAGCTTCTTCAAGATGATAGGGTGCATGCAATGCGAATCACACACCCTGCAAAATGGACGAGATATACTATTATTGAGCACCACCTCACATGATATGCCATCAACATTTATTGTGCTTCTTGGCATGAGCCCTGAAAAGTCTCCCAGCACGCACTTTGTATGCAAACTAGCTCGGTGATCTTTACACGTGTAGAACCATGTCTTTGGATTCGTTTCTTTCTCACAAATGTCACACCAGTATTTGCCACTTGCCTTTTCGCCATAGCATAATGAGAGAGGATGATCGTCTACTCTATGCTTTACCACTTGTGGTAAAGTGGCGCAATGGAAGCATAAGACAAATCCACAACCACCTTTGATGCACGTAAGCACAGGTAATGACCATTTGTTGCAACCATTGCATTGTTTTTCTTCTTGCGGAATGTAATATAAGGGATGATGGGGATGGCTAGGATGGACAAAAGGCTCAGAAATTGAAGCGCACAGAACATCTAACTTCAGATACCCACACTGGTACATGAAACCATTGGACATTCTATAACAAGCGCTACACTGAGATAATTCGGCCACGCTTGTAACTAAAGTAACTCGGTCACTGTGTAGCACATGCCATTTCTTTCTAGGAGATTCAGCGCACTTTTGGTGAAGAGTGAAATCACAATTGATACAGCCATAGAAGGATTGGAGACAGATGGGGTGGGTGCAAGCACTGCAACGCTTGTTTTCCTCCCAGCCAAGATCATTATCGTGGAATCTTAGGTAATGCTCTTTGTGGCTGAAATGTTGTATTGTGTTGGCATCTATTACCACATATGGCTCTATATCTTCTCTCTCTTCAGGTACTCCTTCGAGTTCTTTCCCGTTCCACACATCATCTCTAGTAGCACATTTCGAATGAACGACATAATGAGGACACCTCTGACAAGAAAACCCACCCCAAGTCCAATCCACCTTCTCGTGACAAACTCCACAGACAGAATTCATAACACCAAGAAAAGAAGTGCGAGAGACACGGTGATCATGCCGATTAATATTTATGAGGCGTGGAAGGGCAATACAATCTTGATGTATCATGAAATCACATTGAAAACATATGTAAGGGCTGCGATCTCCACTCAACCCGCAAGCATTACATGTAAAAGAATCAAGTCTTGGGCGCAAGATGAGTTGGTGAGCATGAGCTTTCAAATCCAGAACAGATTGCGGTGGTGGGTTCGAAACACAAAGCATATCCAAGCTGAAGTTACAAGTAGAACAATGATAAAACAATCTATAACGAATCCCTATTCCGCAAAGACGACATTTTCCATCAGAATAGTCTGGTGGTAGACCTGTGTGGAGCTTAAGAGGATGTAAGGGGTGGTAAGTGTGGTTTACCTCCTCTAACGGGTGTATTGCCTCCTGCGGATTCCATACGCAATCCACATGGAAGGATAAATCACATTCATGGCATTGGTAAGGAAACCCTAATTCCCCATCCTTCCCACATTTAGCGTCACAATCAAAGTAGATCCGCTTCTTGAGAAGGGTGAGCTTGTGGTGATGGATCTCGGAAATATCAATAACCTTTGGTGGTGGGTACTTGGCACAGTATAGATCCACATCCAAGTCACACATCTCACAACTATATAATAATAGCTTATTGATGTCCCTTCCACATAAATCACAGAAACGGCGTAGTTTACTTAGAAGCTTCAGAGTGTGAAGAGAGTGAGATGGGTGTTGGATATGTTCAGGGGACTCGCCACATTTCCTGTGAACAAAGAAGTCACAGCTTTTGCAGTAATAGCCATCATTGATAGCTTCCAAGCGTCCACAGCAATCACCTTTTCGCCGATCATTACAAGGCATCATAAGATGCTCGTGGATCAACGGTAGTGACACTCCGTCAGATTCCATGGTCGTATACTACAGGATTGAAGAATAAGAAAGAAGAAGAAAGAAGAAGAAAGAGTTGAATCTGAGATCTCCTTTCAAGTCTCTTTCTCTCTCCATTAAAAAGTCTTTCTTTAATCTCAAGTGCTAACATACCCTCACAACTCAAACATCAACCTATTTTACCCACCTCTAATCTCAATACCCCTTATCCATTCACCTTTTTACAAATCCCACAAACTACCCTCAACATATAATAATAATATCTCATCTAAACACAAATAAATTTAAAAAACAACAATACAATTTAATTTAACAAGAAAATGGGTCCCACCCCAACAACAAAATGGAGACTTACGCTTCATCATCTCTCTCCTATTTACGCTTCATCCTCTCATCTTCACCTATCTCATTTACTCCCATTTGTGGTGCATTGAAGGTTGGTGAAGAGGAAAAAAATGGAGATTTAGGTTTAAAAGCTTCCATACGCCATTGGAAGTCAAAAGGGAGGTCGAAAAGAGCTTTGTTTTTTCCACTGGCCGCTGTTTTTGAAGACTCCGAACCATCTCCATCCGTTATTGTAGCTTGGAGGTTGGAGCTCGAGTGAAGCTCATTTCCGTTGATTTTTGAGCTCGTTTGAGGTAATGTATATCATCAACGTAGAGATATTGTACTGGTTGAGTCACGGGTATGTGGAATCGCAGCTCGATTTTTGTGTTCCAATGGTAGAAAATATGCAATACTGAATAACTAGTATTACTAAGAATTGTATTACTAAGAATATTTATATTACTTCATATAACTAGTATTAATAAGAATACTTGTATTACTGAATATAACTGATATTACTATGCTTATTTGTATTTCTGAATATAACATTCTTTCTTTCGAGTCTGATGAATAAAAATTTCGTTATACATTTTGATTATGGGGGACATTATTTGAGGAAGAGAGATGAAGTAGTATGGATTTCGAGAGAAGATGTTCATCACACTCTTTTGTTGAAAACATCGAGTGAGGAGGTCACTTATACTTTACTGATGGAACAAATATGCAGGAAGATGGGGTTGGATGAAGATAGTGCTGAGGTGAAATTTAGTTACATTCCAGGTGAAGTGGAGCCTAAGAAACCGATTTGAGCTCGGATTGGAGTTGGACCTCGCTTAAAGCTCGTTTCAGTTGATTGAACTTCGTTTCAAGTAATTTGCAACTCGGACAAGATATTTAAATCGTACCCTGAAGTTGATTGAAGTTCGTTTCAGGTAATATCGAGCTAAATCGTATATTGTGTATTTCTAAGAAAATATGTACAAATGATATTACTGGTATTACTAAGATATTGTGTATTCGATATTACTTATTCTAAGAGATTGTGTTTCTACATCTAGTATTCTAAGAATCTACTTCTTAATATAATTGGTATTACTAAAAAATTGTCTAATGTTGAGTTTTATTATTTTCAGGGTACAATGAATAAAAAGCGGCGAACTATCATACATTTTGATTATGGGGATATTATTTAAGGAATGAAGATAAGTAGTATGGATTGGGGTGAACATTCGGTAAAACAGTACGGTTCGGTTCAGAAAATTTGGGGTTCGTGAAATTCAATAATATGAATATTAGCTCCGAATAAAAATAAAACTTAATTCGGTTAGGTTCGATTTGGTTCGGGATTTTTAACAAATACCAAATGAAATTAATGTGATTTCGGGTTATTTCGAGTTATTCGTTTCTTTTCGGTTATTCGGTTATTCTAGTTATGAAAGTTTTTGTTTTTGAGTTATTTGATTATTTTGGGTTATTCAGATTATGTGATAAATATTTTATTAACATAATTTAATTTAATTGTGTAGTTATGTTTTTATATAACGTACCTAAAAATTCAACGTCTTAAAATATTAAAAATTATCAAAACATTATTATCAATTCTAAAAGAAAACAAATCTTTACAAAACATATATTATCAATTGAGTTTTATATCGAGAAGTCTGATAGAACGCGGTACGTGGTAAAATATATTATCAAAATAGATATTATCATATTCTACCGCGTGGAGAGGGAAAAAGATATAACTATATAACGAAATACAACTAGGTATTACTGATATAATTATATAACGAAATACAACTAGGTATTACTGATATAACTATTACCAAAGTTTAGGGTTTAGGGTATAGGGTTTAGGGTTTTTAAATATCGAAGTTGCTTATATACATATATATATATATTGCTAATACTATTAACAATTTAATTCTTATATCAAATTTATTTAAAAACAAAAAAAAACCAAAAAAATTCAAAATATTATGTTTTCATTTGAAAATATCTTAAACATATATGAGTCTTTCCTAAACACTTAGACCATTATGATGTTAATCATATAAAAATCGTAATTTTACAAATATTTTTCTGTCAAAATTTATGAACAATAATTTTATTAGCTATTGTAATTTGTACAACTAAAAAAAGTTATTAAAAAACATAGTATAACTAGTTAAACGTGAAAACACCAAAAATACAACTATGGGTAAGTAGGTATTACTAGATTACTTAGTACAATTAACTGAATAATATTTTATTATTTTTGTAGTGTGAACGCATGTGTTCACATTTGTTTTAATAATTTTTAATAATATAATAATATTTTCATTTTTAGTTTAATTTTTTAATAATATTTTATTTAGTGCATTTTTCCAATTTAACTTAATACTCATAGAATCATAGTTGTACGTAGTAATATCTAGTAATACATCGTCAGAAAAAGGTGCAAATGCATCCTAAACATAAATGTTTCCCAAAGTTCACAAACCCGACAACACAAAGACCTGGAAATATCGAAAATACTTATATATATGGTTATTGCTACTACTATTATCAATTAAATATATAATAATATTTTCAATTTTAGTTTAATAATTTTTGTTTTTTTGCCAACTTTCAGTTTAACCTAATATTCATACGATCTTAGTTGTACGTAGTAATACCTAGTAATGCATCGTTAGATAAAGGTGCAAATACATTCTAAACATAAAGATTTTCCAAATTTCATAAATCTAACAACAAAAAAGACTAAACAGAAAGAGTTTCTGACATATTTAAACTGAAGTAGCAAGAGCATAAAAAAACCATTCCACAAAAAATTCGTGTATTCGTATAGCAATCGATAAATACTTGATGTGCTTTTATGGAATTTTGCCTTCAATCTAAAACAAATTTTTTTGAATCCCTTAGCTCTTTATCTGCCACAGTTTCATCATCGAAACAATCTGCAACAAGATGAGTAATTTTATTAGTTTACAACCTTTTTCCAAAAAGATTCAGAGCCAAACCAAAGAGGGTCTCATAGAAGATAAGATACAAAAAGACACCTATCTTTAAGATCATTAGTATAAAGCAAAGAGGCAATAAAAGCTATTGTTATACAACAGTTAACACATGATCTGAAAGCTTTTACTCAGTTTTTGCTTATAAGCGAAAACCAAAGGCATGTATGTAGATGACAAAATGAAGCAAAAATCGACCTATCTCTTGATCAAGACTAATTAGCAATGCTAACAACTGACACCAACGCTGTTAATTTAAAGAGTTTCATGAAGAGAATCACTGAAAGCCATAACAATAAGCATGTGAAAGATTCAATCCCAATCCCAATAAGAGGTAATATAATGTACCTTATCGTCAGTTGTAACTGTAAGATGGAACATTTGAGCTAAGCTTCTCCCTACCTGCAACTGTGACCAATCAAAACAAGTGAAATTGAAGCAAAGGATCACACTTTCCTCCTCACTTTTCACCAAGAAATTCGAATACAGTTGAAACAGAACATGCCCAATAGCCTAAACATCTCACAAGCTCATATATTCAAAGTAACAATGATTGAGATCAAGTTCCAGTTAGCTAAATCAGGATCAGACAACCAGATCTTGTGGGCATGTAATCATAAGAGGATAACAAATAAAGCAAATGAGAATCATGATTAATCAAGAACCTGAAGGGAGTCCAGAGATGCTATTAGATACCGTCGGTTGTAATTGTTTCAATGCTCGATTGATGAAGATCGTCATATGATCGTCGAATGATTTGGTGGTGGAACGATCGAAGCTTTTTCCCGGTCTTACCTCCGCCGCTGGTGGAAGAATCCGTCGGCGGCATCTCAGACTTTGATGAAGCTTTTTCTTCTTCTTCCCCGTCGGTTTCCCCATTGATGACGGTTTTGAAATTCGAAACGCAATCAAAACAGAGAATTCGAATTAGAAACAGATTTTGATCGGAGAGATTGAGGAATAAGATGGAGAAGAATGTGTTTATTTTTTATTTTTTTTGGATTGAGAAATCTCTAATCCACGAATAAATTTACAAGCAAGGAAGGAAGAAAGAAGGTTCAATTTTCAGAGAGAAATCTTAGGTTTCGCGACAAAAGGAGGAAGAAGAGAGAAGGGAGTGGGGCCAGATCCGATTCAGTGTTGGGTAAGCCAAATTTGATTCGTTTACCCGATTGGATCTTGGTTGGGTTAGTAATTAAATCAAAAGAGATTGGATATGTTTGTAATTTAAACGTTTTTGACTTAAAAAATAAATACAAAAGAAATTCAATTATTTATGAGGGTAAAGTAAAATCACTTTTTGATTCCGAGGGCATACTAGAAATTGATCCTCATCCAATAACACTTATATTGTTATAAAGACGGTGTTTATATATATGGTTATATTACCGAAATATAAAAGAGAAAGAGATTTTATCAGAGAGATTGTAATGTATTGAATTGTATTGAAATTATTTTACATTAAACGGAAGTCTCTATTTATAGAAAAACAAAATGAGTTACTATGTATGCATAGTGACAGTGGGCTCCACCATAAAATTAAAATTCTTCGTCGGTGCCTATATTTTCATCGGTGCCAACCTTTTACTTTTACAACATATATTAATTTTTTATGGTTTATTAGTTAAATAACTAAACAAAGAACAGAAGACCTGCTCGTTTGTGTACATGATCTAGATATACACAAACGATCTAATTCTTTCAGATGCACCTAAGTGAATCTAAAATACACAAATGATCTAAAAAGTATAAAATACCCCTTATTTTCTTTTCTTCTTTTCCACAAAAAATCTTAAAATATACCAAAAGAAATCGTTCTAAAAAACCATAAAATCTCTAGAAAACCGTTAAATTTTCGAAAAAACGTAAAATTTCCATAAAAGTGTAAAATTTACGAAAAAGTAAAAATTTCCGAAAAAATGAAAATTTCTGAAAAATCGTAAAATTTCTGGAAAATCGTAAAATTTCCGGAAACCCGTAAATTTTCCAAAAACCGTAAATTTTCCAAAAACCGTAAATTTCTGAAAAACCGTAAAATTTCCGAAAAACAGTAAAATTTTTGGAAAATAGTAAAATTTCCAGAAAATCGTAAAATTTTTGGAAAACAGTAAAATTTACGAAAACCGTAAAATTTTCGAAAACCGTAAAATTTTTGGAAAACCGTAAAATTTTTGGAAAACCGTAAAATTTCCCGAAAATCGTAAAATTTCTGGAAATCCGTAAAATTTCTAGAAAACCGTAAAATTTCTGGAAACTCGAAATTTTTTTGCAAAATCGTAAAATTTTCGGAAAACCGTAAAAATTTCGGAAAACCGTAAAATTTCCGAAAAATGTAAAATTTCCGGAAAATCGTAAAATTTTCAGAAAAATCGTAAAATTTCTGAAAACCCGTAAAAATTTTGGAAAACTGTTATTAAAATCAACAAAAAATAGGTTCAACTTTGTTTTTAAATCATAGCATAAATCTATGTCCTTTTTGGTCATTTGAATTTAAGTATATCCAACTATTATTTCAAAAAACACAAATAAACGTAAATGTATCTAGATGCAGAAATGAAAAACAGAAACGAACGACATCTGGATGCAATATCTAGATGTAATATCTAGATGCAGTATCTGAATGCAATTTCTAGATAAACAAACGAACAGGACCATATAACTATCAGCATCTAAAGGAATGTTACTTGCTTTGATGTCACGGTGTATGATGGTGAACCGTGAGTCTTGATGAAGATAGAGAAGCCCTCGCGTAATCCCTCCTATGATGTTGTACCGTCTTTTCCAATCTAGCTGACTCTTCTTTGTTGGGTCTGCATTAGACTAAGATTTCAAGAAAAAAAATGCTTAAAACATAGATTAAACCTAGTGTTATTGTTTATTACCAAAGAGGAAATAATCAAGTATCTGTTCATCTCTTTCTAAGGAAAACCCAAGAAGCCTAACAAGATTCTTGTGTTGAAGTTTAGCCACAATCACAACCTCGTTCTTGAACTCTTGTGTGCCTTGTCCTGAATTTCTCGATAGACGCTTTACCACAATTTCTATTTCATTAGGTAACATTCCCTACAGATATACATATGAAAAGCTTCTTAGTTATTTGTTTTCATGGCAAATGAACCAGTCATAGATATATGTAGAGCTCAGCTCAAATATACCTTGTAAACTTCACCAAATCCGCCTTGACCTAGCGTGTTGTTCCTCGAAAATTTATCTGTTGCCACTTCAATTGTTGTAAAATCAAATTGCAGAGACTGTGGATTTATCATGTCATCATTGTTGGACGTGATCAAGTCTTCATGTTTAGTTTATTAATTTATAAATCGTATAATATATAGTTAAGTAAATTAGAATTATATCATATCCATTCAAATCATCGAAGAGATATGAATGAGTTAACCGTAAAACGGTTACATGTGTATGTATGTCTCCACATTGGGTTGTCTTCTATACACGTGTCCCTTAGTCAAAGTGTGTCTTGTAAACCTATAAATACAGTTTATATATCTAATAAAAGTGTGTGGTTTTCGTTTACAAAGATCGAGCAATACATAACAAAGAAAACACTCTGAGTGTAACACTGAAAGCAAAAACAGAGTAAAATTTGTGTTGTCCGATCCTTTACGACTTTGAGAGATCAAAGTTCTACATGGTAACAGAGCTATGGAGACAACAATGCAGCAAGTTATTCTAATCTTCAATGGTGAATCGTATGGCTTTTGGAAAATCAAGATGATAACCATCTTGAAAATACGAAAGTTGTGGGATGTTATCGAAAATGGAGTTACGTCGAGTTGGAAAACACCGGCGTTAACTAGAGAGATGATCAGTGATGAAGGATATGATGGCTCTTCAGATCCTTCAAAGCGCATTCGGATTCAATATTTTCGAAATGCTCGCATCAAGCGCTTGAAGCTTGGGCAGCTTTGGAAATGGAGTTCCAAGGAAGTCCACAAGTAAAGATGATTAATCTTCAGTCCTTGAGAAGAGAATATGAGAATCTGAAGATGGAGTAAAGTAAAACCATAAATGATTTCACAACCAAGTTGATTAACATGAGTAATCAACTTAGAGTTCACGGTGAAGATAAGACCGATTACCAATTGGTTCAAAAGGTTCTTATCTCTTTGCCGCAAACGTTTGATAGCATCGTTGCTGTCCTTGAACAGACAAAAGATCTATCAACACTCTCTATGACAGAGATGATAGGAACTTTGAAAGCGCATGAGAAGCGCTTAAGTCTCCGAGAAGAACGAATCAATGAGGGTGCGTTTTATGGAGAAAAGCTTGGTTCGAAAAGAGGAAACAAGCAAGACAAGAAACGCCATGAGAAGACCAATAAGTGGTGTGGTGTGTGCAAAAGAAACAATCACAATGAGGTAGATTGTTGGAGAAAGAAGAACGGAGGCGTTCCGCAAAAGAGTGCGAAGAACGAAAGAAAATGCTATGTGTGTGATAAACCGGGACACATAGCTAAAGATTGTAAACTTAGACGAAGTGAACGAGCACATCTAAGTTTTGAAGAGTTAGAAGATGACAATGAAGATGAATGTCATATGCTCTTTAGTGCCGTTGAAGAAGAAGAAGCTTGAACAATTTGTGAAGAGACATGGTTGGTGGATAGCGGATGCACCAATCATATGTCTAAAGATGCAAGATACTTTAGCAACTTGGATCGTAGCAAGAGAATCACCATAAGGGTTGGAAATGGTGAGAAAGTCTTGTCGGAGGGCAAAGGAGATATACGAGTCTCTACGAATAAGGGAGTACATATTATCAAAGATGTACTTCTCGTACCCCAACTAGCAAGAAATTTGCTAAGTGTCTCGCAAATGATATCTAATGGATATGGGTTATTTTTGAAGACAATAAATGCATGATTCAAGACCCAAATAGGATAAAGATCTTGGATATCAAGATGGAAGACAAGAGTTTTCCGATACGTTGGAAAAAATCAAGTGAAGATGCTTACGTTGCATTCGAAGAGAAGGAAGAAAAGACAAATCTTTGGCATAAGCGTTTTGGTCACGTAAACTAAGACAAGATGGAGACAATGCAAAATCTAAAGATTGTAGAAGATCTTCCAAAGTTTGATGTGGTGAAAGGTGTATGTGAGTCTTATGATATGGGAAAACAATCAAGGAGGAGTTTTCCGAAAATTTCTCAAAGCAATACAAACAATGTATTAGATCTCATACACTCGGACGTGTGTGGTCCAATGCAAACTGAATCAATAAATGGAAGTAAGTACTTCCTAACATTTATTCATGATTATTCAAGGATGACGTGGGTATATTTTATGAAAAGCAAGAGTGAAGTGCTCTCAAAATTCAAGATATTCAAGCCTTACGCGGAGAATCAATCGGAAACCCGGATTAAGAGGCTTAGAACGGATGGAGGCGGTGAGTTCATGTCAAAAGAATTCATCAAACTATGTCAAGAGAGTGGCATACATCATGAAGTAACAACACCCTATACTCCACAACAAAATGGTGTTGCGGAGAGACGAAACCGTACGCTTGTGGAAATGGCTAGATCGTTGCTCACGGAGAGGAGTTTATCAAACAAGTTTTGGGCTGAAGCTATTGCAACATCAATTTATTTGCAAAATAGATTACCATCTAAGTCATTGGAGAAAGGTGTGACTCCATTAGAAGTATGGAGTGGGAAGAAACCAAGTGTAAATCACATGAAGATATTCGGGTGTGTATGTTATGTACACGTTCCGAATGAGAAGAGAAGAAAACTTGATGTTAAAAGTCAAGTAAGAGATATTCATTGGTTATAGCAATGAATCAAAAGGATACAGAGTGTTCTTATTAAGTGAAGAGAAGATCGAAGTGTCAAGAGATGTGGCATTCAATGAAGAGAAGACGTGGAATTGGGATAAAAAGGAAGTGAAGAAATCGATTCTTTCACAATTCAAGATCAAGTCTTCAAGGGAACTAGGAGATCAAGGAGAAAATAACGATATAAACGCTCAAGTAGAACAAGTAAGTGATGCATTTAACCAACTGCAAATCTCAAATAGAGGAGTACAAAACACGGTTGAAGAAGGAGAAACATCTGTTGGTCCAAGAGGATTCAAATCGATCAACGATTTGATGCAACAAACAAATGAAGAGGAAGAGATGGCTCATATACACGAGATGTGTCTTATGATGGCCGAAAAACCTCAGGATTTGGAGGAAGCAATGAATGACGTGAAGTGGATAGAAGCCATGAGAGAAGAGTTGAGGATGATTGAAAAGAACAAGACGTGGCAAGTTGTGGAGAGACCAAGCGATAAAAATGTGATTAGTGTCAAATGGATCTTTCGTTTGAAGACTAATGCAAGTGGAGAAGCAATCAAACACAAGACGATATTGGTGGCTAGAGGATTCACACAAGAATATGGTGTGGATTATCTTGAAACCTTTGTACCGGTTTCAAGATACGATACGATAAGAACGTTAATGGCGATTGCGGCTCAACACAAATGGAAACTCTTCCAAATGGACGTGAAGTCAGCGTTCCTAAATGGAGACTTGGAAGAGGAGATTTATGTAGAACAACCACTAGGATTTGTAGAAGAAGGAGAAGAAGGAAAAGTTCTTAAACTCTACAAGACGCTTTATGGGTTAAAGCAAGCACCTAGAGCATGATATGGGCGCATTGACGGTTACTTTGTCAAGAATGGTTTTGAGAGAAGTATCAATGATGCAGCACTCTATGTAAAGAAGACATTGGAGGATATATTGGTGGTTAGTTTGTACGTTGATGACATCATCGTCACCGGAAGCAACATGAAGAAGATAAAACAATTTAAGGAGGAGATGGGGAGTGAGTTCGAGATGACGGACTTAGGCGAACTCAATTACTTCCTTGGCATGGAAGTGATGCAAAACAGGTATATTATCTCACAAGAGAAGTATGCAAAGAAGCTCTTGAAGAAATTTGGAATGCAAGATTGCAAAAGTTTGTCAACGCCATTGACTCCTCACGGCAAAACGGAGGAGGTCTTGAATGAAAAGCTTGAAGACGTTACGAAGTATAGAAGCATGATTGGAGGCTTATTGTATCTTTGTGCTTCTAGACCAGACATCATGTATGCGAGTTCTTACGTGTCTCGCTACATGACATCTCCATTAAAGCAACATCTTCAAGAAGCCAAACGAGTCCTTAGATATGTCAAGGATCCTTTGACATATGGGATTCATTTCAAGCGAGTAGAAGAACCAGAGTTGGTAGGATTTTTTGATAGTGATTGGGGCGGATCAGTTGAGGACAAGAAGAGTACAAGTGGCTATGTCTTTACGATTGGCTCGGGTGCATTTTGTTGGAATTCTAGCAAGCAGAAGACGGCTGCTCAATCAACGGCCGAGGCGGAATACATTGCTGTTTGCTCAGCAGCAAACCAAGCAATATGGTTACAGAGGTTGTTGAATGAGATTGGTTTCAAGGCAGAGAAAGGTGTAAGGATCTTCTGTGATAACAAATCAGCGATTGCAATCGGAAAAAATCCAGTTCAACATCGTCGGACCAAGCATATCAACATCAAATATCATTTCGTACGAGAGGCTGAACAGAATGGGAAGATCAAACTTGAGTACTGTCCAGGAGAGTTGCAAATAGCAGACATATTGACGAAGCCCTTAAACACAACAAGGTTCGAGGTTCTCGAGGAAAAGCATAACGATGAAGCCATGATCAAGGAAGAGTGTTGGACGTGATCAAGTCTTCATGTTTAGTTTATTAATTTATAAGAGTCGTATAATATATAGTTAAGTAACTTAGAATTATATAATATCCATTCAAATCATCGAAGAGATATGAATGAGTTAACCGTAAAACGGTTGCACATGTATGTGTGTCTACACATTGGGTTGTCTTCTATAGACGTGTGCCTTAGTCAAAGTGTGTCTTGTAAACCTATAAATATAGTTTATATATCTAATAAAAGTGTGTGGTTTTCGTTTACAAAGATCGAGCAATACATAACAAAAAAACACTTTGAGTGTAACACAAGAAACAGATAGAGAGACAAAAAACAGAGTAAAATTTGTGTTGTCCGATCATTTACGACTTTGAGAGATCAAAGTTCTACGATCATCAGCTGCAATAGTATATGTATATGGTTACTATTATGCATTCCAAAAAGTAATGTGAGAGTGGTAAAAAAGTAAAAAAAAAAGTAACTCACTTTGATATTTCAATAACTAATCCTAAAGCGAACAGCACTACGAAGATAACTGCGGAAACAACAATAGCCACAATAACTCCTGTAGAAAGCTTTTCTCCATCTGGATCTGGATCAGGAGGAGGAGAAGGAGGAAGAGGAAGCGGCATGGGTTGATCAGATGGCGTGTCACCAAAGGCACCAAGATATTTATAACCTTCCCACCGGAAAAAGCAGACCGGCTTGTTAACCACTCCACCTATGAACCCATTGCAGCAACTCTGGTACTCACCGACACATTTTCGAAGACAGGCGCGGAATACACTGCATCAGCGCGTATATGAGATCAGGAGAAAAAGGATCAGGATTTATCCGAGGGGATATCTCAGCCAGGTATCGAGTTTGACCGACTCGAGTGATCATAAAGTTCATGAAGGCGTCCCATGTTCTGGTATAAGCTGTAAGGTTCCCTTGGAACCTGATAGTAATGTAAGCTGCGTATGTCGGCTGTAGAGCTAGCTGGTTGAAAAACGAGTGGTTGGAGTAACGAACGAAACAGAGCGTCTTGTCGCTTTTCAAGTCGAATGAGTCGGTTTGGACAGTTTTTTAATAAACCTTCGGATACGAGTTGGATACAATCGGAACATACCTTTGGATCAATCTCTGGGATACAGAGGCCTAAGGCAGAGATCCTTCCAGCTCCTTCACCGACGGAGACGTTGTAGAAGCAGTTTTTTTCGAAAACTGACGTTGGAAGCAAGAGTTGAGAGAAGGAGATGACGGTTTGTGTCATAAGTACCGTTAGGTCTGAAAAACATTGAGTCCGCGCATTTTTGTGCAGAGACTAAACAGAAACTAACGACGAAGATAAAACAGAGGATTGAAAAGAGATTGTTCGGTTGAGAAAAAAAAAAAAAAAAAAGAGATTGTTCAGACACATTTTTTTTTCCTTTGATTTCAATTTTCTCAATACTTGTTACAAATCTTTGACACTGAATCTAAATAAGAAAATTTTATTTACGAGCGCTAATTTTGTCAAAACTTGTGTGTTTAGAATTTTGGTTTAAGTGGTTGATACGAATTCCGAGCATTAATTAATACACAGGTCAACTCGGTAAATGTTTGGATAGTTTAATATTTTATAAACGGCGTTAGGTAAATGATCAATTGAACATGGACCAATTCTCAGCCTAGCAGCACGTCCTCTATGACAAGAAGCTCTTCTAGGCCCAATCTGACACCAAAAGGTTTAAGTTAGAAATTTCTAACTTACTCCGAAGAACAATGCCAAAAGCATTAACCTTCACGAGTATTTAAGCTGTTGGTTCCTTTTCTTTGATATCTCTTGCCCCGAACCTCCGTTTAAACTCAGTTTTTCGGGACAGAACCGGCTTGGTTTCCTTCTTCTGCTACTAACTTGTGACATTTCACCTGCGAATAGGTTGGAATGTATCTCTTTGAAGATAAAGAAACAGAAGACTGTATGCCACTCCATGGCTTATGCCACTAGTGTAGTTAAATGGCTACGTAACAATTTGAAGTATAGATATTGAGTTGATTTAGCTAACATGTGTGACCAAGTTGCAAACTGAACCATCCATCTGATAGAAGCTGCTATTCTTTCTGCCACTAACAATCTCCAGAATCAATACTCCGAAGCTATAGACATTGGATTTGGTAGAGAATTGGCCATGCGTCACATGAGAATTGAATGCTGAGATCTACTAAACCCCTAAACTCCTAAAATCAATTAATTTGATTGTTTAGGATATTGATTTTTGGTATTACCCTGATGATTATTTCTTTTGTTACACAAAGTGTCTTATTATAAACAAAAAAAAACCATAGGTGATAAAGTTTTGTAACTTTGTTTACACATTTAATATCAGGGACCCTTAATAGTATAATCAATTTCTTTCTTTGTTTCAAGATCAACAAGAACATACAACGGATGTGCCTTCAAGCTGACGCAAACCCAAGGTATAATTTTCCCATATTGTGCTCCTTGGCTTATTGGCTAAAGGTCTCTAAATCACAAATGATAAAATTATATAAAAAGGGTTTCTTAGGAAGTAAATTAAGACCAAAGAACAGAGTTTGGGCCTTATGTAATTGCATTTGTTGCACATTCATAGAACCACATCTCTTACACAGAGTTAGACACCAAACTACACATAACAATGACATGTGCTGCCTCCATTAAACGCAGCGTGTCGTTACGCCAATTTTCAACTCAAGCTAGTTTCTCAATTTCACTCAATTCGATTCTTCACTTCATTACCTTCATCTCGTAACACACAAAAAAAACTTCATCTTTTCAAATTAGTTTTGTGATGAACATCACTGTTTGTTTATAAGACTCGAGTTAGGTGCTTCCATTACAGTTGCTTAGGTTTCAAAAATCCCCAAAAGTGTTTGCTAATTTGGGTTATAAATAAAAGTCGATTATTTTGGTTCTTTTGATTGGTTTGATGATTGCTTAGGATCTTTACGCCAACATTTCAAAGTCGAAATCTTTTGGAAATCAAAACATTGATTTAGTTTGGATATAAAACTGTCGACAAAAAAATATTACTACAACTGTTCCTTCTATATAACTTATCATATGAAGGTTAAAATAATGTCACTAAAATTTCTAGTAATACATAAAGGATGTAAAGATTGTGACAGTTGCAACAAAGCAGAAACAGAATAACAAGCCAAAGACAGAAAACAGGAAGCAGAACAACAAAACAGAGGTGCAAAACAGAGTTCAAAATGATGCAGTTTGGAGTGTTAAAAGCAATGAACAAAACGACGTTGCTCAAGATACAAAGGAGAATAATCAAAACGACAGTGTTGCTCATGGTACAAAACAGAAGGATCAAAATGACAGTACAAAGTTTCAGAATTTAAACGACAGAAAGGACAAAAGAGAAGAGCCTGTCGAGACCGTGTCTGTCGACAGTGTGTGCTGTGGCAGAGGTGACCGTACTATCAAGATAGAGACTCGAAACCGTTTTGATCCTCTACATACGTGTATGGTAGATTAAGCTGCAATGTGTCAAAATCTGAGCATTGCTAGTCCTAGGGTTTTACTCTTGCTTTGTCTATTTAAGCTCACTGTCTTGTAAACAAAAAGGTTAAGCAGCAATGAAACAGTGAAATGAAAATATTTTCTCAGAAACCCTAGTTCTTTTCATGGTATCAGAGCTGCTAAAAGAGCCATGGAACCTTATACTCAACCTACATTAAACATATCAAACTGCATTACCATCAAGCTCACGGAAAGAAACTATCTCCTGTGGAAGAGCCAGTTTGAGACGTTTCTCTCCGGTCAAGGTCTTCTAGGATTTGTAGATGGAACCTTAGTTGTGCCCGCTCAGTTCATTCAAGCTCCCAATATCAACGGTCAAGTAGATCAAGTTCAAAATCCAGAGTTTCAGAAATGGGTTAGATCATATGAGGTAGGGAAATCTTGGCTATTAGGCTCATTTTCTGAAGATATCTTGAGGGTTGTTGTGTATGCTCAAACCTCTCGTGATGTGTGGATAGCTTTAGCTGGTCACTTTAATAGGGCTTCCTCGGCTAGGTTATTTGAGTTACAAAGACAACTTCAGTCTGTTTCAAAGGAGAACAAAACTATGACAGACTATCTAAAAGAGATAAAATTTGTATGTGATCAACTAGCATCTATTGGTCATAATGTGGATGAAAGAATGAAGATATTTGCAGCTCTTTATGGTCTAGGACGTGATTATGAGCCTATCAAAACTAGTGTAGAAGGAGCTATGGATTCTGTTCCACACCCTACTTTTGAAGAAATATCTCCAAGACTTATAAATTTTGATAGTCGCATTCAAGGTTATGATCTGGTTCAGAGTCCTTCACCTCATTTGGCTTTTAATGTGAGCAAAGGAAACTCATATGGAAACAGAGGTAGAGGAAACTTCTTTGGAAGAAGCAGAGGAAGAGGAAATTTCTCTACAAGAGGCGGAGGCTTTCACCAATAGTTCTCTAATCTTTCTGGTGGGAGTGACAACAGGCCTATCTGTCAAATCTATGGCAAAACAGGTCACAATGCCTTAAAGTGTTGGCACAAATTTGATAATAATTATCAAGAAGATCTTCCATCTACTTTGACTGTTATGCATATCACTGAAATCTCGGATTCTTCTAGAAGTGAATGGCATCCTGACAAGGGAGCAACATCACATGTGACAAATACAACTCAAAAGCTTAATCAACTTCAACCTTACTTCGGCTCAGACAGTGTTATGGTCGGTGATGGAAACTATCTACCTATTACTCATGTTGGTTCAGCAAGTTTACCCTCATCCTCAGATATGTTACCCTTAAAAGATGTTCTTGTGTGCCTTGACATTGCTAAATCATTGATCTTAGTGTCTAAGATAACATTAGACTATCCATGTTCTTTTATATTTGACTCTGATGGGGTATGTGTCAAGGAAAAGGGTACCAGTCAGATTCTGCTAATGGAAAGAAACAGTGAAGGATTGCATGTCTTGGATGAAACAAAAGCTCAAGTGTTCTTCTCCAACAGATAGCTATCTGCATCTGATAAAGTTTGGCATAGGAGATTGGGGCATCCTAGTGACAAGACTCTTCATTATTTATCTGCAAATAAGGCAATAGTCATCAGTCAAGTTACTAAGAAACTTTGTGAATCTTGCTGTCTTGGTAAAAGTAATAAACTTCCTTTTGTCTCCTCTAGTTTATCTTCCTCAAAACCTTTGGAAAAGGTGCATTGTGATCTTTGGGGTCCTTCTCCTGTTATGTCAGTTCAAGGCTTCAGATACTATGTAATTCTTATTGACAGCTATTCAAGGTTTTGTTGGATTTTTCCACTAAAAGCTAAGTCATATTTCGTCACTGTGTTTGTCAAATTTCAGTTGATGGTGGAAAATCAGTTTGAGTCAAAAATAAAACAATTTCAGTGTGATGGAGGAGGAGAATTCACAAGTAAAAGGTTCATCAATCATTTACAAGAGCCTGGTATAAATAGCTTATCTCTTGTCCTCATACACCATAATAAAATGGTTTGGCAGAGCGTAAACATCGACATATAATTGAGCTTGGCTTATCAATGCTGTATCAAAGCTACACTCTTAAAAAATATTGGTTAGAAGCTTTCTTTACATCAACTTTCTGATTAATCTTCTTCCAAGCTCAGTCCTGGATGAGTCAATGAGTCCTTTTGAGAAGCTTCACGGTAAGTAACCTGATTATAGATCATTGAGAGTCTTTGGTTAAGCCTGCTTCCCAACTTTGAGACCATATACTGCAAATAAACTTAATCCTCGATCACTTAAATGTGTTTTTCTTGGATACAGTGATAAGCACAAAGGCTATAGATGTCTGTATCCACCAAATGGCAAGGTATTCATCTGCAGACATGTGTTATTTGATGAGTGTGTGTTTCCCTTTGCAGACTCTTATGCTTTTCTGCTTCAATCTGAGACAACTCCTTTACTTAAAGCTTGGATGCTTGGTATTCCAGTTCCTGCAAAGCAAGTTGAAGCAAAACCTGCAATTTCTCAAGATTCTGCTTGTTTTAACCAATTTGATAGTCCTAGTCTTGCAACTAGTCATCAATCTACTCCAAAATATTTTGCAAGAACTCCATCTACAGGTCAAGAAGTGTGTACTGGGTGTACAGCTAGTTCTGCTAGTCCTATAGGCAACAGCGCATCTTCTTCATCTAATAGGCATATTGCTACTACAGCTACAGAAATTCCAACCCATTCTGCATCTGCTGCAGCTACTACATAATCTACAAGTGCAGAAGTTAAAAATACTCATGGAATGGTTACCAGATCTCAAGTAGGGACAAGGAAACCTAATCCAAGATATGTTATGCTATATCATAAAGTTTCTTATTTTGAGCCTAAGTCCATCTTTTTAGCTCTTAAAGATCCAGGGTGGTATGCTACAATGAATGAAGAAATAGCAACCTATCATGAAACTCAGACATGGTCTTTAGTGCCACCAATACCTAATATGCACATTTTGGGGAGTAAATGGGTCTTTAGAACTAAACTTAATGTTGATGGATCTTTAGATAAGCTTAAAGCTCGATTAGTGGCTCAGGGATTTGGACCAGAAGAAGGAGTTGATACTTAGAGACTTTTAGTTCTGTAGTCAGAACTTCTACTATCAGGCTTGTGCTCCATGTTGCAACAGTTTTTAAGTGGGATTTAAGACAATTAGATGTCAAAATTGCTTTCTTGCATGGAGATCTAACTGAAGTGGTTCATATGAGACAGCCACAGGGTTTTGAAGATAAAGCTCACCCTGACTATGTTTATCTTCTGCATAAATCACTATATGGGTTGAAGCAATCACCTCGTGCCTAGTTTGACTAGTTTAATGATTTTCTTATGGAGTTTGGTTTTTCTGTAGCACACGTGATCCATCTTTGTTCATCTATACAAGGAATAAAGATATCACTATGCTTTTACTCTATGTGGATGATATGATTGTAACAGGATCATCTTTTGAGTTCTTTCAGGGTCTTCTTCAAGAACTAAACGAGATTTAAAATGAAAGATTTGGGCAAACTTCATTATTTCCTTGGAATTCAGGTTCACTTTACTCCACAAGGTCTTTTCTTGTCTCAACAACAATATGTCGAAGATTTATTGAAGATTGGCTCTATGCCTGACTGTTCTCCGGCTCCTACTCCTCTGCCTTTACAGCCAGATAAGTATCCTGATCATACAAAAGCGTTTGAGAACCCGAAGTATTTTTGAAGTCTTGCTGGTAAGCTGCAGTACTTGACTCTAACAAGACCAGATCTTCAATATGTTGTGAATTTTGTGTGTCAAAAAATGCATAGTCCTACTTGATCAAATTTTCTGCTTCTAAAACGCATCCTGAGATATGTGAATGGATCAGTGTCCAAAGGCATTTCTTTCTCTCATCAGAGTGACTTTACATTACGAGTCTACAGTGATAGTGATTGGGCCGGGTGTAAGGTCACCAGACGCTCTACTGGTGGATTTTGCGCATTCTCGGGTCAGAATCTGATTTCTTGGTCAAGCAAGAAACAACCTACTGTGTCTCATAGCTCTACAGAAGCTGAATATCGTACCTTGTCTGATGCAGCAAGAGAAGTCACTTGGATTGGTTTTATGTTAAAAGATTTGGGCATTTCTCTTCAGGTGTCTCCTACAATCTTTTGTGATAATCTTTCTGCAATTTATCTTACTGCTAACCCTGCGTTTCATTCAAAGACTAAGCATTTTGAGCTTGATCACCATTATATACGAGAACGGGTTGCATTAAGAGCTTTAGAGGTCAATCATATTCCCTCACATCAACAATTGGCTGATAGTTTTACAAAATCTCTGCCTGTTACTTCTTTCAATGGTTTGAGTTCCAAACTTGTCGTGTCTTTTCCACCCACGACAAGTTTGCGGGGGGATGTAAAGATTGTGATAGTTGCAACAAAGCAAAAACAGAATAACAAGCCAAAGACAGAAAACAGGAAGCAGAACAACAAAACAGAGTTCAAAATAACGCAGTTTGGAGAGTTAAAAGCAATGAACAAAACGACGTTGCTCAAGGTACAAAGGAGAATAATCAAAACAACAGTGTTGCTCATGGTACAAAACAGAAGGATCAAAACGACAGTACAAAGTTTCAGAATTTAAACGACAGAAAGGACAAAAGAGAAGAGCCTGTCGAGACCGTGTCTGTCGACAGTGTGTGTTGTGGCAGAGGTGACCGTACTATCAAGTTAGAGACTCGAAACCATTTTGATCCTCTACATACGTGTATGGTAGATTAAGCTGCAATGTGTCAAAATCTAAGCATTGCTAGTCCTAGGGTTTTACTCTTGCTTTGTCTATTTAAGCTCACTGTCTTGTAAACAAAAAGGTTAAGCAGCAATGAAATAGTGAAATGAAAATGTTTTCTCAGAAACCCTAGTTCTTTTCAAAGGAAACCAACTCATAGTGAAAACAAGAACAACTGAATTCTAAAAGACTAATCTTATCTTCAAAATCTTTATTTCATTTTTGGGTTTTAACGATCTATCTGAACGATAAAGATATGTGCACTGTAAAGAGCAAATGTTATATGAGGTTCCAAGAATCTTCAAGCTGATAGGATACATGCAATGCGACTCACACACCCTAAAAAGTGGACAAGATATACTATTATTGAGCACCACCTCATATGATCTATATAAAAGTTTTATTGTGCTCGTCAACGTATCTAGAACGTTCAAGCAGCATCTGCCGAACTAAGTCATCTCTGCACTGTATAGAGCAAATGTGACCTGAGGTTCCAAGAATCTTCAAGGCGATAGGGTACATGCAATGCGACATGCACACCCTGCATGACTATTATTGAGCACCACCTCACATGATATGCCACAATACTTTATTGTGCTTCTTGGCATGAGCCCTGAAAAGTCTCCCAGCACGCACTTTGTATGCAAACTAGCTCGGTGATCTTTACACGTGTAGAACCATGTCTTTGGATTCGTTTCTTTCTCACAAATGTCACACCAGTATTTGCCACTTGCCTTTTCGCCATAGCATAATGAGAGGGGATGGTCATCTACTCTATGCTTTACCACTTGTGGTAAAGTTGGTAAAGCGGCACATTCAAAGCATATGAAAAAATCACAACCACTTTCGATGCACGTAAGCACATAAACTGACTTGTTTTTGCAACCATTGTATGTTTGTTGTACTTCTTGCCGAATGTAATATAAGGGATGACAAGGATGGCTAGGATGGACAAAAGGCTCAGAAATTGAAGCGCACAGAACATCTAACTTCCTATCCCCACACAGGTACATGAAACCATTGGACATTCTATTACAAGCTGCACACCAAAAGCATTTGGCCACGGTTGTAACTAAAGTAAGCCGGTCATTGTGTAGCACATGCCATTTCTTTCTAGGAGATTCAGCGCACTTTTGGTGAAGAATGAAATCACGTTTGATACAGCCATAAAAGGATTGGCGACAAATGGGGTGGGTGCAAGCGCTGCACCTCTTATTTTCTTCGCAGAGAAGACCATCAGCGTGGAATCTTAGGTAATGGCTCTTTGTGGCTGAAATGTTGTATTGTGTTGGCATCTATTACCACATATGGCTCTATATCTTCTGTCTCTTCAGGTAATCCTTCAAGTTCTTTTCCGTTCCACACATCCATTTTAGTAGCACATTTCGAATGAAGGACATAGTCAGGACACCTCTTACAAGAAAACCCGCCCCAAATCCAATCCACCTTCTGGCGACGAACTCCACATACAGAAGTGCGAGAAACACGGTGATCATGCCGATTGATGTTTATGAGGCGTGGAAGGGCAAGACACTCTTGATGTATCATGAAATCATATTGAAAACATATGTAAGGGCTGCGATCTCCACTCAACCCGCAAGCATTACATGTAAAAGAATCAAGTCTTGGGCGCAAGTTGAGTTGGTGAGCATATGAGCTTTCAAATCCAGAACAGATTGCGTTGGTGTGTTTAAAACACAACGCATATCGAAGCTGAATTTACAAGCAGAACAATGATAAAACAATCTATCATAAATCTTTCTTGCGCAAAGACGACATTTTCCATCAGAATAAGACCGGTGGTTGACCTGTGTGGAGCTTAAGAGGATGTAAGGGGTGGTAAGTGTGGTTTACCTCTGACGGGTGTTTTGCCTCCAACGGATTCCATACGCAATCCACATGGAAGGATAAATCACATTCACGACATCTGTAAGAAAACCCTATACCAATCTGCCCACATGCGTTACAATCAAAGTGGATCCGCTCCTTGACAAGGGTGAGCTTGTGGTGAGGCGTCTCGGAAATATCAATAACCTCTGGTGCTGGGTACTTGGCACAGAATAGATCCACCTCGAAGTCACAGATCTTACAGGGATAGGCTATCCCGATAAGCTTGTCACATAAATTACAGGAAAAGGTTAGTTTACTTTTTGAAGCTTCAGAGTATGAACAGAGTGAGATGGGTGTTGGATATATTCAGGGGACTCGCCACATATCTTGTGAACAAAGAAGTCACAGCTTTTGCAGTAATAGCCATCACTGATAGCTTCCAAGCAATCACCTTTCCTCAGATCATTCCAAGGCATCATAAGATGCTCGTGGATCAACGGTAGTGACACTCCCTCAGATCCATGGTCGTACACTACAAGAAGACTGAAGATGCAGAAAGAAGAAGAAAAAGTTGAATCTGAAATCTCTCAAAAAAGCTATGCTCTTGGAAAGAAGAAGAAAAGTTGAATCCGAAATCTCTCGAAGTCTTTGTCCTCCACTCAATAAAAGTGATCCATTTGAAGATATATTAAATAAAATAAATAGGGAAAATGTTTGAGAAGTTTTAAATAGGTAAAATAGGTAGATATATTGCAAATATCTTCAACTTCATTTAAAAAATTAAAATACTTACACATGCAATGATTCGTCTACCAAATACAATTAATTAAGGGAATATCTTCCGACTTTCTAAGCTCCTCTCGAGTTCTCTACAAATATTTTTTTTGATGAAATTTAAAATTTATAATTTATTTTCTAAAATATTGACCTCGTGGTTAATGAAGTCTTCCATTTCTCTATTTCATTATCAAGACAAATCAAGACAAATGTTACTAATATATATTTGTCTTGGGATTGATGTTTGTGTGTTAACAATTTATTGCCTTTTCTCCGTTTGTAATTGATGTTGTTATAAGTTCCAACAATTGGTATTGAAATATGTTTGTAACGAGTTTATAAACCAGCATTGTAAAATATGGTTGTCTATAACGAAAGTGGAGAGATTATGTCTAGTTTGCATTGAATGACGACGAAGTATGTGTCTCCCGCTACAGAATCGGAAAAAAAAAAAATCATCTTTTCAAATTAGTTTTGTGATGAACATCACTGTTTGTTTATAAGACTCGAGTTAGGTCCTTCGATTACTGTTGCTTAGGTTTCAAAAATCCCCAAAAGTGTTTGCTAATTTGGGTTATAATCTTATGGAAATCAAAAATTTACCAAAGTTTGTGCCAACATTTCAAAGTCGAAATCTTATGGAAATCAAAAGATTGATTAGTTTGGATTCAAAATTACCAAAAAAAAAATCTTTCAGCTAACTGTTTTTTTTTTATTTCTTTCTTTGTAACAGCCAAATAAACTTTGGTGCAAGCAATTCAGTGAATATCTGACCAGTGATACGTTGTTACAGAGCGAGCGGAGGTAGAGGAGGAGCTAATAGAAGCAAACCCGCGAAGCTGCCCGTAAAAGATGGGAGCAACAAAACAGTAATTTAAGGTTTAGTAACCGAATCACTTCCTAATGGGATGTTTCGAGTCGATTTGGAGAATGGGGATAACATTCTTGGGTATATTTGTTTTATTGTATTACTGTTTATGCCGAGAAATAAAGTAATAATATAATGGATGATTTGTCAACAAAGGGACATTTGCCATAATGGATGCTAATCCGTTTATTATGGAGCCAACCAGAGACTTATCGATCGTTTGTGGGACTAGTGACTTCTTCATGACTCGTGGGATCGCTACGTTCAAGACCAAACTCGTTCAAGGCAGTAAGTATTTCTGCGAGGAAATGAATATTAAACTCTATGAATGTTACTAATATGTGTCTTGGGATTGATGTTTGTGTGTTGACATTTTATTGCCTTTTGTCCGTTTGTAATTAATGTTGTTCTAAGTTCATAGCGGAGTGGATAGGTATTTGTGAACATTGTTCATAGCGGAATGGGAGCAATTTCTCACTCTGATTTGGACTTGCCACAAGCTTGCGGTGCGTGTATCTTTGGGTTTAACGTTAAGGGTGGAAGTTCTGTTAATCTTTCTGCGGCTCAAGCCAGCGTCAAGGTACCCCGTTCTGTTCCAAAGAATCGTTTCATATATAGCTTCGATAATTTCCAATCCCAACTTCTACGTTTGCTTTCACATTCATATCGTGGAGCTTTTAACATTGTAGCCAATGGTAATCTCTTAGGTATTCCATCACCGTATGATATACCATTTGCTCAAAGACATCGGGAACTTGATCGTAGAAAAAGCCCCAGGAGTTTCGGAGCTGGAGGTGGCCGGTGAAGCCGAGGTACTTAGCATTTTCAAGATCTTAGGAAAGAGAAGAACATAAGCTGATGGAGTGAGCTATAAGTATTTAAAACAATAAGAGAATTATAATAAACACTTTTCTTATTAAATGTTTAGGAAACTCACACAAAACCTAAATTCTTACAAAAACTCTCTCAACCTTAATCACACGTTGATTAATGGTTATCGCTTCTAAAACTCATAGCTTTGACACAAACCCATCAAAGCTATTTATAGGAAAAGCTACATAGCTAAAAACCTATTTTCTAGGACTAAGATAACACCAAATCTTATTAAATAATTCCTAGATATAATGCCCACCTTATCTAACCAAATAAGTCACATATTTGTGAGTATCTTGGGCAACAAGCTAAGTTTGAGTTTATCCAACATGAGCATCGCGGGTTGCAAAGTGATGGATGGTCGGGTATGTAGAAGCGGACTCATGAGGCTGTTGCGGAGCGGAGAAGTGGTGTTTGAAGGCTCGTGCGCATCGCTGAAACGGGAGAAACAAGACGTGGAACAGGTGGGGAAAGGGAACGAGTGTGGGCTTGTGATGGGAGAATGGAATGATTTTAGAGTCGGAGCTGTGATTCAGTGCATGGAGCCAGTCATTAGAAAACCAAAATTCATTTTCTCTGAGAGTGAAGCTGTGAGAATTGAATGCTGAAATCTACTAAACCCTAAACTTCTAAATCAATTAATTTGATTGTTTAGGATATTGATTTTTGGTATTACCCTGATGATTATTTCTTTTGTTACAGAAAGTGTCTTATTATAAACAAAAAAAAAAGTCATAGATAATAAAGTTTTGTAACTTTGTTTACACATTTAATATCAGGGACCCTTAACAGTATAATCAGTTTCCTTCTTTGTTTCAAGATCAACAAGTTCAAGCTGAGGCAAACCCAAGGTCAATAATAGTATAATTATCCCATATGGTGCTCCTTGGCTTATTGGCTAGGTCTCTAAATCATAAATGATAAAATTATAAATAAAAAAAGGGTTTCTTAGGAAATAGATTAAGACCAAAGAACAGAGAGTTTGGGCCTTATGTAATTACATTTGTTGCACATTCATATAACCACATCTCTTACACAGAGTTGCACACTAAATTAGACATAACAGTGATATGTCCTGCCTCAATTAAACGCAGCGTATCATATCCGAGTTACGCCATATCTCGACCCAAGGCTTTTCAACAAAGCTGTGGTCGTTTTTTAAAGAGGATAGAAAAAGCAAAAGCTTAGGGATTTGAAGAAGATAAGAAGCGATACAACAATGCTTCAACTCTGCTCCACGTTCCGTCCCCAACTTGTTTTCCCTCGTCAATTTCGATTCACAGATGGGGTTTTGATTCGGTAGGTTCTCAATTTCACTCAATTCGATTCTTCCATTCATTACCTTCATCTAGTAACAACAAAAAAAACTTCATCTTTTCAAATTAGTTTTGTGATGAACATCACTGTTTGTTTATAAGACTCGAGTTAGGTCCTTCAATTACAGTTGCGTAGGTTTCAAAATCCCCCAAAAGTGTTTTGGTAATTTGGGTTATAAATAAAAATCGATTCTTTTGGTTCTTTTCATTGGTTTGATGATTGCTTAGGATCTTTATGCCAACACTGATTAGTTTGGATTCAAAATTACCAACAAAAAAAAGAAACAATCTTTCAGCTAACTGTTTTGTTTGATTTCTGTGTTTGTAACAGCCAAATAAACATTGGTGCAAGCAATTCAGTGAATATCCGACCAGTGATACGTTGTCAGAGAGCGAGCGGAGGTAGAGGCGGAGCAAATAGAAGCAAACCCGCGAAGCCGCCCGTAAAAGAAGGGAGCAACAAAACAGTAATTGAAGGTTTAGTAACGGAATCACTTCCTAATGGGATGTTTCGAGTGGATTTGGAGAATGGGGATAACATTCTTGGGTATATTTGTGGTAAGATTAGGAAGAATTTCATACGGATACTCCCCGGGGATAAAGTTAAAGTCGAAATGAGTGTTTATGATTCAACAAAAGGTCGTATCATTTTCAGAATGAGCAGTAGAGACTAAAAGAACCGCCTAAAGTGTGTGTATCAGATCCTGTCAATTTTTTTTTTTTTAAGTTTAGGCAAGTTTGATGGGAAAGAGTCATGTAATCGTACAGCAGGTTTTTACAACGTAATTCAGGTTTTTTCTTCTCCTCCTATATTCATAAAGCTTTGAACATCTTGGCATGTCTGTGTTTAATGGACTATGCACCGTGATTTGGTTTTTTATCGGTAAAAGCGAGTCTGAATGTCCAAGTTCTTTATTTTTGATAGTCTTGTTGTTATGCTGTTTACTAACTAGAAGCCATTGTAAAAGCCCTTTTGCGAACGACCTGTATCTGTATGTAACAAAAGCTTTGTTTCCCATCCTTTAGAAAACCACATTCATTGTTTCGGGTTTGAGGTTTTGAATGTGGTTTTATTTTTTGAAAGTTTAGATGACTATTGCGAGATAGAATCTTTGTTGATTTTTTATCAATCTATGTCCTCAAATTCTTCCAGACCATAAGTCATAATAAGCCTTAAACGTTTAGAGAAATTTTAATTGGCTTATAATTACAAGCCGACCTTAGCTCAGTTGGTAGAGCGGAAAACTGTAGTAGTTGCTGTAATTTTTAGGTCGCTGGTTCGATTATGGCAGGTTGGATTTATTGATTTTACACATAATTTCGGCTTTTTTCCTTTTTCTTTTCTGTCAAATAGACAATTTCGTTAAAGATCTTGACTTTTTTTTTTTTCTTTGGGCTTCACTCGTTCAGAGTTCAGTTGCCATTTGTCAGTAATTGAGCCAGAATATTAAAACTGCGGTACAATCCTTTAAATTACTCACAAGTTCAAATTTTGTCCCTCCATTAGTAATAGTTAAATCCTTATTATATGTTTCTGCTTCCACTTCTAATTGTATCAATAAATTTATTTTGGTGTTGGGCGGATTTAAGATTAGATTTAGAGAGTATGCTTTGTGTGACGACTTTGTATGTGGTTGTAATGATTTTGTGTGAAAGTTAAAAGGTCACAAGATTTAGTTATCTCTATAGTAAATTCAAAATTTTGCACTATTTTAACTAAAGTGGTAAATTAAATAACAGTGTTAAATTCAAAATTTTGCACTATTTTAGATCATCTCCAATTACAGACTTTCTTATTGTCGATGTGCATTGAATTCTAAACTAGGAATCGAGAAAATTTAACATGAACAGATTTTTTGTTTTTACCAAAACGAAACAAATTTTGTGTTGTCTTTTAGCTCACACCGAATTAGTTGCCTTACATGTAAACCAATAGAGATAATCATTTTATGGGATGGGTAAGTTGTCCATTCTTTAGCTCTTTGTACTTTTGTGTTTTATTTAATTAACTAATTGTTGAGTGTAATGTAGGAAACTAAGTATCCATTTTTTAGTTACATATTCCTAAAAGGAAATGAAATGGCTTCGAGTAAATAAAAGCAAGACAAACGGTAGTTGAACCATCAGTAATTATCAGAGTGTCCTAAAATCTTAAGTTCTATTTTAATTCAATGATTTTGGAATTATAGCTAAGAAAAAGACAAATGTCAACAAACAAATGTGCGTCTCTCAAACCCATTTTTTATATCAAAAGAACAATAAAAATTTATTAATTATGTATATAAATAATGGTTTCAAATGCCCTCTTCATATCCACAAAAATCAATACTACTCATTTCTACTAATAGCCTACTCTAACCATGACAATTCGAATCTACAAACAAGTATTCTCCTTCTTCTTATCCGTTTTACTTTAGTTTTGGGAAGTTTTTTTATCTGTGACAAACCTATAACAATGGACCAGAACTAGATTTTAGGAAGTTGTAGGAATTGTTAGATTTTTGGTAAGATTGTTAGCATTTTAGGATTTAGATTTTAGGATTTTGTTAGATTTGTTAAATTTTATAATTTTAGGATTTATTAGATTTTGGAATTTTTGGATTTGTTAGATTTTAGGATTTGTTATAAATTTATATATAATTTTTTTAAAAAAATTAAAACTCTTTGTAGATCTTACAACGAGTTTCGTTCTCTGTACGGACCGAATAGTTTTGCGACTCCATCATTCATTCCGGAATCGCAGAACTCCGATGCTCGTCAGCGCGGAAGCTTTGAATCAAGTTTTTCAACGAAACTCAAGGACCGAATGAGCAACCGGGGAGGACTGGGATCCGCAGCACACAATGTGGGTGCCCAAAGCTTTGATAGTTGTGCGGATGAAATAGTAAGTACAAAATTATTACTCATTTACTTTATTTTAGTATTTAAAGTTTTTTTTATATATTAATAATTTCATTCCTAGCGAAGGCCGGTGGTGTGCGTCCACACTATCTTGAGGTGATGGTGGATACGCACACCAACAAAAAAAACTGGCGTGATTCAGGACAAGAAGATTCTCCAGGCTGTAGAGAATGTCAACAGGAGGAAGACGGAGCGGCTAACTCAACTCTCTCAATACGGTGGATCTGGCTCAGGTTCCAATCAGCTGACCCGAGAAGAGATGAACCGACTAGTCCTCGAGGTTAGTACAAATTTCTATTTTAATTTTTATAATACAAAATTTCAATATTTATAACATGTTTCTTTTTTCGGTAGGAAACTCCAGTTAGCAAGGAATTTTTTTTTGGATTAGGACGTATTGCGGGAACCGACACTGCATCGTCTTCTTCACAGTATCAACAAGTGCCCGAGCTTGTTCAATAAATTCAGGAGCTGAAGGGAAAACTTGCGGGGAAAGATGCATATTTCGAGGAGATGAATGAAAAACTTGCGGCGAAAGATGCAGATTTCGCAGAACTCAAATCCCAGGTCGAGTTCATGAAGAATTTTATGACTCACCAATTTTCACAGTTTCCACTCCTGGGATCGTCTTAGTCGCATCGGTAGTGATTTTATTGTTGTTTCGATATAAACAATTTCTGAATTATTGTGTGTTATTTTAATTTTCAAACATTTTTGTTATTTTAATTTATATAGAATTTTTGTTTTTATATTATTTTTAAAAAATATAAAAAATTCGATTAATATAAATTTTTTTGGCAAAATAATAAAGTCTGTTGGAAATCCGTCGAATATTATCGACGAATTTCTGACAACCATTGAAAAAAATTGTTTTCAGAAGTTTAATCAAAAATAATTGATCAATGTCGTCGGAAACCTGTCAAAAAATTTCGATGGCTCTCAGAAAATCTCTGTCTGACAACTTTTCGATAATAGCTGCTATCGAAAATATGCCGTCAAAAACTCGTTGCAAACTCATCGAAAATATGCCGTCAAAAACTCGTTGCAAACTCATCGAAAATTTTGTCGTCGAAAAGTTTCGACAATATTTCGACCGGTGAACAGTATCGACCTCTCAAACCAACCGATATATTTCGGTCGAAAAACCGTCGAAATAGCCCTTTTTCGATAGTTTACCGACGGGTTTTACCATTGGTTCTAGTTTCTTTTTGTGTATTGTTTGAGCAATTAGATTTTCATATAGTTGTATTTATGAAAAATAGTGATCTGTTTTTTGTTTTTACATATGCTTCATATATATAACTACAAAAAATCAAATACATAGCTTAAAATTATAAACTATGAACTATGCAGACATTAGCTTTAAAAAATCTAACATTCCAATTTCGTTTTATCTTTCTCGATGAACTTCCCAAAAATGGTTAATTTTGTGGGTTCACAATAAATACGTTGCTTTTTGTTTAATATTATAAAATTGTATATATCACTAGCTAGATAGTTTATAATCCAATATAAATTATGACTAAGCACAACCATTTTATACCTGCCTGAAACCTGTCAATTTTACTGCTTACATAATTATAAATATAAATTGAAATATATACATATACATAAAATGCTTAATCCATAAAATCCTCAATTCTTACATAATTATAACCTCTCAATCCTTGATATATATGTATGTATATATATATTTTTTTTTTTTTTTTTGTTGAAGGTGATATTATTGAAAAAAAAAAAAAAGGAACTTACAATCAAAAATTACAATCTAATAGGAATACTAAAAGATAGCGTAACTAAAGAAAGGTAGAAAGAAAATCAATGGCAAAAACAAAACTGGAAGCAAACAGAGACAAAGCAGAGACTGCAGAGAGGAAGACCTTAGGAGTTTACTTCGTTCCACCGTTGAATCAAGGAATTGTCTCTTTGTTGATTGTTGGTATGTTTTGAAAGTATCCGCATAGTGGCCGATTTTGTCACCAATTGAGCGAGACGATTAGGACTGATACGGTCATTACAATGGCGTCGATTGTTTCGTTCTCTCCAGATRAAGTAGATGCTAGTTTGAAATAAGATACACATAATCACCTTGTCTTCCCATTTACGTCTTCCGCTCATGAGTGACAGTAAGGTGTAGTGCCAATCAGGAGTTATTGTACGTCCAATGATTCGATATCCCACCGCCTGCCATAGTGTGAAAGAAAATGGGCAAGCAAAGAAAAGATGTTCTCTACTCTCATTTCTTTCACCACAAAGAAGACAAGGTTGCTCGATCCCCCAATTACGAGTCCGAGTTCCTGTTGAGAGACGATCCGATAAATAAGCCAAGTAACAAAACCATAGCGAGGAGTTGTATAAGGAAACCAAACAATGTGATGCCAAGACACGCTTCTAACTCGTCGAACCTGTTTCCAAGTAGCAGATGAAAACATGTTCTTAAACTCATCGTCCTTAATTTTCCAGAGTACAACATCGCTCCCAGCTTCTGAATTTGGTGGTGTGGTGGCGGTAATAGCTGCCAGACAGCTTGAAATTGGGCCCCTACAACGCCTAATAGTCCACTCCCTCAAGCAGCTGCATCGGAAACACGCTTCAAACCAAGAGCTCGAATCGCTTTCTCCCAGCTTGTTGATAAGAGAACAATCCTCATCCACCTATCATGCCGAAGAAAGTTGAGGTGCCATCGTGAATCTCGTATCGAAAAATCCACGCAAGCCTAAGCTTAAAGCTTTCGCCAAATCCAAGACCCTGTTGATATTGTAGATTTCACATCCCAAAAAGACGAGTAACGAAGCAAATAACGTTTAGTCCAAGAAACCCATATAGATCTCGAAGAGCTCAATAATCGCCAAATTAGAGATAGTGAGAAAACAAGTGACGTATCCCGCAGTTTCCGAATACCAAGACCGCCCTCGCATTTAGGACTACAAACGTCTTCCCATTTTACCTTTGATTTTGTTGTTATGTGTGGAGAGCCAGACCACAGAAAAGCGGAACACATTCCCTCTATTTGATCGAGGCATCTTTGAGGTAGCTCAAGACGTAACACCAAAGTTTGCGTAGCTGACATCGATTTGATCAACATTAATCTTCCACCATAAGATAAGAAGCGGTTGGTCCATGATATAAAACGAGTTCTAATCCTGTCCATAAGAGGTTCATAATCAGCCTTTGTCATGTTCTTTGTAGTCAAAGGGAGTCCCAAATATCGAACTGGTAACTTTTCCCGGGGAATGCCCATGGAAACAGCTTTGCTATGGATGCCGGTGACGTTCTTCCTGAAAGTAAATGGCTGACTTGGCCATGTTTATCCTCAACCAGTTATATCTGCATAATAGCTTATTACCTCCCTGATTCCTTGTAGTGACTTGTGACTTCCATTACTAAACACCATAATGTCATTCTCATGGCTATGTGAGTTAGGCCTTCTTCACAGCATTTTGGGTGGTACTCAATATGATCCTCTAAAGCTGCTCTATTAAGCAAAAGAGAGAAGATGTTGTTAACTATATCAAAAAGGTAGGGAGAGAGCGCACAGCCTTCTAATTTCCGGAACTCATCCCTGCAGTTTCTCCATTGATAGTAGAAAATGGTAGTAATACAGCCTCAATCCGTGAGATGAATAATCGAAAGGCCATAGCCTTGAGAGTTTCAATGATGACATCCCATCTAATGGTATCAAAAGCTTTGTGATGTCTAACTTCCTTGTTATTGAAGTCTTGTGATAGTCTTTAACTAGCTCCGTAAGACATTTTCGTTTAAGACCTTTGATAAAAGCACTCTGATTTTGCTCAATAGCTTGGGAGAATTTTTGTCAAGCGATTTGCAAGGAGCTTAGAGATGACCTTATAAACAACATTGCAACAAGAAATAGGTCTGAAGTCACTCATACATTCTGGGTTTGTAATCTTGAATAAGGGAGAACGTAGCATTGCATGTGTTAGGCATGAATTTGAAAGCAAAGTAAGACTGAATTGCTGTTAAGAAATCCTTCCGTGATGTTCCAAGTTGCTCTAAAGAACTGAAGTGAATCCATCTGGGCCACTTGCCTTGTTCGAAGGCATAGCATCAAGAACCCTTTAATCTCATTGGCAGTGCAGATAGGAGCGCCGGGAAATTGAACATCGAAGGAAATAAGCTGCGACAGATCGGAAGAGGATGAGTATTACCGTGGTTGTCAGCATTGAGAACTTCTTTGAAATAGGTAACTGCTTCTTCTTGATTTCATTAATATCGTGATTACGCCACGAGAGGATGAAGTTAAGGCTGTGATTGCGTTTCTATCGTTCCGTGATTTGACAGTGTTGTGAAAGAAAGCCGTATTTTGATCTCCATTTGCCATCAAGTAACTCTAGATTTTTGAACATAAAATTTTTCCTCGCTTACAACTTTTTCCATACACAAGTGGCGAACTGCGCTACAGTTGGGAATAGTTGGCGAATGAAGAGCCGTTCTTGAGCAGCGCAAAGAGCATTGAGAGATTCGCGACTTTGCTTTGAAATGTCTCCATACTTATGACGATTCATATCACGAAGAAGAGGCTTAAGACTTCTCAGTTTCTTTCCAAACATTAGAAGCGCATTACGAGAATGATAAATGAGACCATTCTCACTCGAAACTCGAGCAACATCATCCAAGAATGAAGGGTGATTAGTCAAAAATTGAAAAATCTGAATGGTATTTTCTTACTCCGAGTTGGCGCGGAGAGAGTAACTAGGCTTCTTGTGTGGTCGGAGATGCCGTTAGTCTCAAAATCTACTCGAGAAAGCTTGAAAGTTGCATTCCAAGATGGGTTCACAAGAACCCTATCCAGCTTTTTCCCAATTGGGCCTTGATCTTGGCTATTCCACCAAGTGAAAACAGGGCCATGGAAGCGGAGGTCTTCAGCGCACACTAGTTGTTGGAAGTCACGCATTCCCAACTGGTTCACTGTATAGGTAGAAACACAGGAGTGTTCCGACGAGGCCAGAATTTCATTGAAATCGCTAAAACAATCCAAGGCTCGTCATTGTTACAAAACAGCTGCATATTATATTGTAATTCTTCCCACAGTAAACGTCTTTCCCCCTGAAAGTTTGACGCGTAGACACAAGTGCAAAGAAAACTTTCGCCTTGCGTTGTTTTGATCCAAAGAGTGATAAGCTGAGGACCGGTATATAAGACAGTAACATCGACACCTGGAGAGTAAAGAAACCATATTCTCCCCAAGCGATTGTAAGAATAGTTAGTGACAATGCTCCAATTTGGAAACGTGGATGACACGATGGAATGATGATTTCTCTCTTGAACTCGTGTTTCTAAGAGACAACCAAAGGAAGGTGATGGATGGGTGGAGCGAAGCCAATCACGAACCACAGTTTGTTTGCATGATTTATTGAATCCTCGAACGTTCCATGCAAAGAAAGATGTCATTACATTATCGCCTCATAGAAGAGGCTTTCTTGTTTTTTTGTTGGAGGATATGGGAGGTAATTGCTGGCTTCTTAGTGTTCTTCTTCTTCTTGTCTTTGTTTCCCTTTGTACCCCACAGCATGTCGCAAATTTGATGGGAGATTTTTGTTTTGGTGATTGGTCCTCGAACTAGAATCATCATCTAGCTCTCCTTCTTCCTTTTCAACAATATTTGTTTCTTCAACAGCAAGGACATGAAAGAAAGATGATGGTGAAACATCATTTGCTCCATCTGATAGTAGAGCCGCTCTGTTTCTCTGATGTCTTTAATGGCGAACATCGACCACCGAACCTTTAACCACCCCTCATCGAAAGGTCTCCTTTCCTTTGGAGGAAGCTAAATCTCAACTTCTGTTTCAAGCTCGTCATCAGCATTAGCATCCTCAAGCTCAATATTCTTAGAGCAGTTCACGTACCAGGTGATGCGATTCTGGTAAAGTTGCAACTGCTGGAGGTCACTCCTGCGTTTCATTGCGTAGTATTTTTATTGGGGGGATAAGGACATTAGTTTTAACCATCGTACAACTCCTTGATGAATGACCCCATTTACCACAAGAGATGCAGTTTGTTGGCAGCCATGGATACGAAACTTGGAGCGAGATTTCAGTTCCAAGAAACTTAATCTGTTCAGGCAGGGGATTCTCGATGTTGACGATGACTAGAATTCTCGCAACATCCAGTCGGACACACTTCTCTGTATTCGGATGGAGCTTCTCAAATTTCCCAATTTGATCCCCAAGAAAGGACAAGACCTTTGTGGAGAATATATATATATATATATATATATATATATACATATTGAAATGTCTTCACTTAAGGTATTAATAAATAGATAAACTGATTTGCTTTTTATCCAAAACAAAGTCAAATTATAGCCAAATAAAAAGAATATATTGTTGACAAAAAACAAGAAAATTATAATCAATTTTTGTTTTTCTCTGGCTATATAGCTATAGTTTTACTAGAATTTATAGCAAACTACTGAAGCTTTTTTTTTTCATCTATTTGTAAATAAAAAACAAGGTATACAAACAGCTTTGCTTGGAATAATGCTATGTATATTGATCCCTCCATTATAAACTACAATTTATTTTCAGATGATAAACAAAACCAAACATCCCCTACGATAAAACCAAAAATCGAGTGCTTGAAAGGTAATAAGGTAAAAATGTCAAAAAAATAGTCAAACTTTCAAATTTGTCCATTTTAATGCGTCAATTTTCACGAGCCAGAGTGTCCGACGTAAATCCCCAACTTGTTGGCCTATCCAAAATAAACAGCAAACTTTACAAAATTATATCGATTTAGGCACGCCGTTTACTGGCGTTTAACGACGTTAACACTCCATTTTTTATCCGTCATCTGCTCCGTTTCGTGGTTTATATGACCATTTAACCCCAAAACCATAACAAACTTTCATCAATTTCATTTTCTAGGTTTCAAAATAGTGAACTCCCAAATCGATTAGATTAGAATGAGTGTTCAAGCCTGTGAAAATCCCAAATGCTAACCCTTCACGACGATCCTGTTCAAGCCTGTGAAAATCACCATAACCACGCATAGAATCAAAAGCTTCACCATGAAACCTAGAACACCCATGGAGATTTCTCGAACCAAAAAAACCAGAGTGGTTCAAAACCGGAGAAAAGATACTCCTTTCGTCGTCATCGGAAATACCCATTTTAAAGAGATTTTGACACAAACCCAGATCACCATCCGTCATTAACGCCGTCGTATCCAGCTTTAGAAAGTTCAGAAAAGGGTTCGTAACCGTCGTTGTAGTACGGTCGCCAGAAAGGTGAAACCCATTGGAAAAAGTAACAACAGAGAGAAGAAGAAGAAAGTGATTTTGGGATTTTCCAGGAAAATGTTTCTGGGGTTCTCTGGGGTTCAGTACAAAATTTTAATTGAAATTGGAAGAAAAAAAATTGAAATTGAAGAATAAATGAAAAATCTCTGATTGAGAGAAAGAGATAGAGGATGAGATTTAGTCAAGATTGAGAGCTATAACCAAAAGAAACCATAAATTCAATCTCTGCCCAGATGAGAACACATGAAGGAGAAACGAAAAATTGAATCTTTTTTGAGCAAACTTGTGCTAAAGGACTTGGTTTAAGGTTCGTATTTCTTGAAATTTTTGTTAATTTGAATCTTGTGATTTGTTTCTCTGCTTTGTAATTTTCAAATTGGAACACATCAAATTCGTTTTTTCCAATAAACTGCAAAGCATTCCTTCAATTTAGTGCTACAAGCAGGACAGATCCACGAATCAGACACTCACTATTTTATAGATGGATCTTAGAAGAATTCTGACTTTTTCTCAGGGAATAGATTTGTACACACATGAAGCTCTAATGGGATGGAGAAGCATTCTCCTGGTGTTATCTCTGCTTCATGCAAAGCTGAAGGCCATGATTTGGGCAATGAAGTGTTTGTTGGCCCACCAGAAACTAGACGTCTGTATTTACACGGACTGGTCAAAGCTAGTGAAGATGGTGCATGCCCCAACGGAATGGCCAGCGTTCGATATGTATTTAGACGACTACAAGAAACTCAAGGAAGATTTTGTAACTTTCTCGTTGTCTTTTATACCACGTCGCTCTAATGTTCAAGCAGATAAATTAGCGGTAAATGGTAGAGTATTATCGCAGAAGGTGAACTATGTAAACTCTGATCTCCCGGTTTGGATTTTTAAACTGTTTTAAATTTAAATGAACTGTTGAAAAAAAAAAAAGAACTCACCGGAGACGGTGCGAGAGCATGGAAGAAGGAGAAGAGAGAAGAAGAAGCAGCCATTTTTATGTTTTTTTTTTCAACTATTTTTATGTTTATTAAAACGCCACGTTTATACTTAACAGACTCAAATAACGGAGTGTTAACATCGTTAAACGCGAGTAAAAGACGTGCCTAAATCGACATAATTTTGTAAAGTTTGTTTTTTATTTTGGGTAGGACAACAAGTTGGAGATTTACGTCGAGCTCGTAAAAATTGGCGCATTAAAATAGGCAAATTTGAAAGTTGAATATTTTTTTGACATTTTTCCCATGGTAATAATCATATTCCACCTGTTTCTTAAAAATATATGTTTTTAGATTTTTATTTATTTTAAAAAGATTAATATTTTTTACTTCTCTGTGTAGCATCAATGTTTCATCATTTCATAATACATCAATGTCAATAAAATTTAACTGAATGTAGATCTTAGTTAAATTAAAAAGTTCAATTAATAGAATAAAGCTACATTTGGTACTGCAAATAATTTTTTATTGTATGTGAAAATTCCAAAACATACAACTAAAGGAACTAAAGATACATATATTGTTGCTTGGATGTTAAATCATAGAGGATTTAAAGGCTAGATTTATGTAAACTATATAATTTATTATATATTTATTATATATTGTTCATAAGTTAATATACAATATATATATATATTATATCTTACTCTTTCTTGATTTCGCAGAAATTCCAATCATAATTTTATATGATAAAAGTAAGAGAAGTGGTAGTTAAGCCATAATCCTCCAGGTGATCTTAAAATTTTGTTACTCAGCTGGTCGTAAAACTTCCTCTTTCTCTTCCAAGTGTTATGAATCTTATGATCATGGTTGTTTTGGTTTAGCTAGTTGGTTATGTTCTCTTTTCGTTGGTTTGGTTTTTGTTTCATTTCTTGTATTTAAATTAATGAAAATCCTTTAACAAAAAAAAATCTTTAAATCTTTAAGACTCTATTTTAATTCCCTGATTTTGGCAATATAGCTGGGAAATGACATATATATCACCAACCCAATTATAGGTGTCTCTCACTCATTTTTGATTTTTTTATACCAAGCACGGAAGCACGTGAATTATGTCTATAAATAAAGGTTCCCAAAGCCCTCTTTCATACTCACAAAATCAATAATATTTACTCATTCGTACTAAACACTCTACTATGTCAAAACAAATCTACAAACAAGTATTCTCCTTCATCTTCTTGTCTGTTTTACTTTACCAATCCAATACCGTCTCATCTTTCCGAAAATCATTCGACCTAGCGAAACCATGCAAGCGTTTCGTCTTCCACATCCATAACGTTGCCTACGATGGTGATAACGCGGCTAATGCCACGTCCGCAGCAATTGTGAACCCTTTAGGACTAGGAGACTTCAATTTTGGGAAGTTTGTGATCATGGACAACCCTGTGACAATGGACGAGAACTATCTCTCGAAACCGGTGGCTCGTGTTCAAGGCTTCTTCTTCTACCACGGTAAGACGAAATAAGACACTTGGCTCGCTTGGTCGGTGGTATTCAATTCAACACAACACAAAGGGACATTGAACATAATGGGTGAAAATCCGTTTATGGAGCCGACTAGAGACCTACCGATCGTTGGTGGGACTGGTGACTTCATCATGACTCGTGGGATCGCTACGTTCACGAGCGATGCCGTTGAAGGCAATAAGTATTTCCGTATCAAAATGGATATTAAACTCTATGAATGTTATTACTATTAGAGTTACTAATACATGTCTTGGGTTTGATGTTTGTGAGTTGATATTGTTGGTCTGATGTTTGTTTGTTGGCATTTTATTGCTTTTCTGTGTTCATAGTTGATGTTGTTCCAAGTTCCAATAAATGTTGTATTGAAATCTGTTTGCAACGAGCTCTTAATAAAGCAGTCTTCTGTTTTACCAAGTATGAAGCATACAAGGTGTCTTATGGTTGCACAAAAAAGAACCGTACAAGGTGACATGGGAAATATGTTCTTATGTTGTGTTGAAACTTTGGGAAATGGGAAACATGCTTTCAAAAATAGGATATTGGATGGGCCTGTAACATTCTCTACCCAAAGAATATGTTGTGATTCTGTGGACATATTCTTATGCCTGTAAAAGGTGATTCGGCCCATAGTCTTATGCCTTTTTAAATAAATCAACTACTGTATGTTAAAACTAGACTAGGCCGAATCTGTCGTTTTTTGGCTATATTTTTTAAAAGTTCATTTCCACGTGATTACCGGATTATAGGTAAATTCTATAAATAAAAAAGAGATCTAAATTTGGAATGATGTCCACGATTGCATGATTTCGGTATCGGATTAGACAAAATAATCACATGGTATAACATCCCTACTCATTGCAAGGATTCAAACCAGGCTGCAACCAGTTGGAGGATTCCATATTGTATAAGCTTTCTGAAAGATTATCCTAAAAATTAAAGTGGATCATAATATCCATTGATTGGTTTATTGACGTGTCCCACTTTTTAGTTTCTTAAAATTTTATTTTTCTTATTATCCATTGATTGGTTAATTATATATATATATATATTTTTGTCATATATTATATTTTCAATTTCTTATTTTTTTTCCTTTTGGTAAAAGATTTCTTATTATTTGCAGCAGAACTAATAGTAAAATTACTTTATGCTTTTTACATGTTCTCTATAAGCCAAGTGACTTAGTGGACACAGAGTAAGGATTTCATGGAAATATTCATTTTGTTAAATGAAATTACAAATTAAAATTGATTAAAAAGAGGAATGGCCAATTGAAAATAGACAAACAGACAGCAAAATTAAAGAGATTGGTCGTGGACTCGGGGTCCCTCGCACGCACTCTAGACCTATGATTGGTTCTCTAGATTAATAATTGTAAACATCCATCCGGTTCAAATTAAATGTTGTTGTAGAATTTAAATTTTGTTTCAAAATAAGTGTCGTTTTATATTTATGTTTGTTAAAATTTCATATTTTATTCCTAACTTTTAATATATTAACCAATGAAAAAATTGATATTGTATATTAATAAAGGGTAATAGTGAAATTTTAATTGTTTTCTCTAAAACAACCTTAGACAACATATAGTATGAAATAGTAAGGGAATTTAGTAAACAAAAGGTGTTTTTAACATTATTACCCTACAATGATTGTAACCGGAGCAGTCGATTGTAGAGTGCGTGGAGCATAATTGGTGGGCATGAGTACTATTGTCTCCAACTTAAACAAAATGTTACACGTTGTTAAAGAACCAGAAGTGGTTTTTTTTTCTTACATAAAAAAAGGCATTATGTAATCGAGAATATGCAACTATTAAGTATATTATTACCGGGAGATAACACTACTTAATAATCTTCATATTAAAATCCGGTAGTTCAACTAGTTTAACGAAGAATAAGTTATGGTGGCAATTCCTAAGTTCGAATCTCGACAACAAACTCTATTAATCCTTTTTGATTTTTGATCTAAAGAATTTATGGGTCACCTAGTTCAAAACTCGTTGATAAGAAAGATTAATAATATGATAGAGGTAGTTTAATTAGTGTACTAGCAAGCTACACAAAAAGAAAAAAAGAGTTTTCAATACCAAGAATTCGAGTACTACCCATTAATATGCCTTGGTTTCTAATCCGAGATGGATCTAAGTTTCAGAACTTCTTGGTTATTTTTTTAAAAAAAAATATGATTTCGTTTTAACCATAAGAAATGGACAATGATATATTAATATATCAAGTAAGATCCTTAGAGCCAAAGATTCTCTCAAGTACATATCATTTATAGATGTTTTGGATTTGAGTAGTACAAAGACAATTTTAGTGTCTTTTACCAAGAAGACCCTTAAAATAGAAATCCTTTAGTTATTTTAAGTATATTTTTTTATTAACATCAAAAGCACTCGATTACATAATTAAAAAAAAACAAAATGCTATACATAAAAACCTTTTTTTCTGTGCAAAGGATGATATATATAAAGATAACAAGTAGAAAGACAAAGACTCTCTCTCCCACTTTTTAGCCATGGAAGTTTAATCAAGATCTCCCTAAATTTGGATCAAACTCAAAAGCTCTATAAGGTTGATTCTAAAATTGGGGAGCTTGAGCTAAGCTTCCATGGAAGCTTCGAGGTGGACCGAAAGGTTCCACCAAATAGCTTAGAAATACAATGTTCACTCCCTGCACATATTTAACCGGCCGTGATTATGATGATTCTTCAAACCATTCCGGTTAAAGCAGTGGGTTGAACCGGCAAGTCATGGAACGGCGGATGGGCTCGATCACCTTCGAACCTACCAAGGTCTTATATCGGCTCCTCCTCTACTATCTAGGGTTTTGTTTTTTTGTCTTTGAAATTTTCCATTAATGTTAATCTTGTTGTTTTGTCAATTCGGGTGTGTTTATTTATGCAATTTAAGGAGTTACAATCTTTGAATTTGTTTAAACGTGTTTATTTTCCTATTTAATTCATGAATGTGATGATTGTCATGTATAAGAAACAAAGAGCATTTTAAATTGCTTACAGTCTTATATAAGTACGTTCTCAATAATTATGCTTTAAATTTTTGAAGAATTAATTTTTGTAGTGTTGATATACAATATTTCAGATTCTTTTTGGTTTTGTCAAATTTAAAGAATAAAGTTGTGTATTTGTGTTCTTAATTTATTTATATATCGTCAACTGGTCATGTGTGTTGGTGTTTGCGTTATTTGATTTTTGATTGATTTAATTTATATAAAACCAAAGGCATTGCCTGAAAGAAACAACAAAGGATATATGCGTGGAAACATCAACAAATTTATAGAAGTCATATGAACTAGTAGATTACAAAATCAATGATAAAGCTACGTTTTTTTTCTTTAATTTATTATGTGTTTTCACTATTCACTATATAAATTTTTTAAGAAAGAATCAGTCAATTTAGTAACAATTTTACAAATCATAATTTTTTTTGTTTACAAATTATTTTGATTTTTACAAAACATGATTATATAATTCAGACATGGTTCATTTATGAAAATTTAATAGTTACCGAAGAATTTAACATGTTTGGATTTTCGACATGATAAGACGATTGGCCATATTCTTGCTTAAGAAAAAACATAGAAAACATGTTGCTGAACTGAAAATTTATGACAAAGTTGTGAACTGTGATGAAATGGTGCTTTTTGTTACAATAATTTGTTTTGAAAAATAAGAAGTAAAACCCCACTGTATTATTATGCTTCAAGATTCACCATTTGGCCCATATTGATCTAATGTGTTTAATCAGTTATTTATTTAACTGATGTTAAATGAGAAACATAGTACAAAGTACAAACCGTGAAAGAAAGTAAGTAAGAAAGAAAAGTCAATTACGCTATCCAAATCATTTAACTTATAAAATTAGAAAACAAAAATATTGTCAGAAGTGGGGTTTGAACCCACGCCCTCGTAAGAGGACCAGAACTTAAGTCTGGCGCCTTAGACCACTCGGCCATCCTGACTTTACTGACGATAACATATTTTACTTATATATCTAATAAATAAATAAAAATTACCGCATAATCCAGCAGCGAACAGTACTCTTCGTCCATCGAAGCATACAACACCGATATATACTAGAATATATCTCGTGCACGGATTAAGGTTTTTTATATATGGACATATTAAATTGATATTTTTAAAGTAATACGAAAACAAAATACAAAGATAAAAACATTAATATTTCTTAACATTAAATTAAAATTTTGAAATTTACTCTTTCTTACTGCTTGTTATCCTGAAATATAGACACAAATAAACATTATTATTTTTCATAATATCATAAATATTACATTATATTAAACATATTAAAACGCTAGTGAAACTTACAGAATCATCTGATAAAACCATTTCAAAGGATGTTCTTGTTCCTTTGGCATAGTGTATCTAACAATGAAGTATTTTAACTCTAATACACCAAGATGATTTAATGGTTTAAAATCCTTGATAGAAGTGTACTTGACCGAGATTGATATATATTTCTTTTTGGGTATTCGATATGAAAAAAAAAAAAGTTTTTGGTTTGATGAGGTGAAATGAGAAGAAAGAAACACTTTATATAGAAATATAAGTTAGGTTTTTGAAAAAATGCTTATTGTTTAGATAAGATAATATGAATCAAATTCGACTTTAACTAAATTTGTAAAATTTGAATCTTAAATAACGAATCTAAAAAAAATATTTTGTATGATTGAAACGCTAACTAACTTTCTTTACTCTATATTGTTTAAAGAAAAAAACAATAATGAAGATCCTTAAAATATATTTAAAGAAAAAGCAATAAAAAAGACTATATTCCCGCGTTATACGCGAGATAAGATGTTTATAATATTTTAAAAAAAATTAATCAAAGTTAAATAAAATTTTCTAAATATTTTAATAGTATATTTGTATAAATAATTAAAACCTTAAAATTAAGATTTTTACATATTTATGTTACTAATTAATTATTTAGTTAAAACAATATATTTTTTAAATAAAAGTTAAAAACCAAATTTAGGAAACAATAAAATCAGGTATAATTTTATGAAATATTTACTTACTCGATTTAATCAAATCTAGGAAACAATAAATCAGCTATAATTTTATGAAATATTTACTTATTCGATTTTCTATAAATAAATAAAGCTAATTTAGGTAAGATTATAATCTTTAAAATAAACACAGATTATATATGATTGATCTAATGACATATTATGTAATTAGTCTAGTAATTAATGTCCTATCAAATATATTTTCTGAGAATCACTCTGGCGACGACACGTAAACATGACACTGATGTAATATTTTATGTAAACATAATGTTATTTTGTTAAAATGATTCTCAATTAATATGTAGGAGATGTTTGTGTACTATAAATGTTTTTATTTTACTTATTATAACCTTTACTTATTACTTAACATACACCATTATTATGGACATACATTATAATATTATAACATTATTATCTATAAAAATATATAATTTGTTAAAAACTAATAATTGCATATATGAAGATTATATAAAAATAAATTTAATATAACACTATAATGTCATAACTACAAAACATTAAAAAATTTGATTAAAAATTCTGATATTTTTAGAATATTATGTTTAATATTTTAATATATCAATATTTTGTTAAATCCTATTAACCAATATAACACAATATTTTGGAATTTTAAAGTTAATATATCAATCATGAATTTTGGATTTTATAGTTTCATAAACCAACAATATGATTGTGCAAATAAAATTAAATAAGATTTTAACAAATCCGAATTTTTTGGAATATTAACAAATCCTTTTTGAAAAATTAACAAATCCCTTTTTTTGTTAACCACAATATCTGATTATTGACAAATCGGATTAATAAATCTGTTATTTTTTTTTGAATATTAAGAAATCCGACTTTTTTAATAACAGAAAAAATTTATAATAGAATATCCGGTTTTTTTTTTGTGGAAATCAATATTCGATTGTACAAATAAAATTAAATCAGATTTTAACAGATCGAATCGAAGCAAATCCCGATTTTTCTGGAATAGTCAAAAATCATTTTTGGAATATTAACAAATCCCTTTTTTTTTGTTAACCATAAATTAAATGATTTTAATTAAATGATCACATAATAAATAATGACTAAAATACCCTTAATGATAGATTAAAATTTCTTTTTTTAAATAATGGCAGTGTGATGTAAATATTAACATTTTTTAATGTTTATTTATAAATGTACTCTCCAATAATATATAGGAGATAAACAAAATCGTTTGTATGATTGAAGCTCTAACTATTTTTCCTTACTCTATCTTGTTTAAAGAAAAACACCAATATAACGAAGATCCTATATTGGTGATAAGAGAATAAAGAATTTTGTTTCTCATGATTAAGAGATTAAAATGAAATCTAAATAATTTTAATCTCTTTAATGATGTTGCCAAATCTAAAATTTTAATTTGATTTTTAAGCATTTATGATTGATTTAAAATAAGAGAATTTGTTTTTATATTTTATTATCATTGGCTAGAATAAAAAATTTAAAATTGAATGATAATATAGATATCACTAACCACAATATCTGATTAGATATTTTAAAGTATTTATGATTTTATAAATCGTTAATAATTAATATAATTAATATAATATTTATTAATGATAGGATAATAATTAATGACTAAACTATCCTTAATGAGAAATTATAATTTCATCTTTTTTGTAATGGCAATGTGATATAAATATTAACATCTTGTAAAATTAATGTATAAGTGTACTCCCCAAATAATATATAGGAGATATAGAAGTATAAAGTAGGTTATAAAGTACAACAATATCGTTAATATATAACTAAGTTTAAAATAAAATAAAATTAGATTTTAATACACGTATTTTGATAGTTGTAAATGAACATATCTGATTCTTTTTTTGCTAATCAATATATGATTGTGCAAGTATCAATAAATCAGATTTGTTAAAATCTGATTTTTTGGAAATATTAACAAATCCTTTTTGGAATATTAACATATCCTATTTTTATGTTAACCACAATATTCGATGTTAACAAACATTTTAAGAACTAATAGAATATTAACAAATATCCGATTTTTTTTTTATAATTGAATAATATAATATCCGATTTTTTTTAGTGATCATTATCCGATTGTGAAAATAAAACTAAATCAGATTTTAACAAATTCAATTTTTTTGAGAATATTAGCAAATTCTTTTTGGAATATCCGATTATTAACAAATCCGATTTTTTGGAATAGTAAAAATCGATGGCCATGATTAGTGAAAAAAATATCGATGGCCATGATTTAATTATACTAACTAATAACTAAAATACCCTCAATGAGAGATTAAAATTTATTCTTTAAAATAATAGCAATGTGATGTTAATATTTACATCACATTGCCATTACTTCAAAACACAAATTTAAATCTCTCATTAAGGGTATTTTAGTCATTAGTTAAAATTGAATGACTAATATAGATATCACTAACCACAATATCTGATTAGATATTTTAAAGCATTTATGATTTTATAAATCGTTAATAATTAATATAATTAATATAATTAATATAATCTTTATTAATGATAGGATAATAATTAATGACTAAATTACCTTTAATGAGAAATTATAATTTATTCTTTTTTTGTAATGGCAATATGATATAAATATTAACATCTTGTAAAGTTAATGTATAAGTGTACTCCCCAAATAATATATAGGAGATATAAAAATATAAAGTAGGTTATAAAGTACAACAATATCGTTAAGATATAACTAAGTTTAAAATAAAATAAAATTAGATTTTAATACACGTATTTTGATAGTTGTAAATGAACATATCTGATTCTTTTTTTGCTAATCAATATATGATTGTGCGAGTATCAATAAATCTGATTTGTTAAAATCTGATTTTTTGGAAATCTTAACAAATCTTTTTTTGGAATATTAACATTTCCTATTTTTATGTTAACCACAATATCCGATTGTTAACAAACATTTTAAGAACTAATAGAATATTAACAAATATCCGATTTTTTTATATAATTGAATAATATAATATCCGATTTTTTTTAGTGATCATTATCCGATTGTGAAAATAAAACTAAATCAGATTTTAACAAATCCAAATTTTTTAAGAATATTAGCAAATTCTTTTTGGAATATCCGATTATTAACATATCCGATTTTTTGGAATAGTAAAAATCGATGGCCATGATTAGTGAAAAAAATATCGATGGCCATGATTTAATTATACTAATCTTAATAGCTTAAGAGATTAAAATTTATTCTTTAAAATAATAGCAATGTGATATTAATATTTACGTCACATTGCCATTACTTCAAAACACAAATTTAAATCTCTCATTAAGAGTATTTTAGTCATTAATTATTATGTAATCATTTAATTAATTAATTAATGATAATTTTTGTTTTAATTAATTAATTAATATTATTTTTTTGAAAAATAGTTATTAATAGATTTTATGAAAATTTTGTTGATTTAATTAAATATACTAATTAAATTAAATTAAATGTTAATTTAATTTTTGATTTTTTTTGGATAAGTAAAAATTTATATAGATTGTCGATATCATGCTACAACACGGACTACATTCTAGCAAAGAACCAAAGTTGTTAAGTACAAATGTATGAGCTCTTGCTTATAAAATAAGAAAAAACTAATTAAATGTCAGAACTCGTATTTATATCTACTACAAATATATAGGCGATATTATGTACTATACAGGTGACATTATGTACTATTCGCCATAGGCATACAAGACACATAAATGGATACACTAAGTCAAGAATACACAAATATGTATATATGTATAGACCAAGAGAACAACTACAAATTTTGTCCTCATGCCTACAACAACACCAAAACCACAAGACGAAACAAACAAGCAAAGTTGTTAAGTAAAATTCGAGATGAGATCTAACACATAACTTTTAGATTACCAATTCACAACACAACCCACGTTTTTAAAACCAGAGCATTGTGAGCATCGCACTCACACAAAACCCACCCAAAAACAAAAAAAAACCTAATCCTTCTTCTTGTTCTTCAAAGGTCCCCTTGGGATTTTGCTCAATACCTTTGCGTCCAACACAGCGTATTGCTTCTTCAACTCTGCCATTGCTTTCTCACCGTATGAGTCTACTTTGTCTTCGTACTTGTCGTAGAGAAGTGGAACAGTGAAGAGCAGAACCAAAGCTGGATCAATCAAGAACCATATATCCATTCATCAGAGATTTTGGAATAAGAGAGAAGGAAGAAGCAATACTTTTAGCAACGTTAAGTGTTACCTATGTATGCCAATGTTAAGAAACTACAGCAGCTGCCCAAGATTGATAGAACCCACAATCCGGCAATAGCCTGATTCGATCATACAGTACAATTATTGTCAAGCTTAAAAGATGAGACATTGGGAGAGGAGAAGTAGTCCTGGACAGTTTAAACTTACATAGATAAATTTCTTGAGATCCCCTCCAGATGCAATCTCACGAAGAGAAGAAAACCCACAGTTGATTTCGATTCTGAGCCCTGAAGCAAGCTGAAGAAGAGGTTCTTCAGGGATATGAACTTCAGGAATCTTTGGTGGGGACCTGAAAAAGAATACATCGGCAATGAATTGGGGTCAAAATATGCTTGATCAGTGAAGCAAGCAAGAAACTTTCATAGGATTTAATAACAAACTTACTTGTGAATGAACATGGATGCATTAGACCATAGAAACAACACAGCAAGAGCAACGATCATAACGTTACATAGCAGAGTAAGAAGATGATACTCCATCAATTCAAATAGCACCCAGGCTACTGTAGCACCACCAAATACACCAGCTGACATCTTCTTGTTCTTCCACATAAATATATCAGCCGCTGCAATTACCAAAATCATCAAGTATCACTACCAAATTAGGGTTTCATACATCAAGATGCAAATAAGAATCATACAAATCAAAACTATCAGAATCTCAGAAGATCATTAACACATCTATGCAGATATAACCTACACATCATTAAATCAACCATCCTCTTCACCAATCCCTAAAACGAAGCATCAAGCTATAACCAGAGACAAAATCAAAAACATCAAGCCAACGCAAAAGAAATCGTACAAAAACTGAGAAAAAACGAAACGAGATTGGAGTAAACATACGTTTTCCACCGCCGAGAACTTTATGCACAGGTCTCTCCCTCCCAAACAAACGATAAACCTTCGATTTCAAAGACCTTGGAGATGACGATGATTTCTTCTCGTTCTCGTCATCAGACGATGACGACGACGAATCACCTTTGTGATGAATCTTCTCCGATAACTTTTCCATCAACGATTCTCTCTCCACAACTTTCACCGCTGGATCCAAATTAGGTGAAGATTCTTCAGGCTTATGTTCATCCGCCATTGTTTCCGATCGTAGCTTTCCGATTCAATCAAAGTTATTGTTCTAACGCTTTCTGAGAAGAAGGATCTCGAAGGAAGGCCTAAAATTAGAAGGAGGACATATAGAATTGATCTGAGCCGTTGAATTGATGGTTTTGATCTGAGCCGTTGATTTCAAATATAAGGACACTTAGAGTGACGCTTGGGGAAACGATAAAAAGACATGGGGGACGTATAAAACGTGTTTTTATAGGACCGAGATTTTGACGCCGTTATAGTTAACGGCTTCTTTAGCCACGTGTATTTAACGGTGCCGTCATTAAATTTTTCTGGTTATTAATGCGGTGTTCAGGTGTCACGCGGCTGAACTATGAGACAGTCAAACCAGTGTTCTTGTGACACGTGGTAAAATAAGAGCCACTTTCGGTCTGTATCAAAAGACAATGATAATTAAATTATTATATCATTGACAATGATAAATATTATAATCAAGGAAGTAGGAACCGTCTTAATTTTTTGATTAAAAAGTTAAAGACGTGTTTAAATAAAGAATGTTCTGGAAAGTGAAGAAGCATTTAATTTGACAGCGTTAGGTCGAGTTGTAATATAGGCCCAATGAGCTGGAACAATGATGAAGCCCAGTTACTATTTTCTCATACATACAAGAAAGCAATTCAAACCGGAACCGGGAAGACCATAAACCGACATTGATAGAATTTTCGATTTGAGTGAGGCTAGTGAGGCTACTAACGAAAATGTACAATTACCTTTTTCTACTTTGAAGAAACGAATTTTGTATCAGATTTCTCTGATTTATGAGAAGTGAAATTGAAATTGAAATTTGTGAACCCGAAGAGTGATACTAGAAACATAGAAAATTACTTTGGGAGTTTTTGAGAGAGGTTTCCTAAAGACTTTGGGAATTTTTGAGAGAGGTTTCCTAAAGATTTGGTGATGGATTTGGGGTGTAGTTATTGAAGAACACTATGTTTGTCTTTAATAGTAAGAGGTAACAATGATGTAAGTGAATCTTTAAAAATGTAAACAATAGTATTTCAAGAACACAGATTAAAACTACAAACAATATGCAAACGTATATAAACAAACAATATTATTCATTATTTAGCCTTTGCTCAAGCACCAAACACATTTTTTTCTATCATAGCTTGCCGTCTTCTTATGTGTCAAAATTGTTTAGCATCTTTTTGCGACTATATTTTTATGGATTACATTTATGTGGTACACATACGATAAACTCTTATTGTAATGGTAAGAATCTGAAATCACCTCCTATAAATTCTAGAGCTCAACTTCTTACAATCACAAATGTTTAAAATAACTAAAAGTGCTAAATTTTTGAATAATAGCTATGTTGTATATCATCTACAAAATAATATATAGTACAATACAAATTTGATATTATTTTCTTTTAAAAAATATATCTTTAAAGATTATGTGATCCAGTATCCTACGAGATGAAATATTAGATATATTGGTTACATCGTTGGCACAATACAATCTTTATATCTATCTCATTGTAATTTCGGTCTTCTCATCGAAGGCTAGCGTTATTTGTTCTTTTAAGATGCCAAATTTTTTCACTCAAATCTAATGCTTCTATCATTTACCATCAATTGGTTTTTCTTTCTTTGCAACTATATTTTAAGCTGTTTCTATTTATTGCAATTTATTTTTTCTTAACTTTGAGTTATTTTGTCCTATTTCTATTTTTTCTAATTTTTAATTATATTAAAATTAACCTTTGCCATAAATGCATAATGTTTCTTTTACCATCAAATGAAATAAAATATAGCTAAAAAAGAACTATACTTCAGTTCATTGTTTTTTTTTAATAATATATTTATACAAATCTAGAAATTTAATGTATATATAATCTTAAAAATTATTGTTTTCGTACTAATTTTAAATCTACTATGAAAATAGTGTTAATTTATATTTTAATAGTTTGTTTAGTTGTATTTACAAAGTAATCACTAATGTAGAGAATAGTTATATGTAATATGTGATTAAACTAATCCTTATATATTTTTCTTGAAACAAATGAAAAAGTATGACTTTTTATGTTTCATAAAATTTTAGATATAAAATATAAATTGATTTTCGATATATCAGTTAAATATATGTTCACCCTAAAAACTGATATTCTTAAACTAATATTATTTTCAATAAATTTTATGGTAGAAAAATTGGTTTTCTTTGGTGAATACTCTAGGAGGAGAAATGTTTTTTTTAGTTCAGTCAGTGTTGAAATTAACCGTTTACCAATTTCTTAAGTATAAATTAAAGTGTAGCTACTAACTTTTTTCTACTAAAACATGCAAGTATACTAAACTTGTTTAAACAAGTATACGAAAGTGTAGCTACTATTTTAAACAAAAATTTATATTAAAAAAAACAACTTTAAAATATAAAATCCTATTTTTGGAAACCAAACTTGTTTTTTATGTGAAAAAATAAAATTTGTTACTTCCACGAGCTCTTCACCGGAGGAGGATGGTGAGTATGTTGTCGGCAACGATGGAAAGCTTTGGGTGAATTCTCCGGCAGAAGTTAAATCGGAGCCCCAACGATCGTCGTGAGTCCTGCCGAAAAATGATATTGACATTTCGAATTTGTTGAGGGAGAAGACGCGAGGGGGAGAGAGAGAGATGAGCGAATAAATACAATTTTTGAATTACCAAAAAGCAGAGTTGAACCATGAATACAACAAAATGTTTTTTATATTATTTGTTATATTATTTTTCAAACTGGTTATTTTTATTTTTGCAAATAATCTACAGTATATCTCTGTGTTTAAGTACCTATGTAATATTTACAAAACAACAAAAATCAAGGTGGAACCCACGCAGCATCTTGACGGGACCCACACAAAGACTTACGCAACAAAAGAAGCCAACAAGATGCGCCACAAACCTGTCGGCACCAATCAAGATTCAACACGAAAAAGACTCCACGCACCAATCAAGATTTAACACGAAAAAGACTTCAATTATTCATCATCGCTCTTCACCCCTATATAAATACCCTTCTCAAGACTTAGTGGAGGGAGAACGACATTCTCAGCAACCTTCTCTCCCTAAAATTCTCTAAGTTTTCAAAAGTTGTAATTTTGCGAGTTTTATCAAGTTTTGTAATTTCTTAAAATTAAATAAAATATCCAAGTTTTATTCATATCAAAGTTATTTGAGATTCAAGGAACCTGGGTTTCATCCTCAGTGTCTCCCAACGCGATCTTGGCTAGGCCACAATCGGATTACGTTAATACCTTAAAAAAATTAATACGTAAACCCCGAAAGTGTCGCGGAGATCTCACCAAATCCATAGGATTTGTTGAAAATAACTTTTAATTTATGTAAACATAAATGGTATCAGGTCAAAATCCTGTATTCAATCAATGCGTTTTCTGCAAAAGTTTTTAAAAAGATCATCCAGTTTTCAACCCAGTTTAAACCCCCAGTTAGGCTTCTATCCTTCTTCTGAAGCACTGTCACTGTAGGTGTTCCAGGCAGCAAGTCTTCGGTTCAGGCAATAAGACCGTTGGTAAGCCGCAGTTGTGTCAACGAAGAAACCGGTTAGTATTCCCTATATAACATATATCAAATTGGTACTTTTGATTTGAAAACAGCTTATGCAATAAAAGAACATGAGCAAACCTTATCTTTACAAAATGAATTTGAAGAGATAAAATTATTATCTTCGATTGCTTTTTAGCAGATAAAACTAATCCATTGTTTTTTATTACATTTAAAAATGTATATAAATGGCTAATGTGTTGATCTATGGATTGTGAGTATACTAATACATCATCTATATAAACAATAGTAAACTTTGAATAATTATTGAATATATCATTCATTATATGTTGAAATTCTGAAGGAGCATTTTTAAGTCCGAATGGCATTACGTTCCATTCATAATGTCCGAATGGGACAGTGAATGCCGTTTTATATTTATCTTGTTCATCAATTTGTATTTGCCAAAATCCATTTTTCATATCGAATTTTGAATAGATTTTAGCATCATAAAGTCTTTTTAATAAATCTCTTTTATTAGGTATAGGGTACCTGATCCATTGTAAAACATCATTAAGTGGTTTATAGTTGATTACTAGTCGTGGTATTCCGCGTTCTTTTTCAGCTTGATTATTTACATAAAAGGCCGAACAACTCCAAGGAGATTTGGAAGGCCTGATAAGTTTTTTCTTTATTAAATCATTTATTTCTTGTTTACAGTGTTCTAATAATTCTTTATTCATTTGAATAGGTCGTGCTTTAGTTGGCATAAGTTTTTCATTAAATTCTTTTATATATGGGAGTTGAACACAATATTGTTTTCTTTCCCAAAATGCATTTGGTAATTCTGAGCATACCTCACTTAGCAAATCCTTTTCTATCGCCTTTATTTTATCTTGAATACGGGATGTTTTAAGTTGTTCTTCTATTTTTTATATGTTATTTTATTTTGTAAATATTGAACATGTTGTTGTTTTCCATTTATTAAATTTATTATCTTTTGAATTGTATTTTGTTGAAGATACATAATTTCTTTAGATTTCATAGGTGATAAGAAATTAAATGATAATTTTGTTCCTACAGCTTCTGTTATTATACCTAATTCTGTTACCTTAAATGGATAAATTTGAGTAAGGAAAGGAGTTCCTAGTATGACTTCTTGGGTTAGATTTTTGACTAAGATAAATTGGTTTTTAAAACAGTAGCCTTGATTACATATTTTTGCACTTGGTAATTTATATTGTACATTTAAATTACTTCCGTTGGCACCACTTAAGCGTTCAGTTGTTTTTTCATAATGTTTAGTTGGTATTAAGCCTTCACGAATGCAATTATAATCTGCTCCCGAATCTATTAAGGCTATTGTATTTATTTGAAAATCATGTCCTATATGTAGGGTAATATTTGTATACCATTTCTGATAATTTATTTTATTAATGTTTTGGATATAATTGTTATCTTCTTCTAAATTTTGATTACTTTTTGAAGCTTGAGAACTCTTTGTTTCCACTAGTTTTAACCTAGCATCTATTTGTAACTGGTTTAACTCATGTTGATTCACCGCAAGCTGTAATTCTTTGATTTGTTTTTAAATTTTTAATCTCATTTTGCAATTCTCCTGTAGTTACTTGCTTAAATAAACTTTGAGTTGGATATTTTTTAATTATTTTATTTAGACTAAAAGGTTGTGGGTTTTGTAATTGATTTTCTTGATATACTATATCTTTTAGTTTTAATAAATATTCTTTTTTAACTTCTGGATTATCTATTTTATCTATTATATCTAGTAAAAATTGTTTATCATTATCTCTGGTTATAACATTAATTGTTTTGCAATTACAAAGATTATCTGATAATTCTTGAGATTCTGTAGAAGAATCACTTGAATTTTCTATATCGTTTATTGAATAATTGCTTTCAGTTTCACTAGGGGATTTTGATTTAGATAGTAATAATTTAGTTAGTTTTTCTTGTATATCAGGTTGATCTTAAAATATTTCATTAATTTTCTTTTTTATTCTACATTCTTTAGAAGTATGGCCTGGTCTCTTACAGTTCCAGCATACTAATTTTTGTTTAGGTTTATAATTTTTTGTATTTTTTGAATAATTTTTTGTTTTAGAATAATATTTATTATCTGGTTGTTGATTATAATGCCTATGTTTTTTATAATGTCTGTTATGTATTTTTCTTTGTTTGTATTGTATACGTTTTTTCTGGAGGGTGGATTAAGTATATTATAACCATATTGTTCACAGAATGATCCCATAGTTAAATTAAATTTAAATTTGTCGTTTCGTTTTTTATCTTTTTGTTCTTGACATATTGATAATCCTTCTTTTTTTAATAAATGCAAATAATTGTCCATATGTTATAGTATTCCAGGGGATTGGTTGTGCACCAGAATAATCTTTTAATTTATTGATTATTCTTTCTGCAAAGAAAGACAGTAATCCGGAGATAAATCGTTCTTTCCAGAAAGGTTGATTACAATCGTGTCTTTGGAATATATTGGTTACAAATATATCCTTATACCATTTAAAGTCGCCTAATGTTGGGCATCTTAAGTTTGTTAGTATAATTTTTTTACTTTCTAACTTTTCCATTGGATTTCCTATAAAATGCATAGTTATAGTATGAATTAATATTTCTACAGCATTTTGTTTTTTTTGTTCTTCATAAAAGCCATCTTCATTTTCTACTCTTATTGTTTCAACGTGATTTATAATTGCATCTTGGGTAGCTACATCTAGCGAATTATCTCACCAATATTTTAATGCTCCATTAAACCCGGTAATTAATAGAACACATGCTTGTTTATCAGTATCTCCTTTAGCTTTATAGGCTATTGCTGCCATACCCATTTCTTGAATTAAATTCATTATTTCATATTATGAACGTCTATCTATATTCCATTCGTATATACCATCACTAGTATATATTTTATTGGAATAATTATGGTGTTCTCCAAATAATAAGTCAGGTGGGGAATGTTTTTTGTAATAAAGTTTATTAGATTTCATTATTTTATTTTTTATCTTAACGATATTTCATTTTCTGATTGCGTAGGTGATTGAATAGACTCATTATCATTTTCATCTATATTGTTTATTTCTTTACCTTTATCTAATTTGTCTAATCTTGATGCTATTGATTTTAAAATTTCGTTATCTGGGAATTTTACTTGTCTAGTTATTGGTTTAAATATTGGCGTGGAAATAGTTGAAAAGGGGTGTTGGATATTCTTATCATATTGATCTATACTTTTAGATTCGTTAATATTTAATTTATTATCTATATGATCTACTTGTTTAGATATAGTATAGAGTAATTGGCTTTGAAAATTATTTTGTTCATATATAGGTTTGATATCACTTACAACTACTCGTTCTTTATCTTCTCTATTAGCTCCAGTTTTAAAGGGAGTGGCAATAATTTTCCTGTTTGTTGTATTTATTTTTAAGTCTTTCAATGGTGGGTGGATTGCTTTTACTTTGTTATCATTGACCTGTTCCTATACTTACTTAAAGTTGAACTAGTGTTTATTGATTTAAATGGGTAATCAATATTATTTTCAATTGCATAGGTTTCAAACCATATAAAAAATGGAATAGTTATTTCTTTTAATGACATAATTTCATACCAAATTTTTCTAAAATTAGTTGTTTGGTTTTCAGAAAATGTTCTGAAATACCATTCTCTTTTTTTTTTTTTTTTTAATCGAATAAAAGTCTTCTTTAAGATATCGTTTGTTGATTTTGAATTTTTTATTTATAACATTTATTGATTTGAAATCTGATGGTGTAGGAGATGTGGGATACGTGTCTTGTTCGGGTTCAGCTATAGGTGCTTTGAATTTGATTGAATTATCTTGTTTAAGTTTTTGGTTTATACTTTCAGTATCTGATTCCGTACTAGATCGGCCAGTACGATATTCCGAGAAAGAAGCTCTTGAGTGATAAGAACTTATTCTAGGTGGTAATGGATCTCTAAATGAGCCGAATTGTAATAGTATTTTTCCATCGTTTTGTTCAATAATTCTTGAAATATTTTTCTGTTCAAAAATTTTGGGAGGTTGTGTAATTTCTATTTTCCATTAGTCTGGAATACTTATTTCATTCAATTTTAATTGTCGAGGTGCATAGGTAGCAGTTGGTATATCTTTACTATGAACCGATAATATTGTAGTTTCTCCCTTATCGTCTTGTAATAAACATCTAGGATTAAATTCAGATGTTGATTGTTTAAAGTATATTTGATATAGTAATAAATATCCATGCCGTTTATTTTGAAATTTAATTTCTGGTAAGTGAACATTTAAAACTAAAGTGTTAAGTATTGTTGGATCATGCAAACTTACTTGAAAATTGGGTGCACAATTAAAATAGATTGCTCCGTTACATAAATTTGATTGTACTGCTCCTAAGAGCGAGTCTTCGAATATTAATAAGGTTTTATCCCTTAATAACATTAGTATGGGTGAATCAATACCAGTTCTTGATAATGGTTTAATAGCTATTTGTACTAGTTCGAAGTGAATATAATTAAATCCCTTTTGTTTGTATTTATCTAAAGCAATCGAAGATAATAATTTATCTCTTCAAATTCATTTTGTAAAGATAAGGTTTGCTCATGTTCTTTTATTGCATAAGCTGTTTTAAAATCAAAAGTACCAATTTGATATATGTTTTCTGGGTTTATATGTGGTAATTGGTGTTTTGATAGTTCATTATTTAAAGAGGTTATTTTTGATATAATTTCTCTTGAATTAATTGTACTATGAGATGCGGATGCTGCATGTTTAGATTTAAAAAAATTTCTAATAGTCAAAGCCATGATTTCAAACTTGGTTTAAACCTAAGGTTAGGGAATACTAACCGGTTTCTTCGTTGACACAACTGCGGCTTACCAACGGTCTTACTGCCTGAACCGAGAACTTGCTGCGTGGAACACCTCCAGTGACAGTGCTTCAGAAGAAGGATAGAAGCCTAATTGGGGGTTTAAACTGGGTTGAAAACTGGATGATCTTTTAAAAAACTTTTTAAATAAATTTTTTGCAGAAAAAGCATTGATTGAATACAGGATTTTGGCCTGATACCATTTATCTTTACATAAATTAAAAGTTATTTTCAACAAATCCTATGGATTTGGTGAGATCTCCGCGACACTTTCGAGGTTTACGTATTAACTTTTTTAAGGTATTAACGTAATCTGATTGTGGCCTATCCAAGATCGCTGGGAGACACGAGGATGAAACCAGGTTCGAATCTCAAATAACTTTGATATGAATAAAACTTGGATATTTTATTTAATTTTAAGAAATTACAAAACTTGATAAAACTCGCAAAATTACAACTTTTGAAAACTTAGAGAATTTTAGGGGTGGTCATTAATGTCGCTCCCCACCGAGTCCGAGAAGGGTATTTATATAGTGAAGAGCGATGTTGAATAATGAAGTCTTTTCGTGTTGAAGTTTGATGCTTGAGTTTTTCGTTTGAATCGACGGTAATGCGCATACGATTTTTTCTTTTGTTGCAAGTCTTGGGTTCACAAGATGATGCGTGGTTCCGATTCTTGTTTTGTAAATATTACATAGGTACTTAAATAGAGAGATATACTCTGTAGATTATTTGCAAAAATAAAAATAAGCAGTTTGATAAGTAATATAACAAATAATATACAGAGTCTATCTAAGTAATGGTCATTAAATACTATATTTAAGTTATTAATAATTATTACTTATAAATACTATATACAGTTCCTTCAACTCTTTTATACTTATTGTTACTTATAAATACTATATACAGTTCCTTCAACTCTTTTTTCAACTTTTACTTCCCTTCATTAATAATTATTTTATTTATAACTATCTAAGTGATGGTCATTAAATACTATATTTAAGTTATGGTCATTAGAAAAATTTAAATAAAAGTAATGGTCATTAAGATGGAACTAAGAATTAATTGATGACATAATTTTTTTCTAATTGGATGTTTAACATGATGATTGGACACCTTAAGAGGATGAAAAAAGGCCCAATAAGTGCTCCATGCAATTTTCGTAGTTATTTTCATAAGATGAATATAGTAGCTTGAAGATGACAAAAATTCACTTTGAAGTTTGAACCAAATGCAGAAAGACGGATTAAATCATCGAACCATTAAAATTTGACAACAAGAACAACAACAACAAAAAAACATTCGTAAATCATCTGCCTTTATGCGAACTTCTCTTTTTTTACTCTTTTTCACCTTTTCTCACAAGTTTTAACTGTGATATTTAATATTTTTGATAGTCCAAATGAAATGGTTAAAAGATGGTATATGTTATACACAAAAGGAAAAGAAAAACAACAGGGATATGAGAATGAACAACATGAACATTGATCATACATATTTACCGATATTTGATTCGAATCATTCAAAAACCATAATCGTGGGGGACTATTACTTTTACCTTTTAGAACTGTTCTTTGTGAAACTCGAACCTGGAAGATCCCGTCTGGTTAAATTCATGGCAGAGTGTTGAAAGTTCCTTCCCCAAACTCGGTACTCCACAATAGAACACTCCTGTTTTTTCAAATTAACAATCAAAAAATTTCTTCAGACAATGCAAATTACAGACCGCGATCGATCATTACTTTCTGTGAGTTGTTTTTTGTTTTACCAATTCTTGCGTTCCTATGGTTGGTGCTAATCTTTGATAGAACCTTCTTCCATTTTGGTCTCCCAAAGTGTGTCCGTAGCTGAATTAACCAAAAGTAGCAAACAAGATCAGAAACCGAGTGTTGTTTGTAAAAAGATAAAGTAATCGTTAAAGATCATTGCCTTGGTTCCAGAAAATATGTCGACGCCATTTTTGGCGTGGTTTAGCGTCTGGATCATGGTGAGAAGAGTTGATCGAGCATCTCCTTCTTCGTAGACACTAGTCAAGTAGTTGTGCATCTCAATAACGCCCTATTTTGTTTTCATGACAATTATGTGAGAAGTTAACTTGAAATATACATGTAAATGTAAACGCAAAAGCAAACAATCAATCGAGGCATAAGATTAGTGTATGTGGTCGAAAAAGAAAAAGATTCGTGTATGTTACCTTTATGTCCGAATCAGCAATTTCGTTCATTATTTCTTTGAACCAGTCGAACGAACCTTGTTCTCGTGTTACCCAGTAAAAGTAAGCCTTCCTCGTATTCAAAGTTCTCCTTTGATTTTGGGGACTCCTATTCCTAGCCTCCGAGTTTAAGCAACTGAAACTGTGATCTGACGAAATGTTGCTGTTACTACAACTACCTGAGAGGCATTCCTGAAAATATAACATAGCTCGAAAAAGTTATTTAAGATACTGTTCATCCATAAAATGGTTCACTTCAATTTTATACTCACAGCTTGTTCCTGTTCCTTAACAATGTTGTTGAGAAGATCTCTCAAAATGCTAATGAAAGGTGTTGCGCCGATTCCAAGGCCAACGAGTAAGACCACATCATACTTCCAATGGTCTTGCGCTGGAGCGCCGTAAGGTCCATCTATCAACAGCTCTGGCAAACTAAATTACAACAGAGGCTATCAAAATTCACATCCTGAGAATTAATGCAAGTTAATAATATATGGAATTCAAAAAAAAATTATGCACCTTCTTTGGTTTGGTCCGTCTGCTCTGAGAAGTCCGCTTTTTCCAGGTTCAGGGGCTTGACATACCACTGAGAATGCCTTCTTAATCCCTTCTGTCCAATCACCGCGCTGACGAATATGGATACTGAGAAAATCATCTCCAGGGGAAGAAGTAATAGAAAATGGATGCCTGGAGATGGATTTTAGGACCGAGATGCTTTTAGTTACTCTTTGTGGTATCAAAGAAAAGAGTTTGTATATACTCTTTTAGTATGAAATTCTGTTATGCTTGTGTTGCAACACAATATTGTAGGCTTAGACATGCTATTGTACTGCCATTATAGATTATTTGACATATTTGGTTACTTAATTTTTTTAGGAAATTTATTACACATTTTTAGGCAATATATATATATATATATATATATATATGAAATTGGCTCACGATAAAAGACTCACCATTCAAATTTTGATACTGCAGGACACTGAACAAATACATATTGTCCACTTTTGTAATCAAATGATGTAGGCTTAGACATGCGTAGCACAACAACGTTTCCAGGATAAATTACAACCTGAAACCAAACCATTTGAGTGGGCATCATGACGTTAGAAGACTTTATATTAGTTTGGTGCGGCATGATAACAAAGATAATAAATTAGCTTGTCAGTTTATAATATGCTATATATATATATATATATATATATATATATATAATATGAGACTTCACCTTGCAGATTTCGACGGTGTAAAGCCTGGAACGAAAGAATCTAAGGATCCTTTCCCCAGCATAGAGTAAAATCGGCACAGCAAGATACATCCATACCTGTAGGAGGCATTATATGTTATTGTTATCACTGCCAATTATTTCAGAAAGGAAAAAGTAAAATGGTGAAGAGTTTATGAAAAGTACCGTTTTGCGGTACCATTTATGCTCGAGGTAGAGGGAAACACCGTGGATGACTAAAAGGATATAAACAAGTAGTAGTAAGTGATGTGAATACCAGAAGGCATTATATCCGGTTAGTTTGTCAAATGGCTTTGGTAACTTAGTAAGGTTCCGCCTGCATCTTCTACTGGCTAATGTGAATGCAATTATCATAAAAGTAACCATTATAAATCCAGTGATTCCCACAGGAGTTTTCACCAAGTCAAAGTATGTGGGTCTGATCACACCAAAGTACTGAATCAAGTATCTTCTGTAATCAGTCTCTGTAGATGCTAGAATCCTCGGAAAATCACAGGCTAGGTGGCTGGATGAATGTAGAAGTACTGCAATAATGATTGCTAGAGAAATCATCTGCGCGTAACAAAATACCGGAAATAGGATTCAGCGGAACCATAGCCTCTCTCATATGAAAGGCAAGACAAATTGGTTTTTAGTTAACCTTGTGAAAGTTGATACTGTCATCGAAAGGCACTGAGTAGGACAAACCGGTGGATCTGAGATAGGTGATGGTATTTCTGCAGACCGGCAAAAGGATAAGAGCCATGTTGAATTTCAAAGTCTCAGCTGCGCCTTTTGCCACGACAAGGCAGTAACCCATTACATGAAATGCGTCTTTGCGTTTGTATTGAGCGCATTTCCACATAAACAACCAGGCCATGATCACTAACCACAATGTCAAAACCCAAATCCTCTTCCAATTGTCTTGCAACGAGTAAAGCAAGTTCCTGCTTATTCCCCATCTTGTATCCTTTAGATTTTGGCTTAAGGCTCGGCTTGTCTGGCTGAACGGTTGGCTGTAACTATGAGATATGTCCTTCTCTAGTAGTAGCATCTCTAGGTCCTTTAACTGCATCATTTCAAATTCATAACAAATACATCAAATTAATGTTGAACAGAGTTCCTCTGTCTGATACTTTAGTGTTCAAATAGTATTCTACTACCCATCTTGTGTGCGTCTCACACAGCCACACATGGAAACAAATATTCAAACAAATGGGCAGGCTCTCAGACAATATTTGTTATTATTACTCTAAGATTATCTAAACTCCTAATCATACTCTGAAACACCACTATACCACTAGTTCAAGCTCTATTTGTAGACCTCTACTTGTTTGTCTTCGTCAAGGTTTTATTCTATTAAAGTCCCATACCAAAAAAAAAAAAAAAAAAACTTGCATAGCACATAGCTTTAATTTCATTGGTTTTTGACTAATGGACTTAGTCAGATGTCCCTATCAGAGAACTTGAAAGGTAGGAGAGCTCAACGTCGTCATCAATTACTAAGGTCAAACAAAACAAAGAACCCTTCTACTCTCCCTCATAGAAAGGGACTGATCTGCATACTATATCAATGATTTTATGGTATTTAAGCATGTTTTTGTGTTATGAGCTTTCACAAAATGAGAGATAAAAGTGATGGAACCACCTCTATGTACTGAGAGTGGAGCCCATCCGGGGCCAGTTCTTCCATGATTAATGCCGCATACTCTTCTGCTCGTTGTCTCAACCTTGATAGATTATTTGCTGATGCACTTAGTATAATTATCTATAGGTTGTCAAAATCATAGAAAATCATACAAAAAAAAGTTAATGCCAAAAAAGAAGCTTCTACTAGAAAGATTCAACGTAAACTTAGTGGTTAGATAGAAAAATAATATTTTTGATTGGTAGTTAGAACTTAGAAACGCTTGTTTAAATTAAGAAAGCTGCTGCTACAAGGTCAATCAAATTTTATGCAGAAAACAAATAGCAAATTTAAGTTTTCTTGCTTGCATTGGTTAGAAGGGAAACATAAGAAATAATTATATCAAGTCCAACATAGGCAACCAAAAAATATAACATTTAGCTCTAAAAAAATCAGCAAGAGGGATAATACAATAATAAAACATATAAGATAATGGGACTCATGTAAGATTCATTAGTTATACGTAGTCAACGATTCAATGCTGATTAGAATACTAAATAAGGAATATGAAACATAAGTCACCTCTTTTACTTCGTTCTCTGTGATTCTACCATCTCCATTTTTCACCCTGCAAGTATAATACAATGTGAAAAAACAAATCAAGAACTTGACTACATGTTGAAGAAGTAATCGATAGAATACATGTTGAAGAAGATTTGCAGCCGAGAATCGAAGCTTTCATCTGTAATCTGGTACCAAAACTCGTATAGCTCTTGAAGATTGATCTTGTCAACCATTAATCTTCTTCGCCTACACAGTGCGTCGAACAACTCATCTGCAAACTTTTTCGAACTTTCATTTTCCATTCCTTTCAACACAAAACAACAAAATGTCAAACGAAATTGAATTATTCATAATCTTCATCAAAAAATGTGAAATCATTGTCAAACCTATGCAATTAGCAAAATCACTTCGGCAAAGATAACCATCTTTAGAAAGATTAGCGAAATTGTTTTCAACTTCACTCCAATTAGCGATTCCATTTTCTTTACTGCTTATGAATTTCAAACCATTAATCGCTCTCTGCGTACATGGTCTAGTTAATCGCTGAGTTAAGGATCGAGAGAGAAGAGCAGGATCTGTAATTTCGACTACATTAGAAACCACCGGCAACGGTGCAGACCGAGATGAATAGCCTAGTGAGATCCTCCGAAGCTTATCTTTCAGATCTCTCGAGAACTTTTTTGCTCTCTCTACCGGTTGAAACTCTGAGATCCGATGACTAGACGACGCGCTCCACCCTAAGCTAGGAGACCTTGAAACTGAATTAGAAGCTGAGCGAGAGGTGATCTCTGGATCGGTGCTGGTAACAGAGTCGATGTTTAGTACTACACCGCTTGGGAATTCAATTGTTACTTCCACGAGCTCTTCACCGGAGGAGGATGGTGAGTATGTTGTCGGCAACGATGGAAAGCTTTGGGTGAATTCTCCGGCGGAAGTTAAATCGGAGCCCCAACGATCGTCGTGAGTCCCGCCGGAAAATGATATTGACATTTCGAATTTGTTGAGGGAGAAGACGCGAGGGAGAGAGAGAGAGAGGAGCGAATAAATACAATTTTTGAATTACCAAAAGCAGAGTTGAACCATGAACGAAATATTAAAACAAGTTTGGTTCCAAAAATAGGATTTTATATTTTAAAGATGTTTTTTTTAAAAAAATTTGTTTAAATATTAGTATACTTGCATGTTTTAGTAGAAAAAAGTTAGTAGCTACACTTTAATTTATACTTAAGAAATTGGTTAACGGTTAATTTCAACACTGAAAGAAAGAAATAAAATTTAACTAAATAGGTTTTGATTTTATTTTTTCTATTTGCTAAATCATTTATAAAATAATAATTTTATTTTATTTTCTACTATAACAAATTATTATCTTTTATCCACCATACCAAAAAGCTACACAGAACATTTTACAACAGATAAATTTACTTATAATAAACGGATCTACGAGACATAATTCTATTTTTTTGGTTGGAGTATTATCTACAACCAAACCCAGTCCTGGGATAGAGCCCATCAAATTGGTGCTTTCTTTAGGCATCAAAAATGTATCAATAAATTAAGGGCATAAATTTATTGAAAAATGGTTGTTGTGCAGTGGCTAAGTCTTTATTTATATTTTTAAGGTGGCCGGTTTAAGGCCAAATTTTTCAGTTTTAATCAATTTTTATTCTAATTTTGTTTGTTAAAAGGCTTTTTTGCTCTATGTAGAAAATATATTCAAGTCGATCTTGTCTACAACACATAATTTAATTGTTTTCGTTAGTAACACGTCAGAGATTTTCTATTGAGCTTATTTTTCTAAAACTTCAAAAATTGCTTTTTTTTTTTTAATAAGAATCAAACTTCATACATAATATAAAAGCACTAAACCATTTATTTTCTTCGAATTTACCTATGAATGAAATATAAAAACAAGTTTGGTTTCTAAAAATAGGATTTTAAAGATGTTTTATATTTTTGTCCAAAAAAGATGGAAAATATTGCTAAATAAACAAACTAGAATCTTTCACACGACCACCCAACCCAACTTAAAAGTACATGTTTTTTTACACTAACAAGAATACACTAAATGATGATATGCAATAACAAACAAAAATATTTTGTAACCTATTTTGTCCTAACTCCTTCAAGATTTGCGTCTAACCGTGACAAAAACAGTTATTTTGATATAGTTATTAATTGTATACATATCATCTTACATCTCACTGATGTTAAAAACTTAAAACTATGAAAAAATAAATTGCTGAAAAAATTTACAATTGTTTTTTTATCTCTCTAGATTTTACCAATTTATTCTATATTTTCCATACTAAAAAAATACATGCATATGCATGTATACACTAATACAAGTACAATTTTTTTTTACAATACAAACGTATCTACGCGCACAATAGTATTTTAAAATAAATTTATAATGTAATTTAAAATATAATGGATGCTAAAGATATTTAATCTAAAAAAATCATAAATTTTTCTCCATTATCAATACGTTTTCTACATGATGACTCTAGATAATTGATTTCTAGATATAACAGGGTGCTTCTTTCTTTTGAGATCCTCGCTTAAACGAAGATAATCTAAGATCATCTGAACAGGAAGAGAAACATGTCAGCCAAGATCCCTAAACATGGATTTGTGATTTGGAGAAGAAAGGAATTTTACCATCAATATCAGGTTGAGGACCAGTAGGAGTAACTTCAGATTGAAGGATGTTAACCAAATAAGACTCTTTTAAGAGGAGAAGATTCTAGACTCTGTCATCTTTCTTTCGAGCAAGCTGATTAGAGCAGTATCTGAACCAGTCAGTCAAAAAAAGAAAATCAGAAAAGACACTTAAACATGGTGGATTAGGAGAATCACTTTTTTAAGGTTACCAAAGAAAAACTACTTTTTTTACCAAAAAAAAAAAACTACTTTAAATTCTCATCCGTCGTAGACAACATCATTCAACCAGCAAGTACATAATTTTGTAGTACGAGTAGATTGAAGCAATCTCGGATTTCAAAAATCATCAGTTTCCATTGTGTAAGATTAAGATCATGAATATGATTCATATGTGCAAATGATCCATGCCGAAACTCCGATCGTCTTCTCCTTATTTCTTTAGGGATTAGGCCTTCTCGTCTTGTTATACATATGCTCGATCATCAGAGTCGAGAATTGAGAAGAAGGCGATCAGAATCTCCACAGAAATCATGTGCATATAAGGGTCAGATCGATGATCGATGCTCTTAATCCGAGCTAATGGAAATTCATAAGTTTTAAATCCGAGAGACAATTGTATTTGTTGGTTGAACGATACCGTCTAAGCATATGAGAGTATGACAGCGACCGCTGGTGGTTGCGCATGATGTTGCCGTTGTTATCCATTTTCAATTTTACGGTTTTTTTAAATTGGATGCAAATTTATTTATGTAGATAAAATTAAAGTGATATATAAAAGAAAACTAAGCGTAGATAGACACAATGAGCTACGAAACATGCAATATTTCGTTGATATATGATACAAATAAATTTTATATCATAACTTAGTATTTGAATATTGGTGGGAAATTTAAACAAAACAATAAACTTTGAGGACCAACATCAATTCTCGTAATGCATTCAATGGACAATGTCAAACGGAACGACCTGCTCCATCTAGTCTTTCTCACCACGAATAATTTTTCTTTTCCGACCACAACAGACTGGTTTGCTAAACCCGCGATCCATGTAGCTATGTCCATGTCCGTGCCCCTAATTTTAATTTTGTACTTTTTGTAAATATTATGATTTTTATACATTAAAACTCTTTACATTATCACACATTTCACATATTATACTTTTATCAACTATGTTATACCATTTATTTATATATATAGATTAATTTTATTTTGTTTAAAAATTAATAGTTCGGGAGCCGATTATCGTTTTGTTTAAGTCTGTCATAAGAATGCATTATGTCATAAGCCGATTTTATAAACTCTCTCTGTTTCTTCTTCTCCGTCAACGATGCGAAACCCAGATACGCCGGCGGTTAAATAAATCGTCGGATCTTTCTGGATTCGGCAGGCGAGAAGTATCTGGTTTCTATTTTGTGTGTGTGAGATAAAGAGAGAGAGAGAGAGAGAGAGAGAGAGAGAGAGAATAATTAGGGTTTTTGGGTTGTTGCTTCGATGGACGAGACTTTACTTGACGATATAATACGGCGGCTTTTGGCGACGAATAATGGAAGGACGGTGAAGCAAGCACATATAACTGAGGCGGAGATACGGCAGCTATGTTTAGCTTCGAAAGAGGTTTTTCTCAGCCAGCCTAATCTCCTTGAGCTTGAGGCTCCTATCAAGATTTGCGGTAAATGTTACTGAATGAAGATGGAGTGATTTATAAATGTTTAATCTTTGCATGTTTTCTCTGTTTACTTTATCTTGAATTCGTTCTTGTGTTGTGGGTTTTTGAGAAAATTACATTTTTTTTGATGTGAGGTTTTAGGTTTGTAAGTATGTTGTTGGGGAAGCTTAGCTTTGTGAGCTATACACTTACTTTGAAATGATTTGAATATGGGTATGTTGTAAGTTAGTTAATTGCTCTGCCACATCAAGTAGTGTTTCTTGTTGATTTTTGAGCTGTGGAGAAGTGGCCTGTAACTTTTGTGAGTCTTTGAGAAACCATGTTCGCTTAGTTCTGATGCATAACCTGAAATTAGAATCTCTCGTGACATGTGACTCTAAGGAATAGCAGAAATTTTCATTTGATGGCTAATAGTTTTGTTTACTAGTTGCTGAATCGGGTGTATGCTACTTAACTATCTCTACATTTTCCACTGTGCTTACATTAAACACTCTCTGCTGCTATGAACTGTATGATTTATAATTGTTGACGATTTTAAGTTTATATGTTGATAAGCAGGTGATGTTCATGGTCAGTTTCCAGACCTCTTGCGGTTGTTTGAGTATGGTGGCTATCCGCCAGCTGCAAATTACTTGTTCCTCGGGGATTATGTTGATCGTGGTAAGCAGAGCATAGAGACGATATGCCTTCTTCTTGCCTACAAGGTCAAATACAAGTTCAACTTCTTTCTACTCAGAGGCAATCACGAATGTGCTTCAATCAACCGTGTATACGGATTCTACGATGAATGCAAAAGAAGATATAATGTCCGCTTATGGAAAACTTTCACTGAGTGTTTCAACTGTCTGCCCGTTTCTGCTCTCATTGATGATAAGATCCTCTGCATGCATGGTGGACTATCGCCTGATATTAAGAGCTTAGATGACATCAAGAGAATTCCTCGTCCTATTGATGTTCCTGATCAGGGAATTCTTTGTGATTTGTTATGGGCTGATCCTGACAGAGAGATTGAAGGCTGGGGGGAGAATGACAGAGGTGTCTCATATACATTTGGGGCTGAGAAAGTTGCTGAGTTCCTTCAAACTCATGACCTTGATCTTGTATGCCGAGCTCATCAGGTAAACCTAAATTACACTAACAAGTTAGTCATTAAGTTTAAATAGAAAATGCCCGTGACGTTTAGGTGATATTGAGTATTTTGGGGGTGCTCTAGAGTTCATTCCTAGGGTTCTCTCTTTGATTCTCTGGATTGGTTTGTTCATATCTGTAAAGATTTCAGGGAGGTAAGGAAGCATTATTTAGTTGTCAAACCATATCAAATTTATGATAGAATTGCTGATATTAGGACGCCTGTAGATTCATGGGCAGTCTCCTTAGTGCAACGGTCTGTAGTTTGTTCACCAAATCATTTTTTTCTAACTACTGATTGTGCAGGTTGTAGAAGATGGATATGAGTTCTTTGCAAAGAGACAACTGGTGACAATATTCTCTGCACCCAATTACTGCGGCGAGTTTGACAATGCTGGTGCAATGATGAGTGTTGATGATAGCTTAACATGTTCATTCCAAATCCTTAAGGCATCTGAGAAGAAAGGAAGATTTGGATTCAACAACAATGTTCCTAGACCAGGAACCCCACCTCATAAGGTAAAAAATACTATCTCCCTCGTATATAGATCCACATTGATTGATCGATTTTTGCAATATAGATAGATGTTTAGATATCAGGTTGATATGTTAACTTTTTTGCAGGGTCGAAAAGGTGGTTAAGTCCTTCATACCTAAGTGGGAATCAAGAAAAGAGTGAAGCTGATGGGTTCGAATTTTTTAAGGCATGGTAGGTGATTGGGGCAACAGTTTGTTTTGTTAGATTGTTGTTTTTGTTTTGTTTGGTTGAGGCAATATTATGTTTCGTTTAGATTGTTTTGCAAAATTGTGGAATATGTACACAGCATTTTCAACTGAAGAAAGTTGGGTTTATACATCTAACCTTTTAGATCACAATGCAAGAATGTCAAGAAACGTTTTGAAAAGTCTCGATAAAAGAATAAGTACAAACACAACAGACTTGCGAGTTTAGTTTTCTAATACAAAATCAAAGTATCAGAACGTTCTTTGAGACCACAACGCAAGAATGGAGAGACAAATTCAAGCAAAAAACAAAAGAAACCTTAAAAGTTCAAAAGATTTGTCAGACCTTTTAGACAAAAACCAGAAAAGAGGATTTTAAAAAGATCAATACTCCCACTTCTTGAGCTCCATGCCATCTGGTGGAGTGCTCTCCACTTTCTTAGTCCCAACTTCTTTCCAGTTTGTCGACAGTACCGTCCCGTTCGACTCGGCCTGTCAAACCCAAAAACCACCCGAGCAGGCATATCATCAATCAAAAACAATGGAGTAAGTTATTAAACCAATAAATAAAGACCAAAGATTAGATTTGCTCACAAATGATTTGTTCATGGCTCGCCTCATGTCCTCATCTGCACTTGAGTATATATCACTGAAAAATTTGTTCATAGCTGCATCTCCATCAAGCTTCTCATCCTTCTCCTGCGATATTCAAAAGTGATAAGCAGAAAGAATAAAGTAAAGCAAAGCCTCTAGAGTAAAGAGAGGGACCTGTTTCTTCACTTCCGCTTCCAGCTTGTCCCAGTCTTTTGCTGGCTTGGAAGATGGGTACACTGGTCTCTGCGACACCGCTGCGTATTAACACGTAAAATTATATGAGAAGAGAGACCGCTTTGGCTTCAGTTTTTTGTTTAAGGTTTTACAATTGTGGTTCAGAATAACTAAAGTAAACACTAAGATGGTATCTTCTGAGATGAACCTGAGGAGACATTGGGTTTGGGCAGAACACCTTGCCCTTTGCCATATTCAAGGGAGGCCCACGTGATTATCTCTGCTTTTGCGAGACGGATCTCAACTTTGGTTGACAATACTTCATATCTGCACTTCTCTGGTATAATCTGAATAATACAATGAATAAAGATTTAGTAAAAGTGCATATGAAAACACCATAAAATTTCATTTGTCAAATTAATATACCTTCCCGAATAATCGCGGCTGAAGATGATAAGCTTCCTCTCCAGCAACATCAATTACAACACTCAGCTGTACCAAAAAAAGTTCAGATAAATATCTCAAGTCAATACAGAGTGTGAGATTACAAAGCGAGATAGGTTCATAGGTTTCAGTTAAAAGTCATGAATTCAACTGATTGCAGGATACTCACAATCTGCTCACCAAACTCGACAGTTACTTTCTCCTTTGGTATTCCTTTAGCGAAAATTGTCACGACAGCTTCTTCTGGTTTCTGGTAGAATTCGTGTCTGTTGAGCCATCAAGTTATGAGTATATAGTGATTCTCGAAAATTAAATAAGAATTTACATTTTCGATAACCAGACTACCTGAACATCGGTTTGGCAGGACTAGGAACAGGAGGAGCATCAGCTTCTGTTGCTAGTGGTGTTGTAGAGCTTGAAGGCACACTCGGAGGCACTGGTTGAACCAAATCTTTCTCTTCTTCTGAAGATGGATAGAAAGACTATATTATAAATCTAAACTTAGGTGCACACAAATAATGAAAATCGTTTAGTACTTTTATTCTTAAGCTATGGAGTTTATGTAATATACCTGCAATGCGAAGGTTGCATTCATCTATCATCTTCTTAAATTTTGATTCATTTGGTGAAACAGAAGCTCCCTTTTCCAGGGCTGCTTTAGCAGTACTATACTCTTCTAGCTTCATACAAGCAGTGCTGCAAATACAGCATAGTATCAGAAGATAAAATTATGATTCCAATCAAATTTCAATATATCATCAAATAGCCATTGAACTTAAATACAGAGAGCTGATGAAAATATCATACCCCTTTCTGAGGTAGGCTTTTGCCAATGTAGGTTCCAACGCGATGGCTTTGTTTGCATCTCCAACAGCTTCTGCTCATTGTAAACCACAAAAGATAAAAAAAATATCAGATCAAATAATCTAACAGCAATTCAATCGAATATTGAGGAAGTAGATGCAAACAGTTCTTTCTAAGGCACATAACAATTTAACCTTTTTATACTAACCATTCAAGCAAGAATCATGAATAACCACTATTAGATAAAGAAGCAATTTCAAAGATCAAAGATCACTCACTATTGAGAACCAAAAAACTAAACCTAAATAAGAGGACAAAGAAGCAAATCAAGTAAAAAATTAAGGTCAACGAACAGACAATCAACAAGCTACAAGAAAAAACATGGTTGAGATCAATTTGTTTCCCAATGATAAGCAAAAGATACATATACGAACATCAAACTTATGTCAAATTCACATGAAACAAAGCAAGTACAATTACTCAAATCACTTGAGTGGTAACCCTCAAATAAGTTTCCTTATCCGAATCAAAGGTAACAACACAACCTCACAAAAGAAACCCTAAAACTAAACTAAACTGATAAAAAAAAAAATCAAAATTGATTCCACTATGAACAGATCGAATTAAGCAACGAGAAAGAGAAACGACAAAAAAAAAACCCCCAAAAAGCGTCAACGACGCAAGAGGAAGACGAATCGTCTAATAAAGTTTCATCCTTTTACCGTGATTTAGAGAAGGAAGAGTATTATACCAGTGAAGTTATCGAGTTTGATGAAGGCCTGAGCACGATCGGCGAAGAAGGCGGCGCAATTGGGATCCAAGTCAATGGCTTTGGAGTATAAGTCAACAGCAACATCGAAGTCATCATCTAAAAAAGCTTCTTTAGCTTTCTCCGCCAATTCCTTAGCCATTGAATCTGATCAGAGGATTTGAGAGAATACGCCCAAGACAGAGAGAGATTTATAGAGAGAAAGAGACCGATCCTATTCCTCTACCCTTTTTTGTGTTTGAGCCTTTGTCCTACGAGTTAGAACGTTTTAATATCTTTATTAGGTCATATCAGAGGATTAATTTTTATTAAATTTAATTTGTATTATAAAGTTTTGGCTATATAATATTTAATTTCTATAATTGTAATATATAATTTGTTTAGATTTTAATATATAATTTTGAGTTTAATTATTATTTATCATTCAAAAATTAAATATTATTTCTATAATTGTACATTCCAAATATTATTTATTATTTATAACTTTTAAAGTGTTTGGTTGTATGGACTATGGACAGTATCTATAAATGTTATTTCTATAAAGGTATGGATAGTATGATTTCCAAATATTATCTATAAATGTTATTTATATAACTGTACTTCCTAAATATTATTTATTCCAAGATTAATTATTTATTTCAGATTTTTCTTTTATGTACTTAAACTTTCAAGGTCAATTTACCAAAAATAAGAAATCCAAAAATAATTTCCTTAATTCTATTGATAAAATAAAATTTTGCAAAATGAGATTAACCAATTTTGAACATAATTTAAATTGAAAAATAATTGATTTTAAAACATATTTTAAACTAACTCAATTTTCTGAATTAATATGTTTTGCTAAATTAGAATTAATTATGGTTTTTCATATTTTAAATATATTTTTTGTTTATATGTTAATAATGTTTTTTCTTATTTTAATAGCTATAAAGATTAATCAAATATTAAAATAGTGTATATTTATTAAATACAAATATTTTAAATTTAATTTGAGAAGATTAGTCATATTAAAAAATAGACATTAAAAATATATTAAATATCTAATGATAAGAAGTAAGACTCACTTAGCAGTAATATAATTCCCATCTTAGTTTACATTATCTAAATTTACCTGAAATTATGTCATAAAATAAAAAATAAAATAAAATAACTGACATAATTAGAAATAATGAAAATGTATTAGAAGAATTTTTTCTCAAAAATAAAGTACTTTTTCTTCTTATTCTTAAGAAAAACTCACATGATGTATTAGATTGACTAAAATATAGTGATGTGTTATTTGTCTCATGTCACAGCTTTCCCATTTTAAGATCTCTTTCAACTAATCTATAACATAAAAAAGTAAGAAATTGTTAGTTATTTAGAAAAAAAAACTAAGCACAAAGATAAAAACATAATAAAAGTAGTTTTGATAAAAAAGAAAAGCATATAAATTTATTTTACAAAAATGTCAAACATTATGTATTAATGGTTGAAAGGATCTTCTTTATATAGATGAATGAAGAGTACATTAGAGGTTTAAAGTTCGACCAAATAAAATCTAACAAATAAATGATAATTTTCTAAATACTTTTAAAATTAAATATTATATTTTTCAATATTCCCGATTTAGGTATTAGTAAAAACGATATCCATATGCATGAACGAAATTATGATTGTGCAAATCTAATTAAGGATATATTCTTTTTTTTTTGGAAATTTATTGTATAATCTTTAAAACGAAAAAAATCTAAAAGATATATATAAAATACTTAAATACTCGACGGTTTGTGGAATATGTTCCTCCTTCTTGCTAGTGTGAGAATATATATATAGGATCAAAACGATTATGGTGAGTTGTTGAATACGTTACAAAAAAAAAAAAAAAAATTTGTGAGAAAGCAATGAATATAGTATGTTTAAGGAATATTCTTTAAAGTTAGTTCCCAAAATCTCCGAAAATCGAATCCCATAATTAATAATTTTCAAATTTTATTATGGTGAGTTGTTGAATACGTTAGAAACAATATATTTGTGAGAAAGTAATGAATATAGTATGTTTAAGGAATATCCGTTAAAGTTAGTTCCCAAAATATGAAGTTTTTATACAATTAACGAAAATGTCAAGTTACCATTCTCAAAATCTTCATTGGCGCGTGATAAGTAATGTGAAGTTACCATTTTTTACTTGGAATTAAAAAGGTCTCCATTTTTAATTCTTTAGATATAAAAATATCCGATCTAGATTTGAATGATAATTTAAATTTGAAAAATCGAAACCCATAATTGAATGATATTCGAATATTGTAGTTACACAGAATACAAAATCGAATTGAATGATAATCTAGATTTCACTAACAAAACCATTTTTTTGGAATATTAACAAATCCTTTTTGGAATATTAATAAATCCGATTTTTTGGAATATTATTAACTAATCCTTCTTGTTAACCACAATATCCGATTGCATTGCATTGCAATATTTTCATCATCTAATATCGTCTTCTTCTTCTTCATCATGCTTGCTTACATTGCAAGATCAAGGTCGATATACCCAAAGATTCAAGCTTATTTGTGGATGGTTGCTTGCACGAGCTGTGTATTCTCATCGTACGACTACGGGCTTGTGGAATCGCTACCTTTTATACCCATCATTTTGATTTTGGCAATTGTTCCCCAACTTGCTCCAATTATTAAATAATGTTTATTTTAATTATAATTAGATATCATAGAAATTTTAAATATGATATGCCGATTAGATATCTCGATTAAATTATTATTTAATTTAGGTTGCTACCAAATTTTTGTGCTAAAGTATTAGTTTGTTACAATATATTTTAATTAAAAAATTTTATTCCGATTTTTTAAAGCTTTAACATAATAAATTACTAAATTATCTGATTGCATTGCATTGCAATATCTTCATCATCTAATATCTTCTTCTTCTTCTTCATGCTTGCTTACATTGCAAGATCAATGTCAGTATACCCAAAGATTCAAGCTTATTTGTGGCTGGTTGCTTGCACGAGCTGTGTATTCTCATCGTACGACTACGGGCTTGTGGAATCGCTACCTCTTATACCCATCATTTTGATTCTGGCAATTGCTCCCCAACTTGCTCCAATTATTAAATAATGTTTATTTTAATAATAATTAGATATCATGGAAATTTTAAATATGATATGCCGATTAGATATCTCGATTAAATTATTATTTAATTTAGGTTGCTACCAAATTTTCGTGCTAAATTATTAGTTTGTTACAATATATTTTAATTAAAAAAAATTATTCCGATTTTTTAAAAGCTTTAACATAATAAATTACTAAATTATCTGATTGCATTGCATTGCAATATATTCATCATCTAATATCTTCTTCTTTTTCATCATGCTTGCTTACATTGCAAGATCAAGGTTGATATACCCAAAGATTCAAGCTTATTGTGGCTGGTTGCTTGCACGAGCGGTGTATTCTCATTGTACAACTACGGGCTTGTGGAATCGCTACCTCTTATACCCATCATTTTGATTATGGAAATTGTTCCCCAACTTGCTCTAATTATTAAATAATGTTTATTTTAATGATAATTAGATATCATGGAAATTTTAAATATGATATGCCGATTAGATATCTCGATTAAATTATTATTTAATTTAGGTTGCTACCAAATTTTCGTGCTAAATTATTAGTTTGTTACAATATATTTTAATTAAAAAAATTATTTCGATTTTTTAAAAGCTTTAACATAATAAATTATTAAATTATCCATAATGAGAGATTAAATTTGTTTTTTGAAGTAATGGCAATGTGATGTACTTTATAAGATTTATTTTATAAATATACTTCCCAAATAATATATAGGAGATATTTTCTGATTTTTTCCTTGTAACAAAAAATTCCTGGCAGTAAGAAAATAAATAATAATAACAATAATGATTAAGTGATTAACACAAATATCTATCAACAAACAAATAATAGATGAACACAAAAGATACTAATAAGATAACACTAAATCCTCAAATACTAATTATTAAAAAATTTAAAATTGATTTGTTAAACCCTTGTTGGAACATATATATATATATATATATATATATATATTCTTCCCTAGCCAGTTCTTCTTCGAAGTAAAAGAAAAAAACATAGAGATAGAGATGAGAGGGTTGTGGTGGAAGGTAATTGCTACATTGTCGTTATTGGGCATCTCCATATCACTTTACAGGCTATGTCCTTCAACATGTTCGTTGCAGAGTGCGAGCATCAGTGGCACAACCTTATACGTGGTGATGTTACTAATGTTACACTTCCCGACCACTATTCGTATCTATAAAATACATGAACCTCCTTTACCCGGTAAACGAGCGCTCTTTATGTCATTCTTGTGACGGCCATTTACTACATCACCTTCAATTACCCAGCTATAGATGTCTTGGTCTACACCTACTCCATGTTCGCTTTCAGATTTGTCATGTTCCAGCTCAATTCTCCCATGTTCGCTGGACTTTATATCGGTTGTTCTGGACGCCAGTTTGGTGATTTTTGTAACACACACTCATGTCCATTGGTGACCTCTTTTTTGTGGATTTATTTCCATGCTAAGTTTCTCTTTTTCGTTAATGGCTTTTATATATAGGTTTCTTTTCATTTCATTTATATTTCCATGTTTCATTTATAAAATTTATCTAATAATGCAAAATACCAACTTCTCTAGATTAGTAATTGTAAAAATTCTATAGAAGTTTGTACACAGCCAACGCCAGTTCGTTAAGATACCAAATTAAAATATATTTTTAACTATATTTTATAACAAACAAGATTACATACAGATTGTAACTAATTAAAATCAAAATTCAAATGACTATATCAATAAATAAAAAAATTAATACAGATCTCGTATTGCCATGGAGGAAATGACTAATTCCTGTATTTATTTCCCGATTAATAAACTATCTATTTGCCGTGATCACTAATACGACGTCGTTTATCATTTCGTTCTCATCTTCCTTGTTCTCTCACTCTGACTCGTTCACTGACTCGGTTGGTGCTTGTATCGCTTAATTCGGGCCGATGAAGTGCCGATCCGTGGCGTGCCTATGGTCTCAAACTCCTCCATCTCATCGAGTCACCGCCACAGCCGCTCTGAACAATCCGCCGACTCTCTATACTGGCGGATCCGATGGGTCAATCATCTGGTGGAGCATCTCGTCGTCGTCCGAGTCCAATTCGGTAACTCGTCTCACTCATCCTTTGCTCAATCGTGTAGCTTCCTCTAACTGATTCCATATTCTTCTTCTTCTTAATATTTTTGGTTTTGGTTGAAATTTGATTTACAATCAAAGATATATATAGCTCTTCGATTAAATTTCTCTCTGATACAGATCTCTTAGTACATTGTTATTACATTATTGTTGTGCTTACGATGTTCTATAGTACTTTCTGGAACCACTGCTGATATAATGAGGATAATTCAGATTCATCAAGCTTAAATTCTCTTAACTTTACTTGAAATTTAAGGAAATGTCATTTTGTTACCATGCTTGTTAGTAATATTTTGTTAGCTCATTAAGCCTTTTTTATGCATTAGGAGGTTAAGCCGATTGCTATGTTGTGTGGCCATACTGCACCAATAGTGGATCTTGCTGTTTGTGATCCAACTACGGTTTCAGGGAATGGAGTTACCACAGATTGTTCAGATAGTAGTAATGCGGATCCGTTTTTTAACTGTTCTGCATTGATTAGCGCTTGTACTGATGGTGTATTGTGCGTATGGAGTAGAAGTAGCGGGCACTGTAGGAGGCGAAGAAAGTTACCTCCTTGGGTGGGTAGTCCGTCGATTTTGTGCACTTTGCCATCAGAACCTAGATACATATGCGTTGGATGTTCTTATATCGATACCCATTCTGTTGATACTGTTGATGGGGCTGAAACTTTAGCAGATACTGATTTTCAGATCAGAAAACCGTCGAGATGCACTGTGGTGGTTGTTGATACTTATACTCTTACGATCGTTCATACAGTTTTCCATGGAAATTTATCTATTGGCCATTTGAATTTCATGGGTGTGGTTCGATTAGAGGAGCAGGAATCATTGCTCATGGCAGATTCATCTGGTAGGTTGCAGTTGGTTCCAGTGTCAGACTCTGAGAAGGGTGAAGATGTATCTGAATCGAGCAAAGGCTCCATCGTGTCTAGAAACTGGTTAAATGAAGGGGAAATAGCTATATCAGTAATAACCCGAGGGAATCTTGTTGCTTTTTTCTCAAAGATTAGGGGTGTCTTTTGGTTGTTGAATCGCGAGGAGGCAATAGGAGAGATATCTTTCATTGACAATTTTCTGTGTTCTGAAAATCATTCTTCAAATTTTCATTTCAAAGAAGCAATGATACTTTACTCTAGTACATCAACTATCGAAGCTGATAAAGATGATAGAATTTCTGAAACTTTGGTGCTGTGGGATGGTAGTGGTTCTGCTGTGCTGTTTGTTATGTCATATATAGATGGAGATTTTACATATAAAAACCTCGGTGAGATTGTTAGTGCCCCTGATAAGCATTCCGTAAAATCAACGTTTTGTTTTGTACAGTTGAGGCAGAATCTTCTTCGCGTTGAGTCAAACTGTTGTGATATTGAACAACCTTCTCAGTGGAGGCCCCATATAACTGTCTGGTCACTATGCCTAGGAAATGGTAGTGAAAAAGAACTTCAGCGCAAATTGCTTGGAGAAGGCTCCTATTTTACTGATTGGATTTCAAGCTCGTGTTTAGATCCCAAGGGCTCGGTTAGTGCAGAAAATGGTATTTCTCATTTAGGAAGTCAATGCAGTACCGAAAATGATCTACAAAGCTCTGTTAGTGACAATGGACAGTGCGTGTCATCGTCCATGGTTATTTCTGAGAACATGTATGTCCCATATGCTGTTGTCTATGGTTTCTTTAGTGGTGAGATAGAAATTGCAAAGTTTGATTTTCTTCATGGACTTGATTCACCTGCTTCAAGCCCAAGATCAGACACTGATTCATTCGTCTATAAACAGCGTCTATTGGGACATACAGGATCTGTTCTATGCTTAGCAGCGCATCGAATGTTTGGGGATGCAAATGGATGTAATTCTTCTCATGTTTTGATCTCCGGAAGTATGGACTGTACCATCCGCATTTGGAATCTCGAAAGCGGAAATGTTGTCATGATCATGCACCATCATGTTGCTCCGGTGCGCCAGATCATTTTAGCACCAGCTCGAACAGAACGCCCATGGAGCAATTGCTTTCTATCAGTTGGGGATGATTCATGTGTTGCTCTTTCTTCTCTTGAGACTTTGCGGGTCGAAAGGATGTTTCCTGGGCACCCAAACTATCCTACAAAAGTCGTTTGGGATGGTACAAGAGGCTACGTTGCATGTCTTTTCCGCTCCCTTTCGAGAAAATCAGATCCAATTGATGTCTTGTACATATGGGATGTGAAGACAGGTGCTCGAGAACGAGTCCTCCATGGGGCAGCTTCACATTCGATGTTTGATCATTTCTGTGCAGGCATTAGTGAGAATTCTCATTCTGGCACTGTGTTAAATGGAAATACATCAGTTTCCTCTTTGCTTTTCCCAGTAGACGAAGAGAGGAAACCATTTTATTTGAAGAACTACGAGCGGGCAACCTCTTTGTCAACATCTAAGCCAAGTGCTTTGCAGGAAAAGACTAGAGAAGAGAGTTCTATTGCTTCGTCTTTTATCCGAAGCATTAGATACCCTCCCATCAAATGCACTTGCCCATTCCCTGGAATCTCTACTCTGCTTTTCGATCTTTCGTCTTTAGCATTTTCTTGTCAAACACATGAAGACTCTGATATGCATAAGATGCTAGAAGAGAAGAGTGATAAGCCAACTGCTCAGCAGAAGACTTCATATGACAAGTCTCCTGTCCAGAAGACTCTAGATAACCCTGCAGAAGTTATTCACATGGAATATCTAATTCGATTTTGTTTATCCTTTCTGCATCTGTGGGGTATAGATTCTGAACTTGATCAAATGCTAGTAACACATCTAAAGCTAAAAAGACCAGAGGGTTTTACTGTAACCTCCGGTTTGCAGGGGGACAAAGGGTCATTGACATTAGCATTCCCGGGTTTGAATGCAACACTTGAGGTATTCTTGATGACCTCTATTGATGTCACAACTGCACATATTTCAACAATATCGTTCTTTCTCTGATAATTCATAAAACATTCCAGCTCTGGAAATCATCTTCGGAGTTTTCTGCGTTGAGGTCAGTGATGATGGTGTCGCTTGCTCAGTGCATGATAAGTCTGTCACATTCCACTGCCACATATAGCAGGTACATCATGTGATCCTTGTAACCATCTCTCTTCTTGCAAAAGTTTATATATTCATGTTTATTCCCACATGTCAAAAGTATTTTCGTTTTTTTTTCCTTACAGTAACTTGGCAGCATTCTACACACGAAATCTGGCAGAGAAATATCCAGATCTGAAGCCACCATTACTCCAGGTGAGTTCTTTGGCTATCTGCACCAGATATTATGTGGCTTGAGATGATATTGTATAATATTTAAATAGTTGCAAAACAGCTAAATTTGTCCTCTATTTCCTTATTTTTATTGTAGCTTTTGGTAACTTTCTGGCAAGATAACAGTGAACAAGTCCGTATGGCTGCTCGGTCTTTATTCCACCACACTGCTTCTTTGGCAATACCTCTTCCATTATGCAGTGATCACGCATCTGAACACGCCAAATTGGTGAGATCCCTCTCTGGAATCAGTCTGAACGAACCTAAAATTCTTAGCACAGGGGAAGAACATCCCACAAACAGTCTGGACTCTGAGAATATCCATCAAGCTCAACGACTTTCTCAGGCTGAGGAATCAGAACTACTCTCCTGGCTTGAATCTTTTGAAATGCAGGACTGGATTTCTTGCGTTGGGGGAACAAGTCAGGACGCAATGGCAGCTCACATCATTGTTGCGGCTGCTTTATCAATCTGGTACCCAAGCCTAGTAAAACCTGGTCTAGCCATGCTAGTCGTCCACAAATTGTTGAACCTGGTTATGGCCATGAGTGAGAAATACAGTTCGACTGCTGCGGAGCTTCTCTCAGAAGGAATGGAGACTACATGGAAAACATGGATCGGACCTGACATTCCTCGGATAGTTTCAGACATATTTTTCCAGATAGAGTGTGTCAGTTCCTCAGTCGGAGCACATCAAGCAGTACCATCATCTATAAAGGAGACTCTGGTCGAAGTTCTTCTTCCAAGTTTAGCCATGGCGGATGTCCTTGGATTTCTTAGCATAATAGAGAGCCAAGTATGGTCTACCGCTTCTGATTCTCCTGTTCATGTAGTATCTCTCAGAACTCTCATCAGAATAATCCGCGCTGCTCCGAGAAATCTGGTGCTGCATCTTGAGAAGGTTTGTCGCATATACTTTTACATTCAGTGAGTAGAGTTGAGATTTGAATAAACAAGACATTTTGTTTGATATATGTCCGTAAAGAGATTTGTAAAACAGTTCGGAAAATCTTGCAGGTACTAAATTTTGTTCTTCAAACAATGGACCCAAGCAACACTGTCATGCGTAAAACTTGCCTGCAAACCTCAATGGCTACGCTGAGAGAAGTTGTGCGTGTATTTCCAATGGTAATCCTAAACGATTCATCAACAAGGTTAGCAATTGGCGATGCTATCACAGAGATCAACAATGCATGTATCCGCATATATGACATGCAAAGGTACAAAACCTTACATGCTTTGTATTTTCTTCCTACCTTTATCTCAGTTTCTTAGTGGTTTTTGTAATTCCCATTACAGTATGACAAAAATAAGGGTTTTGGATGCGAGTGGACCTCCAGGTCTCCCAAATTTGCTGAGAGGAGCTTCAGAATCTGTGGTAACAACAGCTATATCAGCTCTCAGCTTTTCACCAGATGGAGAGGTAAACTTTATATAAAGAAATTGTAGCTTCTGTACCAAACTTTCAAGTCAACAAGTTCCTGAAGAATAGTCTTGCGATCCTTAAGAAAAAAATATCTTTGAATTGTAGGGATTGGTTGCGTTTTCAGAAAACGGTTTGATGATCAGATGGTGGTCACTAGGATCAGTTTGGTGGGAAAAACTAAGCCGAAGCCTCACACCTGTTCAATGCACAAAACTGATATTTATCCATCCATGGGAGGGATTTTCATCAAACTCTTCTCGGACAAGTGTGATCTCAAGTATCACAAGCGACGAACAAGAGCTTCCTCTTCAGGTACTTAATTGTTTTATCATTATCTCATTTTGAAAACTCAACAAAGCCCTTTATATGGCGTTAAACTGATATTTAATCTTCTCGGTGTGATCCGAACAGGAAACCTCAAAGAACATAAGCCACGCAGAGCGGCTAAAGCAGCTTGTTCACCATCTTGACCTCTCTTATCGCCTCGAATGGGCCAGTGAACGCAAAGTAGTTCTAACAAGACACAGTGTTGTGTTGGGCACTTGCCTGTTGTAACAGCCAATGTAAGAATTCAGACAATCTTAATCCGTGTTCCTCGTTATGTTCGGGTTTTATTTTAGAGGACTCATGTTGAGTCCATGTTCTAGGTTCTCAGGAGGCCATCCGTTCTTTGCGTGTCTCAGAACAAGAATGACTTTTCCTATATGTATATGAAAAAGATACTTAAATATACACGAGATAATTATTGAATTAGATAACGACAGATTTTAAAATCTACCGAAGGTGTTGCTTGTTCAGGGTTAGAAATTTAGAATCGAAATCGACAACGTTTTGATGCTTTATTTGTATGGTCTAATAGTTTTCGTCAGAATAAATATTTGAGCTTTCGTCTGTAATTATAATACTACAAAAAAAGGTAGAATATTTAAATATTCACCTAAATGAGAACTAGAAATATACCGTGCTACTGTACGGGTTGATATTTTTTTTAAAGATTTGATATTATAAATTTTTATTTATATTATAAATTAATAAGATAAATGCTATATATATAAAAATATATATAATATTATCAAAAATTTGGACAATATATTAGCAAAGATTTGATTGAACTTTTTTCATAAATATAAAATATTCTATAAAATATCTCTTATAAATATGAGTTTTTTTTTGTATCCATACATATAGAATTTTAATTAGTTACCACAAATATAGGATTTTAATTAGCTACCATAAATATTTGATTTAATTAGTTATCATAAATATTTGATTTTCATTAAATGATCACATAATAACTAATAACTAAAATATCCTTAATGAGATATTAAAATTTGTTATTTGATGTAAATATTTACATTTTTTAATGTTTATTTATAAGTGTACTCCCCAAATAATATATAGGGTATATAAAGGACATCTCCATTGGGAGAGTATCTAATTTACATACTCCTTATTAACATAATTTTTAAAAAAACATGACAGATAAGTCAAAATAGGTTCTTAAATATGAATTTTTGGGATACTAATTAAAACCTCTCATTGACACTTGTCTTTTTTTATTAGTTTATTTCTTATTTTAAAATTATAATTTAATATGTAATTAAACTATATTACATATTAAGATACCTAAATGAGGCTTTTAACTATTGGAGATGCTCTAAAAACTGCGGTGATGGTCAGGAAATATACGCACAAAATAACTAAACAGTTGTGTGTGTTGTAAACTGGTTTTACTGAAATGAATTTTCTTCATCGACATTTTAACAAAAAAATTATAAAAATTCTGCAGAGTTAGTCTAAAGTCTCAAATTACTCTCAATGCATTCTTTTTCTATACAAACTCTAATAAATTTTGACTTACAATAATATTTTCAAGCTTTTAATTAGTTGTATATATATTTTTGCTCTAATCCATTAATATTTGCATGAGTAGCAACGTGGCATTTTTTGGGTTGATATAAGAAAATAGGTTGAGTGATATGAATGGCTTTGAAGATCTAAGAACTTTTGAAACACTTGAAGACGTTCTTTTTTTTTTTGAGATATTGAATGTTTCCCAAATTGACGGCATTTAAAAATGTGTTTATTTAAGTTTCATGATTTTATTTATCATCAAAACATATGATAAGTGTGATAAAAATTTATGTCAAATTTGGCGTGTTTGGTCGACAAGACGAATCAGGCCATTTTTCTGTTTATTCTCCTTTTAAAAGAAGTTTAACTTTCCACTAAAAAATATTCAATCTCTCTACATAGTCAATTAGATGTTTTGTAAAGTTGGTCAGATGAAAATGAAAAAAAAAAAAACAATCTTGAAAATTAAATATATTTTAATTTCCATAAGTTTCTAATCATAAATTCTTCTCCCTAAATAATACGTTTTCTCATAAGCTAAGTGAACTGATTACTAATAGCAATATAGATACGGCTATACGGTATTAAACATGTAATTCTTCTTATCATAAAATAGAATGCACAACTTTCTTTATTTTGAATTGTTGATTTAAAAACATTTTCGTAACTCTGGGTTAAAACAAGGATTACAAACTACAAAGTATAAAAAAAAATTATTGAAAAACTAATAAGTGTCGTTAAATTTTATGGGTATTTTATTTAGCTGACTATGAATGATACTTTTAAAATCCTATGAATGAAATTTTGATTTTAAAACAAAAAATGGCATTAGTATAGAAGTTTAAAATATATTGAACTTTAATATCATATTATATATTTATAATATGTTTAGTTAACTAAATTTGAAAATGGAACATGGTTTCATTTTATATATCTTGGTATTTAGGAGGTAAAAATTGACTAAGTTTCTTTCTCATCTTCACTATTTTCATTATAAAATTTTGGATTCTCTATGTGTTGACCAAATATAGCTGGCATAAGAAATGAAATAAAAATCATCTGACATATGTCTAGTTGCCAGTTCTGTTTTGTGATAAGTACATGATCAAATGAGTTACTTTTTTTTTTTAACTTATTAAGTTAACTTTATTATAATTCGATTGAGGAATACAAGGGTGGAATACGATTTTGATCACGAAGCCGGCAAGGGTCGAATCCTTCTCGAAACTAAGCCGACGAAAACAAACATATCTCCGAAAACTAAACCCAAACAAAAGAAGCTAAATAAAGATAACGGGAGTCAAAAACCACAAAAGACGAAACAAAAGCCACGACTAAAAACAATTCTAAAGATCTAGACTTGCCAATCAAGCTCCCTTGAACAAAATGATCAAAGCCAAGCACTAAACACATCTAGCGAAACCTCTTATAGCGAATCAATACTACCTCCCAAAACCAAGCGAACCTAAACTACTATTTCGGCAAGAAAGAAGCAAGACTAAGCGTCTAATCCCCCATATTTCTCCCGAAAGCGGCGATGTTGACTCAACGACGTTTGAACGCCTCTGTAGAAGTCTTTGAACCGACCAGACCTCGATCAGGTCTTAAATGTAGATACAAGGAGCGAGACAATTTTCCAACCGGATGAAGCCAATCTCAAAAGAGAACAACACCAGATCAAACCGGGAAGAATACCACAAAGACCACCCCTAGAACCAGGAAACACAAACAAACAAGTCGAAAACCAAATAAAGATCAAGCTAGTCACAACAAAAGTTCCGGGCTATCAACCAAATCAAAGAAAAGGATGACCACAAAACACCTACAAAGCCGTAACTCAACCTGTAGATTAGGAAACCACACAAATCTCCAAATCCATAGATCTAGCCTACCCCTACTAATGGTTGTTTGATCTATATGATATCAGTTAGTTTTGAAGAGCATTAAGCCATAGGGCTTCAATATCATATCGAGAAAATCGATTACTCTAAAAAAAAAAAAGTTACTAAAACGCCTAACTTATGATCAAATCATATAAACGTTTCCAATTACGTCGAATCAACGATGAAATCATCAAACATTAAACAATATACTTGGACATACGTTTTGTTCATGTTTATATAAAAACATATAGAACCTCAATTCATAATTTTTATATATAGGAAAAATATGGAATTCTTAAGATTGGCTCATGATGATATATCCATTCCTTACGTCTGGAATCAATTTTTGATAAGATCTGTAGTAGTTGTACAAATTCTTGATCATTCCTCTCAAAACTACCAAGAGTTAAGTAATCTAACCTTAAGCTCATAACTTAATAATATACTATATGTGGTTAAACCTATTTTTTCAAAATTTCAGGTCCTTAACAGCTTCTTATAAACTCACGTGGAGAGAAAAATATTGATCTTTGAATTGACAAAATGTCAAAAAAAAAAAAAATTTAACTTTCAAAAAGTGTTAAAAGAATCTTCAACTTTGCCTTCGGTGAAATATACTGTCAACTTTTGTTAACTTCAAAGTTGACTTCCTCAATTAGTTCATAAACTTATGTTGACTTTTGATTTTAGTCGTTAATTTTTGTTGACATTGCCAAAATAGTCACGTTGTTAAGTTGACTGATGGAAAAATAGTTAAAATTTTTGGCTTTTGAATTATGTCATTGGATCAATATATAATCACGTCGTTGTATCAATAATATATCATCCAATAAGTACATGTTAATATGCAAAAATCCATCAAATAATCACATATCTAACTTAGTGTTTGATAATTATGTCATATGAATCAAGGCTAGAATTTGAATGCTCTCATTTTCAATATGGTTGACTATTACAAACATTTTAAATGATAAAGTATCAATATATCATCCAATAAGTACGTGTTAATATGCAAAAATCCATCAAATAATCAATTATCTAACTTAGTGTTTGATAATTATGTCATATGAATCAAGGCTAGAATTTGAATTCTCCCATTGTTCAATATGGTTGACTATTATAAATATTTTAAATGATAAAAATATACAAATCTTTTTATAGGATTAGAAATCATAATGAGTTTATGAAATTTTGATTATCTAGAAATAATAATTGCTTATATGGGTTTTAATAGATGCTAGAGATTAGTATGAGGTTTCGTAATTTTTGTACCCTGAAAAACTAATTACTTTTCTCAAAACCGCAAAATAACGTGTTTAAGAGAAAAAGAACAATTTATTCAATATATAAGAAAACCCAAAAGAAACTTTGTTAGGACATTGCTAAAACACAAAGTCATTTTACTTTTAGGTTTTATTTGGTGGCGTAAGCAAAACACATATAAAACCAAAAAGGGTTATTTGACTGAATTTTTTTGTAAGATAAATTTTAAAAACCCGATAAATAGGTTATGTAAAAAAAATGAGCCTGAAACTTTTCATTAACTAGTGAAAATTTAAATTTGAAAGAAGAATCTAAGTAAGAAAAGAGCGTCAATGACTAAACCAGGCTGAAAAGCATATGTCTTAACGATGATTTTAAAGAGAAATTATCAAAATTACTTTGTTTCTAACCAATTTTGTAAATAGTAGCAATGAAATTCCGCATAAAATATAAATTTCTGTTAAATCTCATTCGACCTATTCAATTATAAATTTTGATTTATCGAAAGGTAGCTTAACACATACGTTTAGGTTAAACACACCAATTCTTTAGAAAAATAGAACGCCTTTACAGAAGCCAAATTCTATTGTTCAATACAGCAAGACAATATTGAAATTATTGTTTGACTTGTAGACTAGAATGACTGTGCAAACCAAGAGATTAAAGAATAAAATTTTCCCGGTCAAATGAAAAAATATATATATTATATGTTTCAAAAAAAAAAAAATGAGATGAGTTTATCAATAAAAGTAAAACTAGATACAAGGTCGTTGTTTTATATCGACTCACATGTTAACTAAAAAACGTTGATTTGTTACTATGTCAACTAAAACCGTTGACACTATAAAAAAAAATAATTATGGTTTACTTTGCTGTCAAAATTAAGCAAATAAGTGGAAACTAGACTTAATTATTCTCATTTATGTATTGACAAAAAAAAATCCGGTCTGATTAAAAAACATATTCTATTAAAGTAAAACTAAAAATAAGAATTCTTTGAAATTAATTAATCTGAAAAACTGAAGAACCAATAATTACAAACAAAAAGTCCTTAGAAATCAAAATAATACCTGAATATAGATATATAATTAGTACTACTAATTTTCCTTAATTAGTAGTACTAATTTCTTGTTTGAGAAGAGGAAAAAAGAAAGAAATGAGTCTAGAAGACAAAAAAAAGTAGTTGAGATTGTTGGTCAAAGTGAAGGCTTCAAAAATCATCCTTTACTAATTTTCGATTTTGACTGGAAAAATCTTTGTGGAATGTTACTGGTCTTTAAGGCTGCCAAAATTGCATTTCTTTCATTCACGACAATATGTGGTCCAATGTCTGCCACGATCATAACTACTGATTCTACTAGCTTTTATGCAATAAGAATTTGGGCCATATAATATTCGCATTACTATAAAGGCATTCTAAAAATGTAGAACACAAATGGAATTTTGTAAATAATACTCGTATTTGTTAAACCAAAAGCTTACACTTTTCATATTATAACTTTTTCTAAGCTGTCAAGTGAACATCATTAGTTAATGAAAATATTAAAGAATGATGTAGAGGGAAAAATACAAGTGAATGGAGTTGAAATACCAATAAGTGTTTGATGAGTGCATTATTAAGGAGAAGCTGGAGATTCCAACCTTCTCCCATGACTGATTTATCTTAAATAATTTGCATATAGTTTTTTGAATTTGTTTAACATAAAGACTCCTATAATTAGTTTTTATAATCAAAAGCAAGAACAGTCCTAATATTAATGTCTATTATAAGGGGCACACTTCAACGGTTCCAACCTTTAAATCTTGTTTTTGCCGACATAATATTTGCAGTACTATCAGTATTTTTCAGTAAAACTCTAATTCTTGAAGTGTTATCGCTAATTAGGCATATCGGTAAATATACTCTACACGATTTTTTTTGTCATTGTGACGATATACAGCAAAATCTAATTAGCCTAATTAGCCTGCCAAAACCTACAAAAACAATAATATAATAATTGATTCTTACAATGTTGACAAAATATATATATATATATATAATATAATAATTGATTCTTACATAAACTAGTATAATTGACCAAATTATTATTATTTTATGTTTAATATAATACAAATATGTTTTTTTAAAATTTCTTATATATGAAAATATTTACTTTTTTCAAAGGAATTACATATATTATGAAAATTTATATATTTTGGTCCCGTTCCTGAAATAAAACATTATGTTCAAAAGTTGAATGGATATGAAAAAATACATTTTTTTGGGAACAAAATTTAGATTTCATTCATAAAATAAAATGGAAATGAAATTCTGAATTCTTGTTTAGCAAAACTATTAAAGAGCATTATACTATGTTGTGTGTTTGTTGGAGCTGGATTTTTTTATTATTATATATTTTATTTTTGATAAAAGGGTTTTATTATGTTTTCTGACCAAGGAATACGTTGTTTCATTAGTCAACAAAATAAAATTGTTTCTGGTCCATTTTTTTCTATCACATATAAAATTTTAACATAGATTTCTGACTTGTAAAATACAAATTGTATATCACATTTCCAAATATTGAATTGGACTTAACGTTCATGTTCACAGGTCCCCACTCCAACACAATTTCGTTCCAATCTCCCCACAATGACCACTCTTTTTCACTAATTTGGGTCAGATATACCCCAGACAAAAGCATTTCAAACATTAGGGAAGTCAAACAATCATTGAGGACCATTTTGAAATTTATACTTTTTTAAGTTCTATGGAACTTTCGTTGTAATCTACTACAACGCTACTTACTCGGTGTGTACACCTGAAACTAAAATGTCTATATATAGAACACAATCTCACTTCCCAACACATCAAACCATAACTTCTAAATCTCAACAGCACCAAAACAAAAGAAGAAACCTATTAAAGAGAATCATCTGAGAAGAAGAAGAAGAAGAAGAAACAAAAAATGGTGGCTTTTGCAACAGAGAAGAAGCAAGATCTTAACCTATTGTCTAGAATCGCCTCCGGTGATGGTCACGGCGAGAATTCGTCTTATTTCGATGGTTGGAAAGCTTATGAAGAGAACCCATTTCACCCAATTGATAGACCTGATGGAGTTATTCAAATGGGTCTTGCTGAAAATCAGGTAATTTTTTATAAAAATCCAAACTTTTTTTTTTGTTTCTTCTCTCTGTTTCTGTAACCTAAAAAAAAAACTAACTTTGGGGGATTTTGCTTAATTGTGTAGCTTTGTGAAGATTTGATGCGTAAATGGGTTTTAAAACATCCAGAAGCTTCGATTTGTACAGAACAAGGTGTGAATCAGTTCAGTGACATTGCAGTTTTCCAGGATTATCATGGTTTGCCTGAATTTAGACAAGTAAGTATAATGTTGCCTGAACTCAGCCAATTTCATCACTTTTGGTTCGATTGATTTCAAAGATTCTAACTTTTATTTTTTGTTGATTTGTTTAATTCTTTCAGGCTGTAGCGAAATTTATGGAGAAGACAAGAAATAACAAAGTTAAGTTTGATCCTAACCGGATTGTTATGAGCGGCGGCGCAACCGGAGCACACGAGACGGTTGCTTTCTGTTTAGCTAATCCCGGTGATGGTTTCTTAGTGCCAACTCCTTATTATCCAGGGTATGTTCAAAGATCATGATTTTGGTCACATTAGAACTTGATTTCATCTGGTTTCGTTTGGTTTCTTAATTTTGGTTTGGTTTGGTTTGGTTTCAGGTTTGATAGAGATTTGAGATGGAGAACCGGAGTGAATCTTGTTCCTGTTACTTGTCATAGCTCTGATGGGTTTAAGATCACGGTGGAAGCCTTGGAGGCTGCGTATGAAAAGGCACGGGTATCGAATATTCCGGTTAAGGGTTTACTAATAACCAATCCTTCGAATCCGCTTGGAACGACGTTAGACCGGGAATGTTTGAAGTCTCTTGTTAACTTCACCAATGACAAAGGGATTCATCTTATTGCGGATGAGATCTATGCTGCAACTACTTTTGGTCAATCTGAGTTTATAAGTGTTGCGGAAGTGATAGAGGAGATCAAGGATTGTAACCGCGATTTGATCCATATTGTGTATAGTCTATCCAAAGATATGGGGTTGCCCGGTTTAAGAGTTGGTATAGTATACTCTTACAATGACCGGGTGGTTCAGATCGCAAGGAAAATGTCGAGTTTCGGTCTGGTTTCGTCCCAAACGCAGCATCTGATCGCTAAAATGTTATCTGATGAAGACTTTGTAGATGAGTTCATCCGCGAGAGCAAACTGCGGTTAGCTGCAAGGCACGCAGACTTAACCACCGGTTTAGATTGTTTAGGCATTGGTTGGTTAAAGGCCAAAGCCGGTTTGTTCTTATGGATGGATTTAAGAAATCTCTTGAAGACAGCTACATTCGACTCGGAAACCGAACTATGGCGCGTGATCGTCCACCAGGTGAAGCTGAACGTGTCTCCAGGCGGTTCGTTCCATTGCCACGAACCGGGATGGTTTAGAGTATGTTTTGCGAACATGGACCACAAGACGATGGAGACGGCTCTAGAGAGGATCAGAGTGTTCACTAGCCAACTCGAGGAGGAGACTAAACCGATGGCTGCAACAACTATGATGGCTAAGAAGAAGAAGAAGTGTTGGCAGAGTAACCTCCGGTTAAGCTTTAGTGACACAAGGCGGTTTGAGGATGGCTTCTTCTCGCCTCATTCACCGGTGCCGCCTTCTCCGCTAGTCCGTGCACAGACTTAAGACCGTCTCAAATTTTGACTAGACCAGTCGTAAATTGAAAGATCAATTCTTTAACATTGATTGTGACATATGTCTGATTAAATGTATAGCTACGACTATCAAGTTGAATTTTTTATGTATCCCTATGTAATTTTAACAGATTGAATAATATAAATGAGAAATCAGAATTTGCAATTGTTGTCAAACTGGTCTAAACCGATCAGATTTCTACTCTTAGTAGCCCATGTTTTTTGTCAATTATCATAAAAAAAAAAGAAGAGGATAACTCAGATCTCAATGAATTAGTTCCAATTAGGTGTTCTGATGCTAAGTTTAATCATAATCATATTAAACCGTTGACTCAACCAGCATAACCGAAATCTGACGTGATAAAACCGGTAAATTGACCGGGTCCATTGTGTAAGCTCCGTTTTAAACAGCTTATGGATCGTTAATTTGGAAAATAAATGTTAATATTGTTGAGATGCTAAAATAAGCAATAAAGTTTTAGAATTTGGCCCATAGTCCAGAAAGAGAACAATTGTTGGGCCACCAATACAATTAAAAACCAATAAACCAAAATGAAGTAGTTCAGCTCGAAATTAGCAACAAAAATAGATATCGGTTTTGACCGGTAGAGCAAGTTTTGTTAAATACTTGTTAGTGGAAGTTAGAGTAATTTTTTCATCATAATTAAGTTTTAGGTTCTATTTTGTTTTCAGTAATAAAAAAAGGATTTTTTTTTCAACTTTGCTTTGTTAAAAAACACAAAACAAAGGTAAGGTAAGCAAAGCCAACCCTCAGGAAAATTGGTGAAACAATTGTTTGTGGCCCAGTTTGTTTTTTTTTGTTGTTGCATATATAACAAAAATATTAGTTGAAAAAGACTAGAAAAGTAAGAAAATTGATTGTGAATTTTATCAAATTCAATACTTTAAGTTAAAAACAGAAGATTAAATGAATTTATTTTAGCAATAAAAAAAATGTTTTCCTGAACTCCAACTATAAAAGGAATTAAAATTAAATTATATGATATATATTAAAATTAACAAAATTAAAATCCTACTACTATTAATCGGGAAAGCACAACTAAGAAACAAACCTAAAAATTGTTAATAATTACATCACAATGTCATTACAAAGGAGACCAATTGCTAATATCTCATTAAAGGTATAATTGTAACTTGAATTATTATTGTTAATTGGATAGACACGCAGGTTAATTTGACTCGATTAATTGATCCACTTTCTTAATATTAAATTTTTAAAATGAAATTTTTGATTAATTATCAACTAAAGTAAATGTAAAAATTAATTACATAATCAATTAATATAACATATACAGTAATATGAGATTCAGATTTATTTTGTTATTATTTATTTTCTAAAATTATGTAATAAGATTTACAAAATATCTAAGATTTGTTTTTTAGATAGTAAGATATATATTAACAAACATAATTGTGATTATGTATATGGATGAAATTAAATATGTAATACCAAAATTGTTAGAATCTAATTTATTTTTATTCATTGACATTAATAAAATTTTTTTACTTAAAGTATATTTTTATTCAATTTTCTTTTTCTATTTTTTTCCTTCTTAATTCAACTATTTGTTCTGAAAATGATGTTTAGGGATTTTTTGTTTTATTTTATGTGATGTTTTCAAATTTCTATGTAAAATTTACAAGTCTTTTTATTGTTTTTGACTCTTCATATTCTTCTATTTGGTTTTCTATTGGTCAAATTATTTTTAGTTTAGTAAAAAATGATATTTTAATATAAAAATATAAAATTAAATAATTTCTTAATCCATATGCAGAAACCTTAAACATCATATCAAATGAAACAGAAGGAGTACCGGTCAAGTCATCGTAAGAACAAGCCAATAAGTTAAAGAGTTAAGACCAAACCTTCACAATGTAGCAACTAAATTTCGTAAATATCGGTGGCTTAAATTCCAGGCTTGCTAAAGTATCATGTCCATAATTTTTTGGTAACTCTCAAGTTAACCAGTTTAGGCAACAACGGTTTTTTTACTTTTTCTTTGATCACTGCTGTTAACCAGTGTGATTATTTTGTGTCGGGAATCATTTTGTAAAACGCATTGCAAGAAATGGTGAGAGCAAAACTAAAGACAGAATACAAAAACAAATTAAATCTCTACAAGAAAGAAAAAAAAAAAAGAAGAAGACAATCTCTTTAATCCTCTTCACACAACACATGTATATATACACAAAAACTACATTTTGCTTTTTCTTTATTTAGGAGTTTGGTTGGGAAAATATTTTGATCTTTATAGATATGTTGTTAGTTCTTGACGTTTTGGCAGCTAATTTTCCTAACGGTGATACTATTCTAAATTTTTATTAATTTATTCAGGTGTTCTGTTTAGTCTTTCAATGCTTCACGTGTATAGATTGTTTTCAAATTTGTTGTTAATAGCATAGTAGCCAGATAGGCATAGTGTCTTACTCTATTAATAAGCATGCGAGTTAGCTGTCAATTATTCTCTTGCAATGTACGATTTTTTTAATCGAGAGAAACGAGAATCAATTTTTTTACCTTCTTTTTTAAAAAAGTTCAATATAAAAATGATACTCCCTCTATTTTAAAATAAGTAATGTTTTGACATTTTTTGAAATCAAAATAAATGATCTTTTGTATTTCAAATACAAAAATCTAACTTATTTCCCCCAGTTAATCTTAAAACTTGTTCATAGTACTATTTACACTATTAATTATAATATATGGGTTTTAAAATTAAAAAAAAATTATTATTATTATTATTATTATTTTGTTTTAGCCGAACAAAAAAAAAAAAATTTATTTTTTAATTACTGTGCATTTAATAAAGAAAACATTTTTCCATTAACGAGACTTCGACGAAGGAGAAGTACTAAGCGCACAAAACGGATGGAGGAAGAGGAGATCCGGCGGAACTGTAGGAGGAGGAGAGAAGCCATAAGAATAGAGCAGGCGGAGAAACTGAGATAACATATCGGAGAAGAAGGGATTCTCAAGTACAGCCTTAACGGTTATATTTATAATCATGGATTCTTACAAATATATATGTAACATAAATTTAAACATAGAATATAGTACTTACTGATCACTAGGGCATGATGTTCCTCCATTACATTTGAATATGATACAACTTTAATTTCTTCTAACTTGATTTAATTTCCATATCTAGAATTCTATTAGTACATTCGACGTCGATAATTATGTGTACTTGTGTTTCTTGATTGGGAGTATAGCCATTTTGGGTTTCGTTTGAAGTTGATTATCGTATAAAAACTGAAAAAAAGTTTTCTTGAAAAGTATATTCATTTAGAGAAAAAGTAGTGTTTGCGTTAGGGATCCACGTACATACAATAATGGATTAATTTTTGGACATATACATTATGATAACTAATCCTTATGTCGTTATGTTCTTGAGTTTATTTAAAATATATAAACTATATAAAATTTTTTTTTTCTTTTCAAGCAAACTATATAAATAATGTTAGAAAATCTCATCAGCTACGTGGACTGTCTCGGCCATGGCCCATGGCGGCTAACATTGAGTTTAAGGATTGTTTACTAAATTTTGAAAAGTTATAGTAACCATTATACTTAATTGCATGTGTATGTATATAAAGTACAAAATGCACACATGACCTACCTAGCTATTCGCATATAGTTAAACGAAAAAGTCTATGAATTGATTAATAAGTTTTAAGATTTGAATTAGATTGTATTTTGACCAAGCAAAAATAATCTCATAAAACATAAAATGAAATTCGCCATGCAAATATTTTTATCCAATGTATAGTCTAATACTTTTACATCATACATAAATGTTTACATTCGTTGACGTAAAATCTATATAGAGTTTTGTGTTTGAGCTATATATAGAGCTGGTCCTTGGGTCAAGTGAAATAAGCCAATGTTGTGACCAATTATTTTATATAGAATTTTCAGCCCTCAAATTTGAAAGTTGTCTTTGGTGGTAGAATTTTAGGCTGCTTTTATCAATTATCATGCAATAATTTTTTCCATTTTCTTTCAACCAAACGATCCCAAAATTTTTTTTTGTGACGTGTAACCTTTCAAATCTCATGGTCGGCTTTGGCTATATATTAAGACTCTACTCCATATATTCATATTTAAGGCATGAAATACGTAAGGATATTAACGTTATTTGTTACAGGTTGAAATATTATATTAAGAAAATGGTAGATTAATATTAAGCAAAAGAAAAATGTAGATCAAGATGAATGTTTTTTTTTTTTTTGAAGATAAATGTTAGTTAATAATAAACAAAAGAAACTTTAGTGGTTGTTAATCAACAACCATTATTAAAAAGATTGGTTAAGGGTTAGATATATTGCAAATATCTTCAACTTCATTAAAAAATTAAAATACTTGCACATGCAATGATTCGTCTACCAAATACAATTAATTAACTTCCGACTTTCTCGTCGAAATAAAAAGAGTTATCGAAATTCTCATCTACGTAACCTTTAATTCCACGAGCTATCTAGATAGACTAATAAAAGTAGCCATCATACTTACTATTCAATTTAATTATAGTTTTTAAGTAAAATATATTATTTTCGCTATTATTAGTTTTATCTTTGATTGTTTAAATTTTTAGATGACATAATTTTTTTCAATTTTAGATTTAAGTTATTAAAGTTTTTAATTACTTTTAAAATTAATTAGCACATGTTTTAATTTGATTGGTAAGTAATTTTGGAGGGAAATATTTGTACTAGTGTCTCTCTTCCTACTTTTGTTTCATTATATAGATTTACATGTTAATATAATAAATTATGTTTCATATAATTAATTTTTCTGGCCTTATAAGCTAATTAATTTAATTTAAATTGATATTTTCAAAATAATTTTGGTTTATTTATTAAATTTCATTGATTTCAATTTTATGGACATTTGAATAGAATTTGCCTCTCTTTACTTATTTTTTTTTAATTTTATATATATGCACCATTCTTTAAATTAATTAAAAACAAATTAAAAGAATAGTAATAAGTAATGACAATAAGAAAAGACAAGGCAATATTATTTTTATGATGATCATCCAAATCAAACAGGAATAAATAGAACATGCTAGTTAGGTACTTTCTTCTTGTTCTCTTCTCCTCAGTGCTCACGAGTCACGACCAACAGCATATATAATCCTAAATTGGGAATTCTTTTTCTCCAAACATTGCCAAATCAAATTTTCTAAGTGTCTCACAAAAAAAATGGCGAGATTCGGGTTAGCTCTTGTAATGATTCTTGCGATTCTGGGATCTGTGAGCTTTTCAGAAGCTCAATTGAAGAAGGGATTCTACGACAAAACTTGCCCTACCGCAGAGAAGATTGTACAAGATGTTGTCAACCAACATATCAACAATGCACCTTCTTTGGCTGCTGGCCTTATCAGGATGCATTTTCATGATTGCTTCGTTCGGGTATCACCATTTTTTAATCACAATTCATAAACTATAATTTTTATATTAATTTATCGTATACTGTCATGAGTACACTCAATACATACTATTGCCCGAAACCGTTATTATCAATCTCCAAGATAAATAAATTAAAACAAAAATCATTATCATAAAATTACTTTGGAGAAATTATGTTTAGGGATGTGTTTATCATACAGTATATGCAAAAACGTATACTTTTTCATATATACCTATGATATATAAATACGTACGTATTGGTGTTGATAGGGTTGTGATGGTTCGATCTTGATCAACGCGACATCGAGCAACCAACGAGTCGAGAAGCTTGCTCCTCCGAATCTAACTGTTAGAGGTTTCGACTTCATCGATAAAGTAAAGTCTGCTCTAGAATCAAAGTGTCCTGGAATCGTCTCCTGCGCCGATATCATCACCCTCGCTACTAGAGACTCTATTGTTGCTATTGTGAGTATGCTAATACTTTAGTTACCTTATTTTGTATAAACTCTAAACCCGATACAGAAACTAACCGGTTTCGATTAATTTTGGCTTAGGGTGGACCGACCTGGAATGTTCCAACGGGACGCAGAGATGGACGTATCTCTAACTTTACCGAGGCTGCGACCAATATTCCTCCTCCTTTCGGAAACTTCACGACTCTTATAACCCTCTTTGGAAACCAAGGACTTGATGTTAAAGACCTCGTCTTGTTATCCGGTAAAATCCAACTCCAAATTGTCTTTTTTTTTTGGGTTCGGTTTAGTAACTTGAGATAAAATTTTGGTTGAGCTAAAGTCATAGAATAAACAACGCTACGGTTTGACTTACATGGGTTATTTCTAACGCTGTCGTTTTAGTTTATGGTATTTAACAGTGTCATTTTAAACGTTTTAGGTGCGCACACGATTGGAGTGTCTCATTGCTCCTCCTTCTCAAACCGGCTCTTCAATTTCACCGGTGTTGGAGACCAAGACCCGTCGCTCGACAGCGAATACGCCGCCAATCTCAAGTCACGGAGATGTTTGTCTCTCGCCGACAATACAACAAAGGTCGAAATGGATCCCGGTAGTAGAAACACCTTTGATCTTAGCTACTTCCGGCTTGTCCTGAAACGTCGTGGACTTTTCGAGTCTGACGCTGCATTAACTATGGATCCCGCGGCATTGGCTCAGGTCAGACGTTTCGCCGGAGGATCGGAGCAAGAGTTCTTTGCTGAGTTCTCGAAGGCTATGGAGAAAATGGGAAGGATTGGGGTCAAAACCGGGTCAGATGGGGAGATCCGAAGAACATGTGCATTTGTTAATTGAAAATGTTTCTTACTTTCGTTTTTTGAATCGTTTTTATTGTTTTTAATATCGTTAATTTGGATGTTTTTTTTTTTTTATCGACTTTTTTGGGTGTTTACAATTTCGAGATATATATTATTGTATGTGGTGAAAATGTGAATTTTCGAATAAATTTTACTGTATGAAATCGTTGTACTGAATTTTCCATCCATTTTTTTTTCAATAAAAAAATTGCTTTGCATTTCTGATATATTTCGATTTTAATAGTTTTTATCCTTTGTATTAGTAGTTTTTTGTGCATTTTCTCTACGTTTTAGAGTCTTTACAGACGTCTTAAAACACGAAGAGGTTGAAACGGAGGCAAAGAACAAGATCCGCGGTTTGCAACTCCTGATCGATCGATCGTGTCAATGATCGATCGATATATATCGTTTGCCGTGAGTTACTTCGATCGACGGAAGATAACCGACCGTTCAACATATAACCGATCGATCGATTGTGCCACCGATCGGTCGATCACCACTTTGTTTTACACTCAGCCATTTCGCCGTAAGTTACTTCGATCGACCGAGAAGAATGGAACGCCCGATAAAGAATAGGCGATCGATCATCTGATCGATCGATCGATCCGCCGACTGTTAGATATTTGTTTCTAAAGAGCGCTTTTGTAAGATATTTAACATACTTTTTCGTCACATTTGAGGACACGAGTTTTCACTCTTCTCTCTTGTTTTACACACAAAAAGGACTTGTAATTCTCTCTCAGTTCATGATCTTGAAAGCTTACACCAAGAACACTTCCTTGTTCATCATCTATAGAAGATTGCAACTCTTAAGTTATCTTGTTTAATGATTATGAATCTATATTTATATCTCTTGTTCATATGGTTGAGTAATTCAGTTGGGTTTTAAGGTAATCAAAGGAATTGATGGATGTTTGAGCTAGATATAGATAGGGTTTTATCCTTATTATCTTCACCTTTGGTTGTGTTTAATGCTTAGACTAAACTGATCATTTAGTTCATGAACTGAGGTATAATCTATTCTCCAAAAGCATAGGTTGCTTGATAGAACTAAGGTGAGCAATTTGTCCTTAGCCAACAAAAGCTGATGCTAAGGCAAACTTGTGAACAAATCAAACTTGTTAGTAAAGCTTGTTTAGAATTCTAGGTTTCAAACAAAAGTTTTAGAACCCTAAATTGCTAGACAAAGTGATTGATGCCACGAAAGTGGATTGATTATACATTTATGTTTGAGTTCTAGATTGATTATATTTATTCCCTGAATAATTATCTAGTTCGACACATCATATTCCGGCGATAATCCTTAATGCCCATCGTTTTTAGTTATAAGTTATAATCGTTTTAACCATATGCTTGTTTACATTCAAACCACATCACAATATATTTCTTTAGCTTGATTTCATTCGTATAGAATCATAGTGTAACCATTGCTCCCTGTGGATTCGATCCTTAAGTACTACAACGTACTAGGGTATTTGTATAGACCCGAGTGCATCCACACTCTACCAAACTATCAATTTCTGAATATAATATTTTTTCAGATGCATTAGCATTAGATTTCTTTTTCTAAAAAAAAAACATAAATATTAGTGTATAATATAACAGAAAATTTTTACTATTTTTGTTCATCAACATATGTAATCAATTTTAGAAAATAGTAAAAGATTAACCAGTTTTATAAATGAGGAAAAAAAAAATTATATGTAAAAGAACATTAAAGCTAGAAACACTACAAGAATACAGGGTCGATTCCGACGGCAAATAATCCGTCGGAACTTTCCGACGGAATTCCGGCGGAAAAGGGACGAGCGTCGAATTCCGTGGAAACATCGTCTCGAAATCCATCGGATCCTTTCCGACGGATTTCCGACGACTAAATGCCGTCGGACACTTACCGACGGATTTCCGAAGGCAAATATCCGTCGAAAGACTTCCGACGGTTTTCCGACGGAATACAGACGGTTTGTAGCCGTTTAAATATGACCGTTTGAATATATACGTTACATGACCGTTTGAATTTTATCCGTCGGAAATGCGTCGAAAAAATGCCCACATTTCCTTATAAAAACATATCCACTCTCTCATTTACAATCACAAAAAAAAACCTCTCATCTACAATTCCTTACAAAAATGTCTTCTTCAGATCCTTATAATTATTTTCGCTCATGGATGGACAAGCCTCATCGAATTCCGACACGGCCTGTTCTGAGAAAAATTCAGAGAGAAGGTCGCGGAATTCATGGCACTTGCGGCTAAGTAGAAGAAAGCGAAAAAAACCGGTAAAATCTACTGTCCTTGTAGTAAATGTCGGAATCGTAGATTAATCGTGATAGATGAAATATGGTCACACCTTTATTGTCATGGGTTTGTGCCGGGTTATAAGATTTGGTATAATCATGGAGAAAATGATACAATGGTTGATAATGGTGCTAGTACTAGTGAACAATATATTGGAGATAGCTAGCTTAGTAGAACCTCAATGGAAGTAGAAAGTAATGTAGGTCATGTTCAGATGGTGAGCGATGCATTCGGTGAAAGTATGCCATCGGTTCTTGAGAGTATGAAGATAGAGGGGAAGAACTAATGCGAGCTCAAAAATTCTTTGATATGTTAGGCTCTAAAATCCTTTATATGATGGGTGTAGAGGTGGACATTCCTCTATCACTGCAACTGATGATGGGTATAAAGACGGATTTCAATTTGAGTGAGGAGTGCGTGGATGCAATGCTGATTTCGTGAAGGACATTTTGCGAAGATAATCTTGCACCAGCATCATACTATGAGATACGAAACTTGTTCTTGGGCTAGGATTACCGTATCGATGATAGATGTATCGACAACTGTATGATCTACTGGAGAGAGGACGAATGCCGTTCGACATGTCGTTTTTGTCGCAAACCTCGGTATAAGGAAACAGGTGGAAGAGTATCAGTGCCATATAAACGGATGTGATATTTGCCGTTAACAGATAGATTGAAGAGGTTATATCAGTCAGAGCGGACAGCGGGAGCAATGAGATGGCATGCAGAGCATACAATGGATGGAGAAATTGCTCATCCCTCAGACGCAAAAGCATGGAAATATTTTCAATCACTGTATCCTAGTTTTGCGTATGAGTTGAAGAACGTATACCTTGACTTATGTACTGATGGTTTCAACCCTTTTGGGAATCACGGTAGACAATATTCATTGTGGCCAGTAATTATAACACCTTACAATTTGCCGCCATCTTTGTGCATGCGACGGGAGTTCTTGTTCCTTAGCATTCTCGTTCTTGGACCAGAGCATCCGAAGAGAGCACTAGATGTGTTTTTGCAACCATTGATTTATGAGTTACAAATGTTATGGGAGCATGGAATTGAGGCGTTTGATGTTTCTTGTCAGCAGAATTTTGTCATGCGGGCGGTACTTATGTGGACTATTAGCGATTTTCCAGCATATGACATGCTATCAGGATGGACAACTCACGGAAGGTTATCGTGTCCGTACTGTCAAGATAACACAGATGCGTTCCAATTGAAGCACGGACGCAAAACGTCTTGGTTTGATTGTCATAGGCAATTCCTACCAAGAGATCATCCTTATCGTCATAGCACATCATTGTTTAGGAAGAACAGGATAGTAATTGATGGTCCACCTCCGGAGTTAGATGGACAATATTTGTTGGATCAGTTCAGAGATTTTGGTGCAAATAGGACCGTTGATTGTGGTGGTAACGGCAATCATCCTGTTGATGGTTGTGGCAACTTACATAATTGGCACAAGAGGAGTATTTTCTGGGATTTGCCTTATTGGAAGGATCATCTTTTGAGGCATAATCTGGATGTCATGCACATTGAGAAGAATTTTTTCGATAACATTATGAACATCGTTCTCAATATCCAAGGAAAGACGAAGGACAATCTGAAATCTAGATTGGACTTGCCAGACATTTGTTCTCGTAGAGCACTTCATGTGACAAGGAACGGGAAGCCTCCGGTCCCGGCTTTTCGTTTGGATGAACCTTCAAAGGCCACATTTTTTGATTGGATTACCGAAAGTGTTAGATTTCCGGACGGATACGCATCTAACTTTCGGAACTGCGTTGATCATGGAGAAGGAAAGTTTACTGGGATGAAGAGTCACGATTGTCATGTGGTGATGCAACGCCTCCTTCCTTTTGCCTTTGCATGCCTTCTACCACGTAATGTCCACGAAGCAATTGCAGGTATACAATTATTAAATTTATTTGTAAATATTTTATACAATACTAAAGTAATAATTTATTTATTAATTTTTTATGCATATTATGCAGGTATTGGTGTTTTTTTTCGAGATATTTCTTCGCGGTCTCTTAGACCAGACGGTATCCGCAATCTTGCGAATAATATACCCGTCATCCTTTGCAATTTGGAGAAGATATTTCCGTCTTCCTTCTTTGATGTTATGGAACATCTAACAATTCATCTCCCTCGAAAAGCAGAGCTTGGGGGCCCGGTTCAGTACCGTTGGATGTATCCTTTTGAACGGTATATGTTTCATCTAAAGAAGAAGGTAAAAAATTTGAGCAAAGTGGAGGGTTCTATTGTCGCACAGAGCATCAATGAAGAAACGTCACATTTTGCGGAGTTCTACTTTCCATCACAAGTGAAAACGAAGAGTCGTAGACCTGCTCGACATGATGACGGAGGCGTACATGTATATACATCATACATGTGTTTGTAACATTTTTCTTTACAAAAAAAACCTATACCCTAAACCACTAGCGAGCGTCGTCGAATCGTAGGAACTTTCTACGGATTTGACGGATCCACACGTATCATTTTTAAAAAATGTTATTTTACAATCCGTCGGAAATCCGTAGGAAAATTCCTACATTTCAGGCGTTAGTTTGGGTTTAGGGTATGGTTTAAAAAATTACAACATATGTGTACATAGTTTGAACTTGTAATATTTCAACATTAATGTGTTATATAGAATTTAGAAAATTTGATGGAAGTGTTTATATAACTTATAGTATAAAGTATAGTTGATTTATGTTAAATGTTTAGCATTTGATATTGTATAACATATACACTCATGTTAAGTCTTTACCGATAGTGTATTTTTTATTTTATGAATCAAACAAGTACATTAGGGTTTAGTAAATCGTATAACTTAAACCATAAACCCTAATTATACTAAATCCCAATCTCGAATTCTCCCAGTTCAGACGGATTTGTTGACTGACCAATGGCAACGCATGCAGAGAATATACGGATATTCCATGTTCCGTCGGAATTTTCCCACGGATTTCCGACGGATGGCGAGATTTTTAGGGTTTTTTTCTGATTTTTAGGGCAGTAAAATGTGCCACCTAAATTTTGGGTTCCGACGGATATGTCCGTCGGAAAGCCTGATAAATCGCCAAACTCGAAATTTCTTTCTCATTACTCTGTTATCTCTCTCTCCTCGGCGTATCCTCTTTTCCGGCGAACCCTCTCTCTTCCGTGCGAACCTCTCTCCTCCTCCTCCCTCTTCCCTCGGCGTCTCCTCTCCTCCTCCGGCGCCGACTCCTCTCCTCTTTCCTCCGGCGAACGTCTCCTCCTCTCCTCCTCCGGCGGCGAACGTCTCCTCCTCTCCTCCACGGCCGGCGTCTCCTCTCCTCCTCCAATATGTAAGATATGTGTAGTTTTTTTATTTTGTTTGTGTGATTTTGGATGTTGATTTTGGAATTGATTTTGGAATTAGGATGTTGTTATTTGGATTTAGGTTTAGGATTTTGGAATTAGGTATTTGGAATTTGGAATTAGGATTTAGGGTTTATTATTTTCTTTTACGATTTAGAATTTGTGATTTAAATTTTGTATTTGTGATTTAATTGTACATTTAATTTAGAAATTTTGTGATTTAGGTTTTATAATTTAGTAATATTATTAAAACTATATAAAAAAGGTTTATGAAAAATTGTTTTCTATAATTATTTAAAAACATTTTCATAATTTTTGGAGAATTAGAAAAACGTTTTTGTATATTGTAGGAAATTTTGATAATTATAATTGATTTTTCAGAATTTATTACTAATTAAATAAGTTTTTGTAATTTATATTTTTCCATATTATAATTGATATATGGAAAATTATAAGTACTAATTAAAACGTTTATAAATTATAATTGATTGTTTTGAATTTAAGTACTAATTAAAACATTTTTTTTAATATTATAATAAATTTAAAACGTTTTAGTAATTTACAATTTTAGATTTATTTATTATAGGTTTGTTAAAATGTTTTTTTTTAATATTATTAAAACTATATAAAAAGCGATTTTATATATTTTTAGAATTGGAAAACACGTTTTTTAAAATTTTTAGAAGTGAATTTTTTTTTTATATATTTTTGGGTTTTAAAAAATTATAATAGAATTTTTTAGAATTTATTACTAATTAAAAACGTTTTTGTAATTTCGTTTGTACTAATATTTAATATTCTAAATTTATAAAATTTCGTTCGTACTAACTACTTTGTTGTTTTTCCCGCAGGAGTTCCGAGGATGTGCTACAGTTGAGCGGTGGCTCCCAAGGCCGCCGTTCTCGGGGTACTCGGGGTTTCGGGCCGCCTTCGGCGAGCAGGCTCGGGAACTCAAATCCAGGTCAGAGCAATCGCGCTGTCGGATTAGTATCGAGGAAATAGTCCAGCAGCCCAACCGAAGCCATTGCATCCGTCTCGACCCGCAGTATGAAGACGGGACTTGGTGAGTGAATTTCATTGTTATCTTAATTTTTAAAGATTTTTAATCGAATTAAACGGATTTATTTCTTTTTTTTTGTTTTCAGGTTTAAGTTGTCGCCAGATATCACAAAGGCGATCTTACGGATGCTCCACAACATGTTGGACAAACTGTACCCGAGGTACAAGGACATGCCGAAGCCGAGAAAGACTTGTGGCACCGGAGTTTTGCGGTAACAAATTTTTTTATTTGTTTTTTTTGAGTTTATTTTGTCAATTTTAATTTCAAATACTAACATTATTATTTTTTTATAATGTAGCAAGACTTCACATGGGACCCTTCCCTTACGAATCAAGTACTTACCCAATTCGACAAATATGCCGCGTTCATACTCGAACCACATGTTCGAGGTGGAAGGCAGCTGGTTGCTCGGCAGGAGATGCCTAAGGACCTCGGCAGCTCGGCGGGGCTTTTGCGACTCTGGAGCAACCCAAACAACTCTGAGACAAACACGAAGGAGGCAGGAGGAAGGGGATGTACATTCCGGCGGCTCGAAGGCCGTCGAGCGAGACAATGAAATGGTGTTTAATTTCTAATTTTTTAATTATTGATTTTGTGTTTATTATTATTTACTTAACAATATTTTACAGGCGCAAAGAAAGGCGTACCTCACCTCCAGTGAGCGAGCACCCAACAAAAAACTGGTGTGATCGAATAACGGCATGCGTGAGGTCGTTGAGGCGTGCGAAGAAGAAGGTGGATCGGGAGCGAGTTGGACTCTCGCGCTCACTCTCGATGGGTGTCCTCGTCGAGCGAGTTACCCGGGAAGAGATCAACGAAATTGTCCTCAATGTAAGTGTCTAATTGTTTTCAATTATTATTTTTCAAAATTTCAATACTAACTTTATGTTGATGTTTTATTTTCATAGGAAACTTCGAAAAGTCAAAGGCGATTTGCTGGGTTAGGGACTTCCGACCGAGGAATCGTCTTCTTCCATTCGGTTTCCTTCGAGGTAGAGGCGAGATCGAGAGGCTCACCCAAGCGGTGAAAAACGTGATGCGGAAGTCGAGCACCTTCAGTCCGCATACCGTCAACCAGGACCAGCTCACCTCGCGTCTCGGCTCACCTCTTTGCTGCAGACAATGAAGGCCGCATTTCCTCATCTCTTTCCATCACGATTCGACAACGTTTGAAGTTTTTTTTTTTTTAAACATTAAAATATTTTGTGTTATGGATAATTTTTAAAATTTTAATGAATTTAATTATGACAAATTTTTAAATTTATTTTAAATAATTTCATTTATTTATATACTTATTATTATTATTAATAATAAACAAATATTATTATTATATATAATAATTTCATTTAATAAAATATAAAAATTTTCATTTAATAAAATATATATAAAACTTCCGTCGAACATTTTGAATTAAGTCGAAAATGAATTTATCGAACAGTCTCTCGATTAAATGGAACATTTCGTGAATTCGTCGGAATTTGCTGTCGAATTCGTCGAACAGTTTGAATTGTCGAACATGCTGTCGAATTCGAACAATTAATGGTCATCCGTCGGAAACGTTTCTGTCGGAATTTCGTCGGAAATGGGACCGTCGGAGGTGCTGTTGGAAATCCGTCGGAAAAATGCCGTCGGAAAGTCGTCGGAAGGTTCCTACGGGTTTCTGGCGACCATTCTCCGTCGAAGCTGTCGAGCTTTCCGGCGGAATTTAAGTTCCGACTATAGCGACAGTTTCCGGCGAATCGGCCGTCAAAAAATGCTTGTTATCTTGTAGTGAAATATTGTGCCAAATCTTTTCAATTTTAGAAAATAGTAAAAGGTGAACCAATTTTATGAAAGTGACTAAATTTGACGAAAAAACTATATATGTAAAAGAAAAGTGAAGCTATATATATGGTGCCAAATCTTGAGATAAAACATTTTAAGAAAACATTTTTATTAAAACTATGATCAACAGAATTATTAACTCGAGAAAAAAACCAAATATGAAATAATAATTCTTTTTCTTGTTAGTAAATATATATAAACTTTCATCAAAAAAAAAATATAAACTAAAAGGTTTGAAAATTATGAGTAAAAAAGATAAAAAGGTTAGGAAACAAAACTTCTTACTTTCATAACTAGTTTTTTTTTTTTCAGACATCTTAATTTGATGTCAAACAAGAAAAAGAAACAATCTTAGTATTTCTTCTTAACTATTGTAAGTAGGCCATGACCTAAAATGGTAATGGTGGACTAAAAACTAGATTGAGTTTTCTAAAAGCCCATTGACCCACTTGTAATTAATTACCTGCAAATTTGGATGTTCATCAGTGTTTTTGTTTCTCTTCTCAAATTTACCATTGATAACCTACAGACAAGTGTAACTTAGTGTAAAACTGTTTTTGTAAGAACTTTAACATATGAAGACTATATTTTATTTACCAAGTCTTTAGAATATACATTGTCCAAGCAACATCTCTTAGTATCACAAAAACCTCAATGTGAAAAATTAAAGACTCTAATTTGTTTGTCTACGAAGTACTGATGAATGAGAATTAGAACATCAAAATGGTTTGGTGTAGTGTCACAATAGTGTTTTACACACAAAAAAAGCAACATAGTGTATACATATCTTTCTTTAATTTACGAATTGTAATTTATATACATCAAATATTATCATTCATAAAATAAAACAATCAAAAACTATAATTTTTTTTCCTCTTTTCTTAATCAAAAGAGTTCTTAAAGATAAGAGATTTCAACAACAGAGTTAAAAGATTACAATCAGTGATTAATCACTTCAAGAATCTCACTTCTGCTTTTCACCAACCTATGAAACACTTCTCTAACTCGTCTTTGTAACCCTTCAAGCCCATCTTCCATTTTCCGGCAAATCTCATCCATCTCCGCCACTTCCGCCGTCACATCCTCCTCCCCATTAAACCTAAACCCTTCACTAAATTCCATCAGCTTCAATCCAATCCTCTCCATCCTCTGCATCTCCTCCATCAATCCACAGCAACGCGTCTCCTTCCGTTTCATCTCTTCTCCGATCCTCTCAGAAATGCTCACGGCGGCGCTAGCCCAAATCTGATTCTTCGGCAACGGCAAATGAGCCGTAACAACGTTGCTTGTTTGACAAGGAACCGCCGCAACTAACGTCCACATCACCATTACCATCACACTACTCATTATATATATCGGCGACGCCTCTCCACCACGTGGCGCAACGAGATTCGCCGTCATTGCTTGAATCTGCTTCGCCGCTGACCAATTCTTGCTCACACACCCTCCTCCTCCTCCGCTTCCACCGCTACGACGGCCAGACGAGGACCACTGTTCCATCGTTGACCTTCTACCACTTCCTCCGCCGCTGCTACCGCTGTTTTTATCGGCCTTTAAAGCGGCGAGGAGGCTTGTGAGAGCTCGTTTAGCTCTCCTAACGCTTCCGTCACTTAACGGTGTTTGTTTCAACGCCGTAACAGCAATCTCCGCAAGACGCTGGATTTGTCTGACTGAGTCAACGCCGTTGACTACGGCGGTACAAATATCAAGAGCTTTAACAATCCGATCAAACATCTCCGGTACAAGCTTATCCAACGGTGGTTTCGAGATCTGAGACGGATTCGTGGTTAAAACCGAATGAAACTCCGATTCACAAGACATGAAAACATCAAGAAGCTTCCTTAGCCACTGGATCGAAAGAATCGGGTAAGATTCCGACGACGGTGGTGGTAGTAACTCGGCGAAACGCTCAGCTACGTGTTTTTGGAAATCTTCGAGTTCTTCAAGCTCTTCCTCGTGATTAACGTCCATGGAAACGACCTGATTGCGACGGCTGATTCGACTTAGGAACGAACTCTGATGCTCTGTCACCGGCGCCATTTATAAACGGCGAGATTACAACAAAATTTGTGAAAATTGAATTTTGATAAAGCAGAGAAGGGTTTTTTTTTTGTTTTTTTTGAGATTATTGACTGACCAGAGAATAGAGTTGTTCTTGTATATAAGCTTGGAAGACATGTTTTGTCTGGTTGTGAGACCAGAGACTTGTTCTTCTCTCTCTTTTTTTGTTTCTTGTATATATTTGTTTTCTTTTTACTACACTATTATTGTATATATCTTTCAATTTATTTCAAGAAGTTGATTCAAATGCAAAGGTGTAACTTGTCTAAATAATTTTTTGTTAAAGCAAAAGTATTTTCTATTTTTTGTCCATAAAAATAAAATCATATTTATGATTCAAAATATAGAGAATTTTAAATATTTATTTTTGTTTTAAAATATAATTTTTTTTCAATTTTCTATACAATTTTATTAATTACTCCTTAAATATATAATCAAATATTTTATCGTATTACTACAAATATATTAATGGAGAGAAAAATAATTTTAACTAAAAATTGAAATGAATATTAATATTTTTTAATAAATTATATTTTTATAATAATAAAAAATTATATAAATAATTTTCTTAAGATACGTGTTTTTTTTCCTAAAATTTCCACTATTCTAAAAAAAAACTATAAAATTAGAGTCTACTCTAGAAAGTCCTAGTTATTCAATCCATAAAAGATATAAAGACTATCGTTAATCGATGTTTTTGGAAGCCATGTTGTTCATCAACGTACCACTCTGGGCCAAAACACTCCTAATTGAGTGGTCAAGGACTCAAGGGAGTTCCATGAAGGCTTGGATCATCTAACCTATTTAAGAAGTAATTAGTAAACGACAATCTACTTCCATGATCAACTCTCTGTGTAATATTGTAATTCTATCCTAATATTCCACACAGTAGCTTAAGTAAATGTATGTATTTTCCATAAATTATTATTTTCTCTAAGAATGAATATACAGTAAATTCATACAAAAAAAAGAATATACAGTTAATCCCTACTTCAACATTGTTTGCGAAAACGGAACCTATACTGTTTTTTTTTTACTTCGACAATAGCTTAAATACATTAAACGCTAAATACAATTCTTTTCATGTGTATATAATCTGTCTTCTAATTATTATTTTTCAACTAATTTTCATGATCTAAATATTGATTTGCCCACTGTATTATTATTGGAAAACACTTTATGAATGTTCAAATACTTTTTACGGGAGATTATCTATCCATTTAACGAACTAGTAAAAACATATTTCGGCGAAATTGATTACAACTGAAATGTACAGAAAATTTTAGATAATGTTTTTTTCTCATGGGAAAAGAAAATATAAAGCAACCTGAAGATTTTTTTTGTATTCTTTTGTTTGCCACCGATTTGGCTTTATCATAAATAAAAATGTGTAAAGAAAGGAATCATATGAGACCGTTTCGTCTAAAAAAGTGAACCTCTTCAGGAAAGTCTCCATCAGGTTGAAAATATCGTCGTTTTCGGAAGCAAAAGGATAAGATAATATAATATTAAAAACCATTTATTAGCTAACAAAAATAATAAATAAATTATGAGAACGCAAAAGCCAAAAATAGTGACAATAGAGAGAGAGAGAGAGAAGGCTTTGACCGAGTCACGCACATCTCTTGCTTCCGTGCGTTTGTTATCTATTCCATGGTTTCCATAAATTATTAATATGCACAATGCGCTATTTAATAATTTTGCGGTGAACTATGTCCGAAGCAAAAGAACTATCTGAAATTGGCGATAGTAACAAAAATAATACTCACTCCGTTTAGAACTATCTGAAGTATATACAATTGTTTATTTATAGAGATTTTAAGAAACTAGAAACAATAGTTTATAACTTTGTTTGGTTATTTTTTCATTACTTATTGTAGTTTATTCTAAAATGGTCAGTTAAAGTTTACGGTTGATAACGGTTAGAAAAGAATACTAAAAACGGTTATAACATTATAAGATCGGTCCATCTTTATTTCAGTTTATTTCTTTATAAAGTGAGAGTATTATGAGAAAGCCACATGGAATCAAAGCTTCTCTCTTATTAGAAAAAAAAACTCATTGATGAGCTTTAACCGTATCCTTATAATTTCCAAATTAACGCGTATAAATTCATATCATATCTTAAAATCTGAAAAGTACGAATAGTTTAATCATCAGCGAGACAGCGAAGTATCATTGTCGGAAAAGCAATTTAACAACCAAAAGAGACGAAGAATTAATAATTTTTTTAAATTCTATATCTATTTTCTGATTTGCCGTCACATGACAGCCACGAATTTGAATTTGAGAGAAAGAGATCTAAACGCGTTTCGTTGAAATTTTAGGAATTTATTGTTTTACATTATAATATTTACTTATAAGAATTTCACAATATCTCTTTCTAGATTTTTTAACACAATAAGGACAAAGCATGATAGTTTGATGGTTATGGATTTACCATTTACCATATTTAAGATGTTGGTAACATTTTATTTGTTTTTGTTAATTTGAAAGTTCTAAACTTAGTTCCATATATACATTTTTTAGAGATGAGATCAGTTTTTGATAAATTATTCTTATCAACAGGAATCAAACACTTGTTTTCTTAAATGTTTACGTTTTTGATTTATATGTGTTCAATTCAAGCACCAGTCTACCTCCACGTTGATAGTTTTTAAAATGTAAACTATTTAAGATATACTTGTTGATCTTCTCGGATCTTTTGATGAAGAATTTTTTTTTATTATATTTGATTTTGGTTTTTACTTTTCTTACGTTGTTTTCTTAACTGAGGATATAAATAGTCTTCTCTTCTAAACTAAGGAACATATTCTCCTATTTTCTGTTGTTTTCCCCTATATTTAAAAGACTTTAATGTAAAGGTGGAGAGAAAATTATGAAAAGGTTGTTTTCTACTAAGTTTTTGATTGGGACCTCAATTACACTCTCTCTCACGCACACTTTAAGTTGACTGAGTAGTGAAATTATGCACCGTTGTAAAATACGTTCGTATATATAGAAATTTCAAGTTAATGGACTCTTTCTTGTTAATGGGCTATGCTGAATTGTATATATAGGTCCATGACTCGATAGCATTAACCACATAACAAACTACGCGTTGGGTCTTTGTAGCCTACATAAAACGCTTCGCTGTTTGGCCCATCGTCGAGAAAGAGAGAAGAATAACAACAATTACCGAGTGGACTCTACTTCCTGATCTTGGATTAGTTCGATAAAACTTTTTGTATTGGAAAATGAGCGAGTTTGAGAATCGAATTGTAAAAATGGCTTTTACATGCTCACTAATTTCTAAAACTTACATTAGGATAGAAATTAGAAATATATGATTTCCTTCACTCTTAAAGTCCAGGTTAATCAACTAGAAAGGGTCCATACACTTCTTTGGCGAATAAAATTAGCGTAATGAAAAACATTGTTGTTTTTGTTCATTGATTTCAGGCTTTAATTGATGTTAAACGTTGTTGATATAACAGAATAGCTCATTTGTATCATTGCTGATGGCGTTTTACAATCCGAACTTAAATCCGGTTATGTGTATATGTAGTTTATAGACGACAAAAAACCCATTGACGGATATTTTCATTACTATGTTTAGAGATTATTATTTCAAAATGTTCATTAATATTCTAAAAAGAAAATTATAGTTTTTTTTATAACAAATATTAAAAGTAAAATTATAGTATGCATCACCATACATATGTAGTCGATTTTGTCGTCTAATTATTATATATATTTCTAGAAATCAATTGAGTGATTTCGTAAGATTAATTCATCGTTAGAATATCTTATATATTGATTTCTTACTCGGTCCACCCACCCCCAAAGAAAATGAATACAAATAAGAGTGGGTGCCGACGAACGTTACATATTGTCCCACCTCAGATTTATCATTTATATACATGCAGAGAAATCTTAAGCTCTCATGAGTCATGACTGATTGTGAAATCGACCTCAGCCAGTCAGTGACGATAAATAATAGAGTAGTGGACTCTGATTTACTATACTTTATCATCTATTGGCCAAACCTATAAACCCTTAAAATTTGGAAATTTTCTTTAATTTCTCATGTTGTCTATATTTATGAAGTTATATTAAGATTTTTCTGATTGGTTGATCTCTGGTTTATTTATAGGCATGTGTGGGGTTTGTTTGGGTCGTTTTCGTTGGGTGGTCGTAATTGATTTGAATCTTTCCCTGATTATTGTTGCGTGATTACTCAATGTATATTGTTTTTGTGGTTGATTCGTGTATACTATGCATGTTGATGGTGATGAACTGATGGAATGAGAAATGAACATGGATTGTGCTTATTTAAAATATATGTGATGTGTACATGTATATGTGATAGATGTGTGCTTATTGTTTTCTCCTTATTTATTTCACTGAGTTACGAAAATCACGTCTACTGTCTCTTGTAAGTGGTTTTGATAGTGATCCGTCCGAATGTTGATTCCATTAGACGCACAAGGTTAAGGTTCAGTCGAGTACGAGTCAAGGCTTCGGATTTTTCCGGGAGTAAACCTCTTTCAAGTTTTATCTAAAGGTTTTAAACGTTTTTTTTTGCTATAATTCATTTGCAAGTCTTGTTTTGGCTTCTCGTTATTTATTCTTGATGGCTTTTATGAATATAAGTTTTAAGACGCATTTGTATATAGAACTTTAAAACCAAGTAAGATCTACGGCTCAAAACGATACGTTAGCGAGAATGGCTACTATCCCCTCATCCTGATCTCGACCGTGGGTGAGATGTTACACTTAAAACCTAAACGATACCACTTGCATCCAGTTGAATCTCATTCCAATTCCAAATCACTCGGTTTCGATCAACCTTATTCATGGATGTGGTCGTATTTTAGAGATTTTTTTTACTTTAAAAAAGTGAATTCATGTTCCAAAACGTAAAAATTATAGCTATTTGCAGTTCTGCTATCCAAATGTTATGACTTATTATATTGAATTTTAGTGAAATAAATACCAACATCTTAAAATAATCTCATGAGTAATATTTTGTTATGTATATGGTTTCACTCTCATATATATAAAAAGTTAATGAGTACTAGAAAAATTAGTAAGAGTTGGTGGTAAAATCACATTTGTTTGATATAATAATTAAAGACAAATCAAACAAAAACAAAATCTGAAAAGAAAATATAGTGACGTTGCATATCTTACAAGGCCACTTCATAAACATGATGTTATGAGCGTGAAAAACGTTGAAAACCTAACTTGCTTTAATAATTCATCTTACACTCACATCATTATGTAAGTAAGAATATATGGAGAGAGACAGATGGTATAAGCATGAAAAACGTTCAAAATCTTATTAAACCTCAGCCAGGCAGTGACGACCAACGATTAAGGATAAAGTTTTTTTGAACCACTACTATTTTGTATAGTCTATTATAATTTTAAACCTTTTAATTTTTGAGAAATTAGACAATCAGTTATTTTTTTTTTTTTAAATCAAACTAAGGAAATTGGGTGTTTGTTAGAGTCACGTACTGTGAAATCACTATTTGAAAATTTTTTATCACGAAAATTGCCAGTAGCACTGTCATTACTCGCCTCAAAATAATATTCAAGTTCTTCAATTTTTAATATTCACTACAAAATGTTTATAGCAAAATACTTGAAAACTTACAAAAGCATAAGTTAACATGTTTGGAATATTTTAAAACTAGGTTATATCCCGCGCACAAACACGGATTTTTAGATAATATTATATAGTTATTTTTAGATAATGTTATACAGTTTAATTATAAAAATAATTAGTTGTGAAAATAATATGATATTAATATATATGTTGTATAAAATTTTTGAGTTAGTCTAGTTTTCATAATTTTATATCATATTAAACATATTTGTAAATTTTGGTCATTACGGATATATAAAAAATTGTTGTTGCTATTTGTAATTTAGATTTTTTTTATATATAATTCTCAATAGTAAACACGAAATAGCGGTTAATCCGAAATATAACCGCTAATCCAAAATTTTCAGGTCAGTATCGAATTAAATTCGGATAAAGTCAAACCAGATTAAATAGTTACTGGTGAACTGATCGGTTCAAGTGGAAGCGTAGGATTTTAGATACAAATAAAAGTTTGTGTAATTTTGTAAAGAATAATTTTTTAATGATGATATTTAAAGAGGCCAAAAATTCGTATAGAAAAAGCGAGAAAACCATAAGTTTTGGGTTCTAAACGTGGATTAGCAGTTAAATCCGGTTTATTAATTGTAACTATTTGGTTCAATTGGAGGCATCGTAATTTAGCTAAAAAGAAAGCTTGTATAGTTATTTAAAGGACAAACTGTTTTTGTTGTAAAACAGAGAGGTCAAAAGTTCGTGTAAGAAAAGTCAAAAAACGATAAGTAAAAAGGGAATATAAGGGCAGTCTGACAAAGTTTAAAACACGTTAGAGTTTATGATGTTTGAATAAAACTTAAGAAGACACGATTTAGGGACTATATATATTTTATAAAAAACTGACAATTCAAATGAGAAGGTTGAACTATGTTTCTACAAAGCAAACACGAATTTCTAAAAAATTTCCATTTTCCGAAATTTGTAAATGTTTTCAATTTTGTTTTAGATCTGTTCATAAACTTTCACTAGTTTTGTATCACTACGAACTCGTAATGAATAGTACGCATCGGCAATAGCTTTAATGATTTGGTGTTAATTAATTAGGGTTAACATTTTGCACTTAAAATTTTATGTATATTATTTTTGTACGTTCAATTAATAGGGAATGTTTTTGGTAACAGAAATATGTTTCCATTAACACAAAAAAAAAACAATAAGTATTTTCACATTTTTTCATAATTTTTTGAGACATTCACAAATTTTAACGTGTCACCATGTAGAATCTTCTTATTTGAATTGTCATATTTGTAGGACCACGATTTCTACGGTGTGGCAAACTGAATAATTCATATTAAATTAATGATAATAAACAAATTACATGACATATAGATACCAATATTTGATGAACGGATAAACGATTTAAAGATTTTATCTTTGTCCTTAATTAGAATACCAGTAATTACGGCATAAATTCCCACAGCCTTTTTGTTATGACAAAACAACAACGAGCATGACCCAATAAAGACTTTAAAGCAGAGAAGAGCATGAAGGAGATTTTCTTGGTTTTTAGAATGAGATTGTGTTATACTCAACTCTTCCCTCTTTATATAGGAAAAGAAATTAGAATAATGTTAATTTGATAATTACACCCAAAATGTGGAGGTTACAAAAGATATTAATCATGATATTAAACCATTGATTTAATTATCTTTTTAATGAGATATTTTATTTTGTTGACTAAAATTTAGTGTTATGTAATGACTAATTATACAAACTAAAAATTATTACAACAAATGTAGGTTATTGGATCCCGAAGGCCCATATACCCAAACCCGATTCTAAACCCACAATTGAGCCCGAGTCCTTATCAACTTTACTCAACCGCTCATATGTGGTTTGATATTGTTGGGTTATCTCTTTCTTAGGTGGTCTCAAGGTTGAACCTTGTCAGACTTATCCAAATATATGCATATGGATTTTCACCTTAATTTCCAATGTGGTACATGTCTAAGTTACCCACTTTGGACCTCCATTTCTCATTTAAAATGAACTTTGATTTTAACATATGAGTACACTACTTTATAGTGATCGCGGCGACGAATTAATCGCTATCATAATCCGATCATCCGATGAAGGAATTCGTCGGAAAGTTGCCTGGAAAAGTACCGGTCCAACATGTTTTTAAATCAAGTTCCAACAATCCCCCACATTAATAGAAATGACTCTAAACATATGAAGACTCAACTCGACAGACTCGATTGACAGACTTGACTGACTGACATGACAGAAAGACTTTTTGAGAGTACAATGAAAAATCCACTGTATATGATATGGTAGCGTTTTTCAGCCTTGAACCACTCATTGTGAGTAACTATCGGATTTACTCGACCAGGAGGTGAACATGATGTCTTGAACCACCCAGACTTTGATGTAAACCGAGACAATAATTATCACACAATTTTATTTTCTCACAGACCTAGGTTCTCTTGTTGGGTTCATTCGGCCTTGAACTTCCCTGGTTAATCATGAGTGAACTTAGAGAACATAGCCTCACTATTCTCCTAGAAACGGCCCCATTTCACACTCATAAGATGATTTATCATAAGCTTTTCAATAAGTATACAAAAGTTATGTAATCATTAAAAGCTAATGCTTACCTTTTTCACACAGTAAGCACTGTTCATCATCGTAGGAACTGGAAAGAGACTAGTGTCTCTCAGTGCTCTTAGTAGATTTTGATTGATTTAGTTTTCCCTTTGAACTTATTTCTTGGGATCTCCAGTCATGTAGGTTGGATTACCACCAATCACCCCCTCCTTAGTAATAGCCTTTAATCTCATTCCTCTTGATGATTTTAAAATGTGATCTCGTGACCAACCTTTAGTATTTGGATCCATAGGTTGTCAGCCAAATTGATATAATCAGTTTAGATTATACATCAATTGAGATCAATTGTTTAATGGTTTTACTTTATCTACTTGATAAGTTTTACCATTCCATAACTTTTGGTATAACTAAGTAGTTCAGTACCATTAATTCAATTTATGACTTTGTAGTGTATATGAATTAGAAATTTCGTGTTGCAACTTAGTGCATCGACTTTCATATTCTAATCAAAACACCGCTTTATTTTGAATTTCTTTTTCAAGTAAAGACTAGTCTATGAGAGTTTTTGTAGTCCACTTTGAGTAGTTGTTAAAACTCTCAAGTAACTTTACAACATAATGCGAGATGATGATTCGTTCAGAATTTAATCTCTAGAACGTCATATTTGATTTCACATCTCTCATGTATCAAATACAGAGTATACGTCTACACACATACATAGCAACATATATGCTATATGTATTGTGATATTGACTCATTTATCTCATTTATTAATGCTGACACCATTTGACCTTGTCAAAATTTTATGTCATCTATCAAGCCAACTTCACAAGTCTATAAACCTTGTGGATTTTGTCTGGGGACTACATAACCCTTTTCCATATATCGACTGGATATATTTCATATTCATATGTATCATATATCAATTATCTCTCATGTATGATTTCTCATAATGGAGGCGTTATCACCATTAACAACTTCCTTCCAACAAGGTGTGTCTGGTGTAAACATGATAACTATGAATTTTAGCTAATTTGCCAATAGCTATCATGGAATGAATATCATAGAATTTTTCCTTACGAGCTATCATGCTACGTCAAGGTTCATCTTCTTTTTCAATAACTGAAGTGTTAGAAAGCTATGCTCATTTCTTGAGGCGCTTGTGTCTCTATGTTTACATGTTTACTTTGGATATGGTAACACATGTTCAAAGAACGACACCTTCATTGATTCCATGATTAAATTTACATGGATTTTCGATACGTTTGCTTTAAGAAACATAGACCGACCACCACTCTCAAGATGTGTATATCCTATAAAAAATATAATTCACAGTTTTTTGGTCTGATTATGACCACTTTTAGTAGGTTGCTCTACGAATTTCGCAAGACACCCCCACACTTTCAAGTATTTGTACAAATTACTTGATCTCTCCACAATTTATATGGTATTTTGCCAATAAATTTATGTGATATTTGTTGAAATTATTTATTTTTGGTAAGCAATGCTTCTCCCACATTTTCCGAGAATACTCAGTTTTCAACAAAAATGCGTACATATTTTCTATAGAGTTTTGAATTTTCGCTCTGTAACTCTATGAAAAACCAGTGAGTAGAGATATATAAAATTTTATCAAAATATTACCATCCTCTATCACTTAGAGCAAATATGATTGGTTTTGACAAAGACATATTTTCACTCTATTAAGTTTTTTTCAATAAGGATAACTTTAGAAATTACATCATACATGTATATTTCAGTTTGTTTGCTCGAAGACTTGTCATCATCTATGCATGAGTCAAACTTGCTACGACATTCGTCAGCTTTGTGATTTATTTTTTCACACTTCTGAATTTTTCTATTAGCATTATTTTGCTAAGTAGTGGATATTTTTTAGAGGAACCATATGTTGCCTCATATCCTTATGCACAATTTGACACTTAAGTCTATAAAGCTTATAGCTTTTTGTTTATGAATGAGATAATTCTTGAAAACCTACCAAAATTGATAGTATTTCTTAATTAATCAACACACCTGGTATGTCGCAGAAAGTGACATTCCTTAGGTGATTATCTCAAACGTCAACATTTACATCTCTTCCAACTTATACATGATAGACATAATGTCCACCAATTTAAAGTTCATAATTTTCACCATTATGAAATTACTTTTAGAGTATGTGTCTTTAGACTAATACTTCTTTTTCAAGGAAACCCAAGATTTTTTAGAAGTCATGATCTTTTTACAAGTTCAATCCATATTGCAAACAAAGTTACAAGTGGTAGACCATGCCCAATCGGAATGTCGACGCACTTTACTCGTTGCGAATATTAGAAACTTTTGTTTCATCTGTAACGAGTTTAGTCATACTTCACAAATTTAATTTACCATATGTAAATCTAAATTTTTAGTATACTAAATCGTACATAATATCATGCAAATCCTTTGAATTTATTTTAAATTCTTAGTTTACTCGAGATATTACTTTTCAGATTTCACTATAATTTTTTTTTTTTTTAGCACCCCCACATGTTCTGAGTTTACCAACAGTTATGAAAAAGCGAATCCAGAAATAACCTGAGTCACATCAGTAGATGTAGTCATTGCTGGAGGAATAGAACCGAAGAAGATTCGATATGTCGTTTCATTCGACCCTCCAATGAGCGTTTCATGATTTGGTGTTTCAACAGGTTTACTTTCGTTGTTCACGCTTATCAGCTCAATTACTTTACTCATTCTTATGAGATGCACTCGCTATTATATGCAGCTCAATTTTTTCCGAAAAACTTTATTTTCAAACTGCAAACGGAATAGCTGTTTTTTGTAGCGTTTAACGCGTTTTATGAAATCGCTATTTTAAGCATTTCAGACGTTCTAGAAAAATCACTATTTTTCATTTTCGAGTGTTCTGGAAAAAATCACTATTATATCCAGCAATCGCTAATGCATAGATTTTACACTGATTCACAAACTCCCTTGTAAAGTCGTTCGTGGAATTCATAATTTATAAGGCTTTATAAAATCTTTTATAAGACTCTTATAAATTCGTGTATGATCAAACACAAACGCGTTTCGTAAACTCTCTTTTCAAGCGTCCGCGGAAACCGTTATTGTTGTGTTTTACACCGTTTAATTAGTTTCGCAAACTCGCTTATAAAGCGTTCGCGGAAACATTAAACGTGTTTATATTCAAACACAAATGCATTTCGCAAACGCATTTTAGAATGAGATTGTGTGTGTGTCTTATGTCTCAAAGAGAGAACTCTTCCTCTTCTTTATATAGGAAAAGAAAGTCATAGAGAATAATGCACAATTAATTTGTGTCATTACACCCAAAATGTGGAGGTTACAAAAGATATTAATCATGATATTAAACCATTGATTTAATTATCTTTTTAATGAGATATTTTATTTTGTTGACTAAAATTTAGTGTTATGTAGTGACTAATTACACAAACTAAAAATTATTACAACAAATGTAGGTTATTGGATCCCGAAAGCCCATATACCCAAACCCGATTCTAAACCCACAATTGAGTCCGAGTCCCTATCAACTTTACTCAACCGCTCATATGTGGTTTGATATTGTTGGGTTATCTCTTTCTTAGGTGGTCTCAAGGTTGAACCTTGTCAAGACTTATCCAAATATATGCATATGGATTTTCACCTTAATTTTCAATGTGGTACATGTCTAAATTACCCACTTTGGACCTCCATTTCTCATTCAAAATGAACTTTGATTTTAACATATGAGTACACTACTTTATAGTGATCGCGGCGACGAATTAATCGCTATCATAATCCGATCATCCGATGAAGGAATTCGTCGAAAAGTTGCCTGGAAAAATACCGGTCCAACATGTTTTTAAATCAAGTTCCAACAATATTTTACCACACCTAATCTCGAAATCGTGAATGCTAAATAGATTAAAAAGTTTAGATAGAACAAAATTTTAAAACTTATCTCATTTGAAAATCTTTGGTAAAAGATTGACAAGGACAGTCGCACCTACACCTGCAACATACGGTAGGTCTGCATGCATTTGTTCACTGTAATGGACATGTGTTATCTATCTGTGCTCTGAGTACTATAAAAGCTGTCATATGATAGCCACAATACACAACAAAAAATCCATTTTTACTCCTCTAACTATCAGAAACAAACAAAAATCAAAGTTTAATTACTTTTAAGCCAAAAAATGGGTAGTGCTAAAACAGTCATGCTGATCCTCTTAGTAGCAATGGTTATCGCATCTTGTGCCACGGCCATAGACATGTCCGTCGTTTCCTACGACGACAACAACCACGTGACCGCCAGTCTCGGCCGTCTCCATAACGTTTTCGACGCTGAAGCATCGTTAATCTTCGAGTCATGGATGGTCAAACATGGGAAAGTTTACGAGTCTGTAGCCGAGAAGGAACGGCGTTTGACGATTTTCGAGGACAACCTCCGTTTTATCAATAACCGGAACGCTGAGAATCTTAGTTATCGGCTCGGTTTGACCCGGTTTGCGGATTTATCTCTTCATGAGTATGAAGAAGTTTGCCACGGGGCTGATCCAAGACCTCCTAGGAACCACGTCTTCATGAAGAGCAGCGACAGATACAAGACTAGTGCTGGTGATGTGCTTCCTAAGTCCGTTGACTGGAGAAACGAAGGGGCAGTGACTGAAGTGAAAGATCAAGGCCATTGCAGTAAGTGTACAGATTGTAAATCCGATCCGTCTGGTCTAAATGTTTTTATATATTTTATTTAGAGTAAAATAATAGAACTAGTAAATTTGGAAATCATTTAAAAATTAAAACCTAATAGACACCTTAGTAAAAGAAAAACAACCTTAGTTGAAGAATAATAAAAAAAGTTATTTAAATTCGCTGTAATTAAAAATCACTTTTAGAACTAGTAAGTATATTTTCAATTCATTACAATTTTCTGATGATTTTCAATTATTTTCCCTCTCTTATTTTATACAAACTAACACTAGCCAAAAAAAATTTCCTAGACCATATATAGTATGTAAAAACGTTATTGTTGGTTCAAAGTTCAAACCAAGAATCGACACTAATTAACTAGTTACCACTATCATTTTCTGATATTTCATTTTAATGCAAAACTCTACAAACTTTTTATGCATGTTTTGTTCTTGTGTGAAGGGAGTTGTTGGGCTTTCTCGACTGTGGGAGCAGTGGAAGGCTTAAACAAGATCGTGACGGGAGAGTTAGTCACTTTGTCTGAGCAAGATTTGATCAATTGTAACAAAGAAAATAATGGTTGCGGAGGAGGCAAAGTCGAGACGGCCTACCAGTTCATCATGAACAACGGTGGTGTTGGTACCGACAACGATTATCCTTACAAAGCTGTTAACGGGGTCTGCGATGGCCGCCTCAAGGTCAGTATAGTTAGGATCGTATAGATATAAATAATGTCTTTTAAAAACAGTAAAAGAAAGAATCCATTTTGAACTTATTTTTCAAAAATATTTGTGTAGGAAAACAACAAGAATGTTATGATTGATGGGTATGAGAATTTGCCTGCAAACGACGAATTTGCTCTAATGAAAGCGGTTGCTCACCAGCCTGTGACTGCCGTTATCGATTCCAGCAGCCGAGATTTTCAGCTTTATGAATCGGTAAAGAAAAAAGATTTCTAGATTTTCGTTTAGAAAACCTTCTTTAGTTGGAAAAGATTTCATCGATTTTTTTTTTAATGTCAAAGGGAGTGTTTGATGGCACGTGTGGAACAAACCTAAACCATGGAGTTGTTGTCGTCGGGTATGGAACCGAGAATGGTCGTGACTACTGGCTCGTGAAAAACTCGAGGGGCAATACATGGGGAGAAGCTGGCTACATGAAGATGGCTCGTAACATTGCCAATCCAAGAGGCCTATGTGGCATCGCGATGCGAGCTTCATACCCTCTCAAGAACCTCTTTTCTACCGATAAAAGCTCCATCGCCTAATAAAATGAATTAAATGTATGTTATGCAAGGGATCAAGTGACCATCAGCCTATTCGATTTTGAAGGAAAAATAATGTAGTCGATGGCTTTGGTTTTGTAATATATTTTGGGCTTGTATGGGGTCAATGTTTGGAGTTTGTATAATATTTATGAATATTTCGTTTGGTTCTAATGATGAATGCTTTCCGCTTAGGGATAAATGCCACAGAAAATACTTAAACCTTCATTTTTGCCAAAAAGTATACTTGTGAGAGATGAGATTGATGAACGATTCTGAGTTTGAAGAATGAGAGAGACGAAAGTGATCAAGCGTATTACATATCAAGCGTATTTGTGATACCCAATTTCTGAAAATAGTGGTGCATGCAAAAAGAATTAAAATAATATAATTGATTTGATTATCTATATCATCAAATTATATTTATTACCTACATGACTACATTATATTTATATTTTCTATAATTTATCATGAGAAAATTTCATAATTAAAAGTGTTTTGAGTTGTAGCAATTTTATTTTATCCTATTGAGAAGTGATTTTTAATAACGTGCAAGTGAGGACAAACCACATGGAATAGCTTGTGCCGATCTGTAGAGCCATTTGTCAAACATATCAAACTTCCCAGAGTAGAGAACTTGTCGTCAGAAAAAAGTGGGACTGATAGGTCGAGAGTGAGTATGAGACTCCATAGACGGAAGTGACCATGACATTATAAATGGTATCAAAATCGAACCATGCGAGTATGGAGTGCTATAAGCTCACAATATTGGTAGTAGTCTTGAATGCAACGAAGACATCTACTCAAAAATGGTTTTCAATATCGTGCATATAAAAAAATACGGGTAAAAATCTTGTGGTGGTTTGTAAGATTAGCCGACAAATCTATATAGAAATATATGAAAACTTTTGTACCGTAATGTTTTTTGGAAATATATATATATATATATATTAAAAGTTATGCCATGTTATATTATAGAGATTTTTTTTTGCATAATCTTAATGATAACCAAAAAGAAAAAGACCTTTGTTTAGTACTCCCGGTTAGATATTAAAACATATGCAACATAGGCTCACAAAAATGACCTGGCCATTTTTTTTTTTACTCATTCAACGTACCCAAGCGAACTTTGGGCATGTTTCTATACCCAATTGGAAAATATATGGAATGACCAAAATAGATGAATTTTTAGATACGACAAATATAAAAGATGAATTTTAGATACATCAAATATTTTAAAATTTTCTTATTTAATAATAGTTGGTGAAAGATTTATTGGGACACTAGCACCCAAAATTGCAACAGTAGGTTTGCCCACTTGTTCACTCCAATGGACACGTTATAAATGTATATATTTTTCTAATTTAAACAATTGTTATATTTTGCTGTAAAAAAAAAAAAAAAAGAAGTGTTATATATGTAAGCGCTGAGTGCTATAAATACTGTCATGGGTTAGCCAAAAGTACACAGCACAAATCCTCTTCTCTTCTTTAATAACTTTTAGAAACATAAATAAAAGTATAATTAGTTTTAAGCCCAACAAAAAATGCGTTGTGCTAAATTAGCTATGCTGATCCTCTTACTAGCAATGGTGATCGCATCTTGTGCCACGGCCATGGACATGTCCGTCGTTTCCTATGACGATAACCACCACGTGACTGCGGGTCCCGGCGGCCACCAGGGTGTTTTCGACGCTGAGGCCACCTTGATCTTCGAGTCATGGATGATCAAACATGGGAAAGTGTACGAGTCCGTTGCCGAGAAGGAGCGGCGTTTAACAATTTTCGAGGACAATCTCCGTTTTATCACTAACCGGAACGCTGAGAATCTCAGTTATCGGCTCGGTTTGAACCGGTTTGCGGATTTATCTCTCCATGAGTACGGACAAATTTGCCACGGGGCTGATGCAAGACCTACGAGGAACCATGTCTTCTTCTATGACTAAGTCCGTTGATTGGAGAAACGAAGGCGCAGTGACTGAAGTCAAAGATCAAGGCCATTGCAGTAAGTATAGTGATTTTAAATCCGATCCATCTGTTTTTATATATTTTATTTAGAGTGAAATAATAGAACTATTAAATTTTGGAAATCAGTTAAAAAGTAAAACTTAAAAACATCTTTGTTTGAAACCAAAAAAAAAAAACGTTAGTTAAATAATAATATTTAACTGAAATCACTTTCTTGAACTAGTATATTTCATAGTATGTAACTTAGTCTATTGTTGGTTGAAACCAAGAATCGACACTAACTAGTAGCCAATATCATGGCCAACCTTTTAATAAAAAATCGACAAGCTTTTCATGCATGTGTTTGTTCTGGTGTGAAGGGAGTTGTTGGGCTTTCTCGACGGTGGGAGCAGTGGAAGGCTTAAACAAAATTGTGACGGGTGAGTTGGTCACTTTGTCTGAGCAAGATTTGATCAACTGTAACAAAGAAAACAATGGTTGCGGAGGAGGCAAGGTCGAGACTGCCTATGAGTTCATCATGAACAATGGTGGTCTTGGTACCGACAACGATTATCCTTACAAAGCACTTAATGGAGTCTGTGATGGCCGCCTCAAGGTAGTTATGATCATATATATAAGTAATGTCTGTGACAAGAAAGTATAAGTTTTGAACTTAAATATTTATGTAGGAAAACAACAGGAATGTAATGATTGATGGGTATGAGAATTTGCCAGCAAACGACGAATCTGCTCTCATGAAAGCAGTTGCTCACCAGCCAGTGACTGCCGTTGTCGATTCCAGCAGCCGAGAGTTTCAGCTTTATGAATCGGTAAAAAGGAAAATTTCTTTAGATTTTCGTTTAGAAACGTTCTTTAGTTGAAAACAGATTTTCATTGATTGTTTTTTTTTTTAATCTCAAAGGGAGTGTTTGATGGAACATGCGGAACAAATCTAAACCATGGTGTTGTTGTGGTTGGGTATGGAACCGAGAACGGTCGTGACTACTGGCTCGTGAAAAACTCGAGGGGCGACACATGGGGGGAAGCTGGCTACATGAAGATGGCTCGCAACATTGCCAATCCAAGAGGCTTATGTGGCATCGCGATGCGAGCTTCATACCCTCTCAAGAACTCGTTTTCTACCGATAAAAGCTCCATCGCTTAATAATATGAACTAAATGTATGTTATGCAAGAGATCGAGTGAGCCAACAACGTTATTCGACTTTGATGTAACAAAATAATGTAGTCGACTGGTTTGGTTTTGTTATATATTTCGCATTGGTATGGGGGTCAATGTTTGGAGTTTGTATAATATTTAATTATGGATATTTCTTTGAGTCGACTGATGAATATTTTCCGTTTTGCCAAAAAAAATACTTCAGAGACGATATGATGAGCGATTCTTAATTTGGAGAATGAGAAAAATGATAGTGATCAAAAGCGATTAGAGAGTGAAAATAGGTTAAAGTTACAGTCGGATTTTTGTTTGGTTTAAACGGAATTAGACTTTTACTACTAACGAGTGTAGATCATGTTAACAGAGTACCGTTTTGGCTAGGAATAGACAAAATATACGAATCCGGGATCCGATCCGCGGAGGTCGGGATCCGGATCCAAAAATTCGGATATCCGGTCGAAACGGATCCGAATAATAAAATCTCAAAACGGATGCGGATCCGGATATCCTGATTTTAGGGTCCGGATATCCGAATCTGGAGCCAAATCTTTTTTTATATATTAATTTTTATTTATTATATTATAAATTTCGAATATAAAAAATATATATTTACAAATTAAATGAAATAATTTTTAAATATTATTATCATATCAAAAAAATAAAAAATATAATAATATATATATAATTTAATATTTTTATTGTTATTTTAGATATTATAATATTTTATGTAATTTTTAATTATTATTTTCAAGGATCCGGATCCGGATATCCGCGGATACATTGATATTTGGGCGGATATCCGGACAAACAGATCTGGATCCGGATAGTAAAATGTCGGATCTGAATATCTTAAAAACTCCCGATATCCGGATCCGTCCACTCCTAGTTTTGGCAATGTTTGAATTTTACTGTCAAATTTTAAAAATTAAGTATTTTTGTTGACATTTTGTTCTTTCACCTTTTTTGTAATCTAAACATTATTAAAATGTGCAGTTTTGACTTTTCGATATGATCAATGTTAATTTCACCTAACCTTTGAAATTAGATATCAAAGATGGTTAAATCCAAATTTGAAAGTTTTTTTTCCTTCTTTCTTTTTTAATTAAGAGATTCTATGTAGCCTATACATTCCCTTAGACTCAACTCAATCTTTAATAATTTACCCGTATCAACTATCACTCGATCTTGTGATTTTTTGGATTACCCTATAATATATTTCCAATCGAGTTATCGACCGCTGATAATTTAAAAGTTTTTGTAGAAAAAAAGATTTTTACTTTTTCTATTTAATTAAGAGATTCTGTGTAGCCTATACATTCCCTTAGACTGAAGTCAGTCTTTAATAATTTACCCGTATCAACTATCCCTCGATCTTGTGACCGCTTATACTTAAAAAGTTTTTGTAGAAAAGAAGATTTTATTTTTTCTAGATGCGGGCATCAACTATCATAATTATGATGATATTTCTACATAATTGTGATGGTATTTGGGTGAGTATCATCCATGGTATGCCTAAAAGAGATGGCCCGTGACTATCTACATAACCAAAATGAAATAACGTATTCATTTTTTGTATTCTTAGATAGGATTGATGGTGGAGATCTATAAGCTCATTCATGTTTTGTTCTCGTTTGTGAAGGGAGCTGTTGGGCGATATCTACGCTGGTCGGGCAGTGGAAGGCTTAAACATGATCGTGACAGGAGAATTACTCACTTTTTCTGAGCAATACTTGATCAATTGTAATAAAGAAATTATGTTATGGTTGTGGAGGAGGCAAAATTGAGACTGCTTATGAGTTCATAGGTAGAAATGCTGGTCTTAGTATCGAAAAGGATTATACGTATAAGGCTGTTAATGGAGCCTGCGACGGCCCCTCAAGATTGGTAGTTACAATCATAGAGATCATTTGTCATGTCTCTAACCCCAAAAAAGAAGCAATTATTGAAAAAAAATTCATATTAAATTTTTTTTGTAGGAAAATACCAATAATTTTATGAGTGATGTGTCTGGGTCTATGAGAACCAGCCTGTGACTGTTGTCATTGAGTCAAGCGGTCGGGAATATCACTTTATGAGTCATTAATATATATATATATCCTTGGTTTTTTGAAGTCTCTTACGTCAATCTTACCGTAGCGACCAAAAGCAAAAGAAAAGAATGTTAAACCTATTAATTTCCAATTTCAATTCCTTAACCCTGTTACTATGAACCAAAAATTTACCATCTTTTTCAACCGAACGAAGATTATTACATCTATACATACCTTTGAAACCAAAGCCACTCATACTTCGTACCTCATCTTCGATTTTTGTTTTTCCGTAAAATTCAGTTTAGAAAAGGGAATTTTGCAACAATAACCTAAAAAAATTTAATAATTCACTAACTAACCAAAAAAAATAATAATGATATTCTATATATTTTCTATAATATTTACCATTCTACCCTTGTTTCCCATATCACTCTATTCTTTTTTTTTTCCATTAGTCCATTCACCACCACTAACCACCATTATTATCACTATTATCACCATCACCACCACCACTACCACCGCCATTACCACCACGCCATCACTATCGCCACCACCACAATTACTACCGCCACCATCATGTTGTAACCACTACCATCACCATGACCACCACCATTACCATCACCTTCACCACCACCTCCACCATCGTCACCGCCACCACCACTACCGCTATCACTACAACCACTATCGCCACTACCACCACCACTGCCACTATAACCGCCATCACCACCACTATCGCAGCTGCTACCGCTATCGCAGTCACCATCACCGCTACCACGTCTTGTTCCATACCTTTTTATTTTATTCTATACCATTTAATCTATGTGTTATATGTAGTCAACAAAATTTTACTTATAATTTTAGTTTATTTTTAGGATATAAAACTTATTTTTATTGTGTTTGGGACAAAAAAATATTTGATTTAGGGTTTAATAATTTGTATTTATAGCTCAACTATTAAAGGTTATGATAAATAGTATATAATATACTATTATTCTATTATATGTTATATAGAATGTTGTGTTCTTTAGGCAACACTATTCACATTTTGAAAAAAATCTTATCAGTTTTAAAACTTCAAATCACGTTATATGTAAAAAAAAATTATATGGTTTTTTGTAGTAATAGAAGATTTAATAAATTATTAATATAAGATTAATGTCAAATACAAGATTACTTGGGAATTTATAAATTGATTCTAATTTTATCTTTTCACCATCCTTTTGTGTTAGTTTCTTAATATTGGCACTTATAGTGCTATATTCTTAATAAGTTTATCAAATATGGTTATTCTTGCAAATCAATATTTAGAAAATGTACAAGATATTTATTGGAAGTTCCCTTGTGTCATACTGTAACACTAATAATAGAGCAGACTAATAATAGAGCGTACCAATAATAGCGCGAAAAAGTTTCACACTGAACAGTTCACCACATATCAACTGTTGAATCACAATTGAGAATCAAATAGCTTAGATTGATTTTCTAATATGTATACAAAATGAATCCTAAAATGTTGAGATTACAGTTAGACTTAGTGGATATATAAGAATTTGAAAAAGTGAATTCTTATATAACTTTTAGGCGGGACCTTTAGTTTAACGAAGGCAAAACAATGAAGATGATAAAAAAAAAAAACAATGATGGAGAAGGCGGTGACCAAAAAACCTAATTTTGTACTATAATGTCGCATGTCTGGGACATAATTAGTCTTTTTGGATTACAATCGAATCTTAAAAAAACATATTAAACTACTTCGAATAAACAGATATATCAACTATGAAAAAAAAATATATATATATGCGTAATAAACCTACACAATAAGTATACTATAACATAAAAAAATTATTTGGTAAACTGAACTCTACCATTATAATGAATAAAGTCGGATCAGATCCGCACGTACGTACGTAATTATTATTATAAACATATTATTTGGTACAGTATTTATTCCGAACTCATACCCATGATCAGTATTCATTTTGGTTTCAATAGTAGTGTGCATGAATGAATTAAATTCCTTTAATAAAAAAAAATATAGTATAGATATGCATGAATGATAAGTTCCACAAAAAGATAAGTTCCACAATTCAACAATAATGTCTTTTCTTATTTCAATTTAGGATATCTAAAAAATAACATGAAAATAACAAAATAAAACTTGAGGGGGAAAAAACGTCACGTCAGTCACATGTTATAAAGCATGTATAATGGTGGAGAGCTAAAGCTTTGAGGACTGATTGCCACACCCACATCGAATTAAGCGAAGTAGTTGAGAAGATAAAAAATAAAAGTGTATTGCCACTACACTTTTAGTATGAATGGGGTAAAAGAGAAGAAAATCATTAGGTGATAGTAGTTGGTATCGTTGTCGTAGATTGTCGTACCAATTAAGTAACACTCAACTATTGGAGATATATATATTATATGGTGTCGGGCGAATCATATACTCATATTTGATGTTTTAATGTGAGTGATTTGAGTTGTGCCGATATATTATGTTTTATGGTGGTTATATATGAGGTATTTTACAAGGAAATATATATCGATAATTTGGGGTGAATAAAGGGTTATATACTTTAGTAACACTAGCACTATGTTAATTATATTACGGTACTTGGTAAAGTTGAGTTAACAAAAGAATAAGTTAGTAAAAAAAACTTCGTAAACTTAATTTGCCTTTAGTTAAATTGTTAACAATGCATTTATGTGATTTTCGTTACCGGAGTTCGACTACAGCAAATCAAACCTAATTGATGTAAACAAAAAAACAAAACCGCGTAAAATATGTTTCATGTTTAATCTATTTTTTTTGTAGAAAAGTTTAAGATTAAAAGTGAATTGGTACACTAGCGATATACGTTTTTCAAAATTAATAATGACCCATCTATTTCAAATAAAAATTGAATGACTATTTGATGAATACTACTGATGAAAAATAACATTTCACTAAATGCATTATATTCTATATTGGTTAAACATAACATGTTATTCAGTGTGTTTAAATAAAACGATGCATTTTTATTTAAAAGCTGAATGGGAATGTTGGTACGGGATGGGTGTAACCTAGTTGAAAATCTTCGACTAATACAACAATGGACAATATAAAACCTAGAGAAGAAAAAACTATAATTGCAAAATACATATATGTTACATCAAAATGAAAATCCGACACAACAAATGGGGCAATGACGGACCTAATGAGTTTAAAACGATGTTTAATTGTTCTAGAAATGCATGCTCAAGCTCAGGCATTTGGTGGAGCAATTCATTAGATGCGACATAAGGAGAGGTAATGTGGCTTGGTTCTTGCATGAAAATTGGACTCCAATGGATCCTTTGCTAAAGTTCTTGGGTGAAGATGGTCTGACTACAAGAGTTTCTGAAGCGTGTAATGGAGAAGGTTGGCTTCTTGCTTCTCCAACAACTGACCAAGCTTTGTCTCTCCATGTTTTCTTGTCAACTATTCAATTACCAAGCAATTCTACAGAAAATGACTCTTTTGGCTGGTACATTGATGAGAAATTTTGTGGTGGATTCTCTTCTAGTAAAACATGGGAGGCTCTACGATAAGGAGATACACTAAAAGATTGGACTCCTTTGGTCTGGTTCAAGGGCTCAACCCATAAGCACACCTTCCAGGTCCAGACTTGTTTCATGGGAATGCAAGTGTCTTCTACTTGTTGTCTCTCTTCTGTCTCTGTTGAGAATATTCATAATCTGATTACAATCCCGCCGCTTACTATCTTTAAGAATATTGACCGGAAAATTATCAATTAAACCATGCCTAAGAAACATATGAAGAAGTTCAGAAATTTCATGGTCAGTTGGCTATACTAAAGGATCCAATATTTATGTTTAACCTTAAGTATACGTGATGTTATTATTATTATTTTTTTTTTGGCAAAAATCAGAAATATAGGTCTTCTAAATTGTAACACATAAATTTCATTTTAATGATATTTACACTCTTAGCAAAAAAACAACACCATGACTAATTTGTAACCAGAACTATTTACTAGTGAATAAAATGTATATATTTTCATTTCTCCTAATTTACAATAGTTTTGTGGGCCTCATAATACAGACCAGAACATTATAGCAAATCTAGTAATTAAATAGTTGGGCCAGGCCCAATAATTTTATCATCGGTATTTGCCTATTCAGTGGCAGGATTTATTACAAAGGACACGTGGCGGATGAACAAGTAACGATCTCTTTGACCTATTCAAAATTCGAAAAAACTAATGAAAAGAGTCGTTGTCCTTTTGACTTCTCTCTCTCCCCTGAGATTTTCAAAGCTTTCAACTTTCAACAATATTATCATTTTATTTTTGCAGAGACGATCAATCTCATCTTCAAAATCTTGAATACGAAGCGTGAAACAGTTTGATTCTGGTTTTTTTTTTTCTGTATTATCTTGATATGGCTAATGAAATTGAATCAGCGAGAGATCTTGGTGAAACTAACATCAAAGGAGTTCTTGTTCATGGAGGAAGATATTACCAGTACAATGTCTACGGAAACTTGTTCGAAGTCTCGAATAAGTATGTTCCTCCTATTCGACCTATTGGTAGAGGAGCTTACGGTTTTGTCTGGTACGAGATTCTACGATTTTTGGGTATTTTCTATTTTTGTTCTGAATTGTTTCCTTCATAGTAGTTGAAACCTTAATTGGATACAGACTTGAGTATTGGTATGTGTTGAAGAATCTTGAGTATTTTTCCATTGATTTGATAGGTTTTTAAATCAGGGCTGTTTGGAAAATTTGATTTTTTTTTTTTTGGGTATTTAAGAAAGGTTCTATCGTCAAAATTATAGTTCGAATTGGATGAATCTGATAATTTTGTTGAGAATCGTTGCTCTTCAATCTTATATACTTATAACGAGAGTAATCTGTTTGTATGTATGCTTCTGCTTGTGGACTTATCGATTTGAAAATTATGTTTTTTCGATGTCTTTGAAAGTGAAGATGTTCTTGTTTCTTTGATTGTGTAATGCTATGAATGAAGAAGCTACAATCTGGTGGATACATTATATACACATATTCATTGATTTATGTTTTGTTATTGCCTTGAGTAAGCGAGCAATCTTGATTCGTTGTGGTCCATTTTTTTGTAGAATGTAAAAGCAAAATGATTCATGAGATTACTGGTATTGTTTTAGTGCTGCAGTAGATTCGGAAACACAGGAAGAAATTGCGATAAAGAAGATAGGTAACGCCTTTGATAATAAAGTAGATGCTAAGCGGACATTGAGAGAGATTAAGCTACTTCGTCATTTGGAACATGAGAACGTAGGTTTCTACTTTATGTTTGCGGAAACTCTTCAAACGATTAGTATTTTAGCTGAAGTGGTCTTCACTTCTACAGGTTGTTATTATAAAAGATATCATCAGACCTCCAAAGAAGGAGAATTTCACTGATGTTTATATAGTTTTTGAGTTGATGGATACTGATCTTCATCAGATTATTCGATCAGACCAATCTTTGAATGATGATCATTGTCAGGTTTCAACATTCGTAACTTTATCTTTACGGTTTTTACTCGGCTATATTTGATACTATGGTTGATTTAACCATAGGTAATTTGCTCTTTCTCCTTTTGCAGTACTTCTTGTATCAGATTCTACGTGGACTCAAATATATTCATTCTGCAAATGTCTTACATCGTGACCTTAAGCCGAGTAATTTGCTTCTGAATTCGAACTGCGATCTTAAGATTACGGACTTTGGTTTGGCAAGGACAACATCTGAAACAGAGGTCATGACAGAGTATGTTGTAACTCGATGGTACCGAGCACCAGAGCTGCTCCTTAATAGTTCTGAGTACACATCTGCAATTGATGTTTGGTCTGTTGGTTGCATATTTGCTGAAATTATGACAAGGGAACCTCTATTCCCGGGGAAAGACTACGTTCATCAGCTTAAACTTGTAACAGAGGTATGTTCTGTTTCGAAAAGATCTGTACAAATGCTGGAAACTTCTATCTGTGTAAGCAATTTGTTTATGAGTTGTTTCATGCGGTTAATCTAGTTGATAGGATCACCTGATGGAGCGAGCCTAGAGTTTCTCAGAAGTGAGAACGCGAGAAAATATGTTAAAGAACTACCCAAGTTCCCGAGGCAAAACTTTTCAGCTAGATTTCCTAGTATGAAGCCTACAGCTATCGATCTACTAGAGAAAATGCTCGTGTTTGATCCAGAAAAACGTATCACGGGTATGATTTGAAAACTCTTACATACCGAGATTGACATATGCGTGATGATTTCTTATTGTTAATCCTGCATCATGCTCTTTATCTTGCAGTTGAGGAAGCACTCTGTCATCCTTACTTGTCAGCTCTTCACGACCTTAACGACGAGCCTGTTTGTTCCAAGCATTTCAGTTTCGATTTTGAGGACCCGGCTTCCACTGAAGAAGAGATAAAGGAGCTTGTATGGCTCGAATCTGTGAAGTTCAATCCTCATCCGACCATTTAAAACATTATTTAAGAAGTGGCATGCAAATATTATACTCTGAAATTGAGTAAAATTTAGTAGTTATGTCCATTCTTATTATGAGGTTGTATTAGATAGCGTTTAAACTCTGTTTCTGCTACATATATCATGTTGTTCGTTGTTTAAGCTTTTCCATTAGTTAGAAAAGCTATCTTGCAATGCAAGAAATTGTTGTACAAGGATCCTTGTAACCCAAGACATATATGTACTCATTTGCTCAGCTTCAAAATCTTGGATATAGAGTTTGATTGATGCACACTGCTCACACTCTTATAGGAGTGGTCATGTCTATTTTGTTGGTTTTTGTATGTTTGGCTATAAAAAAAAAGGAACTGAAGTTGAACAAAAGTTCTTGATCCGATTAAGCTTATGTTCGATGTAGACTTGAACTTCTTTACAACTTTACCTTTTAATTTTATTTTTTACAACATTTAATTGCACATGACTTTTAAACTCAAACAGTTTGAGACGGTTCTGCCCGTGAGCACAAATTTCCTATTTGGTCTTATTATTTGGGTGGCGGAATGGAGTTTAAAATGGGCAAAACACACACATTTTGTAATAAATTACACACAAGCAGGGAAAAGAAAGGAACAAAAAGAAGCATACATTAAAAACAAAACAAGTGAAAGCAAATAACAAGAATAAAGAAGATCAGAGAGGTTGGGAAGAGACTGCATAAGAAGTAGTTAATTCCTGAGTAAAATGTTGACTAGCACATTCTTAACTTCTTGGACGATTTCTTCAATAAAATCCACCTCTAGTCTATCAAAAGAGTGAACGAATAAACTCCATGAGACCCTTTGGTCAATATGGTATGAATATATACACACTAAATGAAACTTTTAACTGTGAAAATAGGAAAAGTAATTACTTAGTTCGTGGATATAATATTTTATCTTTTGTGGTAGCAACAAACGCTAAAGCGCTCTTCCATTGGTTGATTTTGTCTTCATATCTACTCCATTTCTCTACCAGCTGGTCATCAAGTATCATGTCCCTTGGGTCCACCTCGTAGAAGATAGGAATGAGTCGCATCATGTTCTTGTCCACGCCTTTCCTAATCTCCGCTAGCTCATCCAAGCAACATCGCGACCTCGTGTAAGTCTTAGTGAAGATCACAACTGCAATCCTAGACTGTTGAATCTCCTTAAACAATGTACCAGCTAGGGATTCTTGTCCACTGTGTTCTTTTTCAACCAAGACGTTGAGGTGACTCTCTTTCATGTTAAATTATATTCAAACCAAAAAGAAAAATCGTTTTTACAATAAATGTAACTTTTAGCTGTGATATTCAAAACTCTCTTTAAAGATGTGACTCTCTTTCAGCTTTGAGAGAGCTACCGAATTTGTAGTAGACATCTAGACCTCGGAAACTAAGGAACACCGGATATTGCGGCACAATCTAGGGATAATGTATTCACTTTTAATTGACTACAATAATTCAATAACTTAAACACATAAATAAATATGTGAATATATAGGCTATAAACTCAAAATCATCTTGTAATAAATGGATTGGTCCATGTCATATAGTCATATATACTTTTAGGTCCTTTCTTACTTTAATTTAGATATAGGAGATAGTGTGTTTAGTTATAAGAAGCAAACCAGCTGTTAATGGGCAAGCCGAAGCAAATGGCAATAGATACCAAAGCTCCCTTCAAGGAGTCGAACCGCTCCGATTAATAGGGCAATCCCATGCACTTCGTGACAGATTCCAAAGCTTCCCTCCAGCTGATGAACCTCCTCTCCGCATCCTCCAAGGCCTGTGAACTAATCTTTCTGGCATTAACCGCAAAGAAGATGGGAAGAGGATCAAGCTTCTTCAGATCCATTTGTTTCTTGATCTCCACCAGCTCGTCCGAACACCATTGGGACTTGGAAAAGTTCTCGGAAAAGATCACCACCGCGATACCCGATTCTTTTATTAGCTTTAACAGATTCTCACTGATTGGTTTCCCTCTCACTGCGTCATCGTCGGTTTCCACGTTGACTCCGTTCTTGATTAACCTCTCTTTGAGAATGCTTAAGAAGCTATCGCGAACGTCTTCCTTTATAAATTGTAATGAATATTACATGTTCTAACAATAATTGATCTTATTTATTTATTTTGCCCGGCAAGTTACAATTTCTGTAATAGTGTACTATCAATCATGAACCTAAAGAAAAACAACTGTTATATAATCCATATACAATTTTCATTCAAATTTTAATATTATGCTATTATAAATTGAAAAAATTTCTTATTTTGTAGGTTTAAACATCACATTTTTATCTAAATATATTTATATGGCTTCGATAATTATTGCGAGATAGAAAATGTATACCGAAATATACACAAATGAAAACAAAAGTAGATAGACGTGACTTGTAATTTATAGATGGACGTGATATGTATGAATAATGAGTTTTGTGGATCATGGTATTGAATGACGCATACAAGAATTTATTGGTGACGTTATTAGATCTTGGTATCTATTTATAAATCGTAAATGTCTGCGTTTTGCATTAATTTTTGAGAATATACTCCTACGAAAAATGATTTAAAAATGTGAAAACATTTCAATAGCATTAAAAAGTTTCACATGTAAATAGAAACACATTTCAATAGCATAAAAATTCAGTGTTTGAAACAATGAATGCATTGCTTTTGTAGTGTGCAGACATAAAGCTGGTTAAAATGACCAATGCCTCTTATATTATTTGATCTCATCGTCATCTTGTATCATGTCATTTGGATTCACCTCGTAGAAAATGGGAAGAAATGCGTTTATTCATCCCCAGCTCCTCCAAGCACCACATCGAGCTCTTGCACCTTTTGGTCATGATCACAAGTGCGATCCTAAGACTTTAGTAATTTCATGTGTTTCATGTGTGATCAATGGGTCGAGTAATTTCATCTGCCCCAGATTTTAGGAGAATGATTCATAAAACTTTAGTAAGGTTTCCTAAATCATTTAATTAGTTTATCTTCTTTAACTTTTTAAAACTCTTACAATGCCTAGTTTTTGTGGAGTTTTTGGATTTTAATAGTATGTTTAGAACTAAAATTTGTTTTGGTGGTAAACTATGATATTCTCTAGCTTAAACGTTGTTCCATTTTTATCCATATACTTTGTCTCTTTTTTAATATATTTTTAAAATTTTTATTAATCAAACTGATGTAAAATTATATTTATAATTGATTAATGATGTGTTTCCAGAAGAAATCTTTTAATCGACCGATTGTAGCAATATCGAAACATTTATAAACGGCTTATTAAACGGTTACCCGTTCGAGAATTTTAATTCACAATTATATGCACACTAGTCTTATTGTTATCTCTTCCAAAATACTATGTCAACCGAATCTGTTGAAATTAGTCAGAAAAGAAAAAAAAACAACAACCCGCCATATATGTACTTTGTTAAAACAATAAGAATTTTCCAGGTAACTCGTATGCATACTGATTTATAATAAAAGTCTAACAACGATTTTTTTTTCTTTCGTTTTCACAAACGTATGTACCTTTTTTCTTGTTAATAAGAACGTTATAGACTTCAAGCATGTAATTTTCCTTAATCCAAAATTCAACTTTCCTAGATCGTATCAAAAAAGAATGTGTGTTAATTTCGTGATATTAACCAAGTGGTAGTAGTCCTAGTGATTTCTATTTAAGTCAGAGATCGATTCGCCTCAAATGCGAAATTTACTAAATCACTCTATTTGACCAGTCGAAATGGTGTCATGCTTTATACCTATTAGAAAATCCAGTGAGTGGGCTACTCGATGATTATACTCATTCTGAAAAGATTAGTCGGATGATAAAATTTCGGATCACCTCCTAGTAAAAAAAAAAAAACTTCGTGATATATGTTACATGAGGTCGATGTGCAATATCTCGAACATTGGGTTAAACACATCTTTTGTCATTGCATCGTCTGTTGCCTGTAATTTGTCGGGAAAAACATTGAAAAGATAATATCCGACCGCACAAACGGTCCAATACCATCTAACATCATCATAAAACAAATTTTATAATTTTGTCATGTAACCAATGTTGCAAGTTGGCATGTGTCCTAACTACTTAACCTGTCAGCGACTTAAGAAACCAAGCCGCTTCCACTAGCAACACCATAATCTGTCTCTCTCTATATATACCGCTCCTCTCTATAAGCACAAACATTGAAAGATATTTAGATTAAGGAAAATCCCCAAGCTTCTAAATATTACGTGCTGAGAAAGAAACTGGTTTTATTTTTACATACATTATGAATGGAGAACTAGTGAAGGGAGCTTCTGCTGTTCCCGTGAAGAGAAGGATAGAAGGAGATCATTCTGGAGAACTCAGGATGATTCCAAGACGCGGGCAGATCAAATCGCGGATTGCTGCAACCGCTTTGCACTCTATTATTTCGGTTTTGTCTAGGTCTAGATGATGATGCTGATGATCATCACCAATTCATCATCATCATCATCTTGTGTGTTATGTTTAGATATTAAAAGATCCTCATGTGTGTTATCTTTTTCTTTGCTTTACATAACTATGTAATCCAACGTTGGATCGTGATCATCTTTATAAAAATCAATGTAGTTATGTTATTTTGAATGATTCTCTTTTAAGAATATTTTGAAAGTAGTGTGACAAAAAAAAAAATATATATTTTGAAAGTAGTTATTGACATTCACATAGCGACTATAGTAAAATTATGGGATTAATCTGATTTTCGATGTACGGGATCCGTTTTAATTGAGAGTTGAATTAGTGTGGCCTAATGTCCGGATCCGAGTTTTAAATTATTATTATTCATCCAGGTGCCTAGTTTCTATACCGTCTTAGAATAAATAGATACGACAGAGTTTGAAAATAATACAAAAACGTTGAAAACATCACAAGATTCGTCAGAAGCACATGTAAATATAATGCTTTGTGTATCGACAGACAAAAATGAATAACGTTAGTGGATTTATATGATAAAGAAAAACACGTTGCCTCCCAGAATCCACACAAACCGGCACTATGTCTGGAACAATTACTATTATTTTACATATATATCACTAAAGAAAGGTTAACTCATTATAGATTAGAATATGATAAAAGAAATTATGATACATTTTTTCACTGTATACATATTCTTTGGTGCAACTAGATCAATGCTATAAGAGGAAGTATATTGAGATCGCAAATTTGTTACGATGGAGAAACATCAAAACAAAATTGGAAAGAAGAATGTAAGGTTTTTTCTGAGTGCGGAAGCTTATGATTGCTTTTGCTAGAATTTGATATAAAAGAATGATCACCGAATTCCCGGCCTCTAATTGGTACGTCTCGGGTGGGAACCGTCTCCCACAACTTCCACTAGAATTTTTAGTGAATACAAGAACACCACTCAAGTCTTAGATCTTACAAAGAGAATCTTAACCTAGGCTACCTTGTGATGTCTACCTTTTTGGGATACAAAACCCTAATGAGAAATGACATACTTATCTAGAAAATTAACCTTATAATTTTCTTTTTTCCTTGTAGGCTCTTAATGGGGTGGACAACAATATGGCCCATAATATCACAAATTCCACCTTGGACCAATATTGTTGTCCACTTGGTTTCTAGGCCGAATTTCTTCCTCTGGCCCACCAAAGTCCAGCTTTTCTCATTTCGTCTTTCCCTTTGCCAAGCTCGCGGTCGTCCAACAACCCCATGACCGCCGAGTTGCAGATCCTGGCCCATGTGCATTAGAGCATGATTATTGGGGGTTCTTAAGTGAGGTTCTTAATTATTTTATTATTATATTTTTAAGAAACCATCTCTTGAATCTCTTATTTAAGAAACCTATTTTAAGAGTTTCTTGGTTCTCTATTTCTTCTTCTCTCTCTTCCTTTTTCATGATATCTTAAAATTTATTATTAAAAAATATTAAGAAACCCAAAATGGGTTTCTCCCCAATAAACATGGTCTTATATGCCCAGCTGCACCTTCTGGCCCATCTCTGGCTTCTCTAACCATGCTGCATCTCTGGCTTCTCTGACCATGCTGCATCTCTGGCTTCTCTGACCATGTTGCATCTCTAGCGTCTCTGATCTGGTCCAATAGATCACCTCTGGTCCCCTGCAGCTTGTGAGCCCACAAACCTGCTAGGCCTAACACTCTAGCCCGCCTGGTGTCTGGCCCATCTACCTAGCTCTGCTGCCTGGCTTTGCTGCCTGGCCCTGCTGCCTGGCCCTTCTGTCTGACCCTTATGCCTGACCCTTCTGCATGACCCTTCTGCCAGACCCTTCTACCAGATCCTTCTGCCTGTTCTTTTCATTAGTCCCATTAGTTTTAAGAACCCTTCTGCTGTACTAGCATGTACAACCGATCTCGCTTTAACTCCACCTGAAGTTGACCACCACAGCTCTTCTTCAGCTCCACAGGTAACGTATCTCCTCCCATTGCTTACCATCAGATAACTGTTATCCCTTGTCTGACATAGTTTTTCTGATTCCTGTGAGATCCCTTTCCACAAAGGGGTTACCTTGAAGCTGCCCTAGCCTCTCAAGCCAGATTCACCGGATCCCAGAAAGTGAATAACACCAAAGGTTCCCTTGGTTCTGTTACTACGTTCGTAGAATCAATAACCTTCTTCCTTGTGCTGGCTCCGCTCAAGGCTTCTCCTCCGAGCTTCGCCGAGCTCATCTTGACCAACCCTAGGCGATTCTCCACGTCAGGCTCATCTCTTCGGCTCAAACTCGCCAAAATCTCCACCTAAGCCTGAGATCCGCCATGAACAGTACCCATGAACAGTACCGCCATGAACAGTACCGCGTGACAAGTACTCCTCATGAACAGTAAATGTGAACAGTCCCCAAAAATCTCTTGCTGATTCTCTTATCAAATCCTTCCAGCACTTGCAATCAAAATTTGGATTGTTGTGATACCACTTGTAAGGAAAATTCGCGCGCGAAAGCTTATGATTGCCTTTGCTAGAATTTGACACAAGAGAATGATCACCGAGTTCCCGGCTTCTAACCGGTACGTCTCGGGTGGGAACCGTCTCCCACAACTTCCATTAGAACTTTTAGTGAATACAAAAACACCACTCAAGCCTTAGATCTTACAAAGAGAATCTTAACCTAGGCTATCTTGTGATGTCTACCTTTTTAGGATACAAAACTCTAATGAGAGATGACCTACTTATATAGAAAATTAACCTTCTAATTTTCTTTTTTCCTTGTAGGCTCTTAATGGGCTAGACAACAATATGGGCCATCATATCACAAAGAAGTTTGGGCAAATGTTTAATAACATTTAGGGAAAAATGTCAATTAAATGTCCAATTTTCTGATTTGGGATGTTTAACGCACGTACTATCGCGAGGACCAAGAAACACATATATATTTTTCCGCGTTGCCGATTCAGACACGGTGTTAACGACGATTTAGCGGTGTTAACCCAAAATTTAACATTTGTTAAAAAGCTTGTTAACTTAAACGGTGCGTTTTAATTACATGTTATACATGAAATTATACATCCGAGAAACCCCAGATCTAAAACCTAAAATCCGAAATTCCCAAATCGAAATCGGTAAAGGATTGAATGAGAGAAAGAACAAGTTTACAGAAATTCTTCTCCGAGAGCTTAAAGGTTAAAAGCTTTCTTCGTCCAATTCTCTCACTTTTCTCTACCCACCCCGAATCAATGAAGTTGCTTTCGAGCTCGACGGGTCTAAGATCCAACCCGATTCTCCAGCTTTTGTTACGCTCCACAGGGTCGTCAATGGAGGAGAAGAAGGTGAGAACTGGAAACTAGAGTGTGAGTGCGAGATGGAAGAGGAAGGACCAGAGGAGGGACACGTGGCAACGACGACGATGGCCAGGAAACATAAAAGGAGGAAGCAGAGGACTGGGTTTGAGTGTTTGGAGGAGATATTGAAGGAGAGAGAGGAAGGGAGGGAATCTGGCAGGTGGCGTGTGTTTTTGCACATGTAGCGGCGGCGGAGAGGGTGAGTGGGAGGAGGTGGAATGGATAACTGAGATGGAGTCTGAGATGGAGGGAAATGGGATGGGCTGTTGATTTGGGGATTTGGTTTATGTGTTTGGATTTGGGCTATTTGGTGTCTAAAACTTTTACCAAAACCTTGAGAAGTGGAAGAAGAATAAGAACAAGAACTTTCTTCTAGTTTATTGTGTAGTCAATCAGTTTAATTGTACAATAACGTTCGAAGCTCTTGTCTGGTTCTTACTGTAATTGATATGCTTCTTTGCTTCACTATCTCTAAGCTCTTTTTTGGTTCTTACTGTAATAACCAAAAGTGACTTCAATCCTTCTCATGGAATACGGCGAAGATGAATAATCCATCGACCTGGCCATGAAATCAGCATCTGTTAGCCATCAAAAGGCGATGATGGAGCTAGACGAAGTGATGAAGTCACCGGTGGGATCTGAGGGAATACGATGTTGAACCCAACCTTAGCGAAAGAGGAAGCTGCTCATCATCGTGTATAACGTATAATCAACAACGGGATTTAATGTTTTTGAGAAAGGATAAAGAGGGGAAGAACAATTTTGGGGATTTTTGATTTTAGGGATTTCGATTTTCGATTTGGAGATTTTCTGATTTTAGGGTTTATATTAGAGATTTCTCGGGTGTATAACTGTAGTTAAAAATCAGCGTTTAAGTTAACAAGCTTTTTAACAGACGTTAAATTTTGGATTAACACCGTTAAACCGCCGTTAACGCCGTGTCTGAAAGGCAACACGGGAAAATATGAGTGTATTTTTGGGTCCTCGCGATAGTACGTGCGTTAAACGTCCCAAGTCAGAAAATTAGACATTTAATTGACATTTTTCCCATAACATATATAATAGTCGGAGGTAAATCGGACATATTTCTTCATAAATATAAGAATAAAGAGGACATGGACTTGGGATCCTATTACAAGAAAACAAAGTCATCCCTAAAAAGTAAACACTGTTATAAAAACGGTGTTTATATATAGTTATATTACCGAAAGAGAATTTTACTGAACCCGTGAAACTCGGGTATAATAATATAAAGAGAAAAGAGAATAGTATATTTGATCGTGTTTATTTTCTCTGAAGAATGAATTGTGTTTTACATCGTTTACGAAATCATATATTATAGGAAAATATATTGAGTTTACTGTGCATGTACAGTGACAGTGGGTTCCACAATAACTATAAATTTTCTTCGACGATGCCTAATATCCGACTTTTACAACAAACACAATGTAATTGATCGTGCGACCTGAATTTTGGAATTTCACAAAAGATATGATTGCTAAGAAATATTTTATTCAATTCAAATCGATAACTGAAATGGGAAATAACAGAAAATTGATTTGTCAGTATAAAACTTTATGTGAAAAAGCATCTCTTGTTATATTGTTTAATGTCTATACTAGAGTAAAACTTTTATAAATTAATATTTAATTTAATAATTATTATAAATTAATTAAAAAAAATTAGTCAGACCAATATAAAAATCAATACAATTCGATAAGATAATAAGATAAATATGTTGTCTCAATAATATCATAAAATAATAATTTTATAAATTTACAAAGATTTAGCTAAAATAATTCTATGATTCTAATGTTGTTTATATTTTTAATATAATTGTTCTTAAAAAAAATATTTTTCCCATTACATATTTTCTGGTGTTATGTTTTCAATTTTTTTCTTCTTTTCTTGAATAATTTTAAACGCTATAATTAATATTATAAGCCTTCATAGTTTCAAATACAATATATAATCATTTTTAGTTTCATAATTTAACATTATAAATAGGTACCATAATTTTTTTAATCTATGAACATATATTATTTTCATTTGGATAGGATAAAACTTAGCATTAATTTTTTAATGATGATTGAATTACTAATCTATGAATTTTGTAGTATAAAATTTAATTCATTATTGTGTTTTACTGGATATTATTGTTCAAATCCAAATAGAAAAATTGATATCACATGATTTAAATTGTCCAAACTCGTATTCTTTTTAAATATGATTTTTTTGGCATAACGGGTTTAAATATTTTCCTTTAAATTAATAAATATTAGAGGTAAAAATTAATTTTTAAATTATATATTTAATTAAAAAACAAAGAAGTAAAGATTAATTTTAAAAATAATATTTAACTTAATAAATATTAATTTATGAATAAAATAATATATTTGTAAATTAATTGAATTTCACAGTTTTGATATTATTAATATTTATTGTAGTTATGTAACTAAATATTTTTCGAAGACTTTGTTTAATGTTTATGAAAATTCTATTCCAAATAAATCTATAAAAATTAAATGTTTAAAAAAGAAAAAAAAAATTATCTCACTAATTTAGTGGACCACTTTTGTTATTCCACCAAATTTTCCAATAATATAAGTATTAACAATTGACCAAAAAAAGGAATAACAATTAACTCGGAAAAAAAAGAAGTCTAGAATTTTTATATTGTTTGGTAATGAGTAGTGACGTAATCAGAGCAAAACTCGACACGTTGATCGTTCAATAGTAAGACCCACACCAAATTGAAAAATTGGTTCTTCTTCTTTTTTTTTTGTTCTCTGTTAGAAAATATCTTATAATTATTTATTGTTTTAGTAACTCACACATGTTAAATATTTAATAACTATTTGTAACTAATTAATATTTTATTTACTAATCACCGACTACAAACCCCTATATAAAGAGTGGTTTGGTTCATTGGTCGGATAAAAGAAAAAGAAAAGAAGATCACTTATTTACCTCTCTTTCTCCTCACTTAAAGCATTACACCATTTATATAATACTATATCATAATTAAAATCATCAATCGCTCATTTTCTGTTTTCTCTCTTTATAACAGTCAAAAATATTATTATATTTATAACACGTTATCAGCACGACCGCTTATCCGTTTTAAATCCGAGCTAATCTCTATCCGAGATTCCGATCCTTATCCAATTTAAGGTATAATCTAAGGTATGATTTAATTTATTATTGTTAAATCATTTTAATTCATAAATTATTATTTATATGGAAGGCTATGCCTCCTCAAGTATATGGTAGGCTCTGCCTCCTCACTTATATGGAAGGCTATACCTCCTAAATTAATATCTTATAATTTATGATTTAAATTATTTTACTATATAATTTACGGTTTAAATTATTTTGTTATTTACATAAATTTATATATTATTATATATTGGTAGATATCATGTCGAATTTGGCAAAGCTCGATATCGCTGCCCTTGATATATCTGGAAATAATTATAGACATTTAAAATGCATCTAAAAGAAACGGCAAACATTGACAGCAAAGAAGGCCTCAAGAGAAAAGGCAAAGGCCATGATATTTTTMCGTCAYCACCTCCATGACAATTTAAAAATTGAATACATCACGAAAGAAGATCCCAGATCGCAATCACTAAAGATAGTTTGATCACCAAAAATATGTGATCTTACCAAAAGCTAGACATGAGTGGTTAAACCTCCGTTTATGGATTATAAAAGTAGGTGATTATAATTCGCGTTTCTGAATTACTTGATGATGTTATGGAGAAAAATAACCGATAATGATATGATCGAAGACTCTCCAAACATTTCATCCTGTGAATGTATCACTACAACAACAATACCGGACAAAAGGTTATACTCGGTATTCGGAGTTAATGAATACACTCCTAGTTGCCGAGCAAAATAATGAACTCGTGATGTTGAATTATAAGACTCGYCTGGATCAGCAACATTCCCTGAAGCGAATGTGCAACCTCATCCGACGTGATAATTGGCAAGGACATGGACGGAGAGGCGTGGCGTCGCGACGTGAGGCAGAGGTGGACAAGGAAGGGGATTCAATAATAATAGTTACAACGCGGGAAAAGCCAAYAAAAATAACAAGAAAAACGATAATACAAGCGCGGTAACTACTCAGAAGGAAAATATATGTTACAGATGCGGAATGAAAGGTCATTGGGCACGTACCTGTCGTACGCCTAAACATCTTGCCGATCTGTACCAAGAATCCCAAAAAGCGAAAGAGAAAAATGGCGAAACCAATTTTGTCTCTAATGAGCCTGAACCTTCTTTTGATAGCACTCATCTTGATATAGCGGATTTTCTCGTTGAACCAAATGATGTTAACGAGTAATAAGATGAGTAGGATAATGTAATATATGGTCAATGTAATATAATTTAATAAATGTCTTCCTGAAGAAGACTATAAAATAAAAGTTTAATGTATAATATATTGTAATATAATGTTTAATATTATAATTAAAATGAACCATTTTTATTAATAATACAAGCGATTACAAGGAGAATTATTACATAAAATAATAAAACGACATTAACAATAAACTCTCCGTGGGTATACTCCTCAACGAAGAGACCATAAATACAAACAATAATTAAAACAAAACAAAGCATTAAACAAAATCTAAACATCTTCAAAACTAAAACTAAATGAATGAGAAGGGATGAGATTTTTGTGTGAATAAATGAATGGATGAATGAGTGAATTTATAGATTGAAAAATACTATTACTAACCGTTTGAAAAGTGTAAAATTTTTGAAAAAATTAAAATTAAAATTCATCATAGCCGTTGGTGAATCCGACCGTTGGTGATGATATATTAAAATCGATCTGAAATTTTATCAGTTGAATTTTAAAAGTTTCAGAAAATAATAAGATTTTTTTCAAAATTTTATCAATATTTTTGGATAAATATAAGACATATTGTTTTAATATTTTAAACATGTTTTTAATATATCTCTTTTTATTTTGACCCAGAAGATGTCAAAATTTGTAAATGAAGATGGAGATATATGTCTGGCAGATAGTGCGACCACGCACACGATATTAAAGGATAAAAAATATTTCTCCGATCTTAAATTAAGAGAAACAGGAGTGAATACTATATCGAAATGCAAAATTATTATCCTAAAGATTCTCAATGCCAAGGGGAACAAAGTTTGAAATAAATGATGCATTATATTCTCCCAAGTCTTATAGAAATTTGTTAAGTTTCAAAGATATCCGAAGAAATGGATATCATGTGGAAACCAAGAATAAAAATGGCATTGAATATCTTTGCATTACAAAAATRATTTCGGAGAGAAAATATATATTAGAAGAACTGCCAGATTTTTCTTCTGGATTATATTCCACAAGAATTAATATGATTGAATCATATGCCACGGTAAACCCGAARCTTACCGATATATTTAAAGTATGGCATGAAAGACTGGGTCATCCTGGTTCAATCATGATGAGAAAAATTGTGGAAAACTCTAATGGCCATCCATTGAAAGACCAGAAGATCTTTCAATCAAATGAATTTTTATGTGATGCATGTTCTCGGGGAAAACTCATAATTCGGCCATCACCAGCTAAAATTGGAAATGAATCACCAAAATTTTTAGAAAGAATACATGGTGATATATGTGGACCAATTCACCCATCATGTGGACCATTTCAATATTTTATGGTATTAATTGATGCATCAAGTAGATGGTCACATGTGTGTCTTTTGACAACACGAAATATGGCATTTGCCAGATTTATTTCCCAAATAATCAGGCTAAGAGCGCAATTTCCTGATTATACTATCAAGAAAGTAAGACTTGATAACGCTGGTGAGTTTACTTCACAAGCCTTTAATGATTATTGTATGTCACTGGGGATCGATGTTGAACATCCAGTGCCCCACGTTCATACACAAAATGGCTTGGCCGAATCTTTGATCAAACGGTTGCAATTAATTGCTAGACCGTTAATAATGAGAACAAAACTCCCAATTTCGGTATGGGGACATGCTATCATACTGCTGATCCAAATTACCAAGCGCATATAATAAGTATTCTACAATTAAAGATCTCAGTCAAATATATCGCATCTCGTGTTTTTGATGTGCAGATAAATACCATCGACCTCCCAACGCATAAAAATGGGGCCTCAACGGAGATTGGGTATTTATATTGGTTTTACGTCACCAAGTATAATTCGTTATCTTGAGCCACAAACTGGTGACTTGTTTACGTCTGCTTTGTCATTTTAATGAAAACGAGTTCCCATCGTTAGGGGGAGGAATTCAAGAAATTCCAAGGGATATTGCATGGTATACACCATCGTTGATATCTCTGGATCCTCCTACAAAACAACGTGAACTCGAAGTGCAGAAAATTGTGCATTTACAAAATATGGCAAACGAGTTACCAGACGGGTTCGTAGATACAAGAAAGGTGACAAAATCACATATACCGGCTGCAAATGTTCCATCAAGAATTGAAATCCMACGGGAACAGATTGATGCTAATAAAATAAATGAGCCTAAAGTTCAGTTAAAGAGGGGGAGACCTATGGGTTCTAAAGACAAAACTCCCCGGAAGAAAAAGGTTATGGGAGAATTAAATTCACATAAAGAGGTTCCTGAAGAAACCCAAAATGAGAAAAGTCCAGAAGACTTAAATGAAGTAGTTCCCGAAGAACTACCAAAAGAAAATACCCCTGAAAAGGGACATGATACAGAAAAATATGAGATTTCCATAAATTATGCTCAAAATGAAAAAGTATGGGTAAGAAATGAGATAAATGATTATGATGGAATTTTCTCATTTTCTATATTCAAAGAAATTGATAATGAAAATGATGATCCAGAACCAAGGTCCATATCAGAATGTCGGAAAAGATCTGACTGGGAGAAATGGAGGATGGCCATGCAGAATGAATTAATCTCCCTTAATAAAAGAAATGTGTTTGGACCTGTAGTTACTACACCTAAAGATGTGAAACCTGTAGGATGCAAGTGGGTATTCGGAGAAAACAAATAAAATGAAGTCACAAGATATAAAGCCGATTGGCCTCAAGGTTTTTCAAAGACCGGAATTGATTAAGAAACATATTCTAATGGATGCAATTACGCTCGATATTTAATGAGTTTGATAGCATCCCAAAATTTAAATGTATCTTATGGATGTAGACAGCTTATCTATATGGATCACTTGATAATGAAATATATATGAAAATCCCATAAGGGATGAAAATACCTGATGCATTGAGCTCAAAGTCTACGGATATATGTTCGTCAAATTTATCACTTTACTTGATTAAAACAATGACGATGGTACAATCGCTTAAGTAATACCTTTTAAAGAAAGAAGGTTATGTAAATAATACGATATGTCCATGTGTTTTTATAAAGAAATCCTGAACGGATTTATCATCATCATGATCAATATAATTAACTCAAAAAGAGATTGAGCAGACGAAATCATATGAAATCGAGTTTGAAATGAAAGATTCGAAAACAAAATTGTCTTGGGTTCCAGATAGCACCTCCAAGATGGAATATTCGCATCAATCAAATTATACCGAAAACTTCTTAAACGCTTTAATATGGATAAACAACTCCATTGAGTACTCCAATGATTAATGATCAATATGAAAAAGATCCATTTAGACCATGAGGATAACGAAGAAATATGGGTCCCGGCACTTATATGAGCGCTATCGGACTCATGTATCTTGCAAATCGCATACACTATATAGCTTGCTACTAATGCCAAGATATAACTGCCTCCCACACGAAGACATCGGAATAATAAAACATATGTTGCTATCTTCAAGGCACAATTAATCTAGATTATATTATCTCTAAACTCGAAATTCTGTTGGTTTTGGTGAGGATATTTATCGGATCCACATAAGGCAAGATCTCAAACCGGATACATATTCACAAGAGGACGCAATCTCATGGCTTCGTAAACAAACACTATGCCTACCTCATCCAACTACGCAGTAAATTATCGCACTCCATGAAGGAATGTGTGTGGCTCGATCGATGATCCAACACATTCAAGTTGCCAGTATAACTACAAAGGCGATAACCATATTCAAGATAATTCTGCATGTGTTACACAAGTTAAGGAAGGTTATATTAAGAGCTTAACAAGATATTCCACCAAGATTTTTTCTTATACTCAAGAACTCGGTAAGAATTGAAGTCATTATCAATGCTCTCCGCGATACACAGATCTTCTTGCCAAGCTACCACCACAATGTTCAAAAAGATGTTCATAGATCGGACGCGCCATCTACTTAGATTTATAAGGAGAATATGTTACTGTACTTTTTTCTTCACATGTTTTATCCATCGTTTTTCTATATTAAGCTTTTAACGGCATAAAGATATATTAAATAATATGTTGTAAAATATCTTATAATTATTTATTATTTTAAGAACTCACACATGTTAAATATTTAATAACTACTTGTAACTAATTAATATTTTTAACTACAAACCCCTATATAAAGAAAGTGGCTGGTTCATTTGAAAGTTAAAGAAAAGAAGATCACTTATTTATCTCTTTCTCCTCACTTAAAGCATTACACCACTTATATAATACTATATCATAATTAAAATCATCAATAGTTCATTTTCTGTTTTATCTCTTTATAACAAGTCAAAAATATTATTATATTTATAGCATTCTCTTTATTATTTCTACATTTTTTTCTTTTCTAGTGAGAGAGCATCAGCTTTTACTCTCTCTATCCAGACAGACCAAAAACAAAAACAAAAAAAAACTCATAATTTTTTTTATTTTCTGGGAAAAGAAAAATCCAATTTTATCGGTTTGTTCTCTTTCCTTGGTTTCAGACAAACCCAGTTTTTCTACAAACTACGGTTTGGTTTTTCACAAATTCATATTTCGTTATCCATTGTGAATGAAAGGAAACCAAAAGGACTCATCGGAGAAACCCATATGGGATCGGAGCTCATCGAGTATATCCATGACCCGACCCGGTCGTTTAATGATCTGGCTCATCCTCTTCATCTCCGTCACTTACATCATCTACACTCTCAAGATCGTCTCCACTTCATACCCTTGTAAAGATCTAACCTCCGACACAATTCTCCATCGAAGACCGGACAAAAAAGCGATTGCGGTAACGGTGAAGACGGTGGAGACGGCGGAGCACGAAGCAACCGATCTAAACCATGTGGTTTTCGGGATTGCAGCGTCGTCGAAGCTATGGAAACATAGGAAAGAGTATATCAAGATTTGGTTTAAACCAAAGAAGATGAGAGGCTACGTGTGGTTAGATAAAGAGGTAAAGATCAAATCAGACGCCGGAGATCAAGAAAACCTCCCGCCGGTGAGAATTTCCGGTGACACGTTGGCGTTTCCTTATACTAACAAGCAAGGACATCGATCAGCGATTCGGATCTCGAGGATCGTTTCGGAAACGTTGATGAATCTTGATTCTGATTCGAAAAAGAACGTGAGGTGGTTCGTGATGGGTGATGATGATACTGTTTTTGTTACAGACAATCTAATTAGGGTTTTGAGGAAGTATGATCATGAGCAGATGTATTATATAGGGAGCTTGTCGGAATCTCATTTACAGAACATTTTTTTTTCTTATGGAATGGCTTATGGTGGAGGAGGTTTTGCGATTAGTTATCCTTTGGCTGTGGCTTTGAGTAAGATGCAAGATCGGTGTATTCAGAGGTATCCGGCATTGTATGGTTCTGATGATCGGATGCAAGCTTGTATGGCTGAGCTTGGTGTTCCATTGACTAAGGAGATCGGTTTTCATCAAGTAAGTAAAATTTTGATTTATTTTTGTCAAATGGGTATTGCTTAGATTGATTTGATTACAAATGTGTTTGGCTTAATAAGAATTTTAAAAACTAGGGAAATAGGCAAAATAGTGTATAAATGGCATTCATATGGTTCACTGATTTCAAGTCGAATTGGGTGCAATTTTCGATTTTTTCTCTTTGGTGTGGATTGTGTAGCTGAGAGTTTGGTTTGATATATTAGTTCAAAGTCAAAGATTAGAGCCAATAGATTTGTTAATGCTTGGGAAAAAAATAAAAAGCTTTAGAAGTCTTGAGAGGTAAGAGTTTAACAGATTAAGGTACAAGCTTTCTGCACAAATCTAGACTGTTTAATGATTTCACATTCGTTTTATTCGTTTCAATTTTAGTAAATTTTGGTAGGTGAGTGAATCTTATTTCATTCGAGTTTACTAACTTAATAATTGACATTAATTAGTTAATTCATGGAGATCCGAGTTTTGTGTCGCACTACTAATTTGCTACTTAAAACCATTTTAAAACAGCCGACCAAAAGTAAACCATTGGAAATAACAACAAGCTTCGTTTCGTTTGAAAAACAAAAAAACGTGAATTGTTGTAAGCTTTGGTTGATTTCATTAGTTTATTTAGAACGACTTAAAGAGAAATTAAAGCAGAATAATTCGAACACGTGGCGCTTGAGCCTCGCCTTTGTCCATAGTTGGATACCTAGATGTCGGAATAAGACCCGTGTGTCAGTTTCAACCTTTAAATGTCTTATGAAAGACGTGACGCTCTCTTTCCTCTACCCGCAGTGTAGCACGTGAAAGCTACGCTCCTCCATTCACAATTTTATGGTTTTTGTGACAAGTTCTTTAAACAATTTTTGTTTTCCTTTTGTAGTACGACGTTCATGGAAACCTCTTCGGCCTCCTAGCTGCCCATCCAGTAACACCGTTTGTATCAATGCACCATCTTGATGTGGTGGAACCGATTTTTCCAAACATGACTCGCGTACGCGCCATCAAGAAACTAACTACACCGATGAAGATTGATTCGGCCGGGCTTCTCCAGCAATCAATATGCTATGACAAGTACAAAAGCTGGACAATTTCGGTCTCATGGGGATACGCGGTCCAGGTGTTCCGCGGATCCTTCTCTCCCCGGGAAATGGAAATGCCTTCAAGAACTTTTTTGAATTGGTACAAAAGAGCGGATTACACTGCCTACGCATTCAATACTAGGCCTGTGAGTCGCAATCCTTGCCAAACACCATTTGTTTTCTACATGTCAAATGTGAAATTCGACCGGCAGTTGAACACGACGGTAAGCGAATACACGAGGCATCGGGTTCGGCATCCGGCTTGCCGCTGGGATATGGCTAACCCGGAGGAGATAACAACTATAGTCGTTTACAAAAAACCGGATCCTCACCTATGGAACAGGGTAAGTGAATAATTTAATTTTTAAAGAGGTAAAGTTTCTTTTCTTTAGATTAATATGTTAATGCTTAGTGATTATTGTTTTTTTTGGGCAGTCACCGAGAAGAAATTGTTGCAGAGTATTACAAACAAAGAGGAATAATACATTATGGATAAATGTTGGTGTATGTAGAGCAGGTGAAGTCACTGAAGTTAAGTAATATCAATTTTTGTAATAAAAATAATTTGAAAGAGAAAAAAATTAGAGGTATCTTGTTAGGCTTTTTAATCCTATAGTTTCCTGCTAATTATATAACTTTACTCCGTATTTTTTTATTTGCTGTTTATTGAGTTCCAAATCTCATTTTTTTCCATTGTTCACTCTTATTATGAGCATCTCCAAGAGATACTATATCCCCTTAAATATAAAGTATTATCCTCTCCAAGAGATACTTCAATACTTCATAATTTAGAGTATTGAATAGTGATATTCTATATTTGGAGAATCACTATTCAATACTCTATATTTGAAGTTTCATTTTTTTTTTTTGCATTTAAGTCCCTAAAATTATATATCCCATCAAAAATAATTTATTAATTATGTTCTTTATCATTTTAATCTATAAAACTTTATAATTTTAAAAATATTTCACATATACAGTTTTAAATTTAATAGTTACATATAAAATTATATAAATACGTTTCTAAATAAAATCTAAGAGAAATATTACATAATATGAAAAATATATATTACACAACATCATTAAATTACAAATTTGATACAAAATAAAGTAAAACAATTTAATACAAATAAAAAAACACAATAAAAAGAAAATTACATTAACACATAAAAACACAAATTTTTAAATAGTACAACAACACTAATACTCAGATAAATTTGATCTTGAACCACCAAGATCCCCAAAATATGGTTCATAAAATTGTGGTGTGACCGAAGGTTGATGTTCTTGTTCTTGTTCTTGTTTTCTTTTTTGTATAATTCTTGCTTGTTCAGATCGAAAAAACTCACGGGTATTAATATCAGGGATAGAGTCTAAATCTTTTAAGAGGATTTTATTTTCCTCTTTCATTGTTTTGAAAGCTAATTTTTTGCATCATTTTGCATACGTAATTCAGTTATCTCATAACTCTTTTTCCTAGTTGCTGCACTTTCTTTAAAAAAATCAAGGATTTGTTCATTTGATGAAACGAGAGTGTCAACAGATGAATTATTACCTTCATTGATCTTTCTTTTGAGTTTTGCTTTCTTCGACCCAATGGAGCGTTGTGACGAATTTGATCCACCATCATCACTACTCAAATTGATTGAAAATGAAGATAGTCCTGGAGATTGTGATTTTTGAGAGCCGACATTCTCGCTCCCAATATTAGGTGTATCTTGAATACCGACATTGATATTGTCTGTAAACTTTGGGATATCCTTCATCAAATTCCATACTTGGTCAAATTTAAAACTTTTCTTTAATTTTGGATCTTGTACCAAGAGTTTTTTGGCTTTTTCCATCTGCAAAATTATAGAACATTAATTTTAGTTTATAACATAAACATATTTATATATAAATCAAGTATTAAAAAAATACTTACAATGTCAAATTCAGATGCACCACTTGGATGCAAATTTTCCACTTGAGATATGCAGCTTTTCAGATTCCTAACAGCATATGTAATGCTATTCATCCTACTCTGCAGAGATCGAATGCTTCTAATTTCCCAACTCTCTGTTTTTTTTCATGGTAGATTTTACTTACCTTTTCCCATAATTTTCCCACAGATTGGTTATTGCTACCAATTGAATCTTGAGAAATTTCTAGATAAACACAACATAACAACTCATCTTCATTTTGGTTGAATGATGAGCCTCTACTTTTTTCCATATTTTTAGTATAAGACTAAGAGTTGGTTAAATTGTGATATTATCAATCCTTGAAGTCTATTATTTATACATCATGATGGAAAACCCTAGTTCAAATGAATGGCCACAAACAAATTTCGTAGATATTTTTATCTAAAACTTTGAATAGGATTTCAATCCAACCATCAATAATGGATGAGATCTAATGGATGGTGTAGATTAATTTCCATATATTTTCTTATTGGAAAAGATATATAGATGGGATAAGATTTCAATCCAATGGTTGATGAAATTTGCAATATTTTTTTAATATATAATATATAAGATAAGTTATAGTTTGGATAGATTTTTAATCTAACAGTTCATGGCAATGAGATCTAATGAATGGCACAAATTTATTTTCAAGATTTTCTTATCATCTTAAATAGTAATATATTTATCTATAAAAATACACATCTAGACAATACATAAACATCACAACATCACCACTTAGTTTAAAATGAATTTGAATAATGAAGGTCCATCTTTTAATTCGTCTTCATCTTCAGACTCATCTGGGTTTGATGAATGGTTAAGAGATGTCGATGCAACAATGGAGAGGGAAAATCAAATTGCAATCAATTTATTAGTCAACAACAACAGGCTTATTCACAAACTCACTCAAGAAAGCGATCACGTAAGTAATCGAGGCTCTATTCTTGGTCAAGCAGTTATACACCGTGATAGAGAAAATGCTCATCGTAATTTATTCAATGATTACTTTTCTGATAATCCTCTCTATGGTGAAAGAGAGTTCCATCGTCGGTTCCGAATGTCAAAAAGGTTATTTCTTCATATTGTTGATGCTGTTAAACAACACGACAACTACTTTAATCAACGCCATGCTGCATCTGGTAGAATGGGCTTATCAACCCTGCAAAAAGTTACGGCTGCTATTCGCATTTTGGCATATGGTATGCCTGCTGATGCCACGAACGAATACATCAAAATTGGAGAGTCTACAGCAATTGAATGCATGAAATTTTGCAATTATGTTTTCGGAGTGGTATCTCAGGTCACCAACATCGAGGACATTGCCAGCTCTCAATATCGTGGATTTCCTGGAATGTAGTATAGATATGTGAAGTGAAAAAATTGTCTAACTGCATGGGCAGGGCAGTTTGCAGGTCGTAGCGGATCTTCCACAATAATTCTTAAAGCTGTTGCAGATTATGATCTATGGATATGACATGCCTATTTTGGTATGCCAGGCAGCAACAATGACATCAATGTTCTGAAGGCATCCAATTTATTTTCAAAGCTTGCTCAAAGTATTGCTCCTCCTGCTAATTACATCATTCAGGGAAAAGAATATAATATGGGTTATTATCTAGCTGATGGTATTTACCCAAAATGGTCGACTATTGTTCAAACTATAAGCAATCCCCAAGGTCCAAAAAACAATTGTTTGCAGCAAAGCACGAAGCATGTCGAAAAGATGTTGAGCGTGCGTGGAGTTCTACAATCCAAGCTATCATCAGATCATCCCGCTACGAAGAAAGAGATCTTGCATGATATAATATGCATCATGCATAACATGATAATTGAGGATGACGATATCAACACACCGGTTAAGCAGATGTAAGAATTGAAATGACAATAAATGAAAATACCCGATTTCAACAGTTTTAGCTCGTAATCTACAAATAAAAAATAAAGAGACTCATTTATCTTTTCGGAATGCATTGATTGATCATATATGGGAACACTATGGAAATAGTTTTATTGAATAATGTATGGTTTATAATTAAGTTGTTATGTTTTTAATTTTATTTCCATGTATTTTTCTTTAAAAATGTAATGTTTTATTAAATAATATCATGTGTAACATTTAAAAGTATGTTTTAGAGCTATTTATAAATATTTTATTATCTTAGTTAATCATTAATAATATAAAGACCATATTACAAAATAAATATTTTAAAAACTTCAAATTTGAAGTATACTCTTGGAGAATAAGATTTGAAAACTTCAAATATAAAGTATGTCTATTCTAAAAATGAAGTAGATGTTCTAAGAAAGAAAATATTAAGTAGTGTAGAATTTTTTTATCTTACAAACAGGTTTACTTTTATGAGAAAACTATAGACACTTTCTTCTCTTGAAAATTTTCTTGAACCATGACATGAGTTCTCTCATTAGTGACCGTTGATTAACTCTTACTTAAAATTTCCAAATACTAACCATGTAGTGATTAATAGATCATAGGTCATATAGGTCATAGCTCATAGGTCATAGGTCATATACATGATATATATATGTTGCAAATATTCTTTCCTTTCTATTATTCTATATATTGCAAATACCTTAAATTTAATTTAAAGCAAGTCCCGGTCACCGACTCACTTGTGTAGAGTAACTAGAGTTGGTTAGGGGTTTGGGTCACATGTGTGGACTCTAAATGATTTGGGTTGAAGTCATTGTGACCCATTTCACAAATTTTGCTCATTCAAGTAAAACGTATGCTCTACGGAAGAAGATGATTCGGAAATCAGAATCACAATCATAGATAGAGGCTAAATAGGATGGTGTGACTATCTATAATTGTAATTCTTAGCTTTACACAAATTGAGTAGTCTTTACCAATACTGTTAAAATATTACATTCAATCATTTGTTTTTTATTTTCTATTTTCGGTTAGCGATTATGTGGATGATTCATAAAGTAACTTGTATAATATGATTACATCTTACTTGATTCAAAAAGTCTATGCTACTACAAAATTCTATATTTACAAGCTAATTAGAATTAGGCTTAGGCAATTGGAAGTTCGGTCCGCAACTTCGAACTTTGGTTTGTTCGGGTTGGAGGAAATTGTTCCGAACTGAACCGATTAAGGAGTTCGATTCGCTTTGGTTCACATACAAATATTGTAGCCAAAGTTGAACCGAATATAAATTTTTGTTCGGTTTATTGGGAGAAAAATTGTTTTTTGGTTGTAATTTTGATAATTTCGGTACATTTGATAGAGTTTGGATTGGTTTGGAAGTTCGGTTTAGACCAAAAAATAGAAAATTTTCAGAAAAGTTTATGAAAAATTAAAAGAATTTTGATAAACCGATCAGTTCAGCCTATCGAACCGAATTGAATAAAACCGGTTACCGATCAATAAAAAAGAGTTCCGATCGGTTTTTTAACTAGAAACCAAAAAACCGAAATTCTGGTTCGGTAATTTCAGTTTGGGACATTTCCCAAGCATTTAGAATTACAAGCAGTGTATTTTTCTGCTGAGAAAACAAAGTGAAACGCTCTGTCAACATTTTCGATAATTTAGTTTTGTCACTTTGTGCAAACCGAATATGGAACTATATATATGATGACTTCATCAATGTTGCGTCTGAATATACATGTACTTCTAGTTGCAAGCGAATAAAATACAAGAGCGTCTAAATTATGAATTTCGTAGCAAAAGGCCCGATATCAAAGGGTTAGTATGATTTGTATCTGTCCCTTCGTGGACATCCGATTAAAAAAGTATGATTTGTAGCTAAGTGGAACAAACATCAAATGACAAAAATAAGGATAGACACAACAAAAAATATGGAGATGCGGGGTATCGATCCCCGTACCTCTCGCATGCTAAGCGAGCGCTCTACCATCTGAGCTACATCCCCACTTGCTATTACATCTAATTTAAAATATATTTATATATAATTGAGTAGAAAATACATTTCAACGTTTACCGATAGAACTTTCAACGGTTCGGTGGAGAATCATTTCTGTTGATTCACGATCATATTCAAATATTAACTAAATTATCAAGTCTTGAATCTTTCACTTTTAATCTAGTATTGGATATAAACTTTTACATAATATTAAAGATCTTTTTTTTTTTTTTTTTGTGACAGTCTATTAAAGATGATCTTATCAGATCAAAATATACTAATATTATAGTCAATAGACCCACCATTGTTGATCAATCAATATCTTCAGCCATATGTATACACATACTCATATTTATCTCTGTACACAATCATAAATCTCACCATATATGTACATACTCATACTTGTCTCTGTAATTTCACAACTCAAGCTTCATCTCTCTCTCTCACTCATGGGTCTTCCAATAGATTTCAAGGAGCTTCAGATTCCAGAGTACGTACTTAAGACACTTTACGTCATTGGTTTCTTCAGAGACATCATCGATGCTCTTTGTCCTTACATCGGTCTACCTAGTTTTCTAGACCACGAGACATCTCGACCCGACCCGACCAGACACACTCTCTCCACGTCAGCGAGTCTTGCCGACGAGTTTGTCCCGGTGGTTCGTTTCTCGGATCTTTTGACCGATCCTGAAGATTGCTGCACGGTGTGTTTATCCGATTTCAAGTCCGACGATAAGATTAGTCAGCTTCCGCATTGCCAACACGTGTTCCACCATCGTTGTTTAGACCGTTGGATCGTTGACTGTTGCAAGATGACATGTCCAATTTGTCGGAAACCGGTTCTTACCGAATGAAAATTTGTCCAAGATGGATTCGGATTCTGGTTCAGTGGTGAAGTGGAAAGTATCAACTAATGGTGGTTTCACCGCAGGATTTGCTGTATAATTCCACTATTACACTCTGTATAATTGTATATATCATCTTCTTTTTTTTTGTTAAAGAACACTGTATATATATCATCCGATGAATATTATAATTTCTGGATTAAATTTTAATATGTCTTCTTTTTATTTGAAAAAATGATAAGACATCAAATTTTGGTCTACACGACATATTTCTTGAGAAAAATTAGTATCTATGATCCTTTTCGTCTCTACCATATACATGTACTTAATAAATTACACAAAATGCAAATAAACACTATTAAGTTGTGATATGAGAGTTAAGTTAAGTGATGGTAAACCGTCTCATTTTTTTCAAACTCTTTAGTAGGTTTCTTTAATTTAATTGGACAATCCTAAAGTTAGGTAAAAAGTTTGTCACCAATTCGTGGACCTACTAAACATTAAAACATACAGAATAATTCGAATATTGTCTACATTCATTTGGAGTATTGACTGACGCCACCGTTGAAAGTTCAAAAGTCAAGTCAAGCGTACATTCTCGAATTTTGGCTTTGAGTTTGTCAATACTATGACGATGAAGCCAGTCTTTTCTCCTTATAATTTAGTTATTCTTATACTCCAAATGAATGTAGACAAATGAATGTAGACAAATGAATGTAGACAATATTCGAATTATCCTCTTGCTCCAAACCAGAAGCGAAGCCCGTCTTCTAGATAAGATGATCCTGTGGTCGTTAGCGAAGATAGTCAGATTTCGAACCGTACAATCTATGCTTTTGATAAGAATGTTCGGATTGTTTGGCTGCTCCCCATTTTGTCATCTATTCCTCTCATGCCTTATGGTATGGACTGCAAGTTGGAAGACGTATCTAATAAAAAATCTGGGCGTGCGGTTGAATGTAGAACCCGACACAACCGAAAGTTTATCACTAAATTGTGGAGTGTTACAAAACCAACATTATCCTAAATGTAACCGTCAAACGATTAAAAATTTCTTTCGATCAGAGGGGGAAAATAACAAAATCACACCAAAGATTACATAATATAATACATACAACATATTAACGAATAAAGAGAAGAAAGAGTGTTTTATTAGTAATCATATTAAAGGTAAAAAATTACCTGGAGTTATGGACCGATCCAATGTACCAAATTAGATGAGCGTGTTACTTACACTAACATATGATTACCTAAATGTCTTCACTTATTATCACTTAGTTTTTCTTTTTTTTTAAACTACCAGAAGATTAATTCGCGTTTACAAATGATCTCAAGGTTTGTTTCGCAATGGAGTCCGTTATTGAGTTTTCTAGTCTAGGAATGAAAGAAACAACAACATAAGAGGTCAAAGACATGAGGGAATATATCAATGTCGAACAAGATTCTATAAAGTTCTGTTTGTCGCAAGCCCGAATTGATAGGTTTGACAAGAAGTTGAGAGTCCGAGCGGACTTCAAATGATCTCAGTCCATGCTCAAGTGCATGAGAAATAGCGGCGAGAGCTGCTAATGCTTCCGCTAGGAGTGGCGATCCGATGTACTCGAAATTCTCCAAACTGGAGAAACATGAGTTTGACGTAGAGTCTTTCCAAAACCATCCTCCAGTGGCCTTCCTAGATGCCTTGTCCCAAGCTGCATCCACATATAAAGTAGTGATATTGTGACGCCCCTATCCTGCGGTCGGGATACCAGCCGAACGGTTGGCCGAACGATTATAATCGGTTTTGGAACGGGTCGCCGAACGGTTACGAACGGTTGGCCGAACAGTTACCGAGCGTTTGCCGAACGGGTGCGAACGCGGATAAACGGTTACCTAGTGTCCGCCGAACGGACGCGAGCATTCGCCGAATAGGTGCGAATGTGAATAAACGGTTATAGGCGGTTTTGGGCCAAAAAACCTATAAATAGACGTCCTTGTGCGTATTTCGAACACATCCATCATGATACGAATATCCACACATAAAAACACAAATCCATCGATAACCTCTAAGGAGTTATCGATGGATTATCACTGCCGAACGGGAGATCATCGTGGATGATCGAAGGATCACCGAAGGCAGTGGGGAAATCACCGTGGATGATGGATCAATCGTCGTTGGCGATGAAGAATAGTCTCGAAGAAGCGAATCCAACCAAGACCAACGACTGGAAATCGTTGGCGACGACGGATCATCATCGGCCAACGACAACCGAACGTTGGCAACGATAGATGATTATCGACCAACGAAAGGTTACCGATGGCGACGGTAGATCGTCATCGGCCAACGACTGTTCATCGTTGGCGACCTCGCGATGGTCGGCCAACGATAAGCGATCGTTGTCAATGCCAGCAGACCGTTGGCGAGCAACAGATGATCAATTGGTATCAGGGCCGAATCGATCCTCGGCCAATGGAATCGATCGTCGGTGAAGTATAAACGATTCCAGCCGAAGGATGATCGATCATCTATTGATAGGTGATCGCCAGCGTGACTGTTCGATCGTCAGCGCGACTGACCCAAGGATAAGATGATCATCGACTGACCCATCACTTGGTTACTTAGCCAGTGGGGATGGTTGGTTGTATGACTAAGAACCATGGTGGTGGGTGATTCAAGAGAAATTCTGCTACAAACAAGAAAGGTAAGGGATGGAAAGTCGAGGAAAGACATGTCCTAAGTCCTAACGAAAGAAATTTAGAAATTGGTCTAAGGTTTAAACGCTGTTCGCCTGGAAATGGGTCAGACCGTGTAAACACTTCCGTCCTGCGGATGAGGATCCCGGGACGGAGTGTTTTAATTGGTATCAGAGCATGCTTGATCCTTATTGGACAAGTGTTTGGTAAAAACTTTATTGCACTTGACCCGGTTAGGAACCTACACGGAAAATTTCGGTGAGTCGAATAGGAGTTGAGGCAAGGATGAGATAACATGCTTGGAAATCGGGATGAGTTTGTGATATAAGTCAATTTCTTACTAGACCAAAGTTTCGTTGTAGTATAGTAAGGTGTCAATCCATAAGGGTGAAGATATTAACCAAAAAGGATGAGATCAAAACCATTCAAGTCAAGCCAAACAAATGGTGAATGGGACTAGTGACCTGACAGAAACTGGAAAGAAGAGTTAAAAGAGATACTGTCTAGACTAGGAACTAACAGAAAATGAGAAATATCGAACGCAGATAGACTAACAAAATTCAATCAATGCAAGAGAAGTTCCTAAGGATGGGGTAATCGACTCGGTGTCCTCTTAGCCTACCCGTGGTCTAACACAACTCATTCAAGCTATTCCCTAGACATCAAACATCACAACCAGCTAAGTCCACTCCCGTGATAAGTAACCTCAAGCTAGACCAGTTCACCCAATCCCTGGCGAAATCTACCCTAGCATTAAGATTGCATTAATATTGTCAATAAACACCCTGACAACTAATCCCTTAGGTAGCAGATCTCTAACATCAGTTCAATCAAGCATTTTATCAAACACCTTCTCGGGTGGAAAAACACCTAAGTTCTAATCTCAATGATCGAGAGAAATTAGCATTAAGAACACGATTTAGGGAAATCAAACAATAAACACTTGAACCACCTAAGAGACTAAGATTTCACACCTAATCTATCCCATCCTCAAGAACCCTAATGACTACTCAAAACACATGAAGAACAACATAATCACAAATAAAAATCAAAATAACTTGCATAAGTAAGGAGATAAGGAAGAGAAGAGGTAATAGAAAGGTTCAAACACAAATACTCAGTAGAATCAAAGATACAAAGATCCAGAAGCAAGAACAGATGAAGAAAAAAGAGAACTAGAAAGTTAGGGATAAAAACCAACTCCCTTTAGTCTTAATCCCCATTAAGTATTTATACTAAATCTTAAAAACCCTAAACGTCATGGACAAAATGGTAAAACGAGGATAGGTCCAGCTCGACCATTCTGGTCGAGTGGTGTGCTCGAGCTGGATGAAATCAAGATTGCATTTTTATGTGTTGAGCTCGRGCAGGYGACTCGATTGTATGGGCTCGAGCTGGACAGAAAAATTCCAAGACTCTCTTTATGATGGGCTCGATCATGGAGCTCGAGCATGGGTGCTCGAGCTCGGCCGAAATCTTCAAGACTGCTTTGACCTCACGATCATACAGCTCGAGCATGGGTGCTCGAGCGAGCTGCCGATCACGCTGCTAGAGCATCCAGGTCGAGTCGATGTCCTGACACTTAACCTAACTTCTCCAAAATCACCGAAAGTACCTGTAACAAGCCAAATATGCAGGATGTATGCAAACCTCATGCAAAACACTCTAAGTATGCAAAACTAGGAATAAATGACAAGAACAGGGTGAATAACACGTCTAGATGTATGAATTATGCAAGCTAAAACCATGCAAAATGCAAGCATATCAACTCCCCAAACTTAGTCCTGCTTACCTCGCGAACAAAAGAATAAGAATGGAGAAGAGGGTTGAAAGTGGGGACTCGAACCAAAGCATGATATAATAGATTGTCTCAATGTCCAAGTTGCTAGTTCTAGAATGCAAAGTATATGAACTTTACTTAAAAGCGTTAGCCATACTTTCAAGACAAGTTCAATCAAATCTCAACCTGACATGCATTCAAATCTATCATTCCTTAACATTCATTTAAACAGAAACTATGAATCAAGCTATGCATACACAATGAACTCATTTGGCTCGGTAAGGTCAAGAGACAAAGATGGTCCCTTCAGTATGGTTTTGTCATTTCGAACAAGGATCTCTAATGAAAAGGAATGAGCTTAAGTAGAATGCTAAAGGTAAGAACCAACCTATGCATACAAGAATAGACTCTCATCTACCCATTCCACACAAGTGTTCTTATCCTTCGAGTCTACCCGAAAGTCATCCTAATTCTACCCTTGACGTTAGGCTTTTCCCTTCGATTTCTTGACCAGTTTCATCTTTTCTTCATGTTTTGTTCTAGGAGAGGTTATACAAATACTTCTAGCGGATTGGGGTTTTTCTCATGGTTTTTTTTTTCATGACAAGCTTGGACATTTTTCATATTTTTCAAATTTTAAGCTTTTTGCCCTTTCTTTCTTATACTCAAGCACCTAATCCTTTACTAGATACTTAGACATTCAGATCATTCCTCCTAAGAACTTTTATCCTTTTTCTTTCTATCCACGAACCAACCCCAATACCCAATGATCAAGATCCCACCTAGTACCTATCTGATTCGAAAATTGCAAACTAGAACTACATGAGAATCTATCCTTGTCGGCTCAAACCTAACACTTTCTACCAAGCTCATTCAGAAATAGGCCTCACACTCAAGAAAATAATATCAAGGCTTGAAAGAAGGCTAGGCTAAAGGCATGGTAAAACTGTTCTAATGATGAGGACATACTTGGATCAAGAAAGAGTGGTATAACAGATGAAAGAAAATCCAAGTATGTATATGGTATCCATGAGTTCAAATGCAGTGCATAGACATGATAATTATTAGTCAAAATTCAGGTTCAGATAGATAGGAATGATATCAAATCACAGCCGCTTCAATTGAGAACTAATCTAGTTATGATATAGTGCACTTATTTCAATTTAACAATGTATTGACAACTAGAAACGAGGCACCGAGACTATCATATTAAATCAGCAAACTTGAAGGTCATAATCATCATAATCCCCTATGCATATGCAACAGCCCTATATGAAGACAATCTAGACTCAATCCTAAAATGTAGATGCAACTACATGAACACTCTGTTTTTTTCAAGTTTTACGAAATTTTTTCAAAATTTTTTTGGTTTTTCTATGCCATAGATGCATGCGATCAAGAACGCACAAAATCAAAATAAGAACAGAGAAAACATATCAAAACAAATCTTAACCCTTCCCCCCAAACTTAAATTACACAGTCCCTTGTGTAATAAAAATTTGGAAAGAAAGATTAAGAAATAACAGAAAGCATGAAAATGATGCAACTAATATATACAAGAATGGACGGAACAGGTACCTCAAGGCTTGGTGAAGAAGGAGGAGATCGAGTCCTCCATGCTCTCACGCGTATAGGCCGGCTCGAGCTGGGTGTGCTCGAGCTGGGGGCTCGAGTCAGACGCTCCGCCACCGTACAGGATTCTGGCTCAACCTCCATGCTCGAGCTGGGCTCGAGCTAGACGCTCCGCCTGTTGAGCGTCTCCTCTTCTGTCTTGCATATTGTTGAAGCTGCCTTGGCTCGATCATGTGGCTCGAGTTTGGTGCTCGAGTCAAGCCCTTCCTGTGCGTTTTTGCCTCCTTTTCATGATTTACCTCTCATACTTTCCTGAAATCACACAATCAAGACAAAATCAAACAGCTTAGCACACTTATTTGACATTTTAAAAACTAGAACAAAGAAATATGTACAGAGATAGACATGGGACTTCCTCCCAAGTGAGCTTGTTTAAAGTCTCTAAGCTTGACCTCAGCTCGATCATACAGCTCGATCATGGGTGCTCGAGCTGAGCTTCTGCTCGATCACGTCTGCTAGAGCATCCAGGTCGAGTCTGATGTCCTAGACAGCTTCGAACCTAACTTCTCCAAAATCACTCGAAAGTACCCTGTAACAAGCCAAATATGCAGGATGTATGCAAACCTCATGCAAAATACTCTAAGTATGCAAAACTAGGAATAAATGACAAGAACAGGGTGAATAACACGTCTAGATGTATGAATTATGCAAGCTAAAACCATGCAAAATGCAAGCATATCAGTTTGCCAAGGTGAAATCTATCACGCCAAGATGAACTACCCAAGGGGCAAGATCCAAGAATTTTAATAAGTAGGATAACCGTTCGGAGGTTGTGCGAAAATGATAAAAGGGGACCAAGTCAGAAAATGACCTAAGTCCAAGAAATGCCAACCACCGGATTCAAGGACAAATCCTATTGGGTTGTGGAGATTTGTAACGCCCCTATCCCGCGGTCGGGATAGTGGCCGAACGGTTAGGAATGGTTGACCGAACGGTTACAATTGGTTTAGAAACAAGTCGTCGAATGGTTACGAACGATTGGTCGAACAGTTACCGAGCATTCGTCGAATGGGTGCGAACGCGGATAAGCGGTTACCGAGCGTCCGCCGAACGGACGCGAGCATTTGCCGAACATGTGCGAATGTGAATAAACGGTTATAGGCGGTGTTGGGCCAAAAAACCTATAAATAGACGTACTTGGGCGCATTTCGAACACATCCATCATGATACGAATATCCACACATAGAAACACAAATCCATCGATAATCTCTAAGGAGTTATCGATGGAGTTTCACTGCCAAACGGGAGATCATCGTGGATGATTGAAGGAACACCGAAGGCAGTGGGGAAATCATCGTGGATGATGGGTCAATCGTCGTTGGCCGAGAAGGATAGTCTCGAAGAAGCGAATCCGACCAAGGCCAACGATGGGAAATCGTTGGCGACAACGGATCATCGTCGCGAAACAACAACCGAACGTTGGCAACGATAGATGATCGTCGACCAACGAACGGTTACCTATGGCGACGGTAGATCATCATCGGCCAATGACTATTCATCATTCGCGACCACGCGATGGTCGGCCAACGATAAACGATCGTTGTCAACGGCAGCAGATCGTTGGCGAGCGACATATCATCGATCGGTATCAGGGTCGAATCGATCCTCGGTGAAGGATAAACGATTCCAGCCGAAGGATGATCGATCATCTGTCGATAGGCGATCGTCAGCGTGACTATTCGATCGATGGACGATCGTCAGCGCGACTGACCGATCCAAGGATAAGATGCATAAACATCTTACTCATCACTTGGTTACTTAGTTAGTGGGGATGGTTGGTTGTATGACTAAGAACCAAAATGGTAGGTGATTCAAGAGAAATTCCGCTGCAAAAAAAAAAGGTAAGGGACGAAAAGTCGAGGAAAGACATGTCCTAAGTCCTAAGGAAAGAAATTCGGAAATTGGGCTAAGGTTCAAACGTGGTTCGGCTAGAAATGGGTCGGGACCGTATAAACGCTTCCGTCCTGCGGACGAGGATCCCGGGACGGGGTGTTTAAGATATCATGAGAACGGCAGCAGCTACCTCGATTGCCTTGAGGTTCCGATGGAGGGGGCTGGGCTTCAAACCATTCCTTTGCCTCACAAATTGCTTTTGCGATTGTATCCGAAGGGGAGAAAAGGCGGTTTTCAAACTCTAAGAGGTTTTGAGCAGACTAAAGTGCCCATAAGATCCAAGGAAAGAGTAGAGTTGAGGTGATTCCCGTTGGAGATAGACACGATAGATGTATGGCCGATTGCAAAATGTCTTGGAGCGATAGGTTCGAGGAAGGTGCAACAATTCCTATGAGATAGGATATTTTTACAAAAAACATCCAAAGAAGAGGTGAAAGGTAGTCTCTAGATCTCCACAACGCTTGCATTTCGGTCCATGTCAATGCCTCGGCTAATAAGGTACTTCACGTTGGTAGAGCTTCTCGGATCAATTTCCACACGAAAGTTGGATTTTTTGTGACGTAGATATTGACCATATGTTCTTGATCCAATCAAACCCAATCGTAGTCCCATGGTGAAGCGTTTGATCGTTCATGGAGGTGTAATAACCGGTCTTAGTCGATGTTAAATTGAGTTTTAAGTGTAAGATAGTGTTGATAAACAAAAGAAAATATAATATTTTTTTTTCTTTTTCATACATACGTGATTTCTGAAAATGCGGTGAATACTTTAATAAAAAATTTATAAATTTTTTTATTTGTGCAAATGACTATACGAAGGGGATGATAAGTTGATAACAATATTACAATATATATTAAGATTTTTTGTTTTTGGGTGAGTAATAAAATTTTCGGAAATAAGATGTTGGAAGAAGGTTTATCCAAAGTTTGTTGTGGTTTATAAGAGACAGCAAAAAAAAAAAAATATATCATAATCAAAATTTTGAGGTCTCTATGTCTTTATCATTTAGTGCTATAAATCATAATATGTCAGTTTCATTATTAACCCAGGATTGTTGATTATTCACACAAAAGATTACATAATACAATACAAAGATGATCTTATCAGATAAAAATATATTATATTATACAGTCAATAGACCCACCATTGTTGATTAATCAACATCTTCAGCCGCCGGATTCAGTTATATATTACGCTTTATACACAATCATAAATCTCACCATATATATACATACTCATACTTGTCTCTGTAATTTCACATCTCAAGCTTCATCTCTCTCTCTCTCTCACTCATGGGTCTTCCAACAGATGTCAAGGAGCTTCAGATTCCAGGTTACGTACTTAAGACACTTTACGTCATTGGTTTCTTCAGAGACATCGTCGATGCTCTTTGTCCTTACATCGGTCTACCGAGGTTTCTAGACCACGAGACATCTCGACCCGACCCGACTAGACACACTCTCTTCACGTCAGCGAGTCTTGCCGACGAGTTTGTCCCGGTGGTTCGTTTCTCGGATCTTTTGACCGATCCGGAAGATTGCTGCACGGTGTGTTTATCCGATTTCAAGTCCGACGATAAGATTAGACAGCTTCCGAATTGTCAACACGTGTTCCACCATCGTTGTTTAGACCGTTGGATCGTTGACTGTTGCAAGATGACATGTCCAATTTGTCGGAACCGGTTCTTACCGAATGAAAATTTGTCCAAGGTGGATTCGGATTCTGGTTCGGTTTGGTTCAGTGGTGAAGTGGAAAGTATCAACTAATGGTGGTTTTAATTTTTCACAGCAGGATTTGCTGTATAATTCCACTATGTATATATCATCCTTTTTCTTTTTCTTTTTGTTAAAGAACACTATGTATATATATATATGTATATCATCCGATCAATATTCTAAGTTCTGGATTAAAATTTAATATGTCTTCTTTTTGTTTGAAAAAATGATAAGACATCAAATTTTTGTCTATTAATTTATGTTATAAATCTGGGCTCCGATATATCAGAGCTCTACACAAGACATATTTTTTGAAAAAAATCAGTATCTATGATCCTTTTGGTCTCTACCATATTCAAAGATTATAGATAAACAAAGTAGATACCAAATGCAAATAAACACTATAAAGTTGTACTTTATAAATTACACAAAATGCAAATAAACACTATAAAGTTGTGATATAATATTGTATACACAGAAAATATGGATTGTGATTTGCTCCGTTATAAACATATATACTAATATTCTATTGTTTGTTTTGTTTTGGATTATTATGTGTACATATATTTTGGATATAATAAAATATGAATACTGAATCGAATCAAATCAAATCTAACGAATAATGTACCATGTCCGAGTAATATACTCGAATCAAATAGTTAACTGATGGTAAACCTGTTCCTAATTAATATACAAGAATCCTTTTCTTTTCTTTTTGTTTTTCTCTTTTTTTCAAACTATTTACTAGGTTTCGTTAATTTAATTGGATAATACTAAAGTACGGTAAAAAGTTCGTCACGAAATCGTGGATCTACTTAAACATAAAAAAAACATATAGAATAATTCGAATATTGTCTACATTCATTTGGAGTATTGACTGACGCCACCGTTGAAAGTTCAACAGTCAAGTCAAGCCTACCTTCTTTAATTTTTTTTCTCAGTCGACCAATGAGTGAAGGCTTTGAGTTTGTCAATAGTCATACTATGATGATTTATCAGGGGAGGTTCATGTGATATTTTTAAAAGATATGCACCACTTGTCCAAAGTTATCTCGTTCGATAATATGGTTACAATATTACAGCCACTTCTTACGAACAAACCCCAAAATTTTTAAAAACACTAATTAATTCGGTCAAGAGAAAAGAAAACTACTAGCAAAACATATCTTTTACTCTTAGTTTTTCCGAGAAATACAGAGAAAATATTGAGAAAATGAAGAGAAGAAGAAGAGAGAGAGAGATTGATCAAAAAAGTTTGTTAAAAGTCTGTTATTCAACACTCTGAACAACGAAACTCTCTTTATATAGTAGAGAGTCTCGGTTCAATCCGTTTACAACTGAACCAATTACACTAATTGATTAATGAAACCGGTTTAACACAATTAGAACATTTATTAAACTCAATTACACAATTGGCTCATCTTGAGGGGTTCCATATTACATATTGGCAAGGAGTTAACACAATTACACAATTGCTACTACATCTTGCTTCTTAGACTTCCATGACACCAAATAATCACCAAGAAACATACAATATCCTGATGTGTTTCTGTTAGTGTCAGGACAGGATGACCAGGTAGCATCACAGAATGCCTTTCACTGAAGGTCTGAGTTTGATGGATAAAACAGTCCCAATCCAACAGAACCTTTGAGATAGTGAAACACCTTATGAGCTGCATTCAAATGTGAGCTTTTAGGAGAAGAAGAGTACTGACATAACCTGTTGACTGAATATGTGATGTCAGGTCTGGTTATAGTCAAATACATCAATTTTCCAATCACACGCCTGTAAACTTCCGGATTATCTATCTCTGCTTCATCATCTGCTTTACTGAGTTTTTGACTTGGTTCCATAAGAATACTAAAAGGTCTACAACCAAGCAAACCAGCTTCTTCTAGCAATTCCAAAGTATATTTCCTTTGACAAATTGAGATTCCCTCACTTGTTCTTGCTATCTCAAGACCTAAGAAATATTTCAGAGGTCCTAAGTCTCTTAGCTTAAAAACTGCAGCAAGATCTTTCTTCAACTCTATCACTGCATCTTCATGATTGCTGGCTATTACAATGTTGTCTACATACACCAACAATGCAATATATTTCTCAGCTTTGTATCTAATAAAGAGTGCATGATCAGATTGAGACTTACATAAGCCTAATCTAGTCAATGTAGAACTGAATTTAAGAAACCATTGCCTTGATGCTTGTTTAAGACCATATAGCGATTTTTGTAGTCTCAAAACAGCATTATCAGGCAATACTTCCCCCTCTCTTGATGCATATCCTGGTGGTAACTTGATATATTACGGTTTTAATAGATTTTAACCATCGTATTAGTAGGTTTTTGTGTGTTTTCTTTGTGTTTTAGAGTCTTTATAGGTTGGAAAGCGTCTAAGTTCGAAGCAATGGATAAGGGCAAAGATCAAAGCGGGCGTTTTGAAGATGCAAGATTATGCGAAGGGTTAAAAGTTTGCTATTCGTTGATTGTCTTCCTTATGGATTTCGATGATATTTGGACACAGGATAGATCTTTGAGTTAGCTTTCATTTGGGACTGTTTGTCATTATCATGTTCAAAGTTATGCCCGTTTCTGAGGGCAGTCAATCGGCCAGCTGAAGCAGATGGAGAAATAAGCATCGGAGAGATGATCGATCGATCATACTATATGATCGATCGTCAACATTTGATCATTCAGCGTAACGACTTGTAATACCATTTCATGATCGACGATCCACGATCGACTGTGAATACGATCGATCGATCGAGCCTGCCGACTGTTTTAGATATTTATTTTAGAGCGCTTTTGAGTGTATTTAATATGATTTTTGGCCATTGTTTGGCCATTGTTTGGCCATGGATGTTCGTAACTCATTCTCCTCATTTGAGTGAGAAACTTGTAAAAACTCTCTTTATATCATCTTGTAAGCTTGGAAGAAGAACACATCTTGATTCATCATCCATGAGAAGATTTCCTATCCCTTAAGCAATCTTTATCTTGATGTTTATGAATTTCTGTTTGTCTCTTCTTGTTTGCTCTATCTATGTGTGAGTAGATTTTAGGTTGCTATGGCTAGGTAGATGGCTTAGATTGATGGTTAGAATTGTGTTTATGGTTTGATCTTTGTAGATCCTTCACTCTTAGTTGTCTCATGCTAGATTAGGCTTGGAAGAGTAGAATCTAGACCATATGAATTTCATACCGGAAGGTGTTCATGAAATTCTTAAACCATGCTTTGTGAGCTTTGTTATCTAACTATGGAAGTAGTTGCTTAGGATGCTTAGTGGTAATTTGAGATGGTTTTGAATGCTCATTAAGTTCTAAAATTGCAAATGGGAGTTTGTTCAATTTGTTTGTGAGGGATTTACTGACATGGAAATGTGTAAGTCTACTTGTGATCTCAGGCTAGGTTAAATTTGCATAAGTCCCTTAGACAACATATAAGCTAAAGTTTAAACCATCAATTACCTAGTCATGGTTAATCATTTTAGTATCTGACTTCATATCGTTTTAGTTTGTTTTGTATTTAGTTTGTTTGGCTGTTTATTTTGTTTATTAATCACCATATCTATCTGCTCTAGATTAACTTAGTTTCTCATAATCTTAATGCTTTATTCCTTTTTCCTTGTGGTTCGACCCCGTTATTAGCTACAAGTGATTTAACCGTGCACTTGCGGTTTCTAATCGGGTAAACTCTCGAGAGTACTCTATAGTGCTTCTCGGGTGAAACTCGAGTGAGGCGAATAAATCTCCTTATCATAACTCCATATAAATCTCTTCATTTAAGTCTCCATTTAGAAATGCATTTGATATGTCTAGTTGATGTAAACACCAATTCTTTGCAGAAGAGACAGCTAGAAGAGTCCTTACTGTGCTCATCTTAGCAATTCTTTCTTGTTGAGTATATCCTTTTGCCACTAAACATGCTTTGAACCTCTCCAAGCTCTCATCTACATTCAATTTGACTTTGTAGACCCATTTGCAACCAATGAGTTTCTTTTGCTCAGGTAAAATACAAATCTCCCATGTATTTGTACCTTATACCTTTATTTCCTCATTCATAGCAGAAATCTATTATGAACTTTTCTTGACTTGATTATAACATCTAGGCTCAGTGTATTTGTCTATTGTACACACATAAGCATGATGCTCATCTGATAGTCTTGTGAAATTAACATAAGTAGAAATTGGATACTTAGCATCTGCAACATTATTGCAATAATAATCCTTTAGATGCAGAGGTGTTCTCCTTTGTTTCTTTGTTCCATCAGATCCACTGGAAATAGCAGGAGTTGGAATATCTCTTGCTGAAAAATTCTCTGTTTCTGTCCCTGCTGCAATTTCTGCAACTTATTCAATTTCTGGAACAGATGTAGAGAAAGGATCTGTTGAATGACTTCTGAAAAAGGGAAACAAAGTCTCAAAAAAGACTACATGTCTTGAAATGCTGATAGTTTGTGTTTCCAACTCCAGAAGTTTGTATCCTTTATATCCAGAAGGATACCCTAAGAATACACAAGTCTTTGATCTTGGTTCAAACTTATGCCTTTGCTGCTTTGATGTAGACTTATAGCATAAACAACCAAACACTTTAAGAAGTGAGTAATCTGGAGGTTTAGACTGAAGCAACTCATATGGTGATTTCCCATTCAGCAATGGAGTTGGAAGCTTATTTATCAAAAAACAGCATATAGAATACAATCTGACCAGTATTATAAAGGCACATTTGCTTGGAACATCAATGATCTTGTTACATTTAAGATATGTTGATGCTTTCTTTCAACCACAGAGTTCTGTCCTGGAGTCTCCGGGCAAGAATGATAAGAAAATATTCCCTTTTCTTGAATAAATCTGAAAATTTTTACTCTGGAGCATTGTCTGATCTCACTGCTTTCACTGTCACACCATATTGAGTCTCAACTAGCTGCAAAAACTCTGGAAACACACGACTAACCTCATCTTTAGTCTTCATCATGTAGATCCAAGTTGCACGATTGTGATCATCAACAATGGTGAGAAAATATCTGTATCCTTCTTTTGACATTATTGAAAATGGTCCCCATGTGTCAATGTGCACCAAATCAAAAGCATTAGGAGTCATATTATTTTCTGAATTGAAAGGTAAATGCTTCTGCTTAGCCAATTGGCATACTTCACAATAAACACTGTCATCTTTATTTCTGTTTAGCAAACCAAGTACATTCTTAAGAGTATCTATCTTAGTGTAAGATGGATGTCCTAGTCTATTATGCCACAAGCTCATCACAACAATGGCGAGGAAGAAACAGAATTCAAACTTGGTGACTCCTTTAACATTTTGGTAGTGTCAAGCACATAAAGTCCTCCCATCATTTTACCTTGTCCAATCCTCAACCCCTTTGATAGGATCCTATATCACACAAGACTGTTCATCAAAATATATTCCTGACTTTAGTTCTTTTGTCAATCTGCTCACACTGAGTATACTCAATCTAAAATCTGGAATATACAACACATCTGTGATGACTATTAGCTCACTCAATCTTACTGTCCCCACACCTGCAATCTTAACACTCATACCAGTAGGAAGTGTAACATTGGAACTCAAATCATAAGATATAGATGTGAACAGACTCAAATCATGAGATACATGATGAGTTGTTCCACTGTCTATTATCCAAGTTTGAGATTCCATAATACCTCCAGTGGCTATCAAAATGCCTACAAACTTTAGTGTAGATGAGGAAAAGGATATGACCAGGAAGGAAGCAAGCGTGGAGTTACTCGAGACTAATTGTGAACTGTATAAAGCAATTACATCTTGTATCTAATTCTTACATTAACCTTTGACAATCTCTGGAATATTCACTAAACTCTGACTAGTTCCTGCCCCTGCATTCTTCTCTGAAACTTTGACAGAAGCAACGACTGGTTTTGTAGGTTCAACGACTGGTGTTTGAAACCTGGTGGATAGCCGTGAATTCTGTAACATTTATCAATAGAATGTCCTGTGTACCCACAATGTGAACATATAACCTTGTTCTGCTTCTGATTCCCTTGATCACTACAAGAAAACAGCGCCATTACCGACGGCGTTTCCGACGGCTGTTGTTCCGTCGGACGTTTTCGATGGATTTCCGATAACAAAGCTTCCATATTTAGGGTGACGAAAAGCCGTCGAACATTTCCAACGGATAATAAAAAATCGATGATTTTCCAATGGTATTTTTCCGTCGGTAAAGCAGACAAAATTACGATGGCTAACCGACGGAAGAGCGACAGATTTCCGATACAGCTGACTACGGATTTCCCACGGATACGAATTTCGTAGGTAATCTGTAGGAAATTGATATTTCTTTCTAAGTAAACAAACGTATAGTATTTTATATAAAATGAAAATAAAAATTAAATTTAAAATTGTAACTTAAAATTCTAAAAATATATTAGGGAAAAAATATTACATATAACAACTAAATATATATTTAAAACCAAATGAAAATAAAAATATTACAAGAGTGAAATTAATAAAATACATTTGAACTAATTATCATCCGATGTACTATCTGAATACTCTGATGGTGATGAATCGGATTGTGAATCAAATTCTCCATGTTCCTCCTCGGAATAATCAAAAATCTCGTTATCACATTAAATCGGTAAAATCGACAAGATCAACTTGTTGCGGTTCTGCGATCGGACTAGAAAACTGTGACGCATTGTAGCATAGCCTCGTTATCTGTAATACCATCCCCCCTACCTCTTGGTGTAATCAATGAAACAGTGATCCAAGGATCATGCTTGTTCGTGACACGAGGATATGGAATGTAACAAACTTGGTTTGCTTGTGATGCAAGGATGAAAGGATCATACTTTTGCAGCCGTTTTTCAGAATGTATGGATATAACCCCAAATTCATCTTGGCTAACACCAGCTTCTAGGAACGGATCATACCAATCGCAATAAGAAATAACGCATCGCAAGTCAAGAAAACCAGGGTAATGGACATCGAGAATTTCCCTTAGAATATCATAGTAGACAATGTCACCTGATTCTAAAGAAATACCATAATCACTTGTTGGCCGGATCCTTCCTTCGCGTAAAATCTTAAAAGCATATCCACGTGTACAATACATAGGATAGGCGTAGGTAACAATCAATGGACCGTTAATGAACAAAACCGACGGTGATGTTTATTTATATATATATATATATATATAGATAAGAAATCAAATTTAAAAATACGTATAAAATCATAAATCTAAAATACTTTAGGATGCATATGAAAATATATTTATTAAATCTTAATTATTAAAAATCTTATTTATTTAAAATCATATTTATTTAGGGAATTAGGATTAAGATTTTGTAAGTACAATTAGATATAAATTTAAAAGTAGATACGTCGGTTTGCCATCGGTATTATCGATGGAAAACCGACGGTTTTGTTCTTTCCGTCGGTTTTCCATCGGTAATACTGATGGCAAACCGACGGTGATGTTTATTTACATATATATATATATATATATAGATAAAAAATCAAATTTAAAAATACATATAAAATCATAAATCTAAAATACTTTAGAATGCATATGAAAACATATTTATTAAATCTTAATTGTTAAAATCTTATTTATTTAAAATCATATTTATTTAGAGAATTAGGATTAAGATTTTGTAAGTACAATTAGATATAAATTTAAAAGTAGATACCGTCGGTTTTCCATCGATATTACCGATGGAAAACCGACGGTTTTGTTCTTTCCGTAGGTTTTCCATCGGTAATACCGATAGCAAACCGACGGTGATGTTTATTTATATATATATATATATATAGATAAGAAATCAAATTTAAAAATATATATAAAATCATAAATCTAAAATACTTTAGGATGCATATGAAAACATATTTATTAAATTTTAATTGTTAAAAATCTTAATTATTTAAAATCATATTTATTTAGGGAATTAGGATTAAGATTTTGTAAGTACAATTAGATATAAATTTAAAAGTAGATACCATCGGTTTGCCATCGGTATTACCGATGGAAAACCGACGGTTTTGTTCTTTCCTTCGGTTTTCCATCGGTAATACCGATGGCAAACCGACGGTGATGTTTATTTATATATATATAGATAAAAATCAAATTTAAAAATACATATAAAATCATAAATCTAAAATACTTTAGAATGCATATGAAAACATATTTATTAAATCTTAATTGTTAAAATCTTATTTATTTAAAATCATATTTATTTAGGGAATTAGGATTAAGATTTTGTAAGTACAATTAGATATAAATTTAAAAGTAGATACCGTCGGTTTGCCATCGGTATTACGATGATGATGATGTTTATTTATATATATATATATATATATAGATAAGAAATCAAATTTAAAATTACATATAAAATCATAAATTACATATTTATTAAATCTTAATTGTTCAAAATCTTATTTATTTAAAATCATATTTATTTAGGGAACTAGGATTAAAATTTTGTAAGTACAATTAGATATAAATCTTAATATCTTACATCATCTTATTTCTTTAAAATCAGATTTAATTAAGAATCAATGAAAATTGTAATAATTTTATAGAAACATAACAATTTTTCATAAGATTATATGTATATATATGTAAAAGTAATATCCGTGGGTATTCCATCGTTTATTTAAAATCATATTTATTTACAATCATATTTATTTAAAAGCGTTTGATTAAATGTTTACAATTCTAGTCATTTAGATATTACAAATCATATTTATTTAAGATATTAGTATTAAGATTTTATGAAAATGATTTTACAAAATACTAACAAAAAATCTAAAATCTAAAATCAAATAAATATTAAATCATTTTTATAAAATCTAAAATCAAATATAATAGCCAATTAAAATGCATGCAAAAAATCCGATAACCGTCGGTTTTTCATCGGTCAAAACCGACGGAAAGTAGAATTTTCGAGGGTAAACCGACGCGAATTTATTGTGGCGCCAGAACACGTGTTGGTGGGAAAATGAAATCCGTTACCCACGAAAAACTGATGGATATATCCGTCGGTCACCAAACATTAAACTCGATCGAGAACCTTCTCTTCTTCCCCATTTCTTAGCTCCTCCGATTTCTCCTCTGATTTCTCCTCTATCCGGTGATTCCGTTACCCTCCGGCGAGCTTCTCTTCCTCCCTCCGGTGCAGCTTCCTCTTCCCCGGTGATTTTCCTCCGGCGCGGCTTCCTCTTCCCCGGCGATTCTCCTCCGGCGGGCCTCTCTTCCTCTGGCGCTCCACTTCCGGCGAGTCTCTCTTCCTCCGCCGCTTCTCCTCCGGCGAGCCTCTCTCCTCCGACGATTCTCTATCCATTAGTTACAATGTAAGATTTTTTGATTTTAGATTTTGAGATTTAGGATTTTGTGATTTAGGAAATGGATTTCGATTTTGATTTAGGATTTAGGAATTTTTGATTTTGTGCTTTAGGCTTTAGGAATTAGAATTTGTGATTTAGGATTGAAGATTTAGGATTTTGGAATTTTTTGTTTTAAATTGTATAATTTTATTTTGTGATTTTGGAATTAGATTTTATGATTTTGCAAATTGTATTTTGGAATTAGATTAAGGATTTTTAGATTTGTAATTTAAATTGAATGATTTCTATTTTTTTGATTGAGGAATCACATTTGGATTTACTAATTTTGTGATTTGTGTTTTATGATTTATAATTTAGAATTACTAATTATTGATTTAGGTTTTATGATGTACATTTTTTTTTATTTTTGTAGCAAATTAGTATTAAGAATTTATGATTTAGATTTAGTAATTTTGATATTTGGTTTAATTATTTAGAATTTAGAAATAAACATTAGTGATTTAGGTTATATCATTAAAAAATTTTAATTTATGTTAGAAATTACTATTATGAAATTAGGATTTAGATTTCGTAATTTTGTAAAATATTACTTTAAATGATTTAGAATTTGTTATTTAGTTTTTTTTTTATTTTGATTTTCTGATTTATGTTTGAAATTAGTATTATGAATTTATTATTTTGTGATTATTTATTAGTTATTCATGTTTTACAATTTTGATTTTTGAATTTAGCTTATCAATTAGTATTATGAATTTAGGATTTCAATTTACTAATAATTAATGAATAATATTTTTGATGTAAGTTTCCAATTATGATATTTCTTACTAATCATTTACTCGTTCTAAGAGTTATGAGGATTTCCTCCATCAGTCTCAGGGAGCTTTGAGTGCTCCTGCGATTCAGAGGAGTAGTTCCGCCACTAATTCTAATGTTCCACCTTCTGAGAGTTCCGAAGCCAGCACCAGAATCACCATTGAGGAGGTTCTTGCTCAACCGGGCCGAGAACGTTTACCGATGATTCACCCACAGTGTCTGAATGGAGCCACCTGGTATAAAATTTTAGTATTTTATAGTGTCTTTTAACACTTATTATTTATTTATTTTTTTTAATTTTAATTGTAGGTTTCGTCATAAAAACGGGATCACCAAGTCGATTATGAGTATGCTCCATCACTAACTCCCGGAGATGTATCCCTCATACAGAGATATGCCAAAAGAGCGGCAAGAGAGCTGGTACCGTACTTTCGCGGTATGAAATTTTATTACTTTATTATGGTTTATTATTATCATTTTATCTTGATGTAACTAATTCTTTATTTATTTATTTTTTTTAGCAAGATTTCAATTGGGACTCTAGAATTAACCTCGAGGTTCGTAGGGCGTTCGATAAGCAAACTAGTTCGCAATTCAGCGAACATGTCTATTAGGCAGTGGAAGAAGGGTCAGAACTAGGGATCTCGACCCAGATGTTTGGGAGGCGTACATTCGTTACTGGAGTACAGAAGAGGCCAACGCGATCTCCGCATGAAACAAGGCGAACAGCTTGAGTGAACGGGATGGACTGAGAATCGCAACACATAATGCGGGTGCAATGACATTCGAGAGTCGTGCTGACGAGCTGGTTGAATATAATCTTTTACTAATTATTAATTTCCTTTTATTTTTATTTACTAACATTTTATTTGTTTAACTAGTCTGCCAACGCCGGTGGTGTGCGACCAGATTTGTATGAAATTTTGGTCGACACGCACACCAATAAAAAACCGGGCAGGTACAAGGCAAGTTGGTGTGCAAAATCATGAACAACGTCGAGCAAAAGAAGCAGGAGAAGCCTACTCATCTATCTAAAGAAGGAGGATCTGCTTTGGGTTCTAATTCATTGACGCGGGAAGTCATGAACCAACTAGTCCTCGAGGTAAATAAATTTCCAGAAGTTGTATTATTTTTATTAATTTTCAGTATTTTAATATTTGTTTATAATTTCTTAGGAAACTCCTAGAAGCTGAGGACGTGTTTTTGGATTAGGACGCCTTCCAGAAGCTGACACTGCAATGTCGTCGTTTACACAACAAGCGGATCCTGTGGTCACACAAGAGCTTTAGAGGCTCTGGACTGAATTGGAGGAAAAGAATGCAAGAATTGCCAAGTTGACTGCCTCTCAGGATTATTTCTCGATGTTTTTGAACCAGCATTTTCCGGATTTCCGTCCTCCAGAGATGGATTAGTACATTTATGTTTTTATAATTATGTATTTGAACAATGTTTAACCTTTATTTAATGTTTAATTTAAATTATTAGAATTTTTATATTTATGAATTTTTATTTAAATTTTTAATTTTTTAAAAATATTAGAATTATAAAAAAATTAAATTATATTTGTTTTTTATTTTATTAATACCGTCGGTTTTACGTTGGAATAAATAAATCCGTCGGTTTTCTGTGGGAATATATAAATTCGTCGGTTTTCCGTGGGAATAAATAAATCCGTCGGTTTTCTGTGGGAATATATAAATCTGTCGGTTTTTCGTGGGAATAAATAAATCCGTCGGTTTTCCGACGGAAAAATCTTTGACCGTTTGTTCACTCGGAAGGCCGTCGGAATATTATATTCGACGGTGTTTTTCATTGGTCATCTGTCGGAACGTTTTCATCGGTAATCCGTAGGAATTTTGCTTCGGCTGTCCGACGGAAGTTGATTTCCGACGACTTCAAACCGACGGTTTCTCATGCGTGGGAAACGCGTCGAAAATCACTATTTTCGACGGCTGACCGACGGATATGTCCGTCGGAATACGTGTTATTTTTTTTGTGGTGGATAAGCTGCATTTACTGAAATCTGTTCTGAAGAATTTGCAGACAACTAGAACGCTGTAGCATTTGAGGTCATCTTGGTCATTCCAAAGTTTCTTTGACTATGATCCTGATCAAGCAAGTTATAAATCTCAGCAAGGTCAGGTATAGTCTTTTTCATGATGATATTGCTTCGGATAGCTACATAAGATTCATTTAATCCTGCCAAAAACTTTATAACTCTTCTTTGTTCTGTCTTGGTGTCAATTGCTTTGCAATAATTATAATTGTGACACGTTGTGACACATTCTGCTCCATCAAGATCATCCCATAAAGTCTTTGATGCTGTATAATACTCAGAGAGATTCATAGAACCTTGCTGTATTGACCAAATCTGTTGCGTTAAAGCATATGTTCTCGGTAAGTTTGTCACATGAAATCTCTGCATGAAATTTTTCCAAATCTCGGATGCATCATCAAAACGAAGTATACTTCTATATATCACCTTCGTAACTGATGTTAATAACCAAGATTTTACCATAGAATTGCATCGAGACCATACTCTAAAGCTAGGATGTGTTTCAGGAGGTCTTGGAAGAGATCCATCAACAAAAACAAATTTATTCTTAGCATCTAAGGCTACAGACATTGCTATCTTCGAAGTTGAGTAATTCTTACCATCTAAGATCTCCGATATGATTGCATTTCCCGGATTATCACCATTTGAGAGAGTATAAGGTGAATAGTCCGTGTAATCATAATGTGGAGCTTGAATCTGAGTCTGGACTGGAATCGGAACAGTTTCTTGCCGAATCGGTGATTCTCGAGCTGGTGTTTTCGATCTAGCCGTGCGACGCCGCAATTTTATGCCGGAGACCATCGCATTGATCGGAATAGATCGTAGGAGCTGAAGAAAACGATTTTAATCGACGATTTTGAGCGAAAAACGAAGTTATAGCTCTGATACCATCTTAGTTTTCCGGAGAAGGTACAGAGTAAACATTGAGAAATGAAGAAGAAAAAGAGAGAGAGAGTGATTGAAAAAGTTTGTTAAAAGTCTGTTATTCCATACTCTGTAACGAACAACGAAACTCTCTTTATATAGTAGAGAATCTCGGTTCAATCCAGTTTACAATTGAACCAATTACACTAATTGATTAATAAAACCGGTTTAGCACAATTAGAACATTTATATTTACAAAACCAACATTTTTTTTCTTTCTGTTTGAATGTAAAATTTATTCACCAAAAAACCATTGTTATATTACTATCTTTTAGCTATAATGGACAAAATAATAGTTGGGAGAGTTGAAAAAAATTTGGTATGGACCGAAAGTTGGAAGACGTATCTAATTAAATCTGGGCGTGCGGTTGAATGTAGAACCTAATACAACTGAAAGTATATCACTAAAATGTAAAGTGTTACAAAACCAACATTATCCTAAATGTAACCGTCAAACGATTAAAACCTTTTTTCGATCAGACGGGAAAAAGAACAAAATCACACCAAAGATTACATAATATAATACATACAACATATTAACGAATAAAGAGAAGAAGGATTGTTTTATTAGTAATCATATTAAATGAAAAAAATTACCTGGAGTCATGGACCGATCCAATGTACCAAATTAGATGAGCGTGTTAGTAGTCTTATCTCAAATTTGAGAAGATACTTACACTAACATTACCTAGTTATCTTCATTTATTATCACTTAGTTTTAAATTGAGTTTTAAGTGTAAGATAGTGTTGATAAACGAAAAAAAATATAATATATATTTTTTTATCTTCTCCATACATACATGAATTCTGAAAATGCGGTGAATAATATAATAAAAATTATATAAATTCTTTTTTATGCAAATAACGATACGAAAAGGAATGATAAGTTGATAATGATATCTTACAATATATATTAAGATTTTTTTTTTTTTTTTGGGTGAGTAATAAAATTTCCAAAAAATGAGATGTTGGAAGAAGGTTTATCCAAATTTTTTTGTGGTTTATAAGAAACAGCAAAAATTAATATCATTATCAAAATTTTGAGGTCTCTGTGTCTATCATTTAGAGCTATAAATCATAATATGTCAGTTTCATTATTAACTCTCCTCACATACAAGAAGTTCAAGATCTATCGTTGACCATTAAAAGCCAAGAGGTCTTCCTACACCAATATAAAAGTTCAGGGGTCAATTTGAAAATACTGTAAATATTATCGCCAAATATTAATTTCACTAAATTTTTCAAAAGCCACCCTGGACAATTTAAACATGGGCTGAATTTATCAGAAAGCCCATTAAACAATCGGCCCGTTAGTCGAGAAAAATCGTCACCGGCGTCTTCCGTTTCAGCATTTCTCCGTCATCGTCTCTCTGTCTCTCTCACATAATCTCGGAGAAGAAAGATCGTCGTCGGGTCGAAGAAAATAGAAATGAGTGGTCACGATTCGAAATACTTCTCGACGACGAAGAAGGGAGAGATCCCTGAGCTCAAGGAAGAGCTTAATTCCCAGTATAAGGTTTTTTCTGAAATCTCACTCTTGTCTTTTCATGTGGATCTGTGATCCACCGCCATTATTACATTCACGATCTCTCGGTCGACGATCCTTTTCTCCTTATAATTTAGTTATTCTTATACAAATTTTGGTAGATCTGTGTAGTTCTGGATTTGAATTTTCAATCTGTAAAGTTTGTTGCTGTTTTTTGTGGAATTGGTTTCGTTATTTTGTAGAAAGAGGGATGATTCCGTACGCTATGGTGATATTTTTCAGTAATTCATGGAGATATAGCTAGATTTGGAGAGAAATTGAGAATGGCTTATGCGGGGATGTGTGCAATCTCGTAGTAACTTTTTAGTGGAGCTTAGGTTGGTGAATCAGAACTTGTTCAATCTGGATCAGTGCATTTGTTAGAGGATCAGTGATTGTTAAGTGAACTGCCGTTTTGATCTTAGGAGTTGTTTTTGCAAATGAAGAGCCTAAAATAAGCTATTAACTTTAGTAGGAATGTCCAGCACAGGTCTTTTTTGACATTTTTTGTGCTCAATTCTGTTCTTTATAATTTTGTTGCTCAAATTTATAGTTCAATAAGATGCATATGTTAATGATATTAAGAAGGAAGGGTGCTTTTCTATTTTGGCTGCAGTTTTGTTAACCTTTCTTGTATACTTTCTGGTGCTTTTCTATTTTGGCTTCAGTTTTGTTAACCTTTCTTGTATACTTTCTGTTTCCTAGGATAAGAGAAAAGATGCAGTTAAGAAGGTTATTGCAGCAATGACTGTTGGAAAGGATGTTTCATCACTTTTCACTGATGTAGTCAATTGCATGCAAACGGAAAATTTGGAGTTGAAGAAGCTTGTTTACTTGTATCTCATAAATTATGCGAAAAGCCAGCCAGATCTTGCTATTCTGGCAGTTAATACCTTTGTAAAGGTAACAGTCAAACACCTGGCATATAGTATTCCCATTAATCCTACCCAACCATAGTGGCATTCCTTTGTTCTGTTCTGACCCTGGGGGAATAAGAGAAAATGGAAAGGATCTGATCAAGTGATCATTAACTTAATTGTTAATTTGTATTCTGCAGGATTCACAGGATCCAAATCCGCTGATCCGCGCTTTGGCTGTGCGGACAATGGGCTGTATTCGTGTTGATAAAATCACAGAATATCTATGTGATCCTCTTCAAAAGTGCCTAAAGGTTGAGTATTAAATCCTACCTCTTCTTTGGAATTTGATACCAAACATCTTTATTATTGCCCTTAAGAATCTGTTTCATCTTAACTAGTCAGTATTTACACTATCCTGTGCATATTTTTTCTTTAGGATGATGATCCATATGTCCGGAAGACGGCCGCTATTTGCGTTGCTAAGCTTTTTGACATAAATGCTGAATTGGTTGAGGATAGGGGTTTCCTTGAAGCCTTGAAGGATTTGATATCAGATAACAATCCGATGGTTGTTGCCAATGCTGTAGCAGCCCTTGCAGAAATTCAAGAGAATAGTACTAGCCCCATATTTGAGATCAATAGTACAACCCTTACAAAGCTTCTTACCGCTCTAAATGAATGCACTGAGTAAGTCCTCTCCTTATCTCCATTTCCGTAGTTTCACTGCATTCTGTTTAGTAGTCTATGGCCAGTCATCGAAAGCTTTCCTAGTCTAAGAACATAAAGAGTATTGACCTAAAGATTAGGGGTTAGTGGAATGGTGATGGGTTATGAAATTGCTAGCTAGATGTGGTATGGCCTCAGTTTGTTTATGCTTTTTTTCATGTCCATTATCAGACAGCAGTTTGGAAATTATTTTTTCGTTATTGAAGGTTTTATCTGTAGATAATGACCCACTGTTTTGAATTTTGGGGAAATGAGTACTGGATAAGCTTTTGTCAGCTCCACTTTTAGTACTGACTATGATCATCGCAGGTGGGGTCAAGTTTTTATTTTAGATGCTTTATCGAGGTATAAAGCAGCTGATCCTCGTGAAGCTGAAAATATTGTTGAGAGAGTCACGCCAAGGTTGCAACATGCCAACTGCGCTGTTGTGCTTTCAGCTGTTAAGGTGAGCAATTTTCATTTGATTGTTTTTCCTCTACTGCTAACTGGTAGCTCGTCAAACCTTGTAAACCATCAGCCACGCCTTTGCATATTTTCTAATGTGCTCCCACTTCTGTTCTATTTTTGGTAATTGCCTTACAGATGATCCTTCAACAAATGGAACTTATTACTAGTACAGACGTTATTCGCAATCTTTGCAAGAAGATGGCTCCACCCCTTGTTACATTGCTTTCTGCAGAACCTGAGATACAGTATGTTGCACTTCGTAACATTAATCTTATTGTCCAGAAACGACCCACTATCCTTGCCCATGAAATTAAGGTAGCTTGACCTGTGCTTCGTTGATTCTCAGAAGACGCAACTGTTGCATCCTTGCATTTATTACTTATGTTGCAAGTTATGTTTTTTTCTTTTAGGTTTTCTTCTGTAAGTATAATGACCCAATATATGTTAAGATGGAGAAGTTGGAGATTATGATAAAACTTGCCTCTGACAGAAACATAGACCAGGTATCCTCACTGGACTTTACCATCTTCTGTATGTCTCTATTATTGTTGGTGCATATCATTATGATTTTTGGAAAATGCTACTGTAGGTTCTTCTGGAGTTCAAAGAGTATGCCACGGAAGTAGACGTTGATTTCGTTAGAAAGGCTGTTCGTGCAATAGGCCGATGTGCTATTAAACTAGAGAGAGCAGCCGAACGGTGCATCAGTGTTTTACTTGAGTTGATTAAGATCAAAGTAAACTATGTTGTTCAGGAGGCCATTATTGTCATCAAAGATATCTTCAGAAGATATCCAAACACGTAAGTTGACATTTCTTAATCTGTTGTAATGGCATCTTGAATTCTTCTTTAAATATTTTTATGCTATTTCAAATTTCATACAGGTATGAGTCCATAATTGCAACACTTTGTGAGAGTTTAGACACTTTGGATGAACCAGAAGCTAAGGTAATGAACTTTCTTATTTTCTTGGTTTATAAAATTGAAATACTATCTTAATTTTGATCATAAATCACTGAACTTATAATTGTACATCTATTGGAACTTATACATCACTGAACTTATACTATCTTGAAAGGCATCTATGATATGGATTATTGGTGAATATGCTGAAAGAATTGACAATGCCGATGAGCTTCTTGAAAGCTTCCTTGAGAGTTTTCCTGAGGAACCAGCACAGGTCCAGCTGCAGCTTCTAACTGCTACTGTTAAGCTATTTCTGAAGAAGCCAACTGAAGGCCCTCAACAAATGATTCAGGTTCGGCCTTTCCCTTGCTCACACCTGTTTTATGATCGATTCATGTGCATGTATGTGACGACAGGCATATTTTACGTTATGTTTGATGTTTTCAGGTTGTCTTAAATAACGCTACTGTGGAGACGGATAATCCTGATCTCAGAGATCGTGCATACATATACTGGCGCCTTCTATCTACTGATCCTGAGGTGTGGTCATCTTGATATTTTATTGCTTTTTAGTACTCAGCTAGTCCAGAAGGAAAATATTCAGAATTGTTTATTCAAGCAACAATACCCCGTTGAGTTTTCTCTTGAGATATATATTGCTGAATTCATTATTTCTCTGCATTAGGCGGCCAAGGATGTTGTTTTAGCTGAAAAACCTGTGATTACTGACGACTCAAATCAACTAGACCCAACACTTCTTGATGAGCTGCTTGCAAATATTTCGACCTTGTCCTCTGTGTACCATAAACCCCCAGAAGCTTTTGTTACCCGCTTGAAAACCACAGTTCAGAAAACAGAAGACGAGGACTTTGCGGAAGGAAGCGAAGCAGGATACTCATCTAGTAATCCGGTTGATAGTGCAGCTTCCCCTCCAGCCACCACAGGTAATATCCCGCAGCCTGCCGGAAGACAATCAGCTCCTGCACCAGCGGTCTCAGCTCCTGTGCCCGATCTGCTAGGTGACCTGATGGGATTGGATAATGCCGCTATTGTCCCGGTTGATGAACCTGTAACTCCATCTGGGTGAGTTTATGTCTTGAATAATAAAACTTTCAATTGTAGGGACTAGTTTATTACATTAGATCAATTTCGGTTGCCTAGTTCATACTGAAGCTCATCGAATCTTATGAACTCGATCGCAGTCCTCCTTTGCCAGTTGTCGTGCCAGCTTCAAGTGGTCAAGGTCTGCAGATAAGCGCTCAATTATCACGAAAAGATGGACAAGTATTCTACAGTATGCTCTTCGAGAACAATTCGCAGACGGTACTTGATGGTTTCATGATTCAGTTCAACAAGAACACATTTGGCCTTGCAGCTGCTGGACCTCTTCAGGTTACTTTATCTGAATCTACATTTATGTCTGAAACTTAGGTCCGAATATTAAGAACCGATATCTGTGTTTTTACTGTTTCAGATTCCGCCTTTGCAACCCGGAACATCTGCCAGGACAATGCTACCTATGGTCTTGTTCCAAAACATGTCTGCTGGGTCTCCAAGCTCGCTATTACAAGTCGCAGTCAAAAACAATCAGCAGCCTGTTTGGTACTTCACCGATAAGATTATACTTCATGCGCTTTTCGGTGAAGAAGGTAGAATGGAACGTGGAACCTTCCTTGAGGTAACATAGCATTGTACCAAACATCCTTGAAATTTGGGCTGTTTGTATCTGTTCGGGTTTAGGAAAATTGTGGCGACTGTAAAACCAAATCTGTTAGAGATAGGTTTGTACGGTTTGGGTTTTGACTTGGATATATATTTAAATTGTAAAAGAATTTACGTTTTGGTTTGTCTTTTCACAGACATGGAGGTCGTTACCGGACTCGAATGAAGTCCAGAAAGAATTCCCCGGGATCACCATCACAAGCATCGAATCAACTATTGATTTGCTCACAGTATTCAACATGTTCTTCATAGCAAAGCGCAAGAATGGGAACCAAGACGTGATCTACTTATCAGCAAAGGATCCACGAGATGTACCGTTTTTGATCGAGCTCACTGCAGTGGTGGGCCAACCAGGTCTCAAATGCGCAGTGAAAACTCCCACTCCCGAGATCGCACCTCTCTTCTTCGAAGCTGTCGAGCTTCTCTTCAGGGCTTGATGATTCATTGGTTATCAAAAGGTTTAAACCCAAACCTAAAAGGTTTCAGATTCTTTGTTGTTTCGTTATTTCCCGCCCTTTTTTACTGAGTTTTTTGTGTATGTAATAAATCCTATGTTTGTGTTACTTCCGATTGGACCCTTTTAGTTTGGTATTTGTAATGCTCACTCTTTTCTTCTAATTCTTGTATTGGAAGCACCTTTTTTTTTTTTTTTTGACCCGGGAATTGCTGGTTTCTGTACCAATAAGGAAAGATCAAACACCATCAAAGGACCATATCACCATGGAAAATCAGTGATCTTGCTGCTACATTGGAGCGTTGATGATGCTATTGGTGGACAACGCCAAAACTTTCAAACATTTCTTCTTAGTGATACACTTGGGTCTAGACCAAAGACAGCCATGATTTCTTCTAAACATTTCTTCTTTCACAACGGATGCTACAACCATGATTTCTTGTATTTTAAAAGGAATATAATTTAAAATGCAAATTCCGACACTTATTGTTTAGTTTCGGATTGTGAAAAAAAAAAAAACCAAACTGCTGTCGTATGCATCGTGTTTTTTTCATGCGGTGTGCAATTTGGAGTTTCTTTCAGGAGATGCTATTCACGCACAAAGTTGGCATCGGAAGATAATAGATTTAACAACATTTTAGCGAGTAAAACACATCTTCAATATATATTACTTATGTAATAGTTTGCATTCCGAAAGTTTTGTATAATAACTTTGTACTCCTGATTTGAAATCAATGAAGTAAATTTGCCGTAAGAAAATGTTTCTCTTTCTTTGTGGGTAAAAATTGTTGTAAGCAACTTGACTTTGCCGGGTGGGTTAAATTTTGAATGTTATTAATTAAGTTTCCACATATAGTACTATATTTATATAGTTGGATATATTTCAATTCCCTTTTGCAAACTGGTATGGGCATGGTCTCCTCTAGCTTTTTTATGTTTCCCCTTTCCTGCATATTCCATTTATGGGATGAGTAGATGCAACAGCAGCTCAGGGTCTTTGCCTTGATTTTATGGAAGTTATGACAAGCTTGGAGTGATTTATGCTTTGCCAGTCAGCATGTTTCTTCCAATTAGCTAGTGGAGAAAGCAGAGGAGGAATCAAATGAGTGATTTGAGTATAATGAAAAACAAAGTGAAAGAATACCACAAGCAGAACCCTCCTCCAAGCAAATGGTCCCATCCTCCTCTAGGTATATTCAAGTTGCAATGTGATGCTTCTTGGATGGCTAACTTAGGACAGAACGGTATAGATTCTACGTGATGAAGTGGGTACAGTGAAATAACTTGGTGCTAAAGAGGCAACATCTTTGATTTGGGAGGTTTTGAGAGTGATTCTATGTCTTTTCATTCAAGCTTTGATGGAATCTCAACTCTGGCCAAGGCTTCAATGCTTTTATCAGAGAGTCAAAAGAACAAGAAGGATTACAACCATCCTTCAGCCTCGAACACATGTGCTGATTTTATTATGATAATTACGAAATAGTCAACTGTGAGGAATTACGGATTCCAATTCCACCCTAACACACAAGATTTATAGAGGTTCATCCTCAACGTGAAAACTAACGTTCACTTTCTGCGTGGTAAATTTCACTAAGATCAAAGAAATTCGGGAACTACAAGTTCTCTCAATCTTCTCTGGTAATCATAAGAGACGGCTACAAATAATACATATAAAGAAAAACCATAGGACAAATACGCATAAGCCTAAAATATCCGAAATACCCTTAATAAAAGGGTGTTTCATATTTTTTGTGTTATGGCCAAATGACCACTCCCGTTAAACTGAATAATTCTTCTTTTTCCTTTTCTGACTTCAAAATGAGTGCCCACTCCGTTTGCATACATAAATCTGTTCTTCTATTTTTCTGACTTCAAAACGAATGACCACTCAAAACACACTAAAAAAAACAACATTAAGATTTGTCTCCACAGCTCAACATCAACTTCATTAGTTTATAAATTTGTTTTAGGGTTCAACGATATGACAACAATTATGTCGACACTCTGGGTTAGTTTCTCACAAAACATATCTGATACTTATTGGAAACATTGATAAGCTCAAAGTTACTTAAATCATAATGGGTTTCGAGTTATGAACTGGCCGATGTACAATTCACATGACATAATGGGTTTCTGTTTTTCATGTTTGTATTTTCCAAATACGTAACCGTTAAAACCTAATTTTATCTTATTTTTTAAAAAAGTTGTAGAACTGTTTTGCCTTGTTAGTTGTCCCAAAACCAAAATGCATTTTGGTACTAGATTTTCAAAATTGGAATATTGTATATACTCAACACTATTCGTCGTGTCATCGTAGAGGATAAAAATGCAAAGGTCAGCCGAAGATGATGTAGCTATATTAGTACAAATGTTGACATGATATTTAAAAAATAACAAAATCTATAATAATATCCATGAGAAACAATGCATCGGCTCTTAATTTAAACACATTTTGGATAGACATATGTCGACATGCAAAATTATCGTGGCGAGGAGTTCATTCAGTAGGCTTGGTTCTACTTCTCCATTAGCAAAAGGTCAACGAGAATTTACGTATATATACATACCATCTCATCCTCTGGTTATAGGGTGTGACAAAAAAAGTTAATAATAATATATTTTCTCTTTTGAATTGAAAGAAGAACAACATATGGCAAAGATTCAAAAATCTGTTTGCTTCACAGCCGTCTTGCTCATCCTCATATTGGTTTCAACCGGTAATTTAGTTGATTACGTATTTCTAAGTCTCATCATATTAATATATACATATTATTTTCTCTAATGCTGATAACTGTTTAATATTGATATAGAGATACCAAAGATTGAGGGGAAAACATGTAAGCTTTTTAGAGGAGAATGTCCTGTGGATCCGTGTGAACCTGCAAAATGCGATGAGTGTTGCAAAGCAACGTTCGGGAAACAAATTTGTGGAAAATGCGAACAAGAGAGCACCGAATTACATTGTCATTGCCGCCGCTAAGCATCTGATCTTTATCTGAATAACATGAACTATCCTCGACAAACAAGCCTCTTATGATGATGCAACTTTTATTCATTTCTAATTTGGTGTGAATGTGTGATGATTTTGATTCCTTTCTTGTGATATTTCCCTTATTTTTATTTTTTTCATTGTGTGTAAACGTATTCATATTGTGCGCTCCACAATAATTATCTACGTTCGCTATTATAAGTAACATTTTATTTGATGTGTCTTTAGAATGGTTTTAAAACAAATTATATAATGCATAAACGGTTAGAAATATGTGATTAATAGGTTTAAAACAAAGTTCTTGTTTCTTCTAAGTTTTAATAGGTTTAATCACATATTTATATATGGAACCGTAGAGTAGACATGTATATCATAGCCATAGTACACAAAACTAACAAACATGATCACTTTTTATTTTTATTATGAAAAAAAACGAACACATAACATGAACTTTTACAAATAGGGGAAGGCAGTCAAAATATTTTTGTTTAGAAGCAAGAAACTTTGCACACACATACATATATCCTCACACCGAATGAAACCAAATGTTAGATTTGGTATGAGGTTATATTTTTTTCTCATTATAGCCTTATAGGCGTCCAATCCATAGCAGTGGCAATGAAGTACAGTATTACGAGCTCACATCGTCCATCACAGGAAGTAATCCTGAATCCTAAGGGTGGGCTGTGGCGTAACATTCTTTGCATTGACTATCACAACATGCTTTATATTGAAACATTGCACCTTGTCTTCTGATGTTCTATAGATATCACTAAAAAGATAAATTAAAGTGCCCAAATGTGAACTGTCAAACTAGTGGAGGGCATAAATTATCTAATTACCGGTGGAAGCCAACAAGAGGAGGAGCAAGAGAATGGTGAAGCAAAGGGAAGTAAATGTGATTTTCACAATTTTATTATTATTACTTACTCCTTTTTACTTTTAGGCCATATAATGTGTTGTTGCTATTCTTGTTACGTTTTTTTTCATTTTTGTAAATAACCATATCAACCAGAATTGTTTTATCATGCACTAACTGTAAAGTAATCAGCGCAAAATGAATTTTGTTGTTAAGGTTTATGAGATTCAAATTAAAACCAAATTGACAATAAGTGATCCTTATACTAAAGTTGGTCCATTAAAACGTCTGATGTAAGATCCTAACATGTCTTTTCGAGATGATGGTTCTTATCGATACATTTCATCCACTTCCAACTCAAATTAATGGGCTATAAGTAAATTAGTCTATGTTCTTTATATACTAGTATTGGTCCCTTTAATTTTTCGATGTAAATCTTTACATTTTTCCTTGTCTTGTGGATGCATCTCTAATATTTATCCTCCTTTAATTTCCCTTGTTTAAATAAAAATCTATTGAAGGAATAATATTTTATTTGTCAAATATCTATACTAAGCACGAATTTTAGAAAGTTTTAATATGATAATAACAAATAGTCAACTTCATTAGTTTATAAATTTATTTTAGGGTTTCAACGGTATGACAACAATCATGTCGACACAATGGGTTAGTTTCTAACAAAACATCTTTGACATTATTGGAAACATTGATCGGCTAACTGGTACACAAAACATTGGACTGATTATACCATTATTCTATTGGAATAAACACGGATTCAAAAAGTATTTAAGGGTGGATTTTCCATATGATTTTGAAAGCCTTTATGAGAATTGGATTAAAATGAGTAAAGAGAATTTAATACTTACCATTGAGAAGATCTCGATGGAAAGCAAGATGAAAAAAATTAATAAGAAAGAAGAACCGGAAAAAGTTTCAATCAAGCTTGCAAGAAATCCAAAAATATTGTTTGCTGAAAATGAGACTCAAAAACTCGATTATATGGTAAAGTTGGAGGAGAGACTTGAGGCATTTTCAAATTATTAATTTATTACGTTTCCAAATAAAATGCAATATTTTGTCGTCCTTCTAAAACGAAATCAGACATGTAGTGTTTCCAAGTTGAGTTTTATAGGAAATACATTATGAAACTAATATATCCATGATTTTAAGTTCTCACACGTACAATTTTGGAAGCAAAGGTAGTTTCACAGTTATGAATTTGAGCTGGAAAAAAAAAACTGTCTAAAAGGTAAATGAATATTTAAAATAATAAAAGATTTATAAATCATTATTCATCTATGCAAGACATCATTATTCTATCTTGCATGGAATCGGAAACGAATACGTAGTAACTATTTAAAAATAAAATTAAAAAATAGGAAACGTACGTGTTAAAGATGTGTTAAAGATGTATGTTTATATTTATATAATAAATATTTGCAATCAACATCAAAACCATATTTTAATTGTTTGAAATAAAATACAAATCCATTATATAAATATTAATTAACTTAAATTAAAAATAAACATCATAACTCTCAAAATTAAGGATTTAGACCATTATTTTTATTCTTATTTTCATCAATTCCATCTAGATTACGTTTATAGTGCTTACTATAAAAAGAGTATGACATATATTCAACAAATTAAATAGACCTTTTAAGTTATAAAATACCAAACATGATATCCTTATGTTTTCAAATTACTTATTTATTATTTTTCCAAATAAAAATGTAAGATTTCTCGTCCTTCCAAAACAAAATCAAACATTTCTATAGTGCTTCCAAATTGAGTTTATAGGAAACACTTTTGCAGCTAATATATCCATGATTTTTGAGTTCTCACACATACTAATTTTGGAAGGAAAGCTAGTTTTACAATAATGAATTTAAACTACCTATTTTCGTAAACTAAACTTCAAAAATTGTTTATCTATTGGAGCCGTACTTACTCTATCTTGCATGGTATCGAAAACGGATACGTAGAAGCAATTAAAAATAAAAATAGAAACTGGATAAAGTGTTTGAAACGTGTATATATATATATATATATATAATAAAAATTTACAATCAACATCAAAACCATATTAACAAAAAGATTGTTTGAAACAACACAAATCTAATATAAATATTAAGTAACTTAATTAAAAAATTTAATTGACATTACAACGCTCAAAGTGAAAGATACCATCTTGTTCTCATTTTCATTAGTTCCATTTAGGTTATGTTTGTTGTGATTAGAAAAAAAAATGTCAATGACTGATATTCATCAAACTACAGTACATAAATTTTAAAGTTATAAAATACCAAATATATCCTTATGTTTTAAAATTATTTACTTATTACGTTTCCAAGATTCCGAGTGTTTCAAAAATCAAACTCGGATATTTATGTAATGCATTCAAATTGAGTTTCATAAGAAACACTTTTTATAGCGTTTTCACAAAATTTTGATCTTGAAACGTTTTCGAAACGGAAAAAACAGATCTCGGATCCGGTAACCTTAAAATGTTTTCTCAAAACAATGATTTATTTATTTACCTGAAATACAAAAGGGAAAATGATATCAACCTTCACTAAATATAGACTATGACATGGTTACACATCCCAAGTTTGCAAATGTATAGTAAATTACACCAACTTTATGTATCTCATGCTCACATATACAAACTAACATACGACATGTTGCCAACACCATAACCATTATATTGCGGTACATTGTCTATCGAAATTCGGTAAAGACCGGCGTTGACCCGACATTGACCAAAAAAATATTTAAAAATATTTTTGACCCAAAAATAATTAAAACTAAATATTTTTGAATATTTTTTTTGTCAACGGTGGTCTTTGCCGGATTCGACGGTGTATCGGATATGATGATTATGGTGTTTGCACTATGTCATATATTAGTTGATATATGTGGGTATGCAATACATATAGTTGGTGTAGTTTACTATACATTTGCATATTTGTTATGTGTGACCATGTTGTGACCTATATTTAGTGTAGATACCTAATATTTTCCCAATACAAAATATTAATTCCTAATTATCTGTGTTTTTGCATTTATGGATATTTGAATAAGTTGTAAAAGCGTGATTTCATTTTTATGTTTCAGAGAATTTTTTTTAAAAATTAGTGCTTCAATTCAATGTTTCATTTAAAGGATAATCAATATTTAGCTTAAATTAGTACCTAAGAGACTAATTCTTATCCATTTACAACCCAAATCCTAGATATTGACCCAAAAATAACCAAAAAAGGGATTTGAACATGAATACATGATGTAAGAAAGTACATAAAATTAAATAATTTCAACCCACACAATATAAAAATCTTGTCCAATTTCTAAAATACTTGATACCCTTTTGTGAAACCCTAGATTAAGAAATCTCAATCACCCACCACTCACCTCTATATAAACCAAAACCTAGAAATTATACCTCAGACTTAGTTTTCTCTTTTATCTTATAACTCAATCTTAATATTAACCCCAGATTTTTATTTTTATTTATTTTTGGTCAGCAACCCCAGATTTGTTACAAACCAAATAAAAAGATAAAACAGACAAAGGGTTCTTGGTTAAGTGCTTGCATGTCTTTTCCATTAATCTCTAAATTTTGTCAGTATTATTTGTCACTTCTGTAACAACAATGGCGGAGTTAAACCCATAAGGAGGATTCTTTAAAAACATATCCTCTAGGCTTCTGCAGCAAATCCCCAGGTAAAACCTTAAAATCCAAAATTCAATTGAAACAGTTCAAAAAAATCAGAAATCAAGAAAGACAAAGATCTGAAATTTTTAATAATCCAACCTTTAGGCTAATCCATGTTTGTTTGTTTGACCCATTTCTTGAAATTAGCTGCAGAATGCTTAATTAATAGATCTATTAGATTTGTTTGGCTTAGGTTATCAAAAGGAGAGACCTTTCTGGATTAGAGGATGAAAGAGGGGAAACTGAAGTCAAGGGTTTAATGGCAGGATGGTCAAGTTTCAATCATAGTTCGAGTTCATTCATTGATATTGAGGTTGAGTATTTTGATGAATGTGAGGAGAGGTTAAAGAGATTGTTTGATCAAGCTCTGTTGGTTTTTCTTGAGGAAGAGGGTAATAGAAGGCCTCTGCCTGCGATTCTTGGTGATGGCAAAAAGGTTGATTTGTTTAAGCTGTTTGTGTTAGTTAGGGAGAGAGAAGGGTTTGATTCTGTGTCTAGGAAAGGGTTGTGGGAATTAGTGGCTGAGAAATTAGGCTTAGATTGTTCAGTGTCTCCATCCTTGAGATTGATTTACTCGAAGTATTTGGACCGGATGGAGAAATGGGCGGTGGAGAAATCGAGGATTGTGAATTGGGATAATCAGGAGAGTAAAAAGAAAGGGTGTTATGGGGGTTTGTTGTATGAGCTAGAGAATGGATTCAAGGGTTTGTTTGAAAATGGAAAGTGTCAAAAACGTAACAGAGCTGTGGCATTTGGTTGTAAGCATATCGAAGAGTCGTGCTCAGAGCTCCATAGGAAGAGATTTAGAGAGAGCACACATGATGAAGATGAAGGAGTAGGAATGTCTTGTGTTGTTGTTAGTGATGAGTCTGTTGTATGTGCTGAGGAGGAATGTTTGGATTTGTCCTCGAAGAAGGAAGGAGATTTACCGGACATGTTGAAGTGGCTGACTTCGGTTGCAAGATGTCCTCATGATCCTTCCATTGGAGTTATACCATACTGTTCAAAATGGAAGGAGTATGCCGGTAACGAGTGTTGCATCCAAGTGATTAGAGCAAAAAACGCTTTACTGGTTCAGAGAGACAATGCTGAACGCAGATATCATAATTCTCCATTTCTGGTACTGTCTTCAGAACAGCTTTATTTTACTCTATCTTGCAATTAAAAGTCTGTTATCATGTCGCTTTTTTATAAAATTTATTGATGAATTCAGGTTTTTGCCGCTCGTGTTAGATTGACATAACTTTTTCTGCTAATCTAAGTATGCTTTCTTCATGATAAATCCTTGCAGGGTCACCAAACTGTGCATCCGTCTATGTATGAAGATGATCGAAAGTCGACAGGGAGGTTAAGATACAACATAAGGCGTCCAAATTTATCCAAACACCATCCTAGCTCGTGTTGCAATGGAAGTTTAGTCTCTCTAACTAAATCAGGACCTACCAGTTGCAGAGATCTGATGATCACTGCTTGTGAAACCACAACTTCTGAGAGAGCAGACCTTATTGCAGGGACATCTGGAGCCACAGACTTACAAGTGTACTCAAATGCAATCACAGTGCCAAACAAACCAGAGATCCCGAGAAGGTATGTTGCTGTAGGACGTCATTACCAAGCCCGAGTGGATGAATGGACAGAATCTGGTTTAGATAGCGATACTAAATGGTTAGGAACCCGTATATGGCCATTAGAAAACAATGAAGCTTTAGATCATACGCTGGGAAATGACTTGATTGGAAAAGGAAGGCCAGATTCTTGCAGCTGTGACACCCTCCTCTCCGGTTCTGTCGAATGCATTAGATTCCACATTGCCGAGAAGAGAATGGAACTAAAACGTGATCTCGGCAATGTCTTTTTCCATTGGAGATTCAATCAAATGGGCGAAGAAGTGTCTCTAGGATGGACAGAGAGAGAAGAGAAGAAGTTTAAGGACATGATGATCTCGGATCCTCAGTCTTTCTGGGCAAATGCGGCAAGGTGTTTCCGACAAAAGAAGAGAGAGCAACTCGTGCGTTACTACTTCAATGTGTTCTTGATCAACCGCAGACGATATCAGAACCGTGTGACTCCAAGACATATAGACAGTGACAATGATGAACCTTTTGGTTCTGTTGGTAACAGTTATGGTCGTGATGCTGTTACTTCATTTGGTTCAGATATTATGATATGTTCTCAGAATCGTCAGTGTGTAGACTTTGACTGAAGAAGCAGAAGATTAGAAACAAAAAAAAAAAAATGGTTTTATGTTTTGTATGAGGTTTAACTCATAACCTTCTTTTGAAGATAGAAGTATAGGAGTTTGTAACTTTTTATTTATGACTTTGAAAATCAATAACTAGCAAAAGGTGTAACTTTTGGAATCAGATCGGATCGGTTCTGAGTTTTTGAAAAGGTTAATATTTTGGTACATTTCTTTCTTTATTAAGCTTTTTAGTATATTCCTTACACTCCTAATTCCTAAGAGTCACATACATCCGATGACCAAAAAAAAAAGAGTCAAATACATTATAGTTTAATTTCTATCTCAATTTCCAAAATATTCTCCTTCATAATAAATTATTTGTTACACGAAAGTACACGAAACTTGATCTTCTTTCTTTTTGTCCATAAAAAATGTCTTTTCTGTAAAAACAAAAAAAAAGAGAGAAACTGGAAAATATTTAGTTAATTAGTTGGAATTTCTAGGGTCCGAGACGATTTTTCGAAATCACCATTTGAATATATTTTGTCGGAAGTATTCATAACCTAAGGACTTAAAAATACGTGTTTTAAATGAAATTTAAGAGCCAAACTAAGATAATTAAATAAAACAGCATTAAACACAATGTCTAAAAACACTAAAACATACATTCTATTCCGATAGTTTATTCAGTCAATAGAATTAATCCACTTCATTAAATATGCAGTAACCCACATAGAAAACATAAACAAAAACCCTATAAATAGGCATGTTAATCGTAAAACTCATAATAGCTTAGTAGTAGTGATTTATGATATAAGTATATGTAGATGAAGAAATTTCTCAAAGTTTTGTTCTTCTTGTTCGCTTACTTGACTTGTTCAATGGCCATGGTACCATATCGTGGTTGTGACGTTATTGGAGTAGATTTGGGAGATGGATTGGGAAAGAACGAGAAGAGAGTGTACAAGAAGGGTTTTTGGTCGGGTCGTAAGTTAGTTTCTGGTCCGAGTCGTAGTGCTTGCGGTCACTAATTGTTGGGAAAGTAAGATTTACTACTAACAAGATCTATATTGTGTTAATTATCTGGTTTATGTCTCTGTTCTTTTGAGAATTATTAATATATATTGTAATGAGATTTATTGATGTACTTGATGAAATGAATGGCTTGCAAGTTGCAATATGAATCTATTTTGTTTTTGAAATCTTTTGTATCATGTTTCGTTTAATTGAACTTTTGAGAAACTCAAAAGCTTTCCACTTCATGCCTTCATATATATATTTTTTTAGTTTCATATATATATATTTTTCTAAGGCAAATGACACTTATTGATTAATGAGAAATTTTATTTGTTTCTGTAATTATTCATCTAACAGAATATATTATTCAAGTTTTTCATTTTAATATCCGTTAAAATTTTAGGATTGTAGTTTAATCGTCTGTTAAGCCTTAGCCAACGTCCATAATTCTCATAAATTATAGTAGTATGCTTCCACTATTTCATAAAAAGGTTCGAAAGACAAAACTCAGGAAGGATAAATGTAAAAGTATATATATATATATACAACTCTGAAATGTTTCCAAATGGCCCGTATAGCTCAGTGGTAGAGCGTCAGTCTTGTAAACTGAAGGTCCGTAGTTCGATCCTGCGTGTGGGCACTTTTTTATATTTTCCATAAATTGCTCTTATTCACTAAGTAAGGAAATTATGTTATATTTTCCATAAATTGCTCTTATTCACTAAGTAAGGAAATTATGTTATATTTTCCATAAATTGCTCTTATTCACTAAGTAAGGAAATTATGTCGAGGAAGATAAATCAAACTGCTTTTTCTTAGAGAAAGTTAGAGAGCTGTTTCCTAGGTGGTCAGTGTCTTAGACTCCCAACTTATATTAATTAGGTCCTGTCTTCACGGTTCAGAAACCATGTGCAAAGACAAGATCCCTAAACCGGAAACTCTAGTTCATGATCCCTAAACCATGTGCAAGGCCTTACTTTCATAGATCAGCCAATCCATTTTAAAAACAATTATTGAAATGGCTCTTTAAAAAGCCAAACTGATTATCACAATTTAATTGATTTAGACCAGCCAAATCCACTAAATATTTGACTACTGATGCAGGCTCTGCCACTTGGGGAGACCTTATGCTAAAGTGCTCTTCCAAAGTGCAATGGAAGACACTAGCCTAGGCCACACAGTTCTTCTTGATCGATCGTTGACCCTGTCCAGGTAAGTATCTTTTAACGTCTAACCTTCCTCTTAGACCATGTTTATTGGGGAGAAACCCATTTTGGGTTTCTTAATATTTTTTAATAATAAATTTTAAGATATCATGAAAAAGGAAGAGAGAGAAGAAGAATAAGAAGAAACTCTTAAAATGGTTTAAATAAGAGATTGAGATTTTTAAAAATATAATAATAAAATAATTAAGAACCCCACTTAAGGACCCCCAATAATCATGCTCTTATTTTGTACACTTCTATTTCGAGTTCAGAGCCAATCCTCCGATGTGGGATTATTGTTAGAACCAAACCAGTAGTAACTCACAAAACTGGACCCAGCAGAATTGTGAAGGCCCACTACACTTGATTACAATCCGACGATTTCAAACCAAACTTACACAAAATATCATTTTATTTTGTAAAAGAGAAAATTACGGCCAATGCCATAAAATTTAAGCTGATCTCAACAAATGCCACATTCAATCTTTGACTTCGAAAAATGCCAGTGCATTAAGGATAAAAGACAACTTTACCCTTCAGCAGAAGACGTCTTCTTCTTCTTCTTTGGTAAGAAATAAGAAATCAGAAGCGTTTGGGGAAAAGTGAAAGCCTTCGTTTGATCTTCAGAAAACTCACAGCGACAACAAGATTTCAGGTTAGCTAAATGCCGAAAGCTCGACGGCGGTAACGATGTCAGATTTCAAAAAGGGAATCGGAGTTACGAAGCAGAATCAGGACGAGTTTTCTGGAAAAGTTCCGCGTCAGGCTTGAGATCATTCTCCTTCTCCGGCGAAATCTATAAACTCTCCGCCGCGAATAGCACAGTTCCCGAAAAGTATCACACTAAGGAATCTACTGGTGATCGACCATTATTTAAGGTTCTATTTCTCGTTAATATCCAAAAATCCAAGTCGATTTTAAGGTAAGTACTCATCTGGGTTTTTCCGGAACAAATTTTAACAAATCTCTCTCGTTTTCAATTGAATTCTACAGTAGCGGTTTTTGCGGTAGTCAGTTTAGGTGAAAAGAATGACAATAACTGGGTCTAATTCTAATCACAACCACCATGAGGATAGTTTTGGTAAAAACAACAACAATAACCCTAGTACGAGGTCTTGAGGCACGGCGGTTTCAGGTCAATCTGTGTCCACTAGCGGCAGTATGGGCACACCGTCGAGCCGAAGTGAGCTAACAACCACCGTGGCTACATCTGCTAGCGACAATACTTTTCAACGCTTGAACAATTTGGATATTGGTGATGATGCTGGTTCTTAAGGAAAGCTCTTCTAATTTCACCTCAATTCTGTGTTTTGGTAAATGTTTTGATGGGGTTAGCGATAGTGATAATTTAGGGTTTCATTCTATAGCCATGGCTACTTTTATGAGCTTAACGATGTTAAGAATGTTTGTTTGGCATAGGTTTTGCATAATGAATTTATGAAATTTAACCAGTAGATGCAAGTATGGGGCGTGGATCATGCTTTTACATGCTTGAATTTTGGCTCTCCTGATATGCATCGTTTCGATACATTCTATTGCTTGAAATTTATCGAAAATCTACTAATAATCTACCTATTTGAATAATAATTTTTCCCAGTATCCTTCTTATTGTTAAGGCTACTGTCTTTGTGCGTTAATTTTCTGTGGAAATTGTTACATGTCTTCTATGTAGTTTAGATGATCATTAATCTTATAATCTATTATCAGTGTTAAGACAGAGAAGAAGTGGGAAAAAAATCGTTTTGTAATTTAGATCTTGGGATTATGAGCTGAACGATGTTCATCATTGTGTGTGTGTGTGTCCTTTTTTTTTAAGTGGTAAAAAAAACCAAGCTTGGATTCAGAAGATGGATCGTTTCACTCCTGGTATGAGATAAGAAGCTTGGTTGACTCATTGGACAAGCTCCGTGTTAGTGCTGGAGATTCATCTTCTAATTTTTTAGAAGAAGCCTGTTATTATTATTGTTGTAGGGATGGCAGGTATATTATAGGGAAATTTGACTAACTCGCGAATAATCACTATGTTGGTTTTTTTGTTTCTTGTTAAGGGACTTCAATAGTTTGATGTGAGCTATTTGTTGATTATGTGATGAGGTAGCGGAAAAACTAGTTTCCTTCATCGTTGGGTCTGTAGGAAAGAGCAGTTTGATAAGTTTGTAGCTGGAAGAGCTGCACAAGCTCAACTACAGCAAATGGCTAAACAATCTGCAAATACTAACAAAAGAGAGCATGTTCTTAAGGTTTTTATACTTTCCTCAGCCTTTTCTTCAATTTATGTATTATCATCAAGTTAAAGTTTGCTTATTTAGCTTTATCTTTTCCTGTGAATTGCAGTGGCAAATGACGTAGCGATGCGACTGGGTTTCAAAAGACATCGAATTGTGAGATTGGTTCATTGTAAATTATGTGCTCGTGGATAAAGATGTCGTCTTGGACAAAGCTTCCATTTATGCTCGTGGACATAAATACAGATCGTGGACATACATTTGCTCGTGGAGATAAAAACAGATTGTGGACATAAATTTGTTCGTGGACATAACTTAACTCGTGGACATAAATTAGCTCGTGGACATAATTTTGCTCGTGGAGATTAAAATAGATTGTGGACATAAATTTACTCGTGGACATAAAAATAGATTGTGAACATAAATTTACTCGCGGACACAAAAACAGATTGTCGACATAAATTTGGCCGTGGACATAAAAACAGATTGTGTACTTAAATTTGTTCGTGGACATAATTTAGCTCGTGGACATAAATTAGCCCGTGGACATAAAACTTGCTCGTGGAGATAAAAACAGATCGTGCACATAAATTTGTTCGTGGACATAAAAACAGATTGTGGACATAAATTTGCTCGTGGACATAAAAACAGATTATAGACATAAATTTGCTCGTGAAAATAACTTAGCTCGTGGACATTAATTTGCTCGTGGACATAAATTTTTGGGTATTTTATGGACATTAATTTATGACGGACATAACCAAGGACATACTTTTATGTCCTTGGTTATGACATCGATGGGTGCATATTTGGTTGCGTCGACCTGTAGAAATAAGGTTATAGTATGACAAGCAAGTTGCATTGATGTACCATTGAAGCTCCCGTTCATCAAAGTTCTATTCATAATATTAAATGGCATGAATTTTTCTTAAGAAAATGTTTGTATCAACAACACAAAAGTTTATGTTATTGTTATAAAATCTAGAAGCTACACACAGCTATGGTTTACTTAAATGAGAAACACATGAAATGGTTAATTTTTCCTGAAGAAAAGTTGTACAAGGCCCTCTAAAATGGCAGTCCACTAATTTTTCCACGCCGTCTTTAAAAAATGGCAACCCCCTATTTTTTTAATTTATTCTTCCCTCTGTCACTCGTCGTAGTATTGGCATTTTTAATGAGGGGTATATTAGTCTTTCTCTCCTCAGGCGCACAGTATCTTGTGGCATTTCTCGAGGGTGGATGAAGATCATGGCATTTCTTGAAAGTTTTTTTGCTACTACTTCTTCTCATTTCCTTGTCGAAACGCCCCAACAGACACAAACGCAGCTGCAGACGCAAACCCAACTTTATGTCCACGAGCAAATTTATGTCCACGATCTAATTTATGTTCGCGAGCCAAATTATGTCCCCGAGTAGTTATGTCTATGAGCAAATTTATGTCCACAATCTGTTTTTATGTCCACGAACAATTATGTCTATGAATAAATTTATGTCCACAATCTGTTTTTATGTCCACAATCTGTTTTTATGTCCACGAGCAAATTTATGTCCACAATCTGTTTTTATGTCCACGACAAAATTGTTCACAATCTGTATCTATGTCCACGAGAAAATTTATGTCTACAATCTGTATGTCCACGAGCTAATTTATGTCCACGTGCTAAGTTATGTCCACAATCTGATTGTTTTTCTTCACGTCAATTAATTTCCTCCCCTGCCATTTCCACCGCAGAAATCCTAGATTGACCCGATTTTCAAATTCTCTGTCCAATGACACTGTTATTGGTTTACATGGACAGACACAAGCTTGAATTGGATATGGAACGGAGTATGTTGAGACATTGTGCAAACGCTGAACGCTGAACGGAGTATGTCTCGGCGACGGTGTTGTAATCTGAGAACAAGTTTGTGGTTTCGTTGAAATTGAAGATGGATGATGAAATTGGGGCTTGCGGGTTTGAGTTTGGTAGTTGAAAAGCCAAGTTTTGGGTTGATTCAGTGATGGGTTTAAGATGTGGCATCAATCATGGGAACTCGGAGATGTCATCGAAAAAAGCCAAGTTTTGTTTCCTTTTTTTTGCCAAAATTTTATTCGTTTCCAGCATTGTGCTGCAGAAGAAACTCCTAAACCTATGCAATTTGGTCTTTAATTCAGGGGCAATTTGGTCATTTTATCTCTAATGCACATGGACTTTGTGGCATTTTTCGAAGGTAAATGATATTTTGGCATTTCTTGCAAAGTATTTTTCAATTTTGGCATTCTTCGTAAGATTCCCTTTTGTAAAAGTATATACAAGATTATCAAAGAAATCAACTTTGTATTCATAATAATCCCCTTAATATTATTTAAGGAGTACTCTTATCAAAATAACATTAATATATGCTAATATTTACTTTTTTATGTCATTCTTATTAAGACCATTTGCTAATCTTTTACTAAGGTTATAATTGTAAATTTAATTAGCACCTAAAAAAATAATTAAATCGTGATCTTTCAGGATATCAATCTTTCAGAATAAAATCTTTGATGAATTGATTAATTTTATTTTAAAGTTTTTTTTAAAATATCCTTAATAAAACTTATCATTTACCTTAAATTATATCTCGTTTACAGCTTCTTAAACTAAAGGAGAGAAGTATTTAGTACTAATATACTAAAAAAAGTATTTAAACGGAAGAAAATATTTAGTACTAATATCCCATTTACATCTTTTTAAACTAAAAGAAAAAAAGTATTTAGTACTAATATACTAAAAGAAGTATTTAAACGGAAGAATTATTTAGTACTAATATACTAATATCCCATTTACATCTTCTTAAACTAAAGAAAAGAAGTATTTAGTACTAATATATTTAGTACTAATATACTAATATCCGGTTTACATCTTCTTAAACAAAAAAAAAGAAGTATTTAGTACTAATATACTAAAGGAAGTATTTACATCTTCTTTATAAGAAACACTAAATACTTCTTTAGTTTACCTTAAATTATATCTCGTTTACATCTTCGAATAATATATTAAAATTAAAAGATATTACCTTAAATTTCTTAAAACAAACCGTTTACCATTAGTTTAAGAAGATGACAAATTGTCGAGTATCAAAGCGTGATCTTCGTTTATTTTAAGGAATATCGAAAGATTCGTAATGTCTTTTGGAAACGATATTGTTTTTTTCAAAAACCTAATAAACGGGATATTATAATGGATTTTCCAATTATAAATTTTACAAATATATTCAGATTTTTATAAATTATTTAAATAAAATAATTTAATGTTCAGATATTTAATGTTTAAATAAAATTATCTCATTATTAATATTACAAAATTACTTTTTAGAATCTACCGTTAAAGTTGTTAGAAATTATGTAATAATGTCATTGAAATAAATCATTTAAAGAACAAAATAGATTGAGTCATTGAAGGTATTATTGTTATTGTAATTGTGTAAAAATAACAGAATATCTTAATCAAAGATATTTATCAAATTTTAAAGTTTTATTTAATATAACTAATATATACTTAATTTTAATAAAATTTATAATTTCGAATTTAAAATATACATTAACCCATCCTACAGCACGGAAGCAAATCTAGTTTTGTTATTAAAAAGTGAACCAAGCAAATCATTTTATAGTCCCATATTTAAACGAGACCTCTTTTCTGTAGAACTGTAATTTCGCAAGGCATCTATGATTCTTCTTCACAAGTTAAGCTCACGCTAAATTCCCATAACTTCTTGGCCAAAACTTTGTCTTTACCCTGAGAATTAGGGTTAGATATGTTGTTATCCATCAAGTATTCTCCACTCACTCCCTTTGCTTGTGGATGTAGCGCCGCATAGCATGTAGTTGCCGCTCCCTGCAACAACCGTATAAGAAAAAAACTCATATTCAAACATGTATGTATGTGTGTGAGCTGAGGACAGAATGATCAAATGCTTGAGCATGATCATGACCTTGGAGGTAAATTAGATGGATAAATCAAAACCTGACCTGTGGAATACTCTTCAGAACATACTTTCCCACCGCATTACCAATTGCTGCATCAAACAAGAGTACAAAACTCATGACATTACTGGTTGATTCTTTGATGCATCCATTGTTAGATCATAAACATCCATAGACAAGCTTAATACGGTACAACATTCCAAATGCGTAGATTAAGAAAGAGTTCACCTTATACTAGTTATACAGGATCAAACATCACCTAGAATATGAGTCACAGAGAAGGCTCAAACTATATTCTTACAAGACGACGTACGTTTTAGGATTGTTGTCTATGATCCAGTGTCAATCCAGTATGCGGTATTAGAAAAACGGAGGAAATTCAGAAATGAAGTATAATGAGCAAAAGAATTTACTATTTACGAAGCTGTGGTAGCGCAAAAGATTGGTCATAATGGATCCGGGATGAAGTGAGTTGGCAGTGATATTCACACCTTGTTCCTGTTTTAAGCATAACCAAAAGATAAACAAAACTTCTTTCCTTTAGCTTTCTCTTTGGCCTTTTTGAATTGATTAAATGTTTACAAAATGACCTGCAAAATACTATTTTACCTTGAACTGCCTAGCGAGCTCAGTAGCGTGCAATATGTTACAGAGCTTTGACTGACCATATGCTTGCAAAGTATTGTAACTGTAAAGAAATGGTGAGAGCAAAAACAGTATGTTATAATTTTATAACAAATTGAAAATCAAAAGTAGTGAAAAATACTATCACATAACAATCACCTTGCTTCGTCATTTATTTTATCAAATCGAATCCCTTCCCCGTAAGCAAATCGATGACCTTCTGATGAGACAATTACAATTCTTCCTTCTCTATTGCATTCATCAGCTGTTTTCTTCATTGTCTCCAAAAGAAGGTTCGTCAACAGAAAATGACCTGAAAAAAATTATATAAACATAAACCATCTGACATAGAAAATGTTCCTCATCATATTTCGAAAATTGTATGTTAACAAGTGGAATAAAAGCAACAAACAAAAGTTGTACAAAGAAGCAAAAATGGAGGAGATCATATGTTCTTCTAAACTAAACATACCCAAATGATTGGTTGCAAACTGTAATTCAATGTTGTCGCTTGAAAGCGTGAAGGGACATGCCATAATCCCTGCATTATTGCTACAAAAACAAGAACAAAGATTAAGTCGACTAACACGTATTAACATTAAGTAATCCAGCAATTACTGAAATAAACAGTAAACTTATGGATTTTACATGAGAAGATTCAAAGGTAGGTCCAAAGACTTGTACTCTGATGCAAAGCTCCTGACAGAATCCAGTGAGCTAAGATCTAACTTCATTACATCAATCTTAGCCTCAGGTGTTTCCTTTAGCATCTTTTCTCTGACTTGATTACCAGATTCTGTGTTCCTTACAGCCATTACCACGTTGACACCACGAAGAGCAAGAACACGCGTAGTCTCTTCTCCAATACCACTTGATGCTCCTGAAATCGAATAAGAAATATTCGTCAAGAATCAACCAAAATCTTCTCTTTTGCTTCAATATATGTTCTTACAAGCCTAATTGAAATATTCCGATAAAGTTCAATCCTTTCATCCATTAACAGATACCACAACAACTTGAGTTCAGGGGCAGAATCAAAACACAGAAATTAAACAGTGGAAAAAGTATAAACTGAAACAAACCCAGATCATAAAAAGTTGATTAACATCTGCAAGAAGAAGAAGGAGAAGAGGACCTGTGACGATAGCTGTGAGACCAGTAGCATCAATTCCATGAGTGACTTCTTCAGCTGTGGAACGAGCTGAGAACCCAGATGCTCCTTTCCACCAAAAAGGCCACATTTTTTTTTTTTAAAATTTCTCTCTTCCCTAATCTTCTTTGCAAATTTGAAAAAAAAAATCCTAAACAAAACCCTAGCTGATGATCACACAGAAACTCTTGTGAAATTGTTAATTATATAAACAGTGGATTCAATTTATTCTCTTTTTTCTAGTGAAGAGAGCTTTGCCTTCCTTTTGCCCATGCTCTGTTCTCAAATCTACTATAAAAGTAAGTAATTTATCTGTATTGTTCCATAATCCAAGATAAGAATAAAGATGCTGTATTAATCTCTATTTTTGATAAAAATGTTGTTAAATGCAAATTTGGTTTTGTATAATGTTCTAAACATTACATTAAACTAATAAACAATGACAATAATTTCATGAAAAGAGGCTGATTGGATGTCAAATGTTTTTACAGCATAAAGTTGCAAATAAATTAGACAAACAAAGAAAGATCCAACGGTAAACTACCGAAAAAGGAAAGAAAAACTCTCTCTTGGTGTGTAGAGCAAAAACGAGTCTAACATGTTTTAAAATCTTTCATAAAACATATAAAAGATGAGCAATCTTCAAAAGAAGACAGGTTTGGGCTAAAGAAGAGTGCTGTGATGTTGAAATCCAGAGATAACCTTTCATTCATTCCATGCAGACTGAGACCAAAAAAATATTATTACTCAACGCTGTGTTGGCCTAGGCCTGGAGCTTCCAAATGTGGACCGGCGTTCATCGCTGCTGCGCCAAGCATCACCACCACTTGGGCGGTCACTGCCTCTAGGACCAGAACCCCAACGGTCTCCTCCTTCAGCTGGAGGTCCAGCTTTTTCCTTGCCACTAGTCCACCGGTCAGGATTCTGAGGCTGTCCTGCTCTGCTGCTTCCCCAGTGGTCATCTCCTGGAGGCGGTCCACGGTTGGACCAGCGGTCAGTTTCTGATGGTGTTGGTGCTGCTGTTGGTGCTGCTGGGCCTGACACTTCAGCAGTCTGGCGCTTCCACTTAGGAACATATTTGGACGAACCTGATGCTGGCGCTGGTGCTGTAGCAGCAGGAGCAGCAGTTCCAGCAGGAGTAACAGTAGGCTCTGCAGGGCGACCAGGTGGTGCATCAGTTCCCTTCAACAGGGCTTCTCGCCTTAGCCTCTCTTTTTCCTCCAGCTCTCTCTCTCTCTGCCTTTGCTTCTCAGCAATTTCATCCAACTTTGCTTTGCGATCAGCTGCTTCTTTTTTGATCCTCTCAGCTTCTACATTAGAGGAAAACCCAAAAAATAAACAGAAAAAGGGGTTGCATTAGAAAAACTTCAACATCAATGTCAAAATGATGTGGATTTATGGAAGCAAGTCCACACCTTCCCGCTTGCGAGCTTCCTCTTCTTCCTGCAGCTTTGTAATTCTTTCTTCTTCAATATTCAAATAATATATCTGCTTCCTCTTAATATCCCTTTCTTGCTTCCTGGCTCGAATTATTTGGCTGATACGCTCCTCTCTCTCCGTCCTTATTCTGTCAAACTCTGCTTGTCGACGACTTATCACTTGCGCTTGGAATATTTCCTGGACAGAAAGATTCGATTATAAGTAGATTGGAAAGAAAAGTTACAGGAAAAAATGAAGAAACTAGAGAACATTAAAATCAATTCAATAAAGGAAAGAGATACACATCAAGATGAACACTCAGAGAAACGACTGAATGTCAAAAACTGACCTTATTATCCAACATTCTGGACAACCTGTTTTTCTCCTTCAAGTCACTCTCATGACGCTCTCTACTGAGTTCAACTTCACGCTGCAAAGGAGAAGAGTTTTTCAGGACCTCATATACTTCCAACTCAGAACCAAGTTCTAAGAAAAAAACTATACTGAAACAGTAAGGTTTTTACCTGTTGCTCGCGCTCAAAAAATTCTCTTTCCTCTACCAGTCTTCGCTGATATGAAGCTTCAATCAATGGAGCAGCCTCTTCTCTCTTTGCTCTTTCCAAATAATCCATAGTTTTGGCAAGTTTTTGGAGTTTCTTCTCCATTTCTTGCCTTTCCTTGAGCTGCTCAGTTAAGGCCCTCTCCATCACAGTTTGCTTTGTCACCTTCTCCTACATTTAGATTAACCCAACCAAATATAAGAAAACCAGTGAACTATAATAGCTAACATATTGTATTGATAAACTTACTCCATCTAAAAGCGGCTTCTTCTTTCCCTTTTTCATGCGCTTCTCTGTGTCCTCCAGCAAAGCCTGAGCTTCTTCAAGTTCCTTCTCCTCTATCTCCCTAAGGATTCTTTGTTTCCTTCTCTCTGCAAGCTCTGCTGCAAGTCTCTTTTGTTCTGCCTCCTCAGTTAGCTTCTGAAGCTTAAGCCGTTTCTGCTCTTCTTCACGTTCCTTCAAAAGTAAACATCAAATCAAGGAACTGTCATAAACCGGCACAGCGTAAAAGGAGAGGTGTCAAAACCACCATGGAGAAGTTCACTACCATTTCTAGTTGCTGACGCTCTTGATCCTCCTTCCTCTTTTCAATGATTGATTTCCGAGCAAGCAGTCTTTTGTGCTCTTTCTCAACAGTATCCGCTAAATTAGGTAGTATGCCACCTAGTTTTGATGCTTTACTCGGGACAGGATACAGCATGGCTCTTACTTTGCTCAAAGACTCAGCAAAAACAGCCAGATGATCCCTCAGTCCATCAGACTCAATACCCTAATATACAAACAGTTGATCAAATAGATTAGTATCTACCAAAGAGTCAATAAGTTAAAAGTTATATTACTCAACGATAGAGATGAAATAAGCAGTGTTGAGCTGAAGCATCAACAGAGGTTTACCAAATTTCCAAAAATTACAACACCCTTCATGTGATCAACTTTCATGGCAACAAAATTGTTCTTCACAGCATCAACGGATATCTTCTCTACCACTGAGAATTCGAAGAAAGGTACCAACTGAGATAAACTCTCAATTCTTATGGTCTGATAAATCTTAGACACCTGAAAATAAAATTGCAACATAGAACATTGAGTATGTGGAAAAAAGGGGATAAACCACCAGAACAATCCAAAATGGTTGAATGGGTACTGCCCTATAACGTAGAGAACAAGGAGCACTATTTACCTGTTGAAGTAGCCTCAGAGTAGCAAGCTTCTCCAGAGAAGGAACATATTGGGAAAGTTGCACTTCTGGTAAAGAAGGAGCTGAGGACAGTTTCCCACCAGATTTGGAAATCTTTTCCAGCAAAGGCTGAATCTTGGAGCCAAGATCAAGTGGATGAAATTCATGCTCTAAAACATGGAAAAGATCTTTGACCTCCTGAGATGCACAGCTCAGAACACCTCTTGAAACCTAATTGCATAGAAATCAGCCTCCAAATCAGATTCCTGTAAGGCGACAAATATTCTAAACCACAGATAAGGTAGCTGCTAGAGACTCACCAGCTCTGACAGAAGAGCTGACCTGGAAAGCTGAAAAAGGAACAAACGAAATTAGAAATAACAAAGGAGGAAATAAAGGGCGCAATACAAAGATGAAGCAACATAAGAACCTATGTTACCATATCTCTGCCCTCAAATTTAGGTTCAAGATTGAATCCAATGAGGTTGGCCATCCTCAAATTGCGTTCTTTCTCATTTTCAAGTTCCATATGGGATGCACTCTGAGCCCGATCAAACGGTGGAACGGACAATGCCGCCAAGACAACAGATGATGCTATTAGCTGCAAATCTTTTTGGCTTAAATTCTTATTGAAATTTTTCTGCAGACTAAACAGCTTAAACCATGCATAAGCATGATAAAGATGGCTAGAAGAAATCCAGAAGATCTCAGTCAATTTGGAATAATAAACCATCAATAAAGATGACTTGGGCGTTTTTTTGACCATGCACATTAATCCATAGATATCTTCAACAGAGCGAAAAGCTTCCTGCAAAACAAAAAGATACATCAAGAACCACACTAACTTATTTCCAGGAATGAAAAAGAGGATAAGGTATATGTTGCAAAACTAATTTTGATATAAGATAAGGTAGCATCAGAAGAATACACACAGAAAACAAAAACGCACCTGCCATAGTCCAAGCTCGGTAGCAACTTTCAACTGATCAAATCTTGTGTCCAGATACAGTTGCAAGCTCTCAGGGGCTGACAAGTCAGGTCGGTCCCTTTGGTCTCTGTACTTGTTCAGGTTTGCCAAATGATTTCTTATAATTTCACAAAGCCTACGGAACTCTGTTGTTCGCTTGTACTGCTTGCAGAACTGGAAGGCTTTATGTGCTGTCATCTACAAGATAATAAAGTACAAGTCTTCAATCTCAATCAACTTAAAATCAGAGGTATCACCAATAAGCTTAACCTCAACGAAAACTAACCGCATAAAGTGCTTCCAACTTTGAGTTGTTTCGCAGTATCTCAAGGACTGTCCTGTATGTCTCCCACAAGAACTTGAACCATGGGGTGACCAACTCACGGTCAGATCTATCTTTTCCCTTCTCCCCACTGACAATACTCAGCTGTAAATCCTCAGGCTTTCTATCAGCTTCAAGGTCATCGACATCAAGGGCCTCCTCAAGGGCATCCGCCTGAGAACGAGCTTGCTCAGCTTTCTCGGTAGCAAGATGTAGGAAGTGCTTGATAACTTCCTCCAAGGAACTGACATTCACTTGCTGGCAAACAATACGATACTGGATCAATCCATCCTTAGCAAATCGACCCCTCTTCAAGTCAACACAAAGATCCAAATACTTAAACATGATCTTTTCAAGCGGTTTCTGCCAAGCTCTGTATCTCTTGGAAGTAATGAGATCATGAAGCGCCTGAAGGGCATCTTGTTTCTGTCCAACATTGATCAATTCTACACAAAAAAAAATGTAAGACAGTCTCAATTCATACACAAATCCATAGGGACCAAATGACCATTAAAACTATACATTTCGTAACTTACCATCAGCACGCTTCAATGCATTCTCAGGTTTGGCAAAATTCGCCATGTTTCAGACGAACAAACGCTTAAAGACAAGCTCTCACGAAAGGGACACTCTCAATTTGCCTGAACAAAACACAAAGTATCGATTTTGTTACAGAGATCACATGAATCCGAAAAAGCCCATCAGATATCTCAGAAAAAAATGAAGCTTTTTGCGTATTCTAGTTACAGAGACCAGAAAAAACTCGCCCAAACCCTAAATTCATCTCATAGAATATAAAAAAACGCATAAGCGGCACACAAGATTCGATAACCTAATCCAAATCCCAACCCAGATCAATTCGATGAGATTCGATTCAAAACAGCAGAGATCCAATCACTGGTGCAAGAACAGAGCCGAAACTTAGGACTAACCTTGTAGCCGTGATAAGAGAGACTGGTAAGAGAGAAGAGAAGCGAAGCGAAAGCAACTCTAGGGTTTCTGGTATTAATATTATCGTTCTAAATATATATTACCGAGATTTGCAGATAGCACCGTAGTCTTTTAAATTTTCGAAATTGACCCCGTTTTATCTTTTTATTGTCTAGAAACCCCATTTATGTCCATATTAGGGATGTTATTCAATTGAGATTAACATATGGTTTTAATTCTCAAATAATCATATGAAATATAAACTTAATTTTTCTATATAATATTTAAGTTTATTTTTCTAGTTAGTTACTTCCATAAAATTAAATTAATATTTGTTATAAGGTTTTTTAAAATAAATGTTTAAAATAAATTTAGTTGAATCTCCTAGCGCCATATGTATTTAGTTCAGACGGATTTCTTAAAGCAAAGACTGATCCTATAAAGTTTGGGACTGAGATACAATTTTCCAGATAACTTAATAGGTAAACCCCATGTCTTCATTCTTTATTACTAAACGGTGTGGCCACAGTGTTAAGGACAGATTGAGTGGTCAGATAATATCAGAAACCTAGGCGAAGTATAATCTTTCATTTTCAATACCGAAAATTCAAATATTCAAACTCATTTTCTTTGGTCAATTGGTTAAAATTATTTATATTACACATTTGATAGATAAAACAGCTAATCTCTGATGCATGATTTTGATTTATTGAGTTATACGATTCTTGTGTTTATGTTTTGTTCAATTTTGATATGTCTACGAGTTTTATCTTTTGTCGCTTTGTTTGGGATGGATATCTTGATTTCCAGGTACAAGTTCAAAGACCTTATATCTCAAGCAAAATCGATATTATGATGTGTTATGATCATTCAAATGATCTAAAGTTTAAAATTATATGAAAGTTTTTTTTTTTTTTGGTAAAAAAAATTATAAGAAAGTTTTGTGTTTGAAACAAATTAATTTTTATTTACACCAAAAAAACTTATTCGAAATTCAAAAAAGATATCTCTATAATAAACAAACAAGATCTACAATTTGTAAACAAAGAATATGTAAATCGAATACATTTAACAACACAAGAGGTTAAGTGACATAACCCAATAATTGCTTAAAGCATAAAATCAAAAATCAGATCACTTATGCTGCTATTCGATCTAAAGCTTTAGTCGCCTTTGATGCTGCATCTAGCAGAATTGCTGCTTAAGGTTTTAGTCATCCTTAATGATTCATTTAGCAGAATTATTTATTTGTTATTGTTTGGTGGTAAGATAGCCCACTCTAGATTTCGAGTACCGGAAGACAAAGATCAAATACGGAAAAAGCACATAAAAATAAAATACTATATGATAGTTTTCTATCTAAAAGTTTAGTCGTCCTCAACGTTGCATCTAGTATAATTGTTTTTTTTTTGTTTTTTTTTGATGGTAGAACAATCCACTTTATAGATTTCGAATACCTACGAATGTAAACGAATTTACTATTTACGTGATGAAAACGGAATATAATCTTGGAGAACTAGTTAAAACGGTTAGATTCATAGTATGGGATGAAACTCCCATAATGAACAAATATTATTTTGAAATACTACAATTTAACGATCATGCACACGATTAACAAGTGATTAATAATTATCACGGACAAGTTTCTCTAATCTAACTTTGATCACGAATTTACAGCGGATTATTGGTTAAAACTTAAAAGAATAAAACCTCTCTAGCTCCAAATTAAGTCAAAAGGGGAAATTCGAACTTTTTTTCTATATAATTTTCACTATTGTAAAAAGTAAGAAAAAAGAAGGTAAAAAGTAAAAAAAAACCTTTGAGGAGAACAAGCAGCGCATAAGTTCTAAACTTAAACCCAGAAGTTGACCAAAAAAACAAAAAAAAAAATTAAACCCAGAATTTTCCCGAGAAAATGAACACTTTGGGAGAATTTCAATCTTCTACCCGAGAAGAGTGTCTTAGTTTCTCAAGGTATAAGTTTATTTGAGTTACAGGATTTGCAGTGGCTGTCACTTGTAATTTCATTCTTCGTTTGATTTTTTTTTTGTAAGAACTCTAAAAACTTAATTCCTCTTTGTTCTCTTGATTCTGAAACTTTCCGCAACACTTTGCAAATTCTCCGTTGCTTTATGTATGTTATTGCTTCAAAAAAGAAAAAAAATTTGTTCTATTGTTTGGTATATACTCTTGGTTTTGAAACATTGTGATGTTTACGAAATTTTCGATTTTTCTTACATGAGGCATGTTTTGGAACAGATCCTTGTTGCAGCTAGGGCATTGGATTACTGGGTTTTCTTCCAATTGTGGGTACAATTGAATTTGGCCGATTTAAAAATCAGAACTCGGTTGCTTAGCAATCAAGTGTTGCACAAATGCTTACTGGGTTCTGATATAATTGGTTTGATCCGAGGTTTTGAAGTCGATTTGTGTTATTTTGGTTCTGTTTTGATTGATTTCTACAGACTTGTAAGATAAGCAAATGGCTTCTTCTGCAAAAGGATCTGTTAAGAAGGGTCATCCTTCGATTAAGCATAGTTGCAACTTAGCTGAGGCTAAAAGGAAGTTGTCAAAGATAAGTGATCATCATGCACATGTAGAGTATCCATATGCTTCTCAGAGGCACAATAGCAACCCAGGAGAGACCAAGTTGAGTCAAATCCTGAGCAGGGATGCGCTGATATCAGCAGTTGATTTGATGTGGGATCGCTCAGTTTTTGTTTCTGGTGATTTGATTAGCTCACTGAAGGAAGGAAATTTAGATGATTTAAATAGAGACGAAGTTAGTAAGTTCAAAGTTTTGGCGGATAGTACACGGTTCCCTACTGATCAGGAGGCTAAGTCTCAATTGCCATCGACTCCACTGCCCAGGGTTAATTTATTAAGAGTGGCTGAAAAGATGTACACTTTCGATCCGTATAACCAAAAAAGTTGGTTTAACCAGACTGATGGAGCCAACTCTATATGTGGTTCTTGCAAAGAGAATGGTTTTCCGTTCGAGGCTAGATGGGAGATGGAAAAATTGTATAGCTGGATGGAAGTAGTAGTTCCCACTTTTACTAGATATCATAAAGCAGTTGCTGAGATTGAGAAGATGGAAAATTTTGAAGACCGTATTGACAATCTAGTCAGCAGTACAACAGAATGCACATCAAGAAATGCCAATAGTTGTGATTGTGTCTCAACAACTGGTGCAGAGGGCCAATCAACTCTAGTTGAACCAAGGAGTCCTCTATTAGCAAGTGTCGCAGAATCAGTGGTAGACACCAGAATATCTACATCTAATGATGCAAACTATCTAGTTTTGCTTTACAAAGATAGGTGCGCCAACAATAAAGGAGTGAACATAATAAGTTCAAAATGTAGCACGGACAGCAATACTGAGGTTTCTTCATCAGGGAATAACTCAGACGGAGACAGCTTATCTATCGTTGAAAACAAACAGTTGCTTGAGAGAGATAGAAAAGACCAAGAGACTGAAGTTTGTTCGTCCTCTCCAGAAACGCCTACTTACGCCTTTGCTAAACAGCGGCATGCTTTTGCTGGTGCATTGGCTGGCATAAGCGTCAGTCTTTGTCTTCATCCACTTGATACAGTTAAGACAATGATTCAGTCATGCCGCTTGGAGGAGAAGTCTCTATGCAATACTGGGAGATCAATTATATCAGAAAGAGGTAGAAAATTTACACTTGGAATGATCAGGAAAGGAGGCTTTCTGTATTTGTTTGTCACTGCGCCTTGTTGCTTAACAAAATTATATCCCGATATGTATTCAGGTTTTTCTGGACTTTATCGGGGGATTGCTAGCAACATTGCCTCATCAGCTCCTATCTCTGCCCTCTATACGTTCACTTATGAATCAGTTAAAGGAGCTCTGCTTCCTCTCTTTCCTAAGGTGACTTTTACTTTTCAATAGAACTAGCTCTAATTACCCGCACGTCTTATTTTCCTGGCATGTTTCTCCATCCTTCTACTGGCCTGTTAAGCAGAGTAAGCAAGGTCATATTATGAAATTTCAGGAATATTGCTCCCTTACCCACTGCGTAGCTGGTGGTTCTGCAAGTGTTGCTACTTCTTTTATCTTCACGCCAAGTGAGCGTATAAAACAGCAGATGCAAGTCAGTTCACATTATCGCAATTGCTGGTAAACATTTGCAAGCTTAATCTAACTTTTACTTCCTTGTTCTCTTGTCTTATAAAGGTTTCCTGGTTTAACAAAATTATTTCGCTTTTTAATTTGTTTTCCATTACCCTTTCTTCAGTTTCATTTTCTGCTTCCAATATGTTTTTTTTTCTGATATTTTCATCACATATATGAATACAGGACCGCTTTGGTTGGAATCATTCAAAAGGGTGGTCTGCTCTCTTTATATGCTGGATGGACTGCAGTTCTATGTAGAAATATCCCACACTCAATCATTAAGGTTCATTTTGTGCACACTATAATGTATTCCTATGCTCTAACTAGGACTAAGCCTTTTTATCTCTATGTCCACACCTTTCTGCTATTTTTCACTGCTTGAATATAATTCTGATGCCAAATTTATTGGAAATACAGTTCTACGTATATGAAAACATGAAGCAAATGGTATTACCATCCCTAGGTCCTCTTGGTCAATCGGCTCCACCCACAACATTACAAACGGTTTGTCTCTTCTCTGCTTGATTCCATAATATCCTGCACTTTAAGATTCTCTTAGCAATCTGTATTCCATTTTAGAGAACCTGAGATTACAGGGAAAATATTCTTAATATTTGTTCCTAACAGCTCATATGTGGAGGACTAGCGGGATCTGCTGCTGCTTTCTTTACAACCCCATTTGATGTAGTTAAAACAAGATTACAAACTCAGGTGTGTTTCTCTTTCCATTTTTTTCAGGAACCGCTTTAACAGCTGTCGCCAACATCTAACTTATCTCATGGCTGCAGATTCCCGGATCTAGGAACCAACATCCTAGTGTCTATCAAACTCTTCAATCAATAAGAAAACAAGAAGGTCTGGGAGGGCTATACAGGTCTCTGCTCGCTTTCACTTGTCTTGGTTCTTGCAATTGTATCATCCATGCTGTATCAATTTACTAGCTTAGTCTTCTCTTCTTATATCTTGCAGAGGTTTGATCCCCAGACTAGTGATGTACATGTCCCAAGGAGCTATATTCTTTGCTTCATATGAGTTTTACAAGAGTGTACTCTCTCTGGAAGCGGCACAGCCAAACTCATCAGCTCTCTCTGGCACAAAACAAAAGATGGAGATAGCCCTAAACCGTTAAAGGACAAGGATAGTTCACCCCCAACGAAACCATCAAGAATGCAACATATGTTATACAAATTTTGGAAAATTGTACATTTTTCTTGTTTTTATAACTTCTGATTTGATTAAATTCATTTGTGCAAAGTCCTTTTTGACTGGAGAGAGGAGATGAAGATCCACATTATTCACTACAAGTTACAAAACTTTTGAAGGATCTACCAACTCTACGCTTATAAAGACCTCTAACCAAATTGGGCACTTCCCTTTTGCTACCTTACAATATGAACAGTGTGGCTTTTTCTTTTGCCTAGATCCTACTCGAAGAATAAATAAATGACACAACAAAGAATGTGACGCCTTTCTCAGTCTGGAGATGAGAGACCATCCCATCTTTAAGCTCTAGCTTGTCCGGCGAATGTGCTGCTTCATGACTGCATTTTGTCAGGAAGTTGGAGACCAACCTTCTCTTCTCTTCTTATCGCCAACGCACGACACAAAGAAGAACTCAACTGTATCTGCAAAAATGACAGCATCGCAGTCTACACTCGGGAAATTGGCGAGAAAGGAGGGTTTGGCATGTAAGATTGAAGAGTGGTTGCAGCTTCTTTCAGAGGCTTAGGGACTATCTTATCTTCTTCCTCTGTTACAACTTCAACTAAGAACTGAACATCATCATCAATCAGCATTTTCAACGAGTTACAATGCGAGAACTGTTGTACATTCTCGCCATTTCTGTAACTATCCGAGACTTCCGTGTTATGTAATATGGCAACACAGATGGAGAATGCTTGTAATGTTGATAACTGCGCATGGAAATGAACATCGTATTGCCCTTCCTCAACAAACGACATGTACAATGCTGGTATATGCTCTTTAGCACCCTATAATATGAAGACAAGACATGTTAGATGACAAAAAGAAGAAGAGTTCCTTAAAAGTCTTCAATAGTTGGTCATGCAAGTCCAAATAAGAAGTTCCAAGGCAACAAAACTTGTATTTGATTAAGGAAAGATCCAATTTTTTACCTGGACAAATAGTTGCAAAGGATGCTGATTGTCCACAAGAGGCTGATCATGAGAACATGAGATACAAGGATTTCCAAAAACCATAAGTGGACAAGCCATGTCCCAACCACCACAGTCACAACCACCTCCTGACCTCCATCTCTGAATCAAAGGCGAAGGACCCAGGTTCCCTGTAGTTGGTAACCCGTGGTTTCCCTTTGGGATTACAACCTTCAACTTTTCTGAACTTCTGCTGCCAAACAACTCCTTTTTCTCCTCCTCTATTGGAGAAAGACCAAGAAGATTAGTTTTCTCCATCAACCTTTTGTCACCTCTTCTGTATTTTAAGCTTTCTCTCTTCTCAATCGTGTCTTGAATAATTATAGCCGCGATCTCAAGGTCAGGATGCAAATCTGCAACTGACCACGGGTTTGTTCCATTTGAAGACTCAAGATCATAGCTTTGAGATGTTCGTTTCGGCTGAGATCTCTGCTTCATTGTATCAGAAGCATCCCCGGACATTGAGTTATTTCTTAACTCCGAGTCTGGTTTAGCAGAATTCTTGGAGGCATTATTAACCATATCAAGTGGTAGTGATTGATCTTCTTTTGTGGAGACACTTCGTCTTGCTTGTGCAATATCATACAAAACAAACTCATTTACCATCAAAGTTTCTGGATCTTGTCCCTTTTTTCTTACTTCTGTGCACATGTTACAGGAAACTTGCATCTGAGCCACCAGCAAAGATTCTTTATTAACATCACTCAAACCCCGCACACTAGCACTGCTCCTCTTTCTACTTCCAGCAGATGAAAATGTATATACCCAAGTAGAACCATTGTCCGATTTCCACGTCTTTGCGGCGTAAACTTCCTCAGGAGAATCTGACACAAACTGAAAAACCGGCAATCCGTTCTTGCTTTCCATCTTGAGATGGCAATGTAGATGAACCGGGGAAGATTTCAGCACCGAGGTATAATCCTTATTGACAACTGGAGCAGGGCAAAGATTTGATCTTTTATAAATATCTGAGTAGTCACTCAACATAGATTTGCAACGCTCATTGTTCTTCCCCGGCTTTTCTGTACATCCAAATTTGAACTGATCGCCTGATTCTCCTATATAACCAAGAGGGCTTCTCAGAGATTTTGACTTAACAAATGGATCAAACATTTTCCTAACTCTTGAGCTGTCCTTATTGCAACTGGTTTCGAATGAGTCTACCTTTGCAGAATGTGGCTTAGGCAATCTAATTTTTTGGTCATTATTACATTCGTTCAGGGGACCGGCTACATCATCAGCTGAATCCAACACCGCCGCTCTATCTTTAATACCTGATTTCAAACAAATGTCAATGAAGTTGCTGGAGGTGCAAGGTTCAACTGATGACTTCTGTCCATCTAAAACCGTCTTGTGCGGTCTTTTCTCTGTACTTCCCTTTCTCGAAGAATCAACAACTCTAAAGGAGAAAGAAGCATCACTACTACGAGACAACTCAAGTTTCGCCTTTGTATCTTTACGCCCATGCGGTTCTCTAAGTTCTTTAAACAATTCATTGGAGCTTTGATACACAGAACCTCTCCTTAGCTCCGTTGTATCCCCCATTGCAAGAGGTTTTGAAGGAAAATTCTTACAGGATGTGCTACGGTAGCGCCTGAAGCTTATCTCGGTGAACCCTTCTTTGACTCTCAATATCTCATCTCTACGAGGCGGCTTCAGTCTTGTGCTCCTCTTTTCTGATTCAGTGAAAGGACGAGGAGCAGGAAGAACACTATTGGGGCTTTGTTCCATATCAATTCCTTTACCAAATTCCATTTCCATTCCAATCACCACATCAAAACATCTGAAAAACATTACAATTCAAAGGAAATGTTTAGTCCTCCTAAATCAAAACATAAAGACCTCAAAACAAAAAAGATGCCAAATTTCTCTAACCCAATATCCAAAAGCCTTGAACACTAATCATAGATGAAAAAAACCAAAAAACAAATCTCAAAAAATTACTAAACAACTACTTCTACATGATAGTAACAGAGTAGAATCTTAATCAGTGTTAAGAAATCCAATGAATTCAATGTCATAAGCTTCAAAAGGAATCAGATTAAGCTTCCAAAACATAAACTATACATGCAAAATTAATGATCTTCGATTCATACACAATGTAGATCTCATATATGTTGACAGAGCAATTAAAAACAGACCCATCAAGTGAGCAGATTGAATTGAACTAATCAATAAAACTCCAATTAACTTAAGAAGAGTATCAAACTGAACCTTAATAATCAGAAAGAACCCAAAATAGCGGTCAAATAAGAACACCAAACAAAAGAATCAGATAGCTACAAAACTAGCATTAAGCAAAAGAAGCAAAAAGAAGAAATTTTTATATTTTACAGATAGAGAATAAAGAAAAGAAAAAGAGATCTAAGAGATACAGATAGAGACATAAAAGAAAAAAACAAAACATACCCAAATTAGAGTGAGAAACAGAGTGTGTAAATCTCGAACATTTCTTCATCGACATGGAGAAGAAGAACAATAAGGAGAGATTAAAAAACAGTGATGGTGGTAACCGATCATGTTCTTTGTAATGTGAACAAAAAGATGGAGAAGAAGAAGAAAAAAAAAAGAAGCAATCAATTTGTTTTCTCCTTCAAGGCATCATTTTGTTTCTTTTTTTCCCTCTTCGAGTGTGCAAAAATCTCTCTCACTCAATCACTCTCTCTCACTGTACTTTTGCTTTAGCTTTTTTGTTGTCTGTTTCTTTTCCACTTACTTCTATCAAACAAAGGTTTTTTCACTTCAATGAAGTGTCTGTGACCTAAGACAATCTTACCCCTTGTCAGAAACTGTCTGCTAAAATATTTTAAAAGGGTAGTTTCGTCATTTTAGTATAAATCTGGTGAGAGACTGAGAGATTAATTAAAAAAATTTGGATCGGTTCGTGAACCAAAAAAAAAAACTAATAAAGTATCATTTACTTGTTTCTCGGGAAGTTCATGTGGGATACCTATCCCCAATTAAAATCTTTCGACTCTATGTGCCCTCCACCTCATATAAAATATACTTTAATTTCAAATAGAGTTTGTAAAATAATAGTAGTGTGATTTATTGGTAGTGTGTGTACTTAACTCAGATTTAAGATTTAAGGAAAATAATTATGTATTTTAATAGTAACTCCTATCAATAATGGGCCGCATCGTAATTGGGGAAGAGCCACTTTTGACCAAACTTTCAACTTTAAAACATTTTGGTCCAAATAGGTAAAAGACAAATATTATTTTATAGGGATTTGGAATTTGAATGACTCATGTAAATAACCTGGTGATTGATATCCATTATTTAGGAGAAGAATTGTAGAAAGTTTTACTTTCAATATATTAATTTATGCGTTTGTGTATGTTTGCCGAGTTGATTATGCACGGTGAAATTTAGATTAATAAAACTGTTAGCATTTTGAAGTAACTATTTAAAAACCGGACCGGCCGGTTGAATTGCAAACTTGTGGTCTGTTTGGTTTGAGTTTCATGAAAAACTGAAATCATTGTTGACCAAATAAATCCGTTAAAAGCCAATAAAAAAGGGAAACCGATTTTGTTGTATTTAATCTTTTATATTTTGATATTTGAAATTGTTTTTAAAAATGATGAACTCATACTTTTTTGGTATTTCCCTATTCTTCAATATTTTTGTTATGCACTTCCAAATGGATTTATTTTGGAAATACCAAATTTAATTTATAATTATTTGGTAAAATTAAGTCACTGTAAACTAAGTCATCATAATGGTTATATACTATTTAATATACTTCTATATTTAGTTTAGTTTATTGTTTAAAACATTGAAAATCCGATTCCACTGGTCGGACCAAGTTGAACTGTGACCCAAATTCATATCTAACAATTCACAATTGGTGGAATAAAGTAGATCTCACTTGAACTTGTGAAATTTGTATATAATCCAATCGCTAAAACGTTTCATACTTGCAGGCTCGGTGTTCATTTGGTCGTGAAGATAAACATTCATTTAAAGTTTGTTTTGTATATGTTTCAAATATTTAGATTTGAGTTATCGTTGGCTGTTTTTTTTTTTCTTTCAATTTTGATGTATTATTGTATGTTTTGTGATTTGGAAAAAAATAATTTTAAGAAGAATTTTTGGTTATATGTGTTTATAAATTATTTTTGAAACATTATAAATCAAACTTATTTATTATATGTTCGTTTTATGAATTACAAGTTTTGTTGTGATTTCTGGTATTATTGTTCTTTGTTTTCAACTTGCTGACTTTATAATTTAATTTTGTGTTTTTGGTGATGATGGTGTTGAGGATACAAATTTTGTTCTATATCTTTATAATATCTCTATTTAAGATGTTATTGTTGGAAATAATTTTTAGTTATCATGAACAAGTTAATCACATAGCGATATAACAAAAACCATTGCCCATTGGTATAACAAAATTATTGATAGCTAAAAATGTGAATATACATAATTAGTGGTTTTTAAGAAACTAATTCTTTCTGCATTGAAAATAGCACGACAAGCTTAAATTTGGAGATTTTTGTTTCATTATCATGTATTCAAAATCTATATTTTCCATCATATCTTATGTTCTCTTAAGATGTCTTGATATAAATATTTATGTCTACAAACATAGGCAATTATTTGAACTTCGACTCAAAAATCGTATTCCATCATATCTTATTTTATTATTTATTTAATTTATTTTTATTAGATTTATTCCACATTATTTAATATATTTTCATATTCGGTTAGATTTATTTAATATGTTATATACTAATAATTACATTTTAATTAAAAAAGAACAATTTTTTGTTAGTAAAGAATGTATATAATTAATTCAAATATTCAAATATCGATTTACAATTAATTTATGTTATATTGCTTACACATAATTAAATAAAATAGACATTGAAAAAACTTATAATAGATACTAAAAATTATATGTCATTTGTAATTAATTAAAAACTATTATTTAAATCTAAAATATATACATTGATAATAAAATAATCCTATGACCTCTAAATTTTGATTTATTTAAACAAAAGACACTTATATTATTTAATGTATTTTAAAAAATATCCTGATATGCAAGTAAAATTAAAATTTTGGTTTTTATAAAAACAATTTTCTCCATATTGGTAAAATAGAGTGAAAAACTTTACAAATTCTCTTATATATAGTTGTACGTTTCTAAGGTAAAATAAGTCAAACCAAAGTTATAAATATATATATATATATATATATATATTTTTGTAAATATTCAAAATTTTTAGTTTTTTATCATACAATAACACAATATATTAGTTTTAAAAACATATTATTTTTTTTGTCAAATTTTAAAAATAAATTTATAAATTCTCTCGTGTATTAGCACAGCTCATCGCCTAATTCTTTTGTAGAACCACCAGACTTCCGGGCTGTAACTCTGGTTGACGAGGTTAGGTTTTGTTAAGAGTAAATTTTTTTTTTTTTTTTAACTATTTGCTCTCATGATATTTTTGAATTGTGATCCTCGAGATACTCGACTTCTCCGGCGCTAAGAACCTGGGCTCTCAGTCTATCTCCGACGCCGGTCGCATTTTCATAGGTCCCAATCCGCACAAAAGCTTTGAAAGGTCTCGTTTCAAATTCAGATCCCTCTTAAATTGTTCTGCAATTCCGCGGACTTACTTCATTCATTGATCACTCAGAAGTAGAAACATGAAATTTTCTTGAAAGATTAGTATTGGCTAAGCTTCAAATTTTTAGATTTCCATGGCTAATGCGTGTCTTTCTGCTTGAAGCGAGCATGTTTTGGACCAAAAAAATTTTGGTAAAACGAAAATCTTGCAATTTTTTTTTTATAAAGTTCATGTTTTTCCATAAAGTTTCCATTTTTCGTTCTCTATGTAATTATGTATGTATCTTTAGCATTGTGTGCCAAAACAACTCAAGAAAATGTAGTCCTCAGATTAGTCAGATTGATCACCCATTTTAGTCAATTGCTTCTTCAAGTACTCAGAGAGTCACTTTGATTTATAAAACGCTATTCATGATACTCCAAAAAGCTATTAATGGTCCTGCAACATGTTCAGAGTCTTGTTATGACCTGAAGAAATTGAGAATCATAGTGACTTGTTAGAAAGGACTCTTAGTGGTCCAATTCTCAAACTTGTTCATAGTTTCTTTCTAACAAGTTACCATTTTGTTAATAGCAAAATGCTTACAACTTGCTCTTATGAAAGTCATATTTATGTAAGTTAAGTATATATTCAGCTTGTTGTTCAGACACCAAAGAAACTCATCTATTCCACTTTTGGAAAATGGCTCGAAAGAATCTCTTCTCATTGATTTTCTGGCTTGTCCCTGTGAGCTTAATTTTTGTTGTCTCTGCGTAGTTATGCTTGGACAAGTTTGGAACTTTTAAACCAGGTGGTACTTTTGACAGGAACCGCCGACTCATTCTCTCATCTCTTGCATCTGAAGTCACAGCTAAAGATAGCTTCTTCAACGCTTCGATTAGGACAGATCCTGACTAAGTCTACGCGATAGGGATGTGCATCCCAGGTGCTAAACAAAAGCTTCGTTGGGATTGTATCAAGGAAGCATCAGACTAGTTAATACAAAAATGTCCCAACCAGACAGCAGCAATTCACTGGTCAGGTGGAGGGAAAACTGTATGTATGACACGCTACTATAACCGGCTGTCTTCTAGACCATTGGATTTGGAATCAGTTTCTATTGGTTATCACGTTGGATATCTCAGCACAAATTTGACAGATTTTGATAGATTGTGGGAGCGATTATTAGTTCATATGGTGACTGAAGCTTTGTCATCATCAATAAACTATTTATCATTCGATAACAGTAGATTCTATGCAGCTGATGAAGCAAATTTGGCAAGTTTTCAAATGGTCCACGCCTTAATGCAATGCACGCCAGACGTCTCTCCTTCCAACTGTAACACCTGTTTAAAACAAAGTGTTGATGACTATGTGGATTGCTATCATGGGAAGCAAGGCGGCTATGTGTATCGGCCTAATTGCATTTTCCGGTGGGATCTATACCCTTTCAATGGCGCCTTTGATCTTCTTATGCTAGCGCCTTCTCCTTCATCTCAGCTGCAGTCCCCATCTCCCTGACCAACAAAGGTAAGCGATTTATTTAGATAAGTGATAAAAATAACCCCTCTTGTATTAAATTCTAAGAAGAGGTGATTTGGTCTTGCACAGATGAAAAAACTATTCGTACAGGAACTATCATTGAAATTGTCATTGCAACGGTCATAATCATGGTATGCTTGCTCTAGGGGTTGTTGTTTGCAGGAGTAGAAAAAAATACCATGCTTTTTCCTCAGAAAGTGAGTTCATCATGTTTTCCTTCCTATCACTTTGGGATGGTTTACTTGACACTTTCGAATACTTTCTTCGGTTTTGTTTTGTATGCGTGTAAACCATTTAAAGTGAAGCATGCATGTCTTCACTTTATTGTTTTATCTTCTGTGTTTTCTCCTCACCTGGTCTTGCTGCTAATTTAAGAAAGAATTCCACCGACCTGACCATAAAAACACCTACATTTTTATCATGCAGCTGCCGATGATATTACAACTGCCGGATATCTTCAGCTTGATATAAAAGACATTGAAGCTGCAACAAGTAACTTTTTGGCGAGTAACAAGATTGGACAAGGTGGTTTCGGTTAAGTTTACAGTTCATTTGCTCCTCAACTACTTAAGTTGTTTCTATAGAAACATTATGCTTGAAGATATTGAGATGATTCGTTAGATTCAGTTGTAATAGGCAGGGTACGTTCTCAAATGGAACTGAAGTTGCAGTCAAGAGGCTGTCAAGAACTTCAGATCATGGTGAAGTGGAGTTCAAGAACATGGTGCTTCTTGTAGCAAATCTTAAGCACCGGAATCTCGTTAGGCTTCTGGGTTTTCTCTGCAAGGAGACGAAAAGATACTAGTCTTTGAGTTTGTTCCCAACAAGAGCCTCGATTATTTCCTCTTTGGTGATAAACAATACTACTAGGCTAATTTTCCTCTTTATCCAATGTTCTTGAAATTTTGACTTAAATTTTCTAATGGATGTGTTGACCCAATAAAAAAGGGTCAGCTGGACTAGACAAGACGGTACAATATCATAGGAGGGATTACACGAGGGATTCTCCATCTTCATCAATACTCGAGGCTCACCATCATACACCGTGACATCAAAGCGAGTAACATTCTTTTAGATGCTGATATGAGCCCGAAAATCTCAGACTTCGGAATGGCAAGGAATTTCAGAGATCATTATCAAACTGAAGACAGTACAGGAAGAGTGGTTGGAACCGTGTTAGTTGTTAGTAGTCTCCTTATTAGTTAAATTGGGTACAATTCCCTGATGAACGGTTTTTGTTTCTGATTAACGTAAACATTGTCATGTATATTTGCAGCGGCCAGAGTATGTGACGCATGGCCAATTCTCTACCAAATCCGATGTCTATAGCTTTGGAGTACTGATTCTGGAGATTGTTAGTGGCAGGAAGAATAGCAGCTTCTATCAGATGGATGGTTCAGTTTGCAACTTGGTCACATATGTTAGCTAAATCAAGTATCAACTCAATATCTATACTTCAAATTGTTACGTAGCCATTTAACTACAATAGTGGCATAAGCCATGGAGTGGCATATAGTCTTCTGTTTCTTTATCTTCAAAGAGATACATTCCAACCTAGTTCGCAGGTGAGATGTCACAAACAAGTTAGTAGCAGAACAAGGAAACTAAGCTGGTTCTGTACCGAAAAACTGAGTTTAAACGGAGGTTCGGGACAAGAGATATCAAAGAATAGGAACCAACAGCTTGAATACTCGTGAAGGTTAATGCTTGTGGCATTGTGCTTCGGAGTAAGTTAGAAATTTCTAACTTAAACCTTTTGGTGTCAGATTGGGCCTAGAAGAGCTTCTGGTCATAGAGGACGTGCTGCTAGGCTGAGAATTGGTCCATCTTCAATTGATCATTTACCTAACGCCGTTTATAAAATATTAAACTATCCAAACATCTACCGAGTTGACTTGTGTATTAATGCTCGTAATTCGTATCAACCACTTAAACGAAAAATTCTAAACACGCAAGTTTTGACAAAATCAACGCTCGTAAATAAATTTTTCTTATTTAGATTCAGGTTCAAAGATTTGTAACAAGTATTGAGAAAAGTAAAATCTAAGGAAAAACAAATGTATCTGAACAATCTCTTTTCAATCCTCTGTTTTATCTTCGTCGTTAGTTTCGGTTTAGTCTCTGCACAAAAATGCGCGGACTCAATGTTTTTCAGACCTAACGGTACTTATGACACAAACCGTCATCTCGTTCTCTCAACTCTTGCTTCCAACGTTAGTTCTCAAAAAAACCGCTTCTACAACGTCTCGGTCGGTGAAGGAGCTGGAAGGATCTATGCCTTAGGCCTCTGTATCCCAGAGACTGATCCAAAGGTCTGTTCCGATTGTATCCAACTCGCATCCGACGGTTTATTAAAAAACTGTCCGAACCAGACCGACTCATTCTACTGGACAGGCGACAAGACGCTCTGTTTCGTTCGTTACTCTAACCACTCGTTTTTCAACCAGATAGCTCTACAGCCGACACACGCAGTTTACAATACTATGAGGTTCCAAGGGAACCTTACAGCTTATACCAGAACATGGGACGCCTTCATGAACTTTATGATCACTCGAGCCGGTCAAACTCGATACCTGGCTGAGATATCCCCTCGGATAAATCCTGATCCTTCTTCTCCTGATCTTATTTACGCGCTGATGCAGTGTATTCCGGGGATATCTTCTGAAGACTGTGAAGCCTGTCTTCGAAAATGTGTCGGTGAGTACCAGAGTTGCTGCAATGGGTTCATAGGTGGAGTGGTTAACAAGCCGGTCTGCTTTTTCCGGTGGGAAGGTTATAAATATCTTGGTGCCTTTGGTGACACGCCATCTGATCAACCCATGCCGCTTCCTCTTCCTCCTTCTCCTCCTCCTGATCCAAATCCAGATAGAAAAAAGCTTTCTACAGGAGTTATTGTGGCTATTGTTGTTTCCGCAATTTTCTTCGTGGTGCTACTCGCTTTAGGATTAGTTATTTGGAAGCGAAGACAATCATACAAAACATTGACATATCAAAGTGAGTTACTTTTTTTTTTTTTTAGTTTTTTACCACTCTCACATTACTTTTTGGAATGCATAATAGTAACCATATACATATAATATTGCAGCTGATGATGACATGATAAGTCCACAGTCTCTGCAATTTGATTTTACAACAATTGAAGTGGCAACAGATAAATTTTCGAGGAACAACAAGCTAGGTCAAGGCGGATTCGGTGAAGTTTACAAGGTATATTTGAGCTGAGCTCTACATGTATGATGTATCTATGTCTGCTTGTTTTTTTATGTAAACAAAGAACTTAAGAAGCTTTCCATATGTATATCTGTAGGGAATGTTACCTAATGAAACAGAAATTGCGGTAAAGCGTCTATCGAGAAATTCAGGACAAGGCACACAAGAGTTCAAGAACGAGGTTGTGATTGTGGCTAAACTTCAACACAAGAATCTTGTTAGGCTTCTTGGGTTTTGCTTAGAAAGAGATGAACAGATACTTGTCTACGAGTTTGTTCCCAACAAGAGCCTTGATTATTTCCTCTTTGGTAATAAACAATAACACTAGGTTTAATCTATGTTTATTTTAGCAATTTTTTTCCTTAAAATCTTAGTCTAATGCAGACCCAACAAAGAAGAGTCAGCTAGATTGGAAAAGACGGTACAACATCATAGGAGGGATCACGCGAGGGCTTCTCTATCTTCATCAAGACTCACGGCTCACCATCATACACCGTGACATCAAAGCAAGTAACATTCTTTTAGATGCTGATATGAACCCTAAAATAGCAGATTTCGGAATGGCAAGGAATTTCAGAGTGGACCAAACTGAAGACAATACAGGAAGAGTTGTTGGAACCTTGTTAGTATTCGCACTACTTGTTTTTTAAGCCCTTTATGTTTTGATTAACATCATAAACATTTCATGTGCATATTTACAGCGGATACATGCCTCCAGAATATGTGACGCATGGCCAGTTCTCTACCAAATCTGATGTTTATAGCTTTGGAGTATTGATTCTGGAGATTGTATGTGGCAAGAAGAATAGCAGCTTTTATCAGATGGATGATTCTGAGGGAAATTTGGTGACACATGTGAGCAAAAACCAAACCAAAATCTTACTTTGTTTTGATTGTGACCATCAAAGGATTTTGATTCTGAATATGAGTTTCTTGGCAGGTTTGGAGGCTTTGGAACAATGATTCACCCTTAGATCTTATCGACCCTGCGATTAGGGAAAGCTACGATAGTGATGAAGTCATTACATGTATCCATATCGGAATTTTATGTGTTCAAGAAACTCCTGCAGATCGTCCAGCCATGTCTACAATCTTTCAAATGCTTACCAATAGCTCCATTACTCTACCTGTGCCTCGACCACCTGGATTTTTCTTCAGGAACAGACTCAATTTAGACCCTTTAACCTATGGATCCGAGCTGGGGCAATCAAGCAGCATGTCTGTTCCTTATTCTAGAGACAGTGAATCAATCACTAGAGTCACTCCTCGTTGAAATTCTTGCTTATGCACTCTGGACTTAGCACTAGTCCGTACAATTTTTCTTGTAGCACAAACAACTCTAGTTTTCAAAATTATGTATATGTGATGGGTACACATATTGCAAGTTTCTCAGTTAGGTATATATATACATCACCTGTTGTCGCTTTTATTTATTAAGATTCTTCTAGGATATCAAGTTTACTTGTGTCATTATAATGCTTGACCGTAACATATGAAAATCCATGTAGAATTCACAAGTTTCAGAGGGTTAGCTCCAAAACTTGAGTTCAAACTTCAGACCTTAAGCATTACCTCCTTGATCAATACTTTTGGCCTTCTTGTAAACGATCTTTACACATGCTTTTTATTTTCTGGAGCGCAAAACGCCACAGGCCAGTGATATATGAAACCTGGTCTTCATCTGGCTAACAACCTTGATAAGATCCATGATAAGAGAAAACGCAAGAAAACGCAAATCTCAAATTCCAAAACAAACCGATTCTATTCAATGTTCATGAAACAAAGAACAGAGAGTTAACAAGCAAAGAATCCAGAAAAAAGAATGGATTCTTAGACTTGAGAATCATACGCCATTGAAGAAGCTTCAAGAACGTCAAGATTTACAGAAATAAGAGAGAAAAACAGCACTTTGATTTCACAATTTTCGATACCGTTTACAGACTATTCTCAGCTTTATACTGCAAAACAGAGCACTAATCTAAGCCATTGATCTGAAACATGATTTAAATCCCAGCCGTCCATCATTAGTGGCACTCAACTTCATATCTGCTCCTTACACGTGGCTATTTTCATCATATTTCCTGTATCAATCCATGTATGTTACTAGTCTTACCACCACAAACCTTCTTTCAGTCGATTCCATATACGTCGTTTAAGAAGCTATCGCTTTAGCTTCTGATTCTTCTTTTTCTGAGCTTTCCGTTACAACAAGCTAGGTCAAGGCGGATTTGGTCAAAATATAACTAAGTAATTTTTATTTTTAACATTCCAGTTTTTTAGCTTATGGATACGAAAACTAGAGGAGTCAATTAAATATGTAAGCAAGTAGAAGTTTCTGGATGTGGTCCTTATTAAGCACTCAACTAAAGATGTAAGCAAGTAGATGTTTTCGTAAAGTATGACCCTCGGGATTATTGTATTTTGGACGGAGATTTATTAATACAAGATATTTATCGAGTTGAGTTGTTTATGTTTTGATATACGATGTGGATTTCGTATATCGGTTGTTGTATAATATATGATGCGGATTTCATGTATTAGAGACGGATGACACATGATGAGGATTTTATGTGTGGTGGTGAGTTCGGGCGAGAGTTTGTGCCGTTACTTGGTTCGGTGTATTAGGGTTAGTATCGTTAGATCCGAGACGTGGTTGACGGTAGGATTATGCGGATTTAATCCTACGCCAACTAGGATTATGTGGATTTAATCCTAATGAGGCATATTTAGGATTATGTGGATTTAATCCTAAACGGATAAGGGTTATGTGGATTTAGCCCTTGTCGGAGGATTATGCGGATTTAATCCTCGGGTGGTCGGGATTATGTGGATTTAATCCTGACGGGTGGGTTTATCGATTAGGACTATGTGAATTTAGTTCTAATATATCGATAAACCGAGTGAGGACTATGCGGATTTAGTTCTCGAGTGGACTTCGCCTTTTAATCCGGGTATAGGATTCGATGGGCTTAGTCGTCACATGACCACGTAGGATCTGCGGTATTGAACCCGAGAGTGTTATCAAACCAAGTACGGGACGATATCGAGCTCGAATGATGGCCCTAGGGGCGGTGATTGAGTTAAATTGATCAATAGATCGATTGTCGAGAAGTAATCCGGAGCGGTTCGGTTTAGCGGAATTAACCGTAATTCCGGGATTTGACGGGAGTGAAAAAAATATTTTGAGACGGGGAGATGTCTCAAATATTTCGGGAAGTTTGACGGAATTACTAAACCAAGAGGGAGAATTAATTAAATCATAGGAATTGGTTTAATTAATTTTGGTTTAGTGATTTAATTAAACCAACCCCAAAAATATCTTCTTTTTCTTCTCTAATCTTCTACAAACTTCTCTTAATCATCCTTTATCTCATTTTTGGGGGGAACCATCGAGAGAGATAGAGAGAAAAGAGAGAAGAAAAGAGAAAGAGAGAAAGGAGAAGAAGAAGAAGGAAAAGAGAAAGAAGCTGAAAAACAGAGTTTGGAGCTGAGATTGAGAGGTCCGATCGACCTAGCAAACGATCAAGGATTGAGCTGAGATTTTGTGGGGTAAGAGTTATGAGCAATCAAAGTCGACCCCGTTTTTGAGAAGGAGAATCCGATTGGAGGGTTTTAGTAAATTCAAGTGTTGAGCTTGTGATTCATCTTGAGAGTATATTGGTGATGTGTTGCTAGGGAATTGGTGCTACCTTGGTGTTTGGTTGAATAGAAGCCAAAGTGAAACAAGCTTGCAGTGTGAAAAGATCGTTGTTTCTAATCGTCAAACCGAGGTGAGTGCGTGACCGTGGTTCATCTATGTTATCAATGATTTGCCTTGCTTGATATGTGTGTTAGGACTTGACCATATGGGTGTGATTTATGGCTTGTCCAAGTTGTTGCTTGTGTGTGATGGAGCTCTATCATTCTTGTTTGATTGTTTGTATGTGAATGCATATTGATTTCGGTAAGTCATTGAATTACATGTGTGTATAACCGTGGGACGGGATGACCGCCTCACTAAGCATTATCAATGCTTACGCACTTCTTTTGGTGCAGGTAAAGAGAAGTCATAAAGTTGGAAGCTCGTGGAACCATGTCCGAAGGAAGGAGGATGTAAATTGGATTTGTAATTTTTGTGTTTGTATGCTTCTTTGGCATTTGATTGTTAATGTTTTGGACTTGCTAATACGCTCGTTAGTGATGTTATAAGGTAGTTTTTTTTGAATGGCTAAAGTGGCATGTATACTTGGTTCTTGAGTAGTTTTTAATGTTATTGTCTTGATAGATAGACCACCTGGATTTTTCTTCAGGAACAAACACAATTTAGACCCTTTAACCTATGGATCCGAGCTGGGGCAATCTAGCAGCATGTCTGTTCCTTATTCTAGAGACAGTGAATCAATCACTAGAGTCATTCCTCGTTGAAATTCTTGCTCCTGCACTCTGTATTTTGCACTATTTCGTACAATTTTTCTTGTAGTACAAACAACTCTAGTTTTCAAAATTATTTATAAAGGAGTCGAAGATTCAATTTATTTTGTATGTGATGAGTACACATTGCAAGCTTCTCAATTAGGTATATATATACATCATCTGTTGTTGCTTTTATTTATTAAGATTCATCTAGGATATCAAGTTTACTTGTGTCATTATAATGTTTGACCTTAACACGTGAAAATCCATGTAGAAATTCACAAGCATTATCTATTAGAATTAGCTCCAAAACTTGAGTTCAAACTTCAAACCTTAAGCATTATCTCTTTGATCAATACTTTTGGCCTTCTTGTAAACGATCTTTACACGTTCTTTTTTTTTTGTTTGGAGCGCAAAACGCCACAGGCCAGTGATATATGAAACCTGGTCACCATCTGGCATACAACCTTGATATGATCCAAGTATGTTACTAGTCTTACCAGTTACCACCACAAACCTTCTTCCAGTCGATTCCATAGATGTCGTTTAAGAAGCTATCGCTTTAGCTTCTGATTCTTCTTTTTCTGAGCTTTCCGTGAATCGGTGAGTTTGAACTCTATTACCATTTGTTGGTGTTCCAATCCATTATATTGTTTGAACACTCACGAATTAACTCATAATCGCAAACGAATTTGAACATACATCTTCAAAATAAAACGAGAAACGACACATAATATAATGAGTTCTCCTATATCACAGTGTGTGATTTAGCGTACATCACAACGGAATCAAACACACTCGACCGAATTCACTATCTCCAATAAACCACTAGAACATAAAGAAACTGTTACAAAATCATACTCTCACTTCTATCTCTTATTCACTCTTATTATAACCCTAAGAATATCTCACATCGGAAAGATGGAAGGGACCTTGAGCAGTATATACTCATTGCCAATTGGTTTTGAGTTGGAAACCCATTAAACTTGGTATCAGAGCACTGAATTCAGACTGCCCCACCGAACCGAAATTGATTAGGCCCAAAAGTGGCCCAATCGATCTAATCTGGATAGACGGACCATTATCTCCAGGGGGTGAAGAATATCCCACACCGGGAAAATGGAATGGACCTTGAACAATATATAAGGGATATGAGTCAATCAACTTATTGCCAATTGGTTTTGAGTTTGAACCCCATTAACTGTTACAATTCGAATACGCTCACGAACATTCAAAACTCACAATCGATCTCTCGTTTGAACTTGAAAGAATCAAACACGAAAAGAAGAAATTGCAAAGCATAGAAAGACAAGAAAGACACAAGGCGATTTGTTACCCAGTTCGATCAATCGGTGTGATTGACTTACGTCTCGGGCTGGATCTATCCAGCAATCCATTAAGAAGAAGCTTCTTCGAGCTCAAGATCAGAGCTCAAAGTCAGTTACAGAGATCGTTACAAAGTTTGTTAAAATCGGATAAGAAACAGAGGAGGAAGTGATGAGTTTATAAAGAACTCAAACCCTCTAAGCGACTAAGAGTCTTTGACTTCAATCAACGAAAGCAGACCCTTTACTTGCTTCAGAGTCTTTACTTCAACCTTCTAATTCTCATAATAAAACAGGGTTTAATAACCAAACTGATCAATACAAGCTTCAATCTTGCTTAACCAAATCGACTTAAGGTCAAATCGGATTGAAAAATTTGAATCATCTTCCACAATCTCCACCTTGATTCAACATTTTTTCACTGTGAACTGCTATACATGGATATAACCTCCAGCAATGCAATGTCTTAAGCCATTACTCGGATTTGATCAGCTTTAGAAGTCCCAAATCTGAATCAAACTTAGCAACAGGAAGACATTTTGTTAAAATATCAGCAAGATTCCTAGAAGTGTGAATTTTCAACACTTCAACCTCCTCACAGTCTATGATATCCTTCAGAAAAAACCTTTTCACAGCAATATGCTTAGTCCTCTGGTGATATACATTGTTCTTTGACAAGCAAATAGCGACGTGAGTCACACGGCTTGAGCCTACAACCTGCAGGTCTTAATAAGCCTTTGATCCATATAACTAACTTTGGTTGTAGAATAAGGCCACCACATTCTAAATACACGATTTCCAACTCACTCTGTACCTCCAACTGTGAAAACGTAGCCATGAGTTGATCTTCTTCGATCTAAGTCTGCAGCAAAATCTGAATCACAATATCCCACAATGCCAAAATCTTTTCCCTTAGTATAGACCAGTTTCAGATCTTGAGACCTTTTGATATATCTCAGTAACCATTTCATTGCTTCCCAATGAATATCTCCTGGTTTACTCATAAACCTGCTTACTAATCCAACATCATAAGCTAGATCCACTCTTGTACCTATCATTGAGTACATTACACTTCCAACAACACTAGAATAAGGAATTCTCTCTGTATCTATGCATTCATCATCAACCTTCACTGAGGATAACTTAAAGTGTGAACCAATTGAAATAAATGCAGACTTTGCATTACTCATATTAAACCTTTCTAAGACCTTTTTCAAGTAACTTGACTGAGAAACTAAGACTACCTTCTGTCCTGTTCCTTATTATTTATATTCCCAAAATCTTGCTAGTTGTCCCCATGTCTTTCATCTCAAATTCTTCACTGAGCCTAGCCTTAAGCTTGTTTATGTCAGACATATTCTTAGCAGCAATCAACATATCATCCACATATAGAAGCAGATATATTCAACTCTCATCGTTAATCATCTTAACATACACACATTGATCATGCTCACTTCTCACAAACATTTCTTCAGACATAAATCTATCAAACCGTTTGTTCCACTGTCTAGGGGCTTGTTTTAAGCCATATAAAGATTTCTTGAGAAGACATACCTTGTTTTTATCTTTCTTTGAGATCAAACCCTCAGGTTGATCCATGTATAGCTCTTCTTCTAGATCTCCATGAAGAAAAGCAGTCTTAACGTCCATTTGATGCAGTTCTAGATCTTGATTTACCACTGCAGACATCATAATTCTTATGGAGTATGTTTCACCACCGGAGCAAATATCTCTTGGTAATCTACTCCTTCCTTTTGTGTGAAGCCTCTTGCAACTAGTCTGGCTTTGTAGCATTGAGGTTCTACTCCTGGAATCCCTGACTTTATTTTGAATAACCATCTGTAGCCAATAGTCTTTTTCTCTTCAGGTTTATCAACTAAGATCCATGTCTTGTTTTTGATCAATGAGTCCATCTCTTCACCCATTGCATTGTTCCATTTAAGCCAGTCCTTGTCTTTTAATGCATCATGATATCATTGAGGTTCTTCTTCAGCATTCAGAGCCTCACATACCATTAAAGCAAATGCAACATTAGAGTAGTCTTGCATTCTGACTGGAGCCTTAATGTGTTTTCTTTCTCTGTCTCTGGCTAATTGATATTCTGACAGACATGTTCCTGCAGATTTATGTGAGATTTCTTCTGTCTCATCACTTGAATCACTATCAATTTCTACCACTGAACTTGAGCTAGCTCCACCTTGCTCAAAACCATTTATTTCTCTGATATGTTCTTTATCAATTTATGTGATTATTGACGATTTTACACCTGATGTGTCTGCAATTTTTGTTTCCTCAGTAGTTGTCTTAGCCTGTAGATCCTTATAAACTGTCTCTTCATGAAATACAATATTTCTACTTATGACACATTTCAATTCTTCAAGTAACCACACCTTGTACCCTTTTGTACCAGCAGGGTAGCCTAGAAAAATTCCTTTCAAAGCTCTGGGCTTAAGTTTTCCCTGATCATGATGAACATATGCTACAGAACCAAATCTTCTCATATGCTTATACCCTGGCTTACGATGCAACCACAATTCTTCAGGCACATTGTGATCTATTACAAAGGATGGTGATCTGTTGATGATATACGCTGCAGTTGTAGCAGCTTCAGCCCAAAAAACTTCTTCTAGACCTGACTCATTTAGCATACATCTAACCTTCTCCATGATAGTCCTGTTCATTCTTTCTGCAATGTCATTCGGTTGTGGTGTGTAAGCACATGTCCTATGCCTTTCAATTCCTTGAACTTTGCAGTAATTGTCAAACTTCAAGTTGTAGAACTCAAGTCCATTGTCTGTCCTTAGACACTTTACCTTTTTGCTGATCTGGTTTTCTACCAACTCTTTCCATTCACAAAACTTTACAAAAGTCTCATATTTTGTCTTCATGAAATACAGCAAGAGCTTTCTTGTTTTATCATCAATGATTGACAAAAAAATATTGTTTACCAGATAGAGATGGGGTTGTATTTGATGAATCCCACAGATCTGCATGAACATAACTCAGAGAATCTACAGCCTCAAACTTACTGACATTGAAGCTCAATTTCTTAGATTTTCCCATACTGCAATGCGCACAAAACTCTAGCTCACTGACCTCATTTTTATCCAACAGACCTTTTCCAGCTAACACTTTTAAGCCACTGATGCTTAAATGACTCATTCTGCTGTGCAACAACTCAGTTTTCTTATTCTTATTCTCTGCATTGTATACCTCTGAAACTACTGTCTCACCATCAAGTATGTATAGAACATTTACCAGACTTCCTGATAATGCTGTGACCCCATTCTTGAAATACTTGACTTTACCTGCTCTACCTTCATGATTGAATCCGAGCTTGTCCAGTGTACCTATAGAAATAAGATTTCGTCTAAGGTTAGGAACAAATTTAACATTATTTAGTGCCTTTATGGAGCCGCCGTGTGTGTTGATTCTGATGGAGCCTTGTCCTTGAGCTTCAACTGAGTGATTGTCACCAATCAAGATCTTGGTAGTGTCATTTTCTTCAAAGGTAAAGAACCAATCTCTTCTAGATGTCATATGTGAAGTGCATCCAGAATCTAAAACCCAAAGATCTTTCACCATCTTGTTGTTCACACTTAGTGCTTCTGAAAACACCAAACTCTCTGTAATCACACCAGCTTCAGCCTGACCCTCATTCTCAAATTTCTTTTTCCTAGCAAAGTAGTCTTTCTTGACATGTCCTTCCTTTTTACAGAACCAACAAGTAAGTCTAGTTTTAGACTTTGATCTGCATCTGTTTCTTCCCTGATTCTGACTCTGTCTTTCTTTCTTTTGAGCAGGTCTACTTCTCTCAGCTGTGTACAAGACTGTGGATGAAACCTTATCCACTTCTCTTTGTTCTGCAAGTTCTCTTTCAAGAGACTTAGCTGATGAAACCACATCTTGGACTGAAAGAGTCTTGTTACCATACTTGAGTGTATGCTTTAGTTGAGCATAACTCGGAGATAAAGAGTTCAAGACTAAGATTGCCTGAACCTCCTCTGTAACTTCAATCTCAAGACTACCTAATTCTGAAACAATCCTCAAGAAATCATAAATGTTCTCATTAATGGTCTTATTTTCCACCATCTTGAATGAATAAAAACTTCAGTTGAATATAGATCCGATTCGTTAAAGAAGTTTCCATATAGAGCTTGTTCAAAGTAGCCCACATCTCAGCAGCTGTAGTGCAATGATTAATCTTCCTCAACACTGCATCACATACATGCAATATGATCAAGTTCTTTGCGTGTTCAGACTTGTCAATCTTGGCTTGATCCAGAACCATCTTAGTTGCAAGATCTTTAAGACCTTCACCATCATATATTTGTTTGCCTTCTCCTTTCGTCATCGGTACTTCCTTAGTTAACTCAAAGTCTGTGATTACCTCCTTGAGTCCAAGAACACCGAGATGAGCCATCATCCGAATCTTCCATAACGAGAAATCTGTACATCCGTTGAAGATCTGAATCTCCGTCTTCGAACTATTCACCATGGTTGACGAACCTCGCTCTGATACCACTTTGTTACAATTCGAATACGCTCAAGAGCACTCAAAACTCACAATCGATCTCTCGTTTGAACTTGAAAGAATCAAACACGAAAAGAAGAAATTGCAAAGCAGAGAAAGACAAAAAAGACACAAGGCGATTTGTTATCCAGTTCGATTAATCGGTGTGATTGACCTACGTCTGGGGCTGGATCTATCCAGCAATCCACTAAGAAGAAGATTCTTCAAGCTCAAGATCAGAGCTCAAAGTCAGTTATAGAGATTGTTACAAAGTTTGTTAAAATCGGATAAGAAACAGAGGAGGAAGAAGATGAGTTTATAAAGAACTCAAACCCTCTAAGCGACTAAGAGTCTTCGACTTCAATCAACGAAAGCAGACCCTCTACTTGCTTTAGAGTCTTTACTTCAACCTTCTAATTCTCATAATAAAACTCGGTTTAATAACCGAACCGATCAATACAAAGCTTCAATCTTGCTTAACCAAGTCGACGTCAGGTCAAACCGGATTGAAAATTTTGAATCATCTTCCACATTAACCTTAACAACTCATGCCTCATTCTCTTATTCTCTAACTTCTATATTTTTGTAATCTTGTGTAACAGTTCAAGTAACAAACCCATTCAAAAAGCCTATTGAAGAGTTGAACTCAGCGAATAAAGATTTAATTTTTTAACATTTATCGAATTGGCGCAGCCCTTTACGAAAATAAAAACATTTATCGCGTTAATGACTTGTATATGCTAAGACTCAACAACTACTTAAACGAAAAGTCTTACCACCAATACTTTTTGACGAAATCAACAACCCTACAGTAATTACTTAACAAAAAATTCTAACTAACCATGCCTTTTTGAAGAAATCAACGCACTAAATGCTACAGTAAAACAAAAATTTGTATACTACGTATTATTTACAATCAATTTCCACGATCTGAACAAAAGATCCAAAAAAAAAATGTGTCTGCACAATCTCTTTGCAATCCTCTGTTTTGTCCTCGCCATTAGCTTCGGCTACGTGACTGCACAAAAATGCGTTGACTCAATGTTTTTCAGACCCAACGGTACTTATGACACAAACCGTCGTCTCATTCTCTCAACTCTTGCTTCCAACGTCAGTTCTCGAGGCGGCTACTACAACGGTTCGGTCGGTGAAGGCCCTGAAAGAATCTATGCTTTAGGTCTCTGTATCCCAGGGACTGATCCAAAGGTCTGTTCTGATTGTATCCAAATCGCATCTATGGGTTTATTACAAGACTGCCCGAACCAGACTGACGCATACGACTGGAGATCCCAGAAGACGCTCTGTTTCGTACGTTACTCCAACAGCTCGTTTTTCAACAAAATGGATCTAGAGCCGACAATGATAATAGGAGATTTAAATGATGGAATATTCCAAGGGAACCTTACAGCTTATACAAGAACATGGGACGCCCTCATGAAATTTATGATCACCCGAGTCGGTCAAACTCGTTACCTGGCTGATGTATCCCCTCGGATAGGTTCTCATCGTATATACACGCTGATGCAATGTATTCCGGGGGTAACCTCAGAGGAATGTGAAACCTGTATTCAAGAAAATGTGCGCATGTCCCAGAATTGCTGCAACGGGTTCATAGGAGGAACCATTCGCAAGCCGGTCTGCTTTTTCCGGTGGGATGGTTTTGAATATCTTGGTGCCTTTGATGACACGCCATCTCTACCTCCACCTCCTCCAGATGGGAAAACAATATCTACGGGAGCTATTTTAGCGACAGTTGTTTCCGCGGTTATATTTGTGGTGCTGCTCGCTTTAGTATTGGTCGTTCGGAAGAGAAGACAGTCATACAAAACACTAAAACCTCAAAGTGAGTTTTTTTTTCTCACATTGCTTTTTGAAACGCATAATAGAAAGTTAGAACCATACATATGCTATTGCAGCAAATGATGGAATGACAAGTACTCCAGAGTCACTGCAATTTGATTTTATGACAATCGAAGCGGCAACAGATAAATTTTCGAGGAACAACAAGCTAGGTCAAGGAGGATTCGGTGCAGTTTACAAGGTATATTTTAGCTGAGCTCTACATGTATTTATGTCTGCTTGGTTTTTTACGTAAACAAAGAAGTTAAGAAGCTTTTCATATGTATATTTGTAGGGTATGTTACCAAATGAAACAGAAGTTGCGGTGAAGCGGCTATCGAGAAATTCAGGACAAGGCACACAAGAGTTCAAGAATGAAGTTGCGATTGTTGCGAAGCTTCAACACAAGAATCTTGTTAGGCTTCTTGGGTTTTGCTTAGAAGGAGATGAACAGATACTTGTCTACGAGTTTGTTCCCAACAAGAGCCTTGACTATTTCCTCTTTGGTAATAAACAATAACACTAGATTTAATTTATTCTCCTCTTTGAAATAATTTCTTTAAATCTTTGTCTGGATGTGCAGACCCTACAAAGAAGAGTCAGCTAGACTGGAAAAGACGGTACAACATCATAGGAGGGATTACGCGAGGGCTTCTCTATCTTCATCAAGACTCACGGCTCACCATCATACACCGTGACATCAAAACAAGTAACATTCTTTTAGATGCTGATATGAACCCTAAAATAGCAGATTTCGGAATGGCAAGGAATTTCAGAGATCATCAAACTGAAGACAATACAAGAAGAGTGGTTGGAACCTTGTTAGTATTCTCCTTACTTAAAGTTTGATGAATCTTGTTAGCAATACTTAGAATGAGCACATTTCTCTGATGAACCCTTTTTGTTTATGATGAACTTAAACATTTTCATGTGTATTTTCAGCGGTTACATGCCTCCAGAATACATGACGCATGGCCAATTCTCCACCAAATCTGATGTTTATAGCTTTGGAGTATTGATTCTGGAGATTGTTTGTGGCAAGAAGAATAGCAGCTTCTATCATATGGATGATTCTGGTGGCAATTTGGTGACTCATGTGAGCAAAAATCAAATCAAAATCTCAGAAACCTTACTCCATATTTAATTGTGATCAAGGTTTTGATTCTGACAATGAGTTTCTTGGCAGGTATGGAGACTTTGGAACAATAATTCACCGTTGGATCTCATCGATCCCGCGATTAGGGAAAGCTATGAAAAGGATGAAGTCATTAGATGCATCCATATCGGACTATTATGTGTTCAAGAAACTCCTGCAGATCGTCCAGCGATTTATACAGTCTTTCAAATGCTTACCAATAGCTCCATTACTCTACCTGTGCCTCGACCACCTGGTTTTTTATTCAGGAACAGACCCGATCTAGACCCTTTAACTTATGGATCCGAGCTGGAGGAATCCAGCAGCAAGTCTATTCCTTATTCTACAAACGACGATTCGATAACTAAAGTCACTCCCCGTTGAAATGATTGCCTCTGTACTCTGTATGTAGAATTAACCTCAGCAGGTTTAGCACTAGTCCGTACCATTTGCCTTGTATCACACGTAACTCCAATTTTCAAAGTCTGTATAACGAAGCTGAAGATTCAAAAGCAATAATTTTCTTGTATATGATTTGTATTATTACAAGTTTTTTAACGGTACTTATAACAAAAACCGTCGTCTCATATTCTCATCTCTTGCTTCCAACTTGAGTTTACGAGACGGTTTCTACAACGTTTCGGTTGGCGAAATCCCTGGAAGAATCTATTCCTTAAGTTTGTGTATCTCAAGAACTGAACCAAAAGTCTGTTCATATTGATGTCACGGTGTATCTAATTTTTATCTTGTAGTGCACATAGGGATGTTAAAATGGGCTATGCACCCGCGGGCTTAACGAGACCCATGTAAACAATGTTGTCCATGACCCGTCCAATTACACTAATTTTATATGGGTTTTAAATGGGTGAGCCCATTTATTTGATGAGCTAAATTAAAATTTAATGGGTAGCCCATGATTTTTTCTTTTCTTTTCTCTAACACATTCACCAAAAAACACGGTTTCACAATTTTCCCGCCAAAAATACAGTTTCATAATTTTTCGGCCAAAAACCCACTTTTTTCCCGCCAAAAACACGAATCCATAATTTTCCCGCCAAAACACGAGTTCATATTTTTTTCCCGCCAAAAATACGGTTTCACAATTTTTCCGCCAAAAACACGAGTCCGTATTTTTCCGCCAAAACGTAATTTTATTATTTTTCCGCAAAAAATGTGATTCTATAATTTTCCGGCCAAAAATACGAGTTCACATTTTCGGGCCAAAAACGTGATTCCATAATTTTCCGCCAAAAACACGAGTTCACATTTTTTCCGCCAAAAAATACATTTCACAAATTTTTGCCAAAAACTCGACTTTGAGATCAGATGGACCGACGGGATATGATTTGATAATTTTTTTTTTTGTCAAATACATTATTCGGTAATTTTTCTGCAAAAAATGTGATTTCATATTTAATAATAAGAGTATGTTTTGCAAAATAAGAGTATGTTTCACAAAAGAGAATCAAAATAAACGGGCTAACGAGTTTAATTGGGCTAAGCAAAATAAACGGACGTTAATGGGATGAGTCTAAATGGGGCGGATATAAACGGGCTCAATATTAAACGGATTTTAATGGGCCAAGTATAAACTGGCTGGGTAACCTATGATAACATTCCTAAGTGCACGTAACATTCCAGCTTTTTAGCTTATGGATACGAAAAGTAGAGGAGTCAATTAAATATGTAAGCAAGTAGAAGTTTCTGGATATGGTCCATGTTTATGTCTCTTCAGTTACACCATATATTTAACGCGTTTATTAAATACTCAACAAAATCTATCGAGTTGACTTGAAATTCTAAACATCGCATGTTTATTTGACGAAATCAACGTTCCTTAAAACTTACAAATCAATTAATATAAGTTTGCCTTATTTAGTATCTGCAACAAGTATCTGAGCAGAGTCTGGTCTCTTAAAATGTCTCTTAACCATCTCTTGTCAATCCCCTCTTTTATTATCCTCGTCTTTAGCTTCGGCTACGGGGTATCTGCTCAAAAGTGCGGAGAGAATGTGTTTTTCAGACAAAACGATACTTATGATACGAACCGTCATCTCATTCTTTCAACTCTTGCCTCCAACGTCAGTTCTCGAGACGGCTTCTACAACGTCTCCGCTGGTGAAGGCGCTGGAAGGATCTATGCTTTAGGCTTATGTATCCCAGGGACTGATCCAAAGGTCTGTTCCGATTGTATCCAACCCGCGTCTGACGGTTTGTTACAGAACTGTCCGAACCAGACTGAATCATGGGACTGGAGAGCCGACAAGACACTCTGTTTTGTTCGTTATTCCAATCATTCGTTGTTCAACGAGATTAATCTAGAGCCGAACACAGCAGAATTTCTCGATTTAGATGTCACTGGTGATGTTGCAGAGTATAACAGAACATGGGAAGATTTCATGAAGCTTATGATATCCGCAGCTTCCTCCTCAACTCCTGGATCGCTTGCAGGCAGACATTACGCAGCAAAAATAACTCAGTTGCCGGGTTTCCGGAGAATATACGCATTGATGCAGTGTATTCCGGGGATTTCTTCTGTGGATTGTGACGCTTGTCTTCAAGAAAATGTCCGTAGGTACCAAGGTTGTTGCGGTGGGAAGCAAGGGGGGAGCATTAGGAGACCTGCTTGCTTTTTTCGGTTTGATCCTTATCCATTTCTCGATGCTTTCGATAGCATAACCTTGTCCCCTCCTCCTCAAAGTTCTAAAGATCCTCAAGAATCTCAACCCACGGCGTCGCCTCCTCTTCCTCCAGATGGCAAAACGATTTCTACAGGAGTTATAGTGGCGATTGTCGTTTCCGTGGTCATATTCGTGGCGATGTTAGCTCTAGGATTGATTGCTTTGAAGAGAAGACAATCATACAAAGCATTAAAGCTTGGAAGTGAGTTACTTTTAAGTTGTTCCATTTAGAAACAGAGTATACTTATAAATACTCATATCACCACCATACATTTATTGTTTCAGCTAGTGATGATATTACAAGTCCACAGTCTCTGCAATTTGATTTCAAGACAATTGAAGCGGCAACTGATAAATTTTCGGGGAACAACAAAGTCGGCCAAGGTGGATTTGGTGAAGTTTACAAGGTATATTTTTAGCTCTGTATATATCTATGACTGCGTTATTTTTTCATGAAAGCTAAAAAGCGGTGCATATGTATATTTGTAGGGAACATTACCAAATGGAACTGAAGTTGCGGTGAAGCGACTATCAAAAAATTCAGGACAAGGCACACAAGAGTTTAAGAACGAGGTTGTTCTTGTGGCGAAGCTTCAACATAGGAATCTTGTTAGGCTTCTTGGGTTTTGCTTGGAAGGAGATGAACAGCTACTTGTCTATGAGTTTGTTCCCAACAAGAGTCTTGATTATTTCCTCTTCGGTTTGTTTCTAATCCATTTTTCTCTTGATATTCTAGTGTTCATTCTTGAAACCTATATTTGTTGCTAATATCCTATCATATGTGCAGACCCAACAAAACGAAGACAGTTAGATTGGAGAAGACGGTACAATATCATTGGAGGGATTGCTCGAGGGATTCTCTATCTTCATCAAGATTCACGGCTCACAATCATACACCGTGATCTCAAAGCAAGCAACATTCTTCTCGATGATGATATGAACCCGAAAATAGCGGATTTTGGCATGGCAAGGATTTTCGGGATGGAGCAAACTCGAGCCAATACTAGCAAGATAGCTGGAACCTTGTAAGTGATTGTCATTATGATGTAACCTTATGATCGTCGCTTGTACATTGTAAACACAAGTCTCATTTTGCCTTCTTTTTTTTTTTTTACTATCCAGCGGTTACATGGCTCCCGAGTATGCGATGCATGGTCAATTTTCCATGAAATCTGATGTCTATAGCTTCGGAGTGTTGGTGCTTGAGATCTTAAATGGCAATATGAATAGTAGCTTCTATCAAACAAATGGATCTGCTGGCAATTTAGTCACACATGTTAGTACTTTTTGTCTACTTACCACTATGATCAAAGATTGTGGACTGTTTACTGATATATTCATATATTAATGTTAGGCTTGGAGACTATGGAGGAAAGGCTCGCCTTTAGAACTCTTGGACTCGACTTTCGGGGGGATTTATCAGAGCGATGAAATTACAAGATGCATTCATATCGCGCTTTTATGTGTGCAAGAGGATCCTGAAAATCGTCCAATGATGTCTACAATTATCTTGATGCTTACTAGTAGTACAATCACTTTACAAGTGCCTCGTGCACCTGGATTTTTCTTCCAAAGTAGCCGCGACCAAGATTCTGAAGCTGAGGGCTCGAATTCATATGGGAAACCGATTCCTAGTTCTATCAATGATGCATCGATTACAGATTTAGAACCTCGTTGAAGGTAATATTAGTATTTTCTTTCACGAATTTGATGCTTTTGAGTATCTTGTGTGTTTAATGTCTATTTATTGATTAAATTAGCAGTATTTGGTTTGTAAACAACCGAAACTGTACTTTACTAAACCTGCGCTACATAAATCCCAAAATAGAGCGATTCTAGTTTACTAAACATGTGCTACATATGTTATAGTTATTGGAAGTATTTTTGCTTTCGTAACACTTGTTCGAGGGTTTAGTTGTTAATTTGATGCTTATTTGTTTTCAAAAATGTGGATTGTTCATGCCTCTGCCTTATCTTGTATAATCTTTATACTTGTAAAACATTATTAAACCCGTTACTTCTAAAGTTGGAAGGTTTTACTTGTTCGTCTTTCCTCTCGCATTGAGTGCAAAATGAGTTAGGATCAGTTGGTTTACATCTCAATATTTTGGCTGAGCTTCAAACTGTTGTTGTAAATCATCATGCTCTCTTACCTCCAATTAGTCTTCTTACCATCGTTTTTTCCTATTAAGCTCTTCCCTAACCCCTAAAGCTTATATCAAATCTTTCTCGTACGATTTCATGAGTAACCTCTTCTCACTGACTCAAGGTCTGACTTTGTATTCCTCCTCAACATGTGTCCTCACAATCAAATCTCCCTAGATTTTTGACCTCTTCACTACGCTTACCAAACATTTTGTAAACCCATTACACTATACGTACTTTATCTAACTCTTCGTAATGTTACATTTGAAATCGAAAACCAGTTTAATTTAACTTAACCGTGTTTTCTTAAATGTTAACCACTTAAACCCCAATTTTAACCATATCCTATCCAAAAATCGATCCAACCCAATTTCTTCTACTTCTTCTTCTTCTAATAAGAAGAAGAAGAAATTATGTTGGATCTATTTTTGGGTAGAATTTAGTAAAAATTGGAGTGTAAGTCGGTTTTAAGTGCATGGTTAACGTTTAAGAAAATGTTAAATTAAACTGGTTCTCGATTTCAAATGTAAAATTACGAAGAGTTAGATTAAGTATGTACAGTGTAAACATGTTTAGTAAGCCAGTGAAAAGGTAAAAGTCGGGAGAGATCTGTTTGTTTGGACATGTTGAGGGGGAATACAAATTTTGTAAACTGATTACACTACACATAATTTTCTCGTACGGTTGCTATGTCTTTTCCAGATTTGGGCCGGATCGGACTTTGGGCTTTGGCACATGTGTAATATGAGATTGTATCTAAATATGGATATATAATTCGGGGAAAAAAAAGAAAAATAGACATTCATTAAGGAGAAAATGGAAAAATGGAGGTCGAGAAAGAATAGAAGAGAAAAAGGGCTTTTACGTTATTGCTTTAAAAAAAAAAAACTATTTTCTTGTCTTTCCTTTCTGTTTTCTTTTTTCTTTTCTTGTCATCATCATCACTTAAGAAATGAAAACTGAGATTTTTAATGAAAAAGGAAATGAAAACTGAAAAAGTAAGTTTTATCCATTTTTCGTCTCCAAATTTATGGAAATTTTTATTTACTATAATAGTTGCCATACCTATCTATATATATCTCCGTCGTGATGTTATTTATAGTTTCGTTCATTCATTGGCTTAATAGTTTTCTTATTATTATTATATATTTTTTTTCACTTGTTTCTAACTTTTCCTTTCTCTTTCTCAATGAGTATATAACAATGACATTTAAGAGCATTTTCATTAGTTAATCTGGGCTAATTAGTCTTCGAATCTCGACCTTTCGCTTCTAATACGTGAACATCTTTGATTATAACAGAAAAAAAAACATCGAGATTTTTTAAGTTTGATTTAATTGCTTTGTAGATACAAATATAATCATCTTCATCTAAATTATAGTATAATCATCAAAATTATAACAAGAACAACTTTTTTTAATTAATGTTTAGGAAACTCACTCAAAACCTAAACTCTTTTCTCTCTAAGTCTTTTGGAACAACTCTCCAAATAGACTTCTCTCTTAGTCTTGAACCTTATTGAACAACTCTCCAAAAACTCTTTATTTATAGGACTTACAACTTTATCTTATAAGATCTATCTACCCATAGAACTTATCTTAATCTTGTTGTAATCCTATCATATCTCTAACCAACTTGTTAGAAGATATGTAATCCCAAACTTTAGAAATTATCCAACTAAATCACCTTCAATATTTCCATATGTGGTAGAAATCGTTGATTACAATTTCCTATTTAAAGACCTGAAACAAAATAAATAAGAAAATAATAGTCCCTCCATTTCAAAATATGGGAGTTTTTGAGATTTATTTTTGTTTCAAAATATAAGGCTTTCTCAACTTTCGATACGTAATAAATGTTGTGCATAATAATGATATCTCTCAAATTTGATGGAGAGAGAGATAATTTTAACTAAACTTTGAAGTATAGGGATTTTAGAGATTTATTTTTGTTTCAAAATATAAGAGCTTTTAGAGATTTATTTTTTTTCAAAATATAAGCCTCTCTCAACTTTTGTTGTGCATAATAATGATATCTCTCACATTTGATGAAGAGAGAGATAATTTTAACTAAAAGTTGAAGTAACTATTAATATTCTTGTAATAAATTATGTTTTTAAAATTAAAAAAAATTGTAAATTTTTTTTTTAATATGCGTGTTTTTTTCTAAAATCCCTATATTTTGAAACCGAGGGAGTAAATTACTACTCATGTATATAATATGTGATGACACGACTATTCTCAGCCTTTAGTTTCTTGAATGGGTTGGGTTTAATATGTGATGACACGACCTTCTCAGTCTTTAGTTTCTTGAATGGGTTGGGTTAATTACGATTTCGTTTATTTCCAAGATGTCAAGTTTTTACACACATTTTTTTTTTTGAATGAAAAGTTTTTACACACATGCATATATAGAAGAACGTCCTTCCATTATATGTAAGACTAACACTCTCTCGGTGATTCTACGTCAAAAGCGTTTTATGTAGATGGTGACTTTAGATCACCTCTACAACTCCATAGAGCTCTTTCAATATCTGAAGGCCCATCGATGGTTATGGACCACCTATCAATACTTTAATCCATAATCTGATTTAAGGTAGTCCAATTTTTTTTTATTCCCCTCGTTAAACTGCATAAAATTAATTATTTTGTAAGTTACTTTAAAAAAATTATATTTTTTACTAATAAATATTTAGATGTTTATATTAGTAAATGTACACACATAAAAAAATCTTAAATTTATTATTTTGGAAAATATGAATTTATTTATTTATTTTGGAATTGATTGGTTGTGGTTTTAAAATCTTTCTACAGTCATATTTGGATTTAAAACTCTAAATTCAAAGCAATCACACTTTACATATATTTTTCAAAGTTAAAACCACTTTTTTTTTTGCAGTAGATTGTTAAAAATTTAAAATCATAAATTTTGGTTTTTGAAAAATTATGCAAAGTTGGCTGTACAACATATTTATTATATATAGTTGGTTCTATATCCTAAATTTTAAAATTAGCGAAAATCCTAAATCTACCGCCACGACTAATCAAACCCATAATATGTTAAGTTAGTATCCAATATTAAGTTATGTATACGATGTATTGGAGAAGTATGAAAAGTATCTGAGGGATTTGGTCAGAAGTTATGAATGTACCAACTGATTGTACATAACCAAAACCGGTTATTTACCGTTGTTATGTATATTTTCAAACCAAATTTTAATGTTTTCGTCGCTCCTCTGTTTCAGCTTTTTTTGCGCTTCGGTCTATCCAGTTTCGGAGTTAGGAAATTTAGGATTTTGCTTTTCTAATCTTAATTCAGTTTTCGAAATTCTAATCCAAGAAAGTTTTCTGTGTTCCCGATTGTTATTCTTGTCCGCTCTGCATTACTTCCAATGTCACGGCTCGTGATAGCTTCTAAAATGGCCCCGATTGATTAAGGTTTCGATCGAGTGTATGCAATGGGGATGTATATCCCAGGAGCTAAATCACAATTGCGCTCAGATTTTTGTATCCACGAGGCGCGTACGATGGGTTATTTACGGAGTTTTCCTAATCAGACAAATGCCTTTACATCGGAATTGCAAATGTTGTCCACAATCGTTGTCTCTCAGCAAGTAACACAAAATCACTCTACCATGTACTTAAAATCAGGTCAATCCTTCTGTCAGTCTCGTCTGATTTTTCTTTACACATTGTTGGGTATTGTCTCGTTCTTCTCTGCTTGAGATTTAGGCCTAATTCTAGGTTCGTTAGGATTCGAATTTAGGGTTCTGTTAGTATATTTTTTTTAGTTGGGGGGTTTGAAAAAGTGAATGCCAAGGATGATATTGTTTCTTTATTCAAGTTGTATGAATTGTCAACAATGCCTCTAGTAAAATTGGTTTTGTATTACTGTTTGTGCTCAGAAAGGAATGCATCAAAGTTGTAGACTCTCCTTATAATATGATCCCCTCTCTCTCTCTATCACTCTGCTTCGTTGTGTTAGGTTTGGGAGATTCATTCAATAAACATCGTGGGGTCTGGGTTCATCTCACATCATGAACTTGTTTTGAAACTTCAACATTATTTTAAAACATAAAATAAACACATCAGCTCTTTGCTATGATTGGCTCTCTGATTTTGTCTATGTTTTGACTTAGATTTTATATTGCCATGGACATTTTAAGTTTGACAACTTGTAGAGAGAACTCAATTGCTATTAAACTGATACCCAAGTGTAGAGATAGGCATATACTAAACCCAAAACATTGTTTAACCATGAGAATGGCCAAGAAGATTTCCTTATCGATCTTCTTTTTTGTTCTCATAAGCATAAATGCTGTTGCTTATACACCACTATGCATTGACAGTGGGGTTGAACCACCCAATAGTCTTTATAAAAATAACAGTCGCGACATCCTCTCATATCTTGTTTCTTACGTGAAGGCTCCGAGGTTCTTCTACAATTCTTCCATCGGCCAAGATGCTAACATTGTTTACGCAATGGGGATGTGCATAACAAAGAATGAAGCAACGGTTTGTTCCGATTGTATGAGAGCCGCAACTGATGAGTTAAAGAGCTGTCCTAACCAAACAGAAGCGTATATATGGCGGTCAGTCATAACGCGCTTTGTTTTGCACGTTATTCTAACCGTCCCTTTTTTGGACCACCTGACCTGGAGCCCGAGATGCACCCGCTTTACAAGGAGTGCAATAGTGGGGATATCAAGACAAATCTAACAGTAGATGATTTTGAGAAAGAAAAATGGGAACCATTGATTGGCCGTGTGGTATATAAAGCTTCCACAGAAAACATCAAATCATTATCTAGCCGTAAATACTATGAAGCTAATCAAGAAGTCTTGACAAATTTCCAGACTTTATACGCATTAATGCAATGCACTCCAGATCTAAAACCAGAACTTTGTAGAGAGTGTCTCGACAGGAGTGTTTATGAACATAAAAAAAACGACAGCAGCCGTGGGAAGCAAGGAAGAATTGTTGCATGGCCAAAATGTTTTTCCCGGTGGGATATGCAACCTTTCAGTGGAGCTTTTGATCCGGGTGAGTCCTCCAACTGCAAAAATTATTATTGCAATAACTTGTCAGAATCCATCATTATTCTGCTGACCAAATATTTTGAAGAAGATTAGGAACAGATTCAATCACTGAATGTTGATGTATTTTCATCCTTATAAACTAGGTGTCCCATGTAGCAAGAAAATCTCAACGGCATTCTTTGTAGCAGCTGTTGTTCCCATCGTCGTTGTCGCCTTTGTATTGTCTGCTGTAGTAGTTGTACTTTTTTTCAGAAGGAGAAATTCAAACCCACCACCTGATTCTCCAAGTGAGTTGATTCTTGTTTTCCTCACCATTTCCTTTTTTTTTTCCTTATTTCATCAATATTAAGGCATATTGCCTGATTTGGGGTAGGTTTTGAATAGAATTAGTAACCTAATTACTTAGTTCAATTTCTATCTCTGTTCAACATTATATTAGCTAGCCATTGCTCACTAGGTAGAACTTAGAAAAAACATTGGTGAATGACAATAAAAGTTTTTAGTGATTAGACTAAGAAAATCACTACAGTTTCAAACTGTCTGTGTTCTGCTTATGCTGCGAGGAATGATATGACATTTTGCGTGTTGCAGATGGTATTCCAACTACATATTCACTGCAGTATGATCTGAGGACAATTAAAGCTGCAACTTGTACATTTTCAAAGAGCAACATGCTCGGTCTAGGTGGATTTGGAGAAGTTTTCAAGGTTAACTTCTATTTCCAGATTTGTTATTTCTCTTGAAACTGTGTGCATGTGATCTAAAGTTTCTGTCTACTGCATATCGTTTGTAGGGTTTACTTCAGGACGGGTCAGAAATTGCGGTGAAGAGGTTGTCAAAAGAATCAGCACAAGGTGTACAAGAGTTCAAGAATGAGACTAGTCTCGTAGCAAAGCTTCAGCACAGAAATTTGGTTGGAGTTCTCGGGTTTTGTATGGAAGGAGAAGAAAAGATACTCGTTTATGAGTTTGTTCCCAACAAAAGCCTCGACCAGTTCTTGTTTGGTATCTTGCATATAACACTCAGCATATACTTTTAAAGTTCTGACGATTATTCTTGAAATTTTGATTTTTAATGACTTGTACAGAACCAACAAAGCAAGGCCAGCTGGATTGGGCTAAACGGTACAAGATTATCATTGGGACTGCTAGAGGAATTCTATATCTTCATCATGACTCGCCTCTCAAAATCATACACCGTGACCTCAAAGCTAGTAACATCCTCTTAGATGCTGAAATGGAACCCAAAGTCGCAGATTTTGGAATGGCAAGGATTTTGAGGGTGGATCAATCACGAGCTGATACAAGGAGAGTAGTTGGAACCCAGTAAATGCTCTTTCCCCCCTTTATTTCCTATTAATCTCTGAAGTTTTTGATGACCCTCTTTTTTTTTTTTGAATATTCTACAAAAACTCGGTTGTATTTTTGATGACCCTTTTGTCACTGGTAAACTCAAGAATTTTTTGCTTTCTTTCTAGTGGCTACATTTCTCCAGAGTATTTGATGCATGGCCAATTCTCGATGAAGTCTGATGTCTATAGTTTTGGAGTCTTGGTTCTAGAGATTATAAGTGGAAAAAGAAACAGTAACTTCCATGAAACTGATGGTTCCGGGAAGAATTTGATCACATATGTGGGCATAGAGATGTAAACTTTAGAAATTATTTACTTCTGTAGCTTTGTTATGTCCGAAGTAAGGTTTTGACTGTTATTTAATTAATCAACGTGGTAGGCTTGGAGGCATTGGAGAAACAAATCACCATTAGAGCTTGTGGATTCAGAACTCGAAAAGAATTATCAGAGTAATGAAGTTATCAGATGCATCCATATCGCACTATTATGTGTTCAAAATGATCCAGAAGATCGTCCAAATTTATCAACTATCATCTTGATGCTCACAAGTAACTCCATCATTTTACCGGTGCCTCAGTCACCAGTACATGAGGGAATAGAGATGTTTCTACCTCCGATAAATTCTGTTCCTGTTTCAATCAATGATTCATTGATGAATGACTTGGTTCCTCACTGAAGATGACAGTTACTTCATATCTGAGGTGTTTCTATAATTTCTCTTAACTCTTCTTATGAATACCTTTGTTGTGTTTAGTTTTAAAGTGTTACTGAATACATTGAAACTTTCTTTTACAGGTTTACTCACTTCAACCTGAGTTCAAAGATAAACCAATGTAATGCAAATAAGCTGACTCAAGCAGGTTTTTTCTAACTGAAGATTGGTGTTTTGAAGATTACTTTTTTTTTGTAATCTAATTTGGGATTCTGATGTGTAGGTTTGTATGAATTGAAAACTAATGTTCATGTAAAATATTGGTTTTCTTTAGTTTGTTTGTTGACTCCATTGTAACTACTGTCTCCAAAATTGGTCTGTTGACTCCATTCAAGTCTCAATTTTCTAATTTAATGTTTCCGGCACGTTTTCCTTTGTTTTTGATTGGTTTTCTGCAATTCTAATGTAAAATAGAGAAACATAACATGGGAATCTTCTGCTTTTTTTTTTTTTTGTTGGCAGCACACTCTACTTGCTTAGTATTATATGATTATTATGAATCCATATTATTGGTGACATATTAATTATTAAAAGCACACTCTACTTGCTTAATTACTATATGATTATCATGAATCCATATTATTGGTGAAGAATCCATATTAATTATTAAAAGCACATTCTACTTGCTTTTTTGGCAGCACACTCTTTCTCATGGAAAACTCTGCAAAAGAAATACACATGTTACATGGCAGTAAAAACAGACATGAGTAAAGCCTATGATAGGCTTGAATGGACTTTCATAAGAAAAGTGCTAGAAGGTTTTGGTTTTCACTACCTATGGATTTCATGGCTCCTCCAGTGCATCTCTTCAGTATCTTATTCTTACCTTATCAATGGAGAAGCTAGGGGGAAAGTCATTCCTACAAGAGGTATTCGTCAAGGTGACCCTCTTTCACCATACATTTTTATCCTCTGCAGTGAGATATTATCAGGTCTTTGTCAACGAGCAGAAGAACAAGGCAACGAGCAGAAGAACAAGGCAAACTAAAAGGGGTCAAAAATTGCCAAGAATTGATGCAAATTCTCCACAAATATGAGACTGCTTCAGGACAGAAGATAAATGCAGCAAAGTCATCGATCTTCTTCTCATCTAAAACGCCAAATACAATGAAAGAAGTAGTTAAACAGATTCTCAAAATTGAGAAAGAAGGAGGAACAGGCAAGTATTTAGGACTCCCTGAGTTATTTGGACAGAAAAAGAAAGATCTGTTTGCTTCAGTCTTGGAGAAGATCCAAACAAAAGTCACAGGATGGTCCACTAGGTTCTTATCACATGCGGGAAAGTTGACGCTCCTCAAATCAGTTTTAGCTTCTATCCCAAGCTATGCAATGTCTTGTTTTAAGCTGCCAGGAAGCCTCTGCAAATGAATCCAGTCACTCCTTACACGTTTCTGGTGGGATAACAAACAAAATCAGAGAAAGATGGCTTGGATTTCATGGAAAAAAATGGCAAAACCAAAGGCACAAGGAGGGCTGGGATATAAGGAAATTCAGAAGTTCAATGATGCGCTCCTCGCAAAACTCAGTTGGAGAATCCTGAGAAATCCTTGCTCTCTCCTCAGCAAACAAATTCTCAACAAATACTGTAGGAATACCGACTTCCTTGAAAGTAAAAATCTGTCAAACTCCTCCCATGGGTGGAGAGGAATCTTATTAGGCAGAGATCTACTGCTCCCTAACTTGATAAAGACAATATGGAATGGCATGGATACAAACATTTGGAGTGAACCATGGATTCCATCAATCCCTGGTTTCAAACCTTACGGACCACCGACACTAGCTTCTCAAAATCTCAATGTAGTGGATCTGTTCTGTCAAAACCAGCGGGAATGGGACAAGGATAAACTCGATCTGTTATTTCCTCACCTACTTCAAGAAATCCTACTCATTCGGATACCTTTATCTGCTCCAAAAGATGTTTATCATTGGAAACCAACAAAGACAGGTCAATATTCTACTAAATCAGGATATTTTAGTGCAACAGAAGGGGAAAAAACCTTACCTGCAAGATCATCTATTTCTCCAGATTTTAAGTGGTTCAAACAAGTCTGGAATGTCAAATGCTCTCCAAAAATTAAAACCTTCATGTGGAAGGCTCTGAATGAAGCACTACCTACAGGGGAAAATTGTTCAAAGCGAAGTCTTTTGGGAGAATATAAGTGTAAAAGATGTGAAGGAGAAGAATCTACTTATCATATCTTATTTGATTGTTGCTTTGCCAAACAGGTATGGGAGCTAGTAAATTGGAAAAATCAATCATCATCTATCCTGTCTACAACTCAAAACCCACTGGAATCTGCTTTCACAAATCATCGAGGCCTAATTGGAATTCCTCCGTATGGGTTGAATCTCACTACACCTTACCCGTGGGTCTTGTGGAATTTGTGGAAGGCAAGAAATAAATGGCTGTTCCAAGCTGAGTCAATGTCTCCGAGCGACATCGTCACAAAGGCACTAATAGAAGCTAGAGAATGGGAAACTTCACAGTTAGATCAATCGAGAATTTCAGATCCGTTAATCAGGAAATCTACACAATCTGCTAGTTTGCCAATTCCCTGTTTCTCTACTGATGCAGCTTGGAAATCTGAAAAAAGAGTTGCAGGTTTGGGGATTACGTACCAGGAAACGGAGACTGGTTCAATCCAAAATTTTTCTTCCATCCAGGAAAACGTGTCTTCAGCGATTCAGGCCGAAGCTTTAGCGATTCTACATGCTATCTTCATGGCGATTGAACTGAATCTGCAAAATCTCCGGATCCAATCGGACTCCAACGAGACAATTGAAGCTTTAAACGCTTCTGATCATTGTGGAACTCATGGAATCCTTCAGGATATCCACCACTTCTCTAATCAGATCGAGTCAATCTCGTTCAAATTTATCCCCCGATCGGCAAATTGTGTTGCAGATCGTGTAGCTAAACTTTCTCTGAGTTGTTTTTATCGGCTCAAGGTTCTGTAACTGTTTTGTAAGACTTCTATTTTAATGCAAACTTGTTTGACAAAAAAAAAAAAATACACATGTATTTAATGCTTACCTTCTAACTTCTAACACAAGTCTTTGGTTCTGGTCTTGTCAGCATGAAGCTCAAGGCTTTATTTTTATCAATCTTCTGGTTTTTTCTCAAATCTTTAGATACTGTTTCTGCACAAGAAATATGTTTCAATGGATTCTTTAAACCCAACAGTACATACGACTTAAACCGTCGTTTAATCCTCTCTTCTCTTGCTTCTAATGTCACAACTCACGACGGGTTCTACAACTCCTCGATCGGCCAAAATCCCAACAGAATCTTCATCAGTGGCATGTGCATCCCTGGAATTAAACCAGAGACTTGTTCAGATTGCATCAAAGGCGCATCAGACGGCTTGTTAAGGAGCTGTCCTAACCAAACAGAAGGTTATACATGGCCAGATTGTTGTATGGTACGTTACTCCAACATTTCCTTCTCTGGATCACTCGTTATGGAACCGTCCCAAGTGCTGTCCAATACCGGAAATATCAACTCTAATGTAACAGTATTTGAGAGAATCGGGGAAGATCTAATGGCCTGTACCATAACTGCAGCTCCATTCAAGACTCATGGACATACGTACTATGCAGCTGGTGTTGCTTCTTTGACAACTTTCCAAATTGTATATGCGATGATGCTTTTTTTTTTTTTTGGCAGCACACTCTACTTGCTTAATATTATATGATTATTATGAATCCATATTATCAATAAGCTAATAGTTACAGCCTTAATCAGTTATCAGATGTCACTTCGAAAATTGATTGCTTTTAGCTCAAATAAGTGATCAAGTCATGTGCCTCGTTGTTTGTCTGCTAGAAGCTACTATTCTTCCTACCGCTTATAATCTCAAGCAGTAATACTCCGAAGCTATAGATGTCAGACTTCATGAAGAATTGGCTGCACATATTGCAAACTCGGGAGACACGTAACTGTTACTGTACACAACAAACTTGAGTATGCAAGCAGCATAAAGATCCATCAAACATCAATTTAAGGACATGACTTACGATTATCCAACTATCCTGCCTGTATTCTCTTGACTTTGCTTTGTTCCAAAAAGCCTCGTCATTCCTAAAATCCATTTTCGGGTTCATAGCAATATCCAAGAATATTGTACTCGCTTTGAGGTCACCTGTGAGTTGTGAATCTTGATGAAGATATAGAATCCCTTGAGAAACTCCTTCAATAATCTTGTACCGTATAGCCCACTTTAGCTGACCTCGCTTTGCAATATCTGCACAGTCCAAGCATTATACCATCAGCTATTGAAATCATGAACCTATTATCAAAGAAGAACATTGAATGCAACTGACCAAACTGGAAAAAATCGAAGCTTTTGTTGGGCAGAAACTCTTAGACAAGTATCCGCTCTTCGCCTTCTAGACGAAACCGGAGAAGCCTAACTAGATTTCTTTGCTGAAGCTTTGCAAGAAGAGTAACCTCGTTCTTAAACTCTACTTCACTTAATCCTGATGATTTTGCCAACCTCTTCACTGCAATATCAACTCTACTGAAAGTGTACCCTACAAATACAACAAAGTGCATCAACATGATCATCGCGTTATCTGAATCTAGCACACAATCTCTAGAGAAACTAAACCTCAACACACTCAATGAAAATAACACATATTACCTTGTAAACTTCACCAAATTCTCTCTCAAAAATTATGTGTTGCAACTTGAATTGTCCTAAAAAATAGACTTTCAGCGAGTCCTCACTTGTAATATAATCTCCTGTTACAAATCAAAAGTTTCCAGTAATTTGACATTTTTTAAAACCCGATTATGTTTTGGTCCTGACTATAATCTTTTACAATCAAGTACAGGTGTTGTACCAGAGTTCTTCCTTGTCCTCATTGCAGTGAAACCAATAACGAAAAGCAGAACAACAAGTCCAATTGGTACACCAATGGCGATGATTATGGCTGTGTAGTTTCCAACTTTCCCTGTGTAGCAACGTTGAAGAACGTTTGGTGTGAAACCGAGATATGATTAAGGGGGAGTGTTGAAATATGATCAAATCTCGTATAAAATAAAGTCTCATTCACATAAGTTAGTTATTAAGTGAAAAGTCACAACTCTTTGTGTTAGTGTTGTTTCATAAAAATCATAACTCTTCGTCTACTTGTAACCATATATATACTAATGTCGTGTAAGTGTAAAACACGTTGTTGGTCATAATAAAGTGATTGTTCTACTTTTGTTGAAGAGACAGAGAAGTAACGTTCTATGTTCTCTACTTCTATTTCTTGTGTATAAAGAAACAAAGAGAGATGAAGCATAAAATTCAAGATCGTACAAAGCGTTACAATTTTCAACATGGTATCAGAGCCCTATAGATTCGAGGGCCAATTCAAGCACAAAGAGAGAAGTTGAAATCGAAGTTAAGCGGGTGAGAGCGGAGGTCGAGCCCAAGCCAACGAACACGATTCACGCTCCTCGATATCCCGAAGAATTAGGGATTATTCATCCTGTTCGCCGTACAAGAGAGTCTCGTCCAGAAATTCATCCTCTTGGGTTCCGATGGATGGAGATGGTGTTGAATTACCAGTGGCTCGATGCTTCCCCGCCGGTGGAGTATTTGACGGAGGTGGTCGCTTTTTTGGAATTTCCGCCTCTATTCATGTCTTCGGGTGAGCGGGAAAAGAAGAAGAACGTGTGAGTGTGTGTGGTTTCATATTACGGTTGTGTCTACGATTTACAAAAAAAAAAAATTCAATAGAGTGTTGAAAAGATAACGTATGTTTGCTTAACTCTGAATTATTGTATTGCTTACAATTGTTACGTAACAAAAGTACATAAGTGAGAGAGACAACAATAAAAAGAAAAAAAGTGTTCTTTTTTAGAGTAAAAAGTCTCTCGTGGAGGTCTAGCGGTCAATTCTCTAGGAAGTTTAGGCTGCCGGAGAATGTGAAAATGGATCAAGTCATGGGTTGCATGGAGAATGGTGTTTTGAACGTGATGGTGCCTAAGGTGGAGACAAAGAAGAAGGCCCAAGATAAAAACAAAAGTAGATGACAACAACAACGTCGCAACAAAGAGAAGGTGAAAACAGAGAGGTTTTCACGGGAGATCTAATTGACTTGAGAAATCAATTAAGAGTCTATGATGGAGAGAAGATGGACTATAAGATTGTCCAAAACTTCTCATATCTCTCACAGAGAGATGTGGCATCATAGTGGCTGTGTTGAAGCAAACAAAATATCTGACTTCATTGAGAGTATTAATGTCAAGGAGAACTCTAAAAGCGCATGAGAAGCATGTAGAACTCTAAGAAAAATGATCAATGAAAGGAGCGTTCTATGGAGAAAAGTTTGTTTCAAAAGGAAAAAAAAAAACGTGAAGACAAGCGTCAAAAGAAGGCCGAGAAATGGTGTGGCGTTTGTAAGTGTGACAATCACAATGAGAGTGATTGTTGGAGAAAGCAACACAGGGATGTTAGCTTGCCTAAAGGTGTAAAGAACGGATGCGTTCTACAAATGAGTGCGAAAAATGAAAGGAAGGAGAAGCCAGTTGGAAAAACAACCGAAGAAGACGTGAAGAATCATGCACAAAAGCTGGTGATCAAGGAAGACACCAAGCAAACAAGAAAATGCTTACCTAAGAGAGAAAGGTAGCATAAGCCGGTTGGAGAGACAATCGAAGAAGACGTGAACAATCACGCACACAAGATGGTGATCAAGGGAGATCAAGGAGAAGACGTGATGAAAGATCACGGAGGAGAGGTGATAGAAGATCACGGAGGAGACGTGACGGAATATCACGGAGGAGACGTGACGAAGCAACATTGAAGAATGCTTGGTGTGAAACTGAGATATGATTAAGGGGGAGGGTGTTGAAATATAATCAAATCTCGTATAAAACAAAGTCTTATTCACATAAGTTAGTTATTAAGTGAAGAGTCACAACTCTTTGTGTTAGTGTTGTTTCATAAGAGTCATAACATTTCGTGTTAGTGTCTACTTGTAACAATATATATATTAATGTCGTGTAAGTGTAAAACACGTTGCTGGTCATAATAAAGTGATTGTTCCACTTTTGTTGAAGAGACAGAGAAGTAACGTTCTATGTTCTCTACTTCTATTTCTTGTGTATAAAGAAACAAAGAGAGATGAAGCATAAAATTCAAGATCGTACAAAGCGTTACAATTTCCAACATGGTATTAGAGCCCTATAGATTCGAGGGCCAATTCAAGCACAAAGAGAGAAGTTGAAATCGAAGTTAAGCGGGTGAAAGCGGAGGTCAAGCCCAAGCCAACGTGTGAGGTCGAGCCCAAGCCAAGGTCTGTCATCTCAAATGCTTTGAGAATTTCAGACTTGAATTCTGCCACTATGACTTCATTACTTCCCGTTACCAGCAAGTCGTCAACATATATGGAAACCACCAATAAATTTTCACTTGTTTCTTTGACGTAAAATGTAGCTTCGCTTGGACTTTTAACAAATCCCATATTCCGAAAATACTCATCGATTCTGCTATACCAAACCCTTGGAGCTTGCTTAAGACCGTACAAAGCCTTTTTCAACAAATAGACTTTCTCCTCCTGTCCCTTTACTTTGAAACCATCTGGCTGCTCTACATAGATCTCCTCCTCAAGACAACCATTTAGAAATGCTGATTTCACATCCAAGTGAAATACCTTCCATGAGTTTTGCGCAGCTAAAGCAAGCATCATTCGTATTGTGTCTAATCTGGCCACAGGAGCAAAAGTTTCTGAAAAATCTACTCCATATACTTGATTATACCCCTTTACCACCAATCTGGCCTTGTGTTTGTTTATAGAGCCATCAGCATTGAGTTTGGTTCTATAAACCCACTTGACACCGATTATCTTCCTACTCGTTGGTTTATCTACCAGCATCCAAGTACCATTTTCTCAATCATTCCAAGCTCTTCCTTCATGGCGTCAACCCACTTTTGATCTTTCTCAGCATCTTTGTATTCGGCAGGCTCAAAGATAGCAACATTGCAATTTTCATAAATATCAGACAGAGATCTCGTACCTCTAATTGGAACATCATCGATATTGTCTTCTATATTTTGTAAAGCTTCTGGCACAACATTCTCCGAGATTGATTCTTCCCAGCTCCATTGTTTTTCTTCCATAAAGGTCACGTCTCTACTCATCAAAATATTTCCGTTTTGAGGTTGAAAGATTCTGTAAACCTTACTCGAGCTGCTATAACCAATAAACACTCCTGGTTCTGCTTTTTTTGTCTAGCTTATCTCTTTTCACCTCTGGTACATAAGAGAAACAGAGACACCCAAACATTTTTAGATTCATCATGTTTGGTTTGTATTCGTACCAGGCTTCATAATGTGTCTTTTTTCAAGAGCTCTTGTTGGCAGCCTGTTGAGTAGGAACACTACAGTATTTGCAGCCTCTGCCCACAACTTCTTTGGAAGATCTTTTTCAAACAGCATACACCTAGCCATCTCCATAACACTCCGATTTTTTCTCTCACTTACACCATTCTGCTGGGGAGTGTAGGGTGCTGTAAACTGATGTTCAATGCCGGCTTCTTCACAAAACTTTCCAAACGTTTTGTTTGTGTATTCTGTTCCATTGTCATAACTCAAAATTTGCAACCTGCAACCACTTTGATTTTCCACCCACGCCTTGAATTTCCAGAATGTGTTTGTTACCTCATTCTTGGATTTAAGAAAATAAATCCAACAAAATATGCTGTAATCATCAATGAACACAAAGTAGTACTTACTACCATTCAGAGAAGGCGTGTTTAGAGGACCTCCAACATCTGTGTGGACTAGCTGCAGCTTGTTAGTTGCTCTCCATGTTGTTTGAGGAAACAACTTCCTTGTATTTTTGCCATATTGACAAGTCGTGCATTCTTCTAGGTCTTTCTCCAGTGGTGGCATTCCTTTCACTAGATCGTGTTTTTGCATAAATTGAATTCCACCATGATGAAAGTGGCCGAGCCGTTTATGCCATAAACACGTTTTGCTTATGGAGCTTGTGTATGCCATATGTTCCTCCTCCAGGAGATCTAGATGAAAACTTTTCCCCCTCATATTTATTTTAAACAAATCACGTCCTTCATTATCTTTTATCATACACCATTTGTTTTCAAAGATGACTTTGAACCCTTTCTCCACCAATTGTCCAACACTGAGTAAATTCTGGTTGATTTGAGATACGTATAGCACGTCTTGTATATACTTCACACTCGTCACACTCTGTATTGCCACAGTTCCTTGTCCTTCCACCAAGAGAAATTCACCATTTCTAATTTTTACTTTGGAGTTTACTGATTTGTCCAGCACCCTAAAGAGCTCTTCATCATTGGTCATATGGTTCGTGCAGCCGCTATCAATTAGCCATGATTCACTTGACATATTGTTTGCTTCAAAACACGTTGCAACAAAGAGTTGTTCTTGATTTTCATCGATCGTGGCGTTTGCTTCTTCGCTTTGTTGTGTCTTGCAAACTCGCTCCATATGCCCGTTCTTCCCACACTTCCTGCATTTTATATCCGGCCTCCACCAACATCTCCTTTCTGGCTGTCCAGTCTTCTTGCAATGTGGACAAGTTGCATCACCACCAGTCTTATAATTACGTCTTTCTGAAACTTCAGAGTTCTCTACTTTTGCTTGAAAAGCCCTCTCCATGATTTCTTCTTTTCGCATTGTTCTTCTTTGTTCTTGAGCATTCATAACATTCACCAACTCTGCTAATGTGATAGTTGATAAATCCTTGGTTTCCTCTAGCGAGGAGATCTTTGACTCGTATCTCTCCGGTATAGACACCAAGATCTTCTCAACAATTCGTTCGTCTGAGAAGTCTTTGCCGAGGAGCCTCACCTTGTTGACAATACTTAGCATCTTGTTTGAATACTCTCTTATGGTTTTTGTCTCCTTCATTCTTTGCATTTCAAATTCTCGAATCAAATTGAGAATCTGCATGTTTTTGGTTCTTTCGTTTCCCTGGTACTCTTTCTTGAGGTAGTCCCATATGGCTTTTGCTGATCCCAAATTCATGATTCGTGAATATGTGCTCCGACACAGCTGAGAACAGAGCAGCCTTGGCCTTGGACTTCCTCGTTTTCTTCTCTTTATGGTTCTTCATCTGAGCCATCATTGGATTTAAAGGCAGTGGAACAACTTCATAATCTTCTTCTACAGCTTCCCAAAGATCGAAAGCTTCTAAGTGGACAGTCATCCTTACTGCCCAAGCTTGATAATTTTCTCCATCGAATATTGGTGGCGTAATAGAAAAATTTGTTTCTGTTTCCATCTCACTAATCTCTCAAAAAAAGAAATTTATAGATCCCTTAAGAAAAGAGCTCTGATACCAATTTGCAGTTGTGAAATAAGACTGAATATTATTTCTCTCAATTTTTTTGAGGATTAAACTCACGTACATCACATAGACTTATTTATACTAGAAAACCTTATCTGATAATTCCTAGAAAGTAGGCTCTACTACTACTAATAAGACATAACAAACTAAAACAAAAGCGACTAAAGACTTGGTCAATTGACCTATTATTCTGCAACAAACTTGACAGGGTCTAAGGCATTTTCCAACAGCATCTCTGGCAAGGCTCCATCTCTTGTTGAAGACTCGTGGATCTACAACAAGCGCATCCTCCCTTCACTCCACCACCACGCCATCTCATCCATCTTACAGCTTCTAAAAAGATCGAACCAAATCCCCTTTGAAAGCATCTTTCACTTCCGCCGTCTACACCATCTTCAAGGTCCGATCGTTGAGTCTAGCTTGTGGGTTCTTACCACCAAAGCTATAGATGTCAGACTTGATGAAGAATTGGCTGCACATATTGCAAACTTGGGAGACACGTAACTGCTACTGTACACAACAAACTTGAGTATGCAAGCAGCATAAAGATCCATCAAACATCAATTTAAGGACATGACTTACGATTATCCAACTATCCTGCCTGTATTCTCTTGACTTTGCTTTGTTCCAAAAAGCCTCGTTATTCCTAAAACCCGCAATTTTCGGGTTCATAGCAATATCCAAGAATATGGTACTCGCTTTGAGGTCACCTGTGAGTTGTGAATCTTGATGAAGATACAGAATCCCTTGAGAAACTCCTTCAATAATCTTGTACCGTATAGCCCACTTTAGCTGACCTCGCTTTGCAATATCTGCACAGTCCAAGCATTATACCATCAGCTATTGAAATCATGAACCTATTATCAAAGAAGAACATTGAATGCAACTGACCAAACTGGAAAAAATCGAAGCTTTTGTTGGGCAGAAACTCTTAGACAAGTATCCGCTCTTCGCCTTCTAGACGAAACCGGAGAAGCCTAACTAGATTTCTTTGCTGAAGCTTTGCAAGAAGAGTAACCTCGTTCTTAAACTCTACTTCACTTAATCCTGATGATTTTGCCAACCTCTTCACTGCAATATCAACTCCACTGAAAAGTGTACCCTACAAGTACAACAATGTGCATCAACATGATCATCGCGTTATCTGAATCTGGCACACAATCTCTAAAGAAACTGAACCTCAACACACTCAATAAAAATAATACATATTACCTTGTAAACTTCACCAAACTCTCTCTTAAAAATTATGTGTTGCAGCTTGAATTGTCCTAAAAAATCGACTTTCAGCGAGTCCTCACTTGTAATATAATCTCCTGTTACAAATAAAAAGTTTCCAGTAATTTGACATTTTTTAAAACCCAATTATGTTTTGGTCCTGACTATAATATTTTACAACCAAGTGTAGGTGTTGTACCAGAGTTCTTCCTTGTCCTCATTGCAGTGAAACCAATAACGAAAAGCAAAACAACAAGTCCAATTGGTACACCAATGGTGATGATTATGGCTGTGTAATTTCCAACTTTCCGTGTGTTTTAAAGATCAGATAATGTCATAAGAATACCAAAATCTCTTAAAAGGTAAAAGCTTTTAAGAAATCTAACCAGTTTCCCGAGGAGAAGACGCTGGAGATGGAGGAGAAGTGGTGTTACTGTCAAAGGTTGTCGTATTGGGACAGCCATGGTGTAAGCAGGTAAGATTTTGAGTTGAAGCCATGAATGAAGCTTGTGAAAAAAAAGACAAAAGAAAGATTAACTTAACAACAACAAGACATGGTTAGATTAACTTCTCAGGCTTCAAGATCCTTTTAAAGATCAACAATAGTATCTCAAATCTAGAAAAACAACAAGAAAAAGAAAATAACAGTCTCTTTCTCTCTCGACGTGACGATGACTGTTAACTGTTAAGAAGATGAAGTCAAAGAAAAATCGTCTTCATTAAATGAGAATTATTACATTTTTAGGCCTTCTTTGAACAAAATTCTTGAAAGACAGAGATTGTTAGTGACAAAACAACATACAATCCAAGTGTAGATAACTCAAAGGGTTAGTTTAGTATAGATTTACAATAATTTAAACATCCTTCGAAAATGACATTCTGAAAATCATTTCCAAAATGGTCAATATTCTTTATTTGATAATAGATTTATTAATATTTTTAGCTATTGTAAGTAGTTCTCTTGATGTTTTACAGATTGTTTTTTAAATAACCAAATTCTCAGTGTTATGTTTATAATAATTTAACTCAACTTCACTCTACCGTTAATTTTTATCAACCAAAAAAAAAAAAAAAACTCTACCATTAACCCAGTGTTTAACATAAACACCTAATTCAGTTCATACATAGCATTCTTTCTATTATATAATTCACTCTACAAAAGTAAATGAATTTCTTTGTCAGAAATGAAAACTTGCATTCATTATTAGACTCCTTCGCTAATAATACTTGGAAATTAAAGTATAATTAATTAGTGCCAATATTCTGTTTAGAGTATCTCCTATTTCAAGATAAATGTCTTTAAAAATAGTTACACTAGTAATGAAAATGTTTCAACATATGAAAATACTGTCTTTTAAAACGTCGTCTAAGATCTGCTTTATGAATAAATATTATTCCAACTGTTCCTTCTATATAACTTATCATATAAACGTTGAAATAATGTCACTAAAATTTCTAGTAGTACATAAAAGAAAGCAGCTCAAAGTGAAAATAAACTTTCAATTGAAGAGTAACTGAATTCTAAACGACTATCTTGGCTTCACAAACTTTATTTCATTTTTGGGTTTTAACGATCTATCTTAACGATAACCATCTTCCACTCTCCAGATATAGGTCTGCTACGCACGATAAAGAGCAAATGTGATCTGAGGTTCCAAGTATCTTCAAGCTGATAGGGTACATGCAATGTGATTCACACTCCCTACAAAATGGACGAGATATAATATTATTGAGCACCACCTCAAATGATATGCCATAATAATTTATTATGCTTCTTCGCATGAGCCCTGAAAAGTCACCCAGCACGCACTTTGTATGCAAACTAGCTCGGTGATCTTTACACGTGTAGAACCATGTCTTTGGATTCGTTTCTTTCTCACAAATGTCACACCAGTATTTGCCACTTGCCTTTTCGCCATAGCATAATGAGAGAGGATGATCGTCTACTCTATGCTTTACCACTTGTGGTAAAGTGGCGCAATTGAAGCCTAAGACGAATCCACAATCACTTTCAATGCACGTAAGCACAGGGAATTCCCAGCCGTTGCAACCATTGCATATTTGTCCCCCTCCTGGAATGTAATATAACGGATGATGGGGATGGCTTGGATGAACAAAAGGCTCAGAAATTGAAGCGCATAGAACATCTAACTGCATACCCCCACACTGGTACATGAAACCATTGGACATTCTTTTACAAGCTTCACACTGAAAGTATTCGGCCACGCTTGTAACTAAAGTAAGCCGGTCATTGTGTAGGACATGCCATTTCTTTCTAGGAGATTCAGCGCAGTTTTGATGAAGAATGAAATCACAATCGATACAGCCATAGAAGGATTGGAGACAAATGGGGTGGGTGCAAGCGCTGCACCGCTTATTTTCCTCCCAGAGAAGACAATTAGCGTGGAATCTTAGGTAATGCTCTTTGTGGCTGAAATGTTGTATTGTGTTGTCATCTATTACCACATATGGCTCTATATCTTCTGTCTCTTCAGGGACTCCTTCGAGTTCTTTCCCGTTCCACACATCCTTTCTAGTAGCACATCTCGAATGAACGACATAGTTAGGACACCTCTTACAAGAAAACCCGCCCCAAGTCCAATCCACTTTCTGGTGACAAACTCCACATACAGAATTCACAACACCAAGAACAGAAGTGCGAGAAATACGATGATCATGTCGATTGATGTTTATGAGGCGTGGAAGGGCAATACACTCTTGATGTATCATGAAATCACATTGAACACATATGTAAGGGCTGCGATCTCCGCTCAACCCACAAGCATTACATGTAAAAGAATCAAGTCTTGGGCGAAAGATGAGTTGGTGAGCATGAACTTTCAAATCCAGAACAGATTGTGGTGGTGTGTTTAAAACACAACGCATATCCAAGCTGAAGTTACAAGCAGAACAATGATAAAACCATCTACCAATCTCTCTCCCGCAAAGACGACATTTTCCATCAGAATAGTCCGGTAGTTGACCTATGTGGAGCTTAAGAGGATGTAAGGGGTGGTAAGTGTGGTTTACCTCTGTCGGGTATTTTGCCTCCGGCGGATTCCATACGCAACCCACGTGGAAGGCTAAATCACATTCATGACATTTATAAGGAAACCCTTCTCCATCCTGCCCACATTTTGCGTCACAATCAAACTGGATCAGCTCCTTGAGAAGGGTGAGCTTGTGGCGATGCATCTCGGAAAAAGCAATAACCTCTGGTGGTGGGTACTTGGCACAGAATAGATCCACATCGAAGTCACAGATCTGACAACGATAGAATAGATTCTTGATGACCCTGCTACATAAATCACATGAATGGTATGATTCTTGATCTGGTTCACTTCGAAGCTTCAGAGTGTGAACAGAGTGAGATGGGTGTTCGATATATTCAGGGGACTCGTCAACACATTTCCTGTGAACAAAGAAGTCACAGCTTTTGCAGTAATAGCCATCACTGATAGCTTCAAAGCGTCTACAACAATCACCTTTCCGCAGATCATTCCATGGCATCATAAGATGCTCGTGGATCAACGGTAGTGACACTCCCTCAGATTCCATGGTCGTATACTACAAGAAGATTGAAGAAGAAGAAAGAAGAAGAAAAAGTTGAATCTGAGATCTCCTTGCAAGTCTCTTTCTCTCTCCACTAAAAAGTCTTCGTTTAATCTCAAAGATGCTCTTATAAAACTTAGTTTTCATCCAATAACACATATTAATTTTTTATGGTTTTTTGGTTAAACTGACTATAACTATCAGAAGAAAAACAAGTTTAAAAGTCACTAGCCGTTGATAAAAACAAAGAGACAGGACCCACAATAATAGTACATGGAAAAAAGTTCCATTGACATATGTAAAGTCCCATAATCAAAGTCTCAGTTTTCTTGTTTTAATGTACGAACTAGGTGATCCCGACGAAGAAAATATTTATAATATTTTTTAGATTATAATAAATTAAATTAAATATTTCAAAATATTTTACTAGTATATTATATGAATAAATAATGGAAATCTAAAATTAAATTTTTATATATATTTATGTTACTAATTAATTATTTAGTTAAAACAATATTTTTTAAAATAAAATTTTAAAAGTCAAATTTAGGAAACAATTAAATCTGCTTAATTTTATGGAATATTTAGTTATTTTTCTTTTTCATAAATATAAGATTATAATATTTAAAATAAAGACAGTTTATAAATGATTGATCTAATGACATATTAAATAATTAGTCTAGTAATTAATGTCTTATAATATATATTCCCTGAGAATAACTCTGGCTATAATTTTATGAAATATTTACTTACTCGATTTTTTCATAAATAAATAAAGCTAATTTAGGTAAGACTATAATCTTTAAAAAAATATATATATATGATTGATCTAATGACATATTATGTAATTAGTCTAGTAATTAATGTCTTATAAAATATATTTTCTGTGAATCGATCTGGTGACGACACGTCAGCATGACAACTTCTAAGGGATACTAAACATAAGGTTATTTTGTTAAGATGATTATCAATTAATATATAGGGGATTCTAAAAAATAATCTGCTAACAACTTCTATGTTTTATAATCATAAACAAATTTATGAAAAAAACATTGGATCTATATTTTAGAAATTCTAATTTTTGTATAAATATAAAATTTGACTGTATAGAAAATAATATAGTAATGCTGAATAAAACTAATATATATTATTATATGAATAATTTATTCATCATAAAAAGGTAAAGGCCATACAAAATGGGTCTAAAATGTATAAAAGATTTGAGATTACCCTAACTGGCTTAGTTTTCATTCATTGTATGAACTAACAAACCAAGGGGTTAAGTTTATTTTTTAATTAATTTTTCTATTCTTGAAAAATTCACAATCATATTAACAACAATGTATGGACCAAATATAATTTTCTCATAGATAAATGGATCCATTTATCCCTAACGCATACACGACTAGATTTTTCTTTTTCTTTATTCTGGTTGTTATCTACATATTTGCAGTATGTTTTATTTTTTTGTTTTTTGGGGTTGCTAACTCAGCGGTAGAGTACTCGGCTTTTAAGTGCGACTAGCATCTTTTACACATTTGTATGAAGAAAATGATTCGTCCATATCTCCGGTAGAGTTTGTAAGACCACGACTGATCTTGAAATCAACGAGTATGTTAATGGCTTTGAGGTCACCGTTTATGACTGTGACCCGCAAATTTTTATGAAGATAAAGAATCCCTCAAGCAATTACTTCGAAGACCTTGTACCATATTAGCCCAATCTAGCTGTACCTTATCATTGCAAGGTCTGCATGAACATCCATGTATTGAATACCATTTGCTAATGACATCTAGAATCGTACCATCTAAGAAAAAACCAATGAAAGCAAATTTATAGACCAAATAGGAACCAATAGAGGCTTTTGTTGGCAGAAACTTGTTGATATATTCGAGACAAAACCCGAGAACCCTAACTAGATTTATCTGCTTAAAGCTTAGATCAAGAATAACCTCGTGTCTCGAACACAACCTCGTCTTCTTCGACGATTTCAACAACCTCTTCACTGCGATAAAAACTTATATCGCAGTAAATAAGTTATCAAAGTCATTGGAACAAGATGAAGTGGAGTTCAAGATCAAGTATAATGTCATCTACTCATCTCCAATAAAGAATTGAGTAGTATGACAATCTTAAAGCCAATTACATATTGGTCATCAATGGAGTCTAATACCATCAAGAGTCCTCACCCCAAGGAGACCAGTATTGGAAAGCAGAATAGCTTGGTACAATGGTTGTGAAATTTTGATCTTACAAGATGCACACAAATACCTAAATCTCGACTTTGTCAAAAGGTAGAAAATTTGGAAATGAGCATATTCTGAGGATATAGGACAGTCGCATTGGGACAATCATGGTATAAGTAAGGCTTTAAGCACAAGAAAGACAATTAATTTACTTCCCTACTTGGCGTGTTCCAACTCCATTGGATCGTGTATGATCGACAAACATAAAGACACGATTGTTGGTAAAGGCAGAGAGACAATTGTTGACAATGACAAAAGTAACTTGGACAAAAAAAGAAGTAACTTGGAGAATAAGAAATATATTACAAGGCAATGAAGTTCCATAAGACAGAAAATTGTTGAAAAAAGATAGTACAGGAAAATAAAGATTAATTGATAATTGATATATGCCCATAACCAAAGACTTAGTTTTGTTGTCATAATAATTTTTACCCAGACTTGACTGTAAGGTTAATCAACTGTTAAAATGAAATCCAGTTCGATTTCATACCCAAAACTCTAAACATACGGTTGAAAGTTGGAAACCCTTTACTCTGGTTTCTTGGTGGCTTCAGGATTGTTGTCAACGTTTGAGTCATTGGTCTTCAAGGCTTCGTCTTTTGATTTCTCAGTTTCACGAGGACTGGTCAAATTCTTCTCAGTATCCTCCTTCTCTGTGCCTTGGGGAGGTATTTCTGTGCCTATAGTCAGAGTTGAAACCTCATCCCTTGAGGCGTACCAGGAATAGCCACAGTCAACACACTCCAGCTAGATGCAAAACAGAAGCAGAATGTGATTATTAGGATCCATGGATTTGCACAGTAAGAGAAGAAGAACATGATATTATATGATGTCCCTGGCTTATATACAGAAACTACCATCTCTTTTTCATTTTGGTTCGAGCAAATTGTATTTATCCAAGGATAAGACTGCGTAATATGGAAAAGCATAAGAACCTGATAGCGATCTCCATGCCCAGCTTGGATGATATCCCGCAGGCCAACCGTCAATTGATTGCATCTCGAGCATCTTACATCAGTCATCTGCATCCGGAACCAACACACTATAGTCAGACATTTCCTAATTAAATTCCAACAAACTAAAAAAAAAAATCTTCAATTTTCAGTAATTAAAAGACCTGCATTCGATCCGCATCATCAGGCTCCTTCTTTGTTGTTTCCTCAGCAGTTAGACCCTCCTGAATCCCAGAAAAACTCAACTTTTAGTTGTTTTAACATGTAAGATATACTCACTAACATTTTCTTATTGTGGAACAGAGCAACACCCCGAAATCCTATTTTTTTAGAACGGGTTGAACGAGTTGGGATTAATTCAGAAGAGATCTGAAATGGAATCTATGCCAGTGAAATTGAGGAAGGGAGACTGAAGACAAAAAGGGGAGATAATATGTCTGCATATATGTAGCATAACAAGTCCTTAACCTTTAACTCAGTGGGTGACATGTTCAAAATCTTTGCAGGCTCTAACTCGCCATTGAGCAGTCGTCTAGCCAGCAGTGCAGTGTTCTGCAGACATAACAAAATGTAATTACTGTTAGATACTTGGAAGAAACGCTTAAGTGATGTTTACGGCAAACTGAGAACCTCCACAAAGTCTCACAAATATAGACAAGCATATTACTGTTCGGATGTAAGTCCAGTAATCAACCATTCATTAGGCATTCAAATTTTACCATGTCATATCAAAATGTCAAATTAAATTTATATGAAAACTGTCATGAATAAGAAGCATACATGTACAAACATTCCAGTAAGGTCAGAGAATGAACAGCGCAAAGTTAGGGAAAAGGTAATGAAATGGCATGAATGCAGATTCTAACCTTGAGATTGAAAACCAGTGTCCTCATCTTTTGGTTATATTTCTGATAATCCGATGCAAGAGAAGCATGTGAAGCATTCTCAAGAGCACACACAGGAGGAACAGCAGCATCTGGCCAGAGAAAGTTCTCATCCTGTCAATCAGTTTAAACAAAAGAGTTATTCCAGCAATTACTGAATTCTTAATATATTTCAGAGAACCAGCATGTAATTTGGTCAATGTTTGTAGGAAAGAATGTGAAAGGTGACTATGTGAAAACCACTGTCCCAGAATCATCATGCTTCCATCTTTAGTGTAATCAAAATGATAGAAACGTTTAGTTAATACCTTTCCATTTGCAGGCTTTGTATCTTTCTCATCCTGTTCATGATGGGATCCATCTGAACCCACCTTTGCATCGTCGCCAGCCTGTTTGTTCTCAGGGATATAACATATGTGCTGGACTGCCTCCAGAAGCTTCCCCAAACACTTGTCACGATGAGCATCACCTGTTAGTGAATCAAACTTCTCTAAGATAGCATAATGCTCTGATGAAATACCCGCACCACTTCCAGGAGTTTCAGCCTTTAGAGAGGCATCTTCCTCCCTTCTAACATCAACAGGACTTATGTTCGCTTTCCGAAAAGATCTTTTAGCTTTCAACGGATTCTCCTGGTCAACAAGCATTTCCTCAGATTCAAGGTCCGGAAGATCACCCAATCGCAACATCGTCTTTTCGACAAGAAGGTCGATTTCATGTTGTTTTGAGTCTTCATAGTCTTTGTCAGTCAGCTTCCACAGCTTCTTTTCAACAGTATCATAGACCTTCCGTACAATAAACCCAGGGTTATTTTTGCGTTGCGGAAGTTGTTTATGGGCCGGGACAAAATAAACCACACATCTGTGCATCACAGATTCTGCTGGCACTTCATCACGATGGAAACTGTAGAACAGTTCTCGTGTATCACTTGATTGCCAGTTTCCACCACCCTTTTTCTCTGCCTCTTCTGGACGATAAAACCACTGTCCCAGAATCATCATGCTTCCATCTTTCGTTTGGGTAATATCCTGTCAAAGAAGCAGGTCTTTATTTCGAAGTGGATGATACAGCAAAAACAGAAAAAGCGAATACAAATTTTAGCACACCAGTACCTTAATAATTGCAACATATGGTTTTTGACTTTTGTCCTCAGGAACCAACAGCACCGGATCCTCCTACAAAAAAACAAAAGAGAGTGTAAGATAGACTAGAAGCAAATGTCTCTAAGGTCTCAAGCATAAAGTCAACCAGACACTATATGAACACTCATGACAAACGTGTATACGATCCTAAACATTTAGGTGCAAGAGAAATCATGATGTAAAAGAAAAACTTCCAAAGTCTCCAGGCACTGTGCAGTCAGAAACTAGAAATCTCAACTCCAAAAACGAGAGAGAAACATTCCTCCAACAAATGACAACAACCATGGGCGTATAAGACCAGTTTTTAACAAAAGTTTATGTTCAAAAACCATAAAAATAAACATTTCAAGTAGTATAAACCTAATAAACAAAGCATCTATTGCTGACACCCTACATTATCTTAGATTCTTCACAAACAATAGCCGTTAAAACCCAGTAAACCCAAAGCGTTAATACATTCTAATGTCACACAAACATCAAAGTTCCTTAAAACTCTAGATATCAATGTCCACAACAATGTAATAACAGCAAGCAATGCAGACTCAATTGAGAACAATTCTCAACCAAACCTCAATTCCAAATCTACAAATTGAATCAGAACATGAAAAACAAAAATTACCCACAAGCTCAATGTGATCACAGAAATCTAACCCCACCAAATAGCAAAAGATAAAACCCAAAATTCATCAAACTCCATCCAATCAAAACAAAAACCAGAACCTTAGAGATAAACACAACTAACCAGTTCATATTTGTTGCCATCATACTCAAATTGCAAAAAATGAGTTCTTTTCCCTTTTCCTTTACCCGTAACCTTAACCGAATCACCAACAGGACTCGCATCATCAGGCTTCTCTTCTTCTTCTTCTTCTTCTTCTTCTTCTTCTTCTTCAGCCTCCGGAGGCGTTTCTTCCTCATCCTCCATAATCTCATCCTCATCATCCTCTTTCTTCCCCTTTCTCTTCCTCTTCCTCTCCGATTCCTTCTCTTCTACATCTTCGTATAGATTCACCTTCTTACGCTTCCTTCGTTTCCCCAACGTTTCTTCAGGACTCGCCGAGTTCCTTCCCTTAGACCTAGTAACTGGTACATCGTCTTCTTCGTCACTCGACACTTGAGCGAATCGCCGAGACAACACCATTGTTTCGTCTTCGAGAAATCGGAAAAAAAAATTGTAAATATATATAAAAAATTGGATTATTTTTTTTAATTTTTGTAATGTTTCTTTTACTTTTAAGGTATGAAAAAATGGTTCAACTGCGTCTGCCTATCTACAATGTTTTCACCCATCTCTTCTTATTGCCAATTTAATGAAATTTTCGTTTCATTTTTTGACTGCTTCATAAATTAGTTACTAATTTTTAGAGGTTTTAGTAGTAGATTAGACACATATCCCGCGTATTTTTACGCGCATAAATTTCATTGTTAGTTTGTTCCGCGTATTTTTACGCGCATAAATTTTATTATTAGTTTATCTCCCGCGTAAATATTATTATTTATTTTTCTCATTTTCTTAAATGTGAATTTATTTTATTTCTTTAATTATCTTGCATTGTATGCATGTAAATTTATTAAAGTAATTATTGCTTTTAAATTAATTTATTTATATAAAGTAATTTTAAATATTGAATAATTTAATTTAGGTGATAATATAATATTTCATATTGAAAATTAAATGAGATCTAAAATTTGGAGATTTTTCCCAAATTTTCTAAAAACATATCTCTAATTTTATATCAATTTTGTAATTATACTTGAACTAGCTTATATTATTTTTCTTATACAATGAACATAAAATTTCTTATAGCAATTTAAGGATATATGGATAATTAAATTTAAATTTTATAAAAATATTTTCTAACACGTGTATAAAAGTAATATTTTATTTCTTTTATGTGATAAAATCTAAAATAAAATTTATTGAAACAAAGTTATTGCCAAAATATTGGTCAACTATGTCGATGTGGGTAACTCATTTTTTTTTTTGATGAGAAAAAAATTTATGTGTAATGGTAACCCAGAATCTTCTCACCCGGAAAGATAGTGACTTATTTATACAAGATGAAAATTGTGTGGGTAACTCATTGATGGTCAGTAAAAATTGAAAATTGGTCAAAGTATTAAATAAAATAAAAAGATTAATTAGTGAACTACCATGATTGTACAGAGATATTAGTACCATAATTAGTGAAGAATTAAGTAGCTTGCTATAAATGGAACTAAAGCTTTGTCATTTTTCAATATAAAAGATTAAGGAGATATACTAAATCAATGATTTGGGATGATTTTTAAATTTACGGTATATATAGAGTTTTGATAATTTGTTAAATTTACGGTATATATAGAGTTTTGATCATTTGTTGACTTACTATTTATGTTTTTAGATTGCAGCTTAAGTAATTTAGAGTTACTGCAAGGTTTGGTCTATTAGCCGTAGAATGTCTCGATCTCTGCTTATTTTCCCTGTCTTGACGGGACTAGAAGTTATCATGTGTGGCTCCAGACCGGATTGATCTTCTTTGCTTTGGTTCATGGCGACAGCACCATCTTCATTCATATGGTCTATTGCTTATCAGTCATCACATAGAAGAAGAGATAAATATAATAATCCATTTCCTTACAACAATCGATCATGAATAATATTTGACTTTTTCTTGTGGTAAAATCAGATTTGGAAATGGAAGAGAACATGTTGCATATATGTACAATGGTATGATCAGACTTGAAACATGATTACTGATGTGGATCACTTCCTCAAATTAGAAGGAAAAAAGTTGAAGGTTTTTATTACACATCATTTGATTTAATTTGTACCATAACATATAGTTTTAGTGGTTTGTATTAATTTTCTTGTTGCGTCACTATATAAATTTGATACGCTTAATGTCTGTTTTAACAAAAAAAATGATTAATGAGTGATATTTGTTGTGAGATTTTAGGCAAAAAATTCAAAATTCTATTTATGATTGAATAAGGTCTCCTAATATGATTACGATAGACAAAAATTTAGACTAATGAACTTGTGAATGTACATGAAATCGAAAAACTGGAGCAGTGTCATAAAAGACGATTTAAGAAATAATTCACAACTACGAAGTTAAATGAAAGAAGGGACGCAATTTCATGGGCAATTGATTACTCCAAAAACTTTTGATTTTCTTAATAAAAATTATGATCCTTCGAGATTCTCACGATTGTTCTTCACTAATTCGAAGAAGATTCTAAATGAGGCAAAGACTCTTCCATACTTTTGACCTAATCATTACGACGACAATGTAATTGATTCCATAGTGGCGAAAAATGCATATGGCGGTTAACGAACATGATAAGAACCTTGTTCCTATCTTGTGATAAAACAGTGTAAAGCTCTCACCTTTCTTCTCTCTTTTTCTCTAATCGTCTGTAACAGAGAGTATTTTGGAAATGAAATGAGAAGTTGTAAGGAAAAGGGAAATATAGAGAGTTATTGAAGATATACAGAGATGTAGAAAAATGATATCAAAGTGTTTTGTCGCCTCTAGCCCTAGCTACCCCAACACTAATCCACCAAAAAACTATTCTCCTCTCTTTTCTCTTTCTCCTTATAAATGTGTAAGAAGCCCTAGCTGGTTGGGGTTGGAGAGCCTGTTGCAGCCCTTACTCCCTTGTCTTCTTTTGACACCACATCGTACTGCCTTACGGGATCCTTAGCCGTTGTTGCCAATTTGTCTTCATGTGCCAACTCAGCCAAATCAGCCTCAGGGGAGACATTTGCTGTCAACGTGTCTCCTTGAGCCTCCTTTTCATTAATTGTGCCTTTGTTATTCCCCTTTTTTCTGTAATACACTTGCAAAGGTCTAACAATGCTCCCCCCTTTTAGAGGGAGCTTGTCCCCAAGCTCCAAGTTAGGAAATTGTTGTAGCAAAATCTGAACAAGGATCCACTCGTTCGTATCATCCGGGAGGCCTTTCCATTTTAGCAATGCTTCCAACTTGCCAGTTTTGTTGTAGCGTGTGTCAAGAACAGCTTTAGGCTCAATAGTGAGTTCTTCAAATTGCGTAAACGCCGGTGGAAGTTCGAGAGATGGTTGTTGGTTTCCAAGGGCTGCCTTCAACAGAGATGTGTGAAATACATTGTGAATGCGTGACCCTACAGGAAGCTTCAGTTTATAGGCTGCTTTGCCCACTCTCTCTAACACCTCAAATGGCCCAAAATACTTGGCAGACAGTTTCTGGCAGACCCGACGAGCAGCAGAGGCTTGACGGTAAGGACGCAACTTTAAGTAAACCATTTGACCAATCTCAAACTCAATGTCGCGTCGGTGTTTATCAGCGGAGCGTTTCATCATATCTTGTGCATGCTGTAGATGATGACGAATTTCTGCTATCAACCTATCTCGTTCCAACAATGCCTTTTCTAGTTCGAAGTTGGATGTGGAGCCCTGTTCAAAGGGAAGTAGCGGTGGAGGATGTCTACCGTAAACAATTTGAAAAGGTGTAGTACCTATTGCTGAGTGGAACGAGGTGTTGTAGGAGAGCTCAGCCCATGGGAGATATTTGTTCCAAGCTCGTGGTTGAGAGGAAGCGAAGCAGCGGAGGTAATTTTCTAAGCATCTGTTCAAGACTTCGGTCTGACCATCTGTCTCGGGATGGTAGGTTGTACTGAGCTTGAGTTTTGTTCCCGACAATCTGAAGAGATCCTTCCAGAAGTGACTCAGAAAGATCCTGTCACGGTCCGAGAAAATTGACGAAGGGAATCCATGGAGTTTCACGACGCCATTGATGAAGAGTTGTGCTACATCTAAAGTCGTGAAAGGATGTTTCAGAGGTAAGAAATGCTCGTATTTGCTGAGGCGATCCACTACCACCAATATCGCGTTTGCGCCGTGAGAGGATGACGAACCTTCGATGAAATCCATGCTTAGGTCAGAACAAATCGAATAGGGGATTGGCAGTGATTGCAATAAACCCCCAGGGAGTAACGTGGAGTTTTTGCTCGTCTGACAGACGACACATTTGATATGTTTGCTTTTTGCATCGTTTTATCCTGTATAATTCATACGTTTAGACGTGTTATTCACCCTGTTCTTGTCATTTATTCCTAGCTTTGCATACTTAGAGTGTTTTTAGGTTTGCATACATCCGCATATTTGGCATGTGTACTTTCAGTGATTTTGGAGAAGTTAGCCGGCTGCAGAACCACGACTGGATGCCCCAGCAAAGTGTTTTCCGAAGCTGTCTTGAGCATACCACTCGACCGATGATGCACAACACTCAAGCACCATAGAGCAGACGTGATCGAGTCCATGCAGAAATGGAGCAGAAACTCAGCTCTAGCACCCATGCTCAGCATGATCAAGCGAGACAAAAGGTGGCGTCTTGAAGATTTCTCGAGCTCGAGTACCCATGCTCGAGCTGCATGATCAAGACCAACATAAAGAGGAGTCTTGGAATTTCGAGCCTCGAGCAATCGAGTAGACTGCTCAAACTCAACAAAAAATGCAGTCTTGATTTCACCTTGAGCACAGCACTCGACCAAACACGAAAAATGCAATCTTGATTTCGTTTGCTTGAGAAGACTCGACCAAAACGTAGCCGAGCTAGACCTTATCCCGCACGCTTTTACTATTTTGCCCATGACGTTTTAAAGACTTAGTATAAATACCTAATGGGGATTAATACTAAGGGGAAAACGTTTTAGCTCTAACATTTCGAGTTTTCCTTGTGTTCTTCATTGTTTTAGTTTAACTAATGATTTCTACTTGTTATTTTGAGTTGATTCCTTCTCGTTCTATCATTTCTCCATCTATTTCTATCTTATATGCAAGTTTTTATGATTCTCGGGTTTGTGTTCTTGATGTTCTTCATGAGTTTTGAGTAGTCATTAGGGTTCTTGAGGATGGGAGATTAAGTGTGAAATCTTAGTCTTTCAGTGGTTTAAGAGTATATTGTTTGATTTCCTTCTAAATCTTAATGCTGTTTCTCTCTGATCATGAGATTAGAACTTAGGTGTTTTTCCACCCGAAGGTGTTTGATAAAATGCTTGACTAAACTGTTGAGATCGCATGCCTAGCCTAAGGGATTAGTTGTCTAGGTGTTTCGACAATATTCATGAACTGAATCTTATTGCTTGCTAGGGTAGATTTCGCCAGTTGGATGCAGGCTGGTCTAGTTTGAGGTTACTTATCACGGGAGTGGACTTAACTGGTTGTGATGTTTGATGTCTAGGGAATAGCTTGATTGAGTTTTGTTAAACCACTTGAGTAAAGGGGACACAGTCGATTACTCATAGGAACTTCTCTTGCATTATTTGACTTTTCTGCTAGCCTCTGTTAGTCATATGCTATTTACGTTATTGATCACTTACTTGTTCTTCTTAGTCTATCGATTATCTATTTTAGTTTCCATTCTCAGTTTACTCTAGGTTACTAGACCCGTCTATTATGCTTGGCTTGACTTGAATTGCTTGATCGCATCCTTTTTGGTTAATATCTTCACCCTTATGGATTGACACTACTTACTACTGCTTTGGTCAAAGGAAATTGACTTATGTCGATTTACTTATTTGGGTGTTGTTTGTTCAATTAGGATTTCAAAATATTCTAGATCAAGTTCTTTTCGTTCTTAGTTCTAACTTGACTGTCTTTGCATTTTCAGGTACACATCCACCATGCAAACAGATCAAAGGAAGTCAGAACCTCCTCCGCCCCATTGATAATATTGACCGACTACCACGATTGCGGCGGAAAACATCAGGCGACAATCAGAATCCACTTCGGTATGGAAGACCAGGTTCAAGACCCTCTGTGAGGAGACCGTTTGATTGGAGCGAGGGGCGCCCCAAATACACATACCAGACGAGGTTGTCCCTCCACGGTCCAAAACAACAATTTTGAGATCAAGCGCTGATCGCCATGGTGCAGAACAACAAGTTTCATGGACTACCCATGGAGGACCCACTCGATCATCTGGATGAGTTTGATAGGCTCTGCAGCCTTACAAAGATCAATGGAGTTAGCGAAGACGGTTTCAAACTACGGCTCTTTCCCTTCTCTCTTGGTGACAGAGCCCATCACTGGGAAAAGACTCTACCCCATGGATCCATCACTTCATGGGACGACTGTAAGAAAGCCTTCCTGGCCAAATTCTTCTCCAACGCCAGGACAGCACGCTTGAGGAATGAAATTTCTGGATTCACTCAGAAAGACGGTGAAAGTTTCGGTGAATGCTGGGATCTTCAGGTACACTCTCAATGCCCTCACCACGGTTTCAGTAAGGAGTCCCTCCTTAGCACTCTCTACAGAGGCGTTCTCCCGAAGGTCCGAATGCTTCTCGATACCGCCAGTAGTGGTAACTTCCTCAACCAAGACGTTGATGCTGGCTGGGCATTAGTGGAGAACCTAGCCCAATCTGATGGTAACTACACTGCTGAGTATGATAGGAGTGTCCGGCCAAGTATTGGAAYAGATGATCAGACTAGGGCCATCAGGCCTTGGCTAAGTTGGATCACTACTACGCGAAGAAACAAGTTCACTTTGCTTCGAGGATCGATGTTCCAAGTTCAAGATGGGGAGGATGATGATCTAGAGGAAGTCAGCTATGTCGAATCGGGCGATACAACAAAGTTTTATCAACTACAAGAACAACGAATCTCTTGGGGTACCAACGTTGCAACCCTCGGGATCAGGTCTACCCACCTCGCAAATACCGCCATCCAGCCTTTTGTTCCTGATCAACAACAGAACTTTGCCCCTAAACCGCATTTTGAGTCATCACCAACAACGGGGCCGTTTCCACCACCAGGTTTTCCGTCTCACCTCGATCTTCAGCTCGGATCATCTACACTTTCTAGCAAATCCTACAGGGTCAAGCAGCGGAGCACTTGAAACACCAAGAAGTTTGGTGAAATTAAAACCCGATGATACACCTATGATCTTAACAGATTGAGTCTCTGCAGTCAAGATTCGTTCCATCGAGGGCAAGACAGCTTCATCCTCTCACCCTTCCCAACTCCATGGTAAAGCTGTCCAAAACCCCAAAGACTATGCTCACATCAATGCAATCACTTTGAGGAATGGAAAAGAATTACCTGAGYGGGAAGGACCTCCTACAATCACTGTGGACAGTGAGGATCCAGATGGGGAGGATTTCGTATCCAAAAACGACCAAGACAAGAGTTYCATGCCTGCTGGGCACCACAGCTCGACCAGAATGGTCAAGACAGTCCCTCACACTCTGTGATTTCGAGGAAAAGGCACCTTATGTCCTCCTCCTCAGCCCAAATTGCCTTTCCCAAAGAGGTTTAAGAAGGACTTAATGGAGAAACATAAGCAAATCTTTGATAAGCATATCAAGGAAGCCGAGATCAGGTTGCCTCTCATTGATGCCTTCTCCATGGTACCTGCTTATCAGAAGTTCTTGAAGGATCAGAGTGAGAAAGACAAGAGTTCAGGGTATGGTTGTCCTATCAGAGGAGTGCAGCGCCATCATTCAGAAGAGAGTCGTCAAAGAGAAGTTAGGCGACCCAGGTTCTTTCACTCTACCATGCTCTCTAGGTCCATTGGTTTTCAAGAAGTCTCTTTGCGATCTTGGAGCATCTATCAGCCTCATGCCACTCTCGGTTGCAAGGAAGCTAGGGTTCAGCAACTATAAGCCCTGCAACATCTCTCTGGTGCTTGCAGACAGATCTACTAGGACCCCTCATGGTATCTCCAGATCTTCCTCGATGGTGGTACAGTGGAGATACCTACAGACTTCATAGTTCTTGAGATGGATGAGGAACCAGAGATCCTCGATTCGGGAAGACCTTTCCTTGCTACAGGTGGTGCTCATTGATGTCGAGAAAGGAAAAATCGATCTCAACCTCGGGAACTTCAAATGACATTTGATGTCAAGGACACTATGAGGAAGCCAGAAATAGAAAAAGAGTCTTCTATGTTGAGATGATGGATAAGCTTGCTGATGAGTTTTTGGAGGAGTTTAGTCAAGAGGATCACCTTCAGACGGCTTTAACCAAGAGTGGTAAAGATGGGTATCTGCATGAAGAGACCTTGGGGTATGAGATGATTTTAGACTCCCACAAGGTTCTGGAAGAGTCAGACGGGTTTGAGGCGATGGGGCCAGAGTTCATCTGTCGAGGACACCAAGCTCGACCAGCAGGACTCACGACAGACAGCTCTGCACAGACGGAGTCGAAGCTGCGGCGCCTAAGGTAGATCTCAAACCTCTTCCTTATGGGCTGATGCGCCTTTTTGGACATCTACTTATCCAATCATAGTAAATGATATGCTTAGTGATGATGAGTTGCATTTGCTGTTGACTGAGTTGAGAAAATTTAGAAAGGCTATAGGATATTCTCTGGATGATATCAAAGGAATTTCACCTAGCTTATGTACTCACAGAATTCACCTTGAAAATGAATCATACGCTAGCATTGAACTGAGAGAAGATTGAACCGAATTTGAAAGAGGTAGTTAAAAAGTTCTTAAGTTCTTAGAAGCTGGAATCATATATCCTATATCGGATAGTACTTGGATTTCTCCTGTGCATTGTGTGCTAAGAAGGGGGTATGACTGTGATTAGAAATGATAAGGATGAATTGATACCTACTAGGGTAACGGACATAGGATGTGTATTGACTATAGGAAATTGAATCTTTCTAGGAAAGATCATTTCCCTTTGCCATTCATTGACGGATGCTAGAAAGGTTAGCTAATCATCCTTACTCTTGTTTTCTAGATGATGCAGTGGGTTCTTTCAGATTCCAATTTATCTAATGATCGGAAAAACTACCTTTACTTGCCCGGAACTTTTGCATATAGGAGAATGCCTTTTGGCCTTTCTGATCACTGCCACTTTTCAACGATGCATGACTATATTCATTTAATTGAGGAGACTGTGGAGGTATTCATGGATGACTTTTCCGTGTATGGCTCCTCTTTCTCCTCACCTTTGAACCTTTGCGGACTTACTAGGTGTGAAAGACAAATCTGGTGCTCGATTGGGAGAAATGCCACTTCATGGTCAGAGAAGGGATTGTCTTGGGCCACAGAATTTCTGAGAAGGGTATAGAGGTAGACAAGGCCAAGGTTGATGTGATGATGCAGCTGCAGCCAAAAACGTCAAGACATCGGGTTTCCTTGGGCACGCTGGGTTTTCTGAAGATTCATCAGGACTTCTCAAGGATAGCGGACCAGCCAAGGCTGTTGTGCAAGGAGCAAGAGTTCTGTTTGATCAGAATGTTTGAAGCTTTCCAGCTCATTAAGGAAGCCTTAGTCACTGCTCAGATAGTCAAACTGGGACCACCGTTTTGAGATAATGTCGCACGTCTATCTTGTAGGTGTCTTGAAAGGATTGAGAAGAAGCTGCATGTGATCTCTATGCAGGGCGGCTTGATGATGCCCAGGAGATATGCCACAACAGAGAAGGAGTTGCTGGTTGTGTCTTTGCCTTTGAGAAATTTAGAAGCTATCTGGTTGGGTCAAGGTGATAGTCTATCGGATCATGCGACCTAAGGCATATCATGCTAAGAAGGATCTAAGCCAAGATTGCTCAGGTGGATACTCCTTCTTGAGAGTTTGACATGGAGATTGTTGATAAGAAGGGAATAGAGAATGGTGTGGCTGATCACTTGTCGAGGATGAGAATGAGGCGATCCAGCTGTTGATGACACCATGCTGAGAGACTCTAGATCTTGTTTACGTGATAGGAGTGAAGGACATACCTTGGTATTGATCTAGCTAATTTCCTTGCATGCGGTGAGTTGCTGATGATCTTGGCGCCTAGAAAAAGAAGTTTCGAGAGATGTCAAACACTCTTGGGACGAACCTTTCTGTCTGAAAGAGTGCAGATGGTGCATTCGGAAGGTGTATAGCCAAGGAGGTTCGAGGGTGTGCTTGAGCACTGTCATGGTTCTGCTATGGAGGACACTTTGCTACGTTCAAGATTGTTCGAGAAATGGCCGAATCTATGGTGGCTCTATGTTCAGAGATGCTCGAAGCCTTCATCACTAAGTGTGATCCTTGCCGGAGAATGGGCGACATCAGCGGAAGGAATGAGATGCCACGATTTTGGAAGTGGAGGTGTTTGGCGTTTGGGGATTGATTTTATGGGTCCTTTCAACCCACCTTCTTGGGAACAGCTACATCTTGGTAGCTGTTGATTATGTCTCGAAGTGGGTTGAAGCCATAGCTTGCCACTATGATGATCAGTAGTTCGAAGATGTTCAGAGCATTATTTTCCCAGATTTGGTGTACGAGTTGTTATCAGTGATGGGGATCTCACTTCATCAACAAGCTCTTTGAAAATCTTACGAAGAAGCATGAGGTCAAACAATGGCTACCCATATCACCCCGACCAGTGGTCAGTGGAAGTGTCAACAAGCGGATCAAATTCGGCGGAGTAGTGGGCGTTTGAAGAGATTGGTCTGCTAAGCTGGATGAGACCCTCAGGCGTCTGGGACCGCATTGAAGACTCTATAGGGAGAACGCATTCCAGCTCCTTCGGCAAGGCTTGTCACCTACATTGAGGTCGAGTATAAGGCGTTATGAAGCAAAGCTTCGAACTTGGATATCAAGTCTGCCCGAGGAAAAGCAGTATTAGACACTGCAGGCTAGAAGAGATCAGGCTGGATGCTTATGAGAGTTCTAAGATCAAAGGAGGACGAGCCTTCCATGACAAGAAGATCTTGCCGAGTTCAAGGCTGGTGATCAGTCCTCCTTTTCAATTCTCGACTCAATATTTAGGAAAGCTCAGTCAGATGGTCGGACCGTTTTACGTCGAGGAAGTTTCACCCTGCAGCAATCACCTTATTTGGAAAGGGAGGAAAGCGAATTTCGTGAGCGGACGAGGCTCGAAGCCTATCTAGCTGATACCATCATTCGAAGGAACTTGATTCCTGGATGAGCCTTCCTGCTGAACAAAGCAGGAAGTCAAGCTTAGACGTTAAACAAGCTCACTTGGGAGGAAGTCCCATGTCTATCTCACATATTTCTTTGTTTAGAATTTTGTTTTTAAATCATCGAATAAGTTGCTAAGCTATTTTGATTTTATCTTGATTGAGTGATTTCAGGAAAGTATGGGTGGTGAACCATGCAGCTGAGCCTTAGGAGGAATTTTAAAAATTTGAAATTCTGACTTGTGGACCCAGGGCGAGCCCATTTGGTGGTCGGAGGAGTCATGGTCGAGTCGGAGGAGTCATGGCAGTCGGAGTTCACATGCTCGAGCCCGCTAAAACCCAGGAGAATGTCAGCTCGAGTCACACCGGAGCCCTGCGCTTTCAACACGCTCCCTTGTCCTTCTTGTCCCCTCCCACTCGGCCATAAATGCGAACTCGACTCCTTACTCTCTTCGCACCAAAATACTCTCGCTTCTCTCTCTTTCATTTCGAAATCTCCTAATTGTTTTTCTGCTCTTGAGGCTTATCCTCACGACCTTGAGTTTTTTTTCCTTGTCCTTGATCAGTCTCGGTATGGATCCTCGCCAAAGTCGTAGGTCAGCTAAAGCACTCGCCGAAACTTCCAGATGTGGAGAGAGAGCATTCCTCGGCCGAAGAGCGAACAGAACAAGCCGCGAACAAGAACAAGTTGCGGTACCCATGGAGTATGAAGTCACGCCGGACTCGACCACATATGCCCGAGCCCAGGATCAAGTCGAGAAGGGCCGGAAGTTTCGAGCACCCACTCGAGCCGGCGAGGCAGACAAACCACCGTCAAGCGTGAAGGAAAAGCACCAGCGGGCAGTATGCATCAAGGGGTGAAGAAACAGAGGAAGATGAGCCTAAGGTGATAAGGCACCCAGAAAGAAGAACACCAAACCCTCTGACCAAGTACTGAGGTCCTCCTTGATCGTGGTTTTGAAGGGACAAGGTACCCGCTGAGGAAGCGATGCAAGCACTCGGGATTGCTAGGGATATGGAGTATCTCTTTGAGGCGGGAGGTATAAGTTCATTCATGAACAAACCTGGAAGCCTAAAGAAGAGACATGCCACTTCCTCTCATCTCTCGGGGTTCATTTCTATGATGAGGAGGCGTTGAACGATGGACCTGGTTTCATTACCTTCACGTGCGGAGGGCGATCTGCCTCACCATCGCCAAATCTGTACCACTATATGGTTTTTCTGGGGTGGCGAACTGATTCAAGATTTTGATCATGAGGAGCTCAACAATTATAGTCGACCATCGGAGACAGCACAACCTTTCTCCTCTTCCGAAGCGAGCTCGAGCATCGCCTTGTCTGAGGTACTACACAAAACAATAGCAAGCCTTATGTTTGCAGGAAGGTGAGGGGCGGTGAATGAAGGTGAATTAAAGATCTTTGGACTTGTGCTACTACCACTTAGGGTGCACGAGATGGTCGGAAGATGCGGGGTGATAGAGCGGATCAAACCTCGCCCTTGTTACGATGGAGCAATTCCTCCTCTGAGGACTGGGCGATAAAGATGGACAAGATGAAGATGGATGGCGCAGGTGATCTCGCATTGGGGGTATCATCACTCCGATTCTTGTTGCTTGTGATGTAGAGCTACGATCGTACCACATCCAAAAATGGATAGATATCGACTTCTTGAGAAGGTGCAGGTTCTGGACCATACAACACCTCAGATGAGTACATCTATCAGTTCATGCATCCGACCGATGGGGCGGCTGCGCCTGCCGCGGATCGACCAGGTGCGACTAGGCTGGAACATTGATTTCAATCCTCCTCGATAGACTCTACAATCCAGGCGAGGAGATCATGGAACAAGGAATGGGGTCGAGCGATCATGATGCTGTTACGGAGGAGGGTGATCAGCAGAAGGTACTCGTTTGAGGAGTCTGGCTCAAGCCCACTAGTCGCTACGAAGGAAGCAGTGGATTAATCTCCCGGAGGTGGAACAAGTTTCAGGGAGTCGTCGCTGCACTTAAGGTGCCGTGAAGGACTGAAGGACGTGAAGGGCGTCGAGGACCAGCTCAGGACTTGTTCAGGCCCACACCGAAAACCATTGTACCGGGAGAATTCGATGGGGAGCGGTTCGTTTCGAGAAGAACCAAGACCTCACTGAGAAGGAACCACCACGAGCCTCTTCTTTCGAGCCAAGGCAGAAGGCAGTTTCAACACTGAAGAGAGCGCGGAGGGCATCGGCTCGGGCACCCGGCTCGAGCGGGCGAGGCAGACACTTCGGCTCGTGCGTCCTGGCGCCCAGCTCGACCACTACCAGGTCGAGTCGACGTACTCTCCGTAATCACCAAGGTACCCGTACCGACCCTTTCTTGTATATATTAGTCGCATCGTTTTATGTTTTCTGTTACCTCTTAATCTTTCTTTCCAAATTTTTATTACAGAGGCTGTGTAATTTAAGTTTGGGGAAAGGTTAAAGTCTGATTGATGTGTTTTCTGTTCTTATTTTGATTTTGTGCATCCTTGAGTGCATGCATCATGGCATAGAAAAACCAAAAAATCTTGAAATTTTTTTGAAAATGATTACAAAAACAGAGTGTTCATGTAGTTGTTGCATTCACATTTTAGGATTGAGTCTAGATTGTTTCATATAGAGGCTTGCTATGCATAGGGAGGATGATGATTTAAAACCTTGTAAACTTGATTCATTATGACTTCAATGCCCTCGTTTGGTTTAATGCCTTGATATTGAGCTGAAAAGACGAACCATGCGAATGCGACTAGATCAGTCTAGCTGAAGCATGCTGTGATTTTCGTCATTCCCCATCTATTTGAACCTGAATTTGACTTATAATTATCATGTCTAGGCATAGAATTTGAACTCGTGGATACCATATACATACTTGGATTCTCTTTCATCTTTATACCACTCTTTGCTAATCAGTAGGTGATTCTCATTGTAGATCAGTTTTACCATGCCCTTATCTAGCCTTCTTTCAAGCCATGCTATTACTTTAGTGAGTGTGTGAGGTCTATTTCTGAATGAGCTTGGTAGAAAGTGTTAGGTTTGAGAAAGGATAGAATCTCATGTAGTTACGGTTTACAATTTTCGAATCGAGATAGGGACTAGGTGGGATCTTGATCATTGGATATTGGGGTGGGTTCTGTGAATAGAAAAGAATGAGAAAAACTTGGAAAAAGAAAAGAAAAGGGTAAGAGTTCTTAGGAGGGGAATGATCTGAATGTTTGAGTATCTAGTAAAGGATTAGAGGATATGCATAATAAAAGAAAAAAAGAAAAGGCAGAAAGCTCAAAAGTCTGAAAAAAATATAAAAACGCCTAAGCTAAGTTAAGAAAAGAACCCCAATCCGCTAGATGTATATGTGTATAACCCCTCCTAGAACCAAAAACAAAAAGAAAAAAAAGATGAAATCATTCCAAGATATCAAAAGAAAAGCCTAAGTGCAAGTGGTGAATCGACTTTCTGGTTTTGATGGGATAAGAACGCTGGGTAGGATCAGTATGGGAGTCTATTCTGTATGCATAGGTTGTTCTTACCTTTAGCATTCTACTAAAGCTCATTCCGCTTCATTGAGAGACCTTTGTTCTCAAACGCCAAAACCATACCGGGACCATTTTTAAATAATGAGTTCATTCAATATGTTTAGCTTGATTCATGGTTTCGCTCTAAATAAATGTTAAGGGAATGATAGATTTGAATGCGTTCTAGGTTGAAGTTTGATTGAACTTGTGCTGAGAAGAGTATGGCTAACATTTTAAGTAGTTCACAACTTTGCATTCTAGAATTGGTAACTTGACATTGAGATCATCTGTTACAATCTGCAAGTTTTGGTTCTGAGTCCCCACCTTCAACCCACTTCTCCATTCTTATTCCTTTGTTTGCTTGAGGGCAAGCAAAGACTAAGTTTGGGGAGTTGATATGTTTGCATCGCTTTTATCCTGTATAATTCATATCGCTTAGACGTGTTATTCACCCCTGTTTCTTGTCATTTATTCCTTTGCATACTTAGAGTTTTTGCATTAGTTTGCATACATCCTGCATATTTGGCTTGTTATGTACTTTCAGGTGATTTTGAGGTTAGTCGAAGCCAGACACGCCACTGACCTGGATGCCCTAGCAAAGTGTTTTACCGAAGCCGCTTGAGCATACCACTCGACCTGATGCTACAACAGACTCAAGCACCTATGCTAGAGCAGACGTGATCGAGTCCATGCAGAAATGGAGCAGAAACTCAGCTCTAAGCACATGCCGAGCTCGTATGACTGCTGCAGACAAAAGGTGGCGCTTGAAGATTTCTGGCCGAGCTCGAGTACCCATGCTCGAGCTGCATGATCTACCAACATAAAAGAGGAGTCTTGAATTTCTGAGCCCAGCTCGAGCCCCCTGCAATCGAGTAGATCGCTCAAACTCAACATAAAAACGCAGTTTGATTTCACCTCGCTGAGCACAAAGACTCACCAAACACAGAAAAATGCAATCTTGATTTCGCTCGCTGAGACAAAGACTCTAAAAACGTAGTCGAGCACCTTATCCCGACGCTTACTATTTTGCCCATGACGTTTAGGTTTTTAAGACTTAGTATAAATACCTAATGGGATTAATACTGTGGGAAAACGTTACTAAATTGAAGTTTTCCTTTGTGTTCTTCATTGTTCTTAGTTTCCAGAACTTGTAATTTGATTTCTACTTGTTATTTTGAGTTGATTCCTTCTGTTCTATCATTTCTCCATCTATTTCATCTTATACGCAAGTTTTTATGATTTCTGGTTTGTGTTCGATGTTCTTCATGAGTTTTGAGTATCATTGGGTTCTTGAGGATGGGATAGATTAATGTGTGAAATCTAGTCTTTCGTGGTTTAAGAGTATATTGTTTGATTTTTCTAAATCGTTGCTCTTAATGCTAGCTCTCTCGATCAATGAGATTAACTTGTGTTTTTTCCACCCTGTAGTGTGTTTGATAAAATGCTTCTAAATCGATGTTAGAGATCGCATGCCTAGCCTAAGGGATTAGTTGTCAGGTGTTTTTCGACAATATGAACTGAATCTTATTGCTTGCTGGTAGATTTCGCCAAGGGATCGGGTCCTGAACGTCTATTGAGGTTACTTATCATGAGGACTTAACTGGTTGGATGTTTGATGTCTAGGGAATAGCTTGATTGAGTTTTGTTAAACCACTGAGTAGGCTAAGGGGACACACGATGATTACCCCATCCTTAGGAACTTCTCGCATTATTGTTTTGCTAGCCTCGTTAGTCCTATATGCTATTTCTCAGTATCGATCGCTTCGTTAGTTCTCTAGTCCTATACGATCTATTTTAGTTTCCATTCTCGCTGCTAGGTTCTAACCAATACATTTGCTGCTTGACTTGAATTGCTTGATCGCATCCTTTTTGGTTAATATCTTCACCCTTATGGATTGACACCTTACTATACTACAACGAAACTTTGGTCTAGTAAGGAAATTGACTTATGTCAACATTCGGACACAAACTTCTGTACTATCGCCCTTAAGCCTTCCCAATGGAAGGATTGTTGGATCCGTTTAATCGTCTTACGCACTCCGCTATGGCTTCCAATTAGGCCAGAGTGTGCCTTTTGAAGAAGAAGTGGGATGTGAACCGATGATTTTGGGAGGACTAACCGATTTTTAAACCACAAGCGACTTTCTTTTAATGAAAAACCCGGTTTACTCGGACCATTTTCGCGAAACTGTTGAACTCGGTTGCAACGACGGCGTTAATGCAGTTGCAACGATGACGGAACTGTGAGGGAGAGCATGTGCACGACGGCGTTAATCCCGGACGACTGCGGAATTCTAGAGAGACCGTCGGCAATCCTATTTGAGATCCTAGGTTTGTAAGGGATATCAAAGTCAAACTGCAGAAGTTTTAGTAACCATCATTGGTATTCCAAGGAGATCTCCTTTTGGGCAAGGAGATGTTTAAGGATTTGTTGATCTGTGGATATGATGAATTTTCGACCCAAGAGGTAATGGCGCCACTTGGTAACAGCCATAACTATGGCCATTAATTCTCTTTCATAAGCAGACTTGAGCATTTCCCGTGGAGTCAATCCATGGCTGAAGAAAGTGATCGGTTGTCTAGATTGAAGAAGGACAGCACCAACCCCAGTGCCCGATGCACCAGTCTCGACCGTGAATTGCTTGTTGAAGTTTGGTAGGCAGAGAATCGGGACAGAACTGAAACGACCTACCCCGAAGAATAAACGGAAAATACGAAATTTTTAAAACTTTTCTCAAAGCAAACGACCTTACACCACAACACAATAAAGATCGATCGATCTCACCCAAGATCGATCGATCTCGTTTTCCTCCCTAAATCCTTCCTACTCTCTGCCCAAAATTGAACCCTCAGGATCGATCGAACCTCCTTAGAACGATCGATCTAGAGATAGAGGATCGATCGATCTGTTATGGATCGATCTAGAGATAGAGGATCGATCGATCTGTTATGGATCGATCGATCTCGAGACCCCAAACTCCTCTAGAGCTCTCTGGCCAAAAATGGCCCCCCAGGATCGATCGTTCTTGCCTAGGAACGATCGATCTTGATACCCCAATTTCGTCCAGAGAGCACATTTAATCAAACAACTTTTCAGGATCGATCGTTCTTGCCCAGGAACGATCGATCTCTACCCCCAAAAAATCGACCAGAGGCTCTCTGCCCAAAATCGACCCCTCAGGATCAATCGTTCTTACCCAGGAACGATCGATCTTGAATCCCCAAGGACTTCTGCCACATAACGATATTACAGGATCGATCGATCCTATATGGATCGGTCGATCCCTTCTTGTCCTGCAACCCAAGAATAACCCCAAGCAAACCACAACACAACTCGATTCAAGCAACTTACAACCAAGTCTAAATACAACCATTCATTACTTAAGCACTTTTTGCATTCTACACAATCTTGCATAGCCTACATGGCACACTAACAAGCAATTCCAACATAAACACAAAACACAAGGAAATCAAAACCCCAAAAACCTTCAACCCCGAGATCATCCCTTCTCTTCGGCCTTGGTTCCACGCACTCCACATCTAAGTCTTTTCTTTATCCTTACCTGCACCAAAAGAGGCGCGTAAGCATTGATAATGCTTAGTGAGGCGGTCCTCCCGTCTCACGGCCATAAACACAAGTGATCAAGCTTAGACGTAAATGAAATGTACTTAACAATCAACCAAACACATACCGTAATAGAGCTCCATTACTAACACAACACACAACATGGCCATGCCATAAATCACACCCCATTGGTCTAGTCCCTAAGCACACAGCAATCACGAAAAAGCAATGATCCCATGGTTTAACCACGGTCACGCACTCACCTCGGTTGACGATTCGTCCTTGACAATTCCAAGCTTTAAGCTTGTTTCCCTTGAACCTCTTAGCTCCTACTCACCAAAATATCATCTCTTGCCTAGCAAGAGACCAATAACAATTCAATTGGATGATCATTAGCTCAAAACCCCATAACAACCCTTCAAACTCGGATTTCCTTTGTTCAAAAACAGGGGCAACTTCAATTGCTCAAAACTCTTGCTATAGGTCGAATTTGACAAAACCCTTCGGTGATCATCAAGACAACACCCTCAAGAACTCATCTACCAAATTTCATCCAAAACTAACAAGATTTGAGTGTCCAAACACTCACTCAAATTCAACTCGGCGCTACAGTCCGCAACAGAGTAGTCTAAGGAGAAAATCCATAACTCCTAAACTACCCAACAAAACCCCACGAAATTTGGTAGAAAAGTACAAAAGAGATGGAAGAACTTACCCACCAATTTTCAGCTCAAACCGAGCTCCCCAGCTTGGTCGATCGGACCTCCCAATGGACACCCAACTCTGCTCTTTTCCACCTCTTTCTCCTCTTCTCTCTCCTCTCCTTCTTCTTCCCTTCCTCTCCTTTCTTTCTTTCTCCTTTTTCCTTTTCTTTCTCTTCTTTCTCTCTTTCAAAATGAGGAAGAAGAGAAGCTTCAAGAAGGATGGAGAGAAGGAAGATATTTTGTATACATATATGTATGTATATGTTTGGTTTAATTCAATTAAACCAAACCGAATTCTCTAAACCGCCACATTCAATCCCGATTAATTAATTCCCGCGGTTTAGTAATTCCGTCAAATTTCCCAAAATATTTGAGACATTCTCCCCGTCCCAAAATATTTCTCTAATTTCTTACCCGAATTCAGCTTAAACCGAACCGCCGGATTCCTCAAGAACATCACTGACGTCTTACCCCAATTCCGCCTAGGCCACCAATCAAGCTCGGTACCGCTCCATACTGGTTCAATAACACCCCGGTCTAACATCGCAAGATCCTACGTGGTCACCCCCTAACCCGCCGAATCCAATACCAGATCCGAACGAGTAAGTCAAACGACTCAGCATATTAGAATCCAATACCACAGACCCTAATATACTAAGTCCCCGTGAGATCCAATACCACAGGCTCACGGTTTACCACGGTAAACCCCTCGTTAGGCTAAATACCACATAGCTAACAACATCATTGAGTAAATACCACATACTCTAATGACCCATCATTGTTAAATACCACATAACCCTAATGACCAATGGATTAAATACCACATAATCCTATATTCCCAACCACATAGCATGATCTACGACGTAAACCCCAAAAATCACCGAACCGTGACGAACGATACATTGCCAACCCCGCACACATGAAGTACCACATCGTCGCCTGCCGATACATGAAATACCACATCATGTACTCGACATCCCAATACATGAAATACCACATCATGTATTATAAACCACGATTTAAACCGCAAAACATTCTTATATTAATAATCAACTCCAAAATACAATATCCCGAGGGTTCATTACAGCAATAATTATAATTAAATACAACTCGAGCAGACGACTTAGGAACACGGATGTTACAAGAACAGAGAGCATTCTGCAATGTTCCGAACGCGGTTTGTGCTTCCCGAGACCATAAAAAGCTATCTTTCTTGAGGACTGCAGTCAAAGGTTGTGCCAAGAGCCCATAATCCCGAACAAAACGCCGGTAATAGCCCGTTAAACCGAGAAATGCACGCAGTTCCTTCACTGTTTTTGGTGCTGGCCATAGTCTTATCGCGTCAGTCTTTGAAGGGTCTGTGGCTACTCCTTTGATGGAGATGATATGACCAAGGTAGTCCACAGAAGGTTGCCCAAAAGAACATTTCTTGTAATTGGCGAACATCTTATTGTCAACGAAGACTTGGAGGACCAACTGAAGATGTTGGAGATGGTCTTGTTGTGGTTTGCTGAAGACGAGTATGTCATCGAAAAATATCAAGACAAACTTGCGTAGGTAGGGGCGGAAAAGGTCGTTCATTAAGGCTTGCAAGGTGGCTGGTGCGTTCATGAGACCGAACGGCATAACAAGAAATTCATAATGTCCTTCGTGTGTTCGGAAAGCCTTCTTGTGAATGTCCTCCGGCTTCATGCGAATTTGATGATACCCGGAGCGGAGATCCAGTTTGGAGAAGACCGCAGCTCCGTGAAGTTCATCTAGGAGTTGATCAATCACTGGGATAGGGAACTTATCCAGTACTGTTGCGCGATTCAAAGCACGGTAATCAACGCAAAACCGCCAAGAAGAGTCCTTCTTTCGGACTAAGAGAACGGGCACGTGCTTGAGCGAATTACACCGGTATGCAGCATGTCAGAGATGAGATTTTTTATGAGTTCCTTGTGTGCGTGTGGGTACCGGTAGGGACGAACTGAGATGGCGGAGGAGCCAATGACTAAGTTAATGGCATGATCTCGTGATCGTGGTGGTGGGAGACCACTCGGCTCAGCAAAAATTTGTTGGAATAGCTGAATGGTCTTGGAGATGTAAATAGGAATTGGTATATCTGTTTTTGCTGTGATCGAATTGTTGTTAAGTGGTAGAGAAATTCCCATAGTATGAAGTCCATACCGTTGTTGATCTTGTTGCCATCACTACAAGAAAACAAAGGATTTGCGATGGACGTATACATCGCAAATCCCTCGCAAATACGGTATTGCGACATCATTGCGAGGCACAACAAATCGTCGCTAATCGCTGGTCGCAAATCGAAAAGCAGCAGTTTCAGGATTTTATAAAACGTAGCTAATCCGACATAACACTACCTCGCAATCGAGCGACGGATTCGCGAGAAAGAACTGCACTCGCAAAGGTAACGCCGCAAAATTGTAACAAATTTTGCGATGGACTTGCGATGAGCATTACAACTGTCATCGCAAGTCCATCGCAAAGTTTGCGATGGACTTGCGATGAGCTTAACAATGGTCATCGCAAGTTCATCGCAAATTTTGCGAGGGACTTGTGATGGATTGTGAAAATATTAATAATTAAAAAAAAAAGTGAAATTAAAATATAATTAAAATAAATTTAAAATTAAAATCTAAATAAAATTAAATTTCATAATATTAAAGTTAATATAAACTACAATTTTAGTTTTTACTACCAAAAAATAAATAACTAAAAAGATTGTGACGGTCCGGTCCCGGCTCTGGTTCCGCTTACAAGAACCGGATCATCTCCGAACTGCCCAAGAAGCCGTGCCAACTCGCATCTTTGTGCCCAAGTAAAAAATCTTACCAAACACATTTGCGACTGAGCTTCGATGTTCGCTCGTGACTGGATGATACCCTGAAGAGCTTCAATCGTCGGGATTGAGATGAAGACGGCAAGAAGTGCAAGAGTCAATCTTCGACAGAGAACCGACACAAAAATTCTCCCTTTTACGGGAGCAACCTGAAAAAGAAAAAATCTATTTGATTGTAATTTATAATAAACATAATTACAAACATTTACAACAATTTTAAAGACATACCTCAGTAAAAATTTTGTTCTTCATGGCCGGAGAAACGGATGCCGTGCTCTGGATCATCACCATCGAAGCTGAGTCCCCTGCATCCGGAAGTGTCGCCATGGTAGAGCTCCGATTTCCGTCGACAAACGATCAATCCTCCGCTTTCGCCTCTTCCGAACCGCGAGCAATCCGAATCGCATCGCTCCACAGTCTCAGCCTAAGTATATATAAATAATTACTATCATATTTAATTAAAAAAAATTAATAACTTTAAAAAAAAACTTACAATCTTCCGTGCTCGTGCTTTAAACGAAAGCTGTCCGGAGCGATGTTTATGATAGCCTCCATCAGGATCGAGAACCGGCCGCCGAGCATTCCCGCTCTACTCACGGATCGACAATACGCCAGCCTTTCCGCACCTCGGATCCAGCCACCTAGGCATCGCATTGCACCTCTTTTTTCCACTTCTTCTTCCATCGTCCCCACTCACACATGCGAGCCTTCAGCTTCTCCTCAAATTCTTTGAACAAAGATGTTATCACGAATCCCAGTGATAAGATTGCTACAAAAAAAAAAGTTATGATGATAAAAATAATATTTTAAAATAAATAAAATTTGTTTAACTTACCGCAAATCTCAAACCACCGATGAGACACATATTTTGGAGTCTGTGTCCAATTAGCATGAGGTTCTTTGAAATCTCTTTCAAAGATCGATCTCACTTAGACACATCCGTCATCTTTAAACCTGAAATATTTTTTAAAAAAAGAATTAAAAATAAATATATTTGCAAACAACTTTAAATTAAAAATTTATAAAATTAAAAGAAATTACCATAAAGTCCTCTTTGATCGGCCTGATAAGGTAAATGATCATGACCGCCTGATCAAGAAGCCGCATGACCGATCATGCTCGCGCAGTCATCGTGGTATCGGACGATGGAGTGGTGGCGGTCTGCTGTCCTAGAAACTATAGGTGGAAGTGTATCGTGGTGATGAGTCTCGAATATGTGATCCGCGCAAGAAGTAAACTCGCCTAGTAGCTCGATCCGCCTCGAAAAAAACGAGTAATCGTAGAAAAGCACATCTCCAAGTAAAAAAACGAAACTTGTTATTAATTACATTTTCAAATTATAAAATCTATTTTCAAATTAAAAAAAAAAAACAAAAATTGTTAAGTTTGTAAATTCATGAAAAAATCCTATTAAAATCCTAAAATCTAAAATCCTAAAACTCATGAATCAATTATAATAATTCTCAAATTAATGGACATAATATTATATAAACATTTGTTATATATAGTTTTAATAATATTTATTAAAAAGGTTTTAACTAACATAAAATTAATTAAATAAAAAACCTAAAAACTATTTTGAAATTTAAAAATTCTCAAATTCTCAAATTCTAAATTTTTTAAAATCATGAAAAATTTATATTAAAATCCTAAAATCTAAAATCCTAAAACTCATGAATAAATATTAATAATTCTCAAATTCATGAAAAAAAAAATCATTTTCAAATCCTAAAATCTAAAATAGTAAAATTTTCAAATTAAATCCTAATCAATAAAACATAATTTAACAAATTAAAACTCCAATCAAAAATATAATTCTATAACACATCCAAAACCTAATCAAATATAACACTTAATTTAACAAATTAATTCCAATCAATAACAATTAATTTAAGAAATAAATCTAAAATTATATCAAATTCATCAAATATAATTTACCAAATTATAAAACCTAATCTACAAAATCTAACAAATTTATATAAAATTCAACCTAATCTAACAATAAAATGCAACCTAATCTAACAATAAAATTGAACCTAATTTATTAATAAAATTCAACCTAGTCTAACAATTTGATTAATGTAAAATTGAAATCCATCAAATAACTAATCTAACAAAATCCATCATTCAATTAGTGTTACCTTAGGAAGAGGAATCGACGGCGGCTGGACTGAGGAGACACGGCGGCGTTGGCGAGCAGAGACGGCGGCGTTGGGACGAGGAGAGACGGCGGCGTTGGGGCGAGGAGAGACGGCGGCTGGGGAGAGGAGGGACGGCGGCTTGAGAATCGACGGCGACAGTTTGTTTTTTTTTGATATTTCGTTGTCGAGTTCCGAATGAGGAAGAAGAGGGTAATTAAAATACCCTTCCCTCGCAAGTCCATCGCGAATCCATCGCAGAAATAGGGTTTTCGGTTCCCAATTTGCGAGGGATCCCTCGCAGTTCCCTCGCAAAATCGTATTAATGAATTTGCGAGGGATCTTCTAAAAAAATATATATATTTTTTATTCTACACATATTACACATGAAAGACCTACAACATACAAACAATTAATCATATTCATTTTCAGATACATAGGAGTTTTCACTTTCGCCATCGGTTTCTTCTTCGTCATCTATCTCCTCGAACTCATCACATTCCGGATCGTTACCCGTTTCATCCATGATCGTTACCCGTTACCCATTCCGGATCAATATGTAAGATATCTTCTGTTGATTCGCTTGCTACGGAGACGTCTACTGATCTTTCCTGTTGCAAAGCGACATCATCAATTTCTCCGACTATTCGAGCTCTCGGATTGACTTTTATAACAGATAACCATGTCTCTCGTCTTTCCCTTATCCGGGGATATGGAATGAAACACACTTGTTCTGCTTGACATGCTAAGATGAACGGTTCAAATTTAGGAAATTTTTTGTTGGCATTGACATCAGTGACCCCTAACGAGTTTGTGTGAATGCCTCGACCGACCGTTGGATCATACCAATGATATTTCAACAAAATGCATTTCAACCCGATAATTCCTGGATATGATACTTCCATAATTTCGTGACAAATACCGTAGAAGTCATTTTCACCTGGCACGTGAATTCCATAATTTGCGGTTGACCTCTTGGAGCCATGCTCGTATGTGTGAAAAGTATAACCGCGAGTGAAGTACATTGGGGCAGTAGTGATCTTTGCAATTGGTTCTTGAACAATCTCGTGTAACCAGAGAGGCAAGGGATGGTTTGCACATCCACTCATCACCTACACCATGTTTAAGAAATTATGTAATTTGATTTTGAAAAAAAACTAAATATATTTATTTGTAGTTCAAAACTTACATAGTATTTTAACCATCCTGCAAAATCACGTTCTTTGTACGTCTCATACTCTTTTTCTTCTAAATCGGGGAAGGCTTCTCGCATTTGCCTGTCGAATTCACTATAGAAATTGTTTTTGTTACCAAAAACATATATCTCTAATTAGATTTATATTAAAATATGAAATAAATGAAATTATACCTCTCAAACGGCTGTACTCCCTCACAATTTCGCAAGATATAATTATGAGCCGCACGAGAATATTTGTGGTCTTCCCACCAGACTTCTGTCAACTTCCCACCAAGTCTGCCTATTTGGGCGAAGATATCTGGGACCTCAACGTTATATGTTGGTGCAACCCCTCCATCGTCATATCGTCTAATACGGGTTTTTTTTGTTCTGACTGTTGGGCTAAAGTAGTATGACGTGAAGTGAGTGGTTTCCTCGGTCAAACTTCCTGCAACGATCGATCCTTCCACTTTTGCAAGATTTTTTGCCTTCCTTTTTAGATGTCCCATAAATCGCTCGAACGGGTACATCCATCGAAATTGCACGGGACCACCAAGAGCTGCTTCATGTGGTAGGTGGATCGGAAGATGTTCCATCACATCAAAAAACGATGGTGGAAATATTTTTTCTAAGTTACACAATAACACTGGGATATTATTGTGTAATTGCATTATGCCCTCCTCTGTGAGTGTTCGTGTGCATAGATCTCTGAAAAATGCTCCTATGCCTGAAAATCGATGTATGGTGTATTAGTATTAAAAACATATATAATTAATTATGGAGAAAAGATCACTAATGAAAACTTCACAGCTATTTTACCCGCAATTGATTCGTGGACAGGTGTCGGTAAGAGCTCAAGTAATGCAAACGGTAATAGTCGCTGCATGAATACATGACAATCATGGCTCTTCATACCGGCAATTTTTTTTCCTTGCTCTATACATCTTGAGAATTTAGACACATACCCATCAGGAAATTTCACTTCTGAAGCAACCCAGTCAAACAACGTTTGTTTTGCATTCCCGGACAAGCGAAAGATCGGAATTGGTAATTTTCCATCCCTTGTAATATGCAACTCGCTTCTTCCGCATATTTCGGCCAGGTCCAACCTTGATTTGAAATTGTCTTTACTCTTGCCCGTTCTATTCAAAATCGTATTCATGATGTTATCGAAAATAATTTTCTCGATGTGCATCTCATCAAGGTCAGTGCATAGGTGATCTTTCCAGTATGGAAGCTCCCAGAAGATACTCGTGCCAATTGTGACAACTCCCATATCCGCATGCATGTTTCGGAGTGTGCCAATTGCCCCCACGTACATGTTTCCTCGCGCCATAATAATCAATCATCTCCAATAAATCTTTTCCTCGACATATACAGGGGAACGCACAACTTTGTTCTTCTTGAATAGTTTTTGTTCTTTCGGTAAGAATGATGCAAGGGAAGAAAGCGCGATGACAATCAAACCAGCATGGTTTCCTTCCATGCTTTAGTTGAAAAGCATCTGATCTGTCCATACAATATGGACAAGATAACCTTCCATGTGTGGTCCAGCCCGATAACATTCCGTACGCCGGGAAGTCACTAATTGTCCACATTAATACTGCCCGCATTTTGAAATTTCGTTGTCGTGAATAATCGAAAGTCCGTACCCCTATAAACCACAACTGTTTCAACTCGTCAATCAAAGGTAGCAGAAATATATCAAGAGACGTTGGATGCTTCGGACCGCACTAGAATACTCATAAACAAGAATTTCTTTGCATGCACATTTCCGTGGAAGATTGTATGGCCAAAATGAGGCCATAGAGAATATTGTCTCCCAAACAAACCAAATGGGCTGAAACCATCAGTGCATAAGCCAAGATAGACATTCCTACACTCGCTAGCAAAGTCAGAATATACCGTCTGAAAGTGTTTCCACGCCTTTGCATCTGACGGATGCCTAACCTCCCCATCCTCTGTTGTATGTTCTGCATGCCATCTCATTGCCGCCGATGTCCTTTCGATTGAATAACCGCTTTCAATCTATCGTGATTGGCAAGTACCACATACGTTGGTATGGGACACGGTCCTTCTAGTAGTTGGTGATATCTCCTTCCCACAAAATCGACATTCCTGCAGCTTATCGTCGTTTTCCAAAAAATCATACAATTATCAATGCACATCAATCATTTCGATGGTAAACCAAGACCCGCAACTAATTTCAGTATTTCGTAGAACTCCGGAAAGATTATCTTCGCAAATACTTTAAATAATTCAGCCCATTCACCCATGCAATTCTCGAGTTATTATCACTTTTAATTGTCATCATCCTAGATGCCAGTGCTTAGATAATCCTCTCTACACCCCTCATATAGGTTGATTTCGAGTCTAACATATCATAAAACTGCAGTGCTTCAACGTTAGGTTCTTCCCTATTTTCATCAACAAATGCAGGAATAGATTCATGAAATGCATCTGTAACCATATCATGATACCTATTTTCTGGATGAGACTCTTCATAATTTTCAAACATGTTTTCCAGTAGTTATAATTAGTATAACTGGTTGATCAACACCATCACCCGCACTACTACTTCGTACTCAAGACTAAAACCCTCTCCATGTGAAACCGACATATAGTTCGCATAAATCTATTATACGATGCGCCTTCACAATATCAATTTCCAAATATTGATTGTTCGCACGCTCTGCGACGAATATGTTACGCCACGCCGCATATGGGTTGTTAGTGGCCGGTGGATGAATGCTCGCAACCCGACACGATACTCGTCACTTCCCTCGCCTCCGGATCTTTCTATTATACATCCACTTCGTAATGCATAAACTTCGGCGAGACTATTGTATTACTCACACACTCGGATCCTATTTTTTTTCTCTCTCGAATGTAGAATATGTGTTCGAAAAACTCACAAAACACGTGGCTATTTATGAGATTTGAAAAATTTTGGGAATTGCAATGGAAAAAAGCTGATGGAATTGCTACGGAAACAACTTCATGCGGATTTGCTACAACATTGCGATTTGAGATATTTGCAAAAGCTAGTTTCTTGCAAATTGTTAGATACTTGTCATTTAAAACGTGCCCACCTACTTAAAAAATCGCTATACCATCTCAAATCCATAGCAATTTTGCGAGATATTTTCGACGGAAAGCTAGTTTCTCGCAAATTGTTATTTCATTTAAAACGTGCCCACTACTTAAAATGTATCGCAAATCCATAGCAAAATTGCTATGGATTTGCGAGGGAAAATGGCGTCATCGCTGATTCGTCGCAGATGCATCGCAAATATCTCGCAAAATTGCGATATCGGCTGAACGTCGCAATGACATCGCAATTTTGCGACGTCCGTTGTTGTCATCGCAGATTCATCGCAAATTTATCGCAGATCCCTCGCAAATTTGCGAGGGATATTTGACGTCGCAAGGTACTTGCTAGTTCATCGCTAGTCCGTCGCACTTTGCGACAGACTATAGCCATCGCAAATTGCCATCGCAAATCGTCAGTTTTCTTGTAGTGCATGTAGACTTATGCAAATTTGGCTCGCCCCATAATGTGATGACGTCATCCTTGTGGAGGAAGCTGAGCTCATGAGTCTCCCAGTTGCAATTGCATTGGCCTAGTGTCCGAAGCCATTGGATGCCGAGGATAACATCAACATCGCCTAACTCAAGTCCAATAAAATCACCAATGAAGCGCACTCCTGCTAGGATAAATTCCACCTCTTTGCAAATACCAAGGGCTCTAGCTGTGATGCCCGTACCGAGATTGATCTTAATGTTGGTGTTGGTGTGGACGGGAAGCCGTAGTTGTCGTATTGTCTCCGGGGAAATGAAGTTATGTGTCGCACCGCTGTCCAACATGACAATCACGTCTAATTGACCCATTCGTGCTGTCAATTTTGTAGTCTCTGGCGAATCCTCTCCAACAAAGGTGTTGAATGAAATGGAGGCTAAGCAGATAGTGTCCTCATCGTTAGTGAGAGCTTCTGTTGGTTTGTCATCGTTGCCCAGCATCAATTCCATGTTTTTATCGAGAACTTCAAGCTCATATCCATTGACAATGGTGAGGAGTTGGAGCTGACGGTGAGGAGTTGGAGCTGACGGCGAGGACAGATGTGGTCCTTAAACCACTTTGCATCACATTTAAAACAAAGGCCAAGTCTCTTTTTTTCTTCCATTTCACGATCACTAGTGTACCTTGGTTTAAATTGTGGTATGTTCTCTGTAGTAGCTGTACGCGGTTGTGGAATCTCCTTAGTTCGCAGGAAGACGTAGCTTGATTTCTTTGTTCCGTCGAAGCAGGATGCCGATATGCGCGATCCTCGTGTTTGATTTCCTTTGTAAGTAGCGTTGTCAGTGTTTCTTTTTCCATGGTAAGAGCGAAAGCTCTCATTTCTGAAAGAGAGGTTGGTATGTGCAACAAGACAACAGAGCGTAGAGCAGGCTTTAGACCATTAAGGAAAATGCCTTCAAGTTTTGGGCCATCCAGCCCAGTAACTTGTGCTGACAGATCTTCAAAGCGTGATATGTATTCCTCCACAGGCCCAGTATGCTGAAGGCAAAAAAGAGTCTGACTTGGTCCACGGCTGTGAACATTGCCGAATCGGAGGATGAGGCGAGTCTTGAAATCATCCCAGTGAAGAAAAGGATCTGTGTTTAGTTCAGCATTGAACCAACCCAAAGCTGCTCCATCGAAGCTTACTGAGACCAGATATAACTTTTGTGTCTCGGAGTAGAGACCCAAACGAAAAAATCTCTCAACTTTTGTTAACCAGCCGAAAGTATTTTGTCCTTCAAAAATGGGTACCTCAAGCTTTTTGGTGAAGTTTTCCGGCGGATCTATGAACAGCGCAGGCGCGACGTTGTCGTTGTTGTGTTTGTCGGAGCTGGATTGCACGGCCTGTGATGGGGTAGAGCTGGTAATCGCCGCGGCTAGCTGTTTCTCAGGGTTACGGAACAGTGACAGGTCACGGTTCTTGTGAGGGTACTCCTGTTGTTTTTCTTGTCGCTGGAACATCGCGTACTCGTTTTCTTGATACGGGTTCTGCTGCCTCACCGGCGATTGAACCGGTGTGAGGAACGCCTTTGCCAAGCTAGCTTCGATGCGGTGGACAATGACGGTATCTAGGCCGTCTAGGGTCTTGCGTATCTCAGCCACGTCAGCAGATAATGTTTTGTGGGTTTGTTCAACACCCTCTAAACGACGAAGGATGTCGTCAGTGGTGAGATCGGCGGCTATGGAAGTCGTCAGTGATGTGGCGGAGGCAGCACTCTTCTCGGCACTTGGATCTTCTTCTGGGTTCGTCATGATTTTGTGTTCTGTCTCACTGCGCACCAGTTGATAAGAACCTTGTTCCTATCTTGTGATAAAACAGTGTAAAGCTCTCACCTTTCTTCCCTCTTTTTCTCTAATCGTTTGTAACACAGAGTATTTTGGAAATGAAATGAGAAGTTGCTATTAAGGAAAAGAGAAATACAGAGAGTTATTGAAGATATACAGAGATGTAGAAAAATGATATCAAAGTGTTTTGTCGCCAAAACACTTTGCCTCTAGCCCTAGCTAGCCCAACATTAATCCACCAAAAAACTACTCTCCTCTATTTTCTCTTTCTCCTTATAAATGTGTAAGAAGCCTTAGCTGGTTGGGGTTGGAGAGCCTGTTGCAGCCCTTACTCCCTTGTCTTCTTTTGACACGACATCGTACTGCCTTATAGGATCCTTAGCCGTTGTTGCCAATTTGTCTTCATGCGCCAACTCAGCCAGATCAGCCTCAGGGGAGACATTTGCTGTCAACGTGTCTCCTTGAGCCTCCTTTTCATTAATTGTGCCTTTGTTATTCCCCTTTTTCCTGTAATACACTTGCAAAGGTCTAACAGAACATAACAAGGTGATGATATTTTTTCTCGTCTTTATGTTCTTGTATTTGCATCGGTTATCTTTTGCAACGGTCCCTCGTTTCTTATCAGTATGTGTTTCAATGACAATGAATATGTCCAAAATCTATCGGTTTTGAAAGTTACCGCACTTTCTCTTGTCTCGCAATTCCAACTTTGAGTCTGGAAGTTTTGTCTCCGCTGTGAGTTTCGGGTTTTGATTGGCAATTAGCGTTAAGAAATGTGATTTTAAGAGAGTTTTTACTGCTTTATTGCTGTAATTTGGATATTTGATCACATAGTTCTTAACGAGTCATGTCGTTGGCAACATTAACATCTTTTAACCAACAATAATGATCAACCATCACTGAAGAAACCATATCTATAAAAATATCAAAGATTGGATTATCGAGCAAAGCATACTAGATTTATCGGCAAAAGTATTGTTGGTTTCCAAGCAACAAAGATTTTGGAGTTGTATGAAATTGATGATATATAACCAAAAATACAAATTTCATCAACTTATATACCAATCGGCCTTAGGTTTCGACCCATATGTTTTACATGATGGATTTGTACCCAACAAGCTTGTTTATCTGTGGGATTAAGCGATATTTGTTTAGTTGCATCCGTGAAATTACAATCCTAAGATTCCACCAGCTTGAATTCGACTATGAAAAAGAATAGATATATTTTTACTGACAATTTCCTCGATGGCATTGTTTGATGATGTCTTTAGAAAGTATGTTTTAAAGTTTGCAACTGAAAGATGTTTGAAAAAGAAATGAACTCTGTGAACGTATTGAAGTTTTGAAGAGGGAAAAAGGCCATAAACCATAATTAATGGGCCTGAACAGCTCTGGGCCTAGACTCTGCTTTGTAAAACTGATACGTGTTGTGTTAAAAGACACATGACTTTAGAGATTCAAGAGACGTGGCAAAACAGTAATCTCCTCTCTTGTTGCGCTATTTCAACGTAGAATAATCTTTTCTTCGTAGACATCTCCGATATTTGACACGTGAACGTTTCTTTACCGTCAGATGAAAACGAGAAATATCTGGATTATGTGTGAATTATTATATACCACATAAACAAATATTTAAAATCAAGATAAATAAATATATTGAATTTAAGAGAATCACAATTAAACCCCCAATTCAGGAAAAAGATTTAACCTTTGCCTTTGAGTTTTTTTTCATCTATCGGTTGTTTCCATTTCCAGGTTTCAATCGAAAATTCCCTCTCTTTATTTTCTATTTGATCTGGGTTTCTTGTGGACATAGATCGATCTTCAAGTTTCTTCATCTGGGTCGTGTAAATTTTTAGACTTAGGGTTTTTTTTATTACTTGTAAAGTTTCTCTCTTTCTTATGGATACTTTGGGTAAGTGATTCGATTAGGGTTTGTGATTTTAGCGGTGGGAAAGCTGTTTTCATTCTTGAATTCTATTTTGATTAAGGTCTCTTTGCAGCTTTCTCACAGGTTTTGGGATTGTACTAGGGTTTGATAATCATAGATTGGTAGAGATTTGGGATTGAATTAAACGAACTTACGAGCTTATTGGTATTGGATTGGAGTTTCTTGATTCTATTATCATGGCGGATGCTATTGGTGCTGTATCTTTGGTGGGTCGTCGACCTTCGATTGTGAGGATTTCGGTAAAGAATGAATCGAAAACGCAGAAATCGCAGAACGTAGTTCGATTTCCGGTGAAGCTAGATTATAGTGTGAATCATCTGGTGATGCAGAGTGTGAAAAAGAACCGAATGTCGGTATTCCCGATCAGGGCTGTTGCTATGGAACTGACAAAAGAGATGCCTGCGTATAAGAAGAAAGACGAGAGGTTACCGAAAACTTGGAATTATCTTGATTCCAGTGCGGATGATAAACCCGGTGTATGGCCTCCTGAGAACAAAGCTGATAAGCCTTCCTTGCACAATCCTTTACTTAGGCAAGAACGGATGGGTTGTGGTTGGTTAGGTGCGATATTTGAGTGGGAGGGAGTATTGATTGAAGACAATCCTGACCTTGATAACCAATCATGGCTTACTTTAGCTCAGGAGGAAGGCAAATCTCCTCCTCCGGCTTTTATGCTCAGACGTGTTGAAGGGATGAAAAACGAGCAGGCAATTTCTGAGGTTCTGTGTTGGTCGAGAGATCCTGCTCAAGTGAGAAGGATGGCTAAGCGTAAAGAAGAGATATTTAAAGCTCTACATGGAGGAGTGTATAGACTAAGAGACGGGTCGCAGGAGTTTGTGAATGTCTTGATGAATAACAAGATCCCAATGGCTTTGGTATCGACTCGTCCTAGGGAAACATTAGAGAATGCAGTTGGATCCATAGGTATCCGAAAGTTCTTCAGTGTGATAGTTGCATCGGAAGATGTTTACAGAGGTAAACCGGATCCTGAGATGTTCATTTACGCAGCACAGCTTCTTGATTTCATACCGGAACGTTGCATCGTGTTTGGAAACTCAAACCAGACTATAGAAGCCGCTCACGATGGGAGGATGAAATGTGTGGCTGTGGCTAGTAAACACCCGATTTATGAGCTTGGTGCAGCTGAGCTGGTGGTAAGAAGACTAGACGAGTTATCGATTATTGATTTGAAGAAACTTGCAGATACCGAATTGACGGAATTCGAACCGGAATTGGAGATGGAAAAGGAAGATGAGCGTGAGCTGCCTTCACCGGCTGTAGCAGTTGATGATATCTTCTGATGGAAGTGATCTTCTGTAGTATTGTACAGTTTTATGGATTTGGATTCTTCCTCGTGTAATTCACAAAATGTTATAGTTTCTGTGTATAATTGGAACAGGTTAAAACGAGGGATGAATATAAATGTACACTGATACGTATACACTTTAGTTTTAATGTTGTATACGTTATATCATTTGATTTGAATGACTCGAGGAGGAACTGTGCAACACAAGATTCACCCACAATCTATACTTGGAAAACAACACAGATCCATGTGTTTAGACTCGTATGCTAAGATCTGACCATATGTTCCAAAACATCAACAAAGCTTTTCAATATTTCAGAATTCAAATTCCTTTATCTCATCATTCTGCCTATCCTCAGAGAGATACGACCAGGAGTGGCGCCTTTGATCTTTGCAAATCCTGCAATCTTGAGTACATTTGATGAATTTTTCGAGCTTCTGACTGGGGGCTTGTACAAAATAGTCATCAGGCACCGTGTCAAGATAGATATCCAAGTATATGCAATGTGAAAGATTAAGAATCGTGAGGTTTCGGAGGCCTGCGATTAGCGATAAAATAGAAGTCCACTTGTTGGAGCTTGAAGAGGTCGACAGTGTTCCACAGAGTTTTGTTGTGCGAGGCAAGAAACCAAGAGGTGCACACGTACGCGTGAAACTCCCATGGTAATGTCCATCATCTCGAGCTTATCTAAAATAATGGCAAGTATGTCTCTGTACAAAGTTTCCCATTTTGAAACTTCTCCTGACCTGTCTACCTTCACCATCACGTTACAACTACATACAGAACATTTTAGATAGATAGTTTCTTGAATTCACATTTTAGCTTGAACAATGGAAACAAAAGAAGAATAAGTCAATAAGCCCAAATAACCTTGCAAATTGTTGAACAACGTAATTTCTAGAAAGAAAAGTTGTCGAATTCGTCGTAGACGGCGAATTTTCAAGTAGCCCCTTAAGACCGTCTGATCTTAACTAAAAGAAAATAAACTGAATTTGAAAGAAAACTCCGAAATGCAAACTCTCAAACAACTTTACAACGGATTGATATCTCTCTTCAGCAATCTGTCGAACACCTTCTATGCAGACAAAAAAAACAAACAAAGGTTAGATTTTTGTTACGTTTCTATGGCTGAGTATGGTTCGACATCCGAACTCGTTTCAGCTCAATTCTCTCAATCTCACAATCTATATAAAGAAGTAAAGAAAAGAAATACAAGAAATTGTTAAACCCAGTTCAATCCGTCTATCCAGCAAATCATTATGAAAGATGAAAATGAGTCTTTGAATTGTTTTCAGCCTTCTCAAAGCCTCTGATTCATCCGGTCTCTCACTTATTCTTCAATCTTCAAACAAACCAGCTGAAGTCTAAACCAGACTTAAACCACATATAACCAACTCCAGTTTCTGCTTAACCAAGTCGACATCAAGCATATCAAACCGGGAATTAGTTCAAAAAGATAATATTGTGTAATGTTCTGCTTCAGCTGCCTGAGCTCAGTATAGTTCGAATTGGTCAAACCACTTCACGAAAATTAATTATTTTATACATCAAAGCAAATAATCACTGAGTAATGAACCTACGATGAGACCTAACTCAGACTCACTTTGCGGTAAACCAGTGGTTCAGTTTGAGACTAATAATAATCACTGAGACCTATTATTAAGAATTAGTATATTTATAGTTTAGGAAATGTGTCATTATGAGAGTAAATAGTATTATTCCCAAACTATGGCCTTATTTACAACAGATAACTCTCCTAAGCAGTCAATCGATATCTCGGGACGACGATCTATTTCCCCACGAACAGTAGAGACTCATGTTCATTGACGTTTCTTCAACTGCAAGTTACATAATGTTCTCGTATATTCACAATTTCCTTATTTTAGAGACTCCTTAAGTTGGGTTGTCCATTTTTGTTTGATGAAATGTGATGTTTATTAATGAAAAAAACTTACATACAATAAGTTTTTAGCTGGAAAGCTGAAAGAAATACATACGTGATTGGTGTAAAAAATATCAATCAAGATAGAGAATGCGCTATTAAAATACTGTCTCGTTAAAACCTAGTTTGGGTTCTCCATTTTTCTTTAAGGCTTTAACTATATTATGTGACGTTACCACAATAGTGATTTTATATCTAAACAATTACATATTAAGGATTCTAAAATGGGTTTACAGTTTTTTCACTTGTAACATTTTATATCTAAACAACTACATGGGGCTCAAGAAGTCAAAGGTAACATTTTTCTCATCGTTTATGTGTGGATGAACGAAAAACATGAACATGGATTTATCAAATGAAACATACACATCTTGTCATGGCAATGTTTTTTTATGTATAGTAATAAGAGCCACATATCTAAGAAAAATATTGATTGTGAAATAGAATCCGATAACTTTTTAACTATGAATTATAGAATCCAATAATTAGTTCAAATTACAACACTTAGAAAGCTTTTTTAAATTTTCAGAATTCAAGTTCCTTTATCTTATTGTTTCGCCAATTCTTTTCGACATAAGGATATGTCCCAAACATGTTGAGTCCATATCTGCAGACCTTGCAATCGTTTTGTGAACATATGCAAGCTTGGGTGAACCGGGATTAGGGCATCATCTATGTGCACGTGTTATCTTAGCTAGACGATTTGGTTGAGCATGACATTACTATGAATGTCTTATGTGATTTTCCTGGGCTATGTTTGATTGATTTTCCTTTTACAAACTAAGTATTTATTTGATAAAAACGAGTTTAGATGGTAAGTAGAACTGAGAAGTGAAAAAGAACGTCTTAAATGTGTAAGGTGTTAGAAAACTCAAAAATCATTGACTTATTGAAAACTAGAGTAGCTCATATGAGCTTTATTGAAACAAGAAATTAAACAAAGTAAAGAGGGTGCTAAACGACTCTCAAACCGGCAATATAGATAAGATAGATTTTAGCTTCAATGGATTGGTTTTACACAGCATCATTCCAAGTCTTTATATAGAAGACATTACATTGAGAGAGTGAGAGAGTAAGTAAGCAACAAGACAACATCAACCATGAATTTGAACTTATTCTAATGCAAAGATGTTGTGAGTGGAGACAGCATGCTTGATAGCCATTGGTCTGCTCTGCTTTTGGAGTGAGCGTGCATGAGTTTCCTTTGCATGTCCTCCTTAGTGGTCTTCATCACATGCAAGACTTCTATTGATGTTTGTGCTTGGTTAACATAAGGAAGCCTAGAGGACCACATTGATTGGTATAATGCTTAGTTTGTGGTTTGTTTGGCGGTTTAAGAGGTTAGGTCTTATGATTTTGCATCTTCCGTAGCGTTTAGGAACCCGAAACGCTTTAAGCCCTACCAATGAATAAAATCTGACTTACCAAGACCGTTTCTCGTGGAAAACATTTGAATGAGGAGGTCACGTTAATCTTAGTGAATGTAAAGAGTTAACTGATGTAAATTCATGATATTTTGAGTTTGGAATTCAGATGTATACTAGGCTTGCAAGGTCATGAATGGAGTTTAGCGGTGGCGGCGGCGTCAGAAATTTATTTTATGGGGGTCAAATATTTTTAATATAAAATAAAGTACAGGAAATATTTGATATTTCTATTTTTTGTATTTTGTAAAAACTTAAAGTAATATTAGATGAATATTATTTTATTTAAGATAAATTAGGTCTAAAATTCTAGTGAGAGTCCAACTTTCAAGTATTTGGACTATTTTATGTTCTATGTTCCAATACTAATTTTGTATTGGGGTCAAAATTTACTAAATTGGGGTCATTACAATTATGACTAATGACATACAATAGATTTTTAAACAATTATATGGGGTCAAAAATGTTGTTAGGTTGCTAAAAAGAACCTTGATGAGCATATGTCTTTATCACAGCTAGAGTTGATGATAAAGCAGTTTATGAACATATCGAACTTAATCTTTAATGAATGTTTAATTCTGAATTTAAACGAGAGTTTAGAATCTTAGCTAATTATGTATAGTAGTTATGGTTGCGAGAGTTAGATTGACTATATATGCTTGTTTGGAGTTCGAGAACAATTTTAATTCGATTCCCATTAATTCGTCCTGATTTATATTCTATGTTTCTCTGTGATTATCCCTATTGCCAAACACTGTCATCTTATAGTTTTAAATCGTTTAGGTTTAAATTCTGCATAAAATACCCATATATAATCTCATTGTTTGCATCTTAACTTGATTTCATTCTAACATACTTGACGTGTGATCACTTAATTCCTATGAATTTGATCCCTTCATACGTACTTGCAGTTATATTTTTGAGTTAAAACTAGTATGTGTATCAATAACCCTAAAAAAAATTGTAAACCAATAACACAACATCAGTGAACAATAAGTTACCATGATAAGTTCTTTCCGGCTTCAAGTATCCGTTTTACCTGGGGGTCTTCCCTTTGGGATTCTATCTATAGTGGAGGCAATATTGTAACATCTTTGCATTTTTTCACATATAATCCCACTAACATGCTTGATGCTTGCTTTATAACTCTCTTCGTATTTTGCAGTGCAAAGACAACCCAAGACCAATAGTTCTGGTTTCTTGTATAAAACGCTTTGTACATGGGGTTCCACTGAGTTTATATTGCCCGCAGGTATATGAAACAATATCCTGAATCAGGGGTTTTTTTCCAATGAAAATAGTAGTCCGAAGGAAAAAAACTATTATTGGGGCATTTTAAGAAAATTGAAGCTTTTTTATATTTAGTATTCAAAATATGATAAATTATTAGCAAAAAAATATGTAAGTTTTCTTTAGTCCACTTTTCCCCTGGGTAGGGTCAGTCCAGTACATTCACAGTATACTTATTTCTCTCTTGATATACTTCGTACCTCCCTCTTCCCGCACTACATACATAGAATTCATATGAGGTGGTAAGGCTCCTCTATACTTTTAAATCTCATATAGTTTTTCTTCGTGTGTTCTCATATGACATAACGACGAACAAACTCTAGCAAAACCATAAGATTTTTGTCGCGCTCATGTGAAATAACATTGTTGAAACTTGAAAGACACTCATGTTATTCTTTACCACATTTGATTTTGTGCATTTTTGAAAGAATGCTTCCAATACCATTTAAACCAGTAACCATCAGTAAAATCAGCAATAACAAGTTAAAACAATTAACAAAAAAGAATCAAATCAAAACAGCAAGAACATGTAAGTTAAAATCGTTAAAACAAGCAAGAATCAAATTAAAACAACAAGAAGAAAGTCTTTTTGACATCAAGAACAAGCAAGTTGAAACTGTTAAAACAAGCAAGAATAAATAAAAACAGCAAGAAGAAGCAAATTAAAACTATTAAAACAAGCAAGAATAAATAAAAACAGCAAGAACAAGCAAGTTAAAATTATTAAAACAAGAAAGAATCAAATGATACAAGGGACCGATCATAAATTGTGGTACAATTAGCACTTTTCAAATAATACTGATTATTAAGATTTTAACCCCAAAAAAAAAAACTTGCAAAATGAATTTAAATAGTCTCTAGCCTTATCTAACACCACTTCGGAATAACCATTGATGAACAAATATTCCAAAAAGATAAAACTAAAGAAGAGCTCCGCTTTGATCCACACACATCCGCCATGGAACCACTAATTTATCGTTCCCCTCACGATCATCCTTTGACCCCTTCATCTGGGTTTGCTTTCCGGTGTTATTGGTGCAAAACCGGTGGATACATCAGTAACGGCTACCATTGCATCGAGTGTGATATTTGGTTCCACAAGGATTGTGGTATTGGTAAATTTCTATGGAAAATCAATCACACTTCTCATCCCGAACATCATCTCACACAAACCATCGTACCTAACTGGGAGATGCGTTGGTGTAATGTGTGTACAAGACGCATCGACGATGATTGGGCTTATAGGTGTTATAACTGTTCATCTGAAAACTTCAACCTACATATGTCTTGTGCAAGAGAACCACCACCGCTTACTATTAAACATCATCAAGCCCATGAGCATCCGCTTATGCTTTTCCCAGTTTCAAGATACCCGGAGCATCTTTGTGAAGTATGTAAAGAAAAAGTTGTTGGCAAATTAGCTTATAGATGTTTTAAGTGCGAGGTGGTCATTCATGTGAAATGTGTAAATTCACCAGAGGTAAATCATCCTTGTCACCCTAAACACTCTCTCAAGTTGCTCACATCTGAAATTCCAGATTACAGTGATAATACATGTCTCTTGTGTGGTTTGGAATTGGAAGGCGTGTTTTATCATTGTTCCATATGTAATTTCAGTGTGTGCTTGGGTTGTGCAAGCATTCCACCACCTGTCGAATTTGAACATCGAAAAACTCATGAGCACAAACTTACTCTCATGGCAAGACAAATCTCATTTACTTGCAATGCTTGTGGGATGCAAGGCAATCGAAGCCCATATTTTTGTCTCCAGTGCGATTTTATGGTCCACCGAAGTTGCATCGGCTTACCCCATGTTATAAAAATCAATCGCCATGATCATCGCATCTCTCATATTCAACAACTCAGTTTTGGAGATTATAAATGCAATCTTTGTTCCCAAAGTGTTAACCGGTTCTACGGGGTTTATTCTTGCTCTTTGTGCATTAACTATGTTGTTCATTTACAATGCGCAACAAGAAACGATGTATGGGATGGGAAAGAACTCGAAGGGATACCTGAAGTAACTGAAGATATAACATCGTTCAAGGAGGTGGGTGATAACCTGATAAATCATTTCAGTCATGAAAAACATAATCTGAAACTCAGTAAAGATGGTACTACTCATGATGAAAGCATACGTTGTGAAGCATGCATGCGTCCTGTCTACTCTGATCTGGTTTATAGTTGTGAGCAATGTGATTTTGTTCTCCATGAAACATGCGCAAATCTTCCTCGAAAGAAACAGCATGTGCTTCACAACGAGCCATTTACGTTAAATGTTGGTGACTCCCTCAAGGTTCGTCCCTGTAGTGCTTGTGGAGAAATCTTCAATGGTTTCAGGTACGAGTCTGGTAATGTAGTTCTTGACGTAGGATGCATTTTGATTTCTGAGTTGTTCGCCCATGAAAACCATGAACACCCTTTACATTACAACAAAACATATATTGGCAAGTGTAATGCGTGTCATGGATCGATAGAATCAGGAGCCCTTTCTTGTGAGTCATGCGACTATAACTTGGATTTTCGTTGTGCAAGTTTGCCTAAAACAGTCAAGCACAGATGTGATCAGCATCCACTCTCCCTATCTTGCAAAAAAATTGTAGGTGGGAAATATTGGTGTGATATATGTGAAGAAGAGATGGATCCAAATGAATTCTTCTATACTTGCAATGATTTTGAGGTTGCTCTGCATGTTAAGTGCATGCTTGGAGACTTTTCCCGTCTCAAACCAGGACGAGTAGTTGAACTCCGAGAAGAAAGCTTTGTAGCTATTCCGAACAATCATAGTTTTCGACCAATCTGTAGTAACTGTGAATTCCGATGCAAGGCCCCTTTCGTTCTTAAGCGACATGGTTGGGATGTGTTCCTTTGTTCCAAAAGATGTTTATATGTTTACTTAATGGCTCTGAGAGCAGCTCGGCTATTCATGGAAAGTTGAAATATTCGAGTTTCATTCTTTGATTTCTCAATGGCTAGTTAGAAATGTTAGATTATTGAGTTTGGTTATGTTATTGTATATAACTACATAAATAAGTATGTATTTTAAGTCAGTGGGTGTATGTAAGAGTTGTGACTTGTAGGATAAGAAAGGGGTAGTTTTATTTTCAGCTTCAAAAGTCGCAACATTTACTTTCGTCGGTTATGTACGTAAGATATCTATATAAGTGCGTTATTTTAATAAAATAACAAGTTTCAAATTTAACTCTATTGTCTATTCTCTCGTTCAAGTCTCTGTTTAAACAAGTGATACACAAACCAACTTGTTCTGATCACAACCAAAACTTGTTTCCGTTATTTATATTCTTGTGTACGAAGAAGCCCATCAGTATGTTAAGTAGCAATAACTTCTAATATGATATCAGAATCTCATTGATTCAAGGGCCAATCTAAGCGCAAAGACAGACAGTAAATTCCTGCAAAAAGTTACTACAAGAAACGGTGACTATTGTGACGAATTTTCGTCACAAACTTTCAATTGTGACGAATTTATGACGATTTTACGATACGTCACAATAAGTAAGCCTGGGCACGGGGCGGGTACCCGCCATTTTCGTCCGCTTTAATACTTGACCCGTCCCGCACGAGTAATACGATATTCGGACATGGACTTGGACTTGGACTCGCCCAAAACCACTACAAAAAAACAACATGTATTCCGACGGATATATCCATGGGTAACCCGTCGGAAAACCTTGTTTCCGACGGGTTTTCCATGGAGGTGCCGTCGTCGGTTTGAAGTCGTCGGAAATCAACTTCCGTCAGAAAATCATAGCAAACTCCTACGGATTTCCGATTGAAACATTCTGACGAGCGACCGATGAAAAACGCTGGCGGATATACCATTCCCACTGTGTTCCAAAGGAGAAAACGTTAAAAAAAAGTTTCAACTTTCCGACAACAATGCGTGTCAGAAATGTGTCGGAAATTATATAACCGACGGCATACCAACGGATGGATATTCTGACGGTCAGCCGACGGATAGATTCCGACGGCCAACCGACGGGAAGATTCCGATGGCCAACCGACAGAAATATATTCCGACGGCCAAGCGACGGTTATATAACCGACGGAATTCCGACCGTATTACTAAATTTTATAAAAAACAAATATTATTTAATTGTAATTCAAAAATTAAAAATGCAATATAAATAAAAAACTCTAAATTTAATTATACATTAAATAAAAAATTTACATTGTTCGAATACGGTATTATAAAAAATCTAAAAATACTACTACTGGCCTGGAGGACGAAAATCCGAGAAATGCTGGTTCATAAAAGTCGAGAAGTAATCCTGAGAGGAATGCAACTCGTTAATTGTTGCATTCTTTTTCGCCAATTCTGTCTGCAGCTTCTCGATCTCTTCAACGAGCGCTGGATCTCTATGTGTAAACGAAGACGTAGCAGTGTCTGATTCTGGAAGTTTCCCTAATCCATAAACACGTCTTCGGCTTACAGGAGTTTCCTAAGAAATTATAAACAAATATTAATATACTAAAAATCTATTAAAAATAATTAAACTTATATAAATTTATGATTTACCTCTACGACCAATTGGTTCATGACTTCTCGCGGCAAGTTATTAGAACCCGAAGCTGATCCTCCATCTTCATATAGCTGGGTAAGTTTCTCTTGTTTCTTCTTCTCGATGTTGTTGATTATTGCCAACTCTTTCTTGTCGTGTACCACTCCGGTTTTTTTGTTAATGTGTGTGTCAACAAAAAAGTCAAACAAATCTGGTCGCACACCACCGGCCTTAGCAGTCTAGTTAAACAAATAAATTGTTATTAAATTTAAAAAGGTAAGGAAATTAATAATTAGTAAAAGATTATATTCATACCAGCTCGTCAGCACGACTCTCAAACGTCATTGCACCTGCATTATGTGTCGCGACTCCCAGTCCATCCCGTGGGTTCATGCGGTTCACACTGTTTCGTCTGGAGATCTTATTGGCCTCTTCTGAACTCCAGTATTGAATATACGCGTCCCAAACATCAGGTTTGAGATCTCTTGGTTTGTCTTTTCCTTTCTTCCACTTTTGCTTCCAACCGTAGACATGCTCGCTGAATTGCGCACTAGCTTACTTATCGAAAGCTTTACGAACAAGGCGCGTGTGTTGGGGTACCCAATAAAATTCTTGCTACAAAAATAAAATAAATATAGAATTAGTTACACCGCAATTAAATGTTCAAAAAACCATAATAAAGAAACAAAATTTCATACCGCGAAAGAATTGAACCAGAGATCTTGCCGCTCTTTTGGCATATCTCCGTAGGTGGGATACATGTCTGGGAGTTGGTTATGGAGCATACTCAAAATCGCCTTGTTGATCTCGTTTTTACAGCGAAACTTACAATTAAAATAAAAACACCATTAATAATTAGTGTTAAAAACACTAAAAAAATACTAAAATTGCATACCAAGTGGCTCCATTCAGACGTTGTGGGTGAAGCATCTGTAAACATTCTCGTACCGGTTGAAGCAGAAGCTCATCAATGGTGATTCTGATGTGGGCTACGGAATTCTCGGAACATGGAATATTAGAAGGAGTGGCAGAACTCCTCTGGTTCGTATAAGGAGTGATCGGAGCTCCCTAAGTCATACGAAAATCCTCATAACTCCTAAAACGAGAAAAATATTAGTAAGAAATAACATAATTAGAATCCTAAATCCTACATAAAAAATCATAAAACCTAAATCACAAAATAGAAATCCTAAAAAATCCTAAATCTAAATCAAAAATTCTAAATCCTAAATCTTAAATCATGGTAAATGCTATATTCCGAAATCAAAATATTAAATCCAAAACCACAAAATCCAATTTGAAAATCAGAAATAACAAAATCCTCTTCATAAATTACTAAATTGATATCCTAAATTCATAATACTAATTTCTAACCTAAATAACAAAATAAAAATAATAAAACATAAATCACTAATTTTTAATCACAAATTCATAAATTCATAATACTAATTTCTAACATAAATCACAAAATCAAAATCATAAAACCTAAATCATTAATTATTAATCACAAATTCTAAATCATAAAACCTAAATCACAAAATTACTAATTGATATCCTAAATTCATAATACTAATTTCTAACCTAAATCACAAAATCCTAATTCCAAAATCAAAATTCCAAAATCACAAAAATCATAAATTCCAAACTAAAAAAATCTTACATATTGCCGATGAAGAGGAGCTCGCCGGAGGAAGAGGACATTGCCGGAGGAAGAGGAGGTTTGCCGGAGGAAAGAGAAACGCCGGAGAAGAGAACACGGCGGAGAAGAGAAGCTCGCCGCCAGGGAAGAGATGCTCGCCGGGGAAGAAGACACGCCGGAGATTCGACGCGCGCCGGGGAAGAGAAGGGATCGCCAGATCGGAGGAAGATTCATAGAAGAGAAGAAATGGGGAAGAAAATAAGTTTATCGGGTATAAGTATTTGGTGAACGTCGGTTTTTCATCGGAAAGTTTAAAATATAACCGTTTAAAAATTAGCCGTTTAAAGCCGTTGAACGGACATCCGCGTTTATTGCCGTTGCCGTCGGAATTCCGTCGGTTCCATCGTTTATAAAACCCTTATTTCCACTAAAAAACATTTCACTCTCATAATATTTATCTAACTATATTCTTCTCATATTATCTATACATTGTATATTACAAATATGTCATCATCAAATCAATATAATTATTTTCGAGCGTGGATGGACAGACCAATTCGCGATCCCGATACAGAGCAATTTACAGAAGAGTTTGTCGAAGGTGTAAAACAGTTCATGAGTTTTACAACAAATCAGGAACTTGCTTTGCAAACGGGTAAAATCTATTGTCCTTGTCTTAAATGTAAGAATCGTATATTTCTCGATATTTTAGAAGTAAGTTTGCATTTATATCATAGAGGATTTATTCTGGGTTACAAAATTTGGTATTCGCATGGAAAAATGATTATATGGTAGATTTTGCTAGTACAAGTGGAACTTTTATATCGGATAGAATAGGGGAATCTACACCGGAAGTAAAGGGTAAGGTCGGTTCTGTTCGGATGGTACATCATGCATATCATGTGAATGCTCTGGGCTTTGTTGATTCTAGAGGAGATAGAGTAGAAGAACCTAATTTAGAAGCACAAATATTCTTTGATATGTTAGATGCGGCAAAGCAACCGTTGTATAGAGGTTGTCCAAAGGGGCTATCACATTTATCTGCTGCAACTGAATTGATGACAATCAAGACAGATTACAATTTATCTGAGACTTGTGTTGATGCGTTTGCTAATTATATGAAAAGATATTTGCCGGCAGATAGTAATTATCCATCAACATACTATGAGATACAGAAGTTGGTGGCTGGGCTTGGTTTGCCGTATCAGGTGATAGATGTCTCCAGCAACAATTGTATGATTTATTGGAGAGAAGATTCAGCTTGGTTAGTTTGTCGGTTTTGTCGCAATCCTCGGTATCAAGAAACAGGTGGAAGAGTCAATGTTCTATACAAACGGATGTGGTATTTGCCATTAACGGAGAGGTTGAAAAGATTATATCAATCACAGAGGACGGCGGAGTCTATGAGATGGCATTAGAATCATACACGGGATGGAGATATATCAATTTGTCCGACGCTGAAGCATGGAGACACTTTCAGACTGTTTATCCTGATTTTGCAGCTGAGAGACGGAATGTGTACCTTGATTTATGCACCGATGGTTTTAATCCTTTCGGAAAACATGGAAGATAATATTCGTTGTGGCCAGTAATCGTAACACCATACAATCTGCCACATCCTTATGCATGAAGAGAGAGATTCTTTTCCTCACAATTCTCGTACCTTGACCTGAGCATCTAAAGAGATCACTTGATGTTTACTTACATCCATTGATTTATGAGTTGCAGATGTTATGGGAACATGGAATTCAGGCATTTGACGTTTCATTGCAGAAAAATTTTATGATGCGGGTAGTGCTTATGTGGACCATAAGTGATTTTCCAGCTTATCGTATATTGTATGGATGGACGACACATGGGAGATTATCGTGTCCATATTGTCAAGACAATACAGATGCGTTCCAATTGAAAAACGGTTGGAAAACATCTTGGTTTGATTGTCATAAACGTTGTTTGAGAAATGATCATCCGTATTGTCGAAGCACCACATTGTTTAGGAAAAACAAAAAAAAATTTTGATGGTCCACCACCTGAATTAGATGGTTATATCATTTTAACACAACTACAAAATTTTGGGGCAGAGAAATCGGTTGTTTGTGGCAGAAACAGACATAGTCCAGTTGACGGAGTTGGCGTAGACCATAACTGACATAAAAAGAGTATTTTTTGGGATCTGCCATACTGGAAGGACCATCTATTGAGGCATAATCTAGATGTCATGCATATTGAGAATAATTTTTTTGAAAACTTAATTAATACTGTTCTTAATGTCCATGAACGAAAGATAATCTACAGTCAAGATTAGATTTGCCAGATATGTGTTCGCGTAAAGAGCTTCATGTTGAGGGAAATAATAACAAAGGTCCTATCCCCCGATTACGTTTACCAGCAGCTGCAAAACATGAGTTTTTTTTATTGGATTACCAACAATGTTAGATTCCCAGATGGATGTCTCCAACCTACGTACCTGCATTGATTATGGTGAAGAGAAGTTTTATGGGTTAAAAAGTCACGATTGTCATGTCATAATGCAGCGCCTTCTTCCCTTTGCTTTTGCATATCTTCTTCTACAAAACGTTCACAAGTCAATTGCAGGTAATATTATTTTTTCAATATTAGAAATTAATACTATATCAATAAAATTTAGTAATTTATTTATGTTTTTTCTCAGGTATAGCTTCTTTTTTCCGGGATTTATGTACGAGATCTCTGACGGTTGACGGTATTCGTTATTTGGAGGTTCAAATACCTACTATCCTCTGTAATTTAGAGAAATTTTTTCCCCCTTCGTTTTTTTATGTTATGGAGCATCTTCCTATTCATCTTCCTCGCGAAGCAGCATTAGGTGGCCCTGTTCAATATCGGTGGATGTACCCGTTCGAGCGGTATATGTATCATCTCAAAAAAAAAGGTTAAAAATTTGAGTAAAATAGAGGGATCTATTGTTACTCAATGCATTAATGAAGAGGCGGCACATTTCTCTGAATATTATTTTCCACAAAAATTTCAAACAAAGAGTCGTAGACCAGCTCGACACGATGATGGAGGCGAAATACCTTCTTATCCAATCTATGTTCCTAGTCTCTTCCGCCCGGTAAGGCGTATTTGTTTTTTCTTAAAAATTTATAAATTAATTATTATTTTTAATTACCAAATATATTTTTTTCAAATAGGTTGGACGACTAAATAAAAAAAGCAAAAAACGAAGATTAACTGAGGAGGAACAAAAGCATTTGCATATGTATATTCTGACAAATTGCGAAGATCTTCTTCAATATGAAAGGTATGCCATCTAAAAGAATAAAATTATATATATATATATATATATTAATATATAATTTAACAAATATAATCATATTTATATTTACAGGATTTATATGGCTAAAATATGCTTTCATTACCCAAGTTACACTGAGGAGGCACTTAATGAGCTCAAAGAGAGCGAGTTCACGTGATGGCTCACATTTTATGTAAGTTTATTTGAATCAATTAGTTTCTTTTATAAATTACTAAATATATCAATTTTCTTAGTTATTAATATACATTTATTTAATTAATTCAGGTACAGACATGTGCAAGTAGAGGTTAGTCTTTTCCAACTTGGTTAGAAGAGTTGATCAATAGGCCATATTTTCTAGTGCACTCATATCCTATGTATTGTATACGAGGATATGCTTTTAAGATTCTTCGCGAAGGAAGGATCCGGCCAACAAGTGATTATGGTATTTCTTCCCAATCGGGCGACGTTGTCTACTATAGTATTCTAAGGGAAATACTAGAAGTTCATTATCCTGGTTTGCTCGACATGCGATGCGTTGTTTTTTTTTATTGCGATTGGTATAATCCATTCCTAGGAACAAGTGTTAGCCAAGATGAATTTGGTGTTATATCCATACATTCCAGTAAAAGGCTGCAAAAGTACGACCCATTCATCCTTGCATCACAAGCAAACCAAGTCTGTTACATTCCATACCCTCGTGTGACAAACAAGCATGACCCTTGGATGACTGTTTTATCAATTACACCTAGAGGTAGGGTGGATTGTGTATCAGATAACGAGGCTATGCAACAATGCGCAATTGGTTTTCTAGGTCCGATCGAACAACCGCTACATGTTGATCTTGTTGTTGATTTCACAGAGGAAGGTGATAACGAGATTTTTGATGATTCAGATAGGGAACTTGGAGAATTTGATTCACAATCAGATTCTTCACCATCAGAGTATTCAGATAGTACATCACATGATAATTAGTTGTAATGTATTTTATTTCACTCTTGTAATATTATATTTATATTTAATTTAATTATATATTTAGTTTTTTTATTTTATAGTTTTTCTTAATATATTTTTAGATTTTTAAGTTGAAATTTTTAAATTTTTTTATTTTTATTTTAACTTAAATATTTCATGTTGTTGTGACATTTTTACCAATTTAGTTTATACCTTTACCAACTGACGGAGAGTAAATCCGTCGGAAATCCATCGGAAAATAGTCGGACATGTATAGCAACCCCGTCGGTATACTGTCGTAATAATATCCGTCTTTCCGACCATTGTAAGTGTCGGAAAAGCGTCGGTTTATGCTAGTCCGTCGGAAATCCGAAAAAAAAATTTCGACGGAATTCCGACGACCACATGTTGGAAGCTTTTCCATCGGTTTTCTATCGGAAATTCCGTCGGAATCCGTGCTGTTTTCTTGTAGTGAACGGGTATGCGCCCCAAAATCCATTATTTGCGAGGTACTTGTCCCGTTACTTGGATCCGCGGATAACGGGTAATTTTGCTGGTAACGGATATTTTTGTGGCGAGTAACAAGTATATTTTGCGAGTAACAAGTATATTTTATGGGTAACGAGTATTATTTATGGATAACGGATATTTTTGTTTTGCGGATAACGGATATTTTAAACTATCGTGGTACAACTACTTAGAAAAGGTATTTTAGAATTCTTTCTCCCAAAATAATAAAGAAACAGAGCACCCATTTAAGCAAAGCATCATAAAAGGCAATTTAATCAAAAGAAAATAATAAATTAATAGTAATAATTCATAATCTATAGCAAGGTGATGGAATTAGAAGAACGACCTTTCTTAGCTCTTACGTTATGTTCGTGGAGAGTTCTGGCGAAGAAGAAATTTTAGTAACGATTCATATTCTTTCTTTTTGTGAAAAAGTTAACTAGGGTTTTTTTTTAGTAAAGTTTTTTTATTCTAATATGTTTCATGTTATCCATTACAATCTCGACACGAATACTGCGAGAAAAACCAAGGATAACGTAAACGCAGATTATGAGTTCAAGCATCGTGGAACTCGGGAAACAGAAGTGGTTTTTTCGGATTACGTAGATAATGTCAGGTTGCTGTAGGAGAAACAGTTTCATGCTTTAATACCTATAATATTTGAACTGTTTGCTTTGACAGACTTATTTTTGGGAAAAAAATATGTCACTTTATTGGTTAAATTAATTTAGTTGGATTTGTCATCTCCTATTTCAACTATTATATTCTCTGTTTTAGGTACCAATAAATTTAGAGTATTCCGATTTGTCTATAATACTACAAAGGCCAGGCGTATGTTAATTAAGTAGTTGCGTTGATTCCTCTTTTGTCACCATATCTCTTATAACCAGTTGGACTAGTTTTCTCTATAAGTTAAACAAACCGAAATGCGAAATTCCGATATCCGACGCGGTTAGGCAAGATCCACTTTGCAACTGGTGTAGATGAGCAATCCCATTAACCCCATAGTATTGGCAACTTGGCATGGTACCTCTTTATTTGTAGTTTCAAATTACCAAGTTTGATTTTCAACTTATTCACAAGCTAAATTCCTGAAGTTGGATTTCCCATTTATTTACAAGTTAAATATCCATAATTCCATTTACTTGGGATTAAGTCATAGAAACCTCCACTTAGTTTTGCTTTGTAAGATTTAATTTAAGAGCTTCCTTACAAACCAAAGATATTTTCTTGGTGTGTTATTTTACCTTTTGTATGGGATCTTCGCTATATAACTAGGAGTTTATGCCAAGTCTTAAACCCGTTGATTATGACTTCTATAATTTATACTGAAATTGGTTGATATTCTTACATGTTCAGAAATTTCTACTGAAAAAAAAAACAAAAACTACTAACTTAGTAAATATCAAGTTGATATGAGCTGATAATATAGGAAAACCCCCTCACCTCTGCATGTTTAATTTTGAAAGAAATAAGGAATTTATTATTCTCTTCTTTTAATAACCAGCATAGCTAGACAGTATATTTTGGGCTGTGTTTACTTAGGGGACGGGATAAACCATAGAATCCGATCATTTTGTTCAAAAACATTAACAAAGAGATCAGAATTCAAGTTCTTTAATCTCATCGTTTCGCCAATTATTTTCGTAAAAAGGATGCGTCCCAAATATGTTAGGTCCATCTTTACATACCTTGCAATCGTTTCCCACTACAAGAAAACAACACGTATTCCGACGGATATATCCGTCGGTAATCCGTCGGAAATAAAGATTTCCAACGGGTTTCCTACAAACGAGAAGTCATCAGTTCGAAGTCGTCGGAAACCCGTAGCAAAAACCGACGGATTTCCGATGAAAAATTTCCGACGGACTACCGATGAAAACGTCTGTCGGAAAAATAATTCCGACAGTTTTCCGAGGGAAAGGACGGTCAAAAGAATTTCAAGTTTCCGACAACAATGAGTGTCGGAAACATGTCGGAAACTATATTTTCGACGGTCAACCGACGAAAATATTTTCCGACGGCCAACCGACGGATAGATATTTGGTATTCCGACGGCGAACCGACCGTATTAGTAAATTAATTAAAAACAAATATTATTTATGTTTTGTAATTAAAAAATTTAATTATAAATAAAATTAAAATTAAAAATGGATAAATATATAAAAAAAACTCTAAAATTAATTATACATTAAAGAAAATTTATACAATGTTCGAATACGTAATTATAAAAAAAAGTAAAAATACTACTCCTGGCCTGGAGAGCGGCAAGCCGGAAAATGCTAGCTCATAAACGTCGAGAAGTAATCCTGAGAGGAATGCAACTCGTTAATTATTGCGTTCTTTTCCGCCAATTCCGTCTTTAGCTTTTCGATCTCTTCAACGAGCACAGGATCTGTTTGTGTAAACGAAAACGTTGCAGTGTCTGCTTCTGGAAGGCGTCCTAATCCAAAAACAAGTCCTCGACTTACAGGAGTTTCCTAAGAAATTATGAACAAATATTAAAATACTGAAAATTAATAAAAATAATACAACTTATAGAAATTTATTTACCTCTAAAACAAGTTGGTTTATGACTTCCCGCGGCAATGAATTAAAACCCGATCTGATCCTCCTTCTTGAGATAGCTGGGTAAGCCTGTCCTGTTTCTTCTTCTCGATGTTGTTCATGACTTTGCACGCCAACTTGTCTTATACCTGCCCATTTTTTTTATTGGTGTGCGTGTCATAAAAAATGTCATACAAATCTGGTCACACACCAACGGCCTTGGCAGTCTAGTTAAAAAAATAAATTGTTAGTAAATAAAAAAAGTTAAGGAAATAATAATTAGTAAAAGATTATATTCATACCAGCTCGTCAGCACGACTCTCGAATGTCATTGCACCCGCATTATGTGTCGCGATTCCGAGTCCATCTCGTTCGCTCAAACGGTTCACCCTGTTTTGGGTGGAGATCTTATTGGCCTCTTCTGAATTCCAGTATTGAATGTACGCCTGCCAAACATCAGGATCGAGATCCCTTGGCTTGTCTTTTTCCTTCTTCCACTTTTGCTTCCAACCGTAGACATGCTCGTTGAATTGTTCACTAGCTTGCTTATTGAAAGCTTTACGAACAACGAGCGTATGTGTGGGGTCCCAATTGAATTCTTGCTACAAAAATAAAATAAATATAGAATTAGGTACACTACAATTAAATGATCAAAAAACCATATTAAGGTAATAAAATTTCATACCGTTAAAGAATGGAACTAACTATCTCACCGATCTTTTGGCATATCTCTGTAGGTGGGATACATCTCAGGGAGTTGGTTATGGAGCATATTCACAATCACCTTGGTGATCCCGTTTTTATAGCGAAACCTACAATTAAAATAAATAAAAAAATTAAATAATTAGTGTTAAAGTCATTATAAAATACTAAAATTTTATACCAAGTGGCTCCATTCAGACGCTTTGGGAGAAGCATCCGTAAACATTCTTGTCCCGATTGAGAAAGAAGCTCCTCAATGGTGATTCTGATGCAGGCTTCGGAATTCTGGGAAGCAGGAACAATAGAAGGAGTGGTGGAACTACTCCTCTGGTTCGTAGGAACGATCGGAACTCCCTGAGTCATACGGACGAAATCGTCGTAACTCTTAAAACGAGAAAATGATGAGTAAGAAATAACATAATTGGAATCCTAACATAATTCATAATTACTAAATTACTAACTTTATAATACTAATTTCTAAATCCTAATTCCAAAATCAAAATTCTAAAATTCCAAAATAAAAATTATAAATCCTAATTTATAATTTTAATTTCTAACCTAAATCACAAAATCCTAATTTCTAAATCCTAATTCCTAATTCATAATTACTAAATTGCTACTAAATTATTCACAAATTCACATATTTTTACTAAATTACGAAATTACTAAATTTTAACTAATTCATAATTAATAAATTATTATCAAATTCACATATTTTTACTAAACTACTAAATTTTTACTAATTCATAGTTACTAAATTATTCACAAAATTACTAAATTTTTATCCTAAATTTATAATACTATTTTGTAACCTAAATCACAATATCATAATTTCTAAATCCTAATTCCAAAATCAAAATTCTAAAATTTCAAAATCAAAATTATAAAATCCTAATTTATAATTCTAATTTCTAACCTAAATCACAAATCCTAATTTCTAAATCCTAATTCCAAAATCAAAATTCTAAAATTGCAAAATCAAAATTCTAAAATCACAAAACCACAAATCCAAAATCCACAAACCCTAAATCACAAAACATCATAAAACTTACATCTTGTTAATGGAGAGGAGGTCGCTGGTCACCGGGGAGGAGGTTCGCCGGAGGGGAACGCCGGAGGAGAAGCAAGCGGCGGAGGGGAAGCAAGCGGCGGAGGAAGAAGCAAGCGGCAGAGGAAGAATCGCCGGGGAAGAGGAAGCCACGCCGGAGGAGAAGCCACGCCAGGGAAGAGGAAGCCGCACCGGAGGAAGAATCGCCGGAGGGAGGAGGAATTGCCGGAGGAAGAGGGAAAATCGGAGGAGAGAAGAAATGGGGAAGAAAAGAAGTTCATCGGGCATAAAATTTGGTGACCGTCGGTTTTCCATCGGTCACTACTTATTTATTCCCGCTCACCGAATTTTTTGGCGGCACAATAAATTTGCGTCGGAATTCCGTCGGTATCTCGATATCCGTCGGTTTTTCCTCGGTATTAACGATGGATTTCTGATGGTTATCGGATTTTTTGTACATGTTAGACTATTGGCTATTAGAACCTGTCGGAAATCCGTCAGTTTTCTTTAAAATATATTCCTTAAAAGATAACTGTTTTTAAAAACAATATATATGAAAACGCTCTATCTATTACAATATACAATCCTATTTTTTAAAAATAAATTCACTTTATCTTTCTGGGATTCTTTGATTGTACGATTCTTCATAACTAACAAACAAAACTTATAAGAAACACATATCGGTTATTAAAATATACTTTGACGTGTTCAATTTGTTAAGGATTCAAAAGTAGCAACAGAAGGAAACAAAGCAAATCCCTAGTAGCAATATAACTTAACACTTTCTCATGTTACGTGGCAGTTCATTTATGCACACATCTCTTCAAGCTTTGGTTTTCCACATCATCTCTTTCGTACATGAAAATTGCTGCCGCCTTATCTTCTTCTTTAGTATTCTTCCAGATATGAGAGTATAAGGTCTTGCTATCAGGTATTTCGCATTTTTTTCAGTAATGATTATGAGCCAGTATGTTATGAGAATAAAATCATATTTTTTATTTGGATCAAAAATGGTTTTGAATCTTTTCTCGTCATCTCAAACTTAGTTTTTCTTTCCTCAGATCTGATTTCACTTTTTCATTGATTTTCCAAATCATTTTTGATGAAATTGTTATACTTATAAACATTTTTTTGCTATAGGTTTTTGGAAATCACAAATTTGAGATAAAATCCATAGGAGATACAAAAGCCAAACCGACGGATAACCGATGACTTATACGGCTTCCATAGGTTTCTAGTGTATAGAATATCCAACTCGCCCAATCCGAGTCACACCACCCATAAATTTGCAAATCAGAATTGGATGGGAGGAAAATGCCCTGTCCCGGTGCAGGTTTGAGATAACAAACTACCCGAAGTGCTGCATTCCAATGATCTGTGCGTGGTTGTTGCATAAACTGAGCAAGGAGATGCACCGGAAAGGAGAGCTCAGGCCGTGTAACGGACAAGTAGATAAGACGACCAACCAATCTGAGATATTCACCCGGATCATCAATTAAAGAAGATTATGATTTAGCAAATTGTTGATTCTGTTCCATAGGGAATTTAACTGGTTTTGCTCCCAGTAAACCCGTTTTGGAGATAATTTCCAATGCATATTTATGTTGAGAGAAATAAATTCCTTCTTTATTCCGAGAGACTTCAATTCCCAAGAAATACTTCAGTGTACCTAAATCTTTCATATGAAAGCAAGTGGAAAGATAACTTTTGAACGCCGTAATAGACGTGCTACAACTCCCTATAAGTATAAGGTCATCTACGTAGACCAAGACGTACATTTGAATAGAAACCTTATTGTAGCAGAACATAGAGTAATCCGAGATATATTGAACAAAACCATATGTTCGGAGAGAGGAAGAAAGCTTGTCAAACCAACAGCGTGGAGCTTGCTTTAAACCATACAGAGATTTGCGTAATCGACATATTTTGTTGCTGCCAAGACTTGTAAAGCCATGAGGAAGTTTCATGTAGACTTCTTCGGATAAGTCGCCATGAAGAAAGGCATTATGAACATCCATTTGTGTAACAGACCATTGTTTAGCGGAGGCAATACTGAGAAATAAGCGTATTGTGCCCATTTTTGAAACAGGGGCAAAGGTCTCGTCGTAATCACTACCTTCAATTTGGTTGTTACCGAGAATAACCAGCCAAGCCTTATATCTTTCTAGGGTACCATCGGATTTGAGCTTAATCTTGTAAACCCATTTATTGCCAAAGCTTTTTTATAAATCAACAATGGACCAAGTACCATTTATATCATGAGCTGCAAGTTCTGCTTACATTGCATCCCTCCATACTTTGTCTTTTACAGCATGTTTATAGAAGCGAGGTTCCACATTTGTTGAAAGAGCTACCATGTAAGCCCAGTGAGGTATAGAAAAACGATAACAACTTACATAATCATGAATCGGATAGAGGACACCTGAGTCGCTGGAAGACGCATCATGTGTTGTTATCGTGTTGGTGACATATTCTTTAAGTCGAACTGAAGGTATATTTGGCCTACAACCTTTTCCCATTGTCGTGTTCTCTGGTAAAGAAGAAGGGTCACTGTCCGATGTATGAGCTGTCATTGGTGCAGCAGGAGCGGAAGTAACCTCACTTGGTGAGGATATTTCAGAGAGACCAGAATGTACACGAGTCAGATTTGGTTCAATAGGATGTGTAGATGAACGTGGTGGAAGCATGGCAGGAGCTTGAGTGTCATCGTCTATGTGGAGTTGTGCAGGTGGTTGAACAGATAAATCATGCGTCTCCATAATACGTGAAGACGGAGAGGCTTGAAATGGGAAGACTGTTTCTTTAAAGACAACATCCCTGGAGATAAAGAAAGTATCATCATTAAAATCGTAGAGTTTCCATCCTTTTTGACCCCTAGGATTACCAACAAATATACACCGTCGAGAGTGAGACACAAACTTATCACCTTTATGATTTTGATTATGAGCATAACACAATGATCCAGACACCTTAAGATGATTGTAGAGTCGGGTTCAACCTTATATAATTATTCATAAGGCGTTTTGCCGTGAAGGACAATTGAAGGGATCCTATTGATTAAATGAGCAGCTGTCAAGACACAATCACCCCAAAATTGAAGAGGTAGGTTGGATTGAAATCGCAAAGCCCGGGCGATATTGAGAATGTGTCTATGTTTTCGTTCAACACGTTCGTTCTGTTGCGAGTTTCATGAAATTCAGTTCCATCATTGTCCCATTTAATGATTTTAACTTGGGATTGGAACTGACGGGTACATAAGACAAAAAATGTAGAATGTGATTCTTTGTTTCACTTTTCTCTTTCATTAAAAATACCCATACATCATGGGAACAATCATCAACGATATTTAAAAAATAACGAGCCCCGGAGTGATTTATATTTCGGTAAGGACCCCAAACATCACAATGAATCAATTCAAAACAAACTAATCTCGTATTTACACTCACACGAAAAGGTGTCCGTGTTTGCTTGGATCGAAAGCATACTTCACATGTATTACTGTGGGTATTACAACTAGAAACGCCTATCTTAGAAATAAAACTAACTACTTTAGGAGAAGGGTGTCCTAATCGCTGATGCCACAAGTCATACGATTCCTTAACCTTTACCGCGCAAGCTGAGTCCACATTCTGTACGTAGAAAGAGCCACCAAATCTTTTACCAATTTCAATCACAGTCCTCGTAGTGCGTTCCTGAATGATAAGGAACCTATCAGCCATCTGAACTACACAGCAATTCTCATCCATTAATTGTCCTATAGAGATCAAACTGGACTGCAATTTGGAGACAAAGAAGAGTGATTTCAGAATAAGACTGCTGCCAAATCTAATTGTCCCTTCTTTACACGCAATATGTTGTCTACCATCAGCTAAAATTACCATCATATGGTCTATATTCCGTACATCTTCTAGTAAACAGAACTCACCAGTCATGTGATGTGTAGGTCTAGAATCTAAAATCCAAGAAGAGTGAGAAGAAGTACCTGTCAAAGGTATAGAAGATGAATTGTTGTGATCAGTAGGAGCACGTGCTGCATTAAGAATTGTAAGAACTCCTTTCCATTGTGCTTCGGTTAGTCCACTAACTGCATCTCTATCTTTGTCAGTGATGACACGATGCACTTGCTGATCAGTACCGTCGTTAGTATTGACAACATTGTTGTTTACTGAGCGTGAACCAATATTCTCGCGACCTCTGCCTCTATTAGTATGACCTCTACCATGAGTTCCTATTCCTTTATCTTCCCACCAGTCAGGATATCCAACTATTTCAAAGCATTTTTCAGAGAAATGACTTGTTCTGCTACAATGATTACAAGGGAATTTTGGTTTCGTTTGGACAGTCAAGGTAATTGTTTTAGAGATTTCGTCGCGCATCATGGTTTGAGACAGCATTTTTTCTTCTTGAGAGACGATGTTATAAGCTTCTTCTAGGCTTGGCAGTGGATCCTTTGCACACAAAGTCAAGCGGACAGTATGGTACATTCTATCATCGAGTCCAAATAGAAACTGTTGAACCATATCATCCTCTCTATCTTTTTCTTGTTTCTGCCCAAGGTCGCATATGCATAACACACATTCACATACACGTATGGGTCTGTAGTTGTTGATATTTTCCCAAATCTTAGTTAAGCGCCCATAGTAATCTTCAATTGTAGAGTTGTTCTGTTTACAAGCTGCTAATTCAGCCTTGATTTTCTGATTCTTTGGTCCGTTTGTGACAAAGAACCTTTTGCGGAGATGCTCCCATAGATCCCGAGCGTTATCCCGATGTGAGATGTTCGATTTCAAAGATGGATCAATAGACATTTTTATCCAAGATACTAGCAACGCATTGACCGATCGCCAATCATCGTAATCTGAAGAATCTTTCGGTGGTTTTGGTATTGTTCCATAAAAAAATCCGAATTTCTTCCGTATTAATTTTCAAGTTGTATTCTTCACTTGTGTTGTTGAACAATTTGATAGAGCTTTAAAGATTCAAGTTCAAGATAGAAAGTACTTCTATCTTGAGGGGGAGTATTAGATTGTATGGTTTAGTGTAGTTTACACATTAAACTTTGGTTTAGAAAAAATCGGTTTAGTAATTGGTTTAGTAGATTGTATAAGAACTTAATCTCTTCTCTCGATTGTTTGTTAACAGATACAGTTTTCAATTTCCAAATCTCTTCTTCTCTCTCAAATTGATTTTGATCTTCTTTGATTGAGAATGGGTCTTGTTTCTGTTCAACCTCAATCTTCTAAAACCTACTTAGAAAGGTATTTTAGAATTCTTTCTCCAAAACAATAAAGTAACAGAGCACTCGTTCAAGCAAAGCATCATAAAAGGCAATTTAATCAAACGAAAATAATAAATTTAATAGTAATAATTCATAATCTATAGCAAGGTGATAAAATTAAAGAAGAAATTATATTAACGATTCATATTTTTCATTTTGTGAAAAAGTTAACTATGGTTTTTCTTTTTTTTTAATTAAGTTAAAATACCAAAAACATCCCACGCAATAACCACTTTCTCACGGACTGGGGTCGATGGGCAAAAGCCCATTACCATACTATATGGGCATGTGGCCTCTCTATTTCTATATTTAGGGTTTCTCTAAACAAGAGTGAGTGGTCATGATGACGAGAAATCAATCCAAGAAGAGTAAAAGGGAGAACAAGTCTCAGTCTCTTGAAATCTTGAAAGAGAAGAACTTCGATGATGTTCCTTTGGACCTAGCGATCGAGATATTTAGGAGATTGCCTGTGAAATCCGTAGCTAGGTTTCTCCTACTCAAAGTTTTGGGCCGAAATAATCCGAAGTCGACATTTCATCACGTCTTTCCAAGTTAGGTCTTCGTTGCAGCCTCGTCTACTAGTCGCGTTTATTGATTTAGATAGACAACGGAACTGCGAAGATTGGTACTTCTTCTCACTGTCTTCATCATCAACGTCTTATCTATCACGTTTTACATGTCCCTTTCCAAATTATGCGAAATATTGTCATTATGTTAATGGCTTGATAAGCCTTGGATATGGTCTAAAGAAATACATAGCTAACCCTAGCACCGGTACATCCACAGTTTTACGTAGAGTCAAAACCAGCAGTACGGTCGCACAAAGTTTTTTTGGGTACGATCCGGTTAATGATAAATACAAACTATTGGTATTGTGCATGAAGAGTGGGATATTACAACTATCATCTCAACATCAAGTAGTCACATTGGGAGCTAAAAAGAAACCATGGAGAATGATTGATTATAGAACTCCTCACTGTCCTGTGCTTAACAGTGTGTGCATTGATGGAGTTCTGTATTATGTTGCTTTTACGGGCGCTGATTTGTCACAACTGAGCTTAATGAGATTCGATTTGGGGTCTGAAAAGTTGGATCTTTTTACTAGTTTATCCGCGGACTTTCCGGCTGTATTTCTACATGGTTCCACTTTGATGAGCTACAAGGGGAAAGTAGCCTTAGCCACTAAATCTTCAAATTATAAATTTGAAGTGTGGGTTTTGGATCAGCATGCCGAAACACATGGATGGTTGAAGAAGAGTTTCAGCCTCAAACGTCGGAGGATGTTAATACGGTTGGATTTGTTTATCAGAGGCACTACTCATACAGGTGAGTTTATTTTGGCACCACGGTTTTATTCTAATATGTTTCATGTTATCCATTACAATCTCGACACGAATACTGCGAGAAAAACCAAGGTTAACGTAAACGCAGATTATGAGTTCAAGCATCGTGGAACTCGAGAAACAGAAGCAATGGTTTTTTCGGATTACGTAGATAGTGTTAGGTTGTTGTAGGAGAGACAGTTTCATGCTTTAATACCTATAATATTTGAATTGTTTGCTTTGACAGACTTATTCTTGGGAAAAAATATGTCACTTTATTGCTTAAATTAATTTAGTTGGATTTGTCATCTCCTATTTCAACTATTATATTCTCTGTTTTAGGTACCAATAAATTTAGAGTTTGTGCTTTTGAAATATATCTACAAAGAATAATACTAGAGGTGTAACGCATTCTGACTAAATAAAAATTTATGTTGAATCACAAAAGAAAGAAAAAAAGTTGTCCGCCGATTTGTCTATATATAATACTACAAAGGCCAGGCGTATGTTAAGTAGTTACGTTGATTCCTCTTTTGTCACCATATTTCTTATAACCACTTGGATTAGTTTTCTCTATAAGTTAAATAAACGGAAATGCGAAATTCCGATATCCGACGCGGTTAGGCAAGATCCACTTTGCAACTGGTGTAGATGAGCAATCCCATTAACCCCATAGTATTGGCAACTTGGCATGGTACTTCTTTATTTGTAGTTTCAAATTACCAAGTTTGATTTTCAACTTATTCACAAGCTAAATTCCTGAAGTTGGATTTCCCATTTATTTACAAGTTAAATATCCATAATTCCATTTTCTTGGGATTAAGTCAGTCATAGGAACTTCGACTTAGTTTTGCTTTGTAAGATTTAATTTAAGAGCTTCCTTACACACCAAAGATATTTTCTTGGTGTGTTATTTTACCTTTTGTATGGGATCTTCGCTATATAACTAGGAGTTTATGCCAAGTCTTAAACACGTTGATTCTGACTTCTATAATTTATACTGAAATTGGTTGATATTGTTACATGTTCAGAAATTTCTACTGAAAAACAAAAACTACAAACTTAGTAACTTAGGGACGGGATAAATTATAGAATCCGATCATTTTGTTCAAAAACATCAACAAAGAGATCAGAATTCAAGTTCTTTAATCTCATCGTTTCGCCAATTCTTTTCGTAAAAAGGATGCGTCCCAAATATGTTAGGTCCATCTTTGCATACCTTGCAATCGTTTCCTGAACATATGATTAATTTCTCAAGCTTCTGAGTAGCAGCTTGCCCAAGATTGTCATTATGTATCGTTTTAGGATACAAATCCAACTCTTGGCAATGTGACAGATTAAGAATGGTGAGCTTTTGAAGGCCTGTGATTAGCGATAAAACTGCTGTAATGCTGACGGAAGAGCATCGCAAACTCAACCTCTTAAGGCCCTGGAGGTACCGCACGATTTCTTCAGCATAGTGTTCATGCAAATTACCCAAATATTTCAAGTTTGTGAGGTTACTGCAGTTCTTTCCCACATCTTGAAACTCGAATCTTGTCCCCGTGACATAGTAATCATGAGCGATGATTAGTGTTTTAAGAGTCTTCCATTGACTAAACGCAAACCGAAATGAATTCTCAGTTTGATAGCACCAGACCGGTAAAACAAGCTTCTCTATATTTTTCATCCTGGGGAAAGAAGAAAGTGGTATGAGACACACACCGTGAGCAAAAATTGTTTAAAGATTTATTAGATTTACCTCTTAGCAGCAAACATGAGATCCATCTCTTGTATGCAGGAATAAAAGTTAAAGAACAAATTCTTGGGGACCGTACCGCTTAACTTAGAAATCTCAAACAATAGACTCCTGAGACTTATGCCTTCTACATAGACATCAGAGAAGAACCTAGAGGTGATCTTAGTCAAGGTAAATTCTTTGACTTCATCATCGACCTGATGTTTGTATAATAAGATTGGTTGTCCTTTCTGTTGGAGCTTGGCGAGGTCGACGGTGTTCCACAGAGTTTTGTTGTGAGAGGCAAGGTACCAATAGACGCACACGCGTGAAGCGCCCATGGTAATGTCAATTACGTCGAGCTTATCGAAGATAAAGGCAAGTATGTCTATGTCAAGAGTTTCCCATTTTGAAACCTCTCTTGAGCTATCTGCCTTCTCCATCACGTTGCAACTACATACAAACAAAAGAGTAATGGTTGAAAACATTTTAGATAGATAGATTCTTGAATTCACATAAAAAATTGAACAAGCTAATTAGAAAGAGTCGAAGAAAATTTACGAAGATAGATTCTTAATTTCTTACCTTTGCAGATTCTAAGGGACGAAATAAGTTCTAAATATTTTATAGGTATTCCAAATTTCCAAGTAAAGAAGCCATAAGATATTAAGATAGACGATCCAGTTTCTTCAACCGTAAGTTATTACATAATTTTGTTCCTTTAATTATTGTAGAAAAATTCCTTAAGTTGGGTTTGCCATTTATTTACAAGCTAAATTTCCATAATTCCATTTTCTTTGGATTAAATTATAGAAACTTGGACTTAGCTTTGCATTGTAAGATTTGAGAGTTTCCTTGTAAACCAAAGATATTTCTTTAAGGTAGATTTTCCATTTTCTTGGGGTATTATTTTATCTTTGTTTGGGATTTTAGCTATATAAAATAGGGGCTTATGAGTTATGACAATCGTGTAGTCATAAGTTTAATTAATGTATGGTTAGAAATAAAAATAAAAATAAATAGGAGCTCATATCAAGTTGTAGAAACGGTTATTTATATACTTTCAGAGTTTTCAATCTCTGATTTTCCATATCGTAATAAAGAAAAAAAATATATAGTAAGAGGACGTCTGATATTTAGATCTATGGTATTAATTACGTAGATTTGCTCATGATCGTTAAACATATGAGTAGTGGACTATGTGGTATTATTCAATTTAACAGTCATTCTTCTCCTCATTTAAACTTTATCGACGTTTGAGTTCTCTCTACGTTAAGTTAATGCGTCAAGTAGTTAAATTACATTATGTTGGTCGACTTTGCTAAGTAACATGGTATTTCAAAAGTTTTCAAGATTCTATTGGTTAGATTAATCGATATAGTATCCCCATATTCTGAAATTTATGCTCAACACCAACAAAATTTACTAGACTTGCGTTATGACGCAGCTGATTGAAAAATGATTGAAAATTTGTTTTTCATCAAATAAGAAAATTGCAAGGGAAGCAACAATTTTCTGGTACTTAAGGGTATTTATAAACTAAAGACGTCCAGTATATGATCAGAAATGGGTATATCTTGAGAGGTGGGAAGAAGGAGATGAGATTTAGAAGAATTGGGGAAGAAGAAGAGAAAAACGATAGAGGAAAACAGAGTTTAATTCATAATTCGTCTTGATTTTTTCTTGATCATCAAGTACACTTATTGAAGATGATATGCTTCAGCCACGACTCAACACGTCGTCTATCACCAAAAAGAGGTACCTTGAAGACCAATTCCAGCATTTGTATGGCCATGACTTGGATTAACACGCCGTTGTAAGAGCAGTTTTCAGACCAGATTAGTTTCCCAAGAAAACTAGCCAGGTTTCATCGTATATTCAAGAGTTAAAGGGCTTAAACGCTAATTACACTAGCTGCCCACTAAGTAGATAAATGAGGCCATCTTGGCCCAATATTATTTTTTATGATATATACTCCTCAATATCATTTGGTTCCATGGTCCATGTACAAAATAGTGAAAAACACCAAATTGATTAAAGCAATGACTCCACTGGATTCTTTGGAGAAAGTTATAAAATGAAGCATCTTGTGGAAAGTGGTGTGCGATCTGTCAAAATTTCAAATGTTGTTTTACAAGTAAATTTGTCTAAATTTTGTGATATTATATCACACAAACAAATTTTGTACAGTTTTTACTATTCGCACTATAAATGGCGTGTAGGCAGATGAATATGTGATAGTTTTGTACATGTAACCAATTCGAAATGTGTGTATAACACTTTAACTTATAAGGCTTAAAGCCTTATTGGTCAATGTCATTCTTTCATTCAGAGTACATCTGTTCTTTTCAATAATTCATAGTTTATTATTCTATTCTTTCTCGTGTTTTAAAGATTAATGACTTCAGTAATATATATTTAGGTCTAGTTAAAAGAAAAAACTAATCATGATATATCTTGTCGTTTGTGTTGAGTTGTTTCTGTGCTTATGTCTGGTGAGACGAGATGACAAAAAAACCCAGTTACAGTTTGAATTTTGAAATATCAAGATTTCGTATTAATTTGCATTCAGAGAAACAATCTCCAAAGATTAATCATTACTCAACCACTCAATGCTCAAACCAGCACGAGACTATAAATTTGGGGTACTTCAGATCGCATTTCTAGTATGTGGAGTATGAAAAGGTTAGAGGTAGCGAGATAAGTACTTGAATCCAAAATGTCAGGCAAAGCTGAAAATTTTGGAGTTATAAGTTAGAAAAGGAAAAATTTGAAAATTTATTTGCAAAATTTACAGCAGCTCGTAGCACTGTGACAAGGTAAATATGTTTGACCACTCATTATGTTGATCATAGATGGAGGTTGAACAACAACAGATTCTAGGATTCTGTGATATGAAACCTCCATATACTAGTGAAGAATTAGCTAATAAAAAATTTGGTTGCTTGAAGGAGTGGGGTTTAGAGAAGAAGGTATTCTCTATGACTTTGGATAATACTACTAGTAATGATAATATGCAAAAGATGGTTAAGCATCATCATGAAATGATTAGTGGTAATAAATTGTTGTGTGATGGGAAGTTTTTCATGTTAGTGCTCATATTTTGCATTTTATTATGCAAGAAGGATTAGCAGTAGCTATTGATCTTTTGGAAAATATTAGAGACGGTGTCAAGTTTGTCAAAGCATCTGATTCAAAAGAAAGAGGCATTTGCAGCATGTGAGAGTCTAGGGATTAGGAGTGAAGTTGTATTGTCTTTAGATGCTCCTACACGATGTAATTCGACTTATCATATGCTTGCTAGGCCTCTGAAGTTTGTAAGGCATTTGCTAGCTTGAAAGAATATGACAGAAATTACAAGTCATTTACATGTGAATGACTCGAATCGATTAGTAGATACTAGTTCTTGTTGATGTATCTAACTTTTATGTGTGTTGCAGGTTCATCTATTGACCATTGTTCATGGTGATCATTTATTATCTTTTCGTTTGTTTGTTTCAAAAAGATTAATTCAAAAAGATTAAAAGTGAAGAGTCTTTTTTGTGAACGTACTTATGTCTTGTGTTTTAACTCTTAAGTTATTTGAATTTGGAGTAACGGTGATAATTTGGAGTAAATGGTAACTTGATCAATTTGTGTTTAGCTTTTGGTGTTTTGATTTATTGTAGTTAACAGTTTTAAGTTTGTAACTAATGTGTAACAGAATATAGGATCCATCCAACCCAATTTAGGAGTTATACCTTTGAAATTTTTCTAAAGCCATATTTGGATCTAAATCTCTAAATTCAAAGCAATCACGCTTAACATAGCCGATTTTATTTTTGTTTCATTTTTTTTTTCTTTTTTTTTAATATATTTTTGTTGTAGAAAGCTAAAAACTTAGAGTAATAAATTTTGGTCTTTGGAAAATTATAAAAAGTTGGCACTACAACTATTTATTATAGAAAGTTAATTCTATAACCTAAATTCTAAAGTTACAGCAAAATAATGTATAGATCAACTCTACCGCAGAAATCCTAAATCTACCGCCACAACCAATCATACCCTTAATCGATGGCCAAAAAACTCATAATTGTTACCAAATTTGTTCTTTTCATCATTTTTTAGATAGTTTACATCAAAATAATGTCATTCAATTTTTGTAAAATATAAATTGAATTTAAATGTATATAGCAAGATTTAGATGAATATGAAAAAATAATAAAAATATAAAATACAAATACATATAATATAGTATACTAGTAATTAAGCATAAATCCAAAAAAATTAAAAAAAACAACTCGGGTATCCACAGATGGACCAGTTACTGGACCCGAAACCCATTTTTCAGCGTGGACGGACTAATTTCTGACCCGAAACCCTTACTCGGTAATGTTTATGCAAATATTGCCTTTTTCACATTTCCTTTTAATACTTTATTTAATTTCCTTAAGTTGGGTTTTCCATTTACTCTTACGACATTTGTTTTCGATTTTATAGGAAAAGGGAAATCTGATATTTAGATCTACACGATTATTACATAGTTTGGCCGTTAAAAAACGGATTATAATTGTACGAGGAAATAAAGAGTCCCAAAGACACTCACGAACTCAGCTTACTACAGAGCATTGGTAATACAATACTAATGAGCTTTTATTTGTCTAATAATGCCTCTTTCCTTGCTTAAGCAGTAACTCCCAACAGTTTCTTCAGGTCCTTCTGCACTTGCGAAACAACGATTTAACAAGTAATTAGAAACTTTGTGGCTCTAAATCAAACTAAAGTATTTGATTATATGTGATAGACATTACCTCAATACTGAGAGGAGAAGTAGTTGGCGCATAACGGTCGACGACATTTCCATCTTTGTCAACCAAGAACTTGGCGAAGTTCCACTTGATGCCATCTCCAAAAAGCCCGCCTTTGCTTGATTTCAGAAACTTGTAGATTGGGGCAGCTTTGTCACCGTTCACATCAACCTGCGCATTACATAGTGCAAAGGTAGAATCAAGTCCAAGAAGAGAACTTATAATCGAAAGAAACAACTATATGATCTAAAATTGACTCATTGATACTATAAGAGCTTGAGTTCCTTGTTTCCGTTTGAAACAATAGTCAGCATCCCATTTTGAATGAAAAAAAGTTATTAGTTTCAACTATATGATCAAAAATGATTCACTGATACTATAAGAGCTTCCACCATTCTCACATATCATGTCTGAATGAATTTGAGATGGTAGACAATTGTAAAGTGTTATCTCATCTCGTGTGTTCACTCAGGCAATGTGAATAACTAGACAACTGAAACTAGTAACTTCTTCATTCAAAATGGGAGTACTCTTGTTTCAAACTAAATGAGGAATTACAAGCCCAAGATGGTAAATAAGACTGAATTGGGAAGAATGACAGAACAAGTAATGTTGTTACCTTGTCGAATATCGGGTACTCGGCCTTGAAGCGGGTACAAGCAAACTGAACAATCTCTTCATTTGTACCAGGCTCTTGATTCCCGAACTGGTTACACGGGAACGCAAGAATCTCAAACCCTGAATCAAAATTGTAACCATCAGCAACATACACAATCATGACCCCATGATTACAAACAAACAAACAACTAGTAACAAAATTGTACCATGGTCTTTGTACTTCTGATACAGCTGTGCAAGCTCAGTATAGTTTGAATTAGTCAAGCCACTGCACAAGATTCAAACACCAAAGAAACTAAGTCACTAACCAATTAAAAACCTATGATCACAAATCAAAGTTCTGTGTATGTTACAAAATCTTGAAAATTTACCACTGAGAAGCAACGTTCACAATCAAGAGAACCTTCCCCTTGTAGATGCTTAGATCAACATCATTTCCCTTAGCATCCTGATTTAATTTCAAACTCAAATCATTCAAAATCGGATCCCAAAATCCCATCAACAAACAAAATTGAACTCAGAGAATCAAACCTAAAATCAATTAAATCAAACAAAAGACCATTAAATCGAACCTTGACGGTGAAATCGTAAACAGATTTGGGTTCGGAAGAAGCAGCCATCGAATGCTCCGATCTAGAGAGTTTAGCTCCCGTTGTAGAGATAGGAAGAGAAGTAATCCGATGAGAATTGAGAAAAGGTTTTGAAGAATCGAATCGTTTAGATGAAAACAGAGGAAGAAGCGATGATGATGATGAGCTTCGAAGCAGAGGATTGGTTCTTATGTAGAGAAGTCGAATCGAGGATCTAAACATTTGCAAAGTAAGAAGATTCCTTTCACAAAATTTTAGATATTTATTTGGTTAAGAGTCAAATTCAGCTTATTGATCCGTGTGTTCAGTGCTTGGAGGATGGATCAGACACGTGGATCTTTCAGAGGAAGCCACGTCGGAGACTCGTCGGAACACTCAGTGTGCTTATGTCATCAGTTAGCGTTTATTCTGCGCGGCGTAATGTGCATCTTGTATTGTTTCTCCTATTGGGCTTATATTTGGCCCATAGATTATATTTTCACATATGGGAATATTATTTGTTATTCATATCTTGTTAAGATAAAATTAAAGTTCTCTGTGTTTCATATTTCAAATCAATTATGCAATTTTTTTAATTGATATAAGTGTTAAATAAAAAATACGTTTTACAATTGGAATTTGGAATTCTATCTAGCTAGTGGAATCTAGAAGCTCACAAGGAAAAAATAAGACAAATTTCAAATCTATAACAAGAAGACAAATGGTAGAGGAATTTCGTCTTCTAGTTTTAGATCAAATTGGGAATCTTAGAGACCCATTATGCTTTCTCTGATTCTTAAACCAATTCTTGAATAATAATAATAATAATAAAACCGTTTGACAAAAATAATAATAATAATTAAAACCTTTTCTTGAAAAAGAAACAATACCATATACAGTACAAAAATTATAAAGAATATATGATTAAAGCCCAAAATAAGAAATATGATGATATTAATTTTATTATTGTTTTATCTTTATTTTACTTTAAAATATGATATTATTGAACCTTAATTCATATGACCATTGCTATGATAACACCTATTCATCATCCAAATTGTATATTGCGAATAAGTGAAAAACTGATATAATTTATGAAAATTTTCGGGATTTTCTAAAAAAATGGATTAAATTTTGAAAACGTCTGGATTTAGTTTATTTTGTATATTTAACTAAAAGTTAGTTCATAAATTTTGCCTATATTTCAACACAACTTGACCAGAATTTCATTTTAAAAGTCAGTCTAACGCTCGTCATTATAAATAGCAATCCAAAATTTTATAAAGTTTTCAAAATGAACAAACTGTAGCTAAAATCCAAACAATAACACAAATATATCATCCAACAATTACATGAAACACATCCAGCCAATTGAAGAGACTTAAAGCATACTGTCCGTTCTAGCAGGCAATCGGCGAAAAAAGTTAACCGGAATAGAAGGAAGTCGGTGCCGGAACCTCGGATGCCTCATCATGAAGAAACCAGCCAACGCCACAACGATCTGAATCGGTGTTATGAAGAAAACAATGGCAGCAAGAAAGCAGAATATAACAAATATCGCGGTTGCACGTGGATCTCTCCAGCTTAAAAGTGCTTGGAAACGCTCCCCTTGTGTTGCAAGATCTCCGATCACAGTCTGAATCCTCCCGGCCACGCTTCTAAGCCGGTCATACCTTAACCGCACCATGTCAGGGTTTCTAGAGGTCGGAAACGTGTCAAACTCTTCGTCAAGCTCGTCCGGGTTGACCGCCTCCGCTTGAGAGATTTTCGTGTTCATGTGCGGTGGATAACGCGGTCTAAACCGGTAGTTCCAAAGCCCGATCATAAACATGTAGAGAAACATTGTCGGTAGGATCAGTTCTGGGAGACAAACAAGCATCAGAAACAGAACATGAACGAGAACGGTTGTGATTGGATTTCGCCACGAGCATATGTCGGAGAACCATTTCCCAACCGCGATAACACCAGAGAAAACTGTCATCATCCGGAAGAAATTGGCTTTGCTCTTACGCATACTCCACAAATGCGAATCTGTGTCCGACATAAACTCAATGATCTCTTTCCGTAGAGGAGGCTCAGCTCTGCCTAGCCGCGCAGCCACTATATTCACTGCTTGGTGTCGAAGCATGTCCTGCTGCATAACCGAAAACGGCCTTACGTAATGCATTTTGGGTAAAAGTGGTTTTGAGTATTGGTAAAGCATGTTTGCGAACGAGATGCATGTGAACCTCACGGCCATATGCAGCTCCCCCATTTTCTTCACTCCAGTAGGGTGAAGAACGAGCAGTGGATAAGAATGTGTGTAGATCCGTCCGGTCTCTAAAGTAGACAACCTTATACGGATTTTCCCAATCTTCACATCTCTGTTTCCCTTTTCACCGAGCTGTCCATTATCAAACACACCAACGGTTAAAACCGTTGCTGGATCAAATACTTCCCACGTATATTGCTCGTTGTACTTGGGACACAAGTTATCCACCATTGTCCTCGTTCTCACCCATTTTTGTCCGTATTTACCGACACAGAAGGTGTCAGAGGTTCCTCTGCCTTCTCTAGATTTCATCGGGTGAAGTCCAACAGCGTTTAAGATCCCGAGCTCAAGAACTCCAATCGGTTGTCTCCACAGCGGTCTCGCGGATGGGCGGAGATCACTGCTGTAATGAGTCGACTCATCCAAAACATGGTATCCTCCTTCAAGACAAACTCGGAGATGAATCCTCATTGAAAATTTTTCTCTCTTAAGCTGATCCACATCTACAAGAACTGGTCTCTCCAGATTATACCTATCAAAACACATTTCTATAAAAACCTTTAAATTAAATATATACAATGCATCTAGTATCGTAAGTAAAAGCATTACCAGCGCGCATGTATCATATGGTCATCAGCACGCTTCTCTACTGTGTTCAAAGGAATGTAAGTACGGCCAACTATCTCGTCCTTTCCTGGAGCCACCCTGTCCTCAACGGTGAGAACCAAATGATCTTCAAATGGCTCCGCAACAACAAACAAAAAGTCTTCGTTCCATACCGCACCAAGAGTTCGAGCTTGGCACGGTCTGGTCTTCATGACTTGGTTTCCTAGCTGCGCTTTGACGTAAACATCAGGGAACCTATTTTTGTCTGTCGGAATCAAGTCTTGTGCTTCGATCACGTTCACTCGGACATACCATAGACGAGGCGCATGATAGACCTATTCTTAAACAATAAAACAACACAATAAAGAATCAAATTATTTGCTTCATATTCAACGAAAGCAACGTGACATCAATAAATATTTTTAACACAAATTTTAACATCTAAATTGAGTTTACGTGTTAAACTATATAGAAGAAAGAACTTAAAGATTACCATTTTTATCAAATATTTTTGATAAGTTGCAAACATAGAACACTTTCTTTCTTTATTCATATGCGTTTGGTGTTTACGCTTACTGTTCCCACTAAAATTTTGGGTTTTATTTGAAAATAATTGCACCACTATAAAATATAATAAAGGTAAAATACAAACATTAATATATGTAAATGGAAAGAAAACAATCGAGGTCATCGTACCTTTGAGCGGAGAACGGCTGAGATAGCTGGAGAACAATCAACAGGCATTGCAGCATCAGAATGCCAAGCATCAGAGAAAGCTTCATCGGCTTGTGTACCGATCCAAACAGCAAGCATTAGCTCACCTTTGATCTTCTCCCCTTTCTTGTCCTCTAATCTATACCACTGCGGAGCAAGAGGGCTGTCCGGAGGCACACGAAGAGGAACATCGTTAATGTCAAACCGAACAAACCCAACATAATCGTCTTTCAAAAGATCTTTGTCCTTAACCACTACTTCCAACACTGAGGCTTGCATTCGCTCTTTCGCGAATGCAAACACTTGATTCCATTCCGGATGTTGTTTCTTCTCAAAATGTCTTGTGATTCCTTTGTAGTTCCCCACTTTCACCTACAAAACAAGATGTTTACTAAAACAATTCTTGATTTGAATAAAATGTTTTATGAAACATTAATTACCTCGACAAAAGGATCAACACTTCCTGTTATATCCATTATAGGAAGCTCACGAGCTTTGACTACACGGACATAGAGGAAATACATTCTCTCCACAAGATCATAAGTACTCGTAGCGGTTTTGTCTTTGTGGATAACACGCCCACCAACGACTCTTCCACCACCGAGATGCGGGCTTGTTTCCTTAAGAGCGAAATCTGCAGGCTGAGCCGAAGAAATTGAATGCGCATGGACAAGCTTTGAAGGCGGTGCTGGTTCGGTTCTCATCTCGTCTACTTGGTGCTTTGGCACATAATGGTGATGATGTTCGTTATTATGATCCGGTTCAGCGGCTGAGGAATAGGATTGATTAGGCCCTTGTGGATGTTGTTGTTGTTGATGTTCTTGAGCATTTTTTGGGAGATGGTAAAAGACATGTCGTTTGGCGGATCTATGTTCTACCTTCATTGCTGAAACTGTCACAAAAAAGGAATCATAGCAAGTAGAAATGAGCATATATATCAAACTAAACCGAACCTATATTTTAAATCTGAGTTGAACTTATATTTCTTTATAATGCTATTGTTTTCATTATCACTTTGTTATTATTATAAACAATCATAACAAGTAGAAATGGGCATATATATCAAACTAAAACCGAACCTATTAAATCTAAGTTGAACTAATATTTTTTATAATGCTATTGTTTTCATTATATTTATGCATAATAAAGCGGAACAAAATCCAAACTTTAGTGTAATTAAATCGAATTGAATAAACCGAAAATCATAAAACAATCATATATATTTATTGTTGGGTTGATATATATGTCCACTTTTTCCTTGTTATGATTGTTTGCAATATCATAAAATTCATATATAAATTAAAAAGGAATATATAAAATTATCACTAATATTATATTTCCATTATCATTTAAAATTTAAGTTATTTTTATTGAAAAACTATCAGAGGTTTGGCGAAACTGGACCGAAATATTTTGGTTTCAAAGACTCAGCTCTCAAAAACAAAAATATCATCCGAATCAAAAAAATTCAAATGTCCACCCTAAATAACAAATGGTATTAGAGCCGAGGTTAATACCTCTTGGGAGCGCCGGATCTATATTAGGATGATCATTAGAAGCAGCAGATGATTTTAAAGAAGCCTCGTCGGTTATGTAAACTTTCAAACCTAGCTCACCCCTTACGCGAGAGAAGATCCCACGTCTCTCCATGGGAAAGTGAATAACAACAGCATCAGAATGAGGAACAAAAGAGGTCCCTGAGAGAGATACCTTGCCAAGGAAGGAACGTCCATTAGTAGATCTATTGTGACTATAAGCCTGAGCTTCGAGAGTGAGATAGTGAAGACGAGATGGATCTGAGATGTTGAAGAAGAAACTCTCGTTCCAAACAGGGTTTAAGTCTCGATCTTTGATCGTTGTTCGGTGCTTCTGACCATCGAAGTAAAGCTCGACGTAAGCGTTCGATGTTCCTTGCCCGTCTTTTGGGAAGAGATTGTGTGCTCCGATTACGTCAACGCCGAGTTTTAGATTACTCATCATCATCATGACCGTCGATCTTGTTTTGTTCGATTTGATGAAAATTTGCAAACGATTGTTGTTCTATTGAAGAATCACATTGAAATGAAGAGAGACTTACAGTAGAATCAAGCACACAAATTCAATTTTGATAAAGGGTCTTGAAATTATATACTACATTATAATATTATTTGCACATGCATATGTATTCATTAGTATATGTATAAGTTGTGGAGAAAAAATTAATTAATTATGGAAAGACCAACTTAGATTTCAAGTAAGGGTAGACAGAGTTTCTTGGGATTTTCTTAAATGTTTCTCATCTTGAAAAATATCAGAACCGACCTTAATGTAAACATGTACAATAATGCATATCCATCTTATAAATTAATATGATATGGTGTGCCTTAACATTTTTTTTTTTTGTTCGGCTGGTGTGCCTTAACATATTGACAGGAGTTATAAATAGGATATGGTGTACCTCAACCTATAATTAATTTTTTAAAGTATAAGAACAAAATAATACTTTCAAAGAAAAAAAAGAACTATTTTACAGAGTTATAAATGGATATGTAGAGAAAAGGTCATCTCTTTACCCTCTTTTTGTTGATTGGATGAGATGGATTCAGGAAAATATATTAAAGATGAAAAACTATAAATGAAGATGCGTATACAAGAGGTCAAGAGTTCATGCATCATGCATACATATCTAAAGAATTAATTTGATCCATCATTTAAGGTAAAGATCCTAGAAAAACGCTTATGTCACATGAGTTTGTTTGACTTATGAATTAAGCTCAGAGCTCTTAAGATATAAATTTATAGTACTACTAGCTAGGTTTAAATGAAATGATTAAAAGGTTATACTATATATATCCAAAATACATGTGTGTGCATGTATATATACGTATTTTTGGAAGTGGCCGTCTCTAGATTTTATGGACTCCCATATAAGGATTTAACAACTGTCCCATCAAAATCCTAATCTTAAGACTAAAACCTATGATCTTTACATACAATGAAGAAGATGAGAAAATATACCTTTTAATTTATTTATTTTCCTCAAAGCCATTGTCATGAGACTGTCTCAGTTTCCAACATTCACGCTTTGAACTGTTCAAAGTGTTTAAAGCGATAATATAGAGACGTACGAGAGAGAGAGTGATGGCACAGTGAACGAGGGTTGAAATGGAAAGTTTATGAGGTTTTTTATTCTTCTTTTGTCGGATGGGTTTACGCTTCAGCTATTCGTCTTGGGCATTTGGGCCGAGTTTAGTCTATTGGTAATTGGGCTTAATACTACACAGATCCATTATTACACTTATAGATCTTGTGTATGTTAAGGATTGATGACGAGAAATAGATAATAGATAAGCTTGAGCGTGTAACAACTTCACGTGGGAGCTCTTAGGCTCAAGTTTGCGAAACGAAGGTTGATCGGAGGAGGTGATCTGAGTTTCAAAAGCCACCGGAAACACTGATACAGAGAGATTGCTGAGTCAGTCTTCAGGGTGTCAGCTTATTCAAAGGGAGAGAGTAAGAGATTGATCAAATCTTGCACTTCTTTCATTCGTGATCAAAGTTTCTGTAATCTTTCTTTGTATCGGATTGAACACTTGAGATTAGTGGATTGAGGAACTGCAATTTCCTCCCCAGATGTACCTGCAAAGGGAACTGGGTTAACAAATTGTTTCTTGTGTTTGTGTTACTTCAAATCTTGCTCAAAATCGTGAAGATAAAACGTTTAGAACATTGCGATTAGGATTAGTAATCTCAACAAGTGGTATCAGAGCATCCAGGATCTAATCGCAATATACAGATAGAGTTTATTGAATACTTATCTATGAAGAAGTAACTCCTGTGAATGTGATCTGTGATTTCTTGCTGAAACCTGCAAAAGAAACATGGATCCTATGAGTTGTCGTTTTGAGATGAAAGAGTTTGATGGAAAAGGAGACTTTAATCTTTGGAAATACAAGCTACTCGGTCAGCTTGAAATCCTTGGCCTTATTTCTGTTTTGGAGGAACCAGAAACATCTGAGGGTGAAGATTCAGACTCTGAAACTAGTGCTGAAAAGAAACCTGAAACAGATAAACAGAAGAAATCAGAGTTAGCCAAGAAGAGAAGAGCTGAAATGGATAGGAGGGTTAAAAGTCTACTAGGTACCTGTCTGAATGACAATATACTGAGAAAGATTATGCATGAGCCCACATCACTTGGCATGTGGAAGGCATTAGAAAGAGAGTATCAACACAAGTCATTGCCTAACAGGATATACCTGAAGAAAAAAATTCTCATGTTATAAAATAGATGAGGATAAGAGCATAGAAGAAAATGTTGATATGTTTTTGAAGCTAATTGCTGACCTTACTAGCTTGAAGGTGATAATTTCAGATGAAGATCAAGCCATTCAGATTCTCTCAGGCTTACCACCTCAGTATGAACCATTAGCTGACACTTTACAGTATGGGTCAGGTAAAGAAACATTGACAGTGAGTGAAGTTGTAACTGCAGCCTACTCAAAAGAGGCTGAGCTAAGACAGAAAGGGTTGCTAGGTAAGAAAGGTCAGAGTTCAGGTCTAGTAGTTGAAACTAGAGGCAGATCAGAAACCAGAGGGTATCAAAACAACAATGGAAAAAGAGGAAAGAGCAAGCACAGATCTAAGTCTAGAGGAAGAGATCAGAAGAGTAAAACTGCATGTTTTGTGTGTGGAAAAGAAGGACACTGGAAACGTGATTGTTGGTCAAAAGGATAGAAGAAACGAGATGATCAAGCTAACACTGCATAAGAGATCAAATAACCAATGGTTCTTACAGCAAGTGAACAAAACTCTAAAGATGAATGGATTCTAGACTCAGGGTGCTCTTTCCATATAACTCCTAATAAGGAAGTTATGTTTGACTTTCAAAAGACGGTAGGGGGCAAAGTATTGATGGCTAACAACACACAGAGTGAAGTCAAAGGCATTGGAAATATCAGAATAATAAACTTGGATGGATCTACTATAATACTTATTGATGTTAGATATGTACCAAGTATGAGCTGAAATTTAATCTCATATGGAATGCTTGAGAAAGCAGGATGCAGGTATGAAGGAAAGGACTATATGATATATTTCTACAAGGACGGTGAACATGTCATTTCAGGAAAGTATAACAGTGGATTGTATCATCTGCAAGGATCAGTACAGAACTCTAATTCAGAAGGTGAAGTTCATCAGGTTGCTCATAAGGATAAAATGACAGATATTTGGCACTCTAGACTAGGACACATGTGTGCAAGAAACATGAAACTACTAGTGGATCAGGGATACTTACCAAAGGCAGAAATTGGAAATATTAGTTTTTGTGAAGGCTGTGTTCTAGGCAAATCTCACAGGCAAAGTTTTGGTAAAGCTAAGCATCATACAAAAGAAATTTTGGAGTATGTTCATTCAGATTTGTGGGGTTCACCTCAGAATCAAGAAAGTCTAGGAGGATGCAGATATTTTCTAAGTATAATAGATGATTATTCAAAGAGAGTATGGGTATTCTTTCTAAGGACTAAGAGTGAAGCATATCAGAAGTTTAAAGACTGGAAAGTGGTAATAGAGACTCAGACTGAAAAGAAAGTGAAATGTCTTAGAACAGACAATGGCCTAGAGTTTTGTAATGCTCAGTTTGATCAGCTTAGTAGAGAAACAGGAATGAAGAGGCACAGAACATGTGCATACACTCCACAGCAGAATGGGATTGCAGAAAGAATGAATAGAACAATCATGGATAAGGTAAGATGCATGTTGATAGAGAGTGGTTTAAGAAAGGAATTCTGGGCAGAGGTTGTGAATACTGCTGTAAAGATCATTAATGTCACACCTAATTCATCTATTGGGTTCAAGCTACCAGAGGAAGTTTGGTCAGGAAAGAAACCAGATTTGACAAGTCTCAGAAGGTTTGGCTGTTCTGCATATGTTCATGTTACGCAAGAAAAGACAAGTCCTAAAGCTTTGAAAGGAATGTTTGTTGGATATCCTATGGGCACTAAGAGATATAGGGTGTGGTTAGAGGAAGAAGGCAAATGTGTTACAAGCAGGGATGTTGTTTTCAGAGAAGATGAAATGTTCAAAGATGCATCAAAAATTCTGACTTCAAATGACGATGAAAATGAGACAGCAGCTGAGAAAAGAAAATCTAAAGGTAAGAGAGTGTCCTTTAATCCTAAACTTGTCATTGGACCTTCTACTTCAGGTACAGCAAATCAAGAAGTAGTAATCTCAGACTCAGATTCAGATAGTTCATCACAAACAGAAGGTGGAGAAGAGTTGGAAACTCAAACTGTCACAGAAGATCTGAGTGACTACTTGCTGGCTAGGGACAGAGAAAGAAGAGATATTAGACCACCTACCAGATTTGAGGATTCAAACTTAGTGGCTTATGCTTTGTCAGCAGCTGATGATATTGAAGTAGATGAGCCTAAGACATATACAGAAGCTATGAATAGCAAGCTAAGCAGTAAATGGAAAGGCGCAACTGATGAGGAAATGGATTCATTGATAAAAAATGGTACTTGGAGTTTGATAGAAAGGCCAGAAAAACAGAAGGTGATTGGATGCAAATGGGTTTTTAAGCTTAAAACAGGGATTTCAAGTGTTGAAGAACAGAGATTTAAAGCTAGATTGGTTGCTAAAGGTTTCTCACAGAAAGAGGAAATTTACTATAATGAGATATTCTCACCAGTCGTCAAGCATGTTTCTATAAGACTTATGTTATCCTTGGTTGTAAATAAAGATTATGAATTGGAACAGTTAGACGTGAAGACTGCTTTTCTTCATGGGGACTTAAAAGAAAGGTATCTAATGGAACAGCCAGAAGGGTATATAAGAAAAGGAAATGAACAGAAAGTGTGTCTGTTAAAAAAGTCTCTTTACGGCTTAAAACAAGTACCAAGACAATGGAATCTCAGGTTTGGAGTTTAAAAGGAGCTCTTATGATCCTTGTGTTTATATGAGAGGTGTTCAGACAGATTCAGAGGTATTCCTACTTTTATATGTTGATGATATGCTAATCTGCTCAGGTAATCAAAATGTGATCAGAGAAATCAAAGCAAGTCTAAGCAAAGAATTTGAGATGAAGGATCTAGGGAAAGCTTCTAGGATTTTGGGAATGGATATCAGAAGAGACAGGAAAGCAGGAACACTAATGTTATCACAGAGTGAATATCTTAGGAAGGTTCTTAGAACATTTGGAATGGCAGAAAGTAAATCAGTGATCACACCTACAGCTTCTCATTTCAAACTAAAGAGTGTTCTAACAGAAGAAGAAGCTGAGGAAGCTAAATTCATGAAAGATGTACCTTATGCTAGTGCAGTGGGAAGTTTGATGTATGCAATGATAGGATCTAGACCTGACCTATGTGTTTGCAGTAGGATTGATTAGCAGATACATGTCTAAGCTAGGGAAACTGCATTGGGATGCAGTCAAATGGGTTTTCAGGTACCTAAGTGGTACATATAATTCAGGCTTAATGTTCAAGAAAAACAGTGAGTTCAGCGTAGAGGGTTTTGTTGACTCAGATTATGCAACAGATTTGGATAAGAGGAGATCAGTTACAGGTTATGTTTTCAAGGTTGGAGGAAATTCAGTTTCATGGAAGTCTTGTTTATAGTATGTTGTTGCTCTGTCCATAACCAAGGCCGAGTACATGGCACTGGCCACGGCTGTGAAAGAAGCTATTTGGTTAAAGGGTATTTGCAGTGAATTGGGATTGTTACAATACAGTGTAAGGATACACTGTGACTCACAATCAGCTATAGCTCTCTCAAAGAACACAGTCCATCATGAGAGAACTAAGCATATTGACACAAAATATCACTTTATCAGAGATATTATTGCAGAAGGTGGTGTAAAAGTATGCAAGGTACACACAAGTAAAAATGCAGCAGACTTTCTTACAAAAACCTTACCTGGGAACAAGTTCCAGCTCTGCTGTGAGCTGGTTAACCTTGAGTAGTAAGGATAGCGACTTAGGTAACTCGTCAGAAGTCTCGGTTCATGAAAATTAAAAAAAAAAATTCAGTAATCATCAACAGAACAGATGAAAATGAAGAAGAATGAAACGAGTGGGTTACCTAAGTAATTGTGGGACGACATCATGGATGATCTGTCTCAGGTGGAGCTTCTGCACAAGGGAAAGAAATAAGTAAGTTCTCTGTTAATAATTAAATAGAACAGATGGATAAAGATATCCTGGCTCTGAACTAGTTCCTAAGCGATAGGTTAAATCTAGTTCCAGTAAAGAGTGAAAAGCTGTATCGCTTCTAGATCCAATCTCTATGAGATAAGAAAAATTCTGATGTCAGAAAGGAAACAAGGAGAAACGAACTCTGACATGCAAGAAGAAATCGTTTTGAATACCAAGTTTGTTATGGTTCAGATCTAGCTCCTAAGTGATAAGATAAGACTAGAACTTCCTATATCTAGCTCCTAAGTGATAGGGTAAGCCTAGGATTGGAATGAGAATCAAGAAAACTGTAAGAAGAAAGTAAGAAGACTTATCGTTTCTATGGATGATTGACCGAAAGTCTTCAGGTTTTCTTTTCTTGAGGCTGTAGATCTGTAGATCTAAGAGAAGCTTCGAGGACCTGTGATGAACGCCGTTGGAAGTAAGAATGAGTCAGATCTGAGTGATGATTCGGGTTACTCTAAGGGACGAGAATAAGTTTACGACTTACCAGATTGTTTGCCGTGTAACGGAAGAAGGTCCTTGATCGGTGTTCATCTAGGAAAAGGTAAAGAGTCAATTTTTTTTTCTCAGTTTTTTTTTCGCATATACAGAAGAGCAAACGAAGGGTCGAGAAGCAGGAGTGGAGTTGTCGGATGGGTTTACGCTCAGCTATTCGTCTGGGCCATTTAGAAGCTTAGTCTATTGGTAATTGGGCTTAATACTACAGGTCCATTATTACAATTTATATAAATAGATCTTGTGTATGTTAAGGATTGATGAAAATAGATAATAGATAAGCTTGAGCAACAACTTCATGGGAGCTCTAGTTCGGCTCGAAACTTGAAGATCGGAGAGGTGATCTGAGTTTCAGAAGTCACCGGAAACGCTGATACAGAGAGATTGCTGAGTCAGTCTTCAGGGTGTCAGCTTGTTCAAAGGGAGAGAGTAAGAGATTGATCAAATCTTGCACTTCTTTCATTCGTGATCAAAGTTTCTGTAATCTTTCTTTGTATCACACTTGAGATTAGTGGATTGAGGAACTGCTTCCCCGATGTACCGCAGAGTAAAACACGTTAACAAATTGTTTTGTGTTACTTCAAATCTTGCTCAAAATCGTGAAGATAAAACGTTTAGAACATTGCGATTAGGATTAGTAATCTCAACATTCTATTTATCTTGTTTGATATCATAAACACAGAACAAATGATATCACGTTATTTGTTGATTAGCTAAATAACTAACTTTTTTTAGTAGAATTGACTAACGGAAAACCATAAATAAATTTTGTTATGATTTAAGGAAATAATATGATAAACTAACGTGTTATCGAATAAAATTAATAAAAATTTATTGAAACACATACGAAATCTATGGTATTAAAAAAAACACAAAAAGATAGATAAAGATTTATTTGCAATTTGTTTATTTGTCGCTTTTACAAATTAGAAATACTAGAGAAAATAATAATTGGATTTTAACCTAAATATCGGTCGGAAAATGGTTGAAAATACTACTTTTTGAACATTTTCCAGACAACAAAAATCGATAACAATCTTTAGTCAAATTGGTTAGAAATCTCTAACCCGCTTGAGTAGTTTGGCTACCGTATAATTTCAAAATTTTAGTTAAAATGAATGATTTAGTTATCAACCTTAGTTCTGAATCCAGAAATATTTGGACCAAAAGATTGATACTTTTTGATTTTCAAAAAGATTTAAAAGTTAAGAAATAACATCATAGAAATTTTTTTGTAGATAGTCAGCCGTTTGGTTGAGATATAAAATGTTCTAGTGAAGAAATAGTCAACTATCATCGTCAGTGATCAATATACAAATTCTTTTTCCAACTTGATTTGGATTTTCTGCTGATCTCATCTCATTTCCACTTGTTCTAGCTCTTCTCACCTGTTCATTAGAGAGCAGTAAACGTAAAAAGCACATGGGCTAAATGCATGTCACAGTTTTATTAATATAGATAGACAATGCACGACGTTTATTGTGAAAAACCCAGCGTGATGTTCTCTTTTGTAGCTCCATAACATCGTGCTGTCTTTGAAGAAACGTCTACGTCCTGTCGAATCTGCAATTCTCCCTGAAACAGAACAAATTGAAATTCCCAGTCCTAAAGAGGGCTAAACCCTAAGCCCTAATTTGAGAATTTAGGTTTGTTTTCTCTCTTTTCTTTGTTCCAGTTACTTAGTCTCCTATGTATTGTTTAGCACTAAATTTTCAATTCTTGACGTTTATAATCGAAACTGTAACTGAAGTTTGCAATTTCATCTGCTGAAGCTTTTTGTAATTGAAAAGTTTCAGTCTTTTGTAAGCAAGAAGCTTTTTTAATTACATACTTTTTCAATTCCTGCTGTGTTCTTGGAGATTTGTGACAAATAGAAACATTTTTAAGAAGGCAATATCCGTAAATTGAGCATAAAGTTAACAAATTGGAAGTAATTTTGAATGAATGAGGATATGGTGTTTCTGATAAGTAGGAAGTTGTAAAGTGATAATGAAGTTCTATTGAATGTTTTTTCTTTAGAAATGGAAGCAAATAGAGAGAAGTATGCTGCTGATATATCTTCTATAAAGGAAGCTCATGAGCGTATTAAGCCTTATATACACAGAACTCCGGTTTTAACATCTGAATCGTTGAATTCAATCTCCGGAAGAAACTTGTTCTTTAAGTGTGAGTGCTTTCAGAAAGGGTGAGGTTATTACTTACTAATGTTTTCACTGTGAAGATTCTTATTGAATATCGATAATTTTACTTTCTGTTTATTGTGTATGCAATGCGAAAAGTGGAGCTTTCAAATTCCGTGGAGCATGTAATGCTGTTTTGTCGCTTGATGCTGAAAAAGCAGCCAAAGGAGTTGTAACACACAGCAGGTTTTGTAAGAGTTTGTTTCAATACTATGAAAAGATTAATGCTTTATTATTGTTTACTGATTTCAATTGCGGCTTTAGGTAATGATAGACACAAATAGTGATTGGATAGTTGATGATATTCCGCAATTGTCTTTGCTTGTTAGTCCCTTACTATTGAATTTCTTCTACCAGTGGAAACCATGCTGCTGCGTTGTCTTTGGCTGCGAAGATTCAGGGAATCCCGGCATATATTGTTGTACCCAAAGGTGCTCCAAAGTGCAAAGTTGATAATGTAATCCGTTATGGTGGTAAGGTTATATGGAGTGAATCAACTATGTCTTCTAGAGAGACAATAGCTTCAAAAGTTTTGCAGGAAACAGGTTCAGTTCTCATCCATCCATATAATGATGGTCGCATTATAAGGTATTCTGCTTTCTCGATGTTGGTGTTTCAAATGTATTTTACTCACTAAAGCCTTATTTTGCTAGAAAAAATAGAACTTTGAATCTCTTGAATGGCTCATTAACACAACAGGGAACTAAATCCTCCAAAATTTAAGTTATTTTATTTTAGTAGGCAAAAGTGCATGTTAGGAATAACACTATGCAGTAGGAATCATCTCTGTTTTAATATGGGTTTCTTTGTTCTTTGATGAGATAACTCTCATTTTTCTGCCATAAATGCATTATGGGTGAAACTGCTAAGTAATAATTAGTAAACGTTCGAGTTATGGTTCTTGTAACAGTGGTCAGGGTACAATTGCATTGGAACTGCTCGAGCAGATCCAAGAGATTGACGCTATAGTTGTGCCGATAAGCGGGGGTGGTTTGATATCTGGTGTGGCTCTTGCTGCCAAATCAATTAAGCCTAGCATTCGGATTATAGCCGCTGAACCAAAAGGAGCCGATGATGCGGCTCAGTCTAAGGTTGCAGGTAAAATCATCACTTTATCTGTAACCAATACAATAGCGGATGGCCTTCGAGCTTCTCTTGGAGATTTAACCTGGTAATTTGATTTTTACTCTTATAGGAATCATGTCTATGAAGCAGATATAGAACATAAATTGTTCCAAAATCTGTATCTTTCCTTCTCAAAACGTCTTTTTGCTATCAGGGCGGTGGTGAGAGACCTGGTAGATGATGTGATAACCTTGGAAGATTGTGAAATAATTGAAGCCATGAGAATGTGCTATGAGATACTAAAGGTCTCTGTGGAACCAAGTGGGGCCATTGGCCTAGCAGCAGTTTTATCAAATAGTTTTCGTAACAATCCTTCTTGGCATGATTGCAAAAACATAGGTATTGTACTCTCAGGAGGTAATGTTGATTTGGGCTCTCTATGGGATTCATTCAAGTGTTCAAAGTAAACATCTTTGCTTATTGCATTTGTTCCACTGCTTCCCTTGGTTATCAATTGAGAATTGTTGTGCTCCACTGCTTCTTGTTTATTATTATTTGTGTTTGTAAAAGTGATTTGATCCTTCATTGCTAATTACCTTTTTTTTTTTTTAATTTGTATTTACATATGGGTCATCTTGTTCCTCTTTGTTGGTATCACTTCACCTTTTACTGTGTCTAAGATCGGATGAGGTATGCCTATATCTCCACCTCTATGGTTGTGATTATAGCGTTGCTATATGGTTGCACTTCTGCCATACAACACGCCTCTCTCCTCCGCAAGACTTTGGTGACATCCTCCCATAGCTCAAGAGCTGCTCCGCAAACAAGCAACTTACATCACCCATCTCATATTTCAAGCCTCTACCTACCTAATTTGGAAAGAAAGAAATTTGCAGCTTTGTGCGTGCAAAAGTAGTATGGTCTCTGCCAACCTCGCAATATCAGCGTTGACTCCTACCTAAGTATAGGGTTCGGTCACTTCCAGCCGACACCGATCTCAAGCATTTAAAGCTCCCAACCTTGGGGATTTTTTTTTTTTTTTTTTAAATAATTTTATTTGCTGTTAAAATTTTGAATCAAAAACGCCTTTGTAAAGCTTATTAGTAATAGAATTAAACATTAGACAAAATAAATAATATGACGGGAAAGAGAGAAACGAGTCCAGCACGTAGGTCGACCGTCGACCAACGTAACTATTATTGCTTCATATTATTATCCATAATCGTATGATGACATGCGTACGCATATCTACGTACACTCACACACACACACACATACAACAGAGACGAGTCTCAAAATTATTTAATGCTCCTTGGTAACCATCTGGGTCGGGAGCTGGTAGGACCAAGAAGCAACGAGCCTAGCCCTAAGGACAAAACACGACCCTGTAGTTAGTGGAACTACAAGTGAAAGTGCTGGACGGATCGTCTTGTGGATAGCTGTACGCGTCGGGACACCTCTGTTTGAAGAATCTTGAGAATCCAGTGCTGGTGCATGAACCTTGCCCGTTCGTACAACAATACTGGTTTGACTTATAAACCGTACACGGGTTGTTGCAACCGCCCGGGGCTCTCAACTCGTTCGGACACTGTCCTTTTATGTCCGCGTTGCAAATTATCCGGTGGCAATTCGAGCTTGTTGGGCTGAAGACAATACACCAACAAAAGATTATCATTATCTATTCGAAACGTTTTGAAATATAGACATTCTATTGTTATTTTCTTTTTCTCCAGCAAGATATAGGGTTCCACCGCTTTTAGTGTTATCAACGACAAAGAAAATTATTTTTGGGAAAATTTCATATTTATGATGATTTTTACCTAAACTCCATAGGAATGTTAAATCCATCGACAAGTGAGATGTCGTAGAAGTCTAAGTTGTTGAATTGGTTCAAAGCGTACTCAGCCAACGTGTTTGGTGGCTGACCCCAACTGGTGCATTGTAGTCCACCACTGCAATCACCGGTTTCACATCGGCCACGGCCTGAGGAGTCAAAGTTACAGTTGGTCCGACCCCAAATCCGCGCCATTTTAGTGCCCGCCGCGACATCTAGCCTCCATGACTGGCCGGAATTTAGACGCCGGCCACCTCCGGGGCTAGCGGCGGCCCACACGGTGTAGCTACATCGGTTAAGGATATCGAATGTGGCAGCTGTCGCGGTGGAGATGAGGAAAATGATGAAGAATATGAACGTAGTGTGTGTGTGTGAGATGTTTGCCATTTCTTGTTGGTTCTACTACTACTCTGTGTGCGTGTGATCTTTTGTTAATATTTATGATGGGTTTTATATTGAGGTAAGGGGTTGTTTCTGTAATTTTGAACTATGTGAAATTTTTCAAACTGAAATGATCCATTCCAAGTTATACGTTAGAAATTTTAACTAACGAGTATTTCTTCAGTTCATGATGTTAGTAGGATTGGCCATTGTGTCCACTAGGCACTAGGCCAAGCCCAAATACAAAGACTTCGCTTAAGGTAACTTTTTCTAAGTCAATTTGTTCTCCAATGCAAAATCCCATACCTTTATGTGAAAATTTTCAAACTGAAATGATTCCAGTCCAAGTTATACGTTGGAAATTTTAACTAAAGTGGAATTCTTCAGTTCATGATGTTTGTGGGATGGACCATTGTGTCCACTAGCCACTAGGCCAAGCCCGAATACATAGACTTCACTTAAGGTGACTTCTTCTAAGTCAATTTGTGCTCCAATGCAAAATCACATACCTTTATGTGTACAAATTTTCTCTACTGGGAGACTTGACTATGTTATTCACTAACGCAAAAGTTTTGTTTCTAGATTGGTGTGTAGAACTAGGATAAACTACAAGTGATTTTCTTGGTTTTTTTGGGCGATCGATCTATGGTTCAACCAAGTCTCGCGATCAAAAACTCAAACCACATAAAGTTTGGAACTTTTTAAGAAACCACGCAAAATGAAAATACTCATTCTTAACGAACCTCAGTCTCAAACTATTTGGACATTTAAATATACAAACGCACACCGTAACTTGAAATTAAAAAATTCTAACCTTGGAATTAAAATTAAACAAAATTCATTCTTAAAACAAACAAAAAACCATCTAACTATAAGGTTAATGTAAAATAAGTTAATTAACACCCGTCTCCTTTGACCTCAGAGATGGGATACCACATGCCTTTCTACGCCTTCTTGTTCATTCACCTTTTCAGGAAACCTTCTTCATTACAAACCATCAAGTTAAAATTGTCTTCCAAACAACTCTTGAAAACGTCATAAAACCAATTTAGATACCAAAACAATGTTAGTCAAAGGTTTCTAGAAGGTAGGTGAACAAAAGAAAAAATGAGGCTTCTTCAATTCAACGTCGGTGCCAAACTTTGAAAGAAAAAAGATGTTGACCTCACCAACCACAAGTGCCACCAACCCCTTCATCCCTTCCTATAAATAAACGATCATCCCAACTCATTTGATGCATCCCAAATTGAAAACAAAAGAAGCTTAAGAGAGAAGAGTGAGAGAGAGGTGAGAGAGAGAAAGAAAAATATTTGTGAGAGAGCAAATATTTTTCGGGTTTAATTATGGATCGGGTGTTATAAACACGCAATTTTCTCTAATAAAACGAGTCCAGCGGCCGAGACGTAGGCATTTTCGAACTCCGTTATCAATTTTCGTGTCGCTTTATTCCGCTTTTATTTTCACTTCCGACAATCCGGGAAATCGGTTTATTTCAACAACAGATCGAGCTCGGGTCACTATTCGACGGTGGTTACTATTCACAACGGGTACTATTCACAGCGGTTAGTCCACGGTGGCATTACTCACGGTGGGTATTGTTCACGGTGGTTACTATTCATATCGGAAAGTACTATTTATAGAAAGTACTATTCACGTGAAAAATTTTGTCCAGCTTCGGTTTTGTCGATAAAGGCGTTATAATACGGAAGTTCGTGAAAATAGTTATAAACGATCCGTAAAAGACCACAATGATATGCGAAGACGGAAAGGTGAAAATTGAGAAGTTCGATTCATGACTTCGGTTTCGAAAATGCAGATTGAAGATGTCGTACCGAAAAACCTGTATCTACCTCTCTTAGGGAAGAAACCCGAGGGCATGAAGGATGACGACTGACTCTCCTCGACCGCAAGCTCTGAGTAATTCTGCGACGTTGTCCCGAAATGTTGCATTTAACATTGGAAAAGACTACGGCGGATCTTATGAAGACTCTCTCGAATATGTACGAGAAACCATCAGCCTCAAACAAAGTCCATTTAATGAGGCGGTTGTTTAACTTACGGATGGGAGAAGGAGCTTTGGTGGCGCAACATGAACGAGCTCAACACAATCACAACCCAGCCGTTGACTCGAATTCAAGATGAAGTTCGTTGATTCTCTTATCATCATTGCCGACAGCTGAATGCTACGGTTACAGACTCAGAGTTCATCGGGAACTACAAAGCTAAAGTTCAATGATGTTCGGACCTCATATGAATGAAATACGACGGAGAATCGGGAGAAGCCGCTTCAAGCTCACAGACAGCAGTCAGAGGGAGAAGTTCAGAAAAAGGTTCGAATCGTAGCAGATCGGTGTCTAGAAAGGGTAAATCAAGATCTGGGAAGAAAGATCTTACTTGTTACAATTGCGGAAAGAAGGGTCACTTTAAAAGAGACTGTCGAGCACCGAAGAAAAATAACAGCTCACAAGAATCTGCAAATGTGACGGAAAATTCAGGTGATGCTATGATTCTAGCCAACAGCCCAATTGAATCATGGATCTTGGATTCAGGAGCCTCTTTTCATGCCAGCCCATGTAGAGAAATCATGGAGAATTATGTTCGTGGTGATTTCGGGAAGGTTCATCTAGCAGATGATGAAACCTTAAAGATCGTGGGGCAAGGAGACATCCGATTGAAGTTGCCGAACCAAACGACATGGAAGCTGCAAAAGGTGAGACACATTCCTGGCCTTAAAAGGAATTTGATCTCGTAGGGCAACTTGATGATGAAGGTTACGTACAACCTTCTCGATAAAAAATGGCGGATTAAAGAACTGCATCGCCGGTATGAAGAATGGTATTCTATACAATTGCCAAAAAGAATACCATGGAGACGCTGATAAAATCAAACCTGTGGCACCAAAGGCTTGGCCATATGAGCGAAAGGGATGAAGACACTTATGTCAATGGGAGATCTAAAAGAAGTGCTTATGTGAAGATCTTTCGGAAAACAAAAGAAGGTCGCTTTACAAAGATCGGCAAGGCACCCAGAAAGAAAAGTTGGAGTTGGTTCATACGATGTACCATCTCCGCCATCTCTCGCAGCTCATTGTACTATGTCACCTTCATTGATGATGTAAGGAAGGTGGGTTTATTTTCTCAAGAAGAAATCGAAGTCTTTGATACCTTCGAAAATGGAAGACCATGGTGGAAAACGAAACTGAAAGTGAAGCGTAAGGTCGACAATGGAGGAGAGTATACGGACAAAAGATTCAGAATTTTGCGCAAGTAACGGGATCAAATGGAGAAAACAGCCATGACGCCAGCAGAATGGCGTGGCGAGCAGATGAAGTAACTCGAATGAACGTGCAAGTATGATGGTTTGCCTAAGATGTTATAGAAGTTAACACCGCAGCTTACTTGATCAATCGTGGGCCCTCGCCTTGGATGGTGGAATACCCGAGGAAGTGTGGAGCGGAAAAGGTAAACCTATCACACTTGAAAGTGTTTGGATGTATTTCATACGTGCACATCGATTCTGCAAAAGAAGAACTGCTAAGTCCAACAAATGTGCCTTTGTTGGATATGGTGGTGATGAGTTCTGCACCGGTTTTGGGATTATGAAAACCGGAAAATCATCGAAGCGAGATGTCATATTCAACGAAAATATGATTAGCATCAGTGAATCGGACAGCCGCAATACTGAAGCTGAAAAGAAGGAATTCGTTGAGTTCGAGGAAAGTTCTCGAAAAGATGTTGAGAGGTTCTGAAGCAACTCATGAAGAGCCATCCACACCGTAACCAAGACGCTCTTCCGACCTTCTAAACCAACACAACGTTATTCACCTTCTTTGCATTTTTGTTAATGCACAACGGAGAACCAGAATGTTATGATGAAGCTATGGAGGTGGAAGACTCAATCAAGTGGGAGTCGCCATGGAAGATGAGATGGACTCATGTCAAACAAGACATGGGAGTTATGCGAATTACCACCAAATAAGAAAGCTCTCCATAATAAGTGGGTTTATAGAATCAAAGAAGAAACATGATGGAAATAAGCGTTACAAAGCAAGATTGGTTGTTAAAGGGTTTCAAAGAAAAGAAGGTATTGACTACAATGAAATTTTTTCTCCAGTCGTGAAGTTCGACAATCGCTGGTGTTAAAAATCGGCGAGAAAATTTACATCTTGAGTTAGATGTAAAGCAGTTTCCTTCATGGCGATTTGGAGGAAGAAATCTATATGAGGCAACCAGAAGGCTTCATAGAAGATGGAAAGAAAGACTGGTATGCAAATTGAAGAAGAGCTTGGGTTAAAACAAGCTCCCAGGCAAGGTACAAGAAGTTTGATAACTTCATGAGCAGCAGCAAGTCGTCAATGCAGATCATTGTTGCTACATCAAAAGGTTCGAGAGCAGTTTCATTATTCTGTTATTATATGTGGACACATGCTTGGCTGTTACATGCAAGAGATTAATAACTTGAAGCGAACCTGTCAAGAAATTTGCAATGAAAGATCTCAAAGCAAATGAGGATCACCAGAGACACAAAGTCAAGAACTTTGTTGTTATCACGAGGAGTACATCAACAAAGTACTCTCGAGATTCAACATGCAAGATGCTAAACCAGTGAGTACACCTTTGGGTGTTCATTTCGGACTCTCTAAAGAACAGTCAACAAAGACGGAGGAGGAACGTACAAACATGAAGAAGGTTCCGTACACCTCAGAAGTCGATGTATGCCATGGTTTGTACTGCACACATTGCGCAAAGTGGGAGTTGTTAGTAGTACATGAATGATCCAGAGAGCAGGGAAGCCAAATGGATCCTCGATATTTGGGTACCACAAAGAAGCACTACGTTTTAAAGGTGGAGATACGATATTAACAATATGTGGACGCCGACTTAGGAATGTTGATACAAGAAAAAGCACTACGGGTATGTTTTTACTTGGAGGTACTGCAGTGAGTTGGGTTTCTCAGCTGCAGAAGATAGTTGCTCTCTCCACCAGAAGCCGCGAATAGCGCAGCCAAAGAAATGGTGTCTACAAAGTTTCTTGGAGGAATTAGCAAGAAACAGGAAGACAATGTCTTGTATTGCCGAGCGCTATCCATCTGGCAAAAAATCCGCTTTCCATTCTAGAACGAAGACACACGCACGCGATATCATTTTATCCGGTCACTTCTAGAAGATGGGATTTTGAAACTTGAGAAGATCAAAGGAGCTCAAAATCCGGCAGATATGCTAACGAAGACGGTGACGACTGACAAACTGAAGTTGTGTTCAACTTCAGTTGGCCTCACTTAACGAAAGGAGAACGAGCTGCATAGATCAAGGTGTGAAGACAGATTGAAATCAGTCTTCAAGTGGGAGATTGTTAGTCAAAGGTTTCTAGAAGGTAGGTGAACAAAAGAAAAAATGAGGCTTCTTCAATTCAACGTCGGTGCCAAACTTTGAAAGAAAAAAGATGTTGACCTCACCAACCACAAGTGCCACCAACCCCTTCATCCCTTCCTATAAATAAACGATCATCCCAACTCATTTGATGCATCCCAAATTGAAAACAAAAGAAGCTTAAGAGAGAAGAGTGAGAGAGAGGTGAGAGAGAGAAAGAAAAATATTTGTGAGAGAGCAAATATTTTTCGGGGTTTAATTATTGGGATCGGGTGTTATAAACACGTTGTAATTTTCTCTCTAATAAAAACGAGTCTTGCAGCGGCTCCGGAGACGTAGGCATTTTGCCGAACTCCGTTATCAATTTTCGGTGTCGCTTTATTCCGCTTTTATTTTCACTTCCGACAAATCTGGTCCGAGGGAAATACCGGGGTTTATTTCCCAACAAACAAGTCTTAAATAAAAGAAAGCAAAACATGAGACCCTGAAATATCGAACTAGGATTTCATCAAAGCTTTAACTCTACGATTATATAGGTCGTCTCAGCGACGAATTATGATTTTTATTTTATTTTATAGCTGCGCTTACTGGAAGGCTGCCTACGTACCCTTGGAAAGGGATCAACCATCCGTAGTTCGAATTACAAAGGTGGTCTAGCTCGATGGCGAGCTGTTTCTTAGGTTTTTGTGTGTGTATTTTTTCACCAATTGCTTTTTCTTCAAAGAGATGCTTTTCTATTTATATGCGAAGGGGTCTTGATGAGTTTTTTATATCTCTTAGGCGGTTGAGCCGATTTCTTTCTTTTTTCTCGGAGGATAATTTTGATCTTTTTTTTTCTTCTCAGATTTGAGCTGATCTCTTCTTGATTCGAAGTGGACTAATTGGACGGTGCGTACTCCGTCCCCAACAAACACCACAAAGCGAGACGAAGACTTATTTAATTATTCAAAATTATCATAATTATTGAGAAAAAAAAAAGAAAAGAAAAGAGGGGTGAGTAAAATAAATTACTCAGTACGTACAGGCAATCACATCTGCCTACATGAAACACAATACACTTTTATACCTGTACAATAATCATCATAGCATATAGAATCATATACTTGCAATCTTATAGCTTGGATCGTTTGCTAAGCTATAACACGTAACATTTCTTCTTGTTCGTAGCAAAACATCCATACATTGTTAGGTTCAGCCATCTCTTATGACCTTTAGAAACCCTATCGCTAAAGGCTTGCCTTTCGCTCAGACACTTTAGAGGCTCACTTTTATTGCTTAGTCACTTTCATCAAACTCGTAAGCGCTTATACCATGTCGAAATTCCTCAAAAAATTGAAGTTATTTCATTTTTAGGCAATATTGCATATTAGGAAAAACATTATTATTTGGTTTAATTTGGGCTTCTGTGTTCTTTTAAGGGATAATTTCCATTTTCTGCTATAAATGCATTATGGGTGAAACTGCTTAGTAATTTATACTAAACCTTTGGGTCATAGTTCTTTTAATAGTGGTCACGACAAAATTGCATTGGAATTGCTAGAGCAAATTCAAGAGAATGACACTGTAGTTGTGCGGGTGGTTTGCTCTCTGGTGTGGCGCTTGCTGCCAAATCAATTAAGCCTAGCATTCGGATTATAGCCGCTGAACCCAACGGAGCTGATGATGCGGCTCAGTCTAAGGTCACTGGCAGAATCCTCACTTTACATGTGACTAATTCTATAGCTGATGGCCTTCGAGATTCTCTTGGATATTTAACCTGGTAACTTAATTCGTAACTGTTATAAGAACCATGTTTATGAAGCGTATATTATTCATAAAATGGTTCAAAATCTTTGTCATTCCTTCTTGAAACGTCTTTTTATTTTTGTTAGGCAATTCGTGAGAGATCTAGTAGACGATGTAACCTTGGATGACTATGAAATAATCGAAGCCATGAGAATGTGCTATGGGGTACTGAAGGTATATGTGGAACCAAGTGGAGCCGTTGGCCTAGCTAGCAACAGTTTTATCAAACAGTTTATGTAGCAATCCTTCTTTGCATGACTGCAAAAACATAGGGATTGTACTCTCTGGTGGTAACGTTGATTCGGGGTCTCCATGGGATTCATTTAAGAATTCAAAGTAAACATCTTTGTTTATTGCATTTGTTCCACTACTTCTTAGTTATAAATGAGAATTGTTGTGCTCCATTGCTTCTTATTTATTCTCATTTGAGGTTAAATTTGGACCCAGTTCAATTGAATATGTGAACAAAGAGATTCCATTTTTTTTTACCTCAGATGGAGTGTTACAATCAAAGTTTTGAAAGCGGGACCGGACACCGTTCGTTATCGTCATCAGATGGATGGTCGGACCGGTTCAACCGGTCCATCCTATCCAACTGGTCGAAGCCATCCAACTAGTCGAACCAGATTTTCTAATATATACTTTGTTTATCAATAATCTTTGGTATCAGAGCCCATGACTTGTGTATGTTACGAAGAATCATTGTTTATGTTGTTTGTTCGAGTTTCTGGAAAACTTAATCTTCACCATCATGTCTGACTCTCAAATCATCAATTCCAATTTCCAATTTTCTACCTTGCCTAAACACAAAAATCGTGCATCATCCTCTAATATAGATTCTCTTTATGAGTTTGAATATGTTCCAGGAGATCGAATGCCTGAAACTACTTTTACTCTTGTAAACTTGTATGAAATCTTCGCCTAAAAACCTAGCCTCTTCTCTGTTCGTGGAGTTACGCAACTTGTTCGATCATCTTCCAGTAGAAGACTCAAGGAGTATGTTCAAGCCAGCAAATTTTCCTCGTGCCAAGTCCCAACCACCGAAGAAGAGCAATTCATAACTCTGAACATCCCAGAACATCGTCCAAGGCTTTGGCAACAACAAGAGTTCATACATCTCCACTTTGGTGTTGTACGAATCGGACTCACCTTACATGCTCGAAAAGGATTACCTGTCTCGGCGCGAATAGCTTTAGTTGACTCCAGGCTAAAGACCTATCAACAAGCATGTATTGGCACCGTCCAAACCACTCTAAATGCAGGAACAATTTTTGTAACACATTGTTCCCTAACTTTAATGTTTCTTTGAAAGATCCCAATCTTTTGAAGGCACTTAAAGTTTAATTACAGATTGTTGGCGCACCTATGCAAGAGACTAGTGTAATAGTTACACTACATCACCAGATGGTTTACCGCGTTCAAAATCATGTTCTTGACCTGGTTCTTCCTTCATCATATGAAGCATTATTCCTAGAAGTCAATTCAGTTTCTCAAGCACCAAATGCAATCCATATACCTTGGCAGATATCCCGTGAAGAATTAATACAGAAGCTTCCTGAATCATGGGTAACAAGTTATGAAAAACTCCATCAAGAACCACAAGCCCCGATCCAGTCATCTGAAGCAACTTTCCACTCAAGAAACGATGGCCTCACATAGATCAAATTCGAGAAGGCAAGATCATCGTCTTTCCGAATACCGATGTTCACACAATTCTCCATCCAAATTGATGAACGTGAATTTCAAGATCCTTACAAAGATCAATCCCCAAAACCCATATCTTTTGGGCAATATGGGTCAGTCACATATCCATTCAAAGACGAGAATGGACATTGTTTCTTCGATGTCTGCAGCTGTACAACTTGTACAGATGATTATCTCAACTATGAATCTGACGATGAAAAACGAAGAAGACGAAGAGCAAAGAAAATGGTGACACCGACAACTAGTTTCCTATCATCAGATGAACTGTTTACATCCCGATACAGCATATCAGCTCTTCCAATTTTCAAAACAAATCCATATCGAAAAAAAACAAGAAAATACAAAGAAGCAGGTATGGCGTCACAACCAACCAAAAGACCAGTCCTTTCCTCTTCACAATCCAGTCAAGAATCTCTTTAAGATCAGAAAAAAGAAGACAAAAACAAAGACAAGGATGAAGATATCGGAATAATTGAGTTCTTAATGACCAATCTGGTTACCTCATTAGCAGACCAAGCCAAAGAAGAAGAAAACCTCAAGCTTATTTTTCTCAGATTGAAAACATTACTCATCTTCCAATGATCAACCATTTAAGCTCAAATGAAGAAGATACAACCACAGAAGATGACAAATCGCTCCCGAAACAATTCGCCATAGGAGAAAGTAGCGGCCCTAAAGAAGAACCTGATATAGATGAGGTATTCAGTGACGATGGGATACATAACCATCAATTCTATCAATTCCAAGAAGACCCTAGACAAGCAAGAAAATTTGCTTCAAGAATCATTACATTCACATTTGATGATATTCCTTTTCACAAATAGAATGAACGCCTCGATGAGTTTCATGCATGGATGACTTCTGAAGTTCTTACTTCGCCAACACACATCGTCATACAACAGTTCACCGCTTGACTTTCTAGAGCACTGAAAGAATGGTGGAATTCTCTTGGAGGCTACAGGCAACGACAAGCCTACCAGACTATTATTTCGATATTACTTGGTGAAATTCACAAAGAATTCATCAGCACTCCCAATCATATCAAAGATCAATTGCAAGAAGAATATTTCTGCAAAATGTTGTTCCCTCTAGAAGAAAGATCTCGCAAAACACTTTGAAAGGCAGACAAAGAGATATTATGTTCTCGACGGTCTTAACAATCCGAGCCTAAAACATGTCTATCTCTCATCCATCGACAACTATCTCAGTCAGCAAACGAAACTTTACATCAGAGATCAAAACCAGACGATAAAAGAAATCTCTATTGGCCAGATCCAGCAATACGTCTTCCGAACACTTGATAAACTCTGCAAGCAGAAAGAATTCTGGTCAGAATTCATGGACAATTCGAAGCACCTAACGAAAGTCTGTTCAAAATCCAACTTGTCTATCAAATGTTCGAAGAAAAATTCATGTTCGTGTGATAGTCGCAAGAAATCCCAGAAGCCTAGAAGATTTCCAAGAAAATACCCATTATGGTGCAAATGATTTTTCAAGAAAAAAAGAAATTTCAGAAAAACATCAAGATGTTTTCTCTGTCACAAAGAAGGCCATTTCGCAAAAAGCTGTCCCAATAAATCCAAGAAGAAGAAGCAGTATCTCATCAATTCAATATCCAATATTGCACCTGATCTTGATCTCTACAAACATGATCTCGAATCAGTATTATCTTATGATAGTTACGAACAAGATGCTATATATGGATATTCTGATACTGAAGAAGAAGGATCATCATCTGAATAAGAAGAAAGATGCTACAAAATCACAGAGATGCCACAACAATAAAATGCGTCCAATTCACATAATCGTCCAGTTGACATATCACTTTCATAGACACAGGAGCCCATACATCAATCATGAATCCTAAGGTTTTACCGTCATCTATGTGGCTTCCATACGATCAAGAATTCAGAGTAGCAAACGCAGGATCATTAATCATTAAATCAAGTCCAAACCAATCACCATTGAGGTTTTCCCAGGATACCGGATTACAACCCAAGTACATGGATCAACAGAACCAGGCAAAGACATCATCCTTGAATGGGATTGCTATTACACATTAAAAAAGAAGTTCGACATCTCCATAGAACTCCGAGGAGTTAAGTGGGAAAATTTGTTCAAGCCTTTCATAACAATACCAAGAATATTTCTTGTAGAAGATCCCATGCCATCAGAGTTTGACAACATTAAAGAAGAAATCACAAAGATCTCATGTGCAGATTCACACAGTGAATTCTTTCAAAAGTGCAAAGATCCTCTATGGTTAAATCCAGCATTCTTCGTGTCTCTTCCTTTCAAAGAAAACATCATGCAAGAATAGTCTCTTCCAGCACTTTTACAACAAGCAAATGAAGAATACCAACAACAAAAATAATGTAGGAAGAGTTCAAGCTTGTAATTGATTACAAGCCTTTAAACTAGTTCCTCTAAGACATCAAGTTCCCACTTCCTACAAGAAAGGTGTTGTTACAACACCTCTCAAGAGCAACCATTTTCTCAAAGTTCGACTTAAAATTAGGATTTTGGCAACTTGGAGTCAAACTAGAAGAAAGACACAAGACGGCGTTCTGTTTACCGAATCGTCATTTAGAATGGAAAGTCCTACCCTTTGGTCTAAAGACGGCCCCGTCCTTGTTCCAGCAAGCGATGCTAAGGATATTCAAACCATTGGTCCATACAACATTAATCTACATCAACAACACTAATCAAAACTTTGAAGCAGTTTCACGACCTAGTTCGAATATATGGAATCATGTTCGCAGCAAAGAAGATGACCATAGCACAATCCGAAATTGAGTTCCTTAGAGTCAAGATAGCAGAAGGAAAATTTACACCGCAAGCCCATCTAGCTACATAATTACTCGCCTTCCCCGATGAAAACCTTACAAGGCGACAAGTGCAACAATTTCTTGGAGTAATTAATTACGTCAGTGAGTTTATCCCAAAGCTGTCCCAACTGACACAACCACTGAGAAAGCTATTGCAAAAGAATCCTTCACAGTGGAGTACACGATAAACTGAAGCAGTAAAAAAGCTGAAGCTAGAAATTCAAAAGCTACCACCCTTGAAGATTCCCTCTGTCGGCAAAAGAATTATTCAAACCAATGCAAACGACAAATACTGGGGAGCAATACTGTTCGAAGAGATTGACGGGAAAAGACATATTTGGGCCTATAAAAGCGGACGTTTCAAGGAGTCAGAAATGCATTATCATTCTACGTTCAAAGAAATCCTAGCGGTCAAAAGAGCTATTGAAAGATTCGAGTTCTATTTGATATGACATAAATTCAAGATTGAGATGGATATGTCATCTTTTCCAAAGATGTTACAATTCAACTAGAAGATAGTGCCACATTAGCAGCTACTTCGTTGGAGTGAATGGTTTTCGTAGTATGATTTCAACTCTGCCTATTTACATCCTAGCAGACATGCTCAGTCGCAAACCACTAAATCCAATCTTCACTATGACGAGTTGCCAAGGTTCTAGTTCCTCATCGAGAAGCCTCTATGACTTCAACAGCAACATTCCTGAAGATGCAAAAGACCTCATCAAAGCCGAAACATTCCATCACCACCTCAAGCAAAGGATATTCCGATACTAGTCCATGATCATGTGCATATATGGAGCTGACAATCATTTCATCATACCACTTGGAATTCATCCTGACTACCCATTCACTCATCTTTACAGGATCCAGAATATCAATCTCACAGAAGAAGTTATCTGTTTTCTCTGGTACCTTTGTGCGGTATATACTATTAGAATTATCTTTGATATTCCATGGTTATACCAATACATACACTGCCCCATTCAACATAGGAATGTCAGAATGAGTCTCGATGAAGATCTCCATGAAGATCTTATGAACTTGACTTGACTACCAGATGAGTCTCGATGAAGATCTCCATTCAACATAGGAATGTCAAAATGGGTAGACACCCATGAATTTATCTAAATTGTATAATATTTTAACGGATTTAAATTGAAAATTTTAACTTATATAAATAAATGGGTTTAACCTAATGAATTTGTGGGTTTATTGGATTAACCCAGTAGGATTATGGGTTACCCATGGGTTAATCTTTATAAAGTAAATAAAAATAAATATGTAATAAATCTAATATATATGTTAGGTTTTTTCTTCTTCTCATGTGTTACTAAATTCAATATTTTGTTAATGTTACTCTTAGTTATTATTGTTTTTATTATACCCAAGTTGTTAATATTTCTTTTTCAAATTATTTGTATGGAAGATGAAATCAAAGAATCGGATGCATGTAAAGAAGATTTAAGTGTTCTTTAAATTAAGAATGGTTCTTTTTGGTTCTATGGTGTTTTGGATTTATGGTTTTAGGATTTTAGGATGTTTTTTTCCTGTTTTAATACCTAGATATCTTTTTATTTAATTTATTACTTAAAAACTCTTGTTGGATTTTTTATTTAATTTAATTTATATATGTGGATAACCCATTAAATCAATAACTTTTACAGTTTTGGGTTTGGATATATAAATTACAACCCACAAAATAGATAGGTAGGTTAAACATGTCCATCAAAATCTTACAGTTAGATAGGTTTAGGTCGAGTTGGATCGGATTATCCATTTTGATACCCCTAATTAAAGGTGTGAGAAAGCAATTGCATTCCGAGTTTCATAATATTAAACATGGTATTTGTTGATATGCATGGTCAGCGAGTCAAGGGTTTTTCTAGAAATATTTTTATTTATCCTAATCTATGTTGTATTGTGAAACTCTGTATTATGCCTTTAGTTATAAATTCGATCACTTTTATCCGTGGGCATAGCCAACAAATTCGTTGGTAAACCACTTAAATTTGTGTTTTTGTTTTACGTTTTCAATGTATATGCCCACATCTGTCACAATCAATGACAGATCCAGAAATTTTTTTTACTGGATTTAGATCATAACTAAATATAAAAATATTGAAAATATATATTAGTTCAGATCAATGTAAATATAAATGATCAGACCAATGGCTGGTGAAACATTTTTTTTTTTATTTGTTCATAGGTTAAATAAATCGATTTGATCGAACTTTCTATGGGTTTAAACCCATTTAGAAAACACAAAAAAAAGGTGCATGTAAGACGTTAAAAAAGAGGGTTCAAATGTATAATGTTAGACTAATATATAACTAAAATATAAAGCACAATTTATTTTAATAAAAACAAGGGGGTTCACATGGACCTCTATTGTTATACCTACGTCCGCATATGGTCACAACAGTTTACATTTCTCTGAGTTTCATATTGAAGTTACATTTCTCAGTGAGTTTCATACTAAAATTTAATTATGGTTCCGACAAAACGTTCTGTCATAATTATTTCAACGAATTTCTTATTAATTATGGTTTTCAACCAGTGTATTCCGAAGATTTCGAATTAATCGGAAATTCGTAGAAAAACATTGTTTCAGACCAAATTCCGACGAATACCGTGGTTGGAAATGACTATGTTTTCTTGTAGTGTTCAATCCTTCATTGCTAATTAATTTTTAATTTCTATTTTATTTATTTATTACATATTGATAATCTTGTATTTTTGTTGGTAATCACTTCACCTCTTATTTTGTCCAAGACCGGTCACCTCTACTACAGTATATGCTATGATGTCTAAAAGGACACACGATGTTCTTTCTACAAATTTATGTGCCTCGTAACGGATCTAAAAATTTAAACTGATCTAGTACAAGAAAAGTCTAAAGTACATTAAAAGTTTCAAATAATAGAGGTTCCAATTTGTATATACATATTCAATATCTTATTAATAATTTTTTAAAAATGAAGGACATGTTAGATAATTACAAATGCACTAAAGTCATGATTCTCGTCTATATCACAACTAATTTTCCGGAATATAAATATAACCATAATTAGTCGGAAATTATTGTCTATATTTCCAACTAATTTTTAAATAACTAATTTTCCCGAATATAAATAATTTGTTATATTTATTTTTGTATACAGCGTTGTTATAAGTTTTTTTTTCCTCTCATTTTTTTTTTACCCTTTTTAGTTGACCTGCTGGTCCTGGTCGCTTGCAAGCGTTAGAGACATATAGTACACACACATTTAATTTGTATGTTTGTGTGTTGTGTCAAATTTATGATTTTAATTTCTTTGAATTCTCATATTATAATCAATCCCCTGAAAATTGTTCACGCATATTTGTTTTAACATAGAAGACAAATGCCATATATAATTTATTTACCCCACAAGCTTGTCAAAGAAATTTGAACAATAATGTTCCCATTACATTATTTCTTGTTTCTATTTCGACTGTCTACTATAAAACCTTGAAATTATCAACTCCTCAACATTACTATTGTTAAATTGTCACTCAATTCTGATAATAGTGATATAAATATATATAAACATATATATATATATATGTGTATATATCTATACACATATATACATAGCTTGTATTAATCTATATATAATCTTTTGTACGTGTCGTAGCATATAAATTTTGGCGAAATGGTCGGACACTATGGTCCATCCCAGTCACAATGGGGTAACATGCAACATGATGTTTTTGAAATAACTAGAATGAATCCTTCTTTAAAAAAAAACACTTTTTTATCTAACTAAAGAGAGAAACGAGTCCAGCACATTTGTCAACCAACGTAATTATTATTGCGTCATGATTATCCATTAAGCCGTTAATCGTAAATATGATCACACGCGTACGCATATCTACGTACATACTCACACATGCACACCCACAGATAAATAAAGACAAGTCTCTTAATTATTTAATGCTCCTCGGTGACCATGATCTATATCGGGAGCTGGCCGGACTCGTAGCACCGAGCTTAGCCTTAAGGACAAAACACGACTCTGTAGTTAGTGGAACTACAAGTAAAAGTGCTGGTCGGGTCGTCTTGTGGATAACTGTAGGCGTCGGGACACCTCTGTTTGAAGAATCTTGAGAACCCAGTGCTGCTACATGAACCTTGCCCGTTTGTACAACAATACTCATTCTTCTTAAAAACCGTGCACGGGTTGTTGCAACCACCCGGGGCCCTCAACTCGTTCGGGCACTGTCCGTTTATGTCTGCGTTGCATACTATCCGGTGGCAGTTCGAACTTGTTGGGCTGGAGACAACACACACCAACAAAAAATAATCGTTCTCGATCCGAAACGTAGTAAAATATAGACATTTGATTGGTTGTTTTCTTTTTCTCCAGCTGGTATTAGGGTTCCACCACTTTTAATGTTATCAACGACAAATAAATTAAATGCGGACACCCAAAAAAAAAAGGGTTCAAATTTTTTTATTATAAATTATTATTCTTATTCACTATTTTCAGCATCAGAATATAATAGCAAGCATTAGATTTTAATTAGAACAGAAAAGGCAAGCACTAATATTTCGATTTTCTTTACTTTTATCATTTTAATTCATTTTTAGCGCACAACCTATGGAGTACTATCTTTTATTGTTTCGGCGCTGATAAGTCTCTTAATTATTTAACTTATTTCAAGTTAGCCGTCGAGACATTCCAACCAAAAACTTACGTGGGTGTAGTTAGGTTGAAGTTTCAATATTTATTACGTTTATGGTCGGGTTTTTTTGTTTTTTATTTATTTTGGGAATATGTTTATTTATGAAAAGATTATGATGATATTCTTACCTAAACTCCATAGGAATGTTAAACCCATCGACAAGAGAGATGTCGTAGAAGTCTAAGTTGTTGAATTGGTTCAAAGCGTACTCAGCCAACGTGTTTGGTGGCTGGCCCCAACCAGTACATTGAAGTCCACCACTACAGTCGCCAGTTTGGCATCGGCCACGACCCGAGGGGTCAAAGTTACAGTTGGTCCGTCCCCAAATCCGTGCCATTTTAGTGCCGGCCGCGACGTCTAACTTCCATGACTGACCGGCATCGAGACGCCGGCCACCTCCCGGGCTTGCGGCAGCCCACACGGTGTAACTGCATCGGTTAAGAATATCGAATGTGGCAGCCGTCGTGGTCGAGATGAGGAAAATGATGGAGAACATGAACGTAGATTGTGCGATATTTGCCATCTTTTCTTGGTTCTACTACTTTTGGGTGTGTGTGTCTGTGATCTTTTGTTAGTATTTGTTATGGGTTTTATAGAGGTAAGGGGTTATTTCTGTAATTTTGAACATATGTGAGAAATTTCAAACTGATATGATTCCAATCCTAGCTAGTTAAACGTTAGAAATTTTAAATAACATGGATTTTTCAATTCATGATTTTGGAGGCATTTAGCCAACTTGACTTCACTTAGCTGTAACATCTTCTAAGTCAATAAGTGATACAATGTGAAACCACATATCATTCATTATTCGGACCAATTTTCTCGATTGGGAGACGTACTGTTATTGATCACTAACGAAAAAGTCTTGTTTCTAAATTGGTGTGCAGAGTTAGGATAAACTACGTCATTTTCTTATTTTTTGGACGATCGACGTCATTTTCTTAATTTTTGGACAATCGATCAACAGTTAAACCATGTTTGGCGATCAAACTCAAACCACATAAATTTTGGAACTCTTTAAAAAACCACACAAAATGAAATTACTCACTCCCTAATCATACCAATTTCGAAAATTCAGTCTCAAACCGTTTGGGCGTTTAATTATTCAAACGCAAATTGTAAATTTTAAAATTCTATTACCCAACATACTAACCTTGAATAATTAAAAGTAAAAAGAGCTCATTCTTAAAACCAAACAAAAACCATTTTACTATAAGGTTAATCTAAAATAAGTTATAAACTAAACTATGAAGTTATAATACTAAAACTAAACCATAAATCCAATAAATTAAACTTCTTAAAGAAATATAGAAAAAAAAAATTTAAACACAAAATAAAATTCTTTTTTTTTTACATAATGTCGCATGCTTACTTAGATTCACTTATCCATTTATTGAAAAATTTTAAATTTAAAACCATGACATATACGGTTTTTTGCACAAATTCGAAAGTTTTAAAAAAGGACACAGATTTTCAAAAAATGATAAGTGAATCTAACTAAGTATGTGTCATTTTGTATAGAAAAATATAAAATGAAATGTGATTTTATTCTATAAAGAACGACGTAGTTTTATTTTAAATCACTTTTTTCGAGAAATTTGTGTACGTTTAGAAAACTCAACCCGTGTCATATGCGAAAAAATCTATGATTTTCTTAGTAAAATACTAAAATTGCAAACTAAAATATTTTTTATTCTTTTAAAAGAGATCGAAAGGAAATAAGATGAGAGGGGAAGGGAATTCAATAACAACAAAAAGAAAAAAGTAAAAAAGAAGGAAGAGAAGAATGTGAGGACGTGGATTGTTGTGAGTTCTAACTACTCGTGTATATGGTTTATAATTTATCTTATTCAGATTTATAATTTATTTTTATAAATAGTTTATTTGATTTAGGATTCTAATTAATTTATACTTTGATGGTTTGTCAGATATATAATATATTCAGAATTTTATGTGCTGGATTATTTTTAATTTATACGTTATTTATTTTAAACATAATTCGTATTTAAGATTTTTTAATATATCAAATTTAAATTTAATATCAAATATTTTAAATTCATTAACAAAATGATTAAAAATTGTTCGGAAAATTCCATAAGAAATTTGCCGGAAGTTCGTCGGAAATTTTTGATGGATTTCCGACATATATTGATTTTCGATGACTTAAAACTGACAGATCTCCGACGGATTAGTTTAACAGAAATTTACAGTTTTCTTGTAGGATCACACTTTACATGTGACTAATACAAAGGAATTATGGGACTGATTGGTTGAGATTGTGAATGTAAACTGTCGCAGTCAACCTATGTCTATGAAGCGGATGTAGAACATAAATGGTTCAAAATCTGTCGCAGTCCTAAAAACGTATTTTCTATTAGGAAGGTTGCGAGAGATGTAGCAGACGATATGTTAACCTTGGAAGATTGCGAAATAATTGAAGCCATGAGAATGTTCTATGAGATATTGAAGGTAAATGTGGAACCAAGTAGGACCATTGGTCTAGCAGAGGTTTTATCAAACAGTTTCCGAAGCAATCCTTCTTGGAATGATTGCAAAAACATATATAGGGATCGTACTCAGGAGGTAATGTTGATTTGGGCTCTCTATGGGCTTCATTTAAGGGTTCAAAGTAAACAACGTTGTTTATTGCATTTGTTGTACTGCTTCTTAGATATCAATGGGAATTGTTGTGCTCCACTGCGCGCTTTTTGTTTATTGTTATTTGTGTTGGTAATAGTGATTTGAGGTTGAATTTGTGACCTAGTGGGGATGCTAAATCTGGATTTATGTAGTTTCGCTTAGAAGTTTTTGGTCGTGGTTGAGATCTTCCTAATAACAAACAAGAAACCAAATGAGAGATAAAACAGAACGAAATGAATAATAAACGTAGAGCTTTATTTGATTAGTCTTGAATACATAATCAAAGTTTACAAGCGATTATTCTCAGAAAATGTTGATCCCTTTCCTTGAGACTTTTTAATTTCTTTTCTAGCCTTTTGTCCTAATTGTCTAAGATCCAGCCATGGTTGCTGCATTGATTTCTATGCATTTAAGTTAATTTCTGTTTTTATTTTTATTTGAATTGTACTCGGTCGTTTATAACATGATTTATGACCCTCCCAAACTAGGCTTATGGTAACTGCATATTGAACCAAATTAGACCATATAATTATCTATGAGATTGTTATTGGGCATAGGGTTAATGAAGATCATATAAATATATGCTTCTTAACCTAGTTATGAAAAAAGGACGAGAGAAAGAAGAGTAAAGAGAGAATATGTGATTTTCGGATCTAAAGAGGAGAAGAAAACAAAACTGTCAGGTTCTGTTGTTGATCACGTTTAGATACTCAAACAAACTCCGATCTTGCTGATGTTTGGAGGGTAGCTTCGTGACTCAGTGCTCTTCCGATTCAACGGTGGGATTAAAGTTTCAACGGTTAGTTTGGGAGAGATCTGGGTTTTAGCATGACTGTTCGTGTCTGAAAAGTTCCAGATTTTTCTCGCATCGTCAGTGTTTGAGAAATCCAGGTGAGTTCTTCTCAGATTGAGCTGAAATTTTGCAGAGGTGTTCTTGACTTGTTTATCTAGGATTTTTACAGTGGAGAGTTTGTTTGGTGGCCGGAATCTTAGTGATTGAGGTCGTTTTGGGACTGCATATTTCTAGGCTCTTATATTGCTCTCTTGTTGTTTTCTCTTGTGTTGGAGATTGTTTATTTGAAGCCTTAGTCTCGGATGCTTGCTGGGAACGTGAGGACGTGGTTGTAACTCAAAAACATTTGATATAGTGGATTTTTGAGTGGACTGCGGTCCCGTGGTTTTACTTTTCACATCGAAGAGGTTTCCACGTAAACATTGTTGTGTCTCATTTACATTATTGCTTTGAGAATCTTCTGCTATTGTCAAAATATTTTTCTCATAAGTTCACACAAGTGTGGGAAAACATTATTCCGCTGCGCCGCTGTGCGTCTTTTCCCCAACAGAGTGGTATCAGAGCTGCTAGTTTGTTGATAACTTTGGTTATTGGTTGTTTATGTGAAAGATGGAAAATATGGGCAGAATGATAAGCTTGAATGGTGCTAACTATCATCTATGGATAGGCAAGATGAAAGATCTGCTATTTTTGAAAGAATTTCATGTTCTAGTTTTTCAGGAGGCAAAAACTGATGAGAAAATTGATGATCAGTGGAAGTTGCTACATCGCCAAGTGTGTGGTCTGATGAGGCAATGGATAGATGATAATGTGTTGCATCATGTTGAAAATGAGACTAATGCTCATTCTTTGTGGTTGAAGCTGGAGCAATTATTTGCTCGGAAGACTAGGAATAATAATATGTACATGATGAAGAAGTTGCTTGAATTGAGATATCAGGAGGGGACTCCGATGACAGATCACTTGAATGAGTTTCAGGGATTGCTCAACAAGCTTTCAGACATGGGCATCAAGTTTGATGATGAGATTCATGGTTTATGACTTCTTGGTATATTACCAGATTCTTGGGAGGTTTTCAGGATGTCTCTTTGTAAATTCGCATCGGAAAGTACCATTTCGATGGATTTGGTGAAGAACAGTGTCTTGAATGAGGAGACTAGAAGGCAGTCAAATCCTAGTTCCTCGTGTTTAGATGTTCTGGTTACTAAGTCAAGGGGGAGGAGTACATATAAAGAGCCCAAGAAAGACAAGAACATAAGCAGGAGTAGGAGCAAATCTAACAAATTTACAATTATGGAGTGTCATTATTGTCATAAGAAAGGACACTTGAAGAAGGATTGCTGGAAGTTGAAAAAGGACAACTGGTAGTAAGGAAAGAGGCAAGAAGATGGTGAAGATCGGGTGAATGTCACCAATGATCAGTTTTTTACTCTTTTTGAAAATGAAGATGCCATTAATATTGCATGTCAAGACTTTAGTTGGGTGATTAATAGTGGAGCTACTACTCATGCTACATAACAACAGGATTTGTTCTCTACCTACACTTCAGATAGTTATGGTTATGTGAAAATGGGTAATGATGGTTTGGCTTAAGTTGTTGGCATTGGTGATATTTGCTCGGAGACTAGTATTGGTACTAGGTTGTTGCTTAAGGGAGTTAAGCATATTCCAGATATTCGATTGAACTTGACATCTACAGGAAGACTTGATGATGATGGTTTCTATAGTTTATTCGGAGGAGGTAAATGGAAACTATCACGTGGTTCTATGGTTGTGGCTCAAGGTGAGAAGTCTTCATCTTTCTATCAGATGCAGGCTAAGGTCTCCAAAGACGTTATTAATGTAGTGGAGAATGATGATGCCATGGAGTTATGGCATAAGAGACTCGGTCAGATGAGTGAGAAGGGAATGTCTGTGTTGTCAAAGAAATAGATTATTCCTAATATCTCTGGTTTACACTTGCAAAAGTGTGCACATTGTTTTGTAGGAAAACAACACAGGCTTTCGTTTAAGCCTTATGTACCTTCTAGAAAACCTGAGATACTTGATCTGGTGCATTCAGATGTGTGTGGTCCAATGAAGACAATATCTCTTGGTGGTGCATCATATTTTGTCACATTCATTGATGATCATTCTAGGAAGTTGTGGGTTTCTACTATGAAGACGAAGGAGCATGTTCTTGGATATTTCAAGCATTTTATGGCATTGGTTGAAAGACAAACGGGAAAGAAGTTGAAGTGTATCCGCACTAATAATGGTAGTGAATATTCTAGACCATTTGATGTTTTTTGCAGTGAACATTAAATTAGACATCAAAAGACACTACCTAAGAGTCTACAGTTAAATGGGTTAGTTGAAAGGATGAACATAACGATTGTTGAGAGGAGATGTTTGATTTCATAATCAGGCTTGGCATATACTTTCTGGGGGAAGCTTTGAGCTCAGTTGTTTATGTGTTGAACTTGTCACCGAGTGCTCCATTGGATGGTGATATTCCAGAGAGGGTTTAGACTGGTAAGGATGTTTCTTAAAGTCACTTGAGTGTATTTGGATGAAAGGCATTTGTCCATATTCCCAAAGATGAAAGGTCAAAGCTTGAGATGAAGTCGCGACAATGTGTGTTCATTGGTTATGGCCAGGATGAGTTCGGGTACATATTTTATGATCCCGTTGAGAATAAGCTCATTAGGAGCAGAGATGTTGTGTTCATGGAAGATCAAATGATTAAGGACATTGACAAATCTGGAAAACAAGCTCAGAGTAATGAGAGTTTGATTGATTCAAGAGGTACTCCTTCTACATCGGTTCATGGTCAGGCTGAGGGTGAGGTTCATGTTGATACACCTGGTGCAGATGCTCCCACACATGATGATGATGGTTTTGGTGATCATGGTGATGATCATGGTGAGACACCAACTACCACGAACCAACCATCTGTAGAAGATCTGAGAGAGGTCTTATACCATCGATAAAATATGATCCTAGTGAGTATGTGTTACTTACTGATGGGGGAGAACCTGAATGCTTTGGTGAAGCATTGGAAGATGAACACAAGGATGAATGGTGGAATGCCGTGAGAGAAGAGATGAATTTTTTGGATGAGAATCGTACATTTGAGCTTGTAAAGTTACCTAAGGGTAAGAAGACATTGCTTAATAAATGGGTGTATACAATTAGGCATGAAGAAAACAGTTTGTATCCTCGATACAAGGCTAGATTGGTTGTGAAAGGATTCAGCCAAAAGAAGGGAGTTGATTTTGATGAAATATTTTCTCCTGTTGTGAAGATGTCATCCATTCGGGTTGTAATTGGATTGGCAGCTAGTCTTGATCTAGAGGTTGAGCAAATAGATGTAAAGACAGCTTTCTTTCATGGTGATTTGGAGGAAGAGATTTACATGGTACAACCGGAAGGCTTTGAGAAAAAGGGCAAAGAGGACTTGGTTTGTCGCTTGAAGAAAAGTCTTTATGGATTGAAACAGGCACCGAGACAATGGTATAAGAAGTTTGAGTCAGTTATGGGGGAGCATGGATATAAGAAGACTACTTCTGATCATTGTGTGTTTGTGCAGATGTTTGGTGAGGATGATTTTATCATCTTATGTTTGTATGTTGACGACATGTTGATTGTAGGTAAGAACATGAGCAGAATTCAAGAGTTAAAGATTCAGCTTAGTAAGTCCTTTGCCATGAAAGATTTGGGTCCAGCGAAGCAGATTCTTGGTATAAAAATTGTTCGAGATAGAGGTGAGATGTTGATTCACTTGTCTCAAGAGAAGTATATTGAGAAGATACTTTAGAGGTTTCACATGGACAAATCTAAAGTTGTTAGCACTCCTCTTGCTACACACTTTAGATTAAGCAGTCAACAAAGTCTGAGTACAAGTTCAAAAAAGGAAGATATGACACGGGTTTCATATGCTTCTACAGTTGGTAGTATGATGTATGCCATGGTGTGTACAAGACCAGATATAGCTCACGCTGTTGGTACAGTTAGTCGTTTTCTTTCCAATCTTGGAAGAGAACACTGGAATGTTGTGAAGTGGATTTTAAGATATCTTCGAGGGACTTTTGATTTGAACCTTACTTTTGGAGATGATAAGCTACAGCTAGTTAGTTACACTGATGCTGACATGGCTGGGGATGTTGATTCTAGGAAATCTACTTCGGGTTATTTGGTAACATTTGCGGGTGGAGCAGTATCATGGCAGTCAAGATTACAGAAGTGTGTTGCACTTTCTACCACTGAAGCTGAGTTCATTGCTGCAACGGAAGCTTGTAAGGAGCTGTTGTGGATGAAGAATTATCTTGAGGAGATTGGTTTCAAGCAAGATAAGTATGTGTTGCTTTGTGATAGTCAAAGCGCAATTTGCCTTGGGAAGAACTCTACATTTCATTCGCGTTCGAAGYACATCGATAGGAGGTATCATTGGATACGTGATGTGGTTGCTTCTAAGGAAGTGGAACTTTCAAAGGTTCATACGAATGATAATGGAGCTGATATGATGACGAAGTCATTGCCTAAGGAGAAACTTGAAGTTTGTCGAGAGATAGCCGGGATTGCTATTTCCTCCCACTAGTCAGAGGGGGAGTTTGTTGGTTTTCCTCCTAGTGGGGAAACCAATTTGGGTTTGTTAATTGAACCAAACTTAGGCCATATAATTATCCATGAGATTCTTATTGGACATAGGGTTAATGAGGATCATATATATGTATATGCTTCTTAACCTAGTTGTGAAAAAAAAGGAAGAGAGAAAGACGAGAAAAGAGAGAAGATGTGATTTTCGGATCTAAAGAGGAGAAGAAAACAGAACTGCCAGGTTCTGTTGTTGATGACATTTGGATACTCAAACGAACTCCGATCTTGCTGATTTTTGGAAGGTAGCTTCGTGACTCAGTGGTCTTCAGATTCAACGGTGGGATTAAAGTTTCAACGGTTAGTTTGGGAGAGATCTGGGTTTTAGCATGACTGTTCGTGTCTGAAAAGTTCCAGATTTTTCTGCAGCATCAGTCTGAGTGTTTGAGAAATCCAACAGTGAGTTCTTCTTAGATTGAGCTGAAATTTTGCAGAGGTGTTCTTGACTTGTTTATCTAGGATTTTTACAGTGGAGAGTTTGTTTGGTGGCCGGAATCTTAGTGAACTGAGGTAGTTTTGGGACTACATATTTCTAGTCTCTTGTATTGCTCTCTTGTTGTTTTCTCTTGTGTTGGAGATTGCTTCTTTGAAGTTTTAGTCTCTGGAACTATTCTGTGGGAATAGTGAGGACATAGTTGTAACTCAAAAACATTTGATATAGTGGAATTTTGAGTGGACTACGGTTCCGTGGTTTTATTCTTCACATCGAAGAGGTTTTCACGTAAAAATTGTTGTGTCTCATTTATATTATTGCTTTGAAAATCTTCTGCTATTGTCAAAATATTTTTCTCATAAGTTCACACAAGTGTGGAAAAACATTATTCCGCTGCGCCGCTGTGCGTTTTTTCTCCAACACAAATAGACCCTTGGAAATGGGCTCTCTCCGAGCTGGCTAGATCAATTGAACTTCTCGATTAATTGACTCGATCCTAGCGGCTATAAACTGGTAATGGTCCTATCAATATATTGTTTCTTGATGGATTGACGACAGTCACATCTTGGTCCGATCTTGTCCTCAATATAATTTGGAGCAATGTTCCCGTTACATTCTTTCTTAGTGATCTATTTTGATTGTCCACTATATTAATTTTTTTTTCTTTTTTTTGAATTTAATGTAAAATTTATTTAAACCGAAAAACTGTTTTTACAGTGATTGTGACATAATAGCTGAATCGATTTAGAGATAAGAAAGTGAATATTCGAATCATAAACAGTTCTCGTTCTTCTTGGATAAGAGCTATGCAATGCGAGTGGCAAACTATAGGGCAAGGCCATCATCGTACGAGTGGTCTCCTTGATTTCGAATGGAGCTGAAGCGATTCCTTACGTTTTTGTTTATGAATTTACAAGACGAACTGATGAAGTGCGGGGTTCTCTATGTCGTCTCCCGTTTCTTTCACGCCATATGTGGTAGAGTTTAGCTTGAAATACGTACCGGATAGTAAATAGGTGTAACTGTAGTTGGGACTATTGAGCAAAGTGATCAGTTGATCCCAATCCAGAGAAGTCATTACCAGGCAGTCTATCGATGAGCAAGGTCCAAGCTTGCGGGATTCATCCGGGACTCCACAGAATATGCAATCTGTTCTTTGACCGGAGTTCCAATTTCGAATCCGTTCTTCTGTTGAAAGACGGTTGTTTATAGCTAGCCATGTGAAAAATGAGTATTTGGGCGTTGCGTTGGTGAACCACACACCCTTATAACAGTCTTTACGAGGCTGAGCTATGCGAACCAGATTCTTAGTCTCTTTTGTTATGAACGTTTTTATTATATATATTTATCACTTGATCCTCTCCATAGCGGAATATCATCGTCATCCTTTTTATTAACCTTTTCAATCTCATCCTCTATCCGATTGAACTCATCAGTACGGTGCCTTCTCCTTCGGTGATTGTCCTTAACCGACGCAACAATGGCCTGTGAAGAGATTCCTGAATCGATGTATCCTCTGCTCCCAGTTATATCATGTAATCATCCCAAACTAGACCAATTATCAAACCAGAATGAGGTAGTCCTTCCATTTTGAACTTCAACTTTGTGGAAATGTTTAGTGATGTCTCTATATTTCAGTAACTTTCTCCACATCCATGATTCCATACCTGCATTTTCCTTTTAAGGCCCAGAAAGATCTCTGTTTTAGTAGAGTATAGCCCATGATCCCATACATCCATGATCTCTGTTTCCACCACATATCAACAAAACCACGAATATTATCAACTACTCAGCATCGCTTTTGTTAAAAATGTCACTCAATTATATGACTGTACATATTTATAGCTTGTATTAATTAACAATCTTTTTACGTGTAGCATTTTCATTTCAGCGAAATGGTCGGACACAATGGTTCATCCCAGTTCCAGTGGAGTAGCATGCAATATGATGTTTTGGTTAAGATCTTTATGGCGCTTGATGTGTTGGATTTGCTGAAAAGTGTGACTGCATGGGGGTTTGTCGTTCGTGCCGCGATTTGGTCTATGACCGTGCCATGCTTAGGATTGTGGAGGCCTAGGACGATTAAAAACTATATTTGTTATAATAATTTAAAATCATTATATTGTTTTGAAACATAATAATGGTAATGAAAACCGTTGATTAAAAAAAAAATTAAGCACAATTTTTTTTTTACTTACAACGTTTACTTAAATATTCTAAGTTACTTCTAGTAATTCTTTGTTTTAATAATTTTGTTTTGCCTATGTATAATATACTATAATATTATCAAGCATGTATGTCAAATTATGAGAATATATTAATAAGAATGACTTATCTAATTTTCATTAGAGAAATTTTTCATTTAAATATCATATTATATAAAACTAAGTAAATTGATAAGCTAACTTTTTGTAAACAATGTGGCCTATAATTTGTTTTAAAAAAAAGAGTGGTCTTGGGCATTTGCCCTCTCTCATATTAAGGAGGTACGACTCTGTATGGAGAAAAGTCGACTTCCCAAAGTTGACTTAGCGTCCTGAAGTATCTCGCCATGGACCTTACTGGTCGGACCAGTGTAGCAAAGGGAGGATCATGCACCTCATGAATACCATCGCTGATCACAGTGGCGGTGCCATCACCTCTTTGTATTTTAGCTATTGTGTCTATTTATACGAGGTTCATATTGCATTGGCTATAGAGAGGTAACCTAATTCTTATATCTTTTTACTTTTGGCCTAAATTTAACAGTACGAAATAGTATAATTTGTCCTATATCATTTTAGGGGTATGCTAATTATCTCAGTGATTTGATCTTGATTAAGACTCATCGTGGAAGTTCCCTTGATTAAGACTCATCGTGGAAGTTCCCTTAGTACAGTGGTTGACCGAGGGTATATTAATACCTCTACATCCATTTTGGGATTCGATTCCAAAAGAATATAGTTTTTTGCAGATTAATGACGCAAACCTTAACGGAGGTTTCAAAGTACTGCAGACAAAACCGTCTGTCGTGATCTCGTGTCTTAGGGGGAGAGCTTCTCCATCGTAGAGTATGTCGAACATGTAGAATCGTCAATCGTGGATCCGAGTGTTACGGAGAGAGTTGCATCGTGGAATCATTGTTCATGGGAATATTTCATCATAATCGCATATGCTGCAAGTAGGCCTGTCAAGCGTGCCGACCCATCCCGCAAAGCCCGCCCCGTTGCGGACATTTCCTAAATTTGAGCGACCATTACCCGCCCCGCATAAGGCATGGACATAAAATTCAATGCCCGTGACCGCCCCGCATAGCCCCGCATAACCCCGCGGGCAACCGGCAACCCAAAAAATCCAAAAAAAGACCCTGCATAATCCGCAAAAAGCCCGTAAGATATGAAAAAATCTGCATAATCCGTAAACTGGTTTAGAAATGGTCCTGTTTGGTCACTTATGCGAGTATCCGCTAGCCCGCGGAGTTTTACCCGCAAACCCGCAACAAAACCCTGCACCGGCCCATAAGACCCGCCTTTTTTGCAGGCTCTAATTTTTTGACACTACAAGAAAACAAGCTCTTTTCCTACGGACATATCCGTCGGAAATCCGTCGGAAACACATGTTTCCTATAGATTTCTGACGGATTTGGTCCGTCACTTTTTGTAAAACCGTCAGGAATCCGTCAAGAATTTAAAAAAAAAAATTCCGACAGATTTACAAAGCCGTCAGGAATTCGTCGGGAAATATTAAAAAAAAAAATTGTTTTTTTTTTTTTAAATTGAAGATTTTTTTAAGAATAAAAATGTTTTTAAACTAAATCTACATTTCCAAAATCTAATTCACTAATTTCAAAACCTAAATCTACTTTTTCAAAACCTAAATCTATAATTTCTAAACATAAATCTACATTTCAAAAACTTAAAACTCTAATTTCAAAATCTAAATCTATAATTCCAAAATCTAAATCCATAATTTCAAAGTCTAAAACTACCATTCCAAAACTTAATCCACACTTCCAAAAATCTATATCTACAACTCTAAAATTGAAAAATGAGAGGAAGGAAGGAGGTTGTATATATATAAAAAATTACCGACAGACATAGTCGTCGGTAATCCGTCCGTTATGGCTTTTGACGGGATTTAAAATTTTTTTTTTTCAAAATTTGGCGACCATTTATTTGGGTTTAGGAGGAATTTTTAAAAATTTCCCGACAGATTTCCTACGAATTTTCCGATCCTTAGGAATTCGTCGGGAAAATAAAAAATAAATTTTATAGGTTTTTTTTTCAAAAAAACAAACTTCCTGACAGATTCCCTACGGAAATTAAAAAAAATTGTTTTCAAATCCGTCGGAATTTTTTTTTTTAAAATTGTTTTAAAGTATTTTTCTCTTAAATTCCCGTCGGATTTTTTGAAAAAAAAAAAAATCCAACACAAATCATTGGGTATTCTGTTGGGATTAACTGACTGATTTTTTTCCGTCGGATAATCCATCGGTTAGAAGCATGTTTTCTTGTAGTGTGACCCGCACCCGCCCTGCAGCTGGCTATGCGGGCTTTAGTTCTAATTGAGAGACCTAGCTGCAGATAGTTGAAATTCATCATTGATAAGTATAGATCAAATATCTGTAGTGATGATGTAATAGAGGGAAAAAAAAAAACAAATTAAGATTCATCATGATATGTCCCTAACATATAATGAATTGATATGTATAATGAAGCAAAATTATCAAACTTTATCAGAGGACATGTGTCCACATTTTTTTTATGTGTACTATGGATCTGATATGAGATGATACGTTGATGGTACGAGGAAAGAGTTGCATAAGAGGTTGTTAGTTCGATATTGTTGTGGACGTATATGACGTAGTGATTGACGTACATGAGGTAGTAGTGTGTATATATAAGTTAGATACTCGATTTGTACAAAGATGATTTATAAATATACATGTTTTGAATGTTTTGCTTATATGTTTTGAATGTTTTGCTTTTGAATGTACATCAAATAATGTTTTATATGTATAAAAGTTATTTAAATGTGTACGTATATATAAAAACACTTTTTTTTTTTCGTATGAATGTTAAATTATATTCAAACAAAAAAAACATCCTTTTTACAATAAATGTAACATGAATCTGAAAAAAATATAATCCAACCTTTTTTGTGAAAATAAATAGTAGCCTCGTTAAAACCCAATGATAGAAAACCCGATGTGGGCAAAACCATCAATTGAAAAAAGAGTACTAACTATTCATTTAGGGAAGGAATAGAAGAAAACAGAAGATTTCTGAAAAACAATCGATAAACATCTAAAAAGTTGATTAAAAAGTAATCAGATTGAGCCACGAAAAGCCAACCATGTAGCGAAGCAATCATGGAACCGTGGCTCGACCATGGTATTGATTGTACTAAGACAAATTCTAACATCTTTGACGATAATATTAAACAATCTCCGAGCTGACCAGGGAGGTTTTCCAAGTCTTCCAGCATTGCGCTCCTACCAAATATGATATAACGAAGATTGAAAAGCATATCGAAGAAGAAATCTCATGTGATAAGACATCCCCGGTGAAGTAAACGCTGTTGTGTATATGGACTAGTTGGTAGAAAATGAAGCTCCCATTAGTCCATTCGCTAGCCCTTCCCAAATCGATGATGTGTAGACACATTGGAAAAAAAAGATGGTCTCTCGTTTCCTTGTTGCCCACAGAAAAGACACTTTGCGTTATAACCAGAATTCCAAAACTTGATTTTATCTCCCGTTGTTAAGCGGTTAATAAAAGCAAGCAACCCTAAAAAGAGTATTTTGGAATAGAATTCTCGAACCATACATTAACATACTAGCTCAATAAAGGCTGTGGACTGCGAATGAGATTTGTGGTATCCTTTGTTGAGAAAACCTCTCTATAAGTGTCTAACTTTTTTTCCACAAGTGAATGTCCGACCCTTGCTTGTCCGATCGATTTTGCAACTTTTGAATCTCATCTTCGATTTGATTCCAAGCTGCTATGCGACGACATCTCCGACGAGTAGTGGGCATATCGGATATCATCATGTCAATACCAATACCAAAATCTATCGAGCCTTGAATTCCTGTTTGTTCTATCAATCTTCCCATAGAAGACCAATCATCATACCGAAAGGATGTTGAGATTCCGTTGACAACTTTCACCTTATGAAATCTCTTGGTTATATCTCGACATTTTAGTAACTTATGCCACATCCAAGACCCCTTTGTTGTATTTGACTTGATTGTCCAAATGTTGTTGTTGTTGTTTATCAGATTTGTCCACATCCAGCGAACCCATAATGTCGGTTGACGTGATATTAAACGCCATAAAAGCTTCAAACAACACACTTGGTTTACCACAGAAAGAGGTTTAATTCCGAGTCCTTCCGAAATTGGAGAGCACACATCATCCCATGTTAGCTTTATCCTGTTCGAAACCAAGGTAGGACCAGACCAAAGAAACGCTGAGCAAAGACCATTTATCTCATCTATACATCCCTTTGGTAAACGGAAAGAAGCCATCCAAAAGTTTACCAAACTCATTATCACAGATTTAAGAAGAAGCAAATGATCAGCGTATGAGAGAAAACGAATCGTCCAAGAGAAAAACTTTGATCTTATTTTTTCAATAAGAATCGAATAATCATCTTTCGTCATTCGCTTCTTCATAAGTGGATGACCCAAGTACCTTACAGGGAGATCACCATACGCAAATGGAAATCGAGGATGGCTTCTTTTGAGTTAACCAGCCTTCCACCCAAATAAATTGTTGATTTTTCCATACTTATCCGCAATCCAGATTTTGTTGCAAAGATGTTGAAAATTGTAACTATGCCTTTAATAGACCAGTCATTATCATCAACAAAAATCATAAGATCATCAGCAAAACATAAGTGAGTGAGATGAATATTTTTGCAGTGTGGGTGAGAGCCCAAAATTTGATCAGCAGCTGTAAAAGCACATTCATACAAATCACAAATAGGTAGGGAGACAAAGAACAGCCTTGACGGAGACCTCGTTTACTACCAAAGTAACCAACAAGTTCGCCATTGACCTGAACAGAGAAGGAAGCTGTAGTTATACAAAGACGAATCCAATGTATGAAAACCTTAGGGAAATAAAGAGCTTCAAGAGTATTTAGCAAGAAATTCCATTGAACTGAATCAAAAGCCTTAGCAATATCAATCTTTAAGGCACAACGAGGGGCTAATGAGTCCTTGTGATAATCTTTGACGATCTCCGAAGCAAGCAGAACATTTTCCATTAATAGCCTTTCACTGACAAAAGCTGATTGATTTAAAGAGATTATATGAAGGAGCAATCTCTTTAAACGATTTGCTAAAATCTTAGAAACCACCTTATATAAGACATTACAGCATGATATCAGCCTGAAATCCTTCATGTTTAAGACCTTCTCCTTCTTAGGAATCAAAGTTAAAATAGTAGAATTAATACCCTTAGGAAAGAACCCTTTCGTAAAGAAAGATTGAACAGCAGCAACAAAATCATTCTCTATTAAATCCCGGGATGATTTAAAAAACTCTGAAGTATAACCATCTGGACCTGGAGATTTGTTATTCGGCATCTTGAATAGAGTATTTTGAATTTCTTCACGAGTTACCACCGAAATTAACATAGCATTATCTTCTTCTATGTAACGAAATTGCAATAAGCTGTGAAGATCTTCGATTTCCATTCCAACAAAATCTGAGGGCTGGTGATTAAGAAAATCCTCAAAAAAACGAGAAGTTTTCCTCTGAATATCTGATTTATCTTTCAGCAAATTGTCATCCATATCATGCACCTAAGTAATTGAATTAAAAGACCTCCTTTGCTGAATCGAGTGATGGAAAAAAGAATTATTTATATTTCCTACCTTCAACCAGTGCAACTTTGATTTTTGTTTCAAATATGCTTCTTCTATATCTGCTAAATGTTGCCAAGTCAAGCGAGATTCTGTCTCCAGCTCCATTGCTGCCTTCGTTGGATCTAACAGGGTAGCAGCTTTCTTGGAACAAAGGTCTTCATAAGGTGCTTTCCTCCGATTAGATAGATCATCCAGCTTATCTCTTCCCAGTTTTTTCATCGGTTCCTTAAGATATTTCAGTTTTTTTTGAAAATCTGAACATTGCAGATGTCGAGACATATAGCGGATTCGTCGTTTGCCAAAAACTAGCCACCGCATCATGATAGCCTAGTAACTTAGTAAGGATGTTTGAAAATTTAAATGGTCGACGAATCGGAGCAGAATTTCCATTCATCATAAGCTTACCTCTCAAATGATCAGAGCAACCCCTAGCTCAAAAACGGAATAAGAGTTTGCAAAGACCGCTGACCATGGATCATTGATCAGAAACCGGTCTAATTTATGCAAATTATTCCTTCACATCTCTTATTACACTAAGTAAATCGAGGACCTTGGAATCCTAGATCCGTGAAAGAGCAAAATCAAACGAGATCTTGAAAATCTCTCATACCCGAAAGAACTTCACTATGAAAGTTAGAATGATCCTCTAACTTATAACGTCTCGTTAAAATCTCCACAAACCACCCAAGGTTTATTTTTGAACATAGGAGAAGTGTGATGGTTATGCAAATCCTCCCATAGACTTCGCCGATCTTCCATGAAATTAGAAACGTAAATAAATGAACAAAATAACTCTTTCAAAATGAACAGAAAAAACCAACCATTAGTTTTTTTTACGAGAGTTCTTCTTTCCCAACACACTAGAAGTGCCAATATGTTGAGTTACCTTATTACCCAAATTTCCAGATTGCAATCTAGTTTCATGACGAGTGATTGGGCGAACAACATTGTTTTCTGAAGCGAGAACGTCAAATCGAGAAGGAGATACTTGTTACTTACTTGAAACGTGACCTTTTCCAACTTTATTTGGAGAAATCCACTGTTCTTCTTCATTGATTATGTTCTTATCTGCTGATTTATTTTTTGAACTTGGAGGAATAGGAGTAAGTATTTTCCCACATCGAATCAACCTAACTAGAGATCCATTAACAGAGACAAGCGAGTTTTTTGGTGATCCCTTCACGGGAGAGGCCTGATGACGTAGTTGGTTTTTTCCTGCACTTTCTTTGCGCAAAACAACTTCATTATCTATAGGATGCACTATAAAGGAAGTTGTCACCAAACCGGTCGTATCCACAACAACGGGTTTAATAGGTGATGCTAGAGCAGGGTTAATCATTGCTTTATTTGCTAAAGACTCAGATGAAGTTTTAGCAATTCTATCATTTGTGAGTGTTTCCACCGGAGCTGCAGCATTATTAGAAATCGGAGACGGCGCTTGCCTACAAACATCGTGAAGATGTCCCCATTTACTGCAATTACTACATCTTGGTGGTAACCAAAGATATTCGTATTCGACTTCACCATCTAATCCCAACTTGGATTTGAATCTGTATTTTTTAGCAAATCCCAACTTGGGTTGCAATTTTCTTGGCTTACCAACATTGCTTGTTAAGAAGCTAATTCCCTCCTTCAAGAATAAACTGTATGGGATATTCTTCACCTTAATCCATAAAGGCATAGACTTCAATTCAGGTAAAGGATCTGCACTTACCGTACCATACTTCGAAACCATCATAGGCTTGTCTGCTATGTTCCACATTCCCCTCCTTAACACTTTCTCCCTAATGATATTGTCTCAAATACGAAACTTGATTGTTTTCTCATCTACCACGAACGCATCAATACAAACAGATGTATCACCGTACTTCCAAATTTTATTCACAACTATGTGAACCTTCGCAATGTGAGGAGCCTTTGTGGAAATTGACCAATGATGAACTCTTCCCATAAAGGAACTCAATCCGAAATTAGATCATCCGGGATTTTTCCATATTCAATCCCATCAACCACATTGATTTCGACATCGTGTGTGGTTAGAGAAGGGGGCCTATTTTGAACCACCTTTGCATAGGACCGAGTATCTTGCTGAGTACCTTTTGCCGAGTCCGAAGACACAATCGACAAAGAAACTTTACCATGATTTGCTTGCGCCGAAACAGAACCGGATGTCAAAACTTTTCCTGACTGCAAAATTTTGACATTCTGATCCGTCAATAGAGCCTTAGTCATAAGCATCGACTCATTTGAGTTGTCTTTCACTGCCAGCGAAAGCTGGAGACCAGTAGTTGACTGATCATGAGTAACCAAAGGGAGATCAATCCTGCTAGATGAAACAGACATTACACTCATCGCTTTCTTCTGCAACACGTCTCCACAAATCTCATCATCCTCCAAGAAAACTGGAATGACTGTCAACAATGAATCGAAAACCAATTCAGCACCAATAGAAGCCTGATCAACAGGAACACCGAAACCCTTTTTTGAAAAATTCTCCTCAATTGGGGACAAAGAGATGCCCAAAGCACTATCCCCGCTAACACTACCCTCCGTAGCACCTAAGGAACAATTTCCCGAGACCACCGGGTCATCAGCTAACGGCGACGAGGCCATCGGCGATGACGGCGTGGCTAGAGAATACCAAAACCCTGATCGTCTTCGAAATCTCCCTACCACGTCAGTAGAGAAATATTACTGTGCCCGTACATGGTAATGCTAATCTAAAATCTTCTCCAAGATTGAAAGTAAAAAAATGAATAATAATTCAAAATAAAAAAAATTGAAATATAGTAAAATGGATTTTAAAAGATAAAAAAGAAAGAATTATAATTTAGAATAGAAAAAGAAAAAAAATAATAAAAGTAAAAAGAGAGAAAATGTAAAAGAAGAAAGAGGTAAATAGTAGTAATAAAATAAAATTATTTGATTAAAAAAGGAAAATATGTTTTACAAATTTCTACAGGAAGAAAAAGGAGATAAGAAATGAAGGGTATTTTTGTCCAAAATCCTCTGTTCTAATCATAAAAGTGATTCTGAAAACAAAACATAAAGTGACTAGATATTCCGTGAAAAATAGTAAAATACTTCTATTTAAATCTCCATTACTGAAACGTCTAAGTGAAAAATAAGTACATACGTATGTAGAATTTTAGGTCTACTAAAGGAATTGTATATTGTGTAGTATATACTTTTACGTCTAATCTTTAATTGATTTATTGGAGACCAATCAAAAATGGGAAAAATGTCACAAAAAGTCTCAACTTTCAAATTTGGCCATTTTAAATCGCTAACTTTGACGAGCACGGTTTAAATCCTCAACTTATTAACCTACCTAATACAAATCACGAACTTTATAAAAAAAGTCGATTTGCACACGCCGTTTACTCGCGTTTAGCGGCGTTAAAACTCCGTCTTTTTTATCCGTTTTCAATGAAACGGTGTGTTTTGCTCTAAAACGATATTACTCGAAAATCCCTAAATCGAAAGACACAATTCCAAAATCCCTAAAGGGAAACCCTAATTTCTCTAAATCTCTCAATCATTCAAACGAAATCGAAGAACCCTAATCGAAATCACATAATTTCGAAATCGAAGTCACCTAATTTGTTACTCTCAATCGCGACATGGGGAAGAGGAAGAAGAGGACAAACTGGTCCCCAAATCGGAAAAGAAGAAAGGAGAAGGTTGCTCCACTACCGGTACCTCTGGAGTCACGGCCTCCGACAAATCCGCCGTCGTTTGAGCCGGTACCTCTGGAATCACGGCCTCCGACAAATCCGTCGTCGATTGAGCCGGTAATGTTACTAGAACTTCCTGGGTGGGTAGCCGGTGAAGCAAATCGCGGCGATGCTACACCCATCTGTGACGAAGGTGATGAAGGCGGTGAAGCGAATCGCGGAAGTGAAGAACTCCCAGTCCCAGAAGATGAACCCCTCGACGATGGTACACCCATCCGCGACGAAGATTCTCAAGCCGGCAAAGGGGATGATGGCGGCGAAGGTGATGAAGGCGGTGAAGCGAATCGCGGAAGTGAAGAACTCCCAGTCCCAGAAGATGAACCCCTCGACGATGCTACACCCATCCGCGACGAAGCTTCTCGCATTGATAAAGCCGGCGAAGTGGATGAAGGTGGCGAAGTGGATGACGACGGTGAAGCAATCCACGGTGATGGTGATTCACACGAAGAAGCAATCTGCGGTGATGGAGATTCACACGATGGTGATTCAGACCGAAAGCCTGTAAGTGAAGACGATTGCCAGGTACAAGAAGACTTGGATTTTGGTATTGAGGAAGAGAATTTTCCCAATATTGGAGAAACATTTGGTTTAAATCCTAAAGAAACTGAACAAGGTGAAGATGTGGATGTGGATGACGTAGACAGTGGTGATGAGATTTGTTGGGATGATGAGAAAATTCCAGAACCTTTGTCAGCATCTGAAGATGAAGACGAAGATGGAGATAGTTTTGGTAACGACGGAACTGAACACAGTGAAGATATTCTGAAGCTGGGTAAGTGTTTCAATACTAAGGATGAGTTCAAGATGGTTGTGCTTAGGTATTCACTGAAGACTAGATACGACATCAAGTTATATTGGTCTCAGGAGACTAAGATTGGTGCTAAGTGTTCAGACAAAGAAGGAAAATGTCAATGGAGATGTTATGCATCATATGATAAGAAGAAGTAGAAGATTCAGATTAAGATATATGTCAATGTTCATATCTGTGTGAGGTCAGGTTATTCTAAGCTGTTGAAGGAGGGTGCAATAGCGTGGCTATATTCAGAGAGGCTATGAAAGAATCCGAAAATTACAAAGCAAGAGATGGCTGCTGAGATGTGTTTTAGATCACAGAAAGAGGCTTGGAAAAATACTTGTAGGCCTATCATAGGATTAGATGGTGCATTTCCTTAAATGGGATATTAAGGGACACCTTCTAGCTGCAGTTGGGAGAGATGGAGACAATAGGATAGTTCCAATTGCATGGGCGGTAGTTGAGATCGAGAGTGGTGATAATTGGGATTGGTTTGTGAGGCAATTGTCGACAAATTTGGGGCTTGGAGATGGAGACCAAATCGCAATCATCTCAGATAAACAGAAGGTAAAATTTTAAATATAAATATGAGATTTCATTAAAATCTGAGTGATAATACTATCTGATTGATATTCATTTTCATTTTGCAGGGGTTGGTTAAAGCCATCCACAATGTTTTACCACATGCTGAACATCGTCAATGTGCTAGACACATTCTGGATAACTGGAAGAAGGATAGTCATGACATGGAACTCCAGCGCCTGTTTTGGAAGATAGCACGTAGCTACAATCAAGGAGAGTTTGCTAAACATATGGATGAATTGCAGAGGTACAATCCTCCTTCTTATGCAAACCTACTACTCACAAACCCTGCAACTTGGTCAAGAGCTTTTTTCAGGATTGGAACTTGCTGCAATGATGTCTTAAACAACCTGTGTGAGTCATTTAATAAAACTATCCGTCAAGCTAGGAGGAAACCTTTATTAGAAATGCTAGAGGATATTATGAGGCAATGTATGGTTAGGACAGCGAAGAGATTCATGATAGCTGAGAGGTTGCAGACAAGATTTACCCCTAGAGCACACGCAGAGATAGAAAAAATGATTACAGGTTCACAGTTTTGCGTAAGATACATGTCCAGGCACAATCTGCATGAAGTGGAATTGCAAGAACAGAAATTTCGGGTGGATATGAATCAAAATACATGTGGCTGTAGAACGTGGCAGATGACAGGTTTGTAAATTATTAATTATTAATTGTTTACATAATTGTTAAGGCTCACAGTTTGTGGTCATGACAGGAATACCTTGTGTTCATGCTGCATCGGTTATAATTGGGAGAAAGGAGAAGGTTCAAGATTATGTTGCTGAATACTACACCACTAATACATGGAGGCTTACTTATAAGGATGGGATTAGGCCAGTACAAGGTGAGTTGCTGTGGCCTAGGTTGAATAGGTTAGGCGTATTACCCCCACCATGGCGAAGAGGTAATCCTGGTAGGTCAAGCAACTATGCAAGGAGGAAAGGAAGGAATGAGGCAGCTTCACAAACCAGATTATCACGGCAGGATAGAGTGATGACCTGCTCCAACTGTAAGCAAGATGGTCACAACAAGGCTGGTTGTAAAAATACAAGGGTAGAGAGTCCACCAAAACGACGAAGAGGTAGACCAAGAAAAGAACAGGTTAGTGTCAACAATTTTTTTTTTCTCACTCTCCTCTGTTTACTTATTAAAAAAATACAAGGGTAGAGAGTCCACCAAAACGACGAAGAGGTAGACCAAGAAAAGAACAGGTTAGTGTCAACAATTTTTTTTTTTCTCACTCTCCTCTGTTTACTTATTAAAAATTTTGTTTCTTTGACTCAGGAACCAAGACAAGTGTTGTTTGGACAAGGACAAACTTCATCTTCACAAATACTAGCCTCACAAGCTTCTGAAAGACCAGCCTCACAACTTTCTCAAAGACCAGCCTCACATGGTTCTCAAAGACAAGCCTCACATGGTTCTCAAAGACAAGCCTCAGAGTTTTGGGATTGGTTTAATTGTTCACAAGGCCAACCCTAGGAGATGTTAGTTTATGGGATTGGTTGTGTTGCTTTTGTTTTCACGGCCTTCGTGCTACATGTTTGTTTTCAGGAATAATATTTCCAGGATGTTTGCTACATGTTTGTTTTCAGATTATATGTCTTCAGGATGTTTGTTACATGTTTGTTTTTTTTCAGATTGAATGTTTTCAGGATTTTTCCAGGATGTTTGTTTTCAGATTACAGAATATTGATTATTTAGTGGTTAGGCACAAAAGTTATGCAAGTCTCTATCAGGTAATCCTTGATTAATACTTCGAGACAACAAGAATAAATTGAAACAATGTCATAATTGCTACAATGTCAGTAACTGGAACTTACAAAATGAAACTTAAAATTTGAAACTCAAACCTACTCATACTCTCATAAACTAACCTACTAGTCAACAACTACTTTCACATCAGATTTCAGAAAAAAACCATAAACAATGGGAATTGTCATCAATCCAAGACAAAGAAAACCACATTTCGTCCACGATTTAAGCTTTTGTATTTCCCTTTTGCTATCTTCACCATCTTTCTTCAATTGTTGAATCAACATTCTAATAACTTCAAATTCGTATCGCCCATTACTAATCTCCTCAACCAATGCATCCTCCACCAACTTGAACGTATGAATCTTTAAAAAAAAAATTGACTTAGCTAATTGAAGCACACATGAAAGAATTGAAACAAAAATTACTTACATCTCTTCTGTTGGAGCGCAGATCGACATCTCGTTTACTCATGCAACGAAAAAAAGGCCGACCTGGATTATCTTGGGTTTTAGAAGTGAACATCGTAATATCCGCTCCACACACACACTTTGAAGGAATCCCATTCACGTAAGCTTGCTCAGAACTTGAACTCATAGATCTCATTCTAATCGATTTGCGGGTACACGATTTCGAAACATAAAAAATAAAATTAGGGATTTGGGGGTTCACAATTTGGGGATTTTGATTTTTGTTCTATTTTTGGGGTTATAATGGAAAGAGAAGCACGAAACGGAGGAGAAAACGGATAAAAAGATGGAGTTTTAACGCCGCTAAACGCGAGTAAACGGCGTGTGCATATCGACTTTTTTTTATAAAGTTCGTGATTTGTATTAGATAGGTTAATAAGTTGAGGATTTAAACCGTGCTCGTCAAAATTAGTGATTTAAAATGGCCAAATTTAAAAGTTTGAGGCTTTTTGTGACATTTTTTCCTGTCAAAAATGTTAAACTCAACTACGCCTAATTTTTTTTTTTTTTTAAATCGCCTAAAAGTCTACTTCCTGATGCTAAATAATATATTTTCAGTAAACGTGTTTATCCTAAAAGCAGCCACGAATTGGTCTACATGATTTTTCACACGCAATTAGACTGAATAGTCTAAGGATCTATTATTGTTAATTAGTCAATTTATTCAACAACTTTATTAATCATTATATAACTTTTGACTTGAAAAGTAGTGATCTATTTGATTTTGTGTTTCTGTAATATTTTCGTTATCTTATCGAATCCATTCGCAATCTCAAACCAACACAAAAACTCAGTAATGAGTCATGACAAAAACAATCAATGAGCTCAGTAGATTCCAATGTAAAATCTAGCAAACAAATATTGAGATGTTTTCTTTATAATCCATCAGCAAATACTAGTACACAAGATTTTCCTTCGTAGTTATCCAAAATTTCCTTTTTCTTAACTTTATTTTCGGAGAATTATCAATTTCCAAAAGTGACAAATTATATTTTGTAATGTGAAAATGTTATCTGGCAGAAATAATGTTATATATATATATATATATCATATTTATTATAACCATTAATAAAAATTATATATTGATTTTCATTGTATCGTACCACCATTCTACTTTGCTATATATATATGTTTCAGTGTTCTGCTATATAACTAGATAATACCTAAAAAATGTTTTTATGTGTTAACCAACCTATCCCTTGAATAACAGTTGTTTTTAGATAGATTAATTTCTAAAATTTGAATTTTTTATAATCCTATAGGAAAAACTAAAAAAAAAAAAACATTAAAAAAAACTATATAAAAACGACATCCATTTAGGATTCTAATCAAACAAGTTCTACCGAGACTGTTCTTTTAAAATAAATTAATAATAATATGACCGGAATGAGAGAAATAAGTCCAATTTATTATACGTGGGGCGGCCAACGTAATTTTTGCCTTCATTATTCATTTTTTTTTTTGGTCAACAACCTTCATTATTCATTAAGCGTTGATAGTCACGTAAACATGATCACACGCGTACGCATATCTACGTATAACAGTCACACACACATGCAATAGAGACGAGTCTATTAATTCTCCTCAGTGACCATCTGGATCGGGAGCTGGTGGGATCCAGTAGTACCGAGCCTAGACCGAGGACAAAACACGACCCTGTAGTTAGTGTTGGTGCAAGTGAAAGTGCTGGTCGGGTCGTCTTGTGGATAGCTGTAGGCGTCAGGACACCTCTGTTTGAAGAACCTTGAGTATTCAGTGTCTCTACATGATCCCTGCCCGTTGGTACAACAGTACTCGTTCGTATGAAAAACCGTGCAAGGGTTGTTGCATCCCCCCGGGGCTCTCAACACGTTTGGACACTGTCCGTTTATGTCCGCATTGCATACTATCCGGTGGCAGTTGGAGCTAGTTGGGCTGGAGATAGCACGCCCATAAAAGAAAAGCATATCAGGATCGCGTCTAAAACATATTGAGCAAGTTCGAGCTATCGCGTCTAAAACATATTGAGCAAGTTCGAGCTAATACGGTTCACATTTAAGTCGGGCAAATATCATCTTCACTAAAGAAAATATTATGATGATATTCTTACCTAAACTCCATAGGAATGTTAAATCCATCGACAAGTGAGATGTCGTAGAAGTCTAAGTTATTGAATTGGTTCAAAGCGTACTCAGCCAACGTGTTTGGTGGCTGACCCCAACCGGTGCATTGTAGTCCACCACTACAATCACCGGTTTCACATCGGCCACGGCCTGAGGAGTCAAAGTTACAGTTGGTCCGACCCCAAATCCGTGCCATAGATGTGCCAGCCGGGACATTTAGCGTCCATGACTGGCCGGAGTTTAGACGCCTGCCACCTCCGGGGCTTGCAGCCGCCCATACGGTGTAACTACATTGATTCAGAATTTCGAATGTGGCAGCCGTTGCGGTGGAGATGAGCAAAAGTGCCGAGAATATGAACGTAGACAGTGAGATGTTTGCCATTTTTTCGTTCTACCAATTTTATGTATGTGTGATCTTTTGTTAATATTTATTATGGATTTTATATAGAGGTAAAGGATTACGTATTAGTTTGATTATTTTGTTATTTAATTTGTATTTGCATTTTCGAAGTTATCTAGATAATGAATGTTAATATACTTTTATCATTTTGACAGGTAGGGGCGGCTTGACTATGTTGATGACTTGCGCCAAAGTCTTGTTTCTAGATTGGGGTGTAGAATTAGGATATACTACAAGTGACTCTCCTGTTTTATTATAGTTAAATACTATAAAATAAATCAAAAATTTAGACACGATTCTGTTTTTTTTTTCCTTTAAATAAATCGATCTTCCATTTGGTGTTACTTAAGAGTTCGATACAACACTTATCGTGTTTCATCAGCGGAACTAGCCAATCTAGTAGACACACATGAAAAAAGCATAATAAATTGGGAAATCTCCCACACACTTAGCCAATACATTACCACAACAGTTTGCTGTCCTTTTAATATGAGTAAATTTGAATTCGTTATCACTCCTTGAATTGAAGATGTCATCGGTAAAGGTTCTTAGAAGCGGCCATGAATCCGGGTTCTTCACTGCCTTCAAGACGTTGCCACAGTCCGTCTCAAAAATGACTTCTGTATATCCCAAGTTTTTGATACACATTGTTGGCCATGTTAGTGTTGTTGCTTCAGCTTCCATCGGAAATGAGAGAAGTGGAAAATGTTTGGCTCCTATCTGCCGTATGGTGCCGTGCTGGACTCGTCACTACACAGTACGCCGTATTTTTGTTCCATGAGCCGTCAACATTACACTTTAACCATCCTTGTGGTGGAGCTTTCCACTTTGCCATCCCAGGTCTACCAGTTGGAGGGCCAGATGGGATCTTAGGAGCCTCATCTTCAGCAGCCTGGATCCATTCTCTGCAGTCCTGTAAAGCTAAATACATGACCTTAATTAACACGATCTTGTTATGTTGTAAGAGAAATAAGTTGAAAAAGAAATGTTAATCGAGGTTAGTTTTGTTATCATTAATTCATTTAATATATGCCATTTTTAAAAATTAATATTTAGCTCTTTTTCTTCGTTGGTTATAGAATTGTAATTACCTTAGAGAAACATGCCTTCTTTTGATTTTACAAAGAAAAAGAGATAATTATTAATTTAAAATAGATATATTTTTGCTTTCATTAATTAACTTGAATATGTGTGTTAGAGACATATTATTATCTTTTTTGGAGTTTGATCAAGACTGAATGGGATTACGAACCGAGGTCGAGAGGAAATTTTTTAAAAACAATCATAGATATTTAATTTGTGAATGCCATAGTTTACGAAACTTATCTCTCTTTTAAAAAAATATATATTTACTTCTATTTGTATTTATATTTGTTTAAATTTTTTCTCTATAGAAATGAATTTATTTTGTAATTTATATTTGTGAGAGTCTAATAATTCTTCTATAATATATTTCATGTTCTTGTTCTCATAATCTTAGATAAATATGCTTTCTCAATCATTGTCAGGAAATTGTTACGATTTTTTCTGCAAAAGAGAAAAATATATTTACTTCTGCCTTGATCATTTACTTGGCATAAATGTCCACAACTATTTTAAGTATTTCATTCTTGCACGAAATAACGATCATGCGTGGTGCACACTATTTTAGTAATTGTATATCCGAGAAAAAAAGGATAAAATCTCGATGTCATTTATTATTCTTCAGGAAATAGGATGAATATTATTTGAGTTAACCGGGCATTTCTTAATGGTCAATCTCGATTAACCTAAAATCTGGTTGTCCAAATTTTTGTAGTTTTCGAGTTTCGACGACTGGCCTGTATTGATGTGGACATTTTACTTACTTACTTACCTTTTTTTTCTATCGGACATTTACTAAATTTTTTTTAACAAGACATATTTTATATCATCATTCATCAACCATTAATATGTTATATACTGATCCAGACTAGATCTCAGCCAATGGAACTATTCCTATTTCTAAAAGAGTTAGAAAAGAGGACAAACCTACTTTTAGCAAGCCGATCAACAACTTGATTACAACCCGAACGAACTACCTGAGAAGACACCAAACTAAATTCCAATGCAAGTCTTGAGATGTCTTCAATGATAGTGTAGAGAACATCTTGAGTGTATAGCCATTTACTATTTAAGTTGTAAATACTTGGACCTTGGGACTTCGAAGTTATATCACATGATTGGTTCAGATGTCCAACACCTGAAAACATGGTCCAGCCCATAGCCAAATTACGAATTGCTTCATATACTTAACCAAATTACGTACCATAGCATTATTTATAGAAATTGAATACAAAAATTAGTAAATCATAATTTTCCATAGAACAGTGAGATCAATGTGAACAAAACAAATTAATTAATAACTTTATCTATCACTTTTTTGAATAATCATTGTCATGTTTACAATGTTATTTCGAGAACAATTTCCAAAAATATATTTAAGGATGATATTCGAAGTCAATGAGCATCCCGGCGGCATCTATTGGCAACCGTACATCCCGGTGTATATGGATTCGCTGGTTTGGGTAAATAACACACGACAGTAAGAAATCTTAGATTACAACCATCACCTAAATCTTTTGACGGTGGATATGGAATATATAGTTTTTTTCGCATCAATGCTACTTATAAACACGCATACCACTATCAAAATTGTCACAAACATAAGTTATAGTTTTATCATGATTTTGGGATTTTGATGTTTTTCTATTTGGTGGAAAGATTGCATTTAATAAAATTAGAAAATAACAACTACAAAAACGTCAGTTGATTGCAGTAAATTTGCTGTTGACAATAGCTCTGTCCAGCCGACGTTTCACTACATGTGTGTCTCACACCTCTCCAAGGTACAGTTTTTAAACAAAACAAAATGTAACAATACTAGCATTTGGTAGAAGCGATGTACTAGCATTAGGTAGATGCGATTGGATGCAATGTACTAGCACATTATGTGGATACTAATAGTGCTGGTACCAAAAGGACGGCTTTAAACCTCCACTCCGAAGATCTAGATCTTGTGTAACTCTTTAATATTGGTCAAGATGTAGACCACACCGCCATTAACAAGATAGTTCAGGGGACCCCTAGGGTCTTCAATCGCCTAAATGAGGGCTTTGGAGTTACTTTTCAAATATAACATCCCCAAAACCCAAATTATCAATGCATAACATAGCCATGGAGGAGGGATATTTCCGTTGGAAGATGTACCAATAGGTAGACGCCATAAGTGATGCCTCTGTGAACAGATGTGATCTTCCGAAAGCATCTCAAACCATTCATTTGCTTCGATTGAAGCTTTATCTGCCATTTTCTGGGCATCCACTCTTGTTCCTGAGAAACAAAACTCATTCCTACCCTTCCAAAGACTCCATAACAGCCAAGACCACATTCTTATTGTCTTGAAATTCATCTTTTCCTTTTTCCCTCAACAAGCAAGAGGCCATATTTGCATATATACTCAGATAAGGATGGGTAGAATATTGTTGCAGCCGGGGAGAGTGTCCAAACCAACCTGGCAAAATGACATTGGAATAGAACACGATTGATAATCTCCACGTTATGGCCACACCTTGACCTATCTGTAGCTATTTTGGATATAAATTGATATTATTTTCATAATTATTCCAAGAAATGCTATCAATAATATATTAATTAAATTAGCTTCCATCTTTGCCAAATAAATGAGAATTACTTTCAGACCTACTTTGGTCTCTGTTGTGAATTTGGTCTTTCTGTTAATTTTGGAATTTGATTGACAATTGGTTTTCAAGCTCTGAGATTCTAAAAGAGTTTTATTGCTTATTGTCGTGATTTTTGGTATGATTTTTAGATGTTTTACTCAGGAATTTTGGGTAATATCTATTGTCGGCAAGACCAATATTATAAGAGAAACAAAGATCGACCATCTTTGTGAGGATCCATAGCTACAAAGAGATCCAATGGTTTACCGTGTTTGGCACTTAGAGTTGAATTATTCTCTTTTGGATTTTTTTTTTTTGGTCATTTTAAGAGAACTTAAGTTATATGTGAAAGCAATGTCGTTTTTTCATGCGACAAGGATCTTGGAGTTTCACAGGATTGATGATAACGAAAGATAAAGATCGTATCATCTTGAAATCAAGTACAAGGAAGGAAAGTAACGGATTTCTTAATTCGTTAGCCAGTAAAACTTTTTACACAAAAGCATAACTTCTACTGTTTTATCGTTCTTTGTACATTTTTTTTTTTGGTCAACATCGTTCTTTGTACTTTTGATTATGTGATTTGATGGATTTGTATAATGTTTCTATCTTATGTTTTAAAGTAATCAGTAGATATTAAATAAAGGAAATTTAATTATTCACAAATTTAAAATTCACTCTTTGACCTTTGACAACGGATTGTAAATCATAATTCTCCCTAAAACAGAGAGATTAATGTGATAAAAAAACAAAATAGTTCATAACTTTATCCATCACTTTTTTGAATAATCATTAGTGTTTACAAATATCCGAGAACTTTTTTCAAAAACCTCTTGAAGAATGAGTTTTTTCCACCATAATCATGCCCGCAACAGGCAACACCACATGGTACTTTTTTTGAATATAGCATGCGGCGGTAGGAAATCTTGGATCACAACTATTATCTAAATCGTTTGACAATGGATATGGAATATATAGTTTTTCCGCATCTACGCAATTTATAAACATGCATACCACAATCAAAATTGTCACAAACATAACATCTTTTGTTTTTATCATGATTTCAGAATTTGGATGTTTTTTAATTTGGTGGTAATATGGGAAAAGCCAATTCTTATATATAGTGCAAGAAGATAAGTTAGAGTTTCACTAGCTTTAATGTATAAGTCAAATCTTGTTTTTGGTTGAATTCCAGTTTAGATATTTTTATTTAGTATAAAAACGGTGTTACAGTTTTTGTTTTTGTGTTTTTATTGTTTTTAATATATACATCATTGTTTTGAAACGTTTGAAAAAATTGAGATTTTAACTATCATTTTATTTTTTGGGTTTAATTTCAGTCAGTTCTTTTTTTTGGTTAAAAACTATATGGGTCCCAATGCTGTCTCATTTTTATTATAATTGAGGTCTTAGGTTTTATTTTCTTGTTTCATTTAAAAGATGTTTAACTAAGTTTTAGTTAGAATTATAATATGTTTAGTAACTTACCTCTATTTAGAATTTATTTTACTCATTCTACCACACATAATAAATAAGATCTTGAGCATATAATCAATACTTTTAATTTACTTTCTTAAATAGTGTGTGAAACCTCTAAACATTAATTATGAAATAGAGAAACTATAGTTTTAGTTTGGTAACTTTGGTTAGGTTCCCGATTATATACGTTTCAAGTTTTTCATTGAATGTACGAAATTCATGTCAGTCTATTCCCACTTATGCATTCAATAAAATTAATTTGAGAATAACAACTAAAAACGTCATCTGATTGTAATTATTAAAGGTGATATAATTTCCGATCTTTATCAGAATATTTATTTTACGAGTTAGCTAAAAAGCAAAAAATATGTATATCAATATTTTGGATTATATTATATAAATAGGTAATCCCCGTCTCCCCGCATTATATGCGGGATAAGATATTTATAATATATTTTTTAGTAAATTAATAAATTAAATAAACATTTCTATATATTTTAATATTTTAATAGTATATTATTGTATAAATAATTCAAATCTATAATTTAGGAAACAGTAAAATCAATTTGGTTTTTCATAAATAAATAAATCTAATTTAGGTAAGATTATAATCTTTAAGATAAAGATAATTTATTATATATGATTGATCTAATAACATATTGTGTAATTAGTCTAGTAATTAATGTCCTATAAAATATATTGTCTAAAAATTATTCTGGCGATGACACTTCAATATGACAGTATTGTAATATTTCACGTAAACATAAGGTTATTTTGTTAAAATGATTCTCAATTAATATATAGGGGATACATATATATATATATATATATATATATATTTATTTAAATAGACTAAATTAAGTTATTTTCATTTATGTTAACGATTGATGGTGTAAACCAAAATCACCATGATGAATTTGAGTATTAAACTAGCTAAATACCTTTTTTTTGTAAGAAACCAAAAATATCGTGTATATATATATATATATGTGTGTGTGTGTATTTCTGAAAATAATTTAATAGGTGAGTTTAGTGTGAAATGTTTTCTAATGTAAAAGTTGGAAGTTGTAGTTATTGGGCATTGGGCTATAACCTCCACAATTATTCTTCTTTTTCCGACGCTCGACATTGTTTGGTATATTTTCAAGGTCCATTCGTCGATTAATTGTGATATATTTTGAGTGGAATTATTATCCGAAATTTGATTTAAGGTCTAATTCGAATATTTGGGGAAGGGAGAGGGAGGGTTCCAAATATATCTGCTTATTTGGATTTGGATCCATCAAATAAATTAAAAATTCTTTAAAAATTAATAGGTTTTTACATATAATTTTTTTTGGGTGCAAATTTTACATATAGATATTATTCTATATAAAATACATAAATTAATTTCAATATTATAAAGTATTAATTGTTTAATTATATCTAGATTTAATTGTTTATATATGTACACTCTTACTCTTACGGTTTCAGATCGAATTTGAATATTCATGGATATAATGATATTTAAGGAAAATTCATAGTTTGGATATTTGGAATTCACGAATTTAGATCTGATTATCATAAAATTTAATGATAATTGGATCCGTTCCATCCTTCCCAAATTATATATATCCATTTTTAATGGATTATCCGATTTTATCTAATACTTGATTCGAATGACCCACTCTGTAGTACTTAAATGAGTTGTAATATATATATATATATATATATATATATATATATTGTAAAGTAACTTAAATGAGTTGTAATAATTACTCCCTCCGTTCCTAAAAAATTGATGTTTAGGAGTTTTTACACAAATTAAGAAACAATAAATATCTAGCTATAGATACATTATTTTCTCTCAGCAAAAAATTATTATTTAATTATGAACCAATAACAATTCATAAATTCAAATATTTTTATTAATTATTAACATTAATTAATTCAATGTGCATAGAAAATCAATCTTTGTGGAACAAAAAAAAATTCTAGAAAATCATTCTTTTAGGAGTTTTTACACAAGTTTGTATCAATATTTTTGTTTTGTCTAATGTTTGTCAGTTTAATATATTTCAATAGATACGGAACTGAATCGGATATGGATATTGATATCGCAGAATCATATGTTCAGATAATGAAAAGTTTTAAATTCCAAATTTCTTCGAAATTAGATAAACGTGAATCCGACTCTTACTCAGATTTAATCAGGATTCAGCTAGTAAATTTTAACTACCTATATTAATTGTTACCCAAGTTACATGGTCCTTATAATTGTTTTGCATATACGTCGGATAATAGTTTTAGAAACTCGAATTCTCATAGTTTAAGAGAAAAGTTATCGGTGAAAGCAATGTCGTTTTTTCATGCGAAAAGGATCTTGGAGTTTCATAGGATCGATGATAACGAAAGATAAAAGATCGTATCATCTTGAAATTAAGTACAAGGAAGGAAAGTAACGGATTTCTTATTTCGTTAGCCAGTAAAACTTTTTACACAAAAGCATAACTTCTACTGTTTTTACCGTTCTTTGTACTTGTTGATTGTGTGTTTTGATGGATTTGTCTATTGTTTCTATCTTATGTTTTAAAGTAATAAGTAGATATTAAAAAAAGGAAAGTTAATTATTCAAAAATTTAAAATTTATTCTTTGACTTTTGACAACGGATTGTAAATCATAATTCTCCCTAAAACAGAGAGATTAATGTGATCAAAACAAAATAGTTAATAACTTTATCCATCACTTTTTTGAATAATCATTAGTGTTTACAATGATATTTCGAGAACTTTATTCAAAAAACACTTTAAGGATGATATTTGTAGTCGATGAGCATCCCGACGGCATCTATTGGCAACCGTACATGGTCGTGAATATCGATTCGCTGGTTTGGGCTTATAACACGCGGCGGTAGGAAATCTTGAATTACAACCATTACCTAAATCTTTTGACAATGGATATGGAATGTATAGTTTTTTCGCATCTATGCTTTTCATAAACACGCATACCACAATCAAAATTGTCACAAACATAGCATTTTTTGTTTTTATCATGATTTTAGAATTTGGATGTTTTTTAATTTGGTGGTAATATTGGAAAAGCCAATTATTATATATAGTGCAAGAAGATAAGTTATAGTTTCACTAGCTTTAATGTATAAGTCAATCTTGTTTTTGGTTGAATTCCAGTTTAGATATTTTTATTTAGTATAAAAACCGAATTGGTGTTACAGTTTTTGTTTCGGTTTTCGAATATTGATTAATACATAATTGAGTTACTTCTCTTTTTGTCTAAGTCACTTCCTTTTTTTTTAAAAATATACACATTCATTATTTTGAAACGTTTAAAAAAACTGAGATTTTAACGATCATTTTTTTTGTTTAATTTCAGCCAGTTCTTTTTTTTTGTTTAAAAACTATATGGGTTTCCCAATGCTGTCTCATTTTTATTATAACTCAGGACTTAGGTTTTATTTTCTTGTTTCATTTAAAAGATGTTTAACTAAGTTTTAGTTAGAATTAATATATGTTTAGTAATTTACCTCTATATAGAATTTATTTTACTCATTCTACCACACATAATAAATAAGATCTGGAGCATATAATAGATACTTTTAATTGACTTTCTTAAATAGTGTGTGAAACCTCTAAACATTAATTATGAAATAGACAAATTATAGTTTTAGTTTCGTTAGGTTCCCGATTAGATACGTTCAAGTTTTCCTTGTATGTACAAATTTATGTCAGTCTATTCCTACTTATGCATTCAATAAAATTAATTTGAGAATAACAACTAAAAAACGTCATCTGAGTGTAATAAATTACTAAAGGTGATATAATTTCCGATCTTTATCAGAATATTTATTTTACGAGTTAGTTAAAAAATGAAAAAAAAAAATATGTATCAATATTTAGGATTATATTATCCCCTATATATTATTTGGGAAGTACATTTATAAAATAAACATTATAAAGTGTATATATTTACATCACTTTGCCATTACATCAAAGAACAAATTTTAATTTCTTATTAAGGGTATTTTAGTCATTAATTATTATGTGATCATTTAATTATTATATATAAGATAGGTAATTAGTATATTAAAAAAAATCAGTTGTTGGTTTTAAAAATCGGAACTAACTTTAAAAAAATATTTCTGTGGAACTAAGTTTAAAAATATTAACTTTAAAATATAATCATATTTTAATATTTAAGTTATATTTATCTTTAAAATATAACTTTAAAAAAATTGGAACTAAAAAATTCAGTAATTATTATGTTAACTTAATAACAAATAATAAAAATATTTACGAGATAATTTACTTGATAATAATATTTGTTTCAAATATGGAAATTATTTACGAGATAATTTACTTGATAATTATTGTTTCTTTAAAAAAAACAAATATTTTCCAATATATTCCAAAAATAAGAATTCCCATATTTTAAATAAATCATAAATGCAAAAAATTCGGTAACCATAACCGAATTTGTTAATATTTCATAATTTTTGGATATGTTAATCGATTTCATATTTGTTATTATTGCATAAACTATTCATTATTATTTGTTATTATTCTAAAAATTATTTCTTATTATTCAAAAAATATGAATTCATTTTTTAATATTAATCATAAATGCACAAAATTTGGTAACCATAAAGTTGAAGAATTTGTTAATATACCATAATTTTAGGAATACCATAGATTATCCAATTAAAAAATACATAAAATAATTCATTTTGTAGAATTAGTTTCGGAAAGTTACCTAATGCTCATAATATCCTAATATTTAACATATCCAAAATTTTTGATAATTATTCCTATATCCAAAACTTTTGGTAACCATAAAATTGAAGAATTTGTTAATATTCCAAAAATTTTGGATGTGTTAATCGGTATTTTATTTCATATTTGTTATTATTCTAATAACTATTCATTATTATTTTTTATTATTCCAAAATATATTTCTTATTATTCCAAAAAATCGGAAAGATATTATCCGGAATGGAATTCAATTTGTAGCTTTCACACTATTCCGATTTGAATTGATAATTATTGTTTCTTTAAACAAAAAATAAAAAAAAAATATTATCCACTATTTCTGTAATTCTATTCTTTTTCCAAAATATCTCAACAGTATAATAATATTTATAAAGCTATAAACCTACATAACTTCAAAATCGGGATAGATTTTAGTCATTAATTATTTTCTTATATTAATTATAAATATCATTAATATTAATTTTTTTTTAATTTTACAAAAAAAAAATAAGATTTGTTAATATTCCAAAAAAAAATCGGATTTGTTAATAATCGGATATTGTGTTTGACAAAAAAATCAGATTTGTTAATATTCCAAAAGGATTTTTTTATATTCCAAAAACATTTGTTAATATTCCAAAAAAAAAATCAGATTTGTTAATATTTCAAAAAAGATTTGTTATTATTCCAAAAAATTTGGATTTGTTAATCGGATTTGTACATAATCGGATATTGTGGTTGACAAAAAAATCAGATTTGTTAATATTCAAAAAAAAATCAGATTTTGGAATGGAATATTCTAAATTTATATCCACCAAGTAATATGAAATCCTAAATCGGTTTATTGTAAACTCCTATAAATATTAGATTAAGTTTTTGCAAAGCTGAGAAATAACAGCCTCTTATTTATTGTCCACATCTTCGTCATGATGTCTAATTTATATTTGTATTTGGATGTTCACCTTTTTTTTGGTGCATCAATTCGAATTTATATATATTTTTAAATTTAGTTTTATTGTTTTAAACATTATTTGCACCTTTATAACCGTGCATATTGTTAAACATAACTTATTAAGTTGTGTTTTTTTTTTTTAGCGAAGATGCAAAAGTGTGAAAAAGATCGATGTCTTAAACAAGGTGATTTGTTTAATTTGTTTATATGTTTTGATTTTTCTATTTAGTGATTTATGGATATTTCTTGGGTGATTGTTTTTACTTTTTTGTTTTTAGGGTTGTATAGATGATTTTAAGACTATGAAGCAAGGATTCAATTTTTCCTTTAAAAATATTGATTTATCGTATATATATTTTTAATGTTTTAAAATTTGGTTTTATTTTATTAAAGATTATTTTCACTTTTATAATTGTCGATTTTGCAAGAAGTAGCTCGAGTAAAATCCACGTATTTTTTAAATCATAAATGTTTTAGATATATGAATTTTAATTGAATTATTTATTTATATCGTTTATTCTTTGGTTTTTTTAAAAAAAATTGCAACAGATATCTCCTTATTATTATTTGGGGAGTACATTTATAAAAAATTGCAACGATCTTGCTTTTCATGTAACCATGATATAAAGAGGGGAAAAAAATTCGGGTTAATTATTTTAAGAAAACATCAACCCGTGCTATTGCACGGGACAAATTCTAGTATATATATATATTTAAATAGAATGAATTACGATATTTTCATTAATGCTAACGATTGATCGTGTAAACTAAAAACACCACGTGAATTTAAATATTAAACTAGCTAAATAGCTTTTTTTATAAGAAACCAAAAAAATCGTATATATATGTGTATTTCTGAAAATAATTTAATAGGTGAGCTTAGTGTGAAATGTTTTCTACTGTAAAAGTTGGAAGTTGTAGATTATTAGGCATTGAGCTATAACCCCCACAATTATTCTTCTTTGTCCAACGCCCGACACTGTTTGGTATGTTTCTAAAGTCCGTTCGTTGATCACAACATCGGTTAATCCATATATTTTGAGTGAAGTTATTATCCGAAATTCGATTTAAAGTCTAATTCGGATATTTGGGGAGAGGAGAGAGGGAGGATTCTGAATATATCAGCATATCTGGATGTGGATTCATCATAAAAATTTAAAATTCTTTAAAATTTAATAGGTTTTTACATATAATTTTTTTTTGGGTGCAAATTTTACATATAGATATTATTCTGTATAAATTACATAAATTAATTTCAATGTTATATAGTATTAATTTTTTAATTATATCTATATTTTAGTTGTTTATATATATTCTTATTCTTACGGTTATAGATCGGATTTGAATATTCATGGATATTATGATATATTTAGTATTAACGAAATTCAAAGTTTGAATATTCGGAATTCACAAATTTAGATCTGATTATCATGAAATTTAATGATAGTTGGATCCATTCCATCCTTCCCAAATTATATATATCCTCACTCCAAACATTTACGTTAAAATATACATCCTCACTCCAAAAATTTATCCCCTTTTGAATCTTGATACTCAGCCAAAATAACATGTTGTACATGGTTATGTTTCTATATTATCATGATCACTAATTCACTATTGAATATTCAAGAATTTTATTTTTGTAGAGATATACAAAAATCTGAATTGCAGGGTATAGTTTCAATTATCACAAGAAGACTTTTATTTTGCAATAGAAATTTAGTCAAACTAAAAAAATTATTTAAGAATTATTTAGTAGTCATACAACCATAGTATAAGATTATAACATGGAAGAAAAAAATATATAAAATTCTAACAAACTTTCGCTGAAACTTCATGTAAATCTTTAATTCAAAAGAATCCACCAGTCAATCTTTAATATAAATCTCATACAAAACTTCATATAAATGAATCAACCTCTTCAATTAGATTTGGATACACTCAAAATTTTGATGAAAGAGCTTAAAGATCACGTTGTAGTGATCACCTATGGACCATCGGAGGGTTCAGTGAGGGCATCGCCTGTCTCCCAACAGACGCCGTCAGTTCCAACGCCGTCTTCGTTTGCATATTCTGTAACGCCGTCAACATCAAGATTCAGCTCACGGCGAGCGTCGGTACATGTTGTCGGTTTGGTTCTCCGGTTTATAACTTTGGTTCTATGTTTCGTCTCTGCTCTTTCGTTGGCAGTGAATGTTCATCGGCCTTCGAGGAGACATCTGACACAGAAGTCCTCGAGTTTTGCTTCATATCCTGAACTGTTGTAAGAACCTTATCTTCTTTAATTCACTGTTTAATACTACTAATATTTTATAATTTATTTCACAGAAAATGATGTTTTGTTATTTCCAAACAAATTTAAATTATATTTATCGTTATATATTTACATATTAGTTCAACAACTAAAAGAATAAGGAATAATTGAAATATAAAAGTCTTTAAATATAATTAATAATTTGTTTCATAGAAAATGATATTTGGTTATTTCCAAGCAAATTCGGATTATATTTTTTTTTGGGCAACTAATTCGTATTATATTTATCGTTATATATTCACACATCAGTGCTACAATTAAAAAAATAAAGAATAATAAAAATATAAAAGGTTTTAAATGTAGTTAATAATTTGTTTCATAGAAAATGATGTTTTGTTATTTCCAAGCAAATTCGGATTATATTTATCATTATATATTCACACATCAGTGCTACAACTAGAAAATAAGGAATAACTGAGATATAAAAGTCTTTACATATAATTAATAATTTGTTTCATAGAAAATGATGTTTTGTTATTTCCAAAAAAATTTGGATTATACTTATCGTTTTATATTCACACATCAATGCTATAACTAGAAAAATAAGGATTAATAATTGAAATATAAAAGTCTTTAAAATAATTTGTTTCATAGAAAACAATTTTTCGTTATTTCCAAGCAAATTCGGATTATATTTATGCGTTATATATTCACACATCAGTACTACAATTATAAAAATAAGGAATAATTGAGATCTGAAAGTCTTTAAATGTAACTAGAAGACGAGGTTCTATAAGTTAAGGAAATGGATATTTAAGGTATGACTGGTACGTAATGTAGAAGAAAATTTGTTCTTTTTGTCACATATAGATATAAAAAAGTGGGAGTAATTTTTCTCTCTTGTTTTTGATAGAAAAAAAGTTTTTTACCGATAAAAAAAAAATTTCTTTGATAACCAAAAAAAAGTAGAGAGCCTAGAAGAATAATAAAATATATGGGCATACCCTTAATTTAGGTAGTAAGTTTAAATTTATGTTTTATGGGTTGTGATTTGGTATTCAAGTTTAGAGTATACTTTGTCTTTTTGCTTTTAAGATTAAAGGTATAGATTTAAAATTATCATTTTACTTTAACATCTAATGACGTTTTATCAGTTTGTTTAATTTATAAAAATCTAAACTACTTACTAATTTGAATATTAAAAACAGGTTATTTTTAGTCATTTTCCCAAAAAGTAAGGGACAGAAGTGTATAGTGTACAATTCCAATTATCTTGACTATGCATGAAAATGTATATTATTAAACATTATATGAAGCGAAATAAAATGTGTAGGCCTCTTGGATATATATAAAATTCCATTAACGCCGTAAAACAAATCCATGAATTAACGTACCAATAAACATAAAGAAACAAATGTTTAGAAATATTTTTGGATGATATTGTTTATACTTAATTTAAATTTAAAATTCTTAAAATGTTAAAATAAAACGAAAAAATATATGCAGGTATTGTTTTGGTGTAGCAGTGACAGGATTCATGTATACATGTTTGCAAACATTCAAAGGAGTTTGTGATATTACTCACAGAGGACTTTTGATATCTGAGCCTCTCTCGGATTACATCAGTTTCATATTTGACCAGGTACTTTTACATTATTATTGATTAATTACTATCATATATAGTCAATCGTTAACACTGAAAAAAGTTTGAGCTAATTAATTTTATATGTGTATACGAAACATAATCAGGTTATATGTTATCTACTAGTATCATCTTATTCCGTGGCAATTGCGTGGATCCAACATAGAAACGAGGATGCAATAGAAACACTAAGAAACAGTTCCATAGTTTCAGTTTCTATGTCATTCTCTGCCTTTTTGGTTTTGACACTCTCTAGCCTCTTGTCAGGGTATAAGCTTTGCAAGAGATTTATGTGGTAATTAAATCTTGTAAGGGGGTTTTTATATTCAAGTCCTGTTTAATCAGTAACAAGTAATGACTCCATGAATTTCTTTTTTTTTGTTGGAATATAAAAATTTATTCAACAAAAAAACTTCTTTACATATGATTGCAACATTTCTAAAAGTTAAAACTTTGAAATAAATAAAAAAAAGTTTTGAGATAGATCAGATAGCCACCATGTGTATATTGCAGTAATCACAATTAATAAGTGGTAATTATCGTTTTTATTTGAGGAGGAATTATCCAATTGGTATAGGTTAGGGATTAATTACTCTCAAGCGCGAATTTATCTAACCATTCCTATTTGATTAGTCGAAATGGTGTTATGTTTTATATCCAGTAGAAAATCCGGTGAACGGATTATTCACTCACTATGGATAGATTAGTTGGATGGTAAAAATTCCGATCAACTCCTATTATATATATATAATTTTTTTTTTTTTTGTAGTAATCAAGTGTTAATTTGTACATGCATGGATTAGTTAAGTGTACATTTGTCTTCCTCGTATGTTTTCCAAATGTGTCATTAATTGGTAAAAGGGTTCTTTAAATGTGACAGAAGCGATTTTTCTATTATATAAAAGGATGTTATAAGTGTTTCAAAGGGAAGTGTCATTAAAATAGTGATTAATCAAGGAATTAAGAGTTTCTAAACGAAGTAAGAAAATGATGCATATTATTGAAGATGGACTGAGTTAATTAATTTATTTGAAGCTTTTTCATATCGTAAATTAAATTGCGTGTCAGTGAGCTTACAAGAAGTCCACATATTAGATCATCTATACGTAGTAACTAAACTATCATTCATAATAGATTACCATCCGTTAAAGTAGTACTATTCAAGTCTTGTTTAATCAGTACAAAATAATGATTCGATGGAATGTAAATTTTTTTTTAAAAATTACAATATTTTAAGAATTTTGAGATTTTTTTTTCTTTTTCTTTGAGAAAGATAGATAGCCACCATCCTTACAGTAATCGCAATTAAGTGGTAGTGGTTTAGTGGTTCCCACTTGAAGAATTAGTTGTACCGTTGGTCTAGTTCAGTGATTAATTCTCCTTAAACATAAAATTATCTAATCATTTTCATATACTCAGTTGAGATGGTGTCATGTATGAGCTATGTAAGCAGTTTTAAAAGCAACATTGACATAAAGGTCAGTTAACAAACCAAGCTTCTTGGTAAAATCGGAATCGTTCTTCTTTTCATCCCTATAAACCCTGGCATTTTCAAGAATTAGAAAGCCACCTTCAAGAAGAGAAGCCACTAAATTTTTTCTTTCGGACCCAAACAGTCATCAGCTGTTGTAACCTACAAAATTCACCCACAAAAAGCTCTGAAGCCATTGATTCCCAGAAAGATGATTTAGCAAGACAAATCATGGATTTTTACCTAAATACCAAGAAGAGCACTTAGTCGAGGTTGGTACAAATAAGATTTATAAAGAATGTAATCCGGGTCCTTTCTAACATCATCTTCACATTCTTTGTCGGTGTCAGTTTCCTCGCTTTCAGAACCACCATCTTCATCTTCCTCGCTTTCACCTTAAGGAAGTTGATTTTGATCATGTTCATGTTCATGTTCATCTTCATCATCTTCTTGAAGAAGATTTGGAAGCTTATCATGGGCTGGTAATACAATTCCGCAAATTAAGTGTTTCTTTCCGCGAAATGATGGGTCTGACGGTAGAAGATTCTACCGTCCAGAAGTTCTATGGACCCAATGGTAAAACCGATTTCTTCCCCTACCGGATGGAAAAAATGTATATCCTAAACTTCTGCAACGCGAAAACAAGAATTAGTCAATATATCTCCAATCTGGAATTGACTACTTTGCCCAGAAAAACGTACAAAATAACACGTTTCAGGTAACGAAAAGATGTAGAAAACAGGTAGTTAGAGAAAGAAATAAAGAATTTAATTGATAAAATAAAACAAAAAAATCTTTTTAGCCGTATATAATAATATGCAAAAAAATAACTAGAAAAGTATTTTTTTGTTTTTATGAATGAGAGATACACATATTACTTTTGCGATGAGAAGTTATTAATTAAACCATAAAAATTTTGAGGTGATGATAACAAGGAAAAACTATTAGTCAACATATTAATATTCCTATTCTATTTTTTTTTATATATAAATATGTTATTTTCCTTTTATAAGTCGAACTTAGATTTTTTTTTTTCTTATTATACGCATCAAAATTAATTAATGTATAAATATGGATTATTCCACTAATAATTAAAATCAAATCCACATTTAATAGAATAAATAATCATATAGAACTTCAAGATAATAGATCACACGCATATATGATAAGAATATATATTTATTTAGATATATACATAGAAAAAATAAATTGTTTTTGATAAATTAAATGTTCACATAAAAAAGAATATATCACCCAAAAAATTATCTATCTCATAATAGTTAAATAGAAATATGATCTATTTCTTAAATCCATATCATTTTGTCATTATATTTTTGTTTAACCCAGCAAACCTCGACAAAATATATTCTATTTTCTTTAATCCAAATCATTTTGTCATTAGCTTTTTCTTTTAAAATATTAAATTTATACATGTTAAGTATATAAATTCAACCTTTTGACTTTGGAAATATATCATAAATGATAGTTTTGAGTTACATGGAATTTTCTTATTTTATCGGCAAAAACATATTATAAATTTGGATAATAACGTAATAGTAGCAGTACCATAAAATAACACTTATATTATATGTGTGAGTCCATATTAAAAAAAAACATATTTGATAAAAATATGTTTTGAGATTCATATATCATCTTGTCATTTAACAAAAATTTCATTTCTTGCAAATACTTTAGAAGCATTTTGGATACAATTCATGTTTAAAGAAAGTAAATTCATACATGTATAGTATACAATTCAAACTTTTGACTGTGTAAGAATATCATAAATGAAAGTTTTGAATTTCATGGAATTTTCTTTTGTTTTAGTCACGTCTATACAAAATTGGAAAAACGAATCTCGAATTGGAATTCTTATTAGTGTAACATAACATAAAAAAGAGTCAACGACAATTAATTAATTCCAGTCTATATAGCACTTTATTTATTCCACTCACATTAACTACAAAAATGTTAAATCTAAAACATATCAGCGTTTCAATAAAAAAAAAAAAAAAAAAGAAGAAGAAGAAGGAAGACGAAAGTTCTGGAAAAAGTAAAGGAAAGCCACATACGCTCTTTCTCGCACATTCCTATACTCTTTCCTTGTTTGTGGTCCCCTCACAACTTTTTCTAATTTCAATTTTATCCTTTTTTTCTGCAATCTTTTTTTTTTTTTTGTCGTAGTCTTCTGGACCTTCCGATCTGTCTCTCCCAATCTCTCTCCTCTCTCTTTCTTATCAATACGTTTTTCCCAGAACATTCTAGAACTTCACAACATAAATCACTAATCTCTCTCTCTCTAGCTTCGTGATCATCGTGTGCGTGTGTGTTTGTTCTTCACGGGTTGTGTCTGGATTGTGACAATCTCTTTGTTGGTTGGTAGAGAAAAAAGATTGCGTCAAGAGAGAGAGAACTTTATTTGGATTTGGTTTAATGGGGTTTGTGAAAGACGTCTCCTTTCTCTTCTGGGTCTAGTTTTTTGTATTCGGATCTTGTGATTCCAAGTTTCTTCATGCTTACAACATTTTTGGTGTGTTTTGGATTTGGTTTAGCTCATTTCCGTTGGTAAATTTTTATCATTTTCACCAATCTTAATCTTAATTTGGTTATTGGGATTGAAAAAGTTGAGATTTTTTGAGGTGTGTGTGGGATCTAAAACTCATGCCGGGGGAACAAACCGGAGAAACTCCGACGGTAGCCGGAGTTGGCGGCGGTGGAACTGGTTGTAGCGCTGGGAATAGTGGTGGAAGTAGTGGATGTGGTGCCGGCGGCGGTGGTGGAGGAGGAGATTCGCAGAGGTCAATTCCGACGCCGTTCTTGACGAAAACGTATCAGCTTGTGGATGATCCGGTTTACGACGAATTGATATCGTGGAACGAAGATGGAACCACTTTTATTGTGTGGCGACCAGCTGAATTCGCAAGAGATCTTCTTCCGAAATACTTCAAACATAACAATTTCTCCAGTTTTGTTCGTCAGCTCAACACTTACGTGAGTTTTGGTTCGCCCTCAGCCTAGTTTGAATCAATCTAATATAGGCTTTGTACTGACACTGACTTGGTTTAATACTGTTTAGGGATTTCGAAAAGTTGTGCCAGATCGTTGGGAGTTCTCTAATGAATGTTTTCGGAGAGGTGAGAAGATTCTGCTCCGGGATATTCAACGGCGGAAAATCTCTCAGCCTGCTATGGCTGCCGCAGCTGCAGCAGTAGCGGCTTCAGCTGTTACGGTTGCAGCGGTTCCTGTTACGGTAGCTCACGCTGTTTCTCCGTCGAACTCTGGAGAAGAACAGGTGATATCGTGTAATTCTTCACCTGCGGCTGCAGCCGCTGCTACAGGATTGGTTGGTGTTGGTCTGCAGAGGACGACGAGCTGCACCACTGCGCCAGAGCTGGTTGAGGAGAATGAGCGGTTGAGGAAAGAGAATATGCAGTTGAGTCAAGAGTTGACAAAGCTTAAAGGCTTGTATGCGAATATCTACACATTAATGGCAAATTTCACACCGAGTCAAGCAGATTGTGCGAATTTGTTAACGGAAGGGAAACCGTTGGATCTTTTGCCGGAGAGACAAGGGATGAGTGATGAAGCCATGGCAATGGCTTCTAGAATAGATACAGGGATTGGTCTGAAGCTTGATGAGGATTTGACTCCGAGGTTGTTTGGGGTTTCGATTGGGGTTAAGCGAGCTAGAAGAGAGGAAGAGTTGGGTGCTCCAGAGGAAGAGGATGGCGATAGACAAGAAGCGGTTACCCGAGAGGGAGAACAAGGTTCTGATGTTAAGGCAGAGCCCATGGAGGAGAATAACTCCAGTAACCATAATGGGCCATGGCTTGAACTCGGAAAATGAAAACACTTTTCAGGTCACAGGTTTTGTTATATCTGCACGAAATTAACTGATCCCATTGAAAAGGTAAGCCATTAAGCTGGCCCGAGCGGAAAATGGGACGATGTTCTGTTGTAAGAACAATGGCTCTGAGAACAGAGGTTCATTAAGTTGGTGTACAAAGGTACCTAAACACACAGATTCTACCATCCTGAGTTGTTCCTAATTTCCGATGTTGCCTCCTGAATCTTCTTCTTAATGGAACTGAAACTATTCTGGCTTGTTGTGCTCCAGCGGGTGGATGTGCTTTTCACGATTTCAGATAAAGCAGGCAGATTTGATGTCACATCTTCATACTCTGCAACAAATAGCACGAATCAATGGTTCTTTTAGAGTTATGGCAATGTTGATGCAGAATAATTACGTTCTTTTTAGTTCAAAACAATTGTAGCTCTCTGACTTGTAATAATCTTAATGAAATTTCTATTTTTTATTTTAAGATAGCCCAAGTCCTCTAGTGGTGTGCATGTGGTTTTTACCTGATGACATAGGGAGCTCGTACTGACGCTTTAGGAACTTGGAGGCATTACGGTCTTTCTTGTGGCAAAGAACTCTAACGAGAGTTTGTGCATCCTCCAGGCGCCGCTGCTCTGAACTCACTCCCATGTTGATGAGCTCACTCGCAGTCATTAGCATCTGAATTAGCATATCGCTCTGCCACATAAAACGGACATAATCAGAAAAACGTTAGCATTTCAGATTTTCTAAGGAAACTAACTTTGCAACCCACAAGTGAGCAAAATATATTTACCTCGAGAGAGTACAAGTCGAGGATCTCTTTCGCCTGTTTTGCTTCTTGCTCAACTAATGAACGAGGAAGACCCTCTCCATCGGCAATGAAGAACTCCTATGAGGATGCATGCCAGAGGTTAGTGCACAAATTGCAACTGCATTATTCATGAATCGAGGCCTAGTTGTTCTCATAGGAAAAATTACAGAACCCAAAATCAAAATAGTGGAACCTAATTTCTCGCTTTTCTAAAAAGTCTTAATCTGAAACTAATTGGATGAAGAGGAGTATACCAAGATGATAGAGCTTGAAAACTTTAATTGGGATAATCTTATTCCAGCATAATAATATGGAATTTCAAAATAAGAATATAAGTTACGTACTTTCAAAATATTGAGATCTTCTTCCATCAAGGTGATGTCTGAATCCGAAAATGCACGGGTTGGCCCTCCATCAAGTAGTACTCGGACATAAGCTTCCTATGTGAGAGAAGTATATAATTTCGGTGAGCGTAAAATAGGTTGAAGTTAGTTAACTTGTTTATATATGCAAAAGGGAAAAGAAGTGCTACCAAAGCGGATCGACAGATGCTTAAAACCACCATATCTCGTGAGTCCTCATAACTCAAACTGCATACTTTATCAAGGACCTGTGCATTGTATTTCTTAGTGTAAGTTCATGCTTAGTAGAAAGGAGTGAACTAGAGAAAGAGATGATCTTTGTTTACAGAATCAACGTGAGGGAGTATTCTTTCCAAGCGGGCGCCTTCGACTGTACCATTGTACAACTGTACTAGGAACATGTCTCTCAGATCCCAGAATATCGCTCTTGCCCCTGACAAAGAGCAACAATAAATCAGAAAACAAAGCTAAACCGATTTCTTTGTCCTCGATAACACCAAACTCTTAAAGAGTAACACAATCCATCCAACATTCTCAGTTTCTCACTCATCCATGAGGATCAGCCAATAAAAAGAGGAATACGTAAATTTGCAAAACGAACTGAAACATGAATAATATACATGGCTTATTCACGAGTATATCAGATAAGAACAGAAAATTTGTTAATGCATATTATGTACATCTGCAAACAGTACAAAAATGCTAATCCACTTTGTGGATAAGAAAATTATGCAATCAGAAAATTTGAATCTTGACGCTTGAGGTTGCCGAAAATGGTTCAAGTTACACAGATTTTTCATCTTATCTCACATTTAAAGTGCTGCAGATGAACACGAGACTTTGTATTAGCTTACCGATTAGGTCACGGGTTTTGGTTATGCAGTTGGCATTGGTGTCCCTGAGGCTGTCATAGGTGGTAGCAAAGAGTTCATCAACAGCTTCACTATGCGTCAATGAATTCTCTACTTCAGCTTCATCAGTCTCGATTTCTGAAACAAAATCACGCAAATGTATCCGCCAATGCATATTTCAATACTAGACAACCACCAAAAATGAAGAGAAAAACGTGTAACCCCAAGTGAATGAGCGTACTTGATCTCTTGTCAAGAGAGGCTCCAACAAGTGTCAAAGATTTCCTTATGCCATCTTCTGTTGCACTGATTTGTTTCTGGATATACTGATCCCCAAACACAGAATAGAAAAAATAAGAAAAAAGAAGCTAGTGTTTAGTTTTCGTCGGAATATATGAAGGTTTAGCTTGGAAAAACACACTTACACAGAGTGTATTCAATATTATGCAGAGTTTCGGTATTGTCAGTTCTTCTAATTTATTAACTATTTTATTATCTGTCTCACTAAACTCGAGCGACTTCCTCTTCATTACTGGCATCACATTGTCTGTGAATCGAGTTAAAGGAGGAGTTGACGGATACAGAAACTTCTTGTCAACTGCAGATAGAAGCTTATGGTTAATAGATCACAGTATGCTTCTGAAAAGTCGCTTAATTTAAAACAAGTATTCAAAATGTTTTCATTTCTCCTTTGGATTTGGACAAGAGATTCTATATATATACTAAAATGCTAATCTCAAGAAAGTCCCATACAAAGAAGCACAACAATAAAACCCGTATGTTGCATGTTATCTACAAGACACATATAAGCGTACTCAAGCATGTGTCTCTGGATATTGGCATAAGAGAAAATAACTTTTTATTGCATATTCCATGGTTATGCAAGAACACGACTCAGTAACAACTGTTAAAAAGATATAGAGTTGGTCAATACCTAGTTGATCGAAAACTCTCTGAAGATAAGTGTCCAAGCTATGGTAAATTAATGAGAGGAGAGCTTGGAGATGTGTAATATCAACAGGTAGATGTAAACCAAATAGCTGAGACACAGTCTGCAGAGTACGTGAAATGAGAAAGTAAGACGGAAATATCTGTGCGCAACACTAAAAAGTAACGATGGAAGAATTATACTAGAAGTAAAGCAAGAACATAATGAAAACCAACACGTAAATCTAGAGGTAACCAAAAGCAAAGAAAAATGTTTTAGCATACCGAACTCGTTTTCTATGTCTGAGCCTGCTGTGAAGCTCCTACAGTTTGCACACTATTCAAAATAATGATGTCAAGAAAGTATTGTAGGGTATACCTCTTCTATGATCCTGAATATTTCAACTATTGATGCAGCATGTCTTTGCTGAACTGATAGAGGCTCCCACTCCTGCCCATGGAAAGCCTTATGATTAAAATTCTTTTTCCATCTTTTGGACAATACAGTTTCCTGCATCATACTTTGGAGTTGTTTGATTATGAAAAGTAATGGACGGTCTGTATATGTTACATCTTTCCGACTTCACGGATCCTTCATTTAGGCAGCTATAATATGAATTCTAACTATATATGATGTAACTTTGTTTGCTTCAAAGATTTTTCAATACTAACCAGATGAAGTTCACAGTGATCCACCAAAATAAGTTCCCCTTATAGCCGAATTTTAATGTCTATCTACTGTCAACAGCAATCAACATGTAAATATTTTTAGCCAAGAATATATAACCTCAATTTCAAAAGCTCGCCTAGTCCATTGTAAGATATGATCATGTTGAGAGATAAGCCAGTCCAGCATTACTGGTTTGACAACCTTTTCAATCTGCACATAAACAAATGGATAGTCTCTTATATGACTTATTTAACATGTTAAATTGAGTTAGGAAACCATAAAACTGAGAAGTGATATAATTTTGTTCTGAGTCCAATCCATATAAGAACTATCTATTCAATGACCTCGTAATTCTTCAACTTGTGGAGGTAAGGTTTGCGCAACTTGGATTTACTATGGCAATTATACAGTTGAGTTAACTCTTCCTGTAACATATAAGCAGCAGGGACTACTTTTCTAACATCACCAGAGAGGGATGAAACTCCTTCGAGGAAAGGCATCTGTTCCAGTAGAACAAGATCAATTGTAAATATAGATACCAGCCACGAACTTTTTTTTCTCAAGTATTGAGAATGCTTAGGAACAAACCAGTCTTTCTCCATAAAACCGATGTAACAGCATGGCCGAGATCATCATACATTCGGGCAACCATTTGGAGAAAACTGGGGCAAACTCATTGATCTCGGCTTTTGCGATGACGCTCAGTTCATTGGCAAGCAAAGCTAAAGCATGCGTACGCTCACCATGAGATTTCACGTAAGCAAAATGTGCAGCCTAGGAGGATAAAGTATCGAAATTTAAGTATATATTTACATCATATGATAGAGCGATAAAAGAAGTGGCTTATACAGTAAAGCAATACAAGTAACCAAGACAAACTCACCCTGGCACATGCACCTTTGATAGAGTTCTGAACATAGGATTGTATCTTATCACTAACATCATCACTCAAGGAAGCTAGCTTGATAAGCTGCAAGAGAAAAACGATATCTATCAACGAAGATCACCCAAGTATTCCTCCACATCACAAGCCCACACTAGATAATATATATGCAGTTCCTTTCATTATATCCAACTAGGAACTTTTCATATAACAGCCAAACGCTTTATACATAAAACAGTCATGCCAGAAAAATGTCTAGCCCTAGCTAGTTAGTTGTATTGCGGAAAAGTACATTTAAGTAATGCAGATGTCAACATCAAAATGAAAAAGCTAATTTGAAACTGCCAGTAAGGGCCTCATAAGGAGAATTTTGGCATGCAGCTTTCTTCCAAGAATGTTAACTTCAACTGAATATTCATAAGTCGACAGATATAAAATATAAAGATATAGATAGGAAAAGGTAAAAGAAAAGTTTGTTGCTAAATGGAAAATAATGGTGTAGCGCAAAGATCAGAAACACCAACCTCAGTTCTGGTACAGTCAGCTGGAGGTAGTCCAACTGTTGATGACAAGCTGACAAGCATTCCAAAATCACGAGGTTTCTGAGGTGACAAAGAAGATCAAAAAATTATTTAAAGAAACGATGTTTATTATGTCCTGATGGAGCTGCAAAAACAGATTCGACAAGGTATATTTACAACAGAGATGAAAAAAGTATTTCGTTTGAGCAGTTAGGAAGTTGCAAAAATCCAATGATCTTGATTACCAGGAAAAACAAAGGAACAATTTATGGCAGAACACGCTACCAAGAAACCCATATAAGAATTTTGGCCACAAAAATTGGAAAGAATATGCAAAATTATGTATATTATAAGGTCGGTATCATATATCGAGAACTGACCTTACCAAAGTGTAGATGGTAGTCCTGAAGTTTATCATCACACCAAGCACTAACTGAAATGAAAATAGCCTTCATGAGACCTAAGTGTATGTCAGTTCCAATGGTTTGCCTTGAACATACTAGATGACTTAAATAAAGATCTTCCTTCGGGTTGCCAGTTTCAGCGGAAGTAACTTTCTGCAACTCCTGAATTGCGCTCCCTAGAAGAGATGGTTCACCTGTGCACACAAACTTCCCAGGAAAGGAGCACATGTGATGGCTACCTTAAACTCTTGTCTGGGATAAATTATAAATGCAACATATATGCATAGGTGCAGTGAGGATCAAACAACATATAAGAAAACTCAGCCTGGCATTGTACTTAAACTATTGCGTAGCAGCAAGGGCCAAGGGGTAGAACTTAAGCCTGGTTTATCCAACTGTAAGTTTAGGTCTCCTAAATTTCAGCTTCCCTAAGCAAGTTTATATATATTATATACATGTGTGTGTGTGTGCCCAGCTTGAGTGTTTATACCTTTGAATTTAAAAATGAAACAGACCGACTTTAATGGAGATATATTTTTTGTGCTCAATGGTACATAAAGCAGATTTCTGAACATAATGATCAGTTAGATCAGTTAGATAAGCAGCTTTGTGCACATAATGATCAGTTAGATAAGGCAGATTTCTGAAGAAAAAGTTATAAGACGTACCTGTTGAAAAAGAACCCATCCATATATTGCATTATGTAGATTCTCAGTTATGCCCAATGTCGACCAGATTGATTTCATATGGAAAAGCATTGATGAGGAATCCTGATATTTACATGACGTCAGGGACTAATATGCATTACAAAAATGATAAGAAGAAAAACAAGGACTAAGAAAATCTACCTCTATGACTTGACCCTCGTCAAGAGTATCAAATACGCCAAATAATAATTTCTCATAGAGTCTAATGTTCAAATGGTAGATAGCAGTCCAGTAATAAGTTTCTTCTTCAATACCACAACGGCCTGGTAGTGATGATAACTTTGAAGCCACCTGCCTTATAGACGATAGAACCTCAATCCGTAGCGAAGCAGACACTACAACATCCCATTCCTATGCCAGCCAAAATTAGTTTTAGATTCAAGAAAGAGAAGTCTGTTAAGTCATATCACTAGATGAAAACTTGCTGGCTACGAAACATCCATATCACAAATATAGTACGCACCTTTGAGTCTCTAATCGTTGCAAGGCATTTTCTCATAGTTGCTCGTTCATTTTTCTCCAGACTAGGTGAGAAACAGAGGACTTCTTCAAGAAGGTTAGCCTACATTGACGATGGAAAAAGGCACTTAATTCAATGGCTGTAACAATAAAGCCAAGCATAATTTTGTTGCCTTTCACATATTTTGAATATGCATGTCGACGTGTTTAAGTAAAAGTCCACAGGATAGTAGGATGCTGCAGAAGTAAACAAAATTTGCAAGGCAACCGAAATCACAAAAGCCGCATGCGTGTATTAAAGCAGGTTACATTTGAACTTAAGCTGTGGACAAAAGATATGCCTATATGCGAATCAATCCCATGTTTTTCTCCCTCAAGCTTATATGTAAAGTAATTGTGAAGGAGATTTCAAAGGAGAGCAAGAAGAAAATGGAATCATAGCAGAGCACCAGGATAGGTGACATCCAGACTTACATGAGATGATCATACAATCTACGTCAAACCAAGAAATCCAAGAAATGGTTCAAAGAGTTGCATAAGGACGACAAGAAAAAACAGCACCGTTGTTCATTATTACCTGTCTAGTCTTCCACTTCATGTAGAGTTTTTCATTAGGAAAATCTGATTTGAATATTCCAACCAAAAGCCCCAATGCTAACTGTGGAAGATCAATTTGTTCACCTGTCCTTAATGTAGCCAACTGTACCAAATTTCTCCGTATGCATGTATCCATCTTTGATGAAATCTATAAAGCAGAAACTGTCAGGAATTGAATATATGTGGCACAGTAAGATTCAACACAGGTAGTTGCAAATGAAGTTAAGTTGAAATATAGAACTGCTAATTCTTTTGGTTAGTTAACAAATGCTAGGTAATAGTATAACCAGGCGACCTTTCTCTTCCCCTTCTATGTTAGAAAACTACTGGTTTCTTAGGGCGAATCATAACTAATGGTTTTAAAGCTTGCCTGCATCTGGACACGGATCATATTGATGACCTCAGAGTGTGTATTAGAGATCTGAGGCTGTAGATGTGGTTTATCTTTTCTTTTCAAACTTGACAATAGTCTTGAGCTTTTTTCTATCTTCCTTCTCTGAGTAGGATACGCTTCAACACTGTTTGTAAGAACGTGTATGAGTATGAGAAACACCACACAGATCTATCCGGAAAAAACTGTGAGGTTACATCATAGGCAACACAGAATAGACATGCATAAAGGAGAAAAGAGAGTGAGTACCTTGAAAGTAACATAGAAGCAATCATTAATTCATATGCTACTTCTCGTAAATCATCATCCGATAACCCTTCAAAATCCCTAACATCATGTATCAGTTTACTCGAAAGATGGTAAACCAAAATAATCAAGATTCATGAAAACACAAATAGTAATCTAGGACAGAAAATTCAAAAAGAAATTGCGTAACTAAATACCTGTTCTCAAGGGTGGCAAGCCAAGAGGAATGATTTTGATAGGTTTCACAGGTTTGATGTCAGGCATTTTCTCTTTAAATATATAGTTATTTCTAGATGGAGGAGTATTAGAAGAATCAATGTGGGATGACATTTCTGGGCCAATGTTACTGGATTTTTCCATGTTAACTGGAGGAGGAGGCATACGGCGAGGAGGAGATCCTGCTATATCTGGACTTGATACAAGAAAAAAGGAATCTCTAGACTCAGAGTGTATCTGCAAATTCAAATCATCAAAACTAATCATCTTCAGGGGTTATTATCAATAAAGGAATTGGTGTTTTACATCAACAGGTTAAGCCGCATGAATGCGAGGAGGATGTATTGCAAAATTTTGACATCAAATAGTCACAGCTCTACTTCACACCAATAATACATTTTCTTGTATATCATACAACTTGGAGTGGTTACTAAAACTATACTTCCCATCGAGAAAGCAATAAAACAATCAAGAAAAGTTATCAGTGTATCACTTAGATTATTATACACAGATGCCATTTAAAATGCAAATTTTCTTAGCTCAATCATGCATTTAAAGACACCAACAAACACGGATCATTTGTAGAAACGTTTCCTTACTGTTACAGGGAATGAGGACTCAAAATTGTATTTCTTCGTGCCCTTGGATACATCAACTACACCACCTGCGTTCGTGTTCACAAAATGGAGTGTTTCAGAAATAGTAATAGTTAGATCATAGATTCTTCTTATAGGCTGGCAAATCGAAACTACCAAGCAGAGAGCCAATTTTTCCCATTACCCTAACTGCGTTAGAACCCTTTACCCTCCACAAAAATAACAAATCGGACTAAAACAATTCACGCTAAGAAGATGGGAAAAGCTGAGAACTACATTAAACACTTGGGCAACTCAGAGATAGATACTAAGGATGAATTATATTCTCAGCGTAAACTCACCGGATTTCACGCAATCCAAGACATAATCGGCGCTGAGAGTATCCAAATCAGCGGGTGAGAGAGAAGTAGAAGAACCAGAAGGGGAACGAAGCTCCGTTACCAAACCCGACGACATAAGAAACTCCAGGAGCTTGCGGCGATCGTTCCGGTAACGTTGCAACAGAGAATTCATCTTCGCCTCCCGTTCGAGTCAGGAAACGAAAACTCGCCTCTAACCTATACCGTAAATCTTCAATTTGATGAAGAAAAAGAAGAAGAAGAAGGGAGCTGCAGAGAGACTTCTTCAGCGTGTACTTTGTTGTCCCCTCTCCATGGAAGAAGGTGGAGCTTTGGGTTTTGGGCGAAGCGCGTAAAAAGCACCGAGGAATGATCAGCTAAAAGACCAAAATAACCTTACCATGATTCTGTTCATATTCTAACAATCTGACTTTTCTGTTCTTTTCTTTTGGTAAGTCTTTAATTTTTTGATGACTCAAATTGTAAAGACGAAATATTTATTTATTTCATGATTAACGGACGTCGCATGATCTGTCATCTGTGACTACTAACGGCGTAGTTGTGATTTGACGCCGTTAGATTGTGAAGTTGACGGTCCCGATTGTTTCTAACTTTTTACTTTTTCATATATTTTTTTTTGTTTTTGATATTTTAATTAATAAACGAGAAACACAAAGCTCTGTTTCCACGTTCCACACCAAGAAAAAAAAGCAGGTCCAGTGCAATTATGCAAGGATTAATTCCCATCTCCCATAAGGCACTGTACTAGAAATCACAGGAGGAGATAAAGGACTAGATTTTCTAAACACAAAACTAAAACACGAACCAGAGTTTACATATATCTGAAACTTTCTGGTCTGGGATGGTTCGGGTTGATCCTAGAACCACAAAAAGATTTTACTAGACTTCGTCTGCGTTCTTCAAGATGTTAAACTTGCAAAGTGGACAACGTGAGTTTATATGAAGCCATTTATCGATGCAAGTGCAATGAAAGTGATGGTTACAAGGGAGTTCTCTTAGCTCGACTCCATCTTCATATTCACATAGACAAATGCAGCATTCCTTCAGAATCATAAGAAGCCATGCGTTATCAATCTACAGCTACACACTTTGATAATGTACAACTGCATAAGAATGTGGAAATGGGAGTGTACCGCGTCTTCTGGAGAAAGTGAGCGTTCAATAGGTGAATCTGTTCCACATTCTGTCATTATTCCTGAGAGCTTTTTATCGTTGCTACTCTTTCTAAATCTGAATTTCGGCATTTGATCTATGTCGTTTTTCGATGCTCCCTCCTGTTTTGCACCAATTTGCATAACAAAATAATGATCGGAGGTCATGATTTAGGAGTATTTGCAAAGGAATAACAATCATCTTATTTAGATGAAAAAACGGGGTCTAAACAGGAATATTGTTAGGTGAATGGAAGTAGAAGAGATCTTACCTGGTCGGCAACAGCATATAGAATTGCAATTATACATGGAAGACAGCAGCAAACAGCAAGGCCGATAACACAAGCCAGCGCAACACAGAACACGACAAAGAAAACATCAAAACCGAGAAAAATGATACACAGCCTGCAAGTCAAAAACACCAAAGTACAACTTGTTTAAATAACTCCCACAAAGAATACAACTTCAAAGAGACTCTAAAAAAGAAACATACCAATAGAGCTGAGGAGAGTCAGAAGATAGTGTTTGGCCTCCTGCAGAAACCCAGTAGAATCCAATTATCCACCAGATGAATGAGAACATTGTGTTGGCTGATTCTAGATGCTTCGCGGGATTACTGAGACCATCAACATTGTGGATCAACAAGAACCATACGGAACCAAACGAAAATTTCAGAGATAGGAAACTCAGACAAATAATAAAGAAGCATCAAAATAGCCTAAACTATCTCTAAGACTCTGCAAACAAGATCACTTGCAACCATGTTCTAGATCAGGCTTGAACTTCAAACATTACAAGAACATAAGCTGATATCAATATGAAAAAGGTCACACGAAAAGTTACATGGATTCACAGATACAATAAAGCATCAACTAACATTAACCTAAAAAACTTAGATTCCACATTCAAAATGTATATACAGAGAACAAATTTCATCTCCAGCTTCTCGCAATTCGAAATTATAAACACTGATTCCAGATCAAACAAAGCACAAATCTAATGCAAAACTGTTAAACAAAATCAATACCTAGTACTTCCTCTATCCTCCAATTGCGCTAATGAAACATACTGCTGCGACGAATTCGCAAACCCAGGACCACCATCCTCCGAAGAAGAAGATGAAGATCGGTGACGCATACCTCTCCCACGCCGCCGACTCCTCCGGGTATACTCAACACACACACAAGCCATATGTAACCCACACTGAATCCCATATCCAACAACCCAAACTCTCAACGGCATATTAGGCCTCTCGTCACGGCTAAGAATCAGAACAGCAACACCGATCGCAACAAAAGCTAGATTCCACAAAATGTCAAGAAACACCACAGGCTTAGAATACGCCCAATCACTTTGTCTCTCTTCCAATTGCTCAGCTGCGGTTTCTCTAACAAGCAACGATGGTTCACGCATCATTCTTCTGCTTCCAGCGTGACGGAGGAACCTCGCTGCTTCTCTTAGACCTTGTCGTCTAGCGGATCGATGAATCGGATTGGATTCTTCATCTACGTTTATGGTTCTTGAAACGGTGGGAGGAAGAAACGGTGACGTGTCGATGATTCCGTCAGAATTTGATCTAACGACGCGAGAAGAAGGTAGAGATGATGAATCCGGTTCTGTGGTGTTCGTTGTCGTCGTTGATGATGACATTGTGAAGCTTTTTCTCGTTTCTCAATTTCGATCGGTTGATGCCATACAAAAAGGGTTTTCGAATTACGATTTGTCCCCAAAAAGGGTTTGGAGTTTTTTTGGACGTACAGATTTTTGCAGAAGAGTAAGAGAGATAAAAGAAACGATAACGTGAGGAAACTTGAAAAAGGTTTTTGGAGATGTTTCGATGGTGTCTAGACTCTCTCCTCTTGTTCTCGGCTATTTACATTTTTTGCCATTCTTTAACTAATGCTGCTAGTTATATATGTGTGCGAAGGGTGACAAAGCAGGCTAAATTTTATTCGATTAAATTTTAAATGGGGCTGTTTCATACAGTTTTGGTTCAGTAGAGTAGGTGAACCAATGTCCAAAGGATCAATGGGACCCGTTAAATAAAATGGGCCGCAAGTTATATTCAGCCCATTAAAATATGGGCTTTTCTTGTTAAAAAAATAAATACAATGATTAATTTTAAAATGCTATGGTGCTTATTTAATCTCAGTTATGGCTTCTTCTTCTTCTTCGGCTTCGGCGCCTCAATGTTTCGTGTTTAAGCATATCTACTATGGCGGAGAAAGCTCAAAAAACCCTCGTTCTATTAGCGAATCTAATCAAGGTTCCTCCATTAAAAGCTTTCTCTCTCTTAAATTCTCCGAATTTTCATGGATTTCAACACACACACGAATCCATCTCAATCCTTCTTCGTCTCCTTCTCTCTGGAAACTTATTCTCACACGCTCAGTCACTTCTTCTTCAAGTTATAGCCGGAAAAATCCACTCCCAATTCTTCACTTCATCCTCTCTATTACACTATTTGACAGAATCAGACACGTCAAAAACAAAGTTTCGACTCTACGAAGTAATCATCAATACATATGTTCAATCTCAATCCCTAAACTCATCAATCTCTTACTTCAACGAAATGATCGATAAGGGTTTTGTTCCTGGATCGAATTGCTTCAACAATCTCTTAACTTTCGTTGTTGGGTCGTGTTCATTCAATCAATGGTGGTGTTTCTTCAACGAGAGCAAAAGCAAAGTTGATTTAGATGTGTACAGCTTTGGGATTGTGATTAAAGGTTGTTGTGAAGCTGGTGAGGTTGAGAAAAGCTTTGATCTTTTTCTTGAATTAAGAGAGTTTGGGTTTTCTCCAAATGTTGTTATCTACACTACTTTGATTGATGGGTGTTTCAAGAAAGGTGAGATTGAGAAGGCGAAAGATTTGTTTTTTCAGATGGGGAAACTTGGATTAGTGGCTAATGAGCGTACTTACACGGTTTTGATTCATGGGTTATTCAAAAACGGGATTAAGAAACAAGGGTTTGAGATGTATGAGAAGATGCAGGAAGATGGTGTTTTCCCTAATCTCTATACTTATAACTGTGTGATGAATCAGCTTTGTAAAGATGGAAGAACAAAAGATGCATTCAAAGTGTTCGATGAAATGCGTAAGAGAGGGGTTTCTTGTAATATTGTCAGTTATAATACTTTGATTAGTGGGTTATGTAGAGAGATGAAGGCTAATGAAGCCAATAAGGTTATGGATCAAATGAAGAGTGCTGGAATTAACCCGAACCTGATTACGTATAACACTTTGATTGAGGGGTTTTGTAATGTGGGTAAATTAGGGAAGGCGTTGAGTTTATGCAGAGATTTGAAGTCAAGAGGTTTGTCTCCGTCTCTCATAACGTATAATATTCTAGTTTCCGGGTTCTGTAAAAAAGGAGATACTTCAGGAGCAGCGAAGATGGTTAAGGAGATGGAAGAGAGAGGGATTAAACCGTCGGAAGTAACATACACAATTCTTATCGACACATTTGCTCGTTCGGAAAACATGGAGAAAGCTATTCAGCTTCGATTATCAATGGAGGAACAAGGATTAGTCCCGGATGTTCATACCTATAGTGTATTGATTCACGGGTTTTGCATCAAAGGCCAAATGAATGAAGCATCGAGGCTTTTTAAGTTGATGATTGACAAGAAGTTAGAACCGAACGAAGTGATATACAATACAATGATTCTTGGGTATTGCAAGGAAGGTAGTTCCTATAGAGCATTGAGGTTGTTCAGGGAGATGGAAGAGAAAGAGCTGGCTCCAAATGTTGCTAGCTATAGATATTTGATTGAAGTTCTTTGTAAAGAAAGAAAATTGAAAGAAGCTGAGGATTTGGTTGAGAAGATGATTGATTCAGGGATTGATCCATCTGCTTCAATCTCTAATTTGATCTCTAGAGCCAAAAATGATTCACCTGTAGCTCAAATAAATGATGAGAGCAGTTTCAATCTGAAATAAACTACACAGTTGGTGTGACGAATGTTTTTAATTATCTAATCTTATACATAAATTTTTTAATTAGATTTGTTGGCAAAGTATCTAAAAACTTGTCAATTTCAAACTTTTGAGTCATAGCGGTTATATTACAAACTTTTAAAATATACTCCCAAAAACATTTATTTCATGAAACCAAAAACAAACAAACTGTATTATATACATCGTCGTTAGAGTTAAAGATATCAATGTTAGTGCAACATGGTTCGATTCAAACTAAGAAACAAAAAAAAAGTATCACGAGTATATTATGAAACCAAACTAAATATTCCAAAGCATATTCCTCCATAATTAACAATTTAAGATCTGGTCATACTTTTTTATCAAAAAAAGAAAAGAAAAGATTGGGTCATACAGAAATTTAAAACTTCTTAATTATCAAAAAAACTTATACACTCTCAGAATAAATCATATATATGGGTCATGGCCTCATGGGTGTGTGTCACCTGGATACAATAACCAACAAAAATATTTAAAAGAAAAGTCATTGTCGAAATAATGTTTTAGGTGAAGCTTTTTGTTTTAGTGGCTTTGGTATTAACAAGTTGTGTTGCAAAGCCTGCAATTAGAGAGTTTTCTCAAGAAGAAGATTTGGATTTAGAGAAACAACTTAAACTTATAAATAAATCTCCTGTTACGACCATCGAGGTTAGAGCTTTTTTCTTATTATTTTCAATACCATTTTATATTTTTTTGTTATATGTTTATTATCGTTGATAGTAGGATTTATGCTTTTATATATTTGAATTTTAATTATTAATTTTCTCCTAATGAAAAGATTAATGTTGAATTTGTTTTGCAGATCGAAAATGGACATATGTACGATTGTATAGATTTTTACAAACAACCTGCATTTGATCATGTTCTCTTGAAAAACCATGATTTTCACCTGAGGTAATATTTTTCATAATATTTGAATAAATGTTCTGCCATGATTGCTTCATTTTTCTTTTTCATAAATGATAAACTTTGTGTGTGTACAACACCCCATCGTATAAAAATTCGGATTTTTAAAATTTTTCGTTTAATTATTTTTAAAATCACCGAACCCTAATTAATAAAACTTTACTTGAATGAGAATTAACAACAGCCGAACAAATAACTCAAAACCAAAGAGCTCAACACAAGAAAACAGGATCGATCGATCCTCTTTTGCCCTGCAACTTGAACAACACTTCAAACAAAACTCTTGCATACGAAACGAATATACACAACCTTAATCATTCAAAAGCATCCTTACACATACTAACAAGCATAAACATGAGTCCAGAACATCACAACCAAGGCAATATGAGTACGAAACATAAGATACCAAAAAGAACCCGAGAAACACATCAAATCATCCTCTCCCCTCGGCCTTGGTTCCACGCGCTCTGCAACCTAGGACTTCTCTTTACATGCCCCAAAATAGGCACATAAGCATTGATAATGCTTAGTGAGGCGGTCATCCTGTCCCACGGTTATACACACATATGATCATGACTTACCGAAATCAATACGCAAACACAAGCAATAAACACTTAGTGATAGAGCTCCATCACAAATTAACACATACAACTTAGACGAGCCAAACATCACACTAAAAGAGGTCAAGACCTAATACACATATCAATTACGGAAAATCAATGATCACATATATCAACCACGGTCACGCACTCACCTTTGCTTATGCGCTTAAACCGAAGAACGCACTCTTGATCTTATAACCTTGAACCTCAAAGCTTGACTTCTTCTTGGCTCAACACAACCACCAAGATCTCTATTATTTTCTGTCAAGAGATCATCAAACACACCTTGAAAAGATTGATCACAAGCTCCCAAACTCAAATTACTAAAACCCCTAATTAGGATTCTTCTTCTCAAAAACGAACCCTACTACACCAATCATATCCCTTTTCTTAAACCATATTTGGGAAATTCCTTCGGCGAAACTCAAGATAAGACTCTCAAGCACCTATCTACCAAATTTCAGCCCAAACAAACAAGATTTGAGTGCTCATCCACTCTCTCAAACTCAACCCGTCGCTACTAACCCGAAACAGAGCAGTCTTGGGAGAAAATTCATAACTCTTAAACTGCTCAAGAGAACTCGACGAAATTTGGTAGATAATTATTCAAGAGGTTGAAGAACGTACTCACAATATTTCAGCTCAAACCGAGACCGTTTGCCAGGCCGATCGGATCTCACAACTCAACCCAAAAACTCTGTTTTTCACCAAACTCTTTTCTCTCCTCCTTCTTCTTCTTCTTCTCTAGCTTCTTCTCTCTTTTCTCTCTTCTCTCTCTCTAGTTTCAGCAAAATATCTCCCAAATGAGAATAAGAAGAGTATAGAACCTTTAAGAAGTTTGAGAGAGAATATATTTGATGGTTTAATCAAAATTAAACCAAACCGGATTAAAATCACTAAACCGCAACCGATCGATCTCAAATAAATTCTCGTCTCGGTTTAGAAATTCCGTCATAATTCTCGAAATATTTGGGACATCTCTCCGTCCCAAAATATTTTTCTCAATTCCCGTCAAGCCTTGGAATTACTGCTTAATTCCCGATTTAAACCGGACCACTCAGAATTAATTCCCGACGATTAATCGTTTGATTAATCCAACCAAACCACAACCCATAGGTTATAAATCGAGCTCGATGTCGCCCCGTACTTGGTTCAATGACATCCCCGGATCTAATACCACAAGATCCTACGTGGCCACCCAACGGCTAATCCATCGAAATCCAATACCACAGGACTCGAATGAGTTAAAACCGTCAAATGACCTAGCACATTAGAATCCAGTACCACATGACCCTAATATGCTAAGTCTCTGTGAAATCCAATACCACAGGACCTCACCCTGGTTTACCGTCTATTAGGATTAAATACCACATAATCCTAATCGGTAAACCACCCGGTTAGGATTAAATACCACATAATTCTAACCCACATCATTAGAGTTAAATATCACATAACTCTAATGACTTGTCATTAGGATTAAATACCACATAACCCTAATGACCCGTCAATAGGATTAAATACCACATAACCCTATTGACCCCACCACGTATTAGGATCTAGTGACATCGATCCAAAACTCACCGAACCAAGTGACGTAACAACATCCCGCTCTCATCTCCGCAACACATGAAATACCACATCATGTGTCAAACCCGTCAATACATGAAATATCACATCATGTATTCGACATCCCAATACATGAAATACCACATCATGTATAAATATCCACGATCAATCAAATAACATCCATCTTGTTATTAAATCTCCGTCAAATACAACAACCCGAGGGTCCCTTTATACAGAGAGAAGTCAATGACTTATAAAACAAGAAAGTCAAAGACTTTTACAACAAAAACAATAACTTATACAACAAGAAACGATTCACGAACACGGATAGACCAAGAAAAGATGTTACAGTGTGTGTTTTTTTTTAATCTAGATGAAACCAAGCAAAGTGAATAGACCAGAAAAGGTTGAGACTGAAGAAGAACACAAACAACGGCGTAACAGTAAAATAAAATATGTGACTTGAAAAGGAATTGGCTGTCGAAGAGGCACAGTCCCAATTAGGAGAACTACAAAAGAAGACCTCATAAGACTAAAAACATTCAATGAAATGTTTGACTCAAATATTCATCCTCAAACCAACTCCGAACCGGGTTTGCATGTACCTAAATTCTCCTAATATATTTTATAATAGTTCATTGTAATTTAGTTACATTTAAAAAATTACAATTGTAAATTAATAGTATGCAGGAGGCAGAGTTCGACCAGAGTGGATAAAAAGGAATATAGGAGGGGCAGATGGTCATTTCACTTTATACCAAACTCCATATGTTAACCAACTTCAATTCTCTCCCGGTTTAATAAAAGTATCAAACGGTACAGATTTTATCAAGGCTGGTTGGACGGTATAACATAATAATAATAGCTATGAAACAATTACATAAATTAGTCATAGTAAATACGTAATGTTTACTTTTTTACAGGTGAATCCGACGCTATATGGAGATGATCGTTGCCGGTTCTTTGCATATTTGCATGTAAGATATATATACATCCCACTATATTGTTATATCTTCTTTTGTAGTATTGTTTTATGCATTTGTGCACATTAAATTTGGCATGGCATGTGAAGTACTGCTGCCACTGATCACGTAATAACATTACATAAAATCAACAAATATTTTTTGTTTTTTATCTAGTTGAAAACAAAAACTGTTCTAACTAGACAAAAGAACATTTTTGCCTTATTTAATTGATATCAATTTGTATTTTTAATGTATAGACGCGTGAGCAAACACTGTTTCAACACGAATTGTCCCGGTTTTGTGATAGTGAATCCCGATATTCCTCTCGATTATGCCTTTCCCGAAGTTTCACAGACCGGAGTGCATATGGTCGAAGCTAGATTTTATATTTTCAGAGTAAGTTAAACTATTAAAAGAGTGTTTAAATATATAGTTATAAATCTATGCGAATGATTCTATGAAACATATAATATTATTTTTTGTACTATTTATTTCTAACCTTGTGTTGTTTTTCTTTTTCTTTTTCAAGGATCCACTAAATGGAAACTGGTGGTTAACCATAGGAAATAAAGAAAAAACTATAGGTTTTTGGCCGTCTCGCATCTTCACTGATTTAGCATACAATGCAGACGATGTATTCTGGGGTGGCGAAATATTCACAATTCCAAACTCAAAGAGTAGTCCGACGGACAATGGACTAAAAGTTGAGTACGATGATCCGAAACTTTATGCATATGCTCGTGATGTCTCGGTAGTAAATGCCGATAGTCAAAAATTATTTGTGTAATAGGTGCCAATGAGGTTATATCTGATATTGGTTGGGATTATGTGAGACAAAATTATTTCTATGTGATAATTTATTTTCAGTAATTTAATTATCGCTTATTAAATTATTGCATATTTATTTTATGCACTTTAGATAATATAAAACTAAGACCCCAAAACAATTATAATTCACCTAGATTAGATTCATTTCTGTAATCTCTGTGTGTTATTCTCAGTCTCTGTGGATCGATCTCGTTTGTACTACAACTGCATTTAACCGTGCACTTGCGGTCACATCGGGTTAAACTCTCGAGACTACCTTATAGGTAGCGCTCGGGTGAAACCTGGTGAAGAGAAGAGCGTAATAACTCCTTATGCATTAGTTATCAAAAAGAATGTCTCATTCAAGGTGAATGGGAGAAAGCACAAGAGGAAGCATTTCGCAAACTCAAAAACTGCTTAAAAAACAACCCTGTTTTAATACTTCCTGATTTTGATAAAAACTTTGAGATTGAATGTGATGCTTCAGGAACAGGAATTGGAGCAGTTCTAACTCAAGGTGGACGGCCAATAGCATACTTTAGTGAAAAACTACATGGAGCTTCACTAAACTACCCAACTTATGATAAAGAGCTATATGCTTTGGTAAGGTCTCTTGAAACTTGGCAGCATTATTTATTGCCTAAACAGTTTGTTATCCATACAGATCATGAGACATTGAAGCATCTAAGAGGACAAACAACTCTCAAAAGAAGGCATGCTAAGTGGTTGGAATTTGTGGAGACCTTCCCATATGTGATTAAATACAAGAAGGGTAAAGAAAACATAGTAGCTGATGCTTTATCAAGGAGATTGCACTCATCAGTACTATGGAACCCAAGGTAATGAGTTTTGAACATATTAAGTCTTTGTATGAGAATGATCTTGAATTTCAGGAAGCATACAAAGAAACCGCTAATGGAGCCTATGGAGCATTTTTCCAACAAGATGGCTTCTTATTCAAGGATAAACGTTTGTGCATACCCCAAGGTTCAATGAGGGACTTACTGATTAGAGAAGCACACGGCGGAGGCCTTATGGGACATTTTGGACGTGACAAAACGTTGAGTGTGATGCAAGAACACTTCTTCTGGCCACACTTGAAAACGAGACGTGGAGAGGTTCTGTACCAAGTGCATCATTTGCTTAAAGGCAAAATCCAGGTCAAATCCATATGGTTTATACATGCCTTTACCAATTCCTACTATGCCATGGGTTGATATATCAATGGATTTTGTTCTTGGTTTGCCTATGATTAACAACAAGGATTCTGTTTTTGTAGTTATGGACAGGTTCTCCAAAATGGCTCATTTTATCTCTTGTAACAAAACTACTAATGCTTCTCATATTGCTGATTTATTCTTTAGGGAAGGAGTGAGATTACATGGAGTCCCAAAAACCATTGTTTCAGATAGAACACCAAGTTCCTTTCCCACTTTTGGAGAGTCTTATGGAGAAAACTTGGACCCAAGCTGCTGTTCTAAACCACTTGTCACCCACAAACTGATGGGCAAACTGAGCTAGTAAACCTAATACTTTCAACCCTATTGAGAGCTACGGTTGGTAAGAACTTGAGAAACTGGTTATCTTGTTTACCTTACGTAGAATTTGCTTATAATCATGCTAAACATTCAGCTACTAAGCATTCTCCATTTGAAGTTGTTTATGGTTTTAATCCTGAAACTCCTTTGACTTTATTACCTTTGCCTCAAACTATTTATTCTAGTGCTGAAGGGGATAGTAAAGCAGATTTTATCAAGAAAATCCATCAGAAAGTAAAGGAGAACTTGGAAAAGAAAAATGAGAAGACCAAAAAACAATCTGACCAAGGACGCAAGGAGGTTATATTTGAACCAGGAGAATGGGTGTGGTTACACTTGAGAAAGGAGAGATTTCCTAACCAGAGAAAGTCCTAGTTTTCACCAAAAGGAGATGGTCCATTTTGGGTCCTACAACGCATCAACAACAACATCTACAAGCTACAACTTCCAGGTGAGTTAAATATATCTCCAATTTTCAATGTTTCTGACTTAGCTCGTTTTGATGTACATGAGCCAGTTCTGAGGTTAGAACCTTTTCAAGAGGGAGAGGATGATGGACCCATGCAACCAATGGAACCAGACCAGCTCGGACCGGAGTAGCATGAACCAGAGGAGGATGAAGAACCGGTGCAAGTCCCATACTTAAGAAGATCACCACGAACTAGAAACGGCACCAAAGCTGTTCAAGAAGAATTCAATAAACAAGTGGAGAGCTTAATCGTGTTACTAAGACATGAAGAACTCAACAAAGACTTACTCACCAAGGAGATCCTTCAAGAGACACCAATCGGACCTGATGAAGACCAAGACCATTCTCACGCTGAAGACAACATGAAGAACCAAGAAATCAAGCTGAAGTTTCAACAAGTTACGTTTTTACCAGTTTTGGAGGGAATTCACAAGTCCACTCTATTTATGATCTCTAAACAAGGAATGGATTATTCTCAGCATCCAAACAACCCAAGAATCGAACCAGACTTACCAAATCCATCCCCAACAGCCACAAAATCATAAATAGCCAAGACTTGCCTTATTTGAAGAAAACGCCAAAAGAGAGAGAGATCACAAGCTTTGACTCCAACGGCTACATATCATCAAAGAATCATTCCCATTTATCACGTATATTATATGTTTCCTTATATTATTATTTCGACATTTGCTATAAAGGTTGAGAGCCTCTTTGTATTATTACTACCCTTGAATGAAATAAAAATCGTATTGTTTTCTTGCAAAAGAAAGATCTCTTGTTCTTTGTCTTTGTGTGTGACTCCAAAAGCTTAGAACGATTATCTAGACTTATCACAAGCTCTTCATCACTTGTGTGGCGTCGCTCACTCCCCCAGCAATCTATCAATATCCATTGATTCTAACAGGAGCTTGTACGAGCCTTGCTTGAATCAAACAACATCCATTCCACTACGTACCATCCCTTAATCCACCGAAGTCCATAGGAGCTTGTACGAGCCCTCTGCCTTCAAACTGATTCCATCTCACCAAACCATTGGACCCTTAACTAAGGTTCCTACATCAAGTTCTAAGTCGGGGGAGGAAAGTTAGGCGAGGGAGATACTTAAGCGAAGATCTGGTAGGACAGGGCGTAGTGGGGCCAGCCCGACCCCGCAGAAGAGGAGAAGGTAATGTAAGAACAAATTATGGGGTAGGGGAGTGGAACATTGACGTGAGTAGTGGGGTTGTGTAGAGTTTGGCTGCAATTAAAAAATTAGAATTGTATGGATATACTGTGTGGACAGAGTGCGTGGACATAGATCGTGGACATAGAGCGTGGACAAAGTCCGGGGACAATATTTGTGGACAGAAATGTACGTTGTAGATAGGTAGGCAAAAAAAGTCCGCGTAATATGTTGGTGATGGACAATGTGTGGTTGGAGGAAGAGACACTATCGGTTTTAGTAAACAAAAATAGGGGAGACATCGAATTAGATGAACTAAAATTTGGTTCATGCACTATTATTAACAGAAGATAAAGAATATGTGTGGCGCAAACCGCACTAGGAAAAAAAAAAAAGAAAGGGTGGTAATAACGGAGAAGATCACACCCGGGATAAGGTTGTGTTCGTCCCACCACTGCTATTCTCAGCACACAGTATACCTGAGAAAGGACGAATCAACTCCTATTCAAAACCGGAGTACCTATAAGACATTGTGGATGTGCTGCAAGGCAGTGCTGAGTATGAATGGCTGATTCTCCTCTGCATCTCCTCGCTTCCCCGTTTCCTACCTCTCGAGAAATCTCTCTTCCACTCTCCGTAATCAGCCTCCACCTTCATATATATCTTTAACTAAACGATAGAGATAAAATTGAGAATCAATCATTGTTAAATTGATTAATGAGTTCTAGAATTAGGGTTGTGATGGGCTGATGCGATATCGTCTTTCAATTATCTGGTTATGTCATTCAGAACCGCAAATTATGTCCAATAATTATGTCCACGAAATGTGTCCACGACTTATGTTTAATTGTAAAACAATGTGATGTATGACACTTTTGTTTTACAATGTGATGGATTAATTGTAAAACAATGTGATGTATAGTAAGTGTATATACCACTATTGTTTTTAAATAGTATGTGCAAAAAACTATGCAATGTAAGTTATGTCTACGGTCTTCTAAAATTTATGTCCACTATATTCTCGGAATTATGTCCAGGAGCTTCTGAAATTATGTCCGTGACTTTTTCCGAATTATGTCCACGAAGTAAACTCGCTTCAAGCAATGGTGGCATCTCTTCAAGCATAGACGTAATTATGTCCACGAATTATGTCTAACGTAGACAAACTGCTCCCTAGAAATACTTATCGTGGACAAACAATTTATGGACACATATTTCGTGGACAAGATTTGTGTGGATGTCTACTAAATTGTCTCATAGTCCATGTTCAAACATATCACATTTGTTATATATTACATTGCGTAATACCACTTGTAGGTATCCAGTTGTTAACAAACAGACTTTTGAGAAACAGGACGTCGACAAAAAAGTTGTTATACAAAAAAGGTTGGTGGACTTAAACTCCGATTTCGTTGAAACCGTGGACATAAACCGTGGACATAATTGACGGTGGACAAATATGTCGTGGACGTATAATTGGCCTTTGTCATGCTGGTCGGCGTTTCTGTTCCTGCAACAAGTTCTAAAGATCAATCTACAATTTCATAACTAATTATAGACATATCATTTTCCTTTTCGACACAACACACACACTGCCATTACCGTTTCTTTTTTCTTTGGCTCGCTGGCGTGCCATAGCCATGACGCAAGATTAATGGAACTCTAACCTTGATTTTGATGCAATTTTGATACTTCCTATGAGGAGGCCGATCTTTTTCGGTTTACGTCCACAGAGAACAGAGCCTCAAATGTTTTCTAATTAGATATTATTTGACACAAATAACCCTAATTTTCAAACTTTTAAACTTCGCCTATCGACCCCCGTCCCACCTGAAGTCCACTATCAACGAAACTTCTGGAGGAAGACAAAAAAAATATTGGGGAACGCGCACCCAGAGAGAGAAGAAGACGAGGGTAATAAGGTCATTTGAAAGAATGTCTACGGTGGATCTTATGGCACTTGTTGAAAGCTTTTGCAAATGTGGCCTTTGTCGAAAGAATGTCACATCCTTATGGCATTCCTTTTAATTTCCTCAAATAAGAAGTGTGGGTCGGGAATTAAAACAAAATTGGATCGGGTAAACGCAACTAACAAACATAATTATCTGAAATTGACCTCAATTTACGAAATTGGGAAATTGGGTGGAATCGGACAGCAATTAAAAAGTGAGGGTGGAATTAGGCATAGATAACAAATTGGGATAGATAGAGTGTGGGTTAGTATTATAAGGGTTAGTTAGTCAAACCAAATAAATTCGAGTATCAGTTTTTGCTTTTTTAAAGAAAATAATTTTAATCGGTTTTCCAATGCGCTTTAAATTTTCAGTTTTTACTATTAACAACTAGACTACTACCCGCACATACGTGTAGATTTTTGTATTCATAATTTATTGTTTATAATAATTTAAATAATTTAATTAACTTGATGAAATAATCATTTTGTTTTTTTTTCTTTTTATCATTTTGATTTATATTTTTACTGCAAAATATATACTGCAAAAGCTGCGATTTTTTTTTTTGTACACAAGAAATGTGGCGAGTCCTCTGAATTCACATTTTTCTGTTATTTTTTAGTTCATTTTTGTTATTCTTTAGTGCATCATCTCTACTTATGTTTAATCAAATAAATTCCCAACTTCTTAATTTAAAATTCTTATTAATTAATTATCTGAAAAACTCAGGAACTTTGGTCAAAAAGGTGTTAATATCTTAATTTTGTAGATAAGGTTTACACGCCCAGACTTGGACATCCTTAAACTGGTGACTAATCAAAACACACACGCACTATCGGTAGCGCAATTATTATTATGGGTCCTGTCTCTTTATTTTTATCAACGGCTAGTGACTTTAAAATGTTTTTCTACTGACTTTTTTTTCTTTATAATAATAATAATAATACTTTCTTTCCAGGAAGAAGGAAAATATCGAATTTTACTCGTATACTTTTCGATTCTCTCGATCTACGGTGACACGGTGCTTGAAAATAACCCCAGAAATCTACGGTGGATTCAGGTTTTTGTGTGATTTCGATCGGTTTGTACAACTCTGATCTCTTTTTGCTGCATTCTGCATCTTATTCGTCCTTGAATCTTCTTCCCAGCTCCTTTCTTGTATTTTGGATATTTTTATTTAATGGTTTCAACCTGTGAAATTTCTGGGATCATATATATTTTTTTTTTTTTGCCGGTGAATCGGGTCTTTGTACTTGGTATTTTTGGCTTCTACACAAATCCAATTTCACCTGTGGGCATATGACTCAGTCTAAAATAATCCTAATTTTTTGGATGTTTGCTTCTCTGGAGCTCCATTGTCTGTTGATTCTCTATAAATCTTCTCTTTTTGTTTTCTGATTGCAAATGGTCAATTTTTCTGTAAAGCATATCGTTTTCATGAAATTTACCGTGTAATCTTCTTCGTTCTGCTTCTTCAAACTTCTTGTCGTATACGACCATGGAATCTGAGGGAGTGTCACTACCGTTGATCCACGAGCATCTTATGATGCCTTGGAATGATCTGAGGAAAGTTGATTGCTGTGGACGCTTAGGATTTACCAGTGGTGGCTATTACTGCAAAAGCTGTGACTTCTTTGTTCACAGGATATGTGTTGACGAGTCTCCTGAATATATCGAACACCCATCTCACTCTGTTCACACTCTGAAGCTTCTAAGAAGACCATATCGTCATGTATGTGAATTATGTGGAAAGAAAATCGAGAATCTATGCTATCGTTGTGAGATGTGTGACTTCGATGTGGATCTATTCTGTGCCAAGTACCACCCACCAGAGGTTATTGATATTTCCGAGATTCATCACCACAAGCTCATCCTTCTCAAGGAGCGGATCTACTTTGATTGTGTCGCTAAATGTGGGAAGGATGGGGAAGGGTTTCCTTACAAATGTCATGAATGTGATGTATCCTTCCATGTTGCTTGCGTTTGGAATCCGCCAGAGTCAAAACACCCGTCAGAGGTAAACCACATTTACCACCCCTTACATCCTCTTAAGCTCCACAGTGGTCAACCACCTGACTATTCGGATGGAAAATGTCGTCTTTGCGGGGGAGGGATTGGTTGTAGATTGTTTTATCATTGTTCCGCTTGTAACTTCAGCTTGGATATGCGTTGTGTTTTTAGCCCACCACATCAATTTGTTCTGGATTTGAAAGTTCATGCTCACCAACTCATCTTTCGCCCAAGACTTGATTCTTTTACATGTAATGCTTGCGGGTTGAGTGGAGATCGCAGCCCTTACATATGTGTTCAATGTGATTTCATGATACATCAAGAGTGTCTTGCCCTTCCACGCCTCATAAACATCAATCGGCATGATCATCGTGTTTCTCGCACTTTTGTTCTTGGCGTTGTGAATTCTGTATGTGGAGTTTGTCACCAGAAGGTGGATTGGACTTGGGGCGGGTTTTCTTGTCAGAGGTGTCCTGACTATGTCGTTCATTCGAAATGTGCTACTAGAGAGGATGTGTGGAACGGGAAAGAACTCGAAGGAGTACCTGAAGAGACAGAAGATATAGAGCCGTATGTGGTAATAGATGACAACACAATACAACATTTCAGCCACAAAGAGCATTACCTAAGATTCCACAGTAATGATCTTCTCTGGGAGGAAAACAAGCGTTGCAACGCTTGCACCCACCCCATCTGTCTCCAATCCTTCTATGGCTGTATCGATTGTGATTTCATTCTTCACCAAAAGTGCGCTGAATCTCCTAGAAAGAAATGGCATGTGCTACACAATGACCGGCTTACTTTATTTACAAGCGTGACCGAATACTTTTGGTGTGCAGCTTGTGATAGAATCTCCAATGGTTTCATGTACCTGTTTTGGGGTATGAAGATAGATGTTCTGTGCGGTTCAATTTCTGAGCCTTTTGTCCATCCTAGCCATCCCCATCCCTTATATTACATTCCGCAAGAGGAACGAAAACAATGCAATGGTTGCAACAAATGGAAATTTAATGTGCTTACGTGCATTGGAAGTGGTTGTGACTTTTTCATATGCTTTAAATGTGCCACTTTACCACAAGTGGTAAAGCATAGAGTAGACGATCATCCCCTCTCATTATGCTATGGCGAAAAGGCAAGTGGCAAATACTGGTGTGACATTTGTGAGAAAGAAACGAATCCAAAGACATGGTTCTACACGTGTAAAGATCACCGAGCTAGTTTGCATACAAAGTGCGTGCTGGGAGACTTTTCATGGCTCATGCCAAGAAGAACAATAAATTATGATGACATATATGAGGTGGTGCTCAATAATAGTATGTCTCGTCCATTTTGCAGGGTGTGTGAGTCGCATTGCATGTACCCTATCGTTTTGAAGATGCTTGGTACCTCAGATCTATACATTTGCTCTTTAAAATGCAGATGGCGCTTCACTAAGAATTTACGTTAAGTTTTTTTCTTCAATTAAAAGTTTAATTTCACTGAGTTGCTTTCCTTTATGTATTGCTAGAAATCAAAATATGGTAAGTTATATAGAAGGAAGAGTTGGAATAATATTTTTTTTTTTTTGTCAATAGTTTTATATCCAAACTAATCAATGTTTTGATTTCCAAAAGATTTCGACTTTGAAATGTTGGCATAAAGATCCTAAGCAATCATCAAATCAATCAAAAGAACCAAAAGAATCGATTTTTATTTATAACCCAAATTAGCAAACACTTTGGGGATTTTTGAAACCTAAGCAACTGTAATGGAAGCACCTAACTCGAGTCTTATAAACAAACAGTGATGTTCATCACAAAACTAATTTGAAAAGATGAAGTTTTTTTTTTTTTAATTGTGTTACGAGATGAAGGTAATGAAGGGAAGAATCGAATTTAGTGAAACTGAGAAACTAGCTTTTGCTTTTATCTATCCTCTTTAAAAAACGATAACAGCTTTGTTGAAAGCCTTGGGTCGAAAATTGGCGTAACTCGGATATGATACGCTGCGTTTAATGGAGGCAGGGCATGTCATTGATATGTGTAATTTGGTTGTGTAACTCTGTGTAAGAGATGTGGTTCTATGAATGTGCAACAAATGTAATTACATAAGCCCCAAACTCTCTATTCTTTGGTCTTAATTTACTTCCTAAGAAACCCTTTTTTATAATTTTATCATTTGTGATTTAGAGACCTAGCCAATAAGCCAAGGAGCACCATCTGGGATAATTATACCTATGTTTGCGTCAGCTTGAAGGCACATCCGTTGTATGTTCTTGTTGATGCAACAATGAAAGAAATTGATTATACTATTAAGGGTCTCTGATATTAAATGTGTAAAACAAAGTTACAAATTTTTATTACCTATGACTTTTTTTGTTTATAATAAGACACTTTCTGTAACAAAAGAAATAAGCATCAGGGTAATACCAAAAATCAATATCCTAAACATTCAAATTAATTGATTTTAGGAGTTTAGGGTTTAGTAGATCTCAGCATTCAATTCTCACAGCCCCACTCTCAGAGGAAATGAATTTTGTTTTTCTAATGACTAGCTCCATGCACTGAATCACATCTTCGACTCTAAAATCATTCCATTCTCCCATCAGAAACCAACACTCGTTCCCTTTCCCGACCTGTTCTACCTCTTGTGTCTCCCGTTTCAGCGATGCGCACGAGCCTTCAAACACCACTTCTCTGCTCCGCAACAGCCTCATGAGTCCGCTTCTACATACCGGATCATCCATCACTTTGCAACCTTCGATGCTCACTCCATCTTCTTCGGTTCTTTTCTTTCCTATGATCTTGAAAATGCTAAGTACCTCGGCTTCACCAGCCACCTCCAGCTCCGAAACTCCTGGGGCTTTTTCTACGATCAAGTTCCCGATGTCTTCGAGCAAACGGTATATCAAATGGTGATGGAATACCTAAGAGATTACCATTGGTTACAATGTTAAAAGCTATCTCCAAGATATGAATGTGAAAGCAAATGTAGAAGTTCATTGGAAATTATCGAAGCTATATATGAAACGATTCTTTGGAACAGAACAGGGTACCTTGACACTGGCTTGACCCGCAGAAAGATTAACAGAACTACATGTTAGAATTTGAAGTGTGAGGTGTTTAAGTGTTTGAAGAAAGTAGAAAAGAATGAGAGATGAGAGATGAGATAGTATTGAGGCTGAATAATCCTTCTTTCTTATTCTTTCCTTTCTATCAATTACAACAATATATAGACATGAATTTACACTTAAATAAGCAACTAGTTAGCCTATGATTAGAGACTAGCCTAGGGAAATGATGTTCTTTTATGTAGGTGGCTGCACTGTTCGGATAATATGGATTGCACTGCCCAATGCATGCTGCTGCTCAACCACTCCAGAACAGTTCTGCCAGCGCCTCATATCTGACCTCTTTGGTCCAAGACGCGTTCTGAATCATCTTCCTGTTTCGGAGATTTGTAACTCATATCGGATCTCGTCGTCCTAGACGTGTTCCTAAACCCTTTCCTGATTTCTGATGGTTCAACATGATCACTCTTATATCGGACTTGTTGGTCCAAGATGTGTTCTGAAACACCCTCCTGATTACTCTTATATCGGACATGTTGGTCCAAGATGTGTTCCGAAACATTCTCATGTTCATTACTCCCCCTCAAGATTGGCTGGTGGAGGTCTAATAAGCCAATCTTGCCATGAATATGATCACACACTGATGATGTTTTAGCCTTAGTGAAGATGTATGCAACTTGTTCTTCACTTTTAACAAAGGATGGGTTGATGACTCCTTCTTGGATCTTCTCTCGAACAAAGTGGCAGTCAACTTCTATGTGTTTCATTCTCTCATGAAACACCGGGTTTGATGCAATGTGAATAGCCGCTTGATGTCACAATGTAGTGGGATCGGTTCTAACCCTTGTATCCCAAGATCCCTTAGAACATCTCTTACCCACATTAGCTCTTTGGTCACTTCCTTCATGGCTCTATACTCGGCCTCCGCACTAGAAAGAGCCACTACATTTTGTTTCTTGCTTCTCCATGTGACCAAATTACCTCCCACAAAAGTACAAAAACCGGTTGTGGACTTCCTATCTTTCTTATCTCTAGTCCAATCAGCATCACAATAGCCTACGACATTTGTGTCTCCGTTGCATTTCATCCACACACCTTTACCAGGATTCTTCTTGAGATACTTCAGTATCCTCTCTACCATATTCCAATGGTGAGTAGTTGGGTTTTGTTGTTGACTGGTTTGATTCACGGCAAAGAATATGTTCGGCCGAGTGATGGTAAAGTAGATCAACTTCCCTACTAGCCTTTGGTATTGTTTGATGTCTTCCCACGGCTCCTCCTCACCATGATCTTGATACCCTTCTTCTATTGGTGTTTTGGCCCAGTTTAGAACAAATTATAATTTCTCATTAAGGGTACCTTAATCATTTATAATCTCTCAGCAATAGTATTTATGTTGGTATAAAGATATTCTGAGATCTTCTCATTTACCTAATTTAACAAATTAAATACATTGCAAAAACATATATATAATATACATTCAATCCGAGATTTTTTTTATCAAATCCTAATATTTTCTAAATCTGAGATTTTATTTCTTTTATTATTTTGGTAAACGTGAAATTAATAGTAACTATACTAAATAATAATAAAATATATAATTCTTTTAAATAAACATCAAAGATTACGAGTTAGTAAAACTATAAATATTATAAATTTGCTGGCATTGATCACGATTTACTGAAATAAATCTTTAACAAAAAAACAAATAATTTCATAAATCTCACTGATATATAATCCATAATAAGATTGGATTTTACTTGAAGAAGTTTATATATATCTTTTTAAAAATTTTGTTTTTGATTTTTTTTTGATTTAAATATTATACAACAAATTAAAAATATATGTATATATATCCTTAATTAGATTTGCACAATTATAATTTCGTTCATGCATATGGATATCATTCAATTACTAATACCAAAATCGGAAATATTTAAAATCTAATATTTAATTTTAAAAATATTTACTAAATTATCATTTATTTGTTTACATTTATTTGGTCAAACTTAAACTTTTCGAGTACTCTTTATTCATCTATATAAAGAAGATCATTTCAACCATTAATACATAATGCTTGACATTTTTGTAAAAATAAATTTATATGCTTTTTTCATCAAAACTACTCTTATTATATTTTTATCTTTGTGTTTAGTTTCTTTTTGTAAATAACTAACTATTACTTATTCTTTTATATTACAGAATGGTCGAAAGAGATATTTGAAAAACTCCATTGGTGAAGCTCTAACATGAGATAAAGAAAATATCACTATATTTTAGTCAATCTATTTCCGAATACTACATCATGTGAGTTTTTTTAAGCATAAATTTTTATTGTTTCTAACGCTGTCATTTATTTTATTTTATTTTTATGACATAATTGCAGAAAAAATTAGATAATGTAAAGTATGATGGGAATTATATTTCTGCTGTTCAAAAGTCAGTCTTATTTCTTATCATTAGATATTTAATGTTTTTTAATGTCCATTTTTTAATATGACTAATCTTCTCAAATTAAATTAATTTTTTTATAATTAATAAATATACACTATTTAGAAATTTTACTAATCTTTATACTATTAAAATAATAAAAAAACATTATTGACATATAAACGAAAAATATATTTAAAATATGAAAACCATAAGTAATTTTAATTTAGCAAAATATATTAATTCAAAAAATTGAGTAAGTTTAAATTATGTTTAAATATTAATCCACCTTTGTATAGAGATAACTGTTGCCGGTTCTTTGCCTATTTACATGTAAGCTACATAGATCCCATTTAGTTTTTTTTTTTTGTTTTCTTTATCGAATCACCAAATATCAAGATATCTGCGAATATCTTGAAAAATATTTAAAATAATAACAATGATAAAAATTATATATTTACAATTTTTTGAAAATGATATTATAATAATATTTAAAATTTATTTCATTTAAATTTTTAAATATAATTTTTAAAATATTAGAAAATTTATTAATATAATAAAAATTTAAATATGAATAAAATGATTCGGATCCGGATATATGGACCCTAAAATCATGATATCTGGATCCGGATCCGTTTTGTCCGGATAAAAGATTTTGTAAGGTTTACTAAGGTTTTAAACACGTCTTTGTACTCTTAATAACCTCACAAACCAAGATTCAAAGCAAGTTTAATATAGTAGACGATTCAGTGAAGCTAAAACTAAGAACTTGAAAGCAGTAAACATAAAAGCAGAGCACATAGAAATTTTACGAGTTCACATCCAAACTTGGATGCTACGTCTCGCCGGAATCCACTATTCAAGTTCTTACACAAGTTTTGATCCCTCACCAAGCCCCTTACAAAGCCTAGACTACCCAGATCCTCACAAGTGTATACTCTACCCTGTGTTTCCCTTTCTCTCAAGCCTATTACAAGTTTACACCATGAAAATAAGCTCATACACGCTCTCTCCTCACTCTCACAGCTCAATACAATGACTTATATATCAATGAAGAAAATGACCTAGATGTGCTCCTTACAGCTTCCACGAAGATGCCTTCACTTTTTTCTTCAGCTTTTGCAATCTCTGCCAGCTCCTATACACGCCAAAGAACTTTTGTCCTGCTTTTGCTTTTGTACGGAGGCGTCAAATGGCTAGAGTATCTTTGAATGCCAATCATTTTCGATTCATACCATGATGAACTGGCTTAGCATTGTTCTCATACACCAAATGCTCAACAGATTTTACTATCCAGATCTGGATCCGTTTCACCCGGATATCCAAAATTTTTGATCCGGATCCGGATATCTGCGGATCAGAACCCGGATCCCAGGTATTTTGTTGATCCCTACTCGGAGTGTCCTGGATTTGTGCTAGTGACTTCCGAAATTACTCTTGGTTATGTTTTTCCTAAGGTTTCAAAGGTTGGAGATCATATATGGTCGAAGCTCGATTTTTCATTTTTCGAGTAAGTTAAAGCATTTATTGATTTCTACATACTATAAACTATGTTTTTGAATTTTTGTAAATCTTAATCCATAAACTTGTGTTTTTATTTTTTTCAGGATCCAATTAACGGAAACTGGTGGTTAAACCTAGGAGATAACGAAACTGATATTAGTTTTTGACCATCCTGAATTTTTACTGATTTAGCGTACAACGCAGAAGATATATTTTGGCGGGTTTGAAGAGTTGTCCAATGGGAACAGACATGACATCGTCACTAATACTCAAAGATATTACACATATGCTCGTTATATTTCTCGATCATAGAATCCGATACACGGTACGTTATCGACGTACGTTGTAGTGAGACTGTATCGGATATTGATTTGACTTTTGTGAAAGAAAATTATTGGAGTTTTGGATCTGGATATCGGGGTCGACCTGTAATGTTTAGTGGTTTTGGAGGACACATTTATGGGAAATTAATATAGCAGTACTATTGTAATATGTGAATAAAGATGAGTTACTTATAACATGAAGATAAAAATAAAAACAATATCAAAGCTATTGTTGTAATATGCTACATTTTAAAAAGGAAACAAATTTATCAAGCATAGATTTTGAAGATTCTATAGATCCATTGAACCAATGATTTAAGTTCCAATCACATTTGTAACGTGAAGAGCAACATGAGTTTGAACCAAACCTTGGTGGGTTTCCTGGTTCAACTAGATCTTCGATTCCGGTATATTAAGTTGGGTTAATTAATAGCTTGCAAGAACAGTGGAGAAGAAAGTTGTTGGGCTTGGCACGTGTATAAGCCCATGGCGAAGTTATAAAAAGAAGTAGTTGAAGAAACAAAAAATGGTTATTGCATTGGTTTAGTTCGATTCACTTATAATTTCCGGTTTAAATCCAGTGGATTGAAATTAGAAAACCAAAGCAACCGTTGGAAAAACGAAGAAGAAGCAGTTCTTCAAAAGAAAGTGTAATTTTCAATTCGCGTCTCCGAGAGAGAGAGAGAGAGAGAGAGAGAGAGTAACTTCTAATAGAAATGGTGAACGCGGTGGTGATGGCTTGTGTAATCGTCGGAATTGTCATCGGAATGTTTAACGAAGTCGACGGGATTCAGATTTTGTCGAAATCAAAGCTTGAGAAGTGTGAGAAAACATCAGAATCAGGGAATCTCAATTGTTCGACTAAGATCGTTTTAAACCTCGCTGTTCCCAGTGGATCCGTAAGCCTTTTGTACCCCAATTTTCCATTTATCTGTTTGTTCTGTATGTATGTACGATTTGAGTTTCATCAATTTTGTTTTTTCGTGTTTTGGTTTGGTGATGAATTAGAGTGGAGGAGAGGCTTCGATTGTAGCGGAGATTGTGGAGGTGGAAGATAATTCGAGTAGTAATATGCAAACTGTACGGATTCCACCGGTTATAACAGTGAATAAATCAGCAGCCTATGCTCTCTATGATCTTACTTACATTAGGGTATGAATTTATATTGTTTATATTAGTCTTGATGATTAGCAAGAAGAATTGTGTTTGGTTTGGAGTTTGATTATCATGACTTAGTCTAGAGTTTTTAGGTTAGTCTGAGTTTTTGACTCACTTGAAAGGTCTTTTAAACGTTTTAGGATGTACCTTACAAACCTCAAGAGTATCACGTTACGACTCGAAAGTGTGAGACCGATGCTGGACCGGATATTGTACAAATTTGTGAGAGGCAAGGTTGCTTTAATCTCTTTTTCTTTCTATGATCTCCGTATTGTGGTGTACGTTGTTGCGAGTAACGGTTGAGTTTATCTGCCTATATTTGTGATTGTTGTATAACGATTCGTTCCTCGTAATCTGGAGACTAATCCTTGTAGACCAGAATTGATCACCTGTTGGTTTTGATGAGTATCTATCACTGATTTCTAGTGATAATCTTACAGGTTGCGGGATGAGAAGGGTAATGTTTTGGAGCAGACTCAGCCAATATGTTGTCCATGTGGACCGCAGCGAAGAAAGCCTTCATCTTGTGGAAATATTTGTATGTTTTTCTTTTGTTTAACATTCCCTCCTCTTGTATCTCTTAAAGAATATTTGGAGTCTCATTTCTTCACTTGACTTTGACTAGTTGATAAGATGATAAAAGGGAAGGCAAATACTGCGCATTGCCTTCGTTTTCCAGGTGACTGGTACGGATACATGATGATGTTTATCATATCTTCAAGATGAAAAATATGCTTTATCATTACGTGGATTTGGACTTCATGGTTTTGTGCTCTCTCCTCTAGGTTCCATGTTTTCGGCATTGGACAAAGGTCGTTAGGATTTAGTGTGCGAGTTGAGTTGAAGACAGGAACTAGAGTTTCAGTATGTTTCCTTCATTAATCCCCCTTTTTCTTCGGTTTCTCAAGCTGGTTTTGTTCACTCGTTATTCGGCCTTAAGATTCTTTTTTATGGCAGGAAGTGATCATTGGTCCTGAAAATAGGACAGCTACTGCAAATGATAATTTTCTTAAGGTTAATCTCATAGGAGACTTTGCTGGTTACACAAGTATTCCTTCTTTCGAGGACTTCTACCTTGTAATCCCAAGAGAGGTAAATGCTTATCCATTTGAAATCTTTTGCAACTCACTGTAATGCTAAATAAATCTTTCGGTGAAAAAAGATGGCTACAGCTGGACAACCAGGGAACTTAGGCGCAAATTACTCAATGTGGATGCTGCTTGAGAGAGTGAGATTTACATTGGATGGCCTAGAATGTAATAAAATCGGTGTTGGCTATGAAGCTTTCAATAGCCAACCAAATTTCTGCTCTTCACCATATTGGAGCTGCTTGCATAATCAATTATGGAACTTCCATGAGGTTAAAACTTATATGTTATAGCTTTCTAACACCTTACAGCGTCATTGTTTCACCGATAACAAGTCTATTCCAGGCAGATAAGAACCGGATCAACCGACACCAACTTCCTTTATATGGAATGGAAGGAAGATTTGAGAGGATCAATCAACATCCAGTTATGTTCCAACTTTCCTAGTTTCTGAATCAGTAGAACATAAGATTTGATCTTGGCTTATTGACTTTTCCTTTACATGATACAGAAAGCGGGGCCTCACTCGTTCTCCATTGGAGTCACAGAAACACTCAACACAAATCTTATGATAGAACTAAGAGCTGATGATATTGAATACGTTTTCCAGAGGTAAAAAGTCTTCATCTGTTTGGAAATGCTGTTTACCAAGTAAAGTAAGTAACTTTTCTGTGGTTGCAGGAGCCCTGGTAAGATCATAAACATTGCTATACCGACATTCGAGGCACTTACTCAATTCGGAGTTGCTGCAGTCACAACCAAGAATACTGGTGAAGTAGAAGCATCTTATAGCTTAACGGTAATATTTAAAACCGAATCTTATCTGATTGTTTGATAGCTAGAAAAAGTTTGCTCGATATATCAATTGCATCTCGCTTCCTCCTGCGCAGTTCGATTGCTCTAAAGGCGTGGCTTTCGTTGAGGTAAGTAACTCTCAGTTAATCTTCTAAGAAGAAACATTGTTAGAGGAATCATACAAACTGATATTGTTTCAGGAGCAATTCTTCATTATAAAACCAAAAGCGGTTACAACTCGATCTTTTAAGTTGTACCCGACGAAAGATCAGGCTGCAAAATATATATGCACAGGTGTAAAAGACTCTTCTCTTACAGATTCCCTGACTCGTTGCATAAAAATGCTCATTTTTGTTTGTGTATAGCCATACTCAAGGATTCTCAGTTCACCGAAGTGGACAGAGCCGAGTGTCAATTCAGCACAACGGCTACTGTACTCGACAATGGAACTCAGGTTACTCTACAATGAAATTCAAGTGATTCCTGGTTAATGTCGATATCGATCATTGAGTGATCATTATCTTCAACATGCAGGTTACTAATCCATTTCAAATTCCAGAGACTCATCCTAAAGGTTTCTTTGAATCGATTAGGATAATGTGGACGAAAATCATCAATGGTTTAGTCGATTTCATTACCGGAGACACTTGCAGGTTACACACTTCTCCTAACTTAACTTCTTTGAGAATAATAATGATAACTTGAAAATTGAACTAATCAATAATATGCGCAGAAACAAATGCTCGAGTTTCTTCGACTTCAGCTGCCACATTCAGTACGTTTGCTTGAGCTGGATGGTTATGTTCGGCCTTCTCCTCGCTCTCTTCCCAACAAGTAAGTGTTTCAACCGCAACCGCAACCACAAATCGCTAACATAATAACTCGAATTAACGGTTTTGTTTACAGCTTGTGTCCTGCTCTGGCTCTTGCACCAAAAGGGACTCTTTGATCCATTCTACGACTGGTGGGAAGACCATTTCGACTCAGACCATCATCGGAGATTATTACCCACCAGAGAAGACGCCGTGAACCGCCATCACCACCATCACCATCGCCAGCATCGGCATGGTGTCAAAACCCATAATCATCATCGTAGAACACACCAGAGACACAAACACCACCATAGCCAAGACGATGACATTTTGCAGAAGATGCTTGAACGTGATCACAACGAGTCTCACTACTACCACCAACTTCACCGAGTCCATAAAGATAGCAAGCAGAAGCAGCGTAGGCGAGCCAAGCACGGGATCGTCCTGCCACGTGATGTGCACGTGGACAGACGGAGGAGACAAAGGCTACGGGAGGGTTAAGACTCAATCACTCAAATTCAAATTATGTGGAAGAAGCACATTTGTACATATATGATATGATATGACCATGATTCTTCCACAGTAATATATAGGGATATATACTGATATTGCATATGTGATATTGTGCGTGTGTATTGCCGTGATAAAGTAAGTGCTAATAACATAACGATCAAGTCCTCGTAGATTTGATAAATTACATGTTTTTTATTTTTGTGACATTGATCATTGATCATAGATCATAATAAGAAATATACAAAAAGTGACCAAACAATTATGTAACTTTTCTTTCACGCTAGTGGGGAAAATGATAGCGTTTCTAATAAAAATAAATCGTTTAGATATTTTTTTGTCGACGATTTATTTTAAAAAAAAACAAAAACAGTTTAGAAATCCAAAACGGTGGAAGGATCTTTACATAATAAATCTCTTGTAAAAGAACCCTAACATTACTAGATAAGTTATCTGCTTCCATATTGGGAAGTCAGAGATTACTGACATATCGAAGACATTAAAACTTTTTTTAAGCTTTTCCACTTCCTCTAGTGCATTCAAGATGCACCTGGAGTTATTATTCATGTTCAAACAAGTATGGTACTATGAATAACAATAGACATATAAATTTAACATGACACAATTTTTATGATAAGCTTTTAAAAAAATTTATAATGCTAATTGTGTAGAAAATAATATACTCCCTCTGTGCCAAAATTTTTGTTTATGATGTTTTAATTTCCAATGTAAAACTAATTTTTAGAAAATTTAAAATCCTGAAAACCTTTAAAACTATTAACAATCCCTAAAGATAATTCCAACTCAAATAGGATAATTACTAAAATATATAATATAATTAAAATACTAATTTTTTTATCTTTAACTTAAATCTACGCTGTGTCAAGTCTCACCGACCAAAAAAGCTTCATCCTCGAATCTTGCATCTATGTTGCATCCGTCTCCATTAACGACCAAGGTTTAAACAAGCTTGAAAGTCTCCTTTGATGGTGGTAGCGAGAGGCTTCGGCTAAAAAGCAGTTACTCTATTTCTCCGATTTATTGTAGCTGTCATTAGTTTTTAAATCTTTCCTTTGTTTTTTTTTTCTTACCTATGTAAATAAATTTCACATTAAAAAAACAGAGTAAATAATCACAAAAAAATGTTTCGGAAAGGTTCTAAGAGATGGAAATGGTCAGAGCAAGAAGCTTCAATTCTTGTTCCTGGAGATATTGTGAGCATCAAGCTCGGTGACATCGTTCCTTGTGATGCACGTCTTCTCAAACAGAGAATCAAGATGCTATTTGATACTGCTATGGTTGGAATGCTAGCTGATCCAAAACAGGTATCTATAATAAATTTTAAAACTTTGTCTTTCCTCTGTTTTATTTCTTGAAGAAAACGTAATTTTCTCATTGTCAGGCAAGAGCTGGAATTAGAGAAATTCACTTCTTTCCATTCAATCCAGTTGATAAGCGAACAGCTTTAACTTATATCGATGAAAACGGAGACTGGCACTGAGTAAGCAAAACACCGGCTTTTATCTTGGATTTCTTCCTTATGTTTCCATTGGTTTTATAGGTGATCAACTTGCTATTGCGAAAAGAGACTGGAATAAGACTTGTTATGGGAACAAACATGTACTCATCCACTTCTTTACTCGGTAACCACAAAGACGAAAGCATCGTTCACCTTCGTGTTGATGAGTTGATTGAGGAAGCTGATGGCTTTGCTGGTGTCTTTCCAGGTTTCTTTAAGATCCTTTTTTCATATCTCGGTTCCGAAATACAAACTCTCTCTCTCTCTCTCTCTCTCTCTCTCTCTCTCTCTCTCTCTCTGTAACACTGTCATTAATTTTTCCTTACCAAATTCATTCAGAGTACAAATACGAAATTGTGAAGAAGTTGCAAGAGATGAGGCATACTTGTGGTACGATTGGTGATGGAGTGAATGACGCTCATGCGTTGAAGAAAGCGGATATTGGTATCGCTGTTGCGGGTGCTACTGAAGCTGCACGAGGAGCTTTTGATATCGTTCTGACTGAGCCTGGACTCAGTGTTATCATCAGCGCGGTTGTAACTAGTCGAGCCACTTTGCAACCAATGAAAAACTACACAGTAAGTGCGTATGCTCTTATTAAAACTACACAGCCTTTTCACCAATTTCACTTGTTCTGATGTTATCTTTTAACAGATTTATGCAGTCTCAATAACCATCCGTGTTGTGGTAAGTAATCAATCTTTGTATGTTTTCTTTAATATCATCAAATAATCTCTCTGTTTATAATCTCTCTTTGTGCCTTCTTTTTACAGTTTGGGTTCATGTTCATTGCTTTAATATGGAAGTTTGACTTTTCACCATTCATGGTTTTGGCCATTGCTTTCTTAAACGATGGTGAGTTTTTTTACTCTTTACCATGCCACTTCATCATTTTATATAATTGTCAATTACAATAGTATATAACCTCAACATTTATTAAAAACAGAGAATATTCCTCCAACGCTTTTTACCGCCTAATCGTCGATTAATCTTTGCCTTAACCGTCTAGGTGCTAGGTGCTAGTTCACCACCCAACTAGCGCTTAATGCTTTTTAGAACATTGGTGAAATAGTGATGATGTAGAAAATACTCTTTTGAATATCAGTTTTAATGTGCCGACCAAAAGAAAAAAATATCATCTTAAATGTATTTGTCAATATTGACAAACTAAATGTATCCTTCACTTTTAATAATCACCGTAGAACCATAGAGAAACTTCTTAAGCTTTCCACATAAATCATCATCGTCACATTACCAAAAAAACAAAAGAGAAGAAAAAAAAGCCCAAAAGAGAGAAACTAAAGAATTAAAATCGAAAAATAAAAGTTAACCAAAAATTTAAATAAAAAAAAAAAAGGGAGAAAAGACTTTAAAACGACGAGTTTCGCCGATCCAATCCAAGTTCATTGCAATTTCTTCACAAGAACAAAAACACATAACAAACATCTTTTTCTTTTCCCCTTGCTCACTCCAAGAACACAAAAGACGAAATTTCACAATCAATTTGTTGCGAACCAAGCTTCTATTCTCCAATCTTCTTCTTCTTTCTTATGGCGACACCGAATCAGGAAGCAATCGACACTTTCATCAGCATCACCGGTGCTTCAGACGCCGTCGCCGTTCAGAAACTCGAGGTGATTCGAATTTACACATTCTCGATTCATGTTTCTTTTTTCTCCTTTTTTCGCGATTCTTAATGTTTTTGCGATGCTATCTTGTTTGGTTTGGATGTTATTGGAAGCTTCTCGAGTCGGTAAAGTGAAAAGTTCGATGAGACACGATTGCTTGATTATTCGGATGCTTATATCTTACTCGTTTTGTTCATCTCTCTCTCACTTATTTTAATCTTTGATGGTTAGGTTTGAAATCGAAGTTGATTTTCAGAATTTTAGGTCATTGGATGGTCTGATTGAGTTTCTTGAAGGGTTTACATTTGTTCTTTAGCTCGACGGTTTCTCCTGAATTCTCGCTTTTATTACTTGTTCATTGATGATTGTATGAATTTCACCATTTTTGACAGAGTTTATATTCGAATTTGAGAGCTGATTGTAGAGTGGTTTATGCTTGTATCGAAAGTAGGAAAGTTTGGTTTTATTTTTGTTGTCTCATGTTTGCCATATTTTGATTAGGTTGATATGTATTGGCTTAGTATCAATATAATTGATTGTTTTTTTTTTTTTCTCTAATCTTATGCAGGAACATCGTGGTGATCTTAATCAAGCTGTGAATGCATATTTCAGTGAGGGAGATCGAAATGTGTATGAAATTTATCTCGCTGATGATTTTGCCACCTAATTATTATCTTTTTCTCTTGAAAATTTATCATTTTTCTGTGTTGTACTTCGTTATGCTCTTTGTGCAGAGTACGTGAAGCACCGGTTAATGCCCCTCATGACGATGAAATGGATATAGATGATGTGATTCCGGCTCCACAATCTCCTCTATCTATGTTCAATGCAGCTAGAACAATTGGCCGCCCCTTTTCACTTTTGGATTCGGACTTTGCCAGACGTATATTTGATAGCGATCCTCTTATGCCACGCCCTCCATTTGTTAGTCATCCCAGAGAGGTTAGGCAGATACCAATAGAGGTTAAGGATAGCAGTGGGCCATCAGGACGATCTAGTGATGCTCCTACTATTGAAGATGTGACAGAAACAGCACATGTTCAGGGTCCTGCTACCCAAGGAACTGTTATTATAGATGAAGAGAGTGATGATGATATTCCTTTTGCACCAATGGGACAAAGTAGGCAAGACAGGCCTGCTGGTTCTGAAGCCAATAATAATCAAGATTACAATGATATTGAAGAAGAAATGATCAGAGCTGCCATTGATGCCTCAAAGAAGGAGGCTGAGGTAAGCTTCTCTTAGAGAATGGGCTGTATTGGGGTTTGTCTTCTTGTTTATTTTGGCTTATTGAAGTAGCTTAATTTATGAGCTTTTTTAAATGTTCTATAGGGATCAAATAACCCTTTGCTTGAAGAGAGGCCACCTCACATGGAAGATGATGATGACATATCAAAAGCTGTTACAATGTCATTGAAGGTCTGTGGTTGTCTCCTCTCTTTTATTTTTGCTGCCATTTCCCTTTGATCTCTTTTAACATAAGTGAGTGCAGTCAGCGGAGGAAGAAGTTTTGCGCAGTCAAGGGTATAAGGCCTCAACCTCAGAAATAGGAGCTTCTGAAATGGCTGCTGCTCAAGTACCTCAGGATACCCAACCCCTAAACGGAAGGTTTGTTGGTTCTTTTCTGTAACACTTTGCTAATGTATTATCTCCGAGCTTAATATTTGCAGTCGCAAATACTTCTTTCAAGCGGTTTTTCTACTGGTTTTTGTCAAAAAATCGAGGCCTAACAAATTGTCTTTTATATTGTCTAGATTGGCAGCACCTAGCTCACCAATTGATGATGACTCTGATGATGTTGATGAGCAACCTCTTGTTAGACACAGGCCAAGACGTGCAGCATCCGGATCTCTGGCTCCACCTAACGCTGATCGTTCCCGGAGTGGGAGTCCTGAAGAAGAACGTGCAAGTATTAATCCAGCAGAGCGTGGCAGTGGGTTTCCTTCTGAGGTATCCATAAAATCTGTTTTTGTTAATTACACCGAAACCAGACTAGAATTCTAGCATTACATATAGGTAAGAATTCTAGAGTAGCTAGTCCTTGCCATTTCTAATACTCTATTGTGTATGCTCAAGTGGGGAGGCATTTCATCTGAGGAACATGATGAGGCTGTCATGCTCGAGGCAGCCATGTTTGGTGGCATTCCTGAAACTGGATATAATCATCTTCCATTCTTGCCTCCTCAGCCGAGGGCACAACCACTTCCACCCTCACCTTCACTGACAGCTCAGAGGTTAATACGGGAACAGCAGGTTAGGCAACACTTACTAGCTGCTTGACTAATTTATCGTGGGTTATAATAAAATTCTTGAGTTATAATAAAATTCTTGAGCGCTATATCGAGCAGGATGATGAGTATCTTGCATCCCTGCAAGCTGACCGAGATAAAGAAATGAAATCCATTAGAGATGCAGAGGCACGTCAGCTAGAGGAAGAAACTGCTAGAAAGGCTTTTCTGGAGGAAGAAAAGAAAAAAGAGGAAGAAGCTCAAAGAAAAATCGAGGAGGAACAGGTGCTACTTCTGTTTTCATTTATAACTATCTTTCTAAATCCGCGTTCAAACAAGTTTTCATAAATTTCTTGACTGCGAATTGTTACCAAGACTCCTGCTAGTAGATAGAGAAAGATCAGCCAAACCACATGCAACTTTGAAAGCCCTTTATTTCAGAAAAATGTATCTCTATACTGTACAATGATTAGGAAAAAGAATCTGGTTTAGCGTTGCTGTGTAGGCTGTTTTTGCACAAGTTTTAGTGAAGGCCGTTCTCTGTTACTGATTAAGTTTTCGTTTTCCTCTGAATGTTGTTGCAGGAGCTTGAGAGGCAACTAGAAGCAAAAGAAGCGTCTTTACCTAAGGAGCCACAAGCAGACGAAGAGAATGCCATTACCCTTCTAATCCGGATGCCGGATGGCACACGCTGTGGCCGCCGGTTCCTCAAATCTGACAAACTCCAAGTCAGTTTTCCCAAAAGTCCATTTCAATTTGGTTTTACATTACTCAAATTATATCCGTAAAATAACGTTGGTTGCGCTGTTTTGCAGTCCCTTTTCAACTTTATAGACATTGCCAGAGTGGTGAAACCCAACACTTACAGACTGGTAAATCTTCTACCTGACCTCTGCAAATAAATCTCTCTCTTCTGGCATATAGAACACTCCTTATAGGATGTTATGAGTGCCGGTTCCAAATCAGGTCAATGACTCATTAGGGTTTAGACTCCATACCCGATCCCGGCCCTGTGGCCATGCTGGCTTAACTGCCATAGTGTAAAGCAAAAGTGATACTTGATCGGTTTGGTCCTATACCGGCTGGTTTAAAATCAGTTGAGATTTTTCAAGGTTTGAAAAATCTGGTCTAAGTTTTATAGTGTGAAACAGGTGAGGCCATATCCGAGGCATGCGTTTGGGGATGGAGAAAGTGAGTCGACCCTGAACGATCTTGGTTTGACCAGCAAGCAAGAAGCATTGTTCCTTGAGCTTATCTGAGCAAGTTTAAGCTCTTGTATAAGACTTACATTTGTCTTCTGCTTAGAAACTCTTTAATTTTCAAGTTATTTTTATCTTTCTTTATACAAAAGAACAGTATTTGTTGGGGGTGGGGGAATATAGTTTATAAAACGGTCGTCGTTTAGTCGTTTCAGTTGTACATACAGTACTGCCTAATGTCTGTCTCTCTATCTTTCTCTAGTATAATGTTTTATCAAATCTTCAAATTTGGTATTTCAGCTTCTGATTTATAAAATCAAGACTGGCTTACTCTATACTGTACTTTACAGTTTGGGAATGAGATGGGTAATACAATTCCCCTCAAAATAAAAGAGTCACAAATTCGTTTTAAATGTTGATTCCCTACGAGTGATTATCGAAGGTTTTGTACACTGGAGAGTCAAAACAACTGTTCAAGTGCTTGAAATCACCAAATCTGGTGTTTTATGAATGAAGAAGCTTTGTCTGCATACCAAAAACAAACAAACAGTTATGTTACATGAATGTGTTCAGGAGAGTAAAAACAGAAAGAAACAAATCGCGGAGAGTAAGACAAACAGAGTGAATCAAAGAAGAGAGGAAAGAAACACAACTCATAACTAAACAGGGTTCTTATAAGAGAGAGGGAGAAACAACAACGTTATATGCATTTATGGTTTTAAGGAGTAGAAAATCAATCATCATATTGAAAGCAAAAGTGTTATAACCATTAAACCATGCATGTTCAAGCAATGGCTCATGATTTCGTTCATCAATCAAACAGTAGCAGTAATAACTTGCTCGATATCATATGGCTCGGAAAGTGTAAGCACAACGTCACACTACTCAATCTTCCCATAAATCTCTTGTCCGTTACGCCTTTCAAGCGCAATCTCAGCACACCAAATTATCTTTTCCTTAGGGTTTATACCATACACATTTTCCCGAAGTCGTACCACAAGAGCAATCTGGAGCATCCGTAAATGTAGATTACGTTATCTATCACGCAAGAAATATCAGAGACAGCCCACCGCACATCCCTCTCCAATAATCCAAGCACATCCCATTTCATTTCCTTGTAATTAAATATATACAAAAACTACACGCTAAAGAATATATTATTTAATTTTTAATTATTTTTGAATTCAAACTCGAATATATTGAAAGACATCATAGATTATAGATGGTTTGCAAGGTCAAATACTAAAAGTGAACGCATATCTTAATCCTATGTCAAAATCGTGCTAGAATTTTTATCATGGGTCGTCGTTGAATACGCTTAGGCTATTATTTATCCATATAGGATTCTTTTAATTCCAAGATAGATTGTTTGGATTAAAACAATAATAATTTTGTGCTTTTTGTAGTTGACGTTTAGTGATCTTTATTATATTAAAAAAAATCATGTTTTTATCTCAATTGGAGAAAAATGATTCAATTTTTTGTATTTTTGTGTTTAATATTTTTCAAATCGATGGAATGTCTACGCAAAATACAATTTTTCTGTTGAGAGTTGTCACTCAAGTTATCAGCTTTAGACAAAAAAAAAAAAACTGAATAGAAAAAAGAGGTACGACAGCAACCTACACAATGGCAATACTGCCATCAAAATTTCATTAACTAACGAGAGCTCATAATTCTCTGCATGCTATGAATATTGGTTAGATTTATGAAACTTAAAGCCTAATACGTATATGATTTTGCATTGTCATTTTGGCAATGATCACTAACATGACATGTTTAGTTGCTCACACTCTATATATATCTAGCATGTTCCAATTAGAAAACAAAGGTTGCTAAGCAAAAAACTTTTAACGCTTATATATCATAGAAAATAAGTTCTTGCAATTGAATAACAATATCATTTATTTTTAAAACTTTTATACTAATATATTATAAATCAAAATGGATGTAGCGGATAATAACAAAACTTAGCCGCTCTTATTGGGCCTTAAAGCTAATTAGGCCCTAAAAATTGCTAGGAAAAAAACATCGTACCGGTAGTGACTAGTGAGATATGCAAACGTTGTTGGATCTCTCTTTAGGGTTTGGTCACTCAGGTGTATGTCTTGAAAAAATCTGTACGTTCTTTGTGCATAATCTCTACAGGAATTTAGTTCTTTTCTTTCTGGTGGTATGGTTAAGTTTATTAGTATATTTGAGGATTTTTTTTTTCTTTCTAATAAGTAGATATATGAGGATTATTATTTGGTATTCTTTTTTTTTTTCCCTGTACGTTTGTTTATTCTCTAAACATTTACGTTTGTTTTCTTTTTTTATTTATATTTACTTTAGTTTCCAAAAAAAGCGTACTGATGTAAAATCTCTTGTCACGTTCAACACTTTGATGAAATTAGAATTAGTATCAAATCCCAAAAACGAAAACCTCATAAACCGATTTTAACCAACTGTGAAACTGGATGGGACATTGTTTATTGATAGAAATTTTTTTCGTCCACTCGTCGGGTTGAAAGAACAGGTCCATCACATTCATCAAAGCACATAAGACTCATGTCATAATTTGTCGGATCTCTGCCTATTTTCGGTAGGTATCATGTTGACTTTTGGAGTGGTTCTCTTACGAGAGAGCTTTCCTTTTTTAGAACGGGGGTTTTTAGAAGTGAAGAGTACAAACGGTGGGAACTTCTGAAGCTGTTTTGTTGACAAGCTATAGCAAAGCTAATCCAAGCGGCGAAAGCTTTTGAAACCGATAGACATCGATCTGATAACAAAATTTAGCAGGACATCTTGTAAAAATCACTATCGCGATATCTAGTTGATCCATATTGACGTGGAAAATAATGACGTGCCTGAGCAAAAACTATGCTCTTATGATGGGTTATATAGATGCAGGGGTCATGACATATCCGTAAAGGAAAAAGAAAATTAAGGAAATATTTTCTCAGAGGAAAAACAAAGAGAAAACAGAGGAAACGCAAAATGTAAATCGATAATACTTTTTAACAAAAAGAAAACTTAATACAATGTTTGTGCAATCTTTGTGCTGATGCGTTTGCTAAAACAATCAAACTTGGTCCTGTTTATTTCGCGGTATTACAAAAACAATGTACTTCTTGATTACTCCCGGTTGTGAAAGCGGACTAACCTTCTATAGCTAACTTGGTTTTATAAATAAAAAATGAAGTTGAGTTTTAAAAAAAAGGAAAAAAAAAAAGAAAAAAAGAAAGCTTAATACAAAAACTGGAAATAAGTGTAAGAAAACAAGAGGTACAATTTCCCAAAATCTCTTCATTATCTCTCGGAGCACCGATCACCGTTTCGGCTAGGGATGTTAATGATTAAAAAAAGTTAGAACTACCCCGGCCAATAATAAAAAATATAAGAGACTATTATGAGAAATGCCACATTTGGGTTACTATAGTTTAAAAATTTTCATAAATTTTGAAACCTTGTCAAAAATACCAAAAGTTAGTTTTTTGGTATAAGCGTACCCCTTAAATCAATTATTTGCATCTCTTCCTTCTCTTTTTTTTTTCTTTCTATTCTTTTTCTATTAACCGAAGAAAGAGAAAAATCATTTTCATCTCTTTCTTCCTCTCTTCATTTTTTTTCCTCTTTTCCTTTCTTTTGGAATTAATAGAAGCAGAGTCAAATATATTTTTCAAAATCAAGTGGAAATTCAAGCTTTGGATTTGTTCTACCATAACCGAACTCAAGGTTTGTTAATTTTTTATTCCATTCTATTTTCTTCTCCTTATATCGTCTTTCTCTGGGCGATTCAATTTTGGGAAGTGAACTTGAGAAATCTCCTTGGGTTTTCTATTTTTTTTCAATTTTGTTCATCTGTTTTGGTTTGAATTTTGTTTCAGGAGGAATGATTCTTCCATATTCGACACAGTTCACTTTCCCTTTTCAAGAAAATGGATTTGTCTCCTTCCCCATTATTTCGCCATTTCAAAAGAGATCGTTTTGACGTTTTTGGTTCAGCGAAGTGATAGTTAGGCTTTTCAGCCGGGTATATACAAATAACCCTAGTACGTTGTAGTACTTAGGGATCGAATCCACGAGGATCAAGTGCTGCACTACAGATTACAGAGAATGATTAAGAAGGTAAGATAAAATAAAATGGTTGGTTGCAGAGCAAACATGAAAATAAAACTAATAGTTTTAAACAATGAATTAAAAAGCGCTAGGTTTCAGGAAAATTCACAGGAAATCACAAATCAAGAATCAGACAATTATTCAGGGAATGAATTAAACACCAATCTTGAACTCAAACAGAATTGTATAATCAATCCACTGTCGTGGCACCAATTACTTTGTCTAGCAATCTAAGATTCTAAACTGTCATTTGAACTCAGAATTACAGACAAGCATTCAACAAACATGTTCAATCTGTTCACGAATTGCCTTAACATCAGCTTTCGTTGGTTAAGGACAATTCGCTCTCTTAATGTTTTACCTAGCAACCTATAAACTTTTGGAGAATAGATTAAACCCTAAATCATAGACTAAGTGATCAATTTAGTGTGAGCTATGAGAACAAGAGGAGAAGATTAACAATGATAAATCTCTATCTATGTCTGATTCAGTGATTCATGAAATCCTTTGAGACCCTAAAACCTAACTAGGAGATTACTCAGACATGGCAAGAGATGAACAAGCAATGAATAAATAAAAATCTATAACAATTGAATTGAAATAAGAAAAGAGTATAAGAAATCTTCTCTCAGAGATGAGATATGAAAAGTTGGAATAGAGTATAATTTCTTTGTTTTCTGGTTTGCAACTTTCAGGTTCCATTTGAGTCTGCGGTTCATCAAGTGCGGGAAGAGCTAAAAAGAATCGCAAAGGGTGAATACAAACCACCAAGTTCAGAGAAAACAAAACATGGGTCTATTGTTTTCGCTGTCATCAACTTGCCTGCTACTCAAGTTCACGGTCTTCTTGACAAGGTAACCAACCAAATTCTTAAACTACCATAAAAAAAGAATAAGAATGTTTTTTCATATTCGAGATTATTGAGACACGAACTCTTCAACCGTCGAAAACGAAGGCTGAGAGTTCACAAACTCAAATCTGATTTTTGTTCCTGCCCCGTTTTGTCACGGAGTGAGCCCACATCATTTTTTCCTTTTATCTTATGCCTCAGATCGAACTCAAGGTTATGTATGGGCTTTGTTGTTAATACATGTTTTTTTTCTTATCAGTTGGCCGCAGCTGTAAAGAAACCTCGATAGTGCTTAGCACTAGCCCAAGACCGTAATACCCCGAGAAACCCGATAGAACCAATATAAGAAATCCACCAAGTATGAAGATAAATATGGAAGAGTGATTAGAGAATACTTGAAAGATTTTTAGAGACTTAGAGAACTTATGAAGAACTCTTTGTTAAACTCTCTTTTTTATTTCACTTCTTCTTGGATGGTTACAAATGAGAGAGGAGGGAGCTATTTATAGGCTCCAAAACTATAAAATATCTAAGAAACATTCTTCTAAACTCTAGAACACTCTAACATAATATCTAGATATTTGTTACACATTCATCTAGATTTTTCTACATTAATATCTAAATAATTAATTAAAAGAATTCTCTAGAACTTCTTCAAAGAAGTGATGATGATTTGTGAAGTTTCTAGAGAAATTCTAGAACTTGGGTTTAATTTTGGGTTTAGGATATTGTATTATAAACCCATAATTATGATTAACCCAAAATCAAGTTTAACTTCAATACTCCCTTAAACTTGATTTTGTCAAATGAGCTTTGAGCAAGTAACTCGAATTTGCCTTTTGGTAATGATTTTGTGAAGATGTCTGCAATATTTTCTTCACTTCGAACTTCCAAAGCTTCAATTGTCCCATCAAGCACCTTTTCCCTTATGAAGTGATGCTCTAATTCAATATGCTTTGTCCTCGCATGAAACACCGAATTATTTGCCAACTTGATAGCACTTTGATTATCTCCGTAAATGGCCACCGGTTTATTTATAGGCTCAAGCAAGTCTTCAAGGAGTCTTCGAAGCCATATACACTCTTGAGCTGCAGTGTCGAAGCTTTTCTCTTCAGTGGTAGATAGCGACAAGTAGCTTGCTTTTGCTACACCATGAAACACTTGTATTTCCACATAAGAACACATAGCCTGAAGTTGATCTTCGATCATCTAGATCTCCACCAAAATCAGCATCTGTAAAACCATGAAGAGAGATCTTTGCTTTGTGCTTATACACCAAGCCCATGTTAAGAGTTGTCTTGACATATTTTAAGATCTTCTTCGCTGCTTCTAAGTGTGGCTTCCTTGGTGCTTGCATAAACCGACTTACAAGGCCTACTGAGCATGTATCGGTCTTGTAATGGTTAAGTATAGAAGACTTCCACAAGAGCACGATAAGGTCGAGGATCATGTAGCAATGACCCTTCATCACGTTTAAGCTTGATGTTCATATCCATAGGAGTAGTACGTATCTTTCCTTCGTGCACCCCGAACCTCTCAACAATCCTTCTTGCATAACCTTGTTAACCAACAAATATTCCATCTTTTACTCTTTCAACCTCAAGGCCAAGAAAGTTATTTAGTTCACCCAACTTCTTCATCTCAAACCTTATCGACATATCCTCTTGTGAGCAATTTACGCATCATCATTCCCGGTATCATATCATCCACGTAAAGAAGGAGTACTACGTGGACTCCCCCATTCTTCTTGAAGAATAGACTCGGATCAGAATTTGATGCCTCATAGCTACAAAATTGAAGGAACTGAGCAACTTTTCCATACCAAGCTCGTGGAGCCTGTTAACCCGTACAAAGCCTTTTTCAGCTTGCACACATGATCTAGATGCTCTCGTGATTCAAAACCAAGTGGTTGCTCCATGAAGATATTTTTATCAAGCTCACCATAAAGAAAAGCATTCTTCACATCTAGTTGCCATAACTTCCAACCAAGCTTATAGGATAAGAGTGAGGCGTATTGTAGTCATCTTCGCCACTGGACTAAATGTTTCATCATAATCTTCTCCATACTTCTGTGAGAATCCTCGAGCAACCAGCCTTGCTTTAAACCTATCAATGCTCCCATCTGTTTTTCGTTTAATTCGATACACCCATTTCGAAAGCGGCTGGACATCCTTGGGTTTTGGAACTACATCCCAAGTTTCATTCTTCATGAAACTCATCTCTTCCTTCATTCGGTCTCCCATTCTTGAACTCCTTTTGCTTCGTCATAAGATGATGGTTCATCCTCATCTAAAGGAGCTGCAAAGTAGCATGCATGCGTGGTGATGAACTCATCATCTACGGCAGGCGGGCACATGTTCCTTTTGGCCGTTGATTAGCCATCGAGCCATGATCTTGCTCCTCTTCTTCTTCATGGTTATTTCTCCCCTTTTCATCTTGCACCTCATTTTCATGACTTTCCTTCTCACTTGGAACTTGAATAACTAATTTATCGATCTTGGAGGAACTCGCGCCTTCTTCAACCAAGACTTGAAGTGGACCATAATATGAAGAAACTTCATCAAAGACAACATCACGAGACACAATGTACTTGTGTGTCTCCGGATCCATACACCTCCAACCCTTCCTTTGCTCATCATAACCAACAAAGATGCATTTCTTTGCTTTTGCTTCCAACTTGGTTCGATGAGAGTCAAACACATGAACGTAACAGATTGATCCAAATATCCTGAGATGTTTCACCGTTGGCTTCTTTCCATGTACCATCTCATAAGGGGACTTCATATTGTTTGGACTAAGTGGCATCCGGTGAATGACATATGTTGCACATCTCATGCCTTCCGCCCATAAGGCCTTAGGCAAATTTTTGTCATGTAACCAACTTCTACATGTCTCACTTAGATGTCGGATCTTCCTTTCTGCTACTCCATTTTGTTGAGGTGTATACGGGCATGTAAATTCTCTCTTAATACCTTGATCTCGACAAAAGGAGAGAAACTCCTTTGACATGAACTCCCCTCCATTATCCGTCCTTAAGGTCTTGATTTTTTTACCTAACTCCCCTTCCACGGTAACCTTGAATTCTTGAAACTTGGAGAATACTTCTGATTTTTCCTTCCAAAGTATACCCAAGTGTATCGTGAGAAGTCATCAACAAATAACAACATGTAATGGTACCCGGAATACGAGGGTGTTCTCGTTGAACCCATCAAATCACTATGAACCTTCTCCAATGGAACACTGCATCTCGAGGTGGAATGGTCAAATGGAAGTCTATGTGACTTTCCATATTGGCAACCTTCACAAAGTTTTCCTCCATCTTGAATCTTCAACTTTGGAAGCCCGTTAACCAAATCCTTATTTACCATAACCTTCAACTTAGTCATATTTATGTGACCAAGTCTAGCATGCCATATAAAGGCATTATCATTCGTACTCATCTTCTCAACGTATGAACTTGAGGCTGATAAGACATATAAGTCTTTAACCCGTGCTCCAGTGTGAACGACGTCTGCCTTTAACTCTTTAATATTTTTTAAGAATTTAACGTCTTTCGGGCCAAATAAAACATAGTTACCTGAGTCCACCGCGTTCACCACAGAGAGAAGATTTTTCTTTACTCCAGGAACATGGTAAACTTTCTTGAGAGTGATTGGACTTCCATCATCTCCTTCGATAACAACATTTCCTTCCTTCTCAACACGATGGATTGAGTTGTCCGCGGTGATGATGGCTTCTTTTCCATCATGGCGCTGAATACTAGAAAATAATGTCTCGTCTCCGGTAATATGATGGCTACAACCAGAGTCAACGATCCAATCATTTTCTAGATATTTAACTTTTTGTGTACTTGAAGATGCAGCTTCTACCGTGAAGCATTTCCCCCATTCTTCATCTTCATTATGGCATTTTGATTCCACCATATTTGTTTCTTTCAGCTTGACCCGACAATCCTTCTTGAAATGCCCAAGTTTCCCGCACCGGTAACACTTGAATTTTTTTTGGACCACCATCATTGGATTTGGCATTGAAGTTTTGTTGTCTCCGAGCTACAAAGGCACTTCCTGAATCATCATGGATTTTAATTCCTCCCATTTGCTTTGCTAGCAATTCTTGTGAAGCTAGCAGATTTTCAAACTCCTCCAAAGAAGGTTGTATTGCCCATCCTTGAACCGAAGTCACAAATGGTGTATATTCTGGCCTTAATCCTCGAATAATAGACCTCTTCAACCGAGCTTCTGAAATAGATTCATCAGGATTAAGAGTATTTATTTCGGAGTATAGATTCTTTACCTTAAGGAAAAACTCTGAGATTGAAGACTGCTTTGCATTTGCTAGCTCGTTTTCTAACAATTGTAGACGAGCCTCGTTCTTCTTGTTGAACAGCCTTTCTAGTGCCTGCCAAATGGAACTTGCGGAAGTACACCTTGAGACGTGCTCAAATACTCCTGAAGATATTGACCTCTTCAAGGCAAACCTTTGCATTCTTCCGTGTCTCCTTTGTCGCTTCGCTRTCGYAGCATCTCCGGATGGTGGTGTTGTGATGCTACCGYCGACGACATCCCATAAGTCCTCACTCACCAAGTATGACTCCATACATGACTTCCATAACCGATAGTTAGATTGGTTTAAGATCTCCATACCCAATCCAACTACACGACCCGTTGATTCCATACTTAGAGTAAACCCGAATTCTCGTAAATCTGATCTTGATGAACACAGATCGAATGGCTCGATACCATGTAAAGAAACCTCGATAGTGCTTAGCACTAGCCCAAGACCGTAATACCCCGAGAAACTCGATAGAACCAATATAAGAAATCCACCAAGTATGAAGATAAATATGGAAGAGTGATTAGAGAATACTTGAAAGATTTTTAGAGAGACTTAGAGAACTTATGAAGAACACTCTTTGTTAAACTCTCTTTTTATTTCACTTCTTCTTGGATGGTTACAAATGAGAGAGGAGGGAGCTATTTATAGGCTCCAAAACTATAAAATATCTAAGAAACATTCTTCTAAACTCTAGAACACTCTAACATAATATCTAGATATTTGTTACACATTCATCTAGATTTTTCTACATTAATATCTAAATAATTAATTAAAAGAATTCTCTAGAACTTCTTCAAAGAAGTGATGATGATTTGTGAAGTTTCTAGAGAAATTCTAGAACTTGGGTTTAATTTTGGGTTTAGGATATTGTATTATAAACCCATAATTATGATTAACCCAAAATCAAGTTTAACTTCAGCAAACCCAACAGTGAGATCTTTTCAACAGGGAAAGAAAAAGAGAAGAGAGGAAAATCTTGAATGGTGTCACGTGACGCTTGCCCACAAGAGAAGCCACGGCATAGCAGCCGTAGCCAACTATGGTCAGCATTTGAACAGAGAGGTACCCGTAGAGCTCACCGAACTCATCTACAACGACAAGATGGCTGCTCTAACTGCCCATGTCTGATCTGTGGACGGGGAGACCATAGTCTCCAAGAACGAATGGCCACATGTTACGTTGTGGACTGCGGAAGGCGTGACTGCCAAAGAGGCCAACACATTACGTCAGCTTTACTTAGAAGGAAAGGCGAGTCGCTTGGTGATAGATCCTCCGGTCTCAATCTCAGGTCCTCTGGAGTTTTTCTGAATATACTTTTAACATGGAAGTTACTATCTCTCCAGGTTGCTCATGGAATGGGACGCTTATGGGTTTTATAATAAACAGTTCCATTGTCATGAGATTTTGAGGTTAATATATGTTAATTGTTCATTCTTTTATTTGGTGTGGAATAAATGGTGTATGTGCCTCTTGAGAATCTGCATTCATTAAGATACAAATAAATTTACCCTAGAAAATAGAGTCACATAGAGTGAAGTTCCAACTAATATTGCCACGATACTTGAGTTTGCTATACGATCAATGAAGTTTTTGGGAGAAAAAGTAGCTTATATGTTCTACAGATGATCAGTAGCTAAAACCATTTGCTTGAATAACCTCAATTTAAAGGTTTGCCAGTGATCGTGATATATATATTATTAACATACTAAAGATGTCATTAGTTCGCTCTCTAACTGAATTCCACATTTGGATCGAACACTCAATTCAAATTAACTTTGACTATGAAGATTTGTGAACATTTTATGAAACACAACCGACCCAACAAGGCCCAAGAGAGAAAAGTTGGCGGAACAGGGGCATAATTGTAATTTTGGGAATGATATTATTTTATTTATGTTAAACCCTAACTCTCAAGTCAGTCGATTCAACACAAATTACCCTCCGGTGAGTTCTTATTTCTTACTATCTCCGTCAAGTTCGCTATCTCCGGTGAGTTCTTACTTCATCGCATCTCTTTTGCTGCTAGATGTAATGTCCTGTCTCCTTGGACCGATAACCACCCACTCCTTTGGCACTGAGCTCGATTAATTGAGGTCACGGAGAAATAGTTGCTCTGTTTGTGGAACTTTCATCAATTTTTGATTAGCATTTAGCTATCGTGAATATTGGTTTCTGCGAATTAGTAAATTAGTAGACAATATTTTGTAGGAAAAACATAAGGATTGAAGAATCCAGCTTGGGAATTTTTTTTTGTTAGGTACTATTTGGTTTCTAACTTAAGATATGCAAACGTTGTTGGGTCTCTGTTTAGGTTTGGTGTATGTCTTTCAAAAAATCTGTAATTTTCTGTACCAAATCTCTACAGAAATTTAATTTCTTTCGTACTCAGTACTATGGTTTTGTTTGTCAGTCTATCTGAGGATGTTTATCTGGTATTCAAATTCAAGGGTTAGTCTCTGAACATTTAGGTTTGTTTTCCTTTTTTCACAGACTTATCTTCTGTCAAGTTCCGAACAAGGATCATGGAGGAGATCACAAATCCGGGCCTTGTCGGAGAAATAAAGAAGTGAGTTATGCTTATCCAATCATGAAGAAGATAACAAAGATTGTTCTCTGTTGTAGCCAAAAAAAGATTATAGCTTGATAAGCAATGAATCACTTCTATTCTCACAATCAAAAATAACTTGTGTGTTTAGAGATTTGCCTCATGTTTTTTACTGGTCTCGTTTTATTATTGTAACTGTATTAGAGAAGCTCCACTGATAGCATCCGTGTTGAGAGAAATGAAGGATGGTCTAGATGTGGTTAGGAGCAAAGTGGAGGCTCTCACTGCAAAGGTAGGTAGTCTGGTATTACAGCATCTTAACATATTATTGGATTCTAATGTGGTGCAAGAAGAATTGATGGCTTTAATGTTAAAGAACAAGCTGTTTGCTCCTCCTTGAGGATTTAACCAAAATTATTTTCTGTGGACTGCATCTGCCATTACCATTCAGAGACACAAAATAACTGAGGGTAATTTCACATTTCACGACATCTGCATCCTGACTTTCTTAATTTTGCAAATCATAGGTAAAAGCAAACAGTTTTCCGACCACGGATGGGATAAGTTACCTAGAGGCTAAGCATCTGTTACTTCTAAGTTATTGCCAGTGTCTTGTATATTATCTGCTAAGGAAAGCAAAAGGATTCTCTATTGATGGTCATCCTGTTGTACGGAGCCTTGTTGAGATACGACTGTTTCTGGAAAAGGTTTGCATCTTTGTCTTTTTCCCACTTTATACCACCAACAAGTCATAGAGTAGTAGTTTAGCTTGTTTTTATTTTGTGTAGATTCGTCCCATAGACAAAAAACTTCAGTACCAGATTCAGAAGCTCACCACAGCCGGTGGGTCTGTGACAGAGCTGGCTCATTCTGAGGGAAAGGGATCGGGTGCTGCCCAAAAATCTGAAGATCTTTCAAATTATAAGCCTAAACCAGACTTACTTGCTGACAAAACTGAGGATGATCAAGAGGTGAACTTTACTATATCCCCCAACACTTGTGAAGAAATATTTTGCGTGTTCTTTTCATTAACCTGTTTGTCTGTGTAAATGTAGGATGGTGTTTATCGACCCCCGAAATTTGCTCCTATGTCCATGGATGATAAGACATCAAAACAGGAAAGAGATGCTGCCAGAAAAGAGAAACACTTTTTAAGACGAGCCACTGAAGATACATACTGGAAAGATGTGTTGGACGATCTCGAGGACAAGCCTGAAGAGGTAGGCTGGAAGAAAATTACTTTGCAGTTGATATAGGTAGCGATTAATTTGATGTTAGAACTAAATGGGTGACTGTATATAAACAGATCAGAGACTTTTATGGGGCTGAGAGCAGGGAGCAGAAGAAGTTCATAACACAGTATGAAAGGCAACAACAGGCAGAAGAAGAGCTCTTCACCCGGGCACCTCGCACTAAAGAGGATAAGAAGAGAGAGAAGCGCTTGAAATCAAGCAGCGGGTACGTATCTGCATTGATTGGAAACTGAAATGTCTGATATTTGATTGGTCCTTATGTGATGATATGCACTCATGTTCAACTGAATCAGGTTGCTTGGACTAACCGAGAATTTTATGGATGAATTCAAGTTCTTGGATAAGGATGGTGAACAGCCAGCAAGCTTTAGCCGTAAAATGGGAGGAAAATTCAAGAAAAGAAAGGTAAATCGTTTTAATTTTTACTCTTTTTTTTCTCAAATATTCTGCTGTATTATCAGTTATTTATTTTCAATTTCTTATGTGTTTGACAATGTATTGTTTATCTTTCGCAGACAAGGCACTGACTGGTTCCTTTTGCTGCTTCACTGCACCAATTTTGTTGCCAAGTTATGATTGAAAGTAATGAATGTGAGAACACATAATTTGCAGTTTCACTGTTTTAGTATTTGGTTCATAGTCATGCTCTTGCAGTAAATTCGGAAGATACCTTTTCTCTTTAGCTAAATTTAGCTTGTTACCACCGAAACTTCCTTTTCATTTTTAATATGTAACAAAATCTTCATAGGAAAAAAAAAAAAAACAAAACAAAGTAGTATCAATCTCTGTCTCCTCTTCTTCCCATTAGCCATGGGAAACAGTACAAGCTCCAACACCAATATGAGTCCAATAGTTTAGGCCCAATATACTTATTTCAACAATATTCTCATTACTTCAACACATGTATATAAGCCCAATAGTTTAGGCCCAATATACTTATTTCATGCCTGTTTTGTTTTTTTTTTGGGGTCAAGTCCTCCATAGCCATCTTCTTAAACTTTCTTCGTTTATCTGCAAAGACCGGCGACGATTATGAACAAAGGCGGTGGTTCTGGCGGTGGTATGGCCGGATACGGTGGAGGAAGCGGACCGACGGCAGCTGCTGCCGCCGCAGCTTTACAGAAGCAAAAGGCGTTGTTACAGAGAGTAGAAACTGATATCACATCTGTTGTCGATAACTTCACGCAAATCGTCACTGTTTCAAGGGTATGGGGTTTCGTTCGGGTTTTGAACTTAGGGTTTTTATCAGAAATTTCAATCTCTTGGAGAGTATAGATTCGCTTTAAGATTACTGTGTATTGAGGTGAAACATCTTTGGTTTGGGTAGGTGAGTGATCCGCCGGTGAAGAACTCGCAGGAATCATTCATGATGGAGATGCGAGCTTCTAGAATGGTAAAATGAATACTTTAATCCATCCAATTCGAATGATTTCTTTATAGCAATCAAAGTTTAGGACAGCATTTGGGATTTGAAGCTCACAGTAGCGAAATGTTTTGAATCTCTGATACGTTTCGCAAATGAATTGCTGAAAAAATATTTGTAACTATTTGTTTCGAATGGGTTTGTTTTGGTAGCTTATGCCCTGACTGTGTTTCTTGAATGATTTCTTTTAGGCATATGGATTACTAGGGAAGCATATGCGGGTTCAAAGTTCACATATTTGTACTGTTTTGAGTCACTGAAACATTCACTCATGATTCTCGAAAATATAAGTTTACTTTGTTCCAAAAACTGGGTTGTTTTGTTAACTTATGCCATCATCATGTTTGTTGAATGATCTCTTTTAGGCATATGGATTAGGGAATTTACATAGAATACGGGTTTCATGGGTTAGGGCAGCAAATGTGGATAAATCTTATAATGCTTGAAACTTTGAAACATTCACTAATGAGTCTCTGAAGTGTTGTTTTATTTTTGTTTCAACTGTGTTTCTTTTGCTAGCTTATTCCTTTGTTGTGTTTGTTAACTGAGTTCCTCAACAATGGTGGCAGGTTCAAGCAGCTGATTCTATTTTGAAACTTGTATCGGAACTGAAGCAAACCGCGATTTTTTCTGGATTTGCATCACTAAATGACCATGTAGAACAAAGAATTGCAGAGTTTGATCAAGAGGCCGAGAAGACAAATCGATTGTTGGCTAGAATAGCCGATGATGCATCTGCCAGTCTTAAAGAGCTCGAGTCACACTATTACTCTTCTGCTCAGAGATTGGCTATAGACATCTGATATAAAATGGCAGGTGCCAGCAGTCTAGACCAGTAACAGATAAACAAATGGTTCATAAAACAGAGGAAACGGCATTAGTAGAAGCCATTAGAGGATATACAGTTTGAAGTCATGGACAACGTTTTGGACAATCCTTTCCCCATTGATCACATTACCTCCACCATCGATTTTTTTTCTAATATGTATAATCTATGGTTCTCAATTCTCATAGTTTCCAATCTGATGAACAAGCGTTTGATGTTTTCACCAATTGTTAGTGATTATGTGGTGTGTATCCTTTTGTATTGTTCTATTGTTTATGTGAAATTCCAATTTCTTAACCCGTAAATTACGTCGTACAAGTAAAATCTTTTTGATAAAGAAATTTGATAACGTTTTGAGTCATTCATGTTCTAGTGATATCTTTGGTTCGCTGTTAATGTGAAGTGAATTCCACTTTTGGATCGAACACTCAAAAATCAAATTAACTTGACTAGGAAGATTGGTGAGAAGAGTCAAATTCTTTTTTTCTTACGGCGACGTACTAAACCTCTACTCCAAATCTTCCCGTTTCTTTGGAAACATAGGGTTCAATCTCTTCTTCTGCTTCGACTCTTTGATTTTTTCTCTCCGATTCCTCCTCTTCCTTCCTCCAAATCTCTCCTTCCTTGAGATCATAGCGAGCTTCTCACGATGGAGATCAGAATCGGTATATTGCTCGAAGACCACGATGCTTTAGTTATCTCCGTTAATGTATGTATGTTTGATGTTTTATCTACCATTCGATAATTCCAATGTAGCAAATTCTGTGTTTTGAGACAATTTTTGTGAATCAAGTAAGGGTTTTGATGCATTGACTCTGGTAATTTTTGATTTGAACCATATCGTTTTTGATTTGGGTTTAGTAATTTCTCCAAAAAGATCCCAAATTCCCCTTGTATTTATTCTCTTCCAATTCTGATCCAAATCGTTTACTAATGCGGATCATATTGTTATGATTTTGTTTAAGCTCAATTATGTTATGTTTTCTTGTCAATAAAGTTATTATAATTCGATAAACTGGAATGGTTTTCTAATAGGAGAGTCGTTCTCTTTTTGGTTTTGTTGCTTAGGTATCGTTTTGTACCCACTTGTAAGCCTCATTGTGGTAACTATAGGCAACTCCGAGATCATACTGAGTCCTTAGCCTGTTCACATCATTTGGACATTCTGTTCAACCCTTGAGGTAACTAACTAACTTCTCTGTTGAAACTTCCTTACTCAGTTCCAGTCCCTTTGTTAAAGACACTCTAATTTTTAATTCAATCATGAAGCTCTTTCTATTTCTATGCTTTATGTCCCCCTTCTCAAACGTTCTTTAGATGGTAATGAAACGGCCCATCTCAGGCCCATTTATTAGCGGGGGCATTTTTGTTACAATTCCCGCACCATAACACACACTTCCACTCTTAACTCCATCGTCGTCCCGCCGGTTTCACAAACAGTTCCTTAGATCTTTCTTATTCACCCTAGCAGCTACACACTTTCCTTGCGATATCTCTGAGAGTCTGAGGTAAGCGTCTTCGAACGAATCTACGATCTGTTTCTTTTTCTTCTGCTGATCTTTGCTGAAACTGTTTCGATCCTTCTCGTTTCTCTGTTGTTACCCTCTTCTCTCAGTTTGATTCTTCCTCTATGATTCTATGCTTTTTGTTGATAGATTGTTTTGAGTTTCTGATCTGTGATTTATGTTTTGTCGATTGATTTTTTTTTTTGAAGGAAGGTTTTGTCGATAGATTAAATCAACGTTTTACAGCGCGATGATTTGGATAACTCTCCGATTGTTTGCTATAGACCTCCTGAATTGTGCTTCGTATGAATTTAGCTCTCTTAGCTCAGAGGATAGAGCACCACAACTTTTTGTGGTAGGAATCGGTTCGACTCCGATAGCAGCTCTTACAATGATTGTAAAGGAGCACAGAATACAAATTCTAAATCTAGCTCCGGTGAGTTCTTATTTCTTCTCCACTCTTCTGCTGCGAGATTTACCTTGCTCTGTAGAAGACCTTTTACTTGTTTGAAAGTCTAAGATTTTTCTACAACTTTTGAGTAATTTCTTACCATTTTGTTATCCAATCTCGTTTTTAAAATTAAAAAAAATTGTTGTTGATGATCTTTATTACATAACTGCAATCTTGCAGGAATTATTGTAACCATGTTTCTTACGCGAACTTTCGGGAGGAGATTCTTGGCGGCTGCATTGGCGAGATCTGAATCCACTACTGTAGCAGCTGCCTCGACCATTCGGACGCCCAAAAACCCTCTCGAAAAGTTCTTTGAGTTCGACAGAAGCCAGGACGAAGATAAACCTGTTGTCTATGGTGCGTTCCTTCCTTTGTCATTTTCATTTTGGGAAACTTTATTCTTCTTCAATGTCTAGGATTCTCTTATATTATCAAATGTGATATGTGTTAAAGCTGATTTGAGGTAGCTTCTTTCTGTTTTCTGCCACGCATTTGATGTTAGTTTACATTGTTTCCCCAAATCAGGCTCTTAGCTACTTGTGGATTGTTCATAGAATGTACAGTGAAGAAGTAAAGTAATTTATTGTAGCTCAGGATTGTAGTGAAGTCTGGTAATTGTTTGTCTTCTTAACTTGGTTATCCTCTAAACATGTTTTTCTTCTTATGCCATGGAATATTTGGAATTAAGGATGTTTTTGTTAGATTAAGGATTGTTTTGTTTTGTTTTGTTAATGGGGTTTTACGAACATTTGTAATCATTTGGTGTTAGGTCGAGGTTGGAAAGCTTCAGAACTGCGCCTCAAGTCATGGGATGATCTTCAGAAGCTGTGGTACGTTCTTCTTAAAGAGAAAAATATGGTGATGACTCAGTGTCAGATGCTTCAAGCTCAGAACATGCAGTTTCCTAACCCTGAACGTATTCCAAAGGTAATTATACAAACCGGGCTTTAACTCTCAATTCAATTAAGTTGTTGACATATTGATAGATATTATGAGAAGATATATGAAAGAATGGTTATGCATCTCTCAAACCTTCCGAAAACATATAATATGTTTTTCATCACTATGGGAGATTATTATTTATGAATGTCAACTTTGTTTGCATCTCAATGTAGGTGAGGAGAACAATGTGCCGCATAAAGCACGTGCTGACACAGAGAGCGATTGAAGAACTGGATCCACTATAGATTCATAACCTAGTACGTATAGTAATACTATTTATAAAAACAGAATAAGCAGTTTCCTTTTTCACTAGTAGATTTTCTCAGAACATGAGGAACATAATTTTTTTAGAATAATATGTGTAAAGATAACATGAAATTTCATACTTTACCTATATATTTTCTTGTGTCAAAACTTTATTTAACTAGCGTAGCTACCTTCCCCAAATTTGGATTCTTTAAAACTCATATGCGCTCTAACATTAGTGTAAGAGTCAATCCTTCTGTTCTTGTTTATTTCTATTTTATCACATCTTAAATTATTAAATGATTTATGTAAAAGTTTAAAAAAATATATATATATTAAAACTGGTGTGATTTCCTAAGGATGACAATGAATTAAGCGTATTATGTATCTCCTATATATTATTTGGGGAGTACATTTATAAATAAACATTTAAAAGTGTTAATATTTACATCACATTGCCAAAAAACAAATTTTAATATCTTATTAAAGATATTTTAGTCATTAGTTATTATATGATTATTTAATTAATTAATTAATTAATTAAAATTTTCGTTTTAATTAATTAATTAATTAATTAATTTTTTTTCAAAATTAGTTAAAAATTTATTTTACGAAGATTTTGTTGATTTAATTAAACACACTAACTAAATTAAATTAAATGTTGATTTAATTTTCCAAAAATAAGAATTTTTATGTAGATTGCGATTTTTTTTGGAAAATTTTAAATAAGAATTTACGTAGATTGTCAATTTTTTTTTTTATCGATTATAATTTTTGTTTTAATTAATTTAATTTTTTTTAATTTTTTGAAAATTAGTAAAAAATAGATTTTGCGAAGATTTTGTTGATTTAATTAAACACACAAATTAAATTAAATTAAATTAAGTGTTGATTTAATTTTTCAAAAATAAAAGATTTGATGTCGATAGCGATTTTTTTTGGAATGTTAATGTTAATGTTAGTTTCTCTTTATAATATCGAATCTATTAATAGATTTTTAGTAGATTTAAAAATGTTAGTTCATATCTGATTTAGTTTAACATGGTGTACCATTTAACATAACAATGTAATATTGTAATTTAATTTTCAAATCTATTTAAATTGTAAAATTTAGTAATTAAAACAGAACAAGATATAATTAAAATTCAAATAAAAAATATCCAGAAATTTTCTGCTAGAAACAATATATCGCAATATCCAATATCGTTAATAGATATACTATCTTTCAACAGAAAAATATATTTTACGAAATTAATCTTAAAATATCTTGGATTAATATTTTCCAAAAATTTTTAATAAAGATTTTAGAATGTTGCAATCTTCCAAAACTTTACTTTTTCCTTCGGTTAAATTAAAGAAAATATCCTGATTTTATATATAATTTTTCTAACAGAAAATTTCCAATATCGTCGAGTGTGAAAGATTAGTTTTATATTTCTGATTACAAAATATTTACGCGGATATTACAAAGATTCGATATTATAAAAACTGATATTATAATTTTCGTAAAGTTTTGAAAAAATTACAATTTTCTAATATTCTGATTTTATAAATTTTAGATATTTTTTTATAATTACAATTTGTCCTTGCTATAGCACGAGATATATCCTAGTTTTGTTTAAACAGAGAGTAAAATAAATAAGTGATTACAATGCTAAAGCCACGTGAAAACATAGATCTCTGATTTGGATACAGAATGCATAAATTATTGCGTTCGTTTAATTTATATTTGTATGATTCATTCTATTCAAATGTTTTCCATGAACGTTTGAGTCTTTTGAGATCGCGAGAGAAAATAGTGTAAACCTCAAACTTATAAATAGAAAATTGGAAGTAAATTTATCATTTATAAAGGATCATCTTCATTAACGATAAACGCAGATTTACTAAGGTTGTTAGTAGATATATATATATATATATATATATATATGAAGATTTTTGTTTCGTTCTCTTCCGAATCCATATACGTTTTATGTCCTATCAAATCTCTAAATGAAAATGTTCAACTGTATTAACATGTATACGTTTGACAAAAAAAAAATTCATCTTTTATTCTAGAGTTCAATACCTTAAATGTTAAATCTGACATGTTTCACACAAATTAAGAAAACTATATAAATTTTTACTATACTCTTTATAAATATACTAAATATATTTCTTTTTTTTTAATTAATAAATTGAAATAATAGGGACATAAAATGTATTTGGTTTTAAAAATTGCATTGAAAATATAAAACGAATTTTTTATGAAACAAAATTAAAGTTGTAAAACAATATTTTTATGAAATGGACGGAGTATTGTTTTTTTTTTTTTTGGTCAAACAGTAACTTTCAATAATTAAAGAGTTAAAACAGATAAGAGATTGCAACCACTTTCGTGGGCAGATAGAGAACGAGCCAGAGCGTTCTTAGCTAGACTATCAGCCAAATCATTTTCAGATCTAGGAACAAAAACGAAGACAAGTTCATCGAAAACAGCAATTAAGCTAGCAATATCAGAGAGGATTCCATGGAGCTTTCGAATTGGCTCAGAATTCCTCAGCGCTCTGATGAGTACTTGGGAGTCCGAGCATAATCTCAGCTTGAGCAATCCTCTACTCTTTGCTTCCTGGAGGCAGAGAAGAATACCCAGAGTTTCTGCCATTAAAGGGGAATCGACGAAGGTAATTTCCCGCGAGCCTCTTGAGATAACTTCTTTGTTCTGATTTTGTAAAACCCAGCCTAAACCTGCAAATTTGTGATTTTCATTCCAGGCAGCATCAGAGAAGAAGGAAGGGAGCGGAGAGTGATCTGAATTGGGAATCGACTGTTGTCTCTTCGGGGCATCCAGAGATGGTGGCACTTGGGCTTGCTCCCACTCCTTTGCCGAGCCAATCGCCATGGATAAGACTTCCGAGACTGAGGTATTCTTTTTCTGGAAAATCAGTGAGTTTCTTGCGGACCAGATGCCCCAGCAAATCCAAGGAAATAACATTCCCTGACTCACTCCTGTCGGTGGTAACGGAACCAGGGTAACTGCTCTTGTTAGAGCTTGTTTGAAATTTGTTGGGCCAGAACTCCAAGGGTTGCAGGAGAACGGAGCTTCGTCCCAGATTTTAGCTGCAAAGTCACACTCAAAAAACAGGTGCTTAATTGATTCAACATTTTCACATCTTGGACATTTTGCTAGTTGTCCAAGTCCTCTGTTTTGAAGGTTTTCTCCTACTGGCAGGGCATTCTGCAATACTTTCCAGGTGAAGATTTTGAGCTTAGGGGAGAAATTTTGGCTCCACAACTCTTTAATCCAGTTAAAGTTTGGAGCTGAGGCATCTCTGGTACATGAGTCTTCTTTCTTTTCTCGAGTAATCACTTGGCTTGCGTATCCAGATTTGGTCGAATAGATGCCATTGCTGGTTAGAACCCAATTAAAAGAGTCCTCTGATCCTGAACTGCTAGGTCTTAAGCATTGAATGTCACAGGCTAGCAGGGGTAGTAATTGGTTAAGCTTGGTAGCATCCCATTCTTTTGCATCACTAGTCAATAAGTCAGCAACTTTAAAGTCTTCCGTTGATTTTGGAGCAGGACCAAAGGGAGTTTTTGATTCTCCAAAGGGAAGCCAAGGGTCCCTCCAAATGCTTATAGATTTGCCATTTCCTATTGCTTTGACCACATTATGTTTCAACAAGTCTCTCCCAACCAACAAACTCCTCCAACCATGAGAGCAATTAGCGTGAGGAGTAGCTTCTAGCAAGGAGGAGTTTCTGAAATATTTTCCTTTTAGCACCTTACTTAGAAGGCAATTTGGGTTGTTAAGAACCCTCCAGCTGAGTTTAGCCAGAAGGGCTTCATTAAAATCCTCAATCTCTCTGAAACCAAGCCCTCCCAAGCTTTTTGGTTTAGCAAGGGTTCTCCAAGACACCCAACACATTTTCTTTTCCTCCGGGTTTGCATCCCACCAAAATCTTGTAAGTGCCGATTGGATTTTTTTGGTTAAGCTCTTAGGTAGTTGAAAACACATCATGGTATAAGTTGGGATTGCTGAGAGGACGGATTTGAGCATAGTAAACTTGCCTGCTCCCGAAAGATGTCTTGTAGACCAAGAGATAGCCTTCTGCTTAATTCTGTTCACTATAGAAGTGAACCAGTCTCTCTTTTTCCTTCCTAAGTTTTCTGGGAGTCCTAGATATTTTCCACCTCCCCCCTCTTTCGAAATTCTCAGGGTAGCTTTTACTCGTTCTCTTTGGGCGTGAGGTGTCTTAGCTGAGAAGGTGACAGAAGATTTGTCGACATTGATCTTTTGACCCGAAGCCTTCTCATACTTAAGGAGGATGGAGTTAAGGGCATCACAACTTTTTTGATTTGCTTTACAGAAAAACATAGTGTCGTCTGCAAATAGTAGGTGATTCACTCTTGGGCTACGTCGAGCCACTTTTATACCACTTAGGGAGCCTCGCTCTTGAGCTTTGAGACAAAGACTAGACAACACCTCGCTGCATAGGATGAACAAATATGGAGACAGGGGTCTCCTTGTCGGAGCCCCCGATGAGGAGTGACATAGCCTTGGGCTGATCCATTAATTAAGTAGGAGTAAGAAACCGTGGACACACACTGTAGAACCCAGTTTGTCCACTTAGCGTGGAAGCCCAATCGTTCTAGAACAGCCTGCAGGAACGTCCACTCTATTCGGTCATACGCCTTACTCATGTCAGTCTTTACTGCCATCATGCTATGCTTTTTTGCTTTTGAAGACTTGAGGAAGTGGAGTGTCTCATGTGTTATCATAACATTGTCCGAGATGGCTCTTCCTGGGACAAATGCGGACTGGTTTTCTGAGATAAGAGATCCTAAAATGGGCTGAAGCCTTTTAGTTAAAATCTTTGCAATCACCTTGTAGACCACGTTACAAAGTGCTATAGGTCTGAAATCTCCTACTCTTTTAGGTCCACTCATTTTCGGGATTAGACGTACATGAGTGTGATTAAGTTTCTTTGGCATAAAACCTGACACAAAGAATTCTTTCACTTCTTTAACGATTGAATTTCCCACTGTATTCCAATGGCGGTGGAAGAAGCTAGCCGGGAACCCGTCAGGTCCTGGTGCTTTATCTCCATGAATGTTCCACAATGCCTTTTTTATTTCAGCTTCCTGCGGTATTGTAGTTAGCTTATTGTTTGCCTCTTCTGAAATTTTGGGATGGAGGGCCTCCTTGACAGTTTCAGAGTTATCAAGAGGAGATGAGGTGAATAGGCTGGTATAAAATCCAGATATTATCTTGGAGATTTCACTCTCCTCATGATATACCTGGCCTGATTCATCTTCTAAGACAGAGAATCGGTTTAAGGCTCTACGTCCCTTAGTAATAGCATGAAAATAGCTTGTGTTTTTATCCCCTAGGGATAACCACATCTTTCTGCTTCTCTGTCTCCAATAGGCTTCCTCAGCTTGATGAGCTTCCTTCAACTCAGTTTTGATGATATTGATTTGATCTTCAGTCGTATTTGGATCTGACATTCCTGAGTCCAATTTTTCCTGAGCTTCTTCTATGCGCTTTTGGCTATTAAAATGTTTCTGCTTGCTCCATTCTGACAGTTTAGCTCTAACATCAGCGAGTTTTGTTTCCATAGAAGTCTGACACGGTCTGTTCCACACATTCTTTATCAGCTCTATAACCTCTGGATTGTTGTTTAGGTTTCTATCGAACCTAAACAGTCTTTTTCCCCTTCTGATTCCAGCATCTAAGAAAGTGATCAAAGGCCTATGATCTGATGCTTCAAACTTCAGATATTCACTCCAACTATAAGGATATAGCTCTGCCCATTCAGTAGATGCCATTGCTCTGTCCAGCCGGCTCAAAATTGTGCGATCATGTCTCTTTCCTCTCCAAGAGAGGCAATTTCCTGCAAATTTCAGGTCAAAGAGATCGCAACCAAGAGTAAAATTACGAAAGTTGCTGAAAGAAGCTTCTGGGCGGGTTGGGCCTCCACATTTTTCAGAGTTATCTAAGATGTCGTTGAAATCTCCTGTAAGAAACCAAGGGCGTTGGCTACTCAAACCCATTTCTTCAATTTTTCCCCACACTTCTTTTCTTTTAGATTGATCCGGTTCACCGTAGACAAAGGTGGCTGAGAATCGGTTGATCTTATGGTGAATAACAGTATCAATAAAGTTGTGAGAGGAGGAATTGATAGTCAGATTGATATCTGATTTCCAAAGAAGAATAAGCCCTCCACCACAAGTGCCATGGGGTGATACAATGAAATGACAATCAAAACGCAGAGATTCTACTTTCTTGAGCACAAAAGAATCTTGATTTTTGGTTTCCATGAGAAACATTATGTCCGGGGAATATTTTTTTGTGATTCCCTTCAGACGACGAACTGTTGCGGGGTTTCCCAAACCGCAACAATTCCAGCTCAGAATCTTTAAGGAAGAGGAGGCTCCGGTTTTTGAAAAACCGGTTTAGTCTTCTTTGTCGCCGGGATAAGTTTGATTGATGGTCCTGCTCCTTCTTTTGATTTAGTACTTGCTCTTGAATCAGCAGAACCTTGTGCTTTATTTTTACTTGACTCACTTTGACCTTTTTCTTTTTGGTGTGTAACAGTGTGAGACTTTGCCTTTGGAGAGGCTTTCCTCGGTGATCTTGCAATCTGCTGAAGTTTCAACTTTTTACTGCTTTTTCCTGGGATAGCATTAGAGTTAGCAAAAGTGAGCCTGTTTGCTATTGGAGGTCTGCCTCTTTTTGGTTTCTGTTTTATTACTTCCAGAGCAGTATCAATCTCAGTAGGCTCCATTTGTAGGGTCTGCTCTGCCTCTGTCTGGAGAGGAATAGTGCCTGAGCTAGATTGGATCTCCACTTGGGAGTTTGGAATTCCTTGAGCTGCTAGTATACGGTTCGCGGTTTCCTCCGTTAAACCCTTTGCTTCTCCTTGAATAACTCGTCTCTTTCTAGCAGCGCTTTCATTCGGATCAGCACATGATATGTATTGAATTGTAACCTCTCGTAGATCTTCCCTGATTTCCTCAACAGTTTGAGCCTGTGGAGGTGGAGGAGGGGGCAGAATCTCCCGTACTGGGAGCTCTCTCTCGAGGGTAGGTCTTCTGGATTTTGAAAGTTCTGAGGGAATGGGACTGCTGGCTTCAGAAGTTCGCTGTTTCTTTACCCAGACCTGCTGAGTATTTATCTGAGAGGTATTAGAGTTGTACCTAGAATATTCTCTGTTAGCGTAGCTGTTCCTCTGGTCTCTATCTCTCTCCTGGGATCTGTCTAGGTTTGAGTAATGGCTTTTACTTTGTCTCTGATCCTGACTTTGGATTTCAGGTGTATGGCTACGGTGAGAGAGCCTCTCTTCTTCATGGTTTCTTACTGAGGAGTAATTATCATAGCTGCGCTTTCTGCTTTCAACTCCTCTATGTGAGTGGTCTACTTCTCTTGTAATAAGCTGATTTTTTGATACTCTCTCATGTGAACCTCTAAGATGAAAATCCCCAGGTCTGTTGGAAGTATGCCTTGAAGATCTGTTGCTACGAGAGCTGAAGTGATTAAGGCGATTTGATCTTGGAGATTTTCTTGAAGCCCAATCGGTGTTCTGGTTTGACCACGTCACCCCTTCCTTTTGATTGCACTCTGGTTGCTTTGGATCCTCTGGGCATTTATCTTCAGCATGAGAAAGTAAGTTACATTTGTAACAACACGTTTTAAGCCTTTCATACTCTAGGGAGATCAGTGCTTCAGATCCTCCAGGAAACTCTACTATGGTTTCCTTAACCAACGGTTTCAGTCCATTGATTGTAACACGAATTTTTGCTTCCACTGGGGTCAGCTCGTGAGCTTCCAGATTTCCTAACTCTCTACCAATGTTTTGCAACATTTCCTTCCGCCAATAGTGAAGTGGCAGCCCTTTGATTCTGATCCAGAAAGGAATATCAGATGGAAACTCCTCTGAGATGGTAGGCTCCCACTTCTGGAGTATGATCATATATTGTGCAAAGTGATAAGGTCTGTTTTCCAGTACTTTAATCATATCTTGGACGGAGTATTGTTTAAAGTCAAATTTAAAGTCAAGAAAATATGAGAGTATAACGAACTTAACTCTAAATCGTTTTGATCTAGTGACTATCCGCTGCTAATGTTTTCAAAAAATTTATAGTTGATTTGTGACTCAGTTTGGTTCTTACATGCTTTTTGTATGTACGTTGCTTTCATTTGCTATATATACATATATCTTATTCTTTAGAATCTTTTATTTAATATCTAAGTAAAATATATATTTTAAATAATATATATATATTTATTGAAAAGAGACCTCTACAATAAGGGAAAACAAAATGTATGGTATTATCCAATATGCTAGACGAGTTCTGTGGTCTCCGAGATACGTTTGGTGTTTTTCTCTTTTTTGGATTTTACATCGTTTCAACAAATTTTAAGGCGGATTGTTTAGTCCTTATGTTTTTTTGTAAACTCTTCTCCTCCTGATTGAATCACCCATCAAAAATTGTTTTTTACTATAATGGTGTGATTAACAGAAATAATTGTGTGGTTCTAAGACTTTCCCATAATAGATGACCAAAAATTGGAATCAATGGAGAACCACATCTTTATAACCAAATTTTAAGGAGGTGCATGAATTAAGATGTATCAAAAAAATAGACACATCTAACGTTCCTTATATATACTTGTAAACTTTGTTCACTTTTTTTAACTTTTAAAACATCATCAATTCGTTGAAAACAAAATATTAACCAAGAAAAGACTCATCAATTCGTTCATAGCTGAGATGAAGAAACCCAGTCAACTATCGACCACCATGCTAATTATCTTCACCATCCTTGCTATAGGTTTGTATTTATATTTAAACTTTTTTAATATTTATATATTATCATATGAAAATAAATAAGTTGTCAGGAACATGTTATTTCTCTGCAAAAATAAATTCAACTACCTAATGTCTAATCTATGTCTCACTTAGATAACGAAATTTATTTTTTTCATTACTTAATAGAAATTTTAATATTTTTATATCAAAACCCTGCCAAGTATAAAAGATCGACTGTACTAGTTTTGTTTAAGACTTAAATTACTGGAACCAGATATTTCTTAAACCTCGTTATACAATTCTGTTATTTCCCTAGTTCTTACATGTAAATGATAATTAGGTAATAATAAAGTAAAAATTAACAAAACCTAATTAGAAAAGACGAGGAGTAAGTCTTTGGAGGGGATAGCAAATCTACTCTAGAACAACGTCAACATCCAATATTTTATTAATATAAGACAAATTATTTAAACATTAATCTTCATGAAAAAAACAAATTATTGTTAAAATAGAAACTGACATTTTATGTCTTGAATATTTACTATAATAGGCGTGATGGTGAAAGAAACAGAGGGACAGAGTGCTTCGAGTACTTGTTTTGAAGTTCTAAAAAATGCTGCTAAGGGTGCAACATGTGACTCGGAATTGTGTGCCTCTCTCTGTAAGAAGAAAGCGGCCGGCGGGGTTGGTACTTGCAGGCCAAAGACGGCACAACCCAATAAAGGACGACCAGAATGCCATTGCAGATATTGGTGTGGAGCCGAAGGGACTGGGAGTAAGTAGATTGATCAGACCATCAGATCACACCAAGTTAAATTCATGGAATGCGAGTCCGTCACATTTTTCGTTTTATATTTTAAAAATTCGTAATAATTGTATATAACAATACTAAATAAGTAACTATAAAAAAAAATACTAAATAAGTAGACCATGACATAATCACCTTTGTGCTAATTTTGTCAGTGCGTTGTAATCACATAAGTTTGAATTCACATAATGTGTGATTTTAAATAAAAATTAAATAAATTTCTATTGATTATCATATATATATTTTTTTTGTATTTCCTATTAATTAATTTTCCATTTCAAATATTTTAAATGTTTATTTTCAAATTTTTAAACCTTGTATCTCATGACTAAAAATATGAAAAATAAAATGCAAAGTATAATTTTTTAAATAAATTTATCATCTAAGATATTAATCAGTAATTAAAAATAAATTTTCTTTTTTCATAAATTATTAAAATTTAATCTTAAAATTGTAAAAGAAAGACAAAAACATCCTAGTTTTTTTTCTCAGTCACTGTTTTTATTTGGCCAAAATAAAAAGAACTGTCTATATTATGATCGGCTATGCTCCAATCTCAAACCAATTTCATAATAATATTGGCATATTTCATCATCTCTTTAAGGTCATTTTTTTTCCATCATCTCTTTCATTTTTTCGTATTTCATGATTACAAATATGAGAAATAAAATGAAAAGTATAAAAAAGTACAATAAATTTTACCATTGCAGATAATAATAAAAAATAAACTAATCCTAATAGAAATTAAAAATTATCTTAGTTTTTCTTTAATCACTCTTTTTATTTGGCCAAAATAAGCAAATAAAATGAGTGACTAAGGAAACAAATCATCCAAATTGGTTCAAGGAGTTGAAGCTGGGATTCGATGGATTAGAACCCTTCTGCTTTTCGGTAATATTTAAAAGAATGAGTGCATTCTAACTAACAAGTTATTTTATTAGGTTGTTAGAAGGGTTGCAAAAGAAGAGTTTGATAAGTTGAAAGGTATAAGGTTATGTTATAATAATAGGATTTAACCCACGGTACACCGTAGGACAAAATTTATTGTTTTTTATATAATGATTTACTATTGTTTTTTTAAATTTTGATTCCGAAATATGTTTTTATTTTTTGTATTTTTTTTATTATAAGTAACATAGTTAACGGTTATAAATAGTGTTGTTAGCTTGTTATATTTTTTGGTTAAAATATTTTCTTTTTAATTTTACGTTATATAATTATTTATCGTATATGATATATATAAATTTAAAACCAAACACTCCTATTTGAATTATTTTCTTTATTCAGTTAGCTTTATTCAATATGTCAAACACAAATAATCACAATGATTATATTAATTAAAAAAATCTCGTTAATTAATTCAAATATGCAAATACTGATCTATAATTAAATATGTTATAACCTTTACATTTAAAATATATACATTGACATTAGAAAAATTATATGACCACTAATTCGATTAATTTAAATTTAAATTTTAAAATATCGATGTACAATTAGTTTATTATGTTATATCGTTTACATATAAATAAAATAAACACTAAAAATATCCCCTTATTATTATTTGGAGAGTACCTTTGTAAAATAAACCTTTTAAAATATTAATATTTACATCACATTGTCATTACAACAAAGAACAAATTATAATCTCTCATTAAAGGTTAATTAAATATAATTATTATAATCATTAATATAAGAACAAATTTTAATCTTTAATTATTATACGATTTTGAGATTAATTAAAAAAAATTGATATATCTAGATTATGGTTTAAATACTTCCTTAAAATTTTCCAAACAAAATCGCAATCTATATCAAATCTCTTATTTTGGGAAAATTAAATCAAAATTTAATTTAATTTAATTAGTTTGTTTAATTAAATCAACAAAAAAATTTTAAAGTTATATATCATTATTATTGGAATAAATCATTTAAAAAAAATAATTGTTCCATTAAGAGTATTATTGTAATTTTTAATGGGTAAAAACAACAGCATACCTTAATATAAAATCTATATCAAATTTTAAATATTTATTTAACATCAACTAAAATATACATAATTTTGATATAACCAATCTAAAATATTAAAATTAATTGAATACATATTTTGTTGATAAAATATATTTTTAATATATTTAGCATTTATCTTATTAATTTATAATCTATAAATAAAAAATTTATAATATCAAATCTTAAAAAATCATTAATCCGTGCTATAGTACGGGCTAAATTTTAGTTATATGTTATTTGCAATGAACTCGTACTTCTTTATCTTGTAATCAATCTGGATTTAAATATAATACTAGTCCTACTAGGAAATCTTCAAGTAGCGAACAGAATAACGCCAAATATATGTAATTTTCCCTTTTTTTTATTAGAAGGTTAATGATGAATTGATCTGCTAAATATGTAGATAGGACTTGGATAAGCTATCCATACAAAAATCAGATGTAAAGGACTTTTTATACAATGATCAAATTTTGATTCAAACCAAATTTGAGAATATAATTAATGAACCGAAAGATTTGAAATTTGTATTAAAAGAGATTGTTCAACGATTCGAAAATGAAAAAAGCGTATTTATAGATGTGGAGAGATGATCTGGGTTCTTTATCCTTTTTCCATACTCTTTTTTTTTTTTTCCATTTTCCAGAAACTCGTAATTTCATCAAATTCACCCCTAAATATTTGGTCAGCTTAAATTTCACCCCATAGTTTATATTTTCAATATTTAGCCACTCATTGATGACTTAAACAGATCGATTAACTATTAAAATTTTGTCAAATTTAGTTTTGTTCATGATGGGTTATTAAAAACATACATAAGGCTTTATCAATAATAATTGTATAACTACATAATTGGTCAAAAAAGAGAGATGGAACGACATAATATAATTTTAAAAAAATTGAAAATGACATAAACCATGGTTAAAATGTATAATCACGGAATGTTAAATATATATCACCATTTTGCATAATCATATTTTTGGTAAAAACTATGCGAAACCAGAGAATTGTCATGTCATGTTCTGTTTATAATTAGGAATTAGCTAACAATCGGGAGAAAAAAATAACTAGTAGGGCAGTTTTGAAATTTTCGGATAATATAGGGGGTAGATGTGGTCATATTATAACACAGTCATGACCGAGGATATTTGTACTCCGGAGAGTCAAAAGTCTCTACAAGTGATTGAAGTAATCAAATCTGATGTTATGTGAGCAAAAGCAAACAATTTTTTTACATGGCTGAGTTAAAAATAGAGTGAAGCAGAGAAGAGAAGGAAACGAGACATAACTGAATACATGCGCAAAATAGAGAAATTAGTTGTGATGTGGTGGTTTACTTTAAAAAATCATTCAACCAAATATAAAAACATGGTAATTCTCGGCAAGATAAGATATTTATAATATCTTTTAAAAAATTAATAAATAAAATAAAATTTTTAAATAGTTTAATAGTATATTATTGTATAAATAATTGAAATCTAAAATTAAGATTTTATGTATTTATGTTACTAATTAATTATTTAGTTAAAACAAATAAAATTTAAATAAAATTTTAAAATTCAAATTTAGGAAACAATAAAACCAGCTATAATTTAATGGAATATTTACTTATTCGATTTTCCATAAATAAATAAATCTAATTTAGGTAAGATTATAATTATAATCTTTAAAATAAAAACAGATTATATATGGTTAATCTAATGACATATTATGTAATTAGTCTAGTAATTAATGTCCTATGAAATATGTTATAATATTCTACGTAAACATAAGGTTATTTTGTTAAAATGATTCTCATTTAATATATAGGGGATGATATTAATGGCTAATGTATTCATTCATCAAACATTAACAGCAATAAATTCCAGTAAAGAACATGAATTGGGGACTGTAAGCACAACATCACACCACTCAATCTTCCAATAAATCTCTTGTGCATTGCGTCTTTCAAGCGCAATCTCAGCACACCAAATCATCTTCTTGTTAGAGAAGATACCACTCACTTTCTTCTCCCACAAAATCGCGATCTTTCCACCATAATCCACCAATCTAATGCAAGTACAACGATTTCGTGATTTAAGTAATTTTTTCAAACCCTTCAAAATTCTCCACGATCTTCCCTCGGAGTCGTACCAAAATAGGCTTTTGGAGAATACCATATAACATACATTATCTATCACGCAAGAAGAATAATAGGTAACCAACGACAAAAGCATATCCAATCCTATCACATCCCATCTATTTTCCTTAATTAGGCTTGTAGACCACATTTTTATCCCCAAACAGGTAAAGCTTTCCGTCATAGACTAAACATTTTGATATATAACTCCCACGTATCTCCGCACTAGGGCTTGGCACATGCTCCCATATTTGGGTTTTGGGATCGAAAAACTCGATCAAATTCGAGGAATCGGAATTTTTCCAGCCTTCCACTACAAATATTTTCCCATCAAGTACACTCACGAGGGGGTACTTTCGGCCATCTGCATGCTTGGAGCTTCGTGCCAAGTGTGAGACCGACAGTCCATGAAGAAGACTCTATACGAGAGCGCACCATTGATGTAGATACTAGAACCAATTGTGGTACAAGTCAACACAAACGGAGGAGAATGATTTCGAGTTGGTATGGAGACCATAATATTTTCAGTTGACTTTTTCTCTTCCTTCCTAGTGTGATTCCTTAGGATTCTATGTGATCTAAAGCAGGAAGTGAACCATCGTGAGTTAGGGTTAGGGTTAGGGTTAGGGCTAGGGATTCGAGTTGGTCTTCGGCACAGAGTGAACCAACGTGGCTTAGATTCAGAACTGAAGAGTAAGCGCACATAAAGACAATTCTCAGTGCGTCCTAAGAGCGTTCGGATCGGATCTCATAAAGCTCAAGTGATGCAACAAGAGAGCGGAATCTCTTGGAGACTAAGGAGAGAATCGGGTAGTACAATCTCGAGACACGGGCTAAACAGTTCAACAATAAAGCATCAGGAATGTAAGGCATATTGAACGGCGAAGACTCTTTGCTGTTCGTCATGAGAAGAAAACGCCAAGAATGTAATCAAACTCCAAGAGCCGCCGTATTAACTACTTCTAGGGATATTAATAATGGTTAAAAAATTTAGGGTTTACCCCACCCGTAAAAAAAAAATATAAACCTTGGCCCTTTTTGTATGGGTTAATTTAAGACTAAGTATAAAAGGTTTAGTGCTACAACAGAGTCTCAAAATTAACCCAAGAGAAGAACTAAGTTCTGGTGATGAATCCCTTGTCAGAATTCATTCGAGACTCTTTTCACGATGATCTTATTCTTTGTCATTGGTAGGGATATCAAAATGAGTCAAATTTTATAGGTCGATCCGATCCTATCCGATTCATTAATCCTAATAGTTTTACTATTTAAATCATAATTAGTTGATGGGTCTAATGAGTTTTGGCCAAAAATACCACATTTTTCTGCAAAAAACAAGAGTCTACATTTTTTCACTAAAAACACGAGTTCGCATTTTCTCATCCAAAAACATAATTTTATTATTTTCTTGCCAAAAACGTGATTCCATAATTTTTCTGAAAAAAAAAACACGGTTTTACAATTTTCCTGATAAAAACACGGTTTCATAATTTTCTCGCAAAGTAGTCTACTTTATATTGGAGAAATATTTCCTAAATCTAAGGTTGACCTCCTAACTCTTATCTTGTAATCAATCGAGATTTTAAAATTACCCAAGTCCTATTAGCTAGGAAATCTTCACGTAACAAGATCTAACCGGACAGAGCAAAAATACATATGTTTTTAAAAATGATTTAGATGGTTCATGATGAATTGATCCTGCAAGATATTTGGATCGGACTAGAGCTTTTAAAATATCAAAGTGTATTTTTAACTTTTGAGCTGGACTAAAATAACTTTACTTTAATGTTGATCAATTTGAGTCAAACCGAATTTGAATATATAGTTAAAGAACCAAATATTCAAACAAATGAGTTTCAAAGTAAAAATTACCACAAAGGAAATTCTGGAAAAAAGGTGTAAGATGGGGCTTAGGTTCAGGCTTTAATATATAGGCGTGGCATGAACCATAGATACCAGATATTCACCCATGACCAGCAAATGATAGAGGGAAGTATTTACACCCTAATTTGAACAAAGGAATGGCACTTGTCTATTCTTCAAGAATACCTGGAGCCAGCAAATTTTCAGATTATTAGAGGTATGGCTATAAGCCAGACCTACAAACTAGACAGAGGCTATTGTGGTACTATACAAAATTAGGTAGGTATACGGTTAAGTGGTTACTGGATAGGACAAGCAATGACGGAGAATATGCAATGGGGTCCATATTGTAATGCTCTTAAAGAAATTTAAAGTTCTTCTAAAGCTTAAACATTTTCTTTGGCAAATTGCCTCCAGATCCCTAGTTGTTACTTCAAGCTTAATCAACGTGGAGTTAGTTGTGATAACGTCTGTAAGCGATGTGGAGCGATTGATAAAACTATTAATCATGCCTTTTTTGAGTGCCCACATTTCCTTAAAAATTTTGAGAGTTTTCATCGTAGGCAATTTTCCAACAAGTTCGGTGTTCACCAACTTGGATTAGTTATTCATTACCACCTCCTCGAGATGACCAAAGTATATATCACAGCTTCCCATGGATTTAAAGGTTCCTCTGGAAAGCAAGAAATCATAAAGGATTTCAAGGAACACAAGAGAAACCCATCGATGTTATAAATCATGGTAAAAGTGAACAATTATCGTGGGAGGAGGCACAATTGAGCTATGTCGAGGAAATAGAGGTTCCAGAACCCCATGAAAAATGTCCTTGAACATTAAAATGTCAGTTTGATGGATCATGGAAGTCCTCTTTCCCTAGGATGGATTTTTCTACAGGGAGATTCACTTTTGACTCTACCAAGTGTCATCCAAGGAGCTCATCCCCTTTTCACTCGGAGATGGAAACTTTAATATGGGCTATGAAGAATATCTTTTGGAGAATGATAGATTGTCAGGTGTTAGAAGCACATGTTAGTCTCAGTGGTGAATTCTCTTGAAAAATTGCCATTTTTCTCCAACTTCCTTGACGAGATTGGTTTGTTCCGAGTTTTTTTCTTAGTTTCTCGCTCTCTAGTATTTCTCATTTTTGTAATTTAAAAGTTGACTGTTTAACCCGGTCTTGGAGAACTCTTTTTTCTGAAGTTTCATTTATAAATACTTAGCTTGTTGATTGGACTACCAATTATGGAGTGGTCTTTTAGTTAATGTTTGGTTGGAAAAAAAAATAGTAAAAATTACGTTTTATTTGTTCTTTTTCTGGTCAGTTACGTTCGATTTATACATGGATATCAAAGTGAAAGGTTTCTAGGTCTTACATTTTGATACCTTTCTTAAAAAGTAAATTCTAACTCTTGTCACGGTTTCTTAATACATTTTCCAAAAATATGCATTCTACAGAATTTAAACTTGAATGGGTAATAAAACGACGGCACTAATTATACTTCGTACTGCCTAGCTAACTATACAATACATTAAAAACGATTCTGATCAAATCAGACTTGTTTTATAGTTTCGATGTAATAGTTGGAAGCTGCTAATATAGATCTGGAAATTACACTACTTAATACGTATACATTAAAATAAAATAAAATTTGTTGTAAATCTAATAATATTGACGTTCATACACACGTGAGAGGCAAAAACTGTATCTCAGCCGCAAGAATCTCGTCTCCTGTTTTATTACTAGGTCAACTTCTGGTCTCTCTCTCTTCAACTTATTAATCTTACTTAATTATAATAATAATCTAATTATTTATTAGATTCTGATTTCAAATCTAAAACCAATAAAATAAATTCCACAAACGTAACTTTCAAATTCAAAATAAATATTAATAAAATAATATCTAAAACCTCGGTTTTGTGATCACACACACCTTACATAGAAGCTTCTTTTTTCCTCACTATAAAATCTAACTCTCATCAGTCATCACTTAAACTCAAATCATCAACGTGTTCTTAAATTTGCAACAATGGCGTCGATGATCAGTTCCTCTGATCAAAGACTTTCAACAAGCAGGAGACGTTTAAAGCCATTGATGTTAAGAGATTTCTTACTCGATGATCTCAGTTCTTGTTCTTCCAACGGCTTCAAATCATTCCCACGTCGTCAAACTCCTTCTTCATCTTCCACCGTTCGTCGTCTCCTTGACGCTGAGATCAAACGGTCAGGATTGATCCAACAGCAGCATCATCATCGCAGACAACCGCGTCTCACTAGAAGATCAAGCCGTACAACTTGTGGAACGGCGATAAGTCACGCTGTTCATAAAGCGTCAACGGTGTTTCTTAACGCCGTTAGACTTTTGCCGTTCCCTTCTTCCAAGGAAAATAATAATAAAAATAAAGTCGTTTTCTCCAAAAGCTTGTCTAAACGGCTTTTGAGCAGAAGCTTTTGGAGAATACCCGTCGTAGGTCATTCTCGCCGTGAAGTAACGGGAGACGGAAATGGAGAGATCCAATGGTGGAGATCAGTCGCGTACGAAGAGAGTTTAGATCAACCGTTCGATCTGATCTCTCGACTTTCCACCACTGTCGTCGACGAAACAACATTCTCAACCTCAGCAGCTGCAATCACCACCGTGGAGGAGTTTATCTCCGGTGACTCTTCGAGTTCCGGTAGCGAGGTTTTTACAAACTCATCATCGGAGGTTGTACAATCTTCTTCTTCATCGTTCTCTTCGTCGTCGAGCGGTGAATCTGAGGAAGTAGCGAAGGGCGTGGAAGACGGGAATGAGAGCAGAGAGACTTTAAACGCACGTGACTGTGACGGATCATCTGTCAACCGCAACAACAGCCTGTGTAACAGAAAGGTTAGTTAGTTAAAACCTCGTTTTCAATCTTTATTACAACTGTCACACTAGTGTGAAAGCATTGAAACTTGTCGGGGAAAGCGTGCGAGTCACGTGAGGCGTGGGATTTTGAGATTTGAATGGTTAAGATTCTTCTACGTAGCTTCTAATGCGTATTATACGGCACATGATCCCGCGAGAGTTAATTTTTTTGTTTTGTTTTGTTTTGTTTCATGGTACTTCACGTACCAAATTATTTACTCACGAGGTCAATTATCGTACACATTTTAAATAGAATTTATATATATTTTAGCTAGATTTAGATACGCATATCTCCACACATTTATACATAGTAGTAGTAGTAGTACTTATAATAACATTATACTTAAAATTAATTTTATATTATCAGTATCACCCATGATCGTTCGTGAAATTTTTACTAACTAATGTAATCTTTGATGATTTTATTCTAGGATTTGATTATATATAAAATATTGTAACACAACAAACCCCACAATCTCAAACAAAACAAAAGTGAGGATACGAGCATAATTAATTGAATAGAGGCAGAGAGACAGATAGATAGATGTTGTCTTGGGATGGGTTGACTTTTGTCAACTTATTAATGTCACTATAATTTCTCATACTATAATTCTTCAGTTTAGTTATTTTTTGTAATGTTGTGTGATTGCATGTGAAAAGGATTTGATATTAAATGCAAATTTTTAGGAATGTGTGAATGAAGAAAAAGAACAACTCAGTCCTGTATCAATCTTGGAATGCCCTTTTAAAGACGATGAAGATGATGATGATGAAGACGATGAAATCACTGACCAAAATGGTAATTTTATCAGTTGATTACGCATCAATATATAGCAACTCGTTATATACTACAAGAAAAATGTGAATTTGTAACTAACGTTACAAGCTAATATTCACAGATAGATATGAGAAAATTGCAAGGAAAAGCAGGAGATTAAATGGTTTGGTACGGCTTGAGCCACTAGACTTGGAGAAACGCATAGAGAATTATGTAGAGAGACAAGAAGAGTACTCATTTCAGTCATTGGAAACCGAAGAGGGTGAATCAGAAAAACGAGCAAACCGTTTGTTTGCTCTTGTGAAGTCGAGAATCGGTGAAACAAACGACCTACTAGCTTCTAATGTAGCGGATAATCTATTGTTAGATTATCTTCAAGAAGATAATATTGGGCCAAAAGAGGAGACATTAATGGTGAAGAAAGTAGAAGATTGGGTGATGGGTAGACAAGAAGAGATGTTTATGAGTTGGCAAGTGAGAGAGAAGAGAGAGGTTTATGTGAAGGAAATGAAATGGGGTTGCATTAGTGGAGATGAGAGACAAAGTGTGGTTGAAGATTTGGCTAATGGATTTTTCACTTCCTTGGTGGATGAATTCATCTTCGACTCAGCTTCATGATGAAATCATAGTTTTTGGGAGGGAGTGAAGATTTGAGATTTTGTTAAAGATTAAATTCATAATGTACTAGATATATGTTATCTCAATAAAACTATATGTAGTTTTGCATAAGGGGAATGATTCGTATAAAACTTATGTAGATCATATGTTGGTTTTCCATTTTTAAACTCTAGAATGGTCTATAGTCATTATGTGTTGTTTGTATTTCTAACTCTTAATATGAATTCTTGAGTTTAGACTCTCTATGGTTTATTTTCGAAGTCTCTATTAAATTAAAAAAGTCAAAACATTTCGAAGTGAAGAGAATTTATATAATAAATTGTTTATAATTTATAGTGCAGATTCAGAATTTAAAGAACGAAAAACTAAGTGTCATAACTCATTATATGATTCAAAAAACTAAATTGAAAGCATACTTATAATGTTTCATGATCTTATAAAACCGTTATTAACTCTAGAGTTTCATATTGAAAAATCATGTTAAACATTGTATTAAAGATCTAAGTGTAAAATTTTGTATCAAAGATTTAAGTGTTAAATTTATCAAAGATTTCAAATTCAGCTTCCTTACATCCTATGACATTAGACTCAAAGATCTCAAAGAAATAACACATTCGACCAAAAGTTATGTTTTTGGACCATTTCCCGTTTTTAATTATTTTTGTTTATTCGAATATTCACTATTTTTCTAAATATGATTTTTCCCCACTATTTTCTATTAAAGGGATGTGTTAATATTGTTTTTTTAAACAGTAGGTATTCACTAAATTTAGCGTGTAGAATGTTTATGTTACAAATCGGAGACACCGATTCACATCGATCGACTTTGCAAACTAGAAAATACCACATAATTGGCTAACGTAATAAATCGGAGGGTTTAAAAGGTGGTTGTTACAACAAGAGTCGGTCACGAGGTTATTTGTGACCCATCAAAATGATTTAGTGAGTTTAGAAAGAAAAAAAGTTTGTGGAATGAAGAGAGGTTGCTTGTGAGCAGTGTCGTGCCTAGGTTTACGGAGGCCTAAAGCAAAAAAAAAATATGTGGCCTTTTTCATATAAAAAATATTACTAATTATGTGGTTTTTTCCTTATCCTAATTATTTTTATTACTAAATATGGTCTTATTTTACTATATACTAAAATAAAAATGTTAAATTTACATAATTTTCTTAGAAAATAAATAATAACAATTAGAAATATATAAATTTTATCAAATACACAATAACACATATTAAAAAAATGTGGCCTATTTTTTAAAAAACTTTTGGTGGCCTTAGGCGAATGTTTTTTTTTTATAACAGTAGGCACGACTCTGCTTGTGAGAATAAGGTCGAACAAATTAAAGATCAGATCGACTGAAAATAATGATCGAGACTAGACATGCCCATTTCGGGACGAAAACTTGTTCTGTCCCGTATATGTCGGAAACTTTTCCTCCCATAATCGTTTTTTCAAATAATTTTTTTTAGATTGTTTATTTTAGTTAAACTGTAAGAGATTTGATAAAGAATTCAGACGAGATATCTATATTTTCCGTAGATACTTAATTTTTTCAAAATTAATGGAAAATATCCAAATTTTCTTTATATTTCTCAAAAATTTCTCAAAAATTTCTCGAATTTTCTGGAATATACGTCCTGAAGTGGACCCATAACCGTCTCAAAGTCACCTTTTCCCAAATTAACGAGAATTTGAGAATTCAATTTAATTACCCAAATTTCCCAATCTCGTCCCGAAATATCCTTCCCGTATTTTATCGGGTATAGTTTGGATATTGTTTTTTTATTATCTAAATTATCCATTCCGATCCCATACCCGTTAGTTTCTGTCATGATATCTAATATGGACATGTCTAATCGAGACAAGAGTTAGCATCATGCGTGATACATGAGTTTTTTTTATATTCATAAAAGTATTGTCTAAGTAGGAATTAAATTTCCGATTTTCAAATTTAAAAGTAGAATATTTAAGTTATTTAACGAATGAATAAAATAAAAATTGAAAAATCGATTGTAGCAATTTTATTATTTCATCTCTCACTATTTGGATTCATCGCTGTCGGACATACAAACTAATACCTATGTAATTGGAATTCTTTTTTCCTCTTACCAAAATCGGAATGAATATGAGATTTAAGTATTCTGATTTTTTTTCCGATTTAATTTCTTATTAACATGTCAATCAAAGTGTTTCAGTGACTGCAACTCAACATCAACAAGTAGTTGTATAGTCAGACAAATCCTCGTGAATTTTTCCTCTATAATTTTAAGCCGATTGGGTATGAAATCACCCAAAATATAAATTTATTTTTGCAAACAAAAAGAAATGGGGAATAGCATACATTTATTATTTTATTTTCTTGGGATGATGAGGTTTTCCACAATGGAAAAAGGAGCATATTTTAAATTATATTTAAACTAAACTAAAACGAGATTAGCTCTCTCTCTTCGAGGCGATTTTTCGGCGATTTGAAACCCTAATCTCAAATTTCCCCGTCGATTCTTCCTCACGAAGACGATGAGAATTCTGAGCCGATCTTCTTCTTCCTCTTCTCTTAAGCTTTCTGGTGTTACCCTTTTTCCTCTCTTCTGTTTTCTTTCTTCTTCAGCGCTTTTCTAGATCTACTGCTCTAGGGTTTAAATCTGCTTCGGCTCTTTCAGATCTGTAATCTTTAAGCTGTCTTTAGTAGATTTAGGTTTTTACCCTTTTAAGCTTGGTAAAACTTTACCGCCGAAGGCAGGTATTAGGTTTGTAACTGGTGTACTGCTTTGCGCTTACGTCTCAGTTCTCTCCTAATACTGTAAAGTTTCAACCTCGAGCGAAGAAGTTGGACTCCGACATTAGAGAGTGAACTTGACTATCAGAAGATAGTTTTGATTATCTCTCTAAGTGAAAGTGACTACCGAAAGGTAGATTTGTTACCCGCTGTATCAGATTTGTGTTCTCCTGTTGGAGATAGTATAATCTGGGTTCAGTGTTGGATTGTGGCTGCTCTGTTGCAGGTTTCTTGTAAGAGAACACTATTACAACAGTTGGAAACCAGGAATGTATCGTGACCAAAAAAGGAAAGACGAAGATAATCTCCGGAAGTTGAAAGCTGCAGAGGTAGTTAATTTGGAAGAAGCTGTCGAGATCCCAGATTTTGATAATCAAGCTCTGATCGAGGAGCACTCTTGTAGTATCATAGTCCGGATCTTAAACTCTGCAGCTGTCAAAACGCACAACATTATCTTCGCATTACCAAAGATTTGGGAACTTAAGAATAGAGTGAAGGGCAGAGAGATAGGCAATCATATGGTCCAATTCACTTTCTTATCTGAAGAGGAGCTTAGGAAAACTCTGAAAATAGGACCTTAGTTCGTGAACGCTGGCTACTTACTAGAGAAGCCTAGTCGCCCTCTCCAAGTCTAGATTTCCTAGAATTCATCTTTTTCTGGGTAAGGATCAAAGGAGTGCCTATTCACTGTCTGAAAGAGGAGATCATCAAAGCGATTGGATCGACTCTAGGAAGAGTGGAAGAAGTCCAATTGCACGTAAAACACTCAGATTCTCTTGAGTACGTTCGGGCAAGGATTTGGTTACCCATCACAAATCTGATAACGTTTAAGAAGCCGATAAAGTTCAAAATTGGGGAAGTGCTTACAGTAGATTTTGACTACGAGAAGCTTACTAAGATCTGCCATAGGTGTAAGAAGCTTACTCACGATCAGTATCACTGTTCTCTCAGTCATCCTCAGGACTCTAAGGCTTCATACGGCTCAGGTGCATCGAATTCCCTCCCGGAAAGTTCTGCTCCATCCTTACCTTTTGCAGATGATACCAAATCAAAAAAGAAGGGAAAGAAGAAAGCAACTAAGAAAGTATCTAATAAAGCCCCTGGTAAAGCTTCAGGTAAAGGGAAAGGAAGAGTTACAGTTGAAGGGAAAGATAAAGGACTGGCAAAAGATTCTTCTCTCAACTCAAAAACTCATCAGAACTCAGCTTTCTTCAACTATCCTGCTCCTTCAAGGTCTGCTGCCTGTGGAGAAGAGAGGTTACCAAAATAAAAAAAAGTTTTCAGTCGTCTAGGTGAGAAGGTTGACCCAATCTTCTTCAAAGGCAAGAGTGGTTCTCATCATCAAGAGTGGGTGGAAAAAGAACCTTTTTTTGATAGAGTGCCTTCTTGGTAGGATCCAGAAAAAGAAAAATAGGGTATCAAACAGGTTCCTCCTTCTTGGTGGGATCCGGAAAAAGAAAGAGAGGGCATCCCTTAATTTCCCCCTTCAAGGAAAGCTTTTGTTTAAAAGCTTGTATAAGGGAAGAAGGTTGATAGTCCTCCTTTGGCTAGTCATATCCTCAACTCGGGACGGATTGTTCAAGATACGCAACCAATCTTTCAATTTCCAGCTGAAGCAGAAGGTTCTAGTTCTAAAAGGAAAAGGAGATCAAGTTTCAAAAGGAACCAAGCCCGAAAAAGAGCTAAATTGAATAACATTGTAGTTAAGCCGCAGGAGCCTTCCAAGCACCCTTCAGAAGGAAGCAATTCCTTAGCTCATCCTTCTGTAACTGTTACAGTTGTACCTGGTTCTTCTGGATCTGCAAGTCAAAAACAAGTTTTTCTGAACTCATCAAAAACTCCAGTTGGGAAAGTTGTGGGGAACCGCAACATTCACAATTCTATATGAGGACACTCACATGGAACTGTCAAGGTCTTGGATCACGACTGACAGTTCGTCATTTGGAGGATTTGGTCAAGCAATTCTCTCCCAATATAGTGTTCCTGAGTGAGACAAAGCAATCAAGGTTTTACATGGAGTCAATTTGTGAGAATATGGGTTTTTTTGATATGATAACTGTGGAACCTGAAGGCAAGAGTGGTGGTTTAGCTCTCCTTTGGACAGAGAAAGTGGAAGTTTCTAAGAATATATCCAATAAAAGATTGATTGACATTCAAGTTTCTTCGAACAACTACACTTTCCATATTTCCAGAGTTTATGGTAATCCAGTAACTAGAGAAAGGAGTCAGTTTTGGGAATCTTTACAACGTCTGGGTCTTATCAGAGATTCTCTTTGGTTTCTTCTTGGTGACTTTAATGAAATTACCTACCAAAATGACAAGAGAGGAGATAGAATCAGACAAGATAACTCTTATCTTCCATTCAAGAATATGATCAGTGGGTGTGGTCTGTTGGAGTTACCTGCTCAAGGTAATCAGCTTTCTTGGTTTGGTAACAGAAATGGAGAACAAATTCATTGTAAGCTGGATAGAGTCCTGGCAAATACAGATTGGTACAATCTTTTCCCTGCTGTTCAGTCAATGTATCTGTCTAGAGTTGGTTCTGACCATAACCCCATTCTATCTTGTTTGGATAGAGAGGATCCCAAGAGAACTGGCTCGTTTAGATATGATAAACGATGGAGTGCTAAACCAAGATTTGCAAAAGTCATCCACAATGAGTGGGGTGCTACTCCGGCTCATCAACAAGACTCAAATAAAGACCTAGTTGACAAGATCAGAGATTGTAGGAAGGAGATTATTACCTGGAAGGGGAAAGATAAGCCTAATTCCCTGATTGAAATTTAGCATTGGAAAGAAAAGATTGATTGGCTTTCTCATCAGGATCATTTGGTTCACGCTGATATGATCTCTACTAAGGAGAATTTAAATAAAGCCTACCAGGAAGAGGAACTGTTTTGGAAGCTAAAGAGTAGATGCTCTTGGCTGCAAGCAGGAGATAAAAAATACAAAATTCTTCCATGAGTCGATCAAGCAGAGGTCTACAAAGAATAGATTCAATCAGATTATAGATGAAAGCTCAGGAATCTCTTACTTCTCTAAGCTTGATAAACGAAAGACAGCAATCAGTTTTTTCTCAGCTCTCTACTGTTCAGATCTCTCTGATGCCAGCTCAATCCATACCTCTAACCTGTTGTAAGATATTCCAACCAGAGTGTTTTTAGCTCAGAATGTGATTCTAATGGCGCCAACTGAATCTTCAGAAGTTAAAAAAGCAGTTTTTGGAATGGGAGCAGATAGGTGTCCGGGGCCAGATGGATTAAGTGGAGCTTTCTTTCAAGATTATTGGCTTATAGTTGAAGAAGATTTGGTCATATTGGTACAGAACTTCTGGAGAACAGGTTATTTTGATGCAAGATTGAATGAGACTAATATATGTCTCTTACAAAAGAAGAATCGGCCTCAGAAGTTCAGTGAATATAGACCAATAAGCTTATGTAACTTTGCTTACAAAGTCATATCAAAGGTCCTTACATCGAGGTTAAAGTCTCTCCTTCCTTCAATCATTTCCGAGAATCAGTCAGCCTTTGTAAAGGGAAGACTAATCTCAGATAACATCTTGCTGGCTCATGAGGTAATCTATGCCCTGAATACTCAAGAATCAATTGCTACTGATTATGTTGCTGTGAAGACATATATGATGAAGGCTTTTGACAGAGTAAAGTGGATGTTCTTAGAAGTTATGATGAGAAAGTTTGGGTTCTGTGAAGCTTGGATATCAAGGATAATGGAATGTGTCACCACAGCTTCTTTGAATGTGTTGGTAAATGGGAAAGAATATGGAATGATCAACCCCTCTAGAGGCATTAGACAAGGAGATCCTCTGTCCCCTTTTCTTTTCATTTTAGTAGCTGAGGTTTTGGATGTTGGAATTGTAAAGGCTAATGAAATTGGATCTCTTTCCGGTATTAAGATTGCACCTTCGGCTCCAGTTGTTTCCCATCTCCTCTTTGTAGATGATTATCTATTTTTCTGTAAAGCCACAAAGGAAGATCTCCTTTGTCTGAAGAGTATCTTGGAAGAGTATAATAAGATCTCAGGGCAGAAGGTGAACTTCTCCAAGTCAAGTTTAATGTTTGGGAGAAGGATCTCAGAATATGACAAAGTAAATTTGAAAGGAGTCTTAGGTATTCAAAGTGAAGGAGGTAAAGATTTCTATCTTGGTTTATCAGAGACCTTCATAGGCTCCAAGACAAAAACCCTGGGGTATCTGAATGAGGTGGTTGAAAAGAAATTGAACTCGTGGAAAACAAAGTACTTATCACAGGGAGGGAAGGAGACTCTGATAAAAGCAGTGGCTTTAGTCCTTCCTACCTTCACCATGTCCTGCTTCAAACTCCCAAAAGGTCTCTGCTCCAAAATTACTTCAAAGCTTGCAAAGTTCTGGTGGAAGAATCCGACAACTGGCAGGGGTATACGCTAGAAAACTTGGCAGAAACTGAGTATTCTTAAAAAGGAAGGTGGTTTAGGATTCAAGGATATAGAAGGGTTTAATCAAGCGTTCTTAGGCAAACAGTTATGGAGGCTGGCAAATAATTATTCATCGCTGTTAGCCAGAGTCTTAAAAAGAATGTATTATCCTTCTTCAAATCCTTTAGAAGCAAAACTGGGAACTAGACCTTCTTTTGGGTGGAAGAGTATCCATGGAGCTCAAAATCTTATGAAGCTTGGTATGAAGAAAGAAATTGGAAATGGGAATTCCCTGAGGATGCTAAAGGATCTCTGGCTTCCAACAAAACCTCCAAGGCCTCCTGTCCCAAAGGAAAACTTTGATCCTGCGAGCTTTCAAATAGATCTTTTTAAAGAAAGGAATGGGGATGAATGGAATCTGGTCATGTTAAATGTTGGGTTCCCTGAGGAAGAGAGGAAGCTTGTTACTCAGATTAAACCAGGAGGGCAACATTCTCAGTCTTTTTTTTCTTGGGTCTACAATCAAAATGGAGATTACACTGTCAAATCGGGTTACTGGGTCTGGAGAAACTTGTCTCAACCGGAAGAAGACTCTCAAATAGTCTCCAATCCGAGTATTAAACCATTGTTTGAAGCTCTTTGGCACATCAAGGCTCCACCAAAGATTAAACATTTTTTCTGGAGATGCATGTCAAATTGTCTTGCCACAGGGGAGAACATGAAGAAAAAGAGATTGACTAAACATGGACATTGCTCCTTATGTCCAGATAAAGAGGAAACTATCAACCATCTTCTTTTTCTTTGCCCGTTTGCAAGACTGGTTTGGGCATTTTCTCCTCTTGGGCATCTGTTCTTTCCGGTAGCCTTAGGTTCTCTATTGTTTCCTATTGGAATGGATAAGATTGAAAACCAAATTAGGCTTAAAATGTGGCCCTAGTTAGTTTCGAAATTGTGGAAGTGTAGGAATGACTTGGTCTTCTCGGCTGAGGAACATCAAGCTAATCAAATTGTTGGTGAAGTTTTCAATGATAGTGAAGAGTGGTATAGCTCAAACCCGTCTTCTCTTATTACAGGCTCCGTTCTAGCTGGGGTAGGTAACCAGAAGAAATGGGTGCCGCCTCCGGATGGTTGGTTAATGTGCAACACCGATGGCTCTTGGAACAGCAATAAGGAGAATGCAGGAATTGGTTGGATTTTGAGGGACTCTCATGGCAACATTGTCCATTTTGGGGCTAAGTGTCTTCCCAAGTTAGTCTCTCCTTTAATTATGGAGGCTGCGGGTTTAGTTTGGGCAGTCCAATGTGTGAGCAATTTAGGATATTCGAAAGTGAAGTTTGTCTCCGATTCTTCAAATTTGGTTCAAGCAGTGAATTACCCTCATCTTTGGCCAGGTTTGAAGACTTTCACTTCTGATATCATTGGAATCTTTGAGAATGTTGGCGACTTTACTTTTGCGTATTCTTCTCATTATTTTAACGGCTGTGCGGATGCGATGGCTTTTGTTATCGTTTTGACTACTCCGTACTTTGCTTTGTTACATGTCATACCTCCGACTTGGTTACAAGTTTTAGTGTATAAAGACAAACTTTGTATTATTTCTTCAAATTTGGCTTCTTGCGTTAGAGAAAAAAAAAAAAAAAGGAAAAAAGGTGCATATTTTTCACAAGCATTTAAAAAGAGTATCTTTTTTCTTCTCCTCTTTTTAAATTTTTTATTTTCTTAAATTTTTTTTGAAGAAAAGAGCCAGAATAAACCCTAAATAAAATTTCCCCCTTTTAGCAGCTGCCTCTTTTTGTTTCTTCTGATTCTAATTCCGTCGAGTAAAGCAAAGCCGAGACTGTGAATCATGAGGGGAGTAAAACGCGCCGCCGTCTCCGAATCTAATGACTCTTCCGTGAGTTTTTTTTCCGATTTACTTTTGTGTGCGTGGTTTTGGATAGAAGAGAAAATTTGATTTTGTCGATTGAATCTCGTTAAGAATTCGGTATTTGCGTTGATTCTCTGTTTCGTGGTCGAAGAGAAAAATTGGCACTTTGGGGGTATTTCTTGTTGGGTGATTGATGATTATGAATAAAGTTGGTAACTTTATAGTGTAAGAAGTTCTGGCTTGTGGGCATTGTCCATATTGGTATGGAACTATAGGATTTAGCTCAAGGTGTTTGCTTTAGATCCATAACTGAGTTAGTTTTTGAATTTTAGAGCAGTTTGATATCGAATTGAATCTGTGAGCTCATATTCATGGCAATATATAGTGGAGCTGCTTTTGTTTTGCTTTATCTGGAATTAAGTTTTGAAGCGGATGTTTGCAGTTTAAGAATGCTAAACCAATTGAAGGAACCTTATTTGGTACCCAGAAGAATGTGGCCTCGATGCAGCAGAGTTCATTAACATCAGCATCATTGGATAAGCAGAGAGCTGAGTTAGCTAGGAAGAATGTGAGAGCTCTTAATAACCAATTTGTAAGGTGAACAATTGTGTTATGAAAAAGATTATTTCTGCGCTTGTTGGGTATTCTAATATAGTTTATGAAAACATATTTAACTTGGTTTGTTTATACCTTCAATAAGAAATTGCTTATGCTTCAATGTGAAAACAGTTGGGTGCAGTTACAGCTGAAGAATCATCCTGATGAACTTTGGGAAGATGGGATGAATGACTACATTGCGCATGCTTCAAACATTCTGGTAAATACTCTAATGACATGAATTTAAATACTATAATTCCTCTTAACGTTTAACAGTGTACCTGGTTTATCCTGAATTTAGAGGCCTCCTTCAGTTTCGATGTCCATTTATATTGAAAGGATAGAGTAGCCAATTCTTCGAGACTCTTGCTTTGTTTTGTGGTAGACCTTTTGTTCAGTATACTAGCTCATCAATTTTCTGCTTCATGTCGATTCTCGTGCAGGAAAAGTTTAAGGATGTTGTCAACTGGCTGAAAGAAAATAAGGGAAAGGGGGAAAATGTATCCCCTGAATCTCGTGGAGCAGAGAAGAAAATAGTGGCTGAAGTCAAGAATAGCGATGTTAAATCAGTTTCAAATAATAGCCTATTTGCTTCAAACAGTCAACCTGGGCTCTTCTCAAACAAACAATCTTCCAATTTTTTCAGTAGTCAGTCTGGTTTGTTTTCAAGCCAACCTGGAGCATTCTCCAGCAGTCCATTTGGTTTAACATCTAACAGCCAGACTGGGTCTTTTAGCAGTGGCCAGTTTGGTATGGCCAAAAGCAGCCAACCAAGCCTATTTTCCAGCAGTCAAGAAGGAGCAGTCTCTAATAGCCAACCTCCTTTCTCATTTTCTAATAATCAAACACCTTTTTCATCTGGAGGTATCTACTTGTTCTATTGGCAGAATACATTTATTGGACTTGTCGTTGATCAGCTTTGTATATTTAGGAAAATAGTCAAGAGACCTAATCTCTACTTTCCTTGTTTGCTGGTATTAGTAGCTCCAGTGTCCATAGCGGCAAAGCGAGATTGCGCAGATGATGCAGACGGTGGTAAGTTGATCAGTATATTGTTTTCTTCCAGTTTTGTGTTCCTTTTTCTTTTAAAAGGTTATGTTAGGACTTACGACTTCAAATCTTTTTTAAATCACGATCTTGATATAGTTTTCTATTCTGAAGTTCAACTTACCTAAAGGAAACTATCTATTACAAATCTTGAGGCATAATGGACTTGTAAACGTTGGATTCTTTTGACTTGGCAGAAGATGAACAACCTCAGCCGAGCAGCCCATCTGTCAAAAAGACTGAAGAAAAAGGTGTTACTGTGGTTCATGAAGTCAAATGCAAACTTTATGTCAAGGTATTTTGTTGGCTAAAACTTTGATGTTAATTTCCGCTATTCTACTATATTGTTTCATAATATGTTGCTGTTGTTTGTAAATATTAAGTGATGTAATATTAATAACCATAACGAGGATATAGCATGACGTATGAGACCGTAAAGGTTAGAGATGAAAATGTTTTTCCCTAATTATTATTCATCCTTAAAGTCCTCTTTAGGTGTCATAGTGCTTGTGAAGTATTTATTTTCTCTACTTTAGTTACCTTGATATTCTGTTCTTGCCGACGTAGTAAGCTTTGTATCTATGATATTGTGCAGTCAAATGACCCAACAGATAAAGGGTCTTGGAAAGATAAAGGAACTGGGAATCTCTACATAAAATGCAAAGAAGGGGTCGACAAGGGGACAAAAGAATCAAAACCCACAATTCTTGTCCGAAACGATGTATGATTCAGTAGACACACTTCACATTCAAATTGGTCTACAATTCCAACATTATAAACCTATTTTCTTGTCAGGTTGGTAAACTGCTTCTGAATGCACTACTGTACGCTGGAATCAAGACGAGCCCACAGAAGAACGCCCTTGTTGCCATATTCCACTCCTCGGTAAATAAAAGCTGCTGAAGCTTCTATTTTTGTGTTTTCATGTTGGTTTTGTAGTTTCTCTGATTTTGTCTACCTGCAACAGGAGGATTCCAACGAGAATGTAACGCCGAGAACCTTTCTGATAAGGACAAAGACCGCAGAAGCAAGAGATAAATTAGCAACGGCTATCCAAGAATACGCCCCGTCTTCATAAAATGCCCAAAACCAGGTTGAGATCTTCTCTGTACCTTTTAAAAGCTTTTATCGAGTCATCCTCTATATTTTTTTCCTTGATTTGTAATATTAGGAAGGCTCTTTAAGATTAACAGAAAGCTTTGATTAAGGGCAAAAAAATGTCCTATGGTTGAGAGAGAGAGAGAGATAGAGGGAGGGCCAAAGGTACTTTGTAGCTTATTAGAGAATGTTGTGCCAATCTACTTTGTAACTTAAAACCCAGAAACAATAAAATCATTTCTTTTTATATTATAACCATTTATCTGATGACTAAAACAAGTTTGCAGAATACTTGAATTTTGAACCTTTCAAAGGCAAATATTCTATCAATCTTCATTCGATCAAATTTTATACAAGAGAGAGCGATACAATCAAGGATCAAAAACATACAGATACATATCTAACATTCTCCGTTTTCTCTTTCTGATTTATGAATTACGAAATGATCTACTATCTTTACGGTTTTAACAGGGTCTTGTTGTGCTGTAGAGGCACACCATTTACTTGGAAACTTTCTCTTATGGTTCATCTCCATTCTCTGTTTTGACTCTGAATCCCAATCTTTGTCCAGCTTCCAGTCTTTTGGCACCTAAACTCATATCATTTACACACCTTTAGTTAAAGTTTCTTAACCATGTGTTTAATAACTACGAAATCAACAAAACAGAACTAATAACAGAATCCATAAACGATTGTGAAGTCGCATTTGGTTCGATTGTCGCAGCAGTATCAGGAAGCAACTGTTGTAAGTAGGGTTTTTTCTTACCTTATCAACTGCTAGTGTGAAAACGTCGATGTCTCCATCTTTTTTGATGTGGAAACGGGTGAAAGATTTGTAATTGGCAATGCGGAGTGAAGAGAAAGCTTCATCGAAGTGTATGTGAAACCAGTTGATGCAGATATACAGGTAGCTTCCAAATACCATAGACACGACAGGAGTTGAGAAGACCCAGAAGTAAAGGAAGACAGAAGCATAATAGATAACAGCTCCGCTTCTAGAAAGCGATTTCATTCCTTCTTTGCAAATGTTGATCCGGGTAACCGCCATCACCTGATGTTAAAGCACTCAGGTTGGCTTTTCAAAGTGGGTTTTCGGAATAGACACAAAACATAGTTCATTACTTACCTCAGGAACATCAAATGCTGACATAAGATACTTGATGCATGCGGGATATAAGCCAAACGTCCATTGCTCGATACGGGCTCGAAGGCCAGTAGGGTCCGGGAAATGCTCACTCTCCACAGATTTGTACCACTGATATAATGTATGATACCCTGTGTAAACAAAAATGTCAAGAGTCGCAAAATCAAAAAAAATCACAGAAAATTTCATCTAGTCACTATTATCCGTTGGCCTCGATGACATTGTGATGAGTCAATATGGTCGTTCAGCATGCAATAAAACAATGCAATTTGGTATGAAATCCCCAAATAGCGGTAGATGGAATGGAAACTGACCAGAATTTGCTAGGAGATTATGCTGAATACAGATTTCTATGCCCAATTCCAACATCAACATGAGAATCAGAGCTGCCATCAGGTGAGCAGCAACATGAAGAACTCCAATTACCACCCTTTTTTTCCGAGATATTTTTGTGGGGACAAATGTGATTGCAGTTATCAGTAACATCAAGACACCGATAAAAGACACATAAGATTGTTCCATCACATACACAAAGGCGCTCCAAACTGTGCCTAAGAAATTCTCCAGGTGACCAGAAAACGAATCACCTCGTAAGACGTGAGCTAGCTTACACTGAAACCAACGAAACGAGGAACAAGAAGGAATGAGATTACAGTTTTCTTGTGAGCAGTGAGCCTATAAGATGATTTCTGAAGGAAAAAGTAAGTTATATGCGCACCTCAGGATACAAAACAAAAAAAAAGAAAAATCTTCATACGATGAGCTTAATACGCACCTGAGGGAACAATGAAAAGACCAATATGAAGTAAATAATGCCACCAATGAAATCAAATTGCCAGTTTTTTTTCCGGAACTTCAGAATATTTCCCAAAGCAATCTGCAAACAGCAGAAAACACCATATGATATCTGAATACAATGAAAACAAGGCAAGTTGGTGATACGAAACTTACCTTGCTTGAATCATCAAAAGAGGGGTAGGCAGCCTTGCTTCCATAGGAGGCTCCATAGAACTTTGAAAATTTGCTGAACACATGGGTGGGATGCAGAAAAGCTCCTCCACAACCGTTAACAAGAAGATGTTGGACATGGGCAGGTCCATCTGATTGAGTACATGAATGTCGCATATAATGATGCAAGTCCCCTGCCATTCTAAGTTTGCACCTGTATTTCAAAACGTCGCATATCAGATGTCTCACGTTCTTCCCTGTATCGCTGCTCCAGTACCAATCAAGAAGCCAGTTTGGTTCATGTGTGATAATGATCACTGCATCATTCTCCCCAACCTAAATGAGAAAATTTGTAATTTATTTGAGCAACAAAATGAAAATTGAGTAATATGAATAGATCGAAGCCACTAAACATAGCCCCGACCACATGTTAGGAGCACTTTAGAAACCAACGACATCACAAATCTATACCAGAGTAATACAGTATAAAGTAAGTCGCTAGCAAAATAATGGTCGAACTCTGACTAGGTGTGGAAAATTATTTACATAGCATCTACAAATCTCTATAAAGCATGGGAAAGAAATATAATACACAAACTACCTTCTCTTTCACCAATTCAAAAAAGAATTTGAATTGGTCGACATCAATATCACCATGAAGTGCAAGATCCAAACCAAACACCCACCACCCCTTAGGTAGCTGCAGCGCAAAATAGCTTTTCTTCTGGGGCATAAGCCAGCCGCCTAACCAACTCTTATGGCATATATACCTCATAAAAGTATTGAGTCCATCGAACCAGTCTACGAAATAATAAACAATAAATCCATAGTTAAGAGGAGATGGCAGAAGAAACCAAGTTGGCATGGAGGTACGTGAAACAAATTTTTCGAAAGATAAATGAAGCTGAGACATGAAACTCACCATGGTTTCCGGGGATAAGAAAACATTGAGGACCTTCATAACTCTTCAGATCAGACACTCCATTGGGTAATTCAGGCTTGTCAACAGCAATAGAGTCATTTTTATACCAACGAGGAGGTTGCAGTGCATACTCAAAGGGACAAAAGAGACGTTTTTCATATGTAAAAGCTGACGGATTGGGGTAACTGGAGAAAGACATCCATGGTTAGAACTGACAAAAGCTTGAGAATATGTAAATATTTACAAATAATAAATAAAGCACTTACGCAAGATCTCCTCCAATAAGCAGTACATTGCCCCGTGGAAGAGATAGAAGATTATCAGCCACTAATAATTTGATAGAAGGCTTAGCAAGCAAATTATCAGCCACTGGCACTTTGATAGAAGGCTGAGCAAGAAGTTTCGCAACAGTATATGATGAATTCCCACCATCACCAGTATCCGCCATGAAATCAAACCAAAAATCTTTATCATAATCAGCAAGGTGGTCATATAAAAGTTCCTTCCTCCCAGTTGTACCACCAGATTTAATCATTGCAGCCTAAAAATTTGGCACAAAGCAACGAACCAAAAAATATCAATGCAATTATCATAAATGTCTATCTGCAGAAAAAGGAATGACCTGATCATATCATATCATTAGTTACAAAGGTCTACCTGCAGCATCCGCATGTCAAAGCGGCCAACAAATACCGTCACTGATACGAGGAGGTCAAACACAGTTTTAAACAAATCAGCCGATGTTCTGAAATATACAATTAGATAGGTCAGCACCTGGTCAAGTTTCCTGCCTTCATCGTTTACTCGCCACATTAAAACAATGGTAAGCAGAAAGGGGAAATATTAGTTTAGCATTGGCGTACCCTGAATACCAAGGAACCATATCTAAGAAATCAGGTTTCAATTGCTGATTCTTCAGCTTCTCATATTTGTCGACTGACAAAGGGTGTGTCAGAGCCCACCTAAACATAATATTAAAACTTTAAGATTAGACATGTCATTTGAATGAAAAACCAAAGTTGTTCATATGTATGTACTGTTGATCCTCAATTGCATTATTAATTTGATAGGTATTATGGTATGGATGCTACATACCCTGTTGATCTCTCCACTACATAATTGGCAATGTAAAGACCAATAAATGTGGCCCACAATGAGTATATAGGAGAAATTTCGTCAGATGAATCAGGACATGATCCGTTGCATGCAATCTGCAAATAACAAGGTACGAATAGGACAAAAGTCAGAGGCTGAACAAATATACATATTCACCACTCATAAGAAAAGTTCAAAGAAGAGATACCTCCCCATAAATGAACCATTTGGATAACAGTGGATAATCACTTGCAGATCCAACTGGAGCGAACCACGACGAGCACACTTGGTCTTTCAGCTCATTCATACGAATGAATTTTGCAAGCCAGGTATTGTGCCTATGTTCTTTTTTAAAGAACGAAAACCAGCTAGAATACTGTGTTCCATCTGTTTTTTGCCGCATAATAGCTCGATTACCACAATGGCTGTAAAAGATACAGCAAGCCATGCTAAGAACCTGCACGGATGAAAGACATGAAGACAATAATTTTTATACGAAAGACAATATTTAAAGCAAATAAATGGCCTTAATGTGCAAGACTGGCAATGGTGAACTTACAGCGCAGTTTTGAAGAATGGTTAAGATCTCTGGGCGTCTTCCAGCCACGCGAGAAACAAGACCAACATACCAAAGGCCAAGAAAAATGATGTGGAAGACAACAAGGAAGAGTATGGATGATATGTAAATTGTTAGAAACAAGGACAAATTCATCCTCAAATCCAAACCCATTGACTGAAAATTAGGAAGATGATACAAAGCTGCAACTAAAATCCAGGCAATGTACCTACGCCCGGATAAAAAAAAAGGATTAGGAAATTTTAAAGTGAAAGTTGATATTAGACATTTTCAGAAAAAGGAATTAACAGTTGCTTACCACCGACTGAAGTTTGAATAATTTGGTCTGATAGTCTTCTGGATAAATGGAGAAGAAAAGAAGTAGAAAAATCCGAGCAAGCATGCATACATGGACCACCACTTGACTGAAAACTTTTCTATGAGGGTGTGCATGTTATCCGATGAAATAAAGAATAGGCAACCCAAAAATACAGCAATGATAGCATGACGTGAATGCTCATGCGGATAAGGGTAAGTATGGGTTAGAATCGTTCTGACCCTCTCCATTGGGAGGGAATTATATAAACGAGCAGAATGCCTGTCAGAGACCATAGCACGTGATTCGTATAAGTTTCGTCCTTGAATTTCTTAATGACAGTTTAAATCTTGACAGGGCTAGGAATGGTTGATGAATAACTTTGAGCTTCCGGTTTCTAGTTCAGCAGACAAAACCTCGTGCCTACGGAAACAAGAAAAAAGAGAAGAATATAGTCAGCACAGCGTGATCCAGTAATGTAACAGTATCCATGAACTATTTTTGATGCATCGAATTATTAATGATGGGGAAGACAGCCACAAGTTATCGGACTTCCGACTCTCTCACTCAATGTCAACCTGAATTACATAAGTGCCAAATCTTACAAAAAAATAAAAAGATAGATGGCATCAAATTTCACTTTGAGAAGCTGAACTGCTATTTGATACTAAGGAACCCTTGATCCCTCAATTCCAAGAATTCATCACTGATACAAGAACTACTACTAAACATTGTACATAACCCTTCAAGAAGAAACAAACTAGAAACGGTAATGAAACCAACAGCATAAAGCAATTCAAAATTGTTGTCCAAAAAACGTCCTCATAATTCTTGTATGTCAGATATTTAATCAGCATCCCAAATATACAATTAAGTATTTCACTTCTTACTTAAATGTCATCCACTGTCAACAACCCTGGAGTTACTTAACCTCCTCGGTTATATCTCATACTAGGTACCTCCTCGGTTTAAGTGGTTTCACTTTATCTTTTGATCATATATGAGTTGCTACCTGACATCCACTGTCCACAACCTTGGAGTTACTTAACCTCCTCGGTTATATCTCATACTAGGTAGCAACTAATATATGATCAAAAGAAAGAGTGAAACCACTTAAACTAAGAACATGAAACAAATAATTAACTACTTATCCCCTCACTATTTTCAAAATATACTTTATTCAAATAAGAACATACCAATCACACAGATCCCTAAAACTAACTAACAAGAATCACTGAGAACACACAACTAACTCCATAGAAAGCAAGGTAAAGCCAAAGAACAAATCAGAATAAGCAACCCTGTAACTTCAAATCCCGAAATGGAAAAAAAAAAAAACATACATCATCATTAGATGATCTTAAATTCAATAATACAAAAGAAACATTCGCAATAAATTAGTATTTTAAAAGCAGTAACATGCAACACATCCAATTTCAAAAAACCTAAAGACTTTTTTTTCAACTCGAGAATCGAAAAAAACCATACCTTTAGCAGCGGGGAATTGGACCAAACAAGAAACGAATCAAGGTAAATCTTGGTCTTAGAAAACCTCGTTTTGAGCTTAATCAAATAAATCGAATTCTCCGATTTGATGAAGTCAATGAATGTGGAGGTGCTTAGAGCTTTTACCCCCAAATACAAAAGAACCCTAAAAAAAATTGCTTTTTGGGAAATTGGAATTACAGACGGAGAATCATCAATGATCTATTGATGAGTCAAGCGTAGAAACGAATCACGTGGCTCCGCTTTTTATAGTGCAATTGTTGAAAAATCTCTGCCTTTTTTTTTGTGTGTGATTATTTTTTTCAGAGAGAGAGAGAAGAAGAAAAAATGAAAGAGGCGGTTACCAAATGAATCGCCATTTTCGTCTGAGCTTTTTAAACAAAATTGAAATAAATAAATTTACAATAATAATAATAATAATAAAATTAATGGAGGGAATCAACGAATGATTCCATTGTTGCTACCTTCAAAATGTCCGAATCTTTTTCATTACAAAATAATTTGCGTGTACCTTTTTGTACAACTTGTAATCGAAGCAATGTAATATATGATTGGCTCGGTGACTTGGTGATTTTATTGAGTATGTATAATATAAAAACAAAATAAAAGAGTTTTCTATTCTATGTTGTTGGCAATAATAAATGACTTCTATGTTGACGAAAACAACAAGAGACTTCTATTTTCACACAAAACTGGGATCATTCTTAACCAATTTAGAGAAAATTAAATATAGGGTTGTTTAAAAAAAATTGAAAAAAGAGACTAAGAAGAAAGCAATGTAAGAAAACTTATTATCTATTAGGTTTTCTATTTCAATTGAAAATGAATTATTAAATCTCTATAGCAAATTGAGATAAAAGATAGATCAAAGCAAGTCAAAATCTATACTACAAAGAAGTCTAAGAAAGTACTAACACGTAAGGTGAGTATGTGAGTCATGAAATAAACGCGTTAGGTATAAAATTGCAAAAATTGCAATGTCTTTGGGCTGTACACATTAAAAAGCTGCTCATTAGTTAACCCCATCCAACTACATACTAATATTATTTTAATATTTTCTTCTTCTAACTGTCGGATTTTGATCTCTTTCCTCTTCTAATTTTTGATCATTTCTCATTTTCTATATCATGGATTCAAATTATTTGAATCAAATGTTAACATTGTTTTAAACTTCAAATGTTAACATTGTATATCATATAATACTGTTTTTATAATCCAATGTATATGTAAGAAATCCATCAACATATCACTTGAATTAAATTCGTGGCGTGGAGCAGAAATCCTAACTTTTGTGATACTTGTGAATTTATTCTTAGTTTTGTCATCAATTTTTTCTTAGTTATAGCTGTACCTTCAAATTTTAAGGAACTTTATACATTATTGGCTTTAGAAAACAAAACAAAAGTCTTACGAGTTTTAAAGTCATATATGAAGCTATCTTCTAACCCACGTGGGTGCACTGTCCAAACACAAGATCAAAATCTAATACTGATAGTTCGAATGTATTGTTTTATTTTTAGTAGTTCGAATATCTTGTTTGTACACGATTGAGATTCAAATGATCAGATTCTAAATTCATCGTTATACCTAAAACAAAAAAAAAAAAACGCTTAGCAACTATGACAACCTAGCTAGTCTAATTTGTAATGCTACTTTTCGCTGAGATAACATAACTAATCGGTAATCTAAACTTTCACTACTGTAATTAAAAAAGAAAGCAACATAACAAAAGTTGATCAAGTGATGAGCATGTTACTTTGCCACGTTTCTTTTTTTCCCGTTGACAAATAGAAACTGTTCTTTCGACATTGGTTAGTGGTTGTATATGCTCACCATATGGACGGTTCTCTACTTTAAGCTTTTTTATTATGTTGCACTTGTCTGTTAGTAATTACATGATTTTTGTAGCCGATATCACTTTCCGAAGATAATTATACAAAAATTGTTGACTCTACTCGCAAAAGTTCACCCCCATTTTTGCAAAAAGGCTATTCAAATTTTGTAAAATAAAAACTCTCTTAAAACTTTTCCTTTCTCTTAATTTTTCTCTGAATCTCAAAATCGCAGTTACTTGATTCTTTTTCGAATTGTGTGTGTTTTTAGATTTATTTTTTTCCTTTTTATTTGTTTTACGGTTTAGATCTTTTTTAGCTTTGAGTTTTCGAAAAAAAACAGATCTTATTTTTTTTCTATAGATCTAGTGTAGACGCATTAACAAAATGCAGTTGTGCCTGCGTTAGCGGTGCGTATTCTGGATCGTGGAAACTTTCAGCCGTTTGTGGTTTGTTGCGCTGTGTCCTTGGAATTTGATAGTGGTGAAGAAGCTGTGTTTTGAATATTTACTTCTTTTTTTTTTTTTTACTTTAGAACAACGAGAGAATTGCTGTCTAACTTTTCTCTACTTGTTGCCTCTGGGCAGGGTTCTCCAGTTCAATTTTAAGGAAATGAGTTTCAGTTCATAAAGTATCAAATCGTTGGTCGTCGAATAGTAAAATCAGTGATTTTTCTTCTTACGTTGGATTCAAGCAATTTTAACTTGTGGCTCCTAAAAATATTCGGAGCAAGATAGTAAGTTTTGTATTAGTGGTTCAACCTCAATAATTATTGGTTACTCGATGCTCATGTGCAATTATTTGTTTAATTTCGTGGTTGCTTTACTTTGTAGAGGTGTTTAGTTTTGAGGTTTTTGATATGTTTTTTATAATTATTCTAGGTTTTTAGTTTCCAGAGACATATTTTTGTTCTGTAGGTTTTTGGCTCTAAGAAAATATCTTTTCTTCATTAAATTCTGATTTTGGGGTTCATCACACTACAAGAAAACAATTATTTTGAGATTCCAGTTTGTGAACTCTGATGTAGTCGCTGTTTCTAAGACTATTTTGCGACCAACTTAATACTACAGACGTGTTGGAGACGCATTAGTCGCAAATTTACGACAACATAAAATAGTCGTTAAAATGTCGCATATTAGCGACTATTTTACCACTCGAAGTAAACTAACAAAAATAGTTGTAAATAATCTCAGCTCTTTGTGAAAAATCTATGAAAGAAATTCATGCTATTCTACAAAACATAGTGGTATTTTACGTTATATCATACATGTTATCTTGCAGTATATCATATAATGTTATGGCATCATATACTAGCATGTACTTTTCTAAATTATCAAGTTGCAACACTAATATATTAGCATCGACGTCTGAAGAATGTGTGCAAAGATCTTCTACAGCCTGAACCCTTTAAATCGGAGAAGAGAAAAACTGATGGCGACTATGAGCGATTGAGATAACAATTTAAGGAGAAAGAGCGGAACGATATTGTTTATGTTTTCCACCGATTGATGCAAGATATTTTCATGTTTTTTCCTTCATATTACATGTTTTTTCTTTCAATTAAGCAGATGTTGAGAACATATGTAGATTGGACTTGGAACTTTGTTGATTAGAATGAGTATATCAGTTGAATTTCATGTGAATTAGAATGAGACAAAAAGATAATCTTTAAGCTATGGTTCAAACTCGCATATTGCATGTTATTGATAAAAAATAAATTTCTAGTAATATTTTAGCATTTGTATAGAATAGCTTACAAATTTTTGTATATCTTATATTTAGTCGATATTAAATAAAACAAAAGAGTTAGATTAACATCGTAAGGACATATAAACTAATTTTAATCAGACTAATTTTGAATTCGATATATAGAATTGCAGAAACTAGAATATATCTCTATGATCCACACATTATCATTGATAGTAGTTTACTACAAATTTAAGTAAATAAAAAAAATTGCTTCTCCATTACAACAAACCTACAAAATATATATAACAAAGTAGACTGTAGATAATTAAAAATTTAAATTTCGTTTTGAAAATTTGCTTCTAAATTTCATAAAAAGATATTCAACAAAAGCTCATTTTTCCTCATATCTCAAAAAGGAAAGAAAAATAAAAGGATAAGGATCCAAAACATGAATCTCTATCCGAATCTATATCTCTCTCCCTCAGTTATAAATATGATCCCAAAGAGCTTGTCACGGCCACTCTCTATTTTTTCCTCTTCTTTCATCTCATTTTATTTTCTTTACTTTTTCTTGGTGAAAATAGGATTAAGAGAAAAAAAAAACAGAAATTTCAGCGTTATTCAGAATTTAACAACAAATAAAATCTGAGGTTCTCTCTCTCTCCCCTCATATTGGCTTTTCATATTCAACTTTTGAGGTATTTTACGCTCTTTTCTTTTTCTCTTCCTGGAAAAAAATGAGGAGTTTGCACTAAGCCTTTGAAGATTACAATTTCTGGAATTCGAATTTCTTAACAATTTGTTAAATTTCCGTACTTCCTGGATTTAAAGCTGGTAAACAAAAATGCTCTTTGTTGTTTGCATTTTAATTTTAGTATTTTACCCATTTGGTTGCCGGAGAACACGAGGAAATAATAATAGGTCATTAGGTGTTATATTTGGTTTCTTTCATTTGCTTTTTGTTATTGTTTTTGTTTTTTCCCCTTGGAATCTGTTTTAAAGAAAACACTGGAAAATGCCAAGAAAATAGAAGAATCCAAGTTCGGAAAATCCGGTTTCTTTTTTAAAAAAGTTTTGAAAAAGTGTCGTAATCACTTATCACGTGTATTATATGATGTTAGACACTCATTATCATAGCCGTTTTCTTAAAAGTTCAATTTTTTAGCTCTATAATTCAATCGAAAACTCTAATTAATTTTTCTTTGTTTTCTAATTCACCTGGTTTTCTCAGAATCTAAATTGACCACAAATACGGAGAAGAACGAGAACGAGAAGAGGTACCATACATTTAGATTTTACTTATTATTATTTTTTTCTTTGATTGTAATATATAAGTTGACTCTTTAGTGGGAAAAAAGCAACATGGTTGACCCCATGACTAAAAATTAAGGTCTACATAATTCATTGATACATTTGTAAACAAAGAAGCCTTGTAGTACATATATTTGTATAACAAGTCTAGTCTAATGTAAGTAATCATTTTTTTTGTATGTGGCTAATTTTGGTTGCTCTCTGTCTCTGATTCTTGTTTTGTTGTAGAAAATGGTCGCATTTGGAAAAAGGCTCAAGGAACGTAGTATTGAAGAATGGCAAGAGTATGTTTCTATAATATTCAAGATATTTTTAAAAAAAAAAAGTTTATGGCAATGTGAATCATGTACTTGTTTATTCCATTCCTCTGTAGATATTACATCAATTACAAATTGATGAAGAAGAAAGTGAAGCAATATGGTCGACAAATCGAATTAGGAAGTCTAGATCGCCGCCATTGTCTAAAAGATTTCTCAAGGATGTTGGATCATCAGGTTTTCTTTGTTTTCCTTCACAAAATTTTCGCCGTTTTAAATAATGCATCAAACTTTATAAAAATCCATTTCCGCTTGCAGATCGAAAAAATCGCTCTTTTCATGTTGGAGCAACAAGGCTTGCTTTCAAGTAGGTTACAGAAACTAAGGGAATGGCATGATGCACTCCAAGATGAGCCTGACATATCTCAGATATCTAAGCTAAGAGAGGCTTATAGATCTGTGGGACAAGATCTTCTCAAGCTTTTGTTTTTCATCGATATGAATGCTATTGGTATCCGCAAGATACTGAAGAAATTCGATAAAAGATTCGGTTATAGATTCACAAACTATTATGTCAAGACTCGCGCTGACCATCCTTACTCTCAACTTCAGCAAGTGTTTAGACATGTGGTAAGGTCTTCGTATCTCACTTAGAGTAATCTGCCACTACAATAAGCTTAATGTTTCGGTTATATCGAATTTTATAGGGTCTTGGAGCTGTTGTTGGAGCCATATCGCGCAACCTTCATGAGCTTCAAAACAATGAAGGAAGCTACTTATCGATTTACGACCAGCCTGTTGTTCCTCTTCAGGTTTTTTTTTTTTGTGTGTGACATATGTACATCACCAAGCACTGCCTATCATTTAGTTTCATCGGCCTCTTCCCTGTTTTTTTTTTTTTTTTTTGCAGGATCCTGTGGTGGATTCAATTAAGAATGCAGTGGACAGGCTAACACATTCAACGAATTTCCTTAATTTCATGGCTCAACATGCTCTAATCATGCAAGACGAAGACCTACTGGTTCCCCACGACGAGCAAGTGGATCAGGAAGATGGGAGATATCACTTCATGTCTCTCTTGTTAAACTTGGCCAACACGTTTCTCTATATGGTCAATACATATATCATTGTTCCAACAGCAGATGACTACTCCATGAGCCTTGGAGCAGCAGCAACAGTTTGTGGTGTTGTGATTGGTGCTATGGCAGTTGCTCAGCTATTCTCTTCGGTTTACTTCAGCGCCTGGTCCAATAAATCTTACTTCAAACCACTTATATTCAGTAGTATCGTTCTTTTATTCGGGAACCTGTTATATGCTTTGGCTTATGACTTCAATTCATTAGCACTTCTCTTGATTGGCCGGCTTTTCTGTGGGTAAGTCTCTTTTTAGAATTGTGTTATATATTTTGTTTTCATGAGACATTGGCTTGATTATCATATTTATACGTTTTGTAGATTTGGTTCAGCGAGAGCAGTGAACCGGAGATATATAAGCGACTGTGTGCCGTTGAAAATCCGAATGCAGGCTTCAGCGGGTTTTGTTAGTGCAAGTGCTCTAGGAATGGCGTGTGGTCCCGCTCTTGCCGGTTTGTTGCAAACTGATTTCAAGATCAAAAGTCTTACATTTAACCAGGATACATTACCTGGTTGGGTTATGGCTGTTGCTTGGCTATTGTACTTAGTCTGGTTAGCTATTTCGTTTCGGGAACCCGCACGTGAGCCTGAAGAGATTCATACTTCACTAGAGTCTAACTCTGGTATGGAATTAAAAATAAATAGAGTCATATAGATAAATAGATCTGTTTTTTTTTTCCTTTCTATATTCTTATCTGATTAGAGTAATCTTTTGTGGTGAAGCTGATCAAGAGGGAAATATAGAGAAAGGTCTTAAAAACCCGCTTTTGCTTGCATCAGAAGAAACAGAACAAGATGAAGAAGATGACGGCGATGGAAGCGAAGAATCTTCTGAGGATTCCCGTAAACCCGCTAACTCCATTGTAGATGCTTACAAACTACTCACTCCTTCAGTAAAGGTAACTAAAAAACTTAATTTATTTCTAAGAAGGTCTATTTACTGAATCTTGAATGTTCAATTTTTCCCAGGAGAGGTGAAGAATTACAATTTTTTTTATTGCTTTTAGGTTCAATTGTTGATATACTTCATGCTTAAGTACGCGATGGAGATTCTACTCTCAGAATCAAGTGTTGTTACCACATACTACTTCGGCTGGTCCATGAGTTCTGTTTCCATCTTCTTGTTCTGTCTCGGTTTAACCGTTCTACCGGTTAACCTCGTTGTTGGAAGCTATATCAGCAACATGTTCGAAGATCGGTAAAGATCCTTTCCTATGTATTTTCTTGCTTTTTTGCGCCTTGCGGGTTACCTGAATATGTGAATTTCTTATTACAGGCAAATTCTGTTGGCGTCAGAGATTATGGTCTGTGTCGGAATACTTCTAAGCTTCCATGTAGTAATCCCTTACACTGTGCCACAATACGTTTTCTCAGGATTTATCATGTTTGTTTCTGCTGAAGTTCTTGAAGGTAAAAGATTGATACATGTACCCCTAAAACATAACTTTAGCAACGTTTTAACCCGAAATCGTTTTCAAGATCAAAACTTTTTATGAATCTCTTGCAATCTTGAAGGTAAAAAATTGAAACCTTCCCTCTTTCTCATTTGAAAACATGTTTTTGGCGAGGGATTTTGCAGGTGTGAACTTATCGTTACTATCAAGAGTGATGTCATCGAGGCTGTCACGTGGGACTTACAACGGAGGGTTATTGTCGACGGAAGCTGGCACGATCGCACGTGTGATAGCTGATGCGACGATCACTTTGGCTGGTTTCTTGGGACAGAGTATGCTTTTGAATGTTACTCTGCTTCCTTCTTTGATCATCTGTGTTGGGTCTATCGTAGCTACTTGTTTTACTTATAACTCCTTGTATTAGTGCTTTTTTTCACAGTTTTACCCTACAGACAATCCAGCCTTTGAAATTAAGCTAACTCCTAGGTCCGAATGTTTCTGTTTTCTTTTGGCTTTTACGTTGATCTCTTTGTGAAAGTTTTGTTTGCTTTGTGTTCATTCTAGATCCATTACTGATAAATACTTTTGATGTTCCTGGTTGTACAATTTCTACTGTTTATTGTTATACGTTTATAGATCTTAAGTGAATTTAACACTAAAACCAATGTGTTCCAATATTTATTTGATTACAAGAGGCAAGTACATCTTTGGTGAAGCTGTTGAAAATGGAAATGTGGAGAAAGGTTTTAGAAAATAATGTTGCTTCCATTAGAAAAAATAGAACAAGATGAAGAATGTCTCCGGAAACCCTAAATCTCAATAAACTCGAGAGAATGATAGAGTTCTACAACTTCGGACTAAAGGTTTGCTGACTGTTCAATGAGTCATTGTGTTTTTTCTGTCTCTTAGAGGAACATATTTATCCAATATGCTGTGTAGCACCCGAATATTTTAACAGGGACACAATCTAATATTTGCATAACCCAAAAGCAAAGCCATGTGAAGGGCTTAATCTGTAGCACTTTTGTTCTCCAAATTTACCTTATTACAAGTGCAGCAGCAGTGAGAGCTTCTATGTATTGGTGATCGTCCATATACCGCGACATTGCTACAGATCTGACGATGGATGCCACAACCTCAAGAAGAACACTTGTGCCACCTTTGCTTCTCCAAATTGGGGATTAAGTAAAAAGTAGACAAATTTGGACTGGGATCCTCTAAGCTGTTCCAAGGCTCTAAAAGCATTGGTGTAGGCATGAGTGAACCAACCTCAGATTCGGAAACAGTGGATCTGAGCGTCTCAAGTTGGACGGCATGAAGACTACGAGATGAATTTGTAACATTTTAAACAAAAATCATAAGCATGGAACAAATTTCCAGGGGATTCGTGAGAAGTACCAATAACTGAGAGGTATTTATGCAAGGAGGAGACGGATTTGGTGAAGAAAAGAATGAATTGCTTAGCGATTGATCCAACAACTAGGGTTCGCCTCTTCTTGGCTTGTTAGAAGACATAAGAACGGTCGGAGGTATGCTGAGCGAGGATAAAACAACTCAGCCATCGAAGGAAAGAATGTGAACCTCAGGGCTCAGTGTCTAAAGCAATTTCCAAAAAATATTCCCAAGGAGTCTAGGGTTCCTGCTCCACCATTTTTAATCCCACAAAATTTGCTATCATTTTTTTTCCTTTGACATAAAATTTAAGAAAATTTATTGTCATGAAGTACATGCCAGCACATGTTCACACATTTAAACTAAATTAATGTATAAATACATACACAGAAAAATTGAATTTGCAAACGGACATGCACAAACAAACATAAGTTATATGACAAATAACATATCATAATATATTCTCTCGATTTGACTCAAAATTCATGTCACAAGCAATTAGATTTGTTGGGTTTTACATTTTCTTGGTGGATTTTGTCTTGTGGATTTGATTTTGCTATCAATACTAAAAAAAAAAAATGTTAAGACAAATCAAAAGATAATAAATAATGGTTATCGTGTTGGTGATGTAACTTATATTTGTTTGTGCATACCACCAACTACAAATTTATTTTTTCATATATGTATTTATACATTAATTTAGTTTAGATGTGTGATGATGTTATTGACTATTTCATATAGCTGACAATTATTGTTTCTAAAATTTACTATTTTTACTTTTATTTCGCCGGAAATTAATTATTAATATGATCATTGTTCAAATTCACCTTAAGGTTTCTCTAGCTTTTAATTATTCCTTAATTTAACGGATTTAGTTAAATACACACAGACGAATTAGCTTTCCAACAAGTTCCAAATTCTCATTTGCATGAGAGTAAATCAATAGTAAATTAAAAAAGAGCATACACGTCCCTAAATCAAAAGTAACAATAAACTTATAAAACGATTAAAATGGTGCATAGTAACATAACATTTTTAGGTGACTTTTACGATTTGTTCCTTTCAAGAATCAGTGCCCATTGGCTATGGATCCATCGACACCTTTCTTGCCATAGAATCTCCGGTACAAGGAATCAACCTCTTTCAGATAATAAGTTCCCGGAGTCAAAAGGTCTAAAATACCCTCCTTGCTTGTCACAAAGTCCTTTGCTCCATACCTATGTTCCATTAGCTTCATTGTCTCCACAAATTTCTCTGGTGAATACTGCAATAAACAAGCCCCGAGTCGGAGATCAATGATCAAGATTCAAGATGTTAATAAGAAACGCAGTTTTGCTATGGGATGTTCACTCATGGTTCAACCAATCCAATCCAATCCAAACCAAATAGGTAATGAAATTATATGAATTCATTTCTTCCATATCGAAACTAAAAGGTAATTGAACCAATGAAACCGATGAAAACCTCAATTTCTTTGAAAATCCGTTATTAAATTCCCTTCTTGTGTTACCTCATGTCTAGCCTTCAATTTACCGCCAACATCCATCACAGATGCAATGTTTGAAAGGCTGAAAGGAGGCTGATTGTCGCAGAGGCGTAATGAGAACATTGTTGCAGTTGAACCACTTCCATATGAGAACATAACCACCTGCTTTCCCGCCTATGCAAAAAGACCCAAACACAAATGTAACGAACTTCAAACCAAATGTAACGGATTTCAATAGATTCAGAAGAAGCAACGTTTTGTTTTCTTTTATTACCAAATCGTTGTGTTTATTGTGGATGAGGGAAGCAAATGCAGCGTAGAGAGAAGCGGTGTACATGTTACCGACTTCCTTTGGTATTAAAGTCGTTGGTTGTACTTTGGCATCATAAAATGGCTTCGCAAGTTGTTGTGACACCTGCAAAATAGACATGATTGCTTAGCTTTTAACTCGGTTTTCTCTCTGTATCAAAGGCAAAAGAAAAGGGAAAAATGAAAACCTTTTCAAGATCACGGCTTTGGTAACTCTCGTCGAGGGACAAAGATGAATAAGGGGTGAACTTTTCTTTGGCAGCCTCGTCAATGGAGCTGTAATAGAAGAAAGAATATGTTACTCATGATCAACAAGTAAAGAACTTTCAATCGGAAGACACAATTAATAGGCAAGAACCTTGCGTTTCTCAAGAAGTCATTGTACAAGAGACGAGCAAAGCTTTTCTGTACAAGCTGCAATAGCAGAAGACGAGAAGGCTAGTGAGAGACAATTCAAGTAAAACAAAACTACTGTTGGAGAATTAAGAAAATTACTTTATTGTATGGAGAATGGAAAACAAAGTAATCGGCATCATTGATGGAAAACTCTTTGCCCTCGATTTTCTCGAACCTAATAAAAAACAAAGAATTGAAATGAGTCACACAGAACACCCAAAACAAAGAACCTAGTTTTTGTAAGTGTGGGAAAACAACACTTACTTGTTGCATAAATGTTTATAGCAAGAGTCAAGAGCCATAAGGTAGCAAGTCTGTGAAAGCTTGCCATCAACAACCTACAGGAACATAAGAAACGATACCCAATAAGAATTTGATTCTCTCTGGCAAATACTTAAGATTATGCATTGTACATTACCGGGTACTCGCTAGCAAGATTGGGCTTGTAAAAGTCATAGACATGAGCCATGTGGCTTCCTCTCAATTTGCTTTCGAAAACGATAGGAGCATTGGGTCCTATCAACATAGCAATCGCTGCTGCTCCTCCAGTGGGCCTCGCGGGTCCTTCTGCATAAACCTGAAAGCATTCAGATATAAACAGGTCAGGATTTATCCAAAGACTCTTACGCATAACAAAAATATTTCTATGCTGATGTTATACCGCGCTGTCAGTACAAATGACAAGGCCATAACGTCCATCCCATGAATTACTCTCAACCCAATTGACACAGTTTAACAAAGCTGCAGTTCCTCCATAGCAAGCATTGGTCGAGTCAACACCTTCGACATCAGTGTTTCCACATTTCTGTTCATTCCCAAAGACAGACAAACTTTTAGTGTCTTAATACACAAAGAAACTTGGCCGGTCCTCGGATTCTCAATCGTAATTGAGGTCAAAGAAAGTATAAATACCTCAAAGAGCTGCATCAAGAAGGTCTTGATGGATTTGCTTTTGTCAATGACAGTCTCACTTCCTACTTCAAGACGCCCGATTTGCTTCGGGTCAATCTTATACTTGTCAAAAAGTGATGTCACCGCATTGAAACTAAGAAACACAACCAAGAAACCGATCAATTCAGTCTTTTCATGAGTTTATACATATGCAAACAAAAAAAACAATTACCTCATAGAGATTACATCTTCAAGCTCAGTGCAAAAAGCTAAGCAATCTTGGCCAAGTCCAATAGTGTATTTCCCTTTGCTTGCTCCATCATGTGCTTCCAACGCTTCCTATATACCAAAAATAACACATTGAACAGAGTTTCAAAGATCAGAATCAAGAACTGAAAAACAAGAGATTTAACAGAATGTTGTAGATCACTTGCTTCTTCTATTAGCGGATAGAAAAGAAAAGGTAATCTCAATCTAAACAAGAACCACAAAACTGTAAATAGGTATAAACTTTTTCCAATAGAGACTTAATGAGAGACCTCAGGGTTAAGGAGCTGCAAATACCCTTTCAAACTCCTAATTTTCAATCAAATAAACAATCTTTAATCACTCTATATCACCAAATCTCAGACCTAGCTGTAGAGATCTCGAGTTTAAGAAATTTAAATCAGAATCCTGATTAATTTTTAAATGAACATATAAATTTGAGCATTCTCTGTCTTCATCGTACACCAAACTCCGCCGCCATTACAAAAACCAGAGATAAAGATTAAGCATTCGGAAAATTACATAAAGTTTGAAGATTTATGAAATCAAACGTTAGAGGAAGAATTAAACTGTATCCGAAAACGCCAAAAAGCACCAACAGAAACAGAGTATCAATGCAATAGCTCTAATAAAAACGTAATAAATAGATGAAATCGAAAAAAGAAAAAAAATTGGGCTTTTCTTTTTACCTGTTGAACACAGGTGGGAGGGAAATAGATGTCCATAGCCAAAATTCCAACGTTCTTCGCCATTGTCCGATGAAAACGAAAGAACTCTTTTTTCCTGAAAGTGAAATCGAAAGGTTCGATCTTTGAGATAAAGATTTGTGAAGCTCCGTAGAGAAAGAAGATATGAATCGGTTGAAAACAGAAAATGAAACTCAATTTGTTTATAAACAAGTCCATGAGAAATATTAGAGGAATTTTTCTTTCTTTTTTTAATTATTTTCCTAAAAATAAATATTATATTAGGTTTTTTTTTCTTGGGTCAACAAAAACTTGTACAGTTGTACTTCATTTTATTTTTGGGTTTAAAATTCAAATTTGATGGTTTTGTTTTTAGTGTTTAAAAATTACAACCAACTAAAAATGCCAGATATTTTATATAATTGATTAATGATTATATTGGTGGAAAAAAATATTTGTAATATTTTTTTGTAACTAAAGGCATTTTTTGGTTCAAAATTAAGATTTCGTATCGTTCTAGTAATTCTTGTGCTGATGCGCAATTGCTAGAACTGTTTCTACTAACTATATGTATTTTGCGACTTTGCCTGTAGCACTACCTTTGTGGTTACAAATCTTTGTGGATTCAGAGATTCGTTGACTAGTTTCCTCTGTCTCTACATAATATAAGTGGATTTTTGTGTTAAAAAAATTAAGATATTTTTTATTTTATTTTTCTGGGACAACTACATGTGAATTAAAAGAAAATGAATATCCGCTAACAAACCAAAAAAACAAATAAACAAATAAACAGTTTTTCAAATAATTACCTGGAAAATGGATATATTGTGTTTGTGTTTTCCGGAATCTATAGACAACGCAGGATTCGTGAGTGAGTTAGCTCTTAGCTCCCTCGTGCTTGCTTCTCTTTCTTTCTTTTATTTACCCTTTTTCTTCTTCTTCATTTACCACTTTGCCACTCACTAATTTTGGTTTATGGTTTAAGTTTTTGATTAACTTGGTTTGTGATCAATGATAAGAGTAGCTTTACAATATAACTTGGCTTATACTTGGTTAGGTAACTTGGAGTTAGGTTCAATCTATTTGCCATTTGGATTATTTTTGGATAAACGAACTAGATAAATATATTTTATATCTTTAGGAATAAAATATTAAATAAAAATACAGTGTAGTTTTACTTACAAATCTCTCTCTCTATATATATTTATTTATTTTAAAAAAAATTTCGTTATCATATTTAAGAAAATCATAAATTAGATAGGTAATTCAAAATTAGATAGGAATTTCATCATTAGATAGAAAATCCAAAATTTTGCTTGGACAATTGTATTCTTCATTGGTTATTTCACCTAATGGACACCGATCGGCCATATATGGATTCCGTAACTTTTTTATAAGTTTTAACTTTTCGTAATGAATGAGAAGTTGAGTTTAAAAAAAAAGATAAGAATTTCATCTACAACACCTTCAACTTTCACTTAATGAGAAAAAAAAATCTTTTGAAACCAATAGAAAATGATTTTAAGAAAAGATAAACCACTCATTTTTCATGTGATCAAATCAAAAGATATATAAGTTCGTGATTGCCTAAAAATTATTTTTGATGCTCACGATAAAGAATGCTTGCTAGAGGATGAAATGGGAGTAGCTCACCATTTTCTTAATCGGACTAGTATGCCTAGACTTTTGTACTCGAGTGTGTTCATTCTTGCGAGAAATTCAACCACGAGTAACTGTACTCCAAAATACGATCCTTCTATAATTCTATTTCTAATTTCTCCTCATAAAGTAAATGTTGCAATTTTCAACATGAATTCCGATAAGAATTTGGGATCCGATGGTATGACATGTCGTATATTCCAAAGCTGCTAGAATATTGTGAGACTGGAGATAGTACATACAGTGCAATTTTTTGTGTGAATTCAGTGTTATTGACTAGCTCATACACAAAACTAACATTTCTCGTATATCCAAGAAAATCAAACCGAGTGACTTGTCAGAATTTCAACCGAAAAAAATAATCTCAAGTAATATTTCCACTTGTAAATTTGAGGTATTTTTAAGTTGGTGATATTTTTAAAAGTTTTATATAATAGTGGTATCTTTAAACTAAAAAGTATTTTCATATATTGTTTTCGGTGAACTAGAGCTACTACTACTACGTGGTGGATTGCTAATGTGTCCGATAACATTAATTGGTTAGATTAACTCCGAACCAACTCAACAGCATGAAAAAAGTCATGAATCATACATTAATTCACACTATCTATCAACCTCCTTAATTAATTTTGTATTTTTTTACATTCTAAAAGTATTGAGTCTATTTGTTATCTAGTTATTACTAAGTTAACGGGATTTAATAGCTTCACCCACGAGAAACTAGCGTATATTAAGTCATCAACAACATGGAAACACCAGGTTTGCGTATGAAATAATAATAAAAAGATTATTAACAACAAGAAACTCAACAAAAATTGTTAATATTTTATGTATATTGGTGATTATTAGCTGTTTACAAGATCAGACAGAACATGGTGGGATTGGATTCAATGAGTTTAGACTTTGAAACATGTGAAAACATTGTCGTTTTCATAAAGCTATAACAATGAAATAATCTCCCTAAGACCTAGGAATCTCCGCCACCGTCCGATTACGATCTGCTATCATTCTCTACCGTCCGATTTGATTACCAAAAGTGGTCAAACATTATTAAAAAATGTACTATTTTACCAATTTCAGACTGTCTCAGATGAGTCGGATTCCGCTGACGTCACGATTTTGTGGGACCTAACGTGTGATGACACGATCGATGGTTACACAAACTCGTGGTTATACACGTGAGGGAGTAGGTAGGTTCGATACTACATCACTATCTTCAATTATTATTTGATATCTAAAAGACATCTTTTTTTTAAAGATATCTTAAGACATTACAAAAAAAAACAATACTTTTCTTGTCCAATTAGATATTGTTGTAAACTTTTTCCCTTAAACTAGAAAAGAACATTTTTTTACCAAAGAGTTTTTTTTCTTCAACCAAAATTTTCAATTGTTAAAAAGTTCCTTAATTATGTTGTTCAATTTGAAAAAGTTTACAAAATCAAAAAATAACGAATTTGGTTATGGTCAAGTATTGATAACTCACTTTAATTAGTAAGATTTTTTAGGAGGAAGGCTGAATCTTCGTTTGGGAGGAATAGTTTACGCTTTAACAAATATTATCAATCGCTGGTCCATGACCGAAGGTACAAAACTTTCTTGTTTGAAAAAACAAAATTGGTTATAGCTAAACAAACTAAATAATTAATTTTAATTTCAATCGATGAAAACAAAATTATAATAATAAAACTATTTTAAAGCTAATAAAATCATCTAATAAGTTGGGGAAAGCATGCTGCCAATCTTAGAAAGTTTAAGACATCTTAATCATCTCAGAACAATATGGCTTAAACTTCATATTTGTCATTATTTGATGCAGAGTAAAGATTGTTTTGAAACAACTTTATAATATCATCTTTCTAATCAATAAATTAAATAGATATAAATATAATTGTAATTTAATTTTTAAAATATTGTATTGAGAATACAAATAATATTTGTGGTGCAGCAAAATGAAACCGTAAAATAACGCAAACGGAAGTAGTAGTGTAAAAAATAATAATAATAATAATAATACAAAACACACTATGATAGATCAATTGAAATAATTGTATTAAATAAGTTTACAGCTCGTGAATTTAAAAAGCACAATTAGACCCTAGTGGCACACTAGTGTCTTGAAGTTTTTTGAAGTGGTTTCTTGAAGTGGAAGAAACAAAGAACAAATGTTCACACTACAAGGTAAGTTTCAGATGGTGAGGTTTTCTTGGAGGGCAAGGAATGAGCCTATGATCTTGCCACCGAGATCTGGGAATGTCTCGCATCCAGGAAGAGAACTCACTTTGCCTGTTCTATCGACTTGAACTGGATACTTAAGAAGATGACCTGTCATCTCTGTGACTTCCTCTGCTTCATACTGTCTCCAATTGAGCTCACTCAATTGCCTAACTCGTCTCACGCATTCCATGTTCTCTGGCTCTTCGAAACCTTCCTCTAGAAACCCTAGATGTTCTGCCCACAACGACATTCTATATCCAAAGATCTGCAAGAAAATGGGATAAACCAGGTTTCAGATATGTTTTTGAGGACATACATTGGTGGGTTTCTAGTTTTTCGTCATAGAATGCTAGCCCAGATTGAAAGTAAAAGTCTTTGAAAGTTTTTTACCTGACCACGAGGACGAGAACCTTTCATAGCCCATGAATGGTGAGGTTGATACCCTCCCATGGCGATTTCAGTGTCTCTAGTTCCTTCCAAGGATCTCTGGTTGATATTCGCGGAACCAATTAAGACAAACTCATCATCCACTACCATACCTTTGGAATGAACATATATCATGAATCTCCGACTCTTCAAAGCTTGCACCTAGATTAGTTTGTTGTTTCAGTGAGTAAACGAGTCCATTGAGTCAAAAGAAGACATTTATATATGTATACCTGTGAAGCATTTGCATTTGGCTGAGGTGGATTCCGTGGACTATTGTATACGCTAACTGTTCCATCAGGGACTTCTCTGGTTCCAAGACAGAAAAAGTTCAAAAAGTCTTGTGGCTCAAACTGGCCATCAAGACCAACTTCCACAAGTGCCTTGTAGATGGTTTGATACATCATTTGCATTGTTTTGTGCTGAAGAAATTATGAAAAGATACCAGTATAAAGAAGGCAAGATTGTTCGTCAAGATCGGGTTTTTAGCAATGAATTGATAGAATATTTACCTGCCAGTAGAGAATTCTCTGAATAGGGTTACTTGTTGGAGCACCTTCCGGCCACATTGGAATGACAATATAAGCAGCGAACTTCTCCCTTGCTCTAATCTTATTAGCAATCTTAAGTGCGATTTCCATCGGGATTAGATTATTAGCACCTGCAATGCCAAAACTACTTGTTTTTACTACACCCATAGGTTACTGAGCTTGCCTTCAAAAGCTTTCAATATTCTTACCCAAGTCCTTGTTCGAATCCCAGTTGAATGATGATCCAAGAAAATATTGATTCTCAATGTAGATGAAGTGCTGAGCAGATCGTATGGCCTTAACATAAGCTGCGTGTATGCTCATATCTATGAGAATATTCTTCCCACATAGAAGATTCTGTTCACAAATACATAATCAGTAGAGAATAGCAACATGATGGTGATTGAAAATGACAAACTAAAACTGTTCAGAGTTGTACTTACTCTTCCAGTGGCTTCCTTTGGGTCCTTTGGAAACCCTTTGACTGAACTTGAATCAATTGAACGGAAAACCTAATGATTAATTCATGGAAAGAAATGAGATTCTTTTTGTCACCACCACATATAATGATAATGCATGATAATGCATCATGAGTTATCATGATAATCCTCATCACATAATGATGTAATTTGAACAAGTGAGACTTGCTGCATTACCTGAACATGCCAAGATTCTGGATCATTCTCATTAGCAGAAGAAGCTTCGGAAAGTCCCATGATGTCGGGAATTCTGTCTATCCTAAGCAAAGAATCATCAGAAGACGATTTTAGTTTCCCAAGGCCACGAGGTTTTGAAGCCTTTAGCCAACGTTCCTCAAAATTAGCAAGCACATCATATGCAGCTGGACCATCAATCTTGCTGTGCAGATCATGCCATGGTTCTCTTGGTCCGTCATCCACAGTAGTCTATTACGAAAAAATATTATTTACACGGATCAAGAATAGTTGAATCTAATTCCAAAATAGCAACCAAACAGGATTTTTCTTAGATGATTACCACAAAATTTGGGTTATGGAAGTCATCTTTATGGAGTGTCTTTAATGTCCTGAAGAGAGGATGCTTGGGAGTATCAAATCGTCCGTTGCACAAGTCTAGCCCTCCAACAAATGCTACGATCTTTCTTCTGTTCTGAGCTGCATCAGCATCTACAATCACAGTTTTTTGATGATGGGTGTAGATTGTTCCAACTTCCTGATCATCATAATGACACTCAAATTTCAGAAAATGAAGCTCAACACACGGAATTTAAGAAGTAATCCAGTAACTAATGACTCTTACAGATTTTTTTATGAAGCTGTGACCTTTCCCCCCAGATCTGGGACAAAGGAGAACTTGCACCGACGAATGCTTGAAAAAACGGCGAGTCTCCTCATCACTTGTGTTCATAACTCCTTGCTACATGCAACAAAAAACCAGTGTTCATTCAAACAATAGAAGGATTGTTGCTTCAGTTAGTGGAGACATGTAAAATGGTCCAATCGAAGCAAACTCATGTTTTCCTAACAAAATAAACAGAAAAGTGCCAGAATTTAGGATCTGGAATAGTACGCGGATTAACTAGAAACACAGAGAAAACAACTATGTGAGGAACTAAGAACAAAACATTAGACCTGCACATCTTTTTCATTTAACATACACGTAAACAGAGAAGCTAAAACATACTTTCCAACAAGATAAACAGAAAAACCGTCAGAACTAACTATCAAAAGCAGAGAATATATAGAAGCACAGAGGAAAGTATAAAATGCAACTAAAACAACCTTCTATGTGAAAAGTTAAGAACAAAACATTAGACCATTCAAATTGGCGCACAGAGAAGCTCCCTAGAATTAGTTAAGAGATAGCTTTAGATCCAAATTGAAAAACAAGAGCAATCCAGTGTGGATATCTGGAAATATGTAGCTCCATAAGCTAGTTCGGTCAAATGTACATGTATCATAATGGAAACCTTTTTCTCTATCCAAACGCCAATCTGCTAGCATATAGTTCATAGGATACACAATGTGAGAAATATCTGTAAATTTGATTTTATGGTAAGCAAAAACAGAATGTCTGAAGAAGAGAAAACCGAGTTATGTAGATTCTTACTGTTTTGAATCCCAGAAGGCTCCTTGAAGTTGGATCATCCCACACCAAAACCAACACTCTAACACCTTCTTGAGATTTGTCTTTAAGCAAATCCCCTAATGTACCTTTGGTCGGATCATTGTTCCCACGTACCATCCTAACCGGGTGGTAAACCGACCAACCTGTGATATAAATTAATCTCCTTGCCTGTCTTATTGCATCAGCCATATCCTCCCAGCACTTTCCATGTCTATACTGAATCCCACCATCGAGATGTACACTCGGAAGTGTTCCGTCATCAACATGAGCATCCTGATACAGAGTAACCCTACCACCTTTCCTCAAAGGGAAGTATGTACCAGGAACTCCTACACACTCATTACCAAAACCAACACCCATTTGGTAAAGTCTCATTCTTTCCATTGGAGTGTACTGAATAGACAAACTCAACACAGCACCCGGTTTACAAGGCTTCCCACTACTGTTAAGTATCGGAAACAGCCCTTCAATTCTATTCCCTGAACACAACTGCTCGGTTGGGATTCCAACAGCTCCCATGATCTGTGATCCAATAATATCACTATCTTTCACCACAAAATGCACTTCCGCAGCACTATGAGCCACCGGTACATCGAAATGCTGCATCCACACAGGATTCTCACTATTGCTAATCACAAAAGTTCTTCCAATCACAGCACCAGAGATAGAGACAGTGACATAAGGATCACTTGTGATCTTTGAGGACTTTTCACCTTCCACTTTGGTACTGTTCCTCCGGCTTAAGCCAGACAACATCCCACCGAGTTTATTGTGGAACCCATCCATGTTAGGAAGATGTTTAGCTTCCTTAACCCAAATGTCTAAGTTACCATGTAACAATTCAACCCTCAAAGAGCCACTACTCGTAGCAAACGGCACGAATTGCTGGCCACCCCCGTGGCTTGACCCTCCTCCCATTGACATAGTCTCGGTATAAACCGGATGATACGCCATAAAAACAAAATCAAAAACACCAAAGTAGGAAACTTTCAGTAGTCGGATCAAATCTCAAGCATAACCCAGTTTCAGTGAGACAAAAGATCGATCACTTGTGGGCAATAACCAATATCAAGAGTAAAGAAAGGATAAAACTTTGAGAATATACAAACTCAGATCAAATCTAAGAAGAAATGGGGATCTAAAAATGTGGGGAATTCAAATTAAATTTCAGATTTTTTGTGAAGAAGAAGGTGGGAGGAAACGAAGGGAAACGTTGACTTGAAACGGAAGAATCGGAAAATTGAGCTGGAAAATTTAAAGATTTTGGCTTGCCGTCCTTGAACCGTTCTAAGTTTAGCCATTAATGACCACTTTTTACACTAATTTTACTTAATCAATCACAAATGCCAAAATAAATTAATTGTATTTATTTAGTGACGACTAAGACTTCTACTTTGGTTAGGCTGCTCACGAAACTCTCTTTCTTTGGTCCTCTTTTGATGGAATTTCAATTTGATTGGTTATATTACTATTTATATATAAACATTTCCAATTAAACTAGGATATATACCGTGCTATAACACGGGCAAATTGTAATTATAAAAAAATATTTGAAAATTATAAAATCAGAATATTAGAAAATTGTAATTTTTCTAAAGCTTTACGAAAATTATAATATCAGTTTTTATAATATCGAATCTTTGTAATATCCACGTAAATATTTTGTAATCAGAAATATAAAACCAATCTTTCATACTCGACGATATTGAAAGTTTTATGTTGAGAAAATTATATGTAAAATCAGAATATTTTTTTTGATTTAACCGAAGAAATAACTAAAGTTTTGGAAGATTGCGACATTTTAAGATAATAATTAAGATATTTTGAAAAATATTAATTCAGAATATTCTAAGATTGATTTTGTAAAATATATTTTTCTGTTGGAAGATAGTATGTCTATTAGCGATATTGGATATTGCGATATATTGTTCTCAACAGAAAATTTCCGGATAATTTTTATTTGAATTTTAGTTATATCTTGTTCTGTTTTAATTACCAAATATTACAATTTAAATAGATTTAAAATTTTAATTACAATGTTACATTGTTATGTTAAATTGTACACCATGTTAAACTAAGTCATATATGAACTAACATTTTTAAATCTACTAAAAATCTATTAACAGATTCAATATTATAAAGAGGAATTAACATTAACATTCCAAAAAAATCGGAATCTACATGAGAACTCTTATTTTTAGAAAATTAAACCAACATTTAATTTAATTTAATGAGTGTATTTAATTAAATCAACAAAATCTTAGTAAAATTTCTTATAACTACTTTCCAAAAAATTAAAATAAAATAATTAATTAAAACAAAAATTAAATCTATAAAGAAGAAAATCGACAATGTACATAAATTCTTACTTAAATTTTCCAAAAAAATCGCAATCTGCATTAAAAGTCTTATTTTTGAAAAATTAAATCAACACTTAATTTAATTTAATTAGTGTATTTAATTAATCAATAAAATCTTAATAAAATATATTTTAACTACTTTTCAAAAAAATTAAAATAAATTAATAAATTAAAACAAAAATTATAATTAATTAATTAATTAAATGATCACATGATAACTAATGATTAAAATACCCTTAATGAGAGATTAAAATTTGTTCTTTGAAGTAATGGAAATGTGATGTAAATATTAACACTTTTTAATGTTTATTTATAAATGTACTCTTTAAATAATATATAGGAGATTATATAGGAGCGTAATTAATAAATCATGTCATTTTCAGTAATGGAAAAGATATTTTCATAGCATTTCCTTAATTATGATATTTTCAACATCTCTATAGATGTGATATAGTGAATTCAAATTATTAAGTGCGGTCATAGCACATCATTGTCTTATACAGAAAAAAAAACAAAAAAGTTGAGACTACAAATTGCACTTAGAGGGATTTGCCCAAAAAAAAAAAAAAATTAAATAGAGGGATAGCGAAATAATCTATGCTTTTTTTTTCTCCTTTTCAGATTACACTTTTAGTGGTCAAATGATTAGCTAGTAAATAAATAGTATTTTAAATTTAACTAGTATTAACCATCACATTCTCCGATTAGCAGAACCATGAAGAAGTTAGGTATTAGTCAAACCGAGCCGGCTAAGCAGAATTACCATATTTAGAAAAAGGCATAAAATAAACATCACAGACAATCGCGTTACTCAAAAAAATTAACGGCGATCAGTGTAACTTAACAGAACGAAAGCCAAAAGGATAAAAGAAAGCTCTGATTTATGAGCAACAAAAAATAGTTTAGGAAGCGCAATTACAAATTTTTTTTTGTTAAAACCAGACAAATTAAAAAGCTTAAAATTAGTTAGGGGGAAAAAAGTTGGAAATTTACAGAAGTGACATGAGGATTTACATGATTCTACATTTGCTATCTTTATCTTTAGGGGATTTGCCGTCATGTCTTGAAGACGCAGACGCTGCAGCTGATGATGGCCTGTGGCTGCTCCTTGGTACCTGCAATGGTCAGTACAATATCTGTGATCATTAACATTCATGGAAACACCAAAAGAAGCAAAGCTACATTTTCAGTGAGATTCTGATTACGGTATGATCGTATTATCGATGTTACAGTCGCAATTGCTACTTGCAAAATCACCTAGCAGGTAAAGTATATGGACAGAAAACAAATCATTGTAGAATAATATTGCAATGTGTTGCGATGTGCAAGTCACCTTTTCTCAAAGTACCAGCTTTTCTAGAATACTATTCTAATTTTTCCATCATATTATAGTGTTATGAGTAGGAATCAAATACCTGTGGACCAGTGACCAATCGTGAGGCAGCAACACCTGTTGGTTGTGGAGTTGGATTACTGCGTGGGCTCTGGTCCTCGAACTCTTGTTGTTGCAAAGCTATTGCCAGTTGTAGATCAGAGCTGCATAGTACCATGGAAATCAAACAATCATAAACATGTTTTAAAGATGAAAATTATAACAAATGCATAAATATGTTTATGGTGAGAGACAATAGGTTAGTGGTCAAAGAAAAGTACGAGATATTTACTTGACATCTATGTCTGTGTCCACCACATTGTTGATACTGGCAAGGTAATCCTGTGAGGGAGAACCAAAATATATATATTTTTTAAATGATTAAAATGTTAAAAGAAGAAGATCTTGTGTAGATTAACGACTATGTAATGAGGAAAACATACAGCAGTATTTGTGACTGCGTTTTGTTCATTCCATGTGCCAGTTGCGCCACCTGTGCTGCTGTCAATTTTGAAGTCCTTGAAGGTGGCAGTCATGAATGCAGTGTCGCCATTAACCTGTAACCAGATTGCATGTCAATAGTGGTCACAACAAGCCATAGTGCTAAAGAGATTGTGGATATAATGTATCTCCTTAGAGGCCAAAATTAGCAGCTAAGACAAATACTGAGTAAGTAACTTTGCTGATACCTCGTTAAGTTTTTCCCAAACCAAATCAGGCTGATTCAGATAACCTTGATCTGTAGCCAAAAGATAAAGTTCACCTTCATACTGACAAAAAGACAGCAACAAGAAGTATACAATTGGAATTAACCTGTTATAATCCAAAAGATGGAAATGTCTACAAATCAAACTAACCTTGAACATGGTGCAGAAATGATTGTTACGGAAAAAAACACAGAGTTCACGCTCTTTAAGACCCTCTTGCAAGCGAAAGAGACTGTAAGATATGATCAAAGATAAATGTAAGATAAGACCAGTGTAGTCAATGAAAGAATATAACTTCTCAACCATGAATAAGACCACGCACCCACAAAAGGTTAATTGACTGGCACTATTCTTCATAAAGTTCCTGATTAGTTCACCTGAAAAACTCGAGAACAATTAATTAATATCGCAAGAATATATGGAAACATGTGAATGAGAATATAGAAAGCGTCTCTATCTACAATGGCATGCATGTATGAGTTTCCCAAAAAGTATATCAAGCATATCCCAAGTAGATAAGATAATGTTTTACCTTCTTCTGCTGTGAGCCCATCCGTAGCCCTCCCTTCAGAGGAACAATCACCAATATTCTTCTCAGCCCTTTTACCAAGAAGTGACTCACCTTCATAAATGGGTTCTTTGTCTGCACAAACTGGAGCCACTGTGTTTACACATTCCTCACCTTCGTACATAGGTTCATCGGTGGATACGGGGGAGGTAAAAGCATTGGGTACATCGTCATGCTGAGATGTGCAACTAATATCTGGAGATGCAATGGGCATTTGAGTAAGAATTTTCGTATCTAAATATTTTCAGATGCAATTTTAGCCAGTACAAGGATACAAGACGCAAGATTAGTTTAATTATGTAAAGAGACATCTATAAGGTTACTCCATATATGGAAGAGCAAAAACTACCTGGATCAACAGAAGCTGCATCAGACTTGAGTAGACTCTCAGAACTCTGTTCAAATTTGGTTGACTCCAGATTAGCCTTATCCACAGAGAGCCCCTCAGAAGAAGTTGCATCAACAATGGCCTTTTTGCTGCTACTCACATTCTCAACATCAAAAGCCGTTTCACCTCCAGATTCCTTAGAAGATAATTGATCATGGTTATGATCCTCACTTTTGATTGTAATCGATGTCGGAAATTCCCCAACTTTGATCATATTCCCATCATTTTCTGATGCTTTATCATCATCAGATTTAAACTGTTCTAGCTGACTGATATCAGTACCATGGGTAGTAATTGGACTTGCATCTGAAAATGTGAACGCAGAGTCTTGATTGGTTGAGTCTTCGTGAGTGCGCGGAGCTGAATCATTCCCCTGCCCCTGTGATAATTCCAAGGCTTGCAACAACTCTGTTTCTTCTTCAAGATCCCCCTTTCTCATTCTACGAAGCTCTGCAGCCGCAGGTGGAGAATCATCAAATGATCTTGTTTTCGAAAGACATGGTGAAGGAACCCCTAAAGCTGCAGTAGTTGCCGCAGCAAAATCAACAGAATCTTCTCCGGGATTTTGATCGCCTCGAGCCTCTACATTCTGCGTCTCCAGTGCAACTAGCTCACCCATTAGAGCATTATATGACTTGCTGCCAATTGCATTAGCTGCTTCAACATCCTGTAGGTATGCACAGAGGAAGCAATTAAATCAATTCTTTTCCTACGGACCCAGGATTGATAAAGAAACAAATTTAAAAGGAGTGTCATGACCACTGTTCTAATCCATAACGAGTCAAACAATGAATATAAAGAATAAAGTAGACTATGTTTTGTTTCTCAACTCTCGTAGAAGATAAAGAAGAAAAGATGACCCCACACACGAAAGGAAAGAAAGAAATAAAAAACGTCAACAGCCTGTACTAATGAAATTTAAATTTTTACGTGCAGATGAAGCCTTTTAGATAAAGTATGAAACAAAATGATATACCTGGGGATCAACTATCCATCCATGATATAAGGGAATGTCAAGTAAATCAAATATTGCACACTCAGGTGTGAACTCAAAATCATCAATCCTGCAACCAGGTAAAGACTCACGGTTATTAACTTATGAAACTCTACATATTAGAAGCAGAAACAGATGACAAAGTATTAACCTCCTGAATTTAATATTGACATCAATTCCAGTCGTAAGCCGTGGAAGAAGATCAATTGCATCAGCAATGTTCTGCTGCTGATTCTCAATATATCCTTCATCTTTGTTCTGCCATTGGGAAATAAAAAATAAGTTCATCCACATAAATTCAGGCCATAAATATATTATAAAGAACAGGCAAGAAGAAACCAGCTTATTACATTGACTTTACTATTGGAATCAATCAGTCGGTCGACTACGAGAGACATCAATCTCTCTTGAGAAACCTCATAACAGTCAGGATTTAGATTCAAGTTGTTTCTCAAGAGAAGAACATTACCTGTTTCATCAAACAATCAATCCATTATGAAGCAGGCAAAATTTCATAGGTTAACATGATTCAGGACTGAAAAAAAAAAACAATGAGTACCCCATCCAGATAAAACTAACTATCAGTAGATTGACATTTAAACATGTACGAATATACTCCTTAGCTTAAATTCTCACACTTAGAAAAAGTATCTGTCATTTCTACGAGAAACTACCAACAAAATCTGATGATCGGTACACTAAGCATCAAATCAACGATTAGAGAAACCACCGTGTAAGAGCATTCATTACATTGTACGGAACCATCAAACCTAACACCGATTCTTCAATTTCTTTTACAAATTCCACAAAATCAGTAACAGTAATCTAAAGAATCAACGATCTAACACCAAAATTCCACTATCCAAAACCCTATTTTAAGTTTGATCAACCCTAAAGTGAACGAAAATGGAAGAAAAAGGAGGAAGAAGAACAGACAAATTGCTAACAAAGGACAAGGTCCATTTTCGTTTTGGAGAATGATAGGAGTGGTTCGTCCAAGGAACTGAATCGATTTCGTCTTATACAAAATCTCCTCCGTAGTAGTTTCCTTTGGCAAATCTTGTTGCATCGCTTCTTGATTCGTCTGCGTTTCTTCGCTCGGCGAGTCTGGAGGCAGAGGAGAAGATGAACCGGTCGCCATTGATAATCAAACAAATAAACTCGAGAAAGTCAAATTTTCGATTGAAGAAGAAACAAATATTGAAAAATTTTCTTTTCTTCTGATCCAAATCGAAAGAGGAAGGGAGCGAGAGAGCAAAGAGGATTTAATTTATATATTTTGAGAAAGAAACTTTTATGGTAAGCTGATGTTGAAATTGGTCCCATAATTAAACCGGTACGTCCCAAATCTTAATTCCGGTATGGATGAAATTGCTATTGGTTAGCAATTATACTGACTATCAGTTGGTTCGATTCGTTTCGGTATTTGATTTATGAGGAAGAGTATGGTTAGACCATTATGGTTTGGATGAACCAATTTTTTGCAAAGTGGTACCGTATCTTTAGTGCGTATCTTCTCGCGTTCTCGGGGGTAAGAGGTCAATTAAAAATTCTTAATTTCTTATCATAACAAAGTCCTAAAAAGTCATCTTTTAATTGTTTTTTACTCCTTTTTTTTTTATAATACTATTGACCAAAAAATCTCTCAATATAATCCATTAAAATTTTTGAAAATTTTGTTGTTATAATCATTTTCGAAAGAATTAGTAAGTACATCAAGTGTGTTTTTATTTAGTGGTACACGAAAATTTATATGAATATGTGTTTCATTTGACAAAAAAAAAGGGAAGAATATAAGTGTTTAATGATATAGGAGGAATCTATGAAAATGGTGGGCCGATCTAAAAGTTGGGAGGTTTTAAACGAAAAAAACGAAAATGTGGTCCACGTTTAAAAAATTGTGTGTTTTTTCACTTTGATTGTTTTCCTTTTAGTATTTATTTCACTTTAATATAAACATATATTTTTTTAGAAATGAAAGTGTAACAAAAAAAAATTTAATTTAAGATTAAGTTCTAATAAAAGTAAAATTTACTGTTTAAATTATGTTTTTTTTTTAAAACAAACAAAAAAACATAATAATCACTATCCGAAACAAAAAAAAATGTCACTGAGACATCTTTTTCCACTCAAAGCTTCTTAGATTCTCCAAATTTGGTATGTTGGACCAGCCACTCTCCCTTTGAGCTCGGCAAATTCATTACCTTCATCGATTGTTGTTTTGGCTCAATTTATTTATTTTATTTTAAGGTCCATAGTTTTGACCCAAAACATTGTATCCATTTTAGTTTAATGAAATTAAAAAAAAAAAAGAGAATAAAGAAAATAGCATGCATATGGCGTTGGCAAGACCAGGTGAGTATGGTATGTGTTGGGAATAATCTTATCATTTAGGCTAATCCTAGTAAAACCTATATTGGGTAGATTAGCGCGATTGTAAATAAGAGTGATTGCAGATAAGCTCATATGACAATATGACATATGAGCACAGATAACAGAAAATTTATTTTCACTTGGATTATGGTTTAAGCAGTTAAGTCATATTTTTACGTGAATTTTATTTCAAGAAGTTGAATTTTATTCCTACGGGATTAAAGATTAAAGCAGTTAGGCTTCATTCCTACGAAAATTAGGGTTAGGAAGTTGACCCCTTATAAATAGAAGGTGATATACTTGAGGAAAGGATCACAAACTTCTTGACCAAAAAAAAAAAAAAAAAAAGGATCACAAACTCAGAAACTCTAGCTAAGAGATTTTTGTAAACTGCAAATAAATATTATCTTTTTTTTTTTGCTTGTTAATGCAATTGAATATCAATAAAGATTGAATATCAATAAAGATTACTTTATATTCTTGATCTCATGTCCTCTATAGATTTTTTGAACAACTCGCTTCTTTTTCTACGAACAATAGGCAAGGACCCAAAAAAATGAAACGACTTGAAACCTGATAATAAAAGAATTCTAACATTTATTTGATTTTAGCTAACATTTTAAGAGTTTCTTCTGATAATTTTTTTGATGCATAACTTAAAAACTGCAAAAGGACACCATTATTTTACAAAGGTATCCTCTCTTAATAACAAAAAGAATCCAAACATAAAATCTAACTAAACCAATTAAAAGAGAAGAAAAAAATACATAAAAGTAGTAGCCCCCTCGGAAGAGAAACATGAAACGATCTAACAAAAGGAGAAACCGGTGAATTAGTAGAAGGAACTCTAGAATTGTATGATTTAGACTCACATTAAAACCAAAAACAAAAGTTGTATGATTTCACTTGTAGTTTTAGAACATGAAATTGGAAAGCTAGGATTCAGTTTTTGATGATCCCTTCGACTCAGGGAGTAGCAGATTTTCATTCAATTATAAAAAACATAACATAACATTAATTTGAAAAATATTCTCAAAAAAACATTCATTCTATTTCACAAATCACAAGTCACAAGTCACAAGTCACAAGTCACAAGTCACAACCCTCGTACAAGCATGTCATTCAGTTAATGTGTTAATAATGGAATTTTATGCTGACAAGTATATGGGCTGTAATTGAAAAGTAAAAAGCCCAAAAGGCCATTTGAAGCCTAATTTATATACCACCACGCGTACTATTAAATCTAATTTTCTTCTGACCTTCATTATTCTCGTTGGTAGGAAGCCCTACGGCTATACTAGTATATATTAATTAAAAATTATTTTAATAAAATAATTTTATATTTACGTGAAATATTATAACAGTATTATGCTGATGTGTTGTCGACATAATAATTTTTAGAGAATATATTTTGTTAGATATTAATTACTAGACTAATTACATAATATGTCATTAGATCAATCATATATAATAAACTGATTTTATTTTATCTTATCAAAATTAGATTTATTTATTTATAAAAAATCAAGTAAGTAAATATTCCATAAAATTATTGATGATTTTATTGTTTTCTAAATTATAGATTTCAATTATTTATACAATAATATACTACTAAAATTTTAAAAATATTTATTTAATTTAAAAAAATATATTATAAATATCTTATCCCGCATATAATACGGGAATTACCTAGTGGTTAAGTTATTAGGTTATAAATTATTTCACAAACAGCTCCTATCGTTTCTTTGGTCGATGTCATAGCGAATATGTGATTTCATAAACACTGATTGGTGAAGTTAAAAAAAAAAGATTACAAAAAAAAATAGACACTGATTGGTCAAGCAAACTATGCTGCGAATAGACAATAATTGGTACATGAGTTATTTTAGCGTTTATACTTTTTACAATTAACCTAGAGGTCCTACACCTATCACTACAAGAAATAGGGGCAGTATTCCTCAAAGCTCATGACCAGGGTTTAGCGATCATTTAGCGAGCGAGTTTCCTGCGTATAATCGCTCGATTCTCGATAAATCGTCGATAATATCGAGGAAATAGCAAGTAAAAATTTGCGAGGAATATGCGAGGAATACTTTACGAGGAATTAGAAAGGCAAATTTTGAGAGGAAATTAGCTGAGGATATTATTTTCGAGGAAATAGCGAGGATATTATTTTCGAGGAATTAGCGAGAAAATATTTACGAGAATGAGAAAATATTTGTAGAAGTAAAGAGGCACGGAAAATAATATTTTAAATATTTTAAAAATAATGTTTTAATTTTGTTGTTTAATTAAATTAAACAAAACAAAAAATATTGAATAAAAGCGAAATTATAATTCTAAACTGATCATATAAACCAAATTAAAAGTCAAAGTACAATTGAAAATATTAAAAACATTAAGTCTAAACATTAAGTAGAAATATAAAGATCATTAGTTCGGGAGGAGGGGAAAGTGCACTCACATACCACATACTCCAAAGATGACTTGAGTTGCGCCATCTGCATCCTTCAATTTTCGTTCCTGAGTTGCATCTACATCCTAATCTCTCGTTCCTGGCTCGTTAACCATTTCGAACCGACATATGAAGAAGAGCTCAGTAATACTGAGTCAAGAACTCTGCCTAAGGGGACGTCCCTTTTTAGTTTTCGGCATTTCCTGCATGGAGATAAAATAAAGTTATATTTGGAAAAATTTATATGAATGAAGAAATACTAATCTGAAAGTCTTACTAACCTCAAGGGCAGAGACGAGTTAATCTCATGTGAGGGGGCAGTCACGAGAACATGAACTGCGACTCTCACCCTCGAGAAAGTCGATAATCTCTGAAATGTTGTCTTGATTTGACCGGTTTTCTTATTGGTGTGTTAACACGCATAAGAGTCAAGTGGTCGTGGTACACCACCGGCCTCCTCCTATTAAAAAAAAACAAGTATGTAGTAACTTAAAAAGTTAGATACGAAAATAACATCTAAATATAATACATACCAGCTCGAGAGCATCAAATGTCTGCGAACCGTTGTTATGAACGGTACTCCGTATCCCCACGTACTCAAACGGTTCTTTGAGTTCGTGTCGGAGACCTTGGTAACAGCTGAGCTCGTCATATGAATCCAAGCCACATCCTCGTTTAGATCAGGCGGTTTTTCTTCTCCTCTTTTCCAACACTTCTTCCATTTGTGCATATGATTTTTGAAATGATCCTTGCATTGCGAATCGAACTCAGCTCTCACCATCTCCGTATGAGATTCATGCCGTTATGATTGCTACAAAAAAATAATGAAAATGGTCATTGATTAGATTAAAACAAACATCATTTTCAGAATTAAATACTTACCGCAAAAGATGTAAACCATGATTCCTTCTCATCAGAAGGCATTTTCCTGTACGTCGGATATGGMTTCGCGAGCTGTGTACGGAGCATGTTGTAGATCGTTCTTTTGATGGCCTTACTATGTCGAAACCTTGTAAGATAGACTCGATAGTTTGATGTYAGTAGAAAATAAAAACTTAATGAAAAAATTATATTAGAAATGGTTGTGTACCAATGTGTTCCAGGAGGTCTTCTAGGATGAAGGATCGGAAGAACTTCTCTTCCTGGCTGGCTGAGAAGCTGCCTAATGTTGATGTTCATACGAGCTTCGGAGTTCTGCGACTCCGGAACGGCAGAAGGATGTCCAGTAGACGTACTAGCAGCACCTTGTTGTGACCTAAAATCATTGTACGAAGACCTAGACAAAAAAAAAAAGTGTTACAGTTTCAAATATCAATAAAACATAATTCATAATCAAACACTAAAATTCGTAATCAAACACAATCATTTAATTAATAACTCCTAATGAATCACAAATCAAATACGAAGTCTTAATCTAAAATTTATCAAACTAATATTTTAGTGTACATTTTATTAAATCCATATTAGTACACCAAAACACTAATTAAAATCCTTTTTATTCCTAACAAAATCTTAATTAACATAAAATAAATATATCAAATTAATCTAATTAAATCGATAAATAATTAAACTATTTACTAAATTTCCATCAAACAATCCTAACTACCATAAGCATAACACATAATCGAAATCAAACCCAAATCATATATTTACACAATTTATCATAATCTAATCACAAATTATTATCTAATCACTAATCCAAAATTCCCAATTCCTAATCAAACTCACATAATACAATTATAAAATCAAATATCCTAATCAAACCCTAATCAAACTCAATTATAAAATTCCAAAATTCCTAATCAAATTCCTAATCAAACACTAAATCAAATATCCCCTCGATCATCGTGACGTGGTGGCCTTCGACTTCTAGTCTGAATTTGCGGGGGAAAATAATATTCAGAGAAATGCGACGCCTCTTCATTGATGCTTTGTGCCACAATAGACCCTTCAACTCGACTTAAATTTTTGACCTTCTTCTTTAGGTGCAACATATATCGCTCAAATGGATACATCCAACGGTATTGAACTGGACCCCCAAGTAATGCTTCTTTCGAATATGGGAAGATGTTCCATAACATCAAAAAATGAAGGTGGAAAAATCTTCTCCAGATTGCAGATAATTACCGGATTTGCCTATCTAAATGATGAAGAGGCTCGTGAGTGATCTTGTACAAAGATCACGGAAAAAGCACCAATACTACACAACAAATTATTCATTATTAGACAGATTTTAATAATCTAAACTTGAAAATTAAAATTTACTAATTTTAGCAATACCGCAAGTGATTTGTGGGCGTTTTGTGGCATAGGTTAAGCAAAAGGTAAGAGACTGCATTATAACATGGCAATCATGACTTTTAAGTCCATAAAATTTTCCTTCCCTAATCAATACAATGTCGAGATTTGAGGCGTATCCGTCAGAAATTTGACACTTTCACCAATCCATCTGAAGAATTCTTCTTTTCCTGGGAGACAAACGAAAATTGGGAGTAGGACCCTTGTTATTTTGACCGAACATGAAGATGAGACCTCGCACAAATATCTGGCAAATCAAGTCGGGATTTCAGATTATCCTTCGTTCTCCCTTGCACATTTAGAATTGTATGAATTATGTTTTCAAAGAAATTCTTCTCAATGTGCATAACATCAAGGTTATGTCTTAACAGATGGTCCTTCCAATAAGGGAGTTCCCAAAATATACTCTTCTTATGCCAGTTATGGTTGACACCACATCCTATATAGGCTCATGCCGTTCCCCACAAGTAACCGTCTTCTCTGCTCCAAATTCACTCAACTGGACCAACAAATGGTTTCCATCAATTTCAGGGGGAGGGCCATAAAATATTTTCTTATTTCTCCTAAATAAGGTGGTGCTCCGTCGATAAGGATGGTCACTAGGTAAAAACCTCCTATGACAATCAAACCAACACGACTTTCGACCATGTTTCAGTTGAAATGCATCGGTGTCGTCTAGACATTGCGGACACGCTAACCGACCGTGCGTGACCAACCCGACAACATACCGTAGGCAGGAAAATCACGATCGTCCATATAAGCTGCCGCATAACAAAGTTTTGCTTACAAGATATGTCAAACGCTTTAACTCCATGTTCCCATAACATTTGCAGCTCATATATCAACGGTTGTAAGTATATATCAAGTGATCTTTTCGGATGATCAGGTCCAGGCACCAGAATAGACAAGAACAAGAACTCCCGTTTCATGCACAGAGATGGGGTAAATTGTAAGGTGTCACTATCACCGGCCACAAAGAATATTTCCTCCCGTGTTTCCCAAAAGGGCTAAATCCATCTGTTGACAACTAAATAAGCGTTTACGCTTTCCATAGCAAAATCCGGGTATAATTCCTGAAAATGTTTTCAAGCTCCAGTCGATGGATGAGCAATTTCTTCGCTTATGCTCCATGCCATCGCATGGATTCAGCCGTCCTACGTGATATAACCTCTTCACGCGTTATTGGCAGATACCACATTCTCTTAAATGGTACTTTACCTCCACCTCTTRTAGCCTCGTACCGTGGTTTCCCACAGAATCTACATGACAATCGATTAGAATCCTCTCTCCAAAATAACATACAATTGTCGATGCACACATCTATGACTTCATACGGTAAACCCAGCCCARCCACCAACTTCGTGTCTCATAGTATGTGGATGCTGCAACATTATCTTCAGCAAATACTCTTTTAAAAAATCAGCAATCGCGACACAATTCTCGATAAATTATAATYTGTTTTGATTGACATCAATCTTGTTGCAGCTGATAAAGGAGAATGGCCCTCCCTACATCCGGGATAGAGCGGCCGCTTTGCTGCATCTAACATATCAAAGAACCTTCTTGCCTCAAGTTAGACTCTTTGGATTTTCTATGAACACTACTTGGGATGGCTTCACGATAAACATCATTTACCATCTGAAATGTCCCTACATCCACTTCTACTTCGGTATTAATTCGCTACTCTATTTCTAGATGTTCCACTTAACTACCAAAATCTATCATCGACTCATTTTCACCATGAGCGTACCATACTTTGTAACCAGCCATAAATCCGTTACTAAGTAGATGTTTTCTAACTTGTGAAATAACTCTAAATCTATTATTGTAACATTTTGAACAAGGACAATAGAGTTTACCAGATTGCATTGTCAGTTCCTGGTTTGTTGCAAATTCCATGAATTGCCTTACTCCTTCCATAAACTCTTCCCGTAATTCGCCTGATTCTTGATCATATCGTGGAATATCCATCCAAGATCGAAAATATGCATACCTTTGAGAGTCACTCATTTGTAAGCGTTTTTATTTTTTGTTTTTGCTAGAGAAAATCAGAATTTGTGGAAATAATGTGTTACTCTCGTGTAAGAGATTTATAGAGATAGAAAACATATTTAGCGACGACTTAGCGAGCATTTTACTATTTTCCTCGCAAAATCGTCTGAAATTAGCGAGGATTTTGCGAGGATTATAACTGCTATGTGATGTTATTCGACTTGTCGGGCCGAGACAGATTTAGCGTTGCAAACTATTTTCCTCGCAAAGTTGTCTCTAATATTTGTTGCTAAATCCTCGGTAAACTGAAAATAGCGAGGATTTTCCGTGGCCAACAACGGCTAAATGCCCTGAGCAAAAATTTTAATGCGTTTAAAAAATCGGACCGTTGGCTTTCATATTCTCGAAAATTCCTCGCTAAATTTTCTCGCAAAGTCTTCCCTATTTAGTACTATCGACGACTTTGCGAGGAAATATCTAGTTTCCTAAATTTGTCGCTAAATAACATCTATTTTTTTAAAAATATTCATATATAATTAATAATTATATTAATATAGGAAAAATATACACAATATTGGTTACAAATTAGTCATAGAGTTTAATTTTATTCATTACTTAAAAATAGGATTACACAAATATGAAAAACACATTAATTTATTGCAACACCATAAAAACACACTTAATAATTATAGATTTTAAGTTTTAAAATAAACATTGAATCAATTATCGATTTCGTCTTCTGAATCAGGAACGATCCAATTTTCTTCTGCATCCGGATCAATGCAATTTTCTTGAAATCATTTGGACTTTGGGTTTCATCAGAATAATCCGGTTGGATATAATTTTCTTTTGTGTACACCTACATTTGCAACCGTGATGTTTAGAAAACATTCTTTTGCGAAAACCTACAAATACTAACTAATAATGAATGAAATTAAAGTTCATACGAAATAATTTTTGATATTTTTAAATACATTAAACCAAATTTAAACAGTTATATTAACTTACTTTCTGTAATACGAACACAGCTCCAACTTTTATGTCATTTCCATAAGTGGAGAAAACTTTGTGATGAATGCTGGCACCAATAGTTCCAGTAGGATCCTTTAATGTGGTCATCATATCCCCTAACCCATTAGGTTCTAACGATTTTATCATTACGACAACCTACAAAAAAAATAACAAAATTTTCCATAAAATGTGATATTAAATATTATGAATAATTAATAAAATTAAAATATATTTTTTTACCTTATGAATCTTTCCCCAATTTTGGTTCCATCAAATATTTCTTTTATCGGGGTCCAAATAGGAAAATCTTTCGGAATTTGTTGTAACATCGCTACAAAAAATAAATATATTTAGTAATTTTATTTAAACATATAGAACAAATTCAAAAACATTTCAATTTTTTCTAACCTTCGTGACGAACATCTTTTATTGCGGTTATCCATGGTTCCACCTCAAAATCATTGTCTCCTCCATTGTCCTCCGCCGTAATGACGTTAATCACCTCCTGTGTAGGGAGTGATTCTCGAGGTTGTTAATTGTGGAAGGGTGTTTGTTCGTCTTCCTTCTAAGCGCCACTTGAATCTTTTGAGCCGGATCCGAATTAAAGGACTTCCGAACTTTCTCCGGATATGTTGTTGTTGTTGTACGCGACATCAGTTCTGAAAATTGTTCTTCCTCAGCAGCCCTCTCCGCCCCACCCACCGTCTGGAGTTCGACATCGTTAAGTCCACGTCTGGTAATTTTTCTGTCTCAACTTCTTCGGACGAAAAAATTGACATTATCGATAAAATACAAGAAAATTTAGAAAGAAATTATTTAAGAAAATTTATTATTGCTATATCATCACTCAAACTTAAAAGAGTTGTATTTATAGGAAAACATAATTTTTTCGACAATTTACGAGGAATGTGTATTTGTTTTCATCCATGTAACGGTCTCGTTGTAACGGTCATATTACCAGTTTCTCGCTTAAATTGTCGCAAATATTTAAATTTGCGACAAATTATGAAAGCAAATAGCGACGAAACAAGTTGTCGCTAAGTCCTAAACGCCGCAACGGTTACATACGTACCGACGTTTTCTCGAGACAAATTATGTGTCCACGCTATTTTCTCGCAAATTTAAATTAGTTTCGACAATTTAGCGAGGAATGTCTGTATCCTCGCTAAATTGTTTATATTTCCTCGCAAATTAGCGACAATTTAGTTTTCTTCTCAAAAGTCCTCGCTATCTAGCCATTTTCTTGTAGTGTATATACGTTCTCTACGTTTTTTAAATGTCCGATTATACACTTCTTATACAAATATACCTTCAAATGCAAAGCTACAACTAGAAGTACACATGAAACAACATAATATCTCCCATATAATCTATCACACATGTGAGTTCTTTGATTTATCCTACAATATAAACATATGTGTGAGCTATTTACCAAGCTTTAATCTATGGTCTTTTAATCAGTGCATTTCTTTAGAACGAATGGTATTTTAGTTTTGGACTTTGGAGTCATTTATGGTTCTGATTAGCATGCTCAAAGACGAAACAATTATGCGGCTTCTTGTACCACCAAGTATATAACTATGCCCACTAATATGTTAGTTCATTGTAGGATTCCGCAACTTTAACGACAAAAACAAATTGAGTTATATCTCCATGATATATTTGTTAAATTATTCTGTTTAATTTTTTTGGTACCAATTAAAACATATATTTTTCATCTATTATTTGTATCATAGTCACTACAAGAAAATAATCTATCTAAGATTACAATATTAGTTCCAAATTAGTCTCAAAATGAGAATTTGAGACTAATTTGCGACTATCTACGGTGGTTGCAAATTGTGCGTTTCATTGGTCGAATATTAGTTTCAAATTTGCGACTATATAAAAAAGTCGCTAAATTTGCGACTAATCTGAGACTAATTTATTGTCATCAATTTGCGACTAATTTACAACTACTAGAATAAGTCACAAATTGGTCCCAATACAAATTAATCTCAAATTGGTATAAAAAAATAGTCTCAAATTGGTCCCAAAAATAATTAGTCTCAAATCCGGCCACCGGAATAGTACCTCCGACCGCCGGAATAGTACCTCCGGCAACCGGACATGGACCTTCGGCGGCGGCGACCTGAATTAATTCAGAAAAATTGTATCAACTATGATTCGAACTCAAGACCTCGAGGTATAAAGACAATCAAATAACCACTAGACCGCATTAACATTTGGTAAACTTTCCGTATAACAAATATATATAGCTATTGAAGATGTTGTCGCAAATTAGTCTCAGATTAGTCACAAATTAATTATTATTAAAAATTTAGTCGCAAAAGAGTCTCAAAATTTTAGACTAAAGAGCGACTATACTATTTTTTTAAACTGTAGTCGCAAACGAGTTGCAAAATTGCTACTTTTTTGCAACTTGTTGTTTTGTAGTCACGTGGCAAATTGGTCTCATATATGAAAGATATACCTTAAAATATATGTTTTATATGTTTCCTAACATTCAAAATACTAATATTTCAGATAAAACAAGAAACAAAACGTTTTACATTGTTTTTCATCAAAAATTTTAAATATCTAATTTGGAAACAAACATAATGATAATACTAAAATGTGTCAAATGTATAAGATATTATAGTGTTGATGTTTTATATGTTAAAAATTATTTATACTTATGCAAATTTTGATATTTTTGATATGGTAACATGATATATATATATTTCAAGTTTTGAAAGTTAATTTTAAAAAGTTTTTACATATACTCTTTCGATATTTGTATATTTTCAATAAATTTGCTATTTGTGACCAATTTGTAAAGATAAACAAAAAAATATTGGCACATTTTGGGACCAATTTGGAACGATAAACAAAAAAAAATTATTTAAATGGTAGTCACAAATTGGTAGCAAAATTTGGGACCGATTTGGGACGACAGGAAAAAAAAAATAGTTAAATGGTTAGTCTCAATTGATAATTGCGACTACCATTTAAATAATTATTTTAGATGCGAAATGGCAGAAAAATTGTTAATAATTTACGACAACAAATATTAGAAATTAGCAAATAAAACATTTCATACTAATTTGAGACAGAAGTTTTTACAAACTATTTTGTGACTAATTTTTGACTTTTTTGTAGTCTTAAATTAGTCCTAAATTCGTTGCAATTTCATAACAAAAATTTGGGACTACCGCTTTGGTCGCAAATTGTAGTCATAAAACCAATGTATTTTTGTAGTGAGTCCACAAGAAAAATCAAAGGACTTGTGTTTATATATCTTTTAATTTTTTTCTTGCACCAACGCTTTCTTTAATTGTAAAATAAGATATTTAAAAAGAGATTCATTTATTTTACATCTGGCATAGTAGTCCAAAGCAACATTTTCTAACCTCCAATACGAAGTGCGAAATCAGGCTTTGCTGACTCGATAACATGGAAAAACTAACACTAATTCAACTTTGTCGATATATAAAAGCTCATTTAGACCAAAAAGATCTCATAAAAAAATAATAACAACGAGTCATCTAAGTTTACAACTAAATTTTTGGATATGTTCACATAGGATAACAAAGCCAGTAAAAATTTGATCCATTCGTTTTGTAAATAAGCAATACATAATGGACTCTCTAAATAATTTTGAACAAGAAATTTAATAAACATTGTGGGGAAAGGCTTGTGGTCCTCACAGCGTGCAACAACTGTACCGAGATTTAAAAAGATGAATCAGAATAAATGCTAATTAATTGTAAATGAAGCCATCCAATAGTGGCTAAGCACCTGCTAAGTGCTAGTAGAACAATAATTACAGTATAAAAATAATAAATTGGGCCAAAAAGAGAAGAATAAAGTAAAAATGAGGAAGAGTGTAGAGAAATTAGGAATGCACCAAATAAGGAGTGGCCATGAGTGGAAATAAAGAAAGAGAGGATAGAGTGGCCATGTGAAGTCGTACGGAAGTCATAATACGTAGCATTGGTTTAGTGGTTTATCACTAGCGCGTTAGAGTGTGGTTTTGTTTTAATAATATGCTCGTACGAACGAACATCTATTATCTATATGCAGATTTATATATATGTCAGAACTAGTAAGAAATTTAAATTTGGTCTGTGCATATGTATTACTTTTATTTGTAGAAAATGATAGATTTGAGTTTTTTTACAAAATCACGTTTGCTCACATTTTGTGACTAATTCAACGGACTTAATTTAGAAAATGGCTTGTTCTTCGCAGCCGAGCTAGCTCGGTGATTTTGTGGAGGTATGACATCTCTATCGAAAATTTGTTTATATTTCACAATCCAAACACAAGTATTGTTAAACGGTTTATTCCGTTTTCTTTTATGTAAGTATTTACGACCACAAATAAAAAGTGCATTATCAGCCTAGCCGCAAAACAGTTAAAGTAAATTTATGTACCATTCATAACTACACATTTGCATAAGTACAATTTTAGCTCTATCTGTAAGAAAAGTTATATGTCAAAGAAAAACTAATTATGATTGGGACACAGTTAGACTAAGACATGGTCACATATCCAAACACTAATTAACGGAGTTCAAACGGCGAGTGTGAAGATTCTTGTCCGAGAGGAGCTGGCAACCGACAGGGTTGCTGCCTGTCTTTAAGTGCATTTGCTAAACTCACTTTGACAGACACCGGATCTGTATGTAGGTTGTCGGTAATAATGTAGACGTGTCATGATCTTACCCGTTTAGCTTTAAAATCCATGTTGTCTTCTAAATTTTCTAATTACGGTGATGATGTAAGTGATAACGTACATGGTTGTATTTTATATACTACTACTTTAAATAATCACTTGAATAACAAAATATTAGCAATTGGAGCTTGAGCAAATCACTTTAGAACTTTACTTTTAAGAACAAACCTAAAAGTTTGTATAACTATATTTGTTGTAAAATAGGTTTATCTTAATGCCTAATTTCTTTTGTAGAGTTTTTTTTTTGGGGTCATATACGGTAAATATATGCAACTCTACGAAAAAACAAAATATCATATAAAGATTAAAATAACCATGGAAATGGAATATATTCTCCACCAAAGTTTCTGCTCTTATAATATAAATTTTTTTCCAAAAGAAGAATGTATCTTGTAATGCCGTTTCTATAATTAACTCTACTAATGTAATTTAATTAAGCACGTTGGTCTAGGGTTATAGACTATCATATAGGCATGGGAGAAAAATGGCAAAAGATAAAATATATAAACCCCCAAATTATATATTATCAGTTCATGAATAGAAGAATACTTTAAAGTTTTATCTTACATTTTTTTAATTGGCTCCTGATTTCATAAATTTAGGGTTTCCAAGAATTCTCCATTTCTTTCTTGCCGACTCTTCCCCAAAGACTCTCTCTCTCATCTCTCTCCCTCATCTTCCTCTTAGAGAACAAATCAATCAAAAGCATACACAAAAAGAAAGAGGGTAATCTTTTTTCTCAACTCTGTCCTAGCTAAATTTCTGATTGATTCTCTATTTACAATAGAAGGTCAAAATTGTTATTGTTCTTCATGTTTTCTGTTATTGTAGGACGAAATCTGTCTATATAAAATTCAATAATGGCTACCATGTAATTTCCTTTCATGGATACTTTATTTTACTGAAATCAAGTAATTTTGTTTTCATTTAATTTCTCATGGAAAAAGTGGCAAAATCAAAATCAATTGTTGATTATGAAATAGGGTTGATTAAATTAGAAGAATGGTGCGGGGAAAGACAGAGATGAAGAGGATAGAGAACGCGACGAGCAGGCAAGTGACTTTCTCAAAGAGAAGAAATGGACTTTTGAAGAAAGCCTTTGAATTATCAGTCCTTTGCGATGCTGAAGTTGCCTTAATCATCTTCTCTCCTAGAGGCAAACTCTATGAGTTCTCTAGCTCCTCCAGGTATTATCTACATATGTTTTATGTATATACACATTTGCTATATATTGATCCGATGCATCAGGATCGATTTTTCCATGAATAATTTACTGAAATTCATGATTAGTTTGTCTAACATATTTTTTTCCTAGACTCGATTGATACTGGTTGGTTGATGCGTCTTAAAATGAAGATTATTAATTTTAAAGAGAAAGAAAATCAGATAGATCAGAAATAGAAATTAGTCAGGATTCGAGATTAAAACGTGGTTCGCACATGGGTGAATGTTTTCATCTTGGAAATGCAAAATCAAATGAAAAATAAACTTTGTAAATAGTTATGAGATAGTTTGGACAAACTGACAGAAAATTCCAGTAAAAAAAGAAAAAGGGCTAAAACATGAAATGATATTTAACAAAAGTTCTATATATATGTATCAATAAGTTTGAGCACAGTCTTCTTACTGAAATTAGGCAATAAAGTCTCATATGAGATAGATTCCATTTTTACTTGGTTCATATTTAACCAGATTTGGAAAAAACAATATTTCCTTCTTTAGAGGTGTACTTCCGTATATTATTTAATTTCCTGCTTATATATTTGTATAATGTAGGAAGAACTTACATACACACTGACACACACACTGACACACACACATATACATATATACTATTTACAAACACCTACTATATTGGAGTACTTGCAAATTTTTTTTTTTCCCCTAAGAATATGGGATTAGATTGCTGATTGTTGTCCAAAAGTTAAAAAAAAAGTTGTCCCAAAAAAACAGAGATGAAGATTGCTGATTGCTCATATCCACATAGCATGAATTTGGTTATATTTTGTAATTTGAATTAATGGTATTCACACTAATACTGATGAGGTTTGAGTATTTTGATGTCATTGGAAGCTAAGTATTGCATTATATATATGCATGTAGATCATGTATGAACAGCGTGTATACATTTCAAAACATTTTTCTAAACTCATTTCATTTATGTGTACATACATAACTAAATTAACAGCTAGGTATGTTTGTGATATAGATTTATAATTATGGTCGATCACTATGTAAAACAGGTATAAAATGGTAATCAAAGAAAATTTTGGTGAAACATTTATGTGCCTGTTGAATTTTTTGGTTTTTTTTTCATATGTACCGGTCAATTAATAGCTGACCAACGTTTCTTTATGTTGTTTCTGCGTTAAAAAGTAATTTTTTACTCTTGGGCATGGAGAAAATTTAAAACCAAAATAGAAAAATACTGACGTCTTTTTTAAAAAAATCGTCACTATTCTAATTCACTCTGCCATTCCACTAATACCATCCAAAGTTTTATGTATTTCTTTTTATAATATACTATTTTAAATGTGTATATATAATATGTGGATGCATGTATCTATGTATATTTAAGATTCATGTATGTTTATTGTGGCAACAAAGGAGCATTTGCCACACTTTTCACCCACATAGTACAAAGGCCTCTTTATATCAGTGATGACAGTGAATGAGTCATTAATTAGCATGTGTCTAGATCAGAATATGTTGCTTCTTTTTATGCTTTCTCTATTTGTTATATTTGTGTAGTTATAAATTATTATGTATGCTTATTGTGTGATTATTTAACTACATGTACGTACTTTATAAGACAAAAAACAAATGATATTTTAGTATTTCATAAGCAAGCCAAGAGTAGTTAATATCACAATTAACTAGGTGTTATTAACCACATATTTACCTGTTAACCAATTTCTTAATTACTTAATTAAGCCATATCAACATGACTAGACGATATCTTTGATTTAATTTTCAACATTTTATATATTATCTTTTAGTTATGGCTTTTACTCCATTATTAATCCCAAAGATCAGCAGAAGATTTATATATTTTCTATTTGTTATATTTGTGTAGTTATAAATTATTATGTATGCTTATTGTGTGATTATTTAACTACATGTACGTACTTATTAGACAAAAAACAAATGATATTTTGGTATTTCATAAGCAAGCCAAGAGTGGTTAATATCACAATTAACTAGGTGTTATTAACCACATATTTACCTGTTAACCAGTTTCTTAATTACTTAATTAAGCCATATCGACATGACTAGACGATATCTTTGATTTAATTTTCAACATTTTATATATTATCTTTTAGTTATGGTTTTTACTCCATTATTAGTCCCAAAGATCAGCAGAAGATTGATATATTTTCTATTTGTTATATTTGTGTAGTTATAAATTATTATGTATGCTTATTGTGTGATTATTTAACTACATGTACGTACTTTATTAGACAAAAAAACAAAAGATATTTTAGTATTTCATAAGCAAGCTAAGAGTAGTTAATATCACAATTAACTAGGTGTTATTAACCACATTTACTTGTTAACCATTTTCTTAATTACTTAATTAAGCCATATCGACATGACTAGACGATATCTTTGATTTAATTTTCAACATTTTATATATTATCTTTTAGTTATAGCTTTTACTCCATTATTAATCCCAAATATCAGCAGAAGATTTATATTTTTTTTATTAGACCACAATAATATATATAATGGTTATGTTTCCTTGAAATTCTATGAGATATAATACTTTTGTCTCTGCGTTTGTTAGAATAGGCTTAGGGTGAAATATGTTATGATTATAATTAATTTTTGAGAAATCTAGCTTAGATTTTTGCTTCTTAATATTATTTCCTTTGATTTGATTTTTTTTTCTTTTTGAAATACTGATTTGCTTTTTGAAAATTTTCAGTATACCAAAAACAGTAGAAAGATATCAAAATCGAATACAAGATCTCGGGTCTGATCATAAGAGAAATGATAACTCACAGGTAACCAAACTTTTTATATTTGTTAATGTATCATTATCTCCTGTATATTAATTGAGAATCATTTTAGCGAAATAATTTTATGTTTATGTGGTATATTATAACATTATCATGCTGACATGTCAACATCTTATTAAATTTCAAAAATACATATATAAAAAAGTTTTGTTTATTAGAGAAATTACATTGTACTGCCATTGTAGGTTATTTGACATACTTGGTTATTCAATTTTTTTTAGAATTTTTTTATACCTTTTTAGACAATATATATATGGGGTATTACTAAGCTTTACTAATACTAATTTGAAAAGGAAAGTTTACAATATAATTTACATAATTTTTAAATCTTATAATATATATAATTAGAAAAAAATATAGATTTATACTTAATAATGTCCTAGTTCGATCATTATTCATCTTTGCATTTGAAAAAAAAAAATCTTTTATATATGCATAGATACATTTGCGAAAAATATACTTATCCAGAACTCAAGTAAAAAAAAAAAAATTCTATCAATATCTAGTTCAATTTATCGTGTAGTTAATCCGTTGTTGTAAAATGAATGTACATGCCAAAAATGTATGCTTTATTTATCGAACATGGGTGAGAAAAATTTTGTATTAATTTTTGTAGTTACAATTTTGGTTAAATATTTTGTTTAAGAAAATATGTTTTGCATTTCACATGATCAAACCTTGTTGACAGCAATCGAAGGATGAAACCTATGGCTTGGCGAGAAAGATCGAACATTTGGAGATTTCGACACGGTTTTTGATTTCAAAATATTGTTATGAATGTAAACTTCGACATTGTAATTGTCTATTTACCACATAAATATATTTTTTAAATACATCTGCAGAAAAATGATGGGAGAAGGACTTGACGCATCTTCTATAGAGGAGTTACAACAATTGGAGAACCAGTTGGACCGAAGCTTAATGAAAATAAGAGCCAAAAAGGTAACTTACATATATGTGATCATTTCTTTGTTTAGATGAAAATAATTTTTTTACTCTTATTATCATATTATTATTGTTTCATCGAGATTTACGACTATGACGTGGTGGTTTGGGTCTATTTATGTTTATACAAAATTTTGATTATCAAATGAGCTGATTATATAAACAATAAACTATATTACATTTAATCATGGGATCATCCTATAAACAACACAAATACACACACACACACACTTGGGGGCATGCATGCATGCATATGTGATGAGAAAAGGACCTTATATGTTATCTTTTATGAGTCTTTTTTGTTTTGAAGATATCTTTTATGAGAGTTCTTATATACTTGTTTTACCAACTAATTTAGCTATTTTATTTCTTAATTTCAGTACCAATTTTTACGCGAAGAAATTGAGAAGTTAAAAGAAAAGGTAACACCTGTAGCTTTTTCATATATTTATAAGTGTATATAAATGTGTTGGTTAGGTACTAAACATAGCCCCTTAATAAAACGGTTAAACCATATTTTTCGTTTTCTTGTCAATATCTCAGGAGAGGAACCTCATTGCAGAAAATAAAATGCTGATGGAGAAGGTACGTATTAATATTAAGTAATAACATACGGCTTCTCTACAACTAGTATCGTACTGATTTGTTCTCTAATTCTATTATTATGAAATTCTCTGTTTTTCAAAACGATAGTTAGTTTTAATTTGGAAAATGTGTGAATGAAGTATAAGATGGGAGGAAGAGGAATAATAGCAAGAACATCATCAACATCAACATCATCAGAACTGGACATAGATAACAATGAAATGGAAGTGGTGACTGATTTGTTCATTGGACCTCCTGAGACTCGACACTCCAAAAAGTTTCCTCCTCCAAACTAACGTATAGTATATGCTTATACATTTACCTTGAAAAATTAATATCTCACAACTTCAGATATTATGTAAGGAATTCCTTTTCCCTGGAAAACAAATTGATGTTGATTACTTTATTTAGCTTCGTTTTTTTGTTTTTTTCCTTTTTTTTTTTGTATCCTCTAACAACTTTGAAAACCCAAAATAATGTATTGTACAATACATTAGTTTATAGCTTTTTATATTTACTATAAATGTTTCATTTCATTTTTTCATAGATATTTACAAAATTGTATCATGTGTCAACTAATTTGATCAATATATTATATGTTGGGGACAAATTTTTTGGTTTCTCAGATGGATAAATTAGTATGGGTGATGTTCGTCGGAAAACGTCTACTTTACTGGATAATGTTAAGTTCGTGAAGAATGGCTCATCAGCTGGAGTATATTTAGCTCGTGAAGAGTACTCTTGACCACTAGAGGCTTGACCATTGGAGAGTGAAAAAAACTTCGAGTGCCTAGGATAAAGAGTTCTTCCGAAGATTCTCTAACGTAAAAGAAGACACGATGTAACTAGAAGAAAAATCAAGCAAAAAGGAGAGCAAATAGATGGTTGTAGTCGGTCAAGCTAAGTCAAGAGATGATATATGATCCATTTCAAAAAAAAAGGAAGTAACTCGTCTGGGAATGGGTTAAATATCTCTTGGAGAAAAGTTGGGTCGGATAGAAAAGGAAGATCTGACTCGATTTGTGAGTGAGTCGAGGCGCTGGTCGATATCGAACGTTGGGGTAGAAACTATCGAACACATGTTAATATGTATGTCGTTCTCGAGAGAGTGAAATTGATCATTTTCTACCTCTAGAGGTTGATTCTCACCCATGTTCGTCGGCCAATTTTCTTGGTTGTGGATGGAGTTGCGTTAGTTGTATGGTAGTAAATAACCAATTGCAGTTTCTTTTCGATCGGCATATGCAACGTGACACTAATTGATTATGATACGTCCAAGTTGCTTCTACAAAGTGTCATATTTGTTGGAAAAGAGTGTGTCCGGCATTCAAGTGGTTCCCCCATGTGCTTAATGCAATGCTCGTTGGATTGTCTCGTAATAATTTTGTTGGATGATGAAGATGACGTATGAAGATACCCGACTTCTGGAGTCAGTCGTTCAGGGAAAGTTTTATCCGTCGATTTTTTTTTCTTGGAAATTTTGGATGTAGGTTCATATATCTCCCAGAGCTGGAATCATCTTTTCATAAATTATCCTTTCCAATGAAAATAGATTTAGTGTCTTTTTAAAATGCATACTTTTTTTTTGTTTATTTAGATTCAACCACTCGTTTAACCCCACGTTGATCTCAAAAACAATTTTGTTGGTCGAGGCGAATTAATCATCGCTTTTTGGGCATTGAGGAGAAAAAGGTGGATGGTTGGCTTTCCTATGGTTGTTCTTTGTTAACGTGTCTTCTATATAATGTAATTTGATTCACTGTTTTCAATAGCATCATTTTTCTAAAGTAAAATTTTATGGTTCATAATTTATTATAAAATATACTGAATATCTTTTATGATTGATGTAATATCTATTTGTTTTTAATTATATATTGAACCTATTTACTGAATAAAACTAAAAAATAATTCAAAAAATATTGTTTCCATACTAAAATCTGAACTTTATATTTCTTTTGAACATATTTTGATTAAGGCTTCGAATAATGACAACTGTTTGGGTGATGCGGGAGAAACGGTTATAGAGATGCAAGACAGTTTTAGTGCGGTGCAGGTGAAAGAAACGCATCATGCAGAATAAGTGCGGTTATTGCGTAACAAGCGGTGCAGGACAATAAATGAATGGCGAAGAAAGCAACATGCGGTGCAGTTCAAATATTTGAATGGTGAAAATGAAAAAAGCAGTACGAAATATATATTTTTAATAAATATTTACAAATGAAAATGAATTAATAATATTACCAACTGAAATAAATAAATATTTTACAAACAGAAATAAATTATATTAGTATAACTGTAATTCAAAATAGGTACTTTACCTGATAAATAGAAAAATATTTTATATATAATTTGCGAATCACAAATACAATCAAATTATTTTTAAAGTTAACGTTCTAATTTATAGATATAACAAAATATATTTATTGTTAAGAAATATGAAAAATTCAAAACATTAAGTATTACAATACGACTATTTTGAAATATCGCTAACTACAACTAATATAATATTTCTATTAAAAATTACTCTTGTAGTAGATTCACTGGGAGCATTTCGGCCTCGTTTTCCGAAAGAACTTGTGTTTGATCGACGATTAAACTACATATCTGCATTTATTAACACAATATGAATCATATAAAGTTCAAAAACTAAGTCATTGTCACACACATACTTGGTTTGCCCAAATCATTATTAGAGTTTAAAAATATTCATCATACCTCTCCAGTCTAAAAATTAATTATTATTGCAATATATCATTTTAATATTTATATAAAACTAGACGTCTTTTTTTACATTCTATCGTTTGTTAAATTGATTTAAAGTTGTAGTTACTATTTAGTAAAAAATATTTGAATGTAATACAAGTTTTTTACAGTTTACAATCATTTTCTTTCAAACAGTAGTAACAATTTTTATGCAATTATTTTTCTATTTTATGTAATATGTAAATACTATATCCCTAAAACATTTTCTATTTTCATAATGCTATAGTTATATTTTAACAAATAAATTTCAACAAAGAAAAGTATAAATCTTAGATGTCATTTTCTGAAATATATATGCAATTCACGTTGTAGATTTGTATTGATTAAAAAATAAAATTTAACTTATTTTTTGAAAGAAGAATCTTCAAAGCTAATAATACGAAGAAAGATATAGAAAAGTATTTGATGAAATTGAAAGAAGCTCTAAAATGTTTATATAGAGAAAAGATATTAGATTTTTTGTGTTTTTATTGAAAAACAAAAAAGAATACTATTTAAGTCAATTTTCACTAGTTTTTCACCCGTAATCACACTTTTTTTCAGCATGTACGGTCTTTTTGTGCGGTTTTTTCTTTTTTTCTTATCTTGTTTCGCTTTTTTTTTTCCTTATAAATTCATAGTGAATGGTGATACTTATGGGTTCCACACATTGAACCACTCAAATAGCTTTTGACATTCAAGGCCTAAATAAGAGGGTGAATTAGCCCAATAACCGCTTTTGACATTCAAGGGCCTAAATAAGAGGATGAATTAGCCCAATAACCATTTGAAATCCAAAATAAAGAATATGACCTGATTGTGGCTTTGAAATATTTTTACATTTATATTTGGATTGAAATCAAAGTAATCATATTTTTTTAAAGTTAAAACCATTTTTTTTATGTAGAATGCTAAAAAATTAAAGCCATTTATTTTGATGTTTAGAAAATTATGAAATGTTGGTTCTACAACCTATTTATTATGAAAAGTTGGCTCCATGGTCTAAAATTTTAAAACTACAGCAAAAAAAATCCACATATCAAATTCTACACCGAAAATCCTAAATTCATATTCACAACCAATCGGATCCATAATTTTAGAAATAAAATAAGTAACCATTTCACTTGCATTTGACAAAATTACCCCTTTTTATGCATGTGAAAAGGAAAACAAATCTTCAAGGTGCATCATAAAGGGCAGGAAAGAGGTGAAAGTTGACATCATCATCTCTTTCGTAGAAACATGATGAACTACATTACTACAGTATATGCTATACTACAAGGAAAATGAAATGATATAGTATAATTACCATAACCCCTATTCTAAATCAGCTTTAAGTCCAAAAACCCAAAACCCAATTAACCCAAAATAATAACCCAAGTTTCGAACCCTATACTTTTTTAATTTTTTTCTGAAAAAGCTGGTATATCATATGGTTTCCATATAATAAAAAATTTAATAGAATGATATAAAAAATTAGAATAGAAGTCAAGGTCAACTGATTGGACTCGATCGATATTGATAGTCAAATAGTTGAAGAAAAAACTTGTCTAAGAAGTTATTTTTTTGATTAAATACTCTAATAAGTTTGCCATGACTTGTTTGCTAAGAAAATTTAGAGAACCACCGTCTTCGTCTTCGTCTTCGTCATCGTTCTTGTCTTCCCCATGGCCGTTACTTCGCTTCTCGATACTGTTTTCCGCCGAAGAAAGAAGAAGTCGACTGAGTTTATAAGCAGTAAATATTCGGTTTCTTCTTCTCAATTATCTTCCTCACATCTGACACAAATCCATCAATTATACTTGTCTATCTGATAGATTCTGCAGTTTTCGAATTTGACTTCGACACCATTAGAGCTGCAAGAAATGAGTTCTCAGATCTGGTTGGTCGTGGAGATTTGGTTCTGTTTACAAGGTTGTCTCTTTAATCTTTACTAACTCCTCGACGTCTTTTTTTTTTTTTTTTTTAATGGTAATTAGGAAATTTGGGTTCATTACATATTTTGAGTCCGTTAGAGTGTAAAACTCGAATTTGGATCCGGGTTCATATTTTGGTTTGTTTGTTTTCATGGGTTTGGTTGTGTGGGATTGTAATAAAAACATATATCTTTTTTGTTTTCAGGGTAGGCTTCGAAGTGGACAAGAAATAGCAGTGAGGATATAGTTTAAAAGTTCAGTCAGAACTGAGAGACAGTTTCATACTGAACTTAATCTTTTGTCAAAGCTTAGGCACAAGAATCTGATCAATCTTCTTGGTTTCTCCTCTAAACGAGACCAACATTGCCTTGTTTATGAGTTCATGCCTAACTCAAGCCTTAGATTGTTTTATACTAGGTTAGACAGTCTAAAACAGAGTATCCTTTCCAAATCCAATCTCGTTAAGTTTCAAGTTCTCATCATTAGTCATTGAGGTAATGTATAACAGATCTACATAGAGCTTCTCAGCTAAGGTGGGAGATGTGTCGAATCATTGTTGATGGCATAGCTCGAGGTTTACGTTACCTTCATGAAGAATCCGGGTTATGGGTCGTTCACCGCGACATTAAACCTCGAAACATTCTATTGGATACAGATTTGAAACCGAAAATTGAGGGATTTGAATTGGCAAGGATGATGCACAAGGTGAAATCGAAGCTGAATCAACTGTAATTGCTGGTACCATGTAAGTGAAGTTTTGTGATTTAACATACTTGAGGGAAAATGTTTTGAAGATGTTTAGAGTCTGGCATGAAACAATTTGATATAATCTATAGAGGGTATTTAGATCCAGAGTACATGCGAAGCGGACGTGACTCTGTCAAATCTGATGTTTATGCCTTTGGAGTTACAATCTTGACGATCATTAGCAGAAGGAAGGCTTGGAGTGTGGACTATCTAATCAAAAATGTGATGGTTAAGTTGTACCTTAATCGTAGTTCTTGTCTTCTTTTAGGTCAAGAGATGCTGGAACAGAGGAGAAGCCATCGATGTGATCCATGAAGTGATAAGAGAAGAAGAAGATTCGATAAGCGAAATCTTGAGATACATTCATATTGCTTTTTTATGTATCGATGAAAATGCAGAGATAAGGCCGAGTATTGGTTTAGTTGTCTCTCTACTCCTTTGCCTGAACCAACCATTGGTAATCGATTTCTTGCAGAGGAAGAAACAAATCGGTCATGGTCGCCGTCTCTATCTCCCGGACATAGCTCTGTCACGTCACCCATATCTTCACGTTAAGAAGATTGAGCTTGTGTCCTTGATAGTTAGAGTTTTCACTCGGGTCTATGCAAATAACCCTAGCACGTTGTAGTACTTAGAGATCGAATCCACGAGAATCAAGTGTTGCACTACACATTACAGAGAATGATTGAGAAGCTAAGACAAAATAAAATAGTTGTTTGTAATGGAACAAGATAATTAAAACTAAAAGTTGTAAATAATGAATTAAAAAGCTCTAGGCTACAGGAAAATTCGCAGAAAATCACAAATCAAGAATCAGACAATTATTCAGGGAATGAATTAAACACCAATCTCGAACTCAAACAGAATTGTATAATCAATTCACTGTCGTGGCACCAATTACTTTGTCTAGCAACCTAAGATTCTAAACTGTCGTTTGAACTCAGAATTACAAACAAGCATTCAACAGGCAGGTTCAATCTATTCACGAATTGCCTTAACATCAGCTTTCGTTGGTTAAGGACAATTCACTCTCCTTATGTTCTATCAAGCAACCTATAAGCTTTTGGAGAATAGGTTAAACCCTAAATCAGAGACTAAGTGATCAATTTAGTCTAAGCTATGAGAACAACAATAGGAGAAGATTAACAATGATAGATCCCCTATCTATGTCTAATTCAGTGATTCATGAAATCTTTTGAAACTCTAAAACCTAACTAGGAGATTACTCAGACATGACAAGAGATGAACAAGCAATGAATGAATAAAACTCCATAACAATTGAATTGAAATAAGAAAAGAGTATAAGAAATTTTCTCTGAGAGATGAGGTATGAAAAGTTTGAATAGAGATGAAAGCAAAGCCTAAACAATGGCTTAAAACCCTTATTTATAGTTCTAAACATGTTTTGGTCGAAACCTAAAGAGATAAGGACAATCTGGGGCGAATCTGGAAGTTTTCCTTTCTTATTTTCTCGTTTTTGGGTTGGATCGGTCGATCCAGAACTGCACTAGTCGATCCACAGGTCGATCAAGGTGTGGATCGGTCGATCATGGGTGCTGTGGTCGATCTTAAACTTTTACGTAAAAGTGGATCGATCGATCCAGGGTCCCACTCTGCATCTATTTCAGTTGCTGGCCAGATTGACCTGTCTTCAGTAAAACGGGCATAACATTTGAACCACTGCTGATAATGATATGAAACCGGTCCCAAATGAAATCTAACTCAAAGAGATATCCTGTGTCCAAAAATCATTGAAATCCGACATTGGGAAGATGTTCAATGAATGGCAAACTTCTGACCTTTCTGCACTATATATCCTGCATCTCGGAAATTGCATTTTCGCTCCAAAATTCTAAATTCTCTTCCAACCTAAAACCTGTAAAGACTTTATAAAGGACTAACAGACTCTAAATAAGTATAAAAAACTCAAAAAGACTCGAAAAAAAGACGTAAAATATGGAATATATCAGTCCTCTGTTTTATTGGATTGATGAGAGTTTATGATGAAAATGAATAATTGGTTACTCTTATTTTTGCCTGTTTTTCCATTTGTTTTCTTGTATTTGTGCCAAAATCCAGTAAAACCATATACGGCGATCCAACAATTATCTCGATTCTTACAAAATAATACTCCCTCTGTTTCAGAATATAAGGGATTTCAGAGATTTATTTTTATTTCAAAATATAAGGTTTTCTCAATTTTCTATATAATTTTATTAATTACTCTTTAAATATATAGTCAAAAGATTATTCTCAAAATAGATAGTCAACATTAATATTTAATGTTTTAGAAATCCATGTAGTCATCTCTTCTCATTTTGTTTCTTTAAAAGCTGAAATGACTATTAATATTTGTTTAATAAATCTTGTTTTTATAAAAAAAAAATTGTAAAAATAATTTTTTTACGATGCGTGTTTTTGTCTAAATAACAGAGGGAGTATAATCTTTTAAACAATACTATGAGAATCACATGAGCTGTTAAACTAAATACAGGGGATAGGAACATTTTTGGTATTGTTATTGTTCATCGTGCTTCCAGTTCTGTTTGCGTTGCTTCATTTATGGAGAACACGTAGTCAGACGACGCTAACTGTTGGTCACCGTTCAATACGTTTGAGAAAGTTGGCTGTTTCGGAATCGGGAGATCGTTATCGTAGCTCAACATATAAACGGTTTGTGAAATCGTGGGTCTATCTTTAGGATGATCTTGAACACAAAGAAGTGCGATATGAATGCACCGCATCACTTCTTTTAAAGCATACGAACCATACAGTGCTTCATCTATAATGCTTACACCTTTTGTTTCACACCAAGATTCCCATGCCTGAAGGTGATCAAGAACATATGTTTTGGGTTTGATCAAAGCTAATTAAGTTACTTCTTTTTTTTATGATAGATAAATAATATAAAAACACTTACATAAGCGATAAGGCTGTGTTTCTGGTCGTTATGAACAAACCTTGTCGCCTTTTTGCCCGATATGATCTCCAATAACAACACTCCGAAGCTATATATATCTGATTTCTCTGAAATCATCCCGCCTAATGCATATTCCGGTGACATATAGCCGCTGAAATTAACCAGTGATGGAAAATTTAATCCTGATTTTGATGTAAATAGATAGGTCGTGATTGTTTTTATTTGATTGCCTTTACATGTAGAAATACTATACTTACATCCAACACAATGTCTTAGTTTTTTCAAACGTCTTTCATAAATTTTAAAGCAAAACGGAATGAAAACCATACCATTTTCATTTTACGTTTGTGTTTACAATTTGTAAAATAATGGTTAATAAATACTAATATGTGTATATTGATTAAAATACACATAAATATGTAAACGTGAACTTAAACCCAAAATGTTAGCGTTCGAATGAAACAAGTGAAAACATAATACTGTAGATGTAAACTTACAATGTCCCGACGATTCTTTGGGTGCTATCATCGATTTGCTTGCAACCAAAAATCCTGGCGGTTCCAAAATCCGAGATCTTAGGATTCATCTCATCGTCGAGAAGAATATTGCTTGCCTTAAGATCTCGGTGAATGATCCTGAGACGTGAGTCCTCATGCAGATATTGAAGTCCTCTTGTCGTCCCATTTACTATTTTCATACGTGTCTCCCAATTCAGTTCCCTAGACTTTAAAGAGTCTATATATATGTGCACAAAACGAAACGTTGAGAAGTCACATATCAAAATAATTTAAACTAACTTATGGTTTCATTTTCAAAATTTTAGTGAATAAATATATTCACCACTCACCAAAGAGTAAACCATCAAGGCTCTTATTTGACATGTACTCGTAAATTAGGAGCTTCTCGTCGCCCTCGACACAATATCCTAAAAGCCTCACCAAGTTCTTGTGTTGAAGCTTTATTATCAAAACTACTTCATTCTTGAACTCTGTCAGACCTTGACTTGATTTTTTTGAAAGCCTTTTGATCGCCACATCCATCCCATTTGGTAGCTTTCCCTGCCGAGCAAAATCACTTCAATCAAATTATATTATCGTAAGATTGTAAGCAAGCTGATAATTAAACTAGCTCTGTGAATACTGTAGTAACTACTTTGTTTAGAACTTTAGCCAAACCACCTTACAAGCTCAGTATTAATCGTATTGTTTAGTTATTACCTTGTAGACTGGACCAAAACCACCTTCTCCTAACTTGTTTTCCTCAGAGAAAGAATTTGTTGCAGCCATTATGTCATGTAGATTTAGATAACACATATGTTCTCCATCATCATCAATTACGCCACCTTCTAATAGCTCTCTGCTCTGTTTTTCGTCTGCGTGTAACACGTGTATCAGAAACTTGTGAACAAATCTTGTATAGTGAAAATTTTATGCAAAATACCAAAACCAATCTCACCTCTTTGAAAAAAAAAACAATTTCTTACCTCTTTGTGTTATCTTTCTTCTTCTTCTTGAAGAAATGAAACAATACAAACCAACGAAAAATGCAGCAGCTGCTACTAGTGATGATAGTACAACGAGTAACACAATTCTTCTGCCTTTTGAAAGCTTTGTTTTTCCTGAGTATTGAAAACGAAGCTTAAATATATCTTAGATGCATTCGTCTCATTTTTATTGAAAATTCTTACCCTTGTTTGAAGTTGCAATTGAGATGTTTGAAGCTGCACGTCTAAGAAAGAATGTGTGTCCCTGATTTGCGTCAAGTTGTTGCAGATTGAAGACATCGCTTGCCCACATCAAACACTTGCTGCCATCATATGCGTAGGCCTCGCAAGAACAATCAGCTCGACAAACTGAGGCACACGTTGTAACAAGACTTGCTGTCATGACCAATGTTTTTATTGGATCAGTGGCTAATTTCATGTTTTCAAGAAGAAGAAACTCGTCATTTCCCTTGCCACATTGAAGCTTGGTTTCTCTTATACAACCACCAGTGAAATCATACGAGTCCCATCCTTGGGGAAATTCTGGTTCGAAACCAGGAACACATATACAGGGCTGAGACTCTTGGTTATCATTGCAAATCCCAAACGATCCACAATAATTATAAATCTCACATCTATTTCGAGGTTGAGAAAAAAACAGATTCCACGAATGCATGCTTTCAATCCAAACTTTCAGCATGAACACCCCCGAAACAGCCATGACCAAATGATATTTGCTATAGGTAGGATTTAGTAATGAATAGGTGATGTAAGACTCATCCATATTCAATTTGAAACTCAATCTCAACGAAGATGGAAATCCCTCGAAATTTTTAAGTTGATCATCCCATGGTCCACTCGACGAATATGACTTAGATCCATTCCAAACTGTGATGAGAGAGTTTGTTATATTAGGGTCAAACTGGAGAGAGTATTGACCCGGTGATGGATCATTCAAGCCGTTCCAAGAAGTGAGACGTTGGCTTCCCAATTTAGCGCCTGGAAGCCAAGTATCGGAGGGATGATCAAAACTCTGCCACAACACGGCGGCAGAGGAAGTAGGCCCATCTCTCAAGACAAGATTACCATCATCAAGCAGAACAGCTTGAACATCCTTGCTCCTACTAGTATTAACACCGGTCGACCATACTACTGTAGCGGTGATATTATCATAGAGAATTAAGTTTCCATCTGAGATCTTTAATAAGTAGTTAGTAAGTGTCCATGGGTAAGGTCCGGAAGGAGTCCCTTGATTTGCGACCCAAACAATAGTCCGTGGAGAGACTTGCTTGTACCACATGCCTATGTAGAAGTCTAGAGAATCTGTACAAATGTATCAATATATACAGAGATATTTGCTACTGTATAACAGTTACTAGCTAACCAACTAAACCAAGATCAAAATTGATTAACCATTAAACAGGATGGTTATCTCTAATATTGCTTGTACCACATGCCTATGTAGAAGTTTGGAGAATTACCTGGATCTGGGAAGAAGAGACCGAGTTCGAAAATATCACCGCTGGAATCAATGGTGTGAGATCCTGAAAGAGGTTGATTGGTAGAAATGGTGTCAGATGCAGAAGAAACATGTGAAACTTGAGAAAACAAGAACATCAAGCCTCCCAAGTATATGAATAACAGATTCTTTTTGCAAGTCTCCATGTTCGTATATATAACCGCAAGTTCGTTTGAAGATAAGAGGTATAGGTAGCAATTAAATAATGAAAGAGTCTTCTTGACCCACGAGTCGACTCACTAGCGTAAGTTCAGAGCAACTTCCAATCAGGCCTGCCAATATTGACCTTTACACGCAGGCTCCGCGGATTTTCATCCGCTGCGGGACGGGTTCGGTTTTACAAAAGTGAGACACTAATTTGCGGGTCTAGCGGGGCGGGTTGCAAAATGTGGCCGGTTAGCGGGTCGAGCCCCGCGTGTCATGCAGGTACCCGCAAAATATTTTTTTTGCATTTTTTTCCCAAAATATTTACTTTTGCACAATTTTCCCCAAATAATTTTTATATGCAGATTGGCCCGCGAGTTCGTGATTTTTGCGAGTGCGGGTGCAGATCAGATTTAAAAGCCCATAAATAGTGTGGGGCGGGTTGGCGGGTAGCGTGTTGCGGATCGACCCGCTTGACAGCTCCACTTCCAATAAAAGGAAAGTGATTTTATCTGAGAGTGCTTACCAAGCTTAACTTACAAAGGAAAGTGATTTTAGCTGAGAGTCCTCCACCCGAAATACCCGAAACCGAATGGATCCTATCCGGAACCGAACCAAAATACCTGAATGCCCAGACCTAATCGTAAGCATGTAATTTTTTTTTTTTTTGCTTTAAAGGATTAATTATATTAAAGGTAAAAAAGAATCATTACAAGAATGTTGAGAATTGAGTAGAAAACAATGATCGAGGGAGAATAAAGAAAAATGTAAGAATGAAATGTGAGAAGATCAGAGAAGCCTCAGAGATTACTGTCTCGTTAAAACCATACTCGAAAAATCTAATGGGATAAAACCAAGTGAAAGAAAAAGAGTACCGTATGAGAGGTTAATGATGGAGGCGAAATTCTCGATTGTTGTTTGTGAATCCAAACCATACTTGGAGAAAGGTTGGATCGTTTGTTTTGGTAGGTGGACAATGGTTGTATGATTGAGTGATCGCCATTAGTTTTGCCTTGATTGTGGTTTGTATTTCTTTGTGGAGCTGATGGACCGTGCACGAGGTGTTGGAGTGGATTATACTATTCCGATCCCGCCATAATGAGTATGTTAATGCTTGAAAGAGTAGATAAATTATGAGCCTCAAATGCGGATTGGATATTGCCCTTGGAAGCCACAGTAGAATGTTGAAGAAATCCTTATTAGAAGGTATCACACTGAAAACTCTTGAAAGTATGTCAAATGAGTAAGGGCAAGGGAAAAGGAGATGCTCCCTGTACTCTGGAGAGGAGGCTTATACAATGAGTTTTAACCTAAAATAAAATTGCAAGTGTACAGACAAAAGCAATAATATAGATGGGATCGAATCCACGTAGACCAAGGTTACACTACGAATTTTCAAGAATGAAAAGAAGTTAAAACATAAACAAATAGTTGGTTGTACGGTAAACAGAAAAATAAAACTAATAGTTGTGAACTATGAATTAAAAGCGTCAGGTCTTAGTAATGTATGAAGCCTCCAAATTGAAAGTATTATTCTTAGGAGTAGATGAGAAGAAGCATCCAGCAAAGCTCCCAAGAACTTACACTCTAACTCACAGTGACATCACAGCTAAATTAACTTTAGCTATATCTCAATACATCAATAATTCTCAGGTATCATAAACCGCCCTATGGTTTACAAGGATTAGGGTTTAAGGTTTAGCGTTTTAGGAGACTGATGTAAGTTTTTCGGTCTGTTATTTCACCAGTTGCAAGGATGGGAAAATAGGTTGTTCCGAGACGAAGTAGTGGCCGAGTGGAAGAAAGTGAAAGGTAATGATGAGAGTTTATGATGAAAATGAATTATTGGTTACTCTTATTTTTGCCTGTTTTCCATTTGTTTTCTTTTGTTTGTGCCAAAATCCAGTAAAAAAACCATTTACGACGATCCAACAATTCTCTCGATTCTTACAAAATAATATAATCTTTTAAACAATACTCTGACAATCACATGAACTGTTTTACTAAATACACGGGATAGAAATTTTTTGACCAACCAAGCATTTTTAGTATTGTTATTGTTCATCGTGCTTCCAGTTCTGTTTGCGTTGCTTCATTTATGGAGAACACGTAGTCAGACGACGCTAACTGTTGGTCACCGTTCAACACGTTTGAGAAAGTTGGCTGTTTCGGAATCGGGAGATCAATATCGTAGCTCAACATATAAATGGTTTGTGAAATCGTGGGTCTATCTTTAGGATGATCTTGAACACAAAGAAGTGCGATATGAATGCACCGCATCACTTCTTTTAAAGCATACGAACCACACAGTGCTTCATCTATAATGCTTACACCTTTTGTTTCACACCAAGATTCCCATGCCTGAAGAAGATCAAGAACATATGTTTTGGGTTTGATCAAAGCTAATTAAGTTACTTCTATTTTTTATGATAGATAAATAATATAAAAACACTTACATAAGCGATAAGGTTGTGTTTCTGGTCGTTATGAACAAACCTTGTCGCCTTTTTGCCCGATATGATCTCCAATAACAACACTCCGAAGCTATATATATCTGATTTCTCTGAAATCATCCCGCCTAATGCATATTCCGGTGACATATAGCCGCTGAAATTAACCAGTGATGGAAAATTTAATCCTAAGATTTTGATGTAAATAGATAGGTCGTGATTGTTTTTATTTGATTGCCTTTACATGTAGAAATACTATACTTACATCCAACACAATGTCTTAGTTTTTTCAAACGTCTTTCATAAATTTTAAAGCAAAACGAAATGAAAACCATACCATTTTCATTTTACGTTTGTGTTTACAATTTGTTAAATAATGGTTAATAAATACTAATATGTGTATATTGATTAAAATACACATAAATATGTAAACGTGAACTTACACCCAAAATGTTAGCGTTCGAATGAAACAAGTGAAAACATAATACTGTAGATGTAAACTTACAATGTCCCGACGATTCTTTGGGTGCTATCATCGATTTGCTTGCAACCAAAAATCCTGGCGGTTCCAAAATCCGAGATCTTAGGATTCATCTCATCGTCGAGAAGAATATTGCTTGCCTTAAGATCTCGGTGAATGATCCTGAGACGTGAGTCCTCATGCAGATATTGAAGTCCTCTTGTCGTCCCATTTACTATTTTCATACGCGTCTCCCAATCCAATTCCCTAGACTTTAAAGAGTCTATATGTGCACAAAACGAAACGTTGAGAAGTCACATATCAAAAGAATTTAAACTAACTTATGGTTTCAATTTCAAAATTTAGTAATTTTGGATAAATATATTCACCACTCACCAAAGAGTAAACCATCAAGGCTCTTATTTGACATGTACTCGTAAATTAGGAGCTTCTCGTCACCCTCGACACAATATCCTAAAAGCCTCACCAAGTTCTTGTGTTGAAGCTTTATTATCAAAACGACTTCATTCTTGAACTCTGTCAGACCTTGACTTGATTTTTTGAAAGCCTTTGATCACCCATCCATTTGGTAGCTTTCCCTGCCGAGCAAAATCACTTCAATCAAAATATATTATCGTAAGATTGTAACCAAGCTGATAATTAAACTAGCTCTGTGAACACTGTAGTAACTACTCTGTTTAGAACTATAGCCAAACCACCTTACAAGCTCACTATTAATCATATTGTTTAGTTATTACCTTGTAAACTGGACCAAAACCACCTTCTCCTAACTTATTTTCCTCAGAGAAAGAATTTGTTGCAGCCATTATGTCATGTAGATTTAGGTAACACATATGTTCTCCATCATCATCAATTACGCCACCTTCTAATAGCTCTCTGTTCTGTTTTTCGTCTGCGTGTAACTAGTGTTTCAGAAACTTGTGAACAAATCTTGTATAGTGAAAATTGTATGCAAAATAACAAAACCAATCTCACCTCTGTAAAAAAAAAAAAAAATTCTTACCTCTCTGTGTTCTCTTTCTTCTTCTTCTTCTTCTTGAAGAAATGAAACAATACAAACCAACAAAAAATGTAGCAGCGGCTACTAGTGATGATAGTACAACGAGTAACACAATTATTCAGCCAAAGAAATGATGCTTTGTTTTTCCTGAGTATTGAAAATGAAGGTTAAATATATATTTAGACGCATTCGTCTTATTTTTATTGAAAATGCTTACCCTTGTTTGAAGTTGCAGTTGAGATGTTTGGCGCTGCAGGTGAGATGTTTGAAGCTGCACGTCTAATAAAGAATGTGTGTCCCTGATTTGCGTCGACAGATTGCACATCACACATATATCCCAAGAACAATCAGCTCGGCAAAATGAGCACACGTTGTAACAAGACTTGCTCATGACCAATGTTTTATTAGATCAGTTAATTTCATGTTTTCAAGAAAGAAACCTCTTTCCTCACATTGAAGCTTGGTTTCTCTTATACAACCACCAGTGAAATCATCCGAGTCCCATCCTTGGCGAAATTCTGGTTCGAAACCAGGTACACATCTACAGGGGTGAAGCTCTTCTGTATCATTGCAAATCCCAAACGATCCACAATAATTATAAATCTTACATCATCCACGACTGGGTGTTTTGAGACCAAACTTTCAGCATGAACCGCCCCGAAACATCCATGACAAAACGATATGTGCTATCGGAATAATCTACTACTGAATAGGTGATGTAAGACTCATCCATATTCTGTTTGAAAATCAATCTGAACGTAAATGGAATTCCCTTGAAATTTTTAAGATGATCATCCCATGGTCCACTCGACCAATATGACTTAGATCCATTCCAAACTGTGATGAGAGAGTGTGTTATATATTGAGAAACTAAATTGGGAGCTGTGAATAAGTGATGGAAATATTGAGTTAATGAGTTTCATGAGCAAGATTTGTAAGAAGATTGGTTTATCTAAAGCCTCATATATGTAGTTTTTCAGAATATCATCACAAACACACGTTAAAAACATAATACACAAGCTTTCTCACCTCTCTCTTATACTCATAATTTCTTTTCTCTAATTTCTTCTTATACTTATATTTAAAGCATTTAGAAACCTCAAGCTGCACTTCTCACCAATTTTTTTTTCTTTCGGTTTCGGTTTTCGATTCTAAATCACTCTCTGATCTTCGCTCACTGGTATATCATCCTCAACACTTTTTAAGGACGATGGAGAAGATCTAGTTTGAGATTTAATATCTCATCTCCGAAACTCACCAAATACTCGAATCCTCAACCGATTCATGGAGAAAACAAGAGTTTTACCGGTTGTTCTCATCAAGGGGAACAACTACTTATTGTGGTCAAGGACTGCAAAACAGCCGAGAGTCGCCGAGCTATGTGGAAGTCTAACGCCAAAGGAGGAGATACGCCAAAGAAGAGATATGTGAAGGAAAAGACAATGATGACCATAATCGAGGGAAGAAGAAGGACCAAGAAGACAACAAGTCTTGGCGATTCTCCAAATCTCCAGCCTCCACTCGCCTACTCCTACTGCGATACGGTTAAAGAACTATGACACACTCAAGGAGCATGGGGACATGTCCAACATTTCCCGGATTTTTGAGGAAGGCCTAAACGACCTACAACAAGGCGTTAAGGATCTTTTGGGGTCTTTAGAGGTCAGAGTCAAATGCTTAAAGCCACCAACAAATGACCCTAAGGAGCTGAATGAGAGGCGTGAACAAGACCAAGTGTTCTGTTGCTACGCTAATGATTCCTATAAAGGACTTATTCAGACATTCTAAGGTTGACAAGCTACCTACCTCAATGAAGTATGCCAACAAGTTCAAAAAGAGAGGCTCACGGAGCGTTTCAATCGGCAGTGAAATGGCACATGCGTCTGAGACACTCATGGGGAGAAGAAGGCCTTGGAGTGTGACCATTGTAAGATGAAAGGCCACATGAAGGATAAGTGTTGGACGTTGCACCCACTGACCGATGCGGCTTAGAAAATGGTCGAGTGGTCAGGACAAAGGGCCTTTCGAGGGCGACCACAGTTGGAAACAATGAGTTGGTAAGGAAGTCTGATTTGGAGGCTCTCATCGAGAGTATCTCAAGCTAGTTGAGCAGGTAGCATCTCTTTGTCTCAAAAGTAATGATAAGGTTATTGTGGATTCGAGGGCAAGTCACCATATGATTAGTAATGGAAGTATGTTGAAAGATATGAAATCATATGTTGGGAATGTTAGGGTTCTTTGGTAAAGATGTTCGATAAAGGTATTGAACACAGAAGTGTTTAGGAAAAACAAGGCACTATATGTTCGGATTTCACCTCAACTTGTTATCCGTACATAAAGGCAACGACTTGAATTGCAAGGTGATATTTGGATCGATATGGTTCGTTTCAGGACAATAAGACCAAGAAAGTGTTCGGAGAAGGAGGAGTAGGGACGGTCTTTATCTAAATAAAAGAAGATAATCGCGTAATGGAGTCATATGCGGTTAGTATGGTTGGTCTGCTCTTTATGGCACTCACGTCTTGGACATCAAGTCAGAAAGTGTTCAGCATGATCTTGCCCAATCTAATCCCAGAAAATAAAGATTGTGAGGCTTGTGTTCAGGGAAACATTGTAGAAATCCTTTTCGGATTGACTAGTTATGATAAGTGCTTTGATTTGGTCCACTCGGATGTATGGTCAGCTCAGTGTGTTTGGATCAATATAAGTACTTTGTGTCTTTTATTGATGAGAAATCAAAATACACTTGGTTGACACTCATGACTTCGAGCGAGTTTTTGAATCGTTTGTCGGATTACTACTTGTTAAACGATTTCTGAGGGTTAAAGTTTTGAGAAGCGATAATGGTGGAGAATACATGAGCGTCAATTGAATGATGGAGTAATGGAATCATTCACAAAGTTGTTACACTCTCACAAAAAATGGGGTATCGAAAAGGAAGAATAGACATTTGATGGAAGTGGCTAGGAGTATTATGTTCGAGAGAGGGTTCTAAAGGTTTTGGGGAGATCAGTAATGACATCGCTATTTGATCGGCCTACTCAAACTTGGGCATAAGTCTCCATATGAGAGTCTAAGCGGACCCCTAATATTGATCATATTCGGATTTTTGGTTGTAGGTGTTATGTATTTGTTCTGAGTCTCGAAACAAGTTGGAACGGGAGTATCAGAGTGCATGTTTGTAGGATACTCGAAGCACTCAAAGGGTTACAAATGTTATCATCAGGACTCGAATCGAATATGTGTCGAGATGTTAAGTTTGATGAAGCGAAGGCTACTTCTGATAAAAGATGGGAGGATCTTGATGGTATTATGAGTCTGTTTTGGATCAAGCCAAATTCTAAAAAGCATCATCGAAGAAGAAGGAAGAAATAGTGCTCAGATGGTTCTAACTTCGAGAAGAGAAAGGAATGAGGAGGAGAGTCTGTTGAGGAATCATCATCCATCGTCATCGCCGAGCCATCATCATCAGATGAAAAGATGAGGAGTTGAGTGGTACCTTGGATTATGATGAAGGTATAAGGGAAGATGAGGTAGAGAATGTCTCGACTCGAGAATCTAAAGGCGAAGTCGAACAAAATTTCCTTTCGATGGAAAAACCCAGATATATTTCAATGGACCACGATCCGACATCAGATTGAGCCCATTGTTACATGGCTATCTTCGAAGAACACCAAATATTTTTGAGCCAAGTTGTGACAAGGGAGGATTCCTACTTCATATGAGGCTTGTGGAGAGGAAGTATGGGTTAAAGCGATAGAAGAGGAGATAGAATCAATGAGAAGGAACAATACATGGGATATAATCAACTAAAAGGGAAGAAGTTGGTAGGATGTAGATGGGTTACTACGATCAATGAAAATAATGGAGAAATAGAGAATCTGAGGCACGGTTGGTAGCCAGGGATACACAAGTATTTGGGGAGGACTACTGCTGAAACATTTGCTCCTGTGGCCACACTCTGTAAGGGTTCTTACTAGCCATTAACTTATCTTGGGGTTTATGGCAGATGGATGTGAAGAATGCCTTCTTCTGAGGAGATTTAGAGGAAGAAGTGTATATGGCCTCACCTCAGGACCATGGCGAAAATGGCGGTGTGTGTAAGCTTAGAAGGCTATTTATGGACTCGCAATCTCAGGGCTTGGTACCAAAGATTAAGCACTTTTCTCATCAATGAAGGATCTTAAGGTCGGAAGCTGATCATACCTTGTTCACCAATTTGAAGAAGGAAAAGGTATTGTGGCGATCTAGTTTATGTGGGCGATATCATAATCACTTGGGAACAATGTTGAAGGAATTGAAGAGAGCAAAGCTCCTCAGATAGCATTTGACATGACTTGGGGTGTGAAATACTTTAGGAATCGAAATGTCACGATTCGAAGATGGGATGTTTATTACGTGAAAGTATGTCTGACACAAGTGAAAGCAGGGAAAGATAGGGTCAAGACCAGAAAACACCATTGAAGAAGGGTATCAAGATCACGGTGAGGGCCTTGGCGGATGTGAAGCAATATCAGCGTCTTGTGGGTAAGCTCATCTACCTTACCATAAGCCAGACGGATATTTGTTTCTTTGTGAATAGGGTAACTTGACATATGAAGGCTCCATCTACTATCATTGGCACATGGTAGAGCGAATCTTGAGATATCTAAAGGGATGTCAGGGAAGGTATTTGGTTAGGTTGCGACAAAGTGCAGAGTTAAGGGGATTTTGTGATGCGATTGGGGGACAAAGAGATAGGAAGTCTGAAAGAATGTACCTTTGTTGGTGGAAATCTTGTGACATGGAGGAGTAAAAAGCAAAGTGGTCTGTCAGTCTTTGAAGTGAATATAGAGGCGATGAAGGATGTTCTGAAAGGAGTTGATATGGTAGAACATTACTCGGAGATGGTATTCATGAGACCAGGTGTTACTTCATTGTGATAACGCGGCCATACATGCTTCGATCGGTTTTTCATGAGAGGGCAACATGTGAGATCGATTAGCTTTGTCGGAATGAGATTGAGAAGGATTAAATCACATGTTAAGTAGTGAAGATCAGTGGTGATGTCTTCTTAAAGCCAAGATCGAATTGTGTCTTCTGGCAGATTGAACTGAAAGATCTTCGTAAAGCGGCTTGAGGGAGTATTGAGCTAAATTAGAGTGTGGAATTGGTGTGGTTGGTGGAGTTGGTGGTGTTGATGGAGTTAGTGGAGTTGGTGGTGTTGGTGGAGTTGGTGAGTCTTGAGTGGAGTTGGTGAGGAAGTGGGTTGTTAGAGTGAGTATGATTGATTTGATTATAAGTGTAAGCGTATGTAGAAATCATATATAGAATCTTTGAGGCGATTGTAAATATCAAATCATGAGAAAAACATGTCTGTGAGTTTACAGTTTTATACATCTTCATAATTTCTTTCTCTAATTCTCTTCTTATACTTATATTTCTACATTATATTAGGGTCAAACTGGAGAGAGTATCGACCCGGTGATGGATCTTCAAGCCGTTCCAAGAAGTGAGACCTTGGCTTCCAAATTTGATGTTGTTAAACCATATTTTAGCACCTGGAAGCCAATGATCCGAGGGGTGATCAAAGCTCTGCCACAACACAGCAGCAGAAGTAGGCCCATCTCTCAAGACTAGATTACCATTATCAAGCAGAACAGCTTGAACATCCTTGCTCCTACTAGTGTTAACACCGGTCGACCATAATGTTGTCTCGGTGAAATTACTATAGAGAATTAAGTTTCCATCTGAGATCTTTAATAAGTAGTTAGTATTATCCCGTAAGGGAGGAGACTCTCGATTTGCGACCCAAACAATAGTCCGTGGAGAGACTTGCTTGTACCACATGCCTATGTAGAAGTTTGGATGCTTACCTGGATCTTCTGGGTAGAAGAGACCAAATTCGAAAATATCACCATTGGAAACAATGGTGTGAAATCCTGAAAGAGGTTGATTGGTGGAAATCGTGTCAGATGCAGAAGAAACATGTGAAACTTGAGAAAACAAGAACTTCAAGACTCCCAAGTATATGAATAACAGATTCTTCTTGCAAGTCTCCATGTTCGTATGACCACAAGTTCGTTTGATGATAAGAGGTCTATGTAGCAATTACATAATGAAAGAGTCTTATTGACCCACGTGTCAACTCACTAGCGTAAGTCCAAATCAACTTCCAATAAATGGAAAGCCATTTTCGCTGAGAGTGCTTACCAGTCGTAAACATGTAAATGTTTTATTTACATAAGGTAAAATTTTGTAAAATATGACATTGTTTGTATGTTGTAATTCTCAAAGCTTGATAAACTTGTCCACGAACAAAAGTTCCGTAGCATAACATATTGGACTTACTTTCACAGGAAAGAGTTTAAATTTTAATAAATTAAAGAGTTTGAAGTTACGAAGATGGAGACGAAAATATTGAAATTAGAATCGGAAAACTAAGGTAAAGTTTGCGGGTTCAGATGGTTCTCGATTCGGTTTGGTTTTGAGCTGGCTTGTAATGAAATTGGCTGTATCGTAGAATAGGCCCAAATCCAGTCAGAACTCGTTGGAGTGGAGACAAAATCTTTGTTTGTATGTTGTAATTCACAATAATTATAAACCTCACATCTATTTTCAGGTTGAGACAAAATCACATGCCACGACTGGACATCGTCATCCCAAATGTACTGCATGAGCTGCCCCGAAACATCCATGACCAAATGATATAAGCTCTGTGGATCTACTGAATAGGTGATGTAAGAATCATCCATATTCAGTTTGAAACTCAAGTCAGTACCCGTATATGGGAATCCCTTGAAAATTTTAAGTTGATCATCCCATGGTCCACTTGACCAATATGACTTAGATCCATTCCAAACTGTGATGAGAGTGTGTTATATTAGGGTCAAACTGGAGAGAGTATCGACCCGGTGATGGATCTTTCAAGCCGTTCCAAGAAGTGAGACGTTGGCTTCCCAATTTGATGTTGTTAAACCTTATTTTAGCGCCTGGAAGCCAAATATCGGAGGGATGATCAAAACTCTGCCACAACACGGCAGCAGAGGAAGTAGGCCCATCTCTCAAGACTAGATTACCATTATCAAGCAGAACAGCTTGAACATCCTTGCTCCTACTAGTATTAACACCGGTCGACCATAATGCTGTACCGAAGTGATTATCATAGAGAATTAAGTTTCCATCTGAGATCTTTAATATGCGGTTAGAATGTCTCCATCGGGCAGGAGATTCTCGATTTGCGACCCAGACAATAGTCCGTGGAGAGACTTGCTTGTACCACATGCCTATGTAGAAGTTTCCATAAATACCTGGAGTTGGGTTGAAGAGACCGAGTTCGAAAATATCACCGCTGGAAACAATGGTGTGAAATCTTGAAAGAGGTTGACTGGTAGAAATGGTGTCAGTTGCAGAAGAAGCATCTGAAACTTGAGAAAACAAGAACATCAAGACTCCCAAGTATATGAATAACACGTTCTTCTTGCAAGTCTCCATATTCGTATGACCACAAGTTCGTTTGAAGATAAGAGGTCTAGGTAGCAATAAAATAATGAAAGAATCTTCTTGACCCACGAGTCAACTCACTAGCGTAAGTCGAGAGTGCTTACCAGTTGTAAACATGTAATGTTTTATTTACATAAGGTAAAATTTTGTAAAATATGACATTGTTTTAATTCTCAAAAGCACGATATACTTGTCCACGAAAAAAAGAATCATATCGACGTTCCGTTGCATTACATATTGGACTTACTTTCACAGGAAAGCGTTTAAATGTTAATAAATTAAAGAGTTTGAAGTTATGAAGATGGAGACGAAAATATTGAAATTAGAATCGGAAAACCAAGGTAAAGTTTGTGGGTTCAGATGGTTCTCGCTTCGGTTTGGTTTTGAGCTGGCTTGTAATTGGTTCTATTTCAGTTGTGCAAATGGGTTGTATCGTAGAATAGGCCCAAATCCAGTCAGAACTTGTTGGAGTTGTTTATTGCCGAGAAAAATAAACAGATCATCAGCTTCTTCTACTTCTTTGCGATCGATGTTTTTCTTGTTTAAATCTTCTTATTCTTTTAACTTGCAAAAAAACAACATATCGAGTCGATCAATCATTTTAAATTCAATTGATTCATAGTAAAATGTATCTTTAAGATATAGAGAAATTTGTAAAATTGTGCGAGTCTTGTAATGTCCTCAAGAAAATGTGTGATTCGATTGAGCTAGTTACAAATCAAAATCGTTACTTTACCTGATAAATAGAAAAATGTTATATATATAATTTATAAATCACAAATACAATCAAATTATTTAAAGTTAAAGTTTTAATTTATAAATATAACAAAAAATATATTTATTGTTAAGAAATATGAAAAATTCAAAACATTTAATATAATACATTACCCAAAAAAAAATCTATTCAACTATTTTGAAATATCGTTAACTACTACTAATGTAATATTTCGTATTAAAAATTACTCTTGTTGTAGATTCATTGAGAGCATTTCTGCCTCGTTATTCGGAAGAACTTTTGTTCTATCAACGATTAGACGACATATTTGCATGCATTTATTAACACGATATGAATCATATTAAGTTCAAAAATTAAGTTATTGTTACACACATACTTGGTTTGCCAATTATTATTAGAGTAACAAATATTTATCGTACTTCTCTAGTCTAAAAATTAATTATATATTACAATATATTATTTTAATATTTATGTAAAACTATACGTCTTTTTTTACATTCTATCATTTGTTAAATTAATTTAAAGTTGTAGTTACTATTTAGTAAAAAAATTTAGAATGTAACACAAAATTTTTACAGTTTACAATGATATAGTTATATTTTAACAAATAAATTTCAACAAAGAAAATTGTAAATCTTAGATGTCATTTTCTAAAATATATATAATTCGCGTTATAGATTTGTATTGATTAAAAGAAATAAAATTTACCTAACTTTTTGAAAGAGGAATCTTCAAAACTAATAATAATATATAAAAAGATTATCAGAAAAAGATATAGAGAAAAATATAGAAAAGTATTCATAAAATTGAACGAAACTCCGAAATATTTATATATAGAAAGATATTAGTTTTTTGTATTTTTATCAAAAAAAAAAAACTATTTAAGTCAGCTTTCATTAGTTTTTCACCCCTAACCACACTTTTTCTTCATCATGTGCGGTTTTGTCTTTTCTTCTTATCTTATTCAGCTTTTTTTTCTCAAAATTTATAAACATAAGTTATTGTGAATAGTAACACTTACGGGTTCAGAACATTGAACCGATCAAACCGCTTTTGATATTCAATGCCTAAATAAGAAGGTGAATTAGCCCAATAACCATTTTGAAGTCCAAAATAAAGAATATGACCATATAGCTAGAAATAAAACAAGTAACCATTTCACTTGCATGTTGATGAAATTACCCTTAACCAAATCCTCTTAGTGATGACATCATAAGGAGCATGAGAGGTGAAAGTTGATATCATCATCTCTTTCTTAGAAACATGATAAACTATACTATATACTTTACTACAAGGAAAATGAAATGATATAATATAATTACCATAACCCCTAGGCCTGGGCACGGGGCGGGTACCCGTTTTTTGAGCCGACTTGTTACTTGTTTTGTCCCAGACGAGTAATTAAAATTTTGGCTTGATACTTGCCTTGCTCCGAACGGGTACCTGCCCAAACAAGTATCCGCCTTTTGGAGTCGGCTTGTTATTTGGCTTGTACTCGCGGGTACTTGCAGGTATTTGCGGGTAGTTGGGAGTACTTGCGGGTACTTACGGATAATAGCGGGTAATTTGCGGGTAACAAGACAAGTATTGGATAAAAGAAAATTCGGGTTGGCCTTGGCTTGGCACTTGCAAGTATTTGTAACATCCGCCTTATTATCCGTCTTATTCAAGGCAAATACTTGCTTTTACAGAACAAGTACAGAACGGATTGAGCAGATTCGAGCAGTAACGGTACTTGTGCTTGTGCCCCCTATATTATCAGTTTTAAGTCCAGAAACCCAGAACCCAATTAACCCAAAATAATAACTCAAGTTCGAACCCTATAAATAGATCCAACACTTGAAAATGATATACTTTACTTTTTAAAATTTTGAAGAAGCTGGTATAAAAAAATTAATAGAATGATTAAAAAAATAGAATAGAACTATCTTCTTACTTAGAAATTGTTAATCCCTTTTAAAAAATATATGTCCGTTTTAAATAATTTAAACATTGGCATGCACTGAAAAGAATTTCTGTTTTTTCAGTAAAAATTATAAACTTGAAGTAAAAATTATAAACTTGAATTAAAAATTATAAAAGCCTCACCAAGTTCTTGTGTTGAAGCTTTATTATCAAAACTACTTCATTCTTGAACTCTGTCAGACCTTGACTTGATTTTTTTGAAAGCCTTTTGATCGCCACATCCATACCATTTGGTAGCTTTCCCTGCCGAGCAAAATCACTTCAGTCAAAATATATTATCGTAAGATTGTAACCAAGCTGATAATTAAACTAGCTCTGTGAACAGTGTAGCCAAACCACCTTACAAGCTCAATATTAATCGTATTGTTTAGCTATTACCTTGTAGACTGGACCAAAACCAGCTTCTCCTAACTTGTTTTCCTTTGAGAAAGAATTTGTTGCAGCCATTATGTCATGTAGATTTAGGTAACACATATGTTCTCCATCATCATCAATTACGCCACCTTCTAATAGCTCTCTGCTCTGTTTTTCGTCTGCGTGTAACTCGTGTTTTAGAAACTTGTGAACAAACCTTGTATAGTCACAATTTTATGCAGAATACCAAACCTTGTATAATCTCACCTCTTTGAGTTCTATTTCTTCTTCTTCTTGGAGAAATATAACAATACAAACCAACGAAAAATGTAGCAGCTGCCACTAGTGATGATAGTACAACGAGTAACATAATTCTTCTGCCTTTAGAAAGCTTTGTTTTTCCTGAGTATTGAAAATGAAGCTTAAAAATATATAGACGCATTCGTCTCATTTTCATTGAAAATGCTTACCCTTGTTTGAAGTTGCAATTGAGAAGTTGGAAGTTGCATGTCTAAGAAAGAATGTGTCTCCCTGATTTGCGTCGAGTTGTTGCAGATTGAAGGCATCGCTTCGCCACATCAAACACTTGTTGCCATCATATGCGTAGGCCTCGCAAGAACAATCAGCTCGGCAAACTGAGGCACACGTTGTAACAAGACTTGCTGTCAAGACTAATGTTGTTGTTGGATCAGTGGCTAATTTCATGTTTTCATGAGGAAGAAACTCGTCATTTCCCTTGCCACATTGAAGCTTGGTTTCTCTTATACAACCACCAGTGAAATTATTGGGAGAGAATCATGAAGATCAAGAAGGATCTAAAAGATCATGATATTTAATGATATCTTTTAGGAATATTTACATTTATCTCTAAATATTATTTACATTTATGTTAATCTTAATTTAGAAAATAAGTCATATTCAATCTCTATATAAGAGAATATATCTTGTACCTTAATTCTTATGAGAGTCTAATAGTAATTCTTCCTAAACACTTTTGTGTTCATACTCTCATCAAATTTATCAGAAATCATTCGAGTCCCATCCTTGGCGAAATTCTGGTTCGAAACCAGGAAGACAACTACAGGGGTGAGACACTTGTTTATCATTGCAAATCCCAAACGATCCACAATAATCATAAATCTCACATCTATTTTCAGGTTTAGACAAATACACCTTCCACGACTGGAGGTCTTCAGCCAAAACTTTCAGCATGAACCGCCCCGAAACATCCATGACCAAACGATATGTGCTATTGGGAAGATCTAGTACTGAATAGGTGATGTAAGAAGACTCGTACACATCAAGTTTGAATTTTCTAAATCCCTTGAATTTTCTAAATCGATCATCCCATGGTCCACTCGACCAATATGACTTAGATCCATTGCAAACTGCGATGAGAGGAGAGTCTGTTGAATTAACGTCAACCTGGAGAGAGAATTTACCGGGTGATGGATCTTTCAAGTCGTTCCAAGAAGTTAGACGATGGCTTCCCAATTTAGAGCCTGGAAGCCAAGTTCGGAGGGATGATCAAAACTCTGCCACAACACGGCGGCAGAGGAAGTAGGCCCATCTCTCAAGACTAGATTACCATTATCAAGTAGAACAGCTTGAACATCCTTGCCGCTACTAGAATTAAGACCCGTCGACCATAATGCTGTAGCGGTGAAATTACTATAGAGAATTAAGTTCCCATCTGAGATCTTTAATACGCAGTTAGAATGTCTCCATTGGGCAGGAGATTCTCGATTTGCGACCCAAACAATAGTCCGTGGAGAGACTTGCTTGTACCACATGCCTATGTAGAAGTTTTCATATCTACCTGGAGCTGGGTTGAAGAGACCAAATTCGAAAATATCACCATTGGAAACAATGGTATGAAATTCTGAAAGAGGTTGATTGGTGGAAATGGTGTCAGATGCAGAAGAAACATGTGAAACTTGAGAAAACAAGAACAACAAGAACAAGTTCGTTTGAAGTTAAGAGGTATAGGTATAGCAATAAAATAATGAAAGAGTCTTATTGACCCACGAGTCAACTCACTAGCGTAAGTTCAGAGCAACTTCCAATAAAAGGAAAGACATTTTCGCTGAGTGCGCTTACCAGTCGTAAACATGTAAATGTTTTATTTACATAAGGTAAAATTTTGTAAATAAACACGATATACTTGTCCACGAACAAAAGAAACATATCGACGTTCCGTAGCATCACATATTGGACTTACTTTCACAGGAAAGAGTTTAAATGTTAATAAATTGAAGTTATGAAGATAGACACGAAAATATGGAAATTAAAATCGGAAAACCAAGGTAAAGTTTGTCGGTTCAGAAGGTTCTCCATTCGGTTTGCTTTTGAGCTGGCTTGAAATTGGTTCGATTTGAGTTGTAAATGGGCTGTATCGTAGAATAGGCCCAAATCCAGTCAAAACTTGTTGGAGTTGTTTATTGGGATCAATTGCTGAGATACCCTTCTGATTGAAAAGTATTGCTGAGATACTCCTCGCTAAAAATACAATTTCTTTTGTATTTTTAAAAAATTTGAAAATGATTAAAAGACATAATTGTCCAATCCCTTTTAACTTATTTACGACCTAACCGAATTCCAATCGGATAAATCCATTCAATTCGGGTCACCCAACTGCGATTTGGGTCATCTCATCTCATAACTTCTTCCCAGGCCACCTTGTTTATTTCCGAAGAAGGAAAACAGAGCATCATAAGAAAAAGCAATGGGATCCTTAGTTCATGTAAAAGAAGCCACATTTATTACTCCTTCCGACCAAACACCTTCGTCTGTTCTGTCTCTCTCCGCTTCAGCTTTTCCTTCGTTTCACCATCGAATACCTCCTCGTTTACCCACCCGTTTCCGACCCGGTTCCCAGGTTTTGTTTTTGAATCGAATCGAATTAACGGATATGGTTCAATTCTTTGATTTATGACGGGATTTTTTTTACTCCGCTTGATCTTTTTACAGAAGACGGATGGTGCTTTAGCTCAATCGCGTCGTGGGTTCCTTGTGGAGCTCGCGAGAAAGCTGTAAGTATCTTTTACATTTATCTCTGTTCTAAGGTAGGGATCACGGATCTATTCAGTCAGATTAGATTGTTTAGAAAATGAGAAATGATTCATTTTGAATTTTTTTTGGAAGGATCCTTGTATGTCAAATAGTAATTGAAGGTAGTGTAATTGTTCTGAAAGTCTCGGTGTGCAAGCCTGAATCGAAATTAGCGAGGCAAAGAGGGATAGGGCTCCTGTAAGATTTGCTTTTTTTATTGTTTCTGTGAGATTCTTGTTTTTCATGGTTGTCTTGTTGCAGCTCTTGGCTGAGGCATTGAGGAGATTCATGTCGCACAAGAAAGGTGTGAACAGATTGAAGAGGATTGGAGATGTGCTCACAGTTGTGAAAATAGATTTGAACTTGGTAGTCACTGATTCACTTTTTAGAGATTTACTGCTTTTTCTGCTACCGTGACCATGTTTCTAACAAGAAAGGTTGCAGATGGAAATATCCTTGGTTTGCTGAAGATGTCCTTGTGCTTCCCATCATAAATTCATATTAGTAGTGGACGGAATAGTATGTAATATAGTAGCTGGGATTTGCATGGTTTGGATGGGACATTCGCCAATGTAATCTCCATTGAATTAATGTTATTGCATCCTCAGTTTAGATATAATCAGCACTTAGTATAGTAGTGTGTGTAGCTCATATAGTTAGGGGTTGATGGCGATGACATTGTATTGTGTGTGTTGAGTTGAATAGCTTTTTGATGTGTGCTTGTTTCAGGATGCTGCTATGAGATCTATGCGAGAGCAGTGATCAGAAAGGAACCTCAGGCTGCAGGAGGAAGCTCATTAGTTTCTTTATCTCCCTTTTTAACAATCTAAGAAATTCATCTTGTTATTCATGTTGGCTTTTGAATAAGTGAAGAAACGAAAAGGATTTTGTAATTTTACTATGGCAAAGCCTTGTATTTGTTTTCCAGAAACCCAAATCTCTTTACATGGAATCATGAAAGTCGGACTTGAATGTATCACGAGCTCATAGATTATTGAAATCCAAATTGAAATTCTCTCAATGCTGTCAACTCATTACTTGTTCGATTTTGCTGAATGGTCAAGAGAAGGAAATTTTTTGTAGCTTTTTCTATGCCTTAAATACTATGGAAGAGAGGAAGGAGCTTTGGGATGACCTGAAAAACAATTACAATTCTCCACTATTTCGAGATAAATCCTGGCTGATTTGTGGTGATTTCAATGAAATTCTTGAAGGCGATGAACACTCAGATGGGTTATCTGTTAACGATCCCAGGATGCGTGATTTTCATAATCTGGTTCGGCATAGCTCGCTACTAGATATGGCCTTCCATGGACCTCAATTTACTTGGTGTAACAAACGAGACGAAGGATTGATTTGCAAAAAACTGGATCGAGTGCTCATCAATACTGCTTGGTGTCAACGATTTCCAAACTCTTATAAAAGTGTTTTCGAAGCAGGAGGTTGCTCGGATCACTTAAGATGTCGATTTTCTATTGACACTGAAGCAAGAGGGGGAAGGAAACCTTTTAAGTTCTCTAACGTGTTGGTGAAAAAACCACAGTTTTTGCCATTGTTATGTCGTTGTGGGAGCAATCTGATCCACTATTCTGTTCAACGTTTACCAAAGGACGGAGGCAATGCATCCACAAATTCCATGGATATATCAGTCCAAATAGCTTCAGGTGCCTCTAGAGGCTGTAATTTCCCTGGATAAGCTGCAGAGTCGTATTTACATCTCTGACAAATCATGCATTGTCTGATATAGTTTTGAATATCTTTAGACATTCCTTTCCAATAGAATAAGCTTTTGATTCTTTGTTTAGTAGCATCTCTGCCTGAATGGCCCCCACAGCTGGATTCATGAAGCCATTTCAGAATCTGTACCCTCAAATCTTCATCTTTAGGAACTACCAACTTACTTCTCCTTCTCAGTATATTCTGCATCCAGGAATGTTGCTTAACAGAGTACGGATCTTTTTTAAGCCTCTCTATCACCGCCATTACTTCAGTATCAGTCTCATATGCTTTTTGAATGTTCACTAGCAAGTCGCACTCCAATACTGACATGGCCATATGCAAAACTTCCGCACCATCTACTCGAGACAAAGCATCTGCGGCTACATTGTCCTTACCTTGCCTATATTGTATCTCATAATCGAATTCTAGCAGTCTTGGCAACATTTGTTGCTGTACTGGTGTATTTAACCTCTGCTCAAGCAAGTATTTCAAACTTCTTTGATCCGTTCTAATGATAAAGTTGTGGTTTAAAAGGTAGTGTCTCCACTTCTGGACAGCAAAGACCACAGCAAGCAATTCTTTTTCATATATAGACAGCAGCATTTGTTTTCCTTTTAGATGCCTGCTGATATATGTTATGGGATGACCTTCCTGCATCAAGACTGCTCCAATGCCTCCACCACTAGCATCAGTTTCTACCTCAAAAAGTTTATCAAACCGAGGTAAAGCTAAGACGGGTGCTTCACATAAAGCTTTCTTGAGTACCTCGAACGCCTTCTCTGCTTCTTCACCCCAAATAAATGCATCTGTCTTAGTCAAAGCTGATTAGGGCTTGGCAATGCCACCATAACCTTTCACAAACCTTCTATAGTAACCCGCAAGACCCAAAAATCCTCTTAGCTGCTTCAAATTCTTTGGTATTAGCCAGTCTTTCACGGCTTTGATCTTGCTTGGATCTGTAGAAATACCTGCTGCTTGTATATAATGTCCCAAATATTCCACTCTATCAGCACCGAATGTACATTTTGATCTCTTAGCATATAATTGATGCTTCCTCATCAGTTCAAATACTGCTTCCAAGTGATGTAGATGTGATTGTAGGGTAGAGCTGTAGACTAAAATATCATCAAAGAACACCAGCACAAACTTCCGCAGATATGTCCTAAAAACCTCATTCATGAGCCTCTGAAATGTAGCAGGAGCATTTGTGAGGCCAAAAGGCATTACCTTATACTCGTAGTGACCACTGTGTGTCCTAAAAGCAGTCTTGTGCATATCTTTGGGACTCATCCTCACCTGATGATACCCTGCTCTTAGATCTATCTTAGAGTAGATCACCGACCCTCCTAACTCGTCCATGAGATCTTCAATAAGGGGAATAGGAAATCTGTTCTTTACAGTCATACCATTCAAGCTTCTGTAGTCAACACATAATCTCCAACTGTCATCTTTCTTTCTTACCAGAACCACAGGCGAGGCGTAAGGACTAGAGCTTGGTTGAATAGTGCCTGTCTTAAGCAATTCACTCACCATTTTGTCAATAACATCCTTCTGGTGAACTGCGTATCTATATGGTCTTTGATTCACTGGAGCTGATCCTTTTAATAACGGAATATTATGGTCATGACCAGCTCTAAAAGGAGGTAGTGTCACAGGTTCTTCAAAAATGTCTGCATATTTATCCAGCACAGCCTGCAATTCTTCATTAGTTTTATCCATAGCTTTAAGAGAATAGAACTCTATACCTTCAGTCTCATCATTTTCTTGAACACAGATCATTGATAGTTGAATATCCTCCTCCTTCAGCTTGTTCATTCTTTGAGCTTTAATTTCTCTTACTGACCCGGGTTTAATGCCCTGTAATAGTATTGTTTTGTTGTTCCATCTCAACTGTAGCTCCAGCTTCTTGAAATCAAAAGTGATGGGACCTAGTGTTTGAAGCCACTGTACTCCCATAACCATATCACAAGATCCCAGAGGTATCACCATAAGATCAGTTTTGAACTCTTGATCTCTGAATTTCCTAGCAAATTGATTGATTTTTCCTGCAACTCCAATTCTACCACCCCCAGCTACTGTAACTTTAGTCTTTCCTGGATCCTTGAAATCACAACCCAATTTCTCTGTTATTCTCTTGTCAATAAAATTGTGTGTAGATCCTGAGTCAATCAAGACATACAAGGCCTTCTTGTTATATGATCCTTTCACCTTAATAGTGTTATAGTCTACTGATCCAGACATTGCACTAATTGAAATTTGTGCACAATCGGTTGTATCTTCCTCCTCAGGACCCAACTCAATCTTTGCTTCCTCTGTTCCTTCATCATCCACTATTAAGTAAAGTTGAGTACTCTTGTGCTTCTCTTCCATATGAGCCAGAGACCATCGATCATCACAGTAATAGCAGAGGCCTTTAGCTCTGCGTTCCCTTTTCACATCACCAGGAATAAACCTTCTTCCTTGGAAATTAGAGTTCTGAATCTTATTTCCAAAATCTTGCTTTCTATAGTCTCCCTCCTTCTTAGAGGGCAGAGGTAATAGTCCCTTCTGAGTATTACCCTGACTACTAGAAATGACAGACTTGGAATTAGACCAGTTCATACTTTTTTTAGGCTGTAATTGTTCATACAATCTTCCATACCACAAGCAATTTTTGATGGAGTCAGGCTTAAACATCTTTACATGCACCTCTGTATCCATTTTCAAACCTGCAATGTAGGAACTCACCAAATATTCCTGTGACAAGTTCAGCCTAATCCTGATTTTCTCAAACTTGGCATGATAATCCTCTATCCCATGAGTTTCCTGCAAGCATTTCAACTCAGCCATAGGATCTTCCAATAGATCACCAAACCGTTCCAATACTTCAACCTTATACAACTTCCAATCTCTATTAATTCTTCTTCCTTCTTCACTTAGCATAAATGATTGATGCCAAGTAGCAGCTTCTCCATCTAAATGAATTGAAAGCAGCCTAATCTTATGAAATTCCGGTGTTCCATCCATTTCAAAACATTGTTCTACCTTCCATATCCAATCCTTCACAATACTACCCTCAAATCTGGGAAAATCGAGTTTTGCCATACGAGTAATAGCATTATAGTCGTGATTAGTTCCTTGATTACCTTGGTAACCACCTCTGTATGGCTCAGCAACATTACAGTGTTGATTTCCCGCCTTCTTTTGAACACGGCAATGTTGAATTTCATCGTTACTTGAAGTACCTGCAGCGTATTGATTAACTCCTCCGTTCTTACTAATCTCCTGCAGCAATCGATCCTCGGACTTCTTCATCTCTTGTACCACATAATCCAGAGTCGCATGGATTCCGCTTATATCTTTGTAAATTCCACTAATATCTTTGTCGATTCTTGCTACATCGACAATCACCGGATTCACATCGCTCCGCTCCGATTGAGTTTCCGTAACTCCTAACGCCGCATCTTTACCTTTATCACGAGTTTCTACAGCCATTGTTACGCTATTTCCGAGGATGAATAGCTCTGATACCACTGTTACATAGATATCAATATCTCTTTATGATACACAAATCGGAGTTCATAAAACTCGAATCTGTAGTTCTAAATGCAACTTAATCCGAGAGCGAAGAACAGATTAAGAACATCAAGAACATGAAATACCTCAAGTTTCCATAACTGAAGAGAAACGCTCAGAGAGAGATTACCGAAGAAGAAAGGTTTCACCAAAATGATAAAACTTCGATAATGAGCTAAAGCTAAGAATTCAGTACTTATACTCATGCGTTTACAACTAACACTTCAACGGCCATAACAAACTCCATTTGAATCCACCACTCACAGCTCTCCACATCTAATGCACCAACCACAATCGGCTGCTTCCAGAGAATTTGGTTACCATCCGAAATGCAAAAATATAGGTCTCACTCACCTATGTTTCGCCGATGATCTAATGGTGTTCGTGAATGGTTCCAAAAGATCGATTGAGAGTGTACTGAAATTGTTTAAAGAATTCGTAAACAGATCCGGGTTAGATATTAGTGTGGAGAAATCGACACTATACTTAGCAGGTCTCTCAACTGACCAGCAACAAGCGATCACGTCTGTGTTTCCCTTTGAGGTAGGACAACTACCGGTTCGTTACCTTGGTCTTCTGTTACTAACCAAGCGGATGACATGGGCTGATTATGATCCATTGCTGGGTAAAATTCGTTCTAAGATAAGCTCCTGGACAGTTCGCTCAGTCTCGTATGCGGGTAGGCTCCAGCTCATCAAATCGGTCATATCAAGTCTAATGAATTTTTGGATTTCAGCTTTTCGATTACCTGAGCGTTGTGTTAAGGAAATTGAAAGCATATGTTTAGCTTTCCTATGGTCTGGTCCCGACTTGGATCTTAGGAAAGCTAAGGTATCTTGGGAGGACATTTGTAAACAGAAAATGGAAGGAGGCCTTGGTATCAAATCTCTCACAGAGGCTAATACGGTGAGTTGCCTAAAACTGGTTTGGCGAATTGTTGCTAGAAGAGAATCACTATGGGTTTCTTAGTGATGGAAGTATCTTTACGTAAAGGTTCGTATTGGTCAATCAAGAATAATTCGAGCATGGGCTCGTGGATGTGGAGAAAGCTCCTGAAATTGAGGGATTTGGCACAAACTTTTCATAAGGTTGAGGTCGGAGATGGAACAACTGTTTCTTTTAGGTTTGATAACTAGAATTCGATTGGGAGATAGATTGATATTACTGGTCCTAGAGTGGTAATTAATTTCGGGATCCCAATTAATGCTCATCTTGATGATGCACTGGTTACTCACAGAAGGCGTTTGCATCGAAGACCTGAACTAAATGGAATTGAAGAGGAAATCGTGAAACTGCAACTCCGCCCCCATAACACGAATAAAGACCTCCATAATTGGCGATCTAACAAATCAGACTATAAGACTAGATTTGTGACGAAGCTGACTTGGAATGTCATCAAAACACACACTCCGACAGTCCCATCGCACTCGCTCTTGTGGTTCTCGTACGCGACACCAAAATACACTTTCATTACTTAGCTTGCAATGCTTGATCGTCTCTCCACAGCGGACCGGTCTCAAGCGTGGAACCAAGGGATTCCGAAGGACTGCGCCCTCTGTTCTGTCCACGAAGAATCACCCAGTCATCTCTTTTTCTTGCAATTACTCCACAACAGTGTGGCGTGATCTGACGTTGGCGCTTCTAGGTTTAGAGTACACAGCTTGCTGGTCACGACTGATCACAATTCTGTCCACAAGTAAGCTTCCAAGGATTCGGTTGTTCCTTATCAAATATGTGTTTCAAGCTGTAGTGTACCACCTATGGCGAGAAAGAAATGGTAGGCGACATGGCCAACAACCCATACCGGCACATATCCTGGTGAAAACGGTGGATAAGACTATTCGGAATAGGTTCAGTTCGATCCAAAACATGGGCAATCAACGCTACAACGAAGCACTTCAGACATGGTTTGCATACCGACCTTGACGCACTTCAAGCTCGACTATAATCCCCTGTTTTGGCTCTGTTTCTGAAATTGTAAAATTGGTTTTCAAATCTGCTTTATTCTCTCAAAACAGTAAGCATTTGATGTAAAAACGTTTGTTTTTTTTTGGTTGGAATATAATCCCCTATATTTTATTTGGGGAGTACATTTATAAAATAAACATTAAAAAGTGTTAATATTTACAACACATTGCCATTATTTCAAAGAACAAATTTTAATCTCTCATTAAGGATATTTTAGTCATTAGTTATTATGTGATCATTTAATTAATTATAATTTTCGTTTTAATTAATTAATTTATTTTAAATTTTTTGAAAAGTAGTTAAAATAGATTTTATGAAGATTTTGTTGATTTAATTAAACACACTAATTAAATTAAATTAAATGTTGATTTAATTTTCTAAAAATAAGAGATTTTATGTAGATTGTGTTTTGTTTTGGAAAAATTTAAGTAAAACTTTATGTAGGTTGTCGATTTTTTTTATATAGATTATAATTTTTGTTTTAATTAATTCATTTATTTTAAATTTTTTGAAAAGTAGTTAAAATATAATTTGTGAAGATTTTGTTGATTTAATTAAACATATTAATTAAAATAAATTAAATGTTGATTTAATTTTCCAAAAATAAGAGATTGATGTAGATTGCGATTTTTTTTTTGATTGTTAATGTTAATGTTAATTCCTCTTTATAATATCGAATCTATTAATAATTTTTTTTAAGATTTAAAAATGTTAGTTCATGACTTAGTTTAACATGGTGTAAAATTTAACATAACAATATAACATTGTATTTTAATTTCAAATCTATTTAAATTGTAAATTTGGTAATTAAAACAAAACAAGATATAATTAAAATTCAAATAAAAAATATCTGGAAATTTTATGTTGAGAACAATATATCGCAATATCCAATATCGTTAATAGATATACTGTCTTTTAACAGAAAAATATATCCTACGAAATCAATTTTAAAATATTCTGGTTAATATTTTCTAAAATATCTTAATTAATATCTTAGAATGTCGCAATCTTCCAAAATTTTACTTCTTTCTTCGGTTAAATCAAAAAAAAAATCCTGATTTTATATATAATTTTCTCAATATAAAATTTCCAATATTGTCGAGTATGAAAGATTTGTTTTATATTTCTGATTACGAAATGTTTACGCGTATATTATAAAGATTCGATATTATAAAAATTGATATTATAATTTTCGTAAAATTTTAGAAAAATTATTATTTTTTATAATTGTAATTTGCACGTGCTATAGCACGGGATATATCCTAGTTTAACATTAAAAAGGAAAAAAAAAAGAAATATGCTAAAAGACGTCGTTAGTGTCATGATAAAGATGCATCAGATTTCGTATTCAATTGTTAGGTAGCCATTTATATTGGATATCTAAGTGGACATTGTGTCCGTTCTATTGTAGTAGTAAAAAATTTAAGCAAAGAAAGGAAACAGAAAAATCAAAATTCATTCACTAGAAATGGAATATATAGAAATTGCCTCTCTTTTTTCTGGGTCGTAATTGGCAACGGTGGCCAAGTAATAAAATAAAGGGAAAAAAACTAGAATAACACATATAAATAAGGTAATGACTAGACTAACATATAATAACTGGGTACGGAAAAAATCTGTTTATTGCCCATCATACCCTTATTTGTTTTGTTAGGAATAACGTTATAACGAAACTGCCATTATCAAATTATTTCCACGTCAGCAAAAGTGTGACGTATTCACAAAAATGCCACCGCGTTTTTCAGAATAAGTCTGCGGACCTTTGTTGCTGACTTAATAAATCGGAAGAATCTGCTTGAGACTTGTTATCATGACTTAATCGCGACTTGTTATGACTTAATTTGCGATTTATTTTCAATGTCGCAGACTTAATAAGTGGGAAATCTAGACTTATTTTGCGTGTTGACTTTCGCCGACTTAATGCTCTTTGTTGCAGACTTATTAAGTCTGTGTAGACTTGTTTTGATTGCAGACTTATTACGCAGATTTATTTCCTTTGTCGCAGATTTATGTTCATTTGCAGACTTGTTATGCATACTTATAAAAATTTGCGCTTGTTGTTGCGACTTAAATTCTTTGTTGAAGACTTGTAGAAAATCGACATAAGCATAAGTGCGACACTTAAAAGTCGACTGAAATAACATCGCTTGTAGATTTATTTACGTTGTAGAGTTTATGGTCAACGCGTAGACTTATTTGTAAATTGCTTACGTGGCGTAAGCTAGACTTGTTAGTGTTGGACTTGTTTTAAAGAAATAATACTTTTTGTCGCAGACTTGTTGTGTTGCGCTTGTTCGAACCTCGAGATGTCCCAAATAACAAGAAAGAAATTTACGAAAAATGCCACGACAACATTAGGGTTATGATCACGCCGATTTGTTCTCCATTCTCACCGATAAGCTTTCGCCACCCATCTCAAATATAAAAACTTCTATATATCCGCCGATCCGATTTCGTCGTCTTGCGCCGATCCGTTGTCATATCGCCGATCTCGTTCTACATCGTGGTATCGCCGAAAATGTTTTATATTGTTTTGGGGTAATTGGAGATTTGAGAAGAATAGATGGATTTTTATTGTCGATAGTAGTAGAGGTTCTCGAGTTCTTGGAACCAATGCTGTAACTTCGTTCAAGGAATTCATTCAAATGGTTTACGAGGATTATGGAGTTGATAAGAATAAGTACGAAGTTGAATTGAGCTACATGTTTCGAAGATATTGGTCAAGTTACCAGCGACACTCCTCTGTCTTTGTTAGTAATGAGACAATTGCAAGGTTTCTTTGAACAATTCAAATCGATACATTTATGTGTATCGGATAAGGAGGTATCATCCAAGTCTAGGTAGCTCAAAAGCGTGAAGATGGTGAAGACAAATGTGCACAAGGTAGATCTTCCCACAAACGAGCAAAATAGAAGTTGAATTTGATGGTAATGCAAAATTAGAAGGGGATGATGCTAGTTCTAGTGATGAGGATGAGGAAAACGAGGACCAATACAGGTTTGATTGTTGTGACGATCCGGATGGTGCTAGTTCTGGTGATGAGGATTACTGTCTATATGAAAAGCTTCGTGAGGAGAGAAAGAAGAAGAGAAGAGAAAGCGAGAGTGCCAAACAACAAAAAAAAGGCTGAAAGAAATGATAACAAAGTTGATGAAGATTACCGGAAAATGGAAATGACTTCGTTGGATATATTGGTGGGACAAAGGTATGATAACAAAGAGGCGTTGGAGATGAGGTTGAAGATTCTTTCAGTTGCGCAGAAGTTTGATTTTAACGTTGATTATTCAACGCCAACCTTATTAATTGTTCGATGTTGGGTAGAAGGTTGCACATGGAGAGTCCGAGCTACTACAGTTGGAGATTCTCCATATTTTTTCATAAAAGTATACGTTAAAGAACATTCATGTTCTGTGACAGACCGAGGAGCCCGTTGTCGCCAAGCTACGCATGAGATTTTGGGACAAATGTACAAGGATTTGTGGGTGGTATCGGTTCAAAAGTGTTACCTAGTCATCTTGCAGATGCTCTAAACACACGATATGGTATTAAGGTATGGTTGCAGTCATCATGTGTCGCAGACTTGTTTTATTTGTTGCAGACTTGTTTTATTTGTTGCAGACTTGTTTTACTTGTTTTGTAGCAGACTTGTTTTAATTSTTTTGTTGCAGACTTGTTTAAGTTGTTTTGTAGCAGATTTGTATTCCTTTGCTGCTGACTTATTGTTTTATGAATGTGACAGATGGAATACTGGAAAGCTTATCGAGCCTTAAAGCATGCACGACTTTGGGCAATGGGTTCACCAGAGAGTGGATATGAGCAAATCCCTTCGTACTTATACTTGATACGAAGAGCTAATCCTGGTACTTATACGTGCCTTGAAGTCGTCTGAAGATCGATTGTATTTGTTCATCTCATTTGGTGCAAGCATAAACGGCTTTCGTACATGCGCCAAAGTTGTTGTTGTTGATGGACATATTCTCAGGGAAATATAAAGGAACACTCCTTCTCGCAACATGTCGGATGAAAACTTTATTATTTTCCCAATAGCAGTAGTAGTTGCACGAAGAATGATGCATCATGGGAATGGTTCTTTACTTAGTTGTGTGATTCCGATGATGTTAGTCTCTCATCATTTCGACGATCATAGATCGATATCGAAGGCCATTAAAAGGTGTATCCATTGGCAGAGTGGTATTTGTACATATCATGTAAAGAACATAATAACGAGGTTTAAAGGGCAAGCGTTTCGGTTAAAAAAGCAGCATATAAGATATCGGATTTCAATTCTATATTCACAGCGATCCAAGACATCAATCGCACTTCACTCTTATTTGCTGAAGGCTGATGTGAAGGTGTGAGTCGTCTTCATTTTCCGAGCAGTGCACAACATAACTTCCAACATGGCGAGTCGATAAATAGAGTGCTCTCCGGATAGGAATCCATTTAAGCTCTTAGATGCCATACGGTCCATGTTAACAAGATGGTTGCGGAGGCGTGGCGGAGCTAATGACTACAACTCACACGTCTGCGGAGAAATTAGAGGTAATAAGTGCGTGAGATATCGAGCATATCTAATAAGTCTGCGACATACGTAATAAGTCTTCACTAATTTTATTTACATTTCGCAGCCGTGTTAATGATTGAGGCTGTTGGCAAGTCTGAAAATAGATGATCATCTGAAATCAGTAATGGGGACGCATGTACATACATGTTAATGTTCGAGAGCGTAAATGCACATGTCGTAGGTTTGACTTGGATAAATTGCCTGTGTTCACGTAATGCAAGTGGAGAAGCTAAGAGAATGTCTAGAGTTACTGACTTCTCCGCACTACTATAAGAACTACCTCAAGAACGCTTACGCCATGTGTATCATGCCAAGTGATGTAGCTCAACCACCTGAACATGTCGCTGCGAAACTCTGCTTACCTCCCGATGTTCGAAATCCACCTCACAAAGAACTCTAGATACAAATCTGCGCTGGAGAAAGGAATGGAGAAAAAGTCCCGAGGAAGCAACACATTTGCTCGAATTGCCAAAAAGTGGACATAATGATGACGGTGTCATGTGATTTGTTATTTACTTTCTAATATCGCTTAAAGACTTTGTGGTCAGGTATTCGTATTTGTATCGAATTTTACTGTACCTAATAAACCTAGTTTACTATGCAAAAAATTTCAAAAGTCCGCAACAAATAAAACAAGTCTTTAAAAAAAACAAGTCGCTAAAAACAAGTAAAACAATTCTGCAACAAATAAAACAAGTCTGCAAATAAACAAGTCTGCGAGTACAACAAGTCTACATCATATAAAATAACTCGCAACAAATTGGTTAAATCGCGATTAGATAGAAAGAGATAGAAAGAGATTCAAAGTCTTAGAGACAAGACGAATGAGATAGAAAGAGAAACTACATTCGTTAAACCTACCAAATGGAGTAAACTACCAAACCAAGAATACAACCAACAATCACCATATCCTTTATTTGGGGGTAGTTCACTTTGCACCATCCGATCTCTCTTTTCCAAATATCGAACCCTAGCTTTTAACTCAGCCACTTTGATCTTTTCATTGACAATCTCGGACTCCCTTTGTAACATGTCTACAATCTCTTCATACATTCCTTCCTCAACCCACTTAAACAAATGACCATCCTTTCATTTACAAAAGAGAACGAAAGCATCAGAAAACTGTCTCAATCTAGTAGCATCACTCAAATGTTTCGGGTTTAGATAGAGTTACAGCTGTAGAGCAACGAAAGTAAGGGCGGCCCGGATTTGTTTTCGATTGAGATGTACAAAGAGTAACATCTCTTCCACACATACATGTGTTTGGAAATTCTCTTTCATTGAACCGATAGTAAGACGGATTAGAACTGCACTCCTCCTACATTAAATGATTACCCTTTCAAACTCTCTTTCAATCTCAAAACAGGAACTCAAATCTGTAGAAATCAATTACTTACAGATCTAGAAGTTTCTGGGCAAGTAATATCCTTCTTCATGTTCGTCATGCCTTCGCGGGTATGTTCTTCATGTTCTGGGCAAGTAATATCCTTGCTGCCGCAGTCGAAGTCGGAGTTTCCGCCGGAAATCTCGACGGTGAGATGGCTATTTCGATTTAGGGTTTTTTTTGTTTTCGATTTGGGGATTGCTATGTTTTTCCCGGTTTTATACTAGAGGCCAATAAACGTCTCTGTTAACGACATAAACGTGGACTTGGAAAATTATAAGTCAACGAATAAATAAGTCTGCAACAAATAAAACAAGTCTACAACGAAAAAACAAAGTTTGCAACAAATAAAAGAAGTCTACAACGAGTAAAAAAAATCTGTTGCATATCTAATAAGTCTGAAACACAACAAATCAGAACGACAAAACAAGTCTAACGTTACAAATTTAGAACCAAATAAACCTAGTTTACTAGCTAAGAATTTTTGTTAATTTCGATGCCTGCAAAACAGTTAAGAGAAGTGTCGATAACTACGGTCAGTGGCATGCTGAGTAGTATGCGGACTTTGTCTGACCGCGAGGCTGGGTCGACATCCGAGGGCTCATGCCACGGACTGCCAAAAATCTCCGCCTCCAAGCTTCAAACGGATATCGGCGAGTTGTCACTTAAATCATCCATTTTGTATCCCCAAGGCACTCCACAAACTTGATAGAATAGACACCGCAGTCCTGTCTCGAACGCTTTGGGGATATAAGTGAAAGGAGTCAATTTTTAATTTCTTTTTCTTTCGTATGAAAGCTTTAATCCAATATGGAACCATTTTCGCATATGACTACCATTTACTTTCGCCAGCTTGGGAATGATGCTATCAGAAATCTCAATCATCTCTTTGTTGAGATCCATTTCACACGTAATCAGTTATTACGTTGGGAAAAAGTACACAACATCAACATCCTCGATCCATGTCTTCTTTGTTTGGGCATACTCGAGATGTCCCTGAAATGTACTTTGTAATGCCACGAAACAAGAACTTTATGAGAGATGGCAAACTGTTTATAATCGAGATACCATAAGTCGACAAACCATTGGTCAAGGAATGCAATTCTTCCTGCTCGAAATGGGGAAGGTTCTGAGAGACCTCTTAACAAATCATCCCGAGCACATATGCTGCGAAACAAAAGTAAAAAGATAAGTCTCGCAAAAAAAAACAAATGCGACAAAAAAAAAAATCTGCAATAATAAAACAAGTCTACATATAATAAGTCCGCAACAAAACAAATATGCACCACGTAAAACAAATCAAAGAACAAAACAAGTCTGCGACAAACAAAACAAGTCTGCAACGAATAAAACAAGTCTACTACATATAATAAGTCTGCAACAAAACAAATGCACAAGTAAAACAAATCAAAGAACAAAACAAGTCGCGACAAACAAAACAAGTCACATATATAAAAGTCGCAACAAAACAAATCTGCAACTAAGTAAAACAAATCTGCGACAAACAAAATAATAACAACAAAACAAATCGCACAAGAAAACAAATCTAAAGAATAAAACAAGTCTCAGTCAAAACAATAGACATATATAATAGACTTACAACAAAACAAATCTGCACCAAGTAAAACAAATCAGAAGAAAAAACAAGTCTCGACAAGCAAAACAAGTCTAGAGACATATAATGATTTACAACAAAACAAATCTGCACCAAGAAACAAATATGCAAAGAATAAAAGCTAGAACAAAGAAAACAAGTCCGCAACGAAAACAAGTCGCAACGTGATAATTAGATTTGTTACGTGGTCACCTAACCAACCGTAATTTGATTTTTTCTTCCTCCGCCAATTTTCGGGGGTAATGAGTTCCGAGGTAGAAATTGAGTTCACCGCCGAATGTACCAACTGGTTGCTCCCTAATATAATAAGTCCAAAACATGAGAATGTGAAAGACAAATCTGCAACACATGAAAAGAAAATCGCACCATATGGAAAACCAAATGAAGGACAACTCATCGCGAACTTGAATAAAATCCATCGATTCTCGAATCGCAAAAAGGATCATATGCGATATCACTAGATGGGCCAAATGCATCGTTCCATTATGCGCTTAACCGCTGAAGCCTCGAAAGGTGATTTGCGTGGGACCCAACTTAGGCCGATCGAACCATCTTCCAAGCAGTCAAGATATCTAAATTTTCTTCAAAACTTGTTGCGAGCCTTTAAGATGGTGACTCAAGATCGGAATGTATTTGATTCTCTTCTTTCTCGATTGCCTTATGCCCTCAAGATCTGTCTCAACAACACCTTCGACCTCAGCTTAGATGTAACTTCACCACCATCGACATTAACCACTACCAGAGTCAGAACTGATCAAAATACAAAAACTCGCATGAGTAAAACAAGTCCGCAACAAAACAACAAATCTTCAACAAATACCAACAATGCTAGGAAAAGGAATAAATCGCAACACACAAACTCCTACACAAACAAATCAACAATACCAAAATACCAACAAGTCTAAAGTAACAAATCGAATAATATAACAAATCGAACAACTACAAACAAGTCTGAAAAGGAACAAATCTGCAACATATATATAAAGTTAACATATGGGGTTTTGTTAGAGAAGCTCGATCAACTCCTTCTCGCTACCGGCACCTCTCGAAGTCGCTCACCTCTTCTTTGAGTTTAGCAATGTCGTTATCCATCGCCATTAATCGCATTTATTTTGAGTCCATCGATCCATTTTATCGGTCAAAGCATCACAGCCCACCCAAATCTCCAATGCCACTCAAATCGACATTCTCATGCACATCAATCGATGTTGTCCTCTTTTTAACCCGTGGCTTCTTCGCTTCAACCTTCTCAATGGAGTATTCATCTTTACCACTTCAACCCTTTTCCAAGTTCTAACTTCATATTGCTTACTCCATGCATTTTTACCACTTTACCATTCATGATGTCTTGATCAAATTGTCAATTTGTGATCATCCTCATAGCCATGGATTACCAGCTATATGTCTCACACGCACTGTCACAATTACAAATTAAAATTGAGAATGTAAAACAAATCGCCAACAAATCTACAACAAATAAACAACTATGCAACACATGAAACAAGTCGCAAGAAATAAAACTCCGCAACATATAAAACAAATCTAAGACATATAAAACAAATATGCGACAAATAAAAGTAAAAAACAAATCTGACATAGAAACCAAATCGCGCATATAAGAAGTCTATACGCAGCAGTATGCAAAGCGCAGTAAATATACCTCGCCATAATTTTTGATTTCCTCAAGACAATATCAGCTACTTCAGAACGGCTCGAGATCCACCCCATGAAAGAAAGAAGTTCCTTCTTGCTTTTTTCTTCCATAAAGTTCTCCTAATCTTGAAATGACTCACGCCCATATTCAAGACATGAACTAATCCTTTCAAAGTGTAATCATCGTTAGGTTTGCTTTCGATGGACTCAATCAACAATTCAAATGACCTCCTACCCCATGGAAACCTCTCCAAAGCAGCAGGATCCAATGCTTTTTCACAAGATTTTAAATCCATCCTGCATCCTCTACTTAAACCAAATATTCCTAGGAGAGGATGCACAAATAACCTACAATTCTTCCTGCTCAGAACCCACGCTTTGTCAACACCTTAGCCAACTCCTCCCAAGTAGTCCATCACCTATAGCACATCCATCTCAGCCCATATTTTGCTGTGATCAATATTCGCTTTTTCCCTTCTTTTCAACAATGATCTGACACATTAAGTCCCGAACCGCAATTCATGCAATGAAAACCTGAGAGGTTTTTCTCCAATCAAACACCAAATCTCACTTTTGCTAACAATTTCTAATCGATGCGAGGAAGTAGTGAACGTCTTCCCATGCCAACAAAACTTACGCCTCCGCTAACAAAATAAGAACCCCAAGAGCTGAATTAACTGCCCCATACATCATCGCCAACACAGCATACATTTCTCAAAATGACAAAGAACATACATGATTCATACTTTTATTTCGCTCGAACAACCCTATACATCCGCCGGGATATTCTCCACTGTAATCCATACCAGCAAATCTGCAAATACCAACAAGAAATAAGAACAAATCAATAACCAACAACAAAGTTTCACAACAAATACAACAAATACAACAACAAGTTTACAATATAAAAATAAACTGCAACAAAAAGAACAAATCAACAATACCAAAACAACAAACAAATCAACAAAAGAACAAATCAACAAAATAACAAATCAACAAAATAACAAATCGCAACAAAATAACAAATCAACACACAAATCAAAGAACAAAACAAAATCAACAAAAGAACAAATCTGCAAAACAACAACAAATCGCAAATAAAACAACAAATGCAAAAAATCAACAAAAATAACGAAAAAAAACAAATCAACAAAATAACAAATCGCAACAAAATAAAGAAATGCAACAAATAAAGAACAAATAATAAGTTCAAAAAAAAACAAATGCAACAATACAAACAAAATCGAACAATAAACACAAATGCAATAAAAAAAGCAAATCAAAAACTACAATAAATCTACAACAAAATAACAAATCGAACAATAATAACAAGCCTCCGATAAATGAACAAATCGACACACAAACCTGCAACGATTCACAAAAATCTACAACAATACCAATAAATCTGCAAAATCGACAAAATCATAACGGTAAGTAAGAAATATAAGAATACCTAATCTGTTTTAGGTTCCACGACGGCGAAAAATGTAAGGCTATGGTTTACTGATGAACGGCGAAGATGATCATGGTGATGAACGTCAGAAGAGAGGGACGGGATAGAATATTAAAAATAAAATGTTAAACTCGAAGATGACATTTACCAGAAGATACGATGACGAAAGCAAGATGACACTAACGATTTATTTGGGAGGACGAACACAAGACTACGATTTAATTTAATGAAAAGTCAGAAGTAAGTTGACAATTTACGCTTTCATGAATCGAGGAAACCTAAAAAAGAAAGAAAGAATTAGATATCTGAAAATATTTTAAAAAAATAAATAAATCAAAATGGCATTTTGTAAATAAATAACTAAAATAGGTTTCTCTGCTTTTTAACAAAAGATGTATTCTAAGAACTCGATTCAAGTTATTCTAAGTAATTACATGAAAAATTAGTTAGTCTAGGTAAATTTTTCTAAAATAATAGTACAAAGTTCTTAGAAATCCCATATGGGCTCTTGCCTTTTTATATACATATACCAGGTTGTGTTTTTTTTTTTTTTTTCCATTTCAATACCGTAGTTTATTTCACGGATCACTGGTTTCATATTTGCCTATTGAAATGACGCTGAAAGATTGTATTAGGGTATCCATTTCTTCTCTCTTTGGGCCGAATTGATTTCTATTTTTATTTTCCAGCCCAAACACCTTTGCTGCTTATGGGCCGATCACTTGAATCTCATCTGTTTAATTATTAACCTATAAGCAAAGCCCATAATGCTCCCTTAGTAGCAATCCAACTAGAAGGCCCAGGACACTTACTTCATAATTTGGGGCCCTTTAATGCTGATTGTGTTTCGACCATTTCCTCCTTCTCGGAGATGTTCTTCCCTCCGTTAAGAGAGAGTTTTCCTAATCATTATTCGATATCTTCCTCTTTCTTGGAGAGGTCTACCCCTCCATTAAGAGAGAACACGAATATCATAAGGTCGCTTTCACGAAAACCTTTCCTCCCCGGTTTACAAAACTATTCTCGTTCAGAACTCAGTTTATACGGCAATAGAAGCTATCGTTGGAGTTCACTTGCATTTGGCTAAAGAAACCCCCTCCGCCCAACCCCTTGTATTCACCCTCAATGGGAAATCGAGATTGTTCGACTATTAATTTATTTGTACTCTAGTTATCTTTTTACTTTATGCATTGTAGTGCAGTTATGAATTTAGGTTCGAACTTTTGGATGAGGATTCTAGTAGGAGTTTTGATCTCCTTTATCATGTAACTGGTTAAAATTAATGAAGTTTGAAGTTTGGTGACAAAAAAAAAGTCAACTCGTGTGCATTTAAAATGAATTTAATGTTATTAAAATGAATTTAGTCCGTTGAGTATGCTTTTTTTTTTTTTGGCGCCTCCGTACGAGAAAGATTTTTCTCCCAGGGACGACTGCCAAGACTTCAAAAAACTTCCTTTTCTGTTCCAAAACCGTATAGTTGAGCTACCTGGTTTTTAATACTGCCACTATTTTGAGAAAGTTTTCGGAGAAAGCTCTTTTTCCGACCGTTCTTCATTGGTTTAGTTGTTTCTCTACCCCTTTGCCTGAACCAACCATTGGTAATCGATTTCTTGCAGAGGAAGAAACAAATCGGTCATGGTCGCCGTCTCTATCTCTCGGACATAGCTCTGTGCCTCTGTCACGTCACCCATATCTTCACGTTAAGGAGATTGAGCTTGTGTGCTCTGTTTTATTGGATTGATGAGAGTTTATGATGAAAATTAATTATTGGTTACTCTTATTTTTGCCTGTTTTCCATTTGGTTTATTGTGTTTGTGCCAAAATCCAGTAAAACCATATACGACGATCCAACAATTATCTCGATTCTTACAAAATGATATAATCTTTTAAAGAATACTCTGAGAATCACATGAACTGTTTAACTAAATACAAGGGATAGGAACATTTTTACCAAGCAAGCATTTGTAGTATTGTTATTGTTCATCGTGCTTCCAGTTCTGTTTGCGTTGCTTCATTTATGGAGAACACGTAGTCAGACGACGCTAACTGTTGGTCACCGTTCAACACGTTTGAGAAAGTTGGCTGTTTCGGAATCGGGAGATCGTTATCATTGCTCAACATATAAACGATTTGCGATGTCGTGGGTCGATCTTTAGGATGGTCTTGAACACAAAGAAGTGCGATATGAATGAACCGCATCACTTCTTTTAAAGCATACGAACCACACAGTGCTTCATCTATAATGCTTACACCTTTTGTTTCACACCAAGATTCCCATGCCTGAAGATGATCAAGAACATATGTTTTGCGTTTAATCAAAGCAAAGTTACTTCATTTTTTATGATAGATAAATAATATAAAAACACTTACATAAGCGATAAGGCTGTGTTTCTGGTCGTTATGAACAAACCTTGTCGCCTTTTTGCCCGATATGATCTCTAATAACAACACTCCGAAACTATATATATCTGTTTTCTCTGAAATCATCCCGCCTAATGCATATTCTGGTGACATATAGCCGCTGAGATTAACCAGTGATGAAAAATTAATCCTAAGATGTAAATAGATAGGTCATGATTGTACATGTAGAAATACGATACTTACGTTCAACACAATGTCTTAGTTTTTTCAAACGTCTTTCATAAATTTTAAAGCAAAACGGAATAAAAACCATACCATTTTATCTTACGTTTGTGTTTACAATTTGTAAAATAATGGTTAATAAATACTAAATATGTGTATATTGATTAAAATTCACATAAACATGTAAACGTGAACTTAAACCCAAAATGTTAGCGTTCGAATGAAACAAGTGAAAACATAATACTGCCGATGTAAACTTACAATGTCCCGACGATTCTTTGGGTGCTATCATCGACTTGCTTGCAACCAAAAATCCTGGCGGTTCCAAAATCCGAGATCTTAGGATTCATCTCATCGTCGAGAAGAATATTGCTTGCCTTAAGATCTCGGTGAATGATCCTGAGACGTGAGTCCTCATGCAGATATTGAAGTCCTCTTGTCGTTCCATTTACTATTTTCATTCGCGTCTCCCAATCCAATTCCCTTGACTTTAAAGAGTCTATATGTGCACAAAATGAAACGTTGAGAAGTCACATATCAAAAGAATTTAAACTAACTTATGGTTTCAGTTTCAAAATTTAGTAGTTTTGAGTAAATATATTCACCACTTACCAAAGAGTAAACCATCAAGGCTCTTATTTGACATGTACTCGTAAATTAGGAGCTTCTCGTCACCTTCGACACAATATCCTAAAAGCCTCACCAAGTTCTTGTGTTGAAGCTTTATTATCAAAACGACTTCATTCTTGAACTCTGTCAGACCTTGACTTGATTTTTTTGAAAGCCTTTTGATCGCAACATTCATCCCATTTGGTAGCTTTCCCTGACGGTCAAAATAACTTGTCAATCACTTTCTTTGTTGTAAGATCGTAACTAGTTTTGTGAACTACATGTGCCATGTAAATACTACTGTAGTAACCAAGTAAGACCTGATCCCTAAACTTGGATCCGGACTATAACTACCTGGTTTAAGTCTTTACTGAAACCACATTATATCTATCTAATATACAAGCTCAGTACTAATCATATTGATTTTTTATTATTACCTTGTAGACTGGACCAAAACCGCCTTCTCCTAACATGTTTTCCTCAGAGAAAGTATTTGTTGCAGCCATTATGTCATTTAGTTTTAAGTAACTTATATGGTCTCCATCATCATCAATTACGCCGCCTCCTAATAGCTCTATGCTCTGTTTTTGGTCTGCGTAAAACTTGTCTTTCAGAAACTTGCGAACAAATCTTGTTAAGTGACAAGTTTATGCAAAAAGCCAATCTCACCTCTTTGTGTTCTCTTTCTTCTTCTTCTTGAAGAAATGAAACAATACAAACCAACGAAAAATGCAGCAGCAGCTGCTAGTGATGATAGTACAACGGGCAACACAATGCTTCTGACTTTAGGATCCTTTGTTTTTCCTGAGTAGTGAGTACAAAAAAAAAATTCGTATCAAAGGGGTGGTGGCCTAGTGGTAGTACAAGGGGATTGATTCTCTTGTACCCCACGGGGAGATTATGGTACAAAATGAAGCTTAAAAATATATCTCCATGCATTAGTGTAACATCCGTATCCCGAGTCGTTTTCTTGTAGTATAAGTTACTACATTTCTTACGGTGTAAATTATTATTTTGATGTGCCTCGTACCGTGTTGTATTTGTTCCTGAGAGAAATAGGAATAACGGTAAGATCGATTATTAAATACCGGGGTTGAGATTGGTTTGATTAATCAGAAGATTAATCGTTTCGGAACCAATCTGGGTCGATTTGGTTCGAAATAGTGTTTTACAGAATAAATAGTGTTTTGGCGGAAAATGAGATGTAAAGTGATGTGGACAATACCGAGCTCAATTGTTGGCCCTAAGGGCGGTAAACGGGTTGATTCGATCAAAGGATTGATCGTTGAGAAGTAATCCCGAGCGGTTCGGTATATGCGGAATTAAGCAGTAATTCCGGGGTTTTAGCGGAAGTGAAAGGAATATTTGGGACAGAGAGATGTCTCAAATATTTCGGGAATTGGGACGGAATTACTAAACCGARCGGGAGAATTTAATCGAGGTTAATTGATTACGGTTTAGTAATTTCCGGTTTGGTTTGGTTTGGTTTAATTTTAATTAAACCAACAAAGATATACATATATGTATATATCTCCCTCTCCTTCTATATTGTTCTTGAAGCTTATCTTCTCTTCATTTTGGGGCAAGAAAAATCTAGACTTAGAGAGAGAGAAGAAGAGAGAAAAGGAGAGAAAGAAAGAGAGGAAGAAGGAGGAGAGGAAGGAGAAGAGAAAGGAAGAAGAGGAAAGGAGGAAGAGGTGAGAAAACAGAATTCTTGGGGTGTCTTGAGAGGTTCGATCGGGGTATCAAACGATCAAGGATTGAGCTGAAATTCTGTGGGTAAGTTCTTCAATCTCTTGCCTAGTTATCTACCAAATTTCGTGGGATTATATTGAGTGGTTTGGGAGATATGATTTTTCTCCCTAGACTGCCCTGTTTTCGGGCTGTAGCGACGGGTTGAGTTTGATGGAGTGTTTGGACACTCGAATCTTGTTTGTTTGGGCTGAAATTTGGTAGATAGGTTGTTGGGAGTTTCAACTTGAGTTTCACCGAAGGAATTTCCCAAATTCGATCTAGGGCAAGAGATATGATTGAGTTTCTAAAACTCTGTTTTTGAAGGAAGGGATCCGAGTTTAAGGCTAGGTAATTCAAGTGTTGAGCTTGTGAATCATCTTGAGACGGTAATTGGTGTTGTCTTTGTCAGGAGATTAGTGATATCTTGAGGTTTGAGTGGTGTGCCGAGAGAGAGTTCAAGCTTAAGGCTTGAAGCTAACGAGAAGTGGAAAAGTGTTCTTCATTTCAAACCGTCAAAGCAAAGGTGAGTGCGTGACCGTGGTTCGAACTGTATGATCATTGATTTTCGTGATTGTTGTGTGCTTAGGAACTAGACCATTGGGTGTGAATCATGGTTTATCCATGTTGTTTGTTGTGTGTGTAATGGAACTCTATTACGGTATGTGTTTTGATTGTTCTTTAAGTACATTTCGGTTGCATTAAATCTTTGATTATATGTGTTCATGGCTGTGAGACGGGATGACCGCCTCACTAAGCATTATCAATGCTTACGCGCCTCTTTTGGTGCAGGTAAGGAGAAGTCATAGGTTGCGGAGCTCGTGGAACCAAGGCCGAGGAGAAAGGATGATCTAAGTGTATCGGGTTCTTTTTGTATCTTTGGTTTTGTGTATATGTCTTGCCTTGGAGGACGTTCTTTTGGGCTTACGGTTGTATTGCTAGAGATGTTATGTTAAGGGAATATGCATAAGTTAAGAAATGTCATGATTGTTGTTGGATGTTATTGTGTGTTGCTTGAGTGAAGTTGTTTTGGGGAAAGTTTTTAAAATTTCCGCATTTTTAGTATTTTACGGATTTTCGTCCTTTCGTTTTCGGGGTTGGTCTTTTCAATTAGTCTTTTTAAAAAAAAAAAAAAAATTGAACATGCTTACCCTGGTTTGATGTTGCAGTTGAGATGTTTGAAGCTGCAGGTGAGAAGTTTGGCGCTGCAGGTGAGATGTTTGAAGCTGCACGTCTAAGAAAGAATGTGCGTCCCTTATTTTCGTCGAGTTGTTGCAGATTGAAGGCATCTCTTGGCCACATCAAACATTTGTTGTCATCATATGCGTAGGCCTTGCAAGAACAATTAGCTAGGCAACGTGAGGCACATGTCGTAACAAGACTTGCTGTCAAGACCAATGTTGTTGTTGGATCAGTGGCTAATTTCATGTTTTCAAGAGGAAGAAACTCGTCATTTCCCTTGCCACAGTGAAGCTTGGTTTCTCTTATACAACCACCAGAGAAATCATCCGAGTCCCATCCTTTGCGAAATTCTGGTTCGAAACCAGGTACACATCTACAGGGGTGAAGCTGTTTGTCATTGCAAATCCCAAACGATCCACAATAATTATAAATTTCACATCTATTTTCAGGTTGATAAAAAAGCACATGCCACGACTGGATGTTGACACGCCAAACTTGCAGCATGAACTGCCCCGAAACATCCATGACCAAACGATATGTGCTCTGGGGATCTACTGAATAGGTGATGTAAGACTCAGCCATATTTAATTTGAAACTCAAGTCAGTACCCGTATATGATAATCCCTTGAAAATTTTAAGTTGATCATCCCATGGCCCACTCGACCAATATGACTTATATCCATTCCAAACTGCGATGAGAGAGTGTGTTATATTAGGGTAAACCTGGAGAGAGTATTGACCCGGTGATGGATCTGTCAAGCTTTTCCAAGAAGTGAGACCTTGGCTTCCAAATTTGATGTTGTTAAACCATATTTTAGCGCCTGGAAGCCAAGTATCCGAGGGGTGATCAAAGCTCTGCCACAACACAGCGGCAGAAGAAGTAGGCCCATCTCTCAATTGTAGATTACCATTATCAAGCAGAACAGCTTGAACATCCTTGCTGCTACTAGAATTAAGACCCGTCGACCAAATTGCATCGGTGATATTATTATGGAAAGTTAAGTTTCCTTCTGATCTCACTACAAGAAAACATAGGATTTGCGATGGACTTATACATCGCAAATCCCTCGCAAATACGGTATTGCAACATCGTTGCGAGGCACAACAAATCGTCGCTAATCACGGGTCGCAAATCGAAAAGCATCGCAGTGTCGTCGCAGTTTTTGCGACGGACACAAAACGTAGCTAATCCGTCGCACATAACACCTCGCAAATATCTCGCAATCTAGCGACGTATTCGCGGGAAAAGTACTCAAAGGGAATGCCGCAAAATTGTAGCAAATATTGCGATGGACTTGCGAGAAGCTTAGCAGTGGTTATCGCAAGTCCCTCGCAAAATTTGCGATGGACTTGCGATGATCATTACAATGGTCATCGCAAGTCCCTCGCAAAATATGCGAGGGACTTGCTATGAGCTTAACAATGTCATCGCAAGTCCATCGCTTTTGAGGGACTTGCGATATTGAAAATATTAATAATTAAAAWTAAAAGTGAAATTAAAATATAATTAAAATAAATTTATAATTAAAATCTAAATAAAATTAAAATTCATAATATTAAAATTAATATAAACTACAATTTTAGTTTTTACTACAAAAAAAAAATAACTAAAAAGATTGTGACGGTCCGCACCCGTTCATTCTGAGAACGGGGTCATCTCGAGTCGTCTGAAGAATGCCAACTCCGCATCCTTTGTGCCCAAGTAGTTAAAAATCTTACTAAACTTGGACATTTCACTACGAGCCGATGATGTTCTATGGATGATACTGAAGAGCTTCGAATCCAGCGGGATTGAGATGAAGGCGAAGCGAGAAGAAGTCAAGTCGATCTTCGATTGAGAGACCGACACCAAAATTCTCCCTTTTTTACGGGGAGCGACCTGAAAAAGAAAAAAATATATTTGATTTTAATTTATAATAAACATAATTACAAACATTTTGAACAATTTTAAAGACATACCTCAGTAAAAATTTTGTTCTTCATGGCCGGAGAGACGGATGCCGTGCTCTCGGGATCATCACCATCGAAGCCAGTCAGCTCCTGCATCCGGAGCGTCATGGTAGAGCTTCTCCGATTTCCTCGACAAGCGATCCATCCGGTCTCCGTTTGTCTCTTCCAAAACCGCGAGCAAATCCGGAATCGCATCGTCTCCACGGGTCTCAGCCTAAGTATATATAAATAATTACTATCATATTTAATTAAAAATTTTAATAAYTCTAAATAAAAACTTACAATCTTCCGTGCTCGGGCTTTAAACGAAAGCTGTCCGGAGCGATGCTTATGATACCCGTCTCCATCGGATCGAGAGAACAGGGCGCTCGAGCATTCCCGCTCTTAGTCTCACTCGCCGGATCAGACCAATACGCCACGAGGCCTTTCCASACCTCAGGATCCAGCCACTTAGGCATCGCATTGTCACCCTCTTTTTTCCACTTCCTCTTCCATCGTCCCACGGTCACACATGCAGCCTTGTTGTCCTCAAATTCTTTGCGAACCAAAGATGTTATCACTGAATCCCAGTGATAAGATTGCTACAAAAAAAAAAAAGAGTTATGATGATAAAAAATAATAGTAAAGATTTTAAAATAAATAAAATTTTAAAACTTACATAAATGTCTCAAACCACCTGAGACACATATTTTGTCTGTCCAATTAGCATGAGGTTCTTTGAAATCTCTTTCAAAGATCGATCTCACCTTCAGTACACATCCGTCTTTAAACCAAAATATTTTAAAAAACATTAAAAATAAATATACTTTTAAACAACTTTAAATTTAAAAATTTAAAAAATTAAAAGAAATTACCATAAAGTCCCTTGAGGATGCGGATGAAGGTGTGGTAGGCGATCATGACCGGGCTGATCAAGCCGCTATGACCCGATCATGCTCAGCGTCGATCACGTGTCTTGTGGCGATGGAGGTGGTGGTGGTTGTCGTCGGTGGGTCTGAGAACTATAGGTGGAGGCGGTGAATGGTGATGAGTCTCGGAATATGTGACGCCCGTTGAAATACTTCGTCAGGAGTAGAGATCCGCCTCGAAAGATAGCGAGTATAATCGTTAGAAAATCCGGACATCTGAAAAAAAAAAATTGGAAAATAAGTAATAAAGATAAAATTACAAATCTAAACTTTTTAATTAATAAAACATGTAATTAATTAATCATTTTCAAAACCTAAAAATTATTTTAAATTTTAAAAATTCTGAAATTCGAAAATTCTAAATCTTTTAAATTCATGAAAAAATCATAATCAAATCCTAAAATCTAAAATCCTAAAACTCATGAATAAATTATAGTAATTCTCAAATTCATGAAAAAAATCATTTTGAAAAACTAAAATGTAAAAAAATATACAAAATCGTTTTTTCATTCTTACAAAATTATATAAACATTTGTTATATATAGTTTTAATAATATTTACAAAAAAGGTTTTAACTAACATAAAATTAAATAAATCATCAAACCGAAATGATAAAATTTCTAAATTGAAATCCTAAATCTTTAATCGAAATTTATATAATTGTATAATCGAAATCTAACTTGAAATTTTAAATCCTAAATCTTTAATCTTAAATCTTTAATTTAAATCCAAAACCTTTTTTAAAATCGTTTATATAATTTTAATTAGTAATAAATTCTGAAAAAATCAATTATAATTTTCGTAATTTACAAAAATTATTAAAAAAGGTAATTTTAATTCTAAAAAATTATATAAAATTTTATTATATAGTTTAAATAATATTTATAAAAAAAGTTTTTAACAAACATAAAATTACCTTAATCATAAAACCTAAATCACAAAATTTCTAAATTGAAACCCTAAATTCCAACATCAAAATTCCAACATGAAAATACTAAACAACTTCTAAATCCTAATTCCAATAAAAATTTCTTAATTCCAACATCAAAATTCTAAATCCTAAATCCAATATCTAAATTCAAATTTCTAATTCGAATATCCAAATACCAAACAACTTCCACAATCAAGAAACTTACATCGAAATTAAGTAATGGCCGAGGCGCTAGAGATGGCCGACGAGCTGAGGAGCGAGGAGAGACCGGTCCGGTGGATGAAGCAATCGCCAAGGAGGAGGAGGAGAGAATAGATGGAAGGCGTTGCGAGTTTGGGTGATGAGGTCGCCGGAGGAAGCAGTCGCCGAGGAACGGGGCAGGAAGCAATCACCGTGGAGCAGCGGAGGCTTCGCCGGAGAGAATAGGGTTTTTTTTTTAAACGCTTTAAGTTTCGAAGAAGAAGAAGAAGGGGTTATAAAATTACCCTTAAAATCTAATCCATCGCTCCATCGCTACTAGGATTTTGGTTCCCACTTCGAGGAATTGCGAGGATCCTCGCAAATCCCTCGCATATATTTCGAAATAATTAAAAATTAAGTTCGGGAACCAAAATTAGACCTGCGAGGAATTGCGGGGAGCCCCATGCCCCAAATATTTCAATAGACCTTGCGGGGTGCGAGGGGCCCTCGCATGCCATAAATATTTCAATAGACCTTGCGGGGAATTGCGAGGGCCCTCGCGATGCCCTGAAATATTTCATATGCTGCGAGGAATTGAGAGCCGTCGCAATTCCCTATCAGGAAAAAATCAACCGTATACAAAATCATTTATTGTTTTTTTATTAATGATACAAATTATACATCAAACAGACAAACATACAAACATTTAATCGATTCATTTTCAGATACATGGGAGTTTTCACTTATCGCCATCAGTTTCTTCTCATAAATGATCTCCTCGAACTTCGTCATTCGGATCTTTACTGTCTCATCCATGATCATCTCTTACTACTTCTACTAACAGAACCATATATCTCTTGTAAGATTTATATTAAAATATGAAATAAATGAAATTATACCTCTCGGCTGTCTTCACAATTTATTAATATATAATTGTGAGCACGAAATATTTGTGGTTTACCAAACTTCTTTCAACTTCCCCAAGTCTCCCTATTTGGGCGAAGATATCTGGGACCTCAACGTTATATGTTGGTGCAACCCCTCCATCGTCATTATCGTCTGGGTTTTTTTTCCGGCATTGATAAAATAGTATGGCGTGAAGTGAGTGGTTTCTCGGTCAAACTTCCTGCGATCGATCCTTCCACTTTTGCCAGATTTTTTACCTTTCTTTTTAGATGTCATAAATCGCTCGAGCAGTACATCCATCGAAATTCGGGACCTCGAGGCTGCTTCATGGTAGGTGGATCGGAAGATATTCCATCACGTCAACGATGGTGGAAATATTTTCTAAGTTACACAATAACACTGGGATATTATTGTGTAATTGCATTATACCCTCCTCTGTAAGTGTTCGGTATGTAGATCTCGAAAAATGCTCCAATGCCTGATAATTGATGTATGGTTTATTAGTATTAAACACATATATAATTAATTAATGGGACAAGAGTAATTAAAACTTTACTACTATTTTACCCGCAATTGCTTCGTGGACAGCTGTCGGTAAGAGCTCAAGTAATGCAAGCGGTAATAGTGCATGAATACATGACAATTTCTTAAATGCAATTTTTTTCCATTCTCATACATCTTGAGAATTTGGACACATACCCATCAGGAAATTTTACTTGAAGCAACGTTAAACAACGTTTGTTTTGCATTTCGGACGAAAGATAGGAATAGGTAATTTTCCATCCCTTGTAATATGCACTTCGCTTCTTCCGCATATTTCGGCCAGTCAACCTTGATTTGAAATTGTCTTTACTCTTGCCCGTTCCTGCACATTCAAAATCGTATTCATGATGTTATCAAAAGTTTTTCTCGATGTGCATCACATCAATTGTGCGTAATAGGTGATCTTTCAATATGGAAGCTCCCGAAGATACTCTTTTTGTGCGGTGTGACAACTCCATATCCCTCGGCATGTTTGCGAAGTTGCCAATTGCCCCCGTGTACATGTTTCCTGCGCACTATAATAATCAATCATCTCTACAAATCTTTTCTGACATATACACTGGTGGGGAACACGCACTTTGTTCTTCTTGAATAGTTTTTTGTTCTTTCGGTAAGAATGATGTAAGGGAAGAAAGCGGCGATGATCAAACCAGCATGGTTTCCTTCCATGCTTTAGTTGAAAAGCATCGATCGATCCATACATATGACGAGATAGCGCGTATATTGGTCGACCGATAACATTCCGTGCGCCGGAAAGTCCTTAATAGTCCACAATAACACTGCCCGCATTTTGAAATTCTTTTGTTGTGAATAATCGAAAGTCCGTTGTACACTGTATTGTTTATTCGTGAATCAAGGTTGCGAGAAATCGGAATCGCTTTGGATGCTTCGGACCCGGCAGAATACTCATAAATAAGAATTCTCTTTGCATGCACATTTCCGGTGGAAGATTGTATGGCGTCAATATGACAGGCCATACTAAAACCATCGTGCATAAGCCAAGATAGACATTTCTACACTCGCAAGAAAGTCGAATGTACCGCCCGAAAGTGTTTCCACGCCAGCATCCGACGGATGCCTAACCTCCGCATCCTCTGATGTGTGCATGCCATCTCATTCGCCGATCTCCTTTTCTGATTGGTATAACCGCTTTCAATCTATCGTGATTGGCAAGTACCACATACGTAGGGACACGGTTCATTGGTCGATATCTCGGCTTCCCACAAAATCGACATTCCTGCAGCTTATCATCGCTTTCCAAAAAGCATACAATTATCAATGCCAATCATTTTGATGGTAACCAAGACCCGCAACCAATTTCTGTATTTCGAAGAACCTCATGAAATATTATCTTCTCGCAAATACTCTTTAAATAATTCAGCTCATTCATCCATGCAATTCTCAATTAGGTTATTATCACTTTTAATTGTCATCATCCAGATGCCGTGACAGTTTAGATAACCCTCTCTACACCCCTCATGATTGACAGAGTCTAACATATCATAAAATTGCTTCAACGGTTCTTCCCTACTATCATCAACAAATGCAGGAATAGATTCATGAAATGCATCTGAACCATATCATGATACCTATTTCCTGTTGATACTCTTCATAATTTTCAAACATGTTTTGGCCGTAGTTATAATTAGCATTATAACTTGGTGATCAACACCATCACCCGTACTACTACTTCGCACCAAGACTAAAACCTCGCCATGTGAAAACCAGACATAATAGTTCGCATAAATCCTCTATTATACGATGCTGCCTTCACAATATCTATTTCCAAATATGAGTGTTCTTCGCACGCTCTAGACAGAATATGTTACCGTCAGCTCGCAAATGGGTTGTTAGGGCTTGGTGGATGAATGCTCAACCCGACACGATACTCCTTTGTCACTTCCTTCGCCTCCGATCTTTTCGATTATACATCCACTTCCGTAATGCATATACTTCATGCCGACGCCATTTATTTACTCACACGATTCTGTATTTTTTTTCTCTCTCAAATGTTGAATAAGTGTTTGAATTGTTGTGAAACTTACAAAATCCTGGCTATTTATGAGATTGGAAAAATTTATGACGGCATTGTTAGGGAAATCATGCGCAATATGCGATGGAAAACATTTGCGATTTAATCTGCACAAATTTGCTACTATTTGCTTACATATTTGCGATGGAAGGGTTTCTAAATTGTTAGTACATATCATTTAAAACGTGTTCCACCTACTTTCTATCAAGTCGGCAAACCTCGCAAATACGTCGCAAATTGTTTTCCATCGCAAGTGCATCGCAAAATTGCGATGAATATGCGATGGATTTGCGAGGGAACTCAGGTATCATCGCAGATTCATCGCAAATTAGCTACTACTATCCTTCATCGCAATTTCATCGCAAATTTGCGATGAAGTTGCGAGGGACAAAAATGGTCATCGCAGTTTCGTCGCAAGTCCTATCGCTACTCCATCGCAAATTTGCGATGAAATCCTCCATCGCACATTTGCGACGTTTTTTTTTTCCTCGCAATATCATCGCGAGTTCATCGCGAATTCATCGCAATTTGCGACGGCCTGGAGCCATCGCAATTTTCCATCGCAAAACATCAGTTTTCTTGTAGTGTGACATCTTTGACGCTGCTCCCCATTCTCCCCAATATGTTCCATGCCTAGGAGATTTACGGGTGAAATTATGTTGGAGAATTAAGTTTCCATCTGAGATCTTTAATAAGCAGGTCGAAGTGTTATTTTGGACAGGAGATTCTCGATTTGCGATCCAAACAATAGTCCGTGGAGAGACTTGCTTGTACCATATGCCTATGTAGAACAATTCAAGAATACCTGGAGTTGGGTTGAAGAGACCCAGTTCGAAAATATCACCGCTGGAAACAATGGTCTGTAATCCAACAAGAGGTTGATTGGTAGAAATTGTGTCAGTTGCAGAAGAAACATCTGAAACTTGAAAAGACAAGAACATCAAGACTGCATAGTATACGAATAACATATTCTTCTTGCAAATCTCCATGTTTGTTTGGAAAATAACAGGTTTTGTGTAGCAGTTATGCAATGAAAGAGTCCTCTTGACCCACGAGTCAACTAATAACTATGGTACCGACGACGAGAAGTTAAGAGCAAACTACCAAAATATATAATAATAAATATTCCAGTAAAAGGAAAAATATGATATATGACCACAAGTTCGTTTGAAGATAAGAGGTCTATGTAGCAATTACATAATGAAAGAGTCTTTTTGACCCACGAGTCATACATAATGAAAGAGTCTTTTTGACCCACGAGTCAACTCACTAGGACAATAAGTCGAGAGAAAATTCCACTAACAAGGAAAATAAATGGATACCAAAATTCCAATAAAAGGAAATTATGATATATATGTATGTCCCCTATTTATTATTTCAAAGTCATTTTCGCTGAGAGTACTTACGAGTTAATATATAGGGGATATATATGGTTAATATCTCCTATATATTATTTAGAGAGTACACTTATAAATAAATATTTAAAAGTATTAATATTTAGATGGTCTTTTAAAGACTTTAAAAATTATAAAAAATAACTACTTTAAAAGATTGCAAAAGAGTATCTCCAATATATTACGTACTATTTTCAAATATTTCAAAAGAGTATCTCGAAAGTATCTCAAACTTTATAGAATATTGCCCAAACTATAGAGTCATCAAGACATTGTTTTCCAAATTATCTCAAACTTTTATGGAAATACTCCAAAATTGTTTTTATTTCATCTTCTATAAATTATTTCTTCAAAAGTCACAGTTTATTATTCTGCAACACATTCTTGTTCTATGAACACTAGGTTTTGAACCTACCTAGAAATATAGAGTCTAAGAACACAATCCAAATCTATCTAGACAAATTCTTTCCAATTATTGCGTACTAGAGAAGAGTTGTAATCACCAATTACAAAAGTCTTTCTAAGGAGCTTAAGGTCTTGTTCCATCTCTGCTTATGCAGTCATCTGTGTGAAATAACTCAGAGCCTTGCCAAAACTCAGTTATGTAAGAATACCGTAACATAGAATGGTAGGTAAATGGTTGACTGAACAATCAAGCCATAAGCCATACGTCTTCTGAAAAAAAAAAATTTTTAAAGAGGTCTAAGCCATAAGTCATCTATTATACTAGTGAATAAAACTGTTAAACTTCTTATAAAAAAAAAATAGGACGTCCAAAGATTTTGGATACTTCAATACTTCAACAGAACGATTAGATCTAATGTAAAAATTATGAAAGAAGCACAAAGTTATTCCTAATATGAATACCATATAGCTCCAAGCTCCTAACCCGAATTACAGAGGTTTTGAGAGGCTACTGGCCGCAAGGTTAGGAACGAGAGGTATTGCCAAAGTGAAACAGAGAAGGCGTGAAGAGTTGTCCACATCAATGAGGCTTCGAAAAGATTCTTTCACAAATTACTCTATTCTATACTTTGAGAATACCTTATTAGGTAGAATACTTTTGATGATTATATTTTGTGAAGCAAATGTGTATAATCAATAAACCAATAACACAATATTTTAATTCAATGATAAAATGAGTTATTTTCATGTTATTTGAATAACACAAAATTTTTATTGACTTTATGAAATCATGGATCCAATACCTCTAGATTTATAAAGATTTCAGATTACTTTTTACAAATACATAAACTAATAACACCAAACTTTAATAAAGTTTTGAAAAATCTTAATTGAATAACAATAGAATCTTCATAACATTTAAATCTTTAAAACTCCATCTAAATACACAAACCAATAACACCCCCTTAACCATGTATATGTGTATTATAGAAGGTACAGTTTTGTAAAATATGAAATTGTATTGCATGTTGTGTTTCGCAAAACAAAATAAACTGGTCCATGAATAGTGTTCATCGCAAACAAAAGAAAAAAGCATATCACCGTTCCTTAGTATTACATAAGAAGACATAATGTCACAGGAAATAGTTGAAGTATTGAAAATCCTTACTACTAAGAATCCAGCTTACATTCTAACTAAAGTGAATCCAGCAACTTTGAAGTTGTGAAAATGGAGACGAAATAATGTATATGTAATCCGAAACAAGGTAAAGTTTGTCGTGGTCAGAACAAGCTAGCAAGCTGATTTCCTCTTATTCTCTGAAATAATTTTCTGTGTAGAAAGCAAAAATTTTTGTAACAAACGTTTTTTTTTTTTAATACGATTTAACAAATATTCAAAAAAAAAAAAAATTTGTTGTGGTCATTGTGCATTCGTTTCGGTTTTGAGTTGGTTTGAAGGTGGTTGAATTTTGAGTTGTACATATGGGTTGGACCGTAGAAAGGCCCAAGTCTAGTCAGAAGTTGGTGAAATTGTTAATTGCCGAGAATAAACAGACCATTACCTGAATTGTTTCTACCGTTGGAAAGTTAACAGCAAAACACATTGTTAAAATAAATATTATTATCTACATTTTATCATACAGAGTTTAAACCGTCTCACAATCGATTACGTTAATTCAATCTTCAAACAACTAATAAATTAATATTATCATCAAGCATTTAAAATAAATTAATACTCAAATTCGAAAAAAATCAATCTAAGTATCTCAACAGAAAGAATTTAGAGAATAAAAAGATTTACACCAGTTTTTTATTAATAATAATTGTAGAAATTAATTTAATATTAGATTTTCTTTTTCATTTTAAGATAGTGGTCTTACAAAAAAAATTATTATGTAGAATATTGAGAGATCAAACGGTCTATTAATTAAGACAAAAATAATAATTTCAATTATCAGCTTATTCTTCTTTTTGCCAATCGAATTTTTTTTTTCTTGATAATCCAGTCGATCTCAACTTTCGTCGTAAGTCTTCTTAATTTACAATCATTGTAATCTCAATTAATTCATAGTGAAGTGTGGACTAAAAAAAAGTTTCACCGAAATGAATCTTTGAGATTATTAAGTAGTCCGATTTGTTATTGATAGACTTGTTAATTTAACCGATCGATTCATACCAGAATCAACTAACCGATGTAACTTCGGTCAAAGCTTATACCGGACTATACTGTCTAACAGATCTAGCCAAAAACCGGATCGTAAACGGTAAACGGTGGATAGTTATCCAAAAAACCGAACCGGAGAAACACATAACACATTAAAGCCACGTTTAAGCTATAATCTAACGACACATGCTAGCTCATGCAGTAAAGAAGCTGGATGCCACGTGGCACTCTCAGTCTCACCTGTTCACACACATCTTTGAACTTGAGAAGAAGTCTACAAATAGAAGCAACCTTCTAGTAAACTCGTATATACAGTTGTCTAACCTAACACGCAACAAAAAGGAAAGAAAGAAACCCTAAATTACCGGAAGACATAAAAGCTAAACTGAAAGCGAAAGCTTGATTTTTTTTTTTTTTGTGGTTTCAAAGTTACAAGTTTTTGATTACGAACACGCAAGAATCGCGTGAGATCTTGAATAGAGTTGTCTCTGTATTTAATTTTTAGATTCTTCAATCTTGTTTCTGCAAATTTCGGATATTTGAAAACAAGCAGAGATGTGTAGTTTGTCGGCAAATCTGTTACTACCATCGAAGATGAAACCAGTTTTTCCAGAGAAACAGAGCACTAGCTCATTCTGTGTCACCACTAGAAGATCCAAGATGAAGAACCGATCTATTGTTCCTGTAAGGATCTCAAATCTTTTCCCTACACTCTGTTTTCAAAGTTCCCGTTCATGTTAATAACTTCATTTAGGATCGTTTCTTTAAAGATCTGTTACTACTATATCTGGAAATTTTTAGAAATAATATAAAAATCTCATTGCTTTAGTTTGTATACTCTGTTTTTTTTAGGCTTTATCTCTTAACGTTGAGTCTTGTTTGAGTCTAAAATATGATGAATCTTATTGAAGATTTGATATATTTCCTTGTTTTGATGAGAAGAAGCATCCAGCAAAGCTCCCAAGAACTTACACTCTAACTCACAGTGACATCACTGCTAAATTAACTTTAGCTATATCTCAATCCATCAATAATCCTCAGGAATCATAAACTGTCCCATGGTTTTACAAGGATTAGGGTTTAAGGTTTAGCTTTTTAGGAGAGTGATGTAATTTTTCGGTCTGTGATTTCACCAATTGTAAGGATGGGCCTTAAAAATAAATTTGGTAAACTGTAAGATTACAATGGTGGACATAAACTAAACATGGTATGGACATTAAAAAATAACGATGGACATAGGTATAAATGGTAGACATATTTGTCAATGATGGACATAAATTAATTATGGTAGACCAGATCTTCGTTATGCATCCGTGATTCCGTTATTGTATCTACCACTTCGATATTTTGTCCACTACTACTTAGTTTTTTAGTTCACGAATTTGTTATTTGTCATCCAAGATCATGAAAAGAGAGGAAGGGAGAGAGGGAAAGAGAGAGTGAGCGAGAGAGAGTGAGAGCGAGAGAGTGTGAGAGAGAAAGGAAAGAGAGGAGAGAGAGCGATAGAGAGAGAAATAGAAATTGAGAAGAGTGATTTTGGGTTTGAGGGGCATCTCGGTCTTTTTATCTTGACTTTGTTAAAGACATAAAAGGGGGTACCCATAATGTTCCGAGCAGGGGAAGAGCGCTACTAAAAAGCAGACGGGTGCACTTTGCTCGATTTGGCATTTTGGAAAAGTTTGTAAACAAGTGGCAGAAGGGGAAAGATGGTTTAGTTTTATTGGTATTACAGGTAATTTTCTCATTAATTATAATTTTCTATCTGATAGATTCTGCAGTTTTCGAATTTGACTTCGACACCATTAGAGCTGCAACAAATGAGTTCTCAGATCTGGTTGGTCGTGGAGGGTTTGGTTCTGTTTACAAGGTTGTCTCTTTAATCTTTACTAATTCCTCGACATTTTTTTTTTGGTAATTTGGAAATTTGGGTCCATTACATATTTTGAGTCCGTTGGAGTGTAAAACTCGAATTTGGATCCGTGTTTATATTTTGTTTGTTTGTTTTCATGGGTTTGGTTGTGTGGGATTGTAATAAAAACATATATCTTTTTATTTTCAGGGTAGGCTTCAAAGTGGACAAGAAATAGCAGTGAAGATATTGTTTGAAAGTTCAATTAGAACTGAGAGACAGTTTCATACTGAACTTAATATTTTGTCAAAGCTTAGGCACAAGAATCTGATCAATCTTCTTGGTTTCTCCACTAAACTAGACCAACATTGCCTTGTTTATGAGTTCATGCCTAACTCAAGCCTTAGATTGTTTTATACTAGTTAGACGGTCTAAAACAGAGTATCCTTTCCAAATCCAATCTCGTTAAGTTTCAAGTTCTCATCATTAGTCATTGTGGTAATGTGTAACAGATCCACATAGAGCTTCTCAGCTAAGGTGGGAGTGTTGGGATTTATGATCTTCTTCTCTTTACTTAATTCTTTGTGCATAAGAAATCAAAAGTAAAAGAACTTTGTTACGTAACTTTAATGAGAGAGAGACACAAGTTAATTATAATCTCTCTACGTCTTTGTATTTAATTATAATCTCTCTACTCTTTTACAAAGACGAGATTCCATCATACTTGTACAAAACGAAACATCAATTTCAACATGACTGTGAAACTAATTTATACGAATGTGATTTTGTGTTATACGAAATTTGATTATACTTCAATAGGGAGATGTGTCGAATCATTGTTGATGGCATAGCTCGAGGTTTAAGTTACCTTCATGAAGAATCCGAGTTATGGGTCGTTCACTGTGCTATAACCTTGAAAAATTCTACTGGATACAGATTTGAAACCGAAAATCGTGGGATTTGAATTGGCAAGGATGATGCAACAAGATGAAAACGAAGCTGAATCAACTGTAATTGCTGAGTGAAGTTTTGTGATTTAACATACTTGAGGGAAAATATTTTGAACATGTTTAAAGTCTGGCGTGAAACATTTTGAGATAATCTACAGAGGGTTTTTAGATTCAGAGTACATGCGAAGCGGACGTGTTTCTGTCAAATCTGATGTTTATGCCTTTGGAGTTACAATCTTGACGATCATTAGCAGAAGGAAGGCTTGGAGTGTGGACGGAGACTCTCTAATCGAATATGTGAGTTTATATAAAAGTAAAAGTGTCTATGATTGTTAAGTTGTTCCTTAATCGTAGTTCTTGTCTTCTTTTAGGTTATGAGATGCTGGAACAGAGTAGAAGCCATCGATGTGATCCATGAAGTGATAAGAGAAAAAGAAAGAGAAGATTCGATAAGCGAAATCTTGAGATACATTCACATTGCTTTGTTATGTATCGATGAAAATGCAGACAAGGCCGAATGTTGATAAAGTTCTTCATTGGTTTAGTGATTCTCTATTCCTTTGCCTGAACCAACCATTGGTAATCGATTTCTTGCAGAGGAAGAAAGAAATCAGTCATGGCCGCCGTCTCTATCTCCCCGGACATAGCTCTGTCACGTCACCCATATCTTCACGTTAAGGAGATTGATGCTCTGTTTTATTGGATTGACGAGAATTTATGAAGAAAATGAGTTATTGGTTACTCTTATTTATGCCTGTTTTCCATTTGTTTTCTTGTGTTTGTGCCAAAATTCAGTAAAACCATATACGACGATTTAACAATTATCGCAATTCTTACAAAATTATATAATCTTTTAAACAATACTCTGAGAATCACATGAACTGTTTAACTAAATACAGGGGATAGGAACATTTTGACCAACCAAGCATTTTTAGTATTGTTATTGTTCATCGTGCTTCCAGTTCTGTTTGCGTTGCTTCATTTGTGGAGAACACGTAGTCAGACGACGCTAACTGTTGGTCACCGTTCAACACGTTTGAGAAAGTTGGCTGTTTTGGAATCGGGAGATTGTTATCATTGCTCAACATATAAACGATTTGTGAAATCGTGGGTCTATCTTTAGGATGGTCTTGAACACAGAGAAGTGCGATATGAACGCACCGCATCACTTCTTTTAAAGCATATGAACCACACAGTGCTTCATCTATAATGCTTACACCTTTTGTTTCACGCCAAGATTCCCATGCCTGAAGATGATCAAGAACATATGTTTTGGGTTTGATCAAAGCTAAGTTACTTCCTTTTTATGATAGATAAATAATATAAAAACACTTACATAAGCGATAAGGCTGTGTTTCTGGTCGTTATGAACAAACCTTGTCGCCTTTTTACCCGATATGATCTCCAATAACAACACTCCGAAGCTATATATATCTGATTTCTCTGAAATCATCCCGCCTAATGCATATTCCGGTGACATATAGCCGCTGAAATTAACCAGTGATGAAAAATTAATCCTAAGATTTTGATGTAAATATAGATAGGTCGTGATTGTTTTTATTTGATTGCCTTTACATGTAGAAATACTATACTTACATTCAACACAATGTCTTAGCTTTTTCAAACGTCTTTCATAAATTTTAAAGCAAAATGGAATGAAAATCATACCATTTTCATTTTACGTTTGTATTTTCAATTTGTAAATAATGGTTAATAAATACTAAATATGTGTATATTGATTAAAATACACATAAACATGTAAACGTGAACTTAAACCCAATACTGTAGATGTAAACTTACAATGTCCCGACGATTCTTTGGGTGCTATCATCGATTTGCTTGCAACCAAAAATCCTGGCGGTTCCAAAATCCGAGATCTTAGGATTCATCTCATCGTCGAGAAGAATATTGCTTGCCTTAAGATCTCGGTGAATGATCCTGAGACGTGAGTCCTCATGCAGATATTGAAGTCCTCTTGTCGTCCCATTTACTATTTTCATACGCGTCTCCCAATCCAATTCCCTAGACTTTAAAGAGTCTATACATATGTGCACAAAACGAAATGTTGAGAAGTCACATATCAAAAGAATTTAAACTAACTTATGGTTTCAATTTCAAAATTTAGTAGTTTTGAATAAAGATATTCACCACTCACCAAAGAGTAAACCATCAAGGCTCTTATTTGACATGTACTCGTAAATTAGGAGCTTCTCGTCGCCCTCGACACAATATCCTAAAAGCCTCACCAAGTTCTTGTGTTGAAGCTTTATTATCAAAACTACTTCATTCTTGAACTCTGTCAGACCTTGACTTGATTTTTTTGAAAGCCTTTTGATCGCCACATCCATCCCATTTGGTAGCTTCCCCTGCCGAGCAAAATCACTTCAATCAAAATATATTATCGTAACCAAGCTGATAATTAAACTAGCTCTGTGAACACTGTAGTAACTACTCTGTTTAGAACTATAGCCAAACCACCTTATAAGCTCACTATTAATCGTATTGTTTAGTTATTACCTTGTAGACTGGACCAAAACCACCTTCTCCTAACTTGTTTTCCTCAGAGAAAGAATTTGTTGCAGCCATTATGTCATGTAGATTTAGGTAACACATATGTTCTCCATCATCATCATCAATAACGCCACCTTCTAATAGCTCTCTGCTCTGTTTTTCGTCTGCGTGTAAATCGTGTCTCAGAAACTTGTGAACAAATCTTGTATAGTGAAAATTTTATGCAAAATACCAAAACCAATCTCACCTCTTTGAAAAAAATATATATATATTATTTCTTACCTCTTTGTGTTCTCTTTCTTCTTCTTCTTGAAGAAATGAAACAATACAAACCAACGAAAAATGCAGCAGCTGCTACTAGTGATGATAGTACAACGAGTAACACAATTCTTCTGCCTTTAGGATCCTTTTTTTTTCCTGAGTATTTAAAATGAAGCTTAAATATATATTTAGACGCATTCGTCTCATTTTTTATTGAAAATGCTTACCCTTGTTAGAAGTTGCAACTGAGATGTTTGAAGGTGCAGGTGAGATGTTTGGAGCTGCACGTCTAAGAAAGAATGTGTGTCCCTGATTTGCGTCGAGTTGTTGCAGATTGAAGACATCGCTCGCCCACATCAAACACTTGTTGCCATCATATGCGTAGGCCTTGCAAGAACAATTAGCTAGGCAACGTGAGGCACATGTCGTAACAAGACTTGCTGTCAAGACCAATGTTGTTGGATCAGTGGCTAATTTCATGTTTTTGATAGGAAGAAAATCTTCATTTCCCTTGCCACATTGAAGTTCGGTTTCCCTTATACAACCACCAGAGAAATCATCCGAGTCCCATCGTTGGCGAATTTTTCGATCGAAACCAGGAACACAGCTACAGGGGTGAGGCTCTTGTTTATCATCGCAAATCCCAAACGATCCACAATAATTATAAACCTCACATCTATCTCTAGGTGAAGAAGACCCTATCATATTCCAAAACTTGACATCGTCATCCCAAATGTACTGCATGAGCTGCCCCGAAACATCCATGACCAAACGATATTTGCTCTGGGGATGTACTGAATAGGTGATGTAAGACTCATCCAGATCTAATTTGAAACTCAATGGGGAACCCGTATATGGAAATCCCTTGAATTTTGTTAATCGATCATCCCATGGTCCACTCGACCAATATGACTTAGATCCATTCCAAACTGTGATGAGAGAGTGTGTTGTATTAGGGTCAACCTGGAGAGAGTATCGACCCGGTGAGGGATCATTCAAGCCGTTCCAAGAAGTGAGGCGTTGGCTTTCAAAGTTGTTAAACCTTAATTTAGCGCCTGGAAGCCAAGTATCGGAGGGATGATCAAAACTCTGCCACAACACGGCGGCAGAGGAAGTAGGCCCATCTCTCAAGACTAGATTACCATTATCATGCAGAACAGCTTGAACATCCTTGCTCCTACTACTATTAACACCGGTCGACCATAATATTGTAGCGTTGATATTACTGTAGAGAATTAAGTTTCCATCTGAGATCTTTAATACGCAGTTAGAATGTCTCCATGGGGCAGGAGATTCTCGATTTGCGACCCAAACAATAGTCCGTGGAGAGACCGAGTACCACATGCCTATGTAGAAGTTTCCATAAATACCTGGAGTTGGGTTGAAGAGACCGAGTTTGAAAATATCACCGCTGGAAACAATGGTGTCAAATCTTGAAAGAGGTTGATTGGTAGAAATGGTGTCATTTGCATAAGAAGCATCTGAAACTTGAGAAAACAAGAACATCAAGACTCCCAAGTATATGAATAACACGTTCTTCTTGCAAGTCTCCATATTCGTATGACCACAAGTTCGTTTGAAGATAAGAGGTCTAGGTAGCAATAAAATAATGAAAGAATCTTCTTGACCCACGAGTCAACTCACTAGCGTAAGTCCAGAGTGCTTACCAGTTGTAAACATGTAATGTTTTATTTACGTAAGGTAAAATTTTGTAAAATATGACATTGTTGTAATTCTCAAAAGCACGATATACTTGTCCACGAAAAAAGAATCATATCGACTTTCACAGGAAAGCGTTTAAATGTTTATAAATTAAAGAGTTTGAAGTTATGAAGATGGAGACGAAAATATTGAAATTAGAATCGGAAAACCAAGGTAAAGTTTGTGGGTTCAGATGGTTCTCGCTTCGGTTTGATTTTGAGCTGGCTTGTAATTGGTTCTATTTGAGTTGTGCAAATGGGCTGTATCGTAGTATAGGCCCAAATCCAGTCAGAACTTGTTGCAGTTGTTTATTGCCGAGAAGAAGAAACAGAGCATCAGCTTCTTCTACTTCTTTGCGATCGATGTTTTTTCTTGTTTAAATCTTCTTATTCTTTTAACTTGCAAAAAAAAAAAACATATCGAGTCGATCAATCATTTTAAATTCAATTGATTCATAGTAAAATGTATCTTTAAGATATAGAGAAATTTGTAAAATTGTGCGAGTCTTGTGATTATGTCCTCAAGAAGAAAATGTGTGATTCGACTGAGCTAGTTACAAATCAAAATCGTTACTTTACCTGATAAATAGAAAAATGTTTTATACATAATTTTTAAATCACAAATACAATCAAATTTTTTAAAGTTAAAGTTTTAATTTATAAATATAACAAAATATATTTATTGTTAAGAAATATGAAAAATTCAAAACATTTAATATAATACAATACCCAAAAACAATTCTATTCAACTATTTTGAAATATCGTTAACTACTACTAATGTAATATTTCTTATTAAAAATTTCTCTTGTTGTAGATTCATTGGGAGCATTTCTGTCTCGTTGTCCGGAAGAACTTTTGTTCTATCAACGATTAGACATATCTGCATGCATTTATTAACACGATATGAATCATATTAAGTTCAAAAACTAAGTTATTGTTACACACATACTTGGTTTGCCAATTATTATTAGAGTAACAAATATTTATCGTACTTCTCTAGTCTAAAAATTAATTATATATTACAATATATTATTTTAATATTTATGTAAAACTATACGTCTTTTTTTTTACATTCTATCATTTGTTAAATTAATTTAAAGTTGTAGTTACTATTTAGTAAAAAAAATTAGAATGTAACACAAAATTTTTACAGTTTACAATGCTATAGTTATATTTTAACAAATAAATTTCAACAAAGAAAATTGTAAATCTTAGATGTCATTTTCTGAAATATATATAATTCGCGTTATAGATTTGTATTGATTAAAAGAAATAAAATTTACCTAACTTTTTGAAAGAGAAATCAAAGTATTCATAAAATTGAACGAAACTCTGAAATGTTTATATATATAAAGATATTAGTTTTTTGTATTTTTTTATTTAAAAAAAAAACTATTTAAGTCAGCTTTCATTAGTTATTCACCCCTAACCACATTTTTTCTTCATCGTGTGCGGTTTTGTCTTTTCTTCTTATCTTATTCAGCTTTTTTTTCCCAAAATTGATAAACCTAAGTTATTTTGAATAGTAACACTTACAGGTTCGGAACATTGAACCGCTCAAACCGCTTTGGATATTCAATGCCTAAATAAGAAGGTGAATTAGCCCAATAACCATTTTGAAGTCCAAAATAAAGAATATGACCATATAGCTAGAAATAAAACAAGCAACCATTTCACTTGCATGCTGATGAAATTACCCTTTTTTTATGCAGGTGAAAAGGAAACCAAATCCTCTGAGTGATGACATCATAAGGAGCAGGAGAGGTGAAAGTTGATATCATCATCTCTTTCTTAGAAACATGATGAACTATACTATATACTTGACTACAAGGAAAATGAAATGATACAATATAATTACCATAACCCCTAGGTCTGGGCACGGGGCGGATACCCGCTTTTTGAGCCGGCTTGGTACTTGTCTTGTCCCAGACAAGTAATTAAATTTTCGGCTTGATACTTGCCTTGTCTCGAACGGTACCGCCAAACAAGACCGCCAGTGGCTGTTATCGCTTGTACTTGCAGTACGCGGTTTCGCGTATGGGTACTGAGTTTCATGATATCAGGGTACTTGCAAGTACTTATGGGTACTTGCGGATAATAACGGGTAATTTGCGGGTAACGGGACAAGTATTGGATAAAAAAAAATTCGGGTTGGCCTTGGCTTGGCACTTGCAAGTATTTGTAACATCCGCCTTATTACCCGCCTTATTCAAGGCAAGTATTTGCTTTTACGAAACAAGTACGGGACGGATTGGACGGGTTGAACAGGTCGGACGAGTTGAATGGGTTGGACGAGTAACGGGTACTTGTGCTTGTGCCCAGGCATGTCCCCTATTATAAATCAGTTTTAAGTCCAGAAATCCAAAACCCAAAACCCAATTAACCCAAAATAATAACTCAAGTTCGAACCCTATAAATAGATCCAACACTTGAAAATGATATACTTTACTTTTTTTAATTTTGAAAAAACTGGTATAAAAAAATTAATAGAATTATTAAAAAAAAATAGAATAGAACTATCTTCTTACTTAGAAATTGTTAATCCCTTTTAAAAAATATGTGTCCGTTTTAAATAATTTAAACATTGGCATGCACTGAAAAGAATTTATGTTTTTTCAGTAAAAATTATAAACTTGAATTAATGTTCTTCAAAATATCCAAGGCTAATAAGATCAGATGGAGTGAGAAATTAACAAAAGAAATTGAAAGAGAGTGAGAGAAAATACAAAACAGTAGTGTGTCATCAAGGATAGAACTGTCATTATTACATATTATACAAGGTACATTATATCCCAAGTCTAATAGTTGAAGAAAAAACTTGTCTAATAAGTTATTTTTTTGATTAAATACCCTAATAAGTTTGCCATGACTTGTTTGCTAAAAAAATTTAGAGAACCACCGTCTTCATCTTCATTCTTGTCTTCGCTATGGCCGTTACTTCGCTTCTCGATACCGTTTTCCGACGAAGAAAGAAGAAGTCTACTGAGTTTATAAGCAGTAAGTACTCGGTTTCTTCTTCTCAATTATCTTCCTCACATCTGACCCAAAACCCAATAATTATACTTGTCTATCTGATAGATTCTGCAGTTTTCGAATTTGACTTCGACACCATTAGAGCTGCAACAAATGAGTTCTCAGATCTGGTTGGTCGTGGAGCATTTGGTTCTGTTTACAAGGTTGTGTCTTGAATCTTTACTAATTCCTCGACATGTCTTTTTAAAAAATGGTAATTAGGAAATTTGGGTCCATTACATATTTTGAGTCCGTTGGAGTGTAAAACTCGAATTTGGATCCGTGTTCATATTTTTAGTTTGTCGGCAAATCTGTTAAACCATCGAAGATGAAACCAGTTTTTCCAGAGAAACAGAGCACAAGCTCATTCTGTGTCACCACTAGAAGATCCAAGATGAAAAACCGATTTATTGTTCCTGTATGGGTCGTTCACTGCGACATTAAACCTCGAAACATTCTATAAAATATCGATTTGAAACCAAAAATCACGGGATTTGAATTGGCAAGGATGATGCAACAAGGTGAAAACGAAGCTGAATCAACTGTAATTGCTGGTACCGTGTAAGTGAAGTTTTGTGATTTAACATACTTGAGGGAAAATGTTTTGAAGATGTTTAGAGTCTGGCATGAAACATTTTGAGATAATCTACAGAGGGTATTTAGATCCAAGGTACATGCGAAGCAGACCTGTTTCTGTCAAATCTGATGTTTATGCCTTTGGAATTACAATCTTGACGATCATTAGCAGAAGGAAGGCTTGGAGTGTGGACGGAGTCTCTCTAATCGAATATATGAGTTTATATTAAAGTAAAAGTGTCTAATGATGGTTAAGTGATTCCTTAATCGTAGTTCTTGTCTTCTTTTAGGTTAAGAGATGTTGGAACAGAGGAGAAGCCATCGATGTGATCCATGAAGTGGTAAGAGAAGTAGAAAGAGAAGATTCGATAAGCGAAATCTTGAGATACATTCACATTGCTTTGTTATGTATCGATGAAATGCAGAGACAAGGCCGAGTATTGATAAAGTTCTTCATTGGTTTAGTTGTCTCTCTACTCCTTTGCCTGAACCAACCATTGGTAATCGATTTCTTGCAGAGGAAGAAACAAATCGGTCATGGTCGCCGTCTCTATCTCCTGGACATAGCTCTGTCACGTCACCCATATCTTCACGTTAAGAAGATTGCGCTTGTGTCCTCTGTTTTATTGGATATTTGGATTGATGAGAGTTTATGATGAAAATGAATAATTGGTTACTCTTATTTTTGCCTGTTTTCCATTTGTTTTCTTGTATTTGTGCCAAAATCCAGTAAAACCATATAGGACGATCCAAAAATTATCTCGATTCTTACAAAATAATATTCTCTCTTTTCAGAATATAAAGGGTTTCCAAAGATTTATTTTTGTTTCAAAATATAAGGTTTTCTCAACTTACTATATAATTTTATTAATTACTCCTTAAATATATAGTCAAAAAACTATTCTCAAAATAGATAGTTAACATTATTTAATGTTTTACAAATCCATGTAGTCATCTCTTCTCATTTTGTTTCTTTAAAAGCTGAAATGACTATTAATATTTGTTTAATAAATCATGCTTTTATAAAAAAAAATTGTAAAAATAATTTTTTTCAGATGCTTGTTTTTGTCTAAGCATTTTAATCAACCAAGCATTTTTAGTATTGTTATTGTTCATCGTGCTTCCAGTTCTGTTTGCGTTGCTTCATTTATGGAGAACACGTAGTCAGACGGCGCTAACTGTTGGCCACCGTTCAACACGTTTGAGAAAGTTGGCTGTTTCGGAATCGGGAGATTGTTATCATTGCTCAACATATAAACGGTTTGTGAAATCGTGGGTCGATCTTTAGGATGGTCTTGAACACAAAGAAGTGCGATATGAATGCACCGCATCACTTCTTTTAAAGCATACGAACCACACAGTGCTTCATCTATAATGCTTACACCTTTTGTTTCACACCAAGATTCCCATGCCTGAAGATGATCAAGAACATATGTTTTGGGTTTCATCAAAGCTAAGTCACTTCTTTTTTTATGATAGATAAATGATATAAAAAAAACTTACATAAGCGATAAGGCTGTGTTTCTGGTCGTTATGAACAAACCTTGTCGCCTTTTTGCCCGATATGATCTCCAATAACAACACTCCGAAGCTCTATCTGATTTCTCTGAAATCATCCCGCCTAATGCATATTCCGGTGACATATAGCCGCTGAAATTAACCAGTGATGAAAAATTTAATCCTAAGATTTTGATATAAATAGATAGGTCTTGATTGTTTTTATTTGGTTGCCTTTAAATGTAGAAATACTATACTTACATTCAACACAATGTCTTAGTTTTTTTCAAACGTCTTTCATAAATTTTAAAGCAAAAAGGAATGAAAACCATACCATTTTCATTTTACGTTTGTGTTTACAATTTGTAAATAATGGTTAATAAATAATAAATATGTGTATATTAATTAAAATACACATAAACAAGTAAACGTGAACTTAAATCCAAAATGTTGGCGTTCGGATGAAACAAGTGAAAACATAATGCTGTAGATGTAAACTTACAATGTCCCGACGATTCTTTGGGTCCTGTCATTGATTTGCTTGCAACCAAAAATCCTGGCGGTTCCAGAATCCGAGATCTTAGGATTCATCTCATCGTCGAGAAGAATATTGCTTGCCTTAAGATCTCGGTGAATGATCCTGAGACGTGAGCCCTCATGCAGATATTGAAATCCTCTTGTCGTCCCATTTACTATTTTCATACGCGTCTCCCAGTCCAATTTCCTAGACTTTAAAGAGTCTATATGTGCACAGAACGAAACGTTGAGAAGTCACATATCAAAAGAAATTAAACTAACTTATGGTTTCAGTTTCAAAATTTAGTAGTTTTGAATAAATATATATTCACCACTCACCAAAGAGTAAACCATCAAGGCTCTTATTTGACATGTACTCGTAAATTAGGAGCTTCTCGTCACCCTTGACACAATATCCTAAAAGCCTCACCAAGTTCTTGTGTTGAAGCTTTATTATCAAAACTACTTCATTCTTGAACTCTGTCAAACCTTGACTTGATTTTTTTGAAAGCCTTTTGATCGCCACATCCATACCAGTTGGTAGCTTTCCCTGCCGAGCAAAATCACTTCAGTCAAAATATATTATCGTAAGATTGTAACCAAGCTGATAATTAAACTAGCTCTGTGAACAGTGTAGCCAAACCACCTTACAAGCTCAATATTAATCGTATTGTTTAGCTATTACCTTGTAGACTGGACCAAAACCAGCTTCTCCTAACTTGTTTTCCTTTGAGAAAGAATTTGTTGCAGCCATTGTGTCATGTAGATTTAGGTAACACATATGTTCTCCATCATCATCAATTACGCCACCTTCTAATAGCTCTCTGCTCTGTTTTTCGTCTGCGTGTAACTCGTGTTTTAGAATCTTGTGAACAAACCTTGTATAGTCACAATTTTATGCAGAATACCAAAACCAATCTCACCTCTTTGTGTTCTATTTCTTCTTCTTCTTGGAGAAATATAACAATACAAACCAACGAAAAATGTAGCAGCTGCCACTAGTGATGATAGTACAACGAGTAACATAATTCTTCTAGAAAGCTTTGTTTTTCCTGAGTATTGAAAATGAAGCTTAAAAATATATAGACGCATTCGTCTCATTTTCATTGAAAATGCTTACCCTTGTTTGAAGTTGCAATTGAGAAGTTGGAAGTTGCATGTCTAAGAAAGAATGTGTGTCCCTGATTTGCGTCGAGTTGTTGCAGATTGAAGGCATCGCTTCGCCACATCAAACACTTGTTGCCATCATATGCGTAGGCCTCGCAAGAACAATCAGCTCGGCAAACTAAGGCACACGTTGTAACAAGACTTGTTGTCAAGACTAATGTTGTTGTTGGATCAGTGGCTAATTTGATGTTTTCATGAGGAAGAAACTCGTCATTTCCCTTGCCACATTGAAGCTTGGTTTCTCTTATACAACCACCAGTGAATTTATTGGGAGAGAATCATGAAGATCTAGAAAGATCTAAAAGATCATGATATTTAACGATATCTTTTAGAAATATTTACATTTATCTCTAAATATTATTTACATTTATGTTAATCTTAATTTAGGAAATAAGTCATATTCAATCTCTATATAAGAGAATATATCTTGTACCTTCATTCTGATGAGAGTCTAATAATAATTCTTTCCAAATACTTTTGTGTTGTTACTCTCATCAAATTTATCATGGTATCAGAGCCTGATTATTTCTGTGGATTATGGGTTAGGGTTTTGTTTGATGTTTAAAAAAAAGTGAAAGAAAGATGAAGATGATTCCCGTGACGTTGATACAGTCCGGCGAAGAATATGATCACCATGCACGTGATTGTGTTTTTCTTAATTAACTATTGGTGCCAATGATTGGCAAATTGATTTTTATTTTAGCCAACAAAGTTGCTAGTTTCGTCAAGAACAAGACGCCGGATTATGAACATGGACTTTTTAATGGGGTTGGAGTTCGTTCGTTGATGATGATGCTTAAGCCGATGACATCTTATCACATATATCCATGGTGTTGAAGATATACGGTGATGATGTTTCACCAAGCTGATCCTAATGATGGTTGTTTTGCTCAATCGAGCACAACCTAAGGAAATGACCCTGGCCGGGTATAAATGCCATAAAGATGACTCTATGGTCGAGTATAAACGCTGTGAAATTGACCTATGGCCAGGTATAAATGCCACGAAGATGACTCTACGGTCGAGTATAAACGCCGTGAAGATGACTCGACGGCCGGGTATAACGCCGTTATCTTGAAGACATGTCCAATCTCACATGTGTAACCACATATGAGCTTGCCGGAGGATATTGAGAGAGAATCATGAAGATCAAGAAGAATCTGAAAGATCATGATATTTAACGATATCTTTTAGGAATATTTACATTTATGTTAATCTTAATTTAGGAAATAAGTCATATTCAATCTCTATATAAGAGAATATATCTTGTACCTTCATTCTTATGAGAGTCTAATAGTAATTCTTCCTAAAGACTTTTGTGTTCTTACTCTCATCAAATTTATCAGAAATCATTCGAGTCCTATCCTTGGCGAAATTCTGGTTCGAAACCAGGAACACAACTACAGGGGTGAGACACTTGTTTATCATTGCAAATCCCAAACGATCCACAATAATCATAAATCTCACATCTATTTTCAGGTTGAGACAAATACACCTTCCACGACTGGAGGTCTTCAGCCAAAACTTTCAGCATGAACCGCCCCGAAACATCCATGACCAAACGATATGTGCTATCGGGAAGATCTAGTACTGAATAGGTGATGTATGAAGACTCGTACACATCAAGTTTGAATTTTCTAAATCCCTTGAATTTTCTAAATCGATCATCCCATGGTCCACTCAACCAATATGACTTAGATCCATTCCAAACTGCGATGAGAGGAGAGTCTGTTGAATTAACGTCAACCTGGAGAGAGTATCGAGTAGATTACCATTATCAAGTAGAACAGCTTAAACATCCTTGCCGCTACTAGAATTAAGACCCGTCGACCATAATGCTGTAGCGGTGAAATTACTATAGAGAATTAAGTTTCCATCTGAGATCTTTAATACGCAGTTAGAATGTCTCCATTGGGCAGGAGATTCTCGATTTGCGACCCAACAATATTCCGTGGAGAGACTTGCTTGTACCACATGCCTATGTAGAAGTTTTCATATCTACCTGGAGCTGGGTTGAAGAGACCAAATTCGAAAATATCACCATTGGAAACAATGGTGTGAAATTCTGAAAGAGGTTGATTGGTGGAAATGGTGTCAGATGCAGAAGAAACATGTGAAACTTGAGAAAACAAGAACAACAAGAACAAGTTCGTTTGAAGTTAAGAGGTATAGGTATAGCAATAAAATAATGAAAGAGTCTTATTGACCCACGAGTCAACTCACTAGCGTAAGTTCAGAGCAACTTCCAATAAAAGGAAAGACATTTTCGCTGAGTGCGCTTACCAGTCGTAAACATGTAAATGTTTTATTTACATAAGGTAACATTTTGTAAAATATGACATTGTTTTGTATGTTGTAATTCTCAAAAGCACGATAAACTTGTCCACGAACAAAAGAAACATATCGACGTTCCGTAGCATCACATATTGGACTTACTTTCACAGGAAAGAGTTTAAATGTTAATAAATTGAAGTTATGAAGATGGACACGAAAATATTGAAATTAAAATCGGAAAACCAAGGTAAAGTATGTGGGAAAAGAAGGTTCTCCATTCGGTTTGGTTTTGAGCTGGCTTGAAATTGGTTCGATTTGAGTTGTGCAAATGGGTTGTATCGTAGAATAGGCCCAAATCCAGTCAAAACTTGTTGGAGTTGTTTATTGGGATACTCCTCGCTAAAAATACAAGTTCTTTTGTATTTTTTTAAAATTTGAAAATTATTAGATAATTGTAATTATTTAATATTATTTACTTTGTTACTAAGTTACTTCGCTACGAAGTTACTAAGTTATTTCGCTATRAAGTTACTTCGTCGCTAAGTTTCTCCTTCTATATATATGTAAGCATAGAAGAAGAAAATGAATAAGAACAGAAGTTCTATCTCTCTAAACTTTATCTCTCTAAAACTCTCTCTAGTTTATAACATAAAATTCTCTAGTTTTCAACACGTTATCAGCACGAACCGCTCCTTATCTAATCCAARCACAAAACAATCTTTATCCAATCTAAGGTACGTTTTAAGATATCATGTCTAATCTGGCAAAGCTCGATATCGCTGCCCTTGATGTGTCTGGAAATAATTATATGACTTGGGCATTAGATGCAAAGTTACATCTAAAAGCGAACGGGCTTCTGGATGCCATTGATCTGAAAAATATGGCCCCAGAAGAGAAAAAGGCAAAGGCCATGATATTTTTACGCCACCACCTCCATGATAATTTAAAAAATGAATATATCACGAAAGAAGATCCTGGGGATCTTTGGCAATCACTCAAAGATAGGTTTGATCACCAAAGGTTTGTGATCTTACCAAAGGCTAAACATGAGTGGTTAAACCTCCGGTTTTTGGATTATAAGAGTGTAAGTGATTATAATTCCGCGTTGTTCGGAATTACTTCCAGGATGATATTATGTGGAGAAAAAGTAAGTGATTATGATATGATTGAGAAAACTCTCCAGACATTTCATCCTGGAAATGTATCACTACAACAACAATACCGGACGAAAGGTTATACTCGGTATTCGGAGTTAATGAATATACTCCTAGTTGCCGAGCAGAATAATGAACTCGTGATGATGAATTATCAAACCCGTCCTGTCGGATCAGCAACATTCCCTGAAGCGAATGTTGCATCTTCATCTGGACATAATAACTGGCAAGGGCAGAGACGAGGTAGAGGCCGTGGTCGCGGTCGTGGACGTGGAGGCAGAGGTGGACAAGGAAGGGGACTCAATAATAATAGTTACAACGCTGGAAAGGCGAATAAAAGTTTCAAAAGGCATGATAGTGCGAGCGTAGTAACTACTCAGAGGAAAAACATATGTTACAGATGCGGTATGGAAGGTCATTGGGCGCGTACCTGTCGTACGCCAAAACATCTCACCGATCTATATCAAGAATCTCAAAAGACAAACGAGAAAAAGAATGAAACCTATCTCTGATGAGCCCGAACCTTCCCTTGATAATACCCACCTTGATATCGTAGACTTTCTCGTTGAACCGATGGATATTAACGAGTCAATGTAATATAATGTCTTCCTGAAGAAGACAAGAAATAAAAGGTTTAATGAATAATATGTTTTTTTTTGTTGTAATATAATATATTGTTGTTTTAATGTATATTTTTAATGAATATTTTGATGTGTTTTAATGTATTTCCTTTTATGAATATTTTGATTTAGAAAAATGTCAAAATTTATGAATGATGATGAAGATATATGTCTGGCAGATAGTGCGACTGATATATTACAGTTTTAGTAGTTTTTAATCATCATATTAGTAGATTTTTGTGTGTTTTCCTTGCATTTTAGAGTCTTAATAGGTTGGAACATGTCTAAAAAGCATGAAGAGGTCGAATCGGGAGCAAAGGATCGTATTAGGACGTTTTGAATCATCCGATCGATCGATCAGATGATACGATCGATCGATCGTAATTCCACAATTCCAGCGTCACGCTCTTCAATCGACCAAGAAAGCAATGACCGCTCGATCAACAATTCAATCGATCGATCGTCAACGTACAATCGATCGATCATAATGCGAGAATTCCGCCGTATCAAAATATGATCGACTGATGGACAAATGCTTGCTCGATCAACAATACAATCGATCGATCGTCAGAGTATAATCGATCGATCATGATGCGAGAATTCTGCCGTATCAACGTATGATCGACTGCAGGACAGACGATCGATCGATCACCGAACCATCCGATCTATCGGTCGTATCCCGATCGATCGATCAAGAAGGATTGACCTGAGACTCTAGATTGAACGATCGATCGATCGTACCACTGATCGATCGATCACGCCTACCGACCTGTTTTAAATATTTATTTTAGAACGCGTTTTGAGTGTATTTAATATGATTTTTGGCCATTGTTTGGCCATGGATGTTCTGTAACTCATTCTCTCTCATTTGAGAGTGAAAAACTTGTAAAAACTCTCTCATTTTATATCATCTTGTAAGCTTGGAAGAAGAACACATCTTGATTCATCATCCATAGAGAAGATTTCCTATCCCTTAAGCAATCTTTATCTTGATGTTTATGAATTTCTGTTTGTCTCTTCTTGTTTGCTCTGTAACTATGTGTGAGTAGATTTTAGGTTGACTATGGCTAGGTAGATRGCTTAGATTGATGGTTAGGAGTTGTGTTTATGGTTTGATCTTTGTAGATCCTTCACTCTTAGTTGTCCTCTATGCTAGATTAGGCTTGGAAGAGTAGAATCTAGACCATATGAATTTCATACCCGGAAGGTGTTCATGAAATTCTTGAACCATGCTAATTGTGAGCTTTGTTATCCTAACCTATGGAAGTAGTTGCTTAGGATGCTTAGTGGTAATTTGAGATGGTTTTGAATGCTCATTAAGTTCCAAAATTGCAAACGGAAGTTTGTTCAATTTGTTCTTATTGTAGGGATTTACAGCATGGAAATGTAACTACTTGTGATCTCAAGKCCTAGGTTAAATTTGCATAAGTCCCTTAGACACAATGACTAAGCTAAAGTTTAAGCCATCAATTACCTAGTCATGGTTAATCATTTTTAGTATGCTTCATATCGCTTTTTAGTTTGTTTTTTTGTATTTGTTTGTGCTGTTTATTTTGTTTATTAATCACCATATCATCTGCTTCAGATTAACTTAGTTCTCATAATCTTAATGCTTTTATTCTTTTCCTTGTGGTTCGACCGTTATTAGCTACAAGTGATTTAACCGTGCACTTGCGGTTTCTCGGTAAACTCTCGAGAGTACTCTATAGTGCTTCTCGGGTGAAACTCGAGTGAGGYGAATAAATCTCCTTATCAAGTTTTTGGCGCCGTTGCCGGGGAATTAGCGCAATAAACATTAGGATTCAGAATCTTGTTAAGACTAGAGTATTTTTTTTATTTTCTGTTGTTGCTAATCTTTTCCTTTTTCTTGTGATCTTGATCTCTTAGGTGTACAACTAGGAGTAAAGGAAACCTTCAAGGAGAGAGTGAATAAGAGACAGCACGTCAAGCTTAGTGACGATAAACAAGTGCTGAGAGCATCTCATGATATCCTTTTGTATATATTTGTATTATTTTGCTTTTTGATTATCTTCTTTGTGTGTTTGATGTGGTTGTGTAGGCTTTGGAACAAAGGATGTGCAAAAAGTAAAGATCGATTGATCCAAAAAAAAAAGGATCGATCGATCTACATGCTGAAAACAGAGCAATCCAAAACAGAGGAGAACGTATCGATCGATCGATCAAATCTTTGATCGATCGATCCATCTACAGGTCAAACATGTAGAAATAAATCGATCGATCGATCAACTCTGGGATCGATCGATCCACCTACAGTTAAAAATTTCGATCATTAGCAAGTCTGGTATTTCTTCAAATGAACATATCCCCAAGGCCCTGGTAAGTCCTTCTTTTACTTCTTCATGTTTATTTCCACATCGGGACGGTGTGAAGTAAGTCTGGGGGAGTTTTGGGGTAGTTCGTATGACTAATGTCGTTTCTCTGTTTTGTTTTCTTTGTTTCTCGAATCGTTTTTGTGTTTTTATTATGTTAGTTTTGTAAGAACATTGCTGCACTCTTTTTCCCTGAAAAGGTTTTTAATGAGGCAGCAACTGAACTTGTTATAGATAAATGTGCTAACCTTTGAATGACCATTGGAATTGTATGAGATTACGACAGGAAAATTGGAAAACCCATCAGTGGATCAACAAACCTGAACAGAACCATTCTTTCAGAAATTCAAACGATTCAAAGCTGACTCTTCAACTTTATGAACATAATCKTCTCGATTTGGGGCTTGAGATGCATCGAACATGACACCTCCATACAGAATCTGCAAGACATGTCTGTGTGGTACAATTCCCTTCTTTCTTCCCTTCAAATAAAAAAATGATAATTTTTAGTTAGGAGAAAGAAGCGAATCGGGCATTGATGGTTACACCCTTCAATTCTCGCGTCTCGTGGAAATCTGTATAGCTAAGAAAAGAAAAGAGCATAAGAAGAAGATAATCGATATAAAAAATAAAATGATACCTAAAAGTAGGGAAAAATCGATTGTCTTGAAGTGAGAAAAGAAAAAGAAAGGAATTGAAAAGACTCTCCGAGTTTACGAAATCGAAGGAGTAAGTGTTTTGATCGATAATCCCAAATTGAGACATCGCGCTTAACTGAATGAAGATGAGTCAGTAATGAAGAGTTTGGACTTGATGTTGGATGTGGCTTCAAAGTAATGTATGTTGCTATGCTTATGGTGAAGTACATGTAGTATATTTTGAATCGATTCATTTCCATGTGGTTGAAGATTGTTAGCACAATGCGATGACAGAAGGTACAAGTTCATTCTCCCAAACTTAGGATTTCATCACTAGCTCAGCTTTTGTTTGCTTGAGGACAAGCAAAAGATAAGTCTGGGGGAGTTGATATATTACAGTTTTAGTAGTTTTTAATCATCATATTAGTAGATTTTGTGTGTTTTCCTTGTAGAGTCTTAAAGGTTGGAACATGTCAAAAAGCATGAAGAGGTAATCGGAGCAAAGGATCGATTAGGAGCTTTTGAATCATCCGATCGATCGATATGATCGATCGATCGATCGTAATTCCACAATTCCAGCGCCACGCTCTTCAATCGACCAAGAAAGCAATGACCGCCGACACAATCGATCGATCAACGCATAATCGATCGATCATAATGCGAGAATTCCGCCGTATCAAAATATGATCGACGATGGACAAATTCTTGCTCGATCAACAATACAATCGATCGTCGAGTATAATCGATCGATCATGATGAATTCGCCGATTCTACATATGATCGACCAGAGGATGTACGATCGACCATCACGAACCATCCGATCGATCGGTCGTATCCCGATCGATCGATCGAAGGATTGACCTCGAGACTCTAGATTGACGATCGATCGATAGACTGATCGATCGATCGCATTCACTGATCGATCGACCGCCGACTGCTTAGATATTTATTTTAGAATGTGATTGTATTTAATATGATTTTTGGCCATTGTTTGGCCATGGATGTTCTGTAACTCATTCTCTCTCATTTGAGAGTGAAAACTTGTAAAAACTCTCTCATTTTATATCATCTTGTAAGCTTGGAAGAAGAACACATCTTGATTCATCATCCCATAGAAGATTTCCTATCCAAGCAATCTTTATCTTGATGTTTATGAATTTCTATTTGTCTCTTCTTGTTTGCTCTGTAATGTGTAGATTTTAGGTTGACTATGGCTAGGTAGATGGCTTAGATTGATGGTTAGGAGTTGTGTTTATGGTTTGATCTTTGTAGATCCTTCACTCTTAGTTGTCCTCATCTATTAGCTTGGAAGAGTAGAATCTAGACCATATGAATTTCATACCCGGAAGGTGTTCATGAAATTCTTGAACCATGCTAATTGTGAGCTTTGTTATCCTAACCTATGGAAGTAGTTGCTTAGGATGCTTAGTGGTAATTTGAGATGGTTTTGAATGCTCATTAAGTTCCAAAATTGCAAACGGAAGTTTGTTCAATTTGTTCTTATTGTAGGGATTTACAGCATGGAAATGTGTAAGTCTACTTGTGATCTCAAGGCCTAGGTTAAATTTGCATAAGTCCCTTAGACACAATGACTAAGCTAAAGTTTAAGCCATCAATTACCTAGTCATGGTTAATCATTTTTAGTATACGGCTTCATATCGTTTTTAGTTTGTTTTGTATTTAGTTTGTTTGCCTGTTTATTTTGTTTATTAATCACCATATCTATCTGCTCTAGATTAACTTAGTTTCTCATAATCTTAATGCTTTATTCCTTTTTCCTTGTGGTTCGACCCCGTTATTAGCTACAAGTGATTTAACCGTGCACTTGCGGTTTYTAATCGGGTAAACTCTCGAGAGTACTCTATAGTGCTTCTCGGGTGAAACTCGAGTGAGGCGAATAAATCTCCTTATCAGCGACAACGCACACGATATTAAAAGATAAAAAGTATTTCTCCGATCTTAGAATAAAAGAAACTGGTGTGATTACTATATCARGAAATGCAAAGATTATTATGGGCTCCGGAAAAGTTCAGTTTTCAATGCCAARGGGGACAAAKTTTGAAATTACTGATGCATTATATTCCCCCAAATCTAATAGAAACTTATTAAGTTTCAGAGATATCCGCAGAAATGGATATCATGTGGAGACTAAGAATAAGAGTGGCATTGAATATCTTTGCATCACATCAGTGACTTCGGAGAGAAAATATATATTAGAGGAACTGCCAGCTTTTTCTTCTGGACTATATTCCACAAAGATTAATATGATTGAATCATATGCCACGGCAAACCCGAAGTTTACCAATATATTTAAAGTATGGCATGAAAGACTGGGTCATCCTGGTTCAATCATGATGAGAAAAATTGTGGAAAATTCTAATGGCCATCCATTGAAAGACCAGAAGATCTTTCAATCAAATGAGTTTTTATGTGATGCATGTTCTCGAGGAAAACTCATAACTCGGCCATCACCAGCTAAGATTGGAAATGAATCACCAGAATTCTTAGAAAGAATACATGGTGATATATGTGGACCAATCCACCCATCGTGTGGACCATTTCAATATTTTATGGTATTAATTGATGCATCAAGTAGATGGTCCCATGTGTGTCTTTTGACGACACGAAATATGGCATTTGCGAGATTCATTTCCCAAATAATCAGGTTAAGAGCGCAATTTCCTGATTATATTATCAAGAAAGTGAGGCTTGATAATGCTGGTGAATTTACTTCACTAGCCTTTAATGATTATTGTATGTCCCTGGGGATCGATGTAGAACATCCAGTGCCCCACGTTCATACACAAAATGACTTGGCCGAATCTTTGATTAAACGGTTGCAACTTATTGCTAGACCGTTAATTATGAGAACAAAACTCCCAATTTCGATATGGGGACATGCTATTTTGCATGCAGCAGCATTGGTCCAGATTCGACCAAGTGCATATCATAAGTATTCTCCATTACAATTAGCATCTGGTCAGCAGCCAGATATATCGCATCTCCGTGTTTTTGGATGTGCAGTATATGTGCCTATTGCACCTCCTAAACGTATGAAAATGGGGCCCCAACGGAGATTGGGTATTTATATTGGTTATACGTCACCAAGTATAATTCGTTATGTTGAACCACAAACTGGTGATATGTTTACAGCTCGTTTTGCTGATTGYCATTTTAATGAGAATGAGTTCCCATCGTTAGGGGGAGGAATTCGTGAAATTCCAAGGGATATTGCATGGAATACACCATCGTTGATATCTCTGGATCCTCCTACAAAACAACGTGAAGTCGAAGTGCAGAAAATTGTGCACTTACAGAATATGGCAAACGAGTTACCAGACGGGTTCGTAGATACAAAAAGGGTGACAAAATCATATATACCGGCTGCAAATGTTCCATCAAGAGTTGGAATTCCACAAGAACAAATTAGTGCTAATAAAATTAATGAGCCTAAAGTTCAGTTAAAGAGGGGGAGACCCATGGGTTCTAAAGATAAAACTCCCCGAAAGAAAAGGGCAATGGGAGAATTAAATTCACATAAAATAGTTCCAGAAGAAAYCCAAAATGAGGAAAATCCAGAAAACTTAGATGAAGTAGTTGCTGAAGAACTACATAATGAAAAAAGAATAGTTCCAGAAGAACTACCGAAGGAAAGTATCCCTGAGGAGGGACATGATACAGAAAAATATGAGATTTCCATAAATTATGCCCAAAATGGAAAAATATGGGTAAGAAATGATATGGATGATGATCATGAAATTTTCTCATTCTCTGTATCCAAAGAAATTGATAATGAGAATGATGACCCAGAACCAAGGTCCATATTAGAATGTCAGAAAAGATCTGACTGGGAGAGATGGAGGATGGCCATGCAAAATGAATTAATCTCCCTTAATAAGAGAAATGTTTTTGGACCTGTGGTCACTACACCTAAAGATATGAAACCGGTTGGGTGCAAATGGGTATTCGTGAGAAAACGAAATGAGAATAATGAGGTCACAAGATATAAAGCCCGACTTGTCGCCCAAGGTTTCTCTCAAAGACCGGGAATTGATTATGAGGAAACATATTCCCCAGTAATGGATGCAATTACGTTCAGGTATTTAATGAGTTTGACTGCATCCCAAAATTTAGAAATGAATCTTATGGATGTAGTGACAGCGTATCTATATGGATCGCTTGATAATGAGATATATATGAAAATCCCAGAAGGGATGAAAATGACTGAAGCATTGAGCTCAAGGTCTACAGATATATGTTCTGTCAAATTACAGCGATCACTTTATGGATTRAAACAATCCGGACGCATGTGGTATAATCGCTTAAGCGAATACCTTTTAAAGAAGGGTTATGTAAATGATACAATATGCCCTTACGTTTTTATAAGGAAATCCTTGAATGGATTTCTGATTATCGCTGTATATGTTGATGACTTAAATATAATTGGAACTCAAAAGGAGATTGAAAAATCATATGAAGGCAGAGTTTGAAATGAAAGATCTTGGAAAGACAAAGTTTTGTCTTGGACTCCAGATAGAGCACCTCCAAGATGGAATATTCGTGCATCAATCTAATTATATTAAAAAGATCCTCAAACGCTTTAATATGGATAAAGCGACTCCTTTGAGTACTCCAATGGTTAATAGACAGCTCAATGATGAAAAAGATCCATTTAGACCATGTGAAGATAATGAAGAATTATTGGGTCTTGAAGTACCCTATATGAGCGCTATTGGTGGACTTATGTATCTTGAAAATTGCACACGACTAGATATAGGTTTTGCTACTAATCTGCTTGCAAGATATAACTCGTCCCCGACGCGCAGACATTGGAACGGAATAAAACATATTTTCCGTTATATTAAAGGACAATTGACTTAGGATTATATTATCCAAGAAATTTGAAATTTTGTCTAGTTGGTTTTGCAGATACAGGTTATTTATCAGATCCACATAAAGGTGGGACTCCAATCTCGTGGCGTTCCCAAAAGCAAACACTAGTTGCTACYTCATCTAATTATGCAGAGATCATAGCACTGCACGAAGCCTGTAGGGAATGTGTGTGGCTCAGATCTATGATCCAACATATTCAAGAAGCAAGTGGCATACCGACGAGTAAAGAGCCCACAACCATATTCGAAGATAATGCTGCATGTGTCGCACAAATTAAAGAAGGTTATATYAAGAGCGATAGAACGAAGCATATTCCACCAAGGTTTTTCTCTTACACACAAAAATCAAGTATTAAATATGTCCGCTCAAGCGACAATTCAGCAGATCTTCTTACAAAGGCGCTACCCACCACAATGTTCAAAAAGCATATTCATAATATTGGAATGCGTCATTTACGAGATATATGAAGAAGAAGTGTTTTCCAGGGGAGAATATGTTACTGTACTCTTTTTCCTTATCATGGTTTTTATCCCATTGGGTTTTTCCATGATAAGGTTTTTAACGAGGCAGTACATATTAAATAATTAAGGGGGAGTATTAGATAATTGTAATTATTTAATATTATTTACTTTGTTACTAAGTTACTTCGCTATGAAGTTACTTCGTCGCTAAGTTTYTCCTTCTATATATATGTAAGCATAGAAGAAGAAAATGAATAAGAACAGAAGTTCTATCTCTCTAAACTTTATCTCTCTAAAACTCTCTGTAGTTTATAACATAAAATTCTCTAGTTTTCAACAAAAATGATTAAAAAACATAATTATCCAACTCCTTTTAACTTATTTACGACCTAACCGAATTCCAATCGGATAAATTCATTCAATTCGGGTCACGTAACTGCGAATTGGATCGGATCACCCAACTGCGATTTGGGTCATCTCATCTCCTAACTTCTTCCCAGGCCACCTTGTTTATTTCCGAAGAAGGAAAACAGAGCATCATAAGAAAAAGCAATGGGATCCTTAGTTCATGTAAAAGAAGCCACATTTATTACTCCTTCCGACCAAACACTGCTTCTGTCTCTCTCCGCTTTAGATTCTCAGCTTTTCGTCCGTTTCACCATCGAATACCTCCTCGTTTACCCACCCGTTTCCGACCCGGTTCCCAGGTTTTGTTTTTGAATCGAATCGAATTAACGGATATGGTTCAATTCTTTTGATTTATGACGGGATCTTTTTACTCCGGTTGATCTTTTCAGAAGATGGATGGTGCTTTAGCTCGATGTGTGGGTTCCTTGTGGAGCTAGGAGCTCGCGAAATATGAAACTATCTTTTACATTTATCTCGTTCTAAGGTAGGATCACAGATCTAGTCGTCAGATTAGATTGTTTAGAAAATGAGAAATGATTCATTTTGAATTTTTTTGGAAGGATCCTTGTATGTCAAATAGTAAGGTAATTGTAATTACGTGTTCGAAAGTCTCGGTGTCTGTGAATCGAAATTAGCGAGGCAAAGAGGGATAGGGCTCTGTAAGATTTGTTTTTTATTGTTTCTGTGAGATTCTTGTTTTCATGGTTGTCTTGTTGCAGCTCTTGGCTGAGGCATTGAGGAGATTCATGTCGCACAAGAAAGGTGTGCAGATTGAAGAGGATTGGAGATGTGCTCACAGTTGTGAAAATAGATTTGAACTTGGTAGTCACTGATTCACTTTTTAGAGATTTACTGCTTTTTCGCTACTGTGACCATGTTTTTAACAAGAAAGGTTGCAGATGGAAATATCCTTGGTTTTGGAAAATGTCCTTGTGCTTCCCATCATAAATTCATATTAGTAGTGGGCGAATAGTATGTAATATAGTAGCTGGGATTTGCATAGTTTGGATCGACATTCGCCAATGTAATCTCCATTGAATTAATGTTATTGCATCCTCGTTTAGATATAATCAGCACTTAGTATAGTAGTGTGTGTAGCTCATATAGTTAGGGTTGATGATGACATTGTATTGTGTGTGTTGAGTTGAATAGCCTTTTGATGTGTGCTTGTTTCAGGATGCTGCTATGAGATCTATGCGAGCGATGATCAAAAGCTCAGGCTGCGGGGAGAAGCTCATCGGTTTCTTTATCTCCCTTTTTAACAATCTAAGAAATTCATCTTGTTACTCATGTTGGCTTTTGAATAAGTGAAGAAACGAAAAGGATTTTGTAATTTTCCTATGGCGAAGCCTTGTATTTGTTTTCCAGAAACCCAAATCACTTTACATGGAATCATAAAGTCGGACTTGTTCGATTTTGCTGAATGGTTAAGAGAAGGAAATATTTTGTAGCTTTGTCTATGCCTTAAATACTGTGGAAGAGAGGAAGGAGCTTTGGGATGACCTGAAAAACAATCACAATTCTCCACAATTTCGAGATAAATCCTGGCTGATTTGTGGTGACTTCAATGAAATTCTTGAAGGCGATAAACACTCAGATGGGTTATCTGTTAATGATCCTGGGATGCGTGATTTTCATAATCTGGTTCGGCATAGCTCGCTACTAGATATGGCCTTCCATGGACCTCAATTTACTTGGTGTAACAAGCAAGATGAAGGATTGATTTGCAAAAACCTGGATCGAGTGCTCATCAATAATGCCTGTCAACAATTTCTAAACTCTTATAGTGTTTTCGAAGTAGAAGGTTGCTCGGATCACTTAAGATGCCAATTTTCTATTGACACTGAAGTAAGAGGAGGAAGGAAACCTTTTAAGTTCTCTAACGTGTTAGTGAAAACACCACAGTTTTTGCCATTGTTACATCGTTGTGGGAGCAATCTGATCCACTATTCTGTTCAACGTCGGCATTGTTTCGATTCTCAAAGAAGCTTAAACAACTAAAGCCTTCGTTGAGATCCCTTGAGTGAGAAAAACTTGGTGATCTTTCGAAGCGAACGAAAGCAGCCCTCGAGACGCTTTGTATAAAGCAACAACTCACGTTACAAAGCCCTTCAACAGAAGCTATGGCGGAGGAGGCACGGGCTTTTCATACCTGGAACGAACTCTCCTCTCTTGAGGAGGCTTTTCTGAAACAAAAGTCTAAATTACATTGGCTAGAAGTGGGTGATCACAACAATGTCTTCTTTCACAACAATGAAAAACGCCATCAGAGAAGTTTGTGATGCCTCCGGGATTATGTTGTCACGGGATCAGGAAATCAAAACCGAAGCAGTACATTTTTTCAAGGATTTACTGAATAAGGAACAGGAGAGCTTTATTGGTATGTCAACGGATGATCTTAGAGAGATTCTGAATTTTCGCTGCTCTGAAGCTGAGATCGCCATGCTTGTTAAGGAGGTTACTGCTGAGGAAATTCAAAAGATTGTGTTTTCAAAGGCAGCAAATAAGTCACCGGGTCCTGATGGTTATACGACTGAATTTTTCAGAGGAGCATGGAGTGTTGTGGGTAAAGATCTAATAGTAACGATCCAATCTTTTTTTGTCATTAATTTTCTACCCAAGGGAATCAACTCAACAATTTTGGCCCTTATTCCAAAGAAATCAGAAGCGATTGAAATGAAGGACTATCGCCCAATCTCTTGTTGCAATGTCTTATACAAAGTGATTTCGAAACTTCTCGCTAATCGGCTTAAGGCAGTTCTCCCAGGTATGATTAAACAAAATCAATCGGCTATTATTTTAGACCGGTTACTTATGGAGAATGTCCTCTTAGCATCAGAGCTTGTTAAGGATTATCATCTGGAATCAATCTTCCCAAGATGTGCAATAAAAATACATATATCTAAGGCTTTTGATTCGGTTCAGTGGAGTTTTTTGCTCAATGCTTTAGAAGCCATGAATATAGCGTCGCGATTCATTCACTGGATTAAGATGTGTATATCTACTGCGAGTTCGGTCCAAGTTAATGGTGAATTATCAAGGTATTTTGGGAGTACGAGAGGCCTTCGCCAAGGCTGTTCCTTATCTCCGTATTTCTTCGTCATTTGTATGAATGTTCTCTCGAACATGCTTGACAAATCGGCTGCTTCCAGAGAATTTGGTTACCATCCGAAATGCAAAAATATAGGTCTCACTCACCTATGTTTCGCCGATGACCTAATGGTGTTCGTGAATGGTTCCAAAAGATCGATTGAGAGTGTACTGAAATTGTTTAAAGAATTCGCAAACAGATCCGGGTTAAATATTAGTGTGGAGAAATCGACACTATACTTAGCAGGTCTCTCAACTAACCAGCAACAAGCGATCACGTCTGCGTTTCCCTTTGAGGTAGGACAGCTACCGGTTCATTACCTTGGTCTTTCGTTACTAACCAAGCAGATGACACTGGCTGATTACGATCCATTGCTGGGTAAAATTCGTTCTAAGATAAACTCCTGGACAGTTTGCTCACTCTCGTATGCGGGTAGGCTCCAGATCATCAAATCGGTCATATCAAGTCTAACGAATTTTTGGATTTCAGCTTTTGGATTACCTAAGCGTTGTGTTAAGGAAATTGAAAGCATATGTTCAGCTTTTCTATGGTATGGTCCCGACTTTAATCCTAGGAAATCTAAGGTATCTTTGGAGGGCATTTGTAAACCGAAAAAGGAAGGAGGTCTTGGTTTGATAACTAGAATTCGATTGGGAGATAGATTGACATTACTGGTCCTAGAGGGGTAATTAATTTCGGGATCCCAATTAATGCTCAGCTTGATGATGCACTAGTTACTCACAGAAGGTGTTTGCATCGAAGACCTTAACTAAATGCAATTGAAGAGGAAATCGTGAAAATGCAACTCCGCCCCCAGAACACGAATAAAGACATCCATAAATGGCAATCTAACAATTCAGACTATAAGACTAATTTGTGACGAAGCTGACTTGGAATGTCATCAGGACTCACACTCCGACAGCCCCATGGCACTCGCTTCTGTGGTTCTCGTACGCGACACCAAAATAAACTTTCATTACTTAGCTTGCAATGCTTGATCGTCTCTCCACAGCGGACCGGTCTCAAGCGTGGAACCAAGGGATTCCGAAGGACTGTGCCCTCTGTTCTGTCCACGAAGAATCACGCAATCATCTCTTTTTTTCTTGCAATTACTCCACAACAGTGTGGCGTGATCTGACGTTGGCGCTTCTAGGTTCAAAGTACACAGCTTGCTGGTCACGATTGATCACAATTTTGTCCACAAGTAAGCTTCCAAGGATTCGGTTGTCCTTATCAAATATGTCTTTCAAGCTGTAGTGTACCACCTATGGCGAGAAAGAAATGGTAGGCGACATGGCCCACAACCCATACCGGCATATATCCTGGTGAAAACGGTGGATAAAACTGTTCGGAATAGGCTCAGTTCGATTCAAAACATGGGCAATCAACGCTACAACGAAGCACTTCAGACATGGTTTACATACCAACCTTGACGCACTTCAAGTTCGACTATAATCCCCTGTTTTGGCTCTGTTTCTAAAATTGTTAAATTGGTTTTCAAATCTGCTTTATTCTCTCAAAACAGTAAGCATTTGATGTAAAAACGTTTGTTTTTTTTTTGGTTGGAATATAATTTAACATTAAAAAAAAGAAATATGCTGCTGCATCAGATTTCGTATTCAATTGTTAGGTAGCCATTTATATTGGATATCTAAGTGGATATCTAAGTGGATATCTATTTTTTCTAAAGGAAACAAAATTTGTGGCTTTTTTAAGAGTGTGTGCTTTTTAGTTATTAGTATATGGCTTTTTGAGGATATCTATAATGAAGTAGACTTCAGTTATTCTAATTAAAAAAAAAAGGAAAATAAAGCAGAAACTAATTTTCATAATCTTTAGGAAAATTAAAATTTTAAAATCTTCATTGAATGATTATATTAAATGAGTTTGTTAAAAGAAAAAACCAAAGTCAATTTAGAAATTCAACTATTCAGAGCCTAAAGGTGAATGTATTTCAAAAGGAGCATGGGAGTTTCATAGAAGACCAAAACTATTTTCTCACAAGTGGACATATAGAAGGAATGATTAATACTTGTGATCCATTTTGTAGGTACAGATTGACAAATTTGATTTCGTATTCGATTGTTAGGTAGCCATTTATATTGGATATCTAAGTGGACATCGTGTCCGTTCTATTGTAGTAGTAAAAAATCTAAGCAAAGAAAGGAAACAGAAAAATCAAAATTTCACTTAAAAAAATTGTAGCAGATAATAGATCGAAGTGGATATTAAAATTATAATTGAATAATTTGTAATCTGATCGAGATGAGCTGGCTCCAAAAGATACAAATGAAGCTGAGAAGATGTATGCACAACCTAACCCTGTGAAGATCCAAAAATATGAAGTAAAAATGCCGAAGTGCAATGCAGAGTAAAATTGAAATATTGTGCTTTGAGCTGAGGTTTATAAGATTAGGAATTCATGAGTTAATTTTCATTTTGCAAAAGGGAAGATATCTCAAGATCACAAGATAGAAAGATGCTTTGATCATTGAGCAGCTTAGAGCTTTTAGAGAAATTGTCGAATAAGCCACCGCCTCTCTTCCCTTCGTACTCGTTTTTGTCTTCTTACTCTCTGCTTCACGTTTCAATTCTCTGCTTTTCGACCATGGTGAAAGATGGATGTGCTCTGCCGGCTGTGTTTTCGTCGGTCTCGGGTGGAAGCTCTCCTCCGACAAGCCTACAGCCACGTCCTGATGTCGTCCTACGGACATGTGATCAGGACGATTTTGGAAACTTTCCTGAAACAAAAAGCGATGGCTGCTTTTTTTTTTAGCGGTCCGTACGAGAAAGATTTTTCTCCCAGGCACGACTGCCAAGACTTCAAAAAACTTCCTTTTCTGTTCCAAAACCGTATAGTTGAGCTACCTGGTTTTTAATACTGCCACTATTTTGGGAAAGTTTACGGAGAAAGCTCTTATTCCGACCGTTCTTCATTGGTTTAGTTGTTTCTCTACCCCTTTGCCTGAACCAACCATTGGTAATCGATTTCTTGCAGAGGAAGAAACAAATCGGTCATGGTCGCCGTCTCTATCTCTCGGACATAGCTCTGTGCCTCTGTCACGTCACCCATATCTTCACGTTAAGGAGATTGAGCTTGTGTGCTCTGTTTTATTGGATTGATGAGAGTTTATGATGAAAATTAATTATTGGTTACTTTTATTTTTGCCTGTTTTCCATTTGTTTTCTTGTTTTTGTGCCAAAATCCAGTAAAACCATATAAGACGATAACAATTATCTCGATTCTTACAAAATAATATAATCTTTTAAACAATACTCTGAGAATCACATGAACTGTTCATCGTGCTTCCAGTTCTGTTTGCGTTGCTTCATTTATGGAGAACACGTAGTCAGACGCTAACTGTTGGTCACCGTTCAACACGTTTGAGAAAGTTGGCTGTTTCGGAATCGGGAGATCGTTATCGTAGCTCAACATATAAATGGTTTGTGAAATCGTGGGTCTATCTTTAGGATGATCTTGAACACAAAGAAGTGCGATATGAATGCACCGCATCACTTCTTTTAAAGCGTACGAACCACACAGTGCTTCATCTATAATGCTTACACCTTTTGTTTCACACCAAGATTCCCATGCCTGAAGATGATCAAAAACATATGTTTTGGGTTTGATCAAAGCTAAGGTACTTCTCTTTCTATGATAGATAAGTAATATAAAAACACTTACATAAGCGATAAGGCTGTGTTTCTGGTCGTTATGAACAAACCTTGTCGCCTTTTTGCCCGATATGATCTCCAATAACAACACTCCGAAGCTATATATATCTGATTTCTCTGATATCATCCCGCCTAATGCATATTCCGGTGACATATAGCCGCTGAAATTAACCAGTGATAAAAAAATTAATCCTAAGATTTTGATGTAAATAGATAGGTCGTGATTGTTTTTATTTGATTGCCTTTACATGTAGAAATACTAAACTTACATTCAAAACAATGTCTTTAGTTTTTTCAAACGTCTTTCATAAATTTTAAAGCAAAACGGAATGAAAACCATACCATTTTCATTTTACGTTTGTGTTTACATTTTGTAAATAATGGTTAATAAATGCTAAATATGTGTTTATTGATTAAAATAGACATAAACATGTAAACGTGAACTTTAACCCAAAATGTTAGCGTTCAAATGAAACAAGTGCAAACATAATACTGTAGATGTAAAAACTTACAATGTCCCGACGATTCTTTGGGTGCTATCATCGATTTGCTTGCAACCAAAAATCCTGGCGGTTCCAAAGTCCGAGATCTTAGGATTCATCTCATCGTCGAGAAGAATATTGCTTGCCTTAAGATCTCGGTGAATGATCCTGAGACGTGAATCCTCATGCAGATATTGAAGTCCTCTTGTCGTCCCATTTACTATTTTCATACGCGTCTCCCAATCCAATTCCCTAGACTTTAAAGAGTCTATATGTGCACAAAACGAAACGTTGAGAAGTCACATATCAAAAGAATTTAAACTAACTTATGATTTCAATTTCAAAATTTAGTAGTTTTGAATAAATATATATTCACCACTCACCAAAGAGTAAACCATCAAGGCTCTTATTTGACATGTACTCGTAAATTAGGAGCTTCTCGTCACCCTCGACACAATATCCTAAAAGCCTCACCAAGTTCTTGTGTTGAAGCTTTATTATCAAAACTACTTCATTCTTGAACTCTGTCAGACCTTGACTTGATTTTTTTGAAAGCCTTTTGATCGCCACATCCATCCCATTTGGTAGCTTTCCCTGCCGAGCAAAATCACTTCAATCAAAATATGTTATCGTAAGATTGTAACCAAGCTGATAATTAAACTAGCTCTGCGAACACTGAAGTAACTACTTTGTTTAGAACTTTAGCCAAACCACCTTACAAGCTCAGTAGTAATCGTATTGTTTAGTTATTACCTTGTACACTGGACCAAAACCACCTTCTCCTAACTTTTTTTCCTCAGAGAAAGAATTTGTTGCAGCAATTATGTCATGTAGATTTAGGTAAAACATATGTTCTCCATCATCATCAATTACGCCACCTTCTAATAGCTCTCTGCTCTGTTTTTCGTCTGCGTGTAACTCGTGTTTCAGAAACTTGTGAACAAATCTTGTATAGTGAAAATTTTATGCAAAATACCAAAACCAATCTCACTTTGAAAAAAAGACAATTTCTTACCTCTTTGTGTTCTCTTTCTTCTTCTTCTTGAAGAAATGAAACAATACAAACCAAAGAAAAATGCAGCAGCTGCTACTAGTGATGATAGTACAACGAGTAACACAATTCTTCTGCCTTTAGAAAGCTTTTTTTTTCCTGAGTATTGAAAATGAAGCTAAAATATATATTTAGACGCATTTGTCTTATTTTTATTGAAAATGCTTACCCTTGTTTGAAGCTGCAGGTGAGATGTTTGGCGCTGCAGGTGAGATGTGTGAAGCTGCACGTCTAAAAAAGAACGTGTGTCCCTGATTTGCGTCGAGTTGTTGCAGATTGAAGACATCGCTTGCCCACATCAAACACTTGTTGCCATCATATGCGTAGGCCTCGCAAGAACAATCAGCTCGGCAAACTGAGGCACACGTTGTAACAAGACTTGCTGCCAATATTTTTCTTGGATCAGTGGCTAATTTCATGTTCTTAAGAGGAAGAACCTCGTCGTATCCTATGGCACATTGAAGCTGGGTTTCTCTTATACAACCACCAGAGAAATTATTCGAGTTCCATCCTTGGCGAAATTCTGGTTCGAAACCAGGAACACATCTACAGGGAGGCTCTTCTTTATCTTTGCAAATCCCAAACGATCCACAGTAATTATAAAGCTTACATCTATTTTCAGGTTGAGAAAAATACACCTTCCACGACTGGATGGTTTCAAACCAAACTTTCAGCATGAACCGCCCCGAAATATCCATGACCAAATGATATGTGCTCTGGGTATCCGTATTCAAATAGGTGATGTAAGACTCATCCATATTCAATTTGAAACTCAAGTAAGTATCCGTATATATAAATCCCTTGAAAATTTGATGTTGATCATCCCATGGTCCACTCGACCAGTATGAATTAGATCCATTCCAAACTGTGATGAGAGAGTGTGTTATATTAGGGTCAACCTGGAGAGAGAATTGGCCCGGTGCTGGATCTGTCAAGCTTTTCCAAGAAGTGAGACCTTGGCTTCCAAATTTGATGTTGCTAAACCATATTTTAGCTCCTGGAAGCCAAGTATCGGAGGGATGATCAAAGCTCTGCCACAACACAGCGGCAGAAGAAGTAGGCCCATCTCTCAATACTAGATTACCATCATCATGCAGAACAGCTTGAACATCCTTGCTCCTACTAGTATTAACACCGGTCGACCATACTGCTGTAGCGGTGAAATTATCAGAGAGAATTAAGTTTCCATCTGAGATCTTCAATATGCTGTTAGAATTATCCTGTAGGGGAGGAGACTCTCGATTTGCGACCCAAACAATAGTCCGTTCAGAGACTTTCTTGTACCACATGCCTATGTAGTAGTATCCATTACCTGGGTTGAAGAGACCGAGTTCGAAAATATCACCGCTGGAAACAATGGTGTTAGATCCTGAAAGAGGTTGATTGGTAGAAATGGTGTCAGTTGCAGAAGAAACTTGAGAAAACAAGAACATCAAGACTCCCAAGTATATGAATAACACATTCTTTTTGCAAGAGTCCATGTTCGTATGACCACAAGTTCGTGAGGTTTAGGTAGCAATTAAATAATGAAATAATAAAATAATTAAGCAATTGAGCAGTTAGGTACTTAGGTCTATTTTTTTTGGATTTTTGTTCTTGTTTTTTATTTTTTTATTTTTTCTCTCTTATTCAATATTCATGCTGTGATCGGAAGTCCATAATAAAATGAAATAATTGGTCATGCATTAATTTCGTAATATTTAGTTATATTTTTCGTATTTCAGCTAAAAACAAAATAAAAAACAGAGCAGTAACAAAAAAAAAAAGGAACCGTGTTTACCAACAACTGCCACGATCCATCCTACGAAACTTCAATTTTGGGGTTTCTCTTCTTCTTCTACTAGATCGAAGGAAATGGGTCTTACCAGCCGCCATTGACGACTACGACGACCATTCTTCCTCTTCATCTTCTAGCCTCGCTCTGCTTTTCTCTATTTCATTCTCTCCCATCCACGAGTCAACTCACTAGCGTAAGTTTAGAGCAACTTCCAATTAGGCCTGCCAATATTGACCAGCATCTGCTACAGAGCGAATTTGGGTTTACAAAAATGAGACCAATAATTTGCGGATCTTGCGAGGCACGATAAAAAATGTGGCGGGTTAGCGGGTCATGCATGTACCCACAAAATATATTTTTCCATGTTTTATAAAATTTTACATTATTTACCCCTATTTTAAAAACTTTTATACTTTTTCTCTGAATTTTTTTACATTTGCACAATTTTTCTCAAAGTAATTTTTATATGCTGGTTGGTTTGCGGGGCTTTTGGTATTTCCGGGTGCGGGTGCGGGTGCGGATTAGATTTAAAAGTCCGCAAATTATACGGAACGGGTTGTAATATTTATTGCGGGTTATGCGGGTTGGTGGATCGCGTGTCGCGGATCGATCCGCTTGACAGCTCTACTTCCAATAAAAAGAAAGTCATTTTCGCTGAGACTGCTTACCAATCGTAAACATGTAAATGTTTTATTTACATAAGGTAAAATTTTGTAAAATATGACATTGTTTTGTATGTTGTAATTCTCAAAAGCACGATAAACTTGTCCACGAACAAAAGAAACATATCGACGTTCCGTAGCATCAGATACTGGACTTACTTTCATAGGAAAGAGTTTCAATGTTAATAAATTAAAGAGTTTGAAGTTATGAAGATGGAGACGAAAATATTGAAATTAGAATCGGAAAAGCAAGGTAAAGTTTGTGGGTTCTCTATTCGGTTTGGTTTTGAGCTGGCTTGTAATCAAATGGGCTGCATCGTAGAATAGGCCCAAATCCAGACAGAACTTGTTGGAGTTGTTTATTGCCGAGAAGAAGAAACAGAGCATCAGCTTCTTCTACTTCTTTGCAATCGATATTTTTCTTGGTTATCATCTTCTAATCCTTTTAACTTGCTGATAAACAATAGATCGAGCCGATCAATCATTTTAAATTCAATTGATTCATAGTGAAATGCATCTTTAAGAGATAGAGAAATTTGTTAAATTGTGCGAGTCTTGTGATTATGTCCTAAAGAAAATGTGTGATTCGATTGAGCTATTTAGGAGTTAACCGAGAGAGGATCGTGACTCGTGAGTATGAAACCCTACGGAAAGAAATTTTATAAACTCTAATAATAACTGTTAAGACATTATTAATATATATCATTAAGACCCGTCGACCAAATTGTATCGGTGATAGATATTAATAATATCATATTATTATGGAAAATTAAGTTTCCTTTGAGATATTTGACAACCTTCTCCAAGGTGTCCCCGTTCATAGGACATTTACGGGTGAAATTATAATGGAAAATTAAGTTTCCATCTGAGATCTTTAATAAGCAGGTCGAAGTTGTATTTTAGACAGGAGATTCTCGATTTGGGATCCAAACAATAGTCCGTGGAGAGACTTGCTTGTACCATATGCCTATGTAGAACAATTCAAAAATACCTGGAGTTGGGTTGAAGAGACCCAGTTCGAAAAGACAAGTACATCAAGACTGCGTAGTATACGAGTAACACATTCTTCTTGCAAATCTCCATGTTTGTTTGGAAAATAAATGGTTTTGTGTAGCAATTATGCAATGAAAGAGTCCGTCCTCTTGACCCACGAGTCAACTAATAACTATAGCACCGACGACGAAAAGTTAAGAGCAAACTAATTAAAAATAGGGTCGTTTACTTAAATAGCACACAACCAGGATATAATGACCCAGATAGTATAGATCTTTTTTTAATTACTGTAATGTTTTCTATTTCTCAGAATACTCAGAATACCCTTATAATCATTTGCTAACAAAAACGTAATAACAAAAATGCCATTACTTTTATTTTCCACATCAGGGAAAAATCCTACGTGGCATCATAACTGCCTACATGTATTATGAAACTCGGCCGCAGAATTTTTTCGCTGTAGTTACGGCTGAGTTATGAGACGAATGACCGACTTATGTTAACGGCTGACTTGTTAGTTAAATCAGCCGGAAATTATGGCTGACTTTAACTCTGACGACCGATTTATGAAAACTTTGGCTGACTTATTGTTATGACATGGCTGACTTAGATTTCGGACGACTGATTTTTTCGAAACCCAGCTGATTTATGTGGCTGATTTATTGTGTAGCGACTCACTTATGCGAGCTTATGGTGGCTGACTTGTCATAAGTCAGCTGTAACGAGGCTGATTAACTGATAAGTCTGATTAGTTACGGCTGATTAAGTAATTAACTAGTAATTACTGTAGTAGTATTCTTTGATGGCTGATTTATGCAATATAGCAGCTGACTTAAGTTTTTCACCTGATTTAATTGTTTTGATGACCGATTTCATAAACTTTTATAATTACTTAAATAGTTTTCCTGTTACGACTAAGTTATTAATTCGTTTACTGGCTGATTTCCTATGGCTGATTTATGAGTTCCTTTGGTGGCATGGTTCCATGTCTGCAAAAACGAAAACCTCATCAGCTCTGAATGCATCGCATAATTAGGTTAAGTCGCCGACAAAATCAGTCCGCCGTCTTCAACCTTGTTCATCTTCTTCATCATCGTCATTCATCTCTTTCTTTCTTCCCATTCACAAGATCCGAACACCTTCGATTGGATGGGTAAACGGATTTAGCTGGAGAGTTCGTGCTTCAACCCAAGGAAAATTCCCAGAATTCTATATTCGTGTCAATGATGAAGAACACACATGTTCTGTAACAGAGCGTTCAAATCGATCCCGTCAAACAACACCAGATATTTTAGAAGCATTATACAAAGATTTCCTTGGCGACATTGATCCATCAGTCTCCAGCATTAATATGACCCGACTGATTTATTAATATGACACAGCTGAGTTATTAGTCACACGGCTGATTTATTTTCTAGTCTGGCTGAGTTATTTACTCCTCATGGCTGACTTATTTTCTAGTCTGGCTGAGTTATTAAATCGTCACGGCTGACTTATTTTGTAGTCTGGCTGATTTGTCAACAGATGGATTATTGGAAGGCCCATAGGACGTTACGCTTTGCAAGACAGATCGATACGGAAAATCTTGAGAAGGGGTATGAAGACTTGCCTTCTTACCTATATATAACTCGGCCGTAACGTCTACTTTGTAGTGGTAAAATGTTAATGGACGAATTAATTTGAATTTTGAAAATAATTTGAACTTAAGCGGACAATATTTCGGAAAACAATGTTTATCTAACCATCCATACTCAGCTGTGTAATATGATAAATCAGCTGTCACTACAATTTCACTTACATCATCACCTAACCATCCATACTCACGGTCAGGCCAAGCCGCTCTCGAGGTAATGAGAATCCTGTAGAAATCAATCTCTGCAAGTATCTCTGGTGGCTTTGCAGAAAGTGGAATATTCCTGACAAACAAATAAACGAAATATTTAGTACACACTCATATGAAATATTTTACGGTCAACAACCATATGAAATTTGTAACATACTCATACGGACGCAGGTAGTTATTAAAACCATCCGTATCCTTCACGCCAGCCACCTTCTTGACTTCTTTGTTGACATCCGTGTTCTTCTTCTTCTCTTGCTTTTTCTTTCTTTTATCTTTCTGTACCACCAAATCTTGAAGAACAAACCCGGAGTCTATATCGTCCAAATTCACAATCGGATGCTTATTGATCAGTAAGCAAGGAAAAAAATTTCAAAATAACTCAGCCGTTAGAAAAAGATAGATAACTCAGCCATAATAAGCTAGATAACTCAGTCGTAACAAATTAATAACTCAGCCATAATAAGCTAGATAACTCAGCCGTAACAGATTAATAACTCAGCCATAATAAGCTAAGATAACGTAACAGGTTAATAACTCAGCCATAATAATCTAGATAACTCTAACGTAACAGATTAATAACTCAGCCGTAACAGATGAATAACTCAGCCATAATAAGCTAGATAACACAGCCGTAACAGGTTAATAACTCAGCCATAATAACTCATCCATAATAAGCTAGATAACTCAGCCGTAACAGAATAATAACTCAGCCGTAACAGATTAATAACTCAGCCATAATAAGCTAGATAACTCAGCCGTAACAGATTAATAACTCAGCCATAATAAGCTATATAGCTCAGCCGTAACAGATTAATAACTCAGATCCATAACTCAGCCATCAAAACTCATAACTTAGCCATCATTAACTTCATTTAGTGGCTGATTTCCTATGGCTGATTTATGATTTCATTTGGTGGCATAGTTCCATGTCAACAAAAACAAAAACCACATCAGATCTGTATGCATCGCATAATTAGGTTGAGTCGACAAAAATCAGTCCGTCTTCAACCTTGTCTTCTTATATCGTCATTCATCTCTTTCTTTCGATAGAATGGATCCTGTAATAATTGTTTCCAACTCGGTTAAAAAGATCGATATATGTTTAATCTGACAAGAGAGGTTGCGAGTTCTTCAAGTAGAACAAACATCATCTTGAGCAGATGATAATGGAGGGCTATGGGCTAGAGTCGCGAAGGTGTAAAATTCAGCTGAGCTACATGTTCTCTTATAAAATTTTGAAAAAAATTGTCTCAAGATACGCCTCCGGTTTATGTCTGCAATACTCGACAGTTGCAAAGCTTTTTGAGCTTAATCAAAATCGACCAGCTACGTCTTTGTATGGAAGTTAAAGGGATCAACGATGATGATGTTATGCAGAAGGGTAAGTCGAAACGGACGTTCAGTCATGTCTCAAAAGATGAAGGTAACAAAGTCGTTAACAGTGGTGATTTAGATGATGATATTGGGTATACTAATTACAGAGCAGAGTCGCCGGCAAAATTTAGCGAATACAAAGATATGGAGAGTAAAACTGTAAGCTACGAAGGAGGAGACGAATCTGAAGATGAAGAAGATGACGAATTTGACACCAGATTTGACATCATTGATGACCCTGATGGTGCGTCATCTGATGATRATAATTTTTGCCTATTAGGAAAGCTTGTTGAAGAAGATAAAAATTCACCTAATTTGCCTCCTAAGAAAAGGCCTCATAATATTGCGAAGCACGATTTGAAAGGATCTGATGAGTTTCTCAAGTTGGAGATGTCTTCGCTAAATATTTCTGTCGGACAGCGATATGCCCGGAAAAAGGATCTGGAACTTCGCCTGAAACTTCTTACGGTGAGGGATCGATTCGATTTTGATGTGCCKGTATCCACTAAAGAAATGCTTATTGTCAAGTTTTGGGTAAAAGGATGTAGCTGGAGAGTTCGTGCTTCACCAGGAAAATCCCAGATATATTATTCGTCTACGATGAAGAACACACATGTTCTGTAACAGAGCGTTCTAATCRATCCCGTCAAGCAACACCGGATATTTTAGGAGCATTGTACAGAGATTTCCTTGGCGACATTGATCCATCAGTCAAACCCAGACATGTCGCAGTAGCCATTACCAAGCAATTTGGAATCAAGGTAAATTTATGGTTCGGTTGATTTACTAGTATAACCCGGCTGATTTATTTGTATGACCCGGCTGATTTATTTGTATGATTTGGCTGATTTATTTATATGAGACTCAGCTGATTTATTTATATGACACTCGGCTGATTTATTAGTATGACCCGGCTGATTTATTAATTTTACATGGCTGATTTATTAGTATGACCCGGCTGATTTATTTATATTATTTATATGACTCGACTGATTTATTAATATGATTTGGCTGATTTATTTATATGAACCGGCTGACTTATTTTTAGTATGGCTAAGTTATTAAATCTTCATGGCTGACTTAATTTGTATTCTCGCTGATTTGTCAACAGATGGATTATTGGAAGGCGCATAGGACGTTACGCTTTGCAAGACGGATCGATACGGAAAGTCTTGAGCAGGGGTATGAAGACTTGCCGTCTTATCTATATATGATAAGAAGGGCAAATCCGGGTACAATTACGCGTCTCCAACTTGATGTAGAAGGGAGATTCAAGTATTTGTTCATTGCATTCGGTGCGAGCGTCAATGGGTTATCTTTTGTGCGCAAAGTAGTTGTTGTCGATGGTACATTTCTTCATGGAAAATATAAGGGAACACTTCTTACAGCACTAGCTCAAGATGGTAATTTTCAGATTTTTCCAATTGCTTTTGGTGTGGTCGACACCGAAAATGATGATTCTTGGCAATGGTTTTTTTCACAACTGAAACTTGTGGTTCCGGATGAGAAAGGTCTCGCGATTATYTCCGATAGACATAACTCAATTGGGAAAGCAATTGGGACTGTTTATCCGTTAGCGGCTCRTGGAATCTGCACGTACCATTTGTATAAGAACATATTGGTAACGTTTAAAGGTGGAAACTTGTTTCGTTTGGTGAAGAAAGCTGCAAATTGTTACAGGATAGATGAATTCAATGCCGTTTTCGATGAGATTAGAACACTAAATCCTGATCTTCATGGCTACCTCCAGAGAGCCGATGTACGAATGTGGACACGTGTTCATTTTCCGGGTGATAGATATAACATAACGACAACAAATATAGCGGAGTCGATGAATAAGGTGCTTTCAAAAGCTAGAAGTTTGCCAATTGTTCGTCTCTTAGAAACGATAAGGTCAATGATGACGAGGTGGTTTGCCGAGCGAAGAGAAGATGCAAGGTCGATGAAAACGACGCTTACACGCGGTGTTGAGAAATTATTGGAGGTAAGTCAGCCACTACAATAGTATAAGTTAGCTATTAAGTATTATAAATCAGCCTTATAATTCCATAAGTCAGCCGTCATTAATTTTATTTTCAGGACCGTGTCAGTGGTGCTAGACTTGCGCAGGTACAAAATATTGATCATGTGCATACAGAAGTTACTTGCGGGACATCGTTGCATGTTGTTAATTTGAATGCCAGGAGATGCACGTGCCGTCGGTTTAACATCGAGAAAGTGCCATGCGTACATGCAATCGCATCGGCCGAGCATAGGAACGTGTCTCGTATATCACTATGTGACCCGTACTGTCGGAGGGATTATTTAGCTAATGCGTATGCTGGTACAGTTATGCCTATGGATACGGCACTACCCGTACCTGAACATGTAGCTAAACAAGTGAACTTGCCACCAATTCCTCGTCAACAACCTGGAAGACCTAAGATGTCACGATTTAAATCTTTTTTAGAAGTGGCGTTGGCGAAGAAACGTCCTAGAAAGCAACACACGTGTTCTCTATGTAATCGGGTTAGACACAATGCAAAAACTTGTAAACCATAGAACTATTGGTTGTAAGTCAGCCGTAACCAAATTTCTATCACTAATAAGTCAACCATACCTCAATTCCGAGATTGATAAGTCAGCCATACCCCAATTCCGAGATTAATAAGTCAGCCATACTCGGCTGTTTTTTACATTATAATCTCATTCTAATGTTTATATTTTGAATTGTTTACACTTTGTATGTTCAGATTATTGTAAGATTTACATTTTGTAATACACTTTGTATGTTCTATTATTGTAAGGTCGACATTTTGTACTATTTACACTTAGTATGTTGTAAGGTCTACATTTGGTACTATTTAGACTTTACTGCTTTTGTCTGCTTTTGTCTGCTTTTGTCAGCTATTTACTATCTCGAGACAAATTTACTTACGCGAAGCGTGAATCTCAATGTTATGTTGATAAATCAGCCATAACAAACGTTTACTAAATCAGATAAACATTTGTTCATTTTCATTCAAGTGAGGTTCAGTTTCGACTCTGGATCTCCCATTTCATCTTCACCAAAATTGTTATCAGTATGGAAGTGCATGTTGCGGCTCCGAAACTATGTGCTTGCGGACTGCCAGCAAAGATTGTTACTTCTTGGACCGATAAAAATCTTGGACGGAAGTTTTATGGGTGTCTGCGTTTCAAGGTATATAAGTTAACGTCCCTTGTTTTAAGGTATTAAATGTTGATGTGTTTGTATATAATAGGTTGGGGGTCAATTGCACTGTAATATTTTCGAGTGGTTGGATGAAGCGGAAGTCACGGGATGGCCTAGGACAGCTTTGATCGAAGCTCGAGATGAAATTAGGAGGTTAAAGAAGACCATTAGTGAACTTCGGAAAGAGTTAGAAAATGAGAAGTTTGTATCCCTAGCTAGTGATGTAACATTGAATCTAAAACTTAAAAAAAAAAAGAGATGCTGAATTTGATTTCGAATTTGCATAAATCAGCCATAATAAGTTCATAAGTCAGCCATAATGATTTCATAAATCAGCCATAATAAACACTAAGTCAGCCGTACAGAACCTAATAACTCAGCCATAATAAGTCAGCCATAATGATTTTATAAATTAGCCATAATCAACACTAAGTGAGCCGCATAGAACCTAATAAGTCAGCCAAACTAAATAATTACATAAATCAGCCATAATAAGTTAGTCATAATGATTTCATAAATCAGCCATAATAAACACTAAGTCAGCCGCACAGAATCTAATAAGTCAGTCATAGACTAAATAATTACATAAATCAGCCATAATGATTTCATAAATCAACCATAATAAACACTAAGTCAGCCGCACAGAACCTAATAAGTCAGCCATAAACTAAATAATTACATAAATCAGCCACAATAAGTCAGCCATAATGATTTCATAAATCAGCCATAATAAACACTAAGTCAGCCGCACAGAACCAAATAAGTTAGCCATAAACTAAATAATTACATAAATCAGCCATAATAAGTCAGCCATAATGATTTCATAAATCAGCCATAATAAATACTAAGTCAGCCGCTCATAAATCACTAAGTCAGCCATTAAGGTAAATAATTACATAAATCAGACAACTAAAGGCATAAATCAGCCATGTTAAGTTCAAAGTCAGCCATTAAGGTAAATAATTACATAAATCAGACAACTAAGGGCATAAATCAGTCGATAAACTGAGTTAAATAGTCGATAAACTAAGTTAAATAAATCACTAAGTCAGCCATTAAGATAAATAATTACATAAATCAGACAACTAAGGGCATAAATCAGTCGATAAACTGAGTTAAATAAATCACTAAGTCAGCCATTAAGATAAATAATTACATAAATCAGACAACTAAGGGCATAAATCAGTCGATAAACTAAGTTAAATAGTCGATAAACTGAGTTAAATAAATCACTAAGTCAACCATTAAGGTAAATAATTACATAAATCAGACAACTAAGGGCATAAATAGTCGATAACTGAGTTAAATAGTCGATAAACTGAGTTAAATAAATCACTAAGTCAGCCATTAAGGTAATTACATAAATCAGACAACTAAAGGCATAAATCAGCCATGTTAAGTCCTAAGTCAGCCATTAAGGTAAATAATTACATAAATCAGGGCATAAATCAGTCGATAAACTGAGTTAAATAGTCTGGTGCCTCAGCAAGGATATCCGCTGCCATCTTTTCTCGTAAATGTTGAATATTTTGGTCATTTAGGCCTTCGAAAGTAACGCCAAGTGCTAGACATTCAACGAATTTCAGCGAATACACGCCACAATCACCTGGATTTTAGTTTTGGGGGACGTTCTTTTTGACCCTTCTACAGGTGAACTGCTTCACGCTGATCTTACGCATGTCGGGTGGTACGATTTCGTTTAGCAGACAGGGTGTCATGTGCGTAAATGGCCTGCACATATCTAGCAACCTCTTGTCTGCTTCTGGGGTTGCTTCTCCCATTATATTGTCGTAAATATCGATTTTCTCTTTTTTCAAATCGATGTCTAGGATTACCCAGTGATCGCCACCGACGTTGTGTACGAGATAGAGGTTGTAAACATCGTAATACCACCTCCTGAATGTCGGCGTTTCTTCAGGAGCCAATCCATTCGCCAGCTTAATCCACCCATCAGAGAATTTAAATTTTTTTGGATTGATTTTGAACTGCTCATAATCTTGTACACAAAGAGAGACGGACCAGTTGTCAATAAAAGCAATTCGATCAGTGTGGAGCGGGATTGGAGAGATAGTCGATCGTATCCTCAGGAGTCTCATGAAAGCAGTTATGTGCTGTAATAAAAAAGTAAAGTCAAAATAAATCAGCCGTGAAGTATAATAAATCAGCCGTCACGTACAAATATAATAAATCAGCCGTCACACATATAATAAATCAGCCGTGAAGTATAATAAATCAGCCGTCAAGTACAAATATAATAAATCAGCCGTCACACATATAATAAATCAGCCGTGAACTATAATAAATCAGCAGTGTAATATGATAAATTAGCCGACACTACAATTTCACTTACATCGTCACCTAACCATCCATACTTAGTGTCAGGCCAAGCCGCTCTCGGGGTAATGAGAACCCTGTAGAAATAAACCTCTAATGGCACACCTGGTGGCTTTGTATCAAGTGGAAATTTCCTGACATAAAAATTATTAAACAAAATATTTAGTACTAAATCATATGAAATATTTCACAGTCACCGACCTTATGAAATTAGTAACCTACTCATACGAACGCAGGTAGCTAGTAAGCGCCTCCATTCTCAATGAATCAACCGGTTTTAGTGGATCGTATATTGCTTTCGAAGGGACGAGATCTTTCCTCATACAAGTCAATCCACTATTTCCAATAGCCGGATATGGTGCTGGTGGAGGATATGATATTTTCGACGGAACACTAACTGCATCGAATTTTTTAATAGCAGAAGTTAAGACGTTTAAAGTAGCAGATAGTTTTGCGTTCCGTATTTTTTCCTCCTCAGTCTTCTCCGATTCGGACAATAACTTGTTATCTTCATCCCGTACTTTCTCGGTTATATCAACTAATTCAGATCCTTCTGCTTGTTGCGGTTGCGGTTGCGGTTCCGGTTGCTGGTCATCACTTGTTGTATCTACCAAGTGCGGAATCACAAAACCTTTGTTGTAATCATCTCTCGACTTAATCACAATCTTCTGCACTGCATCCACCTTCTTGACTTCTTTGTTGACATCCGTTTCTTCTTCTTCTCTTGCTTTTTCTTTTTTTTATTAACTTTATCTGCCACCAACTCTTGATGAACAAAATCGGAGTCTATATCGTCATGCTTCACAGAGGACAGWCGCTGGTTCTGCTTCTGGATCTGTAAGCAAGAAAAAAAAAAGTTAGATAACTCAGCCRTAATAAGATAGATAACTCAGCYGTAACAAATTAATAACTCAGCCGAATATATTAATAAATCAGCCATAATAAGATAGATAACTCATCCGCAACAAATTAATAACTCAGCCGTAATAAGTTAGATAACTCAGCCGAATATATTAATAAATCAGCCATAATTAATAAGCTAGATAACTCAAATAACAGTACGGCAATACTTAACATACCAGACTCGTATACTCTTGATCGGTGAGACTCTTCGCGTTGTCATCTTCAGGTGATGGCTGATAAGGTTTGCRTGTTTTCAACTCCTTCATCTCTGTTTCTAGCAGAGAAACTCTTTTTTCAATAGAAGATTTGAACTGCTCAAAATTCTCCGGAATTTTGCCACCATCCTATCTTCTATGCCACCAACCAGKCTGTTAATGCTGGTCTCCATGGCATCAAATTTATCGTAGAGTCTCACSATCAAACCAAGCTCTTCGGAGTCTTCTCTCAAACCCTACAATAAAAAATAATGTAAACACTTAACACTTAAACCACAATAGAATTTGAGGTAAACAATAAAATACTCAGAAGTCAGCCTTACTACTGCTTTATCCCCACTGTCATCAACATTGTTTTTATTCCCAACTTCTTGACCGAAATCACCATCGCTACTGCCTTTCTTTCCTTTGTGCTTCTTCTTCGGGGGTTTGACATCATCGACTCTCTTAGCTTTATGCTCCTTAGATTGGACGAATACTTGAGCTTTTCTAATATTCCAAAAGCGTTCATCAAAAGTACCATCCAAAATGTCGCATATTAACTGATGAAGTTCAGAGTCGTTATCTTGAGAACCCCAATCAGGATAAATTTCAGCAATAGGCTTGATAACCATCTTCCTGACTCACACCTATAATCACAAATCAACCGGTTCGTCATAAAAAACAAAGCAAGCCCAAATTCTGCCTAAAGTGATATAAGCCAGTCCCTAAAAATAAAGTAAGTAAGAAAGTCAGCCAACTAATATATAAAGCACAAGTAGAAGAAAACAAGCATTCGACCATGCGTGGCAATCTCTTCAGCAATAACACTTTCGATTGTTCTACGAGTACGTTTTCCACCCCAACGAAGGAATGGAATTTCAGTAAGTGTTGTTAATCTCCCAAGAACTTCCCCAAAAACAGTAACTGATTCATACGCTCAAAATTGTAACGCGTGGACGCATCCATTCACCGTGTATGAATTTGCTTCATACCTGACCTTCTTAACTCCTTCCATTAGAGCCTCAAACGCCACTCTACCCCACGGGTAACTAACAACGTCTTCAATTCTGAAGACTCTTTTGGCACTTTCCATAGGCAGTCGAGAATTATGATGTAAGCCGTATATACCCATGTGGAGAATACACAACAACCCCACCTACATCCGTTGCGGTAATTCCCAACCACGACACTTTCCGAATACACCAGAAAGTTCATCATATTTCGGACCACCAGTAGCGCCTTTGGGAACATTCAACAATTCCCACATCGGACGATCCGCTTTCAGCCGTGGTATGCACCTGATTCTAAACCCGTAATTTAAACTCGTGAATTAATTGGCCCGCCAAATGACCAAATCTCATGTACGTTGATATCCTTAATCGTCGCGTAAGTAAATAATGTACGCCTTTGCGACCATACGTAGCGGAATCGACCATTGGGAATGATTCCAACTCTTGTTTCTTTATTGCTTCCCACGCATCAATCCCTTGCTGGCATGAATTGCCCATTTGACATCAGAGGAGATTTCCCATCTTCGTAAAGCGGGGACGGATATTTCTTTGAACCTTCCATCTAATCATAAATCAGCCATTAAATAATCATAATCATAAGTCAGCCATTAAATAATCATAAAGCAGCCATTAAATAATCAACCATCAAAAACACATAAGTCAGCCATAATAACCTATAAGTCAGCCATCGAAACTCATAACTCAGCCATCAAAACTCATAACTCAGCCATTAAAACTCATAACTCAGCCATCATTAATTTATGCCATCAAGTATTTGATAAATCAGCCGTTTTAGTAACTTATCACTTAGCCTTAAACAAGCATCACTATCAAATATAACAATGATCTAAACATATAAATCGATGAAAGCAAGTTAACAGCCATTAAAAAACCATTTAATCAAGTAAACACATTTCATTTCGTAAATTAGCCGTATGTCATTCATAAATCAGAAATCATAATCGAACTTGCGCGCCCACAATCCACCCTATTTGTTTTGAATACCGTAGAAACGTGGAGAACTTACCGTAGAAAGAGTAAATATCTTCGGAAGTTGAATCCTAAGTCTTCAACGAACGCGCAGCGGCGCGAAGAGATAGAAGAAGCGAGCGAACACGGAAGACTGATGGCGAGGCGGAATTGATAGATTTTGAGAAATTTTGCGTTTTTTTTCTTTTACTAGAATATGAGAAAGGAGAATGTCTGCTTCTAATAACTTTTAGAATATGAAATAAACTGCTCGAAAAAAAAACATAAAACCTAATTTAAGGACATAATGGACATTTCATTAGGGTTAAGTATTATACTAGTAATATTGGAAAGATGTGTGTTATTTTAGTAATATTACAAGAAATATGTGTTATTTAAGTTTTATCTTCTTAAAAATATAATAAATGGGATAATAAATAGGGAATATTGCCTATAAGTGCCACTTTTTTATAAAAATTTAACATAATTGCCATTTAAGGCTCTATCTTCGAAAACTGTCATCGCCACTGTAGCGCATTTTGACCCAAAAAGACCAAATAAGCCTCCGATATTGCTGTGTGGTTGTGCGACTCTTCGCCTGAGAGGTAAGTTTTCGGTAGACAATTCAGTTTCCCTCCGATTGAGATTTCAATTCAATCTTTTTGAAATGGTTTGAAATACAAAATTAACACCAATAACCATAATTATCAAGTATAAATAACTGCAAAAAAAAAAAGGCAAAATAACTGTGGCTATAAAATCTGCAATGATTGTAGACGAAATTAGGTTTTGTGGAGAGAAAGTGAAGTCGGAGAGAAAACAAGAAATCGAACTCGAGTAGAGGATAAGGTAACAGCGTCGACGATGTCTTCATCGACGAAAGCTAAGAAAGAGAAGATTGGGATGCTGGGGAAAAAAGATTAAAGGAAACTGAGGACCGCGGCGAAAAAGGCAGAGGCACTGAGAGGTAAGTGTTGAGAGGGATTTTAAGTTATGAGTTTGAAATGGGATTGGTAGGTGGTGGGACATGCATAAACATGTGTAGAAAACCCATAGTTTAGATTTTGTGAAATTCAAATTATTGATTTGGATTTGTTTGGCATTTGTCGTATTATGTTTGTAGAGTAGAAACGAAGAAGAACAAGATCAACGGATGAATGTCCTCCAACACAAGGGGATTTGGAGATGGCGACGAGCAAAGTGGTAGATAATAGAAGCAGGTATGAGTTTGTGTTCATGGGTGAAGCAAGTATGTGGAATACATAAAAAGTTTGCAATACATGAAAAATGCCAGAAAGTATAGTTTGCCATATACGTTATGACTCTGTAAAATACATAAAGTGGTTTAGATGTCCACGAAATTTTTGTTGGCCATATACGTTATTACTTTGCCAAAAACAAATTAGTTTGAAAAATTTGTACTTACGTAAGTAATAGACCAAAAAAATATAGGAAAGTTAATTATGTTATGAATAGTGGTTGAGATTTATTGTTTCATCTTGTGGACAGCGTTGAGAGAGTTGAAGGACCTCAAAGGCAAAAAAAGGCAAAAAAAGACAAAGCGCCTAAAGCCTCATCCCCAGCAAAAAGAGACCGTATAAAAGAGGACAGAAACTTACTAGCAGTAAGGTTAGTTGCAACTGGCACCCTGTATCTGGCAGAATTAACACATACTCAAAAACAGAATATCTTCTAGACATCACAGAAGTGCTGCACGGATCGCTGGAGTTTGAGTGATTGAAAGAAAGTTGTTTTGGCAGACTACTTGAACTGCCAACCATAAAGTGCTCACTGTCTCGAAAACTGGTCCACCAGTTTTTATGCAAGTCGCTAGTTACAAGAAAAAAATAGGAAATAAGGTTTATTCATACCCTCACAATTTCACTATGTTCGATTTATATCCCGACTATACCACGGTGCAAAAACATACTTGATATATTGATATTTAATTTTTGCGATATCGACTATATATTACTGGGACCATCACGGAAGACGTGACTTTGATGGCCAAAACAATGTCGTGTTGGGCAAAACTAAAAATAAAAAATTAGAAAAACGACATTGTGGCATATCATACACAAAACGACGTCGTTTTGAGAAAAAATGAGAATCCTAACGAGAAGAAGGATTAAACGTCGTCGTTTAGGCTACATAAGCATTCCCATTTTTTTCTCAAAACGACGTTATTTTGTGTATGATATGCCACAGTGTCGTTTTTCTAATTTTTGATTTTGACTTTTGCCTAAAACGACATTGTTTTGCCACGCCGACTCACGCCATCTTCCGTGACGCCTCTAACGGTTTCGCCGATGTATGAAATCGCACGAAACATAAAGTCGGATATTGAAATTCAAATTTCTGATAGATTGGATGTTTTCGCACCGTGGTATAGTCGGGGTATAAATCGAACATAGTGGAATTGTAGGGGTATGAAAAAGTCTTTTTTCCGAAAAAACATGAACTTTGGTTTGTTTTCGGTGGTAATCCCATTAGATTTTTGTTGCGTGAATTTGTACTCTTAACTGGCCTGAACTGTGACCCGTTTCCGACTGAAGAGGAGATTACAAAGCTACAAAAGCCATTCAAAGGAGAAGATCCATACTGGTATATCCTGATAGGTTCGTAACAGTCATGCACGATTATGGAGATAGTGCATATGCTGAAGGTGGACAAGTGTTTGCTTGCAAAAGAGAGGATGAGTGGAGACAGAAGAATAAAGCTTGCTCTTGTTGTGTTGGTTGAAGGCATCCTACTTTGCAATTCATCACATGTTAGGGCATCAAAGGAGGTGGTGGAGATTGTTAAAGATATGGAATCATTTTGCAAATACCCTTGGGGGCGTCAGTCATTCGAGTTTACTTTGCAAGTGGTCTAGTTCATTTCGGTTTATATCTCTCACAAACAGGGTCATTTGAGTTGACTCTGCTAAAATAAACACTGATCTTGGTTATTATCCTCTCTCTCTCTCATTTAACATACTTGAGGGAAAATGTTTTGAAGATGTTTAGAGTCTAGCATGAAACATTTTGAGATAGTCTACAGAGGGTATTTAGATCCAGAGTACATGTGAAGCGGACGTGTTTCTGTCCAATCTGATGTTTATGCCTTTGGAGTTACAATCTTGACGATCATTAGCAGAAGGAAGGCTTGGAGGTTGACGGAGACTCACTAATTGAATATGTGGGTTTATATTAAAGTAAGAGTGTGTATGATGGTTAAGTGGTTCCTTAATGTTAAAGTTCTCGTCTTTTTTTAGGTTATGAGATGCAGGAACAGAGGAGAACTGGAGAAGCCATCGATGTGATCCATGAAGTGATAAGAGAAGAAGAAAGAGAAGATTCGATAAGCGAAATCTTGAGATACTTTCACATTGCTTTGTTATGTATCGATGAAAATGCAGAGACAAGGCAGAGTATTGCTAAAGTTCTTCATTGGTTTAGTTGTTTCTCTACTCCTTTGCCTGAACCAACCATTGGTAATCGATTTCTTGCAGAGGAAGAAACAAATCGGTCATGGTCGCTGTCCCTATCACCCGAACATAGCTCTGTTACGTCACCCATATCTTCACGTTAAATAGATTGAGCTTGTGTGCTCTGTTTTATTGGATTGATGAGAGTTTATAATGAAAATGAATTATTGGTTACTCTTATTTTTGCCTGTTTTCCATTTGTTTTCTTGTGTTTGTGCCAAAATATACGCGACCCAACAATTATCTCGATTATTACAAAATAATATAATCTTTTAAAAAATAATCTGAGAATCACATAAGTTGTTTAACTAAATACAGGGGATATAAACATTTTGACCAACCAAGCATTTTTAGTATTGTTATTGTTCATCGTGCTTCCAGTACTGTTTGCGTTGCTTCATTTGTGGAGAACACGTAGTCAGACGACGCTAACTGTTCGCCACCGTTCAACACGTTTGAAAAAGTTGGTTGTTTCGGAATCGGGAGATTGTAATCATTGCTCAGCATATAAACGATTTGCGATATTTTGGGTCTATCTTTAGGATGGTCTTGAACACAAAGAAGTGCGATATGAATGCCCCGCATCACTTCTTTTAAAGCATACGAACCACACAGTGCTTCATCTATAATGCTTACACCTTTTGTTTCACACCAAGATTCCCATGCAAGATGATCAAGAACATATGTTTTGGGTTATATCAAAGCTAAGTTACTTCTTTTTTTATGATAGATAAATAATATAAAAACACTTACATAAGCGATAAGGCTGTGTTTCTGGTCGTTATGAACAAACCTTGTCGCCTTTTTGCCCGATATGATCTCCAATAACAACACTCCAAAGCTATATATATCTGATTTCTCTGAAATTATCCCGCCTAATGCATATTCCGGTGACATATAGCCGCTGAAATTAAGCAGTGATGAAAATTTAATCCTAAGATTTTGATGTAAATAGATAGGTCGTGATTGTTTTTTGAGACAAAAACTAAAATAACACACATTTCTTGTGATATGACTAGAATAACACACATCTTTTCAATATTACTAGTACAATACTTAACCCTATTGAAATGTCCATTAACCCATAGATGAAATCTAAAATTAACGAAAATGTCATTTAATTTTTTTTAATTAACCCTAATTACAATCAACGGTTTTCTTTTTTTTTTTTCTCTTTTTTTATTCAAAAAATAATATTTTAGTTCCCTGTTTTCAAACCAAAGATAGAAAGGAAACTGTTCAGTTTTCTTTCTCATATTCTAGTAAAAAAAAAAACCTCACGCAAAATCTCTCAATTCCGTACGATTGGAGCAACACCACTCGCCGCCGCCTTCCGCTTCGCCATCAGTCTTCCGTCATCCGTCTCACCGTCGCCTTCCGCTTCGTCTTCCGCCTCGCCTTCGTCTCGCGTTTGTTGAAGACTCAGGGTTCAACTTCCAAAGATATTTACTCTTTCTACGGTAAGTTCTCCACGTTTCTACGGTAATTTCTTAATTTTCTGAAGACTGAATGATGATTTTCCAGTAGTATTCGAAACAAATAGGGTAGATTTTTGGCGCGGAAGTTTGCTTATGATTTCTGATTTATGACTGACTTACGGCTGATTTACGAAATGAAATGTGTTTACTTGATTAAATGGTTTTTGATGGCTTTATGATGGATTTATAGGTTTAGATCATTGTTATATTTGATTGTTATGATTGTTTAGGGCTAAGTAATAACTTAATAAAACGGCTGATTTATCAATTACTTGATGGCTGATTTATGAAGTTAATGATGGCTGAGTTATGAGTTTTGATGGCTGAGTTATGAGTTTTCGATGGCTGACTTATTGGTTTTGAGTTTTCGATGACTGACTTATGGCTGAGTTTCTAGTATATGATGGCTGAGTTATGATTATTTAATGGCTGGGTTAATATCCTTTGTGGCTGATTTATGATTAGATGGAAGGATCAAAGAAATATCCGTCCCCGCTTTACGAAGATGGGAAATCTTCTCTGATGTCCAGAAGCTTAAATCATAATTTTCAGATGAGCAATTTCGCACGCGTCAGAGAAACAATAAGGATTGATGCGTGGGAAGCATTAAAGAAAACAAGACTTGGAATCATTCCCAAGCTGGTCGATTCCGACTACGTATGGTCAGCAAAGACTGTACATTATTTACTTACGTGACAGTTAAGGATAAAAAATTTACATGAGATTTGATCATTGGTCGGGGGCAACCAATAAGATTCAGCCTTCACGAGTTTACAGAAATTATGGGTTTAGAATCAGGTGCATACCCTGACGAAAGCTGTGAACCTGACTACCGTCCGCTGTGGGTATTGTTGGGTGTTCCCAAAAGGGCTATTGGTGGTCCAAAATACGATGAACTTTCTGGTGTATTCAGCAAGTGTCGTGGTTGGGAATTATCGCAACGGACGCAGGTTGGGTTGTTGTGTATTCTCCACATGGGTATACACGGCTTACCTCATAATTCCCGACTACCTATGGAAAGTGCTAAAAGAGTCTTCAGAGTTGAAGACGTTGATAGTTATCCGTGGGGAAGAGTGGCATTTCAGGCTCTTATGGAAGGTGTTAAGAAGGTCGAGTATGAAGGAAATTCATACACGGTGAACGGATGCGTCCACGCGTTACAATTTTGGGTGTATGAATCAGTTACAATTCTTGGGGAGAATCTTGGGAGATTAAGAACTCCTAATGAAATTCCATTCCTTCGTTGGGGTGGAAATCGTACTGGTTTTCTTACTTGATGGCTGACTTTTCTTACTTGACGGCTGACTTATATTATTTGACGGCTGATTTTATATGCTTAACGGCTGACTTATCTTACTAGACATCTGACTTATCTGTTGTTTCTATGACTAACCGGCTGAGTTGTGATTATAGGTGCGAGTCAGGAAGATGGTTATGAAGCCGAATGGCTGAAATTTATCCTGATTGGGGTACTGAAGATGATATCAAACCTGAACTTCATGAGTTGATATGCGAGATAGTGGATGATAATTTTGTTGAAGGCTTTTGGGATGTTAAAGCTAGGAAGAAGCATAAAGCTAAGAAACTCGATGATGTCGAACCCCCGAAGAAGAAGCAGAAGGGAAAGAAAGGAAATAGCGATAGTGATTTCGATGAAGAAGTTGAGAATATAAAAAATGTTGATGACAGTGGGGATAAAGAAAAAGTAAGGCTGTCTTCTGAGTATTTTATAGTTTACCTCAAATTCTATTGTGGTTTAAGTGTTTACATGATTTTTTTATTGTAGGGTTTGAAAGAAGACTCCGACGATTTTGATAAACACGTGTATGTCTCTGTGTTAACGAAACTGGTCGAGAAACTCTACGAGAAATTTGATGCCATGGAGACCAACATTAACGGACTGGTTGGTGGCTTAGAAGATAGGATTGTGGCAAAATTGGATGAGAATTATGGGCAGAGGATTACTTCTGTTGAAAAAGAATTTCCCTGCTGGAAACTGAGATTAAGCAGATGAAAACATGCAAACCTATTGAGCCATCCATTCCTAAAGATGGCAACTCGAAGATTGACATCGATCAAGATCAAGAGTTTACTAGTCCGGTATGTTAAGTATTGTTAGATTATGTCTTATCTAGCTGAGTTATTAATCTGTTACGGCTGAGTTATCTACCTTATTATGGCTGAGTTATTAATCTGTTACAGCTGAGTTATCTAGCTTATTATGGTTGGGTTATTAATCTGTTACGGTTGAGTTATCTAGCTTATTATGGCTGAGTTATTAATCTGTTACGGCTGAGTTATCTATTTTATTATGGTTGAGTTATCAATCTTTTTTTTACGGCTGAGTTATTTTGAATTTTTTTTTCCTTGCTTACAGATCAATATCCAGCGTCCGACTTTGAATTTGGACGATATAGACTCCCGGTTTGTTCTTCAAGATTTGGTGGTACAGAAAGATAAAAGAAGAAGAAAGAAGAAGAACACGGATGTCAACAAAGTCAAGAAGGTGGCTGGCGTGAAGGATACGGATCAGAAAAGCGATGGTTCTTAGAAGAGTAGGATTGTGCTGAAGGCGAGAGATGATTGCAATAAAGGTATTGTGGTTCCGCACTTGGTAGATACAAGTGAGCTTGATGACCCGCAACATGACAAGCAGTAAATGAGAAGAAAACTTAGGGTTTAAGGCTGATAGTTACGTACTTGATATAACGAGCAAGTGCGGGATGAAGATATAACAGTTGTTGTCGAATCGGAGGAGACTGAGGAGGATAAATGATATGCTTTCTCCAAAAGTACTAAAGCGATTCTTTGCGGTATATCGAGGGTCAACACGAAGCTGAAAATTCACGATAAATAATTTAGTGAGGATTAAGCTAAGCGAAATCAGTTAAAGCGTAAAATAGGTGATCGAAATATGATTGTTTTAATTGATTCGAGGGACGGATTAGGCTCGAGGGGTAACTCTCAAAATCGATGATAAGCAATGATTAATCATGGTTGATTCGATTAACATTCTTGAACTCAACGAAGTATAGTTGACCATTGTCGTTCTTGCAAAATCTAAGTCTAGAATCAATCTCTGCAAATCACTGCATGATCCAATGATCAATTGAAGTTTGATATGTTAGCGATTCGATTAAAACTCTTTGCGATAATCCAATTGCTTCACCCAGGTTTTATCAGTTCTGATTGCACGTGCTGTCGATTAATCTAGGTTACATATTAAGTGATCGGGTTAGAAATAAACTTTGAGAAAACCTATGGTGAAAAGCATTGATTTTGAGCACTGCTAAAATCGATTATCATAAATCGAGAGAAATCGTATGAGAAAGCGCGAGCAAAATGAGACTACTCGGACATGGTTGATGAAACACTGAGCATGCTGAATAGATCGTGAAATTAAGCAAAGAATAAAAGCAAGGGTTCGGGATGCTTACATGATGAGACAAAGTCTTGGATCGTCTCATGAGTTACTCGAATCTGATGGTGGTCGAATAATAGTGAAAAGTCGAGTCACTGCTTGCAAGGCTAAGAGTTTCTTTAAATAGGTCTAAACAGCGGGCTTGCTTTGTAAATAAGGGAAAGTATTGGGAGAGCATAGAACTGCTGAAAATCTCTAGCGGCGTTGATTGCGTCGGTATCGATCGATCGGGATGGTGTCGATCGATCTGGCTTAACAGTATGTCGGTATCGTCGATAGGGATGGTGTCGTCGATCTTTCGGGGCAGAGATGCTTTCTTCGGTTTCAAAAAAAAATGTCTCCAAAATCTCGATTTAAGTCAACGTCTTTAAAACTGAAAAGACTCAAAATGATAGAAAAAGCAGAAAAGACTTCGATAAAGCGACTTATATCATGGCTAAGCGGGTAAAATCATGATATATCACTCAGACTTAGCGCTGGCGCCTGGCAAGCAACCAAGTGAGAGAAAGAGGTTTGGAAAAACGCGATTGTGATAAAATCGTAAATGATCCTTTCCAGCGCCACTTACTTTGATCATCGATCCCAGCCATGTATCTCATTAGGAACACTTCACACAGGCTTCCTTATTATCTACTCATATTCATCAATTTATCATCAGGTTTAAATCATTTGATCGGTGTTGCTTTGATTCTTGCTGTCTGATATTAAAGAACACTTTGTCAGCATTTATGCTTTTAGGTATCTTTTATACTCCCAGACTTATTTCATGATCGGTTCGTTGGATATTGAGCGGGTTTACTCGACAGGCATATCTAATCGAAGATCGGCGCAGTATTGATAGTGTTTTCTTAGAATCGGTTCTTACCACTCTCATGTATCAAAAGTCTTAGGTGAATAATGGGGTCATAGGAAATTTTCCCTACCCTTGAGCGCTTTGTGTGATCATTCATCGAAGTAGAATAATGGGGTCATAGGAAATTTTTCTCTCTTCGGCGGAAATCGTTTAAATCTTTTTAATGCGAAATATGTATCAACAATTTTCACGGGAGAGATGTACCTGATTTTAAGCATGATGGGTTCTTGCGGATATGAATGATGAATCAAGCTCAAGAACAACAGCGTAGATGAAGTCAAATTTGGCTAAAAAGCTTGTGAAGAACGCTGTGAGACGAGTGATTTAGGTATTATCTTGGATTTTTATTAGTCGAGCTGACCCAATCACTAACGATGGTATTTGAAAAGCAAAATCGAGCAATAATGCAAAACTGTCAGAAAATTAAGTTGTTTTACATTAAAAACAAAATTGTTTTTTATTTTTTTATTTTTTCTTGAAATGAAAACGATGTCGATGCTCCCAGGCTTAAGCACAACACTGTCCCGTGTTTATCAAGCCGAAGGTGAAAGAAATCAAAGGACAAAAGCGAAATAGGTCGAATCGAGGTGTTACCATAGGCGGTGGTGTCGATCGATACCAAGGTGGTGTCGATCGATCTGAACGACATCCTTCTTCCGACTGATTCGCAGAGACACAACAAAACAAAAACTCATATTTATAGACTTACCGTGGGTTCTCCAAGCGCTTGTTTAATGTCACGAGCTTGACTTTGGCTAAGTTATCGATCGGACAGGTGGAGGACTCACTCGAAATAAGTTCCATGACGACATCTGCGCTTCAAAGTTTTGCTCATCATATCCTCTTCTTTCTCTTTCATCTCGTAGGAGGAACTCAACCTTAGAGAAAGGTTTCGAGGTGCCCTTGCACTTCACCTTATATTCGATCGAATCTCCATCACATTCGAGGAATCAAAGTGAAATTAGCAGCAGTTGATCTTCTTGCTCGTCGCTTCCTCTTTGTTGCTTTTTCCCACTTTCTTGGGGTGTTGAGGGGGTCATTTGAAACATTGCGACTTTTGGTTCATCATAAGACTCATCGAATCGATCATCAGTCTCGAGGTAATGGTGATACGAGACATGTCGGGTGCTCCTCCGGAAGGAATGGCATCGTAGAAGCGTCTCCGTCAATGCAAGAAAGAGATTCTCTTATTAGGCGTGTCCATGATCGCGCATGACGTAGCCATAAATGGTCTTCCCAAAATCAAGGGCACCGGATCCTTGGCTCATCTCCTGACACGAAAATCAGTAGGAATCAGGCAATCTCCTATTTTAGGTAAATCAAGAATTGTAGCGTAAGGGGAGTAGAAGAATCGCGTATGTGAGAAGCGTGTTAGGAGATCTCATATCAGCTTTCAATCTCTCTGATCGCCTCGACATGGCGTTGACACTAGACCACTGAGTCGAGACTCCTTGAAGTTTACTCAGAGATGGAGCATGGGCGAGAATTTCCTGGTCTTCCCTCTTTGTCAACTGTCTCAGCGGTGGTGGTGTATCGGCGGGAGGTCCTGACCATTTTTTTGACAAAACTTGCTTACAGCGCCTCCTCCTCTCTTGTCGCTTGGGAATAATAGGATAGGGCAACTTGACATGGCCTTTTCTTCAACCATCTCTCCTTTTCTCGATTGATTCGCTGCGAAGGGTATCGACCGATACCAGATGAGTGTCGATCGATCTGGAGTTTGTATCGTCTGCAGGTTGGTGTCGATCGACAGGTAGGGTGTCGATCGATACTCGTGGAATCTCAGAATTCTTATCTCCATCTTGCAACCTTGCGAATCTGCGGGTCTGGGAAGTATCGATCGATACCAGGTGGGTATCGGTCGATACTAGTATTACTGGATACGGACATAGTCATCTCAGGCTCAAAATCCTCTTCTCTAGCGCTCGAGGTGATTGCATTGACATGTCCATGCTGTGGTTGAACTATCTTTCCTGGCGATGTACATTTATTTTCCATCTTGATGGATTTCGAGTCGATTCATTCAGATCGGTGTATAAATTATCCAGCTTTTATTGAAATCCCGTCATCTTTTCTTGTCCCTGCAGAATTTGTTCCAAAAGGATCTCTGTCTTACTCTCTGTAGACCTCGGAGAATGTGGTTGGTAAGCTGAATTTCCGTATTGGCGAGTAAAATCACCGCTTTGAAGTGGTTTTTGGGTGAATTGWGTGGCACCAAAACCAGATTGGTTACCTCCAGACTTGTAACCACCTTGTTGTTGAAGCTTTGGTTGTTGTTGTAACCAAATTGACCAAAAGAAACCACCAATGTAGTTAACATCCTCGCCTCATCTTCAATGTTCCTACTTCCTCAGCAAAATGTACAGCCTTCCGTCTTTCCCACTAGAGGTTGTGCATCGTGTCCTTACCGAACCTCGCAATCTGCGAGCAAGCAACAACTGCGAGCCTTTTCCGCTCAAAATCAGCATTAGTGCTTTGCTAGGCAGCAAGTTCTCAATCGCTTCACGGCATCGGTTGGAACCACAGTGTTGAAGTTCCGTTGCTTGCAGAATCAGGCCATCGATACCGATCCAATCCCTACGTAAAAGATCGGCGGAACTTATGAACAGTGATGCGGACGTCAGTAGGATCTGAATCGCACCAGCAGCCTTGAGTGCTTCATTGGACAGAAAATTGAGAGATCTTGTTCTGAGGTCCTCGATCTGCATCGTCATAGAAATTGTTCAGGAATGCGTTCTTGGTCTCGTTCAGTAGTGAGAGATCAGGAGGTAGCTGCTTCAGCCTAAGGCTGCCTCTCCACGAGAGTATGGAAAGAGCTTACGAAGAGGTATTCGTGGTACTCCATTGTACTTCATACCGACCAAGTCCTCGAATTTCTCGATGTGATCCATAGGGTGCTCATGAGAGAGGGTGAAGGGGTGCTGTCAACAAGTGAAGTGGCTTCGCTCAAAGTCATTCCTCAGGAAGTTGGAATACGGATCGATTGGCATAAATTGATCTGGTCGGTTGTAATGAAGTGTCCGTTCAGCACTTGGGGTTGTTGTGGAAGAGGTATTTGTTCACCTTCCTCATCATGCACCAAACCTTGTGGAAAATCCATCTGTTTCTTTCTTTGTCCGATTTGTGCGTTGACTCTGCTCTTTGTGAGGAGAGATTGATCAGTGGTGTGTCCTTCTTTCTCTGGTACGCTGATGCATACACGAAAATCAAAGCGAGAAAATAAGTAACCAAAATTTAAAACAGGCGTTCAGTGTCGATCGATACCAATGGGTATCGATCGTCTTGAACGACTGACTAAAATCGCGACTAAAATTCTAAGGTGAATTTTAGAGTGACGGCAAATTTGATATGCTCAATTAATACTAAAAACTAAAGCGTTGCTGCAGTATATCAGTCGGCGAGAACTTCGAAAATTCACCATAAATAATTTAGTGAGGATTAAGCTAAGCAAATCGCAGTTAAACGTAAAATAGGTGATAAATATGATTGTTTTAATTCAATTGAGGGGATTAGGCTGGGTAACTCTCGGAAATCAATGATAAACAACTTAATCAATTAAGGTTCATTGATTAAGCGTTCTTGAACTCAGCAGTATAGTTAACCAATGTCGTTCTAAGCTAAATCTAAAGTCTAAATTCAAATCTCTTTGCAAATCCTACGATAAACGCATCATTAGTTTGATATGTTACATTCGATTAAACCAAATCTCTTTGAGATAATCATTGCTCACAGGTTTTATCGATCTCAATTGCAATAGTGCTGTCGATTAATCTAGGTTCTATATTCTAAGTGATCGGTTAGAAATAGCTTTGAGAACAACCTATGGTGAAGCTATTCAGATTTTGAACTAACAAATCAATTATCATAAATCGAGAGAAATCCATATGAGAAACCCGAACTAAATGAGGCTACTCGAGACATGATTGATGAAACACAAACAGACATAACGAATCATGAAATTAAACAAAGAATAAAAACAAGGGTTCGGGATCTTCTATGATGAACAAAGTCTTGGATCCTCTCCCTACAAAGTCTCAAATCTCAATGGTGGCTCAGAATAATAGTGAAAAGTCAAGTCTAACCTAAAGACTAAGAGTTTGCTTAAATAGGTTTAAAAACATGGGCTTCTTTGTAAAAATAAGGGAAAGTATTGGGCTTCTTATAGGCTTCCTTGAAAATCTCTTAGCGTTGATTCGTCGGTATCGATCGATACCGGGATGGTGTCGATCGATACTCAGGCTGAGGTACTTTCTTGATTTCTCCAAAAAGGCTCAAATGTCTCCAAAATCTCCAATTTCGTCCCCAAACGTGCTAAAACCGAAAAGACTCTAAATGATAAGCACTAAGAAGACTTCGATAAGCGACTTATATCATGGCTAAAAACGGGTAAAATCCATGATATATCAATAAATTAAAGAACTTAAGACTATCAGCTACTATGCAAGACTTGTCTTTTGCTATTAAAAAATTAGGTGCAGTTGGTGATCCGTCGAAGAAATCGTATCCTCCACCACCACCGTATCCGACTATTGGAAACAGTGGATTGACTTGTATGATGAAGGATCTCGTCCCTTCGAAAGCAATATACGATCCACTAAAACCGGTTGACCCATTGAAAATTGAGGCGCTTACTAACTACCTACGTCGGTATGAGTATGTTACAAATTTTATATGGTTGTTGACCGTGAAATATTTCATATGAGTGTGTACTAAATATTTTGTTTATTTGTCTGTCAGGAATATTCAACTTTCTGCAAAGCCACTAGCTATATTGATTTATACAAGGTTCTCATTACCCCGAGAACGGCTTGGCCTGACTGTCAGTATGGATGGTTAGGTGAAGATGTAAGTGAAATTTTAGTGACGGCTGATTTATCATATATCACGGCTGATTTATTGTACTTGACAGCTGACTTATTTAGACTTAACCTTTTTATTTCAGCACATATCTACTTTCATGAGACTCTTGAGGATACGATCGCTTAAACCTCCAAACCCGTTCCACACTGATCGAATTGCTTTTATTGACAACTAGTTCATCCATCCTGAGGTAGCCATGAAGATCAGGATTTAGTGTTCTAATCTCATCAAAAACGGCATTGAATTCATCCATCCTGTAACAATTTGCAGCTTTCTTCACCAAACAAAACAAGTTTCCACCTTTAAACCGTACCAATATGTTCTTATACAAATGGTACGTGCAGATTCCACGAGCCACTAACGGATACACAGTCCCAATTGCTTTCCCAATTGAGTTATGTCTATCGGAGATGATCGGAGACCTTTCTCATCCGGAACCAAAAGTTTGAGTTGTGAAAAAAATCATTTCCAAGAATCATCATTTTCGGTGTCGACCACACCAAAAGCAAGTGGAAAAATCTGAAAATTACCATCTTGAGCTAGTGATGTAAGAAGTGTCCTCTTATATTTTCCATGAAGAAATGTACCATCGACAACAACTACTTTGCGCACAAAAGGTAACCCAGTGACGCTCGCACCGAATGCAATGAACAAATACTTGAATCTCCCTTCTACTTCAAGTTGGAGACGCGTAACTGTACCCAGATTTGTCCTTCTTATCATATATAGGTAAGAAGGCAAGTCTTCATACCCCTTCTCAAGACTTTCCGTATCGATCTGTCTTGCAAAATGTAACGTCCTATGGGCCTTCCAATAATCCATCTGTTGACAAATCAGCCAGATTACAAAATAAGTCAGCCGTGATGATTTAATAACTCAGCCATACTAGAAAATAAGTCAGCCATGAGGAGCAAATAACTCAGCCAGACTAGAAAATAAGTCAGCCGTGTGATTAATAAATCAGCCGTGTCATAGTAATAAATCAGCCGGGTCATATTAATAAATCCGTCGAACCCTAAATTTACCTTGATTCCAAATTGCTTAGTAATGGCTGCTGCAACATGTTTGGGTTTGACTGATGGATCAATGTCGCCAAGGAAATCTCTGTATAATGATCCTAAAATATCCGGTGTTGCTTGACGGGATCGATTAGAACGCTCTGTTACAGAACATGTGTGTTCTTCATCATAGACACGATTATAGAATTCTGGGGATTTCCCTTGGGTAGAAGCACGAACTCTCGAGCTACATCCGTTTACCCAACACCTAACAATAAGCATTTCCGTAGTGGATACCAGCACATCAAAATCGAAACGATCCCTCACCGTAAGAAGTTTCAGGCGAACTTCTAGATCCTTTTTCCGGGCATATCGCTGTCCAACAGCAATATTTAGCGAAGACATCTCCAACTTGAGAAACTCATCAGATCCTTTCAAATCGTGCTTCGCAATATTATAGGGTCTCTTTTTAGGAGGCAAATTAGGTGAATTTTCATCTTCTTCTTCAACAGGCTTTCCTAATAGGCAAAAATTATCATCATCAGATGACGCACCATCAGGGTCATCAACGATGTCAAATCTGGTGTCAAATTCGTCATCTTCTTCATCTTCAGATTTGTTTTCTCCTTTGTAGCTTATAGTTTTGCTTTCCATATCTTTGTATTCGCTAAACTCTTCAGACTCTACTCTGTAATGAGTATACCCAATATCATCATCTTCATCGCTACTGTTGAAGACTTCGTTACCTTCATCTATTGAGACATGACTGAACGTCCGTTTCGACTTACCCTTATGAATAACATCATCATCGTTGTTCTCTGTAACCTCCATACAAAGACGTAGCTGGTCAATTTTTATTAAGCTCAAAAAGTTTTGCAATTGCCGAGTATTGCAGACATAAACCGGAGGCATATCCTGAGACATTTTTTTCAAAGTTTTAGAAGTGAACATGTAGCTCAGCTGAATTTTACATCTTCGCGACTCTAGCCCATAGTCCTCCATTATCATCTCCTCAAGATTGTCGTAGGATGTTTGTTCCTGTCAGGATTAAACGTATATCGATCTTTTTTAACCCAGTTGCCGGAAACAATTATTACGGGATCCATTCAATCGAAACTGTTTAGATCTTGTGAATGGGAGGAAAGAAAGAGATGAATGACAATGACGAAGAAGATGAACAAGGTTGGCGACTTAACCTAATTATGTGATGCATTCAGAGCTGATGAGGTTTTCGTTTTTGCTGACATGGAACCATGCCACCAAAGGAACTCATAAATCAGCCATAGGAAATCAGCCACTAAACCAATTGATAATTTAGTCGTAGCAGGAAAACTATTTAAGTAATTATAAAAGTTTATGAAATCGGCCTTCAAAACAATTAAATCAGGTGAAAAACTTAAGTCAGCTGCTATATTGCATAAACCAGCCGTCAAAAAATACTACTACAGTAATTACTAGTTAATTACTTAATCAGTAATCAATCATTTATCAATTAATCAGTTCTACCGACTTATGACAAGTCAGCCACCAGCTCTCAGTGAGTTACACAATAAATCAGCCGTTTGATAAATCAGTCGTCCGAAATCTAAGTCAGCCACGTCATAGCAATAAGTCAGCCAAAGTTCACATAAATCAGTCGTCGAAGTTAAAGCCAACCATGTCACATGCAATTAAATCAGCCGATATTTCATAAATCGTTGGAGTTAAAGCCAGCCATAACTTCCGGTTGATTTAACTAATAAGTCACGTTCACATAAGTCGGCCATTCGTTTTAACTCAGTTGTAATTACACGAAAAAAATTTGGTCGAAGTTTCATATACACGTAGCAGCGATGCGACGATTTTTCGATGTGGAAAAAAAAAGTAATGGCATTTTTGTCATTACGTTTTTGTTAGCAAATGATTATAAAGGCATTCTAGGTATTCTGAAAAATGGAAAACATTACAGTAATTAAAAAAAAATCTGTACTATCTGGGTTATATCCTGTTTGTGTGATATTTAAGTAAACCACCCGATCTTAGGATTCATCTCATCGTCGAGAAGAATATTGCTTACCTTAAGATCTCGGTGAATGATCCTGAGACATAAGTCCTCATGCAGATATTGAAGTCCTCTTGTCGTCCCATTTACTATTTTCATACGCGTCTCCCAATCCAATTCCCTAGACTTTAAAGAGTCTATATGTGCACAAAACGAAACGTTGAGAAGTCACATATCAAAAGAATTTAAACTAACTTATGATTTCAATTTCAAAATTTAGTAGTTTTGAATAAATATATATTCACCACTCACCAAAGTGTAAACCATCAAGGCTCTTATTTGACATGTACTTGTAAATTAGGAGCTTCTCGTCGCCCTCGACACAATATCCTAAAAGCCTCACCAAGTTCTTGTGTTGAAGCTTTATTATCAAAACTACTTCATTCTTGAACTCTGTCAGACCTTGACTTGATTTTTTTGAAAGCCTTTTGATTGCCACATCCATCCCATTTGGTAGCTTTCCCTGCCGAGCAAAAGAACTTCAATCAAAATATATCATCGTAAGATTGTAACTACTTTGTTTAGAACTTTAGCCTAACCACCTTACAAGCTCAGTATTAATCGTATTGTTTAGTTATTACCTTGTAGACTGGACCAAAACCACCTTCTCCTAACTTGTTTTCCTCAGAGAAAGAATTTGTTGCAGCCATTTTGTCATGTAGATTTAGGTAACACATATGTTCTCCATCATCATCAATTACGCCACCTTCTAATAGCTCTCTGCTTTGTTTTTCGTCTGCGTGTAACTCGTGTTTCAGAAACTTGTGAACAAATCTTGAGTAGTGAAAATTTTATGCAAAATACCAAAACCAATCTCACCTCTTTGAAAAAAAAAAAAAACAATTTCTCACCTCTTTGTGTTCTCTTTCTTCTTCTTCTTGAAGAAATGAAACAATACAAACCAACGAAAAATGCAGCAGCTGCTACTAGTGATGATAGTACAATGAGTAACACAATTCTTCTGCCTTTAGAAAGCTTTGTTTTTCCTGAGTATTGAAAATGAAGCTTAAATAAATATTTAGACGCATTCACATTTTTATTGAAAATTCTAACTCTTGTTTGAAGTTGCAGTTGAGATGTTTGAAGCTGCAGGTGAGATGTTCGGCGCTGCAGGTGAGATGTTTGAAGCTGCACGTCTAAGAAAGAATGTGTGTCCCTGATTTGCGTCGAGTTGTTGCAGATTGAAGACATCGCTTGCCCACATCAAACACTTGTTGCCATCATATGCGTAGGCCTTGCAAGAACATTTAGCTAGGCAACGTGAGGCACATGTCGTAACAAGACTTGCTGTCAAGACCAATGTTGTTGTTGGATCAGTGGCTAATTTCATGTTTTCAAGAGGAAGAAACTCGTCAATTCCCTTGCCACATTGAAGCTTGGTTTCTCTTATACAACCACCAGAGAAATCATTCGAGTCCCATCCTTGGCGCGTTCGAAACCAGGAACACATCTACAGGGGTGAGGCTCTTGTTTATGACTGCAAATACCAAACGATCCACAATAATTATAAACCTCACATCTATTTTCAGGTTGAGACAAAATCACATGCCACGACTGGACATCGTCATCCCAAACTTTCAGCATGAGCCTCCCCGAAACAGCCATGACCAAATGATATAAGCTATCGGGAAAATCTAGTACTGATGAATAAGTGATGTAAGACTCATCCATATTCAGTTTGAAACTCAAGTCAGTACCCGTATATGGGAATCCCTTGAAAATTTTAAGCTGATCATCCCATGGTCCACTTGACCAATATGACTTAGATCCATTCCAAACTGCGATGAGAGGAGAGTCTGTTGAATTAACGTCAACCTGGAGAGAGTATCGACCCGGTGAGGGATCATTCAAGCCGTTCCAAGAAGTGAGGCGTTGGCTTTCAAAGTTGTTAAACCTTATTTTAGCGCCTGGAAGCCAAGTATCGGAGGGATGATCAAAACTCTGCCACAACACGGCGGCAGAGGAAGTAGGCCCATCTCTCAAGACTAGATTACCATTATCAAGCAGAACAGCTTGAACATCCTTGCTCCTAGTATTAACACCGGTCGACCATAATGCTGTACCGAAGTGATTATCATAGAGAATTAAGTTTCCATCTGAGATCTTTAATATGCGGTTAGAATGTCTCCATCGGGCAGGAAATTCTCGATTTGCGACCCAGACAATAGTCCGTGCAGAGACTTGCTTGTACCACATGCCTTTGTAGAAGTTTCCATAAATACCTGGAGTTGGGTTGAAGAGACCGAGTTCGAAAATATCACCGCTGGAAACAATGGTGTGAAATCTTGAAAGAGGTCGATTGGTAGAAATGGTGTCAGTTGCAGAAGAAACATGTGAAACTTGAGAAAACAAGAACATCAAGACTCCCAAGTATATGAATAACACATTCTTCTTGCAAGTCTCCATGTTCGTATGACCGCAAGTTCGTTTGAAGATAAGAGGTATAGCAATAAAATAATGAAAGAGTCTTCTTGACCCACGAGTCAACTCACTAGCGTAAGTCCAGAGCATCTTCCAATAAAAGGAAAGTCATTTTCGCTGAGAGTGCTTACCAGTCGTAAACATGTAAATGTTTTATTTACACAAGGTAAAATTTTGTAAAATATGACATTGTTTTGTATGTTGTAATTCTCAAAAGCACGATGAACTTGTCCACGAACAAAAGTTCCGTAGCATCACATATTGGACTTACTTTCACAGAAAAGAGTTTAAATCTATACTAATAAAAGTAAGGTTTAGAGACTCAAGAAAACATCCACATCACCAAAAGTGAAGTCCTCTAAGGATGACACATCATCAACTAATTTTTAAAAAAAATATTAATCACAAATAATAATAATCATAAATCAAATTAATTGAATATATTAATCATATATATATATATATATATTCATATTTCATTATTAGGGCATAACTTATAATCTACACTCTCTTCACCTTCCTACAAAAATATGAATTAGTCTCATATTATTAAGTGAAGAGTGGAGTGGGATTTTTTAAAGAAAATAAAAATAATCACAACTTAAAATAATAAAATTCATCATAAATCAAATTAATTGAATATATTAATCATATATATTTTTCTATCTCTTTATTAGGACATAACTTATAATCAAGGCTCTTTTCACTTTCCTACAAAATAAAGCATAATGAAATATGAATAAGTCTCATATTATTAAGTGAATAGTGCTGTGAGATTTAAAAAAAATCACAACTTAAAATAATAAAATTCATCATAGATCAAATTAATTGAATATATTAATCATATATATATATATTCTTTTTTTTTTGTCAAACATATATATATATATATACATATATATTCATATGTCATTATTAGGGCATAACTTATAATCAAGGCTCTCTTCACCTTTCTACAAAATAAATCATAATGAGATATGAATTAGTCTCATATTATTAAGTGAAACGTGGTGTGGGATTAAAAAAAATAATAATAATCACAACTTAAAATAATAAAATTCATCATAAATCAAATTAATTGTTTATATTAATCACATATATATATATATATTCATATCTCATTATTAGGGCATAACTTATAATCAAGGTTCTCTTCACTTTTCTACAAAATAAATCATAATGAGATATGAATTAGTCTTATATTACTAAGTGAAGAGTGGTGTGGGATTTAAAAAAAAATAATAATAATCACAACTTAAAATAGTGAAATTTATCATAAATCAAATTAATTGAATATATTAATCATATATATATATATATATATATCGTCTCATAATCATTATTACAACACTAGCAATAGTTTTATCATGATTATCACCTCAATTAATATTTAATTAACCAAACAATAAACAAAAAAAAACAAATAAGAAGATGTCAGCTTTTTTTGGGTAACGTAGTTTATTAGAGGAATAATTTCATGTTAGTACTTTTTTTTTTTTTTAAATGCTTATTTTAATTTTTTTGTAACACTTTTAAATGGTAGTTTATTAGAGGAGTAATGTCATGTTAGTAATTTACACCAATATTTGATCTTCTATATTGCCATATATATATATAGCAAACATCCTCATATTTCTACAAAAGCACCATCATCCCAAACAATATCACATAAGCGTATTCTAAAGCCATCTTCACAATCAAACATTTGCCACACTTTTTACAGTCATGAAAGAAATTTCTGCAATAATGAAGTCTCGGTAAGACTAATTCATTTCTGAAAAGCTCGCAACTTTAAAAATGGTAATATACTCATGAGAATGAAGCTGCTTTTCATCGAAAGCAAGGTATGCATCAAATTTATTAAATAAAAATATGCATATTATGCTCGATAACTTCTAAATAATTTTTTGTAGTCAACAACGATGCATGACTTTATATCGGTCAACTGACTTAACCGATATAAAGAGACCCTCAAGCCAAACTCGATCTACAAGTTAAAAAAGTTTATGCTCAACCCTGCCAAAACATGTTCAAAGTCGCAGCTCACAAATTCGATATTTTATTCACTGATCAGACATCTTTGGTTGAAACAAATGAAAGCTTCCACAAAATAGACATCCAACAATTTAGGCTCCGCACCGTGCAAGATATGACACCAATAGTTTACCGAAACGGTGAGCTTTTGGTAAACATCTCTTAAACGTGAACAAAACACATACACAAAACTTATATATATTTTTATATTGTACATATCATCGGTCACATATACCTCATAAAATGAGACAAGCTACAAGATTCCACACCAAAGGCTACACCTTCAATGACCGCTCCTGGTAGATCAAAGGACATGGCGTTCTTACATGTGAAGATGGAAGAGTAAGATTTATTTATTTTATATATAAACTTAATTACATTTTAATTTTTTTTTAATTTATCTATATATATATATATATATTAGGAGTTTACATTGTCCTTATATTTTCTTTATGTTGATGTCAATATATTTCGATACCTATATTACTAATTCAAAATATGTATACAATCCGTACGTAGTGCGGGCCAGCACTTAGTGTTAATAAATTAAAGAGTTTGAAGTTATGAAGATGGAGACGAAAATATTAAAATTAGAATCGGAAAACCGGAAAAACAAGGTAAAGTTTGTGGGTTCAGATTAGCCCTGGGCAAAATATCCGAACCGAATGAACCGAACCGGTACCGAACCGATAACCGAATGAGTACCCGAAATATCCGAAATATAATTATATACCCAAAATATTAATTATATTTAGACTTGGTATAACTCAATTATCCAAAATTATAATTATAAATCCGAAGATAACGTTATTTTTAAATTGAAATAACCAAAATACTCAAAATAATTTATATATATGCAAGTTCATAGTTATATTTTTCAAAATTTAACTAACTCTTATTCAAATTTAATCATTTTTTTTTTTGGTAATTCGGGTACCCGGAACCGAACCGAAATTTTAAAATATCCGAATGGATCCTAAAGCTTAGAACCGAATGGACCAAAACCGAATGAATTTTATCCAGAACCGAACCGAATACCTGAATGGCCATGACTAGTTCATATAATTCTCGATTAGTTTTGGTTTTGAGCTGGCTTGTAATTGGTACGATTTGAGTTGTGCAAATGGGCTGTATCGTAAAATAGGCCCAAATCCAGTCAGAACTTGTTGGAGTTGTTTATTGCCGAGAAGAAGAAACAGAGCATCAGTTTCTTTTACTTCTTTGCAATGATGTTACTCTTGTTTTTTTGTCTTTCTTTTTTGAATAGTTGTTAAACTGTATTCAAAAAAAATATCGTTTTTACAAAAAAAATTGCTTGCAAACTACAAGGAACAGAAAAGATAATCAGAAAAGATAGTCCTACATTAGTAAATCCTACATTAGAACTCTAGAAGAGAACCAAATGGCCATTTCTTCCACATAGTGTTAGAAAATAGAAGATGCAGATCAATCACTTCCAAACAAACGTTTGGTCTTATTCAAATCAGATAAGAAGTATTTATACAAATACATATTCAATGTAAAAACTTACGTTGATATTTCTCTTGATACGATTAGCGATAATGTGTAGAATGATAGAGACTTGCTTGTAGCAATCTCCTAAGACAGAATTTTGTCTCTACTATTGTGTACATAGATTCGTAGATGTCTATCTTGCAGGATACAACTATCAAACTCTGTATAGCACACCTTACGGAGTTTCTACCAAACTATACTTTGTGTTTCTCAAAAGAAGAGAGAGAAGTTGGAAAAATCTGTCTGAAAATGAATCAGACAATTTCAATATATAATAGATCCAGAGATGTGTGTGTTGGAAGAAGGTGTCTTTCCAACCAAGTGGTGCCTCTAAGCAACACATATGTTAAAACGTGTCTCTCAAAGGTGTCTTTTAACGTTTTATTAATTAGTTAAATACCATTAAGATAAAACTCCAACAATACCCCACATTTTCTATTCAAACTTAAAAATGCCCCACATTTGAATAGAAAATAAGTTTCAATGGTTTCTGAAACAATAGAGTCAATATGCATCGAAAAAGATGTCTTTTGGACTTGAACCTTGCCTTGTTACCAGTTATCGGATTTACTTTGTGGGTAATGAACTTCAGTCTTGAATTAACCACGTTTTGTAGTAAATCAAAACAATACCTGAAACACATATATCATCTTCACATTTCTAGTTTATACGGTTGAGCTCATTTTGGTCCTGAACTTATCTCGACTTCGTGAGAGCTCTAGAAAATTTAGCCATATCAAATCTCATAGATGCAACCCGACATCACTCTCATATAGGTAACCTTAATTAAAGATAGTGTGCTCTATCTTACTTTTAAAAAGCTGTTAATGTTTTTAAGAATACAATATTCATCCTTAATCGTCAACATAAATATTCTTTGACTTCGTAGGAATGGAACTGAAAAATGTGTGTATTTTCCTTTAAGTCTTCCTCAGCTAGTTTGCCTATTGAACCTATATCATGGGATCTCCAATGTTGCAAGGTTAGGTTTCCGCCAAGTGATGACTCATTGTGTTGGCTTGAGACCCATTCCCCTCGAAGTAAATACGACTTACTCTTTAGGTTGGCCTTTAGTCAAAGGATCAGCCAGATCTTCCTCTGATCTAATATAAATTAATGTTATCACCCCATTGGAAAGCAATTGTCGTATTGTGGCATGTCGTCGTCTAATATGCCTTGATTTACTATTGTATATTTTATTTTTACCTCTATTTAAGGCAGCCATACTATGACAATGGATACACATAGCAGTTATTGGTTTCAGCCACAATGGAATATCTTCAACAAAATTTTGAAGTCATTCAGCTTCTTCTACAGCTTTATCTAATGCGATAAATTCAGATTCCATTGTAGATCGTGCAATACATGTTTGCTTAGATGATCTCCATGACACGGCACCACCACCAAGTGTAAATACGTAACCACTTGTGGATTTACTATATGTACTTCCAGAAATCCAATTTGCATCACTATACCCTTGTAAAATAGGAGGATATTTTGTAAAAAGTAAACCATGATTAATTATATGCTTTAAGTATCGTAATACTCTAACTAAAGCATGCCAATGTTCCCTATTCGGATTACATGAGTATCAACTTAATCGACTCAAGGAGTAAGCCAAATCTAGTCTTGTACAATTTGAAATGTACATGAGGCTTCCAACGACTTGTGTATATTCCAATTGAGATACACTTTCACCATTATTCTTTGAAAGTTTACACGTTGGATCAAACGGTGTAACTTTCGTTCTTCTATCATAATGTCCAAATTTCTTGAGGACCTTTTCCACATAATGAGATTGAGTGAGTGAATAACCATTGTTTTCTCTTTCAAACATGGGATCCCATGTCTTTCATTTCAAAATTATCACTCAACATCTTCTTTGAGGCATTGATAATGTCGTTGCAATTTCGATTGATCAACATGAAATGTTGTTATATCACTGTTGAATCTCGCACAATGTTTGACTTTCGAGGGACCGGAACTCCCTGTTGAAGGCGATATTCCTGACGCAACTATAAAGAAAGCGGAGTCGTGGGAGAAAAATGGTTTTAATGTAAGAATTATATTCTTAATGCGTTGGATGATTCTCTCTATCATGTTTCCAAATTTTTCAAAGTCCAAAAAAGTTATTGGAATCATTAAAGAAAAAGTACAAGTCCGAATTTGCAAGCCCAAAGAAATTAATTGTGGGAAATTTTTTAAATTTTAAGATGAGTGTCATCATCTCTGTGGTGAAACAAGTTAAAGGAATCCAAATCATCGCAGGATACAACTATTGTGTACGTAGATTCGTAGACGTCTATCTTGCACGATACAACTATCAAACTCCGTATAGCACCTTACGGAGTTTCTAGCAAACTATACTTTGTGTTTCTCAGAAGAAGAGAGGGAAGTTGGAAAAATCTGTCTGAAAATGAATCAGACAATATATAATAGAATAAGAACGCAAAATACAATTGTCAATGATACCAGCACACACTCGTGCTTATCACTCTTATTTAGATGAATTAAGGAGACTACCACTCATTGTCTTTTCCGACGAGTGTAGCTACCTAATACTAAGAAATGATCTCCTCGAGAACCTAACTTTTATAAGTGCTATGTTGATAGTTATTGGAAACAAGGCTCAGGAAAAAGTGGAATTGGCTGGATATTGCGAGACCACAAAGGAAAAGTCAGACATATTGGTGCTAAATGCCTTCCAGGCCTCTTTTCTCCGCTAGAAACAGAGGCAGTTGTGTTGGTATGGGCAGTGTCGTGTATTACCATTCAAGGGATCACTAATGTAGTCTTCGAAACGGATTGCAGTGATATAATTTAGGCGGTAAAACACCCACAGCAGTGACCACGTCTTCAGAGCTCCGTGTCTGACATTCACGGCCTACTACTATCGACATCAGATCATGTTTTTAAATTTACCAAAGAGAAAGAAAATGTTTGTGCCGATGCAATGGCCAAACATATTACACTTTGCCCTATTTATTTTGTTCTTTTAAATGTAACTTTGTCTATACAGCTGAACTCTCTCGTGAACTTTGATATCTCGTGTATTCAAACATCCAATATATCTAATAGAATTGTGGTTGGAGTTAAAAAAAAAAAAAATTATTGTGAATGGTGACACTTATAGATTAGGCACATTGAACCGCTCAAAAGATTTTGACATTCAACCTAAATAAGAGGGTGAATTAGCCCAATAACCATTTTTTAAGTCCAAAATAAAAAAATATGACCATACAATATTGGAAATAAAATAAGTCACTATTTAAATTGCATGTTGACGAAATTACCCCTTTTTATGCATGTGAAGAGCAAACCAAATCCTCTCGGTGATAACATCACAAGGAACAAGAGAGAGGTAAAAGTTGACATCATCATCTCTTTCTTAGAAACATGATGAACTATACTATATACTATACTGCAAGGAAAATGAAATGATATTGTATAGTTATCATAACCCCATAATTAGCTTTTACGTCCAAAAACCCAAAACCCAATTAACCCAAAATAATAACCAACTTGAACCCTATAAATAGATCCAACACTTGAAAATGATATACTTTTTTATTTTATTTTTAATGATAAAAAAATAGAATAGAAGTCAAGGTCAACTGATTGGACTCGATCGATATTGATAGTCAAATAGTTGAAGAAAAAACTTGTCTAATAAGTTTTTTTTTTTGATTAAATACTCTAATAAGTTTGCCATGACTTGTTTGCTAAGAAAATTTAGAGAACTACCGTCTTCGTCTTCATTCTTGTCTTCGCTATGGCTGTTACTTCGCTTCTCAATACCGTTTTCCGACGAAGAAAGAAGAAGTCTACTGAGTTTATAAGCAGTAAGTACTCGGTTTCTTCTTCTCAATTATCTTCCTCACATCTGACACAAAACCCATCAATTATACTTGTCTATCTGACAGATTGTGCAGTTTTCGAATTTGAATTCGACACCATTAGAGCTGCAACAAATGAGTTCTCAGATCTGGTTGGTCGTGGAGGATTTGGTTCTGTTTACAAGGTTGTCTCTTTAATCTTTACTAATTCCTCGACATGTCTTTTTTTTAATGGTAATTAGGAAATTTGGGTCCATTACATATTTGAAGCCGTTGGAGTGTAAAACTCGAATTTGGATCCGTGTTTATATTTTGGTTTGTTTGTTTTCATGTGTTTGGTTGTGTGGGATTGTAATAAAAACATATATCTTTTTTATTTTCAGGATAGGCTTCAAAGTGGACAAGAAATAGCAGTGAAGATATTGTTTAAAAGTTCAATTGGAACTGAGACAGAGTTTCATACTGAACTTAATCTTTTGTCAAAGCTTAGGCACAAGAATCTAATCAATCTTCTTGGTTTCTCCACTAAACGAGACCAACATTGCCTTGTTTATGAGTTCATGCCTAACTCAAGCCTTGATTGTTTTATACTAGGTTAGACAGTCTAAAACAGAGTATCCTTTCCAAATCCAATCTCGTTTAGTTTCAAGTTCTCATCATTAGTCATTGTGGTAATGTGTAACAGATCCACATAGAGCTTGTCAGCTAAGCTGGGAGATTTATCGAATCATTGTTGATGGCATAGCTCGAGGTTTACGTTACCTTCATGAAGAATCAAGGTTATGGGTCGTTCACTGTGACATTAAACCTCGAAACTACTGTATACAGATTTGAAACCAAAAATTGAGGGATTTGAATTGGCAAGGATGACGCAACAAGGTTAAAACGAAGCTGAATCAACTGTAATTGCTGGTACCGTGTAAGTGAAGTTTTGTGATTTAACATACTTGAGGGAATATGTTTTGAAGATGTTTAGAGTCTGGAATGAAACAATTTGAGATAATCTACAGAGGGTATTAAGATTAGATCCAGAGTACATACGAAGCAGACGTGTTTCTGTCAAATCTGATGTTTATGCCTTTGGAGTTACAATCTTGACGATCATTAGTAGAAGGAAGGCTTGGAGTGTGGACGGAGACTCTCTAATCGAATATGTGAGTTTATATTAAAGTGTCTATAATGGTTAAGTGGTTCCTTAATCGTAGTTCTTGTCTTCTTTTAGGTTATGAGATGCTGGAACAGAGGAGAAGCCATCGATGTGATCCATGAAGTGATAAGATAAGAAGAAAGAGAAGATTCGATAAGCGAAATCTTGAGATACATTCACATTTCTTTGTTATGTATCGATGAAAATGCAGAGACAAGGCAGAGTATTGATAAACTTCTTCATTGGTTTAGTTATTTCTCTACTCCTTTGCCTGAACCAACCATTGGTAATCGATTTCTTGCAGAGGAAGAAACAAATCGGTCATGGTCGCCGTCTCTATCTCCCGGACATAGTCACGTCACCCATATCTTCACGTTAAGGAGATAGAGCTTGTGTGCTCTGTTTTATTGGATTGATGAGAGTTTATAATGAAAATGAATTATTGGTTACTCTTATTATTCAGGGGATATGAACATTTTTACCAACCAAGCATATTTAGTATTGTTATAGTTCATCGTGCTTCCAGTTCTGTTTGCGTTGCTTCATTTATGGAGAACACGTAGTCAGACGACGCTAACTGTTGGTCACCGCTCAACACGTTTGAGAAAGTTGGCTGTTTCAGAATTGGGAGATCGTTATCATTGCTCAACATATAAACGATTTGCGATGTCGTGGGTCTATCTTTAGGATGGTCTTGAACACAAAGAAGTGCGATATGAATGCACCGCATCACTTCTTTTAAAGCGTACGAACCACACAGTGCTTCATCTATAATGCTTACACCTTTTGTTGCACACCAAGATTCCCATGCCTGAAGATGATCAAGAACATATGTTTTGGGTTTGATCAAAGCTAAGGTACTTCTTTTTCTATGATAGATAAGTAATATAAAAACACTTACATAAGCGATAAGGCTGTGTTTCTGGTCGTTATGAACAAACCTTGTCGCCTTTTTGCCCGATATGATCTCCAATAACAACACTCCGAAGCTATATATATCTGATTTCTCTGATATCATCCCGCCTAATGCATATTCCGGTGACATATAGCCGCTGAAATTAACCAGTGATGAAAAAATTAATCCTAAGATTTTGATGTAAATAGATAGGTCATGATTGTTTTTATTTGATTGCCTTTACATGTAGAAATACTAAACTTACATTCAAAGCAATGTCTTTAGTTTTTTCAAACGTCTTTCATAAATTTTAAAGCAAAACGGAATGAAAACCATACCATTTTCATTTTACGTTTGTGTTTACATTTTGTAAATAATGGTTAATAAATGCTAAATATGTGTTTATTGATTAAAATAGACATAAACATGTAAACGTGAACTTTAACCCAAAATGTTAGCGTTCAAATGAAACAAGTGCAAACATAATACTGTAGATGTAAAAACTTACAATGTCCCGACGATTCTTTGGGTGCTATCATCGATTTGCTTGCAACCAAAAATCCTGGCGGTTCCAAAGTCCGAGATCTTAGGATTCATCTCATCGTCGAGAAGAATATTGCTTGCCTTAAGATCTCGGTGAATGATCCTGAGACGTGAATCCTCATGCAGATATTGAAGTCCTCTTGTCGTCCCATTTACTATATTCATACGCGTCTCCCAATCCAATTCCCTAGACTTTAAAGAGTCTATATGTGCACAAAACGAAACGTTGAGAAGTCACATGCCAAAATAATTTAAACTTAACTTATGATTTCAGTTTCAAAATTTAGTAGTTTTGGATAAATATATTCACTACTCACCAAAGAGTAAACCATCAAGGCTCTTATTTGACATGTACTCGTAAATTAGGAGCTTCTCGTCACCCTCGACACAATATCCTAAAAGCCTCACCAAGTTCTTGTGTTGAAGCTTTATCATCAAAACGACTTCATTCTTGAACTCTGTCAGGCCTTGACTTGATTTTTTTGAAAGCCTTTTGATCGCCACATCCATCCCATTTGGTAGCTTTCCCTGCCGAGCAAAATCACTTCAATCAAAATATATCATCGTAAGATTGTAACTACTTTGTTTAGAACTTTAGCCAAACCACCTTACAAGCTCAGTATTAATCGTATTGTTTAGTTATTACCTTGTAGACTGGACCAAAACCACCTTCTCCTAACTTGTTTTCCTCAGGGAAAGAATTTGTCGCAGCCATTATGTCATGTAGACTTAGGTAACACATATGTTCTCCATCATCATCAATTACGCCACCTACTAATAGCTCTCTGCTCTGTTTTTCATCTGTGTGTAACTCGTATTTTCAGAAACTTGTGAACAAATTTTGTATAGTGAGAATTTTATGCAACATACCAAAACCAATCTCACCTCTTTGAAAAAAAAAAAAATTTCTCACCTCTTTGTGTTCTATTTCTTCTTCTTCTTGGAGAAATATAACAATACAAACCAACGAAAAATGCAGCAGCTGCTACTAGTGATGGTAGTACAACGAGTAACACAATTCTTCTGCCTTTAGAAATCTTTGTTTTTCCTGAGTATGGAGGAGGTTGAGGAGGTCGAGGAGGCGCGGAAACTCTCACTAGATTATCGAAAGCTCCTACAAAGCTGTACAAATCCCATCGGAAATAACAACTAGGACGCGAAACCGTTCCCCCGACTCTACCCCAATTAAGGTCTTGATTATAAATAACATTCTCTCCCAGACAAAAATTACAGTCACTGGAAGATAAATCAGGTGTGCATTGCATCAACATATTAACATCAGGAGTGTCTGTAAACTCTGCTTTTGAGACTCCATAGTACTTCAATACCGAAGACTCATCAGCCGTGGATGCAAGCTTAACTGTTCGATCAGCCATGGCGATAAACTCTTGGCTGAATCGGGTCAGATTCGAAGAGGAGAGAACATCCAAGCCAATACTCGAGTGAGGAACATTCCCAACCGGCTCAAGCTTTAGTTTGCCAAATGTATGGGCATTTGAGTAGCGTACTAGACAAGAAACGTTTGCATCGTTTTCGGAATCCCAGTGATATGCTTCGGTTTTGCCTTGGCATTGTGTTAACAGAGTCCTACTTGCTCTCTCGACGCAGCGACGACAAGCTTGAACTTCGTAGTGTTTTCGACAAAGGGCAAGAGCGTAAACTCCGTCTAGTGAAGCGTTGTAGAAACCGTGTTCTCTTATAACATTAGAAGCAAGAGAAGGCAAGAGTGCATCAAGGTTTTCGCCGTAAGTTGTGTCTGTAGAGAAATATTCATTGCCACAGACGAAGGTGAAACGACCCCACCACGAAACAACAATACGGAACCCGCGAAAAAATACGAAATTTTTATAACTTTTCTTAAAACGGTTCTAAACGGTGAATAATTAAAACCTTACTTGCTACTCAAGCTAAAAACTCAACATCTAATGCAAGAACAACATTAAAATCTTAATAAAACAGGGATCGATCTATCCTTAAATATTGCGAAAATGCATCTCCTAAAAATGCACATGCTCAGGACGAGTTATCCCCATCATTACGTGCATATAGTAGTCGTCTAATATGCCTCAAAACATCAAGAAAACTCTTCCAAATGCATGACCAAAATATTTGAACTCAAAGAAAATAACCTTATAACGCGTCATACTAAGTTCAGTTTTTCGTCATTTAAGCATGCATTTTTACAACATAACCAATCCAAAACATCTTCAAAACAACATTTATTAGAACACAGTTACCTAACTGAGTCATGACATCAAATATAACAGCACACATAAGTAAGAAATATTACACACACCCGTTTTACCGCCTAATCATCCTCTTTCCAGCCTTGGTTCCACGAGCTCCAACCTTATGATTTCTCTTTACCTACACCAAAATACGTAAGCATCGATAATATTAGTGAGGCGGTCCTCCGTCTCACAGCCATACACATGTAATTCAAGAAATTAACGCAATTAAATGTAACTTACGGAATTAAACCAACATACCGTGTAAGAGCTCAATCACACACATCCCACACACACATGGCCAAGCCATAAGTCACACCCATAAGGTCTAATTCCTAAGCACATATCAGTCACGAAAATTCAAGAAAACATGTGGATGACCACGTCACGCACTCACCTTAAAAGCTGCGGTTAACAATACGAAATTGTTTCCGTTGATTCTGAACTCCAAAACTCGGCTTCTCTTGGGTCACACCTCACCCAAGATGTCTACTACCATCCTGCCAAAATTCAGCATAAACCATTCACAGGAGGTTGATCAAACGAGCCTTAAGCTCGGACTGCTTAATCTGCAGTTTCAGAGTTTTCTCAGAAAACAGAGTTTACGAATCTAGTTATATCTCTTAAACTAGCCGTTAAAAACACGATCGCTCCGGTTAAACCCAAGACTAAACTGTCAGGAGTGTTTCTACCAAATTTCAGCTCAATCGGTTAAGTAAGGTACCCAAATGTTTCCGTCGAACTGGTCACAGTTTCCTTCTGTACCGGCGGTTTCAGGAGAATGTTCGTATCTCCCAAAATACTCAAAGAAACAAGAAATCCTTTGGTATAAGGATAGTTAAGAGATTTATCAACTTACAGAAAAAGTTTCAGCTCAAGAAGAATTCGTTGATGCCTTGATCGGACCTATGAACTCAACCCAGAAACTCTGTTTTTGAGAAGCTCTCACACCCTCTCCTCTTCTTCTTCCTTGAGTCTCCCAAGCTCTTTCTTCACTCTCTCCTTTCTCTCTCTCGTCTCACTCTTTCTTCTCTCTCTATTTCACGCTCTCCCTTGTCTCAACAATAATCAGCCACAATGATTAAGAGAGGAGGAGAAGAGTGTAGCGTGAGATATTTTCTCACTTTTTTTAATTAATTAAATAATTAATTAATCAAACCGAATCATTAACTCCCAATCTCGATTCAATTCTCCGACTCGGTTAGCATTTCCGAATTCCTCCGAAATATTTGAGACATCCATATATTTCATTTAATTCGCCAATATCCAAATTACTAATTAATTCGTTTTAAAATAACACGGAATTAATTCCCAATAATTAGTCTTTCGATTAAATCACCCGTTCTCAACCCGATGCGATTATTAATCGAATTCCACATATTGTTCCTACTTGGTTGTCACATACTCAGGATCCAATACTGCAAGATCCTACGTGGTTATAAAATGACTCAACCAATCCATCGGGATCAACAAGCTAAGTCAACGAGATCTAATACCGCAAGATCTCACTCGGTTTACCTTTCGTTTACCAATCTATTAGGATTAAATCACTCATAATCCCAATCGGTAACCCACATGTTAGACTAAATCACACATACTCCTAGGTAACCAACATTAGGATTAAATCACTCATAATCCAATCATCCTAGATTAAATCACATAATCCTAGTTATTGTAGGATTAAATCACACATAATCCTACTTGGTTTAGAATTAAATCACACATAATTCTAAACCGTCAAACCACGTTTTTGGATCTAATGACACTAGATCCAACTCACCCGAACCAAGTAACGGAACAACACCATCAATACATGAAATCTACATCATGTATTAAATCACCAATAGTCTAATTCAATAATATTCATCTTATTATTGAATTTCCGTCAAAATACAACAACCCAAAGGTCCACATTTTATAATAACGTCAATAAATTACAATACGAGAAATAACTTCGAACACGGATGTTACAGAAGGTAGTGTGAACGCCATTGATGGTTAAGAGAAGAAAGAAGAGAAGAAAACAAGGGAGGTGAAAAAGAAAGGATTTTTCCATCTCTATAAATAGTTAACATTTGATTATTAAAACCTTTAGTTTGGCTTTAAATAAACAGATTATGATTAGTTTGACTTTTTCTTGAGGATCAAACAAGAAGAGACTTTTCTATTATCATATCGTTTTCACAAGTGAAAAACCCTTTTAGAAACCCTGACTTTTATGGTGACGTAAAGAGCAAGGCAAAGAATTTTCTTCCCTCAATTACGCTTATGTAAACGATACGTCGAACACTTCGTTGTCCTTATTCCTTAAGTGGCATGTAATGTCTTCGAGATAACAATGAAAAGAACGACGTCGTTTCCGGTTCCAAACAATATAGAAACGACAAGGGGATATGAATGGAGTCAAGGCGTGCTACGGGTTTCATACATTGTCAAGGACCACAAGGACAATAAAAGTCAGATTAAAAGACCAAAAATGGTTTCATGACTGATTAAAATTCTCATATAACAATTGCATCGAAGACTGGAAGTCTACGGGGACGCAAAAGCATTAAAAATTGAATCATAAATAAAAACAAAGAAATCAAATTAGATGGTTTGAAAGAGTAAAAATTGTGAACTTTGTGGATTATTCTCCCTGTGAACTTTTGTTATTGAAAGATTTTTATGAGAAAACAGAAAAATGTAAGGTAAATAGTTTGGTATCTATACATATATACACATATATATCATAAATATATTTATATTAGATTTGGCAATAGCTCTCACGCCACCAAGTAGATATTGGTCTAGTGGTCTTGAGAATGAGTAATCAAGATTGCTACTTTAAGTCCATTTGAAAGGCATAATTTATGCTTTAAACATGGTATTATCAACTACTGATTTCAGATACTAAAAGAGATTATGAGTAAAAGGCTCGAAATTTTTACGGTTTATAAAAAATGAAAAACTCTCAAGCCTAGTAGAGCTTGTGATGTATTGACTTCGGTTCAGGTTTAGGTTTATACTTCTTCCAGCTAAGTTATTTAAGCTAAACCAAAAAGATTGTGCTTATGGTTTAAGGCCTAGAGGTTTCATTTACTAGAATATCTCCATTTGCGGGATACTGTTGAAATGAAGACTGCATTGAATACTGATGACATGTTAAAAAGAAGACGAACAAATATGACCACGAATATTTGTGTGGTTCGCTCACCAATCCTCCTCCACCATCACGGCCACCATCACCGCTATTTCAGCCACCAATCCTTTCACTTACTCCACCATTCATAGATCTTAAGTAGTTGTACTCTTTTTCCTTCGCCTGGTTTTGTCCTAATTGGGTTTTTCGTGACAAAGTTTTAACGAAGCAGCTACCATTCATATCACTATTTCACTCTCTTCTTCTTCCTTGCATTGTCTTCACTTATTTTTTTTTTCCTTTGTAAACTTCTTTTGCTTTAATAAAATCAACCCATTAAACAAAAAAAAAATGACCACGAATAAGGCTCATATTCATGTCCAGCTTATTGTGAAAGTTTTACACATAGCTTTATGTTTATAAATAGACTCATTTGTAAAGTATAATAACATACATAAATACAAGAAATATTTAGTTCATATTTTCTCTAGAATCTCTTTCTATTCTCTCTAATTCGTACGTGGTATCAGAACAAAACGCTCATTTTGCTCGATCTTTCCGTAAAGTTGCTCGATCTTTCTTTCGTTTTCTAAAATAGAAAATCAGAAACAGACGGTTCTACCGGTTATTCTTTAAGGAGATAACTATTACAAGAAGATCTTGGAATAGTTGGTTGATGCAGCAGGGAAATTCTCATGTGTCGTGGAGGTCTAAAAGCAAGATGTAATGTCTTGTTCTTAAGCAAAAGCAAGTATCGGGCTATGGTTGCTGCATCGAAAGAGCTGAAGTGGATAAAGAGTTTGTTGTCATCTATGGGTATAACACATCCGCGTGCAATGGATCTATATTGTGATAGTAAATATGCTCTTAACATTGTAGTTAATTTCGTGTTTCATAAACATACAACATGTAGAGATTGATTATCATTTCATCAGGAATGATATACAAGCTGGGATTGTTCGACAAAGCATGTTTCTACAACTGAACATGGTAAGGTAACGTTGTTACGTTTTTCTCCATCAAGTTTCACCCGAATACTACTTATACAGTAGTCTTGAGAGTTTAACCCGATGTGACCGCAAAAGCACGGTTTAGATGCAATTTTAGTACATACTGGATTGATCTACAAGGACTGAGAATAACGCACAGACAATACAAGTCTAAATCCAATCTAAGCATAATAATAAACGTTGGGGGTGTGGTTCCTATAGACTAAGAGCATGAAATAAACAAAGTAATAAATAGATAAAGAAAGCTAATAATACTAAATAAACAATCATATTGACAATAAAGGATTTAAGGGAATCTATGTCTAGAATTCATGTACTACCTATAAGTTAATGTTTGTCAATCTAGGAATATCGATATTAGACTAGTCCACTCTCGTGGCATGCTAGTCACTATGTCATACCCACTCTCTTGGCGACCTTCAGGCATTACACGCAATCCCATCATCGATTACTAAGTAACCCTAAACTTTTGTTTAGACTATCACGTCACCAAATCACCTTATGTCTTTGGTAATACTAAGTGAATGATAGATCTATTCTGGAACACAATCCACTCTCGTGACGATGTATTCCTAAGATCTTAACCTAACTTGATCAGAGGAAGATCAATAAGCTACTCTATCAAACAACAAACTCGACCATAGATAATACTCCCTAATATGCAGATTTAAAGTCTCAACCCACTCCCGTAATGCTAAGAGCTTCTAATCACACAACCACACCTACTGGATTCGGTTACGTGCTTAAGCATTTTCCTTAAGAGAATACTTAGCATTAAGATTGCATATAGGGTAGCTAGATCGGTTTAGAGCAAAAAACATAAATTGAACCCTAAACATAGATCCCATCATCGATCATCACTCTAATGATCTAAAGGATCTTTTTACTCATCCCTTTGTGGGTGACAACAAGGAATGAGTTTGGAAACATAATTAAAACTATAAATAAATCAATAAAGAAGAAGAACAATATACTAAAAAAGAAGAATTATATATATTAATGCATAAATAAGAAATAAACATGAACGAGGAAAAGAATGTAACAATCTATCAAAATGCGAAAAACTTATGGTAAAACTTTCATCAAAAGATGTCAAGGAAAAAGAACAGAGATGTTAAATTACATGTAGCCAAGAACAGAGATGACGTTGCTGCGAGATTCAGGGAAATCGCTCAAGTTTACAACCCAAGCGAGTTCATATATTTGTTTGAGGATTTTTTAAATCGGTATCCCGGAGTCCGCTTGTATCTAGATGAGAGTCTCAAGATAGACAACAGCAAATGGGCGAAATGTTTTTTCCTAGGTGAAAGGTACAATATTGATACTACCAATCTAGTTGAATCTCTCAATAACGTTTTAAAGGATGCAAGAAAGTATTCGTTATTGCCAATGTTTGATGTAATTGTTGCGAAACTTGCCGAATGGTTTAACAAATGGAGGAAGCTTTGTGGTGAGGTACCGAATACGCAAAAACTAGTGCCAAAATGAATAACGAAATGAACAATCGATGTGAGATTGCGAAGAAATTAACGGTAAAGGAGCTTAACACTTACCTTCTAGAATATATGGTGATGGGACTTGATGATAAAAATTATTTGGTTGATTTGAGAGAGAAATCTTGCTCCTGCAAGCATTTTGATATAGATAAATATTCGTGTGTGCATGCAATAACAGCTAACAGTGATTATGTTGCGAGCATGGGAAATGAAGCTCACGTACATGAGTTGTGTTCTAAATATTATTTGTTGATCAATGGTGTGCAGCGTATTCCAGGACAATTTACTTAGTGCCACATTCATCTGATTGGGTTATTCTCGATGAAATAAAAGATCAACGTGTTTTACCTCCACATTATGAACCCAAAAAACATAGAAACCAAGTGACGCGACATCCTTCAGTTGGCGAGTATCGACGGAGGAGAAACTCTATGTGATATACATTTACTGCTTAATTATATTATGTAATTTTGGTCAAACTTATTTATGTATTTTGGTACAATCATATTTTGTGTATTTTGGTGCATGTCTCTACTTATTTGTGCACTGTTTGTGCATGTCTGTTTAAGGGCATGTCTCTTTACGTACATATCTTATTTTTGTATTTTAGTACAATCATTTTAATAACAGAAAACATTAATTTCAGAGACATACACTTTTAAAAACAATTTAAAAAATATTTGGTTGTCTCTTTAGAATGGCAATATAACATAAAACAATAAATTTAGTAGTTAACATTTTAAAAAAGTTTTTAAAAATATTTGAAAAATATTTGGTTTCAATCAACATTTTTCACTATCTATTATATACTCTTATGGTACTTTGTGATTTTTGACAATACATTTTGTGAAAATCATTCATACACAATTTGATACATATAATTATGTAAATATGTTTTCATTGTAAATCGAATGACTATAATCGTAAGTTCAACTAAAAAAAGAATGAAATGACGGTTTTACTAATTATATCATTAATCCAAAAAAGTTCAACTATTCATTTTTGGGCCAACTGGTAACTTACAGCTCACCATTCGATACAACTAGTCTATTTATTCAATATTTTATTACAAATTACGGCTCCAAAGACAGTAAAATAAGATTATTTTGCAATAAACGGTGCCATGTGGACAGAAAAAAATATTATTTAAACCAATGACGTGTCATGTGGACGACGAGTATACTAGTTAAACCAATGAAATTCTAGTTAAACCAATGAAAATTCTAGTTGTACCATTGAAAATTCTAGTTAAACCAATAAAAATTCTAGTTAAACCAATGAGAATTCTAGTTGTACCATTGAAAATTATAGTTCAACCATAGAAACTTGTAGATAAACCAATGAAAATTCTAGTTAAATCAATGAAAATTCTAGTTGTACCATTGAAAATTCTAGTTAAACCATTGAAAATTCTAGTTAAACCATTGAAAAATTCTAGTTAAACCATTGAAAATTATAATTAAACTAAATATTAAACCATTCAAAAATCAAGTCCAAACACAAAACCATCCTAATACAAGTCCAAAACAAAATATCAAACCATCCTAATACAAGTCCAAAACCATCAAACCATCCTAAAAACAAGAGATTAGACGGTTGTACGACCCTCTTCCTAGCACACGTCTTGAATCTCGGTGGAGCACTAGGAGGTCTAGGTTTAACAGGCCTAACAACTATGGGAGGAGGAGTTCCACCCACCCACTCACCTTCGTCTTCGTCAACTGAAGTTGACAAGTTTTCTGGGGTTGCACCCGTCTGAGGGGCTGTCTGTTGTGATGGGGTCCCACTCATTTCATGCACATCTTGTGCTGAGGTTCCACCAGTCTCATGCACACCTTGTGCTGAGGTTCCACCATCTCATGCACACCATCTGCTGAGGGTCCACCAGTCTCATAACAATCTGAAAAAATAATTTGCAAATTACATTTCCATTTGAAAACCATTTTTTAAAAAATTAGACAATTCTAACCTCTACGTGATGGACTCCAATGGAAATCCTCATTCTCCCTTGAAAATCTTATGTCCCGCCTATGGTCCTCCATATACTCTTCCACGGCTTTCAGCCTATTGGTTACAACAACAAACTGCTCCTTAACTTGCGCTAATTCACGCAAAACAGTCTGCATGCTTGTTGCCTGAGGTACGGACTGATGTGATGTCTCAGGCAGAGCTGTGCGAACGTTAACGGATATCAGAAGCGAGTAAAAATAAAATATTTCAATTCAAATAATACGAAAACGTCTACAAAAATAAACACCATCGTCATATATAAAAATCTAATCAAGAAACAAACTTGCAAACAAAACTTCTTTACATGTTCCTTTTTACTCCACAAAATCGTTAACCAAGCTTTATTTTGAAAATTTTATTTCAACAGATGCAACCAAAACTGGAATCATCAACATATTTGATAAGCGATACATGAGTTTGGATAACAATTTTCATCTGTTTTTTAAAAGTCTAATACTTCAATAGATCTTATAACTTCTTTTGGTAAAACTTATCTTACAACTTTGATGACAAAACGTTGAAATAAAAGTTTTTTTGAACAGCGTTGTCATTGTAATACCTTAAGAATAAGAAAAACTAGAAGACGTAACGAAAGAGAAAGCCACAAAGAAAATCTCTTTTCATATAACCCTAATTGTTTGATTAACTAATGTTATTGTCTATTTTTTTCTGATTAATTAACAGTAGGAGCCGATGTTTGAAATTGGATTGTAAAAGCCCACATTCTTTATGCTTTAAGTTTTATACGTTGTAAGTAACTTATACACCCATATTTATATAATTTTATTAGGAGTAAACTATAAAATATCAATAAATATATGCCCTTAATTTTTTCCAAATCAGATGCCATAGGCGGCCGCTTCTTTTTCTCCCACTGTGGCACAGCCCAGGTCTCAGAGGCTGTCTCAGGGGCTATCTCAGGAGCTGTCTCAGGAGCTGCCTAGGAAACTCGTGATTGACGATCTTTATTATACAAGTCCTCCCAAAATATCTTCTTATGCAGGTTGACTAATATTTGGTTCCACTCTTCAATAATCGCGTCAATACCATCCACTTCCATTGTAAGATCACCATCAAACCAAAGTTCACCCAAACAGTGCATCATAAGACGTTCCTCAAAATCTTCAGGAGGCACAATACTATGAATATCTTGCGTGTATATTCCAAATAAATTTACATAATCCTCAGGATGCATAATTTGAAACTAAATTACACAAATCTGAAAGTAATTGATACCTTTGTGTCTCCAACCTTGTCATATATTTCCTTCGATATCATTTATAGCTTGTTTCTTTGTACCTCCCTTTGCACATCTTTGGACATGATGTGTCTACGTTTGGAACAGGTACTCGAAAAGATGTCTTTAATGCTGGTATACATTTAAATGCCAACAACTACACATAAAAAATACAAGTTAAACCATTTAAACCATACCATTTAGACCATATAAACCATTTAAACTGCTGCTTATTTAAAATATTACCTCCAACGACAATACAAAACCAGGAAATGTCCAGCTCACTCGCAGCTCACCACTGAAACGATCCATTAAATGCTCCACCTCTTTGACATAGTTCTCAGATGTAAAACGAGCCCACGGTTTATACAACCAACAAGAGAAGATTATAGTAACTAACTAGATAATCTAGCATATTTTCACCTTTATTGTCATTTCCAGGTTTTAACTCAGCATCTCGAGGAAGACTTGAAGCACGACTAATCAGAGAAACTTTTTTCATCTTTTCAAAAGATCCACCAATAGGATAAAGATTCCACTGGAAATAACAGCTCGGAAGCCGACCCGCACCGCCTGTGGGTGCGGGTCGGCTTCCCCAATTATTGTTTTGAAAATTCACCACACACTGTCTAAGACATTTGTTACACTCACTTGACAAAATGTCAGGTGTGCATTGCATCATCATGTAAACATCCGGAAATTCTGTGAACTCTGCTCTTTTAACACTATAGAACTTGAGCACAACCGAGGAATATTCAGGAGGTGAAGTAGCAGCCTCCATTGTTAGGTTAAACCATTGCTTCCCATTCTCGTCGAAAAAGCGAAAGTCTCTTGGGTGCTTCAATTATCAAAGGATTTTCTGACAAAGTAGCTGGCCAAAGCTCGAGTTTCGCGAAAACAGAGTGATTAGCGTAATTAACAGGGCAAGAAGCATTGCCAATGTCCCTAGTGGTCCACCTGAACGATTTCATTCGATTAGGACATCTTTGTTGTGATTCTTGAATCGCTTGTTCCACACAATTCACAAAAGCTTGCTTCTCGTAGCCTCGTCCACAAAGGGCTAGACTGTAAATTTTGTTGGAGCCTTCTTCAATTGAAGCGTTGTAGAAACCGCCGTTTGCGACGACGTTACTTGCAAGAGAAGATAAGAGAGAGTTGAGGTTTTTGCTGTAAGTGCTGTTAACGGCGAATAAGCTGCCGTCACAAGCGGCGTTAACGTCGTTGAACGTTTGAAAGAGAAGAAAGCAAGATAAGAACATAACAATACAGAGTTTTCCCATTTTTGTTCTAATTTTTGTTTTTAATATCATATTATCATTCACTAGAAATGAAATATATAGAAATTGGCTCTCTTTTTTGGGTCGTAATTGACAACGGGTGGCCAAGTAATAAAATATTAGTACTAAGTTCTTAAAAATTCCATATGGGCTCTTGCTTTTTTATATACATATACCAGGTTGTGGTTTTTTTCTTTTTCTTTTCTTTTTCTATTTCAATACCGTAGTTTATTTCACAGATCACTGGTCTCATATTTGCCTATTGAAATGACGCTGAAAGATTGTTAAACAGAATTTATAGCTTAACTTGTCAATAAGATTTGTATAGTTCACTTTAAATTTCCAATCATTAATAGTAATGTAAGTATATTTTTAGGCTGAGGTTTTTGTCCTGTTATTGTATATGTCAAAAAATTCTTGGTAGGTTTTGTTTGGCTAAGACTTCTAGAAGAAGAATATATATATTTGTAGATTTACGCATTCCAAAGGAAGCAACATGATACTTTCATGGAAGGCTAAGACCTTTCACTAATGCAGCGGACTGTTATTTTTATATATTTCATTTTCCTGCTTTCAAATATTTAAGAGTTTATTTTTTTTTAGAGTGTGTGCTTTTTAGTTATTAGTATATGGCTTTTCGTCGGTCTCGGGTGGAAGCTCCCCTCCGACAAGCCTACAGCCGCGTCTCCCTCCCGTGAGTCAGAACCACTCTCGATTTCAATTCGAAGACCACGCTCCACTGCTCTCAACTTGCTTCTGTTTCTTTCAATGCCTTTCACCGCTGTTTGCCCTGTTCTCGCCGGTGAAGTTAACGTCTCTCTCCTCTTCCGACTCTGTTTGAGATCGACAACTCTCTTGGCCTCGAGCCAAAGATCCCTTAAATTCCCCGAGAAGCTTTGCTGCGCTTCGATCCGCCGTGTGCCGCCGAAGAAGGCCACTCCTCTCCGGAGAATCCTTACAACCAACTCTCTCATGGACTGCGGTCCAGACGACACATACCCGATTACAGGGTTATCTTCTCCGGCGATCTTCATCTCGGGATTTCAATTCCCTGGACCCTGATAACAAAACCGGCTCCTCGTGGCCCCAACTAGACATCGTCGTCGAAGAATACCTCAGGAGACCCTACCCAACCAATCGACCCCAGATCGCTGACTCCATAACGCCGACCGAAACAGCGGAAGACTTCCCCGGCGCCGCCACACTTCCCTCTGCTGAAGTCGCCGAATTAGGGTATCCATTTCTTCTCTCTTTGGGCCGAATTGATTTCTATTTTTATTTTCCAGCCCAAACACCTTTGCTGCTTATGGGCCGATCACTTGAATCTCATCTGTTTAATTATTAGCCTATAAGCAAAGCTCATAATACTCCCTTAGTAGCAACCCAATTAGAAGGCCCAGGACACTTAGTTCATAATTTGGGGCCCTTTAATGCTGATTGTGTTTCGACCATTTCCTCCTTCTCAGAGATGTTCTTCCAGAGTTTTCCTAATCATTATTCGATATCTTCCGCTTTCTTGGAGAGGTCTATCCCTCCATTAAGAGAGAGAACACGACCAGGTCGCTTTCACGACAACCTTTCCTCCCTAGAACGGGAGAGAACCGATTCACAAAACTATTCTCGTTCAGAGAAGTTTAAAAGCTCAGCTCAGCCTATACGACAATAGAAGCTATCGTTGGAGTTTGCTTGCATTTGGCTAAAGAACCCCCTTGTATTCACCCTCATTGAGGAATCGAGATTGTCCGACTATTAATTTATTTGTATTCGAGTTATCTTTTTACTTTATGCATTGTAACGCGGTTATGAATTTAGGTTCGAAATTTTCGGAGAAGGATTCTAGTATGAGTTTCATTAGTTAAAATTAATGAAGTTTGAAGTTTGGTGAAAAAAAAAAAAAGTCAACTCGTGTGCTATTAAAATGAATTTAATGTTATTAAAATGAATTTAATGTTATTAAAATGAATTTAGTCCGTTGAGTATGGTTTAATGTACGTGTTAGGGCACTTTTGATTAAACAAAAAGCGATGGCTGCTTTTTTTTTAGCGCGTCCGTACGAGAAAGATTTTTCTCACAGGCACGACTGCCAAGACTTCAAAAAACTTTCTTTTCTGTTCCAAAACCGTATAGTTGAGCTACCTGGTTTTTAATACTGCCACTATTTTGGGAAAGTTTTCGGAGAAAGCTCTTATTCCTACCGTTCTTCACTGGTTTAGTTGTTTCTCTACTCCTTTGCTTGAACCAACCATTGGTAATCGATTTCTTGCAGAGGAAGAAACAAATCGGTCATGGTCGCCGTCTCTATCTCTCGGACATAGCTCTGTCACGTCACCCATATCTTCACATTAAAGGAGATTGAGCTTGTGTGCTCTGTTTTATTGGATTGATGAGAGTTTATGATGAAAATAAATTATTGGTTAATCTTAGTTTTGCCTGTTTTCCATTTGGTTTATTGTGTTTGTGCCAAAATCCAGTAAAACCATAAACGACGATCCAACAATTATCTCGATTCTTACAAAATAATATAATCTTTTAAAGAATACTCTGAGAATCACATAAACTGTTTAACTAAATACATGGGATAGGAACATTTTGACCAACCAAGCATTTTTAGTATTGTTATTGTTCATCGTGCTTCCAGTTCAGTTTGCGTTGCTTCATTTATGGAGAACACTCAGACGACGCTAACTGTTGGCCACCGTTCAACACGTTTGAGAAAGTTGGCTGTTTCGGAATCGGGAGATCGTTATCATTGCTCAACATATAAACGATTTGCGATGTCGTGGGTCTATCTTTAGGATGGTCTTGAACACAAAGAAGTGCGATATGAATGCACCGCATCACTTCTTTTAAAGCATACGAACCACACAGTGCTTCATCTATAATGCTTACACCTTTTGTTTCACACCAAGATTCCCATGCCTGAAGATGATCAAGAACATATGTTTTGGGTTTGATCAAAGCTAAGTTACTTGTTTTTTTAATGATAGATAAATAATATAAAAACACTTACATAAGCGGTAAGGCTGTGTTCCTGGTCGTTATGAACAAACCTTGTCGCCTTTTTGCCCGATATGATCTCCAATAACAACACTCCGAAGCTATATATATCTGATTTCTCTGAAATCATCCCGCCTAATGCATATTCCGGTGACATATAGCCGCTGAAATTAACCAGTGATGAAAAATTAATCCTAAGATTTTGAGGTAAATATAGATAGGTCGTGATTGTTTTTATTTGATTGCCTTTACATGTAGAAATACTATACTTACATTCAACACAATGTCTTAGTTTTTTCAAACGTCTTTCATAAATTTTAAAGCAAAACGGAATGAAGACCATATCATTTTCATTTTACGTTTGTGTTTACAATTTGTAATAATGGTTAATAAATACTAAATATGTGTATATTGATTAAAATACACATAAACATGTAGACATGAACTTAAACAAGTGAAAACGTAATACTGTAGATGTAAACTTACATTGTCCCGACGATTCTTTGGGTGCTATCATCGATTTGCTTGCAACCAAAAATCCTGGCGGTTCCAAAATCCGAGATCTTAGGATTCATCTCATCGTCGAGAAGAATATTGCTTGCCTTAAGATCTCGGTGAATGATCCTGAGACGTGAGTCCTCATGCAGATATTGAAGTCCTCTTGTCGTCCCATTTACTATTTTCATACGCGTCTCCCAATCCAATTCCCTAGACTTTAAAGAGTCTATATGTGCACAAAACGAAACGTTGAGAAGTCACAAATAAAAAAAAAATTAAACTAACTTATGGTTTCAATTTCACCACTCACCAAAGAGTAAACCATCAAGGCTCTTATTTGACATGTACTCGTAAATTAGGAGCTTCTCGTCGCCCTCGACACAATATCCTAAAAGCCTCACCAAGTTCTTGTGTTGAAGCTTTATTATCAAAACTACTTCATTCTTGAATTCTGTCATACCTTGACTTGATTTTTTTTAAGCCTTTTGATCGCCACATCCATCCCATTTGGTAGCTTTCCCTGCCGAGCAAAATCACTTCAATCAAAATATTATCGTAAGATTGTAACCAAGCTGATAATTAAACTAGCTCTGTGAACACTGTAGTAACTACTTTGTTTAGAACTATAGCCAAACCACCTTACAAGCTCAGTATTAATCGTATTGTTTAGTTATTACCTTGTAGACTGGACCAAAACCACCTTCTCCTAACTTGTTTTCCTCAGAGAAAGCATTTGTCGCTTCCATTATGTCATGTAGATTTAGGTAACAAATATGTTCTCCATCAATTACGCCACCTTCTAATAGCTCTCTGCTCTGTTTTTGGTCTGCGTAAAACTTGTCTTTCAGAAATCTTAAATTTGAATTGCAGTGAGCGTACAGTTTTAATACCAGCTATAGTTGTAATAAATGGTCTTAATTTGGTCCATAGACTATATATTTGCTAAAAGCTAAGAGGCCAAATAAAAGAAAACGAAATACACTCACTTTGATTAAGCTCAACTTTTTGATATGATTTTCTCCTCCGGCAAAGAAAAAATCCTAGAACAAGCAGTATCAAGACGGTAACAACAGTCGGAACGGTAATCGCCACAACAACTCCAGCTGAGATTCCTTTGCTATCTTCTCACAACAGAGAAAAGAAATGTCATATATTTTAGTTCTTCTTACAATCAAAGCTATTTCAATGGGAAAACCTACCATTGTTGGTCGTGTTGGCCTGATTACCTGTAGGTTTTGGCACAGTCACAGGAGGAGGAGAGGCGACCGTAATATTATCAAAAGCCTTAGAGAATGGAAACGATTCCCACTTGAAATAGCAGCTCGGCTGCAGAAAAACGCCTCCTTGCTTTTGGCCACAGCATGACTGGTAGACCATCACGCTTTGTTTCAGACACTTTTCACAATCACCAGGAGAAATATCCGGCGTGCATTGCATCAATGCGTATATATTCTGGAATTTTGTCAAAGCTGCAACATTAGCTGTGTAATGGTTATTACTGGACGATGGTGTGCTTCTTGCTGCGGAAGCTTCAGCAATCATACGACCAATTAAGTCTTCCCATATTGTCTTGAACTCTGTTAGATTTGAAGTGATATCTCCAGTGTTGTTGGTTTCCAGTATCTGCGGGTCCAGATCTGCAGATCCTGAGAAAGAACTGTTGGAGTAGCGCACAAGGCAAAGGGTGGGATCACCTGGCCATGAATACGCTTCTTTTTGCTTTGGACAACTCTTTATTAACCCTTTAAAAGCGGTATCGATACAAACATAACAGTCATCTGGAGCTGATCCTGGGATGCACATCCCTATTGCATAGACCCGGTTTGGTTCTTTTCCGATGGAACCGTCGTAGAAGAAGCCGTCTTGAGCCTTGACATTGGAAGGAAGAGAAGAGAGGATGAGACTGCGATTTTCGTCGTAAGTGCTGTTGGGTCTGAAATTCCCATTGTTCATGCATTGTTGTGCTGAAACAGAAGCAACACCAAAGCTAACGAAGATTGAACAGAGGATTGAGAATATATTCCTTTGCTTCATTGTTCCTAAAAGCAAAAAAACAAAGTATATAGCATCGGTTTTTTAGTATCATAAAAATTATCTATGCTAATTAGAACTACTTATAAGTAACATCAATTAAAACAATTGATGTCATAATTCAATTATTGAAGCTTTATTATCAAAACTACTTCATTTTTGAACTCTGTCAGACCTTGACTTGATTTTTTTGAAAGCCTTTTGATCGCCACATCCATCCCATTTGTTAGCTTTTCCTGCCGAGCAAAATCACCTCAATCAAAATATATTATCGTAAGATTGTATTTAAGCTGATAATTAAACTAGCTCTGTGAACACTGTAGTAACTACTTTGTTTAGAACTTTAGCCAAACCACCTTACAAGCTCAGTATTAATCGTACTGTTTAGTTATTACCTTGTAGACTGGACCAAAACCACATTCTCCTAATTTGTTTTCCTCAGAGAAAGCATTTGTCGCTGAATAGCATTGGGCGTTTAGCACCGGCCTTCTATTCATTCCCACCCTGCTGAAGCAGTTATTCGGACTAAGATCGTCATGTTATGTTATGTAGATTTAGGTAACACATATGTTCTCCATCATCATCAATTACGCCACCTTCTAATAGCTCTCTGCTCTGTTTTTCGTCTGCGTGTAACTCGTGTTTCAGAAACTTGTGAACAAATCTTTTATAGTGAAAATTTTATGCAAAATAACAAAACCAATCTCACCTCTTTGGAAAAAAAATAAAATTTCTCACCTCTTTGTGTTCTATTCTTCTTCTTCTTGGAGAAATATAACAATACAAACCAACGAAAAATGCAGCAGCTGCTACCAGTGATGACAGTACAACGAGTAACACAATTCTTCTGCCTTTAGAATGCTTTGTTTTTCCTGAGTATTGAAAATGAAGCTTAAATATATATATAGACTCATTCGTTCATTTTTATTGAAAATGCTTACCCTTGTTTGAAGTTGCAATTGAGAAGTTTGAAGCTGCACGTCTAAGAAAGAATGTGTGTCCCTGATTTGCGTCGAGTTGTTGCAGATTGAAGGCATCGCTTGCCCACATCAAACACTTGTTGCCATCATATGCGTAGGCCTTGCAAGAACAATTAGTTAGGCAACGTGAGGCACATGTCGTAACAAGACTCTCTGTCAAGACCAATATTGTGGTTGGATCAGTGGCTAATTTCATGTTTTTGATAGGAAGAAACTCGTCATTTCCCATGCCACATTGAAGCTCGGTTTCCATTATACAAGTACCAAAGAAATCATCCGAGTCCCATCCTTGGCGTTCTGGTTTGAAACCAGGAACACAACTACAGGGCTGAGGCTCTTGGTTATCATTGCAAATCCCAAACGCTCCACAATAATCATAAATCTCACATCTATTTTCAGGTTGAGAGAAATACACATTCCACGACTGGGTGTTATCATCCCAAACTTTCAGCATGAACCGCCCCGAAACATCCATGACCAAACGATATGTGCTATAGGAAAGATATAGTACTGAATAGGTGATGTAAGACTCATCCAGATTCAATTTGAAACTCAATGTGGAATACATATCTGGAAATCCCTTGAAAATTTTATGCTGACCATCCCATGGTCCACTCGACCAATATGACTTAAATCCATTCCAAACTGCGATGAGAGAGTGTGTTATATTAGGGTCAACCTGGAGAGCGTATTTACCCGGTGATGGATCTTTCAAGTCGTTCCAAGAAGTGAAACGTTGGCTTCCCAATTTAGCGCCTGGAAGCCAAGTGTCGGACGGATGATCAAAACTCTGCCACAACACAGCGGCATAAGAAGTAGGCCCATCTCTCAATTGTAGATTACCATTATCAAGCAGAACAGCTTGAACATCCTTGCTGCTACTAGTATTAACACCGGTCGACCATAATGCTGTAGCGGTGATATTATCATAGAGAATTAAGTTTCCATCTGAGATCTTCAATATGCTGTTAGAATTATCCTGTAAGGGAGGAGAGTCTCGATTTGTGACCCAAACAATAGTCCTTGGAGAGATTTGCTTGTACCACATGCCTATGTAGAAGTTTTCATATCTACCGGGGTTGAAGAGACCGAGTTCGAAAATATCACCGCTGGAAACAATGGTGTGAGATCCTGAAAGAGGTTGATTGGTAGAAATGGTGTCAGTTGCAGAAGAAACATCTGAAACTTGAGAAAACAAGAACATCAAGACTCCCAAGTATATGAATAACAGATTTTTTTTTGCAAGTCTTCATGTTCGTATGAACACAAGTTCGTTTGAAGATAAGAGGTATACGTAGCAATTAAATAATGAAAGAGTCTTATTGACCCACGAGTCAACTCACTAGCGTAAGTTCAGAGCAACTTCCAATTAGGTCTGAGTCTAACATTTGATGAATCTTATTGAAGATTTGATCTTTTTCCTTGTTTTGATGGATAAGGTTGCAAGATTGTTTGGACCGACGATTTTTGAAGCCTCCAAAATTTGAAGAGTCTTTTTGACAACAAGTTCGTTTGAAGATAAGATTCAACTCACTAGGACAAAAAGTCGAGAGAAACTTCCACTAACAAGGAAAATAAATGGACACCAAAAATTCCAAAAAAAAAAGGAAATTATGATATGATATGTCCCCTATCTATTTACTATTATTTTCAAAGTCATTTTCGCTGAGAGTGCTTACGAGTCTTTGGTAGTTATGGCTTTGGGGGTCGTTACAAATAACCCCAAGACATCAGATTTCGATCGAATCCACATGATCTCGCACTACTAATTATGTAACGACAATTCAAAATAAAAAAGAGTTTGTAATAATAACAATTGTAAACTAAACAAAAGCGAAAATAAGAACGAAGAAAGATCGATAAATATAAACGCTAGACAGAGAATTCGCAGGATTCAATCAAGAACCAAACAATTATTCGGATTTATAACTAAGAACCGCCTTAAACTTCAAACACGAATTTATATTCAATCCACTTTCGCGATCAAATATCTTTATCGACAACCTAAATGTCGCGATGATTGTTGGGATTATCGACAATCTCATTATTACGTAATAACCTTCACAGTCTAACTGACGTTACAATTGTCAATGCTTTTCAAGGGCTCAAGTTTGATCTGCTTACTTAATGCCTTTAAATCATTGGTTAAGAACAACCGCTCATCTAAAGTCTTATCCAACTAATCCTATAAGCTTTGAGAATAATCAACCAAGATCAAAGACTGATTCAATCGTTGTCGCCAATCTTAAACTCAAACACAAATGTATAACCAATCCACTTTCGTAGATCAATCACTTTGTCTGTAAACTTAATGTTCTAAAACTTTGTTCAACTCAAACTTCTGACAAGCATTAACAAAGTTAGTTCAATTGTTCACAAGTTTGCCTAAGATCAACTTCGCCTAAGGACAAATTGCTTCACCATGTTCTATCAAGCAACCTATAACACTTTGTGGATAGATTAAACCTCACATGATTCAACGATCAAGATAGTTAAGAAACACAACCATAGTGAAGATGACAAGATTCTATCTACCTAATTCAAAGCAACAATATGAAGATCAAATATCAATACCCTATCTATGCCTGTCAATGATATGAATTCCTTTGAAAACCCTCAACCTAACAAGGATACTATATAATTACAGAGGAAGCAAGAAGAGACAAAAGAAATTCATAAACATCAAGAACAAGATTGCTTAAGGATAAGAAATCTTCTACATGATTTAATCAAGATGTGTCTTTCTTCCAAACTTACAAGATTATATAAATGGGAGAGTTATTAAGTTTTTCACTCTCTCTGAGAGAATGAGTTGCTTAACATGAATATATGACCCAAGGTCGAAAACTAAACTTAAATATCTCTAAAAACGCGCCTAAAACAAATATCTAAAACAAGCTAGAATAGATCGATCGATCCTGTGGATCGATCGTTTGCTTTCTCTCAAAGTTTCTGGGATGTTATGGTAGATCGATCGCCTTGAGGATCGATCGCTCTGTTTCCAGACGCTTTATTTCTCCATCTCGCTTCACTGCTGGCCACGACTGCCTTCAGAAATGGCATAACTTTTTAACCACTTATGATAATGACTCAAATTCCCAAATGAAATCTAACTCAAAGGGATATCTTGGTCCAAATATCTTCGAATCCGATATAGGAAGACAATCAACGAATGCCAAACTTTGACCCTTCGCATAATCACGCATCTTCAAAACGCCCAGCTTTTGTCCTTATTCATCGCTTCATAACTTGACATTTTCCAACCTGTAAAGATACTAAAAACAAGAGAAAACACACAAAACCTACTAAAATGATGGTTAAAATCCATCAAAACCGTAATATATCAATCTTAAGTCTTAACCATGTATATGTGTATTATAGAAGGTAAAGTTTTGTCATATATGACATTGTTTTGCATGTTGTGTTTCGCTAAGCAAAATAAACTTGTCCATGAATAGTGTTCATACCGAACAAAAGAAAAAAGCATATCACCATTCCTTAGTATTACATAAGTAGACATAATTTCACAGGAAATAGTTAAAAGTGTTGAAAATCCTTGATACTAAGAATCCAACTTACATTCTAACTGAAATAAATCCAGCAAGACTGAAGTTGTGAAAATGGAGACGAAAATAAGGAACCAAGTTAAAGTTTATTGTGGTCCTCGTGCATTCGTTTTGGTTTTGAGTTGGCTTGAAAGTGGTTGGATTTGAGTTGTAAATATGGTCTGGATCGCAGAAAGGCCCAAGTCCAGTCAGAAGTTGGTGAAGGTGTTAATTGCCGAGAATAAAGAGACTATCACCTGAATTGTTTATACCGTTGAAAATTTAAAAGCGGAACACATTGTAAAAATAAAAATTATATCTATTTATAATGCAAAGTTTAAACCGTCTCACAATCGATTACGTTAATTCAATCTACAAACAACTAATAAATTAGCATTTAAATTATCATCAGCATTTAAAATAAATTGATACTCAAATTAGAAAAAATAAAATTCAATCTAAAATAGTATGTCAAAATAAAAGAATTTAGAGAATAAAAAGATTATATCAGTTTTTATTAATAACAAAAGTATAAATTAATTTAATATTATATTTTTCCTTTTCATTTCGAGATAGTGGTCTTAATAATAAATAATTATAAATAAATTTGAAAGATCAAACGGCCTATTTTTTTTATGAAATGTAATATTAATTAATATAGTGAAGATTTACCAGTGGTATAGTGAACATCACAAAATAGAAAAGGAAAGGAATTTAAGAAAACAGAGCACATTATGAGGCATAAAGCAGAGTGTTTGCAGAACTATTGAAGCAGGCATTCGAGAAAGCCTATGAGCTGGAAACGAGGCGCCAACGGTCTAATAAAACAGTTGATTCCTCGGCGTTGGTGTCGTACTGATATATCATGGATTTTATCCGTTTTTAGCCATGATATAAGTCGTTTTATCGAGTCTTTCTAGTGCTTTTTCTATCATTTTAGAGTCTTTTTCAGTTTTAGCACGTTGGGATTAAATTCGAGATTTTGAGACATTTGGACTTTTGAGCAAACCGAAGAAAGTACTCGTTTCAAGCCCGAGTATCGAATACACCATCCCAGATCGATCGATACCGACATACTGCTTTCAAGCCTGAGTATCGATCGACACCATCGCGGTATCGATCGATACCGACGCAACTGACGCGGAGATAGATATCCAAGGATGAGAATTTCGCCAAAAGAAGCCCAATACTTTCCTTATTTACAAAGAGGCCCAGTTGTTTTTAGACCTATTTAAGCAAACTTCTTTAGTGTTAAGCAGATTTACTTTTCACATTATTCTCGAGCCAATCGATTTGAGAACTTTTCGGAGAGACTGATCCAAGACGTTCATCATGTAGAAGATAACGAACCCTTGTTTTTATTCTTTGTTTAATTTCATGATTTATTCAGTGATGTTATTTGTTTCATCTATCATGTCGAGTTCCTTTTGCTTGATTCTCATACGATTTCTCCGATTTATGATAATTGATCGTTAGTGGTTCAAAATCTGAATAGTTCTTCACCATAGGTTGTTCTCAAAGCTATTTCTAACCGATCACTTAATATAGAACCCAGATTAATCGATTAGCACGACAGCTGCAATGAGTAACTGAAAACCTAAAGTGAGCAATCGATTATCTCGCAAAGAGATTTGGTTTAATCGAATCAGAACATATCAAACTTGAATTGATTGCTGGTTTACTGTGTAGGATTTGCAAAGAGATTTGGAATTTTAGACTTTAGACTTAGTTAGTTTTCGCAACGACAGTGGTTAACTATACTTTCGCTCGAGTTCAAGAATCCAGCTTAATCAATCAACCTTAATCGATTAATTGTTTATCATTGATTTCCTCGAGAATTTCCCTGAGCCTAGTTTCTTTCTATACAAATTCAACCTAAGTTTAATTCGATCATTTGTTTTCTCATCAATCATTTGTTTGCTTAAGACAATCGCATCTTTCATCTATCGCGTGAGTTTTCGAAGTTCTGTTCGACCCTAACTTTACGCAGAACGCTTTAAGATCATCATAGGTATTAATTTGAGCATATCAAATTTGGCGCCGCTGTGGGACTCTAAAAATTCACCATTAGAATTTTAGTTGTCGATTTTGTTCGTTCGTGTAAGATCGATCGATACCCATTGGTATCGATCGACACCGAACGCCTGTTTTGAATTTTGCTTACTTATCTTCTCGCCTTTGATTTTCAGGTGTATGCATCAGCGCTACCAGGAGAAAGAAGGACACACCACGATCAATCTCCCTCACAGCTAGCAGAGTCAACGCACAAATCGACAAAGAAAATAACTACTTGAGATGGATTTCCACAAGGTTTGGTGCATGATGAGGAAGGTGAACAAATACCTCCTCCACAACAACCCCAAGCTGTTGCTGAACGGACACTTGGCATTACATAACCGCGGATCAATTCTATGCCAATCGCAGCCGATATTCCAACTTTCCGAGGAATGACTGAAGCCTGAAGCCTCGCTTACTTCACTCTTGTCAGCACCCTTCATCGGTCTCTCAAGTACAATGGAGTACCACATGAATACTCTTTGTAAGCTCTTTCCATACTCTCGGTGGAGAGCAGCTATCTAGCAGCCTACCTCCTGATCTCGCCACTGAACGAGACCAAGAACGCATTCCTGAACAATTTCTATGACGATGCGAGATCGGAGGAGCTCAGAACAAGCTCTCTTTCTCTCAAGGTCCAACAGGCACTCAAGGCTGCTTGGTGAGATTCAGATCCTACCAGAGACTGTCCGCATCACTGCAGCCAAGTTCAGCTGTCGATCTTTTACGTGAGGGATCGATTGCGCATCGATGGCACTGATTCTGCAAGCAACGAACTTCAACACTAGGATTCCAACCGATGCTGTGAAGCTGATTGAGAACTTGGCGTCTAGCAATAGCACCAAGAATGCTGATTTCGAAACGGCTCGCTAGTCTGATGGTTCGCAGATTGCTCAAAGCGGTTGACACGATGCACAACCTCTTAGTGGGAAAGACAAGAAGGCTGTACATTTTGCTGAGGAAGTAAGGAACATTAAGATGAGGCAGAGGATGTTAACTACATTGGTGGTTCTCGTCACGATTTGGTTACAACAACAACCAAGCTTCAACAACAGCAAGGTGGTTACAAGTCAGAGAGTAAGACGAGATCCTCTGAACAAATTCTGCAGGGACAAGAAAAGATGACTGTGATTTCAATAGAAAGCTGGATAATTTATACACCGATCTGAATGGGAGAATCGACGCTCTCGAAATCCATCGAAGATGCTGAAAATCAAATAGACATCGCATGTCAAGGGAAAGATAGTTCAACCACAGATGGACATGTCAATGCAATCACCTCGAGCGCTAGAGAAGAGGATTTTGAGCCTGAGATGACGTATTCAGTAATACTAGTATCGACCGATACCGCCCGGTATCGATCGACACCAACCCTGCAGACATACAAAACTCCAGATCGATCGACACTCATCTGGTATCGGTCGATACCTCGCAGCTGAATCAATAACTGAGAAAAGGACAGAGATGGTTGAGGAACGGTATACAAACCAAAGCTCGAGGCATTGAATCTGTCAGTAAGAAACTCGAGACTCAAATTCGCTCAGACCGCACTGCCGAGAAGACAAGAGGGGTTTCTTCCAGGAAGACTGAAGATCCAAGAGCTCACATCAACGCCATAAGTCTAAGAAGTGGTAAATTCAGAGTTAAGCAGACTCAAGCTGAAAATCCCCGTCGATGCGAGATGACGAGGGACAAAATCCTGGTATCGATCGACACCACCTGATCGATCGATGACAAGGCCAAGGAGGATGTTGAACCTCAAAGAAAGGGTCTACAAGCCAAGTTGCCCTATCCTATTATTCCCAAGCTGACAGAGAGGAGTGGAGGCTGCAAGTTTGTCAAAAAAATGGTCATAGGACCTCCGTGCTGATACACCACCACCGCTGAGACAGTTGACAAAGAGGGAAGACCCAGGAAATTTTCAGTTCCATGCTCCATCTCTAGAGTGAACTTCAAGGAGTCTCGCTGACTCAGGTCTAGTGTCAACGCCATGTCAGGCGATCAAGAGAGAGCTGATATGAGATCTCCTAACACGCCTCACATACGGATTCTTCTAGCTCACTCCCCTTACGCTACAATTCTTGATTTACCTGTTAAAATAGGAGATTGTCTGATTCCTACTGATTTTCAGGTTGTGAGATGAGCCAAGGATCCAGGTGCCCTGATTTTGGGAAGACCATTTACTATATGGCTACGCGATCATGGACACGCATAAGAGAATCTCTTTCTCTCGCATTGAGAGACGCCTTCTACGATGTCATTCCTCCTGGAGGAGCACTCAGACATGTCTCGTGCATCACCACTCGAGACTGATGATCGACCGCTCGATGAGTCTTATGATGAACCAAAAGTCGCAGATGTTTCAAATGACCCCCCTCAACACCCCAAGAAAGTTGTGGAGAAGACCAAGGCAACAAAGAGGAAGGCGACGAGCAAGAAGATCAACGGTGCTGCTAMTTTCACTTTGATTCCTCGAAGTGGATGGAGATTCGATCGAATATAAGGGGCAAGGGCAYCTCGAAACCTTTCTCTAAGGTTAGAGTTCTCATTCCTAYGGAGATGAAAGAGAAAGAAGAGGATATGATGAGCAAAACTTTGAAGCTGCAGATGTCTGGTTGTGGAGCTTATCTCGGAGTGAGTCCTCCACCTTGTCCCGATCGATAACTAAAGTCAAGCTCGTGACATTAAACAAGCGCTTAGTGGGAGGCAACCCACTGGTAAGTCTATAAATATGAGTTTTGTGTTTGTTGTGTCTTGCGAATCAGGTGAAGATGGTCGCTTGCCCAGTATCGATCGACACCACCTTGGTATCGATCGACACCACCGCTCATAGTAACACCTCTGTTCTTCGACCTATTTCGCTTTGTCCTTTGATTTCTTTCACCTTCTCTGGCTTGATAAACACTGGGGACAGTGTTGTTTAAGTCTGGGAGGTAGTCGACATGTGTGTTCATTTTGAAAAAAAAAAAAAAATGATTTTCGGTCAAAACAACTTGAGATTCCGATGTGCTCGGTTTTGATGTGCTGGTTTTGCTTTTGAGTGTCTATTGTTACAGGTCAATATCCAGTTCGACTAATGAAAAATCCAGAGGTAAACCAGCCAGAATTCATGGATTGTCTCCAACAAGTTTTCATCACAAGTTTTAAATTTCGCACTTCATCAATAAGGTAAATGTCCAAAGAGCTTGATTCATCATTCATTACCTAGCTAAGGAACTTGCGTATGAAAGAAATGGTAGATCTCCCGTGATAAGATCGATACATGAGAGGGTGAACCGGAATTCGGTACTACACTATCACTCTGCCTCGAACCTGATTGTATAGCAGTTAAAAAAAAGAATCAATAAGAACTGATACATTGAGAGGGTAAGAACCGGGAATTCGTAGCTAACACTATCAATACTGCCTCGAACCGATTTGATAGTTAAAAAAAAAAAAAAAAAAATCAATAAGAACTGGTTGAAATAAGTCTGGGAGTTAAATACCAAGAAAAAGTTGAATGAATTGTTCCTTGGCTATGGTATTGTATGACCAAAGAATCTAGAAAGTTCGTGGACATTGATTTTGGCGCTTGGATGAAATTTAGCAAGTCATGAGCAAGTCTGTGAAGCTGGGAATCTCGATGGAGAAGTACATGGAGTTAGATCTGAAGCTGATCAGCAACAGGGCGCTGGGAAAGGGATCATTTACAGCGATTTCGGTACCTAGATCAGATCTCTAAGGTTTTTCAAACCTCTTTCTCTCACTTAGTTTTCTTTGCTGAGGGCAAGCAAAAGGCTAAGTCTGGGAGTTGATATATCATGGATTTTACCGTTTTTAGCCATGATATAAGTCGTTTATCGAGTCTTTCTAGTGCTTTTTCTATCATTTTAGAGTCTTTTCAGGTTTTAGCACGCTTGGGACAATTGGAGATTTTGGAGACATTTGGAGCCTTTTGGAGCAAACCAAGAAAGTACCCGTTCCCGAGTATCGACGACACCATCCCAGATCGATCGACCACATACTCGCCGCCTCGAGATCGACGACACCATCGTGCATCGATCGATACCGACGAATCGACGCGAGATAGATATCCAAGGATGAGAATTCTGCCAGCCCAATACTTTCCCTTATTTACAAAGAGGCCCACTGTTTTTAGACCTATTTAAGCAAACTCTAGTCTTTAGTTAAGCAGACTTTACTTTCACTATTATTCTGAGCCACCATTGAGATTTGAGAACTTTGTGAGGAGACTCCAAGACTCTGCTCATCATGTAAGATCCCGAACCCTTGTTTTTATTCTTTGTTTAATTTCATGATTTATTCAGTTATGTTATTTGTTTCATCTATCATGTCCGAGTAGTCTCTTTTAGGTTTAGGGATTCTCATGGATTTCTCTGATTTATGATAATTGATGTTAGTGGTTCAAAATCTGAATAGTTCTTCACCATAGGTTGTTTCAAAGCTATTTCTAACCGATCACTTAGAATATAGTAACCTAGATTAATCGACAGTACGACAGGCAATTGAGTAATCCGATAAAACCTAGGTGAGCAATTGGATTATCCGCAAAGAGATTTGGTTTAATCGAATTGTGAACATATCAAACTTGAATGATTGCTGGTTTACTGTGAGGATTTGCAAAGAGATTTGGAATTTTAGATTTTAGACTTAGTTAGTTTTCGCAACGACAGTTGTTAACTATACTTGTGTTTGAGTTCAAGAACGGCGCTAATCAATCAACCTGATTAATGTTGCTTATCATTGATTTCACTTAGCCTAGTTCTTTCACAAATTCAACCTAATTTAATTCGATCATTTGTTTTCATCAATCATTGTTTGCTTAGCACAATCTGCATCTTTCATCTATTGCGTGAGTTTTCTTGAGTTCTTGTGTTCGACCCCTAACTTTACTGCAGCAACTGCTTTAGTATCATCATAGGGTATTAATTTGAGCATATCACGTACCGAGAGTAGATACGATCCCAGATTGTTTTTCGGATGAGTTGTACGAGTCTGCTGGTAGGTAATGGTGGGGAGCTATAAATCCTGTTATTATTGTATTCTCGTCGATTGAAAAATCATACGAAACAGGATGTTGTCGAGTCTGCATTTGCGATTGCTGAGGAGGGAAGTTATCGTATAGGACCAGTCTCGAGTGGGTAAGTCACCAAGTAGTTTGGAACAAAAAGAGGACCGGATTGTAAAGAAATAGGGACATGCAAAGAAGAAGTGATCGCAAATCTTGTTTCGTTCTCCACACAGCGGACAGTTACCCCAGGAAGCGGTTCGACAGCCGGTAGCCACTTTATTCAGCATGGCAAGCCAAGCAATGAAGGAGAATCTTGGAATTGCAAATCTGAACAAAATTCTCTTAGCCCATGGTATGGAAGGATGGTGATGACGGAGACGATTCCAATTCGATTTAGCGGAAAACATCAGTTTGGATTCGGTATCTATTAATCGCCAGAGCGTGACATCAGCCCTCAAAGAAGACGAGGGTAGCCATAATTCCCTAATTTCTTGTAACACTGAGCAAATGACAGGGTCTCTGCACCTGCGGAAGGACCACTAATTACATGGGACGACTTCAACAACCTAAGTTCCTCTCGGCAAACCCAACTGCCTTATACCAGCTTCGCCGACAATATCGATTAGGCGCCCAAGTCATGTCCACGAATCAAACCAAAAATCGGTGGAGGCACCATCCCGAATCTCTGTAGTGATAAAATCTTTTGCTATATCATGCATCTTGAGTAATTTTCGTCAAATCCAGGAGCCTTTAATGCCGGCTTTTATTTCCCAAAATGAGTAATGTTGTAAGAGGTGATGGTGGATCCAAGCAACCCAGAGTGAACCAGATTTGTTGAGTAACCGCCAAATGAGGTTCAAGGAGAATACACGTGATGTATCTCTCAATTTCCTGATTCCCAAGACGCCCTCTTGTAAAGGCATTGTGATTACATCTCATGCAACATTTTCTTTGAAAGTGATTAACGGTGAACCCGACCAAAGAAACACAGAGTACATGCTTTCAATCTAATCAAGGCAACGCTGTGGGAGCTTAAAAACTGAACACCAGAAATTCGCAATACTAGCGATTACCGATTTGATCAGCTGAACACGGCATGCATAAGACCAAGTTTTATTTTTCCAAAACAAAAGTCGAGTACGAATTCGGTCAACAAGGGGCTCATAATCATGTCGTGTCATGCTCTTTGTGATAAGAGGCAAGCTGAGATAACGAATCGGTAGCTGTTCAATCTGGAAAGCAAAAAGAATTCACTTTTGCAATCAGAGAATTATGAACTCGGCCTCCTGTATACAACGCCGATTTAGAATATTGACTCCTAGCCCCGAATTTGTGGTGTAAGCATTGAGCACAAACATAATTCCATCCAAAGAGGAACTGATCCATCAAAGAAGACCATGATATCGTCCGTAAAACTCAAATAAGTGACCTTAACCTCGCTGCAAAGTAGGTGATATCCAATTTTTTCTTCATGGGCTGCCCTATTAATGACTAGGGAAAACACGTTATAATGTCATATAGGTAAGGTAACATAGCACAACCTTGCCGGATCCCACGTGAGCTCTTAAAGAAACCCCTCAATTCACCATCGATACAAACTGAAAGGGAAACCGAAGAAATGCAACCATATATTCAATGGATAAACAAATTCGGTATTCCCAGGGATTGAAGCATCAAAACAATAAAGTCACATTGAATTGTATCAAACGCCTTAGAGATATTAAGTTTTAAGCTAGAACGGGGAGAGATAGAGGTCTTGTGATAGTCCTTTACCAATTCTCTCGCGAGGAGAACGTTCTCAAGGAAAAGTCTCCCCTTGATGGAAGCGGACTAATTAGGCTCAATGGCCTCCGGTAGAAGAGATGAAAGACGACTAGCTAGAATCTTGGATATGGTTTTGTATATGATATTACAACAAGCAATGGGCCGATAATCACGTACTGATTTTGCATCCGTTGTTTTCGGAATGAGCGCAAGAGAAGTAGCGTTGATGCCATGGGGCATGAAACCATAAAAGAAGAAGGATTGAATTGCTGTAACATAGTCTTCGCCCACAATGTTCCTAGCAGCCTGAAAAAATTCAGAAGTAAAACCATCTTAACCCAATAATCTGTTAGTTGGCATAGAATAAACCACTTTTTTATTTTCTCACGCATCACCTGGTTAGTTACCATTTCTGTCATGGAACTAGGCCACTAAGTGATAAAGTCCGCAAGAAAGGCCCCATTTATAGGGAGTTTTATGCGCCGAAAAATGAGACCACTTCATCCCCGATCTCAGCTAGTTCAGTGAGTATTCTGTCATTCTCAGAAACCAGTTTCTTGATGGCATTTCCTGCATTTCGAGACTTTACAGAATTGTAGAAATAAGCTGTATTTCGATCACCATAGTCCAGCCATGTGTTCTGAGACTTTTGTTTGTAAAACTTCTCCTCAACGGTAGCATGGTGATCCCATATCTTCGATGCTTCCGTTACGGATTGAAAGGTGATTTCTGAAGGGTCTACCAACACGTCTTGAAGTTTGGCACTTAGTTGAACAAAAGATTCCCGAGTTAGTTTTGAGATGTCCTCATATCTATCCCAGTTAAGTGCACAGAGAATTGACTTAAGGTGTTTGAGTTTTTTTTGTGAAAATGATAGAGAGCAGTTCGGAAATATGAAACAAAACCTCTGTATTATCCCAATAACGGGATAGCTCTTGGTTGAAATGTGGATGTTCACTAACAAAATTGAAGAATCAGAATGTAGCTTTTTGTTGACCTGAAGGAGGATAGGTGGTAATCGAACAGCGGGAGTGGTCGGAGATTCCACTCGCTTCAAAGGAAGCATGGGAGGTAGGAAAAACAGACAATCAATCCGCATTCACTAGCATGCGTTCGAGTTTCTTACTAATTGGATCATTTTCTCTATGATTCCACTAGGTGAACTTTGTCACCAAAATCCCAAATCCATTTATCCACAATCCAATACAAGCTGCTGAAATTCATGCATTCCTGACTGATGGCTGACATTTTGTTGTGAGTGGTCACCTGATGCGAGAATTTTATTATTATCCATAATATGTATCCACGGCGGGTTGGAGTGGCCGTAGAGTAGCTCACAACGTCTAATATCATTCCATAACACCACACGATCCCGATGGAAGTTTGAACCGTAAATACATGAACACAAAAAACTCTCCCCTTGCGGCGTTGTAGTAGAGAGAATGATTAGTTGTGTCGAATTGAACAAAATCGTAACAGTGGTGGATGGAGAGTACACGAACCAGATACACCTCAGTCAGTAATGGTCGAAGTTCCTTATGGCATTTCAGCTGGGAAACACAAAATCAAAAATCGATTTAAAGTTGTGTTCCTGAACTTTCGTTTCAAGTAGACAACCAAAAGTTGGAACCAAAGGTGAAGAACGTAATCAATGTAGGATTGATCTCTGTTTACGCATTTTGTTGAAACCCCGAGTATTCCTCGCAAAGAAAGTCGTCATATCATTAGTGTTTCCCGGTGGAAGCTTTCTTGTTTTTGTGTGGGTGGGCTACTTTTTTGAAGTGATCTTATCTTGTTCTTTACATGATACAATAGCCTTCTTTGAAGCTTTCTTGTTCCTCGTGTGTGTGAACGAAGTAGATGCTTCTATGGAATAAACTGGATCAGCTTCAGTGTCATTTAGACCCGAAGATTTATCAATTTCCCCTTTTTCTCATCGATGAAGATGATGTATTATCATTCTCCATACTCGGATTTCTGAGTTTAGTGAGCGAAGCCTTGTCTGTTTGGGATTTGTTCGGGGATCCACAAGAAGTTCCGGCCATAACCGACCAACCTTCCGCGTCATTTCGGCAGCAGCCTCTGTTACTGTAATGCATGCTGCCTTACCGTCTATTGCAGCAACACCATCTACGGCAGAAGAAAGAATGGAATATGTGCCTGTTACAGTGAAATCCTCAGCAGTCTTATGCATTTCCACAACTGGTTCAGCAACAACTTCTTTCACAGCAACAACGGCTGGAGAATTTTGGTGAACAACCTCTGTTATCTCCGAGACAGAGATCGCGATGGATAGTGAGGAGGTTGGATTTAGAGGATATTTTGCCAACTCATGCCCCCAACGCTGACAATGAGCACACTGTTTGGACAGCCAAGGGAATGATGCCGGGATGATGATGTCAAGAGCCAAATCAGAATCAGAATGAAGATTGAGCTGCTTAGGGATGGGACTATCATGATCAACAAATACCATGATACGAGTCACATCTAAACAAATACATCATTATTCGGGTGAATCCGCTGAAAATTACCAACCAGGGAGCCGAGAAACTTCGATCCCTGTTCTAAAAACAAGTGATCCGATACATCATGGAAGTCAACCCAGACAAGGAAACACGACAAGTCTGGCTTGGACTTAGTTGTTTGGGGACTCCACTTTTGTACTACCAAGGGAATGCCTCCAATGTACCAAAACTAGTGCTTGAGGACCCAATCACGAGTGTGTTCAATGGGGATACGAAACAAGACAAATGTGGGAGTAAGAAACTGAGCGTCGATAGGAGTGTTCTGATCTTTTGTTCGCCATAACCTATTCGTGGTAGCATGCACCTCACCAATGTGGGGAGGGTTGCTGAGGAAGTGTCTTATGACACAATGAGACCAGAGGGGTTTTGTAAATGCGAGATCTCAGGATATTATCCAAACGTTCAACAATCGGAGCAGGGGTAGCAGAACTGTTACGAGGAGGGAACCATGAGTTGGGAGATGAAGCAGCCGGAGGAGGGAGAGTATTGTCGCCGGCGGCAGCCTCACTGGTGAGGGACGGCTATGAAACCCTAGGATTTCCAAGCCAAAATCGTCTTAGGTGTCAAAAAAGGAAAGTCTCTCTCGAGAAAAAAATTTCGATCGTTTCAACTAAATGGAATCCGATCAAACGGTCTAATGTTGGAGACAAAAATAATAATCTCAATTATCAGCTTTTTTTCTTTTTGCCAATCGTTTATATTTTTTTTTTGATAATCCAGTCAATCTCAATTTTCGTCAGTCTTTTAATTTACAACTAGAAATGTCTCGTCCTACTCCACATGTTGATTTTTTTTTAGATTCGATATTATAAATTTTTATTTAGATTATAAATTAATAAAATAAATGGTAAATATATATAAATATATATAGATATTATCAAAATTTTGGACAATATATTAGCAAAGATTTTATGGAAGTTGTTTCATAAATATAAAATATTCTATAAAATAACTCGTATAAATATGAGTTTTTTTTGTATCCATAAATATAGAATTTTAATTAGTAACCATAAATATAGGATTTTAGTTAGATACCATAAATATTTGATTTTAATTAGTTATCATAAATATTTTATTTTAATTAAATGATAACAAAATAACTAATGACTAAAAATATCTTTAGTTTGAGATTGAAATTTGTTCTTTGATATAATGGTAATGTGAAATAAATATTTACACTTTTAAATATTTATTTATAAATATACTCTCCAAATAATATATAGGGATGTAATCTCAATTAATTTAGAGTGAAGTGTGGACTAAAAAGGTTTCACCAAAATGTATCTTTGAGATTATTAAGTAGTCCGATTTGTTATAGGTAGACTTGTTAATTTAGCCGACCGATTCATACCAGAATCAACTAACCGATGATTAACTTCGGTCAAAGCTTATACCGGACTATACTGTCTAACAGATCTAGTCAAAACCGGATCGTACGGATGCATATTAGGCAACGCCGGCGAAAAGTGACAATTTGGCAAGAACCGAACCTCTTATCTCCTTGTTCGTAAACGGTAAACGGTGGGTACTTATCCAAAAAACCGAACCGGAGAAACACATTAAAGCCACGTTTAAGCTATAATCTAACGACATATGTCAGCTCATGCAGTAAAGAAGCTGGACGTCACGTGGCACTCTCAGTCTCACCTGTTCACAGTGATCTTTGAACTTGAGAAGAAGTCTAGAAATAGAAGCAACCTTCTTGAAACTCGTATATATATTTATCTAACCCAACACGCAACAAAAAGGAAAGAAAAAAACCCTAAATTACCGGAAGACAAAAAAAGCTAAACTGAAAGCGAAAGCTTGATTTCTTTTTTGTGGTTTCGAAGTTATAAGTTTTGATTACGAACACGCAAGAATAGCGTGAGATCTTGAATAGAGTTTTCTCTGTACTTAATTATTAGATTCTTCAATCTTGTTTCTGCAAATTTCGGATATTTGAAAACAAGCAGAGATGTGTAGTTTGTCGGCAAATCTGTTATTACCATCGAAGATGAAACCAGTTTTTCCAGAGAAACAGAGCACTAGCTCATTCTGTGTCACCACTAGAAGATCCAAGATGAAAAACCGATCTATTGTTCCTGTAAGGATCTCAAATCTTTTCCCTACACTCTGTTTTCAAAGTTCCTTTTCATGTTAATTATTTTATTATTAGTTTCATTTAGGTTTGTTTCTATAAAGATCTGTTACTACTATATCTGGAAATTTTTTAGAAATAATATATAAAAAAAATTTCATTGCTTTAGTTTGTATACTCTGTTTTTTTTTTTTTTGGGGTTTATCTCTTTACGTTGAGCCTTTTGTTTGAGTCTATAATTTGATGAATCTTAGTGAAGATATGATCTTTTTCCTTGTATTGATGGATAAGGTTGCAAGATTGTTTGGACCGGCGATTTTTGAAGCCTCCAAATTGAAAGTATTATTCTTAGGAGTTGATGAGAAGAAGCATCCAGCAAAGCTCCCAAGAACTTACACTCTAACTCACAGTGACATCACTGCTAAATTAACTTTAGCTATATCCCAATCCATCAATAATTCTCAGGTATCATAAACCGCCCCATGGTTTACAAGGATTATGGTTTAAGGTTTAGTTTTTTTAGGAGACTGATGTACGTTTTTCTGTCTGTGATTTCATCAGTTGCAAGGATGGGCAAATAGGTTGTTCCGAGACGAAGTAGTGGCCGAGTGGAAGAAAGTGAAAGGTAAAATGTCGCTTCACGTTCATTGCCACATTAGCGGAGGCCACTTCCTCTTGAATCTCATCGCGAAGCTTCGGCACTATATTTTTTATAAAGAATTACCGGTGGTAAGTTTGTGAAACCTTCTTTGGTAACAGTCTAGTGGTTATGGTCATGTTAATTGAGGACATATATAAGTTCTTCCTAGAGATATTTTTGTCACTATGACATTTGATGGCTTAAGCAAAATTTATATTATATATTCTACATGATATGTAACAACGTGGTCTATTGATCATATTGAGTCATTGACCTATTGATTTATAGGTATTAAAAGCTTTTGTCCATGGAGATGGGAACTTGTTAAATAGCTACCCTGAGTTGCAAGAATCACTTGTTTGGGTTTATTTCCATTCGAACATCCCAGAGTACAACACGGTCGAATGTTGGGGCCCGCTTTGGGAGGCCACGTCGCAGCACCAGCATGACGGACATAGGACCCGCATAAAGAGTGAAACTCTACCGGAGCTACCTTGTCCTGATGAGTGCAAATGTTGCTTTCCGCCGGTTAGCACGATCCCGTGGTCTCATCGCCATTATCAACATAGTGGAGCGGATGAGAATGTCGCAGATGGCCTGTTGGGAACTTTTATACCTAACGCTGAGAAATCAAAGTGATAGATCTCATAAAAATGTATATTTTGTTTTCCTTCGGTGGTTAGGAAAGTTAGAGGGAACATGAAAGTTTATTTGTTTGGTGTTAGTAGGGAATGACAATTGTATAACATAATAAGTCTCAGTATTATAAGTTCCTTCTGTACAAGTTTTATAAGGTGAATAGAATTAGAGCCACCCACGTGTTATACTTGTCTTTTGATTGTATTTTTTTTTTGAATAGAATGTTAAACTTTATTAGAACCCAAAAAAATTAGGGTAGTTCAGGAACTACAGATAATCCAAAAAGCAAGTTTAGAAAGTAAAGATTGCGATAATCGAAATTAAATGCAAGAAAGTACATATTGAGCATAATTAAAAGGAGGTGGGTTGTGGAACTAACGATGACCTCGTCCCCTTCGACCTTTCCCTCTTCTCCCTTTGTTTGCCGACCCTTGCATTTCTCGTGCCTTCAGTGTCGGTTTTGTGCATCTGGTCGATTTTCTTTGGAGTGTCTCCTCCATCACTTGATATTCATCAAATGTATCTTCGCTTAAAATTTCAGTATAAGTGTTTTTTCTGGTTCCAATTTGGTTGGGCATCTTGCTTCTTAGTGGGTGTAGCGGTTGGCGGCGCTTTGCTTTCAAGTCCCGCAGATGTTTCCGAGTTTGTAACTATTATGTTGCAGGCTGATGGTGAGTCTGATTGTATTGCAATTTGCATCTGAGGTGTACCTTCTAGGGTGAGATTCCCGTGAGCGTCATAGTTACATCCGTTATGATATTTTCCGGAACTTTTGTTGCTGTTTTATCTCTTGCCTGGGCATCCAGTACGGTATTATTCTCTTCCTGAGATGTTTTTTGGAGACATCTTGAAATTTTATGGACAAGATGACCACACCCTTTGCATTTAGTTGGAATCCAAGCATATTCAACATCAATTAAACAGGAGTTACTCTTTTTATCCGTCGCTGAAACCTTTTGAGGGAATGGATATCAACACAAGATAAATAGTAGGATTTGGCATCAAAGCCTCGAAAAGACATCTCTATTTTTGGACAATTTTTTGTATCGCCACTACAATTCTAAGAGATAGAAAGATGTATAACCTTATGGCAAACTTATTGCTCCCAGCAAACTTGAAACCATATTTTTCAGACAAAGAGAGAAGTGGCTCAATCCCTTCAACCACTAGAAGTTCCAAGAGGAAAAAGCAATCTATGTTTCCTGTAATAATCTCAATCTTTCAAAGCTCTGTTTCTGGAAAATGTTAAATGTTATTTTCTTCGCATTTCAAGTTGCATGGTTTGTGTTATGAGATGCAGAGCAAATTGATTTGGTTGAGTGGTTTGCTTAACCGGATGATTGAGCTGGATTAATTGTTGGTTTGATGTCTGTTGACTGGAAAAGAAGAAGAAGTCAAAGCCTCTTATCGCGAGAGAGGGTTTGCTGTTTTAGTATATATGGTTCTTTATATATACATATACTTTCTTCTTCTTTTGTTTTTTTAATCGTTCAATTCAATTCTTTTTCTTCGCCATTGTTGAGCAAGAAGCTTGTAAACTCATTCTTTTCTTGATTAGTGAAACGCCAAATCGATTCGGCCCCGGACGTAAGCTTGATCACACCGATCTTGCTGAACCGGGTAAACAAACTCGCATGTGTTCTCTGTTATTCGTTCTTTTACTCTGTTATTAATCGCATTCCCAAAGTTGTGATTAGTTCACAGTTTTAGGTTCGATTGATTGATTCATAAGAAGGATTGGTTACTTTCAGTAAGGTGATTAGTGGTGAATCGGTAACAAGTGGTATCAGAGCTACGGTTGTAGCACTCATGACGAACACAAAGCACGAGTTTGAGAAGTTTAATGGATCTTCCAATTTCTCCTTATGGAAGATCCGAATGCTTGCACATCTAAGCATTCTTGGCCTAAAGACAATCATTCTGGACTTCGCGATGACGAAAACTGTTACAGCAACAAAGGCTGAGGGAAAGAAACCAACTGCAGATGATGGTGATGATCCTAAATAAGAATCGGTGACAGGAGTCTTGGATCCGGTGAAGATCGACAAATCGGAATAAGCGATGAGCCAAATCATCTTACATGTAGGAGATTCAGTTCTTAGAAAGATAAACCATTGTGAATCTGAAACCTCTCTTCGGAATATAGTCTATCAAAATGAATGAGTCAAAAACCATTAATGACAACGTTGATGATTTCTTGAAGATAGTTGCTGAATTAGGCAGTCTTGAGATTGTGGTGGCTGAAGAGGTTCAGGCTATATTGATATTGAATTCTCTACCTCCTAGTTTTGATCAACTGAAACATACTCTAAAGTATGGGAACAAAACCCTATCTGTTCCAGATGTTGTTTCATCTGCAAAATCCATTGAAAGGGAGTTGTCAGAACTCAAAGATTCTACAAAGATTGTTTCAACAGCTCTTGTGACAACAGAAAGAGGAAGATCTCTAAACAAAAATCAGAAAAATGGTCAAGGTAAAAATAGAAGCAGATATAGGTCCAAAGAAAGAGTAACTTGTTGGTTCTGTAAAAAGGAAGGACATGTGAAAAAAGATTGTTATGCAAGGAAAAGAAAGTTTGGAAAAGAAGAACAAGGAGAAGCTGGGGTGATTACAGAATCACTGATTTACTCAGAGGCCCTTAGTGTGAATGATCAAGAAGCAAAGGAAAAATGGGTAATTGACTCTGGTTGTACATACCACATGACATCTAGATTGGATTGGTTCTCAGATTTTAAAGAAAAAGGTACTACTATGATATTGCTTGGTGATGATCACACGGTTGAAGCAAGAGAGACATGGACAATAAAAATCAAAGCTCATGGAGGATCCATCAGGTTAATCAAGAATGTGAGGTATGTTCCTAATCTGAGAAGAAATTTGATCTCCACAGGAACACTAGACAAGCTCGGCTACAAGCATGAGGGTGGAGATAGGAGACTCAAGTTTTCAAAGAAGGCAAAGTTGCATTACAGGCAAAACTAGATAGTGGTCTATGTGTTCTTGATGGACACACTGTGAGAAATGAAAATTGTAATGCTGTTAGCTCAAAAAACAGTACAGGTTTGTGGCATTGCAGGCTTGGACATATGAGCCTAAGTAATATGAAGATTCTGTCAGGAAAAGGTTTTCTGGATGAGAAGGAAGTGAAAGAGCTTACCTTCTGTGAACACTATGTTCTAGGGAAAGCTAAAAGGCTGAGTTTCAATGTGGGAAAACATGTCACAGAAGACAGATTGGGATATGTACATGCTGATTTATAGGGATCACCTAATGTGACTTTCTCAAAATCGGGAAAGCAGTACTTCTTATCCATCATTGATGATAAAACCAGAATGTTCTTGAAAACTAAAGATGAAACATTTGACAGATTCTGTGAATGGAAAACTCTAGTGGAGAATCAGATAAACAAAAAGGTTAAGGTTCTCAGGACAGACAATGGACTAGAATTCTGTAATGCTAAGTTTGATGATTACTGCAAAAGAAATGGAATTGAGAGACAAAGAACCTGCACTTACACATCTCAACAGAATGGTGTTGCAGAAAGAATGAATAGGACTCTGATGGAAAAAGTCAGATGTTTGCTCAGTGAATCAGGTCTTGATGAGAGTTTATGGGCAGAGGCAGCAGCAACAACAGCCTATTTAGTCAATAGATCTCCATGTTCAGCAGTGGATCAAAATGTACCAGAATCTCTGTGGATTGATAAGAAACCCGGGTATAAGCACTTAAGAAGGTTTGGTTCAATGGCTTATGTTCATTTGGATCAGGGTAAATTGAAGCCTAGAGCTTTGAAAGGGATTTTTTTGGTTTTCCACAAGGCACAAAAGGATACAAAGTCTGGTTATTAGAAGAGGAAAAAGTTGTGATTAGTAGAAATGTCACATTTAATGAAAAAGTTGTCTACAAGGATCGGCCAATCAAAGTCGATATTGATAATCAAAAAATTCCAGAACAAACTTTCGGATCCCTATATCGACCAGTCAAGGTCGATACTGAGCTTATTAGTTGGCCATATCGACCAATCACGTTCGATATTCATCAAAAACGAAGATCCGGAGGCATATATCGACTTATCAGGCTCGATTCCAGCCTTGCCAGACGTTTTCATCGTGCTAACTGGACCAAAGCTGCTGATGCCTGGAGCACTAGACCTCCCCATCGCCCCTCAACAATGGGTGGTCATAGCAACAAACACAAATATCAATTGATCATGATTGATCCACATTCCGAAAACACCGAGAAAGCTACCTTGACAACATATCAGAAACACAATCATGTACAAGGAAGCGACGGATCCGACTATGAGATAATAAAGAGTTGTAACTCGATCACAAAACAGCGGAGAACAAGATTCATCGACCCGATCAACAAAAAATGCTTCGAAGAACTAGTCAAAAGCATCCCCGAGCCATTCTCTTTCAAAAATGCTTGGAAAAGGTACTCTCTACAAGAGTATTTGTGGGAACGGATGAGACGATATATGATGCTGAAAATATATTCAGAGGGGCTCGATCCTCAACGAACCCTCATCCTAGTCATCCTTTACCACCTACAAGGAGCGTTGTTGTAGCATGGTTCTTCAGGAAGATCAATGCGGAAAAGCTCCGCATGTTCAAACGACTTGTTCGATCACTACCGAAGGTGATCACATTCGAGGAATCTCTTTTCAAATATAACCTCGATCTATACTTCACTGATACTAAGGAGACTATCAAGGAAATCAAAGATCTCTACATGGACACACGACTCAAGGGACCAACCACAACGGTTTTCAAAAGAACTGACTCCAGGCATTACAAGGTAACATGCTCTATACTTGGTCGTAATTTCAATGACGCTTTATGTTCAGGAGCCAGCATAAACGTCATGTCCATGGAACGAGCTAAGATGTTTGGAATCCACGAGCTTACAAAGTCAAATGTCCGGATTGGGCTCGCTAATGCTGTTACGATGCACTCATACGAAGTGGCTGAGAATGTGATTATCTGGATTGCAAACTGTCGCATTCCTACTGACTTCCATGTAGTGGACATAAGAGGAGATGATCACACTCAACTCATCTTTGGTAGACCGTTCCTAGCAATAGTTGGCGCGGTCATTGATTGGCCAAAACAGAGAATCTCATTCACATATGTGAATAGAGATGTGTTCTACGAAGCAACGCCAACAGAAGGGACTTCACGATCACACTCAAGACGAGAATCTCTTGGTGAAGAAATCACTAATGATACTTACACTCCTGCTGGGGAGAGAATAATTCACCACACCGACTCCGACGAGAACGATTCAAGGAATCGTTGCACAACAGTTCAGCCATCATCTCCACCTTCATCTGACCATTCCATGAGGTCGTCGAGCTCACGACATTAATAAAGTATTTTACCTTTGTACATACAATTTTCTTTTAGGATTTTCATTTTCTCTAGTTTTTGGTTTTTTCTATTTCTCTTTTGTTTTTGTTTCTTGCTTTTCAGTGTTCTTCACCAAAAATAAAAATAGAAAAATAAACAAAAACAAAATCAAGACTTGCACACGTGGGAGCTGCCAATCCACAACCGATAAGAGAATCACTGTAAGTTTTTCTCTTGCTTTTTTCCATTCCATCTTACATCACAATGAGGACATTGTGAAATAAGTGTGGGGGGGAGAGTCTTGCGATCAATGGAGGTAATCCTTTTCCTTGACATCTTTTGATGTAAGTTCTACCATAAGTTTTTTGTATTTTGAGAGATTGTTACACTCTTTTCCTCGTTCATAAGGTCAATAACATATGAAAAGGTTTTTAATGAGGTAGCTTTTGATCCTGTTAATTGTGTTATTTGTGTTTGTGTTTGGATGTTGTGTGGATAGTGTTTGTTCTTTACTAGGAAACGTGGAAAACCCATGAGTGGATCAACAAACCCCAAAAAGATCATTCTTTCGAAGAATTTGGCAAATCAGATTTGACTGCTCACCGTAATGCACCTTAAAACTCTCTATTTGGAGCTTGCGATGTATGAAACATGATACCTCTATGAAACCCTGCAAGACACGTTTATGTGAGTACATCTCCCCTCTTCCTTCCCTTCAGTAAAAAAGAAAAGAAAAGGATATAGGTAAAAAAGAAGTGAACCGGGCATTGGAAGCTACCACTTTTAATGTTCGCATCTCATGGAAACCTGTCCTAGAAAAGAAAATAAAAGAAAAGAAAAGGCGATTGATAGAAAAAATAAAATGATACCCTAGAAAAGTAGGAAAAAATCAATTCGACCTTGAAATGAGAAAAAGGGAGAGGAAAGGATTTTTACCAAGATGGTCTTGAGTTTACAAAAATCCGAAAGAGTAAGTGTTCGTGTTTTATCATCAATGTTCCCAAGTTGAGAGCTCACACTTAAATAAAAAAGAGAGGTTGATGATGAGGAGTCAAAGTTCAAAGGAGGAATGGTTTAAATTAAGGTGCGTTGCTATGCTTATGGTGAAGTACATGGAGTACGTTAGAGACCATTCCAATTCCACAAAGACGAAAAACACTTAACACAACAATGTCACAAGGTACAAGTTCACTCTCTTTATCTTTATCTGTTTTCAATAAAGTAACTTCACCATGTTTGACTTTTGTTTGCTTGAGGACAAGCAAAGGATAAGTGTGGGGGAGTTGATAGCATCGTATTTTACACGTTTTTATGCTTTAGAATAAGTTAGTTTTAGGCTTAATAACTAACATTTTGTGTAGTTCTAGTGTGTTTGCATGTGGTTATGTGTTTTTAGATACTTGGAGCTAAACATGAGTAGTAGGGATGTTTTTGGAGCTTACTGGAACTTACAGGAAGACTGATGACATTGCCTAGATCATGTACATTCGGAGAAGGATTTCAGAAGACCAAAGGAAGGACATATCGACCCCAATATCGACCTATCATGGTCGATATTTTGTCCCAAAAATCTCCAGAGAAAACGTCTTAAAGGAAGAATCAATCTGTCGAAGAAAAGAGCTCAATATCGGTCCCTATATCGACCCATCAAGGTCGATATCTACCTCCAAAAAAGATGGAAAATCTCCTACGTGGCAAGATATGATTTGGGTGGTTTGTCATCTCGAATTCCAAGTTTCCAGAAACAAGACGAAAAAGAATATCCCAAGAATCCCTAAAGCTATAAATACACATGTAATCTCACTTGAGAAGGCATCCAAAAAAAAACACACACAAAACATATCTTGTAGCTGTCAAAATTTGAGATCTATAAAGTTCTTCTTCTTTAGGTCTTTACTTGTTCTTTATTCTTTACTTTACTTTGTTTATTGTTTTAGATTAGTTGACTTTTCTTTCCTGTTATTTAGTTCATAATCCAGACCCTGTCTCTGTAAACCCTAGGAGACAAGAGTCTAAATCTTTTAGACCACCTAGGGTGGTGGTCAATGATGGGATATATGTTTTAGAGTTCATTACTGTACTTAATCGATCTACCTACTTTAGTATGCACTTTAATGCTGAGTATTCTCTCATGGGAGATGCTTAAGGACACAACCGAATCCAGTAGGTGTGGTTGTCTATTCATAAGTGTTTTGATACCACGAGAGTGGGTTAAACCTTCTAATCTGCAGATTAGAGAATCATAGCTAGTGTCGAATTTATTGTTTGATAGAATTAATAATAGATCTGACTTTAGCCAAGTTAGATTGAATATTTTAGGAGTACTTCACCACGAGAGTGGGTTGAGTTTTAGAAACAAATCTATCTTTCATTTTGTATTCTTGAGGCGAGAGTCTAAGGATACTTAGTATTCGATAATGGAATATTATGAAATGCATATCCAATTATCACGAGAGTGGATCTGGATATAGAGTCTAGCATACCACGAGAGTGGACTAGCAAATATGGAAAATCCCTAGAATGACAAATACAAATCATTTAGATAAAAATATGAATTCTAAACTTAGATTTCCTGAATTAGACTATCACCCATAATTAGTACATATTAGTTTATTAATTACTTTATGCATTTATTTTTCTGCTTAGTTTAGATTTAATCATTTTCGTAATTTAAAGTTTATTTATTTAATTTCCTATTTTATTTATAGTAATCACTTAGATTAGAAATCAACCACCTCTTTATTTGATTCCGCCTAGATTAGATCTGCATTTGCATTCTCTATGTGCCATTCTGTTTCTCTGTGGATCGATCCCGTATTACTACAATTGTATTTAACTGTGCACTTGCGGTTTTGTGGGTTAAACTCTCTAAATTTACTTTTCGGGTGAAACCTGTGAAGAAGTAATAAAACCTCCTATAGTCCCATTTATTATTTTCATACGCGTCTCCCAATCCATTTCCCTAGACTTTAAAGAGTCTATATGTGCACAAAGCGAAACGTTGACAAGTCACATACCAAAAAAAAATTAAACTTAACTTATGGATTCAATTTCAAAATGTGGGGCTTTACACTTTTCTAAAACATATTTTGGTCTAAAATCTTAAATTGAAAGCAATCATGTTTTATAAATATTAAAATTGAAATCAGTCATGCTTTATATATTTTTTCCAAAGCCAAAACAACTTTCACAAACCTAAAGCCATTTTTATGGTTTTTTTTTTTAGAATAAAAATCTAAAGTTATAAATTTTGGGTTTTGGAAATTTTCATTATTTTTTATTGAAATTTTCATTATATTTTTTATTGAAATTTTCTCAAAAGCACGATAAACTTGTCCACGAACAAAAGAAAAATATCATCACATATACATTAAATGTTAATAAATTGAGGAGCTCCGGTTTCTGGAAGTGGGTCAGATGGTTCTCGATTCGGTTTGGTTTTGAGCTGGCTTGAAATTGGTTCGATTTGAGTTGTGCGAATGGGCTGTATCGTAGAATAGGTCCAAATCCAGACAGAACTTGTTGGAGTTGTTTATTGCCGAGAAGAAGAAAAAGAGCATCAGCTTCTTCTACTTCTTTGCAATCGATATTTTTCTTGGTTATCATCTTCTAATCCTTTTAAATTGCAGAAAAACAAAAGATCGAGTCGATCAATTATTTTAAATTCAATTGGGTCATAGTGAAATGTATCTTTAAGAGATTGAGAAATTTGTAAAATTGTGCGAGTCTTGTGAATATGTCCTCAAAAAAATGTGTGATTCTTTTTTCTGATGAAATGTAAAATTTTTAAAACGCAAGATGGTTATTTACAAATGGTTACAAAGAAGTAAAAGTGATTAGATAAAAATAAACAGAGCAACGAAGAAGATTAGAGATACAGAGCATGAGAAAGCTTAACAAAACAGAGCAGCTGAGGAAAGGAACGCCGACCAAGTTAAACACATTAGCCCAACCAATACTAACTTGAGACCAGTTGCCAGCGAGCAGAAAGAGCTTTTTTCTCTTCACCATCGCCTCCTTGTTTTGACTGAATACGATCTGCAATTGTTTTTTTTGATTAGCTGGGTAAGCCATTGATGAGAGAGTCTTCGTGTAGAATGATGGCGGCTATTGCGTTCTCTCCACAAATGATACACCGTTGTCTGAAATTCCATCCGATATAGTGTGTTGTCTTGTCTTGATCGTCTGTTCATGATAAGGGAGTTGATCGAGTATGTCCCATCCGGAGTAGGAACACGACCCAAGAGTTTGTTGCATAGCATAGACCATATAGTGAACACAAAAGGACAAGCGAAGAATAGGTGATCCCGAGTTTCATTTCGTTCACCACATAAAGGACACGGCTTCGGAATGGTCCATTTCGCAACATGATTTCCAGTTTGTAACTTGTCTAGCATGGCTAGCCATGTGATGAACGAGAATCTTGGAATGGAGAATGGAAACCATATTACCTTAGACCATGGTGTTATTTGTTGAGGAGTTCGAATCTGATGCCAAGTTGATTTGGCGGAGAAAACAGGTTTGAAGTCTAAGCCCATTGTTCTCCACATTGAAACTTCTTGACCAAGAGATTCCGAAGGAGGTCGAAGCTGCATTATAACTTCAGTGATGGATCGCAGAACCGGGTTTCGATATCGACGAAAAGTTCACTGTCCTTCAACACAAGCGTCCGCCACTTTTGAGTTCCAAGGCATTCCCAGGTTGCGACTCCCATCGTTACCAATAATGTCCTTTATAACGCCAAGAGACAACCAAGGGTCATGCCAAAAATCAGTAGCTAGGCCATTTCGAATATCAATACGGACGAAATTCTTAAATCCGAGTTTGTTTCAAAATGTGTGATTCCATTGAGCTAGTTTGGAGTTAACCCTACGGAAAGAAATTTTATAAACTCTAATAATAACTGTTAAAACATTATTAATATATATCATCAAGACCCGTCGACCAAATTGTATCGGTGATATTATTATGGAAAATTAAGTTTCCTTTTGAGATCTTTGACAATTTTTGACAAGCTTCTCCAAGGTGTCCCCGTTCATAGGAGATTTACGGGTGAAACTATGATAGAGAATTAAGTTTCCATCTGAGATCTTTACTAAGCAGGTCGAAGTTGTATTTTAGACGGGAGATTCTCGATTTGCGATCCAAACAATAGTCCGTGGAGAGACTTGCTTGTACCATATCCAGGGGCGGCCCTTACGTAAGGCAAGTGAGGCAAGTGCCTTGGGCCACCAAATTTTACCAAATTTTAGGGCCCAAAATTATTTGTTTTTTGTTTTTTTTGTTTTGTTTTTTAATTTATTTGTTGTCGTCAAACTCAAATTTTTTTTTTGTTTTTTTTTGTTATGTCTTATGTAGTTAATGTTATCGAATACATTAATATATAATTCAGTAGCCCAATAGCCCATTAATAAGAAACAGTCCAAATTTCTAAATATACGAACGTAAACCCAATTTTATCAAGTTTACTAAACCTAATTTTCTAATGATTTTTCTGCAAACTACAGTTGTGAAACCTTGATTTTTTCTTGTTAACCGTGTGAGTGAATTACAATCTCCGATTCTTTCACTTCCGTCAACGATCGGTCACTTGCTCTTCGGTACTATTAAGAAGATCGATCTGTTTATTCTATTAGCCTGTTTTTTTTTCAAAATTCAGACTTGTTAACCTGCTATGTTAAATTTAGAATTACATTCTCATATTCCTAACCTTTTTTTTTGCAGTAAAATGCCTCCGATAAACACTAGGAAACATCTTATAGGATCAGAGAAAAGGAAAAAAAAAAAAAGATGAAGAATTTGTTAAATCACAAGCTAATTCTATGCTTAAGTTTGTTAGAAGATCAACTGTTGTTGAAGATGAGATCAATGAAAACAGAATTGAGATTGATGCTTGTGAGAATGGTGAGAAAGAAGTACATGTCGATATAGAACATGAAATCGTTGATGGAGATGAGAAAATGGAAGAGAATGAAGATAAAAGTCATGAAGAATTCAAAGATGAGAACGGAAACGTGGATATTAGTGACCCTGGAAACTGGAAAAAAATAGAGAAAGGACTAAGAGATATTTTGATGGAAAGAGGTCCTCCAACATAAGTGCCAGTTGATTATCATTTTCCGAAAGACAATATTGGTAGGTGTTTTTCATATTCATCGTATACAAGGAAAATGAGCAATGGAGAGAATCATGATAGGCGATGGCTAGTTTACTCAAAATCAAAAGATCTGATTTTTTGTTTTTGTTGTAAGTTATTTAGCCAGGAAGAAAACCTTGCAATGTTGGCAAGTGTTGGGTATTGTGATTGGAAAAATGTTTCGTGTCGTTTGAAAAGTCATGAAACTAGTCATAGTCATATTCTATGCATAACAAAGTGGAGAGAGTTGGAAATGAGACTTCAAAGGAATGAAACTATTGACAGACATATGCAAGAAGAAATTAAAAGGGAGAAAAAACATTGTAGAGATGTTCTAGTAAGGATAGTTTCAGTTGTTGAGATCTTTGCTAAAAGGAATATAGCATTTCGTGGAAAAAATGAGAAGATTGGTGATGCGAATAACGGAAACTTTTTGGGTATGATTGAAGGGATTGCAAAATTTGATCCAGTGATGAAAGAACACCTTCGGCGGTTTGACAAGGGTGAATTGATTGAGATGCTTGCACAAGAGATCAAAAGGATGATTATCGAGAAGATTTACAATGCAAGGTATTTTTCAGTAATTCTCGATTGTACTCCTGATATCAGTCGCAGAGAACAAATGACTCTTCTTATTCGGTGTGTGGATACTTCAGCGCTCTCTCCCAAAATTGAAGAGTTCTTTTTGACATTTTTAGAAGTTAAAGATACATCAGGAAAAAGGACTTTTGGACACCTTGCGAGAGGTATTAGTTGATCTTAAGTTGAGAATCGAAGATGTTCGAGGACAAGGCTATGACAATGGAGCAAACATGAAAGGAAAATATAAAGGGGTGCAAAGTAGACTGCTTGAAATTAATCCAAGAGCATGTTATACTCCATGTGGATGTCACAGCCTTAATCTAGTGCTTTGTGATATGGCTTCCTCATCTGCAAAAGCAGTGTCATTTTTTGGGATTGTTCAACGGATTTATTGTCTATTTTCAGCTTCAACTAAGAATGCAGAAATATTCAGGGAGATGGTGAATGGTATAACACTCAAACCACTTTCACAAACTCGATGGGAGAGTCGGATTGATAGTGTGAAACCTATACGATTTCAAGCTCCACAAATACGAGAAGCTTTATTTTTCCTAGCTGAAAATAGTGATAATCCAATGCATAGAAGTGAAGCCGAGTGTCTTGCTGAAAGTGAATTACATGGAATTGGAAGGTTTGACTTCTTGTTTGGAATGATTATTTGGCATGAGCTCCTTTTTGCTTTTAATACAGTAAGCAAGACTCTCCAATCGGAGGACATGGATATTGATGTTGCTATTTTCCAACTGAAGGGACTTCTTTCGTTTTTGAAAGAATACAGAGAAACAGGTTTTGAGAGAGCAAAATGTGAAGCAATACAAATTTCAAACGAGATGGAGATTGAACCTGTTTTTTGTGTGAAGCCAAAACGTATCAGAAAAAGGAAGAGACATTTTGATGAAGATCTGGAAAAAGATGGCAAAAATATGGTATTGCTAGGGGAGGAGGGCTTTAAGGTGGATTACTTTCTAAAGATCATGGATCAAGCCATTGTTTCTATTGAAACAAGATTTGAACAATTCCAAAG